>OZ025291.1:116605159-122403076 GCA_964019185.1 Maratus speculifer
TTTTTTAAACAATATTCATTAACTTTAGATAATTTTTAAAAATCTCTCTCTTTATTTTTATACGTACATTAATACAGAAATTTAAATTATAAAATTATGATAATTGTTAGAATATTCTTCCTTGAGTGCATAAAAATCATAATATAAAATATATTTGCTTTTATTTAAACTTTACTTTATTTTTTTCACAAATTAAAAAATACTATACAATTTTCAAAGCAATTATGGATAAATTTAAGAAAAGTCTCTTTAACTTGGGATTTTTGGAATTCATTAATATTTTAACGAAAAAAAAATAGTAAAGTTTTTTTTAAACATTAACTATAAATGAGTCAAACCACTGCATTAATACCAGTGCCTTTGATGGAAATTTACACCTTGTTATTAAATCAAAATATACAAATCAAAATGCAACAAAAAGAAAATATTTTGATAAATTTTAACAAAGCTAAAATAATCTTTTCAACATTCAACTATTACTCTTCCATTATCCGTGAATCCCTCGAAATTTTGCTTAATAAAGATACTGTTTGTAATGACGTCATTTCTTATAATATTCCCACACTCTGGTACAATATCCTTGGTGTTTCGATGAATTCATCGTGACTTTGTTTATACACGCGGACTGTTTTTGTTTTTGTTTTGTTTTTTACGTTTTCTATTTCTAATCAATTATTTTCTTTTATATTCCTTTGAAAATGAATGCTTGGGCATTCGAAAGATCTCAGGTAAAATAATAAATAAATAATATCTATATTTTTGCAACACTTTTTAAGTATTTATTTGTATACATTTGATTAACCACAAACTTAAAATAATTTTTAAAAACATTTCCCTAAATTTGTATACATACACTTATACAGAAATTTAAATTATAAAATTATAAGAATAATGTTTCTAGAGAGCATAAAGTTCACAATGTAAAATATATATGCTTTTTTTTTTTTTTTTTTTTTTTTTTTTTTTTTTTTTTTTTTCAACTATTGCTGTAAATTACATGGGAAGATGAAAATTGCGACTCATACTGCTTTAAAATTTCTTTTAAATGGGAGTTTTCTAATTTTACATCTTTCATTTCGCGCAAAATTTCTTTATTTAATTCTTTTAAAGCTTGATTTTCTCTTTTTATTGAATCCAATTCATTATATTCTTCTTCTGGGGAGTGCGAAAATAAAGCAGAATCAGATTCTTTCTAATTTAACAAGAGGTTTATTTCCTTTCTGGTATCTGGCTTTTCAGCTCGTTCTCTTCTCCCAGTATTTTCATCATTTGATAAAAAGCTGGGTATTTTTCATTGGGGAACTGATTTAAGCTTTAAATTTCGTCCAGGCTTTAAATCAGGCAGTTCCGCTATGAAATATCTTTCAAAATCTGCTTCTACAACCAGAAACGGCACAACAAGGCATCTTTAAGTATTTTAATAAATTAAACACCGCTTGCAAAAAATAGGAACTAGCATAAGGCATAAAATGATTTTACGAAAAAAAGAATTAATAATAATAACACTCCTTATCGCGAAGACAGAAAAATATAAGAGAGGAGTAAAAATCTGTGTCCAGATACAGGAAGCGCTGGACGGAGGGTGCCAGTGACGTCACGAACTACTGCGCATCATTTCGTGGACCCTACCGTGTTTTCTACTTACCGTGCTTTCTCCTTTCCTTTTCCTCTTACTCCTCTGGTCTTCCTTTCCTCTTTGTTTCACTCTCATTGTGGTTTCCTCTTCGGAGGTGAGGGCAATTCTGCATGGGCCGATACATCCTGTATATCGACTCATGGAGAATTGTAAACCACCCACGTGTTGGCCGTGCGTGGCGACCCGTGTCCCTGGAAAGGGGGATCCTGGTAGTTGAGGGAAACCAACACACTGCTTTGGCCTCTGCTTCAGGTAGACGGGAGGTGCATATTGGTCCCGTATGCATCAATCGGCTGGTCAGCTGACTTTTGTCACTGGCTTTAGGGATCAAGTGAGCGATCAATTACTAGTCATCTCGTTAAGGGTGGAGACTGACATAGGATTGTCTTGTGACCGTATAGACCCTGGTTAGCACTGGTGCACGAATGTGCATCCCCTTGTTGGGCTCGGGAGTGGGTGGTGCGGCCGGGGTCCGAATTCCTTTTTCACTTAATATGGATGGAAAAACTTCTCTTTCATCTATCTCTCTCCCATGTGGAGAGCAACAAATGTCAAAGAATTCCTCTTTTACTCGATTTTTCGTAATTAAACGCAATGATAGCCTCTCTGATAGCTCTTTCAAAAAAACTTCACCATTTGTTATTGCTAAAACCTTTCAATCTGTTCTTGGTGATGGCCATTCCCTCAAAAAATTACAGTCTGGGGATTTACTGGTTGAAGTTTCTACAGCCAACCAGTCACAATTTTTGTCCAATAGTAATACAATAGGCACCTTTTCTGTATCTGTTAAAGCACATCCAACTTTAAATTCTTGTCGTGGTGTAATATCTGAACCAGATCTGTTATTTTCCCCAAAAGAAGAACTTCTAAGTAACTTAAAGGATCAAAATGTCGTAGATGTCCGCCGTATCACTATCCGTAGAAATGGTCAGATAATTCCTACTAAACATATAATATTAACCTTCAATAGCCATATTTTACCTACTAGAATTAAAGCAGGCTATTTAAATTGTCCAGTCCGACCTTATATCCCTAATCCGATCCGTTGTTTTAAATGCCAGCGTTATGGCCATACCAATACTAATGGCGAATGTCATAGCACTGTTACCTGTGCACATTGTGCAGAAGTTGGCCACGACAGTAAAACTTGTGAAAAACAGGAACGCTGCGCAAATTGCAAAGGTGATCATACATCATATTCTCGCTCCTGTCCTATTTGGAACCGTGAAAAAGAGATCATTACTATAAAAATAACCCAAAACCTTCCTTACCCTGAAGCTCGTAAAATTGTAGAATCGAGAACCCCATCTGTTGGAGTTTCTTACTCTAGCTTACTTAAGCAACAAACAAAACCTGTAAGACACATTAGTACCCAGACTGAAGCTCCTTTTAAGAACAGTTCTCCTGAAAAAACATCTAGTCCTATAAAGAAAAAGACCCGTGATGCCCACGCTACTGCTGTTATCAGAGTGTTGCCAAAATTAGTGCTTTGGAAACCGTCATCAGAACCTGTGAAAATTGAATATTGGACTAGTCAAGCACAGAAATCAAGCCAATCAAAAAATATAACCAAACCTGAGAATGGAAAAACACCTGATTCATCTGCATCAAATTCCCACAAACCCAAAACTAATCTAACTGTAAAATCTACCCAGAAAACAAAAGAGAATAAAACTATTCGGGGTTCTTCACAGTGGCAAACTGTGAAGAATAAACAGAGAAAATCATGTCATAGCCCATCTACAGCTAATCTCAAAGATCCAAGGCAGATGAATCAGTACGTGGAGGAGGCTATGGAGTCGGCATCTTACGACTCGAGTGATGATGATGAAAATGTTACTTTTGAAGAATATAGACCTCAGTGATTTTACCCTTTTAAATTGTTTTTATATATTTTTGTGCTTCTTTTTAGACATTGTTTGATTTTAACTTTGACATTTGGAGACAGATTTTAATCCTAACTTGACTTTCTAATTATGACAAATACTAGGACAGCCTTTTAATGCTATTTTTACATTTTAACTTTTACATTTTAAGCTGTATTACGTTTTTTTTAACTTTTTGTTCTCACCTTGTTCTCGGCGCAGCATGTCCCTAAAGGGATTTTGCGCCATAAAACCCTAATCAACCAACCAACCAACCAACCAACCAAATTACAAGCACGATTAAGAAAAGGCTCTCGTATATTATACTTGTCCTCTTTTGTTGATTTATATATGTGTGTGTGTGTGCATGGGTGCATTTCAGCTACTTTTATTTTCTGCTTAATGTTCTGAAGAATATAGTTATTAATTCATATGTAAAGGGAAAATTTTTATTTGAAGAATATTTGCTTTTTTCCCCATTTCTTCTTTTAATGAGCATAACAATTTTTATCACTTTCGCATACATAGCTAATCGAATTTATGTACTTTTTGAGTCTAGAATACATAAATTTATCAGAGTGCTGCAAAGATAACTGTCTTTAAATCATATTATTTACATATTTTTAAAAAACATTCTAAATATTTTTTTATTTAAAATTAAACATCTTAGTGATATTAAATATATTTATATATACAATGTCATTGTAGATAAAATTCTTTTTAATGTTTTTATGCATGTAAAGTCAATTCATTGCGTTCCGCATTATTTATTGTAGCGTAAAACATGTCTAAGGACTTATATTAAAGTACTTTTAAATATGTATTAATCTTGGAATTTATTTTTTCCATGCATGGTTCATCTTAGCTCAGATGTATGGTACAGTTGAAAAAAAAATCAATACATTTTTTTAAGAAACTTAATAATTAAGACTTAAAATTTAATAATTAAGACTTAAGAAATAAAATTTATGCCTTGAGAAAATCAATAAATGTAGATAAAGAACTAAGATCTAATCTTGATTTCTTTTTCATGTGGATTGAATTCTAAATTTTGAAGTAAGAAAGAAAACTACAAAAGTGCTCCACTGTGTTCGACCTTTGCTAGAACCACAGAAAGCTATTTCATATCTTGATCTTTAGAAATGGTTTTCGACGTGTTGATGGCTCTCTCTGATATGTTTTGTACTCATAATTTAGTGTTTCGTTCATCTGATTAAACTCTATTCGTCTCTGTCCTCTGTCTGTCTGTCACAGAGTTCGTATACAAAATCTATATAAGCCAGAGAGTTCAAACTTTGTGTATTTAAAGCTGAATACCTCTTGTCACACAACAAAAACATAAAATTTTTAAAAATACTATTATTTTAATTTAAATATTATTTTTAATATCAGCAGTTCATTTTTTTTTCTTTCTTTTTTTTTTTTTTTTTTTTTTTTTTTTTTTTTTTTTTATTCTAATTGCTGCAAGCAAGTTTAAATAGATATGAAAATTATTATGTATGTAACACAAGCTAATGGATTAAATAAATTACGTGTCGCGCTTATTTGTTTTTATTTCATTTTATTAAATCATATTTATCATCTATTTTGACGCGTGAAGTGAAATATTATTATTTTTTTAATTAAATTCCTATTCATTTAAATTACTAGCCGCCTCTGGTGACCAATTTTGTCTCCCTTAAATTTATGATAAGCTTTGCAATACTTTACTTTTATTCATAATTTTATTTATTTGCGTACATTCACTAATTCTGCCGATTCTGATACAGAAATCAACAAATCTATGGGATCAAGGCAGAATTTTGAGGAATAATTCAATATTCTGTTCTGGAAGGCGCGATTGGCGAAAAAATTCGAAATAGCATCGATAAACCGCAAACTCTTTCAAGAATTTAGAGTTTGAATGTGTCAACATTTTTCGTTTGTTAATTTAATTATAAAGCGTTTTGAAGGAGATATTAAACGAAACGATATTATGCGATCTGCGATCCCACTTACCCACTTGTTTATTTATTTGGTTCTGAATAAATAATTACTTTAAGATGTCTTGAAACATTTATATATTAAATACGGAATTTAATACTTCTCATGAAAACTGAACAATTAAAGCTAATTTAAGTCTTAGTATTGTTATTTCTCAATATTAAATATTTTGTAAACACAGAATTGTTATTATTTTTTGTCTTTATTGCAGTAATTCAAGTTTATGATTTAAAAAGAGAATCATATGTCTAGATATCCCTCGATTAGTGTAGTTAATCGTTATTTATCCATATTACCGCTGTAATCAAAAGGTACATTAAATACGAATAAAAAGCAGCAGATTCATAGTCAACTTTCACAAAAACCCAGTCTAAATAAACACACAACGAAATGATAGTCTAAGGTATTGTTTTTTATGTATTATTGTTAGACAATACATATTGTAATTGATTTGGTATTTCGAACATTAGGAAAAGTTTATCTAATTTTCACAAACTTCTCTTAACACATACTTGTGAGCTAACTCATTAATTAACAATCAAGAAACATTGAAAAGTATTTTTTTATTATTATTATTATTTGTTGAGAATACATACTGCAGTTTGATTAAAAATTTTAAGAAATGTTTATCTAATTTTCATGGTTTCATTTGCTTCCATTAACTTAAATTTGTGAGCAAATTTAATAAATAACAATTAAGAAACATGAAATATTTAATTTTAATTTTATGTTACTACAATGTTTCAGGTTGTATATTTTAGCGTATTTACTAGTGGGTTTTTTTTTTTTTTACTTACAAATTTGATTTAAACTTATAATACAATTTGATTTCTTTATGCATATTAATTTATTTAATTCGAAACGATACCTTTGAAATTTTATTTTTAATTTTGAATAATATTATAATATATATGGTGGTACAATACTTGATACTAAAAATTGAATACAAATTTAAAAAACAGTCTCGTAGAACAGTCTACTTTATTAAATTTTAATTTTTTTAAATTAACTTTCTTAAATCCCCACTACTTTTATAATTATGCATATTTTTTCTTCGATTTCCCCCCAAATTCATTAGTATATGCAAAAAAAAAAAAAAAAAAAAAAAAAAAAAAAAAAAAAAATGTGCATGGGATTTTAGATGCATGGGATTTTAAATATATTTTTTTCTTTCGTATATATTAAAAATGAAGGAAATTCAACAAACTTTCAATTTAATAATTTTTTTAAAATAGTAATAAACTTGAACGTTAAATCCATGCACAAAAATATTAAATAAACCATAAAGAACAAGTAAAAAATTTTAAACCTTTACCTAAATTAGCAGAAAAAAGCCTTAATGTTTATCGAACAAGCAAGTTAGAACAATATGAACATGGAGAAAAACCAGTTAAAGTTTTCATTTGTATGGGTAATTGTAATTTGATCAATGTAGTGACAAAATTTACAATATCTCGCAATATAATTGTTGTATAGGTAAAAATAAAGTATCAAAATATTTAAAAAAAAAAAAAAAAAAAAAAAAAAAAAAAAAAAAAGCTTTCAGTTAATAGCAAAAAAAAAAAAAAAAAAAAAAAAAAAAAAAAAAAAAAAATCGATATTTTGACCAGTTACAAGGTAGGGGGAACTGGGGCACATTGATACACCCCCTCTACTGCTCACAGGATCATTACAGAAAGTTTCACAACAGCTCCAAAAGGTGATACTAGTGCACTCAGCTACGTACAGAAAGTCTTGGAATGATTCAGTTATTTGATGAAACGGGATGGGTGATTTATTGTTTTTGTAGATCAAAAGTAAATTTGAGTTGTGCAATTGAAATGATATTATACAACTGTTCTAGTATTTTCAACCGAAAAGAATACTCTTCTTGGCAAGTAAAACTACTCTTTATCAGTTTCTCATTCTTTTTTGTTAGATAAATTATGAAGTATTAGATTTGAGACTCATTTTATTCAAAATGGCTGTATGGGACACATTGATACAGTCTTTGTCGGGGCACATTGATACAACCTAAATCCTTTTCTAGTTCATTTTTTCATTACTTTTTATTATTTTTTTTACAATGCCCTCCTTAATCCAACCATTTTTCACTAAAAATTTCTAATATTAGTTTTTATTGAAGTGAAATAGCTTTAATTTCTTTATATTAGAACATTTTATAGTATTTTTGCAAAGAGAAGACGTACGAACTTACCCAACATATAGTGCTAGTAGAACTAATTAAAGAAAAGGACGGCAGCTTGAAAATCTCAAATTTATATCAATTCTCCAGAGAAAAAAGTATTTTCTACATGAAAAGTGTTACGTAAGAGAAACAAGCTGCAGAACAGCACAGGATAATTATATTAAAAACAGAATTTTTAATATAATTATCCTTTATTTTCTGTTTATAAACCAATTTATAAACAGAAAACTTGGTAATTTTTCATCTTTCATAAGAAAGAAGATAATGCTGGAGTTGAAGTAACAGATATGACCAAGTTACCACAGCCAACAATCCGACAAGGAACAGCCAGAACATCAGGTCATTATACATTTCATTTTGATTGCTTTAATATTGCTTACAAATAAAGTGTGGATGATTTGAATTTTTATAAATAATATAAAATGGTTTGCTAACTATTTTTCTATGAAAAATATGCATTGGTGTTATTTTGTCTCCATTTTTCCCAGACGTATCAAAGTGTATCAATCTGCCCCGGGGATGGGGCATATTGATACAAATTACTTTTTTTGATTTTTTTTAAAAATTACATGGAAAAATCATATATAAAACAACGATTGTACATTTTTATAACACACTACACAGGTTTTGCTGACAACACATAGAAAAATAACCTGAAATTTCTGCTTTCTAGATACCAAAAAAATTTTTAGAAAAAAGCTGTATCAATGTGCCCCAGTTCCCCCTACTGTCTCCCTTTAAGCGAAGACTTATCATTTCCCAATCCTTTGCTACACTTGCATACTTATAACTGACCTTTGGATCTACATCAATTAAAAACTATCTCGGGAATTTCAGTTTTTTGAAAAGATTCTTAAAATTATTTTAATATTTTTTCCGACATTTTCTACAAATTTTGTTTTTAAAAAACTGACAGTCTTTTACTAAAAAAAAGGTACATATAATCACCCATTTTGTACCTTTTGCACTAAATTAAAATCCCCCCCCCCCCCCACACTAATCGAGGGAGCATCTAAAAAAAATTTGCCGCAATTACTGAAAATAGGACTAAGCGAAGGATACATATGTTATTTATAATAATTCATTTATATATTTACCTGTAGCTATAGTTATTTTTACATTCTGGATAACATCACAGGAGTAGAGAAAATAGAAAAATGCAGCTCTGAGGCGAAGTTTATGATCTTTTGGTACTTATTTATGCGTTGCGTTTATCCTAGAAGAAGCACAGGTGATTTACGTCACCCTAAAGTTAATGAACAGCTCTGAAAGTAAATCATTTTTTATTTAAACAAAGCTATAAAATGTGATGGATTTTTGTAAACTGTATTTCCAGAGTTTCTGTGAAATATTTTATCGTATAAAATACGAAAACTTTTTGATAAATTCAAAGAGCTTTCTAAAATGGAAAAAACATATATAACACATAAAAAATAATGTATATTTTTAAAGCAAATATAATCAAATAAAATTTATTATATAAGACTTTTAAATTTTGTATATTAAATATTTTGCATAGAATAAAGTAGAACTCTCTCGTACTCGATAACTTTAAGAAAATATCATGTCTTCAATTAACAATCACGTATGTTTCTGTTGCTATTTTTAAAATTTTCTTTTACTTTTCTTTTATGGAGAAATAGTTATCCTGTGAATTTAAAAACAAATGAATGCTAAATTTATATAGATTATTTGTATTGTATTTTTAGATTGCATAAAACATTCTTATGTATGTCACGAAATATCAATCATATCTAATACCATTGAACACCCACTACCATCGAAAAGTTAGTTGGACACTTTCATTGACAAAATAACAGTTAGTCATGTTTCCATACTCACAATACATTTTTTTAAGATGTCAGTATCGCATGATAATTCCGACACCAAATTTTCTCAATTTATAAAACGCATTTACACTTTTTTTTTTTTCAGTTATGCAATTTATTATGCATTATTCAGCTATACGTTTTTCCCTTTTTTTTCAGTTATGAATTTACATTTTTTATATGATTGTATAAACATTTCAAAATTTGAATTGCTTAAAAGGTGCAAATGCCAACCTAGTGAAAAAGATTCCATCCCAGGAATCGAACTCGGGCCATCTGTATATCGCCCTGAATTCTACCGACTAAACCACATGGAACGACACCATGTTAGGAACTTCTCACTATTACATGTTGGCAATGCTACAAACGCAGCACAAGACGAAATATATTCCATAAGCCACCGACCAGGGACAAACACGAAACTCAAATTAATCCAGCATCGATTGAATATACAGGGTGTATCTAAACTACTGGGCAAAACTTTAAGGGGTGATAGTACAGATCAAGACAAATAATATTAAATGGGAAACTAAAGGTCCCAAATGTCTTCCGAAGGAGATAGGCGCCATCAAACTTTAGGGTCCAAAATTTGAAATGAGTAAAAAAAGATGGAAAAATTGGTCGATTCGTTTGCGGTTTTCACGAAAACTATTCTTTATGCCAGTATTGTCTTGAAAATAAAT
The DNA here is from genome assembly GCA_964019185.1 of Maratus speculifer. Lineage (NCBI taxonomy): Eukaryota > Metazoa > Arthropoda > Arachnida > Araneae > Salticidae > Maratus > Maratus speculifer. The sequence goes on from OZ025291.1 coordinate 116,615,344, forward strand.
TATAAAGATAAATTTCGAAAAATGCCGATAGAGGACGCTTTAGACTTTGGAGTAACGAACAACTATTTTTTACCGTTATATTTTGCATCTCATTAATTTCTTTTAGAAGTTTATACAAACTTAATATTTGAGCTCAAAATCTGTGGTTAAATAGCGCAAACTGAACTGTGTTCAATGGGAGTGGATAGGTTCAAATTTCAAATGATTATAAAAAACAGAAAAATTGGACAATTGATTTGCGGTTTTCACTAAAATTAATTTTTATGTCAGTATTGTCTTGAAAATAAATTATACAGATAAATTTTAAAAAATGTCGGTAGAGGGCGATTTTGGATAGACTTTGGAGTAACGTACAACTATTTTTTACTGTTATTTTTTGCATTTCATTAAATTTTTTAGAAGTTTAGACATAAACTTAAATTTTGAGCTGAAAATCTGAATCGTTGAGAGTGGTTAAGTAGCGCAAACTGAACTGTGTTCAATGGGGGTGGCGAGCTTGAAATTTCAAATGATTATAAAAAACGGAAAAATTGGTCGATTTGTTTGCGGTTTTCTCTAAAACCATTCTTTATGTCAGTATTTCCGTAAAAATAAATTTTAAAGATAAATTTCAAAAAATTTCTTTAGAGGGCGCCTTAAACTTTAGAGTAACCAACAACTGTTTTTAACCGTTATTTTTTTTTTAAATCTAAATAAATGTTTTAAAAGCTTAGACTTAAATTTTGAGCTCAAAATCTGAATCGTTGTGAGCAACTAACTAGCGAAAAGTTGAACGGTGTTCGTAGGGTGGGTGGTAAGGTAAAATTTCAACTCCTGAACACAGTTCAGTTTGCGTTTCTTAACCCCTCCCGACGATTCAGAATTTGAGCTCAAAATTTAAGTCTAAGCTTTACAAGCATTTAATTAGATACAAAAATAACAGTTAAAAATTGTTGTTGGTTACTCTAAAGTTTAAGGCGCGCTCTAACGAAATTTTTTGAAATTTATCTTTAAAATTTATTTTCAAGGAAATACTGACATAAAGAATGGTTTTAGAGAAAACCGCAAACGAATCGACCAATTTTTCCTTATTGTATAATCATTTGAAATTTGAACCTTCCCACCCTCATTGAACACAGTTCAGTTAGCGTCTCAACGATTTAGATTTTCAGCACAAAATTTGAGTTTATGTCTAAGCTTCAAAAAAATTTAATGAGATGCAAAAATTAATGGTAAAAAATAGTTGTACGTTACTCCAAAGTCTAAAGCGCCCTCTATCGACATTTTTTGAAATTTATGTTTATAATTTATTTTCAAAATAATACTGACATAAAGGGAAGTTTTAATGAAAACCGCAAATCAATTGACCAATTATTCTGTTTTGTTATAATCATTTGAAATTTGAACCTACCCACTCTCATTGAACACAGTTCAGTTTGCGCTACTTAACCACAGATTTTAAACTCAAAATTTAACTTTATGTCTAAACTTCTAAAAAAATTAATGAGATACAAAAAATAACGGTAAAAAATAGTTATTCGTTACTCCAAAGTCTAAAGCGCCCTCTATCGGCATTTTTAAAAATTTATCTTTATAATTATTTTTCAAAACAATGCTGACATAAAGAATATTTTTCGTGAAAACCGCAAACGAATCGACCAATTTTTCCGTTTTTTATAATCATTTTAAATTTTGGATCCTAAACTTTGATTGCGCCTGTCTCCTTCGGAAGACATTTGGGACCCTTAGTTTCCCATTTAATATTATTTGTCTTCATGTGTACTATCACCCCTTAAAGTTTTGCTCAGTAGTTTAGATACACCCTGTTTATATTAATGCGTGGTAATTTTTTTCAAGAGAGAATACACTAGAATACACAGAGAATACACAACCTTTTTCACTAGGCCGTCTTGCTCCATTGTAGGCCGGCCGACAGGATGGGATTGCCCAGTGGGCCACTTTTGGTAAGAAAATCTGCATCTGCTGAGGCTCCAGTCCTCCGATGGTGCCTTTCAAGCAATTTTCTTTTGGCATTTGCGCCTTTTAAGCAATTAAAAATTGGAAGTGTTATATTCAAAGCTAATTTTCTTTCTGGAAAAAAAATCCATGCATTTGTATAAACAATTTCATAAACAGATTAAAGTTATTTTTTATTTTATATGATTTGGGCTGGGGGGGGGGGGGGTCTGCTAAAGAGATTTTAGAAATGCATGGGAAATTTCAGTAAAGCATTCACTTTTTTTATATATATAAGCTATTTTGTGAAAAAATTAAAGTAAAATTTTCTTTTTTCTTGGGAAGGGGGAAATGGCTACGGAGAATTTAGAAAAACAATCCCCCCCCCTTTTTTTTACATTATTTGCATTAACTATTTCATACCAAATTAAATAAACTTTTTTAAGGGGAGCGGGTAGAAGGAGGGAGGGGAATTTCAACTATGCATTTACATTTTTTACATGTTTGTATATGATATTTTATAAACAAATTAAAGTAAGTGGAGATTTTAGAAATGCATCTTAAAAAATTTGTATGATTTGTATAAATTATTTCATGAATAGATTAAAGTAAATTTTTATTTTTTTAGGATGGAGAAATTGGAGATTTTAGTAATGCATTAACTTTATTTTAATTTATTTTTTGTTTTTTTATGTGATTTATATAAACTATTTTATGAACATATTAAAGTAATTTTTATACATATTTTAAATATTATATATAAATACCATTTAATAGATAATGTTAAATTCTTAAAGCTAATGACTAAAGACGAATATATAATTAAATCTGAATGATGGCGTTTGGATTTACACTACGTTACCATGTATTTTTTCCTTTTTAACAGAGAAATGACATAATATATAATATATTATCTGTAACCACATATAAATACTAATATTTTGGATGACATTTACAATAAAAATTTTCACAATAATGTATAGAGTAGAGGTTTAAAGAATTTTTTTTTATCTTTACTCGTTATTGAAGACATAAATGTTATTTGCAATCACTTGGGTTAAAAAACAGTCCCAAAAATTTATTTAATTTAAACAAAGTTATTCAAGTGTGATGGAATTGCACAAAGGGATTTTATTATTTGATAATTTATATAACATTATCAGAAGTTGTAATCAATTGATTACAACATAAAGTATAAAGTGCATTATCATAAATACAAGAAGCTTACTATCTGGATACGCTGTGGGTAAAAATAAAAATAAAAAAAATAATAAAAAATAAATAATCTCAATAAATTTACTATACTTTTTAAGTGCAAAGATAGTTATTTTTTTCTTTAAAGGTTATACATATGTATTTTATTTTATACTTTTTGGGGAAAACATAAGAATTTTAAAAACTAACTATAACGATTATGCTAAAGGAAAGACACTGGCGATACAAACAACAAAAATACCTTACACAGTAATGATTATCCTTATTTTTTTCTGCGAGTTAAAGGAAAAAGAAAAATTATATAATGGCTACTGGTTTGTTACGAGATTAAGACCTCATGTAAACGTTTTTGTCAGTGTAAAATGAACAAGAAAGATAAATCATGCATCTTGCATAAATTATGACAAAAATTTCCAACACTTAAAGAACATTGTAACGAAACTTTACTATTTATCAAAAAAAAGAAAAAAAAACTTCTCTTATGAATACGGTTTAATTTCATTATGTTTTGAATAATTTAACATACATTGCGTGAATAATGCACTGTATCATTAAAATACGTTGTAACTGATTTTCTTCACAGACCATAACGTAACGGATTTCTTTCGTATGCTTCTGGAAACAAATGATACATTTTGCATGCTTTATATCAGTCTTGGGAAAAAACCTGGTTTTTTCGAAAAAAAAAAAAAAAACCCCGGTTTTTTGGTTTAAACCAGGTTTTTTGGTTTAAACCGGTTTTATTAAAACATCCTTTCTTATCACATAATATGCATATTTATTGATAAAAATAGGCATTATTGGATCATAAGTTGTGTAACTTCATTTTAAAATAATTTAAATTAAATATTTACAGTGAATTTATGCAGAAATTTGAAGAAATTCATATTTTAATTTAAACAGTATTAGCAAGATGTCTTATGTTCTAAGAATAAATTGCTCTATACAGTGAAGCAGTGATACTCTGAAAATCTTTATAAACAATCTTTTGAATACTAATAATAAACATTTGAAAGTAGTTTGATAAATAAAATTTTCTTCTCCATAGTTATTCAAATAGTAAATTTCAAATGCTTCTTAGGATTTTGTTTCTTGCGTGAATTTGAAGTCAACATTTTTGGTCATAGATTAAGCAGATTCAGATAACTAACAGGGAAAAAATTTACTGAAATGCCATAAGTAGCACCCAATCTTTGAAAACTCTCTTATTCGATTTCATATTTTGATTTTAATGTTTAAGAAAACCTCCCCAATTAAGATTGGGGATTTCTTTTACAGCTTGAAATTTTATATATTGTGTTATATTATTAATTGCGTTAAATAATTTGCATATTTAAAAAATTTAAGATATTTTATATTAAATATTGAATATTTTTAATCTATTTTATATTTGATCAATTCACATGTTTGAAGCTCTTTCTTTAGAGAAATAAACGTGTTGACCAGTGCATACTGATTTTAATCCTATACATAAAAAATGACCTAATTTCACTATATCCATTGCTTATTGCTGAAATAAAATGTTAAAAATAGGAATTACAGTCGAACCTCTATATAACGAAACTCCATACATCGAATTTCTCCATATAACGAATTTTTAGTAAGAACGGTCCCCTTTTCGCATGATTACATTAAAAACAGACTCTATATAGCGAAATATCTATCTCCATATAACGAATTTTTTCATAAATTGATCTTAAGTTATTCAGTTTTAAAAAAGCTTCGAAATCATATGGAATCAATTTTCCATCACTTATTTTTGATTTATCATTCAGTGGAGAGGTTTTTTTTTTTTTTTTTTTTTTTTTTTTTTTTTTTTTTTTCCCTTTTATAAATATTACTTCTCTCCTTATTCTTTAAATCTAACAAGCTCATCCCACCTCCCACACACCTTTCAACATCCTTCTCAAAACACAGTCAATTGAATTGTTACACATATAAGAGAGGAATCAATAAGAGCACATAAGAGAGACCTTCAAATGGAGGAAAATATCAACTACAATTTTTCATTCCTTGCTAAAATTTGAGAATTTTTTTGAGAGCGTAACAATTGTAATTTTAAAATCAAAACAACAAAAAATTACAGATTTCTTCCTCTGAAATTTATGTAAGTCTTCCTCATTTGATTTTCATTAAGCTTTCAAATAAATGTCTTTTCTCTTTTTTGAAACTGCTTAAATAAGTAAGAAATAAAATGTTAGGTTAATATATACTTTTAAACATTTCAAATTCTTAATTAAAAAGATCAAAAATAATATTTGTTCAAAATTTACACATTAAATACTATTTTTAACATCATACTCTATACATCGAATTTCTCTATATAACGAATTTTTTACTGGAACGATGGATTTCGTTATATAAAGGCTCGACTGTATTTATATCCAACATTGAAACATGTAAATTATGAAGAAAAATAGAAAATGTCATTAGATTTTTTCTAGAAAAACCATTGTTTTTTTTTTTTTTTTTTTTTTTTTTTTTTTTGAGAAAAAAACCAATTGATTTAAACCTTGGGTTTAAACCAACCTAAGGTTTAATACTTGGTTTAAAGAATGGTTAAAAGCAATTGGTTTAAATCGTGCCAACCCTGCTTTATATCCAAGGGAATAATTTTATATTGTACGTCAATTGCACGGCATTTCATTTTGTTTAAAACAGAGTAAATCTACCAAAATTCATTGTAAACGATAATGTACTAGGGGCGATCAAATGAAAAGGTACGAAACGCCCTAAGTACCAAACCGCTTGAAATTTGAATATGGCGCTTTGGAATAAAGTAGTGAGGCATCGAGAGATGCGATTGGAGTATCCAGCGTAGTTGTGAACATGCGTAGGCGCTGGTGCATGAAGGGGGAGAGAAACAGACAGCAAGTGAGTTCCGTTCAATTGACGCGGCAGTGCCTGTGAAGCCATCATGGCTTTCTCATTGCAAAATCCGATGATTAAAGAGCAGCGAGGTGTCTGATCAACGTCTGACGCAGTGAGAAATCTGATAACACCTCGCTGCTCTTTAATCATTGGAGTTTGCAATGGGTAAGCCATGATGGCCTCACAGGCACTAACTAACCGGAACTAACTTGCTGTCTGCTTCTCTCCCCCTTCATGCACAATCGCCTACGCATGTTCACAACTATGCTGCATACTCCAATCGCATCTCTCGATGCCTCACTACTTTATTCCAAAGCGCCATATTCAAATTTCAAGCGGTTTGGTAGTTAGGGCGTTTCGTACCTTTTCATTTGACCGTCCCTAGTAATAGATTAGAGCATAAGCAGGGGGCCAGACAAACCAATATCATAAAAAAAATTTCTTAACTATGTTAGAAAGTGATGAAAAAGAATGATAAGGGAAAATGACAACAACAACACACTTTCTTACTTCAGACACATAAACAAATGGATATGCTAAAGATGAACAGAAATTGGCAAAAGAGAAACATACAGAAAAAAGGAAACACAGTAGACACTGAATGCTGCAGTAAATTGAAGGATTGTTGCTGCGATTTGAATATTTTCACAGATTCATGACGACCACACAAATATATCATCATTAAGGTAACCGTACTCAACTTCTAAACAACATTTGACCTGGCAAGCTTTCATGCGCAGTTACAGACACACGATCATTAATTCATATTTATAAAATATTGAGATGCATATAAAAGATATTTTGACTTTATAATTTTTTTATATATATACATTTTTATAAGAAGAGGAAATCTTGTCTGTTATTTATGAATAACTGAAAATCACATTAAAACATCTTATAAATGCTATTCGTTAACCAAAAATTCTCTTTTACATATATTGCTATTTCCATATAAATCTTTTAATTTTCCATAGTAATGGAACATCCTTTAAAATTAATTAAATTTCCAATATACATTTTAAAAGATAAAAGTTTATCAGAAAAAATATTTAATTTATTAAAAAAAATCTCCTGATTTTTGAGATCTTAGAAACTTTGCATTATTGTATAATTATGTTTTATAGAGAAAATACTAATTACATTAATAATTTTGTCAAATTGCTTTCTTACACTTTTATCACCTTACTGTTTTAAGTTAAATTTTTAAAATCAGTAGTGTTGCGGTCCACGTAACATGTTTGCGGTTCAGGAGAAAGAAAAAAAAAGAAGATTTACTATGGATGATTTAAACGTACAAAAAATTATTTATTATTATGAGGATATTTTTCGCATGTATACCATCAAAAAGAATAATTTTAGAAAACTTTTTTTAAAATGTCACAGCAATCCATGTCCTTGTTAAAGAAAGGAGATATTAATATAAAAAGAAGTTATTTACAACCACGAAATACATTTAAACTTAATTATGTCTTAATTATAGTTTGACAGATTAATTATTCATTTTTTAGTAAAATCTGTAATTATTTACACTAAGCAAAACACTTGAATGATAATGCAGAAACGCATACACACAACTGTATGTATGACATAAACGCAAATATAAATAAAATAAAATAAATAAAAAATATCCAACTATGAAATCACAGTAATTCATAATCAAGGTTTTCAAAATCTCAATCTAACCAAAAATAGTATGAGAAATATATTTAGATCCTTGCTAAAAAAAAAAGAAAAAAAATCTATAAAAAGAAATTAATTAGAATCCCGCAACACATTTAGACTTAATTATACTCATGATTTAATTAAAGAACACTTCATTTCATTTAGAAAAAAATCTAAACTTATGCACACTCAGCAAAACATGTGTGAGAGATGTATGACATGAACATAAATAAAGATGTAAATAAAATAAAATAAGTAAAAAATCTCCAACTATGTAACATCACAGTAATTCACAATCAAGGTTTTCAAAATCTTTATCTAACCAAAAATAGTATGAGAAGGATATTTAAACCTTTTTTAAAGAAAGAAAAAAATATACACCGCTCAGCAAAAGTTTAGACAATGATCGATTATGCTTCTATTTTCTGAATTATGTACCGTAAGTTTGTAATTCCTCTGTCAAATATTAATTGTGACTTAGCCTTTATTCACACACAATAAATTTAGAATTTTACCTTTTACATAAAATATAATGACCAAAAAAAAAAAAAAAAATTAACATTGTGGCAAAAGTATAGACAATTTGTGTATTTACAGAAAAAATAACTACAAATTAAAATCGAGTTGCACCCGCATTGTTTGCAGTTAGTGCAAGAATGTGATTTTTCATCGAAAAAACTAAATGCTGCGTCACTTAGGGGTCTATTTCGTACCAAACATGTTCAACAGCAGCTCGAAACTCATTAAAAGAAAACTATAACAAAAATTTGCATAAACATTACGACATATGATGTTACAAAAGTTTTCGATTGGGTCCGGATCAGAACTACACGCCTGCCAGTTGAGATCAATAGATTTTCAGAGTTAGACGAAGTTCTTCTTTTGTATACAACATGAATAGATGCTAAAATCCATACTTTAGATCAGCAAAAGTTCCCCAAATGACTGAAAATTAATCTCCAACGTATGTACGTAGTCTTATGTTGCTTGGCAACCAATGAATAACTCCACAGATGCACGAGCATTAAAGCTAAGTGAGGACCAAATTATTTAAAATTCACCTTCTTTTTGTCGACTTAATAAAGTCCCAGGATCTTTGCCTTAAGTCATTCCAATAGTATGCCCACGTGTTTGGGCCATTCAAATTCCACTTTTTTTTCGTTACTGAATATCATAGTGTACCATTTGGGTCCATATGACGTATGTTTGCAAGTTAATTGAATTCTGGACAATTTATAGCGATATTTTAAAGCTGGTTGTTTTATTATTGTCATGTAAATTGATTTACCTGTTTCTTTAATCATCTAAGCATCATGTCCGTTGACACAGAAATTCCTGACTTACTTTTAATGTAATTAACAATCATTATTTCTGTAAATGTCACTTTCTGGATCCTTTTGTCATCGCATTTTCTTGTCACACAAAATCTTTCATATTATGTTTTTTTTTTTTTTTTTTTTTTTTTTTTTTTGAGGAGGAGGAGTCATTTTTAGACTATACTTCATAGACAAGCCACTTTGGACGATTCAGTGCTGCTGAAATTTCTGCAACTATCTTCTCTTTCCATATCAGCTTCCCTATTTCAATTACCTCATCTAAATGAATATTTTTAGCTCGCGGCATCTTCACTAACTGATGCCATATCGAGGTATAATTAAATACTTCGGACATGTGACATCATAACTTGGAAATTTGCATTTATCCATGAACAGTTGACTAAAAATAAAAAAAGTGTCTAAACTTTTGCAATATGCATATTTTACTTTTTTCAGTTAAATTATATGTTATCTTACATTATAACCATTATTTTTATTATACATTGTTTAAAATATATTTGAAAATAAGTATAGCCATTTCTATAACTCACGTGTTCGTATTTTTTATTTAAAGGTTAAAAAACACCAGTGTCTAAACTTTTGCTGAGCACTGTATAAAAAGAAATTAATAAGAGTCCCGCAACACATTTAAACTTAATTATATTCATGGATTAATTAAACAATTCTCATTTCCTTTAGAAAAAGTCTAATCTTAGGCACACTCAGCAAAACATGTGTGAGAGATGTATGACATAAATATAAATAAAGATGTAAATGTAAAAAATCTCCAACTATAACATCACAGTAATTCATAATCAAGATTTTGAAAATCTCAATCTAACCAAAAATAGCATGAGGAAGATATTTAGATTTTTGCTGAAGAAAGAAAAAAATCTATAAAAAGAAATTAATTAGAATCCCGCAACACATTTAAACTTAATTATACTCATGATTTAATTAAAGAATACTCATTTCATTTAGAAAAAAAAATCTAAACTTAGGCACACTCAGCAAAACCATGTGTGAGAGATAACCTAGGAGGGAAGGAAGAAAATATGCACTCCTGGATCATCGGACAAGAGTGCGTGAGGTTTAGACAGTCTGCCTCTCGCATGCATTATTCTTCCATGCACTAAATAGGTTTTATCACGCACCGAGGGTTCACTCTGTCATGCTGAACTGGTATCTCTTCATATGCAACAATGAAAAAAGGGATGGAGCAAAAAAAGATTACGTGCTTTTTAACCGTTGCAAAAATGCTGTGGGGTCACGGAGTATTTTGTGGTTTTTCGTGCTTTTGTTTTATTATATGTTTATCGCTTTCGATGTAGTTCAAGAAAAAAGGGTTAAGGGTAAGGAGAAAAAATGGTCAGAAAACAAAGCATCGGGTAATTGTTATATAATATTCAAAAGATGTTCGAGGAAAAAACTGGGATATATTTTGCAAGCTTTCGTGCTTTTGTTTTATGTATTTATCTCTGTTGATATAAATGAAGAAAAAAAGGATAAAGGATGGTAAAAAAAATCAGAAAACAAAGTATATGTTATTGTTAAACAGATTTTCTGTGATTCTAGACCGAAAAAAAAGGGGGGTGGAGGGTGGAAAAGATGTCTATGTAATGATATTTATCTGCAGTGAAAGAAGCCGATGTTGAAGATAAATAAAGTTTTAGTTTTCTCATGAGCTATGAACTATATAAAATATAAGATATGAATCATCTTTGTGAGTAATTTATAAAACTTTTTCTAAAACACAATAGCGAATTCAAATTAATTCAGTGTCTTGCTTTTCTAATATATAAACGCGTAATGTTTAGCAATATTTCGTGAAAAGCGAGATAACTTTAACTTTTTCTTTTGTTCAAAAATATTCGATTTTTAAAGGGTAGTTAAAGAAAAAAATCCACAATAACTACAAAGTAAAATAAAAATATAAAAACAAAATCTCGAGAATATCGGGAACAAGGAAAATTTTTCTGGGAATTGTTACTGTAAAAATATTACTTTCAATCTAATCCAAGTAAAAAAAAAAAGATTTAAAAAATTGAACGTCAAGCATGGATTATGAAACACTTTCCAACACATTTAGAATGATTCAACAAATAATAATGCAACGTTTAATAAGGCAACAAAAGGCATTTAAGCAAATAAAGAAGGACAAGGAATGACACCTTTCTCTCCTCTGCCTCTCTGGAAACTAACAAGTAAACAATATGGAAAACGGAAAACAAATTTGAAAATCCAATTTCAGAAATTATTATGTACTGTCAGAGAATGTATACTTTTTTTTGGGCAGTCCTCTAAATGCTCTACAGTTTTGTATATATACTACAAAACATACAGAAATTTAATTCTGTTAGGAAAAGCACAGCCCAATTAATAATTTAATTCCCTTCAAAAATTTTCATAAATAAGTGAGAATGTAAGGTACCCTGGGGTAATAACGCCACGTTAAGGTTCTACCAATTTTCACGGCTCAGTTTTAGATTGTATTTTTCAAACAAATATATGATTTGATACAGCAACTTATTGACTATATATATAAAAAAATAATTTAACAGATGTATGTATTCATAAAATGTAATGGTGTGATTTCTTGACCAATGCTATTTGGCGTTATTACTCACCTATATGGGTAATAACGCCATGTAAACAAAACTATAAAATAAGATGGAATAATGGCATGTAGATTGTCCAATTCTAAAAATACAAACCCTACAAATTTAGAAATTGACAAATTGCATTCTAAGCTATTGAAAATATTCAATTTTTTGTGAAAGTGTAAGAAAAATAAAGTTGTGGTGTGTGTGTGTGGAAGGGGGGGGGGAGGATGAGACAAAAGAATATCAGACCGTGAGCTTCTTTTTGCTTAAAAAGGACCGCTTAAATAGAATTATTAGAAACATTGCACAGTTTTAATTGTGTTTATTTGAATTAGTATTTAGGATGTAGCTCGGCCACTGTAGGGAATCAATCGGGGTATTAATGCCAAGGATTGGAGTTATTACCCCGTTACAGTTATTGCGCTGTACATTTTAAATTACAAATTATCTCGAGAAGATATCCAAAATCTTCAACAACATTTTGAAAGTCCATGAAATGTACTACAAATTTATGTGATTAACAAAGTATTTCCGGATAAAAAAAATAGTCTTCACATCAAAAACGTATCTCGCAAATTTTAGATCAAGTGTTAATTTTAGTTGCTTGTAAAAACAATAAGACCTAAAAATGAAACAAATTAACTTGAAGCTGTTTTTTGCGATTTATATGACTCAAAACCCTTCTGCGCAGAGCACATGGGTGTCATTTACTAGATTATTTCATAATTATGCACAGTGGCGTAGCTAAGGGGGGGCAAGGGGGCCCCGGGCGTCGAAGCCTAGGGGCGCCAAATTGATAGAAATTGTTATATATCTATATTGGGGTGGGGGCGTAAGATTTCTTGCTGGCCCCGGGCGCCAAAAAACATAGCTACGCCACTGATTATGCATAATATTAGCACTTGGCGTTATTACCCCTGGCGTTATTACACGAGACCACCTATCTTGGATACTTTCATGAAGCGCTATATTTGATCCGTAGAATTGATACACACACACACAAGTTCGAAAAATCGCTAATTTTCAAACATATACAACAACTGAAAATTCATTTTCAGAAATTATAGCTCAGAGACAGTATAATAACCGAATTATTTTGTGTGTCCCTGTAAATGAACGATAAATGTTATTTATATAATTTTATAAAGTAAAGAGGGACATTTTCTAGTAAATTTTGATGATATCTATCAACTTGAGTGTGTTTGAAATAATGTAACAATATTAAAATGTACTGGAAATTATTTTTCACCCTAAATCTTAATGTAACAGAATTCTTTTGAGTGTTTTGTAAACGAATTAACGAATTATAAATGTTACAATTTAATTTTCAATCTCGAATAAAACCTGAATGGTAAACTTCAATAACAGATATAAATTACATGGCCATCTGAGTACATTTATCAGAGTTAGCAAACGGCCAGACAGACAGCTAGATATGTATAGCAACCGAATTCATAAATATTTTTAAACTAGGCTAGATGTGCTAATTGTTATAGATATTATATTCCAGTTTTTTGACGTGACAACGTCTTGTAAATTGGTTTGCCGGGAGACACTTCAAGAAACTGCGTTACGTTACGTTACGCTCCGCTCACGATACGCGCTCACTTTTCTCTTAACTTTTTCCGGTCACTTGTGGGACCATTTTCTGAACGTGAATGTGAATTCGCTGCAAGGAAGGGGCGGTGCTTAATAGGAATTTTAGATAGTATCAAACTAAGACGAAATACGTTATGTATTAGTTATTAGTATAAAGTACAAAGAAAATAAGTGTAGTTTATTTCGTAATTCGGTGGTATATTATGGAAAACTAATGATATGTGATTAGTGAAAGCCATTTTACTTTAGTTATATTCTGCTCATTGAAAAATTCTTTAATATGCTGTTTACAAAATTCAACATTTGACATCAATAAACATGAAGTAAAATGTGTTTAACAAACACAGTGTATTGCAAGTTATTGTATGTATATTTGTATATAAATACGTATGTATGTGTAAAGGTAAAAATAAAATTTTGTTAATATGAAATTCAGTGCGAGATTCTTTGTATAAATTAATGTTTTAAATATAATTCTTTGTATAAATAAATGTTTTAAATTGTTACTATTATTTCATCCTTCTTCCTACTATACGAATGAATATTCACATTAAAATTATTTTACAACTCAAAGTCGTTGTCACGTAAAACTTTCGCCCGTATACCGACTTTACAGGCAACCAATTTTTTTTTCGTATTATATTAATCTATCAATAATATTTAACTACTCTCATAGTCTCATTTCACAAAATGAACCAAAATTTAATTGTAAATAAAAGAAATATAATGGACACCCTCTGCTTTAGTAATGGACAGCTCTTAAAAGTTAATACGTATAATTATTTTTATGATAGTATTTATAATTAGAATTTAATGAAAGCATTTTTCAAACAAATTTAACAATTAGGATATCAGTAATTAATAAAATATTATGATAATCATTCACTATTTGTATTAATTATTGCAATTATCAGAAGATCGATATTTTAATTATTTTAGATAGTTAGTTTAAAATAGGGATGGGACGAATATTCGGCCACTATTCGGTATTCAGCCTATTCGGCCCTTTTGCCGAATATTCGGTTGGCCGAATATTGAAGGCTTGTTGACTGAATACTTCGGCCGAATACCTATAGCCGAATATTTAGAGATATCTCGCCGAATATTGCTGAAATCTCGCCGAATAGTGAAAGATATCTTGCCAAATAAATTTAGGATTTGAAGAATTTCATTTCTTGCAATTTTTTTTCCTGTAATCCAAATTAATTAATTCATTTATGAAGTCATTCTCATTCTTACTTGCAAAACATACAGTTATTCAGATACTAAAAAATATACATAGCCTTTCTGTATTACCTATAAAGGTTGGTGATATTTTAGAAAATGCTGCCCAAGTTGGAGATTTAATTGTACAAGAAATGTCTTCATTAGATAATGATATGTTACAATTCAAGATATAAAAACAAAATCGAAAATAAAAAAAGAAACACTACCTTATTTTAAAACACTCGAATATTTATTAATGTCTGCAAATTCCATGCACATGTAAAAAAGGCTCTTACGAAATTCATAACTTATTTTCTATGAAGAGAGAAATGAAAAAATTCATTCACTAGGTGTTTAACGAAGATTCATTTTCAAAATTAAATATCAAATATTACTATTCCAAATACAACGATACATCTGAAAACAGAACTGGTGTCAAACTAGATACACATTAGATGACACAACTTGCTTTATGAAGATGGTTTTATAAATATTTAAACATAAATTCTAAATGCTGAACAAAATAATTTTTTTATTCTATAGTTTTCACTTTTAAATAATTATTTGCATCATTACTGGCTTAAATATGTAATATTATTATGTACAGTAGAACCCCGATAATTCGGATTAACTGGGACCAGACCCAATCCGGATTATCGAAAATCCGGATTATCCGGAGAATAAGAAAAAAATGGAATAAAATAAAACATACTTACAGAAATCACCTTTATATTAAACTTATTGAATAATTACAGGCAGTAAAAATGTTTACTTTGCTTAATTCTTCCGAAAAGATTTCAGAAAAAGTTTTTTTTTTTTTTTTTTTTTTAAATTCAGAATACGATGATGAAACAAATTAATGTTATGGAAATTAGCCAATCGCTTCTCAAACTTGAAAAAAAACTAGTCGTTGGGGGCCACCGTAATACTTACCCATCATGGATATGTATTTGAAAATAAAACATGTGAAACTATTTATACAATGCATTGCAATTCATAAACAAAATTTAAATATTGTTAATATACATAGTAATGCTATATTAAAGAACTGCTGATGTACCAATTCCAACAAATTATGTTAAACGCCAAACTACCCAAGTAGTACCGAACTGCGTAAAAGAAACATCCTTATAACTCCAAAAATAATAATTCTATTAACTAACAATTAACTGCGTCGGATTAAGCGTCTCATTTCCAATTAAAATATACTTCTGAATTAAATTTTGAATGAAATACAGGGTCATGAAAAATCGAAGAATGTGGAAAACGAGATTACAAATATCTCGGAAACTAATAATCCGATCGACTTCGTTCCATATGCAAAATGTGTGTTGTTTTATTGCCTTTTACGTCCATTCCTTAGAACAAAAAAATTCGAAATTTTTTATATACCTTTCATCAGAACGAATTTTTCGAGAGTCCGAAAAAAATAGTTCCGGATAATCGAGGTTGCTGATATTAAATAGAGTTCGTCCCATTCTAACATACTAACTACATACAAAATTTCAAGTCTCTATCTCAATTTGTTCGGGAGATAGAGCGTTTACAGACAGACAGACAGACAGACAGACGGACGGCAAAATTTTTTTTCTAAAAATATGTTTTTCGGAATCTCTATTATCTAAAACGTGTAAATCCGTCAAAAAAACTTTTTCGATTTTCAAAACGATTGCAAGACTTACCCTATACTACGTATGATGGGTAAGTAAAAATGACCAAACCGATTCAGATTAACGGGGTCCGAATTTACGAGGTTCTACTATATATATATTTTTAATTTATACATCTTCTTTCATTCATGTTGTTATCAATTTCTGTTTATCCTTTTAATGCTTGTTGAATAAGTGGAATAAGTGGAATATTGTATGCGCCGATTCAAATGTCAAAGATTTTGTTAACTTATGCATTCTACTTCAAGCATAACCTTTTGCTTTAACATAATTTGTAATTTAAAGATTGACAACTGATTTTCAAACAGTCTCATTCTTACGAATTTGCTTATTATTAGGGGCACAAACTCTTAATGATCAAATTTACTTCATTAAAGGTTACTTCAGAAAATATTTTCTTATGAATTCTGA
Organism: Maratus speculifer; assembly: GCA_964019185.1. Classification (NCBI taxonomy): domain Eukaryota; kingdom Metazoa; phylum Arthropoda; class Arachnida; order Araneae; family Salticidae; genus Maratus; species Maratus speculifer. Next base: position 116,631,832 of record OZ025291.1, read on the forward strand.
GAGAGAGACATTAAGAATATTAATTTTGGATACAAGAAAAGATAAAAGTATCATTTGATAGTAAAAGTGAAATACATTGTGCATATTTTAACGGAAATATTTTACCATCCTGACTTACTGAAAATCAATTTGATGTACATTAAGATAAAAGAATATAATGCAATTTCATAATTTTTTTGTGTTAAAATAAGTGTTTCAAATTTAAGAATACATTTAAGAGTAATAATTATTAATGAGTGCCTATTTTTAAAATTATATATAGTCAATTTTTTTTTCTTTATTGGGGAAAAAAAAGTTAGTATTCGGCTATTCGGCCAAATCACTATTCGTCCCATCCCTAGTTTAAAATAGGCTAAATATCAGGCAATTACTACTGTCATATTATTGAGACAATGGAGATATTGCAAAGGTAATAACTAAAAAAAAAAAAAAAAAAAAAAAAAAAGAAAAGAAAAAGAAAAAAAAAAAAGAAAAAAAAAAGAAAGAAAAAAAAATTGGGAGCACTAGTGCATCGTTTCGTCTCACTATTTTTAACAATGAAACTTCCAGAGACTATTTGATATGTTATTTGTAATAATTAATATTACAAATATGAAAGAAATTATACTTTGAATTGGATATTTTTAATATTAAATAACATAATTTCAAAATGAAATTACAGAACTGATGTTTGAGGCCGCTGTCAGCAGATTTACTAGTTTCGTGATTACTAAAACTTTTATTAATATTCTATTTTATTTAATTATTTTTATTTATTTATTTATTCATTTTTGTAAGAGGGGAATATATTTATTTAAGACAGAAAATAGATTTTTAACAACTTCTGTAACTTAAGTATTTTTATTTAATTGTGAGGGATGAACTCTATGAACCTCTCTTTGACTGTGTTTTTACATAATATTTTTGGTTTACTGGCTGGTTTGATTGCCAGATAATAAAAAAAAGCAAAGCAGAGCTGATATCGATTAAAAAGATAATAAAAAATGAATAAAATATCGAAATTTTATCAACCACATTAAAATAATTTAAAAGCAGCTATTTATAAAAGTTTTAGTGTTATTACATTTTGATAAGCGTAGTTTAAAAATAAAATTTGATTATTCAAGTTTTCAATTAAGTCAAAATATTTAATGCACTATAAACATTACTTAGACCGCATTTTTAGCAGTGTCTACATGGAGTGTCCTTTATTAAAAAATGACTATTTAGGCATCCAGTAATGGACACTCCTCTCAAAACCTTAAAAATAAATGAAATTATACAAACGGCTATTAGTATATAAAATTCAAAATGAAAGAAAAAATAAATTAAATTATACAAATGGCTATTAGTATATAAAATTCAAAGTTTTCTACAACTACCAAAGCAAAAAGTTACAAATTTTGCAAGAAAATAAAGAATATATAATTTGTTAAATGAAACCAGTTCAAAGCATGTCCATAAAGATTTTCATTGATAAACAGCAGAACTTTGAAACATTATTTTTTGCTTCCTGATTAGTTTGATTAAGAGTGTCAACAATAGTGCAAAATTATAAAATATACAAGAGGCAATTATGGAAAAAAAATAATAAAATCTAAATTTTTATTGTTTATTTTTTTTAACCAAAACCGTTGAGGGGTGTCCATTACTGGAAGAGTGTCTATTACTGGCACATCTACCCTATGTTGGAAAGATTTTTTTTTTATTATTTTTTTTAAGATAAAGATAAAAAGAAAATAATAATAATAGCCAGTATTACAAAAGATAAAGGTAAGAAACTAAAGGTCTGAAAACAAAGCATTGGTTACTTGGTATAATTTGCAAGTTTTCGTATTATGTTTCGTTTAATGTATTTATCGCTGGGGATATATATAAAAAAAAAGTTAAAAGGAAATAAAAATATCTTCAAAAAACAAAATATATGTTATTGTTAAGCAATTTCTTTATTATAGAAGGTTTATTCTTTATATAGATTTATTCTTTATTTTAGAAAGAAAAAAATAAAGAGGTTATTGTTGTGTCATGAAATTCATAAATAATGAAATAGTTGATAAAAATAACCACTCTAAAAGGTACATTGTTTAAAGTTAAATAAAGATTTTCTAGTAAAGAATATAAATTAAATATGCTTATAATTTATCCCTCCCCCCCCCCCCCAACAACAAAAAAAAAACTTTAAAAAATGTGCTGAATAGAATTTCATAGAAAGTAATTTCATTTATACCTTTGTTAATTCTAGTAGAATATGTATTGCATATGTATATATTTTTTAAAAAAAATACAAAAGTGCGCTAAATAGAATTCTTAGTCATTTCATGTTACACTATACAATATACATTATATATACATAGTTTAATTGCATATTTTTGAATACAAATTCCAAAGCATCAGCATATTTTTTGGTGTAGTTCAAGAAAAAACAAATCCTTTCTTCTTGGTTGGTATAGTAGATTGATTTCTTTGAGATTATGCATTTTTAAAAACATTATTTTAGGATGCATATACAAGATATAATAAAAATTATATGGATCAATATTTTTTTCTCTTTATTTGGTTAACCTGAAATTCGATTAAAATAAACTATTAAAAATAGTAAAAACTTTCAGAAGTTTGTGCAATTTAACAAGTTTTGACTGTTCTTTGAACGGGGAAAAAGACAATTACTTCTATGTAAAGCTGCGAAAACAAAAAACTTCTGCTCATCAAAATGATCAATATCCTGATAAGTCCAATAAAAATGCATAAATGACTTGAATAAGATATAATCTTGAATCATACGAAGATAGATCAAACATAAAGCCTATCTTTTTAACAAAATATTATTTTCCAAAATTACGTCTAAGTTATATTTATTTATATGTTTCTTCAGTATCTGGAACATATTGGGAGGGGTTTTAAAATTTATTCTTGTGATATAAAAAGAACTATAGCACCTGCATGAATCATACTCCGCAAAATTTCTTTAACTCCTTTATCTGATGAAAATTTCACTCTTCTTAACGACGTTTTTTAGTGGAATAATAATGAAAAATTGTAAGCCAAAATATGACAGTTTTGAACTGTAAGGAAAGTGATTGAGTTATTTTACAGTGAAAGCTTTGTTTTGAAATATTTATTATGTAAGGTATTGAATTATATTGGCAAGGACCGATTTACAAATTTGGGGGCCCTGGGCACAGATGCTTACGGAGGCCCCTTGCATCGATATTTACAGAGGAATTGACTAAAACAATGTTAAAAGATAGTTACCAAAGTAACTATTATTGACATTAAAATATGCATTAAAAATTAAATTTAATATTCAATAACTTATTTTTAAATAATTATTTCACTATTATGAAATTTTAATGAGTAGACGTTTTATACTAAACTCTGTGGTGCTAATTATCTTTTCGTATGCAAGTCTATGTATCTGGAATGATAAAGTATGCAACAAATAATAATAAAGAATTTTCGACCTCACAAAAGCTACTATTATTTAAAAGTATTAGGCCTGCAAGCTATGCTGACCAATACTCAAATTTTCTGAGGATAACAGAAAAAAGGTTAAACAAGAATTAAGAACATAATATAAGTGAAACCTTCAAATAAGGGACACCCATGGGACCGGAACTTTTGTCCCTTAAATAGAGGTGTCCTTTATTCGGAGATTTTAAGATTTTTAAAATTTAATCATTCATAAGGACATAAAAAATAAAAAAATATTAAAATTGAAGTTTAAATGTACCCGAGGGTTATAAATTACATTAATTAGGCACAAAAGTAATAGAAAATTAATTAATTTAATTTTGTAATTGATTACTTAATAAGTAAATGATTTGTAGAGTTGTTGATTTGTGTTTTTTACGTAAATGTTTCTATAATGCAAAAAGTGAAATAATATTTTAAAGAGTCTTACTTGTGATGTAATCAATAAAAAAGTGACTGTTATGCAGATTTCAATTCTTCTACTACGAAACTTTCCAGACATTCATTTACCATACTTAGTCCTTCATTATAAGCAGTAATTACGAAAAAAGTATTCAACTGCTTTGCATATTTTAAAGCATCTGTAACGTTCTTTATTTCACAATTTTCCTTTCTCTTTCATTTTCAGAGTCATCCCTCACAATTTTCAGCATTCTTTTCAATATAGACTGAGAAGTGGCAACACAGACAATCACCTCATCGAGTTCACGGCAGAAATTCTAGGATTAATTAAAACTTAGTATGCATGTAAAAATGCAACTGGTCTACTAAGTCATATTTTGGTGGAAAACACCTAAAAATCAAAATTTAGGTGTTGACTCGTAGATTTACCATTATGTTTTCTTGCACTCAAATCTATGAAAATATGGAGGACTGGGTGCAGGATACCTCAACGATAAACCTACGAATCAACCACTAAAATTCGGTTTATATCTATTTTCCACCTAGATATGACTTGATAGATCAATTGAATTTTAATTTATGAATCAACTTGTAACTAATTCTGGAATTTCAGCTGTGAACTCAATGGATTGTTGTCTGCACTGTCACCTCTTGCTCTGATAGTGATAAACACACTTCGATAATTTCATCTGAATTGTGGATAAATAAATGCTCATCAGTTGAGTTGCATATCTCTGTACCAACATAACTGCCTCATTATCTCAAATGCAAAAATCAACCCCTTTAACATTTTGCACTCGTATATCCAGTGTGACTGGTCAGCATTTTTCTTTGCAAAATTTCCATTTGTCATACAGTAACAAAGGAAAACAAAATTTGTCATTTAATTAAAGTTTCTTTTTTGATATTATGTATTTGAGGGATTTTTTTTAAAGTGGTGTCAACTGAATAAAATTGGTGTAAGAAACGCCCGAATCGAAAGGGTTAATCTCATTTTCAAGTGTCCCTTAAATCGAATGTCCCTTATTCAGAGGTAAATACATTACACTTCCTATACCAAGGGACTGGGACCGGAACTTTTGTCTCTTAAATAGAGGTGTCCATTATTCGGAGTGTCCCTTATTTGGAGGTTTCACTGTATTTTTAAAGTGATAAAGGTAAAAGAAAATATTCACTTTAACAAAATAATAAATGGATGTTTCAGACAAAATACACAACGTTATAAAAATACCATATGAACATAATAGAATGTAGAATGAAATGTAAAATTTCATTGGATATTAAAACTACATCGGATTTTGGACAATAATTGAGAAACTTTCAGCAGCCCTGAAAATCAGGGCCTTGAACCTATGCCCCGAATGCCCTGCCATAAATTTGGCACTGTATATTGGAGAAGGTAAGGATTCGGATAGAATATAGAACTTTTTAGTATCGATCTGAAATTTTAATATTTTTCCAAAATTAACATATTATATATATGTATATATATAAATACTTTTATAAATACATCCAAAGTTATTCAGACAATACCATTAAATAAACCAAAGAACCAGTATTTTTACAATCATATTATTAAAAACAGTTGAAGTTTGAAGAAAAATAGAAGGCAGATTACCAAATTACTAAGAAATATATGGATAAATGGACAATATATAACCAGAGTAATTTATATATTACCATACAATAAACCAATGAAACCAGCATTTTTACCATCATCTTATTGAAAACAGTTGAAGTTTGAAGTGAAATAGAAGGCAGATTACCAAAATAATGAAAGGTAAATGGATAAAAAGACAGTAGAAGGCTTTTCTCTTAAACTACTTCTTCAGGGGTGTATAGTTCAACAAAAAAGCATAAACAACCAACCAGTTTCTGTTATGAGTCGTGCTGAAAGCTAAGAATTCGACTCACAATACACCCCACTGGTTGGAAGCTATTCACATGACAAATTAGTAGAAAGATACTCATTGAAGAAAATAAAATCAATATAACAAAATAACAATAATATAATATTCCTTTAAAAAAAAAGGATATATATACTCAAATATTTACCATTACCTAAATCCTAGCAAGATTTGTAATGCAATCAGATACAAACTACATGTGACTTACTAACAGTCAAGGTGAAGGTCATAGTATAAATCACATAGATAATAAAATAAAGTTGTAACAATAATTATAAAAATTAGTAGAACATATATTATACTATATAATTCATAATATATTTAGAAAAAAATAAATGCTACTGTTAGAAGTATTATATTTTTATTTTTAGTCAATTATTAATATTACTATATTAATTATTTAACTAGAATATATTACTACAACTTTTAGCAGAAAATTATTTTAGTGCCGCCATCTATATGGATTAATATATTAATTAAATTATATGCTTATGGTGCTGCCCTCTATTATAAGAAAAAATAAATAAATTATTTAATAGCTAAGAACTTCTTTAAGACAAATACAGTAGACAACCATATCTTATCTCAATAACTTGATCATTTTTAAGTTATGCATATTAGTTTTTAGGTAAACATAAACTTTAATACTATGTGTAAAGTTATTTTTTTTTTGTTTAAATGTATAATAATTAACCATTGCGTATTATCCAGACAACACTGCCCTTCTCCGTAATCTAACATCTAACCCACCCAACCATCCTATTATTCATATTTTTTAATTTTTTTTGTTTTTTTATTTATTTTTTTTTGTATTATTTTTTATAATTTTTTTAAAACATTTTTTTACGCAATGTGTTAATTATTTTTAAAATCATGTAATAACTTATTATATATTAAAGACTATAGGAGTTCTTATCAATAACATCATATGGTGCTGCATAAATTAGCTTGTTAATGTTTGTAATATTGGTTGAAGAGAAAATAGAGAGTTAATACTAAATAAATGTTTATACAGATAATATTTTTTAAACCAAATGTAAAGGATAACCATATCTTATAGCAGTTTCTTGTACAGTTTTTAAATTATGCATTTTAAAATTATGTGAACAAATATTTTTAATTCTATGAGCAAAAATAAGTAATATATTGACATAGACAGATTTATGAAGGCAATAATTATAATGAGTAAAGAGGTTTACTTTAAAAGGAAAGTCATTACGTTTATCATAAATATCAAATAGAATTTTATTATCAGAAAGAGTAATATTAAGATCAAGAAAGTTAATTTTATTATTACGCATATCATTATAACTGTATTTTAAACTTTTGTGGTATTTGATTGGTAGCGAATAGTTAGATGACTTTTTAGAATATAAAATTATTATATCATCAAGATAGCTGTATAAAAAACAATTAATAATAGAAGTATTACGTTCATAATAATGTAAGTAGAGATCAGCACAGATGGATGATACAATCCTACCTTGTGGAAGACCGACTATTTGTTTAAATATTGTATTATTAAATAATATATAATTATGATAAAGAATAAATTTGGTTAAAGATTTGAAGTAAGATAAAGATACTTTATGTTAAGAGAATTTCTATATTCCTTGAATAATAAATTTATGATCCTGAACATATCTGCAATATCAATTATATTAAATAAATCATTAAAGTCATATGTTTTGATGTACTTAATGTTTTGTAAATTTTTTATATTATTTACAAGATGTAAACTATTTTTTATACTATAGAATTTATTATTAGTTTTTGCAATATCTAGCATTTTTGTAAGTATTGTTAATAATTCTTTACCTGCGTTATTGTTATAAGTATTACATCCAATAGTTATAGTACGAAACTTTATAGGATTTTTATGGAATTTTGGAATAACCACAATGTAAGGATAGTTATAATTATGATTTTTTAATTTTAGTAATTTATAATATTGAGCTATATATCTATTTTTAATAATAGTATCAATATCTGTTTTAATGAAATTTGAACTAGAATTTATTGCTTGATTTAATAATGTAGAGTAATAACGTTTACATGTGAAAGCATAGTTGTTATACACTGCGTGTCAAAAGTTTAAGCACAACAGAAAATTTCAAAATAAAATTTTATTAATGAGTGAAAGTTAATTTCCTTTTCACATAATCTACAAATTGTAGTTTTAAAAAGATAGTTAACTGATTTATGTTATAAAATTTATCTTAAATAATAAAATTTATCAAAACAACAAAAATGAGTGTGTCGAAAGTTTAAGCACAGTAGTTTTTAGTCTTTAGCAGAACAAGAATAATAAAAAAAATTAATACTTGATTATTACGCCTTTCTGCTGAATTACTTTAAATATACGGTCTTCCATCGGTGAATGAGATTCTGTATTGTTTCTGGTTCAATTTTAAACCAAGCGTTCTCAATGGCATCTTTTAAACCTTTTACTGAAGAATACTGCTTTCCATTTGGATAAACTGCATGATTGAGAATACCCCACATATTTTCTATAGGGTTTAAATCAGGACTAATTGCCGGCCATTTCAAAACAGACACTTTTTTGACTTAAGCCACGATGAAGTTGAGTTTGAGGTATGGATAGAAGCATTGTCATGTTGAAATAACCAATTTTCTCCCCCCAAAACCTCTGCAACAGGAAGCAAATGATTGGCAAGTGTCTCTTGATAGTTGTTAGAGTTTTCACGACCACTGATGAATGCTAGAGATCTCTGACCATTGAAAGAAATAACCCCCCATACCATTACAGAACCACCATTATGTTGTCGGCTAAATACACTCCTAGGCTCTTTGGGGAGATCATGCCAATAGTACTTAAACCCATCAGGGCCGTCGAGGCTCCTTTTTTTTTTTTTTTTTTTTTTTTTTTCATCATTGAATATGACATTCAGCCACTTTTCACCAGATGACATATACTCTTTGGCCCATTTAAATCTAGCTTCTTTATGGTGTCGTTTGAGACAAGGTAATCGAGCCATTTTATGGTATTTGATGTATTTGAATTCCAAAACTCTTCTATGAACAGTTTTTTTCGATATTTGTCCTCCAACTGCATGTTTTATTTGTGAAAGAGAGTAATTACCAGTTGAAGCCAAATTTCTGATGCGGCTATCTTCGCGCAAACTAGTCACTCGCCGCTTTCCTGAACGAAATTTTCGTTTGAAATGATTACCACGGGCCAAAATTTGATAAATACTTCGTTTTGATCGTTTTAATGTACTTGCAATTTCAGAAACAGACTTAGATTTTGCTCTCATACTATATATTTTTATCACCTCCTCCTCTGAAAATTCTTTCGACTGAGGCATTTTGTACTAACTCGTAAACAACAACTAACTGCTTCTTATACACCCAGAAATTGTTTGCATGCGCAACCGCTTACGTCAGATTGTAAAATTTGCATAAAAACGATTTTGTGCTTAAACTTTTGACATGGTTACTTTTGTTCTATTCTTAAACTCCATGGTTTGAAATACAATTTAAAAGTTAATTTCAATTAATACGGTGTTAAAATAGATATTATTAACATTTACAAGACATATATTGAAATAAAGTTAATATTTAAAGTTTTATTTGAAAATTGCTATTGTGCTTAAACTTTTGACACGTACTGTATATCGATCATTAAGAAAATTTACGTTCAAATACCCGCAAATACAAAAAAAACTATTAATGAGAATTTAGATAGTTTTCCCTTCAGTGGAGTAGTTTCACATTTTTTTTTTTTTTTTTTTTTTTTTTTTTTTTTTTGTGGGGTATTTCATAGCTATCACCTTGTTTTATTTTCTTCACGGCCATTTATTAACAACTTGGGCCACTAACATACTTGGTACTTCGATATGGAATCTTTATAAATTCAACTAACTTTTTGCATGTTACTAGTTGTACATAATTTCTCTGCCGTATATACAGGACTGCACAAAAGAATTCATGTAGCTAAAATTGCTAAAGGGAAATTTTCAACTGAGGTATGTGTATTTCTTAACTGAATTACACCTTGGCATGCATGTAATTAATTTAATAGATGCAAATCTGCATATCAAATACAAGGCTTCTCAAGGAAATCGGATAGCTTTTCTGATTCTAGGGAGAAACTGTTGAATTAGGTTTTTAAATTTAAATGCCAATTCTATTTCAACTTGCGAAACGGTAAAGTTTTATATGTTACTCTGAATGTATTGGAAAGTGTTTCATAATTTGATGCATTACTTGATGCATGATTTTTTTTCTTGTTTTTTCCTGTGAAATTTTTTTATTATTATATAAAGGCCTTTTCCATCCTGGAACATCCCGTTATCCCTTAATTTGATAGTCGTAACTTTGAGAAATTCACTATCACAAATTTTGAACAAAAATAATTAAAATATTGATTTTTTTTATTATGGCATTAATAATTAGTTTAAAAGATTAATATTTCTCATAAATATTGTATTGAATTTTGATACGTATAATTGCCGTGTTTTTAAAGGTTTATTTGAGACATTCATAAAATACTTAAATTTCTATGACATAATTTCGAGTTCGGGTCCAGATAAGGATCAACGAAAGTTACGTAATCGGGTTTCGGCACAAATTTCTACACGGTATAGCTTTTTTTAAGTTAAACAATAAAAAATTAATTAAAAGCAGCTCATAAGCTAAAGCAGCCATACTCAATATTTTTTTTATCGCGGGCTACAAACATACGTTTGGGATATTACAAGGGCCGCAACACATTTAAAAACAATGATAAAAATATTTAATAAAATAGTAAGTATCGTAAACAATGTATCGTCTGCGTAAGTGTATACAAGTAAGTACAGTAGACTCCCTCAAATCCGCAAACCAGAAATCCGCAACTCCCTAAAATCCGCACATATTTTATGGATGTAAACAATGAAACTTTCAGTTTGGATATTGGGAAAATTTTGATTTTTTTTAGTTTTGTATTAATTCCATATATTTTTTAATTTGTAATTTTCTTAATAATACTCTATTCATGTTTTTTTCATGAAGGAAGAATATTTTTTTTTTTTTTTTTTGGAAAAAAATCAAGTTATTGCTGATATCATTGGTCATTACAGTCTTCTTACAAATATATTTATGCATTAATTAAGATTTTTAGGTTATTAAGCCTGGCTAAACTTGAAAAAAAAAATCCTTATTTTATGATTTTCATGTGAATTAGTAATGTACTTTTATAAGGCAAGTTTTGTTAAATAATTTTAGAAAAATACACTTAATCTTTATAATGAATATTTAATCATACATTATTGATTATTAACTTGACCTTTGCTGTTAGTACTTTAATTATTTAAAAAAATTTCTAAATTTTTATTATTTTAGTTTATTACTTATTTTAATATTTTATTATAGTGTACGCATTCATTATAATTCCGAATGCACCATTAATTGCACTCAAATTACTGTTTAAAAAATGTAAACAAAACAATGACCAGAAATCCGCAAAATTCTAAAATCCGCACAACCTCTGGTCCCAAGCTGTGCGGATTTGAGGGAGTCTACTGTATAACAGAAACGTATAATAAAGTTAATATTATAGCGGGGGTTTAACGTTTGTTGCAGAAGACATTTTAGCAGAAAATTTTAACACCCCTATTTCCAAACAATAAGCTTCATAATAGATTTCTATTGCAAATGTTGTAGAAATAGGCCACAAAATTTATTATTGAAAATAGTGATGCGATTTTTCTTTTGCCATTTTTTACGCAACAAACGTTTAATCACAAGAAGTAGTTTTAGTCCAATAATATAAAACCCTAAACATATTAATACAATAATAAAGAATATTTAAGTAAAAAAAAAAACCTTTTTCTGAATGTAAAACGTTTTTCCTTAATTGTAGAAATATACAGTGCAAATTTAATTAATACCGTATAACATTTAATTAGTGATGATGATAAAGAAATGTAAGCACTGTAGCATAGATATAACTGCATGCAAAAAGAACATTTGTCTATAAAAATGGCAATTAAAGTATATCAAGATAATTTTAAATCAATTATAAATAACAAAACAGATTTTGTTTTCCCATACAAATATATAAAGTAACAGTGAAGGTCTTAAATATTTTTATGCATATATCATTAAATGTAAAATGATTATGTCCTGGGCCGCACAGGAAAGTTCGCCGGACCACATGTGTCCCGCGGGTTGTAGGTTGAGTATTGCTGAACTAGAGGATACAAACTATGCAGATAAGCTAAAAATTTGAAAAATATCAGACGGAAAGCATTTTATTCCAGAACTCACTAACTGAAACATAAACCTGTACGAAGAATCTGCAATGAAATACGTTAAGTTACGTTATCGGCTGAATCAACATTCTAGCTGTTATTTTAAATGCTTTAATGCATGTCTAGAAAGGGTATGTGTTGCAAAATGTATATAGTATCCAGGCACCTGTTTAAAGGAAATATCTGGGTCAGGGCTATTATAATATTCTGGATGACGAAATCTTTGTTTTTCGTGAAAGGAATTTTATTTACAATAGTATAATCGACTTCCTCGGTTACAGTGAATAGGTAACTCAGAAGAGCAAAATAGAAATCATAAAGCTTTTCTGTATTATAATTATTAGAAAAACCCTACGTTTAAAAACATTATTGAAAATATACAGAGTGTTCATTAAAACCTTGTCTTCTGCCCATTAATAACTATAATCATGAATGTGGTGTTTAAATATAATAAAGTGGCTAAACGTTACGCAGTTATATATCCCTTACAACACTGCTTAGCAGTAAACTGCGGAGCAAGCGTTCCTATTAAAAAACAATACCAGATGCTAAAGAAAAATGTATACTTCAAAGTTGCAGAGTGCTATCTATTTAATATTAGAACCTGAAATGTAATTTGTTTACAACCGTCAATAACTTAAGTAAGTAATTAATTGAATGCAGTAATTGCGTCATTATAAAGCAAACACACATTATTAAAAATAACACAAAACAAGGAAAGTACAGAGTATTTAAATAAGGAAAATAAGCAAATTGTCTTCAAAGTGTGAACTATCAGATTGATATGCATAATTCATGACGCATTGTTGTCAATGGTAGACAAATTGAGTAAGCCTGATTTTCTTATTAAAATAAACTATATTTTAATTACATGCGTTAGGTTTATTAGTAGCTTTGTGCAGGGCCCGATTATGACTAATTCGGGCCCTGGGCAAATGTAAATTAGGGGGCCCCCTTTCGAATCATTGCAACGATATTCAAATAGAACTGATGGTCACTCATATGTATATGTGTAAGATATAAATACTTTTATAAATACATCCAAAGTTATTCAGACAATACCATTAAATAAACCAATGAAACCAATATTTTTACAATCATATTAATTACATATCAACTAAATTCCAATATGGTAAAATCCGAAGTTATAACAATGGTAGATATTTCCAAAAAGTATTAAAGAAGCAGCAAGAATAACAAATTGAAGAAATACATCATTTCATGCGCTGTGCAGCATCAAAGTAATGTATTTTAAAAAATTTTAAAAATAGGTTAATTTATGCCAAAATGGGCCTAAAGTGAAATAATCCACTAAAAGCTGCATTTCGTACCTTAGATATAAATAGAAGAAAATTCTTAGTCCGTCAATTCTAAATTAAATACCTTAATTAATAAAAGTACATTTTTTAAACCTTAGTGCAGAACAAAACAATTTTATATAACTTTAGCAACTTGTTATATTACTTTAAGATTAATTAAATAACTTCAACATATGGAGGAGTTGGAATTGGTAAAAGAAAGTAAATATTTTATAATTTAATGTATGGATTTGGGGGCCCCTTAAGGTCCGGGGCCCATGGGCAAAGTCCCGATTTAGAATTTGGTTTGTGTCTATCCTATAATTTTCAGCAGGTAAATATCGATGTATTTAAGCTGGTAAAAAGATACAAAGAAATTACATTTAAAAGCTTCGCAAATATATATATATATATATATATATATATACAGTAAAGCATCGTTTATACGACGATCACTTATACGACGTTTACATTTATACGACGTTTTAATGTGGTCCCGATTCATTCCTATTCATTTTAATGTAAAAATATATCTTTTATACGACGTTCAAAATCGTTTACACGTCGATTTTTCGATTTTGTATAGGTTTATTTTTGCTTATTTTTCTTGTGTATTTTACAAACGAGCGGAAGTTATCAGCTATGAATGACACCAAAGAGTGCGTTTAAATGCACTCCACATTATAAAAATGAGAGCTGGTGTTCGATAAGTCTGAAAAATCAGCTTACGTGTAACAGATTACACTGGGAGGGGTCATTCTTTTGTCGGAATGGTCAGCTTTCCCGACCTGTTTTAAGTTGCAAATAGACTATCCTTCTTACTGTTGTCCGTATTTTCGACTTTTAATAGCCAAGCAGGGTTTTTGATCTTTGACTTTAAATGGAAAGGAAATGATGTAGTGTAAATGAGGAACCTTTCTGTGAAACATAAATAAAGGTGCGCATATTTAAATCCTCCCCCTCCCCCGTTTTTTTGGTTATTTCTTTATTTTGGTTTGTTTTATTTACAAATTCATGCAAATCATCAAGTTAAACATTAAAATTACTCAAAAACAAAATTAATTCTATTTTTGGAAGTGAAAATCGATTATACGTCTTTATCGTTTATACGACGTTTTTCGGTAGTCCCTTCGGCGTCGTATAAACGATGCTCCACTGTATATATATATATGTGTATATGCGTTACACATTATTCCATACACATTCATGAACACTTTATAATTTTGTAACTGACTTCTTTCTTGCATCTCGCACCATTACGGTAAAAGGAAGGCTAAATTCTCAGTTTGCCAGCAGATTGTGCTAAAAGGGGTGTCAATCGCGTAATGTATGTTAGTTTATAATAATTAGATACCATGATCATAACTATAATTGTCACTGCTTTGAAGTTAAGAGACTATTTCACTCACGAGAAAAGAGCCGCTGGTTAGTATTAATAATACATATACAGGGTGTCCGAAAAGTCTGGAAACGGTCGAATAACTCGAGAAATACATATGAGAATGAAAAACATAAATATACGTGTTAAATATTTTTAAATAAGCTACTCAGTGATACCAAATTTGACCTTCGTAACCAACCCCATGGGGGTCAGAGGGGGTCCAACTTTGAAATCTTAAATTATAACCCCCGATTTTTATTGCAGATTCGAATTCCACGGACAAAAATACGCAACTTTTGTATTTGATGTTTATTTCGAATCCTCGTTTATCACGGTGTATTCGGGCATATTAAATCGATACATTTTTCGGCTTTTCCAACGGGATTTTCCCTAATCGAAACTAATTGGGGAGAATTTATGACATCAAATTCCTCGTCTTTTGCAAGAATAGCGTTTCCTGAAAATCACCGATGCCGATTATTTCGATAGTACTACACACAGTTAAAAATTTGACCCATTTGCTGCAGCGTCACTCCACATCTTTTATAGAATATCTGTTTCATGACCAATGAGAATGTTCCATAACACAGTAAAGTACACTGTAAATAATTGACACTTTTGCTGCACCGTCACTCCACCACTTTTATAGAAAACGATTACTTTACTGTGTTATGGAGCACTCTCATTGGTCACAAAAGAGATATTCTATAATAGCTGTGGAGTGACGCTGCAGCAAATGGGTCAAATTTTTAACAGTGTAGCACTATTGAAATAATCGCCACGGGTGATTTTCAGGAAACGCTATTTCTGCAAAAGAGGGGGAATTTGACGTCAAAAATTCTGCCCAATCAGTTTCGATTAGGGAAAATCCCGTTGGAAAAGCCGAAATATGTATCGATTTAATATGCTCGAATACACCGTGATAAACGAGGATTTGAAATAAACATCAAATACAAAAGTTACGTATTTTTGTCCGTAGAATCCGAATCTGCAATAAAAAATGGGGGTTATAATTTAAGATTTCAAAGTTGGACCCCCTCTGACCCCCAGGGGGTCGGTTGCGAAGGTCAAATTTGGTATCACTGAGTAGCTTATTTAAAAATATTTAACACGTATATTTACGTTTTTCAATCTCATATGTATTTCTCGAGTTATTCGGCCGTTTCCAGACTTTTCGGACACCCTGTATATATATTTTTTTAACATAGATTTTTTGCATTTCAATATTTTTAAACGATTTTTTTCATTAGCTGTTTGAAATCAATCTATACGGCCGTTTTTTACTTTTTTGTCTTTGTTTTTTCAATGAGAATATTTTTGTTTTCGAAATCAGCTCTGAAAGTAAAAATATCCTGATAAAAAAAAATAAATAAATAAAATAAAAAACAACTTTTGTGCAGATCTATGACAGCTTTCCAGTGAAAAAAATATTGAAATTAAACTCGATCCCTTAAAAAATCTTTCCATAGGATTGACATTAGCGATCGGCAGTAGTAGGAAAATAAGAGTACGGGCTCAGGAGCAGGCGGGACTGCGGGACCGTCCCGCCTGCGGTGCCTCCTGCGGTACCTCCATGCCTCCGGCTGTCCCGCCTGCGGTCCCTCCTGCTCCCACCATCTCACCGCCGCCCTCCACGAACGCCCCCTAGTGGAAAAAAGGAACATTCTATTATAACATGAGAGGTGAACAACCTTTCCTAATTAAAAATATTATCAATCACATCTCAACTCGGAATCATACTATAAGATGAAGATTAAATTTATATTTGAATTCTGAACAACCATAATTTTAATGAGTATTATTAATTAAGCGAAACAATGGAAAATCACAGTTTTTAACCATTTTATTTGGATTTCTTCAACTACAAGATGAGATTATCAATTTAACACAAGAAAGTTAAACATATATTTGAACTTTGCTTGATAGACATCTTAATGAGTATCGTTAATTAAGTAAAAACAATAGAAAATATCCAGTTTTATAGAAAAAGAGTGATTTCTTACGATTTTTATCAACTTAAAAGAGAAAAGTTAAGCATGTATCCTAGTTTTTCAACAGCTATAATCTTAATGAGTATCGTTAATTAAGTAAAAAAACAATGGAAAATATCCAGTTTTATAGAAAAAGACTGATTTCTTACGATTTTTATCAACTTAAAAGAGAAAAGTTAAACGTACATTTCAGTTTTTTAACAGCTATAATCTTAATGAGTATCGTTAATTAAGTAAAAACCAATGGAAAATATCAAGTTTTATAGAAAATGACTGATTTCTTACGATTTTTTCAACTCATACTTCAGACTCTCAATTTGATAGAAAGAAATTTAAGCATGCATTCCAGTTTTGGACAACCATTTCCTTCATGAACATTATTAATTAAGCAAAACAACAGAAAATATTAAATTTTTATCTGATTTCTTCATATTTTTTTATTATTTTTTTTTAATATAAAATCAGAATACACAACTTAAAATAGAAATTTAAACATTTTTTTTTTTAGTTTTTGAACAGTCGTTACCTCAAAGAATTTCGATAATTGAACAATTAACAAAGGAAACTAATGATTTTTTAACGAAAAAAGACGAATTAAACGAATTTGGTTAACTTTTACTCTAATTGGAAATTTCATCGTACTTTATATATACCAACTAAGTAGAATTTTAATACATAAACGAATAATTTAAAGAAATCCTCAACACGCAAATGTGAACCTGCAGAGCATTTCTTATTACGTCATATCTAAACTAAAACTTTTTTCTGCAACCCCTCCATGCATGCATTCCAGGTAGGGGAACATAACAAAGAATTTTGACGTCACAACTTACAAAGGAATACAACAAAATGTTTACGTTCAAGAAAAAGTATCACCTAGAGAGAAAAAAAGAAGAGATTTAAGCTATTTATCCATTCTAGTTTTATAACAGTTACCACAACATCTCCAAATTAAAATTTGGAAGTCATAATGAGTGTAATTAATTAAGCAAAATAATAGAAATATTAGTTTTTCAGAGGGGAAAAGACGAATTTAAACAAATTTTATTAGTTTTACACTAGTTTAATAATAATTTTAAGAGGAAAAAGACGAATTTAAACTTTTTTTTTTTTTTTTTTTTTTTTTTTAGTTTTACACTATTTTTTTTCATCTCCAACACGGATATATCAATTTTAACAGAAGAATTAAACGTATATTTTAGTTTTTAACAACAAAATCTTAACAAGTATCATTAATTAAACAAAAATAAATATCAGTTTTAAAGAAAAGACGAATTTGAATAATTTTACACTAGTATTTTCAAAAGCAACATGGAAATATCAATACTTATTCACATATTTCACTTATTCACTGTATTCAATACTATATTTAATAAATTTGGATACACTTTAAGAATTTCCTGATCTATAATTATATATTAGCTGTATATTTAATGTTACCCATGTTTTCAACATTAGTTCATAATCGTGAATTTTGTATTTTAAATACCATGTATTCAGGTTCAGATTATTTTTACTTGAAATCATACAGAATTTTTTAACAGAGTTTGTTTTTGAAATCATTGAAGCAACTGTATTTAATATTTTTAACACCAATTTTCTAAGATTTTTTAACATTTTCCGGTTATACATTCCTCAAAAGTATGTATTCTAAACAATAGAAAATATTAATTTTAAGAATAAAAAGACGAATTTAAACAAATTTTATTAGTTTTACACTATTTTTTCTCATCTCCAACACGGATATATCAATTTTAACAGAATTAAACGTATATTTTAGTTTTTAAGAACAAAAAATGTAATAAGTATCATTAATTAAACAAAAAATAAATATCAATTTTCAAGAAAAGACAATTTTTTACACAAATTTTCAACTTTGAAATACATTTGTTTATATATATTGTTACAATATATTACTAAACTTAAACTTTTTAAAAAGTTTGAATGTCTTTACAAAGGGTTCATATTTATATTTTTCACGTCTTGAATGCACTCGAAATCTTACAACAAAAGTATACTTTTATTATTATTATTATTCTAGAAAACCTAAAAAGTCATTTCTTGCTGCTTTAAACACTTGACATATTAAAACTACTCTGAGATATTCTACCCATATAATTAATCAAATTAGGACATGATTTATCTTACACTTCAAAATTTCTGAATTTTTACAATACTTATTTTCATCAAACTTTATTCTTGATCCTATATATTTTAACAGTACAGAATTTTAACATCTGTTTTTAACATCTGTTGAATTTTAACATCTGTTCATCATAACTTTTAATTATGATAATTATCCATTTTTAGGTTGATTGTCGAAAAACTGTATCTGAAATTACATAAACTTAATGTAAAAAACAATGTTCTCACACAATTTCTTGAAATTCAACAAAGAATTGACTATTACTTATCTATTATTCTTATTAAATACTTATCTACATCAATATCGACTCTCGATAGTATATAGATATTTCATCATTACACACTTACAACTCTTTTCAAACGTTTATCAGAAAAATAAGTCAATCAAAGTCTAGTAGTTATCACACCTGTTCCTCAGAAATATTACTATCATATGAAACAGTAAAGAAAATTAATAGATATTTAATATTTAATAACCTCATACGTGAAATTACTGTCGAATGAGAATACTAATAATCTATAAAATCAACTGTTGAACAAAAAAATAGTACAGATTACCGAAAATTAATGTTTTTTCTGCAAAAGTTACAAAAATTAACAAATGAATGACAAGTTAGAGAAATAACTAAAAAAGTTAATGAACATATTAACAAATTTATTAAAATCACACCTTTTTCTGGATTACAAACCACAATTTCTTGAAAAATTTAACACCGAATTTGTAAGATTTTAATCCTAGTATTACATACACTCAATAAATATTCAAAATTAACAAAAAAAAAAATAATTTTTTAGTCTCATCAATAAGCAGAAATTCTATATTAAAAGAATATTTTCATATTAGTACTTATAAAAATGAGAGTTTACAAACTGATTTTCATAATTTTATCACATTTAAACTTAATATTTTACATAAAACATTATTTAATCAAATTTTATGCTTTCTAATTCAGTAAAATTCAATACTTTTTTAGTTTTTAAACCAATACCACAATATTTATTCACATCAAACTTGATTCTTCACCTTTTATATTTCCACATTACACACGTGAGATAAATACTAACTTGGATCAGGAGTTGAAGTCAATTGATTCCATTCGATTTTCATCATGTACGCATTGCTCCTACACGAAATTTCTTACTGCTATAATCATCTAATGTATTAAAACTAATCTACTCATATTTTTAATCAATTCATCAGATGTTTCATCTCGCACTTCTGAATTATCGTGCATCAAGTTGCTTAAAATATAAATACTATCTTTATAGTTTTAATGATATATAGTATACATGGTTTATCTTGAGTTAGCACTTCCATAGTATTAATCAAATTATATGTTTCATCTTGCACTTGATCTTAATGATTTCATCTTGCATCTGAATTATCGTCCATCGAGTTTTTTTTTAATAATAATATATTTATAGTTTTTGATTATACATAGCATGTACGAATACAATCTTTAATTTTAACATTTCATATTTCAAATAACCTATTCCCGAAACCAAGCTATGTGAATTTTACCACAATGCTTATTATCATAGAATAATTTGTGTTTCACACTTTTCTAAAAATTATCAGATATGTACCCCTCAGAGAAATTACTCTCGTATGAATAAATGAAGAAAATTTAATTTATATTAAATGTACACGTAATTGATTGCAATATACATGTATTTAATAAAAATAAATAAATAAGCGATTATTTATACATTAAACCTTTACTAAATATATATTTCTTTCATTATACAGATGTTTCAACAAGATGAACCAAAACAGCAGCAAACTTCAGAAATGAATGATCCGAATAATTCATCCCTAGCACATGTAGCGTTAACGAATAACACATATGTGAGTACTTATATGAGAAATACTAGAATTCGTATATGAAACGTAATTAGAGTAAATACAAAATGATTTGTCTTACTACCTACACTTTAACAAGTGCTTTTTACTTATATTATTGAAGAGAATCCTAACTGTGTCCATTTATTTCTATTACAGATGTGCTCTATTTGCTACAAACACTTCTTAAGTAAATGGAATTTAACAGAACATGCAAAAATCTATACAGGTGAAAAACCTTACACTTGGAAAGATTACCATAAATGCTGTTTTCAAGGAGACGTGAATCAAAAATGCACACATCATCATATAAAGCATCGTCAGATATATGTAAACTTAGCGAAGATATTCAAAAATTAGTCAGACTTTTGAAGAATTTAGAAATAAAGGAAGATATTTAGACTATTTATCCATCATATTTTCACAACACTGCTGAAAAGTAATTTTGTGATTCTTCTAACCTGTATGAATGTATAGATATTATTTTGTATTGTATTCTTTAAATGCTCACATTAAATATTCTTTTATATGCATATATCGTTGTGTTTATTTTTCTAATACCTATTACATTAATGAAATACATAACATTTTAAGTGAAATAACACTCTCACAACTTAAAAAATGCATAAGAACATACAAAAAATAAGCAGATGTATGAAAAAATATGCGAGTTTACAAAATAATTTCATTGTTTTCTAGAAATATTAACAAAAAATATTTACAATATGAAAAAATTGCAAAAGTGAAAAGAAAAAACACGAATGTAAAAAAAAGACCACAAAGTTAAAAACTCATAACAAAGTTTTTGAAAAAAATATTTACAACAAAATTTTTTTTTTTACAAAAACCAAAACTTCCAAAAAAAATTTTTTCAAAAAATTTTTTTTCAAAAACATTTTTTACAAAAAATTTTTTTTTCAAAATAAGTTTTTACAAAAGTAAAAAAAAAGAAAATCACAACGTTAAAAAATGAAAAATTTTTGTTAAAAAAAGTGCAAAAAAATTGCAAAAAAAAGTTGCAAAATTTTCAAAAAAAGTTATGAAAAAAGCTTCAAAAATTTTGTTGGTTTTAATGCAATATGCAATGGCTACCATTGCATTTGCTATTAAAAACAACAAAATTTTTGAGACTTTTTTCATAACTTTTTTTGAAAATTTTGCAACTTTTTTTGCAATTTTTTTGCACTTTTTTTAACAAAAATTTTTCATTTTTTAACGTTGTGATTTTCTTTTTTTTTACTTTTGTAAAAAATGTTTTTGAAAAAAAATTTTTTTGAAAAAAAATTTTTTTGAAAAAAAATTTTTTGGAAGTTTTGGTTTTTGTAAAAAAAAAATTTTTGTTGTAAATATTTTTTTCAAAAACTTTGTTATGAGTTTTTAACTTTGTGGTTTTTTTTTTTACATTCGTGTTTTTTCTTTTCACTTTTGAAATTTTTTCATATTGTAAATATTTTTTGTTAATATTTCTAGAAAACAATGAAATTATTTTGTAAACTCGCATATTTTTTCATACATCTGCTTATTTTTTGTATGTTCTTATGCATTTTTTAAGTTGTGAGAGTGTTATTTCACTTAAAATGTTATGTATTTCATTAATGTAATAGGTATTAGAAAAATAAACACAACGATATATGCATATAAAAGAATATTTAATGTGAGCATTTAAAGAATACAATACAAAATAATATCTATACATTCATACTGGTTAGAAGAATCACAAAATTACTTTTCAGCAGTGTTGTGAAAATATGATGGATAAATAGTCTAAATATCTTCCTTTATTTCTAAATTCTTCAAAAGTCTGACTAATTTTTGAATATCTTCGCTAAGTTTACATATATCTGACGATGCTTTATATGATGATG
Source organism: Maratus speculifer (assembly GCA_964019185.1). Classification (NCBI taxonomy): domain Eukaryota; kingdom Metazoa; phylum Arthropoda; class Arachnida; order Araneae; family Salticidae; genus Maratus; species Maratus speculifer. Next base: position 116,654,371 of record OZ025291.1, read on the forward strand.
TGTGCATTTTTGATTCACGTCTCCTTGAAAACAGCATTTATGGTAATCTTTCCAAGTGTAAGGTTTTTCACCTGTATAGATTTTTGCATGTTCTGTTAAATTCCATTTACTTAAGAAGTGTTTGTAGCAAATAGAGCACATCTGTAATAGAAATAAATGGACACAGTTAGGATTCTCTTCAATAATATAAGTAAAAAGCACTTGTTAAAGTGTAGGTAGTAAGACAAATCATTTTGTATTTACTCTAATTACGTTTCATATACGAATTCTAGTATTTCTCATATAAGTACTCACATATGTGTTATTCGTTAACGCTACATGTGCTAGGGATGAATCATTCGGATCATTCATTTCTGAAGTTTGCTGCTGTTTTGGTTCATCTTGTTGAAACATCTGTATAATGAAAGAAATATATATTTAGTAAAGGTTTAATGTATAAATAATCGCTTATTTATTTATTTTTATTAAATACATGTATATTGCAATCAATTACGTGTACATTTAATATAAATTAAATTTTCTTCATTTATTCATACGATAGTAATTTCTCTAAGGGGTACATATCTGATAATTTTTAGAAAAGTGTGAAACACAAATTATTCTATGATAATAAGCATTGTGGTAAAATTCACATAGCTTGGTTTCGGGAATAGGTTATTTGAAATATGAAATGTTAAAATTAAAGATTGCATTCGTACATGCTATGTATAATCAAAAACTATAAATATATTATTATTAAAAAAAAACTCGATGGACGATAATTCAGATGCAAGATGAAATCATTAAGATCAAGTGCAAGATGAAACATATAATTTGATTAATACTATGGAAGTGCTAACTCAAGATAAACCATGTATACTATATATCATTAAAACTATAAAGATAGTATTTATATTTTAAGCAACTTGATGCACGATAATTCAGAAGTGCGAGATGAAACATCTGATGAATTGATTAAAAATATGAGTAGATTAGTTTTAATACATTAGATGATTATAGCAGTAAGAAATTTCGTGTAGGAGCAATGCGTACATGATGAAAATCGAATGGAATCAATTGACTTCAACTCCTGATCCAAGTTAGTATTTATCTCACGTGTGTAATGTGGAAATATAAAAGGTGAAGAATCAAGTTTGATGTGAATAAATATTGTGGTATTGGTTTAAAAACTAAAAAAGTATTGAATTTTACTGAATTAGAAAGCATAAAATTTGATTAAATAATGTTTTATGTAAAATATTAAGTTTAAATGTGATAAAATTATGAAAATCAGTTTGTAAACTCTCATTTTTATAAGTACTAATATGAAAATATTCTTTTAATATAGAATTTCTGCTTATTGATGAGACTAAAAAATTATTTTTTTTTGTTAATTTTGAATATTTATTGAGTGTATGTAATACTAGGATTAAAATCTTACAAATTCGGTGTTAAATTTTTCAAGAAATTGTGGTTTGTAATCCAGAAAAAGGTGTGATTTTAATAAATTTGTAAATATGTTCATTAACTTTTTTAGTTATTTCTCTAACTTGTCATTCATTTGTTAATTTTTGTAACTTTTGCAGAAAAAACATTTGAATTTTCGGTAATCTGTACTATTTTTTTGTTCAACAGTTGATTTTATAGATTATTAGTATTCTCATTCGACAGTAATTTCACGTATGAGGTTATTAAATATTAAATATCTATTAATTTTCTTTACTGTTTCATATGATAGTAATATTTCTGAGGAACAGGTGTGATAACTACTAGACTTTGATTGACTTATTTTTCTGATAAACGTTTGAAAAGAGTTGTAAGTGTGTAATGATGAAATATCTATATACTATCGAGAGTCGATATTGATGTAGATAAGTATTTAATAAGAATAATAGATAAGTAATAGTCAATTCTTTGTTGAATTTCAAGAAATTGTGTGAGAACATGGTTTTTTACATTAAGTTTATGTAATTTCAGATACAGTTTTTCGACAATCAACCTAAAAATGGATAATTATCATAATTAAAAGTTATGATGAACAAATGTTAAAATTCAACAGATGTTAAAAACAGATGTTAAAATTCTGTACTGTTAAAATATATAGGATCAAGAATAAAGTTTGATGAAAATAAGTATTGTAAAAATTCAGAAATTTTGAAGTGTAAGATAAATCATGTCCTAATTTGATTAATTATATGGGTAGAATATCTCAGAGTAGTTTTAATATGTCAAGTGTTTAAAGCAGCAAGAAATGACTTTTTAGGTTTTCTAGAATAATAATAATAATAAAAGTATACTTTTGTTGTAAGATTTCGAGTGCATTCAAGACGTGAAAAATATAAATATGAACCCTTTGTAAAGACATTCAAACTTTTTAAAAAGTTTAAGTTTAGTAATATATTGTAACAATATATATAAACAAATGTATTTCAAAGTTGAAAATTTGTGTAAAAAATTGTCTTTTCTTGAAAATTGATATTTATTTTTTGTTTAATTAATGATACTTATTACATTTTTTGTTCTTAAAAACTAAAATATACGTTTAATTCTGTTAAAATTGATATATCCGTGTTGGAGATGAGAAAAAATAGTGTAAAACTAATAAAATTTGTTTAAATTCGTCTTTTTATTCTTAAAATTAATATTTTCTATTGTTTAGAATACATACTTTTGAGGAATGTATAACCGGAAAATGTTAAAAAATTTTAGAAAATTGGTGTTAAAAATATTAAATACAGTTGCTTCAATGATATCTTTTCGATATGTAAAGTGATTGTAGCATTTAGAAATGTACTTCTGAGGAATGTATAATCGGAAAATGTTAGAAAATCTTAGAAAATTGGTGTTAAAAATATTAAATACAGTTGCTTCAATGATTTCAAAAACAAACTCTGTTAAAAAATTCTGTATGATTTCAAGTAAAAATAATCTGAACCTGAATACATGGTATTTAAAATACAAAATTCACGATTATGAACTAATGTTGAAAACATGGGTAACATTAAATATACAGCTAATATATAATTATAGATCAGGAAATTCTTAAAGTGTATCCAAATTTATTAAATATAGTATTGAATACAGTGAATAAGTGAAATATGTGAATAAGTATTGATATTTCCATGTTGCTTTTGAAAATACTAGTGTAAAATTATTCAAATTCGTCTTTTCTTTAAAACTGATATTTATTTTTGTTTAATTAATGATACTTGTTAAGATTTTGTTGTTAAAAACTAAAATATACGTTTAATTCTTCTGTTAAAATTGATATATCCGTGTTGGAGATGAGAAAAAATAGTGTAAAACTAAAAAAAAAAAAAAAAAAAAAAAAAAAAAAAAAAAAAGTTTAAATTCGTTTTTTTCCTCTTAAAATTATTATTAAACTAGTGTAAAACTAATAAAATTTGTTTAAATTCGTCTTTTCCCCTCTGAAAAACTAATATTTCTATTATTTTGCTTAATTAATTACACTCATTATGACTTCCAAATTTTAATTTGGAGATGTTGTGGTAACTGTTATAAAACTAGAATGGATAAATAGCTTAAATCTCTTCTTTTTTTCTCTCTAGGTGATACTTTTTCTTGAACGTAAACATTTTGTTGTATTCCTTTGTAAGTTGTGACGTCAAAATTCTTTGTTATGTTCCCCTACCTGGAATGCATGCATGGAGGGGTTGCAGAAAAAAGTTTTAGTTTAGATATGACGTAATAAGAAATGCTCTGCAGGTTCACATTTGCGTGTTGAGGATTTCTTTAAATTATTCGTTTATGTATTAAAATTCTACTTAGTTGGTATATATAAAATACGATGAAATTTCCAATTAGAGTAAAAGTTAACCAAATTCGTTTAATTCGTCTTTTTTCGTTAAAAAATCATTAGTTTCCTTTGTTAATTGTTCAATTATCGAAATTCTTTGAGGTAACGACTGTTCAAAAACTAAAAAAAAAAAAATGTTTAAATTTCTATTTTAAGTTGTGTATTCTGATTTTATATTAAAAAAAATAATAAAAAAATATGAAGAAATCAGATAAAAATTTAATATTTTCTGTTGTTTTGCTTAATTAATAATGTTCATGAAGGAAATGGTTGTCCAAAACTGGAATGCATGCTTAAATTTCTTTCTATCAAATTGAGAGTCTGAAGTATGAGTTGAAAAAATCGTAAGAAATCAGTCATTTTCTATAAAACTTGATATTTTCCATTGGTTTTTACTTAATTAACGATACTCATTAAGATTATAGCTGTTAAAAAACTGAAATGTACGTTTAACTTTTCTCTTTTAAGTTGATAAAAATCGTAAGAAATCAGTCTTTTTCTATAAAACTGGATATTTTCCATTGTTTTTTTACTTAATTAACGATACTCATTAAGATTATAGCTGTTGAAAAACTAGGATACATGCTTAACTTTTCTCTTTTAAGTTGATAAAAATCGTAAGAAATCACTCTTTTTCTATAAAACTGGATATTTTCTATTGTTTTTACTTAATTAACGATACTCATTAAGATGTCTATCAAGCAAAGTTCAAATATATGTTTAACTTTCTTGTGTTAAATTGATAATCTCATCTTGTAGTTGAAGAAATCCAAATAAAATGGTTAAAAACTGTGATTTTCCATTGTTTCGCTTAATTAATAATACTCATTAAAATTATGGTTGTTCAGAATTCAAATATAAATTTAATCTTCATCTTATAGTATGATTCCGAGTTGAGATGTGATTGATAATATTTTTAATTAGGAAAGGTTGTTCACCTCTCATGTTATAATAGAATGTTCCTTTTTTCCACTAGGGGGCGTTCGTGGAGGGCGGCGGTGAGATGGTGGGAGCAGGAGGGACCGCAGGCGGGACAGCCGGAGGCATGGAGGTACCGCAGGAGGCACCGCAGGCGGGACGGTCCCGCAGTCCCGCCTGCTCCTGAGCCCGTACTCTTATTTTCCTACTACTATCGGCTGTTTCTGCATGAGCGAAGTAACTTTTTAATGTGGTCGGAGAGGATTTTGGTGGACAACCCGTATAAAATACGGACAAGAAAAAGAAAAAAAAAAAAGAAAAAGAAAAGAAAAGAAATACATTATTGGTGGATTTTATTTAAGTTCTAAAATCTACGAATAATAAAATGTATTTAATTTTAGAAGATACATTTTGTATTCTGGTACCTAGAAAAAAAAGGCTTATGTTACACTAGGCCTTTTCAGCTGACTAAGCTGTTAAAAGTATATGGGCATGTTCTTAGGTATGCCATAGTTGTAACGACTTCTAAAAGAGTACTGGTTCAAGTGAAATATTGAAGTTTTTTTAATTAAAGCAAAATTCATCTGCGTGCTGAATTGTAACAAATGCTGAACATTTCAAAATAAATTATCAATTATTATGTTTTTTAAACTAAATTTTGAAGTATTGTATTTTAAAAAACAAATACTTTTTTGATAATACTTTAGTTACTTGCATTATGTCACAGTTTCTAAAAAGAATTTCAGAGAATAAATATTAAATCTCGATGAAAATAGTTTGAAATTTCAAATATGACTTAAAAATGGTAGTAATACCCATTCCAGATTAATACATTATTGATTTTCTCAGATGAAGCCAAGATTGAAAATGATTTAACTGACAGAGGTATTATTTGAGATTGAGGATTATATATTTTGCATATCGATGATGGGTAAGTATTATAGTGGCCATTAATAATAGAGTTTTTTTACAGGAAGTTTTCTTATATGTAGTGTTACTACTCAGTAGCGCCAACTTTTCAAAAATATTGGGTGGGGTCAAAAATGTTTGAGTAAAACAAATATATACATATATTTCTACTTTTAGTGCATATGTGTGTGGATATAGGAAGAGAAGGGGGAAATGACTAAAGATAATTCAAAATTAAATTGTTTTTTCAAAGCTAATTTTTAAATTATAATTTTATAGACAATTTTGTTAAATTGTAGTAAATTCTTCATTATAAATACTTTAATAATTTATTTTAAATAAAATTGAAATTGCTATCTATTCAAAGTGCAAAATATTAAATGTCAAGAAAATCATATATTTTAGTCACCTAAGAGTTTTATCAATTATCTTAGACATCAGGACAGGTGGTAAAATATGCATATTTGTTTTCAGGAGAAATTTAATTATACATCCACTGAAAGGGTTTTTCAGTGCTCATGTAAATATAACTGATATTCTTATTATTTTTCAAACCAAACTCATTTAATAACGTTAATAAAACCAAATTTCATTTCAGCGGTTAAATAACTTAAAAAATAAATTATGAATTAAATCAAATGAAACTGGGTGGGCGGAGAGCTCAAATTATTGGGTGGACTCGCGCCCCATGGGCCCATATAAGTTGACGCCACTTTTACTACTGTGGGGGTACCCACAGTAGTAACCCACGTACGAAAAGGCTCAACATTTTAAATATCTTTAGTCAGTAGATATTCAATGTGTATGTTTATCTCTTTAAAAAAAATCAAATGCGACAGTTAGCTTAATATTCTGTTACTTTATCCTTTTCATAATAGATAATGCAGAAGTAAGACAGTAAAAAGAAATGTTATGGACATTTTCTTTTTGATTTATGGATACAGTTGATGTCAGAGTTTCTGACGTCATAAAATGTCGTCACACTGAGATGCAATACGTACAGTACAACGACGAAAGAATATCCGCCCACATCAGTGTTATGGCTTCTTCGATCCGCGGATAATCCTAAACTCTCAGCACGTCAGAGTTTTCTCAACAAGGGGCTTTGAAAGGTCAGAGATAGACAACTACACTAGCCTAGCGCCTATTGATTTTGAACGCCTTCCTCCTAGGTCCCCTCTATCATTTAGACGGTCACTTCTACTGATGGAGGGTAAAAAGAACACTACCCCAACATCCACTCTATTGTTTTTATGTTTTACTTTTTTGTACAATTTTTTTTATTACCAGCTGAGAAAGAACGCTCATACGGGAAAACATTCCAAGGATGCTGTTTGGGAAAATGGTCTTTATCCATTGTTTCTAAAGAGGGAAATATTTAATATTAGATAAGGAGGGAAAGAGTCAAACTCGGTTAATACGAGAAGCAAGAGAGTTATAAAAGTCCTCGTTTTAACATCACTCGTAATACACGGGAAGATAATAAAAATCTTAAAAATACACTCCTATATCTGTGCTTTTAAGATTTGTATCGATTTTTAATCTAATAATACTAATTGCAATTCTAACTACACTAATTGCTTTAATAGAAAAATGATCTTAATATCACGAAGTTAACATAAAATATTTAGCATTCTTTTATCTAAACGGATCTTTTCTTTATAGAAAATTACTATAACGAAGACAAAGCCTTTAAAGAACTGGAAATTCCAAAGGACGGGGAAGGCGTATAGTAATGCAACTGATCACTTCGCTTTTTCCTGGAAAAATTCGGCCAACATTGTAATAGTCACTGCTATTTTCGAGCTACTATTTTCACAACTAACATAACTTAATACACTGAGGTGACAAAAGTCATGGGATAGCAATATGAAAATATATAGATGGCAGTATGTCACTGCTTACAAATTGTATAAATGGTAAGTTCCTAGGCAGGACTTTCATTTGTGTTCAAATGCTTCGTTTGAGAGGGTTGATTATGTGATTACGGCCACACGGCGAGAAAAAATGGTTTTCGAAAAGGTAGGCTAGTTGCAGCTAGACGTATGGGACATTACTTTTCGGAAATCGTTTCGGAATTCAATATTCCGAGAACCACGGTATCAAAAGTGTGCCGATGGTACTCAAATTCAGGCATAACCTCCCACCATGAACATCTCAGTGGTCAACCGTTGACACTTAATAATCATAACCAGTGACACTTCTGTATACGTGTCAGTAAGATGAGACAAGCAACACTACGTGAAATAACCGCAGGAATGAATGTGTCCGACGGACGCGTCCGTTAGGACAGTTTGGCGAAATTTGGCTTTAATGGGCTATAGCAGAAGAAGTCCGACTCGGGTGCCATTACTAATCGCATGATATTGCCAACAGCGGCACTTCTGGCTCATGACACATCTGTTGGACATAGACGGCTGGAAAAAAGTCGTTTGGTCAGATGACTCACGATTTCAATTGGTAACAGCTGATGGAAGGGTACGAGTGTGGCGCAGACGCCATGAAGCCATGGACACTAGTTGTCAATAAGGTACTGGGCAAGATGGTGGTGGCTCCATAATGGTGAGGGCTGTGTTTACATGTAATAGACTGGGCCCGATGTTAAACTGAACAGATCGTTAACTTAAAATGATTACGTTCAGATACTGGGAGACCACTTGCAACCATTCATGGACTTCATGTACCGAAACAACAATGGAATTTTCCAGGCTGACATTACGCCATGCCACTAGACTATAACTATTCGCGATTGGTCTGGAGAACATTCTGGAGAATTCCAGCGGATGATTTGGCCACAGCAATCACCCTACAAGAATAACATCTAACATTTATGAGACATAATCGAGAAATCAGTTCGTGCACAAGATCATACACCGGCAAAACTTTCGGAATTATGGACGGCTATAGAGGCTGAATGACCCATTATTTCTCCAGGGGACTTCCAACGACTCAAAGAGTCTATGCTGCATCGTGTTGCTGCACTTCGCCGGGAAAACGGAGGACCGACACGCCATTTGCATGGTATCCCATGACTTTTGTCACCTCAGTGTTGTGCAATAAGAGACATGAAAAGATTGCTTACTATGGGCCAGAGTCTTGATTTAAAGAAAAAACAAATAAATGGTTCCTTTCTAATTTCCTTCTTTTCCTTGTATCAGTTGTAAACATAGCAAAAATGAGGTATTTGAAGCGTCCTCATCTATTCCTTTTTAGCTCACAGGCTATCATAGCCTGAGAGCTTATGTGCCCGCCCGTTCTGTATGTATGTTCGTACGTAACGCGATAACTCATGATAAAAATATCCAATCCACTTGAAATTTTGTATGTAGGTATATCCTGACAAGGCGCTTCCCTGATTAGTTTTTGGAGTTCATTCGATATGTATAAGAGGGGGAACGGGGGCTCATGCCCCTCCCCTTAATAGAAATAAGTGGGTTTTTCTTGCAGAATTAAGTTTTTGTTCAAAATTTAGATATGGGATCATTCTGATGAGGCGATTCCGTGACAGTTATTAGGTGTTCATTGAATAAGTATAAACAGGGGGAACGGGGGTTCTAATGCCCCTCCCTTTAATTTATATAAATGGGTTTTTCAAGCAGAATTGTCAGATTTCGTTCAAATCTCTTAATAGTTTTGGAAGTTTAATGGTTAAGTATAAAAGAGGGGGATAACTCCTCTTAAATTATACAAATGCTAAATGGGTTTTTATTAAGAATTATCCGATTTGCTCTGAATTTTGGATATAGATTTTTTATATGATAAAGCATGTCCTTGATAGTTTAGGAGGTTCAATGATTAAGTATAAAAACGGGGAAAGGGGAGAGCTGTTTCCCCTTCTTAATTTCTTTTTCGAACGGAATTAACCCTTGAAAATATAAGGCTGTAATCTACAATTAGTATGCGTAGCCTGGGAGCTCAATGCCATCAGTTTAACTGGGCAGTATTCTTTTTATTCTTCATTCTTTTAAGTCTGTTCTCAACTGCTCTGCTCAACAAGCGCAAAATGTTTTGACACACTTACAAATTCATTTTTTAACAGAAAGATATGAAATTGGAAAACCTGACTATAGAAAAGATTTCGACATTTTTTTTTTTTTTTTTTTTTTTTTTACATTTTATGATAATTAAATTACCCATCGAGTTATAAGCATTTTCGATCACGCGATCATCCTTTTTTCTCCCCCTGTAAGACTGGTTTTTCTGCTTTTGTCCAGAAATGAGGTTTTAAACGACAACTTTGGAGGCTTGTTGTAAAAAACTATTGCGTTTGCAAAGAAGAATAAAACTGGAAAATGAGTACTATTAGATAGTTTCTGAACAACGCCACCTACTAGTTTCATGCATTTCCGAACAAAAATAAAATAAAACTTGTGTCACAAAGTTGCCCTTTTTGATTTAAGAACACCTTTAAGAACTCAGACTATTGCTTTGCACTTTCCTTTTAAGGGGATCTCTTTGAAGCAAAAATTCTGTCTGGCTAAACTCATAAATTTACTAAATTTTGACAAACAACGGCAATACAGAAATTTTATCACTGAAAAAAAAAAAAAAAAAACAGTGTTCTATAAGAGTGCGATATTTTTCTAAATTCTATCCTATCTTGTTAAAAATTTCTGTAAAAAAACACACACACACACACACAAAAAAAAAAAAAAAAAAAAAAAAAAAAAAAAAAAAAAAAAAAAAAAAGGCGAGACTCTCTGTAAAACTCCACACTAGTTCTTGGTTAAATGCATTCGATTGAGTTTCTAAGTCATCATTTTACGATAAATTTTACGAGAAACCACAAAATCTAGTTTAAAATTAATATGAAACATTTCCATAAATGTGGAGGTCTATATATCAATGCCTATGATGTGCACGAATTTATTAAAAATGGCTAGAAGTAATTTTAATAATTCTGGAAGCATTTTAATTCATTTAGATGGCGTTCTTTAGTGTCTTCTACAGGCGACATCATAAAATAAATGCCGCATATGGTTATAGCAGGGCTGCCACTGGCAACTATAATTATATGTTATATTCAATAGTTGAAAAAATACAATTTTGTAGTACATTTCTCTTGCACAAATTGTTAAAGAGTATTTGAAAAATTTTTGTTTTGAAAATGCGGCGAGAGAGAATTAAGAAATAACAGCCATTAGTAACCCTGTTATAAATAAATATGTTGTATAATAGTAGTCTTTTGTTATAAAGTTTGTTCAAATATAACTATCACTCTTTTTACGTGTCTCACCAAATAAACTAGTCGTTGGGGGCCACCGTAATACTTACCCATCATGGATATGTATATGAAAATAAAACATGTGAAACTATTTAAACAATGCATTGCAATTCATAAACAAAATTTAAATATTGTTAATATACATAGTAATGCTATATTAAAGAACTGCTGATGTACCAATTTCGACAAATTATATAAAACACCAAACTACTCAAGTAGTACCGAACTGCGTAAAAGAAACATCCTTATAACTCCAAAAATAATAATTCTATTAACTAACAATTAACTGCGTCGGATTAAGCGTCTCATTTCCAATTAAAATATACTTCTGAATTGAAATTTGAATGAAATACAGGGTCATGAAAAATCGAAGAATGTGGAAAACAAGATTACAAATATCTCGGCAACTAATAATCCGATCGATTTCGTTCTATATGCAAAATGTGTGTTATTTTATTGCCTTTTACGTCCATTCCTTAGAACAAAAAAATTCGAAATTTTTTATATACCTTTCATCAGAACGAATTTTTCGAGAGTCCGAAAAAAATAGTTCCGGATAATCGAGGTTGCTCATATTAAATAAGGTTCGTCCCATTCTTACATACTAACTATATACAAAATTTCAAGTCTCTATCTCCATTTCTTCGGGAGATAGAGCGTTTACAGACAGACAGACTGACAGACAGACAGACAGACGGACGGCAAATTTTTTTTTTCTAAAAATATGTTTTTCGGAATCTCCACTATCTGAAACGTGTAAATCCGTCAAAAAAATTTTTTCGATTTTCAAAACGATTGCAAGACTTACCCTATACTACGTATGATGGGTAAGTAATCTATACTAATATTATAAAGAGGAAAGATTTGATTGTTTGTTTGTTTGTTTGTTTGTTTGAATTGAATAGGCTCCGAAACTACTTGACGGTTTTGAAAAATTCTTTCACCGTTGGAAAGCTATACAATTTCCGGTGAACATAGGCTAATTTTTAATTGATTTATTCAAATATTTTCCTTAATAATTCAAAATTTCATTATTTTTCATACAGAATCAATTAAAATTTTTCCGATAAAAAATAACCATTTTCTTTTCAGTTGCCAAAAAAATCAATATATGGAAAATAATTTCTCCTCGGCAATTAATTTTTAGTTGAACAGTATCCACGTGAAAAATTAAAATAAAAAAAATTTCAAAGGAAAATAAATATGACGTCATTTGTTATATTATCGGAAGTTTTGTTTGCACAGATATCATATACACACCGAGGTAACCTAATGGACACTAAATTGATGTTATTTTGCCTGGCATGGCAACCCGACTATTGTTTATTTAATTATTAATAAAATGTTTTTTTATTTCCTTTCTCTTCTTTAAAATTATGTAAACTGTTTTGTCATATACTTATTATTTAAATACTAATTGTTATTATTTTTTAAATAACAGAAAATAATTTAAATATATATATGAAACTGGTATTCGAAAACGATTTTTCCGCCAAATTAGTGTAAAAAATTATCCTGCCGACCTCGGCGCGTACATGACTATTGCGCTGTTTTGTTTATGTATTAAGGATACTTTTAGATCATACATCCGATTACAGAAAATTAGTCAGATTATTTAATTAGAAGTTATTAAATTTATGTTTTTTTATTATGAAACAGACGAAGAAAAGAAAATTTACTATTGCTGCCCGACTGGAGAATTAACCTTGATGTTATTTTAAAAAACTATCGAAATGGCGATTTTTTAATTATTTGTTTACGTTTTTTTTTTTTTTTTTTTTTTTGTTTATATTATTGCAAACATTTTTCCACTTTTATACACGCATCACCTTGGCGTGATTTTTTTTTTATGATGCCAATTTGGAGAACACTGCGTTTTCAAATACCAATTACATTTATATTACTTATTTTTATTTTCTATTTTTTTAAAAAGGAAATAATAATAATAAACTAAGTCAATAAATAATTATGGAACAAAACAATTTACATAATTTTAAAACAGAAAAGAAAAATAATGAAATAATTTACTCAAAAATAATCAACTATTACCGGATTACCACGTGAGGCATAAAATCGCAATTTGCTGCAATCGCGCCAACGGGATCCGTAGATGACACCTGCACCTACATGTTATTGGCAATATTATTGTTTATACAATTTGTTTATATAATTTGGTAATACTTGATAATCCCATCGACCAAAAAACTATCGCTAAAGTATAAGGTTAAATGTCAATGGATGATTGTAAATGTCACATTCATTTCACATTAAATTTGTTATATGTAATTGTTACTTCATCAACCAATTTTAATTCGATGTTTATTTGTATTTCTATTAACATTTTAGTAATTTATTGATTCTTTGGTTATTTAAAATAAAAATTATGTCCATTTGTATAATTTTGCGAAATTGATCGACGGAATAATCAAGTAGTCGAACAAAAAACTATCGTCAAATTATAACATTAAATGCCAATAATGGATGATCGTAAATTTCACATTTATTTGAGGACAAACATGAAATAAGTCTGGTACATTTGTAACAATATTCTTTCTAGCACTTCTAATGTTTGACACTAAAAATCATAATGGAATCGATTACAGAAGGTAGAAAGATTTTATTAGATGCAAACTAAAGACTTATTTTTCTACAAAATTTAGTCATCAAGATTATTCTGATTTAACGGCTACATGTTAGCAACTGTTTTATAAAAGGAAGAGGTAGTGAAACTGATGTAATTTTAATGTTATTCAAATAATAAAGCTTTAAAACACACTTTTTATGCTTCATTGTTCTACTAAATATATAAGTGAAACACCCTTCTTCGTCTGCCACTTTCACGGAGGGCACCCTTTCCTTAGGACCTATATCCCACGTGTAGATAAATGGCCGTCATACATACAAACAAACAAAAACTCTTCTTTATCTGTAAATAATTCTTTACATTTTTTACTCTATTATTCTTGCTGGAACAGATTAAGGCAGATAGGAAACTACAGTAGACCTGCTAGCAGAGGACGTTTATTAAAAAATGTAACATGAAATGACATTGTATGTAGGCTACCAGAACTACACATAGTGCAAGTTCAGATGTCAGGATTTTAAGAACTAAGAAATGATAATGTACAATCCGAAAGTTTATAGAGTTTGATAATCAATGTCACTAATCATTGCAATGCCCTCTAATGTAATAGTGTGATGACTCGAGAATATTTTGATTCCTGTTGTCATAACGGTCTCATGTTCATACGAAACTCTACTATAAATGATAAAATAAAAGAGATGGTGCTTTATTGCCCAAATTTTCGCCGACTTACAATAGTACAATATCGCAATGGCGTTAGCATGATTTTCAGCAATACGGAAGATCATTCCAGGGTGGTCTATACTGCTTTAAAATAAAATTTTTAAATCACCATTTTTTTTTTTTTTTTTTTTGAGTCAAGGTTTGTTTGGAAATATGGACCAGCGAAGCGGGCATAGCCTGCTAGTAAATAAATAAATAAATAAATAAATAAAAATTAATTAATTAATTAACGGTAGTTTAGCTGCATTTTTTATGTAACTGTACGTCAATGTTAATTGTATTATGCATATTACTCTGAATTTCACGAAGAAAACTATAATGTGGTATTATCTCTAAAATCCTTTTCTATTATGTACTCGGTATTTCAGTCACATAACTTTTCTGAAATAAACTTTTAGAAAATTTATTGCAAGTTAGAGTCCAAGAAATTTATTAAAAGCTGAAGTTTTTAGTTGTAACAGAAACAGACTTTTTCCTTTCTTTCTGCTGTCAGTCAGATTGATTGAAGGTGCCCAAACTGAAATAAAAAAGAGTAAAATAAATCGAAATTTCTAAATTATTATATAGTATATGATAATTTTTAGGTAGTGATATTTATAAAAATCGGTTTCTGCTGTTTAACTTTCACAGTATGCACTTACGATAAAATAATGAAAAAAGGACATTATCTAATTTGCGAAATATCTCGGCCGTATGAAGTGAATTCGTTTCAAACGTATGCTTAAAAGTGCAGAAGATGCAGAAATTGTTTTCTTACCTTAAACTTTTGTTTATGCATGATAATTTTGTGTGAGATGCAGCGCAATATAATTAATGTATACATGAGGGGCTCATTCATAACCATATTATGCAACAGCCAGTTAAAAAAAGAAAAAAAGAAAAGAGAGAGAGAGAGAGAGAGAGAGAGAGAGAGAGAATATAGTTTATTTAAGATTGGCATGAAATCTGGTATACCTAATTAGACCGGGAAGCGGCAGCACAGAGAATCACCTCATCGAATTCGCGGATGATAATCTATGATTAAATCTCGATTCGAATACTAAAATGCAATCGGTCTTCCTAGTCATACCTTGATGGAAAACACCTAAAAACCTGGCTTTAGCGGTTGACTCGTAAGTTTACCATTATGTTTTCCTGCTCCCAATCCTCCATGTTTTCATACTTTTGGGTGGAGGAAAGCACATTGGTGAATCTATGAGTCAACCATTAGAATCGGGTTTTTAGCTGTTTAGATATGACTTGTCAGACTGATTCCGATTTAATAAGCGAATCGAGATTTAACTAATCCTAGATTTTCATCCGCGAATTCGGTGAGCTGATTCTCTGTGCTGTCGCCTCCCGGTCTAAATCGGACAGTGAACCAAGACTGTTTTCAAATACTTTCTCATACATGGCATCTGTTTACAGAATTGGGCCACTGTGAGAGCATATGAAACAGATTTTATGCAAATTCTAAATAAACTATCTCAGTTTTTTTTTTTTTTTTTTTTTTTTTTTTTTTTTTTTTTTTTTTTTAAATAGACTTGGTCTATTGGATTGTGGGGCCCTTCATACATACTTGGATACAATGTTCATATTACACCACAAATTCTCAAACACAAAAATAAAAACATTTCAGAACACTTTTTGTCACCAAATTTATTCCACACTAATGGGTTGTGAATTAGAGAACTTCATATGCAAAACTTTTTTTGTGTTGTGATTGTGCTCTTAATTGCAAAAATGTTCCTATTCGGAAATATGTTTTAAAAATAGTGTTTTCTTACAACATTGTTGTGCTGCACAACACTTTGTCACTAAATTAAGAACGCATTGTAAATACCACACAATTTAGAACACTATAAAAAATACATGCTAAACACTTTCAAAACACTGTACAAGGCGCTTTTCAACTTACACAATTTTAAAACGTAAATAAAAGACAGTTTGCTTTATAGGAAAAAAATTGCATGAAATTGCATTAACAACACTTTTTGCTCAATCTTTTACCTGGCACAACACGTTCACAAGACAATCAAAACTCATTTTAGTTACAAGTGTTAATTATTATGTTCAGTTAGTGTTGTAAAAGGATTTCACGAATTGGCAGTGAAGCTATGTCTGCAAAATATACATATCCTAACGACATTCAAAAATATATCAAGAATTCTGATGAATTAACTGCACGAATCGGAAAATATTGATACATCAAAGACAGTAGGCTACTTCACTCACATGAAAAAACCCGTTTCCTCATGTTAATCTTTATGGGAGAAAAAAAAAAAAAAAATTATCTCGTTCACATTTTAATATTATAAAATTATTTTTTTCCATTGGATAACTAAGATTAATTTCTACAAATATCTTTTTTGCTTTTTTGATTGCGTTTAGGGTCTTTGACTAGAATATTTTCAATTTCAAGATCGGTTCCTAAAATAAAATACATCAATAAAAAAATATCGTGAACAAAATCGGAAAAATTAAAAACGAGTCTTTTTACGGTTAAAACTTAGCTATCCAATGAAAAAAAAAATCATTTAAAAATATTGGAATACGAAGTAGATATTTTAAAGAATCTTTTCCATAAAATTAACATTACATACCGGGAATTTCGCGTGAGTGAATTAGTCCGTTAACCTTTTGAACTCTGGCGGGTAAATTTCTTCAAATTCCAAATGTTGTATTGGCACCAGTATTTTGCAAAGAAAAAATTCGATTACCTGTATATACGAAAAAAATTCATTAAACCTTTCTCAAATAAATTTAATCGAATATTCTGGTGCCATTGTGACATTTCGGAATTAAAATTAAGTGGTAGAAAATTCAACTATCAGAACTCAAAAGGTTAATATTATTGCTTTTACTCAATAACAACAAACCACACCAATAAAACTTTTCTTGCTAGTAACGCTTAAGGTAGGATAAAACATTTATGTCCAATATTCAGAAAAGTAATTCGGAAGGGAAAATAATATAATTTGAGTTTTGCAAGTAAAAATATAAAATAAGCATAGGGGTGGAAATTGGAAAGCTGCTAAAAAACCAGACAGTTTGAATGGGGCTAGGGGTACATAGTACAGTCACCGCAAAAAAAATCTTGACATTTGAGATTTTAGACGTTTTGTTGAATATCTAGAAATATACATGAGGAATTATTCTGAAACTTCAGGTGTGTAAACAATATAGCACAGGTCATATATTTTCGTGAAATTTTTTTGCCGAAGTCCCATAGGGGACCGTCAAAAAATTGAAAAAGAATGAATATCTTTTGGATGACCCTGTCAAAACTAATGTAGCAAAAGCATTCCAACTGCAGATTATCATTAAGTGACTTATTGTAATTATGTGTGTTCATTTTTATGCGGATAGCATGTATACCCGTAGAGAAATTAAGGTTTTTATAAAAACAGTCCCAATTTTTTTCAAGATTTTTGCTTATTATTTGCAGAGTTCTTAATATAAAATAAAGTTTTTTCCTGAACTTATGACAAACAATATTATAAATAATACCCTGCAACCAGAATTTAAAAAAAATAATAATTGTATGAATAATGAACAGGTTTACTAAATAAATTTTCATTGCGCATGCGTAAAAGTTATGCAAATTTTGATTGCATATTGTGTTAGCTAAAGGTATGGAGCAACTTTTGTAAAAGTCTCAGAATCGCAGCTTAAAAATGCTGAAAATTATCGCGGATGGAATCTGATGAAAATCCGTTGTTTCGAAAAAGACGCAAAAAGATAAGGGGTTGTATCCAAATATAGTAGTGAGCGCGATAGTATGTACTACATAATATTGCGCGCACTACTATATTTGGATACAACCCCTTATCTTTTTGCGTCTTTTTGGAAATAACGGATTTTCATCAGATTCCATCCGCGATAATTTTCAGCATTTTTAAGCTGCGATTCTGAGACTTTTACAAAAGTTGCTCCATACCTTTAGCTAACACAATATGCAATCAAAATTTGCATAACTTTTACGCATGCGCAATGAAAATTTATTTAGTAAACCTGTTCATTATTCATACAATTATTATTTTTTTTAAATTCTGGTTGCAGGGTATTATTTATAATATTGTTTGTCATAAGTTCAGGAAAAAACTTTATTTTATATTAAGAACTCTGCAAATAATAAGCAAAAATCTTGAAAAAAATTGGGACTGTTTTTATAAAAACCTTAATTTCTCTACGGGTATACATGCTATCCGCATAAAAATGAACACACATAATTACAATAAGTCACTTAATGATAATCTGCAGTTGGAATGCTTTTGCTACATTAGTTTTGACAGGGTCATCCAAAAGATATTCATTCTTTTTCAATTTTTTGACGGTCCCCTATGGGACTTCGGCAAAAAAATTTCACGAAAATATATGACCTGTGCTATATTGTTTACACACCTGAAGTTTCAGAATAATTCCTCATGTATATTTCTAGATATTCAACAAAACGTCTAAAATCTCAAATGTCAAGATTTTTTTTGCGGTGACTGTATTCTGCCACAGCGGGCGGAGAGCAATCCTAATCATGAGTCACATGATTGAGAAAACATTATATATTTTTGCTACAGTTCGAAACAGCTGGGCGAAACATTTTATGTGCTTCGGGCGCATTATTTCGGGGGAACTTAGAAATATACATTTATGGTTGTCTGTTGTTGCAGATATCGAAAACTATAGCGAAGAAAACGTGATACGAATTATATTTGCTCGGTAAAAGCTGTACTTTATGGAAAAGTTAATGCAAAAATATTTCAGGTGAACCTTTTCTTTTATTTTTTTATTTTACCGAAGATTCAAAATGTTTCAGCCTTATGATTTTCATTAAAAAAAATCATATTTTTTTGGTGCTAATATGACGATGTTATACTTAAAAACTTTAATTTCATTGTTTCAATTTATACGAGTAAATTAAGTAATAATGTCAGTTACATAGTTTCCAAAGTTCAGTTTTTTGAATTTCATAGGTATTATTTTTATTTTATGAGAGAAAATATGGGATTGGATAAAGAGAAAATAGCTATTCAAAAAATAATGATTAAAAAGAGGGTAATCATATAGCACCTATGTATGTACTAAAATAATTGACATTAAGATGGGCGTCATTAATCATGTGATGTATGCCAATCTCTAAAAAACAAAACTAACAACTGTGGCTCAAAACCTTTGTTAAACATTATGTTAACAATGCGTTCTATTAACATTGCAAGTATGTATGCATTGCTAAACATTGTATTTTAGTTTGTATAATCATTACGAAATGCAATAAAGATTGTTTGAATTAATATCGGATTTTGGATATCCGGAAAATTGCACCATAAAAGCGCCACCCATTGGGCGATTTATACCAAAAACATAAACAGCAATAATATTTATCAAGCTGTACCTGAATCTGAAGTTTGATGAAAATTCCTGAATTAGTTCTTGAGATAAAGCTATTGTATAAATCGGGAATAAATCAATATAAGCAGAACGACCTGTTGGGTGACTAGCACCAAAATGTAAACAGAACTAGTTCTTATCACGAATTTACTGAGTATAAATTTTTATGAAGATCTGTGCATTAATTTTTGAAGATAGATCTGTTGTGCAAATCGTAAAAAATGCAGCATAGCAGTGCCAGTTAGCTGTTGAGCAATTTACACCAAAACCTAATCAACATGAATTTATATCAGGGACTACCAGAATATAAATTTTTATTAAATTTCTTATATTATTTCTTGTGATATAGCTATTGTGAAAGTCGTGAAAAGTTCAGAGTAGCAGCGCCACCTGTTGAGCGATTTACACCAAAATTAAAACAGCATCAATTCATTTCAATAACTAACTGAACTTGGTATTTGATCCATGCATTAGTTCCCCAGGCATAGTTGTTGCGTAAATCGTGAAAAATACATCATAGCAGCGCCATCTGTTGAGCGATTTACATCAAAAACTGATCAACATTATTTTTTTCAGGATCTACCTGAAAATAAATTTTTATCAAATTCCGTGCATTAATTTTTGAGATAGAGAGCCCACAAAACTTATGTCACATACAGACAGACAGACAGACAAGAGTCACAGACTCATAGACAAACATTTTGTAAAAAACATGTTTTCTGAAATCTCTGATCCTTAAAATGTGTAAATCCGCCGAAAATTAGAATTCGAAAATTTCACGAAACCAATACTTTCTTCTTGTAAAGGTAAAAGAAAGTAAAAATAATATTATACTATAATATTGCACATCTTATGTAATATATTTCAAAATTTGGAAGAATAAAATATGTAGGAGGAAAAATTGACAAAAGGAATGCAAAAACGCGACAAGAAGATTAATGAATTTTATATTGCGAAACACCTTTTCAAGAACACGATATCCACAATGTAATTAAAACACAATTGAATTCTGTTTGAGTTAAACATGCCATATGATTGCGTAGTACACTGAAATTACCCAATCAATTGTGTGAAGACATTTAAAATAAAATGAAAATAAAAACAACAGAATTATAATAACCAAAAAATAAAACTGAATTACAAAATTTATGAACAGATAATTGATATGAAAAATTATTAATTACTTCTCTATAGATGTAAATATATTGCAAAACTCCAGCCGTGAAAATTGGTAGAATCTTAACGAGGCACTTATATTAAATTCGAAAATAAAATTAACATTTTCTGATTTGTTAAATACTAAAAATTTTGCAGGATTTCGTAATCGTAATATATAAGGATGGCTGGGTGGGTAGATGTTAGAGCAAGATGGAAGGTGGTGTTGTCTAGATAATACGCAATGATTAATTTTAAAATAATAACTAAAGAGGGGGGGAAGAGGCATCTGTTAAATTGCAATGTATTTTATACAGGATGTTCAGTTAACACATATGTATGAATAATAATATATAGTTACATTAATTAAATATTTTACTATAATTTAATAATTAATGTGAAGGATTAACTTGAATCTAACTTTTAAAAATGTGGACAATGCTTACAATATCATTTCTAATTGTATAAAATTCATATATTAATTATCTATTTTATTCCTTCTTTTATCTTGTGTTAATATATTGAGTTTAGGTTAGTATTGTCAAAATAATTGATTTTTTGCTAAATCATTTTATGGGTAACTATAGTGTCTGGTATGTTTTTTCCTTTCCTATCCATTTTAATAATGTTATTATGATTTACTTTTAATATTTTTTTTCCTTTTTTATTTTTATTTCATGTGTTGGTAGACCCAAATTCATATTAATTTACTTTTTCATGGTTAATACGAAGATGAAATTCCAAACTTTATTTATAGTTCTAAAGTATTTGTGAGCCTGATGATTCTGCTTTGGCTCTACAAATTTCAATTACATTTTTTTTTCATGTTTCAATATGGTAATATTATATTAAATTCAGTGGTTTATATAATGTTTAACAATTAATGGTTTAACGTATATATATATATATATATATATATATATATATATATATATATATATATGTATGTGTGTATTTGTCACTGAATATTTAAAGTGTTCCTAACACATCTATAGATATTTAAGGAATATCTGTAGATATAATATAAAATAGAATCTTTAAATCGTTTTCAAACTTTGTTGATTTTCCATCTCTTCAGGTACGCTACACGTATAGACAGTAAGAAACTGGGCTATATTGATAAATGAGCAAAGTTTCCACAAGAATTAGTGCCTCCTCAATTCATCCTCTTAAATTTTAAACGAAGCATATTAATGAAGCCAATTTTGATGAGAGGAAGTCCCAAAAGTCTCACTTTGTACTGTGAATCCCAATTTACATGAACTTATCTTGCTCAGATATAGGAGGGGAGAGGAGGCCACGACTTAGGTTCTTGAGTTCAATTAAAAGTAAAAATAAAAATTTTGCTCCAAAGTGGTAATTAAAGAGAAAAATTGTAAAAATTTTCTGGTTTCAAAAATGTGGTCGTATGTTTTTCTGATTATAATTATGTCTCAGGATATTTTTAAGTTAAAGTAAATTAAAGTAAAAAAATGTATGGAAAAATAAAAATATAGTCTAACGTTCGAAGTGATGACTATACTGGCTGCGTATAGTTACGATAACTGCGTAAAGTTTCCAAAAATAAATAAATAAATAATAATAAAATAATAAATAAATAAATTAAATAAAAATAAAAATATAATATAATTTTACATAATGCAACAATTTTTTGAACACAGATTCCTTTATTTATTTACCGGATTTTATTATTATTATTATTATTATTTGAACAAATATAATTTATTTAAAAAATTTTAAAATCAACGGGGTAAAAAGTATCTGTCACCACCAACGAAAACGATGATATAAGACTTTTTGCTGAGGTGCCCGGAACCTATATTTCACATGCCCAGAAACCGAACACGTGAAGTAAATGACAAGGTGCGCTTCCTTCGGCAGCAGTGACAAAAAAAAAAAAAAAAAAAACAACAAAAAAAAAAATGATAAAAGTGGTATTTGAAGAAAAATGCTGTAAAAATTTTCTGGTGAGTATAATTATGTTTAAGGATACTTTTAAGTATTTCGTTAAGTAACTTTCAAAAATTTAAATTGCAACGTTAAGTAATTTTATTTATCCCTTTTACTGTTAAAAACAAAGAACCATTGAATTTTTTACAGCTAAATAAACATTTTTAAAAAGTGAATTTCGTTTACAAGGCGGATGAATAAAATAATGTGTCAGAATCTTTCCATTGTAAAATATTTAATTGTTTCATGTAAGTATGAAGATTCGTGCATAATGTATGGACAAGTTCGCTTTGAAAACCGTACCATCTCACTTAATTAAATAACTCGTCCATAACCGATTGAAGTTACATACTGCAGCTCACCACTTTCAAATCGAAACTCGTTTGATGCCTTCCCTGAAACTATTTCCCTTCTTTATTCCAGTCACGATCGTTCCCGACGAAAGTCCTCAAAAAGTCCACAATTAGAAACCCCACAACGTACATCTCTCTCTCCCTAAAGCCCCTCATTGTGATGCCACCTCACGTCCTTAACCAAAAAGAAAACAAAAATATCCTGCACGTCACGCAATCACCATAGAACTTCATTCCCCCATTCTACCGTTCAAAGCCACGCCTACTTACGGGCGCATTGGTATGCGATATGGGTACTCTATTTTTCTACGGGGTTTTTAGGAGCAAAGGTTACTGCGTTTCATGGATTCAAGATCTGGATGGTTGAGAAAAAAAGTATTTTTTTCTCATAAGATTTTCTGACTTGAATTTAAAAGTTGTCCCGTTTCGATAAATTTGTTTCTTCACCAGATACAAGATATTTGTGTGGCAACACGCAACACTTTATTTTATTTTCCTAATATGGATGCTTAGTTTGAAACAATGATAAACAAAGATGAACCATAAATGTAGGATGCGGTTTGAACTACATGAAACATAATTTTTCATTAGAATAATGTTGATAACAGATACTTTCGCCAGAGTCTTCCACCTGATTATAACCTAGAACCTACAGCATCCTAAGCCAGAGTCATTCAAGCCAGACCGCCAAACCCTAGATCTCATACGATCTCTGGATAATTCATGCACAAAATAATAACACTATTCTGATTTCAACTCAAATAGTTCATAAGTTTTATGTCAGAAACTTATCTTAAAATCAGAGAAACACCTAACTTCATTCCTAAAATTCAGAAATCAAATTTGAGATGAATAAGATTAAACAAGAGACCTCCCTAAATTCGAGGGACCCTTAGTTTGATCTCCCTATAGGTGGCAGAATCATATCATTGAGCTAATTCAAATGAAGTAATAATATATATACATGTATAAACGTCATTTTTTTACTGCATAATTAGATAAAACCGTACATTTTATTCAACCCAAAGCGTAAAACCATACTTCAGAAACTACCAAGACGTTAAAGAATAAATTTTGGGGGATAATGAATTTCAAGGCATAATCTTGGAGTATGGAGGTCTTTTTCAAATTCGACCTTTCTACCAGTGTGTCGCATATGGATCTTTATTTAGACATGCCGGAATCTATCCAATAAGTTTTTATATAATTTTTTTAATAAGATAATAGATAGTTCACAAAAAAAGTTAAAAAAGTTTGCTATTCTAAATTTTCTGATGTTAATTCAATATTCCTAAATAAAAAATAGCCAGATATGACAACACTGTTCTGTATATGTGGCAAAAATCACATCTTAAAGCCTAGAAGAAACTTTGAAGAATGATAAATCATACAACCTAAGCTTTGGATTGAAATATTTTTTTCTTTTTAAAAATTGGCTCTTCTACGTCTTTGGAAGACCAATATCACATCACAGAACCTATTAAAGCCTAAGGAAAGTAATTTGGCACACAATAGATAACAGTAATTAGAATTACATCGGACGATAAATCTCAGGGCATAGAACTAGATATCAAAATTTTGTTTGAAACTAATCGCTTTGCTTCCTCAAAAAATGGAACAAAATTCTAATCTAGAACATGTTACGACATTAGAGGAATAATTTACAAATTGACGAAGCTCGAATCACGAGCAAAAATTAAATTTTTAAAAATTTAGCCATGTGATTTCCTAAGAAGCATTTTACTTCATCAAAGAAATTGAAAAATCGTGAGAATGACCAAATATTATAGGAAAATTCATAGAATAGAAGGGAAAATGACATTTTCCGCAATTTTTCAAACTTAAATTATTAAAGTTATTCTAGGCAACACTAATATGCTGATTAGGTAATGTAACTATGACTAAAAGGTTATTTAATTGGTAACCTTGCAATATATATGCATTGTCTATTATTACAATCTAATAACATAATCTATTATTTATAGTGCTAAAAAAATAAGAAATAAGATTACATTAATAAAACAGTCCTGACATTAATTTTCTGATAATTCATGTTTTTTTTTTTTTTTTTTTTTTTTTTTTTTACGACCTCTCTAGGCTAGAACTTTTTATTCCATAAACAAAATTGTTACAAAAAAAAAATGTACATCAGTATCAGGGTCACTGTAAAATATCAACTTTCAAATAGACATAAATAAAGAACCACTAGTGAGAAAGACCTGAATTTGGTTGAATATACCCGAGCAAAAAGGAAATGATATTCTATAACAAAAAAAAGTTCGAAATTTTAGCAATAAATGGTGTTTTACTTGTCCTAACATACATGGGTTCCACTACTAGTGACATTTGGATTCCAGTGCGACAAGATATGAGGACCCCAGAAGCCAAGGGGTACAAGTGACGAAATTTCGATTTGGAGTAAATTGAGTTTAAAGATACCCTAATTTCCTGCGTATAATCCGCGGATCAAACAATTCTTTTTTGACCCAGAAATTTTATTTTGTAATTGAAGGCAAATATTTACGGCGATCTGAAAAGTTAAATTTTATTTAATAAAATTTCTGAGTGGAAAAAGAATTGTTTGATCCGCGGATTATACGCAGGAAATTAGGGTAATTGATGTTAAATCGGAACATCAATAACAATTGAGTGGATTGAAATAAGAAATTTCTGCTTGTTGCATTCTGGTCTTTGAACTCTTATTTCAATAACTGTTAAAAAATAAAGTACAATTTTCTTTAAATGTATAATTAATCAATATTGTTTGTTTTTCGAAAAAAGTGGTTTGCCTCTATAACTCAGCAAATAATAAGAAAATCACTTATATTTCTTTACCTGAAATGAAAAAGTATATTTTTAGGTCGTCTGTGTATTTAGTTTATTTTTTTCAATTTTATCATTTATACCCCTTGGCTTCTGTTGTCCTCATATATGATGGAGTTAAATGGAAGTTAAACTAACTGTACTTTTCAATGTACATAATTCTAACTGTTTTTTGCTGGAAAAATTACTTCCAAAGTCATTCAGCTCAGTTGTCGCATTCTTAGCCCATCCACGACAAGAAAGTGTTGCCGTCTCAGAAGGTAAAAATTTTTTTTATTGTCCTGAGGACAAAAACCGCTGACAAAGCAACAATGAAATCGATTTTTAATTGTCGCGAAATTTGTTCTAGAACTGGTCAATAAGCTATCCACCATTTTTTGTCACAAGTGAAACAGCATGATCCACAAGAAATTGGAGCGCGCAGTGATGACGTTGTGAATGTGTTGCACAATGTGTATTTCCAATTCAAGTGAGTTGACAATCGGATAACTGAATACAATATTTTCAGATAACCAAACATATAGTAATACAAGTATTAAGATAAGATGATCTTGGTGATGACGTTGTGAATGTGTTGCACAATGTGTATTTCCAATTCAAGTGAGTTGACAATCGGATAACTGAATACAATATTTTCAGATAACCAAACATATAGTAATACAAGTATTAAGATAAGATGATCTTGGTGCCCAGGTTGTTGGAAAATGACAACTGTCTTTTCCGAAGTGTATGTTGCTTCACTGGGCTTGCAATGTATGCAGGAGCATCATTGCATAAAAATTATGCTGCCCAAACAGGCATACTGTTGAAGTACTGGAATGACGGAATTGCGCAAAACAGTCTAATAGCTTTCATCATTGATGTCATGAGTAGTAGATCTATCTGTTTGAAAAAGAATAGTCCTACGATAAATGATGCCGTTAACATCCGCCATACAGTTACTTTTTCAGAAAGAAGAGGTACTTGCTGATTCAAATATCCGAAGAAATTTTCTGTTGATAATATTCTGCAATTCTGAACATTGACATAGCCTTGGAGAAAGAAATGGACTGCGTCTGTCCTCAAAATGTTCCATGGCCGCTCACTGTCCACTTGCGAATAAAAAATTCTAGAGCAAAAATTTCTCGAACGATTACTAGCAGGTCAACAGAATTAAACTCCTGAACAAGGGTAATTTTGAATAAATAGCAATGCAGGATATTTTTTTTAATTTTCTGTATAGTTCTACAAGCATATCTAACGATCGCGCAAGCCCCCGCACACTGCAGCTTCCCATACCACTACTCGTCTTTTTTTTTTTTTTTTTTTTTTGCAACATTGTGCACATCTTCTACTGCTGTCGAAGCAATTGGTATTTTTTCTTCTGCCAGATTTTATTTCAAATGAACCCATATCTTCGAATTTCTTAATTATTTTTTTCCAACCGATCGCACACGTTGGACCGCATCCTTTTTTTATGCCTTTACTGTCCAGAACTTTTTCAAAGCTATTGTCGCGCAATCACTTTTACTGTAAAACAGCTGCAAAAGGAGAAAACGATCCTTCTTTGACAGAGAGCCATGACGTGATTCTCAGACGCAATATGAGGCAAACCGAGTTTTCATAATAAATGCAATGTTTGGTACGCATGACACGTTTTTTGTTTTCTATATTTTGAAGAGTAACTATTGCTAAAATTCTGAATTATTTTTTCTTTCGTAGATCATACCATTTACCCCTTCGACGCGTTTATTCAGTTCAAATTTCAGAGCATTCTCACCAGTGATTCTTGTTTTACAGCTTCTTAACCCCTTAAAAGATGGTAGAACATATTATATCCCTCCTAATTTAAACAAAATTCGCACCAGAAATTTTAAAGTAAATTCCATGCTTTCTTATTTGAGGAGAAAATGATACAAAATTGTTATTCCTTATTTTTAAATAAAGTTTTCGATTATTCCTGTGAAATTCAGTTTTACAGAGACATAATAGCTCCCCCCCCCCCCCCCCTCAAAGTGTTAAAAGTTGAATTTTATAATAATTCTGTATTAAAAATTGAATGAGTTATCAACTCTTTCTCCTTTTTAACTTTCTTCTATCTTTACAAGAGGGAAGTATTCCATTTGTGAAAATTTTCGAAATCGAGTTTTCGATGGATTCACACGTTTTAGGGGTTACCAAACAACCCGAAAAAAAACGTTTTACAAAATGTCAGTCAGTGAATTTGTTGTGTATGTGTCAAAAATTTTGCGGCCGCTCAATCTGAAGAACTATAATGCACGGAATTTCACAAAATTTTAGATTCTGTTATAACTTAATATAAACTACATCTGATTAGTTTATGGTGTATATCACTCAAATGCTGTGCTGCATAATTTACAATTTCCACAATAGCCATATCTCAAGAACTAACTCATGGATTTTCATAACACTTTACATTAATTTAGTACTTGATATAACATAATGCTGATTACGTTTTGGTGCAAATTGCTCAACAAGTGCCGCTGCCATGGTACATTATTCGTTATTATCGCAATTGCTCTGTCTCAAGAAGTAATGCACGATATTTTCTAAAATTTCAGATTCAGTTAGTCTCTAACATAGATTAGTGTTGTTTAGTTTTTGGTGTAAATCACCCTACAGATGGCGCTGCTATGATGCGTTTTTCACAATTTCGCAAAAACTGTATTTCAAGATCTAATGCATGGATTTTTATCAAACTTCAGATTCCGTTAGTACCTGATAAAAAAGTGATCCTGATTAGTTTTTGGTCTACATCACTCAACATGTGGAGCTCTTATAGAGATTTTTTTTTAAATTTTGCAATGCCTCCATCTCAAAAATTAATGCACGGATTTTCATCAAACTTTAGATTCAGTTATAAGTTGACATAAGCTGATGTTGACTAGATTTTGGTTTAAACCACCTAAGCGGTGGCGTTGCTATGCTGCATTTTTCAGGAAGTATTAACATGCAAAAGAAGAAAACATGCAGAAGAAAATTTTGTGATTGCCACATCTGACTAATTTTCGTTGTATTAGATAGCGGAGGTCGATTTCTGCAAAAGCTGTTCTTTTTTTTTTTCTAAATTAATTTTTTTTTCACCTTAGAAATCGGTTTCGAAAGTAAAAATATCCATATATATATATATATATATTTTTTTTTTAGCTACAGATGTCATATACAGGGTGTCCGAAAAGTCTGGAAACGGCCGAATAACTCGAGAAATACATATGAGATTGAAAAACGTAAATATACGTGTTAAATATTTTTAAATAAGCTACTCTGTTATACCAAATTTGATCTTCGAAACCGACCCCCTGGGGGTCAGAGGGGGTCCAACTTTGAAATCTTAAATTATAACCCCCATTTTTTATTGCAGATTCGGATTCTACGGACAAAAATACGTAACTTTTGTATTTGATGTTTATTTCAAATCTTCGTTTATCACGGTGTAATCGAGCATATTAAATCGATACATATTCCCGCTTTTCCAACGGGATTTTCCCTAATCGAAACTGATTGGGCAGAATTTTTGACGTCAAATTCCTCGTCTTTTGTAGGAATAGCGTTTTCTGAAAATCACCCGTGGCGATTATTTCAATAGTGCTACACTGTTAAAAATTTGACCCATTTGCTGCAGCGTCACTCCACAGCTATTATAGAATATATCTCTTTTGTGACCAATGAGAATGCTCCATAACACAGTAAAGTAATCGTTTTCTATAAAAGCGGTGGAGTGACGATGCAGCAAAAGGGTCAATTTTTTTACAGTGTATTTTACTGTGTAGAACATTCTCATTGGTCATGAAAGAGATATTCTATAAAAGCTGTGGAGTGACGCTACAGCAAATGGATCAAATTTTTAACTGTGTAGCACTACCGAAATAATCGGCACGGGTGATTTTCAGGAAACGCTATTATTGCAAAAGACGAGGAATTTCATGTCATAAATTCTCCCCAATTAGTTTCGATTAGGGAAAATCCCGTTGGAAAAGTCGAAATATGTATCGATTTAATATGCTCAATTACACCGTGATAAACGAGGATTCGAAATAAACATCAAATACAAAAGTTACGTATTTTTGTCCGTAGAATCCGAATCTGCAATAAAAAATGGGGGTTATAATTTAAAATTTCAAAGTTGGACCCCCTCTGACCCCCAGGGGGTCGGTTACGAAGGTCAAATTTGGTATCACTGAGTAGCTTATTTAAAAATATTTAACACGTATATTTACGTTTTTCAATCTCATATGTATTTTTCGAGTTATTTGACCGTTTCCAGACTTTTCGGACACCCTGTATATAAAAAATATGTGTATATCAGATACCATAAATAAGAAAAAAATCATAATGAATAATCAAAATGAAAAGATACCATGTAATCAAATATTAAAATGTGGTAATTTTCTGTTAAATTCGATGATTCGATTCATATATTGTAACAATTAATGGTTATATATATATACATATATCGGAAATAATAATAAAAAAAAATAGCTCTTTTTCTAAATTAATTATTTCAATTTTTTTTTTTTTAGTATTTAACTCTGACCTTTTCTTGGTGTAATATTTAACGTATTATTTATATTTCATACATTTAATCTACACTTTTTTCATTTTATTTTATTTTAAAAAACAATAATCTCTCAAAGTAACTCTTATCCTAAAATCCTATTACTTAATATTATTCTTTTATTTGTTGCATAATATCATTTTTACTTTCTTCTATCTATAAAAGAAAAAAGCATTGGATTCATAAAAATTTTCGAATTCCGGCTTTCGAAATATTTACACATTTTAAGGATAGGAGATTCCAAAAGATATGTTTTTACAAAATGTCTGTCTATGGGTCTGTGAGTGTGTCTGTTAGTACATCTGTATGTGAGATATATATTGCGGGCGCTTTATCTAAAGAACTAATGCACGAAATTTCACAAAACTTTCGATTCAGTTAGAACTGGATATAAAATGGATCTGATAAGTTTTTGATGTATATCCCCTTAAAGGTGGCGCTGCTATGCTGCCTTTTTCACGATTTCCACAATACCTATATCTCAAGAACTAATAGACGGATTTTCACAAAACTTCAGATTACGTCAGTCCTTGATATAATATTGTTCTGATTAAATTTTGGTATAAATCGCACAAAAGATGGCGCTGCTATGGGGTATTGTTCATGATTATCGCAATAGCTCCACCTCAGGAACTTGGAGGTTTGCACATGCCCGGCGGAGTCGCTTCGAATTTTCTAAAGGGCCGGGCCGGCAGATTTAGAATAGTTTTTTCAACGGGCCGGACCGACAAACAACATAAACGGGCCGGGCCTCGCCGGCAAAAAAATTGAACGGGCCAGACGGGCCAATAAAAAATAAATAAATAAATAAATAAATAAATCGGGACTGCCGGTCCGTTTTGAATATTTACGCAGAAACGATAAAATATGGGCTACTTTCAACGAAAATAGTTTTAATAAGAATAAGTATAAATGTGCGTCACGAGCCATACTAGTTTGACAGCATCAATGTAAAAATGTACAGTGTAGAGATCGGCATCGGAAAATTACATTGTGTGTAACCCGTTTTAATATTTTTTTAGCTGACAAATGCCGCGCCAAGATCAAGCTTGTATTATTTTTTTACATATAGACTGGCTGGACCGGAACTAGACTTAACTATTCTCAAGATCTGTAGGGCAGAAAACATAATTTGCAAAATTATTAACAGCGATAAAGAATTTATGTTAGCTTAATATTTTGATACATATTTCTTGGTGATTTTTAAATTAATTTCTCAATAATGCAAAAGTTTGACACATTTTCTGATTAGTTTTAAATTGTAAAATTTTAAAAGTAATAAGCCTAACTACTAAAGGGATTTGGAATCGAATAGCGTTTTTCATTTTTGGTAAATAAAATACTTGTATAACATTGTTGAGATATAATAGTTTCTCAAATGATTGCAGGTTTTTCTTCTTTCCATGCTATCGCTTCCGGAAATTAAATTCATAACGCTAATTATGACAATATTTTATTTGCTTGCAGTATTCTTAAATTGCTTGTATCAAAAAATAGATAACGCCATTCGATTATATAGTTTCTGAATAAAGACACCTGCTAATCTTATGCGTTTCTGAGAAAAAAATGAATTTAGAAATGTATCAGAAAAGAGCTTCTTTGAATTTAAGAATGAATTTGGATTTTAAATCTTTAATAAAATGATATAGAAATATTTTTATAAATTTTCTTTTATTAAACAGCTTCAAAAATAACGATGTTTTTAGCTTTCTTTCTTTTTTCTTTTATTCTAAGCCATATTAATTTTTTAATGAATCTTTATTCGAATGTTGAAAGTCTAAGAATCTAAGTAATCATTAATGTTGTTAATGTGTATTTCCTGTAAAATATACTGTAAAATCATTACATAGATATGTATGAAGTATTCATTAAAGGAAATTATATGATAAAAATCTGAATTTTTTAGAAATCGCAGAAATTGTAATGGGCCAAAACGGGCCGGGCCTATTTTCACTGATTTCTATACGGGTCGGGCCGGGCCTAAAATATAAAAATTTAAACGGGCCGGGCCGGGCCCGGACCTGAAAATTCCGGCCCGTTCAGACCTCTGCAGGAACTAATTCAAGAATTTTCAAATCAAACTTCCTATTCAGTTATTCCTTGATATAAGTTAGTATTTTGTAATTTTTGGAGTAAATAGCTCAACAGGTGGGGCTGTTATGCGACATATTCATGATTATCGCAATAGGTCCATCACCGGATCTAATGCATGGATTTTCATGAAATTTCATATTAAGTTAGAACTTGAAATAAATTATTGCTGTTTAGATTTTGGTGTAAATTACCTAACCGGTGACGCTGCTATGTTTCATCTTTCTGGAAGTATTAACGTGTATGAGATAGAAGAAAATTTTGGGATTACTACACCCGGCTAGTTTATTTTCGCTCTAAAAAATGATTCGATTACCCACAATTCCGTTCTAGCGATGCTGATTGCATCATTTATTCCTACGACGGTCTGAGAACTCTTTCTTTTTACTGGTGATGTTTTCACATTGGCCAAAATCACTTTTTCTAATGAATTATTTGGCAGTTTAGAAGTAGCTATAAAATCCTTTGCGCGTGTTCATATATAGTTTCGTTACATTGGCTTCGGAGCAGATTTTTCTACGTTTTTGTAATGGTGACAAAATCTCTGCCATTTGGCAGAATTCAAGTCTTTCTATATGCTGAAGCTCTATTTTGTTTAAGATCATCTTTATATTTTTTAAGGCGGCACGTTATGTTGATACTGAAATCGAACTGTAATCTGGTGGAAACGTTTAGTTATTCTGTGAATGATAACAAAGGTGTTTAATGGAAATCAGATGTCTTTGAGTGATTTTAATGGGAAATTCTCAAGAATTTCATTCCGTATAATATCACCGCACCACGCCTGACTGCAAAATTAAATGTTCTACGATTTAGTGATGATTAAAAATGGCACATTACGTACTAACACTTGCATATGCATTGTTATGGAGCAGAACGTCTTATATATGAGGAGCCCAGAAGCCAAGGGGTATAAATGACAAAATTGAAAAAATTGAGTTAAGTGCACAGACTATCTGGAAATATGTCTATTTATTTGTAGGTAAAGAGTTAAGAGTGATTTTTAGCTCACAGGCTATCATAGCCTGAGAGTTTATGTGCCCGTCCGTTCTGTATGTACATCCGTACGTGCGTTCGTGCGTAACGCGATAACTCATGATAAAAATATCGGATCCACTTGAAATTTTGTATGTAGGTATATCCTGACAAGGCGCTTCCCTGATTAGTTTTTGGAGTTCATTCGATATGTATAAGAGGGGGAACGGGGGCTCATGCCCCTCCCCTTAATTGATATGAATGGGTTTTTCATGCAGAATTAACAGTTTTCGTTAAAAATTATATTAGGATCATTCTGATGAGGCGATTCCGTGACTGTTATTAAGTGTTCATTGAATAAGTATAAACAGGGGGAACGGAGGCTCTAATGCCCCCCCCCTTAATTTATATAAATGGGTTTTTCAAGCAGAATTTTCAGATTTCGTTCAAATCTCTGAATAGTTTTGGAAGTTTAATGGTTAAGTATAAAAGAGGGGGATAACTCCTTTTAAATTATATAAATGCTAAATGGGTTTTTATTAAGAATTATCCGATTTGCTCTGAATTTTGGATATAGATTTTTTATATGATAAAGCATGTCTTTGATAGTATAGGAGGTTCAATGATTAAGTATAAAAAAAGAGGAAAGGGGAGAGCTGTTTCCCCTTCTTAATTTTTTCGAACGGAATTAACCCTTGAAAATATAAGGCTTTAATGTACAATTAGTATTTGTAGCCTGTGAGCTCAATGCCATCAGTTTAACTGGGCAGTATTCTTTATTTCATTATGTACTGAGTTATAGGGGTCAGTTACTTAACCTCTTTCCCAAAACTGTGAAACGTGTGGAGGCCAAGGGGTATAAGTACAGTTGTGTCCATTAACGTCTATATAGCAGTAGCGTGACCAACGACATACAAAGCAATTTGCTTTTTTATGCATAAAATAAATGCATTTTAATTGTTATCAAGTAAGAAAAATCATGCGTTAAAAATGGATTATGAAATACTTTCCAAGACTCCCTGAAATCTTTAAAATTTTTTGCTATTTAGGGTAATAAAGTATAACTATCCATTTCCAAATATGTATTCTGACACTTTTGAGTAGCCCTATGTTTTATTGGTCGATTGATATATACTGTATAACGGGAAATATTAGTTTAGCAAGAAAGCACATAATAGTTTGAAATTTCTCTTTCAGCAGTTTATACTAATAGATGAAAGCATACTTCTATGCTTCTGTTTATTCTGTAGTTTATCTTAAACCTTTATTATAAGCCAGTATTTAGCTGAAATTTATTTCAAACTAAAACCCACTTAAGACTTCTGAAATCACATTTTCAGAAATTATCATCCATCGATAACCATGTATAAAATTTTGTGTGTGATCCAATATATCATTTTATCTA
Organism: Maratus speculifer; assembly: GCA_964019185.1. Taxonomy (NCBI): domain Eukaryota; kingdom Metazoa; phylum Arthropoda; class Arachnida; order Araneae; family Salticidae; genus Maratus; species Maratus speculifer. The sequence goes on from OZ025291.1 coordinate 116,689,196, forward strand.
TATTTTACAAGCATCTCTTGGTAAACTGAATGCAGTTCAGCATAGAAATACATGACTTATTTAAAAGCAATCTTTAAGTAAAGTACGCTCATATTCTGTAACCTTTACGAGTATTTTTGTGTAACCCTGTATATGAACTATAGCATTTATACATGTCATATAATATGTATAAATTTTGTGAAACTTAAAAATGCAATTCATAATTAAAATGGCATTTTGTCCATCCATCAATCATCATTGATAATATATACAGTACTTCGGATAGAATATACTATTTGAAATCTTTTTTGTGTCCCTGTAAATACTGTGTACTTCGTATTAGGCGCAAAATAACTTATATTAAGCCTCAGCGATATATATGAATTTTATTATGCATGAAAATGGTAATATAATGAAAATAAGTCGCAAACAATTCCCTCTTTATCATTAGGTAATGTAAATCTTTTGTATGGTCCTGTAAATAAATATTAACTATTCTTTTCACCTTAGATTTTATAGAATGTTTCTTTTAGTGCAATTCGTGAATGCATATAAGTTTTAGTATGTGACAAGGTGTAACATCTTTCAAATTCATTTAAAACGATTTTTCCCATAAACTGTAATGTAATGGAAAACTTTTGATTGTCCCTGTAAATAAACTAATCGTGTTAGAAATTTCATTTGCAATAGGTTTGTGTTGAAGTAAACATGAATAATTCCCAAAAATTTATGGGCAATCCGAATGTATTTACGAGAGTTAGGGCACGGACAGATGGACAGACAAATTAAAATCATATTCACTTTTCAACTTTGTTGGAAAGTGTTAAAAAATATAAAATTTCAATGTTTCAAAATTTTAAATAAAATTTAAAAACTTACAATAGAACAAAAATTTTTCTTTCATTCATTTACATCAACATCGTTCATATTTTTTTTTCGTAAATTCATTTTTTATTTCATAATTTTTCCTTCTTTAGAATTTATATTAAAACAAAATTTTGTCCTTTCATTTATTTGTATAAACATTGTTCTTAATTTTTTCATAAATACAATTTTTTATTTCATAATTTTCCATTTCTTGTGCTCATTCGGCACTTGTACCTTTTAGTTTCCAAGCACTTTTCATTACTGCTTGGAAGCCAAGGGGTACAAGTGCCGAATGACGATAAACATTGCTTAGTTATAAGTAAAAAGAAAAATTTTATTCCACTTTTTTTTTTTTTTTTTAAACAGTTATTGAAATAAGAGTTCAAAGATCACTAAAAAGTAAGCAAAAGTTTCATAGCTCAATTCGTTGAATTACAATTGATGTTTAACTTTGAACTCAATTTACTCGAAATCTAAATTTTGTCATTTGTACCCCTTGGCTTCTGGGCTCCTCATATATAACCTGCAAATAAAATCGAAAAAGTAAAAAAAAAAAAAAGGGGGGGGGTTGTAGAAATTAACCTCAATTATCCAATAAAAAAAATCAATTTAAAAATAAGGTAATGCAAACGCGATATTTAAGAAAAATTCTCTCATATGATAAACATTAGTTAATGAGTATTTTTGCGTGATTGAAGTAGCTTCTTAACCCCTTGGGGACGAGCAACACGCATACGTGCCGCAAAAAGGCTTAAGAATGCTTGTTTATCCCCACCAGTAAAATTTTACTATAAAATTTGTCTTATTTAATCGGAGATTTTCTCGATTTAATAAGGCACAAATTTCTGCTTTTAAAAACCGGTGAGAAAACATTAAAAATTTTGTAAAAGACTCCCGTCGCGAAGGAATTAAAAATCTTTTGTTTCACCTTATTGCTGAAGAACATTTTGTGTATAAGAAAGAAAATCAAAAAGGTTTAATCTTATCGCAGAAAAAAGAAATAAAATACAAGTAAAAATCATATTGCTCTACCTATATTAAAGAAACATTTCAGCAGAAAACCATAAAATTTTGTTTATTTATGGAATTCACAAACCTCAAAAATCCTTGATAAGATTTTGGTTGTCAAATAAATTTTCAATTTCTTCTAGAATACCGAAGATATTTCGCGAATACTAAAAGAATAATTTATATTACTTATAAGTTTTGGAGTGTATAAGAGGCTAAGAAATATAAGACATACTTCTTTTTGGCTTCCTCGTCACAGACATCGAGAAATAAAACAATAATGGAAAAGAACGAAATGATTTAATCATTCCTCCCACACGTGAGCAGGGTTTCTAGCTAAGAATTTCCAAGAAATATGTCGATAAAGTTTGCGGAACTTTCAATGCTCAGTAAGCAGAATTACTGTAATTATTGCAGCATTTTTTTGTGAAGAAAAAAATTACTTCCACAGATAAATAAAGTTCTTTATTTTAGCTCTCAGAACTAATATTTTTTTTCTTCTTTGTTCATTACTAATTGTTTCCTTTAAGCAAAAAATAAATAAATAAAACTACTTTGAGAGATTCTTTCTTAGGGCTATTCTCAAATCCTCTTCTCAATATAAGGGAAACTGACATATTTTCTGAATTATTTTAAAGCATAAAGGCATAAAATTGACAGACTTGATTATCAAAGCGATTAGTAATCAAATGACATTTTTCATTTTTTGATAAATAAATTACTTATCGAGTTATAAGCAATTTTTGTTATGTGACGACAATATTTTTTCCTTACCCGTGCTGTTGATTTAATAATTTATTTCAAATCGCTAACTCTGACAGCTAACTCTGACTCATATTTTCTGTAAGATCTTTGGATCTTTTTTTGAATTTACGGAGAAATGAAAAATGCCATTCGATTTCATAATTTTAGAATAAAAACAATTGCCAATTTCATGCATTTACGAACAAAAATGAATTCAGAAATGTGTCAGAAAGTAGTTTCTTTGAGTTTGAGAACAGCTTTAACTATTTGCTTGCAACTGTGCAAACAAATTTGAGTAATTAATTTTTTTTTCCAAGTTTCTTATTGTGTGCCAATTGGTGCATTTTAGTAAGAATGGTTAGGCAGAATACCGTGTATTTTGTGACAACCTTTTACTGTTTTCCCTTTTCATTTAATTCTATGTTGTTACCAGTAGAGTGTCTTTATAAGTAAGAGAGTGGCGTCATACTGAGCATATGCTCAACTGGAAGACTTTTCAAACTACACTGTTAAAAATTTGAAACTTTTGCTGCATCATCACTCCACCGCTTTTATAGAATATCTCTATTTTGACCAATGAGAATGATCCATAATACAGTGACGCAATCGTTTTCTGTATAAGCAATGGAGTGACGATGCAGCAAAAGTTTCAAATTTTTAACAGTGTATGACAAGATATATTTCTGAACTTGACAATACTCGCTTGTACAACTTCGAATAAGGAAAGGGCAGCTGACATCACTGTGGGTCGAATCACTGAGGATAAGCAAGGAATACCAGTCCATTCTTTACGATTCCTACACATGTACACATGAGTGACAGAAATTTGATTGGTCTGCATTCGACAAGTCTATGATATGATTGATCTACGTCGCTAAGATGAATCCCACAATGATTGTAATGACAAAAATGTAATGGTAGATTGGTTGACGGAAGTGTTTGTTTCTAAACATGCCCTTTCCTTGTAAACGAATGAGATTAGTCTACAAACTTGTCCTCATCTTTAATGTCATCAAACAATTAATTTTATGATAATATCAATCTAGACTAGTTTTTATCTAAAGTCTGCTTGACCAATCAAAAATTTTTGTTCGCATATCACCAGCATATTCACAGTATCCGCAAAGAAACTCTTCGGCAGGGCTGAATTCTGATAGGGATTGGCCGACGCGTTTTCGCGTAACTTGGCAATAATTATACTTGGCGTAGCGATAGACGCTTCCGTCGAGTTTGATTTCTTTCGGAGCCGAGTACAAAGTAAACCGAGTACAAAGTAAAAATTTGTGTTTAAAAACTTTTAAAGAGTACAGCTTTCAGTAAGACACGTTCCATCCAATCCAATGCTGCAAGAGAAAAGTTACTTTGTACTCGGTTCGGAAGGAAATCAAACTCCTCGACGGAAGCATCTATCGCTCGCCAAGTATAATTATCGCCAAGTTACGTGAAAACGCGTCGAACAATCCCTATCAGAATTCAACCCTCTCGAAGAGTTTCTTTGCGGATACTGTGAATATGCATATCACCATTCTCTTATTCATGGAGGCGCTTTCCGAATTGTTTGCATCACTCACATCTAACATACATGAAGCTAATCAAAAGGGCAGGCCGCCGCAGTATCTTTCGCCTCAGACCACTAGAATCACGTGATGCTTTTTTGGGCACCGGAGGCAAGTTACCGCGGGATACTATGTTGGTTACCTTAACACATTAGACATTGTTAGGGGTATGTTACCTTAACACATTAGACAATCATATGTTAAAATTTTTGATGTATTCATTAACAAATAAAACAATACACAATACAATCACTACTTTTAATTTAAAACTTTCATGTTTGTGTTAGTACCATACTGTAAAATGTTTCAATTCATTTTTGAGAACGCTTGAAAAATGGGAGGGGAACACCGATAATTTCTCCAGGTTCTGTTCTAAAGTAATTGTAAATGTTAAAAATATTGTCTTTAATGTGAGTTGTAAAATTTAATCCGTAACTGGCTCACATAACCTAACTGAATACAGTTTTCTCAGAATACCTAGAGGAATGTAATAGTTGAATAAACATCGATTAATCGTCAGTGAATTGCACTTAAGTGCAATGCTTATTATCTGTGCTAGAGCGGGCCTCCGTGGCCGAGTGGTTAAGGCATCACATTGCCAGTCGCTTGCGAGAGTAGGTGGCTATAGGTTCAATTCCCGCTGGATCCATTGCGCATACTCTTAGTTTGGAGCTCCCGGTTGAATATCTTTCGTGTTATAAAACTTCCTTATGCTATCTCGTCCCTGTATATTGACGATGACTTATAAGCAGGCTTTCATGGTCAAGCACATAAGTCAGATGTATGTTATTCAATAAATAATAATCCGTGCTTAAATATTTAGAAAATTGTTGAGTTCCTGAGAGTTGAAAGTCCGCAAGTTGAAATGCTTTATGCCAATGTATTTAACCCCCGAAAAATCCTTTTTAATTAATTTTTCTGGAAATAAGAAAGAAAAAGACAAGAGCTTTCCAAACACTTTTTTTTTTAATTTCCTCTGAATAGATTTTTTTAACCACTTTATTCATTGTTGAAGCCTTCCTAAAAAACTCTAAAAACTCCATAATAAATCAACACTTCAATGTGTCATTGTTAAAGTACTAACTTGCTTCACGTTAGAAAAAAATATCGCTTTATAATCAATATTTGAATTAATGAAAAAGTGTATTGAGGTATAAATGGATTTTTTCCTCTCACTTTGAGAGAAAAACAACAACTTTGCTTTGCAGAAAAATAGTACCTTAACTAACAATACAAAGAAAAAATATGTAAAATGTTTTTAAGGATAAAAACTGCATTCATCATAAAGGAATAGAAAAATTGTACAGAAAACTTAGACTTTTTCAGTAAAATAAATCGTCAGCTAAGGTACCAGCATTTTTCTGCAAAATGAACAGATTTTTATTTATTCTTTTTTTTAACATGAATCACGCGTCACAAGCAACTAAACTTAAAATTTATAAAACTGTCATAAAACTTACAATAATTTATAGTAGTGAAACTTGAAACACAACACAAAAAGATTAAAATTTACTCATTATTTGAGAAAAGAACATTTTAATACAAATTTTATAATTTATTAATCCGTAACCGTTGTTATTGATCACACAGGCTGGGAGCCGATTGTTGTAGCAACTGTGAGTTGCAAAGTTGAAGCATGTGTATTTGAGCTCTGATTTGCCTTCTGTTCGAAAATCAAAACAGGGCGAAAGATTGGCGCAATGTAAATCGGTCTTATTTTTTGGAATGATTTGGAATCAATTATTTTCCAACCGCAGTTGAAAAAATATGCATGATAATTGAAATTTACAAAAAATATAAATTAAACGTACATTTTGTCACGTATAAGTAATTTTTTAACTAAGAAATTTGCATGTTTAAAAATGTAATGAAAAGTTAAAAAATAACAATAATAATAATACAAACAAACAAATAAAATGAATAAAAAATACAAATATTTATGTCTATAGATAATGTGCATGTTTGTAAACAAACTGGCTTTTTTCGCGATAGTTCAACTTGGGGTTCGTAAAAATTCGAATTAAACTGCATTAAAAAATTCTAAATTAAATGTAATTTTTACGTCGATATAATAAATTTCATTTTATTGTATTTTACGCAGGAAATAATGCGTTATAAATTACTAACTCTCTAAGAATTATTATTTTTGCCAGCCACAAGTTGAGAAGTACATCCTTTTTCGGGTGTGTGAAGATACATGCACATTATCTATAGACCAGATTTTTTGTTGTTGTTATTTAAAATTATTTATAGTTACATCAATGCAGAATCTACTATTTTTTAACAAATAAATAAATTTTCATTCTGAGATAAGTGTCAGCGGGATTCGAACTCGCATACACTCTAAAACTGGGAGGAGTGAAAAGCTCACTTTTTGTAAGAGTGATTTGCATTTTCACTCTTTTTAGAGTGAACTTTATACAAATACACTCTTTAAAGAATGGAATTTCCGACTTCCTAAAAAGGAGTGAAATATATGACTCCGTTGTCGAGAGTAAAATATTCACTCACTCCATGGTCGAGAGTGAAAAATCTCACTCCGTTAACGAGAGTGAAAGCCCGGCATTTATACACTTGAAAAAAATACCCGTTAAACTTTGAACCAATATATGGAGTAAAACAATGAAAAGTACCAAAATATGTCAATTCTTAATTTTCAAAAACCACATTTAATAATATAACCTATAAAATTACGCTTATTTGCTATTAAAACACACTCTTTTTCAAAAATGAGTGTCACTCCTTCGAAAAAGTGAACGGTCACTCCGCTTAAATAGTGACTTAGATATGTATTGCGCAACAGCCAATCAGAAACCGTCTTCTTGGTTGTGATGATAAAAATGTATCCGCCATTTTATCGTGTCCGTTATGTGTCCGACTTTTCGGTCTACATATGTGGATCTTTAATTTGTATTATTAATACTGAAACGCAGTTTAAATTTCGATCTTGGAGTGATATACTCCGATATCTTATGATTCAAAATAATCCACATAGATTAAATTTCTTGTTCTGGAGTCAAAATGGAGAACAAATAATTCAGTAAAAAGCAATAACACTCCATTAATATTCAGTGCACTGCACATATCTTATTTATCAAACGAAGGATTATTATTCATCAAACAAGGGATAATATTTAACAAAAAAAAACCGGTAAGTCAATTTTAATTTCAACTTTTTATTTTCCGAATGTAACTCCCCCCAGGGGGATACCTTCTTTAGGTATTCACGGGCTTCACAACCCCGGGGCACCTGAGTGATCTTTCTCTTTTCCTTTTCCTCTCACTCCTCTTGTCTTCCTTTCATCTTTGTTTCACTCTCATTGTGATTTCCTTTTCGGAGGTGAGGGCAATTCTGTATGAGCCGATATCATCCCGTATGTCGACTCATGGAGAATTGTAAACCACCCACGTGTTGGCCGTGCGTGGCGACCCATGTCCCTGGAAAGGAGGATCCTGGTAGTTGAGGGAAACCAACACACTGCTTTGGCCTCTGCTTCAGGTAGACGGGAGGTGCATATTGTTCCCGTATGCATCAATCGGCTGGTCAGCTGACTTTGTCACTAGCTTTAGGGATCAAGTGAGCGAGCAAATACTAGTCATCTCGTTAAGGGTGGAGACTGACATAGGTTTGTCTTGTGACCGTATGGGCCCTGGTTAGCACTGGTGCACGAATGTGCATCCCCTTGTTGGGCTCGGTAGTGGGTGGTGAGGTCGGGGTCTGAATTTTATTATTTTTAACATGGATGGGAAAACTTCATTTCCTTCTATGTCTCTCCCCAGTGGAGAGCACCAAACTGTTCCGACTTCTTCCTTCACACGCTTTTTTATTGTTAAACGCACTGATAGCCACTCTGATATTTCCTTTGGCAAAACGTCACCATTTCTCATAGCAAAAACTTTCCAGTCTGCCTTAGGGGATGGTCATACTCTCAAAAAATTAAAATCTGGGGATTTACTAGTGGAGGTTTCTACAACTAAACAATCACAGATTCTTTCAAATAGCTCTACAATAGGCCCTTTTTCTGTTTCTGTTCAGGTGCATAAAACTCTAAATACAAGCCGAGGCGTTATTTCTGAACCAGATCTTTTATTCTCTACGAAAGATGAACTCTTAGAAAACCTAAAAGACCAAAATATTATAGATGCACGTCGTATCACGATCCGTCGGAATGGCCAAGTCCTTCCTACAAAGCATGTCATTCTCACTTTCAATAGCCCTACTTTACCTACAAGAATTAAAGCTGCTTACCTGAATTGTCCTGTCAGGCCATACATTCATAATCCTCTCCGTTTTTTTAAATGTCAGCGATACGGCCACACTAAAACTAACTGTCGTGGTTCCCTTATATGTGCACGCTGTGCAGAAATTGACCACGACAGCAATTCATGTGAAAAATCAGAACGTTAATCATACAGCTCTCTCTCGCTCTTGCCCAAACTGGATCCGTGAAAAAGAAATTCTAACTGTAAAAATAATGCAAAATCTTTCCTACCCAGAAGCTCGTAAAATTGTAGAAGCCAGAACCCCGTCTGTTGGCGTATCTTATTCAAGCCTATTGAAACAGCAGTCTAAATCTGTAAGACATATTAGCACCCAGACTGACGTGTGTATGTCATCAAAAAAGTCAGCCAAAACACAATCAATAAACACCCCAATCAAAGAATCCCGTGATATCTGTTTACCTTCATCAGAACCTGTTACTATTTTACACACACCTACTCAGACACAAAAATCTTCTGCTCAACTTAAAAGTCAGAAATCTCAAGCTCAATCTAAGGGATTATCCAAACCTCTAAATGAAACTAAGGCCGTTACCTCACAAAAAAATGACCCGAACTCATCTGCATTAAACTCTAAAAAACCCAACTCTAGTCAAATAATGAAAACTGGTGTTCAGAAAGAAGGGACCAAGGCTGGGATCCAAACTGCTACAAAATCGAAAACATTACGGAAATCACATATGTTTAAAAAACAAACAGAAACCATAAAAACCCCAACTCCAGCAACCCCACGGCGGAAGACTGTCGTTAAAAGATTGCAAAATTCATCACTCAGTCCATGCAAAAGAAATTTTAAAGATCCCAGGCAACTGCAGCACTATGTCCAAGAAGCTATGGAATCCGAGTCTTACGGCAGTGGCTCGGATTCCGAGGAAAATACTATTTTTGAAGAGTATGTGCCTGGTTAAATTAATTTTTTTATTGGTCTTTGTTTTAGTTGTATTTTGTGTTTTCTGTAGTACTTTTCCAATTTGGTTATCGTGTCATTATCTTACTGTTTTAGAATTTTATCTTTTTACAATTTTAAATATGTTTGTCTGGTTTTAATTGGTTTTTAATTTCATGCATCACCACATTCCCTTTATCAACTTAACTCATATCTACAAAGGATTTTTAATGCAACTTTCACATTTTACATTTTATTTTAAAATTTAACCTTATCTTATTCCTACCATAATCTAATGATTTAGCATTTTACTGTTTTCGCCTTCTTATATTTACCTGGCCATATCCGGATGGGAAGCCCCCATCTGGATATTTTGACGTTGTCTTTTTTACTCATTTTTACAATTTTGTCTTTGGTTTGGCGCAGCATGTCCCTCAAGGGATTTTGTGCCATTAAAACCTATACAACCAACCAACCAACCAACCGAATGTAACTTCTAGAATGTTGAGTTAAAGTTTTACTTTAACAGGATGCTGTCTGCTTCTGCTATCTTTATGTGCACGGAGGAAAAAAAATCGCTGACGCAAAGATTTGTGTTTTATCCTTGATGTTTACAGATGAACGGCTTTAGTAATTTTAAAAGTTTGCAGTATGACTTATATTAGATGAAATTTATTTATTAGAGATAAATAATTCATTAAAATTGTTTTTCCAATAATAAGAATAATACATATGTAGTTTATATTTTCTAATTAGCTTGTAATATATATATGTATTATTATATGTATTATTATATTGTTATTATATGTATATTGCTATTATATGTGTATTGCTATTATATGTATTATTATATTGTTTAGCTTGTATTATTATATGTATTATTATATTGTTATTACATATGTATTGCTATTATATGTATTATTATATTGTTTAGCTTGTATTTTATATTTTCTTTATTTTTCTTTTTCGTACATGAGTATACTTTTATAAAACTTTAACTCACATTTATAGAATATTATAGGGTAGATATAACAGTAATGTATACCCCTTAATGCTTTTGGTTTATAAAAAAAGAAGAAGAAAAACTAATAAAAATTTAGCTTTCATTATTTTGTTTTTGTAACTGGCCTTTGGATATTTTATAATTTAGCACTATTGTTGACACTCTTAATTAAACCAATCAAGAAGCAGAAAATATTGTTTTTAAGTTCCATTGTTTTTCACTGAAAATTTTGATAAACATACTAAAATCTGGCTTCATTTAATAAATTTATGTATTCCTTATTTTCTTGCAGAATTAGCAATCTTTTGTTTTTGTAGTAAAGAAAACTTCGAATTTAATATACTTAATGCCATTTATAAAACTTCATTAATTTTTAAGGTTTTGAGAAGAGTGTCCATTACTGGAATACTTAAGTGGTCATTTTCCAGTAATGTACACTTCATATAGGCATTGTTAAAAATGCAATTTCGGTTATGTTTAGAGTAATGTTGAATCCAGACACTTTTCTCCGTAAGGAATATTTCTGGCTCTGAAGCGAACATAGGTTCCGGGGGAGGGGGGGGGGGATTGCCCATTTTGACCATTGAAAACGCAAAATCTCAATTTCCGTGGGGGGGGGGGACATTTCAATGCTCCGTGGGGGGGGGGGGGAATGTCCCCCAGGGCCATTCCTGAATTCAACACTGTGTTTATAGTACAAAAAATATTTTAACTTAATTAAAAACTTAAATAATCAACTTTAATTTTTAAATTGCACTTACCAAAATGTAATGAGACCAATTTTTTTATAAATAGTTGCTTTTAAGTTATATTAATGTGATTAATAAAATTTCAACATCTTCTTCATCTTATTATTATTTTTTTTTAAATGAATCTAACTATGCTTTGTTTATTTTATAATCTGGCAATCAAAACCCTCATGAGGCCGAAAATATTTTTTAAGGGCACAGTCAAAGAGGGGCTTACAGGGATTAATTGTTCACCATTTAAATAAAAACACTTAAGTTACATAAGTCGTTAAAACATATCTTCTCTCTTAAATATTTGTTTATTTTTACTTTTCTATTTTGACTGCAGATAATTTTTAGAATAACACTTTCATTTTTGGTACCGGTTTTGAAAGTGAAAGAAACTTTATTAAAACTATCTGCGACCGAAATCGAAAAAGTAAAAAAGATGCGATATAGAGACGAACTTCAGCTATTCAATGCATAATAAGTAAATAAATAAATAAAATATCGAAATGCAAACGAGATACTAGAAAAATCCCGCCCCATAGGATTAGCATTAGCTCGTGAGTGTCTTCGCCGGCAGTGTCAGATGCCTTAAGGGTGTCCATTACATGAATATCTACTCTATATACGGGGAAAAAAATTTTTAAATTAAATATGACTTATGTTTTATAAATACGGGTTGTATTAATATATATTTTTCAGCAATAAGATTTTTATTACATGTAAAAAAAAAAAACATAGATAACGTACATTATGGATTTATTTAAATAATATGTAAAACTTAATAGGTATCTAAAAAAAAATATTCACTGTTTAAGATTTTAAAATTGTTTCATAACTTGCGCTTATGGGCATTTTAAAACTATCATATATTTATGGGGCTACCACTGAAAGCAAATACAAGGAGAAAGAGTGGAATAAAATAGCTTATTTCTGTCAATAATCTAAATTAATTTATACGTAACTTTAATTACGTTTTCTTTTAAAAAATTCAATTAATGTTACATAATATGAATTAAATAAATATTGTCGATAAAGTATTGTATTCCAATCTTTACCAAGCTTGTATTTATTTTCATTGTAAGTTCTAAAAGATACGATTCTTTTAAAATGCCCACAATTGCAATAAAAAACAAAAGAATTCATTGAAAAAAAAAAAAATCACTTCTATGAAAAAGTGACTACTCACTCCTTCTAGGAGTGAAAAGACGCACTCCTTTAGCAAAAGTGAATAGTCACTCCTCAGAAATAGTGATTATTGACTCCTGTTTAGAGTGAATATTCACTTCCCAGGAGTGAGTATTCACTCTTTGAAAGAGTCAATGATTCCACTTTTGCTCAGAGTGAATAGTCACTCTAAAGAGGTTCGGCATATTTTGAATCTGCGATAGAGTGAGTATTCACTCTTCCGGAGTTAATAGTCACTCCTTTATATTTAGAGTGTAGAAAAATCTCAACTCCCTTATGCTAGTGACCATGCTAGAGAACCGCTTGCCAACGAGGGAATTTATCCTATTATAAACTGCAGCGCTATTTAGATTCGATCTCGATTTTTGAGCAGACGAAAAACCAGAGCTCAAATACGCATGCGCTAACTTTGTAACTATCAACTTCTGCACGACCGTCTCCCTCACAAGCTGCTGCATTTTTCAATTTTCACAAATTTTCAATATACTGGTTAAATTTTGTTTTATTTTGAGCCCTTTTACTTATATTAGTTTTTTTGAATAGCTGAATATGAATAAATAGAAAAGTCCCGTGCATGAAATTTAGTACAGAAATAGTATCTTGAGAATTAATGTAGCATTTCATTCATATTTAGATTTAGCGGCCTGATAGATGGCTCACAAAAGTTATGCTATGATATTTGTTATTCCAGTTATGGGTTAAGGAAGGCAATACGTTGCGAATCAGGTTAATTTTGGAAATTCAACAGCTATGCAGACATAATAAATATAGTCAAAATAAAACGAATGCAATGATTAATCCATTAAACCCTTTATCTACCGACGGTACTTAAAAGTACCATTAAAATAACTTATTATAAAATTCTTTTAATACGTCAGTTAGTTGCAATATTGCTTAGAGTGAGTTACAGATGCATTATTTTATTTTGTTTTAAAAGCATTATTGGTTACACAAAACAAAAATATTTTTAAAAGAATGATGTCTTTTGCATCTTTTCAGCTTTCTTGGCGCTGAAGGAGGAGGACGGGGATTTTTCAAAGCGGAAATATTCCTATATTTATATTGTAAGAGCATCAAATTTCTTCATTTGATAATTCTTCACAATACTAAGAAAATAAATATAAATAAAAGATTCGTGTGGGGTTATAAAAATTGCACAAAATCCCTGTAAATCCAAATTTAATTAATCTTTCTAAAATCCTTCAAATATTTATTAAATGATTATGCAAATCTTTTAATTTAGTTTAAGTAGTTTGCGCAAAATGCTTTAGAATGTAAAATTTTCATGCATTCATAATGCGGTAGATGAAGGGTTAATCAGAATGAGGGATGACAAAAACACAATATATATATATATATATATATATATATATACAGGGTGATTCTAAATTTTTTTTTACAATAAAAGAGGGGTGACAGTACACATCAAGACAAACACTATTAAATAGGAGACCAAGGGTCCCAAACATTTTCCAAAGAAGATGGCCTCCATTAAAGTTTAGGGACCAAAATTTCAAATAAACATAAAAAACCGAAAAATCGGTCGATTGATTTGTGGTTTTCACAAAAATTATTCTTTATGTAGGTATTTTCTTGAAATTAAATTATAAAGATAAATTTCAAAAAATGCCGATAAAGGGCGCTTTAGACTTTGGAGTAACGAACAAATACATTTTGCCGGTATTTTTTGCATCTCATTTCTCATTAAATGTTTTCGTAAGCTTAGACTCAAACTTAAATTTTGAGCTCAAAATCTGAAAAGTTGGGAGTGGTTAAGTAGCACAAACTGAGCTGTGTTCAGAGAGTTCAGATTTCAAATGATTATAAAAAACGGAAAAATTGTTTGATTGATTTGTAGTTTTCACTAAAACTATTCTTTATGTAGGTATTTTCGTGAAAATAAATTATAAAGATAAATTTCAAAAAATGCCGATAGAGGGCGCTTTAGACTTTGGAGTAACGAACAACTCTTTTTTGGCGTTATTTTTTGCATCCTATTAAATGCTTTCGCAAGCTTAGACTTAAGCTTAAATTTTGAGCTCAAAATCTGAATAGTTGAGAGTGGTTAAGTAGACAAACTGAACTGTAAATAAATATATATAGGACAGTTGCACCATAAAATTTAACTAATAATAACACATTGCTCAGTGGTGCACAAAACAGGAATTTTAATATACATTAGTACATATTAAAATAAAATAAAACTTTCAACGTTTCGCGCCGTCTTCTGCGAGCGTCTTCAGGAAAATATGAAATGGTGCACCAGTGAGCAATGTGTTATTATTAGTTAAACTGAACTGTGTTCAGAGGGTTCAAATTTCAAGTGATTATAAAAAACGGAAAAATTGGTCGATTCGTTTGCGGTTTTCGCTAAAACTAATTTTTAAATCAGCATTTTCTTAAAAATAAATTTTAAACATAAATTTCACTAAATGCCGATAGAGGGCGCCTTAGACTTTGGAGTAGCGTACAACTATTTTTAACTGTAATTTTTTTTTTAATCTTATTAAATGCTTTCGAATGCATAGACTTAAATTTTGGGCTCAAATTCTGAATCGCTAGGAGTGTTTAAGTGGCGAAAAACTGAATTGTGTTGGAGGAGGGGAGAGAATTAAATTTCAACTGCTGAACACACTTCAGTTTGCACTTCTTAACCCCTCCCAACGATTCAGAATTTGAGCTCAAAATTTAAGTTTAAATCTAAGCTTCCGAAAACATTTAATAAGCTTTTGCAAGCATTTAATTAGAACAAAAAAATAATGGTTAAAGTAATTGTTGGTTACTCTGAAGTTTAAGGCGCCCTCTAACGGAATTTTTTGAAATTTATCTTAAAAATTTATTTTCAAGAAGATACTGACTTAAAGAATAGTTTTATTTTAAACCGCAAACGAATCGACCAATTTTCCATTTTCTAAAATTATTTTAAATTTGAACATTCCCCCACCCCCTCTTAAACACAGTTCAGTCTGTGCTTCTTAACCGCTCCCTACTACTCAAATTTTAAGCTCAAAATTTAAGTCTAAGCTTCCGAAAATATTTAATGAGATGCAACCGACAAAAAAATAGTTGTTCGTTACTCCAAAGTCTAAAGCGCCCTCTATCGACATTTTTTGAAATTTATCTTTATAATTTATTTTTAAGAAAATACCAACATAAAGAATAGTTTTAGTGAAAACCGCAAATCAATGAACCAATTTTTCCGTTTTTTTATAATCATTTGAAATTTGAACCCTTTGAACACAGTTCAATTTGTGATACTTAACCACTCTCAACTTTTCAGATTTTGAGCTCAAAATTTAAGTTTGAGTCTAAGCCTAAGAAAACATTTAATGAGATGCAAAAAATACCGGCAAAAAATAGTTGTTCGTTACTCCAAAGTTTAAAGCGCTCTCTATCGGCATTTTTTGAAATTTATCTTTATAATTTATTTTCAAGAAAATACCGACATAAAGAATAATTTTAGTGAAAATCGCAAATCAATCAATCAATTTTTCCGTTTTTTATGTTTATTTGAAATTTTGATCCCTAAACTTTAATGGCGGCTATCTCCTTTGGAAAACGTTTGGGACCCTTGGTCACCTATATATATTAACAATACTTACAAAAATGCTAGATATTGCTAAAACTAATAACAAATTTTATAGTATAAAAATAGTTTACATCTTGTAAATAATATTAAAAATTTACAAAACATTAAGTACATCAAAACATTTGACTTTAATGATTTATTTAATACAATTGATATCACAGATATGTTCAGAATCATTAATTTATTATTCAAGGAATAAAGGAAGTCTCTTAACATACATGTCTCTTTATCTTACTTCAAATCTTTAACCAAATTTATTCTTTAACATAATTATATATTATTTAATAATACAATATTTAAAGAAATAGTCGGTCTTCCACAGGGTGAAATTGTATCATCAATCTGTGCTGATCTCTACCCACATTATTATGAACGTAATACTCCTATTGTTAATTGTTTTTTATACAGGTATCTTGATGATATAATAATTCTATATTCTAAAAAGTCATCTAACTATTCTCTACCATTCAAATACAATAAAAATTTAAAATACAGTTATATGCATAATATTATATGCATAATAATAAAATTAACTTTCTCGACCTTAATATTACTCTTTCTGATAATAAAATTCTATTTGATATTTATGATAAACGTAATGATTTTCCTTTCAAAGTAAACCTCTTTACTCATTATAATTCTTGCCTTCATAAATCTGTATATATCAATATATTACTTAATTTTGCCCGTAGAATTAAAAATATTTGTTCACCTAATTTTAAAACTCATAATTTAAAGACTGTCCAAGAAACTGCCATAAGATATGGTTATCCTCTACATTTGGTTAAAAAAATATTATCTGTATAATCATTTATATAGTACAGTAAAACCTCTAAATAACGGACACCACGGGAACGCAGAAATTGTCCATTATTCGGAGGTGTCCGCTATTGGAAAAACCCCAGAGATTCAAAAATCACTAAGAAATGCTTAATGTTTCATTAATTGACTTTTATATTCCTAAAATCTATATTATATGATTAATCAGAAATTAAAATTATTTTTATGTAATAAAACTGAAATAAAATTGTGCACACTTTACAAACTTCATTACAAATTTTGCAAACCTTTACACCATTTGCAAACTTTATTTCTTCTAAAATCTGCTACAAAAGTTTACTTTTGCTTGCAATTACATATAATTTGTTTTACAATGTGACGTTATTGTACTCTATAGAACTCCAGGCGGGGAGGAGGGATTGCACTTTTTGTCTATTAAAAGCATAAAATCTTAAAATCTTCGGGGAGGACATTGCAATGCTGAAGAAGATGTCCCTCCCGGGCAACCCTGAATTCACACTAAACGTAGGGGGGGGGGGGGAAGGAGAGATTTTCCCTAGCCCACTCTCTACATTAATCTGTGATCACAAAATTTGTGACACATTGCTCTGATAAATTTAGAGGCCTTTTTACTCGTTTTTCGCTTTTTTTTCTGGATTAAAAATTCTTTTACATTTTTTATCTCTGAAAAAGTGTCCGCTAATCAGAGGTTAAACATACAAAAATGAAGGTTTTGGGAGGGGGATTGGAAAACTGTCCGTTAAATAGAGGTGTCCGCTATTCGGGAGTGTCCGTTATAGAGGTTTTACTGTATTAACTGTCTATATTCTTCTCAACCAAATATTGCAAACATTAAAATGCTAATTTATACAGCACCATATGATGTTATTGTTAAGAACTCCTATTATCTTTAATATGTAATAAGTTATTACATGATCTTAAAAATAATTAAAACATTGCGTAAAAAAATGGTTAAAAAATTATAAAAAAATAAAAATGCTACAAAAATAAATAAATAAATAAATAAATAAATAAATAAATAATACAAAATTTTTTTAAAAATATGTATAATAGGATGGCTGGGTGGGTTAGATGTTAGATTATGGATAAGGGCGGTGTTGTCTGGATAATATGCAATGGTTAATTATTATATATTTAAAAAAACAACTTTACACATAGAATTAAAATTTATGTTTACCTAAAATTAATATGCATAACTTAAAAATTATCAAGTTATTGAGATAAGATATGGTTGTCTATTGCATTTGTCTTAAAGAAATTATTTGTAAAATTATAGAATACAAATTTTTCTTGGAAAATTCTTACTTTTAAATAATTTATTTTTTCCAATAATATTTCTCAATAATAGTTGGCAGCACCATAAGTATATAATTTAATTAATATATTAATCATATAGATGGCAGCACTAAAACATTTTTTGTGTTTGTACTAGAAGTTGTAGTAGCATATTCTAGATAAATAATTAATACAGTAATATGAATAATTGTTCAAAAATATAATACATCTAACAGTAGCGATTATTTTTATCTAAATGTAGTATGAATATTATGGTATACTATATGATCTACTAATTTTTATAATTATTGTTACAATTTTAATTTTAATTTTATTATCTATATGACTTATACTTTGACTATAACCTTAACTGTTACAAAGTCACATGTAATTTAACTGAGATTCACTTGAACTACACATCATGCTAGGATATAGGTATGGTAAATATTTTAGTATATATGTACTTTTTTAAGAAATATTATGTTATTGTTATTTTGTCATATTGTTTTTATTTTCCTCAATGAATATTTTTTCCCCTAATTTGTAATAGTAAATAACTTCCAACCAGTCGGGTGCATTGTGGGACAAATTACTTAGCTTTTAGCACGTCCCATAATAGAAACTGGTTGGATGTTTTTGCTTTTTCATTAAATTATGCACCCCTGACGAGTAGTTTAATGAAAAAGCCTTCTAATGTCCATTTATCTTTTATTATTTTGGTAATCTGCCTTCTATTTCACTTCAAACTTCAATTGTTTTCAATAAGATGATTGTAAAAATACTGGTTTCATTGGTTTATTGAATGGTATTGTCTAAATTACTTTGGGTGTATTCATAAAAGTATCTATCTATCTATCTATATATATATATATGATGAAAAATATGGAGAATTTAATGGGGAATAGGAGTGACGAAATTACAAATTAAAGTCCAAGGATGAGAAGGTATACTAAAAAAGGTCAAAATCCTTCATGGGCTGTAATACCATTGTGCATATAAATCACGTGTAACAAAAAAAGAATAGACCATCTTTATTTTGTCGCTGTGTGTTACTCTGAAAAACGTAAATAAAAATAAATAAATAAATCTGGCAATGTTCCTAGGAAATAATGAGCAGCCCAAGACGTTTTAAGGGCCATTTTTTTAAGGATTAGAAACTTCTAAGAAGTTTTATTCACATACTGTTCTTGTCAAATTTGATCAGGTCTGTTTCAGGATAGTAAACAGGATATTATTTCTTGACAACAAACTGATTATATTGCACCTTTTATTTATTTATTTATTTATTTTTTAACAATCGAAGTTTTTCTTTCTTTTTTTATCACTTTCAAACAAAGTTGAAAAGTGTTTATGATTTCGGTTTGTCTGGCAGCTTGTCCGCCCTCTAACTCACGTAATTATACTCGGATTGCCCTGGAATTTTTGGAAGCTATTGACGTTTACTCTAGCACGAACCCTATTTCAGATGAAGTTTCTAACATATAGTTAGTTTATTTACAGGGACAATCAAAAGTTTATCGTTACATAACGGCCTATGGGAAAAAATTGTTTCAAATGAATTTTAAAGAAGTTAATCCTGTTAAACATATTAAATTTTATACGCATTTACAAAATGCACTAAAATATACAGTGAAAACAATAGATATTATTCATTTACAGGACCACACAAAAGAATTCCATTGCATAATAGTAAGGAAGCGGAAGGAGGAACATATTTAAACTATATTAAATTATTTTATGAATAATAAAATTGATATACGTCGCTGAGGCTTTAAATAAACTATACGACATAGTCATGCATTAAACAAAGTGCAAAGCATTTACAGGGACACAGAAAAGATTTCAAATAGCATATCCTTTCCTAATATATATCCGATGATGTCTGATGGATGGATGAAATGCATTTTAATTATGATATGCGCTTTTTTCAATAAATATATATATTATATGGTGTGCATAAATGCTATAGTTGATGTACAGGACTACACAAAAGAGCTCGCAAACGTTATTGAATATGAGCGTAAATTACTTAAAGGTGGTTTTAAAATAAGTTATGCATTTTTACGCTGAACTGCATTTAGTTTACTAAGAAATGTTTGTAGAATATATAAAATGATATACAGGGCCACGCAAAGAAATGGATACATGGACACAAATGAATGATAATTTCTGATAATATGATTTCAGTAGTTTTAAAAGTGTTTTAGTTTAAAATAAATTTTAGCTAAATACTGTCATCTAATAAAGGTACTAGGTAAACTAGAGGTCTGAACAAAAATAGTCAAGTATGTTTCCATCTATTAGTAAATAATGTTGAAAGAGAAATTTCAACCTGCTAGACATTGTCTTGCAAAACTAAATTTCCCCATTCTATAGAATATATATCAACCGACAAGTACAGGGCTGTTCAAAAGTATTGGAATACATATTTGGCTATAGACAATAACTTTATTTCTCTAAATAAAGAAGTTTCGTTAGAGATTTCAGGAAGTGTTGGAAAATGTTGCATAATCTAAGCTTAACGGATGATTTTTCTTACCTGTTTAATACTAAGGATTTCTTATAAATAAATTAAAATAAAATAAATAAAGATGTAGTTGATGACCAATAGTTTCTGAGTGTTCCATTCTAAAATTAATTGTAATTGTTCGTATTGGAGTACATTTTCCAGATTTGAAAATGTAACCTTCAAGTAATTTCGAAAAGCCAATTTGAATTACATTTTCTGAGAATACGAAAGAGAAAAAAGGTTGTATTGATTTTCTAAAACATATATAAGAGGGGGGGGGGGTGTTAGTTTCATTACTCAGTGCGATAATTTTTCTTTATTCATTATTGAGTAATCCTAAGTATTTTAGGAATTCAATCAGACCAATATCCTGTTCAAACTCAATAAGAAGAAAAAAAAAAAATAAATTCAGAAAGTTCTTTTACATGTTAAAAACCTCACCTATAATTAATTCTCAAAAGTCTATTTGCATTGATTTTTCTGAGAAAAAGAGAGAGAAAAAAAGATGAAGTTCTCAAAATGTATTAAGCAAATAAAAATTGTTTTTCCCCGGCTCCGCTTTGCTGATTATGAATGCTGCTTCTTTAACATTGAGTGTTTCATAAACATTTCAGAAGTTACATAACATACCAACACCTAATTTATTTTCATGAGGAAAAAAGCTTGCCTTCAGAAAGTTGGAAATTTTCTCTTATAAATTAACTCTTAAAAATCTATTTCAATGCAATTTTCTGAGAAGGAAATGAGGAAATATGAAGTTTTAAAAACGTACATACAAAAGTTTAAATATCTATTTCTAAAATTATTCGATTAAAATCAAGTTTGTAAAAAGACTATTGTAAATATATTTTATAAGAAAAGGCAAAAATCAGGATGTCAACTTCTTGCTACAATTTTCCTCATTTTTCTAGATTTTCCAGACCAGAAACAAAAAAAATCAAAATATCTTTTTTTAATGTATTTTTTAAAACTTTTAACCCTTGGCACTCCGTTGTCTCCTCTGCGGAGATATCATCTTTCCTTCCAAAATTTGTTTTTGGCACCAGTAATGAAGAAAAATAAAATTTTCCTTATTTAATCAGAGTTTTTTTTTTTTTTTTTTAATTATCTACTTCAAGGAGAGAATTTTTGAAATTGTCTATTTCAAGGAAAGTTTTTTAAAAAAAGTGGTGTTAATCGAATAAAATTTGTGTAAGAGTCCGAAGGGTTAAAATTTGTGAATTTGAGAGTGGAATTTTCACAACTGGTTCTGAAACATAAGCTATAAATTTTTTAAATGTTTTATATAAAGTTTACAAATAGTTGAGCACGAAGATATTAATTTCATATCTAAAGATTGGTCGACACAACATTTCACAAGGTGACTGGTTAGTCAGCGGCCGAATGTTAAATCTATGAACGTTTAATACATTTTTATATTGAAAATACCTCCTTGGGAAATTAATATTTTTAACTTCTTTTACCAGCGTTCTCTTCTTAACCCCTTCGCGAATTTAACCCTAATCGAAACCTTTTACGAAATTTTTAATGTTTTGTCGCCGATTTTTAAAAACAGAAATTTGTGTGTTATTAAATCGAAGAAAATGCTCTGATTAGACAAGGTCAATTTTACAGTAAAATTTTACTGATGGAAAAGAACAAGAGGATTTTTAAGCCATTTTGCGGCACGTATACGTGTCGTTTGTTCCCAAAAAGTTAAAGGGCGCATCTTTTTTTTTTCTTAGTTTTCATAATATTTTTAAAATCCATGCATAATTTTATATGAAGTGTTAACATTTTACTTCCATATCGTCCGTTTTTTAAACATAAAATATTAAATTTAGTATAAATTTTAGAAATATTTTGACAGATAAGAAAAAAAGGGACATCATTCTTTAAGAAGAGAACACTGAAAAAAGAAGTTAAAATTTTTAATTCCCTGGGGAGATATTTTGAATATAAGAATGCATCAAATGCACATAGACATAGCCATTAGCGAGGGGTATTCGACCACTGAGATACCAGCCGACTTAATGACAATGTTTTTACGCATACTAAACATTTGGTAGATACACGCCTTTAGCCACAAGTTCTATGCATTTTGTTCAAATACGATGAAATTCTTTTCTATTTTAAACACAGTTAAAGACTTCTCTAACACATTGTTATTTTTTTAACCCTTTTTTTATTTTCTCTGTAATTAATTAAATTCATGTAATAAAAATATTCAATAAATTATGCTATTATGTTCAGACCCGATTACTCAAAAGAAAAGGCAAACACGAGCTTCTCATTCGAAATTTAAACGCGACTCCAAACTGACTGAAAAATAGAGTTCAATTACTATTTTTTTAGATTGCATTTTTATTTTTATTTATTTATTTACTTATTTTGGGGGGAGAGGGGATTTTGCCCAATACAAGAGCAAATAGATATAGACACTTATTCAAGAACCTCCTGTTATCTGAACGGAAAATCTGAATTGATAAGTAGGCTGTAAAATGTTAACTACTTGTACGGCCTTCTGAGATGCTGGCAGGAAATAATCTTAGTATAACTGAACATTAAATATCTATATCTACTAGAATTATTCTTTATAATATTTTTTTATACAAGGGTCATTCCATGAAAACAGGAAAATTGATAATCATTTTTAAAAATTTATTTAAATAAATATTTTTGGTATTTACTGATTAGCAACATGTCAAATTTTATGTTTTGAGTAAGAATGTAAAGTTTATCTTTTGTGGATTGGCAACACAACAGTTTAAAGATGGCGTCCATGTGCAAGCAAGTATGTTGCGTTTTACAATACATTTTGAGTAAGTTTTTTAATAAAGAAAATCCAGTGAAACTTTTGAAATCAACATGTTAGGTAAGTCTAATATTCATTGTTTATATTTCACTAAACTGAAATATATAAGATAATTTCAAATAATTATTACACTATAATTAAATATTAATAATTAAATTATAATATAAATTGTAATAATAATTATTACAATAATTATTTGAAATGTATTATATAACATGTATAACAAACTCTAGATTATGGTTGAATGCCTTTTTGTAATACGCCTCGCTGATTTTTATGCAAATAGCATGCATACTCGCAGAGTAATTAAGGTTTTTATAAAAATAGTCCCAAATTTTTTCAAGTTTTTTCCTTATAATTTTCAGAGTTCTTAACATAAAATAATATTTTTTTCAGAAAATATGACAAACAACATTGCACACAGTACCCTGTAATCAGAATTAAAAAATAATGAAAATTGTATACAAAATGAGTTGGTTTACTAAATAATTTTTTACTGCGCATGCGTCAACGATATCAAAATTTCATTTGCATATTATGTTAGCTAAATGTATAAAGCAACTTTTGTGAAAGTCGCAAAATCATAACTTGAAAATTCTGAAAAAAAATCTTCAATTGAATAAGTTGAAAATCCGTTTTTCTCAAAATGAAGCAAAAACAAGAGGGGTTGTATCCATATATTCATTGATTAGTGTCAATATAGAATACACAATACGGGATGTACTACTACATTTGTATAAAATACCTCATTTTTTTTGCTTCATTTTGGAAACAACGGATTTTGTCCTTTTTCTATAGACGATTACTTTCAGAATTTTAAAGCTATGATTTTGAGACTTTTACAAAAGTTGCTCTATACATTTAGCTAACATAATATGCAAATAAAATTTTGATATCTTTGACGCATGCGCAGTAAAAAATTATTTAGTAAACCTACTCATTTTTCGTACAATTTTTATTATTTTTTAATTCTGATTATAGGGTAGTGTGTACAATGTTGTTTGTCATATTTTCTGAAAAAAAAATATTATTTTATATTAAGAACTCTGAAAATTATAAGGAAAAAACTTGGAAAAATTTGGAACCATTTTTATAAAAACCTTAATTACTCTGCGAGTATGCATGCAATTTGCATAAAAATGAATAAGGCGTATTACAAAAAGGCATTCAATCATAATCTAGAGTTTGAGCGCTTTTGCTACATTAGTTTTGAAAGGGTTATTCAAAAGATATTCATTCTTTTTAAATTTGTTGATGGTCCCCTATGGAGTTTCGGTAAAAAATCTTCACGGAGATGTATGACGTATACTATTATATTTATACACTAAGAGTTTCGAGATGATTCCTCATGTACTTTTCTAGATATTTAGTAAAATGTCTAAAATCGCAAGTGTCCAATAATCAATGGCCATATAGTGTAGGTCGAATGATATCTTTTGTTGTTAGGTCACCGGACGTTGTGTCTGCCATCACTTCCAAAACTGTTTTGAATTCGATTAATGAAAAAATAGAACTTCTGTCCAGTTTTCTCTTGACCAGACTTTGTGTTTCGTGGAAAATGCCAGTAGGGTACGTCGGTATTTTTTTTACATCTGAAAATTTTTTAATACCGACTCTTCCATAAAGTTCTGTATCACGTCAGCATCATAACACGGTAGACAAACTTATTCCAGCAATATTTTCATTCCGTAAATCGCAGTGTATTGCAACGGAATTTTCATGCGGATTATCAATGGTTTTTCTCCTGATAATTCTGTCCGCAGGAATAGTAATTTTCCGGGGTCTTCCGGATTTCTGAAAGTCCTGAAAGCCGTGGCCATCTTTATATAATTTTTAAATATCGTTTACAGTCGATTTTACCGATCGATAACTTAGCCGCAATATCTCAAGAAGATTGGCTTTTTAGCGACAAACTAATCACTCATTTATGAACAATAATTGTTGAACTTTTCAAATTTGAATTCAAACTATGCTATACACGTTGATTTATTCATAAACACACACACACACAAAAAAAAAAAACACTTTACGGATAGAAAAAAACTAAAGAATGATAAGTGGCCGGAAACTTTTGAGAACATGCGTTTACTTTTATACTTAATTTTGTCAATTAAATTTATTGATATTTACACGTTCTTTTATAAGTAAGTTCCTAACTAATATGTCAATAAAATGTATAAATATCACTTTGAGATTCCTCTTCATATGGGAATATTTAGAAATTAACTGAAAAATTTTTGCTGGCCGGAAGCTTTTCACCGCCACTGTAGCTTTTATTTTCAGTCTAAAAGATTACGTTTTTCCAAAAAGCCTCACAGCGAATGAGTAAGTTACAAAATTGAAATTGCACCTTTAAAACGTCAAATTGCACCCCCCTCCCCGATTCGGCTTACGCTCTATATTGATTTGGTATCACTGTTTAAATGCTTTTTTTTTTTTTTTTTTTTTTTTTTTTTTTTTTACATTTTTGCAGTATTTTTGAAGAGCAAAGTTAGTCTCCCGGGTCCCAGGCACTTCAATTTTAAATCATTATTTTTAACCAATATATATATATATATATAAGACCATTAATAGTAAACAATATTAAGTATATATATATTATAAATTATTTTTTTTTTTTTGGAAGTTTTAGATTTTTTTTCACCTTTTTCCCTGGAAATTTAAATCTAGGAAATTTACAATTACCTGGTTTATCCAGTCCATAAAAATTCCCGTGACATTTTCAGGCTATCCAGGTTATTCGACAATCATAAACATATTTTTAAGATATGTTAAAAAGTGAAATATTTTATTTCATCCCCTCGTGTTAATCTTAATCTTGTGTGTGCTATCATAATTCAATACTGAGAGACTCAAAACTGAAATTTCTCAAAACTATTGGAGATTTAACTTGCAAATTAAAGTCTAATTTATGTCTCAGAAGTTCTAAAAATAATTTTTTTCTTAAAAGCTGAAATACTTAATTTATAAACAAGTGCCAAAAGAATATTTGAATTGAGTTTTCTGATAAGAAAACGAGAAAATAAAAGTATGTGTTATCAACCATATAACATAGCACATAGTATACAGGGTGAGTCATAAATATCGAAACAATAGGCTATCTCCTTAAATATTGTCCTTAGACCCATACTTCCAATTGCAAAAATTCATAAAAAAAAAATGTGTAATTTTTGATAAGATAAATTGCGACTCCATGGGGGGGTCTAGTTAAAAAGTTACGAAAATTAAATTTTTATACGGCCCCCGTAGGACAAATATTCCAATTATGAAAACTTTCCTTATTCAGTCCTGAATAAGACACAAAAAGTTGCATCTCCATATCTCCAAAATTCGCAAAGTTATAGCCGTTTAAAAAATTCATCAGATTTTAAGGGATTAGACACAAATTGAAATGGGCGCAATTCAAAAAACAATGTTACTTTAACATTTCTAGAAAATGCTAAAAAATCTATTTCTTGAGTTAGAATTTTGATTTTTTTTCTTTTTTTGTGATGGTTAGCCTTATAATTTGCTAAGAAAATCGCATTCTAAAATTTCTCATACAATTTATAAAAGTTTCATGTGGTTAGTACTGGTTTAAGTGGGACAATCAAAAATCGTTATAACTCCTAACATTATTTATCAGATTTCAATTTCTTTCCATTTAATTAAAGATGAAAATCTGATTTTAGTTTTGTTCCAAGGGGTTTTTTTATATTAATTTTAAAACTATT
This sequence comes from Maratus speculifer, assembly GCA_964019185.1. Taxonomy (NCBI): domain Eukaryota; kingdom Metazoa; phylum Arthropoda; class Arachnida; order Araneae; family Salticidae; genus Maratus; species Maratus speculifer. The sequence goes on from OZ025291.1 coordinate 116,716,123, forward strand.
AAAAATGTTTATTGAAAAAATAATATAACTTTAAAAAAAATCATATTTCCAAAAGCAAACATTTTTTCAAAAGTAAACATTTTTTCAAATTTGCCGAAACAAAACTAATGTAAAAGAATAAAAAATGACGTGTTTCAAGTTCTTTTTTCTTTTAAAAATTCTTAACATTTAATAATTTAAAGACAAGAAATAGAGGATAAAAAATTTATTATGCAGAAAAACGAAGTATATTGTTTAAATGTCCGTCAGCTATTTTTAAAAAATGCTTTTTCTAAGATGCAGATTAAGTCTTTTTTTTTTCTTTTTAAATTTACCTCTGACAACTTCAGGCTTTTTATCGTCCTCCAGAGGGCCGGGCCTAGCCTACTTTTCATAAAGGAGGGGACTACTTCCTTCAACTTAGGTGCACTCTGGTTGAAATTTTCAAACCAGTCTCGACAAAACCCGTATTAAATTCACTGTCTCTGACTGACGTGCATAAAATAAATAAAATTCGGCTCAATCGAATTTTTTACGAAAAACGTATAGATTTAAAAATCTTTATTTTACAAAAAAAAAAAAAAAAAAAAACCTTTAAAATTTATTTTCTTAAATAGATTATTCAAAGGCTAAAAAAATTAAATACAATAAAACCAGTGAAAAAAAATTCTGCCTATGACGGAATTCTGTCTTAAGCGGAAAATATGTTTATCCATGCAAAATAAATGCAATAGTACCTGAAAAGAAAATAAGCTCCAATTACATCTTCTGGGGAGAACATCTGTCTATAACGAATTTTTTCTTTCCTATGTGATTCCGTCTTAAAAAGTTTTAGTGTATAACATTTTTCAGAGTCTCCAACGCATCGGATATGGATTAACGATATTAAAATATAAGTGAAACATTTACATATAAATAGAGATTCTTTGATAAAATAAATATATTACAGCCTTTGGCGCTTCTTTAATAATAAAAGTATAAATATAAAAAAAAAAACGAAAAGCTATAAAAGAATTTTTTGGTCAGAACTCTTCCATATGAAACATTTTTTTCCCACGCCGAATTAAAAAACTATGTAGAAATTTGCGACTGAACCGGGCTATGATTTAAACTGTTTTCCAGACCGGTCCGTGTTATGATGTTGACATTTTTTCAGGCCACGCCGAACTTTTTCCGTTATGGGTCGGTTTGGGACTTGACCTAGATATTTTGACCAGGGCAGACGTCTGGTATACCAATTTAGCGTAAAAAACTATACGCTGCTATTTTATGTCCAAAAAAAAAGCGCTATCTTAACCGATTTTTATTAAATTGCAATTTGTGAATGTTCCCTAACAAGCGTTGAAATTGAGTCAAGAAATCACAGTTTAGAGGCAGGGAAAAGTGTTGTAAGTCAGGAATTTTCGAGGATTTTGGGATTTAATATCTTTGCGGGATTTTTAGATACGGGGATGAAATTTGTTTTGTTCAATTTAGGAATGGATAAGGAATAATTTCCTAATTGGGAATTTTGCCCTACGGGGGTCGTATAAAAATTTAATTTTCGTATTTTTTTTCAAATAGACCCCCCATGGAGTTGCAATTTATCTTATCAGAAATTTCACCTTTTTTTTTACGAATTTTTGCAATTGGAAGTATGTATCTAGGGGCAATATTTGAGGAGATAGCCTATTGTTTCGATATTTATGACTCACCCTGTATATATGTATTAAACATATTATTATAAATACTTATTTTTGTTTGTTCCATACTTTGAAAGTAGTAGGAAAACGACAGTACGGGCTCAGGAGCAGGTGGGACTGTGGGACCGTCCCGCCTGCTCCTCCGGCTGCCCGCTGCCCCGCCTGCTCCTCCGGCTGCCCGCTGCCCCGCCTGCTCCTCCGACTGCCCGCTGCCCCGCCTGCGGTCCCTCCTGCTCCCACCATCTCACCGCCGCCCTCCTGCGCCCCCTAGTGGAAAAAAGGAACATTCTATTATAACAGGATAGGTGAACAACCTTCCCTAATTAAAAATATTATCAATCACATCTCAACATTGAATCATACTATAAGATGAAGATTAAATTTGTATTTGAATTTTAAACAACCGTAATTTTAATGAGTATTATTAATTAAGCGAAACAATTAAAATTTCAGTTTTTAACCATTTTATTTAGATTTCTTCAACTACAAGATGAGATTATCAATTTAACTCAAGAAAGTTAAACATATATTTGAATTTTGCTTCATAGACATCTTAATGAGTAGTATTAATTAAGTAAAAACAATAGAAAATATCCAGTTTTATAGAAAAAGACTGATTTCTTACGATTTTTATCAACTATATGATCAATGTAACGACTTAAAAGTTGAAAGTTAAACATGTATCCTAGTTTTTCAACAGCTATAGCCTTAATGAGTATCGTTAATTAAGTAAAAAAACAATGGAAAATATCAAGTTTTATGAAAAAAGACTGATCTCTTACGATTTTTATCAACTTAAGAGAGAAAACTTAAACACACATTTCAGTTTTTCAAACGCTATAACCTTAATGAGCATTCATAATTAAGTAAAAAACAATGGAAAATATCGATTTTTATAGAAAAAGGCTGATTTCTTACGATTTTTATCAACTGCAACATCAGTGTATCGACTTACAAGTTGAAAGTTAAACATGCATTCTAGTTTTTCAACAGCTATAATCTTAATGAGTATCGTTAATTAAGTAAAAAACAATGGAAAATATCAAGTTTTATAGAAAAAGACTGATTTCTTACGATTTTTTCAACTCAAACTTCAGACTATCAATTTGGTAGAAAGAAATTTAAGCATGCATTCGAGTTTTGGACAACCATTTCCTTCATGAACATTATTAATTAAGCAAAACAACAGAAAATATTAAATTTTTAACTGATTTCTTCATATTTATTTATTTTTTATATATATATATAAAATCAGAATACACAACTTAAAATAGAAATTTAAACATATTTTTTAATTTTTGAACAGTCGTTACCTCAAAGAATTTCAATAATTGAACAATTAACAAAGGAAACTAATGATTTTTTAACGAAAAAGACGAATTAAACGAATTTGGTTAACTTTTACTCTAAATGGAAATTTCATCATACTTTTATATACTAACTAAGTAGAATTTTAATGCATAAACGAACACATTTCAGTAAATATTCAACGCACACGCAAATATGAAAACAACACCTGCTTCTTGTGACGTCATATTGAAACCAAAAGTTATTCCTCCGAAGTCCCTCACCATACCTTTTCACCCCCATCTCCCCCAATTTTTTTACCTTAGGTAGGGAAATGGACAATGCAATGACCTCTCATTCTTGTATATTTAGAAGTCTGGGAGAAAAAAAGAGACATTTTATACACTACAATTTCATAACAGTTACCGCAATATCCCAAAATTTGAATTTTGGAAGACATAATCAGTATAATTAATTAAACAAAATAATAAAAATATTATTTTTTAAGGTGAAAAGGTGAATTTAAGCGAATTTGATTAGTTTTACAATAGTCTTTTGAACAATAACTTGGAAATATAGATTTCTAACAGAAGAATTAAACGTATATTTTAATTTTAACAACAAAAACTTAACAAGTATCATTAATTCAACAAAAATAAATATCAATTTTAAAGAAAAGACGAATTTGAATAATTTTACACTAGTATTTTCAAAAGCAACATAGAAATATCAATACTTATTCACATATTTCACTTATTCACTGTATTCAGTACTATATTTAATAAATATGGATACAATTTAAGAATTTTCTAATCTATAATTAAATATTAGCTGTATATTTAATGTTACCCATGTTTTCAACATTAGTTCATAATCGTGAATTTTGTATTTTAAATACCATGTATTCAGGTTCAGATTATTTTCACTTGAAATCATACAGAATTTTTTAACAGAGTTTGTTTTTGAAATCATTGAAGCAACTGTATTTAATATTTTTAACACCAATTTTCTAACATTTTCTAACATTTTCCGATTATACATTCTTCAGAAGTACATTTCTAAATGTTACAATCACTTTACATATCGAAAAGATATCATTGAAGCAACTGTATTTAATATTTTTAATACCAATTTTCTAAGATTTTTTAACATTTTCCGGTTATACATTCCTCAAAAGTTATTATTACGTATTCTAAACAATAGAAAATATTAATTTTAAGAATAAAAAGACGAATTTAAACAAATTTTATTAGTTTTACACTATTTTTTCTCACCTCCAACACGGATATATCAATTTTAACAGAAGAATTAAACGTATATTTTAGTTTTTAACAACAAAAATGTAATAAGTATCATTAATTAAACAAAAATAAATATCAATTTTCAAGAAAAGACAATTTTTTACACAAATTTTCAACTTTGAAATACATTTGCTTACATATATTGTTACAGTATATTACTAAACTTAAACTTTTTAAAAAGTTTGAATGTCTTTACAAAGGTTCATACTTATATTTTTCACGTCTTGACTGCATTCGAAATCTTACAACAAAAGTATACTTTTATTATTATTATTATTCTAGAAAACCTAAAAAATCGTTTCTTGCTGCTTTAGACACTTGACATATTAAAACTACTCTACCCATATAATTAATCAAATTAGGACATGATTCATCTTACACTTCAAAATTTCTGAATTTTTACAATACTTATTTTCATCAAACTTTATTCTTGATCCTATATATTTTAATAGCACAGAATTTTAACATCTGTTTTTATCTACTTATCAAAAAATTATTAAAACACCCAACAACATTTTCCAAATATGAATATTATCTTTACAATTTAATAATGCAAAACATACACGAATACAAAGTTTAATTTTTACAAACATTTCATATTTCAAATCAAACTATTCGAAATTTTCACAACATAAGAGCAAACATTAGACGAACTTTTTAACATTAATATTGCTTACATCTTTTCATCATAACTTTTAACTATGATAATTATCCATTTTTAGGTTGATTGTCGAAAAACTGTAACTGAAATTACATAAACTTAATGTAAAAAACCATGTTCTCACACAATTTCTTGAAATTCAACAAAGAATTGACTATTACTCCAATACTTATCTACTTCAATCTCGACTCTCGATAGTATATAGATATTGCATCATTACATACTTACAACTCTTTTCAAACGTTTATCAGAAAATCAAGTCAATCAAAGTCTAGTAGTTATTACATACCTGTTCCTCAGAAATATTACTATCATATGAAACAGTAAAGAAAATTAATAGATATTTAATATTTAATAACTTCATACGTGAAATTACTGCTGAATAAGAATACTAATAATCAAAAAAATCAACTGTTGGACAAAAAATAGTACAGATTATCGAAAATTCAAATCATTTTTTCTACAAAAATTACAAAAATTAACAAATGAATGACAAGTTAGAGAAATAACTAAAAAAAAAAATAATGAACATATTTACAAATTTATTAAAATCACACCTTTTTCTGGATTACAAACCACAATTTCTTGAAAAATTTAACACCGAATTTGTAAGATTTTAATCCTAGTATTACATACACTCAATAAATATTCAAAATTAACAAAAAATAATTTTTTAGTCTCATTAATAAGCAGAAATTCTATATTAAAAGAATATTTTCATAGTAGTACTTATAAAAATGAGAGTTTACAAACTGATTTTCATAATTTTATCACATTTAAACTTAATATTTTACATAAAACATTATTTAATCAAATTTTATGCTTTCTAATTCAGTAAAATTCAATACTTTTTTAGTTTTTAAACCAATACCACAATATTTATTTACATCAAACTTGATTCTTCACCTTTTATATTTCCACATTACACACGTGAGATAAATACTAACTTGGGTCAGGAGTTGAAGTCAATTGATTCCATTCGATTTTCATCATGTACGCATTGCTCCTACACGAAATTTCTTACTGCTATAATCATCTAATGTATTAAAACTAATCTACTCATATTTTTAATCAATTCATCAGATGTTTCATCTCGCACTTCTGAATTATCGTGCATCAAGTTGCTTAAAATATAAATACTATCTTTATAGTTTTAATGATATATAGTATACATGGTTTATCTTGAGTTAGCACTTCCATAGTATTAATCAAATTATATGTTTCATCTTGCACTTGATCTTAATGTTTTCATCTTGCATCTGAATTATCGTCCATCGAGTTTTTTAAATAATAATATATTTATAGTTTTTGATTATACATAGCATGTACAAATACAATCTTTAATTTTAACATTTCATATTTCAAATAACCTATTTCCGAAACCAAGCTATGTGAATTTTACCACAATGCTTATTATCATAGAATAATTTGTGTTTCACACTTTTCTAAAAATTATCAGATATGTACCCCTCAGAGAAATTACTATCATATGAATAAATGAAGAAAATTTAATTTATATTAAATGTACACGAAATTGATTGCAATATACATGTATTTAATAAAAATAAATAGGCGATTATTTATACATTAAACCTTTACTAAATATATATTTCTTTCATTATACAGATGTTTCAACAAGATGAATCAAAACAGCAGCAAACTTCAGAAATTAATGACCCGAATGATTCATCCCTAGCACATGTAGCGTTAACGAATAACACATATGTGAGTACTTATATGAGAAATACTAGAATTCGTATATGAAACGTAATTAGTGTAAATACAAAATGATTTGTCTTACTACCTACACTTTAACAAGTGCTTTTTACCTATATTATTGAAGAGAATCCTAACTGTGTCCATTTATTTCTACTACAGATGTGCTCTATTTGCTACAAACACTTCTTAAGTAAATGGAATTTAACAGAACATACAAAAATCTATACAGGTGAAAAACCTTACACTTGGAAAGATTACCATAAATGCTGTTTTCAAGGAGACGTGAATCAAAAATGCACACATCATCATATAAAGCATCATCAGATATATGTAAACTTAGCGAAGATATTCAAAAATTAGTCAGACTTTTGAAGAATTTAGAAATAAAGGAAGATATTTAGGCTATTTATCCATCATATTTTCACAACATTTACCACAATATCTCAAACTTAAAATTTGGAAGACATACACACTGCTGAAAAGTAATTTTGTGATTCCTCTAACCAGTATGAATGTATAGATGTTATTTTGCAGTGTATTCTTTAAATGCTCACATTAAATATTCTTTTATATGCATATATCGTTGTGTTTATTTTTCTAATACCTATTACATTAATGAAATACATAACATTTTAAGTGAAATAACACTCTCACAACTTAAAAAATGCATAAGAACATACAAAAATAAACAGATGTATGAAAAAATATGCAAGTTTACAAAATATTTTCATTGTTTTCTAGAAATATTAACAAAAAATATTTACAATATGAAAAAATTGTAAAAGTGAAAAGAAAAAACATAAATGTAAAAACAAAAACCACAAAGTGAAAAACTCATAACAAAGTTTTTGAAAAAAAAAATATTTACAACAAAATTTTTTTTACAAAAACCAAAACTTCCAAAAATATTTTTTTCAAAAATTTTTTTTTTCAAAAACATTTTTTACAAAAAATTTTTTTTTCAAAATAAGTTTTTACAAAAGTAAAAAAAAGAAAACCACAACGTTAAAAAAATGAAAAATTTTTGTTAAAAAAAGTGTAAAAAAATTGCAAAAAAATGTTGCAAAAATTTCAAAAAAAGTTATGAAAAAAGCTTCAAAAATTTCGTTGGTTTTAATGCAGTATGCAATGGCGAAACCATTGCATTTGCTATTAAAAACAACAAAATTTTTGAGACTTTTTTCATAACTTTTTTTGAAATTTTTGCAACATTTTTTTGCAATTTTTTTACACTTTTTTTAACAAAAATTTTTCATTTTTTTAACGTTGTGATTTTCTTTTTTTTACTTTTGTAAAAACTTATTTTGAAAAAAAAATTTTTTGTAAAAAATGTTTTTGAAAAAAAAAATTTTTGAAAAAAATATTTTTGGAAGTTTTGGTTTTTGTAAAAAAAATTTTGTTGTAAATATTTTTTTTTTCAAAAACTTTGTTATGAGTTTTTCACTTTGTGGTTTTTGTTTTTACATTTATGTTTTTTCTTTTCACTTTTACAATTTTTTCATATTGTAAATATTTTTTGTTAATATTTCTAGAAAACAATGAAAATATTTTGTAAACTTGCATATTTTTTCATACATCTGTTTATTTTTGTATGTTCTTATGCATTTTTTAAGTTGTGAGAGTGTTATTTCACTTAAAATGTTATGTATTTCATTAATGTAATAGGTATTAGAAAAATAAACACAACGATATATGCATATAAAAGAATATTTAATGTGAGCATTTAAAGAATACACTGCAAAATAACATCTATACATTCATACTGGTTAGAGGAATCACAAAATTACTTTTCAGCAGTGTGTATGTCTTCCAAATTTTAAGTTTGAGATATTGTGGTAAATGTTGTGAAAATATGATGGATAAATAGCCTAAATATCTTCCTTTATTTCTAAATTCTTCAAAAGTCTGACTAATTTTTGAATATCTTCGCTAAGTTTACATATATCTGATGATGCTTTATATGATGATGTGTGCATTTTTGATTCACGTCTCCTTGAAAACAGCATTTATGGTAATCTTTCCAAGTGTAAGGTTTTTCACCTGTATAGATTTTTGTATGTTCTGTTAAATTCCATTTACTTAAGAAGTGTTTGTAGCAAATAGAGCACATCTGTAGTAGAAATAAATGGACACAGTTAGGATTCTCTTCAATAATATAGGTAAAAAGCACTTGTTAAAGTGTAGGTAGTAAGACAAATCATTTTGTATTTACACTAATTACGTTTCATATACGAATTCTAGTATTTCTCATATAAGTACTCACATATGTGTTATTCGTTAACGCTACATGTGCTAGGGATGAATCATTCGGGTCATTAATTTCTGAAGTTTGCTGCTGTTTTGATTCATCTTGTTGAAACATCTGTATAATGAAAGAAATATATATTTAGTAAAGGTTTAATGTATAAATAATCGCCTATTTATTTTTATTAAATACATGTATATTGCAATCAATTTCGTGTACATTTAATATAAATTAAATTTTCTTCATTTATTCATATGATAGTAATTTCTCTGAGGGGTACATATCTGATAATTTTTAGAAAAGTGTGAAACACAAATTATTCTATGATAATAAGCATTGTGGTAAAATTCACATAGCTTGGTTTCGGAAATAGGTTATTTGAAATATGAAATGTTAAAATTAAAGATTGTATTTGTACATGCTATGTATAATCAAAAACTATAAATATATTATTATTTAAAAAACTCGATGGACGATAATTCAGATGCAAGATGAAAACATTAAGATCAAGTGCAAGATGAAACATATAATTTGATTAATACTATGGAAGTGCTAACTCAAGATAAACCATGTATACTATATATCATTAAAACTATAAAGATAGTATTTATATTTTAAGCAACTTGATGCACGATAATTCAGAAGTGCGAGATGAAACATCTGATGAATTGATTAAAAATATGAGTAGATTAGTTTTAATACATTAGATGATTATAGCAGTAAGAAATTTCGTGTAGGAGCAATGCGTACATGATGAAAATCGAATGGAATCAATTGACTTCAACTCCTGACCCAAGTTAGTATTTATCTCACGTGTGTAATGTGGAAATATAAAAGGTGAAGAATCAAGTTTGATGTAAATAAATATTGTGGTATTGGTTTAAAAACTAAAAAAGTATTGAATTTTACTGAATTAGAAAGCATAAAATTTGATTAAATAATGTTTTATGTAAAATATTAAGTTTAAATGTGATAAAATTATGAAAATCAGTTTGTAAACTCTCATTTTTATAAGTACTACTATGAAAATATTCTTTTAATATAGAATTTCTGCTTATTAATGAGACTAAAAAATTATTTTTTGTTAATTTTGAATATTTATTGAGTGTATGTAATACTAGGATTAAAATCTTACAAATTCGGTGTTAAATTTTTCAAGAAATTGTGGTTTGTAATCCAGAAAAAGGTGTGATTTTAATAAATTTGTAAATATGTTCATTATTTTTTTTTTTAGTTATTTCTCTAACTTGTCATTCATTTGTTAATTTTTGTAATTTTTGTAGAAAAAATGATTTGAATTTTCGATAATCTGTACTATTTTTTGTCCAACAGTTGATTTTTTTGATTATTAGTATTCTTATTCAGCAGTAATTTCACGTATGAAGTTATTAAATATTAAATATCTATTAATTTTCTTTACTGTTTCATATGATAGTAATATTTCTGAGGAACAGGTATGTAATAACTACTAGACTTTGATTGACTTGATTTTCTGATAAACGTTTGAAAAGAGTTGTAAGTATGTAATGATGCAATATCTATATACTATCGAGAGTCGAGATTGAAGTAGATAAGTATTGGAGTAATAGTCAATTCTTTGTTGAATTTCAAGAAATTGTGTGAGAACATGGTTTTTTACATTAAGTTTATGTAATTTCAGTTACAGTTTTTCGACAATCAACCTAAAAATGGATAATTATCATAGTTAAAAGTTATGATGAAAAGATGTAAGCAATATTAATGTTAAAAAGTTCGTCTAATGTTTGCTCTTATGTTGTGAAAATTTCGAATAGTTTGATTTGAAATATGAAATGTTTGTAAAAATTAAACTTTGTATTCGTGTATGTTTTGCATTATTAAATTGTAAAGATAATATTCATATTTGGAAAATGTTGTTGGGTGTTTTAATAATTTTTTGATAAGTAGATAAAAACAGATGTTAAAATTCTGTGCTATTAAAATATATAGGATCAAGAATAAAGTTTGATGAAAATAAGTATTGTAAAAATTCAGAAATTTTGAAGTGTAAGATGAATCATGTCCTAATTTGATTAATTATATGGGTAGAGTAGTTTTAATATGTCAAGTGTCTAAAGCAGCAAGAAACGATTTTTTAGGTTTTCTAGAATAATAATAATAATAAAAGTATACTTTTGTTGTAAGATTTCGAATGCAGTCAAGACGTGAAAAATATAAGTATGAACCTTTGTAAAGACATTCAAACTTTTTAAAAAGTTTAAGTTTAGTAATATACTGTAACAATATATGTAAGCAAATGTATTTCAAAGTTGAAAATTTGTGTAAAAAATTGTCTTTTCTTGAAAATTGATATTTATTTTTGTTTAATTAATGATACTTATTACATTTTTGTTGTTAAAAACTAAAATATACGTTTAATTCTTCTGTTAAAATTGATATATCCGTGTTGGAGGTGAGAAAAAATAGTGTAAAACTAATAAAATTTGTTTAAATTCGTCTTTTTATTCTTAAAATTAATATTTTCTATTGTTTAGAATACGTAATAATAACTTTTGAGGAATGTATAACCGGAAAATGTTAAAAAATCTTAGAAAATTGGTATTAAAAATATTAAATACAGTTGCTTCAATGATATCTTTTCGATATGTAAAGTGATTGTAACATTTAGAAATGTACTTCTGAAGAATGTATAATCGGAAAATGTTAGAAAATGTTAGAAAATTGGTGTTAAAAATATTAAATACAGTTGCTTCAATGATTTCAAAAACAAACTCTGTTAAAAAATTCTGTATGATTTCAAGTGAAAATAATCTGAACCTGAATACATGGTATTTAAAATACAAAATTCACGATTATGAACTAATGTTGAAAACATGGGTAACATTAAATATACAGCTAATATTTAATTATAGATTAGAAAATTCTTAAATTGTATCCATATTTATTAAATATAGTACTGAATACAGTGAATAAGTGAAATATGTGAATAAGTATTGATATTTCTATGTTGCTTTTGAAAATACTAGTGTAAAATTATTCAAATTCGTCTTTTCTTTAAAATTGATATTTATTTTTGTTGAATTAATGATACTTGTTAAGTTTTTGTTGTTAAAATTAAAATATACGTTTAATTCTTCTGTTAGAAATCTATATTTCCAAGTTATTGTTCAAAAGACTATTGTAAAACTAATCAAATTCGCTTAAATTCACCTTTTCACCTTAAAAAATAATATTTTTATTATTTTGTTTAATTAATTATACTGATTATGTCTTCCAAAATTCAAATTTTGGGATATTGCGGTAACTGTTATGAAATTGTAGTGTATAAAATGTCTCTTTTTTTCTCCCAGACTTCTAAATATACAAGAATGAGAGGTCATTGCATTGTCCATTTCCCTACCTAAGGTAAAAAAATTGGGGGAGATGGGGGTGAAAAGGTATGGTGAGGGACTTCGGAGGAATAACTTTTGGTTTCAATATGACGTCACAAGAAGCAGGTGTTGTTTTCATATTTGCGTGTGCGTTGAATATTTACTGAAATGTGTTCGTTTATGCATTAAAATTCTACTTAGTTAGTATATAAAAGTATGATGAAATTTCCATTTAGAGTAAAAGTTAACCAAATTCGTTTAATTCGTCTTTTTCGTTAAAAAATCATTAGTTTCCTTTGTTAATTGTTCAATTATTGAAATTCTTTGAGGTAACGACTGTTCAAAAATTAAAAAATATGTTTAAATTTCTATTTTAAGTTGTGTATTCTGATTTTATATATATATATAAAAAATAAATAAATATGAAGAAATCAGTTAAAAATTTAATATTTTCTGTTGTTTTGCTTAATTAATAATGTTCATGAAGGAAATGGTTGTCCAAAACTCGAATGCATGCTTAAATTTCTTTCTACCAAATTGATAGTCTGAAGTTTGAGTTGAAAAAATCGTAAGAAATCAGTCTTTTTCTATAAAACTTGATATTTTCCATTGTTTTTTACTTAATTAACGATACTCATTAAGATTATAGCTGTTGAAAAACTAGAATGCATGTTTAACTTTCAACTTGTAAGTCGATACACTGATGTTGCAGTTGATAAAAATCGTAAGAAATCAGCCTTTTTCTATAAAAATCGATATTTTCCATTGTTTTTTACTTAATTATGAATGCTCATTAAGGTTATAGCGTTTGAAAAACTGAAATGTGTGTTTAAGTTTTCTCTCTTAAGTTGATAAAAATCGTAAGAGATCAGTCTTTTTTCATAAAACTTGATATTTTCCATTGTTTTTTTACTTAATTAACGATACTCATTAAGGCTATAGCTGTTGAAAAACTAGGATACATGTTTAACTTTCAACTTTTAAGTCGTTACATTGATCATATAGTTGATAAAAATCGTAAGAAATCAGTCTTTTTCTATAAAACTGGATATTTTCTATTGTTTTTACTTAATTAATACTACTCATTAAGATGTCTATGAAGCAAAATTCAAATATATGTTTAACTTTCTTGAGTTAAATTGATAATCTCATCTTGTAGTTGAAGAAATCTAAATAAAATGGTTAAAAACTGAAATTTTAATTGTTTCGCTTAATTAATAATACTCATTAAAATTACGGTTGTTTAAAATTCAAATACAAATTTAATCTTCATCTTATAGTATGATTCAATGTTGAGATGTGATTGATAATATTTTTAATTAGGGAAGGTTGTTCACCTATCCTGTTATAATAGAATGTTCCTTTTTTCCACTAGGGGGCGCAGGAGGGCGGCGGTGAGATGGTGGGAGCAGGAGGGACCGCAGGCGGGGCAGCGGGCAGTCGGAGGAGCAGGCGGGGCAGCGGGCAGCCGGAGGAGCAGGCGGGGCAGCGGGCAGCCGGAGGAGCAGGCGGGACGGTCCCACAGTCCCACCTGCTCCTGAGCCCGTACTGTCGTTTTCCTACTACTTTTGAATTTTCTGGAAATTTTAATGTTTTAATAGCAGATAAACATTTTCATGCTCTGTATTAAAAATGTTAAAATTAAAATCCACGCAAGCAAGATAACATTGAAATTTAACGCTTTATTACAGAGTGAAACTCTTCAACTAAATATCCTTAAAAAAATAATAATAAAAAAAATAACACTACCTTTTAACTGATGTGACAGAAATTGATACATAACTAATGTGAAGTGTTCTTTGAGACCGCTGCATTGAACGATAAATAAAAGGCGAAATTAACTCATAGGATGGTGTTTTTGTACTTAAAACAAGAACAACAACAAAAATGAGCAGGACTCTTATAATTAAAAGGTTTCTGGAGATAGTACTAAAGTTCCAAACGAAACAAAATTTCGATAGTGTTTGTAGTTAAACTAAAAATTGCAAGTTAAACTGTAAAAATTGGAAAATGCAGCGGTCTGTGAGACCGGTAATATTAGTTGAGGCCTTACAATAGTCACTGAAAAGATCCCGATGATAATGTAAAGTCTATGGAAGCGTTCTTTTCAAATATCTCGCTCAAATTTCAATATTTTTACATTTTTGCATAGGATCACTTTAAAAGAAAAAAAAAAATCCGTTAAATAACGGAAATAGTTCTGGTAATCTAGACGCCAGTATTATTACCGTTTTTTTTTTTTTTCAGAAATATTTCCCTTTTTTCCAGAAATATTTCCCTTTTTTCCAGAAATATTTCCGCTTTTATTTTTTTATTTTATTTTATTTTATTTTATTTTTTCATATAAAAATTTTCAAGAACAAACTGGCAACTTTATGATTTTTATTCTTTAGACAGACACATCAGGTCTCATGCATTTAATTTAAACAACAGTGGAGAAATGTCACTTACCCTTGATGAGGATCGAACCAGGCACCTGTCCTATGGCAGCTTGCCGTAGTGTAATACCATTACGCCACAGTTATACATGCAGAGCTTGCAAAAATCTTTACTTATTTCGAATGATTTTATAAAGCAAAGGCTTTATGTTGAACTCGGCATTAATTTTTGTAGAGAATTATTTTCTGTTGAGTGTACAATTCTAAATGTTTAACAGATTTTATTTCCATAATTTCGAATATTTATTTTTTAATTTCAGTTCTATAAAAAATAAATTTTAAACTTCTTCATTTTAAGGAGATTTTTAAAAGTTTATTGTAATATTATTTATATTTATTTACTTATTTGTTTTTGAAAAGATACTAACATACTTAAAAAAAAACTAAAAAAAAAACATCTACAGGGTGGTCATAAAAAAAAATTTGCCGATGTATGGAGCTCTAGAGGCCAGTCCGTTCAACCGATCGAGGCGAAATTTCAGATATAGCTATTCAGAGGTATGAGCTCGAGATTCTGTGAACAGCAACAAAATGGCACACACGGTTACGGTTATAGTTACAGAAAATCGACATTTTCCAATGGCAACACCCTTTTTTTTTCAGCGCAAAATGCTCAGCACATGCGAAAATCCTAAAGAGCGTTCGAACCGTACGTGTATCGCAAGAAACGTACACGTTATGCACGCACAAATAACTGTTCTGCGAATCCCCTCCCATAAAAAATCACGATTGGGGCGCACGGAGGAAATTTCCATATGACACAGAGTCAGTACACTAATCTCTGATTAGAACACAGATCGGAGTAAAGAATTTTTTTTTTTTTGACTACACATTTTCCACATGGGTGTCATCACAAGCAATTACACATTGCATGGTAGCGACTGTAGACAATACAGCCGAATGCTACATCACATGAGGGATGTTTGCATTCTCACGTATGATAGAATATTTGAAATCAGGCAAAGTTTGCTGATTTCACATGTACACTCTAGATTTTAGATGTCCCCAGAACCTGAAATCCATAGGAGTGAAGCCAAGGGATCGCGGAGGCCATTGACGATACCAATTAAGGTGAAATATGCCTCGTCCGTTCATAATACGCGAAGAGGTCGATCGTTATCTCCATTATATTGGATAAGAAATTCATTAACAAAGTCTATATGTTGTTGATGGTCTCTCACTTCCAATATCTGGGCGCGCTGGTACTTGTAAGGAAACATGCGGATTACAGAGCGCAGTAACTTTAAGACCATTGATTTCGGTGTATCAAAAACACGAGATGCACCTTTTGTTGTTTGCATGCATCCTCTGGTCATTATGTGATGCGCTTCCATAACATAAATTCCTAGATTCTCAGGAACAGTTGGTCGTCCGGATCCTGGACTATCACTAGTAAAGTCAGTTTCTTTGAATATCATTACTAAATCACGAAGAGCTTGTAAAATGCATAGGCCACGTATTTGGCGATGCTTTCGACGGTAAACGCTCCATGTTTTCGCAGCATTTATCTCATTTTGATAATAGTTTTACCAACTCACCACGAACGAAGTCATTTTGCTGGCATCTGCGAGCTTCGACTGAAGAACTAACATTCCCACCACACTTTTTATCCGTTTTTTACGCTGACTATCTGGCAAACGACTTTCCGTGATTGGTATTTTGTCTCTGTCATATTAAAATTTTCTTTGTGCGCCTTGGTCGTGTTTTTTTTTTTTTTTTTTTTTTTTTTGGAAGGGGCCCGTTTGTAGAGCTGATTTTGTGCGAGCATAACGCGTCCGTTTATTGCAATAATTATATCTCCAACGCTTTTTAGGATTTTCACATGCGTTGAGCATTTTGCGATGAAAAAAAAATGGGTGTTGCCAATGGAAAATTTCGAGTTTCTGTAACTATAACCGTAACCGTGTGCGCCATTTTGTTGCCGTTTATAGAATCTCAAGCTTATACCTCTGAAAAGCTATATCTTAAATTTCACCTCGTTCGGTTGAACGGACTGGCCACTAGAGCTCCATATAGCGGCAAAGTTTTTTTATGACCACCCTGTATTTTAACAAAGTATTTGTATGACGATAGATTTTAATCTCAATAAAGATAATTATTACGGGTTATTAAAAAAAATTCCCTTTATTGTTTTTTATAAATTAGATAAATATAATAATCCATCATTATAATAATTTCTTGAGTTTTAACAATTTCTAGATAATTTTAACAAATTTTTTGAGCTATAACAATTTAAAACCTAGAAATTGTGAAAAAAGTCATCATGATGAAAAACGCGTTTTAACAAGACGTCATTTCCACGACAACCATTATTTGAAACAGGGATGAGATTGACAAAAAAGTAAAAAATCTGAAAACTGCGCGAGCGACATTTGAATAATACTACTTACGAATTTCAAGCAGAATAAATATTATAATTGCTATTAAAATTTATATATTACATGAAAAAATGGACTATTATCAAAATACAAAAACAAAAGTAAAAAACTAAGAGAAAAATATAAAATTTTCCCTAAAATTTAATTGGTGAAATTTCTTTAAAAATTGAAGAAAAGTCTGAAATTCAGACTAAAGCATTCAGACGAAATTCATCCATGTAAGCTAGATTTTGACAACAAACCAAAACAAAAAAATTAATATTTCCTCTTCTAATTAAAATAGAAATGTGATTCAAACGTCATTTTAAACATAAAGAAAAACAGAGAAATTTTTAATGCAATAAATATTTTTTGGAATATTGGAGATTTTTGTGCCCCGAATCCCCTCAACCCGAGAGAATGGTTACAGATTGAAACACACTGCTCATGTGATCGACGTCAGTTGCATACAAAAGAAAAAAAATATATAATGAATTTATCCGTAAATTTCGAAAAATAAAACTAATATTATAAAATGAAGAGTACTTGGAACTTGCACTTATTTCTGGAAAAATTATATAAATTTCTAAATATGTAATTTTTTTTATATATAATATATATGTAAAATATAGTATTTCTACAAATAAATTCCCGTATAATAAGTATTATACGTATACTCGTATAAACGTATAATCGAAAGTACTACGGGTCACCCACCTTCCGAATTCCCATTCGATGTAAAACTTACGGGCGTTTGATGCATTCTTATATATAAAACTAGCAGGCTAAGCCCGCTGCGCTGGTCTATTTTTCAAAACAAAACATGAATCAAACAAAATATTGAATATGATTGTGTTTTTTAAAGCAACTTCACCTCGAATGCTCTTTCACATTTCTGAAAATCATACAAAACGCCATTGTATTTAAAGATAGAAAACCAACGATTATAAATGCACCAAAAATGAATTAAAAGTTAGCAAACAGCTGTTTCGAATCTACTGTCGAGATTCTTCATCTGTACAAAACTCAGCGAGCTAGAAAAAACAAAACTGAGCCAAAAATAAAAACAACAACAATGGAATCAAGGCCCGTTGACGCGAAAATATATTAAAATAATAATAAAATATTATGATGTGTATCAGCTTATGCATTCGATAAAATTCGGGCTTTTAAGAAAAAAAATATTTCAGTTGATCATTTATTATAGAGTTTGATAGATATATGAGGCAATTATGAAAAGAGCAATTTAAATATATTGGTATTGGTAGAAGTATGGCTATTTACCATACTTCTAAATTAGCGAGCATTATGGTCGCAGAGATTCACCATTGAATTTAAACAATTTTCAAGTGATTCATTTTCATTTGATAGTTTTTGAACTCTAAACCTCTCAGCTTGACAATATAGGTATTTGTGGAAATCTTAATACATCCTCTATCAATATTATATTATATTTCGCAACGTACATCTACTCTTGACAAATCTATTACAGTGTTCCGTTTTTGGAATGCAGCAGAATAAATAAAGTTAAATAAAGTTTTCCTTAGAAAAATAAGGTGAATGTTTTTCGAATGTGTGAAACTCATTTTTTGATACAGATGTCATATACGCATTACGTTGGCGTGATTGAAACAAAATGAACATTTTATGCCTCTTATGGTAATCCAATTTTGCTTTTAATTTATTAATGAACTATTTATTTACTTTCATTTGCATTTTAAAATGATACAAAATGTTATGCTCTATACATAGGAAAGTAAAATAGAAAATAGAAATGTATCTGTCATTTGAAAACGAAGTTTCCGTTAAAGTGACACCAGAAATGTATCACCCCAATGTGGTGCATATATGACATTTGGGCCTCTTTTTTACAACATGGGTGTGTGCATTTTCACCTAAATTTAGTTATTTAGCCCTAATTTTGTAACATTAACTGGAGCTTGTACAATGTACGGTACTACTTGATTATTCTGTCGAGAAAAAAAATTAATAGCAGATTATAGGAATAAATGTCAATAATCGATGATCGTAAGTATGATAGCAATTGATATTACACGTGATACACGTATTTTTTTACGTCATAAGTGCTTTTTAATTCGACTTTTAATTTGTTATTTATGTTTATTGTTCTTTCGTTATTTAAAATGAATTTATGTAAATTTGAATAGTTTGGCGAAACTGGCCGACGTGTTAATCAAATAGCACTCAATTTACATTTGAAAATATCATATTTTACAAAAAAAACTCCGGCACAAACCCGGATTTGCAAGATTTCCTTCCAATATCAATGCGGCAAAATCCTCGTTTTAGAATACCGAAGAAATGTGCATTTTTAAAAATTATTTTCGTTATTTTAAAACGAAAATATTAATAAATAAAAAAAGTTACTATAGCACAAAACAATTTATAGAATTTCTAAAAATAAATTGAAAATAAATAAACAATTTATTAATACAGAAACAACTATTGCTGGGTTACCATATCAGGCAAAATAACACCGTTTTGGCGATAGATACCTCAATGTGTATATAATATCTGTGCCAAACATGTTTGGAAAAAACAATAATCGTTATTTATACAGCATGTTTAAATACTGTAGTATAGTGAAAAAAATGTATACATGACATATACGCATCACATTGGCGAGGTTTTTTTTTTCTTCTGATGCCGATTCGGAGAAAATTTTGTTTTCAAATACCAGTTACATATAGAGTTTACAATTATTTTCTGTTATTTTAAATAGAAAATAACAATAAAATTTAAAAAGTTTAGTTGATAATTATAAAACAAAACTATTTATATCCTTAAAAAAAAAAAATATATTAATAAATAAATAACAGCTAGGTTACCAAGTGAGGCTTAAAATCGGCATTTTATTGCAGTCGCGCAAATGTGGCGCATGTATGACAAATGTGCCTAGATTAAAATAGTTTATATAATTGGAAAAAAAAAGAAAAAATTGTAAATAGACAGATTATTAATAAATAGACAATAACATCCGGGTTGCCATATCAAGCAAAATAATGACACTTTGGCGTCAGTTAATTGCCCAGATGTATATATGGTATTTGCGTAAGAGACAAATCGCACCAACGTAGTGCGTATGTGATATCTGTGCCAAAAAAAAAAAAATAAAATAAAAGTTGCAGTTAAATTATTTTACAATATCTATGTATGTGGAAAAACATTTACCCTAAAATTTAAATATTATTCATTTTTGTGGTATTAACTGCTATATATGTATTTAAGTTAAATGAAAAATGTTTTTTTAAAAATGCTCTCACTCAAAAGAGAGAGAGAGAGAGAGAAAATAGTTCTTGCGAACATCGCTCCGTCTTGTACTTTTTTTGGTTTAGAATCGCATTGATTGGCGACAAAAGTAGATGGAAACACCTAATTGAACAAACAACATACAAATAACAATTAGAGCCTTTTTTTTTTTTTTTTTTTTTTTAAATAATTCTGCGAGTTTTTTCTGTAAAACACATAACGGGAAAATTAGATTTAAAAATATTTTTAAAAAAAAGAAAGAAAAAAAATATTTATGTTTTACCTAATGAAATTTTTGATATGTTGTTTTCTTTTAATCTGGCTCGAAAGAAATAAATAGCCAAATATTGTGTCACTTCAAAACTTTCTTTCACATTGAGATACTTTTTAAATATTATAAATATTCTTTTTTTTTTTCGTTAAAGATAAATATTTTCCTTTCATAATATTATTTTGCATTAAACGGATTTTTTTCTTTTTATCATTATTTATTTTAAATCAATAAATTAACAGGGTTTTTTTTTTTTTTTTTTTTTTTTTTTTTCGAAATGTTTATATTATTTTCCAATAGAGAAAGCATTTCATTTCTTTTTTGAAATATAATTATCGCCAAAAAAATAGTTGTTGCAACCCTTCCGTAAAAATAACCGAAAAATACGAAATTTAGTACGAAAAATCGGAGTTATCCCTGTATATTTGTATTATAAACCTCCGCAAAAATATTTCCTATCGAATGATATAATCTGCAAAAAGATCCATTGGATAGTTTTTGAAAACACCCGTTTGGAAGTTTCAGAACTTCTGCTTTATAATATATATGATATGATATCACCTCAGGAAATTAATAATTTTAATGTCTTCTTTCGGTGATCTCTTCTTGAAAGATGTCACTTTTTTTCTTAGTTTTCAAAATGTTTCTAAAATTCAATGCTGAATTTTATAGGAAATGTTAACATTTTACTTCCAGTTCCTCAGTTTTTAACGCATAAAATATTAAATTAAGCATAGATTTTAGAAATTTTTTGAAAACTAAGAAAAAAAGTGACATCTTTCAAGAAGAGAACATCGAAGGAAGAAATTAAAAATATTAATTTCATGAGGAGATATTTTGAATATAAAAATGCATCAAACGCCCATAGACTTAACATTTCGGAGGTGAATTCGGAATGTGAGTGACCAGCAGCCTTAACCGGTCTTTCGGTTGACCGAAGTTCCGATAATCAATGCTTTACTAATGCTTAGTTTGATCCGCGCGATTAATCCTTTTGACCATCAAAAAGTAAAATTTATCTATATCAGAAAAATCAATGATTAAAATGAGCTGTAAACTTATAATGTACATGTAAAATTTCAAGTTTGAACTTTTAAAAGCTTGAACTCAAAGTTTGAGCTTTTCTAATTCTATGATCCCCCCCAACCTGATCAATCTTTCCTTCCCATATAAACTATACCTATTTCCAGGCTGATTTGATCCAAGATACACAAATATATCAAAACTGGGTTTTGCCCTTTAAGAATTCAAAATTTTTATAATTTGTCAAAGTTTGAACTTTTCTAATTCTATGACTCCCCCCCCCCCCCTTTCCTTCCCTTATAAACTATATCTGTTTCCAGCTAATTTGATCCAAGATACACAAATATATCAAAATTGGGTTTTGCCCTTTAAAAATTCAAAATTTTTGCAATTTGTCAATGCATAGTCGACCACTATCTCAAAATCTACATTCCTATTTCGGAAACTAAATAATTTTCAGTCGCTGTCATCTCTCTATAGCAATTTGGCAATAAAATAGCATGAAATGGCTACAATTTTTTTTGTTTCTTTCCTTTTTTTTTTTTGGGCTATGTACTTATTTTTATTTATCATCGCGATATACGGTTCATTTTTTAATTTTAAAAGTTCAATATGGTTTTTTAAAACATATATCTATATAAATAAATAAAGATCATAATAAGTAAAAATATTTAATTATACAATAAGAAAAAATATATAGGAGATCAGATAACTGCACAATGATTATTTAACCATAAATGTAATTGAAATACTGTTTTATTTAATAAATATTTTATGAGCCTTTGGTTCACGTCACAGCATTTAACAATCTTTGATGAGTATTAGGAATCCAAGGAAAGCTGAAAATAAAAATAAAAAATTTGTTATATAAAAAAGATTGAAAATAATACTTTAAAAGATTCTATAGATAAAGTAATGAATATGAATGAAAAATAAAACTAGGAATAAATATTGATCACCATTGGAAAAAAGTCGTTCCAAATGAATTTTAAAGATGTTAAAGCCTTTCAAACATAATAAAATTGATATTATGTTTGAATAATTGTATTTAAGAAGTGCACTAAAATATGTATTCTGTAGAATGTGCGGCGCAAAGAATAGTTATTATTCATTTACATGGCCACACAAAAGAATTCCATTACATAATGGTATAAGGGGGAAATGGTTTGCGTTTTATTTTAATTATGTTGCATTATTTCATATATAATGAAATTGCTATACGTCGGTGAAGCTTACTGTAAGTTATTCATGTATAATACGAAGTGCGTAGCATTTACATAGGTCACGCAAAATATTTCAAATCGTATATTTTATTGAAAGTACTGTATAATAGCGATGATAGCAGGAAATACATTTTTAGTTATGACATGCGTTTTTAGATTTCACTATATTATGCATACTATTTGATGTGCATAAATGCCATAGTTGATATACAGGGCCATATAGGAGAATTCGCAAAGATTACTGAGTATGAGCGTAAATTGCTTAAAAGTAGTTTAAAAATGTGTTATGCATTTTCAGACAGAAAGACATTTAGTTTACTAAAAATGCTTGTAGAATATAGATAAAATAATATACAGGACCACGCAAAGAATTGGATGTACCGCCATCTATAGATAATTTCTAGAAATGTGATTTAAAAAGTTTTAACAGTGTTTCAGTTGGAATTATTTTTTTCCTAAATAGTGGCGTGTAATAAAGGTACTAGATAAACTACAGGATTGAACAAAAGTATTTAAGTATGTTTTCATATATTATATAAAATGTTGAAAGAGAAATTTCAATATGTTATGCTCTTTTTTGCTAAACTAAATTTCCAGTACATCTATCAACCTATAGATCAAATACAGGAAGGACTGCTCAAAAGAACTGAAATACATATTTGGCTATGAAATTTAACTGCAAATCAAATGTTTTATCTATTTTCTAAAATGTTTATTTATCTTATTTTACTTATTTCGTAAATAATGAAATTTTGTTAAAGATTTCAGGTAGTGTTGGAAAGCATTTCCTAGTATATGGTTAACGCATGAATTTTCTTTCTTGTTTGATCATAATTTGGAAACTACTTGAAAGAAAAATTTTAAATTGAGAATTCGTATAAAGCAAAACTTAATAAATATAAATCTGTCAAAAAATTGTAGATTGCAATTCATATTTCTTTCGAGCATTAATTTCATAATTCATAATATAGTTTTTTTAATTATAAATTCAGGTATTTGGGTTTTATAATGACCAAATTAAAAATATTATTAAATTAGGAATATAATTTCTGGGGATATTAATAAAAGCATGAAAATGTAATTTAAGATTAGAAACTCGAAATTTTTATTGTTTATAATTAAACAACTTATGATCCAAATGACTCGAAATTCCATTTCTAGTCATAGCTTGAACAGAAGATTTAAACTATGTTTTCAAAATTGAATGTTGCGATTGAAAAAAATGAAGTTTGATCTACTAGATGGCCCAAAGCAAACTTTACATACACATCATTTAAAAGTAGATTTTATTTTCAATCCCTTGGTACCAATACCATTATTCTATTATAATTAGTTGCAGAGTTAGTAGGAGTGTTTACTTGTTTTCTTGCATGTCCATATGTAAGATGTTTTCAGAAACTTTTTTCTTTAACTCTTTCTGGTGTGGTGTGCTATTAATAGTAATAGTACAAGTATGTTCATCGAGTATTATTTTGTCATACACATAGAAATGATAATATATGGCCATGTCTTTGTTACTATGACTTCATTTATGTTTTGACATGTAGTAATAATAAAAGTTTACTTAATTCTCTATGCACCATTAGCGATTTCTTTCATATGTTTCGCTCTTAAAATATCCGCTCTTAAAAATCGCTCTTTTAAAATATAAATTACCATATGAAAATATTTACCATATGAAAAAAAATATAAATCGTTTCATCAGTTATGCAAATAGAAAATAGATATGCACAAACACATAACATATAATCGCACATTTTAAAAATGCGTAAATTGTGTTACAGAATAATTTGAAATAGTGTGTAAAAATAGTTAATAAATTTAAAAACATGAAAGAAACCTTTATATCTAAGAAAAATTAACAGATTATGACCTGTCCAATATACAGGGCGTTCCAAAATTTGACTTACAAATTAATAGAGGTGATAGAAGACAAAAATTTGCCACAGAACATAGGAGTCCCACACAGGGATGTAGTGGAGGATATACTGGAGCATACGCCGTATACCTTCTGGATTTTTTTAAAGAACACTTTACACCCGCTGTTTCTCAAGAAAGCTGTAATACATACACTCTAGGGTATACTATCTGTTTTCTTTACGGCTACACCACTGGTCTAAAACAACTTTTTATATCGCAAATTCGGGGTATTTCATCCTAACTGAAGTTGATTACACGGTAGTAATTTTGCAAAAAAATAAACTATTGAAAAATAGAAAAAAAATGTAACGGTATGTACATTGTTTTGTATGAAATGTGATAATTTCACAAAATTGTTCTGAAAGAAAAAAAAAAAAAAAAAAAAAAAAAACAGAGTTCTTCCGCAATTGATGATACAATATGAACGGATAATCGCAGTCCAAAAAGTGAAGCATGAACTGCATACTATTATCGTAATCGGAAATACTAAAAAAATTACACTTTTTTTTTTTTTTTTTTTTTTTTTTTTTTAGTTATTACCGTGAACCATATTCGGGTGTAGGTAGAATACCCTATATTTTGATTAAATGGGTGGTTTGCAACCTTCCTAAGCAATTTTTCATCTTCTTGATGCCTGCTATTAGTCCTCGTAATTTATTAGTCGAACTTTGGAACACTCTGTATAGGAGCAAATGGTTTCCTGTCTTTAACCCTTTGAGCTCTAATGGATGAATTTCTTTCCACTTAATCTCCAAATGTCACATTGGCACCGGAATATTCAACCAAATTTATTTGAAAATTAATCAGTGCCCTTTTTTTCGTGTATATAATAAAACGAATCTTTTGATTACAAAATACTGGTGTCAGTGTGATAATTAAATATTTCTAAGAACCCCCAGAGCTTACAGGGGTAAATGATACTTGAAGGGGCTGCCTCGTTTGCATAATTTCTGACGGCAGCCCTGAAACAGACGGTTGGCAGCCTTAGAGCAGCTAGATAAAATAAATAAATAAGTAAAAAGTAGATATTTACTGTTACTTACCTTATAAAATTATCCAATGTGTTTTGATCAAGATAATGTGTTATCTGAGTTAGGAACTGATGTTTTCATAGAATCCACGAATTCTGTTTTCTTATGCTTGTCGTCGTACGTTAGAGCATAAGATTTCATGATATTATCTATCTCTTTTCTGACTCTTAAACTTCTTCCTAGATCATGATCCTCTTGCAAAATCTTTTCTTTCAAATGTTTTGCGGCTTTCAGTATTTCTAATATTCCTTTATACTTGGTTTCTGTTGTCTCTTCTTCTTCCTTATCTTCAACTAATTCTGTAGAATTCTCTTCTTCAAAATCCACTGTGTTCTCGTCTATGTCTTCGCTTTCGAGATCGTCCTGGTCAGTTTCTTTTTTTAGTTCTTTCTCGTCAGAAATTTCATGGTCTGAAACATCAACCTGTTCTGTTTCATCACTAATTTTTTCGTTGCCAATCATGTTCGACAAATTAATGATTTTTTCGATTTCAGTGTGGAGGTCGCTTCTTTGTTGAGACAAAAGTTCGTCTTGAGGTATTCTCGCCCAGCAAGTTATTCTTTTATAATTTTCTCGCCCTTCGCCAACTTCAGAAGGCAGACATTCGCTGACTACACAAATATTCTGTAAGTTAGCTCTTTTTCTAAATTTATCAAACCACCCTTTAGAAGCACAGAAACTCGTTTCCATATTTTCGCTGTGTGGTTTTTGTGCTTTTAGACGATTGTAAATTATTCGGGCTTCATCCCTTATCATATTAGAAGTTATAGGCACATTGTTATTCGTCTGCTCATCAATCCAAACGCTCAAGAGATGTTCCATTTGTTCCATGATGATATCGCGCCTACTCAGGCAGGTAGTTTTTACGCTAGTGCAGTCAGCCAACATGGAAACACTTGTTTTAATTTTATTTTCATTCTTTTTAATAGTTCGTACCGATGATTCATTTATATCATACTCCCTGGCGACAGAGGAATATCTTCGGCCTTCTTCTATTTTTTTCAGTATGGTCATTTTTTCATGCAATGTTAATACTTTTCTTCTTCTTTTCGGTTTGATGTCAATATCAGGTTTAGCAAAACGCTTTTCCATTATCTTATGTGTATGATAAAGAAATTACAATAAATTTAAAAGTTAACGATTTTTTATCAATAAATTATTTCGATTAAAGCAATCACCAAATTAAATGAATAGATCACATTGAAAGATAGGTCTAAATTGTATTTGAATACAGGCTAAACTTGATAACAAACCAACATTATTTGGAAACACTGAATTTTCAGTAAAGTTCTTCTGTATATCAATATTCATAAAAATCAAATAACTTACATTCATAAGAATTTGCATGCCTATGAATGAGAATAAAATAAAATAGTATGTATTTAAATAAATTAAATAAGTGCCTACAGGAATTTTATTTTTTCATAAAATGAATTGCCTTTTTAAAATAAAAATTAGTTTAAACTACATTCCAAACTATTTTTGCTCTTAAGATTTTACTTTTTAAAAAACGAAATGCAGGTTGAAGAAACGAACATTTTCTTGCTAGTGTAAACATTTATAGCGTAATTCAAAATTCGTAAAATGCAAACTTATTCCTTTAGTTTGATGTTTTGTTACATTGAGAGGTTTGCAAAAAAAAATTTACTTTCTATAAATCTTTGCAAAATAAAAGTGCATACTTGTTTCGTAGTTAGTATTAACACCAGCATACACCGTGTACTAGAGAATCGCGTACAACAAAGTTTAATTTTTTAACTAGAAACTTTAAGTCACATACAGAATAATGTTTGCTCATTTAAACGCACTTGCTTTCTAGCATTTAAATCAATTTTCACCAATTTTCACTGTATAGTTGAGAACTTGTATGCTGTAAAGCTGTTCTTTAATTAGAAAATTTAAGTCACATTAAAAAAAAAAATCTTTTTAAAATTTCACTCTCTATAAATGCTTCCAAAGTTAAGGTTCACAATTGCATCGTTGTATCAACTTCAGTTTTTCTATGCAGATAAGAATTCCGCGCACTGCCAAGCTGGCTTTCTTTTTTTCATTAATTAGAAATTATAAGTCACACACAAAAAAAAGATTTTTGCAATTAACATTACATGTAAACTTCGAAATACTTGAACTTATATCCACCGCGTAACTCAGAAACCGTGTATAGCGAAATCCTTTAGAGACAGGCGAATTTGAGTCATTTTCGAAAGATTATTGAAATCGAGATGCGTACAAATTTCGTTGTATCAAGAACAACATCCACCGCGTAACTGAAAATCCGTGTACTGCGAAACCATTCCTGGTGTGGGAAGGTGGGAATGGGGTTTTCCCGTTTCCACGCTTTTGAACTCCGGGCGCGGTATGCTATCGCCATCTGTTAGCGAAGTGCGAAGTTGTTATTTATTGTTGTTTTGGTAATGTCGGTTAAATTCACAGGATCACAGGTGATAAATAAATAAATAAACAGCATCTTTACTAACGAATGACCCAGTAAATATACTTAGTAATTTAAAAATCATGTGCATGTTTGTTTACTAAGAACGCAAGTTCCAAAATGATAGTATTTGAGAATGAATTTCATTATTCAAAAAATAAAAAAGATTGTATTCTCTGCTATCTGTAAAACGTAAAACATAACTGCCAACTTCTACGCATTTTTGCAACCACTAAAATTGTACAGAGATTTTCCATTTGTATAATCATAAGTTTTCGACGATTAAATAAGACAATATTTGCTATAAAGTTTTTATGGTAGGAAAAATGGTAAAAGTTGGTAGTTATGTTAAAATAAATAAAAAATATGTAATGTAAAAATGCTATAAAGTGTTCATATTTACTTAATTTCAAAATTAAGTAATTATTTTATTTATTTATTTATTTATTTTGAAGAAAGTTTTTTATTTGTTTTTTATCACTTATGCTGTAATCTTATGATGCTCACTTATCTTTCTCCATTATGCTGTAAATCAAACAGATTTTTTGGATTTTTAAATCATATTTTCATCATCTGTATAAGAGGAGGGGGGATGCAAGTAATTGTATTTCTGTAATATTGAATTCCTAGCAGAATTTCCAAAAACTGTTACATAAAAATAAGAAAAAGTAATTAAAAATTTTTTTTTAATAAAAATTTTATTTATTTATTTATTTTAGATTTGATTTTCTTTAAATTTCATTTAAATTTCAATAATGCTTTTTTTTCGATTTTGATTACTGTTTTTTATTTCTTTATAAAGCTACTTTTACTTTCTAAATAGATTCCAAAAATTAAATCATCCTTATAAGAAAAATCTGCAAACAAAATCGGAAAAGTAATAAACGTCCATTGTAGAAATAGGCTTCAGTTTTCCAATGAAAAAGGAAAAAAAATGTTGACATGCAAATGAGATATTTAAAAAAAAAATTCTCCTGTAGTTAACTTAGCGAGCTGGCTTTTCTATGAGTGAAGTAGTCTTTTTAAAATGCTATAAAATGTATTTGTCTGCCCTTCAATAGGTTTTTCTGGCATTTGAAATTTATCTGTTTTATTTTTATCAATTATTAATAACAAGGTGGAACCCGTCGAATTTCGACGAAAGTAAATGTTTAAGAAGGAACTGTTTCATTGTTTTATAATAAACCTACAAAATTATCTACAATAAAAAAAGCATTTTACAATGGTCAGTCTAACTCTCAAATAAATATTATTTAAATCTAAAATTGAAGGGGGAAAATGCTATTTCTATAAAACCCAGTTGTCCAAATTATTAAAATTAAACATTAATCGCATATGTAAAAATATAATAATAAAAATATATAATAAAGATCAGTTATTAAGATGAAGTTATCGATTGAGGCTCTTATGTTTCGTATAAATGCATATGGAAAAAAAAATGATTTTAGAATTTCACGTGCGAAATCTAAACTCGTCAAAATTTCCATCTTAAAATTTACGTACGCACATTTCAATTTGTATCAATTTTAAGAGAAAATGGCGTATTTCTGTCGCCACAATTACAAAATTTGTACTAAAAACTACAAAATAAATAAATAAATAAATAAATAAATAAAAAATAAAATAAATAAATAAAAATTAATATGTCAAGAATAAATTGAGATACAGCTTTCAAATAAATTGCATTTAGAAGTACATATTTTTCTGTATACGACGGTGTAAAAATTGAAAATATGCAATGTTAAGAAGCATAAAATTTGCATTACCGAAAATTGCAAAACCGAATTGAACGGGAAAATGTTGCCATTTGCGAAATGACGTATGCGTTACCAGTGTTCTCGCTGACATTTGTCAAACTTTAGAAATTTGGCTAATTCAAAATAAAAAACATTCGCCAAATGAAAAAAGTATTAGCAAAATAGATTCGCCGTGTAGCACAAAAGAAAATTATTTTTAATCCTTTAATGTACCCCCCTTTTTCTGAATATGTTCTAAAATAACTCAAGTTTTTCTAACTGCTACAGTGATTGTTATTAATCGAATTTCAACTATCCGCTACAAATATTAGAAGTATGTATACATTAAAATTATGTACATATGCATGTGTATGAAAAACGAAACAGAAAAGAAAGAAAAAACAAAAAAATAGCACTAGCAATTTGGCGAATCTAATCGCTTGCTTACTCGCCAAATGGAGAATCTAGTCGCAATTTGGCGCAATGGCGAGCGACAGCGAGAACACTGTGCGTTACGCACAGATACGTTTGGCCTTTATAATATAGAAATGGATTAGTATATAATCCATTATATACTATAATGGATATAATATTGCATATATGCAGTATTATATGCAATATAATACTGCATATAATTATGGCAGTTATTATATGCAGAATAATAACTGCATATAATAACTGCTGTATATTATTATGCCGTTGTTATATGCATAATATAATAACTGCAATCTATTAGTTACAGTCTGTATCATGTAATACAGACTGTATATGCATACTGAATTACATATGCAATTACAGTCTTATGAATTTCGTATGTACTGTAATGCATATGCATTCCAGTACGTAGTTTGCAGTCCGATTATCGCAAACAAGGACAAAAGGGGCAGCTGTCCTGCGTCACCAAAACTAAAAATTGAACATTTTCTCCAAAAATTATGATGCTACTTCACTTGCACAAAAATGCTCGTTCCCTAATTTAATTCCATGGAACAGTTATAATATTTCGCGATTCAAAATTTCTAAGCGATTTTCTCTTTTCTTTGGATAACTGAGGTTAATCTCAACAACATAATTGGTTCAGAAAGTGAAAGTAACTCTATAAAAAATATCTGCAACCAAAATCGGAAAAGTAGTCAAGAGACAAAGTAGTCAGGGATCTTGAGAGGGACATCAGCTATCAAATGCCCCCCCCCCCCAAAAAAAAAAAAATAAAATAAAATAAAATAAAATAAAATGTCAAAATGCGAAAGAGTTATTAGGAAAATGTCTCCCCATAGGAATAGCATTAGCTCCTGAGTATCTTCGAGGGCAGGGACAGGGGCCTGACGAAGGCAAGGAGATAAAAACAGATGCCATACAAGTAATTCAAGATACCTGTTTCATATAATTGCGTATCTCTGGGTATAATTACCATG
Source organism: Maratus speculifer (assembly GCA_964019185.1). Classification (NCBI taxonomy): domain Eukaryota; kingdom Metazoa; phylum Arthropoda; class Arachnida; order Araneae; family Salticidae; genus Maratus; species Maratus speculifer. The sequence goes on from OZ025291.1 coordinate 116,747,462, forward strand.
CAGAATTTTTAATATGGCTTTATTGCCCATACTTATCTGTAAAAAAAGAATTTTTTTTTTTCGGATAACGTAAAATTTTCAAAACCAATGTTCTGAGAAAAAACTCAGAAAAGGCGGCAATTTTGCTGCCGTCTTTTTCACGGATTTTTTTTTCTTTTTTTTCTTTCTTTTTCTTTTTTCACAGCATAATTAGAGCTGCGCAAATAAAAACGAGTTTCGTCCTCAAAGAATGGAGCATGGAGCTGTTGTTTCAAAACTCAGACAAGATTCCAGCTAAAGAACTTATTATTCTACAGATTTTACATGCACATGCACCTTCCGCTAACAAAAAATTTCAACAGATCCGAACTCCGAACCGCAACAGAAATGTAACATTTCTACATAATGTTCTGAAAGAAAAAAAAAAAAAAAAAAAAAAAAAAAAAAGAAAGAAAGAAAGAAAGAAAGAAAAGACACTGGCTAAGTTAAATTAGAATAAAAGTAACTGCATAAATTTGGAACTTCTCGTTCAAGAATGATTAAAAGGATAATCGGGCTGCCTAGAAACAAAAAAAATGAGCTTTGCAGCTCACTTTTTAAATGTCATTTCTACAACAAATAAATCATTCCGTCAATATATTTTTTTCCCTCCACGTGCTAAGATTCATCCCGTCCTAGATCAACGCCTCTAAAAAAAGTCAGCTCGGTTCCAGAAACGGTGTGACGTCACACCTGCGTGGGTCAAAGAACATCTCTGAATGGCGCCAAGACAATTCCATTGCAGTGACGTCATTACAGCATCGATTTTGTCGTCTGCAAGTGCAGTCTTTGAGCTCTTATTGGATAGAAACATCACCATGTGTTTTCCCGGGTTTGCTCAACCCACGTTTTCATGGCTCGCTGAAGGGATAACCGAATCACTTTTTTTTTTCGTATCTTTGTGTATGTTCCTGAGCTCGGGGCAACTCTTTTTTGCAAATGAATGTGAATACACTTTTCTCTTCCCACTTTATTCATTTGTGTAGGTGTTACACTGAATAAAGTTTTATTTTTTAGCTTTCCACGTAATATTAGACTGAATGGAGTGTATATATAGTAGATTGCCATTAGCTGATTGAATGTTTAAAACAGCAAAATATTTATATTATTATTTTAAGACTTAAGATTATTTTTAAACTTGTATCTTTCATTAAAAACTTAGCACAATTGCTGTTACATAGATAACCTGATTTGAACAAAATCATCTTTTACACTAATTCCGAGAAAAATGGTACATCACTTTCATCATCATCGTCATCAACATGAACAACAAACAGGGCCCGACTTAGAGAGTGGGGGACCCTGAGGAAAACATTATTAGGGGGGGGGGCTTCTATCTTAAAATTTTTCATAAATTATACTGAAGTGACTAAAACTAAAATTCATATTGGTATGTGTATATAAATTTCAAGTACTATTCACATTGATATAGGGTCGATGTGCCAGTAATGGGCCACCTTCCAGTAATGGGCCACCTCGCACTTTTTTGTTTATAAAAGAATAATAAATAATAGTTTAGCTTTTATTATTTTTTCTGAACTCCATTTTGCATGCTTTATAAGCTGGATTAATTTTTTACACTTTTCGTCAAAACAATTAGGAAGCAGAAAATAAAGTTTCTCAGTTTTTCTGTTTTTCACTGAAAATCTTAATGAACATGCTAAGAGCAGACTTTACTTTCTTAGTTTATAACTTTTTTATTTTTCCGTAAAAATCGAATGTTTTTGTTTGATTAGCAATATAAAACATTGAATTTAATGTACCAATGGCCATTAACAAAATTTTATTTATTTTTAAGATTTTAGGAGGGATGGTCCATTACTGGATTGCTTATTTCGCGTTTTTCCAGTAATAGACTACCCAAGTGCCCAGTACAAAAAGTGTTATTTCAGTAGAGGTAAAATATTTTGATTTAACTGAAAAGCTAAATAATCAAATTTAATACTTAAATTTTACCTATTAGAATTTAATAAAGGCAATTTCTTTATAAATAGTTGTTTTTAAAAAGTCATCCAAAATTGGTATAAAACACAAGCAGAACATTTGACAAAATCTAGATGTGCCGTTAGAAAAGAAGTTGGTTCAGAAATGTAAAATCATATTTGGAAGAAGATACAGTCGAACCTCGTTAATACGCGAATTATAAGTCCGATCAAAATTCGCGTATTAAACGGGTTCGCGTATTAACCAAGGGTCGCGAATTTTCGTCGAGTGGTCTACCTAATAACAATCTATGCGGAAATAACACATTTTTTGTCAATTTTTAGCGTTTTTAAGACATTCAATGACATTTTATTTAATTTAATCATATGCTTATTAGCACGTTCGCTGCCGCTTACGTGAAGATGTGATGGTAGTTAATTCCGCACTGTAGAAGTGGGGGTTTTCCCAGAAGCCGATTTACTTTTTATAACAAAGAATCAGTGAAAGATTTTTCCGCGCCAGCGCGTGACTGGCTATTGGACATCACCCCACATCGCTGGCGCGTGGGTGGCCCTTTGACGTTGGTGCCATATCACGCGCTAGCACGTGATCGGCAGCGAATATGTTAAGCAGGAACGTTTGAAAGCTGAAAATTCAAATAATCGTTATTTTCTCGAGTAAAAATCCTATGTCTTTTAAAATATAGATTTATTATGTATGACACATAAAACTGAATAAGACAAACACAAAAATTTTCTGCTAACCACGTTTTCAAAATTGAAATCTTTGGTAGCTATACAAAAAACTGATAGATGTGATAATAAATAGTGTTGATAATTGTAAAAAGTCAATTAAAAAACTTCAATAATGTGATAAAAATTACTTTTTGCAAAAGTAGCTGTCAATTTTAGCCTGTTCGACATACGGTCGCGCCGTCACCATGATTGTTTTCCGCCTTATTTAGGCAGTGGTAAAGTTCGCTTGTTGAGGGTCCTTCGTCCAGTGATGACACATATTGTCTTACATAAATTTAACTTTGGTACCTGTATCTTTGAACAATGGAGATGAGGCCGGGAGCGTAGGTTAATCATCTTCTTCCCCCTCATGTCAGTCGCAGTTACATCGGCGATGATATCATTCAGACTGTAGTCAGCTAGGTGGGAAGGCTTACCGTAAGGCTTTATCTAAACAAGTTCCACATAATATCATCCAGACTTCTAAGTTCGGAGGTAACTAGATCTTTGTCGATATTAATGACCGTTTCTAAATCGACAAAATTTTCCCGTACAGTTTTTTGTGCGGCCAACCAATTTTCTTCAACATTAGAATGCGGTGTTGGCTTTGCGTAAATGATGTCCTCGCTACTTCCGAAACCTGCTTTGTGAGCAATTTGTAATTGTTATTGCTGTGGCACTCTCTTATGCTGCAGTAGCATGTGCATAGCGTCGAGGACTGTAACTGGACGACACTTGTAGAAAGAAGGATTGCTGTCGTGTTCCATTTAATGAAAGTATCGGCGTACGACGCGAGTCTTGTAATTTACTTTGGCACTGTTAAATATTCCTTGGTCCATTAGCCGGGTGATACTAGTCGAATTTGGTGGTAGAAATTCTAGTTGGAAATTATTCAGGCCTTCGTTATATTTTGAATGCGCAGGGCAGTTGTCCACAAGCAATAACACTCAGCTTTTCTCATAAGCCGATAAAAATTACGAAGCCATGTTGTAAGAATGTTGTTCTTTATCCATGCTCTACGCTGGCTGTCGTACAGGCAGGGAAAATTCTTGACATTTTAAAAGTATAGCGAGTTGTGTGATTTCGCTATGACCAGCATCTTTAATTTATCTGATCCATCAGAGTTGGCACCGAACAGAATAGTAAGATGTCTTTGCTCAGTTTGCCTTCATGACATGTTTCTCTTTTCATGACCATAGTTTTATTGGGTGTCAGTTTGTAAAAAAGCCAAAATTCGTTCATGTTGTAAATATTCTGATTTGAGTAGTTTTTTACAAACTGCGGAAGCACATTAATTTTCCAACAGTGAACACCTTCAATGTTGATTGCAGCTGGCTCACCGCACACTTGCTTGAATTTTATGTCGTACCGATTTTTAAATCGATCCAGCCATCCATTTGAGGCATTGAAATCGACCGATCCCATTTTTGCTGTGATTTCAGAAGCTTTTTCTTGTATTAAAAAGCCGCTTATAGGGATATTCGTAGAGCGTGCTTGAACAAACTACTCGTGAAGGGCCTTTCCCATGTCCTCAAACTTGGCGGGTTTTATTTTCTTGCTCTTTGTTCCGGCAACCATAGATTGGTTAACGATGGCATTCCTATTCTTTAACAAAGTCCTTAAAGTTGACTCAGGTATGCCTTTTTCTTTGGCGAACCCAGACTTATTTGAGACAGCTTGGGCATCATATTGATTTCTAATTTGTAACTTCTCAGCAGCGCCATGCGAAAGGGGGGGGGGGGGGGTGAAGGTGGCGGTCGTTTCGGGCGCGGAAATTTAGGGGGTGCCAAATTCATACTACCAACGTCATTTTTAGCCTGTCACAAGAAAAAGTTCTTGTAGACTAGATAATACTGAGAGCAGAGACAAGCGACTATCTTCTTTTAAAAATAACACAACACTGATAAAACAGCGATTGGAAAGAGAAAGACTCACGTGATTAATCTGCGATTGTAGTGCATGCTCCATCTATCGGTTACACCGCTCTAATTTAGGGGAGAGGGGTCGCATCATTTCTTAATTATGGGGAAAAGTTCTTTTCAATTTTGCTTTTTATAAAAACTAGCTGACTCGCGCCCGCGATGAATGAACCCTACATGAGCTACAAATTTGTATGATTTTATAAATTTAATTCCCTTTTGGTCTGCATTTATATTTTTAAATGACAAAAATAGCAAGAAAAGTATTGAATTGGAGGTACGTTTTGCTTTGGGTAATTTGATTTTTTGAGACTATGCGTACAGAAAGCGAGCAAAACCACGACAAAACACTCAGGTTTTTACTGATTTCAATTATTTTATAATTTACATATTCTTAATTAGCGTGTCATGATAGGTCGAAATGCTTAAGTTAAAAATCTCTGAATGCTGTATCTTTTAAAAATTTGAAATTCCATTAAAATTTTCCATTGTGGTTTTATATACTCACCAAATGAAAACAGGTGTTTTTCAAAGCAGACATAATGTTTTTAGCTTTTGCTCAACGCTAGCCTCGTCTTATGAGATTTCATTAAGAGAGTTTTGATTCTGCAATTTTGTCCTAGCCTCGGAACAGTGTCCAAATCCAGTCAGCGTGAGGTTTTCAGGGAAAAAATGATAAATTTAATTTGGTTTCAATAATTGTATAACAAATAAGTTAAATAATTGTATAAAATGCTTGGGAAAATATTTCATTTAAAAATTCATATGTTTAAAACTAAGCTGATTCGCGTATTAAACGTGGTTTTTTTTTCTAGGGACTGATAAAATTTCGCGTATTAAACGGGTTCGCGTATTAACCATTCGCGTATTAAAAGGGGTTTTTATATGCGTAAGATAGGAGTATTTCAAGGGACCAAAGAAAATTCGCGTATTAAGCGGTTTCGCGTATTAAGCAGGGCGCGTATTAACGGGGTTTGACTGTATTATTAATATTTTCTTCCGAATTCTAAAGCATACAGAGAGAATTTTCAATAAGGTTAAAACAAGGTTTCTTTTGTGCTCTTAAAACAAGGAAAATTTTGGGACCAAAATCAGTTAAAGATGTGTATTATGTAGTACCAAATAACGAAAAAGAACAAATTTCTTGTTATGGGGGTGTTTTTCAGCAAATAATGAAATTGTTCCATTGGTGATAATATATCCATATAAGCATCTCTGAAGGGAAATTGTGGAATCAATCTGTACCAAATTGGTGGGTTATATGATTATCTGAAAATGGTTGGATAGTGCAAGAACATTTATCATTTTAAACGCATTTTAAAATTCCACATTGAGCAGTTTGGACTATCGGAAAGGGAAGATAAAATTGAAGATCTGTTATTTATATTTCACAATTGCAAAGCACATCACTTAGATAATGATATGAATGAACATTGGAGACTTTTTTTTTAATGCCTTATTTTATCTAAACTTGATTTCAGTAAAACATTGTCTTTATCTTGTAAATCTTTTAAATTTAAATATTTTGTTGTATATCTTTACAATATAAATCCTTTAATGTTAGTTAATAATAAACAGTTAATAATATCATTAATATTTTGTTTTATATCCATATTATAAATCCTTGATTATAATAAATTCATAATTTAAATTTAAATATTTTGTTTTATGTTTTTTCATTATAAATCCTTTAATGTAATGAATTTCTAACTTAAGTTTTATTATTTTTTTAATATTATTATGCTTTTATTAAGTTCTGGAGCAAAATACAATTGAAATCAGTTGGAAATTGCACGTGAAGCGTAGCAAATGAGGTTCGTTCGTACGACAACGAAGTTTTAAAAATATACAGATCTTCCTGATATAGTAGACAATACTTCGAATACAGTACAGTGGTTGAACTCTTTGTGTTCCTATAAACACACAGGAAGTAATTTTCATTACACCTCAGCAACGTATATCATATTCATAAAATGTGGCACAAATTAAAACATGTCCCAAACAATGTTTCCCCGTATAGCATTATGTAGTGGAATACTTTTGTGTGGCCCTGTAATTTAGTAATAAATATTCTTTGCATCTCAGATTGTACAGAATTTATATTTTAGCATATATATACGTCATAGGTTCATGTCAATTTGATTATGTTCGAATGAGTGTAACACCATTAAAATGCATTTGCAACTTTTTTCCGCTTTGACTGTAATGTAACGGAATACTTTTGATAGTCCCTGTAATTGATCTATGCATCTGATTATCATAAGATCTGAAATGACTCGACAAAATTATGTAATATTTATATGTTTTAAATTTCAAACGATTAAAATGCATTTCAAACTTTTTTCCCATTGACCGTAATGTAACGCAATACTTTTGACTTTCCCTGTAATTGATCTATTCATCCGCGAGATTTGTTGGATAACACCAGATTCGTGATCAGCGACCCCAAAAACATAAAGATACCAAATCTCAAAACTACATCAAAACTTGCATTTATTTATTCTTTTTGAGCACCAAATTCCTGTACTATAACTTCTCTGTACATTTAGAAAACAGTAGGACTGGCATTTTAGCAAATTATTTTCCTGGATCTTTGACAAGTCCAATTGTGTTTTTTCCTGGTTCTTTGACAAGGCCAATTGCGTTACCATCTTCGCCTATTTTATATGCATCTTATAATGATTTGTGAAATTACGTGGCACCTATAGTGTCGTTCAGTCCGTCCGTCTTTCCACAAATAACAACACAAAAACTACCCAACCAAATGCTTTGAAATTTTAAATATATAATTATTGCAAAATTTTGTCGAGTCGTTTCAAATTTTATGAAAATCGGACGAATAGTTTAATTACAGGGACGGTCAAAATTATCCATTACATTACAGCTAATGGGAGGAAATGTTTCAAGTGCTTTGTTAATGGTGTTACAGTTTTTCAAACAGAATGAAATTGACAAGCATTTACTGAAGTGCACTAAAATATACATTCTGTTATAATATGCGGTGCAAAAAATGTTTATTATTTATTTACAGGGCTACACAAAAGATTTCCGTTACATACAGCTATAGGGTGAAATTTTGTTTTCGGCGTATTTTAATCATGTTAAATTATTTCACTTGTAATAAAATTGATATACGTTGAGGAGGTTCACTATGAGTTACATCCTGTATCATAGAAAGTGCATAGTATTTAGAGGGGCATACAAAAGATTTCGTATACTATACTACAACCGAAGTACTGTACATTAGAGATGATTGCTGAGAGTGCATTTTTAATTGTGATATGAGTTTTTAAGTTTAACTAAATTTTGGCACATTACGTTGTGTATATAAATGCTGTAGATCATATACAGGGTAATACAACAGAAACTGGACAGATTCATGAATACGAACAAAAATATGAACAAAAAGAATATGAACAAAAGTAGCTTAAAGGTGGTTTTTAAATAAGTTATGCATTTTTACTCTGAACTGCATTTAATAAATCAAGATATGTTTATAGAATGTCAAAAAATGATATAACAGGTGCCACACAAAATATTAAATACATGGGTGTCTATGGAAGATAATCTCCGGAAGTGTGATTTCACGAGATTTAAGCATGTTTTAATCTTAATTAAATTTTCGCTAAATAGTAACATATATGTAGTAGCAAGCTGGCCTTGGAGCAGCTAACCGCACCTTCAGTCCATTGTCTATAGCCCAGGCAAAATTTTGCAAGCTATGATGGCAATGGATGAGTTGAAAGATAACAGGAAACTTTCATATCAATCCTATCTAAATTTAAGATCAATTATCCGACGAACTGATGTAAATGTGCGCCAACTGTTTATTGAATAATGAACAGCACGATTTCTCGCAGCACTCAGTATCAGTACCAGGCTCGGACTGGCCCGCCGGCCCATCGGCCCGAGGGCCGGTGCGCCCTCCTCCATGGAAAACTTTGCACCCCTGAGTGTCTTAGTCTCACCAATATTTTTTTCGTTCGTTGTACACATGAATTCGGACTAGTGTACTAAATTTCGAGAATTCGTTAGAGAATAATAATAATTCAACAGACACACAAGAGATATTTTTTTATCATAACAAATAAATTAAATATATACCGAAATAATTTCAGGGTCGGAAACCAACGTAGGCATCTTTGCATGCAATTGAGGAGGAAACATGAGCCCAGGGAAATCTAGTTATGACACCCTCAGTTGGATTTTTTTTATTGTTTTAATGAATGATATCGCTTAGATTTTAACCAAATATTTTGCATTTTTTCTGTGTTGTACTTTGTCCATCTTTTTAAATCCAGTCTTTAATGCACCTATAATTAAAACAGTTCTTTTTGAAAAAACTTAAGAAAAGAAAGGAATAAGTATCAGAAGGCAAAAAAAATGTGGATTTTGTTGTTGATTGGAAAACAATATCTTACTCTTCGAGGAATAGAAACTTGATGACACTTCTAGATTACAATCTTTCAAATTTTGGAATCCAACTCGGCTAGCATATTTTTATTCCCAAAATCTATCTTCGTTTAATTTAATGATACACTTACAATGGTTAAATAACTTTAGGAGTTTCTAGTATGTAATTTAAATTTTTAAAAAAGTTCAATTTAATCACGGAAAAATCTACCATTAAATAAAGTGATGGACATAATAAGAAATTATTGTAATTAAAAAAAAAAAAAAATGGTCACAGGATTATGCATGTTTCAGGAATGCAATCTTTGGGGCATTTCTCTCCATTTTCGAAACTTATATATTTCCCTTGATCTCTAATTATAATAAAAATCTTACGAATATTGCGAAGAGCGTGCACAGAAGAGTAAATTAAAAAAATGATTTTAATTATTTAAAACAAATAAGGCTGATTTTTTGTATACTAGTTTTATAGAGATCTAATATAAATTATTTTATGGATGCATAAAAATTTTTTAAGGGTAGAAAATTTCTTTTCCCACAAGGTATCGGATTTGCAAAAGAAATTGCTGTTCAGATTGTAACAAATAAAATTTATTTCATTTTTAACTGATTGATGACTAATTCTTATTACATTAAAGAGATAAAAACAAAGTTGAAGCCCTTAACTGCAACATTATTTGGCGCCACGTGCAAAAAAATCTTGTTAATTTTCTACTAATTTTCTGTGCGACATTGATGATAATCCAAGAGCCGACAGCACAAAAACTTAAGGCATGGAACACAAGAAAAAAAACTTTATTTTTTTCTGAAAGAGAAGTAATAGGGGAATCTAATGATCCATGTTTGCCGGAAGCGAAGGGCTTCATAAGCCAAAAATTACAAATACCACTAGTGATTTACACGTAGGCTAACAATTAAAGGTATGAAATGATTGTACGGCAAACACAATGCTAAACTTACGAATAAACCACTGGTAGTATAAATTTTTGGGTTACGCACCATTTCACTTCCGGTAGACATGGATCATTAGATTCCCTTATTACTTCTCTTCCATAAAATAAAGTTTTTTTTTTTTTTTCATGAGTTCGATATTTTGTTTTTATGTGGTCGGCTCCTGGGCTATAGTAATTGGAATGAAAGTGATTGGCCCTTACTTTTTACCGCCTAAAAGTTAGCCCCCCCTTGACGGAAAATGAAAAAGTGAGATATGCATTTCGTTTGATCACCGTTTGATCAGATTTGATCAACAATTTTCATCGTTTGATCAACATTATTTTACGAGTTATGATTAAAAATAACCAGGGGGGGCTAACTTTTGGGATTTTTCAAAATGCTCAAAATTAAAAAAAAATTAGCGATTCTTATCAGAAATCGATCGTAGAGATTTGATCAACTATTTTTACCGTTTGATCAAACCCGGAAGTGCCCCCAAAATCGATAATTTAAATTCCAGACACCTAAAAGTTAGCCCCCCCATGACGGAATTTCGAGACAAAAATGGTGTCATCTAACGTAAAATTACCTCTAGAGATTTGATCAACCATTTTTAGCATTTGATCAAACCCGGAAGTGCCCCCAAAATCGATATTTTTAACTCCAGACCCCTAAAAGTTAGCCCCCCCCCCATGACGGAATTTCGAGACAAAAATGGTGTCATCTAACGTAAAATTACCTCTAGAGATTTGATCAACCATTTTTAGCATTTGATCAAACCCGGAAATGGCCCCAAAATCGATATTTTTAGTAATAGACCCCTAAGGGGTTTAGCTCCCTCACCATCTCTATGATGGAATTTCGAGACAAAAATGGTGCCATCTAACATAAAATCATCTGTAGAGATTTGATCAACCATTTTTAGCATTTGATCGAACCCGGAAGTGCCCCCAAAATCATTATTTCTAGTAATAGACCCCTAAAGGGTTTAGCTCCCCCCCCCCACCTCCATGACTTAATTTCGAGACAAAAATAGTGCCATCTAACATAAAATTACCTCTAGAGATTTGATCAACCATTTTTAGCGTTTGCTCAAACCCGGAAGTGCCCCCAAAATCGATATTTTTAACTCCAGACCTCTAAAAGTTACCCCCCCCCCATGGCGGAATTTCGAAACAAAAACGGTGTCATCTAACGTAAAATTACCTCTAGAGATTTGATCAACCATTTCTAGCGTTTGATCAAACCCGAAAATGCCCTCAAAATCGATATGTTTAACTCCAGACCCCTAAAAGTTAGCCTCCCCATGACGGAATTTCGAGAGAAAAATGGTGCCATCAAACGTATAATCATCTGTAGAGATTTGATCCACCTTTTTTAGCATTTGATCAAACCCGGAAGTGCCCTCAGAATCAATATTTTTAGCATTAGACCTATAAATTATCTCCTCCATGGTATTCGAGACAAAAAATTAACATGAAACTAACACGAAATTATCGATATGTATATATTTGTAGAGAGAGAGAGAGAGAGAGATACACTTGAGTACCCTCTGGCCTTGCCCGGGAGGAGTGACCCTTAAATGAACTTTAATCTCGTATGACTTTATATGTTTAACTCCGCTTTGTCTGAATTTATAGTTTTGAATGTAAAAATCGCGAAAATGATATTAAAGTACATGCTATTATGTATTTCATTTTTATAGCCCATGTGTATATTCCATCCAAAAAAAAGCGAAACAGTGAGAAAACATGTTTTTTCAAATTATTCAATTAGTTAGTTTTCCAAATGTTAACAAATTTGTGTTCATTATGTGTTCAGAAAAGCATTTTTTCTTTTCAAAAATCGATCATTTTATAAAACAAAGTTATGAATCTACTTTTTTTCATTTATGTATTCTGAATAAATGTCCCAACGTAAACTGTGATGTGTAAATTTAATGTCTCAAAACGCTACATTGTTATAAATTTGGTACCTTACAAAATGATGCTAATCTAAAAATTATTTATCTATTTTTATTATAAAATTAAATGACTGTAAATGATTATAATATTATTTAATTCCTAAATATGGAATACTCCAATATGTGGCATTTCTATTTTGTCGTAATGTATATCCTTACATTATCCGCTGTTCCGAAAGCTTTTTCCGAAGTACAGTCGACTCTCGTTAATTCGAACTCGTCGGGACCACAAATGTTCGAATTATGGAAAACATGCTTAATATGGTACTATTACAAAGGAATTAATGTTATATTCTTTTTAAACTTATTTCGTCTAGTCATATCATTAGAATATGACTTAATATTAAATTAGAATGTAAAAATACATAAACTAATTAAAAGATTAGAAACAAGTACGAAGGAAGAAAAATTTATAGCGTCACTGATGGACAGACGGGGCTCTAAGTAAGTGGATATCAAAGGCATTGTATTATATGTATACTCGTTCGGAACAATTTTCACAAAAATCAAAGAGAGAAAATTATTCAAATGATCTGAAATTCGTGAAAAAGAAAAGAAAAATTAAAAATCGGAATTCTCGTTAGTTCGAATTAAACGAAGTCAAGAGAAAATGAAATCGAATTAATGAAATTTTTTAATGTTATTCTGCCTTTGAATATTTCGGAACTTCATGTTTAGTTCGAATTAAGCGAAGATTCGAATTATCCGATTTCGAATTAACGAGAGTCGACTGTATGTTTGAAATGATATTTCCGTTTACCTTCAAAGAAAAGTGAAATAACGTTGTTCACCTGTTTTTTTGAGAAGAAATTCTGCCAATGCTCTCTCTTCTCCTCCTCCCTCCCTCACCGGGCTCGGCAAGTGCACGATGATACATTATTATTGAATGTATTATGTAACAAGAAGCTAATTATCAATTACTTTTATGTAGCAGTTATTTCTTGTAAGTGTTATTTGATACAAACTTATTTCATTTAAAATAGTAATATTTTATTCACTCCTCTTCATTTGAATAAAATAATCGTGCAAGTAATCAATGTATAACCATATCTGTATGTCACTGCAAACTAAAGAAACAATTGAAAAAAAAATAGACATCGATAATTGGATTATTAAGGAAGTTGTGATTTTACGGTTTAAAAAATAACATATGATATCGTAATGAAAGGGGGGGGGGAGTCCAAAATTCTTTGCCTTTTATTAGCACAACTTCAAATCTATAGTTGCCTTTACGAGATCATCTGAAATAATTTCAAATACAGAAATAAAGAACACCGCATCGCATCGTAGGTACTCAATCATTAAAATAATATTTTTCTGTGTTTGTGGATATCAATTGTTTCGAAAATAAATACATAGGCTTTTTAAACTTTGGATTCTGCCGGAAACCACACCTGTAATTTTTTTGCCCTAATTCGGATATTATTTATATTTCGTCAGACAGACGATTTTTCGATGCTTTGGTTTCCCAATGAAAAAATAAACATCTGCTCTGCTATAACATATACATTCAGGGAACTTTACACTTCCGTCAAAATAAGTAGACGATCTATTTTGACACTAGCCGTATTAGAAAACTTTCAATCTCATGTTTTTCATTTAAACAAGATGACGGAAAAATAAAATATTCTGTAATTTTGTATCAGTTATTTAAGAAATTAGAAAAAAAATATGTACATACACATGTGGTACTGGGCTCATCCTATGATAAGTAGATGAAACTGCATGCATCTGATGTTAATTGAAAAATCCACCACATTTAAAGAAATACACATTACTGCACAAATTACCGTTTTGAAATATACAGTGTCTCACAAAAGTGATGTGACACTTGTGCTTTATAAAAAGAAACTGCAATAAAATAAATAAACAAACATGTGCAAATATTTTTTGGGTGTGTTTCATATTTAGTGTTAGTAACAATTATTACATAACATACATTTTGTCAAAATATTAAAATATTAATTTAGTAAAAATACAATTGTTCAGAACGGAGCAAAAAATGGCTCACATAAGTGATGGGACACTTACTTTTCCATCAAATATTTATCCAAAAATGTTACTTTTTAAAAGGTTTTAATATTTTGTTGGATTTTCTTTTACTTTTAAAACATGATTTAATCTTTTTGGGATAGATTCGACTAATTTTTTTGTTATTTCTGGAGTGATTTTACCCCATTCTTCTTGAAGCACCGATTTTAGTTGTTGTTTTGAAGAAATGGTGTGTTTGCGAATTCTTGATTCCAATTCTTGCCAAATATTCTCTTTAGGATTTAAGTCTGGAGATTGTGGTGGTGTTTTTATTATTTCAGGACAGTTATATAGCAGCCAGAGTCTAACGTTCAGAGCAGTGTGCTTGGGGTCATTTTCCTGGTAGAATTTAAAATCGTTATGAAGGTTCAATTTTCGTGCTGAAGATTTCAAATTTTGCTTTAAAATATCAATATACTTGTACTGATCCATTATACTGTCAGAAAAAACAAGATTACCAACTCCAGCGGACGACATACACCCCCATACCATAACTCCTCCTCCACCATGTTTTACTGTTGGTACCAAGTTCTGTTTGCGAAATTCTTCCCTGGTTTTTCTCCACACCAAGATTCTACCGTCAGAACCAAATATATTAAATTTCCTCTCATCAGCAAATATAACTTTATTCCAGTATTCAGAATTCTTATTTATGTTGGATTTTCCGAAAGCTAGTCTGAGTTTTCTATTCTTTTCACTTACGAAGAATTTTTTCCTGGCTACTCTATCGTGATATCCAGCAGATCGAATTACCCTTCTAATAGTCTCAGGATTAACAATTATTCCATAGAATGCTTGTAAATCAGCAGCAACTTTTGAAGCACTATTTCTTGGATTTTTTTTAGTATTTCAAACGATAATTCGCTTTATTCCATTGGATAGCTTTTGTGGTCGGCCAGGTCTTCTTTTATCCTGAATCATATGAATCTTTTTATATCGTTTAATGATATTGAAAATTGTTGAACGACTCAAGTTAACTGTTTCAGCAGTTTTTCTAATAGATTTTCCACGTTCAATATGCAAATTAATAACTAATTTTCGAATTTCAGGCGAAGTTTCTTTTCGTTTAGCATTCTTGGCTACACAGAGTAAAAAACACAAAAATTCCAAAACAAACTGGAGAGAAATACTGCAGACGATTTTATAAATTATTGCCAATTGTTTTTAAGTAAAAATAAAACCCCAAAAAATATTTTTATTGCTTATTTCAGACGATTTTTGTTGCATATATAATGGTGTCCCTTCACTTATGTGAGGTATTTTTTGCTCCGTTCTAAACATTTGTATTTTTATTAAATTCATATTTTAATATTTTGACAAAATGTGTGTTATGTAATAATCTTTACTAAATTTAAGTATGAAACACACCCACAAAAAATGTGTACATGTTTTTTTTAATTTATTTGATTAGTTTCCTTTTGTAAAGCACAAGTGTCCCATCACTTATGTGAGACACTGTACTATATGAAATATATAATAATTATTAAACTCAAGCTGCAACCTTTTATTTTTACATAGCAATACACAATATGTGCTGAAAAATGAAAAAAAAAATCATATTTGCAAGAAATTGACTATTCCATGATTAATGAACAAAACATAAGTGCAAACTGCATTCAGGAAAATTTAATTGGCAGCACCAGTCGGCCCATGCATATTTTTCATTGGATTTCGATTTTCCAAAACTGTTTACTATAAAATAAACTTTGTGATTTACATTAAACCCTTTTAAAGTAAAAGTCACACTATATTTGAAATTATTTACCCATAGTTCTAAGAATTAAATATGAATTGTCATTTTGAAAACTTGTAACATCCCTCCCTCACATGGGACTCATTAGGGGTATGAGTTAGAAGGAGCTCCCTTCACATTAGATGACACCATTTTTGTCTCAAAATACCATCATGGAGGTGGTGGGGGAGCTAAACCCCTTAGGGGTCTATTATTAAAAATATCGATTTTGGGGGCATTTCCGGGTTTGATCAAATGCTAAAAATGGTTGATCAAATCGCTAGAGGTAATTTTACGTTAGATGAACCATTTTTGTCTCGAAATTCCGTCATGGGGGGACTAACTTTTAGGTGTCTGGAATTAAAAATATCAATTTTGGGGGCACTTCCGGGTTTGATCAAACGCTAAAAATGGTTGATCAAATCTCTAGAGGTAATTGTACGTTAGATGACACAATTTTAGTTTCGAAATTCAAACATGGAGGTGGAGGGGGGAGGTGCTCAATTTTAGGGGTCCAGTACTAAAAATATCGATTTTTGGGACACTTGCGCGTTTGATCAAATGGTAAAAATGGCTGATCAAATCTCCAGAGGCAATTTTACGTTAGATGACACCGTTTTTGTCTCGAAATTCAGTCATTGGGGAAGGGGGGCTAACTTTTAAGGGTTTGGAGTTTAAAATATTGATTTTGGAAGAATTTCCGGGTTTGATCAAATGCTAAAAATGGTTGATCAAATCTCTACAGATGATTTCACGTTACGTGGCACCACTTTTATCTCGAAATTCTATTATGGAGGTAGGGGGGTGGGAGCTAAACCCCTTAGAGAACTAATACTAAAACTATCGATTTTGCGGGCATTTCCAGGTTTGATCAAATGCTAAAAATGGTTGATCAAATCTCTAGAGGTAATTTTACGTAAGATGACACCATTTTTGTTTCGAAATTCCATCATGGAGGTGGGGGGGGGCTAAATTTTAGGGGCGTATTACTAAAAATATCGATTTGGGGGGCACTTCCGGGTTTGATCAAATGCTAAAAATGGTTGATCAAATCTCTACAGATGATTTTACGTTAGATGGCACCATTTTTGTCTCGAAATTCCATCATGGAGATGGTGGGGGAGCTAAACCTCTTAAGGGTCTATTACTAAAAATATCGATTTTGGGGGCATTTCCGGGTTTGATCAAATGCTAAAAATGGTTGATCAAATCTCTAGAGGTAATTTTACGTTAGATGACACCATTTTTGTCTCGAAATTCCGTCATGGGGGGGGGCTAACTTTTAGGTGTCTAGAATTAAAAATATCGATTTTGGAGGCACTTCCGGGTTTGATCAAACGCTAAAAATAGTTGATCAAATCTCTACGATCGATTTCTGATAAGAATCGCTAATTTTTTTTTTAATTTTGAGCATTTTGAAAAATCCTAAAAGTTAGCCCCCCCCTGGTTATTTTTAATCATAACTCGTAAAATAATGTTGATCAAACGATGAAAATTGTTGATCAAATCTGATCAAACGATGATCAAACGAAATGCATATCTCACTCTTTCATTTTCCGTCAAGGGGGGGCTAACTTTTAGGCGGTTTACTTTTTCTGCTAAAAATAATCATAAAAAATCTAAGTAAATATAAACTTTGAATATTCTCTGCTAATTATTGTTAAGTATAAATTATGTTTATAAATTTAACTACATTTAAAAGTTGTACCAATTTTGAATTTTCAAACAGAAACGCCCAGTTTTGTCTTCTTATTTGAGTTTATTGGTCCAGTCAGGAAAAGTTATCCACATTTTTAAAAATCTTCATAGAATTACTAAAGTGTAAATTTAAAAACGCTAAAGTAAACCCATTTCAGAAACATTAATTTATATGGTTATAAAAATCATCTGATTCAATTTTATATTAACTTATTAAACAGATACACCGAATATATCTACACATATTACAGACTAATTTCTCTGTTCAAATACTTTTTTAAAATTAATTAATATTAAAAAAAATAAAATTCTGTATTAGGACATACATTAATTTTTTAATACAACGAACCATAATTGTCAAAAACATCGATCTGAAAGTTTACAACTCATTCGAATAATTAGTTTTCGAGATAGAGAAAATTTTTGCCTTCATTAATTTAAGAGGGACCATATTTTATTATTATTATTATTATAAATTTAAAATTTCTGTATAATTTTACTGGTGACTAATTGAGTGTTTTCGATGCTTTTTCTTGTAAGATCTTCATTTTCTTTTCCGAAATTTATGGATCACTTTTTGTTTATAATTTTATTAAGATTTAAGAAGATTACTTATACTACTATGTATGTTTTTAGGATGGCGTCAAACACAAGTGATACAATTTTAAATGTCGATGTTCATGGCACTTTTTAATGTGTAGACAATCTCCAAAGTTGGTTTTGTATAGGCCCTAAGAGTGGGGATGCCCTCCGCGGTGGACTTTCGAAGGGAACCTAATCCTTATTTACGCAAGGAAATCCAACGTTCGAATAAAATCACAGGAAACTCCGAACAATTAAACCGACGGGCGCGACTGGGCTCGAACCTAGCACCTCCCGTCAACCAGTTTCGAGCGCGGAACCTCTCGACCACTGGTGAGGACAAGGAGTTCAAAAGTAAAATGTATAAATAACATTTAATACTCAATATTATCAATCAGTTTTTACCTGTCTTTTTTATACAGTAATTTCCAAGAGAATTATTCGGAGCGGGAGTGGGGGTACACTTTTTTCGTCTTATGACCTTTTGGGAAAATAATAAAACCAAAAACCCCTAACCTACAAGCAAATCTGTATTCAATTTGCTGAAACTGTTAGATGTTAAACGATTAGTTTCAGAACACTGCGTAAAGTTCTGTAGCTTTTATGGAACTTTAAACAGGCACGGAGAAATAGAAGAAGTCTACTATTTAGATTCAGAAATTAAGCCAGCTTCATATTTAAGAGGCTACTTCAGTTAAAAGAAAAGATCGGTTCGCTAATACTAATCCTATGGAAGAAATTTATAAAGATATTTCAGTTGCATTTCAATATTTTTAAATGATTTTCTTTTGCATTAGATCGCAGAGATCAATCTGTATGCAGGCCATTTTTTTTACCTTTTCAATTTTGATTACATATATTTTCTACGAGAATGCTTTTACTTTCCAAATCGGTTCCGAAAATAATAGTGTACACATTAAAATATCTGTTAACAAACTCAAAAAAGTAAAATTAAATCAATATCAACTATCCAATAAAAAAAAATAAATAAATAAATAAAATAAAAAATAAAAATATTGAAATGCAATCGAGATATCTTTATAAATTTCTTCCGTATGATTAGCAGTAGCGAATGGGTCTTTTTATTTGATTGAAGTGGCTACGCGAGTGTGTTAAATCTTATTAAGCTATAGGTACAACACAAGCAATTAAAATTGACGCGGGTTCTTTGTGCGCCCTCTGAAAATCTAAGGTCTGCGCCCTTTACCCTGGTCCAGTCTGACCCTGATCAGTACATATCTTTTGAATTATTAACGGGAGTAAAAATAAGGGATAAAGAAGATCTAAATATTAAACGAATTATTGAATAGGAACATGAAAATGCGTTTGTAGGAGAAAGACTTAACAGGAGAAATATTGCCAAATAAAACAGTCTAAAAATCCAACTAGAAAACAGAAAAACTTATAATCGTAAGTGAAAAAGCGCAGGGTGCTACAAAATCGGTAATCTAGTAGCCATAAAAAGAACCTATTTTGGGGTCGGCGTAAAATTACGGCCAGAATTCTTTGGTCCTTATAAAGTTACTAAGGTGAAAGAGAATGATCCATATGATGTCGAAAAAATAGGCGTCCAAGAGTGACATCGACTGCAGCCGATTGTATGAAGCCACGGGCTTCTGTACCCTCAAGTATTTGTCATAATTTGAGTGTTATCTTGTTTTGCGTGCGTTTTTGTGTTTTCATGTTATCGTTTTATTACCTCTTACACATATAACAACAACTGAAATTATTGAAACATTTAAATATTTTTTAATACTATTTTACGCAAAAAAAAAAAAAAAAAAAAAAAAAATTACAATCCAAGCAAAAAAAAAAAAAAAAAAAAAAGACTTTTAAGTTTTGAATTTTTGAACATTTTGACTGCTATCAGGACTTTCTATGTTTTTTACTATTTTTTTCTGTTAAAATTGTTATTCATATAGTTTGTGTTTTTTATTATTTTACAGCTGTCATGAAAGTCGCACAGTGCTCGACCTGGTCTATATAATATGTGAGAACACAGAATGGTCAAAATAGCCGAAATGTAGTAGCGAGCTGGCCTTGGAGAGCTGCTAACCGCACCTCCAGTCCATAGTCTACAGCCTAGGCAAAATTTTGCAAGCTACGAGAAAGTGATGCAGTGATATATCGAAGAAAACTCTTCGCCGGGAGAGATGAAGTGACAAGCGGGTGGAAAATATGGTCGGACGGCAGCTCTTCATCTGCGAAAATGAGGCGCTGCCCAACTTTTTTTTTTTCGTTATTCTCGATTAGATTTGATGGGATCTAGGCAATTTATTATATATTCTTACTTACTCATGTTCCATTATAATGAAGAGTATTTAGATGAATATTTTAAAATTGTACAGCTACATACCCGGGAGAAATATTGAATGTGAAATAGGCAAACTTATTTTCTCTTGTTATTTATGCTTCTTCGCCAGGTTACTATACATATGTATGTAAAAAGATATCACACAAAATATATGGTTGTACAAAGCAATTAAAATATGCTACCGTCTATTGAGTATAAATTTATGAAAGCCACATTTAAACGTATTAGGCGTTTTAACACTTTACGACATAGTTGAAAATGTATAGGAATTCGGTTTGTCTGTCCGTTATCTAACATGTGTTAATATAGTTGGATTTCTCTGTAATTGATCGCATTTGCCTAGTTTGACATGCAATTTCTAACTTGTTTCAATTGTGTTTCATATATGGATATAGATATAGATATAGATATACTATTGTCTTATAGAGGCTACTTCTGGACATGCCGTGTACAACTATTTAAAAACTAATAATTACTAACCATGCTTCTAAATAATTTTGAATCAATCTAAAATTTTCAATTAGAAATAATAATGTCTATTTAGTTTGGTCGATTGCCAAGTCTCTGTTTGAATATATAATGTTTATAGAAAATAAAGGAGAATTCAAAAATCTCTAGTTTTTACTACAACTGTTACAATACAAGATTTTATGGCTAAGTTCTAAGTTGCCAATTACTTATTTAAAAATAGTGATTTTAACCAATGCGAAATTTTATCCCGCGAAAAAGGAAAAGAGTTCTCAAAGACGATGGGAAGATTATCTGATGCAATCCGGTTTCTAGCGTCACTTAGAAGGGAATAGTCGGTAATCGAATGATTCTTTACAATGTAAATACAAAGACATTATGCAACAGATAAAAGAATAAATTTAAGTGATGGGATTTTAGGAAAATACTTTAACAGATTAATGTTTTTTAGAATAAAAAAATAAAGAAAACGCTGATCAAAGGCATGGAATTAAAATAAATATGTTAAGATATTATAAAAAAGAAAGGAGAAAAGTTAAATATCATAAAAATTTGGAAATAATTAATTTAGAGTTGCGGCGAAATTTTTTTTATTATTACACACACACACACAAACTTATATATGAGAACCCCAGAAGCCAAGGGGTACAAGTGACAAAACTTCGATTAGGAGTAAATTGAGTTTAAAGATAATTGATGTTAAATTGGAACATCAATAACAATTGAGTGGATTGAAATAGGAAATTTCTGCTTGTTGCATTCTGGTCTTTGAACTCTTATTTCAATAACTGTTAAAAAATAAAGTACAATTTTCTTTAAATGTATAATTAATCAATATTGTTTGCTTTTCGAAAAAAGTGGTTTGCCTCTATAACTCAGCAAATAATAAGAAAATCACTTATATTTCTTTACCTGAAATGAAAAAAGCATATTTTTAGGTCGTCTGTGTATTTAGTTTATTTTTTTCAATTTTGTCACTTATACCCCTCATATATAGTCTGCCTTCTCCAATTTTCTTATCTGATGTTAAATTTCCAGTTAAATTAAACTTAATGCTTAAATAGATTACAATAATTATTTCATCATTTTACAGGAAACTAAATACCAGAAGATGATAATTATCAAAATTAATTAAAGCTTTAATCATAATCAAATTTCTTTAGGTTAATTATTTTGTCAATACTTTCGGAAAACAAATTCAAACGAATTTTATCTTCGAAGCGTAAAGGAATTGTCACAACTTTTTTAAAAGGTCATCATTATATTTTCATTTATATCATCTCTTCATTTTCTTCATTTAGTATTAATTTTCTATCACGATAAACACTTACGTTGTATATTCCCGCTAATGTATTAAAATATATTTTCAGCTAATGCACAAGCCGAGCCGAATATAACTGAGACTGAGAACACAATTTTCGACTCACTTAACTGATTTGCCTTTAGTTCCATGAAAAAATTTCCTTAAGAAATTTCTGTGATGCAGTCTCAACTCAACCCACCTAGAATATACTCAATATCGCCATATTTAATTATGCTACAGTATTGATTTCCAGAATTCACAAAAAGTCTCTTTGTCAAGCTATTCTTTCTGCTAAAGTCAATGATTTCATTAATATTTCTAATACTGTAAATGTAATTTCCCAGCGATGTTAAAGTTGACAGAGTAAACATATTCTCACATTTAAGAATAGCGATACAAACAAGTTGGAAATTGCACGTGAAGCGTACATTTGACATTTGAAGTAACATTGCTTTGAGGCCTATAGCTGCTATGGCTGTCGCCTCGAATGATCCATTAAACACAGAAACAAAGACAATACAGAACAATTTTTATTACACATATCCATTACATATTTTTATAACACTAGAAAGAGACAGCACAACATCCATGTCCGTACCCGAATTCGAACCAGGAACTCTGCGTGTGGCAGCAGCTGCCGCTACCGACCACGTCGATGAGTCGACACGTGAAGCGTAGCAAATGAGGTGCGTTCGTACAATAACAAAGTTTTAAAAATATCACTCTCATATATCAATCTCATAAAATTGTAAATAGTTAATTACAATTAAAATGCGCACCAAACAATGTTCTTTCTATACCATTATGCAATGGAATACTTTTGTGTGGCCTTGTCAATCAATAACAAATGTTCTTTGCACCACAGATTATGCAAAATGTATATTATAATAAGTACTTTATATTTGCATATCAATTTTATTATGTTCGAATGAGTGTAACATCATTAAAATGCATTTGAAACATTTTTCCCCATTGACCGTAATGTAACGGAATACTTTTGATTGTCCCTGTAATTGAACTAAGCATCCCATTTTAATGAAATTATGTAAAATGTATGTTTTTAAATTTCAAACGATTAAAATGCATTTGAAATTTTTTTCCCCCATTGACCATAATGTAATGGAATACTTTTGATTGTCCCTGTAATTGATCTATGCATCCGATTTTCATAAAATTTGAAATGACTCCACAAAATTATGTAATAATTATACCTTTTAAATTTAAAACGATTCGGTTGGGTAGTTTTTGCGTTGTTACATGGGACGTATGGACTGAACGACAACTATAGGCGCTACGTATTTACATAATTGCGAACGCACCTAAAAATGATTGTACTTCATTTATACTAAAATCAGCTGTACATCGCTATTATCGTATTTTTTTAAACACTTTCTAACATATACATTATACTTGAAAAGTGTTCAAGACTCTCGCTTGTCTATCCGCCTGTCTGTCAGGCCACATTCTAAATCGCGAATTTATATACAAGGATTACCATAAATAATTATTCATAATTCATATCTTGTATTGTGATTTAGTATGTCACATTTGTTATAGAAAACGAAGTTGTAGCCTTTATAGTTCATTTACAGGAACACTCAAGAGAATTATTTTTGTTACGTTATGGTCTTTGAGGGGGGCAGGGGATCGTTTATAGTACAGTTTAATGACATTGCAAAGTTTCAAAAATATTGAAATTGAATATACATAACTGAAGATCAAAGCAAGATGTGTAAATAGTATTTATCGTTCATTCACATAGGGATACACAAAAGAATATGGTTAACAGTACTGTCTATAAGTGAAAATTTCTGGAACTGCTTTTTTAGTTCCGATATGCGGTTTTAAGATTAATTAAATTTTTGCATTTTACTTCGTGTATATATAAATTCTATAAATCATATGGAGGGTTGAACAAATTAATTGAGTTCATTTCCGTTTATTAAGTCTGTTCGCATTAGATAGTTTCTCAATAATAACACCTGGTAGTTTCATGAATTTCCAAGTAAAAATAATTGAAAACTTGTAATATAAAATTGCATTTTTTTTTTTAAATCTAAGAACGAAAATTATTCAAGGAGATTTGTTATCTGTGTTACACATTTCCTTTTCTTAATTGAACCAAATTTTAGCATACTACTTATAGTATACAGGGTGAGTCATAAATATCGAAACAGTAGGCTATCTCCTTAAATATTACCCCTAGACCCATACTTCCAATTGCAAAAATTCATAAAAAAGGTGAGATTTCTGATAAGATAAGTTGCAACTCCATGGGGTGTCTATTTGAAAAAAATACGAAAATTCAATTTTTATACGGCCCCCGTAGGGAAAAATTTCCAATCAAGAAATTATTCTTTATCCATTCCTAAATTGAACAAAAAAAAGTTTCATCTAAATATCTAAAAACCTGACAGAGATATTAAAATCCGAAATTCTGAAAAATTCGTAACTTACACCACTTTATCATGACTGTAAACGAAGAGTTTTTGGCTAATTTTCAAAGCAAGTGAGGGATCGTCCATAAATTATCTATTATTAAATATCCATTTAAGACAGTGCCTCTCATTTGGACATAACAAAGCAGCGTATTGAATTAAATCTAAACTTGTTTTCAAAATATTTTGGTAGTTTGCACTGGAGGTCTGCATAGATCGAAATATCTAGGTCAGGTCCCAAACCGACCCATAGAGTAAAAAGTTCGGCCCGGCCTGAGAAATTGTTAAAATCATAACCCGGACCGGTCTAGAAAATAGTTTAAATCATAGCCCGGTTCAGCCACAAATTTCTACATAGTTTTTTACTTCGGTGTTGGAAAAAATTGTTTCGTATGGAGGTGTTCTGCCCAAAAATTCCTTTTCGTTTTTTATATTTATACTTTTTATTATTAAAGAAGCGCCAAAGGCTGTAATATATTTATTTTATCAATGAATCTCTAATATCAATGAATCTCTAAATGTAAATGTTTCACTTATATATCCATATCATGCATTGGAGACTTTGAAAAATGTTATGGAGTAAAATCTTTTAAGACGGAATCCCATAGGAAAAAAATACGTTATAGACAGATGCCCTTCCTAGGAGGTGTAATTGAAGTTTTTTTTTTTTTTCTCAGGTAATATTGTATTTATTTTGCGTGGATCAACATATTTTCCGTTTAAGACAGAATTCCGTCATAAGCAGATTTTTTTCACTGATTTTATTGTATTTAATTTTTTAGCCTTTGAATGTAACTATTCTTTAAAAAAATAAATTTTTAAGGGTTTTTTTTTTTTTTGTGTATGTGTGTGTGTGTGTGTGTGTGTGTATGTGTGTGTGTGTGTGTGTGTGTGTGTGTGTGTGTGTGTGTAAAATAAAGATTTCAAAATCTATGTGTTTTTCGTAAAAAATTTGATTGAGCCAAATTTTATTTATTTTATGTACGTGTTAAGTCAGCCAGAGACAGTGATTTTAATACGGGTTTTGTCGAGATTGAGATTGAAAATTTCGTTCAGTGTACACATAGGAAGAAGGAAGCAGTCTTCTCCTTTATGAAAAGTACGTTAGGCGAATCTTTAGAAAAAAGCAACGTCTCTGTCCTGGTCCGGCCTGGGCCCAGAATACAGATTTTTTAATAATTTAAAGACAAGAATTAGTGGGGAAAAAATTCATTATGCAGAAAAACGAAGTGTACTGTTTAAATGTCCGTCAGTTATTTAAAAGAATGCTTTCTCTAAAATACAGATTGAGCCACTTTTTTTTTAATTTAAATCTGACAACTTCAGGCTTTTTATCGTCCTGGAGATTATATTAAATGTTAAGAATTTTTAAAGAAAAAAATAACTTGAAATACGTCATTTTTTATTTTTTTCCATTAGTTTTGTTTAGGTAAATTTGAAAAAATATTTACTTTTGAAAATATGATTTTTTTTTAAAGTTATAATATTTTTTCGATAAGTATTTTTAATAGTTGTAAAATTATTAAAAAACAAAAATCCTGGAACAAAACTAAAATCAGATTTTCATCTTTAATTAAATGGAAAGAAATTGAAATCCGATAAATAATGTTACGAGTTATAACGATTTTTAATTATCCCATTTAAAGCAGTACTAACCACATGAAACTTATAAATTGTATGAAAAATTTTAGGATGTAATTTTCTTAGCAAATTATAAGGGGAAAAAAATCAAAATTCTAAATCAAAAAATAGACTTTTTACGCGTTTCCTAGAATTGTTAAAGAAACATTGTTTTTTGAATTGCGCACATTTCAATTTGTGTCTAATCCCTTAAAACCTAATGAATTTTTTAAACGGCTATAACTCTGCGAGTTTTGAAGATATGAAGATGCAACTTTTTGTGTCTTATTCAGGACTGAATAAGGAAAGTTTTCCTAATTGGAGTTTTTATTCTACGGGGGCCGTATAAAAATTTAATTTTTGTATTTTTTCAACTAGACTTCCCATGGAGTCGTAATTTTTAACCTTTTTATATGAATTTTTGCAATTGGAAGTATGGGTCTAAGGGCAATATTTAAGGAGATACTTATTGTTTTGATATTTATGACTCACCCTGTATATACAAAACTATTGATCATATACAGGGCTTCACAAAAGAATTGTGATATTTTTCGAACTACAGATGGTAATTTCTAAAATTGTGTTTTTAAACATGCAAATTATTTATGTGTTTTAATTGTTTTCTCACAATTTTAAAGAACAAAGTTTCATTACAGTATTCAGAATGTGTTGGAAAGTGTTTCATAATTTATTCTTATAAAGAACAATTTTTCTTTCTTGTTTTTCTTAAAACATTTATAGTTCCAGCATTTTTTTAAATAAACAGCAATTTGCAAAATTTGAAAACTCATACTTATAATTCAGATATCCGAAATAGGGTGCAATATATTTATGGAGTTAATAGCATTTATGGAATGAAACATTTTTAAAAATAATCATTGCTAATTTCTCATATTAACCTAAAAAAATAATAAAAACAATAATTCAATACAATTTAGTCACACTTGTCTAAAAATAAACATACAACTTTCTTGAGTTTTAAAGATCACTGAACACTAAATTAATCATTAAATTACACTGACTACACTAAATTATCTATTCATGAATTCTTTTAAGCGTAAAAGATAAACAGTTACAAGAACTCTTTTTTACCAAAAACATAAAATTATTTGCCCCAGTACATATTAATTCATCCTTTGTATCCATCACTATTATTTTAATGCGTATTTTATTTTATTTTTTTCCAATCTGTCTTTGGCAATCTTCTTTTATGATGTTAAATTTTCCAATTAAGTTTTATTTAATGCTTAAGTAGGTTGTATTAATTAGTTCATTACGTTACAGGAAACCAAACACCAGAAGATGATAATTATCGAAATTAATTAGGGCTTCATTCATGATCGAATTTCTTTAGATTTATTATTCCGGCGATACTTCGGGGGAAGTAAGCTTGAAGAAATTTTATCTGTGAATTGTAAAGAAAAAGGTATTTGTCATGATTTTTTTTTCAAAGGTCGATGACTTATATTTTCTCTTGACTGAATTTTGAGACTTTATGTCAGTTCTATCTAACTATAAATATATAAATAAAATTTATTACTTATACATCAGTCAAAAAGAAAGTCAGAGGAATTATGAAATTAAAGGAAAACTCGATTGAATCTTTAGGTAAAGGTAAATGAAATACTACTGTAAAAGACTTATTTTCGCCAGCCCGTGGTAATCGCGAAAATTTTTCGTTTCGTGAACATATACTTCTGTAATAGTGGCATCGATAATAATAATTACAGAAATCCTGTTTCTTTTCTTATATCGTAAATGGATAGTTAATACGTTAATTCTACATAGTTGACATATTAAGAGAAATTTGAAATTATTTGCTTTACAATATTATAATATAACATCATAACATAAATAATATTTATAATCTTTACAAATATAATAAAGATAAAGCTCCTGATTGACTGACTCTTCAACGTAGAGCTGAAATAAATAATTATCATACATATGAAATAATATATACATAGGATATACATAATTATATTCTGACGGGCAAAATGCCACTGAAAATAAAAACACCACATTAAATAATTTATCAAAGAAAAACATTAGCTGAATGTTATGTATTTAATAAAAATGCATTAAATTAATTTTCTTTTATATTATTTATGATTTTTATGATGCTGTGCATTTAATAAATACTATATACTCAGTTACTGTTTTGAACACTATTTACGATTTGCAGCCACTTCTGGCAATTGTTTTTCCTTACAGAAAATGTGTAAATATAATTTTCTCTTCATTTTTTCCTTTTATGATGCTTTTCCCTGTGTAAAACATTCTGGCAGATAAAAAACAAGTAAATAAAAACAGCTATCATTAATGTAGTCTTGAAAAAAGTTTAACGTTCGTTTACTTCCAGAAAAGGATTTCTTGGACATACGATATACATTTTTATGAAAGCATTTATAAAAAGCCTTTGTCTCACTCTCAAAAATAAAACCAAATAAATAAACAAACTTCGTGGAGCCATTCTCGATTTTTCAAAACTAATTTAACGGAAAATTTTCATAACTATATTCTACGAATAAACTTCGGTTTCAGAAAATAGAAAAAAAGACTGCAATTCGCAATAAATTTTTCCATTTCCCCTTCAAAAAGAAAATTTTAGCGAATTTTATGCTTTTCATTATGCGTCTCTATGTCTAATAGAAAATCCTATTTATTTTATAAATCTCGATTTTTTTTCCTTTTCTGCTCATTCTTATTCAGTTACGGTCACAAGTACGTAATGAGTTCTGCCAGGGAATATTCCATTTTATCTAAAATTCGGTCTTCAATCTTGGCCAAACCACCGTGTTAAAAAGTACTTGGAAAAATGTCTTGATATCATGCCAAATTCGTTCTTAAGAGTGAATAGTGAATGAAAATCTGTTTTGTAATTGGTTGTCTGGCTTGTTGCCAAACAAAAGAATGGAATAAAGGAAAAGTTTATATACTGTTTCCTTTTAACAAAAATTCTTGCTTTTTGATGTAGATTTCTTCAGAATATATTAAACACAAGGAAAAGTGTATTAAAAATTCATTTTTTTTTTTAGAGGAGGCAAAAATGATAAAACAAATCAGCTATTGTTATAAATAAGTAAATAAATAAATTCTAAAAGAAAAATATTTAGTATTGTTTTCAAATGTAGCACATATCGAATTGCTGTGCAAATGAATCCAAGAATCCTAATGAATCCAACGACGGCTTTTTTTTGCAAGTTGCTTAATGCAGCGGAGCATCCAAAAAAATGATTGAAAAAAATCTTTCTTATTACTTAATTATTAGAACAATAGTTTAGTCAAGTGCAAAATTTAAAAAAATGCTTATTTGGGAATTAATTCATTGCATAGTTAGATAAACTGAATTTATACTTAATGGAAGGTCTTATGCTTTTTAAACTTAAAAAAAAAAAAAAAAAAAAAAATTGATTTTTGAAGTAATTTTCTAAATTCTCAAAAATTATTAAAGTATCTAGGATTCTTTAAACATTTGAAAAAATAAAAAATAAAGATCTGAAATTTCCCATTATGTTTATGAAGAAAATATAGGTTGTCCACCATTACTGCTAATAAAATCATATTACATTAGCTTCAAGTAATTTCAAATTCATCTACTCGAATAAAACGGTTGTCTTAATTATGAGAAGTAAAATTAATCCTACTTTTTAAATTTGTTTTTTATAATTTTTTTCCTTTTAAACGGCTGCATCAATTAAATGACACACAAATGTCACGAATATTACCGTGATAATAATAATAATAATTCATAATAATATTCATGATTTTAAAAATGTGAACAGAAATCAAACTAGTCACAAAAATCATAAAAATTTTAAGTATCAACACTCAGTCACAAAAATATTGCAAATTTAGTAACGGACTTTATATGGTTAAGAATCTTCCCTCTTAATGGGCCTTTAAACATCAAGTTTCGAACATCAATTTTCAAACATTAACACTTAGAAATCAAGATAAAGTCGAGGGGAAAAAGGTATTTGTTTTTAATATTTTGAAACCTTTATTTTCCTCTTTTTGAATGATATATTACTTTTGTTGCTAAGACAACAAGAAGTTTAACATAAAACATTTGAGCCATTCTATATATTTTCATCATACATTCCTTTTTGAACTTCTATGTGACTTTTTGTTGTATCTACTACAAGTTATAGTTTGTAATCTTGCGAGAATATTTCACACACACCCCTAATTAATCTGAAGTGTACTTTTATTAGAAGCATTTGCACAAATGTTTTATATATACTACGGGGCTCTGCCCCCTGCGAGCAACGCCCGCCAATCCTCGTTCTTCAGAGTTTTGAAACATGGTAATTTGTTTTTCCTTAGGCGGGGGGGGGGGGGACTCTACCGAATGTCATGAACAACGATATTTTTTTGTAGTCGAGTTACCATTCAGTCATGAATGGAGCATTTTTCAGTTACCATGATTTCATCCGCCGCTGTCGTGACAGCTGACGGTTGCTTTTGAAATTGATAATTAAAATTCATCACACATTTGAAAATCTGCTTAAAAAAAGGTTATAAGTGTAAATGTCCATGTGTAAATATGCTTAATATTTACACATGGATTCGGACAAATGCTGTCCGAGCCTCCATATAAAAGTTAAAAAATCTCTGCCAATCAGTCTTTTATTTCAAGTCTTTTATTTTTTCTTTTATTTCAATCAGTCTTTTATAGAAAATATTTTTCCGTTTGATTTAAGGATTAAAAAACTCTATCTGCTTGAGAATAATAGTTAAAACCTCAAAATGTATCGTGTATTGAAATTTTACGCTTATATATTATGTTTTGATTCATTTTTAGATATTGTCAGTAACATGTTTTAATTATTTTCTCTGTCTTAATGCACCATCATGCATATATTCATTTTATTTTTAAAATTTAAATTGTTTATTTTATTTATTAAGCTATTTAAGAATTTTCTAAAAAGCATCAAACAGTAATTTGTACAAAAACATTCAAAAATATTTGGTGCACATAACTTGCATTTATGCTGTCTGCAATACACGCATGTATTCATTTATGATGCACATATGCCTCATTTATTTCATAACATCTATATTGAAACAGATTTGTCAGCCATGCTACTTTTGCATCATGTGATTATTCCCAATGTGACGTCAAATGAATATTGCCCATAAATAAATTGTTTTAAATGCATAGTTTTAATTTATGGCTTAATTTTTATCTTAAATTTGGTTTGCGGGAAATAATTTTATTATTTTTAAGTTTTTTTCCCCTTTAGATTTAGGTGGAAATATATAATTCAATCATGTTATATAGATATTAATGAGTGTTATTATTTTTTTTATTAGACGAAAAATGTGGTCGCTATTATTTGTTTCAATATGATAACCACCCAAAGTATGTGCGCAAGCTCATCAAACAATAATATTCGCAAAGGAAATTTTTTTTTTTTTTTTTTTTTTTTTTTTTTTTTTTTGAAATGGCGATTGTAAACGCCCAATATGAATCCAATAGGAAATCTTTGAAAAAAAGTTGAGAAATGTGCACGGATTTATAAATATTCCAATTCAGCAGAAATTTCATAAAAATTGCTGGAAGTGTGGAACAAATTTACCACAGACGATCTTCAACCATTGACTGAATCAATGTCACGTTGCTGCACTGCAGCACTTATTACAAAAGGTATGGCGATAAAATATTAATTGTAAATGTTCATCATTGTTATTTTATTACAATACTATTTTTTTTTTTCGAATTTGTGAAGGTGGCCGGAAACTTTTGAGAACATGCATTTTCCTGTATACTTAATTTTGTAAGTTAAATTTATTGATATTGATTTATTATTTCATAAATAAGTACCTGAATATTATGTCAATAAAATGTATATCACTTTGAAATTCCTCTTCATATGTGTATACTTATAAATTAACTAAAAGTTTTTCTTGGCCTGAAACTTTTGACCGCCACTGTATATATACATTTCTTGGCGCAACATTTCAGTCCTTCTCCATTCATAATATCAACATCAACGAAATATTTCAAAATAAAGCTACATCATATTTGTTGTACAACTGGTCAAAAAATTGAAATCCACCTACTATTTTAGAAATATGCTCATTAAGAGAAATTTGTATCTTTTCAAAATTTTCGTTTATTTTTAAAAATGTGGATCAAATGGAACTTTTGTAAGTACTTTTTAGCATCTTAAAGTTTATTTGTTTTATATGATACAAAACAATTTTCATGTATTAAGCACATATTGTAATAGTAATGCACCATTGAAATTACTTTTTTACTATAAAAAAATATTAGTAATGCTAAAACAAAATGTAATTTTTCATTACTTATATATTACTCCGAGGATAAAATTGAAAAATAGGCTTCAAAAATCTTCTCGGAAAGTTTAAATCTGTTGAATACACCACATCATTTCTAGATGAAAAATAATTCTGAAAAAATAAAAATACAATCCATTTTACTTTTGCGTCTGAAATTCCCATTAATTTCCCCAAACGGGCAATAAATAATTATAAAATATTCTGGCTAAATTTTAAACTACATATCATATTTAAAAAGAAAGTAAATAAGCCCATTATGGATGAGCTTTTATATGTAAGCATTATGTTTCCTGGATATTTTGTTTGATCTCCGAGAAATAAGTTATTCAAAATAATAATAATAATAATAATAATAATAACATTCGATTTTACAAGCAATTAAAGACATTTTGTTGGTTTTTTTTTTAGTGTTTTAAAAAATAATAATGATGCGAATACTGCATGTAATTTTTCCTTCTTATATACTACTCCGTAGGATAAAATTGAAAAATATGCTTCAAAAATCTTCTCGCAGAGTTTAAATCTGTTGAATACACCACATCATTTCCAGATGTAAAACAATTCTGAAGAAACTGAAATCCATTTTACTTTTGCGTCTGAAATTCCCGTTCAGTTCCTCAACGAGCAATAAATAATTCTAAAATATTTTGGATAAATTTTAAACTACTTAACACATTTACGAAGAACGGAAATAAAGATGGGCTTTTATATGTACCCATTATTCCATGAGTTTTCTGGATATTTTGTTTGTTTCTCAAGAGTTAGGTTATCTAGGGGAAAAACTTATTAGATTTTACAAGTAATTAAAGAGATTTCACTAATGTTTTAAAAAATAATAACAATGCGAAAACTACATGTAATTTTTCATTACTTATATACTACTCCGAGATTAAAATTAAAAAATAGGCTTCAAAAATCTTCTCGCAAAGTTTAAATCTATTGAATACACCATATCATTTCTTGATGTAAAACAATTCTGGAAAAAAAAAAAAAAAAAAAAAAAAAAAAAAAAAAGAAAGAAAGAAAGAAACACATTTTACTCTTGCGTCTGAAATTTCCATTCAATTCACCAATGGGCAATAAATAATTCTAAAATATTCTGGCTAAATGTTAAACTACATAGCACATTTACGAAGAAATGAAACGAACCCATTATGGATGAGTTTCTATACATAGACATTATTCTGTGAGTTTCCTGGATGTTTTGTTTGATTCCCGAAAAATAGGTTATCTGGAAAAAAAAAAAAAAGATTAGATTTTACAAGCAATTAAACAGAGATCGCTAGGTTTTTTTTAAAGTGTTTTTAATAATAATAATAATGCGAAAACTGCATGTAATTTTTCAAAGTTTAAATCCGTTGAATACACCACATCATTTCTAGATGTAAAACAATTCTGAAGAAAATGAAGTCCATTTTACTTTTGCTTTTGGAATTTCCATCCAGTTCCCCAACGAACAATAAATAATTCTAATATACTTTGGCTAAATTTTAGACTACACAGCGCATTTACGATTAAAGGAAATCAGCCCATTATGAATGGGCTTTTGTAAGCGGACATTATTCTGTGAGTTTCCTGGATGTTTTGTTCCCAAGGGATAGGTTATCTAGACGGGGAAAAAAATGATTAGGTTTTACAAGCTTTTAAAAAGATTTCACTAGAGTTTTTTTTTTTTTTAATTTTTTTAAAGATAATAATAATAATGATGATGCAAAAACTGCATGTAATTTTTCATAGCTTTTTTTACTACTCCGTACGATAAAATTGAAAAATATGCTTCAAAAATCTTCTCGCAAAGTTTAAATCTGTTGAATACACCACATCATTTCTAAATGTAAAACAATTCTGAAGAAAATGAAATCCATTTTACTTTTGCGTCTGAAATTCCCATTCAACTCCCCAACGAGCAATAAATTATTCTAAAATATTTTGGATAAATTTTAAACTACACAGTACATTTACGAAGAAAGGAAATAAGCCCAATATGGCTTTTATGCGTAGACATTTTTCTATATTTCGTGGATATTTTGTTCGATTATCGAGGAATAGGTTATCTGAAAAATAAAATTAACTGATTATTTTTACAAGCAATTAAAGGTATTTCACTAGAGGGTTTTTTTTCAGGCATAATTTGTTTTTGTAGATATTTATACAGGGTGTTTTAAAATTATATGTTTGAAATGTAAAGGCAAGTATAGGGGACATAAATAAGCAGATTTCGTATATTAGTGTTAATGCAGAAATGCAGCAGAGGATGCTGTTGACTGCGATGGATGCATGCTCTTTACTGACTTAAGGCTTCTGTTTTCGCTCGAGAAAACGCTCGCGGGCTAATGCTATTCCTATGGGGAAGCATTTTTCTAATAATTCTTTCGCATTTTGACATTTTTTAATAATTTCTTTTATATTGGATAGCTGAGGTGCATGCTGACAGCGCACATTTTTTACTTTTTCGATTTTGGTTCCAGATATTTTTTTAAAGGACTTTCAGTTTCGAAACCGGTTTTGAAAGTGAAAATAACTTTGCAAAAAATATCTGCATTCAAAATCGAAAAAGTAAAAAAGGTGCACTGTCGGCATGCACCTCAGCTATCCAATGCAAAAAAAAAAAAAAAAAAAAAAAAAAAAGTATTCAAAAATGTCAAAATGCGAAAGAGTTATTAGAAAAATGCTTCCCCATAGGAATAGCATTAGCTCGCGAGCGTTTCCTCAGCCAGAGACAGGGGCCTAAAAATGAGAACTTTATGACTTAAGTTTAAATTATTCAGAATGCATAAAACTTGCGGATGTTGTATTTCAGGAACTATCTAGTGGCATTCATTTTTCTGTTTTTCTGCAAACACGATGCATTTTTCAGAAAATAGTATCAAAATGAGCGTTTTGAATCGAGTTCTCGCGTAAAAGAGGAATAGCTACTCAAAGTGGGGTGTAAAACGTGTTAGTCATGTGATCGAATTCGCTTATAACTCAATAGGTAATTTATTGATCAAAAATGGAAAATTCAGTTCAATACCAAATAGCTTCCATAGTCAGGCTTTCCAATTTTATATCTTTCCGTTAAATAATGAATTTGTAAATGTGTCAAAATATTTTTCGCCTGTTGAGCAGAGCAGTTGAGAACAGCCTTAAATTGGATTTAGAACAAGATGCGTCGTTACACTAGAGGAGAACTTATCGACATGTATGGTTTTGTAATGAAATGACTGCCCAAAGTCTTTACATTGAATTATTCCTCAGTAGTATTCAGCCAAATTCCTGAATATTTGAGCGTCTTCATCGATAGTTGTGCGCGAGGGAGTGTTTTATGCTTTCAGACATGATACGATACAGGCACAATAAGCTATCGCTGAATTACTGCAGTAGGAGAAGAACTTTTTTTCTCCTACAGTAGAGAATAGTCCTTCGAAAGTTCGAGAGCTGTTGGACGTGCATTGGATGTAAACCCTACTCTTGCTCAGTTTCATGCATGAATTGCACGGCGTCAAGCTCCGCATTGGTATAAAGCTGCTATCAGATTCCACAACTTTCAGAGAGATATTTGAGGGAACACTTGATTTCCTACAGCTTTTCGCGAAACATTGTCTCAACACTCAGTGTGACACCAAACAACAATATCCCCCAACATTTTTTCGCAGTTCTAAAAAAAGACTCCGTAAATCGCAACTTTTTCTCCAACTTTCAACATTTCAACCAATCAGAGATAAGTGATGATACACTGTTAAAGATCTTGTCCTAGTTTGAACCAAACTTTGGTTCTCAGTAGCTGCCATTGTAAGATGTGAGACCTTGAACCAATATTTAGAGCTACTGTTGAAGCATGGTTCCAATAGATGGAACGAGGTTGAAAGAGGAAGCTCCAAATGTTGGTACGAGATTTCGCCATCGTATGATAGCAGCTACAGAGTACCAAAATTTGGTTCAAACTAAAGCAAAATTTTTAGCAGTGTACGAATAGGCGACAAATATTAACGGCAGGTACTAGTAATACAGATTTTTTCCCCATTTATAGCCACGACATTTGTAACCTTTTTTCCCCTTTGAATAGGAAAAAGTTGGAATTAAAATCGGCCGAAAAGTTTGTAGCTTGAAAAGTTTGTGAATCTGATAGTAGCTTATTAAAAAACCTGCAGGAATGACATTTTCAACCAGTGAAGCGCTTTCATTCGTCAAACTTACCAATAAAATATTTCTGCATCCATATTCCTTAATAAAATCTACTCATTTAGGTCCCTTTTTCATACTTTTACATTTCTGATCATAATTTCAAAACACCCTGTACATACTGGATACTTTTATACTGTATTTACACTCCTTTTTTTTTTTTAAATCGGATTTTATAGTTATACTATATTTTAAAACAGATATAATGGTAATTATATCCAAAACAGCTGCTGATAAAAATACACAATGGATAATCACAAATAATGATGAAAATACAGCAAACTCTGTCTGAGGCGGAATTGATCGGGACCAGGAAAATTTTCCGTGGTAGACAATATCTGCTTAGACAAATTTTACTCTATGACCATACCATGGGTTCGCAGGGACTTGAAAATCTCGAACCACTAAAGAAGTTCACCATATCCCGGGGTTTATTATAGGTTTCGACTATGTAGCTAATAATAAAAAGGAAATTTTATACTTTAACATATACTTAAAATGATTTAGTGTTGGATTTTAACAAACACCTCACATTTTTTAAGGAAAAAAATGGGATTTTTTTAAAGCAATACGCCAGTATGAGGTATTAATTTTCTCCAAGAGAAAATAGTTGTTGCTCATTTATTTAGTGAGCATTTATATTATATAACATTTTGCCATAAAAACCATTTGCAAAAATCATTATTTATAACGATAATAAAACATGCGAAAATTATTCAATTTTTTTCAATTTTGAATTAATTTATTATTTTATTACTCATCATTAAGCTACTCAATATTCTACTTATGTACTCTACTTACTATTAATCTACTTAATATTCAACTTATATACTCTATTTATTATTAAACTATTCAATATTGTACTTACATACTGTACTTATTATTTAAATAATCAATATTTTATTTAAATACTCTGTTAATTATTAAACTACTCAGTATTCTATTAAATATCCTGCTACTCAAGTACAAATTAGTATTATGAAAGTATTATTTTAACCTATAGTAAAATGCATAAAAATATGCAACATTTTATTTTATTTATTTATTAGCTGACATTTTCATTTATTTTGTGTTGTTTTTGTTCAATTATCTTCTTGGGCCATTTTCACCATTCGCTTACATTTCATTGTAACGGACTTGACATTTCAAATAAAACTATCAAAATGTACCAGCTTGTATAATTTCTACTTTAGATAACAATTTACATACCTTCTAAAACTATTTAGTAAACTTACTTAGCAGCTTACATTTCATCGCTTACAAATATGATAACAGACTTGACAAATAACGGACTTGAAATTTCAAATAAGACTATTAGAAATGAACTAGTTTGTATAATTTCTAACTTAGATAATAATACACATACCTTCTGAAACTATTTAGTAAACAATATTTATTACAAAAGTGCAAAAATCATTATTTTAATATTAAAATTTACGGTAACAGACTTCGCAGGGAAAAAAACACCAGCTTTGAAGAAAGTTGATTCTTGCCACTATTACATTGCTTCACAATTGAAGAGTAAAAAATGACAAGTAGTAGTTGCGTGAATAGTTTAACTATATCACTGAATATTTGCTGCTAACTTTAGGCAGAATTAGAAACCTATTTTGACTAAAATAATAACAAGGTAATGGACTTGACACAAGGTGTGGAACAAAAAACTTTTATTAATTTCTTAAAATATCTTTTATAATATTTTTTTCATTAATATAGAACATTAACAGCTCATATTTTAAATAATTAAGCCTTTTTATTTAAAAAAGTTAAATTAGATTTTAAAAAAAAACTGTTAATTACATAAAACTTGGAATGGGACAGGCATTTTTGCATAGAATCACAATTTTAAAGATTTATATCTCCAAAATTTTTATTGATTTTTTTAATTTTTTATGTTAGAAATGTTCAATATAATCTTTTTTAGCTAATGCATAGCTGAAATCAAACTTTTAATATTAAATTATGCTTGAATTTTCCTCTTTTTTACTCTTGGACAGCATATGTAAGCGAAATTTGAAAATGGCCCACTTGATACTTGCTTTTTATAGGGAAACTAATCGGATTTGAAAATCCGAAAACTTACTTCTATCTCATGCATGTTAATATACTTCAAACGTCCTTATCACAGTGCCAAAATTAAATAGATTTAGAATCCTCACGATGAGCATAAAGGCATGAAACTCCGTGTATTAGTTCTTGAAATAGGACTATTGCGGATATCGGGGAGAAACAACATAAAAGTATCACTGTTTGCACGATTTATATCATAACATTAACAACAATAATATAATATTTATCAAACTATACTTGAATCTAAAATTTGATGAAAAAATTCGTACATTAGTTCTTGAGCTATTGTAAGAAATGGGTAAATTCAGCATAGCAGCGCCACATTGACACCTTCGGACTATTAACACTAAAACGTAAACCGAACTGGTTCATATCACGGATTTACTGAAGCTGAAGTTTGAAGAGAAACCGTGGATTAATTTTTGAGATAGAGCTATTGCGGGAATCGTGAAAAATGCAACATAGCGGCGTTACCTGAGGAGTGATTTACATAAAAATGTAAACAACATCAATTCATGTTCAGGACAAACTGAATCTGAAATTTGATGGAAATCCGTGCATTAGTTATTCAGAGAGAGCTGTTGCGTAAATCGTAAAAAATGCAGCATAGCAGTGCAACCTATTGAACTATTTACACTAAAAAACTAATCAGAATCAATCTACACCAGGGACTACCTGAGTATAAACTATTATTAAATTCCGTGCATTGATTCTTGAGATAAAGCTATTACGAAAATCGCGAAAAATGCAGAATAGAAGCACCACCAGTTGAGCGATTTACACCAAAATGTAAACAGCATCAATTCATCTCAATGAATAATTGAATCTGAAGCTTGATGGAAATCGGAGCATTAGTTATTGAGATATAGCTGCTGCGTGAATCTAAAAAAATACAGCATAGCAGCACCACCTGCTGAGAAGTATTTACCAAAAACTAATCACCATCAATTTATATCAGGGACTACCTGAATATAAGTTTTTGTTCAGTTCCGTGCATTAGTTTTTGAGATAGAGTGCCCACAAATTTTATGTCACATACAGACAAATAGACTAAGTCATTGACTCACAAACAGACATTTTGTAAAAACATGTTTTTTGGAATCTCTTACCTCTAAAACATGTAAATCCATCAAAAACATGAATTCGAAAAATTTCACGAATACAGTACTTTCTTCTTGTAAAGATAGAAGAAAGTAAAAAATGATATACATTAACATTTCTAAACTTAGGCATTTTAACACAAATTACGATACTATTTTAACTCTTGTTCAATTACCAAACTATCCAAGTTTTATATTGCTCTTTTCTAAGTTTTATAAAAAGTATCAAACGTGCTTTCTTAGTTAACTCTTGAAGACATTTAAAGCCATTTTCTTCACCTTAATGAGATCGATTTTTTATTTTAAGAAATCTCAATAGCTAATAATCTCCGCGTTTCTTCTAAGAAAGAACAAGAATTCGTCATTAAATTGAACGAGTGCCTTAATAAACTAGTGAAAGTATTTATTATTTAATCTAGTAAACATTCCAGAATAAACTTCAAACAAATATTTTTGCACTTTTGAAGTATAAGGTTATGCTTTTTTAATGTAAGAAAATTTTTAATATAATGAGTCAGGACTAGTAAATTTATTGATTTTCCATTATATGTATTAATTTTATTGTTATTACGTATTAAATAAAAAAAAAACCAGAATCACCTGTTTCAACGTATCAATAAAAGTGTATTATTATTAATTATTATTATTATTATTACTATTATTATTAAATCTTAATTAGATACATCTTTTTTTCCCAATAACTACAATCGAACCTCGTTAACATGAACTTCAAGGGGAATCAAAATGTTGTTCATAGTAATTCATATTCATAGTAACTCATTAAATGTTCTTAACAGTAATTCATATTATCAGTAACAAATCTTTGTATTCGTCTTTATAGGGAACTGCAAAAATAGTCTACGTTAAAAGTAATTCACGTTAAACGTGTTCATGTTAACGAGGTTTGACTGTATAGGAAATTTTTTTAATAATAACAGGAAGAACTGATAAATTTATCAATTTTCTATTGTATGCAATTAATTTATTCTTATTATTTGAAAAAAATTATATCGGTGGGAAAATCATCGACTCCGACAAAGTGCTAGCTACAAATGATGATTTCAGTGGGTGGCCCGGGTAAAACATCACCCCCCCCCCCCCTTAATGTCCCACGATTGAAATGTTTTCGTTAAAAGATCGCGGGGAAAAAACACGAAATTCGCCAAAGAATGACGACTCAGACATTGAAAATTAGTCGTCAAAGCAAACAAATTATTCGGCTGTCGACTGTAAATCTGCACCTATACTCCAGACCCGAAAAGTTTCGATTGACAGGTAGAAAAATAAAGATGAAAACTTTTTTATTTTCGGAAATAATTCGGGTTCTGCGAATTCGAAAGAAAAAAAATGAAAACTTTAAATTTCTCGCATTAATTTTACAATTCTGACCTTGTTCTGTTTTGGGTTCTGCAGGTCTGAAAAATCCGGAAATAATTTTTTATCATTATTTTAGGTACCGTCAATTCAGGAGAAAAAAAAAACGATTTACAATTTCAGATTTTTTTAAGTCTTGCGCACAGAGAAATAAAGGGAGAGAGTGATGTACTATTTTTGTCTTATTTCCGATTCTATAGATTTTACGAATCAGAAGGGAGGGAAATGTTCTGTTACACGTCTGCATTGTCTCAGATCCCAGGTCCGGACCCTTAGAAGTTCAGGCCTGAATGTTTACATTTTTAAATTCATTCCTCGGTTTGTACAAAAATCATTAAAAACAAAACCGGCCGAAGAAATAACTAATGAAATCAGGCTCGAGTCAATTTCTATAACAATAATAAAAAAAGTAAGTCCAATTTTTTTTAATAGATTAAATTAGATTAGATATATGTTAGATTCTTTTAAAGACTACTGCAAACGTATTTATGGAAAAATTTTAAGGTATATGTTTTCAAATTACGATAAAAGTTCACTAGTCGTAAAGAATGGCAATATTAATGATAACTTTGACACTTATATTATTACATTCATATGAAGACTCATAAAAAAATCAATGTAGTTTAAAATAAAAGATAAAGTTATTTAAAATATCATAAATTTTAAAGTCATATAAAAAATGGGGATTTTTAAAAATATTTCTTTATAATTTATTACAGTACAATTTCAAAAATTTCGTTAGCTGAAAATTCATGATACATAATTCTATTTTCGCAAAATAGATTATGTTCGATATGCCCATTGAATAATTAAGTTCAGTTATGATTCGTGGGGTCTGAATATGTAGAGAAAATGTAAGCTTGATCTCGGTACGGCCCGAGTCTGCTGAAAAAATCAACTTTGGTTCAGACACAATCTAACTATCCCAATGCCGAGTTCACAAATTGCGTTTCTGTATTGTTGTTGTCAAACTCGCATGAGCTCATGAACACATTTATACTTATTCTCACTACAGTCATGTCGATTGAAAATTATTTCTATTTTATCGGCGTACTTTGATTATTTGAAATTTGTTATATTAGTCCAATCAGCCAATTTACCTTTTTTTTTTTTTTTTTTTTTTTTTTTTTTTTTTTTTTTTTTTAAATCTGTCCGATCTGGTCCAAACCGGCCCGTTCGAAAGATTACCTTCGTTTTCGAGGCTTTGAGCCTTTGCAGACATCACCTGAGATTCCAAAAAATCCTCCAAAATATCCGAGAGAGAGTATTTATGTACTAAATGTAAAATATCTACCAGGGTTTTCAAATAAAACCTGCTTTCATCTACTGTGGAAAAAAGAGAGTATATTGGGCATCTTTAACTTGTATAACCTGGTATCAAAAATAGCAATAATAATTCCTTTTATGGATTTCAAATTGCATATAATTGGTTTAATTTCTCTTTAAACTGAATAACAAAAATAGTTGGATGTGCCAATTTCAAAACTTTCTTCTATCTCATACGTACATTTTAATACTTAAAAAAATAGTTACTCATTTTAATGCTTTAATAATTTTAATTCAATACCATACCAACTTTGATTTTCATCTTAAATTTCTGCTTCAATCAATTAATCGGAGTAAAAACGAATTTCCGTCTCTGTACGAGCCGATGGACAATAGAATGATAGGCAGATTTTTTTTTTTAATTCAGGGAGGAACTTTGTACTTGCCTTACCAAAAAATAATCATATACAAAAAATTTAGTTCAGTTCTAGAACTAACTTCATATTCTTTTAAGTGGAGCAATATTGAAAATGGCATAAAATTCGCGATCGCAGCGCCCCCTTCCGGCGAATATTTTTTCAAATTCAGGGCGATCCAACTAGCCATAGCCATACACTTACACAAAAAATTTCGTTCAATTGGATGCATAACTTCATACACTTTTCGTCGGTACAATATTGAAAATGGCACAAAAATGACTATTGCAGCGCCCCCTTCCGACAGATGTTATTCAAATTCAGGGAGTACCAACAAGCCATAGTCATACACATACACAAAAAATTTGGTTCAATTCGATGCATAACTTTATGTACTTTTGGTCGGTACAATATTGAAAATAGCACAAAAATCGCGATTGCTGAGCCCCCTTCTGGCGGAATATTTCAAAACTCAAGGAGGACCTGCTTGCCACAGCCAAAAACATTCACAAAAAATTTGGGTCGATTCTATGCATAATTTCATACACTTTTTGATGGTAGAATGGTTACATACAAACACACAGACAGACACACAGTCAGACAGACACACGGACAGACAGACATTTTGTAAAAACATGTTTCTTGGAATCTCTGACCCCTAAAACGTGTAAATTCGTCGAAAACCGGAAGTCGAAAAAAATTTCTATTTCAATACTTTCTTCTATTGAAGATAGAAGAAAGTAAAAAGCTGAGTCGGGGTCGACTTAAACTCTGACTCTGCAGCCCTGATTTTTATACTTTAACTAGATATAAATTTTTTTAATAATATGAATAACATAATTTTTAAATAACATTATTTTTTTGAAAAATATTTTAAAATAACTTTCCAAGTCGTATATAAATATATTCGTTTATCTTCTTATCTATAGACATTGTTTTTGAAACTTCTTTTTTAGGAGGTTTGAATTTACATGGAATTACAGTATATTTACAAAGAAATGTTGATAGACTCAGTTTGTCAGTATATTTATTCAAATATTTGTTTCTATATGTGTTTCTTTTTTTATTGTTTTTTACAGCACATATTCAAAATATCATCATAAAAATAAATAATAATCACATTTCGATAGCGGTTATTCTTATTATTGAAAAAATATATTTTTAATTGGTTTACAAAATTGTATGTTAATGATATTTTATATAAAACAATCAACATATTTAGATCACCGTTAAAAACCTAAAGAAATTTCATTTAACAGATGTTTCAAAAAC
The DNA here is from genome assembly GCA_964019185.1 of Maratus speculifer. NCBI lineage: Eukaryota > Metazoa > Arthropoda > Arachnida > Araneae > Salticidae > Maratus > Maratus speculifer. The sequence continues at coordinate 116,791,519 of OZ025291.1, forward strand.
ATGTTCAGTTTCGCATTTCATGATATAATTTATCCCTTGGGAATCTAAGAAAACATCTAGGAAATTCATAGAATAATATCGGAACATAAAAAGCCCGTTCATAAATCGTGGGCTTCATATGTTTTCTTGCATTTGATAAGCTATCTAAAATACTTTAGAATTGTTGCTCTCATGGGAATTAAACGGAAATTTCAGACTCAAACTAAAATGTGTTTTACCCCTGAATTATTTTAGATGAAGATTTTACCATTATGTATAATCTACCAACCAATACCCAGGTTTTTACATAACCTACCAACTATTATATAGAACTATATCTAACCTATCAACCAGTATGTAGAACCATTTTAAATTTGTCAAAATGGATTAATTTTATTTTACATGCGTTTTACATGGATTTGAATAAAATAAAAAATAATAACGTTACATGCTATTTTTGTTTGTAAGTTTTTATAACTCTTTGACCAGAAAAAATCTAATATGTAATATGTAATACTTGAAAAATCCGATAAATTAAAAGGGTTTCTTATCTCTCCTAAGTATGGTTTAGTTGAAAAAGAAATTATCTGTGTATCAATATGTGATATCGGTTATTGAAAACACAGTGGCATAGCTACGTTTTTTGGCGCCCGGGGCAGGATTAATTTTTGCGTCCCCCCCCCCCCCAAAAAAAAAAAGATAATTTTTTCGGACGAAGAAACAAAATAGTCTTTTTGACTTGTACTGGGAGGAAAAGGCATCTTCACTTTTTCTTGTTTTTAAGGATTCGGCTAATTTTACTCAAACAGACTAAACTAAAATGCATAGAACCGGATTACTGGAGATTTCCAATTTCCATCAATATTGAATTTGAATGAGAATTTCAAAAACTTAGCGGTACATTCACGGATATGTTTATGTTGTTTTAAGCATGTGGGATGCAGAGCCCGATTATGGTTGTGCGGAGCCCATGGACCTGCGCCTGTTTGAGGACACCTTGCAGTTCCTATACATTTTTTTTTCTTTGGCGGGGGGTTGTAGAGGATAAGGAATGGATTATTATTAGATATTACGATACGGTTTCAAAATTAATCAAAATATATTTTTGTTTTTGAGAAAATAATGCGAAAATCACAATTTTAAGACTTTTTTTTAAATCATTTTACTGAATTTTTGCCCCCAGCAACAGTGGGTCCAAGGTCATGGCCTTATAGGCCTGTGCGGTAATCTGGTTTTGTAACGGGAATAGCGACAAAGAGAATAAATTTGCCAGAGAAACACATTTACTAAAATGGCTAAGTTATAATACATCCGATTATGGTAATAAAACCTCCTGATTGAAAACTGCAGTCACCCTAGAACTTCAAAGTGCTATACGCATCCATTTTTAAAGATGGATAGGAAAACGATAAAAGTTCTTGAATTCTTATGGTAAATCAAGATATCCAACGAATTTGTTTGAGATCTTAATAAACCCTTAACATATTCTCAATCGCATGACAATGATCGAATACCAATATAGAGAGAGATATGCTATAGATGAAAATGATAAAAACTAAAGTCCTTTTGAAATTCAAAAATTTAAATTAAAATCCATGAATTATTTTTCTCAAAATCTGTTTTACACCTTGAATTTTGTTTTTCAGTATGACATTTATTATATTCACCAGTAAAATCAGAGAGTAATTTAAGATGGAAAATGCTGATGTTTAGGCAATTCTTCTTTTGTTTGTGGCTAAATCTTTGTATGTTTCAGATTCCAGGAATTGTGCAGATCATGACCAAATGTTAATCAAGAGCTAATTAACCAATTAAACTAAACGTTTCTCGCAAATTGTCATCTTCGCCCCCTACTGGAAAATATTACAAGCCTCAACATATTTACATGAACTGGAACGAAAAAGTTTAGATTTGGCAATTCTGATAAGCCGGCATAACCTACGACTATGTTGGTCCCGAAAGTGGCGTAAATAAATCGTAAGACCTCCGATCAAATTCACCGAGATGATTGTAAGATTCAATGACAAAAGAGTTCGGTCCAAAGGGGTTCCCGAGTAAAATTATTTTATTCCATTGATCTCTGTCGTTTCTATAATTTACATAGATAGATGTAGTTTTCTCTAATGCATATGCACTGAATTTAAATATATGTAAAATAAATTGAACTTTTAAAATGACGAAAACAGACGTTTGTAGTGGTCGTACTAGGAAGTCTGAAAAGTCCTACTTCGTTTTTTGATACGATTTAAGTAGGAAAAATTTGGGGTAGGTCGCTCACATTTCATTATTTGGTTTTCTCAATGACAATTTGACGGAAAAATGGAGTTTCCAATAAGAAAGAAATAATACCTTTTTATTGTTGTTCTTTCAGCTAAATACTTTATGCAATGGTTTAAAGAAGCTTCCATTTTAAATATTTATACGGAATGCTAAGAACAACAAAAAAACAGCGTGAAAACCATTCTACGTGTGTCCGCGTGTATGATGGAGATGACTAAAAATATCTACTACACATACAACTCTGAAATTTTGGTGAGGGTAGTACAAGGCAAATCCTATCCTAATGCATGTGAGACTCAAAACTTTTATTTTCTTTTAATTTCTTTTTTCTTATAGTCAAGAATAGCAATTAAAAATTCGTGAAAAATGCGATTTTTTCCCCTCAAAATGGCAAAAATCGCACACTCATCTGAATTTTATTTCCCAATCGAAAGAAAATAAAATTTTTCACTTATCAGCGAAAAACGAAAAAAAAAAAAAAAAAAAACTAATTGAGATTTCAATTGGAAAATTTCAAAGCACATATATAAAAAAATATATATAATTTTTCGAAAATCGCTCGGTAACTTTTTTTCTTTTTAATTCACGGCGACAGTATACAAGGGAGAGAGACCCCATCCTGGTTTTCAATTGTCTTACAGGTTTTAGTTCTATCTTCCACCACCAGGGGCATTTTTATCTGAGAATTCATACGGCCTATTTCAAGGGAATTTTCTTTCTTTCAATTCATTTTACGATTATCACCAGATGTTCTTGTACGTTCGCAGTACGCCTTCTACACAGTGACATAGGCATCCCTTCCGGAGATTCATTTTGACAGAAATAAATTTGAATGCGTGTTTTTAATGATTGGTTCTTGGCCGAGTAGCATAGAGGTCTGCACGGGCCCGGCCCACGGAACGTTTCCAAATTTTCTAACGGGTCGGGCCGGCAAAAAGATTGAACGGGCCATACGGGCAAGACCCAGCCGATAAAAAAATTGCGGGCCTGCCGGCCCGTTATAAAAATTTAAGCAGAGACGATAAAATATGAGTTATTTTCAACGAATATGTCTTTAACGAGAATAAGTATAAATGTGCTAATTTGACAACTAATTGATGACACTAGTTTGACAACATCAATATAGAAGTGTACAGTCACCGCAAAAAAAATCTTGACATTTGAGATTTTAGACGTTTTGTTGAATATCTAGAAATATACATGAGGAATTATTCTGAAACTTCAGGTGTGTAAACAATATAGCACAGGTCATATATTTTCGTGAAATTTTTTTGCCGAAGTCCCATAGGGGACCGTCAAAAAATTGAAAAAGAATGAAAATCTTTTGGATGACCCTGTCAAAACTAATGTAGCAAAAGCATTCCAACTGCAGATTATCATTAAGTGACTTATTGTAATTATGTGTGTTCATTTTTATGCGGATAGCATGTATACCCGTAGAGAAATTAAGGTTTTTATAAAAACAGTCCCAATTTTTTTCAAGATTTTTGCTTATTATTTGCAGAGTTCTTAATATAAAATAAAGTTTTTTCCTGAACTTATGACAAACAATATTATAAATAATACCCTGCAACCAGAATTTAAAAAAAATAATAATTGTATGAATAATGAACAGGTTTACTAAATAAATTTTCATTGCGCATGCGTAAAAGTTATGCAAATTTTGATTGCATATTGTGTTAGCTAAAGGTATGGAGCAACTTTTGTAAAAGTCTCAGAATCGCAGCTTAAAAATGCTGAAAATTATCGCGGATGGAATCTGATGAAAATCCGTTGTTTCGAAAAAGACGCAAAAAGATAAGGGGTTGTATCCAAATATAGTAGTGAGCGCGATAGTATGTACTACATAATATTGCGCGCACTACTATATTTGGATACAACCCCTTATCTTTTTGCGTCTTTTTGGAAATAACGGATTTTCATCAGATTCCATCCGCGATAATTTTCAGCATTTTTAAGCTGCGATTCTGAGACTTTTACAAAAGTTGCTCCATACCTTTAGCTAACACAATATGCAATCAAAATTTGCATAACTTTTACGCATGCGCAATGAAAATTTATTTAGTAAACCTGTTCATTATTCATACAATTATTATTTTTTTAAAATTCTGGTTGCAGGGTATTATTTATAATATTGTTTGTCATAAGTTCAGGAAAAAACTTTATTTTATATTAAGAACTCTGCAAATAATAAGCAAAAATCTTGAAAAAAATTGGGACTGTTTTTATAAAAACCTTAATTTCTCTACGGGTATACATGCTATCCGCATAAAAATGAACACACATAATTACAATAAGTCACTTAATGATAATCTGCAGTTGGAATGCTTTTGCTACATTAGTTTTGACAGGGTCATCCAAAAGATATTCATTCTTTTTCAATTTTTTGACGGTCCCCTATGGGACTTCGGCAAAAAAATTTCACGAAAATATATGACCTGTGCTATATTGTTTACACACCTGAAGTTTCAGAATAATTCCTCATGTATATTTCTAGATATTCAACAAAACGTCTAAAATCTCAAATGTCAAGATTTTTTTTGCGGTGACTGTAATTTGAATAGTGTAGCGATCGGAATCGGACAGTTAAATTGTGTGTAACTTGGGCTTAATAGGTTTTTAGCAGACTCATGCTGGGCCGAGATCAGGCTTGCATTATTTGTCTACATGCAGAGGATCCGGGCTGGAACTAGACTTAATTGCTCTCATGATGTGTAGGGTTAACATGATTTGTAAAAGTATTAATTGCGCTAAAGAAGTCATGTTAACGTAATCTTTGGATATATACTTCTGGGTGTTTCTTAAATTCACTTCTCAACAACGCGAAAATTTGACACATCTTCTGACTAATTTTTAACTGTAAAAGTATAAAAGTAACAAGCCTGATTTTTTAAGGGATTTGGAATCGAATAGCCGTTTTCATTTTTGGTAAATAAGATGCTTGCATAATCTTGTTGAAATATAAGAAATTCTTGTCAAATGGTTGCGGATTTTTCTCCTTTTCCATGCTGTCGTTTACGGAAATTCTATTCAAAACGCTAACTTTGACAGTATTCTCTTAAATTGATTTTATCAAAAAATGGATAACGCCTTTCGATACATAGTTTCAGAATAGAAACACTTGCTAATCTTATGCACTTCAAAAAAAAAAAAAAAAAAAAAAAAAAAAAAATAACGAATTCAGAAATGTTTAAAAAAATATCTCTTTTGAGTATATGAAAATGAATTTGGATTTGGAATCTTTTAAAAAATGATATAGAAATATTTTCATAAATATACTTTTGTAACCATTTAACGAAAAAATAAAACAGGACGCATTTCGATCTACAACAATAACAGCTCTTCATCAGCTGAATCAACACGAGTCCATAAGGAGACAGAATAGCTCGAAACGCACCCTGCTTTGTTTTTTTGTTTAATGGTGATTTTTACAAAGTGTATTATTCTAATTATTAATTATCGCCAATGTTATCGGTGTTTTTTCACTACTTTTATTACACAATTTCAACAATTACGATGTTTTTAACTTTCTTTTTTTTTTCTTTTATTCTAAACCATATTAATTTTTTAATGAATCTTTATTTCAATGTTGAAAGTCTAAGATTCTAAGTAATAAATCATTCCATAGATATGTATGCAGTATTCTTTAAAGGAATCTCAATAATAAAATAAAAATATGATTTTTTTAGAAATAGTAAAAAGTGGGTCGAGCCTGTTTTCACTGAGTTCTGTACAGGCCGGGCCGCGCCGGGCCTGAAAATTCCGGCACTTGCAGATCTCTAGCGTTGCACACCTGTTCTATGCTGCCGAAGACACTGGAGACCCATCCCAAAGTTTCATTCTGAAATATTTTTATTTTTTATATTTTTAATAGAGTTTTTAATGATTCGCGGTTCATTTTGAAAAATCGACGGACGGGTCAGCTAGCAACAAATGAAAAATGTTCTTGATACCAGAAATGTGATTTCAAGTCTGCAATCGGCTTTTTGATTTATTTACTTCTGTCTAGGCAGTTAAAAGCTTCTATCAGCGATTGACAATTATGAATTTTGCCATTCCTTCCATCTTCACCGAATTTCTTCAAAACATTCACACACACACAAAAGAAGTCAACAATTATTATTAATTTTCAAAATATGAGAAATAATTTCGGTTTAAAGCTCCTCTGAATTTCGCGTCCCTATTTAATCATTTTCCATATCAATTCAGAAACATAATTATCTTCGTTACCGATTGTGTTGAGCCGTCCCTATAAATATTTACATAAATTTTTCCTTTCTTCATGAATTGGATATAACAAAATATTTTACTAAAGAATACATTAACACACATAAAAAAAGTCAACAATTTTTGTTTATTGTTAAAATATGTAAGATAATTTCGGTTTAAACATTTCATCAATTTGGCGCCCCTTAGCCTGGGCGCCCCCCTTGCCCCCCCCCCTCCCCCCCGTAGCTACGCCACAGTGAAAACATCAAGGCTGTAGCTGAGGGTAGGGAAGAATTCGCCGTATATCTTCAAGGTTCTGTTAAGAAGTTCCGTATATCCTTTCTTCTGTTTCGCAAATTAAGTTCAACATAGCATATACTCTATGTATGAACGTCCATGATTCTAGCGTACACTCTCTGCCTCTTACTTTTTACGGCTACAATGTTGAAAAACATGGCATAAAAATAGAGTAAAGAAAATCTTTAAAAACATGAAAGAATAGAAAACACTGTTAAAAAAATTTCTGTGAAATTACATAGAATTTACGGATATCCATTATCTTAAGTGATTTGTAAAATGGCGGAAATTAGAAAAACTGAGATTATGTTAAATGACAGAGAAGTTAATCGGTAAATTTAGAATAGACACTGTAAACTAACGTCGTTAAAAATACACAAGACTCTGTAAATTTACTTTCAATGATAGTAATTTAATTTAGTTTTTAAAATTAGTGAATTACTCAATCTTCAGTAAGCCTCAAAGTGTTTGAATTTTCCGAGAAAATTTGAGCTGCTGTATCACTAAACTTTAAAACACTTTTTTTTTTTACTGTCTTTGGGTTTTAACCCAAGATCTCTTGACAGTGGAAGAACACCTTAATGATTAAGCAGTAGCGCAACCAGAATTCGATTCTATACGGGGTTTAAAGTTTCTGATACGTGATTGCCGGTTATTTGAATCGCCGGTTAATAGAATCAATACTAATTAGAATCAAAGAGCATTTGTGTGGCAGGAAATCATCATTTTTTTTTAGCATAATACAGCTCATATTCAAAATATTAGAATAATTGAGAAAAAGTAATAAGAAAAAATTATTTGTCATTTATTTATTTTTTATACTAAGTAAATGCAATTAAATTTCTTATAAATTAAATCTGGAATGTTTAGATAAGATTTTAACATTTATAAAATATAAAATACAGCACAATAAATTAGGTATACAGCTTCCTTAAACACACCAGAATATTAGAATAAAATTTAGATTGGTTCAAAATATTAGAATATTTTATTTTACGCAACAATATTACCTTATGAATATGAAGTAAATGGTAGTTAATATTTTGTAGCATCCGCTTTAGCTTTCATAACAGCGTACAATCGATCTTGCATACTATATACAAGGTGTTTACAAACATTTCTATCAATATTAGCCCAAATAGACTTTATACGTGCCACTAACTCAGTTTTACTTGAAGGAGGATTTTCTTGAAGTTTTTTCTTCATTATACACCATAAGTTTTCGATGGGATTAAGATCTGGTGAATTTGGTGGCCAAGGAAGTACCTTAATGTTGCGTTGGCGGAACCAATTCTTAGTTGACACCGAGGTATGCGGGGACGCTAAATCTTTTTGAAAGATGAAATCATCTTCAAATAAATCTTCTGATGATGGAATCATGTAATATTCTAAAATTTCTTGCTATATCAGAGAGTTAACCTTTTCGTAGACGATGCATAACTTTCCAGGTCCTTCTGCACTCATACAACCCCAAACCATGACACTAGCAGCAAATTTTACGGAACGTTTAAGGCATTCTTTATCAAATGCTTCTTGCTTCATTCTCCAAACTCGAATACCTTGATTACCATATGAAACACAAAACATACTTTCATCACTAAATAATATATTTTTCCAATCTTCATTGCTCCATAAACGTCTTGATTTACACCAATTCAATCTTGTACGCTTTTGTCTTGCAGTCATGAGAGGTTTTGTTTTCGGTACACAAGATTCAAATTTAAATTTATGGAGACGTCTTAATGTTGTCGATGTAGAAACTTCAACTCCTTCTTCTTTCCATTTTCGGTGCAAGAATCGCACACTTTTAAAACGGTTTTTCTTAACTATACGCTTCAGTTTCCTGTCATCTCTAGCAGATGTTTTTGGTTTTCGGCCACCATTTCGGCGATTATTTTGAAATTTTCCAATTTTTTAATATTTGTGTTAGTATTTTATTAACGCTCGATTGCGAACAATGTAAATAATTCGCTATAAAACCTTGATTTTTACCGTGCCGATACAAATCAACCATACGAAGTTTAGTAGATTCAGGAGTATCACTCACACGGCCCATTTTAAGACGAAAAAGAAACAAACTGCAAAAAAGAATACTGATTTTAAATAAAATAGTCTGAATTTAATCAATGATGCCACCAGTTAAGAATTGGTAATAATTAAAGGAGAATTAATGTGAAATATTCTAATATTTTGAACCAATTGAATAAATATTCTAATATTTTGACTTTTCAAAATAATTTTTTTTTGCAATTAATCTTTTCGAAAATGATATTAAATTTAAGATAACAAGTAAGTTTAATCAACAATAAGTTCTTAATAAAAATATCATTTGCATATTTTCATTAAAAGACATTAAATTACTAAACGATATTTTCAATTTCTAAAAAAAAGGTAATTATTCTAATATTTTGAATATGAGCTGTATGTCTCAGAAAAGTGATTTAGTTCAAATAACCAATTTTTACTTAACTAATCCATGTAATATGCACTTTCACAAATCTTAATAGAATTTTCGCCATTTACTGAATCACTTTATTAAATGAAATCTGATTCAATAAAGCGACGGAATCCAAAGTGCGCCAAAACATTTAAGTATTAAGTTTGTTTTGATTCATATAAGCGGCAATTATAGCAATCTTTTTTAACTCTGGGAGGGGTTTTAACCCCAAAACCACCCCCTTGGCTGCGCCACTGTGATTAAGCAATAGATGACATTGCTATTCAGTAGAAAGTATGCCTTTTACATTCGACGGGGAAAAATCCCCACTAAATCTGATGAGATGTTTTTTTCCTTTCTAAATTATTCTAAGTTAAAAAAAAAAAATTAAACCAAATGCTGATTTTTAAAATTTTAATAAAATGACAAAAGAATTTTAAAAATATGTATTTTGAATTACAAAATTTAACATACAGATGGAGGACAAAATAATAAATACGAACACCTGTGAAATAATGGAAAATCTTTATTAATAGGGTGTTGGACCACCCTTTGACGAACTACAGATTTAATGCGACTTGGGATAGATTTATAAAGATCATGGACAATATTTAAAAGTATATTAAGCCATTTTTCCTGAAGAACGATCTCTAATTCCGAAAGATGGAGGAGGAAATTGGGAACAAAGTTTGGACTCCAAATATCCTTATAAATGTTCAATAATATAGGATGGACGAGTCTTGACTCAGAATAAAAAGTAGTTTCTGACGGACACATACATTTATTAACAGACGAACAGAACAAAAAATAAACAAAAAATAAAACAGATTAATTCTTCGTTACTTGTCACAACAATCTTTAAAAATCATATATTAATTCGTCGTAAATGTTTTAAAGTTCTTTAAAACAATCGTCATTTTTATACTTCGAAATATCCGTCTTAGTTTTAATCAACATAGTTTTCCGTCGTTCAAAACGTTCTATTTCCTTCTTCTTAATTCACTCCTGGCCACACAGCTTCGCTAATTCACCTTTTTCTATTTAATCTCGAGCCAGAGTTTCGGAGAGTGGCGGAGGGAAATACAGTCCGATTCAGGTGTAACACAGAGTGTAGCCCACATGCTGGAGTATATCCCACATGCGGCCGTCCTGACATCTGGAGCTGCCGCAGAGACATGTGATCTTACAGAATCTGAAAAGAAACAAAAACAAAAACAAAAACAGTAACTGTTCTTAGGGGGAAAAAATATAGTTCGTTTGTACACGAGAAAGATCAGTCGTCTTTTTTCTGAAATGGTGTAACATCGTATGAAAATGTTCTTTAAAATCGCTGACTTTTAAAATGATTAGACATACACATTAAAGATAAGGAAAAAAATAAAGTTTCAGTTATCGTCATGCCAAGGCTTCATGTACATGTCACACGAACTAGTACTGATCGGTCCTTCAGTTGATGAGATTTTCTCTACGTCGTAGGTGTTGTTAGACTTCACTTTGGTTACTTTATATGGACCTAAGAATTTAGATTTCAATTTTAACCCTGGTCCTTGTTGGGTTCTTTTAATTGCTACGAGGTCGCCAAGGTTATATTTCCGGGGTTTCTTACGTCTTAAATTATAATGCTTGCGATTTTCTTGTTGAATTTCCAGAATATTCTTCTTAGCTTCTTTACGGAGTTCTTCTCTATCTTTCATGAATTGTTCTTCGACTGCACTGTTCAGGAGTTCAATAATTTGTAAATCTTCTTTCTGTTTCATTTTTGTACCAAATAGTATTTCAAACGGTGTTCTCTTAATGTTTCGTTGGTAAGTTGAATTAATAACTTGTTGAACTTTAGGAACATGTTTAAACCATTTGGTCGGTTCGTCTTTGGACATTTTAGAGATTACTGAAATTATGATGGAATTAAGTCGCTCTACTTGACCATTAGCACGGGGAAGGCCAGTTGTAATTGTCTCGTGTTTTATATTTTCATTTTGGCAATAATCAGCAAATTATTTACTTGTAAATGCAGGACCTTTATCGCTAATGATTTTGGAAGGGTTGCCAAAAGTATAACTTTGTTGTTGCAACTTCGATATGACTTCGGCAGAAGAAGTAGTTTTACAAGGATATAGCCACACGAATTTGGTAAATGCATCTATTAAGGACATAATATGTTTATAGTTTTTGTTAGTCGATTCGAGAGGGCCTAAATGATCAATGTGGTAAGTTTGGAGGGGAGTCTCCTCTTTGTGTAAGGGATGTAACTCACCTTCTTGTTTCCCACGTTTCCGATTATATAAAAGGCATGTTACACAATTTGCTATAACTTTATCAATCTTATTTGCCATATTAGGGATAAAAAATTCTTCATTAAGGAGTTCTTCACAACGTTTGCGTCCGAAGTGTCCTTTGTCATGAACGTGTTTAATGACGTTTAGCTGCATTTCATCCGGCACAACTACCAGATCGTAACCTTTATGATTTTTATAAAGAACGTTATTTTTGAGAAAATAGTTGTCATATGGCTTTGTTTTCAAAATTTCTTTGATGGCCTGTATATGTTCGTCAGTGTTCTGTGATTGTATGATTTTAGAAGTAAAACTGTCTTGAATGGTCATACATACGGGATTTCTGCTTAAAGCGTCGACGTGGCGCATACGTGTACCTTGTCTGTGTTCGATTGTATAGTTATAATCAGCTAGCATTAAAGCCCATCGAGCTATCTTGGTGCAAAGATCTTTTTTATTCATAGTTAGGGCAAATGCGTTGCAATCTGTGACTATCTTGAAAGGAATACCTAAAATATAAACACGAAATTTTTTAAGAGCTTCTATAACAGCAAATACTTCTAATTCATAACTCGAATATTTACGCTCGGCATCTGTGGTTTTTTTTGCTCATGAAGTAGACAGGGTGAAATTGATTATCAATAGAAGACTTTTGAAGGAGGACTGCTCCGTAACCATCAATAGAAGCATCGCAATGAACTTCTGTTTCATTACTAGGGTTATAAATGCTTAAAACAGGACCTGAAGCAAGAATGTGTTTCAACTGATTAAATGCGTTTCGCTGCTGGTCACCGAAGTGAAATTTAGTGTCCTTTCTAAGGAGATCTGTTAAGGGCTTAGCTATTAAAGAATAATCTTGAATAAATTTACGAAAATATGAGGTTAGTCCGACAAATGAATGTACATCTTTTACACTTTTAGGTTCTGGAAAATTTAGAACAGCTTTAGTTTTGGAGGGAGATGGATGCAGTTGACCATTTTTAATGTGGTAACCCAGAAAATCAATTTCTCGTTGTAAAAAGTGGTATTTTTTTAGATTCAGTTCTAAACCATATTCGGATGCAGTTGTAAGAACGCGTTGTAATTTCTGGAGTCCTTCGGCTTCCTTTTCAGATGGGATTATGAAATCATCCATGTAGACGATAAATACTTTTTCATTAATGAGATCGCGAAAAACATTATAGATATATCTCTGAAAAACTAAGGGAGCATCGCTAAGGCCATAATTCATGTATAGAAATTCAAATTGACCAGAATGTGTTACAAAAGAAGTGTATTTTCGACTATTTTCTTCTACTTCAACATGAAAAAATGCATTTTTAAGATCAAGAGTAGTAAATACTTTTGCAGAGTGCAACTTATCAATAATGTCATCGATTACTGGGAGGGGAGAACGTTGTTTATGTGTTTTAGCATTTAGCTTCCTATAGTCAACACAGAATCTATATGAACCATCTTTCTTTTTACGAGGACAATAAATGATGAAAAATTACTGGTGCTTTTTCGGATAATTCCCTTTTCAAGCCATTCAGAAATTTGTTTTTCGACAAATTCCTTTTTTATAGGAGCTAGGCGTCTGGGAGGACAAGTAACAGGAATTTCGTCTTTCAGATGAATTGATAATTTTACATCGGTAGTCTTTACTTTTCGGGGGGAATAATTTTGAATAAGTTCCGTAATTTTTGAACGTATAGTTGTATCGGTAATATGAAATAAATCAAGATTACTATCGTCTAATACTTGAGCAACATTAATCAGAAAATTATTTGACATATCTTCATTTTGCTTGATTTTTTGCATCGAAATATTATTTTGAGAAACTGTTAAAATACTTTGCTGTATAATATCTGTACCAATAATAAAATCAAAAGATATGGAATAATCTGGTACTACATAAACATTAGTTGTGTAATTAAAATCATCTATCGTAATATCCGTAGAGAAAAAACCCAGGGGTTTGATCATAGTATTTCCTAATCTAGTTAATGTGATTGTTGAATGTTCGAGGTTAGAAACCGTTGGGAGTTTGCGATAAATACTTTCTTTTAACAGACTTCTTTCACTTCCCGTATCGATCAAAGAAAGAACATTTACTGACGAAATAATTACTTGTTTGGTCATAAAAGTATTCGACATAATGGTGGAAATATTGGATGGTTCAGGCTTATTTCTAGATTTCCTTGGTTGATCACATTGAGCCGACTTATGGCCAAAATTCGAACAATTGAAGCAGCGAGGGCCTTTGTCTTTATGCCTACATTGGCTACTTTTATGATTGGCTAAACCACAATTAAAGCAGAGAAGATCAGGTTTTGGACGAAAAGATTTCTCTTTCAACTGTTTCTGGTTTAGATTTACGAAATTTAGTGTTCTCATAGTCATGCCGAATTTTATCATAAATTTTGAGCTTTTGTTTAAATTCTACTATAGATTGGCAGCCATATAATATTGATTTTCGAAAAACAGGGTCGGGTATACCGTTAATAATGTACCGCATAAGTGCTGAATCTTCGATGTTACCGCGCGAACATAATTGTTTCATTACGAGAAAATATTCTTCAAGGGATTCATTTTCTTGTAATTTTCGTTTATTTAACATGTCATGTAACTCATCAGAATTATAAGTAATGCCAAATTTTGAAATTAAGAGTTCTTTAAGTTTTTCGTAAGAGTTAAGATGAAATTCTGTTTGTACTAACAGCTGGGCTTTTCCTCGTAAGGATCGTTTAGCAAATATAAATTTATGAAATTCAGATAAATTGAGCATGCTAGCGACATCGTCAAAATTACTTAACCAAATATTTATGTCTTGAAAAGAACTACCATCAAAAGGCGGTATAACGCTTTCAACATCATTAAAATTAATAGTAGATGGCAAAAAACTTTGAACTGGAAATTGCTTGCTTTTATCAAAATTTGATGATTCGGTATTACTTGCAGTGTCCTAATTCAATGTGGTATTATGTGAAGACATTTCAGGTTCCGAATCGGTATCACTTTCGTTTTGGATAATGTTAGCTTGGAGTGAATTCAAGTCTGAAAGATATGTAACTAATCTGGTTGCAAGTTCAGTTAAAAAACCTTCGTTAGAGATGCAGAGTAAATTACAAATTGTGATTAAATCGTTTAAAGAAAATTTTGCTTGAACTTTCGTAACTTTATTTTTGAATTCAGTGCTGGTCGTTTCGAAATCGAAACCAGTGAAGTCACGAATTCCTTTTTGATTTGATCGATCACCATCAGTGTCGAACAATAATTTATGAAGTAGTTTAATTTTATTAGTAGGTTCATTTTTAAATGCAAGTTCCAGTTCTTTGATGTCGACTAGCTTCATAGTAAATATAAAATATAGAATAATTAACTCACCCGTAAAATGATGTCCGGCTTGAATCTTAAGAAAAAAAAATAGTTCACGGCAATATGAAGAAATATGGGTAACCACTTCTGTCACCACTTTATGGGATGGATGAGTCTTGACTCAGAATAAAAAGTAGTTTCTGACGGACACATACATTTATTAACAGACGAACAGAACAAAAAATAAACAAAAAATAAAACAGATTAATTCTTCGTTACTTGTCACAACAATCTTTAAAAATCATATATTAATTCGTCGTAAATGTTTTAAAGTTCTTTAAAACAATCGTCATTTTTATACTTCGAAATATCCGTCTTAGTTTTAATCAACATAGTTTTCCGTCGTTCAAAACGTTCTATTTCCTTCTTCTTAATTCACTCCTGGCCACACAGCTTCGCTAATTCACCTTTTTCTATTTAATCTCGAGCCAGAGTTTCGGAGAGTGGCGGAGGGAAATACAGTCCGATTCAGGTGTAACACAGAGTGTAGCCCACATGCGAGAGTATATCCCACAATAATATTCAAATATGGAGACTTAGGGGGCCAGGAAAGATGCTCAACTTCATCGTTATGCTCTTCGAACCAAGCTTGAACACACCTAGTAGTGAGGATAGGGGCGTTGTCGTCTTGAAAAAACGGTCGCTCTCCAGGGAATACAGTCTGGACAAAAGGGTAGACATGATCTTCTAGAATGTTTAGATAGTAATTAGATTTGATTCTCCCACGCAGAAAAACAAGTGGCTCAAGACCGCACCATGATGTCGAAGTCGATACTAATGGAGCCACCTTCATGCTTCAAAGTCGGCATGAGGTATTTAGGATTAAACGCTTCTTTGGGCGTTCTCCAGACATAAACGCATCCGGTCGTCTGAAATTGGGTGAATGACGATTCATCTGTTGTCATTGCTGTGGGGACCATCCTTTGTTATCTCTGCACCATTGGCGTCGCTTGAAAGCATTAGTTGCTGTCACCAACTGTTTTCGAATTGCCACTCTGCCATAAATGCTCGCTGCATTTTCCCTTTTGACAGCTTTTGTTGAAACAGGGTCCTGGAGATGGCTCTTCATTTCAGATGTTATCTCGGATAACAATTGCTTGTGTTTTCGGGCTACTATGCGCTTCAAGACTCATCTATCCCTCTCAGCAAGCTTGAACTTTGGGCCACTGTTGTGCTTTGATGACATTGTCTTACCTTATTTCGTATACGTTCTATAACAGCTGATACCGTACTCCTTGTAAACCCCAAAAGGTTTGCTGTTTCCGTAACTGATGCTCCATTAAAAGCGCTACGAATATCATTCCTCTTTGGAACTCTGACAGATCTGACATTTCAACATAGCCGAATTAATGGGGGGGGGGCTAAGGGGGCTGCAGCCCCGGGCCCCAACCAGTCAGGGGCCCTCAGAAGAGGCTTAAGTTGTACCAAGTTTCGTTTAAAACAATTACAGGGGTGTAAGAGCTGCGTGAAATCGCCGTTTTTTTGCTACTTAACTTGAATTGCCATTTGACATCATTGCTGTCGGTATCTCCGAAAATTTCCAAGTTTAATAAAAGTGGTGATGAAAACGAAATGAAAAAGGTCGCGTAAAAAAGCGCGTATTTCGTCAAAAAAGAACGAATTTTAGATTGCGGAAAAGCGCAATTTTCTTCAAGAAGCCGTGGAAAAAGCGTTAATTTCGTCAAAAGGTCGCGGAAAAAGCGCGAATTTTGCAAAAAGGTCACGAAAATAGCGCGAATTTTGTCGAACGGTTGTGGGAAAAATGCGAATTTCGTCAAATGATGGTTAAAAAAACGTGATTTTGACAAAGAATTATAAAAAACGCGAATTTCTTTAAAAGATCGCAGTAAAAGCGCAAATTTAGTCAAGAGTTCGCGGAAAAACAGTGAAATTTGTCAAAGCATCGGGGAAGAAAGGCGAATTTTGACAGAGGATCACAGAAAAACGAGGATTTTGATAAAGAACCACGAATTTCGTCAAAGAACAGCGAATTTCGTTAAAGAATGGCTGAGAAAAAGCGCGAATTGCTTGGTAAGTCGCAAGATAAGCGCAAATTTAGTCAAATGATCGCGGAAAAAAGCGAATTTTGTCAAAGTATCGTGCTAAAACGTGAATTTTGACAAAGAACCTCGGAAAATCGCGAATTTCGTCAAAGGTTCACCAAAAAAACGCAAACTTTGAGAAAGAATCGCGAAAATAAACGTGAATTTAGTCAAAATGTGGCAGGAAAAGGGAGAATTTCTTGAAAAGTTCGCGCGAAAAGCGCAAATTTAGCAAAAGATCTTCGAAAAAGAGTAAATTTTGACAAAGAACTGCTAAAAAAACGCGAATTTCGTCAAAGAATCGCCGAAAAACGCGAATTTTGTGAAAGAACCGCGAAAAGAAAGCGTGAATTTTGTCAAA
Organism: Maratus speculifer; assembly: GCA_964019185.1. Classification (NCBI taxonomy): domain Eukaryota; kingdom Metazoa; phylum Arthropoda; class Arachnida; order Araneae; family Salticidae; genus Maratus; species Maratus speculifer. The sequence goes on from OZ025291.1 coordinate 116,808,754, forward strand.
AGTTGGCAGAAAAAGTGCGAATTTCATAAGAAGTTTCCTAGAAAAGCGAAAATTTAGTCAAAAGAGGCAATTTTGTTAAAGTGTCGCCGTTGAAAAAACGCGAATTTTGACGAAAAAGCGCGAATTTCGTCAAAAAATTGCCGATAAAAAGCGAATTTTGACAGAATTCCTCAAAAAAACACGAATTTCATCAAAGGATGGCAGAAAAAGCGCGAATTTCATGAAAAGATCTTGGGAAAAGCACAAATTTAGTCAAAAATTCGCGGAAAAAAGCGAATTTTGTCAAAGAGACGCGAAAAAAGTGTAAATTTCTACAGAGGAACGCTTGAAAAAGCACTAATTTCGTCAAAGGGGGGCAGGAAAAATGCGAATTTCGGAAAAAGATCACAGGAAAAGCGCAAATTTTGTCAAAAGGTGGCGGAAAAAAGGCGAATTTAAGAACACCATTAAAGATAACAAAAAAATTTATTAACGTTATACATATTCAATATGTAAGATTTATAATTTAGGATTAAAAAAACAAAACAAAGGTGTGTAGTGTGTATTTGAGGAGGGGGGTGATATTCAGTACCGTGATAGGAGGCTCAATATTTCCAATAGCGTAAGGGGGGGGCAAAATTCCCAGTAGCCCCGGGCCCCAGAAGTGCTTATTCCGGCTCTGCATTTCAACATAGCACAGAGAGTTCGATAGACGAATGCAACGCACTGTTGAGAGACTGATACGTTCCTCTTCACGCTCATTAAGTGACAGACGTCTGTTTCAGGTGGCTCAGCTGTACTGCATGTGTGTTATTTCCGTCATACTTTTTCACAGGTGTTCGTATTATTTTGTCCTCCAACTGTAGATAAAAATACTTCTAAATAAAGACATAGAAATCCCTATAGGGAAATAGATATAAGGTAAGGGAAATGTGTGTAAAATGATGACCGAGAATCTCAATCGAATGCATTTAACCGAGAACTAGTATAAATTTACAGAGAGTTTCGCTTTTTTTCTGTGTTTTTACAGAAATTTTAGATAGCGAACGGTTATTTTAACAGTTGGACATACTTCAATAGTTTACTTCTGTTAAAATTTAAATCAGCCAAAAGAAACAGCACTTTTTGATTAGTTTTTACACGTTTCATATTTATAATGGCATAAAAGTTTTTCACATATCAGTTAAATAACAGCTATTTTTAATAATTGAAAAAAAAGATACTTCGATTTAGCTTGTGAAATATCATGCAGACATTTTGTTTAAAATAAGCCCTATCTGCAAAGTATTATAAGTACACGTGATGAGATTTTATATGCTGCAAAACATACTTAGTTTTGTACCTAAAGAGATAATTTTTGCTTCGGGAATCCAACAAAATATCTAGGAACCTCATAAAATAACGTTTCCACATAAAATGTCCATTTATAAATCATGAACTTTCTTTTTACATCTGCTTCTATTAGATAAGTCAGTGAAAATACTTTAGAATTTTTGCTCGCGAGGGAATCGAATGGAAGTTTCAGACGAAGAAATAAAGTGGATTTGCAGGAATGAATTTAGATATAAAAATAGCATATGTATACGAACATTTTAAAATTTACAAGTGAATTGATGTAGATGTCTGCCGATTTTTCGTATGTTATTGTATTTATATGTATAAAAATTAAAGTAAAATAGTGCAGCATTCATGATTATTTGTGATACCAGCTATAAAAAAAACAAGCTATTTAAAACCGACATAAAGGAAGATGTAAACTGCTATTTCACTTAGAAGCCATTGATGAATATAAAAGAAATACCGAGAAACAACAGCAGCTGTATACATACTTACTACAGAGGTCAGAATTGCAGAGGTTTGAGACCAAAACAGACTATCAAGCAACAAGCAGCTGGGTAGAAGATGTAACGCAATGAAAATTAAATATTTTGGAAAATTGAACTGAAAGCTCTCTATTTATTTATTTACTTATATATTTTTATGTATAGTTATTTTTTCTTTTTTTTCTGTAGCGTATGTTCGAAATGCTTACAACTAGTACTAAACTCTCCCAGAAAAAAATATTAACATCTATATACTATTTAAAACGCTAAGCAATTCTTTTCGACAGTCCGTGAGAGCAAACTACTGCATCAAATCACACCATTCTTTTTTTAAACGAAAGGTATTTGGTCACAGATTTGTTATCGTATATTTGTTTGTTCAAAATTTTTATTAATTAGCCACAATCTTCAATTAAAATTTCACGTATACGCATGCGTAGTACATAAGTACAAGTCTGCCTTTGGAGTGACGCACTGCACATGCGTAGAGATCCTCGCTCATTTGAACTATCACTTCACAGGTAGAAGTTTCGTTTTAAATGCGGCTGCATCTCAAATACAATTTATTCGATCTTATTGTAAACAAGCTCTTCTTTTTATCACAAAGTTATTATTTGTCTCTTTCAGTGCTATTAACAGTTCAAAAATATGGTTTATTTCGGAAGGTGTCGTACTAAACATAGAAGATAAACTGAATGATATGAGGCTAAAAGTTACGACTGGTAATCCTTCTTATAAATTGCCGTTACACACGAAGATAGAAAATGTTAGCATTTTAAGTTATAGCTGATATCAATATATCCAAAAAAATAAGTTATCATAAACATTAAAACACAAAACAGTTTCTGTAAAATCTAAATCCAAATTCCAGACAATTACACATGTGTCAACTTATTCTAGAACTTATCCATTATAGAAGGTTACTCAGTGTGAAGAAAAGTTTGTCATTCATCAGAAAAAAAAAGAAAGAAAGAAAGAAAGAAAGAAAAAAAGAAAAAAGGAAAATAAATAAATAAAAATATTAGTATAACAGCTATAAAATAAATTACATTGATACCCATGATTTAATATTTGAAAAGATGTATAAAAATGTATAAGGTTGGTTGGTTGTATGGATTTTTATGGCGCAAAATCCTTTCAAGGACATGCTGCGCCAAGCTAAATGGTAAAAGAATGAAATCATACAAGAAGAAAAAACAAAAGTAAAAGAAAAGGCTATCTGGATGGGGTATCCCATCCAGATGTAGTCAAATTAACGTTTAAGTATCAAAGTACAATAAAAAAGTAGAAATAAATACATGTAAAAAATAGAACAAAAGTAACTGGATGGAGTCTCCAACCAGGTGCCAAGTAAGAAAGGCAAATTCAGGAAACACAACAAACTAAAGATGTAAATAAAAGCCAGTCCGTTTCAAGAAGTCAAAAAGTGCCCCATGAGGTGTTTCCCCAATGAGGTTTGTCAAGAGTGGTGATGAGGATTTAAAATAAATTTTGTACAAATGTCGGAGGCCAGGACAATCAGTTAAAACATGGTGAATTGTCAGGTAATCAAAATGACAGTGAGGACACATGGGTGCATCCTGCCGCAGTAAAAGATGTTTGTGCGTGATTCTTGAATGTCCAACTCTTAGACGAGTCAGAATAACATCAGATTTTCTTGGGTAAATAGAAGGCCAAGTCTTAATTATTGGTTTAACATAATGTAGTTTATTGTTGTATTCCAAAACCCAACTTTTTTGCCAGTTATTCTGAATAAAAAAATTGATATGTAATTTAACGTCAGAGAATGGGACTGTATGATGTAATGGATTAACAGCAAGTTTTGCCGCCTCATCAGCTTTGTCATTACCAGGAATACCCATGTGCCCCGGTACCCAGCAGAGTATAATATTATAGCCACGACTAGTCAATTCATTATAAAAATCTAAGATGGATGATACATAAGGATGCTTATTGAAAGATTGAATTGCGTCAATAAAGTTATTTGAGTCTGTATAAATGATAAAGGAAGTGTCATGATGATGAGATATGTGTACCAAGGCTCTCTCTATTGCTATTAATTCAGCAGTGAAAACGGAAATTAAAGAATTGAGTCTATAGCTGAGACGAGTATTACCTGAAAAAATACCACAGCCAACAATATCTCCTCTCTTGGAACCATCTGTGTAAACATCGATGTAATTCTGATAATTCGTACGGTGTGCTGCAAATAATTGCTGAAAGACGGAAGCGGTTAACTTGTTTTTATCATATCCTTTAAAAGGGTTGAGGGAATTAATGCTAGGAGGATTCCAAGGAGGGAGAACATGTGAGGCACATGAACTCACCTCAATATTATGCAGAGGGCTATTGTGAATAATGTTCCTCATTCTAACACCAAACGATGGAGTGCAAGATGGTCGATGATGATATAAAATATCATTATCAGTATTTAAGATGTAGGTTTGGAGTGGATGACCGTGATGGGAAAGAATACGATAGTATAGGTTCAAAGAGAGTTTTTCTCGGATATTATATAATGATGGTTCATTACATTCAACATACAAGCTTAATGCTGGTGATGTACGAAATGCACCAGAGCACACACGAAGTGCGCTATGATGCACAGTGTCAAGTTTCATAAGAACAGACTTAGAAGCAGAGCCATAGACCTGGCAGGCATAGTCAATTTTTGAGCGGATAACAGCACGGTAAATCTTAAGAAGAGAGTTCCGGTCTGCTCCCCAAGAAGTATTTGAAAGTACTTTAAGTGCATTAAACGATTTTTCGCAACTTGTCCTTAATTGTAAAATATGTGGTAAAAAAGTTAGTCTCTTGTCAAAAATCAGCCCTAGATATCGAACACTGTCCACAACAGGAATACGATTTGAACCAATAAAAATTTCAGGATCAGGATGCAGATAAAAATGCACACAGGAGGTTTTGTCTTGAGAGATTAAAAAGCCATTTTTATCCGTCCAAATCAAAATGCGCTTGATAGCAATTTGCAACTGTCTTTCAATAAAACGAAGATCCTGTCCCATACACATAATCCGGAAGTCGTCAACATAAAGATCTCCTTTCACTGAAGGAGGAAGTTGATTAAGAATGTCATTTATTTTAATAGCAAAGAGGGTGACACTCAGGACACTGCCCTGGGGTACACCCTCTTCTTGTACATAAAAACTAGATAGAGTTCCACCAATTCGAACTTGGAGTATTGGAACGGCAAGAAAGTTTCTGATAAAGATTGGGAGATTCCCACGAAAGTTGAGGCTAAAAAGGTCACGAAGTATCCCATAACGCCAGGTCCGGTCATAGGCTTTTGCCATGTCAAAGAATACTGACACCAAATGGTTGCTTTTAAGAAAAGCTGTCCTAATGTAATGTTCAAGATGAATGAGGTTATCGATTGTAGATCTACCACGTCTAAAACCACTTTGAAAAGCAGCAAGACAATTGTTTCTTTCTAAAACATGGAAGAGACGGCAATTGACCGTTTTTTCAAGTAGTTTGCAAAGGCTGCTAGATAGTGCGATAGGTCTATAGTTATTAGGATTCGTAGCATCTTTTCCTGGTTTAGGAAAAGGAATAACAATAGATCTACACCAAGCACGAGGAAAACTGTGTTCCATCCAGATTCGATTGATAAAGGAAAGGAGGTTTTCAAGAGAGAGAGCAGATAGATGCTTGATCATGATGTAGTTGATGCCATCATGACCAGGGGCAGATAACTGACTGTCTTTCAAACACTTTTTTAGCTCAGATATAATAAAAGGATGATTATATGAAAATGAATTATGGGTATTAAAATTAATCCTGGCTGTTTCAGTTTGTTTTTTGTAACTTAAAAAAGGTTCCGGATATGCATCTAATTTCGATATTGCAGCTAGGGTAGACCCTATTGTCTCAGCAATGTTCTTAAGAAATGTGATAGTATGACCATTATGTTTTAAAATAGAAATATGATTTTCTGAATAAATGCCCATACATTTTTTGACTTTTTCCCAGAGCTCTTTACTTGATGTATTTGAGTTAATGCTAGAGACATAATGAATCCAGGAGTCACGCTGGCTTTTTCGTCGCACTTTTCTAGCCTCGGCCTTTGCTTTTTTAAATGCAATATAGTTATTATTGCTAGGATATCTATGAAATATGCCCCAAGCTTTTTGTTGTTTTTTCTTTGCCATTTGGCAGTCGTTATTCCACCATGGTTTTCTGTTTTTGTGACTAGTAGAAGTTTTTGGAATGCTAGCTTCAGCAGCATTGATAATACAATCAGTTATATTATCAAGTGCTTTGTCAATGTCACCCACTATCATGCTGTTTGTTATATTTGCAAGCATAGTAAATGCTGGCCAATTGGCTCTGTCATATATGTACTTTTTGGGATAGTTATTAGAGTCTCCATCAGGAGTAGTCAATGAAATAAAAGTAGGAAAGTGGTCACAGCCGTGCAGGTTATTTGAAACCCAGAAGTTCCATAATGGATAGAGTGAGGGGGAGCAGATTGTTAGATCTATTGCATGAAAAGTTCGGGTTGGCTCGTGAAAATATGTGTAGTCACCATTATTTAACAGGCATAGCCCATTGTCAGAAATTAGTTTCTCTATTGTATCACCACGTGCATTATTGTCAGAGTTACCCCATAATTGGCTATGGGCATTAAAGTCCCCAATGATAATGAGGGGCGTGGGGAGTTGGGAAAGAAGATCATCAAGGTGTGCTGAGTTAATAGTTTGGTTAGGTGGCAGATATATGGTACAGATTGTAATGAGACGTTTAATGTGTACTCTGATTGCTACAGCTTGTAAATTTGTGTTTAATTGTATATGAGAGTGGGGTAAGCTGCGAGAGATGAAAAGAGCCACCCCACCGGTGGCCCTATTACTACTAGTAAAGTCTTTTCTATAAGTAACATAGTTGCGTAATTTCGCTTTGTCATTTGGTTTTAGATGGGTTTCCTGCAGAGCTAAGCAGAGTGGTTGATGGTCAGAGAGAATGTCCCGGATTTCATCATATTTATTAAGGTAACCACGGCAATTCCAAGAGATTATATTATTCATAAATAGGAGAATTAGGGTTGAGTATCTAAGTTATTTGCCATAAGGTTTTATAGTGTCATTCAGGAACAAATTCTTCAAATACAGTATTTTCGTCAACATCCGAGTCATTGCTATAGGGCTCGGATTCCATAGCCTCGTCCGCGTATTGCTGGAGCTGTTTCGGATCTTTAATGTTTCTTATGATTGAGCTGATGCCTGAATTTCGATTCCCCTTTCCAGCAGTCTTCCATTGTGGAGAGGCTGGAGTTGAGGTTTTCTTTTTAATCGTTTGTATAGGCGGTTTTTTTTAATTCTGTTTTCTGGGAGCATCAGGTTTTTGTGGAATATTGGTATTCATGGCAGCTTTTGTCTTAGTTTGGGGTTGAGATGACTTATTGGATAGAACTGTCAGTTTCTGTTGTTTCTTCTCTATGTCAATTTTTACCGGTTCAGAGGATGGGGTGTTGGTCGATTCTTTAACAGGAGTACTGGTTGATTGTGTTACAGTTGATTTACTGGATGGAAATTGGGAATCAGTTTGTGTACTTATGTGTCTTACGGATTTTGATTGATTCTTAAGTAAGCTGGAGTAGGAAATTCCAATGGATGGTGTTCTGGATTCAACAAGCTTGCGGGCATCCGAGTACGACAAATTCTGAGTAATTTTTATGGTAATTATTTCTTTTTTACGTTTCCAACTAGGACAAGTGCGAGAATAGGCTGTATGATCGCCTTTACAGTTTGCACAGCGTACAGAATTTTCACATGTTTTATTGTCGTGACCTACTTCCGCGCAACGTGCGCAGGTAACAGATCCACGACACTGGCCATTGGTATTAGTATGGCCATAACGCTGGCATTTAAAACATCTGAGAGGGTTTGGTATATATGGTCGGACTGGACAGCTTAGATAGCCAGCTTTAATTCTAGCTGGTAAATTAGGACTATTGAAAGTTAAAATAATATGTTTAGTAGGTAGTATTTCTTCATTGCGACGAATAGTAATATGGCGTACATCTACGACATTTTGCTCTTTTAAATTTTCTAGAAGTTCAGCTTTAGTAGAGTATAACAAATCAGGCTTAGGTATTACATCACGACTTGTATTTAGAGTTTTATGTATTTGTACAGAAACGGAAAAGGTGCCTATTGTAGAGCAATTAGAAGGAATTTGTGACTGTTTAGATGTAGAAACCTCAACTAGTAGATCGCCAGATTGCAGTTTTTTGATAAAATGGCCATCCCCCAGCACTGACTGGAATGTTTTTGCAATGAGAAATGGTGAAGTCTTTTTAAATGAATTATCAGATAGGCTATCAGTACGTTTAATGATGAAAAAACGAGTGAATGATAGAGTCTGTGCAGTTTGTTGCCCTCCACTAGGGAGAGAAGTAGAAGGAAAAGAAATGTTTCCATCCATATTTAGAAATAATAAGATTCAGACCCCGGCCGCACCACCCTCTCCCGAGCCCTACAAGGGGATGCACATTCGTACAGGGCCCATACGGTCACAAGACAACCCTATGTCAGTCTCCACCCTTAACGAGATGACTAGTAGTTGCTCGATCACTTGATCCCTAGAGCCAGTGACGAAAGTCAGCTAACCAGCCGATTGATGCATACGGGACCAAATGCACCTCCCGTCTACCTGAAGCAGAGGCCAAAGTAGTGTGTTGGTTTACCTCAACTACCAGGATCCCCCTTTCCAGGGACACGGGTCGCCACGCACGGCCAACACGTGGGTGGTTTACAATTCTCCATGAATCGATATGCAGGATGACATCGGCTCATACAGAATTGCCCTCACCTCCGAAGAGGAAACCACAACGAGAGTGAAACAAAGAGGAAAGGAAGACCAGAGGAGTCAGAGGAAAAGGAAAAGAGAAAGATCACTTAAGTGCCCCGGGGTTGAAAAAAAAATGTATAAGAAAATTCAAGTAATAAAAAAATTATAAATAGTTAGTTGCATCAAATTTCAAATTTAGGATTTTAGAGAATGAGACAGATAAAAATAAAAGTCATGGCAGCTTTGAATGGTCGCATAAATATTGTTACTTGAGGGGGGGAGGGGGGGCAGAAAGAAAATAGGCCGTAGTAAGCAAAAATAAATACCTTACGCAGTATTTTTAGTTAAATTTCTGATAAACATGATTAGTTGTAAATTATAAGCTTAAAACTATTATACTTCATCGAATAGATTAGACTATCTATCGTCTTAAAAAAAAAAAAAAAAAAGAAATCACTTATGTAATATAGTAATTCATCACAATTTGAATAGACAAATTTAAAAGCAACTAATTCAAGATTCAAGAATTTTTCTGATGAAACATTCAAGTTATTTACCGTCAAATATTGACGGGCATTATCTAGTTTATTTTTAAATTGTTAATATTAATTAAAAGGCTATCCAACATTTAAAAATGCACAAATAATACACAAAAAGAAGTAAACAGCTGTTTCGAATATACAAGCGAGATTCTTCTTCAGTGCAAGATAAAACAAGGCACCGAGTTCTATAAAAAGCAAGACTTGGCGTAGCTCACTGTGCCTTGCTCTACTTAGCTTGCAGTGAAAAAGAATTCCACTTCTAGTTTCGAAACTTGCTGTTTCTGCTTTTTGTGTATTTTTAAACGTTGATTTTCTGCCTTTTAATATTCTTAAACAAAGGCTTTATTTTCTACATTTATTAGTACTAATATTATTTCAATTATTGAATTAAAAAAAATTAAATGTATTTTTGTTTTAATGCCTATATTTTCAAGGAATGAGGAAGTATTTTAACTTTACCCGATGATAGATGACTTCATAACGTTTTAATTCGATGAAATAAGAAAATAAGAAATTAAACGGTCAAGTGCGAGTATCACTCGCGCTCAGATGGTTATCTATAATAAATACATGAATTATTAACAGTATTATTTAAAAAAAGTTGCTAAAAGAATAATAAGACTGTAAAAAACTATACAACGTAGCGTTGGATATAGCTGGAAGTAAGTATACCATAAAATTTCAAAGTGATATGAAGCCTGAGTATTTTCAAAAATTGCTATTATGTATAACTTTTTTTTTATCTTATTTTTTATTTTTATGAACTTAATTAGGTAGTGACAATAACATTAGTGCATATTTAAATTTCATTTGGCATTTCATAAAACTAAATTCAGCGTAGTAATAATCTTTTTATTTTTATTTTTTTCAGTCTTTTATATGATCTGTAGAAATGATACACACAAAGTAATTTTTAAAAATTAGTTAAATTAAAAATGCACTAACAATAGTTATTGCTCATAGACAGTATTGTAACCAAATTATTTTGTTTTTTCTGTTAATGGGTGATAAATGTTAATTTCGCCATCAGGGGCGTAGTTAGAAATATTTATTTGGGGGGGGGGGTGTTATTGAAACAAATTAATAAATCTAATTTCCAGTTCAAATGATATGTGCAATATACGCATTATGATGATGATACATAAACGCAAAAGAAATTTCTTTTCAAAGAAAAATAATGAAACTGAAACCATAACCTAGTGAAACTAAAACCTTTTCATAGGTTCTGTTAAAGATGCATGGCAGGTTACATCGAGTAAGGAAATTCTGGTGGATATTTCATTTTAAAATAATCAAATTACAGTACGGTTTGTATTTAACCAATGCAATCCATGTTTAAAACGCAGTTCTACACTCTTAAATTCTTCAAAAAACCAGGTTAATTACAATAGCAAATTCGATATTTTATCTACTGCTGTGTTACTGTAAATAAAGCTTGTGTACATTCACAAGGTTCTCCTGAAATTCATATTATGATGGTACAGTACGGATTAGAGTCAACTATTGATGGACAGGAGTAGAGAAATTAAAGTCTGATAGATAAAAGATATTTTCATAAGATAGAAATACACAGTGACAGGCTGAGTATTGCTGTTTTCTTTTTGTATTTCTTTAAATTATTCAATTGCTACAACACTCAGAAAAGAAGTCACCAAAAGAATAATAAATTCATATTTCTCTTACTATTATCTAACTATCTATATTATAAAGGCCAAACGTGTCTGTGCGTAACACGTATGTCATTTTGCGAATGGCAACACTTTCCCCTGTAATTTCGATTTTGCAATTTTCGCTATTAAAGTATTTTACACGTCTATACATTGCACATTTTAAATTTTTACACCGTCGGATAGCGAAAAAAATGTAATTTTAAATGCAATTTGTTTGAAAGCTGTATCTCAATTAAATTTTGTTACGTTAATTTTTTTATAGTTTTTAGTACCAATTTTGTAGTTGTGGCAACAGAATCACCCCATTTTCTCTTAGAATTGGAATAAAAAAGAAAAGAAATTAAAATGTGCAACACTTTCCGTGCAATTTCGGTTTTGCAAATTTTGCTACTGCAAATTTTACACTTCTAAACATCGTACATTTTAAATTTTTACGTCTTCGTATAGAGAAAAAAATGTACTTTTAAATGCAATTTGTTTCAAAGATGTATATCAATTAAATTTTCTGATATTATTTTTTTTAAATATTTAGTACCAATTTTGTAATTGTGTCAACAGAAACATTCCATTTTCTTAAAAAATAAATAAATAAATAAATGCGTATACTATTTTAAAAATATCGTCTGTTATAAAATCCGATGAATTTCGGTCTTATTTAGTTTAATAGTTTGGATCATTGTGTTTTATAGTATTTTGCTAATTTTGGCTTAAAATAATGTATGTTTGAGAGTTAGATTGACCAACGTAAGATGCATTTTTTACTGCAACTAATTTTCCAGTTTTATTATAAATCAATAAAGCAGTTTTTTTTTTTTTTTTTTTTTTTTTTTTTTTTTTTTTTTTAAAGATTTTCTTACTTTTTATTAAGCATGTTGTATTGCAATCTGATGATAGAATGTGAATTTCGATATTACTGAAATGTTATACTGGCAACGAAACACACTTGTATAAATAATTTTTATAATTCTACCATATCAGGAAGTGAAAGAAAAATCTATTTGCAGAATTTCATCTTTACATGCGTAAACCAAGTTAAATAAAAGAGCGTAGAAATCTTACGGAAGCTCTCAATGATTTCATTTTTCATTCAATTTTAAAAGCTTTAATTAACGGCATAAACTTTCTTGAGCATACTTAACTTGTCTTAAGCTTTTTACTTATTTTAGACTGAAGGAGAATTTTTCTTTTGCTCATTTTTATCTTTTAAAATATAAATTTACGCTTTTTCATTCTAATTAGTAGATTTAAGCTTCTGTCTAGTTGGGCATTAACATCAGACAGAAAAAAATGGCACGTGGGCATTTGCACGTGGCGTGTTAAAACATTAATAAACCTCTAAAATAAAATAAAAAAATGTTGAATTGAATTTTACGAAAAAGGTCAGAAAATCATATACATTTTGACCGAATCGAAATTAGGGACAGAAAATAGGTAGCTCCAAAATGAATATTTATTGGTGATTGATAATTTATTTGAAAAAAAAATCACTCTATGTGCTCAAACATAAATATTTCCTAAAAGTGAAATGATTGATGATTTCAATATATTAACACGTAGAGAGCCACGGTAACTTAAACCGAAATTTCCGTTTAGGTTGCATCATTCACCGCTGACTGACAATGTAAAATATGATATAAAACTAAAAAATTATGTTGTTTTAAGTAATTATTAAGAAACTATTATCCTGTAATGTATTAAGAAATAAGTAAATTTTAAATAAATTTCAGTAATTGCTTAAAACCAGTGGTGTAGCCGTAAAATATACAGAGAGTATACCCTTTAAGCAGAGGGTATACGCTCAAGGAAGAGGGTATACCCTAGAGTGTAGCTTTCTTGAGAAACAGAGGGTTTACGGTGTTCCTTAAAAAATCCAGAAGGTATGCGGCGTATACCCCCGTATACCCTCCACTACATCCCCGCTTGAAACAACATATATTTTTTTAGTTTTATACCATATTTTAGACTGTCAGTCATCGGTGACTAACGCGATCTAAACTGAAAGTTCAGTGTAAGTCAACCGTCACTGACATGGCACGTCAGTCATCGGTGACTAACGCGATCTGAACTGAAAGTTCAGTGTCAGACAACGGTCACTGACATGGCACTCAACGTGATAAATAGGAAAAAAGTGTAAATACTGGCATTTTCAAAAACTGAGGATAAGAGAATGGACGCTTTCGTTTTAACAAATTTGTCGAATTACCTACTGAAATTCTTGAGGAATTGTTCTTGAACTTTTATGAGTAAAGATCATGTTTGACTTCATATTTTTCAGTGAAGAAAAAATCGGAAAAATATTTAAGGGGATAATAATCAATTTAATAATAAAGTATTATTTTCAATCACCTAGGTAACGGAAAATGCTGGAAATGGTATTTTAGAGTTTTAAATGACTATTCGGTAAAGGTCTCCAGGCCCGGCCCGTTTCGGCCTGTTACGATTTCTACGATTTCTAAAAAATTCATATTTTTATCATATAATTAAGATTCCTTTAAAGAATACTTCATACATATCTATGGAAATATTTTACAGTATATTTTATAGGAAATACACATGAACAACATTAATGATTATTTAGATTCTTAGGCTTTCAAGATTCGAATAAAGATTCATTAAAAAAATAATATGGCTTAGAATAAAAGAAAAAAAAAAAGAAAGCTAAAAACATCGTTACTTTTGAAGCTGTTTAATAAAAGAAGATTTAAAAAATATTTCTGTATCATTTTATTAAAGATTTTAAATCCACATTCATTCTTAAATTCAAAAGAAGCTCCTTTCTGATACATTTCTAATTTTTTTTCCTCAGAAATGCATAAGATTAGCAGGTATCTTTATACAGAAACTATATAACGGAAAAGAATTATCCATTTTTTGATACAAGCAATTTAAGAATACTGCAAGCAAATAAAATATTGTCATAATTAGCGTTTTGAATAGCATTTCCGGAAGCGATAGCATGGGAAGGGAGAAAAACCTGCAATCATTTGAGAAACTGTTATATCTCAAAAAGATTATATATGTCTTACATTTACCAAAAAGGAAAAACGCTATTCGATTCCAAATCCCTTCAGTAATTACGCTTATAACTTTTATACTTTTACAATTTAAATTTAAACAGAAAATTTGTCAAACTTTCGTATTATTGAGAAATTAATTTAAAAACCATCAAGAAGTAAAAGATTAAGCTAACATAAGTTCTTTATCGCTGTTACTAATTTTATAAATCATGTTTTCTGCCCTACAGATCTTGAGAACAATTAAGTCTAGTTCCGGTCCGGTCAGTCTGTATGTAGAAAAATAATGCAAGCTTGATCTCGGCCCGGAATGAGTCAGCTAAAAAAAATATTACAACGGGTTACACACAATGTAACTATCCGATGCCGATCGTTACACTGTGCATTTTTATATTGATGAGGTCAAACTAGTATGGCTCTTGACGAACATTTATACTTATTCTCGTTAAAAGCATTTTCGTTGAAAATAGCTCATATTTTATCGTTTCCGCTTAAATCTTCAGAAGGGACCGGCAGTCCCGAAAATTTTTTTTTTGTCGGCCCGGCCCGTTGAAAAAACTATTCTATATCTGCCGGCTCGGCCCGTTAGAAAATTCGAAACGATTCCGCCGGCCCGGTCGGGTACGAGCCACGGACCAAGCCCGGGCCTGTGCAGATCTCTACTATTCGGACCTTGTTCGATGTTTGTGTTCATTTGTGTATAGCACTCATATTCGTGTAGTTGTTAACGTTTCTGTAAAAAACTCATAAATTTTTAGTTTATTGCATGCAGAATTTTCAACCAAATGTAACACATCATTCCAAAAATCTGCAAAAGAGTAGACATCCTAGAAGTTAAAAAAAATCGTCAAGAATTTTAGCAGGTATTCGACAAAACTTGTAAATTTAAATCTTCGGGCAACTTAACTTTTGGGTATGAATGCATTTTGCGTTATTGTATACATAGCGTATTATCATAGTATACATGATTATAAATATCCAGACGACAACTTTCTGCATAGAAAAGCAGGTTTACAATCCATTTCAGAGATACAACGTGTTTCATTTCAACACATCTCGTTGCAGTTACATATTGGAGTTTCTAAACTTATTGTATCTTGTGGCACACTTAAACCCATGATTAAATCCGAGGCACACTATAATTATGATAAAACATATGTATGAAATAATTATACTTATATATAAATATTTTTTTTAATTTTTTATCTATCAAGCCAAAAAAAAAGAGTAATATAATTTGTTATAATTTATAATAAAAGATTAAATTTCTTAAGATTATTTTTTTTATATCTCTTTAATATACATTTACATTTAAAGACATATCCCAGTTTGACATAAACCAAAACATCAAAAGACTATTTTATATACAACATAAAATCTTTAGAAAGGCATACTCTTAAACAGCGATCATGTATACTGAATATTATGTTATAATCATGTACCTTCGGGCGATGTAATTTTTCTCTGAAAGGCTTAAATTTATATGAAGATATGCAGCCATTTTCATAATTTAATCACATACTTTTATAAAAAGTATACAAACACATAAATAAACCTCTAAATAATGAAAAATTATAATATAAAACTTCATTTCAAAGTAAGCCGACTAATAAATGATGGATTTTACAGCATCGATTTTTCCGTTAATCTCTAAAAAACTTGATGCAACTTGACTTAGGCATACCTAGGTATCCTCTCACGGCACACCAATATGATGCCTCAAACTAGTTGAGAGCAGCTGCTGTAATTTTTAATTATCTTGATTTTATCATCTTTATTTTAGAGATATTTTAACAAACATACTCATTAAAAAGGGCAGGGTACTGTTTGCGATACACCGGTTGAAAATCAATGTTACATATTTTTAATTCCCCTCATTTTATTACATTTAATTTAGAAACGTTATAACGGGCATCTATTGGAAAATATTTTCCGAAACCTTTGCCTTTTCAGTCAAGGGATATAAACTGATTTATTATAAAATGAAAAAAAAAATGTTAATTTAAGCTAAAAAAAAACAGATTAAATAAAATGTAATGGAAACTTTTAACACTTCATTTTTTGTTTCATTCGATTTTCAAATTTAATTAACAGTATATATAAAGCCTCTGGAGCATATTTAATTTGTCTTAAATTTTTGTTTATTTTAAGATGAATGGGATTTTTTTTACTTGCTTTTAAACCTTTCTAAATATCAATATGCGCTTATTTATTCTAATGAGGAGACTTAAATTTTGGTGCAGTTGAATGTCAACATGAAAGCAAAGAAAATGACACGTAGGAATCTAATGTTTTATCTTTTAACATTAATACAGTTCAAAATTTAGAAATTAACTTTTGAATGGCATCCATTTTTGACAAAATTAATGACAGAAAATTAAATAAATATACTTAATAAATAATATTAATTTTTGTAATAATGTCTATGCTGTTAATGTTTGTCTGCTAACATGGAATTTTTGCTTGAGAATTAATAGCATGAGAAAAAATGCTATTCGGGATAGGAAAGATTGGCTAATACAGAATAAAAATTACTAGAAAATGTTTTCGAAAATCAGTGGTGATAGCAAAATAAAAATATTTTTATAAATGCTTCGTTAACGGTGTATTCGAAAAAAATATTTTTCTACCCTAAACAGCTCGAAATTTTCTGAGATATTTTCAGACTCATTTTTAACACTTTCCAACAAAGTTGAAAAGTGTCGTCTGTCCATCTGTCCGTAATAGTTATTATTCATTTACAGGGCCACTCAAAAGAATTCCATTACATAATAATTAAGGGGGGGGGTGAAATATATTTTAACTATGTTAAACGATTTCAAGAATCATATAATTTTTATACGTCGCTGAGATTCAATATTTCACACATAATATGAAATGCATTCCATTCACAAGGACACACAAAATATTTAAAATCTTATATTAGATCCGAAGTACTGTATATTATCGGTGATAGCTGATGGATGGATGAATGTTTTCATATTATAAGGTGTGTATGAATGCTATAGTTGATATACAAGGTTACACAAAAGAGCTCATAAAGGTTACTGAGTATGAGAATAATTAACTAGATGATTTTTATGTAAGTTATACATTTTTACATTGACCTTCATTCAGTTTATTAAGAAATGTTTGTAGAATATAGATAAAATGATATACAGAATCACGCAAAGAATTAGCTACATGGTCACCCATAGATGACAATTTCTGGAAATGTGATTTAAATAGTTTTAAGAGCGTGTTTGTTTGAACTAAATTTCAACAAAATATTGGAGAGTAATAAAGATACTAGGTAAATTACAGGGCTGAACAAAAGTATTGAAGTATTTTTCGTCTATTAGAATAAAGTGCTAAAAGAGAAATTTCAACCAATTAGGCATTTTCTCGCTAAGCTAAATTTTCCCATTATACAGTATAGTTATATATATATATATATATCAACCGACGAATCAAATACAGAAATGTTCAAAAGTATTGGAATACATACTTGGCTATAGACAGATGTACGTTATTTCTCTGGATAACAAAGTTTTGTAAAGATTTCAGTAAGAGTTTGAAAGTGTTTCATAATCTATGCTTAAAGCATGATTTTTCTTATTTGTTAAAAGTAACAAGTCGGAAATTGCACGTCAAACACAGCAAATGGGATGCGTTCCTACTGCAAAGAAGTTTTACAAATATTCAGATCTTGGGTGTAATAGTATACATGATAGAGCATAGTATCCGAAATCTTTTGTATGTTCCTGCAAATACTATCTGCTTTCTATTATACTGGAATTAACTTGCAGTAAAGCTCATCAACGTATAACAATTTCATAAAACGTGAAATAGTTTAATATAATTAAAACGCTCCCTAACATTTCCGCCTGTAATAGAATACTTCTATGTGGCCCTGTAAATAATAAAAAATTATATATACATTGCACCACAGATTGTATACAATGTATATTTTAGTACATACTTCATAGACGCATATGAATTTTATTATATTAGAAAGAGTGTAACATCATTAAAATGCACTTCAAGCTATTTTTCCCATTGACCGTAATGTAACGGAATACTTTTGATTGTCTCTGCAACTGAACTATGCATCCGATTTTCATAAAATTTGAAATGACAGGACAAAATTATGCTTAAGGGGTAAGAATCATTCGTATTTTTCTGTACAGTGAATCATATTTACTGCACGTCGGTCAAATGAGAACCACTGTTGTATATTTTTAATTCACATGATTTTACAATCTTCATTTTAGAGATGCTTAAAGAACATATATAAAAAAATATTTTCTGAAACCTTTTCCTTTTCAGCCAAGTGATATAAAATGAATTATTATAAGATGAAAAAGAAAAAAGAAATGTAAATTTAAGCTACGAAAGCAGATTAAATAAAATCTTATCGAAGCTCTTAACACTTTATTTTTTGTTTCATTCGATTTAAAAGATTTAATTAACTGCATATATTAAGCCTCTAGAGCATACTTAACATGTCTTAAACTTTTTGTTTACCTTAAGATGAATAGGGTGTACTTTTTTTTTTTTTACTCACTTTAATCTTCCTAAAAATCAATTTGCGCTTATTTATTCTAATGAGGAGACTTAAATTTTGATGCAGTTGAATATCAACATGAAAAGAATAAAATGACACGTAGGCCTCCAGCGTTTATTTTGGAATTTTAAAGCAGCTAAAAATTTATAAATGAATTTTTCAATGGCATACATCTTTGACTAAAATGAGTTAGTGACTTAAAATTAAATAATTATTTCTAAAAATAATAACTAATTAATAGTTAAAAGTAGAATTTAAAAAAAAAAGTTGAAATTTTGACCTTAAAGAATTCCACTTGCTAAAAGTGAAACATCATGAATCATAAATGTACGGTTGGTTGGTTGGTTGAATGGGGTTTAATGGCGCAAAATCCCTTTAGGGACATGCTGCGCCAAGACCAAGTCAAAAAATAGAAAAAAAGTTAAGAGCAAGTGAAAATATGCCAAATTAAAACCAATTAAAAGTCTACAGTCCTTTGTTAAAAATGCATAAAAATACAGAAACATGTTAAATTTTAGACGATGCACAATAATCATATAAACATAATTTTAAAGAAAACAAAACCTAAAAAAGTAAGAGGTAAAAACAACATGGCAAGTGTTAAACACAAGGTGAAATTAAAAAGTAAAAATAATGCAGTAATTGTTTTTTTTAAAAAAAGCAAATGAGATGATGCACAAGTCAGAATTTAAAAAATGTGAAGTTAATTCGGAATGAATTCGTCAAAAACAATATAGAGATGATATTATTCAAAATTACAAGAGTTAAATATGAGTATCTATGTCATTTTGATCAGAGACAGTAGACATGCTACTGTCTCCGTCGTCCAGTATTTCATCCGGTTCGGGATGAAGGTCCACAGCATCGTCATCCTCCATTCTTTGATTTTTTTTGTCTTTTTCCTGTGAATTTGTCTGACTTTTTGAGATTTTGTTCTTTTTTGGTGGGGGTATTGCAGATATAGTAGATTTAGTTTTTGAAATATTTTGCTTTAAAGAAGTTTTAGTTGTAATTTGTGCGTTCCTGTTATGAGATGGTATTTTGGAAGTATTAGAATGTAATGATCTTGGAGAGGCAGGCACAAATTCTTCAAATACAATATTTTCATCATCCGAGTCATTGCTACAGGGGTCGGAATCCATAGCCTCGTCCGCATATTGCTGGAGCTGTTTCGGATCTTTAATGTTTCTTATGATTGAGCTGATGCCAGAATTTCGCTTCCCCTTTCCAGCAGTCTTCCATTGTGGAGAGGCTGGAGTTGAGGTTTTCTTTTTAAAGGTTTGTTTAGGCGGTTTTTTTAAATTATGTTTTCTGGGAGCATCAGGTTTCTGTGGAATATTGATATTCATGGCAGGTTTTGTCTTAGTTTGGGGTTGAGATGACTTATTGGATAGAGCTGTAGGTTTCTGTTGTTTCTTCTCTATGTCAGTTTTTACCGGTTCAGAGGATGGGGTGTTGGTCGATTCTTTAACATGAGTACTGGTTGATTGTGTTACAGTTGATTTACTGGATGGAAATTGGGAATCAGTTTGTGTACTTATGTGTCTTACGGCTGTTGATTGCTTCTTGAGTAAGCTAGAGTAGGTAATTCCGACAGATGGGGTTCTATTTTTAACTAGTTTACGAGCATCAGGATAAGACAAATTTTGAGTAATTTTTATAGTAATTATTTCCTTTTCACGGTTCCAGTTAGGGCACTTGCGGGAATATGCTGTATGATCGCCTTTACAGTTTGCACAACGTACAGAATTTTCACATGTTTTATTGTCGTGACCGACTTCCGCGCAACGTGCGCAGGTAAGAGAACCACGACATTGGCCATTGGTATTAGTATGGCCATAACGCTGGCATTTGAAACATCTGATAGGGTTTGGTATGTATGGTCGAACTGGACAGCTTAGATAGCCAGCTTTAATTCTAGCTGGTAAATTGGGACTATTGAAAGTTAAAATAATATGTTTAGTAGGTAGTATTTCTTCATTGCGACGGATAGTGATACGACGTACATCTATGACATTTTGGTCTTTTAAATTTTCTAAAAGTTCAGTTTTAGTAGAGAATAACAGATCAGGTTCAGATATAACACCACGACTTGTATTTAGAGTTTTATGTATTTGTACAGAAACGGAAAAGGTGCCTATTGTAGAGCAATTAGAAAGAATTTGTGACTGTTTAGCTGTAGAAACCTCAACTAGTAGATCCCCAGATTGCAGCTTTTTGATAGAATGGCCATCCCCCAGCACTGACTGGAATGTTTTTGCAGTGAGAAATGGTGAAGTCTTTTTAAATGAATTATCAGATAGGCTATCTGTACGTTTAATGATGAAAAAGCGAGTGAATGATAGAGTCTGTGCAGTTTGTTGCTCTCCACTAGGGAGAGAAGTAGAAGGAAAAGAAGTGATTCCATCCATAATTAAAGATAAGATTCAGACCCCGGCCGCACCACCCTCTCCCGAGCCCTACAAGGGGATGCACATTCGTGCACCAGTGCTAACCAGGGCCCATACGGTCACAAGACAACCCTATGTCAGTCTCCACCCTTAACGAGATGACTAGTAGTTGCTCGATCACTTGATCCCTAGAGCCAGTGACGAAAGTCAGCTGACAAGCCGATTGATGCATACGGGACCAAATGCACCTCCCGTCTACCTGAAGCAGAGGCCAAAGTAGTGTGTTGGTTTCCCTCAACTACCAGGATCCCCCTTTCCAGGGACACGGGTCGCCACGCACGGCCAACACGTGGGTGGTTTACAATTCTCCATGAACCGATATGCAGGATGACATCGGCCCATACAGAATTGCCCTCACCTCCGAAGAGGAAACCACAACGAGAGTGAAACAAAGAGGAAAGGAAGACCAGAGGAGTAAGAGGAAAAAGAAAGGAGAAAGATCACTCAGGTGCCCCGGGTTTGTGAAGCCCGTGAATACCTAAAGAAGGTATCCCCCTGGGGGGCATAAATGTACGGAAACAAGAGAATTAATCAGCTCAATATAATGAATAAAACGAGAAGGAGAAATCATGCGAACAGTATAGATTATGAACAAATTTTCCAGACGTTCAGAATACTCAAAAATTCTTTGCTATTACCATGAATAGTCGTTTTAAGATATGATTTTTTGTGCAGCTCTGTATATTATCCACAAATATGTATGCATACTACATAATATGTTAAAATTTAGTTCTGTTAAAAGAATAGCATAGTTGAAAACTTCGCTAAAAATGGACGTTGTTGTTGAGAACTTGTGTGCAACCCTGTATATGATGTATAGAACTTATGCACATCAGGAAAAAAAAACCCGTTCAATTTAAATATACATACTGTAACTGAAAATGCACTTCCAGCAATTATATTTCCTAGGCTTCTATAGTTCAATTATTGCTAATTTCCTTCTATTATAGCCAAATTCTTTTGTTTATCCCGGTAATTGAATAATAAGTTCTACGCACACCATATTGTTCAGTAAGAATCTCAAGGATTTATATCAGTTTTAAAACGTTTAAAATATTGTAAAATCACTAAAATACATGTCAAACGAGCTTTCGCCTTAGACCATAATGCAATGGAATTCTTATGAGTGGCTCTGTAAATGAACCGAAAATGCTACACACCTCATTTTCAATATCGAACATGCTCCCCAATAAATTTGTAAACCCGAATAACAAATATTTATTCCATGACAATCGGACTATATTTACGCGAGTTTGAGCACGGTCAGACAGGCAGACAGGCAGACGAACAGACAACTAGAATTCATAAACATATTTCAACTAGCTGTAGATGTGGTTAAAATTCTCATCCAAGCAACACATGGAATGTAATTTATATTAGGACTTCCCTCAGAGGGATTAGTCTGAGCGATATTATTGAGAACATAGATTTAATAACTTGCGACAAGTAAAGAAAATGAAATGCTACCTTTATTTGGCCATAGATTGCGATAAATGAAAATGATGAAAATAAGCAAATTGAGTCGTGGAATTCAATAAAATTATACATACATTGTTAAAAATAAAAGAAAAGCAAGCCATGCATGGATATAAAATTGGAAGTACACAATACATTAAAAGTAACACAGAAAATAAAACATTAAATTATCTTTTATTGAAATTTTAACCCTTTGAAATGATGTCAAAAGCATACAGGGATGCTCCGCACTAATTTGAGTAACTCTAAACAGCAACAAAAGCAATATATATTTTTTTTCATTTTGAAATAAAAACAATAACGTGCTATTATAGGAAGCTATATGTATATAGTAATTAAACAGAATCTTTTCATCAAATTGGCATGAAAAAAGTCTCGCCAAATCCGGTGCTTACATGGAATTTCGTTAAACATTTTATTTATATATATAAAACAATATCATTGTTTTTTTTACATACCATTTACTTTTTCTTGGATAAAAAAATAAGTAAGTGGCTTATTTCTGTGAAATAAATTGTATAATTAAAAAAAAATGCTTGGGTATATGAAACAATGAGTAGGGGAAAGTTGGATGAAACTGCGTAGGTGGGTAAAACAGGGAACCATGCATTATGGCTTTATTTGCGGCGGTATCTATCCGAAACTTTTAGGCGAGCGGCCTGCCAAGCTCTTAGTAACAAAAAGTCGTGTAAACGAACTCATTTCGCAGTGATGATTTTTTTAAAGATTTCACATGAAAATGTTAAAAATTCGACATCTCCAATATTACGTTACCAATCCTAAATACCAAAGAATTTAGATTAGATAAGTATAACGTATGATAGTCTATTATTTGCTCGTTATTTTAACGTTTTGTATTGGTGTCTACGAGTTATCTGAAGAACGCTAGAGAAACATTTCATCAAAATGGCGTGATCGGACAAAAACGGGATGCAGATGGTCGGACATAACCGAGAAGTTTCCGTTTTCTGACAACTCATTTACTCTCGTTATTGAAGTAGAATTAACTTGTTTATGCATTGTTTGATGATCTATAAATATTTAAAAACTGTACAAAAAATATTATTTAAATTAAGTTGTTATAATGAAGATTGTTTTTTAGTCATCTCTATTGCAACATCTAACCTTATTTCAAGCCCCTAAAAATTAGAACTCGAACAAGAAGAAAAAGAAAAGATGGAAAACAAGAACAACTTAACCCTGAAGCTACGCTTTTCATGATGACAGAAAAGAAAAGCAGAATAACTGATGTGAAAAAGAAAAGTCCTAAGAAGAAAAAAAAGGCCCTTGACATCAAACGAGGACGAAGATGAAAGTGAAGCATGCAGCTTTTGCAACGGCTTACATGAATAATCTAAACCTAAGGGGAGTTGGATACAGTGCCTTCATTGCAGAGGGTGGACACATGAAGCATGCAGCAGTGCAAATGAATAAGATCGAACTTTCATTTGTGATTTTTGTGCCTAAAAATTTTTATTCTTAAAGAATAACTTAAGTCATTTTTATTTTATATAGATTTGATATAGATTCACATTCTATAAGTATAATATGTCAATTTTTCTATAATAAATAGTATTATTGCAAACTTACAATGTGCTTTTAATTATTTTTTTTTCCAGTTCCCGGTTTTATCCGACCTAATCGGACAAAACCGGGACATTGCACACTTCAAAAAAAGTGTTGTTATGATCTCAATTTCTGTTGTTCGTGACTGAATGAATACTTTTTTTCTTCCTAAGGAGTCAATTTACCATTTTAATACAAATTTTGACTGTTTTGTCCATAAAGTACACAATAATAAAAAGAAAAATATTAGGGTCCCGGTTTTATTAGACTTTCCCCTACGTTGTGAAAAAGTTTCACTTGTCTATCCAAACCCATTTTCTCTACCTTGCCAAGGCTCCTGTACTGGAAAAGTACCAATTTAATTTAAAATTCTAAAAACAAATAAATAAAAATTTATTTATTTTCTTTTTTACCAATTTAATTTAAAATTCTTAAAAAATAAATAAAAATGTTAAGTAAAAAATACTTGCTTTCATTAAAATTAAGAAAAATGTAGAAAATATAAAGGTCTTTAAATGCACTAAAAATAGAAAAGTCTTTGGAGAAAAAAAATCTTAAATGCGTGGAATTTAAATTACATTTCCGTAAGTTCTGTTATGGAATATAAAAGCATTTTAATGGAAATTTTGCCAAATTAACCAGCTATCGCTAAGTTGGCGTCATATGTGGCAACTTATGTTTGTCGCCAAATTTGGCAATCTTTTGCCAAGTTGACCAAAAGTTGACGATATTGCGGGAAGTTAGCTAAAATTTGGCACTATTGGGGTAACTGTGTCATGAGTATTTTTCAACAAATACTCATTGAATCTAATGCTGTTTGCTATAGGAAAAAAAATTTAATAATTAACCCCTTGGGGACGAGAAACGAGTGTATGTTCCACTTGAGGTGCTCAGAATTCTTTATTATTTCATCGGCTAGTTTTTATTGTAAAATTAACCTTATTTAATCAAAACACTTTAACGATTCATTTACTGATTTATTTATTTATTTATTTATTTATTTATTTATTTTTGGAAAAACCGGTGGTAAAAGATTAAGAATTAAGCAACGGACTCTCGTCCAAAAGGTTTCAGTAAATTCCCCCAGTTGCCCTACTTAGGGATCGAGTTTTTAATTTCTGTATTGCTCCCAAGAACACATACACATTCCAAATTTCAAAGCTCTATGTCAACAGGAAATATATGAAAAACAGATATCATCTACACACCAAGGTAGCTATTTAGCGTCAAAATGGCGTTATTATGCCTGTGATAGTAATTCGGCTATTATTGTTTATTCATTAATGAAATGTTTATTTACTTACATTTTCTTTTTTATTTTATTATAAATTGTTTGTTTCTTTCTATACTTATTAATTACTTTTTTTTATTTATTGTAAATTCCTTTTTAAATAATTGAAAATAATAAAAAAATGAACATATAACCGGTATTCGAAAACGAAGATTTCACCAAATTTGCGTTAGAAAAAAATCGTACCAAATCTGGTGCGCATATGACATCTGTGCCGAAAAATGAGTCACATGAATTGAGTTCCGCACACAAACAAAAAAAAGAAAGCATGTAATAAAAATAAATAAAATAAGAAGAAAAATGATACCATAAATCAAAATATTTTATTAAAACAAATAATTATTTCTAATTTTCACACGCGAAGTACAAAATATTCTTTTGCTAATTAAAAAATGCTAATAGAGACATTATCACAAAATCTAGAGATCAACGTTTTCATGCGTTTTTTTCTTTTAAAAAATGACAGATTTTTTTTCCTGCCTTATTAAATTTTAGTACATAATAAAAATAATAGAAATAATGCACTTCAATATTGCTGCTTGGGTAAATGGAGTAAATGTAAATTTTTTGTGTAGTCTTTTTACTCCATGTATTCTAATTCGGTTGTCTACGAAAACATACATTCTGTGAAAGCACACCCAATTTCTGTGACGTATGCAAATAATTTGTTCTTTTTATGAGTTTTTTTAATATAATTTTAAAACTATGTATTTGGAATGAATTTTTCATAGTAGGTGCATTCAGTAGAATACAGTTGTAAGGCCCCGACCTCACACGAAGGAAGAAAGTCGGCCGCCTCTATGGTAGTATATCTCTACAATATGACAGTTTAAATCTCTAGCAAATGGTGTGACCTTTTTTGAAGTAACGGCGTTGTGAGTGCGAAAGACGCTTGATCATGCCGATGCACTTAAGGATGACAGCCTGGGGTAGAAATATAATAATGGCGACCATCTAAGCAGGCATTTGATGATTCCGAAAAATGGACCCCCACAGCCAATTTTCCCACGGAATATTAAAAAGAGTACTGTGTGCAAAAATAAGGGTTGGACACGCAGGACCCAATAAAGTTGCATGTTTTGAAGGAATGAGAAAATAAGTGGCAAGAGAGGAATGATGGATGGCTTTTCGGGAGGAGTTAGAGATGATGATAAAAAGAGAGAAGAGATTCGGAGAACGGCGATTTGTCGGGAGAGGAGGAAAGAGGTTCCTCTCCAAGAGGGTGAAAAGCGAAGCCTCTCCGAAGCAGAGAGCATAGAGTGTATGATCACGGTACATGCTGATGGTGGATTGTAGGAACTGAAAATTATAAGACTATGAATGAGCTGGCTGCCACCGCTGTCTGAACTTACTCCCAAAGTGGATAATTTATAAGACTTTAAGTTGTATTTTGATGTATAATTAATATTTCGTTTAGAAGTATATCAGACTTAGTTGATAGAAATAAATATCAATTTTACTTTCACAAAACGGAATGCATTTATTAATCTTGCCTCTGAAGTAGCTTCACCCTCAACGCTACCACTTCATAACCAGAGGCCGCACACCCTCATAAATACAATCTGGTAGTCTTCGTTCAGATAATTATATACGATGTCACTGACCGAAATGCTTTTCATTTCCAATACTTTTCCTGGCGTCACTGCATTTAGCACCAACGTAAGGCTGCTGAAAATTTCTTTACCGCTTAAGGCTATTCTGAGCTGCTTTGCTCAACAAGCGAAAAACGTTTTGATACATTTACAAATTCATTTTTTAACAGAAAGATATAAAATTGGAAAGCCTGACTGTGAAAGCGATTTAGAATAGAAAGGAATTTCCTATTTTTTATCAATAAATTACCTGTTGAGTTATAAGCGAATTTTTTGACTTGGCTAACACGTTTTCACTCCAGTTTGAGTGGTTAGTCTTCTTCCACGCGATAACTCGATTCAAAACACGCACTTTGATAAACACTTTGACTTTTGATTTTCTGAAAAATCTACTGTGTTTCCAAGAAAACGGGAAAATGAGTGCGATTAGACATTAGAGAATTTATGAACAACAACACCCGTTAGTTTTATGCATTTCTAAACTGCACTTTGTTACCTCTTAAAGTTTGTTCAATAGCTTTTTAATGTTATGAACATTATTATCGGGGCTTATCTTGGGTTTTTTTAACTAAATAATTGTGGATTGCATCTATGTTTCCTGTACAGATAATTTTATTGTAATGTGCTCTACCAACTCTAAATTTTTTTTTTTTTTACTTGTAATAATATAAATGTTATTATCTGGGTTTCGCATGTGGCAAAATAAATTGCATTTTTAACTGAATAATTACAGATTGCGACTCCGTTTCCTGTACAAATATATTTTTATTGTAGTGCACTCTACCAATTTTTAAAGTTTTTTCAGCATCTTTTTTTTTCTTTTTTGCAATATAATGAGTGTTATTATGAGTGTTGTGGTTTGATTTGAGATGACATAATTTACATTTTTAAATGTATAATTATGGATGGCGACTCTGTCTCCTGTGCAAATATTTTATTGCACAACACTGTATTAGCACTAAAGTTTGTTCAGTATTTTTCTAAACACACCATATGTGCACACTAACTGTACACGCTAACGCTGCGCAACAACTGCTGTACTATGCTTCACGCTAATGCTGGGCTTGTTAACACTGCTATGCTTTTCTTTGGGCCGAAGTAATGGATTTTATTTTATTTGTCTTGCTTTGTCAGTAGTTGAGCGTAGAACTCAATTATAGATTGAACATACCACCATTCTGTCCAACTATCCAAATATCTGTTTTTTGGATGCTATCAATTCTCATGCTTTATGTCTAATAAACATGTTTTTCAGGCAAATATGATAAATTAACATTTTCATTAAAATTTATATTTTTTCGATTACTCTTGCATGTATACATTCAATTACTCAGCAGAAAATGTTTAATCGAAAATTAAAAGCTTCTTAAAACTGACACTCTGGATTGAGAAAACTAATTAACCTTTAGTTGCATAGTTTAAAAGGGGTCAGTATATTTCTGCAAGTTGCAGGCTTTTTTTTTTTTTTACTTGAATCAGTGAACCGATTTTAACAATATTAGAGCAACAATAAGCAGATTTACTAATTACGGCTTTTATTTCACAATATCTTACAAAGATTTCTTTTTTTTCCCCCTTGGATAAAGAATTTCTTCAGAACGAAAGATGTTTAGCCAAAATAGGATATCTTCTTATATTAACTTGATCCTGTTTTGCATTTTCTAATTTACTAATTGATGTTCCTGACAAGGAAAACTTAGAGTAATATGATATCTATTACTATTATTATTAGATGAAAATAAAAGGTAATTTTTTTCAAACAAAATCTCACGAAATTAATCTGAAAGTTTTCAAAAGCTCTCAATGCTTACCTCACTCCTCTTTGGATTTTCAAATTTAACTGTATTATTAACAAAATTGTCTTTATCTCGTGTGATTTTTTCTTCTTTTCTTTTACTTTTCTTTTTTTTAAGTAAAATTTATTCCTCTAGGGTAATTTAAATACTAAGGTTAAAAATAACTAAATATATTTCACCAGGAAAAAAGTACAAAATTTAACAAATAAATTCTGTTTTGTCATTTTCTAACAAATTATATTGGCAGATTTCGTTTTCTAAATTCCATCTTCTTCCAAGTTTTGAAATGACTCCCAAAAAATCTTTGATGCACGGCCAAAAAATGTCACTACTTAACACTCTGCCAGGCGAATTGTGAATAAAATTTATCCTTAATGGAAGCATGAACTGCTGCCTAAAGATAAAATACATAAAAGGGATGGAAGCTGGGATGAAAAAAAAAAGATCCAGAAAATTTGTTTCCACGTTCACTAAATAAATTCTAAATCTTTACGAAATATTCTGACTCGAAAATTACATCGGTGGCAGTTAAATGGGATAAGAGATAAAATAAATTCCGTATTTTGTAAGAAGAATGTTTTTCGCTTTTTTGCTTACAGGTTTCCGACGTTAATTAAATATATGTTTAACGTAAATTACTATTTAATTATTTTTTTACTTGTTATATTTATCTGTGTATTATTATTTAGGTATATCCTCTTTTTCTATTCGAACTGGCCCCGATCATGAGTAATTGGGATCCTGGGTAAAGATAAATTAGGGGCCCCCATTAGAATCGTTGCAACATTATTCAAATTGAACTAATGGTCAATTATACATGTATGTGTAATGCATAAACAATATTTTCGCACCTTCGATTTTAAATTGAAGATAATTCTTAGCTCTGTCAATTCTAAATTAAGTATCTTAATAAAAACACCCTTTTTTCTAAATACAGAATACAACACTTTTACATAATTTTAGCAATTTGTTATATCACTTTAAGATAAATGTAACAGCTTAAACTTATGAATGAATTGGAAAAAATAGTAAATAGTTTATAATTTAATGCATGGATTTATGGGAGGGAGGCTTGTGGTCTGGTCCCGATTTGCCCATGCGATGATAAGGGCCTGTAAAATGCGATAAGAGATGAAATAAATTCCGTATTTTGTAAGAAGAATGCCTTGTTTGCCAGGTTCCCGACGTTAATGAAATATAAGATATCTGCAGGTAATATAGCCCCCTTAAGAATAGAATTTTTTTTAGCGACAGTTGTGATTTTTTTTAAATAAAAATTGTCTAAAAGAGAAGAGACTTTTTAGTATTAGAAAAAAAAAATTAAAAATTTAAAGTAATCAAAATTTAAACTTGCATTAAATTTTTTGAAAAAAAGTTTAATTGATGAAGGTAATATACCCATATGCACGTAATATGGCCATAGGTGAAATATAATGAAAATATTCATTTTTAACGAAAAAAAAAAAAAAAGCGAGAAGAAAATTTGGTATTTTATTTTAACATTATTACATTTGGTTTCTTTTGTGTTTACGTAGTAGTAACATATATTTTTTAACAGTTTATTTATTTGATATTTAATGCTAATAATGCATTAAACTTTTTAACCCAGTTATTTGCACAAATAAATAAATATAAAAAGTAGGGAAACTTATTTATATGAATGTAGTATACCATAAGTTCAGGTAATATGCCCAATGGGCATATTACCAATAATGATAAGTTTTGAAAAAATGTTCGTATTTCTGCCTAAACACTCAGATATTAAAATTCATTGTTACAGTTAAAAAGGACTTTAAACCAGCTAAAATATTATGTATAACAACAAATACAAATACTTTGTTTAAATAAGAAAAAATAACAAACTTACTAGAGAAAATTTTATAAAACGCCAACGCAACTAACAACAAATCAACAATGACTGCCTCCCTAAGCACGTGATCAAGGAATGTGGCCAACACGGTACTGCACTATATTATTGGGATATCTAGGTAATAGATCCAAGCATCATATTTTAGATTTCACTGAAATTAATAACAATATTGCTGGTTGGCCATATTAACTGCATTAGCGATTAGCCATATTTGCATCAAATACCTTATGTTTAATGTAAATTACTATCTGATTAACTTGCTTTTTTTAACTTCTTACATTTATCTGTGTATTATTATTTAGGTTTTTAAAGAGGTAAAGTAGAAGATATTTGTAACGTAATTCCATATAACGCAATTCTCCAACTAACGCACAACTTCTCGGATGTAAAGAAAATAAATTTTGCAGCGAAGAAGCACCTGAATTTTCAGATTGTAAAAAATTGCTACTGTCTAGAAAACTAAATTTAATGAATGCATTAATTCAGTTTTATCTCCTTAAATTAAAACTTAATAATGAAAAAATTACTATTACATAAAATGTTTTAAAAATGTGTAATATAATATAATAAATGATTTGGGTCCAGGTGTATTTGGATTTTTTTTTTTTTAAAGTTTAATTTAACAAAATGTAGAACGATCTATATAATATAAACATTTATATTCCGGATAAGAATACTCCAATGTATTTTGATATGTTTCAGAGGTAAATTTAATGATAAGTGGAATGTGATCCATACAATGCAAAATTCTATATAGCACACAACTTTGTGTTTTCAGGTTTGCGTTACAGTGAAACCCCGATCTATCGTTCCCGCATCCATCGTTTTCCTGCATTGATCGTTTTTTTTCATTCTACGGTCCCTGCACAAATTATACTTGAATAATGTTAACGAAACCCGCAAGCATCGTTCTTCAAAAAGTCGTTTTCTTACATTCATCGTTGTAAAATTTTTCTCCTCACCGAAGTAAAATTGAAATTCATGCCAATCTAGATGACATACAAACTGGAATTAATTCTTTTATCCCAAAAATAACTCATTTGTGCTATTTGTGTTGATAAAGGTGACAATAATGCAGATGAAGAGTGGTTGTATATAACAGAGGATGGGATTATGTTTCAAGATGTTGCAAATGTGGTGTCCTAAACATAGGAGAAATATGCTATAATACAAAAAATGAAAATAACATCGAAGAAGCAAGCAATAACGTTCATTCCGATGAAGCTGAGACTACTGTGCCAAGCCTGTCTGTTACAACTACGGCATTTGAAACTGTTTGAACTTTTGTGTTTGCATATGAAATTACAAAAAATAACCAGAAAAATGCATATCTTGAAAATTTATTGTTTGATTTTAAAAGAATGAACAAAAACCCAAACAAAATTATTGATTTTTTAAATAAATATCAATTTTCTATAACTTCGGTTTATTTCTTTTACAGTTTTGTAGGCAACAAATTTGTATTTATTAGTATACTCTATACATTGCATGCATTAGTAATGCATAAACATTGTGCTTTTTCGTGTTTTGAAGTTAATCCGTATTCATCGTTTTTTTCTTTCACCCCTTGAAAAACGATGGATCGGAGTTCTACTGTATAGCTATCGTCTTTTTCTATTCGAAGTCCTTTTTCAGATTACAGGAAAATAAATAATAGGTCTTTCGCCCATAATTCTACAAAGCTAGTTAAAAAGAAAAAAAAAAAAAAAAAAAAGGAACTGTAACTTTTATGGATTTTTATCAGTAGTTGGATAAGTATAAATAGCAATTTTGCAACATTAAACAGATTTCCAGGGATCATGAGAACCATGAAACGTCTGTCATAAGAGAATATTTAGGATTGATAGTTATTTCGGTACTACTTGGTTACCGATACTACTCGGTTCGGACCAAAATTACCAATAATGGATGATCATGAATGTCACACTCAGTGACATTAAATATAATAAACATGTTTAAAAGTCATTGATTTTTATTTCGACTATTTATTTGTATTTTTTTTAATATTCTACTAATTATTTGGTTTTTCGTTATTTAAAATTAAAAAAAAATATGTCAATATGTATATTTTGGCTATTTGTTTGGCGATTTGCATAATTTTGCGAAATTGGTCTACGGGATTACCAAGTATTACCGTTATTTCTATGCAAGAGGATATTTTTAAATCCGAAAATTAATATCGGGCTCGGATGGACTCTCAGATCTGGTGACAGAAATATTTCCGGGTCTAGACTTTTAGGGGGGGGGGGGGAGGGGATAGAATGAAAAATGAACTGGTCTCTATTGTATATACTTTTCTTTCTTCTGTGACTCAATTTACTGAAATGTAATTGAATGAGCTATTTTGATGCAAAAAATT
Organism: Maratus speculifer; assembly: GCA_964019185.1. Lineage (NCBI taxonomy): Eukaryota > Metazoa > Arthropoda > Arachnida > Araneae > Salticidae > Maratus > Maratus speculifer. The sequence continues at coordinate 116,841,538 of OZ025291.1, forward strand.
TCATGTTATTTAATCGTTGAATTTCTGATTAAATAGGGTGATAAATTCTGTGAGAAAACACTGGTACCACACGCTCCACAATTGAAACACGCTGATTTACTGAATGAGGAATAAAAATGTAATTTATGATAAAGCGATGTCAAATTAAACGTAATCAAATAAAGGTGTAAGGTGATCGTTAGAAAAGAAGTTGATATATATGCATTTATATAGTACATTAAAATTCTTATTTAAAAAAAAAAAAAAATCACACACTTCGACGGCTTTTGATGCAGCGAAAAAAACGCATTTCTGAAAAAGTTTTGAATACAAAAATGTTAAGGAAGACCCGTACCCCATTTTCGGCCAAAAATCCTCAAAAGTTCAAAAGTTCTTTTTTCTCAGAAAACGATAAAATACTCATTTGCGAATATCCATGCAAAATTTCAGAACTCGGGGACACTTGGAACAAGTAGAAAATGAGCTTTTTAAATTGTATTCACTATAGAGTTTAAAGGACTAGCGGCCATTTAAAATGTGTTTTCCTGAGAATGACTTTTTTCATATTTTGCCTAAGTTCAAAGTACTAAGGCTCAGTGGTAAAATGATTTAGAAACAAAGTGTTTATGTTTTTAGAATCTTAAAAAAAATTGCAACAAAATTAAGGAGAGATATTTTTATTAAATTATTTCTGAAAATTTTACATAAATTGGTAAACATGAAAGTTATAACGAATTTAAGGAAATTTACCATGCGTATTTTTATTTTTATTTTATTTTTATTTATTTATTTTTTTTTTTTTAGCCGATTACAATAGAAAATTAAAAATATCTCTCCTTAGTTCTTTTCTATATACTATAACACTATTTAAGAAATTTTAGTAATACCAAAATATTGAAAATTAAATGAGGAGTAGTAATTTTAAAAAATGTATTTTTCGACCAAAAAAAAAAAAAAAAAAAAAAAATTATAAAAATCTCCATAAAAAATATACTTTTTAGTAGAAAGTGAATTTTTTTGCTAATTATTCCTTACAAGACTTTTCTTAAATAGTATACCAAAATTCATTACTTTAAAATCAATAATAAAAATTTTGGGGGGTTTCTTACGGGTCTCTCTTAATAAGTGTTTATTATCGGAGATAAAATAATGTTAACCTGTGTTATGAAAGAAATGAGAAAATCCATAACTCCTTTTAAACTGAGTATTTTTAATTAAAAAATGAATCTATGCTTTCTCAATTTTGAAACATCACATGTTAAAATCCCAAAGAAAACGCTAATTTTGTGCTTCATAGTTGTTATTTCATTCATGGAGGTAATAAAATAAAAGATGTTGATTAATGTAATTATTAAATTATGTACAATATCTTGAAATAGTTTAAAATGCTTGAAAACAATGCTCTTATCTTGATAAAAATTTTACTATTTTTTCTAATTATTTTATTATTTTTTTCTATCTTTACAAGAAAAAAGTATTGGATTCGTGAAAATGTTCGAATTTACGTTATCGACGGATTTACATGGGTTAATGGTCAGAAAACCCGAAAAACATGTTTTTACAAAATGTCTGTCTGTCTGTATGTGACATAAATTTTATGGGAGCTCTATCTCACGAACTAATGCACGGAATTTGATAAAAACATACATTCAAGTAGTCCCTGATGTAAATTGATGCTGAGTAGTTTTTGTTCTAAATTGCTCAACAGGTGGCGCTGCATTTTTTACGATTTACGTAACAGCTGTATCTCAGGAACTTATGCACGAATTTTGATCAAACATCAGATTCTGTTAGTCTATGACATTAATTAATGTTGTTTAGAATTTGGTGTAACTCACTGAACAAGTGGTGCTACTATTCTGCATTTTTAGCGGTTTCCGCAATAGCTTTATCTCAAGAACTAATGTGCGTGTTTCGATCAAACTTCAGATTCGGTTAGTCCTTGACATGAGTTGATGTTGTCTACATTTTGGTATAAATCACTTAACAGGTAGCGCTGCTGTGTTGTATTTTTACGATTTTACAATAGCTGTAGCTCAAGAAATAATGCATGGATTTTCATCCAACTTTAGATTCAATTAATCCTTGACATCAACTGTATGTGTTTACGTTTTGGTAATTATTTATTTTTCACAAAGAATGAATTAAATATTTCTTGTTATTAATTATGAGGAAAATAAATGTCAGTACATTTTTAGAGGGTTCAGGGGAAGGGTACAAAACGATTCATAAATTAACCCATCCATCTAATCCAAAATGAATACACGTGTTTTTAAATTTTGAGTTTATTTGGATCGGAAATATTTTGAGCTTTTAAAGTTTAGTGCTTTTCATTAAATTTTAAAAATCCATTTTTTTTTCAGCATAATATGTAGAATTTATTTTTATTTTATCAACTCTTAAAGTGCAAGTTTCAATACTTTTTATATGTTGATTTATATTTTTTATCGTTTATCAAAATCTTTCCTTTCACCCCTAAAAAAAGCAGTGTTTAATTCAGACACTTTTCTCCGGGAGGGACTTTTGTAGCTCCGGGGAGGTCATTACAGCGTTCCCGGGGGGAAAATACAACTTTTGACCATTGAAAATGCAAAATCTCAAATTTTCCGGAGGGGAGACATTTCATAGCTCTGGGGGGATGTTCCTCCCCCTGAATTCAACACTGAAAAAAAGTGTTTCAATAGCACCTGTAATCAGAAACATCATACACATACACATTGCCATTCGAGAAACACTCTTAAAAAAATGAGTGAGAGACGATTGGACGCATTGCTATGTCGCCCAACCTGTCTACAACGCCTTAAAAGAAATATGTAAGATCGCGATGATTAAAAAAGAAAGAAAGACCAACAAAAAGAAAAATAAATCATAAATTTCTAGGCAGCCAAAAATAGGCCGTCGGCGATTGATATAGGGCAGGCACGTGTAAGTCAATCTGGAACAATGTCAGCTTGACGTCAGAATACCGACGTTATTTTGATAGTTTGGCTTCCATATGATCGTTTTGACGTCATTTAGGCAAGGCACGTATTCATTAGCCTAAGGTCAGACTCCCAGCAAAATTAAGCTGTCATGACCCTGAAACGCAGGCAAGGTTGCGAGCTCTTGATTTAAATGATAAACTTCAAATAAAAGTAAAGTACGCTTCAGGATGATATTTATTGCATATTTATATTCAATAAATAGTACGCAAAAAAAGTTTGAAATTATTTTTACTATCGCGGAAGTGAAAGTTTTTAAAATCGGTATTTTTTATTCATACTTAGAAATATGCTCTATCTAACAAGAACATCCATCAATTAACAATAGTTACTGTTATCATATCTAATGTATTTTGTCACGTTTTCTCAAACTGGCGCTAAATTTTGTTGAAAACCTCTTTTGTGATAATTAGGATGAGCGAAGCGAATCCTCAACAAGGCTACACAAATTACATTTTGTCATACACTTTAAAGAAAAACTATTCAACATTTTGACTTGAAATTAAACATAAAAATAAATTTTGATCTACAGATTTCCACAATATAATTTTTTTTACAGAATAGCTTTAAAAAACTTATGCTTTTAAATAATTTATTCTACATGTTTTCCATTACGGACGCATTTTTGCGAATAAAATATTATAGATAGAATCTTGATTGAATAAATAAAATATAATTTCATTATTCTGCCAAAATATCTCAAAAACTGCTTTCTGATTTTACAATTATGATAATTTCTTTTAACCATATAATAGTTTCAGTTCTTTTATGAAATTTTTAAAATGCCTTTATTTTGAAAAATTATAGCATATTTTTAATGAATTAAAATTTGTGAAAATTCAATTATTTACATTCATATATAAAAGTAATTTTCAGTGTTAAGAACTCAAATACACAATTTATTCTTATTTTGTGTAATCATCTGTGCAGACGATTCTTATGCATTTAAAAAAATTATAATTTTTTTTTCTGCGAAGTGGCAATAAAAGAATTGTAAACAAATAAAATTAATTAATATTTTGTGTAATTTTTCTTCAAAAATATTTTTACTAATTACTGTTTAATACGAGTCTTATATCATAAATAAAAAATTCCGAGGAAATTCTTAGTTATTTGGCTGGATTTACATTGCTAAAATTAAAATATTAATAAAATAACTTTTTGTTTTATAAGGATGCAAAAGTAATTTTTAAAAATATTGTTACTTTCAAACGTTTATCTTATGAAATAGTAATTCGCGAATCCAAACAAAGCAAACTTTTGCTAGTAATAATTAGCTGGATGTGCAAATTCCAAAACTTTCTTCTATCTCATACGTACATTTTAATAGTTTTAAAAAAATAGTTACTCATTTTAATGTTTTAATAGTTTTAATTCAATACCATACGAACTTTGGTTTTCATCTTAAATTTCTACTTCAATCAATTAATAGGAGTAAAAATGAATTTCCGTCTCTACACGAGCCGATGAACAATAGAATGATAGGCAGATTTTTTTTAATTCAGGGAGGACCTATTTGCCTTACCAAAAAATAATTATATAAAAAAATTTTAGTTCAGTTCTAAGACTAACTTCATACACTTTTAGGTGGTGCAATATTGAAAATGGCATAAAATTGACTATTGCAGCGCCCCCTTTCGGCGGATTTTTTCTCAAATTCAGGGAGGACCAACTAGCCATAGCCATACACTTACACAAAAAATTGGTTGTATTCGTTGTATAAATTCATATACTTTTCGTCGGTAGAATATTGAAAATGGCACAAAAATCGCGATTGCAGCGCCACCTTCCGGCGGAATATTTCAAAGCTGAAGGAGGACCTGCTTGCCACAGCCAGAAACATTCACAAAAAATTTGGTTAATTTCTATGCATAACTTGATACACTTTTTGATGGTAGAATGGCGACATACACACAGACAGACATTTTGTAAAAACATGTTTTTTGGAATCTCTGACCCCTAAAACGTGTAAATCCGTCGAAAACTGCAAGTCGAAAAATTTTTCGATTACAATACTTTCTTCTATTGAAGATAGAAGAAAATAATAATAAAAGGATGCGGATTTCTCTTTTAATTTTTAAAAACAATTTTTCTGTATTCGTAACTATACACGCTATTGTTATACAAATGCACACAAATATTGTAAATAGTCTTTTTGATCATCGATTATGGCTAAAGATTAATTTCCAGCTTTTAATTACAAGTACCAGACATATCCCGAGTTAGACATTGTGTGTGTGTGTGTGTGTGATTGGGGTGGGGTGAGGGGCGGGGTCGTGAATGATGCTGAAGTGACAGAAACTAAACTTCATACCTGTTTTATGTGCACATAAATTTCACAACTATACTATATTAACTAACTATAGTACTAATCACATTTATATACAGAATATCTCAAGAAAAATTAGTTTGCACTTTTTGAGCGATTATAGGAACATAAGAATAAATATGAGCCATTAAAATGTAAATAAAGTTAGTTTTTTCAAGCATTATTGCCTTTTTGTGTTAATATTTTTCTATTTAACTTAAATTTCGTGTTTAATCAATATGCATTTCTGGCTATTCCATCATATGGAAAAGCAAATGACGGCGTGCATTTAATAATAACAACAACAACAAATCTCAATATTTTTTATCTTGTTATTTCATTCTTCAAGGTGCTATAAAATATTTTGGCGTAAAACTTCATATTAAAAATAAAATATGTGTGTATAATAAAATTTCATATGCATTCCATTTTGTAAATAAGCAAATCAACTACATCAATCATTAACAATATAAAATTTTTGAACAGTTGAGGGAAAGAAAAAAAAAAAATAAGATGCAATTTCAATTAAAGAAACAACATCATTCTTGCTTAGGATATTTTTCAATTTAAATATGAGAGGCAACATGCGCTTTGCCCCTCACTTACAGATTTGCAACCATTTTCTCCAATGCTCATCGCTCATCGTCATGGTTTGCACAAAAGGTTAAGCTGAAAACAATGAACTACTGCCACAATAAAATTTTAATAATTAGTCTTTTTTTTTTTTAATCTAGCACCTTTAGGGCGTATGAGGTCTAGAAGCAGAGGGAGGGGGGGGGAGGATTAGTGAGTACTCTAAAATCTGAAAAAGAAAAATTTTGGAACTTTTGACCATTCTTTAATCCATTGGCTCCTTGAAAATCTTATAGTCCAAGAGCCGACCGCACAAAACCTGCATAAAACATGTCATCGAGCACAAGAAAAAAAAAAAAACCCTTTATTTTACGGAAGAGCAGTAATTGAAGAATCCGATGCTCCATGTCTGCCGGAAGTGAAGTGGTGCGTAAGCCAAAAATGAATACCACTAGTGGTTGACTCGTAAGCTTAGCATTGTGTTATCTTGCTTCCAGTTTTAACTGTTTTCACGCCTTTGTTTGCAAGACAAGCACAATGTTAAACCTACGAGTGAACAACTAGTGGTATTCATTTTTGGCTTATGCACCACTTCACTTCCGGCAGACATGGAGCATCGGATTCTTCAATTACTACTCTTCCATAAAATGAAAGTTTTTTTCTTGTGCTCAATGATAGGGGGGTTTTTGCGGTCGGTTCTTGGACTGTTATACCTGTCCATGCTATTCTCGCCTTTCTACTTTCCAGTTATGACCCTGAACCCTTGAGGCCCGTTTCAGGGCTTTTTAAAGTTTTTGCCATAATAATAAATTGATTGCTTCATCTATCATTTTTGGGATACTTTTTTCCATTTAGTTACTCTCACATTTTTAGGTTTCATTTAAGACACTGGGGTCCTAGGATCCTAAGGAATCATACAGCTCGATTCAGGCCCCCTTTAACTTTTTGTGCTTCAAGTATTTTTCACTCTCCAAATTTCTCAGCTTCTCGATTCAAAATTTGAAAGTTGAATCTTGGATTTTTCTTCTTAGACCAACATGCTCTCATTTTGATTGGGGCTCTTTGGACCTTTTTTAAGTATTTACTTAATCTTTTGCGCATTTCATTAAAATATTACTATAACGAATAATTCATACCACATGCTTAATTTTGACTAATTTTAGATCTAAAGTACTAAGTACTAAAACAATTTAACATGTTAGATCTGTGTTTTTAACTGTAAGTTGGCCGTTTTTGAGCCCTCTATTACACATCCTTAAAAATGGTCCGATTCACTGGCTTTTTTACTTTCTCCTATCTTTAATAGAAGAAAGTATTGTAATCGAGATTTTTTGCTTCCGGTTTCCGACAGACTTATACATTTTAGGGGTTCGAGATTCCAAAAAAACATGTTTCTACAAAATGCCTGTCTGTCCGTATGTGTGTCGCCGTATGTCGCCATTGTATTCCGAAAATTGTATGAAGGTGTGCATAGAATTGAACCAAAATTTTTCTGTGCATGTTTTTAGCTATAGCAAGCAAGTCCTCCTTCAATTTTGTAATATTCCGCCGAAAGGGGGAGCTGTAATAGCGATTTTTGTGCCATTTTCAATATTTTACAATCGAAAAGTGTATGAAGTTAAGCATAGAATTCAGTCAAATTTTTGAAGGTGTGCATAGTCTCTATTGTATTCCGTTTATCATTTTTGGGATACTTTTTTCCATTTAGTTACTCTCACATTTCTGTCACATTTCTGTCGCCATTGTATTCCGAAAATTGTATGAAGGTGTGCATAGAATTGAACCAAAATTTTTCTGTGTATGTTTTTAGCTATAGCAAGCAGGTCCTCCTTCAATTTTGTAATATTCCGCCGAAAGGGGGAGCTGTAATAGCGATTTTTGTGCCATTTTCAATATTTTACAATCGAAAAGTGTATGAAGTTAAGCATAGAATTCAGTCAAATTTTTTGTGTAAGTGTTAGGCTATGCCTAGTAATCCTCCCTGAATTTGAAAAAAATTCTGCCGGCAGCGAGCGCTGCAGTAGCGATTTTTGTGCCATTTTCATTTTTTTTGGCACAGAGAAACAGCCTTTCTCGTTTGAAAAGAAATTCCTTCCTTTGAGAGAGGACAGAGGGAGGTATCCCAAGCTCAAACTGCAAGAGTGCTGCTGTGTGTGATACAGATATAGGCATAAGGCCGTAATCTTTCACATTATTTATTTGTTAACATTAAATTAAATAACCTGTATTATGCCATTAGAGAAAGAGAGAATTGGAGACTCCATAAATTAACTTACCAGGAGATGAACGGTGCTTTTTCGGTTACTTTCTGATTTTCTACCTGTTCTCGCTGCCCGGTGTAATATATATATATATATATATATATATATAATGCTTATCTAAGAAAAGGGGTAATATTTTAACGACCTCCGACTTTGCTTCTTTCTGATTAACACTCATGATTTCTCTAATCTTAATTACGTTTGTGGGAATATCAACTGAGAAAGGGGTAAAATAGTTTATTCTTAAAATGTGGGTGCACTCTATAAAATGCACTCTATATCTGGATGCAAACTTTGATTAATAGATTAGACTCCGCACAGGCTCAAGGAATTCTATGATTTATCGAAACTGGCATGCGAATTTAGTTTCAACCGCTTGATAATAGAGAAAACATTGGCTGATTACTTTTACTATCTAGACTTTTGGAATTAAGCTTACGTGACATCATCACAAAACAGAGGAATTATGGAATTTCCGAGGAGGAGTCGTGACGGATTTCGTCCAGAGCCGCAGCTAGAAGTGAACAATCGGGGGGGTTAGGGAACTCAAGAGAATGTAGGGAAGGGGGCTCATATTTTTAATCTCTCACTCTCTGAAACAGAAAGATAAAATAGTGGATATTCACAATGTAAGTACTATGTTTCTTGTTAAATTGTTATAATAACTTCATTTTATGTTAAGAAAAGAATATGAGGATGAAGAATTTGAGTGTATAACTTGTCAAAAAGTTAATTATCATGTTGGCTTGATATGTGCAAATAGGCTTATATAGGATAAACGAGTGTTGAAAAGGCTTATTTTAAATACAATTTAGTAATTCTGCAAAACTGTGAAAGAACCTCAAAACTAAATTAGATTTTTGAACATAATTTCCTTTGGATTTTCGAAACAGAAATTCATTGAGTGACATTGGAACTTTTCTAGGGGGGCCCAGCCGCCCATAGCACACCGCCTTAGCAACGGCTCTGATTTTGTCTGATACGGAATCGATAAGAAAGACAGCGAGAATTGGATTGTTATTCTACCTTTAAGACTGTGTATTTTTTTTTTTTTTTTTTTTTTTTTTTTTTTTTTTTTTTTTGAGCTGGTTTTACATGATGTAATATGATGCTATGCCGGAACCAGAAGTTTGCTTTGTTGTGTTCTCGTGTAGAAAATAATTTGTAATTGACTACACTGTAAATATTTTTCTCCTTGTTATTTAATTTAATTCTAATTGAATTTCATTATTTTATAATCTGTAGTGATCGTTTCGAAAATCATCGCTATCAAGTTGAGTATCAATATCACACTCTTTTCTTTCCATTTTTGCTCTTTTACAAACAGCAATGTCCTTTCAGAAATCTCTCAGATTTTTTTTCATATAATGAAAAAAATATACTGTTCCACTCTTAGGTACCCGTTTTATACATTTCCGTTATATGCAAAGTATAATAATAAATGCATTTATTCATGAAACTCATCTATTCATGTTTCGGAATTAAAAAATATTTCTGGATGAGTAATTATCATTATTTTAACCCTTTCGGGTCTCATGTACTATTAATAGTATCTGTCTTTTAATGGAGTATTATTTTGTTTTAACAAATGCCTTCGCTACTATTTGCATATGGTAATATTAGTATATGGCATAGGTTCCCAACGGGGGCGGTACCGCCCCCCAGTGGGCGCTGGAGCCTTCCAGGGGGGCGGTAGCGAGTCTGGAGAAAAACGGGGGGCGTTAGGACAGTCAAGGGGGGCGGTCATGGCTTACTTGATTATATAGGAATTATACACTGGCGGGAAAAAAATCTCAACACAAAAAGAAAAACTTATTGCAGAGTAATGAAATTTAGACAGTGCATTTGTCTAATTAACATGCTTATTTGATTAGATTTTCGAGATCACAGGTTAATTTAAGCTCATTAAAATGCATTTCAAATGTGAAATGCTGTTACATTAATAGTTGCTATAACCTCCAGAATTTTGAATGCAATCCTGCACACATGCATGCATTGTGTCATACAGGTGCCGAATGTCACTTTGTGGTACGGAATTCCATGCTTGTTGTACTTGCCTTGCCAATACTGTGATGGTCAGTGCTGACTGGGGATGACACCGGAGTTCTAATCCAGTGATATCTCATACGTGCTCAATGGGAGACAGATATGGTGATCTCGCTGGCCAAGGTAATATGTCGACATCCTGTAGAGCATGTTGCGTTAGAACAGCGGCATGAGGGCGAGCGCTATCCTTTTGGAAAACTCCCCCTTGAATGCTGTTCTTGAATGGCAGCATTACAGGTTGAATTACCAGACTGATGTACATATTTGCAGTCAGTGTGTTTAGGATAACCACGAATGTGCTTCTGCTGTCATAGGAAATTGCTCCCCAGACCATGACTCCAGGTGTAGGTCCAGTGTGTCTCGTCCGCAGAAAGTTTGGTTGTAGACGTTCCCCTGGTGTCCTTCTGACCAGCACAGGACCATCACTGGCACAAAGACAGAACTGGCTTTCATCAGAAAATGCAATAGATCTCCACTCTCTCATTCAATGAGCTCTGGCTTGACCCCACTGGCGTCGCAAATGGCAATGACTTGGAGTCAGTGGATTGCACGCTACTGAGTGTCTTGCTCGGAGCTGCTCTTGACGAAACCGACTTCTAACAGTTTTTTGAGTCACTGTGGTATCAAATGCAGTTCGAATTTTTGCTGCAGATACAGTACGATGCGCCACAGCCATACGCCGAATACGACGGTCCTTCCTCTCAGAAGTGCCATGTGGTCACCCGAAACCCGTTCTTTTTGAGGCAGTATCATCTCTTGACCACTGCTCCCAACAATCATGCACAGAGGATACATTCCGGCCAAGTCTTTCTGCAATATCGCGGACAGAAAATGCTCATTCTCGTAGCGTATACGACCTCTTTCTAACTCGGTGAGCTGATATCAGACTGGTAGACGGTAGGTGCTGGGTTCGAACCCAATCGCGACCGTCGGCCTAACCGTTCGGAGTTTTCCGTGGTTTTCTTCGAACCCTGCGTAAATACGGGTTAGGTTCCCTTAGAAAGACCCCCACGGAGGGCATCCCACCCCTTAGGGCCTATATCCCATAGTGTAGATAATTGGCCGACATACATACAACAACAACAACAACGGTGAGCTGATAACAATGGCTTCTTTGTCTTCTTACAGGCATTCTTGGTCAGCCTCAACCCAATTCCTCAAATTTCGAAGATAAATAATGCTCACGGACGTTACAGTACGCATTTAAAGCAAACCTGACTTGAAAGTTGTGAGTGGCGCTACTAGCGCCACACTTATGCGCGAAGCGTGAAATTTGAATCGATGTCGTCTTTCAAATGTATAAACACGCCTACAAAATTTCTTTTATCTAGCACAAGTCTTTATTGGTGTTGGGATTTTTTTTTTCTTTAGTGTATGAAAATAGTTGATCTCCTCTGCATTGCCGGTCCGTGACGAAAACCTTAACTGCAAATTTAAATGTAAATCTATGCAGGCGAACCTAGATCTGAGGGTTAAATTTATTTTACTAGTGTAAAAAAAAAAAAAAAAAAAAAAAAAAAAAAAAAAAATCGCCGTGGAAGGCGAAAAAAGGCTAAAATCGCGGAGAACAATATTTTATTATATCAGACTAAAAACATTGTAGCTGCAGTTCTTTCATGAATGTCAAAATATCACATCGGAACACGAAATATCACTATGACTCACATTAAAAATCATTATGAATTCAAAAATTGTAGAGTACAAAATTCGCGATAATTGTTTGTATGAAAATTTTAAACATAATTCTTTTTTTATAAACCTGTATTTAAAAAAATTCTGAAATATGGCTACATATGTCTGAACAGAGATTTTTAAACGAACATGTGATTTGAATCAATTGAATATTTTTTTAAGTGAAAGTGATAAAAAATTTTATATCTATAAATTTGTTTAAATTTAAATTTACTTTAACTTAATTAGGGAAAAATTTATTTCAAAATATTTTAATCAAGGAAAAAGTGGCCGCAATACAATATTGAGTATTTGGAATATGGATCTACGCACTCTCCTACAAATCACTCGTTATCTACGTGGTTAATTTGTCAAAAAATGTTTTTTTTTTTTTTTTTTTTTTTTTTTTTTTTTTTTTTTTTTTTTTTCAAATAAAGCAATGAAGCCTTCTAGGCTATAAAAGCATTTGAATAAATACGTGCTGATAGAAAAGGCAGAGCTGCCGAGTCTCCAGCTTTTATTACACCATTATTATCTTAGTGAAAATATGGTTATTTTATATTTCCCAAATGTTAAAATTAAATAAAAAACATTTTCTGAATTAAAATATTGGTATCGAAAAAGCCGGAGAGGATTGGCAGCTCTGGAAAAGATATGTCCTATTTTTCAAGGACTAGAAAAGAAAAATTTAGAACTGTCAATTATATCAAACCTTTTCTGTTGCTTCTAAATAAAATGACGGACTACGAGCTTCATATAATAATATATTGTTAATCGGAAAAGTATGAAAACCGCACACAAATGACGAAATCTTGCCGGCAGTCAGAGAGATAAAAAAAATGTTCTTCAGCATAAGAAACTGCCAGATATCATCAGAAAAAATACTGAGTAATAACTCGCTACAAAGAAGTATAGATGGCTAAAGGCACTGAAATAGCATCATACTGTTACTTAAACACATGTAAATTTTCCATTCAACTCGATGGTCAGCGTTACCAAATAACAAAAGCTCATAAAACAAAAAAAATGTCAAGAGTTATTATTTGTTAAAAAATTTGGAAACTAATACGAAGAGAGAATCGATATTTAATACCATGAAATTAGTCCAAGAGAAATTTCTTTTCATAATATCTTGCTACTGATGATGCCCCAGCAACGACAGGCCATCATAAGGATTTCATTAACACATTTGAAACAAACAGTAGTAAATGTATTCTCTGTGCAATCTGTTACACATCATCAGCATTTGGTTTCAAAATTGTTGAATGAACACCTGTATACGTCGCTTCATTTCAATATGACAGTAGTCAATACTAATAGAAGCACTTTATTGAATGACAAGATATTTAGTCAACTTTATACTGAAAATCATTTCACAACAAAGTGAAACAATTGTTTCATTTGTAGTGCAGTTACTACTATCACTTTGCGGCAGACTTGCAAATGATTACAATTGTTTGCTGCTGCATACAGAAGTTCGTTTTCTTTGAAAAAGTATTTGTCTGAATCGTTTTTCAATATATTTTATTCTGTATTATACTTAATTGAAAAAAGTGGTGTAAAAATACACTAAAACCTGATTACATTAAAAAGATGACATCGATTATTTGACAGATCTGTTTAAAATCTTTAATTACATCAAGTTAAATATTCGCTAAATATGTTTAATAAGGCATCAGATGATTGCAAGATGATGTTCACAGCTGCTTCTATGGGTAAACTTTTTTTGTTCAAACAAATCTAAGTAAATGAGAATACAGCCACTTTGACACATTATTCGTAGTTTGTGAAAACAGGAATATTTACTCCGCAAATGCAGATATAGCAGTATCATCATACTTAGACGAGGAAATCGTGGAACTCGCAGCAAACAGTAACTAAAAGTAAAATTAAAAAATGGATACTAAGAGTTCTAATTAAAAAAAATGCAGGTCTCTAATCTGGATTGTAAGCGAAACAACATAAAATTTTAATTGCTTTTTCCTTCATCAGATTTACGAGAGTGGGTTCCGTGCAGTAGCTAATTTATTGTATAAGAAAGGGAACATACATCTTTGAACTGACAATTTGTGACTGATGTTAAAGAAATTGGAATCTGACATTGAACAAATTGCTAAAACTCTATCAGCCTCAACCATTTCGGTATTTAAAAAAATTATATATTGGTTTTGAGTTTAGTTTTCAGTTTTTAATAAAAAAAATTTTTACTACATTTGATGGTCGTTTTAATTAACTTCTACTTTGTGATTCTTAATAGATAGATATACAGATAAAATGTTGATAATGTGCAACAATATTTTTACATTTTGTATAATTAACTATTTTGAAAGAGGCGGGCATTGGCATTTTCTTCTCTTGTAAAGGGGGCGGTGGTCCAGAAAAGGTTGGGAACCTATGATGTAACTGAAAAATCATTTCAACAGAGATATGATATAACAAACAATAGCGTTTAATAAAAATTCTTTGGCTGTGGAAAAAAAAAAAAACTAAACTTTTAAAAGCAGGCTTTGCTACTTTCTTTTTATTTTGTATGTATAAAATAAAGTAATTTTCATTTAATACAAATAAAAGGGAAAAAATGTTTATTATTCAATATTCTCTAAGAAAATAATTTATTTGGAAGAAATAGTCATGAAAAATCAATTTTTCCAAATTTTCCATATTTTTCCGAAAAAAAAAAAGTAAAAGACCAGTTTTTTTCCGCCACTTATATTTTTCCGGAAAATTTACATCTCTAAATGTAATGGGAAATTTTTCACTATCCCTGTAGATAAACTAATCATGGTAGAAACTTCATTTTCAATAGGGTTTGTGCTAGGGTAAACATCAATGACGTCCTAAAATTTCATGGCAATCCGAGTACATTTACGTGAGTTAGAGTGCGGACAGACGGCCAGAGAAACCGAATGCATAAGCACTTTTCAACTTTGTTGGAAAGTGCTAAATAAAAAAGGTTCTCTTCGTGAAATTACTCTTTATAAAACAGACCGTTTTACAAAATTAGTTATAATAAAATCTTTAATAACCTTTCAAAAAAATTCGGTACTACTTGATTATCCTGTCGACCAATTTCGCCAAACTGTTCGTTAAATTATACAAATAAACATAATTTTTGTATTAAATAACGAAAGGATAAATAAATTTCTAAAACATCAGTGGAAATACAAACAAAACGTCTCATTAAAGATCTTTTAATGCGGTAAAAGACATGTGTAACATGTTTAATATCATGTTATTGTAACATTTATTGTCATCCATTATTAGCATTTAATCTGATAATTTGGCGATAGTGTTTTGGTCGACGGGATAATCAAGTAGTTCTAAAATTTCTTAATAAAATGGATTCCTTCACAAAATTCTATTTCTTAAAAACACACTCTTCATTATTTTTTCAGTATTTTAAAATGTGTTACTTTCAAAGAAGACATTTTTTCCAGAACTGAAAACTTTAGCTGAAGGACTTAAAAAAGTCTTGGTTCGAATTTGAATTAAGGAATTCGAATTCACTTGGTGAATTCGGATTTTGAAGTGATCCAAATTCACTTGGTGAAGTGATTTCAGAATTTGAATTCATTTGGTTCCAATTTGAATTAAGAAATTTCACGAAAATAACTTTTACTTTTCATAAGGCCCCCACCAGTGGCCGAGAGGTTCTGACCTCCAAACTGGTAGACGGTAGGTACTGGGTTCGAACCTAATCGCGACCGTCGGCCTATCCGTTCGGAGTTTATCGTGGTTTTCTTCGAAACTTGGACTTTTTTGCGTAAATGCGAGTTAGGTTCCCTTAGAAAGATCCCCACGGAGGACACCCCACCCCTTAGCGCCCACAGTGTAGATAAGTCTAAGTCTACATAAATACAAACAATCATAAAATAAACCTTGGGAAAAAAAAGCCATATTAACTCACGGTAATGTAAAAATGCCTCCTAAACAAAAAAAAAAAAGTTTTAAATATTAACAAGTAAATAATCGTCGCAATCACTGCTATATTTATAAATGAAGGACCTAAAGATCACGAAAACGATTATAAGATTACAATTTTATTAATTTGGGAACTGGGAATTAAAATTGTTCTTGTGTCTGATCTATTACGAGAATTTTATGGAGAAAGACAAGTACTACAACTACATCTGACACTCTCTGCTGCTGCCATCTATTGTAACATTTACAAAATAAAATTGAAGACCTACATGTATAAATAGTTTTTAATGTGACAGATGGCAGCACCATTCAATATTAAGGAGTGGAATACCAGAAAGTGCAAAAAAGAGCAAATGACACTTTTTATCGTTCATATGAATCATTAGATAATCAAAACGGCGACTTTTGATATAGGAAATAAAATATTTTTTTTAGATGTAAGTGAGTCATTCGTTTTTACTAAATGAAATTCTGATTGATAACTATGAAAGTTTGCTGTGAATCGTACCTGCTATATACTTATTGAATCGATCGCTTTTCTATGTCAACCCTCTCAAGTCTGTTTTTTTTTTTTTTTTTTTTTTTTTTTTCATTTTTAGAAACAATACTTTTACGTTAATAACATTAACACTAACTGTTCAAATAGATTAATTAGTGTTTAACGAATATTTCATCGTCTGAAAAATAATGAATGTTGCACACTATTCAATTAATATTCATATAACAATAGGCCAATGAAGAACTTTTGGAGATGTTTAGAAAATATTGTATTATAACAAGATTTAATTTATATTACAATTTTCTAATACTATTTACGTTTTATTACACATGTTTCTTTCAGGAAAGTAATTTTAAGTGTATGTTTAAAATAAAAGAATCGCAAAAGGCTCAAAGGGAATTAAAAAAACAACAATAATAATTATTATTATTGCTAAATGCCTAAACATAAATGGAGTCATGTAGTAAAATGCAATGCCATATACCATAGGTTCCCAACCTTTTCTGGACCACCGCCCCCTTTACAAGAGAAGAAAATGCCAATGCCCGCCTCTTTCAAAATAGTTAATTATACAAAATGTAAAAATATTGTTGCACATTATCAACATTTTATCTGTATATCTATCTATTAAGAATCACAAAGTAGAAGTTAATTAAAACGACCATCAAATGTAGTAAAAATTTTTTTTATTAAAAACTGAAAACTAAACTCAAAACCAATATATAATTTTTTTAAATACCGAAATGGTTGAGGCTGATAGAGTTTTAGCAATTTGTTCAATGTCAGATTCCAATTTCTTTAACATCAGTCACAAATTGTCAGTTCAAAGATGTATGTTCCCTTTCTTATACAATAAATTAGCTACTGCACGGAACCCACTCTCGTAAATCTGATGAAGGAAAAAGCAATTAAAATTTTATGTTGTTTCGCTTACAATCCAGATTAGAGACCTGCATTTTTTTTAATTAGAACTCTTAGTATCCATTTTTTAATTTTACTTTTAGTTACTGTTTGCTGCGAGTTCCACGATTTCCTCGTCTAAGTATGATGATACTGCTATATCTGCATTTGCGGAGTAAATATTCCTGTTTTCACAAACTACGAATAATGTGTCAAAGTGGCTGTATTCTCATTTACTTAGATTTGTTTGAACAAAAAAAGTTTACCCATAGAAGCAGCTGTGAACATCATCTTGCAATCATCTGATGCCTTATTAAACATATTTAGCGAATATTTAACTTGATGTAATTAAAGATTTTAAACAGATCTGTCAAATAATCGATGTCATCTTTTTAATGTAATCAGGTTTTAGTGTATTTTTACACCACTTTTTTCAATTAAGTATAATACAGAATAAAATATATTGAAAAACGATTCAGACAAATACTTTTTCAAAGAAAACGAACTTCTGTATGCAGCAGCAAACAATTGTAATCATTTGCAAGTCTGCCGCAAAGTGATAGTAGTAACTGCACTACAAATGAAACAATTGTTTCACTTTGTTGTGAAATGATTTTCAGTATAAAGTTGACTAAATATCTTGTCATTCAATAAAGTGCTTCTATTAGTATTGACTACTGTCATATTGAAATGAAGCGACGTATACAGGTGTTCATTCAACAATTTTGAAACCAAATGCTGATGATGTGTAACAGATTGCACAGAGAATACATTTACTACTGTTTGTTTCAAATGTGTTAATGAAATCCTTATGATGGCCTGTCGTTGCTGGGGCATCATCAGTAGCAAGATATTATGAAAAGAAATTTCTCTTGGACTAATTTCATGGTATTAAATATCGATTCTCTCTTCGTATTAGTTTCCAAATTTTTTAACAAATAATAACTCTTGACATTTTTTTTGTTTTATGAGCTTTTGTTATTTGGTAACGCTGACCATCGAGTTGAATGGAAAATTTACATGTGTTTAAGTAACAGTATGATGCTATTTCAGTGCCTTTAGCCATCTATACTTCTTTGTAGCGAGTTATTACTCAGTATTTTTTCTGATGATATCTGGCAGTTTCTTATGCTGAAGAACATTTTTTTTATCTCTCTGACTGCCGGCAAGATTTCGTCATTTGTGTGCGGTTTTCATACTTTTCCGATTAACAATATATTATTATATGAAGCTCGTAGTCCGTCATTTTATTTAGAAGCAACAGAAAAGGTTTGATATAATTGACAGTTCTAAATTTTTCTTTTCTAGTCCTTGAAAAATAGGACATATCTTTTCCAGAGCTGCCAATCCTCTCCGGCTTTTTCGATACCAATATTTTAATTCAGAAAATGTTTTTTATTTAATTTTAACATTTGGGAAATATAAAATAACCATATTTTCACTAAGATAATAATGGTGTAATAAAAGCTGGAGACTCGGCAGCTCTGCCTTTTCTATCAGCACGTATTTATTCAAATGCTTTTATAGCCTAGAAGGCTTCATTGCTTTATTTGAAAAAAAAAAAAAAAAAAAAAAAAAAAAACATTTTTTGACAAATTAACCACGTAGATAACGAGTGATTTGTAGGAGAGTGCGTAGATCCATATTCCAAATACTCAATATTGTATTGCGGCCACTTTTTCCTTGATTAAAATATTTTGAAATAAATTTTTCCCTAATTAAGTTAAAGTAAATTTAAATTTAAACAAATTTATAGATATAAAATTTTTTATCACTTTCACTTAAAAAAATATTCAATTGATTCAAATCACATGTTCGTTTAAAAATCTCTGTTCAGACATATGTAGCCATATTTCAGAATTTTTTTAAATACAGGTTTATAAAAAAAGAATTATGTTTAAAATTTTCATACAAACAATTATCGCGAATTTTGTACTCTACAATTTTTGAATTCATAATGATTTTTAATGTGAGTCATAGTGATATTTCGTGTTCCGATGTGATATTTTGACATTCATGAAAGAACTGCAGCTACAATGTTTTTAGTCTGATATAATAAAATATTGTTCTCCGCGATTTTAGCCTTTTTTCGCCTTCCACGGCGATTTTTTTTTTTTTTTTTTTTTTTTTTTTTTTTTTTACACTAGTAAAATAAATTTAACCCTCAGATCTAGGTTCGCCTGCATAGATTTACATTTAAATTTGCAGTTAAGGTTTTCGTCACGGACCGGCAATGCAGAGGAGATCAACTATTTTCATACACTAAAGAAAAAAAAAATCCCAACACCAATAAAGACTTGTGCTAGATAAAAGAAATTTTGTAGGCGTGTTTATACATTTGAAAGACGACATCGATTCAAATTTCACGCTTCGCGCATAAGTGTGGCGCTAGTAGCGCCACTCACAACTTTCAAGTCAGGTTTGCTTTAAATGCGTACTGTAACGTCCGTGAGCATTATTTATCTTCGAAATTTGAGGAATTGGGTTGAGGCTGACCAAGAATGCCTGTAAGAAGACAAAGAAGCCATTGTTATCAGCTCACCGAGTTGGAAAGAGGTCGTATACGCTACGAGAATGAGCATTTTCTGTCCGCGATATTGCAGAAAGACTTGGCCGGAATGTATCCTCTGTGCATGATTGTTGGGAGCAGTGGTCAAGAGATGATACTGCCTCAAAAAGAACGGGTTTCGGGTGACCACATGGCACTTCTGAGAGGAAGGACCGTCGTATTCGGCGTATGGCTGTGGCGCATCGTACTGTATCTGCAGCAAAAATTCGAACTGCATTTGATACCACAGTGACTCAAAAAACTGTTAGAAGTCGGTTTCGTCAAGAGCAGCTCCGAGCAAGACACTCAGTAGCGTGCAATCCACTGACTCCAAGTCATTGCCATTTGCGACGCCAGTGGGGTCAAGCCAGAGCTCATTGAATGAGAGAGTGGAGATCTATTGCATTTTCTGATGAAAGCCAGTTCTGTCTTTGTGCCAGTGATGGTCCTGTGCTGGTCAGAAGGACACCAGGGGAACGTCTACAACCAAACTTTCTGCGGACGAGACACACTGGACCTACACCTGGAGTCATGGTCTGGGGAGCAATTTCCTATGACAGCAGAAGCACATTCGTGGTTATCCTAAACACACTGACTGCAAATATGTACATCAGTCTGGTAATTCAACCTGTAATGCTGCCATTCAAGAACAGCATTCAAGGGGGAGTTTTCCAAAAGGATAGCGCTCGCCCTCATGCCGCTGTTCTAACGCAACATGCTCTACAGGATGTCGACATATTACCTTGGCCAGCGAGATCACCATATCTGTCTCCCATTGAGCACGTATGAGATATCACTGGATTAGAACTCCGGTGTCATCCCCAGTCAGCACTGACCATCACAGTATTGGCAAGGCAAGTACAACAAGCATGGAATTCCGTACCACAAAGTGACATTCGGCACCTGTATGACACAATGCATGCATGTGTGCAGGATTGCATTCAAAATTCTGGAGGTTATAGCAACTATTAATGTAACAGCATTTCACATTTGAAATGCATTTTAATGAGCTTAAATTAACCTGTGATCTCGAAAATCTAATCAAATAAGCATGTTAATTAGACAAATGCACTGTCTAAATTTCATTACTCTGCAATAAGTTTTTCTTTTTGTGTTGAGAATTTTTTCCCGCCAGTGTATAATTCCTATATAATCAAGTAAGCCATGACCGCCCCCCTTGACTGTCCTAACGCCCCCCGTTTTTCTCCAGACTCGCTACCGCCCCCCTGGAAGGCTCCAGCGCCCACTGGGGGGCGGTACCGCCCCCGTTGGGAACCTATGAGCTACATGATTACCAATCGACCTAATGTAAAGACCTGAGCCAATATGTCTGCAATTTGGAATGAAATAAATTATGCATTCCATTTACATAAGTATAGTTTTTAAGTAAATGATATTTGTTTAAAGAAATTGTTGCGGTTTTGTCATTATTATCAATATCAGTATTCAAAATTCCATTGTTTGTTTTAAAAATATATATTTTTACATTATTACGTTTTTTTTTCTTACAATTATAATTTACTTCCTTTAAATGTTAATAATAAAAATATGTTTAATTTTAGTATAGCTTTCCAATCTCAATTCAAAGTTTTGATTTAGTTTTATGATATAAATTCAAAGAAAACTAAGTTTTAGTTTGGCTTACTCAGGTCTGCAACTAAAAAATAGTATAGGATTTATTGACTGTTAGATTTTTACTCACGAAAACCAGATTTTTTTTTTTTTTTTTTTTTTTTTTTTTTTTAAGTTTAATTAAACGTAATTTTTCTCTTTTTATCCTGAAATCTGGTATTCTATTCTTAAGTAAGAAACCATATTCAATAATGTTTCCATTCGGTAATTTTATATTTCTAAGAGTGGAACTCAAAAGTTATGAAAACAGAACACTACAAATAGAAAATGCTCGCTATTTGAGGAATTAACAAAAGCAGTTACATACAGAGATAAATTTCAACTGCGCTTTAGAAAACTACAAAAATTCAAAGTTTAATCAAGAGGGAAAGCATAATTTTGAACATAGTTACTTGTAATAAAATATGTTTTTTTTTTTTTTTTTCCATCGCAGTTGTACTTTTCTAATGCAAACTGCCCATGTTTTTGCAACATTACTGTACATTATGGAGGTAAAATGAAGGTCAATTTTAGATTCAATACCTTGAAAAAACATTCAATTAATCAGCTATAACGAAATCTTAAAAATGCAGCATAGTAGGGCCACCTATAGGGCAATTTCCGCCAAAAATTAAACAACATTAATATGTATCACGAACTGTCTGAAGCTATAGTTTGATAAAAAATAAAAAAAATCGTCCTTTAGTCCTTGAGATATAGCTATTGCGATAATCATGAATAATGCAGCATAGCAGCGTCATCTGTTGATCAATTTACACGAAAAAGTAATGAGCACAAAGATATCAAAAATTAACTTAGTCTGAAGTATTATGAAAATACATACATTAATTCTTGAGCTAAACTATTGTGGAAATTAGGAATAATGCAGCATAGCAGCGCCATCAATTGGGCGATATACACTAATAACTAAACATAGAGTTTATATATCAAGGTGTAACTGAATCTAAAGTTTTGTGAAATTATGTGCATCAGTTCTTGAGATCGAGGCCCATTAAATTTTTGTCACATACAGACTCACAGAGTGATAGATATTTTCCAAAAACCTCAAATCGTGTTCAGGACCTTCTAAAACGTTTAAAAATACACCAAAAACTGGAAGTCAAATTTTTCACGAATTCAATACTTACTTCTTGAAAAGATAGAAAAAAGTAATAAATGCATGCTTCAAATTTTATGTTAAATTTTATGTTAAATTTTTAATTTTACCATTTCCATTAATCGGCATATTATTGAAATAATTTTGCACATGAATTAATTTTTAAAAAGAGAAGTTGTATTTAATTATATATCTAGATTTTTTTCATGTAATCCTGTTTTTGTGAAATTGTGAATTTCTTGTATATACTTGTACAAAATATATTCAGAATTTCTGAAAAAGAAATTATTACTATATTTAGGTTCCTATTTAGACATTTTTAATAAGGCTATTTATGCATATATACAACTTGATAAGATTCGGCTGCTATATGGCATGAGATTTTTTTTTTCTTCAATCACTGCATTTGCGAAAGATTCAATTTGTCGATTAAACTTTTTTCTGAAATGTCTATTTTCAACGGAAATTTTGCGAAGGGTCTTGTATTTCAAACAAGAAAAAATCTGAAGGATCCTTCCAAGTCTTCTCAAACAGATTTCTGCTCAGAGATAAGATTACCCATATTAAAGTTTTCATGTGGGACACTCAACATAAAAATAAATAAAATAAAAAGTATGAGAATGTAGCTATTACAAAATTTTCACTATATTATTTCATAAATGAAATTTCAATTTTTCCAGTTCGGAAAAATTGAAAAATAAGCCTTCGGAAAAAAACCGGTTTTTTTCCCAATTTTTCCGGTTTTTTTCCGACCATTCCCATCTCTACTTCGAATACCCTTATAATAGCCGAAATCTTATATGAATCCCTGTAAATACTATTTGCTTTCTATTACACAGAAATTAACTTGCAGCAAACCTCAGCAACGTATATCAATTTCATAAAATGTGAAATAATTTATTGTAATTAAAACGCGCCCCAAGCAATGTTTCCTCCTATATTATCATGCAACGGAATACTTTTGTGTGGCCCTGAAACTTCAATTTTTCCAGTTCGGAAAAATTAAAAAATAAGCCTTCGGAAAAAAAAAAAAAAAAAAAAAAAAATGAAAAAAAACCCGTTTTTTTCCCAATTTTTCCGGGGTTTTTCCGAGCATTCCTATCTCTAATTCCATTACGGCCTATGAGGAAAAATCGTTTCAAAGAAACTTTAAAGGTGTTATACCCTCTCAAACATATTAGAATTTATATTCATTTACGAGGTGCATTAAAATATGCAGTGAAAATACAGCTATTATTCATTTGCAGGGCCACATAAAAGAATTACATTAGATAATGGTAAAAGGGGGAATTGTGTGTAACATAATTTAAATATGTTAAACTGTTTCATGTATAATAAAATTGATGTATTCACTGACGCTAATATAAACTATACGATACTGTGCCTTGCCCAATATGAAGTACATAGTATTTACAGGGACACACAAAAGATTTCAAATAGTACATTCTTTCCGAAGTACTGTATATGTATCCGATGATGGCCAATGGATGGATGAAACATGAAATGCATTTTAATTATGATATGCGTGTATAAGTTTCACATTATACGGTGTGTATAAATGCCATAGTTAATATACAGGGCTACCCAAAAGAGCTCACCAACGTTACTGAATATGAGCGTAAATTACTTAAAGTTGGTTCTTAAATAAGCTATGCATTTTTACGCTGAACTGCATCAAATTTACTAAGAAATGTTTGCAGAATATAGATAAAATGAAATACAGGGCCACGCAAAGAATTGGGTACATGGACGCCTATGAATGATATTTTATGAGAATGTGATTTCAGTTGTTTTAAGAGTGTTTTAGTTTAAAATAAATTTTAGCTTGTATTAAAGATAATAATTTTAGATGTGTAATAAAGGTACTAGCCAGGTAAACTACAAGGCTGAACAAAGTATTCAAGTATGGTTCCATCTATTAATATAAATTGCTGAAAGAGAAATTTCAAGCTACTACGCATTTTCTTTCTAAACTAAATTTTCCCATTAAATATTATGTATATCAGTTGACAGATCAAATACAGGGGTGTTAGATAGTACTGGAATACATATTTGGCTTTATACCCTTATTTCTCTAAATAACAAAGTTTTGTTAAAGATTTCATGAAGCGTTGGAAAGCGCTTCATAATCTATGCTTAAGGCACGAATGATTTTTCTTACTTGTTATTAAGAAGAATTTTGTGACCCAAATTTTGCATGCAATGATTTTTTATTTTATATCTTGCTTTAAGTTTAAAAGCATAAAAAGAGTGCTGTCATCTAACATATTAAGCATTACTGTACATGAAAGACGGTAGAAATTTTGTATTGAAAATTCCAACATAAACAAATAATTTTTATTTCTGTTTGTTACAATTCTTTGAATCATTCATCGAAATTAAATTCTTTATTAGCAATTATTGAATCAAAAGCACACAAAATCATTATTAATGACTAAATTTAACATAAATATTCTTTCTAAAGAAATTATTAAGTCGTCAAAAGTTAATTTTAATTATAAAATATGTAATACATGTGAGATCTATTATTCAAAATTATCATAATTAATAATAAAATACGTATTTATATTTTTTTAATGTTTTATTTTGTAAATGATACAACAGATGGCAGCATCAAAGAATGTAATCATTTGATACAGCATTTAATTTTTATTAGAAACTACAGATTCGCACCGTAATTTTTAGCGATTTAATTTGTGTCTATATATTTATACACACCGGAAATAGCATGTTTAATTATGAAATAAATTTTTTTACAGATTCTGGGGGCAGTGAATCTTTTCAACATTTTAGCCAAAGAATCGATTTGCCGAACAAAGGGTTAGGACCGCGGGCAGAGGCGGATCCAAGAGGGAGGTCACGGGAGTCATGGTGGTCCCCTCCCCCCCCCCCCCCTGAACGAACAAAATTTAACAAATTAAATTTATACTGATTTTTTTCAAATTTATCCCTTGTTTAACATTCAGAATCTTTTTGATTCTTTTAAAGCTGTACTTAAATCCAAAGTAGGTAATTTCTGACATATTCATGAAGTATTTTTTAATCTTATATAATTCACAGCAAATATGATTGATTAACGTTTTCCATTTTTTAATAAAAGCAAAGAATCTCTCGCGAAATCTCCGTAAACTGTAGTATTTTAACCTGAATTTCAGGCCGTGACAGCCAATTGCTCCTTTATGACGGCTTTTTGTAACTGCTGTCCTAAAAAATTGCATATAATGCTCAATTTCTTGAATAATTGCTTCATTTTATATAAAATCTTAAATTTCTTGGCATCTGAATATAACGTATATCTTTATATTTTAATGAATATTTCTGCAACTATTTTGTACGAATGAAAATAACTTTCCAAAAGTATCAGAAATTTAGCTATTTTGGATGCGAGGAGAATTTTGAATATTAAAATTGCTTATTAAGAGATGTGACCCCCGCCCTTGACCTCAGGTCCCGATAAAAATTTCGATACGGAACCTCACCATAAGTATGATACAATAAAAACTTGCTTAGACGGAAACGCAAACGACGAGTGAAAATTTCCGTTTTATATAGGATGTTCATATCTTAGAATGTATAAATGCATTATTATTGTTGTTGTTTTTTATTATGGTGTATAAAAGAAAAGGGGGGGGTGGAGCACGATTTTCCCCGTTTATAGAAGAAATTTTTTTTATAAACAAATTTTACTCCGTTAGGAAATAAATTTTCTGTATAGTAATTTTTTGTTTTAATCTACATAGTGTTTGTTTACAGCGTTATTATTGTCTTTTTGACAGAATTATAATTTGTGATACATTTGTAGCGCTTTTTTGTAACAATCTCAGTAAAAAGTTATAGTATAATTAAATCTTATTTGAATTCATCAATCAATTTCGAATGATTAAGTTCAGAGAATGAAAGAAATAAAAATGCGAAACCATACTCTGTTGATGTGCGTCTGAAATCAGCCACAATATTTAGGGAAGACTAGACTGGACGATCCCATGAGAAATATGCGAGCTTTAAGACCAGTTTCAACGGAAACTATCCAACCGATTTTGATTAAATTCAGAATCCATATTCACTAGATCAGGATTCTCGCTTCCGCTCGCCATTGCGCCAAAATGCTTCATTTGGCGAGTAAATGAACGATCATACTCGTCAAATTGTGAGTGCTCAATTTTTTGCTTTTTTTTGAGATTCTTATCCACGTTGCTATACGATTAATGTCGCTTTTCATCTTCAATCGCACCGTGCCATTTACATTATTATTTTAAGAGATACTGACTTAACACAAATTCAGTTTAGCAACAGCCAAAGACATATAAAGTATTATACAATAAAAATTTCTCTGTTGTCAGTTTATCACTATCTATGGGCCGGTAAAATTACAACCAAAATTATTCGCATCAATGGCCAAATCGAGAAAATTTTGCTGAAATGCGGCGTTTGAATTTGCCATTTTCCGTTCTGCAAAGTATCACTGGCCAATGATCAAAATCATCATGGCAATTTACTGCTAAAAAATGTTTGAAACACTTGGACATTTAGAATGTACTTATTTTTACTAGCTTTTGTAGTCTATAGTAGAATTTCTATTTTCTAAGCAATGACAAAAAATCATGATATTTTAGAACACATTGAAAAAAAAAAAAAAATGATACAATAAGAGAATAAAGGTAGATTTTTCAGCGCTTCACACCAAATCTATTTTGCTAACTAGTTTTTCATTTGGCTACTGTTTTTTATTTCTTATTCGCCAAATTGCTAATGTTGGTCAAAAGCCAGTGAGGACCCTGCACTAGATTATGCTCAAATGCTATGGCAAATAGTTTTTATTTTATTTTGTTTCTGCGATTAAAACTTATTTTAGAGCAATGATAATTTTTCAGAAATGCTCCTTCATAAATTTTATTTTTCTGAACCTTAATTAAAAAACTGTCTGCTATATATGATCTTATATTTATACTCTACAATCCAATCTTTCTTTTTCATCGAAATCATTTGAGTATTTTAGGAGTTAATGGGATTTTTAGTTAAAAAGTAAAATTTTTCGGAGGGCTAAAAAAAAAAAAAAAAAAAAAAAAAAAGAACTTATTACTTAGTTCGAAAATTTTTTTTGCACAGTTTTATTAAACATATGATTTAAAGCAGCGGTTCCCAACTTTTACTGATACGCGACCCACTTAATGTGAGGGTGTTTATAATAAAATGGATGGTGTATGGAAATTTTGTATGACCTCAATAAGCTTTTTTTCTTTCACATAATTTTTAAAATATGCCTAAAAAACTGTAAAATGATGGTTTAACCCTCCATCTACGATAAAAGCGACTAGATAATTTGAAACTTCGGTACTTCTCTGTTATTTCTTCGACCAATTTCGCCAAATTATACAAATCGCCAAACTAATAGCCAAATTATACCCATATTGACATAATATTTATTTTAAATAACGAAAAAACAAATAATTAGTAGCATATTAATAAAAAAAGTCGAAATAAAAATCACTTAATGAGATTTTAAGCACGTGAATCGTATTTAATGTCATTGAATGTGACATTCACGATCATCCATTATTGGAATTTAATCTTATAGTTTGGCGATAATTTTTTGGTCGTCGGGGTAACCTAGTAGTACCGAAACTTCTTATGCCATCCTGT
Organism: Maratus speculifer; assembly: GCA_964019185.1. NCBI lineage: Eukaryota > Metazoa > Arthropoda > Arachnida > Araneae > Salticidae > Maratus > Maratus speculifer. Next base: position 116,869,593 of record OZ025291.1, read on the forward strand.
AATCTAACAGTCTTCAATGATTGCTTGTGTGGCACCCAAGATGCCTTGATCAAGAAGGGGACTCTGGGTCAATAATCGAGTACAGAATTTCAATTTGGATACACCCCCTAAAATAGGCTCTTTTTAAAATAACAAGGTAGACCCGTCGAGTTTCGACGTAAGAAAATGTATCAATGATTTATAATAAACCTACAAAATTCGTTACAATAAAAAAAATGCACCTTATATTGTTAAGGGTGTATTTCGATTCAAACTGCTTATTTTCCGATTTATTTTTGAATTCATTTTTGCTCTCAAATACACCAAACTTTCAAAATCTCTTATTTGGAAAGTACACAAGGTGCCGTGATTGTCGATTCTTTGATAAATGCAGACAGTATCGCAAAAAAAATCAAAAACGGCATTTTGAACCGATTTTTCCCAAGCGGGAGATCTGGGAACGAAAAAAAAGGTCATACTGATAAGGTAATTGTTTATAACTCAAATTCTAATGAATTGAGCGTAAAAAGACACCACACGGCACCTCATACGTCCCTTCAAGAATCCACTCAGCAAGTTTCATGTTTCTACTTTTAAAAATGTGTCTGAAATTGTATCGGAAAATTTCGAGCTGTTGAAGGTGGAAAAGCGTTTTTTCGAATACACCCTTATATTAAGTTTAACTCTTAAATAAGTTATATTTAACCTAAAGTTAACAAAATACTATTTCTATAAAACTCAGTTGTAGATATTGTTAAAATTAAATTTTAATCATACATGTAAGTAGTAGAAAATATCAAAAGATCTGTTATTATGATAAAGTTATCAATTAAGGCACTTATGTTAGTATTCCAAAATGAAAGAAGTAAAATTTATTCTACTTTGACTCAATCATGGAATTTTTCCCCTGTGAAATCTAAACCCGACATCATTTTCACCATATTAAAATTTATATTATGTACCTTTCATTTCTGTATTCTCTTTTCAAAAAATTTGGTATTTTAATTCGACAATTTTAAAATCAGTTTAATTCAAAACTTGAAGTCTGAATGCTATTAGCTGAAACATAAACTAAATTATTTATATTTTTTAAGTGTAAATGAAACCAAAATTCACCGGCTTTTATAATATACGATATTTTTGACACAAAAAGTACTTTAATTAATTTTTTTCACTTGTAATTAGAAAATGGCAACATGAAAATGCAGTAATTTGCTTTTTTCTCCTTTGCTTTTAATAGAAATGGAGTACTTCTATTGCCACAATTAGGTAAAAGGTTTAAAAAAAAAAAAAAAAAAAAAAAAATTAAGATACAGTTTTGAAACAAATTGCATTTAAAAGTACATTTTTTCCCTTCACAACGGTGTAAACATTGAAAATGTGCAATGTTTAGAAGTTTAAAAATTTTCATTAGCAAAAAATGGAAAAATGAAATAGCATTTCAAATTTTAAAGTGTTGCCATTCGCAAAATGACGTATGCGTTACGCACAGATAAATTTGGCCTTTATAATATAGATTTCTTGGAAACTTATCATTTGAAAGGCATGAAAATTTGTTTTATGCAAATTGCAGTGCGTAGAGTTCATACATGCGGTCAAAATTGCTATTGCTATTAAATTGAACAAAATTGGCGTTCGTTTTAATATGTAGATGACTCCTTAAATAAGTTTTATATATATTATTCAAAAGTAGACTTTATTTTCTTCATTTGGTACCAGTGACTTTCTTTTACGATAATTTTTTGCAGAGTTAGTAAAGCGTGTTTGCTTTTTTTTTTTTTTTAAATTTACGATTGTACAACAACAAAAATCTTATTAATAAATTAATACCTATATGTTATTTTAGGCAAGTTAGATCATCATAAATTAAATGTTGAATTAATGATAGGTTAAAATTACTAAAATAAAAATTCATATTTTATTTCCTTATTCCTGTACACGCCATTTAAATGAATCAAAACCTCAAATCAAAATTTCATTAAATTAACAACTGTTTCAAAAATAAAGGAAAATTATATTTTAATTTGTCCTTTTAACTATCTAATGCAGGAAGGAGACTGATTCTATTAACTAGTGTTTGTATAGCAGCACATGTCACAGTATTTTTTAATCTAAATAACTGGCATTTTACAATAATGATAGATATGTTTTGACAATTTTCAGCATGCATACATAAAATATTTCGTCATTTCTGGTTTAAAGGATTTTATAAAGAGAAATATCTAGAAAGCTATTAAAATAAACAGAAATGAGTATACATTAAAATTATTTATAAAAAACAATTATACTGAAATTTTAATTCTCTTCCAGATAGCTGAAAACAATTCTGCAATAATCTGCAGCTAAAAAACTTATGATATTTTAAACATATTACAGACAAGACAATTTACTATTATTGTCGGACGCTCCTCTCAGTCCACAAAACTTTGAAGAATGTCCTAGGTAGTTTTAGCTGCCACCACCGATATTAATGGGTGATATCGGTCACCTGCTGTGAGGATTGGGTAAAATATCACTGACGCTGTTAATGAACTGAACTAACAGTTTATTTAAGATATAGATATGTACACAAGAAATAATATTTACAACTATTTACAATTACAACTCGGATATAGATGATCCGGTTCAACATTAAATTAACTACAATAAACGTTGGTTGTGTACCGTTCAACTTACACTTTCTTCCTCACACTCAATGCACGTTAGATACGCTTTATCAGAGATTACTGCAGAATCTCAATACACAAGGGTACTAGGCCTCACTTCTCGGCCTATAACACTATCCACCGGGACGCCTTGTCCCACGCTCAAAATATACACTATCCAACAGGACCACAAATCCTGAGCGACCTATCGGTCTCAACGCCAAGCGAGAACTGTCTCCAACCTCTCAGTCCAGAGTTGACCTTGTCAGAGATCTTCCTTCCCCCATGCAGGACTCCTTAGAGCTCATCCATTGGTTCAATCCCGCACTCCAACCTTGAGTCATGACATCTCCTGTTTACACATCACTCCAATAGCTAGATGACAGCTGAGGCACGCCCCGCGGCCATCACTTTCATTCATCAACGAGTGCGTCATCTGCACACCTGTGTCAACATCTGTCATTCGTTATTATAGAAAAGAAAGAAAGGTATTTCGAGCTTCACGGATACACAACCCACAATACATAAAATATTCAGATAAGGAAATGTTATTCCTTTCTGATTCAGGGCAGATGTCTTCTAGGAACCTGACAATTATATTATAGAAAATAAATACTAAATATTGCACTATAGATAAATACATAAAAATATCACTTTTTATGATTTAGAGCAGTGTTTAGTTTTCATAAAACAAGGCAATATTACATTCTTTTTAATTGCTAAAAAGGCTTAAGGAAAATTTTAAAAACAGAAAAATAGTTTTATTTAACTGTTGACATAGGTTTCAACTCAACACTGAGCCATTTTCAAAACAAATTAAAAATCATATTCAAAAGTTTAATGGTCCAACTTTACAGTCAACTACCTTTACATATATATATATATTCAGATGTAAACAATAAAATTTATAGTAAAGATTTTGAAAAAATTAAGTAGAAATAACATATTTTACAGAATGATGGTTTTTTTTCACCAATTATTCATTTTTTTCTGTTTAATCTATCAAGTTAAACAATAATTAGAAAAAAATGTATAAACTTTTAATGACAAGAATCTTTTATTTCTGAACAGGAAATTAAATTTTTGCAGAACTTGCAAGATAGAGCTTCCAAACATAATTTCAAAATGTCACACATTCCTTCCATTTTATTATTAATATATGGAGTAATAAAATAATGATAGTAATTCTTTTTGTATGTGCAGGATGGAATAGGGACAGAGCAAACAAACAAGGACTTTAATCTGCACAGATTTTTGAAATAGAGGGTGTTGACTGTGTCTGGTTTTTTACCTTAATTCAGATGTAAATGATAAATAAACAGCGAAATCAAGCAGCATTTTTTTTTTTTTTTTTTTTTTTTTTCACAAATTTATGCAGTGTATACAGTTGACTCTTGCAAATTTGCAACCCTAAAATCCACACATCATTGCAAATGTAAACAATGAAATTTAAAGATGTAAGTGAAAAATGTTGTGATGAGTTACAACCAGGGTTGGCGAGTTTTTGCCGAAGGTGGAAAAAACCGCGGAAAAAACCTGGTAAAAACCGTCCCGGCAAAAATAGGTTTTTGCCAAAGAAGTGGCAAAAATAGGCTGTCCATTTAAGTTTTTTCCCCAGAAAGAGAAAAATATTTCACAAAAGAAAAAATAAACTGCATACTTAATTAAAAAATCAATATTATTCTAAATTTATTTTAACTTTTAAGTTAAATAAGTATAATTATGCACTTTATGAAAGAATACTAACTTTTATAACAAGATTATAAATGAAAAAAATACCAATTTTAATATAAATAAATAGAAACTTCATTTATTCATGTTTATACAATTATTAATTCAAATAATAGAACTCTTGAGACCGAGTAAAGCATTTATATTTATAGTTTATATATGTTAGAAATTCGAAGAAACAGTTATTGTAACCTAAATTTAATTTAATATAAAATTATATTTAAAGCAGAAAACTATTAAATTTCAAATATTTCAGCAATATCTTCCTCACAACCTAAATTTTGCTGCTTTAGCATGGCATAACAGTAAACAAATTTTGAAAGAGTATCTGTTGAAGTATTTCGAATCTCAGTTTGCACAAATGAAAAATTTGAAAAAAATCTTTTAGTAGCAGCACTGCTTGCTGGACATATTTAAAAATGAAAATCTTTTGATAATTAAAAAAATATGTATGTTAATGACTGATAAAACACTTTACTTACAGGGGTCTGTCTAGACTTTTCTCGTCTTTGTGAAAATTCTAGACAGTTTTGTGAATTTTAAATTATCAGGTTTTCAGGTTCTACCCTTCACATATAGAGAAGCTAAGTAATATATTTTTTGGTGAGTTCAAATGTTTATTAACAGGCCAGATTTTATTTTAAAATGATTAAATTTGTGAAAAGTTCGGTTTAAAGGTGAAATGTTGATTTGAGAGACAAATAATTTTATGAAGAATCCTGTTTGAGGTTAAAGAATTTTGTGAAGGGTCCTTTAAAGGACCTAAAATTTTCCTAAACATATCCCTGACTTAAAGTAAAAAAAATTAGATATGTAATTTTTTATTTTGTTCTTAAATTCCTAAGTAAGACTGAATCCCACCTATTTTTTAAAGATTTAAAATATTTAATATTAATTAATTAGCAAATGAAAATAAAATATTAAATGATACACTGTTAAATTTAATTGTTTATACCATTACTATCCTTATTAGCGTGCAGATTTTATTACATATTAAAGACATATAGGTTTTTTCCATTTTTGCCGGTTTTTTCCATTTTTTCCCTGGTTTTTTCCAGTTTTTTCCACTGTCCTGGCAAAAATACCTTTTTGCCGGCAAAAATGCCAACCCTGGTTACAACTAATTTTTTAGCAAACAAGTTACAACTCAACTCACAGGCCTAGGACTGCTGAATCACTCTTAAAAAAGAGAGAAAAGAGACCAAATCGCAAAAAAAAGAGACTAAAAGAAACCAAAATTTACAAAAAGAGACTAAAAGGAGACCAAATAAAAAACATTTTTTTCTCTTTACTTAAATGTTTTTGGTATACAGACAAGCACTATAAGATTTAACACCATCTGCAGAATACATTTTCAATGCATTTCAGTCAGTTTTGAAATAATTGCAAATATTGTTGTTTGGTTGCAGAAAAATCTCAAATCGCAACAATTCATCATGGAAGAAAATCAAAAATTCACCAAATGATCATGGGGACAAAATCGTAAAATTCCAGGAAATTAGTGAAATTCATCAAACTGTCTCAAAAAAAAAAAAAAAAAAAAAAAAAAAAAATCACAAAATTTGTCACATGATCTTGCGAAAAAAATTCTCGAAATTAGTCAAATGTTCTTAGGATAAAAAAATCACGAAAATTATCAGATGGCATTGAAAAAAAATCACTATATTAGTCAAATGGATCTTGTGTTAAACATCATAAAATTCATCAAATGGGGCTCGAAGAGCGGGATGAATCACAAAATTCATTAAATGATTGCGAAATTCGAAGAGCGATCATACAAATTATTGCTAATTTTGTCGAAGGTCACGGAAATAAATAGTGAAATTTATCAACTAATCGCCAGAAAAAAAACGGATTTCGTAGAAAAAAGCCATAAAAAAATCAAGGATGCCTGTCAATGGGTTACATTAATATGTGCGAAAATCAGTTACAGTATAAAAACAGTAAAGTTTGTCAAATTATCTCAGGAAAAGAATGACGAAATTTATCAAATGGTGTTGGTGAAAAAAATGAAAACAGGGGATGTACTGGTGCCAAGTAATATTTCAACAAACTTTTTTGGATATTTTAGGACACATTTAATTGGCATACTACATTTCCTTCCACGACCATTTGAACAAATTAAAGATTTTTCCCCCCGCTACCAATTGCCGCAATTTAATATGAAAATTGTGATGATTTTTCCATGCTATTGCTTACGGAAATACACGATTTTTCTTCCACAATTGTTCGCTGACATTTGCAATTTTTTTTTCAGTAAAATTTTTGACTTTTTTTTTTTTTTTTTTTGCTTTCATTTGCCAAAATTCGCAATTTTTTTTTTTTGCCATTGCTTGCAGAAATTTACTATTTTTCTGTGTTTATTTAAGAAAATTCGTGATTTGTTTTGCTGCGATCATTTGCAAATATTTGCAAAATCGCACGGAAAAAAATCGCGATTGCAAAGAAAAACAAATCACGAATTTAGAAAAATGATCAATTGTCAAAATTTGCGATTTTTTTCTGCGATCGTGGAAAAAATGAATTTCGGCAAATAAATGCGAAAGAATTTTGAATTTCGCCAATCTATCGCCAAAAATTTGTGAATTTCGGCAAATGATCGCGGAAAATATGACGAATTTAGTCATATAAACCAGAAAAAAGCGAATTTCAAAAACAATGGCCCAAAAAATTATCATTTACTGCATTTCGGCAAACGATCGCAGAAAAAATCGCAAATTTTGACTATCGATCGCGTAAAGAAATCGCAAATTTTTTCGGCGATCCTTTCACGAAATTTGCATTTCTCTGCTATTATTTTTGCCGCATGCAAAATCGTATTGTTCATTAGTATATCGTACACTTAGAACAAAATCCGTACATTGTACGGCCAAACCGTACAAGTTGGTATCTATGAATTTCGATTTTACGATTATTTGACGAAAGCTCGGTCTTATTTCGGGATGGTTTGACGTGAATCTCAGGGGTTTTTTTTCCCCGCAATCGTATGGCAGAAATCATGAGTTTATTTTGGGATTGTTTGGAAATAACAACGATTTTATTTCGGGATCGTCTGGTGAAAATCGCTGCTTGATTTCGTGATTGTTTATTGAAAATCGTCTTTTTTCCGGTGATCAATGAATTAGAATTGCAGTTTTGCCAGTGATTATTTTATGAAAATCACAGATTTTTAAAAATTAAAAAACGTGAAATTCTGCCGTTTGTCGAAAAAGTGATCCCTGTATATATAACGACCGAAATAAGAATTTTGAGATTCCTTCCTGCAATCCTCTGACGAATTTCTCAATTGTTTTTCACAAGAGTGACTGACAAATTTTGCAATGATTCTGCCACTGATTGACGGATTATTCGTGTTATTTTTCTCGCGAAAATGATAAAATCGTGATATTCTTCCCACGACCGAATGACGAATTTTATGATTTTTACCCCTCGAATGATTATTGAATTTCGCATTTTTATGCCCCAGATTGACCAAATTCACTTTCTTTTCAGTGTCCGACAGAAAAGTTTTGCAATTCTTGCCTGCGAATGATATACTAATTTCGTAACCATTTTTCCATGATAGAGTGATGAAATTTAGAATTTTTTCCCCTGCAAATGAGAGACAAATTTGGCCCTGCAGCAGAATTTTTTTCTGCAGTCTGCAACACATGTAAAAACTTAAAAAACAGTCTGCAGACCAATCCCTCGCATTACATTATTTGCACTCAAACCTTCAAGTATTCGTTATAGACATAAAAGAAAAGTATACTTTAAAAAAGAAGTTGCCTTTGTTCTCAGAATTTTAACGCCTCATACATTGTCCTAAAGAGGGGAGGGGGGGGGGCTCCTCTTTGACAAAATTTGCGTTTTTTTTCACAATCTTTCGACGAAATTTGCATTTTTTTCGCGATCCATTGACGAAAACTACCGTTTTCTTGCGATCTTTTGAAAAAAATTGCCAATTTTTCGCGATCTCTTGAAGAAATTTGCAGTTTTTTCGGGATTTTTTTAACGAAAACTGCCGTTTTTTCGCGATTTTTTGAAGACGTTTGCTTTTTTTGCTAACTTTTGAAGAAATGTTACGCTTTTCCGTGATTTTTTGATGAAATTGGCCATTTTTTCGCGATTTATCGAAGAAATTCGCTGTTTCATGATCATTTTATGAAACTGCGACTGCCGTTTTTTCGCGTTCCTTTGAAGAAATTTGCCATTTTTTCGTGATTCTTTGACGAAAACTGACGTTTTTTCGTTATCTTTTGAAGAAATTTTCCTTTTTTTCAGATTTTTTGAAGAAATTTACCATTTTTTCAGGTTTTTTAAACAAAATTTGTCGTTTTTCACAATTGAGAAAATTTACCGTGTTTTCGTGATTTTTTTGACGAAAACTGTCGTTTTTTTTCCGTGATCTTTTGAAGAAATTTGTCGTTTTTTGTGATTTTTTGAGGAAATTTGCCGTTTTTCGCGATCTTTGGACGAAATTCGCATGTTTTTCGCGATCTATGACGAAATAGATTTCTTTTCGAAGACTGTTTGTCGAAATTCGCGATACATTTTATGTCCGAATTTTTGGATTTCGGACCGAAATTTTATAATTTTTGCTACATTTTTAACAGTTGAAAAATAGTCTGCGAACCTTCCCAAGAGTCTGCGACGTACGTAAGCAGCGTTGCGTCGATTCTGCTCCCGGGAAATTCGGTATATTTTATTCCGCGACTAAGTTTCACTATAGTTTCACGGAATTTCATGGTTTCATCCTAAGACAGATTAACATAATCCATGATTTTCCGCCGGTTTCCGACTGAAAATTTTTGCGATTTTTACCCGCGAACAGTTAACAAATTTCGAGATTTTCCTGCGACAAACTGACAAGTTTTTCGATATTTCCTCACGACAAATTGTTGAATTTCGCGATGTTTTTCCCACTGCCAAATGAGGAAAGTTACGATCTTTTTCTTGCGATCGATCGATGGGCAAGGAACATTAAAAAAAAAAGCGAAAAAAGACTAAATCTGAAAAATATAGACTAAAAGAGACAAATGCAAAATAATAGCGAGAAAAGCGAGTTTAGCGACTCGCTCCGAGGTCTGAACTCATCTCTAATTTTTACAGCTGTTGACATATGTAGCTCGCAGTTGAAATGTGATTAAAAAGTTTACACTGCTTGCTGTTGCTTTGAAGTTTGAATTACGTTACATGTTATAATTAGCTTCTTGTTTTCAGCCCAGTGAGAATCTGTTGGTAACCACAACAGATTATGGGCTTAACATGTTTTAAAACAGCATGAAAAAAATCTATTTGCATTTTGAAAAGCTTACGAACTTTAGTGACTTAAGCCTAACTGTGTGAGGCTGAGTTAAAAATGCAAACTGATAAACTAGAAGGCACTGAAAATTGAAGCAAGTGGAAATGGCAAATGAAAATACATTTTGAACAATATGATCTGATTTCGATTATTGAAGAATCCCGTATTTGTCTGGTCACTGTAACTGATGATGTGGATGAAAATATAAAGGTGACTGAATGACGGCATGATAGTGCTAAATCAGCCACATTCATTGCAAGCATGTTAAGTCCATCTATAGCTGATTTAGTGATGACTTATACCAATGCAAAAGACATTTGGGACAAATTAATAAGCGTTTTTGAACAAAGTAAAAATAAAGACTTAATTTACTTATGACTCAAATTTTCCAATTTTGTAAAAATCCAAATGATAATGTTGCAACATATGCTGCCAAAGTAGAACGAATCTATATAGAAATGAACAATGAAGTTACGGGTATTGGCTCAAATTCTATTCCACCAGAATTGCTACATGGAAAAATTCTTCTGAGTAACCGGTCCAGAGTACAAATAATTCGACAATGTTTGGAAGTCATTAGACTAAGAAAAATGTACTTCAAAAAATTTTGCTGAAAAACTATAAACAATTAAACAGCATGCCAAATCTGACATGCGGCTGTCATGGACTATGATGCATTTATAACTCATGTTCCTCTTTTGAGACAAAAAGTTGTGAGGAATATTGAAAATATTTCTGAAGGTAATATCTGACTTAGTAAGCAAAAGCGTTGCTTTAAATGTGGATCTACAACACATTTATGTAAAGACCACTGAAAGAAAAAAAATCAATGATAAATATCAGCAATCAAAAAGTTACAAAGGTGCATTTAGTGCTAGTAAAAGTTTTACCCAGCCAGATATTCCAGTTTGTGATTCAGGTGCTTCTCACCATATGACTACAAAATAGTATTTTGCAACATATAAACATTCAAACTGTCACAAACTTCTTTAGCTATAATGGTTAAGTTTTTGCTTTTTAACTTGAGGTGATTCCTCTAAAATATCAGAACGGGAAGAAGTTACATCATTTCTAATTGCAGATATCGCACGATAGAAATTTTCGAATGCTAAATTAATATACGAAGAATTCGCATTGTGGCTTTGAAGCTCATCATATAGAAGGTCAACATGTGGCATGATACGGTGAGAAAAAAAGAAAGCCAAATAAGAAAACTTCTGTCATTCAACATGCGTAAAAGTAAACAAATAAACATAAAAAGTCCCGAAGATGCCTGAACTGTATTTGTGTTCCTTGATTTTTGCAATTCTTCAAAGCACGCCTTCAATTGTTCAATATTTTCATAAACAGTGCTCACTGTTCTAGAATTAAAATTCCATCTTGGGCTGGAACATCCAGGAATTCTTTTAGACACTGAGCATAACACAGCTAGCCGTTGTGGAGATTTTGAGAAAAATGCTGGTATGCTATGTAAACCGCTGAAAAATATATGTACTTTTGAATTCAGAGAAGCTGCTTTTTTCATAACCAAATTTAATGTGCATAACAATGAATAAAGTGAGCATTGTAATATTTTTCATTAATTATGGCTTGTACATCACTCTTTGCACTGCTCATTACAGCTGCACCATCATAAGTTTGGGCTATGAGTTTATGAAAATCATCTTTCAAAACTATACTCAATTGTTCCAGAATATAGTGAGATAAATCCTTAATACCCACAAAATCTAATGCAATCTATTATTTTTGACAGCATGTCTCTATTTTTTTGTACTTCCTCATTATAATTATTTATGCTTAATCTATAGCCTTCGCTTAACTGTGTAGCGATATCTACTTTTCCAAGCATAGCTAAATTGGCAACATTTCTCAAATGTTTTTCAGAATTTTCATGTTTTTTTTTTTATTTTCTCTGGTAGATGACCCAAGTCATTAATGCCAGTTTTCGTCCAGCCGTAATCGCCTTCAAAAAGCAAACATGGAAAACAAAATAGTGCATTTCTACTATCACATCCGCATAACCAGTCATGTTTAGAATAAACTTCTCGATTAAATTTTCGCTGGTATAAATTTTTTCTGCTTGTAGATGCTTGCATAATTTTTAAGTCTGGCGTAGGACGTCCCACATTTTTAATGTAATTTTTCTCAACTAATGATAGTTGTTAAAATATTTTTTGCAAATGCAGCACACTCATTGTGTGACTGAACACAATCTTCCGAAACGCAGCTGAAAACCACACTACAAAATCAAAATTATCTCTTTTTCTCAACAGCGGTCTGCACTGACTGCAGCACGGAGAACACTTGCCTTCTCCTACTCATCTCCCAACGTGGGGCATGTGCAGTGACACATTCTAGGGAATGATAAGAGCTGCCTCTCGCTGCAGCCGAATGAGGGGAAAAGGCCCTTTTCCACCCAGATACATCCAGGACAACCGAGAAGTAATCTTTTTTTTCCTACTTACGTTATGGTTTTAATTGATTTTCAAAGATAACATTAACGGATATATAGGATTTAAAAAAATAATAGGGAGTGCTGCAGCTCTGCAGCACTTATGGACGAGCCGCTACTGTGTTTGAGGCCACTTATTTGCAGATTAGCTTCATGATTAATATTACTGTTTTTTTGCCAGAGATGAACAAGCAAACATTTAAGACAGAAATTAGATTTTTAACAATTTCTGTAACTTAATTGTTTTTATTTAAATGTGGAGGAATGAAGTGCTATGTGAGACCCTCTCTGACTATACTATACCCTTAAACAATATTTTCTGCTTTCTGATTGGTTTGATTACCAAATTGTAAAATATATAAGACAGAGTTATAACAATAAAAAAGATTGAGATATACAGAGTAAAATATTGAAATTTTACTAATTACATAAAATAACTTAAAAGTAGCTATTTATAAAAATGTTAGTGCTACAGTATACTCTCTCAAATCCGCAACCCTAAAATCTGCAACTCTCTAAAATCCACACATAATTTATGGATGTAAACGATAAAACATTCAATACAGATGTAAAATTTGAATTTTTTAGTTTTATATCAATTCCGTATATATTTTAATTTGTAATTTTTGTTAATATTACTGAATGTATGTTTTTTCATGAAGAAAGAATAAATTTATTTCTGAAAAAATTCAAGACATTGCTGATATCACTGGTAATCACAATTTTTTTACCTAATATATTTATGCATTAATCAAGTTTTTTTGGTTATTAAGCCTGGCTAAACATGAAATAAAACTTCCTTATTTTATGATTTTGATGTGAATTAGTAATGCACCTTTATAAGGCATGTTTCACTGAATAATTTAGAAAAAGTACATTTCATCTTTATGATGAATATTTAATCACACAATAATGATTATTAACTTGACCTTTGATTTTAACCCATTTTCAGCCAAAGGTCCATATACGAAACATTTCGATAAATATTTTTTGTTAACACTGACACATATTTTTCACGAATTTTATTTTTCTGCTATTTTTTAAGGTTCCTGAAGACATCCATAAAATATTAGTAATTCAATTGGAGTAAACACTTTCTCTTGAAAAATTTTCAAAATACGCTATTCTTTTAATTTGAAACGCCTATTGACAGATTCGACTTTTTAAAAATGTATAATTATTCCAATTGAAATAAATTATGTTTTTATAATAGATTAAAGTTGCAAGTTCTGTAAATGAAATAAGAATAAAACATATGTCATAAAAAAACTTAAAATGTTCTATCTAAATTTAATGGTTCGTTAACGAACCATTGGCCGAATGCATGAACAATAGGCAAAAATTGAAAATCCACATTTCATGCAAGGTTTCAGAATTTATTGTAAATTTAACATGATTTTTTAAAAATTTACTTAATAGATAGCACCACACAACGGTTAGCACTGATTTGACTTTCACAGTACTGTGAATTGAGAAATACAGTAGACTCCCTCAAATCCGCAAACCAGAAATCCGCAACTCCCTAAAATACGCACATATTTTATGGATGTAAACAATGAAACTTTCAGTTTGGATATTGGGAAAATTTTGATTTTTTTAGTTTTGTATTAATTCCATATATTTTTTAATTTGTAATTTTCTTAATAATACTCTATTCATTTTTTTTTCATGAAGGAAGAATATATTTTTTTTTTTTTTGGAAAGAAATCAAGTTATTGCTGATATCATTGGTCATTACAGTCTTCTTACAAATATATTTATGCATTAATTAAGATTTTTAGGTTATTAAGCCTGGCTAAACTTGAAAAAAAAATCCTTATTTTATGATTTTCATGTGAATTAGTAATGTACTTTTATAAGGCAAGTTTTGTTAAATAATTTTAGAAAAATACACTTAATCTTTATAATGAATATTTAATCATACATTATTGATTATTAACTTGACCTTTGCTGTTAGTACTTTAATTATTTAAAAAAATTTCTAAATTTTTATTATTTTAGTTTATTACTTATTTTAATATTTTATTATAGTGTACGCATTCGTTATAATTCCGAATGCACCATTAATTGCACTCAAATTACTGTTTAAAAAATGTAAACAAAACAATGACCAGAAATCCGCAAAATTCTAAAATCCGCACAACCTCTGGTCCCAAGCTATGCGGATTTGAGGGAGTCTACTGTACATGTGCACTGAAAAGAATTGTGATTTATAGAATTTGCGTCCCGTTCCATATTTTGCAGTTACAAGTAAGTTATTTATACTAATTTTCTTATGGTTTTTTCTTAGTACAAGTTTATGTGTAAATAGTAATAGTATTTGAAATTTTGCTTACATGCTGAGTTAAGATTTATTATTTTTTTAGATGGCTTCGAGACGGCGAGTTAAGCCTTTGACAACTAAGGAAGCACTGCCGATTCTGTTTGAGGAATCTGATGATAGTGATTCTAATGATGTAGTTGATGCTGTGTATACTCCTCTTGATGTAGATACTGTCACCGATGAAGAAGATGTGGATAATGTTCTAGCTGAGCAACCATTAGAAAAAGATATTACAGTTACTTTTGAATCGCATACAAAAACTGATATAGCAAATGAAAAATTAAACGAGGAATCTGAAAATGATCAAAGTAAAGATGTTCATATGCCTAAAAAAAAGAAAATACAAATGAATAAAAAAGGTAAACAAATAATAATGAACAATAAGTGTATAAAAACAAGAACTGAAGATAAGAAGCAAATGATATCAAAAATATTGCCTAAATGGGGAAAAAACATCCAACGTATTCTACTTCACCATCATCATCAGAAGGAGAGCAATCTGAAATGCTTATTCAAAAACTTGATGGAAAAACACCAATAGAACTATTTGAGATGCTTTTGGATGAAGAAATTCTTACTGAAAGAGTTGCTTTTTCAAAAAAATATGCTGATGACAACAATCGTCATGATTTTCAATTTTCTGTAACCGATTTGAAAAGATTTTTAGGTATACTAATTCTTTCTGGATACCATACACTTCCTCAAGTAGACATGTACTGGTCATTAGATGAGGATAAAGGAGTGCCGATAATTCGGAAAAGCTTGGTAAAAACAAATTAAAAAACATTAAAAAAATCTCCATTTGTCTAATAACTCTTGCGTTGACAAAACAGACAAATTTGCTAAATTATGCCCATTCTTTAAGCGTATAAATCAGAAGTATCTACAATTTGGAATATTTGCCCATTATTTGTCAATTGACGAAGAGATGGTGCCTTATTTTGGAAGGCATTCATCAAAAATGTTTATAAAAGGGAAGCCAGTAAGGTTTGGATTCAAGCTTTGGTGTTTGTGCTCATCTGATGGGTACCTTTTCCAGTTCATTCCGTATGGAGGTGCTGAGACTAATAGTGATCGACAAAATATGCCATTAGGAACAAGTGTTGTTCTGAAGTTACTTAGTGTTGTTCCAAAACCTGAAATGCACAAGATTTATTTTGATAACTTTTTCTATTCCTACGGTTTATTCGAAATTTTGAAAAAAAAGGGTTTCTTTGCATCTGGAACAGCTCGTGAAAATCGCCTGGCTGGTTGTTTATTGGATGACTCCAAAAATATGAAAAAAAAAACCTCGTGGTTCCTACGATTTTGCATTCAACAAGGATGCTGAAGCATGCACTAGCAAATGGAACGATAATGCTGTTGTAACGATTGTTACTAATAACGGGAAAATTTTGCCCCTTGTAAATGCCAAACGATACAGTCGCAAAGAAAGAAAGGAAGTTGTGATTTCACGACCAAATGTTATTTTGGATTACAATAAGCATATGGGAGGTGTTGACCTACAAGATAATGCCATAGCTAATTACCGCATAAATATTCAAAGTAAGAAATGGTGGTGGCCATTATTTACAAATATCATTGATAGCGTTATAGTAAATTCATGGAAGCTGCACAGAAAATCTACTAACACAAAAATGGCACTTATAGACTTTAGATCTTATATAGCGATTGCCCTACTAAGATCTGAATGCAAGAGTAATCTATCTGGTGAAAACATAGTGAATGCATTATAAATGACACATACTAATAAAGGTCACCCATCATCCACAGCTCCAAAAGAAATATAGATGATAGAATTGGACATACCATAAGTGAAAGTGAACAAAAAAAGCCTGTAGATGATGTAAACTGTGCAAAAACAACACGATTTACTTGTGCCACAAATGTCAAGTCCATTTGCATCCAAAATGTTTTGAAATTTTCCATAAGTAATCTAAAAATTCGACTATAATGCAATGGTTGAACCAATATGATTTTTTCACTCATTCGGCCAATGGTGCATATACGCAACATTTTATTTCTTAAATAAAATATTATTTTTCATGCACAAATCTTTTTTTGTGTCTTAATGTATGTAATTTAAGCATATTTCAATGAAAATAATCCTACATTTTATAAAATTTTTGTGCTTGGCCTAAAATGGGTTAATATATAAAAAATTATCTAATTTTTTACTGTTTTAGTTTATTATTTATTTTAATACTTTATTAACATTGTAAGCATGTATTATAGTTTTGATTATATTATTAACTGCATTCAAATTTAATGATTAAAAAATGTAAACAAAGCAATGATCAGAAATCTGTAAAATTCTAAAATGTGCACAACCTCTGGTCCCGAGCTGTGCGGATTTGACAGAATCTACGATATTGCATTTTTGTTAGCAAAATTAAAAAAATAAATTTGATTATTTAGCTTTGCAGTTAAATCAAAATATTTTATACACTTTAAACGTCACTGATATTGTATATTTAGCAATGTCTATTATCGGGTAGCCATTACAAGAAAATAATCAATTAAGCATCCTGGTAATGGACATCCATCTTAAGGGGGTTCAATACATAAAAAATCTTTAAATTTTCTAAAAAAATTTAGTGCATTATTTAAAAGATTAAAATGACATTTAAATCATGTTTCTATCATAATTGAAACAGGAAATATATGTAATTTTTTGTTTTGGTATGTTTTTAAAATCTAGTTTTTAAACAATGGTTGTCATTGAAATGACTTTTTGTGAAAATGCTGCACTGTGAAATTCTTCACGATCGTTTTTTTTTTTCCACCATTGCTCCTATTTAAATGTTATAAGCCAAGAACTGTTAGAGATAAATGGTTCAAATTTGGAACATGTCTTTTTTAAATGTTTTACTTTAATTTACATCATCCAACAAATTTTAAAAAAAATGTTTTTTTTTTGAAAACATGATTAATTAATTTTTTATTTCGCTTTAAATATTTTTAATTTTTATATAAATTAATATTTTTAAAAATGCTAAATCAAGAAAACTAGTATATTCTGTCTATTTAAATGAAAAAAAAAAAAAAAAATTTGAAATTCGAGTTATAACGATTTTAAACTACCTACCCCAATTTTTTAATAAATTATTTTTTTATTTTCGAAATTATGAGAAGGTTTATATGTTTTTGTTCACGAATGATATGGTTAACCATCACAAAGATTTTCAAATATTTAACTGAATAAATAAAAAATATTTTAAAATGTGTCCCGGGCCCCCTTAAAGCCTGAAAAAATAAACGAAATTTTATAAATAGCTATTAGCATATAAAATTTCAAGATTTCTACTACCACCAAAACAAAAACCTGCAAATTTTGCAAGAAAATAAAGAATATATGAATTTATTAAATGAAGTCAGCTTTTAGCATGTTCATTAAGGTTTTCATTGAAAAACAACAGAACTTCAAAAAATTAGTTTGTGCTTCCTGATTGGTTTGATTAAGAGCGTCAACAATAATGGAAAGTTATAAAATAATTAAGGAAGAGCACTGAAAATAGTAATAATAATAATAATAGAAGCTAAATTTTCATTTGTAATTGTTTTACAAACCAAAAAACATCGATGAGTGTCCATTACTGAAGTATCTACCCTATATACCCATACATCAAATATATATCTGCATTAACATATATTGATTGCCCTGAGTGTATTTATGGGGGTTATAGCATGGACAGACAGATTAAATTCAGAAACACTGTTTAACTATGCTGGAAAGTGTTAAAAATTAGAACATTTGACATAAAAACTTTTATTTTTATATTTGTAAATAAAATATTTGAATCTATTTATCTATTTGAAAGAACAAAATTACTTTTGATATTTGACTTTTGAATTGATTTTTCAGTTATTTATTTATAGATTAAAATTTTATAGCAAATTAAAAAATATTTTGTAAACGAACTTCATAAATATATTACCACAATATATGACTGAAAAAGAAAAATAACTGACATAAAAAATATCACTTATTATGACAAAGTAATAATTCATTAAAGAATGCAAAAGCAATTATTAATAGGCAGATTTACTTGAAAGAACACATTTTTCTTTGAATTCTCCACACCCAAAAATATAGTTGATTATCAACAAGTGTAAAGGCAGCAATTTAAATTTTTTGGTTTTCAAAGCTACATTTCAGTTCTTTCAGAAACTATCACTTTTTATAACTTAAAATATTTACCTTTCATACAGCACATTAAGGTATAAAACTCTGATACATGTATGTGTATATAAATAAAAAAATTATAATTCTTTGTCATGGTATAACAGATAGAAATATAATATGGGTCATTCCATGGTTAACTTACATTGTATTTTGAACAGTTTTATGTAATATAACACACACAAAATAAATTATTCAAAATGTAAATTTCACATGGTTTGCTAATTAAACTTATTCATAGCCTAATTCAGATGAAAATTACCTAATTTTAATGTTAGTTCTTAAATTTTGGTAGTTTTATTTATTATGGTAACTGCTATTACTGATAAAAAAAGGAATGTAAGTTATCATATGAGGTGTAACTTTCATTATCTTTTTTTAGGTAGTTTTCATCCAAATTGACCCTTGGATAGGTTTCATTGACAAATCATGTTAATTTTACATTTGAATACTTTTAGTACAAAAATTACTACAGTAGACTGTTATAAATGTAACGTAAGTTACCATGGAATGACTCGTATATTATCTGAAATTTATCATAATGAAATATGCAAATTAATCTAATTATTCTAAATCACTAATCAAGATGTCAATTTTGCGATAGCTTTTTTCAAATGCTCAACAGCTTTATCAATATCTTTTTCTGATGTTTCCCTCCCAACACTTAGGCGGAGTGTTTTCGATGCTAAAGTTTCTGGCACACCCGAAGCAATGAGCACTGCAGATGGCTTACCTCCACTATGGCAGGCAGCTCCAGTACTAGCACAAATTTCAGGAGCAACATTTAACAACATTTTCCCAGTAATTAAACTATAGTTAAATGCAACACTTAAAGTGTTAAGCAACTGGTTATTATCAAACTTAAAATTAAGAACAGCTGACTCTGAAAAACTGTTTTTTAAACTTTCATTTAAATACTTCTTCATGGCAAACATGTGACTTCTATACTTTTCTAAATTTTTAGAAACTAACTGTGAAGCTTTGCCTAACCCAGCTATCATACACGTGTTTTCAGTTCCTGGCCGGTAATTGCTTTCTTGACCACCACCATAAAAAATTGGATAAAGTGGGCAGGAATGCCTGAAATACAATGCTCCAATACGAGGACCATAAAATTTATGGCCAACAATCGTTAAATAATCAACACCAAGACTTTCAACATCAACCTCTAATTTTCCTATGGCTTGTGCAGCATCAGTATGGAAATATATAGTTTGCTTTGAATGTTTTAAAGATCTCATGTGTTCCTTGATAAGGGATACTGGTTGTAACATACCTGTTTCATTATTGGCTAACATTACTGTTATGAGTCTTGTGTTTGGTCTGATATTATTAATAATTTCATTAATATCAACTGTACCGGTTTCTTTTGAAACAGGTACAAATGTAACCTTGGCTTTTCCTTCTTTGACAAGAACTTCCAAAGGTAATTTTATTGCATCATGTTCAATATTTGTAGTTATAATATGCGGTACTGCATCCATATCGGGATCTGATTTAGTTTTTAGTTCATACTCATAATGTTTTAAAATTGAATGGATTACCATATTATTGCTTTCTGTGCCACCAGATGTAAATATTATTTCATCTGGTCTTGCACCCACCATCTCTGCCACTGAGGATCTTGCATTTTCAACGACATGTTTCGCTTCCTTGCCAGAATCGTAAGAACTACTTGGGTTTGCCCAAAACTTTTTTAAAGTTGAACATATTTCCTCTTGCACTTCCGAATCAACAGGAGTTGTTGCGTTAAAATCCAAATAAATACTCATATTGAAACTATAAAAATATAAACAAAGCTATTTCCCGTATCAATAAAATACTGATTCAAAATAACAAAAAAATATGTGCCACTTGAAATACGAATAGTGGATGAAAAAAAGGATGAAGATACGTGAGCAAATACTTTAATAAGTGGCACTTCCGCTTATCAATTTCAACATAAATATTATCGTTTCAATTTATGATGCAAGAAAATCTCGCGCCGAAACCACATTGAAAAAGAGTCGTTCTTACATTTATGATTTGTTTTTATGAAAAGAACGAATCAAGCAAAAATTCTATTAAAAAATGCTTTGTAGTGCTGCCATCTATTAATTTGAATGAATAACAAATAATTTCTTTCTACTATTATCGTTTACCTTTACCTTTATTTTTTATAATATTATTCATAATTCATACTTAATGCTAACTTTATTTCTTTATGATAAATTTAAAATATGGAAGTATGTGAAAAATATTAGATTTGAATTACTAGAGTAAAAGAAATTTTATTTCGTAATTTATTTTAAGAATTTCTTTTAAGAATTGATTTTTTTGAAAAAGAAAGTTAATTATTATTTAACTAATATTTGTCGCAACATTTAGTTTAGTTCTAAATATAAAGATATTCTAATTTTGGTATTTCAAAAAATTTAATAAGTTTAGCTATAATTTTTTAAATTCTAATATACATGGGTGTATACTGCATTTTCGAAAAGAATGTGAGTGAATAATAGATAGAGGGGGGAGGGGAGAAAAATGGTTGGTATTTTTAATAACAAAAAAACAGCTAAAACTTGAAATAGAACAAAAAATTTTAAAGAAACTTTATTAGACATTAAAATTGCAATCATGCAATAAACAGTTCAATAACAATAGCATATAGCTATTAACTTTGCATTTCTTATTGTTTAAAAAAAATTAACTTACATAAAAATATGCATATATATAATTTTCTCAAAGATTTACAGTGGTTACTATTCCACGGAGCTTCCTCAAACTCCCCTGCAATATACATTTAATCCTTAAAAATCTATGAGCAGATCAATTCAACGGAGTTATTTTATTTGATAGAGTTAAATCTTATCCAATCCAGTAGATGGCGACAGCAAATGATTGAGCCTTAACCCCTTCGCGATGGGAGCTTTTTACGGAACTTTTAATGTTTTGTCACCGTCACCGGTTTTTAAAAAGCAGAAATTTGTAGCTTATTAAATCGAGAAAGTAATCCGATTAAATAAGGCAAAATTTACGGCATTATTTTACTGATGTCGATAAACACGGATTCTTAAGCCTGTTTGAGGCACGTATACGTGTCGTTCGTTTCCCAGGGATTAAGCATTGTTCAATTCATGCACTTTTCTCTGGAAGGGATTTCTGTGGCTAAAGACAAGACCCTACGTGAGGAGGAGACATTATAGAATTACGGGGGGAGGAATCAGGGGCGTACGAAGAGAAAATTGCACCCTGGCAAAGTTAGAAT
The DNA here is from genome assembly GCA_964019185.1 of Maratus speculifer. Classification (NCBI taxonomy): domain Eukaryota; kingdom Metazoa; phylum Arthropoda; class Arachnida; order Araneae; family Salticidae; genus Maratus; species Maratus speculifer. The sequence goes on from OZ025291.1 coordinate 116,891,434, forward strand.
CCCCCCCCCCCCAACTTTTTCATGTGACAGGCTAAAAATGATGTTGGTAGTATAAGCTTGGCGCCCCGTAAATTGTTGCGCCCACGGTGATCGTCCCTCACCCACCCACCCCCTTTCGCACGGCTCTGGGCGGAATTGCAGTTTTTGACCATTGAAGAAACAAAATCTCAATTTTTTCGGGTGGAGGGGGCATCTATTTTTTTCGGTCAGATGGATGCGCCCTTTCTGAATTCAACACTAGCTGAATTTAAATAGGTTTATTGGGAGGGGGGGGGGAGATGCTCTACGAACAGGTTTTGAAATTCTTTTCATCACTTCCAAAATATAGTTACAAAACTACGAGGCATAGAATCATTGGCGCAGCCAAGGGGAGGGGGTTAAACCCCTCCTAGAGCTAAGAAAGATTGCTATAATTGCCGCTTATATGAATCAAAACCAAACTTAATATTTAAACGTTTTGGCATATTTCGGAATCCGCCGCTTTGTCGAATCAGATTCCATTTAATAAAGTGATTCAACTAAATGGCGAAAATTCTATTTAAAACTGTGAAAGTACATATTATATGGATTAGTTATGTAAAAATTGGTTATTTGAACTAATCGCTTTTCTGAGACGTATTATGTTAAAAGAATGATGATTTCCTGCCACACAGATGCTCTTTCAGTTTAAGTATTATACAGTAAATATTCTAATTAGGACTAATTTTATTAACCGGTGATTCAAATAACCGCAAACATCTTTATAAGAAACTCAACCCCTTCCCACCCCCCTAGAACCGACTTCTGGCTGCGTCTCTGCATATAATCGGGCGAGGATGACCCGGGTAAATTATTATATTATGCCTTTTCGGCAGTGTTGAATTCAAACACTTTTCTCTGGGAGGGACATTAGAGGTCTAGGCAGAAATTTCACTTTTTGACCATTGAAAACAAGGAATTACACATTTTAAAGGGTGTGTGTGTGGGGGGGGGGGGGGCATTTTTGCTCCGAGAGGAATGTCCCGCCGAATTACTCCTTGAATTTAATACTGCGTCTCTGGTTTGTTTATCAGCCAGGACACAAATTCCTTTCTCTAATGCTAAACCCATGGCCCATGGGCTCAGAATGCATCTGTATTTTTCAAATTTCTTCTCGGGAATTTTAAAGTGTTTTACCTTTTATTTCCTGGACACTCTTCTAGAAAAATGATTTCTTTCTTTATTTATTTTCTTAATTGTCAAAAAATTTCTTAAATATATGTTTAATTTTATATTTTTAATGTCAAAATCTAAATGAAGTTGATGAGTTGTGAGAGAGGTCTTAACATTTTAAATAAAACTAATAATATATTTTAAAATACTTTGTCCAAAAAAAAAAAAAAAAAAATACATGTTTCAAGAAGAGCATACAGGAAACAGAAGAAAAAAAATTTCCGAGAAGAAATCTGAAAAATATAGATGCAATCTAAGCTCATAGGTTTAGGATAAGAGAGGGGAATTTCCTGAATGACTGGTGCAGGGCCTTAAGGGTGTATTTCGATTCAAACTGCTTATTTTCCGATTTATTTTTGAATGCACTAGTGCTCTCAAACGCATCAAACTTGCAGATTCTCTTATTTAGAAAGTACACAAGGTGCTGTGATTGTCAATTCTTTGATAAATGTGAAAAAATATTGTAAAAAAAGCGATCAAAAATGGCATTTTGAACAGTTTTTCTCGAAGCCAGAGATCTGAGAACGAAAAAAAGGGTCATGCCGAGAAGGTAAATGTTTATAAATCAAATTCTAATGAATTGAGCTTAAAAAAAATCACACGGCACTTTATACGCCTCTTCAAGAACCCCCTCAGCAAGTTTCATGTTTCTAATTTTAAAAATATGTCTGAAATTGTATCGGAAAATTTCGAGCTGTTGAAGGTGAAAAAGCGTTTTTTTTTTTTTTAATACACCCATAATAGCTGCTGAAGCATTTTCTATTAACTCCCTAAATTCTTTTATTTAATCTTTAGTATCTTTCTGCCGTTTCTAAAAGAATAATTCTGGCGCGATCTGGTTCTTGGTCTCTGCTTCCCTTACTATACGCCACTGACGGAACTTCAACTTTCAATGCAATGGAAACAGGTCTCAAAATAAATAGATACATTACAGACATGACGCATTAAAATTTAATATGCTGGATTTACGGTATTGGTTGATTTTTTGATAGATACAAAGTATATTTTAAAAAAATGTCAAAAGGAGCATTTTGAGCCGAATTTACCGAAGCGATAGAGTTGGAAACTGAAAAATATGGTCTTACTGGGAAAATAATTGTTTATGAATCAAGTTCTAATTAATATAAAAAAAAGAATAGGTCGTTTAATAAATCTCTTCAAAAATCACGTCAGCAAGTTTAATTATTTTTTCTTTTAAAAGTGATTCTGAAAATATGTCAGAAAATTTCGAGTTGTTAAGCCTTAACATGATTCTGATAAAATCAACTCTTATATGAAAATGAAATTAAAGACTCGTCAAAAGAGGACAAATAAAATTGTTAAACTAAGTTTACCTTTATTCATGATTTAATTTTTGCTTGTAAAATTAATACTTAAATTCGAAATATAACTGCGCCTGTTAGGTCGAGTCGGCAGGGATTTTTTTAATTTGGGGAATTATGAAAATGCACTCTAAAATTTATCTGATGCAAAAATATTTTTTATTTCTGACGCGTCTTCATAGACATATTCGTAGAAGTATTACGTTTGTTAAACGGTACATATTTATACAGTTTTTAGCCCACAGGCTGTCAAAGCCTGAGAGCTTATGTACCCGCCCGTTCTGTATGTATGTACGTACGTGCGTACATGTGTAACACGATAACTCATGATAAAAATGTCGGATTCATTTGAAATTTTGGATATAGGTTTATTATGATAAGGCGCTTCCCTGATTAGTTTTGAGAGTTCATTCGACAAGTATAAGAAGGGGAATGGGGGCTAATGCCCCTTCCCATAACTTACATAAATGGGTTTTTCATGCAGAATTATCAGTTTTCGCTCAAATCTTAAGTATAGGATTATTCTGATGAGGCACCTTCGTGATTAATACTGGGTGTTCATTAGATAAGTATTAAGAAGGGAAGCGGGTGCTAATACCCCTCCCCTTAATTTATGTAAATGGGTTTTTGATGCACAATTATCAGATTTCGTTCAAGTATAGCCTGTGAACTCTATGCCATCAGTTTAATTGGACAATATATTTTTTTATTTTTCTCAAAATGCTGATTTCTCAAAATTTAGAATTTCGCGTATTTCTAACTTTTGAAACCTTCCATGAGCCTTCTAAGTTATCAAATTCTTCGGAAATTTGCACTATATATCTTCTGTAAAATGCTAAATAAATGTTAGAATAAAAAGTTGCACTCTAGGGCTATTTTAGTGTCGAAATTTATATGCATGTCGAAATATATAGCCACTTTTCTAAGAAAAAACAATGCATGATTATAAAAATACATTTTTTCAGCTTAATTACAAAGCGAACTTTTATAATTCATGCCAACTTCCGTTGTAAATAATTATTGTTATATTTTATGTAAAAGAAATGCGCATGTGGCATTTTAAAATCTGACAATTTTTCGTTATTTTAAAAATTTGAATATTAAATAATTTTTATTTTGATTTTATTTTGTTTTATTTTATTTTATTTTATTTTCTCGAACACCAAATTTTAAATATAACGAACTGAGATTGCCATTAATAAAGTTTTCCATAGTCTTCAAATGAATCCACTAATAACTGAAGGATTTGGTTTTTAGCGCTCACTTGTCCCCTTCAGGGATTGTAAATAATTGTTGATTTCATATATATATACATTACCATTAATCGTATTACAATATATAAACCATTGAACTTAATAACTTATAGCACATTGAACATGGATATATATATATATCTTAGACACACGGCAGTGTGGTGTGTCAGCCAAGTTCAAACATGCTACTTTTCCGTGGAAACGTGCAATTCAGCTTTTTCGGAGGTGAATTTTATTATCCCTGGGATCAATGCAAATATGCATTAAAATTTGTTGAAATTTTTATGGTGTGGAGGGGGGGGGGCGTAATAGATGAAATCAATAAAAACATGAATACAAAATAAGCAAATTTCTTTAAATGATTGCAAGAAAAAGCGCCAATTTCTCCAAAAAATCTAAAAAAAAACTAAATTCATCAAACTGCCGCAGAAAAAATATTCGGATTTTGTCAAAGAATCCTGAAAAATACTCATTTTATCGAAAGATCGTGGAAAATACTCAAATTTTGTAGAAAAATCATGGGAAAATATACAAATTTTGTCAAAATATTGGAGAAAATACGCAAATCTTGTCGAAAGATCGGGCAAAATTTGCTAATTTTGTCGAAAAAATCGATAAAATATGCTAATTTTTTCGAAAAATCACAGAAAATAAACGCATTTTAATGAAACATGAAAAATGTGGGTACTTTGACGAAAGATTGCGGAAAATATTAGACTTTTGTTGAAAGATTGCGGAAAATAAATCTTATTTTGCAGAAAGATCACAGGGTAAAAAATCTATTTTGTAGAAAGATACGGAAAATATGGGAATTTTGTCGAAAGATCGGGAAAAATATCTGAATTTTGACAAAAGATCACGGGAAGTATGAGACTTGTCGAAAGATCTCTGAGAAGTATGAGACTTTCGTCAAAAAAAATCATGGAAAATATGCACATTTTGACGAAAATCATGGAAAATCGATTTTATTTTGTAGAAAGATCGTGGGGGAAAAAATCCATTTTGTTGAAAGATCGTGGAAAATATGCGAAATTTGTCGAAAGATCGGGAGAAATATCTTAATTTTGACAAAAGATAGGGAAAAATACACAAATTTTGACAAAAGATCGAGAAAAATACGTGGATTTTCCTGAAAGATTGGGGGAAACATGCAAATTTTCTCGAAAGATCACGGAAAATATGCGAATTTTGTCGAAAAAGGGTGAGGAAAAAAATTTCGCTAAAAATGATGGATAAATGCAAAATTCATTGAGAAGACTGTAAATAAAATTTAATTTTCATCAAAAGATGAGGAAAAATGCTAATTTCGTTAAAAAATTGAAAAAAAAAAAAAAAACGAAATTTCATCAAAATGTTCCAGGAAAAGATACGAATTTCGCCAAAAGTCTGTGAGGCCATGAAATTTCAGCTTTTTTTCTTGCTGAGCCTGTAGCATGTCTGCATTCACGAAGTAAAAAGGCGACACACCGGCCGTGTGTTATATTACACGAACCATTTCGGACCACTTTTGACCCCTCAATAACTTAAATTTTATTTGACCTGCACACTTGCAATTTTTCATGCCATGTAAGACCATCTTCTAATTTCCGAATCTTACAAATTAAAAAAAAAAATCTTTTACCGTTTACGAGAAATTGACGGCTGAAAACCACTATTTTTACCACTGACTGACTCACTCATCAAAATGTTTGACTACTTCCAGGTGACTTAGGAAGTTGAAATTTGGTATGGAGGTAGGTTATTGGATCTATAAATAGGAAAAAATCAAAAATCACGATTAATTAAACATTAACGGTTGGTTAGAAGAAAAATTATTGGTTTACAATGGGAGTTTATGAGAATTTCACAAAATACAAGAAATAGTGCCAAGTTGGCATCACCTTTGGCGAGTATCGGGACTAATCTCTGAAACTACCGAACCGATTTCAAAAGTAATAGTATCAAAATAACCTTATTCGCCCCGGTTCAAACATAGACTATATCTTATATCTGTGTCACTAACCAAAAGAGGGTTTAGAAGCAAAAAACAGTCTAAAAATGGGAGTTTTGTTTTACTGAAGGGCCTAGAAGCACAAAATTCGTCTTGTTAATTATTCATAAGATATAAATGATCACTAATAACATTTGCTAAAAGAAAAAAAAAATAAAAGGGGTGGAAATCCACGAAGAGTGTTCTAAAAACGTTCTAAATAGCGATTTTTAAACAATCTCAGCAAGTAACGAACTGTTCTTAAAAGTAATGATATCAAAATAATGATGACAGTCCTTGCTCCAACATAGGCTAAATCTTATGTCTATACCACTAACTCAAAGGCGGTAAAAGAACAAAAAACATTCTAAAAATGCGATGCCTGTATGTTAAGGGACTGGAAATATAAATATAAAATTTGGCATATTAGATTTTTTCGGAATTTCGCGAAATATCAGAAATAGTGCAAAGCTGACGTCACTATTGGCGAGCATTGGGGTTAATCTCTGAAACTACCAAACCAATTCAAAATTAATGGTACCAAAATGATGGCATTCGCCCCGGTTCAAACATAGGCTATATTTTATGTGTAATACCATTAACCAAAAGGGGGTGAAGAAGCAAAAAACATTCTAAAAATCAACTTTTGTGTTACTGAAGAACCTAGAAATATAAAATTTGGCATGTTAATTATTTATAAGATATAAATGATCTCTAAGGACATTTGCTAAAAAATACTGAATTCAAAAAGGATGAAAATGCGCGAAAAGAGTTCTAAAAATGTTCTGAATTGCGATTTTTAATCAATCTCACCAAACAACAAACCAATCTTAAAAGAAATGATATCTAAATGATATGACAGTCCTAGTTCTAACATAGGCTATATCTTATCGCGATACCACTAACCTAAAGGGAATACAAGACTAATCTCTGGAACTACCGAACCGATTTCAAAATTAATGGTACCAAAATAATGGTATTCTCCCCGGTTCAAACATAGACTATATTTTATGTGTATCCTATTAATCAAAAGAGGGTGAAGAAAAAAAAAAGTTCTAAAAATGCGATGTCTGTTTGTTAAGGGTCCAGAAACATAAAATCTGGCATGTTTATTACTTATAAGATATAAATGATTACTAAGAACATTTGTTAACAAATATAAAATTAAAGAGGGGTAGAAATGAGCGAAAAGCGCTCTAAAAACTTTCTAAATAGCGATATTTAAGCAATGTTTGGAAGTTAGGGAACTGATTTAAAAAAAAGATGTCAAAATGATGGTGACAGTGCTTGCTCCAACAAAAATATTGGATGCATTATCAGATTACAATGAGAGTCTATGCGAATGTGACGAAATACCAGAAATAGCGCCAAGTTAGCATCACTTTTGGGGCGTAATTTTTGTCGTCAATTTTTCGATATATCGCCAAGTTGGCAACAAACGTTTTTGGTCGACGGGATAATACAGTAGTACCCAATTACGTAAAAGAAACATCCTTATTAATGGAATTTAAAGGAACATAAGCAGCCCCAATGTTAATATTTTAAAATTTGACTGAAAAAAAACAGTGAATAAACGCAGGTAAAAATTATACGATTAATTAATATTAAATAAAGTTAATTTAATATTAAGTCTATTTATTTCAACAAGGAAACGAAAACCTACTTATTTGACGAAAAATAATGATATCCTATCAAAAACATAAATGTGAAAGAATGCCAAGTTCATTAAAGGTTTCGCGAATAAAAGAAGTGAGATCTAACTACAAACCAAGTCCTTTCGAAGCTCCTTAAATCATAGCTTCTGTCATGCATAATGTTCTTCAATTGCTTAAAATGATTTATTACGTTTCTTGTTATTCAATAGAGTGACTTGGCTAAGTTGGTGAGTTAGTTAAATATGCATTTCTATACAGTTTTTCTTAATATATTTGTTTAGTTCTCGTAGTTTTGTTTCGTCTCCGATTACAGCACAAAATCATGGTTGCTTTATTTGTATGGGACTCACTGTATTACGCTATTCGCCGGCTCCACAAAAATTTAAATTTTATTGGGAAATTGAGAAAAATTTTTAAATTCTCATGTACAACTGTTTGTTACATTATAAGAAATTATGAAAACTTTATGTCTTGAAAATAAACCCGCATTAGATCATTTCAATAAATTAACATAAAAGATAAAAAATAATTTTTATAAATAATAAAAAAAAAAAGTTTTAAGCTTAAGACCTTCCAGTATCTTCTAGTTAATAGTATTTGGGCTGTCCATAAACAATGTCACGCTTGGAGGGAGGGTGGGCGGCTTCCTAAAATTGTGACAGTTTGTGATAAGGGGGTAGGAGGGGTGAGAAGAAATGTGACATCACATATTTTGGTTAAAATAAAAGCATTAAAAATCAGCAGATTTAATTTTGAAGTCTTTTTTTAATAAAAAATTAACGTATTTTGTGTTCCTAAAATAAAGACAAATTTTTAAGTCAAATTATATTCCTCTTGAAATTCCAAAATACTGCTATTTTCAATTGCTCTTTCATATGGTAAGGTAATTATTTTATTACTATCATATACCGGGTGTAGAGGTCTGCACGGGCCGGAATTTTCAAGCCCGGCCCATCTGGCCCGTTCAATTTTTTGCCGGCCCGGCCCGTTGAAAAAACTATTCTAAATCTGCCGGCCCGGCCCCGTGCAGACCTCTAACCGGGTGTCCCAAATATGACTGATGGATTTTAAAATTCCATAGCTTGCAAACGGTGACAGCTATTTAAAAAAATTTTGCAGGAGGATTATGTATAATGTCAGGAGTTTTTTTACGGTAATTTTTTATTTTAGTTCGAATTTCAAACAATAGGCGGCGCTGACGGCGATTGAAGGCCAGATCGACGCTTCACTCAGCACTGATCACCTGGCCTTCAATCGCCGTCAGTGTCACCTATTGTTTGAAATTCGAACTAAAATAAAAAATTACGGTAATAAAACTCCTGACATTATACATAACCCTCCTGCAAAATTTTTTTAAATAGCTGTCACCGTTTGCAAGTTATTGCATTTTAAAATTCATCAGTCATTTTTGGGACACCCGGTATTAATCATGTTTCTTGTTGTAAACCTTAACCTATTTTATACAAAATAATTGAACGAATTATTTTTATTGTTATACTCACAAATGTCATTAAAACACATAGTTAAAGTAAAAAAATATAGAATTTGAAATCTGATCTATAACGTAGTACTTTGTTTCTGAACTGTAAGTACATGTATATATAATATAGTGTCACGTGTGACAAGGCGGAGGGGGGGGGGAGGTAAAAATATTGAAATAAAAGGTTTGACATCATTTATGGACAGTCCCATAGTAGTTTCTAGTTAAATTAGTTTCTTAGTCATTTCAAATAATGAGAAATGCTTTTTTACACTACATGCGTAAAAGCAAGAAATGTAAGAAAAAATGCTAGCATCAGTGAAGAAAATCAGGAAAAACGCTTGGAGTTTGAGATTCTACAGGATTTTTTATTTATTTTTTTTAAGGTAATTATTTTTCCATTTTTTTCTGAGAGGATTAAGATTGAAAAATTTCTCCTATAAAGTAGTTAAAATATATAGCGGAAAAAAGCAAAGCTTTTCATAATCCTAAACCTAAATTTCTACTTCTAAAATACTGGGGTAGAAATGATGTATAAGTATGTATGTGTGGGGGGGAGGGAGGGTAGGGTGGGGAATAAATAATGGACATCTAAAATTTGTTAATTTTGCAATCACAGATTTAGGCTATATTGATCTGTTGCGCGATATATTATTAAAAGGTGCTAAGAAATTAGACCTACATAATTTTTTTCAGTTCCAGCAATAAATTATTCTAAACATAATTCTATGGTCATAAAGATATGCAATTCTCTGAGACGACATGCAACTGCACTATATCACAGTCTATAGAACTCAATGCGAAAAATAACCATAGATGCTAATGCAACTGGCATTCGGTGGAGGGGAAGGGGGTCGCTATTTAAAATATATCATGGGAAAGTATGTGAGGAGAATCACAGAGAAAAAAGAGTGGCATCTATGCTACGATGCTTTAAATTATTAAAACTAAAAAAATACCAAACGAATTATTAACTTGCTTTATTATAATTAAATTTGCACAAATAATTGCACATTAGAAATATATACAAATACTTTTTGGCAGTAGTTTTTTTAACTTTGTCTTTCCGGATATTAAAAATGTATTTATTGCATTTAATTTTAATATTCATACAATAAAAATACTTTAAATGATTTCCTAAAATTCCTCGTATTTAACTGTCTTACTTTATTTTGTTAAAGATGAAAAAAAAAAAAAAAAAAATCGAGGCTTAAAAATAATCATTTTACCAACTATATTTTGTAGAATTTACAAAGAAAAATAAATTACACAAGAAAGAAAAAATGCAAATCTTCAGCATAAATGAGTTAAATGCACAATAATTTACATAATTGAAAATTTTGAAAGAGAAAGAGAGAGAATTTCATTGATTTAATTACGAAGAAGGTTCAGTTGATTTTAGGGATTATGAAGATTATCCTCTAAGATTTTGACTACAGTAAATCTGTGTATGCGGGGGAATTTTGAAGAAGTATATGTCTGACATCCTGCTTATGTATGATCATCATAGCCTGATCACGATAGTGCCTGTGAAGTGTTTTTGCATGGCTTCCCTTTCATAACAAAACTTCCTTTTAAGGGGTCAGGTACCCTTTGAACTAACAAAATACACGAAAAAGCGGCATATGCAGGACACAAAATACATGAAAAGTGAAAATTACTTGCTATTATTCTTCATTTGATTTATAGAATTAATTTTTAATCGTGAAATTTAAAACATGCTTTAATCTTTTCGGGTCTGGTGTACTATGAATAATACAAATCTTTTCATCGAGTATTATTTTGCTTTAACAATTACTTTTCTTGCTTTCTCACATAGAAATGATAGTATATGGCTATGTCTTTCTAATTTTATGACTTCATTTACGTTGTGGCATTTAGTAATAACTATAATAATAAACGTAGATTGATTGGAAATAGATATTTCTAATCAATTATCTTCTTTTATATTGCTTTGAAAATGGATGCGAGGGCATCCGAAAGATCTAAGGTAAATAACAAATAAATAAATAACTTTTTTTGCAACACCTTTTAAGTATTTATTTGTATATTTTAAAGTTTTTTTATTACTACATTTATTGTGTCTGCATTAAGTTGTTAATAATGTGATGTTATTCATCGAGTTTTGAAAAAGCCAAAAATCTCAAACTATTCCAGAAGAGGTTTTTGTTAGGGTGTGGAGGGGAGGGGTAGGGTGAGAAGGAGCCAAAAAAATTTTCACAAAATTTTCGAAATTCAGGAAATATATATATATGTGTGTGTGTATGTAATATATTGTTAAAAGTTTGTTTTGTTATTGTTTGTTATTGTTTCTAGAGCAAAGTATTTCAAACACTTTGCTCTAGAAACACAAAATTTTCTGACTTGTTTTTAATCATAAAGACACTACATTAGCAGGCCTGTTTTCTGAAACAATTTGGAATCGAATTACATTTGTCATTTTTATGTCACAACTGTAATCTCAATTAATATTCTGGAGACTTATTCTGGATACTAGAGGAAAAATATTCTCTTGTAATATCCAAACTTTCCTTTCCAAAGGGACCGTTCAAGTATTACGTAAGCACTAAAGGGGGAGGGGGGGGGTCCAAAGTCTGCTTATTTTTTCTGACAAGGGGGAGGTGGGGGTCACAACAATTCTTAAGTAAGCATTACGTGTAGGATTAATAATGTAAATCAGGCGTGCACAACCTTTGGCCCGCGGGCCACAATCATACCACTATTTTTATTCAGAATAATTTTCCTTATAGTAATGACAGAAACTTTACTATTAAAGAAAATAAACTACACTTTTCAAATATTCTGGTGTCAACCGATTTTCTGGTAAAAAGGTTGTGCATCTCTGATGTAAATGATTGGTAACTTTTTATAAATCAAGAAGTATTGATGTATAAACTGTCATAAAATCTTATGTAAGCAAAGGGGGGGGGGGGGTCTAGCATTTGCTTATATTTTCTTACAAAGGGGGGGGGGGGAGGGGGTACAAAATGACTAAAAATATGCTTACGTAATACTTGAACGGTCCCAAATAAATAAATAAATAAATAAAATAAAAATGAAAAGTAATAAATAAATAAATAGATAAATAAATAAAAGGATAAAAATGAAAAATAGAGTACCAATCTCACAATTATTTAGGTGCCCTTCTTAAATTTATAGAGAAAGCTCGTTCTTCATGTGCAGTGCCCATTGGATAATCAGGCCCTGTGTGAGGGTCAGTGTATATTCAGGGGGTGGCCCGGGGAGACATTCACCCCTTGAGTAATGAAATGTCCCCCACACCTGTAAATTTGAAATTTTGCGTTTTCACTGGCCAAAAAGTACAATTCTCCCGTCCGGAACTCTATAATGCACTCCCCCCCCCCGGAGCCACTGAAATCTCTCCCGGAGAAAAGTGTCTGAATTCAACACTGGTGAGGGTTCATCGGGTTATGGAGGCATTATGGAGGCTTGATTAAGACGTCTTGATGGAGGCATGCAAGGTGCTAATCGAAAATCTCCACCTCCTCAAATTAAAGAAAAAGGTTTCTCATCAAGATTTCCTTTTTTCGTAACGCACGTTACAACCTCTCAGTGATGGCAGGTGAACATGGGTCCAAACAAATCATGTGCTGTATATAATTCACTTATTTGATTGTGCACTTCATTTTCGCGGTATGTGGTTGTTGGGGGTGATAGGGGCCGAGTGGTCGCACGGGCCCTGTGTCACTGGAGTGAGACGTCTCCGTGACGTCACGGAGGTGGCCTTGGTGGCTCACGCAACGACGGTTTTGGTGCGTTTCCTGCTTCATTTTCAGCCGGGGCTAATCGTCGGCACTTTCTCACGCTTCCAAATGTTAGAGAGATTTCTACACGCACGTGGGTGCGTGGGCGGATGCGACAGGTAAGCTAATGTTGCAGAACTGCAAAAAAAAGGTGCATCCAAAAATATTGAAGAATGTCTTGGCATTTATTAATAGTTCTTTAAATGCAAAATGAAAATTCTGCAATTCACTAACATATTAAGTGGCTACTTCACCCACACATAAACACCCGCTCGTTAATGCTAATCCTATGGGACAATTCTTTTTAAATATCTCATTTGTATTTCGATATTTTCATTTTCATTTTTTTTTCTCTTCGTTGGATAATTTTCTAAAGACGCCGTTTTTTACTTTTTCAGTTTCATTTGCAGATTTTTTAATGAGTTTACTTTCACTTACGAAACCGGTTTTGAAAGTGAAAGTAATCCCATAAAATAAATAATAATAATAATAAAATAATCGAAAAAGTACAAAATGGCGATGATAGAGATCAACCTCAGCTATTCAGTTAAAAAAAAATCGTTTAATAATATTGAAATGAAAAATTTTAAAAGAACTGTTCTAAGCAAGGGATTATTTTAATGTCAGTGAATAGTGAAGTAGTCCCCTGAGCGATGTACTGGCTCTGCAATGAACGGGACGAGGGGAGGGGTTCAGTGCTAAAACCACTTCCAGAACTTAAAAAAATGGATACCGTTATTACTGCCAATGTGGGTTGTTAAATTAAAATTAACATTTATAAGAACCAGATCTCTCAAAACGCAAACTTTTAATATTTTTACCTTAATCAGAAACTAATGCTAATTGAATGAAATTCTATTGAACAAATATGATTTAGTAAAAGAGCATTTGTTATATTTAAAAAATGAGATAGAACTCAGAAAAAAACTCTAAAAAGCTAACTATGTAAGGAATTAAAAAATCGATACACAGAACTGTTTGTAATAGAGTTTTACACGATTAAACTTCACAATCGAAAAAAAATCTAACAATTATAACACAAGGAGCATTTTAAATTTCGTTTTAAAATTTAATTTTTTAAAAAATATTTTATAATTGTTTAAGGTTGGAAATTTCTTTTAAGATACTACATACAGTCACTCAAAAAAGTATTGGGACATGATAAAGTTGCACTAAACTTTATTTCCTATATAACTCTGATATATGCGAAGAAAAGAAAGAGAATATAGCATATCATATTTTGATAAATGCAAACCATATAACTAAAAATAAATGCATATTTTACTGCATTTATGGTTAATACTTAAAATAAAAGAATTAAAGTAAAAAAAAAAAAAAGTTCTCAAAAAACATTGGGACACTACCCAATAAATCAAGAAAATATTATGAAAGTGACAGTTATTATCTTGTTGGGCCACCATTATGCTTTGAGACCTCTCATAGTTTATTTGGCATAGATTTTACTGACTTTGCTCAAAAGGATGGGTCAATTTTGGCCCATTCTTTGACTAGATCCTTTCTTAATTTTTGCTTGTTAGAAATAGGGTGCTCATAGATCTTTTGCTGATCGTAATCCTAAATATGCTGAATGAAATTAAGGTCTGGACTCTGGGCAGGAATCTGAATCACACCAGGACAATGATAGAGAACCACAACTTGCAAATGTAAACATTATGTTTCCGATCTGATAAAATTTAAAATGCAGTAAAGATCCCAAGTTATTTCACTTTGTATTAAATTCCGATTAAGAATGTCAAGATAGACATATTTATCCATTGTACCATCAATAAGTTTTAAGTTTCCAACACCAGAACTCGCCATACAACCCCAAACCATTTGGCTACCGCCTCCTTATTTAACAACAGGTCGTAAATTTTTGGTCTGCAATTCTGTAAATTAGTCTGCAATTTTGGTCTGCGCTCTGCGCCAAATTTTTTTCCTAATCATCAGGTCTGAAAATATTATATTTGCTTCCATCCTGCTTTTCATAGATTTTAGTAAATGTCAGTCTAGCATGTCGGTTTGCTTCGCTGATGTAGGGCTTTTTCCTAGATACTCTGGCACGAATGTTATATTTTCTCAAGATATTCCTGATAGTTTCAACCTTTGCAGATTTTCTTAATCTTTTTTTCAGTTTCCAGAGTCAATTTAACGGCGCTAGTTCTGGGGTTACATAAATATGAACTTGTTTAACAATACATCTCTCTTCGCGTTCATTAAATATACTTGGACGCCCTGATATTTGTTTTCAATATCATTTGTTTTCTTGAATCTGGATATAATATTAAACACACTAGACTTATCCAGTCTTAAAATTTCTCATATACGACGAACTGTTTCCCCAATTTCAGGGATTTTTAGCCAGATTTTGCTCATCCACCGAGATATCTTTGCTTCTCCACATTCTTACATGAATGACACAAACATATACTGAAATTGAACGTCTAACATATACTTAAAAATACTGGTAGTAAATGATCTTTTATTGATGTGATAAATCTGTTTTAACTTTCTCATTTCGAAAGTGTCCCAAAACTTTTTTGAGACTTATTTGAGGTTGTATAATGTTTATAAAACTAGCAATTATAAAATATTTAAGATATTTTTATACATAATGTTTACCAAACGCTAAATCATTTCATTTTTAATGTTGTTTTGGTGTTAATGTTATTAATATGTTTATAAATAGCTTAACATTTGATATTTTCCAAGTGTCCTAATACTTTTTTGAGTGACTGTATACTTATGGTGAAATATATTTTTGCACAAAAATTCAAATCCCTATTATGAAAATTAAAGAATTCTTTTTAAATGTGCACGATCTTTTTAAAGCATGAAGAAGAATTTTCTAAATACGGTAAAATTTGTGAAAACGGATCTTGTCTATAACAAAATCTTGTTTCAAACCGAGAAATTTCATGGTCGAGTCAGAAGGAATAATGCAACTTTTTACTTGCTAAGACTGAAACTTTTCTCCCCCCTCTCCGTACATGCATTTCCGTTTTTATAGATGTTACTGCAGATATAACTAAAAATATTGTAAATTATTATTATAGTTGGGCAAATTTTGTTTCATTAGACTCGGACCGGTGGACGTCCATGCTTATTTATACTCTGTAGATTTGGACCGGGAGTGATTCGTACATTTTTTGTAGAATCGACCGGCTCAAGACTAGACTTTATTCTTCTCAGGCCTGACCATGTTTAATGAAACAAGATTGGTCCATTTCGTGATGGCATTTTTCATTAACCATCTTTTTCTTTCATGCTAAGATACATTAATTTTAAACGAGTGTTCATGAAAAGAATTATCTCTGAGTGATGATTTGTATTGTAATTTTGGTTAAAAATTGTGAACACATTATCTGTTATACTTAAAAATTTTTATACAAATATCCCGTGAATATTCTTTAAAACAATTTAAATTATATTTATAGGACAATGTTGGTTAAAAAATACAGACATGGCTTGGGGAAAATGGATCAAGGAGGCCTACCATAGAGCTTAAGATCAAATTAGCCTACCTAATGATTGACACGGACCAACAGATTACGAAAGTTAAAAAAAGGGTTAGGCCGAGCCGAAGCAGGTTTGAACTCTTAATTTTAATAATAGGCTAAGCCGGCCAATAAAGTTTTTATGCGTCCGAAATAAATTTTTAGCTTTTCCAACACACTGGCCGCGCATGGACTTCTCTTGAAAACGTTGGTCCCTAGTGATATCTTTCTTGCCAACCAAAAAGATTCAGGGTTTATTCTTTGAATAAATAAATAAATAAACACATGACGTATACGAAAAACTGTATGCATCACAGAAAAATGGCAGTGTGTCAGCTATAAAATACCTTGAAGTCTGTGTCATTAAATGAGCATTCACAAAATGTATTTAATTTTTTTCTTTCGGAAAAAAATAAAATGCAATTTTTCTGATAGGTTGTTTTAAAAGAAAAGATGCGACTAATTTCAAAAGCGATAAATAGAACTAAAAAAAATAACTTTCACATACGAAGTCAATTAATTTAATCAGACCAAAATATAGGGTATCTACTTCAAATCGAAATTTGATATTTATTCAGAAGTTTAACATCAATGAAGATATTCTAAAAAGCATCTAAATGCATCCAAATTGTTTATTTTTTGTTATATAGGGGGAACTGGGGTACATTGATACATGGGGCACATTGATACACCCCCTCTACCGCTCACAGGGTCATTACAGGAAGTTTCACAACAGCTCCAAAAGGTGATGCTAGTGTATTCAACTACATACAGAAAATCTTGGAATGATTCAGCAGTTTGATGAAATGGGACGGGTGATTTATTGTTTTTGTTGTTCAAAAGTAAATTTGAGTTGTACAATTGAAATGCTATTATACAACTGTTCCAGTATTTTCAACCAAAATGAATACTTTCCCTGGTAAGTACTGCTACTCTTTATCAGTTCCTCATTATTTATTGTTAGATATATTGTGAAGTGTTGGATTTGAGACTCATTTTATTCAAAATCGCTGTATGGGGCACATTGATACAGTTTATGACGGGGCACATTGATACAGCCTAAATCCTTTAATAGTTCATATTTTCATTAACTTTTATTATTTTTTTTACCATACACTCCTTAATCCAACCTTTTTTTCACGAAAAATTTCTAATATTAGTTTTTATTGAAGTGAAATAGCTCTAATTTCTTTATATTAGAGCATTTTATAGTATTTTTGAAAACAGAAGACGTAGGAACTTACCCAGCATCTAGTGCTAGTAGAACTAATAAAAGAAAAGGACGGCATTCTGGCAAATCTCGAATTTATATCGATTCTCCATGAGAAAAAAGTATTTTCGACATGAGAAATGTTAAGTAAGAGAAACAAACTGCAGAACAGAAAATGATACTTATATTATAAACAGAATTTTTAATATAATTATCCTTTATTTTCTGTTTATGAACCTATTTATAAACAGAAAAACTGGTAATTTTTTCATCTTTCATAAGAAAGAAGATAATGCTGGGGTTGAAGTGCTAGATATGACAAAGTTACCGCAGCCAACAATCAGACAAGAAACAGACAGAACATCAAGTCATAATATATTTAATTTTGATTGCTTTAATATTGCTTAAAAATAAATTGTGGGTGATTTGAATTTTTATAAATAAATATAAAATGGTTTTCTAACTCATTTTTTATGAAAAATATGCATTGGTATTATTTTGTCGTCATTTTTCTTAAACGTATCAATGTGCCCCGGGGATGGGGCACATTGATACAAATGACTTTTTTTGATTTTTTTAAAATTACATGCAAAAATACTACATAAAACAATGATTGTACATTTTTATAACATACTACACAAGTTTTGCTGTCACCTCATGGAAAAAAAACTTGAATTTTCTACTTTCTTGACACCAAAAAAAAATCTTAGAAAAAAACTGTATCAATGTACCCCAGTTCCCCCTACAGGTTATTTAAAAAGAAAAGACGGGACAAAATTAGAACTAAAATCAACAATTTTCGCATACGAAACCAGTATTGCAATTCCTTTATTCAATCAAAAATACAGGGTACTTCAAGTCAAACTCAGATATTTATTCAGAATTTTAACATCAATGAAGATGTTTTAAGGGGCATTAAAAAGCATCCAAAATGTTTTTTCTTCTTTTTTTGTAACAATATAGGAAAAGGTGTCCCAATTGAATACCACGTCTTGGGGCTGTCTTTGGATTGATAGTGCCCTGGTCTACAGACTTTTCCAATTGCATTTTATTTATTGCAATTTTTGATTAAAATAGTAATTTAGAACTGATCTTATATGGATTCTAACTGGATTTCGTTGCTAAAACATTTGTCTTAATGTTTAAAAGTTTTACTCAATTGAGAAATTATTTTTCTGTTAATGATCTTGCGCAAATATTTTCATGCAAATTTATTGTATTGCTGTAAAGCGCAACATTTAATCTATTCGAAATATTATATTTCTCTGTCTTATTTATTTTCACCTTATTCTATATTTTTAAAACCTTAAATAAAATAAAAAAAATTCCATCATTAAATCTTAAGTATATTTCACGTTATCAAGTCATTTTACTCGACTATTTGAAATACTTGCCTTCAATGTGCCATCTAGTTATTGAGAAAAGTTTGAAACTAGTAATGCTTTGTCTGATGAATTTCCTGCAAACATAACCTTGATGCAAACAAACACATTCATGTAAGACTTTCTTTATTTCTCTTAACTAATCAAGTTTATGAGTTAATACCAGAATTCCAGCGAACAAGAGAAGAAACACTCTCATTTATTCGCCATTAAGTGGGGGTTGGCGAACCTGATTTTTCGAAGAATCCCTGCTGAGATTTCATCCTGTCTATTGAAGTCGCCATAACAGTGCATATTTTCTTCCCTTTCGCTTTAATATTTTTTACTTCTATCTCAATTGATGGTTTGGCAAATAACCGAAATTTCAGGACCTACCGGAAGCCTACTGATTTGTGGGCAAACAGAAATGGCGGATAATTGTGTATATGAAGGGATTGTGCGATAGAGCGCAATATTTTGTATGTAGGTCAATGAAATTGTAAGACTGTTCTTTGACTTATTATGAGGATCTATTCGCAGGGCTTTTGAGGATTGAAAACGCCTGTTCTGTGTTACTTATATCTTTAGTGTTAAGAATTCATTATTTCATGAAAATAAAAAAACTGCAACTGAAGTGAATTGATTGAATATTTTTATACTTTCATCTTCTACAACAAAATTCAACTGCAAATTCTCAACATCTAATAATAACCGTTTTAGGTGATGGCGAATTTTTATTTTTATAATGATTTTTTTTTTCTTTTTATCCCTGCATGGTTTCGAAAATAACCGAAATTCTCAGACCTGCCGAAAGCTTCTGATTTTGCTGCAAATAGAAATGGCGTATAATTGTGTATATAAAGAGATTGTGCGATAGAGCAACATTTTGGATGTAGGTCAATATAAATGCAGACTGTTGCTTGGATTCTTATAAGGATGCATTTGCAAGAATTTCAGGACTAGAGGTGAAATTTCATTGTCATCTATAACTCCTGTATTTTATTTGAAGAAAAAAAATGGAATTGAATTAACAGAATGGAAGCAGATATAGTAAAAAATTCGTAAGTGTGCGGATGCATGTTAGTGAAACTTTCGTCCGTTGTCAGTACTCGAGAGTCTGTGCCAAAGGGTCCCTTTGGAATCTCCACAAAATTATTATTAGCGCAATTGTAGTCATTAAAAAAAAAAAAAAAAAAAAAAAAAAAAAAAAAAAAAAAAACAGAAATCAATTTAAGCACTGATGTTTTTATCGCTTTGGACAACCCTTAAAAAAAGGATCCTTGTTCAGTTGCCTCACTTGTTTTTGCGATCAGTCAGTCAGGCACTTTTTTGAATTATAGAGTGAGTGCATTCGTATGAATTTGAAAATTCGTTGCAATTTTTCTCTATTATCCATATCTTTAGTGTTAAGAATACTCTGACACTTGAAGAAAAAACGACAACTAAAGTATGTTGTTGCATACTCGGATAACTCCATACCCATACGTTACATTATAAAATTCTATTGCTTTCTCTCATTCTATAATGAAAACTTTCAAACTTTCAATATAGTCGACTTGATTTTTTAATTTTTTCTTCAATCTCAATTGATGATGGGACAAATAATCGAAATTTTCGAACCGATCGGAAACCTACTGAATGGCGATCAACTAGAAATGGCAGGGTTGTGTACATGGAAATATTGTACGAATTCTTTTGGATTTGGGACAATAAAATTGTAGAATACTGTTTGGTTTAGAATAAGGGTGTAATCTTAGGACTTTAAGAACTAGAAGCGAATTTCTATACATTTTAATTGTTAAAAATATGTTGCGATTTAGAAATTAAAAAAATATACAAAATAATGGTTGAATATTTGAATAATTCTACACCAGTATCTTTTTAAATAAAATTTCACTCTGTGTTCTCACGATCTAATGAAAACTTTTTGCGACGGTGGTAGACTTGTTCTCACTTTTTCTTTATATCCAATTGGTAATTTGTCAACTAACCAAAAATTGAAAATTTATTGGATGCCTCCTAATTTATGCGCAAACAAAATCGTGCATAAACAGAATGGTGTATGAGCAGAATTGTGCATTCGATGCGTAAAACTGGTTATTTAAAGTTAATTTTGACAAATGTCAGTGGTTAGGGCAATGAAAATTTCAGATGGTGCTACAGTAAGGGTTTAAAATCACCCCTGCTAAATGCAAGAATTTTATTTAGTAAAAAAAAGTTTTTCTCCTGAATTGCCCAGGAACGGATGAAATCCTGCACAAATGCTATTATCTCCTTTATTTTAATGTAAGGGGTGTTAAACAAACTTCTACAATGGGGAACATGCAAAACGACTCACTTTATAATCTGTCATTAATTCCTAGAAAGTAATAATTGACTTTATGGATGTTAAATTCTTATGATGACACTCAAAAGAAAAAAAAAAAAAACACAGAAAATACCGCTTCCACAACAAATGACCAAAATAACAGAAACATCTTTTTTTTTGGAAAAAAGTTTTTTTTTAGATTATGTTATAGGATCAATGATATATTGACAATACAAATACAGTGCAACCTCGATTATCTGAGCTAATTTTGATCGCTAATACCTCAGATATCGGAAATATCTTTTAATAGAAACTGTGTATAAAAACTTGCAATGCTCGCGAATTGAACATCTCTGAGAATAAAAACATTAGAACGTTTTTTTAAATGATAAAAACAAACATAGATAAAGTTATGTTTCACAGCTTAACATATAAAACCAATTTCCAAATATTACGTTAACAGAAGCTTATTACGCTATTAATTTTTTTACAAATTATACTGTCTGCCTTACGTATCGTGGGAACAATTAAATCGAGTTCCGCCCGGCTCGACTATGTAGGAAAAAAATTGTAAGTCTGATCTCGGCTCGGCATGAGTCTGATGAAATAATTCAACACTGATCTGAACCATGTAACTGCCCGATGCCGATCTCTGCACTGGACATATTACATTTCTGTATTGATGTTGGCAAACTAATATCGGCTGGTGACGCACATTTGTACTTATTCACGCGAAAGTGATATTAGTTGAAAATGGATCATATTTTATCGCGTTCGTTTAGATTTCTATATCGAGTCAGTAGGTCTGCTTAAGTTTTTATCGTTCCCTCAGACCCGTTCAATTTTTTTGCCCTCCCCAGCTTGTTGAAAAAGTTGACCTAATTTTGCCGAGCCGGGTACAGGCCTCGGCCCATGCAGAATACTGAACGAACCTGTAGCACGGACAATGAATTAAAAAGTGTGGTCTTTTTAAAAACTCATTAAGAAAAAAGAAAAAAAAAAAAAAAAAAAAACAGATTTTTGGTATTGGCTCGGTTAACAGAAACATCGATTAATCGAAGTTCGGTTAATCGAGGCTCTACTGTATTTGGAACTACTGTTAGAACTTGAATATGTCACAGTTGTGACGCAATCAGTTATTTATAAACATGGCAGTCAGTAAAGCAGTATGCTTTCCTTTGTCTAATTATGCGAATTTTTGCGTATCCAAACTGGCAGATTCCGATAAGTGTATCTTTGCATTCGCAAGATGTTGGGAAGTACAAATGAATTTTCAGCGTTATCTGTATCTTCTGTGTTAAAGATGTCTGTGATTGGAAAAGCAAAATCAAATGAAATAAACTGGTTGAATACATGGATACTTTCATACAAGTATACCTTGCATTGTAAAATCTAGCTCTCTTCTTTTACCTTCTAACAAGGTCAAAACCAGAAAAATATTTCGAAGGGCGACTTAGGGACGGGAATTTTAATCTTGACTTATTTTAGATTTGATTTTTGCCTAATGAGTAGAAATGAGTCTAGTTTATTTTAATTTTGTTCTAAATTTAAATAATTCAATTCAATATAATTAACTTTAATCTTTTCCACTTGCAAATAAAATTATAACGTCATTTACATGCTTCTTCATTGACTTACTGCCGTTAGTTTGAACCAAATTAATGTTTTGGAATTTTTTTTCACATATTTTCAAACGTTTTATTGCCAAAAATCTCATCCCAGTAACAAATGTGGGAACAATTAAGTTTGTGATTTAAAATGAAATTCCATGAAGTTTTTCAAGAATTTGAGTGAAACAAGTCTGGAGCTGTTGTAATCATTACATTTTAAAAGCATAAATATTCTACTTTTAGAGAGTCTCATTCCAAAAAATTCGAATAATTAAAAAAAATTTTTAAAAATCCCATACAATAACGATATGCTAGCAGGGAATATTTATTTTTTTAAAATATTGACTGTAGTTGATTTTCGAATTTTAGCTATCCTGACTGACAGTTAATGACATATTTACAGTCATCGCCAAAGAAATTTCGTATGGGCATAATGATAGACTTTGATTTTGATTTTTTTTTCTAATGATGGTTTTGTAAAATGTTTTAGACTTATCAGAAACCTACTCAGTTATTGGCAAACAAAAAATAGCGGCTAATTGTGTATATGAAGGGATTGAAAGAATGAGGGAGATTTTTGATTAGTCAATAAAACTCCATTAACTGATTATTACCTAAGTCAAGCATCGTGAGGGATTTGGGGCCTATGCATTATTTTTTGTAATTTTATTCTATTTTTTTTTTAAGTTTATTAGTTTTTCATGACCCAGCTTTGTTATTATTATTATTATTATTATTATTATTATTATTATTATTATTATTATTGAAAATGTGAATTTTTATGGGTATTTATATTCTGTGAACTTTTATTTTCAGTTCTTTTTTATTTATTTATTTATTTTT
The DNA here is from genome assembly GCA_964019185.1 of Maratus speculifer. Taxonomy (NCBI): domain Eukaryota; kingdom Metazoa; phylum Arthropoda; class Arachnida; order Araneae; family Salticidae; genus Maratus; species Maratus speculifer. The sequence continues at coordinate 116,914,897 of OZ025291.1, forward strand.
CGCAAAAAATAATTTTGCTATTTTATTATGTATTGGGTATTTAAAATAATCATACCCTAATCTCATGTACGTACATATATTGCACAAAATTAGAAGATACGTAATTTGGGATGGAACACTTTTAGAAAAGTAACTACAAAGGAAAATATACTCTTCTTCGAAATTTACAAAAATAAATAAAATGCAATTTCTCAAGACACATAGTTCATCACAAACTGCAGCCTTAGCTTTTTCTGAATGGAAGCTGCCTATCCGGTCCTTTCCGAATTGAAGCATTTACAAGGCATTTTTATGAATGGAAAACTAAGAAGGCGCATTGTCTCACGATCTTTTGTCTTTCCCATTAATGAAGTTGTATTTCTGTAGTAAAGGACGGCGGCAAGGTCATTGTGACGTCACGGACCAAGGAAGACGTCCGTTGGACCGGTCCGTGACATATATGAGCTACTCTTCAGAAATCATTCCGTGCTTTCGAATCTGTCCTTCAAGATCTAGAGATGAAATTGCACAGAAAGTAACAATCTACTACATTATTTTAGAGTAAAATATGTCATGAATATAATTTTGGAAATTGATTGCATAGTAAACATTATTTGTAACCGGTGTAAATATTGTGTTAACAATTTTTTCTAGCGCAACAAAAATTAGCTTTCCCCTAAGATCTTCATATTTAGAAATGTTTCTTTAATCGCGTTAAAAAGAAAGCTAAATTTCTATTCATTGTTTATTAAAAAAATTATTAAAAAATTATTTGTTAAAAATTATTTGTAAAAAGCATTTTTTCAAAAATTTTTCTTGTCTCCATTTAAAGGCGTTCACAAACTTAAACTTATTTAATATATAAGCTTTCTTGAAACAGCAATATTTTGTTACTAGTGAAGCTACATAACTCTTTACAACACGATGAAACCATCAGGTAGTTGAACAACATAAATTGTATTATGAAAGTAATATTAATTATGCAACATAACTAATTCTTTTACGCTAACTTTGACCATTAATAATACTGAAGATGACTGACTACATTTTATCTATCTGAGGTTCATTGCTTTCATCATGTTTTTGAAAAGATTGAAAATTACTGTGGTGTTCAATTTCACTATACAGAACAGCATGTAAGTCTGAAAGATTCTATTGGACAACGTGGATGGTACCAAGATGTACGAATTGTTAGTGCAGCATTTCTCTTTCCTGGAAACACTAATTTACATTCAATAAGCACTGGTGTATTGACTGATTGACGAATGAACTACCATAATTCCTAGGATCAGGCATTAAAGACATAAACAGAGTTATTCTTTATGACTTTTGAACTGTCAAATTTTAGTGGAGCTATAGAATAAAACCCAGTGGCGTAGCTAGAGCATTTTGTTTGTGGAGGGAGGGGGGGGGGGGGGTAAAGATCGAATGTACCGAATGTTAATTGAAAATATCCGAATGATTGTGATTTAATTTTTTAATTTTCTATTCTTGTATAATTATGCCATATTATATTTCAGATTGATCTATATAAAAATGAATGTATCTACGGTTGGGATGCACAACTTTTTCAAGAGAAGGGGCACTAAACAATCTGGGTGATCGAGGACCACATCAATAACACGAAGAGAATTCTATTTTAAGAAGGTCATTTATGGCCTATAATGAGATAAAAAATTTGGTCTCAAAGGAGAGAAGGTGGGGGTACTCTTCTAGGTTCACTTACCCATCCAAAATACCCAATTTAATTGGTAAGGATATATCAACAGTTTTTACGTTTGTATATATGACAGATATCGCAAGGATTATTTTAAAGATGTAATAATCCTTGACTTTTCGGGAGACTAAATTTTGTTACGTAAAGTCGCTATCAGATTCGCCAACATTTAGTAAGACTTTTGAGCCAACACTCTATTTCCTCCAACTTTTCGGGAAATATCTTCCCAACTTCCAGTGTAATAGCAAACTGCAATGTCTCCCAGACTTTTTTCCATGCGTTCTGAAAAAATCTGGCCTAGCTTAGATTTTTCATCCAACATCGAACGTTTCAACGAATCAGAGGTAAGCGATTGATACGAGTAGGCGATAAATGTTAACGCCTGGCACGAGTAGAAACTGGTTTTACGGCTTTTCCTCCGAATTTTTCAAAGACAGTTGCAAACCTTTGTCCCCCTTTGAACGGGAAAATGTTGGAGTTAAAATCCGCTGAAAAGTTTGTCTCGCCTAAAGTCCGTGTGTCTAATAGCAGCTTTAAATGTGCTAAAAAATAAACATAAGTGACCAATGCTGAATAAAAAATGTGAGCTTTATGAACGAAGGCAAGAGTGGAGCTGATCAACAACATTTTATTTATCAACGAAATTCCCGATTTTGTCGCGCCAGATCAATGAAATTTCCAATTTTTCCACGCCTAATTGTAAGAATTCACGCTTTTTTCGAAGCCAGTCGAGAAAATTTGCGATTTTTCAGCGCCTGATTGACATAATTCACAATTTTCCACACCAGATCGGTAAAATGTGCGATTTTTGCGAAGTCGATCACGAAATTCGCAATTTTCCACGTATAATCGACGAAATTCACGATTTTTCCGAGCTTCATCGACAAAATTTCAAATTTTTCTTCGGGTGATCGACAAATTTCGCGATTTTTCCGTGCCTAATCGACGGAATTAGCACCTTTTTCCGTCCTTGATCGATGAAATAGCATTTTTCCCCGCAAATTCGCGGTTCTTAACTGACTTAAGTGACGAACTAGTTAACTAACTTAAATGACGAAATCTGCATTTTTTTCCGCCACAAATCGATGAAATCCGCGATTTTTTCTTGACGAAACTTAATCGAAGTTCTACAACCGCTCAAAGAAATATTCAATTTTTCCGCGCAACGACAAAATCGGTTTTTTTCGTGTCCTACCAACAAAATTAGCGATTTTTTCGTTGTGAATCAACAAAATTCGCGAGTTTTTCGTACCCAATCGCCCGAATTCATGCTTTTTACGAAGCTGATCGACCATATTCGCGATTGTTTCGTGCCCGATCAAAGAAATTGGCAGCTTTTGCTTGTCATATCTACAAAATTCGCGATTTTTTCATTTTCGATCGACAAAATTCGTGATTTTTTCTTTTTCGATTGACTAAATTCGCGATTTTTTCGTTCTCGATCGACTATTTTGCGGTTTTTATGAAGGCAATCGACCGTATTTGCGATTTTTCTCTAGTCAATCTACGAAATTAGCACCTGTAGTTCCTAGATCGATGAAATAGCATTTTTCCGCTCACGAACAATGAAATTCGCGATTCTTAATTCACTGACTAAATCTTTATTTTTTTCCGCCGTAAATTGGTGAAATCCGTGATTTTTTTCTTTTGATAAACTGACGAAACTCACGATAATTCAAAGAATGTTTCAATTTTTCCGCGCATCATCAACAAAATCTGCGATTTTTCTGTGCCCTATCAACGAAATTAGCGTTTTTTTTGTCCCGAATCGACAAGATTCGCGAGTTCTACGAATTAGATCACCCGAATTCGCGCTTTTTACGAAGCTGATCGACCATATTCGGGATATTTTTTTTCCGATCTTTGAAATTGGATATTTTTGAGTGCCATATCAACGAAATTAGCGACTTTTTCGTTCCCGATCGACTAAATTCGTGCTTTTTACAAAGCCGACAATAATCCGAAATTTTTCCGTTCTCGATCGACAAAATTCGTGATTTTTTCCCGGCCTCATCAACGAAATTCGCGATTTTTTAGTTCCAGATCAACAAAATGCGCGATTTCTTTCATGCTTGATCGACAAAATGCGTGATTTTTCCATGTCCAATAGACGATATTTTCGTTTTTCCTGCTCCCGGTCAACGAAATTCGCGTTTTTTTAGCCCGGCAAACAGACAAAACAGGCAACTTTTCCGCAACCTATGAAAAAAAATTGCAAATTTTTCGTCCATCATCAAAAAATTTAGATTATTTTCATATTTAAATAATAATAATAATAATGTAAATAGTAGAGCGTTAATAATTAAGAAAATACTTAGTAGTTTTAAATATGTTTTGACATTGCTTTATGTTTTGTATTAAATTTTTAAATATATTTTTAAAAATTTTTAGAAGGGAGAAATTCAGGCGAAATGATGCAATTTTTCAACGAAAGTGAAATTGCTGAATGTAATAAGTATTCAGAATTTGGGGTATGAGTTTTCCGAAAATATTTAATAGTTTTAAATATTGGCGATTTCTGTCCATCAATTTCGACGTTGTTTTAAGTTTCGTAATAAATGTTTTAATAAATTTGTAAAAATTTTTAGAAGGCAAAATGATGCAATAGCAGGCAAATAGCAGGCAAAATGATGCAATTTTCAAACGAAAGGGAAATTACTGAATGTAATGAGTTTTTGAAATGAGTATTCTGAAAAATTTTGATACTTTTAAATGTGTTTTGACGTTGTTTTATGTTTTGTAATAATTTGTTTAATATATTTTCAAAAATTCTTTAAAAGAAAAATACAAACAAAACGATGCAATTTTTGAACGAAAATGAAATTACCCAATGTAATGAGTATTCCAAATGTGGCTTATGATTATTCCGAAAATATTTTATAGTTATAAATATAGACGATTTTTTTCCATCAGTTTTTACATTATTTTATATTTTGTAATAATTTTTTAATATATGTTTAAAAAAAATTGAGACAGGTAAAATACAGCACGAAATGATGCAATTTTTGAACGAAAGGGAAATTACCGAATAAAATGAGCATTCCAAAAATATTTAATAGTTTTAAATAGGTTTTGATATTGTTTTATGTTTTGTAATAATTTTTGTAATATATTTTTTAAAATTCTTAGAAGGGAAAATACAGCGCGAAATGATGCAATTTTTGAATAAAATGAAGTTACCGAATATAATGAGCATTCCAAATGTGAGGCATGAGTATTCCAAAACTATTTAATAGTTTTAAATATGTTTTGATATTGTTTTATGTTTTATTTAAATTTCTTTTTATATATTTTTTTCAAAATTCTTAGAAGGGAAAAATACTGCACAATATAATGCAATTTTGAACGAAAGTGAAATTACCGGATGTAATGAGTATTGTGAATAAATATTTTAAATATGGTTTGACATTGTTTTATGTTTTGTAATGACTTTTTAAATATCTAAAAAAAATTCTTATAAGGGAAAAATACAGCAAGGAATAATACCATTTTTGAACGAAAGTGAATTTACTGAATGTAATGAGTATATCGAATGTGGGGGGTCGCACCCCCCCCCCCCCCCTACACCCCGTCTGTAGCTACGTCCCTGATAAAACCTCATGCTGTAATGCCAGTGATAGTAGGTAACGAGTTGGCTTTTGTAAATCCCACAGCTTTGTTCCAACGAATTTCTGTTGAGAAGCATTTGGATGAAGACCTTATAGAGTTTTTGACGTATGATCTAGGTCTTTATTCCTTGTCCCTGTTTGAGAATAGCTAAAGAAAAGGAAACAAATTTGCTCTCTACAAGGCACTCAATTCTTCCAAACGAGAGGTTCACCGGAAAGTTTCAATTAGTTATCATTTACAGGATTTTTTTTATTACAAAGAGTTGTTTCGCCTAAGAATCAGTCTTTTTCTTCAATTAAATATGTTCAATATGTACAGTCAAAATATCAGCCATAGACAATAGTTTTCTTCGATGGATACTCTGATGCTGTACAAGGTGTACAAAACTGCCGAGCATATGAGACGATAAAGAGTACATGCTTTAATTGACATTTTGTTTGGCAATACAATGATACCAACCATTTATTCTTAAGTTCCTTGTAAACCCAAAATATGAAAATCGGTTAATATCTATGATGACTGACAAGTCCTCGTCAGCAAATATCATATGCAAGCAAACAAAATTAGATGCAGAAACCTTGATTATAAATACCTTTTTTGTCTTTGGCTGCATAAAATGATACGGTAACTGTAGTTGTGTAGGATGGAGACAGTTTGGTCATTTTGATAGGTCTCTGCAGAAATGAAAACGTTTTCCTTTTAAAACCAGGAAAGCACACCACTTCTCCATTAATATTTTATCGAACTAACGCTTTGAGGCAAATTTTGCAAAAACATAATATTCTTACTTATTATGTGCGGTCGAAATGCAATGTCAGTACTGTTTATGCAAAGGAAAATGAAGTTCCTCACAACGCTTGTAAGAATTCACATTTTGCCAACGTTTTAAAAATATTCTACGACTCAAACGCTACTCAGAATATAATTGCAGTTGTTGAAGAAATTTCCTTGTCTCATTATATGGTTATAAGGTGCAAATGTGCCTTCGCTCAACCACCTAAGGTATATTTCCTACAGGAAGACAGGTTTTAGATAAAATTCGAGCATTTCTGTTTTACCACCATCTGGAGCTGCAGAAACAACAGCGCGCTTTCAGAGTATGTCACCAGTATTCAGAAATGGCTGGCAGTTTAAAAAAATTATGAAGAGTGGGAATGAAAGAGAACAAGTATTGGCCTTGAGACTATGTTCACTGTACTATCTCCTGCTCCCGATGGTTTGTTGAAGCTTGTATCCTGCAAGTGCAGAAAGAATTGCCAATGAAGTTACAGATGAAAAAAGTCTGGTCCTTTTTTTGCTCCAACATGCGCCTCAACTGCGAGGAGAACTTTGGAGTGTCAGTACAAAAAGGACGAGCTAGATCTTGAAACCGATCTGGAAATACATTGATCATACAATGAACCCGTAAACCCAATGAAAGAAGAAAAAGTCATGCCGCAAGATATCGAATATTTCATGAAGAAATCATTCATTTTATAATATCTAGTAGTAATAAAAACACTCTCTAATTCCATACATCTATTTTCCATGTTGTAGATGTCGGTGAAAACCAGGGAACTTCAATTGAAAATGCAAAAATGGGATTTTTTTTTTTTAAATGTAAATGTACCTATTAATATAAACAATTATAATAAGTCCAATATTTATTATCAGCAGCTTCATTGCAAAATGTAGTCAAACTGTTAATTTTTAGTACAATTAATAATATAATGTTTGCGTAAAACGGTTAGTTTTCAGGTTAAATCGACGCACAGCGCCATATACCTGTTTTATCATTTTCTTTCGTTGTTATTTTGTTTTTCACGTCCATTTTTGTGGCATTGTCACGGCTAAATCATTGATCGCAGAAAAAAACTGCAAATACATAAAATGTAAGAAATTTAAATATCTCCAATTTATGTTTTGCAGAATTTAGTGCAACATGTTTAGTTTTGGAATTTTTTTAAAAAATAAAGATAATTCAGGTTTATTTTACTCGTTTTTTACAAAAATCCCGTGTTTCCGGTTCTTTTTTTTTTTTTTTTTTTTGACAAATTTTAAATTTGTGTTCACAGCGACACAAAAACATAAAGCCACTAAATATTAAAACTACGCAAAACCCCCCTTTTTTTTTAGTTCTTAACGTTTGAATTGTAATGTGAAAAAGGTAAACTAAAGAATTCCTAATTTAGTTATGAGTTATAAGAGATATCTCATAAAAAGAAAGAAAGAAGTAAAATAAAAACTTACGCTCGTGTCTCTGATGCATTAATATTCAACATTTAGAACTTATTGTGAAGGGATTTACTCTCTTCTATTTTTTTTTTTTTAATCCAATGATTGGCTTTAAATTTCAAATCACTCAGAGAAATGACAAGTTTGTTAAATCGTTTTAGAAAAATAAAATAACGACTTTTTAGTGGAAACTTCTCACACTCATCTATTTGCACTTTCTTGTCAAAAAGAAATCCTGAACAACATAGCCGACTGTCTGTCTCGAAGAGGTTTTACGACTCCATTAACAGTTGGTTTTGACACCTTGCCTAAAAGGTCAACAGGAGCTTATTAAATGTGCCCATTAAACGAATTTGGCAGGTCGACGCTCTCCAAAAAAACTACCTTTATTGATCGAGAAAGTATTGAGCTTATTTCAAAGACATACTGCAATTTAGTTACGTTTAATAATCGGAAACTTGTGGATAATTTTCACAAAGGGTGAGTATAACTGGCATTTTTTAAAAATCGTCTATGTAAATTTTAAGTATATAAAAAATCTCTATAAACTTTGAAATTCCCATTTGATTAAATTTTATCATCTTCTTAAAAAATTCTTAAAATTTGCATAGACAATTTTAAACAATGAATATTATCGACATTTGACGTCTACTTTCTTTTGGTGAAAACGGTATTTTAATAATTGTATTAGATAGTGAGTCATCGCGCTTCAAAGCTTGCCCATAGGCTAATATGGGATTTCATGATCGGGGAGTTTCACTGCCTCGACCCCAGCTTTTAACTTTGTTGGGGCCTTCACCATTTTTTCATGGAATCAAATTTTCTCCCATAGGCTCAATACTAATTTTACCTCCATTTCAGAGACCACCCAGTTAAACTCCCTCCATGAACGACCAATTTTTTTTTTTTTGAAGAAAATGAAATTAATTCCTTTTTTCCTGGTCGCTTGAAAAAGATTAATGATTCTGGTAAGCGCGTTATTCATTAAACTTCTAAACTAGTTTAGAATTTTCTAAATTTTTATTCCGGTAATTTTTAGGTGTTTAATCCCCTTAAAGCCTTTTTAGGCAATGAATTGAACTTTGATGACGATTTATGAATGACGGCCAATAAACTCTCCTGCCGTATTCTGTCAGGAAACTCTCAAAGAAATAGATAAAGTAGTGAAATCTTCATTATTTGTTCCTGTCTTGCACCTTCAAAAATGCATTTATTTACTGAACGTTTAAAAGTACTTGGAAATAAAAATTATAAAAGACGAAACCGTAAAATGAAAAAAAACGTCAATGTAGTAATTTTTTTAAACTCTTCAGTAACTAACTGATGTAATTGCCTTTTGTTTCGATAGTCGAATTTTCATATTTTTTCCTCTCTGAAAAATAAATTTTAGTAACATTAATTGTTATCTTTTTTCAAAAATTAAATTATAGATTTAAACATGACCTCCATTAAGGATCCATTTCTCGGCGTGACCATTTTTTATCGGAATGGAGCGTGGTCACTTTAGGGAGGTTTTACTGTAAATATAATTAAATTAATTCCCTTAAAAATACTCTTTGAGAGCAGTTGTTAAAAGTGTAATTAAAAATATTAATAATTTCAACTAAGGCTAATTTCAATTTTGTATTTATTTCTGTGCCTGTAATTTTTACAATTGTTTTAAGCTTTTAATTCCGTTCAATGTAAACTGCACTATTTTTAGCAAAACAACATTTTTACGATAAGAACTCATGTAAAATCACTTTTGTAAAAAATCAAAAATAAAACAAAAACTTTTGTTATAAGGTGGGTCAACGAGTTTAAACGAACAGTAGAGTTGTCCTGCAAATCTAAAGTCTTTAAATTTTTTTTCTAAATATCAAATGAAGAAAACCTTATTTAAAAGGTTTATTTATTTATTTTACAATTGTTTTAGCTAAAATGTAGTTTTTATTACTCAAAAATAATCATCCCCCCCCCTATTTGTCAATTTTCTTTTTCATTCTATATTTAAAATTATCTTCATATTTAAACTATTAAAAAATCAGCTTTTCCACATTGAATATTTCGTAATATTCTGCTTGCCTATCTAAAGATTCTGATAAGAACTCGAAAATAAAAAATACACATATTTAAAAATAAAAATAGTGAAAATTTAAAAAGAATTAAAAAGTTTTGAAGGGCAGCTTTTTTACGTCTTAAAGTGCATATTTAACTATTAACGAGTTTAGAAGCTCGATTATCTGCAGAAAAACACCATTGTTGATCCAGAAAGTAAAGGAGCTAGTTAATATATATATATATATATATATACAACAGGGTGATTCCGAATTTTTTTTACAATAAAAGAGGGGTGATAGTACACATCAAGACAAACAATACTAAATAGGAGACCAAGGGTCCAAAACGTTTTCCTAAGGAAATAGCCGCCATTAAAGTTTAGGGACCAAAATTTCAAATAAACATAAAAAACGGAAAAATCGGTCGATTGATTTGCGGTTTTCACTAAAATTATTCTTTATGTCGGCATTTTCTCGAAATTAAATTATAAAGATAAATTTCAAAAAATGCCGATAGAGGGCGCTTTAGACTTTGGAGTAACGAACAACTATTTTTTGCCGGTATTTTTTGCATCTTATTAAATGTTTTCGTAAGCTTAGACTCAAACTTAAATTTTGAGCTCAAAATCTGTAGTTGGGAGTGGTTAAGTAACACAAACTGAGCTGTGTTCAGAGGGTTCAAATTTCAAATGATTATAAAAAACGGAAAAATTGGTCGATTGATTTGCGGGTATCACTAAAACTATTCTTTATTTAGGTATTTTCGTGAAAATAAATTATAAAGATAAATTTCAAAAATTGCCGATAGAGGGCGCTTTAGACTTTGGAGTAACGAAACACTCTTTTTTGGCGTTATTTTTTGCATGTTTTTAAATGCTTTCGTAAGCTTAGACTTGAACTTAAATTTTGAGCTCAAAATCTGAATAGCTGGGAGTGGTTAAGTAGAACAAAGTGAACTGTGTTCAAGGGGAAGGGGGAAGTTCAAATTTAAAGTAATTATAGAAAATGGAAAAATTGGTCGATTCGTTTGCGGTTTAAAATAAAACTATTCTTTAAGTCAGTATCTTCTTGAAAATAATTTTTAAAGATAAATCAAGGGTGCCTTAAACTTCAGAGGAACAAACAATTCATTTTAACCATTATTTTTTGGTTCTAATTAAATGCTTGCAAAAGCATTTTAAATGTTCTTGGAAGTTAGATTTAAACTTAAATTTTGAGCTCAAATCCTGAATAGTTATGAGGAGTTAAGAAGCGCAAACTGAAGTGTGTTCAGGAGTTAAAATTTAACCCTCTTTCCTCCTCCAGCACAATTCAATTTTTCGCTACTTAAACACTCCCAACGATTCAGAATTTGAGCCCAAAATTTAAGTCTATGCATTTGAAAGCATTTAATGAGATTAAAAAAATAACAGTTAAAAATAGTTGTACGCTACTCCAAAGTCTAAGGCGCCCTCTATCGGCATTTTGTGAAATTTATCTTTAAAAATTATTTCCAAGAAAACACTGATTGATCAAGAAAACTGCTGATTTAAAAATTAGTTTTAGTAAAAACCGCAAAAGAATCGACCAATTTTTCCGTTTTTTACAATTATTTAAAATTTGAACCCTCTGAACACAGCTAGGTTCGTCTACTTAACCACTCCCAGCTATTCAGATTTTGAGCTCAAAATTTAAGTTCAAGTCTAAGCTTACGAAAGCATTTAAAAATATGCTAAAAATAACGCCAAAAAAGAGTGTTTCGTCACTCCAAAGTCTGAAGCGCCCTCTATTGGCAATTTTTGAAATTTATCTTTATAATTTATTTTCACGAAAATACCTAAATAAAGAATAGTTTTAGTAAAAACCGCAAATCAATCGACCAATTTTTCCGTTTTTTATAATCATTTGAAATTTGAACCCTCTGAACACAGCTCAGTTTGTGTTACTTAACCACTCCCAACTACAGATTTTGAGCTCAAAATTTAAGTTTGAGTCTAAGCTTACGAAAACATTTAATGAGATGCAAAAAATACCGGCAAAAAATAGTTGTTCGTTGCTCCAAAGTCTAAAGCGCCCTCTATCGGCATTTTTTGAAATTTATCTTTATAATTTAATTTCAAGAAAATGCCGACATAAAGAATAATTTTAGTGAAAACCGCAAATCAATCGACCGATTTTTCCGTTTTTTATGTTTATTTGAAATTTTGGTCCCTAAACTTTAATGGCGGCTATTTCCTTAGGAAAACGTTTTGGACCCTTGGTCTCCTATTTAGTATTGTTTGTCTTGGTGTGTACTATCACCCCTCGTTTATTGTAAAAAAAATTCGGAATCACCCTGTATATATATATACAATTTTGTTGCATTTTATAAAAACATACGATTTTTTTTAAATCTAAGAGCAAAAATAAAAATCTAAAGACTGCCGGACTATATTCTCAATTTAATACGCTTTTATTTTATTTATATATTTATTTATTTTTAAAAAACAGAATTTCTAAGCAATATATTTTGCTTTTTTTTTAACATGAAAAGTCTGTCCTATTAAATAAAATGAGCAAGATTTCAGATCTTTTTTTTTTTTAAACTCGCAATTTGCTTATATTTATGCAAAAATATCAAAATTATGCAAAAAAAAATAAAAAAGTATTTTAGCAGTAGGTAAATCTCTGCATAGGTTCGGGTCTGGCCTGACGTTCGTATCCAGATCAGCCCGCTGGCTGGCAAAATGAAGGCGAACTTTCAAACAGGCCAGGAAGGACCGGAAAATATCAAACATTTTTAAAAAACTTGACGGATGGCAAAAAATTGAACGGACTTGCCATTAAAAAAATAAAGCAAGCCTATCTTCCCGATATAAGAAATTACACGAGGCCGATAAAATATAAGTCATTTTTAATGAATATGACTTTCGCGAGAATAAATATAAATGTGTGCCAGGAGACGATGAGAGCTTGACAACATTAATACAGAAACATAACATGTCTAGCGTAGAGATTAGCATCGGACAAATACCTGGTATCTGATCCCGGGCTTTTTTTTTTTTTTTCCCAAACTCATGCTGCGCCGAGATCAGACTTGCATTTTTTTCTACATAGTTGAACCCTGCCGGAACTGTACTTCATAGCTCTTAAAAAGTATTAGACAGATAATATGTTTAATAAAAAATATTAATAGTGATAATGAACTTCGTTTAGCGGTATCTTTGGCAATATAAGGTATCTTTGGCAATAAGGTGGTTTTCAAATTCACTGCGAAACTTTCTGATAAATTTTCCGACTCATTTTTAACCTTAAAATCATAAAATTCAAAGGTCTGACTATAGCAGAGATTTGGAATTAAATTAAAATGGTATTTTTTATAAATTATTTGTCAAGATATAGGAGATACTTATCATGTGACTGCAGTTCTAACATGTGCCTTTCTGGTGCGATTGCTTCCGGAAATTTAATTCAAAACGATAAATATACAGTATTTTCTCAAAGATATAGGCATCGCTTTTATTAAGACGTGGATAACGCCATTCGGTTTCATGTTTTCTGAATAAGAACACCTGCCAGTCTAAACCGTTTCAAAAAATAAATAAAATAAATAAATAAAATGAATAAATAATTAAATCAGAAATGAGTCAGAAAGCAGCTCCTTTGATCTAGTTTTTATTATACAGCTTCAAAACTTATGTTTTTAATCTTTCTTTTTCTCTTTTATTCTAAACTTCATTAAATTCTTAAGGAATACTTAAATGCTGAAAAGTCTAATGCTCCAAATAATCATTAATATTGCTATTGTATATTTTCAGTCTTGCGAAGAAGACGTAATGTTAAAAAAATACTGTAAAAAGATCCCATAAATATGTATGCAGCATTCTTTATAATAATTTTAATTGTATGTTAATATACATATACAGGGTAAGTCATAAATATCGAAACAATAGGCTATATCCTTAAATATTGCCTCTAGACCCATACTTCCAATTGCAAAAATTCATAAAAAAAGGTGAAATTTCTGATAAGATAAGTTGCAACTCCATGGGAGGGGGGGGGGGTCTATTTGAAAAAATACGAAAATTAATTTTTTATGCGGCCCCCGTAGAGCAAAATTCTCAATTAGGAAATTATTCCTTATCCATTCCTAAATTGAACAAAAAAAAAAAAAAAAAAAATTCGTCTCCGTATCTGAAAACCGGACAGCGATATTAAAATCCCAAATTCTCCAAAATTCGTGACTTACACCACTTTACCATGCCTGTAAACGAAGAATTTTTTATGAGTTTTCAAAGCAAATGAGGGATCGTCCACATATTGTTCATATTAAATGTCGATTTAAGACCATGCCTCTTATTTGGACATAATAAAGCAGCGTATTGATTTAATTCAAAACTTGTTTTCAAAATATGTTGATCGTTAGCATTGGAGGTCTGCATGGAACGAAATATCGAAGTCCGGTCCCAAACCGACCAATTGTGAAAAAATTTCTGCCCGGCTTACTAGTTTTTTTTTATTTCAGTGTAGTTAAAAATTGTTTCGCGAGGAGGAGTTCTGACCAAAAATACTTATTATAGCTTTTCGTTTTTTATATTTATACTTTTTATTATTAAAGAAGCGCCAAAGGCTGTGATATATTTATTTTATCAATGAATCTCTGTTTATAGCTAAATGTTTCACTTATATTTTATCGCTAATCCATATCCTGTGAGTTGGAGACTTTGAAAAATGTTATGCAGTAAAACCTTTTAAGACGGAATCACATAGGAAAAAAAAAAATACGTAATAGACAAATTCCCTTCCTAGGAGGGATAAATGGAGTTTATTTTTTCTCAGGTATTATTGTATTCATTTTGCATGGATCAACACATTTTCTGTTTAAGACAGAATTCCGTCATAGGCAGATATTTTTTTCTGGTTTTATCGTGTTTAATTTTTTTAGCATTTAAATATACTATTCTTAAAAAAAAATAAATTTTAAAGGTTTTTTTTTTGTTAGTTAAATAAAAATGATTTTAAAATCTATATGGTTATTGTAAATATTTTGATTGAACCAAATTTTACTTATTTCATGCACATATTAGGTTAGTCAGAGACAGTAATTTTAATGCGGATTGCTCGAGACTGGGATTGAAAATTTCGTCCAATGCAGACCTTATTAAAACGTTAAGACTTGTTAAAGACAAAAGTACAAATTTAAAACATGTCATTTTAAATTATTTTACATTAGTTTTGTTTCAGGCAAAATTGAAAAATTTTTTACTTTTGAAAATATAATTTTTTTTAAAAGTTATATTATTTTTTCAATAAATGTTTTTAATAGTTCTGAAATTAATATTGAAAAACAAAACCCCCGAAACAAAACTAAAATCAGATTTTCATCTTTAATTAAATGGAAAGAAATTGAAATCCGATAAATATTGTTTGGAGTTATAACGATTTTTAATTATCCCATTTAAACCAGAACTAATCATATGGAATTTTTATAAATTTTATGATAAATTTTAGGATGTGATTTTCTTAGCAAATTATATGGTTAACCATTCCAAAAAAGGAAAAAAATCAAAATTCTAACTCAAAAGATTTTTTACACGTTTCCCAAAACTGTTAAAGTAACATTGTCTTTTGAAATGCGCGCATTTCAATTTGTGTCTAATCCCTTAAAACCTGATGGATTATTAAAACGGCTATAACTCTGCAACTATTGAAGATATGAAGTTCCAACTTTTTGTGTATTATACAGGACTGGATAAGGAAAGTTTTCCTAATTGGAATTTTTATCCTACGGGGGCGGTATAAAAAGTTAATTTTCGTATTTTTTGAAATAGACCCCCCCCCCCCCCCCCGTGGAGTTACAACCTATCTTATCAAAAACTTTACCCTTTTTTTATGACTTTTTGCAATTGGAACTATGGGTCTAGGGACAATATTTAAGGAGATAGCCTATGTATTGTAGAAATTTAGTCGGATCTAATTTAATTGATTTTTCAACGGGCCTGGCAGGACTAGGCCTGTTTTCACTGATTTTTGTACGGGCTAGATATTAAGACTGGCATCGCTCATGTTTAAAGGTAATCAATATTTTAAACACTTTTAACAAATTTAACTTTTTTCTTTTCTTTTCTTTTCTTTTCTTTTCTTTTTTTTTTTTTTACATATCTCTGGAAAAACACACATACTTGTTCAATATAATAAGTATTTTTAAAACATGAATTAGTTATGTAAGCTTAAAATTACAGTAAAATTTCATTAAAAAATTTAATTTAGTAAAAACAAATAATAAAAAAATGAATAAAATAAATAAATAAAATAGAAGAAATAAACAAAATAGAATAAAATAATGTAAAATTAATTAATTAAAATAAAATACAGTTAGTCAAACAAATATACTCTTTTTGATTCTGGCTCTTAAAAAAAATAAATATAAAATTAATTAATAAAGGATAAATTAATTAGGGAAGTCTCGAGCAAAAAACATCCAAACCGACGAGGATGGGATTCGAACCCACGCGGGCAGAGCCCAAAGGATTAGCAGTCCATCGCCTTAACCACTCGGCCACCTCGTCTACAACAAAGCTTTTCCCTGTTATTTATAACAATGTCATTTTAAATCTATATTTGTACAGCTTATCTGGATGGAAACACTTCAACTTCAACCCTGCTGCAAGTACTGGGAAATCGGTTTTATGAAAGGAATTATTTTTCTTCCTATCTGAAAGAAAAGATTATAATTACTAACAGATATCATAAATCAAGCGCATATTTCTTTTTTTTTAAATTTTCTATTAGAAATTTATTTTATAACGTAGACATTATATTAATTGGGAAATATTTATATACAGTAAACCGGGCTATTTTGGGCCACTTTTTTTGGTTTCACTTACATTTCCATTCTTAAAAAATCAACGTCGATATTGAATTGTAAACAATTAAATATGAAACAATGAAGCAAACTGTATGGTTTTAAAGAAACAATTTTTTATTTTTTCATTTTTTTACTATTTTTTTTAAGTTTTGGAATAAAGTAGCCCTTGTTGGGAGCTCTTTGGTCCATTCGCTTAGTTTCATATAAAATGTATACATTTCATATGTTGGGTTGCAATGTTGAAGCTACCTTGCAATAAGATCTGTAATCTTTTCTCTTTTTTCATTTAAATATGGTAAACCAATTGGTAATATTAAGGACACGAGAAACAGTTTTTCCCTCATATGTTACTCTCAGTAACTGGAACATAAATAATTAATGTACCATTTTGCTACTGTAGCATATTAAAAAAAAAAAAAAAAAAAAAAAAAAAGTTACATAAAACATTTTTAAAGAGACTTAGTTTTATGAAATGCATTTCTAAGTAACTGGACTACTTTCGTACCAAAAAAAGCCTGGCACAAAGCAGCCCCGAAGAACTAATTTTTAATTCACTTTATAGAAACGTAACCATTTTCTGTCAAAAAAAAAAAAAAAAAAAAAAAAAGGATAATTAAAGGATGACAATAAAGGACAAATTATGATTACACATGCATTACAGTTTACTAAAAGTAATATTTTGACACTTATCTTATTTATAGCTCTTATGCGTATTGTTTCATTATAGAAAGTTTAAAAAGTTGCTGGGGAATACACACGAAAACAGCGTTTTACAAACACACCCCAGTGTTGCTACTAAAAATATTAATTTACTCCCAAACTATTCAAATATCCTATAGTAGACGATAAAATATTTTTTAAAGGCAAAAACTCCAAATTATCTTGTATTGTTTCCTCAGTACAAAAAAAACTTTTTTATGGGATGGGCCCTGGTCAACGGTAGTAAAAATTTTCCAACAGATAATAATCAACAATTATTTTTCTTATAATGGCAAAATTCCGGTTACTGATTAATTTTATTGATAAAGTGATTCATGCTTTGCTGTAAATATAATGATAAGAAACTGACATTTTGAAAAAACAAGTTGGTAATTGCACATGAAGCGTAGCAAATGAGGTGCGTTCGTTCGATAATGAAGTTTTAAAACTATCACTCTCATATATCAATCTCATAAAATTGCAAATAGTTAATTACAATTAAAATGTGCAACAAACAATGTTCTCTCTATACTCATTATGTAATGGAATACTTTTGTGTGGCCTTGTAAATCAATAACAAAAGTTCTTTGCACAACAGATTATGCAAAATCTATATTATAATATGTACTTTATGATGCATATCAATATTATTATGTTCGTATGAGTGTAATATTATTAAAAATGCATTTGAAACTTTTCTTTTTCCATTGACTGTAATGCAACGGAGTACTTTTGATTGTCCCTGTATTTGATCTATGCATCCTATTTTCAAAAAAATTGAAATGACTTGACAAAATTGTGTAATAAGTATGTAATTTAAATTTCAAACGATAAAAATGCATTTGCAACATTTTTCCCCATTGACCGTAATGTTACGGAATCCTTTTGATCGTCCCTGTAATTGATCTATCTATCCGATTCTCATAAAATTTGAAATGACTCGACAACATTATGTAATAATTATATATTTTAAATTGTAAAAGATTCGGTTGGGTGGTTTTTGCATTGTTCTATGCGGACAGACGGACAGACAGACGGACAGACAGACGGACAGACGGACGGACTGAACGACAACTATAGGTGCTACGTGTTTACATAATTACGAACGCACCTAAAAAGGCGGCGGAAGGGAGAAAAAATATTAAAAAACATTATTTTCAGTGGATTAAAGGTACGTGAATAAACTAAAGCAAATTAAATTCACAAAAAGCTGAATTAGTAGATTAAATTTATAAATATATTATCTCCTGAATTGTTTTGAAGGATGAAACAGTGTAATTTACGAAGATTTTTTTTTAACTTTATAATTATACTACAGTTTGTAACTTTCATTTAAAATAATAATCAAGAACTAAGTAGTTGAAATTTATAACTTCGAAGAATACACATACATAAATAAATGAAACATGATAAAACTATGATAAAAGAAAAGGGAATAAATACGCATTAAAAAGAAATACTTTTATAATCAAGTCCATTTCTTGTAACATTGGTTAAATGAATTCCTCATTTAATGTGAAAGTGACATAAAATATATATAAAATAATAAATAGGCATAGCAAATGTGATATAAAAATCACACCAGCAACACAATTTTTATTTATTTTTTTAAATAAAAAATAATGTTTTAGAAAATATGTGCTATCGCATTGAGATAAATAAAATTTGGTTAACCCTTTAAGGGGACACAGTACCTTTGAAATACATCTTTTCAATTTTGAATAATACTGTAATATATGTGGTGGCACAATACTTAATACTAATAATTAAATAAAAAAAAAATTATAGACCAGCTATTTTACTAAAATTAAATTAAAAAAATTAACTTTATAAAACCCCCATTTTTTTAAATATAATATTTTAAATTCGATTTTTTAACACATTCATTAGAACATGCTATATAAAACTATGCATGGATTTTCAGATGTATGGGATTTTACATTTAATATTCTTTTTTTTTATCTCGTGTATATTAGAAAAAAAAAAAAAATTCAACAAACTCTCAATTTAAATACATTTTTAAAAAATAACTATAAACTTAAATGTCAAATCCATATACAAAAATTTTAAATACACCATAGAGAACAAGTAAAAAAAAAAAAAAAAAAAAAAATTAAATTAAAATTTTCAACTATTTTTTTTTTAAATATGAATATTTTTGCTTCAATTTTTTTTTATCACATTCCTTAGAATTTACTATATAAAACTGTGCATGAATTTTTAGACGTGTGAGATTTTACATTTAATGTGATTTTTTTTTTCTCGTGTTTATTAACAAATGAAGAAAATTCAGCAAACTCTCAAGCTAAATGTTAAAAAAAAAAAAAAAAAACTGTAAACTTGAATGTTAAATTCATGCACAAAAATATTAAATACACCATAGAGATCAAGTAGAAAATTTTTCAAACCTCTATCTAAATTAGAAAAAAAAAAAAAAAAAGCTTTATTTTTTTTTTTTCGAACAATCAATTCTAAAAATATGAACAGAGTGAAAAATCAGTTTTAAAGTTTTCATTTGAATGGGTAATTGCGCTGGATCTATTAACAAAATTTACAATATCTCTATTGTGAGCAGATAATAGCTAGCATGCAGCGTAATAATAAAATTATTTTATAATGGGATCGCGTTTATCACAAAAAAGAAAGATTTTTTGTGAATAATGAAACATAATGAAAAGTAATTTATGCATGACAGGGTTAAAATATAAAGGATTAAGCAAATGATTTATGTTGGAAAAAAGTCATATTTTAGATTAACCGGCTTGATAGTACTATATTTATAAGAAAATGTATAAAAGTGTTGCTAGTGTATCAAAATCAACATGCTCACGCGATAGAATTCCGTAGTTTGATAATCGTACTGCTTTTCAAACTTCTTCCTTTTTGTATTGAAACTTCTTACGCAGGCCATTATTTATTTCCACCTTTATTTACTTCACCTTTTAGTCGCAAATGACTATTTTACCTTTGTCCGCCATTTATGATCGATTAGTACTTTTGCTTGAAGCCTGCAATTTTGTAAATTCTGCTACATTTGCCAATAAATGATGGTAAGAAAACAATTTGCATCTGCCTTTGAGTGCGATTGCAAGAGAAGCTTTTCAAGAAATTTCAAGCGCTTTTATTTTGTTTTGACTAGCAATTTCTAGCAGAATATTGTCGAAACTTTTTTGTAATACAAAAATAAACACTGTTTTTCCACTGCAAATGCATTTTTAGCTTGATGCAAATTTGCACTTTCAGATGTTCTTGGAGTATGTAAGTGCGAAAGTCGAGTATAAGCACTATAGAGAGAGTTTTAAGAACCAAAATATTCTGAATTTTTTCGTTAGTACCTTCTAGAAGTTAAAAAACATTACTTAAAGAAATGCATGCATTTTTAAAATAAATTTTTAACGGAATCTATGAAATTCGAATTCAAATTTGACACTTAAAATATTCAAATTTATCAGACATGCTAGCAGGATTCTTAAAAAAGGTAAATGTGATAAATAAAATTTTCTTAAGCTTGGACTAAAAAAATTCTATCTATAATTTCACATTAATTTACACTAATTACACACAAAGTTGTTGTCGGACGTTCCCCTCAGTCCACACAACTTTGAAGAATGTCCGTGGTAGATATAGCTGCCACCACCGATATTACTAGGTGATATCGGTCACCCACTGTGAGATTGGTGTAAATGAAGACTTACGCTAGTAACCGAATTATCAGTTTATTAAGAATATATGTACACACAAAATACGCTATTTACAAATATATACAACTACAACTCGGATATAGGTGATCCGGTTCAACATTAAATTAGATACCGTAAAGATTGGTTGTGTACTATTCCAATTACACTTTCCACCTCACACTCAATACACGTTAAATTCACTTTTTTGGAGCTCAACCTTGAGTCTCCCAACACAAGTATATTGGACCTGCACTTCTTAGCCCAGGGCACTAAACACCAGGACGTCTGTGTCCTTTGCGCACCAGAAAACGCACACTTTACGCTCTTCCACACAGAGCAACCTCTAGGTACGACACCTAGGTACGGAATCAATGATCTGACACAAACTTGCCCTTTCCAAATCACTGCTTTCCCCCTCTGGAGCTTCCCCATTGGGCACCTTCCCTCACTCCTTTCTTGCCTAGTGACATGCTGCTAATCTGTTCATCATCCGCATACTTCACTGACAGATGGACATGCCTCTGAACCATCTCCTTTCTCTAACACACCACCTGTAAAGGATTAGCTGGCAATTCCCCTTTCCACGAAGAGGGAATGTCACCTTGGAAATTCTGTACACAACCATACAATATACAAGATATTCAAATAGAGAAAGAGTAGACATTACATTCTTTAGCACAGGTGCTATCAGATCCTGACACCCCCCACCTTAGCGGAAAATATGCCTTTTAGGGGCTAATTTTCCCCAAACATATAATAATATCGCAGAAGAGTTCAATAGTCTCTTTGCAGATTTCTTCATTATGCTTATTATATAGGTATTTCCAGGTGTCTGAACACTATCTACTGACATCTCTACTGAACCTTTACTAATATTATTATTACATCAACAAT
The DNA here is from genome assembly GCA_964019185.1 of Maratus speculifer. Classification (NCBI taxonomy): domain Eukaryota; kingdom Metazoa; phylum Arthropoda; class Arachnida; order Araneae; family Salticidae; genus Maratus; species Maratus speculifer. The sequence goes on from OZ025291.1 coordinate 116,936,554, forward strand.
ACACATGTTAATACAATGTTATAAACAAAAAAACTAAAAAATATTTACACACACACAGAAAAAAAAATTAAATGTGTGACGACATCCCTTTAAGGTTGTCCACTACTGGGTCGTTGATGCTGATGGGCTAACAACTGGTTGTTCTTCCCAGCTCTTTCTATGTAGTCTGGAAATTGCATCAGCATTTAAATGTTGAGCTCCTGGACGATGAGAAATGCTCAGGTTCCAGCGTTACAAGGCAAGAGCCCATCTAGTGAGTTTGGGTGATCTTGGGGTTGTTTCGGTGAGAAATTTTAATGGATTATGATCCGTAATGATCTCAATTTGAGATCCATAGGTCCCTTTTTCAAACTTTCGCAACCCAAAGAGAACACTCCAAGCCTCTTTCTCTATACTCGGCCAAGCACGCTGAGCCCCTGACAATTTCTGACTGGCAAAAGCTATTGGTTTAAACTGACCCTTTTCATCTTTTTGAGTAAGGCAACATCCTACTGCCAGGTCGGAAGCATCTGCGTGGAGCTGATATTCCAGGCCTATGATAGGTGTAGCCAAACTCGTCACCTTACATAACTCATCTTTAAGAGTATTAAATGCTTTTTCTGCCCTTTCATCCCATGGTACAGTATTTTTAACCTTCCCTTTTGTCAATTCGGTTAAAGGTATAGCAATTTCGGCATAATTTGGAATATAAGATCGGTAAAATCCCATTAATCCCAAAACAGATCTAACTTCCTTTTTAGTTTTTGGTCTCTTTAGATCCCTTATTGCTCCTATTTTTTCCTCATCAGGTGCATGCGTTCCACCCCCAATTACATGACCTAAAAACTTAGTTAATTTCTCTCCAAATTTACATTTGTCTAGCCTAATTGTAAAATTTCTCTTTTTCAACTCTTCAATGACAGCCCTAACATGGTCACAATGCTCTTCCCAGGTGTCGGAGAAAATGATGACATCATCAATATATGCTTCCGCATACCTCCGATGAACTTGAAGAACTTCATTCATATCTTTCTGAAACGTGGCAGCCGCCCCTGATAATCCAAACGGCATGGTACGCCACTGATAAGTTCCATTATGCGTTGTAAAAGCTGTCAAATGTTTACACTCCTCAGCCATTTTAATTTGCCAATAACCCCTCAATAAATCAATCGACGATAAATACTTAGCCGCCCCCGCGGTATACATGATTTCTTGAGAATCTTTCATCGGAAAGGTTGGAACCTGAGTTACCGAATTTAAAGCTCTATAGTCTATACAAAGCCTAACAGTTGCGTCTTTTTTCGCCACACAAACAATTGGATGACTAATTTCAGCATTTGACACTTCGATTAGATTTAATTCTAATAACTCCTGAATCTGTCTATCTACTTCCTCTTTGTAAGCTACCGGTACACTATATAACTTTGGCTTTTTCCTTTCCACCCCCGGTTTAAGATCAATACGATGTTCTCCTACATCAGCGGGTCGTACAGGACCCATAACCACCTCTTTATTCTCCCTCAAAATACACTTTATATCTTTAACTTGATTGTTAGATAACTTTTTTATTTCGAACGTCTCTATATCTCGTTCTACTTCCTGATCCCGGTTCAAAATTGGAATTTCCCCAACTTCTCCAAATTCCTCATCACCTTCGAAAACAATATTGACTATATTACATTTAGCAATAAATTCTCGTATTTTATTTTGGTGCACATGCTTCCTACTCCCGTCGGCTAACTCAACTATAAACGAATGCTGATTTCGTTTTTCGACTATGGTTGCCGGCCCTTGCCACCTAGAATATAACTTATTAGTTGAATCGGGGATTAACAATATTACTTTATCGCCTACTTCAAGCGTTTTTTCCTTTGACCTTAAGTTATAATGATACGCCATTCTATTTTGTTGCACCTCAGACGATAATTTTGCCTCATTTGCGGCTCTTTCTAAACGTCCTCTAAGTTTATTCAGATACTCATGAATCGGCGTAGTATCTAACTGCGCCCCCTTATTTTCTCCTGCCCAGGATGACTTGAGAATCGACAAAGGACCCTCCGGCGCTCTACCATATAACAACTGGAAAGGTGCGATTCCCGTCGTAGAATTTGGGACTTCCCTATACGCCCATAATACAAATGGTATTTGTTCATGCCACTTTTTTCCTTCTTTTCTAATAGTATGATGTAACATACGTTTAAGAGTCTGATTAAATCGTTCCACGAGCCCGTTAGACTGTGGATACTGTGGTGTCGAAAATCTTGGACTAGCACCTAACCTTTTCTCAAATTCTTTTGTTAAGTCGGCAGTGAAATTGGTTCCATTATCGCAGGCGATTATATTTGGAATTCCTGTCCTCATAAATATTTGAAGTAGCGCATCACACGCGGTTTTAGCACTTAAACTTTTTAGAGGGATCGCATCCGCCCACCTGGTATGTTGATCAATTAAAGTTAGTATATACTGATGCCCTTGGGAACTTTTAGGATCAATAGGCCCAATTAAATCAACATTAACTACCTGAAATGGAAGTTCCGGACGCGACACTGGGGAAATAGGAGCTCTATCATTTACTTTAACCCCTCTAGTCAATTGGCACTCTAAACATGACTCACAAAATTGTTTAGTTTCTTTCGCCATCCCCTCCCAATAAAATTAATACCTGATTCTCTGTAAAGTTTTCTTGACTGCATGATGCCCTCCAAATACCGAACTATGCGCCAATTTTAGTATTTCTTCCCTTCTTACTTTGGGTACTACTAATTGCGCTATATTTTCGCCTAACAATTTCTCTTTATGATATAATAAGCCATTTACAATATAATAATCCCCCTTATCCATTTTAGCTAATTCCCAAGCTTTCTCTAACTCTTTACATTCTAATTGGGATTCCTTAAACATATCGGAATTGCTAACAATAGCTTTATTACCTTTCTCCACTTCCGTTTGTTCCGTATTCTGAGTTTGTACATTTTGCAAACTCGCTTCTATTGCGTAAACATTACAACTATCGTTATTCATACCTTCCTTTTCATTCAAGTTATCAACAATAATTTCTGAACTTTCTAATTCTTGGGCCTCTAGCAATGGCTCCTCGCGGTTGACCCCTGACAACTCATTAATCACTTCGGGATGTAAAATCACTTGCTCATTAATATTATCAGTCACTGCGCAAAGTACTTCCTGATGAATTATATTAGTTTGTCCGAATTGCGGAATAGCTAACGGTAGTTTAACCAACGGCGATTTAACTGCTTCACCGAATAACCCTTGTAAATAAATACTACCCGCTCCTTTTAATTTCTCTTCCGGTACCAAATCTTTATGAACAATACTAATTTCACATCCAGAATCAACCAATCCCTTTGCTTTTTGCCCATTTACACTAACTTCAATTTTCTCGAGTTTATTTAATTTCTCGCCAATAACGTTAGTTCTCTGTTCGGCCTTTGCCGATATTCTCGCCACAATAGCTCCATTAGGTAACTCTTTGCTTTCTTTTACCACAATCTTATGTACACCCGCTTTCGTATCTCGTCCTTTATTACCATTATTTCCCTCATTACCCACTTTATTACAAAAACGTTGGTAATGACCCCTCAAACCACATTTAAAGCATTTAGGCGCTGAAGCATCACTAGGCTTCTTAAAATTTATTTTCCTATCCGAAAAAGAATTAGTCTCATTACTCCCGTTTTGCCTCCAATTATTACTAACTTTGTTATCCTCCCTCGGTCTCATTTTTTCATTGTTGACGTGCCTATCTTTACCTTTAAAACTTTTATACGTAACGGCGTAAGATTTATGTTTAGCGTCAAAATAATTGTCACATTCTTTAGCAATTTTAGAAGTTTCTAACCATTTACCTTGATGAGTTAACCCAATATATGACGCGGTATCCTCATCTAACGTACTTACTAATTTATCCGTAACTATTAACTGGTTGACCTTTTCATAAGAGTCAACACCTCTAATCTTACAATAATTTTCCCATGTCGCTATTAAACGCGATACAAATAATACATGAGTTTCGTTCTGGTTTCTCTTAGCCTTCTTAAAATTTTCCAAACATGCCTTCGGTGTCGGCCCATGTTCCCTTAGAACTAACTCCTTTAATTCCTCATAATTCTCCATTTGTTCCGTAGTCGTATAAATTAACAAATTATCCGCCTTATCTCCTAACATATTTAGTAGAATTTCGACCTGCTGGTTTTCCGGTACATTTTTAGTTTTGAATGCCCTTTCTAAGCTGTTAAAAAATAAATTCCATCCCTCAGTCCCTTCCGGTACTTTTATAGATAGAGTTTTTACGCTTTTGATCAATTTTTCTATATTACTTTCATTATTAGATTCCCTAGAAACATTAGAATTATTTGCCGATCCTTGAACCCTTATTCTCTCCATTTCTAATTCATGTTGCATCCTTAACTTTTCTATCCTCTCTTCTCTTTCTAACCTTTCGTGTTTTTCTTCGCGCTCTAACTTTTCCTGTTTTTCTAACCTTTCGCGCTCTAATTTTTCCTGTTTTTCTAGCTTTTCGCGCTCTAATTTTTCCTGTTTTTCTAACTTTTCGCGCTCTAATTTTTCCTGTTCTAATCGTTCTGCAACAATAGCGTCAGATAATTGCTTAATAACCCCCTCGTCATACTCATCACTGTCCATTATCTTTTTCTTAAGCTGGATTCTGGTATCATCTTCCGCGAATTCAACACCCAATTCTTCGGCTATCCCCTGTAGATCAACCTTTTTTAGTTTTAATAAGAAAGCCATACCTTCACCGATTGTTATTACCACCCCACAAGAATAGTTAAACCTACCAAATTAATATTTCCTAAATTTCTAACTTAGTACAGATATTTCTCCACTTATTAAACTAATTAATACCCTTCAGATAATCAATACATTTCATTTCTAATTAACCTACTGAATACTCTAATTTTCCTCAACCATTGATATCACACAATATACTTCCAATAAAACAAAAGGTAAAAGAGTAATTCGATTTGATTACTATGCAATATAGGTCTCAATGTATGCACTTAGATAACAACATACAATTTACATAATCATACTGATACGTTGATATTGAATAGAAGTATTGATGTCAATCAAGAAATCCACATAAAGAAAAATTGTACAACATGCATATATAAATTTCTACAATTATCCTCACTAAAATATTTCGAACTCAATACTGGTTCTTACACTTAAAACAAATACACTGAAAATCTTTACTTTTATTTTTCCTCACTATGGCTCTCTTTTGAGCCTTTTTTTTTTCACTATGGCTCTCTTTTAGGCCTTTTTTTTCCACTATGGCTCTCTTTTGAGCCTTTTTTTTTCCACTATGGTTGTCAATTAAAATTCTAAGCAAATGTTACTATACCCTCTTCAAACTTAAAAAATACTGCTTCATTTAAATATTACTTTAACAATAATTTAAACTTAAGTAAATTTAATTATTCCTTCCAACTACTATTAACACAATTAGTAAAGAAAATATATAGAGAAAGCCAATACTAGCTCAAGTTATTATGACCTTTCCTTCAAACAATAGCCAATATGGTTATTAACACTTTATAGGAAGGGAGTATTGATAAAACACATAAATGATATAGCCAATTTACTTAAATTACTATTAATTATACAACAACAAATTTTGGTTCGAGATGTCAGCAGAAAGATATGATCAAAACACCTTACCTTATACTTTCTTTGCTGGGGTACTTTTCTAATCACAGGTAGTTCCACGATGTAGCGGTAATATGGCACAACAGTTCAGTTTAGTTCTTTCTAATAAAGATACGCACAACACTTTAGTCCACACTAGACGATATGGCACGATACTTTATCACACACTCGACGATCCGGCACGATACTTTAGCACATACTCGACGATACGGCACAACACTTTACACACATTCGACGATACGGCACGACACTTTAACATACAATCGACAATCCGGCACGATGCTTTAGCACACGCTCGACGATATGGCACGACCAGACAAGAATTCCACTGGATACTCCGGCATTAACAGACTGCAACACGGCTCGCTGGTCACTGATTTCAGGCGATTCTATCCCACCGCTGCCACCAATTTGTCGGACGTTCCCCTCAGTCCACACAACTTTGAAGAATGTCCGTGGTAGATATAGCTGCCACCACCGATATTACTAGGTGATATCGGTCACCCACTGTGAGATTGGTGTAAATGAAGACTTACGCTAGTAACCGAATTATCATTTTATTAAGAATATATGTACACACAAAATACGCTATTTACAAATATATACAACTACAACTCGGATATAGGTGATCCGGTTCAACATTAAATTAGATACCGTAAAGATTGGTTGTGTACTATTCCAATTACACTTTCCACCTCACACTCAATACACGTTAAATTCACTTTTTTGGAGCTCAACCTTGAGTCTCCCAACACAAGTAAACTGGACCTGCACTTCTTAGCCCAGGGCACTAAACACCAGGACGTCTGTGTCCTTTGCGCACCAGAAAACGCACACTTTACGCTCTTCCACACAGAGCAACCTCTAGGTACGACACCTAGGTACGGAATCAAAGATCTGACACAAACTTGCCCTTTCCAAATCACTGCTTTCCCCCTCTGGAGCTTCCCCATTGGGCACCTTACCTCACTCCTTTCTTGCCTAGTGACATGCTGCTAATCTGTTCATCATCCGCATACTTCACTGACAGATGGACATGCCTCTGAACCATCTCCTTTCTCTAACACACCACCTGTAAAGGATTAGCTGGCAATTCCCCTTTCCACGAAGAGGGAATGTCACCTTGGAAATTCTGTATACAACCATACAATATACTAGATATTCAAATATAGAAAGAGTAGACATTACATTCTTTAGCACAGGTGCTATCAAATCCTGACAGTTGTTTTATTTAAATATTAAATTAGCTTGCATTGATTTATAATTTTTGCATCTTAATTTGCGCTACTTGCATATCACGAAACGACCTTGGACAAAATTATAAGAAAACAAACATAATGATCGGTATTTAATATACAAATGTCAACATCTCTTAATTATTCCGGAGTATGATCCAAGACGACATTTTTTCAACTGGAATTTTCATTTAGTTAAACATTTCAAAATGAAGTCTGAAATGTACATTATAGCAAGAACACACCTTTCTTTAGATAATTTTCCGATTTCAAGCATATTTTCTTTTGGATTGGATTCCGGAATAATTAAGAAATGTTGGCATTTATGACACAATCTATCAACAAAGCTTTACTAAAAGTGGTGATACTTATGATTGATGTAATTTACCATCTAAAATTTTCTCTTTGAGTACTATGATACGATAACTTCTTCATTCTTCGTATTTTTCTGTTTTTCTGTTTTTTTTTTTCTAAAGAATTATAAAATACAATTTATTAAAAAAATATATTTATGTACAGGGTTCTTGATATCAAAAGCTATTAAGTAAGACTCAATAGTTCATAAGAGGAATTTCATCATCAAATATACCTCCATCGTTCATAAAAGGAAATTTATCAAAAAATTTATCCTTGTGGCTATTATAGATATTTATTATAATGAATGTATTCCATTTATGCCATTATGGTCAAATTAACGTTTTAAATTTCACCTTTGAAACTGGTCATAAATTAATATTGTTTATGCATTTTGCATTGTTTTGTCAAATGTGATGCTACTACTACTAATAATAGTAATGATAATCATAATAAAAATCTCCGATTTAATAGAAATAACATTTGTTTTGTAATATTTTAAAATTATAAATTGTCAATGAGCTGTGCAAATATAACGTTATCAGTTTTTTGGTAATTTTGTACCCTCTCCCCCTTTTTCGATATCATACGTTATCATCCCTCAACCCTCCCCCCCTCTTGCTATCAAAGTGTAAAAAATTTTTGATTTTTTAGAATTTATTTCTTTTGTTTGAAGTGATATACAAAACTCATTACATTTATTTTTCGCATACTTTATTGATTCAAATGAAGAGAAGCCAATAAACTATTCAATTCTTTATATAAAATAACTCTTAAAAGAGATAATTACTATTTAAAGGTATTTTATTGTAGTTTTTTGTTACATAATGCATTCAACAGTAATAAAAGTTTTGTTGGACTTGCTCAGAATGGAAGTGTGATGGGGAGTAGATAGAAATTCTTATCAACAAAACAAGTGGATAACATTTATCTTTCTCTTTTATTTATTAGTAAACACAAGCTTCATTTCAAATATACTTCAGATATGATATGCATACACATTTGAAGAAGAATAGAAATGTCAAACGTTGGGGTATTCCATATTTTAGAATTAAATAATTTATAATAAATTAGTGGTTTTAATAATAACTTTGTATTTTTATAAAAATAGTTAACATAGATTAAAAAAAGATAAAACACTATAGTAAATAAAATACAATGTTACAATGTCCAATAAAAAGAGAAAATTTTGATTGGATCAAAAATGATATCGATATCAAAAGACTACCCATCTCCCCACACAGATATCTTACGATTTCATGTGCCAGATCCCCCTTCCTTCCTAAAATGACAGCGTTATATTTGCGCAGTCACATAGTAGTTTGATACAAAACAAGCAAAGAATATCAGCAAGTTTTTAATTGATAGTTTTGTAATTTTTTTAGATCATATCTCTTTCTCTGTGAATGTTGTTACAACCTCATCATCTCATATGTTTTATGAGCAGTACGTGAACGGATGCTAAAGACAATCTCTGCGGTTGATCGATGTCATTGTCTCCGGTAATCGATTCATCATCCTCCGTGAATTTCTGCAATGTGAACTTCTGATTACTTTAAAGATGAACGATTATATGTATCAGTAAAATGGCTTCATGAAAAATATATTTCCCTGAAATTTTCTTGAAATGCTTGTAAAATAATGATTAAGTAAGATGAATTAGTAATGTTTGTGCATTTTGTATTGTATTTTCAATTTTAATACTACTAATAATAATAATAGTAATGATAATAACAATAAAAATCTCCTATTTAATTGAAATAACATTTGTTTTGTAACATTTTAAAATCATAAATTGTCGTAGTATTTTATACGAAATAAGCAAAGAATATCAGTATGTTCTTAATTGATAATTTTGTAATTTTTTTTTAGATCATCTCTTTTTTTGCGAATGTTAAAGGTGTATTCCAATTCAAACTGCTTATTTTCTGATTTATTTTTAAATTCATTTTCGTTCTCAAACGCATCAAAATGGCAAATTTTCTTGTTTAAAAACTACAACAATGTACTATACTCGTCAATTTTTTTCATAAACGCAGAAAACATTGCAAAAAATGCTGTCAAAGTTGGCGTTTTAAACGGGAATTTTCTGAAACGGAAGATCTAGCAATGAAAAAAAAAAGATCATACTGAGGAAATAATTGTTTATTCTAAATTAAATTTTAATTAATAGGTCGAAAAATGAAATCACACGGTTTTTTATAGATCTCTTCTAAAATCACCTCAGCAAGTTTCATGTTTTTACATTTGAAAATAAATCTGAAAATGTCTCAGAAAATTTCAAGCTGTTGAGGATTGAAAAATATTTTTTTTGAATACACCCTTAAGGGTCTTTACACACTTGAAAACTCCTGCTCCGTAATGTTAAACCAGTGGGCAGGTTAATTTCGAATTACTCGTTTAAATTTGAATATTACTGTGTGAATATGAAACAACTCTTTCAGCATAGGATAGCTGAGCTCTATTTTTAGTATGATTGTTTTTCACTTTTTCAATTTTAATTGAAGATTTTTTTTTTAAGTACCTTCAGTTTCAAAACCGGTTCCAAAAGCTATCCTATGCCAAAAAATTGTTTAAAATTATTCAAATTTAAACGAGTAATTCGAAATTAACCTGCCCATTGGTTTAACATTATGGAGCGGGGTGAACATTACGGAAATGAGTGAAGACTCCCTTAAGGGTGTATTCGAAAAAACGCTTTTCAATCTTCAACAGCTTGAAATTTTCCGATACAATTTCAGACACATTTTTAAAAGTAGAAGCATGAAACTTGCTGAGAGGATTTTTAAAGAGACGTACAAGGTGCCGTGTGATGTCATTTTACGCTCCATTCATTAGAATTTGATTTATGAGCAATTATCTTCTCAGCAGGACCCTTTTTTTCGTTCCCAAATCTCCCGCTTCGGAAAAATCTGTTCAAAATGCAGTTTTTGATTGCTTTTTTTGCAATATATTCTGCATATATCAAAGAATCGACAGTCACGGCACCTTGAGTAGTTTCTAAATAAGAGAATCTGCGAGTTTGATGAGTTTGAGAGGAAAAGTGAATTCAAAAATAAATCGGAAAATAAGCAGTTTGATTCGAAATACACCCTTAATGATATGATCCTTCATCATACCATACGTTTTATAAGCAGTGTGTGAACGGATGCTAAAAGACAACCTCTGCAGCTGATGGATGTCATTGTCTCCGGAAACCGGATTCATCATTCTTCGTGTATTTCTGTAATGTAGACTTCTGATTATTTTAAAGATCAATGATTATGTATTAATAAAAAGGCTTTAGGCAAAAGGAATTTCCATGAAAATTTCTTGAAGTGCTCCTAAAATAATGATTAGATCTAAGAATTATAATATGAAATCTTCAAACATACTCTCTTAAAACGAAAAAGCTGAAATAACTCAAGTTGAGCTGAAATCCACTCTTTTCCCATGTTGAAAGGAACCTTCTCAAGAAGAGCTGAAACAACTCAAGTGGATGAGTTGTTTTTAATCAACTCATGATTGAGTGGTCTCCATTTTACTAATACTTGAGTGAAATCAAATCAATAAAGGTTAAATCCAGTAGTACTTGAGTGATTTGTAATCAAGTCATACTTGAGTGAAATGAAATCATTTAAGACTGAATCTCGTAGCACTTGAGCGATTTGTAACGAAATAATACTTGAGTGAAATGAAGTCTTTAGGATTAAATCGAGTAGCACTTGAGTTAGATGCAGCCAACTCGTATTTGAGTGAAGTGAAATAATTTAAGGCAAATCCAGTAGCACTTGAGCGATTTGTTATCAATTCAAGTTGGAGTGAAATGTTGTCATTTTTGATTTAATCCAGTAGCACTTAGGCGATTTGTAACCAATGCATACATGAATAAAATCAACTCATTTAAGAGTTAATCCAAAACTCCTTCAATTTGTAGAATTGAATAAATTCACTCTTAAGAAAAGCAAAATTGCTTAAAATTACAAAAATCTTCAAGCGATTTCTAAATCGTCTAAATAAAATCACATCATTTAAAACTAAATTCAGTAATCCTCGATTAATTTTTATCAATGAAATTCAATATAACATGGAATTATTGCCACATTTTCAAGTGTTGCATTTAAATTCTCATTTCGGATTTAAATTTCTGTTTATTGACATTACAAGGGTATATATATATATATATATATATATATAGAGAGAGAGAGAGAGAGAGATTGGAAAACTGTAACATGGATTCTCCAATATTTCTTCCAAGTCTTTAATTAACAAGACTTAAAACATTCTAATTTACATGACTGAAAGTTCTCTAATGAATCATAAAAACATTTTTTTTCTTTCTAATTCAATGAAACTGTTTCCTATGTCAATTTAGGGGAAAAGGCAATTGAATCGTTATACAAAATTAAATAGAGCTTACATGAATTTTTTATTATTCTGTCAAATCAGAAATTTTTAACATCAGAATTTTCTTTTGTTAAATTTAAAAGTACATATATTCATTAAATTAAAAATACTGGTGATCTCAAAATTGCAAATTTGAAAACACTTATTCATGCAAACTGCCTAAATTTGCATAACTGTACAACAGCACCCGAACAACATTAAACAGAATATCAGCTTCTGATGCTGTGGTGCTTATGGGATTTTTCCTTTCTTTTCTTGGGCAATTTCAAGTTTACATATTTTCCAATGATACTTATAGCTTCAGATATGCTTATATACAATTTTAATTTTTTCATTAGCTTCTGATTTAATTGTAAATAACAATTATTTTTTTATTAAAAATTTACGATTTCAATCAAATAAACCAATCTTAGGCATCTTACTAAAAAAATATTGAAAAAATAAACTTGATATCAGCCCAACGACTCAACTTCAGCACCACAATGTCAGAAGCTGATTGTTCCCCTTAAGAGTTTAGATAATCCTATGCAGAAGTTATTTTCAAATATCTTGTTTGGATTTTAAAATGTTTACCTGTTTTTTTGGGAGGGGGGCATAGAATATTTGAGGATGATCTGTAAGTGGGTTAGTTTTTACTTTTGCAATTTTGGTTAATTATTATTATTTTTTAAATATTAATAGGAGTTTCAGACCCAGTTTTGAAAAAGAAAGTATTAAAAAACATAAAACCTAAATTTAAAAAAGTATTCCCCCCCACACATGGCCAGTGCAGTGTTTAAATAATTGAAATTGAAAATATTTTAAATGGATAAACATCAACCCATGATACCTTGTTGTAATTATTTCTCGATTTAAATCTCAATCAAAATCATATTTCTTAAACTGACTAAATTAAAAAAAAATATTTTAATTGTTTAGTTTGAAATCTGAAATGGCTTTGAAATCTTAGATAAAATAATTGTTACCCATAGCATTTATATAAGCACATTGCAATTGGGAAATGTGGAGGAATGTCATTAAAAAACTTGTATAGCTAAAATTTTGATTATGGACAATTATTTTATTGTATGAAGTTAAATGCAGAAATAACTGAGAAATGGATTTATTGACCATGTGCAATTATTCTTTATATCATTTAAAACATTTGTTAAAACTTGAATTTATATTCAAGAATAACTTACTTCTTCTTCATAAAGAATTTTTGATTTAATTTTTGATTTTATTCAATGTTTCTTAAATCAACTAACTTTTAAATAAATATAAAAGTATAAGACTGCAGCAGTTTATGTCAAAAGTAGAGCCAAATGTGCAATTTAGAATGTTGCAAGAAAGAAAAAAAACTAATTTTATTTAACAACAAAAACATTTTATTTAGCAAGGACAAAATAAACCTAACATTAATTGATAACAATTCTTTCCAACATCAGATAAACAAGTTTCAATAACATCTTTAACAGGACCTTTATAAATATAACAGTCCATTTGCATTAAACATTAAATACATAAAGAGCATATTGTAATCTGTCCACTGGTTTGTCCAACTTTTAAAATCTTAGGCAAAATAGACACTTTCTTGAAAATCCTTGAGATTAAATAAGATTGTTGAATTTGACTCCTCACTCACAGTAGAATTTTACTCCTCCATGAAATCACCATCTTCCTGTGTTAAAAGAAAATATTGAAATTAAGTTAAATAGCAATAAATATAATGTTAAGGAATGATTATGAACATATTAAAATATTTTGCAGCTTTCAGATTAAATGTTTTATAAAATTTCCCAACCATAGTCTAAACATAAAATGAACCATACACTAAAAATTTTAGCTTTATAAATATTACACTACTGAAAATTCAGCCAATCATGAATAAAATGGAAATAGAATAAATAAATCCTGTGCGATTACACTTATCTGCTTGTTTAAATCATGGTGTTACATCTGATACAATAAATCACCATTTTAAAAACAAATTTAAAATGAAAGTTCTTAAAGCAACATTATAAAATATTGTTGAAAATTCACCTTTGTTGCTACTTTCAAAATGTATCAGCGCTGGCAAATACCCAACCAATACAGGTTTTTGTGGATTTTTAGTTGTTTTTCTATATATTTGCATATTTATATAATACAAGATAGAACCTACAACAATTAGACCAGGGTTGGCACGGTTTAAACCAATTGGTTTTAACTATGGTTTAAACAACTGTTTTACTCCTTTTGGTTTAAGCAACGGTTTAGTTTTAAACCAACTGGTATTTTTCTAAAAAAATTTTAGAAGAAATCTAATGACATTTTCTCTTTTTCTTAATAATTTATGTATGTCAGATTATTGAATATAAATAACTTCTATTTTTAACACTTTATATCAGCAATAAGCATTGGATGTAGCAGGTTTAGATCACTTTTTGGGTATAGGATTAAAATCAGTCTGCATTGGTGATTATATTTATTTCTCTTTAGAAAAAGCTTCAAACATGTGAATCGATCTAATATAAAATAGATTAAAAATATTCAATATTTAATAGAAAATATCTTAATTTTTTGAAAACTGCAGATTATTTAACGCAATAACATAACACAATCCATAAGATTTCAAGCTGTAAAAGAAATCCCCAATCTTAATTGGGGAGGTTATTTTAAGCATTAAAATCAAAATATGAAGTCGAATAAGAGAGTTTTCAAAGATTGGATGCTACTTAGAGCATTTTAATAAGTGATCCCCCCCCCCCCCCCTGTTAGTTATCTGCTGAATCTATCACCAAAAATGTTGACTTCAAATTGTCATTCAAGAAACAAAATCTCAAGAAGTATTTGAAATTTATTTTTTGGATAGCTATGGCGAAGAATATTTTATTTATCAGACTACTTTCAAATGTTTATTATTAGTAATTAAAATATTAGTTATAAAGATCCACGCTGCGTGTGGATGAAGATTTATTTGACAACGGTCACTTCCGGACTGACATTTCTGTCACTATTAATCCCACCCCTCTCCTCCTTGTCGTCCCCTTTATAATTGGCCGTTGATCTGCCGTGATATAACAACAAGCTGCACTCATTGATGGAGATAAACTTTAACTCTTTCTTCACTCTGGTCCAAAACTCGAAGGCTAAGTTCAGCACAGCTAGATCTAACCCCACAATGAACCTTCCAGTTTAGTGAACTAAAAGGTGCAGTAATCTCCACAATCGGAAGAATTTTTTTTAAATTTGGTTGCATAAGATCGGGGCATTGCGGGTCTCTCCCCTAAAATTCATTTGTGCTGTGTTCTGGGACACCGGGGGATCCCCTTAAATGAACAAGCTGATGATCTCACTAAGAGGTTTACTGACTCCAGTGGTGACCCCCCCCCCCCAAAAAAAAATCTTCATACTTTAACATTGACCCCCCCCCCCCCTAAACAGAATATCAATTGTAAAATATATTTTACTTATAACCTACTGCACCATCAAAAGATAGTGAGTTAAGCATAATGAAATGAGTTCTTATTGCCCTTATCTAGAATTTAAAGAAAAAAAATACAGAAACATTTCTGGAAATTCAATGTTGAAAAAATTTAAAAGTGAAATTTAAGAATCAAGATTTACAAAGATAGCGAGTTGAGTATAGCAGAATGAGTTCTTATTACCCTTATCTAGAATTTAAAGAAAGAAAATACAGGGACTTTTCTGGAAATTAAATGTTGAAAAAAATTAAAAATGATATTAAAAATAAAGATATTTTTTTAACAGTAAAAACAAGAAATATTAAGAATTTAAAATCCCCTCCCCCGCCAAAATGTACTTTTTCTGAAATTAACCCCCCCCCCCCCCCCCCAAACTAAGTTATAGGACGCATCTTGCGTCATCAAACCCCTCTCTGGGCACCCCTGACTGAGTCCGACATCCTGACTGATTAGACCTCTCCGGAAGACTTGATCCAGCCTATAAGCAGAAGATCAAATTGATGGTTGGTTAATTTTTCAGTTGGTCAGTTTTTCGTTCCTTTGTTCATTTTAGTCGTAAGTTCTGTACATCTGATGGATTTTGTTCAGCTACTATTTGCTTTCAGTAGAGTATCGACAGGATGTAGTTGGTTGTGAGTTCTAGTCATGGCGATCTTTTGTGGATAAATTGAAACTACAACCTGGTTGCTAGAGATCTCACCCCCCCCCCCCCTTTAAACCTTCAAAGAAGCTTGTTTTTGGCATTGCTAATAAAACAAAATTTATTCTCGTGAATAAAATCAAGGCATATTATTACATCTTGAAAATAATCCTAGCTTTATATGTTATATATACAAATGTAAAAATTGCTGATATATCTTTACCAACTGAATTTGATATTTTGACTGGGTAAGTAAATTTAAAGGGTTAATCTCCTCCCCCCAAGGGTCCTCTAAATCATATATTTTATCAGATTATAGGCCACAAGAATAAAGCGATGACACACCACAATGAATTGTGGGGGTGACACCTAATATTGAGTTAACTGAATGAAAATGAATTAAATTTAATAATTGCAACTGTATTAATGCTATATTGTCATCAAAAACATTATGTACAACTTTTATGATTCTAACATACCAGGAAGCCGGTTAAAAATCGTTTGAAACATTACAGACTTACATAAACCAGATTATTATTATTAAATATAAATGAAAAAAAAAATAAGGCATGTTTTATTAATATAACATGCACAATACTGTACATTTTTAAAAAATGCATTAAAAGATAGAAAATTTCACTAAATTGTTTTTATATATGGCAAATTATTTTTGCTGCCAAATTTAAGGATATCACAAGTAGGTCAAAATTTGGCACTTTGCTAGTAATACTGCTGTTACAGTAGACTTCCTCAAATCCGCACAGCTTGGGACCAGAGGTTTTGCACATTTTAGAATTTTGCGGATTTCTGGTCATTATTTTCTTTACATTTTTTAAACAGTAATTTGAATGTAACTAACAAGGAAATCTAAACTATTGTAAAGGCTTACAATATAATAAAATATTAAAATAAGTAATAAACTAAAATAAGGATGCACAACCTGTGGCCCGCGAGTTTCATCAATTTACAACTGGAAAAAAATTGAAATTTTTGTGCTTATGTCGTAGGAAAAAATCGTCAATTTACTGTGAGAAAATGTAAAATTTCATCACATAAGAATCGCAAATTTCTTTGGTTGGTACGCAGGGTTGGCACGGTTTAAACCAATTGGTTTTAACCATGGTTTAAACCATGGTTTAAACCAAATGGTTTTTTTCTCAAAAAAACCAATTGGTTTTTTTAAAGAAATCTAATGACATTTTTTATTTTTTCTACATAATTTAAGGGTTTGAAATTATTGGATATGAATGTTTTCTACTTTTAACACTTTATTTCAGTAATAAGCATTAAATATAGTGGGTCCAGGTCATGCTTATATTCATAGGATGGAAATTAGTAGTGTTGGTGAACATATCTAATGCTTTAAAGAAAATTTTTAAAACTTGGGAATTTTTCAAAGATAAAATAGGTTTTTAATAATAAATTATTTAGTATAAAATATTTTAATTTTAGAAAAATGCCTATTTTTTAAAACAATCTGTCATAACATACATGATGATTTTGAATATGGAGCCACAGAACTGCATACAACTTGATCTTAAAGATTTTAGTCAAGCTGTAAAGGAAATTCTTCTTGATTAGGGAAATTACCCGGGTGTCATCCTCTAAAGGGTGACACCAAATCTTTATTTGCAAATAAAAAATACAATTTTATAAAATTTTGGAGACTAATTAGGAAATAAAATGAGATTTTTAGCTCATGATGCAATACAGCTAGTTTTCTTTTCTTTGCTAAAGTGAAGTTTTATACAGAACGGTGTGTCTAAATAAGATACGCACCAGGGAACAAAAACCAACCTATTCAACGAGTGGGTAACAAAAGCAAACTTTAAAAGAAAGAATTTTCTTCTACGTATAGGCACGGCATTGACTTGTGCAGACTATGGGTCGAGTGATGATTCACTTCTGCGGTTTTTTTTATGCAGAAGGACAAAAGGTAAATAAGGAACGGTAAGGTTATTTTTTATAAGAATGTAGAATTGAGATTGAAAAAATATGACAGATTGGAAAGGAGGAGGAGGGGGGGGGGGGCTTGACACCTTTTACATCTGTCCCGGGATGTCACCCATCCTAGCTACACCACTGCACACCCACTTCATCTCTGACAAGTAAATAAATTTTCCTGCCTGAGAAAACCGTACCAAACACAAATCATAAAATAATACTTGAAAAAATAATTATAAGAAAATATTGCATTAATCCTTACTATCTGTTAAATAAATGATCGGAAATAAAATACACAATTTTATAGTTTTAGTTTACATACTACATACTTTTTTATAAAATAGTAATTTTCCATTTTATTATGCCAAAAATTTTGTATAACTGCAAAGGAAGTTTGGTTTATTTTACATTCTAGTAGGAGTGTGTGTGTGTGAAGAGGGGGGGGGGACGGTTAAAAGTATTTTATAGAATTTTATGTAGCGGGTTACTGATGACTATTTCTGACCAGTAAACTCTCATGCGTACTGGTCTTTGGGACCAGTAACTTTTTTTAAAATCAATTCTACCACTGGGCTATGCATAAAAAAATGTTAAGGGAAAGGGATGATATTACAAGGTATTTTCTAAAGAGAAAGAGGATTTGCTTTTTGGTATCGTTGCATAATATTTAGGAAATAATACATGCATTTACCAGTATAGAAAGACAAACTTTTGTCCACTGTTTTCGTTTTATTTATAAATTCTCATTTAGATTTAAAGCTACCTGGGAAGCAGGCACAAGAAAACTATTATTTCTGCATGCATTATGTAACAACTTATAAATATTAAGCCGATTATTATAATACAGACCATGCATGCAATAATTTTGCCCAATAACAGTATGAAACATTGCCAAACAAAACAGTAACACAAGTTTAACATTAAGAATGAAAAAAAAAATAACCTCAGAAATGTGTATAATGTAATCCGGAGCACGTTTTTACTAAGACACTGCAAACAAGACGTAAATACAATGTTTTGATAAATTTCTATGAATAAAGATATAATAATTACAAAACTTTAATACAAGGCAATTAAATAACGAGATATTTACATTGCATTAACAATTTTTACTCTGATTAAATATACTAATTTATTTTATTAAAGCACGAAAGTTCTGTAGCAGCACTGTAACACCAATTATTAATATAGAAATGCATTAAATACATCCTCAATATTACCGTGTGACACGACATTTTAATTTCAAGGTATGATACTGTTATGAATTTTAGTCTGTTAAAAAGAGAAGGGAAAGTTATTAAAAGAAAGCATAATTAAAATAAAATACTTATATAAAACTTACTTACTTCGTAAAAAAGGCATTTTCAGCAAATTGTTTAGCGAACGCCGGAAGTCTCCATCTTATCTTGCAAGGTCACGTGACGAGTCAGCGGCGAAAATCAGCGCGGAAAAAGAGCTGTTTCATTATTGAGTTGAGTTGTTTAGTTTTAAAGCTGTATGAGTGGATTAGAAAGAGAAAAAATCAAACCAAGATGACTGAATCGGTTAAAAATCAACTCATTCACGATCCAATAAATTATAACTCTTTCTTGAGCAGCCAAATCCACTCTTTCGTTTTAAGAGAGTATGAATCTCAATTGTAATAAGCAAAACTGTTCTAAGGAATAACATAATTTTATTAATTAATTAAATTTTTTTAATAAAAAGAACAAATTATCAACAAAAAATACCAACATGTTAATAATTATTAATTTTGTAATTTTTTAGATCATCTCTTTTTTTGCGATTATTAATCATCATCTCATGTTTTATGAGCAGCGCGTGAACAGATGCTAAAGACAATCTCTGCGGCTGACGGGTGTCATTGTCTCCGGGGTACTACTCTGTTATCCCGTCGACCAAAATAATACCGCCAAATTACAAGATTAAATGCCAATAATAGATGATCGTGAATGTCAATTCAGTGACATTAAATACGATACATGTATTTAAAACGTCATTAAGTGATTTTTATATCGACTTTTTATTTGTATTTTTATTAATATTTTTCTAATTATTTGTTTTTTTTTTAATTTAAAATGAAAATTACGTCAATATGTATAATTTGGCTATTAATTTGGCGAAATTGGTCGACAGGATAACAGAGTAGTACTGTCTCCGGTAACCAGTTTCATCATTCTCCGTGAACTTCTGTAATGTGAACTTCTAATTACTTTAAATACGAACGATTATGTGTCAATAAAATGGCTTCATGCAAAAGAAATTTTTATGAAAACATTTTGAAATATTTGTAAAATAATGATTAGATTTTAGGGATTGTAATATGAATTCTTTATCAAGCATATAAATCTCAATGGTAATAAGCAAAACTATTCCAAGGAATAACATAATTTTATTCATTCATTTATTTATTTTTTAACAAAAGAGAAAGTTATCCTGAAAAAAAAAAAAAAAAAAAAAAAAAAAAAAAAATGCATGATTGTTTTATAATAAAACTTTGTTATCAACTCGGATTATGTAATCAATTCACAATCAAACTATCAAAATATTAAAATTTCTCAAGATGAATCTGAATATGTTTCAATGCTATTTTTATTTCTTTTTTTCGTTTACCAAAAGAATTTTTTTTATATGAATTTTTATTTTCATCGAATATTCAATTTCAATAATGAACTAATATAAAATACTAGCTTGTACCCGCAGTTTTCCGGACATTGTTAAAATGTATGTAGGGTTAAAATTAAAATTAAAACAAAATACATATGCTATAAGTAGAAAATATAATGAAAATTGTGGAAAAAAGGTTACTCACAAAGTGAATGTTTCTTTAAAAATTTCATCTACGGAAACATTTTTACACATTTTGTACGCGTCCTATAAAATAGAACATATTTTGCTTTTGACAATAAAAATAATATTAATAAAAACTGATAAATGATAAGAAATTCATTTAACCCTTTCAGGGGAGCTGTTTGCAGTTTGCACACGGTTGATTTTCATGTCCATACTTTAACAGTAATTTTTTACCCAGACACCAGTATTGTTTTACTACAATTTAGATCCCATTATAAACGTGAAGAGAAGCTTTTATCATTTTTAAATAAACCTATTTGTAAACTGCTGTGCGAATTAATTATTTGAACATTTTTGGGCTAAAAATTCTCTTCCCCTGAAAGGGTTAGCTTTGTAGTTTAAAATATATCGCACGCTGATAATATACTGATTTTAACAAAGTAGTCATATTTATTTTGAAGATCCAAAATTAAGTGAAAACTGGGTGACTCAAATTTATACCAAGAATTACAAAGCAGAAAAATACAAAAATTAGCTTTTTTTTTCCGATAAACTGCTGAAAAATACAAAAGTTAGCTTTTTTTTCAATAAACTGCAGAAAAATACAAAAGAGAATTTTTTTCAATGAACTGCTGAAAAATACAGAAGTTAGAGGTCTGCACGGGCCAGTGGTGTAGCTAAGGGGGGGGGGGGGGGCAAGGGGGGCGTCCGCTCCAGGCGCCGAGGCCTAGGGGCGCCAAATTGAGAGAAATTGTTATATATCTATATTGGGGTGGGGGCGCAAAATTTCTTGCTGGTCCCGGGCGCCAAAAAACATAGCTACGCTACTGGCACGGGCCCAGGCTTGGCCCGTGGCCCTTACTCGGGCCGGCAAAAAAATTTAACGTGTCAGCCGGATCGGGCCGATAAAAAAAATTTCGAGGCTGTCAGCTCGTTCTCAAGATTTAAGTAGAAACGATAAAATATGAGCTATTTTCAACCAAAATGGTTTTAACGAGAATAAGTATAAATGTGCGTCACGAGCCATACTAGTTTGACAGCATCAATATGAAAATGTACAGTGTAGAGATCGGCATCGGAGAATTACATTGTGTGTAATCCGTTTTATTATTTTTTTAGCTGACTCATGCCGGGCCGAGATCAAGCTTGCGTTATTTTTTTACATATAGACTAGACTAGACTTAATTGTTCTCAAGATCTGTAGGGCAGCAAACATGATTTTTAAAATTATTAACAGCGATAAAGAACTTATGTTAGCTTAATCTTCGGACATATACTTCTTGATGTTTTTTAAATTAATTTCTCAATAATGAGAAAGTTTGACACATTTTCTGATTAATTTTAAATTGTAAAAATATAAAAGTAACAAGTCTAACTATTGAAGGGATTTGGAATCGAATAGCGTTTTTCATTTTTGGTAAATAAAATACTTGTATAACCTTGTTGAAATATAATAAGGTACCCTGGGGTAATAACGCCACGTTAAGGTTCTACCAATTTTCACGGCTCAGTTTTAGATTGTATTTTTCAAACAAATATATGATTTGATACAGCAATTCATTGACTATCTATATAAAAAAAATAATTTAACAGATATGTATTCATAAAATGTAATGGCGTGATTTCTTGTCCAATGCTATTTGGCGTTATTACCCACCTATATGGGTAATAACGCCATGCAAACAAAACTATGAAATAAGATGGAATAATTGCATGTAGATTGCCCAATTCTAAAATATACAAACTCTAAAAACTTAATTCTAAACAAACTCTAAGCTATTGAAAATATTCAATTTTTTGTGAAAGTGTAAGAGAAAAAAAAAAAAAAAGGTGTGGTGTGTGTGTGTGGGGGGGGGGGGGATGAGGCAAAAAATATCAGACCGTGAGCTTCTTTTTGCTTAAAAAGGACCGCTTAAATAGAATTATTAGAAACATTGCACAGTTTTAACTGTGTTTATTTGAATCAGTATTTAGGATGTCGCTCGGCCACTGTAGGGAATCAATCGGGATATTAATGCCAAGGACTGGCGTTATTACCCCGTTATAGTTATTACGCTGTACATTTTAAATTACAAATTATCTCGAGAAGATATCCAAAATCTTCAACAACATTTTGAAAGTCCATGAAATGTACTACAAATTTATGTAATTAACAAAGTATTTCCGGATAAAAAAAAAATAGTTTTCACATCACAAAACGTATCTCGCAAATTTTAGATCAAGCGTTAATTTTAGTTGCTTGTAAAAACAATAAAACCTAAAAATGTAACAAATTATCATGAAGCTGTTTTTTGCGATTTATATGACTCAAAACCCTTCTGCGCAGAGCACATGGGTGTCATTTACCAGATTATTTCATAATTATGCATAATATTAGCACTTGGCGTTATTACCCCGCCTGGCGTTTTTACACCAGGCCACCTTAGTTTCTAAAATGATTGCATATTTTTCTCCCCTTCCTTGCTATCGCTTCCGGACATTCTATTCAAAACGCTAATTATGACAGCATTTTATTTGCTTGCAGTATTCTTAAATTGCTTGTATCAAAAATGGATAACGCCATTCGATTTTTTAGTTTCTGAATAAAGATGCTTGCTAATCTTATGCGTTTCTGAGGAAAAAAATGAATTTAGAAATGTATCAGAAAGGAGCTTTTTTGAATTTAAGAATGAATTTGGATTTAAAATCTTTAATTAAAATGATATGTAAATATTTTTATAAATCTTCTTTTTATTAAACAGCTGCAAAAGTAACTATGTTTTTAACTTTCTTTCTTTTTTCTTTTATTCCAAGACATATTAATTTCTTAACTCTTCTTAACTCTTTATTCAAATTTCAAAAGCCTAAGAATCTAAGTAATCATTAATGTTGTTAAAGTGTATTTCCTGTAAAATATACTGTAAAATCATTCCAGAGATATGCATGCAGTATTCTTTAAAAAAATCTTAATTATATGATAAAAATCTGAATTTTTTTAGAAATCGTAGAAATTGTAACGGGCCAATACGGGCCGGGTCCGGGCCGAACTTTTGAGTTTTACAACGGGCCGGCCCCGGGCCTGGAAATTCCGGCCCGTGCAGACCTCTAACAGAAGTTAGCAATTTTTATTCAATGAACTGCAGAAAAATACAGAAGTTAGCTATTTTTTCAATAAACTGCAAAATAATAATAATAATAATGATACAAAAGTTAGCTTTTTTGTCAATGAACGGCAGAAAAATACAGAAGTTACTTAATTATTTTTTAATAAACTGCAAAAAAAAAATACAGAAGTTATCTATTTTTTTTCAATGAAATATTAGTTAAAGATGTTGCTTTATGTTCTGATATATATTTCAAACCGTAAAATAACGAAATTTACTTGCATAAATTAGGCTATAAATATACAGAGATCAAATAAATCCTAACAGCAACAAAACCAAAAATGCTGTTTGCAAAAGAATTTATTTGTAACATTCCAAAAATTTTAAAGAGGATATTATTCCCATACGAGAGTATTCTTTTCTTATTCGAACACTATAACCAAAATCCGATTTGGAGAAAAAAAAAATATTTTGAAATCTTCAAATCTAATTGCAAGTGTGAAAAATGATGACAGATCTAATATGGTTTCAGTATCTGTGGCTTGGAGCAGAAAAGACAACTGACAATAATGGAGAGGATTTTTGATGCCAGAAACAATAATGCTGTATTGCGGAAGTCAGTTGTGTAAAAATGCAGCTAATTTAGAAATCAACGATTATTTGAACTTCCAACAAGATATCAACATCATACATAAGGTGCGAATTATAAAAGATTATTTAAAATATATAATTATATAAATTTTTCCTAATGTTTCACTTATTTGTCTTCTCCCTTCATTACAGAGGCGGCCTTTATCATCACCATTCGATTTAGACTGTATTGGTATTGTTTGATTAAAAAGTTAGGAAATTAAAAAAAATAGGGAGGAGGGAGATAAAGATGACTTTACGTGAAGCTATGGAAATTAACTGAGTTTTTCTATGATTAGATAAAAAATTCGCAGTGGATGGGGATCCAGCCCCTGAAGCACCTCTGCATACGTCTCTAGAATAGCTAGATAATCCCATTCTGTTGCGACAGAATTTTTGCATTTTCTAGTCTGTTTGTGTACAATTTTAAGTATTGCTTTGAATGATAGTAGAATTCTTGGAGAAAGACGGAGTGACGGGAGACAGTAAGTAACCTCTGAGAATAAAGGAAGCACATTATCATTTTGTGTCCAGTTTCATTTGGGATTTTTTTTTTTTACATTCTACGTAAACGGAAGCTAATCAATGCACGCATATTATTGAATGTAATTTCCAAAAACAGCGTAATAGAAATAAACAGATTTTATAAAACTGCTTATTGTATTTGTTTAGTATGTCAAATTACTAGGGAATTTTATAATTAGAAAATCCGGGTGCTATACCATGATCTGATCAACCATGATACCATCATGATACCATCAACTGATCTGTTTTGAATTACATGTATATTTAGCTTTCTCTATAGTATTTCAATTATATAATCATTTAATGAATCTCGAACAAAAATTAAACAACGTCTCCATTTAACGGATCTCAGTTACTTGTGCCCTTTGTTTTTGCCTTATTTTTATGCTTCGTTCTGCACCGATGCCACCAGACCTCATTAATTTCCGTCTTTTAAAAGTACTTCGTTCAACGCGGTAGTGCGCAGAAATAATGAACCTCTAACCCTCTGCCCCGTGACCAAGCCTTAATTTGACTGCAGCACACTTCAGAACTTTTTTTAAAGCACCCTTTTTAAAGAGTTTGTGTTTTTCACTGGTTCACTATACAGCTGTTATGCATTATGCTACTTGAAAGCAAAGTTAGAAGATCTTTTGAATGAATGAAGACTGTTTCCGGGTTTTGCATGCAATAGTGTTGCCACACTTTCCATAATTATCGTATTTGTGTGGTAATTAATTTATTTCATGCGATGGTGGGGTATACACTACCACGCCATATGCATCGGAAAAGGAGTGGAGCGATTTTGTAATTCAATTAACAATTTTTTTTTTCTCTGATAATTTGAAAAAAAGCTTTGTTTTCTCACAGCTAACTTAAAATAGGCAGAATCTGACTTTGAATATCTATGGTCCAGGGTATACATCATTCTGGAGGCCTCCCTTTTATCTATTCTTACAATTTGTTCACGAATAATGCTGATATGACTAAAACTAAATTTTATACTTATTATATGTTATGCATAAATTTCATACCAGCTATTATTCTGCACTGAGAAACATTTGTGGAAACGTTACACCGTAAAATAGGTGGCAGCATTGCTGCCTCCAATTTTATGGAGTATTTTGACCATTAAAACCGGTGTAATATTGTCATGTTACACCAGTAATATATGTTTACATTACACCGTTGCATATGTGAAACCAATTACTCCATGAATATGGAGGCAGCATTTACCACCATTTTTACACCAATTGTATGGAGTAACGTTTCCACAAATGTTTTACAGTGTGTATGCAGTGTATCAGAAGAAAGATGCTCATATCTTTAAAATATAATAAAATATGCCACTTTTTTTAAATAGCAATATAAGGAATTTTGAAAGCCTTTGAAGTGTGACACGTCTTTTAGTCATTTTTTGGAGACGAGTAGGACATTTCCTTCCTTTGCAAATGTCAGAAATTTCATTCCTTTTGACCATTTTATCCACTTGTTACCTTATTAATAAGATTCCTGATTATATCCACGGGAGTCCCTTCAAATGTAGAGGCCCGGGGCAACTGCTCCTCATGCCCCTACATTTGTGAGGTCCTAAAAATCGGTAAAGAATAAAAGAAAAAAGAGCTCAAAAATTTTCTTCGCGTGAAGCTCTGTTCCCCAGAACACACCGTGAAAAGAATTTTTTGAATATATTTTTCTTTTTACCTCAACGTATTTAAATGTTAATTTCAAATGGGTTTCAAAGATTCAGAGCTTCTGTGATAAAATGATAATGATAATAATAATAATTTTCTGTTTTAATTCTACTTTTTGAATAATGCATGCAAAAAGTATTTTTTAATATTTAATATTTTCTATTGTTAAATTTCTACATTACTAAAAATGTGTACTAAAATAAATACAGATTGCTAAACGGTACACTTCAAAAAATATATTTAAAATACACTTAAAAATTATCTACGTTTCATATCGCTTCAGCGAATGTCATCAGGATAAACTGGAAAGATGTTAAATTCAATTTAAAGTTTCAAATAATTTATAATTATTAATAATTTAATAATAATTATTTAATTTAATTATTTTTAATTTAATTATTTATATTAATTTATAATTATTAATAATTTAATAATAATTATTTAATTTAATTATTTTTAATTTAATTATTTATATTAATTTATAATTATTAATAATTTAATAATAATTATTTAATAATTTTGAAACTTTAAATTGAATTTAACATCTTTCCATTTTATCCTGACGACGCGACATTCGCAAAAGCGATATGAAAAGTAGATAATTTTTAAGTGTATTTTAAATATATTTTTTGAAATAATACCATTTAGCAATCTGTATTTTTTTAGTACATATTTTTAGTATAATTTATGGTGTAATTTTTCCAATTCATAATTATTTCTATATTGCTTTCTATGTTGATATATTTCGACATCTTCGAGACGAGCATCTTTTATTACTGGTTTTTTAAACCAGAAATTTTTACCCTATTGAGAATCGGGGGAAATGCTCGGATTGAATAAGGTAAAATTTACAATAAAAATTTACTGGTGACAATAATCAAGGATTCTGAACATCTTTTGTGGTACGTGTACCGGTCGCCCTTCCCTGAGGGGTTAAATATTGTCGTCCCTTCAGGGTAATTGAGAAAAAATTCTTACTTCAGCTTACAGTAGGTGTATATATAGATATATAAAGTCATAAAAACTTTTCTTTTTTACTTTTGCAAAGTGACACACAAAATACATAGATAAACAAATAAATAAATAATTTGTTACAATTTATCAAAGTTTTTCTTTTTTTTTATACGTATTTTGTGAGACATGTTACTTAAGTATTAGGAAGTTTTTATGAGTTCATACATTTATGAAAAGGTGAAGTTCTCTTATTAAATTTAATGGTTTAAATTTTTTCTTTAAATATGCATACATTCTGTTTTCAAAAACGTGATCAAAGTTGCGGACCACACAATTATATGTTTATTCCAAAATTTTAATCCCTGTATTGGCTCATTACGTTAGTTCTGCCAATAAAATAATCATTACCACGTTATTTCGAATTTCTATGCGGATAAAGAAAATGCTTGTGGAGTTTTGGAAATGCTTGTCGTCGAAAATAATAAAAAGTCTAATTTCTCGAAAGAATGGAGAATACAATGTTATTATTATTATTATTTTTTTAAAATAGATAGTTAGAATTTCAAAAAATTGAATGTTTTTCATCAAATGGCTTCTCAATGACATGTTCTATCTTCTAAACTGAACGTTTTACAGAATTTGTATACTTCTGTATAGCAAAGGTGAATATCATCGAACTACATAATAACTTTTACTTTGAGCTACCAAACTATCACCTTTCGGTGGACTTAACTTGATACAATCAACAAAAAAGAACTTTTCTACTTTCTTCTATCTTTACAAGAAAAAAGTATTGGATTCGCGAAAATTTTTGAATTTCGGTTTTCGACAGATTTACGGGTTTTAGGGGTCGGAGAATCCGAAAAACTGTTTTTATAAAATGTCCATCAGTGAGTTTCTCTATCACTCTGTCACTCTATGAGTCTGTATGTGACAGAAGTTTTGTGGTCACTTTATCTGAAGAACTAATAAACGGAATTTCACAAAACATTAGATTCAGTTAAAGCTTGAGATAAACTGGAGCTGATTTGTCTTTGATGTATATCGCCCAACAGTTAGCGCTGACATGCTGTCTTTTTCACGATTTCTGCAATAACTATATTTCAAGTAATAATGGACGGATTTTCAAAACTTCAGAGATTCTATTAGTCCTTGATATAATATGGAGCTGATTACTTTTTGGTGTAAAGAACAGGTGCCGCTACTATGCGTCATTATTTATCATCGTTGCAATAGCTTTGTTTCAAGAATTAATGCAGGAATTTTTTTATCAAACTTCAGATTCAATGAATCCCTGAAATAAATAAATAAATTTTATGTTTGGTGTTAATCGCCTGACTCGACAAGTAGTGCTGCTATGTTCCATTTTTTACGATTTCCGCAGTCTCAAGAACTAAAGCATAAATTTTCATTAAAATTCAAATTCAGTTAGTCTCTGATATATATTGATTCCAATTATTTTTTGGAGTAAATTGTCCAACAGATGGCGCTGCTATGCGAAATTTTTTACGATTTTCGCAATACGAGTAGCTTTATTTCAAAAACTAATGCATGGATTTCCATCAAATTTTAGATTCAGATAGAGCTCGAAGTATGTTGTTGCTGATTAGATTTTGGTGTAAATCACCTAACCTGTGACACTGATATGCTGCATTTTTCAGGAAGTATTACATGTATGAGATGGAAGAATGTTTTGGAATTGTCACATCCGTCCAGTTTCATTTAAACCAAGTTTTGTATCTTTTGCAAAAAATAGTATCATTTAGGAAATTATTTTCTTGAACTAAGATAAATATATTATCTCAGAGATTCTGGCAATATATATATATTGAAACTCAGACAAGCTCCAAGATTTTCTTCTACAAAAGTATTTGAAATGTTTAAATGAAGAGTGTACGCCATTCGACTCAAATCGTATAGTCATTCTTCTCAAGTTACATACTCCTTACAATACCTTAAGAAGGTAAGGTCTCCATACGGGCATACTCCGAAAAATCTGAAAAAATTATAGAATGTTCTTCTCATGAGGATATATACGTTTCTAAAAAAAATTTCGGAGGAGCCTCTGTACCCTGTCCTTAAAAAAATAATGAAAATTTCGTTATTTCGTGATTTATCATCGGCTGGCGATGAAAAGCAATTTCAAATAATGGTTTATTTTATGTCAAATGTATTTTAAAGGAAAAAGTTTCATTTTCAACGTGTTTAGATAAATATCTTTGGTTTTGTCAGTTTTAGTTTGTTTTAATATAATTTCGTTATATTGATATTTATATGTATTTATATTCAAATTTAACCATCAAAATTTGACATTTAAAACGAAATTCAAATTTAAATTAATAAATTGTTTCAAGTTCAAAGTCCAGTTCAGCATTGTCGATTCAATTTTCTTGCTATGGAAACATCTGGCATTTATTATTGCATACGCTTAAATGTATCAAAATAATTTTACTAAATAAGAATTTTTTTATATATGAAAATATTTTTTTCCAGAGGTAAATTAAATAACTACACCAGCAAATAATATATATATATATGCAATTTAATATACATATATATATGTGTATAATATATTAAACTCTCTTATTGTTTATGCTTAAATTTATTAAATGCCATTTACACGGATTCTAAGGGTAATGCCACACGGACGATTTCCAAAAACAGACAAAACGACGCCCGCTATTGAGAGCATTACTATCTCCTCTTCTTGTCAGACGGGCGACGCGGTACTATTGCGTTCAAACATACGCAAAGACTTACGTCGAAGCCACGCGTTTCCCCCAAGCCGTTGGCCAGCTGCTTATGTCTGGTGGCTTCTGTTTATTAGATCTTGTTCAGACGAGAGTTGTTTTTAACGCTGATTTTTTATTTTCTTTCCAAGATTCACGAGCTTTTGTTGTGATAGCGTAGTCAAGAATCGATGCAGGTTTTGGGGGGAAGGGAAGCATTTTGAGAAAAACAAAAAGTATTTTTGCGAAATTTATTATATTTTGGGAGGATTTATTTTATGTTTGTAAAAAGTAACACTTTGTAACGATATGAAAACTATTTATATTAATTCGAAACAAGCATTTTTTCAATAATAACTTCTTTAAATTCTTCTTCTATTTTTTTTTTCTTTCTGAGGAATTTGTTTGCTTTTTAAATTACAAATTTTTAAATCTAACAACATTAGAATAATTTATGATTAGTATGTTTTCATGGAACACAATTTTGTGAAAGTACCAGTTTTAAGAAGCTTCATTTATATTTTTGAAGCAAATACATTTAAGTTTGGTAAAAATAGATTTTTCCTTTTCTTTTTTCCCCTTCTTTCTTTTTTTACTAGCCGCTCTTGGCGACCAGTTTGGTCTCCCTTAAATGTATATTAAGCATTAAATCATATTGCTTTTATACATAATTTATTTTAAATTGCTCAATTTTTTTGCCAAATTAGAAGATTCCGCCCTGAGAAATAGATGCAGATATCATATGCACTGGCGCGACTGCAACAAAGTAGCAATTATATGCGCCTCAGACGGTAACCCGGCTATTGTTATTTATTTATTAATAAACTGCTTGTTTACTTTTCTTTTTTTAAATGATACAAATTGTTTTATTCTATTATTATTATCTAAACTTTATTTATTATTATTTCCTTTTTAAAATAATAGAAATTAGTTAAAAATATGTATGTAGCTGGTATTTGAAAACGAAATTTTCGTCAAATTGGCGTCAGAAAAATGTCGCAATGTGCTGCATATATGACATCTGTGCTGATAAATCAAGAGCTCAGTATTTTTATGCTAGCCTGGCGCAGATAATAAATCGACAAATATTGTACCCGTGGCATTTTTTCGTATTTCATTAATTATTTATATATTGTATTATATTATATAATAATATATCGTATATTATATAATATAATAATATATTAATTAAACTCATTTCATTTACAATATATAACTTTAATTTGAAACTGAAAACTTTAAAATTCATGACTTTTATTTATTTTTTTAAGTAAAAAAGAACAGAAAAAGTAAAAATAATGATATTTTGAAGCTTCATAATTGCAGCGAAGGAACAAAACATATACAAATCTAATTTACCACAGTCTAAGTCTTAACAAAGGACTTTTGCACAGTAACCAATAAGATGGGTTTAATTTGGACGTTGCCATTAAGCAATTAACGAATAATCACGATTTTTGTGTCTCATACGATAGCGTAATATATATATATATAGATTATTATCATAGTTTTTTTTTTTTTTTTTGCTAAATTTTGAGTGGCAACTAAGTTAATATAGTCTAGTAAAATGTTAAAAGGCTATTTACATATGGCGACAAATTTGGAAATATTTCACTTTTCAAAATTGTCAATATATAATTTTTGAGCGTTTTTCTTTCTACTTTCTTCTATCTTCAATAGAAGAAAGTATTGTAATCGAAATTTTTTTCGACTTCCGGTTTTCGACGGATTTACACGTTTTAGGGGTCAGAGATTTCAAAAAACCTGTTTTTACAAAATGTCTGTCTGTCCGTGTGTCTGTCTGTATGTCGCCATTCTACCATCAAAAAGTGTATGAAGTTATGCATAGAATTGAACCAAATTTTTTGTGAGTGTTTTTGGCTGTGGCAAGCAGGTCCTCCTTCAGTTTTGAAATATTCCGCCGGAAGGGGGCGCTGCAATTGCGATGTTTGTGCCATTTTCACTATTGTACCGACCAAAAGTATATGGAGTTATGCATCGAATTGACCCAAATGTTTCGTGTATGTGTATGACTATGGCTAGTTGGTCCTCCCTGAATTTGAAAAATATCCGCCGGAAAGGGGCGCTGCAATCGCAATTTTTGCGCCATTTTAAATATTGTACCGACCAAAAGTATATGAAGTTATGCATCGAATTGAACCAAATTTTTTGTGTATGTGTATGACTATGGCTAGTTAGTCCTCCCTGAATTTGAAAATAATCTGCCGGAAGGGGGCGCTGCAATCGCGATATTTGTGCCATTTTCAATATTGCACCGACCAAAAGCACATGAAGTTATGCATCGAATTGAAAGAAATTTTTTGTGTAAGTGTATGGCTATGGCTAGTTGGATCGCTCTGAATCTGAAAAAAATCCGCCGGAACGGGGCGCTACAATACCGAATTTTATGCCATTTTCAATATTGTGTATGAAGTTAGTTCTAGAAGTGAACTAAACATTTTGTATATGATTTTTTTTTGGTAAGGCAAGTAGGTCCTCCCTGAATTTGAAAAAAAAATCTGCCTATCATTCTATTGTCCATCGGCTCGTGCAGAGACGGAAATTCGTTTTTACTCCGATTAATTGATTGAAGCAGAAATTTAAGATGAAAATCAAAGTTGGTAGGGTATTGAATTAAAATTATTAAAGCATTAAAATGAGTAACTTTTTTTTTAAATATTAAAATGCATGTATGAAATAGAAGAAAGTTTTGGGATTGGCACATCCAACCAGTTTTCGTAAATACCATGGGAATAAATTTGTTTTTAGTTTTTAATATTGTATGTTTATCAGCCTTGATGAACTTTACACTACATTAATAACAATTATATTTATTAAATTTTAAATGTATTTTAAAAATGAAAAATAATAAAAAATGCGAAACTTTTTCACTAGATTAAAATGCGCTTTAATCTAGCACAGAAGCAGTGCTAACAGAACAGAACAACAGAAACAGGGCTAACAGGTTTTGGTTTGTCTTTTGATATCGTTATCATTTTTGACCCAATAAGAAAAAAGAATTCTTCTTTTATTTGTAACTTGGTCTTCACATCAAAATAGTATTTTATCTTTTATTAAACTGTTGTCTATTTTTATGCAAATGCAATGTTATTAAAATAATTAAATGATTATAAATTTATATAATTGCAAAATATGGAATACCCCAACGTTTAGCATTACTATTATTCTGTCATATGTGTATGCATATATTGATTCGCTGTTCGACAAACTGTACACGATGTTATGTTTTAAACGATACTTGTGTTTATAAGTTAAAGAAAAACTTCTCCGTCTGTTTTGTTATGTCCGCCTTTCGAAGTTCTGCCTGCCCCACCTTGTCCGAGAACAATTATAAAAAGACACTATTACTGTTGAAGGTATGTAACAAAAAGCTTTAAAGCTATTTTAAAACACTTTTAAATATTAACTATTTATTTTAAGTGTTGTTTGATATGCAGTTATTTCATATATAAAGTGACATTTTATAGCTTTCTCTACATCTAAATCAGTAAATTATGCGAAAAATAAGTGTAACCATCATTCCAAACAAAAGAAAAACAATCCAAAAAATCAAAGAAATTTTTACACATTATTGAAGATACCATTACTGAGGGAGAGGGTGTTCGGGGAATGATAGTATATAATATCGTAAGAGGGGAGAGGGTCCAAAATTACCAAAAAAAAAAAGTGACAAACTTTTATATGGATGTACAGCCCTAAAAGGAGAAAAATAATCTACCTTTTGCTCATGGGACGATAGCATATGCTTCTTGATTAATGTAACGAAAATTTCACACTTTGAAAATTTTTCGGTCCTACATTTCATTTATAGAACTAAGATGCTTGTTTTGCTACCATGTACTGTAGCAACATTTTTTTAATCAATTTAGTTTTTTTTTAAAAATTTATTTAATAATAATAAGAAATATTATCTAAATGAAAGTTGACTAACAATTATAAACATTAATAATATTCGCAGTCATCTGTATTTTTCATTTGACATCAGATGTATTAAAGAATATTTCCTGTAATTTAATTTTGGATCCGGTAAATAATCTATCACTTCTCACAGGATGCATCCAGTACCGTCTGTGTATATATTTTTTTTCAATTTTCTTGAATAATTGATAAAAAATTACAGAATATTTTATTTCCTTCAAAAGATCCATCTAATAAACATCGAATCAAAAGATTTCTATTATGCCTAGTGACAATATCGTCTGCTTATTTTGACGGAAAGGTCACGTCCGTGTGAATGAGGCAGCGCAGGTGTTTATTTTTCGCTCGAAAGCCAAAGCGTCGAAAAAATCGGTCGTCTGTCATTAGCCTTAAAATCCAAAAGTTTTCAGCTGCATTAAAATCGTTTGCTTTTGGGGGGGAAAGTGCAGCTCGCCAAATCGTGTGACACCTTCGTCTTTTCACGCGAAATTTTTGAAAGTATTTAATTTTTTTTACATGTTTTCTACTGCAATTCCGCCGTTAATTTTCACTGATCCTTTATTACATACATGAATAGTTTAATTAATAATTTTTTCAAAAAAATCTAAGTATGCCCAGTATGTGTTAGTCTTCTTAAACCAATTTTTGAGTTAGATTCCAAAATTTCTGATATTCTTTGGACTTTATACTAA
The DNA here is from genome assembly GCA_964019185.1 of Maratus speculifer. Lineage (NCBI taxonomy): Eukaryota > Metazoa > Arthropoda > Arachnida > Araneae > Salticidae > Maratus > Maratus speculifer. The sequence goes on from OZ025291.1 coordinate 116,971,247, forward strand.
CATTCAGTTTTAAAGAGTTCATAATTGACATAATGGCGGCTATTTGATAAAAAAATTTAGTTTTTAGGTTTAATTTTTAAGATTAGTGAACTAATAAAAACAGTTAATTATTAAAAATAACACATATTTTGGTATTGTTATGGCAAAACATCCCTTTTTCAAGAAAATCGAAGATCGGCTGATCGTCCGAGTAATTTTGCAGAAAATGACAAGCTGATTGAAAACACTAGGACATATTCTCTGCCATATAAACCAAATATACACGATTGAAAAAAAAATGGAGTTTATTTAAACTTAAATAATTATTGCATAAAATCCAGAAACAATTGTTCAAAATCGTGTTTTTTGACCAAAGGTGAGTAAGTCTACCTTTAAAGTTGTTAAACAAGTACATTTAATTATTGTTTAAAAACATTGATAATTATTCTTTAAATACATTTTATTGAATTAAAAATCGTTAGATTAGCGAATTACTGAACAGAAAATTATATTAAGTTTAATATTCGAAATTTTATTCTAGGAAATTTCATAGAGCCAAACATTGAAAAACATCCATTTATCTAAAAATCAAATATTAATTATTAACATTTCCAGAACTCTTAGAAATACAAGATCTTAATATATATGATGGCTGGAAAAAATAAGATTGGACAAACGCTAAAGAATGGCAGAGCACACTATAGCAAAATCACAGTATTTTGCATGAGAAAACCTTTTTTTTTGTCAAAAATTCAAGGTATCTCTGCCTAGTCCAAATATAAAAATTCGCTCACAAACTTTTCAGTAATTAAAACATTTTAACAAAATTTTCACCACGTATAACTTACTTTCTGTGATAAATATACAACGAAAATGATCAATCATTTGCACCCAAACATCGCTGAATTAGACGTTCCATACTTCGAAATGCAGTTCACTTTACGTATGATGTCTCTTATCTAATTCAGTACATTTTCAGGACAGACATCTCATTTCATACAAAGTAGGTTAAATATGAAAAAAAGAGAGAAAAAAAATCGTTAAGATGTTTTCATTATGGTTATGAACAAAAATCTGAGTTTGAATTAAAGTGATATAGGGGAGATTGGGGACGGTTGACCATAGGAGAGGCTTCACAAAACCTTCAGTTTTCATATTTAAAAAAATATCAGAGTTTTGCCAATAGGGTAGCAACCAAAGCTACTGAAATGCTCAAACAGTAGTCTTAGTTTTATGGAGATAACTGAAATGGACGGGGGGAAATCAACTGTGAAGATTTTTTTAGCTTAATAACTTTATTTTTTAGAAACATTTTGTTTCTTTTTTTTTTTTTAGGTAAAATATACCATAGAAATTTATGCAATAAGGTTTTAAGTAATGCAGAAATACTGAACTTTCATTCCAAGCATAAAAATTGTAGAGTAAATTAGGCTAAATATAACCATGTGCTATAATTTAAAAAGAGGATATTTGGGGAGGCTTTTGACCTAATTAATGTGAGGGAGGATTGACCAGATGGTCAAAGCAACTTATTTAAGTATTTTTGGAATTTTGTTTTATTATACAATGTACATAATGAAGGGATGATTGATATACTTCTAAAATAACATAAAATTATTCTGTAAAGCTACAATAGAAGGGGGTGATAGAAAGGAAAATATTTAAAATGGATTAGAAAAGAAAAATTGTTATATAAAAATAAAAAAATAATGGAATATAAATTGAAAAGTTGCCAGAAACTTTTATTTAATTTAAATAGTACCTATAACAAGTAAATAGGAAGACTAGAAAAGACTAGAAAGGACGAAAGCAGCAGCCCTGCCTTAAGAAATGTTAAGTGTTTATGCCTCAGCAAGAGAACATAACATTGATAAAAACACTTTATATAGGTATGTGGATAAACTTCATCAAAATGAACACAATGAGATGAAGCCAAACTATAAGTAAACTAGTGGCAACTAGCCTGTAACTATGTACAGGGTGGTCATAAAAAAACTTTGCCGATATATGGAGCTCTAGCGGCCAGTCCGCTCAACCGATCGAGGTGAAATTTTAGATATAGCTATTCAGAGGTATGAGCTCGAGATTCTGTGAACGGCAACAAAATGGAGCTCACGGTTACGGTTATAGTTACAGAAACTCGAAAATTTCTAATGGCAACACCCATTTTTTTTCATCGCAAAATGCTCAGCGCATACGAAAACCCTAAAGAGCGTTGGAACCGTACGTGTATCGCAAGAAACAGACATGTTATGCACGCCATCACCATGCAATGTGTAATTGCCTGTGATGACACCCATGTGAGAAATGTGTAATCAAAATAAAAGTTTTAGTTTCTCTGATCTGTACTGTAATCAGAGATTAGTGCACTGACTCTGCGTCATATGCAAATTTCCTCCTTGCGCCCCAATCGAGTTTTTTCTATGGGGGGGGGGGAGGATTCCCAGAACGACTTTTTGTGCGTGCATAAAATGTCCGTTTCTTGCGATACACGTACGGTTCCAACGCTCTTGAGGGTTTACGCATGCACTGAGCATTTTGCGATGAAAAAAATGGGTGTTGCCATTGGAAATTTTCGAGTTTCTGTAACTATAACCGTAACCGTGAGTGCCATTTTGTTGCCGTTCACAGAATCTCGAGCTCATACCTCTGAATAGCTATATCTAAAATTTCACCTCGATCGGTTGAGCGGACTAGCCGCTAGAGCTCCATATATCGGCAAAGTTTTTTTTATGACCACCCTGTATGTTAGTGCAATTTAGCAAAATTGTTTACACACCATATTTTCCCAAATAATTTTTAATAATATTTAAACCATGTAGCTTATAGTTATTCTATCTTGTTTAAAACTTATTTTATTTCCTTTAACAAATATAACAATGAAAAATAAATTGGGTCTATATGTGGGCAGCCTTGATCCATTATTTTCCGATGATTAAAATTAATCATCTTTCAAATTTGATATATATGACGCTTACGTCACAATTTTAGTTTGATAATTGATTATATAAAGAAATAAAATGATTTATGAAATTTTATTCTAGGTTCAATATTTAAAAAATAAAAAATCATTTTGTAAAAAAATGGGTCATCACTCCCTAGTCATTTCTACCATATATTTTTAACCGAATACTTGAATATGACAGTGGTTTTCTGTGCCAAAATTATAAGTTGCTAGGGATTTAGTGAAGCGTATACGGGGATTTACGGCGTATACACCGTACACCGTACTCCGAGAGTTTTTAAAGATGCACCGTGTATGCACCGTATACGCTGTATACCGTATTTCTCAAAAAAGCTTTATATACTCTAGGGTATACCCTCTGTCTTGAGCGTATAGTTCCTGTTATTTTTACTACAGCCTTGTGTGTTGTACTAAGTTTACCATTTCTTAAAATTTGTACAATCTATTTCGAATCACCTTGTATGATATTACAATAATTAGGTCTAAGGAAAATCTCGACAGACTGTGTTATTTTTTTAGTTCGAATAAATCATTTATTATTTCTTTTCAAATTACGAACCAGGCTATTCTTCGTGTAAGTAAACGTATAATTTGACAAAATATCCAAAATATAGCTTATTTTCTCACAAAAATTCCCACGTTTCGTTCAATGTGTTCTTCGTAGCGTATCAATCTACTGTCTATATACGAAAGAAGGGTTTTTCCCAGCACAATAAACAAACGGGCTGCAGCTATAAACGCAAAACAGTCCTGAGATTTATGTTTTCCTCCCTCTTAAAAATGGATGCTGCTACCTGGAATTCTGCCGTAACGTAACTTAGTATCCGAGGTATATAAATCTCTTTTGTATGATGGGTTTAATAAAGTAAATGTTGAGTAGCGCATGGTTTTGTCCTGAACAGTGGTGAAGTCCGTTAGATTTCCCGCCAATTTTAATGCCATGAGTTTGCAAAAAGTGACAAGAAAAAAAAAATATATATATATCGTGAATAGAAAAAAATAACGTTTAGTTTTTGCAATTAAATATGCGATTTAATGCTTTATCTTGGCAGAATAAGATGTTATAAGATGTGGCTTCCAGTTATAGCTTATTATTTGAAGAAAGTAAATTGTTTGATAAGTCTAGTCAGGGGCGCATCCAGAATTTGGTTCTAAGGGTGGATTTAAGTTTCTGATAGAGGTGTTTCCCGGTTATTTGAGTCACCGGAGAATTAGTATTTTAATATATTAATAAAATCAGTATTTTTAATGAATCGAATCATAATGCATCTTTTCCGCAATTATATTGCGTTCATGCTTCATTTAAATACCGTTTACAATATTAGAGTTAGAAAGTATAAAAGACAGTAAAAGGCAATAATAAATTTATGTGTCAACCACTAAAATTGGGATTTTAGGTATTTTTCATCACATGACATTTTATTTGTCATCGGGTTTGGCATTAAGTAATGTAAATTTGTTGAAAATTTCGTTAGAATATCTTTATTATTGTAAGTTCTTTAAAAATATCCGGGTTCGAATTAAACTCGTATCTGTATTGAAATTATAAAAAATATTTTTTTTTTCGTAGCAGTTAAATTTGAAACTACCGAACGGATTTAAAAAGATAATCAGTCGTGCACGAATTTTACTCGCATACAAAAGTAGATGTAACAATGCCACATTTCATAAATTAATTCTCTGGAATGAAAGCCGATGAATATTTTTCACTTTAAAATCAAGATAATCGGGGATGTCATTTGAGCGTGTAAGCCACGTTTTTCCAAGTTGATGTAGATGGTGAATACGAACATTAGTGAACATTGACATTTTAAAAGTGCCGACGAAACCAAATTTTAAATTTCTAGGTTTAACAATATAGCAGATCTTAATTTTAGAACATTTTTGTTATTGTACCCCCTTGGAAGTTGGTTTAGTGATAGAAAATATAGCCAATGTTGGAGTGGAACTGGTCACCAGTATTTTTCTACCATTAGTAAGGTTAAAATCCACATCTAAAAAGTAAAAAAGGAACTATTATAAGATCATTGTGTGCCTTATTTTGCTGGCACTCCACAAGGGAGTTGAGGGTGTTCAATTATATTTATCGAAGGAAGAATCCTCAAAGGATTGTTGGCAATGATAAAAAAATATCTTGTAAAAAGTTTAAACTTGGCAAAGAGCCAACCATGTTTTGGAAAGCAATCGTAGAGATTCTGATGAAAAGTCATTTGTCAATTATATTTCACGTAATAGCACACACACTATTTTAAAGCAATTTAAAAAAGTAAATTTAACAATGTAAAAAATTCAAATTCATTTTTGAAAGCAGCATATGGAGGCATGATTATTCATGTTATTTGCAATCGAAAGTTTTTTTCATTATAAATGAATTCCCTATTGAATTATAAGTGATTGTTGTCTTAAAATTACTGAGTTTTAATGTCTTGGAATTATAATATGAATTACATTTTTAATATTTGACTTCAATAATTGAATTTAGTCGGAAAGAAAAATGTTATTTATCACAATGATTCGCCTTGCTTAAAATAAATATCTTGTGAAAATTTTATTCTTGATATTGTGCCAAGTGCGCTTCGGAAGGAGGTCTCAAAATAGCAACACTGTTATCATCCGTGCACTATTTTCTAGATATGCTTTTAGTTAATATCTCGGCTAATTACAGATGTATTTTTTATCATTTGCAACAATCCTTTGAGGATTCTTCGTCGATAAGTACAATTGAAAACCCTCAACTCCCTTGTGGAGTGCCAGCAAAATAAGACACACAATGATCTTATAATAGTTCCTTTTTTACTTTTTAGATGTGGATTTTAACCTTAATAATGGTAGAAAAATACTGGTGACCAGTTCCACTCCAACATTGGCTATATTTTCCATCAGTAAACCAACTTCCAAAGGGGTAAATAACAAAAATGTTCTAAAATTGAGATCTGCGATATTGTTAAATCTAGAAATTTAAAATTTGGTTTAGTTAGCACTTTTAAAATGCAAATGTTCACTAATGCTCGTATTCACCATCTACATCAACTTGGAAAAACGTGGGTTACACGCTCAAATGACATCCCCGCTTATCTTGATTGGATTTGATAGAGGCGGAAAACCAATCAGATTACTAAGAAGTAACATTTTAGTGTTCGACCCAGGTTTTCTAGATTGAGGTAAATGGTGAATACTTGCATGAATAGTTTCTAAAAAGTTCGAAATCTAAAAGTTGAAAATGAATAGAAAACGTTTAAAATTAAGATACATTTGGTAGAGTTAGGGCTAGAAACATAAAATTTGCAAAAATTCGAAATTTTAAAGGATGCCAAAGTACAAAACGTTCTAAAATTGCGATTTGTGTGATACAGTTGGTATAAAAGATTAGAATCTGACATGATGGTAATTTTTAGTATGCATAAATGCTCAAGAACGGTTAAAAAAAGTTTCAATTTAAAAGAATGAAATGAGCAATAAAAGGCCCCAAAACGATATAAATTATGTTTGATCGAGATTTCTTAGGGCTAGAAATGTATGGCAAAAGCATTCATGATAATGTCATCCTAAATTTATTGCCTCTCCCCCTCTAGGCTATCCAGATATTATCCGAATGGCCTATTACGTATTTAGCGTAATTGAGAGACTCCAGAACTGATTGACTCCAATAATCATCCGTACAGCGATAGTGATGCTGTGGTTCTCAAGGCAGCCGTTTTGTATGCAGCGGTAAATGTTTCCAACACTTATCTGAAGATTACCTGCGATCAGTTACAGGGTTGGCAAAGTGGGTCCAGCCCAGAAAAACCCGCCCGGGTTTTTCTGGGCGGATTCACCAACAAAAACCCACGTGGGTTTTTGCTAAAAATCATTTCTGAATCTGCAAATCCCCCTAATAGTATTATACAAATTTTCCTTTTAAGACCAAAACCTTTACAAAATCACATTTAAAAAAAAAGACAGTCATATTTGTGGTAATCGGATGATAGTTTATTTCAGAATATTTATTTTTTCAATTTATTTATTTTATAAAAATATATTTCAAATAACTTACGCAATGTAATACAAAATAATTATCATAATTGATCTTTTTTATAGTTTACCAATCAAGATCACATTCACTTTAATTTTTATGGTAATATTAATAATTTTTCACTCTGCTCTTAAGTCTGGTCTGTTCTGTAATTTATACTATATGAATCCAAATGTAGAGAAAATCCTCTTGATTGAAGCAGAGCTAGATGGAACAGAATGCAGAGATTAGAAAAAACTAGAAATCCAGTTCGAAGTTTGTTCGCTTCGAGATTTGCATATAAAAAGACCAGCCCCGCTAGCAGGCAAAGTCAGCTAGTTTAATTATCATAATTACTAATTATTATAACAATTTTAATTACTATGGTCACTACAAAAATAAAATTAATTATTCATTGTGATAACTAATATATATTTAAAACTGATAAGAATTTACTTTTATCACTTAAAATAGTATTAAGTTAATTATAATGATACTGTTTTTATTAGTATTAATAATAGTCAATAATAGTATTAATAGTAATTAACATGAATTATTCATAGTATGAAAATTATTTTATATCAGTCATTGTTAATAAACTTATTCTAATATTAGTTTTAAGTTTTCTATTGATATTAGTATTAATATTAATATCCGAATAGAATGAATTTATTAACTGATATTATAAATAATATTAATTAGTAATAAATAGATTAGATGTGATTAAAAAAGGCAACTTAATAAATATATTTTTAAATGAGTTCATAAATATATTATTAAATATACAAATATACAGAAAAATAACTAAAATCCACAAAAACCCAGAAAAGCCCACAAATACCCAGAAAAACCCACAAATACCCAGGTAGGTTGGGTTTTTGTACAAAAACCCGGTTTTTGCCAGCCCTTGTCAGTTATGACAGCCTGCAGATTCGGTTATTAAGGTTAGAAGCGGTCTTAATGAATGATGTCAACCAGTGTATATGTGGTCATTTGCACAGTACGTTAAAAAAAAATGCTTTATCTCTAGTGTATATTTCTGTTTAAGGGTGTATTTCGATTCAAACTGCTTATTTTCCGATTTATTTTTAAATACATTTTTGCTCTCAAATGCACCAAACTTTCAAATTCTCTTATTTAGAAAGTACTCAAGGTGCCGTAATCATCGATTCTCTGATAAATGCAGAAAATATTCCAAAAAAAGCAATCAAAAACAGCATTTTGAACCGAATTTTCCGAAGCGGGAAATTTGTGAACGAAAAAAAGGGTCATACTGAGAAGGTTTGGTAAATTAAAAAAAAGGAATTGTTTATAAATCAAATTCTAATGAATTGAGCGTAAAAAGACATCACACGGCACCTTATACGTCTCTTCAAAAATCCCCTCAGCAAGTTTCATGTTTCTACTTTTAAAAATGTGTCTGAAATTGTATCGGAAAATTTCAAGCTGTTGAAGATGGAAAACCGTTTTTTCGAATACACCCTTAAAAGGAAATGTTGATTTGTTCTCAAATACCCGACGCACCCTGTATAACTCAGTAAAATTACAATCAATGCTTTTTTCCTGCGAGGCACGGCTATGAGTGCATCCCTGGGAGCAAGCACCATTACTCACTGCTATATTACCAACTAATGGAATATTATGCTCTTTAAATTTGTGCACAGAGCTCCCCCTCCCCCTACGGAACAAATGATTCGAAAGAAATACTGATTAAGATAATTTGTTCACTCACAATCAAAAACAGCTTTTAAATAACTTTATAGTACTATTTTTTAATTCTTATTTTTACAAATATTTTTACCTGAATTCACAAGAAGTTTAATATGATTGAGAGCAAAAAAGTAAAACGGCGTTTGAAATTGACAGAGATCTACAAAGGGTATGTTTTTCTGCATTATTAAATGATATATTATTGTTTCGAACATGAAACAAAGACAGAAGTGCAATTAAGAAACAGCCCGCTGTATAACATATAAACTAAAAAAGCATCTGTGTGGCAAGAAATCACCATTCTTTTATCATAAGACGTCACAAAAAAGTGACTTAGTACAAATAACCAATTTCCACTTAATTAATTCATGCTATATGCACATTCACAATTTTAAGTAAAATTATCTCCATTTAACCGAATCACTTTGTTAATTAGAATATGATTCAACAAAGCGGCGGATTCCAAAAGACGCCAAAACGTTTAAATATTAAGTTTGGTTTTGATTCATATAAGGGCAATTATAGCGATCTTTCCTAGCTCTGGCTCTGACAGGGGTTTTAACCCCTCCCCCTTTGGCTGTTCCACTGAGTCTAATGTTTTCTTGCATTTAGATTTCCTCGGCCCTATTTGACAAAATATAATGTTGTACAGTTATTTATAACAAGATAATTTTATTCTTTCTATTATTCTTTTCATAAAAAAAAAAAAAAAAAAAAAAAAAAAACGTTCCCTTCAAAAAATGTACTATTCCATTTTTTCCTTTTCTATCCATTTTAATAATGTTATTATGATTTATTTTTAATCTTTTTCTCCATTTTATTTTGATTTTATATGTGTTGGATGGAACAACAAATTCGTATTATTTTGTTTTTCATGGCTGATGCGAAGATGAAACCACACACTTTATTTGTAGTTTTATAGTATTTGGGGTCCGACCAATCTACTATAGTTCTGAAAATTCCAAATATTCCTTTTAATTAATTTTTTCATTTTTTGTTGATATATATTGTTTTACAATTAATAGTTTTATATTAGAATTCAAATTGTTATGCTGCTTTGCGCAAGTAATTATGAATGTAATCCGTTTTAATATTTCACACATTGGTACTGTCTTTTCACCTTGAATGAAATATTCATTTTGAAATATTTCCTTATTATTGGTATCTTATATATTTTTGATATATTACAAAAGTAACTAAATGGTTTAGCAATCTGATATATATATATATATATGTTACATATGTATAAAGAAAAGAAAGATGGATTTTCAACCTGGGGGTCTTGACCTCCCCCTCCCGGTCTGAGCTCCCCCTTCTGTTTTTAGCCACATACAAATTAAAGAAATTCCCAACTTCCGCACAAAACAACTCTATCCTGTTTTCAATATTGGTGCAATCTTATTCCTACCAAACGATCTATCAGTATGGAAAAAAAAGGGGGGGGGGGACAGAAATCCGCAGGAAACAAATAGGGTTTTTCTGAAAAAACGCACGCTCCGGCAGTCAGCCGAGTAAATGTAGAAGGCTTTTTCCATATATACTTCTGGGGAGTATTCTGCTTTTTTCTTCTTTTTTTTCTTTTTACAGGATGATTTTTAAAAGAATGACAGGAATATAAGCAAACACGAACGAACAGGTAATTATGGTACCCTCTTTCTAAATATAAATTCCCACACTGTGATGTTCTTATTTAAAACTCCTATATCAAGGGAATTTTAAGAAAAATTTTCTCATATTTGAGTTACATTTTTATCGGTTTTTGCATTAGTGAAAGTGTTATGCGATTTCAAAAATAAAGTTAATGTATGTTTGAGAAAAAAAAAGTTATGTTTTCCGCACATTATACAACATTTTGTGGATGTTATTAAGAGTAAAAGAAATTATTAATGCATAAAAAATACAATTGGAAATTGTTTTTTCAATCAATTTTTAAAAAATAAATCAGTGTTTATAAGGGCACAGATCGATCTATAATAATTGCAAATAAAAAAAATTGACCAAACAAATAATGAAACAAGGCTAAAGATTTATTTATCTGAAATATTAATAAGTTTAATATTATATAATACAAGGTGTAGCACGAGTTTGAGGGGGATGGGGATAAAGGAATCAAAACTTTGGCTGCAATGTTTAATTCTAATTAATACAAGGCCAAAAAAAGTACCGTATTAAAACTTGGAAAGCTCGTTGTAATGAGTTAGTTTATCAGAAGCGATTACCTAACGTATATTAAATTGAATCTAACCATTAAAATTTAAACAGAATCGCTTAACTTTGTTCTCTTCCCATAGATTTAGCACGAGAAAAAATATGCAAAACAATTTTTCACCAATTTTGAATGATGAGTTAACCCTTTAATGTTCATCGGTTTCTCCACGAAGCCACAAAATTTTAATTCTGATATCAACAATGACACCGGAATTTTAATTGTAAAAAATCCATTTTCTATTGTATGTGTAAAATCACGTTTTCTTATTTAGAAATATATTTTTTCACAATTACCGGTGTCATTCATTTATTTCAACATCTTAGCCATGAAAATGCTTTGTCCGTTAAAAGGAGTAAAAATAGTAAAAAAGTTACTGCACGTTTTTTACTATTTTTATGGGAAAAAAACTTGAAATCTGTATATCGGGATAATAATGGACATAATAATAATAATAATAATAATAATAATAATAATAATAATAATAATAATAATAATAATAATAATAATAATAATAATAATAAATGTAAAATTTCAAATTTTAGGTAAGTAGTTTATCCACGTATTCTACGTACATATTTGGGGTTTTAAGATATTGTTGGTATATTTTGCAATTAAATGGGCTAAAATTAATTAATTAATTTTATCTGCTTAACATTCTGTACTTTCTTTATATTAATATTTTTAAATATTCAGTAAAAAAAAAAAATATATATATATATATAAGTAAATTTTGCCTTAATAGTTTGATCGAAATTCTAAATTTTTGTCAAATTTTGTCATGTGACATGGACAAAATAAGTGTCATTCCATTCCTTAGGCTGTTCTTGATCAGTTACATCGATCATATTCGCCAAATACGTGGCACATAATGACAATTATAGGTGTGTGTCAGATGTGGCACACGTTGCATTGACGGGTGAAAGAACAATTTGTAAAAATCCATGCAAATTTTAAATTGAACTTTTAAAAAATATTAAACAATGTAAGAGATACTTAAAAATCATAAAGAAAGTTTTTGTCTCTCGTTTCTATGAGAATGCAATTAAACGAATCCGTCTACCTTTTAAAAGAAACAAGTACAGTTTAACTCGATGATTGAAAAGTTATTACAAATAAGTAAAAACGACAGCATTTAATTAATAAATAAAAAATCATTATTTTGTATGCTAAATATAAACAAATCAGCAGGATATTTACAGATTTCTAGATCATAATATTAAATAACATTAACAAATATTCTTGACTGAATTAATTTCAAAATTAGGATAAAAATAAATATATACACCGTAATAAAGAATAAAGCAAGAACAAAAGTATAGGAAATCCTAAAGTAAAAACTTTCGTGCGAAAAGCTTTATTCTAAAATTTTTAAAATTAAGATTATATTTTGCTTTCCAATATTTCATTTTATTTGCGTCGCATTTATTCCTTACGGATCACCACACTTTTAATATTTTCAATCAAATTTGAATGTAAAATATCTGAAAATTCTGAAAACACCATTACAAATACCTAAAAATATAGAAAAGTTTTTGAAATTAGGTATATGTTTCAGAATAAGAATATTTTGTTATTATATTTAAATATAAAAATGCTGTAAAAACTACCATTAAACTATACAAATAAGGTACTATAAAATATTAAACATACGGTAAAATTTCACATTTGAAGCACATGTTTGTGAGCATACCGTTTTCTGAGGTGGAAAAAGTTAAAATCGCTAGAAAAAGCCTTAATATCGGTTTAAGAAAATCAAAGAATCATTATCAGTATTTATATTTAAAGTGTGTAAATGCAATGCAATGCATGGAAAAAAAAAACCATCCAGAACTTGTGAAACAACATAAAGAAGCAAATGAACTTACAGCCTGCAACAAATGAAAAAAAAAAAAAAGATCCATAGTAGTAGATAAAGGCCGTTTCTGCGGCCGGAGGGGGAGAGGAGAGGGGCAATGGGCAATCCATCCACAGCATTCAACACCCACAAGCGATGTTTATATGATCAGACACCCGATATGTCGACTTCATGATTTTTCAAGTCTCATCATTTAAGATACATTTTAATCTCATTTTCTTGTTTTCACTAATATTTGTTAGAAGGGTTTCGAAGGCTTTTTAGTTAGCTATAAGGAGGAATAGTTAGCTATCTATGTGTATGGATCTTTGTATGACTATCTATTAATTAATTTAAAAAAGGTTTAGTAAATTTAAAGAAGTTTTAACATATTTTGAAAAGTTTAAATGAATTTTAAAAAAGTGTCAACACATTTAAAAAATGTTTAAGTAAATTTTAAAAAGTTTCAACAAATTTTAAAAATGTTTTAAGAAATTAAAATACATATAATCTTAAAAATGCTTAAAAAAATTCTTAAAGTTTTAAAACGTATTTAAAAATTAATTGTAAGTGAATAAAAGTATTAACACATGTATTATATAAATGTGTATGAGTGTATGAGTATGTTTGCATATGTGCGCACTGCGTTTAAAACAATATGTGAAAAGATAGTGTGTAGAAGTTTTAAATAATTACACATACGTAAAATCAACATTTTTTTTTATTAAATTAAAAAAAATTACAGATAAAAGCATATTTACAGGTAAGATGTATTAACACAACAACATTTTTCTTGATAATTTTATAATATATTACAAATTTTCTTCAATCAGTACAATCTTGACTAATTTCACAATGTCCATAAGCTAAACTGGTGATACTATCTTTTAGCAGATATCTTTTGTCGTCAAATGGTGATAAACATTTTTTGTTCTGTGTTAATGTATACAGACGGTGCGCATCTTGGGCAATCTTTCTCTGCTTTTCAATACTAGTTTTTTCTTGTTGAAGGCACAGCAAATAATCTTCATGCTTAATTTTCTGACGAACAACCTAAGTCGATAACCTTTCGCTCGTTTCTTCTCTTCTTTGAAGGATTTCAGGGAGTAAATTTTTGATTTTAGCCCAATAAACTCAAGGGCTAAATTACCATTTGATTCATCTTTAAATTTACCGATCACCTTCTTGTTGATATCTGAGTACAGTGAATGATGTTTCGGATATTCCGAGAAATCAAAAAGGCTTGAATGCTGTTTCAAATCATCATAAATATTTATATATATCATAGATAACATGATCTAAGATTTATCTAGCAATGATGAATCATTGTTAGATGAACTTTCTTTTAACAAGTTATTTATTAGAAGAGCTTTATAAAATTCATTAGAAAAATTAATTTTTGATAGTTATACATTGAAAAAATGTTACTTTAATTTTTTTTTTTTTTTTTTTTTTTTTTTTTTTTTGCGATATACCAAAACTTTAGAAGTTTTAATTAAATTTCGGATAAAAACTTTAATCTTCAACTAGAATTTTTGAATAGGTCTTTCAGAATATTTATTGTGAGACAAGAATATTCTTTTAATTTAGCGATTTTTTATTATGTTTTTATTCTAATTGCATGAGATTTCATTTTAAGTTGGCGATTTTATGTTCATTCCCTTCATGTGGTTCAAAAAATTCATGTGAAGCGTAGCTTGATGGGGTATAAATAGCGATGAAAATTTCATCTTATGTCATTCGACAAGTTGAATTCGTACAGTTCAGACGTGTATTCATTAGCTCTTGATTTTATCTAAGTGTGTTGTTTAGTTTGAGAAGATTAGTGTTTTAAGAATTAAAATTTTTTCGTTGATTTTTTTTTTTTTTTGGATGTTATCATGCCTTTTGTAGAAGCCGCTGCAATGAGAAGTCCTTTAGCTTTGAAAAAGATGTTCCAGTGCAAAACCTGTGAAAAATTATTCACAACTATTTCTAACCTGAATCAGCATATCAAGATTCACTTAGGTGATAAGTCATATATTTGTGACATATATCAAAAGACTTTCGGCCGAAAGTCTCATTTGAATAGACATTATCAAATGCATACTAATGTTAAATCATTAGAACAAGGCAGACATTCTCAATTTTCTATGACGAAGGATGATTTATCTCAAAGCTCTATGAATATTGACATGTCATCTTATGACGATGTACCTTTGAAGACTGGGACCCCTGAAGATGTGAAGAAGATTTTTACTATGTGTAATAAGAGTTTTTCAAACTCTTTCAACTTAAAGCGACATAAGAAGATTCATTTGCAAGAGAAGTTATTTAACTGTGATGTGTGCCAGAAGACATTTGGATTGAAGTGTGACTTACAGAGATATTTGAAAACTCATGAACAATCTGTATTTAAATGTAATATTTGTGGGCATATGAGAAGATAATTTGATGCGTCATCTTGGATCACATGAAGACTTGAGATTTTCTTGTCGTGAATGTACAAAGAAGTTTGGACGGCAGTTTGAATTGAAAGAGCATATACGTACTCAACACCCACGCACACCTCTTGTGAGTAGTGAAGCGGAAAATAACTTCATCATATGTGAAGTCCAAAAAACTGAAACAAAATCAGTGTGATGCGCTTAATGTGTTTCAGACTGTCATGTTTTATCCTGATGAGCGAGAAGAAAGTGACATAGCAGTGTTTCAAAGAAACTTTACAGAGGAAATTCAAGAATATTTGATGAATCAAATTCAAGAAAAAGGAGCAATTAAATGGTATATGGGGATGAAAATTTTTCTTGAACGCATGGTTGATAATCAGGAGATGCAGGAGATTCAATCTTATTTTCGCTGTCAATGCTTTACAGAACTTAGAGAAGATACTATTTCAGAACATATGGAAGAAGGATTTTCCAAAATAATTAACTCCTTTGAAGAATTTATTCAAAGAGGGTCTGGATGGAAACTTCAAAAGATTCATCATTTAGAACTTAAGATTGCTAAATATCACCCTCTTGCCGCAAGTTCATATATAGCTTTACCCAAGAAATTATATGATAAAAAAGCAGTACTTAATATCAAAAATGAAGATAACAAGTGCTTGGTGTGGTGTCTTTTGGCATTTAAACTGAATATACCCCGAGAGAAGAAGCCCGAAAGAGTTTCTCATTATATTCCTTATGAAAGGGATATTAAACTAGGGAATGTTGAATATCCTGTTCCCCTTCAGAAGATATCCATTATTGAACAACTGAATAATTTACGGATTAATGTATTTGGATTTGAAGAAGATGAAGTATGTCCTCTGTATATTTCTGAAAAGCAGAATCTGGATGTTATTAACTTGTTATTAGTTGATGATGGTGAAAAGCAGCATTATTGCCTTATTAGAAATTTCTCAAGACTTTTAGGAGATCTGACAAAGCATGGTCATGCTAGTTTTTATTGTTATCGATGCATTCGTCGTTTTTCAAGACAAGATCGCCTGAATAAACATGATGAATATTGTCGTCAACATACAGCACAGGCTATAAAGATGCTTAGTGAAAATGATAACATACTCAAGTTTTCTGGTATTCATCTGCAAGCGCCAGTACCCTTTGTTATATACGCTGATTTTGAGAGTCTGCTTATTCCTGTTGCTTCAGTTACGCCTTCACCCAAAACATCCTTTATTGAAAAAACAGCTTATCATTTCCCATGCGGGTATGCATATGTTGTTATCGGACCTGATGGAAAATGTGTGAAGAAAGCTTAAGTGCATCGAGGTGAAGACTGCGTGGATCGCTTTTTAAAACAAATGATTCAAGAGAAGGACAACTTGGAAGAAGTTTTAATGAAAGTGCAACCGATGAAGCTTTCACCTCTTCAAGAAAAATAATTTCAGCAGGCGACAGAATGTTGCATTTGTCATAAGGTGCTGGGAGAAAAAAGAGTCCGTGATCATGACCACATCTCTGGAGATTATAGAGGAGCAGCTCATGTGGGATGTAATTTGAACTATAAACAAGCACAGATCATTCCAGTTATCTTCCATAATTTGCATAATTATGATTCTCATCACATCATGAGCAAATTAGGAAAATTTAAAGACTACGAAATTGATGTGATTGCATCCACTATGGAAAAGTTTATAACTTTTAAACTGTGGAAGCGTTCAAGTCGATTTCAGCTGGTCTTTTTAGACTCGTTCTAATTCCTCCCTGCATCCTTAGAAAAACTTACCTCCAACCTTCCCTCTAGCGACTTCAAAATATTGAAAGAAAATTTTCCAAGCAATACCAATTTCAATCTGCTTACAAGAAAAGGTGTGTATCCATATAACTATTTTACTAATTTCGAAAAATTCAATGAAGATTCTCTACCCCCACCAGCAGCCTTCCATAATGACTTGACTGATGAAAATATAACTGAAGAGGACTATTGCCATGCAAGAAATATTTGGTCGGTATTCAACATGAAGTCGCTGGGAGAATATCACGACTTATATATTAAGACTGACGTACTATTGTTAGCGGATGTTTTCCAGAATTTTAGAGGCCTGTGCAGACGATTTATGATATTGATTGTGTGCATTTATTTAGCGCTCCTGGGCTTGCTTGGCAAGCATCTTTGAAGATGTGTGAAACGCCTCTCGAATTGCTGACAGATATAAACATGCTTTAATTATAGAACAAGGCATTCGAGGGGGAATAAGCATGATTAGTTATAGATATACCTATAGATATACCTGAATTTAATAAAGATGAGGATCCCAGTTACATTATGTACTGGGATGCTAATAATCTGTATGGCTGGGCTATGTCCCAATTTCTACCATTTGGCGGATTTGAATGGTGTGCGACAGAACATATTACAGAAGAATGGATTTTATCGTTACCTGACGATTCTGAAATTGGATATATTTTCGAAGTGGATCTTAAATATCCTGAGAAACTTCAAAAATTACATAATGAATACCCTGTCGCACCTGAAAGAGTGACTGTGAGTGAGGAAATGTTGTCTTCCTAAGCACGTAGATTGCAGGGTAATACAAAGTTCGCTGCAGCCTCTAAACTTATACACAGTTTGAATGACAAACGAAATTATGTAGTTCATTACCGTAATCTGAAATTTTATTTGCAACTTGGATTGAAACTTTCATATGTTCATAAAGCTCTCCAATTCAAACAGGCGCCTTGGCTTCGGAAATACATTTATTTTAATACTGAGAAAAGAAAAGAAGCTAAATCTTCTTTCGAAAAAGACTTTTTTAAACTAATAAATAACTCCGTGTTTGGAAAAACTATGGAAAATCTGCGAAAACGAAGAAATATTGTGCTGTTAATAACGAAAAAAGAGCTAAGAAATTAGTAGCTTCACCCACTTTTAAATCTTTTAAAACATATGATGAAGATTTAACTGCTGTTGAAAGGATGAAAACTAGCATACTCATGAATCGACCGATTTATATTGGGTTTGCTATTTTGGAATTATCTAAATTGGTTATGTATGACTTTCATTATAATTTTATTAAGAAAACATATAAAGATGACACTGCAAAGCTGTTATTCATCGACACGGACTCGTTGTGTTATCATATTAAAACGCAAAATATTTATGATGATTTGAAACAGCATTCAAACCTTTTTGATTTATCAGACTATCCGAAACATCATTCACTGTACTCAGATGTTAACAAGAAAGCAATCGGTAAGTTCAAGGATGAACTTAATGGTGATCTAGCCCTTGAGTTTGTCGGGCTGAAATCAAAAATGTACTCCCTGAAATCCTTCAAAGAAGAGAAGAAACGAGCTAAGGATGTATAGACTCATGTTGTTCGCCAGAAAATTAAGCATGAAGATTATTTGCGGTGCCTTCAACAAGAAAAAACTAGTATTGAAAAGCAGAGAAGAATCGCTCAATATGCACACCGTCTGTATACATTAACAGAGAACAAAAAATGTTTATCACCATTTGAAGACAAAAGATATCTGCTAGAAGATGGTATCACCAGTTTAGCCTATGGACATTGTGAAATTAGTCAAGATTGTACTGGTTGAAGAAAATTGTTAATATATTGTAAAATTATCAAGAAAAATGTTGTTATGTTAGTACGCCTGTAAATATGCTTTTATCTGTAAATTTTTTTTTAATTTAATAAAAAAAAATGTTGATTTTACTTATGCGTAATTATTTAAAACTTCTTCACACTATCTTTTCACATATTGTTTTATACGCAGTGCACACATATGCAAACATACTCATACATGTACACACTTATATAATACATGTGTTAGTACTTTTATTCACTTACAATTAATTTTTAAATACGTTTTAAAACTTTAAGAATTTTTTTAAGCGTTTTTAAGATTATATGTATTTTACTTTCTTAAAACATTTTTAAAATTTGTTGAAACTTTTTAAAATTTACTTAAACATTTTTAAAATGTGTCGACACATTTTTAAAATTTATTTAAACTTTTCAAAATATGTTAAAACTTCTTTAAATTTACTAAACCTTTTTAAAATTAATTAATAGATAGTCATACAAAGATCCATACACATAGATAGCTAACTATTCGCTTGTAAACAGAAAATCATATTTAAACACATATATACACCCTAGCTATTTTTACACATTATTTATACCATAAAATGCAAGACATGTAAAAAGCCTTCGAAACCCTTCTAACAAATATTAGTGAAAACAAGAAAATGAGATAAAAATGTATCTTAAATGATGAGACGTGAAAAATCATGAAGTCGACATATTGGGTGTCTGATCATATAAACATCGCTTGTGGGTGTTGAATTCTGTGGATTGATTGCCCATTGGTCTCGTGATTGATTGCCCATTACCCCTCTCCTCTCCTCCTCCGGCCGCAGAAACGGCCTTTATCTACTACTATCCATATACTCTTGAACTGAGTTTGTAAAATGAATGAGAAGGTACATGAAACAGATTGGTGGTATAATACTCATGAAAGGGCGAACACATCTGAGGCTTATTACATCCACAATAGATAATATTATAAGCATGATATCTTAAATTTGTATCGTTAGAGATATCAATCATTCACTGATTTTCACAAGAATTACAGCTCTTACATTCCTTTTTTCTGCGGAAAAACTTAAATCTGAAACAGAAGGTAAGCCACAGTGTCGGTTCAACTGATTATAGAGAATTTAAAGCATAGATTTCAGCACAAGGCAAGGAAAAATATTGAATTTTAAAATCATACTTTGTAGTAGAAAACCAATTTTAAAAAAATCAAAACATCAAAGCATAAACCTTTAATGCTTTAATAGAAACTATCATGATCTATGGAACCGAAACATGGATTATAAAGGCAGTGAAAGAAAGATACTTCGTGCGAACGGAGTGAAAGACTATTGGAGGAGAGCTGCTAAAGTATCCTGAGTGAAAAAAAAATGTGAAACACAGAATTACGAAGAAATACGAAACCATACGGAAACATCACTTATCATAATGACGAAAAAATATTGATCTGGTTTGGACATGTCAAAAGTATGAATAATAAGAGATTACCAAAACTAATTTTGGAATGTTAACTATACCCAGTAAAGAGAAGAGAAAGAAACCGAAGCAAAACTGAAAAGAAAAATTAAAAAAGATCACAAGTAGAAAAAAAAAAAAAAAAAAAAAAAAAAAAAAAAAAAGAGAGAGAGAGAGAGAGAGAGAGAGAGAAAGAGAGAGAAGACGAGGCTTTGGACAAAAAATTGAGAAACATTTAGATCGAATAAATCTCAATAAAATCTCATTTGATGAAAATATATTAAAAGAATTAAAAAAAAAATTCAACACTTATATTTCTTGATATGAATGATTTCTGATACTAGGAATGAATTAAACTGCATTTTATCAGTGATATTGCAATATTGATTCACAGCTTCGTCCATTTCAATAGTCTTTCTTTCTTTTCCTTTTTTTTTTCTTTTAAAGTACATCACCTCCAAATGAACAACTAGAAAATTTCTACAGTTAATAAAAAACACTATTTGACTCTTCAATGTCTTTTCCTAATTGAGAAAATGGGATGCAGACATTGTTAATGGTAACTTTCATGCAAGTGACAATATTCATACTTGACCGAAAATTTCGATTTAATAAACGAAATCAAACTAATAGGAAATTTGGTAAATATGAATTACACATACTACAAATGCTGTAAATTCATTTATAATTCAAAAATACATCAATAAGAAAATCAGTTGTAAGTTCATCAAGATTAAATGGACTTCTTGTTGTTTAAACTTGTTAATCATTGACCTGTGAATTACAGGACATGTTGGTCTAATTCTTACCATATTGTCCGAATTAAAATATACTATTTATCGTGAGGTTAAAAAACAACCATCAGGGTAATATTTGTTATTCGTGATAATATAATGTTAGTTTCTTTCTGTTTTTAAAGACTATTTATGCAGAACCAAATTTTAACCGTTAAGAGTGTATTCACAAAAATAAGTCCCTCTTTTCAACAGCTTGAAATTTTCCGACACATTTCCAACTCATTTTTAAAAGTGAAAACATAACTTGTTGATGTGATTTTTGTAGATATGTATAAATGGTCCTATGTCCACATTTTCCACTCAACTAATTAGAAATTGTTTTAAAACAATTTCTCAGTATGACCTTTTTTTGGAGGGGGGGGGGGGGTAGGGGTTCCTAACATTTTTGTTTTGATAAATTCTATTCAAAATGTTAGCTTTGGGAGCATTTTTTGCAATACACTCTGCCTTATATATATATATATATATATATATATATATATTATTTTACAAGATAATACTATATATATACAAAAAGTAGGCATTCCTCAAGGGGGCTCTTCGTCAAGTATTTTGTCCGATTTATTCTTATATTACTATGAACGCAGTTATTGTAATGAACATCTTTTTATGTTTCGATACATTGATGACATCATTTTAATTGAAACCACTAATAGTGTTAGTGCTTCCTTTCCTATAATTTATCCCACTAATCTGGAACTTACGGAAAACCTTTTATCAAACAATAGTATAAACTTTTTGGATTTAAAAATTACATTAGTGAATAACAAATTAATAACTGATGTATATGATAAACGTAAAGATTTTAAATTTAAAGTTAATACTTTTACTCATTTTAAATCTTGCCTTCATAATTCTGTTTATCGAAATATACTCCTTAATCACTTGTTCAGAATCAAAAGTTTATGTTCCCCTCATCTTATAAATAAAAATATTAAACAATTAATATATGATGCGATAAATCATGGATTTCCTAAGAAATTCATTTACTCTTTAATGCACAATTAATTCTTTTATTACTTATCATTTGCAGTAGGATGTTTATTGTGAGTTACTTTTAACATATTGCGCATAAAAAATATATCAATAAAAATATAAAAAATATAAAAAATACACAAAAAAATAAAAAACTATAAAATGTGTTAAAAAATAAATTAATAGGTCGGATGGGTGGGTAGATGTTAGATTAAGGAGGTTGGGCGGAGCTGCTGGAAAAATATATGCGCTTATGTTAATATTTATATTTAAAAAAAAGGTGTTGGCGGTAGGAAAATGGTGCAGTGCAACAATAATGTAGTGTTAATTTATTATATATGGTAATGTAATGTTATAGCATTCCTTGTTTATTCCTCTGGATTTAATATGTAATGTAATTTGAGGCTAATCAATGGTTGTTTATTTAATATAATATTTTATTACTATTACAACTTTTTAAATTCTTATTTTAGTTATAAAAGTAAGCTATACTTTGATGGTATATTTTATAATAATATAATCAATTATTAATTTACCTATTTTTGCTTTAAATAAGGGTTGGCACTGCTTATGTCAGTTGGTTTTAATTATGGTTTAAACCATATATATATATTTTATAACATCCTCTAGTTATTTTTTCCTCAACAATTACTAAAGTTATTTCTTATTTCTTATTTTTATTTTACTTTATTTTATTTTGTTTTTTTCTGAATAAATTCTGACTTCTAATTTTATACAGGGGGCCTTGGTCAGTTTTATATGTATAGGAATAACTGTTAACTTAAAATAATTTTTATAATTATTATTATTATTTTTATTATAAAATTCTACTTAATCATCTGTTTATATGTTGTTTACTAATATAATAAAAATAGATTACAATAGATTGTATTATTATTATTATTACATCCTCTGTTTTTTTTTCTTTTTCTTTTCTTTTCCTTTTTCTTTTTCTTTTTTTTTTTTTTTTAAATCATTTGAAAATTACTAAAGATATTTCTTATTTTTATTTTATTTTTATATATATTTTCTCTCTAATTTCCAACTTGTAATTTTATACAGTGGGGCTTGGTCTATTTCTTATGTAAAGGAATAACTGTTTAAATAAAAAATAATATTTATTTCTCTTCTAATATCCACTTAATCCACTGTAGTTTGGTTACTTACAAATAGATATTCGGTTGTTCCCAAAAAACCCTAGTTTAAACAAATAAAAAATACTGTTTTATGTTTTTTTTACAAAAAGAAAAAAAAAAAAAAAAAAAAAAAAAAAAACGAAATGTTTTTTCCAACCCTGTATTATATATAAATATAGTAACTTTTAAGATTTTGTTTTTATAGTTAAATAAGTTTTTGCATTATTTAATTGTATTTAGCAACTATAGATGGCGATACTAATGCTTAAGTAGTCAGAAATTATCTATCTCACAGGATAATTTTATCGATATCAATCGATTCAATTAATTCTATAATTATAATTTAAAACATGTAATTAGTATTAAATAGTTTAACTATTATCATTATGTTTAAAAAAATTATTTGTCTACTTATATTTTGAAATTAATTATTTTTGATATTAGTTATTTAAATATCTATTATTAATAAAAACTATTTTACAATTTTAACTTGCACTTTAACTGTCTAATGTGACTGAATGCAAAATTGTATTGACATCACATGGTCGAAATTGATATTTGTAAGCTAACCTATTATATAATTTAATTTGTCTAATTATTTCCATTTGACATGATTTTTCTATTTAATTTAATCAATTTTACTTCAAATATATTATTATTTTCTATTTCTTGTTCTCTATGGAAATTATGGTTGCGATTGACATTTGTAAGTTATCTTTATAAATATTTAATTACAGTTTAATTGTTTTTCTAATATTTTTTCTTTGAAATGTTTTTTCGTTTGCAATTACTATGTTGATGATTCTACTGTGTTCTTGTTATTTTTCTTGATATTTTTCTTTGAAATGAGTTCTCATTTGCGATTAATCGGGCAATGTGGAAATCATTTTTAGGTCTATCCTGATTTCCACTCAGAAATTAATCGCAATTAATGTGGCTATTTAGTATTGCCTTTGATAACGAGCTAAATACCACATTTTCAATTTTATTTCTAATTCTTACAGCTCCTCTGTGTGATATGGTTTGGCATTAACAAATTTTTACAGTAATTGATGTTGATTTGTAGTATTATCTAATGGTTCTATATATATATATATATATATATATATATATATATATATATATATCGACAAACACGGCACATTGTATAGTTTTTGAATAAGAAAATCTGGCAATCTGGTGCGTTTCAGAAGAAAAATGAATTTAAAAATGAGTAAGAAAATAAGCAGTTTGGATTTAAGTACACCCTTAAGATTAAAACATGGCACTTGAAGAGATGTATAAGCGGCCATGCGTTTTAATTTTTTGTCTCATTTAATCAAAACATGATTTATAAGCAATTATTTTCTCAGTATGACCATTTTTCCCCCAGCTCTCACGCTTCGGAAAATTCGGTTCAAAACATCAGCTTTTATAGCATTTTTTGAAATTACTCTGTCTTCATCAAAAAATCGACACGCACGGTACCTTATATATTTTCTGAGTAAGGGAATTTGTCAATTGGAAAAGTTTCAAAACAAAAATTACTTTAAAAATGAGCAGTTTGGATTTGAGTACACCCTTAACATAATTCACTTCATCTCCCACCTTTTCCTACCTAGTTTTAATGCTCCAAATCCGAATTCAGAAATTAAAATCTGGTCTGAATCAACAAGCAGTTTTAATGATATGGTGATATTTTTAGAAATTCTCCGTAGTTTTTTGCGACAATTAGATTTTTGAAGCTGAAATACCTCAAAAATGGCAAACAGACAGACAGGCAAGCAAATTGAAATGAATAACATTTATGAATTGCTATACAGAATATGACATATAGGATGCAGTTTTAAATAACTATCAGGACGAAGAGTAATACATTTTTCTATGAATTTTTGAAGCAAAAATCCTCTGCCAGTTTAATGGCGCATGAAGTAAGTACATAACAGGAAATGAAGTGTTTGGAAACGCCTTTAACTACCTGCTTTTCACGTACACTGTCTTACATTCAAATAAGGATGAAATAATGCTAGAATGTTGCTATTTTAAATCTTCTAACTTAATAATTATGTAAAATGGTTAAATTTTACATGATGGGTGATTTCATGAATATATTTAGATATTTAAGGATAAATAAATTGTTAGATAATAGTTATATTTGGAAATAAATTCTATCTACCATGCTCAATTTTCTAGAAAATGTATGAGGACGTGAGAAAATTCGCTTTTCCTAAAATGTAACCCTTTTTTTATAGAAAAAAATACTTTCACTTTTTTAACATTTATACTAGCTATCCAAAGAGATTACTTAGAGTTTAACGAATATTTCATTCTCTGAAACATAACGATTGTGGTTGTTTTCGTGCTAATCAATTCATATTCATATGACTATAGACTAAGAAAGAATTTTTTGAGATCATTAGAAAATATTGTATTACAACAAGATTTAACTAATATTACAACTTTCTGATACTTTTTGCGTTTTATTACATCTGATCCTTTCAAGTAAGTAGGATTAATTTTAAATTTAAAGAGCGAAAAATATGTTTAAAATAAATAAATCGAAAACGATACAAAAAGAATTAAACAAATATTAATTTTTATTATTATTACGAAATACTTAAACGTCAATGAAGTCTTATAGTAAATGTATTGACACATAGTAGCAGTACCACATGTAAGCAGTAACAAAAGTATTTGTTAAAAGAAAATCATACTCCATTAAAAGACATGTACTATTAATGGTACATCAGACCCGAAATGGTTAAAAAATCTAATTTTCTCTTTCAATCTATTCTATTGGTGAATCTGCATCGAAAATATATTACAATCTGGAAAAAAAAAAAAAAAAAAAAAAAAAAAAAAACTAGTTTATTGTGTATTTCTGGCACTGTAAAATCTTAACTTACAATGAAAACCAGTGGACACAGTCAGAGGTTTTTCACAATTTTCAGAATTCGATTTTTTATATACGGTGAATTTTTTAAAACCTCATCCTCATACCCGTGTCTATTATTCTTAAGGAGCTATGCACACGAGAATATTTCCAGAAGCTGTGCTTTTATACTTTTGAATGATTAATTTATATGTTTGAAAAATTAATTTAAACTTATGAAATGGCAATATTTAAAACTTATTTTGGTATGAGTAGTAATTTTCTATCAGAGCAAAAATGTGTCCAGGCTGGGATTGGAACCCAGAACCTTTGGCTTCAATTGTGAGTGTTCTTCTAATTGAGCTCTCTCGACGACAATCCACTCAATAGTGAGATTAGCGGCAATTGAGTTCAAAGGTTCTGGGTTCGAGTCCCAGCCAGGATACGATTTCACTCAGATGGAAAAATTATTACTCGTATATGAGTTATTTAATAATCGACTGATTGTATTAAAATAATTAAAATATTATTTGGATATGATACCTTGATAGTGCAAAATTGAACGAAGACATTTTTTAAAACTTTTTCTGAGAAGTTATATGCGAATTCTTATAGATACAAAACAATTGCATTTTTTTCCTCCGCTGATTATTAAAACTTTATTCACTTCACTGCAAAAGTTCATTTGAATGTTACTGCGCAAAAACATAAAATTTATTTTAAGGGTGTATTCGAAAAAAAAAAAAAAAAAAATGCGTTTCCACCTTCAACAGCTTCAATTTTCTGATAGAATTTCAGACTCATTTTTAAAAGTGTAAACATGAAACTTGCTGAGGGGATTTTTGAAGAGATGTATCAGGTGCCGTGCGATGTCATTTCGCGCTCAATTCACTAGAATCTGATTTATGAACAGTTACTTTGTCAGTATGACTCTTTTTTTCGTTCCCAGATCTCCGGCTTCGGAAAAACTGGCTCAAAAAGCTAACTTTGATTGCATTTTTTGCAATATTTTCTGTACCTATCAAAAAATCTATAATCACGGCATCTTATGTACTTTTTAAATAAGACAATTTGCCAGTTTGATGCATTTGAGAGCAAAGGTAAATTAAAAAATAAATCGGAAAATAAACAATTTGAATCGAAATACACCCTTAAATCATTGATAGAAAAGCTTTTAAAGCA
The DNA here is from genome assembly GCA_964019185.1 of Maratus speculifer. NCBI lineage: Eukaryota > Metazoa > Arthropoda > Arachnida > Araneae > Salticidae > Maratus > Maratus speculifer. The sequence continues at coordinate 116,998,362 of OZ025291.1, forward strand.
AAATACACCGTTTTTTTTTCTTTTTTCGCCATTCATGAAATAATTTTTTGGTACACATACATCAGTGTCCTGTAATTTATATTCAAAAAGTTTTATTTTTTTTAATTAACAATAGACGTATTTTTTTTTTATTTAAGATCATTAAAAACATTATTGAAAAAATTGTTTCCAGTTTGTGTTGCGCTATTTTAAACAGGATGAAGTTGACATATACAGGGCATCCATCCAGTTTTTTGAATGCCACTTTTATTTAAAGAAAAATTCTTCTAAATTTCGTAGAACCATATTTTGTTGCGTATTTTTCTTGCAATTATTGCTGGAACATACCATGAATTTCTTAAAAAAATATTTTGGTTAAAAAAATACAGACCAGTGGGAGCCCTGCATACATTAATGAGATTTATAAGATGCTTGGTGTAGAGTATGCCGTGAATTGCATTTATCATTAATCTACAGGGTCAAACAAAAGATCTCGTATACAATAACCGCATGCAAAGTGTTATCTATTAGGATAGCTAGAAGTGTGTTTATAGCTATAGTGTGAATTTATAATAATTAAACTAAATCTTTCAGTACTACGTGGTAGTCATAAATTCTATAGATGCTATTCAAAGTTACACAAAAGAATTCCTAAGCATTGCTGAGCACGAGCGTGAATTGACCAAAGATGTTTCAAATTGAAATTATGCATATTCAAGCTTAACTATATTTAGTATACTAATATTTTTGATTAGAATATATATATAAAAAAAAAACCTTCATCTTTTAACAGAAAATTTACTGGCAGCAGTGCTGCCAGTGATTTTCTGTTAATTGACGGATATCTGTTTATTTTTTCCGTTTCAAGAGGTAAAATATCCGTTTATTTAAGAAAGTTTGGAAAAGTAAAATAGGCGGCCGCGGGTACCGAACCACCGACCACAGCGCTGGAAGGCGAATGCGCTAGCACGGAGCTACAGTTGTACAGGCAGAAAATGCTTTGAAGAAAATACGTTCGTTTAATATGGGTGTGGTTTGATCTATTTCGTATAAAAGCTTTTAATTTTGAAGTTAATTTCGGGAAGATTTCGTCTTTAATGAGATTGTGGCTGGAGTTTTTATACGATAGTTTTAATATAACATAAAAATTTGAACTTTAAATATATTTACATAGTTTACTAGAGGGGGAAGGGTTATATATAAAATATGGGTGTTCTATTTTTATTTGATAATATTTTTTTTGGAGTAATATTGATTATTTTGCATTTAATTTTTTAATTAAAATATTCTTTTAAATGTGTTCACTTAAAGTATATTTTAAATGCGAATATTTATTTATAAATAACTTAGTAAATTCAACTTATCCAATTTTAAATAATAAATTGTGAGTTTTTTTTTTGAATGAATGAAGAAATTTATTGTTATTTATTTTTAAATCCGAAAACATTTTTGTCTTTTTAAACTATATTAAACAGCTTAATCTTTTGTTTTGTTTTTCTTTTTGTTTTTCCTTTTAAAAATAAATTTGAATTTATTACTAACAGACCCCATACGCATGCGTGCTAGGAAACGGAATATCTTCCTTTTTTTTAGACGTTCGGAATGAGTTCACGGATCAGATATGTTTTCTGGGAGTACGAAAATTATTTGTGAAAAAATAAGGATAATTTAGTGTATATTGGCGAATTTTTCTGACAGTGTATTACACAAGGCTATAAAAGAACTGGATACATGGTCCTCTGTGAATAGTAATTTCTTGAAGTGTGATTTCAGCTTAAGCCTGCTTTTGCCTGAATTACATTTTAACTTAATATGTGGCGTGTATAAAAGTCTGTAAATCTTATAGAGGGCTGTACAAAAGAATTCAAGTATATTTTCGGTTATTGGTAAAAATCGCTGATAATTAATTTTGAACTGCGCTATGAGATTTCTAACTAAACTAAATTTTAGCATACTATATAGAATATATGAAAGTATATAATATACAGGGCTGTACAAAAGAATTGTTGTATATTTTTAGCTATGGGTGGTGATGAATGCAAAAATCTAGTTTTTAAATGTGTTATGCGTTTTATAACTTTAATTGGGTATCTCCTTCACTTCATTAAACGCTGAAATTATATTGAAATATTTTAGAAGTGTTATAAATTGTTCCATAATGCATTCTTAACGCATGATATTTTTTCTATATGGCTTTAGTGGCATTCCAACTTACTTTTTTAATTATTCATGATTATTCATAAACGAATCCTGTAGATTAATTTCTGGATTGAGAATGTGTATGCGGAAAAGAACCGAACATTTCTAGTCTTTGGCATTTGATCAAAAGTCTGATGCATATTTCTGAGAACAATAGAAAAATTTGGAGGGTTAAAAAAGAACTACTAAGAATCTATTTGTTAAAAATACATAACCTTGCTCATTGGTACACAAAATCAAGAACCTTAATACGAACTTGTATAATTAAAAATAACGTTTCGAGTATAAAATCAACGTTTCGAGCCATCTTCTGCAGCCGTCTTCCGGAAAATATCACGGTGAAATGACTAAAAATTCAGTGATGAATGCCTTTTGCGCGAGGGAAAACATTTCGACAATGTCTCTTAAAAAAAAAAAAAAAAAAAAAAAAATCATAGAATTTTTGTAGTTGCCCCCTTTTTTTATTAGCACTTTCCAACAAAGTTGAAAAGTGCTTATGCATTCGGTTTGTCTGGCCGTCTGTCCGCGCTCTAATTCCCGTAAATATATTCGGATTGCCAAGAAATTTTTGGAAATTATTTAGGTTTACCCCAGCACGAACCCTATTGAAAATGAAGTTTCTACCATAATTAATTTATTTACAGGGACAGTCAAAATCTTTCCATTACATTACGGCCTATGGGGAAAATCGTTTCAAAGGCATTTTGAAGATGTTACACCCTGTCAAACATATTAAAATTTATATGCATTTAAGAGATGCTCTAAAATATGCATTCTATAAAATATGCGGTGAAAATATTGCTGTTATTAATTCATAGGCCACACAAAAGAATTCCATTGGATAATGGTAAATGGGGGGGGGGGGATAGTGTGCGACATGTTTTAAATATATTAAACTGTTTCATGTATAATAAAGGTGATACATGTCACCGAGGCTTAATATAAATTATATGATACAGTCTTGCATAGTATAAAGTACTTAGATATTGCAATAGTGCATATATTGTATTTAGATATAATGCATAGTATAGAGTATTACAATCTGAACGGAGCCTTACAGCGATGCTACCTGTTGCACGGGAAGGAGCGGAGGAACGAAATTGGTTTTTTCCTGTCATTTTCCATCTCCGCTTCCCATTGTTACGCGGACTTTCATCTGCCTCATCAGCCAATGGCAGAGCATCATTCTCTCTCCAGCTTCCTACCTCGTTTCCTCTCCACCTTTTTCTTAAGATTTTTATTTCGTTCGTACTTGCGTGTGCATGTGTAAGCATAGTCACATGGCACGGAATTATTGCGTACTATATTTATTATACCTGACGTTTATGAGATGAGGTGAATTAATTATGATTTTTTTTTTCTTAAAAGCATTTCTCTTATATTTGTTCGTTTTAATTTGATTTATTGCATATTTATTACAAACAAGATAGAACCCGTCGAGTTTCGACGAAATAATATGTTTTAAGAAGGAACTGTATCATTGATTTATAATAAACCTGCGATATTAGTAACAATAAAATATGCACTTTATATTGGTAAGTCTAACTCTTAAACAGATGATGTTTGACCTAAAATTAACAAAATACTATTTCTATAAAACTCAGTTGTAGAAATTATTAAAATTAAATTTCAATTGTATATGTAAGGAGTAAAATATAATAAAGATTGGTTGTTATTGTACAGTAATCAATTAAGACATTTTTGCTTAATATTTCAAAATAAAAAACAGTAAAATTTATTCCCCTCTGATTCAATCATGGAGCTTTTACCCCGCCAAATCGAAACAGACATCATTTTTACTATCTCACACCTCTCGTATCCATATTCTCTTTTTTAAAGAATTGGTATTTTAATTTGGTCATTTAAAAATCATTTTAATTCAAAACTTGAAGTCTCGATTGTTATTATCAGGAAACAAATACTAAAATATTTATATTCTTTTAAATGTAAATGGAAATTTCTGATATAATCTGCGATACATGCGAATAAATACGATAGACAATATTTCTGTGACGTCATATAAGGTAATCAACCTCATCAGCCTCTATTGAAGACAAATAAATATTCAAAAATATTAATTATCACTGAATTATAAATATTTAGAACGTATCTTAACGCATTTTTTATCTTATTTGCTAACATATTTAATTAAAAAAATCACTTTTTATGAGAAAATGGCAACAAAAGGATGCAGAAATCTGAATTTTTTCCTTTTTACTTTTAATAGAAATGAAGTACTTCTGTTGCCACGATCACAAAAATGGTATTGGAAACTACAGAAAAAAATTAATATCTCAAAAATAAATTAGGATACAGTTTTCAAAGAAATTGCGTTTAAAAGTAAATTTTTTTCTCTATACGTCGATGTAAAAATTGAAAATGTGCGATGTTTAGAAGTTTAAAAATTTGCAATTGCAAAAAATGTAAAACCAAAATTTCATTTCAAATTTTAAAATGTTACCATTCGCAAATGACGTATGCGTTACGCACAGATACGTTTGGCCTTTTTAATAAAATAATATAGATAAGGCATTTCTTTTTAATAAAGATGTATGTTTTGCTTCCAACTGGCTTGCTTGCTAATCGTTGCCACAGATTTATTTCGGAAAATGAAGCATTTGAAGTTACTGTAAAAATTAATAGCTCGAACATTATTTGTCAGCAAATTATTACACAAACTGCGTTGGAAAGTTTAAAAAAAATTGTACTTTTCTTGATATTAATTTTATATCTAATAATTATGCCGATTTTCATTGAATTAAAAAAAAATTATTAATTTTCACAATGACATATCATAGGGGCCGTTCAAGTATTACGTAAGCATATTTTTAGCTATTTTGTATCCCTCCCTTCCCCTTGTAAGGGAAAATAAGCAAATGCTAGACCCCTCTACCCCTTTGCTTACGTAAGATTTTATGAAAATCTTACATCAACAATGTTTGCTATAAAAAATTAATTAGCAATAAATTTCCTTATTAATTTATAAAATGTACATTAATAAACATATAGGGGTTGAGGATCGAAAGAAGACAAAATCGATTTAAAATATATTTATATATTTTTTAGAAATACAGCATGGCTAACTTATTTAGACACATAACTTAAAAATTTTTACAAGAATCATGGGAAGATTATGTTTAGCGTTGATACTTTTAGTCTGGTGTCCAAGATTTATGAATTCATGTTTTTGTATTGTATATTACTGCATATATTACGTAATAATGGACTGGTACGATCCTCAATTTCAGACCTTGTTTACTCCATACTTTTCTTTCTCAAGTCGTTCAACATCCGCAGACGGCTCATCCAAATCATGCTCTTTTGTTCTTTCTTGTTAAACTATAGTTGCTTCGTTATCCAATGCTTGCGTAAGCATTCTCGACTCCCCTCTCCACCTTGGCATAAAAAATAAGCAGACACTGGATCCCTCTCTCCCCTTTACTACTTACGTAATACTTGAATAGCCCCATAGTGAAACCTTCATTGTATAAAAAGATAACTATAAATGACAATGTGTCCTGACGTGTATACTGGATATAGCACCAATCACAAATTATTATAAACTAATTCTGTTGAAATATAAATGTGAATTATGATGTCACGAGTGCATGATTTTTATAAAAGCCGATATGTTTGGGTTGTATCCATTAGTTTTATCATAGTTGTTAAGTTGTACGATTTTTTCAAATGACAATTCTGCATATTGTCAGTAACATGCAATTTTAGCATTTCTTTTCTCATTTTTTCTTTTTTTTTTTTTTTTTCTTTTAGATGCATTCGTAACTATATAAATAAATAGCAACTACAGTCGTTATCTAGTCTGTTCATCTGTCTATCCGTCTGTCCAGGTGTAACAGTGTAAAAACAACCTGACCAAGTGGTTTGAAATTTAATATATCTAATCGATGCAGAATTTTATATAGTTATTTCAAATTTTAGGAGAATCGAATCAAAAATCAAAATGATAGTAATACAAGTTTTCTTCATTATATTAAATCCTATTATATGTAATTAATTTATTGATATTTCATATAGGGTAATAATTCTAGATTCCCATGGTGATTATTCTATTAAATCCTACCAAACGTAATTAATTTAGATATTTCCCATGATAAGTAATGATTCTATGTTACCACGGTGATTGCGTCCAATTTAAGGTGGAGTCATATTATTTCTGTATAACTGAATGTAATATAATCATAATAAATTTTGTATTCATGCATTTTTATATAAGAGTGCAACAGCTACTGAACCAAATCTGAATATTTATAAAATTAGTTATAGTACTAACATTAGTTGCCACGTTTGACGCACATTTTCAGAGTTGTTTAAGGGGGTGTTATTTTCAAATATCTTGCTGAAATTTTAATATTTTTACATGATTCTTTTTGCATAGGATAACTTAGGACTATCTACGACCGGGATATTTTTTACCTTTTTGATATTGATTATATATTTTTCATATTATGATAGTTTCAGTTTCAGAGCCGATTCCAACCGGTTGTGAAATTTAAAGTAATTTTTTAAGAAAAATTTGAAACCAAAATCGAGAAAGTGAAAACTATCTCGGTCGTAGATTGTCCTCAACTATTCTATGCAAAAAGAATCATGCAGCATTGAAATGTCAAAGCTACCGAAAGTTTTAAAACATTTAAATTTAAACTATTAGACTTACACTTACAAATCTTTAAAAAAATATTTACGCAATATTATATTTTTGAATTTTATTTTTTATTAAATTAGAAAGTCACTTATGACGAATAAATTTTATTAATTTTTTTAAAACACATTAGAGATTAAAAAAAAAAAAAAAAAAAAAAAAATAAGTAATTAAATTTCAAAAATCAGGGAGGGTTAATATGGATTTCCTTTGCCACCTACGGCTGATACCCATTCTGCTTGGATTGAAAGAAAATTTTGAAGGAAAAGCTACGCTTTTTTCATTATTGAGGTTAATATTAGTTACAATGATTCCACTTTAAGGCTATTAAAAAAAAAAAAAAAAAAAAAAAAAAGTATATATATATATGCGTATTTATATCTATACATGTTTCTCCGCTCCACAACGCGAAGCATTCTGAAACTTTTATAATTTAAAAGCATGATAATTTTGGGCATGCTTATTAAAATAATTTGTAGTCGAACATTTTTTATTAATTTTCAGATAAATGAATTATAACTTATAAGCGATTAGTGTATCAGGACGGTAGTTTTTTCCACTTTCACACACTGTCACATTTAAAAATTCAGTAACTCACCAGTACAGTTGCATTAAAGGTAATCTCGAATCTCTGCTTATCAAAGCGAAACTTTATACACATTTACTGATTCATATTTAAATGTAATAGTTAGATACTCGGAGGCAGGCTTCTCGCTGCCACTCGTCATTGCGACCAATCGCGACAAAGTGGTCTATTTGATGAGTAAAGGAATAATAAGACTCGCCAAAGTGCGAGTGATCAATTTCTGTTCATTTTTTTTGCGTGCATATGTATACCAATGTAGTGACGATTCTTATTCGCGTTGCTGAACGATTGGATATTACTTTACACATTTAACATTTGCCAAATCGCTATAAAGCAATGAATAAATTACGGCTTGAGCTATTTTATAGACGATTGTTGTCTGTTGCGACTGTTATCGATTGTCTGGAATTTCGGTTGAAAATTTCAATATTTTAAAAAAATCCCCTACCTTTACCGAAAATTGGAAGAGGCATTCGATTTCATAATTTTCAAATAAAAGCACTGGGATTCCCACGCGTTTACGAACAAAGATTAATTTAGGTGCGTGTCTGAAAGTAGCCAATTTGGATTTGAAAACAGCTTTAACCTTGATAAAAAGTTAATTAAATCCAATTGATTTTTTTAAATCATCAGATTTTAAAACCTTCACCTTTTATATAAACATTTTAATAAAAATTTTAATTTTACGTAAGAAAGGTGTTATAATAAAAATAAAATATAATAAAATTTCGAAACATGTCAATGTATTTTATTTTTATTATAACACCTTTCTTAAGTAAAATTAAAATTTTTATTAAAAGCTTTAACCTTATAAAGGTAGCATTACCAATACTCTATTCAAAGTCTCGAAGACCAAATTTTATATATTGGTAATATATATATATATACATATATGAAGTTATCAAAATAATGTGATTAGGTAATGAAATGATACAAACTTAACTTCGTTTATGTTGAATTTTTTTTATTGTTATAAAAAATAAATCTAACATGCACATATGTAATTGTTGACTTGTCTGTATTGCAAATTATTTTTTGACATAATCAGTATAAGAAACAACCATTGAATAAAAAAATTCTAAGCTATCTATTTTTTTTTTTTTTTTTTTTTTTTTTTTTTAAGTCTGCATCTCTATACTTTAGACATTCTTCATCTTCACTGGAGTATCTGATGTCATCTCCCTCCCTTTAATATCACATGAGGTGCGTAAGACCACCTCTAACACAATGTGATTACTTCATGTGTTTTTTTTTTGTTTCGATTGCTAATAACGTTTTTTTTTTTTTTTTCTTTTTTACTTTTTGTGCATCTACGCTCGACCTCCTAGTATCTAGACGGCAAAGGCCGTTATTTAGTAAGACATCCAGGTGGAAAAGTGCCACTGGAAGTCCCAGAAATTACACGTTTAGCTTCTTATAAGTCAATCATTATCACCTACCTAACTTTATAAGTTATTTTGATTCGCAGTGTTACACTGTAAGGCTTTTGAAGGTAAATATTGATACCAAAGAAGAGAAGTCGTTGTTAAGTTGGTTTTTGGTGAAATTAGGACGAGAAAAGAAGGTAAAGAAAAAAAAAAGGGGGGGGGGGAATCACATGTATAACCAAAAAACATAAAACATGAAAAAATATAATTCTTAAATAATTTTATAAATATTATTTTGTCATAAATTGAATGTTTGGAACTTACGAACAAGATGGAAATATGTTTTGAAAAGAAAAAAAATTGCATATTCTTTTTTTTTTTCTTTTTTAACTATTTGGGAAAATAGTTGTTGTTCTCGGTAGAGAATTGGGAAACCTGAAGTATATCTGAATCTTTTTATTGGTTGAATTCCGAAGAGAATTGGTTGAATATTATTTAATTTTATTAGTTTTCTGATTGGTCCATGCTTAATGTCTAGAAATGAAATACTTATGTTTTTTATTTTATTCGTTTTTTTGATGGGTCAATGTTTAATATTCAAAAATGCAGTACTTCTGTTGCCACAATGACAAAAAAGTATTAAAAACTACAAAATAATAATAATAATAATAATAATAATAATAATAATAATAATAATAATAATAATAATAATAATAATAATAATAAAACCTCAAAAACAAATTTAAACACAAATTTTCAAACAAGTTGCTTTTTTTTTTTTTTTTTCTATATACGGCGATGTAAAAATGGAAAATGGGTGATGTTTAGAAGTTTTAAAATTTGCAGTACCGAAAATGTTTAAACTGAAATTTCATTTAATACTTGTTTATAATTGGTTCAGGAATAGTAACGCGTTTCTAAAAGTCCAGGAATATTTATATGACTCTGTTATTACGTAAGCTAAGTTTTGATCATCATAAAAATGATGTTATTATTTTTATTTATTTATTTATATTTTTTAAATATGGAAATCATTTATAAGTCTAAAATTATAGTATTTGAAAATATTATTTTCCAAATGGTCGTTGTAATTTGTTAAATTACAATTTTTTTTGAATGGGGGGGGGGGGGGATTTTATTTTATTTTTTTATTTACGTTTTTTGATATTTTGTATTGGAAAAAAAAAGGGGGGGGGGCACCCGAAACCCAATGTATGCATGATGTTTAATAAATAATGTGGAAGTGAAGCAGTGCAACGACAATACTTAAGTGAGTCATTACGTAAGCCACGTTCTGATCATCATAAAAATGATGTTTATTACTTTTACAGTGAAACTCCAAGTAAGTTACACCTCTATTTAAGGGGCAAAACTTTCAGTCACTTGGTATAGGACTTGTAATGTATTTACCTCTGAATAAGGGACTCTCGATTTAAGGGACAGTTAAAAATGAGATCAAAGGGATTGATTTTTGCATTTCAGATAATGAAGTAGCCTGTGGTGAAAATGAAAACATAAATTTTTGTGAATTTATCAAACAGACATACAGACGACATACGATATAATTGACATTTATTTACCCACAATTCTGATTTGACATTAATGCGTTTATCCCCATTGAAAGTAACGCTGAATGAATGCTAATGTTGAGGATGATTCTGAAAGTGGAGAATAAAAGAAAATTATAAAATAAAGAACTTTACAGATGCTTTAAGCAAATGCAAAAGATCTTACAGAAAATATTGTCAAAGGACTCATGTTGAATCTAATTTCTATGTGAAAGAAGAATAACTATTCAGAAAGGGTGAAAAACGTATTTCTCATATGAACAAAATTGCTTATAACTCAATAGGTAATTTATTTACCAAAAATGTGAAAACATAGTTCGATTCGTAATAGCTTCTACAGTTAAGCATTCCAGTTTTATATCTTCCCGTTAAAAAATGAATTTGTAAATGTGTCAAAAGTTTTTTCCGATAGCTGAGCAGGGCAGTTGAGAGATTTGTTACCTTAAAATGCGCAAAACTGTTGAATACTTTTTTTTTCTTTGTAAATATTGCTGATAATGAAGAACTAAAAATTATTAGTGCGTTAAATGAATTACTTTTGATTGATTAGTTCAAGTAAAATTTCTTTAAATGTCTTAATGTTTTTTGTATGCAAAGAATTTGCATATAAAATAAAAATCAATAATTATACAAATAATTAAAAATAATTTAATCGGTAAAAATGGTTAAAGTCGAATATTGTTCACATCTGAATGAAAGAAATAATATGTCTCATTTCTCCCTTTCTCTTTGTTTTCTATGGATGTAGATGTTATGAGGCAAGTTCGTGTATGGTAAAAATTCTAAGATTCTAATCATTGTTGAAGATCTACGATATTATTTTTTTATATTATTAAATTTAATGATTTTTCTTAATGTTTAATTTTGTATGTAATAATGTAGTTAATATGAATATTTTTGTATCAAACACAGTGTTGAATCTAGGCGGTTGCCCGGGGGGAAACATCCCCCCCCCCCTGGATCAATAAAATGACCCAACGGAAATTTAGAATTTTGTTTTTTCAATGGTCAAAAAGTACAATTTCCCCCCTGGAGCAACTGAAGTTCCTCCCGGGGAAAAGTGTCTGAATTCGACACTGATCAAACATTAAATATTGATAAATATTCCTTTAAAAAAGTTTACCTGTTTACATTTTTAAACGTTTCTACTAAGTCTATTCAAACTGCTTATTTTCCAATTTATTTTTGAATGCACTTTTGTTCTCAAACGCATCAAACTTGCAGATTCTCTTATTTAGAAAGTACACAAGGTGCCGTGATTGTCAATTCTTTGATAAATGTAAAAAAAATTGTAAAAAAAAGCGATCAAAAACGGCATTTTGAACAGATTTTCTCGAAGCCAGAGATCTGAGAACGAAAAAAAGGGTCATGCCGAGAAGGTAAATGTTTATAAATCAAATTCTAATGAATTGAGCGTAAAAAAACATCACACGGCACCTTATACGCCTCTTCAAGAATCCCCTCAACAAGTTTCATGCTTCTATTTTTAAAAATGTGTCTGAAATTGTATCGGAAAATTTTGAGCTGTTCGATTTTGGTTGCAGATATTTTTTACAAAGTTAGTTTCACTTTCAAAACCGGTTTCGAAACTGAAAGTGCTTTTTAAAAAATATATCTGCAACCAAAATCGAAAAAGTAAAAAAGGTGCGCTGTCGGCATGCACCTCAGCCATCCAATGCAAAAAAAATTATTAAAAAATGTCAAAATGCGAAAGAGTAAGAGTTATTAGAAAAATGCTTCCCCATAGGAATAGCGTTAGCTCGCGAGCGTTTCCTCGAGCGAGGACAGGGGCCTTAATAATATTTACAACCAAAAAGGTTTCTCAACATTTTCAGCCAAATTTACTTTATATTTCATGTTCTGTGAAAAAATATTTTCTGAAATCGAGAAAAATGAGCTTTTTTACTTATTCTGATATCAAAAATAAGACACATATACATATATAAATATAAATAAGAACAAAATAAATTTAGCTAAAATACGAGTTATTTCATTAATCATTTTGTGATCCTCTCGCCTCGCTATCTAGTCAGCAACTACTGCCATCTCTTGGCAACCAGTCACACTTTTGAAATAACACGACTTTGCTGAATGCAGAGCGTGTGTTAGAGCATTACAGTTGGCTCTCGTTAATTTGAACTTGTCGGGACCACAAGAAATATTCGAATTATCCGAAGTTCGAATTATGGAAAATGTGAAATGCAAACATGCAAATATGGTACTATTACAAAGGAATTAATCCTATAATTTTTTTTTAATATATTTCGTCTGTTATCATTAGAATATGACTTAATATAAAATCAGAATTTATACATATATAATCTAATTAAAAGATTAGAAACAAGCACAATGGAAGAAAAATTTGAAGTATGACTGATGGACTGATGGGGCACTAAGAAAATGGATATCAAATGCATGAGATTATTATATGTATACTCGTTCGGAACAATTTTCACAAAAATCAAAGAAAGAAAGTTATTTAAATGATCTGAAATCTGTGACAAAGAAAAGAAAAAAAAATGAAAAATCGCCATTCTCATTGGTTCGAATTAAACGAAGTCAAGAGAAAAGGAGATCGAATTAATGAAAAATTTTAACGTTATTCTGCCCTTGAAAATTTCGGGACTTCATGTTTAATTCGAATTAAGCGAAGATTTGAATTATCCGATTTCGAGAGTCGACTGTATTTCGAATTAAGAATAAATTATTTTGGATAGATTCCATTCCACAAAGCACAAAAGGAAAACTTTCGGCAACTTTTGCTGTGTCACCAAAAGATTTCTAATAGTTATTTAGCACAACACTTGGTGCAATTTTAACACTTGGTGTAGTTATGAAATCTAAATGAATCAGACGTTTTAAAATGAATTGTGTGGTACTGGTTATATTTTCCTATGTCAGTCTACATATCTGAAATGATAAGGTAGGCATCAGCTAATAAATTTTTCACAGTACTAAGCTACAGCTACAATTACTTAAATTATTCGGGGACTCTGTTGCCTACGAGCTATACATTCACTAACACCCAAACAGCTTGGATAAAATAAGAATTAAAGTTACAATATATTTTATGAAGTGACAATGTTAAAAGAAAATATTCACTATGATAAAGTAATTAAATATAGAAGTTTCAGGCAAAATATACTACGTCATAAAAATAAAAATGTGATACGAACACAATAGAATGTCGAATGTATATAAAATTCAATTAGATATTAAAAATACATAAGACATTGGACAATAAAATAGAAAAACCTGCAGCATCATTTGGGGGACCCTGAAAATTCGGGACCTAGTGCTAGAGGTCTGCACGGGCCGGAATTTCCAGGCCCGGGCCCGGCCCGTTTTGGCCCGTTATAATTTTTACGATTTCTAAAAAAATCAGATTTTTATCATATAATCAAGATTCTTTTAAAGAATACTGCATTCATATCTACGGAGTGTTTTTATAGTATATTTTACAGGAAATATGCATTAACAACATTAATAATTATTTACATTCTCAGGCTTTCAACATTCGAATAAAGATTCATTAAAAAATTAATATAGCTTAGAATAAAAGAAAAAAGAAAGAAAGCTAAAAACATCGTTACTTTTGAAGCTGTTTAATAAAAGAAGATTTAGAAAAATATTTTCTTATCATTTGTTTAAAGATTTTAAATCCAAATTCATTCTTAAATTCAAAGAACCTCGTTTCTGATACATTTCTAAATTCATTTTTTTCTCAGAAACGTATAAGATTAGCAGGTATCTTTATTCAGAAACTATATAATCGAATGGCGTTATCAAATTTTTTGATACAAGCAATTTAAGAATACTGCAAGCAAATAAAATACTTTCATCATTAGCGTTTTGAATAGAATTTCCGGAACCAATAGCATAGGAAGGGATTTAAAAAAAAAAAAAAAAAAAATGCAATCATCTAAGAAATTATTCTATCTCAACAAGGTAATACAAGTATTTTATTTACCAAAAATGAAAAACGCTATTCGATTCCAAATCCATTCAGTGCTTAAGCTTATCACTTTTATATTTTTACGATTTAAAATTAATCAGAAAATGTGTCAAACTTTCCATTATTGAGAAATTAATTTAAAAACCATCAAAAAGTATATATCCAAAGATTAAGCTAACATAAGTTCTTTATCGCTGTTAATAATTTTACATGAGTAAGTTAAAAAAATATTAAAACGGGTTACACACAATGTAATTCTCCGATGCCGATCTCTACACTGTAAATTTTTATATTGATGCTGTCAAACTAGTATGGCTGGTGACGCACATTTATACTTATTCTCGTTAAAACCATTTTCGTTGAAAAAAACTCATATTTTATCGTTTTTGTCGAAATCTTTAAAACGGGCCGGCAGGCCCGAAAATTTTGTAAATCGGCTAGGCCCGGCCCGACTGGTCCGTTCAATTTTTTGCCGGCCCGGCCCGTTAGAAGATTCGAAAGGATTCCGCCGGGCCGGTTACGGGCCACGGGCCAAGCCCGGGCCCATGCAGACCTCTACCTAGTGCCTGCGCCACGAATGCTCTGCCATAAATCAGGCATTCATCCGAAAAAGGATGTTATTATTTTTGTTAGTTGGAAAGAAAGGGGATGAAAACTAATTTGTTCCAGGGCTGCGGAGTCGGAGACGGAAACCATTTTTGAACATAAGAGTCGTTTAAAAACAAACTGACTCCGACTCCGGATTTTTTTTTTCTTTTGGTTAGACATTTTGGAGTGAAATTAAACTAATTATATGTAATTTTAAGTCTATGAAATGAATTATTATTGTTATTTATGGATTATATCAGGCTATCAAAATTAAAGTGTACAAAATATATACAAGGGTATGTACAGTGCAATACAGGTATTACTCGTGTACAGTGTAGATGAAAACTGTTTTAATTCATAATGTAGTGAATATTTTACATTTAGTATATAAGTACTTACCATACCGATGTTTTCGGGGTTTGCGGGGACAACCCGAGGTACAAAAGTCTGAAAGGATCCGAAAAGGAAAGCAACTTCTCAAACTGGCTGGTTAAGTAGAATTAAGACAGTTTATATTATGGGACCGGGTGAGACTGATAAAAAAAATTAAGAAGGTTGACAAGCCCACTATAACATATCGTCACCTGAGAATAATAAAGTTCTATCTGTGTTTTTGAGAAAATTGACCTATCAATATAGATAGGTTCCATTTATATCTGTGAAGGCATTTTTGCATCAAAATGATGTTATATATAATTTACATATGACTTTACAATCATAATATGACATTGTTTTAATCCAGATATGCCTTCGTAGAGATAAATAGAACCTTTCTATATCGGTAAGTCAATTTTTTGAAAAACACAGATAAAGCCTTAATATTCTCAGGCGACGATATTTGAAAGAGTCAAAGTACGCCGATGAAATAGGAACAATTTACAATGACTGGGGTGAGAATAAATACAAACACGGCTGAATTGTTTAATTCTTTCCGGCACATTGTGCCCAGTCCGGGATATCTAATTTTAATTCCAAACTTGCAAACGGCACCAATAATATTTTAGTAAAATTTTGCTTGTACAGTAAAAGCTTAAATTAAGGAATTCATAATATCTAAAAAAGTCGTTTGCAAATTCCGGTGGCAGTCTATAACTACGCATTTTAGTGCAAAATTTGCGCATGCCGGAGAGAGGCTTAAGGGGCGGGTCTCAGCTCATTCCGGCTCAAGCAGATCTCTTACAGGAGGCAACGCAATTATAAATGTTTGCTATTTTTGGAGGCGAAAGAACCCAGAAAACGTCAAAAGCGGCCCACGATGGGTTGACGTGTGGCCCGCTAATTTCGTCCATTTATTATTCTGAAAAATCGGGAGATCAAGTCCGGATAAAAAGGGAAATCCGTTGATTGGGAACGAAAAAATCGCGAATTTCGGTCGATGACGCTCGAAAAAAAGGAAAATTTTCTTGATCGGACACGGAGCAATCGTGATTTTCTTCAGTTTATCGCGAGAAAAACATGCGAATTATGTCAATTTGCCTAAGCAAAACATGCAAATTTCATCAGGGTCAGTTAAGAGTAATCATTTTCGTCAATCGGGTGCGGAAAAATCGCGATTTTGTTGATCAAGCTTTGAAAAATTGCTAATTTCGTCGATCGAGCTCTCAAAAATTGCAGATTTCACCGATCGTTTGCGGGAAAAAAAAGCGAATTTTGTCGATCGAGCTTGCGTGTCAAAATAGCGAATTTTTCCGATCGCTTTAAGAAGGGGAATTTTTAGGATTGTTTTCGGAAAAATCATGAATTTTGTCGATCGACTTCGGATAAAATTGCAAATTTTGTCATTATAGAATTATGTGACAAAATTCTGTGATAAAAATGTGCATCTCTGTGAAAATAATAGCTTTCATTGGGCAGCCATTAGATTATAGTGGTAGAAAAGATAAAATTTGATATTCTCAATGATAAATTTTACTTTTTATTGGACAAGAAAAATTATTTAATCAAAGATTGCTAATCGAAACTTCACCCAAATCACCTGTTGAACTACACATGCGTTTCAATAATTCTATGGATCATGCCGACATATTAAGTCATCAAGTCAAAAGCGTAATGTATGCTTATATAAATTACGAATTTCCTTCATAAATACTTTGATTGCATTTGATTTTTTTTTAAAAGTAAATTTGACATCCGTGCTGTAATCCTTCTAAATTCACCATTCGCCTTCTTAATGATAGTGAAAATAAAAGGAAACACGCTCTGTAGCTCTTTTTTTCTTCTCTCTCTTTTTTAAAGGTGGCTGGTTTACAACAGATGAGGCACACTTACACGAAATTTGACATGCAACCACACTCAAAGCTGAGAAGCAAAAACATTGTTTGCCATTAGTTAATTATGTAGAACAGCGGTCCTCAATCTTTATTGTTACGCGACCCATATTTAAGGGTTTATTCGAAAAAAAAAAAATACTTTTTCACCTTCAACAGCTCAAAATTTTCTGATACAATTTCAGACGCATTTTATAAAGTGGAAACATGAAACTTGCTAAGGGGATTTTTGAAGAGACGTATAAGGTATGCCGTGTGATGTCATTTTGCTCTCAATTCATTACAATTTGATTTATAAACAATTAATTTCTCAGTATGACCCTTTTTTTCGTTCCCAGATCTCCCGCTTCAGAAAATTCGGATCAAAAGGCCAACTTTGACTGCATTTTTTGTAATATTTGCTGCATTTATAAAAAAAATTGACAGACACGGCACCTTGAGTAGTTTCTAAATAGACAAATCTGTGAGTTTGATACTTTTAAGAGCAAAAGTGAATTTAAAAATAAATCGGAAAATAAGCAGTTTAAATAGAAATACACCCTTAAGTCAAGAAGTTTTTCGTCACCCACCTGATATGAGAGTTATCTAATATCAGTAAGGAAATTTTGCATGACTTCCATAAGATATTAGATACACTATTATATGAAATATAATTTTCATACGAAGGATGCACTAAAAACAAAAACAAGAATTGACAATTCGAATGTGTGTAAGTTGAATGATGATTCAAACAACAAATATAGTAAAAAATACGTTTATTGTTATCAAAACACAACCTTACAATCAGTAAAATTTCCGGCACTATGATGTTTGTTTATGTGTGACACTCATTTTCCGAATTACCTTTCGTAATGTTAAGTTTATCTTAAAATCTGCCTATCATTCTATTGCCCATCGGCTCGTGCAGAGATGGACATTCGTTTTTACTCCGATTAATTGATTGATGCAGAAATTTAAGATGAAAATCAAAGTTGGTAGGGTATTGAATTAAAATTATTAAAGCATTAAAATGAGTAACTATTTTTTTTTTAATATTAAAATGTATGTATGAGATAGAAGAAAGTTTTGGGATTGGCACATCCAACTAGTTTATATTTAAAATACCTCCCCCAGGAAATTAATATTTTAACTTACTTTTTGATTGGAGGAAAACAGGGGGGGGGGGACTAAAGTTTTTGCTGAAAGTTTAGATGTCCGATAATTTTTGTTAGAAGTTAAGTCTCCTAGACATTTGAAAGTTTTATATTTTTTCTAAATAAGAAAAGGCTTGAATTAGTCTTTGCTTTGGGTATAAAAATGAGGGAAAAAAAGCAGTAAGTCTCAAACTTTTATTTTTTGCTGGAATTTTAAAGTTAACTAAATGTTGAATGGATATTTATAAGATTTCGAATGTTCGATTATTTTTTATTTCTGAGGTACGGTTTGAATCTGTGTGCTACCCATAAGTGACCGTCCAAATTATCAGTCCTACATGTATCTTTTGATAAAATGTGTTTTTAATTGCACCTTTCTAGTGAAAACAATACAATACAATACAAATTAGGAATTCGAATATATGTATATTATATACATGAGAGATTCTCCAATAAGTGTGCAATTTGTACTACAGAGGGGTATATGCTATGCATTTTATCATTTATATAATTTTCGCTATAATGATATTCTGTAATGACATTCTACATTTTCAGAAATATTTTGCAAGAAAATAACTATGAATTTTACTCCAATAACATTTTAAATATTCAAATTGTTGCTACTGTCCTTTGTTTCACATTATGCACTGATCTTCTAACACAAACTTAAGTGTAATGACAAACTAATTTTAGAGATTTTACTACACAAAATGAAAACTTACATTCTAAAATAGAACTTACTTACATTCTAATATTCTAAAATAAAGAAGTTTTATTGTAAATTATCACTAGTTTTTTATTTATTCTGTACTGAGAAATGTTGTCCTCTAGTTTTTATGTTACTACTGTCACCATTGTATAAAACTGCTCATGTGGCCATCAAGAGACCAGATAAAATTTGGAGGACAGTTACATTTAGTAGAAGTTGAAATTTTTGTTGTTTAGAAAGTCACATGTTTTAATTATCTGACCTTCAAAAGCATTTATGTGGGATCTATCCACAAGGCACCCAGCAACAAAAGTTGAACTCTGCACTGCTGAATAAGCACCTTCGATGATGAGGCTTGGGATGACAAACTTAGACTCGCGAACATACGCAGACGCACCTGCGGTGCGGAATGTCTCCGCAACTACACTGAATTTAGCAAGTTCTGAGGGGCAGACGGCCTCTCATTATATGTCATATTATACCCACATGTAATACATCTATGCTGCAATTTATATATACTTATGTAAATAGCCAGGAAAGTTATCCATTAAAATATTCAAGATTCTTCTCCAAAGGAATCGCCTGGGCCAACTCTTTGAACTTCTAGACAAACAGAAAAGCAACTTACCACTTTTCCCATATTTATGCAAGCAGCAAAATAGACAGAAAGATAAGAAAATGTTTATTACCTACCACTATTGCCCCATACTTAAATTTTCTTTATTAATTTTATATTTTTATGATTCTGTGATGATGTAACACATTTTTGATTACAAGGAAGGTCTCCATCCATACTGCGCATACTCAGAATTTTTTTTAATACTATTAAATTATTATCCTTGTAATAAAGGAACAGTCAAAATTAGCGGCGGAATTACAGTAAAAATCTGTAAAAAAAATTAAAATTGTTCCGAATGTTTGGCGTGAAAAGACGAAAGCGTCACGCGATTTGGCGTGATATATATATATATATATATATATATATATATATATATATATATATATATATTACAAATTAAAATTTTTTTTCGCCAAAACTAACCTTTATACTATCTTAATTTTATTATAATAATGTTCCGTACTTACTTCAAATTATTAAATTAAAATCTTGTTTCTAAATCTAATCTGTTAATCTTTATGCAGACGATATAAATTCTTAATTTGCCTTAAAAAACATTATTCCAGTATGCGTAAATTTAAAAAGATGGCTCTAAATTAAAAATATTCTTAATTAAATTTTTATTTCTTAATATTCCAAATAAAATTCATTTTTCTATGTTTTTATCAACCCTTTTTAATAAAGTCTTATTAAATTTATTCCAAAACCATACCTTTAAAAAATATCATTATTTTATTTTATCTATTTATTTATTTTTCCTTCGTCAACCTTTGATAGTGTGCATATTAATAAATTCATTTCTTTTCTTTTTCTCTTAAAATTAATCATCTCTAAAAATCGTCTGCCTAAGAAATCCCGAGTCGATTATAAATTGGTTAAAGAATATTTTTTAAAAAATAAAACTATCGTCTGAATGAAGTGTTTAATCTCGAAGCTGGACAATAATTCTATTTACATAAAAGAATGATGGTTTGAGGTTACAGAATGTTCTAGAATTTTCTTTTTAGATTTAAGAAGGGAAGCCTCGAGCTGAGAAGGAGGATTCTTGGGTTTTTTTCTTCGATGAGTACGGCTCGCTGAAATAATGATGGAATGTTTCGGTAAAAAACAGTTTGCAAAAGGAGCTTTTCCCTTTCTCATGACTACGGATTAAATAAAGGAACTTACAGCAGCCAATGAGTAATTTATTGGATCTTCTACATCTATTTATTTTCCTCGGTGGCCATGACTTTTGTGCGGTGAAAGGGAAACCCGGCGTTGATGTCTCTGGCTCCTAACTTTTAAATCGTCATATATAATCGTCAATATATAAATATTTAATCGTCATATATATATATATATATATATATATATATATATATATATATATATATATATATAATACCATTAAAAGTAGACAAGATTCACCAATGGATTTTATCAACAAAACAATAAACCAAAACGAAGAATTAAATTGAATTATAGTAAACAATATTAACCATTTGAAATTAACCATTGAATTTAATAACTTATAGCACATTGAACATGGAAGGAAAAAAGAATAATATGAATACAAATGAAATTAGTAGAACCAAAGCAGAATCTTCAGGTCCCAAATACTTTGGAACTACAAATGGAGTGTGTGGTTTCATCTTCGTATTTGCCATGAAAAAGCAAAACAATACGAATTTGGGACTACCATCACACAAAAACCAAATTATTAAGCAAGGAACAAAGATATTTTACAAAAAGGAGTTGAAAGTAAGTAAAAATAATAGTTATCCATAACAAACAAAAAAGATAAAGCTGAATGGAAATATAATTGAACCGGAAAAATAATTAATAATCGATATTAACATAAAATTAAATTAATAAAATGATTAAAATTAGAATTAAGAGATAACATTCATATTAACATATAACTTAAAATACATTATTGTTACTTTAATCAGTAACATTTATTGTGACTTTACATGGTGAAAACTCATTATCTTAATATAGGATAATAAAAATTAAAAAATAAAATGAAAGAAAAATAAAAAATAATAATAATAGTAATAATATTATTAATAATAATACCAAAAATTATATCAATAACATTAAAAATAATTTGATAATTAAAATATAGCTATTTAACTATAGATAATAACTAGACAAATATCCATATATTGGTGTAAATTAAACAGTTTAAAAATTATGTTAAAATAAATAACCCACGCTCAATTTTTTTTTAATAAATAATTAACCTTTGCGCTTTTATCCAGACAACACCACCCTCCTCCGTACTCTAACATCTACCCACCCAACCAACCTATATATATATATTTTTTATTACTTTTTAACATTTTTAATTTTTTATTATTATTTTTATGTTTTATAATTTTTTTTATACATTTTTTACGCAAAGAATTAATTATAAGATCATGTAATATCTAATTATAAATTAAAGAATATATGAATTTTTTAGGATAACCATTATTTATAGCATCATATACAAGCTTTTTAATATTAGTATTAATTAAATGGGAAGAACATAGACATTTTATTCTATATAAATGGTTAAGTATTATATTACGATATACAGAATTATGAAGACATGATTTAAAATTAGTAAAGGTATTAACTTTAAAATTAAATTCTTTCCTTTTGTCATAAATATCAGTTATAAATTTGTTCTCTTTTAATATAATTTTAATATCTAAGAAATTGATTGTATTATTAAAAAGTAGGTTTTTTGAAAGTTCTAGATTAGAAGGATAATCAACAGGGAATTGAGATATACAGGTGTTATCAGTATCAATTAAAATTACATCATCTATATATCGATATAAATGTATTGTATTATTTAAATAATGACGTTCATAGTAATATAAGTATAAGTCAGATAATACACTAGATGTACTACCACCTTGTGGTATACCAACATTTTGAATATATATATTGTTATCATGCATGATAAAATTATTATAGATAATAAAATTAGTTAAGGTATGAAAATAATCAGAATCGATATTATGTGATATGTCCAACTCGTGTTGATATTTTTTAAAAAGCTCATTTATAATATTATGTAAATCCGATAAATCGATATTATTAAATAAATCTTTAAAATCATAGGTAGTGATATTTTTTATACATTTAAGATTTCTCATAATATGGACCAGTTCATAACTATTTTTTATGCAATGTGTATTATCACTTTTTTTTGTAATATTATATATTTGATTAAGAATTACTAATAGAAGTTTGTTAGCAGCATTATTATAAGTATTGCAACCAATTGTAACAGTTCTGAATTTAACAGGATGCTTATGAAATTTGGGTATAAGGACTAGATAAGGATATTTAAAGTTAGTAGGGTTAATGTCTAATAATTTATAGAATCCTTTAATTTTACGATTATTGGCAAGTAAGTTATCATTAATTTTTTGGAATGTGTTATTATTAGATATACTAGATTTAAGCAGTTGATGATAATAAGATTTACAAATAATGGCATAATTATTAGGAGATTTATCAACATAAGTTATTACAAAGTTTTGTTGTAATTTGTATATATATATATATATATATATATATATATATATATATATATATATATATATATATATATATATATTGTTTCTTGCTGTAGTTATTTAATTTAACACTGGAAAAATTATTTTCATATATAAAAAATTCATATAGAGAAAAACTATTTTCATATGTTTAAGCGTGTGGAAAAATAAAAGCCAGATGTTTCCATAGCAACAAAATCGAATCGACAATTCTCAATTGGACGTTGAGCTTGAAACAATTTTAATTAATTTCAATTACGAATTTCGTTTTAAATAGCAAATTTTGATGGTTAAATTTAAATATAAATACATATAAATATTGATAGAACAAAATTATACTTAACACAAACTCAAACTGACAAAACTAAAGTTATTTAAATTAAATTTATCTAAACAAGTTCATGAAACTTTTTTTTCCCCTTAGTGTATTTGACATAAAAAAGTATTTTTTGAAATTACATTCCATCGCCAGCCGATAAAAAATCACGAAATAAGAAAATTTTCTTTTTTTTTTTTCCGGACGTTGTATAGAGATTCCACTGATATATATATTTTTTTTATAAACCTTTTATATCCTTATGTGAAGAATATTCTGTAATTTTTTCAGATTTTCCGGAGTATGCCCGTAATGAAGACCTTTCTTGTTAGTTCACAATATCATATTGCAGTCTTACGAAGATTAACCTACTGAGCACAGAACCAATTTTCTTAATTTTGTCACTATTTTCCCTCTTACTTAGTTCCTTTTCAATGAAATTGCATCAGCTCACTACCATTTTGAAATTTTACAAAAACATTTACACTAGAATTTTCATTTAAAGTTATTCAAAATATTTACTGGCCTTTATAGTTCTACTGCGGCTTTTTTTAATAACTTTAAGAATACAATATAAGATAAGAAGATAAGATAAGAAGAATTAAGATAAGAATATAATAATTTTACATACTGTAAAAAATAAATGAATGCATTTCATAAATAATGGTGACTTAGGCGATGGATGTTATTGAATATGCTTGAAAAAGACGCTACAATGTCAAAAATTTAATATTTCCTGACAATGAAATTATTTTTTATGATTTCTTTTATGAACGGACGTATATACCTCCAGTTGTTAAAAGCTTGACCACTAAAGGCACTTTTTTTTATTGCAAAAATAGGTAAAAAGAAAAAGAATAAAACACGTAAATTTCAGGAGTAGTAAGGAACTCGGATGTTTTCTTTTCCTTTCTTTTTCCATCCAATTTCTTCTCTTCCGATCTTGTTCAAGCATGTTTCCTGTAAGTGTCCAGTAAGGCGTATACGCACAAATAATGAGTAGAGACCTCAGAAGTACCAAAATAATAAAAAGTGAAGCTTGTAAATATATATACACGCTAACTGTCGAAAAATAAAATAAAATACTGCTGTTCTTTAAATTACAGTTGTAGTCAGGCAGTCTGGGTGGTATAGGTAATAGCTAACTTCCCTTCCACTCAAATACGCGAGAAGATAATTTTTTTCCAGATAACCGTTTATTAACAATTGGTTAAAAGGCCAAAAAGATGTTCAAATGAAGAATTCTAAAATTTTAAGAAAATAATAACGATATACAGAATGAAAAACAGTAAGCCATTCCATGCTACGTGAAGGACAACTTTTGTACACATCAAAGCTTTAAGTACAAGTAGATTTCGTAAGAAATACTACCTATTATATTCTACATTATGTTGCAATTTTCGGAAAATTTTTGCATGTCAACTTCGATCATGATCTCTAGAACCTAACACCGAGTTCAAAACTTTACCTATCTGTTTATCTATATAACGCTTTTTTATGAACACGATAACTTTTATAATTTTGCATAAATCTTTTCCAAACTCAGATGTAAAATTAAGGCCCTGGAAATCTCGGTCAAGTTCGTTGACCTGCAAAATCGGACAAGTGGAAATAGAGAGGGGTTTTGTGGAAAAGAGAAAAAGACTCATACACATAGACTCATAATACATTTCAAATCAGTTTTAAGGTATTATTACTTCTAGGAAGAAGGCCGAAAATTTATGTATCACAGATCTTTTATAAAATAAAAAATGAGCTCTAGGGCATAAAAACGGTTTTCGAGAGAAAAAAAAATCTCAATTTCGTCGATTTTTCAAATTATTAAAGCCACTTAAATTTATTCTAAATCTTCTTAATATTATCTACAACCTTTATATTGACAAATTTTGATAAGATCAACTTTTACAAAGAAAAAAAAAAGGGGGGGGGGAAAGAAAAGGAAAAGAGAAAGGGCTTGAAGAAAAAATTATGGAATTATGGATGTATTCAAATCCAAAACACTTGTTTTCTGACTCATTTTTTAATTCATTTTTGCTCTAAAACGCATACAATTTGCAGATTTCTTAATCAGAAACTGTACAATATTACCTCATTGGTCAAAATTTATAAAAGCAGAATCTATTTCCATTAATGCTGCCAAAAAGGCACTTTGAATCGAATTTCTCGAATCAATATTGATGGACCTGTTCTGTTATCACTGATTTTCGAATGGACAGGGTCGAGAACTGTAAAACTGCAAACCTGGCTGGAACCTAGAAATTCCGGCACATTCAGACCTCTAATTTAATTGGCGGACCATTTGGGATCCCTGTACATAGCATGAGGAAACTATTGTAACCTATATTATAAAGGCCAAACGTATCTGTGCGTAACGCATACGTCATTTTGCGCATGGCAACACTTTTAAATTTTAAATGAATTTTGGTATTGCAATTTTTGCTACTAAAAGTTTTTTAACTTCTTAATGTCGCATATTTTCAATTTTTACACCATCGTGTAGGGGAAAAAATGTACTTTTAAATGAAATTTGTTTGAAAACTGTATCTTAATTTGTTTTTGAAATATTAATTTTTTTGTAGCTTTTAATACTTCTTATCTAATCGTGGCAACAGGAATACTCCATTTCTATTTAAAGCAAAGGAAAAAAGAAAAAAAAATTGAGTTCTGTATCTTTATATTACCATTTTCTCATTAAAAGGGAAAAATAGAAATTTAAATATCTTCTGTTATAAAACCCGGTGAATTTTGACTTCATTTACAAAATTTGATTTACACGTAAAAGAATATCAACAGTTTAATATCTATTTCAGCTAATAGCACTGAGACTTCAAGTTTTGAATCAAAATGATCAAATTAAAACGCCAATTTTTTTTTAAACGTGCAAATACAGATGTGAAATGTACATTTGTAAATTTTGATATGGTGAAAATAATGCCGGGTTTAGATTTCACGAAGAAAAAAATTATATGTTTAAGTCGAAGTTGAATAAATTTTGCTTTTTATCATTTTGGAATACTAGCTAAGAATCTTAATTGATAATTTATCATAATAACATATCTTTATTATTTTTTACTGTTTACATATACGATTAAAGTTTAATATTAACAATTTCTACAACTGCGTTTTATAGAAATAGTAATTTGTTAATTTGACGATAAATATCGTCTGTTTAAGAGTTAGACATAGCAAAATAAAATGCACTTTTTACTATAACTGATTTTGTAGGTTTAATATAAGTTAATGAAATAGTTCCTTCTTAAACATTTTCTTTCGTCAAAATTTGATGGGTTCTACCTTGTAATGAGAAAAGCCCAATTATGTAAATACATTTTCTGTGTTAAAAATATACAGAATTTATCATTTAAAATACAACGCACCAAAAGACATCATAAAAATTTTTCCTGTATTTTAGGACTACTTCACCGAGTTATGATGCAAAGTTTGAGCACCATTTGTGACTAAATGTCCTGTACCATTTTACTGTCCTGTTACTTTAAAATTTATACCGTAAATTCAGAATCAGCCAAAAATAAACTACATAAACTATATAAACTATATGATAATTTATAAACGCTACAAAAAAAGAGAGAACTTGTTTTAAGGATTTGTTATTATGATAGTTTAGAGCTTCGTGGACATCGTTAGGACTGGTTCGTGTAGCTATATTTTGTAAGTGGAATAAGGTATTTTTTCTCAGCTTTGCTAAAAACTAATTTTTATAAGTGTAAGTTAGCCGGTCATCATTTCCAATAATAACATATAAGAACATGAAAAACCGATGTTAATGCATGAAAAATAATAATATAAAAATAAATAGTCGCAAAAATTGATATGTTATATTATTTAAGAAATACAATAAAATGTCAAAAATAAATGAATAAATTTTACTACTGATAATTGCATTTATAACTGATGTGTATTACAACAGTTGATGTTTGATGTAATTCCAAGCGTATTGAGCTCGCATCTGATTGAAGCAAGAATTAAATTTCAGGCCACTTCCCTGGCATCTCTAGGCTCCAGGTATGCCTCTTATTGAGTTTTTCATCCGCAACGTACTCCCTTTCTCCGACTCTATGACTACGATTATGTGGCCGATAATACATCTTGTCAAGAATTAATAATACATTAAAATCCCAGTTATCTGAAAAGCATGGGACCAAAGCATTTTCGGTTAACCGGGGTTCCATAGGAATTTTCGGATTACCGGGGTTCCGATTTTCGAATAGGCGGAGGCTTATGATGAAAATTTTTTGATGAAGTGCGCGATTGTAATTTAGAGCATCGTTGTAAAATAATGTTCGAGTCACGCATTCAAAGCACACTGATTGACAAACCAAAATTACCAGTCGCTTCAACAGCAAGGCAATAACTTACTAGTTAAAATCATTGGTCCACATTGATAGCAACGTAACAGGAGCGCGTTTAACCCTTTGAGCTCTGGCGTGTAATTTTTTTCAAAATTTCAAATGTCACATTGGCATCAGTATTTTGCAAAGAAAAAGCTCTGTTTATGATACACACGAAAAAATGCATTAAATCTTTTTCAAAGCAATCTTGTCGAATATTAAGTGGTAGAAAATTTTACCATCAGAGCTCAAAGGGTTAACATGCAAAGAGAGAATTTTCTGCGCCGAAGAGAGAGATGCGCACGCAACACAGAGCCATATAAATCAATGCAAATAGTAAATGTTATAAGCAATTAATGAAATAATACGTACAACTGTTGAAAAAAAATTGCCCATCACAGATTGTAATGAAATAATACTGATCCTAAAGGCAATAAATAAAGTAAACTGACTCTATTTATTTTATAAAGAACCTGCTTTTTCAATACTATTTCTATAAGTATTATACCTGCCAAAGTTTTGATTTTTTTTATTTTACTTTTAATCTTTAAAGCTAAAAGTATTAAAACAACACTTCAGTGTATTAAAAATCATTCGTAATTGTTTTTATCTAAAATACACAAATAAGATAGTATCATAAATCAAAATACATTTGATATCGGTAAAAATAGTGTTGACAATAAATATTTTCACATTTAAAAAGGACTTTAAGGAATTTTAAAGTCTTTCGGTCAAGCCGATTTTCGGATAAACGGGATTCGGATAACCGGTTTTCTACTGTAGTTAAAATGATTTTGTTTTCGTTATTGGATCTTCAAATCACTATCATTTTTTTCTTCTTGAATTTGATCATTTTTTCAGTTGTAAAGAAGTAATTGAGCGCTAATGATTTCGTCATTACTTATTCATGTGTTATATCTCTCTTGATGTAAAATGGCATTTACCAACTTTCCTACTGAAGGAATTATAAATAGTGTAGAAGTTAAAAGAAGAAACTTTTTAGGTTGATTTCTAAATGAAGAAATTCATGACATGGTCAAATTAACTCAGATATCCTTGCAAAAGGAAATCCCTCTGACATATTCTCTGTAATATCTAACCATTATCCTGATAAAAAAATTATTTTTCTCTATATTAAATACGGACAAGGATATTTTGATTACATGAGTACTTTTCATACCCGTGCATTTTTACACATTGACTGTCATAGCGCATATGCACAGTCAGATCTCAGATTCATAGTTGACAATATATATCCAGCGGACAAGGACATATATAGGAGAGATTAAGGCACATGTGAACAGTTCACATAAATATATATTTTCTTATAATTGAGGTAATTTCTAACAAAAACTACTTTGTATGGTAAACAGAGCTTTTTTTACGCATGGTAATTTTTTAATCCCCTTTATAATTTTTCTTACTTTTTTAAATAGTTTAATAAATTCAAAAAATTGCTCACATATGCCCCACCAACGGGATAGTTGTGAACACACATAAAAAATATGTTTTGAAATGCTTTTAATTCTGTTATTCATTTGTAATCATAATCATTAGTTATATTATCTGATAAATCCAACATAAATTAAATGTATATATGTATATATGTACATATATTGTAATACAATTAATGGTTTTATATATATGTGTGTATATATATATATCTTGTTTTGGGGTGATACATTTAAGGAAAATATTCTAAAATGAAAATAAGAGGAATATGAGAGTGGGAGGCTTAGATGATTGATTAAATATAATTAAAAAAAATAAAAAATAAAAAAGTAATTTGAAAAAAATGAAGCTTTTAAATTTTGCTTAGGGACTTTTTTGGAGGGGCAGTTTTAGAGATGGGGGGGGGGGCACTTAAATGATGTTTATCAGAAGTATGCCAGAATATGAGAGATTCTAACTCTTGTATTTTTTTTATTTACTTCTAAGCTAATGATAAAGAAGAATATTTTAATGATTCTTTAAAATCTGGATTATAAGTCTCCCCCCCCCCCCCAAATGAAAAAAATTACATATATATATCCATTTGTTTTTGAAAAGGGGCGGGGAGGCTCACAATCGGGATTTTACAGTAGTTAGTTTAAATTTTCTACTTTCTTAAAAAATTACTGATATTTATTTCCATTAAAAAGATTGTCATGACAACAGTGCAAGTTTAGAACAGCAATAAAATAGAAAGATTTACAAAGTTGTTTAACACAATATTTTTCGTATTAACAATGAATAAAAAACACTGGTGTAAACTGTTTAGTAAAATACTACATAACTAATTATTGCATTTTAGAAAACATTAAATTTATTTAAATTACAATTGAATGTAAACGAGTTTGTCGCTCTTTATGTAATTGCTAGCAGATGTGTTTGTGGAAATTTCAATACAAAATCAATTTTGTATGACAAAATTATCTTTTATTTCAGAAAAATTATAGATATTATAGCTGACATTATTTCTCATGAAGTTAATTAAAAGGAACAACATCAGAGAATGTTTATTGGATAACACTTAAGGGGACGAACTGTTCATATCTGTCCTAACTCCAACTAGTCTGTTCACAAGTGCGCGCCATATGGCTGCTAGAATTAAATTGATAAAACATTAACATTTCTCAGTTTTAAAGGGAAAGAAAACTATGTCAAAATTATTTATCAGTATTCATAGCGTAAGTTAAAACATTTAAATTCAAACAAATGAATAAATAAATAAAGTTATTCGCTTATTAAGTTAGAATTGAGTTTTTACTTTTGAGATTTATAAACAGTGTTTTGGCTACTGAAGACAACCATAATGTCAAAGAGCTTTTAAAAAATTTTACTTTAGAGTAAAGTGGTAATAAGATGCTGCAATTTTTCTTTTCTTTTGGCAAAATATACAAAAATAAAAATAAAATAAAATAAAAAATAAAAAATAAAAATAAATAAATAAATAAATAAAAAACTAAGTACAGTAGAAGCTCGATATAACGCGGTTGTTGGGAGACATGTGTCACACCCGCGTTATAACATAACTGCGGTATATCGGAATGGTGTCAAACAAATGATACAAAATGATGAAAACACTTACCCGCTTTGTGAAATGTAATTAACTTTATTATTCATTGAACACAGACTTAATATCTTATGCAATCTTAAAAATTCCATAAGTGTTGTTTGGCGAACTGAGACGTTTCGGTTCTTTTAGGCATATTATTTCACACTAGCAAAATGGAGTAGATAAACACAATATGACAGACAACCACAAATCCCTTGCCTCTCCATCCCCTAAATTACCTTCATTAACACGTTCGCTGCCGCTCACGCACAAGTGCATGATATGGCGCCTACGTTAAAGGGCCACTCATGCGCCAGCACATGATTGGGGGGCTGGAGGATGTCCAATAGCCAATCACGCGCTGGCGCGGGAAAATCTTTCACTGATTCTTTGTTATAAAAAGTATATCGGCTTTTGGGAAAAACCTACTTCTACAGTGCGGCATTAACTATCATCACATTTTTGCGTAAGCGGCAGCAAACGTGTTAAGTATGAAATAAGTTCACGAATATGTGGAATATCGTCTTTCATTACCACATCATTTTCAATTTCATCATCATCTTCTCACAGCAAATTTTTATGCGTTACAGCATCAATGATAGCCTGATGTATTATAACCTCTGAAATTGGTTCGCTGTTGCCAATTTCTATATAGTCATTTAAATCGCCAGCAGAAATATCGAGATCAATAATAACTAACCGCAGACTGCAAGTCTCTTATTGTGTTTGACAGAATTTTTAAACCCAAAATTTATCCTAAAATTGATAATTTTTTTCAGGGGACATATTTTTTCCGCGTTAAATCCAAGTTCGTGGTATATTGTACTGCGTTATTTTGGGCTTCTACTGTGCCAGGAATCATTAGCCAAACTCTTTAGCATCTAGTATCTTTGTTGATCAAGTTTAAAGCTTCTTAATAAAGAAGATATTATTATTTCATCCAACGTCCTTTTTAAACCTCATTTTTTGCGTGCTGGCTGCTGGGTCAGATGCTGCATGGGATGCGGGGCAGGCGCCGCATAGAAAAAAAAGCTAGGCTGTCTTTTTTCTTCAAGCAAATTACAATTTTATTTTTTCAAACTACATAAAATGAAAATAAATAACAGTAAAATTGTAAAAAAAATATACATGTATCACTAAATTGTGAAAAGTTTAACGAAAATGCAAAAATATAAGCTCCAAAAATAAAATTTAAGACAAAAAATGAAAGTGTAAAGAAAAACATTTAGAATTCATATGAATGTATAGCATATTTATTGAAAACAATAGACAGCATAATTACACAAAAGATATAAATCATTGGTTTACATCTAGGCGAATGTTGTTTGCTCTTAAGAATTTGTTCTATTCTATTTAGACTATAGTCATTATATTTTTGACCTTTCTTCTTATTCTTTGATTTGTATTTCCATTTGCTCACAATCACACCACACTTCCCATTGCAAATGTAAAGTGAGCATGTTTCATGCAGCCACCAATTGCATTTGATGCTCTGAATCCAGTCCGCTTTAGACTTTGATTCTTGATAAGACTCTAGATATTCAGCACATTTCGAGTAATCAAATTCCAATAAAATACTGCCATCAGAATCCACAAGAGGAATACTTTAGTCACCGTCGGGAAGAACTCATATTCCAGTTTCTTTCTTAAGCGAGGCGTTTTCAAGTTGATCTTTCCTTTCATTTTCGGACACATTTTATTTCTGCCAAGCTATCATTATTTGATGCTTTCTACTTAATTTTGCTTTTAATTTCCTTTTTAAATTTTTTGTTTATGAACTCTGTGATTGTGATATTTGCATTCATTTGCTTTCTTTTACTTCGCTGAATAGGTTTTTTGGTCATTGGAATAGAAAATATTTTGTTTCACTGTTTAGATGGCTACAGTTATAAAAGGCCTATATTTTCCTTATTCACACATATAGTGAACCAACATTTTTACTACATTTTAAATTTTTTTCATGTAAAAAAAAAAAAGAAAAAAAACATATTTTAAATATTGAAAAATTACGATGTTCACATCTGCCCTATATTCACTCAGATGTGCTCGAGTCACCCCTATTCATAATAGACGTCCAGGACCAGACTAATGCTACGAATCATCTGGTAAATTGCCAGGCAATGCGTTAAATATTGTCAATTTCATCGATCCTCATATGTAGTTTTTCTAATTAAATTAAATTTAGAACAGCTTTTTTTCCCCCTTAGTTACGAGTTCAGAATTTCATTTTAAAATTTTGCTTTAGAAAAAACTTTGTTGCGTGAAAGTCGTCTCACACCTTGTTAAAATAACCTGGCTAAAGAAAAATCAGTGGCCTTTTTATACATTTGTGTAACGTACTGTACCAAAAACAACGTGCCTATCGCGAAGTACATAACATATATTTATATATTTTTTTCTTTGCGGAAGCAGGGAATAAATTCGAAATAATTTTTTTCTTTCTTTTTTATTTTTCCTTCTTTTTTCTTTTTTTCTTTTTTTCCCTTTTCAAAATTTAGCAAGCGGTCTTGAAAAGGTTTATCGTCTCGGTACTTATATATTAACATTTGTTCAGTTGCTGATTTTTTTTGTCAAGTGATGATTAATGTATCTTTTAAAGAAAACGGTGAGAACAGTTTTAGTGCAGAATTAAACTTTTATTGTTATTAGTATTAACATTTATTAAGGTATTTTAATTACAGCTAAAAAAGATACTTACAAGGAAGGTCTCCATACTGGGCACACTCAGAATTTTATGAAAAAAAATACTAATTGAAGTACTTATGTATGTAATAAAGGATCAGACAAAATTAGCGGCGGAATCACAGAAGAATATATGTATAAAAATAAAATATTTTCGAATATTTGGCATGTAAAGACGAAAGAGTCACTCGATTTGGCGAGCAGCCCTTTTCCTCGCCAAAAGCAAACGATCATAATGCAACTCAAAACTGTTGGATATTTAGAATGCGTGTAAATGATATTTAATAAATTTAAAGATAAACAATCAGAGATTTTAATGTATTATATACATATATATACATATTGTATTACATATATATATTATTTATTGAAATAGTTATTTAATTAATGGAAAAAATGTTTTCATAGATAAAAAAATCATATTGAGAAAAATTATCTTCATATATTTAAGCGTATTCAAAAAATAAAATCTAGATGTTTCCATAGCAACAAAATCTAATCGACATTGCTCAATTGGACTTTGAGCTTGAAACAATTTTAATTAATATAAATTATGAATTTCGTTTTAAATCTCAAATTTTGATGATTAAATTTGAATTCAAATACATATAAATATCGATGTAACAAAATTATACTTGAAACAAACTAAAACTTACAAAACTAAAGTTATTTAAATTAAATTTATCAAAACAAGTTCAACATGAAACTTTTTTTTCCTTTGAAGTGTATTTGACATAAAGTATTTTTTGAAATTACATTCCATCGCCAACCGGCGTTAAATCGCCAAATAATGAAATTTTCATTATTTTTTTACGGTTGCTGAATGGAGGTTCCGCCGAAATTTTTTTTATAAACGTATATATCCACACCAGCAGAACATTCTGTAATTTTTTCAGATTTTTCGGGGTATGCCCGTATAAAGACCTTCCTTGTTAACATCGATAATAAGTATTTTCTTACATTGTTATTCTCAGAAGTGTGAATGTTCATCACGGAACATTGCGTCAAATATAACTGTAAATCGTGCGCTTTCTGATTATCAGTGTTTTAGAAACGCCATCCAATGATTCCAAATTGACCCTAGAAAAACTCTTTATGAATAAAATTGAATAAAAAAAATTACGCTTCATTTTTTATGAATAATAAAAAAAAAAAAGAGGCGAATACTTTCGAGAAATATAGAAGATGAGGTTTTGATTTGATTATAGCAGATAACATTTACATAAGCTACCATTTTTTCTTCTTTTTTCTACAATTTTATCTAAACTAAAAATTCATGTCGCTTTTTCTAAATGAAATCTTCTTGAATCTTCTTCCAATTAAAATCTTTTCTAAACTTATTATGATGCGATTTTAAAAAGCGTTTTCTTTGTAGAAGTTGTTTTGGACTTTATTCCAAATGCGAGTTCCACACATACAAAGTAGAAACGGAACCTTTATAAAATCGCTCGTGTGTCTGTCTGTCTACCTATCACAGACATTTTTCTCGAAAACAATCGAATGCAGAAAGTTCAAACTGGGGAAACTCATAAAGCTATGGACCCACATTCGTTTGAAAGATTTCATATAGCGCATTAAAAAATATATATTTGTTTTAATCTTAGGCATTATATTTTCAGAGATATCGTTGAAAATGTGCGGCAAAAATATGGTCCCTCTCTCTGCTTCTTAATCAATAACTAAAATGATGAAAAAATTAGATGTATAACAGGTTATTCAAACCTTGAGGGAAAACTATACACTGTTAAAAGTAAAGGTGACAAACCGGTGCCATTTGGGACCCGGAGGTGAAAAGGTGGTGCCATTTGGAACCCTAGGGTGTCATAGGTGCTTGGATATGTGGTTGCAGTGCCACAGGTCTCTTACTGGGTGATTGTAGCTAAATAAGGTGCCATGCACTTCGTATTGGCAGCAATGTGGCACCTCGTCGGGTGACTGGCAACAAGCGCATGCTCTGTGACGTGTGTCTTTCTGTTTTCGGTGACGGCAAGTAAAATCTGCGGCTGTGAGTGAATGAAGGTGTGCTCGATGGCCGAGTGGTTAGAACGCTGAGCTTGTAATCAGACGTTGTGGGTTCGAATCCTTCGAGGGCCGAAAGTCAGTGTGTGTATTTTTTAATTTTTTATTATTGGGCACTCTGGATTATGGGTGCCATCTTTTCACCCTAATTAAAGGTGCCATCTGGCTCCTTTAGGGGTGTCACCAATGAGACAAGCGTTTCACCCCTAGAAGGTGCAATGTGTCACCATTAGTTTTAACAGTGTATCAATTACTCTAGGTCACATAGTTTTTTACAACAACTTTTTCAAGTTAATACACATTTTTCTGTTACCCCTAAACTTTACTTTGTGGGTGCTCAGAAGAAGTTGAGAGGTACCTATCGATGTGAAACTACTAAGAATTGTTATAATGATTTTTGAAGAAAAAAAATCAGTAATTATTCGATATTTTAATAAAAAAAGTATCTTGAAAAACGCTGCGTTGCAACTTTGTGAACTTCTTTCAAAGCTCGTTTGGCACAGTGTCAGGCTTAAACTTTGTTACACGGAAGTCTTTTTGAGGGGGTAAAACTAGCACTTTACTGATTATTTTATAAGTTTATCTAAATTAAAAATCGTTCATTCACAGATTGATAATGTGACATTTTTTACCAAAGAAACCTTGCCGTTTGTTAGACTTATTACGATGTCATTTTTGTAAACGTTTTCTTCGTAGACGTTGTTTCGGATCTTATTCTAAAAGTGATGTGGAAAAGAAAGATAAAAATTCCCCACGAAAGAATTTCACATTGTATCCATTTCCAGAAATTCTTGCAAGTGACTCGGATGCCATGATGTGTAACATTATTTGCCGCCTAATTACTTCAACATCTAAACATGGCCTAAGGTTTCTGAACTCAGAGGCCCTTGACAGTATTGCAGAGGCCAGCAGATCGTTAGCCTTTGCCCAAAGGATCTCTCACCAGGAGCCTTTGTCGTGTCCGAAAGAGTTTTTTGGGGGGCCAACCGAGCGTAGAACACAAGCAGAACTTCTTGAGCGGAACCATAGCAGACAATGGGAGAACAGGAAGTCTTTTGAAAAAGGCGGGAACAATGGTGGGCACGCGACTTCCACGGGCACAGTTAATTTGCTGCAGGGAAGAATTGTGTGATGATTGTGATACACCAACTTCGTGTGCATTGTGGTCAATGAATGAGTTAATAGGATTCCCTTAACCAATATCGTATTAGAAATTGGCGCTTTTTAAAATTAGAAAACAATTATCAATGAAAAGATCTTTTTGCTTCCTTTAACACTGAAACTGTTTTACTGTAATTTATTAAATACGTAATAATGGTTAAAAATACAATTATTAAATTCGGATTTAATTAATCTGCCTCTGTTTTGTTTTATTATGCGTAACTATAAAAGTTAAAAACCTGGGCGGACTGCTAAATTTTGAAATTTTGTAATGTACTGTTTAATTTTTGTTTTGAAAATACAAACGAAAGATAATGATAGGTTTTCTTTTTACAAAACAGACTTGACAGGCAAATAAACTTTTCTATTTTTATCATTAATGTTTAATAAACTTATTATTTAAATTTAAAAAATTTATTACAAAGTTTCGATGATCAAAGTAATTGTTAATATTGAATTGCAACAATAACAGTAGATTTATTTGTTATAATATGCACTATAAGAGATTATTATCTTAGGTTTATGCAAAATTATTATTAATATTATCTCAGAGCAAACTCAATAGAAAATATGAATTCTGCATTAGATTCCAGAATAAGTAGCATATTATTTTCTTAACTTTGTATACTATTTCCATGTAACTATTCAACAATAATGGTAGTAAATACAAATATTGCAGGCCACTATAAATGTAGGATTCATTATTATAGTTTTTTTTGGGGGAGGGTGGGGGGGTTTGGAGGAGTTATGTAGAAAATTAGAATTCTGCAATTTCGCAAACTCATTGTATCTCGGCCCGAGTCTTTTAATTTAGGCTTGTATACACATTCCGTTTACTTACGCTATTTTACTGACTTATTGGTGGCCTGCTGAAGTTTTAGAATTTACTTTTGCGGGTCTCGAGCATGAAAGCTTGAAAATAATCCCTAAATCTACACAAAAATTTACAGCTATTGTTATTCAGATTGGCTGGATCATATTGATTAAGAAAGATGGGTGTATGAAGTTAAAACCTTTTATCTGCTGCATTATGATCGATTGCAATTTTTTTCATGTAATCTGTTTTTTTTTTATTTGCCACAATGAAAATTAAAGGATTTACACAAAAATAATTATCACCTCTGATAATTTTTTTTTTATTAGACGTAATTAACTAAAGTACTACTTTAAAGCATCATCAGTACATTATGCTTAAAATATTCTCACAACAGAAAGCCCACATGATACTAAACTTTTAAAATGCTAACTAACAAGAGGACAAACGCAAGTTAAGAATAAAAAAAGTTAGACATAGTTTTATTTTACATATGAAAAATGAATAAAAATTCTAATTTGAAAATTACAAATTATTGAATAGTAAAATCAAATTATATTAATTACATTTTTAATTTAAACTTTTAAAAGCTTTTAATTAAAAGAATAAAAAAAAGTATTTTTTCTTTTAGGTTTTGATCTTGTTACCAGTCTTTTTGTTGTGCGACACTTATGTATCAGGGACATGCTCTTTCGCATCTCCGTGTATGCAATATATGAATTTACATATGTAATTTCTAGCATATGAAAAAAGAGCCGGTGCCACTACTTTTTTGATTTCCTATTTAAAAAAAGTAATAAAACAGAAAACAAATGCCAGGAAATACAATTTAGTAATTACATTATAAAGAAGATAAAAACGATGGATAACTCGATACAGACGAAAAGTATAAACAAGAAGTTTTTCTCCACTACCCAGTGTACTACAGCACTTATAAGTACCGCTGAGTAATTAAATTGTTAAACCAAATGCGTACATCATTCATTTAACATTTTCGGTCCCTGGGTGCTCAAATGGGGACCTCTGTTTTGTCTCATTTTATTAATGATACACGAACATAATTACAATTCCGAAACCAGAATGATATGTCTCGAAGTCTAAGATTCGAACTAACGCAAAACAAAATAAAACTTTTGCTCTGAAGTCAAGTAGCAGAAGAAATAATTCAGTAATAAATAATAACTGCATTAATACTCAGTATCGAAGAGGTTAAAATAGCTAGTCCATTTGTATTCTAAGATAATAACAAACTCATGAAAAAAAGGAAAAAAATCCAACATTTATTTTATGTCCTTTATTACGTGTGCAGCAATAAAATGACAACCGTGACAGTCTGTTCAAAATGTCACGTCGGTATAAAACACATCGACTGTTTCAAAAGATAGCCCTTCTAAAATTACGAACCTAGAACAACTGCTGCTATGTATCTTAAAAAAGTGGAGTAAAAAAAGTGTTTTTAACACTTTCCAACAAAGTTGAAAGTATTTAAGATTTCGGTTTGCCTGTCCGTCTGTCCGCACTCTAACTTCCGTAAATATACTCGGATTGCCCTGAAATTTTTGCACGTTATTGATATTTACCCTAGCACGAACCCTATTTCAAATGAAGTTTGTAGCATAATTAGTTTATTTACAGGGAAAGTCCAAAGTTTTCCGTTACATTACGGCCTGGGAAAAAATCAATTCAAATGAATTTTAAAAATGTTACACCCTGTCAAACGAGCTAAAATTTATATGCATTTACGAAGTGCACAAAATATGCATTCTGTAAAATATGTGTTGAAAAAAAAAAAAAAGCTATTATTCATTACAACGACACACAAAAGAATCACATTACATAATGGTACAGGGGGAATTGCTTGAACCATATTTTTATTCCATTAAACTATTTTATGAATAATAAAATTGATATACGTCGTCAAAGCTTAATATGAGT
The DNA here is from genome assembly GCA_964019185.1 of Maratus speculifer. Classification (NCBI taxonomy): domain Eukaryota; kingdom Metazoa; phylum Arthropoda; class Arachnida; order Araneae; family Salticidae; genus Maratus; species Maratus speculifer. Next base: position 117,037,841 of record OZ025291.1, read on the forward strand.
CATACGATATAATCATGCATAATATGAAGAGCATAGCATTTACAGGGACACAGGAAAGATATAGTATCAAATAGTGTAATCTATCTGAAGTACTGTATGTGTATCCAATGATGTCTGATGGGTGGATGAAATGCATTTTAATTTTGATACGCACTTTTAAGTTTCATTAAATCTATGCATATTATATGGTGTGCACAAATACTACACAGGTACTAGGTAAATACAGCGCTGAACAAAAATATATTCAAATACGTTTCCATCTATTAGTACAAACTGCCGAAAGAAAAATTTCATCCTGCTAGGCATTTTCTTGCTAAACTAATTTTTCACAGTTCAGTTAATATATAATAGATATATCAACTCACAGATGAAATACAGGGCTGTTCAGAAGTACTAGAATATACAGGGTGTCCGAAAAGTCTGGAAACGGCCGAATAATTCGAGAAATACATATGAGATTGAAATACGTAACTTTTTTATTTGATGTTTATTTCGAATCCTCGTTTATCACAGTGTAATTGAGCATATTAAATCGATACATATTTCGGCTTTTCCAACGGGATTTTCCCTAATCAAAACTAATTGGGGAGAATTTATGACATCAAATTCCTCGTCTTTTGCAATAATAGCGTTTCCTGAAAATCACCCATGGCGATTATTTCAATAGTGGTACACTGTTAAAAATTTGACCCATTTGCTGCAGCGTCACTCCACAGCTATTATAGAATATCTCTTTTGTGACCAATGAGAATGCTCCATAACACAGTAAAGTAATCGTTTTCTATAAAAGTGGTGGAGTGACGATGCAGCAAAAGTGTCAATTTTTTTACAGTGTACTTTACTGTGTTACGGAACATTCTCATTGGTCATGAAAGAGATATTCTATAAAAGCTGTGGAGTGACGCTACAGCAAATGGATCTGTAAGAGAGAGCCCGGTATTACGCTTATTTCTATTTACGCGTATCAAATAATTAATTGATTAAAATCATTATATTTTACTTAATATCACAAAACTAATTAAAATAATTTTACTATATTAAATTACTTGTAAAATAATAATAAATAGAACGCCTTCAGCATATCAACAACAAACAACATTTTTATTCTTTTAAAATAACAACAACATCGTCTGCCTTTTTGTTGCCAACAAATGAACGGAATTTTTACAAGTTCATGGAGGCTACATTACTCCCTCCCCAGTAACATAGTTACGATACAAATATAATATATACAGAAATATAAAATAGATATATAAAATAGAAATACAATATAGAAATATAATATATTAAATAAAATAGAAAAAAAGTATATAATTAGTCTCTGTAACGTTTCGGAAACCTTACTTGTCTACCAGAGCGTGTAGTTTTCTCACGAACATTTTTATCAGGCAAATCTGAATGTTCATTTTTGATTATTGATGGCACAGGCAGAGGTGGTTGGTTATCCGGTAACTCGTGATAAGGAGTGTTCTCATCATTTGTTAATAAATAAGCAGGTTTCAATCTATCTATGGATATGTTGATATCTCTTTCCTTAATTTTTACTGTATAATACTTTTCGTGTCTTTTGACAACTGGAAAAGGTCCATCATAAGCAGGTTCGAGTGGTTTTTTAACCCGATCAATGCGTATGAATACATGGCTAGAATTGTGTAAGTCCTTATGAACAAAAATTTTTTGAGAAGGCTGTCGGCGAGTTTTAAAAGGTTTTAATTCTTCCATTTGTTTCTGCAATTCTTTAGCAAAGGTTTCTGTGTCGATAATAGTTTTCGGTTGTTCAAAAAATTCTCCTGGTAGCCTGAGAGGTTTTCCGTAGACCATTTGTGCAATGGTAAAATTTGTATCACCACGTAAAGCTGATCTCAATCCCAATAGTACTGTAGGTAATGATTGAGTCCACTTAATTGTATTTTGAGCTCTAATTGCAGCTTTTAAAGTACGATGGATTCGTTCTATCTTCCCATTACACTGTGGATGATAGGCTGTTGTTGGGCTCAATTTAAAACCACAAATAATACTTAAATTGTGGAACAGTTCTGATCTAAATTGTTTTCCTCGATCCGTGACTACACGATGTGGAATGCCAAAGCGAGAAATCCATTGATCATAAAATGCTCGAGCAACTGTTGGAGCCGTCACATTTTCTAGAGGAACTACTTCTATCCAACATGTGAAGCGGTCAATACAGGTTAGGCAATATAATTTTCCTTCAGACGGTGTTAGTGGACCTATGATGTCAATATGAACGACACTAAATCGTTCATCTGTTTCTTCGAAAGTGGCAAATGGAGAATGCGTATGTCTGCCAATTTTGTTTTTCTGACAATCAATGCAGGATTTTGCCCACTGATTAACATCTTTCTTAATGTTTGTCCAAATAAACCTTGAAGCTACTTGTTTTACTGTATTTTTCACTCCAGGATGAGCTAAATTGTGGATTTTCCTAAAAATTTGTTCTCTAAAAGCTTCAGGAATAAATGGTCGGATTTTGGAAGTTGAAATATCACACCAAAGAAGTTTACCTGAATCCAAAGGATATTGTTTGAAATTTAAAGATGGATTTAAACGTAATTTTGTAAGTTCTTCATTATTAATCTGCCCATCAGAAATTTTGTCATAATCTATTGTAGAAATCGATTGTATTCTGGATAATGTGTCTGCAACTGTATTTTCTACTCCACTAATATGTCGAATATCTGTTGAAAATTGTGATATATATTGTAAATGACGCAACTGTCTAGGCGAAGCTTTTTCATTTTTTTGCTGAAAGGCGAATGTTAAGGGTTTATGGTCTGTATAAATTATAAATTGTCTTCCTTCTAACATATGTTTAAATTGCTTTACAGAAAGATATATTCCCAGTAATTCTCGATCATAGGTACTATAACTTTTCTGAGCATTACTTAATTTTTTTGAAAAAAAGGCTAATGGTTTCCAGCAGCCTGCTTCAAATTGTTGTAAAACTGCACCAATGGCAAAATCAGAAGCATCACAAAAGAGAGATAATGGAAGATCAGGATTAGGATAGGTCAATAAAGCAGCATTTGCTAGGTCTTCTTTACATTTTTCAAATTTTTCTTTTGTTTCATCTGTCCACGGAATTTTTCTTTTGTCTTTCTTTTTCGCCCCTTTTAAATACTCATGAAGTGGTGCTTGATTTTCAGCAGCATTTTTTATGTATCTTCTATAAAAATTCACCAGACCAAGGAAAGTTCGTAATTCGTGGATTGTTTCCGGTAACTTATAATTTTTAATTACTTCTACTTTTTCTGGAAGGGGTTTTGAACCTTCAGGAGTAATCATGTATCCTAAAAATTGTAGCTGGTTTACACCAAAAACTGATTTTGCAATATTTAAACGAAGGCCATATTGATCCAATCTTGAAAAAACTAATTTTAGATGTTCTGTGTGTTCATCTTCCGTTGAAGAAGCTATTAAAATATCATCTAAATATGGGAAAACGAAGTCCAATCCGAAAAATACTTCATTAATGAAACGCTGAAACGTAGATGGAGCATTCCGTAATCCAAAATTCATCACATTATATTCAAATAATCCAAACGGCGTTATTATCGCTGTTTTTTGCTTATCTTCTTCTGCAATTGGTATCTGAAAATAGGCCTTAAATAAGTCAATTTTTGAAAATATTTTCTTTCCTTTTAATATATGCTGAAAATCTTCTATTCTGGGAATAGGGTAACGGTCGGGAATGGTTCGAGCATTAAGGCGTCTGTAATCCCCGCACGGTCTTAAACTTCCATCTTTTTTGTTAAATAAATGAAGTGGACTAGCCCATGGTGATTTGGATGGTCTAATTATATCATTATCCAACATAAACTTGAATTCTTGTTTTGCTAAATTTAATTTTTTTGAGTCTAATGGGCGAGGTTTTGAATAGACAGGAGAACCTTTAGTATCAATATAATGCTTTACATTGTGTTTGGAATTGCATATTAAAAGATTTGGCTTCGTTAAATTAGGATATTGTAATAACAGATGTGCATATTGAGAATTTTTGTCAGTTGTACTTATGTTATCAGCACTTGATATACACATGACATCGCTTTTAACAAAAAGGTTAGTAACACCATCTATTAATTTTTTATTATGTATATCAATAAGCAATTTAAATTTATTAAGGAAATCTGCACCTAAAATTGCTTTGTCTACTTTTGCTATTAAAAAAGGAAATTGATATTGTCTACGTAATCCCAAATCTAGTGTTAAAATTTTGAAACCAAATGTAGGAATTATTGAACCATTTGCTGCATACAATTTGAAAGAGTTACATATTTTATGTTTGGATGAAGCAGGAATAATTGATAAATCAGCTCCACTATCAACAAGAAAGCGTAAACCGGTTGTTTTGTCTTTAACAAATAAACGGTAATTACGGCAATCTTTAAATTCTTCAGCAGCAGAATTTGCCGCTAAAACTACTGCTGATCGGAGTTTTCCGATTTTTTCCAGCTGCACGGACTTTTACATTTATTAGGATAACACTGATTACCAAATTTAAAATGGTAGTAACAATATTTCCCATTTGGATTAAATCGTTTTCTCGATTGACTTCTACTTTTATTTCGTTTAGTACCAGATTTCCGAATTTTACTTCTGGATTGCCTCTCAATTTTTAATGCCGAAATCTGGTTTTCCAACACAGAAATTTTCTCAAGTATTTTACTCATAACAGAAGAATCTGAACTCGCAGAATAAATTTCTGTTGAAGAGCTCATTTCAAAAATTTTATCTGCCATTAGAGATAAATTATCTAAATTTTCACTGCTTACAATTAGAATATTTTTTATCGACTCTGGTAATTTATCAAGAAATAAAGTTTTCAAAACCTTTTCTGGTATGTTATTTCCACTGAGCGATTTCATTTTAAGCAGTAGTTGGCTTGGCTTCATATCACCCAATGAAATTCCCGTAAGTAATTTCTTTAGTGATTTTTCCTCACTCTCTTTAAATGTATTTAAAAATCTTTCTTTAGCGGCGGTATATTTATCATCCCGATTACTTTGGATAATATCCCATATATTTTCAATGTATTTAGGATCTAATTGAGCCACTAGATGATTGAATTTTGTTTCTTCATTTATAATATTTACAAGGGAAAACTGAGTATCAATTTGAAAAAACCATATTTCAGGATTATCTTCCCAGAATGGAGGAAATTTGACGCTTACCTTGTTTGCTTCAGGAACTTTGTTTGCTTTAAGAATCGCATTTGTAGACGTTTTCGTTGATTCTTGCGTCATTTTTCAATGCGTTAATGTCCAAAGTAGGGTCACCAGATTTTGTAAGAGAGAGCCCGGTATTACGCTTATTTCTATTTACGCGTATCAAATAATTAATTGATTAAAATCATTATATTTTACTTAATATCACAAAACTAATTAAAATAATTTTACTATATTAAATTACTTGTAAAATAATAATAAATAGAACGCCTTCAGCATATCAACAACAAACAACATTTTTATTCTTTTAAAATAACAACAACATCGTCTGCCTTTTTGTTGCCAACAAATGAACGGAATTTTTACAAGTTCATGGAGGCTACAGATCAAATTTTTAACTGTGTAGCACTACCGAAATAATCGGCACGGGTGATTTTCAGGAAACGCTATTATTGCAAAAGACGAGGAATTTGATGTCATAAATTCTCCCCAATTAGTTTCGATTAGGGAAAATCCCGTTGGAAAAGCCGAAATATGTATCGATTTAATATGCTTAATCACACCGTGATAAACGAGGATTCGAAATAAACATCAAATACAAAAGTTACGTATTTTTGTCCGTAGAATCCGAATCTGCAATAAAAAATGGGGGTTATAATTTAAGATTTCAAAGTTGGACCCCCCTCTGACCCCCAGGGGGTCGGTTACAAAGGTCAAATTTGGTATCACTGGGTAGCTTATTTAAAAATATTTAACACGTATATTTACGTTTTTCAATCTCATATGTATTTCTCGAGTTATTCGACCGTTTCCAGACTTTTCGGACACCCTGTATATTTGGCTTTAGACAATAACCTTATTTCCCTAAATAACAAAATTTTGTAAAAGATTTCAAGAAATAATGGAAAGTGTTTATAATCTATGCTTAATGTGTGATTTTTCTTACTTGTTTCAAAGTACAATTAGTATATTAGTAATACTGTTTACGGGATGAATGTTTAAAGTGAGTGGTACTTGTAAGTACCGTCAGTTGATAAAGAATTAATAAAAATAAAAGTCGTTCTGAATTGATGTTAAAAATAACTGCTAAAATTTTGAGAAGAAAATAAAAGCTATATAAGTAACAATTATAGAAAAGAGTAGTTTTGATCAAACATAATATAAGATTAATCAGAAATACTAATACTGTGCATCATAAGAATACCTTTTAAGTTTTTCATACTTTCTAAACAGCTAAATTTTGCGGGAAACATAATAAGCAAAAATTGTGGTTGATCATCAGCAAATTTTAAATATATTTATTCTGAATCATTATAAGGTGGAATGATTTTAAAAGAGAGAAAGAGAGAGCGATTGAAATACATTTTTTTTTATGTTTTCAAATTCTGCATTTAAAGAAAAAATCGTATTTTTCCCCGACTAATCATAGTAACAGCAGAAAATGGATTTTAAATGTATCATGCGGTTTCGAAATTGTTTCATTTAGATACATTTTTTACATTAAGAAACTGAAGTTTGTTGCCGCATTCTGAATGTATTGGAAAGTGTTTTATAATCCATGCTGTACGTGTGTTTTTTTTTTTTGTTCTGGTTAATCTTGTATGTATTTTGCAGACATCATGTTAATAAATGTAAATGTTATCTAGCGTTCATATATAGTATTTCGTAGTCAGCACGAGCATTTACTGGCTCTACCAATTATTACATAGTTATGTGTATTGTAAAAAAAAAAAAAAAAAAAAAAAAAAAAAAAAAAAAAAACAGTGATTTACGCCCCCCCCCCCCAGAAAAAAAGAAAAAAAATTAGGCGGGATTTTTTAAGATAAACATTGAATGCTTATTAAAAAACATGTTTCTAAAAAATCCTATTTTTACTTTTATTCTTACAAGGCAGAACTCGTCGAATTACAACAAAAGAAAATTTTTAAAAAGGAACTGTTTCATTCATGTGTAAAAAGCCTACAAAATTAGTTACAATAAAAAATGCACCTTATATTAGTAAATCTAACTCTTAAAATAATTACATTTAATATAAAGTTCATAAAATACTATTGCCTTAAAACTCAATTGTAGAAATCGTTAAAATTAAACTTTAATCGCACGTGTAAGCCGTAAAAAATAATAAATCTGTTATTATGATAAAGTTATCAATTAAAGGTCTTATACTAATATTCCAAGATTTAAAAAAAAAAAAAAAAAAAAGCAGAATTTATTCCATTTTGACTCAATCATAGAATTTTTCCCCCGTGAAATCTAATTTCGACACCACTTTCACCGTATCAAAATTTAAATATGCACTTTTCGCATATATAATCACATTTTAAAAAAAATCGGTATTTTAATTTGATCATTTTAATTTATTTTATTTCTAAACTTGAATTCCCGATGCTATTAAATGAAACAAGTACTAAACTATTTATATTTTTTAAAAGTACAAATGAAATTTTGTAAATGAAATCAAATTTCACCGTGTTTTATAACACTTGATATTTTTGACACAACACATACTTTAATTTTTTCACTTTCAATTAGAAAATGCCAACATAAACAAACAGTAATATGCTTTTTAACACTTTCCAACAAAGTTGAAAAGTGCTTATGCATTCGGTTTGTCTGGCCGCGCTCTAACTCCCGTAAATATACTCGGTATTGTTATGAAATTTTTATATGTTATTAATGTTTACTCTAGCACGAGCCCTATTGAAAATGAAGTTTCTACTATGATTGGCTTATTTACAGGGATAATCAAAAGTTTTCCGGTACGTTACGGAATATGGGAAAAAATCGTTTCAAATGAATTTTAAAGGGGTTACACCCTGTCAAACATATTCAAATTTACATGGATTCGCAAAATACACTAAAATATGCATTCTGTAAAATATGCAGTAAAAATAATAGTTAATATTCATTTACAGAGCAATTCAAAAGAATTCCATTACACAATAATGAAGGGCGGAATTATTTACCCATGTACCATACCTTAATAGTCACCCATGAATGACAATTTCCGGAAATGTCATTTAAGTACTTTTAGGAGTGTTTTTGTTTGAATTAAATTTTGACAAATTACTGGCGTGTGATAAAGGTACTAGGTATATTATAGGGCTGAACAAAAGTATTCAAGTATTTTGCATCTATTAGAATAAAATGTTGAAAGAGAAATTTGAACCAGTTAGGCATTTTCTTGTTAAACTAAATTTTCCTATTATATAGTATATACATATAAACCGACGGATCAAATACAGGGCTGTTCAAAAGTATTGGAATACTTATTTGGTTATGGGCAGTAGCATTTTATTTCCCTAAATAACAAAGTTTTGTAAAAGATTTCAGGAAGTGTTGAAAAGTGTTTCATAATCTATGCTTAACGCATGATTTTTCTTACTTGTTTCCCTTTGCTTTTTATAGACAAGGAGTGCCTCTGTTGCCACGTTTAGAAAAACGTTATTAAAACTACAAAAAAATTAATGTTTGAAAAATAAATTAAGATACGTTTTTCAAATAAATTGTATTTAAAAGTGCATTTTTTTCCCTTTACGGTGGGGTAAAAATTGAAAATATGCGATGCTTAGAAGTTTAAAAATTTGCAGGAGCAAATATTGCAAAACTGAAATTGTATTTCAAATTTCAAAGTGTTGTCATTCGAAAATGTGTTATGCACAGGTACGTTGGACCTTTATTATATAGATTACAAATTTTTAAATGCTAAATATCTATGAAGTGATTATGGTAAATGTAAAGACATATAATTTCAGATGCAATATGCAGATAATAACAAAAGTTATTCTACAGACTAAATAATAGTAAAGATGTGCACTATGACTCCAGACGCGAAAGAGTTAAAATACATTTTTGTTCTCTCTTGGATCTCAGCAGATTAATTTTTAATGGTTTGTATATATAACACATTCCAAATCACGAATTTAGTCACTAATCACATTTCAACAGATGACAAATATTTTAATTAAATAATAATAAAAATATTTATAAATAAATAAATAAACCAAGCCCTTTTACATCAATAGGTAATATTTTATGTGTACATGTAGAAAATCGATTTCTAAAAACATTCACTCGCACGTTATTCTAAAAATCACAGCGTACGCCAAAATGCTGTATCACAACACATTCACCTCACGTCCTACTTTAACGTTCGGAGATTCTCCTTTCGTAATAATAGCATGATAATAATAATAAAATGGCCCTTTACATTATTAAGTGACCAACAGGGAAGGCCACTTTGTAGAATCGGTCGTGTTACGCATTAGAACTAATTGAAAGACTCTGTATTGAGCTTATTAATAATTTAGACTTTCAGACATGATGTGAAATCCATGTCGGTTTGGTAGTAGAAGGCTGGTGCTATGTTCTGAGTGACTGCCATATTTTCCTTTGTTTTCTTTTCATTTTCGAGATTGAGCAAATGAGTGGTTACAGTTAGCTTTTTTGGGAGAGTAAATCCGGAAAATGTCAGGGTGTTGCATATAGCGGTAAAATATTAATTAATAAAAAGCAACGTTTAAAAGCTTAAGAAGAAACAGAATAAACAGTTTCGCAAATTTCCATAAATGTAAAGGATAAAAGAATATTTTTAAATTAGTTATATGAAATGCGATTTCTATTTTTTTAAGGAAAAAAATACGAAAAGTAGTGATGGTCTTTGTTTGGATGTGTATGTGTATGTGTAATCCTGGAAATAAAAAAGTAGGAGAAGAAATCAATTACTTCTATTAATAGGAAAAAAAAAAAAAAAAAAAAAAAAAAAAAAAAAAAAAAAAACAGAATTGCAGGAAACAATTCATTGGGTATATTGTCTAGTACTGATTACTATGCTTTGGGTTTCTTAATATATTGAAAATTTTATCAGTTTTCATAAGACCACTTTTAACAGGTCATTTCAATTATTTAACGAAAATCGTTCTCCAAAAGAGCATAGTTTATAATCCCCCCTTAAAAAAAAAAAAAAAAAAAAAAAAAAAAAAAAAAAAAAAAAAGCGCATGAAATGATGTATTTTTTCAATTTGTTATTCTTGCTGCTTCTTTAATACTTTTCGGAAATATCTACCATTGTTATAACTTCGGATTTTACCATATTGGAATTTAGTTGAAATGTAATTAAACATGGGGGCTTTATTTATAGGATATTATGTTTATGTGTACTGCATAATTTATTTACTATGAGATTACTTTTGGATTTTGTCATATTGATTTTATTTTCTTCTATGTGTATCTTTCTACTAATTTGTCATCTGAATAGCTTCCGGCCAGTCGGGTGTATTGTGAGTCGAATTCTTAGCTTTCAGCACGACTCATAACAGAAATTGGTTGGATGTTTTTGCTTTTTTGTTAAACTATACACCCCTGAAGAAGTAGTTTAATAGAAAAGCCTTATACTGCCTTTTTATCCATTTATCTTTCATTATTTTGGTAATCTGCCTTCTATTTCACTTCAAACTTCAACTGTTTTCAATAAGATGATTGTAAAAATACTGGTTTCATTGGTTTATTGTATGGTAATATATGAATTACTCTGGTTAAATGTCCATTTATCCACATATTTCTTAGTAATTTGGTAAATCTGCCTTCTATTTCTCTTCAAACTTCAACTGTTTTTAACAATATGATTGTAACAATACTGGTTTCATTGGTTCTTTTATTGATATTGTCGGAATAACTTTGGATGTATTTATAAAAGTATTTATATATATATATATATATATATATATATATATATATATATATATATATATATTCATAGATTTATAAAACTAAATGTGCTTAGGGGTTTATCCATAAATGTAAAAAAGTAAAATTAATATAAGTAAAAATATCAAGATCATGTAACCAGAAGAAAATGTATAAAAAAATTAAATATGAAATAAACGCATTACAACCATTTGAAAGACATTCGTCCTTATAAAACTCATTAATAATTATATACGCCTGACATCATAATGCAAAATCCATGTTAGTTCAGTAATAGAAGTTTTGTTCTATAGCAGAGTCGGCGAATCTTTCTTACATTTGCGTGCTTATTTTTTCTCAAAAAAGAATTTACGTGACCGTGATGTGCCAAGAAACTTAATGGATGAAAATATTTAATCAAAATTTTTATTAATCGGGAGTTTAAAATATGGACTAATATTCATGCAATAATTCGACTAAAATATTTTTAAAAGTAATTAAATGGTGAATGCGATTTTGATTTTGAAAAATATTAATATGGGTTTCGACCTAGTTATTTTTAACGGGGTGCAAGTTGAATGACCCATCTGTCCAGTGGTGTCTAATGATTAAGATTTTCATATCATTTATTTCCGAAAATAAGAACCTGCAGCAATACATAGATAGAACGATTCTGAAAATTGTTATATCTATAAAGAGTCTCTATAATTTCACCATTGGCAATTTTAACTATAATGTTTGATGTCTTCTTTTTCATATTTTCCAAAATTTCTATAAATTTAATAACTTATTTGAGCCCACATTGAAATAGTTTAGAAATTCAATTAGCTGCTTTCCAATAAAAAAGTAAAAGACCAGCTAGTATAAATTTGTGTGTTTTCTTTATTTTCATTCTGTTTTGTTTTAAGGCCTCAATCAACGACGTGCCGAAAATATTCCATCCACATAGGTTCCATAGGTTCGCCGTCCCTGTTCTATAGCGTGAGTTTGGTTGATCTTTTTTTTTCTGAATTTCTTTTTACTATCGGCATTTAGCAAATAAGTGGTTATAATTAGCTTTTTCGCGAAGAAAAGTCAAGAAAATATTAATTGTTTACTTATACGGCTTCGTGCAGTTACAAAACAGTAATTACAAAAGAATATCGTTTAAAATCTTTTAAGGGTGTATTCGAAAAAACGCTAATCAACCCTCAACAGCTCGAAAATTTCTGATACAATTTCAGACACATTTTTAAAAGGAGAAACATGAAACTTGCTGAGTGAATTTTTGAAGAGACGTATAAGGTGCCATATGATGTCATTTTGCGCTCAATTCGTTAGAGTTTGATTTATAAACGGCGATTATCTTCTCAGTATGACTCTTTTTTTTCGTTCCCAGATCTCCCACTTCCGAAAAATCTGTTCAAATTGCCGTTTTTGATTGATTTTTTTACAATATTTTCTGCATTTATCAAAAAATCGACAATTACGGCACCTTGTGTACTTTCTAAATAAGACAACTTGACAGTTTGATACATATGAGAGCAAAAATGAATTTAAAAATAAATCGGAAAATAAGGAGTTTGAATCGAAATACACCCTTAAGCAAAACTTGGATTTGCGAATTTCATGAGAATAAAGAAAATAAATCAATTCAGAGACTTTTTTTCTAATGTGATTTATTATTTATTTATTAACAGCAGAAAACCAGTCAGACATAAAATAAAAAAAATTAAAAATAATAACAATATTAATAGGCGAGTATATATATGTTAAATTAAGTATGCAACTGTCTTTATTGTCTTAAGAGATATTAAAATGGAGCAGTCATTATAATATTCCATACTGGGTAAACCATGTTAACCCAGTATGGAATAAACATAAGACTGTTTGTTCATAAACATAAACATATGACTGTTTGTTCTAAAATGTAGTCAGTATACTATCTGAGACATTTCTGAATTTTATTTATTTATTTATTTATTTATTTACACGAAATGGGCAGGTGCTCTAATTAACAAATAAAGTAATCGGACGAAAAGCTGGCGTTTTGGTCCGAATTTCCACACGCGATACCACTGGAAATGGAAACAAATGATGTCATGAGGCAATAATATAATTTATAATTCAAGATGTCATTATTTATCCAAAAATGAAATAAAACACTATCCAATTTAAATCCTTTTATTAAACATACCAACAAATTTTATGTTTCTATACTTGCCAACTCGTTGATCTTTCGTAAAACCTGGTTTAATCCTTTCAGGTGCATAATTATTCGGTTAATATAATAGTAAACTGATTGACATTCATTAGAATTTGCAAACAAATTCTTGAGAAATAAATACTTTCTCTTTAAGGGTGTATTTCGATTCAAACAGCTTATTTTCCGATTTATTTTTGAATTCATTTTTGTTCTCAAATACACCAAACTTTCAAAATCTGTTATTTGGAAAGTACACAAGGTGCCATGATTGTCTATTCTTTAATAAATGCAGAAAATATTGCAAAAAAAGCAATCAAAAACAGCATTTCGAACCGATTTTTAACAAGCGGGAGATCTGGGAACGAAAAAGGGGATCATGCTGATAAAGTAATTGTTTATAACTCAAATTCTAATGAATTGAGCGTAAAAAGACATCACACGGCACCTCATACGTCCCTTCAAGAATCCCCTCAGCAAGTTTCATGTTTCTACACTTAAAAATGCGTCTGAAATTGTATCGGAAAATTTCGAGCTGTTGAAGGTGAAAAATCGTTTTTTTCGAATACACCCTTAAGTCGTTCACTAAAAAAAGTAACAATTGTTGAAGCATTCCAGGTGCCACGAGGCACTTTGAAATAAAAATTAAGGGGTCACATTTATGACCATCGCCCTTGAAAGGATTAATTAGATCTAAGTTAAACTCTTTAGAACCAAATAATTTGTTTAATATTTCTTTTTTTAATTTTTATTTGTGCTTAGAATTTGTTTGATTTCATTTTTTAAAAGAATTTTCTAGTTCGAAAAGTATTTAAACCTGGTTCAGATTAACCCACTTTTGCAAGAAAAACACAATAAGGAAAAAATTTAACTAAGACATAAAAATTGTTCTAAAAATCTAAATAAAGTTGAAGAATTTTCAGAATAAAGTGCCAAACATCATTAGTTTTTCTAATATTTTTGTTACAATTTTGCAGTTTTGAAAAAAAATGTCGAGAGCAACATGATAATCTGAAAGTAATTAACCCATCAAGTATAATTTCCTTAATGATTTTCCTTAATAATTGCTCTTATATTTGTAAAATTTGTATCAAAATAAGGCTTAAAAAATGAATGTGCATTTGACAGAATTTCATATAATTATTAAAATGGTTTGTAATCTATCAGTTATTTTTAACCATTTGGAAAATGGTTGTTTCTGTCAGTCGAGAATAGAGAAATCTATGAAGGATACTTGAAGTGATATCCGGATTTTATTTGTTTTCTGATTGGTCCATGTTTAATGTCCAGAAATGGAATACCTTTGTAGCCAATATGACAAAAATAAGTATAAAAAAGATTTAAAAAAAAGTATTAAAAAACTGCAAAAAAATTAGTAACCTAAAAGCAAATTAAGATACAGCTTTCAAACAAATTGCATTTAAAAGTACGTTATTTTCCCTATACGATGGTGTAAAAATTGAAAATGTGTGATGTTCAAACGTTTAAAAAATTGCAGCATTGAAAGATTTTCTGAAATTGGAAAAAACTTGGAAAACTGAAATTTCATTTAGAATTTGTTTATGATTGGGCCAAGAATATTAATGTTTAATCCAAGGCCTAAGTAATATAAGACTCTGTTATTACGCAAGCCACGTTTTGATCATTATAAAAAATATGCTTATTATTATTATTATTATTATTATTATTATTATTATTATTATTATTATTATTATTATTATTATTATTATTATTATTATTATTATTATTATTATTATAATTATTATTATTATTATTATTATTATTATTATTATTATTTTACGAAATTGATTAGATTTCGAAGAATTTTTATTTAAATAGAGAAAAATAATGCCGTTATTAATAAACAAGCACGTAAAAAAGTTACAAAATGGATAAACGCAAATTATCAGACATAGAAAAAAACGAATCCAAAGAAAGACGTCGTATGAAAGATCGTCTTTTAAAGTAATAAACAATAAAAAGTAAAGAAAAAAACAATGTAATGTTAAACAAATTAATTTTAAAGGACTGTATTTTATTTATTTATTTATTTATTTATTTTAAATAAAGAATTTTCTTATAAGTCTAAAATTTTGGTCTCCGAAAAAAAAAAACATTTTTCAAATGGTTGTTGTAGTTTATTAAATTATTTTCTTCCTGGTAAATGAACTATACCTTGAATTGTAAAGAATTAATGTCTAATGGCGACAGTCTTCTTTTCTTGCCCGAGCCATGGCGCTAGGAAGTTTGTTCAATGCGCTAACTTTGGCAGCATTTTAGGGAACATGTCTTAAATCTGGTCAATAGGGTATTTAATATCGGCCTGTATGGCAAGTGCCTTAAATTTTTTTTAGGCACAAATGTTTTTAGGTGATTTATTGCACGAATTCAATAAAAATTCAGTAATCGATATTTAATCGTAATGGGACCATTATCCCAGATTTTTGTAAAAATTTTAAATTTCATCCATTACTATGAAAAATAATAAGTAAAAAATAATATGAAAAATAAATAAAAGTTAGTTAATGCATACCGATAGAACTCTTTAATTAAAAGATTCATAATAATGTAAGAATTATTAATTATTAACCTAATTCTCGTTATGGAATTTTTTTTTCAGCTAAAGGTCGACGAAAAATAAAGTAAGACGACCCAAATATTGCATTCTGTGTGTTACATATACCCCAAAACAAAGTAAAAGCTTATTATTCTACTCACTATAAATTTGTTCAAAACAGCACATTTTTTATATAAAATTCGTAAATATAAAGGTAGTGATTAAAAAATTTGTTAGGCGAAAAAAAAAAAAAAAAAAAAAAATCTCAATTAATTATAGACCACCCTCTATTTTTGCTTGAACTTCCAATTTTTAAGTACGAAGCTGGTAAATTATTTTCTTTCAATCGATTTGTTTTGCTTCATTTACCTTGAATGCAAATTTTTACTATTCTTTCCTGAAAAACACATAATGTAATAAATGTGGACTTATGTGCGCTTCTGAACTCTCTAACTATTAAGAAATACATTTTGAAAATTGAATAAAAATGATGCCATAACTCTTAAAATAATGATATAATCATTATTTTTCATTGAGAGTAAATTTGCTTACCTCTAAAATACCTGCGCATATCATTATTTGCTCATATTTAGGAAACCTATAAGGAATGGAAGTGGATTTTCAATTTTAATATAATACACATTGTCTTTTTACTTACCCATCATATGTAGTATAGGATATGTCTTGTAATCATTTTAAAAATAGAGAAAAAAAAATGACGTATTTGCCTGTTTCAGACATCTGAGATTCCGAAAAACATATTTTTAGGAAAAAAGTTTTGCCGTCCCTCTGTCTCTGTCTCTGCGTTTTGTATGCGTCTGTAAGTGCTCTATCTCTTCAAAAAATTAAGATAGGTACTTGAAATTTGGTGTTTACTTAGTATGTAATAATGGGAATAAACCCATTGAATATCAATAACCTTGATTATCCAAAACTCTTTTTTTCGGACTCTCGAAATATTCGTTCTGATAAAAGGTAAATAAAATTTTTTGCAAGTATTTATTTTAAGGAGTGAATACAAAAGACAATAAAAAACATAAATTTTGCATAAGGAATGAAGTCAATTGGATAATTAGTTGCGGAGATATTTGTAAATCATATTTTCTATACACTTTTCGGTTTTTCATGACTTTGTATTTCATTCAAATTTCAATTCAAAGATATTTTTAATTGAAAAGGAGACGCTTAATCCGGCGCAGTTACGTGTTAGTTAATATGATTACATTTTTGGAGTTATAAGGATATTTCTTTTTACGCTATTTGGCAGTAATTGATTACCCCGTCGTCGATCAAAAAACTTTCGGGAAACTATAAGATTAAAAGTCAATAATGTCTTATCGTAAATGCCACATTCACTTGAAATTAAACACGTCAGACGTGTTTATTACGTCATCAATTGATTTTTATTTCGACGTTTTATTTGTACTTTTATTTACCTATTAATAATTTATTCGTTCTTTCGTTGGCCGACGAGATACCCAAGTAGTACTCGCAATTGAGCAACAGAGCATTATTATGTGAAAAAAAAAAATATTTAAATATACATTTAAATTTAATTTCGGAATCGCGATACATTTTATAAATATTGTATACACGTTTTATTTTCCTATTTTATATTATGCATATCCATGACGGATAATATTATGGTGGTATCCAACGACTAGTTTACATATTTGCTTATATAATGGTATTAGAAATGTCACAATGAAAATAATCTTTGTAGCTATGTTTTGTTTTTGTTAACAGTCATGAGAATAATTAACACGTTAACTTTGCAATTGTTATTCTAGAAGGAAAATAGTGAAAATGATTTAAAATACAGTCTACCTTTAAATCGTCTACTTGTATATAAAATTTTATACTATAATCAAATACTACTGAGCTTTCCCTAGATTTAGACGTTGATGGGGCATTGGTGACCTATTTGCTTTTTTTTTGTTTTTACGGACATGTGTATGAATAAATATTCCTACATACACAATTAAGAAAGTTTTAAAAAAGTTGTTATATATTTTTGTCATCTTCAAGAATCAGTTTAATAATTTCTTTCAATGATTCTTTTGATTAAATCGCCCTGTTGCGTTTTAGCTTTTCAATCATTAACTAATCTTATCAATTGGAGATTACAAAACTCTTAATTATTGTATGAATTTTAGTTGCTTTTGATTGTTCTTATAAGTCTTGTGAACGATATTTTATATTAGATGTAGATTAAATTATTTGTTATTTTTATCTTTCAGGTGGAACTCTGCACTGGATTTTTAGATATAGGATCAGCAGTTGTCCTGCCATGTGTTTCTCTTAGCAAAGCATCGTCCAATGTGACACGTCCAACAGAGATCTTTCATTGTGTCACCTCCAATGAGAAAATTAACATCGTGATAATCATAACAAAAAAAGAAAAGAATTGCTTGTTCCGATGATTCACGATATTTTCTGTATTAAATCAATGATTGTGTCAAAGTAGCCTGCCTTTCAGGCAGACAATTGTTCCACTTATGTACATATGATCATATAGAGACAAGTGATGGAAATATTATCTTTTGAGCAACATTTACACGAGATGCATTGAAGCTGCTGTTTTTTGCAGAACACACCAATGAACCTGCAGACTTATTTAACATAATTTTAAAACAGGCGTACTTTTCAAAGCTTTCTGTCTTCTCCCACTGGAGAATGGAGGTAACACCTTCCAGCAGGACAACATTAAAATTCACAAGGATCGCATTACTGACAGTGTTTGAAGAAGATCATAATAGCTTCCAGTGTTTGCTATGATTTTTTAACTCAGCGGATATTATTTAGCAGTTGTGGAATGTCATGGTTCATCAAATACGATCTCACCAATCAACATCTTATAATCTAGACGAGCTAAGTGTCCTATTCTTGCAAAACCGTTATTGGATTTCTACGGAATTTTACTAACGGCTGATAGAATCAATTCGTGTTATAACTGTGTTAGCATTCGATCTGAAAAAACAAATTACTCGGAAGTTGATAAGATAGAAAGACTTTTAGCTCCTAAGTGCCTATTTAACTTATAAAGTCCGACATTGCATGCAGAATTATGAATGGATGATGCTATACATTAACAATGTCCAATATCCATTTTTTAAAATAAAATTACAATTGAGAATAATTTTTCATGAATTGTTAAATTTAAAAAACGGTCTGAAAACATTGGGAAGACGAGAAATTTCTAGGAATTTGTAGATCCTCATCAAGATTATTCTATAATTAGAAGTTAGTATGTTTATATCGAAAAGAAAATTTTAAGCACGTGAAATTCCTCATAGTTCAAAAATTTCAATAAGGTGTCCTTGTTCAAAGACCGCAATTAGAACGTGGAATTGCATGATTTGTGCAATATTTCTAGAAATCTCTCTCTTTCAAAATAATCCGGAATTTACGCATCAGACGCAGCAAATGAGGTGCGTTTTTACTAGAACAAAGTTTTGAAAAATTTTCAAATCTTGGTGTAATAGCATTCAGTACTCGTATACAGTATAGCAGCCGAAATCTTTTATGTGTCTCTGTAAATATTATCTGCTTTCTATTATATAAAATTAATTAACTTGAAGCAAATGTCAGCAACGTATTTCAATTTTGTAAAATGTGAAATAGTTTAATAAAATATTAAAACACGCCTCAATGTTTCCCCCTTTACCATTATGTAATAGAATACTTTTGTGTGGCCCTGTAAATTAATAACAAATATTCTTTGCACCGCGTATTATATACAGAGTGTATATTAAAGGATATATTTCTTAGATACATATCAATTTTATTATGTTCGCTAAAGAGTGTAACATAATTTAAATGCACTTGAAGCTATTTTTTCCCACTGACCATAATGCAACGGTATACTTTTGATTGTTCCTGTAATATAACTATCCGATTTTCATAAAACTTGAAACGATCCAACAAAATTATGTAAAAATTACATATTTCTAATTTCAAACAATTCGGTTTGGTAGTTTTCATGTTGTTTTATATGGACTGACAGACAGACGGTCGGACGGAAATGAACGACAACTATAGGTACTACTTATTTGCATAATCACGAACGCACCTAAAAGAGTCAACATATGCAATGATAGGGTCTTTTATATTTATTTCCCTTTAAATTAATTTTAAAAGTATGTTTCATTTTCAGTATCCTACGAATATTATAATAGTTTTTTTTTTTTTTTTTTTTTTTTTTTTTAATATTAATATTAATCTATTTTAGGAGCAATTTCATTCACCTTTTTTATCCTTCGGAATTTTCACTTTTTCAAATTAGTAACATTTGTTAGTAGCATGCAGCCTCATTTGAAATCCACCTGCTTAATTCCTGACCATATTTCTCATGTTGCATATTTATCCAAAACCATTATTTTTTTTCTGGTATAAAAACTTATTTCCACATGGCCATAAGCTCAATCGCGTGTGAGACACGCGCTGCTATATTGAATTTATCGCAGGTTTTTTTTTTTTTTTTTTTTTTTTTTTTTTTTCACGGTTTTCGTACACTGTCAGCAGATACCTGTTACAAATTGCAATGAAACAGGTATTACCGCGTCGTGAAAAGCTATTGTCGGAACTTCTTTGTATCGCCGAAAGAGATTCCGCTTTGTTTGCTTTGTTTAACGTTTGTTTCTGTGTTAGTTTTTGTAGTTATCTTCTGTCCGTGACCTCGATGTTCGTTTTGAAGAGGACGCTACATAAAATTAAAATTATTTCTTTCAATAAGGTTTGAAGACACATACACATTTTACATGGAATTTTAATTTTATAGCTTTCATATTTGTATACTATATGGTATATAGCATACACCCATTACATACATTTATCAAGAATATACACATATTTTTTCAGATAGCATAGAATTAATTCATGTTTATTTTACAGTATATTACCTAATCATACTGCCAAATTGATTTTCAAGTGCGTTCGTACACTGTTAAAAAAAAAAAAAAAAAGGCGTCCAAATTACCAGTAGTAATTTTGTAAAATCCGTTTTTCTTTACAGCGTAATTACATAAATCAGCGAGGTGACTGAGCTTAGCCCAGTCAATATCGCTAACTTTTTAGCTATTACCAACTCCTCAGTTTTGTGACTATGATCAATAGTTACCCATAGTGATCCAAATAGACTCACTAATTGAATTTTCTCGAGTATGCGATCTAAATCAGTGGCCTTTTCAAGTTCGAAAGCAATATAATACAAAATTTAATAAAAATTTATTGGAGCCGTTTTCTACATAAAATTTGATTGACCCGTAATGACTCTAAACTGAACCATTAATTGAAATTTCTCGAACCTGTAATCTAGCTCAATGATCTTCTTGTACTTTAAAATGGCATAATATAAAATTTTCTCAATATCGTTTTAGCCATTTTAGATATATTTAGCTTGACCCAGGCCCAGAGTGGTCCAAAATGACCCACAAATCAAATTTTGTTGAACATACGATGTCACCAAATGGTCTTCTTGATCGAAAACGATAGCTATACAAAATTTAATCCAGATCTTTTGAATCATTTATTAGAAAATTAGTTTGACTCATAATGACCCAAAAATGACAAACTAATTAAACTTACTCAAACATGTGACCAAGCAAAATTATCTTCTCGTGCCCAGAAACGCTAGTACGAAATTTTATCAAAATCGTTTAAGTCTTTTATTTGATAGAATTGAATTGGACCCATTGTGACCCGATATGACCCACTAATCGAATACTCTTCAGCATGCGACCCAGCCCAATTGCATTCTTCTACCCAAAAACGATAGAATACCAAATTTAATCAAAATCATTAAAGCCATTTACTAGATAAAATTAGCGTGACCCACAGTAACCTAAAATAACCCACTAACCGAAATTACTCGATCGTGTAATCTAGTCCATTGGTCTTCTCAAGTCCAAAAATGGTAAAATACAAAATTTCGTCAAAATCGTTACAACCGTATTTTAGATACAATTCACACACACACACATAATTTTTGCTCGTTAATTTTTGCCCACCAAAATGACCCACTATTCGAATGTTCTTGAGCATAAGATCTAGTCTAATAGTATTCTTGTATTTGAAAACGATATAATACAAAGTTTTTCTCAAAATGGTTCAAGACATTTTTTAGATAAAATTAGCGTGATCCAGAGTGACACCAAAATGATCCACTGGTCGAATTTTCTTGAACATGCGACTCAGCCCAATGATCTTCTCATAATCCAAAATGATAGAATACAAAATTTAGTCAAAATTGTTAAAGCCATTTTTTAGATAAAATTGGTTTGATTCACAATGATCAAAAAGGACAAACTAATCCATCTTTCTGGAACATGTGATTTAGTAAAGTAGTTTTCTCGTACTAAAAAAGGTTTGGATACAAAATTTAGTTAAAATCGATTGAGCCGTTTTCACACCAATTATGACCCAAAATAGCCCACTAAGCGAATTTTCTCGAACATGAGACCGATCCCAATGATTTTCTCGTGCTCTAAAAAGATAATACAAAATTTACATAAAATCGTGCGAGCCATTTTTTATATAAATTATCATAACTTACAGTGAACCAAAAATGACCCACTAATCGAATTTTCTCTAATATGCGACTCAGACCAATTGTCTTCTCGTGCTAAAAAAGTTTCGATACAAAATTTAGTTCAAAATCGATTGAATCGTTGTTTATATATAATTGGAATTATTCTGACCGATTATGACCTAAAATCAACCGCTAATATAATTTTCGCGTACATGTGAACTAGACCGGTTTTCTTTTGCCTCAAAATGGTAAAATACAAAATATAGTCAAAATCGTCAGAGCCATTTTCTAGATAAAATTAACGTGACCCACGACTCACAAATGACCCTTATAGTCGAAATTTCTCGGACACATGACCTAGTCCAATAGCTTTCTCGTGCCAAAAAACTGTTAGGTACAATATTCTTTAAAATCGCTTGAGCCCTTCTTTAGATATAAATAGCTTGACCCTGACCTTTTATGACCCTAATGACACACTAATGGAATTTTTTATGAAAATGTGACCTAGCCTAACGATCTTCTGGTGCCCTAAAATGGTAAAATACAAAATTTTGTCAAAATCGTTGCAGCCGTTTTTAAGATAAAATTTACACACCACAGTTGCTCGTATAGTATAGGATACATAGCACCTATTGTCGTCGTCAGGTCCATCCGTTTGTCTGTTCGTCTCTCCGCATATAATAGAGAAAAAAATTACTCAACAAAATGGTTTGAAATTTAATATCTATAATTGTTGTAGAATTTTGTCGAGTAATTTGAAATTTTATAAAAATCGAATCAAAACTTAGAAAGATATTAATAAGCTTTCTTCTTTCTATTAAGTCCTATCATATGTAATTCAACGATTCTTCTGAAAGGTATTGACTCTATGCTTCAATGGTGATTACATCATATTTAACGCTTGATATTGAACATAAGATGGAATCATATTATTGCTGTATTACTGAATTTGATAAATTTAATCATAATTTTGTATTAACACAATTTCGCATAAGAGTGCAACAGCTGTTGTACCAAGATTTGAATATTTATAAAACTAGTTTTAGGCGAACGTACAACATTTGCCACGTTTAACGTACCGGTTCTAACTTCTTTATCAAGAAATTTTAATGATTAATAATAAGAAAATTTGAACGAACGATAGCTATTTTTTGCTTTACATTTATGTACTCAATAATATATAATGGTAAACAGTTTTTATATTTGCTAAAACATTTTCATTCTTCATGAATCTAAAACTTTGATTATCAAGTTCCAATTTAATGAAAGACTTTGGGAACTATACAAATGCAAAGTTTTGAAATCCTGCACTGTTAAAAATTTATGTATAAACGCAGGAAAAAAGCGAGAATCTCGATAAATTTACACTCGTTCTCGATTAAATGGATTCAAATACCGTGTAGTGTAGGCCTTTAATATGTTCTCCTTTATTTAAAGATATTTTTATCTTTGTCAAAATTTGTAATTCAAAATACACATTTATAAAACTATTTCGAAATCTTATAAAAAAAAAAAAAAAAAAAAAAAAAAAAAAAAAAAAAAAAACATGTAGTTTAAAAATTGTTTATTTTTAACACTTTCCAACAAAGTTGAAAAATGTTTATGCATTCGGTTTGTCAGGCAGTCTGATCGCGCTCTAACTCCTCTAAATATCCTGGGATTGCTATGAAATTCTTATATGTTATTGATGTTTACCCTAGCACGAACCCTATTGAAAATTAAGTTTCTACCATCATTAGTTTATTTACAGGGATAGTCAAATATTTCCGATACATTACAGCATATGGGAAAAAAATCGTTTGAAATGAATTTTAAAGGTGGTCAAACATATTCAAATTTATATGGATTCGCAAAGTGCACTAAAATATTCATTGTGTAAAATATGCAGTGAAAATAATAGTTACTATTCATTTACAGGGCCACTCTAAAGAATTCCATTACTCAATAATAAGGAGGGGGGGGGGGAATTGTATGCGACATATTTTTACTATATAAACGATTTCAAGTATCATAAATTTTATATACGCCGCTGAGACTCAATATTTCACGCATAATATGAAATGCATAGCATTTACAGGGATACACAAAATATTTAAAATCGTATATTCTATCCGAAGTACTGTATATTATCGATGATAGCTGATGGATGGTTGAAATGCATTTTCAATTAAGATATTCGCTTTTCAGTTTTACTAAAAGTCTGCAAGTTATATAATGTTTATAAATGCTATAGTTGATGTAGAAGGCTACACAAAAGAGCTCGCAAACCTGACGGCATATGAGGGTAATTTACTTAAAGGTGGTTTTTAAATAAATTATGCATTTTTACGTTAAACTGCTTTCAGTTTACAAAGAAATGTTTGTAGAATATAAATAAAATGATATACATGGTCACGGAAATTATTATCTACGTGGTCACCCATGGATAATTTCTGGAAATGAGATTTGAGTAGTTTTAAAAGTGTTTTTGTTTGAACTAAATTAAAAAAAAATACTGGCAAGTAATAAAAGTACTAGGTAAACTACAGGTCTGAACAAAAGCATTGAAGTATTTTTCCATATATTAGTAAAATTGCTGAAAGAGAAATTTCAACCTGTTAGGCGTTTTCTTGCTAAAATAAACTTCCGCATTATATAGTATATAAATCAACCGGCAGATCAAATACAGGTCTATTCAAAAGTATCGAAATACATTTTATGCTATGGACAGTAACATCTTATTTATTTAAATAACGAAGTTTTGTTAAAGATTTCAGAAAGTGTTGGAAAGTGTTTCAGAATCTATGCTTAACGCATGATTTTTCTTACTTGTTTTTTCAGTTTGAATAATTTAGAAGGTTAAAAATCATATTATATCATCCTATCATCCTAATCATCCTATACCTCAGTCAGTAGGGTAGTCCACTGTCAGGAGGTCTCAGGTTCAAACGTCAAAATGGCTAGAAACAAATTGTGTAAAAAATGAATGGTACATCGTTTCAAAAGTACTGGAAAAATACAAACTCTTTCAGGATTGCTGAAGACTGAGTGATTTACTGCTTTAGAAAAAACTAAATTAAACTATTATAAATAAGCTAAAAAACTTTGTAAAATCACCATAAAAAGAAAATTAAACAGGACGCGTTTCGGACTTCAAAAATACAGCTCGTCATCAGCTAATCCAAACATGTATCACAAGGGATAGAGTGGAAACATTTTCTACTCTGTCCCTTGTGACACGTGTTTGGATTAGCTGATGACGAGCTGTATTTTTGAAGCTCGAAACGCGTCCTGTTTAATTTTATTTTTATGGTGATTTTACAAAGTTTTTTAGCTTATTTATAAATTTATCGCCAGTGATTTCGGTGTTTCTCAATAAATTAAACTATTATCATTAAAAATAAATTTTTGGAATATGTTATAAATTTACCAAATAACTTCTCTGTTATTTAACAGAATCTTTATTATTCTAATCTCTGTAATTTTACATAAGATAATTAATTACCCGTAGGAATACAGGAATAACATTACACATGTATATAGGAATAGCATTAGCTCACAAGTGTCTTCACTAGCAGGGGCAGGAGCCTTAAGATACGCTCAGAACCACTCAATTAATCGAATTTGGGAAATGTTAGGCAGGTTGTCGGCCGACGAAAGTGATGGTTACATGGCGGAAATGGCGAGAACGATTTTTCAGTAATAACTGTGGCCAAGTCTGGCCAGAAGACGTAATCACCGCTATTGTAATTGCTATAGATGTAGGAGATGAGAGGACGGCAAATACGCTTGTTCAGTTGTTGTTCTTTCTTTCTTTCTAATCGATGACCAGGCCTCTACCTGCCGAGTTACCACAGCTTAACGGGTTAGATACCTGGTATCGGGGTGAATGACAGCCTAATAGCCGCGTAGCGGTAATAAACCTGATAACTTCGCTTCTCACGCCATCATATCTGCACACCAAATTTACACCAAAACTTAATCAGCGTCTATGTATATCAAGGGGTCACAGAATCTGAAGTTTGGTGAAATTCTGTGCATTAGTTCTTGAGATATAGCAATCCTGAAAATTTCTGATATAGCAATTCTGAAAAATTCTGTGACCCCTTGATATACATAGACGCTGATTAAGTTTTGGTGTAAATTTGGTGTGCAGATTTCTTATCATTTGAGCATACTTTGTTTTGTCGGTTGCTTAGCGTTACACTACTCAAGTTGGTCTCGTAATTTAGAACCTTGATCAGTTAACGAGGCCTTCACCTGGCAAGGCCCCTCTCAGAGGTATAATTCACAGATAACTTGGAGGACTTTGCACTCACGACGGATTTTGCATGCACCAGGTGCCATTAGCGTACATGACTTGTTCAGTTGTTGTTGCCTATTCACAGCGAACTCGAACTTTCAAGTAAACGTGTAATTCAAGCTTTCGGAACTATCGCAATCCAAACGAGAATTTTGTCTTCTGATGTCGCTTTATCAGTAAATTTGATGATAGGTTGTGCCATGGAGTCATAGTAGCTAACATTATCGGTAAAAGTGGAGTGAGTGAATGTGAAATATGACTCATTATGAAAGATGCATACTTGATCAAGGAAATTTCTGAGCAAGCGACCACATTTGGTTTTGGAACAAACATTTGCTTTTTTGATCGTTTTTACTTTCTTCTATCTTTACAAGAAAGTATTGGATTCATGAAAATTTTCGACTTCCGGTTTTCGACGGATTTATACGTTTTAGAAGGTCCTGAACACGTTTTGACTATTTTTAGAAAATGTCTGTCTGTGAGTCTGTCCGTCTGTCTGTCTGTCTGTCTGTCTGTCTGTCTGTCTGTCTGTATGTGACAAAAAATTTGTGGGCGCTCTATCTCAAGAACTAATGCTCGAAATTTAATAAAATTATATATTCAGTTAGACCTTGATATGAATTAGTGCCTATTGGTTTTTGGTGAAAATTGGCCGGCAGGTGGCGCTGCTATACTACGTTTTTCATGATTTTCAGGATTGCTATATCTCAAGAACTAATGCACAGAATTTCACCAAACTTCAGATTCTGTGACCCCTTGATATACATAGACGCTGATTAAGTTTTGGTGTAAATTGGCCAGCAGGTGGCGCTGCAATGCCACGTTTTTCATGATTTTCATGATAGCTATATCTCAAGAACTAATGCACCGAATTTCACCAAACTTCAGATTCCGCGATACCTTGAGATACATAGCCGCTGATAAGGTTTTGGTGTGAACTGCCCTATAGGTGGCGCTGCTATGCTACATTTTGCACGATTTTTGCGATAGCTATATCTCAAGAACTAATGCAGAGAACTTCATCAAATTTTAGATTCTGTTACACTAGAATATATAACATAATTAGACGCTGATTACATTTTGGTATTAACTTTGCAACAGGTGATGCAGCTATGCTGCATTTTGCAAGATTTTTCCGATAGCTATATCTCAACAACCAACGCACAGAATTCCATCAAACTTCAGATTTTGTTACAAAATGACATATAACATAATTACACGATGATTACGTTTTGTTATAAATCCTTCAACTGATGGTGCTGCTGTGCTATATTTTACACGTTTTTTTTAAACTAGCTATATCTCAAGAACTAATGCACATAATTTCATCAAACTTCAGATTATTTTACACCATAACATAATTAGACGCTTTTTTACGTTTTGGCATAAATTGTCCAAGATATGGTGTTGCTGTGCTACGTTTTGCAATTTTTTTTTGTTATAACTATATCTCAAGAACTAATGCATGAAATTCCATCAAATTTCAGATTCTGTTAGGTCTTGACATAAATAGATGCTTATTAGGTTTTAGTATAAATTATCCAACATGAGGCACTACTAAGCTCATTTTCTCAGAATATTAATTAAATTTAGCGTTTTAGGCTTTTCGGATACCAGAATCTCATTAGGCTAGGTCAAATGTTCGAGGAAATTCGATAGTGGGTAACTTTGGGGTCACCATGTTTTTTTTTTTTTTTTTTTTTTTTTTTTTTTTCTTAATATTAAAATGTACTTATGAGATAGAAGAAAGTTTTGGGATTGACACATCCAACTAGTTTTTTATAGGACCCTTTTCTTCTGATATTTCATATTAATCCATTTATCCATTGTTTAATGCCAATACAGAATACACAATATGGTACAAACTAATATATTTCAATACAATCCCTCATTTTTTTTTTTTTTTTTTTTTTTTTTTTTTTTTTTTTAATCTGGAACAACTTTTAGACGGGTTTACGCATGCGCATTGAAACATTATTTAGTAAACCTTCTCATTTTTCATACAATTTTTATTATTTTTAAATTCTGATTACAAGGTTGTGTGTAGAATATATACATATTTTTGGAAAAGAACATCATTTTATATTAAGAACTCTGCAAATTATAAGCAAAAAATTGGGACTTTTTTTGTTATAAAAACCTTAATTTTTCTATGACTATATAAGCTATCCGCATAAAAATGAACACATTTTATTGCAATGAGCTACTTAATCATAATCTATAGTTTGAACGCTTTTGCTACATTACTTTCGACAGATATTCTTTCCAAAAGATATTCGTTCGTTTTCAATTTGTTGACGGTTCCCTATGGAATTTCGAGAAAAAAACTTCATAGAAATGTATGAGCTGTACTATTATGTTTACACACTTAGAGTTTCAGACATTTATTTCATGTATTTTTCTAGATATTTAACAAAATGTCTAAAATCGCAAGTGGCCTGTCACCTTTGACCTTATACTATGTATATCACATGCGTATCTATATATATATATATATATAATCCAAAAATCCAAAAATATGCATCGAGATGCATTAGCGACATGTATAGACTTACTTTATGGCCTCATTCGTTAGTTCAGCATGCAATAGTCTCTTCAGAATACAGCTGACAGGCACACAGACAAACTTCTATCTTTATTAATGTTTAAAATTACTCAATCAAATAGTTTAATTTTCTTAAATGTTTCATTTTAGTGTAACACCAAATGAGAACTGTAAAATACTTAGTAATTCAGCAATTAAATATTAAAAGAATGTATGTTAATACTATGTATGTTAAACTAAAATTTATATGGATTAAAACTAAATAACAATTATGAAAATATTAATTATGAAATAATTACGAAAAAAGATAAATTAGAACATCTAAAATGAAACTTCTTATCACTAATATTACATTCAGTTCAATAAATGTATGTCAAGGTGCATCACGTTAAAAATTACTTTGGGAAGTTTAAACTTTTACGTAAGAATTAAATGTTCAGAAATGCATAAAATAAATTATTTTTCTTATCTTAATTTTTTTTTTTAGTATTGTGCAAAGTAAAAGCCTATACACATACTTATAAATTTGTCATTAAATGTTAACATCCAATGTTAATAAATCAATAATAATAATAATAATAACAATGACAAAAATTATCTGAACTGAAACTATAAAATAGCAGATGGGGGAATATTTATTAAAACCAATTACAACGTCAAAATAAAGTAAATTACTCTACACAATACGTTCATTATAATATTTATATATGTTAAGAAATGTATGACGTTTAACAAAAATGCCTTATTGTTTAAAATTGACGCAAGACAGACCTTCGCTCTAACAAAACAGAAATTTAAAATCATTTTTCTAGAACACATCCAATGAAAACATCCATGTACGTCAAAAGTTGCATTCTTTACGACTAGAGGGACAGCCAATGAGACACGGACTTACCTGAGGCTTTGCGTCATGCGATTTTTAAATCCGAAAGTTTCTGTCTTTTTGAGCGTGAAATATTACAATTTTATTTCATTTTTGATTTCTTTGATGCATCAACAATTCAAAAAAGAGGGGTTGTTCTCGAATGAGGAAGTGGGATTCGTCATTTACTTTGATAGGTGTTTCGCAAAACGAGAATATTTGACTGTTTTCTTGAAATGATAAACGTGGGAAAAAATTTCGCAAAGACTGCAGCAGAATACTTTTGAACAATATTGTATAGCTGCCTCTTTGTTTTATTCAGTGTCAGATTTGCGGCAGGGCATATGTGGCACCGGCCCTGGCTGGGCCCCTGATTTTCAGAGAGCCCCAAATGCTGCCGAAAGTTTTCCAATTATTGTCCAAAATCTGATGCAGTTTTAATATCCAGTGAAATTTTACATTTCATTCTACATTCATATTATATTTTTACACCGTTGAATATTCTGTCTGAAACATCCATTTATTTCCTTATTATAGCGAATAATTTCTTTAAAAATATATTGTATTTTTAATTCTTACTTAATAATATCCCTGTTATAGTCAGATTGGTTGAGTGTTGGTGTGCATATCTTGCAGGCTGTAGAACCCCTCAATATTTTAAATAATTGTAAGCTTCGTGTTGTCGAAAATTTATAATTAGCTGTTGCATACTTTATAATTCCAGATAGACTTGCATAGGAAAAGATTAATTAGCACCACACAGTTTATTATAGAACTTCTACTCATTTAAATTTCATAATTGTGAAATAATCATTTTAAAATAAGTTATTGATTATCATATTTAATTTTTTAATCAATATTTTAAGGTCAATAGATCAATAGGTTCCTTTAGTTTCTATCTTTTTTTCCATTTTTTTTAGTCATTCCTCTTGTAAGCATCTGTGCCCAGAGCCCCCAAATATGTGAATCGGTCCCTGATTGTATTTAAAAAAATTCATTACCTATTAAACTAATATGGTGCATAGTGTATTGTACAGGGAAAAATTTATACCTAGAAATGCTGACGAAAAGCTTATTTCGAGTAGTACAAAAGCCACGTTACATAAAGTAAAAAATTATTTTTCCTCTTCAAACAAAAATTGCTTCTACATTTCTTCGAAAACTGACATTTTCAAATTACAAATTATTCAATGCCAGCAAAACAAATCTTGACGTTTATTGAAAAACATGAGATTTTAGACAGATAGTCCTTACTTATACATTCATCAACGGTTTCACAATTACGGTCATCACACTATTGTACGGTTGTTCCTAATTTATATAGTCAGATTAAATAAAATAACGTGTAAAAAAAAGGATGATCCATAATCCGCAATACTTTCGGTCCCTAAATGTGTGGATTTTACAGAGTTGACTGTACCTAAAATTAAAACAAAAATATTTTTGAGAGTTCGATTTTGCAAGGTATTAAAAACAAAAAACTTTTCAAGCATCACGAATTAAACGCTATAACGAAAACAAATGACAAACAAAGCAAATTAGGCGATTAGCAGTAGATTTCACAGTGACAGTAAACTTTTTATTGAACTGTTACTGGTTTTGTATATTCATTTGTTATTACTTATACATACAAAGTTTGAAAATGTCTCATAATTTAGGGCCCGTTTTTACGATGTCTGTTTATGTGTACGCATTTCATTTTACCAAGATTACTCTCATCCTTTTAATCCTCTGACAGTCTTGTAAAAGGGCAAAATTACAATATTGTCTTCTCTGCATTTTGTTAGGGCAAAATTGTAACATTGTTTTCCCATCATTTTGTTTTAAATGCTAAAAAAAGAATATTTTTTCAACATTATGTAGAAAAACTTAATCACGAAAATGAATATAATCCTTGAAAGTATTAATTATTGTTCAATGTTCAAGTTCAAGATATTAAAAACTTATGAAATCAAAGGAATTATATTACTTTAAAAAATATTTATATTACAGTAAACCTGGAACCATGAAATCACAGCCTTTCACAAATAATTATTAATTAAATTTAAATTTGTTCGCGCTTATGCAATAATGAATTGAATACTGACTTTTACGCGGTAATTCTTAATTTTTGTAATAAAACTCTTATATATATTTTTTGTTTTACTTGCTAGGTAGCTATGTTAGTAAATCAGATAAAATTTTCTTATTTTCATTTTTCTTCATTTCTTTTCTTTTTGAAATAGAAAACAGCATGTTTCAATCATAAATCATTTTTGTTCATGAAATAAGAAACAATATCTCTGAATTATAAATCACTGCTCATTTTCATAAGAATAGCATTAAAAAATACATTCTTTTGAGTCTTACATCAAAAAATCTAACAAGCTTAAAACAAACACAGGACCGTTTCCGTTGCATTCAATCCATACTGTGCATTCTTAGCTTTATGTCGGTTTAATAAAGCAGAAGGCAATGGCTAGCCCATTAGCAACAGATGGTTGATGTGCTCACGCATCAGCAACCTCAATCAACCTCAGCAGCCTCCTCTGTAGGCCGTTGTCACCCCTTTTCATTAAGAAGTGAGGCTCGCCACGTGCAATTCGCGTGCAGCATTCAGGTGGAGGTAAAAAAGTATCTACAGGATGACGATGCGGATAACAAATGAGTTTCTGTAGTTATAATGAACGCGTGTACCAGATGGTTTGTGTAATTCTGCTTCAGTGTTTCAGTGGCTGAAGTGGAAAGTGATGAATAGTTTTCCTTAGTTCTGTGGGAATCAATTGGAAAATTTGACTTTCGCTGTTAAATTTGTGAAAACAAATGTGACATTTTAATTATCAGGCAAGAGCTTTCAGGTTTTAGAGAAAAAGGGCAATAATAAATTCTAGACAATAGCTATTACATGGTCATGAAAATGATTGAAAATGAGTTGCAGTAAAACTCATTTTTATACAGTTGGTCGCAAAAACTACTTTTTTATTGCAACGAATTGCAACTACATTATCTTAAATGTAGTTAACCACAGCTACAATTACTTTTTTGGAAATAGAGACTACAAGTTATTCTTCAAAAATACTTCGCTACTTTCATATTTTGTCGAAATATCCTATTCACACTGAAATTGAGGACATGGAGTAAATAATACAGTGTTCTCCCATTATATTGCTTTTGTCGTGGTACAATAAAATAAATGCGATATAGCAGAGCGCATTGAACAATTAAGAAAGAAAGGAAAATTTTCTATAATTGTTTCCGAAGCGTTAATTTATACACATAATATAATTTTCTTAGTGAAATTAAAAGAGGTATATTTAAATGCAGTTACATAATAAATATAATTAACTACAGATTAATTAATTAAGCTGTTTATTATTCTGCTGTTTATTTATTTCAAAAATTGTATTCAATTTAAGAAAGTATATATGTATAATCCTTGGTTAAATGGTACCTCTAGTATTTCTTTGTGATAATTAGATGATAAAATAATATAGGGTGGTGCTTTTCTTCCATTTTTTCTTACTGTATAGTGATAATTACATTTCTGCTAGTTTCTTTTCACATCCTTCAAATATATGTATGCATTTTAAATTCTGAAATAAAAAGATTGCCCCCCCCCCCCCCCCAACATCAATGTATTTGCGATGAAAAGAATTTACGCAAAAAGAAACAATAAAATTGTTTTAAATGTCATAATAATGGCCAGATATAAGGTTCGTGCTTAGTCCTTTTCTTCCGGCTTATAAGGTTCGTGCTTAGATCCTTTTTGCTGGCCTTTTTTATGATTGATTTACTAAGAAAATTGATAAGAACCGGCATTATTCATGCTTAGATTGGCCATCTGCTAATAATAGCAAGTTATAAGACAAGGCGCAATTATAAGATAATGGAAATAAAACTCTCCAGTTAGTAGCTACTTTGTCAAACTCAAATGACATACAGATCCCGAAAGAGAAATGAGTAGTAGTATTTTATAATAAGGCAACCAAAAATATCTAAGGGCCTTTATTTTAATTAATAGAAAAGTCCCGCAAGAATCTGTGTTTCAGTTTGCTTATCTGAGATGTTTTAGCTAGCTATCTGAAATTTAAACAATGTCTTAAATGAAAGTTTAAACAGTTAGATAAAAGGACAAGTGAATTGTTTAAAATAGCCTCTTTCAAAAATAGAGATTCAAGGGCTATACAGAAAACCTACTACCTAATGATTGTGAAGCAAATGTCCTAGTGTTTTGCCAACGTGACAGCGCAGCGATCTGATTTCTAAGATTACCGCTCTCTATGGCCAATAACAATTATTTCCTCATCATGGCGGACTAGCCGGATGTCGTAATCGCAAAACTTTCTCTATCTGATGCATGTTAATACTTCAAAGTCGCTACAACAGTGCCAAAATTAAATGACAAACTATGCTCATCGTGCGGATTCTAAAGTCATGAAATTCCGAGCTTTAGTTCTTGAAATAGCACTGTTACGGATATCGAGAAAAATGCAACATAAAGGCTCTACTTCTTGGGCAATTTATACCAAAAAATAAACAACAATAATATTTATCGAGGTGTACCAGAATCTGAAGTTTGATTTAAAAATTCGTGCATTACTTCTTGCGATATAGTTATTGCAAAAATCAGGAAAATTCAGCATAGCAGCACCACTTTTTGGGGCTATTGACGTCAAAACATAAACAGAACATGTTCATATAACGGATTTACTGAATCTGAAGCTTGATGAAAATCCGTTCTTTAATTCTAGCGGTAAAACTATTGCGGAAACTGTGAAATATGTAGCATAGCAGCACCACTGCTGAACGATTTACACCAAAATGTAAACAACATCAATTCATGTTAGATTTTAACTGAATCTGTAGCTTGGCGGAAATCCGTGCGTTAGTTCTTGAGATAGAAAAATCGTTAAAAATGCAGCATAGCAGTGCCACCTATCGGGCTATTTACACAAATAACTAATCAGCGTCACTATATATCATTGACTGCTTGAATATAAATTTTTATTAAATTCCGTGCTTTAGTTCTTCAGGTAGAGTTCTTGCAAAAATTGTGAAAGATACAGCATAGCAACGTCACTTATTAAACGATTTACACCAAAATGTAAGCAATATTAACTGATATCAAGGACAAACTGAATCTGAAGTTTGATGGAAATCGTGCATTAGTTATTGAAATATAGCTGTTGCGAAAATCGCAAAAATGCAGCGTAGCAGTGCCATCCATTGAACGATTTATACCATAAACTAATCAGCATCAATTTAAATTAGAGACTACCTGAATATAATTTTTTTAATTGAATTCCGTGCTTTAGTTCTTCAGACAGACCACTCACAAAACTTGTACTCGAACTTTAACTCACTTTCAAATATCCGATCAAGATTGAAATTTACATATTGGTGTAAATCCGATGATACTTTTTTTAATGAATAACTGATTTTTATGAATATATTTTTATGAATTTCAGTGGTTGCCATTTATACTTATTTTACAGGATAACAGAAAAAAATTCGAGTTGATTGCAGCCAAGAAGTTTAAAAAAAAAAAACGTTTTAGATTAGATAACACAAGACTAGGTGGTTGTGTTTTTTAATTTTTATGATTTTTTTTCCTGAGTCCAAAAATAACCTAGATTTTTTAACTATCTAGGACTTTTTGCAAAACATAAATTGTCAAATAATTATGAATTGGTTAATTGCACCATAAATTGTACTAAAAAATTTGTGGTTAAATAAATACAGATTGCTAAATGGTACACTTAAAATCTTTAAGTGTTTAAAACTTAAACTTTGTTTTTAAGTGTACCATTTAGCAATCTGTATTTATTTTAATACATATTTTTTTGTATAAACTGTCAAAAAAAAAAAAAAAAACAAGAATCGGACTTTTTAACTTTAGATAATTGATTTTTATGCATTTTTAGGTGCGTTCGTAATTATGTAAATACGTAGCAACTATTGTTGTCGCTCAGTCCGTCCGTCCGTCTGTCTGTCTGTCCGTCTGTCCGCATATAACAACGCAAAAACTACCCAATCGAATCGTTTGAAATTTAAAATACATAATTATAACATAATTTTGTCGAGTCATTTCAAATTTAATGAAAATCGGATGGATAGATCAATTACAGGGACATTCAAAAGGATTCTGTTATATTACGGTCAATAGGGAAAATTAGTTTTAAATGCATTTTAATCGTTTGAAATTTAAAACATATAATTATTGAGTAATTTTGTCGAGTCATTTCAAATGTTATGAAAATCGGATGCATAGATCAATTACAGGGACAATCAAAAGGATTCCGTTACATTACGGTCAATGGGGAAAAAGTTTCAAATGCATTTTAATGATGTTACATTCATTCGAACATAATAGAATTGGCATGAATCTATGAAATATATACTAAAATATGCATTCTGTACAATCTGTGATGCAAGTAACTTTTATTATTAAATTACAGGGCCACACAAAAGTATTCCACTTATATACCCAGCTAAAAATGAACTGCAGTTTTTTTGTAGAAGTGAAGTGTTTTTGAGGTTTTTCTAAAATTTCTCTAGTCTTTCTGTAGTGCAATCTCAACTATAAAATCACTTCAGTTATTTTGTAGTTAATTAAAGGTGATTTTGCAGTAATTTATTGTAAACATTCTGTGCACTATTAACTTTGAAAACACTGTAGTTTTTATAAAGTCATTTTATAATCAAAAATTAAAAAATATATAAGACTTTATAACCGTAGAATCACTGCAGTGAATTTGAAGTTATTATCTAACCATTAATTTAGAAGTACATTTCCGATGCATCTCTCGTATAACTGTAGTTATTGTCCGATAAATTCACAGAATTTAATCGGAGAAAAATAATTTCAAATATGCTTCAAAATCGAACTAGGGATTTGTCATCCCATCGAACCACTTCCGTAGTAAAAAAAAAAAAAAAAAAAAAAATTAGTTCCTATACTTTGTTTTGTTACTTGGAAATTACAAGTTTTATATACATTACAATCCATTTCTTTTTTTTAATTCAGACATGGGCGTCCCTATCTATGCTTCCTTCCCCCTAACTTAAAATTCTTAGTTCCTTTATTATTTTAAGCTAAGAGAAAAAAAAAATTAATTTCACTAAATTACATTTCGAAATCCACTGAGGGGTAGTGACTACCTGTGCCCCCTACATACAACGGAAATTTCTCAGTTCCTTTATTTTAAGTTACTATCTAAACGAATAGATTTTGCGAGGTTTATCAAAATCAGAGAGAAAAAATATATTAAGTTTCAAAAGTTATGAGGGACAATGGGCCTTTCACTCACCAGCCCCTTAATGCGAAATATCTTCTTACTTTTTATTGTAAATTTCTTGAAAATTATACATTTTACTATGCTTTTGAAAATATCAGAAAAGAAAAATTTTGTTAATGTTTATATATATATATATTTTAATTTAGGAAGGGGCAAATACTTTCTTCTACCTTCCTCACCCTAACAGAAAATTCTTAGTTCTTATATTTTAAGCTAAATAAAAAGATTGAATTTTAGTATTTTTTCAAAAATAGGAGAAAAAAATTAGTTAAATTTCAAAATCGAATGAGGGAAAATGGCTCATCTATTCCCCCACCCCTCACGGAAAA
Organism: Maratus speculifer; assembly: GCA_964019185.1. Taxonomy (NCBI): domain Eukaryota; kingdom Metazoa; phylum Arthropoda; class Arachnida; order Araneae; family Salticidae; genus Maratus; species Maratus speculifer. The sequence goes on from OZ025291.1 coordinate 117,075,272, forward strand.
TTCTTCTTTTCTTTATTTAAATCACACTAAAAGAATACATTTTATTATGCTTTTGTAAATTGGAGGAAAAATTGCTAATTAAATTTCAAAATCGAGGGAGGGGCAATGAGTCTACAACCCCCTCCTTAATTGAAAATTTCTTTTTCTTTCTTTCTAAGTTACTCGAAAAATTTACATTAGGTTTTTGAAAAAAAAAAAAAAGAAAGAAGAGGAAATTTTATTTAATTAAATTTTAAAATCCAAAGAGTTCCTCTGCTTCCTGCCCCATACATCTCCATCTTCATAACTGAAAATTGCAATTAATTTACTATTACTTCATTTTGAAATCGACATACAAATATTTGAATCAAATAATTTTTTAAATCGCTCTTTAAAATTATTTTTCGATCTAAACTTAATGAATCGTAGAAAAAAAAAAAATACTTCATCAGTTAATTGAAGTGTATTTTCTAATTATGTATTCATTTTAAAAGTACATCAAAGTTTCTTATTTCATGCAAATATTAAATTATTAAAAGTTTTTAAAATTATTTTACAAGTCATAAATATATTGAAAAATCTAGCCATTTTTTATATTAAAATTTAAAAAAATCAGAAATTTGCCTTTGTAAAAAATTATTTACCAAAGAAAAAAAAGAAGAAAATTAAATTAATGTTTCTATTTTATTTTTAGGTAAAAATGTAGATAAGTTAACAATCAAATATATCTACATAATCATTAATAACATATGCTACATTAAAAAATAAAAATGACATAAAATAAGTCCTTATTCTAATTCAAAGTTATTAATTATGAACTTCTTATTTTATAAAATTAATTTTTCCTTTTTTCAAATATATATTTCTTAAATTAACACATTTAATTACATTATAATTCCTAAAAAAATTGCATTGTCAGAAAAACATCTAAAATTCGTTTTTTTTTTTTTTTTTTTTTTATTATTTGCAAGAAAGATTCAGAAATATTCCCCATTTAAAAAACTCACTACCCAAAAAAAATATATTTATATATATATATATATATATATATATATATATATATATATATAATTTTTATTTAATTTTTAAATTAAAGAATGTTTATAAATAACAAATTATTATTCTAACACAATATTATATTCTTATTTTATAAAATTAATTTATCCTGTTTACAAATATATATTTCTTAAATTAACACATTTAATTACATTATAATTCCTAAAAAAATTATATTATCAGAAAAACCTCTAAAATTCGTTTTTTTTTTTTTTTTTTTTTTTTTTTTTTTTTTTTTTTTTATTTGCAAGAAAGATTCAGAAATATTCCCTATTTAAAAAACTCACTACAAAAAAAAAAAAAAAAAAAAAAAAAAAAAAAAAAAAAAATATTTTTATTTAATTTTTAAATTAAAAAATGTTTATAAATAACAAATTATTATTCTAACACAATAATAAAAAATATGTTTTACCTTATCCTTAAACGACATAAAATGAATTTTTATTCTAAGTAAAAAATATTAATTACCGACCCATAATTTATTAAAGTAAGTACTTCCATGTCAAAAATATATATTTTATAAAATTAACACAACGCATGTAATTACATTATAATTCAGAATAAAAAAATTATTATTTTCGCAATTAGCCTAAAAATAAAATTATTTTATTAAATATTTACTAATTTTTAAATTCAGAAGAAAAACCAATTCATTTGCTTTAGCTAATTCGCTAAAGTATTTGTTTAATTCATTTAATATTAAATTGTTTTTAAAATACACGCCCATATAAACGAATTACAACAAATAAAAAATAAATAATAAAATAAAAGCATTTTAAAACATCCAATTTTTCTGCCTGCCGTTCAGCTTTTGCAACAAATAACCTATAATCGAAATGCCTCTCCTTTATACCTCGCACAACACTAACTACACAAGTCTCAACGGGCAAGTGGTCAAAGCATGTCTCTCCTGTACCTGGGATCGTCAGTTCGAGTACAACTGTTTCCACAGTCAAAACCTGCCTTTGAAATGTTAAAAAGCAAGCTTACCAGTATGGTCAATAGATGGCGCCAGCAGAGCCAATTTTTTTGGGTGGGAGGGGCATTTAACTTCAAATTCACTGCAGAAAATGTGTAGTTATGAACTACACATTCACTGTAGTGATTTTGTAGTTGTTGACTTCGAAAAAACTGCAGTGATTTGTGCCAAATCACCACAGTTTCGCAACTGCATTTTCTTTGCAGTTTCACTAGAGTCCATTTTTAGCTGGGTAATGCTATATGGGGAAACATGGTTTGGTACGTGTTTTAATTATATTCAACTATTTCACATTTTATGAATAAGATATACGTTGCTGAGGTGTAATAAAAATTACTTCCTGCATATTTACAGAAACGTAAAGATTTCGACTACTATACTGTATCCGGAGTACGCTCTACTATATCAGCAAGATCTGAATATTTTTAAAATTTTGTTATCGTACGAACGCACCTCATTTGCTACGTTCACGTGCAATTTCCAACTTGTTAGTACTGAATCTGAAAATGTTCTTTACTCCAATGAGTCAAAACCACTGTATTAATACTAGTGTCTTTGATGGAAATCTACACCTTGTTATTAAATCAAATTATACAAATGAATACTTAAAAGGTGTTGCAAAAATATAGATATTATTTATTTATTTTATCAGAGGTCTTTCGAATGCCCACGCATTCATTTTCGAAGGAATATAAAAGAAGATAATTGATTAGAAAAAGAAAACATTTTCATAAATTTACATTTTCATTTTCATTTTCATAAACACATGTTTTCAATTTCTAATCAATTATCATCTTTTATATTCCTTCGAAAATGAATGCGTGGGCATTCGAAAGACCTCAGGTAAAATAAATAAATAATATCTATATTTTTGCAACACCATTTAAGTATTTATTTGTATAATTTGATTTGTCCTTCATTTTTCAATGGTCTTCATTATTCAATTTTTGGATTTATACTGGGATTCTTACAGCTAAGCACCTGAGGGATCCGATGAGGTGGGGGAGGAAGTTATATTTTAACTTTGAGATTTGCAATTTCCAAAACAATCCTGACATGATGGCTAAAAATGAAGGTCATTTTTGGAATAAGCGGTAAAAAATACATAAAAACCAATTATCAAAAATTAAAAACGCAACAATCACATCTATTTTATAGTATCGAATTTTCGCTTTTTTTTTTTATTGTTGTTGTTATTTTTAAATTTACGATTTGCAAAAAATCTTTACATTACTGTAAAAAATGAGGGTCAATTTTGGATTTAGCGGTAAGCATTTTTGCCGATCCCACCGAAGCTAGCATAGGGAAATAAATACGGTCTTCTGATTGGTTGAATAATTTAAAGAACAATTGTTGCTTGTAAATAAATCATTTTGAATTTGAATGTACGTATTAGGGGTGTATATAGGTATATCATGTTAAAATAATAATAAGAAGAAATTACAATTTTAAAAAAAGTAATATAGAACATATTGTTTTGTAAATATTGCATAACTGAAGTCGCAAAAAGGAAATGCGATTATTGTTTGTAAAAAAAATTATCCGTAATGTGGAAGTACATATTAGAAGCATGTATGTAAATATCATGTTAAAATAATTAAGAAGAAATTCCAATTTATTTTTATTATAATATATAATGTTGAATAATTTAAAGAACAATTGTTGCTTGTAAATAAATCACTTTGAATGTGAATGGACGTATTAGAGGTGTATATAGGTATATCATGTTAAAATAATAATAAGAAGAAATGACAATTTTAAAAAAAAAGTAATATAGAACATATTGTTTTGTAAATATTGCATAACTGAAGTCGTAAAAAGGAAATGCGATTATTGTTTGTAAAAAAATTATCCGTAATGTGGAAGTACATATTAGGAGCATATATGTAAATATCATGTTAAAATGATTAAGAAGAAATTCCAATTTATTTTTTTTATTTATTTATTTAAGTAATACAGAACAATCGAGAACATCATCATTAACTTCTTTAATTCTAAATTTCAGAAAATATTTTTTTAATCTATTAATAACTATGTAAAATCAGAAGGAAATTAACCAGAATCCATTAAAATCTTTAAAAGGTTATTCATTAAATCCATTGAAAACCTTTTAAATCGTTTTCAAACGGAAACTTCTGATTAAATAAACGTAAACCAAAAATGAGTCAAAACCAAATGTTCTTTAATTTATTCAACCAATCAGAAGCCCGTATTTTCTTCCCTGTGCTAGCTTCGGTGGGATCGTCAAAAATGCTAGCGGTAAACAATACACAAAAACCAATTATCAAAATTTAAAAACACAACAATCACATCTAATTTATAGTATCGAATTTTCGCTTTTTTTGTTATTTTATTATTTTAATTTTAAAATTTACGATTTGCAAAAAAAATATTTACGTGATTTTTTACGCTGAGCAATTTGGGATAGAATGCATGCATAAGAATCAATTATCATATATCCATTTTTTCTCAAATTATGCTGAAGATAAATGTACTTTCATCTTTAAATACTGAATCATTAATTAGACTTATAATTAAAATGTTATTACTTACCTCCTTAATCAAAATTGTAAAATGAAGTACGTTAATGTCAAATTGAATAGAAATACTACAAAACTGAAGATTTGAAAAATTTTGAAAAATTGCATATGCAGATTGAAATATATTGTTCCCTTTTTTAAAGAAAGTCTGTATAAATTTTATCATTTTTTTCTAAGATCAACGTATCTATGCGGTATTACCTCCTGGTGGGGGTAATATCGGATGATTTGACTTTTTACAAATGATCATTTGTTGATAAATATTTGGTGAGCTAATTATAAATTTAAAATAATAATTTGGTATAAGAATAGGTACTGAGTATGTGCGCAAATTTACATTAAATTATGTTGAAATTTCTGACTTCAAAAAGCATTTATTAATAAGATAGGCATTTTCATCCCATGTCTTTATATACATAATGTGTGGTTTCTGAGATTTATGATGACTCGAACATCCATTGTAGAAATTTTGGGTGACCTACATTTCTATATTTTTATTATTAATTAATAAATATGCATGTTTGTGTTGTCACCCATTCCTCCTTTCTTTTCAATCAATACTGGTGGAGTACAGAATCTACGAACTTCGTCTGTTGGCAGCTCCACTCTGCATGTACCTATCTAATGTAATTACAATTAATCCCAAACTTCAACAAAAGATGCATTGAAATGCTGACCTTTTGCAACAAGCTATAAATGAGATGGTTAAATATTTTAAATTTTCTGTTATGTAAAAAGATGCATAATTTATTTTTATTTTTATGGTATATACCACAATTATTTTAAAAAAAATTATTAATTTCATATTTTACGATATCTGAAAATTTTACAATCAATAAAATGGTATGTAAGCCTTTTTATCAAGTAAATGTCTCAGGAAACAATCTTTGTATCTTCTAGAATTCTTCATTTAAAATTCGATTACTTGAAACTTTAGTAATGTCTAAAATTTTGAAATGTGTAAACATTATTTCCTAATCAATAGCTATCAATGTTAAATAATTACAGTTGGACATACACATGGAAAAGGAAATACATATCCCATTTAGTTCTAAGAAGTACTTGAATTCAATTTTATTTTTATTTTTTGTAAACTCTATTTATTAAAAAAAATGAATTAATAAGCAGAATCACTACTTTAAGCACGAAAAACATTATTATTATTTTATACTTTTGTTTTGATGCAAATATCTATCTGTAATAATAATAAATCTTACTTGTACGAATATTTTTTTAGATACATGAATCTGAAATAAACTGAAATCATTCATGAGATCGCTAAAATGTATGTATAAATTAACTTAATAAAAATTTTGGAAATGAAACAATGACTGGTTTAATTTAGTCCTTTAAAGAAGTTTTGAGAAAACAATAATAAAGTGCCTTTAAGTCGTAGAAATTTAAACAAGAAAGGAAAAATCATGCATAAAGCATAGATTACGAAGCACTTTACAACACATTCAGAATAATGTAACAAAACTGCATCGTTAAAAAAAAAAAAATAATAATATATTACGTATCTTTTCATCATATGGAATAGTATAACGCATTTCAAAACTGAATTTCAGCTGTTTCCATCTACAATCAAAAACTTATCCGAATTTTTAGCAGCCCTGTGTATGAGATAGAAATTTGTATCTATTAACAAAATGCCTTCCAAAATTTAGTTCATTTAAGCGATACATAATTTCGTTTAAAAATTCCCCTTCAGCAATTTTCTCTAATAAGGAGAATGGTATGCGAATACTTTTGTGCAGCCCTGTATATGAGGTATAAAATTTATATATAAAGAGTAATATGCAAAAGAATGATTTTAAAAAATACCAAATTTTAAAACGGACTCTCCACCAATTATTACGCAAAGACAGTACTGTAACCGATTTCTTTGTGTGTCTCTGTAAATAAATACAAAACTGCTATAAATGCTATGTTTTAACATGATCGTAGTAAAATTCAGTGATTTTATCAATTTTAATACATTTGAAATAACTTAATGTCTTTAAAATGCTCTCCAAATAATTATTCTCCATATCCCATAATGTAATCGAATTCTTTCGAGTGCCCCTGTAAATGAACCATTAATCGTACATATTTCATATGCAATACCAAACATACTTTGGTGACCCTAAATAAGCCTTATAAATTGCATGAAAATCCCAGTATATTTGCTGGAGTTAGAGAGTGGACAGACGGACAAACAAACCGAATGCACAAGCACTTTTCAACTTTATTGGAAAAGTGCTAAAAACGAAATCTATAACCATATTAATGAATGCTAAGTGCCGTTTATAAAATGGATTTTTATTATATTATTTTTAATTACGATTTTAATTGAACTAAGCAATCTAATTGCGTAATCTGTTTCTCAATCCGTGTCCTCAATTCGACCGTATTCACAGTTGGTTGCTCCACGTTATTTTTTTACCCTTATATCGGACTCCAGCTTGAAAACGAAATACTATCTATTCAATTAAATTCATCACAAAATAATTTCCCAATAAAAAAAACTGCATTTCATTTCACCATCTTATCCAAAAAATCATAACCAGGTGATGAATATTTTCCCACAATATTTTCCTCTCTTGAATTAAGAGCAAGCAGACAGTCAGACAAATTACCGATTATCTTGATTACCTTGGTTTCTTAGCCGCCTGTCTATCAATTCTAAATCATCGGTTATCATTGCAACACCTGTATTAAACACGCGACAAGATCGAATAAAAAAGAGAGTTAAGACAGTATTGTGCAGATATCATATATTTTTCTTCTAATAATTGAAAATATTCTACTCTACGATTGGTTGGTAATATTTTCAAGGGAGGTCCAGATATTTCCTGTTCTCGATGGTCAGTCGGCGTGACAGAATGGCTGACCACGGTTAAACAGATTTGTGGGTCACACGAAGTTTTGAAGTCACGCGAATTTAGAGGATTTTTCTGTGCTATATGGCGAGATGCATGAATTATGTAATCTAGATGAATAGACGCGTTATGAGAAAAATTTCGAAAATTACGTATTTCTTCAGGATGTTGTGGTCTATGAATAGATCTGTTTGGACCAATTGTTTGAAGGATTCAAATAAAGCAAAAAATCGTATTTTATTCATTTATTTTTTTGGCAAAAACGCCATATTCGCCATAATCAAGTATTTTATTACTTCATCATTATTTTATACATCAATAAAATCTTATTGCGAAAAATTAATAGAGATAAACAACTAAAAATTCAAGGTCTTAAAGTTTGTTGACAATAAGATGAAAAATCTGTTTTACAAATCGAAGATACTGGGATGGGAAGCATTTATTCTATTTATTGAGACCGCTGAAAAACAATTTTGGACAATCTTTTGCCTTTAACATTTACCCATAGATTTTAGATGTTATTTAAACTGCGAGAAAATATTTTAAAGATATAAATGACAGAAATCTGTAGCTACAGAAATTTGTAGCTTTACAAAAGAATCTACTAAAATTACAGTTATCTTACTAAAATTTTACCAAGGTTGCAGTCCCATAAAATGTTCTAGGCATTCCAGATTCCTAAAAAATTCTTAGTAACCTTACAGATTTTTTTATTTACAGTGCAAACGTGCATTTGTTACATGTTATTTTGTTGCTGCCATTGCATGAAAAGCTCTAGGAATCTTAGTTTCCTATTAGAAATTTAGTAACTTTATAGGGATTTTTACAGTGTATTTATTTTAATAGCTGTGACTTCCTCAATATTGATTCCCTCGTTTTTTATGAATCTTTTTCTGTAAAAAGTATGTTTTGCCTTATGCATTTCGCTCTTTTTAAATTATTTTCCATTGTTATTCATTATATTTCATTAGTATCTTTTTTTTATGATCAATGAGAACCCATTATAAAATAATTTTATGACTGTGCTGTATGCTAGCTATTATCTGTCGACCAATCAGATCTCCAAAAATGAATGCTGTTTTTTTTTCTTTTTAAGGCAGTTTTTATTTGTCTTCATATGAGACTTATATGAATGAGTGAGTTAAAGACCTATAGTTTGTATTTTATTTTAGTTTTTTGAAAATTCATCGATTTAAAATGGGTCATAAGAACAAATTATGTTAAAATTTTATAATTTTTATATTCATTACAAAATTGAAAAAATTTTGCTTCAATGTTTACACGCAATTTAAAATTTTTACACTTATTAGAAAATTTAAAGATTATTTTTATATAACGTTTACAAGCTCTAAAAAAATTATCGAGAAATATACAATAGTTTTTGTGAGAATTAAAACTTTAAACAATCCCCCCCCCTCCCCCCAAAAAAGCACATGTTTTAGTTTACACCAAGAGAAAAACTTTGAAAAAAAAAAATCTTTTCTTGTTTAGAATATAGAAAAATAGTCGAAGTGGATTTTGCAATTCAATATTTCATAAGAAAACAATTCTTCGATCTAATGCTGTGTTTCAGCGCAACATGTGTGTTCATGCAATTTTTCATACGATTCATATTTTGCTACAGGTCATGTTTTTTAAACTTTAAACCTGCTCTTTGCCTGCAAAATCTGTAATTATATTTGGGCACATCTCAGTTGGAGATCAAAACTTGAGGGTGACAGTGATGGGATTGACAATTAGGACCACCCCGAGAACCCAGCTTTCGCTAAAGAGTATAAGTGTAATCCTGGGGTGAAGACTTAAATCCACTGCATATGATTAGATTCATTAACAACGATAAACTTTTACAATATTATTCGACAGTTAATAACACAAAGAAATGTTAATTTAATTTCTAGCTTTGGCTCTGAATCTCATAAGAAATGCCACTAGTACATACATATAAAATTGTACTATGTTCTGTTTATGCATTAAGAATTACAAGACATAATTTTGCAATTTTAGAGTTGGAAAATATTAAGTGAAGTGCTTGTGCTTTTAATTATAGTGAAATTACTAAATAAATCAATTAAATAAAACAAAGGGAGCAATGAAAGTATTTAATTACGTACAAAACTGGAAGTCCTGTCTGAAATGGAGCTGAGAACAAACAAACAACGTAACTAGCACAGAAAGGGAGAAGATTGGTAAGTATAAATTAGTTGTTTTCTAAAAATTTCATACAGTAGCATGATTGAAAACATGTAAAACATTATCTCACTACATCACTTGATGTGGTAGAGATGTATCTACATTTCAGAATTGTAGTCTATGATGCAACACCTCTTGTGATGCAAGAGTCCCGCAATGCAGAGTTTCTACGGTAAAGAAAAGAAACAAACATACACACACACACATAATAACAAAATAATAACAAAAATAATTAGGTGACATTACATAGATGAAATTACGTTCCATATACCTAATGTCACCAATTACCTTTCAAAGTATAAATAAGAAGTTGTTTAGGTAATATTAAGCTTGCAAAAATTATTAGGATCAGTTTTGGTTATCTATTAGCTAACATATTTCACACTAGCCAGTCACTTACAACACACACACACACATACTATATATATATTGTAAGTGACTGGCAAGTGAGAAAGATGTTAACTAATAGATAATCAAATTTGATCCTGGTATTTTTGCAAACTTAATATAACCCAAACAACTTCTTATTTATACTTTGAAAAGTAATTTTTGACATGGAATGTATCAAATAATCTACACTATCCTAAATCTCTATTTATGATTTATAATTTCAATGAGCATATATTTTTTTCCTGTTAAATCTTATTGTAACTTTAAAAAACATATGACAAACAAAGTATGCTATATTACAAAATCCCAATCGAAAAATTTTACTCAAATATGCAAAACGAATAACGTCCAACAGACAAACTTAAAAATTTGAAAATTTTTGAATGTGCAGTAATCTGACAGACCGATGATCGATAGTTATCGAATGATTAAAATTTAGGAAAACTCACGGGCTAATGAAACATTACAACAGATAAAACTGAAATCTTATTTTCTTACAAAAGTTGGTCGGTCTAAATCGCTGATTTTTTAAATTATTATATGAATATGTATGTTTTTAACAACGTAATTTATCTGTTTATTTTAAGAAATAATGAATATACAGAGTGTCGAAGTATCCATCCGACAAACTTGGAAATTTTTTAAAATGAGTCAAGGAGGGGAAAAATTACAAAGGAACATAAGACCATAAACAACTTATCAGTCCCCAGAAAAAGATGTTTCACATTAATTGAATTCAGGTTGATGGTCATAATTTTCAATTAAAATATTGCAATGGAAATGTAGCGATATGTACCCTGTTTTCTATTAAATGTGATAACTTCATGAAAAGTTTTAGAAAAACACGGTAGTCACACAATCGATAATACCTTATGAACTGTTAATCACAGCATTAATGGTAATCGTAAAATGTGGAGCGTAAAGTTCATATTGCTGGTACGTATAATTGAAACTTCTACCACCTTTTTAATGTCATCACATTTACGACAAAGGTGAGAGTGTATCTTTTTTTATATTATCACATTTACAATACGGTTGAGCATGTCTATTAAAATTTACATTATAACATACTTCAATTTTCCGAAATTTAGAACCGTAAACCCAAGTTAAATCGAGGTAGAACATTTTGTATTTTTAATTAAATATGTGCTTTGCAACAACATATTCCATTATAGATTTGGTTTCTGTTGATGTCTACTAACAACTGAGTTTTTTGGATAAATATTTGAACATTCTGTATATAAATTGCTTTTTTTTTTTTAACCCAAAGAAACATCGTGGTTTTAAGCTTTGATTTAAAAAAAAGAATATTCCTCTAAAACATTAGTAACTAGCAAGATGACGGAAGACTGAAGATTACGCTAGAGAAATATATTTTTGTTTTATATAAAATAGTCTTATTAAAATTTGTTCAAGAATTTTATCGGAAACTAAGATTTTTGTATGAAAGGCAAATGAACATATTCATGATATATAAAATATGTATACATATATAAACTTTTTATAAATGTTACAGGCCAAACCCGATTTTAGGCCAAACTAGATTAGCCTAGGCCAAAATAGTCTATCCTAACGCCCATCGGATAAACTAGTTTTTCCTAGGCCAAACTAGTCTATCCTAACGCCCATCGGATAAACTAGTTTTTCCTAGGCCAGACTAGTCTATCCTAACGCCCATCGGATAAACTAGTTTTTCCTAGGCCAAACTAGTCTATCCGAACGCCCATCGGATAAACTAGATTTTCCTAGGCCAAACTAGTTTGGCCGAACGGTCATTAGGATAAACTAGTTTAGCCTACTATTCATTGGTTTGAACTAGTTTATCCTAGGCCGAACTAGATTGTCCTAGGCCAATTCAATTTGGCGTGATATTTTTTAATCTAAAGACCGCCACGGCGCCAACTTTCTAGTTTTGATCTATTTTATCCTAGGCCGATGCAGTTTGACGCGATTTTAGCTCACAGACTACCAAAGCCTGAGAGCTAATGTGCTCGCAGATTCTGTGTGTGTCTATGTAACCATTTACGTACGTATGGCCATATGTACGTACGTATGTACATACGTGTGTACGTAATGCGATAACTCCTGATAGAAATATTCAATTTGCTTCAAATTTTGGACATAGATTTACCCTGATAATGAGATTTCCTGATTAGTTTCAGGGGTTCATTGAATAAGAATAAGGGGAGGAGAACAAAAGGCTAATCCGCACCTCCCCCTCCCCTCCTTAATTTAGTTAAGTCAGTTTTTCATGCAAAATGATCAGATTTTATTAAAATTTTATGTATAATATCATTTTGATAAGGTACATCCATGATCAGTTGTGGTGTTCATTTTTTACGTATAAATAAAGGATTAATGGGAGGTAACACTCTTAATTTATGTAAATAGGTTTTTCACAGAGAATTTACCGATTTGTTTCAAATTTTGGATGTTGGTTCCTTTTGATAAGGCAGATTTGAGACCTGATTAATTTGAGGGGTTCTGAGTTTAAATATAAAACGTAGAACGGATTTTTTTTCAATCGGATAGAAACTTTCGGTTTTATGAAAAGATTTTTAATTCGTAACAGGTATTGGTTTTTGCACGCATCACTTCAGGCGAAATTGTTCATATTAAGAAACTAAATATTCGTATCCTTTTAAAAATAAGAAAAAGCTTAAATAAAGCATGACACTTGAAATTTAGGATGGGAGGGGGTACAGTAAGAGGACGCTAGATTTTTTTTTTAAAAGCTTAGCCCTTTTTAAGGTTTTAGCTGCTAATTAAATATTACCATTATTTGAAACTTTTAGAAACATAACAAAACATGATTTTAAATATTTAAGAAAAAAGATTGCGCGTCAAATACTACTATTTTCTATTAGTAATTTTTGTAAAAATCTTAAATTCTTGTTGGAACTGTTTGAAACTTAGCGATAGTTTATAACACATGATAAAAATTGTAAAAAAAGTCCCATTACGAAAGGTAAAGAGGGGGGGGCGAAGAAAATCAGGAAATATAACGGAAATTCTAGGTTAATCTAGTTGAAACTTTAAGGTAGTTTATGACACATGATATAAATTTATAAAAATATGTTCCGCGTTTAATGCCACTATTGACGAATAGTGATTTTTGCAAAAATCTTAAATTCTTGTTTTGCAGCACCGCGACATCGAGTAACATATCTACTGAAAGATTGTTTAACGGAGTTTCCTTCATATAAATTAAATATGAAGCTACAGTTTTGTTGGCAATAGGGTACGCTCCCTGGCGATGGAATGTGGAACTAATATAACGCGAGCACTTTGGTGTTGGAATTTGGAACTAATACAACGCGATCTAGTTCAAACAAGCTGGCTTCGCCTGCTATTCGGCTCCTTCTTTAATATAAAATCTCAAAACGGACGTATGTTAAGCGAACGAACCTCGAAGAGAAAAGAACATGATGATAAATATTTAAGAAAAAAGATGCCGCATCGAAATATCACTATTTTCTAATAGCAATTTTTGTAAAAATGTTCTTGCCGGAACTTTTTGAAAAATCTGTAACAACGTCTTTCAAATTCTAACTCAATCTGAAATTTGATGAAAATCTGTGTATTAGTACTATTTGAGATAGAATTATCGCAGAAATCATAAAAAAACTGCATAGAAGCGCTATCTATTGAGCCATTTACTCTAAAACCAAAAGAATATTAATTTATATCAGGGACTAACTGAATTTGAAGTTTGATGAAAATCCGTGCATTTGTTCTTGAGATAGAACTATTGCGATAATTATGAATAATGCCACATAGCAGCGCCACCTGTTGTACGATTTACTCCAAAAACTAAAAAGTACTTTTGTAATTTTTATATCAAGGACTAACATAATCTGGAGTTTGATGAAAATTAATGCATTAGATCCTGAGATAGAGCTTCTGCAATAATCACGAATAATACCGTATAGCAGCGCCACCTTTCGAGAGATTTATTCCCAAAACTACAGAATACTAATTTTTATCAGAGACTTAATGAATCTAAAGTTTGATGAAAATTCGTGCATTAATTCTTGCGACAGATCCATTTCAGGAATCGGGAAAATTGAGCACAACAGTGCCTCCTATTGAGCAATTAATATAAAAACGTAAACAGAATTAGTTTATATCACGGAATTAATGAATCCGGAAGTTTGATGAAAATCCGTAAATAAGTTATTGAAATAATGTTGATGCATATCGGTAAAGATGCAGTTTAGAAGCGCCATCTGTTGAACGATTTACATGAAAATGTGATCAGAATCAATTTATATCAGGGACTATCTGAATATAAATTTTTATTAAATTCCGTTCATTAGTTCTTGAGATACAGCTATTGTAAAAATTGTTAAAAATGCAACATAGCATAGCCATGTTGAGTGATTTACTTCAAAATAGAAGCAACACCAACTCATCTCATGGACGAACTGAATCTGATGTTTGATGGAAATTTGTGTATTAGTTATTAAGATAAAGCTAATGCGTAAATCATAAACAATGCAAAACAGCAGCTCCACCTGATGAGCGATTTACATCAAAAACTTATCAGCATCAATTTAGATCAGAGACTACCTCAATATAAATTTTTATTAAATTTCGTGCATTAGTTCCTTAGCCTCGTCCCTATAGCTTGCGACAGCGTATTTTCGAACGAACTGCGAAGCGAACGAAATTCAAATCGTAGCAAGCGTGCTGAGTACGCACCGCCGAATGTAATCCTCCTTTTCGAAAGAGCCTCGAAGCGAACGAATTTCTAACCATATCCCCGCTGCCCACGCCAATCAGATAGCGGGCGAAGCCAGCAATTTTTAACTAAGCCACGTTATATTAGTTCCTCATTCCAACACCAAGGAGCGCACTCTTTTATTAACAAAACTGTATCTGAATGAAACTCATTTAAACAACCTATTAGTAGATATGTTACTTGAGGTAGCGGTGCTTTAAAAGCTAGAATTTCCTTATATTTCCTGACTTTGTTCGCAAAACCACACCCTCTTTCACGCCGAAATGTAACTTTTTTTCATAAATTTTTATCAAATGCCATAAACTGTCACAAAGTTTCAAAATGTTCCAGCAAGAATATAACATTTTTACAAAAATTACTATTAGGAAATAGTGGTATTTCGATGCGGAATCTTTTTTCTTAAATATTTATCATCATGTTTTTTTTTTCTCTTCGAGGTTCATTTGCTTAACATACGTCCGTTTTGAGATTTTATATAAAAGAAGGAGCGCAATAGCAGGCGAAGCCAGCTTGTTTGAACTAGATCGCGTTATATTAGCTTCACATTCCATCACCAGGGAGCGCACCCTATTGCCAACAAAACTCTATACGCCCGTTTCTAGATTTTATATAAAACAAGGGGCCCGATAGCGGGCGAAGCCGGCTGATTTGAACTAAATCGCATCCAAATTCCAAATTCCAACACTTGGGTGCTTGTGTTATATTAATTCCACATTAGTCCGTTATATTAGTCGCGATATATTAGTCCTACATACGTACGTACGTACATAAGTATGTACATACGTACGTTCATACATACATACATACGTACATGGTTACATACACACGCACAGAATCTACGAGCACATTAGCTCTCAGGCTTTGATAGTATATGAGCTAAAAGCGAGTCAAATTGCATCGGCCTAGGATAAATTAGATCAAAACTAGAAAGTTGGCGCCGTGGCGATTTTTAGATTCAATAATATCACGCCAAATTGAATTGGCCTAGTACAATCTAGTTCGGCCTAGGAAAAACTAGTTCAAACCAATGAATAGCAGGCTAAACTAGTTCATCTTAATAACCGTTCGGCCAAACTAGTTTGGCCTAGGAAAATCTAGTTTATCCGATGGGCGTCGGATAGACTAGTTTGGCCTAGGAAAAACTAGTTTATCCGATGGGCGTTCGGATAGACTAGTTTGGCCTAGGAAAAACTAGTTTATCCTATGAGCATTAGGATAGACTAGTTTGGCCTAGGAAAAACTAGTCTATCCGATGGGCATTAGGATAGACTAGTTTGGACTAGGCCAATCTAGTTTGGCCTAAAATCGGGTTTGGCCTGTAACATAAATAAATCCATTGCAATATAGATATTTACCAAAATTTTTAAAACTCAGTAAGACCAACTGATAAACTGTATTTAAACATGTATAGTAACAAGAAAAATTTAAACACCTACTTAAAATTAAAAATACAGATAACCATAAGAATTATGAAATATATAAGCAAGCTGAATCTTTGTATGATTTTCACACAGTGCATGGCAATTATTTGAAGAAATATTGAATGGCCTTTGAAATTAATATAAATTATAGTAATTGTAAAAACCTGCAACTTTTTATTTCACTGATATCAAAAGAAATGTAACCTTGAAGACGAGAGTACGTGTCTTCAGTTGGAAAAGATTTCGACAGTAAGTTTTGAAATGGTACGCCTTATTTAGTCTGAGTCTGAAGAATTTTTAGAATCAAAGAAATCTGTTCAAAGAACTAAAGAGAGTTTCTTCATACAATTAATTATTTCCCCGTTGCGCAATTTTCAAAAAGATGCAGAAAACGTTGTTAAGGTAATTAACGACGTCGATTGTGGCACATCAATTTTCCTGCCGTCTTGGGTTATGATTTTCCGCACACGAATTTTGTAATTAGATTATTAACAATTGTATATTCTCCAAATTTAGAGTAACTTCGGTGCTATATATATATATATATATATTTCTTAAAAATAATGCACTTCAAAATGTATTGGAGAAAAATTTTTAGAAAACCATCATAGGAGAAAATAATTGAAAACGTTCTAGGCAGAGAATAATGAATTTGAACTGCTGCTTAAAAAAATTCACTGTCAAACATACGTGGCTAAAAAACTTTTTGAAGTCATGAAAAATCTTATTCGAATAAAATACTTTTAATAAATTCGCAAATAAATAAACTAACGAAAATATTTGATATCCATACGAGGAAATCGTATATTCTGTAATTGGAATTAAAGCCATAAACAGAAAATATGAGGCTCCGAATGTGAACAATTATAGTTCTGAATCGTATTCGTACACTCTCGTTAGAAACTAAGAAATCTATGCAGACAAGAATGTACATTCCTAAGAGGTTTTTGACATGGCTGTTTTTGTCTTAGAGCCTGGTTCAATAGTCGATTTTGGTCTCCAGAACTTGATTACTATAATATCTTTATTTTAAACATGTTGTAAAAGCTGGATCTTATAATAAATAAACGTTTTAGCCATTACCGTTGGAATTCAATTTAACTCTCTATCTGAATTAAAAAAAAAAAAATACAATTCTAACTTTTCGTTATGAAATTAATCGTTTTGAGTAAACTTTGCCTAAAAGCATTTTTTTTTTCAAAACTAAATTTCTTTTTGCAGTAATGCATCGTTATAAGAAAATAGGCTGAGACAGGCCAAGAAATATCTCTTAACTTTTCTGAGAAGAGAAGTCTAAGGAACTCTAATGATTCATACATGCTGCAATTAAGATAAATTACAATTTGTACGTGTGAGTTGGTTTAACATCATAGATGTAATAGATGTAAAATTTTTTACACAAGTCTTGCTTGACGATATTATTCTAAATTGCTTACATTAATCAAGAATGTTTGATCTCTCAGTCGCCTGAAAAAAAAATCTCGAAACGCAAAATATGTCAAAATTTCAACACATGTTATTAGTGCTATATTCTGGCCTCCATCATCGAAGAACGCCCACAATTCTTTGACCTACGAGATGAGGAATGGCCATGCAGGACGCCGGTCTATTTTTAAGTGGTTCTGAGATGATACGCCCCATGACATAAGAGGAAGCAAGCTAGAGGAAGTGGCTGGAGGTCGTGGAGGTCAGAGTCACCTGAAGATGGATTCGGTTGATCTCCGACGACTTCCTGCCACCTTTTCTGTCGCTGAGGCGGGGGTGGATCAGAGAAAGGAAAGGATCTCTTGTTGTAGTTAGTATTGTTACTAGAGCCTTGCACTTATGATTCCTATAATTGGTTGTGATGGGAGATAATCCAGTAGAGCGAGAATCAAATTTCTCTCGTATGTCTCTTATCGGAATATTTCATGAACTATTTTGGATGAAGATACTGAAAAACGCTGAAGAACACCATTTATATTTTTTCCACCTAATATGTTTTTGGGTGTATGCCTATGCACTTTGAGACGCATTCTGATAATACAATATTTTGTTAATAAAGCATGCGAAAATTCGAAATTTTGTTTACTCGTTTTCATTTCCGTAAAATAATAAAGTTCAAAATCGTAATCTACAATGAGAGTGATGGGGGGATCAATCGGAGGGCAAAGTTTCAGCATTAACACTACATGATAAAGTTTCTTGGGTGCTTTTTTGAAGTAGGCTGCAACGTACGTTAATTTTACAGCGGCAAAGAGGAGAGGACATTAATCAAACAAAAGAAAGGATTTCTTGTTGAGTAATTATTGGTACTGGAGCCTTGCATTTATAATGTTTTATAGATAGCTGTGATGGAAATCCAGTAAAGCGAAAATCAAACTCTTTTCTTCTGTCTCTTATCTGAATATTGCAATCATTATACTGTATGAAGATGCTGAAGAACTCTATTTATAATTTTTACACTTATACGTTATTGAATGTAAATCCAGACACATTCTCGTATGCCGTTATAATAAAATGTTTTCTTAATTCGGCATATGAAATTTCGTAATTTTCATTTATGGAAAAAGAGTTTCGTTTACGAAGTGGGTAAGATGACAAACTTAGTTTTTCATTCTTCTAATTAAACATAACACTGCCAGGCCTGGTGCATGAGTTACTTTTAATACAGTTTCATGTAACTATCTGTCACTACACTTCAGAGCATCTTTTGAAGATCTGAGAGACGATTTTCAAATGTGATGTGGTAATTTTTAGATTTGACAGTGTTAGGAATTATTCTTCTGAAATAAATTATTCCAGTCCCTCACTAAAATAACTCAAAAATGCATTGAAAATATAAATTGCTTATAGGGAAGGGTGTGCTAATAAGTTTTGTTCAAGCAAATATGTCGATGGTGGGGGCAAGAGGGTGAAGATGAAAACGGAATGGAAGATTATAGCAGTAAAGAATGTATTAACTGTGGTTAAGAGGACAAAAATGAACTCTGTTTTGAATACTTCCTAGCCAAATCTTGAGCTCATTGCTGAGTTTTTGTTTGAGATGTAGACAAATCCAGGCAGAGACTTTGGTGACATTTTTATTTTTGAGTTTTCAGTTTAAAACCTGTTTGAAAAATTTGAATATTAATGTGTGTGGGACATTTTAAATTATAATCATTATAGTTTTGTAAGTATAAGTTCTTATATTCAGCTCCCATAAACTTTTGTGGTGCTCTATTGAAGCAGCCAGTTATATACTTTTGTTAATATCCTTAAATGTCCATGTATGTTGATTACTGCATATAGGCCTATACATATCAATATTTTCTTTTAGAGAAAAATTAACTTAATGGATTAAATTTAATACCAGTTTTAGCTTTCCAAGTGAGTGAAAAAAGTCTAGGCCACGATTCGAAGCAGGTCTATAATTGCTGAAGCCGTCCAAATGAGGACTAATAAGGTTAGTTGGGGGAATTAATCTCCCAATATTCGTCCGACGTGGTTGAAAGAGCATTGGCGGCTTCAGCCATTATGTCTCTGGTTCGAATTCTAGGCCGGACTCTTTTTACCCACATGGAATTTTACAACTGTTATGATTTATTTAGCAATTGAAAAATCATGTTAAAAATTAATCTAGTATTAAATTTCATTAATCTCTCATAGAAAAAAAACAACGTTTATTCAAATATCACTGCTTGCTGAACGATAATGGCAAAATTTAAAAAAATGTGAATTTGAAAGGAGGGGTGCATTATTTACTCTATATGCTGGCGTAATAGTGCACTGCTCAAATGAACATATTTAAACATAGGGGCTTTTTTTCAATAAACAGAGTGAAATAAGTGTGACGAAGCAATAATTAGGCAATGTAGTAAATAAGTTCCGATTCATTAGGTTTGGGTCATACTACCATTAGAAGAGCTTTCTAATGTGCAGAGTATTTTATTTTTAAGCGGTCGTGTACCTTTTAAACGCAATAAAATTTACCGAAAAATTTCAAATTTGAATTAATCTATCTTCAAAACTTTCTGATGTATAAACATTGAATTTTAAATATTGATTAAACAGATTTTGCTTTATAATATACTACCATTAGATCTTTAGTAGCCTTTTACAGAATTTGTATATTGTAGAAATTAAATGTTTTTTTTTTCTTTTTTTTTTCTTTTCGTAAGTCATTGCGCGCACGTTATCTTGTGAATGTATGCATGAGGTGTTACATTTGGTGCATATAATGAGCAAATATGTGTTTTTAAAATGACCTACTTTTAAGTATTTAAGCTGATAATATTTTTATTTATGACTATTTTTATTCAGTAAAAAAAATGTAAGATTTTGAATTTTTTTTATAAAAATATGTTTTTTATAGTTAAAGAATAGTTAATATTATAGTTAATTTTGACCTAAGTTATAGATTACTTTCAAAATACATATTTGTTTATAATATATACACTGGTGTCCAAAAGTTAAGCATAATTGGTAACTAAGTAAGTAATGAAAGAAATATAAATCGAAATCTGGTGAAACTCCAAGTGTGTAAACAAAATAGTACGCGTCATATATTTTCGCGAAGAGTTTTCCCCGAAATCGAACAGGGGACCGTCAACAAATTGAAAAAAAACGAAGATCTTTTGGATAACCCTGTCAAAACTAATGTAGCAAAAGCGTTTAAACTGCACATTATGATTAATTGGCTTATTGTAATGTACTGTGTTTAGTTTTATAAGGACAGCATGTATACTCGTAGAGAAATTAAGGTTTTTATAAAAACAGTCCTAAGTTTTTTGCTTATAATTAGCAGAGTTCTTAATATAAAATAATGTTCTTTTCTGAAAATATGACAAACATCATAGTACACAATACCCTGTCATCAGAATTTAAAAATAATAAAATTTGTATGAAAAATGAGTAGGTTTAGTAAATAATTTTTCATTGCGCATGCGTCAACGATATCAAAATTTCATTTGTATATTGTGTTAGCTAAATGTATAGAGCAACTTCTGTAAAAGTTTCAAAAACTTAGCTTGAAAATTCTGAAAATGATCGTCTATAGTATCAACTCAAAATCCGTTATTCCTAAAAGAAAGCGAAAAATCAGGGGTTTTACCTAAATATAGTTGTACGTGCAATATTGTGTAGGCACTAAATAGTGGAATATGGATACAGCCCCTCATCTTTTTGCTTCATTAGGGAATAAAGGATTTTGATCTCATTCTATCAACGATAATTTTCAGAATTTTTAAGCTATGTTTTTGAGACTTTCACAAAGGTTGCTCTATACATTTAACTAACATAATATGCAAATGAAATTTCAATAGCGTTCACGCATGCGCAGTAAGAAATTATCTAGTAAACCTGCTCATTTGTTATACAATTTTTATTATTTTTTAATTATTTTTGATGTTTGTCATTTTTTCAAAAAAGAACATTATTTTATATTAAGAACTCTGCAAATTATAAGCAAAAAACTTAGGACTATTTTTATAAAAACCTTAATTTCTCTACGAGTATACATGCTATCCTTGTAAAAATAAACACAGTACATTGCTATAAGCCAATTAATCATAATGTGCATTTGAACGCTTTTGCTACATTAGTTTTGACAGGGTTATCCAAAAGATCTTCGTTCTTTTTCAATTTGTTGACGGTCCCCTGTTCGATTTCGGGAAAACTCTTCGCGAAAATAAATGACGCGTACTGTTTTGTTTGCACACCTGGAGTTTCACCACATTTCGATTTATATTTCTTTCATTACTTACTTAATTACCAATTATGCTTAACTTTTGGACACCAGTCTACATAAAATTAATCAAAACATCATGCGCGCAATGAGTTACTGAGTTAAAAAGAACTACTTTAATTTCTCCAATGCACAATTACTATAAAAGAAAAGTCGGATTCTAATTAAAAAGCATAATCTGATTAATCAATAGTCCAAATTTTATGTTGATATATAAAAATTAAAGAAGATACGCTAATTCAAACTTTCAATGTTTTGTTGATTTAAAAAGTACAGCATCCCTTAAGAATTGCTGTGAAAAAAAAAAAAAAAAAACTAAAGTTTTGCCTACTAGACCCCGTTTTTAAAATCAAATTTTAATAAACTATGCTAAAACTATAATGCATGGTATTAAATTACACAAGCACGGGAATTTTCAATAATTTAATTTAATTAAATTTTTAATTAATTTTGTCTGAAATACTTGATGTATGTAATACATAAAAAAGAAATGAAGTTAGAGAGATAATTATACAATGCATGAATAAAAACAGGGAATAAAGTGTAACAATATAATTTAAATGTAGCTATTTATAACTTCAAAACAGTGTTGTACAAACTCACTAAATAAAAGGAACTAATTCAAATTCAAATTAACGTAAATTAAAGTAAATTAAATTTGTAATCCAATTTGATAAAACAAATCCCCCATTCAAATTTATTAAAAAAAAAAAAAAAAAAATAGTAAAGCAAACTAAGGTTTCTTTAATAATAATAATAATAATAGTAATAATAATAATAATAATAATAGTAATAATAAATAATATTTTATTTAAAATATATTATTTAACTTATAAAATATATTTTATTTAACATATAAATTTAAACTTATAAAAAAAAGTATGCAAAAACCACTTTAATAAATTTATTTATTGGAATAAGATGCTACAGTATGGTTGAAATATTTTAATTCATATAAGTAATTTCTGACAATAAATGCATCTTAAATTACTTAAACAGTATTTAATATTAAATTCTCAGGGTAATTTTCTCTGAAAATAATATATTAGATAAAATATGTTTTTTTTTTTTTACAAATAAGCAAAGAAAAAAAATGGAAATGGCTAGAATTTTTCCTTTTCTTTATATTTATTTTAATTGGATTTTCTTTACAAAGCCGATTTTTTAGTAAAATTATGCAGGCAAATACATAGTTGCGCTTTGTTTTTCCATTCCCATGTTACGGAATTGGAATAATGTGTTAATGAAAATTTCTTTTCAAGAAGATTTAAAATCCAAATGGGATTTCGGGACGCACAAGTATTTTGTTAAAAAGGGGACAGGATAAAAGAGTGGAATGCTGGCCATCATTAGTAGATTTAATTTTTTTTTTTTTTTTTTTTTTTAATTGAGAGTCTTATAATCTTTTTTAAATAGTCGGAGAGGTGGAGATGGGGAGATAGATTCTGACACTCTATAAACACACCACAGCAAATAAATTTTCTAGACCATATATGTATCTCAGAATCAGTGTTGGGTGTGAACGCGCTCACTGAACGAAAACTCACGAGTTTCGCTCACTATTTCTGAACTTTGAACTGAACTTCGCTCACTATTTAATATACGAGTTTCAACTGAACGGAAACTCAAAAAATAGACGAGTTTGGACGAAATTTACGTTCAAATTTACGTTCAATTTTTTCATAATTTATTTAAAATTTTTCCGGACCTTAGTACACTTTTTCCCTCTTTCAAATGCCATTTAGAGGCCTACACGAGCCTCAGGACGGTTTAAGTCTGGATATCACTTCTCTGGGTAGTATCCTAGTCTTACTTCTTTTGCAGACTCGGCTCGCGCCGATCCGGACCTGGGCTGTATACAATTTCGCCGAAAATAGATATATACAGTAAACTCTCTGTACAAGATGGACTGTGTAAGACGGAATTATGTCTAAATCGGAAAGATTTTAAAGAAATCGGAAAGATTTTAAAAGAAAGCATAAACATCGCAGCCTACGGCACTTCTTCATGAATGGAGATTATAAACAGACTAAGGTACGTTTTTTTTTGGCCAGGTGTTTTCCGTAAGGGTAAATATCAATGTCCTGTAGAAATGTACTCGGGGTCGGGCCGGGTTCGGTGCGAAATTTCAATGTTTTTTTTCGGGGCGTGCCAAGTTCGGGCCTTGTTTTTAGCTATTATATCGTGCCGGGTGGGGCCTTGTTTTTAGCTATTATATCGGGCCGGGTTGAGCCTTGATTTTAGCTATTATATCGGGACGGGTCGGACCGCTAAATTTTCTCTAGGAACCGGGCTGGGCTCGGGCCGAAATTTTTATTTTAATATCGGGCTGGACATTTTTTTTCTATGGATCGGGCCTGGAAATTTCCTTCCGTGCATACCTCTATCTTACATATCGAATAATCAAATGATTAGTTCACAAAATTTTGTAAATTTGGACAATAATATCCAAACATAAAAAAGTGAACTTTTTAGTGAACTTCGTTCACTTTTACAAATGAGTTTGATTTGAACGAGTTCGTTTGAAAATTTTTGAATTTGAACGTGAACTTAAATCACTTTTCAGAAATTGAACGTGAGTTTGAGTTAGTTCGTTTATTTTGTGAACGTGCCCAACACTGCTCAGAATTCTATACTAAAGATCCATCTGGATGTGCGAACTTGCATTTAAAGGAATAAAAGCGTGTTTGATTTGTAATTCTAACACTAACTTACAGATTCTTTCTGTCTTAGCTGCTAGCTCAAGCCACGTGCGCTTTTCAAAAAGTAAATATAAAACTCAGAGAAAGTAAGTCAATTTCACTAATTTCAACTCAATGAATTCGAAAAATGCAGAATACTGCTTTTCAAACTCGCACTCCGAAAGGACTACAATGTAACATCTTATGTTCATAGCTGCTTAGAACTTGAATATTTCAAGAATTAGCGCTATTCATGATATGGAAAACATAAACATTAGGATTAGTAGTGCTCTCAATTTAATTTTTAAAAAGTCCCAATTTTAGCTGTTTTTGAGCGATTTCAACCTTGTATTTGAGTTCAAAAAAGCAGAATACTGCTTCAAATTCGCAGACCTAAAGGACTAAAATTTAGCATCCGACGTTCATAACTGCTTAGGATTTAAATATTTCAAGATTTATCGCTGGTCATGATATGGAAAACATAAACATTACGGTTAGTTTTCCTATCAGTTTGATCGGAAAAAAAATAATAATCCTAATCTTAGTTGTATTTAAGCTACTGCAATCTAGTATCTGAGCATACCCAAACTACTACAGATTCTGCATTATATCTCAACGCTATACTAAAAAAAAAAAAAAAATAATTAAAAAAAATAATAAAATAAAATAAAAATACTCAATCAGTTTAAACAGTAAGCATCTTCATTATCAGCGAATTAGTCATAAATAAATCGCATGACTATATTCATAGTACTTTTAAGCTTCTAAGAACAGAGACTAAAGTTATTTAATAACAGAAAATTAAAGCAATCAAATTAGGTAAGGATCGATTGGGGTAATTTTCAGACAGGAAAACTGAAGTGAATAACAGATAGCAGTAATACTCGCATGGTAATCGAAAATTGGCAAAAACAGTTTTATTTTTAGTTCAATCAGTTATTTTTCTATTTCACTTAATATTTACTTAGTAACAATCATTTTTCTCTCTTTTGTATAAAATTGATTTCTTAAATGTTATATAAAAATTGATACTTAATTTTTTGCTTTACTGATTTCAAATTTCAATTTCTCGAGAGAAACAAAATTGATACAAGTGCTATTTTGTGATTAGATTCTGAGGTATGCTATCTTTCAAGAAAAAAGAAGAAAAAAAAACTCTATTTGGATGTTCATTAAGGAAAGAATTGAGTTTTTCAAAAAGTGGTGTTTTTAAGATGGTCCTGGGTAAATATCAAACTGAGAATGCGATCACTGATAAACAAATTTTAACGAATTTTCTGTTTCTCTATATACATTGGGTGTTTCTTATAGATTTCAAGCTGCTGTTTGTAAAAAATTTTCTACCATCCTCCAATTTTGAGAAATTTAGTTTATACGTTTTGTAGTATGTAGGCATCGTACAAGCATTATAATTACATTACATTATTCTCTTTCATGTATTTGGTTCACACAAACGTTCTTTTTTCTTATTACAACGATAGAAGATACAGCAAGAAAGTAAAAACAGATGTCCCCCTAATAAATTTTATGTTAGCGACCTTGACAGACAGCTCTAGCCATCCTTTCAGTATTTTACTTTAACGCAAATCCATGGCAATTAAAACTTTCGGGGTGAGTATACTACTATTTCTTTGTTCTGTAAGACTTTTTAATTAAATTTTAATTATAATTATCCTATTTTCCTCTACAATATGTAAAACATGTCTAGAGGATGTGTTAATGAACCCGATTCTTTTTGCTGTGTGTGCAGGGAGCTAACTTACTTAAAAAGCATCGATGCGCTTTCACGCCGTTAATAAAGACTGCCTATCATATGTACTTTGGATATAAAGTAGGTGAACAAGATAAGAAATGGGCACCTCATTCTTGTTGTACACGATGTGCTACAAACCTCCGGGCGTGGAAGAAAGATACAAAAAAGTGTATGTCCTTTGCTATACCCTGATATGGCGAATGCCGAAAGATCCTATAGCTGACTGCTACAATTGCATTACAAAAATTAAAGGATTCTCTGCAAGAAGTAAACATAAAATTAAGTACCCGAACTTAGATTCAGCAATATGACTAGCATTACACAATGATGTAGAACCTCCAGAAACCTCCAGAGAATTTTACATATGACAATGCAGCAGTAGAAATGGAAATTGAAACTTCCTCTAGATCTGATATGAACTATTCTCCTGGCATAAATGGAGAACCACACCTAATTACTCAAAAACAATTAAATGATTTTGTGAGTGTCTTAAATTTATCAAAGAAATCACAATTACTTGGATCAAGATTGCAAGGTTGGAATCTCCTGAAAAACAATTCAATGATATATATTTATCGAGATTGAAATAAGAAATATTCGAACCTTTTTTCAAGAAAAGATTATTTATGCTATTTTAATAATAGAAGTGGCTTAATGTCTGCTTTGAATTGTCAGTACAACTCGGAACAATGGCCTATAAGAGAGCAGCCACAGATAAGGCATTTACCGCTACATAAAGTATGAAATTTCTTATTAATATAATTTCTTTTTACAAAAATTCTTCTATATTTTTCTGAAACTTTATAAATAATGCATACTTTCAGTGTTTTAAATATTAATTTTAAGCTTTATAAGTGTTTATTTAAAAGTTTGTCATTACTAATATACCAAATAATAAATTTCATAAGGTATATGTGTTGAATAAATACTAAAAAATTCAGATTTTCAAATTTTTGAATTTTTTAAAAATCTGTGGGTGATGGAAACTTTTTAATGGCATATTCTTTCACAGCACCACCTAAAATATAAAAATCACCACATACTTAGTTAGAAACATAAACCTTGTTTATCAGTGTAATTTGCAGACGATAATATGTGCTATAAAATATGTTATGAGTGATCCTACATGGTAAATTCATTGTTTGCAAAGTGACTTGTATAAGATTGTACTTAAAATATAACTTCCAAATCCATCTGTAAATGAGAATGAAAATACTAAATGCGTTGTCGAAAATGTGCATAAATAAAAATAAAATGTTGATGTCGCTGTAAGTTTCGACACTTCCCACTTGTGCAACGAAGTGAAATCGCTTTTATGTTTTATAGACTGAACCACCTGAGTATGTGACAAAATGTGAGCTTAAGAATGAAGCAAAAGCATAATTGTGTTCTAAAAAATTAAAGGCAGCAGAGATCCAGTTAATATCTAAAAATATAATGTCAAGAGTAAAAATAAAAAGTCTTCTCAAGTTACTTGAAGCTGAATGATTTAAATAAAACATTATTAAAAATACATTGTTCTGGGCTTGAAAAGAATCCAGAAGGATTACGATAACTGTTATTGATATCAGTTTTTCAAAGGATATTTTTAAAATTGTTTGTAAATAAGAATTATATCTGAAACCCATTTCAGAATGGAATATATATGCAGTGTATATATTACGAAATTAATATTTATTTTGGATTCTATTTGGCACAGGTATAAAAGTTATTCCACATTGATGATGATGAGAAAAATTTGGTGGAAATTAAAATTTCAAAATGATTTGGGAATGATCGTCAATGATGAACACAGAAAGATGAAGTTAAAGTTGTTGCTAAGTCCTTTTTCATTTTTTAAAATCGCCCCAATTCATGAGGTAATTTTTACACAGGCTTTTATTATTATTATCATAATTAATGTTAGTTATCTGAAAAGGCAACATAATAAGTACTAGACATGTGATAATTTTACAAAGAGGAAGTTTAAAAAAATAGTTTTCGATTCCTGGCATTTCCTCCCTTCGATAACTGAAAAGTTTTGTTTTTGTTTGAAAATTACCCTAGGCTACCCTATTTATTTATTTATTTTAATATTGGTGCGAAAGGATTAAAATTTGTACCCGAAGCCTTCCTCGCAAAGAAATTAAGTATTCAAAAGATTCTATTTTTACGAAATGGTATTAAAATAACAGCTTTTTTGTTTGAGCATTTAAGAACAAATCCCACAAATAAATCCCTTTAATTATGTTTAGTAGGACTAAAAATTTGTCAGGGGTTTAAAATGCAATCAATTATTAAAAGAATACTTTAAAATCATGTATCGAATTTTTTTTTTTTTTTTTTTTACATTACGATGAAGTTACATATATATAATCTATAAATTCGTGAAGATTGCATATAAAAAATATTTAGAGAAATAGAAATTTCAAGAGCAATCTCGCACACAATTAAAAAATGAATTTTTTATATTTTGAAGTAAACCAGTTTACATTGTCTTTTTAAACATCGCTTATATTGAGAACGCATGATACATTTTTAGTCATGCCTGTCGTAATAAGAATATTTTGAAGGGATTCAGTTCAAAATGTTCAGAAAAAATTATTTTTTCACTTATATTTTTCGAAAATCCAAAATTTGTGAGTTAAAAATCGTATGACGTAATTCGACTACAAAATCAATTTTAAACGTATTAAACTTTAATAAAATTCAGAGGCCTAAGAAATCCAGCCGGATCACGGCGTATTTGTCATTATTATGAATTTACCTTTCTTAATATCTAGGGGGAAAGACAACACACTTCGTTTTCCAGAACATCTCAGAACTTTTTCCCGATCGTTGCTTTTGAAAAAAATTATATTTAAAAATACGTATTTTTTTAAACAAAAATAAAAACGCTGGCAAAAACACGTTTGAGAACAAAGTTGTATTTGATTAAATGACGTAAAACAATCAAAAAGAAAAAAAAATGATAATTTGTTTAAAGTATCTACTGCAAGTTCCATTTTGCAGATGTCGTCGATTTTGCTCATTTCTTCCCTTATTAGTCCGGCTTCAATGTCGTGCAATGTGTCCCTTTTTTATTCGGATATTTTGAAAGAACACTGATTGATGCAAGGAGAGTCGCATACTAATCAAAATTTTTTATTTGGTAAAGATGGCAAAGAGGCCGTACAAAAATGGGTGCTTGCATAGGGCACAGAATGTGCTGGGACCTTTCGAAATAAAATAACAACCCAGGTAAATTTGTTCTTTTACCACATATTTTAAAGATAATCAAATTTATGTTATTTTTAAGGGCACACATTTATTTTTAAGATACAATTTTGCTCCATTTATAAACTGGTTACAAGGTCTAGATTTTCTCAGAAAGAAGCAGATGAAAAAATAGTATAAAAAGAGGGAAAGTGGGCCAATTTGGACTTTTGACAATAACTTTGGTATGTTTTTTGACAGTACAGCATCGAATACAGGACTGATCCAAGCGGCATGCAATAGAATTGAAAGAGACTTTGAACGAACATTGTTGTGGTTGGATTACCGTCGTCGCACTCCCGAACTAATATTAAAGAGGGTATTTTGAGAAGAGTTGTGGTTCATTATCAAGTGATCCTGGCTTACAGACTTTGGGAAGTTCCGAAGTATGCGGGAATCATTTGATAAGAGGTCATATACAAGAATGCTGGATGAAGAAAATACCATTCAAGGCTTTCTAGAAGAACAACGGCGAAAAATGATTAACTATCTCCAAAATTTACTATAGGATGGAAGTCATCCAGAGAAGACTACAAAAAATTATTGCAACTTTCACTCCTGTAACTAGAAATTTGATTTGTAAACGACTTTAATTTTAGAATCCCTGGAGCTCTGCATTATACAAGGTAAGTTGACAAAGGCAATATATGTACTTAAAATTGTTCTTTTCGCTAAACCATTGAACATTTCTCAACGAGAATTGAAACAAATGAAATGAATTGCAAATTTTATCACCTTATATATGATTATCAAGAGACACCAAGCCTTGATTTTTTACTAAGAGAAAATTGTAAGTCGATAGATTCCAAAGTCTAAAGAGAGATTTGTGTATGCGAGAGCTTCTGAATACACACCCAAATGTAGATGCCAAAAACAGTGCTCTCACAGTTGCTAAGATACACCTTTGGTAAATGTCAGAAAGAAACGTTGTATTGGCTTTTTTGGACTTGTGTATTATTCAGACTAATAAAGAAAATAGTACTAAAAAATTAGAAATCAAACCTGCGAAGAAAAAAGAATTGAAACGATTAGAAGGTAAAAACCTAGATTTTGAAGGAAAATACCTTAGCCATTTCGTTATTAATAACAAAAAGACGTTCTTTGAATTTTTTGGGATATACGACGTGACAGAATAGTGCAGTGATTGTTTAAGAAGCCACGTGAATGCTCTTAAGATCGTTATTGATACCGCAGAAAGGGGAATTTCTCTGATAAAAAAACTTTAACGAATCGGTCAGGGATGAACAACAAAAACAATTCTGGTGAAGCATCACAATTAACATCAAAGTAAAGTCGTCACCAAGCCGACAAAAGAAGAGATTACATCGTTAAAAGTTGATTAACATAACACATGTTTTGTATATTTATCTTAGTGCCTAATTCTAGTATTATTTTAAGTTTTTAATTTCTAATTTTCCCAATAAAAGCAATTAATATTGGAAAATCATATTTTTGGATTACTTTTATAAAACTGATCAAAATGTGCAACCTCTAAATATTATCCAATCTGTTTTAAATTTGGCACATACATCTTTTACATCATTCATACTCTCAAACAAAGTCTGCAAAAATTTTGCATTTTATTTTTTGCCTTAGAAAATGAAACACCTAATATATATGTATATATATATATGTGTGTGTGTATGTATGCGTGTGGATGTATGGATTTATATTAAAATTATCCGGCGATCTTTGGAATATAATATATGACCTCTTTCGAATTTAATTTGTTTCCTATTTTATTTTATTCTTTAGCACTGCTCGATTCAATTTTATATAAAGATAGAATTTACTTCTTCTCCATCGTAAAACTGTATACAAAAGCACGATATTTGTCTCTTGTTTCCGATATTTGTCTCTTTGTGACTTTTTAGACAATCCAAAAGTATTTTCATCGCTATGTGCGTGGGCATATCATATAATATCTCTCAAATACCTTAGAGATTAGAAGAGTTTTTAGAAACACGGTTCACCATATATTGTATATGCGAATGCTAATTTCTTATGATCACCATTTTTTAATTTTCATGTTTTCCCTAAAATTATTTAAAATATCATTTCTATAAGCATCGTAAAATCTTTACAGCTAGAGATAAACATGAAAGAAAAACATTCCATTAATAGAAACACGAATATGCTTTGCGATTGTTTTAAGCTCATAACAACACAAATTCATAATTACGTCAGAAAAAAAATCGATTTGAGAACAGCCATAAGGTTTCAGATTTTTTTAACCCGTAAAACTTTAATAATAATAATAATAATAATAATAATAATAATAATAATAATAATAATAATAATAATAATAATAATAATAATAATAATAAAACTGAAGAATTTAAAATAAACAGTGCTCAGCAAAAGTTTAGACACTGGTGTTATTTAACCTTTAAATAAAAAATACGAACTCTTGAGGTTTACAAATGGCTATACTTATTTTTAAATATATCTTAAACATTTTAGGATAAAAATAATGGTTATAATATAAGATAATATTTAATTTAAGTGAAAAAATTAAAATTTGCATTTTGCAAAAGTTTAGACACTTTTTTGATTTTTTGCCAACTGTTCATGGAAAAATGCAAATTTCTAAGTTATGATGCCACATGTCTGAAGTATTTAAGTATACCTCGATATAGCATCAGTTAGTGAAGAGGCCGCGAGCTAAAAATATTCAGTTAGATAAGGTAATTGAATTAGGAAAGCTGAAATGGAAAGGGAAGACCGTTGCAGAAATTCCATGACCATCGAATCGTCCAAAGTGGTTTGCCTATGAAGTATAGTCTAAGGGCGACTCCTTCAAAACAAAACATAATCTGGAAGACCTTTTATGACGAGAAAATGAGAAGATAAAAGGATCCAGAAACTGACATTTACACAAATAATGATTGCTAATCACATTAAAAGTAAGTCAGGACTTTCTGTGCCGACGGATATGACTCGTAGGTGAATTAAAGAAAGAGGTAAATCAATTTACATGAAAATGATAAAACAATAAGCTTTAAAATCTCGCTACAAATTGGCGACAATGCAATGAGCTTGCAAACATACGTCATATGGACCCAAATGGTACACTATTATATTTAGTAACGAAGAAAAGTGGAATTTAAATGGCCCAAATGGGAGGGCATACTATTAGCACGACTTGCGCAAAGAGCCTGAAACTTTATTAAGTCGACAACAAGGAAGTGACTTTTTAATGATTTGGTCCCCACTGTGCTTTAACTTTGCCCTCACTTTGTATCTTTGGAGTTATTCAATGGTTGTCAAGCAACACAAAACTACATACATATGTTGGATATCAACTTTTAGTCATTTGGGGAACTTTTAGCTGGTCCAAAGTATGGATTTTAGCAAGATAATGCGTCTATTCATGTTGCATACTAAACAAGAACTTTATTTAACTCTGAAAATGCTACTTATCTCAAATGGCCGGCGTGTAGCCCTGATCTGGACCCAATCGAAAATTATTGTAACATCATATGTTGTAAGGTTTATGAAAATTTTTGTTATTATTTTCTGTTATGAGCTTCTATCTGCTGTTGAACATGTTTGGTACAAAAAAGACCCCCAAGTAACACAGGATTTAGTTTCTTTGATGAAAAGTCACATTCTTCCACTAATTGCAAACAATGAGGGTACAAATTGATTTTAATTTATAGTTATTTTTCTGTAAAGATGTAAATTGTCTATATTTTTGCTCCAATGTTAATCTCGTTTTTTTTTGTTATTACAGTAGAACCCCGATAATTCGGATTAATTGGGACCAGGCCCAATCCGGATTGTCGAAAATCCGGATTACCCGGAGAATGTGAACAAATGAAATAAAATAAAACATACTCGTAGAAAAAACACCTTTATACTGAACATATTCAATATTTAGACAGTAAAAATATTTACTTTATAAAATTTGTCATATTCTGCAGTTTTGCGAGCCGCATGGTCTCGCATTCTCTTGAGCATTCTGAGCATTTCAGAAAATAGTTATTTATTCAGAATATGAGGCTGAAATAAATTTATGCTATGGAAATTCGCCGATCACTTCTTAAACTTGGAAAAAAAAATCGACCAAACCGATCCGGATTTACGGGGTTCTACTGTATATATTATGCAAAAGGTAAAATTTAAAATTTATTGCCTATAAATAAAGGATAAGTCACAAGTAATGTATGACAGATGAATTACAAAAATTCGGTACATACTTTTGAATATAGAAGCGTAATCGATCATTGTCTAAACTTTTGCTGAGCACTGTAGAAGCAATAAATAAATAAATAAATAAGTAAGTAAAATCATTATATACATATATATATATATATATGTATATATATATATATATATATATATATATATATATATATATATATATATATATATATATATGTGTGCTTTTTTTCTATCTACTTTTATTTCAACGAGTATTGAGGATTGGAAAACTTAACTTCGACAATTTAAATTTATAGAAACATTCATAAAAAAAATTATTTATGTTCCATTCATTGTTGAGGGAAAGGAATTTGTCCTCACCCTCTGTCGATTCGTAAGGGTGAATCAACATTTTTGCATTTATTCTTGTTCCTCATCAAAATTTGATAAATTTATATTAAATCTTTTCAAAATCTATTAATTGTAATTCATGATTATCCGAAAAATACCAATAAATTTACCAATGCGAAAACTCGAAAAATTTTTTAATGTCTTTGTTTTTTATGATTTCAAAACTCACAAAACAAAAACTTCTTATAACAAATGTAAATTTTCCAAGTGGGTGAAAAAAGTCTGGGCCATGATTTGAACCGGGGATGTATTGGCTGAAGCCGCCAAGTCACTTCCAACTGAGCCATCCCGGATGAATACTGGAGTACTAATTCACCTAACTAACTTTAACGATCACATAATCTGGTCTGATAGTTTGGATCTGCTCAACACAATAAATCGAATAAATAAATCGAAGGTTTTTAAAGCATGAGTTAAGATATAAAAACTTCTTAACTCAGTAACATGAGACATAAATACAGACAGGAGTGGGGAATTTTTCAAAAATCTTACCAGCCAAGAAATTATTTTACCAGCCCGCAAGATGCAACACACACACAGTTGAAAATAGTTATGATAAAATCGCACACAATTACAATTATTATTAAAATTACTATTACTACAATGCATTTTCGTAGTTATTTTTTTCTACAGTATTAAGAAATATATGCAACAGAGGTAAGCTTAATATAAGATAAAACTTAGTACCACATTTACACTGTAATAATTTGGAAAGTTAAAATACCTAGATAAAAAAAAGTGTTTCTGATAATGTCTCTATTGCCTACAGTTTTTCAAAGACTAAATATTCACTCGCCTTGCCAGAAAATCCATTCTCCACTGGCGATCAAAATGATGTATTTCCCCACATCTGATTATAGACATGAATGATGCGAAAAAGGGTTTTGTAAACAAAAAAGTTCACTGCTGGTCAATGTATGTTGATCTAATTATCCCTCTTTCTCTTCCCCCCAAAACAGATTTTACATAAATTTTTACATGTATAAAAAAAATATACCTGTCTTATTTTTTATATAGCACGAAAAATCGATCGAGCCATAAATATTCTACATACCGGATAATTTTGGAATCCCCAATAATTATGCAATTTTTCTTTACTTACAAGCATATCATAGATGACGATTTCCTGCAAAGCAGTCGAATTCTTCGAGTATGAAACTCCGAAGAAGAGTTTTTATGGGAATTCTTCATGCGTAGGTGGTTTTCTAGTAGTGCTTTTTACATTATTTTTTTAATCATTCCTCTAAATTTTATCCGTTTCCTCTGTACAGGGGAGAATCGTCGATTTGATAGCGGAAAAGACAGGTGCGTGACTTTTTTGGGGTGTTCAAAAAGGTTTGGAAAGAAGTGCAATTGCTTTACAACGATGAGGAAATCTGATGATGCATTAATAGAAGACAATTTAAAAAGGGAGATCCCTAAAAAGGATGCTAAAATCTTCGATTCATCCTTTAAGGGTGTTCTTAATTCAAAAAGGGCAACTTTGTGATATATGCTTTAATTTATTTTTGTTTGGAAATGCATGAAAATAGCAGATGTAGTTATTTAGAAACTGTCTAATTGCTTTCAGTTTTCTGCTTTTTTAAAAACACAATAGATCTTTCATACCAAGCCTTCAAAGTTGAAGTTTTTGGACACATTTACCGACGAAAGCAGAAAAACTGGTCGAAAAGCAGGAGAAAAACGGGTAATCATGTGATCGAAATAGCTTAGAACTGGTCAAGTAATTAAATTATCATAAAATGGAAAACTAAATTCGATTCGAAATCGCTTTCATACTCAGGCATTCCAATTTTATATATTTTGTTAAAAAATGAATTTGTATATGTCAAAACATTTTGCGCTTGTTGAGCGAAGCAGTTGAAAACACCCTTAAAATAATTTTGTTTGAGAATGAATCACATCACACAAATTTAATGTCCTGTTTTAAAATCCTTTTCTCTCCTTATGTCACGTCACAGGTTATCACACTTTAATCACGTCCTCCTACCGGATTGTAATGGAAGAGTTTTTACAACAAATAACTTAAAGCAATGTTTCTTGAAACAACGTTGCGATTATTATCATTTTTTATTTTAAAATCCTTTACGAACATGTAACAAAATAAAATAAAACGTATCAAAATTATCATCTTTACATTAAATGACATTAATTCAGTCTTTAGAATTTCAAGTCTTTGATATTACCATTGCCACGACAAACACTCCACTATCTTTTTGAGAATATATTAGAAAGCTGGCTACTATCGGCAGCTTTTTTTGTAAAATTACAGAACTTTGTCGTCATGTGGGTAGTCGTCGAAATTAATAGTTTAAATTTTATGGGAAACCCACATACGAGCATAAATTTATATATATCCTCATTATAAAACTAAATTTATCCACTTTCGTTTTATCCTGCTATTGTAAAAGATTTATACGATATTAAGATATTACATTTTAAGGCTAAACTGTTTAGGTTTTTCAGTATTTTGAGATTTTTTAATGGGTTCTATAGGCTGATAAACTTTATTTAATATCTTTTTTAGAATGAATTATGCATTGTATTTTTTAATGCCATCTTCATTAAAATTTTGGTTAACATCATTATATGAATCTGTAAATTAAATTTTGATTCTAAGGTATTTTATATGTATATAGTTTAACTGAAAAAATACTTTGAGAAATGTTTTTTAACTGTCATTTTGAAATTTAAGTATTTTAAAAACCCTTGTAAAACTTTAATTTGTAATCTTTACCTTTGAAAAATTTAGAATTTTACTACTTTTTAAAATATACCAAACATTTAAAAAGTCTATTTTAAATCTTTTTTGGCACAACAACTCCGATTTGAAAAATTCTTAGACAGCATCATTTATTGCATCATTTTAAGCATGGAAAAAATAGTTTAAAAATTTCAGAATAGTAAAATGCAGTTTTATTTGGGAAAATGGCACATCTGGCCAAATCGCACAAAAATTGAAAATATTTAAAATTTTAATTTACATGAAAAATTTTGAAACAATTGTTAGTTTTGTTGCAGCAAAATCCCACACCATACTTCTCATAAAAATTTTGAGCAAAGTTTTTAAAAGCGGAGTATTTTCGACGTATTCTTTTTTCTTTATTACTTACCCATCTTAAGTAGTAGGGTAGATGTGCCAGTAATGGGCCACCTTCCAGTAATGGGCCACCTCGCACTTTTTGGTTTATAAAAAAATAATAAATAATAGTTAAGCTTTTATTATTTTTTTCTGAACTCTACCTTGCATGCTTTATAAGCTGGATTAATTTTTTACACTTTTCGTCAAAACAATTAGGAAGCAGAAAATAAAGTTTCACAGTTTTTCTGTTTTTCACTGAAAATCTTAATGAACATGCTAAGAGCAGACTTTACTTACTTAGTTTTATATCTTTTTTATTTTTCCGTAAAAATTGAATGTTTTTGTTTGGTTAGCAATATAAAACATTGAATTTAATATACCAATGGCCATTTACAAAATTTTATTTATTTTTAAGATTTTAGGAGGGGTGGTCCATTACTGGATTGTTTATTTCGTGATTTGCCAGTAATGGGCCACCCAAGTGACCAATACTAAAAGTGTAATTTCAGTAGTGATAAAATATTTTGATTTAACTGAAAACTAAATAAACAAATTTAATACTTAAATTTTACTTACTAGAATTTAATAAAGACAATTTCTTTATAAATACAGTCAAGTCTCTCTATAACGAAACTCCATACATCGAATTTCTCTATATAACGAATTTTTAGTAGGAATGTTCCCCTTTTCCCATGATTACATTAAAAACAGTCTCTATATAGCGAAATATCTATCTCCATATAACGAATATTTTCATTAAATGTTCTTTATTCAGTTGTAAAAAAATACTTCGAAATCACATGAAATCAAATTTCCATCTCTTATTCCTAATTTATCGTTCAGTGCTGAGTTTTTTTTATATTACTCCTCTGCTTGAATTTTCTTGTTCCTTAAGTCCAACAAATTCATCAACCCCCTCCTTTCACACACCTTTCAACATCCTTCTCAAAACAGTGTTAATTGAATAGTTATACATATAAGAACGGGATCAATGGGGGTAATTGAAGAAAAAACAATTTACAATTGCTTCAAAAAGGCCGAATTTTGTATACAAGAGGATAATGTGGATTCTGAGGAAGAAGATGCGACTTACGAACAAGATGCGACAAGTTGGAAATTGCACGTGAACGTAGCAAATGAGGTGCGTTCGTACGATAACGAAGTTTTAAAAATATTCAGATCTTGCTTTTATAGTAAATAGTACTTCGGATACAGTATATTGGTTGAAATTCTGTAAATATACAGGAATAGTAATTCTTATTACACCTCAGCAACATATATCTTATTCATAAAATGTGAAATAGTTGAATATAATTAAAACACGTACCAAACCATGTTTCCCCGTATAGCATTATATAGTGGAATACTTTTGTGTAGCCCTGTAATTTAATAATAAAAATTCTTTGCGTCACAGATTGTACAGAATGCATATTTTAGTATATATTTCATAGATTCATGCCAATTCTATTATGTTCGAATGAGTGTAACATCATTAAAATGCATTTGAAACTTCTTCCCCATTGACCGTAATGCAACGGAATCCCTTTGATTGTCCCTGTAATTGATCTATGCATCCGATTTTCATAACATTTGAAATGACTCGACAAAATTACGCAATAATTATATGTTTTAAATTTCAAACGATTCGGTTGGATAGTTTTCCGTTGTTATATGCGGACAGACAGATGGACAGACAAACGGACAGATAGACAGACTGTCAGACAAACGGACAGATAGATGGACAGACAGACGGACTGAACGACAATTATAGGTGCTACCTATTTACATAATTACGAACGCACCTAAAAATAATTATCTGTTATTTTTTGTAGGGTGGCCCATTACTGGAACATAGGCGGTCCATTACTGGAACATAGGTGGCCCATTACTGGGCATTTGGGTGTTTAGACGTATTTCTATTATTTAAAATGAAATTTTTATTTCTATTGGGAAATGTAACTGTGGGATCAGTTAAATATTGTTGAAAGATTAATCTAATATGAAAAAAATTGGAATACAATAATTATAACTATTAATAAAAAATTATTTTTTAGAGAAATTCCTTAAGGTGGCCCATTACTGGCACATCTACCCTATAGGGTAAGTCTTGCAATCGTTTTGAAAATTGAAAAAAAAAATTTTTGACGGATTTACACGTTTCAAATAGTGGAGATTCCGAAAAACATATTTTTAGAAAAAAAATTTTGCCGTCCGTCTGTCTGTCTGTCTGTCTGCTAACGCTCTATCTCCCGAACAAATTGAGATAGAGACTTGAAATTTTGTATGTGGTTAGTATGTAAGAATGGGACGAACCCTATTTAATATCAGCAACCTCGATTATCCGGAACTATTTTTTTCGGACTCTCGAAAAATTCGTTCTGATGAAAGGTATATAAAAATTTTCGAATTTTTTTGTTCTAAGGAATGGACGTAAAAGGCAATAAAATAACGCACATTTTGCATATAGAACGAAGTCGATCGGATTATTAGTTGGCGAGATATTTTTAATCTTGTTTTCCACATTCTTCGATTTTTCATGACCCTGTATTTCATTCAAATTTCAATTCAGAAGTATATTTTAATTGGAAATGAGACGCTTAATCCGACGCAGTTAATTGTTAGTTAATGAAATCATTATTTTTGGAGTTATAAGGATGTTTTTTTTACGCAGTTTGGTACAACTTGAGTAGTTTGGCGTTTTATATAATTTGTCGAAATTGGTACATCAGCAGTTATTTAATATAGCATTACTATGTATATTAACAATATTTAAATTTTGTTTATGAATTGCAATGCCTTGTATAAATAGTTTCACATGTTTTATTTTCATATACATATCCATGATGGGTAAGTATTACGGTGGCCCCCAACGACTAGTTTTTTCTTTTGATCAATAAGGCCAGTGCCCGATTTCGTCTAGATGCACTTGTTCCAGTGGAATATTCTACATTAGGCAATCTATTCTTTTTCTGTTGATTTATTTTTTCTACACGACCTATCCCTTTTTTGCTAGTTCTGGACTTATCATAGTGGACAATAGTATTCCAAATGACGCCATCCTTATTTAATTTTAAATGGGTTTTCAGCAACTTCAAGGAAATGGAATTGAGCATCTTTTTATTTTTATTTTTTTCTCGTCATGAAGGCATTTGTATAATAACCAAACATTAAACATAATTAAATCCAATAAATGGAAGAACATACGCATAGGTTCTATTTTGCTTCTCTATAATAAATTTTGTTTTCCCATAATGTTGTTTATTGAATCTATTCCACCCATGTGCTTGTTATATTCGCATACAAAAAAAAAAGGTCGGTCAGTATCAATGTAAGTTTTTACAGATTTGTCATATATTCGAACTTTCAATTTAGGTTCTTCATCAGCAAAGCATGATGCTAAATGAATAACTTTGTCGTCTTTCCAAGATGTTATTGAAACTATTGCACAGTATTCAATAGTAATCCGCGTTTTTTTTTTTTTTTTTTTTTTTTTTTTTAATTCTATTTTGTTGTTATGTAACTTGCAGTAAATTATATGGTTTTTTCTTATTGCTCCCAAGCTTAGAATATCCCCCACCTCCTTTGCCAAATATACAAGCAAAGGGACTGATGTGAAAAAAAATTCTCAAAGTAGTTCTGTAGTTCTTATGTCTAGGGATGATTCTGGCTAAACCCATTACATGATTGAATGCTGAACCAAGATCTGCCTTCCCGTAGTTTCTAATATTTTCTTTGCTTAAATATGGTTCGATTTTTTATGCGAATTCAGATGCACCATTTGAAATATGAATTTTATACCCCCATTTATGTCGATATAGCGAGCCCATGGTAACAGGCTCGCTCAGATGCATTTGGCCGATTCGGCATCCGCCCCATGGCAAGGTACGACACGTGTTTGACCTTTTTAGCCACGTGTTAACTAAATGTTGCTGAGTTAGCACCTTCACACGAAAGGGCCCCAGCAACAAGCACAGAACAAGTACAGAAGGATGCCAGAGCCCGCCTGATGAAGACGTACTTAGCAGAGCTCAGGGCTAAAAGACAGAAGATGCCCCATAATTTTAATCCTTTAAGTATTTTTTCCCTTGTAAATATTGCACTTTTCCCTTGTAAATATTACACATTACTCAAGATTATTAAACGTATGTAACAATACCCCTGGACTCCTTAATCTACATGGGGGCTGCGGCCTACTTGGACCCCCAAACAACCTGCACTACAAGTTCTTATTGGTGCATATGGATTAATGTGCAAGAGTTCTTATTTTTGCATATGGATTGATGTGCAGTGTGCAAGAGGAAAGATTATATTTCCCCTAGTCCCCATCCGACAGCGAGATGATGTTTATGCTTTCTGCTTATCAGCGCGGTCCCACAGCTCACCAGAAGGGAGAAAAAGAAAAAGAAAATGAAGAAAGTGTGTCAGTAGTGTCGGTCGCCGCCTGTAATTTGTGATGTTCTTGTGCATACCGTGGATTTATTTTTTTTTTCATTGAAAAAGTAGCATAGATCAAATTGGATTACACTTAAATAGCAGTAAGTGATATTTTTTTTTACTATACCTTATTTCTTTGCTGTAAGTGATGGAGCTACAAGCGATCCCAGTGATCAGACAGCAGTTAAAAACTGCCAAAGCCGATAAAATACAGCTTCTACATTTGTTTATTTTTGGAAAAGACGAAGCGAGGCGAAATCGTTCTAATTTAAGGGTTTATACCGGATTACCGTTTAAAGAAGGTAGCCCTGAATTCGCCAACAAATTGAAAGAAATTACTGATACTTTTGACCAGTTGCAATTGATAACAGTCGCTAATCTGCTATCCATAGATATAAATGGAAATAAAGATGAGATAGCGACTCGCATTTTGGTCGCATTATCAGACATTGCTGCTTTTAAGGAAACATTTGGGAATATTTCGGCTTCGGAGACAGACATTGAGCATAATCAGAACGACAGCAGTGCCAGCACAGAATTAATTTCCCCCTTAAAAATACAACCACAGCAAATGGTTGTACATTCGCAATACACTGCAAGTAAACAAAATATTTCTTTCACCGACATAGAACAATTAATTCCGCCGTTTAGCGGGGAAAAATCTGAAAACATCCAAACATGGTTTACACGATTCGAAACACTCTCGGAATCATTGAACCTCTCAGATATTCAAAAATTTGTTTTCGCAGAACGGAGTTTAAAAGGTTTAGCATTGCTAGTAATTAGAGCTGAAATTAATATTAATTCCTATTCCGCACTAAAGGAAGCTTTATTCCGCGAATTTCATCAAACGGCTTCGCCCGCACAAATACATCAAATATTAGCAAACCGCGGATGTCAACCAAACGAACAATTATTGGAATATTTTTTGAAGATGAAAGAAATCGCGCAGCGAGGGATTGTGGATGACATCTCTTTAATTCATTACACGATACAAGGTATTAGAGATACACCCCAAAATAAATCCATTTTATATGGCTGTTCCGATTTAGTAGAGTTTAAGAAAAAATTGCTAATTTATGATGAAATTTGCCGATCAGCCAGTGGTCAGGTGAAACGCATGTCGTATCATGCGGAAGGCCCTACTCCTACACCACACCTTAAAAATGAACGTAAAATTATCTGTTTTAACTGCGGTTTAGGAAACCACGTTTCCGCAGATTGTCATAATAAAAATAAGGGCCCGAAATGCTTTAATTGCTCTTTATGGGGCCATCGGTCTTTTGAATGTGGCGAGCGCACTGGGGAAAAACAGCCTACAACCCGAGGCACCCCTCCCCAACAACATTCGGGGTTAAAGCGCGATAAGAAAGTCCACGTCGTAGACTCACAGCAATCGTATACCAACATGAATAAATTAGTCAAAATTGCGGATGTCATAATAGACGCATTAATTGATACGGGAAGTGCGATTACAGCAATAAGAGAGGATTTTTATAAATTAGTTGGCTCCCCTCTCCTACAATGTGAAACCATACAACTGGGCGGTTTTGGTGGTGGCAGTTTAACGCCATTAGGATCATTTGAAACGGATATTCAAATAGATGGAACTCTGTTCTCTACTAGAGTTTATGTCGTAAACTCATCACAAATGTCCACCCCCTTTATTGTAGGGCGGGACGTGCTTACACAGGGTACACTAACGTGTGGTCAGGACGGGATATCGCTCCATAAAACTCCCCAAGCGGATGTTTTCATTAACTGCATACGCATCCGTAAGCCCGCGAGCAACACTCTCTTACCAGCCCCCCTTACGTCACATAACACGCCTTCTGTTTGTACTGACATGGCACACCACAACTCATTCAACGGAACACTTCCATGCTTCGCAGACGACCCCGTGCCACATGAAA
Organism: Maratus speculifer; assembly: GCA_964019185.1. Classification (NCBI taxonomy): domain Eukaryota; kingdom Metazoa; phylum Arthropoda; class Arachnida; order Araneae; family Salticidae; genus Maratus; species Maratus speculifer. Next base: position 117,118,790 of record OZ025291.1, read on the forward strand.
TATGCACTAATATAGAAGAGCCTAATGTCCTATTTTCCCCTCAAAATCAACAAGCTAAACATTTCTCCGGAAGAGACGTTTCCACTACCCTTGGTCATGGAACAGTTGGTGACAACGATGCTATGCGGAATATTCTTAAATATATGATCCCCATACTTTTCATCGGTGTCTTATGTCACCTAATGCAAACAGATTGCAATTATGAGTCACCGATGGCAAGATGTTCATCTATGGTACTAGATACCTTCAACGTTTTGATATGCTCTGTGTTCCTCCTAATCGTTGCCATTCGATTCACCGCGACGCTTAAATGGAAAAAGACAAGAAAGAAAAAAAAAAAAAGTATGCAAAAGGGGAGAAAAAGTGTGTTATCAGCGTTGGATCCTAAGTGAGACTTTTTTTTTTCTCTCTTTCTCAAGCAAGATATTTTGTTACACAGATGTTTACTTTTTATTTATTTTTTTTCTCTCCCAACCTGAAACCTGTTCAAGATGTTCGTACTTTAATATTTTTTTTTACGAAAAACCATCAGTGCATTATTTTTCTATTATGGATTTCACTATTTTATTTACATATTGGTTTTTGAACTAAGTCATACCCAGCTTATGGAAAGCTGTGATTTTTTTTTCTCATTTTATATGACTGACTTGACTCATGATAACTATCTCAAGATAATTTTTGTGGCCCATACCAGATTACCGCAGTGCACCCCAACGAACGATATCAAGTTAAAAAATTGGGTCACATGAAGGCCCACAGATTACCACTACGGCAGCTGACATGATGAAATATTGGACACAGTCGATATAAACTGACTCATAGTGACTGGAAGAATTTACTGCAAGATAATCTCTACGTTTATGAGTGTTTTTTTTTTTTTTTTCTCTTTTCTTCTTTCTCTTGCAAAATCACAAACACAGATGTGGTTTTAGTTTTGTGTTTACTCCTCCACGCAACGAAGAGGGAATAATGGTGTTTTTTTTTTAATTATTCCCTCGAATGTGAAATATGCCACAGCAATAAATAAAGCTAAGTCAAGTGCTTTTTTTTTTGTTGGCTGGCTAAAGCATTTTTATCATTATTATTATTTCATTAACCAGGATTATGTTAACAGGTGCCAAGTGATTTTTTTTTTTTTTGGCACAAACATTTAACTTTTACAATATATAGGACATATTTTTTTTACATACTTAGTACCATTTTATGTGCTTCGAAATATTGTATGTTTTGTTTGAAATATGATTGTTTTTATAAATATGTTTATCTGTATAAACTATTTCTTCTACACCCCCCCCCCCAAAAAAAAAAAAAAAAAATGACAAAATATGATGTAGCAGGAAGACTATAATTTTCGATTTTTTTTTTTCTTCTTCCTCTACTCTTTCTTTCCTTTTGACAGACAAAAGATAATTATTTTCGTTTGTTTGTTTTGTCTTTGTCATAAAAGTTTTTACGATTAGTCCAATTTGAGCAATTTTCTTTTACATAAAAATAAAAGTTTTTCTCTATTTTTTTTTGAAGACGTATTAAGAAACACTATAATAAATTTGAGACTTTTTTTTCTTAGACGAAGACGAACATCTGTTTCGAAGACGTTGTGTTGGAAACCCCCTTTGGGGAATGATGATAAAACAAAAGACAGGTGTGCAAAGAGCACATTAACGACGCTAACTATTATGATATAATTTTTTTTTTTTTTTTCTTTCTTTTCATTGTGTGTGCTGTTAATGACGTCTTCAAAATTCCTTTTTCGTTCTTCTCTCTTATTAATATTAATTTTTTTTTAAAATTCATGTTTTACAGTGATCGTCTGTTTTTTTTTTCTCTCTCCCTTGAAGAAATAGTTTATTTTCAGTATCCTGATCGGTGTACACGTTCAGCTGTGGTCAGCTGCATGTCGGATTGGCCGAGTGTCGATATAGCGAGCCCATGGTAACAGGCTCGCTCAGATGCATTTGGCCGATTCGGCATCCGCCCCATGGCAAGGTACGACACGTGTTTGACCTTTTTAGCCACGTGTTAACTAAATGTTGCTGAGTTAGCACCTTCACACGAAAGGGCCCCAGCAACAAGCACAGAACAAGTACAGAAGGATGCCAGAGCCCGCCTGATGAAGACGTACTTAGCAGAGCTCAGGGCTAAAAGACAGAAGATGCCCCATAATTTTAATCCTTTAAGTATTTTTTCCCTTGTAAATATTGCACTTTTCCCTTGTAAATATTACACATTACTCAAGATTATTAAACGTATGTAACAATACCCCTGGACTCCTTAATCTACATTTATGTGGTTTGTTTGGATTGTATCGCTTCATAAAATTACAAGATTTTGTTGAACAAATTTGTTTACCTACACTTAAATATTGCTCAAGAGAAATTTTTCCAGGATTGTTATTTATTTTATCCAGAAGAGATCTGATTTTGAAAAATATATCACAATCAAAATTGGATAAAGAAGGTTTTTTTTTTTTTTTTTTTTTTTTTTTTTTTTTTTTTTTTTTTGTATTATTATTCAAATAAAGCTAATTGTCGCAATTGTTCAAATTTATTCGGGCATAGATGCTTAAATAATTGGTACACCTCTAGAATTAGACCAGTAATTTCTCACTCTTGGAAGATAAATTACAGACATATAGTAAATAATACCAATAAATTAGCGAATATACATTAAATGTTGTACTTTTTTTATAGTATAAAAAGTTGTTTGATTTTTAATTATTTTAGATATTTTATCGAAAAAAAGAAATGAAAAAAAAACTGATAAGGTGTATCTAGTTCTAAAATGCCCTTTTGTAATGTAGAATCTTCTAAGAAAGATAGTTGCTGATAGTTCAAAATTAAATTCTTTTTTCTACATAAAACTTTTTTTTTTGCTAACTCTTTTGAAATACTGACAGATGGACAAGAATCATTGTTGGGGGGATGAGAAACACAAGCAGGGGATCCAGAGACACTATCATTTGAAGATGAAGTGCTTAGAGGAGTACAAGAAATATTGGCCGATGTACTTGGAACATTTGAAGAATCACTTTCTTGATTTCCATTAACTGATTCTGCTTCATTACAAGTCGTGATACAAAATTTGGATACGTTAAGATATAATCGCCGTATATATTGATTTCATCCTCACTGCTGCACTTCAAATATTTTATTTTTTCACCTTTCAAACTTCTGCGTCTGAATCTGAATACTGTTCTAAGAAATAAAATGGGGTGGCGAGCATTACAAGGAAAGACATGGCGTGTTGTTGCAAATCTAAAACAAACAAAATTTTACTTTTTCTCTTACACATATTATAAATTTTTTGGCTCAAAAATGGTCTTTAAATAAAGAATTTAAACTTACTTTTGGAAACAATATACTTGTAGATCTGCCAGACTTTTTTAACTACATTATTTCAAAGTTCCAGTTTAGCAAAAATCGTGTAGCAGATCCAGCGATAAATCAAACTTTGGTGCTAAATAAGGAAAAACAATCAGTATCGCCATCCGTCGATTTAATGAAATAATCATGATAATAACAGTGTAATAGAATAACAACAATCAACAAAATTGTCTTTTAAAGTTTACTGCCGAAATAACATTGACTTTTAGGGTATGTTGCAGATCGGCAAAACGGTGATACAAAGGATTAAAACGTGCTTACGGTCGCAGTAAATGAACGACAAAATCTGATGATCAAAATTATATTTTGATAATTATAATAGGCAATGAGTAATCATCTAATTAAATTTTCCGGTAGATTAATGTAAGACTTCATTATCGGTGAAGAACAGTGAAGCTTCTAATTAAGTCTAAGTCTTCATTTAGCTGTGGAAAAATTTTCTGTCTTATAGATTTTATTTGATTGTGCTTAATTAATAAAAAAGACATTTTACAGTCTAAAATTTATTATAATAACATCTATTGAATAACAAATATAATTTTGTGGGATGTGTTCGGTACTCTATATAAAGAACGTAGATATTACAGTCACAATTTTTATTGTAGACGTAACAACATATATCACACTATATACAAATCGCATGACGAAGCGCTAAACAATCAGTTACACATTCATAAAATTACTTTAGTGCAAAAGAACATCTCTAAGGGAGATGTATTCCGAACACACATCCAAATCTTACTCTCATCAAACTAAATTACTTCACTTCATGTTTTTTTAGACAGTAAGGCAAAATATCTCAGGATATTTTGCCGAAAGTGGCAATAGCGCCACCTATAGATTCTATAATTTAAGGAAGGCAGTCATCTTGTTACAGCCTCCCCCTCTGGTTCCGCGAACGTCCCGGTGTGGAACCAGTAACTTTTTTTGGTGGCCTACCACGTTTCCTAATGGGTGCGACAGGCGCAATGTCAGAGTCATTACACAGTTTTAAGGCTGAAGTGTGACATGTAGCAAGTGGATCATTAGGACTGTCCATACTTGCTATGACAAAAGTGGTGGGTGATTTTTGAGTTAAAATGATGTAATGTTCATCACGTTTAGGCATGAACTTCGACGTTTTGTTGTTAGAGGCTTTACTTACTGGATGTAAGTCAACCCAAATCTTATCTCCTGGAACAAAACTATGTCACAGTTTCGTCTACGGTCAGCATACATTTTCCTCAGATCTTGCTTAGATTCAACTTTGTCTTTGATTTCTTTGGTGAATTTTAAGAATTTCTTGAATGTGTAATCTCAGGTCCAAAATTGTCATCTTGAATTACAGCACGAATGTCGTGCTGAACGTCATCCGTTGTTCTCAGTTCTCTTCCAAACTGTAAGAATGCTGCTGTTTCTCCAGTAGTGTCACACTTAGCAGTATTTAGTGCAAAACGGATTGTTGGAAGCTTTTCTTCCCAAGAGCAGTGATCATTTTCTACTAATATAGCCAATTTAGGCTTGAGATCTCTATTTTTCCTCTCCACAGGATTAGCCTGGGGATGGTATATGGGAGTTGGATTTTGTTTGATACCTAAAAGAAAACGAAAGCCAATGTGTTCCTAGAGGGCATACAAAAGTAGTTTTATCTCGATCAGATTCATAGACACTCACTTGATAATAACCAGCATTCAGATCCAGCGTTGTCATGAACTGAGCAGTTATCGCCTGATGCAAAAGATCGTCCATGCGAGGGAGTGGAAAGGTATCTGGTATAGTAACTTCATTCAGCTTCCTGTAGTCTACACATAAGCGAACAGTACCATTTGGCTTAGGAATGAGCACGATTGGTGCAGAGTATGGAGACTCGCATTCCTCAATAATTCCTTTGGCTAGAAGATCATCAATTTGGGTTTTCAACAATTTTTGCATCACACTGCTAACAAATTGGGGTCCGTTATCACATACGTCTCGGTAGACCATATCTAAGGATAACTTCTTCAAGCAACGTTGTTGCACACTGTGCTGCAGTAGCATGTGTAAGGGCAAACAATTCAACCCATCTTTTTGCACAGTTTTCTACTATAAATATCCATCTTTTACCGTTGTTACTTTTTGGTAAAGGGCCAAAAAGATCAATTGATAGAATTTCAAATCTTTGTGAATACACTGGTGTTTGTAACACCGGGTGTTTTTTGATTAGAAGGCTTATACCTATTGCATTCAGCACAATTTTTGACATAATATGCAATGTATGAAAGCATTCCAGTCCAATAGTACCTTTTGGATATTCTATTTATCGTACCTTCAACAACGTAGTGACCAGCCGTAGGTGAATCGTGGTGTTCTTTTAAAATTTTCTCCCTTTTATGTGATGGGACAACTAGTTGAGCTTCTTCTGATTCCGAACTTGGAGGATACCTGTATAAAACTCCTTGATTCATAATATAACCGCGATCAGTCCACTTAGTATAGTCAAGAGTTTTTTCTTCATCTTCGAAACTTTTAATAATTTTCTTTAATTATTCATCTTTCATTTGTTCAGCACGTAAATCACTTGATGATTTAGAAGGAATATCCACTATTATAGCGCAAATATCGCAACTTTCTTTATTGGTATGATCACAAGCAGGACGAGAAAGCATGTCAGCTATGACGTTCGCTTTGCCTGGAATATAATCTATTTTCAAATTAAATTCTTGCAATTGCAAAGCCCATCTGGCAAGCCTTCCAGAAGGTGACTTTAAGCTCATGAGCCATCGGAGAGGCTGGTGGTCGGATGCCACAGTAACTTCTGTTCCATCAATGTATCCTCTAAATTTATTAAGAGCCCAGACAACAGCAAGTGCTTCTCGTTCTGTGGTGTGATTTGCATTCTGCAGCAGTCAACAATCTATTTGCATACTCAATCGGATGCTCTTCAGCACCTTCACCCTGTAGAAGTACTGCTTCCAGAGCATAACTACTTGCATCAGTTCGAATGAAAAAAGGTTTAGTTTCATCAGCTTGTTTCAATATTGGTGCTGAAACGAAACGTTGCTTCAAGGTTTGAAATGCATTTTTTTCATCGGCACCCCAGTGCCATTGCACATTCTTTTTTGTGAAGTTACTGAGTGGTCTGGATATTTTTACAAAGTCTTGTATAAAACGGCGATACTATGAACATGTCTGCAGGAAGGATTGCAGTTGTTTTATGTTTTTGGGAGGTGGGATAATCACAATAGCATCAACTTTCCCAGGATCAACTTCTAGGCCATTTGGTGTGATCCAGTGTCCTAAGTCTTTTACTCTGGTACAAGCAAAGTTGCATTTTTCTCTATTAACAGAAAGTTTCCATTTGTCTAATCTTTTAAAAACAGCTTCATGATCAGCTAGATGTTGTTCAAAACTTGATGATAAAACAATTAAGTCATCAAGGTAAGTGAGAATATTTACATCTGGGAGTCCTTTGCGAAAGCTATTTATTGTCCTCTGAAACGTTGCAGGGGCATTGCGGAGACCAAACGGCATTCTTCGAAAGCGATATGTTCCTAGAGGACATACAAAAGCAGTTTTATCTCGATCAGATTCATAGACACTCACTTGATAGTCACCAGCACTCAGATCCAGCGTTGTCATGAACTGAGCAGTTTTCACCTGATGCAAAAGATCGTTTATGCGAGGGAGTGGATAGGTATCTGGTATAGTAACTTCATCCAGCTTCCTGTAGTCTACACATAAGCGAACAGTACCATTTGGCTTAGGAATGAGCACGATTGGTGCAGAGTATGGAGACTCGCATTCCTCAATAATTCCTTTGGCTAGAAGATCATCAATTTGGGTTTTCAACAATTTATTCTTTGCCGGTGATAACTTGTAAGGAGGTAGTGATATAGGACGATGGTCCCTAGTGTTTATATGATGTTCGACGACGGGCGTTGCTTCTCCTCCTGGTCGAAAGGTATTGGAAAATTTTTCAAGTAAGTCATTAAGCCTTTTTCTTTGTATCTCAGATAGATGCTGACCTTCTATTTCTCTTAACATAACCGAGTTAGCTGTGGCAGGTTGTGCTGAGATTTCAGGTGTCGTAATGAAAGGATCATCAGAAAAAGCAATTTTAGGTTTTGGATTGTTCTAGAAATACCAACTTTGGATTTGCATATCTAGCACGATCCCCATTTTATTCAAAAAATCTATGCCTAACGATGTTCTATTTCCCTCGGCTTCGGGTAACGCAAAAATCGTTGTACTAGTTGTACGACCTTCTATTTCAACAGTGATTGTTGCTTGAAGAACGTTGGTTTCTTTTCGTAGGCCATCAGCAAATGTTATGCTTACACCGGTGTCTTCGAACAAAGTTCCTTGGTCACAGAGAAGCTTGTATAACATTTCTCCAGCAATGCAATGAGTAGCTCCTGCATCTGCGCAAGCAACACCTGTAACACCATTTACCTTAATATACAACAAAGGTGTTGCTTGAGTATTGATAGAACAAGATTTGAGATGAAGGGTTCGAAAATTTGCTGATTGCGTCGGCGTAGATGGGGAACAATTAGGACATTTCGCTTTGACAAAACCTTGTTTACCACAGCCATAGCAGCTTATAATCGGACGCTTATCATTGTTTTCGTGTTGTGAATTTGTATATTTTGAGGTAGAATGAATATTTTTATAATTTGAAGAGTGTTCGTTAGCTTCATGTTTGGGTGTTTGATTTTTCCAGAATTCTTGACCATTTGAATTTTTCGGCAAAACATGTTTCTGTACTTCACGCGTTTTTGAATAACTTGCTGACTTTTGAGAAGAAGGTTTAATATTTTCGTAAATGTTCAGCTTTTCAGCCAACACGACAGGATCATTTAACTTGTCCCAACCATCTAAATAATGATTTTTATATTCTGGTGGGCCCTTTTTCTTAATCTGATCAGCGATTATTAGTTCAGTTAGTTTTTCAAATGAATTGATTTCTAATTCGGATAACCAACCCTCAAAATAATTTCTAAGGTCAAAATAAAAATCTTTCCAAATAGAATTTTCTCTTTTTTGATGTCGGCTAAATAATACCCTAAACTTTTCTGCTGTCAACTTAAATCTTTTAAGCAATATGTCACGAATATAAGAATAATTTTTGAACATTTCTTCTGGTTCTCTGGCTATAAGTTTACCAATGTCGTTCGGAAGTACGGCAATTAATTGAGAAACCCAAAATTCTTTGGAGACATTAAGCATTTTTATTTGACGTTCAAACATTGTCAAAAACAAGGAAATATCATCCTTTTCAGGAATAAATATTGGCAAGATATTTTTAATATCTATACGCAACTGGTACATTTGATTTTTGGTACAATTGTCGTGGTAGGGTTTTGAGCATGTAGCTTAAGCTTTTCTAGCTCATATGCTCTTTCCTCTGCAGTACGTTTATCCTTAATCATTTGTTGTTCTGCAATTTCTTGTTTTTTGCGATCTTCCATGATAGCAATAAATGCCTCTTTAACAAATTGTTCGTCGTCTTTAAGTAGTTGACACTTCATAATTTTCTCACGTAAAACTGATAGTTTATCATCTTTATCCACATCTAACTCTAACTCTGTGCCCAAATTAAACAAATCCATTTTTTCCCTTAGAAAGAAACGCCATTTTTCTCAAATTAGCTATCGTTAATTTATGCTTAAATTAAAAAACTATTAGATACGTGACCCATTAAATAATAAGAACAAAATGACTACCTTCCCCTTACAGGTAAATATGGATAAACTTTCATAAATAAATGTTAAAAAAATACAGGAAATAATTAAAAACATACTAAAATATACCACTAATTTAATCATGAGCTCATGAAAATATTTATAAGAAATATACGTTAAAATTCAACCTTTTTACCAAATTAGCTTACCAATGACATAAATCATTCATTTTAAATATATGAAATATTATAGGTAATTCAATGTGAAATAATTTTCAAGCACACATAAATATGAAAACAACTCGAAATATGAATAAAGAACTTACTTTACACCTAAAAAATAAACAACATACGAAATAATAAAATTTATCAAAATCATTTTTATATACTGTGCACAGATTTAAAATAATAATAATAATAACTTCGAAATTCACTTACTCAGAATCCTTGCTTTTAAAAGCAATATCAAAAGAAATCACTTTCATTTTCAAGAAACTGTTTCTTAATAATCTTACACAAAATCAACATAAAACAAAACAAAACAAAAAAAATTATATATGTATATGAAACAGCATTTATCTTAATAAATAAAACAAATTGAAAAACCTTTTTTTTAGCAGCTGCCAGCGAAAAGAAAAACAAACAAATAAAAAAAAATACTCAAACTTTTACCGGTAAGAAAACAAATAAAATAAAAATCTATTTTTAGATAAAGATTTTAGGTGATTCACATAACAATTAAAAGCACGCAGAAGTAAATAGAAAGCATCGAACACTTCTGAGAATAAAATCAGATTATTAAGTAGAATACTTTTATACGACGAAATGAAGAAATTTCAGTCACAAACACCAGTTATGTTGAAAAACTTAGATATAGCAGACTTTATCAGATAGAAGAACTTTCTCAGAACACGGAATTATTCCACAAGAACAACAATGCTTACGAAGACCGAAGAATTTTATTTATTGTCAGGTCGATAATATTTTCCAATTGGGTACGGATTACCCTTTTTGTATATATTTTCTTGATTTTTTTGTCTGGATGACACACTTAAAACACAGAAATGAAGAAGAAAGCACTGTTAAAAATAAGAAGAACAGAAACTAGATTTATTGTCGAGTTGACAATATTTTCAAAATGGGTACGGATTACCACTTTTATTATACACGTTCTTGAATTTTGTCGGGATGACACTATCACACACAGCTTATAGTAAAGAAATTAGTACAAAACTGGAGTATATCTTGATACTTGATATGTCACATTTGAAATGTAATAAAACTTTTTGAAACCACAGAAGGAATTATTCCAAACGAACACGGCATTTTTGAGAACATAAAACTTCATTTATTGTCGAGTTGACAATAATTTCAAAGTGGGTACGGATTACCCTACTTTAAGTATAATTTCTGGAACTTTTGTCAGGATGACAATAGAGAACTTTGAAAACACACAAATGTTTCAAAAGAACTTCATCTTTCCGTTGGGCGCCAATGTGGGATGTGTTCGGTACTCTATATAAAGAACGGAGATATTATAGTCACATTTTTTATTGTAGACGTCACAACATATATCACACTATATATAAATCGCATGACGAAGCGCTAAACAATCAGTTAAACATTCATAAAATTACGTTAGTGCAAAAGAACATCTCTAAGGGAGATGTATTCCGAACACACATCCAAATCTTACTCTCATCAAACTAAATTACTTCACTTCATGTTTTTTTAGAAAGGAAGGCAAGATATGTTGCCGAAAGTGGCAATACATTCTATAATTCTATAGATCCTATAGATTCCATAATTTAAGGAACGCAGTCATCTTGTTACACTTTGAATTTTAAAAAGAATGTTTGAATGCATTTTAATAATCTACTGTTTGTTTATTTCTGTGTATAAAAATCATGGCGGGTATATGTTTTTTGTGCAAATCTACAACTTTTTCACCGATTTGCATGAAACTTGATATGCTCATTAACTCCTATTCGATAAATGTAAAATTACTCTGAACATTTATAGCACTGCTCATTAACTCCTGTTTTAAATCACCATTCACAGTTTATTATTATACATATCTACATATTTTTTAATTTTCTAAATAATATTTTCTCCTTTCCTCTTGCCACATATTATAAAACGACTAAATAATTAAGAGAAAATGATAACACAGACTCTTTGTTTTTATAAGCCAACGAAAATTCAGTTCTGCTAACCTGGAGGTTGTGGGTTCGAACCCCACTGGCTCCATTGCACACACACTTTGTGTGGAGCTCCTGGTTGTATTTCTCTTGTGATGTAAAATTCCTTGGGCTATCTTGTCCTTGTATATTGACGATGACTTATAAGCAGACTTTCATGTCGAGCACACAAGTCAGATGTATGTTGTTCAAATACGAAAATTCAGACACACTCGCAATATTTTCTCATCCGAAATTGACGTCATTATGAGTAGATAATGCGCAACTTTCTTAAATAAAATGAAATAAGTTTACTATAAAGGTGTTAAATTGATGTCGTTTAAATGCATTTGTAGGAAAAACGACGAAAAAAAGTTATTAAATATGACAATACTTTCTATCAGGTGCTTTTAGACGGACGTTAAACTTTTTCTTAACTAATTTTTGCTATGTTTTAAATTTTTAAGAAAGAATCACATCAAACGGGAAAGATTCCGCTTTAAACAGGTTTTTGTTTGATGAGGTAACGCATCGATTATACAATCAGATCTGCTCAAATAGAATTGATGAGACTGGAAAATTTTTCGTTTCGGGCAAGTTTCATCTTTAAAAATATAATTCCATAGTTATAGCATATTTTTTAAAACTGAAAATTATTTACTAAAAGGTAGCTTAATAAGCAGTAAATGAAATTGAAATAAAGACCCAATTTAACAAGTAAAAAAAAATCATGCGTTCAGCATAGATTAAGAAACACTTTCCAAGTTAACCTGTAATCGTTAATAAAAGTTCGTTATTTATGGAAATAAAGTGTTACTGTCCATACCAAATATGCATTCCAATACTTTTGAACAGCCCTGTATTTAATCTGTCAGTTGATACAGATATACTATATAATGGCTAAATTTAGTTTAGCAAGAAAACGCTTAACATGAATAAAAAGCAAGTGTAAACATTTTGTTAACATTTGTTTAGCTGACTAAAATAATTATGCAGTTAAAAAAAAAAAAAAAAAAAAAAAAAAAAAAAAAAACAGATATCACGTTTTACACAACAAAAATCCTACAAATAGCGGCTGTGTATTTAGGAATTTTGTCTAAAAAGTTATTTCGAGGTCTCTTCGAAATAACACACTTTCTAAGATGAAAACCTGTCTAAAGCGGAAGACTTTTCTGGTTCCTTTTTAATTCTATCTTAGCAGATTTTATTATATTTTTTTAAACTTTCGAAATTAAACATGAAATTTTCAGCAAATTTCGGAGGGGACTGCGGTCTTAAAAAACAAATGTAAGACACTAACCTTTATATATATAGATATACACTATATTGCCATTGATTATGGGACACTTGCGATTTTAGACATTTTACTAAATATCTAGAAAAATACATGAGGAATCATCTCGAAACTCTTAGTGTATAAATATAATAGTATAAGTCATACATCTCCGTGAAGATTTTTTCCGGAAACTCCAAAGGGGACCGTCAACAAACTAAAAAAGAATGAATATCTTTTGAATAACCCTGTCAAAACTAATGTAGCAAAAGCAGTCAAACTCTAGATTGTGATTGAATGCCTTATTGTAATAAGCCTTGTTCATTTTTATGCAAATAGCATGCATACTCGCAGAGTAATTAAGGTTTTTATAAAAATGATCCCAAATTTTTCCAAGTTTTTTCCTTATAATTTTCAGAGTTCTTAATATAAAATATTATTCTTTTCAGAAAATATGACAAACAACATTGCACACAGTACCCTGTAATCAGAATTAAAAAATAATGAAAACTGTATAAAAAATGAGTTGGTTTACTAAATAATTTTTTACTGCGCATGCGTCAACGATATCAAAATTTCATTTGCATATTATGTTAGCTACATGTATAGAGCAACTTTTGTGAAAATCACAAAATCATAACTTGAAAATTCTGACAATAATCGTCAATTGAATAAGTCGAAAATCCGTCATTCTCAAAATGAAGCAAAAACAAGAGGGGTTGTATCCATATATTCATTGATTAGTGTCAATATAGAATACACAATATGGGATGTACTACTGCATTTGGATAAAATCCCTCATTTTTTTGCTTCATTTTGGAAACAACGGATTTTGTCCTTTTTCTATAGACGATTACTTTCAGAATTTTCAAGCTATGATTTTGAGACTTTTACAAAAGTTGCTCTATACATTTAGCTAACATAATATGCAAATAAAATTTTGATATCTTTGGCGCATGCGCAGTAAAAAATTATATAGTAAACCTACTCATTTTTCATACAATTTTTATTATTTTTTAATTCTGATTACAGGGTACTGTGTGCAATGTTGTTTGTCATATTTTCTGAAAAAAATATTATTTTATATTAAGAACTCTGAAAATTATAATTGAAAAACTTGGAAAAATTTGGGACCATTTTTATAAAAACCTTAATTACTCTGCGATTGTGCATGCTATTTGCATAAAAATGAACACAGTGTATTACAATAAGGCATTCAATCATAATCTAGAGTTTGAGAGCTTTTGCTACATTAGTTTTGACAGTGTTATTCAAAAGATATTCATTCTTTTTTAATTTGTTGACGGTCCTCTATGGCGTTTCGGTAAAAATTCTTTACGGAGATGTATGACGTATACTATTATATTTATACACTAAGAGTTTCGAGATGATTCTTCATGTATTTTTCTAGATATTTAGTAAAATGTCTAAAATCGCAAGTGTTCCATAATCAATGGCAATATAGTGTATATATATATATCTGTATGTACATAAGATTGTAGTGATTCTGGCGTGCTCATTGGCAACATTCAATCGAATGCATTGCAACTCCTACAGATTTAGCTCAACATATTAATCGTGCGTCAAGTCATTTTAATTCCAAGAACATTCGAGACCTTGTTGACGTTTGCCACAGTCGTGAAAGGAAATAAGCTCTAATAGGCCAGTGGAATGAATAAATAATGACACTCCCCCCCCCCCCTTTGAATATACGCCATTGATAGATTCCCTGGCATAAGCAGAAAAATGCATCAAAATTGGCTATTTCTTTTTCATGTTCTCAAGTTTGAAAAACCTTTATACGGAAATATTTTAGAATTTTTAATGTCTCTTAATTGTTAAATTTCGATATTTCTTTTTATATTATGTTTAAAACTATTAAACGTAAGCTGCCAATTATCGTCATCCATGGTTGCTGATTTCAAAAGAAATCTCTATAAATAAAAGGAATTCCGAGGATAATTAATTAATTAATTAATTGAGGCACAGGGGAAAGCAAATCTTGGCAATGCGCCAACTCGGTCCAGAGGAAGCAAATCTTGGCAATGCGCCAACTCGGTCCAGAGGTATAAAAGCAAGATAGAAAAAAACGCGCAGGTCTGTGCATTCAAGTACAACCACCCATATGTATATGCTGAAAGTTTGTTCTGACGCTCACCCGACGCACGTGGAGTGCCGATGGTCCGGGAAGCGTACCATACACATAAATTATTAAATAAACCTTCAAATTAAGCCCGGCGAAGCGGGCTGGGTATGCTAGTATTGTATAAATAGAATAAAAGAATAGATGCACAAATAAATAACGATATAAAATAAATGAAATAAAAAAAAGAAGAGAGAAATACAATTGATGATGTTTTCTGTTTAGACAGAAGGAAAAAAATGGCGATAATCATCAAATTTTTGTAGAGTGATATTTTGTTAAACTTGCTTTAAAGTGAGTTCATCGAATTGGTATGTTCTAGTTCATTAATCAACACAAATCTTAAAACCGTGTCATATCATAGCAATTAAAAATAAGACTTATATATCGCTCATGAAATAACATAACTTAGTTTATTTTTGTTTTTTTTTTTCTTTAGCTTTTAACTTTGTTTTTCTATGTGACACATATTTCTGAATATGCGACGATGATTACGCCATGATAAATAGCTTAGGTAGAGTAGAAATGTTGAAAATCAGAATCGAAAAAAAAGTAAGTCTTTATGATGTAGACTGAATTAAGTTACAATATTTTAAATGTTAGAATAATTTACGTAATACTGGCTGACCCCAAGGTTTTTAGAATAGAGAATATTTATTTTAAAAGCCTTGGGCTGACCCGCCCGACGTTGCCAGGGCCTGTCGATTTTTCCAAATGAATGTAGAATATTTAAAATCTCGATTCATATGTAATATAATGTATCAAAATGGACTATTGGAATGGGCAGTGTTGACCGGGAGTGCTGCGCAGTATATTTTGAACAAACCTTCTCGAATGAATCTTCAATACGGGTAAAAGCTGTTTACATCACCATGTATAGCAGACGTAAGGTGCGCGTCCCGGAAAAATTCAAGAGAATCGCAAGCAGAATGGAAAGAACCAAATTTCGTTGAAATCGGGTCTTTAGAACTTGAGAAATGATGCGTCGTTAATGTTCGAAAAGGTTGGTAACCAAAGACTAAGATAAACTTTCATATTCCAGAATTGCGTTTTAAGTTGAATGAAATAAATGGGAGAAATCTTTGTGAAAAGAACTTTTAACTCCTTGGGTAGTATTTATAATGAATAAATGTTACTGAAGCCGAAAAATAAAGTAGCTTTAATCTGAAAGAAAAACTTTAGTAGTTTCTAAAATAGCCGGAGGACTCTAGTTATATGTTAAATATTTCTAATAACTAGTATAATATTCTAGTTCTAAAAAAATTGCAAATTAATCGGATTAATTTTTAAAGAAGCTGAGCTAAGAAGTTTAAGAAGGATAGTAATAATATAAAATGGGGTCAGCTGATATCCGAAAAAAAATTTGTTCTTAATATGGTATCTGGAGGATAAGGAGTGGAAAAAGCTTTTAGGGAAAAAAATGCCAGCGAATGAGACCATTTTTTAAGGGAACTATAGTATAGCGTCTTAAAGGGGAAACAGAGTTGAGAGCAGGGTCAAAGATAAAAAGTCTACTATTTAAGGCTACAGTGGACTTTCAAAATCGCAAAAATTCATCAAATTGTCGAATTTTCATTTTTAGCAGAATAACATTATATGAACTCCCAGCTATTGAACACAAAAAGAATTTTTCAATTCCGACTATTTTTACTTTAGTTAGAAGCATTTTTGTTCAATCAGCTGATTGTGCCACGCCCCTTTGTTTATTTTTTTGCCGATTCACATCCGTAAAATTTAGCCTAGTTTTTAGTTTTACCATACAAAATGTTATTATTTTGCACTGAAATTATTAATTTTGTGATTTTGCAAAACAATACTTTAACTGTAACTTTTAACTGTTTCTTTAAGCGTTTGTTTACAATGTATTTAGAGGAATTGCTTTTTGTCCCCAATCTTTTTAGTGTAAATTAAAAAATATTAATATATTTAAAATATTAAAAATACTTAATATATTTAACAAAAATTTGTACAATAAGAGGTATTTATACCATGAATATTTCTAGTAAAATTTGAAAAAATTTCATTAGAAAATACAAAATGTTACTTTGAGAAGATTTTTTAAATTTCAGATACTTCACGTCCTTTGCATGAATTACTGTCGAAGCCACATATTTTATGTGAATTTACCATAAAAACATAAAACACTTACATATAAGCTAGAAATGATATTATATCCCTTAATAGCTGAAATTGTGTCAGTAGGAAAATATTAAGCAATTATAACCACTGTAGTTACTAAAACCTGCTTTTCTCAGAATGAATATTTTCGTCGTTTTCATGATTTCAAAATGATCCATGCAAAATTCTTCATGCCTAATTTTTCTGATTTTTTGTTTAAAATGTTCTTTATGTATGTGTTAACAAATGTTACTAGAAATAATTTTTTTTAGACCCATGTAAATTTTTTAAATTTCAGTTATACGAAATTTTTAATGATTTTTTAACGGAAAATACAAAAGAATTAAGTTAAAATATTTTTTTTTTAATGTTTTACAAGTAATATGCTAAAAATGCTTAGTAACATTTGTTAACACATACATAAAGAGCATTTTAAACAAAAAATCAGAAAAATTGGGCATAAAGAATTTCGCATGGAGCATTTTGAAATATTGCCATTTTTTGTTAATTTAAAAAAAGAAAAATCTGTATCTCAAAAACTATTGAATATAATAAAAAAAAATGTGAAATAAGAGATATATACATATTATGATTATTTCCAGAAATTTTTAAAAAAATTCATTGAAAATTAAAAAAATTAGTTTTGAGTAATTTTAAAATTATAAATATTAGTTATTATTAGCTATTATATTTATAAATATTAGTTTTGTTGCTGTAGCCTTAAAGATTTAGATCGTACTTCGAAATATTTGTAATGAATGATCTTTGTTTTAAACTGAAAATAAAGATTAAGTTTTCGAAAAAGTGGGTAACTGGAATCTAAAGTTCTAAATATTTAGTAGTTAATGATGTAGCCGATATACGTAGATCTAATAAAGGAACGTAAAAACTCTAGTGTTAAATTCAGCTTGAATAAATAATTCCAATTTGTATAAAGCACAAATAAAACTTACTAAAATTGCATTTTGGAGCATATATAATAAAAAATTATTTAAAATACATAAAAAATACATTAAAAATAACATTAAATTCCCAAAACGTTTTGGGGCAAATGCATACGGCCATCGTCAGTGTTTGCTTACGCAATGATGTTATTTATCTTTCTGCTTATTCATCAAAAATACACCATTGTAATTTAAGGGTACTATGAAAAGTAAGTTATTCAAAGCTATTCAAGAGAAAAATTATTCAAATTTTTTGCAAATTTAAGCTTTTCATCTACTATTCAGCAGTTCTTTCCATATTCCATGGATGTCAGTTGATGATGCATCGTATATACTATAATCTTTATTGGAAAATATTTCAAAGATTCTCTTATAATTGCTTCCTGGAAACTAATTTTAACAAAAAATAATTTTGGATTTATTGAAATCTGCATTTATAGGGTGAATTTGGGATAATCTTGCTAACGCAGTATGGACTTAGTCTATTTAATCTGAGATTTGCTTCATGTTATTTTATTCTATCTCGAAATTTCCTTATCGTCTTGCGTATTATTAAAAAATCTTTAGTATATGTTGGTTATATGAGTATGATGAAATACTGCCAACATTTAAACAGCATTATTTAATTGATACACATATATTCATATTAATTAATAAAAAATATGCATCGCGATAGCTTTCATTAGTTTTTGGAATTAAAGAACTACGTTATATAATTCCAAAGGAGTTTAATGTTCTAATAAAGAGTTTAATATTCCAATAAACATTTAAAACATAATTCATGAATTACGTTTTTAGTGTTTATTTCAGTAGATAAATGCAATATTGGCTTTTTTTTTGTATGTTGATTAGATGAATATTTTGAAATTTTGCAAACATTATCTTTTTTGAAAGATATAATATATACGTTTGATTGCTATGACTGGATCAATTTTTGTATTTTACAGATTTTTAAATTTTCGGGAAAAACTTGATTAATTTTACACCATATTTATAAACGATATGACTCATAATTTCAGAAAGCCTTTGGTTATAGTTAATTTTACGAAATTAAAATTTTTATGTCTGAAATCTATGTCTAAGCAATACGTTTTATTTGTGCTTTATACGAATTGTAACCGAAAAATGTATTAAAGGAAACTGCAATAGAATCGGATCATTTCTATAAAGAAGCTAGACTGATGTATCCAAGAGGAACATTAATATTAAAAATTATTGGTAGCAAAAGTCTATAAAAGATTTTTGTAGTTCATTTAGCATCTAGAGAACTTCAGAATTGTTAAAAAATAAAAGGATAATGAATCGGAACACTTTTAAGGGAGCTATAGTATAGGGCCTTAATTCCTTGGAGTCGAGTGACCGGTATAATTGTCACTTAAGGTATTTTAAGGTATTCAGAATCCTTCATTATTCGCACCACTTATTTTTAATTGAAAATTTTACCTCATTTGAACTAAACATTTTCGCAATGCCACTGCAAAAACTTCCTGCCTTGAAAAACCAATGGTAACAGATTAAAAATTAAGTAAAAGGTGAAGGGGTAAAAGGTCTAAATGATAGTTGAGAAAAAGAGTCCTTCGATGATGCTAAAAGGCCGTTCTTAGTTCTTAGGAAAAGTAAGTTTAAGTAAAGAATGCAAATTTTAAAAAGTGCGCCGAAAATGGGGAATATGCTTCATAAAGAGCCCTTAGAACCCTATTAAATATATGAAGGTAGAGAGTCGCGTAGAAAGGAGTTTAAAACTCAAATTTAAAATGCATTGCTAATATGACACAATCAGAATGGAGATGTGAAACGAGCATCGTACACGAAAATTTCGAGAATTCCTGACCGGTCTCCACGGGAGCCATGGTCTTAACTCAGATGAAGAAATGGGGATTAAAATTAATCTAGAAAGGATCCCCCCCAAAAAGAAGATCGGATTAAAATGTTTGAGGGAAACTTATTAATAATTTAGAGGTTGCAGTTATTCAGTTTCTTTTAATTAAATCGATCAGTTGTCAATATGTTTCACTTTTAAATTTTACACAAATGTTTTTAATGATTTTCTCTTGATTTGATTTATATCTTAGCTATGTTAATCAGTTTGCAATTATTTGCCTTCATTTACGGAAAATAAATGGCTATATGACAGGAAGAAGATCTCTTTTAAGTTGAATTTTTAATAAATGCCGATCCTTGTCTTGATCGTTTTTTAATTCTCTCGTCAGTTTTTTGAAAAATTTAAGAAAAACCATCCACTGATATTTTTTTAAAAAATTAGATATTCGTATGAAAATTTTTTTTACATATGCATGCCTTAGTTTCAAATTGATACTTCAAATATATTTTTTTTAATTTTCGAAAATTAGTGAAAATTAGAAAATTCCATCGTCTGCGATTTCAAATGAAAACAGTATTTTATTTTCAGATAAAAAAAAAAGATTACATCAAACTCAGTATGCGCGGGTATGCTTTCGATTTCCAGAAAAAAGAATGAGTTTTTGATTATTTGTAAATTAATAACTCAACTCATTTTTAACTTCTGAGAATATCATAAGTTAAAAATTCCGAGTCTCAGATGCATTCGCACATGCTTTGGACTATGCTCATCTAAATTTCAGCCTTGTATTGGAGGTACACTGAAAAAAAAAACCTGCCTCTGACATCTAGAAAATAAATTGTGACTCTAGAAAAAATAGTTCCATGTCATCCTTATAAATTCTAGTTTCCTTGGCTAGCGTGTTCTAGTCAATACTCTGATTGAGTAGACCAGAATTTTCTTGTTCCCAGAACTAGAAAAATACGGGCTTCGACCAAGATTTTTAAAATGGCTACATTTCATAACAATAACTTCTGGTTTCATAAATCAGAATTTCTAATTCCCTGACTTTCTAAGATAGGTATTAGAACTAGAATTTAAAGACACATTAACTACAAAATATAATATCCTGAAGCAGAAAGCATGGCCATAACTGGAAATGTTAAAAATTAAAACTGTTAAAAATTCGATTTGACACAATTTTTTGAAAATTATCTATTTGTTATTTATTGCCTTTTAAAACTCGCATATTTTTCAAGTTATCGTTACTAAAGAAGCATTTCTGTTTAATTTTTGAAGCATTATCGAAATAAGTTTATATAAAAGTAATATCCTGTTCTATACAGTATTTTTTGTATTCTTTAAACTATAGAGAGACTGAATGAAATTAATTTATCTCATTTAATATACGTATTACGAGTTCTATGTCACTGGTGATTCTTTCAGCTATACAACAATTAGAAAAAGAGTGATAGATAAATAAAGAATTCGATATTAACTAATTATTTTTTGCGTGTTTTAATAGCACGATAAATTTTACTATAAACTATATATAAATTTCTTTGTAATACAATAAACACACGTTAATTCAGACAACTTGGGACTACTTTTTTGTTATAATAGTCTCTATAAATTTAATCACAACAAAATTAAAGTTATAATCTCGCCAAGATCATCCCGAAATTTGTATATATATATATGATATGAATACACTCCAAACACTGTTATGTGCCACACCATTATATATGTATCGTTTACTTCTTTTGTGCCATATATGTTACATATAAATACATTCATAATACGTAATATATATACATATATACACACACGCACATGAAGTGTTCAGAAGTCAATTCGATTAATTCCATGAACTAAAAACGCTTATTTTAAACATTTATAGTTATTTATCTATTAAAAAACTACAATTTTTTCCCACCATATTTTGATTATACGTTGATTAATTGTCTTATAATCAAAGGTAATTCATAAGCACATTATAGATACATAGAAAAGTTTAAACATGTCTTTACATGAATTTCTATGAAAAAAAGGAGTTAGTCGGATTCCCTTCTGAACACCTCATTTATACATATCCGTATACTATATACAAGTACATGTTCTATGCATATCATATACATATACGTCTTGTATGATTACAACTGGACCATATGTCTCACGAAATATTATTTGCTTCGAATATTATTATATAGTGATACATGTTTTATAATTTGACAATTCACCCTCGGGCTTTGCTATAGCACAAAACTACCTAAAAAAAAGGTTAAAATATTTCGATTCTAAATTATACACTGATTTGTCATCTATCGCTCTATTCTAAAAACAAAGTAAAAAAAACACTGCTGCTTCTATAATTGAGTTTATTGTAAATTTTCGATTTTCACTGCCTATATTTAGAAAACTATCTTATGTATATATATGAAAACGCATAGTTTTATAGCAAAATATATGATAAACATGCTAAAAGTATTAAATAATCACGTTAATATTTTTTAAATGTAAATAAAGTATAAAAATTTAGACCATAAACACAAAATGGAAACACACACTGGTATATTATTATTATTATATTTACAGGATTAGAGTATAATTATAAATACCAAGCCTCATTATAACCCTAGGCCTACCAGATGGGTTGGAAAATAGAATTGGAATCCAGAATAAAAAATAAATAAATAATAAACTAGCATCATTCAGTCATTAACTCATTTTAGTTTCATTCTTTCAAGTATATACATTATTTTTTTAAATTAAAATCTTTCAATAAAATAAAATTTAAATTATTATTGGTTGCACAACTTCTGTATTTTCATTTTTTAACGATTTCAGATTTAAAAATTACTTTGAAAACTTCCCTTTGTAAATATTAAATTTAAAAATTAAACTTTCAAACAGTTATGTTCTATAAGATAACTTTTTTAATTAGTAATTTAAATACCTTTAAATGTTTGCTAATATTGTTAAACTTTGACTATTAAATTTTTCTGCATCAGTCAAAAATTTTAGAAAATGTGATTTTAACGAATGGTATTTTACAAGTAAACAAATATTATCAAATGTAATTTATATAACTGCTTTCTATCTTTGGATTGCAGTTATTTACTTGTCTAAAACCAGCCACAGCTATTTTAGTTTTCTCAGACGCATATTTAATCTAAATCACACTTTTAAGGACTCTTGAAATTTTTTAGTTAAATTTTTAAATCAAAACTGACGATACGGCTAATGAGACAGCCATTCTATTCTACAAACTTTCTGCTTATTCGAAAGTCATTTTTCATATCGTCTGCTACTGGGACAGGTGGTTTTTCCCCCTCATCTGTTCATAAGAACAGATGTTCGTATGCTGCAATATTTTTTACAAGAGTTTTATAATTAAAATATCCGATTTTTTTTTTAAATTTCAAAATAGTTCAAGTTTTATAAAAAAGCTCCAGTTTACATTTTTTTGTCAAATGTAACAATAATTATACTGATATAGATGATAAACAAATTAAGAAAGGTTTAAATTTTTAAAGTAGTTAATTTCTTAAAACGCCATTTTAAAACAGAAAGCAACCCAACAGTTTAAAATTCTCGTAAATTCTTGCTGATTTATCTTTACGTATTATTGAACATTTCCCTATATTATTGCTGTCAACCTTATATAAAAATCTCTGCAAATAAATGCGAACAAAAGAAAAATGTTACAAAAGCTAGAATTCCAGCTAATAAATCGATTCCAGAAATCAAAGCGATAATTTCTCGCACTTCAAACGATTTGCAGTAGTTATAATTCGTAAAATTTAGTTTCGTCATCTATAAAACTACAGATTAGAAATTCTCGATCATTTCATCAATACGGTTTATCTATTAGACTTATTCGCATAACTCTGACTTCTATATTTCTAGTTTAGGAATTTAGAAAAGGATTACTTATTCATTCTAGATGAAGGCGGTATATTTTTTTTTCAGTGTAGATTTTCAAATAGTTCTACTAGAATTTCCAAAAGTTTGCTTTGTTTACTGGCAGACATTCCATGATGAAATAAATCACGAAACTACGATTCATAAATTCTAGCAGATATTTCGAAAAAAAAACCGCGCTAAATTGGCAATCTTTTTCCTAGTTCACACTAATTCAATATTGCAAATTTCATTTTTAAGTTCACTTCTTTGATTCACTTTAATAGACGAAATTTTGCCATTAAGATAAAGAAAACATAATGAACTCTTTCTTTTCGTTTTATATAAATTGTTTTCATTACATTACCATCAGCAAAGTATTCAAAGACTATGCGACTATGCATCATTACTCAAAAGTGACACAAATTGCAACCGTATTTCGCTTTTGTGAGTTTTCCCTTCACTGACCACTGGAAAATGTGATGCTGCATCTTAGGCGGTCACTATTACAGATCATCTCCAATTATTCTACGCATTAAACAGAACTAATAGCGCAAAGCTATTGCATTTCGGCCGTGGACTGAACGTGCGCTTTCCTGAAAACATGCTTTTCGAATCCTGAGGCACAGGAACCTCGGTCCCGTGATCGGGCGTCTGTTGCTCAGCCGTGCCGAGAAAAGTGAGAGTTTTTCCGCTACAGGTGGATGCTATTCGCCTTGAAGGATCAGTCAGCACGCGGTCGACGTGTCAAAACTAATCTTGACCATGAATAAAGGAGGTGATTTAGAAAGAAAGAAAAATGGGTTTAATGACTCGTTCTTTGCCTTTACATTTCTTTCATACCGTGATGAAACTTGCAGTAGATTAAATACTATTTTGAATTTACCCAGGACTAGTACAAGTATGTTTGGAGCACCCATAAAAAGAAAATTTCATGGGTCACTTATCAATGAGGATTTCCATATCCACATGCATATTGGATCATAAACTAGTCAAGTATATACCAATTTTATGTAAAGAATATTGATTTTTTTAAAATTAATAACACAGTATTGCAGGGTAAAAATTATTAACTCTTTATTCAATTCTTTCGGGTTTCGTGTATCATTAACAGTACGGGTCTTTTCATCAAGTATTATTTTGTCTTAACAATTACTTAGATACTTTCTACATGTAGAAATGATAGCATATGGCTATATCTTTCGTATTATGACTTCATTTATATGTTTTGACATGTAGTAATAACAATAATAATATTTTCTTAATTATCTTTGCACCATTAGCAATTCATTTATTTTACGTATGTATTTCAGTCTTTAAATTTAAAACATAAGTTACTTTTCTGAATCAATCATGTGTGATAAAACACAAAAAACATTAGGAAGTGGTAACACCCTCTCAAATCCTGTTGTAATACGTTATTTTTCAAATGTCTCCAAACTCTTCCCTACCATATTTTTGCATTAAAATGCATTGAATCGTCACAAAATAAATACATTCGTTAGATTTTAGATAGTAAAATGAGTGTATTTGGATAGATACGATCAATATTATTAAAATAAAAGTAAACATTCAAAAGTTACATTTTTCCAAAGTTACATTTTGTTCTCAAAATGGAAAAAAAATTCGGACCCGAAAGGGTTAAGAAATCGACAGACTCTAATTTTTGTTTCATCTCCATGCCTTCGGGGCTGATGTACGAGCTCTCTATTCCTGCTGCTCCTGATCATTATAGTCTATTGTTGAAACCGACCCATATTAAATCGATTATATGTACCACTTATCTTCGAGACTGATCAATAAACGAATGATTTTAGATCGATTTTATTTTTTACTGCTTAATAATTTTAAACTAATTAAAATTTTGAATCAATACTAATAGACCGGGAGACCACAGCACAGACAATCACCTCATCGAGTTCATGGATAAAATTCTAGGATTAGTCAAATCTCGATTCGCATATTAAAACCAATCGGCTTGCCAAGTCATATCTCGGTGGAAAACTCCTAAAAGCTCGATTATAGTGGTTTACTCGTAGGTTTACCATTGTGTTTTCTTGCACCCAAATGTATGAAAACATGGTGGTCTGGGAACAGGAATACACAATGATAAATCTACGAGTCAACCTCTAAAATGGGGTTTTTAAGTGTTTTCCATGATATGACTTGGCAAGCCGATTGCGTTTTAATGAGTGAATCGAGATTTAACTAAATCAAAAATTACATCCTGAACTCGATGAGGTGACTGTCTGTACTGCTGCCTCAAGTCAATAAGACTTTTGCTTGGGAAATTGTTTACACTCCACATATACAGTAGATGCCATAGGGAAATTTAATGTAAGATGAAGAAATAATATGATAGATTTTGATTTGTTCCTTTGTTATTCGATTGAGACTCCAAAAGAAATTTTTGAGGATGTTGAATGAGAAACTCTTGAGCAATTCATGAGATTTGCTTTTAGCAATTGATGTTCATATTTTTATTTATTTATTTATTTATTTTATAAAACTTTACTCAAAGAAAACTAGAAAAAATTCTGAACATGTTATTATAAATAAGAGAATAAAAATTACACGTGGGTAAGAAGTGGGTAAGTGTAATCGCAGACTGCGAAGAGGGTTTTGTTTCACATTTCTTTCAAAAGATCTTATCCTTTAATAAATAAATCCAAATTGTCAATTTGTAATTATTAAATTCTTACTTAGATGGTAGCACAATAAAGTTAATTATAAAATAATTGTAAAAATAAGCTATATATTTTAATCAAACTAAAAATGGTATAACCAAATTATTAAAATGAAATCCAAAATTCCAAATTTTTTAAAAATTCGAAATTTAAAAAAAAATGCGGAGATACAGATAAAATTTTAAATTTCTGAAAAAGAAAAAAAATGTTTAAACGAAATTTAAAATGCTGAATCATTAATAAATTATAAATATTAGTGATAAAAAAATAATATATATATATCCTTAAATGGGCAAAAAATACGATTATTTATAAGTAAATCTAACATAGTATGAAAATTTTAATTTCCAGCATCGCTGTTCATACTAAGAACCTTCTATTTACTAGCGAGACACTCTTCCTCCATTCTATGATGTCTGCACGAAAATCTTTGAAATTAAGGTGCTCTTTTAAAATTTAAATAGCAAAAATTAACAGCTGACATTGATGAAATTTATTTAATTAAAATAATGAACTTTTTCAAAATTTTATAATTTGTCGTGAGACACGAAGTATTCAGCTGTAAGTAGAGAAAATTTGAAGCCTCTAACTTACATACTTTTTGTTTATGGACTCTGTGATAGACGGACAGACAGAGGACAGAGACGAATCAACGACGAATCAGAGACGAATTCGTTCATCTGACGAAACTCTAGAAAGCACCATAAAATTTTGACTAAGGTGCTTACAAAAAATTTTTCGTGCATAAAATAAAACCTCTTTCCTTCTAATAATTGCTTCTCTATACATTATCCGGATAACCGATCTTTTGCTTTCGTAAGTATGAAAATACGTAGCATCTACAGTCGTCATTCAGTCCGTATCTCCATCCGTCTGTTCGTCTGTCCGCATATAACAGAGCAAAAACTACCCAGCCGATTTTTTTTTTATTTAAAATATAAAATTGTTGTATAATTTTGCCAAGCCCTTTCAAATTTTATGAAAATCAAATGCATAGTTTAATTACAGGGGTAATCAAAAGTATTCTATTACATCGCGGCCAATGGGAGAAAATAGTTCCAAGTGCATTTTAATGGTGTTGCACTGTTTCGAACTTAATAAAATTGATATGCGTCTATGGAGTATATACTAAAATATACATTCTTTACAATCTATGGCGCAAAGATTATTTGTGGCTAATTTACAGGCCTACATAAAAATATTCCATTGCATACTGCTATAACGGGAAACATTGTTTAGGACGCTTTTTAATAATACTAAACTGTTTGACATTTTATGAAATAGATGTATGTGGCTGAAGCTTACTATAAGTTACTTTCTGTATAATACAAAGCAGATAGTATTTACTGAGTTTCACAAAAGATTTCGGTTATTCTATTGTATCGGAAGTACTGTATACTATTACACCAAGATCTGAATATTTTTATAACTTCCATATAGCACGAACAAGCCTCATTTTCTACGCTTGACGTTCAATTTCCAAATTGTTAAGTACGGCACCAAATATTGAAATATTTTATAATATTACAAAAAAAGGGGGGTGAGAGGATTTTTTTTTTGCTTTTCTTTGTTTTGTTTTTCCCTCATGCTAATGAATAGTTATTTGAAAAATCTAGAAACTGTAAAGAAAGCTTTAGTCCTTTCTTTCGTCATAAATGTGTTTTGAAATTCACTGTTCGTTATCGAACACTCCCTTGTGACCATCTGTTACATCACAATTAGATGGCGAACAATCTCTGTTTCCCCGAGCCATCTCTCTCAGCTTCGTCATATACTCATACACCATAGTCACGTAACATCAGGTGTTGGCACGAGTCACCCATTAATTTAATTTCTCAACCGTAAAAAGACACCCTGGGGGGTTCTTTTGGCGGTTTTACCGGATGATATAGAGATACCGAAAAAAAAAAGAAAAAAAAAGAAAGAAAGAAAGAAGTTAATTTAATTGGTAGACAACGAATGTGTACTAAGATCGCGATTTTGTCCATTGCTTGTATCCTGTAAACTATTCAAGATATTGAAAATAACAGCGTCTATATAAAAGGAAAGATAACGTGTCACAACCATAACGGGTCTTAGATTTGCTTCCGGCAATAAAACGTTATTGTATTCAGGAATAACTAACAATGATATTTATTATTTTGGAGTTGCAGCTCTTGTTGTGTTGTTTATCGAGCTTCCTTTTCCTGGTTTCCAACATACACGTATTTTTAATAATGTATGTTCGTTTTTTTTTTTTTTTTTTTTTTTTTTTTTTTTTTTGAGTTTGTTTTCAACCTTTTAGCAGTATGAAAAATCTTTTTGGATAACCTTGAATCGACGAATGCTAATTATACTAATGATTCTAATTTACTTATAATTTATCTTGTAACGTAACTGAAATAAAATAAATAAATAAATAAATAAAAAACTTACACACTTTTGTTTCGAGAGATAGAGAACGTATACACAATGTGGTTGAAAAGTTTTTTTTAATTTCATTGTTATTAAAACTAGTAACCATTTGGGAAAAGAACCACTTCCCCAAAAAATTGTGAATTAAATTGTGAATAATTGTGTATAAAAACCATTTGGGAAATGGTTGCTGTTCCCAGTAGAGAATAGAGATATTCGAGACATGTTTGAATCCTTGTGGTGCCAGCATTTTATTCTTTTTCTGAATGGTCCAGGAATATTGATGTTAAATCCATGGCATACGTAATGTATGACCCTGTCATTACGTAAGCCACGTTTTGACCATCATAAAAATGATGTTTTTGTCTTTTTGTCAACAGAAGGACACAGTAACTACATTCTCTTTATTTTCAACAGAAATTGAATATTTCTGTTACCACGACGACAAAAAATGTATAAAAAAAAATACAATAATAATAATAATAGCAATAAATAGCTCAATAACAAATTGAGCATAGCATTAGTAATAGCTCAAAAACAAATTGAGATACAGCTTTCTAACAAATTGCAATTAAAAGAACATTTTCTTCCCTTACGATGGTGTAAAACTAGAAAATTTGCTATGCTTAGAAGTTTAAAAATTTGCAGTATACTGAAAATTGTAAAACTGAAATTTCATTTAAAGTTTGAAAACGTTGCCATTTGCAGAAGGTCGTATGTGTTATGCACAGATATGTTTGTTCTTTGTAATATAGGTAGTTAAGGTATAATTAGCATAAGAAATTGAATGAATTCATAAAGGAAGAAACACTATCACCTCTTTATTTTGTTTATAAAAAAAATAATAAATCCTTTATTCATAATTTTATAAACAGAGCAATGCAACTTTGAGCAATGATGCCAGCAATTTTTGTCGTAAAAATTGCAGTAAAATTAGATGTAAATTTTTTTATTACATTTAATTTTACAGCAATTTTAACGGCAAAAACTGCTGGCAACATTGCTGCCAGCAGTTTTTAAAGCAAATTTTAAAGATTCTTTTTTACAATGTACAATTTTATTTGAAGTGTTAAAATCTTAAACACAGATCGTCAGTATTTAACTTATAAAATATTAAATTAAGCATATATTAAGTAAATATATATATATATGTACTTTTATCAACTAAAAAGAAAGAGACATTCTTTAATAAAAGTACACAAAAAAGTAAGGAAATATTAATTTCCTGAGGATATATTTTAAAAATACGAATACATTTTACGTACACATGCTTAAAATTAACCAGGGGAGTTTAAAATGTTAATGACCAACATTTTTAAGCTCACGTACACAAGCAAGGGTACCCATTATTAAAATTTTGTTTGTGGTTTAAATTAATGTTTGAGCTATTTTTAATTATATATCCATCTGCAATATGACCACTTTTAAAATGACTAGACATGCAAACATCTGTACAATGGTATAAAATTAAATTAAAAAATATATTTATGCTTCACCTGCCACGAAACTACATAAATAGCTACTTCTTTAATGCAGCATGTAATTTTTATAAAAATGTATAAATAAAAAAGGATTTTAGGTGTGGGTTTCATAATCTACGACGTAACTGCAATTGTGTAAAAATAAACATGTTATTCAGTTTGCATGGTTTTATTATTATTATTATTATTATTATTATTATTATTATTATTATTATTATTATTATTATTATTATTATTATTATTATTATTATTATTATTATTATTTATTTATTTATTTATTTATTTACTTTTCGTACGTCAGTCGGAAAAAACTGGAATGCTGAGGCAAAAGGATTCTTTTGTCTTTTTTAAAAATTCTTTATTAATATTACATATTCAATTTAATCTACCTTGTTTCCATAGTGCATTTATAAGTAATAACAGTAAAAGAAAGTGGCGGCCAATACACCGAACACAAATTCAGATTGGAAATTTTACCTGAACTATACGTCAACTAATATTCTTAAATTTTGTAATATTCGCCTATGTCTAATCCATATTTTATCTTCAAAAGTATTCTTTCATATTAGTTTGATTTTTAAATATTTGTGCTTTTAATGTAGAGAAACATTTAAAAATCGAGAGAAAAATTGTAAAATCATTTTAAATTAAAAATGTTTCAATTTAATAAAGGATGCCAGTATAGTTAAGTAAATAACAATGCACTGAACTAAAAAATAAAACATACAAAGCTTTAAGTATTTGCTATTGACCATATGTGCTTTAAAAACTTTTTTTCTTTTTAATAAATTGGTTAATGCAAATTGTGCACATGGCTTCTTTTTGCAGGCCTATCTATCTATATTACAAATGCCAAACGTATCTGTGCGTAACGCATACGGCATTTTGCGAATGGCAACACTTTAAAATTAGAAATGCAATTTCGATATTTATTTCAATTAATAACATGGGACTTCAAGTTTTGAATTTAAAATATTTCGAAATGATCAAATTAAAATACTGATTTTTAAAAAAGATGATTAATGATATGAAAGGTGCATATTTAAAGTTTGATACGGTAAAAATGGTGTCGGGTTTAGATTTCACGGAAGAAAAGAAAATATGATTAAGTTAAAGTGGAATAAATTCTACTTTTTTTTCAGATTGGAATACTAGCATAAGAGCTTTAATTGAGAACGTTGTCTTAATAACAGACCTGTACTATTTTTTACTACTTACATGTACGATTAAAGTTTAATTTTAACAATTTCTACAATTGAGTTTTATAGAAATAGTATTTTGTTAACTTTAGGTTAAATATATTTTTAAGATTCAAACTTACCAATATAAAGTACATTTTTTATTGTAACTAATTTTGTAGGCTTATTATAAATCAATGAAACAGTTCTATTTTAAAATTTTTCTTTCGTCGAAATTCGCGGATTCTATCTTGTTATTTTTAAAGAAAAACAGCAACTTTCAAAGACAGCTTTCCCACTTACACCAATAAGGATTAATCATAGTTTTTTAATAATATAAGCTTTTGATAGTTCTAATTTTTTTAAGAGAATGATTTAAATATAAAATTAGTAAATTAAACTTATTTGAAAATTATGTTACATAACATAAGATAGCTTAGACATAAACAAGACTGCATTTAAAAAAAATTGGTTGCAACAGTATGTAACAGACATTATTTTCATGTTAAATTTAATCGCTATTATTTTTAGAATATCAATGTGTTAATGGCTTTATTTTTTTTAAATGTCATATACAAACACTATTTATTCCATTTTTTTTCTATTTTATCTGTAAACAACAATTGCTATACTAATCTTACATATGCATCTTTATCGACGATCTGATATTTTAAATGTTAATTCAAGCGTATTCCAACGTATTCATCGTGGCACCCATTCTTGTCGTCTGCTGAAATTAGTTATTCAACACCAAGCAAATCGCGAGTAAATTGTTTACATCCATCTCGTTGTTTGGCTTGCAAAAATTTTATTAAAGCGTACGGATACACTATGGGAGTGTATGATTGTTTTGAAAAATAATTTCGAATCTATCATAGCACTTAATTCGGTATACCCCCCCCCCCAAAAAAAAGTGCATATTTAAACCTATTTTGGCGTTTCATAAACCCAGATTAAGCGTAATAAAATTCCTTCTTTTTTACAATGCAAAAGAGAAGATGGGAAACAACAATCGTAACACTATGTTATCTTACTAGAAAGGGGTGGATTTTAATAATTTTTAAAAACATAAATTTGAGAAAACATTTTGAGTGATGGGCACAGAGTATACGAGTTCTTAAGCCGAATTTAAAGAAAAATTCAAATTCAAATAGAAAATGTATGTGCTCTATAATAACACATATCAGCGTACAAGTTGCTTTTTTTATTTTAATATGTGAATCAAAAAGTAAAACATAAAAAATAAAATCCTCTCACAGAAAAGAATAATCGAATTTATAAAATTTAAATAAATTGTAATTTGCTACATAAATGTATGCTTCATATAAGGCATAACATCTTTAAAGAGTTTTCAAATAAATATTAATCAAACAAGAAAAAATGAATGCTGTGAAAGTTGCTTGTGAAAGCTGTAAATATTTCGTACAGAAAACGCAGAATAGTTTTGCTATTCATCCTTCATTGTCGCAATGGAAACGGATTCAATAGCCACACAGATCCATGATTCAACTCTTCCAGCGTGGTATTATGGTTTCAGTAGACAATCTCTTTTAATGTGTCACAGAAAAGGTAGTCACAAGGCATCAGATCGGCCGAGTATGAAGGACATCATTATTCCATTAAATTTGGGGTATTTCAAAGCATTTCAATAGCACTATTTATTGGCACGTATTTGTTGCAATTACCCTCCATCTATTAATCCTTTCCGGCACAGGCAAATTCTGTTAGTAAAATGAGAAATTATCGACTGACACCGGAATTTAGAAATAACGTTTTGAGAAATTAAAAACTCCCTTTCACTGTGAAAGCAAAATTTTATTAAAATATTATTGGTGCCGTTTGCAAGTTTGGAATTAAAATTAAGCGTCCCTGACTGGGTACAGTGTTCCGGAAAGGGTTAAAAGCTTTTGCAACTGTTTTCGAAACTTCCATATAAAACTCTTACAGATTTCACTATAAAAATACCCTTTCTTTCATTCTTCCATCGATCTTTTTTACCGATATTTTAAAGTTTTAAACTAAAAACTGCTTCCGCTGATAGTCTGTATTTATCACGTGTAACACGGGACACAATAGCAGTTGCCTAAATGTATTTTCTACCTCCTTAAAACTTTCTACCATGAAAATCAATTTTAAAATGAGTTAAATTTCAAAATAAATTGAAATCAGGTTAAAATATCTTAAAGACTGATTTATAGGCGATAAGCTTTAAAAAAATTAAGTATAATATATGCTTGCTTTGCATATTTATTTTCAGACTAAAAAGATTTAAAAATGTTTCAAAGAGGGGGGGGGGGGGTTATACTTTTCCAGATGAGAGGTTTAAAAGTACAATTGTCGGAGTTTAGTGTTAAGTGATGCAAAAAGCGTGGAAAAGAACCTAGTCAAATAATTTTCTTATTATTATTATTAGGACTATTTTAAACTTAGAAATCATTCATAAGGATTTAGTTACGGAGTTTGCCTTAGAGACAAATTTCTTTTAAGAGATATTTTTAAAGATAAACTGATATGGGTGTGAATATGCCCAAATTCTTCAAATTCAGCTTGATTATAAACTTTAAATTAAGATAATAGCAATCTGAATATATTTCAATTTCTACTTAGTATCTGTTGGTACACATTTTATCTGAAATTTAGAAATGCTTGCATGTTCAATTTTAAGAAGAAAATAGGTAATAAAACTTTAATGAAAAATAATATTTTCGTGCCGCCTCTTGGCAGAAACGCAACACAAGGCTACATTGTCGCAGAAAAGGAATGGTCTCTTGCTGAAAACTGTCATCCCCGAACCGTTAGACGTAGCTCATAGAAATGGTATTTTTTTAGAATTGTTATTTTCATTTAAAGTAAAAAGTATTAAAGTTGGTAACATTCCATTAGAAATTTCTAGAAGACTAAATTTTTTATGTAAATAAGTAACTCCTTATTTAGTTATGTAAATATGTTTTACAAATATAATATATTTGTTTGAAAAATTAATTTAAATTAACTTGGGGAAAAGTTATAAGTTTAATATTTCTATTTATTACCAAAAATAAGGAGGAACTTATCCTGAAGAAACATTAGACATGCATATATACATATTAATTTATATTTTACTTACTTGAAAAAAAAAAAAAGAAAGATTATTATAAGTCTACAATGCTTCCTACCTCTACACCCCAATAATTGATTGAACTTTTCAAATCCTTGGTGCATACGAATTGCGATATTATAGCCTCGTAATTAATCAACAAATCTTAAGAAAAATAATGGGACAATTTACTTATTGAAAATTGTTGCAACTATGCTAATATTTCCTCTAATGCTGATACATTAAATTTAAGATTTTGGTATTTTTTACTTGGAGCTAAAAAACATATAAGACCACTATGTGTAAAAACATGTAAAATCTGGTTTATCATATTTCTGTTAGTTATATTTCTTAAAATTGTGTTATCTATAAATTTGTCATTCATTTCTGCTGTTAAAAATATCACTTTTCAGAAAAATTTTGCTTATAAAAAGCAAAAATCGTATAATTAGCTTTGTCACAGAAACCCTAAAAAGGTTTTGTCACAAAGTTCGTGGCATGCATTTTTATATGCTACAGAGGGTGTTCACATATTTTTCTAACGATTTCAATGGAGGATTTAATAAAATGCAGACATCTTGGGGAAAAAATTGTAGAACAACTTACTATTTCTAATTAAATTATTTCTAATTATTTATCTGCTACTTTCAAATTTATTCTATTTCTAAAATGGTGAATGTAAACAAACTTTGGATCGGAGGATACATTTTTCAGCTTTCCGAGGCAAAATACAGTAGAACCTCCATTAACCGAGCTACGATTAATCGATATTTCTGATAACCAAGTCGATAACGAAATCCGATATATTTTTTTCCCTGTAAATGAACCTTGAAAAAGACCACACTTTTGTAGTTCACTGTGCGTGCTATAGGCTCTTGTCGATTCAAGTACTATAAGTCATACTGAAGTTGTTCAAGCAGTAACAAGCGCTTTAAAATATTTTGAGAAAAGGAGCGATGCTACGCCTATAGTTCTTCTGTTATTAAAAAATTAGCTTGTTTGGACAGCCACTCCTAGAAAATCTAGCCCTTTTCAATGAAAGGTAAGCAGACTATTTCTTTTTTTATATAATAACGAAAATTTAACAAATTAATTTAATTTATTCAGGAAATTGTAGATAACCACAATCACAAGTATAATGCCTTCATATATAATTTACTTTATTAAAAATACCAATTATAGGCATTAGTTTTAGATCTTTTAAAAAAATCTCGAAATTTTTTTTATATATCATAAAATACAATTGTCACTATCACAATAAAAGTTTGTATAATCCGAAATTTAAAACTGAACAGTCAGTTTTAAAATTTTCGGATTATACAAACTTTTATTGTGATAGTGACAATTGTATTTTATGATATATAAAAAATTTTTCGAGATTTTTTTAAAAGATTTAAAACTAATGCCTATAATTGGTATTTTTAATAAAGTAAAATAATGTAATTTATTTTTAAAAAATCTCTGAGATTTATTTCACTTTTGAAAATGAATCTTTCAGTATTTAATTTATTATAGTTTAAAAAAAATTATTTTTTTTAATTTTTTTTTTATTTTTTATTTATTTTTATTTTTTTTTTACTACTAGTCGTTGTTTTTCTTTTGAAATTTGTTCAATTGCAAAAAATATCTTTATTTAGGCTTATTTTTATCATTAAAAAAAGTTTTATTGTTTTTTATTTTATCTAAGAAATATAAAAAAGATAGTTTTTATACACAATTTCTAATTAATCAAGAATTCCGATATCCGAGGTATTATCGGTCCCAATTAGCTCGGATAATCGAAGTTGCTGTGTGTTCTTACTTTAAAAAGAAATGTGAAACGCATAGCATAAAAGTTTCTAAGAGAAAAATAAACAACATTGTTAATCGGCAGAGGAAATCCAGTAAATTTCGCAATGTTGTCTGGTATCAAGAAAGAAAAAAAAATTGCGTTTTTAATCTATTTGAAGTTTAAAATGTTTTATTGGGTGAAGTACTATACTCAAATTCTACAATTCAAATTCTTACAGTATCTTTTCTTGGCAAAGTTAACTGTAAAAAATCCTAAGAAATGCAAAAATGTTTAACAAATCAAAATTCAAAACAAATTAACAGCTAATTAGCATGTTGTAACTTATGTATTATATATGTGAAGAAGATAGTTCACAAAAAATTATTGTTTATTACAAAACATGTTTACCATTGTCAATCGCATTCGAAACTTCAATTTACATTTGTTTTATTATCAGATATCTCACCTTCATAATCCTTTATTTTACAAACTGACAATTCAAAAAAGTATCGACAAGCTGAACTGCGTAAATGAAACCTGTCAAATCTATCAGTATACATTATACAAGGCCACATCACAGCTCTTGGACTCAGTGAAGGGCGCCATTATTCACATTATTGAAAACATGCAGCAATATTATCGCACAGAATACACGTACGTCTCAACATAATGCAAATATATTTAACAGTGGTAGAAAAAATGACTCCACGGTGCTAGAGTTATGCGCATTAAATTTCAAACTATACATTTTTTATGGGAGGTATATCTCAAAAAATGCTTGTAGGGTAAGGTGCCAGAAATTTTAATTATGCCTACAACAATAATAAATAACGTAATAAAAGTAAAATAAAATAAAATAAAATGAGCATCGAAATGGAAATGAGAGATACTTATTCCTTTTAGGAAGTAAGAATTCGCTGTAATTTATTTTTGAAGGCTTGAATCTAGTTTTTAAAAAAGTACATAAACAAAGACACTCATGCTAGTGATCAATCCATGTGGATCCAGTGAGATAGTTTGAAAATACTTTCATAAATGGAAATCATTCTGCACTATTTATTAATATTTGTAAAAAAATAAAATAAAATAAAATAAAATAAAATAAAAAAGACCTCCAAAATTTCAAAAGTCAAAAAAGAAAAACTTCAACCCTTTATCCCTCGTGTAAAGCAGCCAACATGGATCAGCGTGACAACAACAAAAAGCAAAAAGCTGAACTTTCATGCACATAAGGTTTTCAAAGGAACGGGATAAGGTGAGAAATGTTTATTTTTCTGTTATTTCTTAGCCCTTTTAGGGCTGGTGTAGTGCATGACTATTCGTCAAGTATTATTTTGTCTTAAGCATTTCTTAGTTACTTTCGGCATATAGAAATGATAATATATGGTTATGCATTTCTTATTATGACTTCATTTATATTTTGACATTGGTAATAATAATAATCATAAAGTTTACTTACTTCCCTTTGCACCGTTTTTGATTCCTTTACTTTGTACATATACTTTACTCTTTAAATTAAAAATATAAGTTATTTTTCTGAACCAATCACGCATAATAAAATGGAAAAAATATTAGAGAGTTGTTACCTTCTCAAATCAGTTTCTAATACTTCATTTTCCAAATATCTTCAAAAATCCTTCCTTAGACTATTATCATATAAATTTAACTTGAACAGTACACAAAATAAGGACATTCGTCACATATCAGACAATAAGATATTTTTTTAAACTTCAGTAAATCTATTTTAATAGCTACGATTAATGTTATTTAAAAAAAAAAAAAAAAATCTAATCTTGTTCACAAAATGGATAAAAATTCGGACCCGAAAGGGTTAAGTATTAAAAAGAGCTATTTCCAATTATTACTAAACTTAATCATCATAATAACACTTTATAAACAATAAGTATAAATCCAGAAAATATGCATGATTAAATTTTGAAATTTTTTGGGTTTTAATAGGTTTTCCCAGATTTTGAAAATATTTTTGATACAAATATTAATTATTTTAAAGAAAGCATAAGTTATAATGGAATTTTATTTAAAAAAGTGTAAAGAATTTCATAACAGGCAACTTTCAAAAAAGGTGATAAGAAAATAT
This sequence comes from Maratus speculifer, assembly GCA_964019185.1. NCBI lineage: Eukaryota > Metazoa > Arthropoda > Arachnida > Araneae > Salticidae > Maratus > Maratus speculifer. The sequence goes on from OZ025291.1 coordinate 117,156,861, forward strand.
TCAAAGGGCGCCGCGTTGGGCAGCCCTTAGTTACACTTTAATGACAAAGAAATCGGAAAAAGTAGAAAAAAAATGGATACTACTGCCTATCGATAGGCAGGATAGATGCAAACGAATTGAAAGGGGAGGGGGGGGGGGTTGGAAAGTTGCTTTCCGATAAGACAATGCCGTATTAAATAATAGGAACGTTTAAGATCTCCATCATATTTTTTTCTCTTAATTTTGAACTATTTTAAGTAACATGGGTAAAATAATGTTACTATTTTTTTTAAATCATTAAAAATTTCAGAAATTTTTGCTGAAAAGTTTCAAAAGTCAAAGAGGGGTTTGACTCCTCATACCCCTCATCTGCGCAGTGCTGGAGTCCACGCTATTAAATTTATGCTGCTTGTAAATTGTGGTAATGGGTTTTTCTTAACCCGTTTAAGAAAGCTATAAGATATATGAATATTAAAAATATAATGATTTTTTAACCATTTTGAAAATGGTTGTTGGTCTCGGTCTAAAAATATCTGACCCATATCTGAATCCTTGTGATTTCTGGATTTTATTCGTTTTCTGATTGGTCTATGTCTAATGTCCAGAAATGGAATACTTCTGTTGCAACAATGACAAAAAAGTATTAAAAACTACAAAAAAATTAATAACTCAAAAACAAATTGAAATACAGGTTTCAAACAAAATGCATTTAAAAGTACATTTTTATCTCTATACGACGATGTAAGAATTAAAAATGAGCGATGGTAGGAAGTCTAAAACTTTTCAGTACCAAAAATTGCAAAGCTGAAATTTTATTTACAATTTGTGTATGATTCGCCCAGGAATATTAGTGTTTAACCCATGGCACACATACTATATGACTTTCTTTTTATGTATGCATAAAAATGATGTTTATTATTATCATTAATTTAAATATAGAATTTATTTATAAATATAAAATTTTATTCTTTGAAAATATCATTTTACAAATGGTAGTTGTAATTTGTTAAATTTCATTTTTTATTTATCTATTTACTTTTAATAAACGAGAGGTTCTGACCTCAAACTGGTAGACGGTAGGTGCTGGGTTCGAACCCAGTCGCGACCGTCGGCCTAACCGTTCGAAGTTTTCCGTGGTTTTCTTCGAACCTTGCGTAAATACGGGTTAGGTTCCCTTAGAAAGACCCCCACGGAGGGCATGCCGCCTCTTAGGGCCTATATCCCATAGCGTAGATAATTGGCCGACATACAAACAACAACAACAACTTTTAATAAACGAATCATTCAGTTCAAAGAGAAACCACTAGCTACTGTATCTCCTCAAATTCTATTCTAAGCCTGTTACTTTTGTGCTTCGTCTTAACATAAATCATCAGTTGGGGCTCAATTTGAAGAGTTCATTTTCGTATTTTGATAAGTTTCCGGTTACAGCATATTGTGTATAAAACAGTCTCCAAAGAATCATATATTCATTCAAACCTAATTACCTTCAGGGCAGCAAAGAAAGGAAGTGAAACATAGCATGCTTCCTGTGTGCGGCATCGGTCTTCGGAGGTTACATGCGATTATATCACAGTTAACAAGTACTCCTGAAAAAGGATGCTTTGAATGCTAAATCGTGAATACAAGATTAAAATAAAGGAAACACTTTATTGGAATTTAAAAAATAAATGAGGAATACATTGGACTCATTCAAATGAGGGTGTTTTAGTACCAGAATAAACGCACGACTCTGAAAAAAAAATAATATTTCTTAATTTAACTTTTTTCCTTCCAAAAGTTAACAAAATACAAGGTGTACATGAAAGAATGTCCAAGTTTAAGTGACATATTTTGATAGTTTACTTATGACCAGTGGCGCCAACTTTTGAAAAATATTGGGTTGGCTCAAAAATATTTTTGTAAAATGTTTCCACCAGTTTGTTTTCCTTTGAAGGACTGCCAGATAGTGAAAGTAGAAAATTTTAAATCAAGTTATCACTTTTTTATTAAATTGCAATTTTATTAAATTATATTCTCATGCGTTTTTTTTATAAAGGCACTGATATTTATTGTAATGTCATGATGCCATGGACATGACTACAAATTAAATTAGCAGAAAGTTAAACATGGAGCAAAACATTTCAGTCATTTGGAACACATGGCCATTGGCAAAATGAATTTTATTCTAAGCAGAAAAATGAATAAAAAATATGAAATAAATTACTAGAACAATGAAAATTTGATAAACTATGATAAAAAATTATTGGGTGCGTTCGAGCCCATATAAGTTGGCGCCACTGCTTAAGACTATTTACAACAAATCCTGCATTAAATTGAAGGCAAACTACCGAGTTTTTCTTACAAATGTTCATTATGCTATACGCCACACCACACACCCAATCTAAAATCCAATTCTTTCCGAACTTCGGTTAACAAATCCGGACTCATGCAAACAATAACCTCTTCAATTCTATGTCTCAGTTTTGGCAAATCATTTGGTTACAGAGGAACGTAAACACTGACTTTTATAAAGTCCCAAATGAAGGTTTTTCTAATTGTGTACGCTTTAAAATCATCAACTCAGCAATAATGTTTTGCACCCAGGAGTTGCCATTTTGCGTATGTGGCACTGCAAACCAATAAATAACAAGTTGGATATTGCACGTAAAGTGTAGCAAATGAGGTGCGTTCGTACGATAACGAAGTTTTAAAAATATCACTTTCGTATATCAATCTCATGAAATTGTAAATAGTTAATTACAATTAAAATGAGCACCAAACAATGTTCTCCCTATACCATTATGTTATGGAATACTTTTGTGTGGCCTTGTAAATCAATAACAAATGTTCTTTGCACCACAGATTATGCAAAATGTATATTATAATATGTACTTTATAGATGTATATCAATTTTATTATGTTCGAATGAGTGTAACACCATTAAAATGCATTTGAAACATTTTTCCCCATTGACCGTAATGTAACGGAATACTTTTGATTGTCCTTGTTATTGAACTATGCATCCGATTTTGATAAAATTTGAAATAACTCGACAAAATTATGTAATAATTATAATTCATTTTATAGTCATGTTCATGATATCATGACATTGCAATAAATATCAGTGTCTTCATAAGAAAAAACGCATTAGAATATAATTTAATAAAATTGCAATTTAGTTAAACTATGATAGCTTGACTTAAAATTCTCATCTTTCACCATCTGTCAACCCTTCAAAGAAAAATAAACTAGTTACACCATTTTACAAAAGTATTTTTGAGCCAACCCAATATTTTTCAAGAGTTGGCTCCACTAAATGTCTATATGACAGACATCATGAGGCAGTTAATACCTGATAAAAAGGATTTATTTTATTTACATTCTATAACAATAACTTTTTAGATAAGAATTAAATTTCATCTAGGCAATAAATCAAAAGATTTTAATGAGAATATATTAATGTTTAACATGCTTGAATAATGTGAGATATAATGGCAGTTTATATGCACACAGTTTTTTCTTTGTAAAATGATTATTCGCCCTCACACAGAAAAAATACAAAACATAACTGGCTGCATAGTTGATATTAAAAGGTACTCTATTCGAAAGTTTATAATTTTTGTTAAAATTAAACCCTATCTTTCAAAGAATATTCACTTAACGGATTTACATATTTAAAAAAAAGCCCATTGGTTTTATATTTACAATGTAAAGGAAATAAGTTTCCCCCTTTTTTTTGGGGGGGGGGGAACATAGCAGAAATATCTAATTTGAAGTCCTCCCTTATTATTTATTATTATATTTATGGATATTTAAGATAGTGGGACTTATGTAACCATCCTGTAATTTTTCCAATTGAAGCCTCCCTTATTATTATAAGGATATTTAGGTAATGGAACTTATGTAAACATCCTGCATTCAAATTCTTGTTATGAAAAAACGGTTTAATGTATATTTTCAGATTTTTCCAATTGTTTTAACTATCTAAAGGAACACCACCTCTTTAATAAGCAGTAAATTTCTTATTTTTACACCCGAACGTCTTATTTTTATTTCAAAGTCATACTACCTTTGATATGACTTTAGAATACGAAGGAAATGGTATACTTTTTTTAAACTGTGAATAATAAAGTAATAACAAAGTTTCGAAGTTTTTCATTACAATTCAGAAACTGGAGTTTGAAATTTTGAAATAATATCACGATTCGATCCGTCTATAAAAAATGTTTTAGTTCAAATTAATTTCGTTATTTTCGTTGCTTTTTTCAATATAATTCGAAATAATGCCGCTGTTGTGAATTATTCTGTCATTTAACCAAAAAAAGTTCGTGCGGTTTTTGAGAGCAGTTACTTTTTTCGCGTAGTTTGTTGCTTGCGTGTTATTATTCTAAACATTTAAAAAATATTTTTTTTATATAGAAACACATATTTCTTTTTAACCAGGACCGTAGCTAGAAGTGAACAATAGGAGGAGGGGCTCAAGAGCATGTAGGAGGGAATTATAATTTTTCTTTCCTTCTCTCTATAACGCAGAAAGATAAATTAGTGCATATTCACACTATAAATACTATGTTTATTATTAAACTGTTATCATAACTTTTATTTACTGTAAGAAAAGTGTCTGATGATAAAAAAAATAAGTATATAATTAGTTCAATATTAAACATCATGTTAACTTCATATGTGCAAATAGGATGAGAGAGTGTTGAAACACTTATTTTAGTTATAATTTAGTATTTCTGCAAAACTGTTGAAGGGCTTCAAAATTAAATTACATTTTTGAACAGAATTTCCTTTGAATCTGCGGAACAGAAATTCATTTAGTGACCTTGAAATCTTTTCCAGGGGAGGATCAAAATATTTTAGGGAGGGATGAGCCGCCTCTAGCACCCCCCCCCCTTAGTTACGGCCCTGATTTTAACAAACACAAAATAGCCACCTCTCATCATGGATGACTCTTGTAGAACAACAAACATAAAAAGTCGGTTGCCATGCAACGAAAAAAACTTATACATTGAAAAAAAAAAAAAAAAAAATGAAGTGCATGCCGATAAACCATGGACGCAACACACTCCCACCTTTTGATTGTAGTACATTACAGCTAAAACTCACATTATTCAACAATAGCATAAAGTACAAAATATTTACTTACACGTCAAATATAAATAAACTTAAATATAAATAAAGTTTAAAAACATAATGCTAAAAATTAAAATTAAACTAAACAGAATTCACATGCAGTCCTGTGGAAATCTTGCAGTCAATTTCACAAGTTCTACTATTTTTAGTAGTAACATTTTTGTTTTCTCTTAGAAAATCTGGAGTTAAGGAGTGTTTTCGTTTCGATGTATGATTAGTAAGTGAATCTCTTTTAGAAGTGGGAACATTCAGAACATATTGCACGAGAGGCAACTCTGGAGCTGAAGGAAAGGTGTTGCTAAATTGTTTATCTGAAGCTTGTGAACTACATTCAATCTCTAATGGACATAGTCTGCGAATAGATCGAATTATCCTACTCGATGATGTTTTCAATCTTGCTACACGTATGTTGCCATCTTTCCCGATAAAAATCTCGAGAACTTCTGCGAATTTCCAGAAAGTTCTTTTTCTTGAATCACTCTCAACAGAAACTATATAATCAATTTGAATTTGCAAATGTTGCCTATCACGTTTGTGCTACAGCATTTGCCCAAGATATTCCATATGAAAACGCTTTCTTAGATTCTCTGTCAGTGTTTGGAGTATCCTTATCGTTTCTTCAAATCCTATTTATCAATAAGGTTTAGATCTGCTACCTCAATTGTCTGAATATCTTGTATAAACATGGATGACGTTAGAGGAATTAATGCATCAGGATCCTCCGATATGAAAGTTAGAGGTCTTGAATTATGTCTTCTACACATTTACGTATCTATTGATTACTTCACGAACAGATCTTTACCATTTATAATCCAAAATTTTTTTCTCAAGCTAGATAACAAAATTTGTATTCCGGTGTGTTTTATCTTCAAATTTGTTTCTCTGATGAGAAGCTCTGTTATTCGGTGCTTTCCAGGAATAATAATAATAGGAAACTTAAAGTCATGTGTATCATTCCGTTCAGTTAGTTTGGTCTTAATTCTAAAAATACTTTCTTCTTCTTTTGAATAATTTTAATAATTCTCTTCTCTGCTTCATTCATTTCATTTACGGCTAAATTACTCGTTCTCTGATTCTTTTGATTCTTTGAGTTGAACAAGAATCTCGGTATCCAGCCTATCATTCTAATGACTTCCGTATAATTTGAAAAATAAGATTAAATGTTATCACTTACCAGTGTTTCATTTACTACTAAGTGAGTTCATTTCTTCTTTTTCTTTAAAACTTCATCTTCATTAAAGGTTGTTTCGGATTTGGGCCATTTCTTTTCAGGAAGTCGCAGCCAAGTGGGTTCCTCCCACCACCTTGAAGAAAGAAGTTTTGAAGCTGAGCATCCTCTCGAACGTAAATCAGCCGGGTTATATTTTACAGGAATATGTCTCCAGTGTTTTTTCTGAGTTAACTTGCGAATTTCATTGACTTCTATTGCGTACAAATACTCCCTAGGAATCATCATTCTTTTTCCATTGCAACGCTATTTTGAACGTTGTCCAGAATCTGTCCAGAAATATTCTTTAATATTCTGAAGTTTGAAACTCCTTTTTATAAATTCAGTTAAACGTGAGCCTAGACAGCAAGATACAGATTCTAATCTGGATATTGATATTTCTTTCAAAGTTGCTGCTCTAGATTTGGACATAAATAACTGTAGAAAAACACCTTGGTTCGATTGGCTTCTTATGTAATCAACAGCAGCATAGGAAGTTCCGCATGCATCTGAAAAGGTATGTGGACGTATTTCAGAGTTATCATTCAGGACAGCATGTCTAAGAATTTCAACACGGTGCAGCAGAGGTAAATCTTCTAACCATTTTAGGAATCTCCTTGCAATATCATCAGGTATTTCTGAGTCCCAACTCAATTTAGTTTTCCAGCATGTCAGAAGAATAATTTAGGTAATAGGTTACTGGACAAGGAAATCCAATCAGATGAAAGACATTTTGAGCAACAGATAATATGCTTCGTCTGATAACAGTGATTTCGTTGATATTGGTTGTAGGTATGTAACAGCTAAGAGTATAAGTTGACCTATTCCACATTAAACCTGAAACGGAAGATGTATTTGATTCATAACATGAATCATCAGTAAAGCCTTTAGGCTCTTGCATAACGGTGTGCTCCCACCCTATTAAGTCGAATTTCGCTTCTGACATAACTTTTCTCGAAATAGCTATGGACTGTTTCAATTCTTTTTTAGTTTTGACTGAAGAGATGCAATTATCGACATAAAAGGAATTACTGAATTTTTCAACAGTTTTTTTAAAGAGCAATACTGAATTAAAAGAGGAATATGCCTTTTTTAAATGAAAACGTTATGCTGCACATAACAGTAACGGACTGCAGTTCAAGTCAAAAACCACTCTAGAATGTTGAAATACTTTTCTCTGCCATTTTTCATCGTACCATCTGCTAGACTTTGAATGGGGAATCACAATCCAAGCATCGCTAAAGCTGCAAATTATATCAGTAATACTCACTGAGAATTAATATTAATCATTGCACTGCTGGAAAGAAAAATTCCCCAAACAAAATCAGACCGTAACGTATAGTGGCTAGCATTTAAAATTAATTTTTTTTGCTAATGAGGTATATTTATAAATCCTCTGAGGAATTTAATCATCTAAAGAAAAACACTATATAAAGCTGAAAAGTAAATAGGAAATGCATACACTCACCTCAACATCACATGAAAGACATCTATATATTGCAAAATTATTTATTAATAATTTATGGTAAAACCCGATTGGCCAACAAGAGCGCACTACAGAAAATACTTAAACATGGTATTATCGAAGATTTACACAGCTCCGTCCTAAAATTTATTTTTCGTGCTAGGTATGAACGGTAGAAGATGAAAAACTCTGACAGTTCATCATCATCATCAACCACTGGAGGTAGGTTATACTAGATGGAACAGTTTATATGTTTAATGTATATTAAACACATGTGGTTTGCTTGCAGCGTCCAATCAGATTTTCAAAATGGTTCGACGATGCACACAAGTTCATGGCATAGTCCCTGACTCCGGACGATAACACGGGATCGCTAGATTATGACTATCCAAGCGCAGCCTCTGGTTCCTGCAGATTTGAGCTCTGGCACTACTAATGATGGCAATCAGTAGAGAAAATTCAAACTTCAGGCACAAGTGAAGGGCAGAAGATGAGCATCTCTCATGTGTAGCCACTCTCAGAGAAACACTAGGTGCTATTGTTCGGAATACCTGCAGAGTCTTTCTCGTAATAAAGGATTTAATTAAAAAGTTGGATAAAGGGACTAGAGGTGCATAATCTTCTTGATAAAGAAAGCGATGCTTTAAAATTTTTCAGCTGAGGAGAAACATTCCGACGATCTGCATGAAAAACCCAAGTCAGACCAGGGCCTAAGCCCCGGTCTTCCCACGACGCGTCCTATCCTTGGGAGTGCAACCGAAATTCTCTCATAAATCAGCGATTTTTAACTCCAAGCCGAGGGACGCGCCCTAACCAGCCAATCAGCGACACGGCTTTTGCCACCAATCTCGCGTCACGGTTACGAAATGCTCCTAGGCTAAAGTCTTACCTCCAGATTGGAGAAATTTAACCGACAGTCAACCGATTCCAGAATGTTCCGGAAAGATCAGGAAAAACCATGACTCATTTGCTTCGCAAAACCACATACCATAGAAATTTCAAATATTCATGATCTGGTTTAGCTATTGAAATTTGAAAGAAAGCTTTCATTATATCAGAAGTCACTCCAGCTTTTTCTTGGCGAAATTTCATAAGCACTGAAGGAATTTCTTCCAAAAAATTAGGCCTTTCAACAACCAATCACTTAAAAACGGATTGTTTTTTGTTTGCTTGAAGGATGCATCAAATACAGGATAAGTTTTTGCGGTGGAATTTTTTTAAATACTCCGCCATGAGGTAAATAGCAGCCTGGGCCTTCTCCACTTTCTTCTATAATGTCATCAGCCAACCACTCTTTGAATAATTCAACATAGGCATTTAATTTATCATATCTACTCAATTTGGAAGTTGTGGATCTTAACTGTCTTTCAGCATCATCTCTATTATTTGGAATGTCAACTTTGTTTTCCACTCAAGGAGAACTGACTTAATATCTTCCTTCATCATTAATACGGACTGTCTCTCTGAAATGATTGAAATGCAGCTTGTTCTAACTCTTCATGTTTTGTGCGCTCACAAGGATCAGCAATACCTATCTCTTCGAGATTCGATAAATTAGCGATATCGTTACATTGACCTAACAGAGATGTGACACAATTATTGATGCACTTCGTCTAATTTTCCCATTATAAACCATCCTAGATGTGTCTTCATAGCGACGAGACCACATTTCAATTGAAACGTCGATCCAGAAAATAACTTTCCAGCGTAATCAGCCCTGATGAAAAGCTCTATTGGAGGAGAAGTCGTTCTCACATCATGTAGCCGAATGCTATTTTCTTGAAGTTCTTTGAAACAAATATAATTTTTCATTCTAGGAAAACTACCACAAATTATTGGTTGATCTAAAACTTCAATATTACAAGAATAATTGCCACTGAATTAATTGATTTTTGACGTAAAACATTTATGTTTTCTTCTCCAAATGTTTCCACTAAACACCGTGTGATTTGAAAATTCAGATCGCTTTGATTTTAAACGAGCCCTTACAGCTGTATAAGCCTAAAAGTAAGACCGATGAGAACCGGTGTCAATAAGATCGCTGAGGCTCGATTATTTTCAATTTACTTCTTCGTTAACCAATAATGTCTGTAATAAAACTTCAGCGGAATCACTATAATGGGACAACGTGGAATCTGAATTACATTTGCAATAATCTTCTATTGGTATCTTTAATATTATGATTCTACTCAGAACGCATAATTCGCCAACGTTTCTAATTACAAATGTCGCATGTCACATAAGTTTTACAATTTTTTGATAAATGACTAGCTGTAACAAGAAATAAAACAGTTTCTTCACCATATCTGCCAGGATACAAGCTTGGAGTACATGCCAAATCACGCAATCACTTCTGCGTAACCTTGCGATGACGTGGAAATTCAAGAAGTGGGCTACTTATGTTCTATCCGACGGAAATAAGCTCCAACAGTTGAACATCTGCTTGTCATTGCTATTACGTCGCTACCAAGCCTCGTTCCTGGACAAAATATTGACATGTTTCGAAAATTTGATCATATGTGATAGCTTTAGACCCTTTGAGCTCTGGTGGGCAAATTTTTTCAAAATTGCAAATGTCACTTTGGCATCAATATTTTGCAAAGAAAAAACCGGTTAACGATATATGCAAAAAAAATGCATTAAACCTTTTTCAATTAAATCTGGTTGAATTTTCTGGTTGTGACATTTCGGAATTAAAATTATGTGGTAGAAAATTCTGCCATCAGAGTTCAAAGGGTTAAAAATAAATGACATAGGTCGATTTTTGGTTCAGTTTCGTTGGTCGCCAAACCGGATATTTTTTTTTTTTAAAGGTTAATTTCGTATGTTTAATGGATCAGTTCTGGTATAGTTCACTATAAATACTTAGAAAACCATCACCGACGACGTCTACTCAGCACACTTGCGAAAGGATTTAGATGCTGCGCTCCATAAGCAGCCAGTGCTGACCAATAGGAGAGTAGTACTCATCCTCCACGATGATTCCAGCCGTCATACAGCGAACGCGACCAGGGACGTAATCAAAATACTGGGAGTTAGTAAGTTTTACCTCATCCTTTTTACTGCCTGTACATTGCCCCTCCGACTATTATCCTTTTTTGGTCATACATAACTAAATGTGGGAACAGCAATTTTAGTACCGAGACGTAGTCACAAATTCTGTTACTCGACTTTTTCGATTCTAATATGTATATATATATATATATATATATATATATATATATATACACAGGGTGAGTCATAAATATCGAAACAATAGGCTATCTCCTTAAATGTTGCCCCTAGACTCATACTTCCAATTGCAAAGTTTCATCAAAAAAGGTAAATTTTTTAATGAGATAAGTTGCAACTCCATGGGGGGTGCATTTTAAAAATTACGAAAATTAAATTTTTATATGGCCCCCAGAGGATAAAACTTCCAGTTAGAAAAATTTTCCTTATCCATTCCTGAATCAAAAAAAAAAAAAAAAAAAAAAAAAAAAATCATCTCGATACCTACAAATCCCTGAAAGATATTAAAATCCAAAATTTTCGAAAATTCGTGACTTCCACCACTTAAGCATACTTCTGAGCACAGAGATATCAGTTCATTTGAAATACAATTTAGGGATCGACCATTAATTTACGCATTATTAAATGTCGATCCAAGACAATACTTTAACTTTTATATATAAAATAAAAGCGTATAGGTTTTTGCTTTAAACTTCCTTGAAATAAGCTAGATGTCTGCAATAACTCGAGCTTGGCGACAGGCTCATAACTGGCACGACCCATTGGCCGTACCGTCTTATTAAACACTTATTAAAAGTGTTATTAAGTTAAGTGATATTAATTAAACTCTCATTAAACGTGTTTTTAAAACTTATTGTCGCAGGCAATAAGTTTAGTAAAATTAGTAATAGCGATAATGACACTTCTATTAACTGAATCATATGGAATATATTTTAATGATAATATATATTTTAATATTAATGGAAATATATTTTAATAAATGACAGAGAAATAGTTTCAAAAATCTAGTTTTTACTATTCAGCTTCAAAATTTATATGGTTTTAAACCTATTTTTACTTTTTTCTATCTTTACAAGAGAAAAGTATTGGCTTTATGAACATTTTGAATTCCGGTTTTCGACGGATCCACACGTTTTGTGGCTCAGAGATACCGAAAAACATATTTTTGCAAAATGTCTGTCTGTGAGTATATTTACTTAGTCTTGATATAAATTGGTACTGATTAGTTTTTGGTGTGAATCGCTTAACAGGTGACCCTACTTTACAGGCTTTTGCGATAGCTGTATCTCCAGAATTAATGCAAAGAATATCCTCAATCTTCAGTTTCGTTAGTCCTTGACATGAATTGATGTTGTTTATATTTTGTTGTATATAGCTCCACGTGTGGCGCTGCAATACTGAATTTGTTACGATTTCTGCAATAGCTCTACCTTAAGAACTAATGCAGGAATTTTCATAAAAAGTCAGATTCAGTTACTTCTTGACATGAATTGTTTTTTTTTACGTTTTTGTATCAATCATCTTTCGGGTAGCGCATTTATAATGAATTTTGTATAATTTACACGATTTCAGTGATATCAAGTACTAATGCACGGAATTTCGTATCTTTAGAGTCCTCCGATTGCTACATCCAAGTAGCTTATTTATTCCAAATGGCAATATTTATTCGAATGTTAAAGTCTAAGAGTATAACGTTTCTGTTGCGTATTTTTTATGTTAAGCTCCTACTAATATTTCATTATAAGTGTATTTATTTGGTCAAGGTTTAATGCGTTCGAACCAAATACCATTTAAGAAATTCAATTGAATAACTTCAAACGTTTAAATCAAATATGCCAAGTATTCATTAAACACCTGTCCTTGTTTTAAAGTCGATACTTGATTCGCAAGTTAAACAAAATTTAAAATGTATTTGTAGTTGAACTGAAAACTCTAAAAAATGAAAAAAAAAAAAAAAAAAAAAAAAAAAGCAGAGGCCTTTGAGAGCGGTTAACACCTTGGGATTTTTTTTTTCTACAATAGGGATATAGCTCATGAGGGGAAGGGTGCCCTCCGTGAGGGACTTTTTATGGAAATCTAACCCGTATTTACGCAAAGAAATCCAGGGTTCGAAGAAAACCACGGAAAACTTCGAATAGTTAAGCCGACGGTCGCGATTGGGTTCGAACCCAGCACCTACAGTTTACCAGTTTAGAGTCCCACAATTAGAGGCACCTTTTACGCATCGTGTAATAGCAATTTTAACAAGAAAAATATGAAGTTGACAGGGATAAAACAATGAAAAAATTGAAATCGGCGTGAAAAAAAAATGAGGGTTAAATCAACGGACGCATTTAAATAGTAATTAAAGAAGGCGAGAATGGCAAAACTTAAACAAAATCTGAAATCGAAAGTATACAAGACGGAGTTAATCACCTAGAAACTTTTAAAAAGCATTTAAACGTTAGGAGGCCATCTTTGTTTAAAACTAAATGCACTTTTCTGCATCAGATGTTTTTATTTCATTATTTCTCATTTTTAAACCGTCGGTTACGGTAACAGTCACGCGAATTCAATAGTTTTTTAACACCTCAAAAAATAATGCCCAACGCGCCGAAAGAAGTTTTCACCTCAGAAAATTTACTTTTAAAAATATGATTTGTTTACAAAAAATTGCATTTTTTTTTAAATTGTTATTTTAAATACTTTTATTTTAAAAAAAATATTTTTTAAATGCTGAATCAAAATTGAAAATTAGACATTTTCATTTAATCAAAAGAAAAAATTCAACGCGACAAATAACATTTTGAGTTATGACAATTTTAATTTACTCTAAATTTTTTGAAAAAAAAAATATTTTATTAAGAAAGCTTATGATGTGATATTGTTTACAAATTATGTGGTTAACCATCACAAAACATTTCAAATTCTAACTCTATAAATAAATAAATAAAATAAATGTTTCCTGGACAACTTACAGTACCCTTGTTTCTTCAATTACATGCATTTCAATTTGTGTCTGATCCTTTGAAACCTCATGATTTATTAAAATTGTCATAACTCTCTGAGTTTTGAAGATATCAAGATGAATTTTTTTTTTGTTTTTGTTTTTGTTCAATTCAGGAATGGATAAGGAAAAATTTTCTCATTGGAAGTTTTATCCTCTGGGGGCCGTATAAAAATTTAATTTTCGTATTTTTTAAAATAGACCCCCCATGGAGTTGCAACTTACCTTATCAAAATATTTAACTTTTTTGATGAAATTTTGCAATTGGAAGTATGGGTCTAGGGGCAATATTTAAGGAGATAGCCTATTGTTTCGATATTTATGACTCACCCGGTATATATACAGTCGAACCTCTATATAACGAAACTCCATACATCGAATTTCTCCATATAACGAATTTTTAGTAAGAACGGTCCCCTTTTCGCATGATTACATTAAAGACAGACTCTATATAGCCAAATATCTATCTCCATATAACGAATTTTTTCATAAATTGATCTTAATTTATTCAGTTTTAAAAAAGCTTCGAAATCATATGGAATCAATTTTCCATCGCTTATTTTTGATTTATCGTTCAGTGGAGAGGTTTTTTTTTTAATATAAATATTACTTCTCTCCTTATTCTTTAAATCTAACAAGTTCATCCCACCTCCCACACACCTTTCAACATCCTTCTCAAAACACAGTCAATTGAATTGTTACACATATAAGAGAGGAATCAATGAGAGCACATAAGAGAGACCTTCAAATGGAGGAAAATATCAACTACAATTTTTCATTCCTTGCTAAAATTTGAGAATTTTTTTTGAGAGCGTAACAATTGTAATTTTAAAATCAAATCAACAACAAATTACAGATTTCTTCCTGTGAAATTTATGTAAGTCTTCCTCATTTGATTTTCATTAAGCTTTCAAATAAATGTCTTTTCGCTTTTTTGAAACTGCTTAAATAAGTAAGAAATAAAATGTTAGGTTAATATATACTTTTAAACATTTCATATTCTTAATTAAAAAGATCAAAAATAATATTTGTTCAAAATTTACACATTAAATACTATTTTTAACATCATACTCTATACATCGAATTTCTCTATATAACGAATTTTTTACTGGAACGATGGATTTCGTTATATAGAGGCTCGATTGTATATATATATTACATAAAAAAGCATTTATAAGCTTTTGTCCCATTGGGAACAGATAATTGAAGCCAATGATGATAATGTTGAATGACAAAATATGCATTTAAAGATATATTAAAAAAAATTACTTTTCACCTTCAAGAGCTCGAGATTTTCCAATGCATTTTCAGACTCATTTTTAAAGGCAGAGGCATGAAACTTGCTGGTGTGATTTTAGAAGTGATGTACAAGATGCGGTGTGATGTAATTTTTAATTATTGATTTAATTATTGAATTGATTATAATTTGATTTATAAACATTTATTTTCTCAGTTCGATCATTTTTTTCGTTCCCAGATCTCTAGGTTCGGAAATTTCTGTCCAAATTGGCAACTTTGACAGCATTTTCTTTTTGGTACTATATTCTACATTTACCGAAAAATTGACTAACACGGCACATTATGTAGTCTCTAAATAAGAGATTTTGAAAATTTAGTGCTTTTGACAGCAAAAATGAATTTTAAAATAAATCTGAAAATAAGCAGTTTTGATCAGAAAAATAACTCTCAAGTAATTTACGGGTCATTTTTTATGTCTTATGAAAACCTCGGGAACTTTCTTGGTTACTTGCTAGTTGTTGAGAATATACAGTCTTATTTTTAATATTTTAATTATTTATTCCGAAAGCCGGTGACATCAAAAGCCCCTTGATCGCGGAATTGAATTTTTTTTTTTTTTAATGAAAATCGATAGTAAAACGTCATACGGATAAAATAAGAAAGGTATGACAAGGTTTGATAAGCCAAAAACACGTTTAGTATATTAATTGTCATTTAAAAACTATTATGATTTACCATTATTTTGGAAAGCCAAAACTTGGCCAGAGTCCAGACGCCAAATGATAGAATCACCAATTACTTCCTTAAAATAAGTATGAAAAATTTTTCTGACAGAATGAAGCCACGTTTTACTGAAAGAGCACAAAATTTTCTATAAAATTCTCTAAGGGGGATTAATATCCTCAGTAACAACAAAACATTATAAGCTTCTTAGTAAATTTTAATTTAATTAAATATATTTTTAGCTTGTTAGTGTTAGTCATACCAATCACATTTTGTTCGTGTGATTTTTTTTTACTAACGATTTACATAAAAAAACTTTCAGTTTCGCGATCACGGGGCTTTTGATGTCACCGGCTCTCGCACAAATAATAATTGTGACTACATTAAAATTCTATTAAAATATTTTAAAGAGAAATTTTTCAGTGTTACTTTGAAGTTGTATTACTATATATATATATATATTTAACTATCTATCAGAATGTTGTTCGGTTTTCCTAGAACATCATATTGCTTTTCTTAGTGTGTTTCATTTCTACTTTTTCTGATTAGGAGGGACTTTATATTGATAAATAAATGCTAAAATTTTCCTCTAATATTATCACAAAAAAAATCTTTACTAAAAAAAAATTTATGAAGCATTTGCTTAATCAATTTAGGCTATTTCCATGCGAACTTGTTTGTCTGTTACAAGCTACGATTTTTCGCTAACAGTATTTTAGGTAGGATAAATGTGACTTATTTTATCGAAAATGTCTCATCATTTGAATATGGTGAAGCTTTCAGAAAATAACGGTGACCAACAAGCATAGCGATTTTCAGCTGTGTAACAGACAAACAAATTCGCATGGGAATAGCCTTTAGTATTTTAGATGTAGCGTAAAGACATTTTCTCCGAAAGTGGAAAGGAGAGTCTTTATTATCAGGACTACCACAGGTAACTATTTTTTAATTCCGATTGGCACCAGTTTCTCTAAACGGAAACCTTTAACACACACTTTGACAACATCTGCAAGAAAATTATACTTCAAAGTTTTTATTAGAAAAACATTGGTGTGAACAGAATATAAAAATAGTCGTCTGTGGATCGTAGTATGTAGAGCTGTAATGCTGAATTTATTTAAGCTGAATCTGAAATTCGTCATAAATTTGATTTTAAGTCTCGAAATTTTTTTAAAAAAATCTATCACGAATGTAGTTGTGATAGATAATGTAAATAAATCACCAAAAATTATTTGTCCACAATGTTTTGAACCACACCAACTTCATAAATGTCCAGAAATGCATAATTTATTTATTGAGCAACGCTGGCATTTAGTGAAATCCAAAAAGTTTTGCCTAACTGTTTTTTCTAACAATTTCGTTGCTAATTGTCTTATTAATACCACTTTTAAACACTGTAACTCAAAGCATCATACACTCCTTCATCGTGATCATCTAACCCTGCACAACGGAATACTTTTAGATCACAAGGTCATGTAACAATCTCGAATGTTTTTGGTAATTCAAATGAATCTAATTGTTTTACCAATCAATCTTTCAGTGAAAATTCTCAAACATTGTTGGCTACTGCCATTATGGTGAAAAATCTTAATTATGCCATTTAATTCCTTGCATGGCTATGATCGGCAGTGCTTCTCAGAAGCAAATTTCTAAAGCTTGCTGTAAAAAGTTAGGTCTTCCATCAAAGCCTACAAATCCTAAAATCTTACGAATAAATAATTTAGTTGCAGAAACACTTCTCCAGGAAGTTTCATTGACATGCTCTCCTCATTTTAGTAATAAAGTCTTTTAGTTAAATGTATTAGTTATTAATCAGATTACAGCAAATTTACAAAAAATTTTTATTACGACTAAATATTGGCCACATATTGAAGACTTGAATCTTGCTGATCCTAATTTTCAAGTGTCTAGTCCAATTGATATACTCATAGGCATAGATTTGTTTGCCAATATCATAATAGGAGAATCTATTTTAGTAGGGGAGAGAGGGGCACCTTTGAACACTCTAAATGTTTTCCTTAAAATAAGTTATTTTTGAAAAATGCATACGGCAGTACGTTACTACTGCTTCAATGCAATAAGTATACAAAGTTGCACCATTTTGCATGAACAATACTGTCAAAGCAAGATATGTATTTTTCTCCCTCTTGAATCTAAACTTAAGAAAATAAAGTTGTAAGATTTTGTATCCCTAAAATTTTAATTCATTTTTTCAATACTTAAATAAAGATGTTAGCTTTAGGTTATAAGCTTTGTTTTATTCAAATTCTTAAGCCGAATTGAGTAAACAGTTCTAATGTTGGACTCCATATGATGGGGCACTATTGGACAGAAAAGTTGAGGTAACCATTTAACATTTAAAACTATTAAGTAAAGAGTTGTGGATGCATCAAAATATTGTTATTTTTGGAAATTTTTTATGTGAAATGAAGTTAATTAAGAACGTCGAAGAAAATGAACTTATACTGTTAACAATCTTGTAAAATATATATATTTATAATATTTGTTTATCAAACATCAGATAAGAATAATAAATTTATTTCTTACCTTGCTCAGTAGCGCAGGATACGAGAATCGTCAGTTGCATACAAAAAAATTTTCCATCGTAATCCAACTGTCAAGGAAGTTGAAATATATAATTTTATAGAAAATAATACGATCACTATCACACCTTTCTTGATCTATAATAAAGATACAAGATTACTCAATATATAATTTTAGACTGATGAAGAAAGTATTCTCTGATTATTGTATTAAATGAATTTAATATATTTTTCTTTCTTGGTTAAATAAGTTTGGGAGAGAGAACGTCATTTCGTTCTTCCCTTCCATAAGAAATACAGAAAACAACTAACAAATGAAAAGAGAAAAGTTAGAGTCAAAAGTATGTAGCAAAGTTCACTTCCAACGCAGTGGAAGCGGGTTTATTCATATGCAAAAGCAGGGGCTTGGTTAACCACAAAACATCTGTTGCTGTGTAGATGTAAATTTTTCTTCTTCGAAAGTTCAATCTCGAGTATAGGAAAAATAAATGTTAAATAGTCTTGAATAAAAGTTTGAATAAAAGTTCTCACGTAGGGGATTAACGCGTTGCATTTTCGTTGCATACCTCCTAACAACCCCCCCCCCCTTAAGCCCTGAAGTGATTATCTATATATTTAATATTGTTTTCCGATGTATGACAAACTTGGGCTTGGGGAGTGGTTTTGTTAGAAGATCCGCTATCATCATTTCAGATTTAACATACAGTCTAATCTAATGTAGTCTAATCAATTTTTGTTCGACAAGGTGTCGTAATAGATGGCACCGAAGGTCTATGTGCTTGCTTTTATTATGGAATTTATCTGTTGAAGCAAGCTTAATGGTCGATTGATTATCGTCGAATAATGTGATTAGGCATTTTTGTTGAAGATCTAGTTCCTTTAATAAGTTGATTATGCATTGAATTTCTTGTGCTGCACTGGCGGCAGATACATATTCTGCCTCTGCAGAGGACATAGACAGGCAAGACTGCCTCCTTTTAGATTGCCAGTAGATCGGGTTAGTTCCCAATGTGAACAAATTCCAAGACACGGATTTTCTATCGTATGGATTGTTTGCCCAATCTGAGTCGGCATATGCTCTCAAGACAGGTTCTTCAAAATTCGTATATGTTAACTTTAGATCGATAGTGGTCTTTAAATATCTGATTGTTCTCTTTACCGCTTCCCAGCCCTTTACTCTGGGATTTTCATTTCTACGACATAGAATATTTACGGCTTCGCAAATATCAGGCCTAGAAACGGTCGAGGTGTAAAGTAGTGCGCCAACCGCCTGTCTATAGTTTATATTATCCGGTAAGAGATTTTCATCATCATTCAATTTAACATAACCTGGTTCCATAGGTGTATCGGTTGGTTTAGAATTTTCCAAACCAAATTTAATTATCAACTCATAAATTTTGTTTGTCTGATCTAGGGTCATTGTGTCTTGGTCTGGCCAATTAATATTTATACCTAAATAATACTTAGCATCACCTAAGTCCGTGACAGGGTATTCTTTCCTCAATTGTGATATTAGTTTACAAATGTTTTGATCTTCCCCTGCAATGAGGAGATCATCGATATAGACAATTAAATAAAGTGTTTCGTTATCTATGGTTCTCTTGTACAGGCATTTGTCAATTAAGCTTCGGTTGAACCCTAACTTTAATAGCGAGCCATGTATTTTTATCTTCCAAGCTCTCGCTGCCTGCTTTAACCCATAAAATGCCCTTTTGAGTTTGCAAACCTTATGTTCGGATCCGGGGACTTCATACCCTTCAGGTTGACGCATGTAAACTTCCTCCTTTAATTCCCTATGTAAGAAAGCAATTTTTATATCAAGATGTCTAAGATTTAAATTTTTGTATAAGGCCATTGCTAAAAAGCTTCTTATGGTTGAATGAGACGCAACGGGAGTGAAAGTCTCATCATAATCAATCCCAAACTTCTGTCAGAAACCCTTAGCTACTAACCTCGCCTTGTATTTTTCTATTTGACCCTGGCTGTTATATTTTGACTTAAAAGCCCATTTGCTAGCAATGACTTTTGTCCTGGTGGAACCTCTACTAATTCCCAAGTACAGTTTTCTTTGAGTGAATTTATCTCGTCTACTGTAGCATTTATCCATTTTGCCTTTCTACTGGATTCTCTATTTTCATTACATCATCCCAGCACTTTGGATCTTTATTTTGAATATCATTTATTAAAAATGCAAATCTGTCAGGGGGAAACCCCCCCCCCCCCTGTTTGTTCTGTTGGACTTACGTGGTAGTTTAGTGGGGAATCTGGTGTATTGGGAATCGCATCCTGATTATGAATATCATTATCAGTACAACCCTTTTCATCTTCAATTAATTGCATTGTCGGTTGCACGGTTTTATCGATTAGTGTGTCATTGTTTTCATTTCACACATTATCTTTAATTAAGTCATTATTTTTATCCTCTAAAAATTTTACTGCACGACTTATAATAATTTTCCTTCCGTCCGTGCAAATCCTATATCCCTTACTTCTGTTGTCGTATCCGACAAATATGCCCTCTTGTGCGATATCATCCAGCTTTCCCCTATGAGATTTTTGAATATATGCATATGCACGGCAACCAAAAGTTTTAATGTTAGACAAATCTGGTTTACGACCAGTCCACATTTCATATGGAGTCCGATCGCAAGACGAAGTTGGGAGCCTGATTTGAATGTACGTCGCAGTACAGATGGCTTCCCCCCAGAACGAATTAGACAAACCGCTTTCCTTAAGAAGACAGCGTCCCATCTCCACTAAAGTGCGTTTTTTCCGTTCCGCCACCCCATTTTGTGGTGAGGAGTACGGTACGATGAATTGATGATCAATTCCCTCATTTTTTAGATAATTTTCAAATTCTTTCCCCGGGTACTCTCCTCCGTTATCGGAGCGTATTGCCTGCACATTTTTTCCAAATTTGTTGGCAGTCATTGCTATATATTCTTTAAATTTTGAAAATACCTCATCTTTACTACTTAATAGATATACCACAGTAAAGCGACTAAAATCATCAATAAAAGTTAGAAAGTAATATTTCCCCCCAACCGTAGCTGTTTGCATTGGGCCGCAAAGATCACTATGGATCAGCTCGATAGTTTTCGTAGCTCTAAAACTAGCGGTTTTGGGATAAGGGTTATTTGTGAGTTTTGATGCTATGCAAACTTCACAATCATTACTGTGTTTACAATGATCAATTTGAATCCCTAATGCCATATCTTTATTAACTAATTCTTTTATGTGATTAACATTTCTGTGACCTAATCTTACATGCCATTTATGCAGACAGTTTTTCTTTTCACAGTGATGTGTTATATTTACATTTTGTATCGGATCAGGTTTTACCTTACTTTCATAGGTTGTTATTTACATAACCCTCAAGATATGTTATACCGTCATAAGTAATTTTGCACGATTTATTTTTCAATGTAGCTACGCAACCATTCTCAGTTGCTTGTTTTATGGAAATTAATTTGGTCTCTATTTCTGGCACGTACAAAACATTTTTTAATGTAATGGTTTTACTCGTATTATCTGACATTACAGTGTTTAATTTTACAGATCCATAACCGTCAGAATGTAATTCTTGACCGTTCGCGATAGTGACATTAGATGTAGCATAATTAAAATCATGAAATTTACTTTTATCATTATAAAGGTGTGTTGAAGGCCCTGAATCAACAACCTATAAATCTTTGGAGGTAGTACCAACAAAAAATGTTAAATTTTTATCCGCATGTCTTTCCTTATTGAAATTTTTAGTTTTAGAAGCATTCGCACCTACGTTGTCTTGGGAGCATACAGCCGACCTACACTGTAAAAAATAACGGACGATTTAACGGAAGTATTACTGGTAATCTAGACGCCAGTACTATTTACTGTTATTTAACGGAAAATTTTCCGTAAATTCCGGGAAAAAGTCGAAAAAAAACGGAATATTCACGGAAATTTTTCCGTTAAAAAACAGTAAATAGTATTGGCGTCTAGATTACCAGTAATACTTCCGTTAGATCGTCCGTTTTTTTACAGTGTATTAGGCGAACTAAAATTTTTGTTTACAAAGTTATTTTATCTGGGATATTTATTTTTATTCTATAGCTTCCAGCACTGATTGATTTCATGCGAATTTTTCTTGCAATATTTGCAAAATTTATTCAGTTTTTGCTGATGAATTTTCACTACTTTGAACGCGGAGTGATTATCCGAATGCTCCTTGTTATATGTTCTCTTATTAAACTCATCGAGTAACTTGCCTCTAATAAAATTAGGTGTGAGGTCAATGTCATTTCTGACCTCCATTGCGCAAATTAAAGTATCATAACTGGGAGGTGGAGAACACAGGAGCAGAGCGGCAAGATATTGGTCGTCAATTAACTCACCTATAGCAGTTAATTTGTCGCGCAACTGATAAATATTATTTAAATGTTCAATCATATTTCCATTTTCTGCTAGTCTAGTTGAATACAATTTCCGTAATAAGTACAATTTACTGCACAAATTTGTGCGCTCGTGCGCATTTCTTAGCGCAAGCCAAACTTCTCTGGCGGTTTCCAAGTTTTTAGTGTGGACGATTTGATCATCGTCAATCAATAAGTTGATTATTGCCTTAGCTTTCCTGTTCTTGTTTGTAAAAACATCCGTTATGGGATTAAGAGGTTCATCTATTATTACTTCGAATAAGTCCTCTTTTTGAAGGTAGTTTTCTACCCTAAATTTCCAAATGTCGTAATTATTAGCGTTCAGTTTTTCAATTATTGCCTCTTTCAACAGACTCATTTTATATATTTATGTAAATGATCAAATAGTAAATAGTTAATAATATAATAATAATAATAATATGAAAAATTGGTTGCTTTAGATATGAGTCTTAATAAACATCAATCATAGTTTAGTTATTTGTTTTATCTCTTTCACTTTTTAGAAACAATTAGCGACCTCCTCAGCCGCATAATCTCTTGTAAAATATTCATATTTATAATATTTGTTTATTAAACATCAGGTAAGAATAATAAATTTATTTCTTACCTTGCTCAGTAGCGCAGGATACGAGAATCGTCAGTTGCATACACAATTTTCGTCCGTCGTAATCCAACTGTCAAGGAAGTTGGAATATATCATTTTATAGAAAATAATACGATCACTATCACACCTTTCTTGAACTATAATAAAGAGACAAGGTTAGTCAATATATAATTTTAGACTGATGAAGAAAGTTTTCTCTGATTATTGTATTAAATGAATTTAATATATTTTTCTTTCTTGGTTTAATAAGTTTTGGAGAGAGAACGTCATTTCGTTCTTCCCTTCCATAAGAAATACAGAAAACAACTAACAAATGTAAAGAGAAAAGTTAGAGTCAAAAGTATGTAGCAAAGTTCACTTCCAACGCAGTGGAAGCGGGCTTATTCATATGCAAAAGCAGGGGCTTGGTTAACCACAAAACATCTGTTGCTGTGTGGATGTAAATCTTTCTTCTTCGAAAGTTCAATCTCGAGTAGGGGGAACTGGGGTACATTGATACAGTTTTTTTCTAAGATTTTTTTTGGTGTCAAGAAAGTAGAAAATTCAAGTTTTTTTTCCATGAGGTGATATCAAAACTTGTGTAGTATGTTATAAAAATGTACAATCATTGTTTTATGTAGTATTTTTGCATGTAATTTTAAAAAAATCAAAAAAAGTCATTTGTATCAATGTGCCCCATCCCCGGGGCAGATTGATACGTTTAAGAAAAATGACGACAAAGTAATACCAATGCATATTTTTCATAAAAAATGAGTTAGAAAACCATTTTATATTTATTTGTAAAAATTCAAATCACCCACAATTTATTTTTAAGCAATATTAAATCAATCAAAATTAAATATATTATGACTTGATGTTCTGTCTGTTTCTTGTCTGATTGTTGGCTGTGGTAACTTTGTCATATCTAGCACTTCAACCCCAGCATTATCTTCTTTCTTATGAAAGATGAAAAAATTACCAGTTTTTCTGTTTATAAATAGGTTCATAAACAGAAAATGAAGGATAATTATATTAAAAATTCTGTTTATAATATAAGTATCATTTTCTGTTCTGCAGTTTGTTTCTCTTACTTAACATTTCTTATGTCGAAAATACTTTTTTCTCTGTAGAATCGATATAAATTCGAGATTTGCCAGAATGCCGTCCTTTTCTTTTATTAGTTCTACTAGCACTAGATGGTGGGTAAGTTCCTACGTCTTCTGTTTTCAAAAATACTATAAAATGCTCTAATATAAAGAAATTAGAGCTATTTCACTTCAATAAAAACTAATATTAGAAATTTTTCGTGAAAAAAAGGTTGGATTAAGGAGTGTATGGTAAAAAAAATAATAAAAGATAATGAAAATATGAACTATTAAAGGATTTAGGCTGTATCAATGTGCCCCGTCATAAACTGTATCAATGCGCCCCATACAGCGATTTTGAATAAAATGAGTCTCAAATCCAACACTTCACAATATATCTAACAATAAATAATGAGGAACTGATAAAGAGTAGCAGTACTTACCAGGGAAAGTATTCATTTTGGTTGAAAATACTGGAACAGTTGCATAATAGCATTTCAATTGTACAACTCAAATTTACTTTTGAACAACAAAAACAATAAATCACCCGTCCCATTTCATCAAACTGCTGAATCATTCCAAGATTTTCTGTATGTAGTTGAATACACTAGCATCACCTTTTGGAGCTGTTGTGAAACTTCCTGTAATGACCCTGTGAGCGGTAGAGGGGGTGTATCAATGTGCCCCATGTATCAATGTACCCCAGTTCCCCCTATAGGATAAATAAATGTTAAATAGTCTTGAATAAAAGTTTTCACGTAGGGGATTAACGCGTTGCATTTTCGTTGCATACCTCCTAACAAACAATCCCTCTGACTGCACACATATTGCAACGTCTGGACATATTAGTGATGGGAACTTTCAAATTTAAATTGATGATGGCATTCATCTATTGGATAATTGCAAATCCCGGATACACAATAATGATTCGTGATTGAGCAGTTTTGTTTGACAAAGTCTGTTTTATTTTCTTTTTCCCAAACGTTATTTCTGGTTTTCATAACATATAAAACGAAGTTTTAGGTCAGGTTTCATCATAAAAGGAGTGAATGAAAAATTTTAATTTTCCAGAAGTATCAGAAATCACATTGGTGTATTTCAAGAATATTGTAAAAAAGTTTTCACAACCAAACTTAACTGGAGAGACATTGTGTGCCTTTTCAACAATGAGTTTTGACATCAATTTTGATGGATTTAAACTTGGTTAAATAATTTAAAAAATAGTAATTTAAATAAAATGTAGTTAATTTATTTTATTCATATTACTTTATATTTCTGAAACATATGCAGTTTTTTTTATATAAAAACTATCAATATTTTCATATTTCGTTCATTTGTTCAAAGATGCCCCTTACTTGTTCCACAGCCAGACTTCATGTGCTTGTTCAAAAGTACCCCTACATGGGGCAGGTTTGAACAAAAATCTTCCAATTATTTAATGCCTTACAACTTATTTAATTTGCATGGAAAACTTTTAAT
The DNA here is from genome assembly GCA_964019185.1 of Maratus speculifer. Classification (NCBI taxonomy): domain Eukaryota; kingdom Metazoa; phylum Arthropoda; class Arachnida; order Araneae; family Salticidae; genus Maratus; species Maratus speculifer. Next base: position 117,182,698 of record OZ025291.1, read on the forward strand.
TTCTAGTTCATATAAAAAAGAAATGCATTGTTTTTATTATTCAATATAAAAACGCAATAAAAATAATTTATATAAGAAATGTATTGATTTTCTAAAAATTTGTTCAGACGTGCACCCTTCTCCCCTATTAGAAAAGAGGTGCTTCCCAACGTTAGATGATACATTTAGAATACTAATTTTGAGCTGTAACAATTTAATTTATTTCAAGATTGTTAAGTATATTTCTAGATGAAGAAATATTTTAGGATTAATGACTTGTTAAAGGAAACTTCACTTGCGTTCATTTTCAGTGAGTCCACATCGAAATCGAAGTGCTCCAAGTGAAATTATCATCTTGATAATCATGTAATTTATTGCAAAATTATTAATTTTATATTTAGATGGGGAAACACTTAATAATTAATGGCTTAATTAAAAAAAAAAACTTGCTTTCTTTTTCTGTTAGTCTACATCGACGTTGAAATAATCCATGGGTATGGAATGGTAAGTGAAATTATCATCTTGATAACCTTTTAATTTACTACAAAATTGTTAATTAAATTTCTAGATGGAGCAATACTTAATGATTAATGGCTTGTTAAAGGTAACTTCACTTGCGTTCTTTTTCAGCCAGTCTACATCAAAGTTAATTAATCTATGGGTATAGGAAGATCAGTGAAATTTATTGGAAAAAGTCTTTCTTCATAAGAATTTGTTTGTTTACAAAGTGTCGCACGAGATGGCAGCACTATAAAAGCGTTCTCCGAGAAGAAAATGATCTCATTAAAAAACTTCCATCTGACGTCACATTTACTGCAGACTTGTTATTACCTTCAGAAATGATTCTTCGCGAGTGATGTTGACATTTTCCTCAAGTTGTTAATTCGGAAGTAAAACTGTCAGCTCCGACAATATATCTTTTTTAAAGAACTTTAAAATTACAAGATTTAAAACTCTTCTTCTTGTTTTTGTATTAACGTATAACGTGCCGTGTTTTCATAAAATTTATGTAATTAAAAGAGCTATCTATCCAAAACGGAAGTGCACATATTATTTGTTCTACAGAACATACTAATGAAATAATAACCTATTATTATTGCCGCAATATTCAACGTGGTCTTAGTAAAGAAGAAAAATAATATTCTTCAAAGAAGATGCCACGCAAGGTAGGCCTCAATTTATATATATTTATTGAACAATTATTTTAACTTTGAATCAGAACCCACCCTTCAAAATTATTATTTGGTAACCTTTTAATTTATTTAAAAATTGTTAATTGTATTTCTAGATGGATTAAATGATATTAAATGATTAATGGCTTATTAAAGATAACTTCACTTGCGTTCTTTTTCAGTTAGTATACATCGACGTTGAATTAATCCGTGGATATGGGATGATAAGTGAAATTATCATCTTGATGACCTTTTAATTTAATGCAAAATTATTAATTAAATTTCTTGATGGAGAAATATTTAATGATTAATAGCTTGTTAAAGAAAACTTCACTTGCGTTATTTTTCAGTCCGCTGACATCGACGTTGAATTAGTCTATGGATATGGAATGGTAAGTGAAATTGTCATTTGATAATTTTTTAATTTATTTCGAAATTGTTAATTATATTTCTAGATGGAAATATATTTAATGGTTAATGGTTCCTAAAGAAACTTCACTTGCGTCTTTATCAGCCAGCCTACATCGACGTTGAATTAATCCGTGACTATGGTATTGGAAAAAGACTTTATTCATAAGAATTTGTTTGTTTCCAAAGTGTCGCACGAGATGGCAGCACTACAAAAGTGTTCTCAGGAAAAGAAAAAGAATTCCCTAAAAAACATTCTACTGACGTCACATTTACTGCAGACTAGTTATTACCTTCAGAAATTATTCTTCGCGGGATTTGTTGACATTTTTCTCAAACTGTTATTCCGGAAGCAAAACTATAAGCTCCGTGACTTTCATTATTTAAAAAACTTTAAATATAAAAATTTATGATACTTTTCCTTCTTTTTGTGTGTGAACGTGTACATCTTCTGTATTTTCTTCGAATTTATGTGAATTAAAAGTTTGTCAACCGAAACCAGAAGTCAACACATTACTTGGTCTACAGAACACATTAATTAAATATTAACCCATTATTATTGCAGCTATATTCAACGAGGTCCTAGCAAAGAAGAAAAATAATAGAATAAAAAAAGATGCCACGCAAGGTAGGCCTCAATTTATATATATTTATTGAACGATTATTTTAACTTTGAATCAGAACTCACCCTTTATATGGGATGATAAGAAAATTTATCATTTGATAACCTTTTAATTTGTTTCAAGCTTGTTAAATGTATTTCTAGATGGAGATATATTTAATGATTAATGGCTTTTTAAAGGAAACCTGACTTGCGTTCTTTCTCAGCCAGTCTATATAAACGTTAAAGTAATCTATGGGTATGGCCCGTTTTTTACTTTTTCGATTTTAATTGCAGAATTTTTTTTTTTTTACTTTCGAAACCGGTTCGGAAAAGGAACGCGTCCTCATTAAAAATAGCTACAAACAAAGTTAAAAAGTAAAAGAATGGTCTGTGTACAGATCGTACACTGAAAACAAAATGTAAAGTTACTAAACGTTTTTTAGGAAACTGGGATTCCTAGAACTTTTTATATAATGGTAACAGCAAAAATTTATGTAACTGTCATGAATTTTTGCTGTTAGCGTCATATAAAATGTTCTAGGAATCCCAGTACCGAGAAAAAATGTAGTAACTCAGTGTATATAGCATTGTCGTATTTTGTATTGTCTACTCAGCTATCCAATGCAAATAAATAAATAAATAAATAAAAATTAAATGAAATGAAATAATTTAAAAGAATTAAGATGCAACTGAGATATCTTTGTAAATTTCTGCCATAGGATTAGCATTGTAAACGGTCTTTTCGCTTGACTCAAGTAGCCTCTTAAATGCAAGGTGAAAGATAGCATAAGTAAACCATTTCAAAGGCGCATAAGTACATTTGGAAATCCGATTTCTACAGTTACCATCTACAATGAGAAAAATAGTTTATAATCTTACAGCGTTGTAGCGTGCAAAAATTTAGTTCGGTCTGAAAATGCAAAACTCAGTTGAAAATTCCCACATTCAACAATTTCCGAAAATTAGCAGAATTGATCATGAATTATTTCATACACTCTGGTATATGATCTTCAGACTTCATGCACAACAAATGATATGCAAAAAAATTATTATTACATTTAAAAACGCTTAACACAATCGAAAGCACACTTCCAGGAATTATTGATCATAGGCGGTCGCGATACTGTAACCGTACTCCTTTGTATATCTTTGTAAAATGCTATGGATACCCTATTCTAATAGCAAGCACCATGAAGTGCACCTATATCGATTGCAATATATCTGATAGTGCTAACATTATTAAAATCTAACAAACTTTTGTTTTTTGTGTATTATGTTGTAACGGAATTTTTTTGAATACTCCTGAAAGCAAATTATAAATGCTATACACCAGGGCTGTCCAACCTTTTCGTAAGCAGGGGCGCACCTCAGCTTTTGGTATTCAATGAAGGACGCCATTTTTCATAAAACTGAAAACATGCGGCAGTATTATTGCCCAGTTTTACTAGTATGCATGCACATCTTAATGATGTGGGAATGAATTTTAAGGCAGTAGACAAAGGCACCCGTGGTTTTGAAATCGAATGTATTAAATTTCAAATTATACATTTTTGTACGTAAGGTCCTACATAAAAATATTTTTAACGTAAGGTATCAAACATTTTAAACATGCCTATAATAAAAACAATAACAAAAAATAAAAATAAAAATAAATAAGCATGGAGATCAAAGATATTGTAGGTTTCTTTTAGGAGCTAATATACTTTTTGACTCATTTTGAAAATATGAATTAATTTTATAAAAATAAAATTAATTCACTTGTTATGTACGAAAAGAAAAACAAGTATGATAGCGACCAATTCATATAGCTGGTTCCAGGGAGATAGTCTGGAAGTGCTTTTATAGATGGAAATCATTTTGCAATGTTATAATAATTTTTCTAAGTAAACTGAAAAAAAAGCTAAAATTTCAAAAAATCAAGAAGGAAAAATTGAGCTTCTTTATCCCTCGTATAAAACAGCAACAAAAAAAAGCTGAAATTTAATGCACATTCAAGTTTGTCTTTAAAGGGGCGGGCGGAGGGAGTGAAAAAGGCTTATTTTTATGTTACTTCTTGAATATTAAAAATAGCTATTTCAGAATATTATAAAATTTAACCATCTTAATTACACTTTATAATCAACTAATATAACAACCCCGTCAAAAATGACGGAATTTTCATTTTCAGTTTATTTTCATAATAATACAAACAGAATGAAGATTTTAGTATTGAAGAGTTTGTATTGTAGAAAAGCACATTTTAAAAATAACAATAGATTTCTACAAATACAAATGATAAAGTTTTTAATTTTTTTTAAACTTGATATTTAGTTTTTGAACAAATTTTAATTTCAAAACAAAGAGCAGTATTTATTACAATAACGATAATAATAATTAGCAAAATGAAACTCAATTTCTGAAGATTTCACAAAGCATTAAAATTAAATATTGAAGTATTTTAAATTTTAAAATACATTATTTTTATTAAAAGTATGATTCGGCAGTGGCTTTAATCATGGGCATATGATACTTTTTTTATTCGATGCTTTTAGGCATGAATTAAGAAGCTTTGTGTTTTGTTTTTTAAATTTGGATTTGGCGCTATCTATACGCAGTTAATATAAACAAAACATCTTTTTTTAAAAAATAGCAGTTTTATTTTGAAAATAGTAAGTTTTTCAAGAAAATTCGCATATTTTCGACTATCTTTCGAGAAAATTCGTTTATTTCCCTTGATTTTTCGAGAAAATTTGTTTATTTCCCTTGATTTTTCGAGAAAATTCGCATATTTTCCGCGATTTTTGACAAAATTTGCGTATTTTCCGCGATTTTTCGACAAATTTCGCGTATTTTCCCCGATTTTTCGACAAAATTCTCGTATTTCTCACGATCTTTCGTTAAGATTCGCCTATTTTCCGCTATTTTTTGACAAAATGTGCGTATTTTCCCCGATTTTTCTACAAAATTTTGATATTTTCCCGGATTTTTCTTCAAAATTCGCGTATTTTCGGACGATTTTTCTGCAAAATTTGAGTATATTACACGATTTTTCGATAAAATTCGAGTATTGCCATCTCGATTTTCTTTCGCGAGCTAATCGCCGTCTACGTTCAACCGGCGTTTCGTTATTTTCATCAGGCATTGCTAAAATTATCGTTAAATTACAGAAACAACGATTTACTTGAAAATATATATAAACCATTGACTTTCTTATATACGTAGACGCCAAATCCCATTGTTATCTCGGCATGGTTTCGAATCCAACATCTTTGGCGAAAAGATGCTGTTTTTTTGGCGGTGATCGCTTTATTGGCAACTTTCAGATTTCACAAAGAGAAAAGAAGAAGTGCGGTCCAATTCAAGACAAACATAGCAATATGAGTTTCGGCGGGAGAAAAACCGGTTTGGCGTGCTAAATCTGCCCTCCGTCACGTGACGGAAGGCAGACATGTCGGCCTACGAAAAGGTTGCCATTTTGGTGTCTACGTAGGTATTATAGGTCATTGATATAAACCTACCGCGTGTTCAAAAAGATCAACAAACACATGTGCGTTCTCAAGTACAAATAATTTTGATTGAACGATTCTCAAACGTGATTGATTCACTACATTTTTTGCGAGAAGAATACCACGATCCAGGCTACTTTCGCTGATAGCGAAACGTGACTAACCAATCAGAATTCTGCATTTTAAGAAACAGTGAAAAGTTCTTAAAAATGCATGCTTCTGATTTAGATCTCTATTAATTATTAGCAAAGTGAAATGTAATTTCCGAAAATATCACATTAACTTTTTGATATGCCGAACATTAACTCGTGTTTATTACAAAGTTCGATTCTTTATATTATTTGCCAATAGATGATTGCAAAAAGAGATTTTGACAGTTTTAAACAAAATCAAATTATTTAAAGAGTTTAATATGATTTTATAAATATTTTAAGAACAGAATTAGATAATTGACGTGTATTCTTTTTTTTTTAATAATGCGTTCAAAGAGTCGTTCATTTGTTTCAAGATTTGGAAAATCTGAATGGCAACAGAGTTCGTTTGTTTATATCGTAATCTGATGTTTACAATTACTTATTTTTAATTTGGAGCCTAATACATTATAATTGGATATGATATACATGTTTTATAGAAAAATATGCTGTTTAAACGTTATTTTAAGTAAAAGAAATTATCTTTTAGCTGTCATATGTCTGCATTTGTTTTCCATTAAGCCTAACGTGGCGTATTGCTAGGGTCCATTCACAGATAGGAGTGGCGAATCCTGGAACCGTTCCACACACCTCTCCAGAACGCATTTTATTATAAGTAGATAAACAATAACACGAAATCCTCAAAATATGCATGATTAAATTTTCAAAGTATATGTTTCTGGCTTAATATATTTTCGCAAGTTTTGAAAATATCTCTCATGAAAATAAGAATGATTTTTAAGAAAAAATTCTTTATAATGGAATTTTACTGCTAAAAAGTATGATAACAGGAAATCTTCAAAAGGACGCCAAAAAAAAATTTGCAAAGGGCGCCGCGTTGGACAGCCCTGCTATACACTATTTATTTTCATTACCAAACATGATATCACTACCTCTATAACATATATTGAAAACTTTGCAACCACAGAATATTTAGTGAGCGAGTTAGAGCGCGGACAAACAAAAAGAATAACAGAAAAATGGAAAGACAAATGGGCAGACAAAACAAATTCATAAATGACTCAACTATGATGAAAATTGTTGTTTTATCTCTCTCTCTCTTTTTCCCTCCTTTATACGCTTATCCTGTATATATTTGCATGCTTTTTTTTTTTTTTTTTTTTTTTTTTTAGTCATTTTAAGGAGAAATAAAACCTGGTATTGGATTGGTCACTAATTGTTAAATTTCGGTTTCATTTTCTATTTTTTTTTTCCCCTTTGATATCCATATTGATTACTCATTCAAGCTGATAGACTCTTCACAAATTATTCAACTCTAAAAGAAAATAAAATTATGATTATAGCGCCATTGGACTGAAACAATACCAAAATAAAAGAAAAATAAATAATTTTATTCTTACAGGAGTGCAAACTCGCAAGATTATCTGGTGGCGAATTTAAAATTTTGTAACGTGCTTCTTATTGCTGTAATGAAACATTTTTTATTTGCAATAAAGTTATTGAATAAATAAATTAAAAAAAAAAAAAAAAAAAAAAAAAAACACGTTTGATTTGGCAACAAAATTAAATGCCCTTACTAAATAAAGGCACAAGTAACGGGTGTTAAATTTATATTAGTTTTTGTCTGAAAATTTAAATATTATAATGCTGGGTATAGTTTTAAGTCGCTTCTTTTTGGTAGAAGAAAAAAAAACAAGAAAATAACAAAAAAAAAAAAAAAAAAAAAAAAAAAAAAAAAACGAAGAAAAAAAGAAAAAAAAATTAAAAAGGCAAGAAAAAATGTTTTCATGGGTTATTTAAATTCTCATGTTAATAAGAGCGTGAATTTAATTGCATTTAAAAAACTGTCAACACTGTTTTCAGCCCTCGTCTTATAATCAATATTCAAATGGATAAACAAACGTTTAAAACCCTTGGTAAAGCGAAGTGAAACCAAAACTAAAATAAACTGAATAGCTGCGAAAAATAACACTTCTCCACACATGAGGTAGGCCAAGGTTTATCCTAGCAACAGCACGATTTTGCCTTTGATGCCCTCGGACAGTATGTAATTTTAATCAAAAAATTAATCAATACCAGAAAAAAGAAAAGAGTTTTTAAAAGAATGGAAATTAAAGGGAGGAGCCATTCTTGTCTCTGCCCTTTCGATCCAAATCACTGCCTATCACTGATACGAAGGGCCTTGACGTCAGAAGAAGTTTGAGCGAATCACTTGCCTTTCTAGTTAAGGTGTTATACTTAGCACAGGATTCTTTGCAAATATAACGGCTTGCCACATAGTTTTAGTTAGCACTTTTATGGCGAGTTTTCAAAGTTTTTTAGATGCAGAATTTATCTTTTTGAAATGCGCAGTAAAATTATTTTGAATTTCTCCCAATATATTTTTTTCTTCTTAAATTTTAATGTGTCAGAATCAGTATAAAATAGTCTTAAAACGAAAAGACACTTTGTATAACGTTTATTTGGCTGGAAACATACAGAAAGGAAATTTTCGAAAACAATTCAAAATTTGCAGAACACTAATTATAGAAAGTTATAACTGTCAAGTTTAACATTTACTAATCAGCAGGAAATGTTTAATTCTTACTGATAAAATTCGAAGTTTTGAGTTGTAAACAATTAAAATTATTGTTAAATGCTTAAAATGCATTTATGTTTGGAGATAACTTATTTATTTATTTTTTTTTCTACATACATTTAATAAAAACTGGAGATAATTAATTTTTAATCCTTTTTTTCTGGATATTATAAATTTGGACGGGAAAATTTTTGATTTAAGTTCGTTTAGTTTTTTCCAGCATAAAATGAACTTAAAATGCTACCTCAACTTAGGAGTACTTCGAACATGTGGAGGGTTATTTGTGCCGCTAAATAAATATTTAAATCGGTCAACTTTGTGACACATGCTTTAATTTATTTTTATTCGGAAATACCTGAAAATAGCAGGTGTTGTTACTCAGAAACTGTCTAATTGCACTCAGTTTTCTATTTTTTAAAACACATCTTTCATAACAAGCCTTCAAAGTTGACGTTTTTGAGCAAATTTCCCAATGAAAATAGAAAAACCGGTCGAAAAGCAGGAAGAAAACGGGTGATCACGTGATAGAAATAGCTTAGGTTATTTAATGATCATAAAATGGAAAATTAAGTTCGATTTGAAATCGTTTCCATAGTCAGGTATTCCAATTTTATATCTTTCTATTAAAAAATGGATTTGTAAATGTGTCAAAAAGGTTTTGCGCTTGTTAAGCGGAGCAGTTGAGAACAACCATAATGTTGTTACCTGTATAGAATTGTTAAACCACATCAATATTCGCAACGCAGTGCATCCAGAATGAATTTAAAACAACTTTTTATGTGTGGGTGTGTGTGAAATCGAGAAAGGAGATAAAGGAGAGAGTATAGCAATTAGTATCCTTGTTTAACAGTAACCATAAATTATGGTACTTAAATACCCATGCATATAAACATTGATATATTACTTTTTTTTAATATTGAAAACATGCTGTCATTTAAAATTAAAATTTAATAATTAAATTCAGAGTTTAATCGTACTATGTATACTTAATTTAAATCATCCCTCTTAAAATATTGCTGTTAGTTTTAAATTAATGCAATCCTAATGAAACTTTTACTTTAGAATTATTACAGAAGTGGTAATTTCTACATTTAAATCTCTGAAGACAATGAAAGAATGAAAGGTATGCTGAAGTTTACTACAACTGCATATTTGACTACAATGAAGCGATAAAACAATGATGAAATCTTCAAGGGCGGATCCAGCCTTTCATTTAGTGAAGGCTCATAGCGTCTTTTTTTTTGGGGGGGGGGATTGGGCGGAGGGGGGATCATATTACTTAATAACCAATTTTAATGTTGAAGACTGTTCTCATATCCAAATTGGCTACTTTTCTGATACTTTTAAGAAGTCGTTTTCCTTCGTAAATACAAAAATCGAAAATTGTTGAAATTTTCACCATTTTCATAAGGACGGAAAAGTCGCCCAAAGCACATTTGAAACTTTCAGTTATTTCAATATTGATATTAGTCAACTTATTTTTTTTTTTTTTTTTTTTTTTTTTTTTTTTAATGCCTATGTGTTATTGTTGTTGTTTCCAAATCTTCTGCTAAGGAAAATGAAGATCGTATATGTTTATTTATCAAACATAAAAACGGAGGATGATAGAACCATTTGAAGTTTACTATTTTTCGATTACTGATGTTTCGTTGGTGATGAGAAAAGTAATAGGACAAACAATCACAGAGAGTGTAAAATGTTTTAAAAATGAAATTAACTTCCACAGTAGAATGAAATCTCGATAGAGGGAAGATTTTTACACAGAAATGCTTGAAATCCACAACTTAAGCCATGATTTTTTTTTCTTTAACGAAGAATGAAACTCTGAAGTAAGCTAAATTAAGAATTTATTTCACAAATGCCCTCTGAAATGCAATTCTTAATCATATCAATTTAAAAAATGTTTATAAAAATTCAGCAAAATAAATTAAAAAATACAAGATGCTAGCTTGTATTTAAAAAATGGAAAATTTAAACAGCTTTGCCTTTTATTCTGCAGAAAGGGCAGCGCCCCCTGGACATCACTTTTTCATAGATCATTTTTAACTCTTGAATATAAAATGAAAACCGAAACTAAATATTGCTTTTCATTCGATGTTCAGAGGCATTTCAAAATGTCCTTATTTCTTTTTTTCACCCATAGCGTTTAGTTATATTCGAATACGTTTTAGTTTATTTTTCAAAATCATTACAGAAAAAGAAAATTTAATGAAATAAATTTTTAAATCGTAGGAGTAACAATGCCTTTTCCCTGCTTCCCGCCCTATTGCCAGCGCCCATGGGCTGGATTGATGGGAAGTATTGCCTTTCACTTCTAAAGAGATATTTTCTCACCTGCAGGTAAACAAACATTAGAAACCCATATCGCATTAGGATACGCAATTTCTTATGCTTGGTTGATTTATCTACCAACTACGCAACCGAAACAGGATACCGCCAAACATTGGCCACCTTTCGTACCTGTAAACGTCTTGGCGACTTCCAGGTAAGGGGCAGGGTAACCCTGGATCGGGACCACAGGTAGGGCTTTGGGTATCAAGCGTAGCGACGTAGTAGCGTGGATACCTGCGTCGGCACTCAGACGCGTAGCGAGAGCCCCAAACTTGCATGACGGACGCCATCTTAAGTTTCAAGCGTGACGTCGACGTGTGACGTCACACTAGAAGACCTCGAGGATTGACCCTTTATTGACAATGCAACTCTTGAGTGATTTTTAGGGATGAGGATGGAATTTTTTTCCTTGCAGATATTTGAATATCGTGTGATTGATTTTTGTGGCTGTCCAATTATCTGTTTGTGATCAATTAGAAACTATTTAACTAATTTAAAACACCAATTTTAATTTATTTAAAGCATTAAAGAAATTGCATATTATCTGATAAGAACTGTTCATAACATTTGCATTTCTTCAGAAACATACACCGTATTAGAATATTTGTTTTGTAGATCTCATAATAAATTATTGCAAATATTGTCGCTCTTGCTTGAAAGTTAAATCATTTTCTTGAAAACTATTCCTTTGTCTTCTGGTGCAATAACAATAAAAATTGACAAACCTTGGATTTAATGTGTTTTAAAAGAGTTCTTCATAAATACATCCTGAAAGAAACAGTCGGATCATTAGAAAACTTGGAAAGTCATTTACTATTGTGAAAATTAGTGCAATACAAATATAAGCTTTCTGAATTGTTTTTATTGTTTTAAAAGTGAAAAAAAAATATTCCTTGCAGTTTGCTATTTATTAGTGGACAGCCCAGCGATTTACTTTAATATCTACAAGGTGTGAAGAGTGATTATCAAGCATTTAGAATAAAGGTGTGACTACTTGGTCAGTGTTATGCGGCAACTATGCGTAGCCGCGTGTAGTGGCCTGTGATCCGTGGATGCTTCGGGAAGAATGAAGGAAAAGTTTTTCGCAGTTGAAATGTGCAAAAAAGTAAGTGTTCTACATTCAATATTTGTTTCCTGATCTACCCGATCGTATAAGTTTATATCATTTAAAAAAATATTATGTTCATACAGCGAACAAAATAAAATTCAAAATAAAAAAAAGTGACAAACATTTTTTTTTTTTTTTTTTTTTTTTTTTTTTTTTTAATATAAAAATTATGCTTGAAACGAACGAAAATAAAAGAAAAATAGAAAGTTCACTATATCAATTTTAAATTAAATTTATTCTAATGCAAAATGTGAAATAATTGTGATAATTAACAGAAGCGATAATTTTAATGAAAAATTATCTTGATTCTATAAAAAGTATTTTTTTTTTATATGTATAAAATCAACAGCACGGAAAGAAAAGATTATTTTTAGGGATGATATTTAGAAATAGTTTTCATTCATTCAATATTTTGAATGAATAAAAATAATATTCTTAACTAAAAAAGTAAAAACATTCATAAAATTAAATTTTAATTAAAATTAACTCAATACAAAATTTGAAACAAGAAATCATAATTATTCTAAAGGAAAATCTAAAAGTTCCATATTGTTCATTCATAGATATTTTTTTTTTTTAATCGGAAAAATAATTTAATGGTTCAATTATTATTTTTTTGCATTTTTTAAGTTTCAATTTTTTTTTATCAGAAATATTTCTGTCATATGTTTGGAATAAAAATTTAAAACTTAAATTTCCAAATTAATTAAAGAAAATATCACATTTCATACTGTACAAAAAGAAAAAAATAATAATTAAAAAGTTGGGCATTTACGCCATGAAAACCTCAATAATAACGTGAAAATACAAATTGGAAGTTTGCTAAATGATGTGTATAAAATGTTTTAAAGTTAAAAACTAAATATTTATAATAATAATTTATATTACATTAAAAATACTATAAACAATAATTTTACTTTAATGTTAGTTTAGTTTTTAACTTTACAACATTTTGTATAGTTTAATATTTATTTTACTACCAATCAAACAAGAACAATTTTTTTAGTTTAATTAAAAAGGTATTTAACTTAATTTTAATTATTTTCTGGTTTAAAAGCGAGATAATAATCATTTTCAGAATTTCTAGAAAAAGAGAGAAATTTTTACAATATTTTTATTAATGTAACATTTGATTTCAGATTAAACCTGCTAAACATAAGCTAATTTCTTGATGTAGAAAGTATACCTAATTAATTTTCGAAAAAAAAAAACAAAAAAAACAATTTAAGATATAAGTGGAATCTGTGAAAAAAAATAATAATTTCGAGTAAATTGAAGTAAAACGTTTTGTTGCATTTTATTCATTTGCTTCTTAGTAAGTATATGTACTAATCTCTATCTTTAGCCCCCCCCCCAAAAAAAAAGAATTATTAATTAATAATATTAATTTACTGCCATTTTTATAAGTGTCCCTTAATAAAGATAGTCTCATTTTCTTTTCTTGAAAAGATTGCCTTAAATTTTAAGTATCAAAAACACCTTTAAAAATCAAAATTGTTTCTTTAAAAATCAAAAGTGTTTCTTTAAAAATCAAAAGTATTCTTTTAAAAGTCAAAAGTATTCCTTTAAAAATAAAAAGAGTGCCTTTATAAATCAGAAAGGTGCCATTAAGAATGTAAAAAATACCCTTTTCCCAGAAGCAAAATCCGGATTCTTTAAAAAGCTATGGGAGGGCATACCTGCATATCATGTTATTTCGGCCAATGAACATATTTCATAATGAAAAAACAAAAAAACCTCCCCCGTCCTAATATAATAAAAAAGTTGCATCAATATTTGGAAAAATTTGCATAGATAAAAAAAAAGGGGAGGGGAGGAGAGAAAAAAGAATTTTTTATTGTCAAGCTGCACAAAACACATATGCTTGTTCCAATCATGTTCATATACTATATTCTGCTATGTTATACTAATTCATTATATTATAAAACATTAGAAATATTGAACGTTACATTAATCCCCAACAAGAAATTGGAAATATCAGACTGAATTTACTATTATACATATCATTCCCTATCTTTATCGATACAGTAATACAATCTTTAAGAAAAATGGGACCTAAAATCATTTTCCATTCATATTTGAAATATTTTCTTTTCTTTTTTTTTTTTAATATTTCTTCATTATGGTTTTAAAAAAAAAATGGTTTTATAAATGCTTCATGAATATTTGAATCTTTCCCCAGTGAAATTGGAAGTCTTTTTAACTGCACATAAAAAATTCTAACACTCTTTTCAAATATGAAAAAATATTTCGAAAAACAATTGTATATTAAAACTTTTGAACTTACGCGAAGCCCTAAAGTAACTCCCGAAAGTGCAAAATATTTTTTTATGTAAAAATTTGCGGTTTCTTCCCAAACTTATTAAGTATAAATACATCCGCATTTCCTGCTATGAATGTCTTGAGTTACATAAAGCATATGTTACATTTTTTGCTAATTTTGACAGTGTGGGAATTGTTCCCATACATAAGGCAAAAGTGGAGTGAAAATACATTTTCCCCGCTTCTGATTGCTTCGTTTTTTTATAATTGGTTTACGACCATTACATTTCACCTTTCTGCAGCACGCGATGCAATTTTTTTACTGGTAACATTTACATTATTATAGAAATGAAAGTTTTTTTTTTTTTTTTTTTTTTTTTTTTTTTTTTTTTTTTTTAACAGCAACGAGATATCATTATAATAACAATAGCAATAATAAAATTGAATTGTAAAGGAGCGCCATATGAGATTGAGAACGATGTTTCGGAAAAATCATACTTATAAAATCTGTGTTAGTGCGCCTGTTGGAAGCTTTAAAAAAAATGTGGTCTCGTATGTGATACATTTCTTTTAACTTTGTGAGGAAAATTGTTTTTGCTGCCACTACGCAGTAGCTGTTATTGTATGCCAATATTTCTCATGTGATGTAACGCATTCAGAGATTTTTCATAAGCTCCTATTTTTCTAAAGTTTGACAAATCTTTTTGTTTATCAAATTACTAATACACTCAGTTTTCTCTTTAAACATTTCCGTTAGAATCTTCTTTTAATAATAATAATAAAAAAAAAATTATAAATGCCTTTAATTTAGCGATGGAGATTTACAACTATAGTTTATGTATGTAGCTTAGCTAACAGTAGGTTCTGTGCCATTTGAACTGTTTTAATACAACTCTAATTTTATTTTAAGTTGATCAAATTTATGAAAGATTTATTTTATAGATGGAAAAAAAATGGCGAAAATCCATTTTTTAGGATAAATTTTATATGAAGCAGTTTTTATGTGTGTATGTGTATAAAAAACAGAACTTTCGGATACCATAGAACAAGTTTTGCAAAACGAGAATCCTCATTCAGCGCACGTGGAAAAAATCAAAAGAACGTGCTTCTAAATTCTATATTTCTTCAAAGAATAGAATAAAATAAAATAAGAATACGATAGAAAAATATTAACCGAATAAATGCTTTATTGAAACTCATAAAATGGCAAAACTATTAAAAAACAAGACTTATAATAGTAACAATGATAAACATATAATATGAGCTTTAAAATAATGATAATACAAAAATCATATTCCCAACATCCAATTATTATATATTCATTATCAGAGAATCCATAAAAATCCTATTCAAACACAATTAAGCGTGTAATGACGCCCAATCGTATAACATACTGAGGTTATGGTTTAACATCTTGAAAATAAAATTATGATAGTTTGAGGTATAAATAACGCATTAAAATTTATATTACAACAGTTGAATATTTCTTTTTACCATTTTTCATGTCATACACTAATTCAATCTTCAAGCCACGCAATTAAAAATGAAAAGCGACGAATTAACACAGAGTGGAATAATAAAATAAATTAACAATAATACATATATTCTCTCATTAAGTTAAAAAAAAAACTACTTCTACTTTCAACTATATTAATTATTGTCTCGTTCACTTTCAAAAGAAAATTATGTATTTGTATAAATAAACAAAACTATTCTCTGGGGACGAGCCTGATTAAGGCTGGGAAGTACTAAGATTTTTTTTAAATAAAATCAACTATTAACATCCATATTTGATTATTTTAATCGTCTTTTAAGTAAATCTGAACATTATAAAGTTCATATTATGTATTTTATGTTAAAAATAAGGCGAAAATTGCTTTCCGCCATGTTTTTTATTTATTGTTTAACAATAAAAAAAAAAGTAAAAAGTAAAAGCTGTACCCAATATATAAGTTTGTGAAAAGCAAACAATTAAAAAAATAAATAAATAAATGGCGATGGACTGTTGGCATGTGCATAACTTGCAAATAAAAATCGATCGTTTTTCAATTCACTTTAAAAAGCGGCAACTTGAAACAGTCGACAATTTTTGCACAATGATAAAGTATTTCGCTAAGTGAGCATTACGGTATGTATAGAAGAATTGTGCAAATGGTAATGTATTGGAAACTGTCAAGGAAATCTTTGCGATCAAATTTATTGTTTTCTATTTTTCTCGAAAACTATGTATCGTCACGATATGAATCTTGGGAAAACTCTTTTGTTTTAATAATGAGGATTAACGTTCTGCATGATTTGTGCGGTGGTTTTTAAACGCACTGGTATAAATAAATATGACCATTGTAGAAACTAACAAATTATCATCTATTTTAAATATAAATTGCAAATTAAGTATTAAGACATGATACATATAAATCTGTAAAGTTTGAAGTAAGAGATTATGTTGTGTATTTACACCAGTTATACACTTAAATATTATTTTGCAAACTAAAATCTACACACTTCTCTCTTAGATGAACTAAAGTTTTAGTGTTTAACCATTTCATTGATTTTATAAAATTCCTTTTTCTAATACTCCCCAGTCTAATGTACTATACATTTGCGATCTGTGGAGAATTCTTTAAAAAAATAAGGTGTAGCGCTGATTTAAGAAATCTGATAAGCACTGTTGGTAAAAAATAATATTTCGCTACTGTGAACTTTAAAATTTAACTTCTCTTTTATTTTACAGAAATAGGATATTGAGGCATTTTTTCAAAACTTAAAACAAATAAAATGTTCGGTTTTCAAGTACGTTTGTTGAATCCATGAGAAAAAGGCCGGTGGTTATAGACTGGTGTGCTCCTGAATTATAGTTTATCTTTAGAGGTTTTTAGGAATACCTTGAAAATTTTTAGTAAAATTAAGTAAAAAATCTAGAAATTAACAAAAGTGCTTTAAAATACAACATTCTGAGACCCACAGTTTACTATTTATGCAGTGATGTTTATTCTCATGAAACTGGATTTTTTTTTATAATTCGTTTCAGTGTCTGAATATTCCTAACAGGAAATGTCAGAAAGCTGAAATAAAGGACGTTTTTTGAATGTATAATTATTGTTTACTCCAATATTGCAAAATTGCATTTATTACAAATAAATATATAATTTAAAATATCTTTTGTAATCTCAATATTCAGGGGTCTGTCCAGACTTTTTTCAGAGGGTCCAGTTTGTGTGAAATTATGAATTTTCTTCTTATACTTGTGAAAATTCTAGTCAAAATTTTGCGAATTTTAAATTATCGATGTCTTCAGATTCTATTTTTCATATATAAAAAGCTAAGTAATATGCTCTTTGGTGAGTTCAACTGCTTATTTACAAGCCAGATTTTATTATTAGATGATTATATTTGTGAAAAGTTTAATTTGAAGTTGAAAAAATTCTGTGAAAGATCAAAATTAAGAGAGAAATAATTTTATGAAGGGTCCTGTTTTGGGATAAAATGTTTTATGAAGGGTCCTGTTTTGGGATAAAATGTTTTATGAAGGGTCCTGTTTGGGGATAAAAAAAAAGGACCTAAAATTTTTCTAAACATATTCCTGATATTGCATTTGCGAATTTTTTTTTCTTTTTTTTTTTTTCAGAGAATTATGTTTAAAACGAAAATAAAATTCAGTTTGATCCCTTAAAAAAAGATTTATTACGTATGTATATCTCTGTAATTGAAAAAAAAAAAATTCCATTGCAGGAAGATTTTTTTTTATTGTTAAATATTTTAACTGGAGAATTCAGAAAATTGTGAGCTTAGATTGTCGAATTTTTCATTTCTTAAGGGAAAAAAAGAGAGAGGCACCTAAAAATTTAGCTTCTAATACAAAAAAGTATTACGTAGCTCATAGATTTCCTAATATCCCTGTGTTTTGAAGAAAATACAGCTTTACACAAGATTATTTCAAGATTTTTTTAAAAAAATGAGATAGGTGAGTTTGCTATATTTTCGGTGAAAAATGGTCGAACTAAAGTGACGTTTTAGTGTTTTAACGAAATATAATCAATGAAAAAATTCTCACAAATCTCAGTTATTTTATTTAAAAGTATGTTGCGGAGATTTAAGCAGGGATTAGATTACTGTGCGAGAAAAAGAAAAAAAAAGTTTGAGAAACTCTAAATAAAATTACACTTTAAAAAAAAAATGCAAATTTACAAAATTAGTTTTTGTGAAACTACAGTACTATGTAAGTTGCCAAAATTTTGTACAATGTACAAATATATATATATGTATATAAATTTATAAAACTACAAAAATCTGTATCATACAAAAATCTTGAGGTCCCATGGTTACCGACGCCCGGATCCAAGCCCTTAGTCTCTAATATTGACCCAAATCCAAGGATAAATCATGTCACTTACACACACATTTTGCTCTTTTTTTATTATAAAAAAGCAAGTTTTTAAACAAAGAAATGCAATTCTTTTGCACAAGTTAAATATGATTTTTCTGCCAATATTTTTAACAATAATAACAAATGAAAAAAATTCTATTTAATATTTAAAAATTATAGCAAAACTTAGCTTTTCTCTTATTTCTGAAAACAGTCAAGTTGTAATAATGTTTATATGCAAGAGCAAATTATAATTGACTTGAAATTCATGAGTTTGACTCGCATTCTCAAAGTTCTGAACTGAGTTTAATTCATTTTTGGAAAAGCGAACTTGAGTTAAGATAGACTAAAATGATTTTTGTTTAAAAGCTTTCCTACATGTGGACTTTCTTTTTAACACATAGAAGTAAATTATTTTCAATTATTTTAGTTTTTGATGCTACTATTGAAGAAAATGTGCTTTTCAGACAGGTAAAAAATTAAAAATCAATAAGGTCATAGTATTTTGAAAGCATTCCTTACTAAGGCTTCAAAGAAACAGTATAATGCGTCTATTTACATTTTATAAATGTTTATTGGGACTCAATACTTAAAAAAGTTTTAGAAACGATGATTTAGAACAATATACATGTGAGCCATACCCTGTAATTTTAGTTTTCATGAGTAAATAAGCATGTAAAAATCAACTTAATAAAACACCATTTTTAAACTTCCAGTTTTAAATCTTCATGTTCCTGTGTCTATAATTAGAAAATATTCTTGCTCAGCTTTAATGTTTAATACTCTACTCTCCCGGTGAGATCCTTGTCATACATTTAAGAGTGTTAGTGTCTCAGCTTTTGAATTCCCTTCGGTAATGTTAGATCTATGAGCGTTTGCAGCATTCATTATCTCCTCGAGAAATTAACATTTTTAACTTCTTTTTTCAACTTCTCTTCTTAATTTTTTTTTTTTTTTTTTACTTACCTTTTAAAATATTTCGAAAATCTATCCTTAATTTTATATAAAGTGTTAAAATTCTATTTCCAGTTTGTTAGTTTTTATAGCATAAAATATTAAAATTAGCATAATTTTTTGAAATATTTTGACAACTAAGAAAAAAGTGATATCCTACAAGAAGAGAATACTGAAAAATGAAGTTAAAAATCTTAAGAGAGACCCGAACCCCATTTTTGGCCAAAAATCATCAAAAGTTCAAAAAAAATTTTATCTCAGAAAACGATAAAATAGATATTTGCGAATATCCATGCAAAATTTCAGAACTCGGGGATACTTGGAACAGGTAGCAAACGAGCTTTTTTTAAGTGTAGTCACTAGAGTTTAAAGGACTAGCGGCCATTTAAAATGTGTTTTCCTGTAAATGACTTTTTCCATATTTTGCCTAAGTTCAAAGTACTAAAGCTCAGTGGTAAAATGGTTTAGAAACAAAGAGCTTATGTTTTTAGAATCTTAATAAAATGTGCAACAAAAGTAAGGAGCGATATTTTTGTTAACTATTTCTGAAATTTTTACATAAATTGGTAAACATGAAAGTTATAACGAATTTAAAGAAATTTACCATGCGTACTTTCCTTTTTTTTTAGCTGATTAAAATAGAAAATTAAAAATATCTCTTCCTAGGTCGTTTCCATATACTATAACACTATTTAAGAAATTTTAGTAATACCAAAATATTGAAAATTGTATAAGGAGTAGTAATTTAAAAAAATATATTTTTCAAAAAAAAAAATCATAAAAATGGACAGAAAAATATACTTTTTAATAAAAAGTGAATTTTTTTGCTAGTTATTCCTTACAAAAAGATTCTTAAATAGTATACCAAAATT
Source organism: Maratus speculifer (assembly GCA_964019185.1). Classification (NCBI taxonomy): domain Eukaryota; kingdom Metazoa; phylum Arthropoda; class Arachnida; order Araneae; family Salticidae; genus Maratus; species Maratus speculifer. The sequence goes on from OZ025291.1 coordinate 117,202,966, forward strand.
CATTACTTTAAGATCAATAATAAAAATTTTGGGTTTTTTCTTACGGGTCCCTTTATTCTCTGAGGAGATATTTTGAAGATGAGTATGTATCAAACGCCCATAGACTTAACATTAGCGAGAGAAATTTGACCGCGGAGTGACTAGCACCCTTAACATAGTGAAATAGCACAACGTAGAAAGCAAGAGACGGTAAGGAAGAAAAGAACGGTAAGTTACCACATGTATAGTTTTAGGGAAATCATATATATAATAAATTTGTTATTTTAAATATTCTTCATATGAAACGATATATTCACGAGAAAAATAATATTGAAAAAATTTTTTTATAGCGTTATTGACAATTAACGTTCATATCTTTTAGTAACGGGATGGATTTCAAATCACTGACTAAGGGCTCCGAATTCATATTTAGTTCATATGGGTACAATCGCTTTAAGGAGAAAACGAGGGAATACTGTTCATAATAATGCCAAATTGTTGCAGAGAAAAGGGGGGGGAAAGGCCATTTGCCTGAGAATTTAGGCATTCATATTTTATTTTATTTTATTTCTTTATTTCTTTTCTTTTCTTTTTTTTAAGTTTTGTTTGGTTGTTATTTTATTGTAATTCTAAAAAAGTTTGAAATATTCAATTTTGACATCAGATTCAGATTCTTCTGTAAATTTTACATTCGCTTTAACCAAATGGGAAGTTATTTGGTGAAGTAATTTTTGAATTAAGTTTAAGTAAGTTTGAAAGCGTCAATGTTTATTAAGCTTTACTCAAAAAGTAATGGGCATAATCAGGCGTAATTTTGGAGATTCACGTATTTAAAGTTAATGCCAAATTGTTGCAGAGAAAAGGGGGGAAAGGCCATTTGCCTGAGAATTTAGGCATTCATATTTTATTTTATTTTATTTCTTTATTTCTTTTCTTTTCTTTTTTTTAAGTTTTGTTTGGTTGTTATTTTATTGTAATTCTAAAAAAGTTTGAAATATTCAATTTTGACATCAGATTCAGATTCATCTGTAAATTTTACATTCGCTTTAACCAAATGGGAAGTTATTTGGTGAAGTAATTTTTGAATTAAGTTTAAGTAAGTTTGAAAACCTCAATGTTTATTAAGCTTTACTCAAAAAGTAATGGGCATAATTAGGCGTAATTTTGGAGATTCACGTATTTAAAGTTTCCAGAAATTGATTTTTGTTAAAATTTTTGTAGGTTACAAAATATATTGTTTTCTAAGATTAGTGATCATTATATATTTTAATTTCATGATACATAAATTACTATTATTATTGACAAATTTTACAAAGATGATTTTTTTTTTTTTTTGGGGGGGGGGGTGGAGAACGGTTATCTAATTTTTAGTAAAATCTTGTATGTACCATTATATTGTTATAGCAGAATTCATTTTGAGATTATTTCAAGTAACAAAAACAGATTAGACTAAATTTCCAATATTATATCGTATAGGTTTAACTTTTCTTTCTTCTCTTTTTTTTATTGTGGCTACGTATGTACGAATTCTTAAGATATGGAAGAGAAGAGAGATAATTTTGCTTTGGTGGTAAAGTTTTTGTGACGCACTATCTTCGCTTAGATAAATAATATAACCTGTTATATGCAACTAACTTTATCTTTTAAGAGAAAAACGTGTCTGTAAATCTTGATATCATTTTGACATCGAACTTAAAATTTTGTTAAATTTCAAGTTCGCAAATTATTTAAATTATTTTAAAAATCGCGAATTAACTTATTAAAAGGTAATTATTAATATCAAGTTTAAAGTTAATAATATAAACATACTAATCATTAATCATTAAATTGAATCATTAAATATTCCTTTATTACTAATAAAGGAATATTTAATGATTCAATTTAAAAAGTAATCTTTACTTTGTATATATTTTTTGTTTGAGTATATGTTTGTATTTATTTCTTACCTTGGTATGGAATAAATCTTTCTAATGAAACTTATAAGAAAGCTGTCAAAATGTTCAATGTGACCGGTTATTTTTACCATAACTTTATTTAAAAAGTTGGAAGATACAACAGGGTAAACAGTTTTACTGTCTTTTTACTTTATATCTCAGATAGTTTTATTGTATCTTAGAAATTTCATAAGTGTAATTCTCGAAGTAACATTAACAGTTATTTTTTTTAATCGAGCTAAAAATATGCACGTAAAAATTATTACAACGCAGCATTATGTTTTAAGCACAGTGGAACTTCTAAATGATGGGCGCAGCATTTTTCCGCTATTAAAAAACGCTAATGTATAGATATATAAGTGTTAGTATTTGAAAACTTGTCCGCTAAATAAAGATATTCGCTATTCGAGAAGTATTCGTTAGGGAGGTTTTACTGTCCTTTCACTTAAGAATAGTTATACCAGTGAAATTTAAAATTATTTTTTCTTATTATGCTGAGGATATGTCTATAAAAATTATTACAATGTACCATTTTGTTAAGTACAGTGAAACTTCTGAATAATGGACACCCCGGGAACACGGAATTTGTCGGTTATTCGGAGGTGACCGCTATTTAGAGATAAAAATGTAGAGATATATATACGTGTTAGGGAAAAAAAATTGTCAGAGTTGTCCGCTGTTCAAGAGTATCCATCATGGATGTTTTATTGTATCTTTTTTAAATAACAACAATAGTGAAACAAAATATTTTTTTTCTTCCCGCACTTAAATCTGGTTGATATTTAACAAAAGTCCTTCCGGCAATGCCGGGAGGAAGAGGTAGCTTTCATATACTTACATATTTATTTATTTATTTTAAGGTAAGTTACATTGTTCAAAAATACTAAGCTCAAATTAGTGGAAATAATCTTATAAAATTAGTGATTTTATAAGATTGAATACTAGTTTTTGTCAAGACTGAATATTAATAGGAATTTTTAGAAATTAGTCATCTTTTATTCAACCTGGTTTTATTTTAAGCGATTTAGAGAGTCACCAAATTCCACGATATCATAAAGTGTATGCCATTTTAAAGCAACATTGTGGATCGTTCAGATCAGACCGTTTCAAAATGTCAGCCATAAGCAAATTTCAAAGTGCTATAACTCAATCATTTTTTAAGATATAGACAAAATAAAAAGTGTTCTGGAATCGCTGTTTTAAGTTCTAACACGTAAAAGAAAAATATTTTTCAAATTTTGATTTTTTTGCATTTAATTTTAAATTTTTAAATTTTTAAAAAAATTAAAATGACCACTATTTTGAAACAAAATGGCGGATGATGCTGGCCAACGAACTCGGCCGAGACATTTGTATGTACTATGTACATACCAAGTTTCATTGAAATCGGTTCATAAATACGCGTGTTATCACGTGACAAAAATCAGATCGTTTCAAAATGTCATCCATAAGAAAAATTCAAAGTGCTATAACTCAATAATTTTTTAAGATATAGACAAAATAAAAAGTGTTCTGGAATCTTTGTTTTAAGCTCTAACACGTAAAAGAACAAAATGGCAGATGATGCTGACCAACGAACTCGGTCGAGACATTTGTATGTACTATGTACATACCAAGTTTCATTCAAATCGGTTCATAAATACGTTAGTTATCGCATGACAAAAATCAGATATATATATATATATATATATATATATATATGGTTATATATATATATATATATACATGTCAACATTTGAACGGAGGGTGGTTTTGGGGTCTGGGGGTCATGATCGGTGAAAATATACCAAAATTTTCCGGAAGTGCTTTCCTCCGGACGGCTGCAATAGGTAGCTTTTTACTTTTTGTAATGAAAGCTATCTAATAGTAATTTAATATAATTCAGAAAACCACAGATTTTTATTTATTTATTAATTTATTAAATGGAATATGTCTTTTTTTAAGCAAATCGTTCTATACTATCATAAAAACAGCAATGGTAACTTTGTTCACGATCAAATCGCAGATAATGAAATTAGTATTTTCAAAGTATAATTTGTAGATAAAAAACAAATTTTAAACATCAAATTCTCATAATTTTCCCATTTCTCCATAAATCTTCAATCGTTAAGCTTATTTTGATTTTGATATCATCAAGGTTACCACTGTGATAAGCACTCTTGTGATAATATTTTATGTTCTATTTATGTTTCTATTTTATATTTGAAATTACTCAATGAACCGAGTAATTAATATGCAAAGTGAACAAACAACTTATCAAACTTCTTTCTCAAATCAAGAAAAGGAAATGCATTTCCTTACTTTCTTAAATAATAATAATAATAATAATAATAATAATAATAACAAGAACAAAAAGTAAAACATGTTTGAATCACATTCAGTTTTTAATGCATATGTTTAAAGTATTGATAATATAAAAAATGAAAATATATAATGTAAGATTAAGTGGAAATTTTAATCTACGATTAATCTTTAAAAACAAATCAATATTTTGTTAGTTTAGTATTGTCTGCTTTCCTTTACTTTGTATGTTATCTGACGCATTAGGAAATGCGAGTCAGTCATTACCTAATATTTAAAGCATTAATTAGTAGATTTAAATTAGTTCAATTGTGTCTAAAATTCACACACACACACACACACACACACACACACACAAAAAAAAAAAAAAAAAAAAAAAAAATCGATGAAGTTTGTTTAGAAAGTTGTATAAACTGTTCATCTACAGAAGCACTAAAAAGAATTAGATTATATTGTGTCTATGAAGAAAAATCATTCACGATGTATTTTAATGATATTGTACTAGTTTAAACATATTGAAATATATATATATCACTAAAGTGTACTACAAGTTTCTTATTATAGAATATGGTATGCATAGAATTTGTCGTTTATTTACAGGGACACAAAAAGGAATTTGGCTGCAGAAGAAAATGAACAATAATCGAACCATTGAAACTTATGGAACAGTAATTGCTGGACATGCGTTTTCAGTTATGATATGCGTTTTGAAATTTAGTAATCATTTAAGTATTATTTGGTGAGCAAGAATTTTATTGATCATAATCATGTACAGGGCACAAAATTTTCAACAAGATCCGTTTATTGGCGGATGTTCATGAATAGAAAATTTCCACTGTATTTATCCATTCAACAGAACTAACTTATAGCGTACTATGTAGTACACATACATATCTAAATATTGATCATATATAGGGTGCACGAAAAACTTTATATTTACTTGATTATTTATGGTAATAGCAGAAATTTTGTTTTCAAATTATGGTTATGTGTTTTCCAAATCGTTCATTTAAACATCACCTTTAATTTTATTAAACTGTGAAATTTTGTTATAGTTTGAGAATGTGTTTCATAATCCATGCTGTACGCCTGATTTTTCGTTATTGTTTATTTTTAAAATAGAAACATTTCGTATAGTGTCAAATTGAATACAGAGCAATCTATACTAAAGTGCTTCATAAAAAGTATGCACTATTAAAATTATATATTTACTTTTTATGCATCATGAATGTTTTAAAAGCTTTCGAAAAATATAATAATGTGAATCATTTGTGATTAACATAACACCATAAAGTAGAAAAGGCGCGAATCAATACGATAAACATTTACTTTTTATTTAAAAGAAAAATTTAAATTGGAAAAACTGATTTTCATAAATGATTTAAATATACACTTATTTAAAAGTATATAAATTTAGACTTTAATCATTTCAGAACTTTGAAAAAGACATTTGGCAGATTTGAGGAGATTTAATCCTAATTTTTTAAATAATTGTTTGTTTTTATACCATATACAAAATTACAGCAAAAAAAGGTGTAATTTGTCTGACATCACGAATTGCTGACATTCTCAGCCACTTGCATATGACCTCAGCTATACTTAGGATAAAGCTTAAGATTAAATAGAATGAAATAATATATATTATCATTGATTTTAAATGCATGAATAGTTATTATGAAATAACTAGTTTATTCAGATTCGAATTATATTATTTTGATGCAATGTTTTTTTTTTTTCTCTCTTACGTCCGAATTGATTAAAATTTGTAAATTGGTTATTATATTTCTTCACCAGTGTTGCTAGCATCTTTTTATAAAGTAAAAATTAAAATTTGTTGTAAAACATTTTCAGTGTGTTTTCAAGTGTGAGGGGAAACAGAGAGAGAAAGGGGTGGAGTACAGGGCCTGACTAAAACAGTGGCATGTGGGGCAATTGTCCCGGGCCCCCCGGCTTGAGGGGTCCTCCAAGCAGGGGTGTAGTCGTAAAAATAACAGAGGATTTACGCTCGAAGCAGAAGGCATACGCTGAATGCTGAGGATATACCCTAGAGTGTGTGTACTATAACTTTCTTCAAAAACAGAGGTTATAAGATGTTCCATTAAAAAATCCAGAAGGTGTACGACTTATACCCCGTATACCCTCCACTACATTCCTGCCCCCAAGGACAGATGTAAGTTTTTTGTTAAAGGAGTGTCAAATTATAAAAAATGACCAAAAGTGAACAGAATTCTTTTATTTTATGTTTTAAGGGGCTCTTTTCTCCTACCCCCTCTGTTTTCGTACCCTATGTCCTTAGATTTATCCTTATATTCCTGTAAACCCCCCTCCCCCCCAAAAAAAATCTATCGTTTCTTAAAGTTATCTTTCTTCAACTATTGTGTATATAGATGTCAATAGTACTTGGAACGAAATTTATATGCACATACAATAGGTGTGAATTTTAGTTTTAGTCACTTCATTATAATTTTAAAAAAATTTAAGATACCAGAGGAGCCCCCACTATCTAAGTCGGGCGTGGGTGGAGAATGTGGAAGAGATTTCTCGGTATCCTTTCTTCAGCATCGCCGAGTTTTTTATTGACGCATGCAATTATGTCTTTGTTGACATAAGTAACATCTCAACATTTTATAACGCTATACGGTAAAACTTGTTAAGTTGACCTTCCTCCCCTTGTATGCTTTGAATCTAAAATGATTTTATAAAAGCTTACTAAAAATGGCCCATGTATAAATTTGGACCTTCCTAAGTTGACTAGAAAATAGTTGCATTGCTGATGGTCAACTTCTAGTTTCCAGAAACTCAAATCTAAAATTTATATAAGAATACAATTTGCTGAAAAAAAATGTGTTGCTAAAAATCTTGCGATATATATATATATATATGTATAACCATTGTGCAATACTACTTTTTAACACCTATAATAAATATAGAATAACCCATAAAATAACAAACTAAAACAAATCAAGAGGGGTTGGCAATATTGGAACAATTACGAAGCATTGGAAATGTCGAGTTTGGCTCGTTTTCAAGAGTTATACCAAATAGACACATTAAATATGATTAATTTCTGGTTAGAAATCAGGATAAACCTACCCTGTAAAAAAATTTGCCGTTAAAAAACGGAAATAGTACTGGTAATCTAAAAGCCAGTACTACTTCCGTTTTTTAACGGAAAAAATTTCCAGGAATAGTTTCGTTTTTTCACAAAATATTTCCGTTTTTTAATATTTCCTTATGTAAAAATTTTCGTTTGAAAAGTTAAAAATTTTTTTCAAGGACAACTAACATCTTTGTGATTTTTATTCTTTACTTTGCAAAGGCACGTTAATATCAGGGACACATTATATACATTTAATTTAAACAACAGAGAAGAAATGTTACTAACCTTCCATGGGGCTTGAACTCAAGACCTTGTCTGTCGTAGCCGGTAGTGTAATACCATTACGCTATGATTTCACACAGCACCATTTCAAATACCTTTACTTATTTCAGATGCATTTCATGAAGTAAAGACAAGATTTTTGAACGCGGGTTTATTTTTGTAGAGATAATATTTTTTTATTGAACGGACAGTTCTAAATCAAGTTTTACAGATTTTCTTTCTATAATTTCTAATAGTTAGCTTTTTAATTTTAGCTTTATAAAGAAAAAAGTTTAACCTTTAAAATATTACATGCATAAATGAAAGTATTTAAAAATTTTGTTTCCTTCTTTTTTGGAAGAGTTTTAAAGCTATTTTATTCATATTTATTTATTTATTTTATAAAAGGATACTAACACACTTAAAAAAAAAAAAAAAAAAAAAAAAAAAAAAAAAAAAAAAAAAAACATGCATTTTAAAAAATATTTTGTATGACGATCTGTTGTAAACTCAATAAAGATAATTACTATGGGTTATGGGTTATTAAAATTAATTACATTTATTGATTTTTATAACTTAGGTAATCGCCAAAATGATAATAATTTCGGTAATATATTTGGATCTATTTTAAATTTTAAGAACGAATTTCTTAATTTGAATATATTAAAATATGTATATATTAAAATTAAAAGTAGAATTTTTTCCACTTAAAATATCTTTCGCACTTTTTATATCATGATATAAATAAATTAAACATATTTAAAATTATATTGAAAAAAAAAACAATCTTTCCTTAGCTATCTCAAACTTAAAAAGAATTAATAAATCTTATTATTATTATTATTTTTTTTAATTTGTAAAAATATGCTATCTTTTTAATATACTTTAAATTTTATGTGTGAACTTCTTAATTTGACTAGATTAAAAAATATATATATTAAAATTAAAAGTAGATTTTTTTCCACTTTAAATAACATACGCACTATTTATGTTATAATATAAATAAATTAAACAAAATCAAACTGAAAAAACAATAAACTTTCCTTAACTATCTGAAACTTAAAAAGAATTAATAATAATTATTATTATTATTATTATTTTAATATTGTAAAAATATGCCATCGTTTATAATTAAAACAGAAAAAAAAATAAGAGAAATGTTGCTATGTTTTTCTATTTGTCATACAGATGGCGCCACGATACTTATCAGTTAAAAATACTGATAACTTGTGCTGTTTAAAACGGAAGATGTTCTGTTTGCGGTGAGATTTACGGAACAGTTACTGTATTTTTAATCTCAAAATAGCAAAAAACGGAAATACTGTTTTTTTCTTGGAAAAATCAAACTATTCCGTAAAATTTTAGCGAAAAGTTTGTGTATATTAACGGATATTTTTTACAGTGTAAAAAAGATTTTTAAATATCCAATTAATCGTACATTCAAAATTTAATTCAATGAAAAATACTAGACATATATGAAATCAATAATAATAGAATTAGCAAGGAGAAACGACTTACATTATACAATCGCCAACAGGTGGGAGAAAAAAAAAATTCAAATTTGCAATCTCATTTCTCTACAGTTAAGAGATTAGAGTTAACAGAATGTTGTAAGGATATATATGTATAATTGAACATATATATATATATACTGATATCACTCTTAAAACGAATGTGTGTATTTGGCTACTCAGGAAAGAGCTCTAATTGATTGGATCGTGAATGAGTTGATTTTTAAACGTTTCGCTCATCTTGATTTAAACTGCTTGTTTAAATTACTCACTGCTTATTTAAATTACTCATCTTAATTTAAAATGCTTAACACGTTCGCTGCTGCTTACATAATGATCGCACTGTAGAAATGTGCTTTTCCCAGAAGCCGATTTACTTTTTATAACAAAGAATCAGTAAAAGATTTTCCCGCGCCAGCGCGTGACCGGCTATTGGACATCACCCCACATCACGCGCTGGCGCTTGAAGGGTTTCTTAACGTTGGCGTCATATCACGTGCAGGCGCGTGATCGTCAGCGAATGTGTTAAGAACAACTCGTTCACTCTAGTTGCTTCGAATTTCTTCCCAACTCTTTATGAAAAGCTGACTTCTGCTCGATTTGAGTTATTTTGGCACTTCCGTTTTAAGGCCCCTGTCCTCGCTCGAGGAAACGCTTGCGAGCTAATGCTATTCCTATGGGGAAGCATTTTTCCAATAACTCTTTCGCATTTTGACATTTTTGAATAATTTTTTTTGCATTGGGTAGCTGAGATGCATGCCGACAGCGCACCTTTTTTACTTTTTTGATTTTGGTGGCAGATATTTTTTACAAAGTTAGTTTCACTTTCAAAACCGGTTTCGAAACTGAAAGTGCTTTTTAAAAAATATATCTGCTACCAAAATCGAAAAAGTAAAAAAGGTGCGCTGTTGGCATGCACCTCAGCTATCCAATGCAAAAAAAAAAATTACTGAAAAATGTCAAAATGCTAAAGAGTTATCAGAAAAATGTTTTCCCATAAGAATAGCATTAGCTCGCGAGCGTTTCCTCCAACGAGGACAGGGACCTTAAGAAAGTACACCGTTTTAACCCTTTCCGGCACACTGTGCCCGGTCTGGGATACCTAATTTTAATTCCAAACTTGCAAACGGCACCAGTAATATTTTAGTAAAATTTTGCTTTTACAATAAAAGCTTAAATTAAGGAATTCAAAATATCTAAAAAGTTCGTTTGCGAATTCCGGTGTCAGTCGATAATTTTTCATTTTACTAACAGATTTTGCCCGTGCCGGAAAGGGTTAAGAAACCTCCCTGCGCGACTACCTACATTAAAGCGACCGCCTCCCTGAGTGACCATTTTTTCATGGAACAAAATTTTTTCCCGTAGGCTCAATACTAATTTTGCCTCCATTCAGAGACCACCCCAGTTGAACTCCCTCCATGATCGATAATTTTTTTTTTTTTTTTTTTTTTTTGAAGAAGAAAATGAAACAAATCCCGATTTTTAATGGTCGCTTGAAGAAGGTTTTATTAAAAAAGCAATTCCGGACCAAAAGTAATTCCGGATAAATAATCCATTGGATTATTTATCAAACTTCTGAACTAAGTTTAGATTTTTTTTATTATTACCCAGATAACTTGTTTAAATGTAAGAGGTTTAAGTTTTTAAACACCTTTGTGCCTTTTTAGCAATGAATTATGGTCACTTTGGCGACGAATTAAGAATTATGGTCAATAAACTCCCCTGCCGTTTTCTGTCAGGAAACTCTCAAAGAAATAGATAAAGTAATAAAATTGTCATTATTTGTTCCTGTCCAAACATAATTATATTTATTTACGAAAAGACTTTGAAAGGACTTGAAAAATATAAGTTATAAAAGGTAAAACCGCAAAATCAAAGCAAACGATAATGTATTCATTTTTTTTTAAACTCTTCAATAATTAAGTTATGTAATTAACTTTTGATACCTAAATTTTTATTGGTTGGTAGTTAAATATGTGTAATAATACTTAATTACATTAAATTTATATTTCGATATTTAAATTTTTATATCTTATTTTAATGTGAAAAATAAAATTTAGTAACATTAATTATTATTTCTTTTCTAATAATTAAAATCTAGATTCAGCGATGACCTCCATTAAGAGACTAACTCTGGGAGCGACCAACTTTTATTGAACAAAACGTGATGGCTTTAGGAAGGATATAATGTATATATACATATCTAAACTGAAATAAAAAATGTATGAGCAAGTCGGTAAAATTCTAAAGATGAACAAAAAATGAATGTGGGAACTAGAAATGTATAATAAGAAATTTTGAATCAACTACAGAATCATCAGAAAAGCATGGAGGTTTAATTCATAGTGAAGATATGTTATTTCATCTAATTTTATCGACATTACGTTTAAATTTAGCTTCTTGTAATGTATCAAAATAAACCAAAAATTACGAATAAGATATTAAAAGAAAACTAATTATAGAGAAGATAGCACTTCAGTGAAAGATAAAAATATAAAAATATCTGATTAAACTATCTATCATCTCTAACTTAAGATAATATGTGTGTGTATATATATGTATATATATATATATAATCATTAATTGTAAAACAATATATATCAACAAAAAATGAAAAAATTAATTAGAAAGAATATTTGGAATTTGCAGATCTATAGTAGGCTCATCTGACCCCAAAATAAAACAGAACTACAAATAAAGTGTGTGGTTCCATCTTCGCATCAGCCTTGAAAAGCAAAATAATACGAATTTGTTGTACCAACACACATAAAATCAAAATAAAATGGAGAAAAACATTAAGAATAAATCATAATTAAAATGGAATTAAAATGGATAAATAAGGAAAAAAACACACCAGACACTAATGTTTAGATATGAAAAAAAGTATATAAATGATATATATATATATATATATATATATATATATATATATATATATATACATAACCATTATATAATATTGCAATTCAACATCTACAATGAATGTAGTATAACCCAACCCAATATATAACAAACTTAAACATGACAAGATGGAGTTAGAAATATTGGAAATAATAAATAATAATGGAGACTGTGGTACGTGGCTCGTTCTCATGGGCAATACCACGTAGACACAGCAATTACGATTAATTTCTTAACTACACAAATTATTATTATTATTATTACTATTATTATTATTATTATTCCGAAAAGGGAAAATAGAAAGTGAGATGACAGAGAACTTATTAACTCTCTTCCGGCAGACTTAACCCCGATTCTTTGATTAATTATAAACTAATCATTTATTTTACGATACAAAACATAAGAATTCAAAGCTAAAATTTATAAAACGACAAGTAAATGACTGAATTATTACTACGGAATTTCTAAAGACCAATTATAATAAAATTCGATAGTTTCGATGTTAAGTGATTGCAATGTAATTTCATTTAAATACAGGAACTAAATTCCTGGAGGCAATTATCTGAATAAAAAACAAAAATAAAACTTGCATTTTTAAAAGAAGCATGCAGGGAAAAATACAAACATCTTAGAGCTATAATTTTCTCCTATAGAATACATATAATCTAATCTGTAGTTTTAGGATGTGCTTCTGAGATCTTTGCATGTACGACCGGGAGTCGTAATGATTCGTGGGAAAATTTGGCGGATGAATGATTCCGTGGGTAAGAAAAAGATTGAATCAGTGATTCAGTAAGATGCAAGTTGATGAGCAAAAGACATAAAGTGAGGCAGAATCGGGAATTGTACTGATGTTTTGCTTGATATCAATGACTTCGTGTTTATGAATATCTCAGTATTTTTTATCACAAAAAGTGTTTATAACAAAATTGTCGTTTTCAAAATACATCCAAAATGATTTAAGATTAAATCTTAGTTAAATCAATCAGTATATATATATTTTTAAAGGTTGACTAGGTAAATACTGTTAAGGGTGTTCTTAAATCAAAAAGGGCAACTTTGTGACACATACTTTAACTTATTTTTATTCGGAAATGCATGAAAATAGCAGGTTTCATTATTCAGAAACTGCCTAATTGCACTCAATTTTCTTTTTTCTTTTCTTTCTTTCTTTTTTTTTTTTTTTTTAAACACAATAGATTTTTCATAACAAGCCTTCAAAGTTGAGACTTTTGAGCACATTTCCCGACGGAAGCAGAAAAACTGGTCAAAAAGCAGGAGAAAAACTGGTGATCACGTTATCGAAATAGCTTAGAACTGGATAGGTAATTTAATTATCATAAAATGGAAAAGTAAGTTTGATTCGAAATCGCTTCCATAGTCAAGCATTCAAATTTCATATGTTTCTGTTAAAAAATAAACTTGCAAATGTGTCAAAACATTTTGCGCTTGTTGAGCGGAGCAGTTAAGAACGCCCTTTATAAAGGTATTTATATATTATAAATGCTAGAGATTCTCAACCTGTGATCCGAGGAGACCTAAGGATTCCGCGTGCACTCCGCGGGAGATCTGCTACTTTTTTCGAAAAGAAAGAAAATTTCAGCGGTATCTACACCTTTTTTAGCAGGAGATTTTAAAATATGCGTTCAATTTTATTATTACAATTGTCTTTATGAGTTGAAAACTATTTTTAACTAACTCAATTCTTTTAATAACTTAATTTTTATTTTCAATAAAAAAGTTTCTGTTACAACTTTAATTTCTAACTATACTATTCTATTTTTATTTATTTCTTTTTCCGTTCGGAAAATACAATAAATGGTGAAACAAATATAAGTTTAAAATATGAAATCGAAAAATTGCTGTCCGAATAAAAATTTGAATTTTCTCAACCCCCACTCTACCTTTCCAGCGTGATCTGAAGTTTAACCTGTATCTGCATGTTTGATGCTACACTGAACCACCTTCTCGAAGAAAATTATTCTAACATAAAAAATATTCCGTTTGATATTTTTAAATATGAAACGTATGCTTTAAAAAAAATCTACCCCATCACTTGTCAAAGCCAATAATGAAAAAGTCTTACACTGTTAAAAATTTGCAGCATTCTGTCCAGTCATTCGACTATTTTTATCGAAGACCGTTGCATAACCATAATTTAATGTTATTTTGATCATATTATTGCCCATTTAATTGTCAGAATATAGTTAAATTATGGTTATGTAACCATGGTTTCCAAAAACAGTCGAATGAATGGACAGTTTGCTGCAAAATTTCAACAGTGTAGAAACTTCCTAGCCGATAATTCAATGAGAAGTTTGAGTTGGTGAAGCTCAAGTAATTAGAGAGCCTTTTAAAAAACTTTATACAGTCGATATCTTCGAAAAGTTGCTTGATAAAAAGTTATTAATTTAGTGTTAAATATCGCAAAAAATCTGCGACATCCTTGGCTTAGAAGCTTAGAAGTGGCATTTTAGAGATATTAAATTTTCAATAAAAAAAAATTTAAGAATTACGCCTAAATAAATATGAAAATATGCTGTGGTGGCTGTGTCATATTTTCAGAGTTTTCCTTGCATATAAATATTAATTCTGATAACTTTTCTTTCAAAAGTCCCCCTGGAAATCATTCTGGTATATAAAGAACTGGCCAAAACGAATGTTTAATAAAATTCCTCTTCTCCCTTCTTTAAAAACAAGGAAGCTCCACTAGATTCATATATTTAGCACTTCATACTTCATTTTCACAATTCACGATTTTTCTCTCCTCTTACTTTATTTTATTTCATTTTTTTATTCCTTTATTGACTTACAAAAGATCGATCGCATTTTACAGAAATAATTTTTACGATTAATATCTAAAAGCATAAATTCTGAATTTCTTTCAATTTCTTTTACTTTATTCAGAAAATTTTACTCTAGTCTATAGACATGGATAGAATTTATCATGGTAGTAGAGATTTTTATTTAGTATAGGCATCTCAATTTTCTCACATCCCTGTTGAACGGCTTTACGAAGTTTTTTCAGTGCTCTTTGGTGGCGATTTCAGAATGCTTTGTGTATAAATATGTGGGGCTGATGCTAAATATAGAAGTTTGTGGGCGCCAGTGTATGAATTATGGTTTTATTATAGCGCTCAAATTTCATTTAAAAAAAAAAGGGGATTCATGGATATAAAATAAAGTAGTGAGATTCATGTTTACCATTGAATTTTGTTATGAAACTAAATTAAATTTTTAAAAATGTAAAGCAGTGTATTAAAATCACACTATGCATAACGTAGTAGAAATCAATTTTTGAAGATCAAATTTCTGTTTTATATGGAAAGGGCATGAATAAAGTTGAGCTTTGTATGGACGAAGGTACCCTGCGACAAGCATTATTCTAAATCAATTGCCGCATATTTAGAGGAGGGGCGGGGACCCTAAACAGGAATAAATTATGGCTCATTTGAAAAAAAAAAAAAAATCATAAATTCACCGCACAAAAAATAAAACCATTTTTTTTTTCTTTTTGCATTTGATTTATTAAAGTAAGCTTTACGGAGACACCACAAACATGTCAAAATCGACATGACTAAATTAAGAAAAATTGTACTGTCATGGAAATTTCGAATAAAAATTATATAGCCGAGAGTCAAAACTATCCAATAGAGTGGAAAAGTTGGAAGAAATCCGGAATTTATGCACAGAAAAAGGCTAAAAAACCTTTCCATATGGTTCCGTCAACTTTCTACATTTGTAATAATATACGTATGAAAAAGAGCTATCTAGAAAATCCTATCAACAGGGGTCAGAGTTGTCCTATATTTCCTATATATCCTATATTTATAAATTAACCTTCAAAAATGTCCTATATTGTCCTATATTTTTCTAATTGTCCTATATTTCCTATATTTCTCTACTTTCTCATATATTTGGTATTAAAATCATCGCTTGTTTTCACATGCATCGCTTTGCTCGCTGAGTTAGTCTAACAGTCAATGTGGTTCATTGCGATTATTTTAGTTTCTCTTACTGTGTATTCAGCTGCAATACATCGTTTTTATTTATTTTATTTTTTAATGTAGAAAAGGCATATTTATTGCATTACATTAATGCAATGTCACAACGTGAACATAGATTGATAAAATTCTGTTATGTTTGGAAAGATCAGATTGACGGGCATGGAAAAAAAAAATTGCTGAATGGTGTGTGAAGGATAAAGATAATTACCATGTCCAGTTCCCATCAGTAACAGTGGTTATTTGCAATTAATGCAGCATCCCAAAAAACAAAGCACAAAGATAATTCATATAAAACAAAGCGATTAGCTTCAATCTTGCTTTGTGCATTTTACTGGCAGAAAAAGCTTGAGTTTGAATATCAAATTTAAAAAAAAAAAAAAAAAAAAAAAAAAAAAAAAAAAAAAAGTAGATTGAGTACTTGGACTTAAAATGAAGGAGATAAGATCTACCGTTCCAAGATTCTGTGGATAATTCACATGGCCTTAAATAATTATTTATTTCAGTCATCAGATTGAATGCAAAATTTATTTTTGAAATGTTTGCAGTTTCTTTTTTGCCACAAGGTATACAGTGCATCATCATATACATGCACACAGTACATCAGCACAAGGCACATCAAAGAAAGTGCCATGTGCCATGGCTCATGGCCTTGACTCATATATTTTAAAACAAATCACTGTCAGTGATGATTTCAACAAAGAATTCCCCTTTTGTCACTCTCATGTATGATGAGACATTAAATGACCAGAACTTAAAACAATTAAACACTTTTGCTTGGTATTGGAGTGAGGAAATTGGTGGTATTACCGAAAAATATATTGAAAGTGAGCTTTTAGATCATTTAACTGAAAAATGAATGTAATGAAAGCCTTTAAATATCAAAATCATTTGCTCATCTTTGGATCAATTGGTCCTAATGTAAATAAACCAGCTTTTAAAATTTTGGATAGAGAAGTACAATTTATGAGAAAATTTGGCATAATGTTGGAACCTTTAATTTACACATTGTTGATTGTTCATAATGCATTGACAAGGGTATGTGAGCCTTTCTCAAACGTAACAGATTTCCTTGAACTCTGATTTTATAAGAATCTATGATTATCAAAGATTTTTTTGAAATCTAACATTGTTGGTTTGGAAAATTTCCATTATACCAAGAAGATTTAATAACAACAATGAAAAAAATAATTTTATACATGTTTTTTTTAAAATTGTATCTTGATTTCCTGTCGTTAATTAGTGAAAAATTATAAACTAGCATAGATTATGTTTTAAACATGTATTTTTTTATAGCAATATATATCCAATAGCATTATTTTCTAAATGTCCTATATATGTCCTATATTTTTCACAAAAAATGTCCTATATTTTATGAATTGGTCACTCCTACCCCTGTATCAATTATGTGTCAGTCTGCAGACTTGATGGCATCTTTGATGAAGAGAGCTACGTGCTCCCTTAAGCTTTAATCCGGAGCACGAGGCAACTTCTGTACCTCCTAATACCGGGGTGGAGAGTGGTGATGGAATTGTGAAAGTCGACAACCTAATGCAAACAGACGTGGCAGGGTCGCAACCTTCGCTTACAAACAAGCAATTATTGCTAATAAACGGATTCGAACCGAATTTTTATTCATATCTGAAGGATACCTGTTTTGGCGAGTTATCTCTGCTTGCCTTTTTTTTTTTTTTTTTAAATTAAATGCAGTCCTGCTCGATTATAACGAGGATGAAGATAATCATATAATTTGTTTCTCATAACTGAATTTTTTAAATGAATAAGCTTAAATTATCTTTGGAAACAAAGCGATTAAGTCAAAATTATATTAATTAAAAAATAGCGAATCACTTTTAAAAGAGATTCTTCATATTCCTCCATTAAAAAGGTAAAATTAAATTACATCAATTGTTATTTCATACTTTTGTTCATAATATTCTCATTCTGAATTTATGTATATAATGTTATGTTTGAAATATATTTTAGAGAAGATACTTTCTTTAAAATTAATCGAAGAACTAGCTATTTGGAAATTTATCTAAGTTTGAAAAAAAAAGTTAATTTTATTTAAATTTTCACGGTTAAATATTATGCATTTTTTACATTGGCTTAGTAAACTACATTGATCTAGGAGATAAATAAGTTAAATAAATAAACAAATAAAAAATAAACACTTTTGTAAGGAATTAATTGCACTAAGATGAATGACACGGCATAAACAATAATCTTTTTGTCATGTTTCGTTTGTTTTCAATAAAAGTGTCAGAATACTCGGGAAGTAATAAATTCTTGCACTCGTTAAAACTGAATTTATTGGAATAAAGCTTTGCATTGCATTTGATTGTTGTAAAATGAATTCTAGTTGAGAATAAATTTCTTTCTTAATAAATATCTTTTTTTCACTATAATATGAGATGCAAGATTTTTATTAAATAAAATTCTAAGATGCCTAATATGTCTAAACATTTTGTTCTCAAAAAGAATATACATTATTTATAAAGATATTGATTGCATAAAACGTCTATAAATTTTTACTGCATAAAACTGTGTTATAGAGTAAACACATGTCTACGAGCAACTCGGATGTAATGAAAAATAAACATATAATTTGTGACAACGATGTAAGTCACGAATTTATCTTTTTTTCGCAAATTTAATTACTTCCTATCCTCCTGTTATTTAAATTTTTGCACGGCCGAATGTAGATTAAAAAAAATACTTTCAAATGCATTTTTTTTTTTCTGAAGAACTATACTACAATTTATTAAGTTTTATAGTTTTAAAAATAATTTTAAAGCTTGAATTATTTTCTAATCGTGCAGCTCAATTATGGTAAATTAACCCGTTTATATCTAAAACAATATAAATTGCTGATAGTTTGTTTCCGGCTAATATTCTATAATGAAATTAACATTTCATCCCTAAATAATTACGTAATTAAAAAAATAAAATAAAAATAAAATTTAATAAACGCATAATCTGACTTTGTTTAACATTAGAAAAACGGGAAATTTACTCAAATTTTATTTTAAAAAATTTATTTCACACCAGAAATTTTATTTAAAACTGTTTGATTTATTAATTTTTTTTTTTATTTCTGTGAATCTTTTAAGATTACGAAAGCAGTTTTCTAAGTAAAAGCCTTTTGAATATAAAAACCAAGCGAAAGAGAATTTTCAAAAACCAAGTTTATTTTCAGATTCTACATACTTTTCTCTATTTTTCAACATAGCTGTGAAGTTTGTTTAATTACTTATCATACCTTACAACCGGATTTTGAATACCCTTTTCATAGAAACTTGCTGCCTGCTTCGATAACGAAGAGGAAGATCCCCAAACTCTGCGAAATCTATGCAAAACGTTTCAAAAAAAAAAAAAAAAAAAAAAAAAAAAAAAATGCTAACTGATAGAGATGCAGTTTACTGATCGAGAGAATTTTGCTATTTCATGATAATGTAAGACCTCATACAACAGCTTAGACCCGAGCTTTGTTGGACTTTCTTGGCCCTAAACGGTAACATGATGTTTGAGCCCCAGGTTTAGTTTTTTTTCAGCTGACTCGTGCCGGACCGAGATCATTGCATTTTTTTTCTCCATAGTCGAGCCGGGTCGGAACTGGACTTAATCGTTCTCATGATGTGGGGCAGGCAGTTTTGTAAAAATTAATAGCGTAACAAATTTCTATTAACAAAATCTTTGGAAACTACTTTTATTTGTTGAGCTGTGAAATATAACTTTATGTGTGTTACATTTATCCTTTAAAAAACGTTCCTTTATTTTTTACTCTAAGAGATGTTAAATTCGCGAGCACGGCGAGTTTTTATGTACAGTTTCCATTAACTGGGATTTCCTCTATCCGAGTTACTAGTGGTCTCACTTAGCTCGGATAATCGAGGTTGAGCTGTATATATCTTTTCATTCGCTGTATATGTTCATAGATAACTGGCAACAACACGTACCAGTCGCGATACAAATGTTACTAATAATTGATTCATTTTATCCTTTTTATATGAATGCCCGTTTTCTTGGTAATATTGTTATGTAGTTAAAAAGGCTTCGTTCTTTTTCTTAAATTAGACATTTGGGCACAGGTGTCATATAAACACCACACTGGTGCAATAGCAACAAAATGGCGGTTTTATGCCTCACACGGAAACCCGGTTAGTTTGTTTCAACAATTTATTTAAAAAAGGATACGACAATTGAAGCAGTACATAATCAGTTATAAATAATAAACATAATAATAAATATAAATATCGCACGATTTATATCACAATAAATCGTAAATATTAACACTTATAGCAATATTCAAAAACATAGTTTTCGTCAAATTGGCAGGGGAGGGGAGGGGGAATCGTGCCAATGTGTTGCATATATGACATGTGTGCCGACTTTTGAATAAAAATTTGAAAATACGTTTCTCGGAATTTCTTTTTTCTATTCTGGGAAAGTTATGTGCGACAGATATGGCCATCAATGTTTTCATTTCCTTATAACGTCATATTTTATCTTATAAATATCATTATTTCTTTATGCAACTAAAATTTTCCGAAGTTAAAGAACTCATTGTACGCAATTTTTCGGCACCAGTGCACACCGGATAACCCAGTCATCCATAATAATTCGTTACTGCTTAGCCCCACACGATTTCCTTCTCTGTAGTCTACTCACCTAGCTTTAAGCTCTGTGTTAAGAGGGTGAAGATCCACTATCACTCATTTCCTTTCATAGATATACAGGGTGATTCATAAAAGATGGGCAAAAATTTTGGAGATGATAGTACACATCCAAACAAACAATAGTCGCCAAAGGCGGGCAAGGGCGGATCCAGCCCTTCATTTAGAGATGGATCTTGTCACCTTTATTATTATTATTATTATTATTATTATTATTATTATTATTATTATTATTATTATTATTATTATTATTATTTCTTTTTTTTTTGGGGGGGGGGGGGGGTTGCATCTTTTAGTAAGCAATTTTTTATATTTAAGTCCGTTCCCATATCCAAAATGGCTACTTCTTATTCTTTTAGCAAGCTATTTTCGTTGATAAATACAAAATAATTGCACTAATATTCGTAATAATATAAAATTTACACATTTTATTAAAATACAAAGAAAATGAAGAATTTCCCATTTTCTAATTAAAAGCAAAGACTCCTTCAGAAAATTGAGCATTTGAAGCCAGTTTTTACTACTTGACACTTACAAGAATGCCCTTATGATGGAGCAGGTGGCTATCGCGACCTGAAATTTGACTTGGAAAGCCACATTTTACGGAGATTTCCCAAAAGATTCTTTGTCTTTATTCAGAAATGGAAAACGCTAATCCATTACATTTGTTCTAATGTCTTGCATCCGAGATTAAAAATGACTTCATGGATGTGTCAGAAAGTACTCGCTTGGATTTTAAGTAGCGCTTTAGATTCAGAAAAATTCTGATTGTAGGCTAAAAGATAAATTTCAAAGAATTTAGTGTATGTAGTATACAGTCGAGTCTCTATATAACAAAATCCATTGTTTGAGTACAAAATTCGTTGTAAAGAGAATAACGTTAAAATTCTTATTTAATGTGTAAATTTTGAACAATTGTAATTTTTGATGTGTTTAATTAAGAATTTGAAATTGTCCGTAACTCTGCTTAAAATATCATTATCTGTAGTACTGTATCAGTACTGTGCAATAATGAGATTGAATCCACTTAAAAAAAAAAAAAAAAAAAAAAAAAAAAAAAAAAAATCAGAGAGATATTGTTGACATCTCCGCATTCCTTAAATGATTTCCATTTCTCTTTTTAAGTCTGCACAAGTCGGAACTTCTCCGTTCTCAGAGTCCACATTATCCTCTAGTATACAAAATTCGGCCTTTTTGAAGCAATTGTAAATTGTTTTTTCTTCAATTACCCCCATTGATCCTTTCTTATATGTATAACTATCCAATTGACACTTTTTGAGAAGGATGTTGAAAGGTGTGTGAGAGGAGGGGGGGGGGGGGGGGGGTGAATTCGTTGGACTTAAAAAACAAGGAGATTCAAGGAGAGAAGTAATATAAAAAAAAACTCAACACTGAGGGATAAATTAGGAATAAGTGATGGGAAATTGATTTCTTGTGATTTCGAAGCTTTTTTATAGCTGAATAAAGAACATTTTATGAAAATATTCGTTACATGGAGATAGATATTTCGCTATATAGAGACTGTTTTTAATGTAATAATGGGAAAGGAGAAACGTTCCTATTAAAAATTCGTTATATAGAGAAATTCGATGTATGGAGTTTCGTTATAAAGAGACTCGACTGTATTTCATTTTAAAATTGTCCTTTAGAAAATTTCTTTGTTCAAGGGGAGGGGGGGAGCCATGACCCCCGTGACCTCCCGCCATTGATGCATGGTTGGAATTAAAGCACAAAGGTTGCTAGAGGAAGCTGAAAGATATATTCAGTGTTGCCAGTGGGCTACTTTTTTTAAATTAAGATTTATTGATTAGCACTACTTTTTTGAAATGGTGAAATTCCCCTTGTCTTCGCCATAATTAATATGTCATTAAATAAGACGAATTTTACATTTTTTAATAAATAGTGGTGCTAATCGATAAATCTAAATTAAAAAATAGTAGCTCACTGGGAGCATAGAGATGTTGTTATGCGAGTTAAAATAAACGGATAAGGGCAGATCGCACAGAGGGTTTCGTTTAATATTTCTTTTAAAACAACTTATACTTTAATTAATAAATCCTAATTGTTCATTTATAATTATTAAATTCTTTCATATATGTTTTCACCGATATATTTAATTTTAAAATAATTATAAAAGGAACTTATTCATTTTAATCAAATTAAAAGTTTTCAAATCAAATTATTTAAATAAAATTCTAAATTCCATTTTTTAAATCCAAAATTAAAAAAAATTAAATTAAATTTTTAAAAACGAAAAAATTTTTTTTAACGAAGTTTAAAATGTTGAATCATTAATAAATCGCAATATATATATATTTTTTTAAATAGAGAGAAAATTGAATTCCAAAAAATATTATGAATGTCAGTGCTAAAAAAAAATAATGTAAGCCCTTAAATTAGCCCCTTCCCCTAAAAAAATCTTTTAATTACATCCATTTTAATACGAATATTTCAATTTCCTGCACCGGGGCTCGCATTAAAAGTTTTCTATTTACTAGCAAGATGCTTTACCTCCAAGTTATGATGTCTACACGCAAAATATTCAAATTAAGGTTTTCTTTCAAAATTTAAATTGCAAATATGAACGGTTGAAATTGAAAAAGTTAATTCAATCAAAGTAATAAACTTGTCCAAACATTTATAATTTGTCGTGGGACAAGAAGTATTCAGCTGTAAGTACAAAAAAATTAAAGTCTCTAACTTATATAGTTTTTGTGTGCGGACTCTGCAACGGACAGGCATTGACGAAAGGGGTTCGTCAGATGAAAGAAACCCCCCAAAAGATAATTATAATATCAATTTGGAGAAAGTTAATTAAAAAAATAAATAAATAAATAAAAATAAAATAAAAAAATAAATAAAAGCTAAAAAATGTTCCAATAAAGAAAAGCACCACGGAGAGGGAATACAGAGAAGGAATAGACGGTGAAAAAAAACGAATTGAAGGGAAAAAAAAGAAGCCCAAATTACACAAATCTTTAACGTATGGGAAGATTGTGTTTGACATGAACGACGTCAAAAAGCACCAAGAGGTAGATCTGTGCTTGGATTTAACACACACACAAAAAAAAAAAAATGTTTTTTCCAAAAACTGTTTACTTCATTGCACTATATCACTGTGTAAACTGTGTAAAGCTGTTAGGCTTATTATGGAATAAATCAATTAAAAACTCTATTACTTAAAGTGCAAAGTAAAAATAAGTTAATATGAACTCATAAAATTGTAGATTTGTCAATCCTATTGATTTTTTAATGCTACAATTCCAAATAGATATCTTTGTCTCATTTTTGTAATATTTCTGCATTATATATATCGAAATTTTATATTTGAAAATAGTTGTATTCAACAATTTGGAAGTTCAGTAACTATAAAACCGGTGTATGAGACAACTTTAAAATAAGTACTTTATAACAAATGCAAAGAAGCAACTTACCATCTGGACATGTAGAGAAAAACGTTACGTTTTGAATTTATCCGAAATCACTTATTGTATACACATTCATACACAGGCATTTATATAGATATATATATATACATACATGTAAATGGATATGTTAAAAGATTATATAGACAGATAGAAAGCAATACACATAAAAACATTGATTATAATTGCTAATTCTGTTAGAGGTTTTTCCGATTTATTATTGATATTTTTCTCATTTTGAGTCGGTACAAAATTGAGAACATTTATGGATGAAACAGTCAAAATTTCATTTAACAACTATAAATAAGCTGAAATTTCCATTACCACTAAGCAAGAAATGTCTGTAATCCTACTTCGTTCGAATTTAAAAAGCTGCAAAGAAAAATTAAATATAGATAAAAATAATTTTTACATTAAAGAGATAATGAAATGCTAAATATTTTCACATTAGAGGATAATTTTGGGATTTAAATAATTATGTTAGACAACACGGCGGTCTTATTTTATTTTATTTTATTTTATTTTATTTATTTATTTATTTATTTTTTATTTTTTTTTTTATTTTTTTTTTTTTGTCTGTTATTAACCAGCTTAAGTTCATCGTTTCATCTTCGACTTATCCTATTTTTTAATACAGATATTTGAAAATAATAATGTTTGTCTTATACATTGCAGAATTTTTTTTACGATTTTAGCGAGTAAATCGTCCAAAGGCTACTATTCGAAAATCTAATACAAATCTATTACAAATCTTGAGTGACGAGGTAAGCTCGTTCATAAACGCTAAAGGTTTAACAAAAAACTTTTTTACAGCGGTGAAAATCGATTTAATAATTTTAAAACATTTTTAATAATAGCGTAGCCCATTCAGATTTCAGAGTGAATTGAAAATGTGTAAAAATTACATAATTATTGTAAACAGTTATATGAGACAAATTATATTTTAGAAATCATTAACATAACTTAGTCAAATTAAGGCGATGATTTATTGATTTTATTGACGCTACGAAACAAATCTTGGTGAGTTTCTCTAACATTGGTGGAATAAGCATTGAAAACAACGCAAATGTGTTTTTCTTTATTCAAAAATATAGTCTTTCTGTCCCTTTTTTAATGCAGATTGAAGTACCAATGGGAACACATATACAGGTGGCTCTCGTTAATTCGAACTCCTCAAGACCATTAGAAATGTTCGAATTATCCAGAGTTCGAATGGGAAGAAAACATGTTTAAAGGAGTACCATTTCAAAGGAATTAATAATATAGTATTTTTATAATATACTTCGGCTGTTATCATTAGAATATGGCTTAATATTAAATTAAAAGATATGAACACATAATCTAATTAAGGGATTAGGATTAAACACAACGAAGATGGAGTGGAGGTGTCATTGAGGGACAGACGGGGCACTAAAAAATGGGTTATCAAATGCATGGGATTATATGTACACTTGTTCAGAACAATTCTGACAAGAACGAAAGAAAGAAAGTTATTTCAAAAATCTGAAATCCGGGAGAAAGTAAAGAAAAACTAAGTATCGGAATCTCGTTAATACGAATAAGTCAAGAGAAAATGAGTTCGAATAAATGAAAAAAATTAACGTTATTCTGTTATTGAAAATTTCGGGGCTTCATGTTTAGTTCGAATTAAGCGAAGATTCGATTTATTCGATTTCGAATTAGCGAGAACCGACTGTAATTATATTAAACATATACATGAAACGTAAAACATATTTTGGATATTATTAACATTACAAAGTCAAATTAAGGCGATGATTTATTGACACCATGAAACAAAATATTGCTGAATCACTCTTAACATTAACTGGTGCTGAAATAAGTATTAAAAACTACGAAAATCTGTTTTTTTTTCTTTTATTCGTCATGGTTCACTTGCAAGGAGTTAAAATAACAAACTCCATATCCAAAATGAATTGCAACTTTCCCAACGTCTTGAATACAAAAAACTCGCTTTTAATACATTTGCTAACTATTAAGATTAAATGCTATTATTTTTATTAATAAAATGCGAAACAGTTGTGATTAAGTACGGTAGCATTTGCATGAAATATACTTAGAGTGAAGAATAAATGTGTAAATATGGAGTTAAAAAACACTTGTTTACATTCAAAAAGAATAAATTTACGAATCAGCAAAGGTTTGAAATTTGGGATTTTTAAGTAGTTCTTAAAATCAATCTAAATACTTAATCCTTTATCTATCGACGGTACTTATAAGTACCATAAAAATTATTTATTATAAATTTCCTTTAATACGTCAATTACTTGCAAAGCTGTTCAGAATGAGTTACAGATACATAACTTTATTTTGTTACAAAAGCATTATTGATTACACAAAGCAAAAATATTTTTAAAGGGATGATTTCTTTTCCTTTGTAGCTTTTCAGCTTTTTTGGTGCTGAGGGAGGGGGATTTTTCAATCCGGAAATATTTCTATATTTATATTGTAATGACATCATATTTGTACATTTTATAATTCTACAAAATACTAAGAAAGCAATTTAAAATAAAAGATTTGAGTGGGCTTATAAATATCGCACAAAATCCCTGTAAATTCAAATTTAATTAATCCTTCAAAGTCCTTCAATCATTCTAAAATCCTTCAAAAATGTATTAAATGATTATGTAAATCTTTTAATTTACTTTAAACAATTTACGTAAAATGCTTTAGAATGTAAAATTTTCATGAATTCATAATGCGGCAGATAAAGAGCTGATTCCATTTACTAATGCTACACAAAATACAAACAGTTTCTCCTCTTAGTTTTATTTATTTATTTGATAACTGGTTCTTATTATTTTTCATTTTTCAATCAAATTCCAAAACAATAAAACTTTTAGCGAAAAAAATAATGCAAAAACACTGTTTATGAAATCCGAAAATAAATCGATCCAAACAATTTCCATTTTCGTTAATATAATAAACAAAATGAAAAAAAGTCATGCTTCAAGCACAGATTATTATGAAATACTTTCGAATACATTCAATCCAATGTGATAAAACTTCATCGTTTATTAAGTTGAAACAGGATGTCTATTGAACCATTTGGAAATGCATAGCACATTTGAAACCCAATTTCAGCAATTGCCATCTATAATTTGAAGATTATTAAAAGTCTCTAAGCAGCCCTGTATATAAAGATCTGTATATATTAGTTACATGCATGCAAAAATTAAGTTCGCATAGGAAATACATACCAGAGTCGAAAATTCTCTTTCAGCAATTTCCGCTGATAAGTAGAACGGTACAGAAATTCTTTTGCGCTATCCTTGTGTATGAGGTATAGAATTTATACACAACGAGTAACGTGCAAAAAATTAGTTCAATTTAAAAGCGCATGCTGAAATTGAAAATGCACGCCCCGCAATTATTACTCAAAGACATAGCACTGTACTGTAGCTGATATACACTGAGGTGACAAAAGTCATGTGATAGCAATATGCAAATATATAGATGGCAGTCGTGTCACTTACAAATTATATAAATAGTCAGTGCCTGGGGAGGACTTTCATTTGTCAAAAAATGCTTCGTGTGAGAACATTGATTATAAAATTATGGCCACACAACGAGAATTAACGAATTTTGAACGCGGTATGCTAGTTGGAGCTAGACGCATGGGACATTCCATTTCGTAAATCGTTACGGAATTCAACATTTGAGATTCACAGTATCAAGAGTGTTCCGAAAATACCTAAATTCAGGCATAACCTCCCATCATGGACAACGCAGTGGTCGACCGCCGGTGCTTAATGACTGCCACCAGCGATGTCTGCTTAGACTTGTCAGAGTCAACAAACAAGCAACACTACTTGAAATAATCGCAGGAATGAATATAGGACGTTCAACGGGCGTGTCCGTTAGGAGAATCGGGCCAAATTTTGACTTTAATGGGTTATAGTAACAGAAGACCGACACATGTGCCATTACAAATAGCACGACATCGCCAATCTCAGCTCTTCTGGGCTCGTAATCATATCTGTTGGCCGTAGACGACTGGAAAAGATTTGACTTGGTCAGATGAGTCAAGATTTTAATTGGTAAGAGCTGATGGAAGGATACGAGTGTGCCGCAGCCCCTATGAAGCCATGTACCCAAGTTGTCAACAAGCCACTGTGGAAGCTGGTAGTGGCTCCATAATGGTGTGGGCTGTTTTTACATAGGATTTCGAAAGAACATTTATAAAATATCTAACACTCAAAAAGAAGATACTTTTTTTTAAGTTGAAGAACTTTTACAGTTTTATAAATTTTAATACTTGCCTCAAAGCCTTATTAAATATAAATTTTGATTGAAAAATATTATAAAACAAAAATATGTCCGTGAGTAACTTTGGGGTCATACTGACATGGGTGACGCCGGGCATTAAAGTTTCCTTTTACTATACATATATTTTTTTTAATTCTTGAACATCGTACAATTTTTTTATTTTTAAACCATCGAATAAAAAAGAAGAAAAGTTTTTTTCATATGCAGATTTTTCATAAAGATTTTTAAAAAGTTAATTAAAAAAATTAAATATCTGTGAAATAGGCTGTTCTACAAGATATTTTTTTACATTTTATTTAATTTTTAGTATTAAGTGCTGTGCAACCACACATACTACATTATTATTCAAAATTGAGGTGATGATTTCAAAGGTACTGTGTCTCTTTAAATACCATTTATACTTCAATGCATAATGAAAACCCTCCTCGAGAGAGAATAAGACAACATGGTCTTGGCATAGTTTCTACGACTCGAGTTTGGCGTTCGCCAAATCTTGGTACCTCAATCGACCGTAAATCTGACTTGTAAGTCGTAAGATGAAGAGAGAAAGGTATAATAAATAAAACTAACAGCGGGGGTAAGAAAAAAACACACAAAAAACATTACGTACTTACAGGCCAAATGCTGCGATTGAAAATGAAAGGAAATCCGTGTTTGAACAAGGGCGCGGGGTGCTACCTTAAGATTACCCAAACAGTGCTTGCTTCGAATGTTCCTAAGTGTTCTATTCTTTATGTCTTTTTACACTTGTTAACTTCTTTGCATTTTGCTGTACTGTTTGACAGGTTTCTGATGATGCATGGGGGCATAATCTTCGAGGAAATGATCTGATATTTTTTGTTTGCATTTTCATCTGATGTAATTTCTCTTAACGAAGGAAGGTTTAAGGAACTTCTGCTGACGATCAGGGGCAGCGTGGGAACGGGCGAGAAATTCGATTTGTTTATATGTTCTTAAATAATTGGCAATGGAAATGTTGAAAGCGGTTTTGTCTCTTTGATTCCTTTTAATCGAAAGGAAATGGCGAGTGGAGGAAGGGTTTGTAATGAAACAAAAAAAACAACAACAAAAAAAAAATAAAATAAATAAAAAAAAAATAAATAAATAAATAAATAAATAAATAAAAATAAAAAAATAAAAAAAGTAAAGTCAATGAATTAAAAGATTTTTCTCATGCATTTTTATTAACTTTTTTTACTAAATAGTTTTCTAAAAAATCTTTTAGTTAGTTTTTAAGATTTTTCATAAACTAAGTTTTAATTGTTTACATACACATAGTAGTCGTTAATATATAGTGGTTAAACGGTTTTCTTCTGTAAAAAATATAGATTTTTCATGTAAAAATTACAAAATCTACCATTTTTAACAATAAAACACTTTTTTCTATTAAAACAATTTTTTTTCTGCAAAAATTACAATTTTTTTTTCAGTGTAAATCTACCTAAAATTAAAATGTTTTTAAACCTTCTAAGTCCTGTGACAAGTATTATGAGAGACCACAAAATTCAGTTTAAAATTACTATAAAACTTCTCCAAAGATGTTTCATTCTATATGTAGATGCTTATGATAGGCACGCTTTTATTAAAAAAGTCTAGAAGAAATTTCAACAATTCTAAAACCACTTAAATTAATTTAAAAGCTGTTATTTAGTGTCTCTTACTGGCGAAATCATGACTAAGGAGTATAATAGATGTTATCACAATTCATGTTGAATACTGTTGTAAGATATTCTTAGCACTTATAATTGTATATTATTGGAGATGTTTTTCAAAATGTATATAATTATCATAATTTTTGAAAAATATATTATAAAAAATTTTCGAAATAATAAGGAAATTACAGATAGTTAAAAATTACCGAGAGAAACAGAGAGGTTCTTAAAATTCTCGACGGTGACGGTCAGTCAAATTTGCAAAACTGCAAAATCTTCTAGCTTGATTTGGCGTAGATAAAATACGATTCTTCCGACTCCAAATGACTAAATAAATTACACCCTCCCCACCCCCATCCTTTATACATTGAATTGGATACAGCAAAAAGTATGATTATCAACATTATTTTTAAATCTAAACTTTTACCTCATAACTCACAGCATTTGTCCTGATGATATTAACCAAGTCCTTAACTGCACAGAGTTTATTATTGTTTGAAAAAAAGAAATTAAAAGACCTTTTTAACTCATTAAATAATTCAACTTTTATAGTTACTTAATGGTGAATCTGAAAGCAGAAATTTAACATTATACTGCGTCGCATGTTGATTTTTAATGTGACAGAGCATGTACTTGATCTAGTTCACTTGCTTGATTTCTTTTTGCAAGGAATATGTTTGGTTTATTTTACTATAGTTATTAATAAATACTGGTTTCAATGAATTATTGTTATGGTAATATCTGAGTTACTTTAGTTTTATTTGTAAAAGTATTTATATAAATAATACATATTTTTTGTGCTTGTGAATTTTCGGCCGTGAATTATTAGTTAAAAAAAAATAATAATAATAGTATCAAAGGATAAAGTATTTATGATGCATAAGTCAATGCATAAAATGCACGGAGATCTTCAGAAAAACATCGTAACCCCCCCCCCCCCCTCTTCCAATCAACTCGCCCAAAGAAAAAAACACTCACAAACATCTCGATCGAAATGCTTCGATAGTTTAGTATTCTGCGACAGGTGCCATTATCTTAAACTGATCTCTTGCTCAGAATAAAGACGATTTATTTCAAGGTTGTTTATCGTATTAAACACTGCTCTGTGGACGTGGGTTACCTGCTACGTATTAGAAAAACTTGTGCGATATCTGATTGGAAAATGAACTAATTGTAAGGAATCGTGGCCATATTTGTTTTTCGTTTGTTTAGATATGCATTTATAGCTATACTTAATGGTGAACCTATAAGCAGAAAAAGATTTTAATGATAAATATATTTTTTTTTTGTGTGTGCACTTTGGGCCGTGAATTACGCTGGTTAATAAATAAATTAATAAAGAATAATGTCAAGTGATGAAGTATTTCTTTTTCTCAGTTTTCATAAACTTAATTTATTTTTTACAAAAGTTTCTTAATTAGATAAAAGATTTTTCATGATAACTTGTATATAGAAAACACATCTGGATTGAATACATGGAAAAAACTTTTATCTGATTTTAAGGCAATGTCTGATTGGGAAATGAACTGATTGTTGTTTCTCTTGCAAAATTATGGCCATTTTTTTTTTTTTTTTTTTTTTTTTTTTTTTTTTTTTTTTTTTTTTTCAGATATACATTAACAGTTTTGTAATCTTAATGATGAAACTGCAAGAATAAAAATTAGTATAATTATTATGAATAATGCTTTATTGGATATCAAGCCGTGACTTACTGATTATTAAACAAAGTAATAAAGGATGGCAATAAATGATAAACTGCGCTGTTTATCTTATCCTTTTAAGTTAATTTTTACTAAAAGTCCATAGGCAGATAAAAGATTGTGAGGAGAAATGATTACATTAAATAATAATATTAATAAATGGTATTATGTTGAATAAAATCACTTGATATAAAATAAATTCATATTGATTAAGAAAGCAGCACAAAGATCTTTTAATAGAAATAGGTTGCTTTAAAATTCAATTATTCAACTAATAAGCAAGGAGATTTCAACTTTAAAACCAATTCTTTATAGAAAATGTTTAAATTAAGATGAATAAAAAGAATTTTTCCACTGATAGTTAGTTTTCTCTCAATGTTTTAATTCAGATTTCACATATATAACCTCAATTTTTTCATTAATTATATGTAAATTATATATACATATATATGTATGTGTGTGTGTGTATACATTTTTCTCAGATATTTGCTTTTAAACAAAATGTTTTTAGCTTTAAAAACCGAATTTTTACCTGTCACAATGACCATTATGAAAATAACTCGCCAGGGTCTTAAAAATCAAGTATTGCACAGGAATTATGGTTAATTTAATAGCTGTTGCTTAAATCTCAAAAAATAATATGTTTACATCCATTTCCCTCTTTCTATAGAAAATAAAATAAAATAAATTTTTAAGGAGCATACTTAGTACTGAATCATAAATGTTTTAACTTTTGTATTATTTTGTTACTTAAAATATTAAAATGTTAGCAATTTCAATCAAATATGTTAGATTTGACACCTTTTCACTCAATTAAATATATATATATATATATATATATATATATATATATTATTAAATTGTATAGCTACTTTAAGTCTCAAAAAATATTTATTCTTGCTATACTAACTTTGTAACAATAATCTTTATAAATTTCTTCAAGAGCTACACCAATTAGTGCATGTTGATTTAGGAAGTTCCTTACTCTACCTGGGGATCTGGCATCCTCAAATATCAAAATTTCATTAAAATTCTGATTTTCAGATTTTTATCTTATCACATAAAATAAACTTTCCACCACACCTTGATAAAATTTCGGACTTATGCAGGAATGCAAGCGCTGTGCCACAAATGGCTGAATTTTACCACTAAATTTTAATAGTATTCTTCACCTTTTTAAATCTAAAAAAATAATGGCATTGAAAAAGAATAAGGTATACTATTAAATTTTAGAGGTAGCAATCGGTCATTTTTTGCTCAGCGCCTACATCCCGGGACTTATTCTGCATATAAAACTACAGTTGGCAAAAACATCTAATATCTTACTCATTTTTAAAAGAAACAATTAAGCTTATTTATCTCAATATGCGTTTTTTCAGATTTTCCATGTTTTCCAAATGCTAAACCTTTTCTAAATACGAATGAAGGGCTTGAAAATTTTCCAACTGAATATCGTATCATATATAAGAGAATTAAAAATAAGATTAGAATATTTTGATAACTTTTGTTTAAAGAAATTATATATACCAAACCTTGTCACTTTCCGCTTGTATTTAACTATTATTTTCTTTCTCTCTAAAACTTGCTAAATAGTAGTAGTAATAATAATAATAATAATAATAATAATAATAATAATAATAATAATAATAATAATAATAATAATAATAATAATAATAATAAAATTAATAATAATAATAATAATAATAATAATAATAATAATTTCAATTTCAATTTGTTTGAAATGTCAGCCTTCCTGCAATAAGAAAATAAAACAAAAAATAAAATAAAATAAAATATTTGCAGAGTTTTAAATTAGGAATTTAAGATTGAACATTTAAAAAAAACTGTGAAAAAATAATTTTAATTAAAAAAAATTTTATATTAAATTATTTATAATTATTTACATAACAATATCTATTTTTTAAAGTTTATTTTAATAAATTTATTTATAAGGCTGTCAGCCGAATCTTCTTAAATTCTACGTATGCTAACATCGAAATTCGAAATATAAATGCTTGTATAACATTAGATGCAATGGGCTCTGTATGAAATTGAAAGTTCATGTCAGTGATAAAAGCTAGACATTATATTTCACATAATATTCTCATGGGTCTCATCATTTGCTCCTCTCACATCAAATCTGATACGGAATAATGACTGGGTGAAACACAGAAAATATGCTTTCCAGTGGTATAGGGTCAGAAGGGGTAATTATTATCACCTTTTTACATTTTTAACTTTGTTATTCCCCTCCCCCTTGTTTCTATTTGGAAAAGTGGTATTTTTACTGCATAGGAAGTAACTTTGATTCTTTAAGAACCCTTTTTTTTAAGTTTTAAATCTCATATCTCTTTTTCTTTTTAAGTTAAAAGAATGTTATAATTACTCCTTCAAAAACTTATAGTCACAAAAGTTTGGGGGTAATTAAGACCACTACTGGAAAAATTATGACCACAATATTTCCCCTTTATACTTGCCTGCACACATTTGTTTGGAGTAATTAAGACCATTGGAACTCCAAACTGACAAATCCGTTTATGAAAAATCTTGATAGACTTTTTTCAAATTGCCATTTGGATCTCAAAAATGCTTCAGACTATTGATAATGAATGTCTAAAATGAAAAAGACATTATGAGGTTAATATCTAAGCGTGAAATAAAATTTTACTATACATAATTTTCTCCATTATAGGGGTGATCATAATTACCCCACTTACCCTACTATGCCTATGTGGGATGTTTTGTTTGAATTATTCTATATACCAATTATTTTGTGTGGTAAGACAGCATACTTGAACAAACATATTCAAATTTCATCGCGATACCTTCGAAAGTTAAAGTGCGTATACACACATTTAAACAGGTGGACAAATATATAAATCGATGTCAATTTTTTCTACTCGAGTAAATTGTGATAACTGGTCTTTTTATTATACACTGAAAAAATTATTTTTTCTTTTCTGTATAATGGATTAATTTTCAATCAATTTGCAATGATACACAACAGTTGAAGTAGTAGGTTTTTAGGTCAAGTTCGACAACTTTATATTATACATTTTATTTAAGCATTTTTAAAAGTACAAATAATTGTTCATGCGTGAAAGAGAGAGAAAGTTCTTATAAATCTTCTAATTTGCATTGAACCATAATACAAATTATTCAATAAATGTGTTTGTTTTTGTGGATTTGCTTTGATTTCTTCGATAAATATTTATTGATTACAGGATTACAAAACTTTGAAAGGATTTCTTTCACTATTCTTGCCAGTATGACAAAAGTGAACAAATTTATATTCATTTTTAATGAATAAATATTTATTTTCATATTTATGAAAAAAAAAAATAGATCAGTGAGACTCATTTTCATTGTTAATAAAGTATTTACAGTAATCCTATTCAGGCAGACACATTGCAAACTCGTGAAACACTTTTGCAACTCTAACTAACATAAAAATCAACACTTCTAACTAAAATCGATTTACAATGTGTTAAAATGTGTTTTGCGTAATAAATTGGACTAAAAAATTTGAACCATTTTACGTTCTATGTGCTCTTTATCTTCTTCTATAATAATAAAGAGTGTGTCAGCGCAGTTTTGAAGAGGCCGTTGCACGTAGAGTTACAAAATTTGGAGGGAAGCTACCTCTATACAAGGGAGAAGTTACACATATAGGGAAGTTTTGCATCTCGAAGCCCGATTTTCAATTTTTTATTTAGAATGTTTTCTTTATATTTTTAGTCGATTTTTAGCGAGTTTTTTTTTAATGTTTCGAGGCGATTTTCTCCCATTAGAGAAAAGAATACGGTCTTATTCTTTTAACCCTACATAGCCAATTGACTTTTCTTTTCAATAAAGCTTATTCGGAATACGTGCAGCGATTTTTGAATATTTAACGAATTTTTAATTCGAATTTTAGTATTTTCTCATTTAACAACTATTGTTTGACATTGATATAAAGAAATTTGTTTCAAACTTTTAGCCTAATTTACTAGATTTCGTCTGCTACGATTTTTGAATTTTTAACGAATTTTTTAATGCGATTTTTAGTATTTTTCGCATTTAGTGGCCCTTCTTTAACAATGATAAAAAGAAAATTGTTTTAAACTTTTAGCCTAATTTACTACATTTTGTCATCTACGATTCTTGAATTTTTAATGAGTTTTTTAATGCGATTTTTAGTATTTTTCGCATTTAGCGGCAATTTTTTGACATTAATAAAAAAAAATGTTTCAAACTTTTAGCCTAATTTACTATATTTTGTCTGCTACGTTTTTTGAATTTCATCTATTTTTAAAGCTATTTTCAAGTAATTTTTAACATTTTTGTAAGTTTTTGTGCTTTTAGAATAATTTTTTTTATCATTTTTGTCAATATTATAGGTTTTTATGTATTATGATTATCACGGACCCGGGCAACGCCGGGTGGGTCAGCTAGTAATTAATAAAATGATAATGTTTAACCATAATAAAAGTTCTATTCCTTAGTCCTTACCCTTTGATATAGATTTTTTCATATTATTTATTTTCTATTTTTTTATTTATTTTTAATGTGAGTCATTCACTCCATCTCCCTCAGGAATGAATATTTTTCTCCTTAATCTCATTCATGTCTTTTTTCATCTATACTTCATTATTCCTGTCAACAAACTAATGTTCATTTTTAGCGAATAAATATTTATTTATAGGTGTACAAAATAAAAATTACTTCGTTGAGTTTCATTTTTATTGGTATTGTAGTCATGATAAAATCCTATTCATATCAACAGAAATGTGTCTATTGTAACAGTAAAATTTAACCCTTTATCTACCGCATTATGAATTCATGAAATTTTTACATTCTAAAGCATTTTACGCAAATTGTTTAAACTAAATTAAAATATTTACATACTTATTTAATAAATATTCAAAGGATTTTAGAAGGATTGAAGGATTTAAAAGCATTAATTAAATTTGAATTTACAGGGATTTTGTGCAATTTCTATAACCCCACTCAATCTATTATTTTTAATTATTTTCTTAGTATTTTGTAGAATTATAAAATGTACAAATATGATGTTCTTACAATATAAATATAGAAATATTTCCGTATTGAAAAATCTCCATCCCCCCTACCTCAGCGCCATGAAAGCTGAAAAGATGCAAATGCAAAAGAAATCATCCTTTTAAAAATACTTTTGTTTTGTGTAACCAATAATGCTTTTGGAACAAGATAAAATAATGTATCTGTAACTCATTCTAAACAGTATTAAAACTAACTGACATATTAAAAGAATTTTATAATAAGTTATTTTGATGGTACTTATAAGTACCGTCGGTAGATAAAGGATTAAATTTCTGCCTCTATTTCAAAAGTCAAGACTATGTAACATCGTATAGAATTTAGATTCGAAATAATGTTTTCAATAATTTACCTTTATTTCTAAAAGAAAAACTGCTTGTAAATTACCTTCATACAAATTATAATTGTAATGAAGCTTTTTCCAAAATTTACACGCTCCATAATGTGAAAAACAGTCAAAAAGATACATGTGTAATATTTAATCCTAACAATTCTACCCTTACTCTCAAATACATGTTTTTTCATATTAATTATTTTTTCTTTATTTGTTTATTATTCTTTTATTTAAGTTATTCGTTCCACTTCCGAAAGAAATGAATATTCTTCGCCCTATCAGACATTTCTCTTCTTACTCTTTCCGAATATTTTTTCATATTGATATTTCATATCGCATGTTGTATATTTCCCTAAATTAAAAATTACATAAGCGTAGATTTTTGATTATCTTACAATAGTAATAATAATATTCTTATAATCTTATGATAATCTTTTTTTTTTTTTTTTTAAGAAAAAATAGTTTATTTCATTTACAAGTCATATTTCAGATAAATATGGGTTTTCAAGATATTAAAGTCATAAAATATAAACACCAGACATTGGTTTTTATTTATAATTTGGCAACCTTACTACATGATGTTCATCGGTATCTTTACTTCACTGGGGAGGTGTGCAAAAGCATTTCTCAAAACCTACACCATCTCCTCAACATCTAAACTCTGTAAGATAAGAATAATCAGAATATAAACACAACATATGAATAAAGTTTTTTTTTTATTATTTTATTTAAATTCAATCCCTTCTTTGGGCTTTGAAAAGGAAGGGGTCAGCAAAAATGGATCTCGTAGCCTATCACAGCTTTAGAAAACAAAATTTTGGCAAGATACTTTTAAAGAATATAAATGTCAAAGCGGATTATTTTTATTTTTTCCCTTCTTGCCCCTCAAAGTGGGAACATACAATCTATCACGGCTTTCCTGATTAAAATTTTTGAAGATAAAGATTCTCGCAATATATAACACCAGATAATGATGATATTTTTAGTTCAGCATCTTTCCTCCTCAATGAGAGTGGGGTGGAAGTGAGTGGATAGCATAGAAACGTATTTCAAAATTTATCACGGCCTTAATGATGAAATTTTGTAAAATGCAGAGAATCAGAATATGAATTCATTTTATAGAAAACTTTTCGGCCACCTTTTTATTCGCATGGAAAGGGAATTGCAAAAAGAGATCTTAGAATCTTTGATGGTTTAAAGATAAAATTTCGGCAAGATATTTAATAAAAATATAAACATCAGAATAAATATTCTTTTAATTTCGTATCCTGGCCTCTCAGGGGGAAGAGACATACAATATATCACTGCCTTCCTGTACAATTTCACAAGATGTGGATTCTCAATATGTAACACAAGTTAAGGATTTTTTTTTTTTTTTCATTTTCGACATTGGAATAAAATATATTTTTTTTATAATGTATACGAAGAAAAGCTTTTACTTATTTTCAAATAACAGTTTTTCCTAAATTCAACCATTTCAACATATGAACAACAGACTAACCACACGAAAGTGTTAAGAAAAAAAATATTAGACGATAATTTATCAAATAAATATATAAAAATTTAATTTATTCAATTTTATTTAATCTAAAGAAAAAAGTACAGCCAGTTTGACTGCGAGAGTATAAAAATATGGAAGGAAAAATAGTAATCATGCAAAAAAGATAAAATGATTCTGGTAAGTATCAGTAACTGGTAATTATCGAACCAACAAAATGTATCTTCTTCGAATGATTCTTCGCGTTTTTTTTTTTTCTTTTCTATTTCTCTTATTTACTTTTTTTTATGAAACGCAAATTACCTGTCGACAAGAGTGACACTTAAAAAGTAACACAGATGACAATTTGGAGTTAGGTGCAAAATCTTCATGACCTTGCAAAACCAAGAAGCACATAGGTGATTACGTAGAGACAGATAACTATCGGGATTGTGGCCTTCAGATCGGGGGATGATGCCTTGGCATTAGGGGTCGACGGAGCAGAACAAATATGCCCAGCACTTTTCCTTGAGAAAGGAAAAGAAAAAAAAAAAAATTGATATTTTTGTCGGGTTGCGTTTTTGTTTTTACCTTATTTCCTCTAATTTTTTTTCCATCTTTCTACTGCTTGCCGAGCTATACCGGAAATGGATTAATGGAATATAAGAAGAAATAGGCTTTGTTTCTTGCTGTTCTGCGCGCGACAGTTTTACTAAATTTGATTTCGTTATTCGACGATTGTTCTGGGAGATAAGATGTTTTATTAATTGTTGTTTTTCAAGAAATACATTATAAATCTATCATTTCGTGTATCTAATGAGTGGTTTTAAAACTTGTGTAATCCATGTTAATAAAAGAAAGGGTTTTTCTGTGAGTTTGTGCGAGACTAGCGAAATATAACACGAAGGTACTCCAAGAAAGAATTGACAGGATTTCGAAGAGATTTTTTTTATTATTTATTTCATTTTTTTTTTAAATTAACTTTCGAGGAATTTTTATAGTTATTGGATAACTCATCTTAAGATTCAAATATATGTACCATTTAACTGCCGCAATCTTTTTTATGGTCAGGAGGTACTTTTTATTTTTAGCTGCTTTAGAAGGAATAATCTGAAAGACGGAAACCTTTCCTTCTAGTCCATCTCCGCCTCTCATTGTTGAATCTCCCCATCCTTTTGTCTATAATTTAAAATTGGTTGAAGGAGAAAGTTCGATAATTGCTCTTGAATGAAATTATTTGACGGAAGGAGTAAACGTAGCACTAAACAGTTGAGATAACTGATAAGCATTGGTAGGAGAGATAACCAATAAGTAATGCGTTAATCTTTATTCAATGCTCACTTGAATCAAGCCACGTGTTACAGCTATGTATTTAAATTATAATTAAAAACATACAAAATCTCTTATTTTTAAATTAGTAATTTCGCAAAATAAAGTGAAAACAAAACAATGGCAAAATGAGAGCAATGTAAACAAAAAAGTCATTTTTTTA
The DNA here is from genome assembly GCA_964019185.1 of Maratus speculifer. Classification (NCBI taxonomy): domain Eukaryota; kingdom Metazoa; phylum Arthropoda; class Arachnida; order Araneae; family Salticidae; genus Maratus; species Maratus speculifer. Next base: position 117,243,058 of record OZ025291.1, read on the forward strand.
AAACTCAAAACACCTGAATGGAGCTCATATACTGCTAAATAATGAAAAACAACGGAATGATTTAACTTTTGCTTTGAAGCATCGTCTTCTAATTTTCTTACGTTAGTATATTTCATGGAAAAAACGCCGCAACCGACGTAATTGCCACACTTCTCAAATTGGCCACAATAAGCTAAAAAATGTCGTAGTTGCCGCAACCACCAGAAAGATATTATTGTCAACACTGTCACATGGCCCTAAGTTTGATTAATTTTTTTTTTTTTTTTTTTTTTTTTTTTTTTTTTTTGACAGTGTAGAGTGTTTCCTTTTTAATAAGTTAAGATGTTTTAAATTTTATTTGAAATATTTAAATCAATTTTTAGATATTTTATTATATTTTGAAATTTTATATTATTTCAATTTTATGGGCAAGAAAAAAAAAAAAAAAAAAAAAAAAGAAAGAAAGAAAAAGAAAAGAAAAGAAAAGAAAAAAAAAGAAAGGAAGAAAGAAAAAATGCTGCACTTAAAAAAATGCTGCGCTTAGAAAAAATAATAAATAAAAATAAATGTTGCCCTTAAAAAATAAATGTTGCATTTAAAAAAACAAATTTTACACTTGTAAACGACGCGACGTTTCTTCCATAAAATACGGTATTTTCAATAAAATCTTTAAGAGTGTTCTCAAAAATGCATTTTTTACGCTTGAAATTTTCCGATACGCATTTACGGAATCATTTTTTAACATATAAAATAAACTTTTTCAAAAAAAAAATATAACCGACTTCAATCAACGCTCTAAAAAGAGTTAAATAATTCTTTAAAATACCCTAATGATGAATTGTTATCTAATAACCACACATCAGATATCATGTACCGACAAAAAAATGGTTATAAGTTTAATACATAGAACTTAATATCCAGCAAACATGGTTTTTCGACAGAATATTTTTTACAAGAAATTAATTTACATATTTTTGATTTAATTTATGAATATATACATATAAAAAGTAATGAATTACTTTTTGAAGTTGGTGCCAAACGATCACAATCAATAATGGTTTTTACCATTTTATTTATGGTATTAGGCATAATATAACCACAATTTTTACTATACTTATAATAGTTTGGCACCAACTTCAAAAAGTAATTCATTACTTTTTATATGTATATATTCATAAATTAAATCAAAAATATGTAAATTAATTTCTTGTAAAAAATATTCTGTCGAAAAACCATGTTTGCTGGATATTAAGTTCTATGTATTAAACTTATAACCATTTTTTTGTCGGTACATGATATCTGATGTGTGGTTATTAGATAACAATTCATCATTAGGGTATTTTAAAGAATTATTTAACTCTTTTTAGAGCGTTGATTGAAGTCGGTTATATATTTTTTTTGAAAAAGTTTATTTTATTTCTTACTTTTTAGTTATTTATACCGTAATACTTAGTTTAATCGGTTGGATAGATGCGGTGTAATCGGTGAACATATATAAAAAGAAAAGTACATACGCGGTCGAATTGATGATAACCTTCTCTCCTTTTTTAAGTCAGTTAAAGAAATTATAATACGGAAAAATACTGTATGTTATACACGGATGTCAGGAATGGAGTTCGAACCCACGATCTCTTTCGAGAAGCAGAGTTTAAATCGGGCGCCTTAGACCGCTCGGCTATCCTGACTGCAAACTAAATTGTGAACAACGCCATATTACTTTTCGCAAGTCCATTATTTTAGCACACTTTCACTGATAAAGAACTGAGTTGGTAAAAAATCTCTGATACTCTGTGCTAACGGTTAAAAACAAAATATTCTTAATAGCATAATTAGTATTTAATTTTTAAAAAGAATAATACGGAAAAGGCTTTTGTATATATGTATGTCAGGAGTGGGGTTCGAACCCACGTTCTCTTTCGAGAACCAGAGCTTAAATTAAGCGCATTAGACCGCTCGGCTATCCTGATTGCAATCAACTCAGGGAACTTATTCAAGGTCATGTTATTTTTCGCAAGTCTATTAATTTAGCACTCTTTCACTGATAAAGTACTGAGGAGATAAAAGATCTCTGATTCTCTGCGCTAACGGTTAAATAAAAAATATTCTTAATAACATAATTAGTATTTAATTTGTAAAATATATGTGTAAAAATTATAACGCGGAAAATGGTTATTGTATACATGCATGTCAGGAGTGGGGTTCGAACTCCCACTCTCTTTCGAGAACCAAAGCTTAAATCAGGCGCCTTAGACCGGTCGGCTATCTTGACTACAATCTATTCGGTGAACTTATTCAACGTCATATTACCTTTCGCAAGTCTATATTTTAGCACTCTCTCACTGATAAAGTATTGAGTTGGTAAAATATCTCTGATACTTTGAGCTAACGGTTAAATACAAAATATTCTTAATAGCACAATTAGTATTTAATTTGCAAAATATATTTGTAAAAAATTATAATGCGGAATAGGTTGTTGTATACATGTATGTCGGAAGTGGGGTTCGAACCCACGCCCTCTTTCGAGAACAAAAACTTAAATCAGGCGCCTTAAACCGCTTGGCCATCCTGACTGCACTCCATGGTAGGAATTAATTCAACAGTTTTAATTAGCGAAAAATCACTAATTTTAATAGTTTTTGCCCGTTTACTAAAAAATTACTGAACCAATTTCTATGAAATGGAAGTGGTACCAATCCGAGAGTAAGTTCTTTAATTTAACACCAAAACCAAATTAATCAGTTGGCTAGTTTCGACGTAATCGGTGAACATACATTAAAAAAATACATACGCGATGAATTGATAACCTCCTCTCCTTCTTGAAGTCGGTTAAAATATTCTTAATAGCATAGTTAGTATTTAATTTGTAAAATATATATGTAAAAATTATAATACGGAATAGGTTCGGAAACTTATTCAATGTCATGTTACTTTTTGCAAGTCAATTATTTTAGCACTCTTTCACTGATAAAATATTGAGTTGATAAAAGATCTCTGATACTCTGTGCTAACTGTTAAATACAAAATATTCTTAATAGCATAATTAGTATTTAATTTGTAAAATGTATATGTAAAAATTATAATACGGAAAATTATTGTACACACGTAGGTCAGGAGTGGGGTTCGAACCCATTGCCACTTTCGAGAACCAGATCTTGAATCAGGCGTTTTAAACCGCTTGGCCATCCTTGCTTCACTCAATTGCAGGAACTAATTCAACAGTTTTAATTACCGAAAAAACACTAATTTTAATAGTTTTTGCTTAATTACTAAAAAACTACTGAACCAATTTCTATGAAATGGATATGGTACCAATCCGAGAGTAATCTCTTTAATTTAACACCAAAACCAAATTAATCGGCTGCATAGTTTCGGAGTAATCGGTGAACATACATAAAAAAAAAAAATCCCTGTCGGCTGGGCCTATAGGCGGAGGTAGATTTCGAAGTGTGCTCATTTCAACAAAAAAATATATATGCTTAGAGATAAACCCAGTTTAATAACTTCATTTGGCCGTTTATGAAAAGTTTTTAATTTCATTTTCCTGCAAAAACTGGTTTTATCAGAATCATCTTAAGAAAATTTCAGCTCAAATGCCCATTATGACAACATATTTTGAAATAGATTCTAAATTTATTAAAAAATCGACCAAAACAGTACATTATACAGTTCCTAAATAACAAAAAACTGTCAGTTGAAAGCATTTGAGAAAAAAATTGAATTTAAAAATGAGTCATAAAATAACCGATTTGTTGTTTGAATACATCCTTAATTCTTTAATTATGCTTGCTTCGGAAAATTTTGTGCGAAATACTCACTTTGACAGCATTTTTAAAAATATATTCTATCTTTATCAAAAAACTGGCCAATGCGTCACAGTATATAGTTTCTAAATAAGAGGATCTGTAAATTGGATGCATTTGAGAGCGAAAATGGATTTTAAAACGAGTCATAAAAAACGCAATTTGCTATGCGAAAACTTCCTTAAATTTTCAAATCTCGAAGACTTCGGGAAATTCTATTCAAAATACCCTTTTTGGTAGCCTTTATCAAAATATATTCTGTCTTTATCAAAAAACCGATCAATGCATCACATTATATAGTTCCTAAATAAAAGGATCTGTAAATTGGATGCATTTGAGAGCAAAAATGGATTTAAAAACGAGTCAGAAAAAAACGCAATTTCTTATTTGAACACTTCCTTAAATTTTTAGTCTCGATGATTTCTGAAAATTCTGTTCAAAATACCCTTTTTGGTAGCCTTTTTTGAAATATATTCCGTCTTTATCAAAAAACTGACCAATGCATCACATTATATAGTTCCTAAATAAGAGGATCTGTAAATTGGATGCGTTTGAGAACAAAAATGGATTTAAAAACGAGTCAGAAAAAAACGCGATTTCTTATTTGAATACTTCCTTCAATTTTCAGTCCCGATGACTTTCGGAAATTCTGTTCAAAATACCCTTTTTGGTAGCCTTTTTTTGAAATTTATTCTGTCTTTATCAGAAAATTGACCAATGTGTCACTTTATACAGTTTCTAAATAAGAGGATCTACCATTTGGATGCGTTTAAAATCAAAATTGAATTTAAAAATGAGTCAGAATATAAGCCGTTTGGATTTGAGGTTTTTTTCTCCAACTACTATTTTTGTTTAATTTCTTTTTGCTATACGAATTGGTCCTATGAAAAACTTGTCAATATAAAAGTTGTAGATATTTTTGAGAAGATGTAAAATAAATTTAATCAGATTTGATATCTTAAAAATTGACGGAGTTATGGATTTTTCTCTTTTTTCAGCGCCCTTTTTCTTTTCGTTTTTAATTTTTTTCATCGGTAAAAGTTGGTCCTATCAAAAAGTTGTAAATACAAAAGTTTTAGATAATTTTAAGAACATTTATAAAAAATTTAGTTGGACTTGATATCTTGAAAATTGACGAAGTTATGAATTTTTTTCTCTCAAAATCCCTGTTTTTTTCGCCCCTTGAGCCCACTTCTAAATTTATCAAAAATCTGTCATATATATATTTTTGGCCCATTTTTAAGAAGTAATATAAACTTTAAACCGATTCGATATCTACTTTAATTAAGAAGTTATGGCGTTTTTTCGGTTTTCACAAAAACGCCCCCTATTCCGACCCCCTTGGTCCGATTTTGCCCATTAACGAACTCATCCAAGATTTTATCCCCATTGATTTTATGTCCAAGTTCGGTGGAGATTGGTGAAGAATTATAGAAGTTATCGTGTCCATAAAAAAGTGAGATATATATATAGATAGATAGATAGATAGATAGATAGATAGATATATAAACTGGTGCGATTGCAACAATAGGTAGTATTTCTTACGAAATCTACCTAATAAATACATACGTGTCGAATTGATAACCTCCTCTCCTTTTTGAAGTCGGTTAATTAAAAATATTCTTAATAACATAATTAGTATTTGATTTGTAAAATATATGTGTAAAAATTATAATGCGGAAAAAGGTTATTGTATACATTTATATCAGGAGTGGGGTTCGAACCCCCGCTCTATTTCGAGAACCAAAGCTTAAATCAGGTGCATTAGACCGCTCGACTATCTTGACTACAACCTACTCGGTGAACTTATTCAACGTCATATTATTTTTTGCAAGTCTATTATTTTAGCACTCTTTCATTGATAAAGTATTGAGTGGGTAAAATTTCTCAAATACTCTGGGCTAACGGTTAAATACAAAATATTCTTAATAGCATAATCAGTATTTAATTTGCAAAATATATGTGTAAAAATTATAATACGGAGAAGGTTGTTGTATACATGTATGTCGGAAGTGGGGTTCGAACCGACGCTCTCTTTCGAGAATCAGAAATTAAATCAGGCGCCTTAGACCGCTCGGCCATCCTGACTGCACTCCATGGCAGGAACTCATTCAACAGTTTTAATTAGCGAAAAATCACTAATTTTAATAGTTTTTCACTGTTTACTAAAAAATTACTGAAGCAATTTCTATGAAATGGAAGTGGTACCAATCCGAGAGTAAGCTCTTTAATTTAACACCAAAACCAAATTAATCAGTTGGATAGTTCCGGCGTACTCGGTGAACATACATTAAAAAAATACATACGCGATGAATTGATAACCTCCTCTCCTTTTTGAAGTCGGTTAAAAATATTCTTAATAGCATAGTTAGTATTTAATTTGTAAAATATATATGTAAAAATTATAATACGCAATAGGTTTGGAAACTTATTCAATGTCATGTTACTTTTTGCAAGTCAATTAATTTAGCACTCTTTCACTGATAAAGTATTGAGTTGATAAAAGATCACTGATACTCTGTGCTAACGGTTAAATACAAAATATTTTTAATAGCATAATTAGTATTTAATTTGTAAAATATATATGCAAAAATTATAATACGGAAAGTTATTGTACACACGTATGTCAGGAGTGGGGTTCGAACCCATTGTCACTTTCGAGCATCCTGACTTCACTCAAGTGTAGGAACTAATTCAACAGTTTTAATTAGAGAAAAAACACTAATTTTAATAGTTTTTGTTAATTACTAAAAAACTACTGAATCAATTTCTATGAAATGGAAGTGGCACCAATCCGAGAGTAAGCTCTTTAATTTAACATCAAAACCAAATTAATCGGCCGCATAGTTTCGGAGTAATCGGTGAACATACATAAAAAAAAATACATACGCGTCGAATTGATAACCTCCTCTACTTTTTGAAGTCGGTTAAAAATATTCTTAATAACATAATTAGTATTTAATTTGTAAAATATATATGTAAAAATTATAATACGGAAAGTTATTGTACACACGTATGTCAGGAGTGGGGTTCGAACCCATTGTCACTTTCGAGAACCAGAGCTTAAATCAGGCGCTTTAAACCGCTCGGCCATCCTGACTTCACTCAAGTGTAGGAACTAATTCAACAGTTTTAATTAGCAAAAAAAAAAACACTAATTTTAATAGTTTTTGCTTAATTACTAAAAAACTACTGAACCAATTTCTATGAAATGGAAGTGGTACCAATCCGAGAGTAAGCTCTTTAATTTAATACCAAAACCAAATTAATCGGCTGCATAGTTTCGGAGTAATCGGTGTACATACATAAAAATAAAAAATACATACGCGTCGAATTGATAACCTCCTCTCCTTTTTGAAGTCGGTTAATAAAAATATATATGCAAAAATTATAATACGGAAAGTTATTGTACACACGTATGTCAGGAGTGGGGTTCGAACCCATTGTCACTTTCGAGAACCAGGGCTTAAATCAGGCGCTTTAAACGGCTCGGCCATCCTGACTTCACTCACTTGTAGGAACTAATTCAACAGTTTTAATTAGAGAAAAAACACTAATTTTAATAGTTTTTGCTTAATTACTAAAAAACTACTGAATCAATTTCTATGAAATGGAAGTGGCACCAATCCGAGAGTAAGCTCTTTAATTTAACATCCAAACCAAATTAATCGGCTGCATTGTTTCGGAGTAATCGGTGAACATACATAAAAAAAATACATACGCGTCGAATTGATAACCTCCTCTACTTTTTGAAGTCGGTTAAAAATATTCTTAATAACATAATTAGTATTTAATTTGTAAAATATATATGTAAAAATTATAATACGGAAAGTTATTGTACACACGTATGTCAGGAGTGGGGTTCGAACCCATTGTCACTTTCGAGAACCAGAGCTTAAATCAGGCGCTTTAAACCGCTCGGCCATCCTGACTTCACTCAAGTGTAGGAACTAATTCAACAGTTTTAATTAGCAAAAAAAAAAAACACTAATTTTAATAGTTTTTGCTTAATTACTAAAAAACTACTGAACCAATTTCTATGAAATGGAAGTGGTACCAATCCGAGAGTAAGCTCTTTAATTTAATACCAAAACCAAATTAATCGGCTGCATAGTTTCGGAGTAATCGGTGTACATACATAAAAAAAAAAAATACATACGCGTCGAATTGATAACCTCCTCTCCTTTTTGAAGTCGGTTAAAAAGCATGTCGTTTGCATTCACGACTCTATGATGTCTTAAAACCGAATATTTTTCTTCATTTTTCAATAAATTAATTACATTTTGAGTTAAATCGATTTCAATTACATAACGATATTTATCGTGTTGTCGCGTCCGGATATTTCGTTCAAAACGCCAACTTTGACAGTATATTGGAAAGGTTTTTTTCTTAATGCAACAGATTTTTTAGATAATAGTGTCAAAAATGGGCATTTTGAACCGATTTTTCTCATGAAAGCAGAAAAATTAGTCAACGAATGGAGAAAAACATCTTTATCAAAAAAGCTTATAAATCAACGAGTAATTTATTGATTAAAAAAATAGAAAATTCAGTTAGATTCCAATTCGCTTCTATGCTCAGACCTTCCAATTTTACATCTTTTCGTTAAAAAATGAATATGTAATGTAGTAAATATATATGTTATACAATATATTTTGTATACTAGATTGGAGGAGCCTCTGTCTCGTTAGTATTACTTTAAGACTGCATAAACATGAAATAAAGAGATAAGGAAAAATTCGCTTACCTCATTGATGGTCCCCACAGGTCACACAAGGCACGAATGAAGATAAATCCATTTCATTGCAACAGCGATGAGCTTGCTGCTATAAGAATACTAAAATATACTGTTAATAATGTATTGTGGATTATTTCAACACTCATAACGAAGATAGATGATTTTTCTTTAGATTTAATATTTTAATAGAATAAAAAACATTATAAAATATCTTGATTATTATAGTTTAAAACTAAAGAGAGAAAAAGACATCTCTCCGTCTACATTTTTCGCATCAAACTGCGTAGTGAAATATAAAAAATCAAAGGAAATCAAAGTTCAGTCAACAGTTTTTTTAATATCCGAAAAGGGAAGAATAACAATGCAAAACCGCAGAGTGGTGAAATTAGGGCTTGGTACATATGAAATAAAATAAAAGTCTTGATTAAAGTGTCTGAATTCTTGTTTCGTCGATTCGTATATCTAATATATGTAAATGTGTCAAAATGTTTTGTGCTTTTTGAGCAGAGCAGTTGAGAACAGTCTTAATCGTTTAAAAATGTTTTCAAATATTCGCTATTATAATCTTCGTCTAATACGTATAACATGGAGCATACTGAAACTCAACAACTTCATACCTTAACAGCCTGAATTGGGATACATAAAAATTTATACAAATGTGGATTAACAAAAATTGCAGTATGTCTTACTATTTTTTCTTAAAGGCGCATTATTAAATGATAAACAAGTGATTTGAAAATGGTCGCCAACAAAGACTCGTAACAGATATCTGTAAACTTATTTTAAATATCATCTGAATGTTTATTTTTTTAAGTACTTGAAAAATGTGAAAATTAGAATACAGAAGTGAATAGGATACATATCAATGTACCAGAACTTGGGTTATTTTAACCTTTCACATTGCTACTCGTTTGTTCACATCACGTTCTAGGAAAGAAAAGACTAGACTAAACATGCAATTTTTTTAAAAAGAAAATCTATCCGCAGTTTGATTAAATAATAATAAAAAAAAAATAATAAAAATATATCTTTTTTTTTACTACGGTGTAATGACAACATCTTGTCATTTACGTAATCGGAGTTAAAATAAATGCATATTTTCTAACAAGCGCTATCTAAATAAAATGTGTAATAGATTGAATAAACATACACATTCATTTAAATAAGAAAAACTTTTTTCGCTTCTACATTACATTATCTTTTTAACAATTGAATGCAGGTACGCCGTTCTGACGCTAAAAAAATAAGCCTTGTTGACTTTGTAAAATACTTGTTTGTTTTATATTTTTTAGAATTTCCGGTGGCTATTTTCATATTAGGAATTTGAACGTGGGATAAAAAAGTAAATCTTTAGTTAACTAAAATAATAATAATAATAATAATAATAATAAGCCTTAAAATAATTGTTTTTATTAGCAAGTGAAAGTAAATCTAAAAAACACAAACTATAGTTGAACAGCCTTAACAAACTGTCTTTCCTAACAAGCGAAAAAATACGCCCAATTTTTTCCTCAAATTGATAAATCAATTTTTTTAAACATTATTGCTGCTTTATTACTTAAGAGAAAGAGAGAGAAAGAGAGTAAGATGGGGGGGGGGGGGGGGTAATATAATGCACAATCTTTAAACATCCTTGTTTTGATTTAAATGGTATGATAGAACTTTTGCTAGTTTACCATTATAGGTCCATGTATTAGTCATTAGCTGTGTTGTAGTAAAAAAATTACACAATACTTTTCTATGAGTTTATTTTTTTTAACATTGATTAAATTTAAATGTGTTCTATTCAATTTAAAATTGTAATATAGCTTTAATTTGTTTTTAAAACAAAAATAAAATAGCTGTTTGGCGTACAATTGTTTGTATCCGCAAACGATTCATTCACAATAATAAATTATCAAATAGCAAAGTAAATTATCTATCAGAAATAGCCATAAAAAGAATAGTAGCAAAACTGATTATAACCTTAATGTTTAGACTAATTTAACCCGCGAGGACGCGCGCAGGGCCTAAAAGACCCGGAGTGCGTATGGTTTTTACAATTGCAACCACTAATTTTTTAAAAGTAATCTTCAACATATTATATCTCAAAATTTATAAGAATTGTCTCCGTCAAAATAAAGTGACTGTTATAATTTGATTTTATTGGTGACAAAGATAAAACAACCCGTACCCTGGGTAGGCGCGCGTTCTCCCGGGTTAAACATAACCCGATCCCAACCAGAAAAAAAAAAGACCACACTCCGATCCGTGATACACAAAATTTTCGTGAGTATAAACCCGACCCTGACCTAAAAATTCTGTTTGGAAAAAACTATGGATTTGATAACTGACCCGAACCAAATCTGAATCCCGCAAAAATGTTCAAGTGAAGCATAACCCGATTCAAACAAGGAAACATAATTTTCGTGGGCATGAAACCTGACCCGAACCTGAATATTTTCTTTTAAAAAAACACGAAATATGACTCGAACGAAATCTGAAACCGATAAAAATATTCCAGAGAACTATAACCCGATCCCAGCAAGACAAAATACTTTCCATGGTCATAAACCCAACTCAAACCTAAAAAACTCCGTTTGAAAAATCCTGAACTTTGACCCAAACCACATCTAAATCTGATCAAAGTATTCGGAAGAACCATAACCGGATTCGAGTAAGACAAAATAATTTCCGTGGACATGAACCCGATATGAACCTAAAACTCTCATTCAAAAAAATACCTGAAATTTGAATCTAACCAAATCTGAATCTGACAAAACTATTTCAAAGAAACGCAACCGGATCCAAACAAGACAAAATATTTCCATGGACATGAACACAATCCGAACCCAAAAAATTTCTTTGAAAAAATCGCGAACTGAACGAAATCTGAACTTGGCAAAAATATTCCAGTGAAGCATGTCCTTATTCGAATAAGACAGAATTATTTCGGTGAACATGCAATAAGACCCGAACTCAACAGTTATATGAGTTGAAGATAAGTTGAAGAAAAAACCCGAAATCTGAATTGAACCAAATCTGGACTTGACAAAAATATTCCAAAGAACTATAACCCAATCCAAGCAAGACGAAATAATTTCTATGGACATAAACCCAACTCGAACCTAAAAAATTCGATTTAAAAAAAAACTGAAATTTTACCCAAACCACACCTAAATTCGACCAAAATATTCGAAAGAATCATAACTGGGATTCGAGTATGTCAAAATAATTTCCGTGGACATGAACGAGATCCGAACCTAAAAATTCTATTTGAAAAAATACCTGAAATTTGAATCGAACCAAATCGGAACCTGATAAAAAATATTCCAAAGAATCGTAACGGGATCTGAATAAGACAAAAAATTTCCATTCACATGAACCGAATCTGAACCTAAAAAATTTCTTTGAAAAAATCACGAAATCTGAACTGAACCAAATCTGAACTTGAAAAAAAAAATATTCCAGTGAATCATGTTCTTATTCGAACAAGGCAGCTTAATTTCCGTGAACACGCAAGAAAACCCGAACCCAAAAATTTCATTTGAAGAAAAAGCCGAAATCTGAATTGAAACAAATCTGTTCCCGACAAAAATATTCCAAAGAACCATAAATGTATCCGAGAAAGGCAAAATAATTTCCATGGACATGAATACGACCCGAACATTAAAACTCAATATCAAAAAATACATATAATCTGAACCGAACGAAATCTGAACCCTACAAAAATTTTCTAATGAATCATAACCAGATCCGAACAAGACAAAATAATTTCCATGGACCTGAAACCAATATATGGTTTGGCAACATTTAGGTTGCAATTACATTACGGTAAGTCTTTGATTATATTTAATTTCCCGTTAGGTTACAGTTAGGTCACGGTTAAGTTAAAGTTAGGTTAAAGTTAAATTGCATTTATGCTATGGTTAGAATAAGGATATGTTACAATAAAGTGAAGACTAGGTTACATTTATGTTATATTTAATTTACGGTAAGGTACTGTTAAATCAAAGTTAGGTTACAGGCAGGTTACGGTTACGGTACAAAAGTTTACGGTTAGGAATTTATCCATAGAGTGAACATTATACGCATGATTTGATTAAAAATAACACTTACTTTTGTTAAATGGCTCTGAAATTATAATACTACGTACCAACATTTTAGCTACTAGCGAGTATCGATTTCATTCATGGTATAGTCGGCTTTAAGAGTGATATAATTAGTTTGAAATTCAAAATATTTCACTTGGGATTTCTATGTGAAAAAAAAAAAAAAAAAAAAAAAAAAAAAAAAAAAAAATTAGTTACGTGACATAACAGTGATTTTTGATAAATATCAACATTTAACACGAAAATCACGCAGTCGTTGGATACATATTCCCTCCCGCGTTTCTCATCGCTCATTTTGAGTACTTTTAGAGCTTAACATTAGCTGTTTTTTAAACCGATTTTTCACACAGTCAGTGACGTATTTCAGCCAATGCATTTCTGCATGTTTCGAGTTAATGATAAAATCATACAAATTTCAAGTTCGTTTAATATTGTTAATACGACACGGGCAACGCCGGGCGGGTCAGCTAGTATTAAATAAATTGTATAAATATTGAAAAAATTGCATGCATATATGAAACTGCGAATTGGGTTGCCAGAAAATCTGAAAGTTTTATACCATTAATCTCCAGCAGTGCCCTTTTATATATTTTCATTCAAGAGAAAAGGTAATAAAAGTTTCGCACCTACCTCTCTCAGGAGCTGGTTGCTGTGTATCCGTTAGCTAATTGCAGAATTAAAAGAACTCTACAGCGTAATGGAGGCACACCGACACGAATTTCACCTTCTTGAATAATTTTAATCACGGCACACTACTAAAAATAAACAAAAATTGGATTAATTAAAACATATTTAAAAAACATATTCGTGAAGCTCTTTAGCTTTCACGGCCCCACCAGTGGCCGAGAGGTTCGGACCTCTCAACTGGTAGACGGCAGGTGCTGGGTTCGAACCCAATCGCGGCTGTCGGCCTAACCGTTCGGAGTTTTCGTGGTTTTCTTCGAACCTTGCGTAAATACGGGTTAGGTTCCCTTAGAAAGACCCCCACGAAGGGCACTCCCCCCTGGTCCTATATCCCTAGCGTAGATAATCGGACGTCAAAAATCAACCAACCAACTTTAGCTTTCACGGTTCAGAAGATTAAAATATTTTAGCCAGCCGCAACAATTGGCTTGGCATCCTAAAAAGTTGCTCGCAACAGCGTAACAACGAAGAGAGTCTAAGATATAAAAATTGAGTTCTACACACAAACAGAAAAACTGATGATTATACAGTTTTATTGTCTCTGGGTTATAATAATATGATGTCCGGCGTGCACACAAAACTTGCCTGCGTGGTGCTGTCACCTGTTGACTGATTTGAGAAGTAATCTAAGCGGATTATCGCATCTTCGTCGTTTCACAGTCATATCTTGGATTTGACACACAGATTTAAATATGATAAATAAACACGAAAAAAAAAAAAACAGATGAATTGCGTTGCATGCCTCACTTGAAATTAAAATATAATTTATTCTAGTCATAATAGTTTCACACAAAACAGGGATTTCCATTTGTCTAACTTGAAATTCTGTGCAGGAAATCTAACACCCCTACTTTTGTGTGAAATTGATGACTCAGATAACTGCAATTCTTTACGCAAGTGTTCGAAATGAGATTTTGGAAGGGGCTTAGTCATAATATCTGCTAACATCAACTTCGACGGACAGTACGTTAATTTAATTACACCAGTTTCGCGCAAATGCTTGATGTGGTGATTTTTCACTTCAATGTGTTTCGTACGCGATTGAGATTTTTCATATTCTGTCAGCTTGATCGCTGATATATTGTCCTCGTAAACAGTTATCGGTAACTGTTGTTCCAGTTCTAGATCTTTAAGTAAGTTTAGCAACCACTTAAGCTCCTGAGCGGCGTTAGAAATGGATATATATTCTGATTCCGCAGTTGAAAGCGCTACACATGATTGTTTTCGAGAAAGCCAGGTTAAAATATTTTTACCAAGTCTAAAAATGTTTCCGGTGGTGGACTTTCTGTCCATCCTATCGCTTGCGAAGTCCGCATCGCTGTATACAGTCAATATTGGAGGTTTAGATTTATCTATGATAAATTTCAGATCTTTAGTGGTGAGAAGATGTCTTATCAGTTCCTCTATAGCTTCCCAGTCAACTTCTCTCGGTGACTCGTTCCTCCTCCCCAGTATATTTACTATGGAAGCAATGTCGGGTCTGGTTAGAGTAGCAATGTACAGTAGCCCCCCTACTGCCTTTCTGTATCTCGTGTTATCCTCCATAGGTTTCCCGTTTGGGTCTAAGCTGAAATACTTTGTGTTCATTGGGGTGTATGTCGGCTTACTGTCGATCAAATTAAATTTTTCTGCAATTTCTATTATTTTATGTGTTTGATCTAGCTCCAAACTACCGTTTTCGGTTTCTCTTATATTTATTCCGAAATACTGCGTCACTTTTCCCAAGTTTTTAATTTCATATTCGCGGGAAAGTTCAGTGTAAACTTCGTGTGTAATTTCCTCATCCCCTGCTACAAGAATGTCGTCGACATACACTATTATAAACGCGATCCGATTGTTTTTGATTCTCTTATACATGCACTGGTCCGATACGCATTGTTCAAATTCCAAATTTTTTAGTGATTTACTTATTTTTAGATTCCAAGCTCTAGCGGCTTGTTTGAGACCGTAAATAGCCTTGTTAAGCAAGCATACTTTTTTCCTGACCTTTTTCTACGTATCCCTCCGGCTGGGACATATAAACCTCTTCCTCTAAGTCGCCATGCAGGAAAGCGGTTTTTACGTCAAGGTGAGTAATTCTTAAATTTTTGTATACTGCGGCGTTTAGGAACGCTCTCAATGTTGTGTGTGATACGACCGGTGCGTAGGTCTCATCGTAATTACTTCCGTATTTTTGTGAGAACCCTTTGGCTACTAGCCTAGCCTTAAATCTTTCTATGGTTCCGTCCACGTTTCGTTTCGCTTTAAACGTCCATTTATTGCCTATTACGCGTTTCCCGGAAGGAGGTTTGACTAATTTCCATGTTTTGTTTTGCTTTAAGGATTCAATCTCTTCTTTAGCGGCCTCAATCCATTTATTTTTAATTTGGACATCTTCAATGTTTTGTAATTCATCCCACGTCTTGGGTTCTTGTACGCAACACATGTTCGCACTTATCCCAAATCTATCGGGCGGTACACCTCTATTATTTCTCTGAGATCTGCGAGGTTCGTCAGGAATGTTTTCCGGAATCTTAATTTTGTTTTCATCATCATCGCTTAAATACACTCCAACTGTTTCGGTGGGAGTTAGCTCATCGTTTAGGTTTTCGCTAATATTGCTCGTTCCGTTCTCAATAAATTTCACTGTTCGCGATATTAGAACATTATTTCCGCCGGTATATATCCTGTAACCCTTGCTACGATTGTCGTAACCTAACAAAATTCCTTCTATCGCCTTTTCATCAAATTTGGATCGTTTCTGTTTATCCACATACGCATATGCTTTGCATCCGAACTTTCTAATATTCGATAAGTTTGGTTTCCTACCGTTCCACAGTTCGAAAGGGGTCCTACAATTTTCGTTTGCCTTTGTGGGTAAGCGGTTAATTAGGTAGTTCGCGGTTAGTACGGCTTCACCCCAAAAATGTTTTGGCAAATTCGCATCCGATAGCATCGTACGTGCCATTTCAACTATAGTCCGATTTTTGCGCTCCGCCACGCCATTTTGCTGGCTGGAATATGGGACGCTTAATTGGCGTTCTATCCCGTTTTCTATCAGAAAATTTTCAAAATTGTCTCCAAGATATTCTTGGGCGTTATCGGATCTGATTGCCTTAATCATTTTCCCGAATTTATTTTTAGTTAGTGCTATGTATTCCGTTAGTTTTGTTATAGCTTCAGATTTGTGCGATATCAAATAGATCATTGTGAATCGGCTATAGTCGTCAGTAAAAGTTATAAAATACCTTTTTCCACTGAGTGTTTGTGTGTTCATAGGCCCGCATATGTCTGTGTGTATTAGGTTTAACACCTCTTTGGATCTGTTTGTGACTATTTTGGGGTAAGGCGCACTCGCCAGTTTGCCCTGTATACATTTGGTGCAAGTGGTTTCGTGCTTGCAATCATTTATTTCTATACCCTCGACAAGCGCATTTTTGATAAGTGATCTGATTGCATCGTAATTTTTATGGCCTAACCTGTTATGCCACATGGATATGCAATTTTTATTGTTACAATTAGTTTGTGTTTGGGTTCGAGTGCTATATCCATAGTCGTCTTTGGGTCCTAACTCGTACAAATTATCATTTAGTTTGGCGGTCAAGATAATATTATCATCTTTGACAAACATGCATAATTGTTTTTCAAAAATTACTTTAATATTATTTTCTGTAGCCTTTTTAACAGATAGTAAGTTGCTTTGCAGCTCGGGGCAGTATAAAACATCCTTAAGTGTGATGCTGTGTTGTGCGTCTGTTTTTAAATTTACATCGCCCACGCCCTGAGAATTTAATCTTTTCCCGTTGGCTATAGTTGCATTCCCGAAATTTCCTGGTGTGAATGTTATAAAATTTTCTCTCACAGATGACACATGTCTCGTGCATCCTGAAAGAGTAGGGGTCTGTTGTCTGTGTTCTGTTGACTGGTGTTGTGTCGGTTTCAGGCTCGTTTTCCACTGGGGGAGGAGAAACATTAGTATTATTCGTTCTGCTTTCAAAGCAGTAGTTAGAAGTGTCATGTTTATCGTCACTTTTGTTTTTATAATTATTATTTTGATTTTTGAAGCTCTGGCCATTATTATAGTTTTTGGATCTGTTATTATCGTTTTTATAATTATTTGTCTTCTGTTTATTTTTCAACAGAAAACAATCGCGCATTACATGGTTGTCGCGATGGCAATGCGAACAGTACTTTTTGTACTTGTTCGTCTTATTTGTCGCTTTGTACGCGACATTTGAATTTTTGTTATGCGTTCTGTGCGTGTATTCATCAATTAATTTATTTTTAATAAGCTCAAGGTTTAATGTAGCTTCATCTCTCGCCTCAAGGCTTGTAATAAGAGGCGAATAGGATGGAAGCAGTGAGCAAAGCATGATCGCAACGATATGCGATTCATTAATATTCTCTCCTATTGCGGAGAGATTTGACTTAATAGTTAATATATTGTTTATATGCTCAATTAAATTGCCCCCTTCGCCTAATTTTTGCGAATATAGCTGCCTGAGCAGAAATAATTTTGAACTTAAGTTATTTCGCTGATGAGTGCTATTGAGCTTATCCCAAATTTGCTTGGGTGTTTGCAAGTCTTTTACATAAACTATTTGTGAGTCATCTATACAGAGATTGATGATGGCCTTAGCCTTGTTACTGTTTTTTAGATACGCAGCATCTGCGCCCGCGGGGGGGGGGGGGGGTCTTCGAGCACATAGCTGAACAAGCCATCTTTTGTTAGTAAATTTTCTAACTTAAAACTCCAGTTATAATAATTTCCATTGTTGAGCTTTTCTATATTTAAAATATCTTTTGACATA
The DNA here is from genome assembly GCA_964019185.1 of Maratus speculifer. NCBI lineage: Eukaryota > Metazoa > Arthropoda > Arachnida > Araneae > Salticidae > Maratus > Maratus speculifer. Next base: position 117,261,140 of record OZ025291.1, read on the forward strand.
GCCATTGTGGCTTTTATTATATGTATATATATTTTCTTTTTCTTAATAAACGTATCAGTTATTTTTCAACATATACTATGTCACTGTGTTAGTATTGTAATTCTTTATATATTTATATTACATTTCACAATTTTATAATTTATGAATTGTATCAATTATAAACATTTATTTCTTTTTCTTTTCTTTTCTTTTCATAAAGCAAAATATAAATAATGGGACACTATTGTGCTGGTTTTATTTTTCTAGTACATCAGGAATCATAATCTGAAAGTTTTATACCATTAATCTCCAGCAATGCCCTTTTATATATTTTCATTCAAGAGAAAAGGTAATAAAAGTTTCGCACCTACCTCTCTCAGGAGCTGGTTGCTGTGTATCCGTTAGCTAATTGCAGAATTAAAAGAACTCGACAACGTAATGGAGGCACACCGACACGAATTTCACCTTCTTGAATAATTTTAATCACGGCACACTACTAAAAATAAACTTAAACAAAAATTGGATTAATTAAAACATATTTAAAAAACATATTCGTGAAGCTCTTTAGCTTTCACGGTTCAGAAGATTAAAATATTTTAGCCAGCCGCAACAATTGGCTTGGCATCATAAAAAGTTGCTCGCAACAGCGTAACAACGAAGAGAGTCTAAGATATAAAAATTGAGTTCTACACACAAAAAGAAAAACTGATGATTGTACAGTTTTATTGTCTCTGGGTTATAATAATATGATGTCCGGCGTGCACACAAAACTTGCCTGCGTGGTGCTGTCACCTGTTGACTGATTTGAGAAGTAATCTAAGCGGATTATCGCATCTTCGTCGTTTCACAGTCATATCTTGGACTTGACACACAGATTTAAATATGATAAATAAACACGAAAAAAAAAAAAAAAAACAGATGAATTGCGTTGCATGCCTCACTTGAAATTAAAATATAATTTATTCTAGTCATAATAGTTTCACACAAAACAGGGATTTCCATTTGTCTAACTTGAAATTCTGTGCAGGAAATCTAACAAAATCTCTTGCTGAATCACCTCCAGTGCCAAGACCTTATATTGTAAAAGTACCAAATGTAATAATTTTTAATAGCCTAATGATTTTTATATGTTAGTCTACTCTAACAAAGTATTGAGGAGTCAGAATTGATGGCTTGTATAATTTGTGTGTGCAAGTATTTTAGGACTTAGTTAACTAATTGTAATTTATTTTTCTAATCCGAATTGGATTTCCTAATATGAAAACAGTCACTGAAAATCTTAAAAAGTAAAAAACTAGAAAATATTTAAGCTCATTAAATATAAAGATTTTTTTTTCCTTATAATTTTCCTAATGTGTGACTTTTGAAATGCAGAGGACATGAAATATGCACTGCGGTGCAGATTGGTATACAATACTTTTACTATTATGCTAAAGTGTTTTGTGAGCTGATTTTATAAAAAGGAAAATCATAAATAAATAAATAAATAAATAAATGCAATTTAGCAAATTACAACGACTATTTGGAAAATGATATTTTCAAAGACTAAAATATTAAATACTTATAAATAAATTCTATATTTAAATTCAGAATAATAATAAACATCATTTTTATGATGATTATAACGTGTTATATATTACGTTACGCCATGCATTAAACATTAATTACCTAGACTCAGGCCCGTAGCCAGGATTTTCTTTCGGGAGGGGCTCAATTTTGGAATTCTTTCTATTGTTATAAAAGTAATTTGAATAATATTCAGTAAAAAATTTAAAAATAATCTAGGCTTATCCTAATGTGTGTTTCTACATCGGATACTTGTTAACTATGTCAAATATTGTAATTTCATATTTAATTTTTTCAATTTCTGTTGCAATTTTTAACTTTTAAGAGCATTTCCAATTTCCAAACCGATTTGGGAACCGGAGAGTTTTAAGGAAAAATTTTCTGCGAAACTTAAAGCACAAACTAACAATGTTTAAGATGAGTCTCAAGTAGGGGAAAGTTGGGCACATTTGAACTGGGGGCATCTTTGAACACTAAATATTTTCCTTCAAATAAATTATTTTCTAAAAATGTCAATGGCAATACATTACTATTGCTTCAGTGCAATAAGTTTGCAAAGCTCATCCATTTTGTATGCACAAGACTGTCTAAGCAAGATATCTATTTTTCTCCCTCTTGAATCTAAACTTAAGAAAATAACGTTGTAAGATTTTTGTTCAAAATTTTGTATCCCTTAAATTTTGATTTATTGTTCAACACTTAAATAAAGATGTAATCTTTAGTTTATAAGTTTTGTTTTATTCAAATTCAGCAGCCGAATTGAGTAAACCGTTGTAATGTTGAGCTTTATGCGATGGGGCACCCTTGAACAATAAAGCTGGGGCACCATTGAACATCTAAAACTCTGAAGTAAAAAGTTGTTGATGTACGTAAATGTTGCTATTTTTGGAATTTTTTCTATGTGAAAAGAGGTTAATAAAGAATATCAAAGAGCAAGAACTTATACTGTTAACAATCCTTCTTTACTGCAAACATGTATTACAATCTCTGGATGTATCAGCGATTGGAAGTTTCAAACCTAAATTGATAATGGCATTCATTTATTTGGTAATTGCAAAATCTGGATACAGAATAATGATTCATGGTTTAATAGGTTTGTCTAACAAAGCCTATACTCTTTCATTTATTCTTTCCCAAACTACGGAATCACTAGTACTTTTGTACTAGATAAAACGGAATTTAAGTCAAGATTTTTCATAAAAAGTGTTAATAAAGAATTTTAATTTTCCAGAAGCATCAGATATCATATTGGTGTATTACAAGGATATTTTTAAAAAGTTTTCTCACACAAACATATAACTTCAGAGACATTCTGTGTTGTTTCAACAATCATTTTTGACATCAACTTTGATGGATTTAAGTTTGGTTAAATAATCGAAAAATTATTAGTTTCAATAAAATTTAGTTATTAAATTTTATCCGTATTACTTTATATTCCTGAAACATATGCAGCGTTTTATGAAAACTCAATATTTTCATATTTTACTTATTTGTTCAAAGGTGCTTCTTACTTGTTCAAAAATACCCCTACATGGGACAGGTTTGAACAGAAATATTGCAGCTTTTTAAATCCTCACATTTTTTTTTATTTATATGGAAAACTTTTAATTTCTGGTTCATTGATGAAGAAATGCACTGTTTTTATTATGTAATACTTAAAACGCAAAAAATATAATTCAAATAAGAAATGTACTGATTTTTAAAAAAATTGTTCAAATGTGCTCCCCTCTCCCCTATCCTATGAAGAAAAAACATTGTAAAATATTGAAATGCAAACAAATAATATGTATTGATTTAAAACGCAGGATTAATGTTAACGTGCGAGAATCTGACATTACGAGTGCGAGGTCTTGAAACTATTGATCCATAAATAAAATAAATTACATGCATTATTTTTTTGAAAAAAAAAAATTCTACAGCCATATGTAATCATAAAAATTATGTTTGTATTTTACATTCTCTTAGTATAATAATTATAAATGACAATCATGGTAAAATAAATTTACTAGCAGTGTTGAATTCAGGCACTTTTCTCTGGGAGGGATTTTTGGGGCTTCGGGGGGGGGGGGGGAATTGAACTTTTTGACGATTGAAAACACAAAATCACAATTTTTCCGGGATGGGATATCGCATTTCTCCGGGGGGAGGGAGAATTTCCTCCTGAATTCAACACTGTTTACTAGAGCAATAGAAGCAATCATCATAATTTCTTCTTAGGCACGATGCTGATTGACTTATCAAGAATTTCTGTAATTTTCCAAAGAACGGAAAATTACAGAATTGGGGGGGGGGGGGGAATTGCACTTTTTGACGATTGAAAACACAAAATCACAATTTTTCCGGGATGGGATATCTCATTTCTCCGGGGGGAGGGGGAATTTCCTCCTGAATTCAACACTGTTTACTAGTGCAATAGAAGCAATCATCATAATTTCTGCTTAGGCACGATGCTGATTGACTTATCAAGAGTTTCTGTAATTTTCCAAAGAATGGAAATCATAGAAAAACTACTCAGTTTATCATCAACCATAACGCTTCGAGTCAGATTTAATTATTTTCTTTGCCGAAAAATATATTTCAGCACTGACTTTTGTTACTCGGCTTTCAACCAAAACTGTCAGCAAGTGTTTGATTTTATCGTAATACGTCACATTACAGTACTAAAACTTTTAAAACCTCTGTGTTGGTGTCAACATTAGCAATTTGTTTGCACCCTAATTCATATTCAGTATTCACTTGCTACATTGACATTTTATCCTAAAAATATTGCATCGGATTCTCTAATTTGCTTGCTTTTTCCAGTGAAGCACATCCTGGAAAATGTAACTGGGAATCTCTTAGAATGTCTTCATTCGAAATGAATCGATAATTTAAATTTTGAACAAGACTTTCTACATGGGGAAATAAGACCGTGATATTATAATACTTGTCAGTGGATATAATTTGAGGGTTTGTACGTGTTGCCTGTCTAAATGTCAGTCTTGAGATCTTTATTTCAGTTTGGAAGATGTCTTCCCGACTGTACAATAAAATCTCACAAAAGATTTCTACTTCATTTTTCTGCATATTTCTGTAAAAGAATTAGGCATCTTTAGCATGGGTTACAGTCAATATTATATTACTAGTTTTTTTGAAGAACCCATTATGATTGCCAAACAGAAAACCTTCTGATAAACAGACAAGCTTATGATTCTTCTCCCTGACTGCCAAAAAAACTCCAGCTGTTGAAGAAATCTTCCATGTATTTTTCGAAAAATTTTCTGAGTTAATACAAATGTATTTAAGTAGCTCAACAAAAGTCAATATGCTTTCATGCCTATCCATAAAATTTGTATTGTAAATGCAGAAAAGCTATATTCTTTTGTTTTCTAGGATATATGATACAATTGCTTCTGAGAGCGCTAAATTTGTCTTCAGAGCCCACAATAGTCACAGAAAAAATACTCAAAAAGACCCGGATGATCATGTAAAGTCTATGGGAGCGTTCTTTTCTAATATCTCGCTCGAATTTTAATATTTTTGGATGATTTTTTTGCACAAGATAGCTGAGGGCAATCCACAACCGGGCTAGTTTTTACTTTTTCCATTTTGGTTATATATTTTTTATATTACGATAGTTTCAGTTTCAGAACCGGTTTAAACCGGTTTCGAAAGTTAAAGTAATTTTTTAAAGAAAATCTGAAACAAAAATTGAAAAAGTAAAAACTAGTCCGGTTGTGGATTGCCCTCAGCTATCTTGTGCAAAAAAATCATGCAAAAATATTAAAATTTGAGCGAGATATTAGAAAAGAACACTCCCATAGACTTTACATGGTCATCCGGGTCTTTTTGAGTAATTTTTCTGTGACTATTGTGGGCTCTTCAGGTGGTTTTTAAAAACTTTTGTTGCTGCTTTAACAAGTCCATGCATGATATTTTTGAATGAAGGGAAACAGCATGTTATTGGACAAGGCAAGATTTAAACAATAACTTTCAGAGAGGACGTCTCTTATTTTTAGATATTCTGAAGAATTCTAGAATGAACCCCGCTAACATGACCAAACTTTATTGGCTACTTTGTCATACGCCTATGCGACACATTTATACATACCAAGACTTAGTTCATCACAATGTTGTAAAATTACTTTTCTTGAATTTTGGAGATATTTATTGGAATAACATGTGAAAAAAAATTCCGAATTATTGGGTTTTGTGAATTTTATAGTTCACATATCTAGCACAAATGGCAAGCAGTTCTGTGCTTGAAATGTCCATAGTTTCAACAGCAATTAGAGCTAAAACAGATCGCAATATATATTTTGACAATTGATACTTCGGTAACTGTATCCCAGAATATTTGATATCATTCTGAGTTTCCGGGGTGAAATAAATATCATTTCTAAGGATATTTATAATGTCTTGTTTCAATTCATTCGCTCCAGACTTTGCTCAAAACTTAAAAGAACTCTTAACTAGTCTTTTTTATACCAATTTCTCTAAAGTTAGAGGATCGTCATCGTGGTCAGTGGCTATTTTATTCTGCACAAAATAAGATTGTTTCAAGTATTAGTTCAAGATCTTCTCTAATTTCTTCTTTTCCTGGAACTCTTTGAAAACTCAGCAATGAAATAATTCTATTTCTATTTTCCTGAAAAAATCTGAAGTTTGTTAAAATAATATAAGGTTTGTGATAATCTAACTGTATATGTTTTAAGAAAAACATTTAGCCTTTTTCCAATGACTGAAACATGTAGAAAATAATCTTTCTAATTTTTCGTGATCTGTCTTATGCCGTATGCGTGTTATACTTAATTTTTCCTAGTCAAATTAATGATAAGAAATTTCCCTTATTCGAATTTTACTGCGTATAAAGACAGCAAAAATTACTTTTTAAAAAGAATTTATATTTTTAGTGGTACATACCGATTGAAAAAACAATATATCCAAATAACCGATATAATGAAGGATTACCGTAACTGTAATTCAATAAATGGATATTTTTGCAGCTAAAAATGCAACTGATTTTAATGTAATGGAAGATAAAAACAAACAAAACTTATTTTTTTTATCATACAGATAATTTTGTATTTCCAAAGTTTCGGGAGGGGCTTCAGCCCCCTTAGCCCCCTCTCTGGCTACGTGCCTGCCTAGACTAATGATAAAAAAAATAGTTGTTTATAGATATGCGATTTTAACTGATTACAATGCGCTGTTTTATTTGATATACTTATTTGACTGAATTCTGAACGCCTCTATTACGTGCGACATGGATTAAATAGTAATATTCCCGGACCCTGGATAAACAAATTTTAAATGAAATTTTAGTTTTACATTTTTTGGAATTCAAAATTTTTAAACTTTTAAACATTGCACCTTTTTAATTTTTACAGCCTTGCGTAAAGAAAAAAAATGCACTTTAATATTTAAAAGATTTGTTTGAAATCTGTATTACAATTTGTTTTCAAATTATTATTATTATTTAAAGTTTTTATTACTTTTTATGCCATTGTGGCAATAGAAGTATTTCATTTTTGGACATTAAACATGGACCAATCAGAAAATGAATAAAATAAAAAAACAAAAGTATTCCATTTTTATAAATTAAACATGGACCAATCAGAAAACGAATAAAATAAAATAAATTGCGGAATTCAACCAATAAAAAGATTCGGATATACTTTAGGTTTACCATTTCTCTACCGAGGACAACAAATATTTTCCAAATAGTTAATAATTAGAATATTAATGAATAATTTGGTAAATAAGTAAAAAACTCACTATAGGCTTTTAAATTGTTCCAATTACAGTGATTTTTTGAAATGCATAATGAAATCCGCATTGAGCTACAAATTGATATACATTATTTTTATTTGTATGTTAAGAGTTTCATAGGCCAATTTATAGAAATGAAAAAAAAAAAAAATAGAATCTATACGAGTAGTAAACAAGTAAAAATTCGACTTTTGAAAGGCATATCGGTAAAAAATACGCATTGCGCTAAAAATTGGTATAGATTATTATTATTATTATTATTATTATTATTTTTTTTTTTTTTTTTTTTTTTTTTTTTTTTTTTTTTTTACTGTGTCAAAATATCTCGTTGTCTGATGATGAAAGATGAAAATTAGAATTGTAATAATAATTAGAATCTATTCAAATTGTCTCGTAAAAATGTAAAAATTGGTTATGAACTTTTAAAAGCTTACTGAAAATAAGGCCCCAGTAAAAGTTCTATGTTTCTGCAAAAGTCAGTAAAAGAAAATTTTCATTATAAAGAAGTTTTCAGAAACTGATAATGCCCTAGTAAAGTTCTGTGTTTCTGCAAAAATCAATAAAAAAAACTTCCCATTATAAAGAAATTTCAGAAACATTTAAGGGGGCTCAGGGGTTGATCAATACGGAAAAACATGTAAACGGAGCTCTCGGTTCGAGTCCCTATAAAAACAGAAGTATTTAATGTAATTAATTTAAACTTTCTGATATTTTATAAGTATGTTTGTAGTCTTATAAAATTATAAAATGAAGTACTTCAATGTAATATAATAAGAAATATAGCAAAATTTATGTAATACAATTTTCGAAAGAAAAAATTATGTGTTATATCACCAACACCAAGATATCTTAACGTTGAAAAGACATAAGAACCTAATTTTTGCTTTAAAATGATCCGGTAACTTTACTCTATAGAATGAATTAAGGATATAACTATCACTCAAAAACAACATTATTAAAAAACTCTCAAATTTGAAAATTAAAAAAACTCCTAAAAAATGCAACTTTTTTTTCATTAAAAATACTCAAAATATTAAACTATCTAAACTATATTAATTCATTCTATAGATAATGACGCTATATGCATGCAAAAATAAATTTAAGCCATTCCATCAAATAGTTCTTTTTTAAATCTTAGTGTTGAAATTATATGGGTGCGGCTTTGAAAGTGTTGATACATAAATGCTCATAACTCAGTTAAAAATGAAAATATTTTTATGAGGTTTTTTGCATTGAGTTCAGAATTAATTGAATAATAAAACTAGATCATAAAAAAATCGATTTTTTGAAAAGTTTTCAACCACTGAGCCCTCTTAAGGCATCAATAGATTCTGTGTTTCTGCAAAAATCAGCAAAATAATAATAATAATAATAATAATAGTAATAATAATAATAAACAGGTATTTCTCCAGTAGTAAAATTCTGTGTTTCTGCAAAAATTATTTTAAAGAAAATTCCATTGCAGAGAAATTTTCAGAAACAGATAAGGCTCCATTAAAACTCTGTTTTCTTCAAAAAAAAAAAAAAAAAAAAAAAAAAAAAAAATCTTATTATATAGAGATTTTCAGAAATTGACAAAATCGTTATTAATAAATGCATTTGCATAATAACAAATTTCAATTCAATTCCATTAGAAGTTATTACTATAGAAATTATGCAGTAAATAATTATTAATGAATGTTTTTATTAGACGATATGCAATATTTATTGGAATAAAAGAAAAAAAAATATATGAAGGATTATGAAACATCGACATGCTTCCCATTTCGGCCGAGTAACATAAGACCAGTTATTCCGCTCTAATGAGTGTAACGAATCATACAAGCTTAAAGAATTTTTTCAAAATTTTATCTCTCCTATCGCGTGTTATAGAAAACTACAAAATGAAAGTAACATCGGATGGAATCTTGTTCTTGTTTGTTTTATATTTTTATTTATGTATTTATTGGATACTGTGTTTATGCAAACAATTTGTTCATATAATCCTTCATGCTCCGACGGGACTTTTAAATATTAATTTAAGTTAAGTTATAATTAAGAATTAATTTAAGACAAAATTTTGCTAAAATCGATCCAGGCATACCTTAGATATAAATGGCCTGATCTTGACCCATTGTAACACATTATGACCCACTAATCGAATTTTCTCGAACAGGTGACCAAGCCTAATGGAATTGCGGTGACCGAAAATGTTAAAATACAAAATTTTGTCAAAATCGTTAGAGCCTTTTTAAGATAAAATTTACACACACACACAAAATTTTTGCTCGGATTATAGTATAGATTGTATATTAAAATATTCTAATAAACATATTTGCCCTTGAGGTTGAATTTTTCAGTCCTTCTAAACATATGTTTAGTTATAAAATGTGCAACAATTAATAATACATTTTTGACAACATCAAGCTACAATTATTTAAAATACTAAAGGCTCTACTGCCTGCAACATATGCTCACCAACTTCCAAATAGTCTGACGAGAACAGAAACTACACTGGTGGACAAAACTAAAAGATGGAAGGCATTTTCCCAAATATCTCGAGAAATACTGGATAAAAATAAATGAAAATTGGTATGGATATAACTTATAGTATGACAATAATATGTGCAAAGCAAAAATTAAAATGCCATTCATTGACAAGAGTTATTGCCAACAGTTCAATGTGGACTGAAATTCATGCTGAAAGATGGCAATGAAAGTGAGGCCTGTATGGTGTGTGGTCGCCTCTAGTATGGTGTGTAGTCACCTCTGACAGATAGACAGCATGCACAACGAGTATGCATGCTGTTAATAAGAGAGTTAAGGATTGCTTGTGGAAGACTCTCCCAATCTTCCACCAGAGCAGTTTTTAACTCCGGAATGGTTCTGGGTGGGGGTTGACGTCTCGCAATAGCCCTTCCAAGAGCATCCCAAGCATGTTCAGTGGGGTTGAGGTCAGGAGATTTGGCTGGCTAATCCATTCGATGAATATCCTCACTTTTCAGATACTCCTCAACCAGGCGAGCCCTATGTGGTCGGGCACTGTTGTTCATAAAAACGAATTCAGGGCCAACAGAACCCCTGAAAAGACGCTCGTAGGATTGTAGGATCTCCTGCCTGTGCCTCTAAGCATTCACGGAACCAGTGTCAAACACATGGAGTGGTGTGCGGGTATCTTGCATGATCCCTGCCCAAACAATCAGTCTTCCACCAGGATAATGCTCCCATGATGTTACTGGGAAGGTATCGAGTCCCAGGTTTCCTCCATATGAATATTCGCCGAGAATCAGGTTGAAGACTGAATCTGGACTCATCTGTGAACTGAACATTAGCCAATTGGAGCTGTGTGCAGTGTTGGTGTTGTCTGCACCATTGTGCAAGCTCTCTTTTGTGGAAGGGAGTGAGTGAGATGCAAATGGCAGGCTTCCTGGCATAGAACCCTCTTTCACAGAGCCTTCTGGCAACTGCCTTCGTTGAAACTAATGTTCTTGTGGCAGCAGTAAGGTCCCTAGACAGTTGTGTCGCTGTAGACGTCCGTTGAGGAGTATCTGGAAAGCGAAGATATTCATCGAATGGACTGGTCAGCCAAATCTTCTGACCTTAACCCCATTGAACATGTTTGAGATGCTCTTCGAAGGGTTTTTACGAGACGTCAACCCTCACTCAGAACCATTCCGGAGTTAAAAACTGTTCTGGTGGAAGATCGGGAGAGTCTTCCACAAACAATCCTTAACTTTCTTATTAACAGCATGCATACTCTTTGTGCATGCGGTCTATCTGTCAGAGGTGACCACGGACCATACTAGAGACGACCACACACCATACAAGCCTCACTTTCATTGCCATCTTTCATTTTGAATTTCAGTCCACATTGGACTGTTCACAATAACTCTTGCCAATGAATGGCAATTTAATTTTTGCTTTGTACATATTATTGTCATACTATAAGTTATATCCATACCAATTTTCATTTATTTTTATCCAGTATTTCTCGAGATATTTGGGAAAATGCCTTCCATCTCTTAATTTTGTCCACCAGTGTAGATTAAATAAGAATTAAAAATACAATTAATTTTTAAATTATTAAAGATAAAAAAAATATATATATATATTCACTCTCATAAAGTAATCATAAATGCATGTTTCAAATAAAATAATGTTCAACATTATAAAAACACAATATAGAATGTAGAACGAAATATAAAATTCCATTAGATATTAAAACTACATCAGCTTTTGGACTATAATTGAGAAACATTCAGCAGCATTTGCAAGCTCCTGAAAATCGAGAACCTTTATGATGTTTTCCTTTTTTTATTTTTTTTATTGTTTTTTTTTTGGGGGGGGGGGAGTGCCAAAAATATAGTTATAGCCAAAAATATAGCTGGTATCGAATGGTTTAAAGTAATTATCTTCTTCAGGTATTTTATTGGCTTTCGGGAAAGAATGCAAAGTAGGTGGTTGAGCGAAGTGGACTAGAAGGCATGGTAATTTAAATTGTATTTTATAGGGCACTATCTTTGTCTGGTGTCGTTAAAAAAGATGAGTTCATTTTTAAGCCCAGGCTTAAGGGATACTAGGTGACAAAGAGACTTTGGGTTACCCCCAGAACCTTTATCAGCCTGCGCCTTTCCACAATTAGTGTATATTAGAATTTTGTTTTTTAAACAGTCAATGAGATTAAAAACTATTTGTATTAACTCATTAATTGCCCGTTAGTGTACCATATGCTGATTGTAAATACATATTCGTCGCATATCTTTAAAAGGGGTACACATGTCACACTTTAAGAAACCATGATCTAATTAATAAAATGGCAAAAACTTTATATAAATAAGAATAATATGATCAAAACTAGGACCTTAATATTGTACTGTCCGTGGTTACATTGCCTTCTTACAGAATTTAAATGCATTCATCACATAAAGTATATATTTTTTTTCAACGTCCATTAAGTGGCGTGACCATTACATAAGTTCATTTAAAATAATATTCTTTTCAATCAAATAGAACCAAAATTTGGTGATATATCCATTCAAACTCCAGCTTTATATTTATATGCATTTTTATATAACTTTATATTGTCCATTTCTTTCAAACAATTTAGACGGCGACTGAAGCATGAAAAAAAGCGTGTGTAGAAAAAGCATTCTTGTTCCAACAAGGATTTTAAATTAATTGTTTCATTAATAAGATTATGTATGAGAAAAAGCAACTTAAGCTGATTATATCTTTCTCTTTCTGCATTAAAAAGACTGATTGACAGAATGACAGATTTTCTTTCCGAAGAGACTGTCATTAATTTTACAAGTCTGGATTTATAGATAAGATTTCTGTAATTATCGTTTGAAATTTTATGATAATCTTATGAAACATAATTATTGCTTTATGTATCACAGATAACTAAGCTTAAACTTATTGTCAACATTTAAGAATACAAGTTATTGGTTTAAAAAACTAACTTGTTTGGAAAGTTTCTTACAAGTAGTTAATTATGTAGTTTAGAAAAGTTACATAATTCATTATAAAAAATTTAATTTTTAAGAGATAATAATACAGATCATTTTTCATATTAGTTAATATAAAACATGCTTCTTTTAGAAAATATGTAAAGTATGTTTAATTTGTTACATAATGTTAAAGGGAAATTTCATCGATTTTTCTTTATCCGACAATAATTATATGGAAATCTATTTCTATATTCATTTTACTTTTTATCTTAAAAATGCCTGATTTCACCAAGTAACACCGAGTTGTACCACATTCAGAGTCTGACTCATTTAAAGTATGGTCACGGGGCTCAAATTCAACTGTCCTTCCCCTTTTTAATAGACGAAATTAATAGTTAGATAATAGATAATTAGAAATTAGATAATTTTTTAAAAGACGAAACTTTTATACTCGAATTAAACAGGAAGTGGGTGTTTTTTTTTTTTTTTTTTTTTTTTTTTTTTTTTTTTTTTTTTTTTAGGGGCCTTTGTTAGAACATTAAACCCTGGACACCTACCCCGATCTAGCATTTATTAGATCCTGGCTATAAAAGTAAATTTTCTAAAATTATCATTATTTTTTTTTTGGGGGGGGGGGGAGAGGGTAATTTTTCTTATGCACAAAAATTTTAATTTATAACAATTTGCATTTAGTCATGTTTTTATAGACTAATTTACGCATGTGTGATTATTTTTAAATCACGTAAGACATTTCATCTCACGATTAGAATTAAGGATAGTTGAAATGTATGTAATAGATGTATGAATATCATTTATTTAAATACCTATTACATGCCTATATATAAAGTTGGTTTTCACTAACATTTTTCAGTTTATTATTATTTATTATCATTATTATTATTGGAAAAAAAAGTCACACTGTAAAAAAAAAATTATAGAGTGTTGATAGGGTATAGATAACTGGTAGAGTATTACACATTATTGCTACGTAACATTCGTTATATTATTGGTTAAATTTCTCCAGAAAAGGGAGACAGCAAAGTTACCACCAGTTTTATGGAGTTAATGTTACATAATTTTTTTACAATGCACAGCTTCTAGTCACATTTGAGTTATTTATTAAACATAAAGCTTGTCATTCATTGAGAGGTATTAAAGACGATTAATATATTAACAATATATATAAATTATACAATCTTTGTGTGCGTTATGTCTTTTTTCATCTTCTTAATTTAAATTGAAGTAAAAATAAACAGGAAACTATATCTCTTATCTGTGTTCAGTAGCGCATTATCTACCCGCAATCCGTCGCAATGAAATTATCATCACAGAGAATGTTGCGTCGATCTAGTTATTCGAAGAAACACAAATATTATTATTAATAATATTATAAACAGATATTGTGTCATATATAATTGAAGGGATAACTTTTAGGTAGATTTCGTAAGAAATACTACCTATTGCAATCGCACCAGTTTATATATATATATATCTATCTATCTATCTATCTATATATATATATATCTCACTTTTTTATGGACACGATAACTTCTATAATTCTTCACCAATCTCCACCGAACTTGGACATAAAATCAATGGGGATAAAATCTTGGATGAGTTCGTTAATGGGCAAAATCGGACCAAGGGGGTCGGAATAGGGGGCGTTTTTGTGAAAACCGAAAAAACGCCATAACTTCTTAATTAAAGTAGATATCGAATCGGTTTAAAGTTTATATTACTTCTTAAAAATGGGCCAAAAATATATATATGACAGATTTTTGATAAATTTAGAAGTGGGCTCAAGGGGCGAAAAAAACAGGGATTTTGAGAGAAAAAAATTCATAACTTCGTCAATTTTCAAGATATCAAGTCCAACTAAATTTTTTATAAATGTTCTTAAAATTATCTAAAACTTTTGTATTTACAACTTTTTGATAGGACCAACTTTTACCGATGAAAAAAATTAAAAACGAAAAGAAAAAGGGCGCTGAAAAAAGAGAAAAATCCATAACTCCGTCAATTTTTAAGATATCAAATCTGATTAAATTTATTTTACATCTTCTCAAAAATATCTACAACTTTTATATTGACAAGTTTTTCATAGGACAAATTCGTATAGCAAAAAGAAATTAAACAAAAATAGTAGTTGGAGAAAAAAACCTCAAATCCAAACGGCTTATATTCTGACTCATTTTTAAATTCAATTTTGATTTTAAACGCATCCAAATGGTAGATCCTCTTATTTAGAAACTGTATAAAGTGACACATTGGTCAATTTTCTGATAAAGACAGAATAAATTTCAAAAAAAGGCTACCAAAAAGGGTATTTTGAACAGAATTTCCGAAAGTCATCGGGACTGAAAATTGAAGGAAGTATTCAAATAAGAAATCGCGTTTTTTTCTGACTCGTTTTTAAATCCATTTTTGTTCTCAAACGCATCCAATTTACAGATCCTCTTATTTAGGAACTATATAATGTGATGCATTGGTCAGTTTTTTGATAAAGACGGAATATATTTCAAAAAAGGCTACCAAAAAGGGTATTTTGAACAGAATTTTCAGAAATCATCGAGACTAAAAATTTAAGGAAGTGTTCAAATAAGAAATTGCGTTTTTTTCTGACTCGTTTTTAAATCCATTTTTGCTCTCAAATGCATCCAATTTACAGATCCTTTTATTTAGGAACTATATAATGTGATGCATTGATCGGTTTTTTGATAAAGACAGAATATATTTTGATAAAGGCTACCAAAAAGGGTATTTTGAATAGAATTTCCCGAAGTCTTCGAGATTTGAAAATTTAAGGAAGTTTTCGCATAGCAAATTGCGTTTTTTATGACTCGTTTTAAAATCCATTTTCGCTCTCAAATGCATCCAATTTACAGATCCTCTTATTTAGAAACTATATACTGTGACGCATTGGCCAGTTTTTTGATAAAGATAGAATATATTTTTAAAAATGCTGTCAAAGTGAGTATTTCGCACAAAATTTTCCGAAGCAAGCATAATTAAAGAATTAAGGATGTATTCAAACAACAAATCGGTTATTTTATGACTCATTTTTAAATTCAATTTTTTTCTCAAATGCTTTCAACTGACAGTTTTTTGTTATTTAGGAACTGTATAATGTACTGTTTTGGTCGATTTTTTAATAAATTTAGAATCTATTTCAAAATATGTTGTCATAATGGGCATTTGAGCTGAAATTTTCTTAAGATGATTCTGATAAAACCAGTTTTTGCAGGAAAATGAAATTAAAAACTTTTCATAAACGGCCAAATGAAGTTATTAAACTGGGTTTATCTCTAATCATATATATTTTTTTGTTGAAATGAGCACACTTCGAAATCTACCTCCGCCTATAGGCCCAGCCGACAGGGATTTTATGTAGTTCAATAACTTTAATTAAGCTTTCTTGACTAAAATATCTGTACAATATGAGTAAAGAGTGTGTTATAAAAAGATTGAAACACATATTATTTATTATTTTACCCGTTCGAGATAAGAAAGAAGCGCAAGCTAAAAAAGTTCTTAAAATAAGACAGGACATAAAAGAATAGCCATTAAATAATTCAAAAATAAATTTTACAAAAATTACAATTAAAAAAAAAAAAAAAGATTTTTTTAAAGTTGTATTTATAAAAAAAATTCGGCATTAAAAATGGAAAGACAGTTTTTCAGTGTCATGAAACTAAGATATTTCATAAAACTCGAAATATCATAACGGAGTGATTTTTAATCGTAAAAGAAGGAAATTTTGTTGTTAATCAGAGCAGGTCTCTCGAACAGGTAAACAGCTAAAGTATAGTCTTTTGGCTCTGTAGTATAACTTATTTAACACTGCGTGTACAAGATATTTTGAATTAAATACAAAATAGGTGAAGAAATAAATAATAAAATATTCCGATATAGAAGATTAATGTTATAAAATAACTTTCTTCCTTCATTCTTTTATTTATTCTAATCTATCATTTTATGAAATTTCTGTTGTTAATCAAAGCAGGTCTCTCAAACATGTAAAAAATTATAATTTTTTGGCCTTGTAGTATAATTTATTTAGCGCTGTGTATATAACATATTTTGAATTAAATACACAATAGATAAAGAAATAAATATTTAATAAAACACTCTAACAGAATATTGATTTTATAAAATAATTTTCTCTCTTTATTCTTTTTTTTATTTTAATCTATCATTTTATGAAATTTTTGCTGAATTTGTTAATATTCATCTTATTAGACCAAGATGGCAAATACGTTTAAACTGTCAAATATGACAGCTATTTCAAAATTTCTAAAAAATAAGAAGTAAATAAAAATATTTCATTAAATGTCTTTCAAAATAAGAGTGTAATCAGGTAGATACATGTTAATACAATTACTTCAATGAATCACGTACGTTTGTCATTAGAATGCTATTGTATCAATGAGATTTACTTTTCTTAAAACGCAAAATTCTCCTTTAATTACATATATCTGATTAAATTCGTAATTAATTATATTTTATCTTGTCAGTATTTATTATCCGAAGTTTAACGAACACAGCTAATCAATTTTACTTATCACTAGTTTTTATTTGCTGTTGTATAATAAAGCAACATTGTTATTGACGAAATTTTTGTTGAATTTTAGTATCTAATACCCTACCAAAATAGCGAACGTAAATCAAGCTGGCAAATATGACAGCTATTTCTAAATCCTTTAACAAAATAAGAAATGAAAGAAATTATTTGATGAAATGCCTTTCAAAATAAGGACATAATCGAGTGCAGTTGCTATTTCAATGAATCACGTTTGTCTGTCACAAACTTTGATTGCATCACTATGTTTTATTTTCTTTTAAACTCAAAATTCTCTCTTAATTCCACATATCTGAGAAAATTCGAATTAATTCTTTTTACTCTTGTCAATAATCACTACTTGAAGGTTAATGAATAAAACTAATCGATTTTTATTATCGCTGATTGTCATCTGCTACTTTTATGATATAGCAACTTTTTTAATAATTTTGCGATTTTTCTATTCATGCGTTGAATAATGCATGAAACATCGCCTCTGAAGCGGCTCTAATAAGACAGATGACATCAGCAATTATCTGTTGTTTCGTTTGACGGCTTAGCTCATCTTAAAGTGGTTTATTTAAGCTTTATTTAAGAGATTAATGATTAATTTAGAGACGAAATAATTACTTTTTGCATTCTTTCATATGCAATAATCCAGACAGTATTTCTAGTTTTTTTTTTTTTTTTTTTTTTTTTTTTTTTTTTTTTTTTTTCTGTACCTACTAAGTACGTATTTTTAATTTGACAAAAATTTTATGGCATATTACAATTTAGATAAGATATAATTTGAAAATATAGTTTTTTGTTATATAGTAGAAATCTGTGAAAACGGCTTGCATGAAAATTTCACAAAGATTTTCGTAGCATCAGGTAGAGTTAAATGGTATTCCTTCCTTCAGAATCACGAAAACTTTTATTTTAAGATAGGATTCCGTTATCCGTGAGGTTCTGTTGTATCCGGATTTATATAAAAATGCTAGATAAATTATTTTATAAAAATCAAAATTAAATATCTTAAAATTATGGAATTGCTAATTAATTAACGGAATTGTTAAAAATTGAGATTGAAAAAAAGGCCATTTAGATAGACTTTCGTTTTATTTGGTGCAATAATGGTAATCCTTAATTAGGAACCAAATATTCCCGTATACAGAGGCTCTGTTTTCTCAGGTTTTTGTAGGAAGAATATTAGAAAAATTGTTTTATTAAATGTTAAATTGTTTTTTTTATTAAAAATCATTATATTGTAAAATTGTTAAAATATAATTGCTAAGTATTGATATGTAAAAGCTCCATTTTAGATAAGTTTATGATTTAACAGGTATACTAATTTGGTTTTAATTCGATCAGATTCATAATTATTTTCTCTTTTTAGATAGGTTATATTTTCACAGGTTGTATCATGTATGAAAAACTGTCTTTACCCCTTCGCTTAAAGATGTACAGTAGGAGATACACTGGGAGTGAATAGGTAATGATTAGTTTTATTTATAGAGCAGAGAGAAAGAATTACAAATTACTTTTGTTTTCCTTTAAAAGATACAGATTTTGCCTCTCCTACTTGGTTGACGCATCAAAGAAATTATAAATTAGGTTGATTTTCAATGTTTCTGATTGACAATTTAATCTCTTTTCATAATGGAATCCCTTATACTTAATTTTTTTCGTTCATCTCTATCCCAGTTCATATTCCAGTACAGGATATTTTTATCACTCAAAGAAATGAGTGCTCAAAACTGAGTAAAAAGTACTCAATTTTAAATTCATCACGCATTCAAAATAGCTCCGACCTAAACATAATCAAAATTGAGAAACACGTGCACTCATTTTTGTTTCCATGGATGCTTTCAAAGTGTTCAAAAATTGGAGGGGGGGATACCTAATAAGGTATTACCCCTCCCCCTTCCCCCGAAACCCCGTTTACAAGAGATTAAAGTAAAAATATATACTGACATTTATTTCCGGTTCAAATTTATTAACAAGAAACGTTTAATTGGTTATTAAGAAAAAATAGACAAATGGCAACATTATTATAAAGATATCCTATAATAAGAGCATAATTTTTTTCGCGCATAATTTTTTTTAATGCTGTGCATAATTTAATATTACCATTAATGATCATTATTTATGCTGCTATAAATGAAATAAAATATTACAAAGGAAAAAATTATGTGTTTGCTTCGTTCATGTCTCGTTTCAGAATTGAGAAAGCATAGATTTATTGTCGATCCAAACTCACTCAATCCGATATTAATTTATCGATTTACTCATTCTTTCAATTCTTCATTTCCTCCAGTGATATAATTAAGGTTCTCAAATTGTAGATTGACGAAGCATTAAATCGAAACTTTAAAGATTTAAAACAATGTAATTTTGTAAAGTAATAATGTAATTTTATAATAGTTTTTAATTTTATACTTTTTGTAATATATATATATATATATATATATATATATATAGGTGTGTAAATAAGGCGATCTTGGGATTATAGTACGTAACTGTTTAATAGCTCTAGATTATATGACATAGTTACAATGTTTACAGTTTAAAATTAAGAGAGATTTTTGGCCGTTCTTGGACATAAACCGACGCATTTGGCTATCAATTTACAGAACCCAATCAGTACATCTTTCCCGCATCGAAGCTAAAAAGATTCTCCTGTTATTTCAGAATGTTCCCAGGCCATCTTGAATAAAACTTATAGTCCTCGAATACATTTGTATAGGTTGGGTCTCTAAGTCATTTGTATTCTATGGGAAACTACTGAGAGAGCTTATCACTAGGGATAGAGTGTTTTGAGAACCCAAAACCACATTCACATATGTATATATTTGTTTTCTAGTATTTATTTGTTCTATCTTTTTTGTAAAAATAATGTTTATTTTTTTCCCTTTAGGATATGAATTTGTGATCAAGTGAGCATCTGGACGAAAGTGCAAAGCAAGTTTCATAAGGATTAATTGTGTAAACACATTATCGGTGTGATGATGATGATGCAGGATGATATGTACGGTGCCTTGTCCATGGCAGGTAGCCACATGGCTATGATGGACCTGGGTCATCTGGGTCATCACCAGACCAACATGGAGCAAGAGGCCAAGAAGAAACGTGAGTATACCTATTATCACATATCGTATCATAAAACTGTCCCTCATATGCTACTTTCCAATTTTTCGATGTTAGTAGCAATTTTTTAATGTTTTAGTATCATATTATAATGTAGCGTAAAAACTAACCCCTTCGGCCCTGACGTCTTATTAATAGAGTATGTCTATTATTGAGTATTATTTTGTCTTAAAAATTATTTTTGTCAATTCCAGGATTTGATAGTAACAGCATATGTCGATACATTCTCTATTATGACTTCACTTATGTTTCACCATTTAATAATAATATTAATAACAAAAGTTTTATTAATTATTAGCAAACCGTTGGTGATTTTTATTTAAATTCAAACTTATGTTTCACTCGTTAAATTAAATTAGGGACTCCTTTCCCTAATTCGTAATTTGTGATAAAAGATAAAAAATACTATTACATTTTTTTTTTTTTTTTTTTTTTAATTTGTTGTAATGTGACACTTTCCTATCGTCTTAAAAAATTCTTCATTATTCTTTAGACTAATATTACATGAAAAACATGCAAAGTAACTACATTCGTTAGGTTTTTGTAAAGAAAGTATTTGAATTTCAATAAACTCGTTCGTTGAATTTTAGTAAACTGTAACTTCTTTGATTTTGATAGCTATTTTTAATTTTTTTTAACATATTTTTTTTTTTCCAAAATTGGTTTAAAAAAATGTGGGTCGAAAGGGTTAACTCTTTGGAACAAAACCATAATAATAATGATAATAATAATAATAACAAAATAAATGCTAGCAATAACGCAAATTGCATCGACAAAAAATAGACCACTTTGTGAAATACCTTACCGCATGATGAAGATCATAATCATAAAAATATATCGGAGGAAGATTTGGGGCTCGAATTGTATTCTTTGACTTATTAAATTACAGTCAACTAAATTAATATTTGAAATTTTGTACATTTTTTTTTTCAAATATTTTATTTTCAAAAATGTTTTTCCAGAGACATGTGTCGGAACAACAGCTAAATGTGTGCGGATACAATCGAGACCGGATTTAACGATTTTATTTATAAAAAGTTCAGAAAGTGCCATAAAAAATATTCATATTTTTTTCTTTAAATATGTAAATGATATATCTTCATTAAACAAAAATACTAAAAAAATAAATTAAAATGATAGTTAAAATATTTTCCTTAATCATGAATGCACATACAAGCGTAAAAATTTATATAAAAAAATTAGCAATTAGTTCATAAATATGTAAACAATAATATTAAAAAAATTAGAAATATCTTAATTTCGATGTATACTTTAACCCTTTTCCAGCACGGACAAAATCTGTTTGTAAAATGAGATGTTATCGACAGACACCGGAATTCCCAAAGGAATATTTTAGATATTTTGAATTCCCTAATTTAAGCTTTTATTGTAAAAGCAAAATTTTACTATAAATATCATTGGTGCCGTCTGCAAGTTTGAAATTAAAATTAGGTATCCCAGACCGGGCACAGTGTGCCGGAAAGGGTTAACTAAAGTATAAGATTACTTGATTTTCAAAATAAGTAATGTATATATATAAATACTTTTATATAAATAAAAAATAAATTAATTCGGAAGCTTTCAGTGAACTTGGATTGCATTAGATATTAGTAAAACAAAACGAAAGGGAAAAGTGAAAAAAATCAGGATTATTAAAGTTGCAGGTTGAGAATTAACTAAGTAATATTTATAAAGTAATAACTTGAGATAGAAAAAACGTGTCTTTTTTTTTTATTCAGAAATAAAAATATTTTATATAAACAACATTGGAAACGGAGAAATAAATCTATTATACAATTTTAGTAAGATTAATGTGTTGGTTTGTGACAATCCTAGAAATCCTATAAAATATGTTTTCTTATCTTTCTTTTATTTTCTTATGCTTAACAATGGACATCTTTAAGGCACATTTTAAATTCGTTCTGCGATTGTGAATTGTTAAATGTTCTAAATTTAATATTAACGAGAATTAAATCGCAAGCATATTTTATTTGGATTATTAGCAATTTTATTTCCCTATTTTGTTTTGATGGCAAATTTAAAATATAAAAAATTAAATAAAACCATTAACATTGTTAATAAAAATAGTAACATAAATTCGTGTATAATATTGGTGTATAATTGAAAATAAATATAATTGTAGCAAATAAGTTTAAACTTAAAACTGCTTAATGTTAAAAAAAAAAAAAAAAAAAAAAAAATGTAGACAGGGAAAACGAAGCGAATTAATAAATTGTTCTTTGTAAACTCGATATTTCTTAAATTCTTCGCATCCAAGAACATTACATAAACATAACACCTTGTATAAAAAGAAGATACAATATGGTAGTCTATGCATTCATTTTTTTTTTTTTACTTTTGTGATGTGCAAAAGTGGTGACCATCTCCCGAAACCCAATGATGCAAATCCCCTCCCTCCCAAAAAAATCTTTATACTTTAAAACTGACCCGCCCCTCGCCCCCCCCCCACCCCAAACAGAATATCAATTGTAAAATATATTCTACTTATAATCTACTGCACATTCAAAAGATAGCGAGTTGAAGATAGCGGAATGTGTTCTTATTGCCCGTATCTAGAATTTAAAGAAAGAAAACACAGGAACATTTCTGGAAGTTAAATGTTGAAAATATTTAAAAGTGATTTAAAAAAAAAATCAAGATTTTTTTTAACAGTAAAAAAAAGGAAAGTATTAAGAATGTGAAAATCCCCTCCCCTCAAAGAAAAAAAAATGTATTTTTTCTCAAATTCCCCCCCCCCTCAAAAAAAAAAAAAAAAAAAAACTAAATTGTATAACACATCTTGCATCACCAAACCCTTCTCTGGGCACCCCTGATGTGCAAATTTAACCGCTTTGTAATATTTATTTTTATTTATGAGAAAAATCATAGTAACGTTCAATCGAATGTCCCATTTGAAAAAAAACTTTCTATTTTATCTTAACCAATCATTTACCGACCAGAAATTTACAAATCAGCGGCTGTCATCTTATTTCACCATCGTTTATTTCTAATGGTGAATAATTAATTTCATTTATATCGAATGATTTGCAAATTCAATATCTGAAAAATTCAATCAACGTGGGCAACCGTGTTTCAAGAACGCTTTTAATCTGCTTTTCGTGTCAATTAACAGTTAGCCAGCGTGACTTGGACTCGGTCGAGATAAAATGAATGCACACTGGATTTATAGTTCACTATTTTGTTTTTGCTAGGCTGGTTTTTTTTCTTTTTTTTTCCATTTAAGCATTGTAAGAAAGAAAAAATTTTGAATCTGTTTACTTTACAATATCTCTTACATTTAAGAAGGCACAGTATGTTTCGTTAATATTGTGGATTGTTATTTTAATGTTTAGAAGTAAATGATATAAATCTCAGGCGGCCAATTTATTTACTTTTGAGTTTGTGTATTCTGTTTAGAAAGTGATTGCGATGCATCTGTAAAATTATAAATGTTTTACAAAATTATATGAAGTCCGATAAAATCCGATATCTAATGAAATGAAAATCAGGGACTGCTTAACCTCTGAACCAAGCGGAAGCACAGTATCATTTTAAGGGCCTTTTTCATACATAATGGCACAGGGGGGACAGATGTTTGAGGCGCGTTTTAAAAATATTAAACTATTACACATTTTATTAAATAGATATATAAGTTACTGAGGTTTACTATAAGTTAATTCCTATATAATAGAAAGCAGATAGTAGTTATAGGGATACACAAAATATTTCAGATACTCTGCTGTATCCGAAGTACTGTATACTATTATATCAAGATCTGAATATCTTTAAAACTTCTTTATAGTACGAGTATAGAACGTATATCTCATTTACTACGCTTGACGTGCAATTTCCAATTTGTTATATTATGTTTTCGTAGATTTTCGTTCTTTCTGTTTTCAGCATAAGAAAAGCAAGTAGAAATATTTCTTAACCATTTTTATCCTCCAATCAAGTCCTTCCTTCTTTTTATATCGACAAACGTTCAATTACGTACAGTCGCTCAGTCAAAATGTCGGTGCTTGGAGGAGCGCCTTCCAATGTTGTGAGCGGGACAAACAGTCATCGTGGGAGATATCCTCCAGACTGTATGCATCAACGAATCGAAACATTTCGCTAACCTGGAAAATGCAAAGCATTAGCAGTTTTTTCTCACCAAAAAGTAGCCAACTCGAGAGGTAAATTGATATAAACGCCATATGATAAAAATTGTGCGTGATTTCATAGCAGGCCTTGGGGTTGGAAATCACGAAGGACTCTGGCAGCGGTGACGTTTATTTCATAATATAATTGCAATTAAAGTTATGTTTTGAGAAACATTCTTTCACAACATTCATTAATATTTAATGCCTTTAAAAACGATACATGGGTAAAACATACTTCTGCATAATTTAATTTTAAATGTTACTAATGAATACGTTTTTCGCATAGATTCGAATGAGAATTGGATTTTTCGAGAACATCGACAAATTGTTGCCAGAGTCTAAAATGGACAGAAAATCTAAAGATAGCGATAAATTTTCGTAAGATATTTTTTAATTTTTTAATAAAAAATTTAATTAACATTGCTAGTAAAATTATTAATGTACAGAATTTGTAATTTTTTTGTTTGATAAGAATCCGCTAACAAATAGTTTTAAATTGTAAATATGTCATCTAAATAAAAATCTCTCCCTTTCTCTATTTTTTTTTTTTTTTTTTTTTTTTTTTTTCGCTTTCTATTTTCCCGGGCGGGCTCAAACATATTTTGATAAAATGCTACGACCAGTATGTTCTTCTTTAAAGGGTGGGCAGCAGGTGAATGATGAGAATTTTAAGTCAAGCTATCATGTTTTAATAAAGTTGCAATTTAATTAAATTATATTTTCATGCATTTTTCCTTATAAAAACACAAATATTTATTGTAATATCATCATATCATGAACCTAACTACAAACTGAAATAGCTGAAAGTTAAATATGGACATTTCAGTTATTTTGGGATTTCTGGATGTCAGTTGGAGAATTAAAACACATTGTCATTGATAAAATTAATTTTGTTCTAGGGAGAAAAAAAAATAATGAAATAAATAACTAAGTAGAGCAATAAAAATTGGGTATGCTAGGATTTAAATTTATTGGGTGGGCTCGAGTCCCAAGGGCCCATATAAGTTGGTGTCACAGTTTGTCACCTCCTTTCTCTCTGCTCTCCATTGCTATTTTCTTCTTTTCTCTCTGTTTTTTCTCCCTTTATTTATGTGCAACTTATATACGTGTTACTTCTTTATTCGAACATGTGATGGAATTTTCGACTGTTTTAATTCTTATAAAATACATAAATCGAATTATAATTCTAATAGTTTGTTTATAAAAACAATGCATCGTTAGAGAATTTTAAAATAAAAAAATAAAACTATAGCCAAAATTTTAAATGAATTTTCCAAATATTATCAAAAATAAACAAGATGGTGGTAATGCAATTTATAAAAAAAAAGTACATAATAATTAAAGAAAAAAAATGGTATAATTATTACACAATAATATTATATAAAAGGAACTTAAATATAAAAGAAAATTATAGAAGATAAGAAATAATATAATAAATAATGTAATAAGAATTATAGAAAAAGATGAGGGGGAGAAAAAAGAAAGCGGTGAAGAAAGAGAGAGAGAGAGAGAAACTATAAAACAAAACAAAACAAAACAAAAATGAAAAAGCTTTAAATACTGTCAGCATCAATTTATTCTAAATGAATCATTAACTTGAATATTTAGAAATTTAACGTAAATGTCGATATTGAAATTTTTAAGAAAATACAGCCTATGCAGCCTAAAATTAATCAAGAAAAATTCCATATTCATACTTTTGTTAGAGCACATGATACGCCTTACAAATGTAAAATTTACTTCACCACTGAATGAGAAATTTAAATTAATCAATTAATTAATTTAATTATTTATTATTAGTATTTATGTTACATTTAACATGCTAAAATATTTTCACTTGTTTATGAATAGTAACAATTTTGTTTAAAATTTTTTCAAGTCAATCTTCATGTCACGGGTAACCGGTTTAAGAAAAGAATGTGCAAAATTTTGTAACCCCCCCCCCCCAAAAAAAAAAAAAAATTATGTTTTAATCACTAATGATTTGTTCTACTTCTCATTACTAATTTGTTTTTCTTTCAATTGGACAAAATTTGTTAAAGGACAATATTATTTTCAAAAATTTATTCTTCATATTACCCAGTGAGCAGTGACAATATATAAAAAATTAAGCATGCGAATGCATTAATTAATCAATTAATTGATTGATTATTTAAAATAAACTAACATTTACGATAGTAATAAAAAATGGTAGTAAAAATATTACTGTTTTGAGGGGGAAAAGCGAAAAAGGATTTTATTTTTTAGAGTAAATTAAACATTTTTCGAGCCCATTTCTCGTTAATCAAAAATATATTTTTATTACTGAATACACACGCAAACACACACATATATATATATATATATAAATTTCATAGAATACTTTTCAGGGGAGGAAGAAATGAAGTTCTTACTGTAAAATTTGATTTTCAATTACAAAAGTTCAAGAAAATTTTAATTTAAAAAAATGTTATCTTCAATATTACTTCCAAAAAATCCGTCCAACAATTATGAACTTTTCGCAATAATTTTTTCACAATTTTTAAAATATGCTCTATAACTGCAAGGACTGGATTTATGAAAACCTAATTAGTAACAAGAAAAATAATAAAATGTTATAGCCCTTATAAAAATGTAACAAATTTAATTAGTCAATTATTTAAAATTAATAAAATAAATCTTTATTTACAGAAAATTTGGCTCTTAATTTTATGGAATAGCCTAGAAGGATAATCCATTAAAAAGAAAAAGAGTCTATTTAAAAATAACTGTGGAAGTTTTACCATTTAACACATATGTGTAGGGGAAAAGTCATTTTTTAAAGATTTTAATTTTGAATTTTCAAAGGAAATGGGTGCCGTAAAAAAGCCTGTTTCGCATATCTTTAACTACTGGATCTTTATGAAATTTTGCCAGAATATGCAGCGGATGTCTAAAATAATTTTAAGCAAAAAATAGCGAAACCGATATTTCATTTATTTTTTGGGAAAAAGAAGGATAGCAGATTCTCTTACCATAACCAGACGAGATATAGTGCTTATAAACTCCATTATAATCAGCTTCAGAATCATTCTCACCCTCTGAAGAAATAAAATTGTAAATTAATGTTAAAAAGTAAGCTTATATAGTATTTTTTTAAATAGAGAATTGAAAAAAGTTATTGAAGTGAAAAAAAACTTCTTTACAACACCATAAAATAAATTAAATTGCGCAAAGCCTTTCGAAAGAACTTAGTCTTTCTTCGTCAAGCACAAAAGGACGTGCGTTTAGTTTACTATGAATGTAGCGGCACGACTGAAATGAAAAGGCTGGAAAGGGAGCAAGCTGAAGGAATTATTAATTATTATTTAATTATTATGATTATTTAACCAGTTTCAACTTATTATCTGAAAATTTCATCTTTCATCACCCCCCCCCCCCCCAATTCTCTCATTTCAGGGTTGCCACTAGTGACTATTTTTAAAAATTCTATTTATCCCAGTTTTTCAAAAATAAATAAATAAAATATAAAAAAAATCAGACAATTTGATGAAATATGCAAGAGAAACATACCATAGGTTTTTATCGTTGAAAATAATGTTGTGAATGTAATATAAAAATAGATGCCAGAGGCAGGCCTGACATTTAAGATAATTTTTAAACATGTTAAGAAACACAGGTCTAAAAACTGTTTTTAGGTGCGTTCGTAATTATATAATACGTAGCACCTATAGTGGTCGCTCAGTCCGTCCGTCTGTCCGTCCGCATATAACAACGCAAAAACTACCCAACCGAATCGTTTGAGATTTAAAATACATAAGTATTACATAATTTTGTCGAGTCATTTCAAATTTTATGAAACTCGGATGCATAGATCAATTACAGGGGCAATCAAAAGTATTCCATTACATTACGGTCAATGGGGAAAAAAGTTTCAAATGCATTTTAATCGTTTGAAATTTAAAATACGCAATTATTGCATAATTCTGTCGAGTTATTTCAAATTTTTTGATAATCGTGGGCATAGATCAATTACAGGGGCAATCAAAAGTATTCAATTACATTATGGTCAATGGGGAAAAAGTTTCAAATATATTCTATACGTTTGAAATTTAAAATACATAATTATTACATAATTTTGTCGAGTTATTTCAAATTTTATGAAAATCGGATGCATAGATCAATTACAGAGACAATCAAAATTATTCCGTTACATTACGGTCAATGGGAAAAAATGTTTCAAATGCATTTTAATCGTGTTACACTCATGCAAACTTAATAAAATTTATATGCAACTATAAAGTACATATTATAATATACATCTTACATAATTTGTGGTGCAAAGAACATTTTTTATTGATTTACAAGGCCATACAAAAGTATTCCATTACATAATGGTATAGGGAGAACATTGTTTGATGAGCGTTTTAATTGTATTTCACTATTTACAATTTTATGAGATTGATATATGAAAGTAATATTTTTAAAACTTCGTTATCGTACGAACGCACCTAATTTGCTACGCTTCACGTGCAATTTCCAACTTGTTTCAAGAAGTCAGAGCCCTGCTGGGGAAAAATTTTTAGTTTCTCTTTCTCTCAGAGTTTAATAATTTTAATAAATTTCAGAATAATATTGTTTTTTAATCGCTAGAGAAAAAGAAAAATTAGTCTTAAATCTTTATGAAATTTCTCCAAAATATACAACAAATGTCTAAATTTATTTTAAGCAAAAAATTGGAAAATTAGTATTTTCCTTATTTTTCGAAAAGAAAATAAAGCATAACGAATCATCTTTCAATAACACAAGATATAGTACATATACAATGAAATTATAATAATCTTCTGGATCAGTTTCATGATCTGACGAAATAAAATTGTATATTAATGTTAAAAAGTAAGCTTATATAGGTATATTTTAATGGTGAACTGGAAACGTCCTCTTTTATCAGGACGCCTCTGCCTCCCCCTAATTCCCCCATTTTAGGATTGACACTAGGGATTATTATTATTATTTTTTTAATTCTATCTATGTAGGTTTTTTGAAAAAAGAGAATGAGAGAATTTGATGACACATGCAAAAGAAATATACCACAGCTTTTTCGTTTTGAAATTAGTGATATGAATGTAATATAAAAATAGTTGCAGTAGTAACTTTGACATTTAAGATAAATTTGAAACATCTGAAAAAGCACCGACGTTAAATTTATTTGTTCGAGTAGCCAGAGTCCCGTTGCCAAAAAATTCTTAGTTTCTCTCAAAATTTAATAATTTTAAGTCATTTTAGAAGTATAATTTAAACTTTTCATTTTAAATCACAAGAATAAAATAAAATTTAATCTTAGATCTTTATGAAATTCCTTCCGAATATACAACGCATACCTATTTAAAAAAATTGAAATTAACTTATTACTTTTTTCTATTAATTTACAAGATTTAAATAAGTTATTAATCTTTTATAATTTAAATTTAAGAAAAATATCAAAAACAATGTTAACTCAACCAAACATGTTATAGTAAAATAAAATCGAAGAGAATGATCTTCGGGATCATTCCGACCAACTGTCGACCTCATTTCCGCCCCATGCAACCTCTGACCCTCCCGGATAGTGAGAGAGATACCTCCGATTGCCATATGTCAGTCTCGCCTCCTCCCCGATCACTTTCTTCCGTTCATTCAAACGTGTGTTTTAGCGAGGCTATAAGTTCATTGATTTAGTAATAAACACTGTCTACTTTTCGACGGCCGATATGATGCGATTATGATGCTTGACAAATTATGGCAGATGAATATGTGTCTATTTTCAAGATTTACAGAGTAAAATTGCTACTATTTTATTAAGAAATGTTGGCAAAAATCAGCCTCTATCAAATGCATAAGGTTTGTATAATCTGATAAAAAGTAAATATAAAAATATAATAAAAATTAAAAAATAAGAGTATTTATAATTGTACCCTCCTCCCCTCCCCCCCCCCGAAAAAAGTAATCACTATTTTGGCTATTTTGTCTTTCAGTTACTGCCCGATATAAATATTAACATATTTGTTGCCAGCAAATTATGCATAAAACTTAACAAATCACATAACTATCATAATATTTTTGAAATTGATATATGGTTGATTCTCTCCAAATAGGCCAAAATAAGAGTTATGAATTTTAACAAAACGCCCATTTACTTTTTTACCATTATCTGAATTGAGATTAGGCTTGGTGGGTTTTAACTATATTTAAATATTTATCAATCAGATATAATTAATATTTTTTTAATATTTACCTGTATTCAATAGAGACTAATGAGAAAGTGATGAGATAGGATTTTAACCTCATCACTTTCTCATCAACCGTTACTGAATACCAGTAAATATTAAAAATTATTAACCATTACTGATTTATAAGTGTTTAGATACAGTTAAAGTCCACTAAGACTAATCGCAATTCAGATAATTATAAAAAAGTAAATGGGCGTTTTGTTAAAATTCCTCACTCCCTTATAACTCTTATTTTGGCCTATTTGGAGAAAATTCCCCATATCAGGATTTTTTTTTTTTTTTTCATTAGATTCACAAAATCTTTGGGGATAGCTGCTGCGTCCATACTGAAAGAAAAAAAATAATAATATTTAAAGCATTGGAATCATATAGATATTTATTTTCAAAGATTCTTGTTTTGATATTTACACGTTTAGATCCATAGTAAAAGTTGGAAGCTTCAAAATGGACATCAAATTATAAATTTGCATAATCTGGTCAAAAGTATCCGGACTTTGGACATTTTCGATTTTAGACGTTTTGTCGAAAAAATAAGAGAAATACTTAATTGCTCATAAGGTTTACAGAACAAAACTTAAACGTTTGGGCATGAAAAAAACATGTTTATACTCATACTTTTCAGAGAAGAGATTGTTAAGAGAGAATTTTAAGCGATCAACGATAAATTTCGTACTAAAATATATTTGCAAACCCACTGTAATGATAAGAAATCTTGAAATGACATGCAATTTTGAGAAATTATTAAACAGGCTCTACAATAGTGTATGCATTTGTGTAATAATTGCACATATATTCATAAAAATATAAAAGCTCCTTTGAAAAATTCAAAAATTTTCTGTATTTTGTTTTCAACAACATGTAACACCACACTTCCACTTTCAAATAACCAAGAGAGAGAGAGATGAGAGGAAGAGAATTATATGCATATAATTCTCTCCCTCTCATCTCTCTCTCTCCTTCTGTCTTCCCTCCAACTCTCTCTCTCTTTATTTTATTTTCATTTATGTTGTTTATTTATTTATACTCCTTCTGTCCCAAATTATTAGGTTGTTCGGAAAGTCCTTTCTGTTTGAGAAAATCAATTCGTACCGGAAAATTCTGTTAGTTAATTATTAGATAATGTTTCCGATATCTAATACTTAGGCATTAATGGACAAAATTTTCCGGTACGAATTGATTTTCCCAAACGGAAAGAACTTTCCGAACAACCCAATAGCTATTCCATTTAGGTTGAAAATTTTGTTCCAAATTAATTGCTACATTTCAAGTAGGAGAAGTTATAAATAATTTCCGATGCAGTTTAGTAAATAGACACCAGTAAAATTATACGAAAACAATAATGGTACTACGAAAATGTAAGAATGTAATGTTAGGAAATGAATTCAAGATTGATTAGCTTGAAGATAGTTTTATTTGATTATTGCTAAGAGACTCTTTACAAAATGGGGCGTGGTATAAGAGTGTGCGAGCTCGGGATTTTTTTAATTAATTTAATACTGAAATAAGGAATGACGGAGTGAATGGTAGGAAAGCAAATATTGTTAATTTATAGAATAGCTCTCTGCGAAAAGTTCAAACAAAATAATAAAGTCATCAATATCAATAAACTGTACAATAGTATCCAAATGTAGCAACTGATTTGGGACAGAGGGAGTATTATTTATTTATTCGAGAAGCTTTTTACATAGTTTTTGAACAGCACATTATCATTTAAATGTGTCACAAATTCAATATTTATTATTATTATTATTATCACTTAATTCTCCAGAATTATTAGGTTTTGTTTACTTATTCTCTTTCAAAATGTGTTCATTTTTCTAAAGCACATCTTTTAATATAATTACTAAAAATTATCTCCTTCCACCCCTTCTTTCAATTTAGTATTAACATGAAAATTAATAAACAATTTAACCATGATAATAAAATTTTAAAAGTAGCATGACTGCTTCCAACCGTCATTCTTTCAAAAAATAATAATTACTATCATTACGTAAATTTCCTCGTCTAGTTTACAATTCAATTTTTTTTTCTCTTATTAAAAAAATTGTAAACATCGTATTTTTTTTTTTTTTAGCACTATTCCTATTTCCATGTGCAAGAATTAAATAACACACTTCCAAGCTACTTCTTACAACTGCGTTCTTTATGAATGAAAAGACACGAGTGAGGTCGTATTCGTAACAAAAGAGAAAGAAAATTTATAAAATAAAACGCCCATTACAAGCAGAAGCCTCAGAGTAACTGCATTTTAACACATGAATACAATGCTATCTCAATCTACGATCTGCAAAAAGACAAGTCGTACACTTCAGTGAGATAGGGCGAAGGTCAACCCTATCATAAACGCTACGCGTGTCAACCCATTCAAAAAAACTAAAATAATTGTAATATAAAAAAAAAAGACTCGATTCGTACCTAGATGCAATGAATGGCCTCAGGTTCATTCATGATGTCGACTCGTGCCTCGTACTCCAACTATCATCATTTCGGGGACGGGTATTGTTTGTGCCCCCCTTCAATGGATAGGGCATATAGGAAATGGTTTGACTGTCTGGATCGTAATTGCCCCAGGGAACTGATGGGAAACTGTGTTTCATTTTTTATAGGTTACTTTTGAGATGACAGGAAAAAATGCATGTTTTTTTTATTCTTAAAATAAAAGTGTTGCAAAAGTGATACAAAGAAATATAGGTATTAAAGGGGTAGAGGACATTTAAATTCATTTATTTATTTGTTTGTTTTATATATATATACATATATATATATGGTATATATATTTATCACACAAAACATTAAAAAAAATATGATAAAAATAAGGGAAAATGTTTCTGAATATTTTAAGAGTCATGAAGCACTTTTCAAAGAGCATCATGCACAATCTATATCAATTAAAATTCCCAACATATATATACATTTAATGCAACTTTGATTTTTTGCAAATAAAACTGTTTATCGATTTTTGTATATTTAAATATAAATGTAAAGAAAAAAATTCTAAATTTTATGAAATTTTTAACTTTTTTTGCATCATATTTTTGAATTTAACTACCTTTAACTTTTTAAATTATATTTAGTTAAAAAAAACTATGCATAGTTTTATTTGTTCAGAAAAACCAAACTTGAGTAAAACATATCGGGAATTTTAATTGATTTGTAATGCGCAGAGGGCATTTTCAAAAAATTTTCATAACGTATAAAATATTCAGGAAAATTTGTTATTTTTTTTTTTTTAATTTTTTTTTCCTTGTGTGATATACCTACACATAACGCAGGTAGTGTGTCCCTTAAATAGTAATTAAAGTTTTTTTTTTTTTTTTTTTTTTTTTTTAAGAGAAAAAATGAAGTTTAAGGGTACGTTATCTTGTCTTTAAAATATTGACCTGGCAATTAGTGACAAAATAGATTAATATTGGACGCAAAGTGTGACCAATTTAAAAATTATGTAAAATATACCTTTCGGTAAAATGACATTAGGAGCTTAAGGAAAACCTCTAACACGCATCATTCTATAGGTTTCCCACTATTAAGTACAGCATTCACCCTAAGAATTAAAAATAAAAAAAAAAATGCAGATGACCAAGAACAAAAAACAGTCAATGAACAGGTCAAAGCTTTATTGTAATCCAATAATACACTATGTAACCAAAGGTGACCGGCCATTTGCGATTTTAGACATTTTGTTAAATATCTAGAAACATACATGAAGGATTATCCTGAAATTCTAAGTGTGTAAACATGATAGTATTGGTAAGGCATTTCCGCGAAGATATGTTCCTGAAACCTCACAAGGGGTTGTCAACAAATTTTTAAAAAAGCGAATATATTTTTGGATAACCCTATCAAAACTAACGTAGCAAAAACATTCAAACTGTAGATTATGATTAAGTGGCTTATTGTAAAAAACTGTGTATATTTTTATGTGGATAGCATGTATATTCGTAGAAAAATAAGGTCTTTATAAAAACAATCCCAAATTTTGCCAAGTTTTGTTTTGCGTATAATTCGCAGATTTCTTAATATAAAAAAAGTTCTTTTCAGAAAATATGACAAACAACATTGTACACAATACCCTGTAATTAGAATTTAAAAATAATAAAAATTGTATGATAAATGAGTAGATTTTTAAATAACGTTTTACTGCGTATGAGTGAACACAATCAAAATATAATTTGCATAATGTATTTGCTAAACGAGTAACGGTACTTTTGTGAAAGTCTCAAAAACATAGCTTGAAATTTCTACAATTTACCTTCGATAGAATAAGTTCCGAATTATTTTCAGAATTTTCAAGCTTCGACCTTTCACAAATATTACTCTATACATTTAGCTAAAACAATATGCAAATGAAATTTTTATAGTATTTACGCATGCGCAGGGAAAAATTATTTAGTAAACCTGCTCACATTTCATACAGTGTTTATAATTTTTTAATTCTAATTAGAGAGCATTGCATACAATGTTGTTTGTCACACTTTCTGAAAATAACTTTTTTTATGTTATAAATTCTTTTTATAAGCAAATAATTTGGCAACATTTAGGATTGTTTTATCAAAACCTTAATTTCTCTACCAGTATACATGTTATCCACATAAAAATGAACACAGTTTATTACAACAAGCTACTTAATCATAATCTACAGTTTGAATGTTTTTGCTACATTAGTTTTGACAGGGTTATCCAAAAGATATTCGTTCTTTTTTAATTTGTTGACGGTCCCCTTTGGAATTTCGGGAAAAAATCTTTACGGTTATATATGACCTGTACTATTATGTTTATCCAACTTGAGTTTCAGGATAATTCCTCACGTATTTTTCTAGATATTTGACAAAATATCTAAAATCGCAAGTGCATAGCCTTTGGTCATATAGTGTATGTCTGAGGGGGAATGCTCCATAGCGTTACTAAATGAATTTAAGTTTCGAAAATAGTTGATTTAATTGTCATTCCGTTCAATTTTATTAAGATACAAACAACATCACAGACACGTACGACAGTGCATAGCAAGACGAACATGAACGTAGCATCATACTCAGGTTCTCCGTCTTATCTTCAATTCAACCAGCAATCTATCTAACTATCTAACAATTCTGACTGAGGCATTTGTATTTAACCTTTTTCTAGCGTAAAAATACAATTAAAAAGTCAGTTGACCATATTGCCCAATCAGGATCAAAAAGAAAAGAAATAATATTTCGTCATTTCCGGTGCATTAATCTTTATGTGAAATAATTTGCTTGGCTCAAATATTCTTTCTAGGACCTTCGATAGTCTAAAAAAAAAATGCCTGATTTGTAAATAAAAATTAATACCTGGCATCGAGATAATAGCTAAAATAGGATTTATTTCGAAAGTGAGAATTTTATTAAAAAGTAAAAATAAATTTATTGACAAGTAGTAAATCTAAGACGCTAAATATTATACTAGATATTTAAATAAAAAGAAGGATTTTGTGTAAGAAGGTTTTTTAGAACGGAATAAATTATGCATTAATATAGTATATAAATAAAATAAAGAATTTAGAAAGGTTTGATAAAAACAGGAAAAATATAGAGAATTTTATTAGGGATTTAAATAATAAAAGGCTTTATTTAAGAATATATTTAACTAGAGCCTTTTTTTTTTAACTTAAGCGTTTTAATAAATATATTTAAGATGTATTAAGAATTTATATTTTTCACATAAAGATTAGCTTTATAAATAGGATTTTAATTATAAGCCGGCATAATCATGAGATATTATTAAAAGGAAATTAAAATAGCATAAACTTAATCTTCGCGCATATGAAACATATGCGCGATGAAATAGAAGAATACGCATATGAAATTTCTTCATTGAATAATATATTTATTGATTTTGTTACATGAAAGTTATTTTGATTGTCCCTACAGCATTATTTCAATAACAAAAACTTTTGTTCGATATATATTATTAGCACCTTTTTCGCGGAACCGAGATTACAAACGCTAACTAAAAACAATACAACCACATAAAAACCATCCCGAATGATAGGACATAGGAACAATGAAAAAACAAAAACTAATTAAATTAGTAAATAGAATGCATACAATTTATTTTTTAAAAATCATGATATGTGACATTAATCGTGGATCATTGTTATAATATTCCTTTTATTTAATATTTCGTAGTTATTTTTTATCGATATTATTAAACGTATTATTTTTATTGGTTACCTTTTAATTTATGTATCAATATAAAGTAGGAAACTAATTTAATGTTAAATTTTCTTTGATTAAAACTATTTAATATATACATATACCAATTAATATTTGTGTAATTTAATTATAACATAAAATAATTGGTTAATTATTTGTAATAAATAACGATGGAGTTAAAGATGTTAACTATTTATTAATATTTGTACATAAATCTTACACAGCAATTACTCCCTCTGACAGTCTTACAAAAGGGCAAAATTGTAATGTTGTTTTCTCAGCATTTTGTTTTAATTGCTAAAAAAAAGTTTGATTCTTTCAAAATTATAGAAAAATCTTATTTACGAATATGAATGTTATCCTTGAGTGTGCTAATCATTGCACAATGTATTAAAAATCCATTAAATCAACTGAGTTATATCATTTTAATTATTGCTTGCATTGCAGTGAAACCTGGAGCTTAGGGAACGTCTATAGACGGGCTTGTCAGTGAGAGGGTTAATAATTAAAGTAAATTAGTTGATTAATATTGCATAACACGAAATTTAAACATATTTAAAATTTATTATTAACCCTTAACTGGTTTGCCCGAACGGCGTTCGGGCAAGACGAATTTTCTTATTGCCTCATTTCGACACCACTATTATTTTTAAGAAAATTTTTATACTATTGAAAGGCAGAAATGTTTAGACTATATTTTACGAATATTGTATTTAAATAATAGTGGTGTGAATCCGCTATTTTCAATTTACTGAACGTGATGTTATAAGTTAAGGGGTTAATGAATGGAAATTATTATTAAAGTAACTCAGGTTTTATTGTTGAACTGTCATTATGTGTTTTTACTTTTTTTACGCAATGTATTAATTGGATTTTAAAATCATGTATGTACTAATTGTATATTAAAGAATATATGAATTTTTTTTAAAGGAAAAACACGATTTAATGTATCTTAAATTTGTTTTTTAATATTGTTAAATAGATGAGAAGAACATAAAAAATTCTTTTATATATAGGACTAAGGAGTATATTGCGGTATACAGAATTTTGAAGACGTGTTTTAAAATTAGTCATTGTATTGACTTTTAATTTAAATTATTCACGTTTAAATGAAGTTTTATAATCTAAAATGTTAACTGCATTGTTATTTATTATTCATTATAAATATAAGTCTGATAATAAATTGAAAACACATGTACCTTGTGTTATACTGATTTTTTGTAGACAGATTGTGTTATCTTGCAATACAAAATTATTATGGATAATGAAGTTTGTTAGAGTTTGAAAATAATCTGTATCTATGTTCATTGGTAAATTCAATTTATGATGGTACTTTTTAAATAATGAATTTATTATATTATATATATCTAATAAATATATATTATTAAAAAGGTCTTTGAAATCATGTGTCATTATTTTGACACATGTTTTCCATAAAACTGACCAGTTGATAGCTATTAAGTTGGATACTTACGATAGA
Organism: Maratus speculifer; assembly: GCA_964019185.1. NCBI lineage: Eukaryota > Metazoa > Arthropoda > Arachnida > Araneae > Salticidae > Maratus > Maratus speculifer. The sequence continues at coordinate 117,299,574 of OZ025291.1, forward strand.
TATTACACTTTAAGTTTTAAGTGGGACACTTGCGATTCCAAAAAAAAAATGCGTCCAACAAAGAGAAGTAATTCCACTTATATAGAAACGTTTTCAGTTTAATTACAAGTGTATAGCATACATTTTAAACATTAATTAAATTAATTACTTACCGTAATCTGTGCTAGAAAATGCAAGTTAAATGATTATTTTAATAATCGAATCACATATTGCAAAAAATATTCTTAAATTATGCCAGAAAAACTTCTGTAAAATCGCAAATATTGAAAAACTAAATTTTTATTTGTAAAAAATCTTTTATTTTATTAATTCATTCACGTTGTAAAATATTCATGAAAAAGGAAAATATTTATTTTATTATACATAAGCCTAAAATAAAATGTTTATTTTATATTTTTTAAGGAAAATATTTAGAAGGAAAGCTTTTAGTTACATAAAATCGTAATTGTTCCTGAAAATATCCGAAAAATGATTTTCTTTCTCAATCATTTCAAAATTTTCCAAAGTTTTTATTTCTAATAGTGATTTTATTTCGCTCAAAACAAAATAGGCTACATTTCTGTTAAAATTATTAAAAGTTCATATTTTTTAAATATTAATTTAAGTTACACCGAATTTATACAATAAAGGCAACCAAACAAAATAACATTAAAAAAATTATTAACTTTTTTTTTTTTTTGGTAATCTGATATAGAATATGCATGTCAATATATTTGCCTTACTATGTTATATAATATCTATCGTGATAATTTTATCATGCATCATTATTTTAAATGCAATAAGTTTGTAAATATTTTCTGCAAAGTATTAACTGTTATTTGATATTTTTAATACGTTTACGAGGATCAGCGGAACATTGTTAGATTTGTTGAATGTCCCCGGATCATCCACCCGCAAGCTAAATAACAGGCTTGAAAAAGAATCGGTTACAATTACCGTTATAACACCACAGTCTAGAGAGAAAGAGTCCAAAAGAATATTCATAAAGAAATATTATTTGTTTTTTTCTTTTGTATTTCGGAATCATACTTCCCATATGACAGGCGTTTCACAACCCAACGGAAGCAACCCATCATTGATATCAGACTTACAGATGCTTCGGGCGCTTTTTATACCGAGATAATGATTTAACAGTGTAGAGAGGTAATTCAAAACCGGAGAAAGATTGCATGACATCGGTGGATTGATGTAATCAAATTAATTGTTTATCAGTTAAGGTTATCGCCAAACACATATCAATGGAAGATTATAAATGTTGAGTGATAGCGGATAATGCCAGTTTTTATTAGTTTTTGAATAAAAATGTTTAATATTTGTATGAGAGTAGAAACTGCATATTACGATACATAAAATATTGCCATAACAAATAGTTTTGTATTTTGCATGTGTGGTAATAACAATATATTAAATTTAATAATTTTTAATATTTAATAAAATTTTTAAATTTTTTCTGGTTAAAAAATGTTTTTTTACAAATCAAGAGATATACATAATATTATTTGTTTGCAAATGTATTATAAAGATAAAATAGATAAATAAAATATAATTAGTAATTATTGCTAATTATTATCATAATAGCAAGGGTGCCGCTGGCAGCTATTTTTTTAAACTCTAAGAGCACCATTATCTCAAAATAGAAATTCTTAACACATATTTTAACAACATTTGCAAAAGAAATGTACTTCAAATTCTATAATAGGAAATTACTGGTGGATCAGAATATAAAAATGGTTGCCGTTGTCAGCCCTGATAAGAATGTCTAATACGGAACAATATTATTCCACCGTTGGAACGTGCAGATTTTATAATATTCATCAATGGTAAATCGAATTTATATGTACTAATATTATTCATTAACATTATTTTAAGAAGTTCATACTGACAGAGAGTTGTTTGCTCTTTCTATCATTCTTCTTTTAAATAATTTAACTAGGTAAAACTAAAAGAAGTGTACGACTCCAGTTTCTATTCATAATAGCAAAACAACAGAAAAAAGAAACTCTATTCTAGTAACTGTAAGCCATACATAATATCTCTGCGTATTTCAATTCCCGAGTTCTACTTTCCTAAAAAAGCGATTTTGAATAGTAAGTTGATTTCGTTTTCTTCTTCTATCTCGCAACAGTAAATGCTGTCTTTATGACTCTCATTTCCATCAAAAAGTCTTCAAAACAAAATTTATTATCTTTTGAAGCTCGCTGCTAGAAGAACGTAAATTCAGGTGTCCAGATTTCCTTGATCGTAAAAAACTCGGTCAGAGGTTCGTTATTGAGATCATTCGTTATGTTTTTGACCCGCCTTCTCAGTTTTTTGTGTTTCTCTATTAGTTGTGACAAGATTTTTTTTCATAAGAAGGCGTGGTCAACAGCTCTCAGAACAAAACAAGCAAATCCAACAGTCAAAAATGAGTCCGAGTAACTCCTCCTTCTAAATGTTCTAAATTCTTGTTCACTGACTTCGTCATCAATGACATCAAAAGCTTAGACCAAAAATTATTCGACCGTGATGCATGTCATAATCTCTTGAAAGTCATTGGAAGAATTGGTTTCGTAATCCGAAAACCACAAACAATCAACTATTTTCTATAAATGTTGAACAGTTTTAAGTTATGCTGCAAAATTTAAAAAGAAATTTCAAAGTATATTTTGTATAAATCACATTCTGGAAGCATTGTCCCCTCCTTACACACAAGCAAAAAAAAAAAAAAAATAAATAAAAAAATAAAAAATAAATAGAGAATTAATTTTCGGAAAATTTGCCTTCTTTAAATTCGATTTTTGATCTGGTATAGGTCTTAACCTTCCTCGCACCCTGCTTAAAGCTTTTGTGAGCATTCTAATTTTTAAGTGTGCCTCTACGTAAAATGTGCCTATTTATAAATTTATTAAGTTTAAATTATTTTTTCTGGTGCGGAACATCAGAAACTTTTTATTAAAAGTAGGTCAAAAAAAGACCCCATTTTTATTAACACTTTGAAAGGCGGTGGTTCATTTTTGGATTCCTTTTTGCGGCTGATTTTTCTCTAAATGTATATTACAGCCATATTGCAACAGAATTTTGGAATAAAAATATTTCTTTTATTAAGTATCATATAAAGACCTTTTACTTATTTTCAGATAAGTTTCTTACTTGATTATGATGTTATTCAATCATTTGAGCGTTTTACGAATAGAAGTCTTTGTTCCTGAATGTGTTGAGAGTTAACGCGATCAAAATCAAAAGCTAAAAACGATGAAAATCGTCTTTTCTGAAATAAATTTTTCCAGAAACAATTAGTTTGACCAATTTTTTAATTATTTTTTGACTATTACAACATATATTTTGCATAAGGATTAGCATATGCACTCAAGTGTATACGCTATAGTTAATGGACACTACTTAAAAATTAAACACAAATCGTGACTTTTAAAAATATATAAAAATTTCAAAACAGTAGTTCGCAGTTTGTTACACACGAAGAAAAGTTAAATGAAATAATGATACTGTCATAATTTTTGAGATACAAAAATTACACATGAGGAACATATTAAACTCTCTGAATTCAATGATTAAAGGTGAAATTTTAAAACGATTTTTATAGTTAGCTTTTTCATGATTTTTTTAAGAGAACAAAAGTTTTTCTTTATTACTTTTTATTAAGCATAAAATGTAATTTTTGAATCTGATTTCTATATAAAAATTATTAATTTTATTGAGTGCTAATTTCTTTTTTGTAAAGATAGTTTATGACAGTTCACTACCAAACTATAATTGAGCTATTAAAGTGCTTATTTATATTTTAATATGCAATCCTCTCTCTTTTTTCCTGCATCAATCTCAATAAAAATCTTTCAAGATCAAATCATTTTAAAATATACAATAACTAACTTCTAACTAATTTCTAACTGATATTCAGAAGTCGAAGTACATTTCATATAATTTTTCTACTCTCATCCGAAGTATCAAAGTTCTGTTTCCTTATCCAGATGCAACACGATGTGCTGTATATATTTCTCTTCGCGTGACCCCGTATTTGTTTGCGCGGTCACTTTTTATAACTTTTTAGCGAGTACGTGATTCTAAATGCTCTGCCACACGCAATAGATCAATCTTTAGTATCAACAGGTGGCATTCTGCGTTGGAGTTAAGCACCGCCTATTTCTGTAACTATCAATTAAAGTTTTAACAGAAAGTTGGCATGACACATGCAAAATTGTTAGTAAACCTTTGCATCATTGATGCTTTTTTTAACCACTCAATAGTCGCATTAAATTACGGTTTAAAAATTCAAATTCATTATGGCCACCACTTTTTTGAAAAAAAAAAATATTCTTCTTATTTAATGAAAATTAAAATGTTATAAGAATAAAAGCAATTACACTAGGTCCCACCAGTTTTATAAAAATAAAACTGGTGGGAATCAAACAATTCTGATTAAAAGCCATGAAGATCGCAGCCCATGAATGTCTCGGGTGCGACGATTAAGTGGTTAACCCTTTCCGGCGCAGTGTATCCGGTCTGGACCCATCTAATTTTAATTCCAAACTTTCAATTGGCACAAATAATATTTTAATAAAATCTTACTTTTACAATAAAAGCTGAAATTAAGGAGTTCTTGATTTCTTAAAAAGTCGTTTCTAAATTCCGGTGTCAGTCGATAATTTCTCATTTTACAAACAGAATTTGTCCGAGCCGGAAAGGGTTAAACACATCAAATTTCAACTTATAAAGCTATGTGTGCTATTTGTTTTGTAATACAACTGAAGAGGCAAATAATCACAATTAGTCAATACAAAGGACTTTTGCTTTGTGTAATCCTTTCCAGCACAAATCACTTCTGTTATTAAAATGTTGAGATTATTGCTTGACATCAAGATTTACGAGGACATCATTATTATTGTTTTTAAATAATTAAAAGTTTTTCTTTAAGCATTTTATAAGAGACAAAAATTTATTTAAAAATTATGTTGCAAATGATAAAATTAAAGATTAAAATTAAGGGGTATAGAATTTAATCCGATGTGTCGAAAAGGGTTAACAAAGAGATTGCCTCAATTGTATAACAGTTTGTTTCTCCTAATAGTAAAAATTGAAGTCTAATTTTGCGGTTTATAGGTATAAAATTGTGTAAAGACTCTAAAACTTTTCTTACGAACAAGGCTTAGTTAAAAGACTACTCAACTCACACAAAAACATCAGCTCGTTGATGTTAATCCTATGGGACATATTTGTTTAAAAATATCTAGTTTGTATTTTATATTTTTAAATAATTTCTTTCTACCTTTCTGATTAAATACTAAGAGTTCATTCATTTTTTTTTTTTTTTTTTTTTTTTTTTTTAACTTTTTAGATTTGAGTTTACAGGTTTTTTTTTTAATGATGATATTTTTACTTTCGAAACCGGTTTTGAAAGTGAAAGCATTCTCATCCAAAAACGAAAAGGTGAAAAGGGGTCTTTGTTAAGACTGACTTCAATTGTTTAATGCAAAGAAGAATATATATTGTAATACAATCGAAATATTTTTTAAAATATGTTCCATAGGAATATTGTGTGTGGTTCGAGAGGGTGTTTTTGCATCTGCAAGTTCAGGAACAGGGTGGCTAATTTCGCTTCCTTTTTTATTCAAAAATTCTTCAAACAGAACTTTTACTTTATATAATCGCGAAATATTTTAAATTAAGTAAAAATTTCTCTTAGAATTTCTTATGCGAATTTGGAAATTCTGAATAGCTAAAGCAACAAAAACTGGACACTCTGGACTTGGTAACAGAAATTTCAGAAGCTGCCAAATAGCATATTCCATACATAATCATAGAATAACAAATTTATATACTCAATTAACATTGCTTAATAAAATGACGACATTTAAACAAGAAGTAGAAAAAAACTCAACTTGAAAATGTTACGAACTTTTTAAACATATAACTTTTACAGATTTACCATTTTTTTTATTTTAAAAATTTATCAGCTTTTTAAACCTCAAAAAGATTTTTAAGACAAAAAACTTACATTAACATTAATCATGTCCTTGAAAGTAATGAAGATCTCTTCACCTTAGAGTAACTTTATTTGCTAGGCAATAAAAAATGAATTGTAAATCCATAATGCTGGAATTCGAATTAACAAGAAGAGTAGAAAAAAAATCACTCTGTAATTTATTAAAATTTCACGCATTATGATACACGAAAGCGAATAATAATAATAATATTAAATTCTTAGACATTAATTTCCATAATAATAATAATAATAATAATAATAATAAAAAAAAAAAAATCCGTAATTTGAAGAACTATAAGTTTTGGGTTATATTATGTGTGTGTGTATTTTCCCATTACCGTCTCAATATTTAGACAGTACAGAAATTCAGTTAATCACATTTAGTGGATAAAATTATTAATGCAATAATCTCAAGTTGAAACAGAACTATGATAATGAAATATGGAAATGTTTTTATAGAAAAAAAAATCTAATTTATCACTATTAATTTCAAATATTCAGTTTCGCGCATTTCTTATTAAAAAGAACGAAAGGAAGGGGGTGCAGAAATAGAGTGAAACAGAAAAAAAAAATAAAAAAGAATAAGAAAAAGAAAAGGATAAATTAAACTATTTGATGGTGAAAAAAATGTGAATAAGTTTAACTGAAAGCTTCTGTCATTTAAATACGGCATGTTTTCTGTATTAAAATAATGGAGGCTTTATAACATAAGGGATGTAGTGAGGGTATACGGAGATATACGCCGTATACCTTCTGAATTTTTTAAGAAACGCCGTATACCCTCTATTTCTCAAGAAAGCTATAGTATACAGTCTAGAGTATACCCTCTGCCTTGAGAGTATGCTCTCTGCTTAGAACGTATACCCTTTGGTTTTTTACGACTACATCACTGGATGACACAGATTGAGGACACCTTAATTTAAGTGGTGTAACTTCAAATTGATCTAAGAAAATAATTTCGAAAATTTTATTTATTAAAATAATTGAAATTCGAAATCGTAATATGCTTCTGTCTGTCTGTCCGTTCTATATAATAACACAAAAACGACACAACCCAATTTAAAATACATAATTGTTGTAAATTTTGTCCAGTCATTTCAAATTTTATGAAAATCGTGAATAGTTCAATGAATAGTTCAATTACAGAGACAATCTAAAGTATTTCGTTACATTACGACCAATGGGAAAAAATAGTTTCAAATGCATTTTAATGATGTTGCACTCTTTTGAACATAATAAAATGGATATGCATCAATGAAATATGTACTAAAAATGCATTCTGTGCATTCTTTGGGGCAAAGAATATTTTTTATTAATTTACAGGGCCACTCAAAAGTATGCCATTGCATAATGGTATAGAGATATACATTGTTTGGGGCACGTTTTAATTACATTAAACTATTGCTCATTTTATAAAATTGATATGCGTTGCTGAGGCTTACTAAATATTACTTCTTGTACACTAGAAAGCAGATAGTATTTACAGGGACGCACAAAAGATTTCGGATACTTATACAGCATCTTAAGTATTGTATACTATTCACCAAGATCTGAATTTTTTTAAAACTTCGTTATATTATGATCGTACCTCATTTGCTAAGTTTTATGGGCAATTTCCGACTTGTTTATATCTTAAATGAACAAGACCAAACGAACAAAATCATTAAATTTATATCAGTAGCGCGAGTGATTTTTAAAATCTTAGAATTAGAAAAGCAAATATCTTTCCTAGCTATCAAGAATCCTTAAAAAGACTGTTTACCTTTTGAATGTTTTTTTTTTTTTAATTTTAAAAATATGGATTAAATGGTGAACTTATTGCATTTCAATTCTCAAATAAAAGTACATTTTGCATAAAATAAAATAAAGTGATAACAGTAAAATTAATTAATTTTTTTTTAATTTAAGAAAATTTGGTTTTTTTATTACTTTTTTAAATATTGATATTTTTTATCAATTATCTTTATTTATTATTTATTTGGATTTTAGAATGTATGTTATACAACACCGCGCATGGATTTTTAAGTACACCTAATATTACATTTGATCTAAAACAATGAAATCTAACGCATCTTCATACACTTTGATTTCTTTCAAAAATAACAATTATCTGAAGAGTAATTTCAAATTTCCATGACATATGTAATAACGTACATGTATAAATAAAGTTAAATTTCTATCCCAAATGGAAAAGAAACAAGTAAGAAAAATCATGCGTTAAGCATAGATTATGAAACACTTTCCAACACTTCCTGAAATCTTTAACAAAATTTTCTTATTTAAGAAAATAAGATTCTACTGCCCATAGCCAAATATGTATTCCAATACTCTTGAACAGCCCTGTATTTGATCCGTCGGTGGATAAATATATATACTATATAATGGGAAAATTTAGTTTAGCAAGAAAATGCCTAATTTCTCTTTCAGCCCTTTTTTCTAATAGATGGAAAATACTTCAATAATTTTGTTCAACCCTGTAATTTACCTAGTATCTTTATTACACATCAGTATTTTGTTAAAATTTAGTTCAAACAAACACATTCTTAAAACTACTTAATTTACATTTCCAGAAATTATCATCTATGGGTACCATGTCGCTAATTCTTTGCGTAACCCTGTATATCATTTTATCTACACTCTACAAGCATTTCTTAGTAAACTGAAAACAGTTCAACGTAAAAATGCTTAACTTATGTAAAAACCACCTTTAAGTTTATTACTCTCATATTCAGTAAACTTTATGAGTTCTTTTGTGTAACCCTGTATATGAACTATGACATTTATATACACCATATAATTTGCAGACATTTAGTAAAACTTAAAAGCCCATATCATAATTGAAAAATGCATTCAACTATCCATCAGCTATCATCGATAATACGGAGTACTTCAGGTAAGAATGTAAGGTTTGAAATAGTTTGTATGTTCCTGTAAATGCTAATGCACTTAATATTATGTTAAATATTATGTCTCAGCAGCGTACATCAATTTTAGGATACTTAAAATCGTTGAACAATATTAAAATATGTCGCAAACAACCCCTCCCCCCTTTATTATTGTGCAATGGAATTCTTTTGAGTGGCCCTGTAAATGAATAATAACTATTATATTGACAGCATATTTTACAGAATGTATATTTTAGTGCACTTTGCTAATCCATGTAAATTTTAATAAGTTTGACAGGGTGTAACATCTTTAAAATTCATTTGAAACGATTTTTTCCCATTGGCCGTAATGTATCAGAAAATTTTGACTATCCCTGTAAATAAACTAATCATAGTAGAAAATTCTTTTTTCAATAGGGTTCGTGCTAGGGTAAACATCAATAACATATAAAAATTTCATATCAATCCGAGTATATTTACGGAAATTAAAGCGCGGACAGACGGCCAGACAAACCGGGTGCATAAACAGTTTTCAACTTTGTTGGAAAGTGTTAATAAAAAAATAAAGCCTTAGCATTTTTAAAATATAAAAGTGAAGAAAATGAAGGGAAAAAATCATTCATCTGAGAAAACAAAATGCCCTCCTACTGACTCTGTAACTTTTTAAATATTAAAAGTGAACTCTCGCGTAATAGAGAGAGAACATTTATTATTCACTTCACATTTTAAAAATTATCTAAGAGGTGAATATTTTGTCAGAAATATGTTTTTGATATCGTTTATGGATTTTGATTCTATAAATGCTATGAGCCACTTAATCACCGTCACCTTTTGGCCAAAAAGAGTCGTGTTTTTATTTTCTATCTTTCCTAAATTTTAGAGAAAAAATTTACACTAACAGCCTTTTTATCTTCACAAGGTATCAAGTGAAGTGACTAGAGACTCTCACATTTAGCAGTAAGATAGATAACATCGGCATATTTTACAAATCATTATAAAAAGTGATGGAAAAGCTTTGGATATTAAATATTTATTTAATTGGATAAAATAGCGAATTTATTTAAAATTAATGGAACGTAATAAAATTGATATACATGTATGAAATATGTACTAAAATATTCATCATGTACAATATGTGGTACAAAGAATACTTTTTATAAATTTAAAGGGCCACATAAATGTATTTCCTTACATAATGGTATTAGGGGCAAACATTGTTTAAGACGCGTTTTAATAATAATATACTATTTCGCATTTTGTGAAATTGATATACATTCTCAGGCTTACTATGAGTAACTTCCTGTATAGTAGAAAATAGATAGTATCCATAGGAACACACAAAGTATGTCGAATACGAAACTGTATCTGAAATACTATTACACTAAAATTTGAATACATTTTAAACTTCGTTATAGTACCGCATTCGCTACGCTTGACGTGCAACTTCCGACTTGCTGTTATTATAATGACGGATATTTCGTGTGTAAAATAAAGAAAAATTAGTATTAAAAAAATCTGGTGTGAACTTGACATTTATGAATTAAAAAATTGTCAGATTTGGCAATACTGGTTGCATAATGTGTGTAGTGATAATTAACATAAATTCCTTCATTTAAAAATCTGACTCCCCATTTTTATAAAAGACTACGAAGGAGCTGGATCTGACCCAACTGATGACTGTTAATCATATCGATAATTTATAAGGATCTAGTTCAGTGGTGTGATTCCCAAATTTTATTGCCACTCAAGACGCGACCCATCGAATACGTGTATAGAAACTTTTGTGTTATCCGTTCTGTGTAAAAAGAGAACATTCGTAAAAAGTACATATATACCATATACTTTGAATCGTTTAAAATCAATTCTGTTCATGACTTTGTTTTGTATCGATCGAGGAAATATATTGCGTATACGCTATTGGCAGAGTATAATGTGTTACAGATATATGCTATTTACCATCATTTCTAAAATTTAGATCTTTAAACCTGATGATTTTCAGCTCAATATTTTAATTTTAAAATTATCGCCCTATTAAGCATTTATAGGTTTAAAACCTATGCATTGTCATCCAATACTGTTAAATAAGCTCGGTTTTTGAAAACTGAATATTAATTAGCGTAATTGTCTTTATTACTATACGACAGTTTATCTGATGCTTTAACCCTTTCAGGGGCGGTGTTTGCAGTCTGCAAACACTTAATATTACTGTTGCAATTTCGAACTGGCACCAGTAAAATTTTAGTACAATTTTGATTTTATAATATGCGCGAAAAACAGCTCTTGATTATTTTCAAATAAATCTGTTCTTAAATTGTGGTGTGAATCAATTATTTGAACATTTTCGGAGCAGAAATACCTTGCCCCTGAAAGGGTTAGGAATTCTATGTTTGAAACTTAAAATCCCTTATCAAGTTTGGGAATTACCATGCATAAAAGTAATTTCTGTAGAAGCATTTGTATAGACATACATTTGCTGCCAGCCAAAGGCGCGACTAATCGAAAATAGTGTTTTCTTATTGCAATTAAAAGAAAGACTGTACGTAAAAAACCTATTATGACCCAAAGTTTATAAAATGCTTCAACTTGGAAATTCGAAACTATAGATTTTAATGTAAAGTGTGACCTTGAAATTCGAGAACATTTGATCAATAAGAGATTCCAGAGATCGTCCGGTGTTTGACTACAACTAAGCATATTTTGAACATAAAGATTTATTTTAAAATGATATTTTGTACCGATACGAAGCTTATTTCACAAAAATTTCGAGTTAAAAAAGGTTTGAAATTAAACGAATAGATGCTAAAATGTTTGAATGTATACCCATATATTGCTTTAGCAATGATTTTTTTAAATATGCCATTCTATAACATGTTAATTAAACATTTTATGATTTCTATATGTTAAAATTCAACAGTTTTGCGAATGCAAACTTTCATAAACTTCTGTTCTGAAATAAAGTGTTGTTTTATTTCAGAAACAGAGAGTACAGGGAGATTCTTAATATATATATATATATATATATATATATATATATAAATAGAGAGAGAGTATACGGGATCATTATTATTTACCTTCCATTACACCCGTATATTAAGGTTGAAGCTTTTAAATTTAACTTCAAATCGCTTTTTATACAAAAATTAAATATAACTACGCGAAGTTTAACTCTAACTTTTATGGGAGTTTCATTTAAACTTGTGGCACTGTGTTCGTTGGACTTATATAGCTTATAAAATTAACAGTTCATTGAGGATCACACCAATTAATTTCTTGGCCACAAAATACTACCAGCGACTAACCAGTGGGTTGATTATTTTAGTGTTGTTTCGTGTATCAATTAGTAATTATCTCCGATCAAGTTCATTAAAAAGAAAAAACTAGTCAAAACAAAATTAAATTGTCAGTTATGATTAAGGCAAGAAAATCTTTTCTTGGATAACCTTTTAAAAAGAACAGAGAGAGAGAGAAACAAATAAATTTAGCGGGGGGATATAGAAAAAAAGAAGTGAAAACAGGAAAAAACAACTTGAAAGAGTTCAAAAGCTTTGATTTATAGTTTATAGATGTCGCCACCAGCAAACATTTTTCATCGCTCTCCAAGTTAACAATTTGCTTCGAAGTTTTCTGCTTAAATTTTTACAAGCTTTCATAATTCACGAAGTTTTATTTACATTTAAATTTTAAAATAATGCTTTTTCTGGCATTTTTAAAAATTGCAAAGTTAAATAAACTCAAATTATAAAAGGTGTTGAAAGATTGTTGAAAACCTTCCTTTTAATTTATTTTCTCCAAATTAAAAATATTGTTAACCTTAAGCACATCGGCATCGGTTCAAATTAATAATAATAAATAAAAATAATTTATTTCATTAAAAAATTTTCATCAGATATATTCAAACGAAAATATTTTATAATTAGAATTTTCTCGCAAACATCTTCATATACTTATTCGATTTATTTTATTTCATTAATCTGCTTATTTGTGTGTTTTTTATTTACTTAAGAATAACATGTTAATTCTATGTCTAAAATAATTTCTTTAATAAATCTGTTTTTTAATTCTTAGATTCAAATGATTCTCTAAAATTACTAAAATGCTTGTTTCATGAAAGAATATTTACTTGAGTTTGTATTTTAAATTTTGTTCGGAAGATGGCGCTAAATATTCTTTTTGGAGATTTTAAAGAATTAGAAGAGGCAAAAGAGACCGGACGTAAATAGCATAGACCATAGTGTAAATTTGATTCATTGATGTTAATTTTTATCGCATACTGCATATCAAACTTGATCATAACCAAGGGGCTAAATTACACAAAATCGTAGGCAAAATTACTGAGAAATAAATAAATAAATAAATAAGTAAAGAGGAGCAAATCTGTCATTTTATTATTATCGAACAGAAGGAAATTTTGCATAACAAATTGTTTTAAAAATAACAATAAAAGCAGAAAATTCCAAAACCATTTCTTGAAAAAAAAAAAAAAAAAAAAAAAAAAAAAAAAAAAACTTTTAAAATATTACCAAAAAAAAAAAAAAAAAAAAAAAATCAGTGACGAATATCTGGAACTATTACTTTTAATGAAAAGAAAATGATAAGATTAAATTTAAATACATAAGTAATAAATTAAAGAGTATCTAATTATCGAAAAGCAGAAAAATATTTGGTCATGTTTAACTTTACGAGCTCACAGAGAGATTGATTTATAAAAAGGAGTTTTCATTCATAAGTCCTTTTGATATTGTACAATATAAACAAATACTCATAACTTAAGTGGGAAAAAAATATCTTCTTCTATTGGAAAATTCGATGACATATTAATGGATAATTTTCTTTATTACCTTACTTAAATGAAGATTTATTACTATTTTTAATTCAGAGAATCATTCATTTCTAACATGCATTATCTTTAACAATAAGCATGAATACAAATAAAGTATCAGTTCAAAAATTAACAATTTACCTTTCTGAAATACTTCTAGATATATTTGTCAGTACATTCTTTGTAAACTACAACAAAGTTTCTAGGCATCAAACATAAATTTTTAGTTCTTAATTAAATATAATTTTTTGTAAATTGTTTTTGATTAATCTGTCATGCTAATCTATCTAATTAATCCTGTTCATTTACACTGGTAGAGAATTTTAAAATAATTTTTCCATAAAATTTCGGTTCTGAATTAAATATTAATTTTTAAATTAGCTATATATTTTAGTAGCTTTCTTATACACTTTTCAGTATTTGAACTCTACTGTACATTGTTTTATAATGTATTTTAATAATAATAATAATAATAATAATAATAATAATAACAGCAAAATAAATTATTAATATTATCATAACAAAACATACAATAAATTTATGCAAAAGAATGCTTTAAAATTTTTATACACGTTTACATATTTAAATTCTAGATTTATATTTTATGACTAATGATTTTTGCATCCAAAATACCTTAGAGATGAAAATTAAAAAGAAGTTAATTTTGACTACAGATTTATACTAAACGTCACGTCAGTATTTCCAGATTGTGAAATATTTTCATTCAAAATCACTAATAATTTTTTAGCTTCTTCACTATAATTTTCTTCACTTTTTTTTAATCGTGGGATTTCTTTTAATAAATAAAGAGAAGATTGCTACTCTGAAACAGTGGTTGCTATTTTGAATACCCTTGGCAGAAACGCGGCGACACGGCGACATTGTCGTAGATAGGGAGCGATCCCTTGCAGAAAACTTTCATCCTCGAGTCACTAAACGTAGCTGATAGAAATCTTATCTTTTAAAATTGTTATTTTCGCTTAAAATAAAAATTGTCAAACCTTATTGGTTTTATATCATTTCCCACTAGACATCGATGGAGGTGCCTTGCCAGGTGAAGGACTCATCATCTGATCAAAATTCAAAATTACGAGACCAACTTGAGTAGCCATTTGCAGTTCAAACAACAGGATGTAATGTTGAGAAAAAAGTACTGCAAAAATTAAGGCATGCAAAGCAAAGAAATCAGGTTCATTGCCGCTACGTGTCAATTAGGCGGTCACCTGCCCTGAAACCAGGTATCTAATCCGTTAAACTGAGATAACTCGGCAGGAGGAGCCTGGTCATCGGTTAGAAAGAAAGAAAAAATTAGTATCTCTTACAAAAATTTTACTTGGTTGCCACCACTTTTTTTATGAAACACTTTCTTTATGTTTTGGCAGCATGTACAAGAGAAATATACCACAAAATTTATTTTTAGAATATAGTGGAGCGAGTAAAATATTAAAATAGAATTGTATAAAAACCTCGGACATTAGCATAATTTAGTAATGTTTGAATAGTGTTTTTTTTTAAAATTACATTTTTTATTTAACAAAACAATTTCTTATTTAGTGATCTAATTAAATTTCGAAACATAAAATTCGTTTTTGAAAAATTGTCTTTAAATTAACTGGGATAAAAGAGATCAGTTTATTATTTTTATTTATATCAAGAATGAGTTGGACCTATCCTTAATTTCTAACAAGAAGAAAATATAGATATGTACGCATTCATATTAATTTACATTTTAAAAATTTATATAATAATTAAGCATATGTGTACAGTACATCCTCCCTCCCCCCCCTCCACACACACACACACACAACGCAATAAACGGATCGAAGAATAGTTTTCAAATATAGTGTTACGAATTTTATAAATAGTTAGTGTATGTACTGTAAAATAATGTAAATAATCTTATTAAGCTCCATTTCTTTACTAATATTAGTTTTTGTTACATTGTCTCTGTTATCAAGCAAACTTGTCTATTATTTTCAGTGAATGTCTATGGCAGCTTTGCGAAATATTTGAGATATCGCCAAGTTGGCATCACTTTTGGCGACTAATTTTGGTCGCCAAATTTGGCGATATATCGCCAAGTTGGCGACAAACTTGGCGATTGTTGGCGATGGTAACCCTTCCCTATTTATGGTAACCCTTCCCTATTTATGGTAACCCCCTTAGGTCTACTGATACATTGTTTGTTGTTCCGTGGTTTTCCAGGTTTTTCTAGAAATTTCTAGCACATGCTACGAGACTATATATAAGGAGAGCGATACGAGCTGTTGTTGTTATTATTTACCAGTCAGTCATTGAGTGAGCTACTAGAGATTGTCCAAGCAAGTTTGCTTGATGTATTGAGTTTTATTTACGTTGTTTTGAATGTGATATAGTGTTGAGACATTGTATAAAGAGTCTCTGCGACCTATACTTGTACTTGTTCGATAGATTTAAACAGTTATTTTGGAATATCTTGTAATATTTGTGAGTTTCGAAGACTCTGTTGTTCTGAAGATCTGTAAATAAATTATTTTCTACTTTTCTAAGAGAAAAGAGTTTGAAGTTGTCTAACCATAAGATCGAAAGAACCCTATATACGCTGCAACAATATGGTTCATTACTAAACAAATCGCAGCACTAACCTCGTGCTTGTCAACAAATTTTAAGATTTGTTGACAGAATGTGGAAGATAAAAAAATAAATAAATAAATCAGAGTTTCCTCTAGAGGGTTTCAGGGGAGCGCTCCGCCCCTCCTGCCCTTTAGTTTAAAAACTAGGGCCCCTCTTGCCCCTCATCCGAAAACTAGCGCCCTTCTTGTCGCTCATTCAAAAAATAGCGCCCTTCTTGCCCCACATATGAAAGAACGCAGCCCTTTAGTGATAATGCGGATGCGTGTAAATTGCGTAAAAATAGCTCTTAAGCGCCTCACAAAACGCGTAATTTCGTCAAAAAATCGCGAAAAATGGCTAATTTCTAAACAAAATCCCGAAAGGAAAACGGCAGATTTCTTCAAAAGATCGTGGAAAAACGACATATTTTGTCCAGAAATCGCGATAAAACGGAAAATTTTGTCAAATGATTCGCGAAAAACGGCAACTTTCGCCAAAAGATTACAAAAAACGTCAACTTTCTTCAAAATATCGTGATAAAATGGCAGATTTCGTCAAAAAATTTGCGAAAAAACGCAAAAATCCTCAAAATATCCCGGAAAAATGGCAGATTTCGTCCAAAGATTACGTAACAATGCAAATTTCGTTAAAGGGGCTTTTTTTGAAATTTGCGTTTTTTCGTGTTTAAAACGTGACCAAATTGGCGGTTTTTCGCGATTTTTGTGATTTATTAAAAAAATCTTTTTACTAAATCTGCCTTTTTTTCGATCTTTTAACAAAATCGGTCATTTTTTCACGATATTTTAACAAAATTTATTTATTTTTTTCTTTTTTTCGATGACATTTTTGGATTTTTTTCTCAATTCTTTGATGAATTTTCTGTTTTTCCACGATTTTTGAACCTCTAGATTCAACTCTATAAAAGTGCCCTTAAAAATCAAAAAAGTGCCTTGAAGAATGTAAAAAGCGCCCTTTTCAGAACAGTAGCGTCCTGTCCCTTTTTAAACCTGGGGGAAACTCTGAATAAATAAATAAATAAATAAATAAATAATAAAGAGCGAAATGGGACAGTCTATTATAAATTACTGCAAATATGCTAAATAATTCCTCTATCGCTAATTCATTAATTTTATAATTCTGCTTTCTTTCTTTCTTTTCTTTTCTTTTTTTCTTTTTTTTTTTCGTGCAATTTAATAATAAAAGAAGCCATGATGTATTAGAAAAATTTAATAGGTATATGATAATTGATCTATGATATTAATTCTCAGTGACTTTTTTTCTAATTGTGCTATGTATATACAGTAGACTCCCTCAAATCCGCAAACCAGAAATCCGCAACTCTCTAAAAACCGCACATATTTTATGGATGTAAACAATGAAACTTACAGTTTGGATATTCGGGCAAAATTTCATTTTTTTAGTTCTGTATCAATTTCATATATTTTTTTATTTGTAATTTTCTTAATAATACTCTTTTATAAAGGAAGAATAAATTTTTTTGGAAAAAATTCAAGATATTTCAGATATCACTGGTAATCACAATCTTTTTATCAAATATATTTATGCATTAATCAAGATTTTTTGGTTATTAAGCCTGGCTAAACTTGAAAATAAAAATCCTTATTTTATGATTTCGATGTGAATTAGTAATGTACTTTTATGAAGCAAGTTTTGTTGAATAATTTTGGAAAAATACATTTAATCTTTATAAAGTATATTTAATAATACACTATTGATTTTTAACTTGACCTTTGCTATTAGTACTTTAATTATTTTAAAAATTATCCAATCTTTTATTTTTTTTATTTTATTACTTATTTTAATATTTTATTATATTGTAAGCATTCATTATAGTTCCAATTGCACTATTAATTGCACTGAAATTACTGTTTAAAAAATGTAAACAAAGCAATGACCAGAAATCCGCAAAATTCTAAAATCCGTACAACCTCTGGTCCCAAGCTGTGCGGATTTGAGGGAGTCTACTGTATTTGCATTCTTTTCTGCGGTTAAAATACATCAGGTTGAATAAAAGCTTTGTAAAAAAATCTGCCACAGGTTTTAAACAAAATTCTCACACTGTCGGCCCATCGTCCAACATGGCACAACATTTGTGCAAATTGTTAGTATGTTCTTACTAAGTGTATACTTAGCATCAAACATGAACTAACATAAACAATAAAGAAATGTCAAATGTTTTTGGCGGACCACATGTTTGACATGCTTAATAGGATAGCTGAAGAAGAAAATGTAGCAGATCGCAAGGTTCTTATGATCCCCTATTTTCGAATGTGCAAAATAATTGTAATAATATACTTTTTGGAATGGCCTTTATTAAATTTGTTATTTTTAGGGATTTAAGTAACAGGAAGTTTAAATTATTTTTTTTTTTTTTTACTAAAATAGAAATAGGTGCACGGCAAGCAACATTTACTTTTTAAAAAAGAAAAAAAAAGAAAAAAATAGAAGAAACTGTACTGGGACCATTTAGATTGAAATATTCTCACTGGAGGATCCTCTTAAGGGCACACTTCACTCACTTGAAACTACCCGTTTCGGAATATTAAATATATGGGCAGGATGTTTTCGAATTTCTCGACTAATATATTTTCAAACGATATTTTTTTCATAGGATAGCTGAGATCTCTCCCTAATGTGGCTACATTTTGCTTTTTCGATTTTGGTTTGCAGATTTTTTTTAATAAAGATACTTTTACTTTTTCAGAACTAGTTTCGAGAGTGAATGTATCTAATTCAAAAAGCCTGCGACCGAAATCGAAAAAGTAAAAAATAGCCATATTAGGGATCGACCTCTACTATCCTATGGAAAAAAAAAAAAATAAATAAAATAAATAAAGATATTGAAATTTAATCGAGAAAATCGAAAACAATCTGCCCATTGGATTAACAACACTGAGCGGTTGTTCTTAAGATTTCATACAGGAATTTCCTTAAGATTTCACACTAAATAATTTGTCGCTCAATTTCTGTAAACAGATCATGATTTTAAATGCATCATAATTTGATAAAATTTGGTTGTAGAAAATTTCTTCTTACTGTTTAATTTGCCAGAGCATGGGAAATATTATTCTAAATATAACTTATAGCACAGAGGAACCGCATAAATTTTTTTTTATTTTCTAACTTTAAAAAAATGTAACTTAACGAAATGACGTAAACGGATTTTAATTTGATGACCTTTGAAATATTTTTGCAAATGGAACTTTTCCTCTAAAACTAGCGCCAAGTAATTAGCTATTGATCAGGAATATGAACATGAAACCCTGTATATAACCTAAAACAAATCACACTATATATCGTAGAGCATTTGCTATCATGTAGAGTGAGACCAAAATAAAATCAATTTACAGGAACTGAAATTGAGACTCCTGTCCGGGAGATTTACTACTGAAATCATTAATATAATTATCCAAATTTCTTAGGTACGGTTTCACTATTGTGTATATTTAGTTTTAGAGCTGTAAAATAATTTATAAAATCCACTCTAGGTATTAAACAATGTAATTTTATTATATCTGTGGCTTCCGGTAATAACCAGGTAAGGCACATTTTTGAAAAAATTGAGATAATTTTTGAAAATGTAGCTTTAAAAGAGTTCTTTCATCTGCCATAGCACTGAAAAATGAAAATCGAATACTTCCCGTCATAGGGAGACTATAAATTTTCATTTAGAAATTGAAAAAACAGTAATAATCGGGTAAATGCATAAAGTAACGGTAATAACCAGATAACCAGATAAGATTTCTATTTATTTCTTTAGTGTATAATTCTGTGGCTTCCGGTAATAACCAGATAAGGCACATTTTTAATATTTTGATAAATGTCAATAAAATGTAATTTTTTTAGCATTTATTTTAATAAATGTACATTATTTTAATAAATACATTTAATAATTACATTATTTTAATAAATGTAAATAAAATTAAAATGTTATTTTATTCACATTTATTAAAAATAAATGTAAAACAGTAATAACTAGATAAAAGTTACATTTTTAAATGGTTTTCAATTAATAAAAACCATTTTTTATAACGATTTTGGCAAAAGAAGAGGTTCTTATATTCTAATTGAATGTAGTGAAAATTAAGTTTTAATCTATTTTATAATAGGAATGATAAAAAGACATTTTTGAAAACTTTAAATGTTAATTACTCAAAATATTAAAAATGTGCCTTACCTGGTTATTATACCGGAAGCCATAGATACATGCGTAATGAATTTTCTTGTGAAAATATTGTTACTTATAAAATATTAAAACAATTTCCCATCTTAAAGCTCACTTGTTACTGTATGCACCTAACCCATCTGCAACTAAAAATTATTATTATTATTATATATATATATATATATTTTCTAAATATGAGGTCTTCCATTTTTCTGCGATTTTTAACACGCCTATGAGAAAAATCATATTACAGCAAATGTGGATAATTAAATATTTTCCACTCTTTCTGGAAGAGTATATTCTGATAATAATCAGTGATGGAGAGTTAAAAGTTATATAAATTGCATTTATTTGTGATCTGCAGCCTCTGTTCCAATGTTTTAAACCACAGTTTAAAAAACCATTTATTTTTTATTTTATTTTTTTTATGTAATTTGGTGTCCCAATTCGCTGTAATTGTGCATGCATGAAAAATAGCATATTTTTGCTTCCATAATTTATCAGCTAACTAAACAGGATCATTTAAAAATTCCATATGTGTATGGTGAATTTCAGATAAATATTTGGGATGTCATAGCATGCTAACATTTCATCAATTTTCTCTAAAAGTAGCTATATAATAATTGATTTCCCCACAAATTGCATTTTTAAATAATAAATTACACTAAAATTAACCTGAAAAGTATAACATTTACAAATATACTAAATACACATGTGTAACTTACATAATGCACATATATAACTAAGTTAAATAGATTATTTCAGTATAAGAAAAATAAAGTACAATAATTTATATAATCTTATTTTCAAGGAAAAAGAATGCTTTAGAAAGTTTTCCGTCTTAGGTGGTAGACCATTTCTTAAAATAATAAAGTATTCCTTCGCCGGAATCGCGATTTTTTTCTTTTTCATTTAAGGCAGGATTTTTAATTTCGGAAGTTATACTGTATAAATTTTTTTTCCGATATATTTTTTAAAAACGTCACTAACATAAATCAGTGGTTAAACTACTATTCTACACAATGTTGTTTGATTTCTCGTCGGAAAGTAACGTAAACCCATTTCACTAATTGAACAGCGAATACGTGAATGGCCTTTTAGGGAAACCGAAATGTTTGCTTAAAAATTTAATGACCAAAAGTAGTGTGCAACAACTGTAAGTATTTGAATTAGAATTAAAGCTATTTGCTAGTAATAAAATCTTTCTATTCTCAATTGAATCTATTATTCAATGTAGCGCAACCTGTCTTTAGATTAGATTAGGTAAATTTCTTTCTACAAATGAAGGATTGAAATATAAGTTGCAAATTAAGCTGCTTAATCTAATGATCAGGTGACCTTTCGACCTAGGACGGACTTTAAATTTAATGCAGCCATAATTTAAAATAAATAGCTTCACGCAAATAGACTGCTAAACTTCTTTTCAGTGACATAGTTTATTATAACGTACATTTTAAACATATTACTCACTTTACACAAAGAAATAATGGCAACTAAGTTTCCACCAAAAGTGGTGTTTGTTTACACTAATCGATTGTTGGTGGTTTATTAAGCAACTTATTAGTGGTATTTTCTTACAAATTTTTGGTGACAAGTAAGTTGCTACCATTTTTGGTGTAATGTCACTCGAATATTTTTTACAGTGTATCATCAGATGCGTCTCATTAGCCCTCTTTCATCTTATTCCCTGCTATTTTTTGTCAGCTTCTTGAAGAAAAAAAACCCCCAGCAAATTTAAAGGAGAATCGAAAAGAAAAAAAAAAAAAAATGTGAAATTATATAGAAAGGATAAATTTTAAAATATTAATCCGATACTAAAAGCTAAAAAGTTAATTTTGCATTATCGTCTTTATAAATAATTTAAAAAAAGCTTTATTTTTTACAAATATATATATATATATATATATATATATATATATATATATATGTGTGTGTGTGTGTGTGTGTGTGTGTGTGTGTGTGTGTATAAATTATTTGACCTACAATAAATGAAAATTACAATGGATGATTTAAAAAAGCAACCGCCAAAACAATTTCTTAATATTATATATCGATTCTTCACTATTAACAATCACTTAACGGTATTTTTTTCTTCATGTGTGGTAACTTACGCAACCCAAAAGGGGCCCATCTACACTTTAGTACCCACACGAGTATTCACGCGTGCTTAGGCAAGAAGGACCAGACCCCCTTGATAAATTCCTGGCCATTAAAGCCACGAAAACTGTCGAAAATTCTTTCCCGGCCCAGCGGTGCGGTCATGCGGTAGGCTGCCGTATCCCTCACGGCATGCCCAAAGCATCTCTTCCGTTGAATGATCTCCCCGTTTCGCTTTTAGAGATATAAAAGGAGAACCTAGGAAAATTTTCGATTTAGTCGAAGCTCAGCAGCGAGGCTGGTTCAGTGTATGTCCAGTTTCTGTATTCCGTTGAATTTTGGATATGGTTTACACGAGTTGAAAAATGAACATGTGGAAGTAAAATAATTATTAAAATTTATGGGAAAAGTAATTGTTATATAAATTGTGTTTTCTTTCGCTAGATGGCGCTTTTCAACAGGTACGTCAAATTCATTTTGTTGTGAGTGTTTCACATTACAACTTTTCATTTTAGCATTGATAAATGAATAAATGCAACTCCCAAAAAGTATAAAGTTGGTGAATTGAATCCTAAATAAGATTAGATACGTATGAAAGAAGCCACGTTAAAAATGTGTAAAAGTTATAAATAAAGTCTAAATCATTAATTATTAAAATACTACTAAAACGCAAAAAGGATTTTTCGAATTTTAATTATTGTTCATCATCAGTAGAATTCTTTAAATAATTCTAACCCTTGTGAAATGATTTAGTATTTATAATACTCAGCTTTGTGAAATCTGTCGATGTATAATTCGCAATTTTCAATTATCTGCATTACATGTTGGAATATAAACAATTAATGTTGTCATTAACAACTAAACTCATAAAGTTAAATTTGGTATACTTTTTCTGTTTAGTGAATAAATATTTAAATATAAATTGAATATAAATATTAAAAGTTCCTTGAGTAACAAAATTTTATTTTGAATTTATAAGTAATGAGCGTTCATTGGCTACAGAAAAAAAAAATAATAATAATAAAAATAATTATTGACAACAAACCAACTGAAACTATCATTGTTTTGTGTAAAATAGAAATTCAGTGTGGAATTCGGACACTTTTCTCCCCGAGAGACTTCTGTGGCTCCGGGGGGGGGGATTACCCTTTTTTACCTTTAAAAATACAAAAGTTCAATTTTTGCTGGGGAAACATTTGATAGCTCCGGGGGGGGGGGTTCCCCCGGGCCACCCCTTGAATTCGACACTGGTTGACTGTATTCATAAATAATGTCCTTTTTTCCCTCGGAGATTCAGATGCTGTACTCTTTATCAATGTTCTTCAGTAAAAAAAAGTGCTTCTGATAAAAAGAACGTTTCAGAAGATTAAAATGTTAATGATTGTGCTTTTGTTTATAATTTATCTATTTTTTCATGCGTTCCGGTGATCTCCTTAAGTTTCCCTTAATATTGTAAAATAAATTACTTCTTAGAATTTTCCATAGTTATGTAACAAGTTTACCAAGACCATTTCCATAGTTATATACCAAATTATAAGAATGATATACATATTTTGTTTAAATATTTAGAAATTCACGAACGAGCTGGAAGAATATATTAATTCTAATTAGTAAAAGGGTGTAAGATTGAAAATTTTAAAACATTAAACTAGTCTTATTTTACTGTTGATATCAGCGCCGTGCGAAAGGGATGGGGTGCAAAGGGAGCCGTCGCTCCGGGCGCGGCAGTTTAGGGGGCACCAAATTTATACTACTAACGTCTTTTTCGGCCTGTCACAAGAAAAAGTTGGGGGTGGGGTGGTGCCAAATTGCAACTTTGTCCCGGGCGCAGTTTTTTCTTCGCACGCCCCTGGTTGATATGTTTAAACTCTACTCAAATCATTTTTTAAATAATTAGATAATGTAACACGCAAATAATAAAATATTTCAACTGTCAAATAAAAATATTTTACTGTTTTTAAAGTTTTAATCTTACACCTTTTTAGAAATTAGAAATAATATAGTATTACATGGTGTTAGTTAGTTATGTATTTGATGTGAAAGAAAAAATATTTTATTTCGAAATTAAAATAATTGTATTATCTTATATAATATATGAATTATAAGTTTTAATCAAGGCGAATACAGAAACAAAGAGGGACTATATAGCTTCCTCTTTCCTGAAACCAGATGAAACCAATGTTTGTTTTCTATTTTATTTTTGTCTAGACCTGAATGCATTTTCACCCATTTTTGTAATCTCACCTCAGGTTATCGTAGTCCCCCTTGTATATCGCCCCCCTTCCCCTCCAATAAATAAATAGATAAAATCGTGTATCGTCTAAAAGCTTTACGTTATTGTTTTTATTTCATTGGTTGTATCTAATCTTTCTTTGACTCTATCCTGTTTCTGAGAATACTAACTTTGGGGAGAAAAAATATGTAAAAATCAAAAGTAAAACAATCAGACAGAAAAAGTAATAATCCGCTTACATCGTCAAAAAGATGAAAAAAAAGTATGATAATTTAGATAAAACGTAGCCAGTGAAGAAGCTTATTAAGGATTTCTTTGTATTTTTTTCCTCTTACTTAAAAGATCAAATACAAAATAAGCGGTTAGTAAAAATATTTATGCAACCTTATTTTCGAATAGAAAAGTTTTCTTTTCTTTTTTGTTTGTTTGTTTAATGTAGTACTACTTGCATTAAAAAAAAAAAAAAAAAAAAAAAAAAAAAAAAAAAAATTGATAATAAAGATATATTACATAACAAAATCTAAAAGACAATTTGCTGAATATTTATCTCATGTGTTTTTAAATCTTAAGATGGTAAAAGCTATATACACTACCTGGCCATTGATGATCGTTCACTTGCGATTTTAGACGATTTGGTAAATATCTAGAAAAATACATGAAGAATTATCCTGAAACTCTCAGTGTATAAACATAATAGTACAGGTCATACATTTCCGTGAAGATTTTTTTACGAAACTTTATAGGGGACCGTCAATAAATTAAAAAAGAATGAATATTTTTTGGATAACCCTGTCAAAATTAATGTAGCAAAAGCACTCAAATTTTAGATTCTGATTAAATGGCTTATTGTAATAAACTGTTCATTTTTATTTTACTGCACGATTGTTTTTAGTTTACTGCACGATAATTATGTGTCGATAGCACGTATACTCGTAGAAAAATTAAGATTTTTATAAAAACAGTCCCAAATTTTTCCAAGATTTTTTGGTTATCATTTTCAGAGTTCTTAATATAAAATAGTATTCTTTTCTGAAAATGTGACAAACAACATTGCACATAATACCCTATAATCAGAATTAAAAAATAATAAAAATTGTATTAAAAATGTGTAGGTTTTTTAAATAATTTTCACTGCGCATGCGTCAACGATATCAAAATTTCATTTGCATATTATGTTAGCTAAATGTATAGAGCAACTTTTGTGAAAGTCTCAAAATCATAGCTTTAAAATTCTGAAAGTAATCGTCTATAGAATAAACATAAAATCCGTTGTTCCCAAAATGAAGCAAAAAAAATGAGGGATTTTATCCAAATGTAGTAGTGCGTCTCATGTTGTGTATTCTATGTTGACACTAATCAATGAATATATGGATAAAAACCCCCTTGTTTTTGCTTCATTTTCGGA
This sequence comes from Maratus speculifer, assembly GCA_964019185.1. Taxonomy (NCBI): domain Eukaryota; kingdom Metazoa; phylum Arthropoda; class Arachnida; order Araneae; family Salticidae; genus Maratus; species Maratus speculifer. Next base: position 117,325,768 of record OZ025291.1, read on the forward strand.
ATAACGGATTTTCAACTTATTCTTTTTGACGATTATTTTCAGAATTTTAAAGCTATGATTTTGAGACTTTCACAAAAGTTGCTCTATACATTTAGATAACATAATATGCAAATGAAATTTTGATATCTTTGACCCATGCGTAGTGAAAAATTATTTAGTAAACCTATTCATTTTTCATACAATTTTTGTTATTTTTTAATTCTGATTACAGGGTATTATGTGCAATGTTGTTTGTCACATTTTCAGAAAAGAATACTCTTTTATATTAAGAAATCTGCAAATTATAAGCAAAAATCTTGGAAAAATTTGGGACTGTTTTTATAAAAAAAAAAATCTTAATTTTTCTACGAGTATACGTGCTATCGACATAAAAATGAATACAGTTTATTACAATAAGCCATTTAATCATAATCTAAAGTTTGAGCGCTTTTGCTATATTAGTTTTGACAGGATTATCCAAAAGATATTCATTCTTTTTTTAATTTATTGATGGTCCCCTATAAAATTTCGGAAAAAAAAATCTTCACTGAAATGTATGACCTGTACTATTATGTTTATACACTGAGAGTTTCAGGATAATTCCTCGTGTATTTTTCTAGATATTTAACAAAATGTCTAAAATCGCAAGTGAACGATCATCAATGGCCAGGTAGTGTATGTCCATAACTGTAGAACTTTTTATGATTTTGAGCAAATATTTCAAAATATCGACGCAAAAAACAATGCGAAAATTTAACAATTAAAAAGTATAAAATATTCAAAAATAAGCTTCATTTTAAAAATAAGAATTGAAGCATTTTCCCCCTTTCAGCTTCATTGGATATATTTTGAACATGGGAACATGAAAATCAAAAGAGAAATAAAAATTGACGTTTTGAGAGGGGGGGGGGGGGAGAGAAAAATATATATAGCTTTACAAATTACAACGACCATTTTGAAAATGATATTTTCAAAGACTAAAATTTTAGACTTACAAATAAATTCTATATTTAAATTAGTAATGATAATAATAATAATAATAAACATCAAAACGTGGCTTACGTAATAACAGAGTCATATATTACGTACGCCATGGATTAAAGATTAATATTCCTGGACTAAGCATAAACCAATTTTAAATGAAATTTCAGTTTTACAATTTTCGGTACTGCGAATTTTTAAACTTCTAAACATCGTACATTTTCAGTTTTTGCATCGTCGTATAAGGGGAAAAGTGTTCTTTTAAATGCAATTTGTTTGAAAGCTGTATCCTAATTTATATTATTTCATTTAAATTATTATTATTATTATTATTATTATTATTATTATTATTTTGTAGTCTTTAATACATTTTTTTGTCATCGTGGCAACATAAATATTCCATTTCTGGACATTAAACTTGGACCAATCAGACAACGAATAAAATTCGGACATCAGAAGATTTCAGATATCTCTATTCTCATTTAACAGAAAGAACCATTTTCCAAATGGTTAAAAAAAAGAATAAAAAAGTCTTATTACCTCTTTCTTTTACTGTTTAATTATTTAAAAATTTTACTTTAATTTATTTTCTGTATCACAAGCAAAAAAGAAACTTTAGTCTATAAAATTTCAATGTATAGGGGAGGGTAATCCCACCTGCTTTCTCGTCTCTTATGTTGGCTCTTATATTTTTCTGTACTACCACTAGCATTTATTTCCCAATGAGACAGATGAACTGGCTTGATAAAGAATTGTATATTTTATTCCCAAAACCAAAAACAGATTTGTTGACTGCTCTTCTCAAGTGTTATTAAGTTGTGAGGCGGTAAAAACGAAAGGCTCTATAATCCTGGAAGTTTCCATGATTTTGAGCCAAACTATTCATTAAATATTATTAAAAGAAAAAAATATGTATTGCATTTTTTCCTTTCCAACTTAACAAGTTCAATTTTTGCGTCTAAAAATATAATTTATTATTAGTGGGAACACGTTTTTGTAAAAAAAGGGACCCAGAATTTTAGAAGTCCCGGGTCCTAAGGACCCAGGATTTTTCAAGTCCAGCATCATCACTTCTCTGTTATTTAACAGAATCTCGGTTTTTCTAATTTCTGTAATTTTACAAAAGACTGAAAATAATAGATCATACAGTCTCTGTAATTTCACAGAAAAAAATTTAACAGTGTACTGTTGGCTCTTATATTTTTTATGTAACCCCCCCCCCCCCCCCCCCCTCCTTGGCATTTATTTCCCAATAAGGCAGATAAACTGCTTGATAAAGAACTTCGTATTTTATTTCCAAAGCCAAAAACAGATTTGTTGACTGTTCTTCTCAAGTGTTATTAAATCGTGAGGCGGTAAAAATCAAAGGCTATTGTTCTATAACCGTGGAACTTTCATAATTTTGTATAATAATAATCATAAAATACAAATATATGAACACAAGTAACAATTCGGAAATTTATCAATTAAGAAGTATTAAATATTCTAAAATAAACTCCATTTTTCAAAATAAGAATTGAAGAATTTTTTCACTTCATCTTGATTGAATAGATTTTAAACATGGGAATATGAAAATGAATGCAGAGATAAAAATTGTCTTTTACAAAGGAGAAAAATAAAAGTTAAAAAAGAAAAGAAAAGAAAGGAAAAAGAAAAGGAAAAATAAAAAAAGAAAGACAACGGTCTTGTTACCTCTTTCTCTTACTGTTTAATTACTTATGGATTTTATTTTAGTTTACTTTCCAAATCACAAGCTAAAAAGAAACATTAATCAATAAAATCTCAATATCTAGTGGAGGTTAATTACCAACATTCTAACCCCTCTTTACTGTTGGATCCTATATTTTTAAGTTATATCTCTAGCATTTATTTCCCAATAAGTCAGATAAACTCTTGTGTCACAAAACTTTGTATTTTATTTCTTAAAAAAAAAAAAAAAAAAAAAAAAAAAACAGTTTTGTTGACTGCTCTTCTCGAGTGTTATTAAATCGTGAGGCGGTAAAGATCAAAGGCTATAGTTCCATAACTTTTCATGATTTTGAGCCAAGCTATTCATGACCCCTGTTGCATGGCGTGGAAGGGGCGGAATAGAGGATGGTGCGGTATGACGAGAAAAGACAACTTGGACCTTGTGCTTTGCGGAGAAGATCTGGCGCCAGGGGGTATTTGCGGACGGGATATCCTTTCACTCTCTTACGGAGGGATATGATATTTTTGCTGTAATGCACTGCACGCCACTTGCATTAATGCCGATTTTTTTTCTTTTCTAGTTTTGTCTTTCAAGTTAGAATAAGTTTTATTATGTTTTTAAATATCGTATGATACTAGCTACTCTCCCACCCAAATTAATGGATAAAATAAAATATAAAATAAATTTTTAAAAAATGATATAAATAAAAGGAAAATATATAATAAATAAATTTAAGTGACTACGCATTTTACGAAGTTTATTACTGCAATTAATTACTATTTTACGAAATTTACGGTCTTTTTTTTAAGGGAGGCTATTTTTGTCTTTTAATTTATCATAAATGTTCACTATGTTTTAAATTATTATGTGATTTAAACAACCCCCCTACCTCCGAAAAAAATTAAATAAAGATAAAACAAATTAAAATAATTAAAATTAAAAATGAAAATAAAATAAATAGATAAAAGTGCTGATAAAATAAATATGAAATTTTTGTTATAATGCATGCCATTTGCATTAAATTTACGTGACCAATTTTTATTTTATTTTTTCTAGTTTTTTCTTTCAAGTTAGAATAAGTTTTTATTATTTTTTTTAAATGTCGTATGATATTAACTCCTCTCCTCTCCAAATAAATAAGTAAAAATAAAATATAAAATAAATTAAAAAATGATATAATATAATGTAAATAGAAGCAAGATAAATAATAAATAAATTTACGTGAATACATTACGCCTTTTACGGAATTTCCTTCTACGACTAATTATTATTTGACGAAATTTACGAATTTTTTATTTATTTTTTTTCTATTCTTGTTTTTCAATTTAACACCATTTTTTGCTAAGTTTTAAATTGTCATATGATATAAACTCCCCCTCCCCTCCAAAAACAATATAATAAAATAAAATAAATTAAAATAATTAAATTAAAAAAATTAAAATTAAAGTAGAATAGATAGATAAAAATAAAGATAAAATAAAGAAATTTTTGTTATGATGCATGCCACTTGCATTCAATTTACGTGACTGATTTTTTTTTTTTTTTTTTTTCTAATTTTGTCTTTTAAGTTAGAATAAGTTTTTAATATGTTTTTAAATATCGTGTGATATTAATTATTCTCCCACCCAAATTAATAAATAAAATAAAATATAAAATAATTTAGAAAAAATTTATATAAATAAAAGGGAAAATATATATTAAATAAATTTCTGTGACTACTTTAAGCAACTTACGAAATTTATTATTACAATTAACTTTACGAAATTTCCCACGAAATTTCCATTTTTTTTCCCATTTAGCATCAATTTTCACTGTTTTAAATTATCATATGATATTAACAACTCCCCCTCCTCCCCGAAAAATAATTAAATGAAAATAAAATAAATGAAAATAATTTAAATTAAAAATGAAAATAAAATAAATAGATAAAAACGCAGATAAAATAAATAAGAAATTTTTGTTATAATGCATGCCACTTGCATTAATTTTACGTGACCGATTTTTTTTCTAGTTTTTCTAGTTTTTCTAGTGGTTTTTCAAGTTAAAATAAGTTTATATTATGTTTTTAAATATCGTATGAAATTAAATATTCTCCCACCCAAATAAATAAATAAAATAATAAATTTAATGATAAAAAATATAATATGAATAAAAGCAAAATAAATAACAAATAAATTTATGTGTCTATTTTAAGCAGTTAACGAGATTTACTATTACAATTAATTATTACTTTACGAAATAACTTATTTATTTATTTATTTATTTTCCTACTTTATTTTTTAATTTAGCATCAATTTTCACTATGTTTTAAATTACTCTATGATACTAACTACCCTCCCCCCCAAAAAATTTATTAATTAAAATTAAATAAAACAATTAAAATTAAAAAAATAAAATAAAATAAAATAAATAGATAAAGATAAAAAAGAAAAAGGAAATTTTTGTTATAATGCATGCCCCTTGCATTAAATTTAAGTGACCGAAATTTTTGCTACTTTTGTCTTTAAAGTTAGTATTAGATTTTACAATGTTTTTTTGTTATCGTATCTATATTATAAAGGCCAAATGTATCGGTGCGTAACACATACGTCATTTTGCGAATGACAACACTTTCTCCTGCAATTTCGGTTTTGCAATTTTCGCTACAGCAAATTTTACACTTCTAAACATCGTACATTTTAAAGTTTTACACCATAGTATAAAGAAAAAAACGTACTTTTAAAAACTTTACTTAAAAAAAAAAAAAAAAAAAAAAAAAAAAAAAAATACCAAATTTGTAATTGGGGCAACAGAATCACTTTATTTTCATTTAAAATTGAAAAAAAAAAAAAAAAATGAAATACGCATAATATTTCAAAATATCATCCGTTATAAAATCCGATCAATTTTGGTTTTATTTCGTTTAATAATTTGAATAATTGAGTTTTATAGTATTTTGTTAATTTTTATTTTAAATAGTATTTGTTTGAGGGTTAGACTGACCAATATAAGATGTATTTTTTATTGTAAATAATTTTGTAGATTTATTATAAATCAATGAAACAATTATTTCTTAAGTATTTTCTTTCGTCGAATTTCGACGAGTTCCACCTCATCATATTAAAAGCCCTTTGTCCCCCCCCCCTCCGAAAAAAATTAAAATTAAATAAATAAAATAAAAATAAATGATTAAAATAATTAAAATAAAAAGTAAAAAAAAAAAAGGTAAGCAAAGATAAAATAAAAGAAGAGATTTTTGTTTTAATGCATGCCAGTTGTATTAAATTTATGTGACCGACATTTTTTGCTTTTGTCTTCCAAGTTAGCGTCAATTTTTATTAGTTTTTTAATTATCGTAAAATATTAACTATCTACGACCTTTAAAAAAATAAATAAAATAAAAGCAAGATAAAATAAAATAAATACTAAATAAAATAAAATAAAAAAAAATCATAAAATGAAAAATATCATATTAGAAGACCAAATTATTATATTTTTTACTTTTTAGAGAAGAAAAAACATTCGGAAAGTTTCCCCCTCACCCCCCCCCCTTTTTCTTTCTTTAGGACATAAATTTTATTGTTCATGAATTTATGTTGACGAAATTACGAAATGAAAGTATACGCACATCTTGTATTTCATTTCATTCATTTTAATGTGTATAATTTTTGATTAATTCAATGCTCTAAATGGTTCTAGAATTAGATAGCTTATAAATTCACGTGGGTATATTCTCTAAATTTGAAAGGAAATTAAAAAAATTGTAACGTATTCTTTTACATATAAAAACGGCTTAATTCTCTCGCAATAGTACGTTGTGACATTCGACAGACTTTCAAAACCTATATTTGTGTTGTGTCATTAATATATTATGTTTAAATTTTGTATACAGATGTTTCATGATATTTGATATAATAATTTTCTTTTAGGAGGTGAGTTCCCTTTACCTTATTTCCTTGTAAGAAAAACAGGTAATATTGTTTATTTTTCTTTTTCTATGTGCTTAAAAAAATAAAAATATAAAGTAAGATAAATTAGGTAATTTTTAAAAAATATAATATCTGCATTTTATGAATACAGAATGTACATGCTTTAAATTAAAAAAAAATAATAGCAATAAAATACTATTTTTGTTTTTTCTTTTTGTAATAAGGAACTTTTTTTTCTTTTCTTAAAAAAAAAAAAGAATAATTTTAAATAAATTTTAAAAAAGTGAAGTTTTTAAAAATATTTAACTTTTATATCAGTAGATGGTTATAATTATCTACATCTTGGAAAAAAAAATATTTAACAGATTTTATTTTCATTTGAATAATAAGTAAATAGATTTTAGATGTAGTCTCAAATGGTTTACTGATGCCATTTCATAAATATATTGGATGCATTTTGGTTTTAAATATGCATAAGTTAATGAATATAACATATAAGAAAAAATATTACAGTAAGAAAAAAGAAAACACTAATTACAAAACACTTATTATTATTATTATTATTATTATTATTATTATTATTATTATTATTATTATATAAAAAAACTAACTGAATTAAATTTTTAAAAAAGCACAGCTGATGCACATAAAATATAGTTGGGATATACATAATTTAATACACAGATTATTTTCTGTTTTTGAATAGTTAATTGTTTATTTAACTTTTAACCCTTATTTCCGACTCCAAATTTAAGATTTATGCAAAGAATGGTTTTAAATTGCTTTTAAAACGATCATATTTAAGCTAGATAACCATAAATATTTTCCCAGCACCTCAGAAAATTTTATCAGACAGAAGTGAATTTAAAAAACATCTGTTTCATTCTATGAAGTGATATATTAAGTATACCTTAATTTTTTATGTATATATATTTTTTTCTTCTCACCAAGTGATTAGAGGAAAGTATAAACCTTGCTGTGAGTGAATATATTAAAACGCACTGCAATAAAGAGGAAATGTGATAAGCATATATACACAGCATACAAGCACATAATTATGTTCACAAAAGGTAAGGGAGAAAGAGGAGCTGATGAACACTTTTCAAATTATTTTAAATCGGAACATCATCATTTTGCAATAAATCTGCGTTAATCGTAAATCTCCCGTTCCCTTTCAGTACATTTCCCAATACACAAAAGGCCTCCCCCGTACTCATCAACTATATGCAGAATTCATGATTACTGTGCCCCCCGTTAGAAATGTGTGTGCTACTGAGATAACGGCTCTTTCGAATATTCTCCGTGCCCCGTCACCCCCTTCAATGTCGTCTGGATGTGTGTGAGTACACGTACGTCAGGTGTAGCCGTTAATACATTCGAAAACCCCTTTCGTTCTCCCTTCACCCCTGTAAAACAGCCAATCATAGTTTGGCTGTTCTTTAAAACTGCAGCCCCTGGATAGATGTCTTCTCATACTAGGGTTGCTGCATTTTGTCAGTGTGTGATTTTTGATGGCGATTGTTTTAGACTTGGCGTGTGAAATCAATCAGTCATTGTAACTTAAGATTGTGACTTCTTTAATTTTTGTGCCGCTATGATACAGCAATAAAATGATACACCTGAACAGAAGTGTTTTAAATATACTATATTCATAAAGAAGAGAGGTGTGGGGGAAAGAGGCCTTACATGATAGTTTGTCTTGATAGAAATGAAAATTACTTAGACCAAATATGTTTCTTCGGACATTGTATGTGATGGGGATCATTCAAGTATTACGTAAGCAGTAAAGGGGTAGGGGGGGGGGGGGAGTCCAGTGTCTGCTTATTTTGTACTGACAAGGGGGAGGAGAGGGTAGAGGTCTGCACGGGCCCGGGCTTGGCCCGTGGCCCGTACCCGGCCCGGCCCGCGGGCCGGGCCGGGCCGGCGGAATCGTTTCAAATTTTCTAACGGGCCGGGCCGGGCCGGCAGATTTAGAATAGTTTTTTCAACGGGCCGGGCTGGGCCGACAAACAACATAAACGGGCCGGGCCGGCAAAAAAATTGAGCGGGCCAGACGGGCCGGGCCGGGCCGATAAAAAAAAATTTCGGAACGATAAAATATGAGCTATTTTCAACGAAAATGGTTTTAACGAGAATAAGTATAAATGTAGCCACACTAGTTTGATAGCATCAATATAAAAATGCGCAGTGTATCGGCATCGGAGATTTACATTATGTGTAACCCGTTTTAATATATTTTTAGCTGACTCATGCCGGTCCGAGATCACGCTTGCATTATTTTTATACATATAGACTGGCCGGACCGGTACTAGACTTAATTATTGACAGAAAACGTGATTTGTAAAATTATTAACAGCGATAAAGAACTTATGTTAGCTTAGTCTTCGGATATATACTTCTTGATGATTTTTAAATAAATTAATTTCTCAATAATGCGAAAGTTTGACACATTTTCTGATTAATTTTAAATTGTAAAAGTATAAAAGTGAAAAGCCTAACTATTGAAGGGATTTTAATCGAATAGCGTTTTTCATTTTTGGTAAATAAAATACTTGAATAACCTTGTTGAGATATAATAGTTTCTCAAATGATTGCAGGTTTTTCTCCCTTCCCTTGCTATTGCTTCTGGAAATTCTATTCAAAACGCTAATTATGATAGTATTTTATTTGTTTGCAGTATTCTTAAATTGCTTGTATCAAAAAATGGATAACGCCATTCGATTCTGAATAAAGATATCTGCTAATCTTATGCGTTTCTGAGGGAAAAAAAAATGAATTTAGAAATGTATCAGAAAGGAGCTTCTTTGAATTTAAGAATGAATTTAGATTTGAAATCTATAATAAAATGATATAGAAATATATTTATAAATCTTCTTTTATTAAACATCTTCAAAATTAACGATGTTTTTAGCTTTCTTTTTTTTCTTTTATTCTAAGCCATATTAATTTTTTAATGAATCTTTATTCGAATGTTGAAAGCTTAAAAATCTAAGTAATCATTAATGATGTTAATGTGTATTTGCTGTAAAATATACTGTAAAACCATTCCATAGATATGTATGCAGTATTCTTTAAAGGAATCTGAGTTATATGATAAAAATCTGAATTTTTTAGAAATCGTAGAAATTGTAACGGGCCAAAACGGGCCGGGCCTGTTTTCGCTGATTTTTGCACGGGCCGGGACGGGCCTAAAATATAAAAATTTAAACGGGCCGGGCCGGGCCGAAATAACTTTCTTACGGGCCGGGCCGGGCCGGGCCGGGCCGGGCCTGGAAATTCCGGCCCGTGCAGACCTCTAGGAGAGGGGGTCACGAGGATTCTTACGTAGGCATTAAACAATGAAGCAACTATAGTTTAACAACAAAAAGCAAAAGAGCATGATTTGGATGAGCGTTGTGCGAATGCTGAACAACTTGATTAAAAAAAAAGATATGGAGTAAACAAGGACTGTAAACGAGGAACATTATAGCTGGCGACTACATTGAAAACGTAATAATAGACAATGCAGAAAGATGGATTTAATGATCTTAGACACCAGAGTAGAAATGTGAACACTGAAAACATTGTATTCCTTTGATTCTTGCTAAAATTTTTAGTTATTGTGCCTAAATAAGTTAGAGCCAGTGGCATTTCTTAAAGATTTTTTTCAAGTGCTATAAATAATAAAATATTAAAAGCTATTTTGTATTCTATGATTTGTTTAATGCAATAAGTAGCAATATATTAAACAAGTTTGTTTTCATTCGATACCGCAACTCCTAATATGTCTATTTATGTAAAATTGCTGGATTAATAATGTAAATATATCGCAAACTGTAATTTTTTTATGGCAAACAATTTTGATATTAGAATGTCATAAAATCTTACGTAAGCAAAGAAGGGACGGAAGGGTCTAGCATTTGCTTATTTTTCCTTACAAGGGGGAGGGAAGTGTACAAAATGACAAAAAATATGCTTCTAAATATACTTGAACGGCCCCATGCAAGAATACAGGATTCAAAATTAAAACACTAGAGGGCTCTTTCTGGGTCAGTCAATAATGCCATTTTTTTTTTCGTCTGTTGAACAAGGAGTTCATATCGTTGCCTCAGAACAACAGTAGGACGTCTTGTAATATTCGAAAACGAAATGTCCAGTTTACTTTTATGAAAAACTATGCGTCTGCATCTGCATCTAGTCAAATAATAGTGAATTTTCATTAAACATATCTGAAGTATAATATTAAAAATAACTTTGTGTTTCAGAAGTCGTTCCATTCAGGGATGACGAACCTGTGGCAAATATACCAAAACTGGCACGCGATAGAATATTTTCGGCACGGCTTTTATTGAGATCTTAAAACAAAATAGAATTAAGTTAAACAAAACACATACATTTATACAATCAAGGTTTTATTTCTTTATTGGAAAGCAAGTAATTAAATTTCTAAATTATTCTAAGGTGGGCTCAAACAACTTATTAAATTTAGAGAATTTTTTGAAAATATCAAAAAGAAAAAATACCGAGTATTGTAAGTAAAATTACTAATGGTGCAACTATAGAGACTTGGTATAGATATAATAATTTTCACAATTTTTCCGTCTATTTATTCCTGCAGATCATTATTTTCCTAAAAAATGATAAGAAAATCTTAAATATTACAAACCACTAGACAGATGATTCGAATTCAGCTTGCATCCCGTTAGTAATTAGGTTGAATTCCATATTAATATTTGGCACAACCGAAACTGCATTCACCGTTTAATAACTTTAAAAAATACGTTAGTCCAATTATTACATGAATTTTAAAATCCCAATAAAAATAAAAATCAAGAAATTTTGGTTAAAAAATCTTGATCTAATAAATTATTTTTTGATTCTTGGCACGGCATGGTCACGTAAAATCTCTTTTGGGAAAATTGGGCACGCGGATGCAAATAAGTTCGCCGACCTTGCACTAGATGCGAACACAATTATTCAAAGCAGTAAGTAAGACATCTCATTTATTTTATTATTACTAGATGTCCTACTGTTGCTCTGAGAAAACGATTTAACAAAGCATGTTGTAAAATATCTTAGCGAAGAAAGATGCCATTTGGCGCAATAAGAGTGTTATCGGTAGAGTCTTATCAGATAATTGTGATATATTTTGGAGATTTGTTTATCAACAAGAGGTAATATTTATTTATTTTTTTTCTCATTCACTGTCCTGTAAATGTTAGCCTGATATTTTCGAAATTAGATTTTGTATTTAGATTATTACAAACTTATTCTCCAAGAGCTAAATATTTTTCTCATCTTATGATGGCTTCAACATTTTAATGTTCTTTTTTAATCTTCTTCATAAATCCTGTGAATTTGATTAGAACCTTAAATGAAGTAGTTAAGAAAGTTACTCTAGAAATAGACAAAGTATAAAAAAATATATGGCTTTTTATTTAGCTTCAATTTTTTCATATATCAATGTTAGATAATTTTTATTGCTAATATTTAAGCCTCTTCGCCTCAAGATTAAAAAATATAAATTCAGAAAAATTGACTGCCACAAAATTATTTGAATTTTAAAAAAGATTGCTTGGCCCTTATCTGTTGTTATTATAATTTTTTAAACGTAAGTCTAAATAAGATGTAGAGGGACTATAATGTTATAAATTAAAATTATATTTAAATTAAATCAAATTGAAATTAAATTTTATTTGTTATAAAATCAGTCAATGACGAAAATTCTTCATTTCTAACACATTTATTTGGGTCGCGCTGCATGTTTCTGATCTAACAGACTCGTCACGTATCCCCTGGTACCTCTTCTTGTATCCTCAAAGGGTTCAGATAACAGACTTCGAGAAACACTGCATTAGGCACAACAATCTTTCTTAATTTGTGAGGGGGAAAAAATAACATATTTTATTTTTCAACAGTCATTTGCTTTTTTTCATAGTCGAGCCAACAACTGTGATTCATTACCAATTCTTGACATTTCTTACGATCAGTATCCTGGAAAAGATCAGGGGGCTTTTGGCGCAAGTTTTAATATTAGAGGGGATGGGAGTCCACTTAAAGTCGACTTTCACCTCCCCAACCCCTTCCATTATTTCGCGCTCCGCTTGTCCCATGATGTATGGCCTCTATCATACCGAGGCGCAAAGTAGAGCATTCTCATAACTAGGTAGTGTCGGGAGAGTCAGCCTGGGATAGGGGACTGTATGGGCTAATGATATCGACTATTAAATATCACCACCGGTTTCCAAGCGGATTTGCAACGTTAGGAAAAGGGTGAGGATGATGAAGGGTAGACTAACGTGTTGAATATTTTGCCATGAATTTTTAACATACATTTTTTTAGGTGCTCCCGGCAGAAATATTGTCAATACTCAACAGACACTAGTATATACAAGATTTTTCTTTTTTCTCTTTCGCTTTTTCTATCTAAGTAAGGCATTATCAATTGTTTAGAAAGGGAAATTTTTAAGTATAATAAAATTAATACGAGTGAAAAATTGTCCATTGATATTCCAATTTATCTTTCATTATCTAAATTTACATAGTTTCAAAAATGAACGCTTTAACGAGGAAAGAAGAACATTTTAACGTTTTAAATATTTTTCTGTGAATTTTCACCATGTTTTTCCGCATGCTGTCAACCGAAATGTATTTAAATATTTAGAAATTGTAATTTTAAAATTACAATTAATAATAAAATTCATATAGTTTAAAATATTAAAATTAATATCGTTTTAAAAAAAATTGTTGGATGTGCCAATCTCAAAACTTTCTTATACCTCATACGTACATTTTAATATTTAAAAAAAAATAGTAACTCATGTTAATGCTTTAATAATTTTAATTTTGAAGTGAATATTTATATTAATTATCATCTGTGATATTGGTACGGAGGGACCTCTGTTGTAATTTTATTTCTAGAGTATCAAAAATTATAAAGAGATAAGTAAAAATTGCTTACCTCATTCGTGGTCATCCCAGATCCCAGTAAACACGACAGACGCTATAAATCCATGTTTGCAAAGCGAAGTAGAAGCTGCTGTAATATACTAAAAAAATATTATTAGTGGTGTATTGTGTAATGTTTTAGCAGTCATATCAAGGTGAATATATTCCTTTGATTTTAATATTTAATATAATAAACACGCAATATAAAATTCTCTGGGTTATACATATTTAGATAGGAGAGAAAAAAAATTACATCTCTCCTTCTGCATATTTCACATCAAAACTGCGTAGTAAAAAGTAGAAAGTTAAACGGATTACAAAGTTCAAGTAACATCTACACTTCTTTGATTGTCCGAAAAGGAAAGAACAATAAAAAACCGCAAAGTGGAGAATTTGAGGCTTGGCTAATTGAAAGAAATAAAGTATTAAAACAAAATCTTGAATAATGTTCTCACAAGGAAGGTCTCCATACGGGCATACTCAGAAAATCTGAAAAAAATTACAGAATGTTCTTCTCATATAGTTATATATATTTATAAAAAAAATTTCGGCGGAACCTCCTTATAACGTCCGTAAAAAAATAATAAAAATTGCGTTTATTTGGCAATTTATCTCCGGTTGGCGAAAAAACGAAATTTTGAAAAATACGCTTTTACGCTTCGAATACTTTTTAAAGAAAAAACTTTCTATGTTCAATTTATTTAAATAAGTTTAGTTTAAGTAATTTTAGTTTTGCATTTTTACTTTACTTTTGTCATATACGTTTATATGTACTTATAATAAAATGAAATTAATATATTTTATCATTTAAAACACAATTTAAATTGATTAAAATTGTTCCAAATTGAAAAATACACTGTTGAAAATCTGCTGCATTTTGTTGCAACGCACTCCCTTGCTTGTATAGAAAACGGTTACTTGGCCGTGAAATGGAGCTTTCTCATTGGTTGCAATAGAGATATTATATACAAGCGGTGGAGTGCGTTGCAGCAAAATGCAGCAGATTTTTAACCGTGTTGCACAAGCTACAACACCGCTAAAAATCTGTGTCATTTTCTGCAGCGTCACTCCACCGCTTTTATAGAAAACGGTCAATTCACCGTGCTATGGAGCATTCTCATTGGTCAGAAGAGAGATATTCTACAAAAGTAGGGGAGTGACTTGCAATAAATGCTGCAGATTTTTAACAGTGAAGTCAATTAAAATCAATTTTCAGATTCGTTAAAATCGTCTGCTTTTGGCGAGGAAATGCACTGCTCGCCAAATCCCGCGTCGCTTTCAGCTTTTCACGCCAATTATTCCAAACTATTTTATTTTTTTACATATTTAATAATGTAATTCCGCCGCTAATTTTCACTGATCCTTTATTACCTACATGAATAGTTTAATTCGTACTTTTTTCAAAAAATTCTGAGTATGCCCCCAATGGAGATCTTCCTTGTCAGTTCTAGTTTTCTTCGATTCGAATACACAATAAATTCAATACCATGCCAACTTTGATTTTTATCTCAAATTTATGCTTCAGTCAATAAATCGGGGTAAAAACGAGTTTCCGTCTCTGCACGAGCCGATGGACAATAGAATGATAGGCAGATTTTTTTTCAAACTCAGGGAGGATCCACTTACCATACCAAAAAATAATCATACACAAAAATTTTAGTTTAGTTCAAGGCATAACTTCATATACTTTTAGGTGGTGCAATATTGAAAATGGCACAAAAATCGCTATTGCAGCGCAACCCTTCGGCGGATTTTTTTCAATTTCAGAAAATACCCACTAGCCATAGCCAAACACTTACACAAAAAATTTGGTTCAGTTCTATGCATAACTTGACTCAGTTTTAAGTGGTGCAATATTCAAAATGGCACATCCGGCGGTTTGTTTTCAAATTCAGGAAGAACCAAGTAGCCATAGCCATGCACTTACACAAAAAATTTGGTTCAATTCGATGCATATCTTCACACACTTTTTGTCCTTACAATATTGGAAATGGCACAAAAATCGCGATTGTAGCGCCCCCTTTCGGTGGATTTTTTCAAATTCAGAGGGACCCAACTAACCACAGCTACACTTACGCAAAAAATTTGGTTCAATTCGATACATATCTTCATACACTTTTAATCGGTACAATATTGAAAATGGCACGAAAATCGCGATTGCAGAGCCTCTTCCGGCAGAATATTTCAAAATTGAAGGAAGACCTGCTTGCCACAGCCAAAAACATTAACAAAAAAATTCGTTCAATTCTATGCATATCTTCATACACTTTTTGATGGTAGACTGGCGACATACGGACACACAGACACACGGACAGACGGACAGACAGACATTTGTAAAAACATGTTTTTTGGAATCTCTGACCCGTTGTAAATCCGGTAAAACGTGTAAATCCGTTGAAAACCGGAAGTAAAAAAAAAAATTCGATTATAATACTTTCTTCTATTGAAGATAGAAGAAAGTAAAAAAATGTCTCTCGATAGTCCAATTCATTTTGCATTCCACAAACTTGCATATTTTCAAAAATGAACACTTTAACGACGGAAGAAAAATATAGTAGCACGTTTTTAATTTCTGCTATGAAATTTTAATTTATTATTTCATATGCCCGCTATCGAAATATTCCTATGAAGAATAAAATTCATAGGCGCTGACAACATATGATGCTTATAAATCTCTCTCTGATTTTTCTCTGATTCTCTAATTCTTCCTTAAACAATTAGTAAATAGGAATTTAAAAATAAGCAAATTTATTATTTCGATGTACCACAAAATAAAAATTATTTGTCTTGTAGCATCCACAATCATATGTATTTCATTGCCTAATTTTCTAATATCAGATTGGACGCTTTCGCATATGACGAAGGTTAAACTAACTTGATGAATATTTTACCCTCTGTTTTTTCTTCAGAAATGTCTTTACGAAGAGCAATGTTCACCCAGCATTATTATCATATGAAATTTATAAATATTTTCTTTGATGAGTTATTTTAGAAACTAAGACATACCTCAGATGTAGATGATTATATTTTATATTTCAGTCTATGACAGTTGAAAAATTCACTGTCTCATGACATTCAAGTCATTATTCAACTTCTAAATTTAAATATTTCAAACAGAGACACCTTTGAGGATGATGAAAGGTAGTTAATATTCAGCCATGAATTTTTATTTATTTATTTATTTTCCAAATACTTTCAAAAGAAATATTGTTATGAAAAACATGTTTCAACTGACATTAGTGTCATACGATGATAGTAATTTTTTTTTCCTCGGTAAGTTTTTTTAAAACTAAAGCTTTTTTCAATTCGGTAATATGAAAACGGAAGCAAATAAATTACTGTTTTATTTATAATAATTCAACATATAGATTCATGGCATTTTCCATCCACTAGGTTTAATACAGTAATCTATTTCTATATAGGCATCATTTTATCTTTATGCCTTAATATACATTCCTGTTTTTTCTATGCTTTTTTACCAAAAATACAAGTTTTACTTAAACTGCTTTTTTAGGCATTTTCTGTAATGTCAGTCACAATATCCGTAATCTGACATCAGTATTTTTATCGAGAAAATTGTAATATGCGTATATATTAAAATTTTGGAGGTAAATGTAAAACACTTAGTTGTATAGATTACCATCTCTACTTTAATTTATACCCATGGTATATCTCGCATTGTTACATCTCTTTCGTTGTTGATGAGATGATGGTTATTACGCAAACTCTAGTCAACCACTGGTAAAGATTTGAAATAACCGCTGTTTTATTAGTAGACTGTAGAGGTGGGAAATGTGGTTATTTTTGGTTAACAGGTTACATCATTCCACAGTAGCGCTGGTAACAGGTTCCAACATCCTGTTACTTTTGTAACAGGTACAATAAACAATTTATAAACAATTGCTAAATATGCTCCCAAACGGACAACACATGGGATATGGGCCCTAAAGGGGTGCCCTCCGTGGGGGGGGGGGGGTCTTTTTAAGAGAACCCAACCCGTATTTACGCAAAGAAATCCAAAGTTCGGAGAAAACCATGGAAAACTCCGAATGATTAGGCTGACGGCCGCGATTGGGTTCTGTTCTAATCCAGTACCTACCGTCTACCAGTTTTGAGGGCAGAATCTCTCGGCCACTGGTGGGGCAACAACATTTAAGAAAAAATCTATAGGCACATATATTTTTGAATATAAAATAATGTATCCTATAGGAAATACAAAAAAAGGAAAAATAGAAAGTACAAGAAAACATATTATGAAAACTTTCTTTAACAAACAGAGGAAAACGAATTTTTTAAAAATCTATCCTCCATATACTGCGTTTTCTCAATCAGCGCCGTTGATGTTTTAAAATCTGAGATGAAATGCATACTGAAATTTTTTTACAGCAAGTCAACGCGTGCTGCCACTACCAGAGCAGCTGCAAAACATAAAACAAGTATTAACTGATAGGACAGAGAGACTTATGAGATAAGGCAGAAGGTAGAGAAAGAAATTTTTTCCAGACTCAGTTTTTTCGTCTAGTTTCTTAATAGGAAATATCTATAGTATGCAAGATCGATTGTACGCTGTTATGAAAGCAAAAGAGGGTGCTACAAAATATTAACTACCATTTACTTCACATTAATAAAGTAATTTGTTGCATAAAATAAAATATTCTAATACTATGAACTCATTTAAATTTTATCCTACTATTTTTGTGCTTTTCAGAAAACTGTAAACCTAATATATTGTACTGTATTTCATATTTTGTAAATATTAAAATCTTATCTAAACATTCCAGATTCAATTTATAAGAAATTTAATTGCATTTGCTTAGTATCAAAAAATGATTAAATTAAAAATAATTTTCATGCATTTTAGTTATATGCAGAAAAAAAAGTACTTTTTATAAAATTAATCTCTGAACTCAAATTTTGCTATATTTTCGGGGTGAAAAGGTAGAAAAAATTGCTTTTTTTATTTACGTAACGGTAAATATACTAACAAAATCTAACAATCATATGCGCTAGGTTATGCAGCATTTAAAAAGGATTTTCTTTTTAAAACATAAAACTTTATTAATTTAAAATGCATTTGCAACATAAGATTACATTTAAAGCAATTTTTAGGATATGTCGAATATACATTTCTGCGCACATTTTTCCTTCATATTTTTACTAAAGAGAAATGATTCATGAAAAGCAATGATTTATGATTTTAGACTTCCGCCTTTTAATCGATTTACATGTTTTGGGATGTTTTAAACAGAATTTAATTATTTTTGAATCATTAATCTATGTGTTATATATAATATATTTATATATTGATTACAATATATTGTTTATCGAGGAAAACATTTCAAGCATGAAATTTTTCTAATAAATTTTCAAATATTTTCCTGATCTAAAAATTTCTGTGTTTTGTGCTCTAGATATTGTGCTGTAGTATTTTATACTATTAAAATAGGAGAAAGTGTGTTATGATGATGATCTATCATCAGGCACCAAGCAGAAAAAGTGTTTAATTAACGGTGTAAGTTATTACTATTCATGCATGTATTCACTACTAGTCGTAGAGATTGATGAACTGCAAAAAAATTAACATCACATATCTAAGAGAGCAGGTCATAACTAAGGGTGAAGATAGGGTCATGCTGAGTGCTAGTGTTGAATTCAGGGGATGGTCCGGGGGAGAGGGGAGCCGGTGAGCAATGAGATGTTTCCTCGGAAGATTCGAGATTTTGGGTTTTCAATGGTCAGAAAAAGGCAATGCTGCTCCCCTACCTCCCGGAACTCTATAATGTTCCTCTTCCAGAGCACAGAAATCCTTCTTGAGAAAAGTGTCTGAATTCAACATTGTTTGGCAAACGTCTCAAAAGAAACGATTAAGGACGTTTTTAATGAATATTATTCTTATTTTAGAGGTACAAAAAATGAAATCTTGATTAAAACAAGTGAAGGAAGATGCTGTCATTAAGAACCATGTGTTATTTATTTAATAGGGACTTTTCAGTAACATATTAATGCAATATTAGGTCCCAGCGTAGTAACACTGTTATTTATCCTAATACGATAAATAATGCCCATCCCTAGTAGACTGCCACTGCTGATAAAAATGCGTGACATCGGACACAATGCAAGAATTTTAATAATTAGATACTAACTTATTAAGTTAACATTAAAGAATGATTTATTTATAAATTATTTATATAAAATAAACATTATTAACAGTTATGGGCTAGGATTTTACAATTTACAAGTATAAGTTATATGTTGAAATAATGTCTATCTACTGGGTAAATAAACTTCTTAAAATATACTATTTCCTTCTCACTTTACCATACTCAGTAAGGTTTAATGGGGAATCACACAGATATCTCCTCTAGCATACATGCATCTCTCCACAGGAGTCAATCTTTTCTCAGGAACATTTTCATCGCCAATCCACAGCTCAATAGCCTCTATACACGAGACTTCAGCCACTGTTTTTCTTTTGAAGTAGAAACGCTCTTTCAGTTTCTACTTCAAATGAAAAACACGTGGGCTCCTCCCCTGTAAAATCAAGGGATTGCCTTATCTCTTTTTATACTGCACTTCCTCAGTCATTCACTAGAGATTCCCAAGGACTTTTTTTTTTGTTCACTTTATTTAATCTCTTTGTTGTCCACATTCTACTATACTAAAGAAATACTTGTATATAATATAATGTATAAAACTTTTGAAATGATGTGAAAATAAAAAGTAAACTGAATTAAATGTTAAAAGAAATTTTAATAAAAAATTTGGTAGAAATTTTGAAAAATTTATTTTACCGTTTACATAGTGAGACTTTACATAAAGTATGAATATAATAGCTCGTTCTAATTCCAAAGATAAGAAAAAGCATTGTTCAAACCTAAATAAGAAGAAAGTGATTTATGCACAAAATACAAAAAATAAGATAATATTCATTGGCAGTAATCATAAGTAATCATACGTTTATTAACGTTGAAAGTCTGACATTTTTCTTATTAATAAGTTAAATAATTAAAAAATGAAAAATAAAATAAATAATTTTTAAAAAAGTGAAAATGTTTCGGTATGTCTTCTATAGGAATTAAAGTGTTAATGAGATATTTATCAAAATTTCTTTTAACATTTAATTCAGTTTATTTTTTATTTTCACATCATTTCAAAATTTTTTATACATTATATGATATTACCAGCAAGCCTATGATATTACCTATAAGCCTAAACTTCTGGATGAGCACGTGAATCTTTTTAATTTCAGTGATAGTAATAAATTTCACGAGATAGAGAAAAAAAAATCTTATCAAACGCGAAAAAGTGTTAAACTCATTCCACATAAAGATCGACATAATCTAGAAAATATCTTCAAACGAGCATTGTATCTACAATATGTCTTGGATCCCTTAGTGGTCCCTATACTCGCTAAAACTTTAAAATCACCATCAAACTCCTATACCCTTAAAGCGGATTGTCATCATAGTTTTCCGAAAAATTCTTCACGGCAAAGTTTTATAACGCCCGTTAACACTTCTTATAGCAACGATGTTGCAATGACAGGGCCATAGATTCGCTCAAATCTCGTTCCCACACATCATTTTAGTCTTAAACACACACACGCGTGTATATATATCCTATATTTAGCCTCCTGTCCCATGAGAGTCCATATCGGTATTTTCCGGCCGTTGCCAGATTCACCGATCCTTAGCTATCGGCTGCTGCCAAGCGTTTCTGCCCCTCCCCCAACCTCTCGCTCTGATTTCTTTCTTCCTTCTTTTCATCGTAATCGTAATCGGCTCGTTCTGCATTTCTTCTGTTTTGGAGTATAACTACAGATGACGTCATAACGTATTTCCTCAAGGGAGATGTAGTGTTGTTAAACATGACTATTACTAAAAAATCGAAAAGCTATATAATTTTTTAAATTCTTAAAATGATGGCAAAAAAAGAAATTCAGAAATGTTTGATATAATTTAAAAAACTCGTACAATGAATCACCAACAATAACATTTTTGTAGTTCCATAACAGGAAAAATAAATTTAAAATAAATATTTAACGGTATAGTGTTAATACAGCATAAAATAAACTCATCGATAATACTGTCAGAAGAAATAGCGATAATATAAAAAAAGCAAAATTTTAGCTATAAAAGAGCAAATATTTGTAAAATTAAAAATATTAAACTTATCAAAAAGAAGTACGCAACGCCACATTATTTCATTCGAAATTTCTAATTTTATGCATAGTTTTAATTTCAAAATATTACAATATTTATATTAATATTACTAAATAAAATCCTTAGTGAATAAAAGTAATAAATATTTAAAGAATATAAAACAGCGCAAAATAGATACAAGCAAATCTTGTGTGTTTTTATGCTTGTATAAGTGAATTTCAACTAAAAAGTGGTTATTTTTGGGGTGACTACGGAATAGTGCGTAGCCAGATGCACCGAATAAATAAGTGTTCCAAACGCTCTGGACCACCAGTACTGTAAAGTAATTGTCTTTGCCTTATCTAATGGCAGAATTATCTGCGATAAAACATAGCAGAATAAAGTGTAAGAAATTAGTGGTGTCTAGAGCATTTTGAGCCCAGATTTACGTGAGATAATTGGCAACATAATGACGGACGAATGCACTTCAATGAGAATAAAGGTTGCAAAACTAAGTTGTCGAACAATTGGCAGAAAATGAAGTCGCAAAATTTAACAACATCTGACCAAAATTGGTGATATTTGGCAAAACATTGGCGCACTAGCGAAATTTGAGCGGAGAAATCAATTTTCAAGATTACCAATGCATTGAAAGAACCTTATCAAATGTAGTGATATTTGCCAAAAACAATTGACCTTCAGAATCCGAATGCATTTTCTAGAAATTCACAATAGGAGTAGAGATACATGATTCAATTAAACATAGTCTAAATTTGACTAAGCTATTTTGACTAAATTTTGTATCTTATTGTTTCAGGGTAAGATTTCGCCATTGTATTAGATCACATGTTCTAGAAAATTCAATTAATAGTAGATCTTTTTGAGGTCACTACTGATCAATGCATGTCAATGTGAACAAAGGCTGAAACAGTTAAGAGCAAGTGACTGTAAACGATGTCGCAAAGTTGACAATTTTGGTAAGATCCGGCGGGATAGTTCACTTTTAAGATTATCAATTCCAAAACACAAATCTGGTGTCAAATGAAAGAACCTCGTCGTTTGCGACTTTTCCCACATTTCGGCGATATGTGACGGGAAAATTGGGCTTTACAATCTGGACGAATTTCCTGGAACTTTCAAATAGGAGCCAAAATATACGATTCAACCAAACTTAATTTTTCTTAGATTTCAAACTTAATTCTTAATTTTAACCGAACAAAATTCAGTCTTCCTTAGTTTGTGTATAACCTCGTATCGAAAAATTTATTTAGAGTTTTCAGTCATAAATTTTTAATTCTATTGTGAAATATTTGCACACGTGTCAATTTTAGCTTATGACATGAGGAAATTTACAATGCCTCAAGAGAACTTGTTGTAAATTGTTGTTGTTACATAAATATAACAACAACAATTTTGTTGTTGTTATATTTATGTAAGAATGTATGAAATTCTTTTTGTTTATTTTTCTGCAATGGCATATTATTTTTTTGTTTTTATTTATATATTTTTAATGATACATTAATAAAGAAGAAAAACCATGTGTCAAGCAACAATTATTATTTCAGAAATTACCATCTATACTCGGAAAAATACCTTAATACTTTTGTGCATTTCTGTGTTTGATCTACAGATTTTTATGTCTACTACATAATAAGCAGAAAATTAGTTCAATTGGGAAACGCATAAAAAAAGAAGAATTTCCTCTTGAACAATTTTCACCAAAAAGTGCAAATGTACTCGAATTCTGTGGTGAAGCTCTATGTTATGATCCATAGAGTTTATACACACCATGAAAGACGCGAAGAATTAGATAAATTTAAAAATGTATGCAACATTTGAAAACATATTTTTACCAATTATTGATCATAGACAGTATACTGTAACTGTAACCGAATTCTTTTGTGGATTCTCTTAAATGAACGATAAATTCTAAACAATTTAAGCATTCTATAAGTTTACTTCAGTGATGTACATCAATTTCAATGTACATTTCCAACAGTATAACATCATTAAAATTCATTGCAAACGATTTTTTATACAGGCCATAACATAATAGTATACCTTTGAGTGCGCCCTTGTAAATCAGTTATAAATACTACTTTCTTCATTTTCAATACCGAATATGCTTATTGTGCTAGAACATTTGTTATTTTACCGGCATCATGCCTTGAAAAGATAAGAGCCGTACAAGAAAATACTCCTCTTTTAAAATTGTTCTTACATAACCAAAAACCTCTGGTTTCAGAATGGATCTGATTACCCACCAGATAACCTTGTACCAGTAAAAACGAATCGAAATTTCTATGCTATGTAAGCGTCTTATTCATGCAAAATTTCTGTCATAAAAAAGCCAAAGCATTCTATTAGTTTATACTGGTGAAAGTTGGCCCTGGCAATGGTAATCAATCCTATCTGGAACGGAATGCTGTTGGTTCTGGTAGAATTTTATCAATAGTGCTTTTTCTCGTAGCGCATCCATAATGTGCCGGAAAAGTAATAAATGCAGTTGCCCATTTCACAACCCCTTTCTTCTTATCCGTCAAAATATAACCAATGGGCATATGCTCACTTGTCCAGACCAATATATGCGAATAGAAATCGTTGTCATATTACAGCGCCATCTATTTGTGAATTAGGTGTTGATTTACTTCTTATTTAATAAATGCCAAGCGCTGGAGATTTGCACAGGCCTCGGCTCACGGGAGAGGCCGGGATGGCTCAATAAAGACAATTTCTTAATTAAAAAAAAGAAAGAAAGAAAGAAAGAACTCGTGGTTGGCAGAAAGAAAAAAAAAGAAGGAGCAGACGAGTCGGCAAAAAAATTAGTACAAGCAAACCACAGAGCCGATATAAAAATTTAAGCGAAGCAAATAAAATATGATGCATTTTCAAAGAAAATTACTTTCGCGAGAATAAATTTAATTTGTTGCGCGAACTAATCTCGTTTGACAACTTCAATACAGAAGTTTAACGCGTCCAGCATAGATATCTGTATCGGGCAATAATTTGTGTCTGAACATGTGATTAATTTTCTTAGCAGACTCGGGCTGGGCCGAGATTAGTTTATACACCAGGGTTATATATATACACTCAAGAGCCAAAACATTATGACTACCTACCTAATAACGTATTGGCCTACATCGACCCCAAAACAGCTGCGAATCGCCCTGGCGTGGATGCTTACAATTTCTTGATAGATGACCGGAAATAAATCATATAAGTTGTTGGAGCAGCATCATGCATACCTGGAATATTCCAAAATGGTTGTTTTTGAGCTCTGGACTGCCATTGAATGACACCCGAATTATGCTCTTTCGGATTAAGATCTGTCGAATTACGCGACCAGAACATTAACTGGAATTTAGTATTATGTTCCTGGAACCAATCGAGCACAGTTCGAGTCATGTGACTTGGAGCATTATCTTGCACGAAGACTGCATTTCCATATTGGAAGACAGATACTATATAGTGGTGCAAATGATCCACACGGATGTTCAGATAGCCCGTAGCGTTCATGGCTTGTTCTACAACAACCACAGGTCTCAGGCACACCCATGAAAACTTTTCCCAAAGCTTAATATCGCCATAACTGGCCTGTGAATGACCTGTTGTATAAGCAGAATAGTTCGCATAGAAGTTAACGAAATCAAACACGGCCATCAACATATTGAAAGACGAACAATGTTTCATCCGATGAGTCAACTCTCTTCCTATGTTCCATAATTCCGTCATGATGTTCCGGGTCTAATGTAGGAGTATGTGGCGATAATGTTTGGTCAACAGGGGTACATGAGTAGGACGTTAGCCCCTTAGTCTCACATACAACAGTGTCTGCTGAACTGTATGCTCCGAAAGAATTCCATTTGGAGCTGTAATGTCTTGTGATGTAAGCTGAGCGAATCTCTGGTGCCGATTTTGCTTTACCAAGGGGGAGGGGATCTCCAACGCTCTTTTTATTTGATAACACCTGGGCATCCAAGGCGATGGCTACTACTGAATTTTTAACTGTCATTTATCCACTTTATACAAGTACTAACAACGAAGTGTCCCGGCCCATGAGACGCGCGTTTTCGAAGTTACTCGTTCTGAGTCGTCGAGCACCTGAATTCTGCCCTCTATCAAAGTAGCTTGGATCAGCAGCCTTTATCCTCACAAGCAGACGTAAGCACAAAAATGATTCCTGACACTCTTTAGTAGCATTTAAATACCTTTATTATGTGCCTTTCACCTCATCCAGGCGAGTTCATTGCAAAATGTGGGTATGGTCATAATATTTTGGCTTTTGAGTGTATATGTATATATATTTCACAGTAGAGCCGCGTGAAAACTGATCTTAACAGTCCCAGACGTGGATTTCAGACAATATGTTTCGTAAAAATATTAATAGTGATAATGAGCTAATGTTAAATATATTTCGAAATTCTATTATTAGAAATATATCTTAAAAAACTACAGAGAAATAATTTGAAATTTTTTATAATACTATTTCAAAATTTGTGATGTTTTT
The DNA here is from genome assembly GCA_964019185.1 of Maratus speculifer. Classification (NCBI taxonomy): domain Eukaryota; kingdom Metazoa; phylum Arthropoda; class Arachnida; order Araneae; family Salticidae; genus Maratus; species Maratus speculifer. The sequence continues at coordinate 117,351,901 of OZ025291.1, forward strand.
AGCCCTTTTTTTCATTCTAAACTCTATTATTATTATTATTTTTTTTTTTTAGTAAATCTTTATTTGAATTTTGAAATATCTACGAGTGTAAGTTATCATTAATGTTGCTACTGCGTATTTTCTGTCTTGTGAATACATATGGTATACCGTAAAATTTTCACATAAATATGTATGTGGTATTCCAAAAAAATAGAAAATATGGAAAGGAATAAACAATAAATTGAAAATGCTTTGGCAAAGAAAATTTATTTTTCCCAATTTTATTTATTTATTTTTAATGTAAATAATTCTATTCAAAATTATGCATCTGTGCGTTTCCCTCAAATAGTATGGCAATGTGCATTTTTCATCTCAGCTAGATAAGATCAGGAGAAAAAAATTTTGCAAATGAAAATACTTCAAAAACTCAAAAGTTATTTTTGGTAACAAAAAATGATTTTACATATTAATTTCATAAGCGTACACAGATAGCTGAGGTTAAAAAAATTGGGGATAATTTCAAGTGTAATATTTAAAAAAGGAAACTCCAAGATATAAGTTATGGTACGTCGGACAGGAAAAAAGATCTTCCAGATTCAATTCTGTGTCAAGAAAATCTTGAAATAATTTCTGCACGGCCTCCTTAAAAGCAATAAAATTACATCCCGCCATGATGTGCTTCACTGAGCCTTCCTTCCTCGAAATTTGTTTGATGAGAAACCATTTCATCCATTTATTTCTAAAAAAGAGAAAAAAAAAATATTTTAAAAAATGCACTAAAAATATTCAAAAAGAAACGCGCATGGCTATAAAAACTTAATCATTATCGCCTGAAGATGAAGATAGAGGGAAAAAAAATATCAGAAAAAGAAGTTGAAATGTATTTCCCAACTGTACACCCAAGGAAGAACTTCATCGGAATTGAATTTCGCGTTTCCAATAGCCCAAAAAATGTCTATTTAAGATGGGGTTGCCAGAATATCAGTTTAATTTTTGAAGATTATTTGGCGAAAATAGCTAAGGCAGTCGAATCAAGAGCTATTATTTATTTATGTTTATTATATTTGCTTTTTTTAGAATTATATAATACATAAGAAATTATGGTTAAGATTAATATATAACTCCCATCAAAAATGACGGAATTTTAATCTGCGTTTTATTTTCATAAGACTTCATACAAACAAGCAGGATGAAGATTTTACTATAGAAGAGTTTGTATTGTAAAAAAACACATTCTAGAGACAGCAATAGATTTCTACAAATACAAATGATAAGTGTTTTTTTTTCTTTTTCTTGATATGCAATTTTTGAAATAGTACAACAATTGGACAAAACAAACGGCAGTATTTATCGCAACAATAATACTAATTAGCAAAGTAAAACACAATTTCTGAAGATTTCATCAAACATTAAAATTAAATATATATTTTTTTAATGTTTAAAATGCATTATCTTATAAGAAGCAATGAGTCATCAGCGATTTTAATCAGATATATAGGAAAGGTATAAGATAGATTCCCAGTTCATCGATTAATGAAGCTTTATCCTTTGTTTTTAAATATGGAATTGGCACCATCTAGCAGCAGTTAATATAAACTAAGGAATGTTTTAGTAAAATATTAGTTTCTACTAGAAAATATGCAGGAGCAAGAGGCATTGATTTAGATCAAAATCAATTTTTAAAAACTTCAGCTATGTAACTTTAAAAATTCTTTCCGTATTAAGGAAAACCACAATCATTATTATTATTTCTTTCGTAATTTTTTTTTTTAACTACACCAATTTTTAAAAGCATAGCTTATATCTACTTGAAATGTGCTTGCATTGTAAACGAAATTTATATTTCTTATCAAATGTTCTTAAAATGTACAATCATATATTACATATACTAACTACACCAAAGGATATATAATTTTGATTCATAAGACAAGTATTTAGCTTAGTAATTTTTTAATATAACAACTTTGAAAAGTAAGAAAAATTATAATTTAATAATAGAATGCAGATTAATTTAATAAATAGAATAATTTTCAGTCTTATTAATGCAGTCATGATAATATCTTATACATACATTACACGTCGAGGAAAAAAAATTTCTTTATAATAAAATACAAGCGGAAAAATTTTGGAGACCTCTGTCGGAGAACTAAAACACGTAGTCCTTGGTAAAATAAATTTTATTCGAAAGAGAAAAATAATTAATTAAATAATGAAATAAATGACCAGAAAATTAAAAATTGGATACGCTATGATTCACGGGCCCGTAAAATTTGGCGCCACTGTGCATATACGTTCATATATATATATATATATATATGTACACTTACACACATACATACATGCATAAGCACACACACATATGTATGTAACGCGACAAAAAAAAGTAGCCTTGGTGAAAGGGATTGTTCTAAGATTTAACCGAATTTTCTATCAATATTTTGTCTAATACATCTATAATAATCCTGAAAAACATTCCAATTTCTGTTAACTTTATGTGCAAGCTTTGGAACAATAACTTCTTACGGGAAGAGATTACCTTGTGGGACCATTTTCTTCACAGTTTTTCGAATTGGATTGACAAGAATATCTATGACAGTTCAACTTAGCAGCAGTTTTTAGTTATGAAACATTACTCTCATATATTTTGAAATTCTAGGTATTTTAACCTCTTCAGACTGAGCATAAAATAACTCTACAAATATATATTTATTGCTTTTGCATAATCGAAATGACACCATAGATGACAGAGAGTCATTTTTATGAAATCAGTACTTTAGGGGACTGGTAATGTAGGTTTACAAATATGGATATAAAAGTACCAATCCCATTAAAACATTAGTTTAACCATGAGTAATATAAATTTATGCAATAACAAAATGAAAGTCTTTAAACAAGTAAATGATCAACAAATCCTCAAAATTTTTTATTGTAAAGCATTTAAGTTAAATAATCATGAATACACTCTAAAAAAAAATGTGTAAATTTACACACAAAAATGTGTAAATCGATGATACAAAAACGACATGTCTACATGTGTAAATTTGTGTGTAAATTGACAAAATACACGCCTAATGTGTAAATTTGAAAATACACATTTTAATGAGTAATTTGGTGATAAGTCCAAATGTGTAAAAGTTATCTGATAACTCTTGAAATACACACTTTAATGGGTGAATTGCACTAAAATACACGTATTTCTGAGTACTATTTTTACACATATATCTGTGTAATATTCTGTTTTTACATATGTTTTTGTGTAATAAGAAAATACACATAATGCTGTGTCATATGCAAATTACACATATGTTTGTGTTATATACAGAATACACAGATTTGTATGTAATATTCTGTTTTTACACATATGTATGCTCAACATGCAAAGCACGTATTTTTGTGTAATATTTAAAATACACTAAGTTTTGTGTACATAGCTTTATATTATGTTATGCTTTGATGTGCAAGTTGAAAAAAAAATGCTTTTATGATTGCAAAATACAATTGCATTAAATCCAAACTCATATGCTTGACATGTCTTTTCTTTCTACCAAATTTATAGACTTAAAGCAAGACCGCAAATCATTATACACTTAATTTACAAGAAACAGGGTCGGCTCAAATTATAATCTATTACCTTTATGTTAGAAATGTTTTGTAATCCGAATTGTAATTTAGGAACAGGGATGTATAATTTGAATATAGACAGCTGGAGACTGTCTTCTAAATTAAGTTAAAAATTAAAATTTCTTCACACAACCTTACAATTGTAAAAACTTGTGTTGTGTTTAATAAATTCATAACTTTCTCTTTTAGAAATACATGTACATTTTTTCTCCATATTCTGAAAATGGCATAAATTTAATTGTATTTATAACTAACGAAATACTATTTTTTTCTTTTCACTTGTTTCCATGTAAAATAAAACTACACAATTTATTTCTTCTTTAATAAATTATTACAATTTTTTGTGTGTGTTAAATGTATTTTTGTATTCTCTTTGAAAACTTTTGCTCACTTTAATTCCAAAGTTATCAGCACACATGTAAAGCACTACAGATAGTTACTACTTCTAACCAATAACGTTCAAGAAAAATTTTTCTTTAATGTAATTTTACCAAATGGGTGAAAAAGCGTCCAGCGCAGGATTAGAATCACAGATCTTTAATTCAAGTTGTCAGTCTGGTATTAATTAGCTATACTTAGTATGTAACTCTAGTTCTTTGGCTGATTTGTTTCTGCCAGATTTATCCAGGATAGTAGCTCAACTGGTAGAGCATCGGCAACTCTCACAAAAGTCCCCCGGTTCGAACCCACACCTATACACTTTTTAATTCTGCTGGAAAAATTCGCAAGGCGTGTGATATACTTACCAATTATAATAACTGTGTTAAAAGTAATATATATATTAAATCAAACTACGTAAATTTTAAGAGCAATATTTGTAACAGTATTTTTTAAGAGTTAAAATTACTAAAGAAATATTTCTGCTTAAATGTGCAAAGTATTATCAAAATAAAATTTATATAAAAATATAATCTCTTGCATTATGCATAGTACCTTTTGTATTCTTTAAATAATAAAGATTATTAATTGACTGAATTTAAAGATTATTAATTACTATTGCCAAAAATGAAATTAATTTAGTGATATAATGAGTATTTTGAACCTTAAGTCACTAGTGATCATTTATTACACAACAGCTATAAAAAATAATAAGAGATAAAAAGTAAAACCGATATTAAGTAATTATATTTTATCTACATTTATTGTATGATACTAATTACTATGAATGACATATACGATTAAATAAGTGCAATACACCTAAAAAAGTTCAAACTATTTCGATTCTAAAATGTACAATAATTTTTTATACTATTAAAATAAAATAAAAAATGAAAACTAACAAATGTTTCTGCTTCTGTAATTTGATATTCTGAAACTTTTGACTTTTTCTGTCTACTCGTGACTTGCGCTATTTCTACGGATATCAAATCACACATTTAAATTTTTTTTATTTTTGTTGTTTTTAATATCAATAGTTTTTGAATGTAATACGTTTAAAAAAAGTCTTCAATGTATTGAAAAATAATTTCTAATTATCTTCCGAATAAAAATCACAAAAAACATGAATTAAAAACTGTTAAAAGGTGTCATTTGGCATCGGTAGAAATAAAGTTAAGAAAAATATAGCGCATGAAAACTGGTAATTTTATATCAATTATTATGGTAAACATGCTGAAACAATTATTTCAAGTGCTTTTTCTATGTTGAAATTTAAAATAATTATTTGGCTATTAGAAGGAATCATTTTAAGAATATAAAAAATAATTTAAAATAAATAAATAAATAAATAAAATTACATAGTTCATTTTAGCAATAACGATGAAAAACAACCCAAATGAAAAATAAAACTTTGGTATGAAAACTTAGCTCAGTATCACCATATGTTTAGAATTCTAAGAACAATTTGGCCGACAACTGCCGTGTTGGAAGATAGCAATGATAAATATAATCGTCTTTCTGTCTCTTCTACGTATGCCTAGTATACATCTTTCCATACTTCTCTGTGTTGTTTGTATCATCCGTTTTGTTAGTGTCCAAGTTTCTGCTCCGTAAGTTAGTGCAAGTAAAATACATTGATTAAGTAAAAGTAACATTGCAAAAGTAAAAGTAACATTGTAAAAGTAAAAGTAACATTGTAAAAGTAACATTGAATCTCCCCATATAACTAACTTTGACTTTTGGGTATATTGCAGATATACAACGCATTGATAGAAAAGATTAATTATTTTACGTCAGAGTTTACAAGCAATAAAATAATACTTAAAAACATTTTTATTATTATAAAAAAATAATTTAATAATAGGTTGCAAAAATTACATTATTTCAAACTACACAGATAATTAAAAATACTTAATTCCTTTCAAACCATAACTTTATAATCAGTGCTTTATCTGGCACTGGTTTTTACCGATGAGAGCATCTATATATGAGGGTTAAAACTAGTTAATTTCAACCTTAATACACTTTCAACACACAGTTTTTTCTGTACTTGTTTTTCAAAAATAGCCGTACAAAACGCATGTTCACATGAGTATGTTGAACTCTATCAAGGAATTCAAAGCTCATTTAAATGTTTCTGGATATCTGATTGTATATTTCTTCTTATGGAAATTAAGGAATTTCGCTCGAAATATTATTTGCTGTTGAAATTTTATATATTTAAAACAGATGAAATACAAAATATTTTTTGTCAAACAAAACTCGATTGTTTCCGATACCCACTAAAATAGCCGCCGCGACCCACCAGTGGGTCGCGACCCATAGTTTGGGGATCGTTGCTCTATATCATATAGAGGGCTGCTAAAAAATTCGGATATTTTTTCGATTGTGGATAGGAACAGCTGAAATTCTATTTTGAAATGAGTTATACATTTCCATATGATGGAACTAGACATAATATTTTATTTATTTTTCTTAAGTGCAGTTTTGTTACATTATTCTGATTGTATTGGAAAGTGCTTTATAATCTATGTTTGACGCATGATTTTTTGCTTTCTTGTATCAAGTATGTATGTGGCTGGCTAGATGTGTATTGCCAGGGCCATTATAACTCTGATAATTCATAAATATTACAAGGGATTCGAATCTACAATGCAGTTTTTAAAATAAAGTTTGGCAGAAAATTTATTTATGTCTGTTAAAAAAGCAAATAATGCATATTTTTTAATGACACAATAAAAAGAATAATGAATGCATTATCAAATTATTAAGAACTTTTTAAAGTGAAATAAGTGCTTTAAAAATTCATATCATAAATACAGCATATTAGTTTATTATTATTATCATAAACATTTTCTTCATAGAATTAGATGATAATTTTTAAAAAGAAACGAATTTTAAATCATACTGTTTTCTAATACTTTAATAGATGTTTTTGATAATAATAGATGTTTTTGAAATTTATCTCTGTAAATTATTCAAGAAATAAAAAAGTGTTTTTTGGTTAGCTGGGCACCAATATTATACATACATATACATCAGATTTATACGTACATATGTACTTGTATATACATATAAATATATATGTAATTATATTTGCATATGTACAAATATTATGTATATATAAATATATAATATACGTATATATAACACTGGCGCCCGGCTATCGAAAAGTACCTAAAATACATCCAGAATAAAAAATAAATGATGAAATGTATTTAATTACAGTTTAGCTTCATACCGTTGAAGTATAGGGGGAACTGGGGTACATTGATACAGTTTTTTTCTAAGATTTTTTTTTGGTGTCAAGAAAGTAGAAAATTCAAGTTTTTTTTCCATGAGGTGACAGCAAAACTTGTGTAGTATGTTATAAAAATGTACAATCATTGTTTTATGTAGTATTTTTGCATGTAATTTTAAAAAAATCAAAAAAAGTCATTTGTATCAATGTGCCCCATCCCCGGGGCACATTGATACGTTTAATAAAAATGACGACAAAATAATACCAATGCATATTTTTCATAAAAAATGAGTTAGAAAACCATTTTATATTTATTTATAAAAATTCAAATCACCCACAATTTATTTTTAAGCAATATTAAAGCAATCAAAATTAAATATATTATGACTTGATGTTCTGTCTGTTTCTTGTCTGATTGTTGGCTGTGGTAACTTTGTCATATCTAGCACTTCAACCCCAGCATTATCTTCTTTCTTATGAAAGATTCTTATGAAAGATGAAAAAATTACCAGTTTTTCTGTTTATAAATAGGTTCATAAACAGAAAATAAAGGATAATTATATTAAAAATTCTGTTTATAATATAAGTATCATTTTCTGTTCTGCAGTTTGTTTCTCTTACTTAACATTTCTCATGTCGAAAATACTTTTTTCTCTGGAGAATCGATATAAATTCGAGATTTGCCAGAATGCCGTCCTTTTCTTTTATTAGTTCTACTAGCACTAGATGCTGGGTAAGTTCCTACGTCTTCTGTTTTCAAAAATACTATAAAATGCTCTAATATAAAGAAATTAGAGCTATTTCACTTCAATAAAAACTAATATTAGAAATTTTTCGTGAAAAAAAGGTTGGATTAAGGAGTGTATGGTAAAAAAAATAATAAAAGTTAATGAAAATATGAACTATTAAAGGATTTAGGCTGTATCAATGTGCCCCGTCATAAACTGTATCAATGTGCCCCATACAGCGATTTTGAATAAAATGAGTCTCAAATCCAACACTTCACAATATATCTAACAATAAATAATGAGGAACTGATAAAGAGTAGCAGTACTTACCAGGGAAAGTATTCATTTTGGTTGAAAATACTGGAACAGTTGTATAATAGCATTTCAATTGTACAACTCAAATTTACTTTTGAACAACAAAAACAATAAATCACCCGTCCCATTTCATCAAACTGCTGAATCATTCCAAGATTGTCTGTATGTAGTTGAATACACTAGCATCACCTTTTGGAGCTGTTGTGAAACTTCCTGTAATGACCCTGTGAGCGGTAGAGGGGGTGTATCAATGTGCCCCATGTATCAATGTACCCCAGTTCCCCCTATGCGTTAATTCTTTAGTAATCTAATTTTTTTAGTAAAATCATATTTAAACTGTTATTTATTGCTTAAATTCTATAATTTCATTTCCAAACAGGTTTGGTAAAAAACCGGGTTTTAAAAAAAAACAAAACCAAAAACCATGGTTTTTTTGGTTTAAACCAGGTTTTTTTGGTTTAAACCGGGTTTTTTTTTAAATATGATTTCCTATTACATATACATGCATATTTATCATTGGAAATAAATATTTTTGAATATATAAGTAATAACTTGATTTAAAAGTAATTCTAATCAATGTAATAATTTAATATACAATTAGTTATGTAGAAAATGGAAATCATTTAAATATTAAACATTTTTAGAAAAAGCTATGTCTTTTTTTTTTTTTTTTTTTTTCTTAAATAAAATGTTTTACATAATGAAACACTGACACCTTGAAAATCCTAAAATACAATCTTTTTATTATTAGCACTATAAATGATGAAGAATATAAATATGATGCAGCTTCATATATTATATTATTTTCACAAGGCTATTCAAAATAATTTCTTTGAAATATTTGTTATATGAGATGTCTGATTTTTCTGTTAGAAGACTACATGAATTATCTTTTATTGAAAATAAAGCTTTTTATAAAGAATTTTCGGAATGATTTGAGTCTACACACTTTAAGAAGTATTGTGTATTGCTATTTGACATTTCTCCTCTGAAACTACCAGGTTAAAAGGAAAAAAGAAAAAGACGACAAACAAAATTCTTAAAATAAACAAAAATACATATTTAATAGCTTTTTAAAATTTTGAAAACATTGATTGATCTTAAAATATAAAGCAGTTTTATAAATACTGTCTTCCACAAAAGCATTTAAATAGCCATCAGACTACACGCTATATTTAAACGTTTAGTACTTTTAAATGCCTAAACAAAAAATTACTTCTTTTTAGGCATTTTTATGAGACTTTCTTTCTATTATGTCTCAAGCAAACCTTTCCTTGTCCTTTTCTCCCCAATTTTCTCAGCTGATCTAAGTTGGTTATGCAATAGAAGATTTAAATATATCTTATTGCATATGCAATGTAAACAGGTGCTTCCCCAGCACTAAATTTTTCAATGTCTTCTTATATGACTTTATATCTTGAGCTTTTTTTTTATTATTATTATTATTCTTAAAGATAATCCCCCCAATCAAGAAAATTTTCTTTTAGATTTAGATTGAAATCTTAAAGGTCATTTTATGTTATTAACTGTAAATCTGCGTTTCTCAAAGGAAAACATTTTTTTTTCTAAATATTACATATTTTTAATCCATTTTGTCTTTTCCAACATAACATAATTTAATTTCTTTATAGCTTCAGATATATTCATCATTGCATGAAATTTGCATTCTACATGTATACTAACATGGCCTAGACTAGACTCACTATGTCTCATGGTAACTGCTGAGATGACTTAAAAATAGAAATTACTTGCATGCAATAATTTAATACACTTAAATTACAAAAATGAGAAAATATTATATAGCTTTGTTCTAAAAAAACCAATTGGTTTAAATTATGCTAACCCAATAAGTAACAGAATAAATCATAATGCTAAATCCCCATTCCCAATGTAATAATGCAAAAAAAAGAAAAAAAAAGGGCTTAACCCAATAAACACAGAGCAAAAATCTGCCAATTATTTATTAGCATACATAACAAAAAGAAATCAATAGAGAAAATTACTTAAGAATGTTATATTCGAGGCTTTGAGCAATGATCAAATCCTTAGTAAATCTTAACTAATCAAGCAATTTAAATAATAAAAGTGCATTTTTAACTCGAGTTTGCCCTTCTGGCTATGAATGTTTTACAATTAATGTTGTATATATATATACATTTATTTATTAATTTAAACCTTTAAAAAAAAGGTAGAAATAAAATTAATTTTTTTCTAACCACCTAATTTTTAAAAAATTGGTTATTCTGCCATGTAGACTTATAGTTTATATGAAAAGCTGGGTTGATTAAAAACATTTGTCATTTTAGAAATTTATCAGTTAATCATTTTTCTACAACTTAGCTTGTAGCTTCTGCATAACTTGGATTTTGCATTTTTCAATGTGTAAAGTAAAACATAAAAAAAAACAGATGAAAAAAAACCAGCATGGTTTTTTTAAAAAAAAACATTGGTTTAAACCAACTTGGTTTAAACCAAACAACCCTGTTTGCAAATGTATCCAAACTTCTGATTTGCTTTAAAAGTTTTCAAATTAGAGAATTAACAACTGAAAAGTTCCACCCCCTCCCCCTATGATTTTTCTTTATAGATTCTATAACATTTCTCGGGTCGAATACTATATTGAATAATCATCGCATTTTTTTCTTTAATATTATATTTCCATGATTTCTTTTAATAGTATTGTGCCTAGTATAATAATAGTAATAGTATAACTTCTATTGTGCCTTATTTCTAATAATTTCATCTTCTAAATAGATGCAATTTTTCAAAAATAAAAGTTTGTATTAAAAATTGTTTCAAAATATTACTTAATACAAAAATAAAAAAATCAAATGGCTTTTTTATTCAGTAATTTAAATATCTTTGAATGTTTACTGATTATATTAACCATTGATTGCAATATTTTTTCATATACTTTTAAAATTAAAGAAAAGTGACCTTAATTACGTTTTTCAAAAAAGGAAATAAATCTGATTAAAATGCTGTTTAAATCACTGTTTCTAATTATCTAGTTAAAATTGTTGATAGGCAATATATGTATTTCAATAAATATATTAAAATGAACGAAGTTAAGGAAATACTTACATTTTAAAACGTGTTTATAAGAAACTAATTAAAATATTTATAATTTAAAGAAAAACAAACAGGAAAGAATTTTTTTCATACCTTTTTCTTTACTGGCACCTTTAGTCTTTTGGAGAGTTAATAAATCCAATAAATAAACACAATAGCAAAGGCTAGAATTGTATTTAACACGCCAAAGCTACAGTATTTATATCAGACATATATATTTTGCTTGCATCTTGAAAACACTGCTGAGAAATCCATTGTTTAAATTAATCCGTATCAATGCGCATACATTACAGTATGTTGTCCAGCGATATTCCCGCGTCCGTTCTAAAACTTACATTCTGCTTGTTCTGTTTACATTTATTTATTCTACGATTGCTTGCAGACGATTTCCGTTTGGAACATGCAGGTGTGAAATATGTTTTAAAAAACAAAAGAGCGTTATGAGGATAAAACAAGCTTTTTCTGCGTCAATCTGTCATTTTCAGTGTTGAATTCAGACGCTTTTCTCCGGGAGAGACTTCTGTGACTCCGGGGGTACATTTCAGAAAGAATTCGGGAAGGGGGGGGGGGGGAGAAGAGAGAAATTGCACTTTTCGACCATTGAAAACACAAAATCTCAAATTTTCCGGTGGGGGGGGGGGACATTTTATTGGTCTAGTGGGAATGTCCCCCTGAATTCAATGCTGGCCATTTTTAGGTGCATTCGTTTCGTAATTATATAAATAAGTAGGACTTACAGTCGTGCACTTTTCGACCATTGAAAACACAAAATCTCAAATTTTCCGGGGGGGGGGGACATTTTATTAGTCTGGGGGGGAATGTCCCCCTGAATTCAATGCTCGCCATTTTTAGGTGCTTTCGTTTCGTAATTATGTAAAGAAGTAGCACTTACATTCGTTGTTTAGTCTGTCCGTCCGTCTGTTTGTCCGTCTGCATAACAGAGCGAAAACTACCTAACTGAATCGTTTAAAATTTAAAAAAGATAATTTCTGCATAATTTTGTCTAGTCATTTCAAATTCTATGAAAATCGAATGTATTGTTTAATCACAGGGACAATCAACGAACGAATCACCGAGCAAATTGTTCCGTTACATTACGACTAATGAGAAGTGTAGTTTCAAGTGCATTTTAATGATGTTGCACTCTTTTAAAAATAATACTATTAATATGTATCTATGAAGTATATACTAAAATATATATTCTGTACAATCAGTGGTGCAAAGAGTATTTTTTATTCATTTACAGAGCCACTCAAAAGTATTCTATTACATAGCGATATAAGGAAAAACATTATTTGGGGCGCGTTTTATATCAAACTATTTCTAATTTTATGAAATTGATACGTTGCTGAGGTTTATTATAAATTATATCCTGTATAATAGAAAGCAGATAGTATTTACCGGGACACTCAAAAAAAATTTTTGACCACTATACTATATACAAAGTATTGTATACTAGTACACTAAGATCGGAATATTTTTAAAATTCATTAAATTTCATAATACGAACGCACTTTATTTGCTACGCTTGACGTGCAATTTCCGACTTCTTACTTTCTTCTACCTATACAAGAAGAAAATATTCGATTCGTGAAAATTTTCGACTTCCGGTTTTCGACGAATTAATACGTTTTAGGGGTCAGAGATACCAAAAAATATGTTTTTACAAAATATCTGTCTGTGACTCTGTCTGTTTGTGACACGAATTTTATGGGCAATCTATCTCAAGAGCTAATGCACTGAAGTTAACAAAAATTTATATTGAATTAGTCCCTGATATTAATTGGTGCTAATTACTTTTTGATTTAAACCACTCAGCAGGTGGCGCTGCTATGCAGTACTTTTCACGATTTCCGCAGTAGCTCATCTGAGAAACATAATATAGATTTCCATCAAATTTTAGATTCAATTAATCCTTGACAAGAAATAACGTTTTGTGCATTTTGGTGTAAATCGCTCAACAAATGGCGCTGCTATGGTGCATTTTTCACGATTTCCACAATAGCTCTTTCTCAAGAACTAATGCATGTATTTTCGTCAAATTTTAGATTCAGTTAGATATTGACATAAGTTATTGCAAATTAGGTTTCGGTGTAAATCACCCAACAAGTGGCGCATCTGCGCTGCATTTTACATGATTTACGTAATTTTTGTGATAATCAAACATCAAGAACTAATTCACGGAATTTCATATCATTAGAATCCCCATGAGGGACATAGATTTCTATTTAATTTGACACTGTGATAGTGAATGTTAAAGTATTAACATGTATGAGATAGAAGAAAGTTTTGGAATTGCCACATCCGCCTAGTTAATGTTAATATTATTTATTTGTTGAACAAACTGCTTGTAATTTAACTGTATCTTAAAGACATCTCTGGAAAACAACAAATTAAAATATGAATAATTAATTATGTCATAGTTGTTGCATAAATTTTGTATATTTATTTTATATTCAGAAAATTTTAAATTTATTTAAAAGGTTTGAAAAAAGTGGCAAACAAATATTTAAAGTGTAACTTAAAATCTTAAAACCCAAACAAAAGAAATTACGTATAAATCTATTGTATACTGTTATAGACAACTATAAGACTATTTTTTTTAAAAATATTAAAACAGTTTTTCATCACGAAACACCCCTCACCCCTCATAGTCATACACAAACAAATTTTTGCTTTTCTCCGTCGAATATTATTTTCTGACGTTCTGGTTTTAATATTACTTTATTAAATCAATGTAAACTTCCTATATTATACAATAAAGGAGATAACATATTCGAAACTAATAGATTTCTTACATTTAAAACATTTTTTAGATTAGTATTTACAACACCAAAAAGCATTTTCATGCGAAAAAATAAGTTATACATTCAAAGACAATTTTAAAACGTAATAGATTTTTTTTTCGTATTAGCTGTACACTGAGAGTTAACAGTAAAAAATTACCAACGAGCAATTTTTTTAAAATATATAATAGTTTTAATAGCTTTAGCGCTTAGTTCGATTACATGTCTGTTAAATCTATGTTTTATTTGTATACTTTTTTAGACAAATTTATTTATATGCAAGTTTTTAATTTCGTTGCTGAGTATTAGCTAGAAATAAATTCTGAAACTTTTATTTTATTTTATTTTTTTAATTATATTTAATTGAAACAAAAGGAAATGGAATCGTATGTAATTGAACTTCAGACAATAGTTTTAAGAAAAGAAAAATGCTTGCAAATTATTTTTGAAACTATAAAAATATATAAACAATAAAGAGAGGTATAATTTAAAAAAATTATATTTGAAGATACATTTATTCCCTATTCGGTGGCGTAAAAATTTAAATTGTGAACACATAAGAAATTTTAAAAAACTGCAGTAAAATTGAAATTTATTGATCACGTGTTGCCACTGTCAAACAGGTATTTGAGACTAATAGTGAAACCGAAATAAAATTTCGGTAACTTTTCTATTTTCTGCCAAAAACAGAAATGAAAATGTTCATTTTTTAAAGTTATTAATACATACATGAATATACATAATTATTAATTATTTATATGTGTGTAGAGAAATATTTCTCACAAACATGCATAAATATGTATGTGTGTGCATTAGCTTAAAATTAAAAATAAATAAATAAATAATAATGCAATTTTTATATTTTATTACTTTATGACAACCAATATTCTTAATCATTTATCAATAATTAACAATGTAATTAGTAATGGAGAAAAAATTCAATTGTGAATATTTTTTATTTTTGAATATACCATCTTTTCAGTTCTTTAATATTTCTCATTGAAATTAATTCAAATAAAATATTTTTTTCTTATGAAGCGAACATTAAATAAATTTAATAAAAAAATGAGCATTTTATAATTTCTAATTATTATTAGTGTAGTAAAAATTTAAATATAGATAAGATGTATACTTAAATAAACATCTGCTACTCCTCCCAAAAGACTTTTACCCTCTACTCGCCTTCCAGCGAATGTTTGAAACAACACCCTTATTTGAAAAATCTACCTTCGGATACAAATTGGCTAGACAATCTCTGTACCTCTGACAAAAACGTTTTCTTTTGAAATGAAATAAAATGTAATTAATTCATCAACGACATAAAATGTTAGACCTTTTTGAAAGAGCATTCGAAACACTTTTGCGGTTTCAAATAAAAAAAAAAGTTGTATTACTGTTAACTGTGCAAAGCTCTTAAAGAGCAGGTGAAAAGTGTCATATGTGCGTGAATGTTTGTTTTATAATTTGATTCATATCTTGAGCCATGACCGATAATTACAAACAGTGAAGTTCATAGCAGTAAATAAATAGTGTCTCATTTCAGCGGAAACATGTCAATTCTATAGGTCATATTTAACCCCTTCGAAAAGAGCGACCAGTATACGTGACGCGTAAGGTGCTTATAATCCTCGATTATTCTCACCAATACATTTTTATTGTAAATATTGTCTTATTTAATCCGCGCTTTTCCCCGATTCAATTAGGTAAACAATTCTGTTTTTAAAAACCGGTTATTAAAGATTAAAAACGCCGTAAAAGACGCCCGTCCCGAAGGCGTTAAAATTTCCAAAGGAAGAAACAAGATTTCTAAAATTCAGATAGTTTCGATCGAGTTTCGGTTCGGCCGAATTTTCAGCAAAATTCCCGCCGAAAACGAATTTTTGGCGAAACTTAGATTTTTTGCCGAAAACGAAAACGAAACCTAATTTTCGGTCGGTCTTTACTATTAACAATAAATGTACCTAAGAAAATTTTCATACTTATGTGTAAAATCCAAATGTTTTTATACATTTACACATTTGTCTGTGTTTACCAAGCGATAACAAATTGCATATTTGATTTCATAAGTTAAATACACATAAAAGCAGGTAAATTTTTTCCCAAGGTGTGTAATTTTTATGACAAGTGCATAATTTTAGGAATTTACACACTTGTATGTGTACATTTAATCATGTTTGACTTAGATTAACTCATCAATTCGTGTAAATCCAACCATTTTGCTACATTTACACAGTTGTTTGAGTTTTTTAAGTGATAACAAATTACACACTTATTTTAAATAGCTAAATACACATCAAAACAGGTAAATTTAGGGAAAAAATGTGTAAATTTTACGACATGTGTGTAATTTTATAAATTTACACACATACACAGGTAAAATTAGCTAATTTACACATTTATTTTTTAGAGTGTATCTCTTATTTTCTTGGCCACAATATCTTGAAGGTATTTTCGAAACTCGGGTGAAAATAATATTTATTTTATGAGGTAATATTCATTAGTGCTGACATTTATTTGTTTTGTTTTAAAGCAAAAAACATTCAGCCGTATAGAAATAAAAATGCAAAATATTCGAACATTTAGTTTTTATGAGGAAAAGAGTGGAGGTACACATTTGTGTACCTCAGGTCTGAAGAGTTTTTAAGGATGTGGCTTGCTTTTAGAAACCGAGTAAGAATAATTTCTTGATTATATATTATTTGTAGATGTTATACAGGATGATTGAAAATCCCCTTGAAAAATTCCCTTGAAAAGTATCTTGTTTACTAAAAGACAAACATCAATGAAATTACAAACATAAACTAAATTGAAAAAGTAAGAATACTGAGATACAAAACTGAGCGAAAACTAATACCGTAACAGAAAATATTGAAAATGTAACTATTTTTCACAGATACAAAGACGCCATGCGTTTTTTCTAAATTTAAAGTCACTCTTCTCAGTGTTAAAGCAGTTAGTCTTTGAATTTCATATTCAACGCTTGTTTTAAGGTCAGATTTGTTTTAGCCTAAAAAGCACATATGTTTGCGAACATTCCACATTCCATCGTTGACCTGAAAACAAACACTGATCAAGAGAATTTTTTAAAACAGCGTTCGAACATTGAAAAGTGTAGCCTCAAATTTGAAAAAGGGTCACATTTTGAATATCTTCTGTAACACTGTTAATTTTCGTAGGTTTTGTGTCTCTGTATTGTTACACTTTGAATTTAATTTATGTTTGTAATTTGAATCATGTTTGTATTTTAGTAAACAAAATATTTCTCAAAGGTTGTGCGATTTTTCAATCACCTGTAATAAATCATTGAACAGAATATGTAATACAAGTTATGTATAACGGCTAGATAAATATATATGCGCCTTATTCGACTACAAATAACATTCTTTTAAGGCAAATAGCTACGAAAAATATTTTATTTGCCATAACAAAAATTTTAAATTAAATAATTACAAAAAAGTGCGATTAATAATTTAATTCATTTATAAAGTAAACATGTTAAGCGTTGAAAAAAAAATTGCAAACAGAAATTTAAACAGTTAGAATTAGGATAACTGTACTTTAACTTCATTTTCTTAGGAAAACGAAAACATTGGGCTTGAACATTTCTTTAACCTAATTGAAAACATAATAATGTGCATTTCTAGAGGGGAAGATCTATTTCATTCATTATGAGCTTTTTTGCCATCTCCATCTCCATAAAGTCATAGCTCACCTTTTGGCAGGATGACAAACACAACTGGTTGCTATTTTCTGAAATGTATTAATGATGGATTCGCGGTTGCTTTAATTGTTGCTACGGAACTTGTAAGTATCGTATAGTTTCAAAATCCCCAATATTAACATCATCGAATAGGAGAAAACGTACTTTCGAAGGAAATTTCTTTGAAAAATGCAACTTAATTTTTCAACTATTTACAGTTAAAAAAAAAAAAAAAAATCGAAGCATGTACCTTTTTAAATTCATTTCATCAGTGAATGTTTCTGGTAAAATTTCTGCAGTTGTAATTGATTGATCAGATTAAATTCAAAAGAAAAATAAGCAGATGTATCGTAAAAACAGTTTAAACTCCAGACATTGCAATTAAGTCCAAACTGAAATCGGTTAACGAATAATATCTGTATGTTTTTCATTTTACGTATAAATCAAAATTAAATAGATAAAATTGGCTAAAAGATACGTTGAATCTGAATGTGTTCTGAATTGTATTATAATTTCTTTATGATACACACTGATCATCTACAGGAATATTCAATAACTGAGATTTGTGCTAAATTGTATAACATTTAATGATTGTGTAAAATGTATAAGCATTCAAAAACACCTATTTTACATTTCTTCTTTTTTTTTTTAATATTTCGATATTAAGAAAAGTTTTGCTTTGATGTATTGTTATATTTTCCTTCAAAAAAGTTTATAATATAAGACTAAGGTACAAAAATTTGCATTTACAATGGGTTTAAAATAGGGGTGATCAGCCTTGAACTTATCTCAAATATAAGGCTTGAATGTATTCACGCCATATTTTGCGTTCAAATGAACCGCTAATGGGTAATTAGTCCTTCCTTCAGAATTGCGTAGTTTCTTATAAATCAAAGTCCACGGGATAAAAAAGATATCAATAAAGAACTTGAAAATAGCGCTGTCGATAACAACACCTTACCACAACCGGCAACCGCACGCCAGGGGCTACAATAATAGACCATGAACACAAAAAAGTACAAAGAAAGGTGTAAAAAAGACATCATAGAGGGTACCTTTAAAACTTGTAGAGTACCCATTGACAAGACGTCCACTTGTAAATCATAGATCAAGCGAGGCTTCTTTTCATAAAGTCATCTCTTCAAAGGCATCTTGAAAGGCCGTTCTTTAAGAATAAGAAAAGGCAAACGGGGAATCGCCTTGAGAATGAGGTCCAGAGGTTGCAGGGAGAATCAAAATGAAGTGGAGTGTGAAAGGCAAAATTTAGTCCACAACTTTGAAAACAGGGAATTTTCATAAAGCCGCAGCTCTATAGAGATAGTCAAAGAGTTCTTGAACAGCCACTTTCGACAATGCCAGTCACAGACTTCAGTATATAGTGGATTTTTAGAGGACTATAGCCGACATATCTTTATAGGGAAACTATGTCCACAAGTACATTATTCGCGTTATAAAGGAAAGGAATTCAGCAGGTTTTTAGATAAAGAGCCGAGTCAATTTAAGTATTTTTGCATTTATAGCATACGATTAAGTAAAATATCTCATAATATTTTACGAAAAAAAATAATTAGTTAAAGTGGGAGTATTTAATATTATTTTTGTATACCCTCAAATATTCAAATGGTTTAAAGCGCAAACATTTTCGTCAGTATACATGTTTGTAATTAAACAGCATATATAAAACTATTTGTATAAAGAAATTTTGAAAACGAACAAATGCGTATTGAAATGAATTAATTTTTTTTTTAATTTCAGCATATAGTCAATTTTCAGAAGACTATAGCTGACATATTTTTATAAGTAAGCTATGTCCACAAGTACAATATTCGCGTTTTAACCTCTTCAGTCCTGATGTTGCGTCGACTGTTGGTGACACTAAACAACGCCCTTTAAATTGATTTAAAACCTTCTAGAAATGTTAAAATTATTTTTAAACCTTCTTAATAAATGCGCATCGATATATTGATTGGTAAATCTTTGAAGATGTTTTATAGTAATTTTAAACTAGTTTTAGTGATCTTTCGTAATATTTGTCTCAGGACTGAGCAGGTTAAAGGAAAAGCGTTTAGCAAGGTTTTAGATAAAGAACCGAGTCAACTTAAGTAACAAACAACTTACAGTGGTGGCCAAAATTGTGACACTTTTAGGTAACTTTCATTACAAAAAGTCCTTCCGGCAATGCCGGGAGGAAGAGGTAGCTTTCATATAGTTATATATTTATTTATTTATTTTAAGGTAAGTTAAAAACTACTAAGCTCAAATTAGTGGAAATAATCATATAAAATTAGTGATTTTATAAGATTGAAACTAGTTTTTGTCAAGACTGACTATTAATAGGAATTTTTAGAAATTAGTCATCTTTTACTCAACCTGGTTTTATTTTAAGTGATTTAGAGAGTCACCAAATTCCACGATATCATAAAGTGTATGCCATTTTAAAGCAACATTGTGGATCGTACAGATCAGACCGTTTCAAAATGTCAGCCATAAGCAAAATTCAAAATGCTATAACTCAGTCATTTTTTAAGATATAGACAAAATAAAAAGTGTTCTCGAATCGTTGTTTTAAGTTCTAACACGTAAAAGAAAAATATTTTTCAATTTTTAATTTTTTCGCATTTAATTTTAAATTTTAAATTTTTTAAAAAATTTAAAATGGCCACCATTTTGAAACAAAATGGTGGGTGATGCTGGCCAACGAACTCGGTCGAGACATTTGTATGTACTATGTACGTACCAAGTTTCATTGAAATCGGTTCATAAATACGCGTGTTATCACGTGACAAAAATCAGATCGTTTCAAAATGTCAGACATAAGAAAAATTCAAAGTGCTATAACTCAATCATTTTGTAAGATATAGACAAAATAAAAAGTGTTCTGAAATCGTTGTTTTAAGTTCTAACACGTAAAAGAAAAATATTTTTCAAATTTTGATTTGTTCGCATTTAATTTTAAATTTTTAAATTTTAAAAAAAATTTAAATGACCACCATTTTGAAACAAAATGGCGGATGATGCTGGCCAACGAACTCGGTCGAGATATTTGTATGTACTATGTACATACCAAGTTTCATTGAAATCGGTTCATAAATACGCGTGTTATCACGTGACAAAAATTAGATCGTTTCAAAATGTCAGCCATAAGAAAAATTCAAAGTGCTATAACTCAATCATTTTTTAAGATATAGACAAAATAAAAAGTGTTCTGGAATCTTTGTTTCAAGTTCTAACACGTAAAAGGAAAATATTGTTCAACTTTTAACTTTTTCGCATTTAATTTTAAATTTTAATTTTTTAAAAAATTTAAAATGGCCGCCATTTTGAAACAAAATGGCGGATGATGCTGGACAACGAATTCGGTCGAGACATTTGTATGTACTATGTACATACCAAGTTTCATTGAAATCGATTCATAAATATGTTAGTTATCACATGACAGACGAAATTAGAAAAGTGGCTGGTGTAAATTGGATGACGAAAGCGCTAGACAGAAAACATTGGAAAAATCTGATGGGGGAGACCTACATCCAGCAGTGAATCGAAAACGGTTGGTGATGATGATGATGATGATATATATATGGTTATATATATATATATAATATATATATATATATATATGTCAACATTTGAACGGAGGGTGGTTTTGGGGTCTGGGGGTCATGATCGGTGAAAATATACCAAAATTTTCCGGAAGTGCTTTCCTCCGGACGGCTGCAATAGGTAGCTTTTTACTTTTTGTAATGAAAGCTACCTAAAAGTAAAAAAAAAACTACCTATCGCAGTCGTCTGGGGAAAGCCCATCCGTAAATTTTGCTATATTTTTGTCGATCATGACCCCTAGATCCCCAAACCATCCTCCGTTGAAATGTTGACTTAAGTATATATATACTAAATATATAGATATATCCATATATATATATAGTTATAAATACCTGAATTTTATCTTGCTGTAACTCTCAAATTTATGAACCAATTTGGATGATTTATTTTTACGTGCATAATAGGAATGCTACTATCTCGATCGAGTTTGTTGGCCAGCTTCATCCACTATCTTGTTTCAAAATGGCGGCCATTTGATTCTTTTGAAATTTTTATGTTTTTTAACTTTGTATATTTATAGAAAAAGTTTCCGTTTCACAAAATGCAAACTCTTATATATCATTTAAAACAGAATGTTAAAAACACCAAAAGACTTTTTAAACAGTCACACAATGTAAGTTAACAACATGGGTTATTTTAAAGAAAAAGTTAGAATACATAAAATTTTCCATAAGTGTCCACAAATTCAAATAGCCTCCATTTTGAAACAAGATGGCGGTTGAAGCTGGCCAACGAACTCGGTCAAGACATTAGTAGTTCAACTATGCAAATAAAGAATTTCATTCAAATCGGTTCATAAATTCGAGAATTTCAGAACGAAAAATTTCAGATACCTATATATATAGTACATATATGTAAGTCAACATTTCAACGGAGAGTGGTTTTGGGATCTAGGGGTCACGATCGTTGAAAATATAGCAAAATTTCCCGAAATGTTTTCCTCCGGACGGCTGCAAAAGGTAGTTTTTTAATTTTTGGAATGAAAGCTACCTAAAAGTGTCCATAATTTTGGGCACCACTGTAAGTATTGATATATTTCCGACATACGATTAAGTAAAATATCTGATAATGCTTTACGAAAGAAGGTAATTTATTAATATGTTGGATGTTTAATGTCATTTTTATATACACTGTTAAAACTAATGGTGACACATTGCACCTTTTAGGGGTGAAAGGCTTGTCTCACTGGTGACACCTCTAAAGGAGCCAGAATGACACCTTTAATTAGGGTGAAAAGATGGCACCCTTAATCCAGAGTGCCCAATAATAAAAAAATTAAAAATTATACAAACTGACTTTTGGCCCTCGAAGGATTCGAACCCACAACGTCTGATTACAAGCTCAGCGTTCTAACCGCTCGGCCATCGAGCTCACCTTCATTCACTCACAGCCATAGATTTTTCTTGCCGTCACCGAAAACAGAAAGACACATGTCACAACGCATGCGCATGGTACCAGTCACCCGATGAGGTGCCACATTGCTGCCAATACAAAGTGTATGGCACCTTATTTAGCTCCAATCATTCAACAAGAGACCTGTCGGCACTGCAACCACATACCCAAGCCCCTATGGCACCCTAGGGTTCCAAATGGTACCGCCTTTTCACCCCCGGGTCCCAAATGGCACCGGTTTGTCACCTTTACTTTTAACGGTGTATCTTCAACTATTCTAGTGATTTAATCTCTTCGCAATGAGCGACTTTTGTTAAATTTTAATCTTTTATCCCTGTTTTTTCGTAACAGAAAATTTTGCATCACTGAATCAGAAAAAGTCGCCGACTGAATAAGGCAAAATTTACAATAAAAACTAACTGGTTGGAATAATCACAAAACCCGAGTATATTCTATGGCACGTATACGTGTTGCTCGTCTCCAATGATTTACTTATGAATACAATCGTCAGTATACATATTTAGTAATTAAAAAACATATACATAAAACTAATTATATATTATTAATATAAGCAGGTTTGATATAAAAAATCAAAAAATAGAAAATTAAATGTGTATTCATAACTGATGCATATAATGAACCCACCTCTTTAACTGCTTGAGACCATGGGTGCATCTGTATATATGCACTCTCAAAAATTGCTTAGAGCGCTTGAGTAAATACTTAGAATTTAAGGAGACAATTTAAAAAAAGGCACATCGTTAGCATCTGACATTTGCTTTTTTAGGGGGAAAACCGTTTTTTAAAAATGTACCCCCAGTACCGCAATTATACCAAATAAGTAATTACGCTTTTGAATTTTCCCATAAACCAACATGGGATTTCGCGATCGGTGAGTTTCAATGAAGAGGCCCTTAAAATGTATGTGCAGTAAATATATTTTGGTTCTTTGCGTGTTTTCTTTATATTACACTGTTAAAAAAAAAAAAAAAAAAAAAAAAAAAAAGGATTGTGCGAGGATTGTACAAATACGGTACGCCAGTACCGACAATAAAAAACAATTTACTGTTTTTTAACTAAAAATTTTTTGGAATTTATGGAATTTTTTTCGTTAAAAAAAGCGAATGTTAGTGGCTTCCCGATTGTCAATACAATCTCCTTAAAATCGTTTTTTTTTTTTTTTTTTTTTTTTTTTTCAGTGTAGGATATTTGAGGGGCTTATGCAAGTGCAATCAAAAAATTTTGTTTTTATATTTATGTAACTGGCATTTGTAAGTATTTTGTTTCCTTTTTAATGCAAGCAAATAGAAATAACAATCTATCAAGTAGCATTATAAGTCATTGGTATCTTTTATAAATCTGAAATTAATGAGAACTAATTATTTACACGAGAAACTATGCCATGGCATAATATATTGATAAGTGGAAAACATTCTATACTTTAAATCCCTAAATTCGAATGACATTGGTGCAAATCTACTACAGAAAAATTCACTACTGAAGTTACATGAGTGATATTGGTGATTATCAATATTAAGTGAAATAACCATAAAAGGCTACAACATAAACGTGAACTGCAAATTCCTTTCTTGTTACCTTGCTCAAAATAAAATTAAGGACGATTTCAGCATTCGCTCATTAACTCCTCTTTACAAATCTTTGCTTAAAATGACTGTATTGCAAATTTATTACTTGTTACCCATCTTAAAATAAAATTAAAAACGGTTTCAGCATTCACTCATTAATTCCTATTTACAAATCTTTGCTTAAAATGACTGTACTGCACATTCATTACATGTTACCTTGCTCAAAATAAAATTAAGGAAGGTTCCAGCATTCACTCATTAAAACCTCTTTCATATAGTTTTCTAAATGGCTCTGTTGTTCTTGTGTAAGTGTTTGCAGTGGCGTAGCTAAGGGGGGGGGGGGCAAGGGGGGCGTCCGCCCCGGGCGCCGAGGCCTAGGGGCGCCAAATTGAGAGAAATTGTTATATATCTATATTGGGGTGGGGGCGCAAAATTTCTTGCTGACCCCGGGCGCCAAAAAACATAGCTACGCTACTGAGTGTTTGATACTATATAATTTATATCGAGAGCTTTAGCACTTCGGATTACCAACATTCTTATTTTATTTTTTTTTTCGATTTTGCAGCTCCTGAAGTTAATGCAGACATCATGTCTAGGAAAGTATGGAAAAAAAGGGGGGCTGCATATAAGCAACGAACCAACAAACTGGGAAAATATCTCACAGACAAGGGTACGAAAAATACAAGAACGCGTGCGAGGCGTGGAAAAATAATGTCATGCAAGACCGATAAAACTCTACCGACGGGATGTGGGGGATTCTGTTCCCCTGTTCAGCCCCTGCAAAAGGGGGAGCGTAAAGAAAGCAGTCCTTTTTGGGATCACTTCATTCATACATTGATATTTTGAATGCAAAAAGTGATGAAAAAGAGACGACATAAAGTGGCTACTGAACGTACCGAACAAAGCCTGATCGCGAGCTGCTGGAAGAGTCAAGAGTTTGCCATGTGTCCATTATTTGGATCCAAAGAGACCTTCTGAATGACTTTAAATGATGACGATGAAACCGGCAAAGGGTGTTTTTGCAAGTATTTTTATGAGTAAACATTCAAGATAAGGAACGTTTTGTTAGAATATTTTATTAGTATAATGGTTAAAGTTAACCCGATCACTACCAATATTTTAAAACGGTAATAAAATGAAGTCGTTATACATTCTTGATAATATTACTAGTAAGTTAAAAACCATGTAACGAAAAATTTTTGACGACTTTTTATGGGGAGTGAGGGGGTTGGGGAGATAATAATGGACAAACGTGTTTAAAAATAATTTTATAACAAAGTTAGAATTACTTAGAACTCTCCCGATAAGTTTAAAATAAGGTTTCTAGTTTCCTTAACAAATAACAAACAAATTTAATTATTTTTTATATCAAATTGTCAAATTTAATTTATTTAAATTTATTTATTTAAAAAGATTTTAGAAAAGATTACCTGGACGTTTCCACCCATCTTGATTCAAAACATCTTTCGATGAAATTTCTCTGGTCTATTGGTTTGCTTTCTGAGTATTTCTTACTTTTGGTACGGAACTTTTAAAAATCCAGAAACAATTTGTAAGCTCTTTTTAAATTAAGTCACATGTTTTAAATAATTTTTAAAATGTATGGCTTTGATCAGAGACACTAATAGTGAAAAGATTAGCTTCGAGGTCAAGAAAATATTTATTAACATCATGTCTGCGCTGATTTTGGTAAAATTTATCATTTAATTAAAAAAAATTAATCTATATTTTTACTTTTTGTAATATTTTTAACCGCTTACTTGGAATTATGTGTCGGCGTAGGTGCCAGCGACAGGCTAATATTAGAAGGCACACACATCATCATCTTATGGCAAACTATAGTTTGAAAATGTAAGAAATAAATTATCCTTCTTTATCATTTGAAAATTGCCACAGGTAACTACTTTTTACGACTTTGTATACTATTATTTAAAAATGGTACTCGTTTTATTCGATAATCTTATTAAAATGATGGTTAAAGTATAAGTTAAGCAGACTGATTGCTGTAAAATTTAGTATTTATTTGATAAAACTTTAGTCTAAAATTTTATTTCTTATGATCTACTTTTTCTTCTTTTCGTAAAAGCGCTTTATTTGTATCATGTGTAGGTATAGTTGCCAAAGGCAGTGGAGGAGGAAAAGGCTGACGTGCAGAGTCATTTTATCTTACCATTTTAGTTGAATAAAATAAAGAAATAATTCTTTTTTTTTTTTTTTTTTTTTTTTTTTTTTTTTTTTAGCTTTAAATTTTCCAGAGGCAACATCTTTTTACAATTTTGCCAACCATTATTTTAAAATAATAATCTTCATTATCTTAAATATCTAGTAAAAATCTTCCAGGAAGATTATTGTTCACAAGCAATGGTCGACAAAATAATAATAATAATAAAGTAGCCGCCAGTGGCAACCCTGCATTTGTTTAGAACTATCCTATTTGAAACTTGCCATTATCCAGGGATATAACCGCTGCTCCACAAATGCCAGATCTTCACCACTAAATTTTAATTGCATTTTTTTGCGTAATTAAATCTCAAAAATTCTGTCATTAAATAAGCCAATAAATACTATTAAAATTTAGAGGTAAGAATCGACGATTTCCGGTGCAGCGCTTGCATCTCTGCATTATCATAAACAATTTGTAACATAAACTCATATCATATACTCAATGGTATATTTAAAAGAAAATATGCAGCGAATAAGTGGTACTTCTTTGGTTGATGGCTTCTTTTCACTATAGGGGGAACTGGGGTACATTGATACAGTTTTTTTCTAAGATTTTTTTTGGTGTCAAGAAAGTAGAAAATTCAAGTTTTTTTTCCATGGGGTGACAGCAAAACTTGTGTAGTATGTTATAAAAATGTACAATCATTGTTTTATGTAGTATTTTTGCATGTAATTTTAAAAAAATCAAAAAAAGTCATTTGTATCAATGTGCCCCATCCCCGGGGCAGATTGATACGTTTAAGAAAAATGACGACAAAATAATACCAATGCATATTTTTCATAAAAAATGAGTTAGAAAACCATTTTATATTTATTTATAAAAATTCAAATCACCCACAATTTATTTTTAAGCAATATTAAAGCAATCAAAATTAAATATATTATGACTTGATGTTCTGCCTGTTTCTTGTCTGACTGTTGGCTGTGGTAACTTTGTCATATCTAGCACTTCAACCCCAGCATTATCTTCTTTCTTATGAAAGATGAAAAAATTACCAGTTTTTCTGTTATAAATAGGTTCATAAACAGAAAATAAAGGATAATTATATTAAAAATTCTGTTTATAATATAAGTATCATTTTCTGTTCTGCAGTTTGTTTCTCTTACTTAACATTTCTCATGTCGAAAATACTTTTTTCTCTGGAGAATCGATATAAATTCGAGATTTGCCAGAATGCCGTCCTTTTCTTTTATTAGTTCTACTAGCACTAGATGCTGGGTAAGTTCCTACGTCTTCTGTTTTCAAAAATACTATAAAATGCTCTAATATAAAGAAATTAGAGCTATTTCACTTCAATAAAAACTAATATTAGAAATTTTTCGTGAAAAAAAGGTTGGATTAAGGAGTGTATGGTAAAAAAAATAATAAAAGATAATGAAAATATGAACTATTAAAGGATTTAGGCTGTATCAATGTGCCCCGTCATAAACTGTATCAATGTGCCCCATACAGCAATTTTGAATAAAATGAGTCTCAAATCCAACACTTCACAATATATCTAACAATAAATAATGAGGAACTGATAAAGAGTAGCAGTACTTACCAGGGAGAGTATTCATTTTGGTTGAAAATACTGGAACAGTTGTATAATAGCTTTTCAATTGTACAACTCAAATTTACTTTTGAACAACAAAAACAATAAATCACCCGTCTCATTTCATCAAACTGCTGAATCATTCCAAGATTTTCTGTATGTAGTTGAATACACTAGCATCACCTTTTGGAGCTGTTGTGAAACTTCCTGTAATGACCCTGTGAGCGGTAGAGGGGGTGTATCAATGTGCCCCATGTATCAATGTACCCCAGTTCCCCCTATATGAAGATAATCTTTAGATTTTTTTTTATTTGTTCAAATAAAAGTATGATTAACATTTCTAATTTCACAACGACTGAGAAACGCCTATACATGCTTATAACAATGATAACAATCATGGCCTAACCTTTGTGACAGGTACACTCTGTCTAATAATGGACTTCGTATGTTTCTACAATTACGATACGATGAAAAGACTATCCAACAATTGAAGTACAGCATTTGAAAGTAACAATCTTAAAACCTTCGTTGAAACGAAAGTTAAAACTTGCAATTTTCGTCAAGCATTTTTTTTCTTTTTTTTTTTTATGTTGCATAATACCCATTTTTAGTGAGTACTTTTTTCCCGTCTTGTCATCAAATGATATTTAATTTTATTATTTTTATTTATTTTCTCGAGAGTGTATTCTGTTTCCAAGAAGCGTTTATCATTGATACGCTTCGGTAACTTTCTTTAACAGATACAGAAGTTTTTTTCAAAGTTTCCTTAACTAATTATTTTCATTGTTGGTTTTGTTAAAGTTCTGCCGTTATTTGTACGATTTTGCTTGTTTTAAATTGCGCTGCACATTCATTGTCGATTTTCAAAGTTATTACGTGTATTTATACTTTGCGTTATGTAATTGGAATAATATTTTCAGCATCGTTATTGTGTTATTAATATTTAAAAAGGCCCAGTAAAAGAAAATAACCATTTTTTAAGCATTTAAGATTTATGCTCTCGAATAGCGTGGATTATTTCTTGACACAAATGTGTATATAAATATCAAAAGATCAATCTTGTTTAAACTGCTATTTTTTTTTTTAACATTTTGAGTTCAATAAGATGCTATTTATAAAGAGGGGTAAGAGTTTACAGCACGACTGGATTCATCGCAAAAACTAATGGATTCTAATGCACACAAAATATTTTACCAATTTTTAAATAAAATAATTACCGAGTCTCCAAATTTTAACAAGAGAACTGTGCAGAATAGCTAACTTTCTGGCACGCCAACAAATGCCAAATTAGCTCTTTTTTCATTACAATAAACAATCGCTATATTGGCTCCACTTTTTGCTGATTATGTCTGTTGCAATGCATTTACCGTATTCAGCTTTTATGTATCACCTTAATTGGCCAGTGACTTCACCCACTCATCGACATACATATATAACGGGTTGGATTATTAAAAAAAGCAAAGGTCTTCATAAATTTGAAGAGCAAAATCAATTTAACATGCTTCAGAAATATCCATTATGCTTGAAAAATCACACCCATAGTAAAATAAGACATTTTCTATAATAAAAATCTAAAAATTTTCGAAATAGTAGAAATTGTGTTGTGCCAGATCAAGTCGGGCCGGGCCTGTTTTCACTGATTTCTGTACGGGCTAGACCGGGGCTAAAAATGCACAATGATAAACCGGCTGGGCCGGGCTCGGGCCGAACTTTTCATTTTTACACCGGGCCTGGAAACTCCGACTATAGCAGACTTCTAACAAAGAAGTAATAAAAAAAAATACAATTTTTCAATTTTATGAACGTGTATATATTTTTTTAATTTCCGTCCTTTTAACTTTTTGAGCTCTGATGGGCAAATTTCTTCAAAATTCCAAATGTCACATTGGCACCAGTATTTTTCTAAGAAAAAAAATCGGTTAACGAGATACACGAAAAAATGCATCAAACCTTTTTCAAATAAATTTGGTAAAATTTTCTGGTGCTGTTGTGACATTTCGCAATTAAAATTATGTGGTAGAAAATTTACCATCAGAGCTCAAAAGGTTAAATAAATAAAAAAAAACTTTGAAATAGATTTGTGTTGAGCAAGGTATAACTAAAACTTAATTGCTTTCAAAATCGCGTACTAAATTTATTCTATGTTCAATCAGCCATAACTGTGATTCTATGTATAGTATATAGGTCTGAAACGATTTCGAATGTAAGTTGGAAGTATTATATTGTATTTGGTACATAAAAATCTGAAAATCGAAATAATTATACAATTTCGATATTGGTATCATATAGAAATAAAAAAAACGGACAATTTTACGGAAATCGTACTGGTAATCGGGACACCGGTACAATTCATTGTTTTTTAACGGAAAAAATCCCGTAAATTTGAGAAATTTTTCCAAAAAATTCTGGAATTTACGAAAAACAATGAATTATACTCGGGTCCCGATTACCAGTACAATTTCCGTAAAATTGTCCGTTTTTTTTTCTACAAGGGTGTCGAGTTTCCTTAAATTCATCATTTAGTTTGTATAAATTTATTGTATTGCAAAATAACAAATTGGTCATGTACAAGTATGACTTGTAAAGAAAAAACCCATTGAAGTATAAAAATAATCAGAAAACATTTTGAATATTGTTCCTTAAAAATTTCTTATACATTTTCTCATTCGCAAAATGAGTGAAAAAGAATGTATTAGAAACCAAAAAAAATATTGTTATAAAATCCTTCAAACAGCGCTATGTTAAACGCTTTCTGTCTAATCGCGTCCGTTTTTTACAAGTTATTGCAGCTTAATATCTTTAGAAACAATTATTTATCTCTTTTACTATTTTATTTCAAATAAAAGACGTGTAACTAGTCCGAAACAATATTATTCTAATTGATAACTAACTTACTGTGCATGATTCTCTAAAATTCAGCCCAATATCTACAAAATTTCATAAGTAAATAATACGCAAATGTCGTCTATATACAGCGGGGGGCATAAGATCTCCCCATTTTAAGAGGCCAATAAAAATATAGGACATTGAAAACAATTATTTTATGCTTACATTAGGAAAGAATAATGTTTGCCATTTATTAATTTTTACAATCCGTAACAATTTTTGCTATTAATTTCGAGGTTTTGTTGTACGAAGAATGATATCGTCTAAATGTTTTCCTTCGATCTCTATACACTTGTAGAGTCTATACCGGAAATTCAGCATAATGTTTTCCACCATTGCTGGAAGAAATGCTGCAATTTCAAATCGAATAGCATCCTTCAGTTCGTCGAGTGTCTTAGGACTTAGGTTTATGTGTTTAAACTTTAGCCTTCAGGTAACCCCACAGGTTACATGCTGCTGCATGTGACGATATGATATTTCGTGCAACAAAACCTTAAAATTAATAGCAAAAATTACAGATTGTAAAAAATAATAAATGGCATACATTATTCTTTCCGAATGTTCACATAAAGTATTTGTTTTCAATGTGCGATATATTTTTATTGACCTCTTAAAATGGAGAGATCTTTATGTCCCACCCTGTATTATGGCCAAAAATTTTACCAATAGCTATTTTAAGTATAAAATAAAGCATTTTTCCATTTACAATTCTTCTTCAGCCAAATGAAAATATTTGCAATATATAACCGTTCCCTAAAGAAAAAAAAATCTTTCCTCAGAAAGACAAATTGCATATTACACTATCTTCTCATGCAAAACTTCAGAAGACGACACCAGAGAAATTACTGAAATTTTAACCTACTAGGGATCGTCATCCACAGGCTTATTCAGTTTTTTTCCACTTCATTCATTTTTTTTTTCTTTTCGCTTTTTTGTTTTGAATGTCGAAAATTTTTTTGCCCCGTTTCCTTTGTTCTGAGAAATGCTAACACCTTTGGTGGTATTCCACACTATATAATTCTCCCATTTTTTTTTTTTTCTGCATCGCATCGAAATTTATTATTGTGAGATTTTTTTTTCTTTTACAGTTATTATTCTTTTGGCAACGCGAGAAATTGTTTTGCGGTCTTAGCGTTTTCCCACCAGTTACGGCTGGTTGACCGTTTTTGGTTGGACGCTCCACACTAACTTTTTTTCATTGAAGGGTCAGTTATGAAAATGTTTATTACATACTTTTTTACTACTACAGATCGTTTATTTTGAGTATTTAAAGGGGAAAAAGTAGTCCTCTCTCCCTCAGTGATTGTTAGAATAAGATCATGTAGATTTTTTTTTAAAAGCAAATATGTAATAGAGTTGATGTATCAAGAATATATAAAAAAGATAAAAGTTACATAGTATAACATTGTATCACAATATGATGCTTATATTGCAATCGTGTGAATTTAGATATTAAAGCTGAATTTTTTAAATAACTTATTGAAAAAATGAAAAAATGAAAAAAAAAAAAAAAAAAAAAAAACAATCTTAAGTATACTAAGAATTTTGTACTTTAAATGAAACTTGTACTTTTTAATTTGTACAGTAACTTCAAACGGATATTATGTATTCCTTATTATTTATGTTCAATTTATCCTGAGCAAATATATATGTATAACTAGAGAGCTTTGTCCCTTGCGAGCTACGCCCGTCAACCCCCGTTCAAACATTGAAAATATGATGATTACGGAAACTTGAATGATATTATCCGAACAACGATTAATTTTTGTAAACGGATTGCCATGCTTTTCCGTTTTAATAATATATTTTTCGATTACCATAGCTTCATCCACCGCTGTCGCGACGGCTGACTATTGTTTTTGGAATTAACAAATAAACTCAGCAAAAAATTTGAAAACTCGCTTGTGTAAAATTGTTAGGTTTTAAAATGTCATTGCAGTTAGACTTTCATAACGACTCTGTAGACAATATTCTTCCGTTGTATTCGAGGATTAAAAAAAATTACATTTGTTTGAAAATAAGAATTAGGACCACGGAAATAATGAAATTTCACTCTGGTATTTTATCCATTGATCTGCTTTTAGATATTTTCAGTAATAGGTTTTAATACGTTTCTTTATTTCAATGCATCATCAAGCATATTTTAATTTGAATTTTAAAATTTAAATTGTTTATTTTGTTTATTGAGTTATATAGGAGTTTTCAATTAAGTATTAAGAACAGTAGTTTGTACAGAATAACATTGAAAATAGTTTTTGCAGGTAATCTACATAAATGTTGCATCAAGTAATAAAATATTTAAACTTTCTTCTTTTTTTTTTCTTTAATTCGTGCTTTATTTACATCGTTTGATTCCCAGTGTGACATCAAATAAATACTGCCCATAATTAAAACATTTTAAATGTATAGTTTAAATAATTATGTGGCATAATTTTCACCTAAAATTCTTTTCTAGTGTAATAATTTAATTATTTTAAAGTAATTCTTTACTACGAAATTTGCGTATAAATATGTAATTCAATATGTTAATGAAATATTAATTTGTTAAAAATTTTAATAGCATTTCTTTCATAGAAACATTTTTTTTTCTTGGTACAAATCAAAGAAAGAAAAAACGCAAATGATTTCATTTTCTCATTAAAATTGCACAGTAAACCAAGGCGCAATTTTTTTTTCTATTTGCATTCAGTTAAGTGCCTATTATGTCATTATTCGTTTCAGATACCTGAATACATCCAAAAGAAATTAAATAACTCTCTAATTAAATAATACTCTAATTAAATAAATTTCTAATTAAATAATACTCTAATTAAATAAATTTCTAAGTGCAAAACATTAAAAGAGTAATGTTGAAATAATGTATTACAAAATAATATTGTAATATATTATTATTTTTTTAATTTTAACGGCATTTCTCAAATTATTGAAAGAAAAATTTATTGCTAACAATGACGAGGATCCAGACTGATTTTTCGCTGTCAGAGAAATGAGATTGACTAAAATCAGAAGACTCCGATTTTGCAGGTTTTCGTTGTTTACTGAAAATAGCGAAAAGTTAGCAAAAATATAGGCTTCTGATTGGTCAATCTTATTTTGCTGGTTGTCTGTCCATCTGAATTCCGGCCATCGTCATCTTTTTATTATCTCATATTTAAACTAAGTATCATTTTAAAACTAAGCAGGAAATTTTATCCTCTTTACTTCAAGTGAACAATTATTATTTTATACATTCGGTTTACATATCCAAATTAATGAGTTTATAAGTTCGCTTCATTAGTATCTTTAAATGACAAAATTATATCAATAATTAATAATCCCTATTAATTTCTGTTTCCCTTGTCTTTTATCGTTTACATAAGTGAAGTCATTTGGAAAAAAATATTCAAAATATTCCATATTTATTGTGCATGAATTAAAATAAATATTTAGAAAATTGTATTTTTATCTCTAAACAATTTCGGCTTTATGCGCAATTTCTGATGTCATTCATATTTTTCAACATTTAAGCATTTTCTAATAGCTACTATGATACTTGATTTTAATGAAACATAATTTAAAAAATTTTAAACTAAACAGTTTCTTGTACTTTTTTCTGTGTAATAAAGCGTTTAACACTGCTTTCTGCATAGTGTTATAACTGTGTCTTTGTGTTTCTTTAAGCTTTTCACGGACAAAACACTTCCATTGCTAAAATATGGAAAAATGTGAATTACATCAGATATTGCGGAAAAGTGTATTTACAAAGAGGGGAAAAAAAAAGACATTTCACATGCATAATAAATAGAAAAATCATAATAAAAATCTTGTGTTAATGTTCATTTTGTATTAAAAATTTTGTAGCTTCATAGACAAATCACTGTCTGTGAAGGTGACGTTTCCGCCCATGCTTTCCTATGACATTGTGGTTCCAAGCGATGTTAACTACCACCCTCAAAGTTTATACAGGAAGTTCTTAGACACCCTATGTATATAGCTTTTTACATAGCTCTCGAGGTACGTAACACCTTCGTGAGTTATTTTACATAATTGTTTTTCAAATGTGACTTTACAACCATTTTCGGTAGCCCTTTTGGTAGAAATTAAATTAGTTTCAATATCTGTTAAGTACTAGATATTTTTAATGTTATCGTACTGAGCGTATTATCTGACATTAATGCATTTAATTTTACAGTCCCGAAACTCTTAGAGCATAGCTCTTGACTATTCGCAGTTGTTACGCTAGAAACACTGTTATTAAAATCATTAAGTTTATCTTTATCGTTACAAATATGTGTTGAAGACCCTGAATCAATAAACCATAAATCTTTTATACTGTTTCAATAAAAAAAAAAAAAAGAAAAAAAAAGAAAAGAAAAGTTACATTTCTATTATTAAATGCTTTCTTCGAAATTTTTATTTTTGTAAGCATTCGTACCTGCACTGCCTCGAAAACACATTGTTGATTTTGGGTACTGATTGGGAAATTTGTTGTAATTCTGATACTTCTTTGTTTTGTCTCTTTATTTTTATTTTTTAAAGTCCGACAGTCTTCAATGTTGTGAGAGTTCTTTTTTCAGTATCGACAAAATTTATTTATTTTCATTTTTTTAAATCTTACTTTTGAAGCCGAGTGTGAACTTTCACTTTCGATTCTATTTTCTATACGTTTGGAAAATTCATCAATAAGCTTACTGCTTATAAAGGCAGAGTTAAGTTCGCATTCGTCCCGTGCCTCTAATGCAGCAATCAAACCGTCATAACTTGGAGGCAGGAAATCCAGCATTAAAGCGGCAAGATGTTGATATTTTTCAGTCATATATGTGTCTAAATTTAAAACGCCTCTGTTTGCAGTGCGGAAATAAATGATGATATATTTAAGTAATTTTATTCAAAACAAACTGCACTGAAATAAATAATGTTTTTGGACTTTTACGGCTTAGTGAAAAAATGAATGTATAAATGACAACTTAAAGTTGCGTTCTTCAAAAGCACAGAAAAAAGACGACATCGGTGAAAAGAATTTCACCAAGTACAGTGAAGTAATTATGGATGACTGATTTTCGATTGTTTATATATTTAAATGATTATGAAACTTTTAATTTTGTTGCAGAATCTCCTGATATTTGAATATTTTTTTCTTATATTATTTTTATTACAGTTTTAAATAAGCAAATTTATTTTATTTAATTTAAAAATAATTTTATATTATAATTTCAAATGCAGAAATTAATATTCTACATACTTAATAATTTAAATAATTTTATAGAATCAAAATTAGTTTACACTATGAAAAAGAGTGCACTTAAAAACTTAAAAGAAGTCTAACTCACTGAACAAGTGAATGGTATTGAGGTGTTCTGTTCACATTAAAGTATTAAAGAAAATCTGTTGGTAGTGTCGCATGTTTCTCCAAAAATTCTTATACTATAGTAAAAATATAAAATCTTTTTTAAATAAAAACTTTATCTTTCGATTTTTACCGAAGTTTGACTAATTTTCGAATTACTGTACATCCAGCACTGTAAAAAAAATTCTGTCTTGTTCCGTTCTCAAAACAAGTTTGAGAACGGAAACTTTTAATGTCATAGAGATAATAGTAAAAAATACGGATAGTAGCAGAAAGATTTCAAATCTTTTTTCGATGATCCGTATTCAAAACGGAATATAATGAAACCTGAAAAATGGGTTGTGTTTCTTTTCACAAATTAAACATTTCACTTCAAATGTGAAACGTTCACTGTAAAAAAAAAAAAAAAAAAAAAAAAAAAAAAGTTAATATATTTATTATTTTTTGTAAAATTTTACGAAATAGTTTCATTTTTGCGAGAAAACAGTACAATTTCCGAAATTGATATTTTAAAATTACAAATCCGTATAAATCCAGTAAGTTTTCCTGTCAATTAGTTAACCGGTCGTTAAGTCAATTTTCCGGAATATGTCTGTATACAGTACAAATTTCGAAATGATGTTTAGAAATAGTTGTTCTACACTATATTGCCATTGATTATGGGACACTTGCGATTTTAGACATTTTACTAAATATCTAGAAAAATACATGAGGAATCATCTCGAAACTCTTAGTGTATAAATATAATAGTATAAGTCATACATCTCCGTGAAGATTTTTTCCTGAAACTCCAAAGGGGACCGTCAACAAATTAAAAAATAATGAATATCTTTTGAATAACCCTGTCAAAACTAATGCAGCAAAAGCGCTCAAACTCTAGATTGTGATTGAATGCCTTATTGTAATATGCCTTGTTCATTTTTATGCAAATAGCATGCATACTCGCAGAGTAATTGAGGTTTTTATAAAAATAGTCCCAAATTTTTCCAAGTTTTTTCCTTATAATTTTTAGAGTTCTTAATATAAAATATTATTTTTTTTTTCAGAAAATATGACAAACAACATTGCACACAGTACCCTGTAATCAGAATTAAAAAATAATGAAAATTGCATAAAAAATGAGTTGGTTTACTAAATAATTTTTTACTGCGCATGCGTCAACGATATCAAAATTTCATTTGCATATTATGTTAGCTAAATGTATAGAGCAACTTTTGTGAAAGTCACAAAATCATAACTTGAAAATTCTGACAATAATCGTCAATTGAATAAGTCGAAAATCCGTTATTCTCAAAACGAAGCAAAAACAAGAGCGGTTGTATCCATATATTCATTGATTAGTGTCAATATAGAATACACAATATGGGATGTACTACTGCATTTGGATAAAATCCCTCATTTTTTTGCTTCATTTTGGAAACAACGGATTTTGTCCTTTTTCTATAGACGATTACTTTCAGAATTTTCAAGCTATGATTTTGAGACTTTTACAAAAGTTGCTCTATACATTTAGCTAACATAATATGCAAATGAAATTTTGATATCTTTGACGCATGCGCAGTAAAAAATTATATAGTAAACCTACTCATTTTTCATACAATTTTTATTATTTTTTTATTCTGATTACAGGGTGCTGTGTGCAATGTTGTTTGTCATATTTTCCGAAAAAAATATTATTTTATATTAAGAACTCTGAAAATTATAATGGAAAAACTTGGACAAATTTGGGACCATTTTTATAAAAACCTTAATTACTCTGCGAGTGTGCATGCTATTTGCATAAAAATAAACACAGTGTATTACAATAAGGCATTCAATCATAATCTAGAGTTTGAGCGCTTTTGCTACATTAGTTTTGACAGGGTTATTCAAAAGATATTCATTCTTTTTTAATTTGTTGACGGTCCCCTATGGCGTTTCGGTAAAAATTCTTCACGGAGAAGTATGACGTATACTATTATATTTATACACTAAGAGTTTCGAGATGATTCCTCATGTATTTTTCTAGATATTTAGTAAAATGTCTAAAGTCGCAAGTGTCCCATAATCAATGGCAATATAGTGTATTAGGAAAGCGAAGTAATTGCTGTAATACTTGTCTTACAGTGATACTATTTTCAATGAAACTCCTATATATTAGCCAAATATGGTTCTATGTTGGATTCATTCCAATCATTCTCAAATATTTACTGAACAGTTTTGATGTTAAATTGGTATTTTAACTGATAAATGTCATCGCGCAAATTATAACATGAAAGGAAAAATATTCTAGCGAGTTGTTTATAAAAGAACTCGTTATAATATTTTTCTCTATTTCTTTCTGTTTTAATAATAAAAAGCTAACTTATTTTTACGATATAAAAAAAATAATAAAAAAAAATAAAATTTTATTAATTCTTTTTAAGTTTGAAATAGATGAAAAGGAAAGTTAGTTTCTTTTTCATTATGTTTTTAAAATAGTGTTTAACTTATTTATAGTATATTTTTTAGAAAATGTGTTGGATATTTTAAAATTGGAAATTTAAAAAGAGTTCTACTTTTAATTTTAATATCATTTAAAAAATATACATTCTCTTTAAGAAGCTCGCACATAAAATTTTAAACATATCTGAAATATATTAACGAAATTATTATAAAATTCACGATTATCTACGTTATAAAATGCAATAAAGGGAATTTATTTAAATAACCCTTAGTAATTATCTTTATTGAGTTTACAGTAGATCGTCATACAAATAATTTGTTAAAATACATATATATATACACACACACACGCACATATATATATATATTGAAAGAAAAATTTGATATATTATTAAGAGATGTTGGATCCAACAAAGATTCCAACATAACATAAAAAACAAAGATTAAACTAGATTTGGAGATCTTTAATTAAAGAGACTGTATTCAGTGAACATTGGAAAAGACTTTTATACACAATGGAAAGACTTTTTTCATTTGAAGAACTCTATTTAAAATAACCTATGCATTAAGTTATTGTAATTATTTAAACTTCCATGAGAACGAATTGTTATTGTTTTTATTATATTTTTTATCTCTTGCTTATTTATATTTATAACTTATTTACTGTTATTGTATGTATTATCTCGTATGCAATTACAAATAGTAAGTTATATTGTAACAGTATTGTATCTCTTTCAGGGAAATGCTCCTACCTAAATTTAATTCAGATTAATTTCCTCTTAACTATTTTATTTTAATCGCTAATATTTTTTATATTGCGTTAATTTTCTTTTCTTCCATCTCTTGGCTTCCTGGGTTTGACAGTTTTATTCCAAAATTTGACTTTTCTAAATTATTATATTTCTGTTGTCTGAACTTGTAGTTTTATTTAACTATCAATTTCATACAAATTTTGGGGAGGGGGGATAATATTACAAATTTAAAATTTTTTCGCCAAAACTAACCTTTATACTACCTTAATTTTCTTATAATAATGTTCCGTACTTACTTCAAATTATTAAATTAAAATCTTGTTTCTAGATCTAATCTGTTAATCTGTATGCAGACGATATAAATTCTTAATTTGCCTTAAAAAACATTATTCCAGTATGCGTAAATTTAAAAAGATGGCTCTAAATTAAAAATATTCTTAATTAAAACTTTATTTCTTAATATTCCAAATAAAACTGATTTCTTCTATGTTTTTATCAACCCTTTTTAAGAAAATCTTATTAAATTTATTCCAAAACCATACCTTTCAAAAAATATCATTATTTTATTTTATCTATTTATTTATTTTTCCGCCGTCAACCTTTAATGTATGCATTAATAAATTTATTTCTTTTCTTTTTCTCTTAAAATTAATCATTTATAAAAATCGTCTGCCTAAGAAATTATGAGTCGATTATAAATTGGTTAAATAATATTTTTTTAAAAAAAATAAATTTATCGTCTGTGTAAAATATTCTCGTACCTGGACAAGAATTCTGTTTACATAAAAGGATGATGGTTTGAGATTACAGAAAGTTCTAGAATTTTCTTTTTAGTTTTAAAAGGTGGAAGTCTCGAGATGAGAAGGGGCGAGATTCTGGAGTTCTTTCGTCGATGAGTACGGCTGGTTGAAGTAAATGATGGAATATTTTTTGGACATTTCGGTAAAAGATCGTTTGCAAAAAGGAGTTTTTCCCTCTATAATGAGTACAGTTGAATAAATAAACTTACAGCCACCAATGAGTGATTTATTGGATATTCTATATTTATTTATTTTTTATTTTTTCCCTCGCTGGCCATGACTTCTGTGCAAAGAACGGGGACCCTGGCGTTGATGTTTCTGGCTCCTAACTTTAAAATGTCACACACACACACACACACATATATATATATATATATATATATATATATATATATATATATATATATATATATATATATATATATATATATATATATATATATAATATGTTAGTATTTTTTCAAAAAGTCAATAAAATTTTAAAATTCTTCAAAAAATAAGGAAACAAAACTTTTAATACATTCTTTCAGTCATGTTATATTTTAAAGGCTAAAACTTATTTTTTTATAAAGCTCAAATTAAAAAGCTAAAAATTCGAAATCATGGAAGGAAAATCTGTAAAACATTTAGAATTGCACACTTAATGGAAAAATATTATGTCTACAAAAAATAATTTCCATGTTTATCATCTTGACTTTGCTTCATAACATGCATCCGAAATAAGTAAAGATATTTGAAAGAGTGGATTGTGTAACCCTGGCGTAACGGTATTACATCGCAAGTTGCGAGGGGACAGTTCCCTGTTTCGAATCCCATATGGTGGATAAATGGCATTTCTTCACTGTTTGAATTAAATGTACGTGATTTGTCCCTGGCGTGGATGTGTCCTTATAAAGTAAACAATAAAAATCTTAAAGATGTTAGTTTGTCCTTGAAGGTTTTTTTTTTTTTTTTTTCGCCTTTTAAGCAAAATTTTTTATCTAAGGATACATGAAAATAAATGGAAATATTTCTAGAATTTACGAATATTTTTCCTTTAAAATACGGAAATAGTACTGGCGTCTAAATTACCTGTACAATTTCCGTATTTTAACGGATATTTTTTTATAGTGTTCCTAGATCTTTTTACAGTGAGGAAGCCGATACTCCTAATTACACTAATTGAGAAAGATTTCTTTTCTTTTTTCAAAAAGAGAGACGATTACTAGAAAGTCGACTAACATTAATTTTATTTATATATGGAAAGCATACACTTTTAAACATTTAAAGAATGGATATTACAGGCACAGAGAATGCATATATTCATAATATATGTAAGTGCATATATTAAAACAAAAAAAGTTCACATTTGCATATCACCGGCTGATTGCCATACCAATAGTAATAAACTTGCAAAAACAAAGAGAAAGTGGATTCATTGTTTGATATTCTTTTGTTATTTTTCTGTACATAATCTTCTAATAAATTAAGCAGATTGGTTTCAAAATGTTTTGCTTGAAAAGTAGGGAATTAATTTCTATCGAATTAATTTCTATAGTAAAACCTCTAAATAACGGACACCTCGGGACCACAGAAATTGTCCGCTATTCGGAGGTGTCCGCTATTGGGAAAACCTCAGAGATTCAAAATTCGCTAAGAAGTGCTTAATATTTCTTTAATTTACTTTTATATGTCCTAAAACCTCTATTATATAATTAATCAGAAATTAAAAAAAAATTTAATCAACAAAAGTGAAATAAATTTGTGCACACTTTTATTCACTGTTTACTATATTCTCGTGAAATAATCGGTTACAAAAGTTTACTTTTGATTGCGATTACATGTAATTTGTTTTTCTATGTGACGTTATTGGACATTGAGGAGTTCCGGGCAGGAAGGGAAGGATTGCACTTTTTCACCTTTAAAAGTACAAAATCTCAAAATATTCTTGGGTGAAATTTCAATGCTCTGGGAGATATTCCTCCCGGACAACACCCTGAATTTAGCACTGAACATTGGGGGGGAGGGGAGATTTTCCCCAGCTCTTTATCTATATCTGTGATCACAAAATTTGTGACACGTTGTCTTGATAAAGTCAGAGGCCTTTTTGCCTTTTTTTTCATTTTTTTCTCTTTTAAACATAGCTTTTCATCCTTTATCGCCGAATAAAGTGTCCGCTGTTCGGAATGTCCGTGATTCAGAGGTTAAACATACAAAAACTTAGGTTTTGGAAGTGGGGATTGGAAAACTGTCCGTTAAATAGAGGTGTCCGCTATTCGGGAGTGTCCGTTATGGAGGTTTTACTGTATTAGATAATCTATAACTGCAAAATTTTGTTTTAGAGCTATATAATTTCATTACATTTGGTTATTTTTCTCTTCTTATGATTTAAAATATTTAGAAAATATTAAATCAAATGTAAAAATGTTACCGATTTCCATTAAAAAAAAAAAATCTTTAACTGTGAGAAAAAGCAAATAGTATCTGATTTCGAACACTGCCTGTGTGAATAACATGTCAAGGACAAAAACTTAAAAATATATCAATGTATGGGCATCAACGTCTTTCTTCGATATCTATAATTCACTTACTAATAATTCGTATATATAAAATGACTCCAGTGCCGTAGAATCACACAATCGATATAGAAATATATCGAATTAATTCTGAGGTCAGTTTGTTAACAGTCCAAGGAATAGCCGAAAAAAAAAACATTTTTGATGTAAAATTATTGTAAATATTAAAGAAAGATGAAGTAGAAACAGGCGCCATAGAAACAGGAGCCAACATATCTAATAATAATAAATGCCTCCCAAGTTTGAGAATGTCTCAATAGTAATACTTTAACAAGTATTACTGATAATTACAATTCTTTTGTTTATTCCATACTAATGTTTCTATTCCAATAAAATCAGGAGTTATTTTAGCTGAGATGCAATTTTGAATGCTTTTCTTTGTTTTTCAGCATGGCTTGTTTTGATTGATATTGCACTATGATTTATGAGATTTCTTGAAAGGGAACAGCTTATCTATCCCCTAACCTCCCCAAAACTTTTGCCTCTCTAATCTTCCCAAAATAGCCACCCATTGTAA
The DNA here is from genome assembly GCA_964019185.1 of Maratus speculifer. Classification (NCBI taxonomy): domain Eukaryota; kingdom Metazoa; phylum Arthropoda; class Arachnida; order Araneae; family Salticidae; genus Maratus; species Maratus speculifer. The sequence goes on from OZ025291.1 coordinate 117,395,317, forward strand.
AATGTATTAAAATGTGTGAAACGAAAATATAATATCATAGTTTTAGTATTTTCATAAAATGCATTTAACTAACTCGTATATACAGATATTGTGCTTGTGTTCTTCACGTGGCTTAATAAAAGGGCAATTATCTCCGGCCATACGAATGGTCAAAATCAAATAATCTCGTCAATAGTGAATAACAGAGAAATAATTAAATGAAAAATTGCAAAAGTAAAATAGATAAAATGCTCATATATCTACTGAATCTAATATCTGTACCAATGTAGAGACAGCCAATAAAAAATTAAAAAGAAAATAGTCAACAATCATAGCAAACGAAGTCATAAAACAGTTGAGAGAACCTTCAGTTTTCAGAGCTTTTCCCTAAGTAATTGAATTTGGTTTATCAGTCACGTTTACTAGAAATTTTAGACTTCGATACCCGGTGCATAACATACATTTTTCCATTCACTGGCGTTCTGTGAGATAGATCGCGCCTTCCGGTATGCATCGGTTGTGCCATTGATTGGTCGAAATGCTCTTCTGACGTCACAGAGCCTCCGTTCCAGCAAATAGCGTCACGTCTTTTACTCTCCTCGCTCTTTACCCTCCGCCTCCCCACAGCAGAGATCATGGGGTTGCAGAAGGAAAATTGCAATTCAACACTTACGCCAAACAGATCGCCAAAAAGAATGAAAAAGCACGTGGCGTGTTTGTTTACCTTTTTAAAGATTAATATTGTTGCAGTCCTTTGATGATGCAAGAGTAAAAAAAATTAAACATTAGACGATTTCTTGTTAAGTTTAAAGGAATACATAATTTTTATGTAAGTTCAATGGGAAAACAGACGAAAGCATGTTTGTATGGGCGTGTTCAGCGCAACTTATCGGTCACTTACCGAAGTAACCAATGTTACGACCGATTGCAGACAAGTACGAAATGAAAATCAAATCGAAGTGTGACGTCAGCTCAAATTCAACAGGATAGTTTTCATTGGTATTACAATTCGCTGTCGTACTGATTTACAATCGGTAGGTAACATTGGTTACTTTGGTAAGTTGCGCTGAACGTGCCCAATGATATAAAGATAGAAAATTCCAACGACTATGAAATTTGCAAAATCGCTAAGCTTATTTTACCCTTTCCTATATTAGAGTTTATTCTTCCAGCTAGAATAATATTGTGTATAATAAAACACATCTCTTGTTTTATGCATGATACATAATTAAGAGTACCTTATGGTTTGTTTTCGAAATTTCCAATATACATGGCTTTTGTAAAGGGCTTTTTATAAAGGTACTCGTCAGATTAATTTTCTATATGTGTGTGTGGTGGAAGATGTATACTCACATTTGCAGCTGTATTTCTAACATCTTTATCAAAATTCAAAACTATACAGGGTATAGTTGGTCAAAACTGTAAGATGCGATAATGCATGTCCAGATAAAGAAATTTTATATTGGAAATTATGTGACAACTCAATTACTTGAATAAACCTGGGTGTTTCATTCAAAGCCAAATCCGAACTTTCGTTCATGTTCGTTGCAACAGGGAAACTATTTTATCAAAGTCTTTAACGTAATAAATTTGTTTGGTCTGGGAAATACCATGATATCAAAGGATGCGTTGGAATGAATTGACATCTGCAGCATTACATGCACTGTTAGTAATTTTTTGAATTTTTGACCGGCCAACTCAATATTGTTTATATCTGGAAGGAAGCCATCTCCAGACTTTTTGTGATTTTCTCATATTTCACAGAAAACAAAGTTTAACATTTCTACTACATTGGACAAAATGTAGAATGACCCTATATATGACCCCCATGATGCTATAGCTCTTGTCCAATTTTTAAAAAAATCCGCCTAATCAATTAATAAACTAATAATTCTAGTATATATGCTTGTCTTATTCGAACATTTTTCTTTTTTTATTTTCTTTTATTATTTTCTTTTATTATTTTCTTTCTTTCTTTGTTTATTTTTATGTTTTAAAAAATGCACCAATAATATCGAAAACAAATTCAAAGTATATCTGTGATACTTTATGTTCTTTATTCTAGCAAAATAATCTACTTTGCTTAAACTATACACATAATCTATCTTTTTTTGTATTATTTTTTTACTCTTGGCAAAGCTAACTATTTTTCTGATTTGTTCAACTGATTTTAAAAATTACATAATTAAAATTTTTTTAAAAGAAATTGTTAACACAAATAAATATTTTGAGTTGAAAGGAATTACAAAAAGCTTAAAATTAAAAGCACAACAAGTTGGTATAAATGTAGTGAATTATATCACATTTAGACAACAATATTAAATTTCTGAATAAGTAGAAAAGGAATTGCTGATACATAATAAACCATCAAACTGACGTAGACAAAGTATTTCAAATATATTTAATAATTAAAACTTTGATATGGTAACCTAAAGAACCAATTATTTGAAAACTTGTTTTTATTTGTTCACTATTTTTATCTTTTAAAAAATTATCTACATTATCATTATGACTTTCGTAACTCGTGAGGTAAAATAAAATCATAAAACTTCTAATTTATCATAAAACTCTTTTTAAATTAACTTTAGCACAATTTAATATACTCATTGGTTTTATGAATTATGTTTTTTTTATATAACTTTTATTTATCCAAGAAAAGAAGTGTGAGCTATTTAAAATCCTTTTAATAAGAGATAAACAATAAAAACTGGGCAAAGGAACGTTTTAAACATGTATCATAAAATAAATCGTCGACTTTAATGCGCAATTGATGAAATATTCAACAAAACGATCGGGGATTTTTTCTTTAATTGTATGAATAATAATAATTATTATTGTAAAGATTAAAAAAAATGAATGTTCAGGATTTCGAAAAAAGTTTATATTGTTTACAATTATTTTCCCATCAAATTTAAACTGATTCTCATTCGCTTGATGTATCTTATTTGGTCTAAACTTTAATAATGATTGCATAAATCTCTTATTTTGCCAGAAAGAAAAAAAATTACAAATTTCTAATCTTTGGGGTGATTTTCATTATTTATTTCATCATGGTGTGGGAAAAAGTTATTTTTTGCTCTACGTATAATTCAAAGATCAATTAATTTTCATTACGTGATTTTTTATATTTTTTAGATTTCTAATATCTACTGCCATTTGCTCTGTTTATTTAAACCAGTTTATCATTATCTTAGCAAATACGTTCTACAATTTAACAGATGAGCTAACTTCACCAGGCATCGTCAATCGCCAAAAACTGTGCCTCCAAGAATTTCTCGCCAAAAATTACATCTCCGCTGCATTTCGAGTGGAAAAAAGTTCGGGTCGACACCGCTCTTCCATTCGGCTGGAAGCGCAGCTATTGGTCGAATCTGATTATCCGAGGAGGCTCAATTATGCCACAACACCGTATACCAGAATTAATATCATTCTCAGCTGTAGACTCGCGCTAGTGGCTGCAGGCATATATGTAAAGGGTGTGTAGTACCACATAATTTTCTTTTTTTTCTTCAGTTACCTGAAATATATACACATTCGATGATAGCCACTGTATAATATATATATGAATAGTGCATCAGAGACCTTCACACCCTTTGTGGTATTAAATTAGTGCGTGGTAAATCTTAAGAGTGACAACGTGTTGTTTACCAAAGTGTTGGCGCCAGCCGTGCAGCTGAACTGCATGATGGACCTAAGCACGGCTTACCGCTACAATGCCAGTATGATGGAATATTATTCATGTAAGCGTAAGTACATGATATTGCATGCCGTGTGCGTGCGTGGGTGCTTGAGCGTGCGTGAAAGCGAGCGAGCAGCGTGACTAAATCTTGTACTTTGGTTAGCGCGCTCATGCGGAAAAGAAGCGGAACGTAAATAGACAATTTTCCGAAAACTGCACTTCCATTTTTCCGATGAATAGTCATTATCAAGCAGGAGTTTCGATCACTTTTGAAAGTACAAAACGCGCAGTGTAAATAGAAAAAAGCAATAACGAATCTCGCCCAGCAAGAAAATAAGTAAATAAAACATTACTTTTCATTTTTCAATTTAAAATAAAGTTTGAGATAGGTCAAATATTTTGAAAATTGCTATCATAGCAGTTTTTCTCATTATGAATTTTTCTGATTAAAGTGTTTAGGATTTCAAAACTACAGCTTTATGTTTTACATAACAACGACCACAATGTTTCAAAAATAGATAAAAACAATTAAAATAATAATAATAAAATAAATATTGAAGTATATTTTTCAATTTACCGACTTACGAATAGCAGCCTTATCTAATGCTCAAAACTAAAATGTTCTATAAGAAACAAAAGTGACATATTTTTAATTAAAAAAGTTAATGAACTCTTACTAAAAATTCCCCTGTTTGTTTGAATTTTTTTCAATAAAAACTCGTCTTCACTTTCATCATAAAACTAAAATGAGAATATTAAGTTCTGATCAAAATGATACAATTCTAGGAATTAGAAATTTTTTTTTTTGTTTTTTTCATCTTGCATTTTGTTAAAAGTACATTATTAAAAGTATTCCTGTGCACTTTTTAAAAAGTAGATCATTAAAAGTATTATTGTGAATAAATTCAGTTATTCTCTTTTATATTATTTCAGATTTCATTTATAGAACTCCTCTTTCTATTTCATTTTTGTATTACATAAATGAATCTATTATATGTTTAAAATATTTGCTAATCTTTTAAACTGCTGTGTAAGTATTAGCCATACTGAATCAATATACTTCCTTATTATCGATATACATAAATGCATCACTTTGTTACAATTAATTTAAAATATATTACAAAATGTTCTTTTTTCAGCATAAAGTACATAATCTACACTGTAGAAATGTACAAGACATAAGAACAAAACGAAATTTCTGATTCCTTGAATTGTATCACCTTGACCATATAAACAAAGAAGTATTAATTTAAAAACAATATACATATATATATTTCTTGGTGTTTGGAGATGAATTATTACAGAAAAACATCTCAAACAAACTGGACAACAGTTTTTTTTCTTTTTAGAAAAAAAAAAACTTTATGAAAATATAACAGTTAAATTATAATCGCCAAAGCAGTTTCTTTATGAATAGAGGATAATTTATACTAAACAACGATCAAAGAGAAAAACCGACATATCCAAATAAATTGCCTTTTTAAAACAAAATATCATACTCTGAAAGTTTAAAACGTTCACCCAGCCCTTTTAACAAGAATAGATATAGTAATTTTAAATGGACAATTACATCAGATTGCACCCGATATTACACAAAATGAACTATGTTAATATATTTTTGACTATTTTAAAAACTTTCCCAATTGAATTCTCTTGGTTTTAATAAGTGAATCAACTATCAAATAATACATGCAAATTTTAAAACCCTTGTCACATTAATATCATAAAACCAGCTTGACAATAAAATCAAAAATTGATAAAAAGACAAGCTTTCCGAGACGATAGTTTGAGTTTTATGACAACGAGATTTTAATAAACTTTACTGTAAACATAAACTAATGTTAGAAAAATTGTACTTTTGGTAAATTTACATAAGCACTCTGAAAATTTAGTCAATTTCATGTCGCTCATTTTAAATAGTTCAAAATTCATGTTTATGCCATGCAAGACAAAATAATAATGAAAGATTCTTATTGATATTTCTGATAGTAAAAAGTGCGTTTCTTTGAGAAAAATGTTTGGTCATTCATTTGAAGTAGTCTTAGATTCGATGTAATCAACAGAATTCAAATCAAACGTTTATTGTAATAATTTGGAATACTAAACGATTGTTGAGTTTATATATGTATGCGTACGTGTATGAATGGGTGTACTTGTGACATTATTTGTTTATCTCTGCATGCATTTTAGTATTTCAAGCCCTACTTCATCTAGTTTTATTTGGAAACATTTTGTTGAATTTTGGAATGCATTTTTATTTTTTTGTGTATTTCTATCAAAATATTTATATTAAATAACACATAATTTCCTAAAACCTTTATCTTATCGAAAGTAATCTTGTTAAAAAATAATGCGAATGTTTCAAAATGACTGTTTCACAATCAGTATTTAGATGAAGCGTTCTTCGCAAGTCTTGTTTAATGTTTTCAATTTCGTATAAAGATTAAAAACATTTTATGTAATAAACAGATTATGAATCACTAGACAGATTTGACAACATTATAAAAGAGAAATTAAATTTAAAATATACATAAAAACATTTAATTCAAAACCAAAAGTATACTTATGTATGTATATTACGTATACTTTTGATTTTGAATTAAATGTTTTTATGTATATTTTAAATTTAATTTCTCTTTCATAATGTAGTCAAGTCTCTGTCATTCATAATTAGTTGATAAATTTTAATTCAAATGTAAAAAATTAAAAAAAAATTAAAAAAAAATTTAAAAATGTATACTGTAAGAATTTTATATAATGTTACAAAACCTGTTAGAAAACCTGTTTACCAAACACATATCTGCATAGTAAAAGGAAATAATGATGAGTGCTTGTTATTTCTTCTTGTTAAAATATGATAAACAAACATTAATTAAAGTCACTGAATTCATTAATTCCTTTTAAATTTTCTAAATTACATTAGATAACAGCATTTGAAAAAATATACAGAGATCAAAATACTCCCTGTCATTAATTTCATCCGTTTTTATTGTTGGTATAATTGAATTTATAAATAATGCCCCGCTATGTAATCCTTTTGGAGAATAATTTTATTGATGTATTTTTTCGCCATTTTATATTTTTTCACACGAAAGAAAAAAAAAAATCATATATCAATATTTGGTTAAATTCATTGTTTTGCTTGAATTTTAATTCAATTTAATAATTAAATGACTAATGGAAAATTATTTTTCTTTTTAATTTTAGCATTGTTGTACACAAAATATTACAAAAACAATTGCAATTAAATTGAGAAATATGTGTTTCTATTTATTTTACTTTCAAAAATAGAGAAAATTTGTCGACATTTGCGAAATATTAACCATCATAAATGTATTTTAATATCCAAATGGGTTATTTTTTTTATACAAAGATGATATAAAGTAGTATTAATTATAGGTGATATAGTATGAATAAACACATTCTAAAATTACGTATAAAAACCGAAAATCTGTATAGATAGTTATAGAAAACATTTGAAATTTTGAAACATACGGAAATCCAAGTTTCACTAATGTATTTTTTAGTCAATATTTTACTTTCTATTAGCAGGTTCCGTGTTGAATCTAACTGATGTACATTCGAATCTGAAACATTTTTATAATGCCAGAGTTCGTAACGCTTCAATGACTTTCAAGCACCTTTTACCAGAATTTTTGTAAAATAATGTTTGTCTTATTTATTGAAAGTAATTTCTGTCCTCTAATATAACGACTACTATTTTATGAAATTTCTGGTTTTAAATCGCGTAAAATTCCCTGATTGACTTAATGCGTTCGAACCCTGAATGCTTTGTTGATTTTTTGTCAAATTTCGCTTAGTCTAATTTATTTCATTTTAATTCAATTGATAATTAGAATTAATATACATAAATTGAGCATTTAGACGTTGATTCTTATGCTGAAAATTCTCAACACATAAAAACAAACACATTTTAGAATACTTTTTGTGAGCAAATTTACGACACACTTGTTGTGAATTAGAAAACTTCAAATAAAAAACGTCTTTTGAGTTGTGATTGTGTTCTTAATATATTGCAAAAAGTGTTGGTACCTAGAAATGTGTTCGTAATATGTTGCGAAAGTGTTGCTATCTAGAAATATGTTCTATTTTTAGAACACATTTAGTCTTGTTATAAAGTATTGTAAATAAGTTTATGAAAAAAATATTCTTTTACTACAGTGTGGTGTTGCACTTTATTTTGTCAACAAATTAAAAACACATTGTAAACTCCACACAATTTAGATTACTATAAAAACAACACATGTAAAACACTTTGAAAACACTTTCTGTATGATGCCTTTAAAATTACACAATTTTTAAAAGGAAATAAAAGACATATTGCTTTATAGGAAAAAAGTGCAGGATAGTAAGATTACAGATTACTAAGTGAGTTGACTAATATTGCTAATAAATATCAATAACAGCATTTCTGGAAAAAATATGCATTATTAACATTTTTTGCACAATCTTTTTCCTGGCATAACACATTCATAAAACAATCAAAAACGATTTTAGTTAGAAGTGGTAACTATTATATTCACTTAGGGTTGTAAAAGGGTTTCACAAATTTGCCGTATATTGAAAAGTATAAAGTACATTACCATTTACATATAATTTACTTTCAGTTTCTTTCTATTACACTATCAATTTTAAAACGCCTTCATCTTTTCATTTCATAAGCTAATATGTATACATAAATAACTTGTTTTATAATTTAGCTGGATGAACCAACAATAAATTTTGCTATAACTTTAGTTTTCACCAATTATGCAGAAATAAAACAATATCTTATTATTGAAATAACACATTTCAATTTTAGTTTACAGAATTTCTATAAGATGTTATTCCTCTCCAATAATAATCAATGGGGATGAAACATTTCTGTGCGTTTCTAGAAAATTTCAATGTATGTTTTTTTTTTTTTAATTCATAAAAATTTTTAAAAGGTAAATTTAACATAATGTGTTGCTTTTATTCCTTTACGCATCTTGTTGAAATTTTTCTATAAGCATTAGTACAGTAACATTTTATAAACGAAAGCTTTTTCAGTAGGGAAATAAAACTGATCTTTGAAAAGTGTATGCGAATGTATTTTAAAATTTAAATACACCTTTTTTTTGTTTACAAAAAGTGAAGAAAATAGTAATTTAGGAAATACGCAGCAATTTAAAATCGGATGCAAAAGCTTTAATAAAGCAAAGTATTTTTTATCATTTAGGTTAAGCATTGAACGAAAATTGTAGGAAACCTTTCTATTAAATTTTTATTATAATTACATAAATCGAATATAAATGTGAATTCATTTAATGTAGCACATGTTTTGTTTTCAAAAGACAATTTAAAGGTTCAATAAATGTAAATGGATAATTTATTTATACAAGGAAGATGAGAAATTAATATTTATTACAGTTTTGATGTTACATTTAATAGAATTTCGCTATTAATTTAATGTAAATATTCTAATATGTCATTCTAAACTATTATGCATTAAAAGCGACACATAAAACCCCATAGCTCTTAGTATCGTAGATGCAAGTACCTGGATAAATGCATCTATTTAGAAAAATAATTTAAAATATTTTTGAAAAGAGAATATTTTAATAATTTTACATTTAATATTGGGGATTTCAATTGTTTTTCTTGCATATTTGAAAATCAATTGATGTACACACACACACAAATATCTAAATTAACCAGAGTGTTCTAGAAACCCTAATTTATAATACTCATTTGCGAAAAGTAGCATAATTTTTATGAAAAAAAAATGGGAAAATTAAATAACTATTGGTTTAATTTTTTCCCTACTTTTCCATATGCAATAAAAATAGAAAGTTGTTCTGCAAAACATTACTATTTTTAAGAGCACGACTAATATTCACAACGATAAAATAATTCACAATGTTTTTCTTAAAAAAATTTCCTTGTGATAAGAATTGCTTTGTGTAGAAATGAATCTTTGAAAGCTTTTGTGAAATTCTTTTATTTTTATCGTAAATATTTTGTCTTATTTGATTTTTTTTCTTTACTAATATCATTGACCATTAAAAAAGTTTTTTTTTCATAAACGAATCACATTTTTTTCTATGACAAATACCCATATATAAATTCTGTGAGATCGTCACTAGCTTATATCAGGATTTCATTTTTTAAAGTAAATTGTTGTAATAATAACTTATTTCTTGTTAGATTAAAAAATAAAATAAAATAAAATAATTTTTGAACAACAACTAATTTACAAAATTAAAAATTTTAAATTAACTAATAATGAAGTATATTGTTACAATTTTCTTAAAGAATTGTTAGTTTCATAAGATATGTTTTGTAATAAGAACCGTTTAAATGAAATTTCATATTACTTATAATAGCAACAGTTTCATTTTTTATGTCACATAAGTATAGGAGAAAGTGATAATTATTTTTTAATCATTTTTTTTTAAGATAATTTTTTCAGACACGGCTTTAATATTTCATTTGAATATAATTATTAAGAAACTTTTCTTCAGTCATACACAAGTCATACACATTTAGCAATACACAATTACAATGCTATGTTTCTTAAAATTTATTTTAGTATTAGTTAAATCAAAATTGTTTCGAATCAATTCAATTTATTGACAGACATTTGTCAATGATAATAATAATAAATATATTTCTGATACAAATTTAATAACAAAATTTACCATACAATCTGTCAAATACTTTTAACGTTTACACTAATCCCCAATGTTTTACTCTATGTCAGAATCCGAATGTATATTTTTAAATTAATATGCATTAAAAATTACATACGAAAGAACATCTGTACTAGAATAGATAAAAATACCTGAAATATGTATTAATTTAGCAAAATCTTTTAAATCTGATTAAAAAAAAATTAGATAATTTTATGTACTCAATATTATTTCAGTTCCTTTTTCTGCACATTACATGAAAAGCATTGTAAAAAATATTCATGTGATTTCATCAGTATTCAACGTTTTAGAAATTCCTTTTATAATCATCATTTTTCAAAAAATATCCCCATTTGTTTTAAAAAAAGTTGTAAAATTAAATAATTATCGATTTAATTTTCTTTCTACCTTTACCTTTACAACAACTTTCTATTTTTACCAGCATGGGGTAAAAATAGAAAGTTGTTGTACAAACTATATTGAAGAAACTTAATTTCTAAGAGCCTGACTAATATTGACCTTTAAGTAATTTACAAATTTTCTGTTTAAAAAATTTCTTTCCCTGTGATAAAAATTTCTTTAAATTTCAGTAATATTGTATGTTCGAAAGATTTTGGTATTTGATCATTTTTTCTCCCGCTAACTTCTTTATGTAATCATGATGAAATTATTTTATTTTACTGCATAAATATCTCCCCTTTTTTATCTTTCTATTGATATTGACCCCTACAACAAAAATTATATGATTATTTTCATTAAAGAGGTAAGTTTACTTTTTATCATAAATGCAACACATCGTATGAGATAGCTACTAATTTATGGCCTCAGGAATTTCAGCCTGATTGTTTTCTAGCCTTATTTATTTAAATTAATTTAAATATTACGTTTCTTATGAAAAAAGTTTGTCATAATATTTTCAGCTGATTAATTATAACAAAATGTCTTATCTTTTATCGTTTATACTCTTATATCTTAAGTACTTATATAGTCTAGAAGTGTAAATAATAAAGTGTCCTCTTATATTAATGAATGTTTGATCATGAAATAAAGTTTTTATTTATTTATTACAATACAAATTTCTACTGCGTCTTTAAAATATACACTAACAATAGCAACATTTTATCAATAGTTAACGTTTGATGAAATGCATTGAAGTATATTTCAAACGGAAATTTTCAGTTTTTTATTTACATGGTACACTTTAATCCTTTCGGGTCTGGGTACTATTACTATTACATGCCTTTTCATTGAGTATTATTTTGTTTAAACTTTTACTTAGTTACTTTCTACATATAAGAATGATAGTATATAGCTATGCTTTTCTTATTATGACTTCATCTATGCTTCGACATTTAATAATAACAATAATATTGAAAGTTTACTTAATTCTCTTTGCCCCGTTGGCGATTTCTTTATTTTATACATATATTTCACAATTTAAATTTAAAATATAAATTAATTTTCTGAACTATTTATGTGTGATAAAACGTAAAAAGCATTAGAAACTTATAATATCCTTTTGCTGTTGTAATACGTTATTTTCCAAACGTTTTTAAAAATTCTTCTTTAGCTTATTATCATATAAATATAAATTGATTAGTGCACAAAAGTAAGAACATTTGTTATATTTCAGGCAACGAGATACGTCTAAACTTCAATTAATTGATTTGTTACAGTTATAATAAACGTTATTGAAGTAAAAGTAATTTTGTTCGCTAAAAAAATTGCAACCAAAAGGATTAATGAAACATTTCAGCTGTGTAACAAATGTCCAACATTCTGTGTTAAAAGAAAGTAAAAAGGAATACAACAACTTATCCAGAATGTGTTAATTTAATATAAAAAATTTAACTGTACTCAAATAAAAATATTTTGTCCTAGATTAGTCTCTTGTGTTAAAGTATTTGAAAGTCAACACGCATGTTTCACAATTTTAGTAATAACATAGCATCATCATCAAGTAGGAATAAAGGAGCATATTGAATTATAAGACATTTAAAATTGTCACCAGTATCATATGGAATTTCCCCCATTCTATCAATTTTTAAGTATTTAATACGTATGTATAACTCCTTCGAGTTCGAATTTTTTTCTATTATGAGAATAAAATCGCTTTTCCTTTAATAATATTAATCGTAGCTAATCCAAACAGACTTACTGAAGTTTAAAGATTATCTCATCATGTAAAATCTAACGAATGTATATATTTCGTGTACTATTCAATTCATATTTAGTTGATAATAGGTTTAGGAAGAATTTTTGAAGACGTTTGGAAAATATCGTATTACAACAGGATTTAACACATATCACAACTTTCTAATGTTTTTTACTCATCATTCGTTTAGAAATGTAACCTATATTTAGAATTTAAAAAGTAAAATATTTGCATAAAATAAAGGATCAGCCAACGGGACAAAGAGAATTAAGCATATTTTTATTATGATTGTTACTACTAATTATCAGAATATAAATGAAATCATAATAAAAAATATATAGCCATATGCTATCACTTCTACACGTACAAAGTAACAAAAAAAATTGTTAAGACAAAATGATATTGGATGAAATGACATGTATTATTAATAGTACACCAGAACCGAAAGGGTTAAATATTATAGAAATAAACATAAATTGCAATCTAGTGCAGTCGTTAATTTTGAGAAACTATATTCTAAAATAGCTTTTGAGTGACTGATATAGCTATACAGTAATAACATTTTATTAAAAATTCAATGAAATCATTTATCAATTTAGCGACAGAACAAAATATTTTTCCTCATTATGCATTACATTTTTCATTTCAATAAAGTAAATATTGGTTTAAAAAACGTGTGGTAATGGGATAAAAACATGCACTGTAATCAATGTACAACACATTTAATTTGTCCTTTTTACCTTTTATTTTCACATCACACATCTTTATATATTTTAAGTAAAAATGTTAAAGACAATCATCATTAAACTTTAAAAACTGAGTCATTTTTAAAAAAATTAGATAAAACTTTAACTTATTTTTGTCTTTTTATTTATTTATTTGTATTTATCTATTATTGTCATTATTTTAACTTTAACTTTTTTTCTTGAAATTAATTTCAATGCTATGTTTTTTATGAATAAAATTGGTATTGATATTTTCAAGTGGCTAAATATAGAAAGATGTTTTATCAATTTATCGTATATATACTTATACCTAAATTTAAAAAACTTGTGAATTTTTGCTATTCATAAAAAACCATACTATTGTCAATTTGATTTAAAAAGTATTTCTAATTATAATTTTATGGTCCTCAAAAATCTTAAATTATTATACATATGAATATGCTTATGTCTTACAAAAATTAAAATGGACTTCACATCAATGTTCTAATTGGGAAAACATTTCATATACAAACAATAAATGCAGTAATTTACGAAATAATATCAAGATTTTTTTTCTTCAATAAAAAACTATAACACTAAAGGAGGAATTATTATTTTAAATTTACTTCTAATAAAGAAAACACACTTTTTTTCGCCTAAATTAATTTTAATTTAATTGCAGTTCTCTAAAAAACCCTCTTTAATATTAAAATAAAAAACTCCAATTTGTCTGTAATCTTATATATAAAAAATAAAATGCAAATTAAATTCTTTTTTTTTCTTTTTTTTTCTTAATTCTTGAAATAAAATCTAAAGCTAATTTATCCAATGCGAAAGATCAGTCATTATTTATTCATAGCCTTTCAAATAAATTAAGAGTTTAATTATTTCAGTGAATATATCAATTTCGGTGAAAATTGCTAGCGGATTTTTTGTAACATCATTATTTGTTGCACGTAGTAATGAAAAATCTATACAGGTTGCGTGGATTATATAAAGTCTCTTTTCATAATTAGAAGCTCTCGTCACACATTTTAACACTCTTCAGTGGTGAGGTTATAATTGCTTTGTATTATGTCAGTGAATAATGGTGCTTGTCCACAATTAATGGTGTGTAGTAAATTTGTTGATTGATGAACTATTCTTTGATGCAATATAAAAATTCCCTTTGGGAGATTTTCGACAGAAACTCTACTGAGAGACGTTTTTATATATAGTTTAGCATTGCTTTTTCCTGCTTAATTAACCCTAGAATCGCTAGTGTTCTAAAAATATTACACACCATAAATTTTATTTACATTTTTTGATACTACTTGGTTATCCCGTCGACCAAAAAATTATCGCCAAACTATAGGATTAAATGCCAATAATGGATGACCGTGTATGTTACATTCAATGACATTAGACACGAAATACGTGTTTCGTTTCAAACGTCATTAAGTGATTTTAATTTCGACTTTTTATTTGTATTTTTACTAATATTCTACAAATTATTTATTTTTTGGACATTTAAGATAAAAATTATGTCAATATGTATAATTTGGCTATTAGTTTGGCGATTTGTATAATTTGGCGAAATTGGTCGACGGGATAACCAAGTAGTACCCATATTTTTAACTTATTTATTTAACTTATTTCGATGTGGTATACAATGAACTTATTTTATACATACTTTACAGGTTTGGCGAATCGAAATATTTTTATTTAAATCGAAATATTTTTATTTAGTAAAGGTCAAAATGCTACTACGGTTTTACTATTTACGGCTACGGCGGTTCCAGTGTTAAGCAATCTTAACTGTTTATTCTGGTGCATTTTCATGCTGCATAAGTATTATAATATAAAAAAAAACATTATTGATATTATTACATGCAAAAAATGCATTTACTTCAAATACAAATGCTTCGTATAAAAATGCAGAAATGTTTACTGAAGTAGCACAGAAAATTTTTATGAAAATTAAATACAATGTCATAGTTGCCTACACTGTTAAAAAATTGTTTACGGTAATTTACCGTGAATTATCCAGTAAATTTACGGAACATGTCACCTTTTTTTACATAAACGGTCAACTCTCGTAATTTTTTTATGTTTTACGGGCAAAAATCGTTGATGCAATGGCAAAGTCCGTTGATATACAAATAAAGTCCGTCTTTTTAGACATTGTCTGGAATATCTGCTGCAGCTTTGTTACAGGGTATGAAAACCATTAAATGTCTGGAAGCCTTTTTCTATTCTTCAGATATCAATTGATAAGAAGCCAATCAAAAACAACGGTTAACAAGCAGTTTCTGGGATTTGCGGAATCTTTTTAAAGTAAAAGTGTGCTTTTAGTGATCGTAAATTTCTAAACTTTATTTTTATTATTTCCGAAAAGCAATTTGTTTCTGAAATTTTTGATTCTGTGTTTTTCCCACTAAGTATTTATGAAAAAAAAGGAGATGTTCTGAAAATCGTGGGTATATAAAAAATTCTAGCGAATATTTTTTCTCGCTCGCGGATGGCTTATGTAATTTTTTACAATGCATTCTGTAGTAGATATTATAATTTATTATATTTTAACGCATCGAATGTCAAACACTGCATACAGTTGTGCCTGCTTATTCAACGCCTAAGAAAACCGGCTCCTGTTTCTTAAATCAAAATACTCTTATTTCTTGAATATAACAGAGTGAAGCTTTGTTTATTGTCTGTTTTCCAGATTAAATTGATCACTGCTAGAGATAGTTCGCTGCTTTGCTTTTTTCGTGAACAGATTAGAAAAACAATCATTTGACACTTAATTAGAAAAGCATTTTTCATCCTCAAGGATGCTGAAAGGTGTTGTGAAGTTTGGCGAAAAAACGCTAATTTAATACTAATGCTTCAGTGCATTTTGGCATCGTTGGTGTATTGTTGATCTTTTTTTTTTTTTTTTTTTTTCAGATGTTCACTGGAAACATGTATAATTAAATTGATTTTAATGTATGCTAAAACTGCAGTTTATTAAATAAACTGTTGGATTTTGCATTCATCAAGTAATTTTTTTTTTTTAGTGAAGATAATAACTATATTCGAAAGTGTCTTGAGTTTAAGACTGTTCTCAAATTCAAAGGTACAAGTTTATGACACATTTATTTTATTTATTTTTGTTCAGAAACCCATTGGAAACAATTCAGTCTATAGTAGTTTTCATTTTCATTCATTCATTTTTAACTAAAAATATCGTTCAGAAAATATTGTCAAATTTGTCGTTTGAACCGAATTTCCAACGCGAGAAAGAAAATCAAGTGGTCACGTGACCCAAAATCTCTAATAACTCGAGAATTAAATTATTTATTAAAAAATGGAAAACTCATTTCGATTTTAAATCGTTTCTAAAGCCAACCCTGCCAATTTTAAAAGAATTCAGTTGTCGAGCAGAGAACTTGAGAACAATTCTAATGAATTATACTAATAATTTATTGAGAGCATGATTTTTGACAATGAATTTAAAATGAAGATTGACAATGCATTATACTAATGGAAAAACATCAAGTTTGCGATAAAATGCACTTCGTACGTATTGTCACCGTATTAACACTAAAAAATATTGTTAAAAACTCTATGAACCATGAGTCACCAAATTTTGTCATTTGCCTCACAATTTAATTATATTAAAAAAAAAAAAAAAAAAAAAAAAAAATCGGTAATTTTTTTTTTAATTTAATGTAAATAAGACACTAAATTTTATATATGTGAGAGAAATATATTTATATTTAAAAATATGCTTTTTTAAACAATAAATGTTTTTTATCAACAGTCAGCATTCTTTTTAATCTAAAATTATGTGATATTTCATTAATCCATTTTCCCTAGTTGTTAGAAAGGTATAAAGAAAATTTTAAGAACAGAAAAATAGCTTTATTTATCATCATCGAGTCCTTTTCAAAACAATAATAGTTTTGAAAATGTCTCAGTGATGAGGTGGAAACCTATATCAACAGTTAAATAAAACTATTTTTCTGTTTTTAGAATTTTTCTTAAACCTTTTTAGCAAATAGGAAAAATGGATTACTACAAAGTGTTATTTTGCTATATATTGATTTTTCGTTAATTTTAAGTTTGGTATTCAGTGCGACAATGAGTGAAAAAATTGAAAGATTATTTAAATTAAAAAATCAAAAGTGAATGAATTTTACTGTGCAAATATTTTTAATTTCTTCGTGATATTAAAAGTTTTGCTTTCTAATTGAGCAAAGAATAGTATTTATGTAAAAATTTGAACATGCCCATGTCGATCACGACTATGAACCACATAAATGCAAAATGTTGCTAACAAACATTTGTATATACAGGCTTGTTAATAGCTTTACTTGTTAATATATGTAACTTATGACTGAAGTACTAAAGAATTGTGTGCTATAAAACGATTTTTAATTACGCATATTTCCACACTTAAGTTCAAATACGTCTGTAGGAAAGCAGGTGTATCTGAGTATATATTATACCTCTTTATACTCATTGCATAGATACGCAAAAAAATTATCAAAAATCCGTGTGTTACTATAGTTACCTGTTATCATTATAAAAAACTTGTTTACATATTAGTTCAAACTATAATACTACAAAAAATGTAGCGATATTTACAATGCAATTGCTATTTCTCTTTTTTTGAATACATAACAGCTTTAATGATGGTAAAATCTGAAAATTTTAGACTGTCCCACCTTTTATAATTTCATTATTTACATTTTTGAAATTTCATTTCATTCAAAGCATTATTGCATTAGCTATGTCACTCATCTCAAATCATTTGATTGCAGCTTACTCTCGAATATTAGAATCAGTTTGCACTTTAAGAGTAGCAAGTGCAAAAGTTTTATTCAAAATTAAAGTCTTTCTTACAAACAAATAGCTAATTAATCATTATATATAAAATTTATTTATTTCCATTTACTCTGCATGTAAAACTTTTTCAAGACAAATTTGATTTGTGTGTGTGTGTGTGTGTGTGTGTGTGTGTGTGGAATTTATAAACAATTTCACAATTTCAGTCGATGTCACAAGAGTTAATTTAATATCAAGTAAATATGATATTAAATTAACTTAGTTAATTTAATATCAAGTAAAAATAATTAAAGAAATGTATTTTAACATAATTTTTAAGATTCTGAGACATATTCTAAGTATGCACGCTGTTTAGTGACAAATTAAGTACTTGATTTTTACAAACCTTATTCATTATGTAATCAAATTAAAAATATTGATAAAATAACATTCTAACAAAAAAAAAAAAAAAAAAAAAAAAAAAAAAAAAAAAAAACAGAAAAGGTAACATTTTTAAATGGCAATAAAAAATAATAATTGAAAACCCCATATAAGCTTATTCCCAGAAATTTTTCTGAAGGAATCATTATAATTTTCGCTAAATACATTGCGGAAAGAGCATTGTTCATGAAAAACAAAAAGTGAAATGTACACTAATTTAATTCTCTCAATCAGCTGGCATGTACTATTTATAATATCTAAATGATAAGCACAATGTAAGCATGTTTATCATAAATTATATCATAAGTATAGATAATTTATAAGTATAACTTAGTTATAAGTTACATTAAATACGCTTAATGTAACTTAATATAACTTATTACATTTAATATAACACATTTATTATGCTACGCTTATTATAACTTAATATAATTTATTATAACTTATATATAACTGTTATGTTTATGATAAGCATGTTCATTAGTTTCTAAAATTTATATATGGACCTGTTCAATCTCATTTATTTTTGCCTAATTTTATTTGAATCTGAAAATATCTTCCTAATTCTATAAATGTAATTCTTTGGGTTATTATTATTATAAAAATGCTGCAATCAAATCAGCTAACATATAAATAATTTCAAGTTAAAAACCTTATAACATTTTTCCTTAATTTTTTTATTATGCTATTTTTATGTGAGAAATGCTATGTATTCCTCAGTTTATATTATATGCAGCTCTTAAATCAACAACTTTTTAAGTTGTACAATAAAAAGAATAGAGATAACCAATTAAATTTAACATAGATATAACCATAGAATTAAACATAGATAGTACCAATAGAATTAGACATAGCATTTGTATGATTTTCTGTTATATGCTCAGTGCAGTGATTATGTTTTATAATGTAAAGAATAATGCCTTATTATTACATGACCAGAGAAAAAAAAATAAAATATAGATGCATTATAGATTTAGCATTAAATAAACAGGATATAAAATAAAATAACATTATCAGTTTTAATACAATTTATATAAAGCATTATATAATAAGTAATTGGAAATTAAAATGTAATAACTATATTTATCGTTGAAATTTGTTTTGAGAATGTTATTTTGTTAATATAGTAGGTGATTCTACAAGTCTCTTTAAATTACATGCATAAAATCACACAAGTATAAAAATGTTTAATATGATGTATATATTGAACAAAATTCAATAAAACTGGGGTTATGATGAGGTTAAAACATTTGAAATTATCATTATTATTTTCTTCTGTTTAGATATATGATTTGTTAGCTTTGTATAAATAAAACGTTCTCTTTTTGCAGAAATCATTCCAATAAGAAAATATTTACATGATTATAGGAACGTAAATATTTATGTAATTCGTGTTATATTTACATAATTTGTAAAAGAAGTATGTAAGTTTTGTAAAAGAAGTAATAATTTAATTTTAAAGAATTATATTTTATTTTCAAACGCCTTATTTGTGTTTGACCAAGTATATTTTTAAATGTAGATTATCAGGATTCGACCCCGTGCTGTAATTAAAATATTTGAAAATTCACTGGATGTTACTTAACCCCTTATATCCCAGGTTGGGAATTCATGAAAATTTTAACTTCTAAAACGTTTTTCGTGAGTTATTCAGACTGAGTTTGAAGATTTACACAATATTTTAAGGAATTTTAGAAGTATTTTCCCAATTAAAGTTAATTAATTAAATTTGAATTTAAACTGATTTTCTGAAATATTTATAATTCTAATCAAACTTTTTATTTAATTTACATATGTATATTTATTTATTTAATAGGAGTGTAACAGTGGGAATACAGAGTAAAAGTATCCATTGAGGGCTATGTACCAGTTGTGGGTCACTAATTTTTTTAATTTAGACACATGCCGCAAAATGCATTTGTGAAAAGCGACTAAAAGAAATCTGATTGAGTAGTATATTAACTTTTCATAAACTGTTTCGAATTTTTTTTTTCCCTGCTGGTATGTTTGCTATTTTCTAGAGTGTCTTTAAAAACAGTTTTGGCAAATTCTTAGAAATTTTTTTAAGAGAATATTTTTATTTGAGACGTCATTTCTTTAATATTACCTTCTATTACGTTGTGAATAATTTGTTGAATATTCTGAAAATTTGAAGATTCATGCATCAGAAATCTGGCTGGCCCATTTCTGAAGCATATAGGGGGAGATAAAAAAAAAAAAACATTTTTCTTTTCTTTTTTCTTTTTTTTTCTTTTTTTTTTTTAAAGAATATATTTTGAAACGTTAAATGTTTATTCTAATACATGAAGGCAATACTGTAAATTCTCAAGCACAGAAGTCAACACATTTCGTAACACATTTTGTACTCAGAATCACAACACATTAATTTGTTGTGGTGCGTTTTTTGTGTTCTGATTGTATTCTTAATATGTTGAAAAGTGTTGCTCTCAAGAAATGTGTTCTTAAAATGCTGCCAGAGTATTGCCATCTAGAAATGCGTTCTAAAAATAGTGTTGTTAATTGTGTTGAAATATTGTTGATGAAAATAGTTTCTTAAAATAATGTTGTGCTGCACAACACTTTGCCAACAAATTAACAATACATTGTAAACACCACACAGCTTAAAGCACTATGAAACAACACATGTAAAACACTTTCAAAATATTTTGTACATGGCGTCTTTAAAATTACACAATTTTAAAAATGAATGTTTTGAAAACACATTTTCTTCTCTTGTAATTTTTAACAACACTTTTTAAACAATATTTTTATTTCGTACAACACATTCGCAACATATTCACAGCACAATCGAAAACGATTTTAGTTAGAAGTGTTGATTTTTATGTTCAGTTAGTGTTGCAAAAGTGTTTCACATATTTGCAGTGCATTATTCACTTTTACTTGATCAATAAGAAATGTGCTTTATTTCTTCAAAATGACAATATATTTTAACTTAGGGACTATCCAAACACTTTCATGAATGTCAATAGTTAAATACATAATCAACATGCAAAAATTTAAACTGAAGCCATAACCACTTTTAAATCGATCCAGAATGTGTTTAAAAGCTCGAATGAATATAATTTTCGTTGGAATGGGCCACTTCACATTCACTAATTAGACAATGTCCTATCAATCCTTGTTACAAAAAATAATATTTTTGTAATTTTGTCCATAACCTCCAAAAGCCCCAAGTTATCTGTAAATGCCTGAGACAAGTGCAAGATCAATAATCAGCTATATTAAATTAAAATACATAAAACATTCACTGAAAAAAACTAGTCAATATCAAAATCATCCCTCTATTTAATAAGTATTTTAAAAGATTTAATGTTATTTAATCAAAATGTTTAAACGTGACAGCCAAATCGCATACAGGAA
Source organism: Maratus speculifer (assembly GCA_964019185.1). Lineage (NCBI taxonomy): Eukaryota > Metazoa > Arthropoda > Arachnida > Araneae > Salticidae > Maratus > Maratus speculifer. The sequence continues at coordinate 117,417,118 of OZ025291.1, forward strand.
AGAAATATATAAATGATAATACATAAATAATGAGAAAGATAAATAATAATATTTAAAATATAAATAAATTAAAATAAAAAAAAATAGTACAAAACTTTCACACGATACAATTGCAAATGGAATAATATGGTGTTAGCTGGACGTTTATATGTCGAAGGCACCGAAAGACCGTTGCAAAAAACACAAGACAAAATGCTATAGCACAGGAAGGTGGCCACAGGTAGATTTTTATTTATTTAGACTTTTTATATGTTTTAGAATTGTATTTTGTTCCCTAAAATGGCCAACGAGTTCCCTAAAATGGTGAAAATACATTTTTCATATTTTTATTTTTTATCTAGCATTATATCTAGTATACCAATCTTTAAATTCATACATATATTTTATTATTAGAATATGGTCTTAATAATAAAAACGGCACGTGTTGTTATAATTAGGATTTTTAAATTTAAGAATTCAAATCTTTATAATTCTAATCTTTGTTTTATGGAGTAAAAATATGTTAGCTGGATGCTTGCATATCGAAGACACTGAATGTCCTTATAGGAGACAAAAAGCTACAACACAGGATCTGTTTTTAAACCTCCTCAAATATCCTCAGTTTATAGCTGTAATAACCAAAGATATTTTTTTAGAGAAACATGATAGAAAATTTAATTTTTTACATTTGTGTAAACAAATATAAAAAATTAAATACATAAAACATTCACCGAAAAAAGAAAACTAAGTCAACATCAAAATTATCCTTGTAATAAATATTTTAAAAGATTTCGTGTTATTTAATCAAAATGTGAAAATTGTGTTTAAAGTGTTAAAGGGTTAAAGTGTATTTATATTATATTTCATTTATCATTATGTGTACTAGTGCTATTGACTCATTTGGTATGGTTTAAAATTATTGCTTTTTTGTGTAATATTCAAAATATATGCGTAGATTTACCTGTTTTTAATTTTTTAGAAAAAAAAATTATAAATATGCTTGCATATTTTTATTGAAAGGTAATTTAAAAAATAATAATGATACTACTACTACTAATAATAATTGTAATAATAATGCAAAAAATATAAAAAAACCTCTTTTACGAATTCATCTATATATAAATAAAATTACTTTCTCCCCCACCTTCTTTTTCCTTTTTTCTCTACTTCGCACAGAATCGCTGCAGTCACTCGCATTAATTTCAATGTAAATTTTCTTCATCACTTACGTACTCAGCTTTTCCAAAGCAGAGACAACAAAGTCTTTTGCTAGGTTCTTCTAATAAACTAGAACTAAAGAATACGCTCTGATCCTTTTTTTATATTAAGTTACTCATTGTTAAAAGCAAGAACTCAAATGAGATTATACACTTTTCTCCTGATGGGATATCGAAGACGTATTGCTTTTCACTGCGTTATTTCTTTTACTCGTACTCCAGACGCAGGTTCGAGAAATCCTCCCTCCCTCTATATCCTATTTTTCTTATCTTTTCTATTCTCTAGAAATTAAATTTCATTTGCATAGATGCATTATTTTGAGATTCTTCAATTTTTTCAAAGACTTATTATTTTTCTAGTGTTTTTTTTCTTTTGTTATTTGTGAAGAAGTGGTGTAAGTCGCGTCTCTGTAACTTTCATTGTAGACTTTTTATTTAAAAAAAAGGTCTAATTGCTGAAAATTTACGGAACATTCAGAAAATATTGCTAATATTACTGCGGAATGTAATGATGATGCAAAATAACAGATATCTGAATATGCATATTGTGGGGAAAACTTCTATTGTTTCACATTATTGAAATAGAAGGAGATATTAGTCAGAAGAAATTATTTTATGGGCATTTTAAACACATTTTTACATTCAGCAGTCTGCTTTTTCATGTATATCGCGAATGTGTTTTTAGAATTTTGATATAAGACTATCTTTTCCAGTGGGAAAAAACACTTTCTTTGAGCATCTCCCAAAAATTTTGTAAAAATTTTTGCCATATGTAAGGAAATTTTTTAAGTCAACTTTTATTTTATATCATTTTATTTATAAAGAACGAAACTGTGCACAAAAGATACTAAAAGCTGAAATAAATTTACTCTGAATTCTTAAATAGTAAATTTATGTGTTTCTTCAGAATCAAAACTTTTGCATTGAATTTTGCAAATCTTTTAAAAGTAAGCGTTGTTATTGGGAAAATATTGGCATCCAATATTCTGGCAATGATTTGATTTTAAACGCATCCGTCAACATATGAAAGAAAGATACTTCGACGTAATCTCAAAAAGTCAGACATCAACTGTATCTGAAATGAAAAATGAACCCAATTTCGGTTCAATTTGTGGAAGAGTTAGAATATTCCAATATTAGATTATATTATGCATTTAGTTTGAAGGATTCAAATATTGTAAATGGCAAATGTTATATGAAATGTTATTTGTATGAATTATTTTCTAACATCCAAAGCTTTTGTATTTAGTGTTAATCTTTTAAAAAATATTTAAAAAAATTCAGTTGTATAAAAATTAATAATTATGAAAGAAATAAAACATTTGAAATAATTTATGATTTTACTTCAACTTTTATTATTTTTAACGCAGACACTTTAATATTTATTATTTAAACATACGCAATATTACCACATTCTTAAAACACAGTTTGATATAAGATTTGTAATGTTTCGAAAATACAAAAATAAAAGTAAACTATCTTTTAACACGCTATTTATATTATTCCTTTTCACTCTAAGACAAATGTACTGGTAATACTTCATTAAACGTAAAGATGCCAGCAAAAACAAGTGTAAGAAAATATATGCCATGCGTATAATTACATGTTACTAGTCCTCGCTCTACAAGGTTTGTTCTACAGCAACTTAAGGAAACACATTTAGTGTCTAGTTAGTTACATTTTAATATTTATTGTTTAAACGCAAAATATTATCACATCCTTAAAACTCAGTTTAATACAAGATTTGATGTGTCTCAAAAAAAAAAAAAAAAAAAAAAAGTAAACTGATCTCTCAACGCATTATTTATATTATTCATTTTCTTACACTATAAGATAGAATTTAAGAAAAATGTACCGGTAATACTTTATTAAACGTTAAGATGAAAGCAAAAACTAGTGTAAGAAGATATAAGCCGTGCAAATAATTACATATTACCAGTCCTCGCTCTACAAGTTTTGTTCTACTGCAACTTAATGACACACCTTTAGTGCCTCGTTAGGTACATTTTAATATTTATTATTTTAATATAACGCAATATTACAACAGCCTTAAAACTCAATTTAATATAAGATTTGTAATGTCTCGAAAAAACACAAGTAAACTATCTTTCAACGCATTATTTATATTATTAATTTTCGCTTTAATTTTAAGAAAAAATGTACCGGTAATACTTCATAAAACGTAAAGATGCCACAAAATATATGCCGGCAAATAATTACATGTTACCAGTCCTAGCTCTGCAAGTTTTGCTCTGTTGCAACTTAATGACAATTTAGTTTCTCGTTAGGTAACATTTTAATATTTATTATTTAAGCATACAAAATATTGCCACACTTAAAAAATACAGTTTAAATAAGATTTGTAATGTCTTGAAAAAACCAGTGTAAACTATCTTTCAACGCATTATTTATATTATTAATTTTCGCTCTAAGAAAAATGTACCAGGTAATACTTCATTAAACGTAAAGATGCCAGCAAAAACTAGTGTAAGAAAATATATACCGTGCAAATAATTACATGATACCAGTCCACGCTCTACAAGTTTTGTTCTACAGCAACTTAATGACACACATTTAGTGTCTCGTTAGGTCCATTTTGAAGCTATAACACTTTTTTACCACGAATTCAAATTGTGTGCATTCCGTGAAAGTGAGTGTTCAACCAGGAACACCGCTCCACTGGTTAAGTCACGTGAGCGTAACGCGATCAAAAGGCAGCACGTGAATCTGATCGCGTGAATTACACGCAGTTATGGTACGGGGATGCATTGTATAAGACTTAAGTGTACGTCGATGGAATTTTAATTTTCACTCGCCATCATGTTTTAGAAGTGTAATAGATGGATGAAATTTATTATTTTAAGTTTTCGAAAATGATGCTGCTGATTTTTATGATAACTATGCAATTTATAGTAATTATACTTCTTATCTGTCCAAGTCTGTAGACAATGTTAAAGGTGCAGTGCAACCTCAATTATCCGAACTAATTGGGACCGCTGATACCTCAAACATCGGAATTCTCGATTAATAGAAATCGTGTGTAAAAACTAACTGTGTTGTCGAATTCAACATTTCCTAGAATTACAAATAAAATAACTTTTTTAAATTATAAAAATAAACATATATAAAGTTGTTTAACAACTCAACAAATAAAAAAAAGAAATCAATTCCCAGTAGTAAATTTTAAAAAACAAATTGACTTTTTTAAAAACTACTCTATGACAAACATTGAAAGATACATTTTCAAAAATAAAAATAAAAAAATATTCAAAAATTATTTTTTAAATTTAATTACATTAATTAGTTAAATTTACATTGTTTTTAAAAAGGTCTATTATCTTTCGTTGAAAAAGTTTACATTTTCTTTTAGTGGCTGCCCGATCACACCAATTTATAAGCAACAGAATATCTATAGGCATAACATTGATTCTTTGCTCCAAATATTTTAGGGCAGCTGTTAAGTGCTTGAATACCTTCAGTATGACTTATAATCCTCAAGTCAAATATGGGAGATATAATTGTCCGATAATACATTGCACGTGATGTTCAATGGGACCACTTGGGCACCAGAAACAAAAAATTTTTCGCTGTTAATTTTTCAGAGTGCAATGTTTCTTGCAAATTAAGTGTTTTTTGGCAATGAGAGCCTGTAGCACGGACAGTGAATAAAGAAGTGTGTTTTTTTTCAAGACTTTTTGACGCAAAAATCAGTTCGGTTAACAGAGATTTCGATTAATCGAGGTTCTGCTTTAATAAAGATGTTTACTCTACAGGGATATTAATTTACTTTACTGTAATATTCTTGACTGAAATTGGAAAACAAAAATGTTTATTAAACATAATATAAACATAAGAATATTTATATTATGATGAATACTTGGGGTGAAAAACGAACACATTTTCTTTTCTGATTTTTTTAAAACTCAATTTGCTGCAAATGACAATAAATGGTGGAAAAAAATATTTTCAGTTCAAATTTAAGAAGAAATATGAGCAAATCTCTTCTATTTAAATTAATTTTAAAATTTGTTTCCGCTATAATGATAAAGACGATTTATTTAAAATGGTTTTTGAAAATTTTGCTTAAAAATAAAAATTTACTTATAATTTCTAATGTAAAATTTGCCTAAAAAAGATCAACATAGAGTTAGTTTACATTTAAGTAAGAAGTAAAAAGTTTCATTAACACATCAAATTTTATTTTTTTCTTATTTATATATAAATTTTCGTACATTATTATGTTAGTAAAATTACTGATGCGATGAAAAAAAAAAATGATAATGCTACACGGGTTATGATATTACAAGTGTCGTATTATGGAAAATTTTATTGTTTATATCTGACTTCTTAATAGGTAATATTCGTGATCATTATATTTAATTTTTCACTGCACATTTTTTTCTATTTTTATGAAAAACTTTATTTGAAATCCATCTATCGCTCTTATAATGAAAAATAAAAAAATAATTAAATTTTAAACTTTCAGTAAAAATTTGATGTATTATGGCACATACTTTATATATAATTAGAGTTCTTAAATATTGTATTGCTATATTTTGCAACAAAATGACTTTAAAATAATTAATTTTATCTGCTTAACTCTCTGCAACTTTTTTATATTAATATTTTTAAGCATTCAGTAAAAATAATGAACGAAAATTTCGCTTTAATAGCTTGATCGCTTTTTGTTTATTTGTTTCCGGAGAATAAATTCTAATTTTTATTAAATGCGAATTTTTGACATGGACAAAAAGTGTTATTGTTATTCTATCCTTTGGACTGTTCTTGATCAGGGATATAGCTGATATTCTCCAAATTCACGGTACATAATGAGAATTATAATGCTTTTAGGTATGTGCCAGATCTGGCACACGGGTTTATCTAGTCAAGGGTTAATATATGCTATAGAAAGTTTCGATAAGGATATTATTTTTAAAATAGGGATAGGAAAAATAATTTTTTCCCATACAATGTAACTCCGATACTATTTTAAGAATGGTTTCAATATTAATTAGATCAAATTCTTTATTTAAGAAAAGAAACTCGTTTGAAAATTGATTCAGATGTTATTTTAATAAAAATTATTTTATTAATTTACATATGTGCATTTTGTTCGTAACATAATAACATTTCAGATTTTGACGGTTTGTATTTTTATTTTTAATATGATTATGGTTCTTATCAGAATTGGAACCAAAGCATGCCAAAATTATTCGTTTTTAATATATTTCGTAACACCTTTCTTAAGCACTGTAAATTGGTTATTAAACCATTCAGCTTGTGAAATATCTTATAGATCAGTAATTCATTTTTTTCCTAAATTTGTTTTTTCTATATTTCCATATTTGTTTCAATAGATTTCAATAGGTTACATAAAACTTAACAAAATTAGGAAAATTAAATTATATGTTTCTTGAAAAGAAAAAAATTTAAAAAAAAGTCAACGAATGACAAGTGATTCAAGTCTAACCCAAGTTCACGTACATGACAAATTCCAGGCATCGATGTGACTCAACAATTAACCTCAAATCCTGACTAACTCCACTTCTCCTCAGAGTTTTTCATCCACATTGTGCCGCGAAGATGCACTTAGAAAATGGCGATAAAAAAGAGCGAAAAGGAGGGGGTGAGAAAAAGGTAAGAGAAAACGAAAGAACAAAAAATGCACACATAAACAGACACATACATATACAAGGCGGAGGATAACAAACAAAACAAAAAGAGAGTGAAAAAAAAAGTTGTGGGTCGCTCCCATTTTTGCCTCGGCTCGGACCCTAACTCAATTACTGCCAGTACGAATTTTCATTCGGCAAGCAGAAGACTGTTTATATATAAAAGCAAAGGCGCGAAGGGGAGTATGTGTTTGGACTGCGACACATCTCTAAGTGTTGCCCGGGTTGCCTAACTTGGTTATCCCGGGGAGGGTTGGGCCTGACCGGCGCACGTCCATGGTAAATCCGGCCTCTTTCGATCCGGTATTCCCGCAGTGCCAAACACGGCGGCGACACGTCCGGCTGTCCGGCTAGTGATCGATGTGAAGTGTTGTTAGATGGAAAAGTGATATACAGAGGCGCACTTAACTGTGACCTATCCGGTTGCTTTGTAAAATGTGATGGGGCGGAGGAGGAGAAGACAAAGTAAAAAGGGGCTTCTCATTGTGCAAGTTTAAAAATTCCTTTAATAAGTGACAGCTCGAAGGAAGACATAGTTTAATTATTTAGTTTTTAATTTTTATGTGTACTAAATAGCCGATCAGAAAAAAGTTCACGTGGGCGAACTTATTCATCATCAGTGTCTTGTTAAAGACTTAGTCTTCATTGATTGTATCAAAAAAAAAAAAAAAAAAAAAGAGTTACCATCTTTTATTTAATTAATTCCATCAACAAAATCATTCAATTTTAGCCAAACTGAAAGGAATTTTTTTGTATTGATAATTAATGCTTGGATGAATGATGATTTAAAAGAAATCCTTCAGGATCTTGAATAATTTTAAAGACATAATTTCAACTATATTGGAGACACTATTTCATTTCAAAGTATTTTATCTGATTAACATACCAATGAAATTACTGAAGAATGAATGTTCAAAGTTTTATTATATATAAACTCAAATATCATATTCAGTAGATTTCACAGATTGAATCAAGTGCATACAAACAACAGATTTTTAAATAATTATTTTATATGATTTAGACATTTTCAGAAATTATTGATAACTTTAATAAAGAACTAGCAAATTTGCTAGTCAAGAATTATCCAATGATCCCAGATACTTCCAGTTCATGGTATTAAATAAATAGTGAGAATAATATCTGCCTCACTAAGAAATCGATGAAATTTCCCAGGGCGCAGAAAAATATTACTAAGAAGCGACAAGTTGTAACTTACTGGAACTTAGTGGAGTGACCAGAGAGAGAGCAGAAAAACAGTGCTTTGACAGAAAATCGTTTTTTCAACATAAAGATTTGGCTGCTCATGCTCCGTGGTGTATTGAGGAAAAAAAATGCAGGAAAACATGCGGAGTTCGTAGTAAAATATATACATTTGATTTGTCATTTTAAGGTCTCGGATTTCTTTGAAATATTTATTAGCTCAAGTATATTCATCTCAATTTCAGTCTTGAATAGTACAGATGTAAATAATTATTTTGCAACTATTTTAAGGGCATGTTATGTTTTTAGTATCCGTTTATACTTGATGCCTTTTTAAAATATCTATTTAGTCATAAATATATATATTGTTTGCACACGTGGGAAAAGAAATAATATGATTATAGTTTGCATAATCTACAAGATTTTCTTGAAACTGTCGTTGTCAAAGTCGATGCCGAAATTTTTATTGTACTGAAGCGAATAATAAAAGTTAGAATATAATAAAAGTAACTTATAAATATATTAAAAAGTATTTAAAAATTATAGAAAAGGATAAGAAAAAAAAAAGAAAGAGAAAGTAAGAAATTGTATTCAGATTACCATAAAATATGAAACATTTCAGACTGGAAACTTTTTGCATGCTTTAGAATTTATTTTCACCTCGTTAAATATAGAAATATATATATATATACAATTACGCATGCATGAAAAAAGGGAGGGAAAGGCGTAAATACGTATAACATTTAATTAGACATTTCCTACAGGAATAAAATTTAGAGCATTTTTAAGTTTTTATCTTTTTGTGAATTTTTTTAGATACTAAGTCAAATATTTTTTAAAGTAATGTCACATAATAATAATAATAAATATTTAATTAGTTTGAGTAATTGTATGATCATGACAAATTAATTTATAAAATATAGTATCTATTAGTTTTAAAGATTTAATAAATTAAAACTAGCTAACCAATTAGTTTTTACATTATGATTATGATAGAAAACTATTAAAGCGAAAAAAAAAAAAAACATTTTAATTAAAAATGGTTAAAAATAAGATATCGATAAATAAAATGATTGAAATATAAAACTGATTTCCACATTTTGCTCGCACATTAGATATTTTAGCAAGAGTTATGTGTGATTATTGCACCCAAAATATATTTTATTAGATTACTGATATTTTGTGTACTTATAATGTAAAAAGTAACAAAATATTAATTTATCTAAGTATTTATGATAGCGATTTACCATATATCATTTATAAAGTAAATTTAGATTAAATGTAAAGAAAAAAGTACTAAATAATTTTTAAAATATTTTGTTATTAAGTTTGGTAAATTTTTGGTTAACAATCGACCTATAACTTCAGTTTTTGGAGCTACCTTTCAATATTTTTGTTATTCTTAATCATTTATTTCCTCTAAAAACACAGTTTTATTCATAATAGTATCATATATTTAAAGGAAAAAATAATTAGTTAAAAAAGCAAACAAATTATCTTATCATTTCACTTTTTATAGTTTTCAAAGAACATCGATGTTTGATATTAATATTAAACAGAACATTTACAAATTTCAATTGATATTTTGAAAACTGTTTTATACGCCCGAATATTTTTTAAACTATTGAAGTAAAATAATTGTGAAGTACATTAATTACATTTATTAACTATTAAAAGTTTTTATTTGTCATGTGACTTATTTAGAAATATTTAAGTTCTTATGCTTAAAGATGAATTTTATATGCAAAACAGAAGATGAAATGTAAACAGAACATTTATGTTTGTTTGTTGCAAAAATAAAAATAGTAAACATGCTTAAATTTTAATGGACATGTTTCAAGGCTAAACCATCTACGGTTAAGATATTTAAAAGGAATATTTAAAAAAAGTTAAATAATAATTTTATTTTTGACTAGAACATATCCTAATCCTTGTCTTTAATATTTTATTAATATTTTAATTATAAAATATTTTTTAAGTTTAATTTTGAAGTTGAGCACAATTTATAAAACAACAATAATCAAACAATTGTGCATTTTTCTTAAAATATTATTTTTTCCTTGTTAGTTGCTGTTTAAATAAGGCATGTGATAATGCATGTAAATAATGCATAATAAATTCCGATGGAAGTTTAATAATTATACTTTTGCTTGACTTTCAGGCTACTGATTTTTTCAGCGTAAGAAACAGTTACAAATGAATTTGTAAAAATTGCATTTCAAATGAATCACCCCTGCAAAAAGTTACATACATACAGTTTATAATATTTTTCCCTAGATTGAATATAAATGCTTATTTACAACCATATCAAAGTCAAACATACCTCTAAATCACCTTACATTATGTTGTTTGTACACGTTTCTTTTATCTGATGAATGATTAATATTTGGCACATTTCAACGATCCGATAACATCTATATCTTCATTCTGACGATTCACTGAAGTTGATGAAACTGTTGGATAAGAACCAGGATTTTTGTTAGTGTCCGATCCATCATCTCCACAATATTTAAACAGATTATTAATCTTCATTCAGAATGCGTGCTATTTAATTTTCTTATCTCACTCCTGAACTTCTATTATTAATCAATTTTCTGACTCTCTTTGCCGGAAAAAGAAGGAAGTGTTTTGGGATGAACTTAAGGATAATATTTCTCCTACGGCTGGAAAATTCAGTGACTGTCTAGGAGAAAATTTGAAAGATATTATCTTAAAGTTGCAATAACTTTTTTGACAAAATACAAATGATAATGAAAAAAAAAATGCATCACCTATGAATATCGACAAATTATGTCACAATTGTTGACAAGGGCAAACGTAATATCTGTGACTCTCAAGAAGATACAATGATGTTTAGAATACATTATGTATTAGTCTGAGAACTACTATAATCATAATATAAATTAGTTTTTCAATCGAAACACAATTTAAACATTTCGCTAAGCACTAAACTGATATAAAATGAATAATTGGAAATTAAATTCCATTCAACAAATTTGAACAACGGCTGTAAAGTCTATTTTACTTATAACTATGCGCAAATAGATTTTCTTGATCTCATGACGATTGACTTATTTAAAACTTCTAAGTAGAATGAATAAATCTCCAATAAGATTTGTAAAAGTTCTATTTGAACATTCGAATTATCTAAGACAAATTTATTGTTGATGTTTTATAACCAGAAATGGCACATATAAAGAAACGATTTATGAACATCTGAAACCATTGTAAAATTTAAATTTTAAAAACTTGAATGAATACTTTTCTTACAAAATAATACTGTTGAATGTTATGAAGGCATACAAGAAAGACATTATCTTCGGAGAACTGTGATTTTGTAACTTTTGTCTCGGGAGAAAAAGACTGTAACTGTGATATACTTTTCTGCTTCTCTGAGCTTCGGCTTCTTATCTGCACAAGTAACATGGATCTGCTGCCTTTAGCCTATTACAACTATTTATTGGATGTCAGATACAGATTAGCAAAGATGGGTGTGTATATGTAATTTCTTATGTAGTAGATAGACTCCATTTAATTAATTTTTGCTTCATGGTTACAAATGACAAGTGGAATATTTCAAAACGTAAAATATAGTCGATAACCCTTTCGGGTAAGGTATACTATTAAAAGTACCATGTCTTTTAATGGGGCATTATTTTGCTTTAAGAAATACTTTTACTACTATTTACATGTAGTTATGTTGGCATATGTTTATGCATTTACTATCTGACTTCATTTATGTTTAGGCATTTAACAATTATTATTATTATTATTATTATTATTATTATTATTATTATTATTATTTGCTTAATTCTCTTTGCATGCACATTTTTCGATTCTTTCGTGTTAAACATATATATATATATATCACTCTTTAAATTTAAAATAAAAGTAACTTTCCTCAAAGAACCATATGTAATAAAGGGTAAAAAGTATAAAAAAATTAGTAATATAAGTTAAACCCTTATTAGGTGCGTTCGTAATTATGTAAGTACGTAGCACCTATTGTTGTCGCTCAGTCCGTCCGTCTGTCCGTCCGTCTGTCTGTCCGTCTGTCTGTCCGCATATAACAACGCAAAAACTACCCAACCGAATCGTATGAAATTTAAAATACATAATTATAACATAATTTTGTCGAGTCATTCCAAATTTTATGAAAATCCGATGGATAGATCAATTACAGGGACAATCAAAAGGATTCCGTTACATTACAGTCAATGGGGAAAAAAGTTTCAAATGCATCTTAATGGTTTAAAATTTATAACATATAATTATTGCGTAATTTTGTCGAGTCATTTCAAATGTTATGAAAATCGGATGCATAGATCAATTACAGGGACAATCAAAAGGATTCCGTTACATTACGGTCAATGGGGAAAATTTTTCAAATGCATTTTAACCGTTTGAAATTTAAAACATATAATTATTACGTAATTTTGTCGAGTTATTTCAAATGTTATGAAAGTCGGATGCATAGATCTCTTACAGGGACAATTAAAAGTATTCCATGACATTACGGTGAATGGGAAAAAAGTTTCAAATGCATTTTAATGATGTTACACTCATTCGAACATAATAGAATTGGCATGAATCTATGAAATATATACTAAAATATGCATTCTGTACAATCTGTGATGCAAAGATTTTTTATTAAAATCTTTGCATAAAATCTTTGTTTTAAATTACAGGGCCACACAAAAGTATTCCACTACATAATGCTATACGAGGAAACATTGTTTGGGGCGTGTTTTAATTATATTCAACTATTTCACATTGTATGAATAAGATATACGTTGCTGAGGTGTAATAAAAATTACTTCCTGCATATTTACAGAAACACAAAGATTTCGACTATATACTGTATCGGAAGTACGCTCTACTATATCAGCAAGATCTGAATATTTTTAAAACTTCGTTATCGTACGAATGCACCTCATTTGCTACGTTCACGTGCAATTTCCAACTTGTTGTAATATACTATTTTCTAAATACTCCAGAGATTCTTTCTTAGACTATTGTCATATGAATATTAAATGAATAGTACCCAAAACAGAAACATTTGTTATCTTTCAGACAATCAAATATTCGTTAAGTGCTAATTAATCTGTTTGGATAGCCAGTGTTAATGTTATAAATGTAAAAGTAATATTTTTTAAAAATTGAAAAAATCTTCGTACCCGAAAGTGTTAATGTATCCACTTAAAAGTATCATTTATAATCGGCAAAAATAATCATATTTCAAATTTAGAATTAAAATATTGAATAGATGAATATTGAATAGATGAATTTTAAGTGTCAATATATTAAAGTTTAAAAAGGTGCATGACCAAGTAATTTATGAATAAATTTAAATTATTTCTTCGAAAGACACTTTTAACATATCAAATGAAAATAAGTTAATTTCATAAAAGTTATCTTTATTCAATATATCAAAAATTATTTGTGTAAATCAACACAACATTTTCTGACAAGTGCACTAATTTTAATTTATATTTTAATTAATGTAACAAGCCACGTTTTCTTCCAATTTATTTTTTATCCATCCTTAAGGCTATTTTTTCACCCTATTAAGTCTCATTCCATTTTTACTTCATTATAGTTATTTTAAAGTTTAGTTGAAGTCTTTGATCTTCAAACAATAGAGGAAATAATAGAATGGAATAATTATAATTACATAGAATTGTATTGCAGATCACAATCTTTTTTTGGTAGGTTACTTCTTTGAATTTGTTAAATTAAAATGATTATTATAAGTGCAGGCAGTTCTTAATGTGCTAAAAATATTTTATTTTACTATGAATTTGTACATTATTCTATAATTTATTTGACTGTGAAATTTAGTAAACGCGTTAAATGATAATTTATTTCTAATTGCAAAGTATCAGAATACGTGGGGGGAAACAGTAAATGTTTAATGTCAATGAATTTTTGGGATAATTTTGTTTTTCGAAATAATTTATAACTTATTTTCGATAATGGCACCGAATATACACTTCAGATAAATTGTCTTTCTCACGGTGGCAGAATATTTTTCCTAATCGACTGAAGGAGCTATAAATTAGTTATTGTTACACTGTAAATTTAATTAATCCGATTCTTATCTTTCTGAGTTTCAAGAAAGTCTTACTGACTCATTTTATTATGTATAAAAGTTTCGCTGTCTGTGATAACTCCAATAAGCATAAATACTTGATATTATAATATTTAAGTACATTAAGTTACAGTTACATAAAAAATGCATTCGAAAAGTTAATATGCGGGCTTGGCAATCATCTAAAAAAAGTGGAACCCGTCGAATTTTGACGAAAATAAATGTTTAAGAAGGAACTGTTTCATTGATTTATTGTAAACCTAAAAAATTAGCTACAGTAAAAAATGCATCTTACAGTGATCAGTCTAACTTTGAAACAAATATTAAATAAAGCTAAAATTAAAAAGAAAAAAAATACTATTTTTATTAAAATCAGTTGTCCAAATTATTAGAATTAAACTTTAATTGCATTTGTAAAAATTTAATAATAGAGTAAAATATAATAAAGATCAGTTATTAAGATTAAATTATCAATTGAGGGCTTTTATATTTTGTATAAGTGCGTATGAAAAAAAATCAAATTGACACGATCTTAGAATTTCACGTAAGGTAACTCACGTAAGATCACTAAACCCGTCATAATTTTCTGCTTGACAAAATTTACACGCGCACGTTTCAATTTTTATCAACTTAAAGTGAAAATGGCGCATTTCTGTTGCCATAATTACAAAATTCGTACTAAAAACAGTAAAAAAATTTAATATGTCAAGAATAAATTGAAATACAGCTTTCAAATAAATTGCATTTAAAAGTACATATTTTTCTCTATATGATGGTGTAAAAATTGAAAATATGCGATGCTTAGAAGTATAAGATTTGCAGTACCGAAAATTGGAAAACCTAATTGCATGAGAAAGTGTTGCCATTTGCAAAATGACGTAAGCGTTACGCACAGACATCTTTGGTCTTTATAATATAGATATATGGTTAATTTTACAATTTAATTTAAAAGCTTTGCACTATATCTTTTTGATTCAAATTTCTGATTTTAACAGCACTGTAAAAAATAATTATTGATTTTACAGTATAATACTGGCAGCTAGGATTCTAGTATTATATTTGAAATTAACTGTAATAAACAATAAATAAAGAATAATATACCGTTTTATAATTGAAAATGCAGAAATAGACCATATATTACTACTTAGCGGTACGTTGTAATTTATTTTACGGTTTATTATTGTTATTTAATAATATGATTGTTAATTTCACAATATTATACTGGCACAATAATTTAGCTAGTACAATACTGTATAATCAACAATTTATTTTTTGAAGAAATCAGACAGTGTTTTTTACTGTCTAAGTCCTCATACTGAAATAACATGAAGCTGTTGATGCTTAGAGTAAAATAATTGCTCTCTCCTACATCTTCCGTATCCGATCCGACCCATTCTACCTGCGGCATTGGACTGTTCCGCGTACACACAGGCAGTCAAAATAAGAAAAAGTGAAAACCAAAAAGCGGAGAAGCGCTCTTGTGCAATCAATAACGTAACGAAGAGAGAGCCATGCCCGTGAAAACGCGTGTGAAAATTGCCCTCCATAATATCAAACAGAAGTGAAGAGGCGGCCCGCTGATTTGCACCCTTGGGAAAGGTTGGGAAAAGGTCAATGCCTGGATGGCCAGAGCTCTAATGGCACTCAAATGGAACATTGACCATGCAGGACAATCCCCAGTCTTGTGACTGGAAGAGATTATGAACTATTTTTCTGAGGATATCTCCGACGTTATGGATATTAAAGAGGGATGTGGAGAAAAAAAAAACTCTTATGCAATACGAATTTCGTTTATGATTATGATTTCACCTCTAAAATTTATTTTTATTTATTAAGACAGGCAAATACTGTTAAAGACAAAAGACTTTGCTGTTAATTATAAAATAACATTTATTTTGAAAAGCAATCCTCAGTCTTGTGATTGGAAGACATAAATAACTATATTTCTGCGGATATCTCCGACGTTATGGATATTAAAGAGGGATGTGGAGGGGAAAAAAAACTCCTATGCAATACGAATTTCGTTTATAATTATGATTTCATTATTAAAATTTATTTTTTATCAATTTATTAAGACAGGCTTTTGTTGTTAATTATAAAATAGCATTTATTTTGAAAAGCTTCCCCAGTCTTGTGACTGGAAGAGATTATGAACTATTTTTCTGAGGATATATCCGACGTTATGGATATTAAAGAGGGATGTAGAGAAAAAAAACTCTTATGCTATACGAATTTCGTTTATGATCATGATTTCATTTCTAAAATTTATTTTTAATTAATTTATTAAGACAGTCAATAGTTTGCTGTTAATTATGAAATAGCATTTATTTTGAAAAGCAATCCTCAGTTTAGTGACTGGAAGAGATTATGAACTAGTTTTCTGCTGATATCTCCGATGTTATGGACATTAAAGTGGGATGTGGGGTAAAAAAAGAAAATTCTTATATAATACGGATTTTGTTCAAGATTATGATTTCATTTCTAAAATTTATTTTTTATTTATATATTAGGATAGTCAATAGTTTGCTGTTAATTATAAAATAGTATTTATTTTGAAAAGCAATCCTCAGTCTTGTGACTGGAAGAGATTGTGAACTATTTTATCACGCTTTTATCAACTTCACCTGTATGTTTGTGAGTTTGTGAGTTTGTAACTCTCCTTATTTTATGTATGTTCACCGATTACTCCGAAACCATGAAACCGATTAACTTGGTTTTGGTGTTAAATGAAAGACAATGCTCTCGAATTGGTACAACTTCAGTTTCATCGAAATTGGTTCAGTACTTTTTTAGTAATTAGGCAAAAACTAATAAAATTAGTGATTTTTCGCTAATTAAAAGTGTTGAATACGTTCACTGAATGGAGTGTAGACAGCATGGCCGAGCGGTCTAAGGCACCGGATTGAAGCTCTGTTTTTCGAAAGAGATTGTGGGCTCGAAACCCACTTCTGACATTATTTACATCTATGTAAAATTTAAAAAAAAATTCCGTATTACAATTTTTATTTTTAACGGGCTTCAGAAAAGGAAGAGGAAGTTATCAATTCGACGCGTATGTATTTTTTTTTCTATGTATATTCACCAATTACTCTGAAACTATCCAATCGATTAATTTGGTTTTTGTATTAAATATAAATATAGTTTAAAAAAACTAAAAACTACGCTTTTAAAGTAATCAAACTAAAAAGTGAAAAATAAATATAGTTTTAAAAAAAACTAAAAAACACGCTTTTTAAGTATATCAAACTAAAAAGCGTGTTTTTTAATTTTTTTAAACTATATTTATTTCTGCGGATATCTACGATGTTATGGATATTAAATAGGGGTGTGAAGGGGGGGGGGACTCCTATGCAATACGAATTTCATTTATGATTATGATTTCATTTCTAAAATTTATATTTTATTTATTTATTTATTAAGACAGGCAATAGTTTGCTGTTAATTATAAAACAGCATTTATTTTGAAATAGAGAAACGTGATAACTGTTTAAACACTCCGAACTGGAAAGCTAAATTATATAGCTTTAGTATAAACCAGGGTGAGGAAGAAGCGCATATTACATTTCAGTTACATCTAACGGTAAATACTTTTTTACATTTGATTTGAAATTTTTTGATACGATTTTTAAATTTTCAATAGCTGTACATTCTCTTTAAGAATGTACAATTTTACATTCAGGCAAGTTGCAATTTATAACATTACGTTTAAAACACAAAATTGAAAGTTATAGTTATTTCTATGCAGTTAAATTAATAAAGAGAGTTAACGAAAATAGGAATCAATTAGAAAAAAGAGCAATAACAGCCAAGAAAAAAAAATTACACTTTATCAGAAGTATATTATTTTTAAAACTATGTTAAAATGTTTCCTATTTTTATATCCTTTTATGTATCAGTTTTTTTTTATTTTCTATAACTGTTTGATGAAATGTTTTTTCCTTCAAATGAAATGTTATGCAAAACAGATTCTTTTAATAATAAACTAAAACGAAACAATGAGAGGAAAGAGGAGTTGTTAAACAGAGAAAGAATGTACAGAGTTTGTAAGTAGTGAAAGCACCACAAAATTGAAATTTTCAATTTAAATAAGATAAAACGATTACTCGTGTAAAATTTCTTGCTATTTGAAACAAGCTACTTTAGATCTGAAATCTATGGGATTCTCCCCTTCTTCTTTTGGGAAAAGGTTTACCGACAACCATAAAATTCCAGTTTGAAATTATAATGAAGATAAAATAATTAATAATGTAAATATTTTTACTATTTATTTAGAATGGATTAAAACAAGATAACATAGATTTGAAACCTTTGGAATTCTTTCTTTTTTTCTTCTCATGCACAAGGTTTTATCGACAAAATTAGATGGTTATCTGCTATTTTATAAAAATGTTTATAAAATAATCTAAAGTGATTTAAAAAAAATTATGATAAAATAAAATAGTGTTTAACTTCTATTTCTGCTTATTTTCATTTATATGTGTAAATATCTTGCTCCTTTTTGAGATTTCACGTTTAAACTTTTATACTGTAAATATTTCAGTTTTAGCTGTCTGATTGCATTTATTTGAGTAATGATGAAATTGCCTGCTCTAATAAATTACATAATTTTCATATAATTTTCGTACACTTAAGACCAACATTTTCTTCATGATATTAAAACATACGTATTTATGAACTAGTTTGCATTAAAATGCTATTTTATTAACTCATTATCACGTTATTCAAGTTATTATAACGTGTAACACTTTTAGCTTAATCTTTTTTTAAATCTATGTCCGGCACTGCAAATTTTTATAGATTTTTTTTGTTGTTGCTGTTATAAAATTTTTATACCTTTTATAATTATATGTAATACCCTTTTATTAACAGGGTAAAAAAAAGAACTTTTATTTATTTTTGTATAATTTCGATATTCCCTAAATTGAAAGCTTTTTTCTACCTTTAAATGGCCTTAATTTTTTAAAATAAGAAAGAGGACAAAATAAAAATAAAATATTGAATTTCTTGATATTTTTTTGACAAATGCTTCAATATCTTGTTTAGAATAAATAAGAATAAGATTAACGTTTTTATAATATTAATTAATATGCGTGAAACTTTTTCTTGCGTTTTGGGTGAAAATTATTTGTGGCAAAAAGTAACACATTTTGATTCAAGATTATCCTTAATTATTTAAGTAGTCTTCCCTCAGTATCCCATATTAATTCGATAAAATGTTTACAATCAAACAGCATTCTTCAAAGCGTATTAAGCCTCTGGCAGATGATTAGATTATTTAGTTTTTTTTTCTCCCAGTCTTCGTCTTAAACGACTGTCATCGGAAAAAAAAAGTGGGACACACAGTCCAACTGTTGCGAGCACTGTAATGCCATAATGTGACCACTTTGGAGCAAGAGACTGGGACATATGAAACTCAATGATAAATAACTACACGTGAAATATGAGCGTTTCTGCTTTCCAAAATAAGACGCTTTATGATGGATTGTCTATTGGCCCATTAAATGCGGGGCGTTTCATCACATACTATGAGCTGGTAAGAAACTTTTGCTTTTATTGCACAACGGGAAAGCCATATTTAATGTTCCTTTTATGCAATAAATAACCATGTTTTTATATTTGGAGGCTTTCTTTTTTCTTTCTTTATTTTAAGCGTGCGCGTTTGTAGTAAATGTACATATTTCAACTACGAGCGGATTTTTTTTCCTGTTATTTATTATTTTGTGATTATGTTTGCTTCGTCTCGGTTGGGAGACTTTAGCGGATTCGAGAGAATTTTGATATCATTATTACGGGGTTCATGAATGGGCGACATTTTATTTTCTTGTTTATTTATATTTAAGAATTCTCATTAAGACCTTTTCCTAGAAATCATAAATGAATCCAATTTCATCAACTTTTTATTCAGTTCGAAACGAAGGGGGGAAACATGAGTTATAATTTATAAATTTATCAAAATTCTCAAAGCACCATAGCAGATTATGACATTTAAAACCAGCATAATTTTCTTTTACATAAATCACCATAATATTGCTATATTGATTTTACTTTCTGTTTGCTTCATAAATAAACCTGTGCCATAAACAGAAGATTTTTTGTAATACGGACGATTTATGTACCTTAAACCATCTACGCATGACCGTTTGCGGATGCATTTGCAAATTTGTTACATAAGTTATGCTTTTGGGAATGTATTACAGGAAATGTAAAATGAGAGCATTATGATTTATCCCTTTAGTTCACGGATAAATTTAGCGATAAATTGAAAAAGAATCGAAAAGTAAAGAAAACAAGATTTTGATTTCAATTTGAAAATTAAAAAAAGAAAAGAAAATTCTTGCATTAAGGAATTATATTTATATCTATCTACTATCTATCCATATATGTGACAGATAGGGTGATTTATAGTGTGTGTTTACTGTAAAACCACGATAAACCAATGCAAATGATCATCTACAATAGTGAATATACAAATTAAAAATGAAGTTTTAATGGAGATTTTAAAAATGTATATTAGGTACATTTGTATTTTTGGCTTCTTTTTTTCTCGTTTTACAATGTACGATATCCCGGATGTCGTAGATATTCCAGATTCACTATTTAGTTTGTTAGCTAATGCAAGGATGAAATTGTACGTGTTTTTGTAGAATTTAAAGTATTTTGGACTTGAGGATTCTGCTTTTGCTACACAAGTACTTCAATATTTCATATATTTCTTTAATATTCATTATTTTCACCGTAATTTAAATTTTTTATCTAGCTTGTTTTACAATATAATTTGGATATCTTTTATAAAGGATAAAACTTACATTCTGCTTTTTAATTTGCATATTCACATTTGTTAATGATAGTTTGTGTCGATATATGTACATACATAAGTTTATACTTTTTAAATAACTTTTATAAGCTAAGCATTTTTCTGCCATAAACTATACATGTGTTTACTTATTTTGCTGCTGCTGGTGGTGTTGCTTTTTTTTCTTATTGTCTTGCATTTATTACTGCGATTACGAATCGTATGTAAGGTTCGATAAAATAAGCGGTAATCGTGTTGAGCCTCGATGGCTCAGCAGCTAGAGTATCGGTATTTGCCTATGGTGCTTTTTCATTCTACCACAGTTGTCGTGTAACATAGTCAAGTGGAAAGATGTGCGTAATGCTGTATTATGTCTGTGAATGAGAAAATGCCTAAGTTTGTAGGTTCGATTTTAATGGAATTTCAAACTCTAGCAAGAAACAGTAATGTGTGCTGAGACATATAAAATTTGTGATGAGTATACAAGTCCTCTGGAATTGTTGAGGTATCTTGTAATGAGAAGACTTTATTTCCCAAAACAAAGTTTTCTCAAAAGTTTAAAATTTCGAGGTTCATTGCAGGTATTGTAAAGTTTAAAATAATAATCTGATGAAATATACAATTTGCACTTCAATTTCATATATGTAGTATCCAAGTTATAGAATAAATAAATTTTGCATACAAATTAGCCAATAACAATCATTATTGTTGACATATGTATGACATTTTAGATCCAAGCATAAATCATTAAAATATATATTTAAAAAATGCTTTATACAAGTATAAAATTATCGATAGCGTGGTAGCGTAAAACTGTACAAAAATCTGGCTGCTAGAAAACTTTAATTGCTTGCAATTATTTCAAATTAATTTCGAATTTCAATATTAAGCATAATCCAGGTAATTAAATGTAATAATCAAATATGATATAATCTCATTATTAATCTTATACGATAAAATGTATTTTTAATTATCTATTTATTGTGAACTCTGTAAATGGCAATTCATAAAATGCTATTAATTATATTGCTCATATTTTTAAAACATCGAAAAAACATGCGGGTAAGAAAAAGAAAAAGCTTATTCTCTTTGACTTGACTCTAAATTATATCACACTAATAATTATTCATAAAAAAAAGAATAATTAGCAGCTTTTATAAGTTTTACTCAACTGGTAATTTTAAATTTTAATACTGATAAAATATTTTACGATTATACAAGCTAAAATTTAACATGACCATAGCTCAGATGATCGTGTTCAAATAGTGTAATAAATGCCTAATGTAAGTTAATGGTGAAATGAAGGAACAAATGCCATCCTATTTGCAAAGGATAATAATAATAATAAACTTATTTATACAAAAAAAAAAAAAAGAAAAAAAAAAGAAAAAGAAAAAGAAAAAGAAAAAAAGAAAAAAAGAAGAAGAAGAATTTCAAAAATTTTATTAGTTAATATGCAAAAACAAATCAAATTAATGTACATAATACAATTAATTAATTTTCTATATTTCGCTTTTCAAGCATCAGAGGAAACAAGACTATATTTGCACAAAAATTTCTATTGAATAAAATAAATTATCAGTACAGTTATTACAGAATTCTATAAGGCAGAGTAACTGAAATTAAAAACAGTTTTAGAAGTTACATAGCTTATAATCTTTATCCGTATAACTATTATTGTTCCAGTT
This sequence comes from Maratus speculifer, assembly GCA_964019185.1. Taxonomy (NCBI): domain Eukaryota; kingdom Metazoa; phylum Arthropoda; class Arachnida; order Araneae; family Salticidae; genus Maratus; species Maratus speculifer. Next base: position 117,439,758 of record OZ025291.1, read on the forward strand.
TCGATTTCTATTGCCGTTTATTAATAAATTGAAAACTTAGCTCACAACTTTCTACAATATAAAAATAAATAAATAATCGAAAAAAACCCCCGAAAAATAAAAATAAAAGTAAAAATCTTTCTTAGTAGAACTTTAGCGGAATTCATTACAGCATCTAAGTTGAAGAACACAACACACACATGCATGTTACGATACCAGAAACAAAACTAAAACTCACTAAAAATTGCTGTTCACGTGACCTCCCATTAGGGACTATTCATCAGATGTCGTCGAGCATCCCTTTTTGATCTAAGACGTCCCCCTTTAGTGGAGGAAAAATGTAAAGGAAGATATCGGCGGTAGAAAATGACCCAGGATGAAATATCTTGGTTGATGAAATATTTATTAGCTGTTCGAAAAGAGAACGAAATAGTCACGGTTGATTTATTCGGAAGATATGTATTTTGTTTTGGCTGGCTCGGGATTTCTGAATTTTAGTGGCATAGATATGGTTAAATAAAAATTATTCCGTCTGGCACAGAATCAAGATACATAAAATCTGATAAATCACGGATGAAGATATATTTCATGCAAATCAGTGTGGGTATACAAAGACAGCATCTTCATATTTACGTCATACGTATATATATATTTAATCGTCTGCTTGTTATTATTAACCAGTTCTATTTTGTTGAATCACAGGGAAACTAAGGAAAAATATTGTTTTTGGACTCTGTTCACAAGTTTTTTATATACCGGAATTTCTCTTTATTTTTCAAAAAAAAAATTGTTAAAGCCTCCCTATGTTCTAAAAACGATACTTTCTTTAGTTTGACGACGCTATTAAAAAGAAAATTCTCACTTTGGCTATTTATATATCCTTCAAGTGACAAATATTGTATTGAAATCATATTCACATAAATATAAATATAAATGTACACATTAAAAAAATATTATTTCATTTTTGACAATAGTCTACAAAAAATTTTCATACGAATGAATTTTTAAAACATAAGTTGTCCTAAAATCATTTTGTGTTTCTTATAATTTAGATGTGATTCGAATTGTTTATGACTTTAATTTATATATTAATCTGAACGACTTCTTTTGTTGAAACCTTATAAGTTGGCGGATTTTTAATATGCACATAGTTAGGATCTTGAAAAATTCTCAAATGAACATGATTTGTGTATGTTTACTGATCTTTTGACTGAAATAAAGTTACAGTTTTCAATGTAAAGTTGCACGTAGGCGATTATTTTTCGTTTTGACGATGAAAGCAAATTTGACTTTCTGCTGAAAAGAAGTACATTTTACTTTCCCATTTTTTGTAAATTTATATTGCTTTATTTATGCTTTTTTTAGAAAAAGTTTTTAGCAATTAGGTTATTTGTGTATCTTATAATCTAGATTGATGCTAAATCAGGTGTGGGACTTAATATTTGATTATGTTAATCACTTAGGATTAAAAAAAATTAAATTATTCTTTCATTATATTTATATGTCTTTAGTTTACTATAGATAAAAAAGTAAAACTTTTCTAAATGATAATACTGCTATAAATTGTAAACTGTAATGTAAATCTCCACCATAGATGATTATATTAGTTCAAGAAACATTCAATAATATGTGGGTGGCATGCAATTTTTTTTTTCCTATTTTAAATATCCATATAGTTTTTATGAGTAATGCTCTGAATAAAAATCTATCGATATTTTTAGTTCTCTTCTCAAATAACTATACTCGAAAACCACAATACAGAAAAATACATTTCTTCGAAATACGTTTTTTCATCTTTCTTTCATAATATTTTTAGCTTCTTTTTTTATCGGTCTGCAAGCAAAAAACCAGAAGCCAGTTATAAACGCTACAATTACCTGCTCCTGCAGTCGACAATGCAACTTCACGCTTGCGTAGTTCTAAGATCAATTGGTGAGGTCGAGCAATATTTTCCCCTATTATCTTATCTATTCCGTGCGTTCGTTTACGATTACTCGTCTTATATCCATTTTTCTGCTTGTAGTTAAGGTCAGGAGGTCTCACGCGCCCAGAGTCCTATTCTACTGCTGGATATAGCACTTTCGGATCCTTTTTAATATTCAGAAGGTGTAGAAAATCGAAATGTTATCACAATTTCATGGTACATTGTGTTTGATTAATGTTTTCAGCATATAGATGGTTTTCATTGAATTTTCTTTTAAGAGACAGCATTTTGATGGTAAAATTAAACAAATACATTATGGTACACATGAAAGGTCTTACAATGAAAATAGCTCAAAAAATATCAAATATTCTATTATTGAACCATAATCAACTATTAGTTATTGTGGATATATCCTCATGACTTCGTATAACTTCTTGTTGTTAAGGTCAGGGAATCGTACGCAACCAGAGTCGTATTCTACTGTTGTATTTAGCAATGCTGTATTGTTTTAATATTCAGAAGGTGTAGCAAATCGAAATGTTATCATAATTTCATGATACATTGTGTTTGATTAATGTTTTCAGCATATAGATGATTTTCATTGATTTTTTTTTTAGAGACCGCCTTTTAAAGACGAAACTAAACAAATATACGCTGCAATCGCGTGAAACAATTTTGCAATATTAACTGAGCATAAAAATCAACACTTCTAACTAAAATAGTTTTCGATTGTGTTGTGAATGTGTTGCACGAAATAAAATGATTGTGCAAAAAATGTTGTTAAAACTTACAAGAGAAAATGTGTTTTCAAAACATTCATTTTTAAAATTGTGTAATTTTAAAAGCACCACATAAAAAATATTTTCAAAGTGTTTTACATGTGCTGTTTTATAGTGTTCTAAACTGCGTGTTGTTAATTTGGGACAAAGCGTTGTGCAGCACAACACTATTTTAAGAAACTATTTTCATCAACACTATTTATAACACTATTTCAACACAATTAAAAACGCTATTTTTAGAACACATTTCTGGATAGCAATACTCTGCAACATATTCAGAACACATTTCTAAGGAGAAACACTTTTGCAACATTTTAAGAGCAAAATTACAGCACAAAAAACGCTTCACAACACATTAATGTGTTGTGAAGCGTATGTAAAATTTGACCAAAAAGTAAGCTTAATGTAAATTTTATACGAATTAACAATGCAATATAAAATAACTTCAGTAAAATTTCCTAGTTTAGTACATCATGAGAATGAGACAATATTTATAAGTATCGGTCCATAGTTTTATTAGTATAGACCACAATTATCGTACTACATTCAATACTTCAAAAAATGCGGCAGAATTTTTCGGTTTTGCTTAAATAGATTTAAACTTTTAATGTTAGGAGTTTTCAGTGTAAATGAAAGCAATTGGTGGAATTGCAGGAGACTGTCTATTTTTTTGTGTTAAAAATAGAAAGATTAAAAGCTGGTAATTTCTTTAATATTTTGAACATAAATTAAACTTTTAACTTCTTAAATACGCACTTAAATCGCAAGCTTTCCTCTTCTATTTTTTATATTTTCTTTTTGCTTCTAAAGTTTTTTCTTCTTGATGATGACGATACAATTATCGGAGCAGCACGTTTCTTAAATGCATTATTTCCTGTGTTTTCAAAGTTTCTGGAGGTAGTTGGGTTAAATGGGTGTTTGGAAAAGTAAATAGTGCTATTAATCAATATCCGCGTCATGCATTTGTCCATAAATTCCTTTCCATGTAATCAGGAACTTTTATATTACTTATTGTTTTCAGAAAGAAGCATATTTATATTCTTTCAACGGTTTATCTTAATTTTCTACGGCATAGATAAAATTTTTGAAGAATTGCACTTCTTCAATACATTTTAGTAGCATAAATATATTTGTTGTTGGATTATGTACTAACTTTTCAATGGTTTTGAGCAATTGTTGGGTAAGTAGGTGTTTGTGAAAGTAACAGTCTTTTTAATTAATATCCGTGTCGTGCATATATACGCATAAATACCTTCTTATGCAACCATAAAATTTTATGTTATTTAACATATACAAAAGGAAGTATATACTTACTCCCGTTTACCTTGCCATTTCTTTCGTACTTTTTTTCCCTAATCTGCATAGTTGCGCATATTTTAAATATGTGTAAACCAGATAATGCTTATGAATCCTGACTTATGTAAAAGTCCTTTCTCTGCGCGGGGAATAGAGAAAGTGCCCTTTGTCTGAAAAGAGGAACGTTTTCGAAACGTTAAAATGAATAAGGTAATGGGGCAGACTGTCTTGAGTTCTTCAAGAAATTTTTAATAGAATTTTCTTTTTATATTAGGTGATTGCAAAAGTTTTTTTTTCCAATTGAAAGCGATTTCTGAATCATCGAGTTTCGAAGCGTAGCACAAGTTGTTTTAAATGGAGAAATACAGTTGAACTATCCACATTTATTCTCCATCAATCTCTCCAGTAGTTATCTGTCAATTATTATTTAGGAATTCACGGATTTAGTCATTATCAATCGCAGAAAAAAGCCACCCATCAGGGCAAATTTTATCGCTTGGACTGAAATCACCGTTTTTAAATCGATAAAATCATTTTTTAACCATCATTGGAGCGAGACTCGAATTAATTAAACGTCTTGAACTTTTTTTTGGCAGCACGTCCAACACCCACTCCTTTTTTAAACTTACACTATTAAAAAAAAAAAAGACCCGAATTGGTTTGTAAGATTTCTAGGTACACCTGTGTTCCAAATTGGGAAGTTCACTTTATAGTCTTAAAATGGTTTAAGTATATATATTTTTAAACCTGTATATATATATTTTAATAATAATAATGAAAAATCAGCTCATGGTTATATAATGAAAAAAGTTTTCTCTTTAATAAAGTCATGAGGACAGTTTAAAACCCTATAACTTTACTTTATTGACCACCCTTTTTATTTTCATTCTTACGCCAGACGTAGGCCAGTTTTTGCTTTTGATTTTTTAGCTCTTTTTTTTCCATCTATTTTTTTCTTCTCTTGCATATGATCATAGAAACAATCCATGCGTGAATGCTTTTGTATATAATATTCGTTGATTGTTGTTTGATTTGATCCCAGCCACGCGCGCGATTTGCTTTGTTTTCTTTTCTGGCCAGCAGGTTTGTGGTTGTATATTCAAAATTTTTATTTATGAAGTTTGGATGGCTTTTTTTTTTTCTCTGTACAGAATATTTTATTACATTTATTTATGGTTTATTGGTTTATTTTTCTTTAGTGTACGTCGAAGAAGTATAAGAGCCAATAACTCTGTATTTATAAGTAATGGCCGTTTCTTTTGGCATATTCTAGTTTTTAGTTTTTGTAATAGTTGGACGTTTATGGAATAGGTATACACAACTAACTGTAAACGAAGTAAATGATTATACATAAATAAAAATTTGCAATAATTATTACACTGCTGTCAACGAACAATTATTAGTTGATTCCAAGGATGATGTGATGAAACCTTACAATAATTTTTCTAAGATAAATTGGAGTTATTTTTATCATTAAAAATCAATAAACAATAAGGAAGTAACAAAAAATTAATGATGTGTTTTTAACTAAAAATCTTCTTTTAGCATGCAGCTATAACACTTTATAATAACAACGTTGCGCCCATTACAATAATATAAACCTTATATCATTAGGTTAGATCTGTACCTTGTCGGACTATTACAGATAGAGTTAATATACCCTCATACAATTTTAACAGAATCTTAAACCTGTATTTTAATCTTTTGTTGAAGGATTTTATTTAAAATTAATTTCTATTGCGTATTCGTTACAAAATACTGCTGAAGAATAATCATGAGTATAAAAACGTTTATATATGTCAAAGTCTATTTCCCAAAATAGATGTGAATATAATACAACCTATACAGTATACATCAACATGCATTTTTCTTTTGTTGCAATATTACATTTTATTTAAAACATAAAAATTATTAAAAAGTAAAAGCTATCTATCGTAAAACAATCTCTTTGCTCGAGTTCTCAAAGCGCATGTAAAAGATTTTTGTTTGAAAATGTTATACGTGCATTTAAAAATTTATTCGCCTTCAATTGAAACTTTCCGATACCCCAGCGTATGTCAAAATTCATTTTCTTATATTGCAATAATATATTTCATTTAAAGAACAAAATATCAAAGAATAAAAGCTATCTGTCGTAAAACAGATGTGTCGTGTTTGTGAAAATCTGTGTAAACTGAATAGCAATATCTCCCAAAATAATCATGGGTAGAATAGAATTTACACACTCTTTTCTGCAATATTTAATTTCGTTTAAGGAAAAAAATGAAATAAAAAACAAGTAAGAAATTGCGCATCAAGCGTAGCAAATGAAGTGCGTTCGTACTAAAAGGAAGTTTTAAAAGTAGTATTCAGATCTTGGTGTAATAGTATACAGTACTTCGGATACAGTAGAGTATCCGAAATCTTTTGTGTATCCCTGTGAATTTTGAATGCCACCTGCTTCCTATTATATAGGAAGTAACTTCCCGTAAGACATGGTGACGTCACTGCAACGTTGTTGTGAAGTCACATTATGACTTTGTGACCAGCGATTGTCGATGTGACGTCACGTGACGTCGATGCGAAGTCACAGTGACTAAAATGTGAAGTCGTTATGGCCGTTTTAGAGCTTTTTTGTGACGTCACTTTGTGACGTCACAATGCTACCAATTTGTGAAAAGTGTGTCATTTGTGACTACTTTGACATTAACATTGTGACGAAGTGTGAAAATTTTTTTAGAAAGTCCCATCTTAGTCACAAAGTGACGTCTCTGAGTGGTGGCATTTTCGTCACAGATGTGATGTGACCAAAGTGACTCACAGTGATGTCATTGTAATGTCACTGTGACCATGCATGCTATGAGGGTTGTAGTAAACCTCTGCAACGTATATCAATTTCATAACATGTAAAATAGTTTAATATTATTAAAAAGCATCCCAAACAATGTTCCCAACTATACCATTATGCATAATGGAAGACATTTGTGTGGCCTTTTAAATTAAAAACGAATAATCTTTGCGACACAGATTATACGGAATGCATATTGAATTTATTATGTTCGAAAAAGTGTAACATCATTAAAATGTACTTGAAACTTTTTTTTCTCATTGGCCGTAATGTAATGGAATATTTTTGATTGTCCCTGTAATTAAACTATACATCCGATTTTCATAAAATTTGAAATGGATCGACAAAATTATGCAACAATTATATATTTTAAATTTCAAATGACTCGGTTGAGTAATTTTTGCTCTGCTATATGCGGACTGAACGAGAGCTACATGTCCTTGATATTTAAATAAATACGAACGCACATAATAAAAGCTATTTATGGTAAAACAGTCTCATTTTTCGCGGAAATCTGCACACCTTGATAATCTGGATAAATTGATTTCTTATAAACTAAATAGCATCATTCCCCAAAATTATTATGAGTATATAATAGAATTTACACAATGTTTATATGTCAAAGTTTCCTCTTCTTTTGCGGCAATATTAAATTTCTTTTGCGAATAAAAGTATGAAAACAAATAAAAGTTATCTATCAAAATACAGTCTCATTGTTCGTGGAAATCTGCACCTGATTTCGCCCAGAAGTCAAATAAAAATAACTTCACACACATTCGTTACTGTGTTACGGAGTCAGTAACACCACCTATTCAATAATCCGTTGCGTGTTCGCGTGACGCCGGTCACTTTGGGTCATCCCTGTCGGACATGAAAAAAACGCAAAAATAACAATCAGAAAAGAATCACTGCGACGTGAATTTCGCGTGCCAGTTTAGTTCGTTTTGCAGCCTACAGGGAGCGCTGATTGCGGATGTTGTATTCATTTCCTTTTAACAAGGCGATGACGATGCCCATTTGAATACATTGGGACGGACTGGGTAATTGAATACTGATTAGTTTCGGATGTTAAGGATTATTTCAGGAAATTGGCTCCTCTTTTTTAATTAGGAAAGAAAAATCTCACACGTTATTAGTACAGAAGGAGTATTAGATGCAGAAAGATAGTTTTAATTATTTTTGATGACTGGTTTTAAAATTAATATTACTTTCAGTTTTCATGTGAAATTTTTCGTCATTAATGTTGAATGATGTAATGAAACAGGTTTTACTTTTTTTTGTAAGTTTTTGTTTTTGGAATAAATGAAAGTCTCTGTAGTATTGCTTCTAGATAAAATATCAGTAATACTGCAATTCTTATTAGCTTTGTAGATTCACTTCTGAAGCAAGTATATATTTTACTACAGAAACTTTTTTTCGCTTCTGTTTTTTCATTTTGAACTAAAACTAATCGTTGGGATCATCTTAATACTTACCTATCATGTTTATGTGTAATATAAAATATGAAAATAAAACATTTGTAAGCTATATATAAAATGCATTGCAATAAAAAAAATTTAAACGTGTATTTAAATATTTTTAATACATAGTGATGCTCTCATTTGTGGGTACTAATTAATTATCCTGTCGATCACTTATATAAATTTACAAACTACTCGAAATTATACGATTTAGTATAATTTTTATTTTAATCGACGAATAAACAAATAAATTTTTAAAGGATTAATAAAAAACAAATAAAATGTCCAATTAAAATTCTCTTGATGACGTAACAAGCAAGTGTAATGTATTTAATGTCAAGTGAATGTGAATGTGATATTTACGATAAGCCATTAATGACATTTAATCTTATTGTTTAGCGATAGTTTTTTAGTCGGCAGGATTATCAAGCAATACCGAATTGCTAAAAATAAACATATTTATATATAAAAATGATAATCATATTAACTATCAGTTTACTGCCTTTGATTAAGCTTCTCATATTCAATTAAAACATGTCTTTGAATTGAAATCTAAATGAAATGCAGCGTCATGAAAAAATAGCACACTGTGGGAAATATGATTATAAAAATCTCGGCAACTAATTATCTGGTTGACTTCATCCTTTAGGCAAACTTCATCGGTTTTCTTATTTGTCTTTTATATTCACTCCTTAAAATAAACAATTTCGAACATTTTGACCTTCAGATTTTGATTCAACATTTTGATTTCAGATAAAACTGAATTTCACAAGAATTTTATGTATGCATTAAATGTTGGTGTAACCCCTACATAATAATCACGTTCGAACTGACAAGTACCACCGGTGGCATATAGCCAATATTCTTTAAGTAACTGAATGTAGCCACTGGTGGTACTCACGCATAAGAGACAAGATATATTTGAATTTCAATGCCAGTTTTTCCTAGTTTTTAAAATATTTAATCGCAAATTATAAGTGATTTATTTATGTTGAAATATTCTATGCGGAAAAACTGGTGCCTGAAAAATAAAAAAAAATGTGCAACAGTCGCTCGTAAGTGGAGAGGTCTGTTGACGTCACGAAAGCTTAAAAAAATTTTTCAAGATGTCGACTGTAGCAAAAAATGAAATATAATAATAATAATAATTAAGTTTTAAGCATGTGTTAAGAAAACGTCCTTAATATTTAGCAATGAAATTTCATTTTTAGTGCATAAATGTCAACTTTTTGATAAAAAAAATATTGAGTTTCAATAAATAAATAAATTTATGAACATTAAAAGAAATGTAAAGCATAAAATCTTTAAAAAATAAAGTTTAAAACTTAAAACATGTTACAAATTTGATCTCCTAATACATAATGTTAAAAAAAAATGATAATTGTACAAAATATGAAAGACACTGAATACAATAAAGGAGACAAGATCAATAATAAAATCATGAATAAATAAAATCCTCTAACTCATCTTATGTTATATATGACGTATTATATATTTTTCCATCCTGACACACCCAACGCTTCCGTATACAATATGGCTTCGGTGTGGTTATACGTATGTATTTTTTATTTTATATTTTTATAATTTGACAGGTAAGAAGACACGCCCGAGTGCATGTAAAAAGCAGACAGAGATCATATTACTCAGCACCGCCGCCGGTTGGATAGGAGTGCGCAATAAACACACATAGGCTGTGAGCACAAACCGCGAACATACCTATTATCTGTAACATGATATGAGCACTGACAAATTTGAAGTGTAAGGTAATTTTAAGCGTACTGTTGCATGTGACAAACATTTATTTGTTTATTTACACATTCTACACTGAAAAAAAAAGGTTAAATTTACGAAAAAAAAAAAAACTGCTAGCAGCAATGTTGCCAGCAGTTTTTGCCGTAAAAATTGCAGTAAAATTAGATGTATTATTTTTTTTAAATTACATCTCATTTTATTGCAATTTTTGAGGCAAAAACTACTGGCAACATTGCAGCCAGCAGTTTTTGCTGCAAATTTAACGGATTTCTTTTACAGTTTAGTAATTATAAAATACTCACTTTTGTCAATTTTGTTTCATTAATCATTAAAAATTTTAAAATTTTATTTAAAAATGTACATTATATACAATCAGCTATAATTATCAAATTTCTACCATAAAATCAATCAAACTCTTCAAATTTCCATGATATTTGCCGTATGTATTTTTTATTTTATTTTTTTTTATAATTTGACAGGTAAGAAAGACACGTCCGAGTGGATGTAGAAAGCAGGGTGAGACCATATTACTCAGCACCCCGGGTTGAAGGCTTTGATCAAACATCTAACATCAATCAAACCGCTAACATCACTATTATCTGTAACATGATATGCCTACTGACAAATTTGATGTGTAGATGTAATATTTTAAGCATAACTGTTGCATGTGAACAACATTTAATTGTTTATTTGCACATTCGAGCAATTTTAAAACACTCGCTTTTATCAATTTTATTACATTAAAAAATTTAAAAAGTAAATAAGTGTGCAATAAACGCGCGACTGGCTGTGAACACAAACCGCGAACATCACTTATTATCTGTAACATGATATATCCACTGTCAAATTGGAGGTGTAAATGTAATTTTAAATATACTGTTGCATGGTTAAAACATTTAATTGTTTATTTGCACATTCCAGCAATTATAAAATATTCGCTTTTATCAATTGTGTTTCATTAAAAATTTTAAAACTTTATTTAAAAATCAATATAAATAATAGGCTATAATTATCGAATTTCCATCATAAAATCAATCAAACTGTTCAAAATTTCATGATGTTTTATACCTTTATTTTTATGTTTGTGTTGATTTTTCTAACATAAAATCCTCAGTTGCGAATTTGCCGGAAAAAGATTAAGGAGTAATATTTTTTAAACAATTAGGGTTTAATATTTTTTAAAGATTCGGTGTGGTTATACGTATGTATTTTTTATTTTATATTTTCATAATTTACAGGTTGAAGACACGCTCGAGTGCATGTAAAACAGTGGGAGAGATCATATTACTCAGCATCCCAGGTTGAATAGGAGTGCACATACAAGCTGTGAACACAAACCGCGAAAATCACAAATATTTGTATAACATGATATATCTTATTGGGATATTGGAGGTATAAATGTAATTTTAAGCATAGTGTTGCATGTGAAAAACATTTAATTTTTTATTTGCACATTCGAGCAATTATAAAATACTCGCTTTTATCAGTTTTGTTTCATTAAAAATTTTAAAACGTTATTTAAAAATGTAATAGATACAATGGGCTATAATTATCAAATTTCCACAATGAAATGAATCTAATTTTTCAAAATTTCATGTTATTTTATCATGCTTTTTTTTTAATAGTGTCAATTTTTGTAATACAAATTCCTCAGTTGACTAATTTGCCAGAAAAATATTGGGGTTTTTAAAGCAAATAGTGACACCCTATTAATATTACAAAGAAATACTATATACATTACAGTATTGAAATATTTAAGCGAATAACAGTTGATTTAAAAATATCACTTAAAATAATTGTTATGGTGAAAACTAAATATGTATGATAATGCACCATCGTAAACACCATAGACTGTAAAATTGTGTTAAGTTTTGCTTTGATAATTTTAATTTATACATAATAAACTAATCACTTCGTTATGAAACGTTAATAATTTAATTAATAAATTTCAGATTTTAAGTGTTTTGATTATATTAAAAATATACATATAAATATATCTTTATAATTAAAGACAAACCATATAATATTACATAAAAATAGCATTACAATACTCAAATATATAAATTTAAATTAATATAAAATTTCTAATAAAAAATTTAATATCTGTCCCCCTTTCCCCCCACACTTTTATTCGATTATCCTATTACATTAAGCTAAAAATATTCCTGGCGGTCGTCATAATAAGCAAGTATTTTACACATTTGTCAAAACGGTTTTTAAGTTCAATCATACTAAAATGATGCATATAGCGTTTTTTGCTTAAGATTCAACTAAAAATCTTTCTGACAGCTTACTAATACGCATGAAAATAAAGGTATAAGGGTGACAATGCGTTGTTTATGGATATATTTGATTTAAATATTTAGCTTTGAAAGATAAAATGTCCTAAAATATACTTAAAAACTGAAATTAAATTATTAAGAATCATCAAAAATACAACTAATAAAAACATTTTACTTAAGCAAGCGAAAGAGATTATGGAAATTCAAAATATAAAGACGAAGAATCTAAAAAGTGGTTGAATTTTGTTTTCGATACGAGTTTTAACGCATAATATTTCACTCAACCGGTCATTTTATTCTCTGCTCAAGTAACCGGTCATTCAGCTGCAAATGTTTTCTGACAGCTGCTAACGCAAGCGAGTATTTCATCACGAATTCATCACGATCGCTTTCTTCGCGCCGTTCCGCTTCTCCGTTCTCCGGTAATGCTTTCTCGATTTCAGCGGCATCGTGCCGCTTGTCTCGCCGCATCACTTCCACTGTCTCGGCCGCTGAATTCAGTCCTCCTACCCAGAAGCAACCAGCCAGCGTTTCAAAAATCTCTCCTCTTGCGTTTTTTTTTCTTCTTTCTATTACAAATGACGTTACGGCTGTTTGAGTTTGTTCGTCGCTCTTTTCGCGTTACGCGTGTGAAGGGGGAGGGGGGCTTCTGTAGACTAATCTTATTGCGTTTTAAAGAGCATTCAGTTATAGTGGAATTCCCTTTGCATGTTTTTGGTGTAGGAGTGTAAAATAGAGTGTTGATGTAATGGCTACTTTAACAGCTGTGTTTTCTGCACGTTCCCAAGAATTATTACGAACCACCCTCAAGTCTGAATGAGAAATGAGTTCTTAAATTGAATAGCAGCTGATGATTAACTTAATGATTACTTCCGGAAGCTTCTTTTAAGCAGCTTTACTGTCACATACTGATAATTGATGAACTTGTTCAAATAGTATAAAATTACGAGAAACTGGCTGCCTCTTTTGCATGGAAATTGGGATTTTCTCCTTAAAAAATAAAATCACACTTAAAAATTTTATTTTAAAAATATCGCATGTTTAAAACCGAGCACATTGTTACTACAAATGAAATACTACTAACAATAGACCAAGTTGTTCAAGAGTATAAAATAAGAAACCGACTCGTTAATAATGCATTCACGGAATTTTATGCTTGAAGAAATTCTTAAAAATGTCATGCATTTCTGCTGTGGGAATAATGATATACCGGTAATTGATGATCTTGTCTAACAGTATAAAATTAAGAGAAACTCACTGTCCTTTTTGCAAAAAAATGCGAGTATTTTACTTAAAAAAAAAAAAAAAAAAAAAAAAAAAAAAAAAAAAAAAACACTTAAAAATTTTACTTAAAAATATTTCATGTTTATAACCGAGCTCATTGTCATCAGAAAATAAATAAATAAATAAATAAATTAATTAAATAAAATATGATAATAGATTTTTTTGTTCTAGAATATAATATAAGAAACATTCACTGACTCATAAGGCAAACATGGAATTTTATGCTTGAAGAAATATTTTAAAATCTCATACATTTGTTAAAGCAGGAATAATATGTGATACAGGAGATAATTGACGAACTTCTATTCTAATAGTACAAAATTATGGGAAACTGGCCGCCTCTTTTGCATAAAAATACGAATTTTTTATTTAAAAAGACACACTAAAAATATCTCATGTTTAAAAATCGAGAACGTTGTTAATACAAAAAGGATACTTAATAAATTTTCTCAAGAGTATAAAATAAGAAACATTGACTGAGTCGTTAGTAATGGAAACGCGGAATTTTATGCTTGAAGAAATATTTAATCTAACACAATTTTACAGTAGGAATAATATGAGATACTAATAATTGATGAACTTGTTCTAATAATATAAAATTGAAAGAAATTGGCGGTTCCAACAGCAGAAAGTAGAAATAGGAGATGGGCGTCACAGAATATTTTTCCTTCAAACCTATATTTCGTTTTATATTATGTTTATCTCTTTATTACTTGATACAAAAAATTAAGATTATTATTAAAAAATGAATAAAATGCAAAAAGACGTCTTAGATAAGTTATTGTTTGATTAATCAACGCTTCAATTGTAAAATATTTTACCTTCAGATTATTTTCTGCCTCTGATGTATTTCTGGCAGACACTTAGAGAATTTTCTGCTATCGAACTGGCTGTTACTTTTGTTTGAAAGCATTATTTTTTTTAACATAAAAATACTTTTAAAATTTTCATTTAAAATCTTTCATGTTTACAAACCGAATCCATAGCTCTTACAAAGGGAATAATATATAATGATAATTGATGTATTTCTTAAAATAGTATAAAATAAGAAACGCAAATTGATTCTTTAGCATGAAAACATGGAATTTTATAGCAGTTCTTTAGTTTAAGGAGTCTCAGGACTTAAAAAAAGAAAAGAAAAAAATAATATTGAATATCTTAAAATGTATATGATATTAGAATACAAAAGATGAAACAATATAAGTATGTTCTTTCTTTTCATATAATATTTAAAAAATTGCAAGATGCAGAATTAGCCTTTATAGGGGGCTCCGAAATGTTAGCCAATTGAGGAGCGTAAAATTGGTATAAAAGCTTACGCACTGGATTACAAAATAAACAGATGAATTAAAATGACAATTTTGGTGCCTACTTATTCATCAACTAACTTAAAGAATCATAAAACAAATAATATTCTATTTCCCCAATGTTTTCCGGATCAAAAATCGACTTTCATTTTCATTGCTTTCTGAATCCAAACTACGTGACATTTTAAAATTACGACGTTAATAACAGTATTTTTGTATTCTCTGGTGAAGGCTGTGTTTACAATTGAAAGTACTAAGAATTAAATTGATTTAACATCTTTTTAAAATATTTTTTTGTCGTCATTATAAGTAATTTACACATAGTGTGGTTTTATATTTTTTCTATCTTTTATTTAGACAGAAATTCCAATTATCTCTACTATAATGTGTTCTGAGTTAAATTTGGATAGGTGGAAATGCGAAATGGGGAAATCCAAAGATAAAACAAAGCAAAAACAAATAAATAAATAAAAGTGTTTGCCTTATTCATGCATTAGGTCTTACTCTTTAATAAGCCATCTTTACTATAAGCAATTAAAGCATGCAGTAGTTACACGTCTTCACAGCGAACCTTTATTACTGAAAATTTCCAAAGAAAGCCAATTTAGTTCCATACTAAATTTAAGTCCACAACATAAGATGTAAACATTTGAATGGTGCAAAATAATTCAATTTAATAAATAAACTGGATTAAGTTTTTGCCAGAAATTAGTGGACAACTAACTTAATACTAAAATAAATTACTTTTCCTTTAATTTAGTAATTCCGCTTATAAACAGCAAGTTAGTGACATACAAAAGTATGAGTTATTGAAGATCAACAAAATATGCAAATAAATTGAAATACTTATTCCTCGATTTAGTCTTAATTAAATTAGTCTCTCACTTTTATTTGCGTTACTTTAACAAATCACTTTAGTACCCACACTGTAAAAAATATATGTAAAGTTACTAAAACTTTTCTGGGAAACTGGGATTCTTAGGATTTTTCATGAAACAACAACAACAAAAATTCATGTATGAGGCACACGTTTTCACTGTAAATCAAAAAATCAGATTAAATTTTTTTTTCTAACAGTGCATATTTTTTGCCCGTAGATCGTAAATTAAATTATCCAAATATTAACTTAAAATTATCCAAATGTACCGTAGATTTTTTGCAACTGTATTCAGTAAATTCAACCATTTTTATAGAAAACGGTTACTTAACCGTAATTTAACTTTGTTCGGGCCATAATATGGACGCTAATATGGTTTGAATATAAGTAAATTACCGATATTTGATCGTTTTTCTTATAAATATGGTTGAATGACTGGACACTTAGTTGCAAAATTTCAGCAGGGTAGAGATTCCAAGAATTCCAGTAAAATATAAGTGTTAAATTTGGTTTAAATAGAAATTTAAAAAGGTTATAATTTATAAACAAATATATATAAATTCATGAACAAATATATAAAATAAAAAAATATAATTTATGAACAAATATATATAAATTCAATTTTTAAAATTATTTTTATGTAAACATTTTATTTCGTTATTGTGTGCATTATATTTGGCAATGCAGATGACAGGAATATGATTAACTGGAATTTTAATGCATTTAGCATCTAAATTAAAAAAAATAAATAAATAAAAAATGTAAATTTGTCTTTTATTAATTATGTTATAAATTGTTCTTTTCCTTGAACTTATTAACATCGTAGTTTTCATTGCAGATTACAGATTGATAAGTTGAAATTGCATTTTGTTTACTATTTGAAATCATCTTTCCAGAATATTCAAAAAACCTAATTTTCCTACGAAACCAACTTTCTAGGAGAAAAAAAAGGTTGCAACAGCAACAACAAATATCTTTAATTTATAATTAAAAATTCAGCAAGCGATAAAACATTTTTAGTACTTTTTTAAATTAAGCATGAATCCAGTTTCTTTTATTTTACTGCATTGTTTTTCTCTGGAAATAATTTAAAATTCAAAATAATATTTAATAATCAAATTAATTTTTAAGAAATCAGAATAATCAATTAATTGTTAATCCCACCTTTGCTTAATATCATTACATCAATTATTGTTTTTAAAAGAGTTAATATAGCATACAAATAAAGGTATTCGTCAGGAATTAAATTGCATTAACATTGATGGAAAATTAAAAATATTAATTGTGACAATATATTACTCATTTGATGTTTAAAAAAATCTAGTAAAAAATCAGAATTAAAAAAACATTATATTTTTTACAATCATAGATGGATTAGTTTATAAATATTTTCCCTTTAACATTTAAAAATAAAAATATTAATGCATTCGATCAATTAAAACACATTTTTCCATCGGCATTTCAATTAAAAATATATATATATATATATAAAAGATTAACTTTTTATCATTAGACTTAGCACTGTAAATTTTTTATTCAATCATTTAAAGATATCAAAATAATAGATAGCCATTTATTCAATGTAAAAATTTCCCCGTCATTCACAAGTAAAAAAAAAAATAATTAAAAAAGAAAAACAGAAAAGAAAAATCAACAAACACATTAAGCATTTTTTCAAGATTAAAAAAATAAACAAAAAATGATTACCTCACTCTGTAAAAAGAGGCGAATTACTTCAATAGGTAGCGGATAAAAAAAGAGAGTTAATGAATTGATTAAAAATTAAACGCTCAATGTAATTGCCTACTTTTGAACATGGCTTCAATTTTATTCCTGCAATTTTGTTTTTAGTATAAATGCCTTTTTTTACGTATAATGTTTTTTTTATGCACTTCTTTTTCAAAAGGCAGTTTTTCATGCTTTTGGAATATTTTAGAGCAAGAAGTTTAAGGAATTTTAATGCCCATACAAAAACGTGTTAGGAAATAAATAGATCAGGTAGTGTTTCAAATAAGTTAATCTTATCATTAGCTGGTGTGAATTTAATTCGAATGTAATTCAAGTAATTATTTATTTATCGGTAAAATAATTATTTTTGTTTTTGTTTTTGTCACAGGTAATCAGGTATATAATGCAATTTTTTAATGCAGTAAAATAAAAGAAACTGGATTGATGCTTAATTTAAAAAAGTACTAAAAATGTTTTATCGCTTGCTGAATTTTTAATTATAAATTAAAGATATTTGTTGTTGCTGTTGCAACTTTTTTTTTTCTCCTAGAAAGTTGGTTTCGTAGGAAAATTAGGTTTTTTGAATATTCTGGAAAGATCAATTCAAATAGTAAACAAAATGCAATTTCAACTGATCAATCTTTAATATATTAATGATCCTCCAAAATCAGCTGATAATCACCTATTTATAATTGTGCTTAATTATTGTTAAATGATCAATGAATAATCTTAATGATCACCCAAAATCATTTTATAATTATCCGGTCGTTAATTGCTGGGGCTTCCATTTTAATATCATTCAAATGATTTTCTATTTGTCTAGAAAAATTAGAAGTTCTCATTTAAGGCTGCTAGTGACTTAGGCTCCAAATTTTCCTTCATAATGTTAAGTTTGAAAGTTTGATGTATTCATATTTTAAATATCGCCTTAAAAAATGAATTTTTTTTTCTGTATTTTACTTAAAGGATTTTACTTAATTTAAAGGTATTTTACTTAATTTATTTTATGTAATCTAAATTCAATCTAAATTCATGCGAAACGTGAAATTTTATTTGAAATTTTATTAATTTTCAATGTACTTATATATTATATTATTAAATTAATAATAGATTGATTCTTGATGTTTAATTTTTTAAATGGTTTTCATAGTTCAAAGAAATAGAAAAGGGGCATTTTTTTATGAAATAATATTTCAAAATCATTTTCATAAAAAAGGCTCATAACACTAATTTAAGGACTAACTTAACACTAATTAATATTATTCTAATGCAAATTTATAATCGAAGAGCAGGTTTTAATTTTAATTTTATTTTATTTATTATTATTTTTTTTTTTTTTTACATGTTAATTTACACGTAAAAACAACATCTTTTTGTCAATTTTTAATAGGTGATGGATACTAATGGATTATGTCCAAATGAGTCGATATAATTGGTATTGTTTACCAAGAACATTGTAATGAACTCAATGAACATCAATTATTCAATAAAAACATCTTTTGAAAGATCTTTATCATGAAAAGATCCTTAAATTACAAGAACTTTGACTTTCTCTTAATATTTAGATTTGTTTGATAGTCTGAAGTTACTTTTGATATTATGGCGAACGTTTAAGCCTATATTGCTCATACAGTTATATGAATTGACCTAAATTATACATAATTTTGAAGAAAATAAGTGACTGAAAACTATTTTACGTTTCTACTTTTACATAATAAATAAATAAAATAAAATATTCACCAGAAAACACTAGACGTAAAATTTTAACGAATATAAATGTACCCTGTAAAATAAAAATTAAATCAACTCAATTAAAATATTTTTATTTTACTTCGTTCAGTTTTAATAATTCCCATTTCTTAAAGCTTGTGTTTAAATTTTCAGATGTTAACTAGCTTTAACAGCGTAGGAAAAAAAAAGGGGTTTTATATGATACCAATATTTCAAAATCCTCTTTTCAAAATTTCTTTTTAAAAAAACTCAAGCCATTAATTTAAGCTATTAGATTATTCCAATACAAACTCACATCCGAAGAGCAAGTTTTATTAGTAGTATTTTTTTGTTATTTGAGTTTATGCTTAGAAGAACATCCTTTCTGCCGATTTTTATGGAGCGACGGACACCAATCGATTGCGTCGAAATGGATGGACGTAAATCGCATGGTTTGTCAGAAACATTGCGGTGATCCCAATAAACCTCAAACATTGCAGGAAAAGCTCCTTTTAAACGGCAAGAACATTGACCTTCCCTTAATACTTCGATCTTCATGATATCTTGTGATATTAAGGTGAACATCAAATATTATATTGTTTCTACATTTTCACGTAATCTTTGAATTGAATAAAGTCGAGGAAATTATATTATTAAAAACAGCTTTATATTTAAAACTTTTGCATATATATATATTATCTGGCTCTGTGTTACATACGATGCATAAATGGAATTAAAAGCGAAAAAAATAAAGTATGCAACAATAAATGGAAGAAGAAAACGTTTTAAATGTTGAAATATTTAATTGCCTAAAAGGAAACAATTAAATTATCTTTTTTTTCTCGTAAAATTTATTTATCAAACAACTTAATATATATTCAAACTGAATGTTATTCCTTTTTCTGCTGAAATTCTTTCTTTACCTTAGCTTTTGAATGTTTTATTTGTATCTGTGGTCTTTTTAATTAAATTTTAGTATTATATGTGTTTATAAAATGGAACATTAAAAATTGGATCTATATACTTATTCATGCATATATATATGTGTGTGTGTGTATGTATACATAAATATATATATAGTAACATAACACATAAAAAATAAAACATTAATAGCAATAAATTAAAAAATTAAAACAATAAAATAAATACAACATTATAAGCACATATCCTTTTGTTTCTAATATAAATTAAGGTCTGTACCAATAACTACCAATAAAGTACTATAATTTAGGATGTTCTGATTATTTTACTTTCCTTAATTTTAAAATGTGAATACTTCTAACACAATAATTAAAATACTTTTATTAATAGCTAAATAATTTATTATTAGCATCCTACATATAAAATTTTTCCTATAAAAATGTATTTAACTGACAAATCAGTTAATGAAATGAACATCTTGGATAAATATCAAGACATTTTTTATAGAAAGATAAATCTGAGATAAAGATTATACAGAAAAGGTTAAAGATTAGACAATTTAAGAAATACAATGTTTAAGCAGTTTTTATATAAAAAAAATCGTACTAATAATGTAATCTCTCACAATTTATTCGTAAAAATATGTTCGGTATGTATTTTTATTAAAACTTCTAAAAATGTAAAATGAATTTTAAACTTCAAAAGCAAAACTCATTTCAGCCATAAATGTGGAATTTATTTGTTCCATGGTGTAAAACTCGTACGTAATTGGTTTGTTGGAATAACTTTGACCGCAAATTGTATACATCAGTACTAAAATTTGAATAAATACCAAAATTCGAAGAAAACTTTCTTCGAAAAATTATAAATTTCTCTAAATAGCTTTACAGAAATTTAGATGCAACAATAAAATGCAAATATTTTCAAAGAAAAAAAAAATCTTTTTTTCTATATCCCCGTGAATTTAACTTAAGAGATAAAAGAAAAAAAAGACGCCCCTCTCTTTATTTATTTTATGAATCTTCGTGATGAATGGGCTTTGCATCAATGCATTTTTACTTTAAACTGCATCCAGAATCTATATTAGGAAGCTCTTGATTTTATACCTTTATAGATATATATATCAAGAATGAAATAGATTTTATTTTAATGTAAAAATGGTTTAAAAAACCGCTGTTTATCTTATTTAAAATAAAGTATATAAGCATCTTTAATTGAATTGCCGAATTTAACGATTTTTTTAAATTTATTTATTTATCTGATTATAGTTTGGAGCAGTTTAGGCAACGCAACATATAATCAATTCTTATAATCTAAACATATTCTCCAAAATATTTTTATTCGGCTTTGTACTTGTTTTAATTTTTAGAAAAACATTTTAAAATTCAGAAAAAAATGTATCACTAAGCACTCTAAGTTAATTAATAAAATAGATTGCGATTTATTGCGAAATATTGTCTCTGTTGGATTTTTTTTAATAAAACAGCTACACAATTAGCAGAATTAAAGTTCATGATAATGTTTGTTTAAATTCTGAACATTTTGTCCTAGTTAAACGGATCCTACCTAAATAAACAGATCCTACATACATAGAGTCATAATGTTTATACAAAAAATGCAATTTTAATGCATTTTCAAAAAATGAAATGCATAAAATCAAATTTAAGCAATTCAACTAAAATTCCACTCGGTCAATAAACCTGACATGCATTTGTTCCTTACTGTAAAACTTGTTCTCAATGGATATTTTAGAGAAAGTCTTGCAACAAATTGTATACTTCGGTGCAAACTGTATAAAAGCCTGACTAACCCCAAAATTCGAAGGAAATTTTCTTTAAAAGAACTGAAACTGTCTCTGAATAATGGTACTCAAGTTTAGATGCGCCATTGGAATGTAAATCCTTCCAAAAGAATTCCAGTTCCAGCGTTCTATTTCCAAATACTTGGAAGTTAAATAGAAAAAAATAAGAAAAAAACTTTACATGGAAGAAATTTGGTAAAATATAAAGCTTATTGAATAAGAGATCTCCGGGAATCATTTGTTTCTTGATGATTATTTTAGAAATTAGTGAAAACATTTTGTATTCTTTTATTTTTATTTTAAGAAAATAAGAAACTTATATTTCATTAAAAAAAATATCATGAATCACGTATCAAAAAGTATCATGTTATCTTTTGTGTATGCCTCTTTTATGTATTTCCATATTAATAATATTTTTAAAAAAATCTTTTTATTTTTCCACCTATTTATTTTGTATGCTTTCCGCATTTATTTAAACACTAAGTGAATTAGTTTTCTAAATGCTTTAAATCGAATATTTTCCTTAAATTGGGGCTTATTTTACACTATCTAATTGCTCTGTAGAGGTCTGCACGGGCTCGGTCCTGGCCCTGGAACTCACAATCTCTGGATTTAAATTTTCTTTTTAATGCCTAGATTCTTTAAAAGTTAAATTTGCAGTATCTGGTGCAACATGAGCTATGATCAAATAATTTAAAATTGCGTCGAAATGCATAAACATTATAATAATATGTTCTAATATGAATTTATTGCTTTCTAATATTGATTGTCAAGTTAACAATGTTAGTTTGCTGAACAACGTTGTAATTAAGGGGCCGCTTCACTCAAATGAAAAGACCCGGTCGCTAATGCTAATCCTATGGAAGAAATTTATAAAGATAGCTCTGTTGCATTTTAATATTTTTAAACGATTCTTTTTGCATTGGATAGCAGCGATTGATCTGGATGCAGGCCGTTTTTTACTTTTTTGATTTCGTTTACAGATATTTTTTACGAGAATGCTTTTCATTTTCAGAACCGGTTTGGAAAGCGAAACCACCCTCATAAAAAATATCTGTAGACAAAATAGAAAAAATAAAAAACGGCCTGCATTCAGATCAATCTCAGCTATCTAATGCAAAAAGGATCATTTAAAAATATTAAAATGCAACCGAGATATCGTTATAAATTTCTTCCATAGGATTATCATTAGTGAACTGGTCTTTTCATTTGAGTGAAGCGGCCCCTTAACATTGACAGAATGAATATGGAGTTTTACTCGTTAGTTTTACAAAATTAAAGATTTGATGAGTTAAATTCGCCAAGGGGGCCAAAGGAATTATTCGAGTTACTAATTGTTTCTTTTTTCTTCTTTTTTTCAGGCCATGGTGGCGTGAACCAACTGGGAGGGGTGTTCGTGAATGGCCGCCCCCTGCCAGACGTGGTCCGACAGCGGATCGTCGAGCTGGCACACCAGGGGGTAAGACCCTGCGACATCAGCAGGCAGCTCAGGGTCTCTCACGGATGCGTCTCCAAGATACTGGGAAGGTAAGATTCTAAGATACACATTTATTTTTTCTTAGCTCAACAGTATAAATAAATTCATTTCTACCGAAAAGATGGTAAATTCTACTGAGTTTTATTCTTTTAGTTTTGCTACGTAATATAGATATTGTTATGTTGAAGATTTTTTTTAAATTAAATTTGCGTATTATCATTAATATTATATTATGATGTTTACTATTTTTTGTCCAACATTTGTAAATTTTTTAGAATTATTCATTTCAGGTTATGTGCCCGTAATCATTCAGCTTTTTAAATAATCCTT
Source organism: Maratus speculifer (assembly GCA_964019185.1). Taxonomy (NCBI): domain Eukaryota; kingdom Metazoa; phylum Arthropoda; class Arachnida; order Araneae; family Salticidae; genus Maratus; species Maratus speculifer. The sequence goes on from OZ025291.1 coordinate 117,463,492, forward strand.
TATGTGGAATATAATTTTTATTAAAGCTCCCCAATGCGTTTAAAACATTTCATTTCAATTAAATTTTTCTGGATGGAAATTTTTGCTGTTGTTTATTTGCTCGTTTCTTTTGAAATTCATTTTTTTTTTTTTTTTTTTTTTTTAATCCCCAATTTTTTATAAGTGACTTTTTCATCAGATGTTTATTAGTCTTACATAATTCTACAGTATAATCTGCTGCAAAGACCATTCTTAAGGCAATTCTTTTTCTTTTCTTTTCAAGATTTGTAATTTAATTTTGTTATAATTTGGTTCTAGAACTGTTCCATCTCTCAAATGTGTAGTATAAAAAGAAACCTTTTCTCATATTTTACATGTTATACGCAATCAGGCTTAAACAACCTCTTTTTAAATTACCTCTTTCCATGAAAACTTGAGGTGCCTTCAAAAAACGGACCTCACATGTCGTTACTTTTAATCGGATAGCCGTTCTCCGACATCTTCAGACGCCTTCGAATTTGTAGATTCCGAAACCGACACCCCTCTTGCGACTGGCGGTCCGCATAATTCCCTTGTAAATAATATCCTTGTTTATTCCGTGTTTTCCCAGGCATGCGACGCTAATGAACTAACTTCCCGAGTTTGCTACCCACTGCTGTGGTTGAGTTACGGCTTTTATGGGGAATACAAGACAAATAAGAGAAGCACCTATCCATTTATTTTAATCTAGTCTCTTTACCTTGAGGTGGATATGACAGCACGATGCATTAAATAGCATTAAATGAGCTATGACCCGACTGTTTAGTGAGGACTGAAGAAATTTTTCGGGAGGACTCAAGGACAGAAACGTGTATTTTTAGGATGCTCAGAGCGACAGATATAATATCGCATGACAGATTTTAAAGCAAAAGCTGAAAAATTTCAAAACTGATTAGAAAATGAATTACTGAGTGTTGAAAATGAGTTTCTTATGCTAATAAATCAATGGCGAAATATGGAAAGAGATGTTAGAAAAAAAAAGCTTTTCTAACCTTAAAGAATGTAGTGAAAGTTATACCTTACTTCGTTCTTATTTCCACGAAGACAGCTCTATATCTTAAACTGAGCAAGCTTAAATATTAGGTAGTGTTACTAGATTTCAAATGCTACAAATTAATATGATCCATAGCAAAAGGATATTACATCCACTGTTACAGATTTGAAAGAGGAAAAATAATGTGACTTCATGGAGTTTTACATTATAGAAAAACTGTACCTTTATCCTCCTCAGTCTTGAGACAAATATTACGAGGGACCACAAAAGCTTGTTTAAAGTTACTATAAAACATCTCAAAAAATGTATCAGCCTATATATCAATGTTTACGATATGCACGCATTTTTAAAAAATTTTAGAAGTAATTTTCATATTCTAGAAGCATTTAAATTCAATTAAAGAGTGTTCTTTATTGTCCAAGAGCCGACTGCATAAAACCCTATGTCATCAAACACAAAAAAAATCTTTTTTTTTTTTTTTTTTTTTTTTTTTTTTTTTTTTTTTTTAATGGAAGAGTAGTTATAAGGGAATCTAATAATCCATGTCTGCCGGAAGCGAAGTGGTGCATAAGCCAAAATTTAATGCCACTAGTAATCGACTCGTAAGTTTAGCATTGTGTTTTTCTGCACTCAGTTTTCCATATTTTCATACTTTTGATTGTAGGACAAACCTACGAGTCAAATACTATTGGTATCAATTTTTAGCTTATGCAGCACTTCACTTCCGGCAGGCACGGATCATTAGATTTCTCTACTCTTCCATGAAGAAACTCTTCCGCAAAAGTAGCTGAATATAAAATATCATTTAAGGGGATGTGCCTAGGAATTACAATTTATTAAAAGTAAACCCTGATTAGAGCGCAATAAGTACTTTTAAAAAGCATTTCCACAACCCTTTCGATGGTTAATTTTATAAAATGTAGTAAATTTAAAATGTATTTTAATTATTTTTAATTGATACTAGCTGACCCGCCCGGCGTTGCCCGGGCCCGTATTAACAATATTAAACGAACTTGAAATTTGTATGATTTTATCATTAAATCGAGGCGTGCAGAAATGCATTGTCTGAAATACGTCGCAGCTGACTTTGTAAAAAATCGGTTATAAAAACAACAACTACTAATATTAAGTTCTAAAAATACTTAAAATGAGCAATGAGAAACACGTGAGGGAAGATGTATCCAACGATTGCGTTAGTTTCGTGTTAAAGTGTTGATATTTACCCGTAAAAATCACTGTTAAATCACGTAACTAATTATTTTTTTCGCATAGAAATCCCAAGTGAGATATTTTGAATTTCAAACTAATTATATCACTCATAAATCCGACTATACCGTGAATGAAATCGATACGCGATGATAAAAGATTGGTATATAGTATTATAATTTCAGAGCCATTTAACAAAAGTGTATATTTTTAATCGAAGCATGCATAATGTTGACTCTGTGGACAAATTCCTAACCGTAAACTTTTGTACCGTAACCATAATCTGTGTGTAACCTAACTGCGACTTAACAGTACCCTACCGTAACTTAAATATAACATAAATATAACCTAGCCGTCACTTTGAAATATCAATATAGAAGCATCATTTAAGATTTTGCTTGAAAAGTTAATATACACTAATATTTTTTACAATTTTTTTTTAAGTTTTCGCGCATGATTTTAAAAGAATGTTTTTATAAATATATTTTATATATTGACATAGAGTTATTAATATTGTGTTAAATCATAAACATTTTTTTCATCTACGTTATAAAGTATTAAAAAGTTCTGGAAAAAAAAAAGAAAACTTTTAGTAATATAATTTTTAGTTCAAATCAAATGTTTTCAAAAATTTATTTAATTTTATTTTGACATTTAATTATTTCGAATTTATCAATTTCAATTATTTTAAAAGCAAACATTTTTTAAAATAAATAATATAATAGAAAAAAGACCATTTTAAAAAATTACTATTTCTTCGTAAAATATGCTTCAGCTGTAATTCATTTCTTTCAATTTGTCTTATTAATACAAAATCCCTTCCACATGCTTTTGTTTGGGACATTAAAATTTGAGCGATAAATGGTTTAATATTGCAACCCTTTTTTCGGTTTACTTCACCACCACCTATCTTTTTCCTCCATGGTTTACAACCGCTGTGATAAAAAATCATCATTTACTGGCAGTTTGCCAGTCTATGAATTTTAAAGGTCTGTTCCAGCTTTTTTAATTATTTATGAGAAAATTTTATGCAACCAACCAACCATAACTAAATGAAGGGAAAAAAAGAAGAAGAAAGGCGATTTTTTATGAGAGTGATCTTTGGAATTTAATTAATTACTCAGTTAATAAATAGAATTTCGATATTCTGAAGCTCAGGTGCATCAGGAAAGATTTGGGGCTACTCTCAAAAAAATTTTGAGCCTCGTACATGCTGTAGATTTTGCTAGCCATCGCAGACACACACACACACACACACACACAGACAGAGCGTTTTGTTCTTTTATTAATATACTAGCTGACCCGCCCGGCGTTGCCCGGGTCCGTATTAACAATATTAAACGAACTTGAAATTTGTATGATTTTATCATTAACTGGAAGCATGCAGAAATACATTGTCTGAAATACGTCGCAGCTGACTTTGTGAAAAATCGGTTTTAAAAAGAACAACTAATATTGAGCTCTAAAAATACTTAAAATGAGCAATGAGAAACACGGGAGGGAACATGTATCCAACGATTGCGTTAGTTTCGTGTTAAAGTGTTGATATTTACCCGTAAAAATCACTGTTAAATCACGTAACTAATTATTTTTTTCGCATAGAAATCCCAAGTGAAATATTTTGAATTTCAAACTAATTATACCACTCTTAATTCCGTCTATACCGTGAATGAAATCGATACGCGATGATAAAAGATTGGTATATAGTATTATAATTTCAGAACCATTTAACAAAAGTGTATATTTTTAATCAAAGCATGCGTAATGTATACACTGTGGACAAATTCCTAACCGTAAACTTTTGTACCATAACCATAATCTGTCTGTAACCTAACTGCGACTTAACATTACCCTACCGTAACTTAAATATAACATAAATGTAACCTAGCCGTCACTTTGAAATACCAATATAGAAGCATCATTTAAGATTTTGCTTGAAAAGTTAACATTCTTTCGTTAATGTCTTAAAATCGTCTGCACTCTGAAATCTAGATTTTAGATTAATATTTGTTATTTAAGTTTTCGCGCATGATTTTAAAAGATTGTTTTCATAAATATATTTTATATATTGACATAGAGTTATTAATATGTTGTTAAATTAAAAACATTTTTTCATCTACGTTATAAAGTATTAAAAAGTTCTGAAAAAAAAAGAAAACTTTTAGTAATACAATTTTTAGTTCAAATCAAATGTTTTCAATATTCTTTTTTATTTTATTTTGATATTTAATTATTTCGAATTTATCAATTAAAATTATTTTAAAAGCAAACATTTTTTTAAAAATAAATAATATAATGGAAAAAAGACCATTTTAAAAAATTACTATTTCTTCGCAAAATACGCTTCAGCTGTAATTCATTTCTTTCAATTCGTCTTATTAATACAAAATCTCTTCTACATGCTTTTGTTTGGGACATTAAAATTTGAGCGATAAATGGTTTAATATTGCAACCCTTTTTTCGGTTTACTTCACCACCACCTATCTTTTTCCTCCATGGTTTACAACCGCTGTGATAAAAAATCATCTTTTAAACTGACAGCTTGCCAGTCTATAAATTTTAAAGGTCGGTTCCAGCTTTTTTAATTATTTATGCCAAAATTTTATGCAACCAACCAACCATAACTAAATGAAGGGAAAAAAAGAAGAAAAAAGGCGATTTTTTATGAGAGTGATCTTTGGAATTTAATTAATTACTCAGTTAATAAATAGAATTTCGAAATTCTGAAGCTCAGGTGCATCAGGAGAGATATTGGGCTACTCTCATAAAAATTTTGAGCTTCGTACGTCCCATAGATTTTGCTAGCCATCGCAGACACACACACACACACACACACACACACACACACACACACACACACACACACACACACGCAGACAGAGCGATTTGTTATTTTATTAGTATAGATTATTATCATTATTATTTTATAACTTTTCTTTGTTATTTTGGATACATTCAAACATAATATATATCCTTTTAATAAAACACAAATCACTTTAACACCCATTTTCATAAATAAAGAATATGTAATGACTAAAATATTTCATTACCACCTCGTTTCGCTCAAAAATGTCTCAATTTTAATTCTAGGAACAGAAACAATATCCTTTTCTGTCACGTTTCGATTTATACCTTTCTCATTTGCAAATCAGAATTTCATTAATAATCTTGGACACTTTATTACCATTAATTACCGCCAAATTGAACTCTTTGTATTTTGTAAGCAGAGAATATACCATGTTCAAAAGAATTTTGTTTCAATTAAAGGGTTATAAAGGGAAATTTGTGGTTTATTAAATGAAAATACTCTCAAGCTCGGGGCTTTTGTTGACATAAACTTTTAAACAGGGCATGTATAAAATAATCATTTTATGACATATTTATGTTATTTATAGAGTAGAATTTTGATAATAGGAAAATAACACTGCTTTTTCTTTTCTTTCATTTTTTATGCAATCTTTTATTAAAAATGATGCAGGAATAAGGAGTTATTATTTCAATATTTATCGATAATATTATTATTACTTTTGTTTACTACATTTCGAAAGACATAGGATGTGGATAACACTGGCTTTTTTCATTTGTCTATAATACAAGTAAAAAAAAAAAACTTACAGAGGCTTTTTAAAAATATATTTCAATGAGTTAAGCTGGTTTTGTGATATGACAATGAATCTGCAACTAAGTTTATTTAGTTCCGCTATATTTTTATGCAGTTAAAAAATGATTAAATTGCAATCTAAAGCTAGACTTAAAAATAGAACCTAAATATCCTTAAAATGTTTTGGAAATTGTAATTACAATGTGCATTACAATATACCGTGAATATCATTGTATTTTCCATTATTGTTGTGCAAAAAACTGATAAATGATAGGTCAATGTATAAATGCACAAATAAATTAATTGTCATTAGATAAATTTACATATTTTTCTCCATCAGTTTCGTCACTTTTCATCTACAATATTCAACGGAAGAAACTTTTCTTAAATGCAATTAAACTTTCCAAAGTTACGTTTATGTTTTCTACAAAATGAAGATTTCTTTTATTTAATAGCAGTAAGTTATCTTCATGTAATTCAAAACTTATATTTGAATAGCATAAATAAGAAAAATAATAGCTATTTACCATATCTTTTGTGATTTTAAAATGCATTTTTTTCAATATGTTTTATATGCCCACACACACATATATATACAAAAAATAAATATCTTATTAAGGAACTCTTATATACAAGAAATATAATAAAATTATTTATTTACTTAACTGTTATTAACGTTAGTTATCAATCACTTAAATTCGCCGTAAAAATATTAAAGAAAAATCCGTATTAAGATTTTAAAATTCATTTAATAAGGTAAATGACCGCTGTTATAAAAAAGAAAACCATTTATATATCGCAGATAAAAAAAAAACCCATGCATGTTAAATATAAGTAATAATGATTTATGTAATTTACTACTAATTTCAGAATACATAATAAACTATAAATTATAAAATTATATTTAATTCCATTGTCATTCTCATCAAGAAGCTAGGCATTGCTCAAAAATTTACAATAAATACTTCTCAAATTCGTTAATTCTCCTCATCGACAGAAACAAAATCCCTTTCTCCTATGATTTAATTTATTACCCCTGCAGTCTGGTAAATCAACATTTCATTAATATTCTCGGACACTGAATTAACATTCATTCCCAGTGAAAAGAACTCTTTGTTTCTCTCTGGCTGGAATAAAGGACTCGATTCTCACAACTCAGGTTCAATAAATGGGAGAACCTACGGGAAATTAGGGGGTTTATTAAAAGATCTTTCTTTAAATGAATGAATGTGCAATTGTCAAGAGTTTTGTCTGTTAGGAGGATGGATTTTAATGGGGGATGTTGTGATAATAGTATTATGAAATTACTTGCAGGGTACACTGGATATCAATAGGTATTTAACTATAAAAATGCAACAATATTTAATTACTAAATATGTATTTTTGCAATGATGTTAATAAGTTTTGAGAAGGTCGATGCTTAATTAATCCTTCACCATTTAAGGGCACATGAAATATAAAGTGGTTCAAATTGTTGAGTTTTTAATTATCAGCCTAATAGAACTAAACTAAATAGAACTAAAATATTACGGTGCTAAATGATTATGGAACAGAAAGAATATAGTGCTGTAAAGTTTTAAAATAATATAAATTAATCATTGTTGGTATATATATATATATATATATATATATATATATATATATAGAGAGAGAGAGAGAGAGAGAGAGAGAGAGAGAGAGATATGTATATTTCATAAGTATGCAAATACAATTGTAAATTCAAAGAAAAGATGTATATCCATATATGTAACAATTAACTATGAAAACATTATTTTATAAAACAAAATAAATATAAAACTCAGTCAAAAAGAAAGTCTGTTCTTCATCGGAAGGAGGACAGACATATCTAACCCCATCCCCTCTTTCCAACTGTTTAATTGGTCGCATGTTTATGAATACCTGTCATTCCCGCATTTGCAAATAATATCTTAAAAGCATAATTAATCATAATTGCCAGATAAATTTTACAAATAAGAAATAAACTATAAACAAAAAGTTGAATAATGCAACAAACACAAAAAATTACATAAAAAAATATTTAAACTCGTAAAAAATCTAAACTCAAAATAGAATATCTCTAAAAATCTAAAATTAAATTAACATGAATTCAGAGCTTGTCAGCCATCCCTCCTTACCTGCAACAAAATAATAAAAAAAGCAGAGAAATACCTGTTAAAATTCCTTCGTCTGTATAAAACTTCAAAACAACAACAAACACTTGTAACTATATCCTATTGCATATAAAAAATCAACTCCATGTCTGCATATCTCCTTCAATTATAAAACATCAATCTAAGTCCGTTCTGAAAAGACTTTAGAAAATGGATTCAATACAGAATATTCTTAAAGGATGTCATCTAAAAAAGGTTATATCGACAATCCACAATGTTGCCATTTATTTTTTAAAACAGTCTTTAAATAATATTTCAAAAAATCAATAGAGGATCATTTTTCTTATAAAAAAGATTATCCATAAATTTAAAAACTTGTTTATAAAAATAACTGTTATTACTACAGATTTTACTAAAAGGAACTAACTGATTAATCATAATATTTATGTAATTTAAATTTGAATACTAATGTGGCAACTTCTTGTAGAAAAATTAAAACTATTTCTTTTATCATATAAAACTAAATTAAATCTATTTTCAAAAATATTAAAATAAATATCTAAAAAATCTCCATCATAATCATAACTGCCCGCCCTATTAATTTGTAAACATTCCGGATAAATTTTCTCATATTCATAAATAAAATCAAAATATCTATACATATAATAAAACAGTAGGACCCGGTGTGTCTGTACATTGAAGATAATTGACAAAAATGGAGTCAGGGCAATAAAAGAAAACCAATGAAACACAAAAAAATTTTTTTTTTAATTTTTTGTCTGTCTGTCTGTTTGTTCGAGGTTATCTTCGTAACTACTGAATGGATTTTTATGCGGTTTTCACTAATGAAGAATGCACACTCCCGGGCAGTGTATAGGCTTTGTTTCATCAAAATCGGACAACAGACAAAAAAGTAACAAAAAGAAACAAAAGAAACTATTAGGTGCGCTGCTCACGTTTTTTAGTACATAACGTTTTTTAGTACATATAAAATCCAATAGATGTCACTGTGCGATTTTAAAACGCGCTACCGTTATGTTTTCGCCAGTCTACTTAAGTATGAGAAAGTTTGAAGCTGGCTGTCGTTCCATGTGGTTTAGTCGGTAGAACGTCAGTGCGCCATACTGATGGCCCGGGTTCGATTCCCAGCATGGAATTTTTTTTCACTATGTTGGCATTAACGCCTATAAGCAATTAAAAGAATTTGAAATATTGTATTCAAGGCGAATTTTCTCTCTGGGAAAATTTCCTTGCATTAATATGTCAGTGTAATTTTTTTTTCGATTTAATTTTTTTTTTCGAAACTTTGTTTTTCTTAAAAAATTACAGTAAATATTTGATATTTCCCAACGTTTTTTGAATGATCGACTTGCTTTTTTTTTTTTTTTTTAATGTATGTCTGAACCTTATCTAACTACTTCTTCAAGATTTCTTTAGATAAACCGACCAGCGTAGCGGGCGAAGGCCGCTAGTCATCAATATACCGAAAGATTTTTAAAGACCTGTTATAGTTTATTGCATATAAAAAAATAAATAAACAAGATAAATGTAGATTCTACCATTGCAGAATTCAGTTTCGCCTCCGATTAGAAAAAAAAAAAAAAAATCGATAGAAGTTTTTTAGAAGGGCGATCCCGTTTAGATTGCAATGAACTAACTTCATTTTTCTTGTGTTTATCAATATAATAGCAAACAGAACGGCGTGAAATACCCAATTGAATAGCAATTTCTCTCTGAGACATTGGAATTGCGGAATAATAAAGAGATACAATTTGACGTGCTACTTCTTCATTGAATAGATTAATCAAAAACGGATTTTTTCTTTAGTTTAAACGCTTTTTTATAGACTCTGAGTAAAAGGAAATGCTATTTATCAAAAAAACGAGTGGAATCCCGTCGAATTCGACGAATGAAATGTTTAAAAGACCCGATCGATTTGGTTTAAAAAAAAGAAAAAGTAATTACATATTGAATCAATATATAATAAACATATTTACAAACTAAATGTCAAGTTTGCCAGTTACAATTTTGCATGCAAATATTCGCACATCTTCAGTTAAAATTGTAATCTGAGTGCCTGCGAAATCCAGAAATTTTATTTTATATGCACTCACAGAAAAATAGTTTTATTAAAAAAAAAAAAGTAATATCAGGTACTACTAGGTTATCCCATCGACCAAAAAATTACCGCCAAACTATAAGATTAAATGCCAATAATGGATGATCGTGAATGTCACATTCAATGACATTAAATACAATTCATGTGTTTAAAATGTCATTATGTGATTTTTATTTCGACTTTTTATTAATATTTTTATTAATATTCTACTGATTATTTATTTTTTCGTTATTTAAAATAAAAATTATGTCAATATGTATAATTTCGCTATTAATTTGGCGAAATTGGTCGACGGTATAACAGAGTAGTACCTAATATCGTTATGAGTAAAAATACGATGTTTTAAATAGTGACGTCATTTTCTCTTCAAATGTTCTTTAAAAGTTACTGTTTATGAAAAAGGCATCCATAATAATATTGTAATTCCCATTTATCTGGTTGCTGAATGACATAATTTTCCTCATTTGAAATTTCTCTTATTTTGATTTAGACATTAATTTTTATCATATATTATTTTCTGTCATTTTATTTACATTATTAATATTATTTCTCAGTAAATATATTTTTTAAACTCAATTAGTGCATAATTATACGCAATCATTTTAGAAAATAAATTTTTATTATCGAGAGAAAAGCTAAACTGTGTTACCACCATTTTGAAGAAATGTCATGAAAAAGCTTTTAAAATTAAAAATAAAATACAAAAATGGAAATAAATTAAAAAATAATTAAAATGGACACAACTACAAATAAATAGCTTTCATTTAAAAAAAAATAATTATCAAAATCGGTTGACTAGAAAATTCAGGGCTGATGACACGACATTTTTAGCTTGTCTGAAAGAAATAGCCTCGGAGGCTAATTAAAAACCGTAAAGTTTACATAAACGTTTTGTAACATAACATCATCATAGCTTTACAATCATATAATCTCTCATGAAATTACGATAAATATGTATTGTATTTCAAATAATTAATTAAAAAATACAGACATTTAATTAATGTGAATCCTATAAATCATTCTATAATCACATGTCATGATGTGTAATTTTCATGTGTCACCCTATAATTAGAAACACACACACACACTCACATTTGGATTTTAATAAAGAGTATGTTTGCCAATATTTTAAATATTTGCTATGTATAGTTTAAGTGCTACCAATATAATTGAAAATTTAATATACATAAGCGTAAATATAATGCATGTTTCAATCGTGATTTTTGTTGTTGTTGTTGTTGTTAATATTAATACATAATTACATTCTACTACATTTTGCTACATTTAAAATAGAAACTTATTAAAATATCTACAAGTGATCAAATAATTTAAGATCACTCTTTGAAAGTTTAAGAATAACACTTGTTTTGCTTCTACACTTTTCCTGTTAATTTTAATACATTATTACGTTTTATTTCATTTTGCTACATTCCAAAAAACAAGAGCTCATTCAAAGATTTACTGCAAGTGTTTAAAAAATTTAAGATCTTTCTTTAAACAAGAAGTCTTCAAATATTGATTCAAATAAAGATTCTATGCGCAGATTTTTAATACCTTCTTAAATAGATTTTAATTTTTACTAATACATTAATTATCACTGCAAAGCTCTGAAAAATAGGTTATCTGATATTTAAGTGCGTGTGAAATGTGCAAACGGCACTGGAATATAAGCCCAATCACGAAATCAAAAGTTAATTAAATTCATTTTCCCACTCCGTTTCATGACCACAAACTTGAAATAAAACACATCATTTTTCTTTAGGAAACACTATCCTCCCCTATCAGAATCGACATTGAATAGACCGCTCCATTAAGTAGCGTATGTCCCACGCTACATTAATTACTCTGTACGCCTACGGCTGATGAAAGATTACATAGATGAACGAGAAAAAAATTTAGTAAATTTAGCTGTAAGAGTAATTTTTTTTTTTTTTTTTTTTTTTTTTTTTTTTTTGTAGCCGCGCATTCATTTTTTTTTCTTTACTAATGTGACATTTTTAATTAAAATCTCAGCAAAATATCGTAGGAAACGGGGTTTTTGCATTGATTCAAGATATAAGAGTTAGAGAAAATCACTCGAGCCGTTCCATTGGAATGATAGTTAAGTTATCAAAGATTCGGTGATTTATCCTATAGTAATTAATGTAAATTGACGATGATTCGTAATTTAATTATTTTTATAATTTAGTGATTCCATGAAATGTCACTTTTACTAGTTTTAATGCTATAAATAAAAGGGAAATTAAAATATAATTAACGGGTTGAAGAAATAACCAGTAGTTTTTGATTATATTTATTTACTTTAGTAATTTTCCTTTTTTTAATGCACTTTGAATTCCAAAATGTTTAAAAATTAACAAGTCACTTTTAACTAGCTTTATTGATAACTATTTTTACTGCTGTATGCTTAAAAAATATATTATTATTATTATTATTATTATTATTTAATTCAAAACATTGCAAATTTTAGTTTAAAGGTGAATTGAGATTTTCCACAATAGTAATAAAATTAAAATTTTAAAGGCATAATTTAAGATGGTTTTTTTGGTCCCAATTTTCCAACCCTAAAATCGATGACAGTATATTTCAATATTGGCAAATCAAACTTTTTAATTTTACTGATCCAGTGTCAAAAGATGTAATAATCCAAAAATTTTACAAAATGTAATAGTTCAATTTAGTAAATGTAGACCTACCTTTTTGTATAAACATTGGGATTTTAAAGTTGAAGTAGCTCATCTATTCATAAGCAGGATTCATAAGCAAGAATTCACAAGCAAAACAGTTTTTTAAGAAGCCATATACGTTTAATATGTCATCTACGGAAAAAATTGTAAAAACTAGCTGGAACCTTAAAAAAAACATAGGAAAGAAGAAAAAACATTGTTTATCATTATAAAAATTATATTTTTTAAATTTCTGTAAAAAAAAAAAAAGAGGCATTTGTGTTTATATATCTTTTCACAATTGTTTATATAATATATATATTATATATATATATATATATATATATATATATATATATATATATATATATATATATATATATATATATATATATATATATATATATATATATATATATATATATATATATATATATATATATATATATATATATATATATATATATATATATATATATATACCGGGTGTCCAGTAAATGACTGACCCATTTTGAATGTAAATAACAAAAAAAAAAAAAAAAAAAAAAAAAAAAAAAAAACTGTTTGAGATAAAAATGCGCGGCTTGCTGTATTGTTATTAGAATATAAATAAATTTTAAAATATGCACTTTGTTAATGTAATATAATAATATTTAAAGTAATATGTCAGTCTCAAGACTGAGGAGGTGAAGTATAATACAGATGGTTTAATCATAAATATTATTTTAAATCACTTTCCAACCAACGTACCCTATTTCTGAAGCTGATTCAAGAGTCGATTCAACATATAGATTCAGATTCGACAACATATAGATTCAGATTCAGCCGAAAATCTCATATTTATGAAAATTAGAGTCATGTCTCTATTCACACAGCCTGTTATCCCCAGCGCGATATTTTTTCCGAAAGTTGAACTATATTAACAAAGTACATGTTTAAAAATTTATTAATTATCTAATAACAATACCGCAAACCGCGCATTATTATCTCAAACCGTTTATTTGTTATTTAAGTTCAAAATGGGTCAGTTATTTACTGGACACCCGGTATATATATATATACATTTATGTTTGTGGTATTTTCTAATTTTTGGAAGATATTGAATATGTTTTTTTCTTTAAATTTTAAAGTTGTATTTCTTAACTATAGAACTAAAAAATATAATATAAAAGAAATTTTTAAATAAATTTTAATTAAAAAAAAAACTTTTTAGCAATAAAATGCTAAATACGGTATCCTGATAATAGTTTCTTAGTAAGTTTATTTTTATTTTTATGTGTAGCAATTGCTATAAACCTCTTGCATCATACGTAAAATCATCGTTTCAATTGCACTCTTTTCGATCATAAAACACAATCAGTTTGCAAACTTTTCCTTCTTCTGACTGTGAAATGGAAAACTTCGCATTTGCATATCGTCCCCTTGCACCTCATATATACAATATAAAATAACAGAAGGCTGCCGAATTAGGGCTAGGACATGTCATCAATGACCAATCGGTGGGGAAGAACTCGTGCCCCCTTGGGGCTCAGTGGTGTATAAATGGCACCTTAAATAGTTGGTCCAAATGCCACTGGGAAAACATGCGTATAGGGGAAACATTCCGCTTTGTTATTGAAATGAGGGTATGCATTTCGCTACACCCGTCTAGTGTTTCTAGGGGGTGTTGGTAGATGTTTAGGATGCATAATCTATTGCGGATAATAAATTTGTCTTCCTCTACAATTGAGGTGTGGAGATGACGTCATTTGCAGTTTGAATGATTGTGTTTTGTAAATGAAGGTGCTCGGACTTTAAATGATGTTAATGGCGTAACCATTTTAAGTTTTCGAAAATGTTATTTTCACTAAGATGCTTATTAGCGTTCGAGATAAACTATTCGTTTGAAATAGATGTTTCCTTTTTTGTAGATTGAAATATCAAATTAAGCTACCACATACAATATACAGGGTGTTTCCTTAATTTAATTTTTCTCAAATAATTAGACAGCTGAGTTAACTACAGCTATAAACTTGGTGTCTAAGTACAGTGAAAAGGATATGCACTGCACCATGAGGTTACCTGGTAGTGCCCCTTACAGAAAAATGTGGCATTAAAAATCGAAAACAATTTTTTATTTAAATGTCTTAGTTTTATCAGCAAACGTGCGTCTTACTTATAATGCCACACTTCAGCTTGCAGTTAGAACCTTATTTAAATTGGTTTTTGGATATAAAAAAATTGCATTTAAGAGCTTCTAATAAAGTTATTTTTCCATGCAATACATCGTTTCGTACTAAACCGAGGACGTTGTACAACTTCTTGGTTGACATGATTGTCGTTTCCCATACTTTTCGAGATGGGAAAATTCAAACTCTCTTCAAAGTTTGCCACTATAGGATTCCGCAAGATACATTGTCGTGTAGCTCAAGCCCGTTTTAATATACACAAACACCATATTTTTGGCAACAACTAACTCAGTTCACCGGTTATTTGAGCCGAAATGAAATCAAGAAAACACCCTATGTATCATAAAGTTTTAATATAAGCAAGAAGATAATTATAATAAGAGTTAAGTCACTTTTCTGAATATCAGTTTTAGATAAGCCACCTCCAGTTTGAAGAAGCATGTTTCAAAGTTAGAAATGATTCTGGCACAATCAGCTATTTGTTTCCATATTTTATTTGCCAAGTAAAATATATTATTGGATTTTTATTTCGAGTAATACTTCAAGTATATCTTTTTGTTTGAATTGATGCAATACAATATTTTTTTATTTTTTTACTTCAAGTGCAAAACTCTTCATTATTTGTAATTATTGTAATATTGAGCAAGATTCCAATATCTTGTTAAGTTGATAAAAAAAGAAGAAGAAGAAGGAAATTATATGAATAAAAAGCACTTACAATATGTCTTCGAATCATTTTCTCAACTCTTATAAACGATGTAATTAAAATGAGAAATACTTTACAATGACGAATAATACTACTTCTATCATAACTATATATTTGTATTATTAATTACAAAAATTATTAATGATTAATATTCAATTCCTGTTGTTCTGTTCATCATAGACTACAAATAGATATGTATCACTATAAAATTTTAAAGTGCCTTTTAAAATTATTTTTTTATCTAATCAATGTTAAAAAAATTGTCATTTTCAGTCATTAATCCATGTAGCACTGAAATGCATGCCAGCTTATTTTCGTGTTAACACATATCAAAGGAATTGCGTAGGTCTCTGTGATGTGATCCATAATTATAATAAGTAAAAAAGAAAGGAATAATGGTAATATCCTGATTCTATATGCTCTTCGTGGATGGTTGCCTACACGGAGATTTATAATTCTGGCAGTTTAACTATTCATTTCCACAACTTGTACAATTTAATAATTCAGAAAACAAAATCTACAATTCTGCTTTTTGTTTGTTTGTTTCGAATCTGCAATTAAATTTTTCAACTGCTCAGGACAGTTTTTTATGCATATACATACAGCGAATTTAACTATCATATATAAGTTATTAAAGTAATTTTAACATTATTGTTTAAAATCATTTTGACTTCGTTTTCAGTTACGATGAAGGCTTAGCTTCCCAAATCCTTGCAAAACCAAAAAACTCAACTCCTCTCCATTAGAGGGGCATAAAAGAAAAACCACCCCCGCCAACAGGGTGCACACGATTCATTGCATCCCCCCTCCCCATATACACGCTGCCTCACTCAGGCTAATTCATCAGGCTAATGTGAATCGTATCGAATCGAGTCTCTATAGACCACTACGCAATTTTAAAGTCAGATGATCAACCTTAATGGGACAGACATTTTCTGGGTTGTGTGGGGGGAAAGGCAGGTCCTGAACACCGAGATCAGAGTGTAAAAGGGGGAGGGAGGTCAGAGAGTTTTAATCTGTGCCCCTTTCCTCTATTGTTGCATTTTCATGGGAGCAGATACTGTGGGTTTGGAGTGTTTGAATTGCGAGATGATTAAGATGATTTTGTGGGTGGATGATGTTTGAGAGCGTTCTCACATTCTCTGATTTATTTTCTAAAAGTGGCTAATAGCTAGTAATCTGGGATTGGGTTAGCACTGATAGAGATATCGGGATATTCAAGGAAGTCAAACAGTACTTGATTAAAAGATAAGTTGCTACATGAACTTAATTTTTTTTTTTTTTTTAATTTAAACGCTTGCATTAAATGTTATTTAATATTCAGTCATTAGTTCAATGCAAAATGGTTCAGAAAATGTTAATTGATTTTAATTATGAAACAGCAATCTAGTGTAATCTTAAATAAAGTTTGTATATTAGTAACTATAAAATCGATTTCAAATCTTTGTATTTCGTTTAATTATATTTTAATTGTAATTTTAAAATTTTATCTAAAACAAAAGTTTATGTGTATATAATCTAATCCAAGAGCTATTTTGATGGTTAATTACATATTTCATAGTGTTTTTTCAATACAGTTATGTAGATTTTTTTTCCTGTAGTAAGTATGGCATTTACTTTCGATTATAATTTTAACTAAATCAGAATAAGACACGCAATTATATAATTTGTACATCGAAATCAATTTACACATTTGCTGGTAATGCAAACAGTCTTGTTTCATTTAGATAAAACATTATGAATATCTACATTGTTGCATGAGTTAAACTGAAGTATCATAGCAAGAGTAGTGCGATGGGCTCAATCCATACAGGAATTTTATATGTTTTTATTTACACTTTTAATTATTGATGCTCCACAGAGAGTTTGAAAAGAAAAAGTTTTTATAGGAAATGTGTTATTTTATGACGGCTGCCTATATGCTTGAGAGATACAGGCCTCAGAGAGAGGGACCTTTGTGGGGGTCTTTCTAAGGGAAACCTGCCCTTTATTTACGCAAGGTTTCAATGGTTTGAAGAAAACCACGAAAACTCCGAACGGTTAGGACAACGCGTGTGATTGAGTTCGAACCCAATATCTCCCGTCAACCACTTTCGAGAACAGAACTTCTCAGCCACTGGAGCAGAACTTTTATAGGAATTGACAAGAAAGAATTTTTTTGACACTGTCTAGGTGTTGGTGTAAACACATCCCTTCCTTTCAATCAGCACATTGGAGCTACATAGGGCGATTTTCATTTTTTAACACTTATTATTATTATTATTATTATTATATTCAAACGACTCTTTAACAAGATATCCAAATTCTGAAGCGGGGTTTTTGTGTCTTACATTTGCAGTTAAAGCAGCTTCAAAAATTAGTTGAAAATAGAAAAAAAATTTTAACAATATATAAATATAGCTGAAAGTTAAAGAATACAATAAAAAAGAGTACACTATAAAACAAATTTGTGTTACTTTACACAAAAAATGTACTTTACACACAAACTAAGTTGCCATCGAAAAGAATGTAAAAAAACACCACCAATAAATTGGTGTAATAAATTATTACCATTCGACTTGTGTAAACGAACACCACTTTTGGTGTAGAGCCACATTATCACTTATTTAGTGTACTTTAACAGCAAAATAAAAAAATTAATTACATTTTAAATTTAATTCAGCCATAATTTAAAATAAATAGTTTCAGGCAGAGGCTGCCAGGCTTCCTATTAATTTGCCAAGTAAGGGCATCTGACAGATAATTACTTACTGAACATAAACCCTAGCCCCCCCTCTCCCCATGGAAGTGCTGAATTTTTCAACTAAATTTAATCAAATAGACGCCAATGATCACTTTAATTATCTTTTACCAATTTAATAAAAATTGGTAGAACACAATAAGAGCATAACAATCTCTTTAACTCTTTCACTGTCAACATCTATCAAAGAAATAAAAATTATGAAATTTTTACTCGTTGTTAATAATGCTTTGAATAAGCTAAAAAACATCCAATAACGAAATTTTGGTGAAAATACTTTTTGTTAGAGAACGGACAAATTCCATGGTTATACGTTTTAAAATAATTTTGTAACAAAATTTATAACTACTCGTAACTATCATTATAAGTTTAATTCAGAGTTTCTAGTTTTCTTCACAAAATAATAATCATAAGCTATATATGATTTAAATTACATCAGAAATATACAATTTATTGCATAGCATAAAATGCTTAACTATGCCAGCTAATAAATAAAGAAAATTGTATAAAAAAAAGTTGATTAAAATTGTTATAAGAAGGCATACTTCTTGTTATATTCGGCCATGCCGCCATTGTTCTTAAAATGGCAATACACTGTTGTTGAAAACATGATTTAATTTTAAAAAGCACATGCAAACATTATTTAGTTTTACATCTTAAATCTATAAATAATAATAATAATATTGCTTACCTTATATTTGCTCTTTTAACTACAATTACAAAGTTAGAAAAGGGGATTAACTGCGAATGTGTAACTGCGCCGTGTCGTCTGAAATAACACCATTCCGAGAATATTTTTACACTTTTTATGGGGCTATCATCAAAAAAGTGTAGATTTCGATTTCATTTCATAACCCCAATTTAAGTGAAATAATGTTCCCTTGTTTTTACACAGTACAGTTCAAGGTGCACACAGAAAAACAAATTAAGCAAAAACCATTAAGCAACTTTACTTTAGATTTTATTCGTTAATAAGTATTATCTAAATGTTCTTTCATCAAGGTCTTATTTCATTCTTTTTAAAATGTACCAAAAAATTAATGTGCTCCCCCTAAATATGTAAATTTTAACATATCTATTCCAGAATACCACCCAACAATTTCTGTAAGTGTTAGAAAATCGGACAGGGTGGGGGAGGTATCTCTTAAGTGCCTGCTTGCGTGTTCACAATGGGCGGGCCCTTTGTTCTCTTTGTCGGATGAGTCCATTTGGGACAAATGTAGTAATAATTACGCGCGCACGCCGACTCTGTTATGATAGGGTCCAACCCCACTCATTACAAAGTGCTTCAGTTTACATAAAAATATATGAATTTTTAAAAAGTCATTTCATAGTTCCTTTTATGTTTGTTAATTAATTAATTGTGGGTTATAAGTGGCTCTTAGTGATTTATAGTTTTGAAAATAATGGTTGCAATTCGCGTGCTGAGAAAATTAATTATTTAAAGCTCTAGAATAAAGAGCACATGACTGAAACGATTTAATAAATCCCGCATAAGAAAGGTATGGCTAAGTTATATAGCTATGTCTATAGTTGTTAGTGTTGTTTTGAAATTATTTTTATGATTTCCAAGGTTCAAAAATACATTTTTTTGAGCTTCTATTTAAAAGATACGATTTTATTTGTTATATCCTGATGTGCGGATAAGAAAATAAAGTACGGGTTTTCCATTATTTTCAATTTTGGTTTTCGTTTAAAAAACTACTAAATAAAAAAGCTGTTTCATACTGTAAACATATGCACCAATTCATTTATAAAGTATTCATTTTTCCAAAATAAATTGTTCTGTTATATTTAATATATTATTTATTGGATTCCTAATTTGTAACATTATCTAAAACTTATTAAATTATGAAATATCATAAGTAAAAGAATCTAATTATTACTTTTAAAAGAATAAATTATAACGTAAAATGTAAATCCTTTCAAATGATTAAAATTTTAAATCCTTCAATTTTTTTTAAAAATAGACTATGTTTTTTTTTTTTTTTTTTTTTTTTTATTATTAATGGTTTACGTTTTTGTTTTAATTTTGCATTTGCTAGGAAAAACTGTTATTAAATGCTTATTTTAAATCCTGTATAAAAAGCCATTCTGACTAGAAAAAAATATTGTGTTACGTGGATTATTATATATCAAAATCACATATTTCCAACAATAAGTAAAATTATCCAAGCAATAGAATATTTTAAATAATTAAATTCGGAAATAGTTTTTAAACAATAAATTGTATCAACAAAAAATTTCAAATAATTTAAATTCAAATTAATGTATATTTTAAAATTATTATTAGTTTATATATTTTTTTTAATTGTTTCTTTACCTTTGAAATGTTTTTTCCGATTTTTCTACCAGTTTCCCATATGGTTTAGAGTATAATTTCTAGACAAGTAGGGAAGAAAGGAGAGTTCAACCCCAGCGTGGCGGAGGTGGCGGAGGGAGGAGGAAGTGGAACCACCACCACCTCCTATAAGAGGGAGGGAGGATCACCACCACTTGAATGAGAAGATTATCTGATGGAGAGTGTATCATACTGTAATAGGATGAGGGGAGGGCTTAAAATTGAGGGGGCTTAAATTTTTAGGGTTTGAAACGTAGGAGATTATACTGTAGTAGAGGGGTGGATGTTTGGAGTCTGTTATAGTATGATGAGATTTTTAGAGAGAGAGAGAGGGGAGGGCTTATTTTTTAGGAGGGGCTTAAAATTGAGGGGGGCTTAAATTTTTTAGGGAGTTTAAATTAAAGTAGAGATTGAAATCAACTTAGAGTAAGAAAGATATTTCAAAATGGGTGAAGGATGTTTTGACTCTGTTACAGTATGATGAGATTTTAGGAAAGGGGGGAGGGCTTAATTTTTAGGGGGGCTTATTTTTCTGAAAGGCTTAAATATTTTTTAATGATTGGAATCAACTTAGAGTAGGAAGGAAATTTGAACATATCGAAAAATATGTTATAGTATGATGAGATTTTAGGAAGGAGGAGGGCCTAATTTTTAGCGGGGCTTAATTTTTAAGAGGCTTAATTTTTTTATTTCGGATCTGAAACTTATAATATCATACTATAGGAAAGGGGTAACATCCTCATTTTCCAACCCCCCCCCCCCGGAAGATTTCTATTTGGGTGTTGCCCTCTGTTGAATCGAATTTTTGTTGGAAATTAATAATTTTAAAAAATTGTGTCTGATCAATTAAGCATTGCCCATCACGCCTGTGAGATAATTGAGCATTGCGATAAGGAGGAAGGTGAGTCTGATCAATTAAACATTAATCATAATTGTCCATTGCTCATCTCGCCAGTGGCCGCAGAACCGGTCTTCTTCTTTCGTTGGAAATTAATAATTTTTTAAAAATTGAGTTTTCCAAAAGGCTTTAGTGGGATTCGAACCTGTAAAAGAATTTCTTGACTTGATAATTTGTTGTGGATTAATCTAATCAAGCCAAGAAGTTCTGGTTTTAAGTCGAAAAATTGTTTAAAGGTCGGTAAAATCATACTTTAGCAGTGGGAATTCACCTCCACCCCTTCCTTCATACTTTGTTTTAATATCCGTTGCTCTTGCGGTCGTGGAACAGGATTGAATAAGTTTTTATTAGAGTAGAAAACTGAATAATAATTTGAACTTTTTTTGAATATTATTATTATTAGATAAAATTAATTCTTTGTTAAATTTTTTAATATATGTTGGGGGACCCATAGCCTTTGCAAAAATATATGTTTTTTTTTATTATTTCAGAAAACCCCTCGTTTCAATTCGCATCATTTGTAAATAAGTGAAAGTTAGATAAAATAAGTTGATATTTTTCATGTATCAGCTAGTTCCTGTTAAAATTGTTTCGTTATCGGATGTTTGTGCAAGACAGTGAATACGTGTTGATAACATACTATTTTAAGTTAGGGATGATTCGATTGTAATATGAGACATTCAGAGTCATTACAGAAGGTTAACTTCCTATTTAATCTTGAAATAATTTTATCTAATAATAATAATATTCAAAAAAAGTTCAAATTATTATTCAGTTTTCTACTCTAATAAAAACTTATTCAATCCTGTTCCACGACCGCAAGAGCAACGGATATTAAAACAAAGTATGAAGGAAGGGGTGGAGGTGAATTCCCACTGCTAAAGTATGATTTTACCGACCTTTAAACAATTTTTCGACTTAAAACCAGAACTTCTTGGCTTGATTAGATTAATCCACAACAAATTATCAAGTCAAGAAATTCTTTTACAGGTTCGAATCCCACTAAAGCCTTTTGGAAAACTCAATTTTTAAAAAAATATTAATTTCCAACGAAAGAAGAAGAAGACCGGTTCTGCGGCCACTGGCGGGATGAGCAATGGACAATTATGATTAATGTTTAATTGATCAGACTCACCTTCCTCCTTATCGCAATGCTCAATTATCTCACAGGCGTGATGGGCAATGCTTAATTGATCAGACACAATTTTTTAAAATTATTAATTTCCAACAAAAATTCGATTCAACAGAGGGCAACACCCAAATAGAAATCTTCCGGGGGGGGGAGGTTGGAAAATGAGGATGTTACCCCTTTCCTATAGTATGATATTATAAGTTTCAGATCCGAAATAAAAAAAATTAAGCCTCTTAAAAATTAAGCCCCGCTAAAAATTAGGCCCTCCTCCTTCCTAAAATCTCATCATACTATAACATATTTTTCGATACGTTCAAATTTCCTTCCTACTCTAAGATGATTCCAATCATTAAAAAATATTTAAGCCTTTCAGAAAAATAAGCCCCCCTAAAAATTAAGCCCTCCCCCCTTTCCTAAAATCTCATCATACTGTAACAGAGTCAAAACATCCTTCACCCATTTTGAAATATCTTTCTTACTCTAAGTTGATTTCAATCTCTACTTTAATTTAAACTCCCTAAAAAATTTAAGCCCCCTCAATTTTAAGCCCCTCCTAAAAAATAAGCCCACCCCTCTCTCTCTCTCTAAAAATCTCATCATACTATAACAGACTCCAAACATCCACCCCTCTACTACAGTATAATCTCCTACGTTTCAAACCCTAAAAATTTAAGCCCCCTCAATTTTAAGCCCTCCCCTCATCCTACTACAGTATGATACACTCTCCATCAGATAAGCTTCTCATTCAAGTGGTGGTGATCCTCCCTCCCTCTTATAGGAGGTGGTGGTGGTTCCACTTCCTCCTCCCTCCGCCACCTCCGCCACGCTGGGGTTGAACTCTCCTTTCTTCCCTACTTAGACAAATTTATAAAATTTTATTAAAAAATAAATATTATTAAAAAATAGAAAAATAGAATGTTTCAAATAAGAAAAATCACGTATGTTACCAATTTTAAATTTATTGCAAATCTACAAAATTTTAATACGAAATAGAGAGAGACCTTGTTTAAAATTTATTTCCTTAATATATATTATATTTATCTTCATTTGTGTTATTTTATTTGAAGTACGATATCAGTGAAAATTTCATTTTGCTGAAATAATAATAATAATAATAATAGAAAAAAAAATTAATCCTGAAAAAATAAGCATATGGGCTAAATTATAGAATAAGCTGAAGTTATAGAGCAAATTAAAAGAATAGCAATATTTTTCAGCATTATTTTTAAAGGAAATTTTACTTATACTACCGGTTTTTATCCTATTCCGAATATTTGAAATAATCGATGATTTATAGGTTTTTAATTTATTCCTCCATTGTCATTGAACTTGATGTTCTCATACATTATCATATTTCTGCATACGTTCTCCCACTTTGCACTGATGTTTTCATACATTACCACTATGATTTTGGTGCAAATCATCGATCCTCATCAAATCATGACTAAAAAATGACAAAAAATGACATTAAAATAAGAATTAAAATTTGACAAAAGATTTTAAAATTACACAATTTTATAATTTAACAAAATATAAGCGTTTAACACGTTCCCTGCCGCTTATGTAAAGATGGGATGCTAGATAATACCGTACTGTAGATGTGGGTTTTTCCCAGAAGCCGATTTACTTTTTATAACAAAAAATCGGTGAAAGATTTTCCCGCGCCAGCGCGTGACTGGCTATTGGACATCACCCCACATACTGCGCTGGTGCGTGAGTGGCCCCTTAACGTTGGCGCCATATCACGCGCTTTCGCGTGAGTAGCAGCGAACGTGTTAAGCGTACAAAACAGACTTTGAAAGACAAACGCATTATCTATTATTTCATTCATTTATTTTTGAAAAATTATAGTTAATTTGGTGATAAATTTTCCAAAATCTAAATAATTTTGCCAATGTAAAGCTATAATATTTGCTATCGCTATTATCATTATTATTATTGTTAGTGGATATTTGAAATTCGGACTAGTTCGCACTAATTCCAATAAATTGCGGTTTTTTTTTTTTTTTTTTTTTTTTTTTTTTAATGGGAGAAGGGTGTCTAGATGGATAGTACAAGCGCTCTATATATTTATACTTTTTTCGAAATATTTTTTAATTGCCTAAAACATACCACTAACCTAAAAACACCATCTTAAAAAACAGGAAAAAAGGATTTAAGACCAAAGTAAAAGAAAAAAGTATGAAACATTTAGCAGTTTAGCTACAAGCAGAACATTGCTCAAACAGCAGCAAAACAGAACCAAATGATCTAACCCATGCTTTTCCCCATTGCGCATCTTTAATGCGTGTTTTCCCCCTGATGGTCACGCTTTTATCACAGGCGTTATCATCTGTATCATCAGGAAAAGTGTTTTAGCCCTGATTTAGCGACTCCTGATTGACAGTAGTGCGCATGATTATTATTATTAGCAATATTTTTTTATTGCACTTTATTGTCTGAGTGCGATGAATCATTTTGTGGGCTTTTGCGAGTCCAGTAATTTGTTAACTGGCATATAAAACACATTTGCGTGACCAACGGTCTTTATGGAAGTTGTGTTTATGTATGTTTAACGTATGGGGTAATATTAACTGACTAGTAATATGGCAATTTTCGATTATATTTGTATGTTGTCAGCTGCTTTATTTTTTATTTTTTTCCTTTCTGTGTTTTCTTTGTTTGTTTAGTGCAGTGTATTGGTAATAAGCATAAAAAATATGTTATGAAAAAGGTGTAAACATTGTACTGAATGTAGTATATTGCTAAGAAAACACATTATTTGATCATATGTATCCAGACACTTTTGAAATTAAACCTTTTTTCAAATATTCGGAGAAATACGTAAAGAATATTTCTGAAACTTGTTTAACCTCATATTATTCAGCAGAACATATCACGATATCTTTTTGAATTTTCATGAATTGTAAATGGTCTTTTTATGTCAGTTGCTCGTTATAGTTGCCTATTAAATTATGAATATATATATATATATATATATATATATCATTATTATTTTCGCATGCGCAGTTTAAAATGATTTCATTCAAATAATCTTCAAATATTCATAACATTAATATTCTGAATGCGATAACTGTTGGGTCATTTCATGGTAACTTACGTTACATTTAGAACAATTTACTGCAGTAATTTTTGTAATATAACACTAAAAAATATCCAAACGAAAAATTAACAATGATTTGTCTAGGAAACCTATCTAAGGATCAATTTATATTAAAATTACCTAAACAATTATAATGAAAATTACACTTTATATTATAACTTGCATTCTAACATGATAAATATATATTCTATATTATGTTAAAACAATCAAAACATTTAAACAAATATCTTTTTACCTTATTGGGAGGAAGGAGTGTGAAAAAACCTATAAAATTAATTTACTTTTTTTTTTTTTTTTTTTTTTTTTTTTTTAATATTTCAGTTTTAAAAATAAATGTTATCATACAATATATTTAAGAGTTTTTTTCTGAAATCTCGTAAAAAATGGAGTAAAGAAGCATAGATTTATAAAGAAATGTTATAAGAAATTAAGATTTTTTAACAAAAATTCAAATTCGATTACATATAGATATTTCGAAATTTTAATAAAAATTTAATTCTTAAAATGAAATTCAAATTCATGAATAGTTACAGTGTCTTAAAATAATTAGTGTATTTCATTAACTTTTGTCTCATTCATTATTTCCAATACATATAAAAACATGCTTTTTTAAAGAAAAGCTCAAAAGGAGTTTATTTGTATTTAAACAATTATACACACCGTTTATCATAATTTTAACTTTTTTTTTTTTTTTTTTTTTTTTAAGGAAGTTAAATAGATGTTCAAATTTGATCTCTTCAGTCTTATTTAGATTAATAAGTCCCGTGCTTATCTCTTTTTTCAAATAAAATTTTTGCTGAAACGAAATATGTCACCTTAAAACTAAATAATTTATAATATTCTTCCAACATTTACATATTTTCTTCTCTAAAATTACTTTTTTAAATTTACTTCTCTAAAATTACTTTTTAACAATTAATCTCTTGCGAGTTGAAATTTCATTGACAGGAAAAAATAAAATCATTTTAATAAAAATTTTAATTTTTCTTAAGAATAATAAAAATAAAATACATTGGCATGTTTCGGAACCGTCAAATAAGTTCCATAGTCATAATATAAAATGTTATTAATTAATAGTCATAATATAAATGGCTTTATATTATGACTATGGAACTTATTTGACGGTTCCGAAACATGTCAATGTATTTTATTTTTATTATAACACCTTTCTTAAGAAAAATTAAAATTTTTATTAAAATGTTTATATAAAAGGTGAATGTTTTAAAATCTGATGATTTAATTTGTTGTTTTTTTTTCAAACAAACTGACATTGTAATGGACAGAAAAAATATATTTTCTGAAATGTATCCTTTAGGTTCCTTTAAGCCTAGGTTCAAAAATATGGATCTAAAACTACAAATCCCCTACAATACCCCCCTCCCAACTTAATAACCATTAACCTAAATTAACGCAATCACAAATTTAAGAGCTTTAAACAAGTAAATAATCTACAAATGTTAAAAAAAATATTGAAAAAGATTTTAATTAAATATTTATGAATATTTAGCAATTTCTTGGTCACATTGTCCTTTGGACATTTTTAGGCATTTTGAAAACTCAGACGAAAATAACATTTATTTTTATTTTATGTGGGATTCAGCTTAGAAGTAGTCATTTATTCGTTTGCTTTCAACTTAAAAAAATATTCAGCTGTTAAAGACTGATGTAAAATGTAAAAAAAAAAAAAAAAAAAAAAAAAAAAAAAAAAAAAAAAAAAAAAGTCAGACATTTTAGTTTTTATAAATAAAAGATCAGAGGTTCCCGAATGGGCCCCAAGTATCAAAAAGGTTAAATGAATTTTTTTTTCTGAAACATATTTTAAAAAAGGGTTTATTTATTATTTTTTTAAAAGTCTGATTGCATATACATTCTGTTATTCTTATAACATCAACCTGTTTATTTGTTTAAAAACATGACTTTAAAGCTCCTTTAATAATGCACAAATAAAATAAATTAATTATCCGTATCATTTATCAAGAAATGATTTAATGTCTAAATGTTTAATCTCTGTTCCAGATAACTAAAGGCAAAATATAATCTTAAAGGCTTATAAATATGTTCACGCTCAATACTCAGTGCACACACAGATGTTACTCATGCCAATAATAATGGCTCACCTCGCTGATTTTTTAAGAGCATTTCTTTTTGGTAGAGATCTCTTTTCTTAAAACTAAAATTTTAATTGCATATCATACATTAATTATTCTTGTAACATCTACCTGTTTATCTCTATAAAATATTTCCTTAAAAATTAATGTCTTGCAAGCTAAATTCCACTGATAGTGCAAAGTAAAATCAATTCTCTCTCCGTATCATTTATCAGAAAATTTTCTAAACCTCTTTTCTCGAAAACTAAAGGCGATATTCTGCTTATAAATACGCTCACACACACAACATACACACACACGTACATGCTAAGAATCAGGTGGTCCCGCTGTGCCTAAATGTCGTAAAGAAGATTCTCTCTTTTAGAAGTTAGTTCTTGATTCTCGTAAGCGTTTGATAAAGGAAGTTTAGAGGTTGACTCCCCCTCTGTGAGATAATGGACTCTTTCCGCTATGCTTAGAAGGAAGCTTTAGGGCAAGAGTTGAAGAAATTTGAATATTATTTATAGGTCGTTGATTTAAATATCTGCACATATCCAGAGATTCCTGTATGAAAATTGTCAGTTTTTTGTACAGAAATAATTAATACAGATGCAGGTGAGCGAAAACAATTTGTTATTCAAGGAAGGAAATAATTCGATTATATTATTTCATTGAAAGCCTTATATAGTAAGATATTTAAGCTATAAAACCCATAAAAAATCTGCTACTGAAAGAATTTGATACTTGATTTTTTTTCTAGACTCCATAAATGTTTTTAATAAAATTAAAATAGATAAATATATAAATAAAATAAAATTATTTGGAAAATTACGTTTTAAAATTCACGTTTTACTGGCTGTTCTTTGTACTGAAACATAGATTATTCCAGCAATGTAAACAATACATGATGAGTTATTATTATAGTCAAGTTATTTCGACGCCTTGATTTACTGTAGTTCTACTGGATATTGGAGCTCTTTTCTCAGCTTCACTTGTACCGCAATAAAACTAGTTTTACAGGGGAAACTCTGTCCGTTCTCAACAAAATTAGAAAACTTAAATGGATGCATTCATTAATTTTATACTTTGTAACTGATGATCGGCAATCCTTTAAGAATTTAGACAGTAAATTTTATATTTAATTTATACGATAAATAGATAATTAATTATCTATTTATCGTATCGTAATTATTATTAAATATATAATTAACTGGTGCGGTAAGGATAATTTTCTTTAATTTATGAAAAAAAAAGTTATTATTAAAATTGCGGATTGTTTTAAATAAAACGAGAAGTATTCATGTTTATTGTGGATTTGGACAATAAATATCAGCAAGAGTTGTATTTTTTACTCTATTTTTCTATTCCATCAACAAATTATTACTATCATAAGTGTTCTTATTTAATATTTCCCACAACGAATTTAAAATAAAAAATCTCTTGCATTATTTAATCTATGATCACTAAAGTAGTCACTACTAAGGTCACTATTATGGCAATGGTCACTAAGACATAGCATGATTATAAATATTGTTAAAGTGCTGATAATACTTTCAGCTGGTTTAAAAAATATGCACCGAATAACTCTTTTACAGGTTAAATTATTATAACTATTTTAAAAGAGAAAACTCCATCTTCAGAAATACTGACAAGTATCAAAATATCTTAATTGAGTGTTTTCAATTACATACAGTACATGATCAAGGAAAAAAAAAAGCTGAGTTCAGTGGCTCGAGGTTTTTCAAAGATTTCCTTCTTGTTCCTTTTCAAATAAATAAATAAAAAAAAAAATAAATAAAAGTAAAAATAAAAAATAAATCGTCTCGATGTTTTAAAATAAGAATTACAATAAAATAACATTTGACTATAGATAGTTAAATAACTATATTGTTTGTTTCCAATGTTCCTTTCCTTCCAACGATATAAAATATTGATTATGATCACTATAAGGACAAAAAGTGATCTAAAAATTGAGCAAATGGCACAATTTTGTACATGAAAGATGACGCAAATTACTGATATAGTATTCAACATAGAAATCACACAACAATGATTTAATAAAGATTATTTTAATGTATTGGATAGAGAAAATAATTTCAAAGTAACTAGAATGTAATAAAAATATAAAATGAAGTATGTATTGAGTGGAATGTGTAAAAAAAAATCTTTTATATTAGTTTCGTTTGCTTTCTGGGATTAAAATTTTTGGTGATTTATTATTTTAAAAATTAATTAAAAGACACAGTTCTCATTGAGATAAATCCAATAAAGTTCTCAGAAAATTAAAATACGCACTTTTCTATAAAATGCTTGCTTCATCTTTAAAAAATAATAACCTGCATATTTTTTCAATGAAATTATTTAATTTTTTAAAAAGTGCATTCCATATTTGGGGACCCTAAAATAATAAAGGCTTTTTCAATGTGCATCAATCAAATAGGGTCAGATGGGGTAGTTATGATTAGGGAGTAATTATGATCACCCTTATATTGGAGAAAATTGTGTATGGAAAAATCTTATTTCACGCCTAAATATTAACCTCATAATGTATTTTTCATTTTAGACATTCTTTATCACTACTCTAAAGCCTTTTTTGCGATTCAAATAGCAATTTGAAAAAAGTCAACCAAAATTTTTGATAAACGGATTTGTCAGTTTGGAGTCTTCTAATGGTCTTAAATACCCCAAACAAATATATATATATATATATATATATATATATATATATATGTAATTATAAAGAGGAAATATAGTGTTCATAATTTCCCCACTAGTGGTCTTAATTACCCCCAAACTTTTGTGATTATGAGTTTTTATGGGGTAATTATAACCATTCGTTTAATTTTTAAAAAGATCGGCTATGAGAATTAAAACTTTTAAGTGTTCTTAAAGGGTCAAAGTTACTTCCTATGTACTAAAAAATACTTTTCCAAGTAGGAACAAATAAAAAAACAAAGTTAAAAATGTAAAAAGTGGTCATAAATAGCCTTCCTAGCCCTACCGGTTACATCAAATTTCTATTTGAATTCCATTCTCTTAAATGTACAATGCAGCTCGACTAAATGTTCAATATCAACTATCGTCCTCAATGAGTGTACCGCCCCCCATCAGCCCTTTACTCCCACCTCTTTGCTACCCCCTTTATCACAGGGGCGGAGACACGAGAAAGAAGAAGAAGAAGACCGATAAGAGCAGGGGGCATGCCAACCGACTTTTAATTAGGATCTTCGCTTGAGGACTCCGCGCAATCAATCACCTTGCTAAAGCCGCCTTAATGATTTCTTCGCGAGCTCTGGTGGTTTCTTTGTAGCACGCAAATCGGGGCTTAGTTGAAGCACCCCCCCCCCTCTTCTGGATTAGAATGTTAGCTAATGTATGCAGTGAGCTGTGTCGGTGTTGGTGCTTATTCGATGAATATCATAAGAAATGTCTGCAGAAAGAATTAAGAAGAATCGCTTCCAAGAGATAAACGAAGTGGAATGGAAAAGAGTCTGTCTTCATAATATTCATTACAATTTTCTATTCAGTTCCTAAGGGTAATTTGCATGCATATGAACAAGGCTTTATTTCTTATTACTAATTTAAGAATATATACTTGTAAAAGTTAGCTGTTCTGAAAAGAGTGTGCTTGATAATTATCGAAATTTCTACTGAAAGTTGTGAGGAAATCGATATAGTTTATCATTTTTAACTGCGTTAAATATATGGGGACGTAAACACTTTCCATACTTGATGAAATGAAAAATAAAATATCCTCGAAGATTAAATTTGTTTAATATTTAAAAATTCCTCCAAAAAGTAGCTTTTAAGAAGGAGCAGTGATTGTGAATTTCGAAAGTTCTGCTGAAAATTCAAAAGTTTTTGGGAGAAGTTGCAGTTTTCTTTTTTTTTTTCTTTCTTTTTTTTCACTTTTTTTTCTTTTTTGTACCTTTAATTATGGCTGCAAATATTCAAAAGTAAATACTCTTTCAGTAACTAAAAGAGAGAAAAAATTTCGCTGTGAATAAAGCATTTTAAAATAACAGTTTCATTTTTAAAAGACAAGTTTTCATAAAAAATATGTATTTATTTTTATTTTTATTTTATTTTATTTTTAAGAAAAAATAATTTTTTGGGGTGGTGGTAAAAAATGGTTGATCTCGGATTATTTTCTTCAAGTTATATTTAAACAATGTATATGGAAGATGAGAATTAGTAATCTGATATAATATTCTGTGCTAGAAGTCTTAAATGATGATTTAAATAAAATAACATTGGCGAAGATTATTTTATTTTTATTTCACCATTATTTAAAAAATTATCAAGGTTTTTCACGAAACTAAGGGACATAAAAATAAATATTCATCTTTAAATGGACTATTTATGAAGAATAAAGTATAAGGTAATGAGATCGGTAAAAAAACTGTCTCATTTGGCATTATTCTCTTTGAATTTCTGTTAAAATCAATAATTGTATGAGAAATCACGTTACGAGCCTTTGTATGCACATCAAACAAAATTATTTTAGGCAACACTTATTAATTTTTTATTTATTTTTTCCCATAACTAAATGAGACAATCGTTATGAAAGTTTTAACAGAGGTAAAAATTTTAGTCAGTTATATCCTCAATACCGTATTAAAATAACTGAAATGCAAATATTATATCAATAATTCGAGAAATTCATCGATGTGAAACTAATAATAAATTTATTTTACTATATTTAATCATAGATATTTCCCTTAAATCATAATTATAAAGAATAATAAATAAATATTAAACAATTTTTAAATTTAAATTTTATAAAAACTTTTATACAAATCTTCCTATATTATTAAAAAAAAAAAAAAAAAAAAAAAAAAAAAAAAAAAAAAAACGTTAAATAATACCAACGATAGTTTCCGTAATATTTATTTAGTTTAGTTATCTTTTTAACGGTTTTAAAATTTCTACTTTATGGCAATTCTTCTTTCTGTAATTTTTTTTTTTTTTAATTAGTTATTGATAAAATTAAAAATAAGCAAATGAAAACAAAATAATTGCTTTAGTCTTGATATGAAGTACTCATTTGATTAATCATTGAAAAGAATATCACAAACTGTATCATCACTTTCCCTCAAGCTATCACAACTATCCAAACCCCCTCAGAATCCTTCAATGCCTCCTTCAAGCACACCGTTTAAACATTGACCAATAACATAATACTGCGCCGAGAGGAGTTACACGGGATGCCGGCAGTAGTTGTGGGATTGCTCCGATGATGCGGTTGCCCTTGGCAACCATCTCCCAGGGCAACGCTCTCTGAGAGAGAGGGCTGCCTAAACTAATCATTTATGAAGTTGAACAATCTCGAGGGCGGTTGCGTGTGAGGCATATTTGTGGATAAGCATGTTGAGACTGAAGATTGTGAAAGCTAACTTGTACCAGAAGATGATGAATATTGTCATTCAGACTGATACACATACAAATACGCGAAAGTTTGGGAAGATATAAAATATTAAACTGGTATGTGGTAGAGGGTGGGGGTAATGCATATTGTCACTAATCGTGACAATTTTTTCTTTACTATTTCTGTTTCTGTTCCGTTCAAACTTTTACTTTGCATTAATAAAATACATTATTATTATTATTATTCACATCAAACGGCATAATAATAAGCTATAAATTGCTTGAGACAACAAGTAGGAAATGTTGATTATTATCATTCAAACTGATACAGACAGCAATTTGTTCAAATATACAATATTATATTGATATTTCAGCCAAGAAAAAATGGATACCGGAGCAAGTTTTTCTACACCAACTTTCGTTATACAAACTTTTTCTTTACTCCCCCCCTCCTTTATTTCTCTTATATTGTATCAACATATTTCTAGATAAACATGATGAGACCGAAGATTTTGAGAGTAAGCTCATACTGTATGATGATGAACACTATCATTCAGAATGACTCTGATAGACAATATGAAAGTTTCTATTGATGTGAAGCATTAAATTGATAGTTGACACAAGAATAGTTTAACAGCATCATCCATCGTGGCAATGCAATCTTTTGTTAAAAAACAAAAACAAAACAAACAACTTTTTGCAAAACAAAAGCAAAACAAACAACAACAAATTTTGTTTTTAACAAAATTTGATTTTGTTAAAAACAAAATCAAATTATTATTATTATAATTATAATTATTATTATTATTATTATAATTATTATTATTATTATTATTATTATTATTATTATTATCATTATTATTATTATTATTTTAGTTTTAAACCTGCATTCAATTTAATATAAGACCATTTTGATTTAAAATTAAAAAAAAAAAATATCTGTATATATACCAGTTCAAAATGCAATATCTATTTAAAGTAAAGGATATAATCACTATTGAGGAATAAAATCTATTAAAAAACAATGTTGACTACCAGAAATGTTTGTTAATTAATCATAAATTCATCATAGATTTGAAGGATATTTGTGTAAAGGCTTACACCTAATCACAAATTTAAAAAAAAAATCGATTTTTTATTTCAGAGATTGTATTAATTGAAGACGTGTATATTTTGATGATACTAAAACAGATTATGCTTTGTAAACAAATAAAAGGGGAAAAAATGAAAATAAATGAGTACCATAACACAAAACTTTAAACTCATTTTTCTCAAAAGTGCATTTTTCAACTAGATATATGTATTTGTATGTATTTAGTATTTACATATAATTATGATCTTCTTGAAGAAAGTAATTTGTGCGTATTTTTTATTATCATCAAAAATAGTCTGTTTAAAAAAAAAATAAATAAATAAATAACAGCCACTATTTTAAAAACAAAATTATTTTTTCTCAAATTTTCTGATCCAGTCACTTGACTAAAACTTATTTAGTAATTTTTTCTCTTTTTTTATGCAAGCACACTCAACTCACATCAGATCACTGGAATTAACAAGTAGGGGAAGTTCATGAAAAATGCTTTTTTAACTGACGTCTTTTAAGAAAGTGTTTATCACCTAGTTTGTACCCAAATTGGTCGATAACAAGTAATTGTCTAATACATATAGCAGTCCAATAAGGAATGTGCTTAC
The DNA here is from genome assembly GCA_964019185.1 of Maratus speculifer. Taxonomy (NCBI): domain Eukaryota; kingdom Metazoa; phylum Arthropoda; class Arachnida; order Araneae; family Salticidae; genus Maratus; species Maratus speculifer. The sequence goes on from OZ025291.1 coordinate 117,498,441, forward strand.
ACACAGTGTCGCTGTATAAATGGTACAATGGTCAATTTAAAATATACTCTTTTTTCTACAACTAATTAGCACCTAATCTTACTTTTAAATTTAACTTCGCTTTAGGTAAAAATATGTTACAAATATGTCTTTAATTAAAGAGTATGCATAAGTTCTGAAGCATATGATGAAGGGAAATGAAAATAAATTGCTGTGGAAATTACAATCGTGCTCTCTCGCTTTTTTTTTCTTTTCTTGAATTTTTATAATTTTTTTTTTTTTTTTCAAAATTACATATCGGATCTTAGAACATAGCAGAAATAAATTATTTCAAATTTTTTCTAATCCATAGCCTTTTTACAGAAACACATGCAAAATACTCTACAGACTAAACTGCATGCAAGTGATATTTTTTCTAAATCATTCACCTCTAATAAATGTGGGCAATAACTCCTAGAATTGTTTAGCATCAACGCCCTATTTTTCTTTGCAAAAATGACATTTATAACTTAAGAAACTTCGGGTGTTGACTAAAAATTTAAAGATTTTTTTTTTTTTCTTGAAAGCTTTCTTTGTGGAACTTGTATACATAAAATGATATGTTTGGTAACATACGCGCCTTGTATTCGGAAGAAAAAACTAAGAGTCTATCGGTAGATTTGTTATCTCAAAAGACATATTATGCCTTCCAATCTACGTATAAGTTCTTTAAGATAAGAATCTTTCGCTTCATTTTGCGTATTTCTGTTTTAGTGACACTGAGAGGTAAGCCCACTTTGTTAGTACCTTGCGAAAAAAATATGAAATATGTTGTCAAAATTTAGACTCATTTGTCTTTTACTTTGGTTGAACCGCATTCTGTTTTAGGATTGTAGCCAAGATTTTATTTTCGTGAGCAATATGATTTTAAATCTCAAGATTTAATAACAAGTAAATTTTAACTGAAATTTTTGGGGATCATTTATTATATTTAGTATTTTATCCATTTTCTGTTTGCCATGTTTTCATTCTTACACATACTAGGGTAACATCCCCAGTAATTGGCACATTAAGAATTTGTCTTTAAACTTACTTCAATTTTCTTTACCAAGAAATAAAATATTTACTTGCAAATATTTTTAAATTAAAGAATGCATATCTGTGCATCTATTTTGCCCAAAAAGCAAAAAAAATTGAAAAAGTATTTTTATAAAAATATATTTATGAAAATTTGCTGAAATCACCAGTACAGTCAAACCCCGTTATAGCGAACCCGGTTAATAACGAACTCCCGGATATAACGAACGAAAATTTTGGTCCCGCCGTTCTTCTATTGTATTTAATGCTATTTTACCCTTTATGGCGAACCTCTGGAATCTTAAGAATCGATTATAACAAACTTTTTTTTTAGTCGACCATGATTTTTTTTTCTCTTTTATTCTTTTCTGCTGATGTGAAAAAAGGTTTACGACTCCAATTTTATAAGATAATGCTCTGTCGGCTAATGAAACATGGTGCAAATTAACTATGTCTTTTATTAAAGAGTAGTAAGACCTGCATTCTTTCTCTTTTATGGTAGCCATTCTGCAGGTGTGATCATACCCACTCGTCAGTTATTTTCCATTACTCTTGTCATAGCAAATCAGTAACGCATTTAAACTAACTTATTTAACTAATATATTTAAGAATAATTTGAGACATGACAGCATTGAAAAGAACATCTTTAAAGAAAGCAATAACCAAAAGATTTTTCCTTAAATTATACTCTCTGGAGTTCACAAGATGATAAAAAAAAAGGAAAATTTAAATGAAAAAACAGTAAACAAACAAAATAAAAATAAAATGATTTTTAACGCGCCAATAATTACTGTTACTCATCCTAAGTCTGGATAAAGTGTAAAGATTCTAGTATAGTTAGGATCATTTTTTAAATTGTCTGCTCATTTATCCGAACTAGGGTTGGTCTCGAATGTTGAGATAATCGGCGCTTTACTGCATTTCTTTTTGTCATCCTTTTTAGTTAATTTATTTAGTATTGTGCCTGTTTAATATTATTAATTTTAGTCAATTTAATTCATTAATGATTATATCTAAATGAATTTACGTTTTTTTCTTAATACATGATTATGGAACATACAGGTATCAGGTAATTATACATATTTTGTAAATTCTAACATTTTTTAACGGTTCGGATATAACGAACCACCGGATATAGCGAACAAAAACTTCGGTCCTTTGAAATTCGTTATAACGGGGTTCGACTGTAATTGGCACCTAGAGCACCAATGTATGACACCTTGTGATCCAGTAATTAGCACATGTTTATATAAAACAAAAACTTTACATTTTGCATTGGGTTTAATCGCTTTAAATTAATTTACTGTAGATGAAGATGCCATATTTCAGGTTTTTGAGAGTAAGAAATCAGCATATTAGTCTGAAATGTGAACACTTTAAAACAATACAATATATTTATATAAATACCCAGTAATTGTCATGCTGTCCTCAGTAATTGTCATGTGTAGCTTTAATGGATTCCAATTATTGATAATGTTTCATATTTTCAAATAAAAACAAATGATAATAAAAATTAATCTATAACTTTAAAAGTACTGCCAAAAAAAGCGGTTTAATCTCAAATTCGTTGCGAATTCCTTTTAATTGGAATAGGTTCCCATTACTTAGAACTAGCAAAATTGAAGCACCATTAATTGGCGTCTATCATAAATTCAGAAATCCAAATATTTGTGTCAAAAATACTTTTACACAATTAAAGTAACACTTTTCAACTAATCAAAACTGGAATCAATTAAAATTTGAAATATATTATAAATCAGATAATAATGAATTGAAAAGCATGCCTTTCTTAAGCCAGATAAGAAGCATTTGTAACAAAAATGGCTAACTTGATACAACTGTAATTGTTTCTCTTTCCTAGGCACTATTGTCGTCTAATAGCATAAATCAAAGTTATAATCTTTAAAGTAAATGAGCACATAACTGGTATATGGTTTTGTATTTTTAAAAGACTGGATATAAATCTTATTTTAGGACATGTTTGTAGGATGTGCCAATCATTGGTGCATGCCAATTACTGGGAATGTTACCCTATTTGAAAAGTTATGATGTATATCACGCTATAATGCAATTTGAAAGAAGGTGTTTTACAAGCTTTATTTTACTACAAATTAGAGTGAAGAAAATATATTACGATGCTGAAATTTTAATAAAATAATCACTCTTAATATTTTAATTGAAGTCGCGCGTTCCAAACAGCATAAGTCTACCACTTTTTGGCACTATATCAGTTATAATCGTTACAATCGTCTAATAGAGTTCTGTCGTTTGACATTAAAAACAAGACAAGTTCGCGTATCTTTCGGATGCTAATTGGTATTTTGAGTTCCATTAAAATATAAGTTCATGAATCTATGTTGATATATATATATATATATATATATATAAACAGCCGACATGAGTACAGTGTGTCTGTGAATCATAATAGCACAACACTCCACTGTCAGGATAAAAAATATAATAAATTCATTAAGTAAATTAATGTAGTTAAAGTAGAACAAAATATTATTAAAGATTTTAAGGCTGTTTTTTCTAAAGTTAAAGAACCATCTCCACTTACTAAAAACAAGAAAAATAGAAAATGACATGTTATAAAAGAATTGAATACAGATCAAAAGCCAGAACTGCAAACTAAGACATCGAGCAGATTATTTACTGAAACATTTATGATGATAAGAAAAGCAAAATTATGAAAAAAACTTGGAGATCTAAAACTTTCCTGAAAGCTGTTAAATTCAGGAATATTGAAAAATCTGTCATCAATTTTATGTGCAAAGCAGCCTTATTTTTGAAGAAGTTTGAGCCAGTAGGGTAAAGATAAAACTTCCGCAGTGCTGAGGAATCAGGAAGTGAAATGTAAAATTCTGATTAATACCGTAAAATGGGGTGAATCGGAACACTTTTCAACTTTAACGTTAAAAAAAAAAGCAACAACTGATTTTTTAATTTTTTTATTTTTGTGCTAGAAATTTCGGTCTTGTTTTGTTCTTTACCTTTTAAGCAAAAACGAAAAATTTTTACTGTTTATATATATGTTATTTATTTTTTTTAATGGTATTCCGATTCACCCCGCAGATAGGGGTGAATCGGAACAAATGTTACAATCTTTATTTATTCCGATTCAAACTTTAATAGGATCAATAAAAACAGATAATAATGATAAGAGAGGAATAGGAACATGTAGTTACTGTGAAACCAAGCCTTTATTTTATATACAAGTAAAGATATGCCTTTTTAAAAATTAGAAAACAACTTTGAAATCAAGAAAAATTAAAATTTATTTTAAGAAATTATATTCGAATTGCAGAAGTAGAATTTAATACATATTCAGCCCTGTACTGTGTTATTCTTTACTAGTAGTCATTGGGTAAGTGAATCTATTGAATAACCCCAATCGCTGTGTATATTAATACGATCTACTAATGCTCCCTCATCCCCAGCCTTTAGTACTGTTTAAATCCCTCTCTTTTTTAGTTTTTTTTTTTTTTTTTTTTTTTTTTTTTTTTTTTTTTTTCATTTTGAGATATTTGTGTAATTTTGTGGATGTCAGAGAATAATTCTGTGCAGCTTTTCTAACTAATTTTCTATTTTTAAATTTTTTTATTGTGTGTTCTATGTCTGTTGGATTAGGCGTTGACTTTTTTGTTTAACCAAGTAATTTCTTGGCACCTTTAAACTCTTCAAGTAATTAGAACAAACAAAATATTGTTACAATACATATTCATACTATGTTTTCATACATTACATGAAACTATTACTGTATAGAAAAATAAACCATGAGAGAAAACGTGTTCCGATTCACCCCGTAAATCTTAAACCTCTGACGTTACAAGCCTTTTTTCATTTTTTCATTATATAGTTTAGAAATAAGTAGAATTTAATACAGCATATTGTTTACAGGTCTATCATTAATTAAAAATCCTCTCTCTTAGGTTTAGAATACGAAAAATACTGTAGTTACCTACAAAGTTTTGAACACGTTGAAAAAAAGAGGTTTTTGAGAATCCTCTTAAAGTTTTTTTTTATATACCCCAGTAGTATTGCAAGTATGTTAAAACTGCATTGCCCAACTCTTAATGTTATTACCTTCATATAAAAAATTGGCAACTAAAAATATCATCACATATATTTATAATGAATTTATTTGTATGACTGGGAAGTTTCGTTCCTATTCACCCCGCTGTTCCTATTCACCCCATTTTACGGTAAGTGAAGAAAAGATATGAATAAACTAAATTTGTTGATTGTTGTATTCTTTATTGTGAAAATATAGACTGATTTTATTGATTTTTTTTTGTTACTTTCCCACACATTATTGCTTAAAAATGAAGGCATGCCTTTTCCAAATCAGAGTTATATCATCTCAAACCACTTTAAAAGACTAATGAGTTTCATAATAACACAAGTACAGTGCATTAATGATTTGTTATAGACAAATTATTTGTAAGACTTGCTATTCCAATACTTAGTGATATTTTCAATTTATCAAAGTGTAACTATGAAAAAAAATATCAAATCCAAATTCAAATTTCCAAGAAATATTCAGATTTTCTTGATTTTCTTTTTCAATATATATTCAGATGAGCTTCTGTGGTTATGGAAGTCACGGCTTCATTTTGTTTTGAATGCACATATAAAGAGAATTTATAATATTGAAACAAAATTATAGCGAACTCTCTGTAATTAAAAAAAAATATATAACACAAAAAAAAAAAAAAAAAAAAAAAAAAAAAAAAAAAAAATTCGAATAAAATACGGAAATTGCAGTTTTATTTCGGTATTTTATCCGTTTTCTATAAAAACGTTTGAATGGTTGGGCAATTTTCTACAAATTTCAAATAGAATAAAAATAACACATATCCAATCAAGTTTTCTTTTCTTTTACTTTTTTTTTTCCCCTCTCTCTCAAATCATCCTACAATGTTAAGTTCGCATGTTTTTAGATTTATGGTGTCACAAACACTACGTAACTGAGATTGTCGAAGCAGGAATAAAACCTATACACTGTTAAAAAGTTTCATCAAACTGTTCAGTCATTCGGCTGTTTATATTGAAAATGTTTACATAACCGTGATTTAATTTAACTGTTTGGCGGCTATGCAGCGCTATCGCACTTCCAGATTTTTAGAACGAAAACTAATTAAACCGCTATTTATGCTTTAAAAGATACAGTTTCATTACGAAAAAGCAAGAGCAGTAAAATATTTGCTCATGCGCAGAGATAAAGATTTGTAGTGAAATGACAGCGCGATAGCGAGGCTTAGCTTGTTTGGACTTGAAATCTGGAAGTGCGATAGCGCTGCATAGCCGTCCAATGATTAATTTGGACTATAATGTGGTCAATAATATAGTAAGATATGTTTAATAATATGGTCAAACGTTACTTTTAAAAACGGTCGAATGACCAGACAATTTGCTGTTGATTATTAACAATATGTGACACTTTTGAACAGTCATTGCAACGATACTAAATCCACAATGAAAATGTATCGATAGATAAGGAAACAATTGTGTTTTCCAGATTATTCCAAATGGTAACATCATATATAGTTTGACCTAGTTTTCTTTTCCTGAAAATTTTCTGTAATTTATCATACCAAGTTGCATAACCACTTATTTTTAAATTATTCTTACTTTTCAACATCTTACACGTCTAAAACAACAAAACACAATTAAAAAAAAAAAAAAAAAAAAAAAATCATAAAAACGACTCTAAGACAGGATAATTCAATCTGGCGCCGAATGAACTTATTACTGCTTTAAATTTGTTTTATACTAAATGTATGCTGATAAAAATATTTTGCTAAAAGCGTCTTGAAAAATTTTTTTATGTATACATTCTTTCTGTTTGTAGGTACTACGAGACGGGTTCCATCAAACCCGGCGTGATCGGTGGCAGCAAGCCGAAGGTGGCGACACCAAAGGTAGTAGACGCGATCGCCAATTACAAGAAGCAAAATCCGACCATGTTCGCCTGGGAGATAAGGGACAGGCTGCTCGCCGATGGCATCTGCGATCAGGACAATATACCCTCCGTCAGTTCCATAAACAGGTACTTCGAGACATAGTTTGTCATCCCATTACTTTGAAATACCATCTTAAGCAGAGCCCGTTATCGCTTATTAGCTTTTTTAATTATGCCTTATTTTTTTAGTTAATTTAATATGGCACAGTGCTTTTAGATCTTGGACATTAACAGCATAAAAAATGGATTAAAATTTTTTTAACATACTTTAAGATTCTATATTTACTGTACCTGCTACATTATGTATTTTTTGTAAATGCGACTCTTGCTAAATATATAACAACTTTTGCTTTTTTATGGACATTTCATGCAATTGTAGAATATGAAATTTGATACTCCATTGTCGAGCATCAGATAAATTTTGGTTTGCTGCAAATCGACACAAAATATTCTGCTCAATTCTTGGCGTTTTTCCCAATGTCCCTATAATTTTGCCCAGCATTGCTCAATTTTACCTAAATTTATTAGTTTTTTTTTTCCCAAAATTCCTATATATCTTCTTGGTTTTGACTCTTTTTATCAATACCGTAGACTTTTTTTTTTCGAGTTTTGTCCTCTGTTCCTACTAGGGGTGTAAAAATCTAGGCGCAAGCAGGCATTCTTTTACCACTAAATTTATGTCATTTTTTATTTCGCCTAACATTTCGTGTTAAATTCTTGTTAGAAGGCTATTAAATTTTCCCCGAAGAAAACTTTTAAATTTTATTGGTAAGAGACGACCCGCTAGCGCTTAGGTTTTTGCATCCCTGGTCCCTACTATATTTCGCTCATTGTTTTTATGGTTTTGTCCGGTTTTTCTTGCGATCCTATAACATTTTTCTCTTTTGCATGATGCTATTTTGTAAAATTTAGAAAATCATAGAAAAATTCTACAAACACGGCGGAAAACAGGGCATTATTTTAGAAATACAGAAGGCCTGTCAAAACTGTAGGAACACTATGAAGAAATCATGCAATTCTAGAAGAATGTTGAGTGAATGAAAATAAGGAATTGGTCAAAAACTAGACAATCCTTAATAATTCTGGACAAATCTCTAAGAACGCTAGAAACAGTAAACAAAATTTCAGGAATACTGCGTTAATCTAAGAAATATTTTAGAAACACGAAAAAGTCAATCAAAATTTAAGGAAAGTTCTGCAAAGTGAAAAAAACTTAGAAATATTGGGCTTGGCAAAAATGAAAAGATGGTTAAAAACTTAAAAATGAAGAAAAATGAAATGCTGCAGCTACTTTGTAGTAGCCGATATTCTTGGTTAAGTGGAATAAATTCAGAGCTATTATTATACTGATATTAAAAAATCACACAGAAATTTTTCGTTTTACTAGAAAGACGAAGTGTCCTTCAGAAAATATGTTTAAATTCAAATGCGTTGTTTTGAGCTGCTTTTTAGGACACGAGAGTTGTGAGTATTAAAAACATTGGGGATTGAACAGTCAATTTTAACACAAAAAGTATAACATTTTAGAAAAAAAAAAAAAAAACACTTAAAAAAAAATCACTGTATTTCAATTGAAAGCTTTAGGATTTTACTTACAAAAATGACTTCGTGAATGTGCCGGAAAGATTCGATTTTTGGTCAGGATTTAAAAAGAAAAAGAAAAGAAAATTGGGGATATTTTTAAGATAAGTAGATAATGGTGTTCTCAAGTATTATGTTCTTTTGAACTCTTAAACATTGTATTTAATATTTCTACTGATACCTGGAGTTGAACATCTTGTACCACATCTCCAGAAAATCGGTTTGATCTTCGAGTTACTATGCCATTGTCTTTTGGGCTTACGGTGGTCCTTTTAGGTTACGTGGTTGCAATATGAAACAATTTACGCATATATGAAAAAAAAATTACCAGATATTCTAATAGTAAACAATTTTATTATTATCGTTATTATTATTATACATTTTGATTATAACTGAGCTACTGGTATGATGTATTTTCATATTTGTGATTTGAATGTACAAAAATATTGATTTTAAGCTAAAATTTTAGATATTTAAATTTGCAAGTAAATAAATAAATAAATAAAAAGTCTAATTTTGTGGGATATGAATAAAAGAAAAATCATGTATAGATGAAAACAGTCCATGTCATGTAATTGTGGTGTTCAGAGCATTTCATGGTTTTATATAAACTTAACCTACATCCAAAAAAAAATAGTTTATGTGTTTTTTTTTTTTGAGTAATATTTTGATTTTAATTTTTATTTATTTATATTTTTGAATGAATTATTATTGTTTACTCATTGAATTTGTATCGTTTACTTATATTCAGTTTTTAACTTTCCATTAAGAAAAAAATATTCACTATTGTAAAGTCTTGCAACTGAATTTTTTAGATCAATTTCTAAAGTTCTATTCAGAGTTCTGACAGTTTATTTCTTTTCGTTCATTTTCTTCCCACGGAATATCGTTTAATTCTCTTTCATTAGACGTATTTTATGTAATTTGTTTAATTTAATATTGATTCAGGCTCTTCTTCACTAACAAATACACATGAGAACACAAAATATTTCTGAAGAAACAAAAAAAATATATTTTTTAACAAAATTATTAACCAAGTTAATAATACAATTTAATATATATTGTTTTTATTTAAAACTTCTTTGACTTTTGAGCTTTTCCAAGGCCTTTATCAGAGAATATTTTAATAACTTATTGCTGTTTATTTATATAAATACGACATTTCGTTTTTGAAATGAGAGAGACAATAATTGTTAGAATTAAAAGTAAAGTAGTTTAAAAAATGAAATGACATATTTATGTAAATATATGACAATTAGCTACTAAATTATTCTTTGATGAAGGGCTTGGAAATGTTTGAAAATACTAAGAATTTCAAAATAAATAAAATGTATTTTGAATTGTAACATGTCTCCTATTATTTTAGTTACTTTTTAACTCTTTCGGATTCGAATTTTTTTTTTTCCATTTTGAGAATAATCGTAACTATTCAAATAGAATTACTGAAGTCTAACGATTATCTTGTTTGAAATCTAACGAGTGTACTTTATTTCTGTGCTATTCAATGTGAACAGATTAAGGAAGATATTTTGGAATTTGTATAAAGTTTATATATATATGTTGATATATATATAAAGTTTATATATATATATATAAATAAGACATTTTAGTTTTTATAAGAAAAGAAAGAGAGGTCCTGAAATGGGGACCCAGGGACCGAAAAGATTAAAAAACATTTACCTTTTTTCATCGAGTACGCTATAGGCAATTTGAATTGGGAAGCCTTAAGCAAAAATCTTAAAAAAAAAAAAAAAAAAAAAGGTATAACAAATGTAAGTTAGCAATTACTAAATTTCCACTTCATTCTACTGATTATTAACTATTTTCTTTCTCCAACATATATCTGTACAATTTTCAATCTTTAAATCATATTATTACATAACAACGTTAGTTTATTTACGCTTGTTATTGATTCAAACCATACTTTCGTAAAAATAATACACAAGATACCTCACTGATTTAAGCAGTAGAAACAAAAATATTTTTCTTAACAAAACTAATTGCCTTGTTTTGGATGAAATAAAAAAAAAAAAGAAAAGAAAAGAAATCGAAAAAAGTGAGTTTGTATGCTTAGTAATGCTGAGAAAAAATAATTTCTAAAAGAAAAATAACTGATATCCACTGAACTTCTACTCTGTCTGCTATAATAATTATTAGTATTTTCTTTTCCAAAAAATACTGTTAAATCTTCAGACTTTAACTTAGCTCGTTTCATAAGGACAAAAGAAGGAAAATAGGTTATCACTACAACCATCTGTAAATAAATTTGAAACAACATGTCTTTTACATCATTTATTTATTGTTTGAAAGTAAAAGAAATACTTAAGATAGGCGCAATATGCGTAAAAATAATGTTTGAAAATACAAAAATAAAGCAAAAATTATATTTTAATACAACTTATCTCTTTTTCCTACGTTACAAAATTTTGAAAATTAAAAAGAAAAAAAATTAAAACAAATTTGATAGAAACCTTAACTTTTCTTGTTCCGAAAGAAAATGGATGTTTTCCTTTTTCAAAATAACATAGAAATATATTTTAAAAGTCTATTTATTTGACAAGTAAAATCATGACTTCTATCATTTGTTGATAAGAAATAATGAATTTTAAAAAGTGTTTGTTATTTTTAAGATTCAATGAATGGATTTTCTATTTTCTATTTAAAGGTACTACTTTTTTTCATGAAATATTCATTTATAAGAAAAAAGACCAATATTTATGTTTAATTGTGAGTGATAAAACAAATAAAAATATCAGAAATATAACTAACGCCATTAAACCTTTGCGTACATTTTAAGACTTTACAACATACTAATAATATATATATATATATAGGGGGAACTGGGGTACATTGATACATGGGGCACATTGATACACCCCCTCTTCCGCTCACTGGGTCATTACAGGAAGTTTCACAACAGCTCCAAAAGATGATGCTAGTGTGTTCAACTACATACAGAAAATCTTGGAATGATTCAGTAGTTTGGTGAAATGGGACGGGTGATTTATTGTTTTTGTTGTTCAAAAGTAAATATGAGTTGTACAATTGAAATGCTATTATACAACTGTTCCAGTATTTTCAACCAAAATGAATACTCTCCCGGGTAAGTACAGCTACTCTTTATCAGTTCTTCATTATTTATTGTTAGATATATTGTGAAGTGTTGGATTTGAGACTCATTTTATTCAAAATCGCTGTATGGGGCACATTGATACAGTCTATGACGGGGCACATTGATACAGCCTAAATCCTTTAATAGTTCATATTTTCATTATCTTTTATTATTTTTTTTACCATACACTCCTTAATCCAACCTTTTTTTTCACGAAAAATTTCTAATATTAGTTTTTATTGAAGTGAAATAGCTCTTATTTCTTTATATTAGAACATTTTATAGTATTTTTGAAAACAGAAGACGTAGGAACTTACTCAACATCTAGTGCTTGTAGAACTAATATAACAGAAAAGGACGCCATTCTGGCAAATCTCGAATTTATATCGATTCTCCAGAGAAAAAAGTATTTTCGACATGCGAAATGTTAAGTAAGAGAAACAAACTGCAGAACAGAAAATGATACTTATATTATAAACAGAATTTTTAATATAATTATCCTTTATTTTCTGTTTATGAACCTATTTATAAACAGAAAAACTGGTAATTTTTTCATCTTTCATAAGAAAGAAGATAATGCTAGGGTTGAAGTGCTAGATATGACAAAGTTACCACAGCCAACAATCAGACAAGAAACAGCCAGAACATCAGTCATAATATATTTAATTTTGATTGCTTTAATATTGCTTAAAAATAAATTGTGGGTGATTTGAATTTTTATAAATAAATATAAAAGGATTTTCTAATTCATTTTCTATGAAAAATATGCATTGGTATTATTTTGTCGTCATTTTTCTCAAACGTATCAATCTGCCCCGGGGATGGGGCACATTGATACAAATGACTTTTTTTGATTTTTTAAAAATTACATGCAAAAATACTATATAAAACAATGATTGTACATTTTTATAACATACTACACAAGTTTTGCTGTCACCTCATGGAAAAAAAACTTGAATTTTCTACTTTCTTGACACCAAAAAAAATCTTAGAAAAAAACTGTATCAATGTACCCCAGTTCCCCCTATATATCCATTGGTGAATCTTGTCTACTTTTAATGGTATTATATATATATATATATATATATATAATTTCAGTTTACCTGCACAGTTACCCTTTGCAAAGGTACTTGGATATGTTGTTAAGACTTGCAATAGCATTTATCATTTTGAAAACGAAATATGTAGAATTTATAATTAGCTTACATTCAAAACAATTGCAATTTTGGTCTGTGGTTGATAATTTCTTTAAGTATATCTTAATAAGGTATTATTACTCTGTTATCCCATTGACCAATTTCGCCAAATTATACAAATCGCCAAACTAATTGCCAAGTTATACATATTCACATAATTTTTATTTTAAATAACGAAAAAACAAATAATTAATAGAATATTAATAAAAATACACATAAAAAGTCGAAATAAAAATCACTTAATGACATTTTAAACACTTGAATCGTATTTAATGACATTGAATGTGACATTCACGAACATTCATTATTGGCATTTAATATTATAGTTTGGCGGTAATTTTTTGGTCGACGGGATAACTTAGAAGTACCCTTAATAATAAACTATTTCAAACATTATGAAACTGGCATACATATATATTATTGTAATTTAATACAACCTATTTTCTACAACAAACAGTGTATTTAGACTTTTTTTTATTCTGATTGCTGGTTTAGTTTTTTCAGAAATATACCAGTGAATTTTTAATGTTTAAAGTATCTTTTTTCAGAATGACAAGTAACGAAAGAAACAAACAGAAATAGTTTATTTATGCAACAATAATTACATGTCATTGCTGACCAGCTTTCGTAAATGTAATATATGTCTATCTTTTAAAGCCTTCGTTTATTGTTCAAAGTAGAAAAGCATTCAACATATAATGTAATGATGCGTAAAATTACATAGAAAAAATATAAATATAAAACAAAAATAAGAATTTGATACATCTTATCAATTTTTTCGGACATTTTAGAATATGTATAATTTCACAGATTTTTTAGTGCATAAACTTAAATGCACTTCAGCAAAAAATCCATTGTTTTAAGTTTCTTAGACATGAAATGTTCGATTCAGTTGACTAAAACAACTGATGCATTAAAAAGAAATAAATGTTCGAAACTTCCGTCATATACATCTGATAAAATAAAGAATCCAATCGACTTGTAACATTGCAACTGCAACGATGAATGATTCGTTCGATTGATGGAAGTGATGGTATCGATTCATTAGTTTCGGTGAGGAAGTTCGCAGGATTTTGAATAATTGATGATACCTAAGATAGACGGTGATTAAAGAGGAAATGGAGGTTATCTCAAAGAAAATTATTGAATATGTTCGCAGAGTGTTTAATTCGTGAGATACATATGATAACTCGTGTTAAAAAAATCAGAGAATTCAGTATTTATTTTTTTATTTAACGGGGAGATTGATTGTAAGTAATCTTGATTAAAGCAATAATTTAATAACGAAGTTAATCATTCTCAAGTTTTATTTTATTGTTTTGTAATGCAGATAGAAGCATGAAGAATGTAGAAAACTGATAACCTTTGTATATAAATTAAACATTAGGAGATAATTATGAAGATTATTGATTTATTAAATAATCAAATTAATATTTACTTATTTTTAAATCGTAACAAGTGAAGAAAAGAGACTAAGACTTGTGAAAATAATGAAAAATGTTTAAAAAAAGTCATATTTATTTTGTCGAAGGAAAATGCATCTGTATATTGTTTAATTGCGTATGTTGAAAAACAACAAAACAGCCCAATATGTGCGAAATGTAAATTCACATAATATGAGAACATAACAATATTTGAAAAGATAATAATCACCCAAGAATTAAATATTTTGATTAATATTAGGAGATAAATATGAAGATTATTGATTTATAAAATAATCAAATTAATGTTTACTTATTTTGATATCGTAACGAACAGTGAAAATACCAATGAAAATAACATTTTCACTTGTATTATAATTGGTGAAAATAACATGCTTCATTGCGTATATTGAGAAACAGAGGAACAGCCTAATATGTGCGAAATAAAATATAATGAGGACATAATAATATTTAAAAAAGATAATAAAAGTACAAGAATTAAATATAAATTAATAATAGGAGATAAATATGAAGATTATTAATTTATAAAATAATCAAATTAATTAAAATAGCAAATAAAGCCTTTGCGCAAAAATGTTTAAAGATAGAAAACCAACGATTATAAATGCACAAATAATGTATGAAAACTATATTAATTTATGACACGATTTTTCAATCGGTAAATTATCGTCTCTTATAATGTATGAAAAGTTAGAAAACAGCTGTTTCGAATCTACTATCGCGATTCTTCATCAATGCAAAACTGATACTTTGCTACCTTTTCATACATTATTTCTGCATTTATAATCGTAATTTTCTATATTTAATCAAATTAATGTTTATTTATTTTGATATCGTAACAAACGGTGAAAATAACAAAAACTGTTTAGAAACCAATTTATCATGTTATTTACTTCGCCGAAGGCAAATGCAACTGCATTTTGTTTAAAATTGCGTACGTTGAGAAACAACAAAACAACCTAATATATATGTGAAATCGAATTATAATGAAGACATAAGAATGTTTTAAAAATTATAAGCTTAGAAGTAAAAAACTTAAATTTGCTTCCAAACATTAGTTTATATTCATATTTCAAACTTCTCATAAAATTTAAAAAAAGAAAACTAAACATAAAAACTGTTGAAAAATTAATAGAACTTTATTTAATTTTTTTTTCTATAACGATTAGAAAAGAGTAATAAATTTGAATGAGTTATACAACATTGGGGTCATTGTAATTATAATTACTGATAAATAAAATGGATAAAAAGGAAATATTAAATTGTTTACATTATTTGCATAGAAAAAGAAAAATAAATTTACGTTGACTCTTACATAAAGGGGAAAAATGCACTTTTCCTGGCAGTTAAAGTGAACCAATATATCATGACTGATAATTTATTTTTAATTCTTTTATTTAAGTAGTATTTTAAATAAGTTTATACTTTAGATATTCTGCTAATTATGATAATTTGTCCTATACACCGTAAAAAAAAAAAAGGGTCGATCTACTAAAAAAATTTTAGTGATATTTGTAATTACTAAAAAATTTTTAGTAATCTTACTCGGTTACAAGGAATCTGTAAGAATTTCTAGAAAAAAGCTAGCAACGAATAGAGTTAATAGCTTTACATTTTTAAAAGCTATTACTAAAACTCACTTGGTGTGACCGTGATAGCCCAGTGGTCATTGCACCGAACTCCAGGCTGAAAGTATCCGGCTTCGATGCTGGATGCTACCAAATATGCACCGAATGTATGCAATGTAAGTACTCGTTAAATAAAGGGGTTATGAAAATCCTGTTGTAGCAGTTACCATCGATAATGATCTCTGGACTTTCCTTCCCCTTTAGAAACGTGTCAGAATAGAGCAGGTAGCAATGTTTGGTGCTGCCATCTATTGCGGCTTCTTGCGAAAATCTTCCGCTTCAGTAGTCTGTCTTTTTACCCGCTGGATGCGGTTCGAAGGAAGCTCTTGCCCTTCGGGCACACGCAATGGTTACTAAAAATAATTTTGGAGCTTTTACTAAAATTTGCTTGGTGGCTCATACTAAAAAGTTTTAAGTTAGTTATACAAAAAATTCTTTTGTTCAGTTTAAAAAAAATGCTTGTTTCACTTGCAAAAAAAAAAAGTTTGTAATGGTTACTAAAAAATTCTGTGGAATACAAATTTACTAAAAAATTTTTACTAAGCTCTTGAATTTTTTTTTTTACAGTGTAGTTGTACGAAGCAAAAATTGGACACTTATCCAGAATGATTATTTACCTTTCAATTTTTTTAATAAATAAAATTATATTTTATATAATTATATTTATATAATTATATTTATATAAAATTATTATTTTTAATAAATAAAATATTGATTGAAAAGTTCTCAAAAGATTGTAATTCAGCTTATGAAATTAATTTATGCGTCATGCTTTTTTTGTTATACTACTCTGAAATGATAATGCCGAAATCGGACTAAATTTTTTAATTGAAGATCTTTGTATTTGCGGTATGTAAACAAATTTAACTTAAAATCCCAAGGTCTTTTAATTCCTGTTAAAAACCATAATTTAGACAGCTCGAGTAATTTTCTTTCCAACATTATATTTAACTGTCAATGTAAACAATCTTTTCTGAAATTCTAACAAGTTAAGATATACATATTTTTATTTACACTCAGTTAAAGTATAAACAATAATTCTTTTTTTGTTATTACTTTAAAATGGTACCAGTATACTTTCCAGAATATTTAAACCCATTTATGACACATTACTTTCAAATCACGGATTTACTACTTTACCAAAGTTTTTTAATTTCTGCTTGAAACCTTAATTTAGGCATCCCGACTGTTTTTTCCCCGCATTATATTTAACTGTCAATCGTTTCTGAAATTCTAACAAGCTAAAATATACCTATTTTCACTTACACACTGTTAAAAAATTCTTCAAACTTCAACTGTTTTTAATAATATGATTGTAAAAATACTGGTTTCATTTGGTTCTTTTAATGGTATTGTCTGAATAACTTTGGATGTATTTATAAAAGTATTTATATATATATATATATATATATATAATTATATTTCCATTCAGCTTTATCCTTTTTGCTTGTTATGGATAACTATTATTTTTACTTATTTTCAACTCCTTTTTTGTAAAATATCTTTGTTCCTTGTTTAATAATTTGGTTTTTGTGTGTTGGTAGCCCCAAATACGTATTATCTTGCTATTTCATGGCTAATACGTGGATGAAACCGCACACTTCATTTGTAGTTCCAGAGCATTTGGGGCCTGATGATTCTGCTTTTGGGGCTACAAATTCCATTTGCATTCATTTTATTTATTTATTTTTTCTGATTTACTCGTTACACTATTTTTACTTTCTTCTATCTTCAATAGAAGAAAGTATTGTAATCGAAATTTTTTTCGACTTCCGGTTTTCGACGGATTTACACGTTTTAGGGGTCAGAGATTCCAAAAAACATGTTTTTACAAAATGTCTGTCTGTCCGTGTGTCTGTGTGTCTGTCTGTGTGTCTGTCTGTGTGTCTGTCTGTGTGTATGTCGCCATTCTACCATCAAAAAGTGTATGAAGTTATGAATAGAATTGAACCAAATTTTTTGTGAATGTTTTTGGCTGGGGCAAGCAGGTCTTCCTTCATTTTTGAAATATTCCGCCTCAAGGGGGCGCTGCAATCGCGATTTTTGTGCCATTTTCAATATTGTACCGACCAAAAGTATATGAAGTTATGCATCGAATTTAATCAAATTTTTTGTGTAAGTGTATGACTATGGCTAGTTGGTCCCCTCTGAATTTGAAAATAATCCGCCGGAAGGGGGCGCTGTAATCGCGATTTTTGTGCCATTTTCAATATTGTACCGACCAAAAGTATATGAAGTTATGCATCGAATTTAATCAAATTTTTTGTGTAAGTGTATGACTATGGCTAGTTGGTCCCCTCTGAATTTGAAAATAATCCGCCGGAAGGGGGCGCTGTAATCGCGATTTTTGTGCCATTTTCAATATTGTACCGGTCAAAAGTGTATGAAGTTATGCATCGAATTGAACCAAATTTTTTGTGTATGTGTATGACTATGGCTAGTTGGTCCTCTCTGAATTTGAAAAAAATTTGTCGGAAGGGGGCGCTGCAATCGCGATTTTTGTGCCATTTTCAATATTGTACCGACCAAAAGTACATGAAGTTATGCATCGAATGGAACCAAATTTTTTGTGCATGTGTATGACTATGGCCTGTTGGTCCTCCCTGAATTTGAAAATAATCCATCGGAAGGGGGCGCTGCAATCGCGATGTTTGTGCCATTTTCAATATTTTACCGATCAAAAGTACATGAAGTTATGCAACGAATTGAACAAAATTTTCTGTGTAAGTGTATGGCTATGGCTAGTTGGATCGCCATGAATCTGAAAAAAATCCGCCGGAAGGGGGCGCTGCAATAGCGAATTTTATGTCATATTCAATATTGCACCGCATAAAAGTGTATGTAGTTAGTTATAGAACTGAACTAATTTTTTTGTATATGATTATTTTTTGGTAAGGCAAGTAGATCCTCCCTGAATTTGAAAAAAAATCTGTCTATCATTCTATAGTCCATCGGCTCGTGTAGAGACGGTATTGAATTAAAATTATTAAAGCATTAAAATGAGTAACTATTTTTTTTATATTAAAATGTACGTATGAGATAGAAGAAAGTTTTGGGATTGGCACATCCAACTAGTTTTATTTTATTATAATTCAATTCTAATTCTTCGTATTGGTTTATTGTTTTATTGATAAAATCCATTGATGAATCTTGTCTACTTTTAATGGTATTATATATATATATATATATATATATATATATATATATAATTGTACCAGCACAATTTCCAGGATATTTTAACTCATTTATGAGACATTACTTTCAAGTCACTGTTTTACTACAAGCTCAACGTCTATATACATTAATCTCTAAAGTCATATCAAAGAACTCCCCTTCATAACGCCTGTATGTCATGCTAACAAATTTAACTCAGAATCCCAAGGTATTTTAATTCCTGCTTGAAACTATAATTTAAAAATCCCGAGTATCCCCCCCTCACATTATATTTAACTGTCAGTTTAAACAATCTTTTCTGAAATTCTAACTACCTAAAATGTACCTATTTTCATTTGCATTCAGTTAAAAAATAATCAATAATTCTTCTTTTTTTTATTACTTTAAAATATCATACTATCAGTACACTTTCCAGGATATTTTAACCCATTTATGACACATTACTTTCAAATCAAGGCTTTTCTACTATCACAGCGTCTATATAACATTCAGCTCTAAAATCACATCAAATAACTCCCCTTCATACCTCTTGTATGCCATGCTTCCCTGCAGAAGCCCGCACGCGCGCGAACGTACATACGTCCTGAGTTCCCTTGGAAAATTCCCGTTTCTGCACTTCATCCAACGTTATCACCATCACCAAACAAGACAGAGAACATTTATCAAAAAGCTGTTGCTGTCAGCCACCGCCAGAAGCTAATATTTATTAATTCGTCCTGGAGTTGCTAAGTCCCTTCTCCCTAGGTGGCCCTGATGTAATCGTTGTACAGGGAACAAGGATTATCTGGGATTATCCTCGTGTTCTTGTCGAGTGGCAAGGGAATAATCGTAGTCTTTCGTTGGTGTTATTTTTTTTAAATTGTTTTGTTTTTGGCCGCAGTGTTGCTGGCAGTCGGGATTACAGAGCTTGTATTGGGGAAGATAATAATTTAAAACTTTAAAATGTTGCTGAAGGATTTGTAATTCCTCAGCAGCCGTTTTTGATATTTACAAATGAGAATAAAATTTTATGAGCTGGTGATACAGAAGAAATGTTGCATTTAAGACTGTGAAATAAAATTTTAGAAAATAATAAAATTTGAGTAATTTTTTTTTAAAAAATCCAAGTTTATTATCGTCATCATTCTTGTTATTATGTAAGTTCAAATACATATTAGCATTCAAATGCGAGTCAATGGAACAATCCGAAAACCAACAAAACTAAAGTCTGTGGCTCAATTAAAATAATTTAACACTAAAATTAAATAAATACTTATATTTCATATACTGCAGCAGCCTTTTTTGATTTCACATATGAGAATAGACTTTTATGAGCTGAAAATACAGAACTATTACAATATGCAAAATAATTTAATATTACGTTAGTGAAGTTCGAGAAAATAATGAAAATGCAGTAATGAAAATGTTTTATTATCATAGTCACCACTACCGATATTATTTAAATTCAAACATATATTACTGTTAAGTATTAATCTCTGGAACAATTCGAACACAAAAACTTTACAAAACTAAAGTCACAGTTATCTTACTAAAATCAATCGTTTCGTCATCAAGCTTATTTTGTATGAAAATAATAGTCATCGACATATATTATTAATTAGAATTATGAAAGACTATTTTGTATTTTATTAAGTATTTATTATTAGAACTTCCAAAAATCTATGCCGCTAATTTCAATTATTAATGACTTCTTTTTTTATATTTTCCAAAATCTTTTTGTGTAATTAAAAAACAGGAGAGAAAGAGAATTATCAAGCTATTATTTCCTCATCATATCATAGATAGATTTCCATCTTCATGCATAAGCATGTTTTACCAGGTGTGCGGCAACAAATCACACAGTTAACCCAATGCGCAATAAACCACAAAGATTACCAGCAAAGCACTTAATCTAAATAGCCGACCGGGGTACTTGTCTTAGTGGTTTGCCACTTTGCCAGCTAAAATTCCGTCATGTACGCTAATGGCGCCTGGTGCATGTAAAATCCGTCGTGGATGCAAAGTCCTCCAAGTTACCTATGAATTATATCTCTGGAGGTGCCTTGCCAGGGGAAGGTCTCGTCATCTAATCGAAGTTCTAAATTACGAGACCAACTTGAGTAGCCATTTGCAGTAAAAACAACAGGATGTAACGTTAAGCAAACCGACAAAACAAAGTATGCTCAAACGAGAAGCAAGTATTGCAGATATGATGATGTGCGAAGCGAAGGAATCGGATTTATTGCCGCTACGTGACGATTAGGTGGTCACCCGCCCCAATACCAGGTATGTAACCCGTTAAGCTGAGGTAACTTGGCAGGTAGTGGGTACGGACCTGGTCATCGGTTAGAAAGAAAAAAAGCATGTTTTACCAACAAACAAGGTAAAACTACACCATTGACATTGATATTAACATAACATTAACATAAAAATTAATATTATTTTCTTACTCTTACATGTATAAATTTTATTGCGCAGCTGAAAATGTTTCACGAAGCATTGAGGTTGCTAATCATTCAGCTACCGAATTCCCCTCGCTAATGATAAGACTGTGGGCTTTTAATGCAATGTTATGTTCAAGATATCTCTCTGTTATTTAATATTTTCAACTTCTTTTTCCAATGTTCTAATCTTAAATGATACCACTTTTTATCCCCTATCTGTCATAGCATTTCTAAAATGTATGCTTAACTTAATATTTTATGCATTGAAAATTGTCCAGCTGGGAGTAAAATTTTAACACTTTACATAAAATTAAGTATGTATTTTAGAAATATTTAGTAAACAAAGAAAAAAAGAGATATTTAAGAAGTAATATTAAGTAATATTAGAGAAGATTTAAGAGTACTTAAAAGAAAACACTGAAAAAAGAAGTTAAAAATACTGATTTCCTGAGGAGAAATTTTGAATCTAAAATCTCAAAAATACCCCTAAACTTGGCATTACCGAGGGGAATTCGGAAGCTGCGTGACTAGGAGCCTTAAAGCTGTTCTAAAGTTCGCTGACTAACGAAAACAAGCACGAAACTTTCTGGTACAATAATGGTGGCTTCATTTTTAAATGTAATGGCGTAAAATTGATAGGTCTGATTATAGAAGTGATTTGGAATCGAAATGAGTTTTCCATTTTTTGATTAAAAAAATTATCTGTCGAGTAACAAACAATTTAGGTCACGTGACAAGATATTTTTCTCCATTCACTGATTTGTTTTTCCCCTTTCGTCTGAAAATTCAATTTAAAGCATCTACTTACTGTATTTCCTGAAAGATCTACTGCGTTTAGAAAAAAAAAATATTGTAAAGCATCTTTCATTTACATATTTTCTGAACAGCAACACTTGACCAGTTTCATGCATTTCCAAACAAAAATGAATTAAAACTTATAAATTTGCTTCTTTCGATTAGAAAAGAGCCTTCCGAAGTTTTGGATTGAGAAAACTGAGTAATACACAATTAAAAATACTGGGAACTTGAAAACAGTAA
The DNA here is from genome assembly GCA_964019185.1 of Maratus speculifer. Lineage (NCBI taxonomy): Eukaryota > Metazoa > Arthropoda > Arachnida > Araneae > Salticidae > Maratus > Maratus speculifer. The sequence goes on from OZ025291.1 coordinate 117,521,035, forward strand.
CCTCTTAAAAACAGTAACAGCAGAAAGAAAAAAAAAGAATGCTTTTGTAAATGATAATTGAAATCACGATTTTTTTTCTTTCTAAAATTTTTAAAGATAAAAAACGCTTTCGGATTCATGGTTAACTTGGAAGAGCTTATTGTACATTTTTGTTGGTGATATGTAATATCTTTATAATTTAAGAATCATTTGTCTTTTTTTTACACTGCGCTACAACTACTAAGTTAAATCACTTCGAAAAAAATTTCTTGAAAAAAAAAAAATACTTTTTACATTTTCAACCGGAAATATTCTATTTTTTAAACATATCGAATAAAAAGAAAGAAAATATAAGAAATGCCAATGTAATCCCAGAAACGTCTATTTTGCATAATAATAAAGGAATGTTAAACAAATTTCTGCTTAAAAAATATTCATCAAAACCCCAGCTATCTTTTATTCCGGCGTCAAAATTTTTTGAAAAATGCTTTTCAGAATACAGAATTTATTATGCGATTTCTGTCTTCAATACCCTGTCCGATCTAAGAAGTGTCTTGGGACCGATTCGTCGGCATGAAATTGTGCTCTACCCTCCCACCATCTCTTCCGATATTATTTTTTTGCCCCGCGCTTCGAAATCCCGCGCCTCAAAGCAGCGCATTCAGAAATAAAACTCCGACCGCTATTTTAAATGGAAAGCTCTACGGCATCAAACCCCAAATCATACTACCGTGTTCAATGCAAATAAATAAAACGAAAAAAAAAAAAAATGTGGAGTGAAGTGCAGAGGGAAAATGGCGTAAGATACATCATCAGCATTTCCCTTACTGTATTTCTTTCGAGGAAAAAATATATATTTATTTGGAATATATCTCTTTGAAAATTTTCAATAGGAAAATATCAAAACCGAAGCGACATTGTGTGAGATGTAGAAATGCATCTTTTGTAATAATCTTTACAATTAATTGCGTTTCTATCCCCAAAAAATTATAAGATGCAGAACAACGCAACCAGTGAAATGGATAATACGGCGCACTCAAAAAATAGTACAATACATTTATAAAATAGTAAAAAGCATATGGAAAATGGTATCACTCACACAATGGAACGTCATACTCGGAAAATTTTATGGTATTGTGATCGTATTTAATAAAGTGGTCAAAATATAAGAAGTCCAATCTGGAGGGAAATATCAATTTATAAGTGCAACATATTTACCCCTCCTCCCTCTTCTCCTTCGCCACCCTCAAGTAAACCAATATTCATAATATCATAGCTGATTTGATTGAGCATAAAAATGGTATAATTACTAGAGTTCTCAAGTTGCATGCATCCTTTTTAAACTTTAAATTCCTCAAAAGCAGTTTCCTTGATTAGTATCAATGGTGTTTTTATGTTTCTCAGGTGTTGTTGAATAAACTACGTTAGAGAATGCTGCATAATAAAATCTGACAACTACTTAAAATATGTATTTAAGTATGAATTGTCTGCTTAAGAAATCGCCATGGGAAGAAACTAGAAGTCTATGGGAATGTTATTTTAAATATTTCACTTGCATTTTAATAAATTTTATGTGGAAATATTATTATTATTATTATTATTATTATTATTATTATTATTATTATTATTATTATTATTATTATTATTATTATTATTATTATTATTATTATTATTATTATTTATTTTTAAGTTAATGTGATCTTCCAAATCTTTTTAACTTCCACCTATTTTAAGATTTTTCATAGCATATTTACATTACTTATTTATTTATTATATTTTCAATATTTGAAACATTTCGTAGCTCATATTTTAAAGGAAAACAATTTATACAGTTATTAGCTGAGGTATTACTATCATAATTATACTTTATCATTTCTATAGCAAATGTGATTTTTATGCAACATTGGTAAAAATTCATATTATGATTTAAAAAACTTAATTAAAATTAAGTTTTAATGAACTTTTATTATTATTATCATTGCATTATTAAACTTTAGACTACAATTGGTTTATTTCATTTAAATTTTCAGCTTTTCCCGCAGGAAGTGGTCTTAATTCTATACTAGGTGTCAATTAAATTGCTGAATAAGCTTAGATATATTTTTAAAATTACGCACCATTTGCTAGCAAATATCATAAAATACATATTCAGCAACATAAATTCTTAAGCTTTTGATTGTAATTGTTAGTTATTTCCTGTATTTAAAAGGAATTTTATGTTATGCAAATGCCAATTATCTGATGATTGACTAGCTTATATCTTTGCAAAATTACATATTTTCTACTACAAGTCATGAGAGCACATGATAAATTCGTTGCCCTTCAATCTATGCTCTACTTTATATATTTATTCACTTTCTCTGCTGCATTCGATATTCGTTGCGGGGATGCCAACATCAAAGAGATCACAGTCACAAATTCAGTAAGGTTTGTGAAGTTGTGTCCATTGCAAATGGACATCGGGAGTCACCAGAGAATTTTCGGACTGTCTCTTTGATAAATAATTGATAGATCTTCCCCTGGAATGTATCTGAACCAGACCTGCCTTTGAACTCTAATCTTTCCATTTGGAGTTGCAGATCATTTTTGGCGGAAAGGTTTGGCGAGGATCGAATGATTGCTTTTCCACATTAATAAAGTGTGGAAATCACTAGTTTATAATATAAATGTAATAATTCATTTCGAATAAATTTTGGTATGTCTTTTGTAATGCTATAAAATAAATAAGTTTGAAGATTATTATATAGTGCTTAAGTTACCGCTGCAAGAACTATTTGAATGACAGAAACTAGAAATGGAGCACCTATTACGTGTTTTTTATTTATAGATTTTTCAATTTACCCGTTATTTATCTTAGATCCCAATCCATCCCATTATATTCTTATTTTTTAAATATATTTTATTTATATGGCTACTTCATAAGATGTAATGTATTTTTATGTGACGAGTAGAAGCTATCTTGCTTAACTCCTTATTTTAAACTCAAAGCCATGAAGTATGGTTATAAGCTCACATTCAAAAACGATACCTATAAATTAACCCAAAATGGAGAAGCATTTATAGAAGGAAAAATAATAAGTTGTACGTAAAAGTATAAGATGTAAGTATAAGTATAATAAGTATAATTTGTAAAAGTAAAAGTAATAAGTTGTAAAAGGTATAAAATGTACGAAATTGACCTATACAAACAAAATTAAGAAAACTATGCAAATTTAGCTCATAAATGCAAGAATGTAACATCTATCTGTCCTTCTGCTATGCACCCTTCCACCTAGTTATGATATTTCGATTACTGCATTAAAAGTGAGATAGGAGGAAGAATTGAATTCAAAATCTATAAAAGTTAAACTTAAAATCCGATAATATATGTTAATGGATAATTTTTTGATTACGCAACTTAACCGATGATTTATTAGTGTTTATAATTCGGAAAATCATTTAACATAAGCTGATTAATTTTATTTCAGAGTTTATTATTTGATGAATTTTGAAGAATAAATTATCATTTTTATTTTACTTATTTAAATTACTTTAAAGTAATATTAAAATGGTTCTCAAAAAGTAAATATTATTTTTCTCCAACAACGCGAAACTTACGGACTTGTTTTTTAATACAAAATCATGGAATACTTGCAAAACTAACTATTTAAATGATGGGGAATCTAATACTTTCCCACTTTTTGTAAATAAATTATCTCTCCAGTTTTAAGTGATTGTTGTCATGCGGTGATATTTTTTTCTCTTTTTCCGCTCAAAAAATTACAGATATTCTGTTCAAAAAGAAACTCTGGTAATAGATCCTGAAAAATCTTCTGCCTTTACACAAACAGAAAAAAAGAAAATATATGTAGTTTTGGAATAAGAAAATCTGTCAATATCATGCATTTTCATTGTGAACTAAATTAAATTCCGAAATACATTAGAACGCATTTAATGATTTATGTTTAGGTGATGGGGGGGGGGGGGGGGATTTAATTGATTTATGTTAAAACATGAACGTAAAAATATTAAACAAATTAAGCATTCAATTTTTTAGAGTATATGAAATAATTGCTAGCTGTTCGATTGCATGTTATAAAATAAAAAATGTAGGATATAAAAATTTCATTAGAATATAAAAGCACCCTTTTTAAAATTATCATTAAAAAGTTGAATTTTCAAATGCAGTTACTCATAATTACAAAATATTAATTTTTGTGACAACTATAGAATGTCTTAGCATCCATTTCACTATCTTGAAAAGGTATAGAAAAATATTTAAACCTCTGACTCTTCCTAGTTAGTTTGTCTTGGTGTTATCGGTTATTGTCCTGCGTTTTTTGTGTGTTTCTTGGAAAAAATTGGCAAATTATTTTAGAACTGAAATTATTATTTTATTAGGCAAATTAATATATATATATATATACATTCAATAAAACTAATTTGATCATCTGTAAACTCTGAACAAGGAACATGATACGATGTCTTTTTTCTTCCTTGATATTAGCAGGCATTTCTGCACTTGGTAATGGTAGTTCCGGAAGTTTCACGTAGAAATTTGGCAACAATTAGTTCTCTCACTTATGTATATTTAATTATTTATTAAAGTGAAATTTGGTACATGATTTAAAAGAATTCTTTAAAAATTACTTTTATCATAAAATATGTATTATGAAGACAAAGTTAATTGTTTACCAGGTTATGGGTCTCATCGAGCTTCACTCTAAATTAGAAGTCGATAGTTTGATAACTAAAATTGCTATAACGTCTATCAGCATAAAAGATAAAACTCAAGAGCAAGGTATTTGAAAATTTCAAGGAAGTATTTCGTAGAATTAAAGTGCTGTTTTATTTAATTAACCTTTGATTAAGATGACATTGAAAAAAGAGGAGAGTGGGAAACAGAATCTTTTACGTCTTTTATTTTAAGATTTTACACAAGCGTCGTATATCACTCTCCATTTCTAACATTAATAATCACAGGTATATTTAAAACATATACGTGATACAAGAATGAGCCTCTTTGTTCTAAAAGTTATTTTTAAAATTGAGATAAAAATACTTTTGATACATTCTTTTTTTAAATATAAATAAAAGTTATTTTCTTTTCTAGCCAATATTTCTTTTATTTATATTGCTTCAAAATGATGCCATGTTATTTTTTAGTAGCTATCTAGATTGCCATTTTATATTCCTGTATCTACCCTTTTAGTATCAAATTATCTCGATGCGTAAAGATAACAAGGTTGATTCATAAAGTCAACATCTTTCAGTGTCAAAATAATGATTCACAAACTCAACATCTAATATCAAATGTCTAAATATTTCTACTTACAAACTTTAGTATCAAAACATTTTTTGTAGAACGTGTCCAAAAATGTTTCTAAAAATAGCATAATAAATATCTTCAACCTTCATAATCTCAATTTTAATCTTCTTTAAAAACTTGACGTATATTTAAAGATAAGATCTCTACTATTCCTATTTTTTTCAAGCTTCGCCAAATATTTTGTATGATAAACATTGCAACCCCAAAACAACAACATCCAGAATACCAACAGCAACACCACCCATCCATCCATACGGTATTCCTCAATTCCATTACTGGAAAAGATTCTTCCATCCTCCCCCGCAACGTACTGATCAGGTATCGGCTATAGAAGGGAAGACTCCAGAGTAGCCTTCCAGTTGGAAATTCTTTCCCAAGCTAATAATAGATAGACCAGTGTTGAAAGCCCAAGTCTATTACTGGTCATTAAATTTGATCGAGTCTTGGTGAGAGTTCTTGAAAAGTGCAGATAGAATTCTCAGAAAAGGGGCAATATAAAAACATTGAGAATTGAGATGTGTTTTCTTTGTATGTAATAACACTTTTCCGTGAAAAGATGCATTATGATTGTTTTATGAACAGGCAGAAATAGGCGAAAGAGGCGAAAGAACAGGCGAATTTTAACATTATGGTGCAATTTTTGAGCTTCATTACAATTTTGTTCTATTATTATATAGTATCCCTTTTTGGCTTCACTTTCATTATCTTAACTCTTTATGTGTAAATGTGTGTGGAGAGAGGGGTGCAAAGTACTTTGGAAGAATCCTGTGAAAACCGAATGTGATTTTTTTTTTAAATCTCTAAATAGAAGCTATTCATTAAGCATTCTCAACCTTTAAATATTTTCTTATAAATATTGCTATCCCAAAACTACACCCATGATAGCGATGGCAGTAATGTATGCATCTACGCTTATATTCTTAAATTCCATTACTGCAAGAACATGTCCTTCCATCGTCCCTTGCAGAATATACTGATCAGGTATCGGTTAAAAAAGAGAGACTCCAATATACCGAATTCTTCAATTTCTGTTTTCGAAAGATAGATAATGTAAATGTAAAGAGTATGTTTTTTGATGTGTTTTATCCAGGATAAAGACCAGGTAATTGGTGTATGTCTATGGTAGGATACTGTTTTCACGGATTTGCCTGATCAGGTTGGACAAAGTTCAACTAAAGTTAATAACTGCGTTTTTGGATAGACGACGAAGATTAAAAATTTTAAACGACAAAGATTATAAGTCTACGAACTATTACAAAGTCTATGAACTATTTTTAAGGCTATTCGTTTCAAACATAATACAATTTAAAAGATTGAATAAAATAAATTAAGACAGACTTGAATACATTCAAAAAATTAAAATTTATGTACAAAAAATAAAAATACTAAAAAACATTTAAAAATATAAAAAGTAAACGTTTAAACAAGCTACTCGTAAGGCATCATCAGTACAAATATCCATTGTATAACAAACAATGGAACGAATCAAGAATAGTCACAGTTAGTTCTTTTTTAGAAATAGATAATTTTCACTAATGGTATCACAAGCCTCATTCATGGTTGGCGATCACAAATATGTGAACCAGCCTTCGAGGAGTAATCTACCGTGATATACCCTAGTGAATATTATCTATTTCTAAAAAATAACTAACTGTAACTGTTCTTGATTTGTTCCACTGTTTGTTATGCAATGGATTTTATTTGTACTGATGATGCCTTGCGAGTAGCTTGACGAAACGTTTACTTTTCGTATTTTAATTTTTTTTAGTATTTTTATTTTTTGTATATAAATTTTAATTTTTAAAATGTATTCAAGTTGGTCCTAGTTTATTTTATTTAGTTTTTTAATAGCATTTTAAATTCAGACATTAAACGTATATGCATTGCTAATACAATTTGTGCTTAAAAGTATTCTCAAACAATAATTTGTTCATTTCTATAACATAACTTACTCAAATCTCTGTTTTGAATCTCATTCCTGTTTATCTGTTTGTGCGATCAGCGAGTCGGGTGACCACAAACTTATGAAAATCTAATCACTGGCGCACGTCGACAGGACTATCACATGTCCTACAACCCATCTGTTGGGCTTGCTCCAAACTTAAAATCCGATTAAGCGGCGGGTCGGTAAAAGAGTGAGCCAATTTTCTCTCGCTCTCTTTTGAGTGCCATTTTGTTGCTAATTCGATAGAGTGCTAAGGTAGTAGATAAGCATCAACACTAGCCAGATGCAGAATATAGTCCCCGGAGTATATACGATACTTTGTTGGAGGGAAATTACGCAAGAGTTACAATGTAGACCATATTTTTTATTAACTGATGTTTGTCAGTATTGATGTTAGGGGATTTTTACATCACATGATGTTTTTTTTTAATTATTTTGTTATTGGTGATTTATATAGTTATAGAGCAGAGTTTTATAAGAATTAATCGAAAGAGCAAATAGGAATTCTATTTATAGATGTACCAATATTCAATAGATGTTTCCGTTTACTTTATTTAGAAAGTTAATTGAAATTTAATTACAAGTAATCAGAACTTTTTAAGTCGATGCATTTTGTAGAATTATTTTTATATATTTTTATTTATTATTAGGTATTTATCTAACGAAAGCTAGTAAGACACAATGAGTAAAATGAGTATTATACTTATATATCCGATATATTATATTTTGTTTAAATTTAGTACATGAAAATTCATTGCAAAAAATTGCATCTTAATTTATTTCTATACATCATATGTATTTATCTTCACATAAATGCATATTATTTTCGTATGATTAATCAATTAAATATAAATATAACTGTAGATGTTTATTAGTTATTAATTTTAAAATTATTTATTTGAGATAAAATTCATAAAATAGGTTTCAAGTATATTTTAAATTTTAGATACATATTTAAAGGTTAAATATCTGTCTTCTAGCAAATCTTCATCAGTATTATAGGGAAATATTTTCAATTTTCTCATTAATCTACTGCTAATGCTCGTACATTAACATAACAATACTGTAATTAATGTAAAGTATACAGTAATATTAGTAATGTTAGTACTTAAGCAAATTATTAATATATTTTACTATCGAATTTTTATTATTTTTTTCCTTCTTTAATTAGTTTAATCAAGTAAGTTTAGTGTATTATAGAACATCTTTATAAAGTTTAGCAGTTTGGATTCTCAATTATTCATTGCCACATGTTATCATGTCTCTTGAGAAACAATTTAAATCATAAACATTGCAGGAATTAGGTTCACATGCATGAAAATAAATAAACTGATTGATGAATTAGCTATATTTTGAATCAAACAGATGCATTTCTTGAAAGAAAAAAATCAGGGCATAAATAGCTTTTTATGTAGGGTTTCGAGAATTTTCTGCCAAAAACATGGGAGAGGGAATAGACAAAAATATAAACATAAGCATGACATTAAAATATTTTTTATCTATCATACGCACCACATTAACATTCTTATATTGTATTAGCAATCTTACTCTTAAACAAATGTATTTAAGCACACATCTGTCTGTTTTGTCCATGTTAAACCAAAAAAAGTTCAAACCCATCATCCACATTGACTTAAACGTGGCTAATAAAGGATATATGTGCACATACACTGAAAAATAAAAATCAATGCTAATGAAATGAAAATGTAACTGAATCCTTTAAGGGAATAAGGTACAGAAAAGAAAAACAAAACATTTTGCAACTATAACCAATATTATATTTTTAATTTCAAGTTTGAATAAATAGATCATAAAAGTGTTAAATTATTAATATAGCAATTACTTTCTTTTAAAAAATTATTTTTATTATATATAAGTTACAAACATATAAAAAAATGAGATACTTAGTCACACACAGTGTCTGAAGATATTTAAAAAATCAGGCAGTTTGTTTAATTGTTGTAAAAGTCTTATCATTTCAATTAAGATGAAAATATTTAAAAAAAAAAATGGGAACTGAAATAAAATAAACGTTTCACTTACAAATAAATGATATTAAATTTCTCCTTTATGAGTTATGTTTATCTCCTTTATCATTTTTCAAATCAGTCCGAAATTTGGACAGAATAGTCAAAAAATGCCGAGGCACATTTTAAAATAAAAATCTGAAATTCGACATTCTTATCATTTTTTACCAAATGATAGGTATTGAGTCCCCTTAACAAAATCAAACACTTGATCTCCATTAAATATTTGTGAACAACATTCATAGTACTCCAAACACAAGAAATACTTCTGAATTTATGGCAAGGCATAAAACGGCTATTCAACCTTACTCTGAAGAGCAATAATCATAAGAAGTGCACTTGGCACAAAAAGCACCTCAACGGGGCTTCAGCCATTACACCCGCAATTAAAGTCACCTCCCCCTTTCTATGATTTACCCCTCAAACGTTGTTTCCCCGCTCATGAAATGCACATGAAAGATGCACATCGTATACGAAAGAGCACCCTTTTTATTAATGGCCATATGAATGACGTCATCTAATATTGGCCAGTGGTGATTTTGTCGAACCAGCCACTTTCTAATAAGTAGTAAATGATATTAAATGGCATATGGTAAGTTCTTTTTTATGATTGTATGGAGGATTGCCTCTGAAAGAAAATATGTATTCATAATAAAAGCTAATCCTTCTTGACGCTAAAGGAATACGGAGGACTGAGGAAGGAAAGAATCCACACTTATTTATTAATTTAAATATATTTCAGGCACTTGTCAAATTCTAGGCGGGCTTGTCGATACTTGGTGAAGCATTACTAAATTTGAAAAGAAATATAAGTTGCTATAAATGAAGCCAACTTCACGTTAGCTAAGTTTTTAAAATTTCCATTCGAATTCAGCATTGACAAAAAATCGGGATTTTTTATAATCGGATTCCACAAATTTTAACTTCCTGTGCTTGAATGAATTTAGGTGCATTTTTAAAACAAAGAATATAGAAGCTAGCTTTCCCTCCTGGTACAGGTTAGAGCTTTTTCTTCTTCTATTCAATTAAGTTTAAATATTCTGAATGAAATGCGTGTTGAAGTGCTTTTTAAGTATTTAACATGGATTTTTAAGCATAGGGGGACATTCAAATATTACGTAAGCAATAAGGGGGAAGGGGGGGTGTCCAGTATCTGCTTACTTTTTCTGACAAGGAAGAGGGGGAGGGTTAGAAGAATTCTTACGTAAGCTTTAGGCAACAAAACAACTATTAGTTTAAAAACGAAAAGCAAACCATCATGATTTGGATATTGAACTACTTAAAATTAAATTTAAAAAAAAGATATGGTCTAAATAAGGACTTGAAACAAGGAACATTTCAACCCATCACTACATTGAAAACGCAATAATAAGCAATGCTGATAAGTAGATTCAAAGATCTTGGACACCAAACAAGAAATGTGAAACCCAAACACATAATATTCCTATGACTCTTATTAATTGTTTTAGTTACATGCCAAAATAAATTAGTGTACTTTTGTTCAATGATAAATAATAATACATTAAAAACTATTTTGCATCTATTAATTGTTTAATGCAATATGTAATAATATATTAAACCGATTTTGTTTTTCTTCGATGCCACAACCTCTATATGTATATTTATGTAAATTTGCTGGATTAATAATGTATTTTATCGCTAATTGTAATTTTTTATGACCAACGGTGTTTTTGTTAGAATTCCATAAAATCTTACGTAAGCAAAGAAGGGGGAGTCTAGCATTTGCTTATTTTTCCTTACAGAGGGACGGGTACAAAATGACGAAAAATATGCTTAGGTAACACTCTAATGGCCCGATACATATGTTAGAAAAATATACAACAATATATCTTTTTTATTTAATCATGAATTAATTTTAAAACTGTGTTTTTAGATGTCCTTTCATTTGGGTAATTTTTATAATGAATGCCTTCTCAGAGTCAAACAAATAAACAGCAGAAAAAAAGCACTTTTCCCTTTTTAGTCTCTTAGAAAAGCTCATTATAGTTCTTTTTCATTTCAATTTTCTGAAAGGGAATGCATAATAAATGCTTATAACATTATTTTACCAGGATAATAAGCTACAAATAAAATAAAATCTGCACAATCATATTCATAAAAAAATAAGAGATTCTGAAACAAACAAAGATATTCAATAAACAGGAAATTCTTCAATCAAAACAGCAATTTTTGCTCATAAAATGCAATCTGGATGCATTTCACTAAAAACCTATTAGAGAAAAGCTTTGTAAAATAATGACTTTTTTTTTCTTTTTTCAAACTTTAAAGTGAATGACGGAGGAATTACTTTATCTCTTTACAAAGTAATTCAATCGATGCTTAAAACGAAATACGAACCAATAACATATTGTTTTTCCCTTTTTCCTTTTTAGCAGGCTTCTTTTAAATTATATCTTCTTCAAATGAATTTGAATTCGGAAAAGCTTATTTTCATTGTTATATCTAATGGGAAGAATAAGATCAAAAAGGAATTCAGTGAAATTTCCTTATTAAGTTTTTATAAGACTAAGTTTTATCGGATCCTTAAGACGAATATAACATTTGAGTTTGCAATTTGAAAGGATTGCTTTATTGTTTTATAAATAATTTTTTTTATGTTTGTTGTAAAATGCTGTTTTAAGAAAGGAAAAAAGTAAAAAAAAAAAATCCATATTGTTATTGTGCTAAGCAAGGTAGTTATGAATCCTTAAATTTGTATGAAAAGTTTAAAATTTAAAAACACTTTAACCAATACAGTCGAATTCGCTTATAGCGAGCTCTGATTTATAGAGAACCTGGATTAAATGGGCATAAAGAAAAGAACTGGTTATACCAAATATGGTAGTTGTTGCAAAATCAGTTGTGACGAGAATATTCAGATAAAGTGAGCAACAATTTTACCACCACCCCATTTCCAACCTCCTATATAATTTTTTTAAAAGTATTTTTTTATTTTTCTAAACGGTATGCATTAATTCTTAAAGGCTTTATAGTTTTAATGAAATGGGATGACTCATCTCGATGAAATAATCAGCATTTCAGGGGAAAATGGTTGCGCTTTCTTTACTATAGATTTAACAAATAAAATTCACTATGTTTATTCTTATTTCACTAATAATTTAATTTTCATCCTTTTAATCCAAAGATGTGAAATTGCATCAAAAAAGAATGAAATATTCTGAAGTTTCTGATAGTTCATCTGTAATTTTACTTATTTTCTTATGTTCCCTTGCAAAAAATTTTAAACGTGGTCATTGCGGGAACGGTTATAACGAGAAAAGATTGTAATCTTCGTTGTAGCTGAGTTCAACTAGATTTGTTTTGTTACAAACAATTCTTCAAAGAAAAAAAGCAGAAAAAGGAAAGAAAAAGAATCATTGATTAATCATTCAGATTATTAATTAATCATTAATTAATAGACTTAATCACTATTTATATTTTCCAGAAAGTAAAGCTAGTATTCACTAAAATTTTATGTATTGTCTTATTTATTGTCCCTAACATAAAATCTTAAAAATTATTGCGAGAACAGTTATAAGGTGAAAAGATTCTCTCCCTTCATCCTTATTGTAACCTACCTTGGCAGTATTGGTTCTATTACAAAAAACTCTTCAAAAAAAAAAAAAAAAAAAAGAAAAGAAAAGGAAAAGCTGTAATTAATCATTAATTAATAGAGTTAATAGCTGTTTATATTTCCTAGAAATCAAATCTATTATTTCTAGGAAAAATCTGAATTTTACTGAAATTTTTTCACCTGAAACTTTACTTATTCTCTTACGTTTTCATACATGAAACTTTAAACATGGCCCGAGAAAAAAATTGTCAGATTGTCGTCCTCGTTGTAATCAAATTCGTCTGTATTTGTTTTATTGGAAAATATTCTTCAAAAAGAAAAAAAGAAAAGAGAAAGAAAAGCTATAATTAATCATTTATTAACAGGCATACTTTATATTTTCAGGAAATTAAAACTGAAAAACATTCGAAATTTTTTACTTCCCTTATATAAAATCATAAACATGGTCATCGAAAACAGACTTTCGAGAAGGCTCTCTTCGTCTTCGTTGTAAACGAGTTTGACTGCATTTGATTTATTATAAAATATTCTTTTAAAAAGTTATACGTAATCATTAATTAATAGGTTTAATCACTGTTTATATTCCCTAGTTAGTTTTAATATGAAAAGAAAAATCTTTATAGTAATTTTTTCATCTTTTTATTTCATTTTTTATTTCTCGCTCTTTATTTGCTTTCTTTCTCTGATTTTTTTTCTTTTAATTAATACTATTAATAGACTAAAAACATAATACAACTTTATGTAGAATTAATAATGCAATTTTAAATTCTAAGCTCTAAATATATGTCTTCTGAATGCAATTAATAGAGTTTAGAAGTATGGTTCATTTTTAACTATGCGTAAAAAATAGTATTAAAACCCATTCCAAAATGAAAATAACTATTTTAACTATGTATTAAATGCAAAGTGATAATAGTAATATTATTTTTCACAATTTTAGAAAATAAAATTTTCTTAAATCTTGCCTCTCCACCCACCCTCCTTTTCTTTATTTTTATTTTTATTTTTATTTTTTTTTAACTACAGGGAAACAAATAATCAAAAGTCATTATTTTATACATGAAAATAATTTTTAATAATCTCTTTCATTTTAATCAAGTTATGGCCTTGTCTTTTTTTTCTTTGTTCTTCAAGCAAAAATATTATAGTTCATCTGCAAGATTGATTAATTTGATCGTAGCAAGTGCAGCGATATATTTAATATAATTATTATCATTTTAATAGTGCAAGCAATACCAAAAATGTTATGATTAATATATATTTTTGAAATCTCAAACTTCCCTCTTTCCTTAATATTTATTTAAATATCAAAATATGGTAAAGAAAATGTAAATTAAGTTTTTTTTCCTTTCTATATATACATTTCCAAAAATCATCCTTCGGTAACACATACAATACAATTTTATAAAAGCAAAGCGAAGAATCGGAAACGTACGTCGGAAGAAAGAATTCCTCCCCATCTCCCTCTAACCCTATTTATGGGGTGAAGAGCAGCAGGAAATTTTGTGGAGTGCAGAATAATGTCATCATTGGCTATTGTTGTCCACTTGTCCATTAAGTGAGGGGATGTCAATTGCCCGACCCTGACATGACGTCACATTTTACAGTCAACGGGAAGCAGAATTTACGTGGGAAAACTTTGTGATAGGATTTTTTCTGTATTTTTTTTAAGTTTAAAACTTTATGTTAAAAGAAAAAAATAATATAATTTTTCAAGAATACGAAAATTTTTAACTTTTAACAATATCTCTATGTTTTCATGAAATATTAACTGAAAATAACTTAGAGGAAATTTCTGGTTCAATAATTCCGCTAACATTATTTCTACTGACTTTTTAATTACCAGTTTTCATCTAAATATTTCTAATGATAAGATAGATTTTGTGAACTTATTATTATGGAAATAAGTATTCGCTGTAAAAGTTATTTGTGAATGTTTTAATTAAAATCTTTAATTAAAATAACCGTAAATAAAATATTCAAGAGTTATGATTTGTCACCGGAGAAATAGCTTTAGTGTTACAAACTCACATATATGCGCATATAAATGTAAACATATTTTAAAGCTGTTTAATTATAATTCTTCCATTAAATAAATAATTTTAAAAAAAGCTGTGCTATACCATAAATTATGTACTTTAAAATATTCGATAAGCGTTATTTTAAGACTATTGAGAAATTATACAGAGTGTCTTTGAATTCTTGCTATAAAAGAAAAATATGTTGTAATGCGTAACCAGCAAACAGTTATTGGTCATTTGAATATCATATTTGTATACATTTATACAGTTAAATCATAATACAAGGTATTTTAATTCAAACCAGACCCGGAAAAGTTTATTTTGAACACTTTTATTCATAAGATTAAAAACAATTAATATTTTAACAAATCAAATTACTGTGCACTTTCAGCATGTCTGTCGATATTGGCGCAGTTCACACAAATCAAAATAAGTCTGTTGAAAATATATTACAAAATCTTCACTATTGTTAAGAATATGAAAATTCCAGATCGGCAAGTTGTGAGAGACATCATGTTTAAAAACACAGGGTATGTTCCAATTTTATAAATAAATTGCATGATTTGTCCAAATATAGTTCGATTTTCTTATTGCTGTGCTTATAAAACTTCTTCTTCTTCTTTTTTCAAGAATTTGGGCAAAAGTGATTTTAGTATGAATCTCATCAAGGCTAGATATTTTTCATCGCTTTTGCGAATAATATCTGCTAAAGAATTAATGGAAATCAACCATTTGTTTTGTGACTTTTTTCAACGATCAATTGATCGCATCTCTTTCGAAGCGGTCTCTTTTTTAGGGAAACCCTGCATATATTCAATAGTTCCTCATCCAATGTTATAAAAATTTCAATGAAAATTAAATATTTAATTTGGACAATGTTATTGAATGTTAAGGCGTCTTCTCGACAAAAATCAACTAAAATAAGTCAATGTTTGAAATACTGTATCTTGAAAATGTGTTTATATACAAAAACTTTTGACTGTCGATTCAACAGATTATGTTTTGTAATAAATTATAATCAGAAACTGAGTAGTCTTTTACAAAAAATTTGTAAACAAAAACAATATATATATAAATTTACATTTTTAAAGGAATAAAAATTTACATGACTTAAAATCGTATCCCTTAATCATTTTAAACACACATATGTGCTTGTTATCTATATCAAATTTCATAAGAATCCACAAATGCTTTCTCAAAGTATCATACGCGCAATAACTTATCAAGTAAGAAAAAAATAAGAATTACGTGTTAATTTCAGAAGTGTACAAATTCTGTAAAAGTTAAGACATTTTGTAACGGTATTTTTTAGAAAGCATAATCTGTTTTATCGATAGTCAAAGTTTTATGTTTATACATAAAAAGGTATTGAAAATTCAAACTTTGAATGTGTTTAAGCATAATCTGTTTTATCAATAGACAAAATTTTATCTTTATAAATAAAACGATATTGAAAATACATCAATTCATATTTTGAATGTGTTTGTGGATTTTCATTGCATTTAAAAACCGCTATAATGTAAAAGGGAAAAAAAATTACAAAAGACAAAAGTGCAGTGACAAAAGTTTTTGCCTTCAAACTCCGTGCGTTTGTTTCCCACCTGATGGAATGAACTTGTATGCCATTCCTGAAGGAATTAGTTTATATTCCATTAATATTGTCATACTAATTTTTATTTTCAGGGTGTTCTGTCACAAAATTTGTTATTTTTTATTTATCTTACACCTGTTTGTTAATTCATTTTACCCTCGTATGTCGGTGATCTTCAACAAATGCACGGTGTTTGAAGACAAATATGGCTTTGCATTTTTGTCTTTTGTAATTATCTTTGTTTTACATTATAGTGGCTTTTAAATGCGACGAAAATCAACTGACACATTAAAAGATTGAATTAATGTACCTGCAATATTTTTTTATGTATAAACATAAAATTTTCTCAATTGATAAAACAGATTATGCATAAACCCATTCAAATTTTGAATTAGTGTATCTTCAATATCTTTTTATGTATAAAAATAAAATTTTGACTATCTATATAATAGATTATGTTGTCAAATATTAAAGTCATTTCCTTCATATATTTGTAATTTTTCCATACTAAATTTACTATTTACTTACTTACATCATTAATTATTTCTTTATTGTTTAGGATCGTCCGAAATAAAGCTGCTGAAAAAGCGAAACATATTGGGGCCCCTAATTTAAATGGAGCCCAGAGTCCACAACCTCAACAGTCGAACACAACGTCGGTGATAGCTCACGCACCTCCCGCGGCCCACGAGGGCCCGCAAAGGCCTTCTTACTCAATCAACGGTATCCTCGGATTACAGTCAGTACAACAACAGCAAGACCACACAGCGACGCATAAAAGAAAAAGGGACGAAAATGGTAAGTTTCTTAAATTAAAAAAAAAATATATCAGAAATCTCAGTTAAAATATTATTATTTGACCTCTTCCTACTTTGGGGCATTTTAACACTAGTTGAAATTTCTATTGAAGTGGTTTGTTTTAATGATCTCGAATTGCATTAAACAAGAAAGAAAAAAAATCATGCTTCAAGTATAGATTATGAAGCATCTTCCAATACATTCAGAATGATGTATTGGAACTACACCATTTAAAAATTTAAAGTATTACGGCTCATTTCCCCATATGGAAATGAATTACCCATTTCAAAACCGAATTTCAGCTGTTCCCTTCTACAATGGGAAAATTATCCGAATGTTTTAGAAGCTTTCTATATGATATAGTGATTTGTGTCTATTAACAACATGCAATCCAAAATTTAGTTCATTTAAGAGATACATAGATTTCAGATAAAAATTCTCCTTCAGCAATTTCCTTTAATAAGGAGAATGGTATGCAAATACTTTTGTGGTGGTGCCCTGTATATGAAGTATAAAATTTATATATATAAAGTAATATGCAAAAAACTATTTAAATTTTAAAGCGCATACCGAATTTAATAACATACTCTCCAGCAAAGACAGTATTGTAACCGATTTCTTTTGTGTGTCCCTGTAAATTAATAAAAAATGCTATGAATGCTCTGTTTTAATATAATTGTAGGGAAATTCAGTAACTTATATCCGTTTCAGTACATTTAAAATAGGGTAATGTCACTAAAATACTCTCCAAATGATTTTTTTTCTATATACCATAATGTAACCGAATTCTTTTGAGTGTTCCTGTAAAAAAAAAAAAAAAAAAAAAAAAAAAAAAAAAAAAAAAAACATTAATAGTACGTACTTCGTATGCAATACCAAACATGCTTTGGGGACTCTAAATAAGCTTCATCAATTACATGAATAAATTTATGAGGATTAGAACGTGGACAGACGGATAGATGGATAGACAACCGAACCCATAAGCACTTTTCAACTTTGTTGGAAAGTGCTAAAATAATAATAATAATAATAATAATAATATATGTGTAATTGCATACTAGGGCATTTTACAACCGATCAATAGAACAGCTAAACCGTTAGTTTTAGATAGTTCAATTAAAAAAATTCAAAAGTAAAAATAAATTAAAAGACAGAATTTTTGTGGCATTAAAAAAAGAAGCTGTATGTACTTCGTGCTAGACAGGGCTGAAAATGCACAAAATTTAAAATTGTTATAAATTGGTAAGTTTTGTGGAAGAAGAATGAAATTTTAACTGATTTTTTTTATTAGAGCATGACGATAGTTTTTCTGGATTCAGTTTAAATAACCAACGACCATATAAAGATGCAACTTTTGTAACTTAAAAAAAAAATAGTTATTTGGGTGCAAATGGACTTTTACATAACGAAAAATAGCAATTAAAATATTTTCTGTGATTAAAAATATACCACTAAATCACACGGTTTAGAAACTAGCTATGGTCTACGATAAGAAAGGCTATAATACCTACAAAAGTAAAGGAATTTATTATTTTTCAACTGAATTTATTTAAAACAGTAAAAACATTTTTCATGTCAGGAATTATTTTAAAAGTATACAGACATTGCAAAAAATTAACGTTTCCTTCAAGGAAATTCTAAATTTTTTTTATTGCTGTAAGAGAAAATATGTAAAACATTACATAAAAAAATCTCACATGTTTATGAATGTAAAACAAAAAATTATTCTGTGTTATAAAGTTTTAAATGTAAAGACGATACATGTATATTTATATAGTCGTCTTAGAATATAGTCTTATGAACAGTATTGCAATACCAATAATATTTGCATTTTCCTTAAAATAAAAATAAAAAGAGAGAATACCTTAAAAAATGTAAAAATATAACAAAAACAACTCTCCTCCTTCAGCTATGCATCTTCATCTCTGAAGATGCTACAAACCCCAATTACACAGACAAAGCTCAGGACTTCAGAAAATGGCGAATACAGCAAATTATGAAGAAAATATGGATTCCGTATGTATATGACAACGCAGTGGCGAGGAGGGAGAAAAAAAAAAATAGAAATACTAATAAAGGAGAAAAGAAAAAAGTAATTTTCTTCGAGAAAAACCTTCATTCTCACCCCATTCCTTTTGTAATAATGTGTCAGGCAGTAATGTTACAATTTCTTTTTCTTCCTTTTTCTTTCTCACTCCTCCCCCCCCCCCAATTTTGAAAGGTACAGAACAGAATTCGTTAAAAAGAGAGAATTTTTAAATTTTATGAGTTTTTGTGATCGTATGAGAATAAACATGAAATTCTAATTGGATTTTTCAGAATGAAAGTAGAAATTATATACACACAAATAGTTCAGTGCCGACATGATCCAGGGTAATAAACTTTGTGGCAATGCGGTTATTTTATGAACGCGATAGTTATACTTAGATTAAAACTTTCATACTGATTTGGATTAAAAAAATATAACAATATTTTTTATTATTATTTAGGGAACTATAAAATAACGGCTTTAAGATTTGAAAAAGAATTTTTTTTAAAAAGTTTCTTTTGTTACCACTGAGTTTTAGAAACTATTCTGAGAAATTTATATATATATATACAGTTTTTTTTTTCTTTGTAGAAAAAAAAAAAACGGGTTAGGGAAGGTTTCAAAAATTATGATTTTATTTCTTCTTTCTTAATTTTATTGAAAAATAAATATTCAATCACGATATTCTTTCAGAATCTATTAAAATTAATAATTTTACAATGTGACAGCTCTACATTTCAATTTTAAAAAGAAAATGTTAAAAAAGGCCTAATAACCCCTTGATAATCAGCTACTCTAATTTTCCCTTTTCACTGCTTTATTCACAAAAATAGAATAATTTAGCTGTCGTCCATGCAAAAATTACATTAAAAAATGTAATAAATAAATATATAAAAGATAAGAAATAATAATAATATCTTGAAAAATAATAAAAATTTTAAAACTATGAGAGCTTATATGGACAGCAATGGAGCCATGCGGGTACTGGTGCTAATTTTATTGCTCACGTTGAATATTCTTGAATGCGTAGTGGAGAAATACAAACAAGCATGCATGTTCAATTATTAAATTGATGTTATAATCAACATTAGGGATCTCTTGCCTTCTTTTAACTTCTAATGTCAAGGAATTTTTCATGTGAAAAACTATTTAATGGTACAAAGAGGATTTTTCATCGTTTTCTGCTTTTTATATATTTGTGGTGTCTCTTCCTCTCTTTCTTTCTTTTTTCTTTTTTTTTTTCATTTGTTTGTCATGTTTGTCATGTCACATTTGTTAGTAATTATGAAGTATAAAAATTGCAAGTCCAAATAATAATTTTAGAACTCTGCTACATATAAATAAAGTAGAAAACTCTTTAAAATAACAAAGGGAAAAAAAAAACAAACCAAGATGCAGTCTCGTGGAGCAAATCATCTTATATACGAAGCAAAAATGTATTTTCCATAAAAAAAAACCCTAAAGTATAATTTGCATAAAAAATGTATTGATGCAACTTAATCCAACGTAAACATTCTTCGCATATCTCTTTTCGGGAAAAAAGAGGGAAGGGATTAAGTATAGAAGCACTTCAAAAAATAACAATATTATCAAAACATATGCTTTTTTTTTTTTTTTTTTTTTTTTAAGTAACTGCCAAGGCACTATTTAGATTAAAGTGTTTAAATACATAAAAAAATACCAATGTTAATCTATGTCTTCTCTTCTTTTTTTCTCCTCTCTCTATTTTTATACACATCTTTTCTTTTTATAAAGAATAAATCTTCCTCTTCTTTTCTCATTGTAATAAAAAATATAGGAACGACAGTAAAAAAAAGGAAAAAAAAGAAACAAAATAAAAAATTTTGAATACGCATAATTTTTTTTCTTAACTTTTTTCCTCATCAAAAAATATTCCGAATGACAAAAGCATAAGACAAAAGAGAAAAAAAACACAAATTAAAATAATGAAATATCAACATTTTAAATAGAAAAAAAAAATTGCCACATTTCAATTATCACAACCAATATCTACTTTTAATGAAGAATAATAAAAATTACTTTAGTCTATCAGTATGTAATTTTAAAATATGGTGACTTTTATAATGCCGTTTGTTCAACTTAATTTTCTAAAATTTTACACACTTAGTTGTTTCTGGATATGTTATTCACAAAAAAAAAAAAAAAAAAAAAAAAAAAAAAAACTTTGAATTATTAAAGAAAATTTTGCTTAAAAATCACATTTTATAAATTCCATTTTTGTAGAAAATTTCCTTTCTACATTGCTTTAGAAAATCTTATATTTGTCTATATAAAATCTTATATTGTATTTAAAATATTGTTATTCTGCACAACATAAAATAAAATGACTATTTTTTTTAAACAAAAATTACTATTAAATAAAACTAAAATTATGTAAAACGTATAAAAGAAATAAAGTTCTTTTTAATTTATTCCTTGCAAGTATTCTAAACATAAAATACAATTTATTGTTAAAAGTAAATTTTGAAAGGCTAAATAAAATCAATAAAAGAAAACATACTTGAATACAGCTTAAAGTAAAATTTATAAAAAGTTTAAAGTACTAAAAACATAAAAAAATACACATTTAGTAGACGTTTCGCAGAGCAACTTCAAGGGCTCGTCAGTACAACTTAACCACTTTAAAACAAAAAACAGAACAAATCAAGTATGGTTAAAATTAAAATTGTTTTTTTCAGAAACAAACAATTTTCATTTCATTCCTGGTGAATATTACTTGTTTCTGTAAAAATAACTTTAACTTAAACTGTATTTGATTCGTTACTTTGCTTTACAATGGTTAAATTGTACCAACGAGGCCTTGTTTGGCGAAATGTCAACTAAATGTATTTTTAACGATTTTTATGTTTTTAGCATTTTAAACTCATTATACATTTTATTTTAAGCTGCATTCAAGTCTGTCTTATTTTATTTTTTTATTAAATGTTTAAAAATCTTCAAATTCAGTCATTAAATGGACCTATATATTGCAAAAATAATTTAATTAGACGCATCAATGCCTGGATGGTAATATCATGAATTCAAAAATCGCATTATACATTTTTCATGGTTGATACATTTATACCATTCCCAAATTCAAAATGTCATTTATTTATTTATTTATTGTTGCACTTCAAACAAACTTTGATTTCTATCTTTTTCAATTCTCAAATGAATTTTTTATGTTACATTTATTGTTTTCTAAATTATATTTTTATACCGCGGAAAATATTTATCAATTTTGACTTTTACATAAAAAAGAGAAAAATTCATTGCAAAACGAAATTTTATTAATAATTATTGATATTTGATATTTATAAATCATTTATTTTGTCTAATAAAGACCTCCTTTTAAATTTAAAATAAATAACGAATACTTTCATTTGCTAATTTAATAGTTTTATTTCCTATTTTGTTGTATCCGTATCATAATCACGTAATTCTCATTAATAACGAACTGTATCATTATGAACTGGGTTTTTTTTAATTATTTATTTATTATTATTATTATTATTATTATTATTATTATTATTATTATTATTATTATTATTATTATTATTATTTTTACAAATAGGAAAGGAACGTTATTTTGTACTTAATGAAACATGTTTCATTCATCTTTTTCGCCCAATATATAATATCTGAGTACTGCATGCACCTCTGGGTACTGAAAATACATCAAACGTGAAATAGTGCAGGTTAAGTTTTTTCATCTTTGAAAATGCAAACTGCACGGTACCAACATTCAGATATATGAACTCTCCCAGTAGATTTTAAATGAACAAAGAATAAAATAAAACTAAAAATAAATAAAGCAAAAGAGAAGTTAAAGATTAGGGGATCTGAGGAAAATAGGCAAGGGGTTCTGGAAAATCAGTTACTTTTATTATTTTTATTACTATTATTATTATTATTATTATTATTGGTTGTAATAGTAGTTTTTTAGGCTTTATTCAATATTATTTTATGAAAAATTTTAACCAAAAGTAATACTAAAACTATTTTTTAGACAGTATTACACTGAAATAATAATCCAGCTAGTTCAAAATCTTCCTTTTTTTTTTTTTTTTTTTTTTTTTTTGTGCGTTTATAATTATGTAAATACGTAGCACCTATAATTGTCGTTCTGTCCGTCCGTTTGTCTCTTCACATGTAACAGAGCAAAAACTACCCCACCGAATCGTTTGTAATTTAAAATATAAAATTATTAGATAATTTAGTCGATTCATTTCAAATTTTATGAAAATCGAATGCATAATTTTAATAATTACAGAGACAATCAAAAGTATCCCGCTACATACGGAAAAAAATAGTTTCAAGTGCATTTTATTGATGTTACACTCTTTCGAACAAAATACAATCAATATGCATCTATGCAATATATACTAAAATACAAAATTCTGTACAATCTGTGATGCAAAGAATGTCTGTTGTCAATTTACAGGGCTACACAAATGTATTCCATTACATAATGGTATAGGGGGGGGGGACATTGTTTGAGGTGCGTTTTAATTATATTAAACTACACTGGTGGACAAAATTAAGAGATGGAAGGCATTTTCCCAAATATCTCGAAAAATACTGGATAAAAATAAATGAAAATTGGTATGGATATAACTTATAGTATGATAATAATGTGTGCAAAGCAAAAATTAAAGTGCCATTCATTGGAAAGAGTTATTGGCAACAGTCCAATGTGGACTGAAATTCATGATGAAAGATGGCAATGAAAGTGAGGCTTGTATGGTGTGTGGTGGCCTCTAATATGGTTTGTGGTCACCTCTGATAGATAGACAGCATGCACAACGAGTATGCATGCTCTTAATAAGAGAGTTAAGGATTGCTTGTGGAAGACTCTCCCAATCATCCACCAGAGCAGTTTTTAACTCCGGAATGGTTCTGGATGGGGGTTGGCGTCTCGCAATAGCCCTTCCAAGAGCATCCCAAGCATGTTCAATGGAGTTAAGGTCAGGAGATTTGGCTGGCCAAACCATTCGATGAATATCCACGCTTTCCAGATACTCCTCACCCAGGCGAGCCCTATGTGGTCGGGCATTGATGTCCATAAAAATGAAATCAAGGCCAACAGCCTCCCTGAAAAGACGCACGTAGGATTGTAGGATCTCCTGCCTGTACCTCTGGACATTCACAGAACCAGTGTCAAACACATGGAGCGGTGTGCGGGTATCTTGCATGATCCCTGCCCAAACCACCAGTCCTCCATCAGCATAATGGTCCCTTTCCATGATGTTACTGGGATGGAATCAGGTCCCAGGTTCCCTCTATGTGAATATTCGCCGAGAATCAGGTTGAAGACTGAATCTGGACTTATCTGTGAACAGGACATTAGTCCATTGGAGCTGTGTCCAGTGTTGGTGCTGTCTATACCATTGTGCATGCTCTCTTTTGTGGAAGGGAGCGAGTGGGATGCAAATGGCGGGCTTCCTGCATACAATCCTCTTTCACCGAGCCTCCTGGCAACAGTTTTCCTTAAAACTAATGTTCATGTGGCAGCAGAAAGGTCCCTAGACGGTTGTGTTGCTGTAGACGTCAGTTGAGGTGTATCAGGAAAGCGAGGATATTCATCGAATGGATTGGCCAGCTAAATCTCCTGACCTTAACCCCATTGAACATGCTTGGGATGCTCTTGGAAGGACTATTGCGAGACGCCAACCCCCACTCAGAACCATTCCGGAGTTAAAAACTGCTATGGTGGAAGATTGGGAGAGTGTTCCACAAACAATCCTTAACTCTCTTATTAACAGCATGCATACTCGTTGTGCATGCTGTCTATCTCTCAGAGGTGAACACACATCATACCAGAGGCGACCACACACCATACAAGCCTCATTTTTATTGCTATCTTTCATCATGAATTGCAGTCCACATTGGACTGTTGGCAATAACTCTTGCCAATGAATGGCACTTTAAGTTTTGCTTTGCACATTTTATTGTCATACTATAAGTTATATCCATACCAATTTTCATTTATTTTTATCCAGTATTTCTCGAGATATTTGGGAAAATGTCTTCCATCTCTTAATTTTGTCCACCAGTGTATTTCACATTTTATTAAATTGATAAACATTGCTGAGGTTTATTACAAGTTACTTCCTACATAATAGCAAGCAGATAGTATTTTCAGGAACACACAAAAGATTTCGGTTATTATACTGTATCCGCAGTACTGTATTCTTTTACATCAAGATCTGACTATTTTTAAAACTTGGTTATAGTACGGATACACCTCCTTTGCTGTGCAATTTCTGAATTGTTTTATTTGTAATTATATCCCTATCACTTTCATCTAATTCTCATTCAAAATGAAATTTACCTTAAATAACCCCTTCATTTGTTACGAATAAGAAATTAAATTTCATAGTATTAAAAGTAAGCATGTCTTATTTATATTTTATTTCCATTAAATCATGCCTCAAGATTGCATGCAGCCCCAGTACCTGAAAATACATCAAACGTGAAGTAGTGCAAGTTTAAATTTTTCACCTCTGCAACTCTCTTTACCGAAAATGTAAACTGCACGAGTCCAACACTCCTTATATAAACTCTCCCAGTAGATTCGATATAAGAAAGGAAGTAAATAAAATGTAAAAGAAATAGAGAAAAAGAAAAGCCAGAGGAATCGGAGAGCTAAGAGGGAGGAAAAAAGCCCGCGCTGCTGGATTTTGAAAGAGAGGGCCCGTTGTGTGAAATGGCGTTTGTGGCAATGCTCTCACATGGATGTTACATCAGATCAAATGGATGACATACAACCGGAGAAAAGATAGGGTGCCAAGGGAAGGATGTTTATCGCTCCATTTCGTGTTAAATTTACTTTCACTCTATGTGAATAAAACAGATGAATGCAGACAACACTATTTCTCGAGCTGATAAAACTAAACCGCTAACAGTAGGGAAATGTTGGCGTTATAAGAAATGCAAATTAATATCTCATGTAACTATTAACTTTTATTCAATTAGTTTTTGTAAAATGAGAATTAATTACCATAGTTAAAAGTTAGATACATTTTTGTTGTGGAGTAAAGATACGTTAGCATTCATTCTCCAATTGAATTTTTTTAATAGGAGCATCCCCCTCCACCCTCTGCCTTTCTTTTAAAAGTTATTTGTCTATCAATTTTCTTTTACTGTTTAACTTTTATTTTAAGGGGACAGGTGACATTAAAAAACAAATCTTTTAATTATCGTCAGATTCATTTTAAAATTGGTAAATTTATTAATGGAAAGCTCAAATAGTTAAATTCAAAATTTGGTGTTAAAATAATATATTTTTTAAATAATAACTTTAAAAATACCAAATAATTGTTACATTTTAAAATGACCCTTATGCATGTTTTTTATAATATATTATGAATTTTCTTATTTCATCTGTACTTTTCAGTCATTAGAAAGAAACTTAATATGAATTGTAAAGTTTCACTGAATGTGTAAAAAGAAAAAAAAATATTTTATAAGACTACTCTACTTTTTCGTGTAAAATAACAATGATTTTTGTATTATGTAGCACATTTTAACATTAAAATGTTTCTAAAATGGAACTATTTATGCTAATTTTTTTTTACTACTGTATGAGGTAAAAAATTTAATATAATTTAATTTATTAGGAATGCGCATGGAACATTTCAAATTTCATAAATGTGCGAAAATTTCAAATCTGAGAAAATAACGTTTAAAGTATGCATGCATATTTAAAACTATATTTTACAAGTTAAACTATAATATACTAATCAAACATCATTTTAATATATGTATACGCATATATTTAAATAAAACATATTTTACTTCATTCGTGAAAATTGAAAAATCGGATTTTTAACCAAATTTGACGTTTTTCAATGTCCACTGTCCCCTTAAATATCCATGTAATATATTTTGGGTGAATTTAATTTTTAGTGGGAGCTTAATCCTCTTTGACGAGTTATATTTTTCTTTTTGACTTTTCATACATTAACTTCATTAAGTTTTTCATGTTATAATTATTATTAGTATTACAATTTATTAGTAAAGATAAAAGAAAAAAATGCTTATACAGCATTAAAATTTCAAAATTTCTTTTGGTAATATTTAGCACGTTTTGGAAATATAGGCAAATATGGGGATTTTTTTTATATATATTCATGCATGAGTTTTAAATATGGAAATATATGGATTCAAACTACACTTTTTATTTCCAATTGATATATTTAATGAACAAGTTTTTAATGCAAAACATTTGAATAAAAATTCACAAACCCAAAATATTTCCAATGACACTGGCAAAACCTTTTGGATTACGTAGTATTGTATAATTCTCCAAAATTAGCTATAGTTATTTCTCCTATCAATCGTTTTTAATAACAAATTTCAGAAAAAAACAAAACAAAAAGAAATCTTGAGCTTACTCGCAGATTTTAACTTTTTTCTGAATATTATTGGCAAATTATGCAATAGGCTAATTATAACGAATTAATAACGAATATACAATTATTCTTAGTATTTTAATATCTTTGTTGAGTTCATTAAATCATTTTCTGTAATAGAACAATTAATATAATTTAAGATATTAATTTATATTTTAATAAAATTTTATACAAAAATTTAAAATAAAATGTTATATTTCTAAATAATATTAATAAAAAAGTTCATTATTTTATCCAATTGCAGTTTAATTTTTAAATATTCGGATTTATTTACTATTATTATTATTTTGTAAAAATATCTAATAAATTTTATTCGATTGATATATCTTGTTCTCACGAAAAATGAATATTGAATTGTTTTATAATTAAATTTGCCAATAAAATTTAAAAAATATATATGTTTAAAAAAAAAAAATTTCTTTTCTCTGAGACAAGTTTAAGTTTCAATGTTAAAATCAATTTTCTTTGCTGTACACCAGCCTATTAAATTCAATTCTTTTTAGTTGCCGGTAAGTTGTGTAAGTAAGTAAGTGCCGGTTCTTGTTGATTCTTTTAACTGAGTTAAATATATTCCGACACATTTTTACACAATCAACAACACTTCGCTTAAAATTCTTTTTTAGAAGTAATGCTTTTTATTTCAAATTACCTTTTCATGAAAATTACAATCGAATAATCAAGTTGCAATCAACAAGCAAGTTGTTAAAATCCTTCTGTCAGAGATATGCCAAAGCAAAGAAAAATTTAAAAAATGATATGGCATAAAAATCCTGTATAAAACGGAATATTTTTCGATTCTTTTCGATATCGTTTGCAAAATTTTAATGAATCAAAATTTAACAAAGCAGTATTACATATTTTATGATTACTTACTTTAAATTTAAAAAATAAGTCGGCTATTAGAAAATTAGTAAAGTTCTATTTGTAAATATATTTTGGGGAGAAGCGGCAGGGATGTAGGGCGCTGAAATCTATGTTTGCCTCGGCCACAAAAAAGGCTAGTTTCGGTCCTGGGAATAGCTATATTTTAAAATGAATTAGATTTAATCGATAGATTTTTAATGAATAGCATGTTATGTACAGTGAAATCAATATTGCATTCCTTTGCTTTCTTTTTAGCTCTTCAAGATTGCTGTTATGAATTAGATTTATTTTAAATTATTTATGTATATAAAAAAGCTTTAAATGAGGATTTAGTATTTCACTTTTATTTATATATTTAAATGTTACCCTTATAAATAATAGTTTTTCAAAAGGCGTGTGATTGTTCTTTTTCGTTCAGAAATATTGCTTCGTTTAAACTTTAAAGATAACGATAATTCAGAGCGAATTCAGCCTTCTATGGAGAGGATGGTCACATACCTTATAGAGAGGAGAGGGGCGATAAATCATAATGAATCTTTTTATTTTTTTCATATTAAAGTGTATCTCCAAACAAAAGCTGTGCTATTTTGCCGAAATTGTATTGGTTCAGTGTAGGATTATTGATCTCTGTGTCTTTCGAATTTGATCGAACATCGACTAACAATAATAATATTAATTTAGCTAATTACAAAAACCATTTAGAAGATAATTTCTTCAAAGACTAAAATTTAAGACATGTAAATAAATTCAATATTAATAAATAAATAAATAAATAAATATTTTCCTTACTTTTTGTAAACAATAAATGTTTATTTTGCAGTTAAAGTTAAATGAAGGTGAAACATCCCTAAGATATTATAATTTATACACTCATTTCCCACTTAAAGAATTTATTATTATTTTTTTTTTTTACAAATTTAAATATTTTTAATAAAACATTTATTAAAATAATTTATTAATAAAACAAAATAACACGGTGAGAATGTTTTTTTTTTTTTTTTCTGAATTCATTCAATTTCTTATTTATACCTGCCCAATCATCTATATTACGAAGGACAAACATATCTGTGTGTAATGTATAAGTCCTGTGAATGGCAACATTTTCTAACTATATACCAATTATTCTAGATATTATAATAGTTTAAAATGGGGTCATTTATGTATGTTTTTTTTTAATTAAAAACTTTATATTTTTAAATGTGCATAAACATAAATTTAAATTTCAGATTCTTTATAATAAATTTATTTATATTCTCAATTTTTAAAAATAGCACTTCGTATAGTTTTATTTAAAATCAATAATTCTAGTACTATTTCATAAAATACATACATCGAATGAAACATTTAAAAGTTTAAAAACGATTATTCCTTATATGGATCCAAAAAATATGTAATTCTTCTTAAAATATATATGTGTTACTGGATATATAAGAGTTCAAATAAAACATATTACTTTGTTCTTTAATTATAGCATATGAAACATTTATTAGTTTTAAAAAAAAATGATTATTTCTTATATAAATCCAAAAAAATAGTATAACCAAATTTTTGAACTTTTAAATGTGCCATGTGCCATGATTAAAGGACAAAGTAATATATTTTATTTGAACTCTTATACATCCAATAACACAGATATATTTTAAGAATTATAATATTTTTTGGATCCATAAAAGGAATAATCATTTTTAAACTTTTAAATGTTTCATACGATGTATATATTTTATGAAATAGTACTAGAATTATTGATTTTAAATAAAACTATAAAAAGGACTATTCTTACAGATTGAGAATATAAATAAATTTAATGTAAAGCATCTGCAATTTTATTTTATGTTTATGCACTAAATTTAAAAATAAAAAGTTTTTGGAAATTTTTACAAAAAGCATGTATAAATGACCCCATTTTAAAATATTATAATACCTGGAATAATTTGTAAATATATGAATATATAGTTATGGTTACAGGTATTAACTAAAAAGAAGAAAAACTTTTGGATTTCTTATTTATTTTAGGAACATTTTCAAATTTTAAATGAAATTTGAGTTTTACAATTTTCGATATACTGCAAAATTTTAAACTTCTAAACATCGACATTTTAAATTTTTACACCGGAATGCAGGGGAAAAAATGCACTTTTAAATGCAATTTGTTTAAAAGCTATATCTCAATAGATCTATATTTGTAGTTTTTTAATACTTTGTTTTCATCGTGGCAACAGAAATATTACAAAAATTCGGACACCACAAGAACTCACACGTCTTATATATATATATATATATATTTTCTCTACCGAGAACAACAACCATTTTCCAAATGGTTAAAAAACGATCCCGAAAATTAATCTGTTTTAAGTTTACAAATTTCACCTAGTTGTTTTGTGTCATAAAATATCAGCGAAAAATCATCAGCAAAACCTGAATCGAGACCAATTTCACACGGTTACCCCATGATTGCTTTTCGTTGGAATTGAGAGCGAGAAGAATTTTTCCAATCCATTAAATTGGGATTATAAATAAAACAAAATAAAATAAAATGAAAGTTTAGAGATATTTAATGCGGTTTTATAGTCATTAACTGCTATTATAATTATAAAAATCTTTTTCTCTCCCTCTCCCTTTTTGTATAGATTTTTTTTTCTTAAAATAACTAGAGGATGGGAAACAGAGAGAGGGGAGAACATAAGAATATGCATCTAATCGACTAAAAAACATTCAATCAGTTAGAGTAACAAAAGTAATGGTCGTAAAAACAAAAGATGCTGCTATTTGGTTGAGGGCCAAATGAGACTAATGACGTGCTAATGACATCTGAAATAACAAAGTTCCAAGAAAAGATAAACGCCGAGTAACATTATTCCCTTAAGTCAGCATGTCACTAAGCGATATGAAGAGTTACCATTAACCTGCGAATTGGCTTATCACTGCCTTGCTCCGGCTGGTTTTATAATCTTCGAGCGAGCTTTTTGGCAGCTAAAATTACTGAAAGTAATTATAAGATGAATTCTAAACTTCTTTAGTGATATTTAAGTAAGTTTCGAAAATGTACAACAAAAAAAAATAACTGTAATCTTAAATTAAAAAAAAAAAACAGTTTAAAGATTTGTAGAATTTTTTAGCGGTTCTTAAACCGTGATTCACGGCCATCAACAGTCTTACGAATGTTACGCGTTCTCAGTGTTAAAAGCCTCATGACTTATCCGAAACTAATTTTGCAAGTGAAATTAAAAGAAATGCTGAGGATTAATTAAGGAAAAATTTGCTATACCAAGCAGTAGGCAATGCCGTTAGATTAAAGATTTTGGCGATAGTCAGATTTATTTCCGCGATAGGATGATTAGGCGGTCATCCGCCCCGATATTGAACGCTCAGGGTATTGAACCTGTTTAGCTGAAGAAACCCGGTAGGTACAGGCCTGGTTATCGGTTAGAAAGAAATGTTAAGGACATTGTTAAAAGATACAGTTTAATTAGTATGTATGTCATTATTAGTACATATCATATAGCTGCCATCCTTTAGCTTCCCTAATGAAAATTGTTTAATCTGACTTATCTGCCTGTGTGGCTATCTGTCAGAACTCTAACTCTCCTAAATACTTTTATATTATTAAGTTATTTTTATATGTTATCGAGGTTTACTAAAAAATATTTGATCTTGAGAATGAAGTATGTAGTATTTATAGTTCGTTCGAAGATATACACGAAAGAATTTAGCATAATTATTTGTGATGAATTACATTGATGTCACGATATTTAAAACTTACTAAGATTGATATGAATCACACAGGTTGACTAGAACACACTGTATCGGGAGAATAGAATAGATTGCATTTATAATTTAATGAAAATTCCTAATAATATTTTGTTAGTTTTGGAAAGCATTTCATAATCTTTGCTTGATGCATGGTTTTTCTTTTTTCTTCTTATTATTTTTAAGTAAAGTCGAAGAATTTTCTTTACGAATATGACATTTTTTTATGTAGGGTTTTTTTTTATAGTAAATTCGTAAATTTGTTATTATATTCCGTATAAAGAATTACAGAAAGGCTGTATGATTTTTGAAATAAATCATTTACTTTCGGAGATATTAGGATAAAAACAAACAGAATTTTAAGAACCTTATTAATGTAATTTCTTATTTACATTCTTTCTTTCTTTATTCATTTTTTATAAAGTAACACCAACAGCGCATACATACTAGAGAACATTGTTATTAGCGACAAAATAGTTGTCTTTTTTTAAAAGTTATTAAAAAAAATCATAAAATATTCTAATTATAGTACACTCCCCAGCTCAAATATACATAATTATTGCCTTTGGGCTGAATATCAGAATTATAATTTTTTTCTAGAAAAAAGTTGTATGTATTTTATATATATTCAAATCATATGCATTATCAACATATTTTTTGCTTAATGTACAGTATAAGCTGTTGGGTGTAAATTTGCATGAACATATTGTAAGTTGTAGGTAAATGAATAAGTACGGATATTTGTATGTATGCAGATAAAGTATCGTGTATGAGGATAAAAATTATAGAATTAAGTGTCCTTATTAATAACAGCCACCCTGTGGCGTGAATGAATTCTTGCAGTAAGGCAGTTCTTATGTGATTTTATTTATAAAAAATATATGTTTTAAAAAACTTCGATTTAAAATGTCAAGAAATTTAAATGAGTAACAATAAATTTCTGGCATTAAAACATTTTTTTTCTTTTTTTTACAGAATTCAGTCTCAATTTTAATGGTTCTCAGTTTTTGGAATGCATATAACGCAAATTTATGCATAATAAAATCTTTAGTTTCTTATTTATATATTCTTAATCAGTTGAGTTTAATTTCTATGTTTCCTATTCATTTATTACTATACATGTACGAGATAACATACATTTATTATGAATTATGCTAATGAAGCTCATATGATGAATCTATTATATATTCATAGTTTCTATCTTTCTTCCTGTGTTTCTCTTTTATATTTTATTTACCATTTAGTTTTACACATATGATATCATTTTACCGATATATGTTATATATATATGTATTGTATTCAGTTTTTCGGCTTTTTCCATTCTTTATCTCGCTTGTGTGTATATATAATAACATCAGTATATTTATATTTTTATTCGATTGTTTTTCCGATTTTTTATTATTTGATTGTGTGTTGGTAGACCTAAATTCGTATTATTTAGCTTTTTCATGTGTAGTAATAAGATGAAATCACACATTTTATTTGTAATGCCAATGTATTTAGGGCTTGAGGATTCTGCTTTAATTCAACAAATTTCTGTTATATTCCTTTATTCTGAAATTTTTTTTTAATGAATAATACCAAACTGAAAATGAAATAAAAAAGATTTAATCATAAAGTTAAACAAAAAGGGAATAAAAACATATGCTAATGGCATAGATATGTTGTATACAATATACACTATTAAAATTAAATCACATATGTAAAAATTGAAGGAAATAATGCAAAAATTAAGCAAATATTAACGCCTAAACAATAACTATTAAATTTATTTTGAATTACATGTATTACATAGATTTAATATAACTGATAATTTTAATAATTTTTTAACAAAAGATTACAATTTCAATTTTAAGAAATTCTACTAACATATCGAAATATATTTCTTTACTACTTCATGTTGAACTTTCATTTATAATTTAAATTAAATCAAGCCAAACGAGTTCTTAATTTTTTTCTTCTTCTTTTGAATTTGTGAATAATCTTGCATTACAGAATTAACGGAGATTTTAAATTAATCGATTAAAAATAAGTGCTTGCGATCCCATGAGAAGAAAAAACTCTATTAATCTCATCTAATTGATGACATTTTCGGATTTTGTTCTTGTTCAAAGCGCAAAAGGATATTTTATTTCACAGGTTCATTATATTAATAAAATCAAAATTAATTAAGCACAAATACATAAGTAAGTTAGTTTTTAAGTTTTCTTTTTTATCTTCTGAAAGATGAATGAAATGTGTCGAATATCTTTATTTTATCACCAGACTGCATGAAAAAAGAATTTTATTTAAAAGTAAATGATAAACAATTGGTTTTTTTTTTTCGTATTTAAAGATAATAAAATGAACTAGTGATAAAAGGAAAGCAATTTACAAATTATTGCTCCTCAATATATATGAGGAACCCAGAAGCCAAGGTGTATAAGTGACAAAATTGAAAAAAAAATTATCTAAGTTCACAGAAAACCTGAAAATATGCTTTGCTCTTTACAGGTAAAGAAATATAAGTGATTATTTGTTTATGTGCTGCGTTCTAGAAATTAAACACTTTTGCCGAATAATAATTAATAATAATTAATTAAAAATGTAACGAGAATTGTACTCTACTTTCTTTTACAGTTATTGAAATAAGAGGTAAAAGACCATAATAAAACAATCAGCAGTTTCTTATTTAAACTGAACTTTCAATTTCTTTTCAATTTGAACATCAATTATTATTGATATTCAAATTTAAAGCCAATTATCTTTAAACTCAATTTATTCAAAATCAAATTTTTATCACTTATAACCTTGGCTTCTAAAATCGTGATATATACATAAATATATATTGCATTTCTTTATTTTCAACTTTATTAAAAAACTTTAGTTTTAAAGAAGAATAATCGAAAACGTTGCTGCATTAATACGAAATATCTATTTCTATTATAAATTGTTTCTTTTTTCTTCTTTGTTTATATCCTCATCTTCATCATCTTCTTTTTTTTTCTATTATGAACTAAATATAAAAAGGAAAAATATTATCTAAAATAAAAATACATCTCACTTTAATCATAAGCAGTAAGCATTCACTAAAATTTAAAAGCTAAATGTAAAACACTTAAATGTATAAATGAAAATTAGTGCAAAATATTAATTGTTTGGATTTTAAAAATTATATAAGGTTATCCAAAGCATCATCTAAGCGTGAAAATTGAATGAGAATAAAATCTATCCAGAATTTTTTTATCGTTTAATTTTGACTACTAGTTTTCATTGTAGCTATTAAAATATTCCCAAAGAAAATAATTCACCGGTGTGAATATCAATAATTTATGTAATCAAATGACCAGAACTTCGTCTTAAATTAAGCCCCGACTAAAACCAAAACTCAACAGAGCAATTTTACTACGAATCGTGTGCGTTGTTTACCATTTTGCTGAAAAGAAATTTTGCTCTGAAATGACAATTCCACCAAGTTTTTGCAAGAAAAAATTTCATTCAGTATGTTGACTGAAGTTAAGCATTGGTTGGGACAATGCTGACACTACTGTCGGCATCTTTAATAACAATAAACGTTATATATATATATATATATAAGTATTTATGAGACTATTATTAGAACTATTTTAATTGCTGTGGAATCTTCTATAATACTAAAAAATTAAAAACCTTAAGAAATTTTATTTATTGTTGTTAAAATTTATGCATCGAAAAGTCTTTTGAATAGTCTTTTCCTTTGTATTGCTTCTGCTCACGAAATAAAAATCCTCATTCCACATTTTTATCAAATGTTTAGCATTGGTTGGGATTGCATTTACAACAACAGTATCATTTAACCCTCCCTCCCTCTCTCTCTCTTTTTTCGTTCGGACTGTTTTTGGATCTATTTAAATTTCGATCGAATGTATATAAATCAAGGTTAAAACATAAAGAATGTTTACATTTTTTTTTCTTTTTGTTTAACTCTAAAACACGCACACACACACACACACACACACACACACACACAAAAAAAAAAAAAAAAAAAAAAAAAAAAAAAAAAAACTTTTAAAAAATTCCCTCATTTCGTTGCATACCATAATTTGTATTTCAACTGATATCAACGCAGTCCGCATTAGTTATATACCCAATATATAATAAAATCATCTATGAACAAGATTTATGTAAATTATGCAACAAAAAGTTAATTAGTTAATAATGCTAGCAACTTGGTGTGTGTCTATCGATTTCTCTTTTTTTTTCTCTATTCCATTACTATTTTTCCCCCTCTCGGGACAAGTGTTCTCCTGTAGATGTTTTGAAAGAATTACAAGATTGGAAGTAATGATAAAGTTATGTCATTAAGCTAGTTCCATCATCACAATCCAAACTAATGTTCAAGTGAAAGCATCTGCTTTATCGTCGCTTCTTCATCCTTGGCGACTGCTCATTGTGAACTTGGCCTTTCTCTCATTGCCTTCGCCAAGATCTTCTCTTATAACCTCCGTGATGCGAGGGAGGAGGAGGTACAGAGCGAGATGAGCAACGAAATCGCATTACCCGGCGGCTCGTCATGTGACGTAATGGAGTTACGTGAGTGGAGGACTAGGGGGGTGTCTTGGGCACAGCCTGGGTAAATAACGAATGCCCGGGGAAAAGCAGAAGGGGGGAGTAAATAAGGATTATAGGACTGTGAGCCTGAGATGCTGTGCCAGTGATTTGGTAGAAGGGTTAGAAGATGAAATTGGTAGAGTGGTTTTTCTCCCTTTCTACGTTATCATATATTAATTATTTCGACTAACAGATATGCTGAAATGTTTCTTTTTCAGTCTTCTATTACGCTTTTTGATTATTATTGTTATTATTATTTTAGTTTTGGAAGTTTTTTAAATAAGTTTTTGATATAAAATTCAGCTTTGAAGAAAATAATTCAATATTTTAAAAATCGTATAAAGTAATGCGAATATGAAATATTTGGGGAAAGTAATGCGTTAAAAATATCATGAAACGATTATATCTCATAGAACCAGTAGTTTAAATTCTTTTTGTTAAAACGTGCATACTATTTCAAAGTGGAATTCTGTCTTCAGCTTTCTTTTTATTAATCGTACACAAAATATAACTCAGTGTGGTCAAATACGGATTAATTTAAAATAATGAAGCCATGAAAAGATGTAAAAAAAACAATTCATAATAATAATAAAAAAAAATTACAGCTTATAACAATATTAATTACGAATATAGGCTTTTAAAACTCCAGGCTACAATTTTTTCTTTTATGTTACAAATATACCAAATTTCGTTTTACATGTACTGTTACACTATGATTAGTATGTCTCAAGCTGTCTATGATTCACACATTTTAAAGAAAGACCATCGATTTCGCATTCTAACAATTTTTTGTAAATATTTAGATACTCATAAAAAAAACCTGTAATGCATGTTTTAGCCTAAAACTTACTCATCCTCAACAGATCTAAACCAATAATTACTATAGGGCAATAAATGTACACTATATTAGGTTTAAGTGATAATTAGACTTCAAAAGTGCTATATACAGCAATATAAATATCTAACCTGTCTACGAGTCATGTTTTTCAAAAGTAAATTTAATTTTATAATTTCTCTCCAATAGTTTACCAATAAAATCAATTCAATTATAAAATTTTCTAAACTTTGCTAGCAAATTTAATAAAAATTTACATAGAAGCATCCCATCTTTTTAACAAAGTGATGCCTTGACGGTAATGTTTGATGGTACATATTTGGAAGTGTACTGGAGAACCATTTTTACATTATTCAGAGATCTGCAATATATATATATATATATACGTATATATATATATAAAACGAGATAAATACCACATTTCCAATACTTTGAATTTGTTCCAATATTTGCCAACTCCTTTGTTTTGTTGTAGTTTGTTATTTTATGGGATATTCTACATTTTGATGTTAAATTGTAGTATTGTATAATGATTCTATATATATATATATATATATATATATATATATATATATATTAATTGAGAATTACAACTGTTTGTGATAATTGAGATATAGTGTGAATAGCTATTGAAATTGAGATATAGCTATTGAGATATAGTGTGTACATCGTAATGTAAATAATTTTTTAATCAATAGACAAAAGCTTTGATTGGCTGATATAATTTCAGAAGTGGAATAGATTGTAATTCAGGCAACTATTTACAGTAGAGGTCTGCACGGGCCCGGCGGAATCGTTTCGAATTTGCTAATGGGCCGGGCCGGCAAAAAAATTGAACGGGCCGTACGGGCCGGGCCGGGATGATATAAAAATTTTCGGGCCTACCGGCTCGTTTTGAAGATTTAAACATAAACGATAAAATATAAACCTATTTTCAACGAAAATGGTTTTAACGATAATAAATATAAATGTGCGTCACGAACCATACTAGTTTGACAGCATCAATATAAATATGTAACTTGTGCAGTGTAGAGATCGGCATCGGACAGTTTCATTGTGTGTAATATTATGTATTTTAATATTTTAAAACTGACTCGTGCAGGGCCAAGATCAAAATTGGAGATCAAGGCATTATTTTTCTACATATAGACTTGCCGGACCGAAAGAAGACTTAATTTTTCTCAAGATCTGTAGTGCAGACAATATAATTTGTAAAATTATGAACAGTGACAAAGAACTTATGTTAGCTTAATCTTTGGATATATACTTCTTGATGGTTTTTAAATTAATTTTTCAATAACGTGAAAGTTTGACACATTTTTACATTAATTTTTAATTGTAAAAATATAAAAGTAATAAGCCTGACTATTGAAGGGATTTGGAATCGAATAGCATTTTTCATTTTTGGTAAATAAAATACTTGTATAACCTTGTTGAGATACAATAGTTTCTCAAATGGTTGCAGGTTTTTCTCCCTTCCCATGCTATCGCTTCCGGAAATTCTATTCAAAAAGCTAACTATGACAATATTTTATTTGCTTTCAGTGTTCTTAAATTGCTTGTATCAAAAAATGGATAACGCCATTCGATTATATAGTTTCTGAATAAAGACACCTGCTAAACTTATGCATTTCTGAGAAAAAAATGAATTTAGAAATGTATCAAAAAGGAGCTTCTTTGAATTAACGTATGAATTTGAATTTAAAATCTTTAATAAAATGACATAGAAATATTTTTATAAATCTTCCTTTATTAAACAGCTTCAAAAGTTACGATGTTTTTAAATTTCTTTTTTTTTTTTTTTTTTTTTTTTTTTTTTTTTTCTAAGCCATATTAATTTTTTAATGAATCTTTATTTGAATGTTGAAAGCCTAAGAATCTTAGTAATCATTAATGTTACTAATGTGTATTTCCTGTAAAATATACTGTAAAATCATTCCATAGATATGATTGCAGTACTCTTTAAAAAAATCTTAATTATATGATAAAAATCTGAATTTTTTAGAAATCGTAAAAATTGTAACGGGCCAAAACGGGCCGGGCCTGGCCGGGCTCGGGCCGAACTTTTGAGTTTTACAACGGGCAGGGCCGGGCCCGGGCCTGGTAATTCCGGCCCGTGCAGACATCTAATTTACAGTGACTTGGCCATTTATTATATTTTTAACAGTAAAATTTTACTAGAAAAGTTTTGCTCAGCTTTTTGATAAATTATATAGCGTCACAGAAAATAAATTTGGACAATAAAACAGAAAAATTGACCGCGTAATAAATCTACTGAAATACATCCCACTAGTATATATTGTAGGTATTATTAGCATAGTACAATCATTAAACTTAATAAAATTTAGTTTTGAGAAATAAAGATTTAAAGCATTTATTTTTCATAGATTGAAATTATTTATGATGGTTTTTGATATTCAAATAAGAAGGGAAAAATATATAATGAAAAAAACTTTTCAATAGCCCATGAGAGTTACATTTCTTTTTATGGGTTCTTCATAAATAATCTAAAAATACAGAACTCGTAATGCATAGTAAAATATTTGATTTTCCTAATCAAACAAAAGCTTCAAAATTATTACTTTCTTCATCTTCAATAGAAGAAAGTATTGTAATCGAAATTTTTTTCGACTTCCGGTTTTTGACGGATTTACACGTTTTAGGGGTCAGAGATTCCAAAAAACATGTTTTTACAAAATGTCTGTCTGTCCGTCTGTCTGTGTGTCTGTGTGTCTGTCTGTATGTCGCCATTCCACCAACAAAAAGTGTATGAAGTTATGCATAGAATTGAATAAAATTTTTTGTGGGTGTTTTTGGCTGTGGCAAGCAAGTCCTCCTTCAGTTTTGAAATATTCCGCCAGGAGGGGGCGCTGCAATCGCGATTTTTGTGCCATTTTCAATATTGTACCGACCAAAAGTATATGAAGTTATGTATCGAATTGAACCAAATTTTTTGTGTATCTGTATGACTATGGCTAGTTAGTCCTCCCTGAATTTGAAAAAAAATCTGTCGGAAGGGGGCGCTGCAATTGCGATTTTTGTGCCATTTTCAATATTGTATCGACCAAAAGTACATGAAGTTATGCATCGAATTGAACCAAATTTTTTGTGTAAGTGTATGACTATGGCTAGTTGGATCGCCCTGAATCTGAAAAAAAATCCGCCAGAAGGGGTCGCTGCAATACTGAATTTAATGCCATTTTCAATATTGCACCACATAAAAGTGTATGAAGTTAGTTCTAGAACTGAACTGAACATTTTGTATATGATTATTTTTTGGTAAAGCAAGTAGGTCCTCCCTGAGTTTGAAAAAAAATCTGCCTATCATTCTATTGTCCATCGGCTCGTGCGGAGACGGAAATTCGTTTCTATTCCGATTAATTGATTGAAGCAGAAATTTAAGATGAAAATCAAAGTTGGTAAGGTATTGAATTAAAATTATTAAAGCATTAAAATGAGTAACTATTTTTTTTTTAATATTAAAATGTATGTATGAGATAGAAGAAAGTTTTGAGATTGGCATATCCAACTAGTTATGTTTCTAGTTTCGAAAATAATAACACCTTACTTTACCTCATCCAGAAAGATTAACCAACACAAATTCAGGTTCTGATTTATACTTTTTATGGCATGTATAGGAATTATTTTCATAATATTGTATTTTACGCCAGTATTTTAAATGTTCAATTTTCCATAAAATAAAATCATCTTCCTAATTATCTGTCATTAATTCATTTTTATATAGTGAATTATTCTTATGTAAATTCAACCTCCACTTCACACATATTCAAAACCCGTGCGCGAAAAAAAAAAAAAATAGTTTATAGAAACTTTGCAATAATTACATATGTCACGTTAATATCCATGTTAACCTTAACGAATTTTCCAGACTAGTATCAGTTTCTCACAGTTTTTTTTCCAGCCAAAAAAAAGATGTGTCGCCTGCATATCTCCACTGAAAAAAATCTCACGCGCTTTCCCCGAACATACTAAATTCCCACCCCACAAAACATATTTAATTTCTTTAAGGGAAAAAAAGTAAATAAAATATAAAAAGTACTTTACCTCCTAAATTCTGCAATTTATGTTCCCCGTTTTGGCAGTGACGACGCGGGACACAAGGCCCTCCTTTGTCGAGGATCATCGGACCATTACACCCCCCTGAGAAAAGGCCCGGGACAGATGCCTCATGTCCCACTTGTCCGGAGGAAACGAAGCGTCAGTAATAGAGCCAGTGCTCTCCAGTGATAAAAATGACTGCCCTGAGTTGCATATAAACACATCGGAGAGGGAGTTGATTTAATTTGTGGAGAGGGAAAATTTTCGTGTCGAAAGTTTTTGGCTGTATATCAATTTGTTGATAAAAATTAATCGCAATTTATAAAGGGAGGAAAATGAAGTTATCTCATGATTATTTTATAATTACCTAGCATGGGGAAGCATTAGTTATGCGCAAATATATTCATATATATAAAAGAAAATATACAAAATAAAAAAAATGAGCAATTAATTATTATAGGTTATTTGATGCATGAAAAATGTATAACTAAATTTGAAATTAAATTGCTAAAGCATTTTTAAATTGAATATCGCATCAATGTGGAAATCCACAGTTAATATACTTTAAAATTGAGAAAAAAAAAACTATAAAAGATTTTAAATAATAAATTTACGAATTGAAAGTTTTAGAGGTATGAAAATTAATCATAATTTATAACGAGTATAAAAATGAAGCAATCTTATGATTATTTTATAATTACTTAGTAGTGGGAATGTTGCATTAGTTTTCCCCTTTTTTTGTAGATAAATGCTTAAATTATAATATTGAATCACTTCATATG
This sequence comes from Maratus speculifer, assembly GCA_964019185.1. Taxonomy (NCBI): domain Eukaryota; kingdom Metazoa; phylum Arthropoda; class Arachnida; order Araneae; family Salticidae; genus Maratus; species Maratus speculifer. The sequence goes on from OZ025291.1 coordinate 117,563,580, forward strand.
TGCATTGATAATTATAAACTAACATTTAAATTAAATTCTAAAGCAACTTCAAACTTAGGACTCTCAGACCATTTTGACGTTCAGGCCAAAGCTTAGAAACTTAGCATGAAGTTATTATACTTTATATATAAGGAAACCTCGAAGAGATATTTTTCAAAATTCGATCTAGATTTAAAAAATTAACTTTAAAAAAAAAGTAAACTTTTTGTTTTGTTCACTATGTAAGTACACTGGTGTCCAAAATTTAAGCATAATTGGTAATTAAATAATTATTTGTAAGTAATGAAAGAAATATGAATCGGAATGTGCTGAAACTCCAGGTGTGTAAACAAAATAGTACGCGTCACATATTTTCGCGAAGAGTTTTCCCCGAAATCGAACAGGGGACCGTCAACAAATTGAAAAAGAACGAAGATCTTTTGGATAACCCTGTCAAAACTAATGTAGCAAAAGCGTTCAAACTGCACATTATGATTAATTGGCTTATTGTAATGTACTGTGTTAATTTTTACAAGGATAGCATGTATACTAATAGAGAAATTAATTTTTTTATAAAAACAGTCCTAAATTTTTCCAAGTTTTTTGCTTATAATTTGCAGAGTTCTTATTATAAAATAATGTTCTTTTCTGAAAATATGACAAACATCATTGTACACAATACCCTATCATCAGAATTTAAAAATAATAAAAATTGTATGAAAAATGAGTATGTTTAGTAAATAATTTTTCATTGCACATGCGTCAACGATATCAAAATGTCATTTGCATATTGTGTTAGCTAAATGTATAGAGCAACTTCTGTAAAAGTTTCAAAAACATAGCTTGAAAATTCTGAAAATGGGAGCCTATAGAATCAACTCAAAATCCGTTATTCCTAAAGGAAGCAAAAAAATCAGGGGTTTTACCTAAATATAGTTGTACGTGCAATATTGTGTAGGCACTAAACAATGGAATATGGATACAGCCCCTCATCTTTTTGCTTCATTTAGGGAATAAAGGATTTTGATCTCATTCTATCAACGATAATTTTCAGAATTTTTAAGCTATGTTTTTGAGACTTTCACAAAAGTTGCTCTATACATTTAACTAACATAATATGCAAATGAAATTTTAATAGCGTTCACGCATGCGCAGTAAAAAATTATTTAGTAAACCTGCTCATTTGTCATACAATTTTTATTATTTTTTAATTCTGATGACAGGGTATTGTGTACAATGATGTTTGTCATTTTTTCAAAAAAGAACATTATTTTATATTAAGAACTCTGCAAATTATAAGCAAAAAGCTTAGGACTGTTTTTATAAAAACCTTAATTTCTCTACTAGTATACATGCTATCCTTGTAAAAATTAACACAGTACATTACAATAAGCCAATTAATCATAATGTGCAGTTTGAACGCTTTTGCTACATTAGTTTTGACAGGGTTATCCAAAAGATCTTCGTTCTTTTTCAATTTGTTGACAGTCCCCTGTTCGATTTCGGGGAAAACTCTTCGCGAAAATATGTGACGCGTACTATTTTGTTTACACACCTGGAGTTTCAGCACATTCCGATTCATATTTCTTTCATTACTTAAAAATAATTACTTAATTACCAATTATGCTTAAATTTTGGACACCAGTGTATATATATATACAATATACACTATATTGCCATTGATTATGGGACACTTGCGATTTTAGACATTTTACTAAATATCTAGAAAAATACATGAGGAATCATCTCGAAACTCTTAGTGTACAAATATAATAGTATAAGTCATACATCTCCGTGAAGATTTTTTCCCGAAACTCCAAAGGGGGCCGTCAACAAATTAAAAAAGAATGAATATCTTTTGAATAACCCTGTCAAAACTAATGTAGCAAAAGAGCTCAAACTCTAGATTGTAATTGAATGCCTTATTGTAATAAGCCTTGTTCATTTTTATGCAAATAGCATGCATACTCGCAGAGTAATTAAGGTTTTTATAAAAATGATCCCAAATTTTTCCAAGTTTTTTCGTTATAATTTTCAGAGTTCTTAATATAAAATATTATTTTTTTCAGAAAATATGACAAACAACATTGCACACAGTACCCTGTAATCAGAATTAAAAAATAATGAAAATTGTATAAAAAATGACTTGGTTTACTAAATAAATTTTAATTCGCATCCGTCAACGATATCAAAATTTCATTTGCATATTATGTTAGCTAAATGTATAGAGCAACTTTTGTGAAAGTCACAAAATCATAACTTGAAAATTCTGACAATAATCGTCAATTGAATAAGTCGAAAATCCGTTATTCTCAAAATGAAGCAAAAACAAGAGGGGTTGTATGCATATATTCATTGATTAGTGTCAATATAGAATACACAATATGGGATGTACTACTGCATTTGGATAAAATCCCTCATTTTTTTGCTTCATTTTGGAAACAACGGATTTTGTCCTTTTTGTATAGACGATTACTTTCAGAATTTTCAAGCTATGATTTTGAGACTTTTACAAAAGTTGCTCTACACATTTAGCTAACATAATATGCAAATGAAATTTTGATATCTTTGACGCATGCGCAGTAAAAAATTATATAGTAAACCTACTCATTTTTCATACAATTTTTATTATTTTTTAATTCTGATTACAGGGTACTGTGTGCAATGTTGTTTGTCATATTTTCTGAAAAAAATATTATTTCATATTAAGAACTCTGAAAATTATAATGGAAAAACTTGGAAAAATTTGGGACCATTTTTATAAAAACCTTAATTACTCTGCGAGTGTGCATGCTATTTGCATAAAAATGAACACAGTGTATTACAATAAGGCATTCAATCATAATCTAGAGTTTGAGCGCTTTTGCTACATTAGTTTTGACAGGGTTATTCAAAAGATATTCATTCTTTTTTAATTTGTTGAGGGTCCCCTATAGCGTTTCGGTAAAAAATCTTCACGGAGATGTATGACGTATACTATTATATTTATACACTAAGAGTTTCGAGATGATTCCTCATGTATTTTTCTAGATATTTAGTAAAATGTCTAAAATCGCAAGTGTCCCATAATCAATGGCAGTATAGTGTATATTACAACGCAGAACAAAACAAGAAATGCAGAAAGTAAGCTTTTAAATAAAGCTTACTTGAAAACTGTAACATAATTTAAGAATTTTTAATGATTTATTTTAAAAAGAGTTTTAAATCAAATATTTTTAAACATATATGTATATTAAATTCAATAAATACCGACAATCAATCAATCAATACTGACTGCAATTGATTAAAATATCTCTTTTAGATAATTACGTTTACTACAGATGCAGATTTCTAGTTTCTATATACAATAAATCCCCGATAATTCGGATTAATTGGGACCAGACCCAATCCGGATTATCGAAAATCCGGATTTTCCGGAGAGTTAGAAACAAATGAAATAAAATAAAACATACTTACAGAAAATCACCTTTATGTTAAACTGAAAAGTGCCTGAATTCAATGCTGCATCTTTATAAATATAAATATTTACTGCAAGTGATATTGCAGAAGCCGTTTCGTCACAATAACAAGGAAACAAACCTATGGACTGAGGCTGACAAAGATCGGAAACGATTCTTATCAGACAATGGGTCTTATAGTGACTATTTTAGAATGCTTTCTTGCAGTAAAAATTTACTATCCAGTGATTTTTTATGACATTTCTAAGTGGTTTAAATAGAAAATTGGTTAAATTGAAATTGCCAAACTTAGTGATACATTGTTGTTTCTTTGAAAGATAACATCAAAGAGTTTAAATAAAAAAGCTTAAGGTATTCTTCCGAAAAAATTTTAGAAAAAGTTTTTTTTTTATTAAGAATACTACGATGAAGCAAGCTAATGCTATGAAAACTTTAGAAAATCGCTTCTCAAATTTGAAAAAAAAAAAAAAAAAAAAAAAAAAAAAAAAAAAAATTCAAATTGATCCGGATTATCGGGGTCCGAATCAGCGGGGTTCTACTGTAACTGCATATCTACATAAATAAGTCAAATTAATTTTTTGGTGAACATTTACCTTCATGGAAAAACTTTATTTTGTAAAATTACTAATACATCTACCCATATAATATTCTAAACAATATTAAAACTAAAATAATGAAGCAGAAATTTCAGAGGATGCATGCAATAATTCTAGCAAAAAAGAATACTTAAAAAACATTTTTTTTATGAGTCTCAAACTATGTAAAAAACTTATTTAGAGATTCTTAATGCTTCTAAAAATGTTTCTAAAAACAAACTTTTTACAGAAATTTTCCATAAACACGATGTAATTTTCTTAAAACATTTGTCCAACATAGAAATGGAAAATCAACTCATTTATTGTACCAACTGTGATGGTTGAAATATCCGTTCTAGATAATATGTTTACCACCTCCTCGCATTAAGTTACCGATTCCTAGTTTCCAGATAATAGCATATTTATATAAAGTAACCAAACTAAGAAAACGTCAGTGGAGCACTTACTCAAATGGAATCGTCACACAAGAATTGAGACTAAAAGTCCGTAATGGCATATGCAATGAGCATCTGTATGTTGACTTTTTCGGTCGGGGGTAGTGTAAAGAGACATGTATATATTCTTTACTTATTATTAGAGCAATGGCGGTATAGCGTGCAGTGTTTAATTTAATGTCAGCAAGAGTTATGTTCTGACGGAAGGTCTTTATTTTCCTGAACGCTTTTCCAATTTTAATGTGGGCATTCAAAGATTTGTGAAATAGTGTCTATTGAGTGGCGGATCATTTAGAGAAAAGGAATCAATCGACCCTCGCACAAACTTCTGTTTTAGGGTAGTTTTCAGTTAAGCGGTTTCATGTGATGCGTGAATTTTAATGCAGTTTGTTTATGATGAGACGAAATCTAAAATAAAGCGTGAATGCTTATGAATGAATTTTTTTTTTTGTTTTTTTGCTTTTTTTGCGCAATCTTTTTTTAGTCAAATTTTATTTATCTTTTTATTATTTACAATAAGTTGCAAATTTTTTGTACTTTAATCTAGAAAATTTATCAACAACCACTTCTGCTAAGCAGTTTTATATGGATAAGAAAGATATCATCAATCATTATCATTAAACATCATAAAGTTTGTTTATGATGAGACGAAATATAAAATAAAGGGTGAATATTTATAAATGAAGATTTTTTTCTCTCTTTATTTTTTACGTAATATTCTTTCAGTCAAATTTTGTTTCTTGGTTTTTTTCTTATTATTTACATTCAGTTGCAAATTTTACTTGCTTTAATCTAGAAAATTTACGAAGAACATATTTCTGCTAAGTAATTTTATATGGATAAGAAAGTTATTTTTCTTATAAAAACCATTTGACTAATTTCTTTATTTAATCAAATGATACATTACAAATTTTTTTTTCTTTAGACTTTATAATCTCAAATTCAAAATTGAGAATCTTTAAAACAATTTTTATTAAGTAATTATAAAAATAAATAAACATTTTTAAATGGATAATTAAGAGTTAAAAGATACTTTTATCCCAAAGAGCGCCAAAATCTTTAAAACGACTAAACAGAACTAAGACTATTTCTGAAGTATATATGGGTAACTAATGTTTTGACTAAAGAAGAAGTAATCAGAAGAAGAAGTAATCAAAGAACAAAATCCTGAAGTTGAAATGGACTATTGTGCAAGATCCATCCCTGTACGTACGACTGCCTCTTTAGTAAGTCTGTCAGCAGAAAAACTGGTTTGACAGGCGGCAAAACGCCCGTACTTTCAAATGCGGGTGTTATTTCAGGAAAAGGCAAACATCGACGTTTTATTCTCCTTAGTTAAAGAAGACGTGAAAATAACAATCACATTACTGTGATTAAGAATAATAACACAACAAAAGCAAAAAGACTTCAGTGTTGGTAGTAGTTAAATTTGAAATGTTAAATTATAATTTGAAATATTTATATTATTTTATGTAATTTTCAAAGTTATTTCCATTGTATTAAAAATACAAAAACATTAATCTTAAATAATATTTAAATTTTACTTTAAGATGATTCTCCAGATAAATAATAAAAAATACGCCGCTCAACGAAGTGAAATTGTCTGATACATTAACGGACTCATTTTTATCCACAAAAGCATAAACTCTATGGGCATGATTATTGAAGAAATACAATATGGAATAAAACTTTTCATTATTGCAATAAATATATAAAACCTTGAGTTAGTTGCAATTGTCTCCACACAATTATCTATTTCAGACAGTTGCATTCGGAAATTTTGTTCATAGCACTAATTTTGTTAGAATTTTTTTAAATGATCCATTACTTTTATTGAAAATGAAAAACTGTTCGTAAATTCTGAATAATGGAACGTGGACTAAAAATAGAATAATTTTCGGAATTTGTTGGAGGGTAGCCTCTTTGAATATAAGTATCATATTCTATATCATAAATAATTTGAATTTGAATTGCTATATTAAAGTTTACTACATTAAAGTAAATTAAGTTAAAGTAATGTACATTAAAGTTTTAAGCACTTAATAATTTTATAAGCTAAATGATTAATTAATTTATAAAAAAATTTATAATAAAATGACATAACCCTGGTTCAAAATTTTATGTAATTTTAAAATATACATGAGAAATAATAAAGATTATTTGGGGTTGTTAACAAAATTCCTTTTTGTATTTTCATAGACAGTTAAAATAGCATAGAAGAAGAATGTTTTGAAGTATGAAAAATATGTGAAAATAATAATGTAGGTAAAAATAATACTAAATGTCAATTAAAATTAATCGCCCTTCTACCCAATATTCTACATTTTTTATTTTAAATGAAAAAGTAACTTTTTTTCCCTGCTAAGTCACTGTTAAAAGATTTAAAAAAAATCAATTAATGTCTTAATTTTCTTATCACTTACTGCTTCATATATTCTATCACGATTTCTTATTCCAATTTATCTTGGGAGAAGAATCAATAGCTTGATGTCGCGGTAACAGTTTATCCAGGGATTAACAGTTAAGCTAAAATCTGATGTCGGATCTGAAAAGTAATACCAAATATGTTTGAAATTTGATTTTAAATATAAAAAAAGAATGTAAATTGATAATTAATCAACAGTAGTAAATAGTTATTATCTTTTCTTTGCACTTTTAATTTAAATTTGAATCTTCTTACAATGGCATCGTTTTTTTAAAAAGTAACCTAAATAAAAATTTGTTCTTCTGTTTGTTCAGACTTTTGATATATGTTGCTATTAAAAAAAATCGAACGGTGTTTTATCTTTGTAATAAATCTAACCAGTTGAAGTTAAATTTGTTAGGTTTAAAGCTTATATTTAATGGCCATAATATTGTCATTTTTACATGAAAAAATATTATGCGTCCTTATATTCATTGTTAATGCAAATTTACATTCAATTTTCATTTAATAATAGTTGTAAAAGAAAAGTATTGTTTTATAATATTTGGTATTATTGTTTTGACTTAAAAGACTAAACGCTTAGCGAATTCTGGAAGTTAAAAAAATGCATATAAATGTATTAATACTTGAGAAAGAGTTATTTGAACATTATCACACAGTTTACAACATACTCTTTTAAACAATTTTTTTAAAAGCATGAAAATTGTTTTATTTGCTTCTGTACAATTATTCGTTATTATTTCCCATGTGATAAGATTTTTTTTTCTTTTGCCTCCTTCACCAAATTCACACAAACAGAATAAACGCATAGTTCGTAATAAGTCGTAATCAGCACCCAAGCTATTAAGTTCTCAACATTATACACCTGAGGAAAAAAATTAAGAATAATGCCAACGAGCATTCCGCGTCATCTTGGAGAAATTTGAACTCCATTTTAAAAAACAATGAAAGCAACTTCACCTGTCAAAATATCATTTAACATGGCGGGCACGGCCCAAAAAATTCGCCAATGCCACGCTTCGTCATCAGCCTTACCGAAGGCGATAACTGATCCTATTCTTAGCACACATCTCCCCACTGATGCAAAATGGCGAGTTGTTAAAATGGTGCCGACGCTAACGTCTCGGAACGGTGGGTCTATGCATGATTCTGTTTTGCAGGGAGCGATAAAAATAGTTTCGGCAAGACTACGTCGATATGTCATGTCTGGAGCAACAAAATTTGTCTTGCTGAAAAATGGTTGTGTTAGGTAATAAACCATTCGGCTCCTTTTGACTAAAGATGTGAAAAAAGTAGCTATGGTTTTTAGTAGTTGTCTATTGAGCTCTTAGACAGGTAAATCGTTGTTGTTGTTGAAGCACTAAAGACATTAGAACTTTAGTTTTGTGGATGAGTGAACGAAACAGTCTTTTAATAAGCGTAAACAAAGAGAATTGTTTTGAGACTAGCGGAATGACAGAGAATTTCGAGCATCTGTGTAGTCAATATTTTGAATTCATAAAATTTGCCTTTTTTTTCATTTTTCTTTTCTTTTTTTCTTTTTCTTTCTGATTTTCTTTTCTTTTTTAGAATATTGTGCTTGTTTGTACCACTATGAAAATATCATACGATGAAAATATAGTTTAACTTTATATATATATATATTTGCACTTCACTTTTAATAAATGTGAGTACTATATCACTATACTATGCATAGGGTACTATATTAATAAGCTATTTTTTTAATCTTTTATCATCCTAAATTAAGATATTGAGATTAGCCCAGCATAGTCTAAAAAAAAGTTGTTGATTTAAATAATAATAGGGTGAACTATGTCAGTATGGTTTAATTTTTCTGTAATTACAGTATTCTACTTTTAATTAATTTATAAATTTAATATTATGATGTGTACGATTATGAATTTTATTTTTTCTCCTTTTCAATTTTATGTCCAATTTAGTAATTTGTTGTTCTTTGTCATTGATGCTATTTCTCGTCACATTTTCTTTGTTTTTGCGACTTTGAAGGTCTACTCGTGGATATAACTCTTTGTTTTTATTTTCTCCATATCCACAGTGGAATACTTGGTATTTCTTTAATGAATTTTGAAATTTTAATGAATTCATTTGTAGTTCCAAAGTATTTGGGACCTGAAGATTCTGCTTTGGTTCTACAAATTCCATTTGTATTCATATTATTTTTTTTTCTTCCGTGTTTAATGTGCTATAAGTTATTAAATCCAATGGTTCATATATTGTAATAATATTAATGGTTTTATTCTATTAAATCCAAATGGTTAATATTGTATGCTATTAATGGTCTTATATATATATATATATATATATATATGTATATATATATATATATATATATATATAACACTCAATGCATGTATACATTGCACATGGACTTTTAGCACATTTCTTTCTTTCTTTATTTTTAACTGAACTTAATGTTTTGCTATCAATTTATATCCTACGCAATTACGCAATGTTTTAAAAATTTAAAATCTAGTTATATTGTAATAACTCATAACAAGAAATAAAACGATTTTTTATACATCTCGAAAAGATAACTACCCAAACAAAGTTACCTAGGTACTAAAGTTGTGCTGCACTAACTGTAATATGGGGGAAAAAAAACTTTAAAGATGTACTCAAATCCAAATTGCTTATTCTCTGACTCATTTTTAAATTAATTTTTCTTCTGAACGCACCCCAAATTGACAGATTTTCTTATTCAAAAACTATAAAAAAGTACCGTGCTTGTTGAGTTTTTATAAAAGCAGAATGTATTTCAAAAAATGCTACCAAAGTTGGTGTTTTGAAAAAAAGAATTCCCGAAGTGAGAGATGGGGACAAAAATAATTGTCATGCTGAGAATTGAAATGTTTATAAATCATTTTTTTTACTTAAGCAAAAAATTAAAACACACAGCCGCTTATACATCTCTTCAAAAATCACATCAGCAAATTTCGTGTTTTTACTTGTAAAAATGATTCTGAAAATGTGAGGTTGGAAAAATACTTTTTTAAGTACATCCTTAATAAGAATTTCCGTTCTGGGGCAAGAAAAGCAATATTTAAAAAGATTCATAAAATAAATTTAGGCGTTTAAGTTTATTACTAATTCGAATACTGGTGGCCAACAGATGATGTTTCTATTTATTAAAGAACATAAGTATTATACAATATACATCATTAGAGATTTATTCTGATAGAAAATAAAAATAAGTTGTTTTGGAAGGACCATCTTCAAGCATGAGAGAGCTCGAAATTGACAGACTTTTGGAAATCCTTTTAAACATTAACTTTTATTTATTTACTTGTATTTCTAAAAGTATTCAGTTGCAGAAAGTTATATAAGTTAAAGTACATTATAACCAAAACATTTTGATGTTTATTATGATGTTATTTATGAAGTTAAAATAATATCCCTAACTAAACTATCACTAAATTCAGAATTTTCTTTTAATATACGATAGGAAAATACGATGCCTAATATTAAAAACAAAATTGTATGACTTTCTTTAACTTTCAGTTATTAACGTTTTCATTGGATTTTATATACAGACATGCATATATATTGATTCACCGGTAAATTATAGGAATGATAATGCGACTGAATGAATTTTAATGTCTTTGAATGAATCTGTCCTTTTATTTGAGTTTCGACCACCTACGCTATTATACAGAACATGTGTTGATATTAAGGGGGAAAAAAGCCAGATGCAATGCCTATAAAAATGTTTTATTTTACGGAAATAATTTATATTTATTATGAACTTACGGAAAAATTAATAGTTTTTTTACTCGTTTCTTGCGTGACAGTATTCTTCAGCAAAATCAACAATTTTTTACAGGGTAGTTGACCATGATTTTCTATGAAATTCCAATATATATTTAAATAATTAAATTAGTATTACTGGTATTAAATTTTAAATTGTCTTAAATTAGAATATAAATAGTTAAGCGAGATTTTAGCCATTTTCCTTGAGAGTTTCTCAACATAATTGTAATTGTAGGAAATGTGTATGTATAAAAAAGTTTTCGACATGTCTGTGGATGAAATATACCGCCAAACACTTCAAGACAAAGCTGTCACTGTCACTTGTAGCAAAGATGTCATTCGATTCTTTCCCTCTCCTCCATTCCTTCATACCGTTACCATGGGAACAAAATATAAGAGGAATGAGGAGCATGGGTGTCCGATTCCTTCACTACTTTCTCTTCCCTTTCTCTCCCTAGTCCACTCCTAAAGGTATTACTGTCTGTCTAAGGTGTGGGCAGAAAAGAGACTGAATTGAATGCCAATAAGCTTAGGAAGTCCATGTAAGGGCCTTTGAGCAAGAAACATGTAAAAAGAAACAGTGAATTTCTAAATAATTCGTTACATGATGGGATAATAAAATTTTACATTCATTTTAACATATTAGCGATATTAGATTCAAGTCTAGGAGAAATCCGTTTTTTGTGAAACATTAAAAATACTTTCAGTAGAAATCATAACATTTCCCAAATATCAGCTACTTTCAATTAATTCTTCTGAAAAAATTATGAAAATATACGCGGTAAATCTGAATAATGCAGAAACTTTTCATTTGGTTTTAGCTTCCTTATGTGTTAATTACTGTCTTTGTTATACAACGAAAAGTAACTATAAAATTAGCTTATAGTAAGTTATACTGAATATTAAAAAATACTTAACTTGATCTACAATAGGTACATCATTTATTTCTTGAAAAGTAATAAGTGCAGAAATTTTTAACCGTTGGAACCGTGTATAAACATATATTGTAACAGATAGCACCAATAGAGATTAAAAAAATTAAAAACTATAATTAAATTTAACAAGATTTTAAAACATTACAATTTTTGATAAAATGTTAACGGGTGTTTCAAAGTTCTTTCTAGTACATTTTTAAATTTATTTTTATTTACAAACGCGTGTGATTAGCAAGTGCTCACAATCAGAAACTTTCTAATCGTACAATTTTTTTTTTTTTTTTTTTTTTTTTTTTTTTTTAAGGAGATTTTTTACAGACTTGAAAACACCCGCTCCGTAATTTTAACCTTTTACAGGCCAAATTCAGATACAGGCATATTTTAAATTATTTTTTTGCACATTATGCCTTCTAAAGCTTTAGTTAAGGGATTTTAGTCATTTAATATGATGCAAATTTTTTTATATGTAATTTTCAGAATGTTCCCAATTGGGAACATTGGTCACTTCCGGTGGTCATTTTACAGTGTTCATTGGTCATTTTTATCATTTTCCGTACATTTCCCCATAAATGATAGGAATATAACTTCTGTTTAAAAAAAACTTGTTATCTAATTCTAAAAATCTGTTTCAAAAAATCATTCTTATGACTGATTATTTTATAGTGGGCACTGGTCATTTTTTTATGATTTTTTGTACATTTCCTCATTAATGATAGGATTGTAACTTCTATTTCAAAAAATCAAGGCTTCTTTTTACTCTTTCGGCTAATTTTTTCCGAGTCAAGTTTGATTAAATTTAATTTGTAATAAATTTTTAAACTTATGTTCCCAATTGGGAACATTGGCCTGTAAAAGGTTAATCCTTTAAACAAATTGTCTTAAACTTTTTTTTTTTTTTTTTTTTTTTTTTTTTTTGTATAGTATAGCTGAGCTTGGTCTCTACTACGGCTTTTTTGTTTTCCTTTTTCGATTTCATCTGCATATTTTTTTTAATACAGATACTTTCACATTCGAAACTAGTTTTGAAAGCGAAAATTACTTCATTTAAAAAATTTGCAACCGAAATCGAAAAAGTAAAAAATAGCCATATTAGAGACCGAACTCAGCTATACTGTGAAAAAAAAATCGTTTTAAAAAAATCATTCAAAATTAAATGAGAAAATTCGAAGACAACGTGCTCATAGGATTAACATTACGGAGCGGGTGTTTTTCAGTCAGTGAAGACTCTCCTTAAAGGCAGACGGCCTTTTTAAAAATAATATCAGACTACTGTGCTTTGAGGCGAATTTTCAAATGCGACAACGCAGTAAAAAAGAAGAAAGTGTCTTCACGTGAAAATAATCCCTTATAGTTTTATCAAAAAATGGGAAACACTATTCAGTTACAAAATCCTTCAATACTTTACTTGTAAGTTTCAAGCATTTGCATTTAAAAACGAATTCATAGATATTAAAGTGCCGCGTTTTGTAAGGGGATTTTTTTTAAAACCATTTTAGCTAACCAAAAATTGAATTTTATTGAATTGAAGCATAAATTGAAACTATTGAATAAAATATTTTGTTTCGTCGATTTTTTTTCCTTTTTAAGGTACTATATGGTTATCCAGTGGACCAAAAATCTGTCGCCAAACTATAAGATCAAATGCCAATAATGGATGATTATGAATGACACATTCAATGCCATTAAATAATATACACGTGTTTTAAACGTCATCAAGTGATTTTTATTTCGACCTTTTTATTTATATTTTTATTAATAGTTTACTAATTGTTTGTTTTTTCGTTGTTGTCGTTTAAATTGTCGTTATTTTAAATAAAAATTATATCGATACGTATAATTTGGCTATTAGTTTGCAGATTTGTATAATTTCGCGAAATTGGTCAACGGGATAACCAAGTAGTACTCTTTTTAATAAACGCTAAGCATAATTGCTTCTCATAGAAAAGTGTTCTTGAATCGCACTTTCTCCGAAGAAAAACAGAATTTGGAAAACAAACCACAAATGAGCGAAAACAAACTTCAGCGCCGACTTGAAATACACTGGGCGTCTTTTCCGAAACTAATCTTGTAGTATTTTGTTTCAGTTTTGACACCACCGAAATCCCTCTTTCTATTAAATGGACTCGTTGTTGTAAGTCCCCAAAGAGACCAAAATTAACAAAGACGGAATTGTGTAGGAAAAGAGACTTATCTTTCTTTTCCCATTTCTTCGCTTACTTGCGTGAAATTTCCAAATAATAGGGGAGGAACCCTATTAAATTGGGCTTTTGCGGCCCCTTTTAATGTTGTTTTGCCACGGTACTGTGAAATTATGCTTTATACGTCTGAGAATTCCTTGGAAGATGGCCATAATTATCCAGTTAGTCGTAGTGATATTTTGGTTAATTATTGTTAATGTATAAAGTATTAGAAGTTAAATTATTTTTACCATGGCATTTGCAACTACAAAGTTGTGAAAGTTTTGTTGCAATATATAATTTAGTGAGTAAAATAAAGGACGAATTTAAAATATACTATGCAGTAAGCAAAAACAAAACTTGTTTAAGAGTAACAGTAGAATAAAATTTAATAATTATCTAAATCTAAATATTTTTCACTACATTTTTTTATTTAGTTTTATTTTTATCTGTTTTTATTCCTTTACATTCTTTTCAAATGTATAATTGAGTATGTGATTTTCAAAACTTGCTTTATCCAAAATTAAGAAAACGAATTATACGTTCACTATCAATAAATGCTATTGGAAAATGTGCAACGAAAAAACATAAAAAATCTGCAAAAAACCTAGTTTATTCTCCATTTCTGCCCTTGTAAAATCTTCATTTACAATGAAAACCAATGGACGTATTAGAAGCTTTCACGATTTTGCGAAATTTGATTTTTTTTGGATAAAGCAAGTTTTGATATACACGTCCTCAATTATCTTCTGAGGTTATTAAATTTTAAATTAGAAGATCAATGTAAAAACTTGTTGCAATGTAAAAACCAGCGGTAATAATAATAATAATAATAATAATAATAATAATAATAATAATAATAATAATAATAATAATAATAATAATAATAATAATAATAATAATAATAAAAGTAAGCATTTAAATTCTGCTTCAATCCGAATATTGATAAATTAATTGCATATAGTACATATATATTTTAATTGCACATAAAACTGAAAAACATATATAGTGGTAATTATTTGGTTAGTTATGTTTAATAAATAAAATATCCAATCCGAATTTACATACTATATGTGAATAACAATTCCTGTCGTGCTATTTGCAGTTACAAAAGTTGTGAAGTTTTTGTTACTCTATACGAAATTAAAGCACAAAAATAAAATGATGAATTTAAATCTATAATCAAGTATTATGGAGAAAGATTTATTTTAATTTAATATTTGTGAAATAAAATGTACCTTAAATATGTTCAGTTCTGCATGTTTTCCGAAAAAACAATACACACTATATTACTTCATATATGTTATACTATAACGTATAGAAGGACTTACTTCAGAGTAATAATAAAAACAATTTTCACAATTTGTACTTAATAATTAATGTTTGCCAAAAATAGAATTTAGATATATGTATTATACCATTTAATTTCGGTTAAATTTATTTTTACAAACCCTAATTACATTTTAGAGTTTTGTTTTTCAATAACTCTAAGATGTAATTAGGGTTGCTTTTATTTCGTTCTATTCTTACTAAATTCAATATGCTTCCTTTTCAAAATACATTTATTATTATTATTATTATTATTATTATTATTATTATTATTATTATTATTATTATTATTATTATTATTATTATTATCACATTATTAGATTTAAAATGTGAAATATCTAAACGTTGTAGTTATTAAATTGGGTCAAAAAACGCATTGTATTTTGTGAAGTTTTATCACAGATGAAAGATTACAGACCTAATAATGATTGTATAAGTGTATTTTTCAATGTGTTTCTCGATTCTGACGATTGTTAAATTTGCTTTAAAACTTATATTTTGCTCTTACTAATGTAAATAGTGTCGGTGAATTAAATAAAAATCTCAAGAGAGATTTCTAAGGAAATTATCGAATATCCTTGAGTATTTTTTTTTAATTATTAAAACACATTTCTTTTTAATAAAAAAAATCCTCATTAAAGTTAAAACGTATTTTCTTTCATAAACAGCCTCTTTCATTATTTAAATGTAAGACTAACGTAATTATTATTAACAGTATTGCTTACTAGTCGAATATAAGAACCATGTTTCATAAAAAGCAAAAAGGTAATGAACACTGCAAACTTAAAAAACTAAAGAATTAAAAGACGTAGTTTAATTTTTAAATCTTAAATAAAGTTATTAATTAATGAAGTGCTATTTTTGGCATAAAATAATATTTATCTTTCGTTTATTTAGAAATAAAGTTTAACTTATAAATAAATGATTATATAGTATTATTTTTCATTTTCCTTGAACCAGAAAAAAAATCCAAGGGAAAATTACAAAAATGGAACTTTTAATTAAAAAACAGTGGTATACATGTATATTAAACGGTGCACTTAATATACATGATGTTTGTTTATAAACATCTACAAGTAACATTTAACAGTGTAAACTTTAAGAAACATGCCGTCTTATATTACATTGCATTACGATCTAAAAGATGCCAATTTTTCTTCTATTTTTAGATTGTTGAAAACTTTAATTTAGAACAAAATTAAGAATTACATATAGATGTCATAAATTAATTTTTTTTTCCCTGTCAAATAAAAAAATCTGCTATATCGAATTTCAGGTTTTTGGAACAACTTTCATGTATATCGTTTAGTCCCGGATTAAATAAAAATATTTCACCGTCTTTTAGTTTCAAGGATTTGGCGACACATACATCATTCTTATCAGTTTAATGATTTCGTCTTCATTTTCAGTATTTACAAACTGCTAAATAACTGTAATTCAAAATGTTCAAGGAGTCATTAAAGCGAAATTAAGGATTTTACCTTATGAATAATTGCTACAGAAGAAAAATTCGGTTCTTAAGATTTCTAGCTTTTAACGTTCACACAATTTGCATTGACAGTCATATAAAAGCATTTTTAATTAGAATAATAGTAAAATAGCATTAATCCATTCCCTACCGCCTTTACTTTTTATTTAAATTTTTGATCATACTAACGTTTTATAAAAAAAAAAAAAAAAAAAAAAAAAAAAAAAAAAGCAGCACTGTTTAAAAAACTGCAATGGAAAAAATTGACTTTATTATGTTTAAAAATTATATAAATCGATGCAGAAACACATTAACAGAAAAAGTTATCGTAAAATTAAATATAATCGGATATTGATAAAACAACAAAATAACATTAGACTTGTTTTAATTCATTCTTGCACGCTAAAAAATTCATGAAATTCAAATTTTAATTATTTATTAAATATTTCAAAATATTTAGCGCGTAATATATTTTTAAATACAAAATATGTAGTTTTATCTTTTAATAGTGTTGCTTTCATTTCGTTATACTCTTACTAAGCTTTACATGCGTACACTTTTTTTTTTTTTTTTTTTTTTTTTTTTTTTTTTAAATCATGTGAACAAATTTAAAATGTGAAACGCCCAAACGCTGTAATCATTAAATTGAGGCAAGAAATGTACAGCATTTTGTGAAGCTTTATTTCAGATGCTAGTTTACATATAATAATCATTATATGTAAATAATAATCATTATATAGAATAATCATTATATAATCATTATATCATTATTCAATTTTTAAAAATAAAATTTTTCTCTTACTAACGCAAACAGTGCCAGTCAATGAAATTAATACCTCATAAGAGAATTCTAAAGAAGTTATCAAATAAGTATTTATTGTTATTATTATTACTATTTCTTACTAACTCTTAACTCTAATTAAATTATTATTATTATTTAATTATTATTTACTTATTATTATCTCTTGCTGACTGTACGAGTATTTTTTTTTAATACAAAAAGCTGCTATTGTCACATTTCTGGAAATACATTCACATTAAGTTAGCATAAATATAGTATTGTTTCATAATTTCTGTGCAGAGTAGTTCTTTAAAGAAAAATGTGAGCTAAAAGTAAGCATTTAAATGTAAAATAATTTCTAGACTGTTTATTTCCGTTTTCAAAATGAAATGCCACTGTAAAAATAGGGAAAAGGTGTTTATTTATTTACTTTTGATGCTCCCATGGTACTTTTGAGTAAGTTTTCACTGAGCAAATTTATAATCTTTAATTCGCCTGTTAATATAAGTATACAAAGTAGTAGGTTTTTTATACAAAAATCTTTGCTTAATCACACAAAGAAAGGAAGAATAACTAATCAAATATTTTTTGTAAAGGTTATTTTCACTAACATTTGCATAGATGTAGCTTTTTTGTTATTATTTTTTTAAAGAACAAATTCCGATTAAAAATATCTTTTACAGATAGGTTGACAACCCCTTTAGTTTCCTTATTTGTATGAGAAATTTTTTATAAGACTATAATATTTTTTATTTATCAATGTAATTATTGTTGATAATAGTTTACAAAATGAGTTATAACTATACCGATTTATTGAATGTGTTTTAATGAAAGCAATATATAAATTATATTACATTGTTATTATTGTATGATTTTTCTCATATATCTTCAGACTATTAATCGGGGTGGAACAATTTCTTGACTCTTAATTTGAGCAATAAAAGGTTAATGTAAATTAAGAGGATATTGCAATTTTTCAATCAAAATTAGTTTAAAAATTTTGCAAAATCTTTTTCTGTAATTCAATTAAAGTGTAAACAACTGCGCAGTAAAAATTTAATATAGTTACTCAAAGTATCTATAAATAATAATAGAAAAGTTTATAGGTGATATAACACACACACACACACCAATACAAACAGTTTATATATATATATATATATATAAACCAGGATTACAATGCACTTCCAATTCAAAATGTGTGCTTGTACTAGTAGTATTTATGAGACCTGTGTATCTAAAATGCATTTATGCGCGAAAGTTTATATATCTCTCTCTCTATCTATCTTTCTCTCTCTCTGTTTTTTTTTTTTTTTTTTTTTTCAGTCTATTATTTTGTTAAGTTTTTTAAAATTAAATTGAGTCAGATTTCTTTTTCAGACTTTGTTATGGAGTCTTAATGTTTAATAAGCAAACCATATTATGACAGTCAAGACTGTTCTTTAACTATACAAATTACTCACATTTTAAAAGTTATAAATTAAATGAATAGCCAATTAAGGTAACCGATTAAGTTCGGAAACATTTTTTTAACTCTACTTTTGACACATTTTATGATATTCAAACTGCTATATCTAAGGCGTTTTTTAAGGTAAAGACAAAGTAAAAAATACCCCAAAATTATTTATTAAGATCAAACACTTTAGAAAGAACCTTTTTTCAATTTCTAATTTTTTGTTTGTACATCATTATACATTTAAAAGATTTTTGACAATCTGAAATGGCCGCCATTTTGAAACAAGATGGCGAATTAAGTTGGCAGTGAACTCGGTCAAGTCATTGGTATGTATTATGACACACGGAGTTATATCCAAACCAGTTTATAAATATGCGTGTTATCGCGTGACAAATTCCAGACCCTTTTCAAAATGTCAACCACACTGGAAATTGAAAGTGCTATATAACTCAGTCATTTTTCAAAATATAGATGAAACAAAAAATGCTCTGGAATCTTTGTATTAAGCTCAAACACACAAAAGAAAATCCTTTTTCGATTTCTTACTTTTTTGCACCTAATTTTAATTTTTTTTTTTCAAATTTAATTTTCTGCCATTTTGAAACAAGATGGTGGATGGATCTGGCCAACGAACTCGGTCTGGACATCGGTATGTACTATGCACGCACCAAGTTACATACAAATCGGTTTATAAATATGCGTGTTATCACGTAACAAAAATCAGATCATTTCAAAGTGTGAGAAACACTAGAAATTAAAAGTGCCAATTTTTAAGATACAGACAAAACAAGAAATATTCTCGAATCTTTGTATCAAGGTCAAACACAAAAGAAAAACCTTTTCCGATTTCTTACCTTTTTTGTTCCTAATTTTAAAATTAAAAAATTTTTTTAATTAATTTTCTGCAATTTTGTAACAAGATGGCGGATGGAGCTGGACAACGAACTCGGTCCAGACATTGGTATGTACTATGTACGCACCAAGTTACATCCAAATCGGTTTATAAATAAGCGTGTTATCACGTGACGAAAATAAGATCATTTCAAAATGTGAGCAACACGAGAAATTAAAAGTGCTATAACTCAGCCATTTTTTAAGATACAGCCAAAACAAAAAATGTTCTGATATGTTTGTATCAAGGTCAAATGCATAAAATAAAAATCTTTTTCAATTTCTCACCTTTTTGTATCGAATTTTAAATATAATTTTTTTTTTTTTTTTAAATTTTAATGTCTGCCCTTTTGAAAAAAGATGGCGAATGGAACTGGATAGCGAACTCTGTTTAGGCCTCATTATGTACTATGCACACACCAAGTTACATCCAAATCGATTCATAAATACGCGTGTTATCACGTGACAAAATCAGATCGTTTCAAAATGTCAGCCATACTCGAAATTCAAAGTGCTATAACTCAGTCATTTTTAAAGATATAGACAAAATAAAAAGTATTCTAGAATCATTGTTTTAAGTTCTAATACTTAAAAGAAAAATATTTTTCAACTTTTAATTTTTTCGCATTTAATTTTAAATTTTAATTTTTAAAAAAAATTTAAATCACCGTCATTTTGAAACAAGATGGCGGATGATGCTGGCCAACGAACTCGGTCAAGACATTTGTGTGTACTATGTACATATCAAGTTTCATTCAAATCGGTTCATAAATACGATAGTTACAGCATGACAAAAATCAGATATATATATATATATATATATATATATATATACTTTTATAAATATAACCAAAGTAAATCAGATAATACCATTCAATAAACCAATGAAACCAGTATTTTTACATTCATCTTATGGAAAACAGTTGAAGTTTGAAGTGAAATAGAAGGCAGATTACTAAAATAATAAAAGATAAATGGATAAATGGACATTAGAAGGCTTTTTCATTAAACTACTCATCAGGGGTGCATAATTTAATGAAAAAGCAAAAGCATCCAACCAGTTTCTGTTATGGGACGTGCTAAGCACTAAGAAATTCGTCCCACAATGCACCCGATTGGTTGGAAGTTATTTACTGTTACAAATTAGGAAAAAAGATATTCATTGAAGAAATTAAAAACAATATGACATATTAACAATAAGATAATATTTCTTAAAAAAGTATATATATACTAAAATATTTACCTATATCCTAACATGATGTGTAGTTCAAGTGAATCTCAGTTAAGAGTTAAAGTAGAAATAAATTACATGTGACTTTGTAACAGTTAAGGTTTAGTCACAGATATATATATATATATATATATATATATATGTCAACATTTGAAAGGAGGTTGGTTTTGATGTCTGGGGGTCATGATCGGTGAAAATATACCAAAATTTTCCAGAAATGCTTTCCTCCGGACGGCTGCAATAGATAGCTTTTTACTTTTTGTACCCAAAGCAACCTAAAAAAGGAAAAAATGCATACAACGCAAATCATTTTTCAACATATGCATATTAGGCACTCTTGAGTGTAATGAACTAAAACTAGTCGATATATGGAAATTTAAAAGAGATACAGTTGATTATATGCAATTACATAGAAAATGTCTGTAATTTTATGTGTAATTCTTTATAAAAATAGCTATATATCAACAAATATGTCATTTAGAGCTAATTCTTTAGTTCATTTACTCTCTAGATATTATAAAAAAATACATAAAAATTTATTGGTTACAGGATAATAACATATTGAGTTAGAGTAATAGTCGTTTACTTTTCCGATGAAAATCTGATTTTTCAAAAAATGCTTTAAAGTTTTCAACTTCGGTTTAAATTAACGTCGTCTGCGTTTTTAAAAAAGAGCTCTAATTTCATTTCTAATAGGCATACAGGAAAAATGAAAACAGATTTAGAAACAGAAATGTTCATTCTATAAGAAAATCAAATAAAAAAATTACGACTTTTCATCGAAATTCACGTTTCAAACGTAGGCGGATACCTTAAAATGTCTTTAAGCGAAACAAGTGTACCCAAAGCGTACTGCATGAGACAAATGTCGACAAAATATACTCTCGTGATATTTTTCTCTCATGATCGATTTTTAATTAGGACAATGTAAGTAACTTTTTATTTTCTTGAATTTCATCTAGAATTACAAATTAATCATTCATTATTTGTTATTAATATAAAACCTTTTATCGGAAAAATAGATAATGTGGATGTTTGTTAACAAACTAACCTCACGACTTGATACTTTTCAACTCAATTTCAAGCAAAAATTTCAGTTAAATTGCTCTTATTTTTTTGCTTAATATCTCTGATTTTCAAATAGTTATGATACATCAGGTTATGTGTAGGAAAAACTATGTTATGAATATGATTTAATTATCTTTGCGAAAAAAATTTTTCTTCCTACATTGAGACGAGAAGCCCTTCTTTACTGTTTTTTTTTAACTTTACAACGTTGTCACCTGCACATTATGTATGGTGCTTGCTGGAGTAATATAGATCCACATTTAGATTTAAGAACATCATATCTATAATTAATTTACTATTGATTTAAAATATATAATAGATACTGAAAATTGTTCTGTCGTAACTGATTATAATCCGACTAAAACGAAATAATTTTTTAAGATTTATTTGCAATTCTGTTTAAGCATTGAAAATATGTATTTTAAATTATGTACTTTATTTTACTTTCATGTTGATATTTCACTCCCCGTTTTATATATATATATATATTTCAACAGTGATGTTACTTAGCACATACTGTATGATAAAATTTCATTTTAAAGAATGAAATAATGTATATTTTTGAATTAACATTACTGAATCATAAAACATGACATGCATGTTTTGTATTAGTATGCTTTTAACTATGCCAGTACAACAAATTTATATCAGAAAATTAGAAAAACATACTAAGCACCACGGAATCAACCTAATCTCTCATAAAATGGGGTGAATTGGAACACTTTTCAACTTTAACGTTAAAAAAAGCAACTAGTGATTTTTTAAATCTTTTGTTTTTTCACTAGAAACTTCGGTCTTGTTTTGTTCTTTACTTTTTAAGCAAAAACGTAACATTTTTTATTGTTTATATATATATATTTCAAATTTTTAATGGTGTTCCGATTCACCCCACAGATAGGGGTGAATCCGAACAATTATTATAATCCTTATTTATTCCGATTCAAACTATAATAAAGTTAATAAAAACAAGTAATCATGATAAGGGAGGAATAGGAACACGTAATTACTATCAAAAAAAGTCTTTATTAGGATGAGCGAAGCGAATCCTCTACTAGGCCACTCAAATTACACTTTGTCGTACACTTTGCAAAAAAACTATTCAGTATTTTGACATGAAATTAAACACAAAAATAAATTATGATCTGTAGATTTGCAGAATATTATTTTTTTTTACAGAATAACCTTTAAAAGAATTATTATTTTAATTAATTTATTTTACATGTTTTTCCATTACGGACGAAATTTTCGAAATAAAAAACGAAACGTATGTTTTCAGAAGAAAAGAAATCATGGAGCTTACAATTACAGGTAGAATCATGATTAATTAAATAAATAAAAAATATTTTCTTTATTCCGGCAAAATTGTTTGCGCTGATGACACTTACGCATTTTAAAAGAATTATGTTATGATTTTTTTTTGTAAAGTGGCAACAAAAGAATAGTAAACAAATAAAATTAATTTTTAAATTCGTTAAACAAAGAGTTGTTTGAATTTCGAAGTTTGAAATTTGAACCATCCGAAACATATATTATTATTTTGGTACATGTAGTATTATTTTTAAATAATTTACCATTTTATTTTAAACAATTTGCACTTTTAAACAATCTATGGAATATATTAGCTCTGTTATAAAAAAAATGCCAAGAAAACGTTCACTCACTGGTTGAAAAGAACGCGAATATGATATACTAGCCGCCCTGACGACCAGTTTGGTCTCCATGTCTTACGATTTGGTCATTGCCCTTTTCTGTAAAAAGCCTTTAATGAAGTCTAACCTTACATTAAACCAAAATATCGTTCATTTAATGCCAAAAAAAAAAAAACACAACAGGATATCGGACTCTTTCCTATTTGTAAAGCGTTCCAAAATTCATTCTTTAGTTATCCCGTCATTGTTATCCCGTCGAGCAAAAAACCATCGCCAAATTGTAAGATTAAATGCCAATAATAAACTGTTTATTTATTTTTATTTTGTTTAAAGGCTATAAATAATTTCGTTCTATAATTTTTAACTAAACTTTTTTTTATTTATTATGCTTTCCTTTTTAATATAATAGAAAATAATTTAAAAATATAGATATAACTTGAATTTGAAAACGAAATTTTCGGTGAATTGGCGTCAGAAAAAAATTTCGCCAATGTGTTGTGCATCTGACATCTGTGCCTAGAATTCTTCCCATGATTTGTATTTAATAAATGTGTAATAAATTATTGCTCTGAATGCGACTGGTTTTTACAATCTTAAGTATTATTGGTGATTAACAATAATTTACGGTGATCTACGTAAATGGTACGTGGATATCAAATTAACTTACAATGAGACATGAAATTTGTATATTAAATATTATGTGAGTTGGTTCATTTACATTTCACTTCGTCAAGAAAACATTTATAAAGTTGAGTTGTATAGTATTTCATCTAGCAGAGTGAAACAGAAGTCTGATTGAATTACATGCTCGAATCATTTCTGCATGGCAGGATTGATGGTTGGAGAACTTGCTATATGGTTTATTACCTCCATAAACTATTTTTTTTTTACATCATTAAAAAATGAATCTTTTTTTTTTTTTTTTTTTTTTTTTTTTTTGGTTTACTTTGGTGGAAACAGATTTTGGAAAGTAAATTTAAATTTTACTGAAGTCAAATCTTTACTGAAGTCAGTTTAATCTCAAATTATACACGTACTTCAATGTAATTCATCTCTCAAATATTATTTTTTAAACCGATCTGTATAAAAATATAATTTTTATACAGCTTTATCATTAGGAAAAATAATTTTGATTAAAACTGGCTTTTTGGCCTATAAAAGCGAAATGGTCATTACAGCAAACTGTTGAGGACAACCAAATGCGCTTATAATAACAATAATCTGTACAATAATTTGGCGACTTATCACCTGCGATGGCTAACACAAAATTGGCTGCATAACATATAAAGAGTGAAGTGGGTAAGCCCGGAAGTGTTGATGACAGTCACATGACTTAAGCTTTTATTATATAGATGATCTTTAGGACAAGAGGTTAGATATCAGCGTAAAAAACGACGACACAGATGTCATATACACTTCACATTGGTGTAATTTTTTCCAACGCCAATTCGGCAAAAACTTCGTTTTCGAATACCAGTTACCATACATATTTTTAATAAGTGAATAACAATAAATTTAAAATAGTTTAATTTATATCTATAGAACAAAACAATTTATATAATTTGAAAAAAATAAAAGAAAATAAAAGTAAATAAATAATTTATTAATAAATAAGCAACATCCGTGTTACCATGTGAAGCAAAATAACGACATTTTGTCGGCAGTTAAGTACCCCGGTGCGTATATATCATTGGCGTCTGAAAAGAAAATAGCGCCTATGTGGTGTGTATATGACATCTGTGCCAAAACGACGACATGACGAATCTATTCTGACAGGGAATGTATGTGCCCTGGTATGTATCCTGGTTCACATCCCTAAATATTGAAGATTTTAATTTTCGTTGAGGAGAAATTAATTACCCAATTTCATCCAGTTACAACTGTTTATGGCATTAAATTCATCAGCTTGAGTACAGTAGGCATTTAATCAAGATATTATAGAATTTTGTACTCTATTACCTCATTCCATTGATACTATATCACAGTACATTTTTGGGTACTACTTGGTTTCCCGTCGACCAAAAAATCTAACGCCAAATTTCAGGATTAAATTCCAAGATACTACTTGGTTATCCCGTCGACAAATTTCGCCAAATTATACAAATTGTCAAACTATAGCCAAATTATACATATTGAGAAAAATTTTATTTTAAATAACAAAAAAGCAAATAATTAGTAGAATATTGATAAAAATACAAATAAAAAGTCGAAATAGAATCACTTAATGATGTTTCAAACACCTTTATCGTGTTTAATGTCATTGAATGAGACATTCACGGTCATCCAATACTGGCATTTACTCTTATAGTTTGGCGATAATATTTTGGTCGACGGGATAACCAAGCAGTATCAATTGGTTATCCACTATTGGTTGGTACAACTTGGTTATCCCGTCAACCAATTTCACCAAACTATTCACTAAATTATACAAATTGGCATACTTTTTATTTTAAACAACGAAAGAGCAAATAAATTAATAAAACTTTAATACGACTACGAATACGAATAAAATTTCATATTAAAAATCACTTGATGGCCAGGGATGTACTGTAGGATATACGAGGGTATCAACAGTATACCTTCTGGATTTTTTAAAGGAACATTGTATACCCTGTGCTGCTCAAGAAAGCTTTAGTACATATATTCTAGGATATATCCTCTGTATTGAGCATGAGCGTATACCCTCTGTTTCTTTTACAACTTCGGCACTGTATGATGGCGTAACGAACACGTGATACGAGTTTTATGTTATGTGAATGGGACATTTTTATCATCATTATTGACATTTAATCTTTTAGTTTGGGGGTATTTTTTTTTTTTTTTTTTTTTTGGTCGACGTTGTAAACAAGTAGTACAAATAATATTAAAAAACATATTGTTATTTTCAAATAGTTATCTAATGAAATAATGCTTCGCGAATCCAAACAAAGCATGGCTTTTGCTAGTTTTATATAAAAATAAAGTTATTACTTTTCAAAAATTAGAAAACAACTTTAATCTCAAGAAAAATTTATTCTATGAAATTGTATTCTAAATGCAGAAGATGGAACTTAACACAAATTCAGCCCTATTCTAAGGTATCCATCCTTTACTAGTAGTCTTTGGGTAAATGAATCCATTGAGCAGCACCAATCGCTGTATGTATTAATACGATCTACTAATACAGCCTCATCCCCAGCCTTTTGTACTGTTTGCATCCTGTTTTTAATTGGTTTTCCATTTTGAGATGATTGTGTAGTGTTGTGGTTGTCAGAGAATAATTCTGTGCAATTTTCCTTAGTAATTTTTTTCTATTTTGTGTTCCATGTCTGTTGGATTGGGGGTTGACTTTTTTGTTAAACTAAGTAATTTCTTGGCTGTTTTAAACTCTCCAAGTAATTGAAATAAACAAAATACTGTTACAATACATTTTCACACATATATTTTAAGATATTTCATGAAAGTATTTCTCTATAGAAAAATAAACCATGAGAGTAAACATGTTCCAATTCACCCCGTAAATCTTAAACTTCTGATGTTACAAACCATTTTTGACTTTTTCATTATGTAGTTTAGAAATAAGTAGAATTTAATAAAGCACATCGTTTACATGTCTATCATTAATTAAAAAACCCCACTCTTAGGTTTAGAATACGAAAAATACTGCAGTTACATACAAAGTTTTGAAGATGCTGAAAGTATGAGGTTTTTGAGGATCCACTTACAGTTTTTTTATATACCCCAGTAGCGGTGCCAACATAGCAAAACTGAATTTTCCAACTCTTAATGATATTACCATCTTATAAAAAAAAATTGAAAACTAAAGATATCATCATATATATTTATAATGAATTTATTTGTACGATCGGGAAGTTTCGTTCCTATTCATCCCATTTTATTATATCCATGTGATTACTATAGCAAAAAACTCATTAAAATTACAAAATCCAACCAAACAAATTTAAATCAACACTAATGTTATATGACACATGATATATATTCAAATTTATTTTCAAGAATAAAACAATATATTTGTCTTAGATGTCACTATTCATTCATAAAACCTGAACTATACATTTCCTACTAGTTACTTTCTCAAATGTGTACTGGTGAAGAAATATAAAAGTATATTAGAAAAATAAAAGAATTTATTAAGCACCACGAAATCAAATTAGCTTATCCATATAACACAAACAATTTGTTAAACAACTCATTAAAAATCACAGAATCTAATTAACCAAAACTTTTTAAACAGTTATACAACCACGTTTTCCGTTTAATGTTTTCAACAATAAACTTAACAGCTGCTCACTACACATCTTTTATATTTGCGTATATAGACCAATTTCAAAACAGCAGTTTCGTAAAAGAAGATCTCCCACTCTCATCATAATTATAAGACGAATCTCAAATCTTGAACTATATCTAGACGAAATCAACCTCATCTGTGTATATCTGATGCTCCGAGCCAGCTGACTAGATGTTCTTTTCTCGAGTATACAGTAACACTTGCTCTTGGACACAATTCCGTCCTTTGTGGAGTTTCGGAGATGTTTAACAAGAAGGGATTCTAACCATGCACAGAACTAGAGTGCTGATGGAACCCGGCCAAAGTTTGGCAAGAGAGTGAGTGAAAGTATCCGTTATACGCTTTCAAGATACAATCTTTCTCTGCCAAATTTAGATTACGCTGTCTTCGAGGGATAAGAAAAGTTTCGGGTGAGAGCTGTCATAATTGGTTATGCACTGATGGGAAGTTTGGAAGAGTTTCTTGTGACTTTTTTTTCTGCTTCTTCTTGAAGTACTTTAGCGAATTTCCCTGAAATGTAAATCGTGCCCTACTCAATCAAATTAAAATGAAAGGGAGTTTGTGAAATTTTATAATATTTAATGCTTGTTTATTTTTAAAAGCTTTAATATTTACATGTAGATTATTTTAAGATGCCTAGCACAAACGATAATTCAAAACAAACATATAAAAGAATTACAAAACGACTCATTTAAATTTATTGGAGATAAAATAATCTTCTTGAAGTGGAGAGTAACGTGGTAAAATTTGTTTCTAATTTCTATGTTTCTCTTTATTATTATTTTTAAATAATTAATACTTAACAATTAAATACTAGTTTCAAAACTCGCCTTATTTGAAATGAAAAAAAAATTATCTTTTCTCTATCAATCTGTTCTATAGACAAATTTGTACCGAAAAAACACTACAATCTGCCCTCCCCCCTCCAAAAAAAAAAAAAAAAAAAAAAAAAAAAAAAAAAAAAAAAAAAACAGTTTTAGCTTGTATTTTTAATATTATAAAATCTTAGTTTACAGTGAAAATCAATAGACGTAGTTACAGGATTTTCGAGATTACCCAAAATATGGTTTTCTGGATAAGGCGAATTTCGAAACTCGTGTCCTCATATATGTATTACACTTACCTATTTTGTCCTTAAAATATTTTAATACTTTATAAATACATGTCCCATTGAAACATAAAAATGCATTCCGTTGTCAGTAACATTACCAATCAGATTAAGTGCTTATGGATGTTTTTCAACTTAAAAAAGTTAGCATATTTTGTGTTCTGATGCCTGGGAATGAGGTATATGTAGATTTTTCATAAGAAAATGCATATTTGTATTTTCAAAAACTACATTTTGGTTGATTTTTATTTTTAAAAAAGGTTATAAAAAAAGGTCTTTTGCACTCGTTTTTTCACGATGCAGCGTTTTGCATACCCAAAATTTCTTCCTATAGCTTCTCTTACAAATTGTGTATCAGAATTCATGCTCCGTTATATTTCAGTAAGATGTAATTTTTTTATTACATCTAATTTTGCCAAAAATTTGACGGATTTTTTTACAGTGTATTTGTTATTAAAATAAATTTTTTTTTATAAATATTAAGTTATGAAATTGTTAAAGACATATCTGTGTGTATGTGATTATATGTCAGTACATGATGATATCTTCATGTTTCCGTTATTTAGTCACTTCCATCCACTTCTTCTACACACTAACCATTTTTTGTTTTTTTAAAATTATAACAGAAATGTTCATGAAATAAATCTTAGATAAATAATGCTTAAAGGAACGTTAAAGGAAGAAGCACCTATTTCTTATGATGTTTAAAATAACATTGAATTAAAACACATTTTCTATATAAATATTTTCATTAAATGAATACTTTCATTTTATATTTATAAGACACATTATGCAACATTTTCACTGTGAAGTGTTCAATTCTTCTGCACTTTGCGATGGATAATTAATTTTCGACTAACATTTAAATATCCTCTGACATGTGTATACAGTTCTGCAATTCAAAATTTAAATATCTCATTTCTTAAAGTTCATATAGAAGTTAAGAAACTCATTCATAATGATATATAAAATGCTTTGTAATCCAAACTTGCTTTTTGTAATGCAATAAAAATAAATTGCGTTTGTAACATAGTTTAAGAGTCAGGCATACCTTGTTTCTAAAATAAGACATACGATGCTCACATGACTCCCTCCTTTTTTAAATGATCGATTACATAATTAATTACCAAGATAACCATCAATTAACCAGAGAAAGCTTCTTCCAAAACCTTCTCTGGAAAACTATCTGCTACCCATAGCAGATTTTTTACTATTGGAATGGTATCAAAAACTTAGATAATCTGAAGTATTTGATTCAGCTGACTAGACAATGATGTAGATCGCTTTGTGGGGCATAAGTCTTGCATGTAAATCACAAAGAGCAAGAAAACAATGGTTTAGTTGTGTCATCATTGTTCAGTTGAAAAAGGTTAAATCTAGCTTTAGCTTGGCGGAAAAGTTCGCGGGAAATTCAATTACTTAAATTTCCTATATTTATGAAGGATGTGAAATTATTTACTGTTACAAAATAAAATTACTCTGCGAATAAAAGGTAAAGAAATATGCTGCTTTATATGCAAATCATTGTTCAACATCAAGTGTTGTGTATGACATTCATGTTAGATACTGTTGTATTGTTTTGGAATTTCTTGTGGCATATTTCGTGTGTTATTATTATAAATAATCAAATAAAGCAGGGACAAGATTTATTAAATTAGTAATTACAATTAGATCATGTGTTGAATTTTATTAGTATAATACTTTAGTTAAAAAATACCTTTGCAGAAAAAATAATGCTTGTCTGAATAGTCAAACAAGTGTAAATTTATCTTAACCTTTTCGTTCCCTGGGTACATATATGTAGACCTCCATTCTTTTTCTTATAAAAACTAAACTGTTTGATTTTTATGCATTTTGACTTTACTTCTTAATATATGGATGTTTTTTGCTTTAAAATCAAACCAATAAATGACAACATCTATGCTACGAGGTTAAATCTGAAAGTAAGTTTCCCCTAGCCGCTGTAGACAGAGGTACGTATAAAAGTCAAACACTATAATGAGACAAGAAAGATACGACACAACTTTGTTTGTCAACATAAGTAGCAAGCACGTTGAGACATTTTTCATATCGCTTGATAAGCTGAAAAAAACCACTCTAGGGAAACATCAAGGCTTTGCCATACGGAAGAGCTGTCAAACATTTCTTCTGTATGCAAAGTCCCGAGTTTTTCCTGGAGGGCTATTTGAAGCTTATCAAGAGGTATGACAAATGTATCAATGTACTCGGTAATTATGTGGAAAAAACAAAGAATTGTCTTATCTTTCATGTCTCATTTTGCTTTTTGACTTTCATACACAACTCTGACCACCGTCGGCAGTCGAAACTTATTTTCAGACTCCCCCTTGTAAATTCCGCATAAAATAAATAT
The DNA here is from genome assembly GCA_964019185.1 of Maratus speculifer. NCBI lineage: Eukaryota > Metazoa > Arthropoda > Arachnida > Araneae > Salticidae > Maratus > Maratus speculifer. The sequence goes on from OZ025291.1 coordinate 117,594,992, forward strand.
TATTTTCATCTAAGTTATCAAAGTGCCTTCAAGACATTGTGACTAAAACATTGAGAAATTTTCATAAATATTTAACTTAAATCCTCTAAAACAATTTCCACAAGTTCCATTATCTCAAATGAATATTATAATAATTTCCGCATTTATTTATATAAAAACATTTGTTATTATCCAGTTCACTAGCCAACACAATATGGACGTATTCATAAAATTAATTGCTGGGTCTAGATGGCAGGAAAAAAAGATTCAACAGCGATGAAAATTGTTAATGCGGGGGAGACTTGAAATTTTAATGATAGGCATTTTTAAACACTAAAGATTTTAAATTATAAATTGGCATAAGGTTTCTATGTTCTTTTAAATAACATGATATAGTTTTGTTTTATATATCTTCAGCAAATTACATAATCTCAAGTAAAAACTATAATAATTGCTTATTTATATAATCCAATTTGTCATTATCCAATTCTCTAGTAAATACATTCTGGGCATTTTCATGAAAATTATTTTGGGGATGAGATGGTAGGGAAACTACATTCAACTGCGCTGGAAATCGTTAAACCGAAAATTTTAAATCATAAATTTGCACCAGATTTCTACGTTCTTTTAATAAAATATTTTATTGTTTCGTTTTATATATATTTTTCTGTGTTTTCGCTGAAAGTCATAAAAGCAGAATTTATTTACTTTAAATAAATATTATATATTTATTGTAATGTAAACATATTAAATGTTAATTAGTATTTGATTTCTGATAAACCTATTTTTCACACATTTTTGTTTGTTTCCTAATGACAGCAAAATTCACAATCACCAAACCTTAAATTAACTCTAGTTTTAACAATTCAATGGGAAAGTCAGCTTTACTCATTTCATTCATCTTCACTCAGTATAGAAAAGGACATATGTAAAAATACTTAAATAATTTCCAAAAGCGAAAAAATGTGTCATTAATGCTATAATTTTATTAACTAATATTATGCTGTATAACTTTTAATCATAGCAGGGCAAAAAGTACATATTTGAAAAAGATTAAAAAGATAAAAAGAAAATAAACTAGCAGAACTCAAAGCATTGATCGCGTATATTCATCCATATAATTTAAAACAAATTTGAAATGTATACTGCTATAATACTGATTTGCGTTTGTACATCTAGTGCTATTGTATGCAATGATTATTGAAATGCTTATTTTTTGGTGACATACTATGTATATACTATATATAACCATTATATATTACTACAAATCAGCTCCATAGCAAATACAATTCTAAATTGACTATCATACCTAATGTCAAATGATTAATTTTGAAATCACGCATGGCACGTCAAATCCCTTTTACAGAATGTAGGATCATTAATGGAATATGCTCAAACTCAACTGAATAAACAAATAATGCACATATAATGCATGGATTTAAAAATAATAATAATATGTACACAAAACAAAATCTGTGAAAAACCATGCACTTCTTGTAGTATTGGTAATTTTTTCTATACTATCAACATTGTTAAAGCGCATGTAAATATATAGCTCTTAAATGTACGCTAAATAGAAATGAATAATTATCAAGCAAAGAGTTTAAACTTTTAATAATAATAAATCACAGTTTAGAGTGAAAGTTTTATAGTAATAAAAAAAAGTATAATTTGTTGGCTTGTAAGTTTATTTTGAATTTCAAGTTTTTTAATGACTTAAGTTATGTTTTTTTCAAAATAAGTGTCTTTTAAATTACATGTCCAATATTTAACTTGTATTCTTTCATTGCAAATTTCGTTAATGCAGTGAAAATAATTGAAAAACTGCAAGAATTTAAGCCTGCTAATATTGAATTAATGAGCAATGGAAACATCTTCCAAAGCAAAATACTTCGTTAGCTTGAATGTTTGACAGTAAATTTTCACTCATTTTCGATGTTTTCCCAATATATTTTAGATCAATGGAGATTAAATACTTGAATAAGTGTGAGGGTTTTTATAAGTGAGGGTCTTTATAAGTGTGAGGGTTTCTTTTTATCATAAATTAATCGACACATTTGGCATTGCTCAAATCCGCAAATAAACTACAAAAAACTACAAAAACTCTTAAACAAATAAACAAAAACACAAAAAAATACTGCACGATTTTTGAATAAGCTTTATTGAAAAGAGAGCATCTTCTTTCGGAGGGGGGGGGGGGAGTTGAATATTGAAATAGGATTCATTTTATTAATGTGAGAAATTGCATTAATTACTCATTAAAATTATCTAAAAATTAAAAAATGTCCTAGGAAAATTTTACTATAATAAGCTAAATGTTTAAAACAGAATTTCTTTTAGAAATAGAAAAAAAGTTTCACAAAACGAGAAAAAATTCTAAAAATCACATGAAAAAATTCCCTGAAAATTAAAAAATAGCTGTACGAATTCCGAATAAAATTTATTTAAATTCCAACTATATTTAGTTAAAATATTTTAAAAGATCCCATTTACTAATTAGTTAAAAATCACCGCAAGTTTAAAAAATAATCGCATAAAAAATTCACCAAAGATTAAAAAATGCTGCACAAATTCCGAATTAACTTTATTGAAATGAGAACAAAATTTACTATACTAAAAGATTTGAAAACGATTGCTTTTATAGTACTATAGAAAAAATTGTATTTTTTAAAAATCGCATCAAAAATAAAGAAGAAAAATATGATAAAACAAAAAACATGATAATTGACTTTGAAGTATATAATTTCAAATAAGGTGGCTTTCTGTCAAAAAATTGTAATTTTGCAGGTAGCGGTTTTTTCAGAACATGACATACGGATACACATGATGCACATACTTCTATCTTTATTATTATGGATAGAATTATTAATTGTGGACAGGGTTAATTGAATTGAAATAATTTGTACAATAACATCAACACTGAAATACACGATTAAAACTAAAAAAAAATGACTTTTTCTATCATTAATTTTAAATTTCGCAGGTTAATTTTATTCATTTTGCTTTGTACAAAATATACAAATGTATCTCTTTCAGTCATTCTGCAAATTCTATCTCAGTAATTCTGTAAGTCATCCTCAAATGAAATAAAGTATCAGAACAATGGCACTTAACATGTTTTGTAAAAATATAGATTTGGTTACAATTTTACTGATTTAGAACTTAACAAAACCTTCTACTTATGTTTACATTTGAAAAAAAAATTAAATAAGAGAAAGCTACAGTGTAATACAAAGTTTTATAAGTTTCCTGTTTTCATTCCTCAATTAAAATTAAAATAAAAAAACACGGTTTTTTTTCTTGCTCAAACCGCTAATTTACGAAATAAAAACAGAAATTGACAAGCCGTGACCGACAGTATTGTTTTGAAAGTTTACAAAAAGCTTATAGCTTTTTTAGCTTATGTTTCTTATTTTTACTAGCCAATAAAGAGATAACAAACGATCTAAGGCTCCTTTGACACGGTGAATTAGGATGGTAAAATATTGCACAACGCCAAAGTCTGTTTCAGAAATTGCAAGAGGAGGACAAGTAAAGAAGTAAAAAAAATTGTCGCAACAAGAAAACAAAAAGTTTCGATGCAGCTCCTTTGTTTTAAGCCTGTGCTTGCTAGTGATAGGATCTTAGAAAAGAACTGGTAGAGAAAGAATCTTAGAAAAAAAAAGTTTTCTTCAACAATGGAAGTTTTTGAGAACAACTGGCAAACTGACAATGAGACGACAAGTTTAGTGGCAAAAGGGATAAGACTCTGCGTATTCAGTTTGGATAGGGGAAGCTTGGGTTCTTCTGCTTCACCACCTTGCTGCCCCCGTCTTTCTAATTTTGAAACTTTGATGAGATTAAATTAATTACCTACATGACAACATTTTAAATGCTTTACATGTATGCTATTGTAGAATAGTGGAGAAATTAAATTATGACATTAAGCAAAAATGTTCTAACTTTTTCTATTTAAATAGAGCCATTCTAATCTTTAAATAATCCATTTTAACTTTAATTCAGTTTTAATTATTCAGAAATGTGATTATATGATTAATGTGGTAAACGTAATGAGAGTATGCTTATTCAGTTTGAAAAGGGGCAACATTTGCTTCATAATCTTTCAGTTGCTGTCTTTCTACTTTTCATTCTTTATTGAAATTATATTAATTATATTTCCATGGCAACATTTTTTATGTTCTACACTTGTGCAGTTGTAAAAGATACAAAGAAACATAAATATGGCTTTCCACAAAAAATTTTTATATACTTCCGTGCTTAAGTTCATATTCAACTGTTTTAAGATACTATAAAAATATTAAATATTACATTAAAAATTATTAGAGCAATGATAGTTCTTGAAATTCTTTTACGGGATATTAGGTATGCGGTTAGCAATATTTCAATGATTTTAAGTTTAAAATATTTTTATAAATGTTACTGAATGCTGAAAGGTTTTCCGCAAATACTTAAATGCGTAAAAATGCGTATTTCACAGAAAGTTATATTTTTTTTAATAAACTTATAATGAATTAAATATATTATTCGAAAAAGCAAGGTTAAATAAATTTTCAATAATTAAAAGATTTTTGTTTCTAGAAATAAAATATTTTAAATCTATTTTAAGTTTAAAGAACTACAAAAGATAAAGAAAGCCATCACTTTAAACACAACTGCATATGTTTTCTAACAAAAACAAAAAACTAAAAACAAAAAACAAAACTTTAAACTATTTTTTTATATATATATAATCTATAAAAGCTCATAAAACTATCTCACTGGAAAACATTTTTAACTTGTTTTACGCATTGCAACGATATAGCTATAAAATCTAAAACAAGTAAAATCAAAAGATTGTCTTTTACAAACTTATAATGAATTAAATATACTATTCCAAAAAGCAGGTTAGAATAATTTTTCAATAATTGAAGGCTTTATTTTTAAATAAAATATTTAAAATCTATCTTAAATTTAAAGAACTATAAAAGGTAAAGAAAGCTATCACTTTAAACTCTTCTTCATATTTTTGTAAAAAAATTAACTTTAAACTATTTTCTTTTATAACTTTGAAAGTTCCTAAAACTACCTCACAGGAAATTGCTTCTAACAGGTTTTAAGCATCGTAACGATATAGCTATGAAACTTTTTTTAAGTTTCAGATATTTCACATTTGTTACTAAATGTAGGGAAAAAAAATCTTCAAATAAATACATAAATGATCAAATTCAAAAAATAAAGTTAAGAGATTTTTTTCTAGCTATCCCATCTTATTTTTGCAGCATTCTTTTTTTCCATACAGAACGGACTTGCTATGCAACATTAAACAGGCACTACCCAAGTCCATAAAGCACGATAGCTCCAAAATGTATTCTAATGCTGTTAGAAAAGTGATTTGCTTTTTCAGCGCCCATTTAGAAGAGCCACCAGTTTTTTTTTTTTTCTATCTTTTTGCTTAAAGATACATTTGAATTTCTATTTAAGTTGCAGCGCCTTCGCCTATAATCATTTGTAGCAAGCAATATATCGAACATTATAATACCCAAAAATCGGTTCTCATAATACTGCGGTAAGCAATCTAGATGGAAATAAATAATATTGGACGATTTAAGTGTACCCCTTTTTTGCTGAACTTGCTCAAAATATTTAATAAACGTAATTTGTTTAAAGATCTGGTAATTTTATTATTAAGGAAAAAAGTTTATCGTCAATTAAATTAAGTGGGTTTTTTTATGAAATCTTTCTTACTTATCATTGAGGTTTCAAAAAGTCTTTAAAAGGAAATTTAGGTATGTTGGTTAAGCTAAATGATTTTAAAAAATTCTTCTACTCATGATTTTTTAAGAGTATTGAATACTTTTAGTGGTATTGCAGAATCTTTTTTAAATAGTTCATTTATGTTCAAATTTTATTGAGCACTTTGCTTTTTAAAAGAAGGAATTTTTTTTATACTTAGGAAGTTCATTGAAAGAATTCATATTACTGTTATTTTTATTTTATAAGCAGTTTTTTTTTTTATTATTTTCTATTAGAATATGTTAAATATATTTTTTTTTTTTTTTTAAGCTTTTATATGGAATTTTTTATCATTTGTTGGATCAACTTTTATCAGCCACCATTTGGAAAACATAACTTATTATGATCTTTTGCGTATTTCTTGTCTAAATATTAATGACAAACTAATGTTTAAAATGTACATTTAAAAATTAATTTCATTTTGTTGATATAATAGTAAATGGTTTCTAAATTGTTGAGCATTTTGAAATGTTAAAGAACTCTTTTTTTACGGGACACAATTAATTTCTTATATTTTGCCTATTATTGGCTTATAAATTGTTAGAAACAATTTAAATGTTTCAGAACATTTTTTTTAAATATGTGTTATATATATATATATAATGACAAACGGAATGAATTTAATTTTAAAGTTAATACATTTACTAATTTTAAATCATGTCTTCATAATTCTGTGTATCGTAATATAATCCTTTATCATTTATATAGAATAAAATGTTTATGTTCTTCTCATATAATTAATGCAAATATTAAAAAGCTAATTTATGATGCACTAAATAATGGTCTTCCTAAAAAATTCATATATTCTTTAATATACAATTATATACACGATCTCAAAAATAATTAACACATTGCGTAAAAAAGTACAAAAAATTATTAAAACATAAAAAATAATAATAAAACAAAAATGTAAAAAAAAATACATAAAATGTACATAATAGGATGACTGGGTGGGTAGATGTTAGAGTACGAGGGAGGGCGGTGTTGTCTCAATAATACGCAATGGTTAATTAATAATTATTAAAAAAGAGAGAGAGAGTAGGAAATGCATTTGTTAAATAGAAAAACAAAATATTGGATGTTTAATCAACACTAATGAATGGATAATTGTATAGTTACATCAATTAATTCTATTAATATAATTTAATTAATTTACATGATTAAATTGTACCTAACTTTTAATAAGTTGGAGACCTATAATACTATTTCTAAGTGTACAGGGCAATTATATTAATTATCTATTTTTAAATCTTAAATCATCTTATATTAAGATATTGAGTTTAGCTTAAAATAGTCAAATTAAATGATTTTGTTTTAAATCTTAATAAGGGTGTATCGTTTAATTTTTCGGTTATCACATTACTCTGTTTTTAATTCATTTATTTATATATTATTATCATACTGATGATAATTATTTTTATTTTTCCCATTTTTCTATCCAATTTGGTAGTTTTGATGTGTCTTGTTTTTGATGTTTTTTCTTTATTTGGTTTTGGTTTTGTGTGTGTTGGTAATCCCAAATTCGTATTGTTTTGTTTTTTCATGGCAAATACGAAGATGAAACCACATACTTCATTTGTAGTTCCAAAGTATTTGAGACCTGAAGATTCTGATTTGATTCTACAAATTCCATTTGTATTCATATTATTTTTTATTTTTCCTTCCATGTTCAATGTGCTATAAGTTATTAAATTTAATGGTTCATATATTCTAATAGCATTGATGATTATATATATATATATATATATATATATATATATATATATAATACCATTAAAAGTAGACAAGATTCACCAATGGATTTTATCAACAAAACAATAAACCAAAACGAAGAATTAAATTGAATTATAGTAAACAATATTAACCATTTGAAATTAACCATTGAATTTAATAACTTATAGCACATTGAACATGGAAGGAAAAATGAATAATATGAATACAAATGAAATTTGTAGAACCAAAGCAGAATCTTCAGGTCCCAAATACTTTGGAACTACAAATGGAGTGTGTGGTTTCATCTTCGTATTTGCAATGAAAAAGCAAAAGAATACGAATTTGGGACTACCATCACACAAAAACCAAATTATTAAACAAGGAACAAAGATAGTTTACAAAAAGGAGTTGAAAGTAAGTAAAAATAATAGTTATCCATAACAAACAAAAAAGATAAAGCTGAATGGAAATATAATTGAACCGGAAAAATAATTAATAATCGATATTAACATAAAATTAAATTAATAAAATGATTAAAATTAGAATTAAGAGATAACATTCATATTAACATATAACTTAAAATACATTATTGTTACTTTAATCAGTAACATTTATTGTGACTTTACATGGTAAAAACTCATTATCTTAATATAGGATAATAAAAATTAAAAAATAAAATAAAAGAAAAATAAAAAAATAATAATAGTAATAATAATATTAATAATAATACCAAAAATTATATCAATAACATTAAAAATAATTTGATAATTAAAATATAGCTATTTAACTATAGATATAACTAGACAAATATCCCTATATTGGTGTAAATTAAACAGTTTAAAAATTATGTTAAAATAAATAACCCACTCTCAATTTTTTTTTTTTTAATAATTAACCTTTGCGTTTTTATCCAGACAACACCACCCTCCTCCGTACTCTAACATCTACCCACCCAACCAACCTATATATATATTTTTTTATTACTTTTTAACATTTTTAATTTTTTATTATTATTTTTATGTTTTATAATTTTTTTTATACATTTTTTACGCAAAGAATTAATTATAAGATCATGTAATATCTAATTATAAATTAAAGAATATATGAATTTTTTAGGATAACCATTATTTATAGCATCATATACAAGCTTTTTAATATTAGTATTAATTAAATGGGAAGAACATAGACATTTTATTCTATATAAATGGTTAAGTATTATATTACGATATACAGAATTATGAAGACATGATTTAAAATTAGTAAAGGTATTAACTTTAAAATTAAATTCTTTCCTTTTGTTATAAATATCAGTTATAAATTTGTTCTCTTTTAATATAATTTTAATATCTAAGAAATTGATTGTATTATTAAAAAGTAGGTTTTTTGAAAGTTCTAGATTAGAAGGATAATCAACAGGGAATTGAGATATACAGGTGTTATCAGTATCAATTAAAATTACATCATCTATATATCGATATAAATGTATTGTATTATTTAAATAATGACGTTCATAGTAATATAAGTATAAGTCAGATAATACACTAGATGTACTACCACCTTGTGGTATACCAACATCTATACATATAATAAAACAGTAGGACCCGGTGTGTCTGTACATTGAAGATAATTGACAAAAATGGAGTCAGGGCGATAAAAGAAAACCAATGAAACACAAAAAAAATTTTTTTGAATTTTTTGTCTGTCTGTCTGTCTGTCTGTCTGTTTGTTCGAGGTTATCTTCGTAACTACTGAATGGATTTTTATGCGGTTTTCACTAATGAAGAATGCACACTCCCGGGCAGTGTATAGGCTTTGTTTCATCAAAATCGGACAACAGACAAAAAAGTAACAAAAAGAAACAAAAGAAACTATTAGGTGCGCTGCTCACGTTTTTTAGTACATAACGTTTTTTAGTACATATAAAATCCAATAGATGTCACTGTGCTATTTTAAAACGCGCTATCGTTATGTTTTCGCCAGTCTACTTAAGTATGAGAAAGTTTCAAGCTGGCTGTCGTTCCATGTGGTTTAGTCGGTAGAACGTCAGTGCGCCATACTGATGGCCCGGGTTCGATTCCCAGCATGGAATTTTTTTTCACTATGTTGGCATTAACGCCTATAAGCAATTAAAAGAATTTGAAATATTGTATTCAAGGCGAATTTTCTCTCTGGGAAAATTTCCTTGCATTAATATGTCAGTGTAATTTTTTTTTCGATTTAATTTTTTTTTTCGAAACTTTGTTTTTCTTAAAAAATTACAGTAAATATTTGATATTTCCCAACGTTTTTTGAATGATCGACTTGCTTTTTTTTTTTTTTTTTTAATATATGTCTGAACCTTATCTAACTACTTCTTCAAGATTTCTTTAGATAAACCGACCAGCGTAGCGGGCGAAGGCCGCTAGTCTAATCTATACATATAATAAAACAGTAGGACCCGGTGTGTCTGTACATTGAAGATAATTGACAAAAATGGAGTCAGGGCGATAAAAGAAAACCAATGAAACACAAAAAAAATTTTTTTGAATTTTTTGTCTGTCTGTCTGTCTGTTTGTTCGAGGTTATCTTCGTAACTACTGAATGGATTTTTATGCGGTTTTCACTAATGAAGAATGCACACTCCCGGGCAGTGTATAGGCTTTGTTTCATCAAAATCGGACAACAGACAAAAAAGTAACAAAAAGAAACAAAAGAAATTATTAGGTGCGCTGCTCACGTTTTTTAGTACATAACGTTTTTTAGTACATAACGTTTTTTAGTACATATAAAATCCAATAGATGTCACTGTGCGATTTTAAAACGCGCTATCGTTATGTTTTCGCCAGTCTACATAAGTATGAGAAAGTTTCAAGCTGGCTGTCGTTCCATGTGGTTTAGTCGGTAGAACGTCAGTGCGCCATACTGATGGCCCGGGTTCGATTCCCAGCATGGAATTTTTTTTCACTATGTTGGCATTAACGCCTATAAGCAATTAAAAGAATTTGAAATATTGTATTCAAGGCGAATTTTCTCTCTGGGAAAATTTCCTTGCATTAATATGTCAGTGTAATTTTTTTTTCGATTTAATTTTTTTTTTCGAAACTTTGTTTTTCTTAAAAAATTACAGTAAATATTTGATATTTCCCAACGTTTTTTGAATGATCGACTTGCTTTTTTTTTTTTTTAATGTATGTCTGAACCTTATCTAACTACTTCTTCAAGATTTCTTTAGATAAACCGACCAGCGTAGCGGGCGAAGGCCGCTAGTTTTGAATATATATATTGTTATCATACATGATAAAATTATTATAGATAATGAAATTAGTTAAGGTATGAAAATAATCAGAATCGATATTAGGTGATATGTCCAACTCGTGTTGATATTTTTTAAAAAGCTCATTTATGATATTATGTAAATCCGATAAATCGATATTATTAAATAAATCTTTAAAATCATAGGTAGTGATATTTTTTATACATTTAAGATTTTTCATAATATGGACCAGTTCATAACTATTTTTTATGCAATGTGTATTATCACTTTTTTTTGTAATATTATATATTTGATTAAGAATTACTAATAGAAGTTTGTTAGCAGCATTATTATAAGTATTGCAACCAATTGTAACAGTTCTGAATTTAACAGGATGCTTATGAAATTTGGGTATAAGGACTATATATATATATATATATATCATTAAGTATCGCATAATAAAATAGTATTAAAGAGAAAAAAATACTACAATAACATAAAATTATATAATCTATAATGATTTAATTGTTTCGAGGATTTTTTGTGCATTTGTTATTAATATTAGATTGTATAATAACTTAGGGTCTGAGATTTTACAAAAACATTGTTAGAATATAGGAAACCTTGACAAGTGTTCAAAAACAGTCGAAGCCATACGATACAGTGTGTATAGCTATATACTTCTAATAAAATACTATAAGAAAATGTATTTTTTATGAATAGGTTTTAATATTTTAAGCAAGGAAAATTAAGAAATTCAAACAGATTAATGAAACTCAAGAACTTCAATTAGGTTATTCATATTAAGATTGCTAGTCACTCAGTTTCCGAATTCCCCTCACAGTTATGTTAAATCTATAGGAGTTTCATGCATTCTTATATTCAAAATAATTCCTCAGTACATTAACATTTTTAATTCCTTTTCTCAGTATTCTCTTCTTAAAAGATGTTTCTTTTTTTTTTCTTTGATCTCAAAATATTTCTAAAATCCACGCTTAATTTTATACGAAGTGTTAAAATTTACTTCCAGTTCGTCAGTTTTTAAAATCTAAAATATTAAATTTAAACATAAATTCTAGAAATACTTTGACAACTAAGAAAAAAGGGACATTCTACACTACAAATTCTTGAAACACTTTTGCAATATTAACAGAACATAATAATTAACACTTGTAACTAAAATGAGTTTTGATTGTCTTGTGAATGTGTTGTGCCAGGAAAGAGATTGTGCAAAAAGTTTAGTTAAAAATTACTCAATTTTTCCAGAAATGCAGTTGTTGATATCTGTAGGTAAAATTAATCAATTCATTCCGTAATCTCCTGTAATTTTTGCCTATAAAACAAACTGTCTTTTATTTCCTTTTTAAAATTTTGTAATTTTAAAGGTACCAGGTACAAATTGTTTTGAAACTGTTTTACGTGTGTTGATTTATAGTGTTCTAAATTGTGTGGTGATTACTATATGTGTTGCTAATTTGGTGGCAAAGTGTTGTGCAGAACAACACTAGTGTAAGAAACACTATTCACAACACTTTTTGAACACAATTAACAACACTACTTTTAGAACGCATTTCTGCAGCACTTTTACAATATATCAAGAACACAATACCAGCACAAAAAACATTTTGTGTATGAAGTTTTCTGATTCACAACTCATTAATGTGTTGTAAATTTGGTGACAAAAATGTTCTAAAATGAGTTTATTTTTATGTTAAAAAATTGCAGTATATAAGAAGAGAACACTGAAAAAAAAATAAGTTAAAGATATTAATTTCCTGAAAAAATATTCTGAATATATAAGAATACATGAAACGACTTAACATAAAGGAAGGAAATTCGTCAGATGAGTGACTAGCAGCGAATTAAATAAAATAAAAATTGGAAGAAGTTTCTTTGTTTTTTACAATTTTAATCTCAAACCGGAAGACAACATTCATTCAGAACAATTTGCGTTCATTAAAAGCTTGTGCTTATTAAAAGAAATTTGTTCTTTGGGATTTTGTGAAAATTTATCGAAATTAGTTTTACAATCATCTAACGCTACTGACTGAATTGTCTGTTTAGGTAGTTGCGTCAATACTTCCTTTTTCTAAATGGATAAAGTCATTTTTGTGAGAATCTGTTTTGGATCCAAATGGATTTCAATAAGGTCATGGATATACAAATTAAACTATAAATTAAAATTTTAGCAGTAGTTATCTGAAGTATAAACGTTTGAAATTGAAACAGCGTCGATCATCCCTTAATATCCTCTAGCAGCCACAGGCAAGAATCCTTCATGGATGTGACACAAAAACACATAGTCCCTATTTCTCCATGCTCTGCTGCCATTTCATGGGAAACTGGCGGAGAGAGAAAATTCTCCTTTCATATGATTTCTGGTTGGCTTCAAGTACTTCATGGCAATAAAAAATGAATAATCCTTGGGTCCAAATGGACAGAAAGTGTAAAAACTCACCCGAGTTTGCGGTTAGTAGTCTATGTGTGGCACATGCGTAATCCCTGGTATCCTGGCCTCTCAGCACTGGAAGCGTTGAGAAGATTCGACAGGCGAGAAATTGCCGCCCTCCGAAAAATCCGTATATGTAATCGCGATAGCTTTCATGTGCAATCTGCGTGTCCACGTGAGGAGGGTATTTTTTTAATATTTTTTATGAATGTCTCATATCTGCTTTAGCTTATCTTATGGTGACCAAATGCGGAGAAAATATCGTTTTTCAACTTTTTATTTTTATTTTTTAAGAGAGAGAGAAAGAGAGTGAGAAGGTCGTTTTTCAGGTTGGTTTGAAATTTTTTTTCTGTTTATATATATATATCTATATATACACATATGCGGTCAGCTCTCGTTAACTTGAAATAGGATAATTCGAGTTTTCGCTTAATTCGAACTAAACATGAACTTCCGAATTTTCAATAGCAGAATAAAATTAAAAATTTTCCTTTATTCGAACTCATTTTCTCTTGACTGCGTTTAATTCAAACTAATGAAAATTCCGATTCTTTTTTTTTTTTTTTTCACATTTTTACGAATTTTATATCTTTGCAGTAGCTTATCTTTTTTTATATTTTTTGTAGAATCGTTCTGAACTAGTATACATGTATTCCCATGCATTTGATATCCACTTTTTTAGCACCCCGTCAGTCCATTAATGACACCTCCACCCCCTTCTTCCATTGTGCTTGTTCTAATCGATTAATTTGTTTATGTACTGGAAACTTTGTCTAAGGTGGAATCGATCAGGACCGAGAAAATTTCCCGTAGTAGACAATATTTTGTCTTTGACAAATTTTACTCTATGGATTCTCAGGGACTTGAAATCTTTCCCAGTTAGAAAAAATTCTGTCTTACGCAGATTCCGTATTACAGAGAGTTTACTCTATTTACATCTTTTAATTTAATGTTAAGTCATAATCTAATGATAACAACCGAAATAAATTTTAAAAAATACTATGAAAAGTTTTAGAAATTCGAATTGACAGAATTCAGTGTTTGTATCAGTACAATGCTTCTAAACTAGAAATAAACTAAAACAATCCACAAATCATGAAAATGAAATAATAACGGAATATTATCGTCGTCAATTGTATTCACGAATCTACAAACTTGAATTATTTATTATTCATTTATTTATATATCTAGACATTTTATTTTTTAAGTATAACGTTGTATGTTTTAAGTTAAAATATTTATAGCTTAAAAAATGGGAAATGATTACAAATGATGCAAATAAAACTTTCATTTTAATTCTGAATATTTTTAAAAATATTGCTTAATGCTATATTACACTCAAAAAACCTTATTTTTGTCTTTTTGTATTTCAGTGAATGACGGTAGAGATTTAAATGGTGACCTTCATGACGACGAATCAAAGAGACAGAGAACACAGTACAACGGCGATCAAATATACGCAACAGTAAGTACATTTGAAACATTACTATGTTCATTAAATATATAAAAATCCCAAAGTGCATAAAATAACAAATTATTTACTCAAAAAAGGACTTTTCGTATTATTCCTTTAAATTGGCTCCTTTTTTGATAGAATAATTGTGAGTAATTAAGTAAAGAACTTTGTCGCATCACCATACATTATAAATAAATAAAACAAAAGATATTTTCGAATCATTGTTGATTAAAATTTAAGACATGAGGAAATTGTAAGGATTCAAATTTGCCAATGAATTAGACGTAGCATTTATTATTATTATTATTATTAATCAATCGAATATTCAATGAGTTACTGTTTTAACGCATGGTGTGTTTAAATGTTATCTTGAACAACCAGTGTTGTTTACTGTGGAAAGAAAACAATAGTGTAGTAAATAAAATCTTTTAATGAACGTTTATTGCTAAAAAAAAAAAAAAAAAAAAAAAACATTTTACGTGTTTTTAGTTGTTAGTGTCTGTGTTTGAATCATAATATTTGCTAGTTTTTGTTTCATTATTGAGATATTAGAGAAATTTTGTATGATTCCCACAGTTGTAAATATTATATGTTTTAATTTTTAACTTTTAATTCAAAGTAATTATAAACTACTTTCAAAAGCGTAAGCTAAAAACTTATGATTAAAACTTTACAGCTGTTTTACGTCTTGAAAAGATAGTTGATGTGGTGCTTTGTAAATTTTACATAACGTTCGAAAAATGTTATGCACAAAATTGTATTACCGTACTAACTTTTGTGAATAGTCCATATATTGGATGCCCTAAAATAAACTGGCTGTTTAAATATATATATATATATATATATATATATATATATATATATATATATATATATATATATATGTTATTTGCAAACAGCGACTAATATTTAAAAAAATCTGTTTGTACTGTAATGCGTTTTAATTTCAAATAGCTACGATAAATGGCGCTAGTAGCAATAGGCGCTAAATCGAGCTGCAAAACCAAAATTACTCAGATTTGACACGGACGAAGTAGCTTAAACATATGGAGTGGATCTCGTTCATCTATACAATCGTGTTCTTAGGGCCTGATTCTGAATTCAGCCAAAATGAAATCCACTCCCATATGTTTAACTTTCACATCAATGCTAAGCGATTTCGTTTTTGGCCATCGATAAAGTGTCGATTAAATGCCGATTATTAATAACGATTAGATTATATTTGGCGCTACTGTTTAAGCTATTGCTGCTTTTTAAATTGAAAATCACAGTAAAAAAAGAAAAAAAAAGCAGAAAATAATAATAATAATAAGACTGGCATCTTACACAACTCTCCTGCAAGATATTTTTAAATAGCTATCACCGGAAGTTACTGAATTTTAAAAACAGATAATCCCTTTAGGCCATCCGGTATGTATGTTGTTGTTCTAAATTTAAAATTTATAATATTGGAATCTTATCTTAAAACTTAATTTATAATTTATATTTATTTTATAATGATTATATATAAATACTTTTATAGATACAACCAAAGTAATTCAAATAATACCATTCAATAAACCAATGAAACCAGTATTTTTACAATCATATTATTGAAAACAGTTGAAGTTTAAAGCGAAATAGAAGGCAGATTACCAAAATAATTAAGCATAAATGGACATTAGAAGGCTTTTTCATTAAACTACTCTTCAGGGGTGCATAATTCAATGAAAAAGCAAAAACAACCAACCAGTTTCTGTTATGGGACGTGCTAAAAGCTAATTATTCGTCCCATAATGCAACCTACTGGTTGGAAGTTATTTACTATTACAAATTAGTAAAAAGATATTCATTGAAGAAAATAAAAACAATATGACAAAATGACAATAATATAATATTTCTTAAAAAAGTATACAGGGTGATTCATAAAAGATGGGCAGAACTTTAAGGGGTTATAGTACACTTAAAGACAAATAATATTAAATAGGAGACCAAGGGTCCCAGACGTATTCCCAAGGAGATAGGGGGCATTAAAGTTTAGGGTCCGAAATTTCAAATGATTATAAAAAATGGAAAAATTGGTCGATTCGTTTGCGGTTTTTGCAAAAAATTTTCTTTATGCCAGTATTTTCTTGAAATAAAATTTTAAAGTTCAATTTCAAAAAATGCCAATAGGGGGCGCTTTAGACTTTGGAGTAACAAACAACTTTTTTTTAACGTTATTTTTTGTATTTCTTTAAATGATTTCGAAAGCTTAGACTTAAACTTAAATTTTGATCTAAAAATCTGAGTCCTAACGAGTAGTTAAGTAGCGTAAACTGAAATTTGAAACCCTTCTCCCCCCAGAACAAAAATCAGTTATTCCCGATCTTTGTGTCGTAGATTAGGCTCTAACTACTGCCGCGTTTTGCTAAAATTATTCTTTATGTCAGTATTTTCTTGAAAATAAATTTTAAAGAAAAGTTTCAAAAAATTCCGATAGAGGGCGCTTTAGACTTTGGAGTAACGAACACCTATTTTATACCGTTATTTTTTGTGTCTCATTAAATGCTTTCTAAAGCTTAGACTTAAACTTAAATTTTCAGCTCAAGATCTGAATCGCTGAGCGTGGTTCAGTAGCGAGGGGAGGGGGCTCAAATTTCAACTTCTGAACATAGTTCAGTTTGCACTACTTAACCATGCCCAACGATTCTGTGCTGTGATACGAGGCAAAAATACAAATTTCGTCAAGGACTGCATAGTCGGAATTCACTCATAAAGGCACTGGCACAGTTGAAAACGTCGCTCATGCAAACGTTAAAGCTCCATTCCTGACGCTAGTCACCGGGTGAAGAAGGAGACAGAAAGTATGCAAATGTCAAGTGGGGAAAGAAGAAGAACACGTATGCAAAATTTCGACACGATTCAGGCATAAAAACCACTGAACGGTGAGTCAAGTGTAAGTCGCTGTAGTAATGAATCGGAAGATGGTGCCCTTCACGAACAAGGAAAAGGCTGAGATGCATTTAATTTACGGAGCGGCAGATGGAAATGGTGCAGAGGCACAACGAATGTACGGAGAGCGATTTCCCAACAGGCGGTTGCCTAACCGCAAAACTTTCGAGCGCTTGCACAGACAGTTGTGTGAGACGGGATCATTTCTCGCTTCCCGGTCGAATGCAGGTCGTGCAAAAAAGGACGAATCAGTAGTTGTTGCAGAAGCCATTCTGGATGTAGTAGCGGCGCAGCCAAGTACAAGTACACGAACAGTGGCTAGGCAGGTGGATACCTCACAGTCCATGACTTGGAGGGTACTGAAGGATGAACATTTGCTCCCGTTTCATGTGCAACGAGTCCAGAAACTGTCTTCAGGGGATTATCCAAATCGTATTGAATTCGCCCGCTGGTTTCTGCAGCAGAACGCGCTAAATCCACATTTTGGACTAACTGTGCTTTTCACCGATGAATGTACCTTCACACGTGAAGGTACATTTAACACACACAATGCACATGTATGGGCGGATGTCAATCCACATGCTACGTATCCACATGCTCATCAGAGACGCTTTTCCATCAATGTTTGGGCAGGAATCCTCGGAGACCACCTAATCGGACCGTACCTTCTTCCTGAACGCCTCAACGGTAAAACATACCTCACATTTCTGCAACATGTGCTGCCAGACCTGTTAAACGTTGTTCCTCCACGCATCCGGCGGGTCATGTGGTTCCAGCACGATGGAGCGCCAGCCCATTACGTACGTGACGTCCGCAACTATCTGGACATCACATTTCCGAACAGATGGATTGGTCGAGGTGGTCCTGTTGCTTGGCCTGCTCGCTCGCCAGATCTTTCACCCCTCGATTTCTTTTTTTGGGGACAATTGAAGGCTCTTATGTATGAGACACCCATTGAATCCCCCGAGGAACTGGTCGCCAGACTTTCCGCCGCTGTAGGGGAAGTGCTCGAAAAGCCTGATGTTTTCGCGAATGTTCGCCGTTCCATTCTTCGCCGTTGTTCTGCGTGCATAACCTCTGGTGGTCACAATTTTGAACATTTATTGTAATTACATGTTAATAAATATGCTTTGGTAACATAATCCTAATTTGTGTCTTTTTACCGCGTATCACAGCACACAATGTGTGGACATGGTAAACTGAACTGTGCTCAGGAGTAAAAATTTCAAACCCCTCTCCCCAGAAACTTAACCACGTCTAACGATTCAGATTTTGGGCTGAAAATTTAAGGCTAAGCTTTAGAAAGCATTTAATGAGACACAAAAAATAACGGTATAAAATAGTTGTTCGTTACTCCAAAGTCTAAAGCACCCTCTATCGGAATTTTCTTTAAAATTTATTTTCAAGAAAATACTGACATAAAGAATAATTTTAGCAAAACGCGGCAGTAGTTAGAGCCTAATCTACGACACAAAAATCGGGAATATCTCATTTTTGTTCTGGGGGGAGAAGGGTTTCAAATTTCAAATTTCAGTTTACGCTACTTAACTACTCGTTAGGACTCAGATTTTTAGATCAAAATTTAAGTTTAAGTCTAAGCTTTCGAAATCATTTAAAGAAATACAAAAAATAACGTTAAAAAATAGTTGTTTGTTACTCCAAAGTCTAAAGCGCCCCCTATCAGCATTTTTTGAAATTGAACTTTAAAATTTTATTTCAAGAAAATACTGGCATAAAGAAAATTTTTTGCAAAAACCGCAAACGAATCGACCAATTTTTCCATTTTTTATAATCATTTGAAATTTCGGACCCTAAACTTTAATGCCCCCTATCTCCTTGGGAATACGTCTGGGACCCTTAGTCTCCTATTTAATATTATTTGTCTTTAAGTGTACTATCCCAGCTAGAAAAAGTTTGTAAAAAGAGTGTAAAAAAAGGTGCACAAAAAGTGAGCGTATTTGGCACCTCTGCTTATACACAAAAAGTACAAACCGAATTGTGGACAAAAAGTCTATACGTAAATTGTTCACTTTTTATACACAATCAGAGGTGCCAAATACGCTCACTTTTTGTGCACTTATTATTTTATACTTTTTTTGTATACCTAAATTGTTCACTTTTTATGCACAATCAGAGGCGCCAAATACGCTCACTTTTTGTGCATTTATTTTTTTATATTTTTTTTGTATACCTAAATTGTACACTTTTTATGCACAGATGTGCCAAATACGCTCAGATTTTGTGTGCGTTTTTTTGTACACTTCTTTGCATACTGAATAGTAGGGTGGGCCGAAAAAAACTTTTTTTCGATTTTCGATTATGGCGGGTGCGGAAAACTGGCCACTGGTGGCACTCAGTTCATACAAAAAATTTGAGATTTTTTGGAATTTTTCTTACCCTGCCGCAAACGGCTTGAAGTTTTGCAAAAATGTTCATTTTTGAACTTTTTTCGAAAAAAATTAAAAAATGTTAAATTAAATTTATTTTTATTGTATTTACTTGAAAAGGCTTATTTAATGTACCAAATGTTTAAATAAGATCTGATCATGCATTATTTAATATCTATGTGTATTATAACTTATGCTATTTTTATAGCTTTTTCGCGTATAATAGGCAAAAGTTGTATTTGTTCGAATCGATCGTTAGTTTCTATATTATTTATGTCCCTTGGTCTTCTTTATATTTTTTCTATGTGTCAAACGTCATATATTTGATGGAAAAGACAGCAGTATACTTCAAACAAATCTGGAAGGTGAGAAAGTGGTGAAGCAGGACTCTAAGCGCGCGCAATGATTCGTCGTAATACTCAGGGAGTGAAGGACGAAATCGTTGAGAGCCAACATGCGATAAAGGATTCTTATTATTTATCCTTGCTCAGGTACCTGCGACATTTGTTCAGTTTTAACGTGAAACTCTTTTGTATTGATATGCAGTGCTTTTTGGGTCGTTTAATGTACCATTATAGTGTTTTGTGCGTTTTATTACAACGAGCTTAGAAATGGCTAGTATAAAGGGCCATGACAATGCAAAGACATGCGATAGCGTGAAAAGTAACTCTTTGGGGGCGTCATGCATATTGAAAGAATTACAATTGCCAACTTATGCTGATAATCATCCGCCACTATTACTGGTTGCTTCCCATGTAGAAGTTGTGACAGCAGAGGATACGAATCTCGTCATCGATAAAAACAAAGTCAGAAGAGAGAAATAGAAACTTGGAAAGAAGATACAGGTAGAAGAAGTTATTGAAAGTAGGAAAATTAAAAGCATAATATTTGATGGTAGAAAGGATAAAAGTATATTAAGAGGAAGAAAAATAACAAGCAGCACCGTCGAGAGAAAGGCGAGGAACACATCACTGTGTTGTTTGAACCTGGTTAGGAATACTTGTGTCACTTGATTCCTCGTTCCGTTACCTTGATACCTCATCAGTTTAAAAAAGTCTAACTTTGGTGACTTGGAAGATTGTGTAATGATTTTGCTATTTTTTTCCGTGACAGGAACAAAGGTATCAAGTGACCCAAGTATTCCTAACCAGGTTCAAACAACATGGTGATGTGTTCCTCGCCTTTCCTTCGACAGTGCCGCTTGTTCTTTTTTTCCTCTGAATATACTTTTATCCTTTCTACCATCAAAAAATATGCTTTTAATTTTCCTTCTTTCAATAACTTCTTCCGCCTGTATCTTCTTTCCAAGTTTCTATTTCTCTCTTCTGACTTTGTTTTTATCGATGACGAGATTCGTATTCTCTGCTGTCACAACTTCTACATGGTGGAGCAACCAGTAATAGTTGCGCATGATTACCAGCATAGTTTGGCAATTGCAATTCTTTCAATATGCATGATGCCCCCAGAAAGTTACTTTTCACGCTATTGCGTGTCTTTGAATTGTCATGGCCCTTTACAATAGCCATCTCTAAGCTCGTCGTAATAAAACGCACAAAACACTATAATGGTACATTAAACGACCCAAAAAGCACTGCATATCAATACAAAAGGGTTTCACGTTAACACTGAACAAATGTCGCAGGTAACTTAGCAAGGATAAATAATAAGAATCCTTTATCGCATTTTGGCTCTCAACTATTTCGTCCTTCACTCCCCGAGTATTAGACGAGTCATTGCGCTCGCTTAGAGTCCTGCTTCACCACTTTCTCACCTTCTTTTGAAGTATACTGCTGTCTTTTCCCCAAATATATGACGTTTGACACATAGAAAAAATATAAAGAAGACCAAGGAACATAAATAATATAGAAACTAACGATCGATTCAAACAAATACAACTTTTGCCTATTATACGCAAAAAAGCTATAAAAATAGCCTAAATTATAATACACATAGATATTAAATAATGCATGATCAGATCTTATTTAAACATTTGGTACATTAAATATGCCTTTTCAAGTAAATACAACCAAAATAAATTTAATTTAACATTTTTTATTTTTTTCGAAAAAGTTCAAAAATGAACATTTTTGCAAAACTTCAAGCCGTTTGCGGCAGGGTAAGGAAATGTCCAAAAAATCTCAAATTTTTTGTATGAACTGAGTGCCACCAGTGGCCACTTTTCCGCACCCGCCATAATCGAAAATCGAAAAAAAGTTTTTTTCGGCCCACCCTACTGAATAGCCCTAAATTGTATACATTATGTGAATACGAATTATTTCCAGCTGAGCGAAAAATTGCCCAGGCCGGGAATCGAACCCAAATACTTGGCTTACAAGGCAAATTCTTTACCTGTTAAGCTATCTGGGCGATAGCCAGCTGGGATTTTTTGCTTAGATAACCTTATTGGTCGTAACATCTGCTCTGTCATTTGAAACAGCTCGCAGAATACACTGCAGGTAATTGAACTCCATATAACGATGGATACGTAGATATACTATTATTTTTAACACAACCAAACTGATTGGTAAAGTTATTATACGAATTATTTCCAGCTCAGCGAAAAATTGCCCAGGCCGGGAATCGAACCCGGATACTTGGCTTACAAGGCCAATGCTTTACCTGTTAAGCTATCTGGGCGATAGCCAGCTGGGATTTTTCACTCAGATAACCTTATTGGTCGTAATAGTATATCTACGTATCCATCGTTATATGGAGTTCCATTACCTGCGGTTTATTCTGCGAGCTGTTTCAAATGACAGACCAAATGTTATGACCAATAAGGTTTTCTGAGCGAAAAATCCCAGCCGGCTATCGCCCAGATAGCTTAACAGGTAAGCATTGGCCTTGTAAGCCAAATATTCGGGTTCGATTCCCGGCCTGGGTAATTTTTCGCTCAGCTGGAAATAATCAATTCGTATGATAAATTTACGAGTCAGTTTGATTGTGTTAAAAATAATAGTATTATGTGAATATTCGGAAATGCCAAATACACTGATTTTGTGCGCTTTTCCTTTTACATACCAAATAGTCTTACACTGTACACTTTTTATATATAATCAGAGGTGCAAAGAAAAAATATACGCAGGTGTTTTTTCTGCTAAATAATTAAAATCTGCAGAAATTAAACTTATATCTATAAAAATGCATATAAATTTTAGATTCTGAACAAAAGCATACATTAAGTAAATAAACCTGCAATGAAAATTGAAATATCATAAAAAATGCTCAGTCAAATAATTATTTCAAATCTACAGGGGAAAAAAAATCGTTTGGCAGAAAATTTTGAAAAGGACGTGACAATTGATTTTACTTTAGTTATTGAATGATAATTCTGTGTGTGCTTGTTAAAATGCAAAACATAGCAAAATAAATAAAAATAAAATAAATAAAAAATAAATGCAAGTAAAAAATTTGTAAAGGATGCTTCTATTTGTTTAACATTAGATTTTAAGTGTTGTCACATAACTAGTTGTAGGCTCATCAGGATAATTCCAAAAAATCCCCGCCAGATCATCTAACAGCCGCAGGTAGATCTAGATTTCGAAAGTACTAACTACTAATTTTATCAACAAAAACTAAATCAAGATTAGGCATAATCCCAGTTTAACAATTTTATCTGGTCACTTTTTTTTTTTTTTTTTTTACAATAAAAGTTGGTTTTATTGAAATCATGTTAGTTTTTTTTTTTTTTTTTTTTTTTTTTTTTTTTTTTTTTTTTTGCCCAACTCTATTATTACTGTAAAATCCTGATTGTAAGCATCCCTTCATACTTTCAAGCAGTGTTCTCGCTGTTGCTTGCCAATGTGTCGAATTGCGATTAAATTCTTAATTTGGTGAGTAAACAAGCGATTAGATTCGCCAAATTGCTAGTGCTCAATTTTTGCTTTTCCTTTTTCGTTTTTCATACATATGCATATACAGTAGACTCCCTCAAATCCGCACAGCTTGGGACCAGGGGTTGTGCGCATTTTAGAATTTTTCGGATTTCTGGTCATTGCTTTGTTTACATTTTTAAACAGTAATTTGAATGTAATTAATAGTGCATTCGCAACTATAATGAATGCATATAATAAAATAAGTAATGAACTAAAAATAATAAAAATTTAGATAATTTTTTTAATGATTAAAGTTCTAATAGCAAAGGTCAAGTTAATAATCAATAGTGTATGATTAAATATTCATTATAAAGATTAATATTCTTCCAAAATTACTCAACAAAACTTGCCTCATAAAAGTACATTACTAATTCACATAAAAATCATAAAATAAGGATTTTTTTTTTCTTCAAGTTTAGCCAAGCTTAATAACCAAAATATCTTGATAATGCATAATATATTTGGTAAGATTGTAATTACCAGTAATATCAGCAATATCTTGAATTTTTTCAAATATATATATATATATATATATATATATATATATATATATATATATATATATATATATATATATATATATATATATATATATATATATATATATATATATTTCCTTATGAAAAAAACATGAATAGAGTATTAAGAAAATTACAAATTAAAAAATATATGAAATTGATACAAAACTAAGAAAAAATCACATTTTGTATCAATATCCAAACTGGAATTTTCATTGTTTACATCCATAAAATATTTTAGAGAGTTGCGGATTTCTGGTTTGTGGATTTCAGGAAGTCTACTGTATATATATATAATATATATACATATTTTTTATATTTGTAGCGTATAGTTGAAATTAGATTAATAACAATCGCTGTCACAGTTTGAGCTCCACGGCGAATCTATTTTGCTAATACTTTTTTCATTTGGCGAATGTATTTTATTTTTAATTCGCCAAATTACTAATGTTGGTTAAATGTCAGCGAGAACACTGCTTTCAAGCAATTTTTATTTTCCACACTCACATATAAGCCCCCCCCCATATTACACACACACCTCTTTTGTGGTAAAAAAATATTTAAAAATCTAAGTGTTAAACTGCGTGTTTAACACTTCGTATAACACTTTCATAACAAGTACTCACTGGAAACTTTTTAAAATTTTTTATTGCTACCAGACAGTAATATCATATTTGCTCATAGGCCATAATAAAAACCGTTGAATGTAAACGTGCAATTATTTCATTTATTCTACCTATTACATGTATATTCATAGAAATTTATCAAAATATTTAATCTACATTCAGTGACTTAGTGAAAACTTGAGCTAGTTCATACACAGGGTGCATAAAAGTGCTTATTTTTTAGTACTCCTATTTCTGAATTTTGCTTATACTGTTAAAGGAATGAAAACCATGTATAAAAATGAAAAACAATGGTATGTACTGATTACAGCACTGAAGTGTAATAAATATTATTTTTAATGCATGTTGCTGATATTCAATTTCTGTTCTTGGAGATGCATAAAATCCTCCCAAATATTATTTTTTTACTTTGCTTTTAATGGGAAAAAAAAGAAATCCCCCAAAGGGACCTTTTTTTAAGAATGACCCATATGCATATATTTACAGTAGCACTCCGGTTATCCGAAAATTGACTTAACCAAAAGATCTTAAAATTCCTTTTTAAATGTAAAAAATTTTACTGTCAACACAATTTTTACCGATGTCAATTGACACCTTTCAACATATTTTGATTTATGATTACTATTTTATTTGTAAGTTTTACACCAAAACAATTCCGAATCATTTTTATTACATTGAAATTTGTTTTAATTAGCTTTAAAGATTAGAAGCAAAAATCAGAACTTTGAAAGGTGCTTTTGGACACTAGTAGAAATAGTGTTAAACTTTTTTTTTTTTTTTTAATAAACAGAGTTAACTTACTTATTTGGTCCACTGCATAATTTTGGCTCTTTATTATATATATATGTAAAATACTTCATTATTTTACATAATATGTTGTGATTTTCTTTTGATTTTCAACTTTGCATGGTATCAATGCTGATTTATCACACCATCTTTTAAATAAATAACAACACATTTGTTGTTGCATCTTCTTGTACTTCAATATCTAAAAGTGACACATTTTTTATCTCAGTAGCTTCACTGTGTGTAATCCTGTTCCACATCTACCACATAATCTGTAATACGTTACAACGTTTTTATTACAGCACCGTATTAACTATCAAGCTTTTCACCATAAGCTTCTCAGTTATTAAAAAAATCCTATGGAACGCCGGTTATCCAAAACAACCTATGGAACCCCGGTTAATCGAAAATGCTTTGGTCCCATACTTTTAAGATAAAGAACCATGGGTGCAAGTTTGAAATTTTGCCAAGACTGAAAATATTTTGAATTCCCCCCCCCCCCCAATCTTTAGCCAAAATTTGGTATTTTTGTGCAATCTTTTGCCAAAATTTGCTACTTTTGACAAAAATCAGACTTTGTACAGCCTCAGAAAAAAAAAAAAAAAAAAAGCTGTAACTTTCAAGGACATTTGACAAAATTAGAACTTTTCTGTAATTTTTTAACAAAATTAGTGTCTTTTGTGAACTTTTTACAAAAATCGCACTTTTTTCCACTGTTTTTTCAATGACATTTGCATTTATCCATGATCCTTTAGAAATATTCGTAGTTTTTCTAACCCTTTTTTGACAAAATTCAGATATTTTCTACGATCTTTTGAGAAAATTTGCATATTTACTGCGATCCTTCGTCAAAACTCGTGTATTTTCCATGATCTTTCGTCAAAATTTTCGTATTTTCTGCTACCTTTTGTCAAAATACACTTTTTTCTGTGATCCTTTGAAAAAACTCTCGTATTTTCTACGATCCTTCTAAAAAATTCTCTCATTTTCTCTGATCTTTCGACAAAATTGCGATTTTTCTTCGATCTTTCGATAAAATTCGCGATTTTCCTCCGATCTTTCGTCAAAATTAGCGATTTTCTGCTACCTTTCTACAAAATACTTCTATTTACCTCAACCTTACAACAAATTTCTCATATTTTTGGGCAAAATTTACATATTTTCTGCGATCTTTCGGGAAAATGCGGGTATTTTTCGTGATCTTGAGGAAAAATTTGGATATTTTCTACGATCTTTTGGAAAAATTCACATATTTTCTGCAATCTTTCGACAAAATTCGCTTATTTCTCCTGGTCTTTCGACAAACTCTACATATTTTCCTCAATTTTTTGACAAAATTAGAACACTTCTTCGATCTTTCGAGAAAATTAGAGTATTTTCCACGATCTTTCCACAAAAAGTAGAGTATTTACCACAATCTTTGACAAAAAGTAGAGTATTTTTCACGATTATCTTGGAAAATTAGAGTATTTTCGTAATCCTTTAACAAAAGCCGCGACTTTTTCCATAATCCTTTGACCGAAGTTGCGCTTTTTCCGAAATCCTACGATGGAAAGAGTTACCTCCCGCATTTTTTTGAAGAAAATAGCTTTTTTCCAGGATCGTTTGACAAATTTATAGGTTTTCTGCACGGTTGCATTGGTTTATAGGTATAAAAAATTTGAGAATTTTCTTGATTGCCTTTGCAAAAATTGTAAATTTTCTTGATTACCTTTGTAAAAATCGATAATTTTGTCGACCAGACTCAAAAAATCATAAATTTCATCGATCGGCTTCGTAAAAATCACGCGTTTTGTCGATCGAATTCGTAAAAATCTTATTTTTGTTGTCAAACAAGAAAAAAAAATCAATAATTTTGTTGATCGGCTGTGGAAAAGTTGCAAATTTTACCTATCGTGAGAAAAAAAATTTCAAATTTCATCAACTGGCTTTGTAAAAGTCACGAATTATGTCAATAGCTTTGTAAAACTTTGATTTTCGTCAATTGGTTTCATAAAAATCATAAATTTTATTGATTAGATGCAGAAAAATTGTGAATTTTGGCAACTGTCTTTGTAAAAATCACGAATTTTGTTAATAGGTGCAGAAAAATTGCAAATTTTCTCAATCGGCTTTGTAAAAATCAATAATTTTGTCGACCAGACTCGAAAAATCATAAATTTCATCGATCGGCTTCATAACAATCACGCATTTTGTCGATCCAATTCGTAAGAATCTTATTTTTGTTGTCAAACAAGAAAAAAATCGATAATTTTGTTGATCAGCTGTGGAAAAGTTGAGAATTTTACCTATTGTGTGAAAAAAAAATTACAAATTTCATCAATTGGCTTTGTAAAAGTCATGAATTATGTCGATAGCTTTATAAAAAGCGATATTTTTGTTCGAAATCGTTTTGTCGACCAGACTCGAAAAATCGCACATTTTGTCGATCTATTTTGTAAAAATCTTATTTTTGTGTTCAAACAAGAAAAAATCGATGATTTTGTGGATCAGCTGTAGAAAAATTGCGAATTTTACTGATCATGTGAAAAAAAATGCAAATTTCGTTGATTGGCTTTTTAAGTCACGAATTTTGTAGATTGCTTGGTAAAAATCGTGATTTTCGTCAATTGGTTTCATAAAAATCAGAAATTTTATTGATCAGATGTAGAAAAATTGCGAATTTTTCCAACAATTTTGTAAAAATCACGAATTTTGTTGATTAGTGCAGAAAAATTGCGAATTTTCTTAATCGACTTTGTAAAAGTAGATAATTTTGTCGACCAGACTCGCTAAATCGTAAATTCCGTCGATCAGCTTCATAAAAATTGCACATTTTGTCGATTCATTTTGTAAAAATCTTATTTTTGTTGTCAAACAAGAAAAAATCGATAATTTTGTTGTTCAGCTGTGGAAAAATTGTGAATTTTACCGATCATGTGAAAAACAATTGCGATTTTTGTTAATCAGTTTCGTAAATATCAAATTTTATTGATCAAATGAAGAAAAATTGTGAATTTTCTCAATCATTTAGTTAAAAATTGATAATTTCGTCGACCAGACTCGAAAAATTGTAAACTACATTGATCGGCTTCATAAAAATCCCATATTTTGTCAACCCATTTCTTAAAAATCATAATTTTTGTTCACTTCATCAATCAGTTGTGGAAAAATTGTGTATTTTACCGATCATGTGAAGAAAGATTGCAAATTTCGTCGATTGGCTTTGTAAAAGTCATGAATTTTGTCAATTGCTTTTAAAATTTTTAATTTTTGTAGATCGGTTTAAAAAAAAATCATACATTTTTTTGATCAGGCATAGAAATATTGTGAATTTTCTCGATCGGTCATATAAAAATCAATAATTTTGTTGACCAGACTCAAAAAATCGTAAATTCCATCGATCAGCTTCATAAAAATCGCACATTTTGTCGATTCATTTTGTAAAAATCTTATTTTTGTTGTCAAACAAGAAAAAATCGATAATTTTGTTGATCAGCTGTAGAAAAATTGCGAATTTTACCGATCATGTGAAAACAATTGCAAATTCCATTGATTGGCTCTGTAAAAATCAAGAATTCTGTCGATTGCTTTGTAAAAATCGCGATTTTCGTCAATCGGTTTCATAAAAATCAGAAATTTTATTGATCAGACGCAGAAAAAATTGTGAATTTTGGCAACTGTCTTTGTAAAAATCATGAATTTTCTTGATTGGTGCAGAAAAATTGCGAATTTTTTTAATTGGCTTTGTAAAAATAGATAATTTTGTTGACCAGCTTCATAAAAATCGCACATTTTGCAAAAATCTTATTTTTGTTGTCAAACAAGAAAAGATTGATACTTTTTATTAGTAATTTTTGACGATTTAAATTTTTTTCCCCGATCATTAGGAGAAATTTACACTTTTCCAGCAATCCTTTGAAGAAATTTACCCAACACAGTGAGGTTTGTACTGGCATTTTTGTTGTATTTCATCTGTTACCTCCCCCATATAAAAATGACAACAAATTTTAATGCATACTCCCATCAATTCCAGAGATAATAAAATTCATCACCGAAAAAGCAGAAATCCATGTTTCTGCAGAAGAGTAACATGTCTGTATTCAATTTCTATTATTAGAGATGCATATAATTCTATCAAATGATTTTTATTTAATTTGTGTTAATGGAAAAAAATTCCCAAAAGGAAACTTTATTTTAGAATGACCCATGCCTATATATAGGTATTGCATATGACAATTGCAAAAAACTAAATCAAAAAATTTATAATGGAAAATGCAGTTATTCATACGCCATTGTCCATTCGCAGTGAACCTAGACTTTCAGTTGTGACATTGAGAAGTCAGATGTAAAGTACCACTTTTTAATGTTAAAAGTGAAGTGAATCAGTGCGAAATATGATATGCATTTGCCATCCAAGATGAATGCTCAGTCAGAGAATTTTCTAACCAAGGGATCGCATTTTGTTTTCTCAGCAACTATTTTTCATTTGCAAAAATCACAAAAAAAATGATATAAAAGTGCCCATTTTGAGTAACCTTTTTTAAAAATTACCAGCAGCAGAAAATTCTCCAAGTATCTGCAGCAAATACTTCAGGGCCAAAAAATAATCTGCAGGTAAAATATTTTTACAATTGAAGCATTAATTAATCAAACAGTCACTTACCTGTGATGTATTTAGAGTCTTTTTTTTTTTTTTTAATGTTTATTAACAACCTAAATTTTTCAAATAGTAAGTAATAAAAACTAAACATGACATGAAGCAAAATAAACATTTAATGAAAAAGAATCTGCAAAAAAGAAAATAAAATCTATGCCCATCTCACGTCTTTTTTACCTCACAAAACAATTATAATTTAAGGGGGAATTCATTTTTATTTTTCATAAGAATTTCCATTTGTTTTGAAAAACAATCTGAGCATGTAATAAATGTAAAAAAATCAGCAAATTAAATTAATATCAGTGATTAAATCAATATCAACGAATAAATTAACATCAACAATTAAATTAATAATGTGTGGTTGTTATTACAAACAATAACAATGCATTAATGAGTAATGTGAAATTTTCATTAAGTCCCTGCAAATTCATAAACTTGGAGCAAAAGGCGAAATTTTTTTTCGATCCCGATCGATTCCACAGGGTTTGCCTGTGCTTACAAATGACTGAGTCATCTGAAATTTTCACAGAGATACTTGTGAAATATTAACTTTGGTATAAACGCTATAATTTAAATTAGAAATAATAAAAATAAAAAAAGACGGAACACGCGGTAATATCCATTCGTTTCTCTCGCTTCGCGGTCGAGTGACGTCACATGTAAACACACCAGCTCCAAGTCTCTGTGTTGAGAAGTATTAATGCTTCTGGCTCCTAGAGTTGGAAAGATCGCTATAGCGGTACATGCAAGAATAATAAATAAATTAACAATTATTAAAAAGGATACGTCTGATTTTTGAAAGCGCAAGTAATTTTCATAATAATTGGAAGCTATATACCTAATAAGGGAAAAGGGCAAATTGTAAGCTTGTTGAAAAAGTAGAGTGTTTGCGCGCGTGTTGTGAGCATGGGTGTGTGTGTGCGTGGGTGGGGGGGGGGGGGGGGGTCCTGTTCACTTCCTCCAATTTTGAAACTTAATTATTTAATTTTTTTTTTATTTTGAAAAACTTCATAAAATTTATTCTTTTCGAGAAATTTAAAATAAAAAAGGAAGTAAGACATTTTCTGATAGGGGGATGAAAGCATGTGAGAGCAATTGCCCCCTCCCCTTCTTTTTAAAATTTGATTAATTAAAATTTATTTTTCTCTTATTTTGAAATTCGTAGTCAAATTTATTATTTTCGAGTAACTTAAAAAAAAAAAAATTAAAAATTTTGCAATTGGGGAAGGGGGCATAGAATGGCTTTTGACCCTCTCTCGATTTTGAAATTTAACTAAGTTTTGTTTTTCTACGATTTTGAAAAACACAGCAAAATTTATTCTTTCTAGGAGTAGGCACATTTTGCCCTTAACAGGATTTTGAAATTTAATTAACTTTTTTTTTTTTTCGTTTTGAAATGCCCAATAAAATATGTTAATTTAAAATTAAATGATTTTTATGGGGAAGAGGTCATATGAGAGTCATTGCCCCTCCCTTAAGTTTGATTTAAATATTATTTGGTCTAAAATACAATTGAATTTTATTTTTGAATGATTTTGAAAAACATAGTAAAATTATGTCTTTTCGAGAAATTTAAAATAAAAGAGAAATTAAATATTTCCGTAAAGTTAGAGGGTTTTACTAAAAACATTACCCCTCCCCTAAGTTTAAAAATTTATAATTAATCAAAATTTCTATTTTTCTTATTTTTAACACATTCGCTGCCGATCACGCGCCAGCGCGTGATATGGCGCCAACGTAAAGGGGCCAATCACTCGCCAGCGCGTGATGTGAGGGGATATCAAATAGCCAGTCACGCGCTGGTACGGAAAAATCTTTCACTGATTATTTGTTATAAAAAATAAATGGGCTTCTGGGAAAAACCCACTTCTACAGTGCGGCATTAACTATCATCACATCTTCAAGTAAGCGGCAGCGAATGTGTTAAAAGATAGTAGAATTTATTATTTTTAAGCAACTTAAAATATAAGATAATCTCAAGGAAGTTTCCGGTAATGAAGCGAGGGGGGGGGGGGGGAGGTTCATTACCCCTATTTCTGGATTTTGAAATTTAAATAATTAAATTTGTTTTTCTTCAAATTTGATAAGCATACTAAAATGTATTTAATTTGTTTACCTTAAAATTAAAATCGAACTGAGAATTTTCTTTTATTGAGAAAGGGCCCACAACCTCACGATTTTGAAATTTAATTAACTCATTTTATTTTGGCTTATTAAGACATAATCCAGTTTATTCCTTCCGATTGAATGCAAGTTGAATACAACAATTAGTTTACTTTTGAAAATTTTCACAAATTTAGAAAAGGCACCAGGCATGGAAATAATAATCCCTGTAATGAAAAAATCTAATTTTCACATCCATAAAAAAATAGTACATAATAGTTGCAAAATTGGAATCTATTTTTTTTTCTCAAAAAAAAAAAAAAAAAAAAAAAAAATTGCACAATTTTTGCACGCATGGAATATTTATTTATTTTATGCAAAAAAAGTGTACTGTTTTTGATAACTTATAATGTTCACTTTTTTGTATGCATAAAACATGAAAATATTTTTCACAAAAAGTACATACTTTTCGGAGTATTCAAAAATATTCACTTTTTGTGCACAAATTGTGTACAATCTAAACTTTTTTGCAAACAAAGTGTAAAGTTTTTTTAGCTGGGATAACCCCTTAAAGTTCTGCCCATCTTTTATGAATCACCCTGTATATATTCTAAAATATTTACCATACCTATATCCTAGCATGATGTGTAGTTCAAGTGAATCTAAATTAGATATAAATTACATGTGACTTTGTAACAGTTAAGGTTATAGTCACAGTATAAGTCATATAGATAATAAAATTAAAATTGTAAAAATAAATATAAAAATTAGTAGAACATATATTATACTATAAAATTCATAATACATTTAGAAAAAAAAATAATTGCTACTGTTAGAAGTATTATATTTTTAAACAATTATTAATATTACTATATTAATTATTTAACTAGAATATGTTACTTCAACTTCTAGTACAATAAATGTTTTAGTGCTGCCATCTATATGAATAATATATTAATTAAATTATATACTTATGGTGCTGCCATCTATTATTGAGAAATATTATTGGAATAAAATAAATTATTTAAAAGCTAAGAATTTTCCAAGAATAATTTCTATTCTAATATTTTATAAATAATTTCTTTAAGACAAATTCAATAGACAACCATATCTTATCTCAATAACTTGATCATTATTAAGTTATGCATATTAATTTTAGGTATACATAAATTTTAATACTATGTGCAAAGTTTTTTTTTTTTTGTTTGTTTAAATATATAATAATTAACCATTGCGTATTATCCAGACACCACCACCCTCCCCCGTAATCTAACATCTAACCCACCCATCCATCCTATTATACATATTTTTTAATTTTTTGTATTTTTTATTTTATTTTTTTATTTATTTTTTTTTTGTATTATTTTTATTTTTTATCATTTTTTTAAACATTTTTTTTTACGCAATGTGTTAATTTTTTTTAAGATCATGTAATAACTTATTATATATTAAAGATTATAGAAGTTCTTAACAATAACATCATATGGTGCTGCATAAATTAGCATTTTAATGTTTGCAATATTTGGTTGAGGAGCAGATATATAACTAACTGTCTTATAATTATAACATTTCTTTAATTCCTGCATGGATTAAATTATAAAATGTTATTTTACTACATTTTTCCAGTATGGGCGTATAATAATTTTAAAAAAATTATAAAATCAAAAACACTATTATGGAGAGTGGGTTGAGTATTATTGAAAAATTTATTGAAAATGTATACAAAATATTGATTGCTTCATGAATTGGAAATTATAAGAAATAATAAAGATAACTAATGAATAAATAACTATTACAGATGTGTCTAGTGTCTGGCTTTTTCCCACCACCATTATCTTACAGAAAATCAGGCTCTTTTAAATTGTTTAAATTTTCCAATTAAGTAAAAAACATTTCCTGTATTAAAATGCTGGTATCCAAAAAGCCAGAGACTTGGAAGTTCAGCTAGTGTATATTTTGATAAATTTAATATCAATTATGCAACAAGATTCAATACATAAATATTTAAGGTATTAAATGTGATGCCTTTTTTAAAGTGTCTTTTATCCCTTTAGAAGAAAATATTTTAAAGCAAATTCAGAGCAAAGACACAATGAAAGCTTTTAATTATTAAAGTATGGAAAACTTAAATTGTAATGATTTGAATCCCGTTGAAATTGGACGAAGAAAAAGTGTGTTGAAAGGAAATGTTAGATAAAATTTATAGTAATCCTACAATAAATAAATAAATAAATAAATGAGAAATTAGTTTTAGAATGGTTGTCTAACTTTTAAAAAATAATATTTTCAACGTAAAGTTACCATAAATACCATTTCCCACAAAGTTCGACTGTTCAAATTATTGAAAAATTTAACTGCATTAGAATACATAATCAAGAAATTATACAATGAAATTATAGATTGAGGCTGTTATTTTGATGATAATGAATTATAAATCAGCATAAAGAATTTCGCTTTGTCACATCATACAAATTCTTTCCAATAAAATCTAAACCTTATGTCATTTTTATCTTCTCAGAATTTATCTACTTACTACACTGTAATAAAAAAACTAATAAATAATAATACGAAAATTGTACTGGTTTTAACAAAAAATTCAAGTAAATTCCAGAAAATTTTCTCAAAACATGGAAACTTTTTCTGGGATTTACTGAAATTTTTCCGTTAAAAATAATGAATTGTATTGGCGTCCCGATTACCAGTGCAATTTCTGTAAAATCTTTTTTTTTTTTTTTTTTTTTTTTTTTTTTTTTTCAGTATTCTGAAATTTGTATTCACCGTTTAAAAATATTTTAACGCACAATATGTTATTAAAATATATATTTCCAAACTTAAATTGAGATTGCTCTTATACAACTTTGCATGGAAGCACTCGCACACTTAACTTGAGAATCTAATCTTACCCAATAAAAAATTCAAAAAATAGTCTATTAGACGCATTCATGGTCAAATAATTAGTTTTAGTAAACAAAATGATCATTTTGTTTTAAATACGATGTCGTTTACACTCACACAATGATACTATTTAGCGAATACTGTTTTATTGAATAATATCAATATCAGCATATAAGAATTATGAGAGATGATGCGTGTTCTTTTTTAAAGGAAGATGTCATTTATATATATGTGTATATATATAAACGGCATCTGTAAGGATATAGTTAATAAAAGTAAACCTCATTATTTCTCATTTTTGTACTAGAATGGAAATTACCTAACTGCCATCAATTTGAATAAATTTCAGTAAAAGCATTTAAAATTAAAAATAAAATATAAAAAAGGGAACAATTTTTAAAATAATTACAACTGACACATCTACAAATGAACAGCTTTCATTAGAATATAAATAACGAAAATGATTCAGTAGAAATCCCAGAGGTCATTTAATAATTTCTAATAAATGACTGTTAAATATAGAAATAATAATTTTTTAACACTAAAAATGACAACCAATTTTTAGTAGATTTTAATTAGTTGCTACTATTATCATTCTAGTTTTCTTTGAGAAGCTTACTCTCAGATATTGCATCTTTCTTTGGCTCTAAACTACATTATCACATTTCCTTTTTAATTGTACTGTGTTTCTTTTTATTTCCATGAAGAAAATAATTTCAATTCGTCTTTCAGCAAATGTGGCCGAAATGGCCGAAACAAGATGACCTTAAAACTGGTGCTATGGTACCGGACTTAACGGCCGCGGCGGTGGCCGGGGGTGCCCCTTACACCCTCCAACAATTCCCCGGAACGCCGGAACAAGCCTTCACCCCCGTCGCAACCACGTCTGCGACGGAACACGTCAAACCCGAGATGCCGCACTACGATGCGGCTATCTCTGCCATCACATCTCAAGTTCAACCTTCTACAGCCGTATACTCTCCGCCTCTAGGTAAGCAAATAGCCTATTTGATTTCGAAAGGTTATTAAAGGCAGAGCTATTGTTAGGATTTTTTCAGAGTCGCTTTACTGATCATCTCCGTGTTAAGCAATGGAAAATATTTATAATGGGGTTAGTAATTACTAAAATATTTATTAAAATATGATTGTGACCATTTGGAAGAAGACTTCTAATACCGACTTAGTATATTTTTAAAAATACCTCTTTAAATTAATTTTTTTTTCTTTAAATGATGGTAAAGTTTGAAACATTTTTCCAGCTAGAAATTTCAAATTTTATAAGTTTTTTTTAAAGTATATTTAATATTTAACGGGGACAATTTTTTAAAAAGTCACTACTTCAGTATCTGAAGCCTATATTTGACAGGAGAAAACCATAAATTATATTAGTTAATGAGTAAACACGCAATGGACCTTATGCAAGTTACGTCAGACGCCAGAGCTAGCGGTATGTAGATCTATTATTCTAGCCACTATAGCACGCCTGAATGAAATTATGCGCTAGACCAAACACTGCTAGCTAACAACTTTAGCCTCAATCGAGGCTAAGTGCATAAATTTTAACCGAAAATTTCAAATTTAAGGAATATTTTTTCAGAATAACATTTTGAATTTATATTACTATGTACAAAGTATACACTGCTTAAAAAAAAAAGTGGTATTTTTAACAAACAAGCATTGATAACTCATACTCCATAGACTACTATATTCAAAAGCGAATATCGCCAGTATATGAATTTTAGCCTCGGAAACAATTCTAATTCGCATGGTTTATTTAATTTTATTTTAGATTAACATGAGATTCTGTGGATCAGAAAAGATCTGTGAAGAATGAAAATACCTCCTGACTTATTTTAAATAAATGAATTTAGCCTTATAAAACTTCACAAATAACGCCAGGCTTAAAAAGGCGCAGTCCAAGGGTGGTTAAAAAGAATATTCCTTTACAGGTGGGTTTTGTTTAAAGGGGATGGTGAACGTTCAAATTAGAAATTTTCTATTTTTATTTTAAAGCTCTGTAAATCATGGCTGACGTTAGACAAGTATTTTGCAAGTGCGTACACTTTGTTTTGTAATAAAATATATAACTTTCCTTTAAACCAAAATAAAGTTAGTTAAATAAAATAATATATAAGGATTTCTTATTTAAAAATAATCTATGTGATTTCTAAATGATTGAATACCAATGAATGTTTTAATATAGGTCTACCTTCTAAAAATTTACATCTGTGTATTCCTTCTAGAATATATCAATTATTTCTTAAATTATAGCATTTATATGAACTGAATATTTTCAACTAAGCGAAAAAACATATATTTTTATCTTGTATGGTTGAAGTTTAAATTAAGTTTTTTAGTTGTTATTTTTAAAATTTTTGTATTGATTATTATGTTTAGATAATAATATCGGTGTATAGAATTCTGTGGATGAAATTCCGTCGGTGTTGTGAAGATAAAAACACTTCTAGCAGTTTAAAAAAAAATTATTGTCATTGTTTTTTTTCTAAGCTATTTTTACGTAAATTAATTTACATAAAATTACATTTAATTACTTTAAATTTAAATAAAAAATTGCTTTCGAAAATCATCACTTCAACATTTATCCATTTACAAAAATAAATAAATAAATAAATAAAATAAACAGTCTTTTAATTTGTTATATTTAAATCTTAAATTATTAATTGTTTTTTGTTTTGTTTTAATTATTTTAATTATTTTTATGCTTAGCTAATAAGTTTGCTAGGTATGAAAATAAAAATTTTTTAGCAGTTCTAAAAAAGTATTATCATGAAAGTTTTTTAAATTTATTTTTAGATAAATTTAAACAAAAATTTACACAGCAAAAATCACAGCTTCAACATTTCTATTACGACATTCATCACCTAAACATTTTTTTAAATCGATAAATACTAATAATTCTTATATATATATATATATATATATATATATATATATATATATATATATATATATACTGTTATTAATCAAGTTCAAAATTCAAGTTAATGCTAGTTCAAAAATGATACCAAAATATAGTAAATTATTTTTTACTTTAAATTTGAAGTACGTAAAGTAAGATACTGCGAAAAAATAAAATCTGACTTCTTGCATTTTGCCTAATAGTAATAAACATTTAAAAAAAATGCACAGGTGCAAGTTTACTTTATAACTCCAAATAGTAAAAAAAAAAAAAAAAAAAAAAAAAAAAAAAAAAAAAAACGCAAAGTATTTGCCTTCAAAGGAAAAACAAAACGTAAAATTTTCAAAACAAAAAGTGAAATGGATGCAAAAACACCTGAGTTTTTACAAGTGAGACGTTCTACAAAGAAAACTTAAATCCCAATTCAAACTCTCAGACCGCATTTGTCATGCTTCTATACATCAATTTGTTGGCCGGATAGCTTTGTCTATCAAATTCTTCGACTCGTTTTATTTTCCAAGGAAACATTTATTCTAAGTTCTAAAAAATCCAAAACATTTGAAAATGTGGAATCCACAAAAGTTTCATATATATGTTTACTGAATAATCAAATAGATAATAGCGGAAAAATGCTTGTTTAATTCACATTTGTTGATGATAACTTTTATTGGTTTATATTAGTTTTATATAGATATATATTTATCATTTTAGGAACAAGGCATAAATTAATATTAAATATATATCAAATTATTTATTACATTCGTATACTGATTAGATCTACGATAGGTGCATTTATAAATGGATATAGATTATTCTATTGCAGCTAAGCTGTTGTTGATTTTGTAATTAAATATCCTCATTAATATCACAATAATTTAAGAAATATTCAGCTATCTTATGTTAAATAAAATAAGATATAAATAGTGCGGCGGTTAATGTCTGACTGTTTCTCCCGTACTTGGCAAAGCTTGACTCCTCAAAACGTACCCTAAATGGATATAGATTATTCTATTGCAGTTAATCTGTGGTTGATTTTGTAATTCAATATCCTCATTAATATCACAATAATTTAAGAAATATTCAGCTATCTTATGTTAAATAAAATAAGATATAAATAGTGCGGCGGTTAATGTCTGACTGTTTCTCCCGTACTTGGCAAAGCTTGGCTCCTCAAAACGTACCCTAAATGGATATAGATTATTCTATTGCAGTTAATCTGTGGTTGATTTTGTAATTCAATATCCTCATTAATATCACAATAATTTAAGAAATATTCAGCTATCTTATGTTAGATAAAATAAGATATAAATAGTATACCCCAGAGCTCTTCACCTAAGAGCTTGATGGTTCGAAATTATTCACTATTTGAGAAAAAATGTTTATGGCATCAAGCACCATAATTTTTAATGCCACCAATGTAGGGACCAATACGTATCAAAACTTTTGAAGATATCTTAAAATATTTTCAACGATTACATTGAAATTTACAAATGTAGAAGAAATTCTATTGATTTTTTTAACAGTTAAATTAATGCCTTTGTTTTTGTCTTTTTATAACATACTTTTTTCATTTTGGCGTTATTCTTCTTAAAAATATAACAATTAAATGGTTACAAAAGAAAATAAATAAATAAAAAATAAAAAAGATAAAGGATACAGGTTCTAACATGATGATATGTGATGACTGCCTTCTGATGAAAAAAGTAATGCAATTTTCCTTCGGAATTTTTTATTTCAATATTTAATGAGAAATATATGAATGGACATTTGATTTAGATTATTTAATTATTTATTTTAAAACAGTCGTTATGCTCATTTTCAACTGTGTGTTCTAATATTAAATTGTGTTTAAATGTAGAAGAAAGCACTTTTTTTCACCTTATTAATACTTGTTTTTCAATTATACGTATGCATTTAAGTTTTATTATACTTTTTTTTTACACCTATAAAATTAAGTGCGTTTTGTAATGCCTATTATATAGGTATAAGATTACCTAGTACTACATAAAAAAAACATGTTTTTTCAGTACGTAATTATGTTAAATAATTTTAAGATGAACAAAAATAGAAATAAGCACTATAACTCCCAATGCTACTTTTAGGGATCAATACGTAAGAAAATTATTCAAGATATTATTTTAAGCATAATATTTAAAAATGTAGAAGAAGCTCTATTGATTTTATGACAGTTAAATTAATGTCTTTGTTTTGACGTATCAAATGTTTTAATGAATGTTTTGATTGTTTTGATGCTCAATACGTAAGAAAATTATTCAAGATATTTTAAAATATTTTAAGCATAATATTTAAAAATGTAGAAGAAGCTCTATTGATTTTATGACAGTTAAATTAATGTCTTTGTTTTGTTTTTTATAACATACCTTTTCATTTGAACGTTATTCTTCTTTAAAATATTATATTTGTTTCGAGAAATGTGTTTCGGTGTTATTTACTAAAAAGCAGCTCTATAATAACCGAGGAGCTTTTAAGCCGTTCAAGACTTATAATAATTATTATTACAACATATGTGCATACCATGTACCATATGAGCATAGTTAAAGAGCGCGGGTTTAAAGAGCTTTAAAAGCTAAACTATATGGGAAAAAAAAAGATTTAGAATTTATTTAGTTTAGAGAGCATGTGAAAAACATCTCTACAAAAATAAATAAATAAATAAATAAAATAAAATAAATAAGAGAAGTACCGCAATCTTAAAGAAAAATAAAAAATTCCACACCAGATAAAATTAAAAAAATATTAATGGAAAATTTTACATAACAAAGTATTTTTTTTTCTTTCAAAGCAAAACTAATTATAACATTACCATATAAAATAGATTTCATCTCAAAAGAAAGATATTAATTTAAAACGAGTTACTATATATATATGCTAATAAAACATAAAAAAGAAAAATATATATAGAACGTGACGAAATCAGTAACTGAAACTTAAAATTCTAATGCTAAATTCACCTTTAGTTAAATAATTAAAATTCATATGTTAAGCACAAATAAATAAAGTAAAATTATTTGCAGATGAAAATATACAATATAAAATTATTTAAAATACATTAAAAGTATCAAAGTACAATAAAAAACCCAAGCTGTTTTCAGCCATTATACGGCCATCGTCAGTGAGGATTTAAATGTCGTTATTATTTTCTTTTGCCATTATTCAAAAATTGTCTAGACGAAATCATTGTAATTTAAAGGATGTATGTCAGATGAGTCTGATGAAACCAATCAGTATGAAAACAGAAAAAAATTGAAATTGTCTTTTCCGAATACATATTTGTGCACATAGGACACAAAATACAAAATAAATAAATAAATAAATAAACAAACAAAAATAGAAGCATTTCATTCCTATTTCTAAACTATCGGAAAAAATTCCGATAAAATCTGAATAAATAAGTTAATATCGATGTAGCAAAATTTAATTCATTATTTACAAACATAAGCATGTTATAGAAGAAGATATGGAAACTGAAAAGAAAAAAATAAAATAAAATAAAAATAGAACAGTTTATTTCTATTTCTAAACCACACTTCCTAAGGGAAGAGCAGATAGAACCCGAAGTAATCAACCATCAAATTCCAACAAGAAGTGCATCAACGGCTCACTGACTGCAACGACTCTATCAGAGTCCCGAATCTTCGGAGTGCCCCTCTCCGGGGGGTCTTCGCGCTGACAGATGTTGCCACTCTTTGGAAGATAAAAGATAGCGAATCTTTCGGATCACTTGACTTGTTGGGCACAAGCGACACATAAATGAAATCTTTATTTCTGCACACACACGTTTCAGTTTGTAGAACCCATTGTATCTTTTGTGGGGCGGTGATGGTATTAGAGAGATATAACAGGAAAACAGAATGTGTTTTCCTATAAGCCTTGCAAAACTTTCCGCGCATATGATGGGCAATGGTGTTTTCGTGCGCGGAAAGAAAGAGCTACTTGAAGTAGGAATTATTTGATTTGCATTTAGATGAATCTGGCACAAACTGCCAGATGGGCTTATAAAAACGGAGCAAATTGAGCAACGCAGTCAAAGAATAAATGATTGAGTTCCACTTGAAAATTAAAAATATAGTTCATTGTAGTATGCAGTTTTTAAACTTTACTGATAAGAATATATATTTATATATACATTCAAATATACTGTATTGTATATAAATTGTATATGCAATTGAAAATAAAATTTATATTACTAAAATACACTACTATTTGATAAGATAAGCATATTGTTTTGCTATAACGCAATATACATATTATATTATTATAAATATCATATTTTATTTTATTTATTTAGGAAAATTTTTGTTTAAGAGGAGAATAAAAACGCTCCTTAACCTACGAATAATTTGATTTTAATTTACATAAAAATAAAGATAAAAAACTGCCATGCACACTAAAAAATAAAAAATAAATAAAAATAAAAGAACTTCATAATACATAGAATATTAAAATTCTTCCATATAAAAATAAAAAATCTTTCGAATATAATAGCATATATACATTTTAAAGTTTTATTAATGAAATAAATTAACTATAAAAATTTAAATTACATCAACAATTAGATTAATAAAAAATGAGATATTTAGTAATTTCACATACATGCGATCTAATGAAATCAATTTTCATTGCATTTTTCCTGAAAAGTAATATATTCTTATAAATTTTATTATTAAATAAAGTGAAGTTTTCTCACCAGAATAAGTAGTACTAAAACACATTTGCCATGCATTTTATATAAGTGAGAAGTCATTGAAGCACGCACTGCGTTATAATGATGATATTTTTTCTATTGAAGGGTAATTATAACCATTCTAGGGTGCAGTAATACTTATTGTAAGCCATAATATATAAAAAAAAAAAAAAAAAAAAAAAATAGGTGTAGTTAAAAATTAAGCGGTAAACAATTTTAGGAATTAATAAAATCAACCACAGAGAAACATAATTACTTACTACTGAAATGGTAATTAAATATAACCTTCTCGAAATTATAAAATTTCATTATTATTTACTTTCATTGCATTATTCACAATTTTAATAAAAGGAAGCAAATCCTCGAGGAAGAAATTTAATTTTAATTGAACCTGGCACAAAGTGATATGAGCTAGGAATAA
Organism: Maratus speculifer; assembly: GCA_964019185.1. Taxonomy (NCBI): domain Eukaryota; kingdom Metazoa; phylum Arthropoda; class Arachnida; order Araneae; family Salticidae; genus Maratus; species Maratus speculifer. The sequence goes on from OZ025291.1 coordinate 117,638,381, forward strand.
CAAAAAATGCTGGTCTATTTCAATTATATTTAATTTAACCAGTTAAAGTTTAATAATAAAAAAATAACTTAATAAGTAACTTTAAAATTTCATAATTAAATTTAAAATATCCAAATTAAATACACTAGTAAAATTTGTTTTGTAGTAAATAAGTGAAAAATCGATTCACTGTAAAATAAAATGCGTCGCTGAAATTATCATGAGGTATTCGGAACAAATTTTTTAATGTGCTGTGAAATAAGTCAAATTGATAATTTAAATTTTAATAATTATAATAAAAATATTTCTGTTACTTTTCGAAAAAACGCTTTTCCACCTTCAACAGCTCGAAATTTTCCGATTTAATTTCAGACACACTTTTAAAAGTAGAAACATGAAATTTGCTGAGGGAATTTTTGAAGAGACGTATAAGGTGCCGTGTGATGTCATTTTACGCTCCATTCATTAGAATTTGATATATGAAGAATTATCTACTCAGCATGACACTTTTTTTCGTCCCCAAATCTCCTGCTTAGGAAAAATCTGTTCAAAATTCTGTTTTTCATTGCTTTTCTTGCAATATTTTCTGCATTTATCAAAGAATTGACAGTCACGGCACCTTGTGTAGTTTCTAAATAAGAGAATCTGAGAGTTTGACGAGTTTGAGAGCAAAAGTGGATTCAAAAATAAATCGGAAAATAAGCAGTTTGAATCGAAATACAGCCTTAATCACACATTTTTTAGCCGAAATGTGACATTTATCCGGTACTTTTTATTAAAGTACATTTCATTGTTTCGGCGTTGGATTGCTTACAGGGTTGCCACGCCACCTGGAGGACATGGAAAACCGGGAAAACACAGGGAATTTTAAATCTCCTCCTGAAACAGGGAAAATCCATTAAATTTCTTTAAAAATCCTAAAAAATCTGGAAAACACAGGGAATTTGGTAATGGCAAATTATAACATTTCTAATTAGCTTTCATATATGCATATATTTTTTGGCACTCAACATGGAATAAATGCATTGCAGTACAGGGAAAATACAGAGATTTTTTTTTTTTCAAGATTAGAATGGCAACCTTGGCTTAGTTTTGTTTCATTTAGCCCTTTCAATGGAGGTGGCATACTTATGAAATCACTTAATTTTAAATTCCATACGTCACAATTGCGACAGAAATCTAGTAAAATATTTTTCGTTTAATTATGTATGTGAAATGTAGCCTTTTTCTTATTCTGAAATACATTTGTTTGTAAATTCTGATGCCATTCATTTATTTCAACATTTTAGAAACGAAAATATCTTACCTGGGTATTTCCATGAGCATTTGTCGTATAAGTCACATTTCTAGTAACTGGTAAATCGTTGGCCACCGTTACTTTCGAAAGGTTTGCATGGCCTTATTCAATTAGTGAAATATCTCTGATAAAGTAAGTCACATTTTTCCGTTCTAAAATACTGGTATCCAAAATCGTAGTATGTGACTTACACGACATGTGCTCATGGAATTACCCATCTCTGAAAAGGTTAAACCAGAAAAAAAGAAAAATAAATAAATTCTTTTTACACATAAATTAATTTTACATTTTTAAAACTGTATTTTATTTACATTTTCCTAGTATTTCAATGTTTTACATGTATTATTTTGTTTAAATATCCATGCAAATAAAATACTACCGTTTCTGCATTATTATTATTATTATTATTATTATTATTATTATTATTATTATTATATATTATTTATTATTATTTTATTATAATTAGTGTCGATTTTAACTTCATAAACTGTATATTATAAGCTTTATTACATAACCGACTTTAACTTCCTGAAATAAATAATAATAATAAAAGCATTCAAACATCACTTTGATCCATGCATTCTTTCTAAAAAAATGATTTTTAGAAAATGTTAAGTTCATATATTCGTTTGTTTTAAAAATGACAACATTTTGAATCACTTTAAAAAGTTTCATATTATCGAATCTTATTTCCTTTAATATACTTTAATTTTTCTATAAAAATATACTTTGCTTTTTTTTTTTTTTTTTTTTTTTTATAGTGTATCGACTTCCTTACTTTATATGTAAAAAATTACACAATAATAATTTTTTTTTCTTTTGTAAAAGTTTTTTTTATAATGCTACACTACTCATGTAAAACATTATTTACATGAACCAATAATTCTAGCTTCATCTGATAAATATTTGCTGTGTAGATGAACAAAACCAACATAACAAAAAATATATCAACTTTAATTCTATTAAATAAGCCAGTCATAAAAGAAAAACTATCTAAAAGCAATATCCGCTGAATAATAACCAGTATTTGTTATAGTTGTCCCTTCATCATATCTATTTTATCTATTTTTATTGGATTTTATTTCCAATCAAAGATTGTCAAACGAAATATGAATTTCCAGAAAATAAGTGAGTTAAAAAAGGGAGAAAAAAATATAGAGAGTGCTGTATGTGTAGCTTTTGATTATCTTCTCGTAAGGGCCGTCATCCAAAGCTGAATGACTTGTTCAGCAGAGCATGGACTGTGAAATAGGCCTATTGAATGGTACTCGTGAATGATTCTTAGAAAAACATCTCTAAACAGTATTTATTTAACCCTATTACATAGTTTACTGCAGAGGAAATGGAGTCTGATTTCTGTATTTTAGCTGCCTTTTAACTATAATGGTAAATGGTTTCCCAAACTGTTTGGATATTTCTCGTTTTATCTAAAATACTTAAACAGATGTTTGGATAATGACAGTTATTTGTAAAACAGCGTGGGACATTAGTTATTTGAAGATTGTTATTGTTTTCATTGACTGTATCGGCACTTTAAAACAATTTGTTAAAAAAATGATTTTTTTTTCTTTTATTGTACAGAGAGGGAGTAGTGAATGCGGTGATTTTCTCATCATAATAGAACGTTTATAAAATCAACGACTAGTTGCTTAGGAGCAATTTAACAAACATATTTTAATGACGTTAAAATTGACAATATATATTTTAACTAAACCGGAAAACAAAATATTTTTCTTTATATTTTTGATAGTAGATTTATATAGCAAAAAAAAAAGGGGGGGGAGGAGTTTTTAGTAATTGTTTTATTTATTTTCGGATTTTTTAAAGTCGGTAATTCTCTATTACAAATCTCTTACTGTTCTGAAATGATTATACCTGGATCGAATGGTAAATATTTAACTTATTTAGCAGAAAGATTTTTTTTCAAGTATAAAAACATATATATAACAGCACATAAAAGAAAAAATGGATAAGCAGTTAGGAATAATATGCATGTTTTAAAAAAGCTTTCCTTTTCCGCTTACTGCACACCTTTCATGTACAGAAGTTGGATGAATTGACCAATTAGTTGACTACCTCCATATACAGTAGCCCCTCTTCCCGAAAAGAAAGATTGAGTCTTTACCAACTCTGGCGCAAATCAATGATAAAAATATGATTGGCACCAATAGATTACTAATAACCTCTAATTATAATTCCTATGCTTAACCCTTTCGAGTCTGGTGAACTATTAATAGTACATTTCTTTTAATGGAATATTATTTTGTTTTAAGAAATAGTTTTGGTACTGTGTATATGTAGTAATGTTAGTATGTGTCTATTCATTTACTATATGACTTCATGTTGCTTTAGGCATTTAGTAATAATAATAATTATTATTTTCTTTATTTTCTTTGCGCCGTTTGCAATTCTTTTATTTTTAACATATATTTCACTCATTAAATTTAAAATAAAAGTTACTTTCCTGAAAAAATCGTGTATAATAAAGCGCAAAAAGCATTAGAAAGTTGTAATATAAGTTAAATCTTATTGTAACACAATATTTTCTAAACATCTCCAAAAATTCTTCCCTAGCCTACTGTCATATGAATATGAATTGAATAATACGCAAAACAAAAACATTCATTATCTTTGTGACAGTGAAACATTCGTTAGACACTAATTAATCCATTTGGATTTGCTAATTTACGTTAATAATTATTAACGTAAAGTAATTGTCTGACTATTAACTACTATAATTTTGTGATTTTTTTTTTTTTTTCATGCTACATGAAATAACCAATGGTAGTGAATTCTTGTGTAATACAATTAACTACTTTGTAATGATTATATTTATACTCATTTGAAGACCTAATGTATTATCGAAGATCAAACCTTTGTGATAAGGATTATCACAAGCATTTATTAAAGCAAGGATTATCACTACTTTTGCTTCATAAGCAGTAATGCCAGTAGGGTACTTTTTTGCAATTCCGATTTCTTCTTTAAATCCTTTCTTTTCTTTTCTTTTATATGGTACCATCTCATTGTTTTCACCTTTATTTATATGTCATTAAACATGAAAAATGTTATGATACAATTTCAAAAAACTAATGCATATCAATAAATCTGAATTTAGAAAAAGTAGCTCACAAATAAACCTATTTAAATCACGGATCAGATTTTTCAACTCCCTCTTTATCTTCCTTTAATTTTCTTAAATAATAATTTCAGGAATAAAAATTTTGTGTTCTTTCACAATCTGAAATACAAGCAATTCATCCTCACATATTTTCTAAAACTGCATTCGTTGATGTAGTTTAACTACAAGAAACCCTACCCCCTACCCCTACTTCCTTATTTTTACATTTTGAAAGCGATGCCAAGATTACAGTTAAAATGCAAAGCTGCACCGCATAAAAATTCCGAATTTCTCATCTGAATGCTCTCATTCCAATAAAAACGGTCCCTTGTTGAACAGCGCATTTCTTTATTTTTCCATCCATCATTTTCTTCCCTTAATTAGCAATCAATAAGCCATTTAAAAGAATTCTGCTCAAAAGAAAACAATTGAAATGCAAAATCTAATTACTTCACAAAACCTGGAGCACATTTGTCATCGGCCTGATTTAACGAACATAGCTGAGGAGATGAGAAGAAGAAGAAGAAAAAAAGAAAAAAAATTCTGAAATCAGAAGGAGGCGAACACAACAAAACTCCACCAAACGAAGTTTTCTTCCCAGTTTTATTCGTTTTCTTGAAAGTTATTGTTTCTTTTTCATTGACTACAATAACTCAAACCCTCTGAAGCGTGAATAGCAAAATTTTCTCTCCATTTTCGCTGTATTTGGATCTAGAAGAACTTTTCGACTGTTTTCATGGTGTTAGGGAACATATAAAAGTTTATAAGTTTCAGATAACTATTAAAAAATAACTCGCCATTCCATTTTAATTAGAAATACACGTAATTGAGTATGTCCCCTACGCAGATAAACTGAAAAAAAAAAAAAGGTAGAGAAACGAAAGGGGTTTTGAAAAGTACGTAATTCTCCAATCAAAAGTCTTTTGTAAATTTAATTGGAAAATGCTTAATTCACCTTTTGAAGAAAATAGCTTTTATAATGGAAGATTTTTTTACGTTTCCACAACTAGACGTCTTAGAAGAAGTGCTGTTAAAAATGTTAATTACCAGAAATGCGTAAATAAAAATATAAATTATAAAAAATCTTCCGAAAGAATGATGAAGTAAAAATGACTTAGTCTGAAAGTACATTCGCTGATAACTTAATTTTTTTTTCTTTTTGACTATGAAAAATCTTTTCTTTAAAAATGCTTTTTTGCTTAATGTTGATGAATAAGTAAAAGTAAATTTTTCAATAAAAATTTGAGAATAACTATACACTTTGAAAAAGATGTTATTTGAAACAGAGAATATATATAAGTATTTTGCAATTGTGATGTGACTTACTTCTTTCTTGAAAGAATAAATATAAAATATAGTGCTGTATGATTTAAAAAAATTTCATATTTATACGATTTTCAAATCTCTGTGTCATCCATACATTGTTGTCCGATAAATGTAACTAGTGAATTTCAACTTTAAACTAAGATTTTTTTTCTTTTTATTTATATACCGATTTTAATGGTTTCTTAAAAGACATACAAACTGTATTTCACTATATATATTTCTTCAATAGGTGTTTGAGAAAAGATGTTACTAACTTAAATCTTCGGCTATTTATGATACACACAGGTACTAAAAGCTGTCGAAGAAAAAGGGTACGAAAAAATGGTCTAAGAGTTAAAACGTTAATTATGAATAAAAGATAAATAAAAATCAGTATAAAAAGATGCTCCGAAAGAATCAGAAAATAAAAGTTAGATCCGCTAATAACTTAATGTATTTAACTTTTTAAAAAAAAATCTTTCTATGAAAAAGCTTTTCTTTCAAAATACTTTTTTTCTTAATTTTGATAAAATAAAAAGATAACAATAATACATTTCCTGAAGTAAGTTTTAAAACTTTTTTTGCGAGTATTCAATGTATATATATGTATATTATTTGACTTAAAGAATATATATGAAGAATTTGCAACTGTGATATTATCTATTTCTCCTACACAAAACTATATATAAAACAGAAAACTTATCCGCTGTTAAAATTTTTCTCACTTATAATGATTTTCATATATATATCATTTCCATTCTTTGCGGCTTTAAAATGTAAAATATGTTTGTCTTAAAGCTAAGGTTTTACATATTTGTATATATTTGTATTTTTCAACATTTATGAGATGTATGAATAGTATTTTACAGTGTATAATTTCTTCAGATTATTCAATAAGTGATGCTACTAACTTAATTCTTAGACTACTGATGTATCAGATTGCACACATACAAAAAGATTAAAAATAATGTACACTGACGGTTAAAAGGGCTAATTATAAACAAAACATAAATTAAAATCGGAATTAGAAGAAAAAATACTCCATAAATATGACTTTCTCTTCCAAGCATATTATAAAATTAACATGTACTTCAAATTTAAAATTAATTTTGAATCTTATTTAAGAAATTGTATAGAAGTACAGTGAAATAAAACTTCGACTAATTTAATATATTTCATTGGTTTATGAGAATTTTTGTTATTATTTCATATCAATTACCGATTTAATTATTAGATTAGCTTACTCATATTATCTCGATGACTTCAGTTGTTTATTGGTTGAATTATTAATTTCAAATACAGCGCCGTTTGTGAATTTCTTTCAGTTAACGTTATACTAATTTAATGTATCCTACTGTTAAATGATTAACTTTATCAGATGCGTCATTTATTTTTCTCGGTTTAGTGTGAACACTAATTATATAACCTTTAGTAAATACCACAAGGCAATATTATTATTAATAAATGTATTTCTTATTTTATTTTTGGTTGATAATTTTTTACTTGCAAATCATACGTAATCTTGCATAGTTTTAAAAATCGATTTTTTTTTCGACGAATTTACACATTTTAGACACTGGAGATATCCGAAAAACATATTTTTAGAAAAAAAAAAAAAAAAAAAAAATCCGTCCATCTGTCTGTAAACGTTCTATCTCAAGGACAAATTGACATAAAGACTTGATATTTGGTGTTACTTAGTATTTAATAAGGGAAAGAAGTCTGTTTAATATCAGTAACCTCGATTATCCAGAACTATTTCTTTGGACTCTCGAAATATTCGTTCTGGTGAAAGGTACATATATATATATATATATATATATATATATATATATATATATATATTTTTTTTTTTTTTTTTTTTTTTAAAGGAAATTATGTTAAAGAAAATAAAATAACTCAAATTTTGCATAAAGGGCGAAATTGATCAGATAAATAGTTGCCGAAATATTTGTAATCTTATTTTCTACACTCTTTAATTTTTCATGACCTTGTATTTCACTTAAATTTCAATTCAAAGGTATGTTTTAATTGCATATGAGACGCTTAATCCGACGCAGTAAACTGTTAGTTAGTATGATTATTATTTTTAAAGTTACAATGCTGTCTCTTTTACGTAATTCGGTACTACTTGAGTACTTTGCCGTTTTATATAATTTGTCGAAATTGGTTCATCAGCAATTCATTAATAAAGCATTACTATATTTTAAAAATATTTAAATCTACATTTAAATTTTATTTTGGAATTGCTCTGCATTTAATAAATTATTGTTTATTTATTAAATGCATGTTTTATTTTCATATTTTATATCATGCATATCCATTACGGGTAAGTATTACGATGGCCCCCAACAACTAGTTTATTAATATTTACATACTTTTTGTAATAAAATTTGTGCTTTTAATTTAGTATGTAAAACATAAGTAAAAATCTTACGACTCTTACCGTTCTGTACAGATCAATGCAATAGGCCGCCATCTTTAGTCGGCCATTTTGTGTCGTCATCTGCCAATACGGGATTAGGCTCCTTAAGTTTACAAGACAAATCTCTACTGGGCGTTTCTGGGTCTTTACTTGATCCATCAACCTTATCTCATCACTACCAACAAGGTATTTTTCAAATTTGTGAATATATATTTCTAAATATTCGAAAAGGGGAAGGTGTAGTGTGGCGGCAGCTGGTGGTGGTGGTGCTACTTGGTGCAATTTGGTGGAGGGCTGAATGTTTTTGTGTGTTAAATTAAAAAACAAATAAATAAAAATAAGAAAAAATAAGAGCGATTTTTCAGATAAAGGTAGCTTACATTGTGATTTGATTATACTTACTTCTCCAGGCGTATTCGATTTAGTATAATCTCAAGCATTTTTATAACGAGATACAGGCGATGAAATGTGATTGATCAAGAAGATTTTAATTTAAAAAAAATAGCACTCTTTCACTAGTAAACTTGATTAATCGAGCCTCATCAAGTTCTGTAAAGTAAGTTGGCAAATAGTTAACGCTGTGGATACTAGGGATGAGATTTTTTCTCGTTTTTACATACCAGTATAATATTATTAGGGAAAGAATTGTTCTGTTAAATCGCAGAATTTTTCGATTGAGTAAAATAACATTTTCTCTAAGATTACACTGGTGGGAAAAAACGCGGAAAATTCTCATCCTAAGATACACATGGATTAATACATCTTGTGCATAAAAATCAAAGTAAGTCACAGCAAAGCATAATTTATTTGTATTTTTGTACAAAATTTCATATATTCTGGCATATTTTGATAATTTAAATCGCAATGTAAACGAACCTTTAATGTTATAAAACTATTATAGATAACAAATTTTTTCCTTTGTGCATTTAATTAGAAAAAAAAATAGTTATTAAAATATTATTTACGTGCAACTTTTAAAAATAACATGTAAATACCTATATGGTATATTTATATGGTATGGTATTTTTACCTATTTTGAAATTTAAATTGTTTAAATGCTACAGAAGTCAATCTAAAGTATAAAACCTAGTTTCAATTAGAATTTAAAGTAGCATTTGTCTGAATAAAATTACGGTTTTAATTAAAACAATTGTATAATTTATTTGTCTATGAAGTAACCGATGCATTCACATAACTTTGCAATAACCAAAATCCATCTTTCAATGGCAAATTAATTAATTATAACATTTCATCTATTGTTTATGGAATAAAAATTTCTCTTTAGCAACTATTTTATTTTAATTATTTTACGTAAAACCATCTTATTAAAAATTAAAAAAAGATTTGTTTTATCATTAGTGTGTGAAAAGAACATCTAAAATAAGCATATACTATATCTTTTTGTTCACCAAATGACACATATATGCATAAGTCTCGCCAGTTTTTCACTTTAAAAATTCAAAAATGGATTGTTTCACAGTTATCGAAATTAAGAAAAATACGTAAAAATTTATATGCTAAACATATTTGAACTAAATAAGCAACAAAATAGAAATATTTTATATTTTAAAATCTTGCGCAGAGCTCAAATTCTTTGTTAAGTTTTTTCTTTTTCCTTTTTATTCTACTTTCTCAATTTTAAGTCTTAATGCATGACATTTAGCTATAACTGCATGAAAGCTGCATGCTATCTTATGCTTTCTTTATTAAAGTTACTAACTTTATCTCACTTTATTATTCTAGTTATATTTGTTGCTATGAAATGTGCTAATATTGTATGTATTTATTGTTCTGATTGTCTTTTTTTATATATTGACTCATCTCAATATGAATGATAATAATATTCTTTTCTAATTAGAAAATTAATAAAAAATAACATTTGTATGTTGCATTTGCATTTATGGGCAAGCAGATGAGATTCAACAAGACATTAACTGAAGATGATCAATATCTTCGTATTTAGATCATCATATTGAGATGAGCCATGTTTTTGTGCGCTTCTAAGCCTTTTAATGATACATATATTCCTTATGAAAGGCTGGATAAAGGATAAAGAGTAAAAACGGAGATTAATTTAAGTTAAGAAAATCCAATCAAACCGCATACAATACAATTATTCTCATTAAGAGTTCACACAATTAAAATATAGCTTATGCATTTACAAGTACAAAAATAATTTTATAAGACTATATTATTAAAGCGAGAGAACTTATATACAGTAGTTTAGATATGTTTATTTTAGAAGAAACTTGGCGAGAAACGCGAAAGGGAATTTAAAAGCATGCGTAACAAAATAGTAATAAAAACTACTTCAAATTTAAAAGTAACATTGCCGTGAATCAAATTACAATAAAATATAGTTGGCTAAAATTTCAAATACAGTTAAGATTTTTTTTTTTCTTTTTCTTCTTTTTTTTTTCTTAAGTTTTGACTTTTTTTTTAAGTAAAAGCGTAGCTGACAACATTCCGTTTTTTTTTTTTTTTTTTTTTTTTTTTTTTTTTTTTAAATTCAGATAAACATAATTTCAACATGAAAAATAACTTAATAAAATGTTTATTTTTTGTTTTAATTATTAATGAAATTCTTATATTTAATTAAATTTTGGGGGATTTTTTATTTGAGAAAATCCGGGAAGGTTCGTTGTTATGAAACAGTTTTTAACTTATGCAGAAAATGTTTGATGTGACTTTATTGATTAGCGTTTCAAGTTCTACGAGAGATAATATTAATACTGATATGTTAAATTAAATGCCACTGAAAACATATAGGTAATTCATTGATTTCTTTATAGATTTATACAATGATTGCATTTATTTATTTAGACATTTCTGTTATATACTGCGAAGAGTTTGCTTCAAAAACAAAACTGTAACAAAACATTAAATTTATTGTTCTGCAACAACTTTGAGAATCATTAAAAATTACAAACAGAAAATTTCTACATTAATTAAATAATTTTGAAATATAAACTGTGCAAAGTAACATCGCTTTGTAACAACTGCAGAAAGGAAAATGCAGAACTTTTTAAAAGTAAATTTAGAAATTTGAAGTTGATCTTTTTGGCACTAATATCGGTCATTTATACTCCGTGCATCTAAACACGTGGTATATGTTACTGCCGCAGCTCTTTCAAGCCTTAATCCAGCCTTCCTGTTGCAATATCCCTTACTATCCTTTACACTGACCACGTCCTTTTAATTCCCGCATGTGTGCATGACATTAGCTTTTCTCTTCCCATTATCGCATGATGCAGTCGTGGGCAGTGAAGTGTGCAGCCGTTCCTCTAGCCCTAGACCTGATCACGTGACAACCACTTCAGAAGCCCCTGCCTCCTCCGCTTCGTCCTGTCTCACCCTCCTGCAGCCCCTGCATGCTTCAGGCGCCGCCTTGGACCCATACGCTGCTGCGTTTTCTCCGACACAATTCCAAGGTAATGTATAATCGGGAAGGTGGTGGTTAGAGCTTGTAATTATGTTTCAGTCATCATGTAATCTATATGTTCTATACAAAATACATTATTGGATCCACAATTCTCATTAAGTAAGATTTCAATCTCGGAGGACTTATTAAAAATTATAATTTTATAAAATAAAACACTAAACCCCACTTAATTTTTTTAGAGAGTCTGTTCTCTGAAACTCGTCCCACGGTAGAGTGAGGAGGGCCTAGTTCATGATACAATTGTAACAGTTTTCCATTTAAAGATTATAAATAAAAATTTAAAATACTGAAAACATAGTTAAATTTTAATTGAAATCATCGATTAATTTGAATAAAAAATTTTAAAGTATCTATTTTCAAAGTTTCTTGTATCAAATGAGCTTTCAAATATTTGATACATGCAGAGGAATACGAACCCCGATTGCGACATGTAAAGATAGTGTAGCAAATTTTGACTGGCAATTTTATTACTTATTAACAAAAACGAAGTTTAATCTTCTAGAGGAGTCGGGCCCTGATAATTTGCACCATCTCTACACCCCTCTGTACGTACCGTAATACAAATTTCAACTTCATTATAAATCTTATCACAGGTCCGGACAACGCCGAACGGGTCATATAGTTCAAAATAAAATGCATTTTTAAAAGATTATTTAATGCAACGTTCTTTTTACAAATTACCAAAAATGGTTACACATTTGTATAGCCTTTTTATAAGATATAAAATACTTTCGATGGATTAAATCATAGAAATTAGTAAAAAACTGAAGTTCAGAGAATTAGAACCCTTATCCTAAAAAAGAACCATATGAAAATTTTGGTGAATGACAAACATTAGTTTTATAAATATTCCTCACAATTTTGGCTCTAAAAAGGATAATATATATAAATACTTACGATATACATAAATAAATATCCAATATATAAATTTTCTACGAAATCTAATTAGTTATATTTCACATGCTGACTGCAAATGATTCACAATTTTATCATTTGTTTTTAAAATTTCTAGTTCCCTTTTAAAAGTTTTTAATGGAGCAATAGCTCTAGTTATTTTGTCTGTTAACATATGTATAATTTACATTAACACGTATTCCGTGAAATTTTCAAAAATCCGTACTCATAAATCGTATTCCTTCAAAATGACGAAAGTATCGTAGGAATTAATGGCATACATTCTAATATTAATTTGGATAATATCCCTTTTAAATTATTGCTGCAAATCTTACCGAATGATTTCACTGACAAATAGCAACAAGATGCTGTTTTATTATCGTCTTTAACATGTAGTTATAAAGAACGGTTCGTCTTTAAGTACGACATAGTTTCCCACTAAACAAGGCGTAAATTTTAATACCAAAATCTTTCTAAGGCAATAACTTCATACTAGCTTAAAAGACATTAAATTCTTCAAGCAAGTGAAATGAAGAAACTTCGAAACAGCATGAGTTTTAACATGAATATCATTTCATCACTTTATTTGCTTCGAGAAACACCCTCCCAGCTTTTCTGCTAGGTTCTAAATGGCCTAAGTTATAACTAAACCACCCAAGCTACTCACCCCGTTACTATTTCCCCAGCAAAAATGCAAATTCGACAAGACAAAACTGTGGTGTTCCGCGTATATCGTTTCATGGCTCGTAAACGAATGCCAAAAGAGTAAACAACTCCATTTGATCCGCAGTCTGACAAATTAAAACGAGCGCCGGGTGCATTTAAGTAAGCACTTTCCACCAAAAGATCCCGATCAACTCCTTCATGCAGACTTTAAATGCCTGACGTAAATTTAACGCTGATAAAAGTTTTCAAGACGAAAGGGTAGTAGTAAAATTTCGTGAGTATTTATCGGCTTTTGCTTCTGTAATTGCTCGCTTAATGAGCCATGAATCATAGAAGGCTTTTCGTTTTCTTATTTCTTCTTGGCTTGCAGAGTTTGAATTTTCCGCATCTTGGCGAGATTTCTTGAATGATCATTCACCATCCATCGTAGTTCAGTACAGACATAAGTTAAACGAGTGGGAGATGATCTCCTTTCCATGTAAAAATGGATTTGGGTTTACGCCTCTATCTCTGTCATATCAGATGAGGCTATATCATTTTGCGTTTCTTTCTGTTTGGTTCGCAATATTTTTAACTCTTCGTGTTTAAGTGTGCATTCACAAGGAACCTTCAGAAATTTAAGATAAGAATTATGCAAGGGAAAAACAGAAAAAAAAATTAAGAGAAAGAGAAACTTTTGTTTTGGTTGTGTGGCGAAATATATTGTTTTTGTATTTATTTTGTACCAGTCAGAAGTCAACTCCCATGATGCATTCTTGGTTTTTTTAATGAATTTTAATAATAGCAAGTCAAAGATAAAAGCAATTGTTAAAAAATATTTAATTCTCTGATTAGAAATGACATGAAAATTGCCTTTTCTTTTTTGTATTAAAAATTTCCTGCCGATTATGATATCGTGTTATAATTTTAAATATTTGTATATTGATTAATGTTTAAATAATTGTTAATTAATAGTTTATGTTTATGAGACTAGGAAAGGATTTATTTCCATTTCGCTTTCTACGAAAACCATATTTAGATTTTAAACAATAAATAAAATTTACTGTTCAAAATCGAAATAATAAATAAAATTTACTGCAGATTTTATAAAAAAATAGAAAAAAATTACTACATTTTATTAAATAAAAGGGAGAGGAAGGTAAATTTACCAATTCTGGAAGGGCTAAAGAGAGTTGAACATATTTTTAGTTTGATTTGCTTTTTAAAAGTAAAAATAACATAAAATACCAAATATTTTAAAAATGAGAGAAAATTTTCACTGGAAGTTTTCTTTCTCCTGTAAATATTTCATGTATATACTTATATCCGGGTGATCCAAAAGTCAAGACGAACTTTAAAAATGAATAATTCGAAAATGAATCAAGATACAAAGATGTGGTTTGCACCAAACGGATGGAGAAAAAAAAACGGGTTTTGTGTAACAACGAAAATAAAATAGTTTTGTTGGTGACCAACAAATGGCGCTATAGAGTTTTATTGCACCAAAAGATGATTTACAAAAGAAAAAACATGTTGACAACTTATAAGTTAGCTAATTACATCTAATTAGTACTACAGTAAATGTTCAATGTACTGTCCATCATTCATAAGTGCAGCTGTGAGACTAGGCACCACACCATTCATAGCATTTAGTAGCATTTCTTGCGTTATGGTAGACACATTTAGGCGGGTGGCATCTTTCAGCGCTTCTAGTGATACCGTTGGTCGCCAACAGAACTATATTTATTTGTTGTCACACAGAACCCGATTTCTTTTCCATCCGTTTGGTGCAAACCGTATTTTTGTATCTTGATTAGTTTTCGAATTCTTCATTTTTAAAGTTCATCCTGTCTTTTTGATCACCCGGTACTTTATTATCAGTTAATAATCTCTTTTAGTTTTTAATAATATACAAAATCACATCGTGTCAAAAATAAATAAAGATAAAAATTGATTTTAAATGTAAGCTTCCTATCATATCAGATATAAAGCTACCAAATTTTACGCTTTTCCAATACCACTAAAATTTAATATAATTATTTGGTCATTGTTTGGTTACAGATATTAGAGATTATGTAATCAACATTTTCTATTAAAATTTAGGCAGCTATGATAATAAATCATATTGATTATGAATAAGTTTTTAGTTGAGTATTATGCATAATATTATGTGCAGATTATATTGACGATCTGTTAAAAACATTATGACTGTTTGGGTTATAATGCTTTTAACATTTAGGTTTTGAAATCAATAAACAAAAAAAAACCTTACCCCAATCCCCCAATATATATATATTAATGTAGTTTATTTAAATTTTACAATTTTAATCAATGTGAGGTTCAAAGAAGAAAGAAAAAGAATCTTTTAATTGATTACTTTTATATTTTAATTATTGCATCACAGTAATATATATAAATATATATATACTATACAAATACTATAATTATTTAATTTTCATTTCCTTTGCATATATAAGAGCTCATTCAAGCTAAAATTTACTAAAATGTTAAATACATTTAATCTGATTATTTCAGAATTCTTTAAATATCCTTGAGGCTGAATTATAAAAACCATCAGCTTGCAAAATTAACTTTTTTACGGCTTTCTGGGTATGGATCGATAGAAGTAAATAAATAAATAGAAAAAATTCCTCGTATACTTTTCACGCCGTATTTCATCTTTTAAGCAACGCTATTATAATTTGGAAAATATACAAAAAGTTATTGAAATCAGTATTTTTTTTCTCTTATTATGATCTTGTATAATTTTTATTGTGGAACAAAAATTTACATAATTGTCTTCCAGAAGACATTCATTTAAGCGCATGCTCCCATCTTAACATTTGATTCGTTGCTTTAATTTCTTTGTCTTCCAATGGCAATACTACATGCTTCTCGATGTACAAATAATTCATGTCGGTGACGGCTTATGTCTCCTCCAGACAAACAACAATGGACAAGCCCCCCCGCTACCCACTAAAAAATGCAGAAATTACCACACCGTGAAGAAAAAGCTGCCTTGCAATAAGCAAATTAGAAAAATTCTGGGACGAAAAAAAAATGAAAGAAACAAAGTCATGACAAATAAGAGAAGCTGGGGAAGAGAAAAAAAAATCTTAGAAGTCCATCAAGCGCGAGTAAAAATTCTTGGAAATTAGTTTTCAAACTTCAACAAACATACATCCAAACAATAAGATAAGCCAAAGAGATGCAGAAGAAAAAAAAATATTTTCTCTCTTTTAAGAAACTTCTTCCGACAAAAAAATCATTGTTTCAAAAAGAAAGCATGAGCGTTTTTTGCTCCGTTCTTGTACACTGTTTTCGGCTTCTTCCTTTTTTTGTTTAATCGTCTTTTTCCGGAAAGAAATCAAGAAAAGGAATGCACTGCGGAAAAGTTCATTTCTTTCCTTTCTTTTTCCTTTTTTTTTACCTCCCCCCTTTTTCGTTTTTCTTCTTTCCCTCCCATTTCCTTCTGAAGTTGCTATGACTTTTTTTTTTCTTCTATCCTTTTCCAGAAGTCATTTCTCAAGAAAGTTGCTTTTTGGTTTTAAGTGTCGGAGAAGAATTGTCTCTCCTTTCGATGTGACATCGGGGCAGGCGGAGGTTAGGGTTGCTTTTTGATCCAAAGGGGGCGGTAGTATCGCCAATTATATCGCCAAAGACCGATTTGATCTGAAATCATGCACATCAAATGCATTCGTGAACTGCATCAATAGTCTAAGAAAAAGTGAATACCAATATACACTTGCCTCATATCTGTTACATGTATCTTTACAGGGGTTTTTTTTTTTTTTTAAACTTTTATAAGTACTTCAATAATCAAGAATATAATTGCCTAATATAATAATAATAATAATAATAATAATAATAATAATAATAATAATAATAATAATAATAATAACATTAAATCTAATACTGTATACTAACAGAGCCCGACTTATGCAGGAACATACGGGGCAATTGCCCTGCCCCCTCCCCTTTTAAAGAATAACAGTAAAATTTTCATTATGCTTAAAATTAGCCAAAAGTGACCAAAATTCACACATTTTCAAACAGTTACTGCTTCTATTATTCCCTACACTCATGCAAAAAACACTCTATATCATTAGAAAACTAATGATTAAAATTTTTCTGCAACAACTTAGTATTCTATTGTTTTCAAAGGAAATTCTTTATTAATGTTTCCTCGTAACGTGAGAAGATAAAATAATTAAATATGACCAATTTTGACTTTTCTTTTATAGACATGTTACAATGTACGCAGATAATTAAAATAAAAGTTTACAGAGAAATACTTGAGTCAACCAATTTATCATCACTTTTTCTGCTATTATTAAACTATTATTTTTTATTAAAGTTGTAGCCAGTTTTTTGAACTATTCTGTATACAGATGTGAACAGTACTGAGTACAAAATTTATGCATACATGAAATATGTATGAAGCTTAAATACTAGTCACTTGCACATTATTCACAAAAAAAATTCTATAGATAAATCTCTCTCAGAATGATGCTTGTTAGGTAGAATTATGGAAAACGCGTTCAATATAAAAGGTCCTTTTTAACGAAGAGAGATATCGTTTTTGTGATTGTTCTAATATGAAACTTATTTAATTATGAGTTTTTTTTTTTAATCCTTTCGTATCTTGTGCACTATTAATAGTATATATCTTTGCATCGAGTATTATTTTGTCTTAACAATTACTTAGATACTTTCTACATATAGAAATGATAGTACATGGTTATGCCTTTCTTATTATGGCTTCATTTATGTTTTGACATTTGGTAAAAACAATAATCACAAAATTTTACCAATTTCTCTTTGCACCATTGGTGATTCTTTTATGTTATACATATATTTCTTACTTTAAATTTTAAATGTATTTCTACTTTTTTAAACGAATCACGCGTGATAAAGCGCAAAAAACATTAGGAATTTGTAACATCGATTAAACCTTATTGTGATATGATATTTCTCCTACGTCTCTAAAAACTCTTCCTTAGCCTGTTATCTTTTAAATATGAATTAAATAGTACTCAAAATAATTACATTCGTTAAATTTCAAACAATGAGACGATCTTTAAAATTCACTAAGTTTGTTTGGATAGCTACGATTAACATAATTAAAGTAAAAGTATTTTTTTTTTTCAAAATAAATAAATAAATAAATAAATAAATAAATAATAATAATAATAATAATAATAATAATAATAATAATAATAATAATAATAATAATAATGATGATGATGATAAAATTTGACCCGAATGAGTTAAAGGCATTGGTAAACATGTACCAATTTCCTGTCACTTAAAAATTCGCAGATATGGTAAAGAGAGAGACTAAAATATTTATAAAGGGAATCATATAATTAAGTTTTCAATATAGTATGGTGAGTGTTGTGAAGGCAAAAGTTGTTTGCGATGGAATATTGCCTGAAACAGAACAAGTTCGTGGTTCCAAACGAAAGAATACCATATAATTCTACCGCCTAAGGCAGAAACCCGTATAAAATAGAAAATTTAAAATCCCAACCTATTTTGCTTTTGCAGGTTTTACAATATTATTTGCCGTACATGAGTATTGATGGCCTGGATACAGAAAATAATAAAACAAAGATTACAATTTATATACCAAGAAGATATATGGAATCTTAATAAAGGGCTTTGTTTTTTTTATTCAGATGGCTTTTTTCTTTTGTTGCTGTTATTATAATGACAGGCACTTGTTAATTAACCATTCATCACAACAACGCTGGAGGTGATGTCCGAGTTTTAGGAACCTCAAAGAGGTAAACAATTTTACTCGAGATTGTCTTTGCATTTTGAATTTTCTTCTTGAAGAATTATTGGAAAAATCTTCACTTGAAAAACCATCCCAGTCATATATATAAAATTTGATTTATGTACAATAATATAAAGGTTGATTTAAATACAGAGATATACCCAGAGAGAAGTGTATTATTTACATACCATTGCAATTGATTAATAGAGCAATTTCCATCTTATATGCAAATATAATACAATTCTACAGTAAGAATACGAAGATGTTTAATTCAATATAAATACATTTAAAGAAATATCTATGGAAATTGTATTTTCCATCTTGATATTTATGATTAGTACCTTTAATTAATGCAACTTTAATTAATAAGTTAATAGTTTTCTAAGAAATAATTAATAAAATGTGCGCTAAATACAGCTTCTCCAAAAATTTTTAGATTTTCAGATTCATCTTTGGGAACTTAGGTTAATATTTTAACCAACTTATTAAGTAAACATCTTATATTAATTGTATTAATGCCTTTTATTTTTTGTACATGGAAATACACTTATATTCGAACATCTGTTAAAATTTTTCACGCACAAACCGCCAACATCAAAGATTATCGCGCCAAGATGGTATAATATCTTATAGAATCCTATGTCCCGGCATGGATGATGTCGATTTGTTTCCCATGGCGTCCCACCCTGCCTGTCCCGAGGGACACACGACAGTGGACAGGTTGACAGATGAAATACCGTCTGATAGAACACCTCCCTCTCATAGCAGCGCAAGTTGGAAGAGAAAAAAAAAACAAAAGGAAAAAGAGACCACGCATTGTTAGCACTTTTGGTTTCCGAAATACAATTCTGGCGTAATTTTTAGCTACATTTTTTATATCCTTGCCCGTATTGCTTTATTGTTTTTTGTCTTTTTATTTATTTCTATTTTATGAGAGAAAAATAAGAAGTTAGTTATAAAAACTCTTAAGAAATAGTAAATTGATTTCACCTTGTACTAATTTGGCGAAAGAATATAAAATATTTTAATTTATCTTAAAAAAGATAATGTAAATATTTTTATTTGTGTGAATTTTAAATATAAATTAAAATTTCGAAAAATCATTAGCTTAATCTGTTTTTTTTAAGTAACTCTCCAAAGTTCAGTTATCATCTTTCGATGAAGGATTCTTGTTTATAGATGATACAATTTTAAAATAAAGTTTTTTTTACAAATTAAGAAAATGAAAAGAATTGTTATATTTCATACTTTCCCTTTAAATATTTACATTTGCTATTTGTTTGCGATTCTCATCTATAGTATATACCTACACGAACTGTGACGCCAAAACCTCAAATTACACTTAGATAAACACGAAAAAATATTTCTGTTACAAATCTTGCTGAATCCTATGAAACCATTGACGACTAGAAGACATTATCATCTACCTTATCTTCCTCTTACACCTGGAACGTGATCAAAATGTGCTCTAATGCCTCTAGTTCTTCACCTCTTGGAAAACAACGAGCCTCTTTCTATTAGTTGGTTCAACAGTAGCTCACAAACCATCGTGGTTTTTAGGGTAGACTTTCAGCTGTAGGAAGTTACGATGGTATATTTTCCACGGATCAAACAATTCATAAGGTAGGAGGTCTGTGCAGTAAAAATTATTGCAATCTCCAATGTGTAGTTGAAAATGATACAAATTCGTCAATTAATCAGTTTTTAAATCTTACTTAAATAACTGTAATGCAGTGAGTTCAATCGTAAGATACTTAATTCACATTTCGTTTTTATAATTTATGCGATGCATCACACATGTCATTATAGCTAAAATACATTGTGCACTATTCTACATATTATTTTAAACTTAGTAAGCAAACTTCGATTTACAAATAACTGATATAATAAAGAGAGTACAAGAACTCGCTATAAGTTAACAGAAGAATGTAGAAAAGAAGAAGAAATCGAACTATTAATCAATTATATACATTAAAATTCATAATTACGCATTTGATTAGAATTTCAATTTCTTTCTTTCTTTCTTTCTTTTTTTTTTTTTTTTTTTTTTTTTTTTGCTTTAATGATTTCTACCACATTCTGAATAACATAAAGGAGAAAAGAAATTTAATTTCACTCGAGGTTTTTAAAAAGTTTATGACTTCGCTATTTTTTCTTTTAGTTTTTTAATATTAATTTTACTAAAGAAAGTTTAAAAAGTATCCCACCAAAAATAGGCTATTTAAATCAAAGTCAACAAAAATAATTGGATGTGGTATATTTTAAATCGAAAACATTTCAAGAGAAGCTTGATTAATCTATTCATTTTTATTTTCATACAAATTATACTTTTTTCCTTATGTGTTACCCTTTTGTATGAATCCGTACTTTCACTGATGTCAGTTTTATTTTTCTTTTTTCAGTAACGGGAACACCGGGAGTCGGTACCGGACCAGGAGTCGGAGGAGTCGCTGGAGCTGATTACGCAGCGTATACGTCACCTTACACACAATACTCACCTGCTGCCGCCGCATACAGTGCATACGGATATGGATCCGGCGGAATAATCAGTAAGTATATATATCGCATTATACATAAGTATACCCAGAGAAAAGTTTTGTTAAATCAACAAAAAATTGTTTGGTCCCCAACAATTATTTACGTTTAAATTTTGTTTGAATAATCAAAAAAGAATATTGTTGACTTTTTTTTGCGATTTTCCGTCTACAACTTTCATCCGAAATGCATATTAACGTAATAATAGCGTCATTAATCCGTCTCAATTTGAAACGTTTTCATTATCCAAAAATTATATTAATCCTTTATACTACATAAGTCAATTAAACAAAATAACGTAAGAGAGTTATGGCTTGTGCACACCAATTTCAATTTTGTAAAAACAACAAAATTTTGTTGGAATTACGAATTAAAAATACAAGACTTTAGTAAAAGTCAAATAAAATTGATGAAATTTTGGTAAAATTTTATAAAAATGTTAACAATATTTTTTTTTTGGTCTGAGCAACAAAATCGATTTTTCACTTTAACTAAAAAAAATCGCTTAAAACAACCAAAATGCACTCAACAAAACATGTTTTGTAGTTTTAATCAATTCCGTTTTCTGGGTGTATATATCGCATTACACATAAGTATATATCACATTACACGTTTAAACTTTCTCACTGCATTTTCAGTCTGAAATATCAATAAGAAACAAACTGAGGTGCAAACAAGGTACAAAATATAAAGCAATAAAAATAGATTATTTATAATTTCTCCAATTAAAGCATTTTTAACATGAAATTTGAAACATTTTTAATTAAAAAATTTCATGTGTGTAACTAGAATAAATTCACCTCCCTTTGATCAATCCCCAATGATTGATTTGTTAGTTATTATTACATCCTATTCAATAAAGTTTAATGCATACGGTTTCTACTTCTTACAGTCTAACCTACTTATGTTATAACTTCTTACGTTACGCTATTTAAGCTGTTTGAAATGTATGAAATTCTACACAATGCTTGATTAACTAATAGCAATAGGTCATCACAGCCAAAACTATTTTTTTTTTTTTTTTTTTTTTTTTTTTTTTTTTTTTTTTACATACAGGGCAAAAATAATGATAGAATCTATACAAATATGCTAATATACAGTTTTATTTAACTTGAAACAAAACGCATAAAGTCATTATTTGAATATAACTTTTGCATTGGTGCAGTCACCCAATGTCTTCAGTCATTATTAAATATTTGGAAAATAGTTGTTGTCCTCGGTAGAGAATCGGGAAATCTGAAGTATGTTTAAATCTTTTTATTGGATGAATTCCGCAACTTATTCGTTTTCATATTGGTCCATGATTAATGTCTAAAAATGAAATACTTCTGTTGCCACGATGACAAAAAAAAAAAAAAAAAAAAAAAATACAAAACTTAAATAATAATAATAATTTGAAAACAAATTGTGATAAAGATTGCAAACAAACTTAATTTTTTTTCTACGCAACGGTGTAAAAATTAAATGTGCGATGTGTAGAAGTTAAAAATTTACAGTTCTGATAATTGTAAAACTGAAATTTCATTTAAAATTTATTCATGAAGGGTCCAAAAATATTAATGTTTAATCCATGTCATACGTAATATGAGGCTGAAGTTCAGAAGGTTCAGAAATCAGCTGATTAACTCCATCAAATAAAAATGCACATTTTAAACAGTTAAAATTGCATATCTATAAATTACTGTTTTTTTATTATTGGTCTAGGACTATTGATGTTTAATGCATAGCGTACTAAATATATGACTCTCTATGATCATCATAAAAATGATGTATATTGCTATTATTATTAATTTAAATGTAGAATTTATTTATGAGTCTTAAAATTTTAGTCTTTGAAAAAATCATTTTCCAAACATTTGCTGTAATTTGTTAAATTACAATTTTGTTATTATTATTATACCATTTGCTTTTTATAATAACGACCTATTGTTGCTTGTAATATTTACTTCTACTGATTTGAAAGAAGTAAGCTATTATAATGGATAAAAGAATTGTTATTAATGAAATACAGATCCGTTGTACGAATTGTAACATCTTTGCAGAATTGAATATTTCCAACTGAGCGAAAAATTGCCCAGTCCGGGAATGGAATCTAGATAAGGTACCCTGGGGTAATAACGCCAGGCGGGGTAATAACGCCAAGTGCTTATATTTTGCATATTTATGAAATAATCAGGTAAATGACACCCATGTGCTCTGCGCAGAAGGGTTTTGTGTCATATAAATCGCAAAAAACAGCTTCAAGTTAATTTGTTTCATATTTAGGTCTTATTGTTTTTACAAACAACTAAAATTAACGCTTGATCTAAAATTTTCGAGATACGTTTTGCATATGTGGTGACTATCTTTTTATCCGGAAATACTTTGTTGATTACATAAATTTGTAGTGCATTTCATGTACTTTTAAAATGTTGTTGAAGATTTTGGATATCTTCTCGAGATAATTTGTAATTTAAAATGTACTGCGCAATAACTATACCGGGGTAATAACGCCAATCCTTGACATTAATACCCCGGTTGATTGCCTACAGTGGTCGAGCTACATCCTAAATACTGATTCAAATAAACACAGTTAAAACTGTGCAATGTTTCTCATATTTCTATTTAAACGATCCTTTTTAAGCAAAAAGAAACTCACTGTCTGATATTCATTTGCCTCATTCCCCCCTCCCACACCACACCTTTATATTTCTTACACTTTCACAAAAATTGAACATTTTCAATATCTTAGAATGCAATTTGTCAATTTCTAAGTTTGTGGAGTTTGTATTTTTAGAATTGGGCTATCTACATGCAATTATTCCATCTTATTTCATAGTTTTGTTTGCATGGCGTTATTACCCATATAGGTGGGTAATAACGCCAAATAGCATGGGTCAAGAAAAAACGCCATTACATTTTATGAATACATATCTGTTAAATTATTTTATTTTATATAGATAGTTAATGAGTTGCTGTATCAGATTCTATATTTGTTTGAAAAATACAATCTAAAACTAATCCGTGAAAATTGGTAGAACCTTAACGTGGCGTTATTACCCCAGGGTACCTTACTTGGCTTACAAGGCCGATGCTTTACCTGTTAAGCTAACTGGATGAGAGCTGGTTGATATTTTTTGTTCAGATAACCTTATTGGTCATTACATCTAGTCTGTCATTTAGACAACTCGGCAGAATAAACCACAGGTAGTGGAACTGCATATAACGATGGATACTTAGATATATTATTATTTTAACACAATCAAACTGATTGGTAAATTTATCATACAAATTGAATATTTCCTACTGAACGAAAAAAAAAATTTCGTTCAGTTGGAAATATTCAATTTGTATGATAAAATTACCAATCAGTTTGATTAGTTAAAATAATAGTACATCTTTGCAGAGCCTGTTTATTAATGGGGCACATTCCCACCAGTCAAAATAAAATTTATATTTTTATTGATATCTAAATGAATATTTCACTCATATGTCCATTTTTCTAATCTCTTTCAGATCCTTCTTACTACTACACACCAAGTGCTGCCAGAACGACAGGGGCAAATCCAAGTCTTGCAGCCACGTCTCCTATCAGTCCTAATAACTTCAAAGCTGAGAGATGCTAGTAGACAAAGACATTTTTTTTTAATAATGAGACTCGCTATTTACCAAAGTCAAAACCGAAATCGGTTCTGGAACCCGATTTTAGGACATTTTCTGTTAAGAAAATACCATGACAAAGAGCTCGCCAAGACTTCGGCGATTCGCCACAGTTCATGACAATGAAGACTTTCTACCTCGATACAGACGGAGGCGAAAATGTCTGTTTCACTGCCTGCCTTTCTTTTATGGATATACGGATGACCAGTGATGACGCATCTGCCGGGCACTATTCAAATTAAAGATGCATTCTCTATAGAGTTTTTCTTTTCTCTTTCATACTGCTACGTCATATAGGCGATTTCTAATCTATTCTGTCTTTAACTTGCAAAAATTCCTTTTTTTTTAATCCTGGATAGTACTTATGCTGTTGAAAATAAATATTCCACATACTGTTTATGTTCAATGCTGTAAAGTTTCTCCAGTAAATTTTCGTAAAATAATAAATGCTAATTGCAAAAAAAGATGCAGACAATTTAATTCAAAATGTAGCTTAAATAATCATAAGCAATTATTTTCGAAATAAGTAAGTCAGACTAAGACTATAATATGCGTATTCATAAGTTTAAATCCAATTTTCATTTTTGAATCAACTTTACCTCATATTTTTTAGATAATGTTGTATTTATACCATAACAACATATTTTTTAAAAATAATAATGATCTTGAAATTTTCAAATTTTTTCATTCGCATTGGAACATTACATATGACATGTTATGTTATTATTATTTTTTAAACTATAGTTTACTTTTTAATGAGATTTGAAAAACTCTATATCCTATGCATTCATCTTCAAAGAAAACTATACATAATCTATGAAGCATGGACTTCCCTTTCAACAGAACATCTACTTAATTGTGCATAGAATATGAACTCTATGAACTTTCGAAGTTTAAAAAATACGTGGAGACCTCTGATTAAAAGAAAATTACAAACTTCGACTGGATTTTTTTTTATTATTATTAATGTAATGTAATACAGGGTAAGATTAAAGTAGAAGATATAAGAATGGATTTATTTTCATGTGTATGATTTAAAAACATTTTGAGACCAAAGATTTTGTTTTATGTCATCTGTTTCTCCCGCTTATGTGTATAATATACGTAAGAGCAATTTAAATATACATACAGTTACAAATATTTAAGTAGTTGCTTACTATCCACATCAATTTGTATAGTTCTATTTGTTCATATGTTGATAATTCTACTAGGATAAAGGTAACTACGCTTATTAGAAAAATATGTAGAAAGTAAAAGAACTGAAAAACTTTTGTTAAGATATATTTTTAAAGAGAATACAGAAAACTCTTGGAAAAATGGGAAATAAAGGCAATTCTGGTGGATGATGTTAAAAACTAATTTTCTTCTTCTTTTAAATCTTAAATTAAATTAACAAAATAAATAACTATTTAAAAAACCAAGCAAATTGAACAAATTATTACAAATATTATTAATAAAAAAAGTTTTTTTTCCCAATAAGTGATGCTAAGAAACTGTTAGTACTTTATCTTTTTAATACAAATAATGTTTTTAAAAAATGTGAAAATCTACACACATTCACATATTTAAAACAAATTTATTGTAATACAATTTCGATTGCATTTCAATCTGAATAGGAACGTGTGAAAAAAATCCTAACTTACTGACAAAAAAAGTGAATTAAAATTAAAAAAAAAGAATGAAAATAATAAATGAACTTTAACAAGATTCTTCATGATGGCAATAACTCATGGAAATGTAATGCACTTTTGCTTTCTTACCATATAATATGTTTGAAATTATAAAAATGTACTCACATATACAAAGTAAAATAATTAAATTGTTTGAATCATTTGGGTTCTTAATGCCATGAGAAAACTCACATTATATAAAGACATAAGTACATAAATAAAATAGCTGAAAATATTCTTTTGATATCAATAATGTTTGTATATTTTAATAATGTAGGTATCGATTGTTTTTGGAAAATGACTAAAAGTCTCTCATTACGTCTAATAAAATTAGTCTAACCATCTAAACGCATGAGTCGAATTCTGAGAATTTCTGCTATATATTTCTTTGTAAATACATTGTATATATTTGTATTGAGATTTTGATATCTGTATATTTATTCGTGCGAATGTGCATACATAAATTGTTGATTATAAACCTTCCAGATACTTTTAAAAACAAATTTTATTTTAAAGTTTCTAAGTTAATGTATTAGCAATAAAATTACAAAAAGGAAAAATGAGACCATTAAATAAAAAAAAATAAAAAAATCGGAATTTAAAATAAATTGTACTAACAATTTATGAAAAATTTGATAGAAAAAACTTAAAAAGAATAAAAACTCGCTAGGTTTTTTCTATGAAAATCTGTATTTTATAAATCTTTCGACAAACTTATTTGTGTTTTACAATTTTATATTAATTATATTTTATATAGTGCATAATCTTTTTATTTTCCAATCAGTCTGTGTTAAAATGCAATATTTACTTTCTTTTTGTGTTTTTTTCTTGCTTGCATGCAAAATACAGTACTTATTTTATCAATTTAGTTATAGCATTAAAAAAAAAAGCAAAAATTCCCATAAAATATGAAAGTATAAAATGAAGCAAAAAAGGATATTTTTAACTAAATTATTTTCTAGTCTAAAGACATCTTTATTATACTTTTAGCCTCGCAAATATTATTTAAGAAAATATCTCGCCTTTTAGTTAGGCGTTTTTCTTCTTTTTTTAATGCATAACTCGTTATATGTATGGTGTGAAAAAGTCAAAGGTGCTTTAAAGAGTCAAAATATAGTGTACATATGTATGAAAAACGGATACGATATATTTTAAAAAATGTACAAAAATGTTCCTTTCATCTGCTTGTAAAATAAATTGTATGATTTAATCAATATCTGTATGCATATATGCCAATATCTGTGAATTACTCCGGAGTCTGATCCGAGATGAACTTCTTTTCAACCGGATTTTTTTTATAAAACAAACATTTCAAAATGTGAATATAATATGTACCTTACTGAAACAGGACACATTTCCTTGTATGTTCTTTTAGGTAAAATTTATTTTAATCTTAGATCAGAAATATTTAGCAAGAAATAATGTTGGCATCTATGTATATATTACTTAACTCTGCATTCTGTGGTACCAGCAGTGGTCCATAATTATATATATATATATATATATATATATATATATATTACGAAAAGACTGCCTTAAAAATTGCCTAGTTTTCTTCAAAAATGTCCAATATATGCACGTTCAGTTATATGACACACATCGGAAAACTAAATTCAACTCTTAGTCCAAGAGCCGACTGTGCAAAAACTTAAGGCATCGAGAACACACACAAAAAAAAAAAAACCCTTTATTTTATGGAAGAGTAGTAATAGGCGATCTAATGAACCATGTCTGCCGGAAATGAAGTGGTGCATAAGCCAAAAATTAATATCACTATTGGTTCACTTGTAGGTTCGTCATTGTGTTTGCCGTACAATCATTTAGATTACATTTGTTCTTTATGAAAACGATGTGATTTATAAAAATAAAGGCTGAGTTCTTTTAATTTGTTTTAATTCTTTCTTTGTACGATCAAAACTGGATTTGAATTTCAAATTTAATTTATGTACTAAAATGCTTATTTTATTACATTTCCACGCATCTTTAAATAGGAATATCGATTGTAATCTTTAATCTTTGTAATATTTTTTAGTATTTACCCCCTCTGCGCTTTTACTTACATTAGTTTTATTCTACCAATTATTATTTTTTTTTTTATAATTATAAATGTTTAACTTACGGTACTTTAATATTTATATCCAAATTTGTTTTAGTTACCATAAATATTTTTAAGTATCCCATTTAAGGCCAAATGGAAATGAAACAAAACAAACATGTAATTTTTTTATGGTTTTAAAGATAAGGCAAACAATGATATACGAACACAAAAATATATGAAAAAAAATCAGTAAGTTTCTTAAGCAAGATAAAGGTAAGTGTAAAATCTTAGTACTCTATTTTTTATGCATAAATTTTAATTCATATTATCAATTATAATATACTTGACTAAAAAAAACACAGTTTAGAACACTACTTTCTCAAATAGATTTAAAAAAAAAATGATAATAATGTAATTACTTCCAAAATCCATTAATAAATACAGCTGACACTAAATTACAAAAAAAAAAAAAAAAAAAAAAAAAAAAAAAAAAGACCACTTATTTTTGTTTTTTTACTTAAAAATATTAGTAAGATCCTTTTCGAAAAATTAAAGAATCTTAGAAAGACTTTATTTCGAATTGTCTTTATAGGCTCCGTTAAAAAATTACTGTACTCAAAAAAATAAGTACAGTACCGATATGAGTACGGCGACATCAAATGTATTAAAGCTGAAAATAAATCTTTTTGTACTGCCGAAAAGGGATTTAAATTGATTAAACAAATGAATTTTTCTCTAAAATATTTTTTGATGAATTTGTTTTTTAATAATTTTACTACTGCTGGTACATTTTTAATTGCTTTTGGCTGAAGTTTAGTGGTCTAAGATAATCGGATTTACTTTTTAATTTTCTTGTAATGCTGTGTGGATACTAAGCAATTATTGCCTTAATTTTACTTCAGATATTTTTAAAGAAGAAATAATTGATGATCTCATTTTTTTACATAAAATAAACATATTGTAAAGTTTTAATTCAAACTGTGCGGGTGTTCTTTCATAAATTTATTACCATTTGTTAACAGTATGATTTTAGTGTACTTAGAATTCGGTGTAATGACATGCAATTCATGAGAAGATATATTTACAAATGAAACTTCAATAATTATTTTTTTAATCAAATTTTGACTATACACAAGAAGATTTAAAAGAAAAATAAATTAGTTTGAATATTTTCTGATTAAAATTATTAACGAAATTGCGATCTAAAAATATATATTAAAAACAACTGCTAAAAACCGAACTATTAATTATCCAACTTGGTAATGTAAGCGTATAGTCACAAAAAATATTTTATGAGGAAACTAGGAATATTGTTTATGTTCACCATTTTCCATATTTTATTTATTTACTTTATTAATTGCATGTCATATCACCAGATCTGTACTCATAAACATTTTGTCATTGTTGAAATTACATGTATCCTATTTGTGTATAAGTTATATAAAGCAGAGAACCACGAGCTAATGTGTCTTTCTTTGTGACATTCATTTGTCTAATTTATTTTAAGATGCACATCACCCGAAAAAAAAAATACAACAAAGCATTCAAGGATTGAATAATATGGAAGACACCAGAGCCTGAATAACATACCTATTAATTGAAACATGTTCCTGGCGCTTCTGATTTTAGAATGCCCGCAAAATTGACGTTAAACTGTCAAAAAACCTGATACACTGTTAAAGATCTTGTCCTAATTTGAACCAAATTTTGATGCTCAATAGCTGCCTCTGTAAGATGGAGGAATCTTGGACCAATATACACTATATTGCCATTGATTATGGGACACTTGCGATTTTAGACATTTTACTAAATATCTAGAAAAATACATGAGGAATCATCTCGAAACTCTTAGTGTATAAATATAATAGTATAAGTCATACATCTCCGTGACGATTTTTTCCCGAAACTCCAAAGGGGACCGTCAACAAATTAAAAAAGAATGAATATCTTTTGAATAACCCTGTCTAAACTAATGTAGCAAAAGCGCTCAAACTCTAGATTGTGATTGAATGCTTTATTGTAATAAGCCTTGTTCATTTTTATGAAAAAAGCATGCATACTCGCAGAGTAATTAAGGTTTTTATAAAAATTATCCCAAATTTTTCCAAGTTTTTTCCTTATAATTTTCAGAGTTCTTAACATAAAATATTATTTTTTTCAGAAAATATGACAAACAACATTGCACACAGTACCCTGTAATCAGAATTAAAAAATAACCAAAATTGTATAAAAAATGAGTTGGTTTACTAAATAATTTTTTACTGCGCATGCGCCAATGATATCAAAATTTCATTTGCATATTATATTAGCTAAATGTATAGAGCAACTTTTGTGAAAGTCACAAAATCATAACTTGAAAATTCTGACAATAATCGTCAGTTGAATAAGTCGAAAATCCGTTATTCTCAAAATGAAGCAAAAACAAGAGGGGTTGTATCCATATATTCATTGATTAGTGTCAATATAGAATACACAATATGGGATGTACTACTGCATTTGGATAAAATCCCTCATTTTTTTTGCTTCATTTTGGAAACAACGGATTTTGTCCTTTTTCTATAGACGATTACTTTCCGAATTTTCAAGCTTTGATTTTGAGACTTTTACAAAAGTTGCTCTATACATTTAGCTAACATAATATGCAAATGAAATTTTGATATCTTTGACGCATGCGCAGTTAAAAATTATTTAGTAAATCTACTCATTTTTCATACAATTTTTATTATTTTTTAATTCTGATTACAGGGTACTGTGTGCAATGTTGTTTTTCATATTTTCTGAAAAAAATATTATTTTATATTAAGAACTCTGAAAATTATAATGGAAAAACTTTGACAAATTTGGGACCATTTTTATAAAAACCTTAATTACTCTGCGAGTGTGCAAGCTATTTGCATAAAAATGAACACAGTGTATTACAATAAGGTATTCAATCATAATCTAGAGTTTGAGCGCTTTTGCTACATTAGTTTTGACAGGGTTATTCAAAAGATATTCATTCTTTTTTAATTTGTTGACGGTCCCCTATGGCGTTTCGGTAAAAAGTCTTCACGCAGATGTATGATGCATACTATTATATTTATACACTAAGAGTTTCGAGATGATTCCTCATGTATTTTTCTAGATATTTAGTAAAATGTCTAAAATCGCAAGTGTCCCATAATCAATGGCAATATAGTGTATTAACCTGTTAACCCTTTCCGGCACGGGCAAAATCTGTTAGTAAAATGAAAAATTATCGACTGATACCGGAACTCACAAACGAATTTTTTCGATTTTTTGTAAATTTAAGCTTTTATTATAAAAGCAAAATTTTACTAAAATATTATTGGTGCTGCTTGCAAGTTTGGAATTAAAATTAGGTATCCCAGACCGGACACAGTGTGCCGGTCTGGGATACCTAATAAGGAAATAATCTGGGATACCTAACCGGAAAGGGTTAAATGATACTTCCAATATATGGAACGAAATAGAATATGGAAGCTCCAAATATTGGTATGAAATTTCACCATCTTATGGTGACAGCTACTGAGCACCAAAATTTGGTTCAAACTAGAACAACATTTTTAACACTGTACCTTAAATATACTTTGACCTGGTAATGATTATAGTCATGATTTTATACCGCAAAATCCTTATTACAAACAGGACTTTCTAGTTGTCTTAGAATAGAATAATATTAAATTGAAAATTACATTTATATATGTAATTTCTATTCATATTGGTACTGTGGAAAATCAAAAATATTTAATTTTAATCACTATATAAGCAGGGTGGCTCCAGATAAATATCATCTTTTTTGTTTTGACAAAGCCTTGCAAGTTACTGCTATTGCAATTTCGCCTATTTGCAATGATTCTTTTACATATCAAACGCAAATATTAATAAATACTGTCACGATTTTAAGTCATTATGATACACATAACCAACAAATATTTTCTATGTATTATCAATCTCAAATATTTTTCTCGTAATTCACTTATACCGTCAGAAATATCGAGTGTCTCACTCTAAGCCGAAACTTTAACAAAATTCAAAGTATTTTAATAAAATTTTCAACAAACTATTTTTTCTCTTTTAAATGTGATTAAATAAAGAAAAGGGCTGAAAGTGCCCTGTAACGGATCAATGACATAATTTATATTCTGAATAGGAAACTCGCACATCTCAATGTTGCATAGTGGCCATTATCAGCGTTTACCTTGATGTCAGATTCTTTTACAGAAATCAAAATACTTATTTCTATTGAAATAATCGTTACAGTATCTTCAGTATTGTTAAAATTATTCTCAACAATCCGAAATTGGCTTGTAGTTAGACACCCTGTATATAGTGTGTCCATGAAGAATGTCCCAGTTTCAAGGGTATTTTATAGCAGTTTAATTTAAATTATTTAGCAGAAATCATACATCAAATTCAAAGTGAACTAACCTAGTACAACTGCTAAGTCTAGGAAACGTCTTTAAAGCATAGACAACTACTATTGTACTATCAACTTATTTATAGACACTTTGTATATTTTTAGGTGCGTTCGTAATTATGTAAACACATTGCACCTATAGTCATTGTCCTTCTGTCCGCATACAACAACGCAAAAGCTACCCAACCGAATCGTTTGAAAATTAACATAAATAATTATTACATAATTTTGTTGAGTCTTTTGAAATTTCATGGAAATTGAATGTATAGTTCAATTACAGAGACAGTCAAAAGTATTCCGTCACATCACGGTCAATTGGAAAACATAAGTTCAAGTGTATTTTAATGACGTTGCATCATTTCGAGCATAATACAAATCAATGCAGCTGTGAAATATAGGGGGAACTGGGGCACATTGATGCACCCTTTCTACTGCTCATAGATTCATTACAGCTCAAAAAGATGATGCTAGTGCACTCAACTACATACAGAAAGTTTTGGGATGATTCAGTAGTTTGATGAAATGGGACGGGTGATTTATTATTTTTGTAGGTCAAAAGTAAATTTGAGTTGTACAATTGAAAGGGTATTATACAACTGTTTCAGTATTTTCAACCGAAAAGATTACTCTCCCTGGCAAGTAAAGCTACTCTTTATCGGTTCCTCTTCTTTATTGTTAAAAAAAGTATGAAGTGTTGGATTTAAGACGCATTTTATTCAAAATGGCGATAAGGGGCATTGATACAGTCTATGTCGGGGCACATTGATACAGCCTAAATCCTTTTTCTAGTTCATTTTTTCATTACCTTTTATTATTTTTTTTACCATACACTCCTAATTAAACCATTTTTTGCCAAAAATTTCTAATATTATTTTTTATTGAAGTGAAAAAGCTCTAATTTCTTTATATTCGAACATTTTATAGTATTTTTGCAAACAGAAGGGATATGAGCTTACCCAACAGCTAGGGCTAGTAGAACTAACAAAAGAAAAGGATGGCAGCCTGGAAAATCTCAAATTTATATCGATTCTCCAGAGAAAAAAGTATTTTCGACATGAGAAATGTTAAATAATAGAAACAAGCTGCAGAATAGCACAGGATAATTATATTATAAACAGAATTTTTAATATAGTTAATTTATAAACAGAAAACCTCGTAATTTTTTCATCTTTCCTAATAAAGAAGATAATGCTGGGGTTGAAGTGCCAGATATAACAAAGTTATCACAGCCAACAATCAGACAAGGAAAAGCCAGAACATCAGGTCATTATACATTTCATTTTGAATGCTTTAATATTACTTACAAATAAATTGTGAGTGATTTGAATTTCTATAAACAAATATAAAATGGTTTGCTAACTATTTTTCTATGAAAAATATATACATTGGTGCTATTTTGTCTCCATTTTTCCCAGACGTATCAAAGTGCCCCATGAGGTGTATCAATTTGACCATTGGTTGGGGCACATTGATACAAATGACTTTTTTGATTTTTTAAAATTACATGCAAAAATAATATACAAAACAACGATTGTACATTTTTATAACACACTACAAAAGTTTTGCTGACACCACATGGAAAAATAACTTGAAATTTTTGCTTTCTGGACACTAAAAATTTTTTTAGAAAAAAGCTGTATCAATGTACCCCAGTTCCCCCTACCCTAAAATATACATTCTGTAGAATCTATGGTTCAAAAAACATTTTATCAATATACAAGACCACACAAAAGTATTGTATTATATAATGGTATAGGGAGAAACGTTGCTTGGGGTGCGTTTTAATTATTTAAACTATTTCACATTTTATAAAATTGATATACGTTGCTGAGCTTTACTACAAGTTAACTCCTGTACAATAAAAATCATTTAATATTTACGGGGACACACAAAAGATTCCAGATAGTGCATTGTATACGAAGTACTCTATATTTTAAAAACTTCGTTATAGTACGAACACACCTCATTTGCCACGTCTTCCGCGCAATTTCCCACTAAGCAATACCGAAAAGGATTTCACCTATGACAAATACCGATCAGGTATTAAAATTTTTTTTAAGTTACTGAAAGCTATACTTTTGTATAAGACGAATACCAGAGGTTAATTTTCAAAGAAATCGTGCGATTTCACTACTTATAGCAGCCGGTTCTATTCTGATTATTTCAGCATTTAAGCTGGTAATTCTTGAATCTGTTTTTTATTTATTTATTATATTTATTGGTGAAATGTTAATTTCGTTATGGCATAGTAACTGGAAGCAAATACTGAAATATTTATAATGTCTTGAGTGCAAGCGGCAAAGATAGATTTGTAAAAACGATGGTTAAAAAATTATTTTAAAAACCATAAAATAATCAGAAAATACAGATGTAATTTTATTTGAAAGTAATTTCTTTTCCTATTTAATGGCATAAAAAAGTTAAATGATGTTTGAAAGTTTAAAAAATATTTACATGCTAGACTTTAATGAAACAACTATTGTACTAGCAATAAAGCCTCTGTTAAATATGTTATCGTATATGTCTCTTTTTCTCATTGCAAGTAGGATTATTTTGAAGACTGAACAGATAGATTCGCAATATAAGAAACACGCGGAATATTTAACGAGTAATCACTGTTAAATATTTGAAAATAAAAGTAAAGTCCGAGAACTGAGAAAAAATATTTTTAGAGAAATCTGTTTGTTAGAATTCGAGCTGACGTTTATCGTACTCTTTATAATATCTGCCAAGAAATAACTCAAGTTGAGCCGAAATTCACTCATTTCATGATTTGAAAGTTAGCTTCACGTAAAGAGTTGAAACAACACGAGAAAGCGAGTTTTATATATATATATATAAGCAATTTAAACCAAGATGAGTAAAACGCTTAAAAAACAACTCATTCACGATTCAGTAAATTACAGCTCTTTCTCGAAAAGCTAAATCCCCCTTTCCGTTTTAAGAGTGTAGGAGATATAAGTTCGCAATTAATAAAGTTACGACATGTAAAAATATAGAAAAGAATGTATAACTTATAACAAAAGGATACAAACATAGCAGGTTTTCTTTTCCAAACCGTCCCTTCTCATAAAGTCAAACACGAAATAGCTTACATGGACATAGATATTTCTGCTCTAATCAAAGGAAAACTTTAGTTGTCTTACTGATCAACAGAATCTGGCACATTGATATATCTCTCTTACTTTAAAAGTGTCACAATTCAAGAATTGTTTGATTTATATTAGACATTTTACTTGGTTTTTATGTCTCTACCAGTCACCTAAAGTACCAGAGTGCATTGAAAATTTAGCCACCAGGTAGCACCCGAATTTGCAAGATGGCCCTTGATCCTTCCACAGTTCAGAATCCGAAACAGTTTTCTGCATTTTTTAATCTTTTGAGAGGCAAAGCACTTCTATTCATAAAGTGCTGAAATGATTGAATGACATCAGGATTTAAAAACTAATTTCTTTGGAAACCGATAAATGCTTTTCTTCTCTTACTTAATGAAATTAAAATTTTCATTTCAAAATTCTAGCGTCAATATGGCATTTCGCAATTAAAATTAAGTGGGATATATTTTATCCCACCGCCCTTCAAAGGGTTAAAACGCATTTCTTAATTTTTTGAATTATGCCAATTTTAAAGAAGGATGCGATGTAAGAAATAATAGTGTCTGATGTTGAGGAAACTCTAGGCGTCCAGATTTATATATAAATGCAATTTTATTTACGTCTGTAACTATTTTAAAGTTAGTTTATGGCGATATGATGAACATTAAAATCTCATACAACATCGGATAACACTGCATCAGTTTGCAACATTTACAAAATCTTCCAGCGCATGGCATCTGTCAAATGCTTTTTGCGCACAATAATTTGACTAACAGATTTT
Organism: Maratus speculifer; assembly: GCA_964019185.1. Classification (NCBI taxonomy): domain Eukaryota; kingdom Metazoa; phylum Arthropoda; class Arachnida; order Araneae; family Salticidae; genus Maratus; species Maratus speculifer. Next base: position 117,675,449 of record OZ025291.1, read on the forward strand.
AGTTACAAAAACAAATCAATTTAGAAATAATAAATGTTATTCTTTTGAATTTTGACTACAGTATTGAATCTTATGCACATTTAATTTTCATACACTGAAAAAAAACAAAGAGGTTACAAAGAATTACTAAGAAAACTGGGATACTTATAACTTTTTATGTAATTGCAACAACAACAATAAAAAAGGTCATGTAACAAGTTCCCGTTAACACTATAAAAGAATGTAATGTTGCTAAGAATTTTATAGAAAATTAAGATGCCTAAAACTTTTTACGTAAAAAAAAAAAAAAAAAAAAAAAAAAAAAAAAAAAAAAAAAAACATGAAAAAAAATTTAGTATGCATACCGATTTCTGTAGCATTAGAAAGAGTAGTTTTGTAGGTTTGACTCTTTTTTTCTTTACAGTAAACATAAAATTTTAGTATTATTGCAGTTTAGTAACATATTTCTGTAGCTTTTTATAAAAAATAGTTTTGTAGATTTACTTTTTTTTTTTCTTTCAGCGTTCGAAAAGTTTACCAAATAAATATAAGAATAAATTTAATACGACTGCTCCGTATTTTTCACTTTTTCACGTAAGCTTAAGTGTACCTTGTATTTTGGCATCTTTTTTTACAGGTTTCAAAAAAACTTGCATATAAATCAACTGGATTTGCATAGCTTTATGAAATATCTTGCTTCCATATAGAATCTTCAATAAGTATTTAAAATTTTCTAAATAAACACTGATTCAGTTTTTACTTATTCCATTTTTAGGTTTAAATAAAGTTTTTGTTGCGGTTTTATCATTTTAAAAAAGAGCTTTATATTAATCCTTATATAACATTCATTTCATTCCTCAGCGTTTCAGTTGCATTTACCAAATATTTTATTTACATTATCAAACTGTGATTTTTTTGAAAAAAAATGCCAATACTTAATTGCCAAAAATATCAAATTGTCATTTGATAAGTTTGGCTAGAATAAGATCAAAATCAAAATAACTTAATTTTATCAATATCAGATAGTGATGAAAAGAAACAATACGGTAAAAACGACTTTGAGAATTAGACGTTCTGGCTAATTAAAGAGAAAAGGATGTTTAAAAATATTTAAAGAAAAAAAAATCACCGAAAAAAGAAATTATATTTCAAATTAAAGAAATTATATTTCAAATTAAATATTGTTTTAAAGTATATTTTTTATTCTGTTCAGTATTATTAGTATTTTTTATTCTGCATCAGTATTTAAAGCAAATATGGCGAAAAATGGCAGAGATGACAAAAGTGTAAAAAAGCTGATATTTTGAAGCATTTACAAAGTAAAAAAAGAATCTCTTTAAAAATATATTCCACATACAGCATTAAATAAAGTTCAACCATTTAGCTAAAAAAGAAAATAAGAAGAATTATTCTATGTATGTTATTAGTCCAGCCAAATAATCAGAAATTGGTGCAAAAAGAATTTTAGAAGATTTTACGGTTTTAAACTATTTATGGAGATACAGGGTGTTTCAAAAATGACCGGTATATTTGAAAAATCAATAAAAATTAAACGGACGGCGATAGAAATGCACTGTTATGTCCCACGCATATTGCAACAAACGGTGTATTTCTATCGCTGCCCGTTTAGTTTTTATTGATTTTTCAAATATACCGGTCATTTTTTAAACACCCGGTACTAGTAGTAGGAATTAATAGTTTTCTAACAAAATATCTCGAAAGTAAAGTTTGTAAAACCAAAAAAATCAGAGAATTTTCGATCTTTTTTTAGTTTTTTGCTTATAACACGAAAATTATAAAATTTCTGAGTTGCATACCAAATAATAAAAACAAAAAGCATTAAATTCTCTACAACTTTCATTATAATATCATTTTCCTAAGCTCATTGCTAAATTTTCTACAGCTTTTCGAAATTGACACTTTTCAAACATAGCAGAAAATGGACCGGCTTTCGCCTACTATCTCGAAGAACTTTTTTTTCGTCACTTACTATGAAAATGAAATGTATGAATGAGTCAAAAACTTTGTTGAAAAATTTTCAAATAGTTGTAATTGCAAGACATGCTGAAATTTGAAGAAACAACGGATCCTTCCGAATTCCGAAAATTCGCAGCCGAAGACCATTTCACCAGATGGTGGTCCGTTAAGAAATGATCTCTGATTTGGACTGATATAACGATGGACCAGACATTAATGAAAACGATAAAGAGCCCTGAAAGGCAAACACATGAATGAGTAATAACAAACAGAAATTTTTCCGAGATAGATTCTAAAAATGAAAACTTTGCATATGCAAAATATATGCAATAAAATAGAGCCATACTGTGAAGCCATACTTGAAGTTTCTCGTTGTTACGTGGATGCCAGAAGATCCCGCATTGATAAAGGCAGTAATAACTCAAACAAACTTTGAGATTAGTTGTTAATACATTCTTTTTTCTCCAAAAGTGATTACGTAATGTCCACCAGTAGAGAGATTGTTTGAAAGGCTGGCATTAAATGCAATTTGACTGAAAATATAGGACATACAAATTAAAAAAATTGGTGGAGACAATTTCAAGAGTGTGAAGTTCATAAAAAAGGATAATGTAATAACTTTGGCTTCTATTATATCAGCATAAGATCCAAAAAACATTACAGTTACTTCTGTTCATCCAATGACTTTCTTTCAAAGGGTTTGTTTAGTAACGCAGCTTGATGAAGAGGTGCAGAGTCCACTAACACATGAACATGCTCCCCATCCCCATCCCCCACATGTCTCAGTTCTAAGACAAAAGAATGGGGAGAAGCATAAAATACTAATCCAACAGTATATTCATTCCATTAAAAATTTAGTATCTCACAGGGAAAGACAATTGGTAACGTCTTCACAAATTAAATTGACGACAATATGCCCCTCCCCTCGAATTTATTGTTAAAATTGTAATCATTACCGTTAGAAAAAATTGGCAACACAAGTTTCTGTTGTGTTCGATGTGTATCGTACTGAAGGAGAACACAAAAGAACGATAAGTGTTGAAAGAGTACGCCGATCTAGATTGTATGCTTCTACTGAAATCATAGCTTCAACAAAAATGTATGACTGTGTTTGTACACAGTCAGGACAAATTTGTGGGCAGTGACAGGATCAAGAAGCGCTTAAATTTACAGCATAAAACAGAATTTTAAAATTACAAAATTCACGCTGATTAAACAAAAGAAGACGCCAATGTCATGATAGTTATATCAGCTATTCCAAGGTGCCAAGTTGCCTAAAGTCCTAAAGGTTGAACAAGATATTGACCTTGTTGTGATTATTGCAACCTTGGAATACCAACGCATAAATCTAATAATAATAATAATAAAAACAGGAATATATAACATCGAAACCAAGTGATTTTCAACTATGTTACAATTGTACAGCGGATGCACAGGTACCGGACAGACATTGAATACTCTGTGCTAACAGTAATTTGTTAAATCTGACATAAAAAGCTAAATCCATATTGCATTAAAGCAATATACTCACTGTAAAAAAAAATTCCGTTAAAAAAAAACGGAAATAGTACTGGTAATCTAGACGCCATTACTACTTCCGTTTTTTAACAGAAAAAAATTTCCGTAAATTCCAGAAATAGTTCTGTTTTTTCGCAGAATATTTTCGGTTATTTTAATATTTCCTTATGTAAATATTTTCGTTTGAAAAGTTAAAAGAATTTTTGCAAGGGCAAACTAACATCTTTGTGGTTTTTATTCTTTACTTTTCTTTTACGTTAACATCAGGGACACATTATATACATGTAGAGATACACAGTGAAGAAATGTGACTCACCTTCCTTGTGGTTTGAACCCGGGACCTCTTCTCTCGTAGCTTGCAGTGTAAAACCATTACACCAAGATTATTCAAACCACCCTTTCAAATATCCTTAGTTATTTCGGATGCATTTCATAAAGTAAAGATAAGATTTTGAACGCAGGTTTATTTTTGCACAGATAATATTTTTCTATTGAATGGATAATTCTAAATGTTTTACAGATTTTCTTTCCATAATTTCGAATATTTAGCTTATTAATTTTAGCTTTATATGTATATAAAAATTAGTCTTTAAAATATTACATGCATGAAAGAATTTATTAAGAGTTTTGTTTCCTTCTTTTTTGGAAAAGTTTTAAAATTCTATTGTAATATTATTGATATTTATTTATTTATTTATTTATTTAGAAGATACTAACATACTGAAAGAAAGAAAGAAAAACATGCATTTTAACAAATTATTTTATGACGATCTAAGGTAAACTCATAAAGATAATTACAATGGTTTATAAAAATAAATTTCAGTTATTGATTTTTTATAACTTATGTAATTGCCAAAATTATAATAATTTCGGTAATATATTTCGATATATTTTTAATTTTATGTGCGAACTTCTTAATTTGAATAAATTAAAATATATATGTATTAAAATTAAAAGTAGAATTTTTTTCCACTTTTTCAAAATATCCTACGCACTTTAAATATATACGTATGATATAAATAAATTAAACATTATTTTTAAAACATAATCAGCTTTCCCTTTCAGCTATTTCAAATTTAAAAAGAATTAATAAAATTTTATTTATTTTTCTTATTTTTATTATTTTCTTAATATTTAAAAATACGTTAGCTTTTTATTATTAAAACGGAATGAAATAGAGAAGTGTTTTAGCAAATTGTTTAAAAAACATCATCTCCGTATAATGTTTTTATTTTCCTAGTAGATGGCACCACTACACTCTACTGTTTTCGGAAAACTGATAAAACACTTCCGTGATTTAACAAGATTTGTGATTTCAAAACGTCAAATACGGAAATTCTTCTGTTTTTTTGGAAAAATGAAACTATTTCGTAAAATTTTACGGAAAAGTTTGTGTATATTAACGGATATTTTTTACAGTGTGCACAGCAAGCATAATTTTCTCCGATATTACCATGAAGTTCAAGTTTTTGTGAAAAACAATATTCCTCTTGAAGAATGCGAGTGGGTACGAAGGTTTAGCGGTCTCTTTCAAGCCAGTTCAAACATGCCTAAACCCAGAACCTGAATCCATGTTACATGTTATCTCATGTAGCTGCAAAAAGGGGTGTAGCAATGCATTTTCTTATGAAAAATCAGTACTAAAAAGCTCGGCAATTTACTAAAACTGTAATGAGGTCAAGTGCAAAAATGTGGACAGTACAAAGCCAGAAAAAAGGATTACGAAGCTGGTACCTAGGAAACAATCGACGACACCAACAACGACGATGAGTTTCACGATTATGTCGCAATAGGCTAGAAGAAGAACAAAGCTGTTGAGGAACAACCAAAATGCCCGTTTAAAAAAAAATTGAATAAGGTACCTGTGCCCAATATGGACACCCTAAGGAAAATGTGTTTTTTTCATCCGCATGAAAAAGTCATAGGACTCCAAAAATATGTGACCACTATCCTTGGACTATTGACTATCATTATTTAAATTAGCGACCTTGTAATTATTCTAGTTTAATTTAAATGATAAAAACAAAAAAATGTTTACAAGTGTCCATATAAGGAACTACCTGTCCCTATCATGGACAGGTGTTTCCTTATTGACTTTCTACACAGTGTGTATGGAAGAGCCACTTTTCCAAGGGATTTTAGAGGAGAGGGAATAAAAAAAATGTATCTTAAAGTATTCCGAGGAGGCGAGGGGACAATAAATATCTTCAAAACATGCATTTCAGAAAGGGGGGGGATATTCTCAGTTTTTACCCTTCGAAGACCCATGCAAAGCCCCTTAGTTACTAGTAAATATTATGAAGTAATATTGTTGGTTTTGCTTAGCTTTATTGCATCTGTCTGCGAATTTACATCTGTTATTACTCAGTGCTCACCGCATGGACAAATAGAAACTTTTTCACCATGGGCAGTACGTCCCACATAATCCTCATGAACATATCTGCCACATGTGATGCATGGCTGCATGTTTGAAAAAGCATCAATACTGCAAAAGAAGCAGTACCAGCTCTCCTTTGTTGAGGAAGTCATACCATTGGTACCTACGATTTCACCAACAGATATCCTACTGGGGGGAGAGCTTCTTTTTATTTTTCTGCACGGGTTTTTGGAGGAAGGTTTTTGGGGGATTGTTCAAATAGCATCTTGTTGAACAAATATTTTACCACTTTGATGACTTTTCAAGTTATTGCTTGGCAACGTTGAATTTTTTTCTTTCTTACAGTTGTATTCGATGGGGACATAAGCTGTCCATATTGGGAACCGGGCGTAGTTTTACTAAATCTTGTACCAAATGAATAAGGAAAATTATTTTAAGCAAAATATGCAATAGCAATCGAAAATATCTTTTATTAGCTTTCTAAAATACTCCACTTTTCAACATTTAATGTAATTTTACCATATCTAATAAGAATTTAAGCTTACAAGTAATTAAGATCAGCACATCTCGAAATAACAAGTTTCCTCCTAAATGGCGAACAGCGCGCTTTTTTACACTTTCCAGACTTAATTATCTTTTCAATTGCTTTTCTTCGCGAAAATGTTTAGCCATCTCTCGATCAAAATTATTACCTTTAAAAATAATAGGGGTGTCCATATTGAGAGCCCTGTCCTACAAATACCTTATAGGTCATCGTAATATAAACAAGTTGCTTTAAAGAGAGTAGAATAAATGATATTTGGTGTCAAAAGCTGGTTTTTGCGATTTTATATTTTTAAAAAAATGTCATTTTCAAAAAACTGTAGTGCGCTAAAATGATTTTGCAATGAAATTTATAGAAAAATTAATACTCTTTCTTTCTTTAATTAAGTATGTTACACAAAAAATTCATCGTTTTCGCATTATAAACAAAAAACTGAAAAATGTCAGAAAAATTCGTGGTTTTTTAGATCGAGAAAGTTAAGCCTTGAGATATTTTGTTCGAAAACTATTAACTCCTGTTATTAGTCTGCCTGTAAAAAGTTTAGAAACGCAAAATCTTTTAGGAGATTTTTTGCATCTATCGGTCTTATTTTCTGACTATTTGATTGACTATATCGGGGAAGTATAAAAATATGTTAATATACCATACTAAAATGTATTAAACAAAGTTTAAAGTAGAACGAGAAGACTATACCTTGTTTTTAGATGCTTAAAATAAGATACTTGCCAAGAGCTGTTAAAACAGGGGTTTTAGCAGTCTGTTGGTTTATTTAAGTTCTCAAAAATATTTTCCTCAGCTCAAAAGCACGAAATTTTTTCTCAAATCCTGGGATTTCACTTTTGGCGCAAAGGAATGAAATTAACAGATCTTAATGCTAAAATATTTTGGAATATATATTAGTGTGTCTCTCTTTTTTATATAGATGTATTTAATTCTGAATTATGATTGATTGCTGTATATGACGAACTTTCTCTGACTTTCGTGAATCGAAAACCGATTCAAAACGCCAAAGGTCCTTTTTTTTTTTCTTTTTTTGAAAAAAAAAAACTTTAATTTTCAAAAAAAAAAAAAAAAAAAAAAAAAAAAAAAAAAAAAAAAAAAAAGCCATATATATGCTTAATATCTAAACAAGAATACCTGCCAATTTTATGTATTTTCGTATTTATATAAATTTAGTAAATACGTTAGTAAACAAACCACTTTTTATTTGATAAGAAACTTTTGAAAAGAATTGGGAACCTTTGCCAAACTCGCTGCGGAAATTTAGCGATTTCTCGCTTCGTGTTCACGTAACCCAGGTAAAAAGGGTTCTCCTCGTATTTTGCTGATAATGTGAAAAGTACGTATGTTAACTGAAGCATCAGCAAGTTTATTCGAAATTTCCTTCGGCAAAGTGTATGAATGAACTATAGATACTACATTAGAGTATATTCTTAGCACAGCAGGTTACTGCTTTGTTACCTTTGTATTTTATTGTATTGAACACTTAAAAAAAGCTTGGTAAAGCACACAAATTTACTTTTGAATTTATCCACTGTATTTGTTACATTTTCAAGTAGCATATTTGGCATTAAGCGGTAAATCCAAGAAAAACGATTATTCCCAACCCGTTTACAAGTCAGAATATATCTATTGAAATACTATGGAATAGTATTTATTTTCCAAGTTAGGATTACATTATTATTTTATTGCAGCATATATATGCGTTAAAAAAATGTGTGATGGACTTGTTACGTTGAAATTTTTAATTAAAATAAATTTTTTAACAACGAATTTAAATGTATTCATTATAAAGTGTAATTATAGATCTGTGATTGTAAACCTGTGCTGTAAGCGAAAAAATAATTAAATAATAATAAAAAAAAAAAAGCTATTTATGGAAACTGAATTTACAGAAAAAAATTGTAGATAATAAAGATGCATATTTCTTAGATTAATTATATTACTGTAATGTGCGCTACCCACTTCAAAAATAGACTCTCTCGTGTCACGTGACCGTGAGTTTTGCTAAGTAAGTAATGCAGTAATTTTTTTTTCAAGTTTGAAGTTGGTTATGAGTTAGTGAGTCACTCCTGTTGTTTTGATTGTGTGCAACTAGAATATGTAAAAAGTGCTATTTTGTAAATATTTTATGTTTGTGTACTGTTCTACCAGTTATGTGTCATCTGTGAAGAAATAAAAATATTTAAAGAAGATCTTCACTCTGGGAAATTTTTTATTTCGATATGTGAAGCTTTTATAAATAATTTGAGCTAGCCTGACATTACTATTTTTAACAATATTGCATCATTATAAATATATATTACATAAGCAAGTTCTCATCTATAGAGTATGCCACATAAAATTAGCCCAATCTCAACCGAAGTATATCTTTTCTCGGAAGTTTCTTAATTAAGAATAGCAACTGACAGTTCTGTGATCAATGATCAGTATGTCGCAGACAGCTCCCTCTGCAAGGCCGCTACAGGCGATTATTTTCTGTTCACACCATCTGAAATTTTGAAGTATATTTCTCTGGTCATCTCTGGTATTCTCTGATAAATGCTGCCAACGTGTGTGCTAATGATTTCTGTTTTGAGAAAGTGGTGGTAGTTATAATTAAAAAAGAAGTCGCCTGCGGCGGCGTTGCCTCTGATTCCCTCCGCAATGACACAAGAATTGAACTGAAGCTTTACTTAAACTAAAACTTTACTTCTCTTATTGAAGTGAACTGAACTGAAGTTCTTTATACTATTTAATTTTTCTGTAAAATATTTATGTTTGTGAGCTACGTCTTCGTAGTTGATACGATACGAAAGAATTAAAAGTACTTAAATGTTAAAACTATTACATAAATCTGTACATATTTGTAAGATGTATTCAAATATTAACAAACAGATAAGAAACATTTTAATTGATAAAATTAGTGTCAGTCAAAAATCGGCAGTTCAAACACAGAAAGCAAGCCGGAACTTATCTGACAGAAAGTGTAAGTTGAATATGCATATTTTTATCATTTTAGCCTAGTTAGTCCAGGTATCGCCTGTAGACGATACTAAAGAATACCCTTTAAATTAATTTCAATCCTTCCAGAATTGTTAGAATTACTTTCAGACCTTTTTAATAAACGTGTGCATATTATAAGGATCGATATATAGACTTCTAGATCTGTGGAGGTATTTAATAATAATTTAAATTAGATTTTATGGACCTTTGAAATATTTGTATCAGGACTGAGGATTTTAAAAGCTTGTTCACGACACTGTTTATCGTAATACTACTATAGACGCAACTTAGTAAATCCAATTACAAAGAGTGTTTTTACATACAAATCAGACAGTTCAATTTTTCATAGGACACTATTAATTTTAATTTTAAGGGAATTGTTACAGTAATTACTGTTCTCATAAATCAGTAACCGATAAAATTATTTATTTATTTATTTATTTATTTTCGTGAATAAAATCATAGAAAACGGAAATCGTAACCTTATTTTATTCTATATTCAAGATAATTGATTTGTTGAATCAAATACTGATGGACAAGCACGAATTAATAAACAATTTATTTAAATGAATATTACACGCGCCAGCAGAGAAGGGGGAGGGGATGGTTGAAAGCCATTGTCGCCTGAATAGTGAAATTTTGTGATAAGCTGGATTCTATGTTCCTGGATCGAAAATGATGAGGAAGAAGAAATGTCGCAGTTGTGTGATTGATAGTACATTGATTTGCAAATCATTAGTCTGTGTTAGATTAATTTTTTAAACACGATTATTCAATCGGTAAATTAATTATAATAGAGTAATTTATTCCATTTTTCAATATTGGGTGAAAAAAGTCCGAATCAAAAAGCAAAAAGTCCGAAAGTAACCGTTGAGGTTAATTGGGTGAAATAGTCCTCCAGTGTTCGTGTCTGGGATAGCTCAGTTGGTAGAGCATTGGCGGCTTCAGCCAATACATCCCTGTTTCGAATCCTGGCCCGGACTTTTTTCAGCCAATATTGAAAAATGGAATAAATTACTCTATTAGTCTGTGGTTCGCATGCCGGCTAAGGCGTGTTCCGAAATTTTCTTTCGAGCAAAAAATTGCCTATGAGCGGATAGAAGTGGCCAAAAGATATAAATGCGGGTTCACATGGGATTTTGGCTCGGACAAAAAAAAAAAAAAAATAAATAAATAAATAAATAAATAAATAAATAAAATAAATATACAATGAAAGGAGCTGACATGTACCCTCACAGAACTCAGCAGATATTGAAGAAATGTCGCATTAATGTAATATCTAACACTTTGCCTTTAATCAAAGGTGTGCGATTCAAATCCTGGTTGCGGCAAATTCCACTATTTAATTAAATAAATTTTCTTTATCTCTGTTGATAAAAAAATCTATAATATATATAGAGAGTTTTTTTACTGATGGCCTTAAAATAATTAAGTACTAAGATAAATGAAAGATCTGTTTTTTTCCTTTTCCTTCTCTTGATAAAGAAAAAATAAAATGTTTCAATTTTTCATTAAAAAAAATGCTAACAGAAATCTATGCTTAAATATTTAATATTTCTTAATTGTTAAATTTCTATACAGCTTTTTTTTTTTTTTTTTTTTTTTTTTTTATGTATTTAATTGTCCTACTTGAAATTTCTAACAAAATGTTTATATTTTTCACACATGCATACTCAAAACTGCTCATTGATATGTGTTCTATCACCCCTTTAGAATTTTGTTCTTGAGTTCTGATTCACCATAATTCTACTGAAAGAAATTTGGTCCAATTAAAAAACTCCCTTCCACCCGTCACCTTTCTTGAGCTCAATTGTTTGTCAAATAACGACACCTATTTTCAAATTCCTTGCTTTGTTTTTCAAAATTTCATTCATATTAGCAGCCTAGTTAGTGATAATATTCCATATAAATAATGACAGCAATTACTACCTCTGATAATAAAGTTCGGTGAATGAATTCAGAACGACTGATCTGACAACACTGGGGAAACAAAACGCTGCACCTGCATAGAGGCAAGTGTAGACCATTTCCCCCCACTGTTGTTCAGTTGAGCGTCGTTTAGCTTCTGTATAAGACATGCTTTACTAAGTGCTTGTTGAGTGTGTTGGTTCTCAACTAAGAACAGGAAAATGAACGAATAAAAGATTAGTTTAGATTTTGGTTTTAAACTTTGCAAAACACCTAAAGAAATTCATGAGGGATGGTGCAAATTGAACACCTACCATATTCGCCAGATCTGAATCCTCCAGACTTCTTCCCATTTTCACGACTCAAACTCTCTTTGAAAGAGATTAGACCATATTGCTGACATCCAACGAAACGTGACGAAGCTTTTGAACTTCATCCCAAAAGAAAACTTCTTGCGAATTTCCGAGGACATGTATAGCAGATCTCAGCGGTGCATAGTTATAGGAGATGACTATTTTGAAGGATGGTATGGTAACTTCCGTTAATATTTCATCTACATTAATGCTACAGAACTGTTCACCGAACTTTATTCTCAGATGTTGTATTAATTGGATATATGTAGTAAACATGCCGTATTCAGGGTGAGTGCCCAAAACCAATATTGTAAGGTTTTCTTCTTATTGATTCATAGCAGAAAATTTTCTGGTAAGGTAAGACGGACAAAACTTTAAAAAATTACTGGTATTCAGAGCCCTTGGACATCCATCCTAGTGGCGCCACTGATAAACAGTGTAAACGGTACTTTATATAAAAAAACGAAAAAAAAAAAAAAAAACGGATGATGGCAAATCTGTTCCAAAACCTTGAATCTCCCTAGATTTCATTTGGGTAGCGCCCAAATTTCGGAATTTAACGTAACAAAGCATTAAAGTACATGAATAAAGTATATCTTATTTTAAAATTATCAAGATAATACATTCGCTGTGTAATATCATTTTTCACGCAAAAGTAGATCCTTTTTGATGTGCAGATCTTTATCAAATTCACTCCATGATTTCCCAGTCCATGTTCAAGTATCCTAGGGAAAGTCAAAGAGTCTATTTGTATTTTTCATCTACAAGTATGAAGATTTTGCCTGATTTTATTGCAGTAATAGAAAATATTTTAATAGACCAATTTTGTATATAAGTGTCAAACGAAAATTAAAGAAGTGTATATTAATAGTGTGACAATTTCATTAACAAAATCTAATTTCATACCTACTTTTGGACGTTCTAGCATTACGTAAAAAAAAATAAATAAGTATAAATCAAAGCGCAGTTTTACTCTTTTGGTACTTAGAAAATAAATTGAAATGTAGAATTACCAGAGAAGCATTTCTAAGCAAATCAAGCATATTAATTTTATGCAGGACACCCGATGTAATATAAATCTGAATTTTAGGATTTTGTTTCGCTAATTGCAACTCATATGAATCATGAGTTAATCGAAACAATATATGTATATATATATTATATATGCACGATGTAATATATATACAGTCAAATATGAACACGCTTAACATGAATTACTTTTAACAAGAATTGTTTTCACAGTACCCTATAAATAAGGATACAAAGATTTTATACTACAAATAGGAAATACTGTTAACATGAACAAAATTTTGATTCCCCTTGAGGTTCATGTTAATGAGGTTCGACTGTATATGTATACACACACAACTTCAAAGTAATATGTAACGCGCCCAGGCGATTTCAAAACGACATAAAAATCATGGTCATAAGCAGTGGAACACTACATAGAGCTTTTTAATGTGTAGCGAACCCTGTGTAATACAGAATAAATAGTAAATGATGGCTTCTGTCATTTATGAAGAATATTGTTATTAAGTAAAATCTTAATACGAATAAAAATCAGAAAGATAGATGAAGAAATTGGAAAATATCTTTATTTGACAAGGAAATAACTTCAAAAGAATTGATAGAGTGGGGAGGGGGATGGGATATCTTTAATTGGACCAAATTTCCTTCAAAGAGGACTGAGAGAAAATCGGAATTCATAAACAAAACATTAATGGAGTTATAGAACACACCTAATAAAGTAATTTTCGTCAGACAAAGAGTGACCGTTAGATTGCACTGCCATCAAACATATAAAGAGCTGTTTTTAACACAAGATATTTCTACCGTCGACGGTAAAAAGAATGAATGGTTATAATGATTAGAGAAATGCGGATATGCAGTTTATTTATGAGGTTCTGGGTAAAAATGCCTTGGAAATTCAAACTGTGTCGTTAACAGAGTTTCGCTCCATAATTAAAATGTTTCTTGTAGAGCTTTTCTGCTTGAGTTACGATAATGAATCGTCTCGTGTTTTGAGCTTGTATGTCCTATCTCTCCTTAAAGTTTTGCTCATGAGTTCAGATTCTTCTTAAACATATAGATATATATATGTATCCTTTAATGAATAAAATAATTGAAAACGAAACGAAAATTGTAATTTTATATTACTGTACTTTAAAAACAGTTGACTTATTCAACCAAATTCTCTTGAACAAACACAATTTATTAACACGGAAATGACTGTAACAATGTTTTTAAATATACATAAACAGTGTATCTTATTTTGAAATTCTTTAAATAATACGTTCGCCGTGGTATACCAAGACTTACGTCTTGCAGAGAAGTGGGATCCTTTTTGATTGGCAGATCTTTGCCTAATTCTCTCCGCGATTTTCCTATTCATGTTCAAGCCTTCTAGGTAAAGACAAAGAGCCTCTTTGTCTTTTGCAGATAACGTGAAACGGTGCTTGTGGTAACTGAAGCATGAGCAGGTTTGCTCGAAATCTGGAACGGCGGCAGAGCGTATGAGTGGAAGATAGATATTTCATCGCAGTGTCTTGTTATATATACAGCAGATACACTTTTTGCCACATACCACGACATGCTCCTTGGGAAGCTAATATATTTTCTTGTATTAAACTCGGAAGCAAAATAGTACGGCAAAAAAACATGCTAAATGACACGCCATTGTTTTTGAAACTCTAGTCTGTTACATTCTCGAATAACTGTGAGCTGTGAATTTCTGTAAAAAAATATTGTCACCTGATACAGCGGATTATCGTATTTGATCAATTTCATTCCAAGAAACAGTATATAAACAAAAACACTAAATATGATATTGCACATAATTAATGGAAAAATTAAAACTTCATGTTCCAAATTTTAAATAAATAAAAAATTCATTTTACATGGATTTTTTTCTTTTTTTTTTACTTTTAAAAATGAGTTATGTACAATCATTAAATAAACTAGGAGATCCAATCCTGACAAATAGATAAATCTTTCATGAATCGGAATGTTCGTTATAGAGTATCTTTTAAAAATCATGCTTAAAAATTATTCTTTTTTTTAACCGAAAAGCACAACGTTAATCGGGATTCAGACACATTTTTCAAACAAATTGCGTTTGAACCAACATTTTTTTCCATTCTATTGTGCAAAAGTGTGCTACTTATAGAAGTTAAAAATTGGAATAAAGGTAAAACTTATAGCTCAGGTGGTCAATATCACATTAGCTTTACTCGAAGCCGTAATGCTCTGGACTACTTGCGAACACTTCAGGAAAGAGCTTTCTGGATTTTTACTTACTTATTTATTTAATTTATTTATTTTGCAGATCTTCTGGAGTTTGAAACCTGTAAATGGCAACCATTTTGGAATCATCATTGACACGTTGATAAGTCCTGTACACATGCTCAGACTCTCAGACACTTTGGAATCAATTCATAACTGCTAGCGATATTGCAAAACAAAATCCGATGTGTATATGTATATATATATATATTCATATACATAAATCAACATTTGAGTGGCAAATGTTTTTGAGGTAATGATCGTTGAAAATATGCCAGAATTTTGCGGAATCGTGAATTATCGCCAAATTTGACAAAAAACTAGGTCGCAGAAAATGAAACCAATTTGATGATACATTACCAGTTTTTTTAATTCCCCATACAAATTCAATCCAGTTTGCAGTAAAACAATATAACATAAAACTTTTGTAACTACTTCGGTATATGAAGAAAACTGCAAAAGTATTGTTTTCGAAATTGTCTAATTTTTCCGAAACTGTGAAATATCGCCAAATTTGACGACAAACCGAAACGGTTTTCGGTTACCGACGGTAACCGAAAATGAAATCAACTTGATGATACATTACTAGTTTTCATTAATTCCCCATACAAATTCAATACAATTGGCAGAATAATAATACTATAAAAACTTTTGTAACTACTTCGTTTGATGAAAAAAATTGCAATGGTATTGTTTTCGAAATTACCAAATTTTTCAAGCAATCTAGAGTGTTGAGAAGTTATTTATTTTTGTTATTTAGTGGTATAAATTGAGGCTTCTTAATCAGATAATAAAACCAATTTTAATATTGCTACGATATCACATAACGAAACTAATGTATTTCAACACGGTGTTATGTTTTTGATGCCAATAAACAAAATCTTAAATTACATCTAGCTGCTATTCGGAATTTAAATTCTATACTAGAACTATCACTTTAAAACTCTTCTTCAGCGAATTTTGCATAAGCGTCTAACGTAACAAAATACTTGTACATTCTTTTATATATATATATATATACATATATATTCGAATAAAAGAGAAAGAAAAGATGTCTTTATCAAAAGGATTGTATGGGTGGTTGCGTGTGATGTGTATTTTATTTTTGTGACTAAGAGATTATTTATTTGTTTTATTTCCCCAGTGAACACAACTTGATAAATGAGTGCGTTTGACGCTTCGTTTTTCTCTTCTGTTCTTACACCGAAGCAACTGTTGTCTTTATTCTGGTGGATAGTTTGGCAAAAATATTCTTCTTTTGCATTTTAAACTTACCAGTTTTTATTTCCTTAACAGGCTAGTAACTGAAATATTAAGCTTCAGAAGCTTCAATTATTTTTTTAATGGATGAAAAAAAAAATTAGTGTTTATTAGTTATGGATTACTAATAACAAGCCACGGTTAAATTTGAACAATTTTATATTTGTTAAAAATCTCAAAATAGATGGGAAAGTTGCTAAAGGACGACTACAATAAACTTCATATGAAATTTTCTAGCTCTAGAATTTTTTAATAACTTTCAATCCCTCACTGTACTGTGTGACACACCTGGCACAAACCTAAAAACAGTATAATTCTTATTATATAACATGAATGATATCTACAATCAATATGACAGCTACAAGTATCTTTGATCAAGAACAGTCCAAAGAATGGAATAATACTTATTTTGTTCATGTCAGCTGGTTGCATTTGACAAAAAAATAGAATTTGTTCTTCGAAAAAAAAAAAAGTGTTGAGTAGATAAAATTAATTTCAGCTTAACTGCAAAACATAACGCTACAGCATTTAAAACCCAAATTCTGTACATAAAGTATTAAAACAATCTAGAACCAAATGATTTTTTTCCCTCTTTTTGATAAATAAATTACACCTCGTTTATAATCGATTATTCTCAGCTATTTTTTCTTCTGCCCAATGCTGTCGCGTCTGTAATTTGGTTTAAAACAAAAATTTAGGCAGTATTTTCTTTAAAAAAAAAAAAAAAAAAAAAAAAAAAAAACTGAATAGAAGCATTTGTAAATTTTATGCGGTTGTGCTGAAAAAGAAATTCTACAAATATCACAGAAACTAACTGCTTTAGATTTGAAAACAACCTTGAAATTTCTGCTAATAGCTGTGGATGTATTCATGGAATAGCACATCCGCGGCACTAACAAGGAAGGTCTCCATTGGGGGCATACTCAGAATTTTTTGAAAAAAATACGAATTAAACTACTCATGTAGGTAATAAAGGATCAGTGAAAATTAGCGGCGGAATTACATTATTAGATATGTAAAAAAATAAAATAGTTTGGAATAATTGGCGTGAAAAGCTGAAAGCGACGCGGGATTTGGCGAGCAGTGCATTTCCTTGCCAAAAGCAGACGATTTTAACGAATCTAAAAATTGATTTTAATTGACTTCACTGTTAAAAATCTGCAGCATTTATTGCAAGTCACTCCCCTACTTTTGTAGAATATCTCTCTTCTGACCAATGAGAATGCTCCATAGCACGGTGAATTGACCGTTTTCTATAAAAGCGGTGGAGTGACGCTGCAGAAAATGACACAGATTTTTAGCGGTGTTGTAGCTTGTGCAACACGGTTAAAAATCTGCTGCATTTTGCTGCAACGCACTCCACCGCTTGTATATAATATCTCTATTGCAACCAATGAGAAAGCTCCATTTCACGGCCAAGTAACCGTTTTCTATACAAGCAAGGGAGTGCGTTGCAACAAAATGCAGCAGATTTTCAACAGTGTATTTTTCAATTTGGAACAATTTTAATCAATTTAAATTGTGTTTTAAATGATAAAATATATTAATTTCATTTTATTAAAAGTACATATAAACGTATATGACAAAATTACACTTAAAGTAAAGTAAAAATTCAAAACTAAAATTATTTAAACTAAACTTATTTAAATAAATTGAACATAAAAAGTTTTTTCTTTAAAAAGTATTCGAAGCGTAAAAGCGTATTTTTCAAAATTTCGTTTTTTCGCCAACCGGAGATAAATCGCCATATAAACGAATTTTTATTATTTTTTTACGGACGTTATAAGGAGATTCCGCCGAAATTTTTTTTATAAACATATATAACTATATGAGAAGAACATTCTGTAATTTTTTCAGATTTTTCTGAGTATGCCCGTATGGAGACCTTCCTTGTAAGTTGAGACTTAAGTATCAAAACTGTATATATATCAAGCGTTCCAACTTAATGCTGGAATCTGTCGTAAATTAACATAGCTGCGCCAGCTGGTGGCAGGGGTGCTAATGAATGCGCGGTCTTGACGTCATATATGCGCAGATGTTTATTATTTCCCCATCTCTTGCGTATATTTTCTGAATTTTCACTCAATTATGACAGATTAATCAAGTCTACGAGATTTATTGCAAAATATTTTTGTTACAGTTTGTTTCGATAAAATCATGTACATTTAAAAAAATAGTCACAATATCATTTTAATTTCGGGAGAAAAAGTACTAATAAGTACTCATAAGTACCATATAATGCAACGAAAAATATTGACTTTTACCCTAAAATTAAAATGACAATGCGACTTTTTTTAAATACACATATTTTTAATAAAAAAATCTGTTATTGTGATTTATGTGTAATTTATTTACAATATTTCAAACCTGAAACTTATTCTACGCAATGTTTTAAAGTAACATTTTATAGAAACAAAAAGTTTTGTTGCCATTCACACAAAAGAAATTGCAATCTACTTAATAATCCTCTTGTTATGCACCCCGCCACTAGGTGGCGTATACCTTGACCCCGCCTTAATCTTGTAGACACCTCTTCCATAGGTCTTGGAACGCTTGAAATATATGCAGTTTTGCTTAAGTATTGAGATAAGAAGTATGCTTGCAAATTTAAGATACATTTCCACTAAACTGTCTTTGAGCAAAGTCACTTGTTGAAATTATAATTTCGAAAATACAGGCATAGAAAAAATTATAAGAATAAGTGAAAAGTCGTCGAATGTAAAAAAAAAAAAAAAAAAAAAAAAAAAATATTTTTTTTAACGATTTTTTCCATTTTTAGATTTTAAATAATTTTTTTTTTTTCATGAAAATAGAAAAAAATCATGCAGTGGAGGATTAAATAGTTTTTGTAGCTGTTTAAATTTGGAATGCATTACAAAAAGTAGAGACTAAAAAAAAAAAAAAGGAAAATATATAGATACTAATGTTATAAGAAGTAATGTTTGTACATCTATTTGTTTAAAAGGATAATGTCTGCAACTACGGAGCCGATTTTTAAAATAATAAAGGCAAAATGCTAGGGATCATACAACACGAGTCACTCCAAAAGTTAGATAAAAATTTCCGCGAACCATTAGCATGGAGCACGAAACACATTTCAGATCACATCATTATGTCGAAACAAATAATCACTACATGTGATAAGGGGAAATAATTGTTCAGTTAGCATATTCGTATATAATTCTGAATACATCCAACCTTGAATGAACACGATGGTGTTGTTGCATTGACTGTAGTACATGACTATGCAATCACAGAATCTCTTCCGAATTGGTGTTTGGAAGAGCCAGATTTATCTTTTCGCAATTCATACCAATAATGGCGAAAATCCTCCAGTCGTCCAAAGTAATTTTTTTTTCATTCAAAAATACTTCATTTTTTCAGTGAGATAAAAAAAAGACATGTTTCTTAGAAAAATCTAATCTATGCTTTTTATGTGGTTTTGTAAGTGGTAATTTTATTATAGTTCAGCTTATCTAACATTGGTATTTTTTTGTAGAACATAACATACTGTTCGACTAGTGTACGACAGATTAATTTTTGTTTTAATTTGAGTAGAGATTTGCTTTCATAAACTATAGTTTATGAAATATTATACTATAGCATGACGTGCAATCCACGTTTCTGACGAATAGTCAGAGTTACAGGCCTATTTGTGTGCTTCTTTTTACCATAATCAAATGGATTCTTCAAAAAAGAACAAATTATTATTTTAGATTTGTTCATATTCCTTGAAATTTCACAAACACCCAATCCGCATTTTCTATAAGCAATAATTTTTCTCTTTTTCAATTTTAGATTGCTAAATGCTTTTTGGCATGATGAAGAAGGCGGTAAACTGAATAATTTCATTGTACAACAGTGTTAAGTTGCTTTGAACAATCTCATAATATTACTAAATATGCAAAATTTTGTTTGCGATTTTAAATGAAATGTGCGTTTTTATAATTTTTCTGAGAAGCAACCTATTAAAACTAAGTTCAAGCCTTTTAATGATTTTCCAAATTTTCAACTAAAAATTTGTTTAGAAATGTTCCATTTTAGACATTTTTATTACATAAATATTAGCATATTTTTTTAGGCCAAACGGCATTTACATTCGACGACTTTTCACTTGTCCTTATAATTTTTTCCATGTCTGTATTTTCGAAATTAAAATTTCAACGAATGACGCTTGTTCAAAGACAGGATTGTGGAAATGTATCTTAAATTTGTTAGCATACTTCTTATCTCAATATTAATATAATTTAGTGTTATTTCAATTTAGGATCGTGGACGTGCTATTCTATGAATACATCCACAGCTATTACCAGAAAAATCAAGGTTGTTTTCAGATATAAAGGAATTAGTTTCTGAGATAGTTGTAGAATTTCTGTTTCAGCATCTCTGCATAAAATTTCCAAGTGCTTCTATTCATTTTTTTTTCTTTTTTTAAGACAGCGATCTACAAGAAAATAATGCCCATGTTATGCTTTGAACCAAATTACAGAAGCGACAGCATTGGACAGAAGAAAAAATGGCTAAGAATAATCGATTATAAACGAGATGTATTTTATTTATCAAAAAAGGGGAAAAAATCATTTGGTTCTAGATTGCTTCAATAATTAAATTCCATAATTTTGCATTTAAAAATGAATCCGTATATGTATCGGACAATATGTCGTTGTTGAGAAGAGAAAAGATAATTTCGAGAACTGTTTTAAACTGGGTATAAAGTAAACACTGGTGCAATTTTATGCATAGGAGGCATTTTTTGACGAAAATGTACAATGTTTTTTTAGAATTTATTGTAAAAGAACATCATTATTTCACTTGTTTCATTTTATAATTTTTATACTTGATTAATAGGCAATTTTAAATTTAGAATCTGTTTATCTTCAATTTGAACAGTTCAATTTTAATAAATTCCAGCGAGTTATTTTGCAGAAAATGATGGATATATATTTCTTTAACATGTTACTGAGAATCAATAATCAGAAGCTTGTAATTTTAATAGATACAAAGAAAACTTTTTGGTATTTTAATACTTCAACAGAGTAAACATACCGCGTGAACAAAAAGAAGAAGAACTTCGGTATTATTTATTGCAAAGAAAATGGATACAACATCCATTCCTTTTTCACAAGAAACCGTATGCAAAGTCGAACGATGGCACGGTTCCAGTTGTGTCGGCATATTTCTATTATTTTGATTCAAACAGACAGCTTTTCTGAATCATAGAGCTTAGCACAGTAGTCCCAGAGTTCAACAACGCATATGATGGAGTAGAAAAGAGAGCTTTCTGAAAGAAGTCTTCCAAAGGTTTCACAGTAATTAACTACAGGTAGCGAGACTTGAAAGAGATGCTTTGTGAGTGTTCTCTGGTTATACTCTGCCAAGGAATTTCGGAATCTTTGCTTCTGGCGTGTTTCTCTGATAGGTGAAGACAGGTGAAGAAGTTATAGCTCTTTGATCTTTTTATTATTTATTTAAAACAGGTGGGAAAATATGACATAAAAATCAACGAGATATCTTTCATTAAATTTTTTCCTATTCGCAAATCATTGTTTTTATATTTGGTTTGATAGAAAGATGTCATTCTGGCCTTGTTGAGAAAATCGACCGAGTTTCTGGGTTCATTTTAGATTATCGTTTAGCCATTATACACTTTACGTAAGTATATTAAACCTCTACACAGGATCATTCCAATTTGTTAAACAAATTGATTTGATTTCTTGTGATGTTTGTTTCATAACTTTTTAAATCGTCATAGTCGCAACATAGATATCTCAAAATTCAACATAAAATTTCAATCTTTTTGAGCATAATGATCGATTTTCTCTGATTATTCATTTTATTGCTTAACTTGCCATATTAAGGATCACGCCTTCTTAAACTTGACAAAAAATCCAATAAAACTTTACTTTACGTATATTAATGACTAATTAGGAGATAAAAGCTATATTATATATATTTTTTACTTTCATGTAAGATATGATATATTGCGAAAACGCAACGGCAGAACAAATAAACTACATTTTTACCATGTGAAAATCTTTGAAGCATTTTCTACCTAGCAATAGATAACACGCAGTTATTATTTTCCTGTTAGAATGTCTGTATTTCGAACTGCTGAGTTTTATTTCTTTATTTATAGTGCATCCATGAACATGATCAGAAATTTATCAATAAAAAATTTGAAAACATTCCGTAGGAGAGAAGGGCCGGGGGGGGGGGGAGGACATTGGGATACGTTGTTATTACTCTTTTATGTTTCAGTTCTTAGAATAGTTCAAATAACTAATATCATTATTTTGTGGTCTAAAGTCTTGGAAATCTTTAAAGACCCCAACCAAACTGAAAAGTTAAACATATATTTTTTATTTAAAAAGTAAAATGAAAAATATTGTCCCAATGTGGCCCTGCACGGGGCACATTGAGGACATAGTTAAACTGGTATGGGGACAGCATGGGATACCACATTGTCTTAAACTCTTAAAAAGAAATTAATGCAGAAATTAATGCTTATTTATGCACAGTAATTTTTAATAATATAAAAAAGAAGTTACATCTGATTTTGTATTAATATTGGCCGTCAACATTTTATATGTTAACTCAGAATTTCATTGTTTTACTGCCTTTGATGATGTCATAAATAGAATTTTGGAATGAGAAAGTTTTAAAACAACATCTTCTTTATTTCCAGAAGTTATATTATCATTATTTGAGTAAATAAAATCACAAAAATTCTTTTTTTAAATGTATATATATATATGTATATATATATATATATATATATTATATATATATATATATATATATATATATATATATATATATATATATATATATATATATATGCATATACATATATATATTCACATTTAACTGATTTTACACAGCTCAAATAATAGGGATACTTATAGCAAGCTATCAGGTTTTCCACAAACTTGTTAAGAGCAAAAATTTCCTATAATTCATCAGTGACAATTTTAACTCAGTTGCAGAAGGATTTTATATATATGTATAACATGGATATAATCATGATGAAATCACATGTGGAAAAAAAAAAAAATTGACACAGGCAAATGATAATACAAAAATAATAAAATGAATATTGTCCAGTTAAACTGATGGAATTTAGCTCACAGGCTATTCACACTTTTTTTTATCTTACGGCCTTTTTTTTTTCAAGGAATAATGCCTCTCGAAAAAAAATCTAAGGGAGATTACCTCTCCCATTTGCATTCTTTATACTTAATGATTGAATTCGTAAAACTAATCAGGGATATGCCTTATAATACTGAACCTATATCTAAAATTCGAAGCAAATTGGATAATTCTGCATAAAACGCCATTTGTTTAATTTAAGAGGGGCTATCACCCTCCCCCATTCTTCCCTTTATACTTAACCATTACACCCCCTCCCGCAAAACTATTCAGGTATTCACTTTATCAGAAAGAACCTATATCCAAAATTTAAAGCAAATCGGAAAATTCTGGATAAAAACCGATTTATCTAATTTAAGGTGGGAGCATGGTGGGATCAGGGTTAATGGCCCGTTTCTCCCTTTATACGCAACAAAAGAACCGCAAAACAAATAAGAGAAGCGTTCTATCAGTATGAATTTATATCCAAAAACTGAGAAAATCGGTTAATTCTGCATGAAAAATCTATTTGAAAGGGGTAGACCCCAGATTCTCCCCTTATACTTAACAAATTAATCCCCCCCACCCTCTCAAAAAAAATATCGCAGGGAAGCGCCTTATCAGAATTAACCTGTATCCAAAATTTGAAGCTTATCAGTAAATTATGCATTAAAAACTATTTACCTACATTAAGGGGGGGATTACCCCTCAATCCCCTTTCCCTTTATACTTAACTACCCAAAAGTAATCATTGAAGCGCCTCATCGGAATGATCCCATATGTAAACTTTGAATGATATCTGATAATTCCCTATGAAAAATCCATTTATCTAAATTAAGGGCGAAGTGATTTTAGTCTCCTCGTTCTTCCCCTTATACTTACCCAATGAAATCACAAAGCTAACCAGGGAAGCGCCTAATCACAATAAGTCGGATATTTATATCATTTCATGAGTTATTACGTTGCATGCATGCATGCATGCATGCATGCATACATACGTTCGTACATACATACGTACATACATTACAGAACGGAAGGCCATATAAGCTCTTAGGCTTTGATACTTTGTAAGCTAAAATCTTTGAATGGATGAATACATAGGAGTTATATAAACACAACCCAAAGTAAAGATATATGTTATTTCTTTGAATATTGCCGGTCTAAAAATACAATAATTAATGGAATTTTGAAAAAATATGTATAATTTATTTTAACTAACTGCGATTATTATATATTTAACAATTTACAACATAGTTGAATATTGTTTATTAATTCTGTTTGTCCTGCCTTTTGTATATCCGCCTGTCCGCGTTCTAATACACGTAAATATACTTAGATTGCCATGTAATTAATATATGTTATTGCGGTTTATCATGGCGTGTTCAAAAGTGAAACTGAATTCTGTATCACTTATAGTTCGCTTACAGAGGCACTTAAAAGAATTCTGTTATAATGGCATATGAGTAAAAATAGTTTATGATGTATTTTAATGATTTTCAATTTAAAAATAAATATATACAATTAAATGTCCTATAAACTATAAATAATAATTGTAAAATATGAAAATAAAGAGGATAGCTGAAAACCACTTAATAGCTTCGTTACCTAAAAAGCCACTTCTTAAAAATCATACACATTTTCATCAATGTAACAGTGTTATAATACATTTCAAAGAATTTATTACATCATTTATTTTATTTTATTAACTTTTATTATTTTATTTTTGTTTGGAACTAAACGCATGCTGAAATAGTTAAATGAAAAATTAAATTTAATTTTAATTGGAACTTTGAAACATAAATGAATGAACTATCAAATTTACTTTAATTTCTGTTCAACTATTAAAAATATTTTTCATATAGCAGTAATATTAAAAATAGAAATAAAATGGTTCTCAATAATAATACTGTTAGTACATTTCAATATCCAAATTTTCTTTAATAAATTAAATTCCTTAAAAAAAACTTAAATTGTAAAAAAGTATTTAACAAAATGGTCATTCCATGGAAACTTACGTTACATTTTGAACTATGTTCAATAATTTTAGAAATATAACACACACACAAATAATTCAAAATGTAAATTTAACATAGTTTGCTAATTAAACATACTAAAAGCCCAATTTAGATGAAAATTATCTAATTTTAATGTTATTTCTTAAATTTTGATAGTTTGAATTTACTATGGTAACTGCCATCACTGAAAAAGGAATGTAAGTTATCATATAAAGTGTAATTTTCACTGTCATTTTTTAGTTAATTTTCATCCAAATTAATCCTTAGATAGGTTTCATTGACAAATCATATTAATTTTACATTTGAATATTTTTTAGTGTTATATTACTAAATTTACTGCATTAAATTGCTCTAAATTGCTAATAATTACCATGGAATGACAAAAAAAAAGAATAGTTATTTTAATAGTTAAATAATTTAATAGTTTTAATAGTTATTTTTCAATTAATTTCAGCAGTATAATTACGCTTGAAATTGCTCTTGACAATTTCAAGCATAATTATACTGCTGAAAATTAATTGAAAATTTTATTATAATTAAAATACATATTCACCGATGCTGGGTTATTTGTGTCTCATGTTACGCCACAGGTTTGTGTGCTCATGTAGACGTCAACATCGTGTGTTGCGGTTGCAGCCTTACCAACAAAATGTAAGTGAGAAATGACAAGCTGGGCATCGTCCTCGTAGCTCAAATGGTAGAGCACTTGGATTGCTACTCCAAGAGGTTCGACCCCCGGCTTGGACATTTTTTTTACTATGTTGGTTCTACGACTTGTAAGCAATGTGATAGTCACATATTAAATGAATATTTACATTCCTCAAAAACTTTTCTAGATAGTACTTTATTCCGTAATTTTTTTAAACACGATAAGAAAAAGTTCAATTCGAAACAATTTTTTTTTTAAAATAAGCTCTAAGCAAACATTAGTATTTTGAAATACAATAGAACCTCGATTAATCCATATTTTTGTTAATCTATAGCCATTAATGAAATCTGTTATTTTTTTATTTTCTTCTATCTTTACAAGAAGAGAGTATTGGATTCATGAAAATTTTCGACTTCCGGTTTTCGACGGATTTATACGTTTTAGAAGGTCCTGAACACGTTTTGACTATTTTTAGAAAATGTCTGTCTGTGAGTCTGTCCGTTTGTCTGTCTGCCTGTCTGTCTGTCTGTATGTGACAAAAAATTTGTGGGCGTTCTATCTCAAGAACTAAAGCTCGAAATTTAATAAAATTTTATATTCAGTTAGACCTTGATATGAATTAGTGCCTATTGGTTTTTGGTGAAAATTGGCCTACAGGGTGGCGCTGCTATACTACGTTTTTCATGAATTTCAAGATTGCTATATCTCAAGAACTAATGCACAGAATTTCACCAAACTTCAGATTCTGTGACCCCTTGATATACATAGACGCTGATTAAGTTTTGGTGTAAATTGGCTAGCAGGTGGCACTGCTATGCCACGTTTTTCATGATTTTCATGATAGCTATATCTCAAGAACTAATGCACAGAATTTCACCAAACTTCAGATTCCGCGATACCTTGAGATACATAGCCGCTGATAAGGTTTTAGTGTGAACTGCCCTATAGGTGGCGCTGCTATGCTACATTTTGCACGATTTTTGCGATAGCTATATCTCAAGAACTTCATCAAATTTTAGATTCTGTTACACTAGAATATATAACATAATTAGACGCTGATTACATTTTGGTATTAACCTTGCAACAGGTGGTGCATCTATGCTGTATTTTGCAAGATTTTTTTCGATAGCTATATCTCAACAACCAACGTACAGAATTTCATCAAACTTCAGATTTTGTTACAAAATGAAATATAACATAATTACATGATGATTACGTTTTGTTATAAATCCTTCAATTGATGGGGCTGCTGTGCTATATTTTACATGGTTTTTTTAAACTAGCTATATCTCAAGAACTAATGCACAGAATTTCATCAAACTTCAGATTCTTTTACACCATAACATAATTAGACGCTTTTTTACGTTTTGGCATAAATTGTCCACGATATGATGTTGCTGTGCTACGTTTTGCAAATTTTTTGTTATACCTATATCTCAAGAACTAATGGACGAAATTCCATCAAATTTCAGATTCTGTTAGGTCTTGACATAAATAGATGCTTATTAGGTTTTAGTATAAATTACCCAACATGAGGCACTACTAAGCTCATTTTCTTAGACTATTAAATAAATTTTGCGTTTTAGGCTTTTCGGATACCAGAATCTCATTAGGCTTGGTCAAATGTTCGAGGAAATTCCATAGTGGGTAACTTTGGGGTCAACAAGTTTTTTTTTTTTTTTTTTTTTTTTAAATATTGAAATGTACTTATGAGATAGAAGAAAGTTTTGGGATTGACACATCCAACTAGTTTTTCTATGAATGAATTTTGAAAATTATCACAGTTTTTAGTTTACTGTTTGAGCAATAGGATTTAGAGATCTGAATGGGTCCGCACTTGGCTTCCGGTCAGTGTCCGGCTCGCAGAATCAGGACTTTTTTCCAGTGAGCCGGGCCGGACTAATAAAAAATTAAGCGGACCTACTGACCCGATATAAAAATTTAAACGAAGGCGATAAAATACCATTTTCAATGAAATGACTTTAGCGGAAATAAGTATAAATGTGCTTCACGAACCGATGCTAGTTTGACAACATCGATTCAGAAGTGTGCGCAGACACCAGCATTGTTGAGTTACATGGGTTCTGATCCCAGGCTGAATTATTTCAGTAGACTAAAGTCGGGCCGAGATCAGGCTTGTATTTTTTTTCCTGCATAGTCGAACCGGGCCGGAACGGGACTTAATTTTTCTCAGGATGTGTAGTTCAGGCAATTTTTTTTGTAAAAATATTAATAGAGCAATGAACTTCTGTTAACGGAGTCATTGGAAATGGTTTTTATTTACTGAGCTGTAAAACATAACTTCATATATGTTTATTTTTATCATTTAAACAATGTTCTATTGTTTTTAGGGTTCCGTATTTAATAAGTGAAAAGAGAACGATTATAAGATCACTCCCGTCTGTCCATCCATTTTGTTCGTAAACTATAAAACACAGAAAATTCAAATTGAGGTAAATAATAAAGATTATTGACTCATTTATTTACAAATTATTAAACATTTAAAAATTTGTTCAGGAGGGGGGGGGAGTTAGGGGAACTAATTAAGTTATTTGCAGATTTTTTTTTCTTCTTTTTTGTGTATCGTGTGGGGTATCGTGTGAAAACTTTGGTTGTGCTGAACTCAAAAATACATTTCTTTTAATTTAAGATATAATATTTTCAGAGAAATCATCGAAAATGTAGTGTAGAAATATCTCCCCCTCACCGCCATCTAATTCCGAATCTACGGAAACTAAAATTATGAAAAAATTAGAAGTAGTAGATGTTAGTTTAAACCTTGGAAGAAAACTATAGCGATTATCTTGGGTCACATAGTTTTTGAGAAAAGTGCTTTTTTCCATTACACACAAATTTCGTTGTATGGGCATTCACCAAATGTGTTGATGTACCTATTATTACAAACTTATAA
Organism: Maratus speculifer; assembly: GCA_964019185.1. Lineage (NCBI taxonomy): Eukaryota > Metazoa > Arthropoda > Arachnida > Araneae > Salticidae > Maratus > Maratus speculifer. Next base: position 117,704,335 of record OZ025291.1, read on the forward strand.
AAGCATTCTTAATAATGATTTTCGAAAAAAAATCGTCGAAAATTAGGTGAAATATTAACCTTTAAAGATACAAACGGTTTGGATATAAACAAATGACGAGGGTAACGTATACTCAATATATCATCTACTTTTAAAGCCCAGATAACAATTTTTAATGATATATTTGAGTAAAGCAATGCCCAGTAGCAGTGCCAAAGTAATAAACGTCAAATTGTTAAAAAGAGACTAATTTAACTGCAACTAACCCATTAATGTCCAAATTACTTCCTTCGTTAAAATTTAAATTTCAGATTTTTCAGCACTTTTAAAAGAAGAGTATTTTTATCTTATTTAATCAAGGAAATTGTCTTGTGAAAGAAATTATATATTTATCTTCACATTTACTGGTGTGAAATACGTTTCCTTGCCACTAATCTAATGATCTAAAAATATGCCACTGAGTGTAATTGAATTAACAAGATGAATACTATGAGATTAATAACTAGTTTACATTGACGGATCTCCCTATACACTTCTCGTATTGTAAAGGCTCAATCCTTTTGGGGCGAGCATTTTTTACAGATTTTTTAATCTTTTATCATCAGTTTTTCAAAACAGAAATATCTGCCTAATGATATCGAAAAAAATGTTCGGATTAAATAAGGAAAAATTTACAATAAAAATTTATTGGCGAGAATAATCAAGGATTCTGAGCAACTTATGAGTCACGTATACTGGTCGCTCGTTCCCAATGGGGTTAATTAAGAGTAGAATGGTCGTGAGCGGTCATTTTAACTGCTACCATATGAATATATTTCGGTTCAAACCAGAAATTTTATTATCAAAAAGTATAAAAGGTACAAATAGAAAATATATTAAATTAAAAAATTAAATTATTTTAATTCAAAATTCTGATGTGAAGTATTTTTATAAAATTTGTCTAAAATTTTCGTCTTTTCTAGTATTATAACATATCTGGGAAAAACACTGCATAGACTATGGCGGTGTTTCAAATTTGCGAAATACTTTCGAAGCACGCTTAGCACAATATCAGGTTTAAACTTTTAATATGGTTTTATTTTAGCTACATTTTAGAAATAAAAGATTCTTATTAAATTTAATTTAATTTTATGAAATGCGAAATGAAATTTAAATCTGTACTATTTTTACTGTCGGTACTGAATTAAATCCACAATAATAATAATAATAATAATAATAATAATAATAATAATAATAATAATAATAATAATAACAATAATAATTTAAAAAAACAACAACAGAAAACAAATTTACACGAGACTAAAATAAGAGTTAACACTAGAACCGCGGAGACGGGTCATTTTGACCCGTACTCAGTGAAAAGATGTCGATTCGAACCAGATAAGTCTTTTTAAAATAATTTACATATAAGGTGCACAAAAATCATTTAAAAATAAATAACTTAAATAGACTTAAATAAAAATTCTTATGTGAATTATTTTTATAAAACTTGGGCAAAATTTCCCGCGGTTCTAGTGTTAAACAGAATAGCAGTATTTGATATTATTTAGATTTCATATTTCTTTGAAATTTTATTATATAGACATTCATGCTTTTCTAATATCCGAAGATGCCAAAATCTCTTAAATATTCCAGAGTCTGATCGTAAACAAACGTGTTTCAAACCAGAAATTTTATTTAATAAATGGTTCTAAAATGAAATCTAAAAAGTACCAAATTGAAAGAGGATGCATTTTCTTACACACACTTTCCGATTTTAAACTTTTTTGTCTTGTATCAGATTCCGGAATAATTAAGAGATGTTGGCATCTATACTCAGCCCATACATTGCATAGTTTTCTACAAAGTCTTATTATTTTTTTAGCAAAGATTTTTTTCAATAACATGACGTAGTTAATAATTCTTATATTTATTGCACGGGACCCTCTGAGTGTGAGTTATAATCTTACCGTTTATTTATTCTAAGAGATGATTCGCGAGCACGGCGAGTTTTTATACACAGTTTCTATTAAACGAGGTTTCCGATATCCGAGATGCTAGCGGTCCTAATTGGCTCGGATAATCGAGGTTGCACTGTAATATTAATTTAAAAGTAATCAACTGATATATAAATAGACGTTCAGCTGACATTCACAATTGCACTTGGCAGATGTGTCAAAAAAAAAATTATAACTCACATTCAAATTAAGGTAAGATTCTACATTTTATTACAACTTGGTTTCGAGTACAGACAGTACGCTTTAAAATCTCAAAACTGATACTTTGTCAAATTTTGAAATTTTTTAAGAATTGAATCTCTTTAATTTTTCAATTTGTTTTTATTCTTCTCTTTAATTCTTTTGTGAATCTGGGGGAATATTTTTTTTATATCACATAGTTTTATTTATGTTTGTGCTGGATTCTTTAAACAAAATTTTTCTTTTATATCTTCAAATAAAATTTTACTTTTATAAATTTTGTTTAAAAAAAAAAATAAATAAATAAATAAAAGCCGTAAAATTGCACTTTTTTTGTTGAAAATTTGATGTTTTGATGTTACAACTACATACAAAAGTTTTTCTATTTGTTTTCTATTTTGTTGTTCATTTGAAAACTTTCCAGCTAATATAATTTAATCTTGATGCATTTGATATTTCATACGAATCAGATTCTGTAAAAAGTATGGTTGAAGAATATAACTGTTATATCCAATGCGTTTCGAGTTCTGCATATAATTTAACCGTTATTTTGCAATACATTCTGCATCAGAATTGAAGACTTTTGTTATAAGCAGGATAAAACAAAAATAAATAACTATATTGAATTGGAAAACATTTGAATTTGAAATAAAAACGGTTTTAAATTTTATTTCAATTGATTTTACACAAAAGTTTGATATAGTTTTTTTATAGTAATTTCTAACCGACTAACGAAGTAACCCCTCCCTCCAAAAAATCATTCTCCATTTCAATCTCGGTCAGTCCTTTACAACGATTAGCTCTAACTCCCGATTTCCGACCAAAAACAGAGACGCAGATGTCGCGAAGTCGGTTGGAAAGCTCCCATAGGACAGGGGGGCCTACGATTAATGCGCCCCTTCCCCCTTTCGTTACGCTAGGGACCACATTTGATCGCAGTAGCAAGAATCCCCATTACTGGAGACCCGAGGATTGTCGGAGAAACAATCAGTTGCGAGTGGGCCCCAGGGGCTTGTGCCCCGATACTCGATGGAGTAAGTTATAGATGGTGTGAGAGAGGTCCCCCACCCTTTTTAGGTCATCTAGATGATTGTGACCTTTCACCTTATGAAGGCGAAGAATTAATTCAGTAAATGGGATTCTCTTACAACTGATTTTTTCCTTCTTATTTGTTAGTGTCGTACTCTCTCTTTTTAATGTTGGAAAATTTGTTGTTTTTGTCAGATTTCCGTTTTTGTTTTTTTGTTTTTTACATTTCGATAAATTTTTGTTTTTATAATGTTTTTCTCTGAATCGTAAATGTTTTCTCATTAAATTTAAAGATGCAGTTATTGAAAGTAAACATTATTTTATAAGCAACTATTTTTTTTTTTTTTTTTTTTTTTTTTAATGCTCTTTAGAATACTTCGTGCCTAAACTCTTGAATTATTCTTTTCCCTCGAGTCACAAATTTTATAAATAAAAATTATACATTAAATTCGTTTTGCGCTTTAGAAAAAAAATGGAAAAAAACTAGTTGTTGCACATTAAAAATTTTAACAATTAAACTTTTATGTCTATCATTCACCATATACCAAATCTAATGCCTACTAATAAAAATTTGCAACAGCATATATTGCATTAAGAATATATGTATATTTTTTATAAGCACTACGCTAAACAATTATTGCGTTTAATTAATATGGTAAATTAATTAAGTTAACTTTTCAATTTGAACATAAAGTTTATTATACATATTGGGTTGGGGAAAAAGTAATTTCGTTTTCTCCCAATAGATAATTTTAAAGTCGCATACCTCGAGTAATACTTACTCAACTAAGCTACATTATACAACATTTGAAAGATAACAGTCACTATCAAATTCTAGCTATAAAGGTAGCGTCATCTGTTTAATCAGTCAAAAGTTATTACGTTTTGAAAATGGAGATTCCAGAAGATCATTTTTGTCGAATTTTGCTTTTTTACTACCGAAAAGGGAAAAATGCGGTGCAGGCTCATCGAAAATTGTGTGATGTTTGTGGTGATCAGTGCTTAAGTAAACGCTAGAGACTGATTTGGTTTGCTCGTTTTCGTTTCGGAAATTTCGATGCTAAAGACGAACCTAGTTCTGGCCATCCAATCGTTAAAAAAGTCGATAAAAATTTTAAAAAATCAAGGTAAGCCGACATATTTCTTTCTGCGACATCGCTACGGAACTAAACATCGACCATAAAACAGTTTTGAACCATTTACATAAGACTGGATACGAAAAGAAACTCGATTCTTGGGATCCCCATGAACTTACAGTGAAAAATTTAATGGACAGAGTTTTCAGTTGTGAATCGCTACTGAAACGGAACGAAATATAGACACTTTTGAAACGAATGATTATGGATGTTAAAAAGTGGATCACGTACGACAACAATGTGAAAAAAAGAGCGTGGTTGGAACCTGAAGAAGCTTCACAAATGGTGGCAAAGCCCGGATTGACGCCAAGGAAGATGATGCTGAGTGTTTGGTGAGATTGGAAAGGAATTATCCATCATGAGCTGCTCGAACCTGGTTAAACCATTAATTCAACTATTTACTGTGAACAACTAATGAAATTGAAGCAGGCGATTAAAAAAAACGGCTAGAATTGATCAATAGAAAAGGAGTTGTCTTCCATCCCGACAGCGCTAAACCACACACATCTTTAGCCACTCGGCAAAAACTGAGAGAGCTTTGCTGGGACGTTTTGATGTACCCACCGTAGAGTACGGGCCTGGCCTCTACCGATTATCATTTGTCCTCTCTCTGCAGAACTCTCTTAATGATGTTAAGCAGACTCCAAAATAGGCTTATTAAAATCACCTTGTTCAGTTTTTTGCCCAGAAATCTCAGAAGCTCTACAGTGACGGAATTATAGTTTGAACAGAAAAATTGCAAAAGGTCATCGAACAAAACAGCACATACATTATTGATTAGCTTTTTAATTTATATAAATAAATTCACTTTGAAAAATACGAAAAAAAGCGAAATTACTTTTCCCCCAACCCAATATTAAAGAAAAACAATTAAAAGTGATTATGATTATTCATCAGAAAACTATGGAAGAGAAAAAAAAATAGTACAGATATTACCAAATGTTTCAGCATATCGTGTTAATGATATAAGATGTATAAGTGGCTTTAAAGCGTGCAATATTCAGTTATTTAATTGAATATTCCCACATATTTTTATAGATTCATATCAAGTATAGTTTATTTGATAATCACTATAACAAACAATTAACTATTTATTTTTGTTTTATTGTTTGCTCTATAATATATTACGTCAAAAGGCTATGTTTAACCCTTTCTTGCGCAGTGTTGCCGGGCCGGCAACACCTAATTTTAATTCCAAACTTGCAAACGGCACCAGTAATATTTTAATATAATTTTGCTTTTACAATGAAAGCTTAAATTAAGGAATTCGTAATATCTAGACAAGTCCTTTGTAAATTCCGGTGTCAATCGACAATTTCTCACTTTACTAAGAGAATTTGCTTGCGCCGGAAAGGGTTAAAGAATATGCTGCTCATTCAAAGGTGGATAGTCACTATTTTCATATTTTTAATAATAAGACTTGTAAATTACTATTGGATAGAAAACAATTCTCGCAACAGACCAAGAAAAAGATCTCCCCACAAGAATGTTTAGGCTTGCTGATGTTGTTATCTTGTTACATCAAAAATTCATTCATCATTTTTAAATTTTGCAGTGACAATGAAATGCACGATTTGTCATTTAGAAAATGCATGGCTGGCCGATAGTGTTTGAAAGTATTTTCAACATAGGCGTAACTAGCGGGGGGGCCGGGTGGGCCGGGCCCACCCCAGACAACCCACGGCCCCCCCCCTAGAATTTTAAACTCTTGTGGTAATCTTAGAACGCAAAAATTTTATTTTTTCGAAAGATTATACATGTCTCAGAGTGGGACGCTAAACTGTCTATTTTTTGCATTTGTCTTAAGTCTATATTTTTCAGACTTAGTCTCTTTTCTGGCTTTTTTACAATTATTTCTTACTTATCGATCATCCCCAACAGCACATGGTAACAGTATCAGGTATCAGCTTTTAACAAAACCGGTGACTCCTTTTGAAAGAGAGATTGTAGGTGGGGCTCATAATTTTTTTTCTCTCTCATTCATTTGTACGATTGGAAATCAGCCGAAGGCTAAAAGAACTGGTCATTTCCTGTCACTGTCTCCGGTTTTTCAATACTGCAACATTGGGGGGTCTTAATTAGTTGCATCTGTTTCTTGCTCTTTTTTTGGAAACGGGGCTGAACTCTCAAATTCCAGGAAAAACACAAAAACACATGCTCGCATGCTTCTGTTGTTAGTTGCTCTAGTGCTAAGGTGTTTTTTTCCCTTTTATTGCGCGTTTCGCTATGACTATTATTAAATCTTCTTCAGAGAAGAAAATTATGAAAAAGATGGTATATGAGATCATTTTTTAAAATCTTCGAATTCCTTCAAGCATTCATTAAATCCAGGTATGTTTGAAAAGTATATAATTCATTTATATTTAAGTTTCTCGAAAGATATTTACTTAAACATTACAGTTTTCATATATTATCCTTTTATTGAGTTTGTTCTCAAATCCAAAGGGGCTATTTTCAAACAATTTTTAGAAGCGTTCGTAATTATGTAAATACGTAGCACCTATAGTTGTCGTTCAGTCTGTTTGTCCGCCTGTCCATCCGTCCGCATATAACAATACAAAAACTACCCAACCGAATCGTTTGAAATTTAAAATGCATAATTATTAAAATCGGATGCATAGATCAATTACAGGGACAATCAAAAGTATTCCGTTACATCACGGTCACTGGGGAAAGAAGTTTCAAGCATTTTAATTGTTTGAAATTTAAAATATATAATTGTTACATAATTTTGTTAAGTCATTTCAAATTTTATGAAAATCGGATGGATAGATTAATTACAGGTACAATCAAAAGTATTCTGTTATATTACGGTCAATGGGAAAAAGTTTGGAATGCATTTTAATGATGTTACACTCATTCGAACACAATAAAATTGATATGCATCTAATGAGTAGATATTATATGTATTTTGCATAATCTGTGGTGCAAAGAACATTTAATATTGATTTACAAGGCCAGATAAAAGTATTCCATTACATAATGGTATAGGGAGAACATTGTTTGGTGAGCATTTTAATTGTAATAAACTATTTAAAATTTTATGAGATTGATATATGTTACTGAAGACTGTTACAAGTTATTTTCTGTATAAAAGAAATTTACAGGGTCACACAAATGATTTTGGCTAATATACTGTTTCCGACATACTGTATACTATTACATCAAGATCTGAATAATTTTAAGTGCGTCCATAATTATATAAAAAACTAGCACTTATATTCGTCGTTCAGTCTGTCAGTCTATCTGTCTTTACAATCTATGCTACAAAAAATGTATATTATTAATTTACACGGCCACTCAAAAATATTCTCCTACATAATGATATACGAGGATTTATTGTTTGGGGCGTGTTTTAATTATATTCATCTATTTCACTTTTATGAATATGGTATACGTTGCTGAGATGTAATAAAAGTTGTATGTCCATGTGTATTTAAAAGAGCACCAAAAAAAAAAAAAAAAAAAAAAAAAAAAAATTGACTATTATACTATATCCGAAGTACTGACGCACCTCATTTGCTAGGCTTCATGTGCAATTTCCAACTTGTTTTATTAATTCTTTTTTAGAAAACGCACGAAATAGGCAAGTGGGTAAACGGAAAAAAAGTGACCGGAAAAAAGTAACATAAACTACAAAAGCGGAAAAAAGTGACTCGGAAAAAAAAAATTACCGGAAAAAAAAGTGACAAGGAATTGATTTTGGGGATTCATTAGTTAAGTATATAGAGGGGATGGGGGAGAGGCTCTTAATTTAGGTAAATGTGTTTTTCATGCTGAATTAACCGCTTTGGTTCAATTTTTGAACATATGATTACCACCCCTCACCCCATCCTACCTAAATTAGATAAACGGATTTTTAAGCCGAATTATACAATGTGTCTTTTTTTTTTTTGATATAGGTTCTTTCTGATAAGGATTATACACAGTATACTATAATGCCTGAAGAGTTTTGGGAGTTTAATTGTTAAGAAAAAAGGAAACGGGGGAAGCCTCTTTTAAATTAAATTGATAGTTTTTTACGCAGAATTATCCGATTTGCTTGGAATTCTGGACATAGGTTCATAATGATATGACGTATCTCTGATTAGTTATGGTGTTCTTTTGCTTATTATAAAGGGGGGACGGGTAATTACCCCTTTCTCAAATTAGATAAATCGGTTTTTATCCAGAACTATTCGATGTATTTCAAATTTTAAATATAGGTTCTTTCTGATAAGGTAAATCCCTGAATAGTTTTAAGGGTTTAATGACTAAGTATAAAGAGGGAGGAACGGGGAGTAATCCCTTTTAGTTAAATAAATGCCTTTTTACGCAGAATTATCCGATTTATCTCGAATTTTAGTCATAGGTTTGTTAGGATAAGACGTATTTCTGATTAGTTATGGGGGTTCTTATTAAAATGAGGAGGGGGCAAGCAATTATTTTCCCCTCAAATTCGATAAGTCGGTTTTTATTCACAATTATCCGATGTACAGTCGACTCTCGTTAATTCGAAATCGGATAATTCGAATCTTCGCTTAATTCGAACTAAACATGAAGTCCCGAAATTTTCAATGGCAGAATAACGTTAAACTTTTTCATTAATTCGAACTCATTTTCTCTTGACATCGTTTAATTCGAACTAACGAGAATACCGATTTTAGATTCCTCCTTTCTTTCTCATGGATTTCAGATTATTTGAATAACTTTCTTTCTTTCATTTTTGTGAAAACTATTGCGAACGAATATACATATAATCCCATGCATTTGATATCCACTTTCGAAGTGCCCATCTGTCCATCGGTGACGCTTCAAATTTTTCTTTCATTGGGCTTGTTTCTAATTCTTTAATTAATTTATGTATTTATATGTTTTAATTTAATATTAAGTCATATTCTAATGATAATAAACGAAAGAAACCTAAAAAAATAATATAACATTAATTCCTTTGTAATAGTACCATATTAAACATGTTTTAATTCCATACTTTTCATAATTTGAATTTCGGATAATTCGAACATTTCTTGTGGTCCCGACGAGTTCGAATTAACGAGAGTCGACTGTTTTTCAAATTTTAAATATAGATTCTTTCTGATAAGGTGAATCTATGAATAGTTTCAAGGATTTAATAGCTAAGTATAGAGGGAGAAACAGAGGATAATCCCCCTTAAATTAAAATAAAAATGGCTTTTTACGCAGAATTATCAGATTTGCTTCAAATTTTGGATGTCCGGTGCATATCGCGGGCAGCTAATCTCATAGGAAATTTGACGATCAGGGGATTTTTCGGTAAAGGTTTGCCGCAAAAATGCCCAAGTAAATTAAAAAGCGAGTTGAATGCAATCGAACGCAAATAACAAATAAAAAGAAATTTTCTTTATTTTTTTCATTTAATGATTGAAAACAATTACGTCAGAAAACATAGCACATTTTACCTTTTTCCTTATAATTATTACAATTCATTTTGCATTTAAAACTGGTTTATTTATTTATATATTTATTTATTTATTTATTTTTACTAGCGAAAAAGTAATATGCTAAATCATTTGTTGTAATTGTCATTTTAATTTACGCCGAACATTTATCATTTAAAACTGGATTTTTACTAATAAATGTCCCATATTACACATCACAAAGTATAATATAAAACATTTAAAAAAATATATTTTAGAAAATTTTAATGTATAAACTATGTTATGTGTCACGAACGAATGAACTAGTGAACTCATTAATTTGTAGTAGTAATAATAATAATAATAGTTTTTTATTAATAGCTTATGTTAGTAATTAGAAAGTTAATTGTTTAGAAACCTGTAGTTCTTGATAGATCTTCAGTGTTTGAAAGCTTAAAAAAATTAAAAAACAAGTTTGAATTTAAAAAAAAATGATTTTAATAAAAACAGGGTATTTTTTTTCTTTGTTAGGATATTTATAGAATACTGAAAAATGCTATGCAGAAACATAAACCATAGTTTTAAATGCAAACAGCTATTGAGGATGTGTAAACAAACCCTTAAAACTATTCAGGGATTTTATTTTATTAGAAAGAACCTATATCTAAAATTTGAAATACATCGGATAATTGTGCATAAAAACAATTTATCAAATTTAAGGGGGGAATAATCGCCCGTCCTTCCACTTTTTAATTAGCAAAAGAACCCCATAACTATTCAGGGATACCCCTTATCATAATGAACCTACATTCAAATTTTTAAGCAAATCGAATAATTCTGCGTAAAAAGCCATTTATTTAATTTAAGAGAGGTTATCCTCGTTCCTCTTTTATACTTTACCATTAAGGGTGTATTCGAAAAAACGCTTTTCCATCTTCAGCAGCTCGAAATTTCCCGATACAATTTCAGACACATTTTTTAAAGTAGAAGCATGAAACTTGCTGAGGGGATTTTTGAAAGGACGTATAAGGTGCCGTGTGATGTCTTTTTACGCACAATTCATTAGAATTTGATTTATAAGCAATTAACTTCTCAGGAAGACCCTTTTATTCGTTCCCTTATCTCCCACTTCGGAAAAATCGGTTCAAATTGCCTTTTTTGATTGCTTTTTTTGCAATATTTTGTGCACTTATCAAAGAATTGACCTTCACGGCATCTTGTGCACTTTCTAAATAAGAAAATCTGCGAGTTTCATGTGTTTGAGAGCAAAAGTGAATTCAAAAATAAATCGGAAAACACCCTTAAATTCCCAAAATTCTTCGGACATTATATACTGCGACGACTTACTGACAACTTTAATCTGGGCAGAAGATAGATAGCGAAATCCCATTGTGAAAAGGGTGAAAGTGTCTTCATTCTAAAATTGAGAAGAATAGCTGCAATTGACCTCAAGGAACTAGAAAAGATTTCACTGGTCTAGTGGCAATGAGCTGAGGGGTGGGATTGTTGAGCGTAGAGAAGGAAGGAAGTAGTTGGAAGAGAGACATGTGCTGTTAATTTACTAGAGAGTACATAGATGTAAGGTGGCTTAGATGTGCTAAGCGAAATGTAATATTGGAGGTGGCTCCTATGTAGTTGTAATATCGTTTTATTTATTTTTTTATTAATTGATCTATAGTTCTAATAAAGAACTTGAACTAAAAATGTGAGAAACTGAGGACACGACACCACAATACTATATATAAGCCTTGTCAGAAAGAACCTATATCCAAAATTTGACACACGTTGAATAATTCTGCTTAAAAACTCATTCATCTTATTTAGAACGGAGGGGGGAGGGTAAATCGTCCATTCCCAAAACTAATCAAACAAGCGTCTTTTCAGTATGAACGTATATCCGAAAATTGAACCAAAACAGTTAATTTAGCATGAAAAACCCATTTACCTAAATTAAGAGCCTCCCCCACCCCCCTTTCATACTTAACCAATAAATCCCCAAAATCAATTCCTTGTCTCTCTTTTTTTCCGGTAACTTTTTTTTCCTTGTCCCTGTTTTGGGTAACATTTTTCCTGTGTCACTTTTTTTTTTCGCTTTTTTAATTTATGTCATTTTTTCCTCCAACTTTTTTTCCTAGATTCAGGATTAAAAAGCTATGTAAGTGAGAAATGTTCTTCATTCTTTGATAAGATCTTTCAGGAGACGATTCTCACAGTTGATGATTTGAAACGAATTTGCGACATGGTAGTGACAAAAAGGAGGAAAAATGGTTGTCATGCGATCAAAATTGCTTATAACTCATTAACTAATTTAAATATTTCTTTAAAAAAATGGCGACTGTGTTGTTTATAAACAACTTTATGTCCCCCAGCCACTGTTTTGAATCGAAAACTTGATGAATAAAGCCACTATTAGATTCACCAACATTTCGAAAGATTTTTGAGCCAACACTTGATTTCCTCCAACTTTTCGCGAAATTTCCGCACAACACCCAGTGTGATGTGTGATAGCAAACAGCAATGTCCCCCAACTTTTTTCTGCAGTTCCAAAAAAATCTCTGCTAGCCGAGACTTTTCATTGTACATCGAGCATTTCAACGGATCAGAGATAAGCGATTGATAGGAATAGGCGATAAATATTAACGGCTGGTGCTAGTAGCATTGGTTTTCTTGCTATTCCTCCAACTTTGTGCAAATAATTATAACCTTTTTCTCTCTTTGAACAAGAAAAAGTTGGAGTTAAAATCGGTTGAAAAGTTTGTTGCTCGTAAATTTTTTGAATCTGATAGCCACTAAAGACAGAAGAAAGTTTCATCCAATTAGTTTCTTTGATAGATTATACGTTTTCAGGAATGTATTAACAAGTGAACTTTCCTTTGAGTATTATCAGTTCTAACAAAACTATTTTTACTTTTTTATATCTTTACGGAAGAAAATATTGGATTCGTGAAAATTTTCGAATTCCGGTTTTTGACGGATTTACCCGTTTTAGGGATCAGAGATTCCTAGTTTTTAGTAAGAACAAGTTTTTAAAAAATGTCTGTTTGTGCATATGTGAATCTGACTCTGTCTATATGTGACATAAATTTTGTGGAAGCTCTATCTCAAGAACTAATGCACGGAATGTAATAAAAATTTATATTCAGGTAGTCCCTAATACAAATTCATACTGATTAGTATTTGTTGCAAATCACTCAACAGATGGCGCTTCTACGCTGCTTTTTTTTACGATTAACGCAGCAGCTATATCTGAAGAACTAACGCACGGATATCAACCAAACTTCAGATTCAGTCAGTACTTAACATGAACTGATATTGTATTGGTTTCTGTGTAAATCGCTCAACAGAAGGCGCTGGTATGCTAAATTTTTCACGATTTTTGCAATAGCTCTATCTCAAGAACTATCGCACGGAATTTAATTAAAAATTATAATCAGGTAGTTCTTGATAAGATTGATACTGATTAGTTTTTGGTGCAAATCGCTCGACAGGTGCGCTGCTATGGTGCATTTTTTACGATTTTCGCAACAGCTATATATCCATAACTAATACACGGATTTCCTTTAAACTTCAGATGCAGTTAGTTCTCAACATGAATCGATGTTGTTTGCACTTTGGTGTAAATTGCTCAACAGGTGGCACTGCTATGTTGCATTTTTCACGATTTGCACAATAGCTCTATCTCAGGTTCTCAGGTGCAGAAATTTTCATCAAACTTTAGATTCAGTAAATCCGTGAAATGAACTAGATTTGTTCATGTTTTGTTGTCAATCTCTCAATAAGTGGCGCTCCATTGCTGAATTTTTCTCAATTTCAGCAATAGCTCTATTTAAAGAACTAATCAGCGAACTTCGCCAAATTTCAGATTCAGGTATAGGTTGATAAATATTATTGCTGATTATGTTTTGGTATAAATCGCCCAACAGGGGGCGCTTTTATGTTGCATTTTTTTACATTTCCGCAATAGTCTTATTTTAAGAACTAATGGAAGGAAGTTCATGTCTTTAAAATCGTCACAATGATCATAAATTGCCATTTAATTTTGGCACTGAGATAGCAAATTTTGACACATTAAGGGTGTATTCGAAAAAATGTTTTTTCTCTCTCAGCAGCTCAAAATTTTCCTATACATTTTCAGATTCATTTTTAAAAGTAAAAACATGAAACTTGCTGAGATAATTTTTTATGATATGTTATAAGATGCCGTATGACTTTATTTTTCTCTGAATTCATTAGAATTTGATTTATCGACAATTATTTTCTCAGCTTGCCCCTTTTTTTCGTTCCCAGATCTCCCGCTTTGGAAAATTCGGTTCAAAAGACGGACTTTGACTGCAGTTTTTGTAATATTTTCTGCATTTATCAAAAAATCGCAGTCATGGGATCTAATATAGTTTCTAAATAAGAGAATTTCCCAGTTTAATGCGTTTGAGAGCAAAAGTGAATCTTAAAATAAATCAGAAAAAGAAAGTTTTGGAATTGCCACATCCGACTAGTTACTAATACTATTATTGTTTGGAAATTATCAAACAATTTACTATAAAACAACATTGTCACACTATTGTTGTTTTCCAAACAATAATAGTTTTTACAATTATTGTTTAAAAATTATCAAATAGCTGGGGCCGTGGCCCCCCCTAGAAAATTTCTCTAGTTACGCCTATGATTTTCAACAAGAAATCCTAATTTTAAAGGAGAAAATGTCAACCAATGAATCCTGTTAGAGTAGCATAGCTCAATAAATATATTATTGATCATTTTGTTTAATAAATTACGAAAACTTTTAATTTGACAATATTCTTGTGACATCCCAAGGGCGAATAATTAATACGGGTGAAAAAAGGAGTAGTTTCAGTTAGTAAAAAGATCTGACTGTTTATGCTGAAAAGGGCTCAAAAAGAGTGAATTTGGTTGCTAAAGATCATGATAAAAATGCAACAATTTTAGCTTGAGGCAATGCAGTTGGAGCAGTTGCTCCGATGATTTTGTATAAAGATAAAAGAGAACGTGAATTAAACCAGACTGGGTAGATAATTTGCTTGTTGGTTCTACATGTCAAATGACACAAAAAGGAAACATGACAGCACTTACTTCTGTTAAATGAATCAATTATTTTTCAAAATTTAAACCTCAAGGACGCAGTTTTTTTTAAATTTTGTTTGGTACTATGACTCATCTAAATTACGGAATTATGAATGAGGCTGACAAAATATGATATTAGGTAGATTTCGTAAGAAATACTACCTATTGCAATCGCACCAGTTTATATATATATATATATCTATCTATCTATCTATATATATATATATATATCTCACTTTTTTATGGACACGATAACTTCTATAATTCTTCACCAATCTTCACCAAACTTGGACATAAAATCAATGGGGATAAAATCTTGGATGAGTTCGTTAATGGGCAAAATCGGACCAAGGGGATCGGAATAGGGGGCGTTTTTGTGAAAACCGAAAAAACGCCATAACTTCTTTATTAAAGTAGATATCGAATCGGTTTAAAGTTTATATTACTTCTTAAAAATGGGCCAAAAGTATATATATGACAGATATTTGATAAATTTAGAAGTGGGCTCAAGGGGCGAAAAAAACAGGGATTTTCAGAGAAAAAAATTCATAATTTCGTCAATTTTCAAGATATCAAGTCCAACTAAATTTTTTATAAATGTTCTTAAAATTATCTAAAACTTTTGTATTTACAAGTTTTTGATAGGACAAACTTTTACCGATGAAAAAAATTAAAAACGAAAAGAAAAAGGGCGCCGAAAAAAGAGAAAAATCCATAACTCCGTCAATTTTTAAGATATCAAATCTGATTAAATTTATTTTACATCTTCTCAAAAATATCTACAACTTTTATATTGACAAGTTTTTCATAGGACTAATTCGTATAGCAAAAAGAAATTAAACAAAAATAGGAGTTGGAGAAAAAAACCTCAAATCCAAACGGCTTATATTCTGACTCATTTTTAAATTCATTTTTGATTTTAAACGCATCCAAATGGTAGATCCTCTTATTTAGAAACTGTATAAAGTGACGCATTGGTCAATTTTCTGATAAAGACAGAATAAATTTCAAAAAAAGGCTACCAAAAAGGGTATTTTGAACAGAATTTCCGAAAGTCATCGGGACTTAAAATTGAAGGAAGTATTCAAATAAGAAATCGCGCTTTTTTCTGACTCGTTTTTAAATCCATTTTTGTTCTCAAACGCATCCAATTTACAGATCCTCTTATTTAGGAACTATATAATGTGATGCATTGGTCAGTTTTTTGATAAAGACGGAATATATTTCAAAAAAGGCTACCAAAAAGGGTATTTTGAACAGAATTTTCAGAAATCATCGAGACTGAAAATTTAAGGAAGTGTTCAAATAAGAAATTGCGTTTTTTTCTGACTCGTTTTTAAATCCATTTTTGCTCTCAAATGCATCCAATTTACAGATCCTTTTATTTAGGAACTATATAATGTGATGCATTGATCGGTTTTTTGATAAAGACAGAATATATTTTGAAAAAGGCTACCAAAAAGGGTATTTTGAGCAGAATTTCCCGAAGTCTTCGAGATTTGTAAATTTAAGGAAGTTTTCACATAGCAAATTGCGTTTTTTATGACTCGTTTTAAAATCCATTTTCGCTCTCAAATGCATCCAATTTACAGATCCTCTTATTTAGAAACTATATACTGTGACGCATTGGCCAGTTTTTTGATAAAGATAGAATATATTTTTAAAAATGCTGTCAAAGTGAGTATTTCGCACAAAATTTTCCGAAACAATCATGATTAAAGAATTAAGGATGTATTCAAACAACAAATCGGTTATTTTATGACTCATTTTTAAATTCAATTTTTTTCTCAAATGCTTTCAACTGACAGTTTTTTGTTATTTAGGAACTGTATAATGTACTGTTTTGGTCAATTTTTTAATAAATTTAGAATCTATTTCAAAATATGTTGTCATAATGGGCATTTGAGCTGAATTTTTCTTAAGATGATTCTGATAAAACCAGTTTTTGCAGGAAAATGAAATTAAAAACTTTTCATAAACGGCCAAATGAAGTTATTAAACTGGGTTTATCTCTAATCATATATATTTTTTATTGAAATGAGCACTCTTCGAAATCTACCTCCGCCTATAGGCCCAGCCGACAGGGATTTTTTTTCTATTTGTTTACCTACTAATAAAATCAAAAAAAAATTTTTTTTTTTTGTTAATTTTTTTTTTTTTTTTTTTTTTTGGGTTATTGAAGTAATTGAAGATTTTTTGTGTTTGGAACAAACCAGCTATTGCAATATTGTAAAGGTACGATTTTGATGAAAATTTCCTCTAGTTTGGGACAAAGCTATGACACCTACCACAATTAAGGGTGGCTTCAAAGAGACAGATATCTATCCATTCAACCGAAATGCAATTCATGAGGAATTTTTTTGCTCCAAGTTCTGTTTCCAAAAATCTAATTCCAATGAAGAATAGTGTCAAAAGTGGAAATGAAATTCCTATCCCAGGGACATTTTCTGATTAAAGCAGAGTTGTCGTACTCCTCTTCCTCTGTCAAGTATTTCTGTCGAAAGATGTTTTCAGACTCTCAATGTGATTCTTCATCTTTTGAAAATAATGACAGAAATGGTGCCTCTGTTCAGGGACTCACAGTTTCAAGAATTGTTGCCATCACCACAGAAAAAGCGTAAAACAACCAGTGTCATAAAAATTTGAAATTAACCATCTTGCTCTAAATTTTAGAAAAATACCTCTTTCCCAAAGTTTTTTTTAAGTGATACTGAAGACACCAAACAGTGATTAAACAAACAAAAGAGTCAATCTGCGAGGAATAATAGAAAATTGTCTCTAGCAAAGAAAAGTGGTAAAGATAGTTTCCTTTGAAGTATATACAACAAATGAAAAGTTGTGGTATGAGATTATGTGTTTCATGTTGTAATTGAGTGAACAAGGTATGCGTCATATTTACCAAGAAAAACTTGGAAGTTTTTACTTCCCATAAATGTGAAGTTAAGAAAATTAAAAACATTTTTAGCGTAAAAAGTTTAAAATTGCTTAAAATTGTTTTCAAAATTTTCTTCCTTTTTTTTTTTTTTCATTATTTTTTGTAAAAATTAAACTTGATTTCCTGCGGTTTTAGTTTCTCATGTGTTTAATATGAATCTTTTCATTTTATTTCACCTATGGCCACATTACCTGCATATGGGCATAGCATATTACCTTCATCAACTAGACTTTATTTTTCAAAAAATTACAGTAAATTTAAATTTTGATTAATTTAAATTAAAGAAAAATTCCAATACTAAAATAACTCTTCTCATTTAAACAATTATTATTATTATTATTTTTTAAAGTCACTTACAATTATCGCTGAAAAGATTTTATCCTTAAGGTGGCCCTATTACCTGCACATACTTTTTACTTAAAAACAAAACGAAACAAAAACTATTCAATTCCAAATAATTTTAATACGCAAATGTGCTAAATTCACGTATTTACGCATAAAAACGAATCCAAAAATGTGTCAGTTTCTTTAGGAACGACTTACAAGATAGTTGATTCACATTTTCTTTTTTTACAGGCTATTTCATTTGTTTCACAGGGAAATTGAAACATTTCTATTTTTCATCTGACAATTATATGTTGCTTAGTATTTAAAAAAAATTAGGAAGTCATAAAATCGATCCCGTTTATCAAAAAGAAAAAAAATCATTTTATGAAACGGGGGAGGGTGGGGAGGTCACTAGATATCACCTGAGTCCGAGTGATCGTGTTCATCAATCCGTCTCGCCTCATACATCAACCCACCCCTCCCCTCAGCATATATATATAAAAGAGAGGGTGACCAACTGCCCACACCCAAGCTATTAGATATGGAGAGACGAGTTATAGTATCTGGCAAAGCAAGTGTGAAAGATATTTTTTCACTTGTTGGAATTTTCAAAAAGAAAAAAAAATATGTTGAGACAAATAAATAAGCTGATTGAACTCTATAACTTCTGAAAAGTAATCTTAAATCTTCCAATTCCTCATTCGTCAATATGAATTTATCTCACAATATTAAAAGATTATTTTAATTCTTACATGCTTAGAGTTTCCTGATTTTTTTTCTGATCATTTAAATTTTAAAGAATCAAACAGATATTATAAGTTTTGAATATGATGCACCTTTAATTATATTACTTCTTGTGTCATTCTCAGATAAAGATAAATTTTAGCTTTTAAAAACTTTAATGTTATTGTTTTAATTCTTAATTTTTGAACTCAAATGACACCATATAATAAAATGATGACAATTTTAGCTAAAGAATAGTAAAAAAAAATAAAATAATCTGAAATATTTAATGGGGATGTCTGAACAAAAAACCCTTATTTCTTTTATATATATATATATGTATATATATATATATATATACACTCAAGAGCCAAAACATTATGACCATTTGTCAATAACGAGTTGTCCCACCTTTGGCGCGCAACACAGCTTCAACCCGCCTTGGCATGGATCCCTCAAGTCCTTGGTAGATGGCCGGAGACAGATTGTACCAAATGTTTAAGCGACGGTCACGCAAATCTGAGATATTGCGAATTGGTGGTCTATGAACTCTGAGCTGCCATCCCATGAAATCTCAAATATGCTCTATCGGATTGAAATCCGGTGAGTTAGGAGGCCAGGACATTAATTGGAATTTAGCATCATGTTCCTGGTACCACTCCAACACAATTTTAGCCGTGTGACACGGGGCGTTGTACTGTTGGAACATTCTGTTTCCGGAATCACAAACCGTGATTCATCTGACCAGGCAATTCTCTCCCACTGATCCATGGACCAATCGCGATGTTCCCGGGCCTAGCGCACGAGCAGTTGGCGATTAGGCTTGGTCAGCAAAGGCACACGAGTGGGACGTTTGCTGCGTAGCCCCATATCCAACAGTGTCCGCTGAACAGTGTGCTCCGATACTATTCTACTTGGCCCTGCATTGTATTGGGCTGTCAGCTGAGCCATTGTCTGGCTCCGGTTTTGCTTCACCATGCGAGACAGTCTCCGACGACCTTTTTCTTTGATAGCGTGTGGACGTCCAACACCATGTCGTCTACTGCTGGTTTCACCGTCATTCATCCGCTTTGCATACGTACTAACAACTGTAGATCGCGAACAACCCACAAATCGTGCAGTTTCGGAAATACTTATTCCGAGCCTTCGAGCCATTACAATCCGCCTTCTATCAAAGTCGTTTAGATCCGCAGCCTTTCCCGTCATGTATAGAAGTAAGTGAACGAATGATTCTTCTGACTGTTCAGCAGCAGTTAAATACCACTTCCACCAGATCACGTATCTTCCACGTCATCCAGACGAATTCATTGCAAAATGTAGGGATGGTCATTATGTTTTGGGCTCTTGAGTGTATATATATATATATATATATATATATATATATATATATATATATATATATATATATATATATATATATGGGCTGTTTAATAGCCTCTGCTTATCAACCAGGAGAAGACCCTTTAATTGCCTTCTAGGAGGACTTAAAAGAATCGACTGGGAGCAGAGACTTAATGTCCAATTCGCACCTTCTATCGGTACAGCCTGTTAGTACTCTTGTCTAGCGCAAGGGGAACGAACGCGGATGGGCTTCCTCCAACCCGCTTGGCCAGCGCACAGTGTGGTATTTAGCCCCAAAACCTGGCCCAAAATTGATTATTTTAAAAAACAGTTTCCCGTCTTGTTTTATTATTCTTTAAAATGTTATTTAGTTGTTGTATCCAAATGCGCAAAGCTCAAAGCACCTGCGCAACACAACGCGCCTCACGATTGGTCGAAAATTCCCGTTTGTCTACAGTGGTCGTGTGATTTTCCGATGCGCTCAGATTTGGACGTTTTAAAATCTCTTATAGTTTCGTGTCTAAACAATTTAGTGGAAACAGTTGTGATGGATTACTTTGAGCCAGGTATGTACTTTATACACACTGTATTTAAATAATGAATATCGTCCCGGTTTTTGTTTAAATGGTTGATAACGTAGGTGTAATTAACAATAGCAAAAATATACTTAATAATAATGTTTAGAAAGGATTTCGTTATATTTTTAAACATATTTAAGTTGGGAAAACTATTGTGTGATATGCAGTACTTAGTATACAAGATAGTTATAAAACAATCAGCCGCCCGAAACCGCCCCCTTTTTTTTAATAATTTTTTTTATTTGATTCAATAATTTTTTACTTAAATTACTGCTATTTAGTTTTTCATTTATTTTGCTAACAGGGCCTTCTGGATTGAGGTCTATGACTCGAAATGAGTTGTATTCCATTATGCAAAGCTCAAATGAGTCAAAATTTGAAGCAAAGCTTAAATATATGGAGCAAGAGTTATTAAAAAATTATTCTGAAGGTGATCCAAGGACAGCTGAGATGAGGCAAAAGCTCGCCGTTATAAAGAACCAGTTTAAACGAAAATGGTTAACTGCTCATAAAACGAAGTCAAGATTCGAAGAAAACAATGTCGAATGGTTAAATGGCACTATATCGCTGCCTATTTCAAGTATGTGAAACACAAAAAATGCAAACTCCTTACTTTACTGTTTCGTGCTTTGATTTTTGCTTAAATTTTGTCTTCTGTGCATTGAAACGAAACTTGTTATCATAGATATATTTATTAAGTAGGTATTTGTTACTATTACAGGGGTCAGTCCCGGTCGCCCTCAAAAAGCTTTTGTAAATTCAAGTGAAAGAAGCAAACACCGCAAAACCAAAGACCTCCTATCAAAAGACGTTGAAGTATTGACACACGCTACCCAAATGAAATTGCGGGAATCAGGCAAAATAGATGCTTCTAATGTCGTAAAAGATCCTGCAAAAAATCCCCGAAGAGCAAAAAAGTATTTAAAGGCTATGAAAAAAGGTTCCGAAGAACAACAGAAACCTCACCAATTATCAGCTTTACGCGCTTTGTCCATGTATACAGAAGCTGGACTTACTAAATCTCAATATGAGATAATACTAGAAACAAAAGCTTTTTTCCGTGCTATTCTATTCTTCAGAGGGTGAAAAAAGAATGCTATCCAGAGATTCACAGAGTGACAGAGACATGTGCCGAAGTAAAAGTGCAAACGTTGATGGATCATACGCATCACGTCTGATTTTACATGTTAAAGAAGTTGTAGAATCTTTAAATATTGACGAAAAACTATCTTTAATTTTAATAAGCAAGTGGGGTTGTGACGGGTCACAGCAGATGCAATATAAAATGAAGTTTGAAAATGAAGCAGATTCTGACACCAATATTTTTCAAAGTTCTATGGTTCCTCTTCAATTAATTTACGGGCCCGAAAAGAAAATTCTTTGACAAAATCCACACCATCATCACCACGATACTGTCGACCTATAAGGATTCGATTTATCAAGGAGTCAAATAACGTAACAACAGATGAAATAAAATATATCAAATCACAAATCGCAGCACTTACTACCACAGAAATTGACGATATGAAGATAAAACATAAAATGCTATTCACTATGGTGGATGGAAAAGTATGCAATGCCGCAACACACACCAAATCTACGATGAGGTGCTACATATGTGATGCTACGTCATTTGAGTTTAATGACTTATCGAAAAAGAGGGAATCTAAGAAAGAAAATTTAAGTTTCGGCCTTTCCTTGCAACATGCTCGTATACGATTTTTCGAGAGTATATTACATGTAGCACATAGATTACCTGTAAAAAAATGGAACGTCCGCCTATCTGCTGAGGAGAAACAAGCGGTAGAAGATAAAAAAAAAAGAAATTCAGAAAAATTTCAAACAGCAACTCGGGCTTTTAGTAGACATCCCCAAAGCAAATTTTGGAAATACCAACGATGGACATACCAGCAGACGATTTTTTGAGGAATGTGAAATGTCGGCAGTAATAACGGGAGTCGATAAAAATTTAATATATCGTCTTAAAGTGATATTAGATGCATTGTGCTGCGGATTCAAAATTAACACAGAAAAATTTGAAAAATATTGCCAAGAAACGGCTGAACTGTATGTGAGCTTATATAATTTTTATCCTATGTCCCCTACAATGCATAAGATACTTCGTCATGGTGCAGATGTAATAAAAGAAGCTATTCTGCCAATAGGGCAACTAAGTGAAGAGGCTGCAGAAGCTCGCAATAAACATATTAGGTCATTCAGGTTGAACTATGCAAGAAAGTTTTCTCGCGTGGCCTGCAACATGGATGTACTAAATAGGCTTCTTCTGACTTCTGACCCCCTAATAATGGGCATGAGATGCAACAAAAACAAGAAAAAAAATCCTTGTCTTCTGATGTTCTAAATTTGTTATCAGAAAGCGATATCACAAATATTAATATTCTTGATGATAGTAATAGTGATGAAAGTGAAGAATAAATGTTTTAATTTATTAATAACACTGTTTTACCATTTTTATTCCATAATTCAAATAAAAACAAGAATCTGTAGCTGTAAGAGTAATAAAATAATTTTGGCCATGTTTTGGGGCTAAATACCACTATGCAGCGTGGAGGGATTTGGCCAAAACCCCCCTTATTTTACCATGAATTCACAAAACAAATCACGGCCCTCAGTTCCCGGTAGTCTGCATGTTCCTGTTTACGGCAGCGATCAAACAGACATGAAGACAGAGGGTGCTTAGAATCACCGGGCTCGGCTTGGCTGCCATAAGTTGATGACCTTGGCTACGTATATCGAAAATCCCTATCTTCTGAAAATCGTTTACAGGAACTTGAAGAAGAGTTAGATAGGATCAACTGAGACATTTTAGGATTATGTGAAGTAAGAAGAAAAGGAGAAGAAAAGATTGATCTTGCCAGCGGACATGTTTTATAATACCGAGGCACAGAAAATGGAAGAACAAGTGGTGTAGGATTTCTGATTCATAAAAGGTGGAAAAATCACATTATAGAATATGATAGTACATCAGATAGAGTTGCAAGATTAGTAATACAAGTGTCCAAAAGATACAAGCTGCAAATTACCCAAGTTTATGCACCAACAATAAAAGACCACCAACCAAATTGAAGATTTCTATGAAGAAGTGGCTTCAAGCATCAAAAAGGAAATTGCTACATAAAATTAATAATGGGAGACTGGAATGCTAGAATTGGAGAGAAAAAGAAAAGTGAATTATCTGTAGGTAATCATGGATATGGTATGATACGATGCATCATTCCGTCTCTAGGCCCTGTCAGGCCCTTGCGGCTCATTCGATGAGGGGCATCGACTGGGGTCGGGATTCGCAAACCGCATGCGGCTACTACTCCGGGTCCCCATCCACACACGCCACCTGCGAGATGAAAGAGGAAACAGATTGATCGAGTTTGCAGAAAGTGAACAGATGTATATCATAAATTCATTTTTCAAGAAAAAGCCACAAAGAAAATGGACATGGCATTCTGCAAATGGCTCAACAAGTGAAATTGACTACATCTTGACCAACAAAAAGTATCTTATTCAAGACTGCAGCGTTCTCAATAACTTCAATACAGGAAGTGATCACAGATTGGTTAGATGCAAACTGTTGTGAAATACTAAAGTAGAAAGAATGAAGCTTTTGCTACACTCAAAGAAATCAATCGACATTAAAAATCTCCAGAAACATAAAGAATAATTTCATTTGGAACTTCAAAACCGTTTTC
This sequence comes from Maratus speculifer, assembly GCA_964019185.1. NCBI lineage: Eukaryota > Metazoa > Arthropoda > Arachnida > Araneae > Salticidae > Maratus > Maratus speculifer. The sequence goes on from OZ025291.1 coordinate 117,728,718, forward strand.
AAGTACTTCAATCAACTTTAGAAGAAGAGCAAGGTGTTACAATAGTGAACAAGAAGCTAACCAATACTCTACAAGAAATTGCTAAGAAGATAGCCGGTGATGCACAAATAAAACAGACAAAGAAAATAACAGAAGAAACAAGAAGATTGGTGAAAAAACGCAGAGAATTTAAAATGAAGAAAAATGATCCTAAATCAAGAGTTGAATATGCTGAATTATTTAAAACAGTAAGAAAATGCGTTACAGAAGATACCAGAAAATTTAACTGCGATCTTGTTAAGAAAGTTCTGGAAGATAACAAAAGTTTAAAATCAGCTAAGCACAAGTTATGTGTTGGAAGAAAAGGTATTTTTGCACTGAAGAGTGCAGATGGAACAATCACCAAAATCAGCAACGAAATAGTACATGTTGTTGAAAAATTCTATAATAATCTATATAAATGTGAAGATCAGGGTGAAATTAACGTACACGATCAACGAGAAATCTTAACAGAAACTGAAGAGATAATCCCAGTGATGACAGATGAAGTTTTACAAGCTATTAGATTTATGAAAAAAGGTAAATGCCCTGGAGAAGATGGAATTACAATTGACCTTATCAAAGAAGCAGGAGAAGAATTTGCAAAAGGGCTATCCTTACTGTTTTCCAAATGTAACAAGAAGTCAGATGTACCAGAAGATTGGAATAATGCTGTGATGGTGCTACTTTATAAGAAAGGAGAGACGGAAAACATAAAAAATTACCGTCCGATCAGCTTACTGTCAGTGATTTATAAAATTTTCACCAAAATTTTAACGGCAAGACTTGAATCAGCTCTGGACTGGATTCAGCACAATGGATCATATCCAGACAGTAAGGGAACTCATAGAAAAACATAAAGAATATAATTTACCTCTCTGCCTCGCCTTTATTGATTATGAAAAAGCATTTGATTCCGTCTACGCATCAGCAGTAGTAGAATCTCTAGAGGACATTGGTATAAACAAACCTTACATCAATAGCAAAAAGAAGATTTACAAGAAAGCAACAGCAACCATCCGTTTAAATAAAGGAAAAGCGAAGATCAAGCTCGGAAGAGGAGTAAGACAAGGAGACACCATTTCACCTAAGCTTTTTAATGCTGTCTTAGAAAATATCTTCAAGAAGCTGGATTGGGAAAACAAAGGGATCAGAAAAATGGGGAATATTTAAGTCATCTCCGGTTCGCTGACGACATTGTAATTTTCAGTAACAGTCCTGAAGAATTGGAAATTATGCTAAAAGATCTTGCAGAAGCTAGCATCAATGTGGGATTAAAAATAAATTTAGAAAAGACTAAGGTGATGTTTAATTCATTTACATCAAAGAAGAAAATTGTCTACAAGAACACTGAGATTAAATAAGTGCAAAGTTATGTGTACCTAGGACAGGAAATATCATCGGATAATAGTATCATGAATGAAATCAATAGAAGAATAAGAAATGGGTGGAGTGCTTTTGGGAAGAACAGTATTTTTCTGAAGAGTAATATACCTCTTTGTTTGAAAAGAAAAGTGTTTAATGAGTGTATTTTACCTGCATTAACTTACGGAGCAGAAACATGGACACTAACAAAACAAAGACAACAAACAACAAAGGGAAGTATGGAAAGATGTATGCTAGGCATAACTAGAAGAAACAGAAAGAGGATAACCTGGATAAGAAATCAGACAAAAGTTTTCGACATCCTTGAAAGAATTAAACAGCTAAAATGGAAATGGGCTGGGCACATTGCAAAAAAACAAGACAATAGAGGGAGCACAAATTTACTACAGTGGTATCCCAGAGATGTAAAACGACCAAGAAGACGACCACAAATAAGATGGAGTGACGAAATTAGAAAAGTGGCTGGTGTAAATTGGATGACAAAAGCACTAGACAGAAAACATTGGAAAAATCTGGGGGAGACCTACATCCAGCAGTGGATCGAAAACGGTTGTTGTTGTTGATGATATATATATATATATATATATATATATAATAAATTCTGTTAGTGCAAGTTGCACTTCTTTTGCTATAAGGTGTCAATTCATTAAAAGCGTTCTATAAAACGCTTATTTCCATAGTTTACACTTTATGGTATTGCTGTTATCAATTTATTTTCTTGATGAGGAGTCAGTTTACACATTCTTTTATTTGAATCTTACAACTATTAGTAGAAACTTCTTTCATTACTGTAATTACATGATCATTTAATGCAAATTTGTAGCGCTTTATTTTGAAATAATAAATTTAAATATGTTCATATAATTCATATTTACCCTCACTGTCAAACATTTTGTGGTGTACTGAACAACTTTTGGATCCGCAGTAGCTGCAGTGATAAAATCTCGTACCAGCATTTGTAGCTCTGACTTAACCACAGCTCCAATATTTTTAATAGGGATAGTGATTTTACATCTTGGATTTTTACAGGGTTCGTACGCTTCAAGGGCAACTTTTATCAGAATTTTTGTAACATAATGTTTGCCTTGATTTAATGAAAAAAAAATCTATCTTCAGATATAGCAACTTCTTCTTTAAGAATTTTTTGTTACTAAAACACGTAAAATCATTTGAATGCCTTGATGTGTGTTCGAAAACTGTTTGAACTCATGCATAGACAAATCATTAAAGTTGACGTTGATATTTTTTTGCAACATAAAAAAAATTTAAAGGAAATTTCAGTTTAAAAAATAATTGTACTGAATAAGTTACCGAGTTAAATAAACCAAGTTTATTTATTATTAACTAGTCCCCTCTGTCGCACTTTAAATATACCCTATATGGCCATTAATCACCAGATTCTTTCAATTTTATACATTTTATCGAATATTTAAATCTATACTTGTCGGATTCCTCTGGTACTTCAGGATTGTAAAGAATATGCTTAAACACATATTTATCCATATCAATTTGACAATGAGACAATTAGGAGCCAACAAAAAATGAAAAATAAATAATAACATTTGAAACAACCCTGTAACTTAAAATGCACGAAATGATCTGTTGCTACAGAAAACAAATTTTTGGATACTAAACAAAATGTTTGCTGATTTGTGTAAGAATAGCACATATATTCATGAAAATATCGTAATTTTTACGAAAATTGCATGTTTTTAGCTTATATCATGTTGGATTTTCAACAAAATTTAACACCAATTTTAGAATTAAAAGAAAGGTATAGTAGAAACAATACAGTATAATTGGTACATAAATATATTAAATATTTTGCGAAATATGAGCAGTTGTATAAAATAATTTTTATCTGCGCATGCGTGAATGATAACGATTTTTTTTCAGTTAAATTAAATAAACAGTTACTATTTAAGTAACAGTTAATTTTACAGTTAATCAAATAGTTAACTCTATGGAGCAACTCCTAAAAAAAATTCAATCAAATATTGTGAAAATTCAGAAAGATATCGGCGAAGGGAGTGAGCTGGATAGGATTTTTTGTTGCATTCTAAAAGCACCTGAATGATAAGGAAGTTTTCACAAATTGTCAATTTTAATTTAATTTTTTTTTATTTTAATTTTTTATTGATTCTTTAGTTCTTCTTGGATAACTATCAGAATAAACCTATTTCATGATAAAAAAAAATACAAAATTGAAAATTTTGTTTTAAGTATACTCATTGATACTCATAAAATACTAATTTTTTCCTAAAAGTCAGTTATTAAAAAATATTCAGCATAATGCTTTATCAGCCCATTCTATTGACGATATATTTTTGAATTTTCATAATATTTAACTGGATTTTTTTATGAGTTGCTCCATAGTGTTTACTTTTAAATTATATAAAAATGATCTTTTTTTATCATTCGCACACGTCCAAGTAGAAATTAGCCTCAAAACGTTACAAAATTATACATACTTTAAAATTTTATTAGATTACACTAGCCTGCAAAAGTTATATTGCATCATGCTTTTTAGTTTTTGTTATTGATTTTTATGTATTCTGTACCGCTGAATCCGAAATTGGCCTTCATTTTTTTTCCAACATGTAAAGATTTTTTTCATATCTTTCATTTTAAAGTTAATAAAAGAAAAAAAATCCCTGTCGGCTGGGCCTATAGGCGGAGGTAGATTTCGAAGAGTGCTCATTTCAACAAAAAAATATATATGATTAGAGAAAAAACCCAGTTTAATAACTTCATTTGGCCGTTTATGAAAAGTTTTTAATTTCATTTTCCTGCAAAAACTGGTTTTATCAGAATCATCTTAAGAAAAATTCAGCTCAAATGCCCATTATGACAACATATTTTGAAATAGATCCTAAATTTATTAAAAAATCGACCAAAACAGTACATTATACAGTTCCTAAATAACAAAAAACTGTCAGTTGAAAGCATTTGAGAAAAAAAATTGAATTTAAAAATAAGTCATAAAATAACCGATTTGTTGTTTGAATACATCCTAATTCTTTAATCATGATTGCTTCGGAAAATTTTGTGCGAAATACTCACTTTGACAGCATTTTTAAAAATATATTCTATCTTTATCAAAAAACTGGTCAATGCGTCACAGTATATAGTTTCTAAATAAGAGGATCTGTAAATTGGATGCATTTGAGAGCGAAAATGGATTTTAAAACGAGTCATAAAAAACGCAATTTGCTATGTGAAAACTTCCTTAAATTTTCAAATCTCGAAGACTTCGGGAAATTCTGTTCAAAATACCCTTTTTGGTAGCCTTTTTCAAAATATATTCTGTCTTTATCAAAAAACCGATCAATGCATCACATTATATAGTTCCTAAATAAAAGGATCTGTAAATTGGATGCATTTGAGAGCAAAAATGGATTTAAAAACGAGTCAGAAAAAAACGCAATTTCTTATTTGAACACTTCCTTAAATTTTCAGTCTCGATGATTTCTGAAAATTCTGTTCAAAATACCCTTTTTGGTAGCCTTTTTTGAAATTTATTCTGTCTTTATCAGAAAATTGACCAATGCCTCACTTTATACAGTTTCTAAATAAGAGGAAATTCCATTTGGATGCGTTTAAAATCAAAAATGAATTTAAAAATGAGTCAGAATATAAGCCGTTTGGATTTGAGGGTTTTTTTCTCCAACTCCTATTTTTGTTTAATTTCTTTTTGCTATACGAATTGGTCCTATGAAAAACTTGTCAATATAAAAATTGTAGATATTTTTGAGAAGATGTAAAATAAATTTAATCAGATTTGATATCTTAAAAATTGACGGAGTTATGGATTTTTCTCTTTTTTCAGCGCCCTTTTTCTTTTCGTTTTTAATTTCTTTCATCGGTAAAAGTTGGTCCTATCAAAAACTTGTAAATACAAAAGTTTTAGATAATTTTAAGAACATTTATAAAAAATTTAGTTGGACTTGATATCTTGAAAATTGACGAAGTTATGAATTTTTTTCTCTCAAAATCCCTGTTTTTTTCGCCCCTTGAGCCCACTTCTAAATTTATCAAAAATCTGTCATATATATACTTTTGGCCCATTTTTAAGAAGTAATATAAACTTTAAACCGATTCGATATCTACTTTAATTAAGAAGTTATGGCGTTTTTTCGGTTTTCACAAAAACGCCCCCTATTCCGACCCCCTTGGTCCGATTTTGCCCATTAACGAACTCATCCAAGATTTTATCCCCATTGATTTTATGTCCAAGTTTGGTGGAGATTGGTGAAGAATTATAGAAGTTATCGTGTCCATAAAAAAGTGAGATAGATAGATAGATAGATATATAAACTGGTGCGATTGCAATAGGTAGTATTTCTTACGAAATCTACCTAAAAAAAACACGTAAATTTGATACGAAAGAAGGAAACACATTGGAACATGGGGCATATTGAGACAAAGCTTTTCTCTCACAATATCTATGAGAGAAAAATGGTCATTCATGGATTTTTAAGAAATTATACCGATGAAAATTATGAAAAGAATATTGCTGTTTTATTTAAAAACTATCATAGAATGGGTGTGAACATGTCTCTAAAGATACATTTTCTTCTTTTATACCTGGATTTTTTCCCCCTGAAAACTTGGGCGTTTTGAGTGACGAGCAAGATGGGCATTTTAAATCCGAATCTTAAATTTTTTGAAGAAAGACACAAAGGTTTTTCATACAAAATAATATTAGAGGACTACTAGTCGTCTATTTTAAAAGAAACAGATCAATAAAGTATGAAAAAAAGAGAGTAAAATCAATCATTCCTAATTTTTTCGTTTTATATTTCATGTTATTATTTTTTTTAAAAGTTTTTAATAAATATTTTTAAAACTAGCTGACCCGCCCGGCGTTGCCCGGGTCCGTTATAATAATGTTAAACGAACTTGAAATTTTTATGATTTTATCTTCAACTCAAAATATGTGTTAATACACTGTTAAGAATTTGACCCTTTTGCTGCATCGTCACTCCACCGCTTTTATAGAAAATGATTACTTCAGCCTATTTTGGAGCATTGTCATAGGTCAAAAGAGATATATTCTATAAAAGCGGGGGAGTGATGATACAGCAAAAGGGTCAAATTTTTTACATTGTACATTATATTAAATACGTGCCCCCTGACTGTGTCAAAAATTGGTTTTTTAAAAAAACTAATATTTAGCTGCAAAAATACCTAAAATGACTGCAATGGGAAACGCAGGAGGGAATATGTGTCCAACGATTTCGTGTTGATATTTATCCTTAAAATTACTGTTAAGTGACTTAACTAAATACTTTTTTCACATAGTTATCCCAAGTGAAATATTTTGAATTTCAAACTAATTAAATATCACTCTTAAATCTGACTATACCGTGAATGAAATCGATTCTCGATGATTCGCTAAAAGGTTAGTATATAATATTATAAATTCAGAGCCATTTTACAAAAATAGGTGTATATTTTTTATCAAACATGCGTAATGTTCATTCTATGAACAAAATCCTAACCGTAACCTAATTGTATCGGAATCATAACTTGTCTGTAACTTAGCTGTATCTTAACAGTAACCTAACTGCAAGTTAAATATACCATAAATGTAACTTGGCCGTCACCTAATCATAACCTACCCATAATCTAACCACAACCTAACCGCAACTTAACCTTAACCTAACTGTAACTTTACCATGACCTAACTGTAACCTAACCGGAAAATAAAATAACAAAAGGGTCACCGGAACGTAATTGCAACCTAACTGTTATCTAACCGTAACCAAGTTCTAATTTAACATTAACTATAAACGAAATATTTTAACCATCTCGCGCTAAGTACTTAGTTTCACTTTCCATCGCTACGGAGCGCATTATGTTTTGTAGAACATCCGAATTTTAGGCTCGGATTGGATTCATGTTCATGGAAATAATTTTGTCTTCTTCGGATACGGTTATGATTGTTTGGAATATTTGTGTTCAGATTAGATTCGGTTCAATTCAGATTTCGTGGGTTTTTTTTTTTTCCTTTCAAATGGGATTTTTAAGTTCGGGTCGGGTTGTACTTATATGGAAATTATTTTACCTAGTTCCAATGAGGTTATACTTCACTGAAATATTTTTGTTAGGTTCAGATTATGTTTGGTTCAAATTTCGGGATTTTTTTTTCTTTTTTTTTACAAATTTTTTGGTTTGGAATGGGGATTATATCCATGGAAATTATATTGTCTTGTTCGTATCTGGTTATAGTTATTTGGACTATTTTCGTCGGATTCAGATTTGGTTCGATTCAGATTTCAGGTATTTTTTTTTAATTGATTTTTAAGGTTCTGGTTGGATTCATGTCCAGGGAAATTATTTTGTCTCGGATCAGGTTTTGGTTCTTTGGAATATTTTTTTCGGGTTCAGATGTCGTTCAATTCAGATTTCGGCTTTTTAATGGAATTTTTAGGTTCAGGTTGGGTTGCGCATCAACGGAAATTATTCTGCATTGTTCGAATAAGGATATGCTTCTCTGGAATATTTTTGTCAGATTCAGATTTAGTTCATTTTTTAGGTTCGGATTGGGTTCATGTTCATGGAAATTTTTTTGTCTTGTTCAGGTCCGGGTATGGTTCTGTGGAATATTTTTGTCGATTCAAATTTCAGGTATTTTTTTCAAATGGAATTTTAGGTTCCGATCGGTTTCATGTCCACGAAAATTATTTTCTCTTATTCGAATCCGGTTATGGTTCTTTCGAATATTTTGATCGGATTCAGATGTAGTTTGCATAAAACTTCAGGCTTTTTTTTCAAATGGAATTTTTTAGGTTCGAGTCAGGTTTATGTTCATGGAAGTTTTTTTGTCTTGCTCTTATCAGGTTATAGTTCTTTGGAATATTTTTATCGATTTCAGGTTTCGTTCTGGTCATTTTTTGGGTTTTTTCAGTGAAAAATTTTAGGTTTCCGGTCGGGTTGCATATACACGAACATTATTTTTCTTTGATCGAATTGGGGTATGCTTCATTTGAATATTTTTGTGGGATTCAGATTTGATTCGGGTCACATATCAAATCCATAGTTTTTTTTTTTTTTTTTTTTTTTTCAAATGGAATTTTTAGGTTCGGGTCGCGTTTATGCTCATGAAATTTTTGTTTTGCTTGGCTCGGAGTATAGTCTGTTTTTTTCTGGTTGGGATCGGGTTATGTGTTAATACGCCTAAACATTATGTTTTGCTACTATTCTTTTAGTGACTATTTTTTATGTATAATCTTTTTTGCTATTTGATAATTTATTACTGTGTATGAATCGTCTGCCTATTCGAACAATTGTACGTCAAAGAGCCATTTCATTTTTGTTTTAAAAACAAATTAAAGTCTTAATAAAATTTTAACTTAAATAAATGCATTCAAATTTAATCAATGATTTAAAAAAACCGCTAAAAAAGCCTCATATATACATATACATATATTAACTGCACCATAGCCAACCACAAATACATTCTAATGTACGAAGTACCAACGATCTGACGTAATAGCTATGTTCAAAAATCCTAAGTTAAACTGACATTTTGCCAGTCTATGAATTTTAAAGGTCTTTGGGAAAAAAACAGTCACTTTTGAAATGTCAAAATCTCAAATTGGTTTCTTTTTTAGAGTAAAAAGAAATTAATAGAGTGGAGGTATTATCTCTGGAGATGATGCTTAAGATCTAACCCTACATTAAGTCCAATTAAGTACCAACAAAAGCACATGCTTTGACACGCCTATCAATTGGCGAAATTTTAAAGTGAAGGGCCAAAATCACAGTCAAGTGAAATCCAGCCACCCCATTGGTCGTGTGGTTAGGGTGAAAATCACGAACTTGTTTCTCCATTTGAAAAAGGTGAGGGGGAAAGTATTTTTTAAGCGATTGTTACCGTCTGTTCTTATTTAAGATAAACCATCGAAATTAACTCAATTAAGATATTTTGATGCCATTTTATAAAATGAGATTGAAAAATTTAGATTATAAATGAAAAGAGATAAGATTTACTTCAAAACTGCCGCTACGATTTTTTCTCGGAAAAAGGAGTATGACAACATTTACCCAACTGCTAAGAGATTGTTCCCTGAAAAGGACGCGGCTCAGTGACCAATGAGGTGTTTGGATTTCACCGGACTGTGACTTTGGCCCTCCATTTTAAAATTTCGCTATCAATTGAAACAGGTTTAAACCTGTATTTTTTTTTCTCTCGTTTTTAAAAAAAGAACTAATTTATCGCTTCACTGGTAAAAATTTATTAATTATTTTATCATATGTGTTTTAAATATCAATATAGAAAATTATTTTAACGTTTTGCTTGAAAATATAACATTATTTTGTTAGTACATTAAAATCGTCTGCAGTCAGAAATTTATATTTTAGATTAATATTTATTACTTAAATTTTCATACATGATTTTAAAAGAATGTTTTCATCATTATATTTTAAATATTTATTTACATGCAATTATTAAGTCATAAACATTTTTCATCTACGTTATAAAGTATTGAAAATTACATTAATGAAGGAAACTTTTAGTTATACAATTTTTAATTCGTATCAAATGTTTTCAATATCCTATTTAATTTTAATTTGATATTTAATTATTGCTAATTTTCCAATTTCCTTCATTTTAAAAGCGAATATTTATTCTAATAAATAATAATAGAACTAAGACCATTTTAAAAATTTGCTATTTCCTCTTGAAATATGCTTCAACTGTAATTCATTTCTTTCAATTCGTCTTATAATACAAAATCTCTTCCACGTCCTTTTGTTTGCCACATTAAATTTGAGTGATAAATGGTTTCATATCGCAAACCTTTTTTGAGCTTACTTCACCTCCACTTATCTTATTCCTCCATGGGTTTCTTTAATTCTGTCTCAGCTTTCTTATTACTTCTGCGAAAATTTTTACACAACCAGCCAACCGTAAACAAATGAAAGAGAAAAAAATTGGGAAAAAGATGATTTTTTATGAGAGTGACCTCTTGATTTTAATTAATTACTCAGTTAATAATTGGAATTTTGAAATTCTGAAGCTCAGGTGTATCAGGAGAGATATTGGGCTACTCTCAAAAAAAATTTGAGCTTTGTACGTGCTGTAGATTTTGCTAGCCATCGCAGACACACACACAGACACACACACAGACACACACACAGACAGAGCGTTTTGTTCTTTTATTAGTATAAGACTAGACTTGACAGAATTTTTTTCAACAATTTTCCCGAATTCAGTGCACTAGAATCTATGAAAAAATACACACTTCGGCGAAAGTATATAAATCGTGTAAACCAGTGTTATCAATTGTCTTTGATTTTTTAAATCTGTCCCCTAATTGACCTCCCTATCAAACGGGTGTTGATAAATTTGAAGCCAACCATGTTCTTAATAATCCTAGAATAAAAAAAAAAAATCCGACCAGTACATTTTCAAATATTTGACAAAATGCCTAAAATTGCAAATGTCGAGTGATTAATGGCCATATAGAATGTAACTTTGCATTGCAGTATGTTAATTTCTTCTATAACTTAATTTACTTACTCAACCTTTAACCAAATCCGAACGAAAATTCTCAACTCTTTGAGATTTTTACTGCCCTTTGAATATTTTTTGTTACACATTTCATTTTTCTTGTCAAAAAGCGCTTCTTTCATTTAATAATTTGAACTTGAAGTTCGTTTGCAATACCTATGTGATTGGGTTCGTTGGCAATTAGCGCATTTTAGCTAGTACTATTTGATGAAATAATTTTTTTTGTGTGTGAAAACTTTTAATGGTAACCATATTTAATGTAAAGCATATTGTTGCTAATATTTTTTTTAACTTTCCGCTATGTTCGGTTTTAGACTCAACTATGGAAATTAGAAAATCTATCCTTATTCTCATATGCATTATTCTCAAAAATAACTCGAATTATCATTCCCTAATTTTAGATAATTTTAAGTTTTCCAGTTTATACTGAAGAGACGAAATATTATGTCCAGCCCCACATTTTTCAATGAACTTGCCTGGATGACATGGAAGGCATACAATCCATTGGGAGTTGTATTTAAATGCTGCTAGGAAGACTCAAGAATCATTTTTGAGCTTCATATGCTTGTGAATATAAAGGCTGCTGATCTAAGATACTTTTATAGAGGGCAGAACTCAATCTCAGATGACTCAGATTGAGTAACTTCGAAACTGCACGTCACATGGGTTCTTCGAGACATATCGTTGTTAGTACTTTTACAAAATGGATGAATGACGGTGAAACCATCATTAGAAGCCATCGTGTTGGACGCCGCAGCGTCCTGAAACAAAAAGGACGTCGGGGACCCCCCCCCCACACACACACACACCTCCTTTTTGGTAAAGCAAAATCGGTGCCAGAAAATGGTTCAATTTACATCCGAAGACAATACAGGTCCAGGTGGAATTCTTTCGGAGCATGCAGCTCAGCTGGCACTGTTGAATGTGAAACTATGGGACTAACGTCCCACTCGTGTGCTCCTTTTGACTAAGCATCATTGTCAAATACTCCTACACTACTAGGCACGGGAACATTATGACTGGAATATGGAACATAGGGAGACTGTTGACTCGTCAGGTGAAACACGATTCATCCTTTCAACACTTCGATGGCCGTGTTTCGTTACGCCATCTTCTATGCGAACTATTACTCTCCCTTATACAACAGACAATACATAGACTAGTTTTGGCTTTATTAAGCTTTGGAGGACGTTCTCGTGGTCCTCCTTAGAATCTGTGGTTATTGTAGAACAGACCATGAACACCACGGACTACCTGAACGCCACTGTGGATCATTTGCACCTTTACATGTTATCTATCTTCCGAAACGGAAATGGATTCTTCGTGCAAGACAACGCTCCATGTCGCATGACTCGAATTGTGCTCGATTGGTCCCAGGAGCATAATACGGATTTCCAGTTAACATCCTGGTCGCATAATTTGACTGATCTTAATCCGACAGAGCACATTTCGGGTGTCATTCAACAGTAGCCAGAGCTAAAAAACAACCATTTAGGAATATCCCAGGTACGCATGAGTGTTGTTTGAACAACTAATACAATTTATCTCCTGTCGTCTACCAAGAACTTGTAGCATCAGTGTCAATGTTTGTTCGCAACTGTTTTGCGGGTCAAAGGTGAGCCAACACATTATTAATTGGTGCAGTAGGTGGTCATAATGTTTTGGTTCTTGAATGTATGTTAAATTTAATGTATGTGAAATTAAGTAATTACAAAATTTTCTAATGCTAAAATAATAAATAGGAAAAACATCCCTTTGCGGAAATGTAATTAGGAAAATGCATTTTGTTTTGGTTATAGTTTACTTTTCCTGGGCTAATAGTATGAAATTGTCTCTCTTTTGCGGGTGCTTGTAAATGTCTATCTTACTAACAAAGTTTTTAAAAATAGATAATAGTAAAATTCTGTAGCTGAACGGAAGTGAAATTGAGGATTTTGCTGACCATCTAAAAATAAATGAAACACAATAACCAATAAAATTACCAATATCTCTACAAAGGGGGGAAACTAATAGTTACATCATTAATTATATCATGTGAATTAAATGTATGCTCTAATAGAATATGTTATGTTTACATCTATTGATATAGCTGAAATTTTAATCGAGGAAGTGGATATTGCTTAAAACACATGGTGCTACTTACAAGATGGCTATATTGAATAGGAAAGGACCACTGTACATTAATTATATTTATTCATATTCTTTGGATTTTCAGTTTTATTTTGGAAAATTTAAATAGTTTTCACGTCTTTTTGGAATCTGAATTAAATAGAATCTATTATAATTATTATTTCGTACTTATTCCCTTAGCAAAAACCTGAATCAATGCTGATATGATTGCACAGATGTGTGCTAATAATCCACACTCTACAACAACCAAACAATTACCCATACTAGTTTCTTTCTTTATTTTCTTTTTTATATATTTTTTTATACAAATATTATTTTAGAGGAGAAACAATTCCTAATTGGTCCAATGCTTTATTTATCATATTCCATCATATCATACAAATGTGTATTTATATGCAAATTTCAGATTAGTGACTTCATAATAAGACCTTTATCAGATTCTTAATCTGATTTGTTCTGAGCGTAGTTTTACCATATATGATGTACTTTTGAAGAACAGCCACGTGCATCATGAAACGATTCTCAATTGGCACCCTATACATAATCACACCACCCCAACACGGAACTACCGTCAGTCACGTGCATGTATCCTATCCAGAAGGGTAGTATGCCACAGACCATGAATAAATCATGAGACTGATGAAGTTCGACACATTCGATACACATTATAATACCGATGAGTGAAACAGGGCAATCACAAGAAAACAGAAAAAAAAAAAAACCTACTTGACAATTCTTTTGCCAATCCTAAGAATTATATAATTGCTTTAATCTAACGATGACTTTATCTAAAATTAGAACATACTGGTTGGTCGCGCAATTAGCATTCGCAATATACATTTTTTTTTCAACTATTAAAAAAAAAAAAAAAAAAAAAAAAAAAAAAAAAAAAAAAACATTATCACGCAACCATGCATGTATTTCTTTTATTGGAACTAAAGCGACATTTTCCACAATTGTTTGCACAAAAAATATGCTGTATTTAAAGAACATAAATCTTAAAGAGTCTATCCCACATTTTTAGAAATCGAAGTAAGTATAAATTTAAGTTCGTGTAGTAAGGTATAATCTTAAAAATATAGTTAGATAACCTAAAAATAAGGAAAGCATAATACATTGCGTGTCAAAAGTTTAGGCACAACAGAAAATTTTAAAATAAAATTTTATTAATGAGTGAAAGTTACTTTCCTTTTCACATAACCTACAAATTGTAGTTTTAAAAAGATAATTAACAGATTTATGCTATAAAATTTATTTTAAATAATAAAATTTATCAAAACAACAAAAATGCGTGTGTCAAAAGTTTAAGCACAGTAGTTTTTTAGTCTTTAGCAGAATAAGAATAAAAAAAAATAATACTTGATTATGGCTCCTTTCTGCTGAATTACTTTAAATATCTGGTCTTCCATCGATAAAATGAGGTTCTGTATTGTTTCTCGTTCAATTTTATATCAAGCGTTCTCAGTGGCATCTTTCAAAATCTTTAACTGAAGAATACTGCTTCCCATTTGGATAAACTGCATGAGCGAGAATACCCCACATATTTTCTATAGGGTTAAAATCAGGACTAATTGCCGGCCATTTTAAAATAGACACTTTTTTCAACTTAAGCCACGATAAAGTTGAATTTGATTTATGGATCGAAGCATTATCATGTTGAATTAACCATTTTTCTCCCTCCAAAACCCCAGCAACAGGAATCAAATGATTGGCAAGTGTCTCTTGATAGTTTTCAGAATTTTCAAGCCAACTGATGAATGCGAGAGATGTCTGACCATTGAAAGAAATAGCCCCCATACCATAACAGAACCACCATAATGTTGTTGGCTAAATATACTCCAAGGTTCTTTGCGAAGATTATGCCAATAATACTTAAACCCATCAGGGCCATCGAGGTTCCATTTTTCTCAGCACTGTGAATATCACATTCAGCCACTTTTCGCCAAATGACATAAGCTCTTTGGCCCATTGCAATCTAGCTTCTTTATAGTGTCATTTGAGACACGGTAATCGAGCCATTTTAAGATATTTGATATATTTGAATTTCAAAACTCTTCTATGAACAGTTTTCTTCGATATTTGTCCTCCAACTGCATGTTTTATTTGCGAGAGGGAGTAATTACCAGTTGAAGCCAAATTTTTGATGCAGTTATCTTCGCGGAAACTAGTCACTCGCGGCTTTCCTTAACGAAATTTTTGTTTGAAATCATTACCACGAGCCAAAATTTGATGAATACTTCATTTTAATTTTTTAATGCACTTTCAATTTCAGAAACGGTTTTACATTTTGCTCTCACACTCCAGATTTATATCACCTCCTCCTCTGAAAATTCTTTCGACTTAGGCATTTTGTACTAACTCAAAAACAACAACTAACTGCTTCTTATACACCCAGAAATTGTTTGCGTGCGCAACCGCTTACGTCAGTTTGTAAAATTTGTATAAAACCGATTTTGTGCTTAAACTTTTATTGTGCTTAAACGGTTATTTTTGTTCTATTCTTAAACTCCATGATTTGAAACAAAATTTAAAAGTTAATTTCAATCAATTTGGTGTTAAAATAGATATTATTAACAAATACAAAACAGGTATTGAAGTAAAGTGAATATTTAAGGTTTTATCTTAAAATTGCTGTTGTGCTTAAAATTTTGACACGCACTCTAGTTATAATTTGAATAAATGTTAAATAATATTCTCAAAACAAAAGAGGGCAGAAAAAATTATGTTGTATAGCACCTCGTTGCTTCGCTCATTTGAATTACGTCTCTCTATTTCCATGTCTTCTGTTGAGATCAGTAATAATACTAAAATAGGGTTTCTTAAAAATTCACTTTTCAAAGTATCTGCACAAGAGAATAACAATAAATAAATAAAATTATGTGTTGTTATTTAATTGAAAAATAATAATATGCCTATAAAACACATTTCAAAGACACGCTTAAAGCATTAATGTGTAAATTATGATCTTTCTATTATATTCGTTTCGCTTTCTTAGTTATATCGCACATTTGGATATATCCCGACATGCCCAAGAATATTGAAGTACCATCGACACACTGTAAAACATTTGTGTAACGTTACTCCATATGATTGGTGGCAGCCTTGCTGAATTCAATTTTATGGAGTACTTTAACCGATGTAACCGATGTAACATTGTAATGTTACACCAGTAATATATGTTTAAATTACAGCATTATATGTGTTAAATTACACCATTATATAAGTGAAAAAAATTATTTCATAAAATTGGAGGCAGCAGCTGCCAATAATTTTAGGGAGTAACGGTGCATAGATTTTTTACAATGCCGCGAACTTGTATGCAAGTTTTAGCAAAATCGATTAACTGGATATGGGATTTCAATCAAAAAAGTAAAAGAATATTTTTTCCCTTGGATTCTGGCGACAGCCCCTAATAAAAAAAAAAAAAAAAAAAAATGACACTGAAAACACATTAATATTACATTGCCATCGCCAGTAAATTTCTTTGCAACGTTTAAACAAAATTGGCTAGTCTCAAATAGATCAAAAATTGATTAAAATATTTAACCCAGGCATCCAGACGGACAAACAAAAAGACGAAATTAAGTAAAAGTACATAAAATTAGCATGGTGGTGCAGTTATCTTAATTGCTAAACTTTTACGATGTCTCCATATTCTATCTTATAGCCTTACAAAGGTCTGTATACGGCATTACATCGAACTAAAAATCAGAATTTCGATTTTTTCTACAAAACTCTCTTTGGTAATATAAAATAAATTCAGTGTTTCACTGTCGATATAATTTCATTGTCAAGTTAATGTTTGATTGCAATGAATATTCAATGAATTACATTTTGAATTAAAAAAGTATGTTATTTAATTTTTTTAAGTTACATTTCTTATTCCATTTTTTTTTTTTTTTTTTTTTTTTTTTTTTTTTTTTTTTGGATAGTTGATCCTTATTAAAAGAATTTCTTGTTTTACAAGAATTATTAATAATGAAAGTCCTTTTTTTATCGTTTTATATTCATATATTATATTTATAAACAAACATAAAACTTTCATAAAAACTATACAAGTCGCTATATAAATTCCAAATGATATTATTGAAATAACGACAAAATTTACTACATATTAAAACCAGATTTTTTTTTTCTATGTAAGTAAAAAGAGAAAAAAAGTGAATACAAGCTAAAAATTAAACAAAAAAGCTCTTCTTACATTAATAATAATAATAATAATAATAAAATCATTAAAAACTGGCTTTGTTGTATTTCAGATATGTTGGTACTTTCCTGCCAAATCGTCTAGTTCTATACACAGCAGCCTCTTCAAAATTTCTTTTTCTTCTTTTCTATTATTTATTTATTTATTCATTCATTTATTACATTTCAAATATCATTTAATCATTGTTCTCATGCTTTTGATTCTTTATACGCATGTATTGCGTTTTGAAAATTATTATATAAGAAGCAACAAAAATGTACCGAATATTTCTAGTAACTAATGAAATGAGCAAAATTAACCTCTTATAAAATTTGTATTTCTCTATTTTTGAAAAAGTATACTGTTTCTTTTTCTTCTAAGTGGGAGCTTTCTCATAAAATCAAGAATTTATTTAAATAAAAACTACACAGCTCTCTGGACTATTGAAATCTTACAGTATTGCCCATGAAGGTTTCGGAGATGAAACGAGATTCAAGAACTGGTTTTGTTACGATTATGATACTGCTTTTCGTAAGACTAAATCTAGAGATATAACATAAAAGGTAGCATTTAATAGTTACGAGCGCTGTGGATTTTTCTAAATGGTTTTGCATTTCGCTTGTACAACTTATGTTTATTTTTAAAATCATTTTGTTTTTTAAGTTTTTATGGTAACCTCGTTTCTTTTACTTATTAGATTGTCACAAAAGTTTCTTCGGTTTTTTTTAACTCAAGTAGATTTTATTTGGCGAGAATTTATTGAAGAATATCCGTACTATTCTGCTCTGCGAACCTTCTTCTGACATACCCAAGAGCATTATAATGCTTTCTTTCCAAAAAGTTTTTGATTTGGTTCCATAAAACTTATCGAGGTGATTTTTTTAACAATTATTATTTTTTTTTCTGTGTGTTCGTGTGAAGAGAATTTTCGGAAGAAAAATGCAAACAGTAATCGGATAAGAGCAATGTCCGAAGAGTAGGGAGAATGCGTCAGAACATCTTAGTCGAACGCAAGAAATTTCTTTTTCGCAGTCAAAAATTGTTCAAAAAGTTTCTTTTGCAATTCATGTGCTATTTTTTAATTCAGGTATCACCATGATCTGAAAATAAAATTCTTTTACTCATACTTTGACAACATTTGCAAAAGAAAAATACTACAAAACGTGTTTTTTAAAATATTGGTGTGAACAGAATATGAAAGTAATTGCCCGTGGCCGACCTACCCATGACCTGTTGGCAAATAACTTTGTAGATTACATTTTAAGCATCAAAAATATTATTTTTTGAAAAGATTGGTCTTCGTGTACGAAAGTTGGGTATTTTATAACAATAAGAAACGCAAACAATTCTGATACAGTGGAAATAAAGGTCTCATTCCTGTCGCTAAATCAGGACTCTTAGAGTAGAAAGTTTTAGTCTCTATTTGGCGAAATTGGATCTACTAAGAGCGACTTCCACCTAACCAGACCGTCAATTCTGAAAAGCACTACTGGCAACTAGACAAATTGAAGGTAGCAATAGCCATGTAACACCACGAAATAGCAAATTAACAAGGTATTATCTTCCATTATGATGACTCATTTCCACATGAATCATGCTGTCAGAAACAAACTCCTTGCATTCGATTGAGACAGTCTAACCCATCATCCATACTCTCTGAACATTGCTACGTCCGACTACTATTTGTTTCTTTCTCTCAAAAATTCTATTTAGGAAAAAACATGAATTCTTTGAATGACATGAAATATCCCACCGGTTAAATATTTTGTCTGCAAATCAAACAGCTTTTGAAAGAAGGTGTTATTAAACTACCAGAAAGATCGAAGTATGCTTGTTCAACATATTGGCTCAAGCGTTTTTCAATAAGATATTGACTTTATCGAAATTCCCATGGTTATTTCTTTGCAACCAAAACGAATGAAACTTTTGAGACAAGCTAATACATTCATAGTAAAACTTCTAAACAGAGCATGCTGATTTCCTCTTTAAATATATAAATTGAAAGCTGAAACTTAAAACAACTTTTTTAAATATTGCGTATTGTAACTTATGAAAAGTTATAGGAATGTACTAGTAACTTACAGAATTTTCATAAAAAAAGATGAAAATGTTATAATATTCTAAGAACCCAGTTTAAAAAATCTAATATATTCAAAGAAGTTATTATTTATTATAGAAGCAATAAAACCAGAAAAATACCAGATAGCATTAATGCATTCTTCTTAAAAAGTACAACGACTCTTAACATTAGGCTTTCTGGGTTTTTTTTTTTCTAACTTTATAGTAAATGTGATTTTGTTTGTTTGTTTGTTTGTTCACCTTAATGATTTTACCCCAAAATATTAGTTACTGTACGGTTTTTAAGCTTTCATATCCAGAGTTATATTTCAGCTAATATAATTTAATGTAAGATATCACCAATAATGCAGATGCACCAATTCTAAAAAAAAAAAAAAGCTGAAGTATGCAAGCTAATTTCTAAGATTTTTTTTATGTTCCTTTTTTCACTTTTAAATACATACAAACACTTTTTGTAACTATTTTATTTATGTAAAACATAAATATAACGAACATTTCTAGCAAAGGGTTAAATAGTTAAAGCAAACTTTTGCAAAAATCTTAGAAGTAAAATGTTTTCCATACTTGGAAAACGTTGCTTAAAATCAATTTCTTTCTTTTTCCTCTAAACGTGAGCTTTCTCATAAAACGAAGCATTTCAAACAGTTCATAGTCCTTAGAACCCACTGAAGTCTTTCAATATTGCCCATGTGGGCATTTGAAGATGAGGCGAAATTCAAGGACTGAATTCGTTATAATGTCGTTGAGTGTAAAACAAAATTCGTTGACATGCGTAAAAGACAACGACTAAGATGTAGCTGTATTTTTTTTTCCCTTTTAAAGTGCTTTTGCAGTTTGCTGAGCAACTGATCTTTATTTCATGATCGATTTTCTAATACTATTCTCTCTCTCTTTTTTTTCCTCCATACTAAATCTCCCGGATAACGAAATTTAGAAATCTTTCTAAAACCGGCACCTATATGAAATTTTTTCTCTAATCTTGCAAGGCATTCGGGTCTATTGCGATCCAAAAGCCATATTCTGAGCTTATCATTTTGTAACTTTTTGCACATCACTATTATTTTAGTTCTGTTAAATCGCCCAAATGTTCCAATTCAAAAAAAGAATATTTTCAGAATTAATATATTGGTAGGAAACTTGAAACCTCTGCATATTTGAAATAATGTATACATTCGAAATGAACACCGCATGAGGATTGAAGGTATAAGCTTTAAAAAATATTTCAAATTTCGTGGTATTTTTATAACGTACGTGCAAAATACTAAGAATTAACTTTCAGTGTGTTTAAAAAGAATGATAAAAATCTCGGGTGGTCTTTAAAAAAAAAAATCGAAAGTGTTGAATTTTAATGCAAATTAAAGAAAGCAGAAAAAAGTAAGACTTTTTATATAGGCTTTAGGTACGTTATTAAAGACTAATATCGTTAAATTAAATGCCAAAATTAACCATTTGCAATTATATGAATGAACTAAAAATGAGTTTTTAATGAGTTTTTTGTATTTCTACCTTATGCGAATTAATATCTAACTAATATAATTGATCCTTAAAAAAAATAATATGTCAAAGAACGTTAAAATATGATAGCACATTCTACAAAATAAATGATTCACAATTACTTATATATTTTTTTACAGCTTGGACGGTATAGTGCCACCTATGAGATATTTTTGGAATTTTTTTAATCTGCTTAAACAAAACTATTGATAATCAGAATCCTTTTCATCTCAAACACAATTTCATACGCCAATTAATGGATTTTCTATTAAATTTTAAATAGTGTCAAAGACTTTTTAAAACATCCTATTTTATCGGAAACAGTCCACTAGCATTACGATTTCTATGCAAGCATCAGTTATTGTGCCCATCTCAGTTATATAAGTTTATTGCGCTGCAATTGTTCTGATGTGCATCATTAATGTCAACTAGGGTCCCATAAAATATCTTACCAGATAGAACAAATGCAGATATCTGTAACGAAAGCAGAAACATTAATAAAAAAACACATGTAAAATTATGTTTAAATCTCATATAAATTATCTAATACAGGTATAATTAAATTGTGTCATGTACGATTCGACAATAGTTAAAGTACATTACAAATTAAAAAAAAAAAAAAATAGTTTGAGAAAGAACACGGAAATCAGTAAATTACAAACCATATTTCGTATCACGTCAGACATGCCCATAGATATCGAAGAAAAGTAAAATAACTGGCTCCTTAATTAAATAATAAAAGTAGCAGCCTAAAGTTAAGGAAAATTCTACTTTAATACTTGAACATTTTTAACAGCCTCATTGTCATAGTTAGGTAGCTTGATTCAAAAGAAATTTATGTACTTATAATTCTTTTTTTAATGAAATATGTCCGGATTTCTTTCTTTCTAGTACTTATTTAATAATACCTTTTACATTCTAGAAATCAAAATATAGTTAAACTTCTGAATGGCAGACATCTCGGAACAGCGGAATCTGCCCATTATTTTTATTTTAGCTGAACTATAGATTTAAAAAATAACAATAACGCAGTCTTTAACCATTTTCTAATTAAATTAAAACTGTATGGGCTTATTGCAAATAAACCTAAAAATATCTGATGATTGGAAAATGGCAAATGATTCTCCAACTAGCGTGGCTGTTTTACAGTGAACCGAATTTCGCAGTATAGAATATATAGCATGTATATGTATATATTCTCGTTAAACATTAACTTTTGCAAAATAAGTTGATGATATACGCAGTCAATGTATACGAAAAAACTATTTGGATCAAAAATTGCTTTTACAAAAAAAAAAAAAAAAAAAAAAAAAAAAAAAAAAAAAAAAAACATAAATTTGCGGTTTTAAGAATACAATACTCTAAAATTTTAAAAGGCAAATTAACATTATGATTTTGCTTGCAGTAAGCGTATAACCAGATTTTATTTGGAAGTTTTACATAGCAACTGCAAAATTGTATTATTGCTAAGCACATAGAATGTTCAACTATTACAGAAATTCTGCAATATGTTTTGCACGCAATAATAATTCCTCTTAATAAGACTTGATGTAAATGCATCCAACTGGATTTCTAAAATTATACTTATTATTACCTTTCTTTTTATTTCCCATTTTCTCCATTTTTCTTTATACCTGTATTTATTTCTCAATTTTGATTAATGTAGGTATAAGCGGATGATGCGTGCGAGAGAAAGGGAGGGTTGAAGTAGATAGACGTCTTTATCATATGCATGTTTATACATCTGTGTGGCATACATAAATGCATAAAAGTATATAGAAAATATTTATAAATGTATCATACGATATTCTGTATACTAGCCCAAGAAATATTATGTACTTTGTACTAACACTGAAATACACACCAAATATCTATCAATCCTCTTTATTTTTCTCATTCTCTGTCTATTAATTCGACAAAATAAACTGCGGTATTTCGCAAACTCTCTCGAAGGCTTTTTTCTCATTTCTTATATCAAAGGGCGCTTTGTAGATTCCCTTCTATGCAACTCCCCCGCATCCGAATCCTGGCCGACCGGAATTTTTCTCCGTCGCCCCCCTCAGTAAAAGCGGCGTCTCTATTTCCTGTCCGGAATACAGGGAATATCTTCTGTCTGTGCAAACGGACTGCCAGGGGTGGTTACTTAGGGATGCCCCTTGTTTTTTCCGGACCATGTACTAGATGGTGTATCAGAGATTTATATTAGGGCAATCTGTGGAGGATATTTTATTTTCTATGATTAAAAATATTAATAATAAAAATAAAATAACAGTAGTGTTTTTACAAAACATGTTTACTCGCAGTTTACACATTATGCATAACTTGTTGCTAATGTGCAAGAACAAGTCATCATATCACGCATTAGAAAATTCGGATTAATAATAATTAGTAGAAAAATTGTATCTATGCAAACTTATATTATGAGTTATAAACTTTACTAAGTTTACAGTTTCAATGAAAACTTATATCAAGATTATCTAATTAAGGCAGTATTTAAAAAAATATTTTTCCACGCTCAACAACTCAAAATTTTGGGACACATTTTCAGATTCATTTTTAAAGATGAAAACATGAAACTTTACTGACGTGATTTTTGAAGAAATGTATAAGCGATCGATTTTTCATTCAATTCCTTAAAATTTGACTTATAAACAACTTTTCTTTCAGTACGATCATTTGCTAGGGTTTTATTCATCTGACGAAACCCTATTCGTCTCACTTCTCTGTCTGTCTGTCTATCGCAGAGTCCGCACACAAAAACTGCATAAGCCAGAGACCAAATTTTATGTATTTACAGCTGAATACCTTGTGTCACACGACAAATATTAAAATTTTGGAAAAAAAAAATCTACTTTGAAAATTAAATTATTTTTTTCAATGTCATCCATTTATTTTTGCGATTTAAATTTAAGAAGAGAACTCAATTTCAACGTTTTTTGCGTAGATATCATAGCTTGGAGATACAGCATCTTTCTAGTAAACAAAAGGCTCTTAGTTCATACCCCGTTTCTGGAAGTTGAAATTTTTATATTATGATTTACACATGCAACATAAAAATTTCGCAGCACAATTTAAGGATTTATTATGCTGCGATAAATAATCACCGACATTCATAATATTTTTTTGGAATTTAACTTTTTCAATTTTATTAATGATTCAGCATTTTAAATTTCGTTTAAACATTAATTTTCGTTTTTAGAAATTTAAAATTTTATTTATATCGCCGTTAAATTTTTTAAATTTCGGGTTTTCACAAAAGTTTAAGAATTTGATTTTAACATTTTTAATTTGACTAAAATAAACAACTTCCTTTTATAGTTATTTTAAAATTAAATTTGTTAGTGCTACCATCTATGTAAGAATTTTATTTCGACTAAATTATGGAAAGTATTACGAATTTAATTTCGAATGAATTCGAAAATATTAGCCGAATAAATCAACAATTTGGATTTATTATTAAAGGATAAGGAAATAAATGTTAAACGAAACTCTCTGCGCGATCTGCGATCACGCTTATCCGTTTCTTTTTGCTCTCAGCTCTCTCGTTTCGGGAAAATCGATTTAAAATGCTAAATTTGAAAGTCACTTTTGCACTTTATTCTGCCAAATGAATTTAAAAATAAGTCAGAAAATAAGAAGTTTGGATTTGAACAGAAGTTTTAAGGCAGTTATCAAATCCATTGTTCAACGAGCACGAAACGTCCTGGCATAATTACCAACTTATTTTTTTAAGTAAAGGTACAAAATTAAGAATGCAAAGCTGTGCAAATTATTTGGAATGGCAAGCCATTTTCCATTTTTTCATAAATAAATTGTTTATAGAATTATTTTAGATCATGTGACAACCGGTTTTCTTCCTTCGTCAACTGGTATTTCGCTTTTCATCCGGAAGTTCGGGTCAAAACGCAACTTTAACAGTATCTTCTGACAATATCTTTTGTATTTACTAAAAAAAGGAAACTGTCTTTCTATCACATAGCTTCCGAATAACATCGGTTCATATCATGTATTTTCAAACGAAAATTAATTAAAAATTGCGTCAAATTTTGCTCCTCTGGATTTGAGAATAGCCTTAAAGAATGCACGTAGAATGTTCGCAAGTAAATTTAGATTTAAAATTTAAATTTTGGGAGAAAAGTTATATACAGTGTGACCAAGAAATAAGTTGCACTTCAGAGGATTCTAGAATATGCGTTCTGTTGGTCCAAATGAGATTAAGTTCGAACTACAGATAATTCAAGTGATACGCTTGACGTAAAAAAAATAATAATAAAATGCAAATTTCGCTGCTAGAGAGCGCTGTAATACACCTAAAACACTTAATTCGCTTTATAAATAATAAATAATATTAAAAAAGTGAAACTGGTCATTGAAAATCCAAAATCCGCCGTAAGATTTTCAGTACAGTAGTATACGGCATATCCAGCACTGTGGAAACAACTGGCACACTCACACAACCATTTGGAGATAGTAAGAAATAAGTTGCCTACTACAGAGGTCTCTAGAATACATTCTATTAATTCAAATGAGTTCAAATTTGAACTACAGATAATTCAAATGATGCGCTTCATATTTACTTATATAAATAAATAAATAAATAAAAATAAATAAATTAAGATAACAAAATTTCACTGCTTGTGTTGAAATGGCATTTTTTTTCAGTAAATATCAAACACATCACTTGAATTATCTATAGTTCAAATTTGATCTCATTTGAATTAATAGAATGTATTCTAGAGCCGAAGAGAGCAACTTATTTCTTACAGTTTCCAAATGGTTGTGTGAGTGTGCCATTTGTTTTCCGAGTACCGGATATGCCTATTCCAATCTATTGAAAATCTTACGGTGGATTTTGGATTTTTATTGACCAGTTTCACTTTTTTTAATATTATTTATTATTTATAAAGCGAATTAAATTCTTTAGGTATATTACAGCGTGCCCTAGCGGAGCAATTTTGTATTTTTATTTTTGTATTTTTTTAAAATTATTATTACTATTTATTTTACTTTTTTTTAATTTCAAGTACTTTAATTATCTGTAATTCAAACTTGATTTTAGTTGGATCAATATAGAATGCATGCTAGAGCCCTCTGAAGTGGGCAGCTTATTTCTTAATCACCCTGTATATAAATATATAGATAAACATATACATGCATGTCTGCCAAAATATCACTTTGATTTGAAAATATGATGCCGAATTACAAGATGTTTATGATGCAATCGATGCTATACATAGTCGAACTTGGTATTAGTTGAATGTCGCAATAATAATAAACGGTGAAAATCAGCAATAGTCGAAAAAAGTAAACGGTTCTCATAAGAAAAAAACAGCAAATCTTTATTAGAAATGTCAAATTAGCAGGCTTGATAGATAGACTATTGACCAACCAACGTGGGCACCGAAACACATTAATGGCGTATAGAGAAAATTGGCGTAATACAGCACCAAATTTAGCGCAAAATATCTCATAATACGTATCTGTATATATATATTTATATATGGCAAAAATTTTTAAAGACGAACAAAATATGGACATTGGATATCAGAAATGCATAATAATAAACTATGAATAATCTATAGAACCGTCAGAGAACCTAATATGTTTAATTCATAGTAAAGATACGTTATTTCATCGAAATTTGTCAGCATTAGGATGCAAATTGAGGCAAAAATTAGCTCTGTGTAACATATCCAAAATGCCTGAAATAAATTAAAAAAAAACAAACAAACAAGAGATTAAAAAAATAACAAAACACCACAAATAAAATATTTAAAAAGGATTAGAGCACCATACTTCATTGAGAGACAAAAATCCAAAACACAAGAAATCTAACCCACAAAAGTAGAACATGCAATAATTCAAATATGCATATAAAATATACATCCTGAGAAATTAAATTAACCTAAATATATAGGTAAATTATGATTATTCATTTTAAAATGAATTTTTACATGGTAAAAATAGCTTTATGTGATTTTTCATTGAAAAATACTCCTTTGCATTTTATATCTGTTTTACTAGTATCGGCATACGAGCAATAATTTATATATTTTATCTTATAGTATACTGTTCCAGCTTTCATTTAAATCCTTTCATATGTCTATATGTAATGAGGGTCGTCGATCACGAATGTTTCTATCGAGATCTTTCACAAGTTAACCCGGATTGAGATCAGGACTCTGAAGAGGCCACACCTTGTTTTTAATATACCTTAAACTTTTTTTATGTTTGTAAATAACCTTTGCTTAATTTCGAACTATATTTAATGTCGTTATATGTTGCAAAATGAGCCTATCGTCAATGAAACTCAGGATAGACAGAATGCATTTGTCTTGAGAATTGTTTTACATTGTTCTTTTTTCATAATTCCTAGTATTCATGCTAAATTTATGGCTCCAAACCCAGAGAAACAACCCCGGATCATAACAGATCCACTGATGTGCTTTGCAGATGGCATCACTCAAGTTGGCAGCATTTTTTCTCAACAAAATTGAACAAAAATTCACCTTTTTGTTACAAATATTTCGAACTTGCATTCGTTACCCCCCCCAAAAAAAAAAGAAAAAAAATCCTGTCCAATCTTGATAGGAAAGGTCCCACTGGATTTATCTTCTCATTCTGCACTTTTAATAGTGGTTTTTGGATGGCCAAAAAAATTAGCATCTCGCAATTGTCTTTTTACAAAAATGAGTAATACAGATTTGGATCGAGATTTTTTCTACTTCATCGCGAATTTCTGGTACTGTTAGGCCTCTATTCTACTTACTTGTAACAATAAGAAATTATCCTTGCTAAAAATGGCTGTTTTCGGCCTTCCTACCCATGTTCGATCCTGATTATGCTGCTCGTTTCCTTGCATCGAACCGCTGCGCTGTGCGATGAACACATGTCTTCAATAATTTTAAATGAAGAACAATCATACGATCAAATTTGCCTTAATTATGTAGAAAAATGATGGCAAACTGCGTTTCAATGTTGATTTTTTGTATTTTCAGAAATTTTAAGACGTTTAGACAGGAATAACCTCAAAATCAAACTGAAGAACAAAGTGTGTGTTTAACCTCAACAAAATAATGTATCTGATTATAATCCAAAGAAAAAAAATACTAAGATAATAGTTAAATAAAAGACCAAAAAAAGTAAATCAGTAGTTTAAGTGAATGCCTGGGAAGCATTAAATAAATAACAATTTCTCTACCTGACGTGCTCATTCTTGGCATTCTTTAATGTTCGGAAATATTGCATTTATTAAACACATTCTTGGTAATAATAATAAAAAAATTCGTTGTGGATATTTCACAAGGGCTATAGAAGATGTACAGGTGCAGTTTTCGATATATTTTCAAATGTTTTTCGAATATTTATAGATAACAAAAGATTTTTTGAAGTGGTCTCACACTTTTGGCCTGCAGTGTATATACAATTAAAATGCAATTACAAATGCAAGAACAAGTTGGTAAAATTCTTAAGATGAACAAAATATGAACAAGGAAAACAAGAAACGTATAACAAAAACTTTGAATAACCTACAGAATCATCAGAGGAAGAATATAATCATAGTGAAGATATGCTCTTTCATCCGATTTTGTCGGCCTAAAAAGACAAAATTTAGCTCCTTATAACATATCAAAGATTTCTAAAATGAACTAAAAAGTACGCATAAGCTATTAAAAGATAAATAAATGAAAAAAAAAACATTATATATAACCATTAAATAAATGACATCATAATTCGTCATATAGAAATAATATAAAAAATGAAAGAGGGAAAAAAAAAAAAAAAAAAAAAAAAAAAACAGATTTTGAACCCTAGTTTAAAATATATTTTTAAGCTAATGGTTTTGGCTTTAGTGCTTGTTACAGTGTTTACTAAATAATAAAACGGTGCAATCAGTATAGTTACCATTTTGAATAAAGCAGAAATTAAAAAAAAAAAAAAATTGCTATTATATTGCATATATGGAAGGACGAATTCCAGATGCAAAAACACTTTTGTTCAGCCGTGTATATGATCTACAGCTTTTTATACATACCACACAGTAAATCTTAAACTTAAATCAGCTGGAAAATTTATAAACAAGTAAAAGTGTTTTCTGAGAATTCCATCTATTAATGACAATGTATTCATAACATTTTGTTCAATTCTGTATAGGAAATTCATTTTCTTCTATCTTTACAAGAAATTATTAGATTCATGAAAAATTTCAAATTCCAGTTTTTGACGGATTTATACGTTTTAAGAGTCAGAAAAAATGTCAGTCTGTGAGTCTGTTTTCCTGTTTGTCTGTATGTGACATAAAATATGTGGGCGCTCTACTCAAGAACTAATGCAAGGAATTTAATAACAGTTTATATTCAGATAGCCCCTGATATAAACTGAAGCTGAATAGTTTTTGGTGTAAATTGCTCAACAGATGGCGCTGCTATGCTGCATTTTGCTCAATTTCCGCAATAGCTCTATCTCCAGAATTAATGCATGAAATTTCATCAAACTTCATATTTAGCTATTTCTTGACAGGAAATGATGTTTGTTTATGTTTTAGAGTAAATTGCTCGATAGGTGGTGCTGCTGTGTAGCATTATTCAAGATTTCCGCAATCGCTCAATCTCCAAAACTAATGCACGGATTTTCATGAAACTTCGGTTAGTGCTTGACATTAAATGATGCTTTTTTATATTTACCGTAAATCGCTCAACAAGTGTGCTGCTATGCTACATTTTGCACAATTTTCGCAATAGCTCTATCTTCAGAATTAATGCACGGAATTACCTCAAACTTCAGATTCAGATTGGGTGCCCAGTGAATGATAGATATTAAACATTATCAACAGGGCTCGACATGCACCGAAGCAAACTAGAACTACTTTTCGATTCGTGAAATTGTAACAAATATTATTCTGGTTCGCTAAATTATGATAAATATCTTTCCAGTTATTATAGTTATTAAAAACATATTATTATAGTTATATATATATATAATTTATAGTGCTAACTGTTACTTTTTTAATTTTGAAAGTGTTTTTAGCATTTTCCTACAAAATTGAAAAGTGCTTATGCATTCGGTTTGTCTGTCCGTCTGGCCACGCTCTAACTCCCGTAAATATACTCGGATTTTCATGCAATTGATAAAGCATATTTAGGGTTTTAGGATTACCAAAGCATGTTTGGTATTGCATATGAAGTATGTATGATTAATGGTTCAATAACAGGGACGCTCAAAAGAATTCGATTACATTATGGGGGGAAAAAAGAGTGGAATGTTGAGAGAATTTTAATGACATTACGCTATTTCAAATGTATTGAAATTGATATAAGCCACTGAATTTCACTACAATCAAGTTAAAAAAAAAGGGCATTCATAGCATTTTTTATTAATTTACAGGGACACACAGTAGAAACAGGTTACAGTACTGTCTTTCCGTAATACTTACTGGAGAGTACGTTTTAAAATTCGGTTTGTGCTTTGAAATATAATTAGTTTTTTGCATATTACTCTTTATAGATTCCATACCTCATATACAGGGCTGCACAAAAGTATTCGCATACAAATCTCCTTATTATAGGAAGTTGCTGATGGGGAATTTTCAACTGAAATATATGTATCGCTTAAATAAATTAAATTTTGGAATGCATGTTGTTAATAGATACAAATCTCTATATCATATACAGAGCTGCTAAAAAATCCGGATAGTTTTCCGATTTTAGTTGGGAACAGCTTAAATACGGTTTTGAAATGGGTTATATATTTCCAAATGGTGAAATGAGACGTAATATTTTAATTTTTAAACTGTACAGTTTTTGTTACATATTATTCTGAATGTATTGGAAAGTGCTACATAATCTATGCTTGACCCATGCTTCTTTCTTTCTTCTTTAATTTTTTTTTTTTTTTTTTTTTTTTTTTTTTTTTTTGTATGGTTATGTATAGTTTGTATAAATTTGTCTATTCTTTCAAAGACGAATTTTAGTTAGAAACAATTTATAAATATCATTCTGGTACGCTGATTTTTCCATTTCGAGATCTGTTGAAAAATCTACGTCAGTGTCGTGGAAGTCTAAATATATTTACGGATGTTAAAACTTAGACAAATAGACAAGCAAATCAAATTCATAAACACTTTTCAACTATGTTGAAAAGGTTTTAATAAACGATGTAAGTCAAATTTTTAGACCCTAAACAGTCTCGCACAGTTACCACAAAAACAAATATAAAAAAATTCCATTGATATTAAAAGCAATTCTTTTATATTTCATACCCTCGCGTTAATATATTATTTTCTTTCAAGTATATTCAAATATATAAAATTTAAATTTTGTAAAAATGAATATTTAATTCATTTAATTAAACAACCACCTTTTAAAATTCATCAAATATCCCGTTATGTCAGAGTATAAAGAAATAATTTTAATATTAATGCTATTAAATTATCAAAATATAGCGTGCTTTATTTTATATGCACGTTTTAGGTTTTAGAGTAAGTACAGTCGAACCTCTATATAACGAAACTCCATGCATCGAATTTCTCCATATAACGAATTTTTAGTTAGAACGGTCCCCTTTTCGCATGATTACATTAAAAACAGACTCTATATAGCGAAATATCTATCTCCATATAACGAATTTTTTCATAAATTGATCTTAATTTATTCAGTTTTAAAAAAGCTTCGAAATCATATGGAATCAATTTTCCATCACTTATTTTTGATTTATCGTTCAGTGGAGAGGTTTTTTTTTTATAAATATTACTTCTCTCCTTATTCTGTAAATCTAACAAGTTCATCCCACCTCCCACACACCTTTCAACATCCTTCTCAAAACACAGTCAATTGAATTGTTACACATATAAGAGAGGAATCAATGAGAGCACATAAGAGAGACCTTCAAATGGAGGAAAATATCAACTACAATTTTTCATTCCTTGCTAAAATTTGAGAATTTTTTTTGAGAGCGTAACAATTGTAATTTTAAAATCAAAACAACAAAAAATTACAGATTTCTTCCTCTGAAATTTATGTAAGTCTTCCTTATTTGATTTTCATTAAGCTTTCAAATGAATGTCTTTTCTCTTTTTTGAAACTGCTTAAATAAGTAAGAAATAAAATGTTAGGTTAATATATACTTTTAAACATTTCAAATTCTTAATTAAAAAAGATCAAAAATAATATTTGTTTAAAATTTACACATTAAATACTATTTTTAACATCATACTCTATACATCGAATTTCTCTATATAACGAATTTTTTACTGGAACGATGGATTTCGTTATATAGAGGCTCGACTGTATTTTAATTATGCTTTAATGTATCATACCAAAAATTAAATATTATAATATAAATAAAACCCTGATTTAATAAAAACATACATACAATGTAAAATATGCCGTAGAATAAATGTAGAAATACGAAATAAAATAATTAAATAAAGTTATCTAAAAAATCCAATTATATATAAAATTTTCTTCAGTAATAGATAGAGTTCTAAATCATTCATAAATTGATTTTCTCCATCACAGAAACGGGAAATATTATTATTTTCTAGGGAACATTGTCAGTCGTGGCGCCATCTATTCTTCACAAATAGAATTATAAATCATGTGGAAAACAAAATTAAAGGATGACAAGACCGAAATACCTTAGGGGAAATATACAAGTTTTAAGTCAAGTTTTCTAGGAAACTACCGACCGATTTTGATGAAATATGGAATCCATATTCATTGGATTATTCAAGACTTATGGCGGAAAGTTTTTTTTTCCTGCGACTAAAACTTTTTATTTTTATAATGACAATTTTTCAAAAGTTTGTTATGCTTCAGAATTTTTTTTTCTGAAACCAATTAAGATTTTTTAAAACTGTCTTCCACACACGCAAAGGTGCAGTCAAGGGTTAAAACCCCTCCCAGATCTAAGAAAGATCGTTATAATTGCCGCTTACATGAATCAAAGCCAAACTTAACATTTAAATGTCTTGGCGTATTTCGGAATCCGCCGCTTTATTGAATCAGATTTTATTTAATAAAGTGATTCAATTAGATGGCAAAAATTCTACATGTGAAAGTGCATATTAAATGGATTAGTTAAGTAAAAATTCGTTATTTGAGCTAATTTACTTTTCTTATACGTATTATGCTAAAAGAATGATGATTTCCTGCCACACAGATGCTTTAAGTTTAAGCATTATACAGTGATTATTCTAATTAGTACTAATTCTATTAACCGGCAAATACCTTTATCAGAAATTCACCCCCCCCCCCCCCTCCCTAGAACCGAATTTTGGCTGCGCCTCTGCACATATGATCTTATATTCATATTTTACCACCATATTTTTTTAAAATAAAAATTGTTCGACTGCTAAATTTTTTTTTTGTTGTTGTTGTTTGTTTAAGCAGAAGAGTACAATTTTTCTCAGAGGTAAAAAACATTAGACGCTTCTAGCTCGTGTGAAGTTCTTGCACAATTTTATCAAACACACGAATTAAATTATATGTAAACACTTCGGTAAAATTTAAATTCGAATAATAAATGAATATAAAATGTTAGAGTTAGAGTAAAATTAATGTGAATGGGCGCGGCGTATCAGTCGCGTCTTTCCTTAAGGTTCCTGTCCCTGTCACCGAAGATATTCACGAGCTAATGGTATGCCTATGGGGAGGTTATTTTTTAATACCTCGGTTGCATTTCGACATTTTTTTTTTATTATTATTTCATTGGATAGCTGAGGTCCCTCTCTACATCGCTCCTTTTTTTTACTTTTTCGATTGTGGTTGCAGGTATTTTTTATAAAGTTATTTTCACTTTCAAAACCGGTTTGTAAAAGGTACTTAAAATATAAAATAGTTTTTAAAAAATTCAAATCGAAATGCAAAAAAGATTTTAGATAATAACCTCCCCATTGGAATAGCATAAGCTCGCCAGTGACTTCGCCGGCAAGGACAGGAGCCTTAAGGGTTGCTGGTCATTCAGATTCGGAATTCTCCTCCGTACTGTTAAATCTATAAGCGTTTGATGCATTCGTATATTTAAAATATCTGTTCGGGAAATTAACATTTTTTAACTTCTTTTTTCTGTGTATTTTTTAAAGGATGTCTCTTTTTTAATGAGTTCTCAAAACATTTCTAAAATCTATGCTGAATTTAACATTTTATGCGTTAAAAGCTGGCAAACTATGAGTGATATTTTAACACATCATATGAAATTAAGCATATATTTAAAAAATATTTTGCGATCTAAGAAAAAGAGAAGCATCTTTTAAAAAGTGTATACAAAAAATAAAAATTGAAAATATTAATTTCCCGAACAGATATTTTAAATATACGCAGTCATCAAACACCCATAGACTTAACATTAGTGTGGGGAATTCGGAAGCTGAGGGACCACTCCGCTTAACCCTTTATGCTTCAATGTTTGATTACATAGAGCACCCAACTCGATTCCCAAATGCCACAATGACGCGACGCCAGAATTCTGGTAGCAATATTTTCCATTTATAATGCATAGAAAAAATAAATTTTTCTTGTTTTCAAATATATTTGTACGTAAATTCCGGTGTCTCTGAGCCAATTTTTTTCATTTTCGCAATTAAAGTGCCCTGCGAATCAAGTGTTAAAGGTAAGAAACGCCCCCAATTTATTTAAGGGGGCAGAGGACCTTTATTCGAGAAAAATCATCGCAAAAAGGTCTATTTCTATGGTATAATAGTACCAAAAACAGTTTTTTCTTATTAAAATGTCCCTTATGAAGGTTTTAAGAAGTAAGTATAAGTGTATTTATATACTATAAATCTGTTTTCCTCAAAACTAATTTTTCAGCGTTTTTAGATTTTTGAAATGCTCCTTGCGACGTAATTTTTGATCAATATTTAAGAAATTGATAAGGAAGTGTCCTGATATTGTTTAGAAAGAAATTGTGTAAGCTTTCTAAAATTCGTCCTTATTAAGACAGTCAAATTTGATTTTTTACTTTATTGAAAATCGATATGGAATTTAGAAAAAAAATCTAAAATAAAAAATTCAAGAGATGTAAAAAAATCTTACACAGATATGTTTATAATAGAGTTTTAAGTGATAAAGATGCAAAAGCAAGAAAATCTCAAAAATTAAAACACGAAGATCATTTAAAAAAAATTTTTTTTTAATTAAAAATTTTAATAAGATTGGAATTTTTTTTTTTTTTTTTTTTTTTTTTTTTTTTTTTTTTTTTTTTGGAGGCGTTCTACATGCTTTTGGTGAAATGTATATACACACAAAATTTCATACTGCTACAGTAGAAAAAAAAAAAAAAAAAAAAAAAAAAAAAAAAAATTAACGTCCACCGTCTCCTTAACCTTTTTACAACTTATAAAACAGGTTCGGTGTATAACTATCGAGAAACACAGCATTTGCCCGTGACCCAGCGCAAGTTGGTGCCTTGCTAGGGACCCCGACTCTCCCTATACAATTTTGAAATAACGGTTCCTCTATTTAAAAAATAATAATATTCTTTCTTTAGATTTGCATTTAAATGTTCTTTCGCGAGAAAAAGTTTTTTCTCATAAATAGATCATAGATATAGGTTCATATAATTATCTCTGAGTGCATGGATGTTAAAATCCATAATAGTAACCGTGAATGAAAAAAAATAGTAAATATTCAAAATATCATAATAGATAGGAGAGTTTACGAAAGTAAAAATAATTAAACTGAGTATTAAACCTTTGGGGAAATATCAGAAAATACTTAAATTGTAGTCCGAACAATAACTTTTCTATTAAATGTTATATAATGCAATTTATTTTTTTATATTCCAATAAAAAGTGTTCTTTGAAGTATTTTCATGAGACATTATCTTTCTAATAACACAAATAAAGCAATTAAAAAACTTAAAATTTCAGATTGTTTTTTTTTGTAACACTGTGAAGTATGCAAAATAACGAGCCTTTTACTATACTGTATAAACATATTTTCGAGTTTTAATTTCTAATTAATATTTATACCTGATACAACTCAGAGGAAGGCAAGAAATTCTGTATCTATACTAATAAAAGAACAAAACGCTCTGTCTGTGTGTGTGTCTGTGTGTGTGTCTGCGATGGCTAGCAAAATCTACAGCACGTACAAAGCTCAAAATTTTTTTGAGAGTAGCCCAATATCTCTCCTGATGCACCTGAGCTTCAGAATTTCAAAATTCCAATTATTAACTGAGTAATTAATTAAAATCAAGAGGTCACTCTCATAAAAAATCATCTTTTTCCCAATTTTTTTCTCTTTCATTTGTTTACGGTTGGCTGGTTGTGTAAAAATTTTCGCAGAAGTAATAAGAAAGCTGAGACAGAATTAAAGAAACCCATGGAGGAATAAGATATGTGGAGGTGAAGTAAGCTCAAAAAAGGTTTGCGATATGAAACCATTTATCGCTCAAATTTAATGTGGCAAACAAAAGGACGTGGAAGAGATTTTGTATTATAAGACGAATTGAAAGAAATGAATTACAGTTGAAGCATATTTCAAGAGGAAATAGCAAATTTTTAAAATGGTCTTAGTTCTAT
Source organism: Maratus speculifer (assembly GCA_964019185.1). Taxonomy (NCBI): domain Eukaryota; kingdom Metazoa; phylum Arthropoda; class Arachnida; order Araneae; family Salticidae; genus Maratus; species Maratus speculifer. The sequence continues at coordinate 117,765,057 of OZ025291.1, forward strand.
TATTATTTATTAGAATAAATATTCGCTTTTAAAATGAAGGAAATTGGAAAATTAGCAATAATTAAATATCAAATTAAAATTAAATAGGATATTGAAAACATTTGATACGAATTAAAAATTGTATAACTAAAAGTTTCCTTCATTAATGTAATTTTCAATACTTTATAACGTAGATGAAAAATGTTTATGACTTAATAATTGCATGTAAATAAATATTTAAAATATAATGATGAAAACATTCTTTTAAAATCATGTATGAAAATTTAAGTAATAAATATTAATCTAAAATATAAATTTCTGACTGCAGACGATTTTAATGTACTAACAAAATAATGTTATATTTTCAAGCAAAACGTTAAAATAATTTTCTATATTGATATTTAAAACACATATGATAAAATAATTAATAAATTTTTACCAGTGAAGCGATAAATTAGTTCTTTTTTTAAAAACGAGAGAAAAAAAAAATACAGGTTTAAACCTGTTTCAATTGATAGCGAAATTTTAAAATGGAGGGCCAAAGTCACAGTCCGGTGAAATCCAAACACCTCATTGGTCATTGAGCCGCGTCCTTTTCAGGGAACAATCTCTTAGCAGTTGGGTAAATGTTGTCATACTCCTTTTTCCGAGAAAAAATCGTAGCGGCAGTTTTGAAGTAAATCTTATCTCTTTTCATTTATAATCTAAATTTTTCAATCTCATTTTATAAAATGGCATCAAAATATCTTAATTGAGTTAATTTCGATGGTTTATCTTAAATAAGAACAGACGGTAACAATCGCTTAAAAAATACTTTCCCCCTCACCTTTTTCAAATGGAGAAATAAGTTCGTGATTTTCACCCTTACCACACGACCAATGGGGTGGCTGGATTTCACTTGACTGTGATTTTGGCCCTTCACTTTAAAATTTCGCCAATTGATAGGCGTGTCAAAGCACGTGCTTTTGTTGGTACTTAATTGGACTTAATGTAGGGTTAGATCTTAAGCATCATCTCCAGAGATAATACCTCCACTCTATTAATTTCTTTTTACTCTAAAAAAGAAACCAATTTGAGATTTTGACATTTCAAAAGTGACTGTTTTTTTCCCAAAGACCTTTAAAATTCATAGACTGGCAAAATGTCAGTTTAACTTAGGATTTTTGAACATAGCTATTACGTCAGATCGTTGGTACTTCGTACATTAGAATGTATTTGTGGTTGGCTATGGTGCAGTTAATATATGTATATGTATATATGAGGCTTTTTTAGCGGTTTTTTTAAATCATTGATTAAATTTGAATGCATTTATTTAAGTTAAAATTTTATTAAGACTTTAATTTGTTTTTAAAACAAAAATGAAATGGCTCTTTGACGTACAATTGTTCGAATAGGCAGACGATTCATACACAGTAATAAATTATCAAATAGCAAAATAAATTATACATAAAAAATAGTCACTAAAAGAATAGTAGCAAAACATAATGTTTAGGCGTATTAACACATAACCCGATCCCAACCAGAAAAAAACAGACTATACTCCGAGCCAAGCAAAACAAAAATTTCATGAGCATAAACGCGACCCGAACCTAAAAATTCCATTTGAACAAAAAAAAAAAAAAAACTATGGATTTGATATTTGACCCGAATCAAATCTGAATCCCACAAAAATATTCAAATGAAGCATACCCCAATTCGATCAAAGAAAAATAATGTTCGTGTATATGCAACCCGACCAGAAACCTAAAATTTTTCACTGAAAAAACCCAAAAAATGACCAGAACGAAACCTGAAATCGATAAAAATATTCCAAAGAACTATAACCTGATAAGAGCAAGACAAAAAAACTTCCATGAACATAAACCTGACTCGAACCTAAAAAATTCCATTTGAAGAAAAAGCCTGAAGTTTTATGCAAACTACATCTGAATCCGATCAAAATATTCGAAAGAACCATAACCGGATTCGAATAAGAGAAAATAATTTTCGTGGACATGAAACCGATCGGAACCTAAAATTCCATTTGAAAAAAATACCTGAAATTTGAATCGACAAAAATATTCCACAGAACCATACCCGGACCTGAACAAGACAAAAAAATTTCCATGAACATGAACCCAATCCGAACCTAAAAAATGAACTAAATCTGAATCTGACAAAAATATTCCAGAGAAGCATATCCTTATTCGAACAATGCAGAATAATTTCCGTTGATGCGCAACCCAACCTGAACCTAAAAATTCCATTAAAAAGCCGAAATCTGAATTGAACGACATCTGAACCCGAAAAAAATATTCCAAAGAACCAAAACCCGATCCGAGACAAAATAATTTCCCTGGACATGAATCCAACCAGAACCTTAAAAATCAATTTAAAAAAAATACCTGAAATCTGAATCGAACCAAATCTGAATCCGACGAAAATAGTCCAAATAACTATAACCAGATACGAACAAGACAATATAATTTCCATGGATATAATCCCCATTCCAAACCAAAAAATTTGTAAAAAAAAAGAAAAAAAATCCCGAAATTTGAACCAAACATAATCTGAACCTAACAAAAATATTTCAGTGAAGTATAACCTCATTGGAACTAGGTAAAATAATTTCCATATAAGTACAACCCGACCCGAACTTAAAAATCCCATTTGAAAGGAAAAAAAAAAAAAAACCCACGAAATCTGAATTGAACCGAATCTAATCTGAACACAAATATTCCAAACAATCATAACCGTATCCGAAGAAGACAAAATAATTTCCATGAACATGAATCCAATCCGAGCCTAAAATTCGGATGTTCTACAAAACATAATGCGCTCCGTAGCGATGGAAAGTGAAACTAAGTACTTAGCGCGAGATGGTTAAAATATTTCGTTTATAGTTAATGTTAAATTAGAACTTGGTTACGGTTAGATAACAGTTAGGTTGCAATTACGTTCCGGTGACCCTTTTGTTATTTTATTTTCCGGTTAGGTTACAGTTAGGTCATGGTTAAGTTACAGTTAGGTTAAGGTTAAGTTGCGGTTAGGTTGTGGTTAGATTATGGGTAGGTTATGATTAGGTGACGGCCAAGTTACATTTATGGTATATTTAACTTGCAGTTAGGTTACTGTTAAGATACAGCTAAGTTACAGACAAGTTATGATTCCGATACAATTAGGTTACGGTTAGGATTTTGTTCATAGAATGAACATTACGCATGTTTGATAAAAAATATACACCTATTTTTGTAAAATGGCTCTGAATTTATAATATTATATACTAACCTTTTAGCGAATCATCGAGAATCGATTTCATTCACGGTATAGTCAGATTTAAGAGTGATATTTAATTAGTTTGAAATTCAAAATATTTCACTTGGGATAACTATGTGAAAAAAGTATTTAGTTAAGTCACTTAACAGTAATTTTAAGGATAAATATCAACACGAAATCGTTGGACACATATTCCCTCCTGCGTTTCCCATTGCAGTCATTTTAGGTATTTTTGCAGCTAAATATTAGTTTTTTTTAAAAACCAATTTTTGACACAGTCAGGGGGCACGTATTTAATATAATGTACAATGTAAAAAATTTGACCCTTTTGCTGTATCATCACTCCCCCGCTTTTATAGACAGGTCCTGATTATCGCAGGGGCACGCGGGGCACGTGCCCCGGGTCTTCGATTTCAGGGGGCCCCAAACTCACTCTTAGTATTTAATAAAAAATGCAGTTTAAAATAAATTTCTTTTTACCTTTTATTTTTGTTTTCATATTTTTCGCCACTTGTTTGTCTTGTCTGTTAAGTTATCTTATAAAGGTTCTCTACTTCTACTAAAATGACGTTAAAAATGTGGTTTCAAATAACGTCAGAATGTGACATTTGGAGGGCTACTGTGATTGGTACCTGAAAGAATTGTGGGTGGGGTTGGAGGTCAACTAGATGATACTGATTGGCGGATGAAACGATCATCCGTTTATTGCATTGAAACTTAATTTTTACTAACAACAAGATGTCTTGTCAACAATGAAAATATCCTTAACATAAACGAACTGTGATGTTTGTAAAATTCAGGATTTAATATCAACAATGCTTCAGCCAACCCTAAAAAACATAATGCCGAAGAAGAAGAATTATATATCCGTAACTGCGTAGTAACTGTGTGCGTAACTGTCTAGTTTGTTAATTATGACACCACGTTTATCTCGTCTTTTGCGGCTTATCGATCGTTTAAGATTTTGATACTTTTTGATGCATGTCAAGTTTTGTTCATCGATATATAATATACTAAAATAATTAGTTGATTTTAAATTTTACCTACGCGAAAAATTGTTACTGTCTATATTTGCGTTTATTTATAAAAAAAAAAAATTCTGTGGCAGTAAACCATGCTGTCTGCACGACCGAAACAAAAGTCTGGCTCAAGCAAAAGAAAATTGCAGAAATCTCGAAATGAGGATAAAAAGAAAATGGCTAAATTTATGATAAATCACACAAAAAAAAGATGAATCATTCAATGATGGCCATACAAAAGACCCATCCGAAAATGATGATCTAGAAATTAACTCAGCCTCAACATGTGGCTCTTCAGAAGTTTGTGAAATCTCAACCTCAACCAATGATGCTTTGAAAATTGATAAGATTTTAGAAATTAACTCCGTTTCAACATGTGGCCCATCAAAAATTGACGAAGTGTTTACAAATGATGTTTCTGAAATTAACTCAGATTCAACATGTGGCATTTCAGAAAGTGAAGTAAATGAAATTTTTGAAAATAATGCTACATTTGAAGAAAACACAGGGGCAAATAATTCGGTGATTGCTACTGTTGAAGATCCGGACCATTTGATTAGATCGGAAATTATTAAGGATAGTATGGAAACACAAACACGTACTAATTTTTCTATTGAAGTAAAAGTAAGCAACAATTTCTCCTACAATCAGGATCCTGGCACATGGGGTATTCTTAGTGACGATATGATTGAATATTTTATTAATAATCCTCCTGAGAAAAATATAAATATGTTAACAGAAACATCTAAAAAAATTGGTGGAAAAAGCAGGCTTCTGACGGAAAATAATTTTTATCGCCTAAAACAGAATGGCGAAAGGATTGTTAGAGATTGGCTTATTTTGTCACCATCCAACAAGTGTTTATTTTGTTGGATTTGTAAATTATTTGCATCGAATAACAGTAAACTAGCCACTTGTGGATTTAATGACTGGAAACATGTCGCAATTAGACTTTCTGAACATGAAAATTCCCTTTCTCATAGGAGTTGCCTTCTGAAAATGGCACAAAGGCTTAAAGTTTCTGAGAGAATAGATTCTGTCATCGTTTTGGAGTTCAAAAATGAAGTGACCTATTGGAGAGAAGTCTTAAGACGAGTAATTGAAACTGTAAAGTTTTTATCAGCAAGGGGCAAGCCTTTCTTTGGCGATGATGAAACTATCGGATCTATTCACAACGGTAATTTTTTAGGTTGCCTTGAACTAATAGCAAAATTTGATTCTTTTCTTTCTGCACATCTGGCAAAGTATGGTAATCCTGGAAGAGGAAATACGAATTATATGTCTTCCACTAGTGTGGATGAGTTTATTCGATTAATGGCCAAAAAAGTATTGGACAATATTGTAGTAGAAGTAAAAAGTGCTAAGTATTTTTCTATAATCGTTGATTCGACTCCTGATGTAACACATTTGGATCAACTTTCTTTTGTATTAAGATATGTTGATAAGGAGCATAGTCCTGTTGAAAGGTACATTAAATTTATACCAATCTATGGACATGGAGCGGAATATCTAACTGAAACAGTTCTTTCTTCGTTAAAAGATTTGGATCTTGATATAAGTTTTTGCAGGGGGCAAAGCTATGATAATGCATCAAATATGGCAAGTATTCCAGGTTATTCTAGGTTATGGCAGATTCTGGGCTGCAAGCCAGAATTAAAAACATTAACCCTCTTGCAGAATTTATACCTTGCAGTGCACATTCCTTAAACCTTGTAGGAGTTCATGCTGTAGAATCGTGCACTACTGTCTTGAAATTATTTTCTCTTCTCCAAGAACTGTATAACTTTTCTTCAATTTCTACTTATCGCTGGCAGCTTCTACACGAAAGCTTAACTCACACTATAAAAAGCTGTTCTTCAACAAGATGGTGTGCTAATGCCGAGGCAACGAAAACTCTCAGAAAAAATTATTCTTAAATCCTTAATATTTTGCAAGATCTTAGCAATGATAGAGAACAGAAAGCCAGTACCAGACTTGAGGCTGCCTCTCTACACAAAAAATTGTTAAAAACAGAAACTGTTTTGAATATCATCATTTGGGACACAATTTTACAGCGTATAAACAAAACCAGCAAGCTTCTGCAAGATTCTTCAGCAAACATTGGTCAGTTTAGTTCATTATTCCATTCGTTAATTGAATTTGTAAAAAATGTTAGAGAAAACTTTGATTTATATGAAAAAGAAGCTATGGATCTACTACCAGTGCCATTATCATATGAAGCTACAAGAAAAAAATTTACACCTCGAAGTAAATGTCTTGATGATGTAGGTAATTCTGAAGTTCAGTTTGAGCCTCGTGACAAATTCATCAAAATGTGTCATTATGTTTTGTGCGATAGCTTAATAAGTGAACTTTCTATCCGCAAAGAACCATATGATAGATTATCTCAGAAATTTTCTTGTCTAATAAATTTGAAGGATAATCCATCTCTTCATGAAACTGCTAAATCTTTGCAGTTAGATTATGCTACAGACCTGGATGCAGATTTTCCTGATGAATTGATGCAATTCAGTCATTTTGTAGAGAAAGGCGACAACATTACAGAAATCCTCAAAATATTACACGATAATCTATATTTATCTTCAGGATTTCCAAATGTGGAGACTATCGCCAGAATATTTTTAACAATGCCATTATCAAATTGCACTGCTGAAAGATCTTTTTCTTTATTAAAAAGACTGAAATCTCCCCCGCGTTCATATTTGCAGCAAGATAAACTGTCATCCTTGGCTTTGTTATGTATAAATAATGACATAACACAAAAACTACAATATGATGATATAATTGACAGTTTTGCAAATGCTAAAACTAGGAAAAAACCCCTTATTTACTAAATCAATTTCTTATAATTTACAACTCTGATAATTCTCACTCTGCAGTTTCTCAATATGTAAGTACCTTTATTTTTTATGTTATAGTTTTCCTTAGTTACAAATTACAATTCAAAACAAAAAATAAAATCCTTTATTGGTCAATGTCAAAAACTTTCTTTGTTTGATGTGTTGCGTTGAAATGAGGAATTTGTAAAATATTTATCATCAATTTGTACATTCTTGTATCTTTGAGCTTAGGTTTTACATAGTTTGTTATATACAAAAAAAATAAGGTAGTAATTCTTATACTTTTGAAACTATGTGTGTTTAAATCTTTAGTAAGTCACAAAAAGTTTTTATTTATTTATTTTTTAAATTTACATTATAATCTCTGTATAAATTCCATTTGCGGTGTCGAATTTTAATGAGGGTAGATTGGGAATGATTTGGCAAACCTGTAAACTCTTTAACTTTTTTCGACTTTAAAATGACTAGAAAAATCTTTTCCTGATTAATGTGTGTGTTAAATTTGAATGAAATGAGTAATTTGTTAAATATTTCTCATCAGTTTGCACATTCTTGTATCTTTATGTTTTTGCTCTTTGTATTTTATGTTATATACAAAATTTTAAAGTATTATAATTTTCATTGTCAATTCATAAGAGTTAAAGTTTTGGCAAGACACAAAAAATTAATAAGTTGAGAAATATTGGAAAAATAAATTTTCTATACCTACGGTAACACAGCTCTTACCCTATAGCATACTGAAAAATTTTGGGGAAATTTTTATGTAGATTGGGGGAAATGTTGGGAGCAGAGACATTTTCTGCATCCCAGTGTTCTGGTGAGCTCTTTTTAGATTTTCATAGCAATGTTTTTTATTTAAAAGTTAAGGCACTCTTTTCAAGACAACAAGCTGCTAATTTTTATGATGCAAGCAATTTTTTCAATACAGAAAAGAATAAAGACATTTACTTCTTATCTAGGGGGGAGGGGGGGAGATTGTTTCTGCTTAACAAGGATGCTATTTTCTAAGCCAAAGTATAAGTATGATGCAACATCCTTCGGAAACTGGCAAAACTCGGTAAAAATTACAACTAAATAAAACTTTTACATCATATGTGTAAAATGTAAATTTTGAGATATAAGTCTTGTGCGAAAGAGGGGCCCTGAAATATAAGGGGGGGGGCCTGTCATAGCTGTGTGCCCCAGGCCCAGAACTAATTTGATCGGGCTCTGTTTATAGAATATATCTCTTTTGACCTATGACAATGCTCCAAAATAGGCTGAAGTAATCATTTTCTATAAAAGCGGTGGAGTGACGATGCAGCAAAAGGGTCAAATTCTTAACAGTGTATTAACACATATTTTGAGTTGAAGATAAAATCATAAAAATTACAAGTTCGTTTAACATTATTATAACGGACCCGGGCAACGCCGGGCGGGTCAGCTAGTTTTATAAATAATTTGCTATAATTAAAATGTGATTGTCACCGAAAATTAATGTCACTTTCATGCCCCACTCATTTTAGTTCTTTATCAAGTATAAATATAGCGTTACTGAGTAATTCCTTTTATTTTTTTAGGATCCAGTATTTGAAAAGTAAAAACAGAACCATTATAAGATCGCTCCTGTGTATGTCTGTCACAGCTATTTTACTCATAAACAACGAAACATGGGAAGTTCAAATTGGGGGATTTGGTTGATTGGTTGATTTTTGACGTCCGATTATCTACGCTAGGGATATAGGACCAGGGGGGAGTGCCCTTCGTGGGGGTCTTTCTAAGGGAACCTAACCCGTATTTACGCAAGGTTCGAAGAAAACCACGAAAACTCCGAACGGTTAGGCCGACAGCCGCGATTGGGTTCGAACCCAGCACCTGCCGTCTACCAGTTGAGAGGTCCGAACCTCTCGGCCACTGGTGGGGCTCAAATTGGGGGAAGTAATAAAGACTACTGACTTACATATTTACACATTATTAAGCATTTATAACTATATTTAGGCGGAGGGAGGAGAGATAATTGAGTTACTAGAAGAAAAAAAATATTTTCTTTGTATGTCGTGTGGGGCATCATGTGAAAGCTTTCGTTACGCTGCAAAAAAACATTTCTTTAATTTTAAGTAATTTTCAGGGGCCTCCGTGGCTGAGTGGTTAAGATATCACGCCGCTGATCGTGAGGTTGTGGGTTCGAATCCCACTGGCTCCATTGCACAAACTCTTTGTATGGAGCTCCTGGTTGTACTTCTCGTGTGTTGTAATATTACCTTGTGTGCTATCTCGTCCCTGTATATTGACGATGGCTTATAAGCAGGCTTCATGTCGAGCACACAAGTCAGATGTATGTTGTTCAATAAACAAACAAACAAAACAAGTAATTTTCAGAGATGTCGCCAAAAATTAGTGGAAAAGTATGTCCTCTCCCCTCTATTTCCGAATATACGGAACCTAAAATTACGAAAAAAATTAGAGATTGAAGATATTAATTTAAACCGTGCAGGAAAACTATAGCGATTACCCTAAGTCATGTAGTTTTAAATAAATAATAACAAATCATTACCAGAACGTTGTTAAAATTGAAAAAACTAATTTTAGTTTTTAGTTATAAATTATGCAATTTGATAGGGATTAGAGATTGAAGATATTAATTTAAACTAGCAGGAAAACTATAGTGATTACCCTAAGTCACCTAGTTGTAAATAAATAATAACAAATCATAATCAAAACGTAGTTAAAATCGGAAAAACCAATTTTAATGTAAAAAAAAATTTTTACTGTACATAAAAAAAAGTTTCTCTATATATTAGGCTGCATACATTTGATAAAGATTGGAGATTCGATTTTTACAAATATTCCGTGATATATTTTTTCCTTTGTACCCTATGATATAAATAATTACGGATGAAAATGAAATATCTAATTTTTCACTTTTCTAAATACTATATCACGCAATTTTAAGCTGTTTTCAAATCCAAACAGGGTATTTTCAGAAATATTCCTGAACTTACTTGTCTGCAAATGCAAATGAAATTGGCAGGTACTCTTAGTCATAAGCTGTGTAATGGAACAGCTTTATATTTTTCGTGGCCAAAAAAGGGTGTCAAAACCTATCGCCAATCGAGTTTGCAAAAAGACGGGAAAACTGAGGGCGATTAGCTAGTTTCTGAAAAACAACACCTGCTAGTTTCATGCATTTCTGAACAACAATAAATTAAAATTTATGTCGTAAAGTTGTCCTTTTTGATTTAAGAACAGCCTTAATTCATTGAACAATGAAAAAAAGAAATAAAAAAATCCCTTTCGGCATGGCCTATAGGCGGAGGTATATTTCGATGATTTATTTAATACAATTGATATTGCAGATATGTTCAGGATCATAAATTTATTATTCAAGGAATATAGGAATTCTCTTAACATACATGTATCTTTATCTTACTTCAAATCTTTAACCAAATTTATTCTTTATCATAATTATATATTATTTAATAATACAATATTTAAACAAATAGTCGGTCTTCCACAAGGTGGGATTGTATCATCCATCTGTGCTGATCTCTACTTACATTATTATGAACGTAATACTTCTATTGTTAATTGTTTTCTATACAGGTATCTTGATGATATAATAATTTTATATTCTAAAAAGTCATCTAACTATTCGCTACCAATCAAATACCACAAAAATTTAAAATACAGTTATAATGATATGCATAATAATACAATTAACTTTCTTGATCTTAATATTACACTTTCTGATAATAAAATTCTATTTGATATTTATGACAAACGTAATGACTTCCCTTTTAAAGTAAACCTCTTTACTCATTATAATTCTTGCCTACATAAATCTGTCTATGTCAATATATTACTTAATTTTGCCCATAGAATTAAAAATATTTGTTTACATAATTTTAAAATGCATAATTTAAAAACTGTACAAGAAACTGCTATAAGATATGGTTATCCTTTACATTTGGTTAAAAAAATATTATCTGTATAAACATTTATTTAGTATTAACTGTCTATTTTCTCTTCAACCAATATTACCATATGATGTTATTGATAAGAACTCCTATAGTCTTTAATATATAATAAGTTATTACATGATCTTAAAAATAATTAACACATTGCGTAAAAAAAATGTTTAAAAAAATTATAAAAAATAAAAATAATACAAAAAAAATAAAAAATAAAAAAATAAAAAATTAAAAATATGAATAATAGGATGGTTGGGTGGGTTAGATGTTAGATTACGGAGGAGGGCGGTGTTGTCTGGATAATACGCAATGGTTAATTATTATATATTTAATAATTTAAAAAAAAAATTACTTTACACATAGTATTAAAGTTTATGTTTACCTAAAAATTAATATGCATAACTTAAAAATGATCAAGTTATTGAGATAAGCTATGGTTGTCTATTGTATTTGTTTTAAAGAAATTATTTGTAAAATATTAGAGTAGAAATTATTCTTGGAAATTCTTAGCTAATAAATAATTTATTTTTTTCCCTATAATAAAGGGCAGCACCATAAGCATATAATTTAATTACTATATTAATCCTTTAGATGGCAGCACTAAAATAATTTTCCGCTAGAAGTTGTAGTAATATATTCTAGTTAATTAATTAATATAGTAATATTAATAATTGATTAAAAATAAAAATATAATATTTCTAATAGTAGCATCTATTTTTTTCTAAATATATTATGTTATTATATAGTATAATTTATGTTTTACTAATTTTTATAATTATTGTTACAACTTTATTTTATTATCTATGTGATTTATACTATGACCATAACCTTGACTGTTAGTAAGTCACATGTAGTTTATATCTGATTGCACTACAAATCTTGCTAGGATATGGGTAATGGTAAATATCTTAGTATATATATCCTTTTTTTTAATGGAATAATGTATTATTGTTATTTTGTCATATTGATTTTATTTTCTTCTAAGCGTATCTTTCTACTAATTTGTCATCTGAATAGCTTCCAGCCAGTCGGGTGTATTGTGAGTCGAATTCTTAGCTTTCAGCACGACTCATAACAGAAACTGGTTGGATGTTTTTGCTTTTTTGTTAAACTATACACCCCTGAAGAAGTAGTTTAATAGAAAAGCCTTCTACTGCCTTTTTATCCATTTATCTTTCATTATTTTGGTAATCTGCCTTCTATTTCACTTCAAATTTCAACTGTTTTCAATAAGATGATTGTAAAAATACTGGTTTCATTGGTTTATTGTATGGTAATATATGAACTACTCTGGCTATATAATGTCCATTTATCCACATATTTCTTAGTAATTTGGTAATCTGCCTTCTATTTCTCTTCAAACTTCAACTGTTTTTAATAATATGAATGTAAAAATACTGGTTTCATTGGTTCTTTTATTGGTATTGTCTGAATAACTTTGGATGTATTTATAAAAGTATTATATATATATATATATATATATATATATATATATATATATATATATATATGATTAGAGATAAACCCAGTTTAACTACTTGATTTAGCCTCTTTTAAAAAAATTTTATTTCCTTTTTCTGTAAGAATTGGTTTTATCAAAATCATCTTAAACGAAATTCGGCTCAAATGCCCATTTTGACAACATATTTTGAATTATATTCTGACTTTATAAAAAAAATCGACTAATATGCTCATTATATAGTTCCTAAATAACAAAAAACTGTCAATTGAATGCGTTTGAGAGCAAAATTGAATTTAAAATGAGTCATAAAATACCTAATTTGTTATTCAAATACATCCACGATTCTTTAATCAAGATCACTGTGGGAAATTTTGTGCAAAGTGCCCACTTTGGCAGCTTTTTTAAAATAGATATTTAACCTTTATCAAAAAACTGACCAATACGGTACATTACACAGCTCCTAAATAACAAAACACTGCCAATTGAATGCGTTTGAGAGCAAAATTGGACTTAAAATTGAGTAAAAAAATAACTAATTTGTTATTCAAATACATCCACAATTCTTTAATCAAGATCGCTTTGGGAAATTTTGTGCAAAGTGCCCACTTTGGCAGCTTTTTTAAAATATATATTTAACCTTTATCAAAAAACAGACCAATACGGTACATTACACAGCTCCTAAATAACAAAACACTGCCAATTGAATGCGTTTGAGAGCAAAATTGAATTTAAAAATGAGTCATAAAATAACCAATTTGGTATTTGAATGCATCCTCAATTCTTTAATCATGATCGCTTTGGGAAATTTTGTGCAAAGTGCCCATTTTGGCAGCCTTTTTTGAAATATATTCTGCCTTTGTCAAAAAACTGGCCAATCCGTCACATTATATAGTTTCTAAATAAGAAAACCTGTAAATTGGATGTGTTTGAGAACAGAAATGGATTTAAAAATAACTCAGAAAAAACGCAATTTGTTATACTTCCTCAATTTTTCAATCACGATAACTTCGGGAAATTCTGTTCAAAATAATCTTTTTGGCAGCCTTTTTAAAAATATATTCTGCCTTTATCAAAAAACTGGCCAATACGTCACATTATATAGTTCCTAAATAAGAGGATCTGCCATTTGGATGCGTTTAAAATCAAAAATGAATTTTAAAATGAGTCAAAATATAAGCAGTTTGGATTTGAGGTTTTTTTTCCAACTCCTATTTTTGTTTAATTTATTTTTTTCTATAAGAATTGGTCCTATGAAAAACTTTTTGGTATAAAAGTTGTAGATATTATTGAGAAGATGTAAAGTAAATTTAATTAGATTTGATTGCTTAAGAATTGAGTAAGTTATGGATTTTTTTCTTTTTCCACCCCCTTTTTCTTTTCGTTTTTAATTTTTTCATCGGTAAAAAATGTTCCTATCAAAAACTTGTGACTACAAAAGTTTTAGATAATTTTAAGAATATTTATAAAAAATTTAGTTGGATTTGGTATCTTGAGAATTGACGAAGTTATCAATTTTTTCTCCCCAAAACCCTGTTTTCTTCACCCCTTGAACCCATTTTTAACTTAATCAAAAATCTGTCACGCGTAAGCTTTTTGCCCATATTTTAGGAGTAATATAAACTTTAAACTGATTCGATATCTTTTTTTACTAAGAGGTTATTGCGTTTTTTCGGTTTTCTCAAAAACCCTCCCTATTTCCACCCCCTTAGTCCGATTTTATGCCCCTTGATTTTATGTAAAAGTTTGAAGAAGATCTGAGAATAATTATGGAAGTTATCGTGTCTAGAAGAAAGTGATATACACCGATAGATAGATAGATAGATAGATAGATAAAGATTTTTACTGATGGTAGTTTTGGGGTCTAGAGGTCATGATCGGCGTGGATCTGCAAAATTTTTCAGAAATTACAAAATGAGAGAGAATGCAATAAGTAGTATTTCATACGAAATCTACCTAAAAAATATTCCATGTTAAATCACTTCTGTAGTCATGCCTGCAAATTTCATATTTTTATGTGCAAAAATAATTCCATAAATGTGTTAGAAAGTTTAGCGCTATTGAAAGGGGGAAACATATATGTTTTTTTCCCTTTTCTTTTTTCGAACCGCATTCATAAACGTAATGTAACACTTGCAGAGAATCACTGTTTGACAAAATCGTACGAATGAGTGTTTTTTCCGGATTATTTCCGTTTCCGGACACCCTAACAAATCTCCTTAATCGTGTTGTAGAGACATTCCTGTTCCTCTTCCGGGAGGGGAGGGTGTGAAGGAAAAATCATGGAAAAGGGGCAATGACTTAACTGGAAGTGTGCAAGAAGAAAGTGTTGTTTTTATTAGCTAAAGTTATGGGTTGGTATTTTTTTAGAGATTATCTAATCCAGCTAAAGCTGAAAATAGCGATTCGCCGGTTTCCAATAGGGGATTAAGCTTTGAAAATTATCGATTAAAAAATTTACTCAACCAGCCAAGTGATTATTTGTCTTTTTTTAATCGATTTCGTTTGAAATAAGTTAAATTCTTGAAGAGGGAAGACGTTACATATTTAAATAATATAAAAATAGTTACTTACTTATTCTGTCATTTAATAAATATAAAAATGTTAAGTTTTCTTAAATATTCAACTGTGTAAAGTTGTTTTAAAAAATAATAAATAAAAAATACACACACACATATATACACGCATATATATATATATATATATATATATATATATATATATATATATATATATATATATATATATATAATTCATTAAAATAAAAATTTAAAAGTATGTACAGTCATTAACCATCATAATGTTTCTTTCATTACCAAAAAAAAAAAAAAAAAAAGATTCATAAAATATATAATATATATATTTTTCTGACTGTAAAAACATTTTTGGAGAACCAATTCGGTAATTTCTGTAGTTTTAGTGATCTACAAAAAAAAAAAAAAAAAAAAAAAAGTAAATAAATAAATAAATAAAATAAAATAAAAAAAGAATGTACATTTCTAGTTGTTTACTGCCTTTGCCCGAAATTTAGAATTATAAAGTTTGTAAATATAGAAATTACGGCAAGTGATCTCGTACGTATACAATCATCAATTTTTTTTTTTTTTTTTTTGTGATATGAAGATGAATTATAAACTGCATTTGATTATTCTTTCTTTTTATCTTAGATGACGTGTCATATAACACAGCATATTCGTATAATTTACAATAATGATAATACAATTTTAATATTTGAAAATTAATTTAATTTTTGAAAAGAAATATTTGGGTATTTTATTCAACTAAAATAAAACACATTCAAAAATTACACATACATCTTCTCTCACTGCTACTCCGTATATGAGAATTTGATACGTATTTTCAGAAATTAATGGCAGATTTTATAAGACTATATCACACAGTGACGCCAACTTAAAAAAAATATTGTGTGGGCTTAACTAATTTAGAGTAAAATTACACGGTTTTCTTTAAAAGTATATGAGAAAATATGACATTCGAAGGTAAGTTAAAAAAAAAAGCGGGATATAAAGTTGCTATTTTAATAAATTATATTTTCATAAGAAGAGGTAAAGGCTGCTCCGATGTATCTGTTACTACTATCCTTAACCTTTTTTCCAACAAAATTAGGTTAAAGATGTTAATGGAATTTTTTTCAAAGATAGAAAAATAAGTAACAAACGAGAAAAGTGAGAATTGGGCGGTCTGGAAGAGCAAGTTATTGTATGGGCTCGGTCCTCATGGGCCCATATAAGTTGGCGCCACTCATATTGCATGCACAATTAGATCTAATAAATATTAGCAAATCTGAAGAACGGGAACCGTTCAATGCTGAAGTAAAAATTCCAAGTAGTTTCAGAAACTTTATTAATGCGAATTGCTGACTAAATATTGTTACATTCATTCATTGCTCCAGAAATATTTATTCATAAGATATCCGCATTTGTGATATAAAATGCCTTTCATTTCAGATTGGGATAGGACTAATCTAATGCATTGTCACAACTATAAAAACAGTTTGTTAGGAAATTGTACTACATTTTTTTTTCTTATAGAAAAGACACAATATCTAAATTTTAATGTATGACTGTGAGGCGAGGGGGGGGGGGAGTAAACGTTCATTTTTAGCACTGAACTTTATTATAATAGAAGAAAGCTGGTAGGAACAAACTATTGGAAATAAAGTCTACTTTTTAATAATGTGTATAAAACTTTCTTAGAGGGACGATCCATAAACCAAAACTTTGGTTTTTTTCAATAATAATACCCAATAATAAAACACCGTAAACATTGGCGATTATTGATAAATAAATTAAAACACTCTGTAAAATCACCATAAAATGTAAAATAAAGTAGGACGTATTTCAAACAACAACAATAACAGCTCGTCATCAGCTAAACCAACACGTGTCCGTAAGGGCACAGAGTCGAGATGACTCTGTGACTCATCTCCTGTGACATATCTCCTGAAATTCTAATACCAATATGATTATTTTTTTGTTTAATTATAATAGTAAAACCGAAAACTAAATACATATAATTAGTTTGTAAAAAAGGTGTAATATGAATTATGAAAATCATATTATAAAAAATATATTAATTGCAACCTATATTTTAAATATACTTTTATTTAGTATTTTCCTGCTTTATGAGAACTCTCAATTTAAAA
This sequence comes from Maratus speculifer, assembly GCA_964019185.1. Classification (NCBI taxonomy): domain Eukaryota; kingdom Metazoa; phylum Arthropoda; class Arachnida; order Araneae; family Salticidae; genus Maratus; species Maratus speculifer. The sequence goes on from OZ025291.1 coordinate 117,782,225, forward strand.
ATTTGCTCCTCAAATTTTTTTTTAATTATGATTTAAAAATGTCAAAATAATGGTTTAAACGACCGTCTGTCACATGTAGAAAAGCATATTTTAAAAATATATATACATATTGTTCATTTTATTGAAACATTTTTGCTGGAAATAGTCAAAACATATTAAGCGAGTGAAGTAGACATATTGCAAGAAATAATCCATTAACAGAAGTGACGTGGCCATTCTGTATCCTTTCAACAATCGAATACCAAATTTAAATTTGGATACAGCCTCTAAAATATACATTCGTTTTAAAGTAATTATTTTTTCTGGAGCTTATTGTATTGTAATTTCATTAAATTTGTATTTAGACAATTGAAATATGAAGAATATAAGTATCAAACTTATTGCAATTGAATAAAAGAAAGTTTAGGCTCCTCTTGATATGCATCCCCCCCCCTCTTCCCCAGCAAATTTTACACATTTGATTTAAAAGTTGACTTTATTTTCAATTGTTTTGTAAATCAGAAACTTTCTTCTACAATGATTTGTAGTAGAGTTAGTGTTTACTTTTTTTTGCTCAACTGTACGTATTTTTTTTCTCTTAACATGATCCTCTTATAGCTGAGTGTACAATATTTAACCATATAAAAACTAATGTCTTTCTACAAAACAGTAATTAAAAAAGAATTCCATTTAAAAAGTTATTATTTATGCACATTTTCTAGGGTAACTTAGGTTAGCTTCCTAATTTCCCTTGCTAGTGTTAACTCTTTGAGGGGCAAGCGATTGCGTTTGTTTGATTCTGAACTCTTAACAAAAATTTGGAAAAAAAATATGTTGAAATAAGGAAAAGCAATTTCACGACTTTCTTCTGTCAAAGTTAGAAAATAAAAATTTTATAAATTGTTTCTGATGCAAATCTTTATTAATCGTAGGTGAGATATATTATATCCCACCGTCCCTCAAGGGTTTAAAAATATGGCGTAGAATGCATTCGTATATTTAAAATATCTTTATTCCTAATAGCATTTATTATACATTTACTTAAATAACTGACGTATTCTAAACATTTTATCCTTAAAAATTGTCACAAAAATCTTCCCCTCCTGATAAGTCAATTGATACTCTGTGATTATTCTCTCTCTTTTGCTGTTTTTTGGAAACAATTTTTTTTTTTTTTTTTTTTTTTTTTTTTTTTTTTTACTATAACAATAATTTTCAATGAAAACTTCAGATGCTGTAAAATCTAATGATTAAAAATAGTTACGATACTCATCAGCGTACAATAAATAAAAACAATATTAGACACACTTTAAAAATATATAGACACTCAATGTTTCAGACAAGCCATCATAGGTTTTTTTTTTTTTTTTTTACCTGTACGAAGAATTTCTTAGACGCACTCACAGTTCACTGTCATAAACATTAAACTAAAAACATTTCTGCAATAGATCACAAAACACACAAAACAATACTGTATCGGATATGGCACCACCTATTGATAGAGTATAATATTATTATCAAAGTTTGGAGGGGGAAAAAACTAAATTCACCTTACAAATGGATTTCTTTCAAAACATTTAACCAAACTTTTAAAACTTGAAATGAGATATTGTCATTACGAACTTTACATTTCTTCAGCCTAATTTGTATATATTCTCTTTTGAGAGTGTTTAGAAGGTTGGGATGTCAAAAATAAATTTTACATCTTCGAAATCATCTGTCTTAATACTGCCTTGGTGCGCTATAGATCAAGCTATAGACTATCTTTTGTATTTTAAATCCCTTTTATGTTCTTTAATTTTTTTTTTCAAAAAACGCTATCGTTTTGTGTTTTGTCATGCCAATATATGATGTTAACAAACAACATTTTAATTTTAATTATTTTTATTTTAACAGTGAAATAACGCAAAAAATCTTGAATATTTTTAATACATGATTTATCATATTACTAACCAGGCATAGAACCAAGAGCGTGAAAAACGTCCAAGCCGGGGATCGAATTCGGAACCCTTGGAATATTCCATCGACTCCTGGCTCGATCTCCGGCTTGGACATTTTTCACTCTCTTGGTTCTGCGCATGGTTAGTAAAGTGATAATTCGTGTATTAAAAAATATTCAAAACCAGTATTGATTTGCACAGGGATTTCATTACTTCCAGAATGAAGAAATATTGGTATAGGATCTTACCTTTTGGTGATAGCTGCAGATTTTTTGTGGGGAAAGCAACTAGATGAATTCCAAATGTATAAAAAATTCTCCTTAACTTTTCAAAAATTGTTGGAATATAAATATTTTTATTAAGTAGGACGGGTTAACTGAGCACACTGGGAATAACTATTGAACTTCTTGATTAAATTATGGATAACCTGTGAGTTATATTCACATGGTCGATATCATCTTATAAAAATTCATTTGAACAAACAATATGTGTTCTTTTAATAAAAGAATTAAACGCAGACATTTTATGATCCCATACAGTTGAAACTGTAACACGAACAATGCTATCTACGTATTTTCATTGGTTTTCTAAAAATGTTTCTTTTTAGGGAAGATCCTAATTTAATAAGTAAAACATCCAAAAATGAGAGGAAGTTATTGACTTCATTTACTATGGTTAATTTGTAACGTGATGGAACACACGTTTTTGTCATTTGTGACGTGGCTGATGTTCTGCTGGTTAAATGAATACATAATTCTAAATATAAGATGAAATCAAACAGTTTATTTAAATCTCTGGAACATGGAAAAGTGGAGCGATAGTTCAAGATTTCAGTCACTAATCACAATACTAAGAGATTAAATCATAAGCTATACTCATGACCACGGCTTAAAGCTCAGTTCGGGGCACTTCACACCGGCTTCACGTTCAGATTGCGGCTACAAGCTAGTTTAACTCTATAATAAGACAGCCCGTGGCTGCAAACACTCTTTATTCTCAAAAATATCCAACGTATTGAATTAATTCTTACCCACTGGCACTCTTCTTGGGTAATTCAGCTCACCACAAACTAACTCGGCTCACACTGCTGACTGGCTCACTTTAGAACACAATCTATCTCACTATAGAAAACCAATCTAACTCGCTTTGCGGACTACTGCCGCCTCACCACACACTAGCTGGCTTTCGCCTTCTCACCATACACTAGCTCACTCCAACTCACAGCTTTTATACATTGCAAACTGAAGATGGCGCTATAAATTTGCTTATTACTCCTAACCGCAACTAACTGTAGAACCAAGGGCGACACACACGCTCTGGAAAGTTAAAGTTCAATAAAGGATAGATATCGCTTCCGCGCCACACATGTTAGAACATTGACGTCACGATCTCAGTAAAATGCTAGAGTGCCTTTATCACAAAGAACACTCCCTCACAAATTCAATGGCTGTCATCAAGTTGATTTAATTTCTCAAAAAACTCTACTAAAGCTGGTCTTTTTTCTTCTCATAGAACAAAAATGTCGTCAACATATCTTAACCATAATCTAAGTTAAGTTTGTTTGAAAGTGTTAAAAATAAATTTCTTTCAACTTAAACTCGGCAAAAAATACTTGATACAAGCGACACCATCGGGGCACCCTTTTCTTGTTTGTAATATTTGTCGTTGAAGTAGAATTCATTGCTCTTATTAATTAAATTTAATCCTGCTCTAATGAGGTTTTAGTTTCTTGATTCAGATTATTTAATTTATCTTTAGATTCGTTAATACTTTTATTTCTCCCTAACTTTAATAATAATGTTATAATCTATCAATACAGGGTGACACATAAATACTGTGACGAGATAAAAAAGACAATTTAGTTTAATATTCTTTTCGCATTTTTGAACCAAACTATTAAACTATTGTTTTATTCATGTTCTTCGTTCTTTTTTGTTGTCTTGTTGCTATTTCTGTTGATATTAATTCACAGTTTGGCAGGAAAACAGGGTGTGCAAAGGTTAATCCTACTTTTTTCCAACAACTCCTCCCTCCCAAGCAAACTTTGCTGGTTTTTTTTTTTTTTTTTTTTTTTTTTTTTTTTTTTTTTTTTTTTTTTTGTATCTTTGAGCAAAAAACCTGTACAATTAAGTGCAAGTCCTTGGGTTCCCTGAAAAACATCCTGGAAAAATCATGGGTTGAAATCAGCAGAAAATAGTCTGTCATGGTTATCTTGAATAATTTTCAAAAGAGCCTAGACCCTTGTATCGTCGCGGGAGGAAGCGACTACGAATGATCATCATTTTCTCTTTACAGAATTTTCCTGTCTTTCGAATGGTGAATAAAACGGGTTGATTTGTCCCTTCAGTTAAAAGTTATGGCCTTTTATTTGCTTCGCAGTATTTATGTGTCACCCTGTAGACGACGCTACACCCAAAAAAATATTGTTTTGAGTGTTTTGTGATTATTTGCTTAAATGCTTTTAGTTTATATGTTTGTTAAGTTGTATAATGTTTAATGTCTAACAAGTGTCCCGTGCAGGTCAAGAAAAAACCCTGATAATGGCCTATAAGAATAAGCCTGAAACAGTAGGTGTCTATATATTTTTTATGTGTGTTTAATATTGTTTTATTTATAGTATGCTAATGAGTATCGTAATTGTGTTTAAATAAGAAATAATTCTCACAAATTCCTTGCTACACTTTCCAAATGACATGCATTTCTGATGAATAACATTTACTTTAGCGCTCTCGGATATATTTTGTTTAATTTAAGACACTTTGTATATAACTTTTGTAGTTTAAGATAGAGCTATTATTTTTAAAATAAATAAATAAATAAAACCGGGAATTTATTCTGAAAATTGCAGTTTTCTCATTTACTCGAACATTTTTGCCATAGTGTATTTAAATACTTTCCCCAGAACTGTTCGCTATCGCTAGAATTATGATGAAAAGTTTAAAATTCACAAAAATGATGATATAAAATTTTTAAAGCATATTACTTTTCTTCTCGTTAACTCGCTATCCAATGCCGTTTTAGATATTTTCACGGGCAATTACTCAATAACTGGAATTGCTGAAATACCACTTGTCTTTGAATTTTAAAGAGAATCTCCACTTTTAAATATAAAGCGATCAAAACACATTTTAATGGTTTCTCTTCCAATCCATCCCAAAGAAATTTATGCTAGAGCATTTATTGCTTAAAGTACAAATTGCATTTTTCAAAAACCTTCCTGTTATTCATATTTTTTCTAACTTCCAGCGGAAAAGCTGTTTTAAAGCTGCAATAATGATTACCTTTAAGAAGTGTTACTGGTGTCGTGAGAAGTTTAGAAACTTAGAATGCTTCATTCGTCTTAGAAAATTAATGAGCTATCACTTTCTTTGAAGATGTATGTATAACAAATTTCATCTTGAGTATCTTTAAAATCCGAGTGCTTTTCATTCGAAAATAAAGAAATGTGTGTGTGGAGGGGGAGGGGGGGACTATCTAAGGAAACATGCATGAATAACAGTTTTAACGAGAATTTTACGAAAAGTCCCATAATGCAAATTAAATGCTGATTTTTTTTTAAGTATCTTGTATAAATGACTATAATATTATCATGCTTTGCAAAGACTGTATGTACATTTTTTTTTCGTTTCAGTTATTATGTTACTTAAAAAGTGGGTGTAATATAAGCTGTCAATAAACAGACAATTACTGCAGTTACTTTTACAAAAGAGTCGAAGAGAATCGATGCAATCATCGTATTTAGCGAAGAACTTGTGATTGTCAGAACTTCTATAATGATTGTTTTGAATAACTGCTATTGATGTCTTGTTAAATTAAAAATCTTCCAATTATTTGACCGTGTTAAAATGTTAATGAGCTGTAACTTTTTCTGAAGATATATGTATATCAAAGCTTAAGCTGAAAATCTTTTAAAATTTGAGTATTTTCAAGTAAAGAATGACAGAGGGGGGGGGGGGGGAGGTGGACAGCGAAGAAAACATACATGAATAACATATTTAACTAGAATTTTACGAAAGGTCCTATTATGAAGATTAAATGTTGATTTTTTTTATGAGTTATATTGTACAGAAGACTACAAAATTATCATGTTTTGCAAATACCTTTGTTTTTTGTTTCTGTTATTATGTTAGGCAAAAAGTTAATATGACACAAGGTATCGATAAACTGTTATAATTACTGCAAATATTTTCACAAAAGAATCAAAGAGAATCGATGCAATCATCGTATTTAGGAAAGAACTTGTATCTGTCAGAACTTCTATAATGACTGTTTTAAATAATTAATATTGATGCCATATTATAATTAAAAATCTTCCAATTCTTTGATCGTCTTAGAAAGTTAATGAGCTATCACTTTCTTTGAAGATGTATGGATAACAAATTTCATCTTAAGCATCTTTAAAATCCGAGTGCTTTTCATTCGAAAATAAAAAAATGTGGGAAAAAAACTAGCTAAGGAAACATGCATGAATAACAATTTTAAAGAGAATTTTACGCAAAGTCTCATTATGAAAATTAAATGCTGATTTTTTTAAGAGGTATATTGTACAAATGATTACAAGATTATTATGTTTTGTAAATACTGCGAATACCATTGATTTTTTTTTTTTTTTTTTTTTTTTTTTTTTTTTGTTATTGTGTTACGCGAAAAGTGAATATGACGCAAGGTGTTAATAAACTGTCGTAATAATTATCGCAGATACTTTTTTAAAAGTGTCGAAGAGAATCGGTGCAATCATTGTATATTTCAAAGAAATTGTAACTTTCGGAACTTCTATAATGATTGATTTAAACAATTGTTATTGATGCTATGTTAAATTAAAAATCTTCCAATTCTTTGATCGTCTTAGTGAGTTACTGAGTTGTAACTTTTTCTTGAGATGTATGTATATAATAAAGTTTAAGCTGAGTATCTTTTAAAAATTGAGTGTTTTCAAATAAATAATGTGTGAGGGGAGAAAACAGCGAAGAAAACATGCATAATAACAATTTTAACGATAATTTTACGAAAAGTCCCATTATACAGATTGATGCTGTTTTTTTTCTGAGTTATACAAATGACCATAAGAATATCATGTTTAGGAAAGATTGCATATGTATATATTTTTTTATGCTATTATGTCATATGAAAAGTAGATAGACCACTATATCTGTGGCTTCCGGTAATAACAAGGTAAGGCAAATTTTTTATATTTTGAGTAATTAACTTTTAAAGTTTTCAAATGTTTTTTTATCATTACTTTAATAAAATAGATCAGAATTTAATAATTTTCACGAAATTCAATTAGGATATAAGAACGTTTTATTTTGCCAAAATAGTTATATAAAAATAATTTTTATTAATTGAGGACCAATTTAAAAAAATTTCAATTTTCAAATGAAAATTTATAGTCGCCCTTATGACGGGAAGTATTCGATTTTCATTTTTCAGTACTATGGCAGATAAAAGTACTCTTTTAAAGTCTTTTAAAGTTTTTCCAAATTATCTCAATTTTTTCAAATATGTGCCTTACCTGGTTATTACCGGAAGCCACAGATATGTTAATAAACTGTAATCATAAATACTACAGGTACTTTTACATTAGTAAACAGTCTAAGAAAATCGATGCAATCATCGCGTTTAGCAAAGAATTGGTAGCGGTCAGAATTGCAGTAATGATTGTTTAAGATAAGTAATATTGATGTTGCGTTAATTAAAAACTCTTATAGTACTTCGATCGTCTTAGAAAATTAATAAATCATAGCTATTACTGATGATATATGAGGCGTTCAGAAGTCAATACGACTAACTCCATTTTTGTAGAGATTCAGGTAGTAACATAATTGGTTTGAAATTTTTCTATAACATCTATACACTGCTTATGAATTTATCCTTGATTATAAAACATTGAATATAATCAAATATGGAGAAAAAAATAGTTTTTTTTTTAAAGATAATTTTTTTTTAATGTTTAAAATGAGCATTTTTATTTGATGGATTTAATCAGATCGTCTTCTGAATGTCTCATATGTTTAACATAGTTTAAAATAAGCATCTTTTAAAATCAGAATAATTTCAAATAAAAAACATCGGAGAAAAAAACAGCGAAGGAAACATACACGAATAACAATTTTAAGGAGAATTTTATGAAAAGTTGAATTATGCAGACTAATATTGATTTTGAATGAGGTTTGAATTTGAGGTTTGCATGATTTTGTTTTTCGTCAGTAAACTGTTAGTCAATAGGTCAGTCATTTTTAGAATTATAAGGATGTTTCTTTTATTACTTGATTGTTACATCGGCCAAAAAACTATCTCCAAACTATAAAATTAAATGCCAATAATGGCTTATCGTAAACGTCACATGCACTTGACATTAAATACGTTACATCTGTCTGTATGTATTTTTAATTCGGCTTTTTATTTGTATTTCTATTAATCTTTTACTAATTTATTTGTTCTTTCGTTATTTAAAATAAAAATTATGCCTATTTCTATAATTTACATGTAGTTTAGCGATTTATTTAATTTGTCGAAATGGATCGATGGGATAATCAAGTAGTACCCGCAATTCCGTAATAGAGCATTACTATGTATTAAAATTATTTAAATATACATTTAAATTTTATTTTGGAACAGTAATGCATTTTATAAATAGTTTACACTTGTTTTATTTTCCTATTTTATGGTATGCATATCCATGATGGGTAAATATGATAGTGCCCCCCCACCCCACCCCCAACGACTAGTTTAAACATAAAGTCATAAAATCGACAGGCCTGACTATTGGGGTGATTTAAAATAAAATAAAATTTTGTATTTTTTGATAAATAAATTACTTATGGAGCAATATTTTTGTCAGATAAAGACAATTTTTCCTTTTCAAAAACTTCTGCACATTTTATGCCCACACCATGACCGAAAAAATAAATTTAGAAATGTGCCAGTAAGTTGCTCCTTTGCATTTGAGAAAAGCTTTAAATATTTTTTTATTGATAATTTAATTAAATATGTGGATGAATTAACAAAAAAATAGAATTTTTTAAAAGAAAAAGAAATGCCATATTCTTGTTTAAGGATGTTTTCAAATCCGAAGCAATTAATTTTTGATTCAATGAATTTATTTTTGCTCACAAACGCATGCAATAGGCAGGTGTTCCTATATAGAAATTTCGTGATCGAACAATTTTTCCTTTTAGGTAGCTTTCATTACAAAAAGTAAAAAGCTACCTATTGCAGCCGTCCGGAGGAAAGCACTTCCAGAAAATTTTGGTATATTTTCACCGATCATGACTCCCAGACCCCAAAACCACCCTCCGTTCAAATGTTGATTTTGAATGAAACTTGGTATGTACATAGTACATACAAGTATCTCGACCGAGTTCGTTGGGCAGCATCATCCGCCATCTTGTTTCAAAATGGCGGCCATTTAAAAAATTTAAAAAAATTTTAAATTTTAAATTAAATGCGAAAAAATTAAAAGTTGAAAAATATTTTTATTTTATGCGTTAGAACTTAAAACACGAATTCCAGAACACTTTTTACTTTTTCTATATGTTAAAAAATGATTGAGTTATAGCACTTTGAATTTTTCTTATCGCTGACATTTTCAAACGATCTGATTTTTGTCATGCTATAACAAACGTATTTATGAACTGATTTGAATGAAACTTGGTATGTACATAGTACATACAAATATCTCGACCGAGTTCGTTGGCCAGCATCATCCGCTATCTTGTTTCAAAATGGCGGCCATTTAATTTTTTTAAAAAATTTTAAAATTTAATGCGAAAAATTTAAAAGTTGAAAAATATTTTTATTTAATGTGTTAGATCCTAAAACACCGATTCTAAAACACTTTTTGCTTTGTCTATATCTTAAAAAATGTTTGAGTTATAGCACTTTGAATTCTTCTTATGGCTGATATTTTGTAACGATCTGATTTTTATCACGTGATAACACTCGTATTTATGAATCGATTTGGATGTAACTTGGTGTGTACATAGTACATAATAAAGCCTTAATCGAGTTCGTTAACCAGTTCCATCCACCATCTTGTTTCAAAATGGCGGCCATTTAATTTTTTTTTTATTTAAAATTTGAAATTAGGTACAAAAAAGTGAGAAATTGAAAAAGATTTTTCTTTTGTGCATTTTACCTCGATACATCGATTCCAAAGCTTTTTTTGTTTCGTCTGTATCTTAAAAAAATGTCTGAGTTATAGTACTTTTAATTTCTAGTGTTGCTCACATTTTGAAATGAACTGGTTTTCGTCACGTGATAACACGCATATTTATACACCGATTTAGATTAAACTTGGTGCGTAGATAGGACATACTGGTGCCTGGACCGAGTTCGTTGGCCAGTTCCAACCGCCGTCTTGTTTAAAAATGGCGGAATATTAATTTTTTTAATTTAAATTTTAAAATTAGGTGCAAAAAAGTAAGAAATCGAAAAAGATTTTTCTTTTGTGTTTTGACCTTGATACAAAGATTCCGGTGCATGTTTTGTTTCATCTATATCTTGAAAAATGGCTGAGTTTTAGCACTTTCAATTTCCAATGTGATTGACATTTTGAAACGGTCTGAAATTTGTCACGCGTTAATACGCATATTTATAAACTGATTTCGATATAACTCCGTGTGTTCATGGTACATACCAATGTCTTGGCCGAGTTCACAAGCCAACTTTATCCGCCATCTTGTTTCAAAATGGCAGCCATTTAAATTTGTCAACAATCTTTTAAATGTATAATGATGTATAAACAAAAAATTAGAAATTGAAAAAAGGTTCTTTCTAAACTATTTATCTTAATAATGAATTCCGGAGTATTTTTTGCTTTGTCTTTACCTTGAAAAACGCCTGGGATATAGCAGTTTGAATTTCTAATGTGGGTGACATTTTTTTTTTTAAAGTCAATTTGCCCGCGACAGCACTAATATATATTAATCGATTTCGATGTTAGTGTGCATGTTCACATGAATTAAGATTTCAATCAAGCTCATTGGATTTTTTTATCCCTCATGCTGCTTTAAAATGGATATCATGGAATTTGGCGACCCTATAAATCGCTTAAAATAAAACCAGGTTGAATAAAAGATGACTAATTTCTAAAAATTCCTATTAATATTCAGTATTGGCAAAAACTAGTATTCAATCTTATATATTCGTGTTCCACTATTTTGAGCTTCGTATATTTGATTTATATAATTTAATTTAAAATAAATAAATAAGTATATGAAAGCTACCTCTTCCTCCCGGCACTGCCGGAAGGACTTTTTATTTATTTATTTATTTATTTATTTGGAAAGGCAGAAAATTTCAGAAAACATAATGTCAAATTTTCTGTTTTGATTCAAATTTGTCGTCACGATATCGCGCTAAAAGAGAAACAAGTTGGAATTTGCACGTGAAGCGTATAGCAAATGAGGTGCGTTCGTACGATAACGAAGATTTAAAAATATTCAGATCTTGCTGCTATAGTAGACAGTACTTCGGATATAGTATAGTGGTCGACGTTTTTTTGTGTTCCTGTAAATATACAAGAGAAACCTTTTATTACACCTCAGAAACGTATATCATATTCATAAAATGTAAAATAGTTTAATATAATTACACACGCCCCAAACGATGTTTTCCCGTGTAGCATTATGCAGTGGAATACTTTTGTGTGGCCCTGTAACTTAATAATAAATATTATTTGCATCACAGATTGTACAGAATATATATTTTAATATACTTCATAGGTTCATGTCAATTCTATTATATTCGAAAGAGTTTAATATCATTAAAATGTACTTAAAACTATTTATTCCTATTAATCGTAAGTACTGAAGTACTTTTAGTAAAATTAATGACTAAATAATGACTAATTAATGATAAATAATTTTAATAAATGGAGTACCTATAATTAAACTATACAACCGATTTTCTTAAAATTTAAAATGACTTGACAAAATTACGCTAAAATTATATATTTAAATATCGTACGATTTAGTTGGACAGTTTTTGTTTTGTTACATGCGGGCAGACAGACGGACTGACAGACTGAAAGACGAATATAGGTGCTAGCTATTTATATAATTACGGACGCACCTAAAATTATTTAGATCTTGATGTAATAGACACAGTATTTCGGATATAGTATAGTAGCCAAAATTGTTTTGTGTGTCCCTGTAAATACTAACTGCTTTCTTTTATAGAGAAAATAACTTGTATTCCTCAGCAACATATAGTCTCATAAAATCAGACTCAAAAAATTTTAGATAATTACAATTAAAATGCGCACCAAACAATGTTTTCTCTATACCATTATGTATGGAATACTTTTGTCTGACCTTGTAAATCAATAAAAAATGTTCTTTGCATCACAGATTATGCAAAATGTATATTATAATATGTACTTCATAGATGCATATCAGTTTTACTATGTTCGAATAAGTGTAACACCATTAATATTCACTTGAAAAAATTTTCCTCATTAACCGTAATGTAACGGAATACTTTTGATTGTCCCGGTGATTGATCTATGCATCTGATTTTCATAAAATTTGAAATGACTCGATAAAATTATGTAATAATTATATATTTTAAATTTCAAACGATTAAAATGCATTTGAAACTTTGTTCCCCATTGACCGTAATGTAATGGAATACTTTTGATTGTCCTTGTAATTGGTCTGTGCATCCGATTTTCATAAAATTTGAAATGATTCATCAAAATTATGTAATAATTATATATTTTAAATTTCAAACGATTCGATTGGTTTTTGCGTTGTTATATGCGGACAGACGGACAGGCTGGACGACAACTATAGGTGCTACGTATTTACATAAATACGAACGCATCTAAAAACTGTCGTTACATTACAACAATCGCTTATAGTTCGAAATGTAATTCATTTTCAATAAATACTCATTTGATTTCAAATCACTTCAATAGTTAGACTTTCAAGTGACAATGCCTTTGCATTTAAAAATGAACTCGTAAATGTTTAGCGTTGTTGAGTGTGTAACAATATATTTTTTTTAGAAGCGCTTTAATTCCAAGAACAGAAAACAATGGAAAAATTGCCATTAATATAGATCAGAAACTATTTCTTCAAAATGAATTTGATGCAATTCATGACTTGAACTGAATATTCGAAAAGAAAATTATTCTGACGTCTATTTCTATATTGAACTTCATACAAGGTTTGGTGTAATAAAAGGATGTCAGATATAATAAATGATATGATATAATAATGGGAATAAAAATAAAATTTGCATAGTTTTCTGTGAGCTGTTTTTCAATGCAGCCACGCATGAGATTAGCAAAGAAAAGAAAGTTAACCTAACACACTCATAACAAGTTTAATACCACTATTTGAAAAATAAATATTGGAAACAGCTTTACTAATTCGTTTTTAAGGGTATAGTGGACTTTCAAAATGGCAAAAAATCATCAAATTGTGGAATTTTCATTTTTAGCATAATAGTATTATATGAACTACCTGCTATTGAACACAAAAATAATTTTTCAATTTCGAGTATTTTTACTGGAGTTACAAGCATTTTTGTCCTATCAGTTGATTCTGCCACGCCCCTTTGTTTAATTTTTTGCCGATTTGCATCCGTAAAATTTAGCCTAGTTTTTAGTTTTACCTTACAAAATGTTATTATTTTGCACTAAATACTTATTAATTTTGTGATTTCCCAAAACAATACTTTAACTGTAACTTTTAGCTGTTTCTTTTAGCGTTTGTTTACAATGTATTTAGAGGAATTGCTTTTTGTCCCCAATCTTTTTAGTGTAAAATAAAAAAATGCATATATTAATATAGTTAATATATTAAAAATATTTAATATATTTAACAAAAATTTGTACAATAAGAAGTTTTTATACTATGTATATTTTTAGAAAATTTTTAAAAAAATTCATTAGAATATACAAAAAAGTTATTTTTGAGAAGATTTTTTAAAATTCAGATACTTCACGTCCTTTGCATGAATTACTGTCGAAGCCACATATTGTATGTGAATTTACCATAGAAACATAAAACACTTACAGAAATGATATTATATCTTTTATATATAGCTCAAACTGTGCCAGTAGGAAAATATTAAGCAATTATAACCATTGTCGTTACTAAAAACCTGTTTTTCTCAGAATGAATATTTTCGTCGTTTTCATGATTTCAAAATATTTCATGCGAAATTCTTTATGCCCAATTTTTCTGATTTTTTGTTTAAAATGCTCTCTATGTATGTGTTAACAAATGATACTAAAAATAAACTTTTTTAGACGCATTTAAATTTTTTAAATTTCAGTTATATGGAATTTTTAATGATTTTTTAGAGAAAAATACAAAAGAATTAGGTTAAAATCATTTTTTTAATGTTTTACAAGTAATATGCTGAAATTGCTTAGTAACATTTGTTAACACAAACATAGAGAGCATTTTAAACAAAAAATCAGGAAAATTGGGTATAAAGAATTTCGCATGGAGCATTTTGAATTATTGTCATTTTTCGTTAATTAAAAAAAAAAAATCTGAATTTTAAAAACTATTGAATATATTTTCTAAAATAATTTTGAAATAAGAGATATATATACTATAACAATTTCCAGAAAATTTTTTATAAATTCATTGAAAATTTAAAAAATTAGTTTTGAGAGTCCACTGTACCCTTAATCAGATGCAAAGCAAAGCAAATAACTATAGTTATTTCTCAAGAATCTTTGTTAGTTAATTTATAATAGCCCATTTTCATAACAAAATCACATATCTTCATTTATTTAAATGATTTTTGCATTTATTTTTCCTGTTCTTAAGTTGTATGACAAAAAAAAAAAAAAAAAAAAAAAAAAAAAAAATCGGTAACTACTACTACTACTAATAATAATAATAATAACAATAATAATGATAATATTAATAATAATAATAAATTTCGAGTTATTGTAATAGGAAATGTATGAATGCCTAAATCTGCACATCTTTTTTTTTTTTTTTTTTTTTTTTTTTTTTTTTTTTTTTTTTTCACATATAACTGAAAAATGAAGGTTAACACCATGAGTATATTCAGCATGATTTTCATATTAAACTATCTTTGTTTCGATAAGCCCTTTAATTAAGATAGGAATACCCAAGGAAAGAAAAGAAGATAAGATATTGTTTGTAAACAAAAAAGAAAAAAAAAATCTGGCGTTAATTTGAGATAACAAAATTCAACAATGCTATGTGCAATACATTTAATCAGGCACGCCCTAAAGATATTTTCAATTGTTTTGAAGAAATCAAAAATTAAACATTGAGAGGGAGTTGCTTTGAGACATTTAGCTTCTGTGGCTGTTGCCACCAATGATCCCTTTGCTAACATACGATTAGACTACATATAACACTTGACACAAATTTTCTTCCTTTAATTTTACGTATATCTTCTTATTCTTCCATATACAAGGCGTGAGCCTTGACACAAACGAACCTTAGGAAAACACAAATTACAGCCGGGAATACAAATTACGGTTGTGCTATAAAGCTACAAAGAATTGAAACCCCCGCTACACCGTGGCTGATGAGCAATTATATACTCTTGGCCGGGGAAAGACCAAAATATTTTTTTAATACAACAGTGGTCTGTCCTAGAGCCCCTGGACCTTGTTTGTAATAGTAGTACCTAGTCTGTCCAGGTTTTCCTCATAGGGTCTAGTTTTTGTAAAATTGGGATTTTTTTCTTATATTTGTGAAAATTCTAATCATAATTTTATGAAACTAAATTATAGATGTATCCTGCATACATAAAAAAGCTAAGTAACATGTTTTATGGTGAGTTCAGCAATTTATATACAAGCCGGATTTCATTTTATTATGAGTAAATTTGTAAAAAATTTCAAATTGAAGGTGAAAAAATTCTGTAAAAGGTTTAAGATAAATAATTTTGTGAAGGGTCCTGTTTAGGGATAAAATATTTTGTGAAGGGTCCTGCTTTAAGATAAATTATTTTGTGAAGTGTCCTTTAAACGACCTAAATTTTTCCTAAATACATGTCTGTTTAAGAATAGATATTTTATATAACAGCATGCGATTTATATTGATGTATTTCATTTTAAATTGTAAGCAATAAAAGGCAAATTTGGGCCGATGGCAAACTGTAGTGTAATGCACCAGTTCCCATCGAAATTGAAGAGCGTCTTTTCGTCAATATAGCCTTATGAGAGTAGCTGGTTCTTTGTGAATGCCACTTTCCTGCACGGAAGATCAAGGATTGTGATCCTTCCTTTCGTTGGATGGAGGATACGTACGAGGGGGAGTAGGAAAATAAGTTTCCCCTGGCGACAGTGGCCAGAAGTCTGTATGAAAGGGGAAACATATAATGAAACATTAAAGATAGGACGCAATTTTACTTTTCTACATAAGTGCGAAGTAAGTTAAGACATTTGCCATACCCCTTTATATGTTTCCAAAAGACCTCCAGGAAAAAATCAGGGTTTTGCATACAAAAGAAGTGTTGGACCGCTTGTGTGATTTTGGCATTACTTCTAAAGCTGTAGCCAAGCACTGCTTTAATCTATAGTGATCATGTACGACCTTCTAGGTTTCAGTCTGTCCAACGCTTTTTAATGCCTATCTGTGGAAGTCTATGGGCCAGATGTGATGTCGAAACAAAAGGCGCGGAGATAGTGCCACCAATTCAGTGAAGGGCATCATCAACTGCTGGCCAGACCGAGACCTGGACTACTGACGAAAGAAATGCTTGACTATAGCTTTGGAAGCAATGTCGAAATCACACAAGTGGTTCAACGCTTCTTTTGTATGCAAAGAAGACCCTGATTTTTTCTTGGAGGTCTTTTTGAAGCTTATGAAGCGATATGGCAAAAGTCTCAAATCACTTGGCGCTTATGTAGGAGAGTAAATTTACGTCATATCTTTAATGTTTCATTATATGTTTTGTCTTTCATACACACCTCTGTCCACAGTCACTAGGGGAAATTTATTTTCGAATTTTCCGTCGTAGAAGAGAAGTACCTAGTCTGGAGATTTATCCCTATAATTCCAACAACTATCAAATCTAAAAGGGAGGGCGACTTAGTAGCCAAGTCGTCCTTTCATATCTACAGTGGTTCCATTCCCCCTTACTAGCTCCTTCAGTTCAAGTCATGCGTCAGCCAGGGGACAAAAAAGTCATATTATTCAGGGTGGCAAGTGGTTATTGAAAAATCTAGTCAAAATAGTGTTAAATACCAGTATTTTGTTAAAAAGAAATTTGCCTTCATTAATCCCTTTATATTATTTCAAGTATTTTCTATAAGAAAATGCTGGTAGTTTCTTCTCTTTTTTTGACTGTGTTTTTCCCTGGCCACTTGCCACACTGAAATTCCAAAAAAATAAACCAAAATTTAGTGTAAAAGAAGTAGAAATAAACAATGTAGTTAAAAAACACTTAAAAGCAAATAATAGAACAAAATTTTGCTTTTGTGGTGATATTTTAAGATATCAATTATTTATGAGAAGTTTTAGAAACTGTATTTTCATTAATTCATATATCATGATTTGAAGTATGATAAGTATAAAATTTTAATTTGATTTGCTAATGATATTTTAAGTTCATGTTTCATTAGATCAATGTAACTAAGATTATTTTACTTAAAATAACACTTTACTGTGTCAAAATGATAATATTTCAGAATTATACATATTTTTCTGTTAGAGTAGCCTGTAAATCACAATAAATTTTTTTCTTCTCCTCACGTAATGTTAATTCCTTCATGATTTGTCCTTCATATAGTCCAATCAACATATACATTTTTATTATTCAAAAATCTTTTTTCTGTTGAGCGTTTTGATAATAGATTCTAATAGTTCCTCACTGATTCCATTTAATCTTTCAAGGTTGTAATTTGTAATATGCATATACGTATATATTTTTAAGTATGTTATGTGATACAAATTTGTTATTTTTAAACTACCCTCAATTTTATTACTTTTTATCAGTCCTATGTATTTTTTTTTTATTATTGTTATTGAAATTTTACAAAAGGACAAAAACACATGGCAAAGTTTATTGCATTTTTGCGCGATAATATATCACAGATATCATTGTACATACAAACACAACTCCATAATAATAATAATGAATGTTTTACATTTTAAAATATATTATACTTTTATACTTAATAAGTACACACAGTAAACTGTAATAAATATTCTTAATTTGTATATATTTTCCTTCTTAATTATTTTTTTAATATAAAAAAGACTTTTTTTTTTCTTCTGTATCAGATATACGTAAGGCCTACTTTATGTATTAAAATCTTCTGAAAAAGTTTTATGGCAGCAGGTTTGCTTGGCTCCCCATCATACCTACATGAATAAAAAAAAAGAGTTGAATATTTAATACAGTATAAATATACTTCAAGCGATATTTTAATAGGCATTTTAAATTTATTGCAGTGGAACAATACAATCACTTGTACAAGCATTTTAAATTCACTACTAAAAAAATATAAATCATTCAACGTACACTAGTTATAGCGTTGGTTAAAGTTTTAAAATTTAATACCATTACTCTGAAAAAAAATATATATATATCAACCAAAAACTCATTAGTTTCTAGGTTTTTCCATTTTCCTTTGCTGGGACTTTTTCAGAAGTGTCTTACAGCGGAGTCTGGTATACACTTAAAAAAGAATGTTTTTTCATTGAACTTTAATCGAAAGTTCGTTTTTAGTTAATATTTCGGTTAATTAACAAAAAATAAAAACGTAAAACCGTCTCTTGATCTAAATTTAACTTACTTGATTTCTACGAACTATCGCAGATGGATGGACATGCACGTGGACCTACGATCAAATACTTTTCTTTTTTATTAAAGACGACTCATTGCGCTAATGAAAATAGAGGCCCCAGTGCTTTAGATACTCGAATACTTGTTCCGTATATCATACATCTCCGTGAAAAGTTTTTCCTGAATCTCCATAAGAGACCGTCAAAAAATTAAAAAATAACAAATATCTTTTGGATAACCCTGTCGAAATTAATGTGGAAAAAGTGTTCAAACTGTTGATTATGATTAAGTAGCTTATTGTAATGAACTGTGTTCAATTTTATATGGATAGCATGTATACTTATAGTAAAATTAAGGTTTGGTTACAGTCCCAAATTTTTGCAAGTTTTTTGCTTATAATTTGTGGAGTTCTTAATGTAAAATAGTGTTCTTGTCCGAAAATATGACAAATAGCATTTACACATTATTCTGTAATCAGAATTAAAAAATAATAAAATTGTATGGAAAATGAGCAAGTTTACTAAATAATTTTTCATTGCGCATGCGTGAAGTCTATCAAAATTTCTTTTGCATATTGTGTTAGATAAATATATAGAGCAACTTTAGTGAAAGTCTCAAAAACATAGCTTAAAAATTTTGAAAGTGGTCGTCTATAGAATCAGCTTAAAATCCGACATTCCCAAAATGAAGCAAAAAAATGAGGGACTGTATCCATGTATCCATTGTTTAGTGTCGATATAGAATGAACAATATGATACGTTCTACTATATTTGGATTTAATCCCTCATTTTTTTGCTTCATTTTACGAATAACGGATTTTGAGTTTATTCTATAAACGATCACTTTCAGAATTTTCAAGCTATGTTTTTGAGACTTTCATAAAACTTTCATTCTATACAACACAATATGCAAATGAAATTTTGATAGACTTCACGCATGCGCAATTAAAAATTATTTAGTAAAGCTGCTCATTTTTCATACAATTTTTATTATTTTTTAATTTTTAATACAGAGTACTATGTACAGTGTTACTTGTCATATTTTTGAAAAAATAACTTTATTTTCTATTAAGAACTATGCAAATTATAAGCAAAAAAACTTTGGAGACTGTCTTTATAAAAATCTTAATTTCTATACGAGTATACATGCTAACCGTATAAAATTGAACATAGCTTATTACAATAAGTTACTTAATCATTATCTACAGTTTGAACGCTTTTCTTCATTAATTTTGACAGGGTTATCCAAAAGATATTCGTTCTTTTTCAATTTGCTGACGGTCCCTTAAGGGGTGTAGAGAAAAAATATTCACGGAAATGTATGACCTGTACTATTATGTTTACACACTTAGAGTTTCAGGATAATTACTCGTGCATTTTCCTAGATATTTAACAAAAAGTCAAAAATCTCAAGTGGACGGTCACCTTTGGCCATATAATATATTTTTAATCGTAACAGTTAGTCAAAAAAAAAAAAAAAAAAAAAAAAAAAAAAAAAAAAAAAAAAAACATGTAAAGTCATTGTTAGCTAATCGAAAACGGTTCCTGTAAAAAATTGTAGCTCTGCTTTCAAAATAATGTCATATATAACTAGCGAGATTATATTAGCTATGTTTTACAGCAGACTCTCGATTCTAGATCAGATATCCGGGTTGCGAATTAAAAGGAGCGATTAGTAAAAAGCACCATAGTTAAGAAATCTTGGAGGGCAATTTCATCGGATGAAAAAAATAATTCCTATTGAGGATGACAACGATAGTACCGATTTGCAGAGAAAATTCTTAGAAGATTTTAGAAAGTTTAACTACAATAAACAGGTGGACGAAGAAGTAGTGCAACAATGGGTTAACTCAACCATACTCAAACTGCGGCTCGTGGGACACACGTCGCCCGGCGAATGTGCGGTTCGACGCACGTAATCATTAATGCATATTTATACAATTAATATATATGCGAATGAAAAAAGTATTTAAGATCTTCAGCGTTGTTTTATATAGTTTTATGGGAAGATAATTATGTATAGCAAGACAGATTTTAACTGAAAATTGTGTTGAAAATCGTTTCCTTAGTCAAAAATTCTTTTTGCATGTAGTCCTATTTGACTTACAGGATGTACACTAATTTTAAATATTCAATGATAATCAAATGTAATGCAAAATTAAATTTGCACTGCATATTTCAACATTTCTTTTCATCGTTAAAAATATGGATTTATTAAGGAATTCTCGTTGAAAATTCAGCATTATCATTATGTTTCATATCTATTTTATAACTAATTACTACTTTAGGGTTGAATTTTTGATACAGAAAAAAATTGGGACCAAAATATTTTACAGTACTAATTTCAAACTGTAAACTTCGTGATATTTTTCTACAGCCATTTGCATTAGAAATATACTGCGAAGTTTATTATTTAGAAAGAGTGGTGTTAAATGTTTTGGTGATATTTGGTGATAAAAATTGAAAACGGAACCATTATAAGATCACTCTTGATTCTGTCTGTCTGCCCCAGGCATTTTACTCGTAAACTATGAAACATAAAAAAGTGAATTTGGGAGAAAAAATATAGAGTGTTGACCCACGTATTTACAGATTATTAAACAGCCACAAATATATTTAGAAAAAAATGTAATAGAGCTAATTATAGTACTTGAAAAAGAAAATCTTTTCTTTGTATATCGTGTGGAGTATCATGGAAGCTTTTATAACGATGAACTCAAAAATACCTTTTTACATATATAAATATTATATTTTTAGAAAAATCTTCAAGAATATAATGCAAAAATATGTACCACAAATCTATTTCCAATTCTACTGAAACTAAAATTTTGAAAAAATTAGAAGTGATAGACATTAATTTAAATCTTGCAGAAAATTATAGCGATTATTAGAGAACACATAGAGCGTGTTCAGCAGTTACGCGTGTCAAGCGCGCGCGCTCAGGAGTCGGGGATTTGGAGTGGTTTCTTATTGCGCCTGTTCAGTGTACCGAACCAAGCGCACAGTACTCGGTTCTGTGCGCTCAGGGACGCTCAGTTAAGAACAGGTCATGGATTTGATTGGACGGTGCTAATGTAAAGATCATCTGTTACCATCAAAGGCGAACGTAATGGCCAAATGGAATAAGCTGTGTTTATGGGGGTTTTTAATTATTATTATTATTGGTTGCTTTATATTAATAAATAAGACATTTTTATTAAAGATAAATCTTTTTATTAATAATAATATGTATTTCTGTTATAATAATGAAATAGTTATTTAAATACCAGAAAATAGGCTATTTTAAGAAAAAAGTTTTACATTTGAACCCATTTTAA
The DNA here is from genome assembly GCA_964019185.1 of Maratus speculifer. Lineage (NCBI taxonomy): Eukaryota > Metazoa > Arthropoda > Arachnida > Araneae > Salticidae > Maratus > Maratus speculifer. The sequence continues at coordinate 117,804,203 of OZ025291.1, forward strand.
TATTCTAAGTATCGTTCCAAAGTGATTTATATATACATACTAAGCAAATGAACCAAAAAAAATTATAAATAAATAAATAAATAAAAGTACTGTGCGAAAATATCCGTATACGCGTAAAATAATTTCTTGGATGTTTTTCATTCATTCATTCTTTCTTTTCTTTTTTTTAAGTACTTTAGAAGTAAGTTTAAGATGCAAATCATATTTTATAGTGTTAAAATGCACAATAAAAATATTATAAAAAGCAAAATGTAATAGATATACATTTTTTAAACTAAAAATATCTGCACTTATATTTTTTAAAGAGATGTCTCTTTTTAAAATATTAGTCTTGCAAGGAATAAAGTATGATATGTTTTTCATTCTTTCATTTCTTTTCTTCTTCTTCTAACTTTAGAAGTAAGTTTAAGATGCAAATCATATTTTATAGTGTTAAAATACACAATAAAAATAATATAAAAAGCAAAATGCAATAGATATACATTTTTTAAACTAAAAATATCTGCACCTATATTTTTCAAAGAGATATCTCTTTTTAAAAATATTAGTCTTGCAAGGAATAAAGTATGATATGTTTTTCATTCTTTCATTTCTTTTTTTCTTCTTCTTCTAACTTTAGAAGTAAGTTTAAGATGAAAATCATATTTTATAGTGTTGAAATACACAATAAAAATATTATAAAAAGCAAAATGTAATAGATGTACATTTTTTAAACTAAAAATATTAGTTTTGTAAGGAATAAAGTATGATTAGAATGTTTATAAATTTTCTCCTGATAATATTATATAAGTACATAATATTATATAAGAACATTGCTTATATTACGAGTTATATTAACATGACTTTGAATGCCATTTGTTTCTCTTACAGGTGGAAAACAGATCACGGATGTAATTACTTGTGGTGCCAATTATAAAAATAATCTGTTACACGTGAACGTGAGCTCGCTGGCCGAATGGTCAGAACGCTGAGCTAGTAACCAGATGATACGGGGTCGAGACCTGAGCGGGCTAAAAGTTGTTTTTTTATTATTATTATCGGTTGCTTTTTATTAGTAAATAAGACAATTTTATTAAAGGTAAATTTTATATTAATAATACAGAAGCACATGTATTTATATTATAATAATAAAATACTTATCTAAATACCAGAAAATAGGGTATTTTAACAAGAAAAGGTACTTCTAGGTTATCCCGTCGACCAAAAAATTATCGCCAAACTATAAGATTAAATGCCAATAATGGATGATCGTGAATGTCATATTCAATGACATTAAATGCGATTCACGTGTTTAAAATGTCATTAAGTGATTTTTATTTCGACTTTTTATTAATGTTTTTATTAATATTCTACTAATTATTTGTTTTTTCGTCATTTAAAATAAAAATTATGTCAACATGTATAATTTGGCTATTAGTTTGGCGATTTGTATAATTTGGCGAAATTGGTCGACGGGATAACCTAGAAGTACCGAAGGAAATTTTACATTTGAACCCCTTTTAATATTCTAAGTATCGTTCCAAAGTAATTTATATATGCATATTAAGCAAATGAACAACAACAACAACAAAATAAATAAATAAATAAAGGTATTGTGCGAAAATATCCGCATACGCGTAAAATAATTTCTTGATGTTTTTCATTCATTCTTTCTTTCTTTTCTCTTTTTTAAGTACTTTAGAAGTAAGTTTAAGATGCAGATCATATTTTATAGTATTAAAATGCACAATAAAAATATTATAAAAAGCAAAATGTAATAGATATACATTTTTAAAACTAAAAATATCTCATAGCTGCCAACTCTTCTGATTTTTCAGCCCGGAAAAATTTAATGGAATTTTTTGATTTATTTAATCAGCTGATTATGGCGATTTGAAATGGTAAAATTTTCTGTAAAATTTTTCCGGGCCAAAAAAGCGGAAGATGTTGGCAGCTATGATATCTGCACCTATATATATATATATATATATATATATTTTAAAGAGATATCTCTTTTAAAAATATTAGTTTTGTAAGGAATAAAGTATGATATGTTTTTCATTCTTTCTTTTCTTTTCTTCTTAAAAAAAAATACTTTAGACGTAAGTTTAAGATGCAAATCATATTTTATAGTTTTAAAATACACAATAAAAATATTATAAAAAGCAAAATGTAATAGATGTATATTTTTCAAACTAAAAATATTAGTTTTGTAAGGTTGTTGTATGTATGTCGGCCAATTATCTACACTATGGATATAGGCCCTAAGGGGTGGGATGCCCTCCGTGGGGGTCTTTCTAAGGGAACCTAACCCGTATTTACGCAAGGTTCGAAAAAAAAACCACGGAAAACTCCGAACGGTTCGGCCGACGGTCGCAATTGGGTTCGAACCCAGCACCTACCGTCTACCAGTTTGAGGTCAGAACCTCTCGGCCACTGGTGGGACAGTTTTGCAAGGAATAAAGTATGATTAGAATGTTTATAAATTTTCTCCTGATAATATTATATAAGTACATTGCTTATATTAAGAGTTATATTAACATAACTTTGAATGCCATTTGTTTCCCCTATCTTATGATGCATTTTAGTCTGTTATCCACACATTATTAAAATATGCAATTATTAAATAAGAAATATCTATACTAAAACCTTCTCTGAAAAATTTTCTAATTAACAGTGCACATTGATATACATTCAGTATACTAGATTAAAAATAAATCTTATAATACGTTGATATCACATTCTTGGTTGATAACAGCATTTTATTTATCACGAAAAATATGAAGCAACTAATAAATCATTTTTAAATAAATAAATAAAATTGTTAAAAAGTTAAAATTTTTAGACCCCCCAATTGAATCGTTAAATTGTATCAATCAACCTACCAAGCAAAGCACAACCAATAAAACAGAAGCACAAAATGCACAATCACGTGATCAAATCACCCATACATTTTTTTTGAGTAGCGCGCGCGATTTTTGATCAAGGTTGGTTGTCATATTTTAAATGCTGATAGGGCTTAATTAGATGAAATAGGTCACGTGATTCTTTTCCGGAATAGTTTAGATTTTATTTGAGTGACCACAGGTATGTATTTCTGTTACGAGAATCATGTTTTGGAACGATAAAGGCATATAGTATGTGCATTTACCTATTTTGAACCATAAAAATGATGCAATAATTCAATAAATTTAAAATTCCCTTCTTCGATAACACCTACTCCATGCATAATCTTCTGAGCGCGAGCGCGCAAAAATTGTGCCAGCTGAACACGGCCATAGTTTTTGAGAAAAGCGCATTGTTCTGTTTCACACCAATTTCGATTAGTGGGTATTCAACAAAAACGTGTTGAGGATCGGAGGAGGAAAGTACCGTAGCAGAAGTATAAAAGTATTTTTGATAGTAAATTAAAAAAAAAAAAAAAAAAAAAATCGATATTTAGCTGATACATTAACTTTTTAAGTTACGGGCGATTTGGACATATATAAAGATAGGGGTGGCGTACTCTATGTGCTATCGGGTATTAAAGCCAAGACAAAAGTTTTAATTATATATTTCTGTAACGCAATGCCCAATAGCAGTATAAAAGCAACAAATATCATATTGTTAAAAACAGATTAATTTAATTAAAATTAACCTCATAAATACTATAGTATTCGCAACTACATTTCAATATCTCTTAATGCGCCTCACGTACCTTTAAAAGTTAATTAAAAACCTATCTGGAAAGCCGCAGCATTGACCAAGGGGCTTTGCAACTTTTCATCTTCCTTTTGAAGCGCATTTAGCACAATGCCAAGTTTAAACTTTGAGTAATGATTTTGTCTTAATTGCACTTTAAAAAGGAATTACTATTACCATGCTAAATTTAGTTTTATGAAATGCCAAGTAAAGTTAATATATAGACTAATTTTATTGTTAGTACCATATTAAGTTAATAAAAAAACAGATTAGGATATGATTAAAAAAAGAGTTATACAGAATAGCAATATTTGATATTATTTACGCTTCATACCTTTTCGATTTTTTATGGTATTCCTATTCATTATTTGATAGTATTTACAATTATACCCAATGCTACATTATAAAGTTTTTTAGTTTTATTATTCTTTTAGTAACGATTTTTTAATGGTATAATTAATAATTCCTATATTTATTGCTCATAACCCCTGAACTTAAGTAATACGTGACCTATTTTTTTTTTTTTTTTTTTTCTTGAAGTAGAGTGAAAATATTAAAAAAGAAATCTTATTCTTACACAATGTGAATAACACATGAAGAATATACTTAAAAATAAAAATTATAAAACCATTTTCTAACAAAATTATTAAGAAGATAATATATGCCCTTTTCGTATGCATTTCGAATATAAAAAGTTAAAATTGAAATACTCCATCGTAAAGAAATATAAAATGCATGACGGAATGAAAATTTCGAAATGAACGAGAAAAAATGAACGAGACTCGTGACTTAAATTTTTCAAGCCACGAGTCTCGTTCATTTTTCAAAACAAAATCTTATATTTGTATTTATCAAAGATAATATTCTCTGAGGATGAACCTGTTTCGAAAAGTTTTGAAAATACTAAGATGATTTTTAAATAAAATTAACGTTTAACATCTATAGTTGATTATTTAATCGCCTTTTAAGTAAACCAGAATATTTTAAATTTCATATTATATATTTTATTTTGAAATACTCCATATTTGCATACTTATCTGCTCTCTAGAAACCCACAAAATGAAAAAAAAAAAAAAAAAAAAAAAACATAATTTTTATTTTTGGCATTTTTGAAAAATTTTCTTTAAAGAAAATTAAATTTATTTCTTTTGCGATCCCTTATAAAACATAAATAACACGCGCCAATAAGAGTAATATTTTAAGATTTCTTTTACTTAAAAATTATTTTTGATTTGATTAAAATGACCTATATTTTGTGCCGAATTCGAAGTCTTTAAAACAAAAAAAGTTTCCATATATATGCGTATGTATGTATGTATTACCTTTATCTAATTAGTGTGAAAGGGGGATTGCTTCTTTCACCTCACATTCAGCTAAAATTAAAAATATTTGGCTATTTTTTATTATTTATATATATTTTCTCAAAAGCCTTTTTCAATCAGTATAAAAATATATTATATTTATTTCAAAATTTGCTTAATTTAATTAAACTAAATTTATAATTTTTCCATTTTATTTATTTATTTTTATTTTTTTCAGCTTTTACCCAAATTGGAGTAGTTACAATATAGCAATTACTTTTTTTATATCTGCTGTAAATGTTTATTTTCTTTTTTTCAAATCAATAAAAAAAAGAACTGTTCTTTCTTCGCATTCCACTAAAACTCAAATTTAATATTTAATCCTTAAAACTCAAAATATTCATTTTATTATTATCGTTAAGCTGTTTAAAAAGTATGTTATTTTACATTTATTTTAAAAAGTTCTGGTTTGAATGTACTAACTTTATCATTTTTACATCAATAAAATATAATTTATTTTTATTTTAAATTTGATGTCTGAAAGATATCAGATTAAGCAAACATACGATTCAAGGAAAAGGAATTTGACACTGAAATCCACGTGCTTATGCAAAGTATACACAAACACGAGCGAAAGTATTGTAAAGTGCGCACTTTTTTCTCCTTTTAGCTTTAGACAAAAAATCTAATTTGCAGACCGGGATGCATCAGATAACAGCTAAGTCACTTTGTTCTATGTAGAATGATTATGAATCACTTTCATTCAAAAAAGTTTATTCTGAGAACTTGAAACATTTCATATTAAAAAAATACTTATTATATTTTTTCATAAAAGGCACCTAATTTTTTTAATTAGATTTTTTAAGCATAATTTGTTTCAATAATTCAATATAGCAGTACAATTTTAATCTTTGGTAGATTCATTATATTTCTTTACATTAAGATATCTTTTTCCCTTTAAATTAACTAAATGGTCAGCATATTTTAACTTCAAATGCTTTAAAAATAAACATTAAAAAAAATGAGGAAATTAGTTTTTTGTATACATTATTTTCATGCATCATTTTTTTTTTTTTTAAGTAGTTTTATCTTTTATCAGCAGGGCATTTAAGAGCAGTAGTCGGCAACTTTTTGAACCTTACGTACCACTAGATTTATAATTTTTATCCCTGTGGGATTAAAAATTATTAATACTTAATAAAACAAAAAGTAGCAGTAAATTAACAATAACTGATAAAACATTAAAAAAAAATGTCGACTTTTCTGTGGACCACAGACATTTTCTCGAAGACCATTGGTGGTTCACATACCACTGGTTAACGATCTCTGGTTTAGCAGACTTTTGAAAGTTTTTCTTAAGCAAATAAATAAATGAAATCGGAATAAAATCTTTCGTATACATAATTTTATGTACACTGTAAAAAAAAAAAAAAAAAAAAAAAAAAAAAAAAAAAAAAAGAATCTAAAGTTACTAAAAGTTCTCTAGGAAACTGGGATTCCTAGAACTTTTCATGTAACGGCAATAGCAAAAGTGCATGTAACAGATACAGATTTGCACTCAAAATCAAAAATTCTGTAAGGTTGCTAAGAGTTTTTTAAGAAACTGGGATTCCAAGAATTTTTTAAGTAACTACAACCCATGTTTCAGATAAAATTTTAGTGAGGTTACTGTAATTTTAGTAGATTCATTTGTAAAGTTACAGATTTCAGTAGCTTTACAAAAATTAATTTTGTAGATTTACATCTTTCCTTTTAATGTTCACTGGTAAAGTATTAGTAAGCATACATATTTCGGCAACTTTTCATCTGTAAAATTACAGATTTTTTTTTTTTTTTTTACAGTGTACAAATTATAACTGATACTACTATAAAATTTAATCTACAAAGTTTTCTTTTCTTTTTCTTTTAAGCTATTGCATAGCTTTTATCGCGGGCTTTGAGCGCGGCGACCGAATCCAAAAATTCCGTAACGCGAAAAATCCTAACACATCCGTAACAAAAAAACCTAACACTCGGCTAACGACGTTTCAGTTCGGCAGACTTCGGCATGGTATCCTTCGGTAGACTTCGACAGACATTGACGCGGTATTTTCCTTATATTTAGAGGATATCAAGTCTCAAACTTATATTTCTTATTTCAGTTACTATAAGTCTATAGTTTCAATAATAAAAATTCCTGATAGAATGTGTATAGAAAAGAATCGTCTTAAGATAAAACAAAGTAGGATAATGTTAGCTTTTGGTGATTGGAGACCCGCCCAATGGTGAGGATCGAAAAATTTAAAATGCTTAAAACTCACGATCAAATTTTCGTAGGCGGCCAAGTTTTGTTTGGTAATTTATTATGAGACAGTGTTAGTTTTTGGTGACAGGAGACCCCCACGGTGAGGGTCGAAAAAGTTAAAATGCTTATCTCGCGGTCTAATTTTCGTAGCGCGGCCAAGTTTTGTTTGGTAATTTATTATGAGACAGTGTTACTTTTGGTGACACGTGACCATCCATGTTGAGGGTCGAAAAATTTAAAGTGCTTATAACTCGCGATCTAATTTTCGTAGCGCGGCCAAATTTTATTTGGTAATTTATTATGAGACAGTGTTAATTTTTGGTGACAGGAGATCTCCCATGGTGACGGTCGAAAAATTTAAAATGCTTATAATTCGCGATCTACTTTTTGTATCGCGGCCAAATTTTGTTTGGCAATTTATTATGAGACAGTGTTAATTTTTGGTGACAGGAGACCCCCACGGTGAGGGTCGAAAAAGTTAAAATGCTTATCTCGCGGTCTAATTTTCGTAGCGCGGCCAAATTTTGTTTGGTAATTTATTATGAGACAGTGTTAATTTTTGATGACAGGAGAGCCCCCCCCCCCCCGGGGTCGAAAAATTTAAAATATTTATAACTCGCGATCTAAATTTCATAGTGCGGTCAAATTTTGTTTGGTAATTTATTATAAGACAGTGTTACTTTTGGTGACAGGAGACCCCCCCCCCCCCCCACGGTGACGGTCGAAAAATTTAAAAGGCTTATAACTCGGGATCTAATTTTCGTATCGCGGCCAAATTTTGTTTGGTAATTTATTATGAGACAGTGTTAATTTTTTGTGACAGGAGGTCCCCCATGGTAAGGGTCGAAAAATTTAACCCTCTAAGCGTTTCTCCAGTAATATTCAGTACACTAAGCTGCAGGTTTCATTGCAATATAAGCAATGTTTAGAATATTATAATTCTATAAATTTAATGAATTTTCAAAATATTGAAGAATGATTAAGACTCTCAAGTATTACATTTAAATTTCTAAATAAGATTTTTTTATGTAATATTGAAAGAATCATATTTATTAGCATTTAAAACAAAATGCAGAGAAAACAACATTACAATTTTACCCATTTGCAAGACGCTTGGAGGGTTAAAATGCTTATAACTCGCGATCTAATTTTCGTAGTGCGGCCAAATTTTGTTTGGTAATTTATTATGAGACAGTGTTAATTTTTGGTGACAGGAGACCACCATGGTGAGGTTCGGAAAATTTAAAATGCTTATAACTCGCGATCTAATTTTCGTAGCGCGGCCAAATTTTGTTTGGTAATTTATTAAGGTATTGCATAGCTTTTATCGCGGGCTTTGAGCGCGGCGAAAGAATCTAAAAATTCCGTAACGAGAAAAAAAACCTAACACTCCGGCTAACGTCGCTTCAGTTTGGCAGACTTCGGCACGGTATCCTTCGGTAGACTTCGGCAGACATTGACGCGGTATTCCTCAGATATTTAGAGGATATCAAGTCTCATACTTATGTTTCTTATTTCAGCTACCATAAACATATAGTTGCAATGATAAAAATTCGTGATTAACCTACATGTATTGTGAGATAATAAAAATATTTTAAACGATATTAACTTCTCATTCATTCAATAAAAGAAAAAAAATCTGTTATCTTATCGGTCATTATGCTCAAAAAGTGATACTTGAATTAATATCAAAGAAAAAGAAAAAACTTGAATTAATATTAAAGACAAAAAAAACTGTATAATTAAAAAAAATAAATATTCTTAAAAAAATAAATATAATTAAAAAAATAAATATTTATACTTGCATAAGTTGATAAAAGAATGCTATGCAATAGCTTTATCGCGGCAGTCTCCGAGTGCCACACGTATTTTTTTATTTGTATGATGATAATAAAGAAATATGATTTTTCTCAATACAAAATTGAGTTGTTTGTGATATTGTGGTACCTTTTCCACTTAAAAAAAAAGAGAGAGACTTTTCAGCTTAATGTTAACATGAAGCCAGTGTTGGAAATCCAGTTTAAGACCTCTTATTTGGTAAGATAACCTCTAGAGATAGATTAATAGACTCTTTTATATAGCTGCCGTTTAATATTAAGTATTGTATGCATTTCAGAAAAACAAATATGTTTAAGGAAATTCTAAATAATACCCATACTATTAAAGGTGCACGATGTCTTTCCATGGTAAAAGTATTTAATCTTCTCCCTTTTTAATCTAGCTTAAGAACAGATCCAAGAACGTAATGTATGTGTATGTGTATATATGTGTGTGTGGGGGGGGGGGGGGAAGGGCATTTTGACTTTTGTAAAATCAATTCCGAACCAACATAATTTTGTGCACTTATTTCAAAAAAAGAAAAAAAGAAACTGCCCACATTTGTTACAATAAGGTCTAGTTCTGTTATGCAAAACATTTAAATATTTGAACTGATCAAAGCTGCATTCGCAATTATCTAACATACTCCATACTGAGAAATTTTTCTGATTGACGTAACATAATGGGCGGATCAAAGCAATACAAATATATACACTGATCAAAGCAATACAAAAATATACACAGATCAAAGCAATACAAAGCAATTCGATATTCGCTAAAGATCATCCATTATAGTTTTTATACGTTGCGTGCATTTACATTGTGCATAAAAATATTCTTTCACGTAGAATAGTTTTTGAAACTTACTTTTGAAATAGAATTTTTTAAACGGAAAACATTTAACCGCTAAGCCACAAATATGAATTTAAATCACAAAAGAAAAAAAAAAATTAGAATGAGCACCACTTTAAATTCGGTGTAAAAAAAAAAAAAAAAAAAAAAAAATTAATTACCTAGATATAGCTTACCTACAATAGTAACCTATAAACAAGTTTTCCCAATAAAAATATTAACTTTTATACTTATTAATAAATAAATAACATATAGATAAAAATAAAAGTGTGTTTTTCATACATACTAATAAATAATTTCGATCATGGCAGGCACGTATTTTCCGAAATGTCAACGATTTTCTCATTCGATTCTTTCGAGTTTTCGATGAAAACTTTGGGGCTTTCTTCGGTCAAAAGTCCATCACTAGACGATTGAGAGCATTCGCTATTCTGCGTACTTTCACCTGAATCGCTTACACGTCTTTCTTTCGAATCACAGCAGTTTGATGCAGGAGATATTACTTTGTCTTTCTTGATGATCAAGAGGTCATTATCGTCTTTTACTTTATAAATACATAACACAATAGCAGAAATTATCACACCAATCCAACCAATTACGTGTAAAACACCGAGAAGTACATATCCAATAATTTTCGGTTCTCTGACATTTCTTTTTAAATAATTAGCAAGATCTTCGTCGATTTTCAAACTTAACTCTGCCCAGAATACTGGAAAAATGCCTTTAGTGACGTCTTCAAAAAAATAAAAATCCTTAAGCGTTTGAATTTCGATATTAATTTGAAATCTGACGGTTATATCAACTGATACACCAGTTACAGGCTCAACATCAACATGCGAACCGTGTATCGCTTCACGGGGGTTTAACCCATTTATGGAATCGAGATAGGCTGGGTCCGCCATGTAAAAATGAGGAAAAGACATAAATACCGGAGCGCCATACTGACAGTGACTGATATCCAGAATACCTGAAGGACGTTCTTTATTAACTTCAAAACAGTAATTGTCTGGATTCTCCGTGCTATTAGCAAATAAGTCATATGTAGGGTCGAAGCGCTTAGTAAGTATATCATAATGTTCTACATCTTTTTTGTAATCAAATGTCACTGATCGGCAGAAAAATGATTGAAAGAAAGTATATTTATCCTGCTGCCCTGTAATAGGAGGTCCTGTTTCAACACTGGTCCCATTAAGCATATTGCAGCTGTTATCAGTCCAAAAATTTAAACTTTCTTTCCCGTTCCAGTTGTTGATGAAATCTGTCTTTGTGGCATCATCAGTTCCGGTAAAAACTGTAAAAAGCCCATCATTTGATGCATTTTTACCATAGAGCCATGCAAATTTGCCGTCTTTAAATGGCAGATCTAGTTTTAAAATATGAGCCTTCTTAATAATGGAATCTTCGTAGCCATCGTATACTAGTTCTCGTATGCTTTTACTTATTACTATTTTTTCTCGGTTTAATAAGCAATAATAATCGAATAATATTCGTAATGAATCTGGAACGATAGTAGCACCGATAATCAGCGGTCCATTTAGAGTATATATTTTGTCGTCTTCAGTTCCTGCAGACAATTCTGACACAAAATGGTAAGTTCGTGTTTCTCTGTAAGACACGGTATGATTGGCATTCCACTGTGGGTTATCTTTAATCCACCGCGATCTGTAGACATAAGGTCCAACTTCTGTAACATTTAGTGGTTCCAATCCTTTAATAAAATCCTCCTTGTTTGTTATATTGAAGAAGTATAGTTTTTCATAAATAGGCAAAGGTATATCTTCCCATATTTTAGTTACAATGCTTCCTTTTCCTAATGAAACATATTTTTTCAGTAAAATCTCATAGACCAGATTAAAAATAAACGCAAGTCCTACAGTTAATATTAAAATAAAAATTGAAATTCCAATTGTAATTTTAGCAGCTCTTTTTGAAATACATGCGTTAGCCATCCTTGCATGTTAACCCGAAGGTTGACTGAAAACTATTTACTTTGCATCTTTTCGCATTTACTATCAAAAATAAATAGTTACAAACCCACCATGAAGCATTACAAAAGAGAATTCTTAAGAATTTGATATCTTTCAGACAATTGGTCTTGAGAAATTTAGCCAGTGATAACGAAAAACGTTTTAGGTGATTTCAGTTCGGTTTGTTTTAGTTTCTGTGTAATGTGATAACTTTCGTACGATAAAACATTGAATCAAATATTACACACCCCTGAAATTTTCTGAAGAAACAAAAAGAAATGAAAAGTAAAATTCTTTGTAAAAGCGTCTTCTTTACATTTTAAGTTTGATAGAAGTAGAGATTATTATCAAAACGTTCTATGTTTATTTGTAATATGCGATTTTTCTTTATCGTTTGTGTGAGTCTTTTGCATAAAGCACTGATAAAATGTTGAAATAAATTTTCATGTTTCAGCTTAAAAAATATGCCTAATCATAGCTTTTAAAACCTTTCTATCTTTATGTATCTTATCATTAATTATTTTCATGCTATTTAATGGCAAATTTGTCATTCAATAAAGTTATTATTTTTACTCAGAAATAAGGCTATTAAAAAATCAGATGTTTTGGGTATTAAAAAATTTTCCCTTTATTTAAAAGTATACATTGTAAAATTTCTCATGTAATTTCTGTTCAATTATATTTAACCTTCTACTATCTAGTTGAATTTCAAATATCAATTTTTTTATACATTGAATTCTTTTTTAGAATTTAAACTTCAAATTAACATTTATATAAATCAATTTTGAACAACAAAATTAAGATATTAGCTGAAACATATTAATTCAAGGATGTTTTAAATTTTATTTTTAAGTAACTTTGGAATCGCAGTTATCATGAGAGGATTAAAAGTAAAATATTTTTCTGTAACAGTATTTTATTTAGGAGCATAGCCTTGACATCACGTGAAAGTGCTTCCAAACTAATGTTAAACCAATGGCAGCGTTCTTTTCGAATTTATCAGCTACATTTCAATATATCTTTTTAATGAGGTAGTTAAAGTCGATCATTAATCGGGTGTTTTTATTTCTTTATTTTTTTTTTTTCATTCTGATTTAAAATTTTTATTTATTTTTATTTTTTATGAAGTCAATTTCTATTTTGAAATTTTGTTTTTTTTTACTTTTTCCATTCTGATTTAAAATTTTTGTTTATTTTTATTTTTTATGAGGTCAATTTCTATTTTGAATTTCTATTATGTTGAAAGAATGGGGGTATCCTCATTTTTTTAAAAAAAATATTACCATACTATCTTTAAGTATCATGTCACTATTAATTTTCCTTTTATTTAATGGAAAATTTGCGTCATTATTAAAAAATCAGAAGCTTTGGCAGCTATTTATAGGAGAAGTAACAACTTTATGCAAAAAAATAGATTTATCTATATATGAACTCATTACTATTGAATTTAGTTTTTCAAAAACTTTCCCGCTATTTAAAAGTATTTAACCTTCTACAATCCAATTGAATTTCACATATCATTTTTCCTTTTTATATGGATTTCTTCTTTAGAATTTAATTTTTAAATTAACACTTATAAAAAACCAATTTGGAACAACAAAATTAAGTTGATAACTGAAACAGATTAATTCAAGGATTTTTTTCTTTTATTTTTCCTTTAAGTTCTAATCTTAAGTATTTTTTAACGCTGTTATCAGCGTAGGGTTAAAAGCAAAATATTTTTCCCGTTAGAATATTTTATTTAGGAGCCCAGCCTTGTCACCAAGTGAAAGTACTCCCAAACTAATGTTAAACCTATGGCAGTGTTCTTTTCGAATTTATCAGCTACATTATTTTAATAGGATAGTTTAAGTCGATCGTTAAACGGGTGCTTTTGTACTTTTTCCATTTTGATTTAAAACTTTTATTTATTTTTATTTTGTATGAAGTCAATTTCTATTTTGAAATGTGTTGAAAGAATGAAAGTGTTTTCATTTAAAAATTATAATAATAAAAATCTTCAATTAAAATGGAACAAAAGTATAAAAGTATGTGGTTTGATATGACTTCAATTATCTTATGTTAAAAGAAAAAAATTCTTTAAAAACTTGAAAAGTTGAAAAGGAAGCTCCCACTGGTTTGGCATTGTCTTGTAATGACAAATGCAGGCTTTTGATGCCATATAAATGTATGAAAATATAGCAATAAAAAGAAGTAAAATCATACTTTACGAATCTCATAACAGCTCTTTTGAAAATGATCTAAAATAATGAGAAGAACACCCCCACAGTACAACTTTCTTTGTATAAAAATACTTAATCGGCATTAACTATGTGATAATTGGGTTATTATATGTAATTTGGAATACAAGAAATACACTTTTCAAAGTATATCAACAGCAATTAAGTTAATTGCGTGATAACAAACAAAAGAGAAAAGTTATACGTCATGCATAGAATATGATGCATTTTCTAAGATCACGAGAGTATTGTGACAAAATCATTTTATTTGTAAATAAACTACATAAATAATTCTGGATTGTTCCATACTCACTAGACCAGGGATAAGTCGGATAATCGAAATCATCGGTTAAATAGGACAGCGTAATCAGATGCATATTCTATTGTACAAATATTCAAGCATACAAATAAACTTGCAGTAGATTAAGCAGATTGCTGCTATCTTAAATTAAAATAAATAAGTGTTAATCAAGAAAAATACATAAATAACGCAAAGACAAATTTAAGGAGAAAATTCTGTAATTAAGTTTATTTAGTAAGATTTTGTAGTGCGTGCGCAGTACGCCTGCTATATGGTTCCGTAGGCAGTGGGGGCGTGTAATAAATTAAGAAAATTGATATTATTATAAAGTAAAATAATTGAGTGTTAATCATGCAAAAAAAGTGTAAAAAATGATAATACAAATTTAAGGATAAAATTTTGTAATTAAGTTAACTTAATCTTAAGTAAACTTATCTGAGCTACCCTTGACTCAAAAAACATGCTTTTTCTATAGAAACTTCATAAATCAATATATTCTCGAGCTACTAAAAAATATTTATTTAAAAAATAGTTTATTTGGCTTTTATTTATTTACAGAAACGTTAAAAGCAGTTTTTATTGAATATAGTCAGTTTTCTGAACCAAAGGTAAACATTTTTTGGATGCTGTCTGTCTCAAGTAAACATTTTAATGTTCAACAAACATAAACAAACATGATAAATCAACATTCTTAACATTAACATAAAAATTAATATTAATTTGGTATTTTGCCATGTGCACTACATGGCTTTTAATTTCCAGACACTTTTAATGTTAGACATGATTTCGAATATTTAAAATATACTTGTCTTTCTTCTACAATTTCAGGATTGTAAAGAATGTGTTTGACCCTCTATTTATCAACGTCGATTTGATAAGGAAGACAATCAGAAAAATCCCTTTCGGCATGGCCTATAGGCGGAGGTAGATTTCGAAAAGTTTTCATCTCAAAAAAAAAAAAAAAAAAAAAAAAAAAAAAAAAGCCCATCTTTACTTAAATGCCCATTTTGGCAATATATTTTGAATTATATTCTTACTTTATTTAAAAAATTGACCAATATGCTCATTATATAATTCCTAAATAACAAAAAACTGTTAATTAAATTCGTTTGACAGCAAAATTGAATTTAAAAATGAGTCATAAAATAACCAATTTATTATTTTAATACATCCACAATTCTTTAATCAAGATCGCTTTGAGAAATTTTGTGCGAAGTGCCCACTTTGACAGATTTTTTTAAATATATATTTAGCCTTTATCAAAAATCTGACCAATACGGCACATTACACAGTTCCTAAATAACAAATAACTGTCAATTGAATGCGTTTGAGAGCAAAATTGAATTTAAAAATGAGTCATAAAATAAACAATTTCTTATTTGAATACAACCTCAATTCTTTTATCATGATCGCTTTGGGAAATTTTTTTGCGAAGTGCTTACTTTGACAGCTTTTAAAATATATATATTCACCCTTTATCAAAAAATCGACGAATACGCACATTATATAGTTCCTAAGTAACAAAAAACTGTCAATTGAATGCGTGTCAGAGCAAAATTGGATTTAAAAATGAGTCATAAAATAACCTGAATACCCACAGTTCATTAATCATCTCGCTTTGGAAAATTTTGTACGAAGTGCCCATTTTGGCAGCCTTTTTTGAAATATATTCTGCCTTTATCAAAAAACTGGCCACTCCGTCACATTATATAGTTCCTAAATAAAAGAACCTGTAAATTGGATGCGTTTGAGAACAAAAAAAGATTTGAAAATGACTCGGTAAAAACGCAATTTCTTAAATTTCCTCAAATTTTAATCACCATAACTTCGTGAAATTCTGTTCAAAATACCCTTTTTGGCAGCCTTTTAAAAAATATATTCTGCCTTTATCAAAAAACTGGCCAATACGTCAAATTATATAGTTCCTAAATAATAGGACCTGTAAATTGAATGGGTTTGAGAGCAAAAATGAACTTAAAAATGACTCATGAAAAACGCAATTTGTTATACTTAATGAATTTTTTAATGATGAAAACTTCGGGAAATCTGTTCAAAATACCTTTTTTGGCAGCCTTTTTAAAAATATATTCTGCCTTTATCAAAAAATTGGCCAATAAGTCGCATTATATAGTTGCTAAATAAGAGGATCTGTCATTTGGATGCGTTTAAAATCAAAAATGAATTTTAAAATGAGTCAGAATATAAGCAGTTTGGATTTGAGGTTTTTTCTCCAACTCCTATTTTTGTTTAATTTATTTTTGCTATAAGAATTGGTTCTATGAAATACTTGTCAATATAAAAGTTGTAGATATTATTGTGAAGATATAAAATAAATTTAATTAGATTTAATTGCTTAAGCATTGAGTAAGTTATGGGTTTTTTTCTTTTTTCTCCCCCCTTTTTCTTTTCGTTTTTAATTTTTTTCATCGGTAAAAATTGGTCCTATCAAAAACTTGTAAATACAAAAGTTTTAGATAATATTGAGTACATTTATATAAAATTTAGTTGGATTTGATATCTTGAGAATTGACGAAGTTATGAATTTTTTTCTCCCAAAAACCATGTTTTTTTCGCCCCTTGAGCCCATTTTTAATTTTATCAAAAATCTGTCACGCATAAACTTTTTCCTCATTTTTTAGAAGTAATATAAACTTTAAACCGATTCGATATCTATTTTAATTAAAAAGTTATCGCGTTTTTTCTGTTTTCACAAAAACCCTCCTAACTTCCACCCCCTTGGTCCGATTTTGCCCATTAACGAACTTAACCGAGATTTTATGCCCCTTGATTTTATGTAAAAGTTTGATGAAGATCTGAGCATAATTATGGAAGTTATCGTGTCTAGAAGAAAGTGATATACACCGATAGATAGATAGATAGATAGATAGATAGATAGATAGATAGATAGATAGATAGATAGATAGATATATAAACTTTTTTACTGATGGTAGTTTTGGGGTCTAGGAGTCATGATTCGTGTAGATCCGCAAAAATTTTTCAGAAATTCCAACATGGGAGACAATGCAATAGGTAGTATTTCATACGAAATCTACCTAAAAACAGAAGCAAATCAAAGAAATAAAATAATAACTGAGATCATTCTGTAAACTAAAGTCCACGAAATGATTCATCGCTGCACAGTGCGAATATGAGGATATTGTACAATATATTTCCTAATTTGTGTAAGAATAGCACATATATTAAATATGCACTATGAATAACATAAATATATCACTATTCATGAAGATATAGCAGTTTTTTTAGTACAATTAGTACAACTCAGTACAATCAGTACAATCAGCAGTCATTTGTACTGATGAGGCCTTGCGTGTAGCTTGGCGAAACATTTACTCTTGTATTTTCATTTTTTTTTTTTTTTTGTATATAAATTTTATTTGTTTTTTAAAAAAATGTATTCAAATCTGTCTTTATATTATTCAATATTTTAATAAAATGTCAATAGTTGTAAATGTCCGGTGAATAATGACCATGTTGTGTATAAATTCCCTTCAGAAATTCCTTTACCTTGAAAATGTTTAAGCGGCCCGAAACACAAAAATATTCAAATTTACTAAAAAAAAAAAAAAAAAAAATATCGCATTAAAAATTTATCTCTTTTTCTAAGAATAAAATGAAGTTTCAATCACGTTTCTACCTGAATTAGAACTGAAAATATTACTTTTTTCATTTTTTTTTTCTTTCAAAATGTAGCTTTTAATCAATTATTGTCTTGGAAATAATTTCTTGTGAAAATGCGTTTTTCTTAAAGGTTTTTTTTTTTTTTTTTTTTTTTTTTTTTTTTTTTTTTTTTCACATTTTCGGATTTAAATCATTATAACTCAAGAACCGTTAAAGATAAATGTTTCAGACTTGAAACATGTCTATTTTGACTGGTTTACAATCATTTTGATTCAGGTAATTTGAAAAAAAAATTCTTTTGAAAATATGATTTAAAAAAAAAAAAATTAGATTTTTTTTTCAAATTTTCATTTTAAAAAGTTTTAATTTAAAAGATTAATATTTTTTAAAATACTGAATCAAAATTAATACTTAGATATTTTTGTTCATTTAAATGTTAAAAAAAAAATGAAATTTTGCAAGTTACATTTTAACAAATTTAAATTACCTCACTTTTTTAATAAATTTAAAATTTTTTAAATAAATATGAGAAGTTTTTCATGTAATTTTGTTTACAAATAATATGGTTAATCAAATAAAAATCGAAATTTTAACTCAATAAATAAAAATTATTTTAAAATGTGTCCCAGACAAGTCACAACCCTTTCGGGTCTGGTGTACTATTAATATTACAGTAAAGCATCGTTTATACGACGATCACTTATACGACGTTTACATTTATACGACGTTTTATGTGGTCCCGATTCATTCCTATTCAATTTAATGTAAAAATATATCTTTTATACGACGCCCAAAATCGTTTATACGTCGATTTTTCGATTTTTATAGGTTTATTTTTGTTTATTTTTCTTGTATATTTTACGAACGAGCGGTAGTTTGGCAGCTATGAATGACACCAAAGAGCGTGTTTAAATGCACTCCACATTATAAAAATGTGGGCTGGTGTCCGATTAGTCTGAAAAATCAGCTTACGTGTAACAGATTACATTGGAAGGGGTCATTCTTTTTTCGGGGATGGTCAGCTTTCCCGACCTGTTTTAAGTTGCAAATAGACTATCCTTCTAACTGTTATCAGTATTCGGGACTTTTAGTTGGCCACGCGGGGTTTTTGATCTTTGACTTTAAATGGAAAGGAAATGGTATACTGCAGATGAGAAACCTTTCGGTGAAACATACATAAACGTACGCATATTTAAATTGCTTACTAATTCCACCCTCCCTTTTTTTGGTTATTTGTTTATTTTGGTTTGTTTAATTTACAAATTCATGCAAATCATCACGTTAAACATTAAAATTAAGTGAAAACAAAATTAATTTTAGTTTTGGAAGTGAAAATCGATTATACGTCGTTATCGTTTATACGACTTTTTCGGTAGTCCCTTCGGCGTCGTATAAACGATGCTCCACTGTATATGTCTTTTAATTGGATATTATTTTGTTTTAAGAAATATTTTTGCCACTATTTACATGTAGTAATGTTAGTATATGTGTATGCATTTACTATATAACTTCATTGTTTAGGCACTTCTTAATAAGAATAATTATTATTATTTCTTAATTATCTTGACACCGTTTGCGATTTTTTTTTATTTTAAAACGTATATTTCACTCTTTAAATTTAAAATAAAAGTTACTTTCCTGAAATAATCATGTGTAATAAAGGGCAAAAAGTATTAGAAAGTTGTAATGGGAGTTTATTTTTATTGTAATACAATATTTTCTAAACGTCTCTAAAAATTTTTCCTTAGCCTCTTGCCATATGAATACTAATTGAATAATACGCAAAACAAGAACATTCGTTGTCTTTCAAACGATTAAATATTCGTTAACACGTTCGCTGCCGCTTACATGAAGATGTGATGATAGTTAATGCCGCACTGCAGAAGTGGGTTTTTCCCAGAAGCCGATTTATTTTTATAACAAAGAATAAGTGAAAGAGTTTCCCGCGCCGCCACGTGACTGGCTGTTGGACATCACCCCACATCACGCGCTGGCGCGTGAGTGGCCCCCTAACCTTGGCGCCATATCACGCGCTTTCGCGTGAGCGGCAGCGAACGTGTTAAACAATAATTAATCTACTTGGATAGCTAGTGTTAATGTTATTAACGTGAAAGTAATTTTTTTAAAAAAATTGAAAAAAAAATCAGACCCCGAAAGAGTTAATTGAAAAAGGATAGCATCCTAATAACCGATATATCGGTCTGAGAAAAATAATGGGATGCTATCAATTCTCGAATAAACATTTTAATGTCCAACAAACATGTGTTGTAAACAAATGTGATAAATTAACTTTATTCACATTTGTTGTCACAATGTTAATATTAATTTTTTATTTCCTATAAAAATTCAATTATGCAGCTAAAAAGGTTTAAACCTTTATCTACCGCAATTATGAATTCATGAAAATTTTATCTTCTAAAGCATTTTAAGAAAATTGTTTAAACTAAATTAAAATATTTACATAATCATTTAATAAATTTTTGAAGGATTTTAGAAGGATTGGAGGATTTAGAAGGTTTAATTAAATTTGAATTTGCAGGGATTTTGTGAAATATTTATAACACTACTCAAATCTTTTATTTTAAATTGATTTTATAATATTTTGTAGAATTATAAAATGTACAAATATGATATTCTGACAGTATAAATAATAAAAATATTTCCAAGTTGAAAATCCCCATACCCCTCCCTCAGCGCCAAGAAAGGCAAAAGAAATCATCCTTTAAAAATATTTTTGTTTTCTGTAACCAATAATGCTTTTGGAAAAAATAAAGTAATGTATCTGTAACTCATTCTAACAGTGTTACAACTAATCGACGTATTAAAATAATTTTATAATAAGAAATTTTAATGGTACTTATAAGTACCGTAGGTAGATAAAGGGTTAATTGAAGAACAATAATATCCTAAATACCAATATATTGGTTTGATAAATTAATTGTAAAGGTTTTTCAGAGGCTATCAAGCCTCGATTAAATATTTTAATGCTCAATAAACATATTTTATAAAAAACATGATAAATTAACATTACTAATAAATTATAATTTTGTTATTTTTCTGTATGTAAATTTCACTATGCAGCTGAAATTTTTTAATTGAGAAATGATAGGATCCTAAACACCGATATATCAGTTTGAAAAAAATAGTTTACATAGTATAAAAACTATCCGTAAATGTTTCCAAAAATCAGTGCCAGAGAGACTTTTTTATCTCAAAATTATATTAGCTTCAGTTTTTTTTTTTTTTTTTTTTTTTTTTTTTTTTTTTTTTTTTTTAAATAAAGAACAGTTTTTAGATTAATGAGTGACGAGGATTTTTGTGCGTTCATAATTATGCTCTAATTTTCGAGCTTGAGAAACATATATCTAGGTTTACAGGGTTTAGTAGGTTTACAGGTTACTAGGTTTACAGGATAATAGGATATGGAGGGAATATTCGTAAATAAAACTTTCCCCGAATTTTCGAATTTTTTCTATGTGATTTTAAATTATTATTTAGCAAAATTCTGCTTTATTCAATCGGTGTGGTGTGGTGTGGTGTATTTTGTGAAGGCCGATTATCTACGCTAGGGATATAGGCCCAGGGGTAGGGATGCCCTTCGTGGGGGTCTTTCTAAGGGAACCTAACCCGTATTTACGCAAGGTTCGAAGAAAACCACGAAAACTCCGAACGGTTAGGCCGACGGCCGCGATTGGGTTCGAACCCAGCACCTGCCGTCTACCAGTTGAGAGGTCAGACCCTCTCGGCCACTGGTGGGGCCTTTATTCAATCGAATTTACAATGCCTTAAAACATTTTAACTTGTATAACATGTATTTTTTTATCATACGAGTTGTAATTTTTCAACTAACTAGGGAACTGCAAGAAGTGTAAGTCACCGATTTTGACGAAAGTAGTATCGTTGGAAAGATTTCATCATGATCAGTAAAAAACTCAATGGAACTATCCGTTGCAAATGAATCGTTTTCGCGATATTCGGCAATTTATGTCACGTATCTAGTGCACACTTAGTGGGGGACCACAAAAAAATTTAGTTTCGATCTTAACGAAACTGGTATTATTGTAAAGATATCATCGTAAGGATTAAAAAACTCAGTGGAACCACCCGTTAGAAATGAGCCTTTTTCGAGATATCCCATAATTTATGTCACGTAGCCAGTGCATATTGGGCTAGTGCACACTTAACAGGATACCGTAAAAATTTATTTTCTTAATTTTGACGAAAATGGTGTCGTTGGGAAGATATCATTGTGAGAAGTAAAAATCTCAATGGAATTACCTATCGGAAATGAGCCGTTTTCGAGATATCCGGCAATTTATGCCATTTAATGCAGTTTCTCAGTAAGTGCGTATTAGCGATGTGACACAAATTGTCGGATATCTCGAAAACTTCTCATTTCTGACGGGTGGTTCTATTGAGTTTTTTAATCCTTACGATGATATCTTTTCAATAATACCAGTTTCTTTAAGATCGAAATTAAATTTTTTTGCGGTCGCCTTTAAGTGTGCACTATCTACGTGACATAAATTGTCGAATATCTCGAAAACGACTCATTTGAGAAAGGTAGTTCCATTGAGTTTTTTACTGCTCACGATGAGATCTTTCCAATGATACCACTTTCGTCAAAATCGGTGACTTACACTTTTTGCTGTTTCTCAGTAAATGCGTATTAGCGATGTGACACAAATTGTCGGATATCTCGAAAACTCGTCTTCCCTAGTAAGTGAAAAATGATTCCGACCTGGATTGGAATCAGGTATTGTTTTGATTAAGCTGTCAATGCCCTACTAACTGAGTTATCCTCTACAATTCTAGCTGGTATAGTTCACCCAGAGAACTTTACAGGTTATAACATCTTGCCTTATATATAAATTAACCCAACAGAATTAATACGCCATCTGATATATAATGGCATTACTTTGACTTGGAACACAAAATTCTGGATAAGGCGAGTTTTGAAACTCACGTTCCTATATACATTTAATTTTTGCACAGATTCTTTGAAACATAAAACAAATAAGATAATATGAATTTTTGTGTTACTGTTAATGATACTTTAAATTAGCGCAACAAACAAACAATAAGTATCGTAATAATGGATTTAAAGAATTCAATCTTAGAAACTATTTAAAATTATTTAAAATTTCTAAATTGTTTTATTAAAATTTAACTAAATCTATCAATTGATGTTTTTGAAAATGTTGTATTGACTTTAAAACATATAACTGTACATAACGTTTAAAACTTTATCCTATTAACCCTTTGTCGGGCAAATCCTTTCTTTTGCTAAAAAGTTGAAAAGCTTCACTGCTACCAGAATCTATAAACAAATTTATTCCAAAATAGAAAGTGCCATTTCTGTCACGTTAATATTAACACAAATTATCTTATAAAAAATTAACCAGTTTTTAATAAAAATCAAATGACAAGTGTATTACCATTGCCCGATAAAGGGTTAATAAGTGAGCTGAAAAGGTAGATTACAAAATTTCATCTTCATACAGTGGCGCCAATTTATATGGGCCCCTAGGGCCTGAGCCCACATAATAATTTTGAATTCTAACGTGCAAACTTTCATTTTTCTATTTCGTTATTTATTTTATTATTCATTTTTCTCCTTTATTTTGCAATGATCATGCGTTTTAATTCTCCGACTGACACCCATAAATAAAAAATGACTGAAATGTAAATATTTAACTTTCTGCTTTTCAGTTTGTAGTCATGTTCGTGATAAAATATGATATTACAATAAATATTAGTGTCATTATAAGGAAAAACGCATGAGGATAAAATTTAAAAAAATTGCAACTACCTTAAAACATGATAACTTGACTTAAAAGCTCATTTTTCAAAGAAAAACAGACTGGTTGTACCATTTTATCAAAATATCTTTGAGCCCACCCAATATTTCTGAGCCAAGCCAATGTTTTTCAAAAGTTGGCGCCACTGTTTTCATACATGAAATAAGTTAAGTTTAAAAAAAAGTGTAAGAAGCAACAGTGATTAAATATACATACCTTTCATAGTGGTGTTTTATGCTTGCACGTCTAACACAGTTGATTTGTCCAGGTCATTTTTACGAAAATCAGTTTCAATATTTTCGTTAATGTTGTTAACAGATTCATAGCTTTTAGCTTTTCTCTCATTTTCGTTTGAATCACTCTTCGAAATATCATTTGGCGGGTATGGCGACTTTTCTTCATTAATTAGGAGAGTCTTTTCTTCATCATCGCTATTTGTGCAGAGGACAATAACAGAAACAATCAAACCTATCCATCCAATGAGCGATATGACACTAATTAATGAATAGGCGATAATTTTTGGATCTCTAACTTTGTGTTTCAAGAAGCTTGCCAAATCTTCGTCAATTTTCAAACCGAGTTCTACCCATAACACTGGAAACACACCTTTTGTAACAGGATTAAAATAATGAAAACCTGTTATTTTTTCTATCTCTACATTTATCTGGAATCTGACTGCCAAATCTATTGACAAACCAGTGATGGGTTCGACGTCTATGTGAGAGCCGTGTTTTTCTTCGCTTGGATTAAGTCCATTCACGGATTTCAAATAAGACGGATCTCCAAGATGAAAATGAGGAAATGAGATGAATACTGGTGCACCGAACTGACATCGTCTAATGTCCAAAAGTCCCGAAGCACGCTCTTTATCAACTTCAAAACAAAAATTGTCCGGATTTTCTGTGCTGTTGGCAAATAAATTGTAAGTGGGTTTAAAGCGTTTTGCAGTAATGTCGTAGTGTTTTGTGTCTTTCGTATATTTGAAGGTAAGTGATCGGCAAAAAATCGATTGGAAGAAAGTGTAAGTGTCTTGAAAACCATGGATCGGAGGCCCAGTTTCAATACTGGTACCATTCAGCATGTTACAAGTGTCATGATTCCAAAAACTTAAATTTTCTTTACCATTCCAATTATTTATGAGATTCGTCTTCTTTTGATCATCGACACCAGTAAAAACAGTAAACAATCCATCATTTGTAGCATTCTTTCCGTATAACCAGCAGAATTTTCCCTCTTTATAAGGCAAATCTGGTTTCAGTACCCATGCACGTTTAATGATTGGATCATCATAGCCTTCGTAAGCAAGTTCTCTTACACTTTTTTCGATAACAACTTTTTCCCCTTCTAATGTACAATACGCATCAAACAAGGGTCTTGCCCAAGCAGGAACAACGTTGGCACCTATAATCATTGGTCCATTTAAGGTGATAATTTTATCATCTTCAGTTCCTACAGACATGTTTCGTATAAACTGGTAAGTTCTAGTTTCTCGGTAAGATACGGTATGATTTTCGTTCCATTCCGGATTAGGCTTGAACCATCGAGATTTGAAAGTGTAAGGACCGACCTCTGTAACGTTAAGTGGTTCCAATCCTTGCATAAATTGCTCCTTGTTAGTTATATTGAAGAAGTACAGTTTTTCATAAATAGGCAATGGTATATCTTCCCATATTTTAGTGATGAGACTACCTTCTGATAATGCTATATCATCTTTTAGTATTGAATTATAAAGCTTTTGAAAAATAAAAATTGAAACAACTGACAGAAGTAAAAGGAAAATAGAAACTCCAAGTATTATTTTAGCAGCTTTCTTTGAAATGCAACCGCAAGCCATTGTTAATAATAATAATAAAGGACAGAACAGTAAAAATATTTGTTTTATATAATAGTTTTCTATCTTTGCTATCTGCTACAAACGGCGATAAGTAAACAATGAGGCAGCGTTTTGATGGCGTTATGTAAAAAGCTCATCATCCGCTTTGATTCGCTGTGTTTTTAAGAATAATATCTCACATTTTTCTTTGTTATCTTTATGTTATCAATAACATGTTATTTGTTCATATCAATCGATTAATTGATTGTCATATTTTAAACAATGTGAAAATATTTTCAAATACTTTATTTTTAACTACTCTTTTCTTATCAGTAAATGGTATTATCACGAATCAGTTTAATGCTTGTCACATTTCTTTTTTTAAACACGTGGAAATATTTAAAAATAATTAAATTATAATAAATTCACTATTAAATTACTAGTACCAATTAATAATATTAGACAGCCTTTATTTATACATTTTTGTTTGTAAACTGTGGTAAAAATGTATTTTTATCACAATTGGAAAATTGGGCTAGTCTACTTTTAACTTTTCAAAAAAATAAAAAAAATAAAAAAAATAAAAAAGAGAGAGAGAGAGAAAGAGAGAGAGAGAACTATTACAAATGAAATGATATTCACTTTTTATGCGCATTAAAAATTCAATACAGTAATTTTTGTAAATATCCTGTAAATGAAATTTTTTAATATTTGACATTTTATTCATGGATAAAAAATAATGATTAAATATCATATTAAATCTAACTTGTTAAATCAAAATTGTTCGATTTACTAATTTGCAATTATTTTCAGAGTTCTACTTTATTTTAGTATGAAGCAAATTCAAATAGAATAAAATTTAAAATAATTGGAATATTATTATAAATGTCAAAATCAAATTATATATGCTTTATAAAGTACATGTGTTTTATGACGTATTATATTTATAAAAATTAATTTATATGGTACATAGTTAATAAATTTAATAATAATAATAATAATGATAATAATAATAATAATAAAGATTATTCGTAAAATCAACCTGGCAAAATAGTGTTTTGCGCAATATTTCAATTCACTGCAATTCTAGGTCATTTTGTAATTTCAGCATTGGCAATACATTGCAAAAATTTTCAAAATTGAACTCATAAATATTTATCTCTTTTCTCTCACAAAAGTATGAATATTAATTATTAATTATCAATAATACAAAAGTAATCTTCGATATATTTATATTTTTCAACAAAAGTTATTAAAAACGATATACTTACAACGACAGAGGTTATTAAAACGTCAGAATTACTATATAAAAAAATGAATTCAGAAAAATTTGATTATTTTAAAAGTCTTGATGTTTCAGAATCTGTCTTTTGGAGATAGTTTGCAGATTCTTCCTCTGACTCATCATCTTCATCTACCTTTGTTAATTTTTCTTTCCAGTTATTTCCATTAGCAGTTTCTTCTGAATGCTTTTTATGATTTTCTATTTTAGTATATTTATTATCTGTAGCATCTAACAGAGGATCGTCGTCCTCTTTTCTCAAACATAAAATAACAATGAACACAACAGCCAGTATTAACGATACACCAGTTAGTACGCCGAGAACCGAATATGATATGATTTTTGGATTTAGTGTCTTAGCTTTGAGAAAGTTGGCAAAATTTTCATCAATTTGTATACTTAGTTCAACCCACAGTACCGGAAAAATACCGTTCGTAATATTGTAAGTCTGAAGAACTCCTTCGATTGTGCTTATTTCTACATTAATCTGAAACTTAATCGCACCACTAATTGTGAAACCCGTCAAAGGTTCAACATCAAGATAGGACCCATGATCATTGTCGTTTGGATTTAATCCTTGTACAGCTTTCAGATAAGATGGATCTGCCATGTAAAAGTGAGGGTAAGAAAAGTACACAGGTGCGCCAATCTGACATGGACTAACATCCAGGACGCCAGATGGTCGCTCTTTTTTAATTTCAAAGCAGTAATTGTCTGGATTTTCTGTACTGTTAGCAAACGTACTAAAAGTTGGTCTGTACCTCTTTGCTGGAATATCAAAGTGAGAAGTTTCTCCTGTGTAATTTAAACTAATAGATCGGCAAAATATAGTTTGAAAAAAAGAATAACTATCTTGGTGATCCTGAATCGATGGACCGTATTCGATACTGGTTCCATTTAATTTATTGCAGATGTCTCCTTTCCAATAATTTAATTTTTCTTGCCCATTCCATTCTTTTATGAAATTCCGTTTTGATGGATCCTTCCTTCCAATGTAAACCTTGAACAGACCATCATCTGTATCGTTTTTGCCATACAACCAGGAAAATATACCATCTTTATACGGTAAATCTGGTTTTAAAATGGGAGCAAATTTTATGATGACATCTTCATAACCCCCATAAACTAATTGTCTAATACTTCTTTTAATGATAATATTTTCTCCTGCTATTCCAAGTAAAGTAGTAAGCAAAGTTCTTAATTTCAGATCGAAATTTGCTGATAAGGCAGAAGCAATGATCATTGGCCCATTCAAAGTATATATTTGATCATCCTCTGTTCCATTTGATAAAATCGGATCAAAATGATAGATTCTAGTTTCTTTGTAAGAAACAGTATCAGTATCATCTGAATTCCAGTGTATTTCTTTAACCCATCTGCTTTTGTAACAATAAGGGCCGACTTCATTTACACTCAAAGTTTCACTACCATTCAAGAAAGCTTCTACATTTGTTATATTGAAGAAATACACGTTTTCGTATATCGGTAAAGGTATATCTTCCCATATATGAGTTGCAATGGTATCTCTATCTAGAGCTAGTTCCTTCACCAAAACAGCGTTGTAAATTGTAGGAAACAAAACTATTATTACGATCGAAGCAGCTAGAATTGGAAGAATGACCCACAGTGAACATTTCAAAACTCTCGTCGACGTTTTCTCGCAGGCCATTATGTCACGACTTTACCCCGCATACTTAAAATGCCGCTTTCATATTTCTCTTCACATTATTTTTCTCGACTTATCTGATAAAAAGAAACGAAAGTGCTGATAACAAGCATCACGAGTCAAAAGGAAAATAATCCGTTTATAAATATTGTATCACCTTGACTTTTTCAAATGATCTCGCGCAATCGTTGAAAACAGATATAATAAAGCAAATGTTAAAACACATAAGAACTTAAGACATGTATAAAGAAATTGGTATTCGGAGATGAATTTATCAGTTTTTATATTATGCTAGAATAAGTGAAAGATTCCTGATTATAATTTTTATCAAGTTTTTTAATGGTAAATCGAAAAGATTTTGCTATTATCGCAAATTTATTTTTCATTAGTTTATAAGCTTTGACTGAGCATATCTGAAGGAACTTCAAGGATGTTAAAATTTGCATTTTTCAAACAAGGATGGATGAAAATGATATTACAGACTCCCTGGGCCAAGATAAATTCTACAGTACATAATTATCGATGTAACAAATGTCCGTTTTAGCAACCCTTTTATTATAGCACCTGTCTGCTCTTTGGGCACCTCTTTTGTAATCATCTCCAGCAATAACGATTATAATGCTACAAAGACTTGCGTTATACATTTTTTTTTTATATAACAACAGTTTCTTACAATGGCATTTCTATTGTAAAGACCATCTATTACAGTGAGCCTTTTATTAAAAAATATTTTGCTGTAGCGACCCTTTAAATAAAAATATTTATAATTTTAGCAATCTTACCGTAAAAAAGAAAAAAAAACTGAAATACATATTAATTTACTCAATATTATTTCAATATTCAATTGAAGGATTAATAAATAAAATAGTTTAATATAATGACTTGTCAGCTTTTCTACAAATTTTTTGAAGTTATTTGAGCATAAGTAAATTCCCAATGTTGTAGTCTTTCAAAAATAGAAAACAGTGCATTTTCTGTTACCCATACTTTTTCTATTCATCAATAAAAGTATTGCTAATCTTTGGACTATTATAGTTCGTTAAAAAAAATTTTTACACTGAATGATAAAGAGTTTATTCAATTAACCTATATCAGCAATACTCAACTTGCGGCCCAGTGACATTTTATGTAGGCACATAATCATTAATCCATAATCTCGTAGTCACGAAGCACATAATAATTAATCCGTATTTATACAATTAAGATGCACATAAAGAAGTATTTAAGATTTTAAGCATCGTTATATGTATTTTAGTTGGAAGATAATTATATATTACAGGACAGATTCCAACTAAAAATTGTATTAAAAGCGTTTTTTTTTAGTCTTTTTTTTTTTTTTTTTTTGGCATATAGTATTATTTGTCGTACAGTGATGTACACATTTCTTAACCTTCAATACTATTAAAGCATCATACCAAATTAAATTCGCACTTTTTATTTCCTTTTTTTTATTGAACGAAATATGGATTTATTAGATATCTCTTTGGAAATGCTGCATTGTTATAATAATATGTTTCATATCTATTAAATAGCTAATTCTATTAACTCATACTACGTTTTAAGGTTGAATTTTTGTCATGGGAAAAATTGGCACCGAAAACATTTTGCAATACTAATTTCAGACAGCAAAGTTTATTATTTGGAAAGAGTCGCTTAATTTTTTTTTTAAATATTTCTTCTGCGTTAAATGTCCTACCTGACAATATTAACTTTGCTATATTGAATTGTTAGACTTCTTATTTTAATTTTTTTAAACTTTTTTATAAGTGTGTTACAGCTCACCCAAAGTCGGAAACTTCTATTCGCAGACCTTGAGAAAAAAAAGATTGAGCATGGCTGGCCTATATAGTTTGATGAAACCTGGAATATTATAATCTTTTAAGAGCTAAATTTTGGTCAATGGACTCTTTCACAGTAGCAATTTTTAATTCATAGAGTAGCTAGAAAAAAATGTAAAAATAATAATAGTTTCAAATTTTCGAATTACGAATATTTCCTCAATAATAATGGTTCTCAACCTTTTATTGACTACGCCCTGACGGAGTATCCCTAAAATGATGATGTTGTCTTTGCCTCACATACACACACATACTTTTATAAGAAGCTGTACAAATATAACGTTATCATTTTAGGGGGCTGTCTGGCATATGATATCGTAAGATATCTCTATAGGGAGGGAGAGTTTCTTTTTATATAGATATCATTTTTGATCCAATTAAAAAAAAAAAAAAATATTATCTATAACATCGTTTTTGGTGCAAGGTAGCATGTTATCTTTTTTTTATGAAAATACAAAGTTATTATTAAAATCACCAAATTATTATAATTCTAATTATTTAATTCTTAAAATACTAGAAGATAGCCCGTCAAAATGACGTGTTTCCATTTTTAAAAAGATGATAAAACATTACAACAACTTTGGTCAATCATTAGGCTTTTCTCTTTAGGCTTAAACAATTTCGAAAAATACAAAAATTGAACATGAGAAAAAATCTATATATATTTAAAAAAAAAAAAAAAAAAAAAAAAAAAAAAAAAAATCAATAGAAATTTGTATTTAAAATTATAACAAAACTATCTGGTGAATGGGGAGGGATTGTAATGAACAAATGGTAAATGCATAAATTTTAAAAGAATAAAGTAAGGTAAAATATCAATTATAAAAGAATACATTGTGAAACTACAGCCAAAAAATATTTTAAAATACTGAGAGGAAATAATAAAAATATCCAAAATGTATGAAAAATTTTCCCATTTTGACCATTTCCAGACGAATATGAGAGGGTAGCCAAATTATTAATTGAATGGGTAAAATAATGGCATAGAATATGCAGCTAATGAATTTCACTCACAAAATTTCAGTAATTATTTCACAAATAACATGCAAATTAACATGCATTAATAATGCAAAACATGCACTAATAATGCTATTTTAAAACATTTGTGAATTAACTATTTTATACCATTAGCTAATACTTAAAAGAAAATATTTTATAAGATCGAAAACAAATGTCAACAATAAAGAGTAAACAATCGTGATTCGTTATGTGACAATGAAGTCATTCACAGCTGTAAAAAAATAAATAAAAAATAAATAAATAAATAAAGCAACACGAATATAAAAATTCTAACAATATTGTATTTAAAACGCACCTTCCCTTTTCTTAAATAAAAAGTTTTAATTAAACACTGTTAAAAGTTTGACTGTTTTGCTGCATCGTCATTACACAGCTTTTATAGAAAATGATTACTTTACCGTATAACACTGTTAAAAATTTGACCCATTTGTTGCAGAGTCACTTCACAGCTTTTATAGAATATCTCTTTTATGACCAATGAGAATGCTCCATACCACAGTAAAGTAACCGCTTTATATAAAAGCAGTGGAGTGATGCTGCAGCAAATGGGTCAAATTTTTAACAGTTGCTGCAGCATCACTCCAACGCTTTTATAGAAAATGGTTACTTTGTGTGCATTACTGACAGTGTATTCTATAAAAGCTGGGGAGTGATAATGCAGCAAAAGGGTCAAATTTTTAACAGTGTATTGCTAAAAATTTGACGCATTTACTGCAGCGTCACTCCACAGCTTTTATAGAATGTCCCTTTTATAACCAATGAGAATGCTCCATAACACAGCAAAGTAATCGTTTTCTATAAAAGCGGTGGAGTGATGCTGCAGCAAAAGAGTCAAATTTTTAACAGTGTGAATATTGTGTTTGAAATAGGGAAAAGATTTCAAAACACAGTAAAATGTAGTGAAGTCATTTACAGCTCAAACTGTAAATCTGACAAATGAGAACGCTCCATTACGACTCTGGAATGTTTGCATTGGACAAAAAATTGATAGCCTTTAAAATCGGAGATAACTTTTCACAATGGAATTTGTCATTGGTCACAATAAGTGTTTTTTCTCGTGGATGGGTTGACCCCGGAATCGTTATACACGGAGGGATTTTATATATATGATGGAATACCCCAATGTTTGTCATTCCTATTCTTCATATGTAAATGTATATATAATCACGGTTCGAGAAACTTATAGGTGAAGTATAATTGAAATGAAGCTTGTGTTTTATAATTAATAAAAGAGAATGAGAAGAATATTGTCCACTTGTTTTGTTGATAAGAATTTCTATCTGCCTCCACCCCTCCTCCGTTAGGGGCAAGTGCAACAGGACTTTTTTGTTGTTGCATGAATTATATAACAATATAAAAACAAGTCCCTGAAAAAAAAAAAAGTTTATATGGGAAAAGAATAGAAAAATCCGATTGAAATTCTCTAAGATGCACGAAACATGAACAACTAAAGATTAGAAGAAAGTCCTTTGGAGTGATGAATCTAAGTTCAGTTTATTTGGAAGTGATGGCCGATGTTATATTCGTTGTCCAAAAGACACCAGAAGGGATTTCTGGTGCAAACTTCCAATAGTGAAGCACGAAAAAGGATGAGTAATGGTCTGGAAAGCTTTCCATCATAATGGTTTCGTGTCATCATCGACGGATTTGTGAATCAAAATGTTTATAAAAACATATTAGAAGATCACATGATCCCTTATGGTAGTAAAAGAATGCTTCTTTGGTGGATGTTTCAGCAGAATAATGATCCCAAGCACATTTTCAAAATGTTGACAAATTGTTTACAGCTAAGAAAATTAAAATTTTGGACTAACCGTGCCTGTCACCTGGCCTCAATGCAACTGAACCGGTTTAGAACACATCGAAAGAAAAATCGGGACACAAAGCAAATTGAAAATCCCTAAGTTCATCTTAGAAAGCCTTGTTAATTAGATACCCAAAATGATGTGCCGTAGTCCTCGAAGCAAAAGGATATGCAACTAAATATTAGTACTGTATTCCGTTATATTGAGATGTTAATAAAAGTGTAGTAAAACTTAACTGTCTCAAGACTTTTGCTTAAGTAATTTCGCGAATTTGTGAATTATTTTTAATTTATGCTTTTTGTCTCATTTATTCTAATGTTGGATTTTATAGAGCTTTAATAAGATATAAATCGCTAATTTACACTTTAAGATATTTTGCTTACAGAAAAAAGTTAGGATAGAGAAACATATCATCTCAAAACTTTTATAGATACTGTATCTTGCAATCTGTTTTGTAATGACTGAAAATAAATTTAACGTTACAAATTCCAAGATTTTAACTTTCGGAATTCCTAAACTATTTCACCGAATGGCTTCCCATTTGGTATATTAAGAAAAAATTTACCGAAAAAGTAAAATACACTGATGGAAATTGAATTATGAAAACACGGTTTTTTAATCAGAACATTTATAATATTAACTAAAAATGAATGAAATTTCATACATTATACATGCTATGTACAACAAATAATTTAGAAAAATAAAATTTCATACAAATTAATAAACTAAAACATAACATCAAAAATTACATTTTGGTAGCATAAAAACATGGAAATTGATTTATGAAATTTCACATTTAATTGAAATTAATAATTAGTAAAGCCGGCTTTATTCATTAGAGTTTCTTTTATTCTAGATGGCATTGATAAAACAAGATTTTGGATGCATTTCTGATCAATTAATTTCCAATTTTGACAGACTGAAGCTTTCAAATCTATAAGTGATGTCTACTGCATCCCATTTGCATAAACCATTCGAACAAGCTATCTCCAAACGTTTTCGATGGGGGTTCAGATCATGACTAATAGGTTAATGATCTAAAAGAAAAAAATTCTGTTCGTCAAACAAATCTTTCATCGTATTTGAAATTTGAATACTTACATTATCTTGCGTGAAAATATAATTCAAACCCTAATATTGACATGCAAATGGAAGAAGTGAATTTTCTTAAACTAAATTGTAATAAAAAGAGTTCTGACGACCGTTTAAAAATACAATTACACATTTGCCAACAAAAGCAATCGCTGCCCAAATTATCAAACTTCCACCACCAAAATTTCTGCTTAATGTAGATTTTGGAGATCTCTCGAATAATACCTCAGACCGTCTGGGCCATCCAAATTAAATCTTTTTTCTTCAGAGAAAATGACTTTCTTCCAATTTTCACCCATTTCCACGTACTTTTAGCAATTCTGCAAGCGCATCTGCTTGTGACGCAGAAGTAGTTTTGGACACGGCTTTATTTTCGACCATCTCAAGCTCCGTGAAGAATGCAAAATTTGCCTAACTCTTCTGGAAGTAACAGGCAGGGATAGGTCTGCACAAATCTGCTTCGAACTGTTACCAGCTTTCTATGCAAGTTGAAGAATCCCCCTTTTCTGTCGTAAACGTGAATAACTTGCTTAACGTGGATTACCTTTTTTGTAAAATTTTTAACATAATTTGTTGTATCTTTTCTATAGTTATATATCACACTAACAGATCTTTTAATTTATTTACTAATTTCTGGCACAGGCTTTCCACATTCTAAATATGCATCGATTTTATCTCTTTCTTTTTCAGACAAAATTTTTCGTTTACCCATCTCAAAAATTGTAACTGAAATGTATTGCTTTCACTGCACAACACTTTTTATGTCTACTTTGCTGATCACATTACCTTGTTTTATGCAAATTTTTGTCACATTGCTTCGGAATAACCAATGAAATGTGATATTTCATAAATCAATTTCCATGTTCGCATATTTAATTTTTGACTTTTTGTTTATGTTTAATATTATATGTGAAAATTTATTTTTGTAACAGATTTATCATACGTATTATGTATATACCATGAAATTTCATTCCTTTTTAATGAATATTATAGAAGTTTTTGTCAAAAAACCGTGTTTTCATATATCAATTTCCACAGTGTATGATTACATAATTTGGCGTTTATATTGAAAGTTCAGAGTGTGGTAGAATTTCAGTATAAAGACATTCCTCTAAGCTTACTATTTGAGCTCTAAGCTTACATAAATTGAAAGAAGACATAATTGCCAGTCAAGTGGCGATGGCCAGTTTGAATATAATTTCGATATTATAACACATAACAAATTTTTTGTTTAAAATCTCGAAATAAAACGTATGTTGGATAGCAATTTATTGTTTGATTTCACAAATGGCTATTCGCATTTATTTCTCGAGCAGTTTAAAGAATAAAATGTATGAGGTTTTATTTTTATTTAATTTTATTTGTTTTATTTTATTTTATTTTTATTTAATTATTTTTTGGGGGGGGAGGGGGTATCATTTGTACATACATATTTTTATAGTTTACCGTTAAAATGAATAATGTTTATTAATTAAATTTTTCGATTCGTCCAAATAGTCATGTAAAACAAAAAGTAATACAATACATAAAATAAATAATAAGTACACTGTTAAAAATTTGAAATTTTTTCTACGTTGTCACTTCACCGCTTTTATAAACCGACTATTTCACTATATTTTGGGGAATTCTCATTGCTATCTCACTATAAAAGCTGTGGAGTGACGATACAGCAAGCGTTTCAAATTTTCAACAGTGTAGTAGATGTTTCTATTGAATTTTTAAGAAATATATTTAAATTCAGCGCCGAAATGAGCTTTTGTAATGCTTCATTTTTACCAGCCATGAGTTCAAATAAAGCGAACATTAAAATACGTAAAATTTAAATTAACAAACAATTTATTGAAATCCATTTAAAGAGTTGTTTTGTGAATATTGATGGGTATAACTTAATATATTTTGAAAATTCTCAAAAGCCAATCTATAATAACCTTTAGTGTTTAGTTAAAATCATTGTAAGAACAGAATTCGATTTAAAATGGCTAGCCAAAATCAAAACTACCTGTTAAATATTCCGTACTCAATGATTATTACTAGTGTGCTCCGTGAACCCCAAATGCTTAGTTTGGAAAGTACTAAAAGTGTAATCCCTACCACGTAGGTCTCGCCAAAAGAGATCGATTTGTATTTCTGAACCAACAGACGCTAAAGAACAACTATCTCGGAAATTAATTTCTTTTAAACTAAACAATCACGACGCAAAATTTTCATTTTCACTAAAATTGTATTCTTCCAAAAATTCAGTTTTGTCCGCTGTTTAATCGTAACTTTAGAAAATTAAAATGCAGTCGAGTCTCTCTATATCGAAACTCCATCAAATTTCTCTATATAACAAATTTTTAGTAGGAACGGTCCCCTTTTCGCATGATTACATTAAAAACAGTCTCTATATAGCGAAATATTTATCTCCATATAACGAATTTTTTCATAAATTGGTCTTAATTTATTCAATTTTAAAAAGCTTCAAAATCATATGGAATTAATTTTCCACCACTTATTTTTGATTTATTGTTTAGTGCTAAATTATTATTATTATTTTTCTTTTTTTTTACTTGTTCTTTAAATTTAACGAATTCATCCCACCTCCCACACACCTTTCCACATCCTTCTCAAAACAGAGTCAATTGGATTGTTACACATGTAAGAGAGAAATCAATGAGAGGCACATAAGAGAGGCCTTCAAATGGAGGAAAATGTTAACTAGAATTTTTCATTTCTTGCTAAGTTTTTTTTTTTTTTTTTTTTTTTTTTTTTTTTTTTTTTAAATGAGAGCATAACAATTTTAAAATCAAAGCAACAAAGAATTACAGATATCTTTGTCTGAAATTAATGCAAGTCTTCCTTATTTGATTTTCATTAAGCTTTCAAATAAATGTCTATTCTCATTATTGAAACAGCTTAAATAATTAAGAAATAAAATGTTAGTTAATATTTACTTTTAAACATTTTAAATTCCTAATTAAAAAGATAAAAAATAACATTTGTTGAAAATTTACACATTAAATACGATTTTTAACATCATTCTCTATACATCGAATTTCTCTATATAACGAATTTTTACTGGAACGATGGATTTCGTTATATAGAGACTCGACTGTACTTTATTAAGAAAGTAACGGTCATTCACGCACAGGATTAGAATTGCAAAGACTGGGAAAAATAGGGCTTGAACCTGGGAATAAAATAAGTTTTTTGGTCATAAACTATTATATTTGATAACAAATTGGGTCTTTGGGGTATAAACCTAAGAGCAAACAAGGTTTTTTAGGTTTAACTTTTGGAATAAACTAATTTTTTCCAATTATACACAGGGTTAGTCACAAGAAGAATACAAGTACAACTTTTCTAAAATATCTTATAAATACAAATGCTTTCCTTACACATTTACAGAATGATGTTAATTATAAGCATTTAAAAAATCATTCACGAATTAAAAAGGTACTTTTCTTCTTCTTTTTAGGTGCCTTCGTAATTATGTAAATACGTAGCACCTATTGTTGTCGTTCAGTCCGTCTGTCTGTCCGTCTGTCTGC
The DNA here is from genome assembly GCA_964019185.1 of Maratus speculifer. NCBI lineage: Eukaryota > Metazoa > Arthropoda > Arachnida > Araneae > Salticidae > Maratus > Maratus speculifer. The sequence goes on from OZ025291.1 coordinate 117,842,091, forward strand.
CTGTCCGTCTGTCCGCATATAACAACGCAAAAACTACCCAACTGAATCGTTTGAAATTTAAAATATACAATTATTACATAATTTTGTCAAGTCATTTCAAATTTTATGAAAATCGGATGCATAGATCAATTACAGGGACAATCAAAAGGATTCCGTTACATTATGGTCATTGGGGAAAAAAGTTTCAAATGCATTTTTATCGTTTGAAATTTTAAATACATAATTATGACATAATTTTGTCGAGTCATTTCAAATTTTATGAAAATCGGATGCATAGATCAATTACAGGGTCAATCAAAAGGATTCCGTTACATTACGGTCAATGGGGAAAAAAGTTTCAAATGCATTTTTATCGCTTGAATTTTTAAATACATAATTATTGCATAATTTTGTCGAGGTATTTCAAATTTTATCAAAATCGGATGCATAGTTCAACTACAGGGACAATCAAAAGTGTTCCGTTACATTACGATTAATTGGAAAAAATGTTTCAAATGCATTTTAATTATGTTATACTCATTCGAACGTAATAAAATTGATATGCATCTATATAGTACATATTATAATATACATTTTGCATAATCTGTGGTGCAAAGAATATTTGTTATTGATTTACAATTTCACACAAAAGTATTCCATTCCATAATCGTATAGGGAGAACATTGTTTGGTGCGCATTTTAATTGTAATTATTTACAATTTTATGAGATTGATGTATGAGAGGGATATTTTTAAAACTTCGTTATCGTACGAACGCACCTCATTTGCTACGCTTGACGTGCAATTTCCAACTTGTTTTCTTTATTTTTTTCTTACTTAAATTAGCACTCAAAGTTACTGTTTGTGATGGAATTATTGGAGTGACAAGGATTAGAAGCTGGTGTACTGGTCTTTCTCTCATAAACTATGTAAAATTTTATAGGCAATGTAACTACTTATTTCACCATTTCAATCTTCCATTTTTTTTTTTTTTTTTTTTTTTTTGTAAATCTACATTATAAAGCAAAAACATGCCCGTAAATAACGCTGACGTCATATTGACGATATTAACTACTTAACAAATAAGTGTAGATTTTATTGATTTTTTTTTTAACTTCTAAACATAGCAAAATTTAAATTTTTGAATCGTTGAGTAGGAAAAATAAATATACTTTCAAATGCAACTTGTTAGTAAAATCTATCTCTGTTTACTGATTGTTATGAGCAGACCATGATCTTTAATGGATTGTAACACAGCAGGTTTAGTTTTTTAGTCTTAGTATGTATATTATTATCAAATAAAAGTTTATTTTATTTCTTTTTTTTTCTAACTATTTGAAAAAAAATAGTTAGCAATTCGGAATGATAATGCGTGACTCCATAATTTTCTAGATATTTTTTCGCTTTAAGTGCATTTTTTCGATATTTTTATAAATATTTGATCAGGATATGACAATGGGATGTTTGTTTATCGATGCAATTCATTAAATCATACCCGAATTTATCATCTGATTGCATTATCATTATTGAGACCTAGAGTTTCGTAATGTAATTAAATCAGGTAGTTGGGGTGGTGCAGAATATTTTTTCTATTTGAAAATGATTACAGTATCTTTTTTTCATTTCAGAAATACTACATTAATAATTCATGCAGTGGTATTTCGGTTCTGAAACACAATTTATTCCAAAATATTATTCGAGAAATGAATTGTCCAAGCGAATGTTGCAAAGTTCTGGAATAGAAATGCTTGGGTTTGCAATACTTAGAACAAACACAATATCTACACTGTTAAAAATCTGAAGCCATCGCTGCTTAGCCATTCCCTCGCTTTTATAGAATTACAATCACTGTTAAAAATTTGAAGCTTTTGATGCATCGTCCCCTAACCGCGTTTATAGAATATCGCTATTTCGACCAATGAGAGTGCGCCATAATGTAGTGAAGTAATCGTTTTCTATAAAATCAGTGGAATGAGGATGTAGCAAAAGTTTCAAACTTTTAACAGTTACCATCCGGATTTCCAAGTCATTGATTGGCTGTTACTAGCGAGTCGCTTCGTTTCAGGCGTCAAAGGTGCTGTGATGTAACAGATAATGTCATGTAACACATATTCTATTTTATATATTTCTATTAATATTTCAAATGTTAATCCCCCCCCTCTTTTAAAATTTAATTTTAAATGAAAAAAATTTTAATAGGTTTTTTTTATTGAGTGTTCGTCTCCAAACTGCATATAAAAAAGATAAATAAATAAAATAGTTTTAAAATATCATTTCATTTCTAGGTTTTTCTTTCTTACTTTTCAGTTGATTAAATATCAAACGAATTAAATATTTTTTTCTGTTTTAAATAACTGCCTTTAAATAAGGGAGACCTTTAAAATACGTTTTACTGTATTAAAGAGGGGCTGAAACAAACCAAAATGACATAAAATTACCCGAATCTTGCGTCTATCTTTAACCAAATTCATATAGCACTTCAATATTTGATCAATAAGTATAGTTTTCGTGCTACCCGCAAGTCAAGGTAGGAGGTGAATACAGTATAACTTGATAAGACCAACAATCTAAAAATAATAATAAAAGACAAAATTGATAAGATCTTCTCTACGAAGATGGTTCAAAGAGTTTGTGACATTCGAGAATCAGAATTTAAATGGTTTTGACGACTTTAAGACAAAAACAAATTGCCAAACAAAAGCTTGTTGATATCTCAATCGTCAATTTAAACTCGTGCAGGGATTATATTCCTCTTTAATATTTGTATAGCTAGCTCTTATTATTTGGACAAAATATTCAATCTGAGCATGTGCTCAGGGCATCATTCTGTTGCAGAGGTATTTCTATCTTGATTGCATTGTTGTCATTCTTTAAATTTTGTGGCTGTTGTTGATTCAGCTTTTAGAACTTCGCTTACATGTCTTGAGAATGAAATATTTTTTGTTCACTTACATGATTTCTTTAGTTTGACTTTTATCACATTACTTGAATACGCAGTTATCACAGTAATTGCATAATTCTGTTAGCTCATATAATATAGGGCATGCATTGAAGACGGTCAGTATAGATTTCATGATAAACAATGGCGTCAGTGTTGATAAAATAATAGAAGAAATATACCTTTAAAGATAACATAAATGTTGTCTGATACCGAAATCTTATCAGCATGATTCAGAACTAGTCCATCAATCTGGTTTTTGGTCAACAAGTTTCATAAATAGATCGATGATTTATTCCTCCTAAATATCTTCACACTTTGATAGAATACCATATAAAACATAATAAATAATAACATTATTTTCGGAAAAGAAAAAGGTATACTGGTTCTTCATCAGACTTAAAAGTCATGCGTCGATAACGTGAATACTGCCAAATCTCGATAATTATTCTCGTGAATTCGTAATTTTAAAGTAGTTAAATCGTTCATTATGATTTTAACCAGAAATATAAATTAATACAATTTAGTTTTTTAAGAAAGTAAAACCAACTTAAATAAGTATATGCTTGCAAAATATGCACTGTTAAAAAAACTGCAACACTTGTTATATAGTCATTCCACCGCTTTTATAGAATATTTCTTTTTTGGCCAACGAGAATGCATCATAATATCATCAAGGAATCGTTTTTATAAAAGCCATATTTTAAATCCATGTTTCAAAAAAATGCAATGATATCTGCGTTTCTTTCATAATCATTCACAATCTAACATCCTGTATGCAGGATTAAAACAAGGCACGAATCAGCGCTTGATTGTTTTACAAAGACCTTACACTACTGTTGTACAACACAAGCCAAATTATTATTTTTTTTAAGAAAAATTAAATTATGAACTTTAGAACTTATAATTACTACCATAATTAATAAATTAGTTAAATAATAGATATTAGTATAGTAAAGTAAAGAAAAACAGGTAGATGTAAATTCAATTTCATTCACAAATGTTTAAATCTCACAAATACTACAGTTTTTTTACATAGTCATATTTCATAGGAACAGCAAACATGGTGAGATTACAAACACATTTCTGTCACCATGTAAAATGGAAAGTGTTATTTTCTTATGAAATTATTTAATGAAGTGTCTTGTTCCAGTAGGGTAGTTAATCTGTTTAATTTATTGATTAAAATTTCTAGTTCAAAGTGTGTTTATTTGATTTAAGAAAAACTGGCAGGTTTGAAGAATTAAGACAGCTTTTCATTTAGCATAAACTCAATTGCTTTTTCTGAGAAATGTCTTTAAATCTGAATATTATATTTTAAGACGACAGTTTGCCTTAAAATTGGTCAAAAAATCAGTCTTCCTTTTTTAAAAAAAACATTAAATGAAAACTTATTTAGTTAAGAATATTTTGACATTTCATTTTTACCCATATGACAATTATATCGCGATGTATTTTAAATTTTGTTAATATATTCAGCACTGTTACAGACACAAATTAAAACACAAAATTAAGATACAATTAACACGCAAATTCCCTCTATGTTCATATTTTCGTCACTTTCCTGATTAAAAAATGCTAAAGCTTTTTTTCTTTTCTTTTTTTTTTTTTTTTTTTTTTTTTTGTATTTTAGATAGAGATTTAAACACCCCTTATATAAGGTATCCTGGGGTAATAACGCCACGTTAAGGTTCTACCAATTATTACTGTTTAGTTTTTATTTTGTACTTTCAAAACAATATAGAATCTGATACAGCAACTTATTGAATGTATACAAGAGAGAATATTTTGGAAAATATATTCATAAAATGTAATGGCGTGTTTTCTGAACCAATGCAATTTGTTGTTATTACCCACATGGGTAATAACGCCATGCAAACTAAGCTATAAAATAAGATGAATTAATGGTAAGTAAATTGTCCAGTTTTAAAGATAAAAACACTACAGCCCCATAAATTGACAAATATTAAAAAATTATCAGCACTTAGGGCATACTAATTTATCTTTATCCTTTTGGTTGTCAACAATGTTAGTAATACTCTCTCAAGTATAAAAATTAAAATAAACTAATGTAGTTCCAGAACTAAAAATCATCAACCGGAGTAATTGCACCACTATATTGCGTTATTACTGCGGTGTACCTATTGTGCAATATATATTAAACTACAAACTGCTCGTGAATTTATCCAAAATCTTGCACAACATTTTAAAAGTACATGAAATACACTTCAAATTTATATAATAAATAAAGTATGCCCTAATACATATATAATATATATATATAAGATCACAGAACTTAACTCGCAAATTTTAGATCTGGCGTTAACTTTTGCGTGCTTCTTACAGCGATAAGATCTACAAAGAGAACAAATTAACTTTAGCAGTTGTTTGTGATTCTGATGACATATAGCCCCTCTGCGCAGAACCCGCATGTGCCATTTCCTGGATTCATTCATAATTATGCGTAGTATTAGCACATGGCGTTATTACCCACACAGGAGCTATTACCCCAGGACACCTTATATATATATGTGTTATGATATATTCGTTCATATTATATACATTCGTTAAATCTGCGCATGGAAGCATTCAGATTTTTGTTGTTGTTGTTGTTGTTATTTAAATATATATATATATGTTACAGGCCAAACCCGATTTTAGGCCAAACTAGATTGGCCTAGGCCAAACCGGTCTATCCTAATGCCCATCGGATAAACTAGTTTTTCCTAGGCCAAATCGGTCTATCCTAACGCCCATCGGATAAACTAGTTTTTCCTAGGCCAAACCGGTTTATCCTAACGCCCATCGGATAAACTAGTTTTTCCTAGGCCAAACTAATCTATCCTAAGACCCATAGGACAAACTAGATTTTCCTAGGCCAAACTAGTTTGGCCTAACTCTTATAGGATAAACTATTTTAGACTGCTGTTTATTGGTCTGAACTAGTTCATCCTAGGCCAATTCAATTTGGCGTGACTTTTATTGAATTCAATGACTGCCTCAAAGCCAACATTCTCGTTTGTCCTAGGCTGATCTAGTTTATCTTAGGCCAATGTAGTTTTATGTGTTTTTAGCTCACGGGCGTGAAAGCCAGAGAAATAATGGGCTCACAGGTTCTGTATGTACGCATGTATGTACGCATGTATGTACGTATGTGCGTACGTATGTACGTAACGCGATAACCCTTGATAGAGATATCCGATTTGGTTCAAATTTTGGATGTAGGTACATTTTCATTAGGTACTTTTCTGATTAATTTGGGGAATTCATTGGATGGGAATAAAGGGGGGTGAACGGAAGGTTAATCCCCCACCTTTAATTTTGAGAAATGGATTTATCATGCAGAATTATCAGTTTTCATTTTAAATTTTAGATATAGGATCATTGTGACAAGTCACCTCCGCGATTAGCCGTGGATATTTATTGTTTAAGTCTGAATTTTAGACTTCAACAATAACTAGTTGGAAGAGCCAAACCCAAAACTTTCTTCTATCTCATACATACATTTTAATATTAAAAAAATAGTTACTCATTTTAATGTTTTAATAATTTTAATTCAATACCTTACAACTTTGATTTTCATCTTAAATTTCTACTTCAATCAATTAATCGGAGTAAAAACGAATTTCCGTCTCTGCACGAGCCGATGGACAATAGAATGATAACCAGATTTTTTTTTCAAATTCAGGGAGGACCAACTTGCCTTACCAAAAAATAATCCTATACAAAATGTTTAGTTCCGTTCTAGAATTAACTTCGTACACTTTTATGTGCTGCAATATTGAAAATGGTACAAAAGGACCAACTAGCCATAGTCATACAGATACAAAAAAGTTTGGTTCAATTCGATACATAACTTCATATACTTTTGGTTGGTACAATATTGAAAATGCCACATAAATCACGATTACAGTGCCCCCTTCCGACGGATTGTTTTCAAATTCAGAGAGGACTAACTAGCCATAGTCATACACATACACAAAAATTTTGGTTCAATTCGATGCATAACTTCATATGCTTTTGGTCGGTACAATATTGAAAATGGCGCAAAAATCGCGATTGCGGCGCCCCCTTCCGGCGGATTTTTTTCAAATTCAGGGAGGACCAACTAGCCATAGTCATACACTACACATACACAAAAAATTTGGTTTAATTCTATGCATAACTTCATATACTTTTGGTCGGTACAATATTAAACTAGTCGTTGGGGGCCACCGTATTACTTACCCATCATGGATATGTATATGAAAATAAAGCATGTGAATATATTTATACAATGCATTGCAATTCATAAACAAAATTTAAATATTGTTAATATACATAGTAGTGCTATATTAAAGAACTGCTGATGTACCAATTTCGACAAATTATATAAAACGCCAAACTACTCAAGTAGTACCGAACTGCGCAAAAGAAACATCCTTATAACTCCAAAAATAATAACTCTATTAACTAACAATTAACTGCGTCGGATTAAGCGTCTCATTTCCAATTAAAATATACTTCTGAATTGAAATTTGAATGAAATACAGGGTCATGAAAAATCGAAGAATGTGGAAAACAAGATTACAAATATCTCGGCAACTAATAATCCGATCGACTTCATTCTATATGCAAAATGTGTGTTATTTTATTGCCTTTTACGTCCATTACTTAGAACAAAAAAATTCGAAAATTTTTATGTACCTTTCATCAGAACGAATTTTTTGAGAGTCCGAAAAAAATAGTTCCGGATAATCGAGGTTGCTGATATTAAATAGGGTTCGTCCCATTCTTACATACTAACTACATAGAAAATTTCAAGTCTCTATCTCAATTTGTTCGGGAGATAGAGCGTTTACAGACAGACAGCCAGACGGACGGCAAAAATTTTTTTCTAAAAATATGTTTTTCGAAATCTCCACTATCTAAAACGTGTAATTCCGTCAAAAAAAATTTTTCGATTTTCAAAACGATTGCAAGACTTACCCTATACTACGTATGATGGGTAAGTAAAATGGCACAAAAATGGCGATTACAGCGCCCCCTTCCGGCGGATTTTTTTCAAATTCAGGGAGAACCAACTAGTCATAGTCATGCACATACACAAAAAATTTGGTTCAATTCGATGTATAACTTCATATACTTTTGTTCGGTACAATCTTGAAAATGGCACAAAAATGGCGATTGCAGCGCCCCCTTCATGCGGATTAATTTCAAATTCAGAGAGGACCAACTAGCCATAATCATACACTTACACAAAAAATTTGGTTCAATTCGATGCATAACTTCATATACTTTTGGTCGGTACAATGTTGAAAATGGCACAAAAATCGCGATTGCAGCGCCCCCTTCCGATGGATTTTTTTTCAAATTCAGGGAGGTCCAACTAACCATAGAACCTTCTTGCTACAGCCAAAAACATTCACAAAAAATTTAGCTCAATTCTATGCATAACTTCATACCATCTTTGATGGTAGAATGGCGACATACAGACACACAGACACACACACACACACACGGACAGACACACATTTTGTAAAAACATGTTTTTTGCAATCTCTGACCCTTAAAACGTGTAAATCCGTCGAAAACCGGAAGTCGAAAAAAATTTCGATTACAATACTTTCTTCTATTGAAGATAGAAGAAAGTAAAAATGCACAACTCTAAAAGAAAGGGCAATGTAGGTAACACAAACTAATTCAAAGGCCTGGAGGCTCCTGGAAAACCCGGCCCGTGCAAACCTCTGGCAGTATTCTACAACCCTTCGAATAAAATACATTATGTAAGGGTGATAAGAAAACCACTTTGCACAAGGTTAGCTATGGAGCACTAGACGGGATCAATATTAATAAGAATATTGCCCAATTAAAGGGATGGCTATGCATTCACAGGCTGTTTACACTAATTGTGTGTTACAGCCTTATTTTTTAAAAGAATAACAGCTTCGAAAAATAAAGTAAGTTGGATTACTTTTTCCTATTTCCCCCAATTATACTTAACCAATGAACCCCCAAAACTAATCACTGATACGCTTTATAAAATTAAACAATTATCCATAATTTTTAGCAAATCAGATAATTCTGCTCAAAAAACAATTCATCTGATTTAAGGAGGGTAATCCCCCATTCCTCTCTTTATACTTAATCATTAAACTCTCAAAACAATTCAAGGGTTCGCCTTAAAAAAACTATATTCAAAATTTACGGCAAATCGGATAAATTTGCATAAAAACCTATTTATGTAATTTAAAGAAGGCGATAAAACATCCACCACTCCATTATTCTTAAACAAAAGAAAAACTCAAATTAATTAAAGAAGCGCCTGATCAAATGAATTCATGTCCAAAATTTTAAGCAAATTGGATAATTCTGTATTATAACCAATTTATCTAATTTAAGGAAATAAATATATTGTAAGTTTCCCCCTTATATTTAAACGAAGAACCATCGAAACTAATCAGTGAAGCGCTTCATTAGAATGAACAAATCCGAGATTTGCAGTAAATTGGTTAATTCTGCATGAAAAACACATTTGGCAAAATTAGATGGGATCCCCTCGTTATTCTCGTTGTTTTTATTCAATTAACTCCCAAAACTGATTAGGGAAGTGCTTTACCAGAATGATCTTATTTCTAAAATTTGAAGCAAATCAGTAAATTATGCGTGGAAAAACCATTTACATAAATTATGGGGCGTTACTCCTATTCCCCCCCTCCCTTTATACTTAAACAATGAACACTCACAACTAATCATGGAGGGCCACTCAAGAGAATATTCCTATACCTAAAATTTCAATAAAATATGCTTATAATGCATGGAAACCATTTATTTGAATTAAGGGAAGGGGCAAATCAGCTTCTCGCTCCCACCACCACCACCACCACTTATTCTTCTCCAGTGACCTCCAAAAGTAATCAAAAAAGCTCCTTATAAAAATAAACCTATATTGAAAGTTTGATGCAAATTGATTATTTCTATCAAGAATAATTGCGTTACGTAAATACTTACATACAGTACATTTAGTAGTTGCATACTTACGAAAATACATAGTTACAGAACCTACGGGCACATTAGTTCTCAGGCTTTGATAGCCCTATATATTTATAACATGTCAAATTACATTATTTCTATCAAGAGTTATCTCGTTCCACACATACGTACATACATACATACAGAACTTGCGAGCCCATTATTTCTCTGGCTTTCACGCCTGTGAGCTAAAAACACGTAAAAATACATTGGCCTAGGATAAACTAGATCAGCCTAGGACAAACAAGAATGTTGGCGTTGAGGCCGTCATTGAATTCAATAAAATCACGCCAAATTCAGTTGGCCTAGGACAAACTAGTTCAGACCAATAAACAGCAGTCTAAACTAGTTTATCCTATAAGAGTTAGGCCAAACTAGTTTGGCCTAGGAAAAACTAGTTTATCCGATGGGCGTTAGGATAAACCGGTTTGGCCTAGGAAAAACTAGTTTATCCGATGGGCGTTAGGATAGACCGGTTTGGCCTAGGAAAAACTAGTTTATCCGATGGGCGTTAGAATAGACCGGTTTGGACTAGGCCAATCTAGTTTGGCCTGTAACATATATATATATATATATATATGAAGATGCTTTAGATGGCATTGTTTTTCATTGTATATTTTAGTAAAAAATATTACATTAAATGTAAATTAGATGCATCAAAAAGTACAGGCACAGTCTTCTGTACTACACATTTGAAAATCTTTTAAAAAATGGACAAAAATAGCCATATTTAAAAAAGTAGAACAGAATTTAAAAAGTTAATTTGTTTGAATTTTTATAAATTCTTATTAATGTCATTTTTTTTTCTTTTTTTACTCAAAATGCATTTTTAGTTGAACACCGAAATGAGTGAGTTCACTTTTAAAACTATATTTTAAAAAATAAACAAAATTGTTTAAAAAGTAAACCATTCCCTTAAAAAAATACTAATATATAATTCACAAATTAATAAAATATTAGATATTTAGCAAAGTAAATTAAAGGAAAACACATAAATATAATGTACATTTAGTTTTATTTACAAAAGTTTTAGATCTCACAAACCGCAGCCTTTTCTTACACGGTTATACTACATAGAAGTAATAGACTGGATTCTATACCTTATCTTCAAAAAATTGTCACATCCTTCAATTTCACCCATATATCTGGAAAATAGATTAAATTTCAACTCATGAAAAAATGCAAAAACTTTAAGTAAAAGGAAAAAATAATTAACATTAAAATGTAATTTTATTATGTTGTCAAAAGAAAAAATATAGTATATTTGGATGCTTAATGATATAAATTACCTGTATGTTGACTATATAAAAAAGTTACAAATTCTACGTCAAACATGGCAAATGAGGTCTGTTTTTACAATAACTAATTTTATAAATATTCGGGTGTTGGTGCAATAGCTGTAACATTCTTTTGCAAAAATTCACGAATGCAAAACATATTACGATTATATAAATTAAATTCAGTAATATGGTAATAACATGACTCCATCTAACAAGAAGATCTCCATATGGGCATACTCAAAAAATTCTGAAAAAATTGCAGAATGTTCTTCTCATGTATATATATATGTTGGTAAAAATATTTTGGCGGAACCCCGATAGAAAGTTAGTAAAAAAATAATGAACATTTCTTTTACTTGGCAATTTATAATCGGTTGGCGACAAAATAAAATTTCAAAAAATACTTTTCCTATGTCAAATTCTTTTTAAGGTAAAAATGCTTCATCTTGAACTTGTTTAAAGAAATTTTATTTATATCTAACTATATTTTTGTCATAATGTATTTAGAATGTAAATTAACTGTGAAATTTTATGAATTAAAACAAAATTTTAATTAAAATTGTTTCAATCTCAAAATTAACTCCAATCTAATTGAGCTTTGTCGATTCAATTTTGTTGCTATGGAAACAAAAATTTCTCCAATATTGAAATGCATTACTGCAGCTTTCTTCATCTGGCGTTTATTTTGTCATACGCTGAAATATAGTATGAAAAAATACTTTTCAATATGAAAGTATGTTTTAAATAAGAAATTATTTTTAAAGTGATAAAATTAAATAATTGCAACAAAAGCAACAGAAATGTATAATATAAAATACATCTATCTATCAAACTCTCTCATTGTGCAAATTTAAATTAATTAAATACTATTTATACGTATTCTAAAATTTAATTGACAAGAAATTTTCAGGTGTATTAAAATCGTTTACATTTGGCAAAGGAAAATGCTGCTCGCCAAATCGCGTGACGCTTTCGTCTTTTCGTGCCAAATACTCGAAAGTATTTTATAATTTTACTGAGTTTCTTCTGTAATTCCGCCGCTAAATTTGACTGATCCTTTATTACATACATGAGTAGTTTAATCAGTATTTTTTTCAAAAAATTCCGAGTATGCCCGGTATGGAGACCTTCCTTGTAAGATAGGACGTAATCATCATTACCTATCATAGGATACCATTATATTAATCAAGTATGATAGGATTTTATAAAATAATCAACATCGCAACCTAAAATCATTATCTATCACGGTATATCACTGAATTAATTACATATGATAGGATTTAATAGAATAAAGAAAACTTTTATTAATGTCTTTTAAATTTTTGCTTCGATTTTCATAAAATTTTAAAGGATCTGATAAAGTTCTGTAACAATTATAGATGTTAAATTTTAAACTATTCTGTTGGGTAGTTTATGCGCTGTTGTAAGTAGACAAATGTATATACAGACGAAATGACCAGACGATGACTATCGGTGCTACATATTTATGTAGTTACAAACGCAGCTAGAAAACGCCTCATTAAAACCTGCTTTATATAAAATAAAATAGTCTTTTAAAGTTACGTAAAATAGATAAATATTTTAAAAATATATCTTTTTTTGTTATTATTATTATTATTTCAAACTTAATAATTTGATTTTCATAGTAAAATAATCGATTTTAAATTTTAGTAATATAATCAATTTCTTGATTAAAAAGAAATAAGAAAAAGGGATATCGCGATGGATACGAATTATAGCGCCTTTTCTAATGTTTGTTAGCAAACTATGCTTGCATTCTCACAAGCATTTGTTTAAAACATTTAAAATGCTGCATATAATTTTTGTACAAAATATAACCGATGGTATTTCAATTTCTAAAACTGATGGCAAAGGTTTTTGTTTTTACATAAATATTTACAGTTTCATTATGATAACCGCTAAATATATTTTGATAAAGTATCAAGTTATTTTTAACACCAGCAAGCAATTACTAAAATAATGAAAGACGATTTCTGATACATACATTTTAAATATTAATTGGCCGCCCATGTGAACACAAATTTATCAGCAATGCTATCTTATTAAAACATATTTTAATTCCAGTTATAGTGATATACTATGGAACCAGAACTTTTCAGATAGTAAAGAAAAATACAAGATCGAGAGACGCAGTTTTTATAATTTATAAATACCATGCTAAATTATATCCAGTTCCGTAAAAAAAAAAAATTTACCATGTTAATTTTTTAATGCATCCCTATTTAAATGCTGGATATGTTGATATGTTTGAATGTTGGATTTCTAAATTGTAGAAATTGTGTAGGGCCAGTTTGAGCCGGACTTGTTTTCGCTGATTTAATTTGAATTCAGCTTTAATTTAAATAGAGCAAAATGAAAACTTACTAAGTTGCTTCTCTCTGTAAAAATCACATATAACTCTAAAATATTAAAAATAACACTTTGCAATAGCATATAAATCACAATTGTTTTAAATGAAATTATTATATGTTAAAATCTTTATTCCTCATATCAATATTAAATAACCAGATTAGCAAGTACATTTAATTACAAATGCACATTTAATAAGAAAAGGAAACAATACAATATATATATATATATTTTTTTTATACTCAATGCCTTCATTACATTGTGCAAAAGATTTTCATTCATCAAATGTCTTATATATTTTTCCTATTTAAAATAATAATTATAAACTAAATTAATATAATAACAAAAGAAAACCTGACTTCAATTACTTGATTTTATATCAAGTTCAAAAATTTGTCAAGGACATTTGTTTCAAATTGTAATGGCGTACTAATACTTCCGTTGTCATAAATATATAAAAAATCAGTTATTTTTAAGGAAGTTATGTCAATCTCTTTTAGAGTTAACGATTTGAATTTTAAAGTTTTTATAGAAACAAATTTGTTCTAATCATCAGATTTTAAACCTGAATTCGCATGTGTACTGTTTTTTTAGCGCTCTGTACGGGTCTAGGCCTGGCCCGGTAAAATTAAAGCAATCTTTGAACGGGCTGGGCCAAGTCAATAAGCAAAATAAACGGACCGAGATGGTCCGACAAAAAAAAAAAAAAATAAAAATAAAAAATAGAACGACCCAAACGGACTGGGCCGGGTCGATAAAAAAATTTAGAAGGCCTTCCAGTCCGATATAGATGTTTCGGCGAAAACGATAAAATATGAGCTCTTAATATTAAGCTGATAATTAAGCTCTTAATATTAAGCTCTTAATATTAAGCTATTAAGCTGATATTCTTAATAAAAATGGTTTAATGAAGATAAGTATAAATCTGAGTCGGTGTTAGTTTTACAATATCAATACAGAAATATTATTTATCTAGAGTAGAGATCAGCATTTGACAGTTACATTGCGTGTCTAACTTTGTCTCAATACTTTTTTCTCATAGAAGGACGAGCAGGGCCGTGCTTAGGACTTTGGCGGCCCTGGGCGAAATATATTTTGGCGGCTCTTTTTTCCGAAATTTTTTAAACGGATATAAAATATTATAAACTGTACAAAATGTATCACAAGAGTGAAATTAGTGTGAACTTTTTAACACAAAAAATTGAAAAAAAGAGATCGTAAAAATTATTACCAAAATAATCAAATTTCCCTTGCACAACAGTATTTATAATAATCTTTTTAGTTTACCATTTTTTGACTTTTCATGATAAATACGTTTACCCTTAGCACGAACCTTATTTCAAATGAAAGTTCTAGCATGATTAGTTTGTTTACAGGGACAGTCAAACGTTTACCGTTATGTTACGGCTATGGAGAAGAATAATTTCGAATGAATACATCATGTCAAATATATTACAGATTATATGCATTTATGCATTTACAACGTGCACTAAAATATGCGGTAAAAAAAAAGGCTGTTATTTATTTACAAGGCCACGAAAAAGAATTCCATTACATAGTGGTAAAGAGGGGAATTGTGTGCGACATATTTTAATTGTATTAAATTATTTCATACATATAAAATTGATGTATGTCGCTGAGACTTAACATGTTATACGATATAATCATATATAATACGAGGTGCACAGCATTTACAGGGACACACAAAAGATTTCAAATAGTATATTCTTTCCGACGTACTGTATATGTATCCGATGATTGCCGATGGATGGATAAAATGCTTTTTATTATGATATGTGCTTTTAAGTTTCTTTAAATCTATGCATATTATGTATAGTGTATAAATCCTATAGTTGATACACGGGGCAGATCGCAAACGTTACTGAATATGAACGTAAATTACTTAAAGATGCTTTTTAAATAGGTTATGCATTTTTATGCTAAACTGCATTCAGTTTACTAAGAAATAGTTGTAGAATATGGATAAAATGATATACAGGGCCACGCAAAGAATTGAATACATGACGCCTATGAATGATTATTTCTGAGAATGTGATTTCAGTAATTTTACGAATGTTTTGGTTTAAAATAAATTTTAGCTAAATACTCGCATGTAATAAAGGTACTAGGTAAACTATAGGGCTGAACGAAAGTATTCAAGTTTGTTTCCACCTATTAGTATAAATTGCTGAAAGAGAAACTTCAACCTGCAAGGCATTTTCTTTCTAAATTAAATTTTCCCATTATATATAATAAATATATTACCGACAGATCAAATACAGGGCTATTCAGAAGTATTGGAATACATATTTCGCTATGGACAGTAACATTATTTCTTTAAATAACGAAGTTTTGTTAAAGATTTCAGGAAGTGTTTGAAAGTGTTTTATAATCTATGCTTAACGCATGATTTTTCTTACTTGTTATTTACTGTTGCCGGTTTTTAAAAAAGAGCAAATAATATTTTCCACCTTTTTTAATTAAAATTATATCTAGAAGTTCACTTTAAAATAGGAAGAAAACATTAAAACAAATCAATTATTACGTGTGAAACAGGTTTAAGTTCGAGCATTATGACATATTAAAAACAATATATTTAAAACGTTGCGTTTAAAATGATTTCTTATGGCGTCTAATAGAAAACTTTTCTTCTATAAGTTGTTATAAAAGCTCAATAGACAACAATAATTTTCAATTAGCTATTTTGAACAAGCTAATTTTCAAATGAATGATAGATTTTACATAATCAATCATGAAAACTGACGCCAGGTATCGTGACATCATTGACTTCGGCAGAAAAATCCTACTCGAACTGAAAAATCTCCCAGTAAATAGTCAACAGGGAATGGATGGAAATCGGATTAGAGAAAATCGCTACTGCTCGCGACGGTATAATTCAATCTTTGATAGTCAGGCCCTTTGTTTTAAAACGATGCTAACTAGCGTGGTCTTAGAGCCTACAATATCAGGATGGCAGTTGCGAGCATAATCTGATAGAGGACCATATTAATCCAAAATGCAAAAGAACATAGACTGGAGAAAGAATCCCATATGTCACGTAATTTTATCTTTGCTTCAGAAATGGTTGTCATTGCCTCCATCTTATTTTTTCTCAATAATCCTAAGAGGTGTGAATCCCCTACATCCCACATTCAAGCTTCAGTCGGCATATTTAGCACAGATAAATTGACAATTAAACTCAGAAAATCTTGAAAATTGTTGGTAAAAAATTTACTGGTATCGAGTCGAAAACATTTAAATTTCGAAAAACTATGCATTCGGCCTATTCTTTATCATGTGAAGGAAGTGAGATTTCTATTCAGTAACAAAATTCAAAGTTCTTTAGTTTAGTAAGTAGTTCACTCTATTCCTTATGTATAAGTCTATATCAATAAAACAAGGTTAATCTCTGTCTACATGCGTGTACGTCAATCTGTGTGCGGTGGCAGAAATAGGCACGTACGAGGATGAAATATTTGGTAAAGCTAGCCCAAAGTGTCTCAAGACACAACTGAAAATTTTGAACTCGGAATTTAAAAACTTATTAGATTTGTTAATTAAAAACCAAACTCACTTTCACTTAAAACTTATCTCGGTCGTTGCGAGAAATGAAAAGCTGCGGCGCATTATCTAAAGGTGCATTTATGCATTTGTTGAAAATAAAGAACGGAAAAAGAAAAATTTCTGAGGAATTTTGTAACTATATATTAACTTACATTGTCCAAACCGTTTAGTTAACTTTAAAACACAAGACACATTCTGTAAGATCGTACTCCTAAGCCTCAAATGCTGCAATTAATTAAAAAAATCTACAACAGTCTTGAAAATTTACAGCATTCTTGAAAATAAAAAGGTGGTTTTAGTGAAAAACGTTTTTTACTCTTATTGCAATGACTAATCAGGATGCAGTTTTAGAGGTATCGACAAATCAAAAATATGTGCTTAAAGGCTAAAACCTTCTTCTAATCGATAATATAATTGATTTTAAAAAGCCAGAATTTCAATCCTTTCTAATTTACAGTAATCACAGAGACGAAATCTTTTCTTCACTAAAATAAATTAATCTTCCGTGCTTTAATACAATCTTTTTAGAGCATCCCAATAGACCAGATTTAATCACCTAGAAAAATTTTGAAAACTTCTGACATTATAAATATTCTTTACAAAATTATATTAGTGAAAATTTCGACGAAGTCTGTAAAAAATTGAATGTTTCTCCGCGGTTTCGCCCTTCTATAGCGCAGTTTTAGAGTTTCCAAGAAACCAAAAAGTATACTATGCGTTTAAGTAAAGTTTTGAAACGCATTAAAGGTTTTTTTTATATTTTCATATAGGATGAAATCATCTAATCTATAGTGCAACTAGTTGTAAAATGTATGAATTTTACGATAATTCTTTTAAAATACACTGACGAACGCAAGTCACTTCATGCCTAACAGAAACGATATTTCCTGCGTTAAAAGTATCTTAAGTCCGCAGTTTAACAAAATAAAACGTTAGATATGTATTTTGTACAAAATGAAATATGGTATATTTTGACAAAGTTGGTAAAAATCTGAGTGTTTTGTCGCGGTTTCACTCACTTTCGGTATGCAAGGATTCTAATAATAAAAGTAAGCAGAAAATAAAATGCAAAATAGCAGATACTTTCAATCTAATAGTTTTTCACTTAAAAATATAAATTTAGATAGAATGGAGTCATAAGACATAAAATCCTACAAATATGAGGTCAATTTAAAGGTCATTCGTCACGGACTCGGGTTACGCCTGTTAAGTCAACTAGATTCTTCATAAAAACTGGTGAAATGTAGAAACAACATCAACTTTTTTGCGGCCCCAAATTTTGGCGGCCCTGGGCAAATGTCCGGCTCGCCGCCCCCCCCCCCTTAAGCACGGCCCTGAGGACGAGATCAGGCTTGCATTGTTTTTCTACATAGTCGAGCTGGGCCGGAACTGGACTTAATTGTTCTCCAGGCGTGTAAGCAGGCAATATGGTTTGTAAAAGTATTAATAGAGATGATGAACTTTTGTTAAAGTAATCATTGGAAATATACTTCTAGGTGGTTCTTAAATTCACTACTTAACAGTGGAAAACTTTAATACATTTCCTGAGTAATTTTTAATTGTAAAGGTATAAAATTGACAAGCCTGACTATAGAAGCGATTTGGAATCGAAAAGCGTTTTCCATTTTTGGTAAATATATTACTTGCCGAAATATAAGATATTCTTGTCACGTGGCTACAGATTTTTCTCCCTTACCATGCTGTCGATTCCATAATTCGATTCAAAACGCTAACTTTGACAGTATTTTCTCAAAGATATATTGCTTGTATCAAAAAATGGATTAACGCCATTCGATTACATAGTTTCTGATTAAGAACACCAGCTAATCTTATGTATTTCCGAGCAGAAATGAATTCAGAAATGTATCAGAAAGTAGATCCTTTTGGATTTGAGAAAATCTTTAATAAATGATACATAGAAATATTTTCATAAATCTACTTTTTATTATACATCTTCAAAAGTTATGTTGTTTATAACTTTCTTTTTTTTCCTTTTTTTCTAAACTATATTAATTTTTTAATGTATCCTTATTTGAATGTTGGAAATATAAGATTCTAAGTAATCATTAATGTTGCTATTGGGTATTTTCAGTAAAAAATACTGTAAAATCATCCCAAAACTACGTGTGCAGTATTCTTTAAAGGAATCTTAATTGTATGATAAAAATCTGAGTTTTTTTCTAAATAGCAGAAATTGTGTCGGGCCTGTTTTCACTGATTTCTGCACGGGTTGGGCCTAGAAATGTAAAAATACAATCGGGCTGAGCCGGGCTCCGGTTGAAACTTCGGATTTTTACACCTGATCAGGCCGGGCCTGGAAATTCCGGTCCTTGCAGATATTGTTATTTTCCAGGTAAAATACCAGTATTCTTTTTATATATATAAAAAAATCAAATTCAAACGTGTGAAATATCGCTTTATTTAAGGAGATATTTTTCATGTGAAA
This sequence comes from Maratus speculifer, assembly GCA_964019185.1. Classification (NCBI taxonomy): domain Eukaryota; kingdom Metazoa; phylum Arthropoda; class Arachnida; order Araneae; family Salticidae; genus Maratus; species Maratus speculifer. Next base: position 117,861,678 of record OZ025291.1, read on the forward strand.
ATACTGGTGCCGAAGGATATCCTGGTAGTGAAATTCCAGGAATCGCACAAACCCTGTTAACAAAAAACAAATGGCACCATCTTTGAACATCTTTTGTCTTACATTTTCAAACGAAAGGGCATTATGAAAATCTGTACAAATTTGCAAAGATTATGTATAAAAGGACCATAAAATATAAACGAATCAAATTTTATCCCTTTTTTGAAGTCGGATAACAAAAGGCATTAACCCTTGAAGTTGAGTTTTGGCAAATAGTTATCCAAGCTTTATATACATTATTGTTTTTTATATTCTACTCGCACCACTATAGTTTTAAAGTAAATTTTTAAAGTAAATTTCTCATGCACATATCGTCATAGTTCAAGTAAAAGTGTTGGTGAAAAAAGTGGTACCAATTTAATAATTTCGTATGAGAAATGCCTGTGCCTGGTAGAAGTAATTTCGATCGCAAAAAGTTAAAATGCTATAAACAATTACTAACAGAGAAAAACAAACGAACAAAAAAATATATATATATTCATTACAATTATGCAATTCTTATAATAATTGTTTAAAGGCTGAATTTTAGATTTAATTTTCCGGTGCTTAATCTTTGAAGTTTTGAAGAACGCAATTATTTTAACCTTTTACTGCATCAACGTTCCATATCTGGCATGTATCCACCCCCCCCCACCCCCCCCCCCCCAAAAAAAAAAAAAAAAAAAAAAAAAAAAATTATAATTTTCACTATGTGCCACGCATTTAGTTAATATGATTACTCTAACACTGATCAAGAACATTCTAAAGAATGGAATGATAAATTTTTTTTATCCACATCAGATAGCTGCATTAGATTAAAAAAAATTAAAATTTAATCTCGAAAAAAAAAAAAAAATGCGATCAGGCTATTGAGGTATAATTTACTTTCAATATTTTTTCTGAATATTAAAAAAGAAAATAGTAATATAAAAAAAGTTGCACAGTGTTAAGCGGACAATATTAATTTAAATTCATTTAGTTGCGAAATATAGTCATACAACATTTTAAAATCCTACGTATGTGTTCATATAGCACACACCATAAAATATCAAATTTTAGCAGAAAATTTGAAATTTATTTATTTATTTATTTTTACTATTTTTTCCATTATTAGACCGATACGTAGATTTCAAAACTTTATATTCATAAAAATAGAAAATTTCATACAGTAAAGGATTAATTCCTTTCCTTTTTTAACCCTTCCGGGTCCGAACACTATCCATCCATATAGACTAATTAGAGTTAAACGAATATGTCATTGTCTTAAAGATAACGAACGTTGCTGTTTTGCGTACTATTCAATTCCTATTCATATGACAGTAGGCTAAGGAAGCGTTTTGGGAGATGTTTAGAAAATGTTGTATTGAAACAAGGTTTAACTTATACTCGACATTCTAATACTTTTTGCGTTTTATTATACAGGATTATTTTAGGAAAGTAACCTTTATTTTAAATTTAATGAGTGAAATACATGTTTAAAATAAAAGAATCGGAAACGGCGGAAATTAGAACTAATCAAAAATAATAATGATTATTATTACTAAGTGCCTAAACATAAATGAAGTCATATAGTAAATGTATAGACATATACTAACATTACCATATGAAAATAATAGCTAAAAATTTTTTAAAACAAAATAATATTCCATTTAAAGACAGATATTATTAATAGTACACCAGACCTGAAAAGGTTAATACAAGTTGCTTTTTTTTTAACTCAATTCTACATTGAATGAACCAGATAATATTTGTAGCTGTTTTCGAAAATGTAATTGATAAGATATTCACGTGATTCATTTTCTTATCTGTTTCTTTAAAAGGTTGGTCATATATACATTACTAACAGCCTATATATCTTATCAATGGCTGGTTATCTTTTTCTGTTGGTCGGAAATCGGAAGAGTATTGCAACATAAATCTGCACTCATCGTATCTGTCTACATTTGCAGCACTTTAAAAATTGTACTGGCCAATTTCACCATTCGCTTATATTTCAGAATTTTATTTTAAATTTTTCAAATTTAATATTTTTTTTTAAAAAAAGGAGACACGTGTTAAAGTAAATGTTTAAGGGACATGAAAAAAAAATTGGTTGTGCACTTCGCCCTATAATATAATATGTAAATGCTATTTAAAGTTGGCTTATAAGGCAAATTGTAAAGTCCGTTATCCATACAAAATTACTGAAAATACTCAGCTTTAAATTTATAAAATTTCCTAAAATTAACTTACTTTGAAGGGACTTATGTCCCTAAATTTCAAAACATGATATTTATCAATAATACTTAAATTAACTTGAAATGAGAGACAGTTTTAGCTACAAGATTTTGATCACATAGAAAATCATACAAGAACTTTTTCTAATAATTACAGTATATATTCATGTAAATTATTAAAATTGCATATCTGTTTAGCTGAATAAAAAATAAAAGTATAATGGTGAAAAAGTGATAATCATTAAAAAACCGTGCGGTAACAGACTTAACATTTGGTAACGGACTTGACACTATGTTGAAAATAGTCGGTACAGTCGTTGGAAAAAAAAAAAAAAAAAGGTGGGGGAAACACCCTCTACAAACTTTTCAACAAATTATCGTAGAAGAACGTCACTGGTACCGAATGATTGCAAATAGACTCTACTTTTAAATGATGCATATAAAACTTTTTTAGAGGGCTATCTACAAATTAAAATTAACCCAAACTTCATTTTTTCCAGTGGCAATATCTAATTTTCATAAGATATTTTAAATCTTCGGTGGAAATTATGCCTAGACACCAAATTTCCAGTCATTTGAATTTTAAGTTTTGGAATTATAAACATTCAAAATTTAGTGCTTCTATTGTTAAATTACATTTTTATATTTTTATTAATATCTCCTGAAATTATACTCCTGATGTGCTAATTTTTTATGCAGCAATGATATTAAAATACCCAAACATAAATAGGTTGAATTTGCAATTTTTATAGTTTTTATTTTATGAATTATGAAATTAATATTCGAAAAAATTATGAATTGAAGCCTACTATTTTTATTCATGAATTTAGACTTATTAAGTCCTGCTTTATGGAAATCCAAAATTTCAAATTTATCGTCCAAGTAGTTTTCCAATTATGCCGAAAAAATGGCAGAATGATGCTTTAAGGAGCCGTGTACAATAGAAGTGACTTACAAGGAAGGTCTCCATACGGGCATACTCCAAAAAATCTGAAAAAAATAAATACAGAATGTTCTTCTCATGAGGCTATATATATTTATAAAAAAAAAAAAATTCGGCGGAACTTCATCGCAGTGTTCATAAAAAATTAATGAAAATTTCATTATTTGGCGATTTATCCTCGGTTGGCGATAGAATGAAATTTCAAAAAAAAAAATATATATATATAGTTTTTCACGTTAAATACATTTAAAGAAAAAAAGTGTTATGTTGAACTATTTTAGATAAATTTTATTTAAATAATTTTAGTTTTGATAGTTTTAGTTTGTTTTAAGCATAATTTTGTTATATCGATATTTATATGTATTTGTATTCAAATTTAATCACCAAAATTTGCGATTTAAGACGAAATTCATAATTTAACAAATTAATATTGTTTCAAGCTCAAAGTCCAATTGAACATTGTCGATTCAATTTTGTTGCCATGGAAACAGCTGGCATTTATTTTTGAATACGCTTAAATTCATGAAAATAAATGTTCTCTATGACTATTTTTATTTATTAAAATATTTTTTCCAATGATAATTTAAATAACTACTCCCAACTGGCAATATATATACATATATATGTAATGCAATATATATGCATATAATATATTAAACTCTCTAATTATTCATTTCAAATTCTTTAAATACCATTAACACGTATTCCGAACATCCAACATGTTCAGTTATATTAAAATCGTTTGCTTTTGGCGAGGAAAAATGCAGTGCGCCAAATCACTTGACGCTTTCGTCTTTTCACGCCAAATATTCAAAAGTATTTTATTTTTTTTACATAATTTCTAATGTAATTCCGCCGCTAATTTTGACTGATCCCTTATTACATACATGAGTAGTTTAATTAGCATTTTTTTTTTTTCAAAAAATTCTGAGTATGCCCACTATGGAGACCTTCCTTGTTAGATATTTTGAAACTTCTTATGCTATCCTGTAATCTAGTAATCTTCGATGACTGCTTGTATGATGCCTAAGTTGCCTTGATCAAGAAGGAGGCTCTCTCGGTCAACAATTGAATACTGAACTTCAAATTGTATACCGTCGTTAAAATATGCTCGTTTTGATTAATTAATTTTTCAGATACTTATCGTACGAATTTTATGAAAATTCGTTTTTAAGCTAATTGAAAGGTGTAGCGTTCATTTATACTGTCCGAATTGGGTATTGCTATTGAAAAAAACAAAGTTACGGTTTGATTAAATATGAAGATGGCCGTCTAAGCAAATTTTAGATAATCATTAATAACTAGACTTAATTTCCAATCGTTTGGTATAAATAACTTTTTTTCTACAATATTTCTTTTTCTTTTTCTTTTTCTTTTTTTTTTTTTTTTTCAATATTAATAGTGAGTTTTACTTTTTTTTTCAACGACTGTACAATATTTAATTTTTTAAAAAAATGAAATTGTATTAAAAAAAGATGAAAAAACATAAAATCGCAACAATATCTTTATATAATTACAATAACTATATAATTACAATATATATGTATGGGTTTTTGCAAGATTATATGTTTAAGCTCAATTCAACTAAATATAATTCAATTTCCTTTGCAATACATCTGTTATTATGCATTACCTGTGACTGAACTAGTGTTATAGAATATGTTCAAAATTAACTGAAATATTTCAAAATAGGGGAAAAATAAGTATTTTTTCTAAAAAATTACTTTTTATAAACACATATTCGAGTCCTTATAAAATAATTACACTATCACATAAAGCTTAAATTCTTGTTCAGAACACAGTGCGCAACATGGAAAGTAATATGACAAGATTTATTGAAATATGTATAAAACACAAAATACGCAGTATTATCTTTAAAAACCTCACTGTTTTACTTTTTTTTTTTTTTTTTTTTTTTTTTTTTTTTTTTTTTTTTTTTTTTTACAGTGCATTGTAACACAAACAATTACTTCACCGAGTTTGAGGCTGAAATTATATACTAAATTAAAACTCGATTCACGTATTAAAACGCAATTGGTCTACCAAGTCACATCTAGGCAAAAAACATTTCAAAACCCGATTTTAACGGTTGACTCGTAGATTTTGCATTGTGTTTTCGTGTTTCGTGCTTTCCATGTTTTCATACTTTTGGGGGCAGGAAAACACAATGTTAAACCTACGAATCAACCGTTAAAATTGGGTTTTTCAGATGTCTATAAATATTCAATTAAGGTATGTTAGCGTGATTATATAATAATAAAACGAATATTGCCCAGTTTAACTGAAGGCAGTGAGATCACAGACTATTCACACAAATTGTATATTACAGCCTCATATTTTCAAAGAATAATGCCCTTAGAAAAATAATTAAATGGGGATTAGATCCCCTATCCCTCCCCTCATTTACATCTAACCAATCTCCAAATCCAATGAGGATAGCCTTTTATAAGAATAAACCAGTATACCAAATAGAAGCAAACCGGATATTTGTGCATGAAAAGCTCATTCATTTAAATTAAGGAGGGGATCGGCTTCCAGTTTTCCCTCGTTTATACTCAACCAATAAACTCCCAAAACTAATCAGAAAAACGCCTTAGCAGAATAATCCGTTATAGAAAATTTGAAGCAAATTGGATATTTCTGCATGAAAAACCCATTTATTTAAATTAAGGGAAGATTAAGAGGTTTTTATCAGGTACTATTCGTATCCGAATTTTCATTTAAATCCATGCATTAGTTTTTGAGATACATCTGTTGGGAAATCGTAAAAATGCATGATAGCAGCGCCAGCTTTAGGGAAAATTACACTGTAAACCAAACAACATTAATCTATATCAGGGACTGACTGAATCTGTAACTTGATATAAACCCATGCATCAGTTTTTGAAATAGAGATATTGTGATAATCATGCAATCTTGAGAACAATGCAGGATAATAATGCCACCTCTTGATCGAGCATTTTTCTCCTTATACGATGGTGTAAAAATTGAAACTGTGCGATGTTCATAAGTTTAAAAATTTGCAGTACCGAAAATTTTAAAAGTAAAATTCATTTAAAATTTGTTTATGATTGGACCTGGAATATTAATATTTAATATATGGCTTACATAATATATGATTCTGCTATTACGTTAACCACATTTTGATAATTATAAAAGTGATGTATATTATTATTATTTGAATATAAAATTTATTTATAAGTTTAAAATTTTAGTCTTAGTCTTGTCATTTGTTTACAGCATTTTTATTACTTTTTTTTCAGTTGTTATGAGAAAATAGCAATAAAAAGATAATAATCTGCTTTTCTTTTTTTTTAAGGACTTTATCTGCTATGTTTTTGAACCTCTTAAATATAAATATTAATACATAGGATTTCATTGCAAGCCAACAATGAAATCGTATGTATTGCATTTGCATTTTAAGAGCTATTCCCTTGTTTTTGCAAAAAAAAAAAAAAAAAAAAAAAAAAAAAAAAAAATGCAATTTTTTAAAGGATTTAGACTATTACTTTATTAAATTTCTTTTTATAATCTATTCTAATTATATTGCAAATAATATGAAAGTTGCGGATGTTATATCTTGAATGTTACTTCTTAAATGTGTCGAAAAGCATATAACTTCTATTTAAACCATGAACTGTTACAAACATGCACATACTATGATAAATTAATGGTTTTGAAGCTTTCATAAAAATATACTGAAAGCCAGCTGCTAAAAATGTATTGTTAGAAAACGCATCATTAAGAGTTAACTTCTATAAATTAATGTATAATTACAGACCTATAGTATAGTGATAATGTTCTAATAACGTATTCTTTTGATATTAAATACCATTTATCTATACATCAAGAAAATAACTGAAATTTAAAAAAAAATAAATGAGCAATTTTTTAACAGTACTTTAAATTATTCAATCTGTCACCAAAAATATCTTGGCATTATTCCATATCACGTGTTTCTGACCTTTATTTATTTAGACACTTATTTATTTTTTAAACAAAAAGGATTTAAGTGATAATAAAATCCCTAACACAAATATAAATTTCGGAATTTAAACTTTGGACGATACATGCATAAACAAAATTAAGAAAATGAAAAAATGTGCTGTAATGCATATGTTTGGTGTATACTTTTCAACTTTGTTTATAGACAGCAAATTTTTACTTTTAAGACCATATTTTAGGTATAAGCCAGTACAGTAGTCTTACTAATTAATCGTCTTAAAACTTTTATAATTATATGCACGTTTCAAGAAACTGTTTCTAAACTATACATAATTGAGATCTAATGTGCATAAAGATATAAAGAAACTGATTATAGTCATAAATTGCCATCAATGTAAATTAAGAAAATTGTCTACCAAAATTTTAAATTAGCTTAAACAAATAAAATAACCCATATCCCTAACAGAGTTTTGAAAAATTCAATTAGTCATAAAAAATATTCTCAAAATTTTCCTATATAAACCTTTTTCTGTTTTACTTTTTTTATTTATTAATTTCCATCTAATTTTTTTACGATGCAAAAAACATTTGGTTAAGAATTTTCTGACGCAAGAACAAATTTCGTACGGGGCATAAATAAAATATTTCATCATTAAGGAAAACATAGGAATAAATTGGAATCAAAGCTCAAAAACTCACAAATGAAATTAGAAATTTTTCCTAATTTCATAAATGAAATATTTTATCATTAAAAAACAAAAATAAATTGGAAGCTAGCTCAAATATGCAAAAATCAAATAAGGAATTTTTTCTATTGAGTAAAAGTTAATTATTTTGTCATTACGAAACATAAAAATAAATTAGAATTCTACTCAAATATTGAAAAATGAAAATAGGAATTTTTATTCTGTGGTATAAACTAAATATTTTGTCATTACGAACCATAGAAATACATTGGAATTTCATTGAAATATTCAAAAATGAAATCAGGATTCTTTTTCTGTGGTATAAATGAAATGTTTTATCATTAAAAAACAAAAATAAATTGGAATTAAAGCTCAAAAATTGACAAATGAAATTAGGAAATGTTTCTGTAATATAAATGAAATATTTTATCATTAAAAAACAGAAATAAATTGGAATCTCGCGCAAATATGCAAAAATCAAATAAGAATTTTTTTTCTATAAAGTATAAATTAATTATTTTGTTATTACGAAACATAGAAATAAATTAGAATTCTACTCAAACATTAAAAAATGAAATTAGTAATTTTTATTCTGTGGTATAAACTAAATATTTTCTCGTTACGAAACATGGAAATAAATTGAAATTGCTCTGAAATATTCAAAAATGACATTAGGGATCTTTTTCTGTGGTAGAAATGAAATATTTTATTTTTTATCATTAAAAACATACAAATAAATTGGAATCTTACTCAAATATCCATAAATGAAATGGGAATTTTTCCCAAAGTATAAATGAAATAGTTTATCATTAAGAAGCACAGAAATAAATTGGAGTCTCTTTCAAATATTCAGAAATAAAATTATAAGTTTTTTCTTTGAAATAAATAAAAAAAAATTATCTTTAAAAAACATAGAGATAAATTAGAACTTCATTCAAATATTCAAGCATGAAATTAGGATTTTTTTATATAGTATAAGATAAATTATTTTATCATTAAGAAACATAAAAATAAATTGAAATTTTACTGAAAAATTTAAAATGAACTTCGGAATTCTTTCTGTGGTGTAAATGAAATATATTATCATTAAGAAACACAAAAATAAATTAGAATTCACACTTAAAAATTGAAAAAAGGAATTAGATATTTTTTCTGCAGTATAAATGAAATATTTATTATTAAGAAACACAAAAATAAATTGTAATTTACACTTAAAAATTCAAAAAGAAAAATATGAAATATTTCATTATTAAGAAACAAGGGGATAAATTGCGAATTAAATATTTTATGGTTAAGAAACATAGAAATGAGTTAGAATCTATACTCGAAAATTCAAAAAGGAAATTTTTTGTAATATAAATAAAATATTTCATCATTAAGAAACACGAGGATAAATTGGGATAAAAAAAACTGAGAAACACATAAATGAAATTAAGATTTTTCCATGTAGTAAAAATGAAATATTTTGTTATCAATTTATTTTGCTTCTACTTATTTATTCATTTTATTTTTCAATTTTTATTTTAAAGCATAGAAATAAATTGGAATCTATATTCAACAATTTTAAAATGAAATTAAGATTTTTTTTCTATAGTATAAATGAAGTAATTCATCATTAAAAAAACATATCAATAAATTGAAATCTATACTAAAACAATTCACAAATGAAACATTTCTGTAACACAAAATGTTTTATCATCTATAAACACGGGGATAAATTTGGATCTAAACTGGGAAACGCATAAATGAAATTAGGAATCTTTTCTGTGGGAAAAAAAAAAAAAAAAAAAAAAAAAAAAAATATATATATATATATATATATATATATATATATATATATATATATATATATATATATATATATATATATATATATATATATATATATATTTCAGAAAAATAAGTTGGAATCTAAACTAAAAATAATAAAAATATATATATTTTCTGCATTATAAATGAAAATTTTCAACATTAAGAAACATAGTAATGAATTGGAATCTAATCTCAAAAAGACACAAATGAAATTAGGAATATTTTTCTTTAGTATAAATTATTTCATCATTATGAAAAATGGGAACGATGGGTTCACCATTATGAAAAATTACACTGAGCTTTAATCTCTTCGCTACTGGCGATTATTACAGTATTCTTAATTATTACTGAATTATTTCTTCTCTCGTTTGACTTCTGAGCGAGATTTTTGTTTTATTTTCATTAGTTCGAATCTTAGAATTTGAAACATATTATTCTTATATCGAAATTTCATTTATATTTGAGTATCATAAATAAAATGGGACAAAACTGATATACCCATTTGGGTACTCAGGGACTGAAGAGGCTAAACTCAATCTCACAAATGAAAATATTATTTTTTCTATAATATAAATCAAATGTTTAATCATTAAGAAACATAGAAATGAATCGAGATCTAAGCTAAAACTTCACAAATTACATCAGAAATTTTTTCGATAATGTAACTGAAATATTTTATTATTCAGAAATATAGGAATGATTCAATCTAAGTTAAAAAAAACCGTAAAAACAAAATTGGTGCTTTTTAATATAAATATTTTTGCTACCAATCATAAAAATGACGTAAGATCGAAGATTATTTTTTTTCTATAGTATAAATCAAATGTTTAATCGTTAAGAAACATAGAAATGAATCGAGATCTAAGCTAAAACTTCACAAATTACATAATTTTTTTTTTTTTTTTTTTTTTTTTTTGGTAATGTAACTGAAATATTTTATTATTCAGGAATATTGGAATGATTCAATCTAAGTTAAAACCCGTATAAAGAAAATTGGTGCTTTTTAATATAAATATTTTTCTTATCATTAATAAGAATCACAAGAATGAATTAAGATCGAAGCTGAAAACGTATTAATATAAAATGGTAATCTACAGTATAACTGGTTTCAAAAATAAAAAAATTTACTTACCATTTGCGTTTTCTGCAGAAACTTTCAAATCACAGTGAGTGTTCTGGCGTCTTTAAAAGACTTTATTTCCTTGAGTTCTTTCTTTTTGGAATGATGTACATGAACATGCGTGCTAACTTCTTTTCCTTGTTCCTCATCATTGTAAGACTGATATAGAGTTTCAGAGCTGGATGCCGAGCGGCATGTTCCAAAAGAATTCTCTCTCTTCACGTCTTCATGACTATTAAGAATAGTAGCTAAGGAAGATGTTTTTGAATTGAAACTGTCCGTTAACAAGTTGTTCGTTGAATCTCTTTTTAACAGAGGCTCTTTCTCTTCCAGACGTTTGTAATAATTTTCAGTAGAATAAGTGATGGTCGTAAGATCTCGGTGTTTATAACAAGCTAAATAGAAGAAGCAAAATGCGAAAATTGCTATCAAAAATCCAAAAGTGATAACAGCTATATTCCAAGGCCTAAAGAGTTTAACTTTTATAGTGTCAATCAAATCATCAGTCAGCTGAACTTTTATATCAAGCCAAAAAACTGGGTATATTCCAGCGGTAACATTTTCAAATGATTTGAGTTCTTCAACGGGTTTAATATTTAAATTCATTTGGAATTTAATTGATAAATCGACAGTGACACCAGTTACTGGTTCTGCAGCTATATGAGATCCGTGATCATTTTTGTTCGGCGAAAGTCCGTCAATATTTTCTAAGAAAGAGGAATCCGCCAGATAAAAGTGCGGGAATGACAAAACAACTGGAGCTCCGTACCAACAGTTACTAACATCCAAAACACCAGACTTTAATTCCGGATCAGTTTGAAAACAATAATTATTCGGATTGTATTTGTTGAAAATATCACCATAATTTTCAAACTTCAATGTACGTACTCCTTTATAATACTTAACGTCACTCCAATGAAATGTTATTGACCGACAAACTAAAGGCTGGAAAAAAGTATACTCATACCAGCCATCTTCCAACTGATCTATAGGAGGATGGAATTCGGCATTCGTACCATTTAGCATGTTGCAGTATTTATCCTTCCAGAAATTCAAATCTTTGAAACCGTTCCATTTGTAGATCATGTTCATCCGACTGTGATCAGTTTCACCTGTAAAAACATCAAAATCCCCTTCATCTGTCGCATTATGTCCATAAAGCCAAGCAAATGAGCCGCTTGTAAAGGGCGAATTCCACTTGTAGTATTTGCTGACATCCATTAACGGATCATCATATCCTTCAAAAGCAAGCTCTTTAATTGATTTGTAAATAACAAGTTTGTAAGAGCGTAAAAGACTATTGGCGGTCATCTTAATTGTGGAGCCAAAACCTTTCAGAACATTTGAGGCTGCAATATAGGGAGCATTCAAAGTGTAAATTTTATCTTCTTCGCTTCCGGCTGATTCTTCTAATGAAAAGTGAAAAGTTTTCACTTCTCTGTAATTCACAGTACCTTCGTCAGACCAAGTTATATCTTCTTTCGTCCAATTTCCAATGTAAACATACGGACCGACTTCTTCTACTTGCATTGCTGCTCCGTTGTACACAAAATCCTCGGCATTTGTAATATTGAAGAAGTATAATCGTTTATATATTGGCACTGGTAAATCTCTCCATAAAGGATATAAAAATGAATTTTCGACGAGATTTGTCATCTTATTAACTTGACTTCTGTACACTTGCGGAAAAATATAAAAAGCTATGGCTGCTGAAAACATAGCTACGCCGAAAAAAATAAGCAGTTTTGCCCCACGCTTTTTCGAGGGGCTCAGACTTGACCAATATGTTGAATCCATATTTGCAGTAGTCAAGACAGGTGCACTGAACTAAAATTTACCTCAACTGTTATGCCCTGTACTTATAGAAAAAGCGAGATATTGTTCAAAGATTATAGTATCTGGTCTCTATTGTATAATAGCTATCAGGGATTATAGTAGTCTACCGTCCTGTAGCAGTCAGTCTTAAGAGATAACAATGACAATGACGCTTTGATAAGATAATGAAAGTTTGCTTTAAGGGGTCACGTAACTTTGAAATGTCAAAATTAAAGGAAGTTTGTTATTATAAAAATTATTAATTTATTTATTCAAAATTATTTATTATTATTATAATTATTTATTCAAAATTCAAAGAGATATTTAATTAACCTTCCTATTTTGAATTTTTCTTTACCCTACTCTGCTTTTCAGGAAATTATTAAAAGTTATGTGGCTGTAAAATGCCAAAATTAGGGAAAGTTTTAAAATTTGTTATTTTAAAAGTTATTAGAGTTACTTTTACAAAACTTTAAAGATTTTGTGATTTTAATTTTTCAGGAAACTATAAAGGAGTAAGACAACTTAAAAGAAAAATTAACGAAAATTTTGAAATTCGTTATTTTAATTTTTTTTTATTTATATAATTTCAAAACGTTAAAGAATGATTCATTATGTAACTCTCATTTATATAATATCTTCTCTCATAATAACTGTTATTATTTATATGTTAGAATATTTAGCACTCTTCTACAAGTTGAAGTTATTAATTCATCTTAAAGTAATATTAACAAAATGCTAAATTTATATAAAAGAGTCTTATTCTGTACTAAGAAAAAAGAAAAAAAAAGAGCATTTTTATTAAAGTACTGAATTTAAAATTGACGAAGCCGAAAATTTTCTTCTACAGTCAAACCTCGTTAACATGAACATGCTTAACGTGAATTACTTTTAACATGAACTGTTTTCAAATCCCTTATATAAAGGAATACAAAGATTTGATACTGATAACATGAATTACTGTTAACATGAACAAAACTTTGATTCCCCTTAAGTTTCATCTTAACGAGGTTCGACTGTATTTAAAATTCAAGGTGCAAAAATTTTGTTCATGCATTACATATATGACTCACCATCAGTTCTATTTAAATAATGTTGCAACGGTTCGAAAGGGGAGCGCCTCTAATTTATCTTTGTCCAGGTCCCCAATTAATCATGATCGGGGCCTGGTTAAAGAAACAAATAAACATTCCCTCTCCTTAAAATTTTTATTTTTCTGTGAAATGGAATGTGTTTTATTAATAACTATTAAAAAGATTTGATTTTTTTTATTTATTTTAGACTCTAATAAATGCATACATTGCTATATTCTCGTACAATAAAGTTGAGTTCTACGAGTGAATTTTTTAATACTCAGGCGACTAATGTGTAGTTAAAATAACTTACATCGAAACAAATCTTGTATTTTTTTAATAATGAAATGTAAATATTTCATAAAAATAAGTAACCCAGAAACTTTTAAAAATGCTACACAAACATAGTTTAAGATCATATATTTTTTCAATAATGAAATGTAAATATTTCATAAAAGTAAGTAATCCAAAAAATTTTAAAAACTCAACGCAAATGTATTTTAAGAACATTAACTAAAAGATAAAATTTTTTAGTCAATTCATGTAGCGTTCAATTATTATACAAATATTTTCATGTCAAAATGAAAAATAAGTGTTTTAAATAAAAGTGCTTTAAAAACTAAATTCTGTAAATACTGATAAAAAAGTTCATCACAATTTTTAATTGATTTCAAAATTTGGATTCGGATTTGTTTGAAAATTCATAAATTTGCTGCATTATAATGTAAGTAATAAAAATAATTTTGACTTTTTGTTTAATTCAGAGTACTTGATCCCTTAACAATAATCTATTAATGACAAAATTTTAAGTTTCTTTTTCAAAATTTGAATGAATCATCCAAAAGAGGTGAATAGATAAGGCTCAGTTTTGCCTCATCCTACCCTTCAATAGATTAATATTATATTCCTTTTTGTAAAATTTTTGACTCTATTAATATAATTTAGAAAATTATTATGTGTTTGAAGTATATCAACTTTATTTTTGTGTTCATACAAGAAATTGTAGTTTTCATATTTTACATATTTTAATATTAATATATGAAAAAAAAATATAATGATGTTATGAGCGTTTCATGTAAACAATATCAAACAGATATAACTTAAATATATAATAATTTTCTAAGTAGACCTGTTTTTCGGATCCTGTTTAAATAACAATTTTTAAATATGAAAAAATCAAGCAGGGAGCCATGGATACAAATCCTGAATTATATTAAAATATTTCAAAAAAAATAATAATAATAATAATAATAAGAAAAAAACACTTTAAAGTTTTGAAACATTTTGATGTATTTTGTGGAATTTTTTTTTAATATAAAAGCACGATACTTGAAATTACTTCTATTGAAATAGTTTTTCTTTCATTTTTCAATAAATGAATTGCATGTTGATTTACAAGCGATTGTTGTTTAGGACTGTTGTTTTCTTTTCCTGCGATGCTAATTCCGGAAATTTGGTAAAAAAGCCAACTTTTAATGAATTTTCTGGAAAATTCCCCCCTTTAAAAAAAAAAAAAAAAAAAAAAAAAAAAAAAAAAAACATTTATATTATATAGTTACTAAATAAAATCTCCCGCTGATTTGACACGTTTGCGAATAAAAATGAATTTAAAAATGTATCATAAAAGTAGCCAGTTTGATTTTAAGAACAGCCTCAAAACATCTTAAAAACAAGTGTTTAAGTGTAATCGCGAATCGCACAGAAAGTTTCGTTTAATATTCCTTTCAAAACATCTTATAAATCCACATTGTTAATTTATAATTATTAAATTCTTACATAGATGTTAGCACTAATGAATTTAATTAAAAAATAACTGTGAAAAGAAACTATTTATTTTAATCAAATTAAAAATGTTAAAATCAAATTATTTAAATAAAATCCAAAATTTTAAATTGTTTAAAAATCCGAAATTTTTAATAATTCAGCGGAGGTGTAAATAAAGTTTAAATTTTTAAAAGGGAAGAAATTGTTTAAAATTAAACTTAAAAAGCTGAATCATTAACATATCTCACATTTTTTTTCAAATAGAAAGAAAATTGAATTCCAAAAAATATTATGAATGTCAGAAGAACAAAATCTCAATAATAGAAACTCTTAAATTGACCGAAAATACGAAATTTCTTCTTATTGAACCAATCTTGATACGAAAATTTCATGTTCCCGGATCGGGGTTCGAACTAAAATCTCCCTGTTTTCAAGCGACATGCTTTACCTCCATGCTATGATTCCCCACACAAAATGCATTAAAATTCAGGTCCTCTTTTTAAATGTAAATCTCAAAAATGAACGGGTGACATTGAAAAAATTAATTTAATTAAAATAATAGACTTTTTCAAAATTTTATGATTTGTTATGTGACACGAGGTATTCAGTTGTAAGTACACAAAATTTGAACTCTCTGACTTTTTGTGTACGAACTCTGTGACGGGCAGACAGAGGAAAGAGACGAATAGGGTTTCGTCAGATAAATAAAGCCCTAAAAAGTAACAAAAAGGATACAAAACTAACCTTATTTACCTACCTTAATGTGAATTAGGAATGTTTGTAAAAAATTAATTTAATTAAAATGATAGACTTTTTCAAAATTTTATGATTTGTTGTGTGACACGAGGTATTCAGTTGTAAGTACACAAAATTTGATGTCTCTGACTTATACAGTTTTTGTGTACAGACTCTGTGACGGACAGACAGAGGAACGAGACGAATAAGGGTTTTGTCAGATGAACGAAGCCCTAAAGAATAACAAAAGAGATACGAAACTAACTTTCTTTACCCATCTTACTGTGAACTATGAATGCTTGGGAAAAATTAAAACGGCGAATCTGTCCTAAAACCGCTCGATCACGATCTGAACGCTCTTCTTTGATGGGACAATCTAATATCTCATATAATAAAACGAAACTCTCATTCAGCAAAATTTGACCATCCTCTTTACAATTCGAAGTAAACATCTTCGGACTTATACAAATATGTATGATGATCACTTATAATGAATAAATAAACTAAGTTAGAAAAAGCTATAAAAATTATAAAATACCTTTATTCAAACTGACGTACGTTTTATCGCAAATGCCTGTCATTAAAGAAGCTGAAATAATGCAGTTTTATGTAGGTATGAGAAGCAGACTTATAATAGAATAAAAAAACATATAGCAGACATCAAATACAACAAGAGAACCACAGCTTTGACCATATTATGCAGCAAAGAATCTTTACAGATCGATTTTAAAAATAGCAGAATAATTTATCCGTCAAGATTTTATTTACCCTCATTTATTCAGGAATCAATAGGGATGTTTTTACGAAGTGAAAATATTTGCAATGATCCAGTGTCCCTTGAGTTACCTAAAATTTGAAAAGAGATGCTGTACAATAGTAGAAATTAATTCACGCTCATAAATATCCAATTACATTTTATTTTATGTTTGCACAGATTTACACTATGCATAAAGTCTGGTGACATTATTTTCCAAGGTCTTGTTTTTTAAATTTTGCAAAAATATCTCTATGCGGAATGACTTTGAAAATGTCGCCGTTTGTGCGACGAAACATACATCAGTTTGTATAAAGGTATTTAATCATTTTTATAGGATTTTCTACTTTATCTTCAGATATGCATCTATTTCGAACTCCTTAAAAAAATGTTAGGAATAGAAAAATTAAAATAAGCAATATATGTATCAATATATATCAATATAATATTCAATTGGCTCTCTATACGTTCTAACTACGTTTATTACAGAAAATATTAAAAAGCAAGTAAGAAAAATGCATGCGTCAAGTACAGTTTATGAAACACTTTCCAACACATTCACTATAATGTACCGTAAAATGGGGGGGGGGGGATCGGAACACTTTTCAACTTCAACGTTAAAAAAAGGAACAACTGATATTTTATTTTTTTTATTTTTTGTACTAGAAACTTCGGTCTTGTTTTCTTCTTTACATTTTAAGCAAAAACGAAACATTTTTACTGTTTATATATAAATTATTTAGTTTTTTAATGGTGTTCCGATTCACCCCGCAGATAGGGGTGAATCGGAACAAATGTTATAATCTTTATTTATCCAGATTCATACTTTAATAGGGTTGATAAAAATAGGTAATAATGATAAGGGAGGAATAGAAACACGTAGTTATTGTGAAACCAAGCCTTTACTTTACATACAAGTAAAGATATGCCCTATTAAAACTTAGAAAACATCTTTGAAATCAATAAAAGTAAAAATTTATTTTAAGAAATTATATTCGAATTGCAGAAGTAGAATTTAACACAAATTCAGTCCTATTCTGTGTTATTCTTTACTAGTAGTCAATGGGTAAGTAAATATATTGAGTAGCCCCAATCGCTGTATGTATTAACACGATCTACTATTACATCCTCATCCCCCAGCCCTTAGTACTGTTTGCATCCCTCTCTTTTTTATTTGATTTTTCATTTTGTGATGTTTGTGTAATGTTGTGGATGTCAGAGAATAATTCTGTGCAGTTTTTCTAACTAATTAACTATTTTTAAGTTATTTTATTGTGTGTTCCATGTCTGTTCGATTAGGCGTTGACTTTTTGGTTTAACCAAGTAATTTCTTGGCACCTTTAAAGTCTTCAAGTAATTAGAACAAACAAAATATTGTTACAATACATATTCATGCTTATATTTTCATATATTACACGAAACTACTACTCTATAGAAAAATAAACCATGGGAGAAAACGTGTTCCGATTCAACCCGTAAATCTTAAACCTCTGATGTTACAAGCCATTTTTCATTTTTTCATTATGTAGTTTAAAAATAAATAGAATTTATTACAGCATATCGTTTACAGGTCTATCATTAATTAAAAATCCCCTCTCTTAGGTTTAGAATACGAAAAATACTATAGCTACATACAAAGTTTTGAAGACGTTGAAAAAATGAGATTTTTGAGGCTACTTTTGAAGTTTTTTTATATACCCCAGTAGTAATGCAAACATGTCAAAACTGAATTTCCCAACTCTTAATGTTATTACCTTCTTGTAAAAAAATTGGCAACTAAAAATATCATCTCACACATTTATAATGAATTTATTTGTATGACCGGGAAGTTTCGTTCCTATTCACTCCACTGTTCCTATTCACCCCATTTTACGGTAATACAAAACTTCACCATCAATGATTAAGTTGAAATGTGGCATCTAATTAAATTATTTAAAATTATATAACACACTTGAAAACTCAATGTCTGCAATTCCTGTTTATAGTCGGAAAAATATCCGAATTCTTTGAGCAGCATTGTATATGATGGATAGATTTGTATCTACAAAATACATGTATACATGCAAAATTTTAATTCAATTAGGAAATGCATACGACAATTGTAAATTCGTCTTCAGTAATTTTCGATAATAAGGAGAATAATGCATGATTTTTTACATTTATTTTATTCTTATTTATTTATTCATCTATCTTATTTTATTTTGTATGTGTGTACCTTATACGAGTTAAAGAATTTATGCATAACGAGTAGCATGGAAAGAATTAGTTAAATTTAAAAGAAAATACCGAAATTTAAAACGCATTTCTCGCGATTATCGCTCTGACTGTACTGTAAACGATTCATCTTGGGTGTCTCTGTAAATGAACGAAAAATGCTATGAATGCCCTAATATCCAGTTATCATCTTGTAGTGAAATTCAGTGATATACATAAACTTCAGTACATCTGAAATAGCGCCATTTCATTAAAATACACTTCACACTTTTTTTCACCCCATGAGTTTAATGTTACAGAATTATTTTCAATGTCCCTCTAAATAAACTATTGATGCTACACACTTATTCAATACTGAACATGCCATGATAATCATCATTGACAAATATCAATTGCATGAAAATTCGAGTATATTTATTCGTGTTAGAGCATGGATAGACGAATGAACAGACAAAACGAATTCATAAACGCTTTTCAACTATTTTGAAAAGTACAAAAACTCCCAGTTTAATGGGAATAGTATGTAAAAGAAAAGCATAGTAAAAGAAAAGCTTAGTAAAAGAGTAACATAAATACAATTTCAGTTAAAAAAAAAAAAAAATCTAATTTTTAAAATTAAAAAAGCATCGTTCATATTTGATTCACCCTCGTAATTAATTACACTCATATTATCACTTTGTATTTTTGGTTTTCATAAGTGAGACATATTGATGAATTAGTGAGTTTGGTCCAATCTTGTTTTTCCAACTTTTCTTGTTCACGAAGCACAGCAGTTACCCAATGATAATGATAAGTGAAACAGCAAATTACCCATTAAAATTCTCGTGCAAATCTCATATTTTTAGAGATCCATATACAATGAGTAAGATTCATTGATTTTTTTTTAACTAATATAATTATTATATACACATTTGTAAGAATTTTTTTCAACTATACTGTCGAACCTGGTTAAGAAGCGAGAATTTACAAAAGTCGCGTATTAGCGTGATTCGGCTTAGGGCTTATCTATGAATCTAATTGTTTAAGGCTTTCATTTATATGTTTATGGTAGAAAAATTGTGTTGTTTACGCACATTTAACCCTTTGCATTTGAGAAGTGAATCTATTTCATCATTCAGTGAATAGCGACAACTCCACAGATAACAAGAAAAGATACCAGAGTCCTTTTCGGTACTTTGCACTATAGTCCTTAATTTATTAAGAGATGAATATCGCATAATCATATTCATGTAATAAATGTTACTATTTGGAAACAGTGGCTTTATCTGAATAAAAAAAATGTGATTTAACAAATTACAACGATTATTTGGAAAATGATATTTTCAAAAACTAAAATTTTAGACTTTTAAATAAATTCTATATTTAAATTAATAATAATAAACACATTTTTATGATCATCATAATGAGTCATATATTACGTACGCCATGCATTAAACGTTAATATCCCTAGATCAATGGCAAAAAAACAGTAGTTTATAGGTATACAGCTTTAACTGTTTAAAATGTGCATTTTTATTTGATGGAGTTAATCAGACTGACTTCTGAATGCTTCATATTACATGCGACATGGATTAAACATTAATATTCCTGGACCCATCACAAATAAGTTTTAAATGAAATTTCGGTATTGCAATTTTCGGAGCTGCAAATTTTTAAACTCCTAAACATAGCACATTTTAAATTTTTAAACCGTTGCGTAGAGAAAAAAAAATGCACTTTAAAATGAAATTTGTTTGAAATCTGTAACACAATTTGTTTTCAAATTATTATTTTTTTAAAGTTTTTATTACATTTTTGTTACCGTGGCAACAGAAGCATTCCATTTTTAGACATTAAACAGACCAATAAGACAACGAATAAAATAAAAAGCAGAACTATTACATTTTTAAACATTAAAACATGAACCAGTTAGAAAAAGAATATAATAAAATAAGTTGCGGAATTCAATCAATAAAAAAAATTCCGATATACTTCAGATTTCCCAGTTTTCTACCAACACCTAGGACAACAACTATTTTCCAAATAGGTTTAAAAAAAAAAAAAACCTGTTAAATTGGGAACACTGGAAAAGGGAGAAAAAATTCGCATCTTGATCTAGGAATTCGCGTAATGTTTTGCTGCAAAGGACCGAGAATATATCAAGTTGTAATACGGAATGCAGAACAACATTCCACGTTTTAAACGTCATATTTTTTCTTTAGTTTTATGGGCGATGTTAAAGGGATCGGGGGAAAAATATGCGTATTAAGCGGGAACGCATATTAACCGTAAGGGTCTTAACAGAGCCCGACTGTATTTGTTTTCTTTTGTGTATTTGTCGAAGTAGATGATGGGGACACCTATCTGTTTAGCTTAATTGAAATATCATTCTTTAGACATTTTGTTTTTCTTATACAATAGTACAACAGTTTCTATGCTACGGCATTTTGTCGTGTGCTTTTTTTTTTTTTTTTTGTAATACCCTTCTGTTTTTTAATATTTGTCAAAATAGCTAAGATATTTTTATGATTTTGGCTTGTCTGTCTGCCACTTATCTGTCCCTCCGTATTCTAACTTCTGTAAATATTTTTGGATTGCAAGTGTAACTTATATATATTAAAAAGCTTTACATAGCAAGATCTCAAAATGAAATATGTACAATTTATAGTTCCTTTACAGGGTTAATAAAAGAAAATTCGTTACATTATGGACTAAAGGAGAAATATTGTTTCCATCCAGTATCTTTTAGCTCTGCAATACTACATGTATTTCAGACATAACAAAATTAATATGCATTGATATCACCAACTGCAATATGATTTTCGTATAATATGGAGAGCAAAATTTTATAATGCATTTACAGGGTCACATGAAGGAATATTAAATAATGGCTCGCGAAGAAAATCCATTGAAGAGCATTTTAATGATTTTATACATTTCAAATACAAATAGAAATGACAAACAGTAATGAAGTATAATGAAATTTATACCGCATTACTGAGTTGCTCTATAAAATATCTACAGTTAAATACAGTATGCAGAGCATTTATTGTTCGTTTACGACGAAAATTTCTGCATTTTTCTGATTTGTAATCTCAAAATCTCGAATGCGAAATTTGTATTGCATTTTTGAAAATTACATACTTTCGGAAAATACCCTGTGTTTTTACAAATTTTTATTTATTTATTTATTTTTTAATGGCATGCAAATTATTATACATGGAAAAAATATATTAAATATACAATATCAAGACCCTTTAAAGAAAAAATAATTTATTAACAATAATCACTTTTCTTGTAAATAAGAAATACCAGTAAAGCATTTTTTTCCGTTTTTAGTAAAATCAAATGTTATTCTTTTTTTCTGTTGTTAAATAGTTTTCAAGTTAAAATTCGGCACTTTTTTGTATCATAGACTATTCTGACCCTCCATCATTGCCCAACCCCTGAACAATGACCTTAAATGTATTTAAATTGATTTTGAATCGAGAGATTTTTCAACTCGAAAAATTTAGCATTCATGGCCTGACTGTCTTCGACAAATATAGTTTTCTTATATAGCCACGAATGTGAATGATTTTATATTATTAAATGATAATTTATCTAAATAACGTACCTAGAGTAGGAGACCCTTCAGTTTTCGCAGCGTACACATGGTCATATTACCGGCGCTACGGTCTTTTTTAAGGAAAAGAACGTCCAATTTTTATGATTTTATATATTTAAATGAAAGTCTATTCAAAATTGCCGCCACCATTTAAAACGCGATACGATATCTCCGAGTATCCAAAAAATGTTACAAAGAGAATTCCCGAGAAATAAATTGATATATCAACAGACTAGACAATTTGTCAATTTATTATAATTTCTCTGTTACCAAAAATTATAAAATATTCTTTGCGATTATGGGAAAATACTTAATTAAATGCATATTTATTAAGTCATCTATTTATCTGAATCACAATTGTGGAAGCTGTCTCAGTTTGAAATGTCCAAATTAGTGACAGAGGGTCGCTATTAGTTTCGTTTGTTCAAAATGCGCTTCTGTGAAAGATTGTTGTAATATTGTATGCATTGCAAGATGTGCATCAAGCTTAGGATAAATGGGTAAAATATGGAGATAAAAAAGTATCGTTATAGAAGAAATTTAAAAATTAAAACAAATTATGATTTTCTTTGAAATAAAATACGTCAAAAAATGTACTATCTAAGATTTAAAAAAATCTTAATTCTGATAATAATCAATTTAATAAAAAAAAATATTTTTTGTTTAAGTTCAATATCTTCTTTAATCAATGTACGATTTCTGTTTTTGTAAGTATTATGTAAATACATAACAGTATTCATGTAAATTAATCTATATTATACTTAAATTTAAAAAAATACAAATACATAGAAAATGTAAAATAAAATATTTTTAACGAATATATTTCTTCATTTAAGTATGTATGTTGTACATATAATGATATCTTGCAGTTTCCATTGTTACCAGTTTCTGATGTCATGCTAAAGTTAAAACTTTATCGTACATACTGATATGATAATCATGTGTTCCTAAATTTCATGTTTCAAAAGCACTTTGAACGTGAGACTTTGAAAGTGTAAACAGTTTTGTCTGCAAAATTGTCACCGCTATACTTATCTCATTGTATTTATCGGCTTGTTAACTTTTGGTTTAGAAAATGGTGAACTTCATTTCATTTGCGTTTTGATGTAATAAATATACATGCGTATATGTGTTACGTATGTAACTGATAAATCTCGAAAACATGTTTAATTTCGCAACTAAAATTCTTATTAATAAAAATGTCCGAAATTAAATAATACCTATTACATAACAATTCACAACTGGTATAGATTTTAGAAAGTTATGTAATTAAATTTTCATGAGCATTTAACTATTGAGTTTTTCTCATTCGGTTAACATTTTATTAATACAGTAACATCCGGCTTTGAAAATTTCTATTCCATGGGGATCAGTCATACTAAATCAGCGGCCCACAGATCGCATGTGTCCCGGTGCAGCGACAATTTAATATGTGGTTTGAGGCACTTAATCGTTAACCCATACTAATACAATAAACTGAAATGCACATAAAAAAGCATTTAAGATCTTCAGCGTTTTTACTGTATTTGCATCAGAAGGTGAAATACACGACATGGCCATTGATGACCGTCCATTTGCGATTTTAGACATTTTGTTAAATATCTAGATAAATACATGAGGAATTATCCCGAAACTCTTAGTGTATAAATATTATAGTACAAGTCATACATTTCCGTAAAGATTTTTTCCCGAAACTCCATAGGGGACCGTCAAAAAATTAAAATTAATGAATATCTTTTGGATAACCCTGTCAAAACTAATATAGCAAAAGCGTTCAAACTGTAGATTATGATTAAGTGGCTTATTTAATAAACTGTGTTCATTTTTATGCGATTAGAATGTATACTTGTAGAGAAATTAAGATTTTTATAAAAATGGTCCCAAATTTTTCCAAGTTTTTTTTTCTTATAATTTTCAGAGTTCTTAATATAAAATAATATTATTTTCTGAAAACATGAGAAATAATATTGTACACAATACCCTGTAATCAGAATTAAAAAATAATATAAATTTTATTATAAATGAGAAGGTTTACTAAATAAGTTTTCACTGCGCATGCGTCAACGATATCAGGATTTCATTTGCATATTGTATTAGCTAAATATGTAGTGCAACATTTGTGAAAGTCTCAAAACAATAGCTTGAAAATTCTGAAAGTAATCGTCTATAGAATAAATACAAAATCCGTTGTTCCCAAAACTAAGCAAAAAAAAAAAAAAAAAAAAAAAAAAAAAAAAAAAAAGAGGGATTTTTTTCCAATAGTAGTACTTCTCATATTGTGCATTCTATATTGACACTAATCAATGAATATATGGATACAACCCCTCTTGTTTTTGCTTCATTTTAGAAATAACGGATTTTCAACTCATTCTATTGACGGTTATTTTCAGAATTTTCAAGCTATGATTTTGCGACTTTCACAAAAGTTGCTCTATATATTTAGCTAACATAATATGCAAATGAAATTTTGGTATCGTTGACGTAAGCGCAGTGGAAAATTATTTAGTAAACCTACTCATTTTTCATATAATTTTTATTATTTTTTAATTCTGATTACAGCATATTATGTGCAATGTTGTTTGTCATATTTTCAGGAAAGAATATTATTTTATATTAAGAACTCTGCAAATTATAAGTAAAAATATTGGAAAAATTTGGGACTGTTTTTATAAAAAACCTTAATTTTTCAACGAGTATACATGCTATCGACATAAAAATGAACACAGTTTATAACAATAAGCCACTTAATCATAATCTACAGTTTGAGCGCTTTAGCTACATTAGTTTTGACAGGGTTATCCAAAAGATATTCATTCTTTTTTAATTTGTTAACGGTCCCCTATGAAGTTTCGGGAGAAAATCTTCACGGAAATATGACCTATATTGTTATGTTTACACACTTAGAGTTTCAGGATAATTCCTCGTGTATTTTTCTAGATATTTAACAAAATGTCTAAAATCGCAAGTGGACAGTCATCAATGGTCATGTAGTGTATATCCTGTTGTTTATAATCACTTAAAATTATGTCGAAAGCCATTTCTTTAGTCAAAAGTTCGTTTTGTCCTTTTTCTTTCTTTCTTATAGTCTTTTTTTTTTTTTTTTTTTTTTTTTTTTGTCCGAGAGAGATGTACACATTTCTTTTTCTTCAACATTAATCAAAAATTACTTCAAATAAAGTTTGCATTATTTATTTCCTACATTTCTTTTCTCATTCAGTAAAAGATTGAGTATCGGAGAAAATCTTCTTTTTTATTATTTTTTTTCTTTTTAGAACTTGGGAATTATGCATTGTTATATTATTATGTTTTAGACATCATATAAAACTGTTACTTTTTAGGATTGAATGTTTGTTGCTACCGAAAACAATATACACCGCTATTGCCAATGAGCAAACTTCTCGGCGTACTTCTACAGCATTTGCAACAGCAATACAATATAAGTTAATTATTTGGAAATGAGTATTTTTTTAACTTCTGGTAATATTTCTTCTGTAATAAACGTTGAGTACTAGTTATAATATAATCTTTGTTATACTGCATTTTATACAATTTAACTTCATTTAATTAATGTTTTTTACTTCTTTAAAAGTGTATTGCGGCCCGCAGTAAAAAAAAGTTTGAGTATGGCTAATGTAAATAAATAAACTAGAGACTAATCGAAAATTCGGCAGGAACGATATTATCTGTATACGAAAAACCATGTTTCTTCCTTCAGAAAATTTGAATGAAGCACTCTTTATATATTGAAATAAACTTCATTCTTTATAATTATCAGACAGCACTGACTCAAGATTTGAGTGCAAATTATAAAGCAAGCAATGGATGTATGATTTAACTTTGAAAACATTTTTCACGTGCTCATTAAAAGCTGCAGACTTAACAGCAGTAAAGTTTTTATTTGAAACAGCGGAAGTGTTTTGAACACGCCTGGAGAAAGTTCTGGTTTAATTAATGATCATTTAGAAAAATCATTAAAAGAGGATTGACCCCTAGTTACCCCATCTCATGAGGTAATTGGGATCGGTGGTATTTTCTCTCATGCCTTACAAGATACTGAGTTAATGAGAATATTCAGTCATTAACTGTGTGTATTAATCGTTTGGAGAATATTTTAATGACATTATGCTACTTCAAATGTATTGAAACTGATATAAATCACTGAATTTCACTATGATCATATTAAAGCAGAGCATTCATATCAGATTTTATTAATTTACAGGGACGCACAAAAGAAATGGATTACAGTAGTGTTTTTGCGTAATAATTGTGGAGAATTCGTTTTAAAATTCTGTATGCGTTTTTAAATTTAATTAGTTTTTGCATATTACTCTGTATATATCAATTCTATAACTCAAATAGGGGGCTGCATAAAAGTTCTCATACCATTCTTCTTATTAGAAGAAATTGCTGAAGAAGAATTTTCTGAAATATATGTATCTTTTAAATAAGCTAAATTTTGGAATGTATGTTACTAATAGATACAAATCTATATATCTGCTGCTAAAAATCCGGATAATTTTCTGATTGTAAGTGGGAATAGCTGAAATTCGGATTTGAAATGCGTTATACATTTCCATTGGCGAAATGAGGTGTAATATTTTAATTTTTTAAATGATGCAGTTTTGTTAAATTTTTCTGAATATTTTGGAAAATGCTTCATAATTTATGCTTGCCGCATGTTTTATTCTTTTTTGTTTAAATTTAAATCTATAGCTATAGTTCAATATTCCTAAGATTTTTTTTATACAGATCTTTTTTTAGTGAAACATTTTTAAACTTTGACGGATAAAGTTTTTCTGTATGTTCTGGAAAAACAATGAACAAAAATTTTCACTCCAAACTAGTTGGATGTGCCAATCCCAAAATTTATTTCTATCTCATACATCTTAATACAACAAAAAAGTAGATACAGATGTTAATACTGCAATATTATTAACCTTTTATCTACCGAATTATGATTTCATGAAAATTTTACATTCTAAGACATTTTACCTAAATTGTTTAAACTAAATTAAATGACTTACATAACTATTTAATAAATTTTTGAAGGATTTTAGAAGGATTGAAGGATTTAGAAGGATCAATTAAATTTAAATTTACAGAGTTTTTGTGCCATAGTTATAACCCCACTCAAATCTTTTATTTTAAATTGTTTTCATAGTATTTTGCAGAATTATAAAATGTACAAATATGATGTTCTTATAACATAATATAGAAATATTTACGAATTGAAAAATCCCCATCCCCCTCCCTCAGCGCCAAGAAAGCTGAAAAAATACAAAGGCAAAAGTAATCATACTTATATAATATTTTTGTTTGGTGTAACCAGTGAAGCTTTTGAAACAAAATAAAGTAATGTATCTGTAACTCATTCTAAAACGTATTACAACTGATTTATGTATTAATAGAATTTTATAATAAGTAATTTTAATGGTACTTTTAAGTACCATCGACAGATAAAAAGTTAAATTAGCACTGTGCCAACTAGAATTTTTATTTTAAATTTCTGCTTCAGTCAATCAAACGGAGTAATAAACAGTTGGATGTGCCAATCCCAAAACTTTCTTCTATCTCATACGTATATTTTAATATTTAAAAAAAGGGTTACTCATTTTAATGCTTTAATAATTTTAATTCAATACCATACCAACTTTGATTTTCATCTTAAATTTCTGCTTCAATCAATTAATCGGAGTAAAAACGAATTTCCGTCTCTGCACGAGCCGATGGACAATAGAATGATAGGTAGATTTTTTTTTTCAAATTCAAGGAGGACCTACTTGCCTTACCAAAAAATAATCATATACAAAAAATTTAGTTCAGTTCTAGAACTAACTTCATACATTTTTATGTGGTGCAATATTGAAAATGGCATAAAATTTGCGATTGCAGCGCCCCCTTCCGGCGGATTTTTTTTTTCAGATTCAGTGCGATCCAACTAGCCATAGCCATACACTTACGCAAAAAATTTCGTTCAATTCGAAGCATAACTTCATGTACTTTTGGTCGATACAATATTGAAAATGGCACAAAAATCGCGATTGCAGCGCCCCCTTCCGATGGATTTTTTTTCAAATTCAGGGAGGTCCAACTAACCATAGTCATACACTTACACAAAAAATTTGGTCGAATTCGATGCATAACTTCATGTACTTTTGGTCGGTACAATATTGAAAATGGCAAAAAAAATCGCGATTGCAGCGCCTCCTTCCAGCGGATTAATTTCAAATTCAGAGAGGACCAACTAGCCATAGTCATACACATACAAAAAAAATTTGGTACAATTTGATGCATAATTTCATATACTTTTGGTCGGTACAATATTGAAAATGGCACAAAAATCGCGATTGCAGCGCCCCTTTTGGCGGAATATTTCAAACTGAAGGAGGACCTGCTTGCCACAGCCAAAAACATTCACAAAAAAATTGGTTCAATTCTATGCATAACTTCATACACTTTTTGATGGTAGAATGGCGACATACACACAGACACACACACACACACAGACACACGGACAGACAGACATTTTCTAAAAACATGTTTTTGGAATCTCTGACCCCTAAAACGTGTAAATCCGTCGAAAACCGGAAGTCGAAAAAAATTTCGATTACAATACTTTCTTCTATTGAAGATAGAAGAAAGTAAAAAGAATATTGCCCAGTTAAACTGATGGCATTGAGAGCATGGGCTATGCATACTACAGCCTTATATTTTCTAGGAATAATGCAATGAGAAAAAATATATACCGCCTACACCTAGAATGAACAGTTAATCACTTTCTGAACACCTAAGCTAGACTATAGATGACCGTAGTGTGCGAATAGGTTAAACAACAAAACTGAATAGACTAAATGATCTAGATTTCTGGCCTCGTGTTTTGTAGGTGACGAAACGATATTGAATCGTTACAATATCAAGAAATTATTGCTTGATTTCGGGAATGGTTTCATAAATGATAATTATAGTTATTAAATCAAACCTTTTGTGTTCGCATCTATTTGCAGATATTTTTAAATAATTTTGACCACGAGAATATAGGAAAACGCTCTTGAATTCTAATAGGAGACTCTAGAACTCTCTAGCAAAGGGAGTTAGAATTTATAAGGATGGCATGGAACTATTTTTTCTAGAAACAATTTATATTCTAGATACCAGAACTATATTTTTTTCTCAGTGTGCCTTTCGAAAAATACTTTAAGGGAGGAAATAGCCCTCCCATTTCCTCTCTTTATACTTAATCATTGAATCCCCAAAACTAATCAGAAATACGCTTTCTCATATATTAAACCTATATACAACATTCGAAGCACTTCCGATAATTCGGCATATAAACTCATTTACATAATTTAAGTGGAATTAATCCCCCCTTTTATACTTAACCATCATACCTCCAAAACTATTCAGAGATTCATCTTATCAGAAACAACCTACATCCAAAATTTATAACAAATCGGATATTCATACATAAAAACCCATTTATCTAATTTAAGTAGGGAGTAATCACTCACTGAGAAAAAAATACAGTTCAAGCATATAGAATCTAAATTGTAGCTCTAGAAAAAATAGTTCCATGTCATCCTTATAAATTCTAGCGCCCTTTGTTAGAGAGTTCCAGAGTTTCCTACTAGAATTTAAGAGCGCTTTCCCATATTCTCGTTGCCAAACATATTTCAAATTTTCTCTAAATAGATGCGAACACAAGAGGTTTAATTTAGTAACCATAATTCTAGTTTATGAAACCATTCCCAAAATCAAGCTATAATTTCTCGAAACTGAAACAATTCAATATCGTTTCGTTACTTAGAAAACAAGAGACTAGAAATGCTATGTCAGTTCGTCTATTCAGCTTAGTTGTTCAACCTATTCGCATCTACAGTTCTAGTTTAAATATTCAGAAAGTGACTAATTATTCATTCTAGTTGCAGGCGGTATATTTTTTTTTCTCAGTGCTCGTACCCCTTTTATACTTAACAAAATAACCCCCAAATTAATCAGGGAAGCATCTTATCACTATGAACATGTATCCAAAATTTGAATCAAATCGGTAAATCATCAACCTAAATTAAGGGGGGTGACCAACCATTTCGACGTCTTTGTACTTATCCAATGATCATCCAATACTAATCATGGAGGTGCCTCATCAGAATGATCCTATATCTAAAATTTGAATGAAATCTGATAATTCTACATGATAAACTCTTTTATCTAAAATTTGAATGAAATCTGATAATTCTACATGATAAACTCTTTTATCTAAATTAAGGGCGGGGGATTAGCATCCGTTTTCCTTCCTTATACTTATTCAATGAACTCTCGAAACTAATCATGAAAATTCCAATAAGAATTATCCTATATCTAAAATTTGAATGGAATCTGATAATTCTGCATGAAAAACCCATTTATATAAATTAAGGGGGAGGTATTGACCCCCGTTCCCCTTCTTATACTTATGAAATGAATTCCTAAAACTAATCAGTGAAGCGTCTTATCAGAATACAATTATATCCAAAATCTCAATTAAATTGGATATTTTTATCATGAGTTATTGTGTTACATACGCACATACATACATACAGAATGGAAGGGAACATAAGCTTTCAGGCTTTGATAGCCTGTGAGCTAAAAATCAGTTTCTCTCGATTCTAATACTTATTAAAATCAATAGTTTTTCGTTATTCTGTTGTTCATCAGTTGTTTTCGAATAGTCGGATTGGAAAGAAGCGAGTTCTCGTCGATGCCTGACTATTGACGGACAACACAACTACGAAAAGCGAGAAAATTATACAAAAATCGCTTTCACAGCGCCTCTTTCCAGCAAAATATTTCCAAATTCAAGGACACCTGCTGGTCATAGCCCGAAACATACACAAAGAGATTGGTTCCATTTCTCCATAACTTCATGCACTTTTCGATTGTAAAGTAAAAAAAAAAAAAAATGACACAAATATCACTATTACAGCAGCCCCTTGTGGCAGATTTTTTTTTTTTTTTTTTTTTTTTTTTTTTTTTTTTTTCAAATTCAAGGAGAACCTGCTGGCTTTTGCCAATAACATGCAGAAAAAATTTGGTTCAATTCTAAGAATATTTTCTAATTTAAGGAGAAACAACTAGCCACAGCCAAATACATACAAAAAAATGTGATTAAATTCTATGCATAAATTCATATAGCTTTCGATGGTACAGTAAAAAAATGGCGCAAAAATCTCTTTTATATCGTCCTCTTCAGGCAGAATTTTGTCAAATTCTGGGAGAACCTGCTCGCCCTTGAAAAACACATACACAAAAAATCTAGTTCAATTCTATGTATCACTTCATCAACAACTATACTTTTCGATAGTACAATAATGAAAATTGCACAGACATCGCTATTGCCATCCCCCATCCGGTGAATTTTTTTTATATCAAGTGAGGACCTACTGGCTATAGCCAAAAACATACACAGAAAAATTGGTTTAACTCTATGCATACACCCTATGAAAGCAGCAGCAAGACTTTAGCTGCTTTGAGTTTTGCTGGTGGTGTATTTAAAAAGTATCTTCGTTCTTATTGAATGATGAAACTAAAAATAAAAGACTTGTTTGAGAAATTTTTAACTTAATCTTTGATTTACTTAGCTAAATTGTTATACAGTGCAGTGTATTTTAATAGCTTTATAATTTTGAAAATAATAACAGTTGTAAAAGTAAATATTTTTTATAGCATAGATTTCTAGATAAATTTGCACATTTTTACATTTTTTTAGAAGTTTTATAAAACAAAATTATCTTTATTTAAAAAAAATAATAATAATGTCAAAAGCGATAAAAACCTTTTACAGTCATACTCGTTAAAAACTGAGCATAACAAGTTTAGCTGCAGTAATAAAAGAACTCGCTTGTGCCCTCATTCTGTTTAACACTAGAACAGCCGGATTTTGGACTTACTTAAAACCGCCGTTCGGGGTCAATTTGACCCCCATAAGAAATTCAAGCCAGTACAAAATAAAAACGTTTTTTCTTGATAAATGATGTTTAAATTGCAAAATATAAAATTTTTTAAGATTTTACAATTTTTCTTTTTTATTTATTTTGTTGTTAGAGTACGTCTATGTCCATTTTTACTTTTTTTTTAAATGACGGTATATAAATGACAATACATAATTCAATATATTTTATTACACAATACCGCACAATATAGTTAATTATATGTATGTAATAATATATATATATCATAATATATTACACAAAAAAAGTGATAAAAAAGAAAAAAATACAAATGCAAATAATACAAATAAGCACACAATATGCTTCAAAGTGAGAAAATAAAGAAAATAAATCCTGAATAAGCATATAAACGTGTTCAAAAGTTACTTAGACATCAGCTCAAAAACAGAAATATGCGCGCTACTCTGTGAAAGCAACACATTTACCATGTTTTCAAAATTAGTTTCTGACATCCCTTACAGCTTACATAAGTTTTATTCCATCCCTTGCAATGTTAAAGGCACATTTCTTTTGCATCAGAGATTGTACTTGACTATTAGAGGGAGGTGGTAACATGATGCCAAATTTCTGCGGGTTATTTGTCATGTATTGGATAAATCTGCACCTTGATTTACATGGCAACAACTGTTCAACAAAGGTTATTCCTTCTCCAGAATTACAACACAAATAACAATTTGCAATCAGGTTGCACCAGGTTTCAAAAGCAAGAACAAATTTATTTGTGGCAGGTGCTTCTCCCAGTTACTTCGCACATCCAATCTGAGATACCGCATGATTTTAGAAAAAGGATTGCGTGACATTGTCTTTTTGAA
The DNA here is from genome assembly GCA_964019185.1 of Maratus speculifer. Classification (NCBI taxonomy): domain Eukaryota; kingdom Metazoa; phylum Arthropoda; class Arachnida; order Araneae; family Salticidae; genus Maratus; species Maratus speculifer. Next base: position 117,895,154 of record OZ025291.1, read on the forward strand.
CACAGATGGTCCCCAACTTTTGTTCCATAAATCATCTGCACAAAGTTTTCAATGACCTAGTGCAAAACGGGCATATAAGAGGGCGAAAAAAATCATCGAGTTCTACCAGAGAAACATACCAGTTGCTATCAATTCCAAGCTGACGTAGTTCTTCAGCAATTGTGCATGTTTGAACAGCATTGCTGCAATCACCATCAAAGGCCAGGCTGAAGTTGTATTTGTCCCAATGTTACGACGAGCAAACGATGTTGTTCCACTTGCAATTTTCACAACATTTCGAGCTGGTGTGCGATCTGTAGTGGAAGTAGGGCTGATAAGTCACATCTGAATCTAAAGAATAAAATTTGATGATGTGTACTTTTAGCGACTCTTGCCAGCAGAAATGTTAGGTATGTTGTTGTCTCGTCCTTCTCCACGTGAGCTTCCTGATCCACAAGAAACAAGGGAAACCACTTTGGTAGAATTTTGCACGGCATCACTGATACTGCTTTCAGAATACGACGCGTTCTGTAAATTTACATTATGCCAGCGCTGCTAGGATGCCTGCATATTTCATAATAGAGTCGAAATGCTTAGAAGAACCCTCCTAACTGAAGGCGAGCACGCAACAGAGAGACGATTACTTCCCTTCCCCCTACATCACTATGCTTCATCCAAACAAAGCAAAACTGGAGTTTAATTTTCTGTTTTTAGTAATCGCAATAAAAAACGGGTGTCCCCCTGCACAGTAAGCAAAAACGAGATATCGGGAATTCAAAAACAGACTTTAACTTGAAAATTTGTCATTTTTCTTATGAGGGTCAAAATGACCCCTTTTGGCTGTTTTAGGTATTTCTATGATTATTTTCTTTAATAATTAATGTAGAAAGATGAAAAATTGTCACAGTATGCTTGATAATATTTTAGAAAAAGTAAAAAAATATGAGTTGCGGTGTTCGTTTACATGTCGAAACAAATCTTTGGAAATTGGAAAAAAAGGTGAAATGACCCCAACGGCGCTTCTAGTATTAAAGCGTCCAAGTCGTTGGGGTATCACCGAATCGATATCAATTTAATGAGATTTCCTTACACAAATAGATAGATAAACCAGAGCTATTTTATACAGTGTGCTTATGTATATAAATATAAATGCATTTATTTATATATGGTGTTTATGTAATGCGGCGACAAATAGAGAGATGGGATACACAGTCTTTGATTTCTGCATAAACCTTTCGCTAGGGTCATCACAATTGAATCGGCCATTTCAAAACACCACATAAGTTATGATTTTTCCGAATATACTTTTTTTTTTTGCCGCAAAACCTTCCGATCATAGGTAGACCTATGATCTGGATGATAATCTTGTAAGTCAGTTTATTCCTTCCTTTTCAAGCAATTCCTTTAATTTTTTGTTCATTACTTAAACGATATAAGTCAGTTAAGTGTTTTTGCATGCAAATGTTATCTTCATTATAAATGTTATCTTCATTAATTTTAATTGAAAATACCTTTAATATATCTTTTTTCTTCAAATTAAACACGCCCTAACATCGTTTCTTGCTAAAACAGCATAAGTCAGTTAAAGTTTTTCTGTTATTACTATTTTATTATTCATGAACTATAAAACTTATTCGATATTTACAATTTTTGAACTCCAAACTCTATATCCAGCCAAAAATAAATCCATAAAAATTCATTTACATATGAATAATTCAGTTTCTTTTTATTTATTAAAAGTTCTGATTCTGTGAGTTATGTGGTTTTTAAAATGACCGATTCAATTTCAATGCCTTAAACTTACAAGCAAGGTCTCCATACGGGCATACTCCAAAAAATCTGAAAAATTACAGAATGTTCTTCTGATGAGGATATATGCGTTATTTAAAAAACAAATTCTGCAGAAGTTCCATACAACGTCAGCAAAAAAATAATGAAATTTTCGTTGTAATGCAATTTCAAAAAAATATTTGTTTTCATGTCAAATACACCTTAAGGAAAAAGAAAATTTCAAAGTTGAACTTGTTTACATAAATTTAATTTAAAATAAGTTTCGTTTTGCCAGTTTTAGTTTGTTTTAAGTATAATTTTGTTATATCGATATTTATATATATTTATATTCAAATTTAACGATCAAGATTTGCGATTCAAAACGAAATTCATAATTTAAATTAATTAAAAATATTTCAAGCTCAAAGGCGAATTGAACATTGTCGATTCGATTTTGTTGTTATGAAAACATTTGGCTTTTATTTTTGAATACGCTTAAATGTATGAAAATAATTTTTCTCAATATGAATTTTTTATGCATGAAAATATTTTTTCCAGTCATAAATTGAATAAGTACAGCTACAAGCAAGAAATATGTGTAATACAATATATATAAATACTTTTACAAATATAACTAAAGTAACCCAGATATTACCATAACAATAAGCCAATGAAATCTATTAAACTCTCTCATTGTTTCTGTTTAAATTCACTAAATACCATTTAAACGCACGATAAAAACCCAACAGTTTTCAGTTGCATTAAAATCGTTTGCTTTTGGCGAGGAAAAGTGTTTCTCACCAAATCGCGCGATGCTCTCGTCTTTTCACAACAAATATTCAAAAGATTTTTTTTTTTTTTTTTTTTTTTTTTTTTTTTTTTACATTCTTCTTACTGTAATTCCGTCACTAATTTTGGCTGATACTTTATTACATACATAATTAGTATTTTTTTTATCAAAAAATTCTAGGTATGCTCGATTTGAAGATATTCCTTGTTAGTAATAGTAGCACTTTACTTTAGTCGAAAAACATCCTTATTTTGAACTTACTTCATATCTTTATTATCAATTTTCTCTTCATTATAATCCTGCATATTGAAATTAAATATAAATTGACATGGTGATGATCAATCAATCTTGTCAATGAATAAAAAGAAAAAAACTTTACTTTGTGCTTTTATACATTACTGTTAATACTTGTGAAAGTTACTACGAAGTCTTTTTTTATGCTTGAAAAAGAAAAAAATAAATATGAAGGTTATTAAAAATAGTCTTGAATACTAATGTTATTTTAATCATTTTTATCATATGTTATTAGAAAGTCTAATCAGAGTTATGTCTGTTTGAGCCAGAATCAGGAATAGCTTAGTTTAAAAAAAAAAAAAAAAAAAAAAAAAAAAAAAAAAAAAAAAATCGAACTTTGAATATGTAATCTGTTAGCATCATAGTGCAAAGTAATAAAATATGATTTTAGCATATATAGCATATTCATATGCATTACTGTTTAAATATTTATGAAGAACTTGTTTTTCTTTCTATTTTTTTTTTTTTTTCAAAAGATACATGTATATAAATTTCCTATTTATTTATATCTCGTATTTTGTAATATATCTATTGTTTAAATATGTATCTGTTGTTTTTATTCTTTTATTTATCTTTCTTAATTTCGTTTTAATCACACTCAACAGTTTGGCATTTTTTCTTGTACAAAATCTAGTCTGATACTAGCAAAGAATTTTCGAATTTAACTGTATATTGAACATGTCACTGTTTGCTTTACCTAGAGTCCACTCTAGTCAAAGTCAGTACCTCAATATACGTCAGTTTTTGATTAGGAAACAAAGATCGCAACACATTAATTCACTCAAAAATAAACACTGGTTAGTGCTAAAACCAACCCCAGATTAGATTTTTGTTCATGACTTTAAGAATAGTGAAGATAATGTAATGAAATTTGTTTGGCTACCAACCTGCTGATTTTACAAAGAGCGATGAAAGTATTCATAATAAGGTACACTACTTAACTCAGGGTACTCATACACGCACTGATGGCGTCCACTGCCAGTTCTTAGTGTGGTGTTAGAACATTTTGGATATAGGATGGCAAATTTGTTCAAAAGTTTACTACAATATATTTATTGTCTTTAAAGTGGTGACAGAAAATTCTGATTTAGTTTGGAATGAATTTGTTTAGATTTTTTACTAAGCAAATTGCCAATCCGTGTTTCATAGAAAAATTTAGCTGTCCTGACATGCGCTATCTCCTCCTCCATTCGTTACATTGACTGAACAAATGCATCTATAATCTATACAGTCATTAGGGGGGGGGATGTCCTTCTAATTTTGCAGCAAGGTATTATATAAGAAAGTTTCTGGTACCGATAGTTGGAAATAACGCCTTCTTTTAAATGATGTAAATAAAATTTGCTTGGGGGACCACCTGTATATCACACAATCCTAAAATTTGTTTTTTAGTAGCAATACCCAAGTTTGACACCATAAATAAAATCTAACCCCTTCAATAAGCCCAAATAAAAACATTTACGAAATTCACACAATTACTTTCAGAAAAATTAATTATTTTAAAATGAGCATATTTTAGGGCCTCTATTCAAGATGAAGGAAATTCTACAAAATATCTATGTCACTTCTATCAATGTATTACTTTTAATCAATATAATCATTTTATTCGCTTAATATATTTCAACTATTGCTTGCCAAATCTTTCAATAAAATGAGTAAAATATTTCTTTTTTTTTAATTATGCTTTTTTGCACATAATAGACAGCCCCTTCAGAGAACATTTTGAATTTTTTAAACATGATTTGAAAGCTATTTGAAAAAAAAAATAAATAAAGAATACTGCCCAGTTAAACTGATGGCATTGAGCTCACAGGCTACAAATACTAATTGTACATTAAAGCCTTATATTTTCAAGGGTTAATTCCGTTCGAAAAAAAATTAAGAAGGGAAAACAGCTCTCCCCTTTCCTCTTTTTTTATACTTAATCATTGAACCTCCTATACTATCAAAGACATGCTTTATCATATAAAAAATCTATATCTAAAATTCAGAGCAAATTAGATAATTCTTAATAAAAATCCATTTAGCATTTATATAATTTAAAAGGAGTTATCCCCCTCTTTTATACTTAACCATTAAACTTCCAAAGCTATTCAGAGATTTGAACGAAATCTGAAAATTCTGCTTGAAAAACCCATTTATATAAATTAAGGGGGGGGGGCATTAGAACCCCTGTTCCCCCTATTTATACTTATTCAATGAACATCTAATAACAGTCACAGAATCGCCTCATCAGAATGATCCTAATCTAAATTTTGAACGAAAACTTAATTCTGCATGAAAATCTCATTTATATCAACTAAGGGGAGGAAAATGAGCCCCCCGTTCCCCCTCTTATACATATCGAATGAAATCCAAAAACTAATCAGGGAAGCGCCTTGTCAGGATATACCTACATACAAAATTTCAAGTGGATAGGATATTTTTATCATGAGTTATCGCGTTACGCACGAACGAACATACAGAACGGACGGGCACATAAGCTATCAGACTATGATAGCCTGTGAGCTAAAAATGAAATTGAGAATTCGCATAAAGCAGGGCACAATAAGTATAAATTATCAGGGTCGTAGTGGCATAACAGAGAGGGCGATGGCAAAATGGATAACAAGGGCGCCGATCGTCTTACGAAAGGGCGCAAATCCTTACACACACGCATATTTATATGTATATATATATATATACAAAGCTGTATGATATAAACGCACGCTGTGCGCAGAAAATTTTACGAACTTAGCAAAAAATTTTAGGAAAGAAACAATTTTTATTTTTGTAACTTTTTTTTAGTACCAAAAAATAAAAATAGCCACCAATTTTATGTTGGTATTATTTTCTGTTAACACGAATTTCATCAAAAAACGTCGAAAAAATAGCGAATTTCAGCAAAAAATCGCATAAAAAATGTGCATTTCAACAAAGAATAGTGTAAAAACGAACATTTCGACTAAGGACGCGCGAAAAACGTAAATTTTATCCAAAGACGGCGTAAAAAACGCGAATTTCATCCAAAGACCGCGCTAAAAACGTACATTCTATCCATGAATCGCATAAGAAACGCTAATTCGTGCATAATTTGCTTAAAAAAACGCAAATTTCGTGCATGCATTGCATAAAATATGCAAATTACATCCATTAATCGTTAAAAAATAACAAATTACGTGTATAAATTGGGTGAAATGGAAATTACGTTCATGAATCGCATAAAAACACGAATTACTTCCATAGATAATAATAATAAAAAAAAAACCCGCTAATTTTGTCGACAGATTGTTAAAAAAAACCGGAAATTAAACAATGAATCGCATAAAAATAGCGAATTACATTCATGAATCGTATAAAAATAGCGAATTACCTTTATGTCATCACGTAAAAAATGCGAATTATGTTCATGCTTGGCATAAAAATAGGGAATTGCACCTGTAACATCCGTAAAAACGTAAATTACGTTCATGAATCGCATAAAAAACGAGAATTACGTTCATGAATCGCTCAAAAAACACAAATTTTGTCGACAGATTATTCAAAACACGAGAATTTCGGCGACAGATCGCTCAAAAAACGCAAATTACGCATATATGAGTCACATAAAAATAACAAATTACGCCTTTAAATTGCGTAAAAAATGCGAATTGCGTTCATGAATCACATAAAAAATGCGAATTACGGTCATGAATCGCATAAAAAATGATAATTACATCCATAATTCGCTCAAAAAACGCAAATTACGTCCGATAAATAGATTTTAAAAAGGCGAATTTCGTCGACAGATCGCTCTAAAAACGCAAATTACGTCCATGAAACGCAAAAAATAGCAAATTACGTCTATAAATCGCGTAAAAAACGCGAATTACGTTCATGAATAGCAAAAAAATGCGAATTATGTCCATAAATCGCTCAAAAAACGCAAATTTCGTGGACAGATCGCTCAAAAAACGCAAATTACGTCTATGAATCGCATAAAAATAGCGAACTACGTTCATGAATTGCATAAAACCGGTGAATAACATCAATAAATCGCTCAATAAACGCAAATTACGACCATGAAATTCATAAAAAAGCGAAATGCGTCCATAAAGCACTAAAAAACGCGAATTACATAATAAAAGAAAATTTCGTCCATACCAAAATAACATAATATTTAATTTTTTTTAAACATAAATCAATTTTCAGAAAGTTTTTGACCCAATATTATGTGCGCAGAAAATACACAAATAAAAAAAAGTTCTCCGCAAAATATTGCACTTAAAAAAAATCTTGGTATTAAACAAGCGTTGCCAATTTAGAGAGTTTCTACATAATACAATCTCTAAAATGCAAATAATAATTATGATTAACAATATTCCAAATCGTGGTAAGAAGGACGTCTATTTTATGTGAATTATTATTATTTTTGAAAGGATTTTCTTTCTTTCTTTTCTTCAATAACATATAAATTAGTTTCAAACTAAACACGAGTACAAACAATACACGCACACGCAATATATATATATATATATATATATATATACTAGGGGGGCCCCGCCCCCCTGCTCGCTATGCTCGCCAACCCCCCGCGTAATCGCTTCGCGATTCCAAATTATTGTCTACTCCTGCTTGCTGCGCTCGCCAATAACCCATGGTATGAATAAGCAGTTGCAGACCTTTCAAATGATGTGTCACACAATTGGTGTTGTAAAGAAATTACAAAATGCGCCCCCTCTGAGGGCAGAGGGGGGAGGGGTTACACACAAGGTATCCATAATATGAATAAGCAGTTGCAGACCTCTCAAATGATGTGTCACACAATTGGTGTTGTAAAGAAATTAAAAATGTGCCCCCCTGGGGGGCAGAGTGGGGGATGACACACAACACATCCATAATATGAATAAGCAGTTGCAGACCTTTCAAATGATGTGTCACTCAACTGGTGTTGTAAAGAAATTAAAATTGTGACCGCCCCCTCCCCTGGGGAGAGCAGAGTGTGGGGGTGACACACAAGACATCCATAATATGAATAAGCAGTTGCAGACCTTTCAAATCTTGTGTAACACGACTGGTGTTGTAAAGAAAATAAAAATGTGTCCCCCCCTGGGGAGCAGAATGGGGGATAACACACAAGACATCCATTATATGAATAAGCAGTTGCAAACCTCTCAAATGATGTATCAAACGACTGGTGTTGTAAAGAAATTAAAAATTTGGCGAAATATTATAGTTATCGCCAAGTTGGCGTCACTTTTGACAACTAATTTTGGACGCCAAATTTGGCGATATATCGCCAAGTTGGCGACAAACTTGGCGATTGTTGGCGATGGTAACCTTTCCTCTCTTTATGGTAACCCATATGGCGATGCATAGACGGAGCCCTTTCTTGATTGGTCTATTCGTCTCATGGAAGGAGTGGACAACCCGGATTCGTTAGTTCCGGAAATCTTCCACATCAGCATCATTCCAGGAGTCATTCCTTTTAAGGCTAGTTTTTTTTTACTATAGAAGGATATATATTAATCTTAAAATTAGTTAATAAAATGACAACGTGAGTTAAAAAGTTTCTTTTTTCTTGTAAACTATTAAAATTAAAAAAGAAAAGAAATACTTTGTTCGAAACACGCTACATAGAAATTTTTTCAGAGTACAAATCCCAAAAAATATAAAATATTATGACTATTTAATAAATTAATATTTATTTAAAATTATTTAAGTAATAAGAAGTAATATTTATTGAAAATTATTTGACTAGTAAGAAATACAATTTGATTTTAAATAAATATTACATTTACTTAATTAATTCAAACTTTATTCCGGATATCTGAATATCAGACTCCATTACATCACTATTTCAAAATAAAAAATGAATTATTAAATAAAACGAATTAAAACAATTTTATTGGCCAAAAATTAAAAAGTTCAAAATATTATTTTATGCAATTAAATAATATTTTATGTTATGCAATCACTAGGATATAAATACTAATTATGGTGCAAAAATTTTCCAAATCATTATAAAAATGACGTCTATTTTATATGAATTACTTTTTAGAAAAAGGGATCTTTATTTTTCTTCTTTTGTTTAACAATATATAAACTAGTAAATCTGCAGATCAGGAGCCTCAACGTCAGCTTTGGAAACTTTAATTTAAAATTTTCATAGTACTTAATTATTTATAAGAATAAAATAAGAATTAGAAGTTTTCAGCCTTCAAAGGCGGTAAATTAAAAATTTAGTTATGTTAGGATATTCTGAAATTTTCATGATCTATTATTTTTGTTTTTTTATTATAACATAGTAGATTTCTTCAGGGGGGCTCCGCCCCCCTGGACCCCCCGTACCATCAATTGATTTAAATTTGCCACTTTCTAATAATTGTGCTAATGGTTATTGTATATCTTGCATTTCCTTATACATTTTGATTTATAAGGATAAGTAACAGTTTGGACAAATATTTTTCATTATCTTCATACTTCTACATACCTGCCAAACTTTTGTAAGTGTAAACTCAGTAATCTAGAGTTTTACAATTTTGTTTCCGAAAAGAATTTTTTTTTTTTTTTTTTTTTTTTTTTTTTTTTTTTTTTTTTTTGATTGCATTTTGTAGCAATTATAGCGGGACAGACAAACATACAGAAGAACAGACTAACAGATGAAAAACAATAAATTTCGTGTCTTCAAAGTAAGCCTTCACTGAAGTTTCGGCAATGGCGTTATTTTTCATGAGTTATTGATATCCATGTTTCTTGTATTTTTAACGACTACTATAAAATACCTGTTTTTGTTCAATTATGGCGTCAAATTTTACCAATTAAAATATTTTGTTAAAAATATAATTATTTTTTATTTCTTTTACTTCTAATTATGCCCCCATTTTTGTCAGAAAAATTTTTATTAACGAAACAAATTTCCGTGTTTAATATTTAACAAAGTACTATTTTTATTTTTATTTTAATTCTGACGTGATATTTTTTTTTTTTTTCTTAGTTTGATTTTTCGAATGGAAATTGCTCAATTGAAACTTATTGCCGTTAGAAAATTATTCCAGATTTTTTTTTTTTTTTTTTTTTTTTTTTTTTTTTTTGCAACGATAAAGGAAATTGGTTAAATTTTATCTAAAAAATCGCTCTTGATTCTGTATGAAAAAGAAGGAAATTTTGAATTATTAAGGAAAATATTTGAATAAAATTAATAAAACATAGCCTATATTCTTTTCTGGGCTATGTTATATTTATCCGCAAAGATACAAAGACATTAATTAATTTATCAGTTTTGACATTTAAATTTTCGTACACTCTTTCAAATTTATAGCATTAAAATATAATAAGGATTAAGATGAATGGTTGCTTAGCAACCATTAAGAGAAAATAAAGAAAATGAAATAAATGCATTTTAAATAAGTAAATCTCTAAACCAAATTAGTTTATATTATTGGAACACATTTATAAAAAATCTCCAAAATTTGCAGTAATAACTTTAAAAATCTGACAAATGCATAGACGAAATTTCAAAACAATTCGAATAATTTAACTGGTAAATTTCAGTATCCATTTATCATTGAATTCCATTAATGAAATGTGTCATTTTCTCTCAAGGAAAAAAAAATTGAAAATCTTTTGATTTTCAATTTTTTTTGGATTTCAAGCCAATTAGATGTTTTTTACGTTAGTTATCGCGGAACAGACAGACTGACTGACTGACAGACTGACAGACGGAAACCAAAAAATTTCGTGTCTCCAAAGTAAGCCTTCACTGACGTTTCGGCAATTAATTTCAAATTAAATTTAGACTATATATATATATATATTATATATACATATATAAAAAAAAATTCCTATTATGAAATTAGTTAATAAAAGGACAATATAACTTAAGAAATTTCCTTTTTTTTTTTTAAACAATTAAAATAAAAAAAAGGAAAAGAAATTACTTTTTTTCAGAAGCGCCTTATAGAATTTTTTTCATAGTACCAATCTCAAGAAATGTGGAATGGATTAATATTTATTGAACATTATTTAATTAATAAGAAGTAAAATTTGATTTCAATTATATTTTACATTTACTTATTTGATTCAAACCTTATCCAGAGTATCTGAATAATAATATCCATAAAATTATATCCAAATAAAATATTAAAATAAAACGAAATTAAAACATTTTCATCGGCTCAAAACTCAAAATTTCAAAATATTATTTCATAAAATTCAATAATATTTTGTATAATACATTCTCTAGGATACAAATACTAATTAAGGTGTAAAAAATTTCTAAATCGTGGTAAGAATGGCATCAATTTTACAAGAATTATTTTTAAAAAGTTTGTTTTTTTATATAACATGAAAATCAATTTCAAATTAGTAAAAAAAAAAAAAAAAAAAAAAAAAAAAAAAAAAATTACTTTAAAAAGTTGATAAAATGATAATGTGACTTAACAAGTTTTTTTTTTTCCCCTTGTAAATAATTAAACTTTTAAAAAATAAAATAAGCTGACATTAACATATGTTAAAATATTTTAATATTATTTATTAAAAATTAATTAACTAATAAGAAGTAAAATTTAACTATATGTTACTTTACTACGTTAATTCAAATATTATGCCGATTATCCGAATAACAATCTCCATACAATTGTTTTCAAATCGAAAATAAATATTAAAATAAAACAAATTATAACAATTTCATTGAATAAGAACTCAAAAATGCAAATTATTATTTTACACAATTCAATAATATTTTATGTAATACACTCTTAAGAATGCACTATACTAAAATACTAAATATGGGGTAAAAATTTTGAGATAAGTTATTTTAGCTCGGGGTAAGGATGTCAATTTATGTAAATTATTAAAAAAAAAAGTTTTCTGTTTCTTTATTTTTTTAACAATAAAATGATATTATACAGCAGTTTTGATTTGAATACTACTTTTTAAACAGTTATATAGACATAAACAATCTTGTGAAAATGATACAAATATTAATAATAAAAAAGTGATAATAAGTAATCTTACCTTATACTGTTTTTCTATGGACAAATCATACACTATTAAAAAAGTATGAAGCACAAGCTTTTTAAAAGAAAAAGCTTTAAGATTACAGAAGCAGCAGTACGAACGGTTTATCGAGGTGCCTAGGACCGGATTACAACTAAATAGGTAAATAATTCAGGACACAGGCAAATATTGTAAAGATGGAGTTGTTCTTTGACACTGGATGGTACGAGAAAAACAAAGCACGTTGCACCCTGCTCCAGGAGCACTTTATTATACTATTCCGGCTTATCGGTTGAAAATTAGAAACACATGTATTTCCAATTTCTGTATAGTGTACAATAGATGACTGATTTCTGTACTCTCTTTTCCCTCGGAGGGTAGTATTTCAAATGGGCAGACTTATATTTACAAAGGCTGTGCTGATCAATTGATTTGTTTCTATTTTCCCCAGAAAGATATACAGATCCAGAAATCTCAGAATACGGTATAATCAATAAAAAACGACACATCTGGTATTAATACAGACACCAGTGGTTACCATAAGAATCCATATCTAGTTAACTTGAAACCCCCCTGTTCCGCTTCTGTATTGTGTTCTTGTAACATCGCCTTGGCGACAAACACAGCCCACGCCAATTATACGCCAGTCGGCAATTTACTGTAACCCTGCTCACGTGTTGTGTGACGCAGTGGATTGAGAGAAACAGTCTCTTAGCAACAAGCTCTAATGCTGCATCAAGCAGCGACTCTTAGAAAAATAAACATTCCATTAAATTTACAGTCTACTTGCTTTTTCTTTTTAGTTTTTCTTTTTAATTTAGTACACCTCCGTACATTTGGTCCTAGCGACCCGGTGGTATGAACGAATCAGTGTCTTTTCTATTGAATTAAATATTGAATTTATCGAATTTCGTCAACAAGATGAATAATGTCGAAAACTGAGATAAAAGCATTGAACAGAAGGCGAGGGAATATCAAGGCCCAAGTCACCAGGATATTTAACGCAACGGATGGAAAAACATTTAATTTATCCGAATGGAAAGCCCACCTGGATTTACTGTCGAAAACTGAAGAAAAGTTTGAAGCTCTTAAACTGGAATATTATAGAATAATAGAGGAAGAAAAGTTGGAAGAAACTGAAAAAATACTGAGTCAACTGGACGAGGATATTCTAAAACTAGAGGTAAGCTTAAAATCCTCTATTAATGCTTATTATGAAAATACTGATTCCAATAAAAAATCTATTGAACAGGACCAAGCTAAAACGTCTAGCATTAAGCTACCTAGGGTCATATTGCCGGTTTTTAGTGGCAGAATTGAAGAATGGTCCGTATTTAAAAGTACATTTAACGAGCTTATTAATGATAATTCAAATTTAAAAGATAATGAAAAATTATTTTATTTGCGTTCTGCTTTGACTGGTGAAGCGAGGGGTTTGCTTACACCAGATGAAAATTATGTTTCACTTTTCAATGCGTTAGAACAAAGATACGAGAATAAAAGAGTTATGGTAGATTGTCATATAAAGAATATTTTAAATCTTTGTGTAATTAAACAGGAATCCGCTAAGGATCTCCGCATTTTATTGGATAACGTGAAGAAAAATTTAAGGGCTTTAAAGATCTTAAAGTATGATAGAGATAATTTCTCGAACGCAATTTTGCTGAATATTATTCTAAATAAACTAGATAACGAAACTCGTAAACAATATGAACTAACATTAAAGGATAATGAAGTGCCTAATTTTGATGAATTTTTAGAATTTCTTGAGCGAAGATGCCAAATCTTAAATAGTATAAGTTCTAATGTATCCTCTAAATATACTGCAAAATCCTTATTCATAAAAACAAACAAACCTCAAAGTAAATGTTGCGTAATTTGTAAAACCGAAAACCACCCCTTATATCATTGTGTTAAATATAAAAATATGAAGTTAAGTGAGCGAATTAACCTTGTTAAGAAAAATAAACTTTGCTTCAATTGTTTAAGTTCAGCCCACCTCATTAATTATTGTAATTCAAAAAGCACTTGTCATGTTTGCAAGAGCGCAAGCCATCATTCATCATTACATAATTATACAACACCAGTAAACAATCCTATAAACAATCTCCCAATACATGAAACAATAAATAGCAATTTTGTTTCGGAAGATTTATCACAAAACGAAACTACTGCTCATTCATTTTTTTCATATGAAAATGATAATAATAAATCTGTTTTAATTAGCACTGCAATAATTTATTTGACAGATGTAAATGGCATCAAAATTCCTTTCAGGGCAATATTAAATTCCGCATCTCAGAATTGTTTTTGTACATTTAAAGCAGCACAAATATTAGGCTTGAAAAAAGAGAAAATAAATATTCCTGTAAGTGGAATAAATAAATTGCCTATTTACATTAAATCTAGAATCAAATCAAAGTTGTCAAATAAAATGAATAGCGCCAGTTATGATATTGAGTTATTAATCGTTCCAAACATTTGTGACTTCACGCCCTCGAAAAAGATAAACATATCAGATTTAAAAATTCCAGCAAATATTTGTTTAGCGGATAAAAAATTTAACATTCCAAGCAGTGTGGAGATAGTTATCGGTGCTGAACTGTATTTTTCTCTTTTAAATGAAGAAAAAATAAAGTTAGGCAATAATTTATATTTGCAATCAAGTATTTTCGGTTACATTGTATCTGGTTGTATTTATGACAAAACAGTAAATAATAATAATACTAATTATTGTTTCTTAACAAAAAATCTTGATTTACTTAATGACACTTTGAAGTCTTTTTGGGAAATTGAAGAAGTGCAAAATTTAAAACCCTGTAACAGTGAGGAATTAGAATATTGTAATGATCACTTCGATAAAACGCACTTCAGAAAACCGGATGGTAGGTTTGTGGTCACGATGCCTTTTAAACCACAGGTTTAGAACCCGATTTGGGAAATTCCAAAAATCTTGCTTTGAAAAGATTAAACTCTCTGTGGCAACGTTTAGATCGAGATCCTGTTATGAAAAATTTATACACAGAATTTATTAAAGAATATAGAGATTTAAATCACATGCATGAAATAAAAGAAAACACGAACTTTAATGATGGCTATTACTTACCACATCACGGCGTTTTACGACCCTCTAGTAAAACCACAAAACTACGCGTCGTTTTTGACGCTAGTGCCAAGTCAACCAACGGAAAATCTTTGAACGATTTATTATGTAAGGGTGGAGTTCTGCAAGATGATCTTTTTTCGATATTAATTAGATTTAGAAAGCATATTTATGCTTTTACTGCGGATATTAAACAAATGTTTAGGATGATAGAAATAAATCCATCCCAGTACAAATATTTAAAAATTTTGTGGAAAGACAGTATGTCATCCCCGGTTAAGGTATTTCAGCTAACAACAGTTTCGTATGGAACATCTTGTGCTCCCTACTTAGCCACCAAAGTATTACAACAATTAGCTCTAGATGAGAAAAAGGAATTCCCGTTAGCATAGAAAATTGTTTTGAAGGACTTTTATATGGATGATTGCCTATCGGGCTCATCCAATTTAGAAGAATTCAGATTAATGAAATCGCAATTAACTGAACTCCTCCTAAAGGGAGGGATGGTTTTACACAAATGGTGTACCAATGAGGTCCAATCTACTGATAATCACATGTTTCCCCTGGACAGAAATTCTGAAGAAATAACTGTTAAAACATTAGGGATGTTGTGGAACAGTTTCAATGATACGTTTAGGTATAAAGTTAATATCAACACAAAGAGTGATTTCACAAAAAGAGATGTACTTTCGCAAATTGCCCGCATTTATGATCCTCTCGGTCTCTTAGGGCCAGTGATTGCTAAAGCAAAAATATTCATGCAGGAGCTATGGCTTCTTAAAATAGAGTGGAATGAGAAGCTGCCCTCTCATGTCGCCAAACTATGGGAAACCTTCCTCGAAAGTCTTAAAGAACTGGAATCCATTGAAGTACCAAGATGCTTCCTAGCTGTGAACCAATCAGTGGTGCTAAATGGTTTCGCAGATGCGTCTTCCAAGGCTTATGGCGCAGTGATATACATGCAAACATCTAATTCTAGTGAAACCATCAGTTACTTATTATGTAGTAAATCCCGCGTGTGTCCAACCAAAGTAATAACAGTGCCACGTCTCGAACTGTCAGCATGTCTTCTTCTGGCTAAACTTACTAACAAGGTCTTAAATTCATTAGACAAACAAGTAGCTTCAGTCAATTTGTTTTCTGATTCAACTATTGCTTTAGCTTGGATAGACACTGCTCCTCATCTCCTGAAAACGTTTGTGGGAAACCGCGTTGTGCAAATTAAGGAACAAACTAAGAACTTTCCATGGTTTCATATTCCGTCAGAACACAATCCAGCTGACTTGATATCAAGAGGTGCAAGTGTGGAAAACCTGTCTTCTAACCAGTTGTGGTGGCATGGCCCGCCTCTTTCAATTCTTGAAGAAACAATAGCAAAAACTGACTCTAATATAAGTGACATTAAAGATGAACATTATTCTAGTGAGCTTAAAGCTCCCAGCAACTTGACATTCGCTATTCATAATGACTCTAATTTCTGTGATAATTTAATTAATCTTAGCAATAATTTCCAAAAATTAATTAGAATTTTAGCTTATATTTTCAGATTCATACATAAATGTAAAAAAGCAACATCTGCAACCGGCCCTCTGTTGCTGGAGGAATTAAGAAAGGCAGAGGTTTATTTAATAAAAAATGAACAGGTAAAGTATTTCAAAAATGAAATTTCGGCCCTCCAAGCGGGATCTTCGGTTCATCGCGCAAGTAAGTTAAAATTCTTAAATCCCTTTTTAGATGGAGATAGCTTATTGAGGGTGGGAGGAAGACTAGCAAAATCAAATTTGAATTTTGATCATAAACACCCCATTATACTTCCGGCGAGCTGTCGCTTGACGAAACTAATTTTTCAATATTATCATAAACGAGATTTTCATGTAGGACCCCAAGCTCTTTTGAACACTGTGCGTCAAAAATATTGGCCTCTCGGTGGCAGAAATATTGCGCGTAAAATTGTACATGAGTGTTTACAATGCTTTAAAATTAAACCTATAACGGCTAGTCAAATGATGGGGGATCTCCCTCCTGAAAGAATAGTGCCCAGTTCCCCATTTTCAAATGTGGGATTAGATTTAAGTGGGCCTTTTGAAATAAAATATAAAGGTCAAAGAAAGGGTACTTTTCAGAAAATCTATGTTGCCATATTTGTATGTATGGTCACTAAAGCTGTGCACTTGGATTTTGTCTCAGATTTGACATCCGAGGCTATAATAGCGACTCTAAAAAGATTCTTCGCTCGTCGTGGGAAAAGCTCTGTAATCTTTAGCGACAATGCTACAAATTTCGTTGGGGCTTCAGCAGAACTAAAACATTTACGTAGACTTGTTACGAGTGATGAAGTTTCGAACTTTTTAGCTTCTGAAGGTATTAACTGGAAGTTCTCCCCTCCTAGGGCGCCAAATTTTGGTGGCCTTTGGGAGGCAGGAGTCAAATCTTTCAAATACCACTTAAAAAGAGCTGTGGGTTCAGCTCATCTCACGATCGAGGAATTCCTGACAGTTATCACACAGATAGAGGCTATTTTGAATTCGCGACCACTTTGTCCTTTATCAACAAATCCTGACGATCTTCAGGTGTTGACTCCTGGTCACTTTCTCATAGGAAAGCCTCTTAATTTAATTCCAGAACCCAATTTAAGTGAGGTCAAGGATAATTTGCTAAATAAATGGCAAAGGACTCAAAAATTAACGCAGTTAATATGGAAACGTTGGCAGAATAATTATCTGAGCCAGTTACAAGAAAGAAACAAGTGGCTATTTAAAAAGCCTAATATTCTGCCAGGAATGCTAGTTTTGCTTAAGGACTCACAATTACCCATTTGCACTTGGTCACTAGGCCGCATTAATAAGGTTTTCCCAGGCGCGGACGGGATAGTCAGGGTAGTTGAAGTTCGTACCGCTAAGGGTAATTTTAAACGACCTATTTCAAAAATAAGTATATTACCCATTGAGGACAACATTATAGATCCTAAACTTTAAATGTGCTTTATTATGTATTAATTTTTCATGTATTATTTGTGTTTATTTATTTTATTTATTTATTTTTGCTTATAATCTGTATCATATTGTATTATTACTTGTATTGCATATGTATCTTGAAATATAAAAATATTTCAACGCCGGGCGGGATGTTCCGCTTCTGTATTGTGTTCTTGTAACATCGCCTTGGCGACAAACACAGCCCACGCCAATTATACGCCAATCAGCAATTTACTGTAACCCTGCTCACGTGTTGTGTGACGCAGTGGATTGAGAGAAACAGTCTCTTAGCAACAAGCTCTAATGCTGCATCAAGCAGCGACTCTTAGAAAAATAAACATTCCATTAAATTTACAGTCTACTTGCTTTTTCTTTTTAGTTTTTCTTTTTAATTTAGTACACCTCCGTACACCCCCTGAAATAGTAATTTGTTTTCTTTGGAACTCCCACGTCATTGACTAACAGCTTTGAAAACACAACACAAACACATCTGCGTTTCTATTTACTTACATTCAACCATACTTTTGTAAAAGACGTGAATGATTTTCAAGGGTTTATATATATATTTTTAATTACATATGTACTTTTCATTTTGTAACTTGCGGTGGTGTTTGAATTTTAGAGAGGTTAAGCAGATCAGATCCAGTTTTAAAAAAGTTTTTAGATAATGGCATTTTTTATGCTAAAAATTATCAAATTTTCAAAGATATATAAAAAAATTAACCTATTCTTCTTTCAAAAGCAAAATTAACATAAGTTTCCATTGCAAACTCTCCCCAAAAATTATTCTTCGTAATCTGACGCATAATATCATTTAAAAAATTAATGATAGTACAGGTCATTAACACATATATTAACATTCAGAAATTATAGAGTACTTCAGTTTATTAGAACTAGGGGCACAAATTTATGTCTGTGTATGGGGCGGTGCTATTACAGAAACAAAATAATAATTTTTTTAAGTTCTTTTTATCGAAGAGCTGAAAAAAATGATCAAGAGCGCCACCATTACAAAAATATGACAATAGTTTTTTGAAAGTTATTTTTCTGTCGCGCTGAAAAAAAAAAAAAAAAAAAAAAAAAAAAAAAAAAAAAAAAAATTGACCAAGAGATGCATGATTACAAAAAGACGATATTAGATTTTTGAAAGTTGTTTTTCCATAAAACACGGGAAAAAATCTAACCAAGAGTGCTGTGATTATAAAAACATGATATTTGTTTTTCGAAAGTTATTTTTAAAGAAACACTGAAAAAAAAATCCTGCCATGGGCGCCATGATTACAAACAGTATTAATATTTTGAAAGTTGTTTTTACAAGATGTGCTGAAAAAAGATGATGCAGGACGCCATTATTACAAAAACTGGTATTAGTTTTTTAAAAGTTATTTTTGTAGAGGCATTGATAAAAACCTGGCTAAGGGCGACACGATTCCAAAAACACGATGTTAGTTTTTTAAAAGTTATTTTTAAAAAGGCGCTGAAAAAGATCTAAATAAAGGCGCCATGATTACAAAAACATGATATTAGTTTATTTTTGGTTACTTTTACAGAGGTATTGAAAAAGTCTGACCAAAGGCTCCATGCTTCCCAAAACACGATATTTGTTTTCTGAAAATTATTTTTACAAGCGGCGCAAGAAAAATTTGAATAAGGGCGCCATAATTACAAAAATCGATATAAGTTTTTTAAAAGTTATTTTTATAGAGGCGCTGTAAAAGATCTAAACAAAGGCGCCATGATTACAAAAACATGATATTAGTTTATTTTTGGTTACTTTCACAGAGGTGTTGAAAAAGTTTGACCAAGGGCGCCATGCTTTCCAAAACATGATATTTGTTTTCTGAAAATTATTTTTTCAGGAGGCGCTAGAAAAAGTTAAACAAGGGCGCCATAATTACAAAAATCGATACAAGTTTTTTAAAAACTTATTTTATCGAGACATCGAAAAAAATCTGACCAAGGGCGCCACACTTCTAAAAACACGACATTAGTTTTTAGGTGCGTTCGTAATTATGTAAATACGTAGCACCTATTGTTGTCGCTCAAACCGTCCATCTGTCTGTCTGTCTCTCCGTCTGTCTGTCTGTCTGTCTGACTGTCCGTCTGTCTGTCCGTCTGCATATAACAACGCAAAAACTACCCAACCGAATCATTTGAAATTTAAAATATATAATTATACCATAATTTTGTCGAGTCATTTCAAATTTTATGAAAATTGGATGGATAGATCAATTACAGGGACAATGAAAAGGATTCCGTTACATTACGGTCAATGGGAAAAAAACGTTTCAAATGCATTTTAATCGTTTGAAATTTAAAACATATAATTATTGTCGAATTTTGTCGAGTCATTTTAAATGTTATGAAAATCGGATGCATAGATCAATTACGGGGACAATCAAAAGAATTCCGTTACATTACGGTCAATGGGGAAAAAATTTCAAATGCATTTTAATCGTTTGAAATTAAAAACATATAATTATTACGTAATTTTATCGAGTCATTTCAAATGTTATGAAATTCGGATGCATAGATCATTTACAGGGACAATGAAAGGTGTTCCGTTGCATTACGATCAATGCGAAAAAAAGTTTCAAATGCATTTTTATGATGTCACACTCATTCGAACATAATAGAATTGGCATGAATCTATGAAATATATACTAAAATATGCAAACTGTACAATCTGTGATGCAAAGATTTTTTATGATTAAATTACAGGGTCACACAAAAGTATTTCACTACATAATGCTACACGGGGAAACATTGTTTGGGGCGTGTTTTAATTATATTCAACTATTTCACATATTATGAATAAGATATAAGTTGCTGGGGTGTCATAAAAATTTCTTTCTGCATATTTACAGAAACACAAAGATTTCGACTACTATACTGTATCCGAAGTACGCTCTACTATATCAGCAAGATCTGAATATTTTTAAAACTTCGTTATCGTACGAACGCATCTCATTTGCTACGTTCACGTGCAGTTGCGCCGACTTCAGGGTCTGCGGGTCTGCCGCGCAGACCCTGAAAAATTTCTGCAGACCTTGCAATATCTTGGCAGACCCTGAAAAATGCAGATATGAGATTTTTCCTCGAATTCGCGATTTTCCATAGTGCTTTTCGCTATTTTTGCCGTTTTTCGCGGGAGTGATTTGTTCCGAAATTTAAGAAAAGTAGTCATCAATCTGAAAATTCGGAGATGAGATCACGAAAAAAACTCAATTTTGTCAAAAGATCGGGTAATAAACGTGAACAATGTAAAAAAAAAGTGGCAAAAAATTGCCAATTTCGTCAAACGATCGCGGAAAAACTCCAATTTCGTCAAAGGGTCGCGAAAAAACATTCATTTTGTGAAAGGATCGTGGAAAAAATACGAAAATCGTCAAAAGATTGCGGAAAATTCCGACAAAAAGTAGTGTGAAAGACGATAGTCTTTCTAGATAATAGTGCGAAATAGTAGTGAAAACGCAAATTCTGTCAAAGAATCGAGAGATAAAGGCGGATTTTCGCTTAAGATTGCAGAAAAATACGATTTTCGCAAATAATAGCGGAAAAAACACAGATTCTTTCAAAGAATCGTAGAAAAATCGCAGTAAAGACGCGAATTTTGTCAAAAAATAGTGATAAAAACGCAAAAAATCGCGGAAAAAAACCTTAATTTCGTTTAAAGATAGCAGGAAAAAAAAGAAATTCTGTCAGAGGATAGTGTGAAAAACGCGAAATTCGGCAAAAAATCGCGGGGTAAAAACGTGAATTTCGGCAAAAGATTGCGAGTAAAAAATGAAAATTTCCATAAATCACGAAATTTAGCAAAATGGAGCAAAAATCTCTAATTTTGCACAAAGACAGCAGCGAAAAAGCAGAAATAGAAGGAAAATATGGTAAAACTTGAATAATTTCATTTACTGTAATTTATATAATTCTATCTTCCATGTAATTTGTATTATTCTTTGACTTTTTAAAAAGTTTCTTTTAAGACACTTTTATTTGATTTGTTATTTATTCCTGAGATGATTGAGTAAACTGTGTTATTTTCACCTGTAATAAAGAAATTTTTTTTATCTCATACCCATTTTTCTGCAATTTATGTGTTAAACTAGGGATGCGCAACCTGTGACGCACGATAGGTTAATGTATCGCCCGCCAATTTCATCAATTTACAACTGGAAATAATTGCAATTTTTGTGCATATTTTGCAGGAAAAAATCGTAAATTTCATTACTTTATCGGGGAAAATATAAAATTTCGTCACTTAAGAAGCGCAAATTTCATTGATCGATACGGGAAAATCGCAAGTTTCGCTCATCAGATATGGAAAAATCGCGAATTTTGCCCATGAGGCTAGGAAAAAAAACAAATTTCCCCGATCGGGCACGGAAGATTCGCGAATTTTGTCAGTCGGAAGCGAAAAATTACATATTTCGTTGATCGGGTAAGAAAAAAAAATTCAGTTGTTTATGATACTCGAAAAAAATTGTAAAATAAATCCATTTGTTGCCAAAAAAAAGCATGTTTTCTTGATTTATCGATTGAAAAAACGTGAATTTCGTTGATCGAACACAAAAAAAACGCAAATTTCGTTGATAAAACACGGAAAATCGCGAATTTGACGATGTCGCTCAGAAAAATTTGAAATTCCATTGTTCGACTGCGAAAAAATCGTAATTTCGTCAATTTATCAAGAGAAAAAATCGTGAGTTTCATCTTGTCGCATAAAAAATGCAGATTTCGTCAGATTTCGTACAAAAATCGTGAATTTCGTTGATCGGACGCGAAAAATTGCGTATTTCGTCAAATAAGGATGGAAAAGTGCAAATTTTATTGATTGGATTCTAAAAAATCGCAAATTTCGTCGGTCATAGACGAGAATATTGCGAGTTTTGTTGATCCCACATATCAATTGCTAAATACATCAATCAGGCTCTAAAAAAGGCTCAAAATCAGGCTCTAAAAAGTTTCGTCGACCGAAAAATCGATAGTCGGTTGAAAAATCGAGACTGAAAAAAATTCGTCGGCTGAAAAATCGAGAAATTTGTCGATCATGCAAAGAAAAATCGCGAATTTCGTCAATTCACTTCGTAAGAATTGTGAATTTTGTCAATTCATCGTGGAAAAATCGGAAATTTCGCCGATCTGGAACGGAAAATTTGCAAATTTCGTCGATTAGCTTCGTAAAAATCGCAAATTTTCTCTAACCTTTGTAAAATACGCAAATTTCGTCGATCGGCTTTGTAAAAAACGCGAATTTCATCAATCGGGTGCGGTAAAATCGCGAATTTCGCCAATCATATTTCTAAATATTTCGAATTTTGTTGATTGGGAACGGAAAGTTCCTGAATTTTTTCAAACAGGCTCGGAAAAATCGAGAATTCCGTCGATACAGCACGCGAAAATTGCTAATTTTATCGATCAAGCACCGAAAAATCGCAAATTTTGTCAATGAAGCACGAAAAATTGCGAATTTTGACGATCGTGCGAAGGGAAGTTGCGAATTTTGTCGGTCATGCGAAGAAAAATTGAGAATTTCGTCGATCATTTTGTAAAAAGCGCAAATTTCGTCGATAAGGTGCTGAAAAATCACAAATCTCGTCGATCGTCTTCGTAAGAATCGCGAATTATGTCGATCAAGCGCGGAAAAACCGCAAATTCCGTCAATCAAGCACGAAAAAATCGCAAATTCTGTCGATCAAGCGCAGAAAATAGCGAATTTTGTCGATCAAGCGCGGAAAAATCGCAAATTTTGTCGACCATGCGAAGAAAAATTGCGAATTTCGTGATATAGAGCAGGAAAATCGGGAATTTTGTCTATCAGATGCTGAAAAGTTGTGAATTTTATTGATTACGCGAGTAAAAATCGGGATTTTCGTCGATCAGTTTTGTAAAAATCACGAATATCGTCGATAGGATTTCTTAAAAATTTCGAAATTTGTAGATTGGTAGCGGAAAGATCCTGAAATTTTTTAAGCAGGCTTGGAAAAATTGCGAATTTCGTCGATAAAGCACCTGAAAAATTGCCAATTTCGTCGATCAAGCGCGGGAAAATCATAAATTTCGTCAATCAAGAACGGTAAAATTGCGAATTTCGACGATCATGTGAAGGGACATCGCGAATTTTGTCGATCAATTTTGTGAAAATCGCGAATTTCGTCGATAAGGCGCTGAAAAATCACAAATTTCATCGATCGGCTTCGTAAAAATCGCAATATTTTTTCGGTCAGGCGCAAAAAAATCGCAAATTTCGTCGATCGACTTCGTAAAAATCGTGAATTCCGTCGATCAAGCCCGAAAAAATCGTGAATTTTGTCAATCATGCGAAGAAAATTGCGAATTTCGTCTTAAAGTGGTAAGAAGTCTAAAGTACTCTTAATTTGCATTAAAATTCTTAAATTGCATCAGCTTCCGGGATTATGACCGAGACCCTGTAGTTCATTCAGCTCGTTTTTTAGTCCGGCACATCGCGTTCACCAACATCCCCTCAAACAACTGCCCTTGTGGCTGACCCAGCTTTGGGACCAAAGTTGGCGCCTATGTTCACGTGCAATTTCCAACTTGTTTGAAAGTTATATTTAAAGAAGCGCTGAAAAAGATCCGATCAAGGGCGCCACGTTTCCTAAAACACGATATTAGTTTTTTGAAAGTTATTTTTTAAAAGGTGTTGAAAAACATCTAAAGAAGGGTCCCATGATTACAAAAACATCATATTAGTTTGTTTTTTTGTTTTTTGTTTTTTTTTACAGAGATGTTGATAAAGTCTGACCAAGGGCTCCATGTTTCCCAAATCACAATATTAGTTTTTTGAAAGTTATTTTTACAAGAGGCACTGATGAAACCTGACCAAGGGCGCGATAGTTACAAAAACCAATATTAGTTTTTAACTAATAATTAGTCTTTAAATAACCAAAGTTATTTTTGTAGAGGCGCCGAGAAAATCTGACTAGGGGCGCCACGATTCCAAAGACACGATATTAGTTTTTTAAAAGTTTTTTTTTTTAAAGAGGCGCTGAAAAAGATCTAAACAAGGGCGCCACGATTACAAAAACATAATTTTCTTTTCTTTTACAGAGGTTTTGATAAAGTCTGACCAAGGGCGCCATGTTTCCCAAAACATGATATTAGTTTTTGAGAGTTATTTTTACAAGAGGCGCCGAAAAAACCTGTCCAGGGGCGCCACAATTCCAAAAACACGATATTACTTTTTTGGAAGTTATTTTTACAAGAGGCGCTGTAAAAAGCTGAGCAAGGGCGCCATAATTACAAAAACCGATATTAATTTTTAAAAAGTTATTTTTGTAGAGTCGCCGAAAAAAGTCTCTCCAGGGGCGCCACGATTCCAAAAACACGATATTAGTTTTTTAAGTTATATTTAAAGAGACGCTGAAAAAGATCTAAACAATGGCACCATGATTACAGAAACATGATGTTAGTTTTTTTAGGTTATTTTTACAGAGGTGTTGAAAAAGTCTGACCAAGGGCGCCATTTTTCCCAAAACACGATGTTAGTTTTTTTGTTAGTTATTTTTACAAGAGGCGCTAGAAAAAGTTGACTAAGGGCGCCATAATCACAAAAATCGATATTAGTTTTTTAAAAGTTATTCTTATAGAGGCAACGAAAAAAAATCTGACCAAGGGCGCCACAATTCCAAAAACATGATATTAGTTTTTTAAAGTAATTTTTAAAGAGCGCTGAAAATAAATCAAAGGGCGCCATAGTTACAAAACATAAAATTAGGGTTTTTTTTTTTTTTTTTTTTTTTTGACAGAGGTGTTGGTAAAATCTAAGCAAGGGCGCCATGTTTCACAAAACACGATATTAGTTTTTCAAAAGTTATTTTTAAAGGCGCTGAAAAAAACCTAAACAAGGGCGCCTCTGACAATGTGACCAATTAAAATGAAATGTCTTGTTTTAGACTGGCATTTTACCTCTTTTTCCTGTCGTTTGTATTTCCAGAAAAAGCAGAATAAATATTTAACTACAGAGCAGCTACCTATGGCGTTAAATGATTGACAGAAAATATGCTAAATGCGTCATTAGTTTTAATTTGCCAAATGAAAATATTTGAAATTTTATGCCTTTCAGATTCCACAACTTAAATTGAAAAAAAAAAGTGACGAGGGGCGCACCGGGCATTTGCCTCGTTGCCCGATGGGCCAGTACGATCCTGTAAATTATCAAAAAAAATGTAGATTTCAATTTATAATTTTTTCAAATAATTATTTCATGATTCATATTTTAAAATTACAAGTTCAATGTAATCATTTTATATATATATAGATAGATATAGATATAGATATAGATATAGACATAGGTATAGATTATAGATATAGATATATAACCACACGAAAAATTATCACATTAGAATTATAATTTCAGGAGATAGTAATAAAAATATGAAAATGTAACGTAATTTAAATTAAAAGCTCTGAATTTTGAATGTTTTTTAATTCAAAAAGTTATCACTATATGATTTAGGATTTCATTTCTAAGCATAATTTGAACCGAAGATTTAAAATATATTAAAATAGCAAATAAAGCCTTTGTGCAAAAATGTTTAAAGATAAAAAACCAACGATTATAAATGCACAAATAAAGTCAGAAAAGGTAGCAAACAGCCGTTTCGAACCTACTATGGAGATTCTTCATCAGTGCAAAACTCAGCGAGCTAGAAAAAGCAAAACTGAGCTAAGAGACAGAGAGACGCAGGCTTATATACCCGCTACGGAAACGAACCCGCCTAAAGGAAAGCAACCAATGAGAAGAGAGCAGCCTAACAACTGGCTGGACAAGTGGCGACATCTACCGGAGAATAAACAAAACAAAAACTAAAAAGCGAGGGGGAAAAAAAGGTTTAAATTAAATTAAAGATTTCCAAATGCTGAAACGCTCTTCCATTGCTCAACATTGTTGGTCTTTACAACATAAGTTTAACTTTTCTTCAGCTACCATCATCCAAAAGTGTCCTTCCATTCTTGATCTTGATTTTTGGGAAGCTTACCACATCATTAAAAATTCTCATTCCTTAGTCGATGACTTATCAAGTACGCCTTATTTTCCTAGCATTTGGAAATCTTTAATTTAATTTAAACCTTTTTTTTCCTCGCTTTTTAGTTTTTGTTTTGTTTATTCTCCGGTAGATGTCGCTACTTGTCCAGCCAGTTGTTAGGCTGCTCTCTTCTCATTGGTTGCTTTCCTTTAGGCGGGATCGTTTCCGTAGCGGGTATATAAGCCTGCGTCTCTCTGTCTCTTAGTTCAGTTTTGCTTTTTCTAGCTCACTGAGTTTTGCACTGATGAAGAATCTCCATAGTAGATTCGAAACGGCTGTTTGCTACCTTTTCTTACTTTATTTGTGCATTTATAATCGTTGGTTTTTTATCTTTAAACATTTAAAATATATTGCCATAATTTAATGTTGCTACTAATATAAAATAAAAAAAAAGTTTGTTGAGATTTTAATTTGCAGAGGATCCCCTAAGAAAATTTTATATCATTTAAAAGTAGATTTTACTTCAAATCTTTTAGTACCAAGTAACTTTATTTTAGTTGAGGAGTTAGTAGGGAATGTTTATTTTTGTTTTCCACAACTGTACAGGAGAGCGTTGCAAAGCAAATAATTTTTCCTCAAATTCATAGAAGAAAAAGAAAGTGAAAGGTGTATAACAGTACAATGAAACATAATCAATATTTTCTCTGGAACTTAAAAATACAGACGATTTTTCTTTAAGCCAAATCAGAATTTTCGTTTATAACTGCAATATATGCAATTTTCGTCCACGACCCCTACCTACGACCCAAACAGACCAAGTCTCTTGCGCGACAGCGCTGTCTCCGGCAGGCGACCACGGATAGCGCCAAAATACAGTCGAGTCTCTGTATAACGAAATCCACCGTTCCAGTAAAAAATTCGTTATATAGAGAAATTCGATGTATAGAGAATGATGTTAAAAATCGTATTTAATATGTGATATCTGAACAAATATTATTTTTAATCTTTTGAATTAAGTATTTGAAATATTTAAAAGTAAATATTAACCTAACATTTTATTTCTTAATTCTTTAAGTTGTTTCAAAAAAGAGAACAGACATATATTTTAAAGCTTAATGAAAATCAAATGAGGAAGACTTGTATTAATTTCAGACGAAGAAATCTGTAATTTTTTGTTGTTTTGATTTTAAAACTGTTACACTCTCCAAAAAGAAAAAAAAATAAAATAAAAAAGGCTCAACTTTTAGCAAGGAATGAAAAATTGTCGTTAACATTTTCCTCCATTTGAAGTCCTCTCTTATGTGCTTCTCATTGATTCCTCTCTTACGTGAGTATCAATCCAATTGACTCTGTTTTTAGAAGGATGTGGAAAGGTGTGTGGGAGGTGGGATGAATTCGTTGGATTTAAAGAACAAGGAGAGAAGTAATATAAAAAAAAACTCAGCACTGACGATAAATCAAAAATAAGTGATTGATTCCATATGATTTTGAAGCTTTTTAAAACTGAATAAATTAAGACCAATTTATGAAAAAATTCGTTATATGGAGATAGATATTTCGCTATATAGAGACTGTTTTTAATGTAATCATGCGAAAAGGGGACCGTTCCTACTAAAAATTCGTTATATAGAGAAATTCGATGTATGGAGTTTCGTTATACAGAGACTCAACTGTACTTTACTTACGACCCGAATAGCCTTGGACTCTTGATATAAAAGAAAAAAAAGGCAAGTTGAAACCGGACAAATTTAAAAGAAAAAGTGGACAAATTAAAGATATTGAGAGACGGTTAGCGGGAGGACGGGGCTCTGAAGCTATCGACTTCCCCTGTCTTCATTCCGAACATACATGTTAACATATATGCATATTTCAACGACATTTTTAACAGAATTACTTTGTATTGTATGAAATGTGATGACATTATGAGAAGTAAGAGAAGTATACACACTTTTTCTGTCAATAGAATTGTAAGTACTGCCAATTATCATTACTCTGATTTTCGTACTTACACTGCAAAAAAATTTGGTCACAAATCACGGTGGTTATACCGTCAACTTTGTGACACTTCCTTTTACCGTAATTTAACTGCACGGTATATGTACCTTAAAAATCTTAAAGTACATGTACCGTAATTTAACTGGACATAAATTTAAATATTTTGCGGTATATGTACCGTAAAATATTTAAAGTATATGTACCGTAATTTAACTGGACGGTATATGTACCGTAAAGTATTTAAAGTACATGTACCTTAAAAAATATCGTTACAGCATATATACTGTAAATTAAATATATGGTATATGTACCGTAAAAAATATTTTTACAGCACAGATACCGTAAATTAAATGTACGACATATGTACCGTAAAAAATATTTATACAACATATATACCGTAAATTAAATGTGCGGTATATGTACCGTAAAAACATTTGTAATCAGTATGTGTACCGTAAATGAAGTATACGGTATATATACCGTAAAAATACAGGATGATCCAAAAAAAAACCCTCCCAAATTTGACAGGTAAAAAAAAAAAAAAAAAAAAAAAAAAAAAAAAAAAAAAACGATTTTAACTTATTTGTTAAAAATATAGAATAGATATGACAAGAGTTTAAAATGACATGACTTCTGGAAAGTGTCTTCCATTGCGAGCAATACACAATTCAAGACGATGTCTGGAATCCGTCATCACGAACACACCGCCTTGTGGGAGAATTGCTACTCTACCTGAATTACTCTCTTGAGGTGACAATGAGTGTAGGTCTTGTCTCAAGATTGTCTCAAGCAGAGGTAGCAACTTCCACAAGACATAATATGTTAGGTGATGATATATTTCAGATATTGTCTAGATATTTGCATCGTTTATAATGACCAACACTTACCAAGCATTATTTCTAAAACATAGTCATTTTAAACTCTTGTCATACCCATTCTATATTTTAAAACAAATAAGTTTCTTTTTACAGTCATTTTTTGTTTTATATTATCCTGTCAAACATGCGATATTCTTATGTGTTATTCTGTAATTAGAATCACCGAATATACATGGTAAGCATGAAGTCTTACTTATTATAAAAATTTATTTTGGCGGAAAATATTAGATATGTGATACATTTAAATATTGTGAGGATACATTTAAATATTTTGATAAAAATTTTAATAAGACCATTTGTTGGCCATCAAATTGAGCAAAGATATGTATACTGCTACAAAAACAAAAAAATACATTTTATTTTTATTTTTTATAAATATTAAATTTTCTGTATTTGTTAAAGAAGTTTTTTTTGTCATTATGTATAGTTGTTGAAAAAAAAATATGGTAATATATAACTAAAAACAATGAATTGCGCAATTACACTTACATAGCTGTCAACTATTACATCTTTTTAGACATTTATTTTTTATACCTCTATTTTAAAACAGTTATTACTGTCACATTTCAGGTTTAAATATATAGCGAAAATTATTATTTTAAAATAGAGGTATAAAGATGCTATAAAAGTAGTATGCACTTAGGGAATTGAAAAAAAACAAAAAAGTATTTACATATGACCGCTATGATAATGTGAGATGATCTCTGATAAAATAAAATGCTAATATTAAATTTTTTCTTTCATTTCTGTAAACTATTAAAACTTTAAATAATTAATAGATCTTATATAATTTTTATTAAATAGTAGCAATTTACTAAATTTTATTAAATATTAACAAATAAGTCAAGAATACTAATAATTGCTGAAAAATTATTTCACACTTCTTTTGTTGTTTGAAAGTCATAATTATAAAAGCTAAAGGATCAGAAGGACGTGAAGAGAATACAAACACATACAATTTCAAAAAATAAAGTCAAATTAATAAAAGTGGTCAAATTTATGTACATAAATATGCATATTTTAATATCCTTGTTAATTACTTGGAAATTTTTTTTTCTTCTTTAATTTCTTAACATACAAATCTAAATTTTCTTACATTCAGTTAAATGTTTAAGAATATCACTGTCAAGCAAATCACCACTTTTGTATTATTTATTTATTTATTTATTTTATTGTATGGAAATGTGGTATTACATTATTCTTACAAGAATTGATATATAGTTTATAGCTTATAATCTTAATAATAAACTTTAATTCTCCACACAGATCAAGAAAAGTAAAAAAATAGTTGTTGTGGACAAAATTGCTTATAACGCGAAAAATAATTAATAAAAAATGAAAAATGTATTTTCATTCCAAATTTCTAAATAATCAAGACTAAATTTATGCATTCATACTTAAAAATAAGTTTAAAATTGTATCAAAGCTTTGCATTGTTAAGGAGATGGTTTGAGAATCACATAAAAATTCAAAATATAAATGTTTTAGAACATTTACAAAATAAATTAATATCATTATGATTCAGACATATTTAAAACAAACAATTAAAATATAAAAAAGATATTTATTACAATGATTAAATTACATTAATACACTATATCATAATACATAGTTATAATATTTATGTATATATATATATATATATTTTTTTTTTTTTTTTTTTTTTTTTTTTTACACAGTGTGTCATTTACTCTAGTATACAAATTCCTATAGCTTTGCCGACTTTATAGCATTATGATTTTCCGCCAATTGATTTGTTGTAGTTTGTACCACAAACAGGGTTGATCAACATCAAGTACCTTAAAGAAAAAGGTTCTTTCAACATGGGTATAAGCATTGAAATAAATCATCAAAGAAAATACAAAAGTAATTTGTAGAAATTGTTTCACAAAATCATTTTAAGAGGTTATTTCAATATTCACAAGAAGGAACAAGAATGCTAATATTAATCCTATGGGAGCGTTATTTACAATTTTCTCGCTTTGATTTTAATATATATACCTTTACATAGAATAGATAAGGATGATCTACAACTGTGGGCTAGTTTTCTTTTTCCTATTTTAGTTATAGATTTTTTATTCAGATTTGGGTAGTTTCAATTTCAGAAACCGTTCTGTAAGTGAAAGAAAACTTTTAAAAAATCTTAAACTAAAATCTAAAAATTACCCCGGGTAGATCGTCTTCAGTTATCCTACACAAAAATAACAGGTAGTTTCCATTTCAGAACCAGTTGTGTAAATGAAAAAAAAAACTTTAAAAAAAAATCTAAAACTAAAATCGAAAAATTAAAAATTACCCCGGATAGATCGCCTTCAGTTATCCTGCACAAAAGTCATTTAAAAATATTAATATCCAAATTAAATATTATAAAATAACGCTCCCATAGAATTTACATTAAGTGTTTTCGTTTCTATCCATGACTAGTGTGGGACTTCTCACGACTCTTAAGAACTTACACAAGTCCCATGGCCAAATTTTCAATATTAATGTTAAAATAACAGGAAAATTTCTTACAAAATTCGCACTTGTATTTTAATATTTTTATACAAGGTGATTCTAAGTTTTTTTTTTTACAAAAAAAAAAAAAAAAAAAAAAAAAAAAAAAAGGTGTTAGTACACATCAAGACAAACAATACTAAATAAACCAAGGGTCGCACAGTGGGGCAAAAACCCAAAAAGCTGGCCAAAAGTTGAAAAATGAAGTTGCGATTTAGGGAATTTTGACTGTACAGTTGGATAGAATAATGTTTGGAGAGTCATGATCTGTATTTATAAAAAGATTTTTGCTTTACCCTTACAAGTAGCATTATTTCGAAAATGATGCTTGAAGGGATATCACATAGATCGAACAAAAACAGCAAAACAACAGTTTCTTTGAACGCGTGCTACATTTTATAATATTATCCGATTTTAATGATTTGAAATGGATTCACACTATGATAGTGTGTACTTTATTTGCATGTATTACAAAATTTATATGGAGCACATAAAAATTAATAAATTCATTGTCATTTTTGATTAAAAATTTTAGATATTTTTTCATTTTTTTTACTTTCAAACATGAAAAAGTTTAAATGTTCCACAGTGTTCCGCAACGAAATTTAATGGAAATAATAACTTGGGCTATTGTCTAGTGATTCATAAAAAACCAGCTGCCTAAAACTGACTTTCTGCATTTCACGCATATTTTAGTAACCGCAAGTAAAATGCCACTTTTTTCGGCCGCCTCAAAAATTTTGAAATTGACTACTTTTCACATAATTTAGCTGATAAATATTTTTCAAATTTTTGAATTATTCAATTTTATTATAGTTTATTTCTTGTTATATTGTTAATAAGTACTAAAATCATAAATTTACTTTAATTTGATAAGTAAGCTTAGTAATGAAAAAATGAAAATAATTCTCTATTATTAATCCGGTAGAATACATTTTCTTATCTTTATAGGTAGTAATTTTGTTTGTTCTATTGTAATTAGAAGAATTATTTTGTGAATGGCAATATTTGTAGATCAAACTACTGAGCGTATTCCATTAATGCGAGAAAAAATCATTATGAATATCACTTTAGAATATATTAGTAATTTGGATTTGATTTGCAAGTGAGGATGTGATGGAACATCTATTCTGAGTACATTTAAACAAATTATTAGCTATGAAGATTGCAGGAGGTCTAATATATTTTTCTTTTCTCCCGTGCTACTAGAACACATAAATAATGCGAAAAATTCATGAATCGTCAATTTCAAAATTCCGAGATTTCCATTTCAATGGTTTTATCGGGCCAATCAAGATCCATTTTTCTTTTTCAAGAAATACAGATTCTACTGTCATTGAATGTCATTGAGGTGGATTGTAACAAACACCAGGAGAATCAACTTATTTCATTTAATACAATCAATGATAACAGAAGAAATAGTCGTCAAGAACGAATTAGTCTAATACTCAACGTTGCTACCTATTTCAGATAGCATCAAAACAGCATCTTACCGATCTGACATTTTTTATTAAAATTGGATTGAGGTAATTTAGAATTCAGAATATCTAAGTTACATGCAAAAACGTTTAGAGAGGGCTTACACCTGGAAGACAAACTGGATAGAAAAAATGAAAAGTTCGTACTCTGCATGAAAGGAAAAACACTGAAATTGCAAAATAAAATATGCAAAAAATATTTCGTTTACAATTAAGACTTCTCATCGAGAAACTAAATTCCAGATTTGGAAGCAGAAATGATGGCAATGCAATTCAACGATTATTTGAAAACTCAACTATATGTGCTTCTATAACTATCGTATACGAAGATTTGATTAAACGATTCTATATCATAAGTAATTTCTTGTAGTCATGTCGTTTTCTTGATAAATTTCGTAGACTTTTCCTTACAAATAGCCCGTAGATTTGAGTTGCACCCCTGGCTCTATATGCCTACTTCAGTACACAAACTACTTATTAATGACAAAGAAATAACATTATCTTCTTTACTGCCAATTTGTCAAATGGTATAAGATACTCAAGAATCATACAACAAACTAATAAAAAATTATCTAGAAGATTTATCGCAAAGATGCAGTAGCGAGAAAAAAAATATTTTTACGCCTTTTAATGTCATTAGATTCTTTCATTTCCAGTTTATATAAATTATCGTAGAAGAAATTAAAATCATTGATCCAAAGAGTCACAGGATCTTCCAATACCGCCAACAAGTTCTGCTAAATATTTCGACACTTTGACCTCTGAAGAATCTTTTTATTATTACAACATTTGATACTGAAGGCGAATTTCTGGAATATATTTTCGTTTTTGTTTTAATAATAGTATAAAAATTAAATAGTCTAATATTTTACTTTCCATTAACGTACTTAAATTTCGATTAAATATGCCTTGGTGTTTTGAAAATTGCTTTTTAAGTTTGCCCTCGAAATTTTAAATTTTATTTAAATATAATTGTTTTTCCTTTTAATCTTTAATAATATTTATTTATTTATTTTTAAAGTTTAGTTTTTGAATCCTAATTAGCATCCTGAAAAGTTTACAAAATTGCATATAAATTGAACAACTTTCGAGACATTTTTAATTTTTGCTCCGCCATATTGTATCCGCCGTTTTTTTAAATTTTAATTTTGTATTCTTACTTAGCATCCTGAAAAACACCTGTATACGAATTTTGGTACAATTTGAATAACATTTTCATATTTTGGCCAGCTTTTCGGGATTTTGCCCCACTGTGGGTCGTGCGGAGTTGTTACGAAGCGCAAAGTGAACTGTGTTCAAAGGGGATGGGGGGGGGGGTTCAACTTTCAAATAATTATAGAAAACGGAAAAATTGGTCGATTCGTTTGCGGTTTAAAATAAAACTATTCTTTAAGCCAGTATCTTCTTGAAAATAAATTTTAAAGATAAATTTCAAAAAATTACGTTAGGGGGCTCCTTAAACTTCAGAGTAACCACCAACTAATTTTAACATTTATTTTTTGTATCTAATTAAATGCTTGCAAAAGCTCATTAAATGTTTTTGGAAGCTTAGATTTAATTTTAAATTTTGAACTCAAATTCTGAATCGTTGGGAAGGGTTAAGAAGCGCAAACTGAATGCATTCAAGAGTTGAAATTTAACCCTCTCCCACCTCCTCGAACACAGTTCAATTTTGTGCTATTTAATCACTCCAAACCATTTAGAATTTGAGTTGAAAATTTAAGTCAAAGCATTTTAAAGCATTAAATAAGATAATATAACGGTAAAAAATAGTTATTCGTTGCTCCAAAGTCTAAAGCGCCTCTATCGGCATTTTTTGAAATTTATCTTTATAATTTATTTTCACGAAATACCGACATAAAGAATATTTTTTTTTGAAAACCGCAAATCAATTGACTAATTTTTCTGCTTTTTATGTTTATTTGAAACTAGAAGACAGCCCTTCAAAATGACGTGTTTGCATTTTTAAAAAGATGATAAAAAAATTACAACTGTGGTCAATCAGCCACTGTAGGCTTAAACAATTTTTAAAAAATACAGCGATTAAACACGCGGAAAAAAATCTTTATAAAAAAAGGAAATTTTAACAGAAATTTGCATTTAAAACTATAACAAAACTGTCTGGTGGATGGGGGGGGGGGGGGATTGTAATGAACAAATCGTAAATACATAAATTTTAAAAGAATAAAGTAACGCAAAAAATCAGTTATAAAAGATTATATTGTGAAACTACAGCCAAAAAATATATAAAAATACTGAGAGAAAATAATAAAAATAGCTAAAATGTATAAAAAAATTTCCTATTTTGGACTATTTTTTAGCTAATACTTAACAAAAACACTCTATAAGATCGGAAACAAATGAAAACAACAAAGAGTAAACAGCGCGTGTTCGTGAGACACACGTGCTGCGCGCGCAAGCTCAAGGATTTTTGCTTCCGAGTACTAAATCCGCTGTAATATTCACTCCATGTAACTGTCTCCTGAACACGCGCGCATAGCTCCCGAACGCACCCAATCATTCCTGAGTCGTGATGTTACAATGGAGTCATTCTAAAGATTCATTCACGGAATTTGTCATTCTTAAATGGCAACAGTGTTAACTTGTTTACATTGTTTGTTCTTTTTCGTAATTGCTGGTTGTTTTATTTAGAACTTAAACATTATAATTAAATAGTTTTTGTAGGTTTTAAAGAAAATGCGTAATGAATAAATCTTTTGCATGTATATTTTCATAAGTTGAACAATTAGAATATTTGTGAACGGCTCGGAATAGTTAAGCCTAACGTGGACGCAATTGCAATAAGTTTCTTTTTCTCGTGGATGGGTTGACCCCGGAATCGTCGTACACGGAGGGGTTTTATATATATAATTTTGGACCCTTAACTTTACTGGTGGCTATCTCTTTTAGAAAACGTTCACGACCCTTTCTTAGATGCGTTCATAGTTATGTAAATACGTAGCACCTATTGTTGTTGCTCAGTCCGTCCGTCTCGCCGTCTGTCTGTCCGCATATAACAACGCAAAAACTACCCAACCGAATCGTTTGAAATTTAAAATACATAATTATTACATAATTTTGTCGAATCATTTCAAATTTTATGAAAATTGGATGGATAGATCAATTACAGGGACAATCAAAAGTATTTCGTTCCATTAAGGCCAATGGGGAAAAAAGTGTCAAATGCATTTTAATCGTTTGAAATTTTAGATACATAATTATTACAAAATTTTGTCGAGTTATTTCAAATTTTATCAAAATCGGATGCATAGTTCAACTACAGGGACAATCAAAAGTGTTCCGTTACATTACGGTTAATGGGGAAAATGTTTCAAATGCATTTTAATGGTGTTACACTCATTCGAACGTAATAAAATTGACATGAATCTATAAAGTACATATTATAATATACATTTTGCATAATCTGTGGTGCAAAGAATATTTGTTATTGATTTAAAAGGCCATACAAAAGTATTCCACTACATAATGCTATACGGGGAAACATTGTTTGGGGCATGTTTCAATTATAATAAACTATTTCACATTTTATGAATAAGATATATGTTACTGAGGTGTAATAACGTTATCGTACGAACGCACCTCTTTTGCTACGCTTCACGTACAATTTCCAACTTGTTTTTAATGCAATACTTTAAATTGATATCTATTGTTGTGTGTATGTACTTTTTCAACTTTTGTAACAATTTCTTTATGGGAGAAAAGTTTTATTTTCAGAACTGCTTTCAAAGTAGAAGCATCTGCATATCAAAAAACTGTAACAAACAATTGAAAAGGTAGAAATGCACAATAAAAAATAAGTACTGCACCCTGTGTGAATAAAAAAAAAAAAAAATTAAAAATATTAGAAGGGGCCCAAGAGGTCTGTAAATAACACTATTATAGGATTAATATTTAGATTGAACATTTCTTACCGAGCCGAGTGTAGGCTGAGTGTTTAAACAAAAATGGAAATGTCGGTGCTGAAATCCTCAATTTAATACATTCTCTCAACAACGCAAACATTTTCAAGTAATTGTTATTAATTGAGTTAAAATTTTGAATTTTTTTCTGATGGTTTATCATGTCATTTGGAAACAAAACATGTGACAGAATTTTTCATAATGTTTTTTAATTTTTAAATTTAAAAGTAATTAAAAAGTGGGGTAATTTAAAATCGTTATAACTCGAAATACTATTTATAGAAATTCTTTTCATTTATGTAAACAGAAATATATAAGCTTTAATTCTGATTTAGGAATTTTAAAAACAAATAATTTGAATAAAATCTAAAAATATTTAAAGCAAAAAATTGAAAAAAAAATTACTTTTTAAAATCATATTTTCAAAATTAAATATATATACATATTTTAATTTGCTGAATCAGAATTAAAATAAAACAATTGAAAAAGACATGTTCCAAATTTAAACAAGTTTTCATTTATATAAACAGAAATATATAAGCTTTAATTCTGACTTAGGAATTAAATAAAAACATTAATTTGAATAAAATTAAATATTTAAAGTAAAAAATTGAAAAAAAAAGTGATTTTTTTAAAATTATATTATCAAAATTAAATTATATTATCAAAATTAAAAAATTAAATTAAAAAAATATATATAAAATATTATCAATATTATTATCAAAATTAAGTTGCTGAATCAAAATTAAAATACAACAATTGAAAAGACTTGTTCCAAATTTAAACAAGTTTTTTTAACAGTTCTTGAGTTATAGCAATTTAAATACAAGAAATGGTGAAAAAACTCATGAAGAAAAAAGCATTTTCACAGAAAGTCATTTCTATGAGAATGATTGCTTTGACAGCTAGATTTTAAAAGAAACAAAAACGAAAAAAAAATAATATTTCTTGTTCCAGTTAAAATCGAAACAAGGTTTTAAACGTCATTAAGCAGAATTTTTTTTAATGCAATAGAACTGTTTAATAAAATTTGAATATTTTGTGTCCCGCACCCTTTTAAACACCGAAAGTAACAGGTCGCAGCAAAAAATTAGCCATGTGTGGCATCTGGCGACAGTGAATCGGTAATTATAATGAAGGGCAGGGTATGAAAAAAAATCAATTAAAAAACTTGGTTTACTTGGAGAAGGGAGGAGGGGTTAAAAAGCTTTTTATAAAAAAATCTAAATAGAAATAAATAAAAGTATGCGTTTAATAATGATAATACTGAGACGCTATTTTAGCTAAATTATGTGTGAATTAAATGTACCAACAATTAAAATTATGTTATTAGTAATAACTGAAGGTCATTATTTTATTATTAGCTATATGTGTTTGAAATATTATATGAAATGTATCAAGCCGTTAATTAAAAAATAAAGCAAATATCGACTTTAGTTTGTGTTTGATTTTATTTCTTTTTGAAAAATTAAAAAAAAGAAACTATGATTAGTATTTGTGCAATAAAAAAATGCTGATATTCAGTCATATCCACTATTTGTTGCAATTACTATTCATATTGCAAGCCCTTTAGCAGAATGTTAAAGAATGGGGACAGGTGTTACAGATTTTCTTTTCTTCCTTACAGATTATTTTTTCATAAAACATCTATTTTGCTTTGTATTATATTTAACACTTTATTACTTAATGCAAAAACTTGAGTTAGTTATTAATAGAAGTGAATAAAATGCGTAAAATCATTGCAAGTAAGGGTTTAGTTAACGCTGCAATTGCAAAACATTTTACCTATGGATTATTTTCTGCCTCTTTAGTATCTGTCGCAGGCCATCGAGAATATTTTGCCACTGGGTATGAGATACTTCGAAGTGTACTCTTCCACCATGCTTCAAAAATGAAATTAGGTAGCCATATTCCTCCTCCATTCCAAATTTTCTGTTATTGAAAATAAACATATATTATTTCTTAACTACTTAAATATACTAAATGAAAAAAAGTCTTTATAGGGTAACACCCCCAGTAATTGGCACATTAAGAATTTTTCTTTAAACTTACTTCAATTTTCATTACAAAGAAATAAGATATTTACTTGGAAATATTTTTAAACCAAAGAATGCATATATGTGCATCTATTTTGCCCACTAAAAGCAAACAAATTTGAAAAAATATTTTTCTAAAAATATATTTATAAAAACTTGCTGAAATCACCAGTAATTGGCACCTAGAACACCAATGTATGACACCTTGTGAACCAGTAATTGGCACAAGTTTATGTTACAAAAAAACTTTACACTTTGAATTGGGTTTAATCGCTTTAAATGAATTTACTATAGATGAAGATGCCATATTCCAGGTTTTTGAGACTAAGAAACAGCATATTAGTCTGAAATGTGAACACTTTAAAACAATACAATATACTTATTTAATACCCAGTGATTGTCATGCTGTCCCCAGTAATTGTCATATGAAGCTTTAATGGATTCCAGTTACTGATAATATTTCATATTTTCAAATAAAAACAAATGTTAAACAAAATTAGTCTATAACTTTAAAAGTACTTCCAAAATAAGTGGTTTAATCTCAAATTCCTTGTGAATTCTTTGTAAGTGGAATAGGTGCCAATTACTTGGAACTAGCAAAATTGAAGCACCATTAATTGGCATTTATCAATTCAGAAATCAAAATATCTGTGTCGAAAATACTTTTACACAATTAAAGTAACCCTTTTTAACCAAACAAAACTATTGTCAATTAAAATTTAAAATATATTAGAAATCAGATATTAATGAATTGAAAGGCATGTCTTCCTTAAGCCAAAGAAGAAGCATTTGCAATTAAAATGGCTAATTTCATACAAGCCATAATTGTCTCTCTTTCCTAGGCACTATTGTCATCTAGTAGCATAAATCAAAATTATAATATTTAGCATAAATGAGCATATAACTGGTATATGGTCTTGCATTTTTAAAAGACTGGATATAAATCTTATTTTAGGACATGTTTGTAGGATGTGCCAATCACTGGTGCATGCCAATTACTGGGGATTTTACCCTACCAGCCATTTTATTAGTAAATATTAATATTTCTTCTGGATTGCTTGTCAAAAACTGTGAAAACATGTTTTAATTTCAAAACATTTTGAAGAGTTTGGGCGATAATGACTATGAAAAGAAAAATAAATAAATAAATAAATAAAATAACAGATGAACGCCCCTCCCTTTTCCGTCATATTATAATTACTCATTATCGAAAAGCAAATGTATTTTCATAAAAAACGAAAATATAAAAACCATATTTTTTAAATTCTCTAAATAATCAATTTGAAAAAAATATGTATCACACAAGGTTTTGACTTGTAAGAAACTAAATAGTTATGCTGTAAATCAATGTTTTTTACAGTTATTAATATTTATCACTTAAATTACGCAGGCTGATTTCGAAGATGTCAAATAGATGATAATTATAATTTACACTTCCCGTAAAACTTCTAATATTGAGAACATGTGATAAAATATAGATTGAAAGGTTGGTTTCCTCTTTGGTTTATGACAGGTGTGCAAAAGTCTTTGCGCCAGTGTCTTCTCTCCAGTTGCGCCTATGTTCTCACTAATAAATTTATTTCGTTTCGTATCATCTAATAATTTGTATAAATTTCTTGCTAGAATGCTATTAAATTTTAGTGGTGAGTGACCGCTAACGCTGGTGCGTAGATTTTTGCACCTCCGGTTTAGGATCTATATGTGTAAAACTCTAAATTTTAAGTGTAAAGTTACGTAATCAGGCTCAATCAAAGCAACATTTGGGGCCTATTTAAAAAAAATCATTTAATAATAGCCCCCTTCACAAAATCAGTCACTTCATTATTTTTACCATCTCAATTTAAAAAAAGAAAAAAAAACTTTAACACAAAGACCGATTTAGTAAACCGATAATCCGATTCAATAAACTCTCTGTTTGTGCAAAAAAGACAAATTAAAAAAATATTACTCCAGTAATTTGACTTTAACTGGCTGCTTTTTTTTCTAGAGAGAAAGGGGGGGGGGGTCAAAATTGGCCGCAATTCGCATTTATTCAGCGAAATATTTGAATTATAAGTTACAAATTTTTAAGTTTTTTTATTAATTTAATGACACTTATATTCGTATAACATGCCGAATCACAAAATGCCGGATCGACTATTTAGTCAAACACTAGTCTTAATGAGATTTAATTGCCTTAGAATTTAATAAATAACCCTGTTTCTAACTAGTGAAAACATAGGTGCTATAATAACACGTAGATATGAACTGCCAGAGATTCCTAATCAGAATTGCAAATATGCCAGCTGAATTTTAAAAGGACCATAGGAATTGGTTTATCCTTATTTACGTTGAATTAAATCCATCCCTCCCCTTTTTTTTCTGTGTTTAATAAAATTAAACGTGACGATTACTCTATTTTTCAGGGCAATTAATGTACAAGTCTTATTTTATATTTTAGAAATATTTAAAACCAAAGAAAGCCTTAATATAAACACCATTTCTCACTCTTTTTAAAACCAGTATTATGAATGGCATATACATGAATAAGCACGCTTTTAAATGGCAACTAATGTGTAAAACAGTCATGGTTTTGAAAATATATATGTATATTTTTATTTAAATCGGATTATTTTTATTTAAATCGGGCTTTGATTTTTTTGTGTGTTAGTATACTATTTTTTAAAGTTTTAATTATTGTTATTAGTAGTACGGGATATATTAGTTAGTACTAGTTCTAATACAGTGAAACCTCCAAATAAGGCACATTTTTGGGACCGCAACTTTTGTCCCTTAAATAGAGGTGTCCCTTCTTCGGAGTGTCTCTTATTTGGAGGTTTCACTGTATTAGTAATAAATAGTACTAAAATTTAATACAGTATTAGTAAGTAAGGGAGAATGGGATGGAATGGGACAGAAAAATTTCCTCGTTACGTATTATTCTAAACATCAATCACATACTAGATGGACGCAGTGATGTAGCTAGTGGGGGGGGGGGGGGGAGCGGTCCGCCCCGGGTATCACCCAATATTAATTTCCAAATAGATATATAATAATCTAATGCAATTTTGGAAAAGAATTCTGAAATAAAACTAATTTCTAGCGTAACGACGAAATAGAGTTAATTTTCTTAGAGAAGTCGAAATTTTATGCAGACTGGTGTGTTTAAATAAGATATATGCACCACAGAACAAAAACTAACCTTTCCAACGAGTGGGTATCAAAAGTAAACTTTAAAAGAAAGAGAGAATCTTCTAGATACAGACACCACATTGGTTTATGCGGATTATGGGTTAAGTAAAAAATCGCTCCTCTGTTTTTTTTTTTTTTTTTCCTTAAAGCAGAGCAAAAGGTAAATGTGGAATGATGTGGTCATTTGTTATAATAGCGTTCAATTATGAATGAAAAATATAACGGATCGGCACGGGGGGGGGGGGGGGAATGACACCATGGGGGCTAGGGGTAACACAATTTACCTCCGCCCCGGGTGTCACCCATCCTAGCTACGCCACCGAGATGGAGCAATCAAATCTTCTGTTGAAAAAAGTTGCTGATCAGCATAAACTTAGATTTGTATAAAAAATTGTTTATTAAAAAAATAAATTTGCTTCATATAATTTAATGTTTTTGCTGTATATTAATGACTTGTTTACGTGTAGCTGTAATAATTTCCCTATTTAGGAAACCTAATATTATATATTATCCATAATTTAAACTAAACTTAAAAGCAGCACTGTTGTTTATATAAGCAGTTTAACATAAAATAAGATAAGGGGAGAAATGGGACAAGCTAGCAAAATGAATAATGAAATAAGTCGAATTCCTTCTTTTGAATAAGATAAATGTAAATTACTAATACTATTCAAATATTCTAATAAAAAGGATTAAATTTAAACAGAAATAGTTGAAATGTTGAATAGAAAATATTCTAAAACTTACAGAAGTCAGTTGCCTATTTTTAACAAAATCTAATCCAACGCGCACTTTTCATAAACTAAGTGATTTATGTTTTAATTCTTAGGTAATGTAGACAAAGAAATGAAGTACATACTTTTAAGACAAAGAAATTTAAAATAGATATAGTTCAAATTGTTTATCTAACTATGTAAGTTAAAGGAAAACATGAAATATAACCCAATAACTCACTTTAGTTTGATTAAGTGGAATCGCAAGTTCCTCCATTGCCGACATCAACAGTTTGACGTCATAGATTGGTTGGTTGGCAAATACTGAAACTTATGCTACTACCCGTAAAGGAGGCTTTTGTCTCGAAAATCTAACACCATTACTTCCGTCGAAAATAACTTTTATGTGCTGCATTATCTTACCTATAATTTAGACATTTTCAAGGAAAATGTTTTGATTAGTCAATAATTACGATGGTTTTACTAGAAACAAGAATGATAATTTTTTTATTAGGTGCATATATAACATTATCATTTTAGGAATGAGGGGTTGTCTGACACATGATATCATAAGATATCTCTAGGGGGAGGGGGAATTTGCCTTTTTATATCGATATCATTTTTGACCCAATAAAAATTATCTCTTTCTTTGTAACATGGTTT
Organism: Maratus speculifer; assembly: GCA_964019185.1. NCBI lineage: Eukaryota > Metazoa > Arthropoda > Arachnida > Araneae > Salticidae > Maratus > Maratus speculifer. The sequence goes on from OZ025291.1 coordinate 117,939,360, forward strand.
TTTGTTCAAAATAGTACATTACGTTTTTTTCTTATTCTGTTATCTATTTTCGCGAAAATACAAAGCTATCATTAAAATCCCTAAATTATAATGAAATTATCTAATTCTAAAATATGGTATACCCCAACTTTTAACATTCCTATTCATCTTCATATCTGTATGCATATATGCATAATCATGGATCGAGAAACCTTATGTGAAATTTATTTGAAATACAGCTTGTATTTTCTAATAAATAAAAGAGAAAAAATGTTGTCCACTTGTTCTGTTGATAAGAATTTCTACGTCTCCCCCCCCCCCCCCCTTCGTTCGGAGGGCAAGTTCGAGTAACGAGAGACCCTTCTATTAACAAAAATAGCAGTCTTGCCATATCAGTGTTGGATTCATGGGGTGGCCCGGGGTAAACACCCACCCCCCTAAAAAATGAAATGCATCCCTCCCTCCAGAAAAATAGTTTTTGTGTTTTCACTGGTGAAAAAGTGTCATTCCCCCCCGGTATTCTAAAATGTCCCCCCCCCCCACGGAGCCACAGAAGTCCCTCTCGAAGAAAATTGTCTTAATTCAACACTGCGCCGTATGGCGAAATAGCGTTATTGTCAGCACGTCGAGTGAGATAGGTTCTAAAATTTTGATTTAAGATTTTCAGAGATTTTGAACTTTACCACATTTTTAAAAATTAGAACAATGTTAATTACTAAATCTATGAGTTCATCAAGATTGTGGTCTGAGGTCGTTAAAATTCCAACAACGTATGCGAAAAAGATTTTTGAATTTTAGTTATTTATGAGATTGGTAGAGGAAAAGGGACCGGTGTTTGTAGTTTTACCGATGGATTATCCGTAAATCTAAGCCAACTGACTGTTTGGTATTTTATTATATTTTTCTAATAAGCAAGTATTTTTTTCTACTTTTATGATAATTTTGTCTAAATTTTGAAAGGGGGTGATTCGCGGGGGAGGTATTTATAGTCTCCAAAATTTCCCCATCTGCGCACACACGATACGTTATACCATTTCGTTTTTTCTTAAGCAGGCAACGTACTAGATGCCAATCTTCAATATATGAGCGATGCGACTTTCGATGCATTAGTATTGTACGGAACGTTAAGAAATTGTGTTGCTGAATACGGAAAAAAGAAATGGTAAAACAGATCGTGCTGCCCAGCTTCAAATTTTCGAAAAATAAGAAATACCATATTTCGGTGATTCTCTTTATTTTGCTTCATGGATTAACTCAACTTTGAACGGAAAATTTTAACATTGTATCATTAGCTTTTTTCAATGAATTTTGAATTTTAAGTAATTTTTAGCTGGCAAATTTCTTATTTGTCATACTTTTAAAAAAATGTTTTTTTAGAGCTAAAACAAGTTAATAAGACAGATATATAACATTAAAGAAGAACTTTATTAAGAATTTATGCAAGTTAAAAATGTTATAAAAATACTTGCATACTAATTACACTCACTTAAAAATAATTAAAATGTTACATACTTCTTTGTCTCGCACGTCTGGTAAAGGATCCAACTGAATGAAACACAAAGAGCATACAAAGATGAATAAATCCTTTTAACGTATGTCACTGGTATACAGGGTGTTTCTAAATTCATGGTACAAACTTTAAGGGGTGATAGTACACATCAAGACAAACACTATTAAATAGGAAACTAAGGGTCCCAAACGTCTTCCGAAGGAGATAGGCGCCATTAAAGTTTAGGGTCCAAAAATTCAAATGATTATAAAAAACAGAAAAATTGGTCGATTCGTTTGCGGTTTTCACTAAAATTATTCTTTATGTCAGTATTGTCTTGAAAATAAATCATAAAGATAAATTTAAAAAAATGTCGATAGAGGGCACTTTAGACTTTGGAGTAACGAACAACTATTTTTTACCGTTATTTTTTGCATCTCATTAATTTTTTTTTAGAAGCTTAGACATAAACTTGAACATTGAGCGCAAAATCTAAATCTCTAGGAGTGGTTAAATAGCGCAAACTGAACTGTAGGGAGAGGTTCAAATTTCAAATGATTATAAAAAACGGAAAAATTGGTCAATTGATTTGTAATTTTCACCAAAAGTATTCTTTATGTCAGTATTATTGTAAAAATAAATTATATAGATAAAATTCAAAAAATGCCGATAGAGGGCGCTTTAGACTTTGGAATAACGTACAACTATTTTTTTACCGTTATTTTTTGCATCTCATAATTTTTTTCAGAAGCTTAGACATAAACTTAAATTTTGAGATGAAAATCTGATCCGATCCTGAAAATCCGATCTGAATCGTTGGGAGTGGTTAAGTAGCGCAAACTGAACTGTGTTCAATGGGGGCGGGAAGGTTCAAATTTCAAATGATTTTAAAAAACGGAAAAATTGGTCGATTCGTTTGCCGTTTTTGCTAAAACTATTCTTTATGTCAATATTTCCTTGAAAATAAATTTTAAGGATTAATTTAAAAAAATACCGTTAGAGGGCGCCTTAAAATTTAGAGTAACCAACAACTATTTTTAACCGTTATTTTTTGTATCTAATTAAATGCTTGCAAATGCTTAGATTTAAATTTTGAGCTCAAATTCTAAATCGATGGGAGAGGTTAAGAAGCGCAAACTGAAATGTGTTCAGGAGTTGAAATGTTACCCTCCCCACCCCTCGAACACATTTCAATTTTCCGCTACTTAATTACTCACAACAATGCAGATTTTGAGCTCAAAATTTAACTTTGAACATTTACAAGCATTTAATTAGATACAAAAAATAACGGTTAAAAATAGTTGTTGGTAACTCTAAAATTTAAGGCGCCCTCTAACGGTATTTTTTGAAATTAATCTTTAAAATTTATTTTCAAGGAAATATTGACATAAAGAATAGTTTTAGCGAAAACGGCAAACGAATCGACCAATTTTTCCGTTTTTTAGAATCATTTGAAATTTGAACCTCCCCACCCCCATTGAACACAGTTCAGTTTGCGCTACTTAACCACTCCCAACGATTCAGACTTTAATCTCAAAATTTAAGTTTATGTCTAAGCTTCTAAAAAAATTCATGAGATGCAAAAAATAACGGTAAAAAATAGTTGTACGTTACTCCAAAGTCTAAAGCGCCCTCTATCGGCAGTTTTTGAATTTTATCTTTATAATTTATTTTCAAGATAATACTGACATAAAGAATAATTTTAGTGAAAATCGTAAATCAATTGACCAATTTTTCCGTTTTTAATAACCATTTGGAATTTGAACCTCCCCCCACAATTCAGTTTGCGCTGTTTAACCACTCCCAACGATTTAGATTTTCAGCTCAAAATTTACGTTTATATCTAAGCTTCTAAAAAAATTTAATGAAATGCAAAAAATAACGGTAAAAAATAGTTGTTCGTTACTCCAAAGTCTGAAGCGCCCTCTATCGGCATTTTTTGAAATTTATCTTTATAATTTATTTTCAAGGCAATACTGACATAAAGAATAGTTTTAGTGAAAACCGCAAACGAATCGACCAATTTTTCTGTTTTTTATAATCATTTGAATTGTTGGACCCTAAACTTTAATGGCATCTATCTTCTTCGGAAGACGTTTGGGACCCTTAGTTTCCCATTTAATATTTTTTGTCTTGATGTATACTATCACCCATTAAAGTTTGTACCATGAATTTAGTTGTATATTCAATGGTACACAATATTATAATTTTAATTACATGACTTTGAATAACTGATTAATTACACTAGTTTAAAATCCTAGAGTTTCACTTCTACGAATGCTATAATTCTTCAATAAAAATTAAGGATTGGTTGAACTCATTCATTAGATTGAAATTTCACACTAGAAAAACGACATCTATCCAGGCCGTCGAAAGCCGTGACGTGCCCAGGATCAGTCACACATCCCCTTCCCTCTTATACAGACTCTCAAGATATATAAAAAGCATGTGAATCTTTAATAATACCTCCTCGACTTTGAAGACTACTTTGTTCGTCTCTCATAAAATTAATTATTTATTTTCCTGAATTTAAAGATACTAATTAGATATTAATACTATTTAACAAAAGTAATTATAGACCCTTCTTTTTTTGTTGTTACGTTATGGTATACGTAAAAATTATAATGTACAATGTGTATTGTAACTATTGGAATCCTTTGAGCTTATTGGGTCCGCCAAATAATTTGCCGACTGAACCCCCCCCCCCCCTTCTCTCCTCAGATCTGCACTCATTTAGCAGCAAGAACATCATTTGATAGGTTGCCGTATACCGAGGCGAGAATACCATTTTTTCCTTTACTGAAATATAAGTATTTTACAGTATAAATGGCGCTTTTAATGAAAAAACATTATTTTATGGTACAAATACTGTTTATAATCGAAATAGCATAGATACTGGATTTTTTTTATACCTAATATACCTTAAAAATACGGTACTCATATCGTAAAGAATGAAAGCAGTAGAAGTACCGTAAAATTTAGGTACACCTATTGAAATGCTACAAAAATATTTAGAATGCCATTTATCTTACTGAAAAATAATTATTTTACGGTATAAATACCGAGTTTTTACTGAGAAACAATCATTTTACTGTGTAAAAACCGTTTTTAATCGAATGGGAACAAAATCTATTTTTTTACGCTCAATATAACTTAGAAATACGGTATTCATACCGTAAAGAGTGAAAATGGTAGTAGTACCGTGAAATTTACGGTACATCTACTGGAATTTTACAAAAAATTTTTACAGTGTAGCTTTAATGATGAAGGAGATATTTCAGCGAAATATTCAACAGATTTTCATTGCTTTGCATAAAACAAAATGCTATCACGAGAAGTGTCGGATACGATTATCATTTACGTCGAAGGTCTATTGAGCAAATAACTCCATATTTCGAAAATGCTTTCCCGCACACTTCTTCGTTGTCATCACATGTCATACCATTATTGGTATGACATGTATGTTAAAAATATCTGTGCGTTCTTTATTATTATTAAAGTTGCAAACATCCTAAATTTATTTACTCCAGGATCAGAAACAGCCTCCCGTTCTATGATAAATATCATTCATTTTACTATACACTATCATTCTTTCTATTTAGCTTTAGAAAAAGTTTTGGCACACTGTAATATAATACATTTTAAAAAAAAAAAGCCTTGCCAGTTTGACCTACAGACGGAGATAGCTTTCAAAGTTTACTACTAATGTCACCAATAAAAACTAATTCAAGATTAGAGATAAACACAGTTTCTCCACTAAAAAGGAACTTTATAGACTTAAATCTTCTCTGAAAATTATAATATACACGCATACACACACACATATATATATGGAATAGATTTTACAATGGCAAAAACAAATTCAGAGAAACTCAAAATGTTGAAATATGCCAATATTTCCGCATAATCGTGTTTTATCGTGTTTCAATACGTTTATTCAAACTGACATGACACTACATCTATTTCACCTACTGACGTCCGTTATATTTCTAATATGATGTAAAATTAACTTTTTTTCCGTCAAACTTTTTATCTCAATTTTCATTTTTCACGTGGAAATTTTGTTCTAGAAAAATAATTGTTGTAGTAAATTTTAGTGTTTTTTTTTTTTTGTTTTTTTTTTTTTTTGTTACGGCTATAACAAAAAATATATATATGTTTATATTTCGGTGCGTTTTTTCAGTAAAAAATGATTTTATTAGAATCATGTTAAGGCGATATATTTTTAATCCTCCCCATTTCCACCCTCTTGAACCGATTTTTCTCATTTACAATCCTCGCCATTTTATATTCGATAGATAAATAGATAGATAGATAGATAGAAACTTTTTAGGTGGATGTGTGTTCGTAGCGGTTTTAAACTAATACAAAATATAACACATGCTGGTTCTTTTAATTAGACACAACGAAGTTGACTGTAATCTTCCTGTTTATTTCACATCTTACAGCGAGACACACACGGCTTACAACATTCTATCATCTTTTTATATTCGAATAAAAACAAAAACAGAGAATGCTGCCAAAAACATAATATAAGAAGAATAAATTACCATGATTACAAATAATACAATTTCTTACTGAAGCTTTTTTTCACATAAATGAATGCAGACGATATTTACCAAAACAATGTGGTTTTAGTTTTCTGGCATCGTGAAAAGTTATGAAGAAATTTTTCAAGTGTCGTACTATAGTAACGACTGCAAAAAGTAGTATTTCTTATGAAATTTACCTAAAAATATTAACGAATTAAGTAACTTTGTTTTTCTCTTTTAATCTGTTAAAATCTGATTAGATACTACATACAATACATTGTTTATTTAACGTACTCATTTACTTCTAATATTCAGTTTTAGGTAGCTTTCGCATGAAATACTGCCTATTATGATCTCGCATATGTTGGAATTTTTGAAATTTTTTTGCAGATCAATGTCGATTATGACCACTAGACCCCAAAACTACCATCAGAAAAAAAGCTTATATATATATATACATATATATATATATATCACTTTTTCATGGACATGATAACTTCTATATAGTTCTGCACAAATCTCTTCCGAAGTGATACATAAAATCAAGGGGCCTGAATAAGAATACCTTAAAATTTGAAGCACTAATTTGTAATCAAAATAATTTTATAACTGTGTAAAGAAATTTCGAGCTGTAAGTGAGAAAAAAAAAAGACACAAGTTGAATGTAGATACTGCCATTGCAGAATTCAGTTTCGCCTCCGATTAGAAAAAAAAATAAAAATAATAAAAAAAATCGATAGAGGTTTTTTAGAAGGGCGACCCCGTTTAGAATGCAATGAACTAACTTCATTTTTCTTGTGTTTATCAATATAATAGAAAACAGAACGGCGTGAAATACCCAGTTGATTAGCAATTTCTCTCTGAGACACTGGAATTGCGGAATAATAAAGAGATACAATTTGACGTGCTACTTCTTCATTGACTAGATTCATCAAAAACGGATTTTTTCTTTAGTTTAAACGTTTTTTTATAGACTCTGGGAAAAAGGAAATGCATTTTAACAATAAAACGAGTGGAATCCCGTCGAATTCGACGAATGAAATGTTTAAAAGACCCAATCGATTTGGATTTTTAAAAAAAGCAAAAGTAATTACATTATTGAATCAATATATAATAAATATATTTCCAAACTTAATATCAAGTTTTCCAGTTACAATTTTGCATGCAAATATTTGCACATCTTCAGTTAAAATTGTAATCTGAGTGCCGGCGAAATCCAGAAATTTTATTTTATATGCACTACAAAAAAAATAGATTTATTTAAAAAAAAAAAAAAAGAAAAAAAAAAAAAAAACTAATTTTTTTTTTTTTTTTTTTTTTTTTTTTTTTACTATGACATTATTTTCACTAACTGAAGTCATCTGAAAGTAAAATCTCAATCTCAGTGTCCATAATGAAAAGCAATATTGAAATGTAATATCGTTATGAGTAAAAATGTGATGTTTTAAATAGTGACGTCATTTTCTTTTCAAATGTTTTTTAAAAGTTACTGTTATTAGTAATATGAAAAAGGCGTCCATAATAATATTGTAAATTCATTTTATCTGGTTGCTGAATGCCATCATTTTCCTCATTTGAAATATTTCTTACTTTGCTTTAGACTGTAATTTTTATCATAAATTATTTTCTGTTATTTTATTTACATTATTAATATTATTTCTCAGTAAATATATTTTTTTACCTCAATTAGTGCATAATTATATGCAATCATTTTATTGTGGTTAAATTTTACGAAAACAATTAACTTTTTCTTTTAAATGCGAGGACATGTTCACTGATGAAATAAAGTTTTTGACTTGTAGAAAGTAATAATGGAAAATAAATACTTATTATCGAGAGAAAAGCTAAACTGTGTTGCCACCATTTTGAAGAAATATCGTAAAAAAACACTTAAAGTTAAAAATAAAATATAAAAATGGAAATAAATTAAAAAATAGCTAAAATGGGCACAACTACAAATAAATAGCTTTCATTTAAAAAAATAATTATCAAAATCGGTTCAGTAGAAAATTCAGTGCTGATGACACGACATTTTTTAGCTTGTCTGAAAGAAATACCATCGGAGTCTAATAAGAAGATTTCATAAATTCCGGGAAAAGAATCTTTGAGCATTCAAACTCTTAGCAAATACATGACTTAAACACTATCACCGATTACACAGCTGCATCAGGTAAGTCGTTTTCTATTACATTTTCTGCTTGAGCATCGAAAATATAGATTAATATATTTGTTACGAAAATTCTGCCGATTCATGTTATCTTTTTTTTTTTTTTTTCCAAGATACGATTGTTTGGAAATCGGAGTTACATTATAAGTACACTGTAAAAAAAATTCTGATAAGTTACTAAATTTTTTCTATGAAACCTAGGACTTTTTATATAACGATAGCAACAAAAATTTATGTAACAGAATCAGCTACAGGAATTTTTGCTGCTACTGTTGCATAAAAAGTTCTACGAATCCCAGTTTCCTAGAAAAAGTTTAGTAACTTTACAGAATTATTTTTTACAGTGAATTTCAGTTCACAAAAACTTCTGCATTATTCATTTTACATCATGAATATTTTCACATAACATACAAAAAGAAAAAAAAGAAAAAACAGAAAGAAAGGAAAGAAAAAAAAGAAAAAACGAATACAATAAATACAACAAAATCGATATCATATAAAAGTAAAGTAGATGTTACACATTTACGAGTTTTAACCAATTTTATTAAAATTTGAATGTATGTATGTATTTCACATTCACTTCTCCTAAAACAATATTTAGTTGGAATACCATTAATTGTCTTTAGGGATCGCAGATTATTTTTATAAACACTCATAAGTTCAAAACTATAATTAAAAGAAAAATTCTGTCTATTATTTTTTAACGCTTTCTAATATTGTTGAAAAGTTTTCATAATTTCAATAATTGCATTTTTTACATATTTTGTCTTTATCAAAAAATCGAAAAGCATGGCACATTACATAGTTTTTTAATAAGCGAATCTGCCAATTTAATATGAGAATAACAAAAATGAATATAAAGGTGAATAAAAAAAAGTAGTTTGAATTTCAGTACATCCTTAAATTAATTTTTAACACACTGCCAAGTGTACGTTATTTATATGTAGAACTGCACGAAAGATTCACACACATTACCGCCTATATAAGCAATTGCTGAAAACACATTTTTATTGCGGTGTGTGTTATAGTAAGAAATACTGAGTATCATTTTCATAAGAAATTCTAATTTTCTATTTAGGAAATGGATGATGGAATATTGTGTCTAAAATAATATAAATCTAAAATATTCCTGTTTGTATAACATAGGATTTATGCGGTCATTTGGAATATTAGAGAATGTATACATCAGTACACTGTACAAAGAAAAAAGAAAAGAAAAAAAAAGAAAAAAAAAAGAAAAAAAGGAAAAAAAAAGAAAAAGAAAAAAATCTGTTAAATTGCGACGTTGTTTCTATGAAATTGGAATTAATAGAACTTTTTATGTAACTGAAACAATAAAAATCCATGTAAGATATACAACATAATAAACTAGGGTACCTACAACTTTTCATGTAACAGCAATCCGAGTTACAGATATAGTTCTAGTAAAATTATTGTAATTTTAGTAGATTTTTTTTGTAAAGCTAGAGGTTTCTGTAGCTAACTAATTTTATAGAATTACACATTTTTTAAACAGTGCACAGAAAAAAAAATTGAGTAAGCATACAGATCTCTGTAACTTTAGATCTGTAAAATTACAGTTTTCTTTCTTTTTTTTTCTTTATACATATATATATATATATATTCAGAGATATAGTTCCAGCCATTCGAAGAGAAAATAAATCTTAGTTTTAAAAAAATCCATATTAAAAATAGTTTTATTTCAAGATATTACATTTACTAAAAAATTGTTCTGCTATATATATGTTTTTCGTGGAATTTAAAGTAATTTTGGATAGGGGATTCTGCATTGATTCCATGAATATTTCAATTCTTACAATATTTCTACAATTTCAATAATATTCAATGTTTTATTTATTTTTCTATTTTTTTTTTTCTCGCTTGTTACTATAATTTACTCTTGGATAAAAGGTACGACTTTTTTTTCATAAGGATCTTTTATATATATATATATATATATATATATATATATATATATATATATATATATATATATATATATATATATATATATATACAGGGTGTCCGAAAAGTCTGGAAACGGCCGAATAACTCGAGAAATACATATGAGATTGAAAAACGTAAATATACGTGTTAAATATTTTTAAATAAGCTACTCTGTGATACCAAATTTGACCTTCGAAACCGACCCCCTGGGGGTCAGAGGGGGTCCAACTTTGAAATCTTAAATTATAACCCCCATTTTTTATTGCAGATTCGGATTCTACGGACAAAAATACGTAACTTTTGTATTTGATGTTTATTTCCAATCTTCGTTTATCACGGTGTAATCGAGCATATTAAATCGATACATATTCCCGCTTTTCCAACGGGATTTTCCCTAATCGAAACTGATTGGGCAGAATTTTTGACGTCAAATTCCTCGTCTTTTGTAGGAATAGCGTTTCCTGAAAATCACCCGTGCCGTGTCGATTATTTCAATAGTGCTACACTGTTAAAAATTTGACCCATTTGCTGCAGCGTCACTCCACAGCTATTATAGAATATCTCTTTTGTGACCAATGAGAATGCTCCATAACACAGTAAAGTAATCGTTTTCTATAAAAGCGGTGGAGTGACGATGCAGCAAAAGGGTCAATTTTTTTACAGTGTACTTTACTGTGTTATGGAACATTCTCATTGGTCATGAAAGAGATATTCTATAAAAGCTGTGGAGTGACGCTACAGCAAATGGATCAAATTTTTAACTGTTTAGCACTACCGAAATAATCGGCACGGGTGATTTTCAGGAAACGCTATTATTGCAAAAGACGAGGAATATGATGTCATAAATTCTCCCCAATTAGTTTCGATTAGGAAAAATGTCGTTGGAAAAGCAGAAAAAAGTATCGATTTAATATGCTCGATTACACCGTGATAAACCAGGATTCGAAATAAACATCAAATACAAAAGTTACGTATTTTTGTCCGTAGAATCCGAATCTGCAATAAAAAATGGGAGTTATAATTTAAGATTTCAAAGGTTGACCCCCTCTGACCCCCAGGGGGTCGTTTACGAAGGTCAAATTTGGTATCACTGAGTAGCTTATTTAAAAATATTTAACACATATATTTACGTCTTTCAATCTCATATGTATTTCTCGAGTTATTCGACCGTTTCCAGACTTTTCGGACACCCTGTATATATATATATATATATATATATATATATAAGGTAAGACTTAATTTTTATTTTCATTTTTTCATTTATGAATGATGTATTTATGATGTTTTATTAAAAAGTATAATTAGCTATATATTTAAATAATTATTAAATAATGCTTGTAAATTAAATTTTAATATTTTTATGCATATAAGTTTTTACAAATTTATATAGTCACGTACAATTTTAGAGATGTGAATAATTTAAAAAACACATATATAAACACATATTTACAATACTTTATTTTTAAATATTGCACTTACTAAGATTTTATTCTGAAATAACATTAGTATATAACTTCCTTTTCTTAAAGGACTGTTTCGAAAACTAATATATATTATATATATATTCTGTGAAAAAAAAACTATATTTTTCATACACTTTAAAAAATAAACAAGTAATAAAAATCAATAAAAGTTTGAATTATTAAAATTTTTAATTATTATTATTATTTCAAAAGAGCTTATTAATTTTTATTTTCAAATATTGAAAAAAAAATTAAAAATATCCAACTTTTATTTATATAATCTGTTTTATATAGACAGTAGATGAGTATATAGAGCTCTACTTAAAATTATAATGAGATCAGTTTTAAAACAGAAAAAGTATAATTAAATAGAATATAGTTGATTAATATTAACTAACTTAATTCAATAGTTGCTCATAACAACTGCATTAGCATTCTAAATAGGAATGCATCCAATCTAATTTAAATGAACATACCACTTTTTCTAAGAAGCATTTTTTTTTTTTTTAATTCAAGACAGTGTAGCTAATCTAAAGTCAGATCGTGCTTTAAAGAAAACAATTAAACAAACTTCAAAGTTATTATGCATATAATTTTTTACAGGAATTATAATGTCATCTACAATAATAGACTTATAAATATTTTCAAAAATATACATAAAAACATGTATCTAAAGCAATATATTTTTAAATACTCACATTACCAAGATCTTAATCTGAATAATAATATCTATCTTTTTTAAAGGATTATTTTACAAATTAGTAAAGATCATATATATTCTGTATAAAAACAACACTTTTTCATTGACGTGTTTTCAAAAAAATTAAGTAATAAAATTCTTAACAGTTTAAACCACTAAAAATTCTAGTTATTATTATTATTCCAAGAGTGCTTGTTAATCTTTATTTTCTAACAATGAAAAAAAATTAAAAAAAATATGCAATTTTTATTTACATAAATGAGTTTATATAGATTAAGGTAGGTGAGTATATACAGCTACATAGAATTTTAACAATACCAATTCTAAAACAAACAAAAAAATAAAAATAAATAAAAAGAAGTTGACTAATTTTAATTAACTTAATTCAAAAATTGCTTATAATAATTTCATTAACATTGTAAACAGGAATAAAGCCAGTTTAATTTAAATGAATATACCATTTTTTTCTGAGAAGCAATTTTTTAATTCATAATAATATAGCAAATCTAGAGTCAAAATGTGCTTTGCGGAAAAGAAATCAAGTTAACATAACAAATTTAAATAACTTAATTCAATGATTACATACAAAAGTTTTTTTCAATTGATCTCATCATTATAATTCGAACGAATACTCCAATTATTTTAATAAGCAGTTGAATTCAAAACGTATAATTAATCTAAAGTGAGAACGTGTCTATCAGTAAACAAATCAAATTAACATTACCATAACAAATGTAATTAACTTTTTTCAGTATGGCCACACATATAGAAATTTCTTCAATTGATGTCTACAATATAACTGAAGGAAATACACCAATTATTCTAAGGAGCAACTTAATTCAAAAATAGTATAGTTGGTCTAAAATCAGAAGGTGCTTTATAAAAGACAAATTAAGTTAAGATAACAAATTTAACTAACTTGGCTTAATGAGTACACATTTCAATTTCTTCAATCGATGCCATCAATATAACTAAAGTGAAAATTACATTTATTCTAAAATGCAAGTATTTAATTTAAAACAGTATAGCTAATCTAAAGTCAGAATGCACTTTGTACAAAACAAATCAAATTAACATAGCGAATTTAAATAATTTGGTTCCATAATTAATCATAGCGATTACTTCAATTGATGTCGTCAATGTAACGTAACCTCTTCAGACCTGAGCATAGAATAACTCTACAAATATATATTTATTGCTTTTGCATAATCGAAATGACATCACAAATGACAGAAAGAGTCATTTTTATGAAATCAAAACTTTAGGGGACTGGTAATTTAGGTTTACATTTACAAATATGGATATAAAAGTACTAATCCCCTTAAAACTAGAACACATAGAAGTTTAAAATAAAACATGACATAAAATTAGCACATAACATAATATAAAACTAGCATATAGAAGTTTAACTATCAGTAATATAAATTTACGCAATAACAAAATTAAGGTCTTTAAACAAGTAAATGATGAGCAAATCCTCAATTTTTTTTATTGTAGAGCATTTAAGTTAAATAATCATGAATATTTCTTACTTTCTTGGCCGCAATGTCTTGAAGGTATTTTCGAAACTCGGATGAAAATAATATTTATTTTATGAGGTAATATTCATCAGTGCTGACATTTATTGGTTTTGTTTTAAAACAAAAAACATACACCTGTATAGAATTAAAGTAAAAATGCAAAAAATTCCAACAGTTTAGTTTTTATGAGGAAAAGAATGGAGGTACACATTTATGTACCTCAGATCTGAAGAGGTTAAGTGAATACTCCATTTATTCTAAGAAGCAATTATTGAATTCAAAACGATATAGCTAATCTAAAGTCAGTCTACCCTTTAGACAAAACAAATCAAGTTAACATATAAAATTTAAATAACTTGGTTCAATAATAATCATAGCGATTTCTTCAACTGATGTCGCCATTATAACTTAAATGATTTAAGTCATATATTTTATAAATGACGGCATCAAAATAATAATAAAAAATACATAAACTTTTAACACATAATTAATCTAAAGTGATAATTGTCTTTACCAAAAACAATTCAAGCAAAAGTAACTAATTAATTGCACATAGAAATTTTATCATCCATTGCAAGCAGTGATGAGGCCATTATTATTTAAGTAAAAACAGCATTTATTCTATGAAAATTAATTGGATTCAGATAATCTCTACTCAAAAATGGCTATACAAGAAATAGTTTTTAAAACATTTATAATTCCTGTATAACTTTCGTCTTTTTTTATTTTGAATCAAATTTCAACTGTTTCGACTTCTTCCTAAATCTGCACATGTATTGCATTTCCATCGATATGCAGAGAAATGCATTTTATAATTATGCATAAATTCGAGCTCTGTGATTTAATAGTGGTGTTCCTTCGCTTACTGCATTACGACATGTTGACATATATAACGCGAATGTAATAACACCGGCCGTAAGTAACATACACGTTACGACGAATATAATTTTTGGCAAAACGTAATGCATAAAAACTCTGGGGAATACAATGTTACGATAAATGCGATAATTTATTTCATCTTTTGAATCACCAGTAATTTCTATCAACAAAATCGGGTAAATTTCATGAGAAATATTTCTACATTTGAAGCCATCATTCGCAGATTTTAAGTGAATATTAAACTGATACCGGAAAAAAATATCCGTAATTATGTCAGTCATCGGTTCCATATTTATGTGAGGCTCATCTAAAACCTCTTCCATATTGAGCTTTGTTTTATAGTGAATGTAGCTCTTATTATCGAAGTATGTGTGCGGAGATGTTGATAATATACCTACTTGAAACGGTGCATCATCAAGAGTGGGATAGAAAGCACTGTTAGATAATGCAGAGCAAGATTGGTCATTCCACTCAAGGATATACCTTCTAGTCATTACTTTGAATTTGTCTGGATAAGTTTTGCTTATCAATTCAGTTCCATTTTCAGAAAACTTGAAACACCCGCATGGAGACTTTTTAAAGGTACTGCTTAACGATCCTTTTCCATAAAACGGCGCATCCACTAAACGAAATATATTCAGAAGCTTTACACAGAGTTTATTCTCGAAATAGTTATCCATATTATTAATCGAATAATAATAATCATCATATTCATAATCTGATTTGAGTTTGTTCGTCTTCTTGCAAGTAACGGAAAGTTTGCTTCGTGGTATTGGAAGTGAATGTTTTACGTTGTAACCGTTAACAATCTCTCTTAATACATCCTTGACTGTCGTCTTATAAATAATATCTTTTTTGCGAAAACCTCTGAAGGAATTTTTAATTAAAATTCCTAAACCCTGATCATATAAGCTTTTGATTACAGGAATATTCAGGACATATACCGATGAAGAATCGTCTGCAATAGAGTTTTTTGGAGAAAACGCCATATCTTGAAAAGACAAATAGTTCGAAGACTCGGAAGCCTCCAATATAGCATCTGATTTTCCGACAGTATTATAAACGAATGGCCCTATTTCTTCTACCAGCATTTTAGAATCAAACCTATGTAATTCATCGACGTTTGTGATGTTATAGAAGTAAAACCTTTGTTGTTGATCCACCGGTACGCTTCCCCAAGCATCAAACAAATCGAATTGGTTGTTTATGAAATATTTTCGCTCCTCGTTAACTTCATAAACTTGAGGGAAAATTCCTATAGTCATATAACATATTACTATGAAAAAACACACGATTACAGCAAAAATAATATATACTCTAACATCCATTTTGGTCAGTCTATGATAGCATTATAGCAACCATTCAAAAACAGAAGGAGCAGCGAAACATGAACAAATGATAACAAAAACTAATCTTAAACTATGCCGCTTTTAGAGGTCAAAAACCACCTTCGCAAATCTTTTATTTTTTTTTTTATCCTTAAAGTAAAGTAACATGCTCTAGAAATTGGCTAATACAAACAGATAAAAGTACGCATTTTATCTATTTTAAGACCAATAATGCTATTTACAAACAATCGAATAGTTTTCGGCATGGGAAAATCCATGAATTAGAATATATCCCAAGCTTAGTAACTAAACAAGATTCTTAAAAAAATATTTTTTAAGCTGTTCTCAAATTCAAATGGGAATCTTTGTCACATTCATGAATCATTTTCATTCGAAATCATTTAAAAAATATTCTTTTGATAACAAGCTTATGTCATTATTCTGAATAATAAGTGAATACTAATGACTTAACATATGCCTGTGATGAAACGATGCACTAAGAATTAAGGCCTACAGAACCGAACCCTTTTTTCTTGACCCTGTGCCCTGAAGTTCTATATAGCATGTGTCATAGGTTGTCAGGCTAACGCGGGATTCCAGTGTTTAGTTTCCAAGCAATCTTGATACTCAATTTATCGACCTGGAAGCGATGAAAGGTTGGAAATGCTACTGACATTTGCTAAATTTATTGGGAATAAGCAAATTACTTGTCTACTTGTTCATTAATAAAAGAGAGCAATTGGAATTGTTATTTGACACCAACTAGGTATGACCATGTTTTATTCTTTCTTTATTTATTTACTAGCTGCTATACCTTCCGTCGCCCGGATTAGAAATATAGCATACTTAATGACGTGAGAATCAGTGTCTCTGTCTTAGATATATGCAGACGTATACATACCATTGAATGTGCAATATAAATAGCGTACATAAAACTAATTAATCAACGATGCGATAAAATATTGCTCTTAAATAAAACACATGTCATAATCAGAAGTTATTTAACCTATAAATAAAAGTAAATCATTAATAATATGTAATAAAAGTTTTTAAAAAAAGTTTTGTACTCACTTGAAAAAAAATTCTAAGAAAACAATTGAACACAAAAAATTGAAAAAAAAAAGAACAATATATTCTTTTCGAAATAACTTGAATTTATTGTTTGAATATTCACTTTTGACTTTCGGGTGTTTTTCTCTTTAATCCTCACTTGATCGTAACTCAAATGTGTCTGCCGAAAACGTACTGAACTTCAACTTACATATCATTGACGATTAAAATTTCGCACATTCTCGAACATTCTATATTATTCTAGATCATTTTCGAACATTTCAGATTTTTTTTTCAAAAATTCTAGATTACTCTTGATTATTGTAGAGTGATTTAGTTTATTCTGGAACATTATAGATCATTCTACAATATTTCAATACATTTTAGATTATTATCGAACATTCTAGAACATTCTAGATTATTTTTGAACACTTGAGATTATTATCGAACATCCTACAACATTCTAAATTAGTTAGAACACTTTAGATTGTTCTAGAACCTCAAAACATTTAAGATTATTCTTAAACATTCTAGAGAATTTGGAAACTTTCTGAAAAAGAAAAAAAAAAAAAAAAACATGGATCATACTAGAAAATTCTAGAACATTTTAAAACTTTCTGGATAAATATAGATCATTCTAGGAAATTTTCTGGCTTTCTAGGAAATTCTCAATACATCTCTGTCCGTTACTGACACATGAAATGCCTTTCAAAACACTGTACATTTCATTCATAAACACAACATGTAAAGAAAAGACAGAAATATCTCATTTCACATTTTTGCTAACCATACCCAACCACTTCCGTCCACCGCAATCAACTTCCCTTACAAACAGCAGACCAAGGGCTACCTATCATTTAAAACCACGAGTAGTCTGCAGTAGATGGGTATGGAGAAAAGTGTGTCTTTGCGAACACATATTTTTTAGATATGAAGACCACAGAAGCCAATGGATACAAGTGACAAAATTTTGATTCGGAGTAAATAGAATTCAAAGTTGAAACATGAAATGTGATTGGCTAGATTAAAACATGAAACTATTGCTTATTTCACAGCGATCTTTGAATTCTTATTCCAACAATTGTTGAAGAAAAGTACCGTGCAACATTACTTTTTAATTTAAGCAGAGATTAAAGAACTGAATAGTTAAGTAATTTAAAGAGCTTAACTCTTTGTGGCACAGGGTAAATTCATTGCTTAAGAGTTGAAATTAATGACTGACGCTGGAATTTGAAAACAACTTTATTTGTAAATAAGAAAAAGCTATATTTCCCGCATTTAATAAAACGTAAATTTTTTTATCAAAATTACGGTGCCAATGTGACGTTTAGGAATTAAAATTAAGTGGTTACATAGATATACCAGCACGCCGCAAGGGGTTAAGTAATTAATCTCTAGAATGCAGCACATAATTAGAAAATAACTTATACAGGGTAATTGAAAATCAATATAGCGATTACAGACGGCTGTAACTATTTAATTGAAAATAAGTTATTGATAAGAATCACACAAAATGCATAAGGAAGTTCCAAATTTTGTTTACGCACTTTAAAAAAGGTTCTGTGTTATTCTCCTGGGTCACACAGGCAACATCTAAACATTTTTTTTGTTCAAACATCAGGTACCATCTGCATGTGTTGGTGGCATTTTGGAGCATTTTGTGTGGTGGAATTTCACAATTGTCTTTTCTGTCCTCACAATGTAGAGAAGATTTCGTCAGCGGTACAGTCAAGCACCGCCAAATGCTAACAATATATGCATATGGTATCGATGTTTGAATAAAAAGGATATTTTGATATTGACCATGTGACCAATGGGAATCATATAGAATATTTATAAAATATGTAAACAAATTTTTGAACTTCTTTATTAATTCTGTATAATTCTTATCGATAAATTCCTTTCGATTAAATAGTTAAATCCGTTTCTTATTGCTATATTCACCTTTAATTACCTTGCATTTCTTTTCCTTCAAACAAATAGCCTTATTTCTAGATATCCTGTGAACTTAGCTCAATTTTTTCAATTTTGTCAGTTATACCCCTTGGCTTCTGAGATTCTCATATAATGATTTTGAGAGCTTAACTGATCCAAATACAAGTTCCATATAAAAGAAGCAAAGAAACTTGCTTAAGGCACCCTGAGTAAAATATTGATCCTGTTATTTTCAACTCTGAATTTTTTATACCTTAAAGCACGAATATTCTAGTCTCTAGAATTTGAAGTCGCATAATTTGAACATGAGGAGCCAAAAAATTAACAAAAAAATCACACACAGTAGTACATCGTTAACTTTTTCAGCATCATTGATGATTCATTGCTATTAAAACCTGGACGCTTTTAAGATGTTTTGAATGATTTAATTGTGATTTTGAATTCAAGAATGCTTTGTATACGCATGAAATAAGTAATCTAACTGTAGGATTGCAAGTTTCTACAATTGAAAATAATATAAATTCTGCATGAGAATTTATCCGGTATAATTATAGAATTATAGTCGGCGATTATCGACATCATCATTATAACAGATAAAAATTTTTCCTTGTTTTTTTTTTTTTTTTTTTTTTTTTTTTTGGGGGGGGGGGGGGGTGAAAAAAGTCCAGTTCAGGATCCGAACTAGGGATGTATTGACTGAATTCAGCCAATACATCCCTGGTTCGAATTTTGGTCCGGACTTTTTTCGCCCCCCCCCCCCCAGAAAAAAGGAAAAATTACATATATTATAATTAATTTACCGATTGCATTATCGTGTTTAAAAATTAATCTAATGTAATTCCGTATGCAGCGATTTTCTGCAGTTCCATGTATTGGCCTTCTATTTATTCTGTTGAGCTAATCCAGAGTATCAGACCAGATAAAGTGATTGTTGAGGTGAATTGGGTGAAATAGTCCTCCAGTGTTCATGTCCGGGATGCCTTAGTTGGAAGAGCATTGGCGGCTTCAGCCAATACATCCCTGGTTCGAATCCTGGCCCGGACTTTTTTCACCCCCCCCCCCCCAAAAAAAAAAAAAAAAAAAAAAAAATGTCGTGTTTAAAAAAATAATCTAATCATCATTTTTATCAAGACATTTTGAGATAATTGTAAAAATTTAAATATCTGTTTTTATTTCTGGAGCTTGCAAGACAGATAAATTTGATAGACGAAAAGATTTTACATCTATCGATAAAAAATGGATTAAAAAAATTACTCCTACATAGAGATGCATCGCTAGAATACATTTTAATACTATTTCAATTTTTATTCTCATATTGTTGTATCTGTTGCTGCAAAAACTTTTTAAATTTATCTTTTGGTAAAAATTAAATTTCCATTCATATGGGATGAACTAAAATGCGATTATCAATGACGATGCTGGTTATTCTGTGACGCACAAAAATTCTAAACAATAAGTTTTGTAGATTTAATATCTAGAACAAGAAAATCAATTTAAAAATATCATTATTATAATCTGAACGCATTTTAATGCATTTACTATGTAGTGAAGTTAACAATATGTCTAATCATAGAACTTTTTTTTTTTTTTTTTAATTGCAACCGCTTTAATAGTGATTAAGAAGAGAAACAAATCAAAATCTCTAAAAATGTATAGTGATGAACTAGAATTTAAACTGCTGTGATTAGGTGCGATCCTATTTTTAAAAAATCTTCTGTGCATTTGCTCTATTTTATTTAGTTCATCAATTAAATCAATCAGTACATTACACCTAACTAGTACATTATTACATTAAGTTAATATAATAGATAATGTAAATAATAATATATTGATAAAATCTGCATAAATGTTTCAGTTTTTTTTTTTTTTTTTTTTAAACTAAAATTATTCATGTTTATCTGTTTCCTCTCGTGACCAGATTATAAATTTCTATTTTTTATTTTATTTTATTTATTTTTATTTATTTTTATTTATTTATTTATTTATTTGATTTATTTAACTTTAGTTATAAATAAAATTAATTGATAAAATTAATACATTTAATTTATAGATTATATATAATAGGTAGATAATGTAGATTAATATGAAATAATAATGAACAATATAGTGTTTAAAAAATAATTAATAGCATTTTTCTTATAGAAAAAAAATTTACTTCTTGTAGTTTTAAACAATGATGAGTAGTTAACTACTGTAAAAATAATATAAGAACACAGTAAATACTTCAAATTTGCTTAAAATTGATCATGAACTATAATTCAAATTGTTTGTTACTAAGCATTTCTATATGCAAAATTTTTTAAGAACTTTTTTATTGCTTACTCCATTAACCCTTTATCTACCGACGGTACTTATAAGTACCATAAAAATTACTTATTATGAAATTCTTTTAATACGTCAATTAGTAGTTTATTATTGTTTAGAACGATTTACAGATGTATTACTTTATTTTGATCCAAAAACATTATTGGTTACACAAAACAAAAATATTTTTAAAAGGATGATTTCTTTTGCCTTTGTATCTTTTCGGTTTTCTTAGCGCTGAGGGAGGGGGATGGGGATTTTTCAATTTGGAAATATTTCTATATTTATACTGTAAGAACATCATATTTGTACTTTTTAAAACCAATTTTATTACATCACCAATACCATACCATACACCAATTTTATTAATCATAAATTAATTTACTGGTAATTTTTAGCAATGAAGTTTAGTTTTAACAGCTATATATGTCATATGTCATCATGAGAAACAGTTCAAACTCTCTTAAAATTCAGTGATGAACCGAAATTCAAATTGCCCGTGATTACGTGTTTCCACATGACCAGATTATTCAGATAACTTCTCCTCGTTTGCTCCATTTGACTTGGCTCTTCCAAACATTCGATTAGGATGACGAGAGAGGAAGCAGGGGGGCTGCGAAGGAAAATGACAGGGGAGGGTCCGAAATAGAGATATCAAAAAGAGGAAGTTCAGGGGTCCTTCATGCAAATTTACGCAAATCATAACGCTTCGGATTTAAATATTTCTTTGATGTCACTTTTTTCTCTGCTATAATTCAAGACAGAAGGAAATTTTTCTCCATAATTCAACCGGGAATCTAAAAAAAGATATAATGGAATAAATAAATATAAAACATACACATGTATTGAATTTTTAGCTTAATTTACATCAGCAAATTGGAAATCATGCGAGAATATTTGTTTGCAAGATATATTTTCCTCTCTTGTGTATATATTTTGTTACTGGTTGGTCTAAAATATTGAAAGATTTAGAATTCATTCTATTAATTTGTATGCTGCTAATTTTAAAGTATGTCCTTATAATCAAATGTATTTTAGCTGTATTTAAACAACTAGCGAAACTTTTAAATCTCATATTTTTTTTTAATTCAACTAAGGAGATTGTCATTTTTTCAGGAATTTCCATATCTCCAGTATTTATTTCTACACTGGTTTCCAAAAATTAAGGAAAAGTAATAAAAATAGCAGTTACTCAAAATGTTACAAGAAGATTTTAATAAAACTGAGCCACAATATACAACTCATATTAAAGTGTAATATAACACTAAAAGAAATTACCAGACGGTTGTGGTATTTCGGAAATTAATACAATTATAAGATAAAAAAAATTAGTATGTCAGTTTGGTGTAGGAAAAACTAATTCTAATGTGGAATGTGATTACCCGTAGAAGCAATACAACGCATACAAGAGCCATTGCTCTTGTAAATCATTTTTAAGAATGAAGTGTTTCTGAGGAGTGAAGGGGTTGAGAGCAGCGACACATCTTCCTAAAACATTCCGACTATTCTGAATGGAATTCAAGTCCGGTCATGACCATTCTATGTGCTAATGTTTTGGTGCTGTAAATAACCTTCTACGATGCGATTGCGATATAGCGTTATCGTGCAACAAATGATTACTTGTCAGGCATAAGGGCGCACATAAGCATCAAGAATGTCATATTTATACACGTGAGCGTTCACAGTTCCGCGTTGAAAGACATGGAAATCTGTACGTCTACCCAACGACATAAACAAAAATATAAGTTAAAAAACAATGGATATTGTTTTAAAAATTAAACCTGTGGCTATACGATCTACGAAATAATCTGAATCTACAAAGTCCAACTCTGTTTACTTGACCCTGGGGCCTGAGGTCCCCCCGTCAACGATACAACACCCGTCAGGTTTTCCGATGAGGTGGTCAGTCTAACGCGAGACCTTTACCGTTTAGCTCCAAAGGAAGCTTGGTATTCATTTTATCAAATCCGAAGGGATGGAAAATTGAGTGAAGCAGAAGTCGAACTCGCGACTTTTAGAACAGTCGTACTGATCGATATACTGCTGAGTTTAATACAGTTTTATTCTCACATATATTTTTTAGATTACCCAAATTACTCATTAATGATATGTTTTTCTCATTTTGAGAATGTTTCAAGCCTTTAGCAAATACTGATAATTACTAATTCCTGTGTTTAAAATGTTTATTTAATGCTAATGCTTATATTTGAATAAAATCTGACAAATTATGCTTTTTGTCAATTTTGAAAAAAAATTGAAGTTTGATCTGTTCTGACTGATATTCTCTGATAAATCAAATTCCTTGAAGAAGACAACTACCTCTTTATAGTCCAAGAGCTAACTGCACAAAACCCTGTGTCATTGAACACAAGAAAAAAACCCTTTATTTTATGGAAGAGTAGTAATAAGGGAATCTAATTATCCACATCTGCCAGAAGCGAAGTTGTGCATAAGCCAAAAATGAATACCACTAATGGTTGACTCGTAGGCTTAGCATTGTGTTTTCCTGCACCCAGTTTTCCATGTTTTCATACTTTTGATTGTGGACAAACACAATGCTAATCCTATGAGTCAACCACTAGTGGTATCAATTTTTGGCTTATACACCAATTTACTTTCAGCAGACATGAATCATTAGATTCCTCTATTACTACTCTTCCATAAAATAAAGGATTTTTTCTTGTGCTCGATGACATAGGGTTTTGTGCGGTCGGCTCTTGGACTATTAGAAAACCTCACAAATGGCACGTCTGAATGAATTGGTCCTGTTCCCAGTTCGAACATTTCCTCTCGTCCCGTTAGTTAGGAAATACTTTCGTTAAAAGGCCAAAACTTTTATAAATTTATACTATTTTGCAATTGCAAAACAATATTAAAAAAATTACGGATTTTTTTTTTCAAATATAAAATAAATATATGAGAAATCTTAATGTTTCCTCATAATTAGCCATGATAATGGAAACCTTTCCTTAACTTTCAGAAATCTTTATAAGTAAAGCGAACAAAAACTAGCAAGTTTCAGAAATTAATAGAAACTTCTTTTCTGAAATTTACGAGCAACAACGGTGTATTTTTCTTCTCAAATTGCTTCTGTAAACCCCGGGCCCCTAATTCGTTTTTAAGTTTCTTTTGGATCTTTTTTCAAATGACATTTGAAGATAAAAAGAAATTCCTAGAATCGTAGTTAATCTCGATGTTTACGATGTTTCTTCTTAAACAATCTTTTAACCTTAATAAAATTTTCAGCAAATGTTTTCAAAATTATATGAACTAATATTTGTTTCATTTTATTAATTTCAGATTGAAATCTTTATAAGTATCCACAAATTTTCCGTGTTCTACAACCTCATAAGTTACATACGGACTGTTTAAAGCTTGGTTTATTGCTTTTTTTTCACCAACAGAATTTGTAAAACATTCATAATAAAAATAAAATGTATCTTAGAAGATTTTGGTAAACTGTTATAAACTTATTTATTTGTGTTTATTCCAATATCTTTGTTATTACTGCTGTGAATTTAATAAGTACCGATGAAAATGTCAATAAAAATTAATGCACTTAAAGTAGAATAAATATTGATAAAAGTTTAGCTGAAAGTATTAATGGGCGAAAATATGGGCTGAGAGATAAGAACAATAAAAAGTCAAAGTTTCTATTTAGGATAATTTTTTTTGTTTTGTTATAGTAAAAGTTTTTTGAAAATAATTCTTTTTTTTTCAACTCAGAAATTATGAAGATGAAAGATATTAATGTCAATATTCTTAATTTTGAGTTGACGATGATAAATATTCTGTACAGTTTTAACCAATATAAAATGCGCATAAAAAATTGCTTAAAAGATTAGTTTTCTGAGTATTTTTCTTAGAAACCTCCTTGGAGCTTTCTGCAATACGTCTTTGACCACTTTTGCTCGAAACTACAACAACTTTCATTTCTTTTGCTCACTGTCTTTAGGCTCTAAAAAAAGAAAGATAGAAAAAGAATGAAAATTTAACTTTTGCCTCTTTAAAAATATTTTTTTCCCCATACTGTTCACTCTGATAAGAATAAAAAATCACAGAGAAAATGCATCAGTTTCTTGAGTTATGCATCAGGGAGCAAGTGAACCCACCTCATTTGCATATCAATCAAAGAGCTTTCATCATTTTTTTTCTCATGGGCTCTTCTACAACTATTTGTTGTTATTATTTCCCCCCTTTAAAAGAGCTGCATAAACGCAGAAGTATATTTATAAAAACAGTTCCTGCTTCCTTTTTCCCTGCAGTTTTTTTGTACGTTTCCCTGTAGAAACTTGAAATGGAGAATCGAGTAGAGAAAAAAAAGTAAAGAAATTTTGGAAAGATGAAGAATTTAGACTTGTCCCCTCCTGGGATAAAGATTGGATGATCATTCTTTGGAAGATCTTGAAGGCTTCACTTTAGGAGAACCTTTTTCGAAAGTTTTTCGTTTATTATGAAGCTCTCTCTCCTTTCTTTTAATTCTTTAAGGCTGCGACAGTTTATGAAGAAACACGAGATTGAAAAAAAAATCTTTTTTTTAGAGAAACACTTTCTTTAACTCTTCCACTTTTAAAGATTCAAAAATTTTTTTTGTTGGCGAGATTGTCTGCATGATTGCTAGATTCCCACTGAATCTCTCGTAACAAAAACTTTTTAAAATGTTCATTAATATTTGTTTTTAGAAATATTTGTATTCTGAAAGAAACTTTTGGCAAACTTTTGTTCCTTTCTTATAATGTGTCACAGATATTTTTGAGTAAGTTTTAAGATGAACTAGAATCCTTTAATCAGAATTTTTCTTCTAGAGTTATTTTTTTTCTTTGCATTTTACTTGCGTAATCTTTTTTATATATACTTAAAACTATCGTGTAAAATTAATTGAAAAAGGTCTTATACTTTCTAAAATTTGGAATTTTTCCATTAAGAAGTGCTAAAGCAAAAAAAAAAATTCCCTTTTATACTTTCAAAAAGATATTTTTCTCAATTTAAGTTCTCTCCAAACTTGTATTGTTTCTTATTTATGCATTAAAAAGAACTTAATAAATAAGTGGCCTTCCAGTTAGATAATTAATTCAAAATCTTTTTGAGACTTATATAGTTTTTAGGTAATAGTTTTAAAAACTACACCAAAGGATTTGGACATTGAAAGAAATTCAATGTAAAAATATTCCCGAAGTTAATTTTACAGTTATAAAACCATTTATTTTTTTAATGAATTTTATTTTTTACTTTCGTTCCAGCTGATTTCAAGTTCCGGTTCCAAACTTACGACATCTATGCAACAAATGTTTCATTTATACATGGATTGATGCTTCAATTCCACGCTTATCTTTTAAGCATGTAATTTTTAATTATGCTTATTTGTGATTGATGCGAAAACCTTTTAAAAGTATTGTAACTTAGTAAAACAAAATAGAGTAAAACTATCGAACATAAAATTTTTCAATATACAGAAAGATAAATTGCAAGAAAGATAAATACAGGATAAATTAGTAATTTTGCAAATTTCCACGCCTTAGTGTCAGAATATTTTATATTGCCCTATTTAATTTCTTTCTTTAGAAAACATCTCGAAATTTACCCTACTGTTTTTTTTTTTGGGGGGGGGGGAGGGGAGTTGATTTAGGAATTTATTATTTAAAGGTACAGGAACCTATTATTTAAAAGTATAAATATTAATTTCAAATATCAAGAAATATTTCCACAGAAAATTTTAAAACTATAGACATTAATTAGTTGTTTGTGGTGTTACCAAAAGGTTCGCACATCAAACATTTGTAACTGAAAAAAAAAAAAAAAATCTTATTTATTTTCATTATACCAATTATTTTAAAATGCGTAATAATTTTGAAAATATAAATTTTTAAAACTCGGTCATTCATTTGTGGAAACCCTACATAATAAAGATTGTTAATAGTTTAAAAATATGTTAAATATGAAGTATTTACTTATTGCGCAACCACTGCAAATTATCGTCTATTCATCTATCGGAGATAAATAAATTCGATTAATCCACATTGTCATCAGTAGAATTTGATAACATAATGAATTACAATTAATAGGATTTTTTTTTATTTTCTTGTAGCAATTCTCGTCTGCCTTTGAAATGTCTTTCAAATGAGCCTATTATAAACGCCATTATTCTACACGGATCATTAGGGTGTCCCTTCTCATTTCAATACCAATGGCAATTTCATTGTATAGAATATTTAATTCCAGACTGTTGAAGTTAAAATAGCATGTTTTCAAACAATTGTTTGAAAATATCAGTCTTCATGGAACTGTTGCATTTTCTTTTAGTTCATTCCTTTAGTTTTAGTTTTCTTTTAGTTGCATTCATTTTATTTATTTTCAATATAAAAATAAAAGCTACATATCTTTAAAAACATCTATTTTAAGTATATTTTCCATTAACTGCCTGAGATATATCCCTCTTGCTTAAGGGAAACATGAGTGATTTTTTTTTTGTTTGTTTGTTTGTTTGTATTGACTTAAAATATTATTTCAACTTTCCTGAATTCATTGATATGATTTTTTTTTCTTACCACTAGAAATAATTGCAAAATTTCAAGGGAAGACATGACCCGGACACCCATTCACATTCATTTTACGCTAACATTTTATACTTGATTCTATTTTTATATTCTACTCGCACTAGTATATTTTTAAATGAATTATGTGGCATGCACACATCCTTAATAAGTCCTTGATAAGAATCCTTAATAAGTAATTTTCGTGATCATTTTATTTAAAATTGCTACAGAAAGATAGATAAAAATATGAGTTTCAAAATTGTGATAGGAACAATGAAATTTTCTCAGAAGAAAGCGACCCCTGTAGATATTAACTTTGACAAGATCCTAGACACGACTTGTTTGTTTATTCGTAACTATTTAGAACTCGAACAGTTAACTTTCTTTCATTCTCGCAATAATTGCGGATTTTAATATGCTTTTTCTTGAAGCTGTGTAGCAAAAATTCGTAATCATAGATTTCATATGCAAAAATAAATAAATAAATAATTTATTAAAATGAAATAAAATAAATTATATTAAATTTACTGTTGATAAAATAAGTCATTGTATGAGAGATTCTGCAGTATCCAAGATAGATGTATGCAAAATATTTAAATTAAGTGATAACACCACTTTGATACCCTAAATGTAATGCTTTTCAAAGATTTTTTTTTTTTTTTTTTTTTTTTTTTTTTTTTTTTTTTTTAAAGAAATGCGAAGGGTTTGTAAAAAAAAATCCATTACTCTGATTTATACATACATTAAAGAAAATAATGTCGGTCGACAGTTCCTGGAAAAGGTGCTATGAAAAAACAAATGTGTAAATGTGATCGCAGATCGCACAAAAGGTTTCGTTGAATATTTCTTTCAAAACAACTTATCCTTTAATTAATAAATCCAAATTGTTAATTTACAATTATTAAATTCTTACAAAGATAGTATGACCAATAAATTTAATTTTAAAGTAATTTTAACAACTGATTTATGCATATATTAAAGAAAAAATTTCGGGTTTACAGTTGCTGGAAAAAGTGATATAAAAAAAAACAAGTGGATAAGTGTGATCACAGATCGCACAAAGGGTTTCATTTAATATTTCTCTCAAAACAACTTATCCTTTAATTAATAAATATAAATTGTCAATTTATAATTATTAAATTCTTACATAGATTGTATCGACAGTAAATTTAATTTTAAAGCAATTTTAAAAGGAAGTTATTTATTTTAATCAATTTAAAGATATTCAAATCAAATTATTTAAATTAAATCTAAAATTCCATTTTTTTTTAAAAATCAAAAATTAAAAAAATCTGCGGAGATATAAATAAAATTTTAAATTTCTGAAAACGAAAAAAAAAAATGTTTAAATGGAATTTAAAATACTGAATCTTTAATATATCGCAATAGTTTTTAAAATATAAAGAAAAATTGAATTAAAATAATATTATGAATGTCAATGACTTATTTATCACAGCATAATAAATTCTTAAAATTGCCAAAAAAATAAATAATAGATAAATTTTAAAAAAGGATATTTTTTTATTAAATCCTATTGGAATATGAAAATTTCAACTTTCTGAAACGAGTTTTGAACTTAGAACCTCCTGTTTACTGGCGAGATGCTTTACCTCTAAGCTATCATGGCTACACTGAAAACGTGGAAATAAGGTTTTTCTCCTAAAATTTAAATCGCAAAAATTAATGGATGACAATGATAAAATTAAATTGCATTACAATAACATTAATAGACTTTTTTCAAAATTTTATGATTTATCGTGTGACACGAGGTATTCAGCTATATATAAACTAAATTTCAAGCCTCTGACTT
Organism: Maratus speculifer; assembly: GCA_964019185.1. Classification (NCBI taxonomy): domain Eukaryota; kingdom Metazoa; phylum Arthropoda; class Arachnida; order Araneae; family Salticidae; genus Maratus; species Maratus speculifer. The sequence continues at coordinate 117,968,996 of OZ025291.1, forward strand.
ACCCAATTTTTGTGTACGAATTTGTGACGGTCAGACAGACAAAGGACAAAGAGGAATAGGGTTTCGTCAGATGAACGAAATCTGAAAAAGGTCAACCGAATAATTCCGTGTAAGTTTCACCTAGAAAAATGAAAACAAATTGGTTTTGCAGTCCTGAAGCTGGTAAAATACGTACAGTCATTTTAAAATATCTGCATTTTAGTGAAATGTTATCGATTCAAAATTGATGTGCCACTTTTTCAAACAAAAGTTTCACTACTTAGAATTAGCTATATAGAAAAGAAAGATATCAATATATCCGGTGGAAAAATTGCTATGTAATTCAATAGAAAACTATGTTATGATCAATTTTCAGAAAGATAAATCCGAATTAATTCATTGGGCATTGGCGGAGGTAGAATGTTCACCAAATCTGAAAATGCTGCTTTGACAAAAACGCACTTAAAATTATTGTAATGCGCTCTATGTCTATAGTTCTTAAGTTACCTTCTCTCTTTCAATATCGATTTATAACTAATAAAGTATAATTTTCATGTGTGTAAAACGTATACTTTAAGGGGGAAAAAAAACATTGCTTTGAAATTTTGAACTCATAAAAGTGGCGCTACTTATTCTTAAGACATGAAAACGGAAATTTGATAGCTCGCCTAATCCAGAATAAAAAGAATATTGCCCAGTTAAACTGATGGCATTGAGCTCACAGACTACGCACACTAATTGTACATTACAGCCTTGTATGTTCGTTAATTCCGTTCGAAAAAAAAAATAGGAAAGGGAAACAGCTCTCCCCTTTCTCCTTTTTTATACTTAATCACTGAACCTCCTAAACTATCAAGGACATGCTTTATCATATAAAAAATCTATATCCAAAATTCAGAGCAAATCGGATAATTCTTAATAAAAACCCATTTAGCATTTATATAATTTAAGAGGAGTTATTCCCCTCTTTTATACTTAACCATTAAACTTCCACAACCATTCAGAAATTTGAACGAAATCTGACAATTCTGCTTGAAAAATCCATTTATATAAGTTAAGGGGAGGAGCATTAGAACCCCCCGTTCCCCCTGTTTATACTTATTCAAATGAACACCTAATAAGAGCCACGGCATCGCCTCATCAGAATGACCCTATATCTAAATTTTGAACGAAAACTGTTAATTCTGCATGAAAATCCCGTTTATATCAATTAAGGGGAGGGGCATTAGAACTCCCGTTCCCCCTGTTTATACTTATTCAATGAACACCCAATAACAGCCACGGAATCGCCTCATCAGAATAATCCTATATCTAAATTTTGAACGAAAACTGTTGATTATGTATGAAAATCCCGTTTATATCAATTAAGGGGAGGGGCATGAGCCTCCCGTTCCCCCTCTTATATACATATCGAATGAGCTCCAAAAACTAATCAGGGAAGCGCCTTATCAGGATATACCTATATACAAAATTTCAAGTGGATCCGATATTTTTATCATGAGTTATCGCGTTACGCACGAACGTACGAACGTACATACAGAACGGACGGGCACATAAGCTCTCAGGCTATGATAGCCTGTGAGCTAAAAACAAATTTAGGACGATTGCAAAAAATCCATTCGCGACTGCATTCATCGGTTTCATTGTAAACCAAGATTTTCCCAGAGAGATTATCCCAGAAATACACGATAGAACTCATTTTAGGTGCGTTCATAATTATGTAAACACGTAGCATAGTCTACTCTGTAGCATAGTCATAGCACACGTACTATAGTCGTCGTTCAGTCCGTCTGTCCGTTTGTCTATCCGTATTATAAAGGAGCAAAAACAAACCAACCGAATCATTTAAAATTTAAAATATATAATTGATGCATAATTTTGTCGAGTCATTTGAAATTTTATGAAAATAGGATATATAATTTAATTGCAGGGACAATAAACTACTTCGTAACATTACGGCTAATGGGAAAAAATAGTTTCGAGGGCATTTTAATGGTGTTGCACTCTTTCGAATATAACAAAACTGATATGCATCTATGGAGTATATACTAAAATATACATTCTCTACTATCTGTGGTGCAAAGAATATTTGTCATGTGTGCAAGGGTACACAAAAGTATTCCATTGCATGATGGTATAGAGGAAACATTGTTTGGGGCGCGTTTTAATAATATTAAACTATTTCACATTTTATGAAAATGATATACATTGTTGAGGTTTACTACAAATCTCTTTCTGTATAATATAAATCAGATAGTATTCACAGAGATACACAAAAGATTTCGGATACCCTACTGTATCCGAAGTATTGTGTACTATTACATCAAGATCTGAATAATTTAAAAATTTCCTTATAGTAAGAACGCACCTCATTTGTAACGCTTGACGTGAAATTTAAAACTTTTTTTTTTTTTAACTGTAGTGTTTCTTTATTATTACGTTTATCTAGACTCGCCATTAGAATAGATTCATAGAGACAACTCGACTTTTTAAATTTTGGATTAAGGGTGTATTTCGATTTAAACTGCTTATTTTCCGATTTATTTTTAAATTGATTTTTGCTCTCATATGCACCAAACTGGCACATTGTCTTATTTAGAAAGTACATAAGGTGCCGCGGTTGTCAATTCTTTGATAAATGCAGAAAATATTGCAAAAAAAGCAATCAAAAACGGCATTTTGAACCGATTTTTCCAAAGTGGGATATTTGTGAACGAGAAAAAATGTCATACTGAGAAGATAATTGTTTATAAACTCAAATTCTAATGAATTGAGCATAAAATGACATCACACGGCACCTTGTATATCTCTTCAAAAATCCCCTCAGCAAGTTTCATGTTTCTACTTTTAAAAATGTGTCTGAAATTGTATCAGAAGATTTCGAGACGTTGAAGGTGGAAAAGCGTTTTTTCGAATACACCCTTAAGCGAGTTTTGAAACTCAGTCCTCACATCCTCTTTTATCTACTTAAAGTGATTCTTGGCTTCCATTCTTTGAAATGCTTTTCAGTCGAGCTTGTTATATTGTAAACACCATTATTCTGCACGGTTCATTAGGGTTTCTCTTCTCATTTGATTGCTAGTAGATGTTTCATTATATAAAGAATATTTATTTCTGGATTTTTTATGCTAAAATAGTATTTAGTTAAGCAATTACTTGAATAAATCTGTCTTCATGAGCTGTTGCATTTAGTTTTTAGTGTCAGAATGCAATTCATTCCTTATGCAAGCATTATTTGAATCTCTATATTCAGTAACTTTACGTACTTCTTTCGTTATGGGTTACTTTCGGATATCAACTGTACATTTTTAAAGTTCGAAAACAAATATAGTGATAACTATAGAAAAAATCTATTATACAAAGTTGGAAATTTATTTACTGCACTTCTCTATTTTAGTATCTGATATCGCTGATGGATGGCACTGTACTGTCTCAAACTCTTAAAACGCTCAAACTAACATGTAAAAATTAATCAAAATTCTATATAATTTTAAAAACAACGTTAAAAACAAATTTATATTCTAATGCACTTAAGTAGTCTCTTAATAATAATTATAAATAAGAATTAACTCAGTTATAAACTTTCGTCCGGTTTATCTGTTGAAAAGCCATAAAAAATGTATTTTAAAATTGTAATGTTTTGTATAGCATTGTAATTTGAGACAATTCAGCGCCTTCTAGTTTTGATATTTCGAGCTAAAACTAGGAAACGTGTTTAAAAAAATTCTGACTTCACACATTATTTTTCCAGAAGAATAACTTTAATATGTTTCAGTATTATGATTATTAATTTTTTTTTAAAATCAGTCCTTTTTAGGACACCCTGTGTATTCTCCTTAATTTAGAATATAAGAAGTTTAAGTGCAAAAAGATGAAACATAAGAAGAAATATAAAGCTGATTATTATAAAATCTACTATTTTAAAGCAACTTTAAAAATAAAACTTTAAAAAGTTACTTGACGTATATTTTACTAAACATTACTTAAAGTAATTAGGTCGCATTATAGAAAATAAAGTTATGAATTAACTTTAATTATGATACTTTTCTATTAATTGGTTTATATGAGAGGATTATATGTTTCCACATGAAGGGGTTTTTTAAATAAAAATGTAATTAAAAACAGGAAGTGGTCTGATAGGATGGAAAACTGTGCAAAGTATAATATTTGCGCCGAACTTCCTGGCCTGATGAACATATGCTTTGTAGGTTAACTTATATTCCAATCCTAAAACAAATCCTGTAAACCTTTAAAAAAAATAAAAATAAAATAAAAATAAAAATAAAAAACTTAATATTTCAATAATATATTACAAGAAATATGATAAGTTCTTTATCCGTATTACTGCTTTAGGCAGGAAATTAGGGGGTTCAGATTTAACAATTTTAGCAATCAAACTTAAAATGTCCCTTAATATTAGATATATACTATGTTAAGAAGGAGAATACAGAAATAAGAACCTTAAGTTAAGAGCCTACACTAGTCAATCAATAAGATCCGGATGATAATGTTAAGTCAATGTGGCTATTATTTTTAAACATCATGCTCAAATTTTAATACTTTAATCCGATTTTTTTGCATAGAACATAGCTGAGGGCGATATACAACTGGGCTAGTTTTTACTTTTTCGATTTTGGTTTAAGATTTAAAAAAATATTTACATATACTTTAACTTTCGTAACCGGTTCTAAAATTGAAACTATCCTAACTAAAAAAATAACCAAAAGCGAAAAAGTAAAGACTAACTCGGTTGTGGATCATCCTCAGCTATTCTATACAAAAAAAAAATCGTGTAAAAATATTAAAACTTGAGCGAGATATTTGAAAATAATGGCCCATAGACTTAACATTATTAATGGGGTCTTTTTGAATGACTCATGTGGCCTCTTAAGCTTAACATAATTCCCCAGCATGAAATCGGAAAAAATTGTAAATGGATGAGAAGTGTGTGGCTGTGGGTGTAGAATGAAGAAAACGTTTTTTCGTTACACCATAAAAATGTAAATGTATCTGTCAAAACATATAAGGTACCCTGGGGTAATAACGCCACGTTAAGGTTCTACCAATTTTCACGGCTCAGTTTTAGTTTGTATTTTTCAAACAAATATATGATTTGATACAGCAACTCATTAACTATCTATATAAAAAAAATAATTTAACAGATATGAATACATAAAATGTAATGGCGTGATTTCTTGACCAATGCTATTTGGCGTTATTACCCACCTATATGGGTAATAACGCCATGCAAACAAAACTATGAAATAAGTTGGAATAATTGCATGTAGATTGCCCAATTCTAAAAATACAAACTCTCAGCTCTAGAAATTGACAAATTGCATCCTAAGCTATTGAAAATGTTCAATTTTTTGTGAAAGTGTAAGAAAAATAAAGGTGTGGTGTGGGAGGGGGGGGGAGAGGAAAAGAATATCAGACCTTGAGCTTCTTTTTGCTTAAAAAGGACCGCTTAAATAGAATTATTAGAAATATTGCACAGTTTTCACTGTGTTTATTTGAATCAGTATTTAGGATGTAGCTCGGCCACTATAGGGAATCGACCGAGGTAAAAATTGCAAGGATTGGCGTTATTACCCCGTTATAGTTATTGCGCTGTACATTTTAAATTACAAATTATCTCGAGAAGATATCCAAAATCTTCAACAACATTTTGAAAGTCCATAAAATGTACTACAAATTTATGTAATTAACAAAGTATTTCCGGATAAAAAAAAATAGTCTTCACATCACAAAACTTATCTCGCAAATTTTAGATCAAGCGTTATTTTTAGTTGCTTGTAAAAACAATAACACCTAAAAATGAAACAAATTAACTTAAAGCTGTTTTTTGCGATTTATATGACTCAAAACCCTTCTGCGCAGAGCACATGGGTGTCATTTACCAAATTATTTCATAATTATGCAAAATATTAGCACTTGGCGTTTTTACCCCGTCTGGCGTTATTACCTAGGGTACCTTATATTAAAATACAAATATTTACTTTAAAGACGTCTGTTTCAATAAAATCACATTAAAAATGCTAAAATTTACATGATTTCACTCTTTCATTGAGTCATCAACAGAATCTACAAAAACCACAAATACAATGCACGTAAAAACCGTAAAATAGTCATCAGTTAAAAAATTAACATACAGCGTCCCCAATATTGTCCATATCATCCGCTGCTTCCTCTATATTACGGATTTTTAAAGTTTTTTAACCACTCTTTCCATACACTCGAGATGGGATAAGATAAAGTATCGTTACAAACTTTTGAACCATTAACACTTTAAGTGTCACGTCAGTCACCGGTGACTAACTCTTAGATTTCCCTTTAGGCCGCGTCAGTCACCAATGACTGGCAGTCTAAAATATTATATAAAGCTAAAAAAAATTATATTGTTTTAAGCAATTACTGAAAAATTATTTAAAATCTACTTAATTGTTATTTATTACAGGATTATACTTTCTTAACTTAAAACAATATAATATTTTTAATTTTGTATCATATTTTACACTGACAGTCAACGGGGACTTACGCGGCCTAAAGGGAAAGTTCATTACCAGTCACTGGGGCACTCAACTTGTTGAAATAAAGTTCAATTGACTCCCTTATAATAAAAATTACACATGTAAATCAACCAACCCCCTTTAAATAAATTTTAAAATTCTCTTTTTTTATTCATTATTGACAAAGCTATATTTCCTCAGTTATATTTTATATCCGCAATATTCCCTTTACATCTGTTACTGAATTCTTTCTGGGTCATACCTATAATTATTTCTGATGCAGGTATGACCCAGGGATTATATTGACAGTTGTTTGAAATATATATTTTTATGATATTGTTAATAAAGTGTATGTATTTAGGACTATTTTATTTACCTTTACAGTTGTGTTATTGCATTTTTTACTAAATATTTACAGATTTGAAGGTTGGGTTAATTTATCAGGATAACTATTTTTAAAGGAAATGGAACCTTTTTGTTTATAATTCATTTATTTTAACTTAATAATGATAATAATAATAATAATAATTCAGTGTTATAAGTGACTAGCAATCTAATTTCGACGTAGTGATGATGGTGATCGCGTTTTCTTTAAAGCAGAATTACTCCATATCTTGTTATGTCTAAGGAAATGTTCACATTTTTTTTACAGTTTGATTAATCAAAAATCGTCTTTTTCGTAACATAGTAATTCGACAAATTTATGCTGAAGAGAAATTTTCCAAAAGAATAGAAACATTCACAGCAGAAATTGGCTATAAGAACATTACAAAGTTACAATATTAATCATTTGTATGATTATGTAACACATAGAATAAAATATATTATTTTCTTTAGAATTACATTTCGCATTTTAATTTCGCTAATACTGTTTCATTGTAAATATTTTCAGCCTCTGCACACTGAGCACATTAAGTTGTCTTTAAAATATTGTTAAAAATATGGGGCTCAGTCGATATTAACTTTTTCTTATCACGTTTTTAAAATGAAACTCTATTTTTTCTCCTTCCAATGAGTTTAAACAGCGGGAAACTTTTCTCGATAAATTATCTGCAAAAGTCAGTGCAATTAATATTGATATTTATCATAAAAATAAAGAGAGTTCTTTTCCATTTAAAAAAAAAGCCATTTTAAATTTTTTTTAAAAGTACTCGCTTAAATGCCAGAAAAAGAGCCAAATTTTCTGTCCAAAACAACAACTCAGTTGGATACTCTATAATTCTGTTACTTGATGAAGTTCAGGCATTTTTTGCCTCAGTTACTTAGAATGTTTCACGGTTCGTTGATTGCAAGGGTTGGGGGGAACATATACTTTTAGCTCGGGAGAAAAAAAAAAACTCTTTGAGAAGGATTCTGATCCCAGTCTTGTTTATTTTTCTCCTTTTTTTTTTATCATTAAAATTATCTGAAGTTTTTACACTTACCCTAGTTTTATTAGAATTTTCTGCCAACTTTTGTTTTTGTTTTTGATGTTTTTTAATGAAAGTTACTATTAATGGGAAGGTATTCTAACCGATACAAATACTGATTCGAAACACTTACCTTGAAAGTGATTTGAAAAATTTTAAACAATTTGTAAAATATTTGAAGTTTTATTTAGAATCTAAAGTTATTTAGTTAGATGTTATTATTAGTAATAGACATGAACAACTAATTGTTTTGATTATGTGCAAATATTGTATACGTCAATGTAACTATTTTTATAAAATCGATGCCACAAACATAATAAATACACGCAAGATTCTTATTAGCGATAGTTGTTGGGTTTTATATGAGCATATATTCAACAAAAAAAAACAGGAAAGTTATAAATCGACATCGACCGAAAATTCAGTTTCGTTTCCGCTGTCGGTCCAAAATTAATTTTCGCCAAAAACTTGTTTTTAGAGAAAATGTTGCAAAAAATTCGGCCTAACCAAAAATGTTTGAATTCCGAAAATCTTATTTCTCCCTTCAAAATTTTTCAGCGCTATTCATTGATTGAAGCTGTATCACCCAAAATGAGATACTTTTTATTTATTGCTGTGAACTGCACTGTTAATATAATTATCAGTCATGACTAGGATCCGGCAGCTCCTGGGCGACTAAAAAATTCCTCTTGGCGACTAAGTTTTTTAACTATTTTTTTTCTTTAATCAAAAACGATTCACGTACGAAAATAATTATTTTTAACAGCATGCTTATTAGCAATAGAAGAAAATACACCATACCGGCGCTTCAAGCAGGAAACAGCAACACTGGTTTACAAATTTAAACATTTTTTATATATTTTTTATGAAACACCTATTTCTTATTATACTACCTCTTACTAATGAAAGGCGGTATTTCAAGAAAAAAATCTATCACGTTACAATTTTTTATTTTCTTCTATACAGGGTGTCTGATGACTAATTCCTATACCTTTAATCATAGACGTTTAGTTCCAATTACAAAAATGTTTTAAATGAGGTAAAAAAAAATATTTTACAAGCGATTTGAGTCAATAAAAACATTTATTAAGAAATCACAAAATTTAAATTTTTATACGGTCACCTGATCATATAAGTTGCATTTAGTAAAATTTTCTTGTTACATTTTCCTGTGACAAGCAATACAAAAAAATGCCGTTATTCTTCGATAAAAATTGACCGAATAATAATTGTTTAAAGTTGGGGCATATTTTTTACTGCAAGCATACAACATTTTTGCCATTTACACCTGGATTTTTTTCCTAAGAACTTGGAGGCTGGGAGGGATGAGCAGAGCGAGTGTTTTCAACAAGACCTTAAACTTTTTTAAGACATACACATAGGTTTTGGGAACAAAAGCATGTTAGGGGACTAGTGCTGGTCTATTTTAAGAGAAACAGATTTTTAAAAGTATAAAAAAGAGAGTAAAATCAATCATTTGTATTTTGTTTTTTTATATTACCCGTTATTATTCTTTTAAATATTTAATAAATATTTTTAAAACTAGATATAACAGATTTTTTACAACGATTTTACTTTTCTCAATGCATTAAAATTTATGTTAAAAAAAAAAAAAAAACCTTTTGACAATGATATTATTACTGGGGTTGGGGTTCGAGAGATGATAACGTATGATATCGAAAGGTGGTGAGGAGGTCCAAAATTACCAAGTTTTGGCGAAAATATATAAACCGTGTAAACCAGTGTAAGTGATCAAAATCGATAGTAAACTCCGTTCAAATTTAAAAGATGATAATACGAACAATTTATAGTTTGAATTTAAATGGACCATCTTTAAAGGATTTCAATCCTGAAAATTCAGTTGACAAATGGAATTTCAAATCAAAATCTTAAAGGCATTGTTAATTTATATATTATACATACATACATATATTTCTTTTGGAGGAGAGGGTGAAAGTTAAAGGTAAGGATATGAATTTGTGTACTGTTTTAACTTTAATTTAATAGTTTGCTTCTATTAAGTTTTACAACGGAAAAGTTTTATTACCTTAAAATTTTTTCTCAGTTTGATTTTCCTATTGAGTAGTTAACTTGTTCACAGCAAAATAGCCGAATGCGGTTATGAGTAGCCAGTGTTCCATTTTCAGTGAATGCGTTAATGTCAGAGAAATGATTCTTCTAGCTGGCTCCTAAGAATTTTCTACTTTTTGTTAATCTCTTATTGTCATGATTTATTAAAGACGTGAGTGCAAATTTTCAAACAAGTAATGCATATAGGAGTAAACTCTGAAGACGCTTTTCACGCGTTCATTAAAATCTGCAGTCTTAATAGTAATAGAAATTATTTAGTTTGAAATCGCAGGAGTGTTTCGAATACGCTTTGAAAAAGTTTTAGTGTAATAGATGATCATTTACAAAAATCATTATAAAAGATAAATCGGGGTATAAATCCGCGAAACATCATTTTTAATTAAATGAAATTGATATAATTAAAAATCCATTCTATGTAATAAAGGAATTGGTTACATTTTATTTTATGAAAAAAAGAAAATGGTCAGAGACACCTAGAGCCATTTTGGGCCACACATATTTCGTGCAAGTATTTGGGCCACACGCAATAATTACGCATATATATGCATGCATTAATTACTTTTTTTTTTTTTTTTTTTGACATTTTCGTTTTTGGCCAAAAATAGGAATATTACTAAAATACTGCTGTTATACATACATTTAATATATTTTATATACTGTATATATACTTTATATATATTATTATACTGTATATACAGATATCAATCTAAATACGTTTTTAGGGTTCCGTACTTAAAAAGTAAAAAAGATCATTCCTGTGTCCTTAGCCATTTTACTCATATATTATGGAACATGGAAATTTCAAATTAGCTGAAATACTAAAGGCTATTTTCCCACATACTTATAGATTATTAAATTTTCACAAATATAATTAGAAAAAATGTAGAGGAACTAATTAAGTTACTCGAAAAAAAAATTCTTTATATATCGTGTAAAAGCGTTCATAAACCCGAACTCACATTTTTTTTAATTTAGATATTATTATAATATCTTATTATTTTCAAGCTTTAGCTAAGCTCTTCATCAGAAAATAATGAGGATAAAGCTTGAAAATACTAAGATATTTTATATAAAATGTATTTTTTTAACTAGTAACGTCTTTTGGTTATTTTAATCGCATTTTAAGTAAAACAATGAACGTTTTAACGTTCATAGCATATATTTTATGTTTAAATCAAGACGAAAATGCGTTTCGACATAGGATTTTATCTCAAAAACATTTTAACAAATGATGTTTCCCGTAAAGGACACAATGAAAAATTCAGCGTTGCAAAAAACCATAGCTGCCAACTTTTACGCATTTTTGCTACCACTAAAATTGAACAGAGATTTTCCATTTCTTTAATCATAAAATTTCGACGATTAAACGAGACAATATTTAATATAAAATTTTTGTGGAAGAGGAAACATGGCGTAAAAGTTGGCAGCTATGAGAAAACGCAAATTAAGATTTTGATGCAGCGCAAAAAATATGTGTGATGTTTGCAACTTTAAAATCCACCTTATTTGTAGGTGTTTATATATTTGTGTATAAATTTCCGTCGATATCGTCGAAAATGCAATGGAAAAAGATATAGCTGTCAAGATATCCTCGAAAATGTAATACAAAAATATGTCCCCTCCCCCCTGTATTTTCGAGTCTACTAAAACTAAACATATGAAAAAAAAAAAAAAATAGAGGTGCTAGAAGTTAGTATAAACCTTGCAGGAAAACTCTAGAGATTAACTCTAGGTCACATAGCATAAGAAAATTGCATTTTTCCTATTACACAAAATCTTCGATTTGGGGGGCGTTTATTGAAGGAGTTGAGGCGTATTAAAGTTGCCTATGATTGCAGAAGTATGAAAGGATTGTTGATAATGATTTTAAAATATATATATCGGTAATTAATTGATAACCCTTAAAGATACAGGCGGCGTGCTCTTTGCACCATCGGCTTTTAAAGTCTAGATAACAACTTTTAAGATATATTTGTATAATGCAGGGCTCAATTCCTAATTCATATATTTATCTTATTTGGGAATCTCTGTTCTTTTACTTATAAAAATTAAAAGGTCTGATTTTTCACATTTTTCCGTCACTTCTTAATAGTTGAATGTTTTTTATATTAAAATCAAACGAATAAATGCTTAATCTGGCATAAAATGAATATTATTTTCATCTAAGTTTGCAAAATGCCTAAAAATGTCCGAAAGACAATGAGAGCCAAGAAAGTAATAAATTTTCATAAGTATTTAACTTAAATCTTTTTCAAATTTTTTTTCAGGATTTGTAGATTATTTACTTGTTTAAAACTCTTAAATTTGTAATTGCGTTAATTTAGGTTAATGGTTATTAGCAGGCGCGTGCGAAGAGAAAACTGCGCCCTGGGCAAAATTTCGATTTGGCACCCCCGACCCCCAACTTTTTCTTAAGAAAGGCCCAAAATGATATAGGAATTTTAAAGTCTCTTAAATATTTGCGCCCGGGGCGACTGCCCTTTTCGCCCCCCCCCCCCCCCTTTTCACACGGCGCTGGTTATTAAATTGAAGTTTTAAGGGTGTTTGTAGTTTTAAACCCATATTTTTTAACCTAAATTACAAAGCACCTAAGGATCAATTTCAGAAAAGATATTTTTTCTGTTATTTACACTGTCACTTTTTTTCAAAAATACAAATGAATACGTATTTGTATTATTATTTTAGCTTCGGAACTGAAGAGGTTATTGTACGGATTCCTCTATATATGAGTAATGCACTTGACCGGTTATTTGATATAATGAGATATTAAATCTGATAGCTTTTGAAAAGATAGAAATGCCAAAGTCCTAAAGTTTAGGGGGAAATTTGCAATCAGACTTAAAATTTCATTCTTCGTTTCTGTTACTGATAACATTTTCTTTAGGCGTCAAGAGGGATATTTAAGGAAACTTCACTCTTTAATCACGTAGTGATTCATTGGTTACTATGTAGATTAGCAAAACTTTTAAAATATGACTAACGTTAAACTCTAAAAGGAAAGTCCTTATCATATGCCAAGAATTTTCCACAACAGCTAACAGAATGTGTTATAGTGACTCAGTGAAAATACCACATCACAGATTTGTGTCACTAGTTTAAAGGATAAAATGCGTTCGCTGATATCATTCAAAACACACACGTATTTTACAGTTTAAGGGATCTCGGCATTGGCGCACCCGCGGGGGGAGCTAAGGGGGCTGAAGCCCCTCCAAGATTGCTGGGCTTGATTAACTATTTAAAACTTTAAAACTATGAAAAGTTATTATTTTTAAAAAAATCCTTAAAAAATGGAAATATAGAAAATGTTTTTAATGTTTCACATTTTAATATTTCATCATTAAATTAAAAATGTGGACACGTTTAAAGTATGCTACATATTTTTAGAAAACATTTAGCATATTACAACTGGAGAAACTTACTTTAGAAGTCAACGAGTTCATCTTTCTCGCATTCATAACTACTGTAATAAGTAGTGAAATAGTGAAAACATTTTATAATTTTATGAATTAAATTTATTAAATATTATCTTTAATCCATTTTTGTTTCGCTTTAAATTGTCAGAGACAAATTAAAAATTGTTCCTTCAAAATATTTAAAAAAAAAAGATTTTATCTAATTTTAATTAATTTGTCTGATCAGGGTTGGCAAGTTTCTTCCACAGTGGAAAAAACCGCAGAAAAAACCATGGAAAAAACCGGCCGGAAGAAATAGGTTTCTTCCAAGTGGAAGAAATGGAAGAAACTGTTTTTCTTTAAGAATTTACCATATATTTTCAATTTTGTAAGATATAATCAATATCTTCTTCCTGTAATCTAATATAAATTAATTTCATTGGACCAAAACAGATTTAATTAAGCATTTATGCTAAATTAATAATTGCATCAGTTTTTTAGCCAACACACACAACACTTATCTAGAAATCTTCAACTATTGAATAAATGATAAAAAATTCTATCCAAAATACTCAAAATTAGTTAAATGTTATACATTTTAATTTAACCAACATATTTTTTTAATATTTAAATTTCTGAAACTAGTATAGTAAATAGTAGAGATTCTTTACTAATGGTAGAATGAAACACAAATAAAAACTTTAATTTACATCAATTTTATTAATGTAAATAATGTATAGTAATTATACAGATCAATCAAAAATACGGTTTTATTTTTGGCCCAAAATCTGAGTTTTGCCAAAAACGAGGACAAAAATTCGGCCAGAAATACCTAGTATTCTATAAATCTTGTTTCTTCCTTCAGAAATTTTCAATTTTAATTATTGATTTGAACTGTATCGGCTCAAATGAGTGTATTGCAATGAACTTCATTGTTTATAACTATCAGTCATGATTTATTAATCATCTGATAGAAAATTTTTAGTTTAAACTGCATTATATTTCAAATATTCTTTGAGAAAGTTCTAGAATAACAAATGATCATTTACAAAAATCATTATAGAAGAAAAATCAAGATGTATGTACCTAAAACTAAAATATTTTTTATTAAATGAAATTTGTATAATTTAAAAATTTTCTGTGTCATGGATGAATTAATTACGTATTATTGTATGTGGAAATAAAGTTTTTGGATTATTAACAGTTTTAATTTCAATTATGTATATTTATGTATGTATTAATTACTTTAAAATATACAATTTAATTACTTAAAATTGGGGGGGGGGGTGTTATCATTTTCGGCCAAAAAAAAGAAGGTCACCTAAATTCGGTTTTGGTTTTAAAAACCTGTTTCGATCTATCCTCAGTATTAAAAAAAGTCATTAAAATCTTTATTTTTCTTAGTATAATGCAACACAGTATAGCAATAAAGTTTTTTAGCAGTAGGGTACTGCAATCAATTTCTCAACTTAAATTTTATGAAAGCAAAAAAATGAAGATTTTTTTTCCCTACACTTCAGGATAGTTTAAAAGCATTTTGGCATATTCCATAGAAGTTTTTAGAACACTAATCTTTTGAAATCAGCATTGAAATATTCATGCTAGATGAAAATTTTTAAAAATTACAAATTTATTTATTTACTATGTTGCAGAGTTTAAAATAATACACATTTATATGAAAATAATATATTTTAATATGAAAAATAAACAATTTGTAGGTAGTTTCTTTTTCTTTTTTTTATAAATGGAGCAATTAATAAAAAAAACCCTATTCCATAATAAAAAAATTTCAACCTCTACAGTAGTAAAAATCCATCAACTGAAAATGTCTGCTTAACCTGAAGTCGAAGTTTGTTATGAAAAAAATAACTTATCTTTACAAAAATAATATTTTTAATAATAATTAAATTTTCCAATTTACATTTCATTTAATTATATTTTAATTATTTTACATAGTCAATATACTTTAACTTTGAGCATTTGTTTTGGTTTCTGGTTGTTTTTTCCATTTCTTCCAGTTTTTTCCATTTCTTCCAGTTTCTTCTGGTTTTTTTCAGTTTCTTCCACTGTCCCGGAAGAAATAGGTTTCTTCCGGAAGAAACCCAACCCTGTGTCTGATATGCAAATATCAGACACAGGGTTGGGTCTGAAAAGGGTTGGAATCTTGCGTCCACAATGAATGTAGCGGCACGACAGTCGTGCCGCTACATTCATTGTGGACGCACGTCTTTTTTGCGCCTGACGAAGAAAGACTAAGTTCTTTCGAAAGGCCTTGCGCAGTAACTTATTTTATGGTGTTTAAAGAAGTTTTTTTTCATTTCAATAAGTAAAAATGCAGCAAAAAAGCATTCTTTCTTCAGCATTTCAATTTTTTTTTTCATTATATTGCAGAATTGATCCCTAATTTTATTAAGTACACTGTATTCAGGCTAGGACAATAATAATGGAAGAATAATATTTAAAGAATTTTAAAGTTTGCTGCTTTTTAAAAAATTAAAACTTTTACAGATATTTGTGAAATCACTCTATTATTTGTATTTTTTTTATCCTCAATATAGTGTACTTATTGAAATTTGTGATCGATTTTACAATTAATGATTTAGTTTATGAAAAAAAATTATATATACATGTAAAAACGTATTAGTTCTTCAACATTTCGATTTTCGTTTTTTCAAATTATTGCAAAATCGATTCCTTTTAAGAATAGAACAATAGTAATGGAAGAATTATATTTAAAGAGTTTTAAAGTTCGCTGTTTTTTAAAACATCACAGTATTTAAAATTCTAAAACTTTTACAAATGTTTGTGAAAACACTCCATTATTATTTTTATCCTCAATGTAGTGTATTTAATAAAATAAGGGATCGATTTTACAATTAATTGTTTAGTTTAAAAAAAAAAATACAAACATAGGCAAAAAAACGCAATAAAAAAGCATTATTTCTTCAACATTTCGATTTTCGTTTTTTCAATATATTGCATAATCCATCCCTAATTTTATTAAGTACACTGTAATGAATGATAGAACAACACTAATAGAAGAATAATATATAAAAAAAATTTTAAGTTGCTGTTTTTTGAAACATTACCCTATTTTAAACCCTAAAACTTTTTCAAATATTTGCGGAAACACTCCATTATTTTTTTTCTCCTCAATATAATGTACTTAAAAAAATTAGGGATCGATTTTACAATTAATGTTTTAATTTATGAGAAAAAAAAAATATATGCAAACATAAGTAAAAACGCAGCAAAAAAGCAATATTTCTTCAACATTTCGATTTTTGTTTTCTCATATATTGCAGAATTCATCCCTTATTTTATTAAGTACACTGTACGGAGGATAGAACAGTAATAATAATGGAAGAATAATATTTAAAAAACTTTAAAATCTGCATTTTTTTAACGTTATTGTATTTTAAACACTAAAACTTTTAAAATATTTGGGAAATCACTCCATTATTTTATTTTTTTCAATATAATGTAGGAATCGATTTTGCAATTAATGATTTAGTTTGTAAGAAATAAAATAAAATATGCAAACATGGGCAAAAATGCCACAAAAATGCATTATTTCCTCAACATTTTTATTTTTATTTTCATTATATTTCAAAATTCATCTCTAATTTTATTAAGTAAACAGTATTGAGAATAGAACAATAATAATAAAATGATTTGACAAATATTTACAGAAGTTTTAGCGTTTTAAACGCAATAATGTATGAAAAGAACGCCAAACTTTAAAACTGCTTACATTTAAAATAATACCTAACCAAAAAATAAATAAATAAATAAATAAATTCTCAATTTTTACCCGCAAAAATCGCTGTTACAACGCCCTCTTTTGACGGAATATTTCAAAGTTGAAGGGGAACCTGTTTGCCACAGCCAAAAACATACACAAAAAATTTGGCTCAATTCAATGCAAATCGTCATACACTTTTCGATGGTATAATGTAAAGTTCTCACGGGCCAAAATTTCCTGTCCCGAGCTCGGCCCGATCCATAGAAAAAAATTTCTTCCCGGCCCGAACGAAAAACATATTGGCCCGACCCGGCCCGTTATAAAAGTTAAAATTTCGTCTCGAAACCTGCCCGGCTCAATATACTAGCTGAAAATACGATCCCGGCCCAGCCCGGCTCGGAAAATGTTAAAATTTCGGCTCAAACCCGGTCCTGTCTGAGCGAGTTTCTACAGAACATTGATTTTACTTACGCACCATACGTAGCATAGGGTAAGTCTTGCAATCGTTTTGAAAATCGAAAAAAAATTTTGACGGATTTACACGTTTCAGACACTGGCGATTCCGAAAAACATATTTTTAGAAAAAAAAATTGCCGTCCGTCCGTCTGTGTGACAGTCTGTCTGTAAACGCTCTATCTATCGAACAAATGGAAATAGAGACTTAAAATTTTGTATGTATTTAGTATGTAAGAATTGGAGGAAGCCTATTTAATATCAGTAACCTCGATTATTCGGAACTATTTTTTTCGGCCTCTCGAAAAATTCTTTCTGATGAAAGATATATAAAAATTTTCGATTTTTTTTTTTTATTTTAAGGAGTGGACGTAAAAGGCAATAAAATAACACAAATTTTCCATAAAGAGTGAAGTCAATCGGATTATTAGTTGTTGAGATGTTTGTAATCTTGTTTTCCACATTCTTCGATTTTTCATGGCCCTGTATTTCATTCAAATTTCAATTCAAAGATATATTTTAATTGGAAATGAGACGCTTAATCTGAGGCAATAAACTGTTAGTTAGTATAGTTATTATTTATGGGTCGTAAGGATGTTTCTTTTACGCATTTCGGTACTACTTGAGTAGATTGGCGTTTTATATAATTTGTAGAAATTGGGTCATCAGTAATTCATTAATAGAACATTACTATGTATATTAAAAATATTTAAATATACATTTAAATTTTGTTTTGGAATTGCAATGCATTTTATAAATAGTTTACATATATTTTATTTTCATATATTCTATTATGCATATCCATGATGGGTAAGTATTACGGTGGCCCCCAATGCCTAGTTTACTTTTAAGGCAGAGTTTTAACCAAAAAAAACTAATCTTAGTCATTTTTAGGTGCGTTCGTAATTATGTAAATACGTAGCACCTATTGTTGTCGCTCAGTCCGTCCGTCTGTCTGTCTGTCCGTCTGTCTGTCCGTCTGTCTGTCTGTCTGTCCGTCTGTCTGTCTGTCTGTCCGTCCGCATATAACAGCGCAAAAACTACCCAACCGAATCGTTTGAAATTTAAAATACATAATTATTACATAATTTTGTCGAGTCATTTCAAATTTTATGAAAATCGGATGCATAGATCAATTACAGGGGCAATCAAAAGTATTCCGTTACATTACGGTCAATGGGGAAAAAAGTTTCAAATGCATTTTAATCGTTTGAAATTTAAAATACATAGTTATTACATAATTTTGTCGAGTTATTTCAAATTTTTTGATAATCGGGTGCATAGATCAATTACAGGGGCAATCAAAAGTATTCAATTACATTATAGTCAATGGGGAAAAAGTTTCAAATGTATTTTATACGTTTGAAATTTAAAATACATAGTTATTACATAATTTTGTCGAGTTACTTCAAATTTTATGAAAATCGGATGCATAGATCAATTACAGGGACAATCAAAAGTATTCCGTTACATTACGGTCAATGGGGGAAAATGTTTCAAATGCATTTTAATCATTTGAAATTTAAAATACATAGTTATTACATAATTTTGTCGAGTTATTTCAAATTTTTTGATAATCGGGTGCATAGATCAATTACAGGGGCAATCAAAAGTATTCAATTACATTATATTCAATGGGGAAAAAGTTTCAAATGTATTTTATACGTTTGAAATTTAAAATACATAGTTATTAAATAATTTTGTCGAGTTATTTCAAATTTTATGAAAATCGGATGCATAGATCAATTACAGGGACAATCAAAAGTATTCCGTTACATTACGGTCAATGGGGGAAAATGTTTCAAATGCATTTTAATGGTGTTGCACTCATTCGAACTTAATAAAATTTATATGCAACTATAAAGTACATATTATAATATACATTTTACATAATCTGTGATGCAAAGAACATTTGTTATTGATTTACAAGGCCACACAAAAGTATTCCATTACATAATGGTATAGAGAGAACATTGCTTGATGAGCGTTTTAATTGTAATTCACTATTTACAATTTTATGAGATTGAGATATAAGAGTAATATTTTTAAAACTTCGTTATCGTACGAACGCACCTTGTTTGCTACGCTTCACGTGCAATTTCCAACTTGTTTATATTTATAATCATCATTCATGCAGAAGTGCCGTAGGCTGGTATATTTATGATTCTAATAAATCTCTGTTTGCCGTATGTAAATGTTTCAGTTATCATTAATATTATTAATCCATATTCCATGTGATGGAGACATAAAAAAAAAAAAAAAATGATCGATAGTAAAATCTTTGTTCATGGAATCGCATTTTCCAATGCGATTTTGCAATAACATGTTCTTTTTTTCTTTTTAGAAATATATATATATATATATATATATATATATATATATATATATATATATATATATATATATGTATGTATGTGTGTGTGTGTGTGTGTGTGTGTGCTATAGACAAGTTCCGTTCTTAATACGTGTAAATGTATAATATTTTTTTTTTCTCATGTATTATTGAAGTCATTTTGCATGAATGAATAGTTTAAAAAAATTCCATTTTCAATTTAAAAGAAGATTTTGTCATAGTTAGGGTTTTTTTTCATGCATTTAACTCAATTTCAATAAGCCTAGAAATCTGAAATTCTTTAAAAAGAACAGATTTTAATGTTTAATTGTAGAACCATGGCGATTTAAAAATATATGCCTTTTTTGCTAAAAAAATTTTTGACCAAGGAAAATTTTACTGATTTTTGAACAGACTTGGCCACGTCGAGAAAATGATTTTCATACGGGAGGATTTAATTGAGATTGAATAGTTCAGTCCTTGAAGATTACGAAGAATGAAATCAGTTCCGGCTTTGTATGGAAAAAATAAGTTAAACCCAGACCATCCCGAGTCTTCAGAAAAAAAAGTAAAGTCCAAGTTCGGTCCGGGGTGGCCCGAATACCATTAATGAAAATAAGCCTGAAGCCGGCCCGTGCAGATCTCTTAATACAATGGTGACA
This sequence comes from Maratus speculifer, assembly GCA_964019185.1. Taxonomy (NCBI): domain Eukaryota; kingdom Metazoa; phylum Arthropoda; class Arachnida; order Araneae; family Salticidae; genus Maratus; species Maratus speculifer. The sequence goes on from OZ025291.1 coordinate 117,989,568, forward strand.
TACGGACACACACAGAGGCAGACAGACATTTTGTAAAAACATATTCTTTTTATCTCTGAGCCCTAAAACGTGTAAATCCGTCGAAAACCCGATGTCGAAAGAAAAAAATTTCGATTACAATATTTTCTTTTATTAAAGGTAGAAGAAACTGAAATAGAAAAAAAAAAAATAAGCACTTCTACTAACTCCTCAATAAATTATCTTAGAAGAAATTTATTGATACCGAACGATTGGAAATAAAGTCTACTTTTAATAGATGTATATGTTACAGGCCAAACCCGATTTTAGACCAAATTAGATTGGCCTAGGCCAAACTAGTCTATCCTAACGCCCATCGGATAAACTAGTTTTTCCTAGGCTAAACCGGTCTATACTAACGCCCATCGGATAAACTAGTTTTTCCTAGGCCAAACCGGTCTATCCTAACGCCCATCGGATAAACTAGTTTTTCCTAGGCCAAACTAGTCTATCCTAAGGCCCATAGGACAAACTAGTTCTTCCTAGGCCAAACTAGTTTGGTCTAACTCTTATAGGATAAACTAGTTTAGCCTGCTGTTTATTGGTCTGAACTAGTTTATCCTAGGCCAATTCAATTTGGCGTGATTTTATTTGATTAAATGACCGCCTCAGCGCCAAAATTCTAGTTTGTCCTAGGCTGATCTAGTTTATCCTAGGCCAATTTAATTTTACGTGTTTTTAGCTCATGCGCGTCAAAGCCAAAGAAAAAATGAGCCCACAGGTTCTGTATGTATGTATGTACGCATGTATGTACGTATGTACGTACGTATGTACGTAACGTGATAACTCTTGATAGAAGTAATGTAATTTGACATGTTTTTCTCTCATCAGCTACCAAAGACTGAGAACTAATGTGCCCGTGGGTTCTGTATCTATGTATGTACGTAAGTACGTAACGCAATAATTTTTGATAGAAATACTCGATTTGCATCAAACTGTCAATATAGGTTTATTCTTATTAGGAGCTTTTTTGATTAATTTTGGGAGGTCATTGGAAAAGAATAAGGGGGAGGGGACGAGAGGCCCTTCTCTTAATTCAAATAAATGGATTTCTATGGATTATTAGCATATTTTATTCAAAGTATTCTGTTGAGGCGCTTTTATTAGTTGTGGGTGTCAATTGTTTAAGTATAAAGGGAGGGGAGCATAGGGGTAACGCCCATAATTTATGTAACTGCTTTTTTCACGCAGAATTTACTGATTTGCTTCAAATTTTAGAAATAGATTCATTCTGGTAAGGCGTTTCCCTAATTGGTTTTGGAGATTAATTGAATAAGAACAAAGAGAAGAATGGAGGGAATCCCGCCTAATTTTGTTAAATGGGTTTTTCATGCAGAATTAACCGATTTCATGCAAATCTTAGATTTGTTCATTCTGATAAAGCGTTTCACTGATTAATTTTGGTGGTTCTTTGGTTTTTGGTCTGAACCAGCAATTTATTTACTTCCTTAAAATATATAAATTTGTTATAATACAGAATTATCCAATTTGCTTAAAATTTTGGACATGAATTCATTTGATCAGGTGCTTCTTTAATTAATTTGGGTCTTTTCTTATGGTTATGTATAATGGGTCAGTGGACGATTTATCGCCTTCCTTAAATTAGATAAATGGGTTTTTATGCAGTTTTGTCCGATATGCCGTAAATTTTGAATATAGCTTATAGTTTCTTCTTTAAAAGGCGAAGCCCTCAATTGTTTTGAGGGTTTAATGATTAAGTATAAAGGGAGGAATGTGAGATTACCCACTCTAAATCAGATGAATGGTTTTTTGAACAGAATTATCTGATTTGGTTCAAATTTTGGATAATTGTTTAATTTTATAAAGCATATCTGTGATTAGTTTTGGGGGTTCAATGGTTAAATATAAGTGGGGGAAATGGGAAAAAGTAATCCAACTTATTTTATTTTTCGAGGGTGTTATTCTATAAAAAAATAAGGTTGAAATACACAATGACTGTAAACAGTCTGTGAATGCAAACCCATCAGTTTAATTGGGCAATATTCTTTTTAATATTGATCCCGACTACTGCTCCATTGCTAACCTTGTGCAAAATGGTTTTGTCATCACCATTACAATGTATTTTATTCGATGTGTTGTAGAATACTGTTAGAGGTTTGCACGGGCCAGAATTTCGAGTTCCGGGCCCCGCCTTTCCCGAAGGAAAGTTATTTTGCCGTGACCCTATGTAAAAATTAAAAGTTCAGGCCGAGCCCTGCCTCTACAAAAATTTGTGAAAAAAGACTCAGTCCCGCTCAATCTGGCCTTACTCAATTTCTGCAAAAAATTCAGATTTTACTTAACATACAATTAGGAGTCCTTTAAAAAATACTGCATACGTACATATTGGATAAATTTACAATGTATTTTTAAATTACGAGGTGTTCACAGAATAAAAAATACATAATGTATTATTGATTATTTAGTTTCTTAGACCTTTCAATATTGAAATGGGGATTCATTTTAGAACAAAAGAAAAAAAAGGAGAGTTATAAACATCATAACTAAACTGTTCAGTAAAAAGTAAATATGTGAATATGTTTCTCTGTCATTCCTTAAGACTTTTCTCAAATCCAAAAGAGCTACATCCTAACACATTTAAGAATTAATTCATTTTCGGAAAGGCATAAGATTAACAGGCATTCTCACTCAGAAAATATGTAATCGAATGGCGTTAACCATTTTTCCATAAAAGCGATGTACCTTTGAGAAAATACTATTAAAGCTACGTTTTGAATCGAATTTTCGGTTACGACTTCACAGAAAAGAAAAACTTGACGCCATGACAAGAATAGCTCATATGTCGATAAAAAATTTATTTCTAAAAAATGGAAAACGCTGTTCGATTCCAAATTATGTTCACCTCTAATTTGGCTCGAATATGCAATAATAATAATAATAATAAATGCAAGCCTGATCTCAGGTGGTACGAGTCTGCAGGAAAAAAAACACCATGTAAAATGCATTATGTCTTTAGGGTGGAGATGTGAAATTCCTGTATTGATGTTATAAGCAATTACTCTTGACACACATTTATACTTATTCTAGTGAAAGACATGTTTTTAGCGGCCATACCCGATTTCGAGCTAAATTAGATTAGCCTAGGGCAAACTATTTTATCCTAACACCAATTATATAAACTAGATTTCCTACGCCAAATTTGTTTATCTATATGCCCGTAGGAAAAACTAGTTTTTACTAGGTAAGAGGGAAATCCGTCATTTTCCCTTCATACTTTACCATTAAACCCTCAAAACTATTCAGGGAATTGCCTTATCAGAAAGAACCTATAACCAAAATTTGAAGCAAATCCGTAATTTCTGCGTTAAAAACCATTTATCTAAATTATGGGGAGTACCTACATTGCCCTTTCTTTAACACTTAAACAATAAACATCCACAACTAATCCCGGAGGCGCCTTGTCAGAATAATCCTATATCTAACATTTTAAATGAAAACTGATAATTCTGCATGATAAATGCATTTCTCTAAATTAACGGAGGGGGATTAGACACCCGTTCACCCCCTTTATTCTTATTCAGTGAATTTCCAAAACTAATCAGAAAAGTATCTTATCAGAAGGAACATAAATCCAAAATTTGAAGCTAATCGGATATTTATATCAAGAGTTATAGCGTTACGTACATTCGTACGTACATACGTACATACAAGCGTACGTGCATACATACAGAACCTGTGAGCCCTTTATTTCGCTGGCTTTGACGCCCGTGAGCTAAAAACACGGATAATTACATTGGCCTAGGACAAACTAGATCAGCCTAGGAGAAACTAGAATGTTGGCGCTGAGGCAGTCATTGAATTCAATAAAATCACGCCAAATTGAATTGGCCTAGGATAAACTAGATCGGCCTAGGATAAACTAGTTCAGACCAATAAACAGCAGGCTGAACTAGTTTGTCCTATGAGAGTTAGGCCAAACTAGTTTGGCCTAGGAAAAACTAGTTTGTCCTATGGGCCTTAAGATAGACTAGTTTGGCCTAGGAAAAACTAGTCTATCCGATGGCCGGTAGGATAAACCGGTTTGGCCTAGGAAAAACTAGTTTATCCGATGGGCGTTAGGAAAGACCGGTTTGGCCTAGGAAAAACTAGTTTATCCGATGGGCGTTAGGATAGACTAGTTTGGCCTAGGCCAATCTAGTTTGGCCTAAAATCGGGTTTGGCCTGTAACATATATAAAATTTGCTTAAAGGGCAATCTACATATTAAAATAAACTTTAAAAAAATATTTTCAATGGCAAAGCGCAATTTTAACAAGATATTTCAAATCTTTGGTTCAAACTAAGCCTCGTCAGCAATTTTCAAATAATTTGAATGATAAGATTTTGAATTAAAACATTCAAAAGTTAGTGCTTCTAATATTAAATTGCATTTTCATATTTTTATTAATATCTCCTTAAATTATACTCCTAATGTGCTGATTTTTTATGTAGTAATAATACTAAAATATCTAAACACAAGTACGTTAAATTTGCAATTTTTATAATTTTATGATATGAATTATGAACTATGAAATTATTATTCGAAAAAATACGAATTGCAACCCACAATATTTTTGATGGATTTAGATTTAAATTATGCTTATTAAGATTTTTTAGATTAGATTTAAATTATACTTATTAAATTAGAACCTTCCAACAAAATTGGAAAATGCTAATGCATTCGGTTTGTTTCTCCGTCTGACCACGCTCTAACTCCCGTAAATATACTTGGATTGTCATACAATCGATAAAGTTTATTTAGAGAGATCAAAGCATGTTTGGTATTCCATATGAAGTATGTACGATTAGTATTTCATGCATAGCGATACTCGAAAGAATTCAATTACATTATGGTATATGAGAGGAAATCGTTTGGAGAGTATTTTAAAGGCATTATGCTATTTCTAATGTGTAGAAATTGATATAAATCACTGAATTTCACTACGATCATGTTAAACAGAGCATGCACAGCATTTTTTATTAATTTACAGGGACACACAAAAAGAAATAGGTTTTGCTTAAAAATTGCTGCAGAGTGCTTTTTAAAATGCGGTATGCTCATTTAAATTTAATTAGTTTATTCCATATCACTCTTTATATATAAATTCTATACCTCATATACAAGGCTGCACAAAAGTATCCGCATACCATTTTCCTTATTAGAGAAAAATGATGAAGGGGAATTTTCAATTGAAATATGTGTACCTCTTAAATGAACTAAACTTTGGAATGCATGTTGTTAATAGATACAAATCTCTATTTCATATACAGGGCTGCTGAAAAAATCAAATAATTTTCCGATCGTAAATGGGAGCGGCTGAAATTCGGTGTTGAAATACGTTTACATTTCCATATGGGGAAATGAGACATAATATTTTAATTTTGTAAGCAGTGCAATTTTGTTACATTATTCTGAATGTGTTGGAAACTACTTCATAATCTATGCTTGACGCATGATTTTTTTTGTAATAATTCTTTTTATTTCAATGCTGTGCTGAATGCAAAAAATATACTTGAGTACGTGAGCTACAAAACTCGCCTTATTCAGAAAATCAAATTTTGATAAATCTCGGACTGCACCCATTGGTTTTCATTCTAAATCAAGACGGATGGCAGAATTACAGCAAAAAATACATATCTTACATATAATTATCTTACACTGTAAAAATTTTTACCCTTTTGCTGCATCGTCACTCCATCGCTTTTATAGAATAGCTCTGTTTTGACCAATGAGAATGCTCCATAATGCAACGAAGTAATCGTTTCCTGTAAAAGTGATGGAGTGAAGATGCAGTAGAAGGGTCAAATTTTTTACAATGTTCATATTGTTTTTGTTTTTTTTCGATGCAGGTTCACCAATAGTTACAGAAAAAGCACGATCTTTTCGAATTTTGGATAAAGCGAATTTTGAAACCTGTCCCCATATAAGATTTTTAATTCTAATTTCGACGTTTTTAAGTTTTGTAGTTCCCTCTTAGAGGCAAAAATAACAAATTTTGAGCTTGTCCTTGAATTTTCACCAGAATAATTTTAAAAGCTCCGATGATAAAGGTGGTAAGAAACACAAACATCATTTTTTTTAAATAGCTGTAAAGCTCCAAATTTTTTCAGTTCATTGTCAAAGGCCTTCTTTATCAATTAGAATCTCTGTGAGTAATAGACGTTTTTTTTTTCAAATAGTAATGTAACACATGGTAGAGGACTTTTAATTATCTTCAATCATATAATTAACTCATTTTTCTTTATGGTCATATACCACACTGTTAAAAATTTGAAACTTTTGCTGCATCGTCACCCCACCGCTTTTATAGAATATCTCTATTTTGACCAATTAGAACGCTCCATAATACAGTGAAGTAATCCTTTTCTATAAAAAAAAAGTGAAGTGGCAATGCAGTAAAAGTTTCAAATTTTCAACAGTGCATCTTTATCACTTAAGCTTTGCAGTTGTTTCTCTTATTAAAATGTTTAAAAGTTTTTTTTTTTTTTTTTTTTTTTTTCGGTTGTTGTTTTCTTTTTTTTTTTTTTGAGCATCATGAACAATCGTTGTAAAAAAAGTTAATCTATCAACTAAAATATTCCTTTGAACGCTTTTTTCTGCATGCAGTAGAGACAGAAACGGTGTAAGATACAAATTATATTTTTACATAAAAGTGTGAAAACTTTTATTCTAAAATAACCATTTTATTAGTTTTGAAAAATTATCAAAGGTAATCCATAACAATCAATTATTTTTTATATTTTTTTTATTAAGATCGATAGATAAAATTGTATCATTAGCATGAGATTTTCTAATTTACCAAAAATTAATAAGATCATTCGCCAAATATGGTAATCTTATATTGCACTAATTTGAGCGACAGTTTAAGAGAGAGAGAAAAAAAAACGATAAAAGAACACAAAATTTTGTCCCTTTTTGGCAACACAATTTTCCTAAAAAAGGAGAAAGGGGAGGGAGAAAAGGAGAACTTATTTCCACTTTAAAAGAAAAGGAATCTGTAATTAATTGCCATCATGGTTTCTCTATGGGGAGGGAGAGGAAGACTCTCTTATGCAAATTCAAGACCGGAACCATCCGGCATTTAAAAGAAGTTAGCAAGAAGCTTTAAACGTCATTTTTTTTTCTTCTCTTATGTCATTAATTTCTTTTTCATGAGTTGCTTCATTGTTGCTATGATGTATGTCCTCAGACCCCGTTTTGTCCCCATTTTGCGTTTCGTTAGACGAAGTAGGTATGTATAATGGCATTGAAAGGGAATTTTAAGGCTTTTGTTTTGGATCTCGGCCCCCCTAAGTCTTTCATTATTAAAAACAGAGAACTTTTTTTTATACGGGTTTTAAAAAAATAGCTTTTGTAATTGCAATTTTAATGAAAAATTCGTTAATTAGGAGCGTTTTGCTTCATGAATCATGCATGATGTTTTGGGGTGCTAGCCTGCTATCTCTGAAGTGAGTTCAAAAAAGATAAAGAACTTTGGTGCTTAAAACAATGGACAGGCTATCAGACAAAATTTGCTGATAATCTGTTTACTGGAAGCTTGTGATAATCAGTAGCTTCATCATGATGTTTCAATTAATGAGAATGGATTTGATCTTAACAACTACATACTTTTTGCATTAAAAAAAAAAAAAAAAAAAAAAAAATCTTAAATTGCTGAAGCTCACACTTTTAATTTTTATTAATAGATATGCTAAAACAAAAAGTGTAAGAAATAAATAATATAAATAGAGCTAAATTTAAAGATGACTTGATGACGTAATAAACACATGTTATGTGTTAATGTCAAGTGAATGTGACATTTACGATAAGCCATTATTGGCATTTAATCTTACAGTTTGGAGATAGTTTTTTGATCGACCGAATAATCAAGTAACACCGAATTGAGTAAAAAAAAAAAAAAAAAAAAAAAAAAAAAGCATCCTTGTAATTACAAAAATTATAATTATATTAATTAACAGTTTACTGCGTTGGATTAAACGTCTTATTTCCAATTAAAATATATCTTTGAATTAAAATTTGAGTTAAATACAGGATCATGAAATATCGAAGAGTGTGGAAAATATGATTACAAATATCTCAACAACTAATTATCCGATCGAATTCATTCTTTATGCAAAATTTATATATTTTTTAATTCTCTTTTACATTCACTCCTTAAAATAATAATAAAAAAGAAATTTTTTATACAGTTTAAAAAAAAAATAGTTTTTATAATATCAATTTTAATAAAAAATTCTTTAATTAGGAGCGATTTGCTTCAAGAATCATGTATGATGTTTTGGGTGTTAGCTGCTATCTTTGAAATGAATTAAAAAAGATAAAGAACAATAGACACCCTTAAAACAATAGACAGCTTATCATACAAAATTTGCTGATAATCTGTATACTGGAAGCTTGTGATTATCAGTAATTTCATTAGGATGTTTCAATTAATGAGAATGGATTTGATCTTAGAAACTACATACTTTTTGCATTAAAAAAAAAAAAAAAAAAAAAAGGAAAAGAAAAAAAAGAAAGAAAAAAAAATCTTAAATTACTGAAGCTGACATTTTTAAAAGTAAGTTACAGTTAATGTACAACATGTTTTTTGAAGCTCTAAAGAAAATAAAAAATGGCATCCAGAATAAACATCATAGTTTATATGAATGACAGAAATAAGCTTTAAAAAAATACACAGAAATTACAGCTACCATTTTTATTTTATAGAAAAGAATCGGTAATGTGAATGAGAAAAAAATATGCAATTACTAAGCTTTCATAATTTCGCGTGTAAGTTTTGTTGACATTTTTTATTTTTATTAATAGATATGCTAAAACAAAAGGTATAAGAAACAAATAAATGTAAATAGAAACATGTTAATAGAAATATGTAAATAGAACTAAATTTAAAAATCCCTTGATGACGTAACAAACACATGTTATATTTTTAATGTCAGGTGAATGTGACGTTTACGATAAGCCATTATTGGCATTTAATCTAACAGTTTGGCAACAGTTTTTTGATCAACGAGTTAATCAAGTAATAACGAATTGAGAAAAGAAACATCCTTGTAACTCCAAAATTGATAATTATATTAATTAACAGTTTATTGCGTTGAATTAAGTATCTCATTTCCTATTTAAATATATCTTTGAATTGAAATTTCAGTTAAATACAGAGTCATGAAATATCGAAGAGTGTGAAAAATATGATTACAAATATCTCGGCAACTAATTATACTATCAGACAAAATTTGCTGATAATCTATTTGCTGGAAGCTTGTTATTACAGTGAAACCTCCAAATAAGGGACACTCCGAATAAGGGACACCTCTATTTAAGGGACGAAACTTCTGGTCCCAGTCCCTCGGTATAGGACGTGTAATGTATTTACCTCTGAATAAGGGACACTCTATTTAAGGGACACTTCAAAATGAGACTAAAGAGAATGGTTTTTGAATTTCAGATAATGAAGTAGTTTGTGATGAAAATGAAAATACAGATTTTTGTAACTTATCAAACAGGCAGACAGTCATGTTGATACAGAGGCATACGACACTATTAACGACCATTTATTTACCCACAATTCTGATTCAACATTAGTACTTTTATCTGCATTGAAAGTAATGATGAAAATTGTGAAATAAAGAAGTTTACATATGCTTTTAAGCTGTTCTCAAATCCAAAAAGGCAACTTTTAAGACACATATTTTAAATAATTTTTCTCCGGAAATGCAAATTTTATCCAGAAACTAGCAAGTTTTGTTGTTTGAAAATATGTGATCGACCAATTGTTTCTATTTTTTTCCAAATGCAATAAGATATATCAGAAAATATCAATGTGGGCGTTGTGAACCGAATTTCCATGCGAAAGAAAAATAACTACTCAAGAAAAGGTAAAAAAGTCTTTGTCACGTGATAAAAATCACTTATTACTAACAGGTAATTTATTTTTCAAAAAATTGAAAATACAGTTCAATTGCAAATCGCTTCCATAATCAAGCTTTCCAATTTTATACCTTTCAATAAAAAAAAAAAAAAAAAAAAAAAAAAAAAAAAAAAAAAATGTAGATATGCCAAAACATTTTCCACTTGCTAAGTAGAGAAGTTGAGAGATTTGTTGCATTAAAATGCGCAAAACAGTTAAATATATTTTTTCTTTGGTAAATACTGCTGGCAATGAAGAAATAAAATTTATAAATATGGTAAATGAACATTTGAAAGGTTTATACTGAAAAATTGAAGTTTGCAAAACAATTCCTTTTGATTGTTACTTCCAAGTAAAATTCTTTCTAATGTTTTTATACTTTTTGCTGCATGTATAGTTTGCATAAAAAATACAAATCAATAATTCTACAAATCATGTAATGATTTAATAATTAATTGAAAATTTTAATTAATTCTCTTTTTTTATTTTTGTTTGATTAACATAATTTATATACATTTCGGGTCATTTAAGGAGTATCATCTTTAATGTTTTGCTATTTTTATATCCTTCTGAACAATTAATTAAAAAAATAATAAAAACTCCGAATAAGAGACACCTCTATTTAAGGGACAAAAGTTCCGGTCCCATAGGTGTCCCTTATTTGGAGGTTTCACTGTATCAGTAGCTTCATCATGATGCTATGCTCGGTCAAAATTAACTTTGTGTTCATCTCGATATAATATTCTCATTGTATCATTCTCTCCGTATTATTGCTATAAAGTGTTACGAAAATCATTTACAAAAATAATCATTATAAAAACATTTTATATGCGAATATGTCTATAATGTTTACATTGTTTACACATTTACAGCGAAAGGACATCAATCCAAGTCACATTTTTATCTCGACTCTGATTCGTTTACTACGCATCTCGATTCCTACTAAGAATGTCTAAAAAAATTTTTCACATTCTAAAAGAAATTTTTTTACTGCCAAATATAGTCAAATTCGGCGACATTATTTCATTTGGCGCTAAGTACGTGTTTTGGCATTCATAATCTTGAAAGTTGATTTTTCGGCCAAACATCGCCAATATTTTGTAAAATATCACCAATTTATTTACAGTTGTCAACTTTTCGGGCGCAACTTCGTGACAATGACCTATAGTTAACCAAAATGATACACTAATCAAATTTGTTGAACATGTGACTTAACTCAATGGTCTTCTGGTGATCAAAAATGGTAAGGTACAAAATTTAGTTTGACCCGCAGTGACTCCCCAAAATGACTGACTATCATAATTTTCTCGAACATGGGATCCAGCTTAGTGGTTTTCTGAAGAATGAAAACGGTGAAGTACCAAATTAAGTTAAAAATCGTTAGATTTTAGATAAATTTAGTTTGAATGTACTGATCCAAAAATGGCCCACTAATTGAAATTTCTCGAACGTGCGATCTAGCCCAATGATTTGCTCGTGCCTAAAAACGATATAATGCAAAATTTTGTCAGTATAGTTTGAGTCATTTTTTAGATACAATTATTTTGACAGTAATCCTTAGTGACCCAAATAGCTCCACTAATCAATTTTTTTCGAACATGCAGCCTAAACCAATGGTCTTCTCGAGCAGGGCCGTAATAAGGTGTTTTGAGCCCCCCCCCCCAAAAAAAAAATTACATAACTTTGCCCCCCTCCCCCACTTTCAACTGAATTTTTTGAGAAATATTTACATTAAAGTTTCCATTTGAGTTTCAAATTATAATGATGTAATGAACATATTTAATAATTAGCACAAGTATTTTAAATCATTATTAAAATTATTATAACATTCATAACTCTGCACAAACACAGGTGTACTTACATTTTAATAGCTCACATTTATTTTTATATTTCTATAATCGAAGAAAAAATGGTATTCAATAGTTTCTTAAAGTTATCTTTTTTGTGCTATTCTGTATACAAATGCGAATAGTACTTGGTACGAAATTTACGTATATAGATAATTAGTATAAAGTTTAGTTTTAGACAAGTATAATTCAAGAAAATATCCAAAAGGTAGAAGGGGCACTTCCCAGAACTACGTTTGCCTCAGGGCTCCTCACAATCTAAGTCGGGCCCTGGTTGTAATAAAATTTGAATCATTTGTTTTCTAATGATATAATTTGTTTTCTGCATATGTGGGGGAATACTGGAAGCAGAGAGAAAAAGGGGCACCACACTTCCTTGCTAATTGTTTGAAAACATATGAATTTTGGTCACTTTCGGCACATTTTAAGTATTAGGCACCCTTTAAGGGAAATCTTGATTATTGGGGGGGGGGGCTTAAAAAGAGGTACCTGTGGGAACTGCCCCGCTTGCCCCAAAATAAGAAAAGGAGAATTAAAAAAAATAAAAACATTTTTTAAAATAAATATTTTCTTACATTTTCAAAACAAATAAACTTCGGTAATAAGGTCGATAGGATTGATTAGGGGTCCCTGGCTTCGTCCCCCCCCCCAAATGGGGGGTATGGGGGCGGTCGCTACGGCCCTGTTCTCGAGTTGGAAAACAATAGAATACAAAATTTAATCAAATTCGTTAGAGTCTTTTTCTAAATAAAATGTGTTTGTCCAGTAGTGAACTGCTCCAATAATCGAAATTTCTCGAACAATGATCATCTCGTACCTGAAAACGGTGTAGTACAAAATTTTTGTTAGTTATTGTCATAGCAACGGTATAAATTAAATTTCATTTTAAAAAGTACGTAAGAAGTAAAAAAATATTTTTCTAAATCGAATCTCTCGTGTATTAGAGCGGCTTAAACATTTAGTTAATATTTTCTTAACTGTTATGCGTTAGATAATTGTTCCGCTCAAAAAAATTTAAAAAGAATTCCAGAGATATTCCAATAGCCATTTAGACAAAAAAAAGATTTCAACAATCATGAGTCCTAGTAAGATTTTTTTCCCTGAGCATTTATAAATAACTTTTAGATAAATTAAGTATTTACCAAATTATTTGTGTACTTTCCACCCTTTAGAGAGTTAGCCCTTATAATACCTTACGGCTTATCGTTTTCGCATTTCTTTAGAGAAGGTAGATTATGTGTGATACAATAGAAATCGGGTAATACGATCCGGTTAAGTCACAATAGCGAATAAATCGAACTTTTTTAAATTTCTCTGCAAGTAACAACGTACTGCAATGGAATCGGTTTTAGCCTCTTCACGTATAGCGAATAATTTTATCTCTTCCTTCAACTTCGTTATAAGCGGTTTCAACTGTATTTTGTAGCATCGAGTGACCTCATTTGCATTTTTATAAAATTATCTGATACTTAAAATCTACAAAAAACATAATTTAATATCAAAAAAGAGATAACATAGCATTCAGGGACAAAACTACTAGATTGCAAGGAATGACTCCTCCATGGGCGCAAAATCTATTGGATAATACTGAGGTTTCCATTACTCTGAATAACAATAATCATATTGCCTCATTAGAAATGTTTTTCAATAAATTTCAGTTACAATGTTAGATTTATTAGAAATCAAAATCACACACCCTTTTCCCTGCGTATATTTCACACTTATGTATTATCCGCAAAAACAGAAAGATGATTGGTATAATTAAATCTGCACCATTCTTCCACGTGCGTAAGCTTGTCAACATTCCTTCAACAAATCATTCCCTAATACTATAACACTAAATAATCTAAGTTAGCGTTTTTCAAACTTTTTTCAAGCGGGGACCATTTTTAAATGCTTCGTCTGTCCGTCTGTACGGATATAACAGAGCAAAAACTACCCAAAGGAATCATTTGAAATTTAAAATATTTCATTCTTGCATGATTGTGTCGAGTCATTTCAAATTTCATGGAAATCGGATGCACAGTTTAATTACAGGGGCAATCAAAAGTATTCCTTGATAATATGATCAATGAGAAAAATTGTTTAAATGAATTTTAATGATATTACACACTTTCGAACATAATAAAATTGGTAGGCATCTATGAAGTATATACTAAAATATACATTCTGTACATTTTGTGATCCATAGAGTTTTTCTTATTAATTTACAGAGCTATACAAAAATATTCCATTACATAATGGTTTTGGGGGAAACATTGTTTGAAGCGCGCTTTAATAATACTAAACTATTTCACATTTTATGAAATTGATATACGTTGTTGAGGTTTATTACAAATTATTTCAGGTATAATAGAAAACAGATAGTATTTACAGGGATACTCAAAAGATTTCAGATATATTACTGTATCCGAAGTACTATATTACACCAAGATCTGAATATCTTTAAAATTTCCTTATAGAATGAACGCATCTCATTTGCTATGCTTGACGTGCAATTTCCAATTTGTTATAAGAACTGTCAGATTGAAATGTGCAGTTTCCAAACTGAGTATTTTAGTTATGATGTGTGATTCAAATTCACTTAAATTTTATTTTAAAGTTTATACGGAGGGAGGGAGAGAGTTTAATTTAATACTCTCACTCATACAAGACAAAGTAATTAATTCTTCGATGGAAATGATGAAAACTCCAAAATTGACTCCTAATCACCTGAAAGCAATAAAAAAAGTTTATTCTTCTGAAAATTTTAAAGTTTATACGGAGGGAGGGAGAGAGTTTAATTTAATACTCTCACTCATACAAGACAAAGTAATTAATTCTTCGATGGAAATGATGAAAACTCCAGAATTGACTCCTAATCACCTGAAAGCAATAAAAAAAGTTTATTCTTCTGAATTTTAAAAGAAAAATATATTTAAATCGAACTTTCGGGACAAATTTCAGATATTAAAATTATCCTTAAAAAATGAGAGAAAAAATGAAATTTAACAAATTACAACAACCATTTGGAACATGATTTTTCCGAAGACTAAAATTTAAAACTTATAAATAAATTCTATATTTAAAAAAAAAAAAAAAAAAAAAAAAAAAAAAAAAAAAAAACCTTTGCAATTATTTACATTGTTCAAAATTGCATTGTTTCCCTTTTCGTGATCGTCGCACATTTCGTAGTCGGTAGAATGATAATCAGAACTTCTTTAAAAGACGATTTTTCATACGACGTCTTTCTTTGGACTCACTTTTTTTTTTTTCATGTCTGATACTTTGCGTCTAACCATTTTGTAACTTTTTTACTTTCTCGTTTATTAAAAATGACATTTTCCCCCTATTCAATTAAAGATTTTTTCTAAATGTAAAGAATTTCGTAAATAATAATAATAATAATAATAATAATAATAATAATAATAATAATAATAATAATAATAATAACAAGTTAAATGTAGATTCTGCCATTGCAGAATTCAATTCCGCCTCCAATTAGAAAAAAAAATCGATAGACTCTTTTAGAAGGGCGACCCCGTTTAGAATGTTATAAACTAACTTCATTTTTCTTGTGTTTATCAATATAATAGCAAACAGAACGGCGTGAAATACCCAATTGATGAGCAATTTCTCGAGTCATTGGAATTGCGGAATAATAAAGAGATACAATCTGACGTGCTACTTCTTCAATTACTAGATTCATCAAAAACGGATTTTTTCTTTAGTTTAAACCCTTTTTTATAGACGCTGAGAAAAAGGAAATGCATTTTAACAATAAAACGACTGGAATCCCATCGAATTCAAAGAATGAAATATTTAAAAGACCCGATTGATTCAATTTAAAAAAAAAAAAAAAAAAAAAAAAAAAAAAAAAAAAAAAAAAGCAAAAATAATTACATTATTGAATCAATATATAATAAATATGTTTTCAAACTTAATGTCAAGTTTGCCAGTTACAATTTTGCATGCAAATATTCGCACATCTTCAGTTAAAATTGTAATCTATGTGCCGGCGAAATCCAGAAATTCTATTTTATATGCACTCACAGAAAATTAGTTTTATTAAAAAAAAAAAAAAAAATACGTGTGGCACTCGGAGACTTCCGCGGTAAAGCTATTGCATAGCATTTTTTTATCAACTTATGCAATTATAATTATTTATATATTTTTTATTTATGCAGTTTTTTTTTTTTTTTTTTGTCTTTCATGTAAATTAAAAATTTTTCTTTGATATTAATTCAAATTACACTTTTTGAGCGTAATGACCGATAAGAAAACAAATTTTTTTCATTTGTTGAATAAATGAGAAGTTAATATCATTTAAAATATTTTTATTATCTTGCAGTGCATGTAGGTTAATCAGGAAAATTTATCATTGAAACTATAGGTTTATGGTAATGAAATCAGAAACATAAGTTTGAGACTTGATATCCTCTAAATATCTGAAAAATACCGCGTCAATGTCTGCCGAAGTCTACCGAAGGGCACCGTGCCGAAGTCTGCCAAACTGAAACGACGTTAGCCGGAGGGTTAGGTTCTTTATCGTTACGGAATTTCTAGATTCGGTCGCCGCGCTCAAAGCCTGCGATAAAAGCTATGCAATAGCTTAATAAATTACCTAACAAATATTGGTCGCGCTACGCAAATTAGATCGCGAATTATAAGCATTTTAAATTTTTCTACCCTCACCATGGGGGGTCTCCGGTCACCAAAAATTAACACTGTCTCATAATAAATTACCAAACAAAATTTGGCCGTGCTACGAAAATTAGATCGCGAGTTATATGCATTTTAAATTTTTCGACCTTCACCGTGGGGGTCTCCTGTCACCAAAAATTAACACTATCCCATAAGAAATTACCAAACAAAATTTGGCCGAGCCACGAAAATTAGATCGCGAATTATAAGCATTTTAAATTTTTCGACCCTCACCATGGGGGGTCTCCTGTCACCAAAAATTAACACTGTCTCATAATAAATTACCAAACAAAATTTGGCCGCGCTACGAAAATTAGATCGCGAGTTATAAGCATTTTAAATTTTTCGACCTTCATCGTGGGGGTCTCCTGTCACCAAAAATTAACACTGTCTCATAATATATTACCAAACAAAATTTGGGCGCGGTACAATTAGAACGCGAGTTATAAGCATTTTAAATTTTCGACCCTCACCGTGGGGGTCTCCTGTCACCAAAAATTAACACTGTCTCATAATAAATTACCAAACAAAATTTGGCCCCGCCACGAAAATTAGATCGCGAATTATAAGCATTTTAAATTTTTCGACCTTCACCGTGGGGGTCTCCAGTCACCAAAAATTAACATTGTCTCATATTATATTACCAAACAAAATTTGGCCGCGCTACGAAAATTAGAACGCGAGTTATAAGCATTTTAAATTTTCGACCCTCACCGTGGGGGTCTCCTGTCACCAAAAATTAACACTGTCTCATAATAAATTACCAAACAAAATTTGGCCCCGCCACGAAAATTAGATCGCGAATTATAAGCATTTTATATTTTTCGACCCTCAGGATAGAGGGTCTCCTGTCACCAAAAATTAACACTGTCTCATAATAAATTACCAAACAAAATTTCGCCGCGCTACGAAAATTAGATCGCGAGTTATAAGCATTTTAAATTTTTCGACCTTCACCGTGGGGGTCTCCTGTCACCAAAAATTAACACTGTCTCATAATATATTACCAAACAAAATTTGGCCGCGCTACGAAAATTAGAACGCGAGTTATAAGCACTTTAAATTTTTCGACCCTCACCGTGAGGGTCTCCTGTCACCAAAAATTAACACTGTCTCATAATAAATAACCAAACAAAATTTTGCCAAGCTACGAAAATTACATCGCGAGTTATAAGCATTTTAAATTTGTCGACCCTCACCGCGGGGGGGGGGGTCTCTTGTCACCAAAAATTAACACTGTCTCATAATAAATTACCAAACAAAATTTGGCCCCGCCACGAAAATTAGATCGCGAGTTATAAGCACTTTAAATTTTTCGACCCTTACCGTTGGGGGGCTCCTGTCACCAAAAGTAACACTGTCTCATAATAATTTACCAAACAAAATTTGGCTGCGCTACGAAAATTAGATCGCGAGTTATAAGCATTTTAAATTTTTCGACCCTCACCACGGGGGGTCTCCTGTCACCAAAAATTAACACTGTCTCATAATAAATTACCAAACAAAATTTGGCCGCGCTACGAAAATTAGATCGCGATTTATCAGCACTTTAAATTTTTCGACCCTCGCCGTGGGGGGGGGGGGGTCTCTTGTCACCAAAAATTAACATTGTCTCATAATATATTACCAAACAAAATTTGGCCGCGCTACGAAAATTAGAACGCGAGTAATAAGCATTTTAAATTTTTCGGCCCTCACCATGGGGGTTCCTGCACCAAAAGTAACACTGTCTCATAATAAATTACCAAACCAAATTTGGCCGCGCTACGAAAATTAGATCGCGAGTTATAAGCATTTAAAATTTTTGTTCACTTCAAATGTTGGAAAATTAAAAATTAAAAAATCCCTTTCGTCATGGTCTATAGGCGGAGGTAGATTTCGAAAAGTTTTCATCTCAAAAAAAAAAAAAAAAAAAAAAAAAAAAAATTGTAATTTAAGAAATTACCCCAACCATTTGAAAAATGTTTCACTCGATACATTCATCTATCATTTTAAGCTAAATACCAGTTGTTTTATTGTGTATTATCCGTGCCACTGCTATAAATGACTTTATACATGCTGCAATTTGAAGGTACGGTTCGTTTAAGTTATATCACTCTATTGTCGCCAAGCATAAAAGTTGGCGACGAAAGAAACATTTCAAACTATTTAACATTGTTGGTGCAAAAGTAATCATTATTAAAATACAGCTTTGGCATATACTGTTATACTTGTAAGACTTTGGCATATATTGTTTGATTTTACAGAGCAGAATTTTGGTGATGGAGGTTTTAAACCAAAATCGATCGCAGCACATGCATCTGTGAATGGGTCCATCAGACATCGAATCAAAAAAGTTTTTTCCCAGTTTTTCCCAAGCCGATTGCTTTTTAGTTTTCTTTTTAGGTGGTGGAAAATCAAGAGTAATAGCTATAACATTTTCCGGCTTGTTAGAATCACTATTGGCACTCAAATTTTCCTGGTTAGAACCGACCGATAGTAAAACGCCATGGCTAGTGGATTGGTCGCCCTGGCGACATGATGTTTTACAATTAATCGGTTCGGCATTAAATTGCTTCCTTTTTCGTGATCGCCTTTCAACACGTAATTGGTTTTCAGCGGCTCAATAATCTTTTGATTTTATCATTTTCTGCATTGAAAGACGTTTTTGCGCCAAACCAAATACAGTATTACTCAGTTATCCCGTCGACCAATTTCGCCAAATGATACGAATCGCCAAACTAATAAGCAACTTATACATGTTGACTAAATTTTTATTTTAAATAGCAAAAGAAGAAATAAAAATCACTTTATGATTGTTTAAGTACGCGTATTGTGTTTAATATCATTGAATGCGATATTCACGTTCATTCATTTCTTTGGCTTCGGCTTTTTCCGTATCTGTTAATTTCCGTCTACCCATTTTTAAATTTGTTAATTTTCTCCTTTATTACAATGATTTTAACCATTTTAATTTACTATTCAAATAAAAATTCTTCTAAAAGTAAAGAATTTAATTTAAATTCAAATAAAAACTCTTCTAAAAGTAAAGAAATTAATTTAAATTCAAAAGTGGTAACATCATTCAAAAGTGGTAACATCATTCAAAAGTGGTAACATCATCGGGTCCATTCTCCCGAAAACAACAACCATTTTTCAAATGGTTAAAAAAAAAAAAAAAAAAAAAAAAAAAAAGCCTATTTTTACTCAAATGCCTATTTTGGCAATATATTTTGAATTATATTCTTACTTTATTTAAAAAATTGAACAATATGCTCATTATATAGTTCCTAAATAACAAAAAACTGTTAATTAAATTCGTTTGACAGCAAAATTGAATTTAAAAATGAGTCATAAAATAACCAATTTATTATTTTAATACATCCACAATTCTTTAATCAAGATCGCTTTGAGAAATTTTGTGCGAAGTGCCTACTTTGACAGATTTTTTTTAAATATATATTTAGCCTTTATCAAAACTCTGACCAATACGGCACATTACACAGTTCCTAAATAACAAATAACTGTCAATTGAATGCGTTTGAGAGCAAAATTGAATTTAAAAATGTGTCATAAAATAAACAATTTGTTATTTGAATACAACCTCAATTCTTTTATCATGATCGCTTTGGGAAATTTTTTTGCGAAGTGCTTACTTTGACAGCTTTTAAAATATATATATTCACCCTTTATCAAAAAATCGGCGAATACACACATTATATAGTTCCTAAGTAACAAAAAACTGTCAATTGAATGTGTGTCAGAGCAAAATTGGATTTAAAAATGAGTCATAAAATAACCAATTTGTTATTTGAATACCCACAGTTCATTAATCATGTCGCTTTGGGAAATTTTGTGCGAAGTGCCCATTTTGGCAGCCTTTTTTTAAATATATTCTGCCTTTATCAAAAAACTGGCCACTCCGTCACATTATATAGTTCCTAAATAAGAGAACCTGTAAATTGGATGCGTTTGAGAACAAAAAAAGATTTAAAAATGACTCGGTAAAAACGCAATTTCTTAAATTTCCGCAAATTTTAATCACGATAACTTCGTGAAATTCTGTTCAAAATACCCTTTTTGGCAGCCTTTTAAAATATATATTCTGCCTTTATCAAAAAACCGCCCAATACGTCAAGTTATATAGTTCCTAAATAATAGGACCTGTAAATTGGATGGGTTTGAGAACAAAAATGAATTTAAAAATGACGCATAAAAAACGCAATTTGTTATACTTAATGAATTTTTTAATGATGAAAACTTCGGGAAATCTGTTCAAAATACCTTTTTTGGCAGCCTTTTTAAAAATATATTCTGCCTTTATCAAAAAATTGGCCAATACGTCGCATTATATAGTTGCTAAATAATAGGATCTGTCATTTGGATGCGTTTAAAATCAAAAATGAATTTTAAAATGAGTCAGAATATAAGCAGTTTGGATTTGAGGTTTTTTCTCCAACTCCTATTTTTGTTTAATTTATTTTTGCTATAAGAATTGGTTCTATGAAAAACTTGTCAATATAAAAATTGTAGATATTATTGTGAAGATGTAAAATAAATTTAATTAGATTTAATTGCTTAAGAATTGAGTAAGTTATGGTTTTTTTTCTTTTTCCTCCCCCCTTTTTCTTTTCGTTTTTAATTTTTTTCATCGGTAAAAATTGGTCCTATCAAAAACTTGTAAATGCAAAAGTTTTAGATAATATTGAGTACATTTATATAAAATTTAGTTGGATTTGATATCTTGAGAATTGACGAAGTTATGATTTTTTTTCTCCCAAAAACCATGTTTTTTTCGCCCCTTGAGCCCACTTTTAACTTTATCAAAAATCTGTCACGCATAAACTTTTTCCTCATTTTTTAGAAGTAATATAAACTTTAAACTGATTCGATATCTATTTTAATTAAAAAGTTATCGCGTTTTTTCTGTTTTCACAAAAACCCTCCTAACTTTCACCTCCTTGGTCCGATTTTGCCCATTAACGAACTTAACCGAGATTTTATGCCCTTTGATTTTATGTAAAAGTTTGATGAAGATCTGAGCATAATTATGGAAGTTATCGTGTCTAGAAGAAAGTGATATACACCGATAGATAGATAGATAGATAGATAGATAGATAGATAGATAGATAGATAGATATATAAACTTTTTTACTGATGGTAGTTTTGGGGTCTAGGAGTCATGATTCGTGTAGATCCGCAAAAATTTTTCAGAAATTCCAACATGGGAGACAATGCAATAGGTAGTATTTCATACGAAATCTACCTAATATTGGAAATTTGCAATTTTCAGTTCGGCAGACTTCGGCACCGTACCGAAGTCTACCGACCTGAAACGATGTTAGCCGGAGTGTTAGGTTTTCTCGTTACGGAAATATTAGGTTTTTTTGCGTTACGGAATTTCTAGATTCAGTCGCCGCGCTCAAAGCCCGTGATAAAAGCTATGCAATAGCTTAAAAAAAAAAAAAAAAAAATAATAATAATAATAATAATAATAATAATAATAATAATAATAATAATTTCATTTTTACTGTGACATTATTTTCACTAACTGAAGTCATCTGAAAGTAAAATCTCAATCTCAGTATCCATAATGAAAAGAAATATTGAAATGTAATATCGTATTGAGTAAAAATGCGATGTTTTAAATAGTTACGTCATTTTCTCTTCAAATGTTTTTTAAAAGTTACTGTTATTAGTAATGTGAAAAAGGCATCCGTAATAATATTGTAATTCCCATTTATCTAGTTGCTGAATGACATCATTTTCCTCATTTGAAATTTTTCTTTAGACATTAATTTTTATCATAAATTATTTTCTGTTATTTTATTTACATTATTATTATTATTTCTCAGTAAATATATTTTTTTACCTTAATTAGTGCATTATTATACGCAATCATTTTATTGTGGTTAAATTTTACGAAAACAATTGTCTTTTTTCTTTTAAATGCAAGGACATGTTCACTGATGAAATAAAGCTTCTGACTCGTGGAAAGTGATAATGGAAAATAAATTTTTATTATCGAGAGAAAAGCTAAAATGAGTGTCCATCATATTTAAGAAATATCGTAAAAAGCATTTAAAATTAAAAATAAAATATAAAAATGGAAATAAATTAAAAAATAGCTAAATTGGGCACAACTACAAATAAATAGTTTTCATTTAAAAAAATAATTATCAAAATCGGTTGAGTAGAAAATTCAGGGCTGACGACACGACACTTTGTAGCTTGTCTGCAAGAAATAGCATCGGAGGCTAATAAATATTGCTTTTAAGATTATCAAAACTTGGCTTACATGACAACAGAGTCATATGTTGCGTACGCCATGAATTAAACATTAATAATCCAGACCAATCATAAACAAATTTTAAATGAAATTTTAGTTTTACAATTTTTAGTACCGCAAATTATTAAACTTCTGAGCATCGCACATTTTCAATTTTTACACCATCGTATAGGGAAAAAAAGTGCTTTTAAATGCAATTTGTTTGAAAGCTGTATCTCAATTTGTTATTGAGTAATTAATTTTTCTGTAGTTTTTTATACTTCATTTGTTATTGTGGCAACAAAGGTATTCCATTTCTTGACATTAGACACGGACCAAGCAGAAAGCGAATAAAATCCAAACACCACTTCAGGTATTCTTCAGATTTCTCTATTCTCGACCGACAGAAACAACCATTTTCCAAATAGTTAATAAATAAAGAATGGGTGTCACTTAAAATACTAAGAGTATATAACAAGAACAAAGATTGAAGACCTCAGGGATCCACTCACCAACGTTTGAGAAACGCTACTTTATTATAAATTTTAAATGTTTGGTTACCACCCCAAAATAATCCATAAATGGATATTTTTTGAAATAATTTTAGAGTCTACTGTTTCAAGGATATATAATGAGTAATTCAATTTTAAAAAGTGCTTAGAAAACAAATGAAATCATATTATCTATAAATCTCATGAAACTACCCAAATTTTTGTTAGCTAAAAATGTGGAATGGGCTTTACTGGTGCCTCAAACTAAGTAGTGGAAAAAGAAGCATTTTTAACGCAGTCCTTATCCCATTAATCCACAACCAATTTAAGAATTGGGGTTCATAACTTTAAGTTACATACTGAAATAATAAAGAATGAGAATTTAAACGATCCATTCAGTACAAAGTGTGAACAAAAATTTTTTCCAAGGGTTTTTGATAAGTGGCAGATGAAAGCTCCAAATAAACCCAAAATCTTAAACATATACGATTCAACCATATACTAAATATTTCTGTTCAGAAATATTTTTCTACATTAATTTCTCAAAAATCTGACTATATTAATGTTATACGTTAATGATTACTTCATGTTTTATATTCGTCATGCAAGAATACGTTGTGGATCTTAGCTGAATTGAGATAACATAACTATATATTCTACTAACTACTTTGCAAAGTAATCATTTTGAGTGGATAATAGTATTACTCTGAATATAAGGCACCAGTAAAGCTCAGTCCACATTTTCAGCTAACAAAAATTTAGGTAATTTCATAAGCTTTTCGGATCATCTGATTCCATTTCTTTTCTAAGATCTTTTTTTATATTGAAAATATTTGCCAATTTTGTTACTCTATAATTTTTTAGATCGAGCTCTAATTTTCTCTCTGGTTCTACCAGTTTTTTATACGATATATAATGGATAGTTCGAATAAAAAAAATTCAAATGTTACTAAAAGTATTTAAAAAGTATAATAAAACAATCATGCAAAAAAAAATGCTCACTATCATATCAAAATGATTCATCAATTCTTCTAAGACCATATATGAAAATAATATGGAAAACTCCGTCTAAACATACATGAGCAGATTATGTAAAAACATAAAAAAGTATCTCAACTTTCAGAAAAGCTCGTTTCAAAGTATAGCCACAAACAAAATTTGATTTCAGCATCATATCACTAAATATGAATGCTAATAGCGCTATATTCAGAACCAGAACTAAACTATAACTCCCATTACTGCTTGAAGAGAGAAAAAAAAAAGCGCATCAAAAAATAATCATTTGAAAACTATACTGAAACAAATCACAATATTATTTCACTTTTATGATTGTCTTGGCTGTAAAACCCCATACGTTATTTAAAGACATAACTTTCCTTAGAATATGATACAAATATCAGCCAATAAAAGGCAGATACCGAAGCGTTGCTGAACGCGAGTGTAGATGATATGTGTCACAAAAGACCCCTGCCGTATAAACTATAATATAAACATCCGAAAAAGTTTCGTTACACTCCAAGGAAGCGTGTCCTGCGAAAAATATAAAAAATCTTTCACTGAAAACGCTATTTTTTCGATTACCATTTTACTTTATTCAAGTCCCAATATCGCTCCCGTTTTTATGGGTGTCCGTTTACGACCTGGAAGCGTGCTTCATTTGCATAGCCAATCACCAAAAAATGTATCTCCAAGAAAATTGCGCGCCATAAAAAAGCGCGCCAAAATTCCGAATGCTTATGCCCAATCATCGCGCTGGAAAATCCTTATTTTTGCCACGGAGCGCACCAAACGAACCGGAAGTTATGTTCCGCATCCGCGTTACTACTATGACTTTTATGGAAGGGGATATAATTTTTTTTCTCCCGATCCTCCTCCCTCGGTTTATTCCTTTTCTAGAAAAACTATTAGGAATATAAAAGATTTGACGCGTTGTCATTATTTGCCAGAGTTGTTATTGGGTTTGAGGAGAGGGACCGCAGTAACTGTTTCTGACTCCTTAATTGACTGAGTCAAAATTTATTGCCCTCTGATAGTTCCGAACTTTGAGAACTTAATTAGTTTCAACGGAGTTTAGAAAAAGTTATGTCAACGGGTACAAAATCGTGATATTTAATTTTCTTCTGATTTCCTTGATAATATCCTGATCCAACTTTTTTTGTCTTTTGGAATTTTTTTTTCCTTTAATTTCTTAAGAATGTAAAAACAAATAAATTAAATATTGTATTTTATCGCGTATGCTGAGACCTTGAGTAGCACATGCACATTCATTTTTAGTATTTAAGGTTGGAAATCGGGGGAGGGGGGGATTTGATAACGAATTGAAGTAAAACATTTCAAACAGATTTTCTTCGATTAAAAACTAACAGTTAATACTAGAATAAAATTGTATCAACAATAGAGCAAAATAAAGAGCAAAATTTGGAACTGTTTTCATAAAAACCTTAATTTTTCTTCGAATATACATGTTGTCCTCATAAAAATGGATACAGTGTATTAAAATAATTCACTTAATCATAATCTGCAGTTTGGACGCTTTTGCTACGTTAGTTTTGACAGAGTTGTCCAAAAAATGTTCGTTCTTTTTCAGTTTGTTAATGTCCTCTATGGGATTTAAGGGGGGAAATCTTCGCTGAAATATATGACTCGTACTATTCTGTTCACCATCTGAAGTTTCAGAATATTTCCTCATGTATATTTCTCGATATTTAAAAAAAGTCTAAAATTACAAGTGGCCGGTCACCTTTGCCATATAGTGTATCCTTATATGATGATGCTACATACTCGTACACATGATGTAATCAAGGACAATCAAAATTTTCAGATAATGAATCTATTGTGAGCGATATAACCATTAATGACAAGACACTTTCAATTTTAGACATTTTGTCAAACATTTAAAAATATATTCGTCGAATTCTTCTGGAACGTCAGGGTTATAAAGATTATGTTTCACCTCATATTTATCAACGTCCATTTCACATAAAGGACAATTACGGCGCCGACAAAAAATCAAAGAAAAATAATAACATTTGGAATCACCCTGTACGTTAAAATGCACAAAATTATCTATCGCGGCAGAAAACAAATGTATGGATACTGTACATGTTCACTATTTTTTGTAAGAATAGCACGTATATTCACAGAAAAATGGCAATTTTTTTAAAGTTTAAAAAAAATTCTTGCATGTCTTTAGCTTATATCATGCAGGGTTTTCAACCAAATTCAACGTCAGTTTCAGAAAAATTAGAAAATTGTATAGTGCAGTTGGAATACAAATAATATAAATACGTTAGATATTTTATAAAATATGAGTAGTTGTATGAAATGATATTTTTCTGCGCATGCGCGAAAGTTGACTACAATCTTTTAACATAATTTCAAAGTCAAATTTATGAAGCCCCACATAATTAAAAAAAAAAATCCAGTCAAATATTGTGAAAATTCAGAAAGATATCGGCGATAAAAGAGAGCTGATTTTTAGTTCTCTCTAAAATCAGCTGGATGATATAGAATTTTCCGCAAATTGTGATTTTTTATTAACTTTTAGCAAAGTTAAACAGAACAAGAGTTTTAGCAAAAAGTCAGTATTCAATGAATGTCAAAAACAAGTTTGGAACAAATGCTTCGATGCTAATTTTTTTTTTTTTTTTTTTTTTTTTTTTACCATGGGATAGATGACAGTTTTGGTACGTATCCAAAAAGAGCCAACGCATCAATCAAGTATTAAAATTTTTAAATAAGTTAAAATTAAAATTGACAATTTGTGGAAAATCCCTCATTATTCAGCAGCTTTTAGAGAAAATTAAAAATCAGCTCACCTCTATCGCCGATATCTTTATAAATTTTCACAATGTTTGGCTGGGTTTTTTTTTTCTTTCTTTCTTTTTAATGATTTGCTCCACAGAGTTAAATTATATACATGCCTATTAAATTATAAAAAAAATATCGTTGTTATCATTCACGCATGCACAAATAAAAATTATTTCATACCATACTATACATTTCAACTACCATATTTCATAACGCATTTAATATGTTTGTATTTCAATTGCACTATAATGTTTCTACAACATTTTGCCAGTTTTCCTGAAACTTCCGTTAAATTTGGTTGAAAATCCTGCATGATACAAGCTACAATCCTGCAAAAATCTTTTGAACTTTTCAAAAAAATCTGTGTATCTCCATGAATACACATGCTATTCTTAGAAAATTTAATAAACATGTTGCACAGTATCCACATATTTGTATTCTGCAGGGATAAATCATTTCGTGTATTTTAAGGTACAGAGTGATCCTAAATATTATTATTTTTCTTTGATTTTTTGTCGACCCCTTAATCGTGCTCATTATGAAATGGGCGTTGATAAATATGATTTCAAACATAATCTTTTATAATCTTGAAGTTCCAGGACAAACCAACAGGTATTTTTTAAATATTCGACAAAATGCGTAAAACTGAAAGTGTCCAGTCATTAATGGCCATATACTCTACACCATTCATTCATGAGATGGTTTAGATAAGAAAAGAGAATATTTAACATTATAACTCTAGAAAATGCAAATGGCAGTCCTTGTAAGGTAAGGTAACCAACATTTATAACAGAAAGTCTTTTAAAGCTTTCATAACTTTACCGTTTATAACTTTTTAAACATTTTTATGTCTTATGAACTTACAACCTTCTTAAAATGTTACAGTAAAACCTCTAAATAACGGACACCTCGGGAGTGCGGAAATTGTCCGTTATTCGGAGGTGTCCGCTATTGGGAAAACCTCTGCTATTCAAAAATTGCTAAGGAAAGCTTAATGTTTCATTAACTGACTTTTATATGTTTAAAAACGTCAGTTACATGAATAGTCAGAAATTAAAGTTATTTTTTAAGCAATAAAATGGGTATAAAATTTTACATACTTTTATCCACTGTTTATTGCATTCTTAGGAAAATATCTGTTACAAACGTTTGCTTTTGCTTGCGATTACGTTTAATTTGTTTTTCGATGTGAAGTTTTAACTCTATCAGTAACTTTAATCCTTATGAATCATCTTTTTTCACAAAAAAATCTGTATTACAGCTCACTGTATTTCTTACCGCCTCTTGGAAGTTCTTGATGTGGCAAGAAACATCTCCAGTTTCAGCATCTGTTTCATCAGCACTAATATTTAATAATCGGATTTTTTCGAAAAGTCTAACTGAGTATAATCGCACACATCAATTGATTCTTCTTCAGTAACTCATAATCTATATTAACCCCTTGGAACGAGCGACACGTATACGTGCCACAAAAAGGCTTAAGAATCCTTGTTTATTCCCACGAGTAAAATTTTACTGTAAAATTTGTCTTGTTTAAACGGAGCATTTTCTCGATTTAGTTAGGCACAAATTTCTGTTTTTAAAGACCGGTGACAAAATATTAAAAAATTTCGCAAAAGGGTTAAAGAAAATTTCGGTAGTTTCATCACTCATGATGCTTTTCATTAATTCCTTTATTTCGCTTAATTATTCATTTGTATCGGAAATTTGTGTTTCATTTTATTTTAATATAAAATCTGCTTTTCTGAAACATTATCGTAAAAAACATTAAAAAAAAAAAAAAATAGTGGTATCTGGCGTGTCACAGTTGGTCATCTTGTTTTAGAAATGAATCAGCCGAAAATCCTAAATCTTTCAAGGATAAAGGTTTTCTTTCTCGAATGTGGAACGTCGGAGGGGGGAGGAGGGTATTTTCCCCAACCCACCCCCTACATTTATTGGTAGTCCCAAAATCTGTAAACATTTCCCTGATAAAATTTTTACTTTTTTTCTTTTTTTTTTTTTTTCCCTTCTCTTGTTAAAAATATTTTTTCATTCTTTATCACCAAAATTACTGTCCGCTATGCGGAATGTCCGCTATTCAGAGGTTGAACATACAAAAATTTAGGTTTTGGAAGTGGGAATTCGAAAACAGTCCGTTAAATAGAGGTATCAGCTATTCGAGAGTGTTCGTTATGGCGATTTTACTGTAAATGTTTTAAATCTGAAATGCATAAACTACAGTCTCCAAATTAGAGAACTTTTTCAAATTCCGAGGATTTTTGGTCACCTTAAATTAAGACGACATTATGATAGGATTAAAATATTTCTATATGTGTTAATCCATGGAATTAAAAAAATAAATAAATTTTGAAAAATCTTATATATTTGTTTGTTTATTAATTTGTGAGGTAGATAGAAAATATGCACTTTAAAAAAAAACTTGTATTTTTTCTAAATTCTAGTTGTAACATTGTACTTTACCTTGATTCAAATTATACAATTAGAGGCGTATTTAAAATACAGCAGGTCAAAATTTTCTGCAGAAAACCTTACTTTCTTTTCATTCTATTTGAATGTGGTGTCTAATTACCATTTATGCATTATTTTCTGTTGGAAATAATTTGCCTTTTTAAAAAGTTTTGTTTTACTTTAATAATTAATTTTTTAACACTTTCCAGGAAAGTTAAGAAGTGTTTATGGTTTCGATTTGTCTGGCCGTCTGGCCACGCTCTGACTCCCGTAAATATACTCGGATTGCCCTGAAATTTTTGGACGTTATTGACGTTTACCCTAGCACGAGCCCTATCTCACATAAATTTTCTAGCATAATTAGTTTATTTACAGGACAATGAAAAGTTTACCATTACATTACGGCATATGAGAAAAAATCGTTCCAAATAAATTTTAATGATGTTACACTTTGTCAAACATATTAAAATTTATATACACTTACAAAGTGCATTATAATATGCATTATATAAAATGTGCGATGGAAATAATACCTGTTATTCATTTACAAGGCCACACAAAAGAATTTCATTACATAATAATAAAGCAGGGAATAGTTTGCGACATATTTTAATTATGGTAAATAATTTCGTGTATAATTAAATTGATATACGTCACTGTGGCAATATGAGTTATTTCATGCATAATACGAAGTGCATAGCATTTACAGGGACAGACAAAAGATTTCAAATAGTATATTCTTTCCGATATACTGAAAGAGAAATTTCAACTTGCTAAGCATTTTTTTGTTAAACTAAATTTCCCCAATATATAGTATATATATCAACCAACAGATCAAATACAGGGCTGTTCAAAAGTATTGTAATACATATTTGATTATAGACAGAAACCTTATTTCCCTAAATAATGAAGTTTTGTAAAAGATTCCAGAAAGTGTTTGAAAGTGTTTCATAATCTATGTTTAACACATGATATTTCTTTCTTGTTTTATAATTTTGTAATTTTTTTTTTTTTTTAATCTGCATAACTTACTTGACGCATAGAAGCGGTTTCGATAGAACAATTGAATGTAAAGAGGAAGGGGGTTGTTGAGCGTTGTTTTTTATTGTTTTTAAAATGCACTACTATTATCAAAATTTCTCTTCAGTGTCTTATTAATCTTCAATAATAAAATTTATCTCAAAAATAATTTGAATTATCGGGTTCTAACGATTTTTGTTTAGTCCACAGTCCTTCCTAGTTCATTCACATTTTCAGTAAAACTTTTAATATCTTACATATAATTTTGACAACTTTTATTCATCAAACCTATCCAAGTTTCATACATTACTTTACTAGCATATTCATATTAAATGATTATTCGGCCAAATGAATAAGAAAGTACTTTAGCCGAAACATTAATCATAATAATTAAACGAAATCTCTTTTATATAATATTGTTTTCATTTTGATGCATTTTATTTCTAACCAGAAACTTATTGAAAAATTCTTTTTTTTTCCTTTTTACTTATTTATTCATGATCTTTTCATTTTATCTATTACCTATCCCGACATAAACATATCCCTTTCAATCACATCTTACAAAAATAAGTCCACCGCTTCATTTCTTTAAAAAGAACTCTTAAAGAGGCATACTTTATTTCAATCCCTCTTTATTCGCATTACATTTTTCACCGAAGCGCATCTCTCACAATGCCACATCACCGTATTTAACTTAATACATATTTATAGGATGGGAGGGTGTTAAAAAACAATTCGTTGTCAAACCGCGACTTTTAACCAGGCCTCTTCATTTCCGGGGGCTTATGATAGGGTAAGGGGGGCGCAAAATTTTTATGACAGGTCTATCCATCCAAAGGGGGGGGGGGTCGGGGGTCAACCTATCTCATTTCACGGTTACGGTCAGAAACCATCCCCCTTTATGCTCTTCAGCCCCCCCCTTACTTTCCTAGTATATATCTCGCTTGAAACTCCATCGCGCTGTTCATAAATGTTTATGACAGTTTTCGGTATGCCTCGCCAGAGAGATGTGGGCAGCGTTCTGGAACAGATTGGAAACCGAGTTTTCGAAAACCAGGGGGGGGGGGGGGGAGAGGATGTTATGAAAGGGGGATCGAAGTGGTATGTTGGGAGGGGTTTTGGCTACCGAATTACTCGGGTAAAGTTACCTGAAATGACGACGCATGATTTCGAAAAAGACTCCTCGGGATGCGTTCACACTCGCCGCTTCAAACCCAAGAGAAACCCCCGTGACGGAAGAGAAGATTAGAATAGAAAACGGGATTTCCACATTTGGCGATAATGCAGTGAAAAATATGGAAGTTTCTAGCTGAAACACTTCTTGAATTTGAATAAATACCTTGAGTAAATATGGTCATTTTTCTCAAAAGCTACGGTTTCTACTTTCAACAGTAATTTTTTTTTTTCATTTAATTAAATATAATTGGTAGTTTGTACCTCCACCCCTTTAACAATTGAAGTGTCAGGGGGGAAAACGATGATAGTCGTATGTTGTCACATGATGATCGTTCACTATTTCTTTTTTTAGAGGATCGACTTTCATCTTTCTTTTGCTTTATACAAATCTTGAATTGAATATTTTAAAAGGTAAAACAGCATTTTCCGTCCCGTCCCCCTTCATACCAACTTTGAATTGTGTGTTTTTCAAAGGACTTTCATCGTTCCTTTCCTTTTAAATCCATCTTCAGTTGTATTTTTCAAAGCATTATTTTCATTTTTACTAGAATCAAGATTTCCAAATTGTAATCCGTCTTTCAAGAGAATACATGGCGATCTCATCTAAAATTTCAAAAAAAGCGAACTATCATTTTATTTTCTACTGTAACTCTTAAATTATATTTGTAGATCTTCTTGTACATTAGATGGAATAAAAAAGAAATGAAAAAAAAAAATCACAGTAATATGAAAGATAGTAGAAAATTGTATAACAATAAATGGTCAAGTGCGAGTATTACTCGCAGTCAGAGAATTCCGGACAGTAAATATATGAATTATTAACTTTATTGTGTTATTGAATGAAATCTTTGCTAAAAGAATAATAGGACTTTGCAGAAAAACTATACAACGTTAGGTTGGATACAGCTGTATATACATGAAAAGTATCAATGTCTATATAAATTAATTTTTAAACTAGTCAGATGTGACAATCGCAAGACTTTCTTCTATATTATGCATGTTAATACTTTCTGAAAAATACAGCATAGCAGCACCACTGGCTAGATGGTTTAAATCAAAATCTAGTCAGTAGCATCTTATGTCAACTTATAACTCAATCTGAAGTTTGATGAAAATTCATGCATTAACTTTTAAGATAAAACTATTACAAAATCTTTAAAAAAAAGCATAACTTAAAAAATAATCAGCGTCTAATTATGTTATATATTCTAGTGTAACAGTATCTGAAATTTGATGAAGTTCTCTGCATTAGTTCTTGAAATATAGCTATCGCAAAAATCGTGCAAAATGTAGCATAGCAGCGCCACCTACAGGGCAGTTCACACCAAAACCTTATCAGTGGCAATGTATTTCAAGGTATTGCGGAATCTGAAGTTTGGTAAAATTCTGTGCATTAGTTCTTGAGATATAGCTATCATGAAAATCATGAAAGACGTGGCATAGCAGCGCCACCTGCAGGCCAATGTACACCAAAACTTAATCAGCATCTATGTATATCAAGGTCTCACAGAATCTGAAGTTTGGTGAAATTCGGTGCATTAGTTCTTGAGCTATAGCAATCATTAAAATCATGAAAAACGTAGTATAGCAGCGCCACCTGCAGGCCAATTTACACCAAAAACCAATAGGCACTAATTCATATCAAGGTCTAACTGAATATAAAATTTTATGAAATTTTGAGTATTAGTTCTTGAGATAGAGTGCCCACAAATTTTTCGTCACATACAGACAGACAGACAGACTCACAAACAGACATTTTGTAAAAATAGTCAAAACGTGTTCAGGACCTTCTAAAACGTATAAATCCGTCGAAAACCGGAAATCGAAAATTTTCATGAATCCAATACTTTCTTCTTGTAAAGATAGAAGAAAGTAATAAAAATATGAATCCTAAATAATATCAGATATTACTATTCTGTATAACTCCTTTTTTAATCTTATTTTAATTTGTTTTATGTTGTTTTATTATTTTTTTATAAAATTAAATCGGTACTGACAATGTTAATAATGCATACTTAAGCTTCATTTGGCATTTCAAAAAACAGTAATAACTTTTTGTTTTTGCAGTGTATCTAAAATAAAACCCTTGTTTAAGTTTTAAACTTGGCATTGTACTAAGTGCGCTTCGAAAGTATGTCGCAAAACTGCAACACCGACATAATCTGTGCCACCATTTTCCAGATAGATTTTAACACTAGAACAGAGGGAATCTTTAGTGAAGCTTTATAAAAAATATTTCACACCAGAATTTTCATTTAAAATAATTTTAATTTTTTATTTAACGTTTTTTGCCTTTGTAACTTTCATACATTTTTATAATAAAAATTATGGTTTCAAAAGAAATATATTCACATGATAGCATCAAAATGATCGCTCATGGCCATTCTGCTGTTAATTAACTCTTAAAAACATTAAGAGGTGCATTCTGAGATCCACTCAGTGTAAACTAGCCGTGAATTCTATAAAATTTATCTGATTAACCCATTAACACCCAATGCATATTTTTAGATCATTACACTTAATGGCAAGAAAACGCCTTTCACACCAGTAATTTGAAGATAAATATGTACTCTTTTTCACAAGACAATTTCCTTGATAAAATAACATAAAAATTCTTTACTTTTTTTTTCTAACCGATGGCCAGGCCCCTACCTGCCGAGTTATCTCAGCTTAACGGGTTAGATACCTGGTATCGGGGCGGTCGACCGCCTAATTGCCGCGTAGCGGCAATAAACCTGATTTCTTTGCTACGCATGCCATCATTTCTGCAGTACTTGCTTGTCGTTGAGCATACTTTGTTTCGCCTGTTAATTAATGGTACATCCTGTTGTTTGAACTGCAAATGGCTTCGCAAGATGGTCTCGTAATTTAGAGCCTTGATCAGATGACGAGACCTTCACCTGGCAAGGCACCTCCAGAGGTATAATTCACAGGTAACTTGGAGGACTTTGTTCTAATTTGTTACGAAAATTGTGCTAAATCGAAATTTGTGTGTAACCAAAAAATGCTCTTTTCTCAAAAATTATATGACCTAGAATAATCACTACAGTTTTTTTGCAAGGCTTAAATTAATGTCTATTATTTCTATTATTTTCTTCATATTTTTAGTTTCAGTAGATTTAAAAAGAGATGGGGGGAGGGGGCACATTTTTGCTCAAAATCTGCGATATCTCAAAAAATATACTACCTAAAATTTAAAGAAATTTGTTTTTGAGTTCAGCATTACAAAAACTTTCACACTATACCCCACACGATATACAAAGAGAAGATATTTCTTTTTCAAGTAACTCAATAAGCCCCTGCATTTTTCTTAAATGTATTTGTGAATGTTTAAAAGGCTGTAATATGTTAGTCAGTAGTCTTTATTACTTACCCAATTTGAACTTTCCACGTTCCATAGTTTGCGAGTAAAATAGCTGTGACAGACACACAACTATCTTCTAGACACAAGAGAGATCTTATAAAGGTTCTGTTTACACTTTTTAAGTAGAGAACCCTAAAAAAAGAACAACATAAATTAGAATGGAGATTTCGGCAGGGTGCTTCAATGTGTATGCACAATGTCTTATCATTTTTAAAATTTCTCTAACTTTATAAGGGATTTTTTTTTTCATTAACTGAATAGAGATTTAATACATATTTTGAAATAGCTCTTTTTTATCTTTTGTGTTTCGATTTTGAAAAACCCAAATAATACTATTTTCAAACACTGTAATATCAATTCTTAATCACGATGTATTTTATTTCATATTTACACGTAAGTATTAAAAAAAATCACAAAATTAAATATTTACATGCGAAAAAAATTTGACGATGAAAATTACGTCATTTTTGAATTGCTATATGCATTTTAAGACGTAAAAGGATTTTAATTATTCATGATTAATTGATAACACAAAATAAAAGGAAATTTTAAATGATTATTGTGTTTCTCTGTTTGCAGATTTTTTTTTTTTTTTTTTTTTTTTTTTCGATTTAAAACAAAGCAAATTAGCATGTTTTTAGGAACCGCGAGGTCTGGACGGAGGCTTGTGAGTATAAGAATGTAGAAGTCAGATTTCCCTAGAACATAAAATATACAATAATAAATACAATATATTAAATGTTTGTTAATATTATCACTATTATTAAAGGATGTATGATTTTAAAATCATTGTGTTCGCATCTTGAAATTTGTCAACTTGAGAAAAATCAGTCTTAAGGTTAGGTTTGGTTCAATTTAAAAATCGATAAACACATGGTAATCGATCAAATTAGTATAGCAGAAGAACTAGTGTGAATTTTCGAGTGTGATTTTCTATTTAATATTTATAACTCTTTGACTATTCATATATAAAAACCTGAAAGTCTAGTACTTTCTTCTGCCTTTACAAGAAAAAGGTATTGATTCGTGAAAATTTTCGAATTCTGGTTTTCGACGAATTTACACGTTTTAGGGATCATAAGATTCCAAAAAATATGTTTCTACAATATGTTTATCAGTGAGTCCGTAAGTCTATCTGTTTGTATGTATGTGACATAAATTTCATAGGCGCTCTATCTCAAGAACTAATGTACGGAATTTCTCTAAACTTTAGATTCAGATAGACCTTTGATATAAACTGGATCTGTAGTTTTTGGTGCATATCGCCCAATAGATAGCACTGCTATGTTGTCTTTTTTACGATTTCCACAATTGCTTTATCTCAAGAACTAATGGACGGATTTTCATAAAACTTCAGATTCTGTTATTCCTTGATATAGTGTGTTTCTGATTATATTTTGGTGTAAATCACTCAACAGGTGGCGTTACTATGCGGTATTATTTATGATTATCGCATTAGCTTAATCTCAGGGGAAAATGCACAAATTATCATTAAACTTTAGATTCAGTTAGTCCTGTTATAAATTAGCATTCTGCGTGGCGCTGCTTATGCGGCATTATTCATGATTATCGCAATAGCTCTATCTCAGGAACTAATGCACGGATTTTCATCAAACTTCAAATTCAGTTAGTCCCTGATATAAATTAGTATTCATTAGTTTTAAAGTAAACCGCTCAATAGGTAGCACTTCTATCCAGTTTTTTACGATTTCCGCGATAATTGTATCTCAAATCCTTTTACACGAATTTTCATCAAATTTCAGATTCAGTTAGAACTTGAAATAAGTTTTTGCAAATTAGATTTTAGTGTAAATTATCTAACCGGTGAGGCTGTTATGTTTCTTTTTTCTGGAAGTATTGACTTGTATGAGATAAAAGAAACTTTTGGGATTGCCACATTCCATTAGTTTGATAATCATTTAAATATCTAGTGGCAGATCAAATATATAACCTGTAAATAACTTTTATTGAAAAATAAATTATGGTTAACCAAACTGAAGCATACTAAAAAATTTTTAAGAATCCAGATTAAATAATGAGCTACCAGAAATATATTTCGAGATAAAATGTTCTCTCCATCTCATGGGATAACAATAGAATGTAATCGGAACAATGAAATTTCTTCTGACCCAATACTGATGAATTTCGAGATAACACGTCACTCTATTTGTTCATATGGTCTGAACAATCCTGCATAAAAAAAAAAACGCTTGAACAATGTCATTTCTCAAATTACAAAAACACGGGCTAAGTCATGCAACAATCTGACATTTTTAAAATCTTTAACTAACTGGACTTATCTATCCAGAAATTACTTCATCTCAATAATTATCTCCTTTAATAGCTGAAGATATACAGGAATTTTTAAATAATAATAATGTAAAATTAAGATAAGTTTTTTTGTTTTTCTTTTTTATCTTTACAAGAAGAAAGTACTGGATTAGTGAGAATTTTCGAAATCCAGTTTTCAACGGATTTGCACGTTTTAGGGGTCAGAGAACCCGAGAAACATATTTTTACAAAATGTGAGTCTATAAGTATGTGACAAAAATTTTGTGGGCGCTCTATCTCAAAAACTAATGCACGGAATTCCACAAAACTTTAGATTCTGTTAGACCTTGATATAAATAGATCTGATCAGTTTTTGGTGTATGTCACTTAACAGGTGGCGCTGCTATGCTGCTTTATTCACAGATTCCACAGAAGCCATATCTAAAGAACTAATGCATGGATTTTCATAAAACTTTAGATTTAGTTACTAATTGATATAACATGGTGCTGATTTCGTTTTGGTGCAAATCGCTCAAAAGATGGCGCTACCATGGTGCATTACTCGTAATTATTGCAAAAACTCTAACTCGTGAACTAATGCACGAAATTTCATAAAACTTTATATTCTGTGAGACCTTAATATAAACTAGATCTGATTTGGTGCATATCGCCCAACAGGTGGCGCTGCTATGATGCATTATTTACAAATTCCACGATAGCCATATATCAAAAACTAGTGCATGGATTTTCATAAAAGTTTATATTTAGTTAGCATTTGATATAACAGGGTGCTTATTACGTTTTGGCGCAAATTGGTCAACAGATGGCGCTGCTGTGACGCATTATTCATGATTATCTGAATAGCTCTATCTCAACTAATACACGAAATTCCCCAAAATCAGATTCAGTTAATGCCTAATATAGATTAGTGTCGTTTAGTTTCTGGTGTAAATCGTCCTACAGATGGCGCTGCTATGCTGAACTTTTTACGATACTTTACACTCTTTTGCTGAACTTTTTACAGTAAATACATCTCAAAAACTAATGCATGGATTTTCATCAAACATCAGATTCAGTTAGTACCTTATAAAAAATTGATCCTGGTTAGTTTTCGGTTACATCACCCAACATGTGGCGCTGTTATGCAGACTTTTTTTTTAGATTTTTCAATAGCTGTATCTCAAAATTAATGCACAGATTTTCACGAATCTTCAGATTCGGTTATAGTTGGTATAAGTTGTTGGTGAGTAAATTTTGGTTTAAATCACCTAACCGTGGCGCGGCAATTCTGCATTTCCCAGGAAGTATTAACATGAATAAGATCGAAGAAAGTTTTGGGATTGCCACATCTGACTAGTTTATTAAAACTGATTAAAGAAATCAGTAGAAATCTTTTTTGAAAAATATTTACAAGAGTAATCAGATTAATTAACAAAAAATATTATAGTGGAAAAAAATTCTTATATTTAAAAAAATGTATTTAAATTTACTATTATGATCCCCTCTGTAAATGGAAAGTCTCTGTCAGTAGAAATTTTTTTATATAACTTTTCTTTTTATGTAACTTTTTTATATAACTTAGCTAAGAAAAGTTGTAGCTATTCTAAATGATTAAGAAAATACCACTTTTTGAAATATTTATCTTTGATTGTTCCGCTATCCTTTCTAAATTTGATAGAGCAGAGTATTTTGCATGTAAAAAATATATATATATATATAATTTAATTACTAGTCAGAATAAAAAATTTGAGTTTTTTGCGTAGTACTTAAAAGTACCTTCAGTCCATAATGGGTTAAACAAAATGTTTCTCTTCTTAGGTTCTTATTTCTGTGTGTAACCATTAACCTCTTCAGTCCCTGAGTACCCAAATGGGTACATCAGTTTTGTCCCATTTTATTAATGATACTCAAATATAAATGAAATTTCGATGTAAAAATAATATGTTTCGAATTCTAAGATTCGAGCTAATGAAAATAAAATAAAAATCTAGTTCTGAAGTCAAACGAGAGAAGAAATAATTCAGTAATAATTAAAAATACTGTAATAATCGCCAGTAGCGAAGAGGTTAAACCTTTAGCAATGGATACGGACATATATATCCCACTGACTGATAACAAGGCTATAACAAAGATTATTTATTTTTTAAAAAATCTTTGCCACATACTTCTAAGATATTTTCATGGGAAATCTTTCATAAAGACTTTTTTAATAGTACTATTTATGTATATCTAATCAGTCCCATGAGTTTCTCTGTTTGGTCAGTGTCAAGTATATGTCCCGATCCACTGTCAGGGTTGAATACATAATAAATTTAATTAGAACTTTGGAAGTCTCGATCCGTTGTCAAAAGTTTAGATACATAAACATTTAATTTGAATTAGGAAAGTCTAGGTAGTAAAAGGGTTAAATACAAAAAAGAAAATTTCGAATTTATGCTATCAAAAAATTTTGAGTTCTCAGTAAGCGAGTAGTCTCAGAAAAATAGTAGTTGATTAACACTTATCTCTTTAACCCTTTCAGTGTTAAAGGGATAACCTTGGGTCTAACTAAAGGGAGGATCCCAATTGTGTTTTTTAATGTTCATTTCACACCAGAACTTAAAAAATATATACATTAGGCTCTCACTAATTTGAAATCGGATAAATAGAGTTTTCGCTTAATTCCAACTAAACAAGAATTTCCAAAATTTTCAATGGCAGAATAACGTCAAATATTTTCATTTATTCGAACTCATTTTTTCTTGACATCGTTTAACTCGAACTGACGAGAATTTCGATTTTTTGTTTTTCCTTCTTTTCTCACGGACTTTATATCCTTGAAATAGCATTCTTTCTTTCATTTTTATCAGAATTGTTCTGAACTAATATACATATAAAGCCATGCATTTGATATTCGCTTTCTTAGTGCCTCGTCTGTCCATCAATGGCACTTGTACCCCTTCTTCCATTGTGCTTGTACCTAATCTCTTAATTTGTTTATGTATCTATATCGTTTAATTTAATATTAAATCATATTCTATCATAACAGCCGAAATAAATTTAAAAAGTACTGTAACAACTAATTTCTTTCTAATAGTACCCCTTTATACATATTTTATTTTCGTACTTTCCATAATTCGAACTCTAGACAATTCGAACTTTTTTGTGGTCCGAACGAGTTCGAATTAACGAAAGCCGACTGTATTTGAAAATAAGGAAACGCAGTTTTACAGCTTTTATTTCACTAAAATTGTAAAACTAAAATTTTATTAAAAATTTTTGGTACAGACCTTTATAAAAATGTAGCATAAAGTATATCCACTGTTCTTCAAAGCGGTAGAACTAACTGTACATACTGGTATATGAAAGGTACATCTGAAATGGTTGTCATAACTGTAAATTGTAATGATGCATGTCAAGCAAGACAAACAAACTTTTATAAATGAAAACCCACTTATTCAGTTAAGAATATAGTGTCTCAAGCCAAATATGAATCCTAAACTTTCGAAACAATAATGAAGACATTTTGGAGAAATCTTCAACAAAATACGTTTGTTTTCTATGAAATGTCATAACATGATGTGCGGGAGCTGCACTGTAATAAAATCAGTTAATGAACTATGTGCATACTGTCATCTACGTTTTGAAGCATCTAGTTCAGGATTCTTTGGATGGTGGCTAATGAACATTTTTCGCACTTCATTTCATAAAGTAAATATGTTGATAACCTTGCTAAAATGTTTTTGCTATCGTTATTGCTATAAAATCCACATTCGGATTTTTTCCCCCTTCGACGAACAGTTAAAAATTCAAATACAATTAAATATAGTAGAATTTGCTGAAAATTTTGGCACTTTCCTTTTATCGAAAAAAACATTTCTTAGAATTTCGAATCTCTCTTCAAATGTTCAATGAAAATTAGAAACAATGTATTAAAACATCACAAATTCTTTTTTTTTTATCACCATATAATTTTTTTCTTTAACGAATTACAGTAATATGATATCAGTTTTCTCATAGTCTTGACATATAAGTAGTTTGACCTCGACACGAAATGTCGAGGATGAAATTCTTTGACATTTTGTGATAGATGAAATAGTTTAAAACTTCATAAAAATTAATTTAATACTTTATTTATTAACATACGTTCATGACAGGGTATGAAATTTATAGCAAAATAACAAAGCTTTATTATGACATCAATGCATAAGCCATGTATGCAATTCTATAAAATTTATGAGCCTTAAAGTGAAATACTGTTCCATTATTCTTCGTTCCATAATTATAAATAAGTTAATAAATAAATTGCGTTTTATTGTTTGTAATTCATCACCTTTAGAGATAAGTGTTATGCTATTTTTTTATTTAAAATTTTTCTTTTGGATGTTTTTAGTTGATGCGTTTTTTGATTTTCCAGACATGTATAATGTTTTTAAAAAATGTAATCAGAGTTGAGAAAAATTACTATGAAATATTAGTGTATCTTTACTTTTTGAGGTCACATTAATCTGTTTTCTCTGTTTTTATAACCATTTTATACATGGTGTCAATTCTCAATAATCGTATACGAACAAAAATGTACTTTTAAATGCAATTTGTTTCAAAACTGTATTTTAATTTGTTTTTGCAATATTAATTTTTTTGTAGTTTTTAATACCGTTTATCTAATCGTGACAACAGGAGTACTCCATTTCTATTAAAAGCCATGAGAAAAAAGCAGATTACTGTAATTTTATGTTGCCATTTTCTCATTAAAAGTGAAAAAATATTGATTATAGTACGTGTTGTGTCCAGAATATCGTGTGTTATAACCCTTGAAGAATATTGGTTTCATTTATAACTAAACGAGTATAATAGTTTAAAATAGTTTATATATATAGTTTATATAGTTATAAAATAGTTTAGTATCTGTTTCAGCTAATTTTATAGAGTAATGTTACAGACATGTTCATATATTTAACATTGCACTATTTAAATCATTTTTTGATATGAAAATTCTGAAGAAGTAACCATTAATTGCCAACTTCCAATAATTAAGAATGTGTCATATTTATAGGAAAAAAATGCGTTAAAATTCGATTTTTTTTTTTTTTTTTTTTTTTTTTTTTTTTTTTTTACCTTTTTTCTGAATTATAGCACTTTTCTAGTAAAAATTAAAACTTTTTTTTTTTTTGGGGGGGGGGGGGCAAGATTATGAAATATATCAAATACGAAATTTTAAACCATATTTATTCAAAGCTTTTGAGAACATATTAAATGTTTAGTAATTAACTATTACAATTTTTTGATTTTAAATGGCATTGGTGCAAAATTTTAAATGCAGCTTCTACAAAAGAATAATAATAAATTTAAGCTTTGTCGATAGAGAATATTAGCATATAATTAATAAAATAATTTATATTTTGTGGTATTTTATTTTTTATTTTTATTTTTATTTATTTTTATATATATATATTACTGGGCAGTGGGCTTTTTTCTGCAATCTGGTAAAAGAAATAAGTAATTGGAGAATCATTTATCTAATTCACTTTAGAGAAAAATTTATTTTTTGCATTTCTCTTTTCTGGACGCGTTTTAACATTTTTTTCTGCTGAAAGTTCTAACACGGTTAGTATTATCAAAGTTACAAATAAATTATTTAACTTAGCCCACTTCAGAATTTAAATATGAATTTTTTTCTTATAAACTATATTATGCAATTTCTTCTTGAAATTTTGTTTAGATTTTTTTAATTCTTAAAATTTTAAAATGCACACCATTCAACGGTATTTTTTAAAGAAGTCATTCATATCTTAACATAATAAAAGAAAAAACAATATTATATTTTGGCGAACTTTGGCGGCACTAAATTCTCTGTTTTCTTGCAACCCCGACAAAAGTGACTTAACTTTGCAAAAGAAGTAAAACTGAATGCACCGACTGCGGTTTACAGTTAAGGGACTGGATAATGAGTGGGATTTAACATTGATCCCTTTCGGTATAGCGTATATCATTACAGTGGCGTGCATTCATTTACCGACTTAAGTATGTTTATGAAATTCTAGTTTAGCTTTTATTTAGGAGAATTCCCGCCACAAGTAGGGAAAGAGATTTTGTATTTATCTATTGAGTTGGAATAGATCGTTTCAGATTGAAGAAAATTACTGAATTTAAAGGAAGGAGAGGGTTGGGAGAAGTATTTTACTGATGATTTCTATTCGTTTCTTGTAGATTTGTTCTAATTTAAAGCATTTAAATCATTCGTGGAAATACAGAAAATCGTCTGCGACAACTTTGTTTAAAGAGAAATAATGTATTTTCTTTTTATTTTATTTATAAATACAAATAAAATAAGACACTATAAAAATAAGGCAATATATCCCCAAATTATAGCTATTCACTGTTTCTAATTATGAATCTGTTTTGCTTGCACAGTAAATATACATTTGATGTAATGAAAGATGAGATTTTAAAAAAAAATGACCAATAGCATTGAAAAGTCATTCATGTTCAATAATTTAGAATTAATAATTTCTAATTTATTCCTTTTTTTTTAAATAATTATATTTATGAGGAAATAAGAAGGAAAATATTTAGCTAAACTACAAAGATCAGTATTCATTTATGGGTTTAATTTTTTCATTATTATTATTAAGATGAAATAGATCATTTTGTACTTAAAGAAATTACCGAATTTAATAAAAGAAAAGATTGCTTTAATATTTTTAAAAAGATTTTTATTTGTTTCTTGTATTGCTCTTTTATTTCTTCAAAAATACACAAATTTTTTAAGAAAAAAATATGCGATATTAAAATTTTGATATATAATTTACTTTCTTTAGACAATTTAAAAAGAATTCAGAAAACTGTCAGTTGCGCAAAAAGGAATTTTTCTTTGCTTTACTTTTTAATTTCATGACTGCAATTTATATATTTCAAATAAATTTCTTATTTATAGGAGCTGTGTAACTATAAAGTTATCATTTTAGAGGGGAGGGGTGGGGGGTCGGACCCATGATATCGTACGCTATCGCTCAGGAGAGGGGGGGGGGGGTTGTCTTTTGATATCTATATCATTTTTAATCCGGTCAATATCTTCTTTTTTTATTTGTAACGTGATATTTGGTTCAAAATA
The DNA here is from genome assembly GCA_964019185.1 of Maratus speculifer. Classification (NCBI taxonomy): domain Eukaryota; kingdom Metazoa; phylum Arthropoda; class Arachnida; order Araneae; family Salticidae; genus Maratus; species Maratus speculifer. The sequence goes on from OZ025291.1 coordinate 118,033,946, forward strand.
GTACGTTATTATTTTTTAGTCGGTTATCAATTTTTATGAAAATAGAAAGTTATTATTAAATTGTTATAAAATTATTTACTTCAAAATATGGAACACCCGATGTTTGATATTATTATTATTATTCATATTTGTATGCATATATGATCAAGGTTCGAGAAACCATGCGTGAAGTATATTTGAAATGAAGCCTGTGTTTACTATTAAATAAAAGAGAAAGAGAAAGAATATTGTTCACTTGTTTTGTTGATAAGAATTTCCATATACTCCCCACCCCTTATCCGTTCGGGGCAAGTGCAACAAGACTTTATTACTATTGAATGCATTATGTAAGGAGAAAACTGTTATAAAATACTTTTAATAGTAACTATTCATTTTAAGTGTTATTTGGTGTAAAGCTATATTTTATTGAATTTTCTTCATTTATATTAATGAAGTATGAGAAAAATAAATGCAACTAGTTTTGTGTATCACTTGAAAAAAAAAAAAACGTTTTGACAACGATAGCATTACTGGAGTTGGGGTTCGAGAGATGATAACGTATGATATCGAAAGGGGGTGAGGAAGTTCAAAATTACCAAAAAGTTGATAACATTGTATTTGCACAGCCCTTACATTATATATTAATTTGGTGTGTGCACTGATATTTGAAAATTCCCTCATTTGATTAACGTTTGGTAGAAAATACGAAAGAGTGAATTTATTTTTAAAATTACATTTTTTGCTCTTTTATAAAGATATGGTTACGGGGGGGGGGGGGGAATTAAATTGTGTATTCAAAATTCCTAAATTGTTAACTTAAAAAATAATTAGTCATAATTTAATTAATATCAATTGATAAAAGCATATTTTACAAAATATATATTACTCTGTATTTTTATTGTACCTGTGAGCTGTGTTCATTAATTACCACCCTGACATCGCGCCACAGGCTCTAAAGAAAAAAAACACGCTAATTCGCTTGATTTAAAAACATTGCATTACCTGATGACTGTACATTAAATGATATTATCACGACCAATGACTATCTTCCTTAATCTGGTTGTCATTCGTTGCCTTTTGAGAAAGGGTTATTTTTCGGTGTCCAAGACCACATCCACCACTGTCTCGAGAACTGATACCTTATTTCGTGAGTGCTTAAGTAAGATCAATCACATATTTGAAAATCAGCTTGTATAAATGATCAAGTAAACTATGGGAACCACCGTAATACTTACCCATCATGGATATGCATAGCCATTTTAATATTTTATTCTGTTGCAGGCATATACTTGACGAGATTGCAGTGTGCGGTGTTCAATTATTTTTTTAATTTAACTAATTTTATATTTTTTTTTCAATTATTTATGCAAAATTTTAGTATCTTAATAGAGATTTATATCATATTTCGAAAAAGTTATTACTTTATATGTTGCCAGACTTGAAAAAAGTGTAAATAATAATATTTTGAAATATCTTTAAATTGAAAAGAATATATTTACTCATGAATATCGAAAAAGAAATAAACTCTAAAATTATTGCGTATATTTAATGAAGAAACTTACGTCATATTTAAAAGGTCCAAGTAATAATAATTGTTAAAATCTTTTCAATTGAAAAATCTATTTACACGTGAATCCATTAAAATGGATATGCATGCATTAATAATAAAATATGAAAATAAAACATGTGTAAAGTATTTATAAAATGCATTGCACTTCCAAAACAAAATTTAAACGTATATTTAAATATTTTTTAATATACATAGTATTGTTCTATTCATGAATTGCTAATGAATCAATTTTAACAAATTATACAAAACGCCAAACTACTCAAGTAGTAAGAATTGTGTAGAAGAAACATCCTTATAATCATGTTAACTGACAGTTTACTGCATGGGATCAAGCGCCTCATTTCCAATTAAAATACATGCTTGAATTGTAATTTGAATGAAAAACAGGGTCATGAAAAATCGAAAACCGTGAAAAATGTGATTACAAATATCTCGGAGATTAATTATCCAATCGATTTCATTTTTTATAAAAAAAAAATATATATATATATATATGTTTTTTCGTTGTCTTTTATATCTACTCCTTAAAATAAGAAATTCCGAAAAATTCTATGTACCTTTCATCAGAATGAATATTTCGAAAGTCCGAAAAGAATAGTTCCGGAAAATCGAGGCTACTGATATTCAATAAGCTTTTTCCTATTATTACCTACTAAGTACACACCAAATTTCAAATCTCTATCTCAGTATGTTCGGGAGATAGAGCGTTTACAGACACACAGACAGACAGTTATAAAGACAGACTGACAGACAGACGGATGACAATTTTTCTTTTCTAAAAATAAGTTTTTCGAATTCTCCAGTATCTGAAATGTATAAATCCGTCAAAAAAAATTTCGACTTTAAAAACGATTGCAAGATTTACCCTATACTATGTATGATGAGTAAGTAAAAAAGTCATTACCTCTCCAATCTATCTATAATATAAATGCCAAATGTGTCTGTCCGTAACGCATACGTCATATTGCGAATGGCAACACTTTCCCCTGCAATTTCGGTTTTGTAATTTTTGCTGCAGCAAATTTTACACTTCTAAACATCACATATTTTTAATTTTTACACCGTCGTATAGAGAAAAAAATGTACTTTTAAATGCAATTTTTTTGAAAACTGTATCTCAATTTATTTTTGAGATATAAATTTTATAATAGTTTTTAGTACCAATTTTGTAATTGTGGCAACAAAATCACTCCATTTCTCTTAAATTTAAAAAAATAAAATAAAATAAAATAAAAATAGAAATTAAAGTTAGCGAAACTTTTCCCATACAATTTCGGTTTTGCAATTTTCAGTACTGCAAATGTTACACTCCTAAACATCGTACATTTAAAATTTTTACACCGCTGCATAGATAAAAAAAATTACTTTTAAATGCAATTTATTTCAAATCTGAAAAATCATATTACATTTTATTTTTGATATATTGATTTTTTATAATATTTAGTACCAATTTTGTAATTGTGGCAATAATCGCGTCATTTTCTCTCAAAATTGAAAAAAAAAAATAGAAATTAAAGTGTGTCTGTTATAAAATTCGGTTTTATTTCGTTTCATAATTTGGATAACTGAGTTTTATTGTATTTTGCTAATTTTAGCTTAAAATAATATTTGCTTGAGAGTTAGACTGACCAATATAAGATGTATTTTTTTACTGTAACTAATTTTGCATATTTATTATAAATATATAAAACCGTTCTTTTTTAAAGATTTTCTTTCGTCGAGTTTCGACGGGTTCCACCTCGTATTTCTAGAAGAAAAGATGTTTTTTCTTTTTAGACACTAGAAAAGAATCGTTTTAAATGTGACGTTTTGATTACATCGGTTTTAATATGAGATAATTTTTTCCATTTATTGGCTTTTGCACGTAATTTAACTATTTTAAACATTTTTCTTTTCTCTTTTAATATTCACGTTTAAATAGATTTTTCAACTGAAAAGAGTTTAACATGGACTTTTTAAACATTCCGTTAGTTTCCTCATTAAATGTATACAATAATTTAAGCATTTTAAAGTTTTATTTCTTTTTTTTTTAATATTCATGAGTAAATATATTTTTTTCAATTTAAAGATATTTCAAAAAATTATTATTTACACTTTTTTCAAATCTGCTTACAGATAAAGAAATAGCTTTTTCGAATTATGAAATAAATCTCTATTAGGATTTCTAAATTTTTTTTTTTTTTTAAATAATTGGAAAAATTTTTACAAAATTAATTAAATAAAAAATATAAATACACTGCACACCGCAATCTCGTCAAGTATATGAGTTTATCATATAGATTTTATCATATTGATAATTATTTCATATTATATACATTTTTTAAACACTTTAATACACTTTAGCAAGGTAAAATCCTCATGTTCTATCCGTAACCTCAACCCTGCATGAAACGTAACATCTACACCTCTATTTTTCTACCCACTGTAAAACTACTTTTTCAACAGGGTGACACTGACTGCAGTAAAGATCCGATACCATAGCACTATGAGAAGACGGTTTACTTTTTCAACATTTTTTTTAATATAGTGTTTTTTTTTTTTTTTTATGTGGTTTAATTTTTTTAATATGATTTCAAAACATGTATACATTAAATTCAAATGTTCAACTTAAAGTAGATTTTGAAAAAAAAAAACTGCATATTTATTTAAAAAGTTTTATTATTATTATTATTATTATTATTATTATTATTATTATTATTATTATTTTTAAATCTTTAATATTTTTATAACTTTTTCCGGCGCAGAGTAATTCTATTTGTAAAATAATGAACTGATATCAGAATTTATAAAAGAATTTATTAGAAATTAAAAATCTACTTATTTTTCCGTACTTTATAAAAGGGAAATTTTAATTAAATATCCTTGGTGCCAGTACTCCTAAAATTAAGTGTCCTTTTTGGGGACACCCTCACTAAAAGGTTAAATATTAATATTTTTTGCCAATTTTTTTTTTTTTTTTTTTTTTTTTTTTTTTTTTTTTTTTTTTAGATTTCCAGATGTGTATTACCCAAGACTGCACGTGGATTTTTAGATACATCTAATATTACAGTTAATCTTTTTTTTTTTTTTTTTTTTTTTTTTTTTTTTTTTTTTTTTTTATTATATGTGGGATAAAACGATGAAATCTAATACAACTTTATGAATTTTTACTTAAAAAAATTAATAATAATAACCTAAAGGCTAATTCCCTGTACAGATTTATTAGATATATAATAAAGAACATATACAAAAATTTTTAAATTTATCTCAAATACAAAAAACGCCTTGGCATTTTTAAAACTTCCAAAAGCCGTTTGAAAGCCGTTTAAAGTTTTTATTTGTATAGGGAATTGTGTCAGATGTATTAACAAAATTTACAATATCTGGCAATAATGTCGTATAGGTAAAAATAAGATATCAAAATATTCACAATTAAACAGGCTTTCATTTAATATTTAAAAACAATAATCTATTTTTTGCTCAATTTTGAGATAAAACGTCCCCGTAATATGACAAATTAAAAAATATATATATTCACTATTACTATTCTTTAATAAACTGGGGAGGGGCACAAATCCCCGTTCAGACGTCCTATTTTCTAAAAGCATGCTAATTTCATCGGCTTTAAAAAGATTGAATTAGAATTTTAAAACATTGGCAGTTGCCCTGTAAATGGGCTTTCATTCATTTTCCTTTGATTGGAGATTTTTAAGGCCGAATCAGCCGCTGTTGACAGATACAATGTCTGTTATCGTTTTTGATTTAAAAAATAGTTAAAATTTTTAAAGTAAACTAATACAAAATGAATTAAGTAAATAGCGTCTTTGTCTCTCTTGGTCGATTTAAATCTGACGTAATTTTCACCAAAGTTTACTCTCTTTTTTTAATTTTCAAGTGATATTTTTGTTCTTAGAAAGGAAATGTTACTTGCACTGTTTTAGAATTCACAATAATATTTGAAAAGATTATCTCAAAGTATGAAATAAATGTCTTGCACAAATTTTTTAATTTAAATTGTTTTGCATTATTATTGTTTAGTCATTTTCAAATATGATATAATTTCTTCTATTTGCCGCTTTTAACATATATTAATGAATTTATTATTTAAAGTTTTATCTCTCTTTGTAATATTCACGTGAAAATATTTTTGTAGCTCGAAAGGAAATATTTTTATTTCCCCTGCTTTAGGATTGCCAACAGTAGTTTAAAAGGTCATCTAGAAATGTGAAATACCTCATAATTATATTTTTAAACTGTTGCATTGTTTTAAATCTGGCGTAATTTTCAACAGTTGTCTTTTTCTTTTAATATTTACGTGAAAATACTTTTGTTGTTAAAAAAAAAGTAAATAAACATTAATTGCGCTGTCTTAGACTTCTCGATAACAGTTGAAAAAATTATCTCAAAATATGAAATAAGTGTCTCACGCAAATATATTTCTAAATTTAAACTGTTTTGTCAACTGTTAATTATTTGGCTATTTTAAATATGACGTAATTTCCTCTATTTATGACTTTTAACACAACACAATGAATTTATTATTAAAAAGTTTTGTTTGTTTTATTAAATTTACTTGTAAATATAGATTTTATGACGTAATTTTCAATTTTTCCTGTTTTTAATACGTAATTATTTATTTCTAATCTGAAGGGTTTTTCTCTTCTGTTTATAAAAGTCACTTGTAAATAAATGTTTAATTAGAAGGAAATATTGTACTTTGCGTTGTTTTAAAAATTGGCAACAATTTAAGGTAACACCCTTTTCTAAAATATGTAAAAAATATCTCTCAAAATTAAAAAAAAAATGAATTTAAAATGAAAATAAATCCTCAAAAAATGAGTCAAATTAAAAATATAAACACAGTCTGCAAATCAAAAATTTTTTTTTAATACGTGTGTGCATGTCAGAAACAACTTTATATAGACTGATGCATCTTTTGAGGTATTTCATAATAATTTTAAACTGGTTTTTGTAGTGCCACGTAAAATTTGTCTCAGAACTAAGGAGAATAATTACTTGTTCTGAAAACAATGTACTTTGAAAAGGTTTTTCTTTTAGAACTAAGTTCAAGGAATTTGTTAGGAAAGATGGATTAATTTTTTTAGCCATTCTCTGATCTGTTCTTTTTGTTCGTAACTAAGGTGCTCACTCTTCCCTCATAGCATGCGTGACACAATGACGTCACTGTGAGTCACTTTGGTCACATCACATTTCTGACCAAAATGCCACCACTCAGTGACGTCACATTGTGACTAAAATGTGACTTTCTTAAAAAATTTTAGAAAATTACAAATATTTTTCAAAACATGTTATTTACTTTAAAAAACATGTTTCTGGCAATTTAAATATCGTCGCTTTTATCACAGTTTCGTCACAATGTTAATGTCAAAGTAGTCACAAATGACACTTTTTTCTCAAATTTGCCACACCTTGACTTCACAAAGTGGTCGCAATGTGACGTCACAAACGAGCTCTAAAACGGTCATAACGACTTCACATTTTAGTCACTGTGACTTCACATCGACGTCACGTGAGGTCACATCGACAATCGATGGTCACAAAGTCACAATGTGACTTCACAACGACGTCGCAGTGACGTCACCATGTCTTACGGGATATATTTTGAGAGTAACAAATAGGCAAAAAGATGCCAAAACAAAATTGGTCATTCAAACCTTTTTTTTTTTTTTTTTTTTTTAAATTGAGGTTTTAAATTATCATCTTTTGGTCCTCAAATTGTACCATAAAAAACAAGTATCAGCTATTGTTGTTGAATCAGTCTGAAAGATATCAAAAGCTATTCAGATAGGTTTTAATGACTTAATGAGATATTTTACTTGTTTCAAAAGATTAAACTCACGTATGCGAACTACTGTATATGAGGATCTATCCAAAACACTTTTATGTTTAAAAAAAAATTAATAATCAGGACATTTATTTTCTTTAATTTGTTGTATTAACTTTTCATTTACAAGTTTCTCTAAGTGTAGATATATATATATGTCGTCTTTGTAAATTTCCTTGCAGTTGCCGCAACTTCTCGTGTAAGTTTTTCTTAGCCTAGTATGAAGTAAAACATTTAGAAAACATTTAGTAAAATATTTAGAATGTATTTGTTTTTAATAGTTTTTGTGGCATATAATAGAATTTCTAATTCCTAAGCAATGACAAAAAATTAGGTTATTTTAGAACACAATGAAAAAATATGGATACAATAAGGAGTTGAAGATAGATTATTCAGTGTTTCACGCATCTATTTTGCTAGCATTTTTTTTCATTTGGCTGCTGTTTTTAGCTCACAGGCTATCATAGCCTGAGAGCTTATGTGCCCGTCCGTTCTGTATGTATGTGCGTAACGCGATAACTCATGATAAAAATATCGGATCCACTTGAAATTTTGTATATAGGTATATCCTGATAAGGCGCTTCCCTGATTAGTTTTTGGAGTTCATTCGATATGTATAAGAGGGGGAACGGGGGCTCATGCCCCTCCCCTTAATGGATATAAAGGGTTTTTCATGCAGAATTAACAGTTTTTGTCCAAAATTTAAATATAGGATCATTCTGATGAGGCGATTCCGTGACTGTTATTATGTGTTCATTGAATAAGTATAAACAGGGCGAACGGGGGGCTCATGCCCCCCCCCTTAATTGATATAAACGGGATTTTCATGCAGAATTAACAGTTTTCGTTCAAAATTTAGATATAGGATCATTCGGATGAGGCGATACCGTGGCTGTTATTAGGTGTTCATTGAATAAGTATAAACAGGGGGAACGGGGGGCTCATGCCCCTCCCCTTAATTGATATAAACGGGATTTTCATGCAGAATTAAGTTTTCGTTCAAAATTTAGATATAGGATCATTCTGATGAGGCGAGTCCGTGGCTGTTATTAGGTGTTCATTGAATAAGTATAAACAGGGGGAACGGGGGTTCTAATGCCCCTCCCCTTAACTTGCATAAATGGATTTTTCAATCAGAATTGTCAGATTTTGTTCAAATCTCTGAATAGTTTTGGAAGTTTAGTGGTTAGGTATAAAAGAGGGGAATAACTTCTCTTAAATTATATAAATGCTAAATGGGTTTTTATTAAGAATTATCCGATTTGCTCTAAATTTTGGATATAGATTTTTTAATATGATAAAGCATGTACTTGATAGTTTAGGAAGTTCAATGATTAAGTATAAAAAAGGAGAAAGGGGAGAGCTGTTTCCCCTTCTTAATTTTTTTTTCGAACGGAATTAACGAAAATACAAGGCTGTAATGTACAATTAGTATGCGTAGCCTGCTCAATGCCATCAGTTTAACTGGGCAATATTCTTTTTATTTATTTCTTATTCGCCAAATCGCTATTGTTGGTCAAAAGCCAGCGAGAACCCTGACTGGAAGATATTTTCCTGCATCTGAGGTAAGATGAACTTTTCCTTACCTTATTCTAACTGCTCACATTATTAAGAATGTTATAATTGAAGAGGTCCTTCCTACGCATATCCAAAACTTATAATTTATTTCTGCGACACGAACAACGGTATTTTGGTCCATTTCTTTTAAATAATCCGACACTTTTATATATAAGTTATGATTTTTTTTTTTCAAAAGTTTCTAGGCAAGCCAACTGACTACTTCACCTAGTACTTTCTGGTAACTGAGGTAAAACATATATTCACTACATTCGTTCAGCCATACTGAATTATCATAGAGATTTTGAAAATATTTATGACCCTCCACTAAATATTTAATGAGTCTTCTCCAAGGAGGTTTATCCAACGAGGTTACCCTATGTTATTAAACTTGAAATTTCACTTTCATACTTAAATTCTAATTATCGTCTCCCTTTTTCCATGTTTTCAGCATTATTAGTTACCATGCTTTTCATTTGGCAATCATACTTTTCTCAAAAAGTCTGAATAATATAACTGCATATTTTTTTTTTTTTTTTTTTTTTTTTTTTTTTTTTTTTTTACAAGAATATTGCAGTCTTTTTGGTGACACCTTCATTCAAAAAATATATTTTTTATTTATACTTTTCTTTATTTTTAGCAAGAAAATATTTGATTTCATTTGTTGTTATGTTTCTTTTTCCTATAAATTCCATCACTATTTTTAGTTATGCAAAATTTATTTTTTTGCCTGTTTTTACCAGTTTTTACCACTGTCCCGGCAAATTGACCTGCCTTGGGGCACACTATGATGACACGTGAGTATTTATGTGTTTTGTTTTCTTAGCACTTTTCAGCTATGTTGAAATTGTTGTTTTTGACTTCGGTTTGTCTGTTTGCCATCTGTCTGTCCGTGCTCTAGCCCACATAAGTATATACGGATCACCATGAAATTAATATTCATTATGGGATGTTCAGTAATCAAAATGAAGTATATAGAGTTTCAGTTCCTCTATAGGTACATTCAAAATAATTCCGTTACATTACAAATTTTGGTTGAAAAATCGTTTTCGGTGTTTTTTAACGAAGTTTTAAAATTACAAACATATTGACATTTATATATAGCTCTCGAAGCGCTGTGCAAGTTTCTTACTATTAAATATTATATGGATAATGTTCATTATTCGTTTCCAGGGACATTCAAAAGATTTCAATTACATTACGGTATGAGAAGAAAATTGTTTGCGGTGTAGTTTATTCATGTTAAATATTGGAATTGATATGGGTGATTCAGCTCGTCGGTGACAAACTTTAAGGATCGATAGAGCACACCTAGACGAACATTTTTGAATAGGGAATGTAGGGTCCCTGACGCGATGGTAAGGCACTAGGCGCTTTCGAAAATTTGGGTGCCGAAATTCGAAACGTCATAAAAACTAGGGAAATGGTTAGATTTTCTTGCTTGTTGCGTCGAAATGATTCTGTTTGTTTAGACTTTCTTCAGTACCAATTTGATAAGCGTATCTCTTAAAACATGGATAGGGGGCGCTGCAGACTTTGGAGAGCTAGACAACAACTTTAAGCCCGTTATTTTGATAATTTAACACATGCTCGCCAAAGTTTATACTCTAACTTAAAGTTTGAACCCAAAAGTAGAGCCCTGCAAAAAGCGTAAGAGCCGGAATAAAATGTCAAAGTACAGGGTGGTCGAAACTCGAAGGCTCCTAAGAGATAAACAAACAGATTTCTTGACTTATGGCATGCATTTTCATGATTCTGTTTGCTGGGGCTCTCTGAAACTCAGTTGAACGGTACAAAAAGAAACATCGATAGGGGGCGCTTTGGGAAAAAAACATAATTCGTTGACATTTCGGACGCTAACTGGAAACGGGGCGCTACGATCAGTTAGTAATAATGAAAACACATTTTCTACCTCTGCTCAACACTTCTGAATAAATTTAGACCAAAAACATCAATGATACTGGAAATTTATTTACAAAAAATAACACTACAGAAGATGCTCGAAATTTCGACCTTGGGCCATGATGCAGGCTTCGCACCTCCGTCGCATTGAGGAGTGTGTGTTTCCAACAATGCCAGGAGTATCTCTGATCTGCCCTGCAGCTGCCACAATGCGCGCCACAAGTTCTTCAGCACTGCTGACAGGTGTATGGTATACCTCGGCCTTCAGGTAACCCCAAAGGAAGAAATCCAAGCAGGTGAGGTCTGGTGATCGGGCAGGCCAGTGAACTGGACCCCCACGCCCGATCCACCGCTGGCCATACCTTGCGTTTAGATGGAGACGCACGTCGTTCGTGTAATGGGCCGGAGCTCCATCGTGCTGGAACCACATCTGGCGACGCGAACCTTCGGGTACGTGCGCCTCCTCCAGAAGCTGCGGCAGCACTTGATCCAGGAAAATCAGGTAATTTCCACCTGTCAGCCGTTCAGGTAACAAATAAGGGCCAATGAGGCAATCCCCCAGAATGCCGGCCCACACATTTACTGAGAAACGCTCCTGGGCTGCTCGGCTTCTGGTTTCATGTGGATTTTCATCACACCACACATGACTGTTGTGGGCGTTCCACATTCCCTCCCGGCTGAAGTTGGACTCGTCCGTAAACAAAATGCTGTTTACAAAACGGGGATCCCTGGATCTCATCGCCAAGTACCATCTTGAGAATTCCACTCGAGGGCCAAAATCCTGCTCTCTGAGCAACTGCACCCGCTGGATGTGGTTGGGGTGCAGATTCCGGGAACGTAAGATGCGCCACGCAGTTGCTTGCGAAATGCCAACATGTCTGGCGATATCTCTCGTGCTAAGACCTGGGTTGTCCTCAACCAGGTTAAGCACAGCCTCTTCGTTGTCGGGGGTGCTCACTGATCGCTCCCGTTCAGGCCTGCCTCCGTCGAAAGATCCCGTTGTGGACAACCTCTGGTGTACTCGAGCGAAGAAGGCATGGCAGGGGATTTGCCTGTTGGGGTAACGCTCGGCGTACAACCGCTGAGCGGCTCGTCCATTACAACCAGCAGCGCCATACGCCAAATGCATGTCAGCCAATTCAGAGTTTGTGTACCGTTCCATCCTACTACCGATCTGCAGACAAGTAACCCGAAGCTTAAGTAGGTACCGCACGTTCAAAAGACGTGTCTGCGCATACAACTACGTCATCTCGCGTTGTCGTCTACGCATTACGTATCTTTTGCATATCGATATGATACGATATCTTTTGCATAAATCAGCAAAAAGCACCTTATGTAAATTTTATTGCGCGCATTGTGCATGATTGAAACCAGCTATGTTTGTTAAAAAAAACAAACAAACTGCAGTTTTAATAGCTTCTTATGATAAGTAAATTACTCTCTTGTTTTGTTTCTAACTGATCGTAGCGCCCCGTTTCCAGTTAGCGTCCGAAATGTCAACGAATTATGTTTTTTGCCCAAAGCGCCCCCTATCGATGTTTCTTTTTGTACCGTTCAACTGAGTTTCAGAGAGCCCCAGCAAACAAAATCATGAAAATGCATGCCATAAGTCAAGAAATCTGTTTGTTTATCTCTTAGGAGCCTTCGAGTTTCGACCACCCTGTACTTTGACATTTTATTCCGGCTCTTACGCTTTTTGCAGGGCTCTACTTTTGGGTTCAAACTTTAAGTTAGAGTATAAACTTTGGCGAGCATGTGTTAAATTATCAAAATAACGGGCTTAAAGTTGTTGTCTAGCTCTCCAAAGTCTGCAGCGCCCCCTATCCATGTTTTAAGAGATACGCTTATTAAATTGGTACTGAAGAAAGTCTAAACAAACAGAATCATTTCGACGCAACAAGCAAGAAAATCTAACCATTTCCCTAGTTTTTATGACGTTTCGAATTTCGGCACCCAAATTTTCGAAAGCGCCTAGCGCCTTACCACCGCGTCAGGGACCCTACATTCCCTATTCAAAAATGTTCGTCTAGGTGTGCTCTATCGATCCTTAAAGTTTGTCACCGACGAGCTGAATCACCCTGTATATCTCTGAGATTCACTGCAAAATATTTGCAGTGCGAGTATGATTTGCATAATATTTATCTTTGATATACAGGAATGCACAAAATAATTCGGTTACAGTGCTCTCCATGAACAATAATTGGTGCAAATAGTACGTTTTTTATTCTGGCATCTGCTCTTAAATTAGACTTTTTCTTTGCATATTTCATAGTGTGCATAAATTCTGGAAATCTTTATACAGACCTGTATATAGAAAAACATCTGAAATGTATTTCTATCTGTTGATGGAAATTGCTAAAAAGGAGTTTTCAACTGTGATATGTGTTTTTTAATAGAACTAAATTTTAGCATACTATGTATTATGTGATAACTCTATGTAGTACATATACAATTCTGCAAAAAAATAATGCATACCTTTTTAATTCGTTTTTTGATAGAAATTAGTGAAATTACGTTTTCAAATTTGTTATGTGTTTTACAAAAAAAAAAATTAGACAAATATTTTTCTTTTATTAAATGACAAGTTTTATTATGAAATTCTAAATGCGTTATAAAGTATTTCATGATGTATGCTTAACACGTGATTTTATGCTCTCATTGTTTATTTGTTCCAATATAACCGCCGGAAAAAGAATCTACTTAACTTGTAATTAGATATGTGAATATACGTATATATAAGTATCCTGATAGATCTTCAAGTAGATAGGTTAAAATTGATTGATTTATATAGAAAATATAGAGAATTTCCTTTTACACCAAAATGATATTTCAAAAATTCAAGACAAGTTTTTCAGTTTTACCAATCACCCAAAGGAAATTGCATATTTCAATAATTGAATTAAATGCCACATTATGGGTGATATAATTTTCAAAAGAGATCTTCAACTATTCCAATTAGTTTAAAATTTTCAATATATTTGTCGGATTTTTTTTAATACATGAATATTTTTTTATGAAATTTTATTTCGACAAATACAAAACATTTTGTTTATTCTCTTCACATATTTGCAACCGTATATTTTTTCCCCTTTCTTTTTATACTCCCCTTGCATTTGTATTATGTGATTCTGTATCTTTAAAAGATATCATCAAAATAATATCGACTACGAAAAAATAAAGCGGAAAGTTTAGATAAAATAGTCTAAGAGCCAACAGCATAAAAACCTATGCCATCGAGCCGAGCACAAGAAAATCCCTTTATTTTATGAAAGAGTAAAAACAGGGGAATCTAATGATCCATGTCTGCCGAAGTGAAGTGGTGCGTAAGACAAAAATTAAAACCACTAGTGGTTTACTCTTAGGTTTAACATTGTGTTTACCCTAAAATCAAAGGCATGAAAACATGGAAAAGTGGGAGCAGGAAAACACAATGATAAACCTACGAGTGAACCACTAGTGATATTAATTTTTGGCTTATGCACCATTGTACTTCCGGCAGATATGGATCATTAAATTCCCCTATTACTACTCTTCCATAAAATAAAGGGTTTTTTTCTTGTGCTGATGACGTAGGTTTTCGTGCAGTCGGCTCTTGGACTTACAGAAATGAAAAATTAACTAATTTTTTGTAATCGGATCCATACTTTTAATTTGCGTCAAATATCAACATAATGAAACAATGGTTTAAAATGAATGTGAATACTATTGAAATGTTGTCACAAAAACCACTTTAATCAAATCGCGTTTTCAAAGATTGCCAATTGACTATGCGTACGATAATGAATGTTTACCCAGCAGAAGTGGAGAAGTGGATAAACTACCTCCCGGTTCCGGTAGGCTAGACTCTTTAAGAATACCCTCCTCCAACTTCAAAGGGATATAGTTTAGTTCTTTTCTGATACTGTAAATGGAAATAAGTACTTTTGGTGCAGTTAAAAGTTTAAATTTGATAAAATGTAAAATATCTTTATTCGTTAAGTTTTAGTCGAAAAAAAAAAGAATGTTAACTTTTTTATCCTAGGCGTAGAACAATATTTTTTTTTAATATAAGTTATTAGTTAGTTACATCAGAGGGGTTTGTAAAGTTGTTTATGAAAATGTAATAAAAAATTCAATTCTTGATGCCAGAATTAATCTACCACAAATATCGCATCCACTGATTATAGTTCAGTTTAATTTTAAATGTTATTCTACACTTTCAATCCAAATTATTCAACCTATAAGTCTCAACAGAGCACCACTTTGAACAGTTATAATTTTAAAGAGTTTTTGATCTATAACTAAAATCGCTCTGTATGAAGGTCGTGTTTTATTTTTACAATTTTGATTGCAAATTTATTTTATTTTATTTTTTTTTTTTGGGGGGGGGGGGCTTTTTTTTCGAAACCATCTGCAAAACCTTTCTTACATACATTGTATATTTCTTATACAAAATGTTTAAATTTCTTTTAAAACTCTTAAATTATTTTTTCGTGTCGTCGAAAAAAAATGTGTAATTGGAAATCGTTTGAAAATGAAACATTTAAAAATATTTTATAGGGATACATTTAATTATATTTAAAAAATTGTTTTCAAATAAAATTATTAAAAAAAAAAAAAATAAAATAAATAAAAAAGAACTTTGAGTTTAGTCAAGTTGATTAAAAATAAGTTTAAAAATAAAGAGAAGAATAACAGTAGTGCTGCCATCTTTCGGCCATGAAGTAAATCTATACAGTAATGATACTTTTATTTATTTTTATTTTTGTTATTTATTTATTTTTACTTAGATTATCAATTAAATTTGCGTATAGTACAATAACGATAACTAGTTATTACTCATATTATTTTTTTATATTTATTATTCATCTTAATTTTCTTTAATAAAATTAAAGGTTAAATAAATGTTTTAAAAAGAAGTGGAATATTTCCTCCTCTTGAGTAAATGACTTTTTAATTGCCGGCATCATATTTTATCGACATTTTTAAATGTAGTATCCCTGGGAATAATATTCAAAGTTTTTAATTTATAATAATTGATTAAAAACGATACAATGAAATTTATTTCATCCAGCTACAGACTTTAAAATTTTTCAGACCTAAAAACTAAAATAAAAATTATTAATACTTCTCTGCTTAGTAGCTGAATCATTATTCATTCTTGATTTTAAACTAAAATTTTGCAGAAGGTTTTCAATCAAAATCATTTTTTGTAAATTATGTGTAGAATTTTGAAGACAAAAAATCTTTATTTTCCTCGTCTTTTTTTTTTTTTTTTTTTTTTTTTTTTTTTCCAGACTGTTTTAAATATTTACCACTGCAAAATAATACTGATTTCTTAAACTAATTAAGAAATAATGATCAAATAATTTTAATAATTTAATCTTAAACTTTTATACATATAAAGGCCATCTTATTCGAATTAGTTTTTATTAAGAATTCAAATTAAATTTTTAACTTTCCAAAATAGTTGAAAAGTTTTTAAGAATACGGTTTGTCTGTTCGTGTTTGAACTCGTGTAAATATAGTCTGATTACCATGAAATGGATATATGTTATTGGGTATCAGTATGGAATATTCTGTATTGAAAATGAAGTGTGTAGTCTTTGCGATTCATTTACAGGGGCACTTAAAAAAATTCTATTGCATTACGATCTATACGAGAAAATCGTTTATGGAGTATTTTAATGATATTGCACGATTTTAAATAAATTGAAATTGATATTTATTACTGAAGTACATTACAAGGTTCTTATTATAGAAACTGTTGTGCAAAGAGTTTATCGTTCCTTTACAGGGACACCCAAAAGCAAAAGAATTTGTCTACAGAAGAAAATAAAAAGTAATTGAGCTATTGATATTCATAGCTATTCATAGGTGCTTATCACTTTTATTATGTTCAAAAGAGTTTAACATCATTAAAATGCATTTGAAACTATTTTTTACCATTGACCGTAATGTAACAGAATACTTTTGATTGTTCCTGTAATTGACCTATACATTCGATTTTTATAAAATCATTTTCATAAAATGACAATTTTTAAACTTTATTATCGTACGAACGCACCTCATTTGCTACGCTTCACGTGCAATTTCCAACTTGTTTTAGTCTGTTAACTATTTTTATGAAAGTACAAAATTATTATTAAAATAACTAAATTATTATAAAATTATTTCATTCTAAAATGTACAATACTCCCTCCCCACAGTTTGCCATTTCTATTCTTCTTCTTATGCGTATGTATACATAAAATATATATGAAATGAAGCGTGTGTTTACTAATCAATAAAACAGAAAGAGGAACAATGTTGCAAGCTTGTTTTGTTGATAAGAATTTCTATCTGCACCCGTATATTTCCTCCGTTCGGCGCAAATGCAACAAGGCTTTATTACTGTTGAATGCATTATGTATCAAAAAGTTAGAATAAAATGCTTTTAAATAGTAACTATTTCTTTTAAGTATTATTTGATATAAAGCGATGTTTTATTGACTTCTCTTCATTGGAATCAATAAAGCATGTGAAAAAAAAAATGTAACCAATTTTGTATATCACCCCAAACAAAGAAAGAAACAAAAAATATATATTTTTTTAATTACACTTTGATAACGATATTATGGGGGGAGGGGAGATCAAAGGATGATGACGTATGATATCAGAAGAGGATGAGGGGATTCAAAGTTTCGAAAAAGTTGATACTGCAATATTTGCACAGCCTCTGAAGTGTAAAATTTTTTCGTTCAGAAATTCTTTTCAATTTATGATTTATTAAATATGACGTTTGAAATTAAAGAATACGGCCCTTATCATGGCCAAATTCTAAAAATAACCTCTTGATTAAGTTTTTTTTTTTTTTTTTTTTTTTTTTTTCATCTTTTAAGAAAGTTGAAAAGTGCTTATGTATTCGGTTTGTCTGGCCGTCTGGCCGCGTCTAATACCCGTAAATATACTCGGATTGCCATGAAATTTTCGGACGTTATTTAGGTTTACCCTAGCACGAGGCCTATTGAAAATGAAGTTTCTACCATGATTAATTTATTTACAGGGACAATCAAAAGTTTTCGATTACATTACGGTCCATGGGGAAAAATTGTTTCAAATGAATGTAACGTTTATAGCGCTTTCCGAAAGTTTGAAAAGTACTTATGCATTGTTTGAAAAGTGTTTATGCATTCAGTTTGTCTGTCCGTCTGTCAGTCTACCCGTCCGTCCGTCTGTCCGCGCTCTAACTCCTCTAAATATACTCGAATTGCCCTGAAAATTTTGTATGTTATTGACGTTTACCCTAGCACGAACGCTACTGAAAATGAAGTTTCTACCATGATAAGTTTATTTACAGGGAAAGTCAAAAATTTTCTGTTACATTATAACCTATGGGGAAAAATCGTTTCAAAGGCATTTTAAAGATATTACACGCTGCCAAACATATTAAAAATTACATGCATTTAAGAGGTGCATTAAAATATGCATTCTATAAAATATGGGGTGAAAATAGAGATATTATTCATTTACAGGCCCACACAAAAGAATTCCATCGAATAATGGTAAAGGAAGAGAGTGTGCGACATTTTTTAAATATATTAAACTGCTTCATGTATAACAAAATTGATGTATGTCACTGAGGCTTAATATAAATTATACGATACTGCCTTGCATAATATGAAGTACATTGCATTTACAGGGGCATACAAAAGATTTCAAATAGTATATTCCGCGACGGACTGTATATATCTCCGATGATGGCTGATGGATGGATGTAATACATTTTAATTATGATATACGCATTTAAGTTTCACTAAATCTTTGTACATTATAAGGGTGTGTATCACTGTTATAGTTGATACACTGGGCTACCCAAAAGAGCTCGCCAACGGTACTGAGTATGAGCATAAATTACTTAAAGGTGGTTCTTAAATAAGGTATGCATTTTTACGCTGAACCGCATTCAGTTTGCAAATAAATGTTTGCAGAATTTAGATAAAATGATATACAGGGCCACGCAAAGAATTGTATACATGGACACCAATGAATGATAACTTATAACAATGGGATTTCAGTTGATTTAAAAATGTTTTAGTTTAAAATGAATTTTAGCTTCTTACTAACGCGTAATAAAGGTACAAGGTAAACTACAGGGCTGAAAAAAAGTTTTTAAGTATGTTTCCCATTTATTAGTACAAACTGCTCAATAAGAAATTTTAAGATTTTTTCTTGCTAAACTAAATTTTCCCATCACATAATAAGTATATCAATATACAGATCAAATACAGAGCTGATAAAAAATATTGGAATACATATTTGGCTATATACCCTTATTTCCCTACATAACGAAGTTTTATTAAAGATTTCATGAAGTGTTGGAAAGTGCTTCATAATCTGTGCTTAACGCATGATTTTTCTTACTTGTTTTAAATAATGATTTATTTACTATGCCGTATGAATTTAACGAATACGGTTCTTATCAGGGTCTATTTCTGAAAATAACCTCTCTAAAAGAATCTCGGCAAGTTACGTTTATCTTTTAAAATTAAAACAATATGGCTGTTCTCAAACAACTTTCCGGATTCATTTTTGTTCGAAAACTAATGAAACTGTCAGGTGTTATTAATATGTCCATTGATTTTTGTAAGTATAACACGCATATGCATGGAAATATAACAATTTTTTTTGAAAAGTAAAAAAAAAGCGTGTTTTTAGCTTATATTATGCAGGATTTTCAATCAAATTTAACGCAGTTTCAGATAAAGTGGAAAAATGTAGTAGAAAAAACATAATGTAATTGGAATATAAATATATTGAATACTTTATTAAATATGAGTGAATGATTATGATATGAAATTTTTTTTATCTGTGTATGCGCGATCAATAACAACGATCATTTTGCATAGTTTAACAATCAACTTTATGGAGCAATTCATAGAAAAAATCCAGTGAAAATTCAGAAAGATATCGGCGAATTGAGTGAGCTGACTTTTAGTTCTCTACAAAAGCAGCTGAATGATAAGAGATTTTCCACAAATTGACAATTTTTTTTTTCATTTTTTATTGATAATTTAGTCTTTCTTGGATAGTGATTAGAACGGACCTATAATTAATTTTAGGTCCGGATTATTCCATGATAAAAGAAAGTATACAAATAGAAGCATTTGTTCCAAATCTTTTCGCTGATATTAGTTAAATACTAACCTTTTCCTAAAACTCAGTTAACAAAAAAATGACAATTTATGGAAAATCCCTTATCATTCCTCTTATTATAATATCCCCTGCTTCTAGAGAGCGATAAAAAACAACTCTCTCTGTCGGCGATAACCTTCGGAATTTTCACACTATTTGACTGGATTTTTTTTATAAATTTCTCTGTAGAGTTGACTATTAAATTACGTAAAAAGTTTGTTGTTATCGTTTGTGAATGCGCAGATAAAAAATATTTCGTATGACTACTCATATTTCATAAAATATTTAATACAGTAGAACCCCGGTTATCCGAAAATCGGTTTAACAGAAAGACCTTAAAATTCTTTAAAGTCCTTTTTAAATGTAAAAATTCTCATTGTCAACATTATCTTCACCGATGTCAAATGACACCTTTCAACATATTTTGATTTATAATTACTATTTTATTTGCAAGTTTTAGATCAAAACAATTCCAAATCATTTTTAATACGTTGAAGAGTTGTTTTAATGCTTATTAGCTTTAAAAATTAGAAGCAAAATAAGGAAAAATCAAATCTTTGAAAGGGGTTATTGGACACTGATAGAATTATATTAAGAAAAGCATATTCTGTATGAAATAAATAAAGTCAACTTACTTATTTGATCCATCGTGTAATTTCAGGCGCTTTATTAGATAGACACGTACGATACTTCCTTTTTTTTTTTTTTTAATATATGTTGTGATTTTCTTTTGTTTTTCAACTTTGCATCGTTTCAATGCTTTTTTTTTATTATTATTATGCCATCTTTTAACCCTTTCCGGCACACTGTGCCCGGTCTGGAATACCTAATTTTAATTCCAAACTTGCAAACGACACCAATAATATTTTAGTAAAATTTTGATTTTACAATAGAAGCTTAAATTAGGGGTTTCAAAATATTTAAAAAATTCGTTTGTCAATTCCGGTGACAGTCGATAATTTCTCATTTTACGAATAAATTTTGCCTGTGCCGGAAAGGGTTAAATGACAACTCATTTGATGCCGTTTGCATCTTCTTATACTTGAATATATCGAAGTGCCGCTACTAGGATCTTAATAGCTTCATTTTGTATTTTGTCATTCAAATTAGTATATATATTATATAAAACGTTTAATTCTATAAAACTTCTATTAAAGTATATTTACATATTCATGTTACAGAGTAGAAGATTTTTTATATATATTATTCCTTACCCGACAACAACTTTGTGACTTACAAATTATTTTGCTACTCAGAAACTATAATTATGAATTAATCTGTAACACATTAAACAGCAAATTTGTACTTATTTTAACTTAACCTGCGCCATTTCTCAAAGTAAGTTGCATAATAAGTAAAATAAATTGTGCAAGGGTAAAACAAAGCTAAAAGCAAAATTTTAATTATTAATTGCATTAATACTATAATGATTCTTTTCCCCCTACAAACTTTCTGCTGAGAGGTGTGTAATCCCTGCTAAAGAAACTTTCAGTTACCTATTGCGATCTGTAGAACTTTAATTCTTCACTTTGTCAGCTGGGAGAGGCTGCATTTTTGTGGTTTTTGCGCGTACCCATATTACATCTCCGCAACGTATATGTAGACTTTCTCTTTTCAATCGAACTGTGAAATCTCTTTTCTATTTATTTTATTATTCCAGAACTACTTTCGCTGTTGATATATGTGGTTATTTTTTCCATGCTCGAGAAGAAATATTTCTGTTCTCTCGATGCATCTGTTTCTTTTGTTTTTCATTACAATTAACCAAGAAGAACACATTAAAGATTTTAGAAAAAATTGAGAATAATCACTTCAACCATCATTGACACAAAAACATAATAATATCATTATAAATACTAATTTATGTTTTCATTTACTTCAGATAAGTAACTATACGATTTCAGTGAACCGTGTTCTTGACGATGTTCTCAGTTCGGATTTAATGATAATGGGTTTGGGTATAATCTGCGCTACTGAGTAAAGGTAAGAAATATCTTTCCCTGTTTTACTTACATCTCATTTTTTGAAGTGTGAAATGAAATAAGAAATAAAGCACACAAAGATTGCATAACTTATATATATTCTTAAAATTCTAAAAAGTAGCTAAACTATTTTTTGAAGTGTGCGAGTATTTAACTACAGTCTGACATTGTGAATAAATACAAATATTTTAACACTTATATTTTATATAAAGTGTAAGCATCGTTTCAGCTGAATACAATACTTGATTATTCTTAATTCTTACTGAATTATTTTAGCTTTTAAAATATTCATATATTTATTACATAAGATTTTATTATCTATATAAATAAAATGAGCATACTGAAAGATACAGTTATCGAAAAATTTACTTCAAATAACTATGATACGTGGAAACTACGTGTAGAAAATTACCTTCAGAAAGAGGACCTTTACGATGTTATAATTAACGAACCCCCAAATCCCATCACAGAAGATTTAACAAATAAAAATAAAAAAGCTAAAGCAATTATAAATTTACTAATTGATGATGATCAAATCATCCATATCAAAAACCTAGAAATTGCCAGAGAGGTATGGAATGCACTTAGGAGTGTTCATGAGAGAAGTAACTTGTGTAGTAAATTATATCTTCTCCGAAAATTATACTCTAGAAGGTTAGCAGAGAACGGAAACATGGTAGAACTTTTAACGAACATTTATCGGTTATATAAGTTAACCGCCATTGGTGAAACAATTAACGATCAAGAACTGGCGGCCTTATTGTTATGTTCTCTACCTCCAAGTTATGACACATTGATCTATGCTCTTGAAGTGCGCAATGATGCTGATCTAACACCTAATTTTATCAGAGGAAAACTAATTGATGAATATAATAAGAGACAAAATAATACAGAAAATTCAAAAAATCATTCCGCTTTCAAAATAACAAAAAATCAGCAGCAAAAATTAAATAAGTTCTGCAGGTACTGTAAAAAAGGTTTCCATAACATTGAAGATTGCTGGAAGCTCAAAAACAAAACTGAAAAGCCTAAACAGAAAAATTATGGGAATATTTTTTTTGGTACGCCTAATAGGTCGGCTGTATGCTTTGAAAACAACGTTGGCGCGAATGTTTCTAAAACCAAAATTTCGATAGGGAAAAATATACGGATAAAAACTTAACATTTTTCGTCGGTACTAGCTCCAAAGATTTTTGTGGGTTGTCGATTCAGGGTCTTCAGCACACATTTATAATGACAAGAGTAAATTTCATGATTTTAATTATGCTACATCTAACGTAACAATCGCGAACAGTCAAGAATTACATTCTGATGGTTATGGATCTGTAAAATAATATAGGATATGCACGAATGGAAGGAAAATTGTTATAAGATGGATAGTAAAATTTTTAGAGGATAGGAATCATGATTTAATTAAAAATAATGTGTCAAATGAAAATAATGAAACACTAAGCGATAAAAATTTGCAATCAACAATGCAACTAATTATGATGAAAAAAATTGTACTGATAATGATATACATAGTCAGGATGCGAAACCAAATACACCAGGCACTCCACTTAACCTACCATGTAGGTCCAACAGACCAAACAGAGGGGTTCCCGCTGACAGATTCGCATTTTTAATAAACGGTGTTCGGATTAAAGATCCAAAGTGTTAGGATGATGTGATGAAAACAGAGAATCCACTGGAAAGGCACAAATGGATAAATGCTACGTTAAACGAGATAAATTCACTCAAAGAAAATTGTACTTGGGAATTAGTTGATGTTCCACCAGAAAAAAAAATCACCGGTAGCAAATGAGCTTTTAAATCGAAACACAACAGTCAGGGTCAAATAGAAAAATACAAGGCGAGGCTAGTAGCTAAAGGTTTTTCACAGAAATTTGGGATCGATTACGATGAGACTTTCGCACCTGTTGCGTCTCATTCCACCATAAGAAGCTTTTTGGCAATGACCTTACATAAAAACTTAAACCTTAGACACATTGATATAAAAATGGCCTTCTTACATGGGGAATTAAAGGAGGAAGTTTACATACGTCAACCTGAAGGGTATGAAGTCCCCAGATCCGAACACAAGGTTTGTAAACTCAAAAAGGCAATTTACGGGTTAAAGCAAGCAGCGAGAGCTTGTTGTATAAAGATATATAATTCGCTATTAAAGTTATGGTTTAACCAAAGCTCAATTAACAAGTGCTTATATAAAAAAAACACAGATAACAAAACAATTTATTTAATTGTTTACGTTGACGATCTCCTCATTGCAGGGGAAGATCATAATATTAATAAACTAATATGTCAGTTAAAGAAAGAATACCCTGTGACGGATTTAGGTGCTGCCAAATATTATTTAAGTATAAATATTAATCGGCCAGATCAAAATACAATGACCCTAGATCAGGCAAACAAAATTCATGAATTAATAATCAAATTTGGTTTGGAAAATTCAAAGCCAACCGATACACCTATGAAACCGGGCTATGTTAAATTGAACAATGATGAAAATCTCTTGCCGGATAATATAAACTATAGACAGGCGGTCGGCGCACTACTTTACATTTCGACCGTTTCCAGACCTGACGTTTTCGCAGCCGTCAACATCCTATGTCGTAGAAATGGACGTCCCAGAGCAAAGGACTGGGAAGTGGTAAAGAGAACAATTAGGTATTTTTTTAAAAAAAAACGATCTTAAGTTAACATATACGAATTTTGAAGAACCTGTCTTGAGGGCATATGCCGACTCAGATTGGGCAAACGATCCACTTGATCGGAAATCTGTTTCAGGAAATCTTTTCGTCTTGGGATCCAACCCGATTTTGTGGTCTTCTAAACGACAGACTTGTCTCGCTATGTCTTCAGCAGAAGCGGAGTACATCTCAGCAGCCAGTGCAGCTCAAGAAATTCAGTGGTTGATTAAACTGCTGAACGAACTTGATATACCTCAAAAGTGCTCGGTCACATTGAGGGACGATAATCAGTCCGCAATAAAGGTTGCAGCATCTGACAAATTTCATAACAAGACGAAACACGTGGATCTGCGGTGTCATCTCTTAATAGATTTGGTGGGCCAAGAAATCATAAAACTCCCTTACGTGAATACAGAATTGATGACCGTAGATCTTCTTACAAAACCACTCCCCAAGACCATATTCATTTTTCATAGGAAAACAATTTTAAATATTTAACTTACCACTTCAGGGTTTAAGGGGGGGATGTTGAGAGGTATGCAATCCCTGATAAAGAAACTTTCAGAGACTTATTCCGATCTAATAATAGAACTTTAATTCTTCGCTTTGCCGGCTGGGAGAGGCTCATTTTTGTGGTTTTTACGCGTACCCATATTAAATCTCCGCAACGTATATGTAGACTTTATCTTTTCAATCGAACTGTGAACTCTCTTTTCTTTTTATTTTATTATTCCAGAACTACTTTCGCTGTTGATATATGTGGTTATTTTTTCCATGCTCGAGAAGAATTATTTCTGTTCTCTCGATGCATCTGTTTCTTTTGTTTTTTATTACAATTAACCAAGAATAACACATTTAAAGATTTTAGCTGAAATTAAGAATAATCACTTCAACCGTCAATGACACAAAAACATAATAATATCATTATAAATAATAATTTATATTTTCATTTACTTCAGATAAGTAACTACGATTCCAGTGAACCGTGTTCTTGACGATGTTGCTCAGTTCGGATTCAATGATGATGGGTTTGGGGATAATCTGCGCTAATGAGTAAAGGTAAGAAATATCTTTTCCTCTTTTATTTACATCCTCATTTATTTACATCTGAAGTGTGAAATGAAAGAAGAAATAACGCAAAGATTGAATAACTTATATATATTTTTCTTTAATACTTTCTATGTTTAAAACGGTACTATAAATATATTCCTTATATTTTAACTAAAATAAGAATTGATAAGAGCTAATTTTATTTGCTATTCCTTCAAAATTAATAAAATGCATAAAAAAGTACAATTTTAACAGATACTTTCTGGTTAAATTAAATATCGATAGATGGCACTAAAACAATTTCAGCCACAAAACTTTAATCTCGCGGTTAATCCAGTGCAAAATGATTCACAGGAAAGATTCACAGAATTAAGCTTATACTGAATTCAAAATTACTGATTATAAATGTAAATAAAAGTGAAAAATGCATTTCAAAATATTTAAAGGCTTTAATAAGCTTTTACAAATATTTTAAGAGCAGAATCCGATATTTGTTGACTAAAGCGCTCAAAAGATGTTATTATAACACCCCAGCTTCCGAAATATAATGCGGACGCCTATTACTACTTTAAATTGTAAAAAAAGAAGTAAATTAACTTCTTCAGCACTAATAATTTATTTACCGGTAAACCTAATGCCTTTTCCCATAAGAACATTCAAAAACATTAAAAATACAATTTCTTTTCACGTTACATCATGTACAAAAAAATGTCACGAGCATTAAAGGTGAAAGGATAAAAAATAAAAATAAATAAACATGGACAATAGGTTTAACATCCTCCCACTTTTTGATTATACATTATAATCAAAACTTTACACTAAATAAATACATTTACATAAATATCATAAATCGAGTCTTTCTGGAATCTTTATTATCCTGCCAGATCTCGTCTTTTTAATTTGTGTCTCGTCTTTTGGAGAATCAACCAGGTTTTCATTCAAAGTTGGCTTAGGAAAACTATTTTCCGTACAGTCAATCGATGACACATCGAGAGGGTAGATTCTTTGAATGGTCCGAATCATTTGTGAATGAGACATTTGTAATTTCAAAAGGCGAACGTCTCCATCTTGGCCTCGAATGAGTTCTGTAACGCGTCCTAATGGCCAATTGATCCTTTTCTTGTTATCTACTCCCACCAAGACAATATCTCCTACCTCAATTGAACGTTGAACTCGTCTACCATTCGGTCGTTGGATAAGAAGACCCAAATATTCTGATCTAAATCTATTTCTTAGATCCTTTTGCAGCTCTTGTCTATATCTAAGTCTTCGAGTGACAGAACTTTCTTCAACCTCATCAACATCTGGTAAACCACATTCATGAATATCTTTCAGAAACATGTCCGGAGAAATGGGTTTGATGGACTCCTTCTCTGACTTTTAAGTTAATGGTCGTGAATTTATAATGCTTTCACAGTCAGCCAATACAGTTATAATCTCTTCATAGTTCAAACAAGCTTGTCCTAAAACTCTTTTTAATAGATCTTTCATCAATTTGATGAGCCTCTCTCACCAAGCAGCCGTTGGAGGGTTAAATTTCCATGTGATAGAATTTATTGCTCCATGCTTCAGTATACGGTTCAGTTCAACCTTTTTAAAAAATTTGCGCGGTACCAACAAAATTGGAACCGTTGTCGCAATATATAATAGAACATCTTCCTCTACAAGATATCTTCTCAAAGCCATCAAAAATGCCTCTGTAGAAGCTGCAGTCACAAGCTCCAAATGCACAGCTCTGTAAATGGCACGTGTAAATAAGACAACCCAAGTCTTCTGTTTACCTTTAAGAAACAGAGGACCAGCTAGATCAATGCCGACAATCTGAAAAACTGCTGCATCTTTCACTCGATTTTCTGGAAGCAGGACGTTTCGGTCCCGCCTTTTCGGTCCTGCCATTTCGGTCACGCCGTTTCGGTCCCAAGACATTTCGGTCCTTAGCCATTTCGGTCCCAAGACATTTCGGTCCCTAGCCATTTCGGTCCCAAGACACTTCGGTCCCTTCTGCTGCAAACTGAATTTTTGTGAAATAAGACATAATTTTATAGGGAACATTGCAGAGTTTTTAATCTGAAGGCCATAAAATTTTAGTATAATGCGATTATAAGTGGCCGAAGACCGCACCCAGGTATAATTCTTATCCAAAATAATTATAATTCACACAAATATTGTATGGTAATCCTAATCATAATTGGTAATCCTAATTATAATTGATAATCCTAATTCTCAAAACATTTAGTTATTTTAATATAAAAATCAAATTAATATTTTTTTAAATATATTTCTTAATTAATAATATTATAAATTTACATAATGAATTTTATTTTAAAGTAAACTCAATACATAATCCATTTTATATTTAATACATCATTATATTTCCTAGTAGTTCTAAACTGAAATTTATCCTTTACTTGTTTATTTATTGTATATTTAAAATTACAGAAATTTAAAAAAAAATAGTACAATTAAAAATAAAACTAAAATAGTAATTTTTTTTTTTCTGGGAAAGTAGGGGCGAAAAGATAACAAATAAATAAATAAATAAATAAAAGCTTAGTTTTGTCCCTTAAAAATTGAAAATAAAATTATTAAAAATATTATTAAATTATATTTTAATGTATTACATGTATTAAATTATATACTATATTTTATATATAATATTTATATTATTATATTTTAAAATATTTTTATATTAATTTTATGTATATGAAAATAAAAAATATTCATTTTATTAGAATGAAATAGGCCCAGTTTCAATAAAATTAACTCACAAAAATTGTCTTCATGGCGTGAGGAGACTGTTAAAAAATGCAATCAATAAATACTATTATTTAAAAAAAAAAAAAAAAAAAAAAAAAAAAAATGTGGCGGAGACAAATTTTTTTCATAGCATGCCCAGTTACAAAATCATTATTGCTTTCGAAATGTTAATAATGGAAAATAACTTATGAAAACAAATTTATAAGATTCAACTTTGTATTATAAAAATAATAATAAAAATAAAAAAATTGTTCTTCAATAAATATATCTCATTTCTGAATTATCAAAGGAGGGGGTGTAGATGGGTGATTTGAGGAAATATGTATATATTATAACTTATTACTCTCTGATTGAAATATTAAAGACATTTATTATTAAACTGATTGGAAGAAAAAAATTAAACGCAGTTTTTTTATTATGTAATTAATGCTAATTTAAAGGTTCTAAAAATGTATGTGAAAGCCAAAAAAATATTTATGGCAGTTTATATAAAATACTTTTTAGTTTGTAGTAGTTTATAGAAGTTTATGTAAAATACTAATACTAATTATTAATAATAAAATTTAAAATATTTATTCTGATTAATAACAATACTACTAAAAGCAAAAGATAATATCTCCTAAACTTATATCACATTGTTTAATCAAACAAAATTTTCGGCTCGCTGTGATTTCATTATCACGAGTTATAAAAGGTTAAATTTATCGGACTCTTATAAAACTTGGGGGGAGGGAAGGGAAGAATTAAAAAAAATAAAAAAAAGGCTTGAATAATGTTGAATTTATACCATTTTACAGGCCCACAACAATTAGAATCCGACTTATAAGGTAGCGAGCAAAGAAATAACATGAGACCGAAATGGCCACGGACCGAAAGTTCTCGGGACCGAAATGGCCAGGGACCGAATTGTCTCGGGACCGAAATGGCCAGAGACCGAATTGTCTCGGGACCGAAATGGCCAGGGACCGAAATGTCTCGGGACCGAAACGACGGGACCGAAATGTCGTGTACCCCGATTTTCTGGTAGAGAAACTGGAGATGATTCTAATTTCTTTGAATTAAATCTTTTACAGATGGTACATTTTGATAAAACAGAGCGCACGGTTCTTATTCCATTCAAAATCCAGTATTTTTTTCTCTAAACAAATTTAAAAGAATCTGAGGACCTGCATGACAATTTTTTCGGTGGAAATACAAAATTAATCGTCTGATAATTTCGTGATCTGAAGGAACAACCATAGGTGTTAGAAAATCTAAATTGTCTTTTCTGTACATAATTTTAGTCTTTACACGTATTATGCCTACGTTATCCTTAAACGTCTCCAAAGTTTTCAATCTTCCCTCATTTTCATGTGAAAAATATTCTTTTTGTAACATCCAAATTATCTTCGTCTCTGCTCTCTTAAATTCTTGACTTGTCAATTCTCCTTTGATCTGCTCCTTTGGATTACAAGAATTATATCTCAAACGAAGTATCCAACCAAAAAGACGGACGATTTTCTCATAACTAGAAAAATACCGGTAGTACCAGTTTCTATCTGTATTTCCATCAACATTTACAAGTAATTTTGTAGGTTTCAATTTTTCCTTTTCAATTTCTTCTTCGTTTATGTTTTGACACGTGAAATTCATATATTTATTATATTCTTCAGAATCTTTAAGCCAATGCGATCCCTCCCACCATTTGAGAGGCACCAGATGTTTTGCTTTACATCCTCTAGATGGCAGGTCTGCTGGATTAATTTCACCAGGTATATGTTTCCATAAAAACGGATCACTCAATTTTTTAATTTCTTGAACTCTGTTTCTAACAAAAACAGACCAGTTTTCTTTCCTGGATATCCATGCAAGCACTGTTGTGGAATCGCTCCAAAAATATTTTTCCATATCTTCCCAGCCCATTGCTTCAATTAAAGATTTAGTCAATATAGCACCAATCAAAGCAGCTAAAAGTTCCATTCTCGGTATAGTTACGCATTTTAAAGGGCCGATGTGGGATTTTGCAGCAAGAAGGAATAATTCTACACGATCTTTATTTTCTACCCTTAAAAATATAACAGTAGCATACGCATACTGACTTGCATCGCAAAATGTATGAAGGATACAAGCTTTTAAATTATCTGAGATGAAATGAATATATCTAGGAATCTGAATTTCTTGTAAAATATTTAATTCACGAAACCATTCAATAAATTCGTCTTATATATCACCAGTGATTTCTTCATCCCATGACATTCCTTCTTTCCATGTTTTCTGTAGTATCATCTTGGGACATATCATAACAGGAGCAGTAAAGCCAACTGGATCAAAAACTTTATGTGCAACTGACAGCATGACTCGTTTTGTTATTTTTTCTATATTTATATATTTCATCCAGCTTACGTTAAATTTTAAAACATCTAGAAATCTGTTCCATTGTAATCCCAGTACAGTAGTATCTTCACTATTTTCGCTATTATTTCTTTCTTCTGTCTGTTCCCAACCTCTCATATCAAATCCACCTTTAGCCATAAGAGACTTAGAATCAGCAATAAACCTTTCCAATTCTTCCTTTGTTTGGACACTAGCAACGACATTGTCAACATAAAAGCTTCTTAGCAACTGCTGTTTAAGATTGGTGTCATATTCTTCATCGTTTTTAATGTGATATTCAATGACGGAAGCAAGAAGAAAGGGAGAGCTTTTGACTCCAAATACAACTCTAGTATGTCGAAACATTCTAATATTTCTTTCTTCTAGGTCACTCCACCACAAAAAACGCAAATAGTCTCGATCTTCTTTACGAACAGCTATTTGTAAAAATTCTTTCTTGATATCAGCTGCAACACCAAATTTCTTTTTTCTAAATCGTAAGAAAATGTCAGGAATTAATTCAATAAGATTTGGGCCACGATGTAAACATTGATTCAAAGATGGGTGAGTTTGTATTCTAGCTGATACGTCAAACACTGGACGAATGGGGGTTGTACTGTTTTCTTTTATCATTGGTCGATGAGGTGAATAGTTTCCATAACGATCCATTTCAGACTGTGGAGTTTCTTCAATTATTTTATCATCAAGCCACCCTAGAAGCACGTTTTCATACATTTGATAAAGGTTATCGGAAAGCAACTTGTTCGGAACATTAATGAATCTT
Source organism: Maratus speculifer (assembly GCA_964019185.1). Classification (NCBI taxonomy): domain Eukaryota; kingdom Metazoa; phylum Arthropoda; class Arachnida; order Araneae; family Salticidae; genus Maratus; species Maratus speculifer. Next base: position 118,065,546 of record OZ025291.1, read on the forward strand.
TTCTTGGCTAAACTCAGATTATCAGGTAGAGGTGGTGTGCCTTCTGACCAAGGCAAAGAAACTTCATAACGATTATCTTCATTCATTTTTACTGTCTGTAAAAATTGTTCTTTAACCTGACGATCAATTTCCATTTTAGATTGTTTTTCAATCGGATCATGTATTCCTAGTAAATCCAATATCCATAAATCGGCAATCTCTGCTTCTTTTACGAACATAGACGTAACTGATAAAGCTAAGTTATCTTTAGACGTATTATCTTGTGGTACTTTTCCCATTAAGGTCCATCCCAAATATGTTTCTAATGCAACTAATCCTGACGAGAGTATTTCTCTACGACCTGTCAGTAATTTTTCCATTACATCGGCTCAAATCAGTACTTGAATGGATTCAGGAGTCTTACCAACATCCGTCAAAGTGATGCCTTTTCTCGATAATTCTTTAAACCAAGATCCTTTTTCTACAGGCATAACATTTTCACATATAATGTCTTGATCCAAAACTTCAAAATTACATTTAAAATTTTCCTTTAAATCACTTAATCTTACTTTGTAGTAACGATGATTATAATCGTTTGTTGTAACTCCGTCAAAAAGAGAATGCGTAACTTTTTCTTCTCGAAGAGGTAAATAATCTCTTTCTTCGGCTAGTTGTGATAAAATGTACGCCCTTTGTGAACCTGAATCTAAAATCAGTCGAACATCTTTCTTCTTGTCGTCGGAAATGATTTTTGCTTTGAGCGTTTGAAGAAATACTTTAGGATTTCTATTAAAATTGGCCATATTTACTTCTTTTCCAGACGATTTTTCTTCCTCTTTCTTTTCGTTTGACTTGTTTTTATCTAGCATTTGACACATCATAGACGCATGTCTTTTATCACAAAAGAAACACTTCAAGATAGCTTTACATTGCTTCGTTGTGTGACCCGTTGCCAAACATAAACAGGAATATCTTTTATCCTTTAATATATTCTGCTTTTCATTAAAAGTCATCTTTCGTGCCGAAAAGCATTCTGAACTCAGAGGTCTTCCGTTGCAAAAAACGCAATTTTTTCTTAAATCTGGTTTTAATAAGTTGTTAAGAGGGTAGCAGCAGTTGGTAAATGCTTAGTAGTCTCATTTTAACCTTTATTTTCCCTAAAGTTTACATCATCTCTTTTCGTTAAACCAAAACCTGACACTGTTAAATTAATTCTTTCATCACCTTCAACTTCAGATTTGAGAAACATCATTAAATTATCCAGACATTCTTTTGCATCAGAACTAATAGGAGTCGCATGGGTTCGATTCCACGCTTTCAAAAATTCAGCTGTAAAACAAGATTCTACCATTGGATATAAAATTGAAGCGCATTTATCAGTTATGTGATTCCTAGCGTCTCACGAGCTCGTAAATACGATTCAAGTTTATCATATAATGTTGTAATAGAAAATTTTCCTTTTGATAGAACAGAAATAATTAATTTTAACAATTCTCTGACATACACTTCTATCAAAAGATCTTCCCTACCGAAACGAGCCTTAAGACTCTCAATAGCTTTGGCATAGTTGGCACCAGTTGGCGGAAAACTATCAACAACTTCTCGTGCTCTAGATCCAAAGACTGTTGCTTGGATCAAGTATTGAAATTTATTTTCTGGTGCAATATCAGGATCATTGTGAATTTATTCAAACTGACTCCAGAACGGCAACCATTCTTTTAAATCACCATCAAACTGGCGAAATTCTAACTTCGGTAATGTAAATTTCCGTTTTGAATTATTCATATCATAATCACTTGAAATGTACTCGCCTTGTATTTGTCCCTGAGATTGAATTTTAGCTAGTTCCAATTGATGATCTAATTCCAGCTTTCTTAGCTCAATTTCCGATTCTAGCTTTCTTAGCTCTTTTTCTTGCTCTAACTTTTCCTTTAATTCTAACTGCTTTAACTCTTGATCTGACTTCTCCTTCTCTATCCCTTTAGCTTCGTTTTCTTCTTCCTTTCTATCCGCACAGCGTTAGATAAAATTTCTTGTACAAAAGCAGGATCTTAAAAAATGCGGACGCCTATTACTACTTTAAAATGTAAAAAAAGAAGTAAATTAACTTCTTCAGCGCTAATAATTTATTTACCGGTAAACCTAATTCGCGTTTGAAATGAAATAGACGCCCTCTCGCGGACAAAGTCTGAAACGAAATAGAACTGATACCGTGAGCATCTTCCGCTGAAATCAGTGTTTAAAAGGCCGATAAATAAATAAACAGTTCTATAATAAATAAATAAATAAATAGTTCTATAACGCATGCAACGTTGGGTTCTTTGTATTAAAATTATCTAAAATCAAAATTTTATACACAAAGTTTAGATCTATAATATAAAAAAGTACATTTGACTTACTCATGGCAAAATAACATGACAGCAACACAATGCTTGCATGATTCGCTTGCTCCAGCCATTGCTCCCTCTACAATTCCTTATCACTGATGACGTAGTGGAGGCGGTTTCCCTGACAACGAGCGCGCTGTTTTTCAACAAGCTTCGTCGCGATTGTGAAACCAGAGCCACGGGGTATCTGTAAAATTTCTCTCTAACTTGTTTCTGCCGGTGTTTTGCTGCGGCAGAAGTGATTATAATTCTAAAAAGTTTAAGTTAACAAAATCTGCTAATAACGCCTATAAATTTTCTTCTTATTTCTAACTTTCATGTAAATAAATATAAAATTAAAAAAAAAAGTGGAGACGAAGGAATCGAAAATATTGCGTATTAGTTTTTGTGCTTCTAGACGATCTTTTTTTCCAAACTATTTTCATATATGTTGAAGAATTCATTAGATTTCTAGGGGTCAAAATGAAAATTAAGTAATCAAAAAAGATCAATGTGTAACTAAAAAGTTTTCTGGTTAATATATATATATATTAATCAATTAAAATAGAAAAAAATAATAGCTTTAAAAAAAGTTGAATGAATATTTTCGATTCAAAATGGGGTCACTTAAAAATTTACTGTTATACGATATACATAGTATTGTACATTATTGAAGAATACTTTTAAACTGGTTGATTTATGGCAGAACTTAACTGGCAATTGAAGATTTGCTCTAGTAAATGATTTAATACTTCAGAGAGAGTGGAAAAAAAAAACCCACTAAAATTTAAGCCTTTAATCAAAATTGTAAGAACGAGTCTTACCAAAAACTAGTCGTTGGGGGCCACCGTAATACTTACCCATCATGGATATGTATATGAAAATAAAACATATGAAAACTATTTATACAATGCATTGTAGTTCATAAACAAAATTTAAATATTGTTAACATACATAGTAATGCTATATTAAATAACTGCTGATGTACCAATTTCGACAAATTATATAAAACGCCAAAATACTCAAGTAGTACCGAACTGCGTAAAAGAAACATCCTTATAACTCCAAAAATAATAATTCTATTAACTAACAATTAATTGCGTCGGATTAAGCGTCTCATTTCCAATTAAAATATACCTCTGAATTGAAATTTGAATGAAATACAGGGTCATGAAAAATCGAAGAATATGGAAAACAGGATTACAAATATCTCGGCAACTAATAATCCGATCGACTTCGTTCTATATGCAAAATGTGTGTTATTTTATTGCCTTTTACATCCATTCCTTTGAACAAAAAAATTCGAAAATTTTTATATACCTTTCATCAGAACGAATTTTTCGAGAGTCCGAAAAAAATAGTTCCGGATAATCGAGGTTGCTGATATTAAATAGGGTTCGTCCCATTCTTACATACTAACTACATACAAAATTTCAAGTCTCTATCTCAATTTGTTCGGGAGATAGAGCGTTTACAGACAGACAGACAGACAGACAGACAGACGGACGGCAAAATTTTTTTTCTAAAAATATGTTTTTCGGAATCTCCACTATCTAAAACGTGTAAATCCGTCAAAAAAATTTTTCGATTTTCAAAACGATTGCAAGACTTACCCTATACTACGTATGATGGGTAAGTAAAGGGGGGGGGGGGATAATGTTTAATGTTTTTTGACCCAATTGTTTAGAATTTAATTCAAACATTTTTGAATCTTCAGGAAAATTTTTGCAACTCATATTCCGATGACCAATGTGTTTTTATTTTGGTATAAGACATGTGATTCTTAATATATATATACACATTTATAATAGTTTAATATTCATATAAGGCCAAAGAATCGCCTTTTTTCCCCCAGAAATTCGAATGGTTCATTTTAAATATGGGGGAAGGGAATGTTTTCTTCTGTAAACAAAATGTAGAATCTAAATAATCCATAAATTTAGTTAGAATTTTATTTTTCAAATTTAATTTAAAGGCGATTAGATTATTTTTAAAGTAAATGAAGCTGTAATATCTTATTTTAAATTATCATTAAACTTTTATTTTTTTCGGGGGGGGGGGGCGATTATTTAAACAATTCAATTATTTCTTGTATTCTGACCGTTTTCCTTTCTAGCAACCGATTAATTTTTAGATCGCAATTCGGACAAACACATATATAAAAATAAAATCAATGAGAATAAAATGCAAAAATAAAATAGGGATTTTCGGTTCCTATTTATTTAAATAGGCATTTTAATTATATAAAAATTCTGCACCGAAAAAGGCAAAATTTTAATTTGCTTTTTAGCTGCAAAAAATGTTTTTTTTACACCTCCCTCCCCTTGTAGAGGGGGCAATGCTCCAGCACAGCATGGAACAAACAGCAAGCACTACGTAAACAAACGATTATCAGGTCTGTACAATGCCACCTTTCGGTCATTACAAACGCGAATACCTTTTTCCATAAGAACATTCAAAAACATTAAAAAACAATTTCTTTTCACGTTACATCATGTACAAAAAGAAAGTCACGAGCATTAAAGTTGAAAGGATAAAAAATAAAAATAAATAAACATGGATAATAGGTTTAGCAATATCAATCGTATAGTCCATAAGCAGACAGCACAAAAACCTAAGGTATCGAGCACAAGATAAAGATATTTTTTTATGGAAGAGTAGTAACAGGAGAATCTAATGATCCATGTCTGCCAGAAGCGAAGTGGTGCATAAGTTAAAAATTAATACCACTAGTAGTTTACTCGACGGCTTATCATTATGTTTACTGTACAATCATTTCATACTTTTGATTGTACGGCAAGCACAATGATAAACCTACGAGTAAACTATTAGTGGTATTAATTTTTGGTTTATGCACCGCTTCACTTCCGGCATACATGGATCATTAGATTCTCGTATTACTATTACTACTCTTCCATAAAATAAAGGTATTTTCTTGTGCTCGATATCTTAAGTTTTTGTGTTGTCTGTTCTTGGAATATTCTTTTCTTTTAATTACATCCGCAGTTGGTTTTCATGTCCGATATGGGGGGCAGAAGTAATGTTAAACAGAGAGGGCTTTGTGGTGGCATTTACAGCTGTGTTCTGACATCTTACAGAACGAATTTGTGGCGAATTATGACGTCACGGGAAAACATTCTTTCATATCCTATGCCATTTCGCATCTAGCGAAAAGTGCTATTCTGGGATTCGGTTTCCGTATGTTCGAAAGTGATTACCGATGCAGGATGCCATCCGAAAAGGCATGGATAGAACTACGTCACTTTTTCTAATATAACCAATGGAAATCCGACACACAGAATTTTTATCGAATTGCAGTTATTCTGTCGCCATCTATACGAAAGATAATGAAATACAGCTAGATTGTTCTAATGAATGAACTTAAATTGTATTTTATAAAATATATTGTTTGAAATAAATACACTAATAATTTATTTTGAAAAACAAAACGTATTACATTGAACGTTTTCGTGCAATTTATTATCAAATATCAATTATATATAATGGCCTTTTAAATAGTTTATAAAATTAATTTAAATTCCGTATATTTGAATTTGTAACTAAAAATAATTTATGAGTTTATACTTTTAGATAAAAAAAATCAGTATTTATCAAAGTAATAACATAGCCCACGATGATATTTCTATCGATTAAAAAATGTTTTAAAAAGAAAAAGAATTGTTATTGTATTCAGTTAGATTATAACCCGTCCCACATAGCATGCATGGTCACAGTGACGTCACTGTGAGTCACTGTGGTCACATCACATCTGTGACCAAAATGACACCGCTCAGTGACGTCACATTGTGACTGAAATGTGACGTCCCATCTGTGACCAAAATGCCACCTCTCAGTGACGTCACATTGTGACTGAAATGTGACCTTCTTAGAAAATTAAAAAATATATACAAAAATTCTTCAAAAGATCCCTCATAGCATGCATGGTCACAATGACGTCACTGCGAGTCACTGTGGTCACATCACATCTGTGACCAAATTACCACCACTCAGTGACGTCACATTGTAACTCAGATGTGACTTTCTTAGAAAACTTTAGAAAATTACAAAAATTCTTCAAACCATGCTATTTACTGGCAAAAAACTTGTTTTCTGGCATTTCAGAAGAATATTGTGCAATCGCTGTTATGCCACACGTTACATGCACTGCGTGTAACGTGTACTACATATCACATATATGAGATAAACCTCCCATCATATGAAACTAAGCACCCAGCAATGAACCTATCAGTGAAACTTTCATTTAAGGAAATTTCTCGTTACACTTAAATGCTTCGTTATGAAAAAAATATTGTTGAATAGAAATCCACGAAAACTCATGAAATTAGTATAGTAAGCTACAAATAAAAATGGAAGTATTATAAATGGTATAAAACTGTGTTTTAATTTGGATAGTAATTTTTGTTATGCAATATAGCCACATAAAAAAAATTCATTAGTATAATATCTAAAAAAACCACGTAATAAAGGAAGAGAAACAAAAACTGAATCGCAGCGTTCTATTTCTCGTTTTCTCGTGTATTTCAAATCGAAAAATAAAAAAAAAATTGGAATATTACTTTGTGTGCGATCTCTTATGAAAGATACAATCATAAAAACTTTCGCATCTTTTTTAAGAATTCAGAGAATGGACCTATAATATTTTCATGGAATTAGAATCCCTTTCTTAGCATATCGAAAAATTTTCGCATTTTTCCCTTTTTATTTAAAAGATAAAATAAATACATAATTTCAATTCATACAATCCGCTGAAATATATTCACCAATCAATCTTAACAGCAATCTATCCTTTTGAATATTGTGCACTCACGGAAGTGCAACAAATTTTGCTAAGTAGAATTTTTTTTAATATGAATATTAATTTAAATGTTAATTGCGTTCTAAATGAAGGTTCAACAGAAAATTAAAAAAGTAGTTAATTTCATTAAATATGGGCTTCGTTAAATGAAAGTTCCACTGTATTTCGAAACTAATTGAAAGTAAAATAGAAATGCGTGAAAAAAAAAAAAAAATTAACTCACAATTTTAATTAGGGATACCCTCATAAAACTAATGCGCATGCGCATTCAACTTATAAATCTTCCAAGCTCAAACAACCAATAATAACAAAAAAATCACCTGCTTAAAAAATATCGTTTGGCAACGACCAGAATAGTTGACACTAATGTATTTATTCTTTAGAATATTAGGGGTATTTGTGTGCGAAGTGTGCACGTTGTTGAATTTTTTGTTTTGTTGTTCGGAAAGTTCTACCATTTCGGTTCAGGTTGTATATTACTCGTTTTTTAGTTCACTTACACTGTAAGCTAGGTTTTTATTTTGTGTTTTGCTCATTTTTCGTGTTGTATTGTTGCGTGGCTCTAGTTCATGTTGTTACAGAGCTGAGCTGTTTATCATGTCGGGGTCACCCCAATCTCTAGTAGTCAACGATACTACTCCATCAAGTGTACTTACTCCAGATAATAATATCGAAATGGAAAATACAGAAAAACAGGTTGAAAATAGTGCTTTGTACAGGTCAAGTAAATCTCAAGTTGAAATCTTAAATGAAGCCAATGAGGATGGCATAGCGAGTGTTGCGATATTGGTTGCTGCTGTTTCAGGAACAATTCCGAGTTCTCATCCGAAGGCTCTACGGGACGCCATCTCGACACAAGTTGAAAACCACATGGGAATAAATTCGCTGCGGCTATCTCGACAAGGAAAGCTCACATTGACTACACAGAACATCGTAACGGCTACTCAAGCGTTAAACATCAAAACACTCCTGGGTATCCCGGTTTCTGCCCAGCTGCTAACGGACAATATTACCACCAGGTTTCTGCTGCGCAATATGAACCCTCAAATTAACTGCAAAGACATAGCTGAAGAACTTGAATTTTCTGGAATTCCCGTCTTGGAGGTCCGTCGATTTATGCGTAAAGACTCTGGCCCCACTTCGACTGTTCTGGTGACGAAGCTGGGATGCAACTTGCCGGATACTGTTAAACTGTGGTATCAAGTCTTCCGCATCTCATTGTTTATTGATAGGCCGAGACAATGCCGTAAATGTTGGAAGTACACTCATGGTGCCGGTGTTTGCAGAAGTGACTTTGTGTGTGCCCAGTGTGCTAATGTTCATCCGGGTTCCTGTACGGTGGACCCCCCCCCACTTGCGCAAACTGCAAAGGCAGCCATCTTGCCACAGACAGGACTTGTCCTAAATACATACAGGAAACTCGATTTTTGAAATTTAAGTGTGAGCACCACCTGGGTTTTAGTGAAGCACGGAAATTATTCCCGACCAGCGGCTATGCTAAAGCCGAGTCCTATGCCCAGGCCGCCTCTGCCTCTCCCCCCCCCTCCGGCGGACTATATCACTAGATTGGACCTTCAGACTATGCTACAAGGTTTTGCCGAGAATATCGCTGCTATGATGCAATCTGTCCTGGCAGCCCAGGCTCAAAATTATGAACATATGTTGTCTGCTGTCACCACATCTGTGGTAGGGGCCCTGCGGGACGCTCTCTCCCCAGGTCACCCCCCTCCTTCACATAGCGCTACTGATAAACAGCAAAAGCCGGGTCACTCGTTGACTCGCACTATTTCCCGCAATAGCAACGTCAAAAAATTGTGCACCGGGACGTCGAATCCAAACAATCTTCAAACTCAGAACATGGACTCTTCCTCAGGGGATGATTGGACTTTAGACGAGCATTCCTCTATAAGAGACAAGCCCGAGCTCAACGCCTCCATCACTTAGAGTGGTTGAGGTAAGCGTCTTCTTTTGTATATTCCTTTTCCTTACTGGTTTTTGTTTTCATGTTTATCTGCAGTTTGTGGAGTTATTGTCTTGTCCTATTTAGTTATTTTTGGGTTTTTGTTTCGCAATCGAGTTTTTTTCCATTCTTGCTTTCCGTGTCTGAGTTCCGGGGGTTGGGGTACTCGTATCTTTATTTGATGGGGTTTCTTTACAGAAACTCTCTATTTGTGAGTTTTCTTTATGGTCAGTTTTTTAGTTCATTGGAACTGTAGAAGTGTCCGGGCCAATGGCCACTGGCTTCGCTCTCCCACCTTCGCCCAGGCTCGCATTATTTGCCTGCAGGAAACCTTCCTTACGCCTTCGGATAGTTTTTCTCTCCCGGGCATGAATGTTTTTCGGAAGGACCGCCTGGATGCTCGCGGTGGTGGCCTTGTGACGGCCATTAAGACCTCTTTGGATGCTCTATTGGTGCCTTTGCCTCCCTGTCCGCAGCCAGATTTTGAAGCTTTAGCTGTGAAGATCTGGTTTAACCGCTCCTGGGTTTCCCTGATTAATGTCTATTCCCCTTCGGGTCTTTTCCCGGGTGAGTGGCTCTCTGGGGTCCTGGATTCGTTGAGTTCTCCTATCATCCTCTTGGGTGATTTCAATATCAATCTTCTGGGTCATGACCCTCCGTTCCCTCCTAGGGTTCGTCACCTATTAGATTGGGCTGCCTCTCATGAGATCTGTTTCCTAAACCTGCATTCGCCGACACGCTCTGCTCCTAACGGGTCGGCTTCGTTGTTAGACCTTACCTTGTTGTCCCCTTCACTTCATAGGGACATCCACTTCTACATCCACTCTGATAACTTTGACTCAGACCATCATCCGGTCTTTCTGTTCCATAATAGCCTGATCGCCCCGGCTGGTCCGGGTCGGGTTTTGGTCAATTGGTCTAAGGCTAGCGCATGCCTCAACGAGATGTTAAACGCCTCCAATCCTACCTACTCAGAGTTCGAACAGTTCTGTCACCGGGCTATCCAGGCTCAGCAAGTGTTCCGGCGTTCCCAGGCGGCCCCGTCCCCACCTTGGTGGGACGCTACCTGCCAATCTCTATTGCGCCAGAAGCGGAGGTCCCTAAAGTGGGCCCGCTCTACTTGTTCCAGGGATCATTGGAAAAATTACAAGCTGTTTGCTGCCAAACTACGGCGTCACATGAAACTCGTGTCTCGTCAATACTGGGATAAGATTTGTCGGGATAGCTGCTCAAGTGGCAGAATATTCAAGATTCTGAAGCGTCTTGCTAACAGGGAGTCCACTCATGTGGACAATGTTTTGTGCAACCCTCACCCTGTGGTTTCTGCCCATCTTCAGGCCGAGGTTTTCTTGCAGCATTTCCAACAACTAGATGCCTACGAACCCCTGCCTTTTGACCTAAGTGACGGGGACGTTTCTTTGGATGCCAGGTTTTCTTTGGAGGAGCTTTCAGATGCACTCAAACATACCAGGCCTACGTCCCCCGGCGCTGACGGTATTTCCGCCCGCCTTTTGAAAAATCTCCACTCCGACAATCGGCAAAAGCTTCTCTCGATCTTCAACGCCTCGTTTGAAAGTTCGTCGCTTCCGGCTTCCTGGAAATTGGCCACTATCATCCCGATTCGCAAGCCGGGTAAACCGACTACGCAGACAAGTTCTTACAGACCGATTGCCCTGACTTCCGTCTGTGTCAAGGTGATGGAAAGAATGATCCTCCGTCGCCTCCTGATCTGGACCGGTGTGCGGAACACCTTTCCTCCCAGCCAGTTTGGTTTCCTCCCATTCAGAGACTGCACTACGGCTCTATGCACACTTGTTGATCATGTACGTCGTGCGAGGGCAAACAACCACTTTGTGGCCGCTGTGTGTTTAGATATTAAGGCTGCCTACGACTCCGTTTGGATTGACAACCTCATCTATAAATTGGCTTCGCTGGGAATTCGTGGGCGCATGGGCCGTTGGATCGCTGAATTTCTCACTGAGCGCCGGATCCAGATCAGATGGAGGTCGGCAACTTCTGGGGTTGGCCCCTGTCGTCATGGCGTGCCTCAGGGGAGTGTGCTCTCCCCTTTTCTATTTCTAATCTACCTGGCTGATATCGTGGAGACCTTGGAAGATGGCGTCTACCTCATAGTGTACGCTGATGACATTATCGTGTACGTAATTGGCCTTAACGAGCGTCGTGCCCGCGAAAAGCTTAACAGTGCCCTGCAGAGGATTTGTAATTGGTGTGCGGCCAACAAGCTAAGGATCTCGCCTGAAAAGTGCTTGGCCATAAATTTTTCATGCAGCCGTGACCCGGGCAACCCTCCGTTTGTTGCGGAGCAGGTCTCTGGGAGCACCACGGTGAAGATCTTGGGTATCTGGTTTAGTCGCTCCCTTAACTTTCGCTCACACTTTTCGATGATCCGTATCAAAGCTCTTCGGCGTCTCAACTACATTAAGGCTGTGGCCAGCCACCCCAGGGGTGTTTCCAGCACGCACCTGCTGCGCATAATCAATGCTCTGATCAGAAGCCTTCTTGAATACGGATGTGCGCTTTTCTTTGATTGTAACAAATCTGCCATGATCACTCTGGAGAGAATCTACTATGCTGCTCTTCGTACTGCTACTGGCCTTCCCATGTGCACCCCCATTCCAGTCCTTCAACGTGAAGCTGGTGCAACCTCAATCCGCAGTCGCCTTCTGTTCCTGGCGAAGGCTTTTCTCCTACGGCAGCTTGCCCTTCCCCCGGGACTTGTTCTCAGTGACTCTCTCAGGTCGACTCATCCTCCCGATGGCCTTGGCTCTAATTGGGCTCGCCTCTGTGACTCCTTGTCCGCCGCTTATGGCTTTGATTGTTCTAAGATACTTCAGTTCATCTGGCCTCCTCTTCCTCAGGAATTGACTCTTCACATAATTACTGAGGGCCTCCCCTTTCAGGACGTCTCGCTCCCTGATCGCGTCCTTGCAAGCGAATGGGTCCGCTGGCGCGAGGCCCACCGCTACTGTACTGTCTTTTCCTCCGATGCCTCCAAAGACTCTGCAAAGACATCGGCGGCGGCAATTGATGCCGACTCCGACCGTGCCGTGGCTGCCTTGCTCCATCATTGTAATTCCATTTTCACCGCCGAGGCGATCGCACTATGGTTGGCCATTACTCACCTTCCTTCGATACACAAGACTATTTTCCTTTTAACGGATAGCTTGTCTGTCTTGCGAGCTCTCCAGGCCTATTCACTTCGTTCTCCTAAGGTCATTCTACATCTGATCCATAGCATTTCGGTTTTGAGTAGTAGGGGCTACTCTGTCACTTTGATCTGGTGCCCCGCCCATAAGGGTATCGTCCCGAACGAGAGGGCCGACGTTCTGGCCAAAAATGGTCCTTATCTCTGCCAGTCCTTCCCTTGGGTGTCTCCGGAGGACCTACGCTCGCACATCAAGAAGAGCTGGCTTATTGAAAATGAGTTCTCTTGGCTCAACAGTGATTAAGCTCCTACTTACCCTCACCTCACCACTGACCGGTCTTATTCGTTGTGGACCCCCTCCAGGCGAACGGATGTGCTTATTGCCCGATGGAGGGCTAGGATGATCCTCACCCAGCAGCGTCTCTTTCGCATGAACCAAGTTTTTTCCCCGCTGTGTAGGCATTGTTTTGAGTTGGATACCCCGGAGCACGTTCTACTACATTGCATGGTTCTCAAAGACCCTCGCCGACAGCTGCTCTTGTTGCTCAAGCTACCTGCCTCCTCGAGCTATAGCGAGATCATGTCTGTGGCCCTCTCATCTCCTCATGGTGTTGCGGCCCTAACCCGCTTTTCACGTGTGGCTCTTCCCCATCTTGTTTGACCGCTCTAGCTGTTAGCCTGTGTGGGCTTATTATTGTTTTGTTTTTTCTTCCCTCGTCTGTCTGTGTCGTACATGATTTGACCCTGGCTGATTAAGTTTGTGTTTACCCTGGAGTTTCGAGACAAAAGCCTCCCTAACGGGTAGTAGCATACGTCTCAGTACTTGCCCACCAACCAACACCAACCAACAGAATATTAGGCAGCTGCTCTAGTAACTTTGTTATGATGTTATGTGTGTATATTTAGTACGTAAGTTGAAAAATTTTAAAAAGTTATGCAGAAATGCTACCAGGTGACATTTTATATTAAATGTCGGTCCGAAAAAATACAATTTCAGTGACGTTTCGTTAATATGAGCGCGCCAATGTCATTGTACTTCATTGGGACATTCCGACTTCGAAATTATATCCCTATTTGGATTATGAAACTGGAATTAGAGGATAATGCCGATAAGAAGGAGGTAAGAAAATGTTATTTTCCCTGTTTTTTTATAATGATTTCTGTTAATTTCGTAAAAAACATGTTATAAAAGGAATAACTATCATATTAATTTAACTTTTTTGAATTCACTTACCTTAGTAAATTCAATAAATTTAACATTTATTTTGTTGAAATACGGAACAGCATGCCAACGATTTGAAAATAGTTAATAATATTATTTTTAAAATGCACTTTAATCACATTTTTTAATTACATGGTTAAAATCACATTTTAATAAATTAAAAAATATACACATAATCAAAAGTTAACGTTATAATTAACATATAAAGGAGTTTGGGGTTGTTTAATTGTTGAAAATAGTGATAAATATGCTACTTTATGCACTAATATTGCAAAAATACTTTTGTAAAACTTTTTTATTACCTTTCTGAATTTCTCATAATCCCAAAAATTTGATAACTGTAATTCCATGACATTCATTATTTTAAACCATGTATCTAAAATAATTAAGATATTGATTTTGTGGTAATAACAATTATTGATTTTAAAAAATGAGTAATTATCGCATTATTTTATTAACTTTTGATATCTTAATTGTTAAATTGTGTTGAAAATAACAATTTTGTTTCATTAGTATGTGTTCATTAAATCCTGGTTCTAAATAGTCATAAAAACAATTACATGTACACTTTTGTGGGATGTACATTGCTGAAATTTTTAGTGTTTGATGTATTTCTATTATTTTCAATAAAATTTTGTCTGAAGGGGAAGTATTGGGAAGTGAGACTGAGAATACTTAAATATTATTAATAGATTCATCTAATACAAAAAAAAAAAATGAAACCTAACAATTCTAACTATTAATAAGGAAACTTTAAAAAAAAAATTCCTTAAGGATGTCCTTTACCGGCACATCTATACTATATGACATATACAATATATATATATATATATGAGTTTAACTACGAATTTAAACCGTGGTGTAATCATACATGCGCACAGGCCACTATAGTAAGAAAATAACTAAGCGTAATACTAGAACTAATTGCCTCATCTTCATTTGTACTCGATTTTCAAATAAAATCTGTATATTACGAATATTGCGCATAAACTTCACGCAGTTTTATCAAAAGATAATTCTATATTATATTTAACAGAATGATTTTAATTGGTAAATTAATCAAACGAATAATAATTTTCCAAAATGAGTAAAAAAGTGTTTAGGTTAGGATTCGAACTAGAGACCCTCGATGTATGCTGGCAATGCTCTTCCAACAGAGCAACTTAGCACGCACAATTCACCCGGAGAAATATCATTATATACTCATACGAATAGTATGCATTTATCATACGGGTAGTTTGAAAAAAAATTAAAGTATTATTACATAGGGTTATATATAATAATGATAAGTATGCGTTCGTATTCACTGTATGAATTGTGTGCGTCAGATTCTTCCAGGATAGTTCAGTCGACAAAGTATTGACAATTTGCGCGAAAGACTGCTTAGTTCGAATCCTGACCTGGACACTTTTTCAATCAGTTGGAAAATTAGAACAAAAGATAATTAAAAGATATAGGGTGGATGCTCCAGTTTTGGCAACTGAACAAATTTTGGCCACATTGGAATGATTTACCCTCTATTTAGGCTGTAAATTGATTTTAACAAATTGTATGCAATCTTACTCCTTAATCTAACACTCTTTTATCATTTCTAATCCCATTTGTTTATTTTTTGATAAAAAATGACTTGCAAAAAAAAAAAATGTGTAAAACTATAGTGTGCACTCACATATATTAAGGTTTTTGCTTAGGTAACAAGTTTTCATAATCTTTCAATATTAAGCATTTATCGAACTTTATTTGTTCTGAAACAAATTGCTATGAAGCTTTATGAAGTAGGCTTTCTCTCTGTTGCAATTCCATATTTAAATTAATTATTTTTACAGCTAAAAGTAGGGGTGGCCAAAACTGGTACTTTAAATTTGCTATGTGTACCAGTTATGGCCATGGTGTGGCCAAAAAGGACACAACATTATGCTCCACTTTTGGCCACAAGACTAATTATAGTGAAAATTTCAGCAATATATTTAGAAATGTTTTATGACTTATAAATTTAAAAGTTCAATAAAATTACAGCATGATTTAGTGGTTTCTTGTATTTTTTGAAAACAAAATGAGGAAGTTGCATAACTTTTGCAAAATTTCAAGCACATGAATTTAGAAATAACAAATAATGTGAAAATCTTTACACTATAAATAGGATTCATTTTAACAAGTTTAAAAAAGACAATTCTGTACTCTTAAAAATGGTCTAGATTAAACACTGTTATAAGATAGCAAGTAAAATTATGGCTTTTCAAAATTCATTGTCAGCTTTTCAAGATGGTTAAGTTTTGTAGTATCTCGTTCTACCTTGCAACACAAGTTTACAGACTGGAGACCAGTTTTTACTATTTTTGAATCTCAAGTAATAGGGTTGTGCTATTTATGATGGCCAATTATCTATATGAGAGATATGGGCCGAAGAGAAGGGGATTGCCCTCTGTGAAGGTCTTTCTAAGATCCTAGCCCATATTTACACAAGGAAATCTAAGGTTTGAAGAAAACTAATTCTAAATGATTAGGCTGACAGGCAGCTAAGTACGAGGAATTAAAGTTAAAAATCAGTTGAAAAAAATGGATTTTAGAGATTGTCAAAATACTATTTCATGAAAAAATGGAATAATTTCAAGATTCTAGTCATATAACTGTAAATATTGGTATAGTATACCATATGATATATATAAGTGAAAATATTCAAAATGTTGAAATAAGCTTTTTATGTCCTATAAGTCTTTTTTATGAATTAAATATATTTTTTGTTTTTAAATTTAAATGTTCAGTTAAAATCAGCTTAAGTATATTTTATTTGATGTTTTTATGATTTCATTAAAAAAATTGCAAATCTTTTTTATACAGCAAACAAATATGTGTGTGGTAAAACAGACTTTGCACAAAAATGCTTTATTTTTACTTATTATGAGTTAAAATATTTGCAAAATTACAAGATATTAGGGTGGCCAAAACTGGTGCAAATTGAAAGAAATTACTTAACGAGTTATTACTCACAATCTAAAATATTTGATAGAAAGTTATTATAATTAACAGAAAGCAACTAAATTTACTAAAGAATACTGTTATTGCGATTTAATATGCTTTATTCAGTCTAAAACTATAAAATTTCCATTTCAACTTTTCTCTTAATGTGGCCAAAATTGGAGCATCCACATAGACATCAGGATTATTGGTCAGAAATATTGGCAAGCTGTACAGTTTTAGATATGTGCTGGGATTTATGGATATTAAAGCGAGTAAAAGTTTTTAAAAAAAAGTTCAAAAAGATTAAATAGTTTGAGCAACACACTACAAAATGTGTGTCAGTTATAAATAAAATTGAAGCTATGCAATTTTCAGCATGTGGGGAAAAATGTATAAATATTTTTGAAAGATAATATTTTTCAAATTTTGAAAACAACACCAGAGTCGTAAGGCATGTGAGGTAAATCGAATTTTTAACTTTAATTTAGAAGAAAGTCTCCTTACTGCAGGTAACTATTTTTATATATTATACAGTATTTGTTCATAAATTGTCAATATATGATTTTAGGACTCAAACCCTATTTTAACAGGAACATGGCATGGAGTTATAGTTTCAGCAGATCCTGTTTCTTTTAAATTGTTAGAGAATTGTTAAGAAAAGTTAAATCGTCACAGAATCATCACAGTGTTAACGAAAGTTTTGTCACAAATGATCTACAGCGTGAGTCTAAAATAATGGGACAAACTTTAAGGGAGGTGGTAGAGCTCACTATAATAAATAATTATGGCATAGAAATGTATGACTGGAAGTGACGCGTTAAAACGCCACACTAGTCACTGCAAAAGACACAAATTATAATGTTAAGCGTATGGAAGCGCTATTTTCAAATATCTCGCTAAAATTTTAATATTTTCGCATATTTTTTTTTCCATAGGATAGCTGAGGACGACCTGCAACTGGGCTGGTTTTTACTTTTTTGATTTTGGTTACAGATTAAAAGTATAATACTTTAACTTTCAGAACCAGTTTAAACCGGTTCTAAAACTGAAACTATTGTAATATAAAAAAAAATGTAACCAAAATCGAAAAAGTAAAAATTTGCCCGGTTGTGGATCGTCCTCAGCTACCCCATGGAAAAAATATCATGTAAAATATTGAAATTTGAGCAAGATATTTGAAAACAACGCCCCTCCCAAAGACTTAACATTATCATCCGGGTCTTTTTTTGGTGACTAGTGTAGCGTCTTGACGGGTCACTTCCGGTCATATATTTCTGTGCCATCATTATTTGTTATAGTGAGTCCTACCGCCCCCTCAAAGTTTGTTCCATGATTTTGGACTCACCCTGTATTTCACAATTTAGTCACAATGTGACTTGAAAGCATTGTCACTTTCGTCACAATTTCGTCACAATGTTAATGACAAAATCGTCACAAATGACACACTTTTCACAAATTGGTCACATTGTGACGTCACAAAGTGGTCACAATGTGACGTCACAAACAAGCTCTAAAACGGCCATAACGACTTCACATTTTATTCACAGTGACTTCACATCGACGTCACGTGACGTCACATCGACAGTCACAAAGTCAAAGTGTGACTTCACAACGACGTCACCGTGACGTCGATGTGAAGTCACGGAGACTAAAGTATGAAGTCGTTATGGCCGTTTTAGAGCTCGTTTGTGACATCACATTGTGGCCACTTTGTGACGTCACGGTGTGACCAAAATGTGAAAAATGTGTCATTTGTGACAAATTGTCATTAAAACTGTGACTATTTTGTGACGACAGTGACAAGGTTGTGAAGACAGATTGCGATTATATTTTGATTTGACATTTTTGATGACAAATTTGTCACTTACTTTGTGACGGTGGCAGCATTGTCATCGTTGTGAAATCACAATCGGACACAATTACACAGTTATGAACATTGTTATGTAGTGTAAAATCACTTACATCTATAATTTTATTAGACTTTGGCGATACATCTCAATTAAAACTTGGGAGCTGTTATAAAAAGAATGTACCAAAAGAAAGTTGCTAAATCAAAATGTAATGTCGTGCAGACTTTAATCTTTGATATATTTTGTTCTGTTGCAATAAATGAGAATATTTAAGACAATTTAATATTCGATCTATCACAATTATTTCAAATTTAGCAATTTGTTTTTCTAATAAGCATTAAAATTATCAAAGAAACACTTCTTTTAAGGTGCAACAATAGTCACAGAAAAAGACCCGGATGATAATACAAAGTCTATGGGAGCGTTCTTTTCAAATTTTAATATTTTTGCATGATTTTTTTCATAGGATAGCTGAAGACGATCTACAACCGGCCTAGTTTTTACCTTTTCAATTTTGCTTATATATTTTTTATATTTTGATAGTTTCAGTATCAGAACCGGTTTAAACTGGTTTTGAAATTTAATATATATATATATTTAATCTGAAAATTGAAAAAGTAAAAACTAGGCCGGTTGTGGATCGTTCTCATCTATCCTATACAAAAAAAAAAAAAAAAAAAAAAAAAAAAAAAAATCCTGTAAAAATATTAAAATTTGAGCGAGATATTTGAAAAGAATGCTCCTACAGACTTTACATATACATCCGTGTTTTTTTCTGTGACTAGGACTGCACCATAAAGGAAGTGTTTCTTTGATAATTTTAATTCTTATCAGAAAAACAAATGGCTAAATTTGAAATAATTGTGATAGATCGAATATTCAATTGTCTTAAATATTCTCATTTATTGCAACAGAAAAAAATGTGTAACAAAGATTAAAGTCTGCATGGCATTACATTTTGATTCAGTAACTTTCTTTTGGTACATTCTTTTTATAGCTGCTCCCATGTTTTAATTGAGATGTATCGCCAAAGTGTAATAAAATTATAGATGTGAGTAATTTTACACTACATAACTATGTTCATAACTGTATAATTGTGTCCCAGTGTGACTTCACATCGTTGACAATGCTGCCATCGTCACAAAGTTAGTGACAAATCAAAAAATAATCGCAAACTATCTTCAAATACTGTCTTCTGTAAATATTAAAATATTATTAAAACATGCAAAAAGAAATTATAAAAAAAAAATCAAAGCTAAATATTTATTAGTATATTAGATCGTTTCAAAAATTATATTAATATTAATTATCAGAATAAGTTCAGCACAAATTATTTCATATTCTTGAAGAGATGGGATGATTCAATGGGAAGAGGTACACCATTCAAAACATTTTCAGTTAAGCATTCATGAAAACCTAAGATTATATGTAAAATAAAATCAAAGATTAATAGCATGTATTTTCATGAGATAAGTGATATGTTTCAAACTATGTTAATTAAATTATTAAACTCTTTGTATAACTGCATCAGTAAGAAAGCATCAACTTCAAACTCTTAAACTTTGAAGATTTTTTTTTTCAATAATAGAAAGAAAAAAATATTTTACTAATTTTATTTAAAATAATTAAATAAAGCAGTTACAATTGAAAGCAAAGTATTTTTATTTATTATAATAATTATTATCAATTTGTTGAAAAATTCCTCTTCGCTCTCTTTGATTTTGATAAGACACTACCAGTGCTATCAGAATATCTTAGATTATTCCAATTATTTAGCAGTTAGTATATTTCTAATAACTATCATCTAATTACCAAAAGGCTTTTTTCTATAGATTAATAAACGTATCAACTGTACTCTATATTATTATCACACAAGATTAAATTGAAGCCAGCGAAAGAAAAGACTTTTCTATAATACTTAATCTAACATATTATAATACTGTAAGTAACATGATATTCTCAAATGATCATGACTGATTTATGAGATTCATGTGTAATATTTTCCCGAATAAAACTAATCCATTAAGACATGTTCTATATTTTAATGAATATTTTTTATATAACGCTTTCAGTTCATATTTATTTCCCATAAATGTATACCAAAGCTTTATCATTTTTAAGCATTTGACTATAAATACATACACAACTTTTATTGTACAAATATACATGCATTTAACATCCTCAAACAATGTTATATTTAACAGCGATTAAAAAGAATTCTACGTTTTTAAAATCATCTCCAAACATTTGTTTAAAAAAAAAAAAGTTTAAAGTATTTTTTATAATGTACATAATTTATTTTAAAATAAATAAAAATTTTGTTTTAGCAAACGTTAGATAATTGCAAGCAAAATGTTAACAAAAATCTCCACAACAGAATAAATACTCTTTTTTAAGCAAAATTTTTACCATAATAATGTTCTTCACAAATGCAATAAAAAAGTCCTAACATTGAAAAATATTAAAAACTTACTTATTTAAATGTCCTATCAAATGTAAACAATCAGAAAAATTGCATCCGAAATGGGCTTTTCACCTACCTTGAGATGGTGAAAATAGCGCACGAAAGGATGTAAACATCCGAAATAAATTTTCGTCTTTTATCTTTCGCCAAATACGACCTATGCCGCGATGACATCAAAGTGACGTTTCAGAGGGCGGAAGAGCACGGGCACGGTTGCAAGTAAACTGTTATTTTCACTGTTTGGGTGGCAGAAACTTCACCGTTCCTTGTTTGTCGTCGTTTAAATCCATAGCAATCTTCCCGATATGACGACTTTTTCGTCCGATCACGATTATTTTTGGAAAAATATAGTCCTGTCTGGCCATGCTTAATCTTTTTCTAATGTTTCATTCCTTCCTCTGCCTCCCCCCCCCCCCGATGTATAAAAAAATTAAACATTTATTGTTGATCTCTATAGTTTAAAAATTTTGTTCCGTTTAGGGCTTTTTACTGATAATAAATCAATAATGAATAAAGCAAATTAGTTTCCTTCCGCCAAAAATTACACTCTCCATTCCCCCCCCCCCTCTCATCATATACAGTTTCATATTTTTAAAACTCTTTATTTTATTTAAATAAAATTTGCCGCATTTGTTTCTGACTTATCACAATAAATAAATAATAATCTAGATTATCTCCAGTTTATCCTAAATATGTACGCTTCCATCCTTAGCTCCCCCTCCCCTTTCCCATCATGCAAATAAGTTCAACATTAAATATATACAGGGTGATTCATAAAAGATGGGCAGAACTTTAAGGGGTTATAGTACACTTAAAGACAAATAATATTAAATAGGAGACTAAGGGTCCCAGACGTATTCCCAAGGAGATAGGGGGCATTAAAGTTTAGGGTCCGAAATTTCAAATGATTATAAAAAATAGAAAAATTGGTCGATACGTTTGCGGTTTTTGCAAAAAATTTTCTTTATGCCAGTATTTTCTTGAAATAAAATTTTAAAGTTCAATTTCAAAAAATGCCGATAGGGGGCGCTTTAGACTTTGGAGTAACAAACAACTATTTTTTAACGTTATTTTTTGTATTTCTTTAAATGATTTCGAAAGCTTAGACTTAAACTTAAATTTTGATCTAAAAATCTGAGTCCTAACGAGTAGTTAAGTAGCGTAAACTGAAATTTGAAATTTGAAACCCTTCTCCCCCCAGAACAAAAATCAGTTATTCCCGATCTTTGTGTCGTAGATTAGGCTCTAACTACTGCCGCGTTTTGCTAAAATTATTCTTTATGTCAGTATTTTCTTGAAAATAAATTTTAAAGAAAATTTTCAAAAAATTCCGATAGAGGGCGCTTTAGACTTTGGAGTAACGAACAACTATTTTATACCGTTATTTTTTGTGTCTCATTAAATGCTTTCTAAAGCTTAGACTTAAATTTTCAGCCCAAAATCTGAATCGTTAGACGTGGTTAAGTTTCTGGGGAGAGGGGTTTGAAATTTCTACTCCTGAGCACAGTTCAGTTTACCATGTCCACACATTGTGTGGTGTGATACGAGGTAAAAAGACACAAATTAGGATTATGTTACCAAAGCATATTTATTAACCCATATTATTATTGTGACCACCAGAGGTTATGCACGCAGAACAACAGCGAAGAATGGAACGACGAACATTCGCGAAAACATCAGGCTTTTCGAGCACTTCCCCTACAGCGGCGGAAAGTCTGGCGACCAGTTCCTCGGGGGATTCAATGGGTGTCTCATACATAAGAGCCTTCAATTGTCCCCAAAAAAAGAAATCGAGGGGTGAAAGATCTGGCGAGCGAGCAGGCCAAGCAACAGGACCAATCCATCTGTTCGGAAATGTGATGTCCAGATAGTTGCGGACGTCTCGTACGTAATGGGCTGGCGCTCCATCGTGCTGGAATCACATGACCCGCCGGATGCGTGGAGGAACAACGTTTAACAGGTCTGGCAGCACATATTGCAGAAATGTGAGGTATGTTTTACCGTTGAGGCGTTCAGGAAGAAGGTACGGTCCGATTAGGTGGTCTCCGAGGATTCCTGCCCAAACATTGATGGAAAAGCGTCTCTGATGAGCATGTGGATACGTAGCATGTGGGCTTCCGCCCATACATGTGCATTGTGTGTGTTAAATGTACCTTCACGTGTGAAGGTACATTCATCGGTGAAAAGCACAGTTCGTCCAAAATGTGGATTTAGCGCGTTCTGCTGCAGAAACCAGCGGGCGAATTCAATATGATTTGGATAATCCCCTGGAGACAGTTTCTGGACTCGTTGCACATGAAACGGGAGCAAATGTTCATCCTTCAGTACCCTCCAAGTCATGGACTGTGAGGTATCCACCTGCCTAGCCACTGTTCGTGTACTTGTACTTGGCTGCGCCGCTACTACATCCAGAATGGCTTCTGCAACAACTACTGATTCGTCCTTTTTTGCACGACCTGCATTCGACCGGGAAGCGAGAAATGATCCCGTCTCACACAACTGTCTGTGCAATCGCTCGAAAGTTTTGCGGTTAGGCAACCGCCTGTTGGGAAATCGCTCTCCGTACATTCGTTGTGCCTCTGCACCATTTCCATCTGCCGCTCCGTAAATTAAATGCATCTCAGCCTTTTCCTTATTCGTGAAGGGCACCATCTTCCGATTCATTACAGCGACTTACACTTGACTCACCGTTCAGTGGTTTTTATGCCTGAATCGTGTCGAAATTTTGCATACGTGTTCTTCTTCTTCCCCATTTGACATTTGAATACTTTCTGTCTCCTTCTTCACCCGGTGACCAGCGTCAGGAATGGAGCTTTAACGTTTGCATGAGCGACGTTTCCAACTGTGCCAGTGCCTTTATGAGTGAATTCCGACTATGCAGTCCTTGACGAAAGTTGTATTTTTGCCTCGTATCACAGCACAGAATCGTTGGGCATGGTTAAGTAGTGCAAACTGAACTATGTTCAGAAGTTGAAATTTGAACCCCCTCCCCTCGCTACTGAACCACGCTCAGCGATTCAGATTTTGAGCTAAAAATATAAGTTT
This sequence comes from Maratus speculifer, assembly GCA_964019185.1. Taxonomy (NCBI): domain Eukaryota; kingdom Metazoa; phylum Arthropoda; class Arachnida; order Araneae; family Salticidae; genus Maratus; species Maratus speculifer. The sequence continues at coordinate 118,089,372 of OZ025291.1, forward strand.
AAGTCTAAGCTTTAGAAAGCATTTAATGAGACACAAAAATAACGGTATAAAATAGTTGTTCGTTACTCCAAAGTCTAAAGCGCTCTCTATCGGAATTTTTGAAACTTTTCTTTAAAATTTATTTTCAAGAAAATACTGACATAAAGAATAATTTTAGCAAAACGCGGCAGTAGTTAGAGCCTAATATACGACACAAAGATCGGGAATAACTGATTTTTGTTCTGGGGGGAGAAGGGTTTCAAATTTCAAATTTCAATTTACGCTACTTAACTACTCGTTAGGACTCAGATTTTTAGATCAAAATTTAAGTTTAAGTCTAAGCTTTCGAAATCATTTAAAGAAATACAAAAAATAACGTTAAAAAATAGTTGTTTGTTACTCCAAAGTCTAAAGCGCCCCCTATCGGCATTTTTTGAAATTGAACTTTAAAATTTTATTTCAAGAAAATACTGGCATAAAGAAAATTTTTTGCAAAAACCGCAAACGTATCGACCAATTTTTCCATTTTTTATAATCATTTGAAATTTCGGACCCGAAACTTTAATGCCCCCTATCTCCTTGGGAATACGTCTGGGACCCTTAGTCTCCTATTTAATATTATTTGTCTTTAAGTGTACTATAACCCCTTAAAGTTCTGCCCATCTTTTATGAATCACCCTGTATATAATCTTTTCTGCTATTTTCTTTCTCTCTCCAGTGACAAAAAATAATCAAAAATATCAATACAAATATATCGATTTTTTTTATCATCCCTTTTATTCTGAAAAATTCTCTTCCTTCGGTGCCCCCCCCCCCCTCCAGCAGAATGAGTTTTAAAATTCTTTATTTGAAAAGAAAACTGAAATATTTGTTGCTCACTAATAAGAATAAATAAATAATGATTAAAATCTCTTCCTAACATTCCGAACTTACGCTTTTCCCTGTAGCCCCCCCCCTTCCGGAATACAAAAAGTTTTTTTAAAAATCTTTATTTTACATAAAAAATCTTTTCAATTTATTGTTCCGTAGTCGCAAAAATAGTTAATCATATAACTTATACTCTTTTCCTGAAATTCTCATCCTGTCTTCTCTTTGCCCCTCCCCCCCCACCCCCCCCCCCAGTTTGCTGATTGACAAATATTTAAAAATAGTTATTTAAAAATATTTATTTAAAAAAAATATTTAATTTTAAAAATATTTATTTAAAAAAATGCCAGGCCTGTGTTTCATTAATACATGAAAAATAATCCTAATTTTCTTAACGTACAATCAATTACGCTCCCCCCCCCCCTTTGATACAAATATATTTGAATGCGTTTAGGAAAGTGTAAGAAGCAAATTGTGATTTGTTAGGTTTTAAAGTTAAAATCTAAGAGTTAGTTTTATTTTTATGTAAAAGAAAAAAAAATGTTTTGTTTGTTGTTCTGTAGCGACAATAAAGAAATAATTAGTAATATAAATAATCCCTATTACTGAAATTTCCGTTTCCCTTTCTTCCCATATCCCTCATATAAAATTCAAAATTTCAATGTAAAGCGTATTCGTTGATATCTAATAACAATAAATGTCTCCTTTCTCCCCCCTCGCCCAAAAAATAATAATTCTGCCCCCCCCCCCCTCTCGTGTGTTTTGCTACAGCATACTACAAAAAAGTGCACTAATAACTCTAATAAATTTTGTAAATATCTCAAAGTAAAGATATTTTTACGAGAAGAATCTTTTTTGCCACCCAAACAAGCGAGCAGCTGAAGCGTGACGTCACATGCAGGTGTTCTACTGTTAAACACAACATCCGGAAACACCAGTTAATTGCGCCATCTATCAATCGTTACAATTGCTTGATTTTCAGCAAGAAGCAGCATGCAGCTGTAGCATTTTGCGTAAGTGTTATTGGTAAAGAAATGGCAATAGCGTTCCTTAAATGCGCGTTTGTTGTTGGCTGTATATGGCCAGAAAGTTTGTTTGTAGATTAAATATTTGTTATAATTTCAATATCTGAATGTCTTGATGCATTAATTCCTTTGTAGCAAAGCTCCTAATTATTGGTGAGTCAATTTGTTTACATTTTGCTCTTCCTTTCCTTCTTTTTAAGAACTTCCTTTAGGGTAACCTACTAAAAGTTCAAAATTCTTTTTTTAAGTTTCCTTTACATCAGTGTTTCATGAACATCCTGTGCATAGATTTTTAATAACTATATTTGAATTTAATGAAAATAGTGATTTCAATTTAGGTAATTTGTGAGATGTGTTTATTTCTTAATAATCGTGTCTAAAATAGGTATTAAATATTCATAACATATTTTAATATTTAATGAAAATATTGTGTTGTTGATTTTCAGTTGGTTTGTTTGAATGCAAGTTTTGTTATGTATGCATTTGGTTGATCAATCCTAATGAATTATTATCTTGTGTTTAGTGTGATGGAAGAAGATAAATTTAAAGATCTTCTAGAAGACGAGGAGCTGACTGCTTTGCGTTTAGCTGCCCTGGCTACAAAGAAGAAAAATAAACAAAATTTGAATGTAAGCATTTATTTTTTTCCCCCTCAGCTCTATATAATGTTTTGTTAGTTCATTGTTTAATCTTTATCCTCAATTCCATCTCTTTTGAGGAGAACATTAACTTTCCTTAATTTTATTTTAATAATTAGGAATAAAAATCTTTAGTATTTCGGTAAGTATACAATTTGCCAAAATAAAATTAAGCGGAGGGGGAGGGGATCTAGATGCCTCAAGAAAAAAAATCATCCCTAACAAAAAACCTCTAAACATATTTTTAAAAACTTTAATTTATTTTTGTTTTTCAAATTTACGGCACAGATGTCATATACTCACCACAATTGCACATGTTTCTTTTCCCCGTCAATTTGGCATTGAACATCTGTGCTAGGGAGAAGATCCGTTTAATAAGTTTATAACAATTGTTAGGGAAATAAAATGGGAAAAATGAAAGATTTCGGTGAAATGTACTGTTTAAATTATGCAGCTGCTTGCATTCAATGTAGATGTAAGTTTTAATACAGATGAGTCTCTCTATAACAAAACTCCATACATCGTATTTCTCTATATAACGAATTTTTAGTAGGAACGGTCCCCTTTTCGCATGATTACATTAAAAACAGTCTCTGTATAGCGAAATATCTATCTCCATATGACGAATTTTTTCATAAATTGGTCTTAATTTATTCAGTTTTAAAAAAGCTTCGAAATTATATGGAATCGATTTTCCATCACTTATTTTTGATTTATCGTTCAGTGCTGAGCTTATTATTATTATTAATTTTCTATTTGCTCTTTAAATCCAACGAATTCATCCCACCTCCCACACACCTTTCAACATCAAAATAAAGTCAATTGGATTGTTACACAAATAAGCGAGGAATCAATGAGAGGCACATAACAGAGGCCTTCAAATGGAGCAAAATGTTAACTACAATTTTTCATTCCTTGCTAAAATTTGAGCTTTTTTTTATTTTTTATTTATTTTTTTTTTTTAAGAGCATAACATATTAAAAATTACAGATATTTTCGTCTGAAATTAATGTAAGTCTTCCTTATTTGATTGTCATTAAGCTTTCAAATAAATGTCTGTTATCATTTTTGAAACAACTTAAATAATTAAGAAATAAAATGTTAGGTTAATATTTACTTTTAAGCATTTCATATTCTTAATTAAAAAGATCAAAAATGTTCAAAATATACACATTAAATACGATTTTTAACACCATTCTCTATACATCGAATTTCTCTATATAACGAATTTTTTACTGGAACAATGAATTTCGTTATATAGAGACTCGACTGTATTTACGATTTATTGTTAAAATGATATTTACTGTATCGTTACTTAAGTTCATTATTTATAATTGTTTATTTATTGAACCTTTTGTATTAAATTCATGCTTATTTACTGTTATTTTTTTATTTTAATTCTTTAAATTATTTTTATTATATACCAATATCAATAATTATTTATATCAAACTACATTTTTATTTCCTTTTTTACTAGAATATCTTTCATTTTTTCACATTATTTTATTTTTATATTGCAATAAAAAATCACAAGAGTTATTGCATGCAATTTGTAACTTGTATTCAAAAACAAAATATTCGCCAAATTGGCAGAGAAAAAAAACACGTTGCAATTATGGTGCGTATATGACAACTGTGCCAAATTTACTCCTTTATTTGTTATTTTATTGCAACAATATTTAACAATCTAAGCTTCCTTCAATGAAATTTTTCCCCATCTTTATCTTTCTGACCTTTGTAGTTATACATTATAGTAACAAATAAATATTATAGCATCTAAATTATCCCTCTTTTCTTCCTCTCCTGTCCCACTACCTTCATATGAACATTAATGACCCCTTGCTCTTTGCGTCTCATACAGTTTTAAAAATCTGTAAAAAAATTTCTTTGTGGTTTTACAGTCAAACTTTATTAACATGAGCCTCAAAGGAAATCATAACTTTGTTCATGTTAACAGTAATTCATGTTATCAGTATTAAATCTTTGTATTTATTTTTATAGGTGATTGTGATAACAATTCATGTTAAAAGTAACTCATGTTAAGCATGTTCATGTTAACGTGGTTTGACTCTATTGAAAAAAAATAGGTACTACTTGGTTATCCAGTCGACCATTTCCACCAAATTATAAAAATCTCCAAACTAATAGCCAAATTATGATGTTGATCTAAATTTTATTTTAAATAACGGAAGAACAAATAAATTAGTAAAACATGATTAAAACTACAAATAAAATGTGGAATTAAAAACCAATTGATGACATTTTAACCCTCTAAGCATTTGGCCCGTAATATTCCGTACACTAAGCTCCAGGTTTCACTGCAATGTTTAAGATATTATAATCTATAAATTTAATGAATTTTCAAAGCATTGAAGAATGATTAAGACTCTCAAGGATTACATTTATATTCCTATATAAGATTTTTTATGTAATATTGAAATAATCATATTTTATTAGCATTTAAAACAAAATGCAGAGAAAACAACATTACAATTTTACTCATTTGCAAGACGCTTGGAGGGTTAAACATGTGTATCGTGTATAATGTCATTGAATGCGACATTTACAATCATCCGTTATTGGCATTTAATCTTATAATTTGGCGATAGTTTTTTGGTCGACAGGATAACCAAGTAGTGCCAAAAAATATCTTAATTATCTGTCACTCTCCCCACATTATACGTTCTTTTTTGCTTTTGCTCTGCTTAAGCATACATTTTAAAGAAAAAAGTGTTTCATGCTGGACTTGTTTAAATAAATTTAATTTAAATAACTTTTGTCAGAGTTTGTTTTAACTAAAATTTTGTCATATCAGTTTTTATATTTATTTATATTGAAATTTAACTATCAAATATTAAGGTTTAAAATAAAATTTTAACTTTTAATTAATTGAAGTTGTTTCAAGCTCAAATCCAACTGAGCATTATCAATTCAATTTTGTTGCTATGGAATAGATATTAAAATGTATAACTGCAGCATTCTTCATCTGACTTTTATTTTTTAATCCGCTTAAATGTAAGAAAATATTTTTCTTCGATATGAAATTTTTTTATGCATGAAAATATGTTTTCTGTGATAAATTAAATAACTCTAGTAATCAAGCAGTATAATACAATATGTATAACTATATTAAACTTTCTCATTTTAAGTTTAAATTTATAACACCATTTACTCGCATTCTAAAAATCTATTAACAAGCAATTTTCAGTTACATTAAAATCATTTGCTTTTGGCAAGGAAAAGTGTTGCTCGCCAAAATAACGAGACTTTTTTCTTTTCACTCCTAAGACTTGAAAATATTTTGTTAGACTTTTTATGATGATTCTATTTATTAAGTTTAACTGATCCTTTATGACATGTGTAGCTAGTTTAATTAGCTTTTTTTCTTTTTTCAAAGTATTCTTAGTGTCCTAGTACGCCTAATATGGAGACCTTTGGAAGTAATTAAGTAACGCCTCACTGTACTAATGCGTTATCGTGACTTAATTTTTAATGAATTACAAGATTTCCTTCATCACTTTTTGGACATTCTACAAAATTCCTTTTTATTTCTGAACCACAAGTTACACATGACACGATATCATCATCACTTGAAATTTTTTAACATTCCTATTTCAAATCTTTGTTAATCCTTTGTTGTGTTACTTCTTTATTCACATTTTCAGAACAGTTTAACTTTATCAAATCTTCTCTGACTTCTTTCTCCAAATCAGTATTATATACTGAATCTTCAGTGTGAATTTTATTTTCTTCATCTGGTAAAATTTCCTTCCACGATTTCTTTTTTACTAATTTCCATGCAACAATATCATAACATTTTATATCCAAAACTGTGAAATTTTCACTGTCCCAGTTAATACAAATATCTCCAACTTTTTAATAAAAAAGTTATTTTTTATATGTTGCTTTTCTCATGAAAAACATTTTATATCCAAGATTTTGTTTTGTTTCCTTTTTAAAGTTGTGGTGTATGATATTTATTTTTGTTTTCTATTTTAGAAATCTGAATCTGCTACTGCCCAGCCAATTGGTAGTATTGTTACAGCACCAAATACTAGCTCAGAAGTATCATCTAATCAAATTCCATTTGTTCAGTCAGATCGAAGTGTGCATAACAACTACTCATGGAGGAAGCAAAATCATTCTTTAAGAAGAAGAGGGGGTGGCTCTTTCCCTGTAAGTAGTGTTTGATTACTATTCTTTTGCTAAATCCTATTTTTTAATATAAGAAATTTTTTGTTAATAAGTGGAGTTTCAATTAATTCCTTTTATTTTATAATAAACATAAACTTAATGATGTACAGTTATAAAGTGGCCATTTTATTAATAGTTTTGTCTGATACATGTTGATATAGTTTAGTGATATAAGATTAATTTTTTTATTTAGTCGTAAGTCTTTTTGTTTAGAATTTAAAAATCCTTTAAATTAGGAAAAAACTCACCGTGTGCGAAGAAGAGGTGTAATAAAAATCCCCCTAAACTCAGTTAAACATCCAAGATACAAGAAAATTAATCATTTAAATGGAATTCAAGGTACTAGTGAAGTAAGTAAATCTCATGATGCTATCAACATATCTGCTTTATTAAAAAATTAACTCATTGTTGTATTAATCATATTTAATGCAATAATGCTTTTATTTTGATAATATGTAAATGTATTCAGATTATGATAACATTATTAAATTTCTTATTTGCTAAAAAGATATCTTCACTAAATTATTAGTGCAGATTTTCGCTTGTCTCACATGGACTATGTAAAGATTTGTGTCAGTATTAGCTAGTAGTATTATAACAATCAGCTGTTTAGCTTCTTTTAAAGTTAATTTGTTGTCGTCAGATTGACTTGATTGTTTATAAGATTAAATGAAATATAAAAAATAGATGAAAGCATTTACCATGTATTGTCAACAATGTCAACATGTAATTGTCAACATGAGTAAAGGGCAAAATTAGCACTGGCCACAGGGCCAATAAGCAAAAAAAAGTGGCCAGTGAAAAATTGTCTAACAACAGCCACCTTCAGGCTACCTTTTTTTTTTTTTTTTTTTTTTTTTTTTTTTTAAACAAAAAGAGAATACAGTTTACTTATTTCATCAACGATTCTACTTTTTTTTAGTTCCAATATATTTATATTAAATTATTTATTTGAGCTAATCAGTTTTAGATTAATACACATAGAAATTTTAACTGTTTAGTATTTTTAAATTAGGAAGTGGCCACTTGAAAAACTAGTCATATTGGCCTTTGGCGGCTAATGATATTTCACATTTTGCGCCATAAACATGAGTTGTCTGTTTTAATATATTCAAAATAACTTCTAGATTTGGATAGCTGAAATTAGTTATTTACTTACAATTCAAGTATCATGTTGAAAGATAATATTATGTTTGAAAGTCATATCTGTAGAGTGTCAAACATTTTTCTGATTTAGCTTCATAGTAATTGTATTTCTATGTATTCATTTTAATTAGATATTATGTTGTGATCATATTATATTTATTTTATCAGACTTTAGAATTTTTACAGAAATAAAACTAAATCTAATTTCAAATTGAGTATGACTTTTTATGAAATGATTTAGATTTTTTGTTAAAATTTTAAAGTAGAGGCCAATAGAAAATACTGCCCATTATTTTTTCTTTAGAAATGGAAATCCATTAACAGTTGTGTTTTGTATACAGAGAACTCGAATTACTGCAGACTTCCAAGAGAGGCTATTTTCTTTCCACATTAAAGAAAAGTTTTTGTACAATCCTGGGGGGGGGGGGGGGGGGGGTCATAGTCTTAGAAGTTTTTTAATTCAACATATGTTAAAATTTAAGAAAAATAAGATACTTGTATGTTTTTTGTTTTGCCCTCGAAAATTCCTGGCCTGAGATACAGACCATTAAAGATGGCTATGAAATACCATTTCTTACTTGCAATTTTCGATAAAAATTTTTTAAATGCCCTATCTCTAAAATGGCGAAAGATATTTTGTTGTTGTTGTTTTTTTTCCTTTCTTTTCTTTTTCTTTTCTGTTTAAAAATGTATACTCCATTTTGAAATATATATTTTTTTTTTTCTGTAGCCTTTGGGTGGGGAATAATAAAAATTAATAAAAAATATTTTTTTCCTCAAAATTGCCAATTTTATTTATTTTTATTTTATTTATTATTATTATTGCTGTTTATCAATATCATTGAGTACTACATTCCTTGTAAAACAGAACTTCCATTTTTGAATTCAACAAGTTTTAGAAGCAATGTAAAATTTTTAAAGTGAAAAGAGATATTATGTTTATTCATAATATATTAAAAATAATTACTGAAATACAGACAGTTTAATTTAATAGTTAGAAAACACAAAAAATTATTTAAAAAATAAAACATTAGATATTTAGAACTTGTTTAAAGTTAGTTCCTCATCTGTAATATAAATAACACAAAATCCTTTTTATTTATTAAAAACTTTGTGTTATTTATATTACTGATGAGAAACTTTAAATAAGTGTGAAACATTTGATGCTTTATTTTTTAAATAATTTTTATGTGTTTTCTAACTATTAAATTGTTTGTATTTTTGTGATTTTTTTTTAATGTAAAATTTTGTTATATACATGTTTCTGTATGATATAGTCTTATATTAGTCTCATGAAATCAAAATCTAGTCTTTTTTCACAAAGTGTTTTAATTCTTAATAAATATAAGAAACAGGTGGATTTAAGAAAAAACTTAGAAAACATATTAAAGCTTACAAAATATATGTACGAGTTCCAAAATGAACCACTTTCTGTTTTTCCTTTGAATTGAAATTAGAAATTCAATGAAATAAAAATTTTTTGAATTACATCAAGATTTCCCTTTGAAGCTGAATGATGCCTTTCTGTTAAACTTTTAAGAACTGGGACATCTACAATCTTTATAACATCATGAATTTGAAGTAAGCACTGGCGGTGGTGATGTTTTCTTGCAGCTGGAAATCTATATCCAACAGCCAATCCGTGTGGAGAGCTATAAAGATGAACAATTTCATTTTAACTCACAACTGATATCCATGACCTCCACAAGCTACAAATCACTAGGACTAGGCAATGTAGAAATTTCTTAAATCGATTCATCATGTATCTAACATTGCTATTCAGGGCTAAATTGTGACTTTATACCAATTTTTACATTTTGCGTATATGGAAGTCTTAATTTTTAGGAACAGAATATGGTCTTTATGCAGTCACCCCCATTCCTGTATTATACAGTATATGTTGCTTTTAAGTTTTTCAAATATCATTAAGAAGAGATATATTTTACACATAAAAAAAGTTTTAAGTGCCCCAAAACACTTTTTTTTCATTTTAAAAATTATGAAGTTATTTTAATAAATTTCATAAATTTATTCATTAAAAAATAGTATAAAATAAAAGGATATTTTGGCTGACTTGTTATGGCCTTTACAATCTAAATTCCTTTAAGGGGAGGAGAGATTGAGTCTCCCCAGCCCCTTGCCCATCCAAATAGGCAGCCATACACAACCTTTTTTTCTTGTGGACCACAATGAACTTAAAAAGTGGTAATTAAAATAGTATGCAATAAAATTAACATACCAAAGCAACATAAGTTTTATCAGTATCATTGAACATTTGTTGTGTAAAGTGTTACCAAAAAATTTTAAAACCATTTTTTTTAAACCACAAACTTTGAGGTAGATTTCTATTCTAAATGTTGTTGGGAAATGCTATAAAATTTGCAGTTTGAAAAAAAGTAGTTAAAGAAATTTTTATGCTAATTTTTCCTAACAAGTGTTTAACTGTAAAAAACAGTATTCGTAAGTGCAATAATGTAAGCAATAGTTCATAAGCAGAATAACGCTAGCAGAAATTCTTTGAATAGCAGGGTTGGCACGGTTTAAACCAACTGTTTTTTTTTCCTCAAAAAAACCAATTGGTTTTTTTAGGAGAAATCTAATGACATTTTCTCTTTTTTTCTTTACAATTTATGAGTTTGACTATTGGATATAAATATTTTTTTTTTTTTAAACACTCTTTTTCAGCAATAAGCATTAGATATAGTAGATTTAGGTAATTTTTTATAAATTCACTATAAGTATTTAATTTTAATTATTTTTAAATGAGTTACACTACTTATAATCCAACAATGTCTATTTTTATCATTTAAAATGCATGTATATGTAATATGAAAGGATTTAAAAAAAAAAAAAAAAAAAGGTTAAAAAAAAAAAAAAAAAAAAAACCTGGTTAAAAAAAAAAAAATAAAAATAAAAAAAATAAATAAAAAAAAAAAAAAATAGAAAAAACCAGGTTTCTTTTTCCGACCTTGTTGAATAGTCTGAGAAAATTATTGTATAACAGATGATCATTCACAAAAATCACTATAAATTATAAACCAAGATGTGTAAACCTAAAATTAAAATATTTTTTAAGCAAAGGAAATTTGTATAGTTAAAAAATCTCTTTCTCTGTTGTTGATGAATTAATTATGCTTTATTTTATGTGAGAAAAAATAAGTTTGATCTAAAGCATGGAAAATGAACTTTGGCCACACTTATAATTAATTAATGGTTTGTTTATTTAATAAATAAGTATAATTAATTAATATAATTCTGCATATTTAATAAATAAGTATAATTAATATTTATGCATGGATTAAAATTAGTTTTTAATTTTTGGAGAGATTGTCATTTTTGACCAAAATAGGAAGATCACCAAAATTTGGTTTTGGAATAAAGTCTGTTTTAATCTATCTTTGGATAAAATTCAATCTTCTGTTACTAGATTTTTTTTAAACATAGAACATCAGCAAGTTTTTAGTAGCTTTGGAGTTTACGAGTATAACTCGCTGTAGGCAGACACCCTGCAGTTCTATGAAACAGTTTAATTATTTTACATAGTTAATATATTTTAATTTTGAGCATGTCTGATCTAGGATCGGTGGAAATTTTAACCACATGGAGAAATTCTGCAGAAATATATACAATGATTTTGGTTTTAACAACAAATTCCATAATTCCATGAGATAGAACAATTTTAATACAAATAAAAAGATCCATATAGCAACCTTCATAAAATCGATCTCAGAATAATATGTTCTGTATATCAAAGGTGATTCTGTTCTGAATTTTCAAAAATTTTAAGGCATTTGGTTCCGAAAATTAAAGTCAGTCTTCAATTTGAAAATTCAAACATAAAAATACCATGGATTTTATCCAAAAATTTTGAAGAAAAAAAAGGTGTTAAGTTTGTATGAGTTTCAAATGAAGATTGCAAAATAACTTCAAATTTCGCCAAAAGATTGTGAAAGAAAAACAAGTTTTGTCACAAGATCGCTAAATGGACACAAATTTTGTCATAAGATAGCCAAATGAATCCTCGAAAGATCATGAAAAAACGACAAATTTTGTCAAAGATCTCAAAAGAACAGAAGATTTTGTCAAAAGATTGCAAAATGAATGCAAAAGATCTCGAAAAAACCCCATAAATTTTGTCAAACAATTGCAAAATACCAGCAAATTTTGTCAAAAATTTGTGAAAAAAATCCACAATTTTCGTCAAAAAGTGCTAATTTCATCAAAAGATCACAAAAGAACTGCAAATTTTTTCAAAAATCGCACACAAATTTTAGCGAAGGATCGCAAAATGGAAGCTAATTTCATCAAAATATCTCCAAATGAATGGAAATGTCATCTAAAGATCCCAAAACAAGCTTAAATTTAATCACAAGATAACCATAAATTTCGTTAGAAAAATCAAGAAAGAACTACAGATTTTGCCAAATGATCGCAAAATTCATCAAAAGAAAGCAAAATATCTACCGAATTTCATCCAAGAATCGTGAAATAATCACAGATTTTGTCAAAATAGGCAAAATAATCTTAAATTTCATCAACTAATTGCAAATTTCATCAAGAGATTGCTAAAAAAGTTAATTTAGTCAAATTGTTGCGAAAAAAACATTCAGTTGGAAATGGATTTCTCCCCTCCCTGCACTCTGCAATAATCTTTCAGAAAACTTGCTGTGAATTAAAAAAAAAAAATTGAAGTACTTTTGCTATATGTATTTGCGGATAAGTTGAGAAATATTGGAAAAATGAATTTTCTTTACTTACAGCACAGCAATACAGTATTTACCTATAACATACCATAAAATTTCGGGGAAAGTTTCATGTGGACTGGGGGAAATGTTGGGAGTAGAAACATTTTCTGCACCCATTGGTTGCTTCTTAGTCCTATATTCTTGATTGTCTATACTCACACTAGAATTCAACTTTGAAGCATCTTTGGATAATTTAAAAGTTACTTCTCTCCATTGTCTCATTAATACCCTCTAGCCACAGGCAATAATGTGATCTTCACATTTTTGAAGTATCGTGCTTTTTCTAGAGCCGTACCGAGTACTCGGTAAATACTCGGTATTCGGCCTACTCGGCCAATTTGCCAAGTACTCGGTATTCGGCCAAATTTTGGCCGAGTACTCGGCCAATACCGAGTAGTTGTAAGAATTTCATTTTTTAAGTATATGAATTTATAACTGATCTGTAAAAAGTTATTCGAATATCAAAGTATAATATATATAGTAATTCATAAAACTATTTACTCTGTATTTAACAATATGTCTGCAAAATATAAAAAAAAAAGTTAAGAATAAAATCACTAAAAAATTTTCACATTTATACAAATAAAAATACTTTTTTATATATAGGAAAACAGACAAGACTTATTTTGGATAAAGAAACTGAAAATACAATAAATGCAATAAAAAATTAATAATTAAATTCAGAGTTGGTAAAAAACCGGGTTTTTTTCAAAAAAACCAAAAACCATGATTTTTTGGTTTAAACCAGGTTTTTTTGGTTTAAACCGGGTTTTTTTAAAAATATGCTTTTCGATTACATATACATGCATTTTTATCAATAAAATAAATATTTTTGAATATATATGTAATATAGTTTGATTTAAAAGTAATTCAAATCAATATAATTATTTAATATACAATCTTAATATACAATCAGTTATATAGAAAATTGTAATAATTTAAAACTTAAGCATTTTTAATAAAAGCTATGTCCTGTGTTTTATAAATCAATTGCTCTACATAATAAAACAAAGACCTTGAAAATCTTTTTAAAAAAAAACCATCTTTTGATTACTAGTACTATGATGTAGTTTTATAAATAAAATTTATTTTCACATGACTTTTCAAAATAATTTCTTTGAAATACTTGTTATACGAGATGTCTGATTTTTCTGTTAGAATAATACACAATGAACAATTATCTTTTATTGAAAATAAAGCTTTTTATAAAGAATTTTTGGAATGATTTGAATTTAGCAGTAAAGTCTTCATAGACTTTCAAGAAGTATTGTGCGCTTCATTTGACACTTCTTCTCTGAAACTACCAGGTTTAAAAAATATGACGATAAAATAAACAAAAATATCTATTTAACAGTTTTTCAGACTGCTGAAGAAAACATTGATCTTAACCCTTTCGGGTCTGGTGTACTATTAATAGTACATGTCTTTTAATGGAGTATTATTTGGTTTTAAAAAATACCTGTGCTACTATTTACATGTAGTAATGTTAGTATATGTCTATGCAATTATTTTTTGGCTTCATTTATGTTTAGGCATTTAGTAATAATAATAATTATTATTATTTGCTTCATTCTCTTTGCTCCGTTTATGATTCTTTTATTTTATACATATATTTCCCTCTTTAAATTTAAAATAAAAGTTACTTTCCTGGAAGAATCATGTGTAATAAAGCAAAAAAAGTATTAGAAATTTGTAATATAAGTTAAATTTTATTAAAATAAAATATTTTCTAAACATCTCTAAAAATTCTTCCTTAGCCTATTTTCATATGAACATGAATTGAATAATGCGCAAAACTACAACATTCGTTGTCTTTGAGACCATGAAATGTTCATTAAACACGAATTAATCTATAAGGACAGCTAATGTTAATGTAATTAACATAAAAGTATTTTTTCCTAAAAATTGAAAAAAAATTCGGACCTGAAAGGTTTAAAATAGAAAGTAGTTTTATAAATGCTGTCATCCACTGAAGCATTTAAACAACCATCCGCAAAGTTCTATTATGTCATGTTCAAGTAAACCTTGTCTTGATCTATCTCTCTCCCCCCCCCCCCCTCACTTATTTTCTTGGCTGATCTAAGCAGTACGTTCAGTTATGCAATAGAAGATTTAAATATATCTTATTGCATATTTTAGTAAAATGTAAAAGGTGCTTCCCTAGCACCCAATTTTTCAATATCTTCTAATTTGACTTCATCTCTTGAGATTTCTTTTTATTCTTAAAAGATAATACCACCAATCAAGAAATTTTTCTTTTAAAGCTTGACTAAAATCTTAAAGGTTATTTTATGTTATTAACTGTAAATCTGCATTTCTCAAAAGAAAACAATTTTTTTCAGAATATTGCATATTTTAAATTTATTTTATCTTTGCTAAATTTATATAATTTAAGTGTATTTTAGAGCTTCAGATATGTTCATCAATGCATGAAATTTGCATTCTACATGCATACCAACAGGACCTAGACTAGACTCACTATGTCTTATGATGACTGCTGACAAAAGTCTTAAAAGTAGAAATTACTTGCATCCAATAACTTAAAACACTTAAATTACAAAAATGAAAAAATACATTAGATTTGTTTAAAAAAAAACAATTGGTTTAAACTGTTACAACCATGCTGGTAAAATAAAATCTTAATGCAAAAGCCCCAGTCGCAATGTAGAAATGAAAGAAAAACAAAGACTTACTAAATCCAATAACCATAAAGCCCCCCCCCCCCCCCCTCAAAAAAAAAAAAAAAAAAAAAAAAAAAAAAAAAAAAAAACTCATAGTCAATAATTTATTAACATATTGCATAGATAACAAAAGGCAATCAGTGGAGAAAATTGCTTGATTATGCCTTCATTGAGGCTTTGAGAAATTATGTAATCCGTAGCAAATTTTAACTAATCAAGTAATTTAAGTAGTAAAAGTGCATTTTTAGCTTGAATCTGCTATTCTGGCTATTTTTTAAGTAAAAAAAAAAAAAAAAAAAAAAAAGAGGAAAGAAAACTATCTAGTTTTTTTCCTAACTAGCTAATTTTAGAAAAATTAATTATTCTGCCTTGTAGATTTATAGCTTGTACGAAAATTTAGGTTGATAAAAATGTTTGTCATTTTAGAAATTTACTAGCAGCCTTCGCCCGCTACGCTGGTCAGTTTTTTTTAAAGAAACTTTGAATCAAACGAAATTTTTATATCATAGTAATTTTTAGTTTTATGTCGTATTTTAGACTGTCTGTCATCGGTGAAAAGTCAGTCAGCTAAACGGAAAGTTCAGTGTTAGTCACCAATGAATGACGTAGCGCTCAACATGTTAACAATTTTAATCACATAAAAATTCATTCAGCAGAACCTTTAATTTAAAGCCAACCTTTTGTAATTGTGTTCATCTGATTTAAAACATCTCCATAAGTATTTAATTAAACAACGTAGAATGCAATATTTCACTTGTTACAAAATTTCTGCAAAATTATCCAACTAACATGGTAAGTTCCATTAAAATCTATCTAGTAGAACTTAAGTTATAAGCGTCCGGAGTGAAATTTCACTTTGCGTTTTATATATATTGAGATAATTAAATGTAGCTTACATAATCACGTTAACCTGATTATTGAACTCACTTTCAAAATTTTAGGTTCAATAGATTTTTTTGTACGATAATAAATACGAAATCCAGACTTTCTTTTATATATATAGGTTGAAAATAACAGCTTTTTTGCGCCGAAGACATCGCCAAATCAAAAAAATATAAGGTACCTCACGAACTACTGAACTTAAAAGAATTTGCTTAATATCATTCGATGCAGCATGAAAAAATACACTAAAATATGGTATCAGTTGAAAAATAACTACAAAATCTGATCTATATACATAAGGATTGAAAATTTCAGGTTTTTGCGCCGAAGTCATCGCCAAATTAGGAAAATGTGAAGTAGCTCACAAACTACTGGATTTAAAAGAATTTACTTAGTAACATTCGATTCAACAGGAGAAAATACACTAAAATATGTTATCAGATGAAAAATAATTTCAAAAGCCGATTTTTAAGGAATTTTTTAAAAGTTCGTTCTTTTTTTTTACCCTCCTTAGGCGTGGAATTTTCGAAAATTCCTTCTTAGCGGCACTCGATGTTATAAGAAGTATTTTTACCCCAATTTTCAAGATTTTTGGTTCGGTAGATTTTTTTGTGCTGTGATTAATACGAAATCCAAACTTTCTTTTATATATATATAGATTATTTATTTAAATTAAGATCCGCCTCTGGTGACCAATTTGGTCTCCCTTAAATTTATGCTAAGCTTTGAAATATTTTACTTTTATTCATAATTTTATTTACTTGTGTAGCTTTACTAAATCTGCAGATTCTGGTAGAGAAATGAACAAATCTATGCGATCAAGGCAACATTTAGAGGAAGATTCTGTTAATATTTTGTTCTGGTTGGCGCGATTAGCGAAGAAATCCCAAAATAGCGCCGAAAAACCATTTTTCATTTGTTAATTTAATGAAAAAAGTGTTTTGAAAAAGATATTAAACGAATCCCTTTGTGCGATTGCCAGTCATACTTACCCACTTTTTTTTTAATACTATTCTGTTATTCCGTCAACCAATTTCGCCAAATTATACAAATCGCCAAACTAATAGCCCAATTATACATATTGACGTAATTTTTATTTTAAATAACGAAAGAAACAAATAATTAGTAGAATATTAAGAAAAATATTTATAAAAAGTCGAAATAAAAACGATTTAATGCCATTTTAAACACGTGAATCGTATTTAATGTCATTGAATGCGACATTCACGATCATCCATTATTAGCATTTAATCTGATAGTTTGGCGATAATTTTTTGGTCGACGGGATAACCTAGTAGTACCGTTTTTTTTATTAGAATGAATGACAAATTAATTGCAAATATTTTTTCATGACAATGATTTTTTCTTCACATTCAAAATATTTCCTTTTTAGTGATGGTAAAATAACTGCAGATGAAAAAGATATAATAGTAAGGCTAAAACTCAGATTTAATGACTGCTTGGCATATGACTTGGCGGAGGCTCGATAAGTACGCTAATTCTATCAACCTAAATATCCAGATAGAGTGTAAACAAACAATTGGTACCATTTGATTATTCCGTCGATCAATTTCACCAAATTTTACAAATGGATATAATTTTTATTTTAAATAACCAAAGAATTAATAAATTACTAAAATATTAATAGAAATATAGATAAAACATCGGATTAAAATTAGTTGACGACGTAACAATTATGCAAAACATATTTAATGCCAAAAGAATATGATATTTACGATCCTCCATTATTGACATTTAAACTTATACTTTGGCGACAGTTTTTTGGTCGATGGGAGATCAATATTGCCAAATAATGTAAACAAATTGTATAAACAATAATATTGCCAATAATATTTAGGTGCAGATGTCATCTACGGATCACGTTGGCACGATTACAACAAAATTGCGATTTTATGCCTCACGTGGTAATCCAGTAATAGTCGTTTATTTATCAGTAAACTATTTGATTATTTTTCTTTTCTATTTTAAAATTATACAAATCGTTTTGTTCCATAATTACTAAGACTTAATTAATTTATTATTATTATTCCAGATTAAATTTTCTTGGCAACGGGAAAGAAAAATGGTTATTTTTTATCGGAAAAATTTTAATTGATTCTGTATGAAAAATAATGAAATTTTGAATTAAGAAAAATATTTGAATAAATCAATTAAAAATTAGGCTATGTTCACCGGTAATAGCGTAGCTTTCCAACGGTGAAAGAATTTTTCAAATCCGTCAAGTAGTTTCGGAGCCTATTCAATTCAAACAAACAAACAATCAAATCTTTCCTCTTTATAATATTAGTATAGATTACTACCTAAATTACATTTTTAGAAATTATCATCCGAAGACAACCTTGTATCCAGTTCTTTTCGGGACCCTGTTTATCATTTTATATACATACTACAAACATTTCTTAGTTTACTAAATGCAGTTCAAAATAAAAATGCATATTTTATTTAAAAACCATCTTTAAGTAAATTACGCTCATATTCAGTAACCTTTCCGAGATCTTTTGTGTAACCCTGTATATCTAAATTTAACTATTTATACTATTACCATTTATACTCTCCATTAAAATGCATACATTTAGCGAAACTTAAAAGCACATATCATAATTCAAAATGCATTTCATCCATGCAACAGTCATCATCCATGATATACAGTACTTCGGATAGAATATATAATATTTGAAATCTTTTGTGTGTCCCTGTAAATGCTATGCACTTCGTATTATGCATGAAATAACTTACATTAAGCCTCAGCAACATATATCAATTTGATTATACATGAAATCGTTTACCATAATTAAAATATGTCGGAAACTGTTCCTCCCTTTATTCCTATGCAAAGGAATTCTTCTGTCTGACCCTGTAAATGAATAGTAAGTGCCCTTTTCACTACATACTTTACAAAATGCATATTTTAGTGCACTTTGTAAATGCGTATAAATTTGAATATGTTCTACAGGCTGTAACATCGTTAAATTTAATTAAAACGATTTTTCCCCATAATGCCGTAATATAAGGAAATGTTTTGACTATCCCTGTAAATAAACTAATCATGGTAAGAACTTCATTTTCAATAGGTATTCGTGCTAGGTAAATGTTAATATTGTCCAAAAATTTCATGGAAATCGGAGTATATTTACGAAAGTTGGAAAGCGACCAGACAGACAGACAAACTGAAAGCATTATAACTTTTCAACTTTGTTCGAAAGTGTTAAAAAATCGAGCCAAAAATATATTAATCAGTGATTTTATTTTCCACCTTTTCCCCACAAAAAATTTCTTCCATTGATAATTATGAGTTTTGAATAAAAATATTCATTTGTATGTAACTTATAACTTATTAATTAGTATAAGTAAAAAATATTTCTGATTCATTTTAAATATGACGTCATTATTTATCTCGCTCCATTAGCTACTGATATTCATACTCCTTATATTTTTAACGACTGCTATAAAGTACCTGTTTTATTTCAACTATGACGTCACATTTTCATGAGTGAACCATTTTATTAAAAATATAATTCTTTTTCATTCTTTTTACTTTTAATTTATCTCACCATATTTTACACAAAAATTCCCATTAACTAAACAAAAATCCTTGTTAAATGTATTATAAAAAATACACCTTTTATTTTTATTTCAAACATGACGTCATATTTATTTTCTTTTAAATTATTTTATTATAGTTTTTCGCGTGGAAGTTTTCTATTAAAAATTCATTGCCGCTGAAAAATTATTATTCCAATTTTTTATTTTTTTGGCAACAGGAAAGGAAAATGGTTAAATTTTATCTGGAAAATGCCTATTGATTTTGTATGAAAAATAATTAAATTTTGAATTATTAAGGAAAATATTTGAATAAAATAAATAAAAATTACCCTATTATTTAATCCGGACTTCTAACTTAACGTCTGCAAAATTTCAAAGCAATCGGTTCAGTAGTTACGGCGTGAAAGCGGAACAAACAAACAAACAAACAAACAAACAAACAAACTCACTTTCCGATTTATAATATTAGTAAGGATTTATTCATCATTTCTCTAAAGCTTTGCTTGTTAGCTTCTGCATAAGTTGGATTTTGCATTTATCAATAATGAGTAAAATAAATCAAAACATTACAGAAAAACAATAAAAAAAACCAGATTAAAAAAAAAAACCAGCATGGTTTTTTTAAAAAAACCATTTGGTTTAAACCATGGTTTAAACCACGGTTTAAACCAACTTGGTTTAAACCAAACAACCCTGATTAAATTTATTATATTTCAAATTATGATGCAAAAACACCAAATGTTCTACATTATCACTAGACAAGGCATTTCTTTTAGTACTATAAATTTAGCCGGCCTCTATTATGTTCAGAATAAACAGTTGTTGAAGGTACATATAAGAGTTTTTTGCAAAGTTGCACATAATCGGAGAAGTTTTTTTTTTTTTTTTTCCCTCACTATGCAAATGGAGTGTCAGTTTTACATGTCTTCTGTTAAGAAAGCCTGTATCTCTTTTTCTACCAATTCTTCATGCTGTGATTTTAAATTAGTACTAGTGCCGCAATCTTTTTGTTCATTCACAATTTCCTCAAAACATTACCAGAAAATAGATGAACTTTTTGCCAGCATTTTCTCTTTTAGTTCGTCAACATTAGCATTCTCATATTTATTTTTTTTTTCTTTGGTGGATTTTCAAGTTCTAGATCATCTAAACTCATCGATTTTAGAGCTTGCTTTTTAATTTACACATTTATAATTTTCTTTGAAAAGTTGTTTTTTACTGAGATATTTAAAAAATAATAAATTTAAAATAACATAATATAATCTGTACACATGAAAAATGAAAAGAAACTGCAAAGCCAATAATTTTTTTTTAATCAAAAGAAAATAAGGTACAAACAGTTACTAAATAAATATATGAAATGTTTGTATTATTCAATGAATTGTTACAGTAACCAATAAACATTTTTATTTTTGATTGACAGATTTCAATGGTTGGAATAAATTGGAGGGTTAAAGAATGTTTAAATTTTATATTAGTTAATAACTGTAGTTGTCATGTATCAATTCTCCTTTTTTATTACTTTTGAACTGTCAAAAATTGTCTTTAAAAGGTGCACAAATAAATTTCAAATTTAATGAGTTTAATTTATTTATACTATATATGTATATTATATATATGTACACACAAGTATAGATATATGTACACATGTATATTTATATATATGTACACCTAAGCTCACATTATGCGCACATCAGTGTTTATATTTTCTTATTATACAACTACTCGGTATTCAGTACTCGGCTACTCGGCCAAAGTACTACTCGGTACACCACTAGTTTTTTCATTTTTCTGATCACAAATGGTTTGAGTTTTTCACTCGTAAAACTGACACATAGCATTGTGTCAAGTCTTTCTTTTGACATTTCTCTTTTCTTTCTGCTAATTTTGCAGAAAACATCTCTGTACTTGAGAGTTAAACTATTGTAAATTGCATTCCATTTGTTTTTCAGGAAAAGTAAAAGTACAATAGTTTGGCCTGAAGATGACGATGAGATGTTACTTATGATATTATGAAACAAAATGGCTCTAAAATCATTCATAAAACAAGCATAGCAATAGTTTGGCTCTAAAGATGAGTTTCTTTAGTATAAAAAGCTGTTAATATAAAGTTTATCATTTTTGACCTTGCACGATAGCTTGGTTCTCAAATACAGAACTTGTTTTGCAGAACAATAATCTCTGAGCTGCTGTATTGGTACCCCAACATTCCCAATAATTTAAAAATAAAATGCAATTTTTCTTTAATTTTATTATTTAAAAAAATAATTGATTTTTATTTTCTTAGAAATTAAAATATTTCCCTCAATTTCAGATGAACCATCGGTCAAATCTCATTGTGATTAATCCAGTAACATTAAATGATAGGAAGGATTCAGAAGAAAAAGTTCCTGCACTTGTTCTTCCTCAACATAAATGGTGTAATTCAGGAAATGAAGATTCTATGTCTCCTAAAACCCTTCGCAGAACAGGTATTACATTTTCTAGCTGTCATTGTTGCATTTCAAGTTTGTAATTGTGTAAAACTTTCAATTGCCTTTCAAATCATCATCAAAAATGTTTTAAAATAATATGCAAGTGAATTGCTATGTTGCCATATGCTTTATATATAAGTCCAGTAATTTTCATTCATGTTGTTATCAATTTCTGTTTATCCTTTTAATGCTTGTTGAATAAGTGGAATATTGAAGTTGAATGTTGTATGAGCCAATTCAAATGTCAAAGATTTTGTTAACATATGCATTCTACTTTAAGCATAACCTTTTGCTTTAACGTAATTTGTAATTTAAAGCTTGGCATCTGATTTCAGAACAGTCTCATTCTTACAAATTTGCTTATCACTAGGGACACAAATTCTAAATGATCAAATTTACTTCATTAAAGGTTATTTCAAAAAATATGTCCTTGTGAGTTCTGAGAGAGAGAGAGATTAAGAATATTATTGATTTTGGATACAAGAAGTATCAGTTGATAGTAAAAGTGAAGTACATTCTTCATATTTTAATGGAAATATTTTCCCATCCTGACTTACTAAAAATCAATTTGATGTACATTAGAATAAAGGATATAATGCAATTTCATAATTTTTTTTGTGTTAAAATAAGTTTTTCAAATTTAAAAATACATTTAAAAGCACATTTAAGAGTAATAATTATTAATGAGCTCCTGTTTTTTAATTATATATAATAAAAATTTATTTTCTTTATTAGAAAAAAAATTTTACTATTCGGCCGGCCGAATATTCGGTATTCGGCCTAAAATTTGGCCGAATATTCGGTATTCGGCTATTCGGCCAAATCACTATTCGTCCCATCCCTAGTCTGTATTCTTATAATTCTTTAAATGATACATAAAATAATAGTGCTTTTTAAAGATTTTTTTTCTCCCTCCCAAACAGCTAAACTCCCCTCCATTTATAAATGTTGGGAGGGAGACTCCCCTCCTCGGAAAAATCGAATTTCAAGCTCTGCAAATGCAATAATCAATTCGAAAATGTTGCACAGTTAACTCTTTGAAAACAAATATTCAAAAATGGTCGTTTTTCCCTAAACTATTTTTCTCCCTTTTGTCAATGCCCCTCCAGGGCGTAATTTTTAAGATATAAACATGCAATTGGTTTTAAAATATTTGAATTTTAACCCTTTCAAATACACTGGCAAAAGAAGGTCATTTTGCGACTCGCAGAGAGGGTATTTTTTCTATACTAAAATTATCTTAACATACATATTTCAACTCAATCTTTTGAAATCTTCTCAATAGAACAAATTTATACTCCCTACAGAAAATTCAAAACGTTCGGACTGATAGAAATATTTTTTACAAAAAAAAATGTGTGAAAAATTTGATGAAATCAATAAAAACAGACCGTTTTCATTGCAGTTTTGCCTTAGCAAAGCGCAATCCTATAGGTACCAGCAAACAAAAAACATATTCTTAAAGTTTAAAAACATTCTTATAATCTGTGATGCAATTGGTTTTTAAAATATAATATTTAACCCTTTCAAATACATCGGCAAAAGGAGGTCACTTTGCAACTCACGGATAGAATATTTTTTCTATGCTAAAAGTATCTAAGCATACATATTTCAGCACAATCTTTTAAAAACATCTCAATAGCAAATTTACACCCTTTTAAAAAAATTTAAAACATATAGACGAGTAGAAATATTTTTTACAAAATAAAAAGTGAGAAAAACTTGACGAAATTAATAAAAACCAGATCATTTCATTGCGGTTTTGCCTTTGCATGGTGCAACTGTATACATCCTGAAAAACTGAAAATATTTTCTTAAAGCTAAAACACTTTTATAATCTATGGTGCAATTTGTTTAAATAAAATACGAGATTTAACCCGTTCAAGGACACCGCAAACACGAATCATATCCCGGCTCATGGAGAATACATTTTTCCTATGCTAAAAGTAACTAAATGTCTTTATTTTAGCACAATCTTTTTAGAGGCTTTCAATAAACCAGATTTACATTACTTACAAAAATTTTGGAACTTTCGTATGGATAAAATTATTTTTTTACAAAATTAAATATGTGAAATTTTTTATGAATTCAGTAAAAGCCTGAGTGTTCCGTCGCAGTTTCATTCGCTTTCGGTAAGCATAGTTTCCAAAAAATCAAATTACATAGAGAATAAAATACCAAACAGCATCATGTGCTTTAAATTCAATAACTTTTCGCGATTTTTCCATTTAAAAATATAAATTTTGGCAAAATGGACTTAAAAATATAAAACCATAGAAATTTGAGTTTAATTTAAGGGTCATTTAGAAAACAAATAACACGTTTGAAAACTGAATAACATCACGGGCCCGGGCAGGTCAGCTAGTCTTTTAATAAAAATTATAACACTACCGTAAAACTTATACGGTGGTAGCACCTTCAGTTAAATTGCTTTAAAAATATTTCTTTATCTCAATTAAAACATTTTTGTAATTGGAACTATGTCTGTGACAAATGGTTTAGTAATTAGCTATCGGACAGCATTGGAAATGGATGCCCTTTATAATAATTTAAGCATTTAGCATACGTTCCCTGGTCCAACTCATTCATTTTCAGCTACAGAAAAGTGGTTTAAGTCATGAAATTTAAAGTTTCATAACTCGGTCAATTTTAATGTTAGATGAATGGGACCTTTTTTGTATTGCTTGATACAGTGATGGAAAATTTTTACTAAATATGACTAATAGGACCGGGGGACCATATAAAAAGTTAATTTTTTAATAATTTTTTGACATAAATCACTTGAAAAACAATTATTTACCTTTTTTAAAGCATTTTTGCAATTGGAACTATATATCTATGACTAACGGTTTAGAAATTAGCCATTGGCCACTGTTGAGAGTGGACACCCTGTATGTTCTACATGCATAAATATTCTGCATTTCTTTATCATCATTAGTAATTCTCTATTCTTAATAATTGCTTTCATGTATTAAATAATGAGTAATTGCACTTTTAATTTTTCCAGTAGGTTAACAAAACATGAGATTTTTTGATAAGAGTTTGAATAATTTTTTTTTTTTTTTTTTTTTAATGACAAGCCAGCTAGTTTTGCATGTTTTTAATGGTGACATTCTCACTGTTAAAAATAATTTTTAAGGAAAAACTCTATTTTAAATCTTGAAAATGTGAGTTAAATGTTTACAAACTTAGTCTATTTAAAAGATTTTAGATTTTTTAATTATGTATTGTAATCAGTTTTGCATGTAAATGTATGTTTATTTTAATTAATAAGAGGTTCTTTAAAATATAAACTATGCTCACCTATCCCCATTGAGACACCACAAACTCTAAAAACATGCTAATTTGATCAGCTTTTAAAAGATTGAAACATTAAACTATATATATATATATATATGGGTCATTTTCAAAAAACTTGTACATTCTATGTCCCCCAACTTTAAGAATTTTTAATAATTAAAATAAAGTTAAAAAAATAAAATTTAAGCATTTACATTACTTGTCTGACTGTTTAGAGTAAATGTGGGCTAAATATTATCAGAAATTAAAAATATTAGTGTAGCTATGGTTTCAATATGTCAGCTATAGCTGAAATGTTATGTCCCCTCTTCCCTTTTTACTTTTTCAACTGCTATAAAATTATAAATCAATTGCCAAAAGTGTTAATTTTTTCAGTTGTGACAGTTGTTGTATGTCTTATCTGTAGCATAGACCATATATTTTTTAAAACTTGTTTTTTTTTATGAAAATGGAACAATTTATTGCTGTCCCCAGATTTTTTCCTCTCTGTTACTTCCACTCTGTTACCATATTTATTGTAATAAATTATTACTACTAAGTGTTCAACACAAGGTTCTGCAGTTCTTTGAACAGTCTATTTTTAGATGAGGCCACCATTTTTTAAATTATTAAGTTTTTTTTACCGTGGTGTTGAAGTAAAGCATTTACAAGATAAGGATGTTTTATTCGGTTTCCTCTCTGTTACCAGCTTATTTATGTGAATTTTTTTTTTTTTTTTTTTTTTTTTTTTTTTATACTTTTATAAAAATTTAACCATAAGATCAAATGGTGCTTCTTAAATAAATAGGCTTAGTTTTTCTTTTTTTAATTCACTTTGTGCTGCTAAAATTATTTGTACTTTTTTACCCTCTGTTACTATGCTTATGGTAACAGAGTGGAACAAAATGTAACAGAGTAAGAAACTACAAAAAAGACAAGTTTATTTGAACATTTTTCTTGAAGGCTGCACATTCTCGTTTCATGTTCTTAGAACAGAATTAAAAATATGCATTTTTCTTTTTAAGTATAAAATAGTAGTTTTTGTGGTGAGCTAGTTGTCATAAACATTAGGCTTTAATTTTCTCAAACAAAATGCTTCTTTAGTTTTAGTCATTTATATTTATGAATCAATACTACTTACTTATGAAAAAATGATGCAGCGTGAAATACAACTATTTTCAAATATTAATTTTTATAATAGCCTTTAAGAACAGACCTTGCTTGGTCTGTTTCAAATTTTAGGATATCTTATAACACATGATAAAAATGTATTAAAGAAGAAAATATCATTATTTAAGTAGAAAAGAATTTATATATATAAAAAAAAAATATCGCGTCAAAAACTATTTTCAAATAGTAATTTCTGCAAAAATCGTTATTTCTTGGGTTAAAGCGTCATCCAGTTGGCACACAAATTTGTTAAAATCTGAAAATCTAAGGCGAGCTGTTTGAAATTGAAACACAGATTATAGCATATGATAAAAATTTATAAAAACAATGCCACATGAAATACCAGTACTTTCGAATAGTAGTTTTTTACAAGTATCTTAAATTCTGCCTTGATCTGTTTGAAACATTGGAACGTCATGATAGCTTATAACACATAATAAAAAGTTATATAAAAAAAATTGCCTGGTCTAATCCCACTATTTTTGAATAGTATTTTTTGCAAATATCTTAAATTCTTGCTTTAAAGCACCACTACCTCGACTAATATATGATGAGATATTTTATTAAACTAAGCGGTGCATTTGTCAAAGCACATGATATAAATTTACAAAAGAGAATGCCCCGCCAAATACCACTATTTTCCAATAGTAATTTTTGTAAAAATCTTAAGTTCTTGCTGGATATGTTTTGAAACATTAAGATAGTATACAATAAATGATATAAACTTAAAAAAAAGAATGCCACATTAAATACCACTCCACTATCAATCAGCGTTCCCTTCAGTTACTTTTTTTCCCCTCTCTGGTACCGTCAATTTAAGCTGGTTTATTTGACTAAAAAATTTATCAATCATCATTTTGAATAATTAATTGTGTAACTTTAACTAATATTTTATTTATGTAATATTTTTTTATAATTTAACTGAAAAAATGTGAAGGCACATTTAATTGAAACTTATGATTTTTCCAAAAAAGTAACAGAGAGGAAATCCTTTGTATTTTACAAAAATAAAAATAATCATAACAAAACAATAGTTAGGATTTTCTGAAAGTAGCAATCATGTAATAATAAAAAAAAAAAGTGATATTTATTGTTTCAGGTGCTTTATTTTTTTAAATAAAAATTTTTGACTGTTGGTAACAGAGGGGGACATTTTACTGTTGTAAGTTCATACTTTATTTTTTATTTGACATTCCAAAACAAAAAGTGAACTGCTGTTTTCAGTTTTATATACAAGAAATGTTTTAGTATCATCTAATATTTTTATAAGTTGTATTTAAACAAATTTTTTTATTTGTGAAAAATTTCCCAAATGTACAAGTTTTTTGAAAATGACCCATATATATATATATTTAAGTGTAGATTTTTCTGTAAATGGGTTTTTGTCCATTTCTCTTTGACTGTGGAATTTTAAGGTCAAATCAGCTGTTAAACATTTATTGGCTATTCCTACGTTTCATTAATAAAACTTTTACAGACTGGACATATTCATTACTAGGTAACAGGTATTTTCTGAGATACGAAATACCGAATCGCCACTTATAAATATGACTTGTTAGTCATTACTTTGCCAATGTGCAGATGAACAAAATTAAAATAACTTTAAATGCTGCTTAAGTATATGTAATTTATACATGTGTAAGAATTTTCTTATTTTTGTGTGCAATAGTTTTCTTAACATTAGTGAAGAAATACTCTAGGTCACTAAAAATTCATTATTTTTAGTTGTGCTGAATGAATTATTTACAGTTTTTTTAAAATAAAGTTTTATAAGTTATATCAAACTTGTTTTCTTGTGAATTTTTTACTTCTTGTAATCATTTTCCAGTGTCAAATATGCACCACGATCTGAAATGTCACTAAATTTGGCAACAAAAATACGTTACCATATGCCAATTTATTTTTTGAAATTTCCATTAACTCACAAAAATTGATAATCTTCTGTAATCAGATTAAACACATTTTTAGACTCATGCGTTTGAGTAAAATTAATTGAATTCTTAAAATTAGCAATAAGGAATTTACCTTTTCTTCCAAATAAAAATCAGTAGGTAACTTTTAAATTCTTTCAAAAATATATGAAAAGCCACTGTATATTTTGTTT
Source organism: Maratus speculifer (assembly GCA_964019185.1). Taxonomy (NCBI): domain Eukaryota; kingdom Metazoa; phylum Arthropoda; class Arachnida; order Araneae; family Salticidae; genus Maratus; species Maratus speculifer. The sequence goes on from OZ025291.1 coordinate 118,118,120, forward strand.
TAAATTTTAATTCATTGAAATTTTTGAATGCTTAAATATAGAAGTATCAAGTATAAAATCAATAAACTCTTTTCTTTTTCTTAAGATAAACCAAATATGTCAAAATATTTTAATATTTGTGTATTTTTATTTAGGTCCTACTCGGTTTAACAGACACGGATCTGATTCAGAGAGTAGTGATGATGAATCTGATTATGAACCCAGTGATAATGACTCGGGTAGTAATGAAACTGTCCTTCAAGATGAACCTCCAGAACATTTTTCTCGCCTATCTCCTGGATGTGATAATTTGTCTGATAGTATGGAAAAGAAAAGAAGATTAAGCTTTCAAAGTTTAGACTCTGATATTAAGTCTGATACTTTTGATAAAAATGAAGGTACTAGTGTATATAAATCATTAAAAAATTCATTATATACTGACACACAGCAAGATAGATTTACTGTACAGCAGCATTTAAATGATAGAGAACAGAATTTTAACAGCTCTGATGAAGACGAGCGTAATAACTGTAATGCTAGATATGCATATACTACCAAATCTTCAGATATGTCTGATGATTTGGTTTTTAAACAGGCTACTACTATTATTGGAAAACAAGAGTCCTGTTCTGATAATGCAAATGCCTCATTAAATCAGTTATCTGATACTACTAAGATGTGGCAAGGTGCAAATATTAATAAAAATAGTGCATGTTATTCTAAAGATCCTAAAAGTTCTCAAGTTTGGCAACACACTGAAGGTTTCAGAACTGATAATTACCTTTATCCTGTGGAGAATCAATGCATTTCAACCAATACTAAGACTTATAATGATAACATTGCAAATTCACATTTTCTTACAGACAGTGATTTACGACTTGAGCTGAAAAAGCGTATGCAGGAGATGAAATCTAAAACACCATGCACTGAAACTGATGAAATAAGTGAAAATAGGACATATTCTCAATATAATAATTCTTGGGATAGAAACAAACAGGGATATTCTCATAAAGATGATGAAGTTAATTTGTCTTCTGCAAACTCTTTTAGTGATACACAGGCATCATCATTTAAACATAAAAACAGAATAAATCAGAATTTTGGTAGAGATAATAATGTTGAACATGCATCATCTTTCGATCAAAGATCTTGTCGTAGCAACAGTAGGGAAAGAACTACCCAGGAAAACTTTTCTAATAGAGATAAAAATAGATTTGAATATTCTTTCCATGGACGGCGAAATGACCGCAGTTCTAGTCTAGATAGAAACAGAAATGTACGCAGCTCTAGTCGAGGCAGAAAAAGGGATAGAAGTTCCAGTCGGGATGAAGAGAGACATGAAAGAAGTTCCAGTCAAAGCAGAATAAATCATACTAACTATGATGGCAGAATAGAAAGCCGTTTAAGTCCTACTAGAAATAAGTTTGAACACTCGTACAAACATACTAAAGTTAATGCTTGTGTTTCTAAGGAAAAAAGAGATTGGTACAAATCTAGCCCAAAAGAGAAGCCTGAATGGAGCACTGGTGCAGACAGAAGTAGACGTGATTGCAGTTCTAGTTCAGAAAGTAAATGTGAACGCAGTTCAAGTCGAGATAGAAATAATAAATTTTCATCTAGCAATTTAAGCCATGAAAAAAAGCATTATGAGAATAAACTAAGCAGATGCAGAAGTAGACATGTACCTGATTCCAGATGTGATAGGAATAGACGGGAACGTAGTTCAAGCCGTGACAGAAGTAGACATGGAAGTAGTCGAAGTGTTGACAGTAGATCTGAGCATAGCAGTAGTGTAGAAAAACACAGGCGTAGTTCAAGTCGGGAAGGAAGTAAAGATGAACAGAGTTCAAGTGATAGTGAAAGCCGGTATAGGTATAAGTCCAGAAATGCATATAATGCTTCTAAATTAAGTTCTAATCAACAAACAAACAAGAATGATATTCTTAATCAAAAAACAAATATCAAAACAATTGAATCTAATCAAGGTATTGTACAACAATGCAACAGTCTACAAAATAAATTAAAAGATACTTTAAATTCTGAAAAAGTAAAAGATAAAGAATCAAGAAAAATAAATACAAAAGGTCATCCTAAATCTATTGAGCAAAAAAGATCGGAAAGAAGTAACAGCAAAGAAAAGTTATTAAGCAATAGAAAACCTCATCAAAAATATAATAGAATGAAAAGTTCATACACAAACCGTTATTCTAGGTCACGTAGTAGTTCTTCAGAATCCTCTTCAAACTCATGCAGTTCAAATAGCAGTCATGAGTTCACAGCAACAATTCGTTCGGTTTTAGTAAAAAGTGATACTGAAAACAAAGTAAACATAAGTGAAAACAAATCCAGTGGGAAAAGCACCATTTCGACTGTACCTCAGTCAAGTGTTCTTTCTGTATGCACAAAAAGGAATTTTGATAATATTGAAAGTAATAAGCCATCTAATGTTAAATGTGGCCGCATGGATGGTGATAATAAAGGTAAATATTAAGATCTTTATTTTTTTTTTAGTTTTTTTTTTTTTTTTTTTTTTTTTTTTTAGTTTTTAAGTTTAATATTTTCATAAAAAATTTCTGCAAGGAAAGTTACATAGGTCTTGTTGCTATTTTATGAGAAGATCCCATTAAATTTCATTTTAATTCGTTTTTAAATTTTGTTTTTTAATAATTGAAATGCTTAATTTTAAAATAAGAGCTTTTAGTTAAAAAATAACTAAATGCTTCAATTTACTGTCTTCATTTGTTCGAAGATGCTCTCTTTTGATTTTGTTGTAAGACTCTTACTTTTTTATGAAACTTATATATATGAAATAAATTTTTTTGATCTTAATGCTATACTATGTCATAAAAAAATCCTCTTTGATATTTATAATAAACATAATGATTTTGTTTTAAATAAAAAAGAATCGATTATTTTGATTTTTATTTAAAAAATCATGAACCTTGTACTGTGTTCATTTTGTATGTATACTCGTATGAATAGTATGTATACTCGTAGAGAAATTGAGGTTTTTTTAAAAACAATCCCAAAATTTAGAAAAAAAAAGTTTTTTGCTTATAATTTGCAGAGTTCTTAATATAAAATAATGTTCTTTTCTGAAAATATGACAAACATTGTACACAATACCCTGTCACCAGAATTTAAAAATAATAAAAATTGTATGTAAAATGAGCATAGAGTAAATAATTTTTCATTGCACAAGCGCCAACAATATCAAAATTTCATTTGCAGATTGTGTTAGCTAAATGTATAGAGCAGCTTCCGTAAAAGCTTCAAAAACATAGCTTAAAAATTCTGAAAGTGATCGTCTATAGAAGCAGCTCAAAATCCGTTATTCTCAAAGTGAGTCAAAAAGATGAGGGGTTGTATCCAAATATCTGTTGATTAATGTCAATATAGAATACACAATATGGCACATACTACTATATTTGGATAAAACCCCTGATTTTTTTGCTTCATTTTGGGAATAATGGATTTTGAGTTGATTCTATAGACGATCACTTTCAGAAATTTCAAGCTATGTTTTTGAAACTTTTACGGAAGTTGCTCTATACATTTAGCTAACGCAATATGCAAATGAAATTTTGATATTGTTGATGCTTGCGCAATGAAAAATTATTTGCTAAACCTGCTCATTTTTTTATACAATTGTTATTTTTTAATTCTGATCTGATGACAGGGTATTGTGTACAATATTGTTTGTCATATTTTCAGAAAAGAACATTATTTTACATTAAGAACTCTGCAATTTATAAGCAAAACTTGAACAATTTTGGGATTGTTTTTATAAAAACCGTAATTTCCCTACGAGTATACATGCTATTCTCATGAAAATGAACACATTACAGGTTCATGACTTTTTTTTTATTTAAAACGGATTTTTTTTTTTTTTTTTTTTTTTTTTTTTTTTAATTTCACACAGTCTTATTGTTTTACATTACTTTTCATTTAATTTATAAAATACAGTAAAGCATCGTTTATACGACGTTTTAATGTGGTCCTGATTCATTCCTATTCATTTTAATGTAAAAATATATTTTTTATATGACGCTCAAAATCGTTTATACGTCAATTTTTTAATTTTCTATAGGTTTTTTGTGTATTTTACGCACGAGCAGAAGTTGGCAGCTATGAATGACACCAAAGAGCGTGTTTAATTGCACTCTACATTATGAAAATGTGGGCTGGTGTTCGATTAGTCTGAAAAATCAGCTTTTGTGTAACAAATTACACTGGGAGAAGTCATTATTTTTTTGGGGATGCTCAGCTTTCCCGACATGTTTTAAGATGCAAATAGTCTATCCTTATAACTGTTATCAGAATTGGCGACTTTTTAGTTGGCCACGCGAGGTTTTTGATCTTTGACTTTAAATGGAAAGGAAATGATGTACTGTAAATGAGAAAGGAACCTTTCGGTGAAAGATAAATAAAGGTACGCATATTTAAATTGCTTACTAATCCCCCTCCCCCTTTTATTTTGGTTTGTTTAATTTACAAATTCATGCAAATCATCATGTTATACATTAAAATTAAGTGAAAACAAAATTAATTCTAGTTTTGGAAATGAAAATCGATTATACGTCGTTATCGTTTATACGACGTTTTTCAGTAGTCCCTTTGGCGTCGTATAAATGATGCTCCACTGTATACATTATACATAATATGCATGTTATAAGTATTACCAATATATATATTACACAATTTGTATAAATGGTTCAAAGATAAAATTTTAAGTTACAGAAAAATCTTCATTACACAAAATGCATGGAAAACTACAAATCAGATGTCAAAAATTAATTCAGCCTTTAGTATTTTAGTTAACATACAAACATCTTCATTACACAAAATGCATGGAAAACTACAAATCAGATATCAAAAATTAATTCAGCCTTTAGTATTTTAGTTAATATATAAACATCTTCAGCACATAAAAATTTTAAACAAATTTGAAAGCAAACTCAGCTGTCAACTTTAGTTTTATTTAAATGCTGGTTTAGAAATATGAGTTTAGCAGCTTTATTAGCTGATTTCTAATTTCCAAATGTTCCAAACCAAAGGTAGAACAGATTTGTTCGACTAAAACACATGAAGGTATTGCAGTAAAAAAGACGTTGATCATGAATTCTGTAAGATTTTAGTATCAGCCTTTTTGATAACTGTAATACCTTCCAGTGTTTTAAAGGTCTGATATTCACTAAATTAAATTCAAATGAAAATTCAATGAATAATTCAGATTTTGGCCAAACTTTAATATTACAGCTTCATCAAGTCATAAAATTTTATTTAACTTCAACTTGCAGAAGTTTTTCTTTATACTAATGAGTAAATATTCAAATATTTAATATATTCTTTCTTGGTTTTCCTTACTGTTGTAATATTATTTTACAATTTGATTCATATGAAATCTGACAGCATTTTTTTTAATTATTTTTTTTTTCAAAACTTTACATTTTATTTTACTTTTTAACAAAAATTAAGCTTTATCTTTCTAAAAGCCGTTTGATTATCTGTATTATATAAAACTGAAATATATTAAAAAGACATTATTATGTTTGTTTACATTTTAAATTTATTTTAAAATAACTTAAAATAAAAGCTGATTTAAATCAATGATTTAAAAAAAATCAATGATTAAATCGCGATTTAAATCATGATTAAAATCAAGCTGATTTAAATCAACGAACCCTGACACAGTATATAAAAATAAGCCACTTAATCGTAATCTACAGTTATAGTGCTTTTGTTACATTAATTTTGATAGGGTTATCTAAAAGTTATTTGTTCTTTTTCAATTTGTTGACGATCCCCTATAGAGTTTCTGGAAAAAATCTTCACAGAAATGTGTGACCTGTACTATTATGTTTATATACTATGAGTTTCAGGGTAATTCTTCATGTATTTTTCTAGCTATTTAACAAAATGTCTAAAATCGAAAATGGCCGGTCATCTTTGGCCATATAGTGTATAAATAGATAATTTGATTATAAGCAATTACAATTTCCTGATAAAATATTTAAGTTCATTTTGTTTGTGCAATAATCAATGTATTTAAATGTAGTTTCTAGACAAAATATGCACCATTGCTTATTTATTCATTTATCTTTTATTGTGAAATAGCTTCTGAAGGCAAGAGAGTTCCAGTTCATATGAGACTTGGTGCATTTCCTCGCAAACGTGTTATACAAATGCCTAAAGATGTTGAGGCTGCTTTTGTAAATAGTAGTAGTAGTGATGATGGTGAATCTATTAATACTAAATGTAAAAGGCAAAATATTCGCATTGTTACTGACATGTATGATGCAAAAAATAGAATTGACTTAATCCAACAGAAGTATTCTTCAGATAAGTCGACAAAGCGACCATTTGATACTTATACAGAAAAATCCAAGCATGTAAAGAAAGCTCATAGGTGACCTTTGTATCAGGTAAATTATTAAGATAATGAATTTATCTGATTATTTTTATATTTAGTAAATATATATGTAGATTTTTATTGTTGTCATTGTGAACAAAGGTTATTAGAAATGTGTGTTATCCACTATACAGATGCCACATTTAGTTATTTGTTTTTGTTATGTGATGTTTAAATTTTATGTGTGTTACTTTTTATATGTAAATATTAGTTAATAAACTTCATGCTGTGATATAATGTGCTCAAAATCAAGAATGCTTGCTTTGTTCAATTAGTGGCAAGTACAACTTGTCTAATTTTTAAATTTCCATTTTTTTTACATGCTATAAGTTATGTTTAGGGAATCAATTTGTTCTATATGAATTCAACACTTGTACAAGTTTTTAATAAGAAAACTGCTTCTTTATATGCTTTTTCTTTACCATTTAAATCAATCATTACAATTTATTATTCTTGCTCTGTAATTTTTTATATTCATATCATTTCCTATTTTATTATGTTCTATGTTAATCTCAGGGATAATCCACTTCAGTACTCATCTTTAAACTATTTATCAGCATTTTATTAATTTTAAAGATTGTTAATGCAAAGAATTTGTTCATCAGTAATGAATCTTGTTACTATTATTATTAAAAATTCTGGTGTTGAATTAAAAATTGCATAAGCAAATATTTAATGCTGTTGTTATTGCAAACAGAAGATACATTTTTAAATAATCTTTCTGTTGTGGTTGCTATTATTTATTTATTTATTTATTTATTTATTTATTTTTTGCATTTATTTATTTATTTACTATTATTATTATTATTCTGTAATATTAGAACATATATATTGGATTTATCCATCTGTAATTCAATTTAATGAGTATGTATCTTTTCTTCAAGATTAAATTTCTTATAGCAAATAATATCTCATGTGATGTGGGTTTAAATTTTTCTCATGAATTTTGCATGAAAAAAATATGAAATTGTTGCTCAATTTTACATCTTAAACATAAAATTTATAGACAATTCTATTCTCATGTTATTCCTTTATTTTTAATCATAAATATGTGTAATATGCTTTGCATAGGATTAAGTTTTTATGACTATAAATATAGTATGAAAGTTGTATAACTCTAAATATTGTTTTTCTGCTGCATAAATTTTTATGTTGTCTGTGTTGTATAGTCTTAATATTTTTGTTCTCTTTTTAATACAAATTTTACAAATAAGAAAGGTATTTTTCATTTAAAGGTACACACTTGAGATGATTATTTCAAATGGATTAGTAAATGAAAGTTAGAATTTTGTGCAAAAGATCAAACTATGAAATTGTGCAATGATAAATGCTTTTCAAATTTTACAAAATCTGGTAGCCAGTTCTAGCTGCCAGCTGTCCTGCTTCTTTCCCAGTTCAGTCATTCATACCAAATTTTCTGAAAACTTATTACACTCAGTTCTGCAAATTAAAAAAAAATAAATATAATAAAAAATAAAAGGGAAAAAATGCAGATTTCAAATAATAATAATAATAATAATAATAATAATTGAAGAAAAAATGTTAATTTTGTCAAAAAGTTAGGAAAAAAAAAAAAAAACCCATATTTTTTTAAAGGTTTGTAAAAAAAAAAAAAGTAAATTTTATCAAAAGATTTTTTAAAAAAATTGTATTTCATCAAAGAGTTGCGAAAAAATAAATTTTGTCAAGAGATTAAAAAAATGCAAATATCTTCAAAAAATCATAGAAAAAAACTATTTTTTAAAATCATTAATTCAGAAAGCATAATAAAAAAATGAATAGTTAAGAATTATTATTTAGTATTATGTTTTAGTATGTAATTTAGAAAGATGATGTAATTAAGTTTTATAATAAAAATCAAAATTATATAAATCTAGCATGTACCCTTTGTGTCTATTGTCTTGAAAAAATAGACTTGACTTAAAAAAAAAAAAAAAAAAAAAAGCATCTTTAAAAATCTTATAGAATCTAAAATGTGCCTTTACATATTTAAAAAATGGCCTTAAGAATTTTAAAAGTGCCTTTAAGAACTTAAAGTGCCTTTTTTTTTCACCAACCTGCACCCTGCACTTTTTTAAACCTGAGGGAAAACTATCATATTGCATAGGAAAATTGAATTTCTTAGTCTAGTTTAGTATTACCACACCATAAACATTTCAGTTTTCTTATGGCACTGATACCAGATGAATTCGATTAGGCACATATATATCCTCCTCAGTCCTGATGTCCCCTGGAGGCGACACTAAGAACCATCCTTTAAATTAGTTAAAAATATGCATATTAGAAGCATCAATATATAGATTAATGCATCTTTGGAAATGTTTTATAATTTTTTTAAACTGGTTTTTGTAGTGTCGTGTAAAATTTGTCTCAAAACTGAGGTGGATAAATAAATGATGAAGGGCAATATTACATTGCCATTTATTTTCCCATTTCGTCCTTCACTCTAGGTATTCTATGCTTTGCTTTGCTTGTGACATGCTTTACTTAGATCAGCAGAGTTATACATGCAATTGAACAACAGATGTTTGTATCCTGTATCCACTGATTAATTGAATTTGCCTTTCTACCTATTTCGATAATTTTCAATTTCATATATTTTTTAATAGCATCAATCAGCTTATTTACATTGTAGTCAGGCAAGGTCACTGAAAAACATGCTATCCATACGCTAAATAATACCAAATATCTAATGTAGTGAGTTTGATTGTTTTTATATTGGGCAAATAAGCTTTCATCAACTGTAAAAACTTTGTTAAGATCTTTTGGCAAATAATAATAATAATAATATGTATGATGTGACATTAGGTGTAGCAATCCTAAAACTTTCTTCTAAATAATGCATGTTAATACTTCCTGAAAAATGCAGCATAACACCGATTAGGTGGTTTACACTAAAATCTATTCAGGAAGAACTTCTAATTCAATCTGAAGTTTGATGAAAATCTGTGCATTAATTTCTGAGATGGAACTATTGCAAAATATTTAATAAATTCTGCATAACAGTGCCACTTGTGTGATGTGCACCAAAAACTAATCAGAGTCAATTTTTATTAAATACTGAAACAGAAGCTTCATGATAATTCATGTATTAGTTCTTGAGATACAGACAGCTATTGCAAAATTGTGAAAAATACAGCATAGAAGTACTTCCTGTAGGGCAATTTAGACCAAAAACTAAACAACACTGATCTATATCTGGGACTGTGTGAATCTGAAGTTTCATGAAAATTTGTGCATTGGTTCTTATGATAGAGCTATTGCAATAATCATGAACAATACAGCATGGCAGTGCCACCTGTTGAGCAATTTGCACAAAAAGTAGTCAGCACCAAACTATTAAGGACTAACTGAATCTTTAGTCATATGAAAATCTGTGCATTAGTTTTTGAGATAGAGCTGTTGTGGAAATTGTGAATAATTCCACTTGTTGAACAGTCTACACCAAAAACTAATCCAGCTCCAGTTTATATCAAGAGTTAACTGAATCTTGAGTTTTGCGAAATTCCGTGGATTAATTCATGAGATAGAGCACCCACAAAATTTTTGTCACTACAGACTCACAGAGCAACACGTAGGAATGACAGACATTTTCAAAAAACCATCAAATTGTGATCATGACCTTTTATAATGTATGAATTCATTAAAAAAACAAAAGTCAAAATTTTTCATGAATCCAATATTTTCTTGTAAAAATAGAAGTAAATAAGTATTGAATGCAGATACAGACGTCAGACATAATTGCTGTAACCTATACAGGAGTGATTGTGTTCAAATTGTCTACCTGAATTCAGGTATTTTTTAAATTTACAGTACCAAAATTCTGGTTTTTCTGATAATTCAATTCATAAAATAAGATTAAAATATAAATTTCATATGACTGCTAAGCATAATTAAAATTTGTATACCCCCCTCCCTTTTTTTTCCATACAGAAATATTTTCTCGCTAAAATTTCAGGTATTTCACAATCACCCCTGCCTATAGTTGAAGAATTCTTGTTCAGCTGTATTCTACAGAATATATTGATTGTATGTTTGGAGTTGGTACCAGTATTAGATAAAATAAGCTGTATTATTTAAAAATATATATACTGTAAAACCCCGATAATTCGGATTAATTGGGACCAGACTCAATCCGGATTATCGAAAATCAGGATTATCTGGAGAATAAGAAAAAAGTGAAATAAAGTAAAACATACTTACAGAAAATCACCTTTATGTTAAACTTATTGACATAACATACATGTGAAAATTTTTACAGACAGTAAAAATGTTTACTTTGTAATAAAAATGTTTGTAATTTTCTGCTGTGTCAGTTTTCCTATACCTTTTGCGAGCCATAAAGTCATGCTTTATAAATATAAATAATTTTCTACAAGTGATATTGTAGAAGTGTTTTGTCACAATAACAAGGAAGCAGACCTATGGACTAACAAAGATCGGAATGCGATCCTTATCAGATAATAGGTCTTATAGAGACTATTTTACCTTACTTTCTTGCAATGTTCTAAGTAAAAATTTATTATGCAATGATTTCTTATGACATTTCTAAGTGGTTTAAATAGAAAATTGGAATTGCCAGACTTAGTGATACATAGTTGTTTCTTTGAAAGATAACATTAAAGAGTAAAATAAGAAAGCCTAAAATATTCTTCCGAAAAGATTTCAGAAAAAGTTTTTTTTATTCAGAATACGACGATGAAACATGTTAATGTTATGGAAATTAGCCAATTGCTTCTCAAACTTGAAAAGAAAAAATTGACCAAACCAATTCGGATTATCCGGATTAACGGGGTCCGAATTAGCGGGGCTCTACTGTATATATATTCACAAACCATTTATCAGTACAGTAAAGCATCGTTTATACGACGATCACTTATACGACGTTTACATTTATACGACGTTTTAATGTGGTCCCGATTCATTCATATTCATTTTAATGTAAAAATATATCTTTTATACGACGCCCAAAATCATTTATACGTCGATTTTTCGATTTTGTATAGGTTTATTTTTCTTGTGAATTTTACGAACGAGTGGAAATTGGCAGCTATGAATGACACCAAACAGCGTGTTTAAATGCATTCCACATTATAAAAATGTGGGCTGGTGTTCGATTCGTCTGAAAAATCAGCATGCGTGGGGGCGAAGGGTCATTCTTTCTTCGGGGATGGTCAGCTTTTCCGACCTGTTTTAAGTTGCAAACAGACTATCCTTCTAACTCTTATCAGTAATGGCTACTTTTAGTTGGCCACGCAGGGTTTTTTATCTTAAACTTTAAATGGAAAGTAAATGATGTACTGCCAATGAGGAACCTTTCGGTGAAACATAAATAAAGATACGCATATTTAAATTGATTACTAATCCCCCCCCCCGTTTTTAAGATTATTTGTTTATTTTGGTTTGTTTAATTTAAAAAATTCATGCAAATCATCACGTTAAACATTAAAATTAAGTGAAAACAAAATTAATACTAGTTTTGGAAGTGAAATCGATTATACGTCGTTATCGTTTATACGACGTTTACCGGCAGTCCCTTCGGCGTCGTATAAACGATGCTCCACTGTATTTTAAAAAATATTTCATGACGCACTTTCACGTTACATTCTTATTTGTAGCAAGCCTATTCCTATTTGGTACTTTTTGCTACAAAGATATAAATATTTATATTGAAATAACAGTACTGCATCCTTCATCATCATGTAACTACCATATTGTAAGATCTATCTTTAAGCTTCTAAAAACCACAAACACAATCAATTTTGGAAAGAAAAATAACCAACCAAGTATTAGAGATTGACTGGGTGTAGATCAAGGGGCTACATTGCTACATTTTTACCCTAGTATAAAGAGAGAATTCCAATTTCTGCCTTAACATTTATTTGAAAAGTTTGAACCTTTAACTGAAAAGTACCATAAGAAATACAATTTATTTAAAAAATGCAGGGTATTTATTTAAAATGTATGTTGGTGCATATTATTGGAGCATAAAACATGTAGTATATTTAAAGTGGACAAGTGAAAATTTTTGATTTGATTTTTGAAATGTATTATTTTGATGACGAAGAAATTGCTACTTCAGACCAATTAATAGAAATTCTATAATATATATATAAATTATTATAATATTATTAGTTTGTAAATGTTATAGTCTTGTACATAAAATGTTACTCTCCTTTAAAGTATGTCTATAAAAGCAATTATTTTGTGTTTGTGTACAAATTAGATACTTTGTCTTAGTGGGGTATTTATGTTATAGTTTCTTGTGTAACTGTGTAATCCTTTATGCAAAATATGAAATTTTGAAAATTTTATCACATTTAAATCTTTTATTACTGTATATTTTATATCTGGTTCAATTTGTATTAAAAAGCTTGTGTTAAGGCATAAGTTAAAAATATTCAAACAAATTATATATGGCTATAAGGAAAAAAAATCTTTTTCTAAAACAATCTGGTTTGATTTTTTAATGAACTGTCATAATTTCATGTTCCAAATCAGCAACGAATGCCATATTTTGTTTGATAAGACATAAAACTTTCATTCCTAAAATTTATAAGAGCTATTAATTATGAACTAAGATTCTGAAAATCAATGCAAAGTACCTGTGTGTAGTAATTAATATTATATATATATGCTAAATAATACTGGATATTATATTTTATCTAAATTTTTAGATAAACTTTCCTACAACTGTGATATTTTATTAAACATATTTGATTGTTTATTTTGATGATTTGATTAATATTTCATTTCAGTTGTCTAATTGTGTTGCTGTCTCTATGGAATTCTTAACTAAGTTTGTGTTATAGTATTTATATAATTTGTGTTTAAAAGTTGGAATACCAGTGGTCAATCTTAAATACTTGGCTGTTAGTAGTTTTAAATGTAGGGAATTTTATATTTGAATTGAATAGTTATATGTTTTAATATCTCTTTCAATATATTGTTTATGCCTTTTAACTTAAAAACATATAAGCATGCAATATTCAATGAAAGTTTCCTTTTGCCCTCTCTTTTTAAAACTAAGACATTCTTTTGTTATGTTAATATGACTGAAGGTCTGCATGGGCCAAAATTTCTGGGCCTGACTCTCTCCAATCTATAAAAAATAAATATTTGAATAAAAATCTGGCCTAGTCAGATCCAGTGCACAAGTTAAAAGCTCAGCCTGGGCATAATCGTATAAAACTAAAAATTCATTTGTGGTCTAGTTTGACCTATATAAAAAATTTATTGGCCCAACTCAACTAACTATAAAACCTAAAATCTTGTACAGTCTGGTATGGAAGTTAAAAATTTGCCCCTTCTAAGTTGAATTTTTACAAAACAGATTTTTTTATGGTGATATAGTTAAAAAATGTCCTGTACAAAGAGTTCTATTTTTTCTTCTTCTTCTTTAAATACTCTGGACTGCAAAGTACAAGCACATCTGCTTCAAAATACTGAAACTTCTTAGATTTCTTTCTGTCTGCGCCCATGTAAACTATTTTGTTTAAAACTACTTTTGTAAACTTTTTAATTAATATCTATTTGTACGTAAATATCAGTCTCAGTTATCATTAATTCATATTCCATTGCTTGGAGATTTAAAGATCAGAAAAATGCTATATAATAAAATAATCTAAAGCAAAATAACACAAGAGCAGGGGAGTAAAAATTCTTTGCCAGGTTCCCTTTTTTAATAGTTATATTGTCTAATGTAAATGCATTATATTAATTTTGTACAGAGTGACACTTTTTTCTGTGTAAGATGGATGCTGTCATATACAGGCTTCTTTTTTCAAATTTTCCTGCACTTTAACTTTTTTGTCTAGAAATATATGGCTATTCTCCAAGAATTTTAATTGCAAAACAAACAGATTGTAAATGTACAGATTATTCTTAAACTCATACAACAAACTTTTAATGGAGATAACAACAAGACAAATGCTCAAGACATTTTTTTAAAACAAGAAACATAATCTATATCCATTTATTCTATTAAAATTTTAATACATTTAATCAAAAATACTGGGTGTGTAATTAAAAGCCGGAGTTGGATTTGTTTCATATTAATTTTGCTTGTATTAATTTTGATTATATCATTTAAACAGACTAGATTTTGGCTAGTAACATAGTTATAAACTTTGTCAACTGCATTCTGAATAAAAGAATATCTAGCTCATAGTTGTTTAGATGTGAATGGTGTCAATTTCCAGCTTTTCTCATCATGATATCTTCATTAGTATTGAAGTAACATATGAAACTCCAAGTTTATCCTAGAGTGAGATGATATACATTGTACTTGCATTGAAATAATGGTTCTCTGTACAAAAATTGTCTTAATTTCTATTTTGTTTAAAAAAACTCTTTGTGAACAAGCAAGAAACTAATTATTTACAAGACAGTGTTAAGAAACTTACATTTGTGCATCATTAATTTCTATGAAATTCCTCATTAATAGTTAATTTCTTTAAGAGATGTTTTACAAACAGTCAATAATATAAAAAAAATGTTCTTTTATTTAAATATGATTATCTAATTATTCTGAATATAAGTTGACAGTTAAAAGTAGAAGCTGTGTGGTTTTTAAAAATGTTTTATAAAAGGTTTATTTTTAACTATTTAGTTTGGTCGAATAACAAAATATTCGGCCAAGCCAAATGTTTGGCAGGACAATTTGATGTTTTTCAGGTCAAATAGTTTAATCAAATAATCAGTAACATGGCCAAATACCAAATAGACACTGAATATTCAATGCATCCCTAATAATTATTTAAATTTAGTCTTAAAAGAAGTAATAAAGATTGTACCTAAAATGATTGTTTAATGATAAAAATTCTTACAAAAGTTTATCTGTCAGGTATCTTTACATTATTTTTCCATTTCGTTGTTGAAACATGAAAGAAAATCACAAATAAAATTTTTGCTTCTTAACATTTTATGTACTTATCTCATAAACCTTATGCAATATATCATTTCTGTGGATTCAAATTGCACTTTTTCATTAATTTTGTACTGTAGATTTTGTACATTTCTCCAATTTCATTTGAATGTTTAAAAAAAATGTTCAAAATGTATTAGGAATGCAATGTATTCATTTCTAAGATAAAAAATAACATTCCTTTTCTTTGTATAATGAGAAGTTGGTCTTCAAGTGTTGATAAATTTTTAAAATGTTTTATCTAAATTTACTGACCTTTGCAAAAAATAAATTTTTAAATGATTTAAAAGCTAAATTTCATTTCCTTTTTTCTGGAATTTTTTTTTCCCCTAACATTTTAAATGTTTTTTTTTTAACACTCTACTTTTACTAGCTTATATTATCGTATTTTCGGGTGTATAGCCCGCACCCTTAAATCGACAAGTGCAGTAAAAAAAGTTTGTGTATAACTCGCGGATATGCATCGGTGTATAGTCCGCGGGCTATGCACCGTTTACAAACGTATGTTTCGATCAGGGTTCGAAATTAGAAGCCATTAGTCATAATTTTTAACACAAATTTACCAAATTTTTTCGTGATGCATAATACCTACAGTAATTCGGCTAAAACATTATGATTATCAGTAACGTAATTTTTGGAAGTAACGCCGCGGCGTTTACGTGTTTTAAGATAAAATTTCAAGCAATGCGGCGTTTACGCGCATTTTTTTTTTTTTCAAACAAGCGTGATAATTTTTCCGAAAATTTAAAAAAAAAAAAAAAATCGGTGATAAATTCAAAATTTCGGACATAAAATGTATACGTATCTTAGGTCATTGGTTCCCAAAAGGATCGAATCCTTGGAATGGGTCCGAAATGCATTGACTCCGAAAAGGAATGATTCCTTGGGCTCTATCTGAAATGAAACGACTCCAGAAAAGTTCGATTCCTTTTACTCGTTCCAAAATGAAACGACTCTGTAAAGGAATGATTCCTTGGAATCGTTTCGGAAAAGGGTGACTGCTCTGAATCGTTCCGAAATGACATAAATCACGCACTTTCTTTTGTTCTTTGCAACAAGATAGGGTAGATTTTTTTTTTTTTTTTTTTTTTTTTTTTTTTTAAATAAACTAAATCTTAAATGATCTTAAATTCAGAATCGTCGAGGTTGGAAAAGTTCTGGATTTTGGATTTTGTACTCTACAAACACAATGGGGTGCTGCAGCACCGATTCGCTAGCAAATTATTTTCTAATATTTTATTTATAGATTTTTTTTTTTCTAAGTCTCGCGTATAAGTCGACCCGTTACTTTGATGTTCTTTTTTTGTCTAAAATTTCACGACCTATACGCTAGTATATACGGTAGCTATTATAGATCTATCAGTGCAATACTTGGCGATAGTTGCGGCAGTTCTTCCAAACTCAGAAATAACTGTATTTAAGCAGTAAAAAAAACCCTTTACAAACATGGGAGAACTCTCTAAATTTCGCGGCATAGCGAAAAAAATTTACAAATATTGATGGTTTTTTTTTTTTTTTTTCAAATTTTTTGATGTTTAAAAGTTGTAGAAAAAATATCACGATTTCCAATTTAAAAAAAAAATCTTTGCATAACCCGCACCGTGTATAAGCCGCAGCGGCTTTTTAGGAGATTTTTTTTCTTTTATAAGCCGCGGACTATATACCCGAAAATACGGTATTTCATTTGCAGAAAGTGCTTGTATTTTTTATGTAAAATTAACTCTTAGAAATTTACATTTATTATTGGTAACATGAAAATAATTCATAAGATAGTTTGAATAGAAAATTTCTAGTCCAATGTAAACATTGAAATTTAGGTTTGAGGAAATTATTATTAATTTTCCATCAAAAAATTTCATCTTTGAAAAATGATTTATGTATTTTTTATGAGGAGCACTAATTCCTGAATCATTCGTCAACTGTCTTAGTTTTTCTATTTTTCATTTTAAGAGGACAAAATTTCAACAATTTTATTTATTATTGAAAATATGGTTCAAATGGTAACTAACAGTAAATTTTGAAAGAAAAAAAAATGTATATTTAAATAAAAAGTTTAAAATTTTTTTTAAAAAATTGCATTTTTAAAAATTCCTACTACTTATTTAAATATTGATATTTTTGCCTATTTTTTTCTACGATTTTTAAATGTTCATTGCACAAGGCCAATAAAGTGGTCACAAGCTGTATGGGAAAAATTTAATTCATGTTATTTCAACCGATCCTTTGTACGAAATCAACAATTTTTTTATCTCATGCTCATAACACCGTAACTTTTGTTGCGTATCCATAATAATCACGGATAAATCGTAATACTTTGGCACCTCTGCTGATTAAATACTGTTCAATTTTTGTTTTTTCCTCCCCAAAGAGATATTTGCAAGCTGGATAAGTGTTATACAAAAAAGCAGCATACATTAAAAAAATTATAATATAAATATTAAAAAATACCCTATATGTTCTTTAATAATAAAAATCAGAAAAATCTGATATAGATAATCAGGGAAAAATCAGGGAACTTTTTTTCATCATTTCTTAGCAACCCTGTATTTGCATTAAGGCAAAAGAAATTGAACAATTTATATAACTTTAAAGATATTTCATGAATCATAATTAATTATTAGTTGTCTAGCTCTTTACCGAGAAAGAAAGAACTCCTAGATTTGTATTGCATTTGAAGCACATTTAAGACAAAAATCAGAATTCCTCTTTCTATTACACAAAGAACATAATTGTTTATAATACCTGTTACCTTTATTTAATTTTAGAATTAGTGAAACATTCTGACACCACCACCTTCTTTTCGGTATGATGGTAAAAATGAAAAAAAAAAAATAATTGGCCACAAGTCTCATTAAATCACCGGTAGTAAGTTACCAAGTAATTGTTCAGTTTTATGTATTTTATAATATTTGCTAAGTAAAATTGAACACCAGAGAACCTACTAGATTTACAATACATCCTCCAGTTAGCCACACTCTTTAATTTTAAGTGGAAGTTTAGTAAGGACTCCAAAAACAACTATTTTGAAAACAAAGAGCTGAGCTCATCAAAAACAGTTTTAAAAAATTCTGATTTAGAGGGACTGTTATTCACCAAGATGGAAAATTGCCTCCTTTAATTTTTTGAATAAAGAAAATGTTGAGAGGATAGCATTTTTAAAACAAGAAAGTGATAAAAATATGAACATGGAGAAAAAGCCATTTTAAAGTTTTGATTTGTATGGGTGCAGTAGATGTATTAACAAACTGTACAATATCTTGTGATATAATTTCTATATGGATAAAAATGGGATGTTAAAATATTCGCATTTAAACAAGCTTTTATTTAATATTTAAAAAAGAAAATTGACATTTTGACCAATTTTGAGGTTAGCTGTCTTTTTAACCTTATCGCACATTACAGTGGATCAGTGGCGTAGCAAGTGGGGGGCGGTCTGCCCCGGATGTCACTCTGTAAGGGGTGACACCTAATTTCTTTTTCAAATATATATATATATATATATATAACCTCATAAAATTTTGGAAAATAATTCTGAAATAATATTAAAATAGCGTAAGATGCAACACAATTAATTTTCTTTCTTTGAGAATGTGAACATTTTCTAAATAAGATATGCACCTGATAATAAAAACTAATCTATCCAACGAATGGGTAACAAAAGCAAACTTTAAAAAAATGACTTATCTTCTACATATAGACACCACATTAACTTATGGGGGTTATGGGTTGAGTGATGAGTCGCTCTTGTAATTTTTTTATGCAGGAAAAACAAAAGGTAAATAAGGAATGGTATGGTCATTTGTTGTAATAACATATATATGGGATTGAAAAAATATGAAGGATAGGGAGGAGGGTGACACCATTTACATCCGCCCTGGGTGTCACCCATTCTAACAGCAGTGGATTATACTCAAAACTGTTATGCCTAGTCTGAAATTTAAATCTGCTTTCAACATAGCAATTGCCCTGTAGTTCTTTATTATTGAGAGTGTCAGGAAAATTCTATTATAAATAATTTACAAGAAAAGAAACTTAATCATCTAGAAGTTTAGATTTTAGATAAGTCTGTTGATTTACTTGTAAAATTTCTGTCTTCATTTAAGTAGATATTTTTCATTGTGCCACTAATTTTCCTGAATTATTAGTTTATCACAACCAAAAATTTTTATTTTTTAATATATATTTTTTCTCTGTATGTTCAAAATTTTTAATTTTATCATCTATGTAGAAGCATCTTATCCAAAGCAATTTTGCCTTATCTGAAATTTTTAATCTGGGTGCTCAAGATAACAGCTTCAGTGCAATATTTCAGTCTTGGAGAGATTTTTAATTGATAATAAATTCTACTTTACGTACTTAAATTATCGCAACTTTACAATCAAAAAGTTTGAATTACTTCTCGTCTTGTAAGAAATCAATTTTTAGTTCCAAACATAGAAATCTTGATATGAAAACATTGAAAATCCTAGACATGAAAGACATTCTACCCTATTTTCATTTGCTCACCACCATTTTCCAGGAAAATTTTCAGTCTCTGCTTGGATAGACTTCTTGCATCCATGGATTGCAGCAACATTGGAACAATTGCAGTATGAAAAGAATGATTCTTTAAAAAAAAAAAAAAAATGAATTCTGGTATTATTTTAAATAGTTAATTATTTTTTTTAACATTGAGGTCTATCTTTTATTTCAACTTCTGTAAGCATTTCAATAAAATTTCCAAGTTTTATGCCTAATTTGAAATAATTGTATTCCACAATATGTTATTAGATATATTTCCCTTCTATTATGCCTTTGTTGTGAAAAGGGTGCATCAATCAGAGCATTTATTTTTTTCTGTCTGTTTGAATCTACATGAGTGCTTACAGATATCTTATATTTGTAAAGAAATTGTTTAGTACATTTTAAAGAAAAATTCTGATCTGAATCAGAAATCAGGGTTGTGTGAGTCAGTGGGAAAAATGGCCGACTCCAGAAATTTTAATGACTTCAACTCTGATTCTGGGCTGGCTAATATACTAGTGTTGTTATTTGTTAAAATTGGGGGAACGTATGTAAAGTAAGGCTAAATTTTTACTATTTCAGTATTAATTCAGTTTTTAGATCTCAAAAGGACTAATTTTTTATTGCTAATTTTTCAATTTTGCGTCCCACAAACCTGAAAAATCCAACTATCGAAATCTAAAGAATACAAAATAGTAATTTTGCTATTTCGGATCTTTGGATTTAAAGGGGAAACTTTTAGAAATTTGATATTAATTCTTGTCTTTTAGAACAGAAAAATTTCAGTGGGAAAAAAAAGAAGAAAATTTTACTATTTTGGAAATAATTTGGGATTTATTAGTTTTTAATTAAAACCGGTTTTCATCTATTTTGTTCGCCTCCAGGCATTATATTGGAAATCTTTAACTTTGATAGCTTGATATAATCCAGAAATAACAATAATAATTCTTTTTTATGAATTTAAAATTACATATAATTGGTTTAATTTCACTTCAAACTGTCTAACAAAAAAATCCACAATTGGAATCTGCTTGTTTTATCCACTCCGACTCCACAGCTCTGAAACAATTATGAACAATAAATTAATCATATTTTGTGTTGCTGTTGTTATAAGAAATCAACTTGATAAGTTTTGTATCCTTAATTAAAATGTTAATTCTTAGCTTTGTTTCTTTCTATAATATGGATACGTTAATTACCTATTTTTTTATAATAAATGTATGTATTCTGTATATGTAAAAATATACATAGTATGTATAAAAATTTTTATTGTTGTGTATAACCTGATTTATCGTTTCTTGTTGAAGTAAACAATTTTTAAAAAATTGCATGAACGCAATTGATAAATCCGGTAGTTTGTCTTGAAATGTCTGAAAATTTTGCTTTGTGAGTGTTGTTCTATAGTAGCATTTAAATCACCAAATTGGACAATAAAAATGCAAAAACAATGCCAAGTGAGTACCCAAATCAGAATGTCTATTCACTAACACCTGCACATAAGTTTTCTGGTAGGATTTTCAGATTTGATAGTTTTAAATTACATTTGTCAACAAATACTCCTTGATTTTAATTAATATATTGTTTGTGGAATAGATTATACAATCTCATTGACAGAGGATTTCATTTTTTCATGATATGTTGGACGTTTTTCTTTTATAGAAAAATGTATTTTGTTTTTCCCGGAAAAAAATATTGAATGCTACAAATGCTCTTTTAAAGGATCCAAGAAATTGTTATATGCATTTTGTGATTTTCATTTTAATGATAACACTGGTTTACACACTATATACTTTCATCGAAATGTGTATTTTTTCATTGATTTTCATGCACTGAGTACAGGAACATTGTTGTAAAAAATCTGTCACATCTAGTTTAAAAAATATTTAAAATAATAAAAACATAAAAAAAAATAAATAAATAAAAATTAAAAAAATTAGAAATGATTGATTTTATTTCTTGTAACTTTCTTGATCTGTTTCTCTTAAAATAGACCAGCAGTAGTCTCCTAACATACTTTTGTGCGAAAAACCTTTGTGTCTGTCTTCAAAAAGTTTGTGTTGGTGAAAACACTCATCCTGCTTGTCACTCACAACACCCAAATTTTCAGGAAAAAAATCCAGGTGTAAATGAAAAAAAAAAAAAAGTATCCTCAGAGACATGTTCACACCCATTCCATATTTTTTTTTTTTTTTTAATAAAACTATTTTTTTTTTTTTTTCATAATTTTCTTGTTTATAAATTTCTAAAAATCCATGAACGACTTTTTTTTTTTTTTTTTTTTTTTTTTTGTCCTTGGTTATTGTGAAACAAAGGCTTTGTCCCAATTTGCCCCATGTTCTAATGCGCTCCATTCTTCTGTACCAAATTTTTGCTGTTATTGTTTTTTTTTTTATTAAAGATATTGTAAAAATCTTTGTGTTGGTAATAATGAAGTTCAATTTTGGATTCAGTGGTATAGAATATATAGAATCAAATATCAAAAAAATAAAAAACATAATATAATCCAACTTTTGCTGGCTAGTGTAATCTAATACCATTTTAAAATATGTGTCATTTTGTAAAGAATTGAGGCTGTTAATTTTCATCATTTTATGTAACAATTTAAAAAAAAAAAAAAAAAAAAAAAAAAATACAAATTGTATATTTTGCATTAATTTGTCAAAATGATTAAAGAATTCCAATCTATTTTGCAATATTATTTTTACTGTCAACCATTTTTTTTTCTTTTAATATACCTGACAAAATTATTTTTCTACTAAATATGTAAATAACTCCTAATTTGCAGCTAAAAATAGTCAATTTTAATCATCCTTGTATTAATGTATCTAATGTCAGGATTTTATTTTTCTCTTGCTTGTCTGTGTAACAGGAAAATTTTACTAAACACAAATTATAGGACCGGAAAACTGTAAGAAAATTTTAAATTTCATAAATTTTTAATAAATGTTTTTATTGACCCAAATCGATTATAAAATGTCTCTTTACCTAATACAAAACATTTTTTTGTAAAAACCATTAGTCATATGTCTATGACTAATGGTTTAGGAATTAGCCATTGGACACCATTGAGAATGATATCCTGTATAGAAAATTTTTTTAAATGTAATGTGATATATATTTTTTTCAAATACTGCCTTTCATTAGTAAGAGGTAGTATAATAATAAAATAACTGTTTCATCAAAAGTGTATGAAAAATATTTAAGTTTATAAACAGTGTAGTTAAAATTATGCTGGATATTCTGAATATTGACAATGTATTGAAAATTTTCATTTTAGAAAAGAGTTATTTGTTATTTTATAGAAAAAATATACTGAGAGTTACAAAGCTCTGAATAGAATGCTACAAAGAAAAATACAAGATAATGATGATTAGGGACAGTTTGTTATCATTTGGTGCAAAACACATCCAGATAATGGATACTTTATTTTTTTGTAGATTGTGTCAGATACATTTTAGCATTTCCAATATGGAATTTGGTAAAATAGATTATCAAAGTGTTTTTGTGATGACCTCAACAAAAGATAATGATGCCAATTTAGCTAGTTCACAATTCACTTTTGCTTTTGTAACTCTAAAATTTCAAGTGAAAAATATACAATGGATTCTTTTAACTTTAAATGAGAAAATAATGAAAGCAAAGGTCTTATTTTGTTGACAACTGTTATATGCATTTTCTTTAACTAGAGAATTAGTAAAAATCATACCTGCTGCATTTAATGATCAAGAGATTGTCAGAAATATTAAATTGTCAAATGCAACTGTAAAATACCTGACTGACTCTTAAAATTATAGCAATTTATATATATATATATATATATATTTCACAGATAAATTTGTGTAATGAAGGAATAAATGAAAGAAATGCTTTTTCCAAAATAAAAATAGGATTTGTACTAAAACTGCTAAATGAAAGAGGAAAAAAAAAAAAAAAAAAAAATCTGAAATGGTAAATCAGGGTATATCAATGGTAAATGATTCATTTTAACCTTCCCTTAGTTAGCATCCTTCTCTAAAGTAGTAGGATTTCTAAATAGCAGACACCTATGATTGCAGAATTTGTCTCCTATTTGTGATGTCCACTATTCTTCAGAGATAAAAGCATACAAATAAATAGATAGATGGTTCAGATTGAAAATTTATTTGCTGAATAGAAGTGTCTCACATTCAACCATGTCAGTCATAAATGTTTTACTTACATTATGTAAAGGTTTTTTTAAATCTCCCCTTATGATTTAAAAGTTTCTTTTTCATCATCTTTCATAATGCATCAGTGTGAATTATTTGATTTATTTTGACTATTTGTAACCTTTTTGTGCTTATATTCATTTAAAAATTATTCTGAAATTGACAGCTGATTTTGTTTTTATTATAAGCTAGCAAAACAGACTTTTTGTGATGCAAGAGACTGTAAAACAAACTGAACAGATTTTTTTTATTATTATTATTTGATTTATCCTGACAATATATTTTTGATGAATTATTATGAACCATTGAATCATGGAAGATTCTGTAAAACAGTGTTTTATTAAATGCAAATAAATATTGGTAATATCTTACTTAATTGAAGAACATCCAAGCTTTGTTTTCAAAATTAAAATTTTTTGGAAAAAAATGACATTTTTATTAAATATATTTCTTATAAAATCGTATATTTATGACTTATTATTTATAAATATAAAAATGTGACTGCTGTTATTCATGATATTATAACACAACAAATAATATTCTGTTAAAATCGAATTATTTAATTAAATTTTACATTGTATTACAATTACAATTTCTGCAAATTTAAAAAGTTTGAAACTCATATTACAGTAACAAAATATATATTTTTTTAATTTATCTAATTGACAAATAATTTAAAATATTCCGATCACATTCTGAAAAATTAATGATGTTACCATTAGCTTAAAATTTACTGATTGTAATCAAATTTCTGATGATGTAAAATCCAGAACTTAAAATTGACTGTTCTCCAATTTTGAAATTTAAGATGTTTACTATTATCTGTAGCAATTCTTTGTGTGCTTATATAGTTATTCAATATAATATTAGTTACTGATGTTTTATGAATTATTCTTATGTATGTCATATTTCATAATTTTAAATTTTAAAAATTATGTTTTTAACATATGGTTCTCAATTCTCAAATGTTTCAATATTTTTTGTATTTTTATGCAATTAGCTATATATATGTGTTAGTATCATTTTCCGTTAATCCTTTTATTTAAATGTAAGAAGCTTGTGTATGTAAATCCAAATACGTGTTTTTTGCAAGGATGCTTGATATGTTTTGCTCATATGTATCTGTGAAAAGTATTATTATAAATGATAAATTGGCTTAAGAATATTAATAATTCACATGTGTAATGTTCACATAATATAAACATTGTAGCTAACACTTTTAACTACCATGTAATTTGCAAAGTATTTTTGCAAATGCAGGATTCATATCGACCTGAAAAGTCAGGCAGTTTAAAAATATAGAAAATGTGGCAATATAAATTTTTTCACAAGTCAAGAAGTTCTGAGAATGTGATAAAAACAAGAAAAAATGGAATGGAATAAAAAAAACAATCAGTAGTTTTAAAAGTTAAATATCAAACTTTTTAAATTTTCTTTGAAGTTTGATAGTATTGTTTAATATACATGTATATATTAAACAATTATTTCTAGTATATATTATTTCTTCTCTAGCAGCAATTTGTATATGTCTCTATGATCTAAGGTTTGATTTAAAAAAGAAAAGTATTTCATTTGAGTACCATTTATTCTTCAGCTTTGGTATATTTATATTAATATTTGTTTGTTAGTATTTGTTGGTATTTGTTAATGATAATGGAAGAAAAGATAGAGAAATTCTATAAGTGTCTAAATTTTTAAAAAATACAATTTTTGCATTTAAGGGGGTAGTAAGGTTAATTCGAGGGAAAAAAAGCATATTTTCTATCATTTTTTGTAAGGATACAATTAATATTTATTTATTTGTATAATTATAATATAATTATATGTCATTTAAAGAGTATTCTGTGAAATTTTCACTAAGAAATATTAAAAAATGAGCCGATGACAGCGAATCTTCAAAGACGTCCCAAAAAAAAGTTGATTCGCGGTGAACCGCATAACTCATGACATGATCAACTGAAATTAAAAAACCAAATTGATTTAATTAGTTGATAAGTTTCCTCAGGGAACGCTGTCGAGTTTTTTTTTTTATTATTGATTTTTCAATTTTTTACAAGGCTCGGAAGTCAAAATACTGATTTTTCATAAAAAAAATCTGATATTTTGTTTTTTAAAAGTAAGTTAAAATTAAAAAAAAGAAAAAAACTCGACAGCGTTACCTCGTAATTTATATAAAGAAAGAGTGTGTAAAATTTAAAAAAGATCGGTTCAGTAGATTTTGAGCTACAGAGTTCACCGGCTTCGAAAAAGCGAAGTGTTAGAAAAACATGTTTAAAGTTTCACAGACGCTTTTGTCGAAATCGGAGGGCGGAGACTTACAAGTGTATATCTCCGTCAGTTTTACTTCAATTGCTTTCAAATTTTCACAGAATAATCTTAAGATGTTGTACATTAATATAAAATAAAAATAAAAAAATGCAAAAAAAAGAAAAAAAAATACCTTACTACCCCCTTAAACACTGGATTAAAAATATTTGTAAACTAATACTTAAATTGTTCATATTTTGGCATCAATTTTCTAGATTTTTTTTTTTTTTTCCCAGTGATTACTTGTAGACTTTTCATGAATATGTAATAGATCTTTGGTAATGTACATTTTTTTGCCAACATCAGTTAATTTCCTTTGTATGTTGTAATCAATTAAAAAAGATATGTATTTGAGTTTTTAAATTTTATGCTAAGGAAGCATGTACAGTATCTAACCATTTATCCGGAATGATGTTTCTAATAGACTGATGTTAGAATCTTTGCAGTGGCGTAGCTACATATTCAGCGCCCTGGAGCAAGTAAAATTTTTGCGCCCTTTTGTCACATAAAAATGTTCTGCCTAATTTTGTTTTGAAGTTTAAAATTTACATACTATTCTTAATTAGATTTAAAACCTTACTTTTATTTGAAAGGTCTAAGTATTTTCACATATTAAATACAAATATTTTAAACTAGTAAAAAAAAAATTTCGTTCGGTGTTTGCGTATGTGTCTGTCTATCTGTTTACAATTCCAATGGCTAGCAAAACCTACGGCACGCACGAGTTTAAAAAAAAAAAAAAAATTCGACGAATATTGAAGGCCTCTGCTTGTGTTTCTGAACATGTGAATTTTTAATTTTTAATTATTAGTTGAGAAATTGGTTAAAAATTTCAAAATAAAAGGATGAAAAATTATTCATAATTCAACAAAACACAGTTTTTTTTTTTTTTTAAATCAAACTTATACTACAGACAGTTTCTTTGAAAACTGGAAGAGAGGAAGAAGGGTTAATAGAATTAACAGCGCTGCTGGGTCGATAAATGAACCGGCCCTTAAAAAAAGGACTATATCTTAAATTTTACAGGCCAAAAAACTTAAATTTCACAACCTGTCAAAAAATAATTCCTTTTTCAAAAATTCTAAAAATTATTCCTACACTCCTATATAAAACTGAGAAATCCCTTACAATCCATTTGTAAATCTCTTTATTTGCGTTCAAATAAACAGATTTTTGAAAAATCTTTCATAGTTAGAGCCAGGGCCGGGGAGTCGTAGTCAGACCAGTTTTTAAGTAAAAGAGCCGAGGTGGTTAAAAAAACAAGCTGACCTCGAATTTTTTTTTTTTTTTTTCTTAAACACTTTAAAATGGAATTAAACCAATTATATGTATTTTTAATCCATATATAATCCATACTAATTTAAATACATATACATATTGTTATTTTTTGATTATATCAAGCTATCCAAGTTAAACATTTTCAATATACTGCTCGGCATACATAGTAGATGAAAACCGTTTTTAATTAAAAAGTCTAGTAGATCCCGAATTAACTAGTAAAATTTTCCTCTTTACCTTTTTTTTTCCTTTCCGTCGAATTTTTTCTGCCCTGGAAGACACGAATTGACATCAAAATTGTAAAAGTTTCCCTTTTTCAAGTCTACAGATCCGAAATAGTAAAATTTCTGTTTTGTTTTGTTCTTTAAAATTCGATAGTTGGATTTTTTGGGTTGTGATATGCAAAATACTAAAACGGAAAAATTTTCATTCCTTTTTTAATTTCAAAGTTCTAAGGTTTGAATTAGTACCGAAGTAATGAAAATTTTGCCTTACTTTTTTTGCGTTGCCTCATAATTTTAACTAATAACAAAGCCAGTGTATTAGACACCTCGGAGTCGGAGTCGAAGCTGTTAACAATAGCGTAGCTATGTTTTTTGGCGCCCGGGGCCAGCAAGAAATTTTGCGCCCCCATCCCAATATAGATATATAACAATTTCTCTCAATTTGGCGCCCCTAGGCCTCGGCGCCCGGGGCGGACGCCCCGCTTGCCCTCCCTTAGCTACGCCACTGGCTGTTAAAATTTCCGGAGTCAGTCGGATTCGTAATCGGACATTTTCTTCACCGACTCCGCAGCCCTGGTCAGAGCGTTTGTTTCTAAGGCAGACCACTGTCGCTAGTAGGTAGTAGCGTTTATAGACGACCTGTATGTTTTTTTTAATATTCATTTTTTTTAAAATATTCAATTTATAACTTTAATTTTAATGCATCCAGATGTAGAATTTTTTGCTGAGTTCAGATATATAAATTTCTTTTATAATGCCAGATATTAATAATTATTTCATTAATTGGATGATTCCTTTTAAACTCTTGTTTTAAAAGCTCCCGAAACTACAAATGATTTCTATACTAGATTCTTTTGAATAGGTCAGTTCTCTATTTTCACATTAGATAGAGAATACAATCACATAAATTTCTAGGTTTTTTTTTTTTTTTTTTTCTTTAAATACACTAGTTAGACATTTTAGAGTTATGCATATAACCCTATCCATTAACGCTATTTAATAATATTTTATAAAAATCGATTTGCAAGATTTTGTTTTATAAAAAATTCTTTTTTTAAAAAGCAGAAGAAATGCTTTGTTAAAACACAAATTTGTTGGAATTAAGAAAACTGACAAACTGATCGATTTGTAACTTTAAGATAATTTATAACAAATCATAAAAAATTTTAAAAGTAGGAAGCATCAAATTTCGTGGATAAAAGAAGTGGGCGATAAAAATTATTTAAGGAGCGCGATCAAATATTCAAAACCTTACTGCTATGAGTTTTGCTACCCGATACAGCAGGCGGCGAAGACCCGACTTAAGATTGGGTCTATTTATGAGATTTTGCAGTCACGGGCAGAATAAATTTCTTGGAAATTACGTCATTAAAAATAGTTAAGATTTATGGAGGCAAATATTTATTTTCTTTAAAATGCGAGGTCTTTATCACCAGCTGAAATATATCCACCTTTGTATAAAATTAGGATCTAAAGTTTTTTTCATTGTTATACTTTTTGAATACAATTTTTTTTTTCTGTAAACCGTTCGTAAAGTACAATGGAGTAAATCAAAATTTTTTTTTCCTTTTATAATTCGAAAACTCATTGATTACTAATGTGTGATATCGGATGTTGTTGGGGATGGGGGAGGCGGCAGAGCCTGATTACGGCATTAGCAGACGCGTGTTATTTTTTTCAAAGCATATGTTTTCCCTTATTTAATCCTAAAATTCTGTTACGAAATAAGACATTATGTGGGAAAATATTTTCGAAAAATGTCGTGTAAATTTGTGTAGGCGATATTCAGGTTCTAAGGTAACTGAATTTGATACTTAACTTTTTCTGGGAAAATGCTTATCAATTCTGCATTTGAGATTTGTCATATTCTCAAAATCTCAAAATACGCACAAAGTTTAATTTTCCGCTTTCAATTTATCTTCTACTACATTTATTCCGACTCTATTGTTTTGTAATGTGTATTGATATATTTTTTCTACAAGGAAAAAAAATTCAAGATTGACGTTTTTGTTTGTTTGTAAAGTGGTCAATAATTTTCTTAACCCTTTGCGGAGCAGGGCAAATTCATTGCTTAAGTAATGAAATTAATAACTGACACCGGAATTTTAAAACAACTTTATTTTTAAATAAGAAAACGCTATACTTCACGCATTCAATAAACCGCAATTATTTTAAACAAAATTCCGGTGCGAATGTGGTATTTGGGAATTAAAATTAAGTGGTATATCTATGAAACCACTGCGCCGCAAAGGGTAAAACCTGTCAAGCTATTATTTTAATGGTTAAAAAAATCTAAATAGCTAAGACATTACTGTTACATCTTAAAAATAGGTTTCTCAGCGATGATTTCTTTGGTTATGATTATTCCGTATAGTAATATTCAAGATAATTTTTTAAAACGTTTTCAAGAAAATTCTTGTTTGGTAATTGTGGTAGCCAATAAAGTGATCGATTGGAATTCTGTAAACAAGTTTTTATTACCTCAAGATTGGAAAATCCTCAACTGTCGTCTACAGAAAATTTACAGGGAAAAAAAATCAGGCATACTAAAACGGTATTAGAGAAGTTATTTGAAGTTGCAAGATGGTATAGTAATTAAATTAAAACTTCTTAAATAGAAGTGATTGCTTTTAACTGACAAGGAAGGTCTCCATTGGGGGCATACTCAGAATTTTTTGAAAAAAATACGAATTAATCTACTCATGTAGATAATAAAGGATCAGTGAAAATTAGCGGCGGAATTACATTATTAGATATGTAAAAAAATAAAATAGTTTGGAATAATTGGCGTGAAAAGCTGAAAGCGACGCGGGATTTGGCGCGCAGTGCATTTCCTCGCCAAAAGCAGACGATTTTAACGAATCTGAAAATTGATTTTAATTGACTTCACTGTTAAAAATCTGCAGCATTTACTGCAACGTCACTCCACTACTTTTATAGAATATCTCTCTTCTGACCAATGAGAATGCTCCATAGCACCGTGAATTGACCGTGTCATAAACTGTTAAAAATCTGCTGCATTTTGTTGCAACGCACTCCACCGCTTGTATATAATATCTCTATTCCAACCAATGAGAAAGCTCCATTTCACGGCCAAGTAACCGTTTTCTATACAAGCAAAGGAGTGCGTTCCAACAAAATGCAGCAGATTTTAACAGTGTATTTTTCAATTTGGAACAATTTTAATCAATTTAAATTGTGTTTTAAATGATAAAATATATTAATTTCATTTTGTTATAAGTACATATAAACGTATATGACAAAATTACACTTAAAGTAAAGTAAAAATGCAAAACTAAAATTACTTAAACTAAACTTGTTTAAATAAATTGAACATAGAAAGTTTTTTCTTTAAAAAGTATTCGAAGCGTAAAAGCGTATTTTTCAAAATTTCGTTTTTTCGCCAACCGGAGATAAATCGCCAAATAAACGAAATTTTTATTATTTTTTTACGGACGTTATAAGGAGGTTCCGCCGAAATGTTTTTTATAAACATATATAACTATATGAGAAGAACATTCTGTAATTTTTTCAGATTTTTCTGAGTATGCCCGTATGGAGACCTTCCTTGTGAGTATAAAAACGTACTTTAAACGATATAGTTGAAGTTAAACACAAGGTAAAATGTCGTAGGATATTTTGATTGTAACAAGTATTTGATTAATAAGGTTAAAATATGCAAATATATATTTAAAAATTATTTCACACTTTCAAATTTTGCGCCCTCTGGATTCGTGCGCCTGGAGCAGTTTGCTCCAATTGCTCCACGGTAGCTACGCCCCTGAATCTTTGTAGAAAAAAGTATCCTACACTGCTAGTATGACATATACATTGCTTGAAACAATTGTATACTTTGATAATTGCATCGAGTATTTGAAACAGAAGTATGTATAGTTATATGTTATATGTTTTAATTTTTATGCTGAGGAATAGAAGAATTTTTGTTCCCAAAGGATTCCCATAAATTATTACCTTCTTTCAAACTCTAAGTTTTGATCTTACTTGCCTCTGATTCTTAGTTCAAGTAATCTAATAATTAATTTAAAATCAGAAGTAATGCCAGAACCATAACCACATATATTCCATAAAACTTTAAAATGGATGTTGCTTTAATGCCTAACCAGTTATCTGGAATACATCTGACCCCCAACCTTTCCAGATAAATTATTCTGTACTGTAATTTTATACTGCACATACACATTTATAATGTAATAAATTGTAATGGTTTAAAGTAATATGTCATATTCAATTGTAGTATACCATCAAAAAATATCATTCTTATGTATGCATATTTTTATTGGTATCATTTTCTGTTTCACGGGTTAGTTATAATAATATTTTAAA
Organism: Maratus speculifer; assembly: GCA_964019185.1. Lineage (NCBI taxonomy): Eukaryota > Metazoa > Arthropoda > Arachnida > Araneae > Salticidae > Maratus > Maratus speculifer. Next base: position 118,150,280 of record OZ025291.1, read on the forward strand.
TATTTTCATTTTTCACCAGTGTCGTTTTGTTTTCATTTCCAACAATAAGGTTTGCAATTTATTTGTTAAAGAGAAATGCCTTTCACATAATTGCTTTATTTAAAAAATATTTTCTTAGCTTTAAATGTTTTATAACTATTAAGATATTATTTCAAAGTATTAAAAATGTAAAATTGTGACGGTAAACCAGTCAGTAAAACAATTTTATTCAACATTTTTTTAGAAGCACCACCAAAACAAATCTTTTAGCTGATTTTTATTATAAATTGTAATTCCGTTATATTATAAATAATGTAATATTGTGCACTTTCTCCTATATGTGATCCACAGTCTAATCAATAATGTTGTCAACTTTAGCATTTTTTTCTTGCATTTAGCCTTCACTGATAAAACGTAAATTTTGAACATGAATTATCATTGCTCACAAAATATCCTTAAATTAGATGATATATTTTGTCAACTATTTTGTATATTGTTTATTATAAATTTTGTGTATTATAGATATAGTTATTTATTGATTGCATTATTTCTTATAAGTAAGTATTTGAATTTTAATGCTTTTTTAAATCTGTATCAGTCTCTTGTTGAAATTAATGTGTAGAAATATGTGAATTTTAATATCTTTTAAAGTATACTAGTATTATACGTAGGGTTTAAAAAAATTTTAAATGTTGTATATATATCAGTTTTTCTTTTCTTTCTGTCTTTTTTGTCACTGGCTATTATGTGAAGTACATGTTTATTCTAAATGTCCCTTTAAAGTTTGTGGATTGTCCCATAAATAATATTTATTGGGACTGAATTATAAAAATAGAAAATTATTTTTTAAAAAGGTATAAATGAAGGCTCTATTTCTGTATTCTGTACTAAGATTTTTTTTTCTTTTTAAGGTTATTTATTTATTCTTGGTGTTGTAGGATTGGTTAAAATTATAAATATGGTGTTTTGTATGAAAAGTTTGAATAGTCTTTATTTACATTTATACAAAAATCCTTAATATTCTATCATTTTATATAAATAAAAAATTTTTATATTTTTATATTATCTGAACATATTTTCTGCTTCTATTGCTAGAGTCTTGTATGGGTAAGTTTATATCTGATCTGAACTTGAAAATTTAGTTTGAAATCAACTTGCAACCTGACAAAATAATTTTTGTTGATGCACAATCTGCAAAAAATGATTTTTGTTGACTTATAGTCTGACTGAACTTTGTATCATTTTAACTGCATTAACCTAACTAACCTAAATTACATCATTATGAAGAAATATTCTAATCTCATCTCCAATATGAAGCAAATTTCATGTATGAAAATGTAATGCATTCAAACAAATTATTTTTATCTGCAAAAAATTTTTTGATTTTTTGTAAAAAAAAAGCTAAGTATAACCTATATTGAACCATAAATAAGGCGGTTTATAATAAAAAGTTTTAGACAACTTTGCCCACTGAACAGACCAGATCAGCCTACCTAACTCATTGCTGGACTTTATTTTTTGTAAATGTGCTACCTGATTGTTTTTATGTTTAAATATGGTTTAAAATAATTTAAATTTGTATTAGTTCTTTTCTTTTTCTCAGTTATTTTGTTTCTATATTTGCATTCATTCGTAATTTTAGATTTTTTTTTTTTTTTTTTTTTTTTCATTCTCTCTTATTTATTTATTTATAACTATAACAGCTTTATCTGCAATCTTTTTAAATGCTGTTTTTTGTTTGTCTGTACAAATGTTTATGCCTGTGTTTGTCTTTGTTTTTTGTGCTGGATCTTAAAATGTCAGCTATTAAAAATTAGATTTAAAATGAATAATTTATTTTAGCAAAGTAAAAAGCCTTTCAGAAAATGATTATTTATTTATTTTTTTTCTTTTGTCTGTGTAAATGTTTATGCCTGTGTTTGTCTTTAGTTTTATTGCTGGATCTTAAAATGCCAGCTGTTAAAATGTATAATTAATTTTGGGAAAGAAAAAGCCTTTCTGAAAATTACTATTTAAAATGTAATAAACAAGGCTGTCAAGAATTAGTAGCATTAAAAAGAATTTTTTCAGAAAAATATTTTATAAATTCAAAGCTTTAATTTCCATTTTTAAATGTTCGAGAAATATATATACTGTTTTATGATTTGATGTTAAACATACTTGCCATCTTTTTATAGGTGCCATGATGATAAATTGCGCCAGATACTCATAATATAAAAACTGTTTCCTGTATACTCTATATATATGTGATTATCTATTGAAAAGTTGGCCAGAAAATAAAATTCCACAGTGCTAAAATAAACAAAACAAAAAATGATGTCCCCAAGCTGCTGAACTTAATGGTGAACAGCTGAAGAAAAACAAAGCTGCCATTGTCTGGAATAAACTCACCTGAATGGTTTGAATGCATATGTTTGCAATACTGCTTATGATGTGATGTTGATTTCTTTTTTTCCTAAATTAATCTAATGTTATTGTATAATACTGAGTTGTTGTTGTTGTTTTCATTTGTTGATTGAGTAGATAATAGTTTTAAGTTTTGGGGCTTGGGTTTTGTTCACAATAGCACTACTTAATAAATTGTTAATATTGATAAATTTCTCTTAAATAGTTCATTTTATTCATTAAATAATTTTTGTGATTCTTTCATTTCCATCATGAAATTGCAGTAAACACTCTAATTTTTATTCATTTCTTTCCGTTTACAATCTTTGATAAATAATTGTATTATTTTACTTTGCAATTTTGATTCATTGTATACATTATGTTGCTTTAAAGTAAGCTAAATTTATTGGTTTATTATGCTACAGTCTTTGACTGGCATTTTCAAATGAACTAAAATGTTTACTCCCCATAAAGTAAATTAATGTTATATACTATTATTTCATCATGATGGTGAACTAATTTAGTTTATAGCAAATGTGTAATTTTTAAATGGCTATCAATTTTCCCCATATTTTAATTTTTGTCCTACCAATTATAAGTAAACTAGGTAAAATAATTCTGTAATTCATGTGTTTTATATTATTAAAAAAACTTCTTATTCCATGTACAAGAAAATAGTCACCATTAAAGCTTCTTGAGTGTTTACTGCTGTTAGCTTAAGCTATCAAAACTTCTTCAGTAATGAAATCAATATATTTTTCGCTATCAAAATTTCTTTTAGTTTCTGCATGTAATTACTGCTTAAATTAAATTAACCTAATTTATATCAGTTTATTTTTCAAGCTGGCCATAAATGTATGTGTCAATTTCTCATTGAGAGCAATTTGTGCTAAGTTTAATTTCACATGCTTAAAGAATAATTTTCATCTGTGAAATTTTTACCTTCATTATGTATTAGATTTTAGATTTATTAGTTTTATCACATAAAATAAATACATTTACAACATCTATGAAAATCATAAATAATCTCATTTTAAAAATGAGATTTTTGTATATAATTTACTGTGTAAATTGTACATTTTGAGACAATAAAAGTTAAATGACTTGTTGTTGTTTTTAACTTAAAATTTTTGTTTTTATTTCTATCAAAATGAGAACACTCATACATATTCAAGTACATACAACAATTTTTAGATAATGTTAAAAGACTGATCTGTATTTTTAGTTAACTATTTAAATTTGAATATTCTTTTCGCTTTGAATATCCCAAACAAAAGTGGCCTCTTACATGAAAACAAACCCTATAATAATTTTGCATAAATGCAACATACAGATCAATTAAGTTGGTCAAAGAGATAAGTGAAGCCATGCCAAATGTAGGACATAAAGAGGGGACATAATGTAAGGAATAAAACAACAACTTTGTTCAAGAACTAATAGAACATATTAGACATTAGCCATACATATTTATCTCTTCAGATTATTCCTTGTGTCATTTTCCCATATCATATTGGAACACCTACATTCACATTCCAGATTTACGAGTCACACCCACAAACTTCTCATATAAGTAGATGCTACATTCCATTGTTCTCTCAGACAGATTTTGAATCTAACATCTTTTGCTTTTAGTAAAAAGCATGTACGTCTTTTTAGAAAGTACATGCACACTTTTAGTTTTTTGGCGGTGATCTCTTTATTGACACTTTCAGATTTTTTTTCTCACAATTCGGCAGGAGAAAACTATATTATTTGGCGCACTAAATATGCCCTCTGTTACGTGACAGAAGGCAAACATCCCACCGTCAAGAAAATGTTACCAATGCGGCATCTACTTATATGAGAAGCCTGTGGTCACACCTCTCCTTCTGTGCACCAAAAAAAAAACTTTTGTAGCAACTACTGTCTGCTTCTGCCACCTACCACTTAAGCAAGTTAAAGACTATGATACAGTATACCTTTTTCTTAATTAATCAAAAAGCTTTCTAGCTCTTAAAGAGATAGCAGCAGTTGCAAAATCAAATGCAAAAAATGCTTGACATTGATATGCTTTTTCTTGGAAATTACTGAAATGATTTCTATTCTTTTAAATAATTTCGGTAGTATCCAAATTATTAGTTGGTTATTCAGCATGAATAAAAAAATAAAATATGCAATTGTTATATTAAATAAACCTGGATTTTTTAAAAAAGCAAATACAGTAGAGTGCCACAAATCTGCCAGAGTCCGAAATCTGCACAGGTTTGCAGATGTAAACATCTTTCTTCCATGGCGCTAAAAGAACAAAATTGAAAAAAATGATGATGTTATTCCAAAGCGAATGATCGATTCAGAACATTTTCATCGATGATGGAAACCAGACAGCTTTTCTGCTGATTAGCGAAGCAAGTTTGATAAATCAGAAACCTGCATTTCTGCACAATTTTTGCTGTTTGTGAAAATGCAGACTTCTGATTAGTCATCTTCTTTCGCTAATGACCAAAAGTCTACCTGGATCCTGGTGTATTTTTGCAAAGTACATAACAAAAGTTGGGGCTGAAGTGAAGATAAGAAGATTAGATGCGCACATGCGTTTCTGTTGCTATTTTTATCATGTGCAAGATCTAGTATTTTATTCATTATTTAAGCTATTTTAGAATAATTTTTTTTCCTGTGAAGTATCTAAAATATAGAAAAGTGAAAGCATGTTGAAAGCATAAGCAATTTCTTAAAAAATAACAATATTGTGTTACTGAACAGGAATTAATGACTATTTATAACTTACAAAAAAACTTAAATTAGAACATTCTAAAGTTTTGAAACAGACAACTATTGATCAAGTGTTTTCAAAGTTCAAAAAATAAATTATTTTGTTTATATTGTTTTAAATTTTTTTTTCATTCATAATAAAATAACTTAAAAATGTAATATTTTATTGCTATTAATGTTTTTATTTATTATCTTTATTATTATTATTTCAATGGCCTAAAATCCACAAAATCCCAAAATCCACACAACATCCTCTCCCAAAAAGTGCAGATTTCTGACCCTCTACTGTATCTTCTAAACACTATAAAATTAAGAAATATGCTGATTCTTTCAAAGAAACTTTTCTTTTCTTCAAGTGGAAAGAAGATGTGCTGCAACTTTGGAGGAATGAGCATCTTCTTTGCTCTCCCCACATTTTTCTGAATGATCAATCAATTTATAATTAAGCTTCTGCCAAAACTACAAAAAAAAAAAGAAATAGTATTGAAATTGTTTCAATAGTTTTCGAGAAAACATTATAGCTGTATTAGCTGTTTTACACTCGATTCCCCCCCCCCCCCCCCAAAAAAAAAAAAATATATATATAATTATTGTATTTTTTATTTTCATCACTTGTCAAATTATCAATCTTCAGTTAGCTACTGACAAATGTATTTTTAAAAAACTATTGAAATTAATTCAATAGCTCCAGAGAAAAAAGTACAACAATGTCTGCTTTTTTGCATGCTTTTCTACATCTATTGTCATTCCTTTCATTTGTAACGAGTAGAATTTTCAGAGGGTGGGCTGATGGGGCTCCAGCCTCCTCTGAAAATTTTTAAAAATATTAAGTTTAATTGCAAAAGTTTAGCAAAATATAATGGAATTTGCTAAGATGAAATTAAAAAGGAACCAGTAAAATATTCTGTTTTAGATAGGTTTCTTTTATCCAGAGTGGCTACAGATTTGGAAATGAGGGAATCATTGAAAAATTAGGAAAGTTTATCAATCTGGAAAAATCGGAGAACTTTTTTTTTAAATACTCAAAAATCAAGGTAATTTTTCTCTATGCAAAAATATTTCCATTTTCACCTTACGGACAAGATTGATTAATCACCAAACAGGTGATGTTTCGTATCCCTCCCTACCCCTTTGTCATTTTCTGATCATTAAATCTTTTAAACAAGTTCTTTTCTATTGTTTTAAATAATATTGGGAGAAAGATAGAAATTACCATGTGGGTGCAATTTGATTTTTTTAAAAATTTTAATAGAGTCCAGACTATTTTGAAATAAAGCTCATTTTTAACACACATAAAGTAACGCATTTAATATTGGCAAATGTTATTCAATGGTATTCAAAATTACCTCAAGTGGAGCATACAGTTAATGTATTTATGATAATTTTAATTTCACCTGTCATAATTCTGGTAACTTTTTTTTTTTTTATTTTTTTTTTAAAGAATAACCTTTATTAATAATTTCAAAATTTGCTTGACTGTTGGTTAATTACTATGTTAATTTTTTTAAAATCTTATTTCTATAACTAAAAATATTTTCAGTGTTTGATTGCAGTAACTATTAGAGGTGAAAATACTTTTAATGTATTTATATACAGTCGGCTCTCGTTAATTCGATATCGGATAAATCAAATCTTTGCTTAATTCAAACTAAACATGAAATCCCGAAATTTTCAACATTAAATAGAAATTTTTATTCCAACTTGTTTTCTTTTGACTTCATTTAATTTGAACTATTGAGATTCTCATTTTTCCTTACTTTCACCAGACTTAAGATCATTGAAATAACTTTCTTTCTTTCATTTTTGCCAGAATTCTTCTAAACAAGCATGCAAGTAGTTTCATGCATTAGATATCTGCATTTTTAGTACCCCATCTGTCCATCAATAACACCTCCACCCCATCTTTGTGTTTGTCCCTAATCTCTTAGTTTATCATACAGCACAATAGTGCAGTATAGTAGAGTTCAGCCGCATCTCTAATGTTAAAGTCCAAAGTTTGCTTCTTAATAACTTTGGACTCAATCATCGGATCACAACAAAATTGAAAAGGCAAAGTGTCCTACCCTAGACCTCAAAGTTTACAAAAAATCATCCAGATCCAATGATTAGTTATGGAGATCCAGAACACCGGTTTTGTCACTTTTTTCTTGTGAAACAAGAAAAAATGACAAACAACTCAATTATAACCTGAACCAGGAAACATTCAGCGATGAGTAATAGCTTGTTCGAAAGCTTTTAATTTAGATATGTGCCTTTCAAAAGTCCTGTCAAAAAATATCCAATATTAAGCAGGGTTCGTACAGACTCCTTAGAAATGAAAACGTCCCCAAGTAGTACTTAGATAAACAAAATACTCCTTAGAAACTCCTTAAACTGTATTGCAGTTTTGCACACGAGCAATATTGCTCCCGGGGAAAAAAAAAAAAAAAAAATCTTGATTGTAAAACGCACGGTAAACACTTTATGCACATAATTCATCAGAAGCACAGCAGTGATTGGTTGGGATCATACAAATAGCCACCAAAGTTATTTACTTTTCACAGCCATAAGGGAAAGAGAAGTGAAAAGAATAATCCAGACACCACTCTAAGCTTCTGATTTCTAAAAGTGATTACACTGTTTAATTCCTTCACAGCTAGAGATACAACTTTGATTTCTTCATAATACTATTCATTTTACTCAATTTTGCTGATAACAGTGGATTCAGGGGTGATTTTCGTCCAAAAATTTAAGGCATCCTCTTCCGAAAATTTCAAATTGGGTTATCAGTTCCGCATAGTGTCTAACTTGTATGGTTTTGCGTGCCGAAAAACAATCGCGGAGAAATGCAAATTTCATTAACGGATTGCCGAAAAAGCACACATTTCGTCAAAATTTCGTGGAAAAACGATGATTTTGTCAATGTTTTTGTCAACGAACTTTGTCAAAAGATCGCTGAAAAACGCAAATTTCCTGTGCAGATCGCAGTTAAAACGGCAATTTCACCAAATATCACAGATAAAAAGCTAATTTCGTCTGAAGACCACGAAGAAACGCTGATTTCGTCTAAAGATTGTGGATATAACATCGATTTCATTAAAAGATCACAGGGGAAAAAATGCCGCTTTCGATAAAAAATCGCTTACAAATATTTTGTCAAAAGATCACAGAAAAAAACATAGATTTTGTCAAAAGATCGCAGGGATAAAATGCCATTTTCGAGAAAAAATCATGTAAAAATGCAAATTTTGTCTAAAAATCGTCGATTTCATAAAAAAAGACATGGGAAAATGCCGATTTCGTCAGAAGATTGCAGAAAAACTGCTGATTTCAACAAAAGATCATAATAAATCGCCGATTTTCCTAAAATATTACAGATAAATCGCTTATTTCATCTGAAGATTGCGGATAACCCCCCTCCCCTCTCGCGGGGGGTAACTCACAGAATCCCTGTGGAATTGGGGCTGTGCAAGTGCATGTCACATAAATAACAACAAAAGTGGCAAGTCCTTAAAATTTTTTGGACTCCTTGGATTTTTTCTTCCCAACTCTGTATGAACCCTGTTAAGGAAATGGCACTCATTTAAAATTTATATAATGCTATACCTTCCATAATTTAACATTATAGAAATCTCTTCTATTTAGTTGTTAATTCAATTATTTATTTTGTGTTGCCACAACTAAAAAACAGTTCAATAATTAAAAAAAGAAATAACATAGTTTTGTTTTTTTTATAGATCAATAAAAATTCTGATTCTCCTGATAGATTTTTGAATTATTGAAATTGACGTCATTCGAAACAGAAAATAAATATTTTTCATAAATATATATATAAACTGTAACTAAATATGTGTTAAAACAACATCGTACCTTTATTTGAGTGTTTTCAACATCAAAACAGTTACTACAATACTGATATTTCAATAAAAAAGGGATAATTTAGAAAAAAGTTTCTTCTATATTTATAAAAATAATGATTAGAAAATGAAGTTAAAAAAATCTGTGTAGATACCAATGGTCATAATGAAATCTGCGTAGATACCGAGAAACTGCAATGGGGCTACCATCTGGGAAAAGGCAGTTCTGTCACCAAATTTTTTGCCAACTTGGAGATATATCGCCAAATCTGGCACACAAAATTACTCGCCAAAATAGAAACCAATGTGGCGTTATTACCGATATTTCGTGAAACTAATATGTCTAAATATAACTTTAAACTAATACTAATAATAGTTTAGATTTGTTAGTTGAAGGTGATTGATAAAGTTCCTGAAAGGATCTGAAAAAGCTATAAAATCATATAAAAAACTGGTGGAACCAGAGAGAAAAGTAAAGCTTGATCTGAAAAATGTTACAGTGAAAATTGGGAAACATTTTCAATCTAAAAATGTGCATAGAAAAGAAATGAAACCAGATGATCCTTAAAGCTCGTGAAAAAAGCCAAATTTTTGTTAGCTGATAATATGACTGAGCTTTACTGGTGCCTTATATTCAGAATTATACTATTATCCACACAAAATGATTACTGAAGAAAGTAGTCAATATAATATATTGTTATGTTGTCTCAAATCAGTTAAGCTCCACAACGCTAAATGAATATAAACCATGAAGTAATAATTAAAGTATAACATTAATACAATCAGGTTGTTGAGGAATTGATGTAGATTAATATGTCTGAACACAAATATTTAGTATATGGTTGAATCGTATCTGTTTAAGGTTTTGAGCTTACTTGGAGCTTTGATCTTCCAGTTATCAAAATCGGTGGAATGGAATTGTGACCACACTTTATACTGAACAAGCCATTCTCATACTTCATTACACATCAGCCTATAACATATAGTTATGAACACAACTATTTAAACTGGTTATGGATGATTGAAATATGGAGTGAGTTACAGTGGCGTAGCCACCTACTGTCATGTTTTTTGGCGCCCGGGGCCAGCAAGAAATTTTGCGCCCCCACCCCAATATAGATATATAACAATTTCTCTCAATTTGGCGCCCCTAGGCCTCGGCGCCCGGGGCGGACGCCCCCCTTGCCCCCCCTTAGCTACGCCACTGGTGAGTTAAAAATGTCTCTTTTCCATGATTGATTTTAAGGCACCAGTAAAGCTCAGTCCACATTTTCAGCTAACAAAAATCTGGGTTTTTTCATGAGCTTTACAGATTATCTTATTTCATTTCTTTTCTATGCACATTTTTAGATTGAAACTGTTTCCCAATTTTTACTGTAACATTTTTTTTAGATCGAGCTCTACTTTTTTCTCTGGTTCTACCAGTTTTTTCATATGATGTATATATATCTTTTTATTTAATATTGAGTAATATTCTAATGATAACAGCCGAAATATATTTAAAAAATACTATAACTTATTTTTTTTTTTCAATAGTACCTCTTTAAACATGTTTTCCTTTCATAATTCGAACATTTCTTGTGGTCCCAATGAGTTTGAAATCACGAGAGCTGATTGTACCGTATTTTTTTCATATGCTGGTTAGTCTCTCCCAAAATTTTTAAAAATATACACATGATATGATTTTTTTATATTCAACACAAACTGAGGTGATCAGATTTCCTCTTTTATTGCATTTATAATTGAAGGCAATTTCATCTTCTTTGAAAGTTTTATATTGTACATTAGGGTGGTCCTTAAAAGTTGGTAAAAAAAAAAAGATTTCACGATTTATAATGGGGCACCCTGCCATTTTGTTCTACTCATTAAAAAATAATTACGGCAGTTTTTTCAAAAATTTTAGCATCATTTTAGGGGTTGCTACCGCCATTTAAATTTTAGACTTATTCAAAAATATTGAAGGAAAATGCATAATTATTCTTAATAACAAACAAACATTTTTTTTAAATATTTCAGTAAAATCTACTACTAGTTAAATATGAAGAAAAAAGCTTTCTGGTACTCTTCCTAGGAAAATTATGGCAGGCTTTAACAGTTCTTAGTAATCGTCTCTTGGTTGAAAATCATCAAGTTGATTTTGTGCAAACTCTATGATTTTTTATGTATTTCTGTTGATTTTTCATTGATAAAATTGTCAGTTACAGAAGTCTGAAATATGTAATGATCAATAGAGTTCCACAAAATTTTAAATCGTTTATATAAGATTATGTCTGATCGTTTGGAGCGCCGAGTGATTTAACAACTGCCTCCAGTATAATCTCTAGGATGTGATGACTGTTTTGTAAACAATCAAAACTTCATTATTGGGTTCAAAAATGCTCTAATTATTCTTGAATTTTCTTTTAATAAATTTTATTGCACACATTGAATAATAGTATGAAGAAATATTGAATTCAAATTATTTACATACTATGTACAAAATGTATAATATGTACAAAATATAAATTTCTTTTACCTTGATAATTTCTGATCATGTACTAAAAACTGGAAAGATGATCCTATATGCATTTCTGTGTGCCTTTTCATAAAAATAACAATTCTTCAAGAAAACTCAAGACACGCACGACAAACAAAAAATATAAACATTCTCTCTAAAAAAAATTCTTTTTCATTCCATCAAAAATTGATGCCAACTTTTTTTATCTAAACTATTACCTCATCTCGTAAGATAAAAAATGTAAAAGTAAAGCAGACGAAAAAAAACAGCTTCGCTGCCATAGCAACAAGTCTCATAAGAAAAAAAAAAATATATCACAATTGCAAATTTGCAAACGATTTCTGTGAATAAACTGATATATTAATTTATCAATTCCTAACATACTCCCACCTTTAATTTAGGCGGAAGCCAAATTAAACTTAAGATCACTTTTGATCAGATTAAACCCTAATTCAAAATAAAAAATATAGAAATAAATAAAGACAATAACTAAACAATAATAAAATAATAATGAAACATTTAGAGTTCTAGAAAAGTTATTTCAGAGTTCTAGAAAAAGTCAGTTCAGAGCTCTAGAAAAAGTCATTTCAAAAGTCTCTTTACTACTCTGCCACTTTTAGATGTACTGTTTCTCACCATCCACCCCACCAAGCTGCTGCTGGATGGATGACTAATAGGGCACAGTTCTTTCAACTAATAGGAAACAGTTCTTCCGAAGAAACTATTGCCTTCCAATACAATGATTTTAAAAGGTTATTGGTTTCTCTAAAATTTGAGCCATTATCAGAGTATATAGTAGCCGGCCTTCCTCTCCTGCATATAAATCTTCGAAGTGATTGAATGAAGCCTTCTGTTGAGAGACTGGATACAAGTTCCAAATATATTACCCTATATACTGCACATGTAAAAAGTACAACCCAAACTTTGGATCGTTGCTTTACGAAAAGAGGGCCAAAAAGATCAGCTTCAACTTCAAAAACTTTGGAATCTCTGACTCGATCTAGAGGTAGGTGAATTGGAGGTGTAGTATATGGTTTTGCCGAGTATCTTTTGCATCTGTAACACTTAGACAATTGACTTCTAATGCTGTGTCTAGAAGAAATTATCCAATATTTTCTCTCAAAATGGATCCAGCATGACAATTCTTTAAATAACATTCTTGAATCAGACAATTCACTACATGATGTTTCGATGGTAATAAAATTGGATATCTGAAAGAAAACTTGTCATCCCGCTCTAATATCTTTGTTTTTACTCTCAACAATCCTTCTTGATCTTTCATAACCTTTAATCCTTTCATTGCATCAGTAGTATTACCAAAACTTTCAGATTGTATTATTGACCAGAACGACTTTTCCGCATCTTCCTTTTCTTCAATCGACAATTCTGATGGAAAACATATATTTCGATTTCTGCACTTCATTATGAATCTCTTCACCCAACATACGACATTAATAAATCTACCAAATTTTGAAATTCTACTATATATCATAAATTCATGTGAATTAGAACATAAAAGAATAGGTACTGCAATTTTTTTCTTTTCCATCATTACTAATTCTACATTGGGGCTTGCTTCTGAATATGGCCAATTTTCTTCTGATAACTTCAACCTTTCTGGTCCCTCCCACCATCTCAGCTTCAGCAGCTGTTTAGGACTACATCCGCAAGAAGGTAGATCAGCAGGGTTGAGATGACCAGGTACGAAGTTCCATTGTTGAGATTCGGAAAATTTACAAATTTCTTTACCTCTATTGCCTACAAACGTTCCCCATTGATCATTTCTTCGAATCCAAGCGAGAGCAGTCGAAGAGTCGGTCCAATACTTTACTGGTATGGAAATACAATTAAAGGCTTTCAAAACAAATTTAGTCAACCTTATTTCTAAAATACAAGCAAGAAGCTCTAAATGTGGCATGGTTATATTTTTCTTTGGTGCAAGACGAGACTTAGCTCCTAAAAGTATTACAAAAACTGCATCTTTATCTTCACAATGTAAGAAAACTGCTGTTGCATAAGCTCTGGTACTTGCATCACAAAATGTATGAATAGACCATTTTTCTTTACAACCATAGCCTACACATCTATTTATCTTCACGTCATTTAAATACTTGAGTTCGCTATACCATTTTTGAAAATTATTCCGGATTTCTTCTGGAAGTGGAGCATCCCAATCTAATTTCGTTGACCAGGCGTCTTGAATTATCAGTTTGGCTGGCAACAATGCTGGGGCTAAAAATTCTATTGGATCGAAGATCCCCTGGGTTACAGCTAATATCTTTCTTTTCGACAGATTTTCTATCTCATCACTAAATTTATGAGCGATCTTCAAACTATCCTCCATTATGTCCCACTTCAACCCTAAAACCGGAACTATCTTTTTTTCGCTAAGGAAACTGCTGTCTTCACTTTTAATTGGCCCGAATTCCCACATTCTTAATTCCATTTTCGCATCAGCCATGATTTCTGTAGATTTTGAAATAAAATTTTCTAGTTCAGGCACATTGTCGACTGAAGTAACGCAGTTATCTATATAGTATGATTTCATAAGCTTCTCAGCTATCTGTTTTCTTCATCAACATTACTCAAATGATATCTTATAACTGCACCTAGCAAAAATGGGCTACAAGTTGCTCCAAAAACTACTCTATTGTGTTGATAAACTTGAAATTCGTCAGGACTCTTCCACCACAAAAATCGTAAGAAATGCCGATCTGATTCTTTGACTTCAATTTGAAGAAATGCTCTTCTTATATTGGCTACTACTCCAATAGCTTTCTCACAAAATCTTATTAACACTGCAGGAATTTGTTCGATGAGGTTTGGTCCTTTAAAGAGACAATCATTTAAAGAAGGAGACCTCCCTACCTTACACGATGCATCAAAAACTGGTCAAACACTTGTAGTAAGACTATCTGGTTTGATGATGGGATGATGAGGTAAAAAATGTCCTGGAATCTTGAGTGTTTCATCTGGTACTTTACTGATAACGCCTTCTTCTTCCCATTCATAAAAAACTTTAGCATATTCTTCAAACATTTTCATTGATTTTAATTTCTTTGTTGAATTTATCAATCTTCGTTTAGCTATGTGTCTATTTGAGGGAATCTCACGTTTTCCGTTAATCCAAGGAAGACCTACAATATAGTGACCTTCTATATTTCTATCAACTTTATTTATAAAATTATCATGAGCGAGTTCTTCTGCTGCTTTAGACAAAGTTTGACAGGGATCTGTTATACCGACTGTCTCTAATTTCCATAATTCTGGAATCTTCATATCTTTTAAAGCTAGGCTTGTGATAAACATATTTCCATAATTTAGACAAGACTGTGATGTACTTTCTAAACGACCACAAAGTGTCCACCCAAACTTCGTCTCTACTGCTGTAAGACCGCTCTTCAACTGTTTTACTCGATCTGTAAGAAGTTGTCCGTAGTAATCGCTTCCAATCAAAATTTCAATTTTTGAACTTCCTGTTCCTAAATCTGTGATCCATAGTTTATTTTGTTTAAGCTCTTTAATTACTGATTCTTTCGGTATCCAAGGAATATTATTACAAATTATATCTTGATCCAAAAGTTCTAAGACTTCTTTCGTTTGTTTCTGTCTATCCGAAGAACTTAACTCAACTTGGAATTTATTGTGAGACTTAGCTTCTGTTTGCGTACCACCAAACAATGTGTGCACAATAGCTTCAGAAGAAATGGGATGTAAACCTAGCTCTTCAGCTGTACCTTTTAAAATATAGCTCTTTTGCGACCCACAATCAAGTAACGCTCATACATTCTTTGTTATTCGACCTTTAATAACTATTGCCAAAGTCATAAGAGCTACTTCAGTAGAACACTGCTTATTTGCTATGGTGCTTTGAATTACTTCTGGGGTCTTAGCTGTATTTTCTGGTTCTTTACACATTGAAATTTCAGGGCATAATAACTCGGTATGGGGTTTAGAACAAACGTGGTAACGAATAAAAACTTTGCAAACTTTAGCGTGGTGACCAAAACGAAGACATTTTAAACAGCAATTTTTATTCTTAATTTTGGACTTCCGTTCATTAAAGGAAAGAGATCTAGCCCTAACACAGTCCTTGCTTTCATGAGATTTACTGCAAAATAAACAAAGGCATTCTTTTGCGCTAAATAGCCCTGCTGCAGTAGGTATTTTACTTTCTGCTTTTCTTAACTTTTCTTTAGGTTTGTCTTTAGAGCCCAGCTCTATAAAACTCGATTTGGCTAATTTGAATCTTTCCTCGTTTGCAACTTCTTGTTTCAGAAATTCCATCAAACTTACTATATTTGCTTTTGTTGACAATGCATTATTATTACTAACAATGTTTGATGTAATTGAAATATTATATCGCTGCCATGCTTCTAATACATCTTCCGATAAGCTAGATTCTATCATGGGATAGAGCCACGCCGAATTGCTTTCTAAACTTAAACCCATTGATTCTAACGATCTTAAATATGCCTAGACTTTTGTAAATAAATCTGATAAGGGAAGTTTATCTTTTCCGTGCGCTTGTACATTAGCTACAACCAATTTCAGGAATTCTCTTACGTACATTTCTATTAGTAAATCTTTATTCCCAAAACGCTCTTGAAATGCCTCGACAGCTTTGGAGTAATTAACTGCGGTCATTGGATAGCTCTCTAACAAACGCCTGGCACTGGTTCCAGGTTCTACCGATTGTATAAGATACTGAAATTTGTCACTATTATCCAAATCTATGTCTTCATGAATTTTTTGAAACTGGGACCAAAAAGAAATATAATTTATTAACTGTGAATCGAATGGCTTAATATTTAGTTTAGGTAATTTATAATGCTTTGATTTGGAATAACAGTGATCTGTGCTTTTTTCACTATCATGTTGATTACGTTTATTTGTACCCAATGCTTCACTAACTTTACGCTTAATGGTAATAAATTGATCTGAATAACTTTCATTTTCCACTACTTCATTTTCAATAGCCTCTTCGTCGCATTTATCATCATCTAACATGAGTTCAATTATAGCTTCATCAATAGATTTAATTTCATGAATCAAATTTTCTAATTTACTAAAATCGTCTGAAATTTTACCCTTATCTAATGACTCGCTATTAATTTCTTCATTCAAAACATTTAAAGTTCTGGTAAATGACGAACGTAGTGGTGTACGCTTTTTCTTTAACTTATTCATCTTAGAGAAATTAAGTAGCAACGGCTTATGAAAATACTATACGCCAGGGCTGTCCAACGCGGCGCCCTTTGAAGATTTTATTGGCGCCCTTTTGAAGATCTTTTTTTTAGTAGTAAAAATCAACTATAAAGGATTCTTTCTTTAAAATAATTGGCATTTGCATCAGTGATATTTTCAAAATCTGCGAAAATCCAATAATCTTTTCAGGAGCAAAGTACTTCTATTTGTAAAAGATTGCAATGAAGAAATAATACCAGAATTTAAAAAATAATTTTATTTTAAAATTAGAAAGCTTTTGTTCACGTACTTAATACAGGGGAAATTTTCATTCCAATATTTTTAAGCCAATGGGGTATTTAGGAATTTAAATGAAGTGGTTCCAAGATGAACCATCGACCTAGAAAGGTTTAAAAACCAGAAACAAACTTTAAACATTTAATCATGCATATTTTCATAATATGATAGTTATTATTTATAAAGTTTAATTATGGTTGTTAAACTTGGAAATTGCTATTTTTAATACTTAAGAAGTAAAAGAAAAATATTTCTCACTTTTTTCTGCCTCTTTGATGACACAAGTTCATAAATGTTCATTATTTTTACTTTTTGCTATTGCTACACAGACCAATTTGGCAGTTTTATAAGAGGAATAAATGTGCTTAATTTTTCCTTCTTGATTTTTGAAAACTTAAAGATAGACTTCACATAGAAAAATGTTAAATTTGAAATTTAATGCATGTAACTCTAGAACCGTGGGGACTTTTTTGTCTACCACTGTAAGACACATTTGCATTATGTTAAGACGTGTATTTATACTAATATTGTGCGATTATAATGCTACATATTTTCAGTCAAGTGAAAAATGGCGCCCTTCACTGACTGCCAAAAGCTGAAATGCGCCCCTGCTTACTGAAAGGTTGGACAACCCTGCTATATGCTATAAAAACAATTCAATATCGCAACATTATTATTCAAATGTCCATGTTCGTTGCACCAGATTGTTTTGTAAACAATCAAAACTTCATTATTGGGTTCAAAAATGCTCTAATTATTCTTGAATTTTCTTTTAATAAATTTTATTGCACACATATAATAATAGTATGAAGAAATATTGAATTCAAATTATTTACATACTATGTACAAAATGTATAATATGTACAAAATATAAATTTCTTTTACCTTGATAATTTCTGATCATCGTACTAAAAACTGGAAAGATGATCCTATATGCATTTCTGTGTGCCTTTTCATAAAAATAACATAATTCTTCAAGAAAACTCAAGACACGCACGACAAACAAAAAATATAAACATTCTCTCTAAAAAAAAATTCTTTTTCATTCCATCAAAAATTGATGCCAACTTTTTTTATCTAAACTTTTACCTCATCTCGTAAGATAAAAAATGTAAAAGTAAAGCAGACGAAAAAAATCAGCTTCACTGCCATAGCAACGAGTCGCATAAGAAAAAAAAAATAAATATCACAATTGCAAATTTGCAAACGGATTTTCTGTGAATAAACTGATATATTAATTTATCAATTCCTAACAATGACGGCAAGCCAAACAAAGCATTTCTTTCATCATTTTCTGTTCCAAAAGAACACAAGCTCCTCTTGATAACCCAGAATTTACATAGGCTGTATCAAAACACAAAAACTTTAATTGCTCTGCAATTCACCATGACTCCAATGTTTTGTTAACATCAAAAGATATTGCTTCACCTGTTCCTGACCGAAGTTTTGGAACTGCAAGTAACTGGTCAATATTTTTACTAGAAATAATAATTGGTAATCTATCAACAGTTTCAGATCCTGAAATGTCTTCTAAAATTTTGCCACGCCAGTGAACAGTCAATGGAACACTTGCCGAAAACACTTTTTTTTTTAATTTTCGGCTCTGCTTGTTCGGCTGTTGATTTTAAGGCACCAAATAGAGGATTTGTTAACATTATAATTGGCAGAATCACAAACCACACATTTTGGTGTTGTAGTCAAAACTATAACTGTCTTTCTATCACTTAACTTTGCAGCATCAAGGCTTGCAGCTAAGCTGTTGTCCAAAATGTTCATTCTATCTCTTTTTTAGGAAATATATCACTGTGAGAGCATGAAGCTACTTCTTCCTGAGTGGAATAAGTTTCATTATCACTTGAGCTTACTCCTTCTTCAAATATGTCTGAAGGAATTTATTTCTTGTTCAAAAAGCAATGATTTGTTTACTTCTTCATACTTTTCCATTTGTTCAAAACGTTCTTTTTCCTTGATTGATTCCGTTGCTTTTTTTTTTTACAAAATTTTTATCGAGATTTTCTATTGTATCAGATCTTCCTTTTTGTCTCTAAGCAAGTAAAAATTCCTTATCCTCTTCGATTTTTATCATATTAAGGGCATTGGCGTGTACAATATCAAAAAGATCGTCCAAATTCATCTTCCAATCCTCTTCTTTTTTCTCAAACCTTCTGAGCGTTTTGATTTGTTTTCTTTGTTCTTTTTAAGCTTTTGCCATTCTTTAATTAGTCTTTCAATTTTATCAACTACGTGTTTTTTCAATCTAGTAGGAATGTTAGCTTTTCCCCAAACTACAAGGGGGCAATTGTAGCACAGTCCACTTAATTTCTAATATTTAACTTAGGTTCTTTTTTTTTTTTTGTAATAGAAAAAAAAAAAAAAAGACTTAACACGTCTCTTTTAGTTCACAGATTTGTTTAGCATAAAGATGACGATATTTGACCAACAATACAGATATCTGTTGATTTTCTAGTTACGATAGATATTTTAGTGTTAGCTGCCATGCTGTGTCATTTACCAAATAAAAATGTTTGTATATAAAATCAAGATTCATCAAACATACAAAAAAATTTATTCATAGAATATGGTCTTATTTTAGATTAAAAAGGACCTTTAAATTTACACTACATTTACATTACACCTCCTTAAACTCGATTATTTATTTCAAACCCTGGTTATTACATATTTAATTGTAGATAACTTTAAAATATGGATTAATTTTCCTTTATTTTAGAATTTTGGATTGAGTTTTAAACATTCTCTTCTGGAACCTGGTTGTCAGATTTCAAACTGATAAGTTTTTTTTTTATTATTAAATTCAACTTGACCTGCTTAAGACTGATTCTTGAGTTAGCAGCACCCAAAAGCTGAAATTCTAAGTATTTTTTCAGGGGGGCTTCGCCCCCCTGAAACAGTACTCTACGTTATAATAAAAAAACAGAATTAGCAGATCAGGAAAATTTCAGAATATCCTACCATTACTAATTTAATTTTTAATTTAACGCTTTTGATGGCTGAAAACTTATTTTATTCTTATAAATAATTATGTAATTTGAAAATTTTGAATTACATTTAATTTATTTTTAGTTTGCAGGAAGTTGAATATTACCCAAAATGTGTTTAAAAACAATGATGTGCAAAGCTGACATTCAGGCTTCTGATCTGCAGATTTACTAGTAGAATATTTAAAAATAACTCTGCCCTTTTTTTCACATGAATGTTTTAAATCTGATGTAACTTACTGGAAACATGGATCATATAAAATTATAATTTCATACTTTTGTAAAATAATAATTTCGATATAATGGCATTTAATATGATACTTGAAACATTTTTGAAATTGGAATTGTACTTCTAAACCTAACAATTTAGGAGTTAACTGTTAGTTAGTATAGTCTATACACATTACATAGTCAAGCATAAAATGTTTTCCAACACTAATGATTATGCACCACTGCTCCCCCATGTTTTGAGATAGTATTTTTTCTGTATTTAGATACATTTGTGTTATGTGCAAATCTCTTTTCTCTAAAGAAATTTCACACAATATAACTAATGAGAAAAAATCCCGATGTAATAAAGTAATGTTTGCACCAACAGTGTGTGTGTATTTTTAAATTGATACTAAACACTCAAAAACTTGGTTTATTATATGTATATATATATTGAAGCTGCCATTTAGCAATTTATATTCTTAAAAATTTCCTAAAAATTACATGATGAATGAATCAAAAATAATAAACTTTTTTTTATTTATAGGCAATGATTTACTTAACTATTTAATGTTGTGTTTAGAAAATTCTTTTATTTTGTATTTATTTAATAATAATTTCAAAAAAAGCTTAGTTTAAACCACATACAAAATAAAGCCACTTGATTGATTTTTTTTTTTTTTTTTTTTTTTTTTTTTTGTCAAAGAAAGAATAAGAAATTACATCTGACAAAATTTCATGTTGATTAAAGAAAGAAAAAAAACAACAACCTGTAAATCTACAATTTATTAAGGTTCAAGGCTTGCAATGCCCAGTGCTGTTTCCTTGACCATGTATGTGTCTAGATGCTCTACAGCTTATGCCCTAATCAGGTATGAACCTAATGTGGAGCTCCCAATGTTGTTCTCAAACAAACTGGTACTTTTTTTTATATAAAATAAAAAGTTAAGGGATCCCTGCCAAAGTTCAGAGTCCAATTCTGGGCTGCTAGTGTGGTACCATACCAATCTGACCACTAAGCTAGTGCATTCTTAAAGTACTTCTGAAAATACAGTCAATTCTGTGAAATCTGCACACTTAGTGACCGAGAGTTTGGACGATTATAGATCATCCCCTTGTTTACAGTTCATTTTTTAAGGTCTCACTATAAAAACAATTTCACAAAAATTACAGTTTGAAAAACAACATAATGCAAGACTGGTTGATTATATTTAATTAAAGAAATTTTAAATTATATACATTAGAAATTTTAAACATTTACACAACAAAATGAGCTTCAGCTTTGGTTTGTTGTCAAAAACTTTTTCCTGCAGTCTATGAACATTCATTACTTCCTGCACAAAGATAAAATTTTGTTACTCAAAGAAATTTAAATATTTATATCCATTTTATATTTGAATATTTATTCATTGGAAAATTGATGACTGAAAAAAATATGTATCAAATTTAACTTTAAGAGATTAATTGTTAATGACAATTTTCACTGTTTACATTTCAACATCTTGTGCAGATAATAGACATTTGTGAATTATACATTGGCTGATTTTAAAGAGATGACTGTATTTCAAATTTTGATTCGACTGCATCCTTTTATTTTACAACTTTCAATTTGAAGAATAAATTTATAGACAGACAAATTTAAAGTTAAAAGTTTTTATCTGTCTTAGAAAATATAAAAAAAGGAATTAATTTCCTGTAAAGGGCTGATGGCAGAAAGGGAGTGACACAGCAATAAAATATAATTTAGTGCTTTTACCACAACTTTTGTATAGATAGTGCGTATATATATATATATATGTATATATATACAATGTTCTCACTGACATTTGACCAACGTTAGTAATTTGGCTAGTTAAAAATAAAAAACATTCACCAAATGAAAAAAGTCTTAGCAAAATAGATTCACCGTGTAGCACATACACAAAAAAAATACCTTTAATCATTTAATGTACCCTCTTTCTTTCAATATGTTCTAAAATATCCTAAGTTTTTATAACTGTGACAACGATTATTATTAAACTATTTTCAATTATCTGCTACAAATATATTAAAAATATACGTAGACAGTGGCGTAGCTATGTTTTTTGGCGCCCGGGGCCAGCAAGAAATGTTGCGCCCCCACCCCAATATAGATATATAACAATTTCTCGCAATTTGGCGCCCCTAGGCCTCGGCGCCCGGGGCGGACGCCCCCCTTGCCCCCCCTTAGCTACGCCACTGTACGTAGATTAAAAATATGTATATATACATATGTATTTTTAATGAAAAGAAAAAGGCATCTATTATTTGAACTTGTAATCAAATTTGCAATATAAGGATGAAAGTATTATGCAGCAATGGTTTCTAAAGTTTAAATCCTGAGTTTTATGAATTAAAAAAGGAATTTTTGACGTGACAACGTCTTGTAAATTGGTTTGCCGGGAGACACTTCAAGAAACTGCATTACGTTACGTTACGCTCTGCTCACGATACGCGCTCACTTTTCTCTTAACTTTTTCCGGTCACTTGTGGGACCATTTTCTGAACGTGAATGTGAATTCGCTGCAAGGAAGGGGTGGTGCTTAATAGGAATTTTAGATAGTATCAAACTAAGACGAAATACGTTATGTATTAGTTATTAGTATAAAGTACAAAGAAAATAAGTGTAGTTTATTTCGTAATTTGGTGGTATATTATGGAAAACTAATGATATGTGATTAGTGAAAGCCATTTTACTTTAGTTATATTCTGCTCATTGAAAAATTCTTTAATATGCTGTTTACAAAATTCAACATTTGACATCAATAAACATGAAGTAAAATGTGTTTAACAAACACAGTGTATTGCAAGTTATTGTATGTATATTTGTATATAAATACGTATGTATGTGTAAAGGTAAAAATAAAATTTTGTTAATATGAAATTCAGTGCGAGATTCTTTGTATAAATTAATGTTTTAAATATAATTCTTTGTATAAATAAATGTTTTAAATTGTTACTATTATTTCATTCTTCTTCCTACTATACGAATGAATATTCACATTAAAATTATTTTACAACTCAAAGTCGTTGTCACGTAAAACTTTCGCCCGTATGCCGACTTTACAGGCAACCAATTTTTTTTTTTTTACATTTTAAGAAGTAAGTACTTGTTAATGCTATTTTTCTCTTTTTGACCAACTTGTCATTTCATCCCTGCTACTAATTAACCATTTCAGGCCTGTTAGTACTAATAAATATTTTTTTTTTTTTTTTTTTTTTAAATTGAATAAACAATAACAAAACTTTTTGGTCAGATAATATTACAAATGCCATTTAAACATCATTCAAATAAAATCTATTTTAATTAACCCTTACAAACTACCAGAGATTGTTTAATTTTTTTCCTTTAAGGAACTGGACTGAACTATAAAAAAGAAATTTAGGACTGAAAAGGTTAAAATGTACAAATGAAAAATAGTGAGCAAAAATAACAAAATGACAAAAGAAAAGACCTTAAAATGTTTTTATTTGACAGGAAACTATAAAACATTGAGAAGACAAACCATTGTAAATTATATCAATTCAGAAAGTTTGTGCTCTTAAAAGATTAAAGAAACTGCATTAATCTCTGGTCAATGTAAAACATATACAAGGAAAAAGGTAAAGAATATAGTTTTAAGAGATAAAACTATTCATTAAAATGCTAATACATTAAATAATATAAGTGAAAATAATTAAGATTGTTTTTCAAGATTTTATATAAAGTACTACTTCAAAATTCATGATGAAGTATCAAATTTTAATTTACAATTTTATACATTTTGCATTTGATTTGATTTCAAAAAGGAATTTTTCTTCCTTCTCCAAAAATATACCTTTTTTTTACATACATTTTTCCTTGAATATTATTCTTATTTTAACAATAAGAATTTCAGTCAACTGCATAGCTTTAATACAGCCATTTTTGAATTTTTCATGGTTGACTTCATTGCCTTTTTTGTTTCCTTCACAGGTCAATTTTTTAAATTCTAACATAACAACCAAAATAAAATATTTAAAGAATAAATATAAACAGTGATAATATTATGAACATATGTACACTAATTCACAGATACAGGAGAGTATTATGGTAGATTTAAACCACTTTGCATATTACATAGGTTTATCAATTATGGCTACTCCAGCATAACTACGGCCGATTGTCATGAAGGATGACAGCATGCTCCAGGCATCAGTCTTTGGACAGTACACTTCAACAGATGACAGATTAGAGGAACCATCATCTCCTCCAACTACATACAAGAGCCCATCAACAGCAATGACACCTGTTTAATGTAAAACAAGATAAAATTATAAGAGAACATCTGCAGCAGAAGAAATTTTGTGCTAATTAAAAACAGAAAAATATGTGTGATACATCATTTTAAAGCCAAAGAGTTTGTGTTTATGAATTTGTAAGTTTTAATTTCATAAAAATAAGTCTATACCAAAAATTGGCAGGAAACTGACAGCATTAAAACACATTTGAGCATAAAAGTGACTAATTATTATGCCTTGAAAATAATATGCTATTATTATATCCATTAGATCTACATAGTTAAAAGTTTTTAACTAAGGTATTAATTACAATTTTAACTTTATAAAATAGTTGATAATTAAATGTCACAAGAGTAATGTAAAATATAGTAAAGTTTTAATTTTTACAAAAACTATTAAAAATTTTGAAACTTCTTATGTGCAGTTTATGATAAAAGTGACTAGATATTTTGAAACTTCTTATGCTGTATTCTAATCTAGCAGACTTCAATGACTGCTTGAGTGGCATCTAAGAAGCCTTGATTAAGGTCTTGGCTCAAAATTGAGTACCGAACTTCAATTTGGATACAGCCTCCAAAATATGCTCTTTTTAAAACAATTTCTCAGAAACTTATCATATGAATTGCATAAAAATTTGTTTTTAGGCTAATTGAAGAGTGTAGGGTTTATTCATGCTGTCAGAATATGGTACTGCTACTGAAAAAATAACAACATTAGAGTTCGTTTTAATATGTAGATGGCCCCTTAAGAAAATTTTATGTACATGATTTAAAAGTAGACTTAATTTCCAATCAATTGGTAGCAGTAACTTTCTTTTACAAAAATGTTTCGCAAAGTTAGTAGGGTGTGTTTACTTTTTTTTTCCACAACTGCACATTTGTAACAATATAATAGCAAGAACATTTAATGCTTAATGCCAACTCTCATAATGGAGTCAATTACAAAACATTAAAAATATTTCATTGGATGCCAGCTAAATGTTTATTTTTCTACAAGTTACCGAGGTTATCCACAGATTAATGGTTACATGACTGCAACTGGTCTTTAATATAAGAAGGCAGTGAAAATGACATTTTAATTTCATCCAAATTCAGCTTTAAAAACTAATTTTTTTACGCTTCACTTTTTCTTTTAGATTTGTAAGTTATACTCATAAAGAAAAATATTTTTTTATCATTACGTATAGAGATGGGAATGGTCGGAAAAAAACCGGAAAAATTGGGAAAAAAACCGGTTTTTTTCCGAAGGCTTATTTTTCAATTTTTCCAAACTGGAAAAATTGAAATTTCATTTATGAAATAATATAGTGAAAATTTTGTAATAGCTACATTCTCATACTTTTTATTTTATTTATTTTTATGTTGAGTGTCTCACATGAAAATTTAAATGTGGGTAATCTGATCTCTGAGCAGAAATCTGTTTGAGAAGACTTGAAAGGATCCTTCACATTTTTTTCTTGTTTGAAACACAAGACCCTTTGCAAAATTTCTCTTGAAAATAGACATTTCAGAAAAAGTTTAATCAACAAATTGAATCTTTCGCAAGCGCAGTGATTGAAGAAAAAAAATCTCATGTCATACAGCAGCTGAATCTGATTAAGTTGCATATATGTATGTAAATAACCTTATTAAAAATTTCTAAATAGGAACCTAAATATAGTAATAATTTCTTATTCAAAAATTCTGAATATATTTTGTACAAGCATATACAAAAAGTTCACAATTTCACAAAAACTTGATTACATGAAAAAAATCTAGATATGTAATAAATGCAACTTCTCTTTTTAAAAATTAATTCATGTGTAAAATTATTGCAATAATATGCCGATTAATGGAAATGATAAAATTAAAAATTCAACATAAAATTTTGAAGTATGCATTTATTACTTTAATCTACCTTTTCAAGAAGTAAGTATTGAATTCGTGAAAAATTTGACTTCCAGTTTTTGGTGTATTTAAACATTTTAGAAGGTCCTGAACACGTTTTGATGGTTTTCGGAAAATATCTGCCACTCTGTATGTGACAAATTTTATGGGCACTCTATCTCAAGAACTGATGCACATAATTTCACAAAACTTTAGATTCAGTTACACCTTGAAGTTACACCTTGATATAAACTCGAAATGTTTAGTTATTAGTGTATATCGCCAAACCGATGGCGCTGCTATGCTGCATTATTCGTAATTTCCACAATAGTTCTATCTCAAACTAATGTATGTATTTTTATAAAATTTCAGATTAAGTTAATCTTTGACATAACTTCGTGCTCATTACTTTTTGGTGTAAATTGCTCAACAGATGACGCTGCTATGCTGCATTATTATAGATTATCGCAATAGCTTTACCTCAAGGACGATTTTTCTTTTTAAATCAAACTACAACTTCAGACAGTTTCTGATATACATTAATGTTGTTTAGTTTTTGGTGTAAATTGTCCTATAGGTGGCACTACTATGCTGCATTTTTCAAGGTTTCGTTATAGCTGATTAATTGAATGTTTTCTCAAGGTGTTGAATCTAAAATTGACCTCCATTTTACCTCCATAATGTACAGTAATGTTGCAAAAACATGGGCAGTTTGCATTAGAAAAGTAGAACTGCAATGAAAAAAAAGCCCCATATTTTATTACAAGTAACTATGTTCCAAATTATACTTTCCCTCTTGATTAAACTTTGAATTTTTGTAGTTTTCTAAAGCACAGTAGAAGATTATCTCTGTATGTAACTGCTTTTGTTAATTCCTCAAATAGTGAGCATTTTCTATTTGTAGTGTTCTGTTTTCATAACTTTTGAGTTCCACTCTTAGAAATATAAAATTACCATGTGGAAACATTACTGAATATGGTTTCTTATTCAAGAATAGAATACCAGATTTCAAACAGTCAATAAATCCTATGCTATTTTTTAGTTGCAGACCTGAGTAAGCCAAAGTAAAACTTAGTTTTGTTTGAATTTAGATTATAAAACTAAATCAAAACTTTTTTGAGTTGAGATTGGAAAGCTATACCAAAACTAAACATATTTTATAAAGGAAATAAAATTATAATTCTAAGAAAAAAAAGTAATAATACAAAAATATACATTTTTTAAACAAACGATGGAATTTTTGAATACTGATATTCATAATAATGACAAAACTGCAATAATTTCTTTAAACTAGTATCATTTACTTAAAAACTATACTTATGTAAATGGAATGCATAATTTATTTCATTCCAAGCTGCAAACATATTGGCTCAGGTTTTTACATTAGGTCAATTGGTAGTTAAACATGTAACTGAAAAATCATTTCAACAGAGATATGATGTAACAAACAATAGCATTTAATAAAAATTCTTAGGCTGTTGAAAAAAAAACTAAACTTTTAAAAGCAGGCTTTGCTACTTTCTTTTTATTTTGTAATATAAAGTGAAAATAATTTTCATTTAATACATATAAATGGGAAAAAATGTTTATTATTTAATATTCTCTAAGAAAATATAATTTATTTGGGAGAAACAGTCATGAAAAGTCAATTTTTCCAATTTTTCCGTTTTTTTTCGCCACTTATATTTTTCCAGAAAATTTACATCTCTAATTACGTATAATACTGCGTTATTCATTAAGAATCTGATTTCAAATGAACCTTTAAAAAACATTTTTAAAATTTAAGGAGCAAATGGCATGACAGTTTTAAAAATTATAAGGAGAAGCGAGGGATAAAAAAAGAGAGTGTTTAAATTAGACTTTTATTCCTGTAACTAAAACACACACACACACAAAAAAAATTGTAATTTAAAAAAATTATGATGGCTATTTAGAAAATTATATTTTCAAAGACTGAAATTTTAGACTTATAAATAAATTCTATTTTTAAAATAATAATAAACACCATTTTTATGATGATCAAAACGTGGTTTACGTAATATCATACGTATCATTACGTAATGTATGCCATGGATTAAAAATTAATATTCCTGTACCAATCATATGCAAATTTTAAATGAAATTTTAGTTTTACAATTTTCAGTACTGCAAATTTTTAAACTTCTAAACATCACACATTTTTAATTTTTACGCCGTCGTGTAGAGAAAAAAATGTACTTTTAAATGTAATTTGTTTGAAAACTGTATCTCAATTTATTTTTAAGTTGTTATTTTTTTTTTTTTTTTTTTTTGTAGTTTTTAATACTTTTTTTGTCATTGTGGCAACAGAAGTTTTTTATTTCTGTACATTAAACAGGAACCAATCAGAAAACTAATAAAATAAAAACAGAAGTATTCCAATTTTGGACATTAAACATGGACCAATAAGAAAACGAATAAAATATAGAAAGTTCTGGAACTCAACTAATAAAAATATTCAGATTTCCCAGTTCTTTACCGAGGACAACAACTATTTTCCAAATAGTTAAAAAAAGAAAAAATAATAATAATAACAACAAAAAATAAGTAGTACTATTTACCAGCATTCCTTCGACACATCATCATGTCTGCAACAGGGGTCCAGGAATTGGTTTCAGGATTATAGCATTCCACACTTTTTCGAACTAAAGGCCCATCATGACCCCCGACTGCATACAACAATCCATCCAATACACCCACACCAGCTCCACTACGACGAGCAGACATTTCTGCAACAGGCATCCATGAATCTGTGTCAGGATCGTATTGTTCAACTGTCCCCAAACACTGACGGGAAGCTCCATCATATCCTCCAACAGCATAGAGCAAGCCTAAAAGTTATATTTCTAATTCTTACAAATAAAAGCATTCCACTTATACAAAAATAATTCAAAATACAGTAAAATTTCACAATATTGAACCAGTAGATTATAGCACTTGTCATTAAAGTTTGCTTCAAATATCGAAAAATTTAGGTTGTTGACACACAACTTTTTATTTAAAATAGATACATAAATAAAATACTAAAATATAAAATAAAGCTGGTAATTTCTTTTGAAATTTATTGATATGCTATGATGCTTGAATTAATAACCATTTTGAAATAAAAAATATACTCATGTAAATAGGTTATGAGTTTCAAATTTGTGTATTCATAGTTATTTAAAAAAGAAAAAAAAATATTTTATAAAAAATAATTTTTATATTGGATTAAAATACCATGATCTAATAATACATCATAAATAATCAACAATGATTTTTTGACATTAGTAAAAGGAATTTGATTTCTATCTTTTAGCTCAAAAAAGTAAAATTTGTTATTTTTTTCAATAAAATCTTTATGAAATTTGCAATTTTTGGATTTTTTTGAGAATCTTTAATAATAGATTTTTCATTTTTTTTTCTTTTTCTATCTATTACTGCCATGATGGGTGAATGAATAAGTAAAATATTTAACACAATGAAGGAAAGATGCTTTTATAAAAGAGTAAAACAATTCTATCGGTTAAGAGTAGCCGGTATAGTTCTGAGTAAAAAAAAAAAAAAAAAAAAAAAAAAAAAATCTGAAAATCACAGGCAGGAAATTATACACTTTACTGGCACTAAGTGTTTTTTTTTTTTTTTTTTCATGGCCCCTTGACAAAATTTGCATTTTGTTCACAATCTTTTAGTGGACTTTGCGTTTTTTTCGGTGATTCTTTGATTAGATTTATATTGGTTTCCTTGATCTTTTGAAAGAACTTATGTTTCTTTGTGATCTTTTGACAAAAATTACGTTTTTTTCATGATTCTTTGAAGATATTTGCATGCTTTTTTACAATTTTTTGACAAAATTACATTTTTTTAATGATTTTTTGGCAAAAAGGGGATATTTTTTATGCCGACCATTTGTCAAAGTGTGTGACTTTTACTGGTAATTTTTTTTTATGTCTGAATTTTCAAACTGATTAACAACTGTCTAGTAACTATAAACAAGTAAGAAAAATCATGCGTTAAGCATAGATTATGAAGTACTTTCCAACACTTCTTGAAATCTTTAACAAAACTTCGTTATCCAGGGAAATAACATTATTGTCCATATCCAAATATGTATTCCAATACTTTTGCAGGGTTCATACTCATTTTCCAAGAAAAAATCCCTGAGATCCCCCTGACGTATTTATTTTCCAGGATGTACAATTTTTCCATATCAACAATTACGATATTTATAAAACCAATATCATGACACTCCCATTTCCTCAAAATAAAATAAAAACAAGGTAATCTAAAAAAGAAAGTTTATACATCACTTTAAATAAACAATATGAAACTTTAAAAGTAAAACATTAATTTATGTAGAACAGGGATAAAGTCTGCATGCCTTTTAGAACTGTCCTTAAAAACGTGGCAGTTTATTGAAAGAATTTCATTTCTACTTCATGATTTTACCATCTCTTTTTTAAAGCATTATGAATAATATGAAATGCTACAAGTGCCAATATCAATTACAAATGTCTTTATTTTTCTTGAACTATCGTCAAACCTCATGATGTTAGATGATGCAATTTCATAAACCACGCGAACAGCAACAATTGTTCTCAATTTCCCAGAGTAAACAATCATTTTGGCAGGTTTTCCTAAGTTTGGGGAATTTTTTGTACTACCCCCTGAGATTCACCTGATTTTTACAACCTAAAATTTATCCCCTGATTTTCCCAGGAATTCCATATCCCCCTCATGAGTATGAACCCTGTTTTGAAAAGCCCTGTATTTGATCTGTCGGTTAATACATAGACTATATAATGGTAAAATTTAGTTTAGCAAGAAAACGCCTAACTTGTTGAAATTTTCCTTTCAGTAATTTATATTAATAAATGGAAACATACTTGAATACTTTTGTTTAGCCCTGTACCTTAAATACATGAAAGTATTTAGCTAAAGTTTAGTTTAAAAATAAATTCTCTTTAAACTATTTAAACCAAATTTCCAGAAATTATCATTCAAAGGCGACCATGTATCCAGCTCTTTGCGTGACTCTGTATATCATTTTATCTATATTCTACAAACATTTCTGAACTAAATACAGTTCATCGTAAATAGGCATAACATATTTAAAAACCATCTTTAAGTAAATTATGCTCATATTCAGTTACCTTTCCGAGATCTTTTTTGTAACCCTGTATATTCTAAATTGTGTAACAATTAAAAGGTATATAAACCATATAATATGCATACATCTAGTAAAACTTAAAAACTTATAATTAAAAATGCATTTCATCATGTAACAACCATATCCCATAATATACAGGACTTTGGATAGAATATACTATTTGAAATCTTTTGTGTGTCCCTGTAAATGCTATGCACTATGTATTATGCCTGAAATAACTCATGTTAATCATCAGCAATATATATCAATTTGATTATATATGAAATCATTTACCATAATTAAAATATGTCACAAACAATTCCCCCTTTATTATTATTCATTGGAAATCCTTTGTGTGGCCCTGTAAATGAATAATAACTATTGTTTTTGCTGCATACTTTGGAAAATAAATATTTTAGTGCATTTTGTAGATGCATATAAATTTGAAGATGCTTTACAGGGTGTAATATCTTTAAAATTCATTTGAAATGATTTTTCGCTATAGGCTGTAATGTAATGGAAAACTTTTGACTGTCACTGTAAATAAACTAATCATGGCAGAAACTTCATTTTCAATAGGGTTTGTGCTTGGGTAAGCATCATTAACGTCAAAAAATTTCATGACAATCTGATTATATTTACGAAAGTTAGAATGCAAACAGACGGCCATAGGGACAGACAAACCGAAAGCATAAGCACTTTTCAACTTTGCTGGAAAGTGCTAAAAATAGAAGGAGAAAAAAAAAAAAAAGAATAAATAAATAAATACTGAAAATATTAAATAAAACATACAGAAAAAAAACCCCAAGACTTTCTGGCATATTTTTATTCAGTCTTTGATCTGATAGATATTTCATGTGTTTTTTTTTCTTTCTTTTTCTTTTATTAATTTTCAACTATTGATGATCCAGGAATCAAATATGCACTCTGGCAAAATAAAAAGATGCAAGTTCTTGTTCCAAGCAAGCACACTGAGTTACAATTATTTTAAAATTGTTCATAATGATTATTTATTTTGTATTTTTTTCATGTTTCATGTGATGTGTTAGTGTTCCGTGTTAGATATCAAGGCTAATTTGAATTTAAATATTTAATACATCAAATATGTTTATAATAAATCACTTTTTTAATTGTTACATGATTGCCATTAGTTATTAAAATTTTCCTGTATGAACAGCTGTGATGATTAGATCACCTAAAGGCTTTTTAACCCTTTCAGGGGCAAAATATTTGATAATTGAATGACACCAGTATTTTCATACAAATTTATTTGTAATCAAATAAAAGTATATTTTTGTGTACTTAATAAGGTGAAATTTTCATTGAAAAATTTTGGTACCAATGTCGCAGACAGGAATTAAAATTAGGTGACGCTGTACTGTTCAAAGAGTTTACTGTCGATAGCCTGTACTAGAGATGGGCGTTATTTAACGTATTAGGATAAATAGCAATGTTATTGTTATACAGTTCATTATTTAATAACAGGTTAACGGAAAGTCCCTGTTAAATTTAGAACACGATCTCAGCAACGTATTAAAAAATAAAGATTTGATACAACTGTTTTTTAGAAGTATACATTAAAATTATAATAAAAATAAATTTTCCTAAAGTTGTTTTCTGCATTTGTAAAAAAAAGAGCTTAAAATTGTGCTTAAAAAGAATCATATTTCAAACGCTTATAGCGAATCGGCGGATGCTTTGAACCAGCCAACGATTGAATCTTCCCCTTTGAGCGTGTTATCCAGCAGAGCTGTTTGCGCTATTTCAGTAGTTCCGGTTTCCAAAGCCTTCTGTTCTTTCCCTTTAAATTCTTTGGCCATTCACTGGCGAGGAAAAACAGTTATTTTATTATTCTTTTTTGGCTGTCTTGTTGTTTTTTCTGTTATCGCTTCTGTTACTTTATTTCAAGTAATCGGTATGTTTCTGATGTAACTATTTTCTGCTGAGACTGTAAAATTTGGTACAAAAGTGTTTTAAGTTGAAAAAATATGTTGATAATAAATATAACAGAAATAACAATTTTATCTGAGTGAATGACATTTTATTAAAAGTGTTTGTTTATTCTTTATGGTTTTCGGAAGTAATGAAAGAGGA
Source organism: Maratus speculifer (assembly GCA_964019185.1). Classification (NCBI taxonomy): domain Eukaryota; kingdom Metazoa; phylum Arthropoda; class Arachnida; order Araneae; family Salticidae; genus Maratus; species Maratus speculifer. The sequence goes on from OZ025291.1 coordinate 118,183,798, forward strand.
AGTATTAAATGATTTTCAATAGGGAAAGATTCTATGTTGATATTGGAGGGGTGATGGAAGACACGGAGGGTTTACTCGTTTTTGAATATTTAAAAGGGTTATTACTACATGTTCATGGAATTTTTTAGAGGGGGCGGGGGAGATTTTGGCAATATAAATTTTGTTTTCCGGCAAACTAATTTTATTATTTTTGTTTTGCATTTGCGTTAAAAGATTTTATTTCAGTGATTTTATTTCGCTAAAAAGAAAAAAAAAAAAAAAAAAAAAAAAGAAAGGAAATAGTTTTCCATAATTTGTGAAATAACTTAATTTTAGTACAGTTGTAATTAATTTGAAAAGTATATTTGTATGAACGAAATTTGTTTGTATGAATTGCATTCGATTAAAAGAATATAAATAATATTTTTGTGTTCTTGTGAAATTAACTTTGAATATGTGTTGATTGATGTGCGGCCGCTATTAAGTCGCGGATCAATTTTTCTTTTATAATATTTTACAATGTAGTTGAAAAGTGTTTATGAATTCGGTTTGTCTGTCCTTGCTCTAACTCGTGTAAATATAGTCTGATTGCCATGAAATTGATATATGTATTATTAGAATTTAGTATGGCATTTTCGGTTTTGAGAAGGAAGTTTGCAGGACCGCTCAGAAGAATTCCATTACTTTACGGTGTATATTGAAAAATCACTCGCTCTGTATTTTAATGATAGTACAGTATTTAAAACATACTAAAATTGATATAAATCACTGTCGTGTACTACAAGGATCTTACTAAAGAATATGGTGTGCATAGAATCTATCGCTTATTTATAAGAACATACAAAAGTATTTGGGCATAGAAGAAAATTAAAATTGGTTGCAGTTATATAAACCTACTAGCGGATCCGACAGACGTTGTCCTGTCACCGACAGACGTTGTCCTTCCAGGCACCGACACCAAAAAATCAAATAAATGTACTTAAATATAGTAATACAAACGATAAGCACTACGCTCTTAATTTAATTTCTTGTTACAATTATGTAAAGAAATTATTTTTCACTCTTCAGTATTTTTTGAAGTCGGTTCAATTTTTGATAGAAAAGCTTATTTCTCTCTTTTTTGTTAAAAGTTAACGATTTTCTGAAGTCAGTTAATCAAAATTATAATACAGGCTATATTACTGTAAAGCATACACGTTTGACAGGAGCGGGGTTCAAACACGCGATCTCTTCGAGAAGCAGAGCTTATATCTGGCGCCTTAGACCGCTCGGGCATTCTGTCTGCACTCTATTCATCGAACTTATTCAACACTTTTAATTAGCGAAAAATCACTAACTATTAGTTTTTGCCTAGTTACTAAAAAAGTACTAAATGAATTTCGATGAAATGTGAATCTAAACCATTCTCCAATCCACTGGAACACACACGCAAAATTCCATTAAAATTGGTCCAGTCGTTTAGGAGGAGTTCAGTGACATACACACGCACAGAAGATTTATATATGTAAAGATAAGGATTCAAAATTTCAGGTTTTTGCGCCGAAGACATCGCCAAATTAGGGAAATGTGAATTATCTCACGAAATACTGGATTTAAACGAATTTGCTTAGTACCATTCGATTCAGAATGAAAAAATACACTAAAATCACTAACTATTAGTTTTTGCCTAATTACTAAAAAAGTACTGAATCAATTTCGATGAAATGTGAATCTAAACCATTCTCGAATCCACTGGAACGCACACACAAAATTTCATTAAAATCGGTCCAGTCGTTTAGGAGGAGTTCAGTTACATACACACGCACAGAAGATTTTTATATATAAAGATGAACAAAAATTGCTGGAAGTGCATTTTCAATAATGGTATGCTTTTTAAAGTTTAACTACTTTTTAAATGTTACTTGGTTTGTACAAATTTTAGATCATATGCAAGGTCGAACAAATGTTTTCAATAATATTAGTCTATTGGCTGAAATTGCTGAATAGAAATTTTCAAATGTGCTATGCTTTTAACAGAGCTAACTTTTAGCGTATTATATATAATAAGCACACATGTCTGTAGATCATATACAGCGCTGAAAAAAAAATCGTATATTTTAACGACTACTCATGGTAATAGCAGAAATCGTGTTTTCAAATGCATTATGTTTTTTTTTTTTTTTCCAAAGTGCTCAATAAGACGCCATCCCACCTTAGTAAATTGTCAAGTTTTGTTATAGCATTCTAAATGTGTTGGAAGGCGTTTCATAATCTATACTGTATATATATATATATAGATATTTTTTTTTTTGTTAGAAATCGTGTTTAAACTCTATTTATTACTATGCAGGGTATCTCTTATCATTTACCAATAACTAATTTCTAAACCGTTAGTTTTAGCGATGTAGTTCCAACAGTAAAAATGTTTCAAATTTTCTTTTTCTGTGCATCATATAAAAACCAATTTACATTATTTTTAAATAGATAAGAAATTACAAACTTTATCCAATGTGTGAGTCCTATAAGCTTTATTTTGTCATGTTCTAACAAGTAAAACACTAAAAATTTATTCTTGTATGCTCAAAACTTACTGAATTATGATACTTAGAATTTTATGAATTTCTAATGTTTTAATCACAATAACTGGAAAAACTTGTTTAAGTGTCAGAAAATGCCAAAAATGCATGAAATTCAAAGTATCATAATTAATTAAGTTTAGTCTTATCTCGCAAAAATTAAGTGTTTAATCACAAACTGATTTTGAATAATACAGCATTTATAATTATGTCAAAAAGTTATTTAGAACATTTTGTTTGAAAGACCTTCTAATTAAAATATCCGTCAGCTACATGTTATAAAAATAACAGGTTGTTGGAACCTGTTACCTGTAAAAGAATGGAACGATGTAATCTGTTAACGAAAAATAACTATATTTCCCATCTCTAGCCTGTACTATTCTGCAGCATTATATTTTTCATGTAATCATTTTATTCCTACCCACTGAAGTGATTTGTTTCTTCACACAGGCACCGATTAGTGCATTGTGAATTTCTAATAAACATATAATTAATTATATTAGTGATTCCCTTAAGTATTTTTCATTTTATGAATATAGAAATTATTTTGCATAACTACCAACTCAAATTAAACTCTATAAATCACTGAAAAACTAAATAGATTGAAATAGTGTTGTTTTACATTAAAAAACAAACCATTTAGAACACCAACTCCAACACTACTCCTTCTAGTGCTCATTGGTGCAATTATTTTCCATTCTTCTGTTCTGATGTTGTAACATTCAGCACTGTTGAGACCAGTGGAACCATCAAAGCCACCAACTGCATATATACAATAGTTCAAGACAGCCACTCCTAAAGTACTTCTTCTAGCTTCCATACTTGGAGCTTGACTCCACTATAAAATAATTTTCAATCAATAAAAATTCCATCAAAATAATTATAATTATCAGTTTTACAAATTCCAGCTGACTTAAAATTACAAGTATACATAAAACTAGTTGGATGTGTCAATCCCAAAACTTTCTTCTATCTAATAAGTACATTTTAATGTTAAAAAAAAAAAAAAAAAAAAAAAAAAAAAAAAAAAAAAAAAGTGGTGACCCTAAAGTTACCCACTATCGAATTTCCTCGAACATTTGACCTAGCCTAATGAGATTCTGGTATCCGAAAAGCCTAAAACGCAAAATTTAATTAATATTCTGAGAAAATGAGCTTAGTAGTGCCTCATGCTGGTAATTTATACTAAAACATAATAAGCATCTATTTATGTCAAGACCTAACAGAATCTGAAATTTGATAGAATTTCGTCCATTAGTTCTTGAGATATAGTTCTAACAAAAAATTTGTAAAATGTAGCACAGCAACACCATATCTTGGAAAATTTATGCCAAAACGTAAAAAAGCGTCTAATTATGTTATGGTGTAAAAGAATCTGAAGTTTGATGAAATTCTGTGCATTAGTTTTTTAGATATAGTTAGTTTAAAAAAACCGTGTAAAATATAGCACAGCAGCACCATCATTTGAAGGATTTATAACAAAACGTAATCATCGTGTAATTATGTTATATGTCATTTTCTAACGAAATCTGAAGTTTGATGAAATTCTGTGCGTTGGTTGTTAAGATATAGCTATCGGAAAAATCGTGCAAAATGCAGCATAGCTGCACCACCTGTTGCAAGGTTAATACCAAAATGTAATCAGCGTCTAATTATGTTATATATTCTAGTGTAACAGAATCTAAAATTTGATAAAGTTCTCTACATTAGTTCTTGAGATATAGCTATCGCAAAAATCGTGCAAAATGTAGCATAGCAGCGCCACCTATAGGGCAGTTCACACCAAAACCTTATCAGCGGCTATGTATCTCAAGGTATCGCGGAATCTGAAGTTTGGTGAAATTCTGTGCGATAGTTGTTGAGATATAGCTATCATGAAAATCATGAAAAACGTGGCATAGCAGTGCCACCTGCTGGCCAATTTACACCAAAACTTAATCAGCGTCTATGTATATCAAGGGGTCACAGAATCTGAAGTTTGGTGAAATTCTGTGCATTAGTTCTTGAGATATAGCAATCTTGAAAATCATGAAAAACGTAGTATAGCAGCGCCACCTGCAGGCCAATTTTCACCAAAAACTAATAGGCACTAATTCATATCAAGGTCTAACTGAATATAAAATTTTATTAAATTTCGAGCATTAGTTCTTGAGATAGAGCGCCCACAAATTTTTTGTCACATACAGACAGACAGACACACAGACAGACAGACGGACAGACAGACAGACAGACAGACAGACTCACAGACAGACATTTTCTAAAAATAGTCAAAACGTGTTCAGGACCTTCTAAAACGTATAAAACCGCCGAAAACCGGAAGTCGAAAATTTTCATGAATCCAATACTTTCTTCTTGTAAAGATAGAAGAAAGTAAAAAATATAGCAGACTTTAATATTTATCAAGGCGCAATAAATTAATCAACAAATATAAATACTACAAAGATGGATATTTAAACAAAGATAAGTAATAAAAGCAATAATTGGTATAATTATCCTTAAACTACTATGTGTATAAATTTTATTTTTCAAAGATTTTTTTTCATTAGCCAATTTAAGCAGTTAGTAAAATTTTGGAATACCATATTTACTCATGTATAGAGCGCACGCATGTATAAGATGTACCCCTACTTTACAAGTAAAAATGACGATTTCTTAATATCTCATATATAAAGTGCACCATAAATTTGATGTGCTAATGAAGAATGACCAAATGAATTTCAGTAAAAAAAATTGAAACAAACATTACACCAGACCAGAAAACAAAATGAAAATGCATTTTTAGACTTCGGGTTGTAAGAGAATGACGGGAAATTGGAATGAGTGACGGTAAAGAGAATTGCTAATTAGCGTTTAGATAATGTCACTAGCTCTGTTGTATAAAAAACTGCAAGGAGTGAAATAAATATGCAGTAATACTTCAATTAAGTAACATTTTTCGTGTTTTAATATCTTCTTTGAATAATTTCTTTTTTTCATATTTATATCGTTTGACTGCATCCAACAGTAAAAAGTTATGCCGTGCATATGGCGCACCTAGGAGTTTTGCCCTAATTTATTGGAAAAAAAGTGCACCTTATACACGAGTAAATACGGTAATTAAACTCTAATTGAAATTACAAGTACATCTGTTAGAATATTACTTTTTGATTAATATCTATATTATAAAGGCCAAATGTATCTGTGTGTAACGCATATGTCATTTTGTGAATGGCAACACTTTCCTTTGCAATTTCGGTTTTGCAATTTTCACTACTGCAAATTCTATGCTTCTGAACATCGCATATTTTAAATTTTTACATCGTCGTATAAAGAAAAAAAATTTACTTTAAAATGCAATTTGTTTGAAAACTGTATTTCAATTTTTTTTTGAGATATTAATTTTTTTATAGTTTTTAGTACCAATTTTGTAATTGTGACAACAGAATCACTATATTTTCTCTTAAAATTGAAAAAAAAAAATATATATATATAAATTAAAATGTGCAACACTTTTTCATACAATTTCAGTTTTGCAATTTTCAGTACTGCAAATTTTACACTTTTAAATATTGTACATTTTTAATTTTACACCGTCGTATAGAGAGAAAAATGTACTTTTAAATGCAATTTGTTTGAAAGTTGTATCTCAATTTATTTTTGATATATTATTTTTTTTTATAATTTTTAGTGCAAATTTTGTAATTGTGGCAACAGAATCGCTCCATTTTTTCTCAAAAAAAAAAAAAAAAAAAAAAAAAAATTAAAATGTGTCTGCTATAAAATCCGATGATTTTCAGTTTTATTTCGTTTAATAATTTGAATAATTGAGTTTTATAGTATTTTGTTAATTTTAGCTTAAAATAATATTTGCTTGAGAGTTAGACTGACCAATATTTTTACTGTATCTAATTTTGCAGATTTGTTATAAATAAATAAAACAGTTCTTTTTTAAAGATTTTCTTTCATCGAATTTTGACAGCTTCCCCCTTGTTATGTTAATGTTGCTTTAAGAAAATAAAGCAAAAGTATTTCTCTAAAATCTCTGAAAATGTAAATAGATTTTGATGAACAATGATACTTTCCTTTGAAATACTAAGTCACTTGTAATAGATTCAATCTATAACAGCAATATTAAAAATTTGAATGTTATAAATAATTTTTTTAAGCTAATTTAAAAAACTATTTCTTTTTAATGATAAAAAAATATTATATATCCAATATGGGCTGCCATTGAGTAAGTCATAGGTCTAGCAAAATTTGCCAATGGCACAAAAAAAAAAAAAAAAAAAAAAAAAAAAAAAAAAAAAAAATTAAAAATGTTCTTATTAATTAAAACTGAGATCAATGGTGTACTTTAGAGCACTCATCAAGAATATCTTTAAAAACTGAAAGATATAGATTTCTTTCTTTTCTTCTAAAGATGTTTATAAAAATACAGTATATTTCTGTGTATAAGCTGAGAATTTTGAGGCTTTTTTTTTACTCTAAAATGGGAGAATCAGTTTATACATGTGTCTCAGAAAATTTCCAAAATTTATATTCTAAAATATAAAATAAAGCAAACATAAAAACTTACAAATTTCTAAAAATACTTAAATACTCCACTTTTTTATAATGCAAAAGTGACCAATCATCATTCATTATTTAAGTTACAATCAGAATTTTCAAGCTACTCTTTAAAATCCTTTTCTTTCATTGATACCTCAGGATGAATATCATTAGTCATAGCTGCCAACTTTTACGCATTTTTCCTATCACAAAAATTTTATAATAAATATTATCTTATTTAATCGGCAAAATCTTATGATTAAAGAAATGGAAAATCTCTGTACAATTTTTGTGGTAGCAAAAATGCATAAAAGCTGGCAGCTATGCATTAGTGAATAATTTATTATTATCAATGCAGTCTTCTTCACATCTTTACAACCATGTGCAGTCTGAATTACTTTTGGAATATTTGAAATTTCACCTTTTTTTCATTCCCCATTCACACACTAGTTTTTGTTTGAGTATGAAATGATGAGCAGCAACTGAGTTAGTCAACTGCTCAGCAAAATTAATGACTTTTATTCTAAAACCCACATTATATATAAGCCGTGCGCTTTTGTCCAGTCATTTTTCCTTAAGCCTAAGTAACAGTAAGCAATCAAATGAGTAAATAAAGATTTTCCCCATTTACAAAAATAGGAAGCTTGTATTTTATGAATGACCAAGTCATAATACGATGAGCAGAATCCAATTACACAGATTTGGCAGCACAACAAGACAGAATAGGAGAGATCAATAATTTCAGAGAACTTATTTTTTTCTATTAGCTATGCACAAAAAAGTGTTAACTTTCTGATCAATGAATTTTTTATAACTTTTTTAAAACAGTGGCTTATATACAGGTTTCTGATTTTGGACAATTTTCCCCTGGAGAATCATATACAGGGAAATATGCGGCAAATTAAAAAACAGAAATCTTCTGTGTAAAAGTAAAAAGAGAATTTTTCCAAACAGCAGAAAAATTTTATTCCTGATGCAATGTTTATTACTGATAGAGTACCTTTATTTATAAGTATTAATCCATTGACATAATGGGAAATGATGAGGCATGATAATAGTTTCAATAGAGCTTTTAAAATTCTATTGAAACTATTCTCCATGAATTCCATTGTTCCAAATTCATACATTTTCATTCTACATGAATTGCATTCCTATATGTTTATGCAAGAGCAAGAAATGGCTCATAAAACTGATCTAACAGTTGGTTGTAAAAAAAGTTTTAAGAAAGCATTTAAATTTTTTAAAAAGCAAATTCAAATATAAATCAGTTTTTTTTATACATAAAAAAAAAAAAAAAAAATGAAACGTTAAAGCTTGACTATAGAATGATATAATACAAGCCAGAAAAATACCTGATCTCTAACTGGATCATATACATCAACAGTTCTGACACGAAGAGATCCATTGAAACCTCCAACAGCATATACTAGTCCATTTAACACAGCAAGGCCAGCTCTGCAGCGTCTTGTAGGCAACTCAGCTAATTGATACCATCGTTCTTCTTTAAAATCGTAACACTCCACACTGCGGATAGCTTTAGGAGCTTGCCCACCAGCTACTAGAAGGATCTATAAATGGAATAACATTTCAAATTATCCCCATTTAAAATCTAAATAAAAAATAAATAAGTTTTATGACAATTCAAAAACAGGTTATAAATGCAATTAATTATGTTAAGTTTTAAGGTGATAGCTATTAATATAAAGTAGACCCCTCCCAATTATATGGTACTTACGATACCAGGGGAATCTTGGAGAATCTTAATTATCAGATAATTAATAGGACATTCACAGAAGCATTTCTAATTGTACAAATGTTAAAATCTAATTAAAATCTTTAGAAATGCAATATATAGTTATTAACATAAGGTAAAACACAGATTGTTACCATAAAATAAATGAAATGCAAATAAAAATAAGACAAATTACAGAAAATAAAATTTGCACACATATATATTTTTTAATATGTAAAAAGAAAACTATTTCAAGAAATGGAATATCATTGATATATTTCTGTTTTCTCTTTAATTGTGAAATGCTAGGAATAAGATTTTGCATTCCACTATAAACAAATTTACATCATAATTGCTTTTTCAAGATATTTTTAAACCTTAGAAAAATTAAAAGATGCAGCGTTTTCTTTTGTGAGAATTTGATATCACAATCTCTATATGCCTATATAAATTTGTAGGATTAATAGTGTAATTGATTGGTAACTTTTTATAAGTCAAGAAGTATTGATTGTCATAAAATTTTATGTAAGCATAGGGGGGGGGGGGGGGGGTGTCTAGCATTTGCTTATATTTTCTTACAAGGGGGGGGGGGCTACAAAATGACTAAAAATCTGCTTACGTAATACTTGAACGGTCCCTTAGAAGTTCCCGATATGCAGATTGCATTTATTTTTTTTTACTCATTTTTTGAGGATTTATTTTCATTTTAAATTTTAATTTTCTGTTTTTTTTTTTTTTTTTTTGACAGATATTTTTAACATATTTTAGAAAAGGCTATTATTTTAAATTGTTGCCATTTTAAAATCAGAACAAAAAATAACATTTCCTTCAAATTAAAATATTATTTACATGTGGCTATGAAAAATCGAAAAGATAAAATGCTTGTTAATATAAATAAAGATATTTTATCACTCTTATAGCAATTTTAACTTAGTTTATTTGAAAAAAAAAATCAAATTAAAATTAAATGATTATGTGTTAAAATCAGAAAAATATACTAAAAATTACACCATAAAAATTATATTTACACCTGAATTTTAAAAGGAGAAGAAAAGTTTTAATTAATAAACTTATTATTATTCATTAAAAGTCATAAATGGTGCAAATTATGTCACATTTTAAATGGCCAGATAATTAACAGTTGGCAAAACAGTTTAAATTCAAAAATATTTGCACAAGACATTTATTTCATATTTTGAGATATTTTTTCAACTATTATTGTGAATTCTAAGACAGTGCAAATAATACAGGGTCAGCAGAAATTAGTTTGGCAATTTCATTACAGATTAATTTATGAAATACTAATTTGAAATACCAGTTCAAAGACAGAATGATTGTATCCTAAGTTTTTGACTCATTCTATATTACTGAAACAATTTTTGGGTGAATTGTATGCTGAACTGAACATGTGACTGAAGCCTTAGGATTGTTTAGATAGATTATGAAGGTGTTACTTTCTACTCACTGCGATCATCAAATCTTCCACTCCAAGGTTTCAATATATGAGATTTTGTTAAAGATTAGGTGTACTGATATTCCTTCATAGATTTAAATGACAACTCAGCACTGCTTTTAATTGACATAAAAATGTTAAACACATGACAAGAAATGATTACTGATGGACATTAGCAGAATAACAAAAAGTATATTCAACATCAGTACAAAAATATAAACTTTGTCTATTTCATTACCTTATAATCATTTGTACATAGATGTTTAGCTACACAATTTTTCATTATTAAGGTTCTTTTCTCTTTTATACAACTAATTTATGTCCACTTTGCATTTTCTTTTTTACAACAAAAATATTTTCACATAAATATTAAAAAGAAAAAAGGACACTTTGATTAAAATGAAATCAGATTTAAAATGATACAATACTTTAACAATATTTTTTACATGAGACAATTCACTTTTCTAGATGATCTTTTAAACTATTGTAAATCCTAGAGCCAGAAAAAAATAAAATATTTCCTTTTGAGCAACAAAAATATTTTCACGTAAATATTACAAAAAGAAAAATAAATAAATAAAAATTTAAAATAATAACTTGATTAATATGCATTAAAACAGTAAATAGGAGAAATTACATCATCTTTGAAATGACCAAACAATAATAATGCAAAACAGTTTACATTTAAAAATATACTCGCACAAAACATTTATTTCACATTTTGAGATAATCTTTTCAACTATTGCAGTCAATTTTAAGACAGAACAAACAATATTTCTTTACTGATAGCAAAAATAGTTTCATGTGAATATTAAAAAGAGAAAAAAAACTTTGGTGAAAATTATGTCAGATTTAAAACAATACCTTTAAAAAAGTCTTATTTAAAAGAAAAAAAACAAGGATTTGTTTTTAATATACTTTTATTTAGAGTTACTAAAAAAAAAAAAAAAAAAAAAAAAAAAAAAAAAAAAAACAAGTTGAATGTAGATTTTGTCATTTCAGAATTGAGTTTCGCCTCCGATTAAAAAAAAAAAAAAAAAAAAAAAAATCGATAGAGGTTTTTTAGAAGGGTGACCCCGTTTAGATTGCAATGAACTAACTTCATTTTTCTTGTGTTTATCAATATAATAGCAAACAGAACGGCGTGAAATACCCAAATGAACAGAAATTTCTCTCTGAGACATTGGAATTGCGGAATAATAAAGAGATACAATTTGACGTGCTACTTCTTCATTGAATAGATTCATCAAAAACAGATTTTTTCTTTAGTTTAAATGCTTTTTTATAGACTCCGAGTAAAAGGAAATTCAATTTAACAATAAAACGAGTGGAATCCCGTTGAATTCGATGAGTGAAATGTTTAAAAGACCTGATCGATTTGGTTTAAAAAAAAGCAAAAGTAATTACATTATTGAATCAATATATAATAAAAATATTTACAAACCAAATGTCAAATTTGCCAGTTACAATTTTGCATGCAAATATTCGCACATCTTCAGTTAAAATTGTAATCTGAGTGACGGCGAAATCAAGAAATTTTATTTTATATGCACTCACAGAAAAATAGTTTTATTTAAAAAAAAAAAAAAAAAACTAATTTTATTTTCACTGTGACATTATTTTCACTAACTGAAGTCATCTGAAAGTAAAATCTCAATCTCAGTGTCCACAATGAAAAGAAATATTGAAATGTAATATCGGGTACTACTAGGTTATCCCGTCGGCCAAAAAATTATCATCAAACTATAAGATTAAATGCCAATAATAGATGATCGTGAATGTCATATTCAATGACATTAAATCGATTCATGTGTTTAAAATGTCATTAAGTGATTTTTATTTCGACTTTTTATTAATATTTTTATTAATATTCTACTAATTATTTGTTTTTTCATTATTTAATATAAAAATTGTGTCAATATGTATAATTTGGCTATTAGTTTGGCGATTTGTAACATTTGGCGAAATTGGTCGACGGGATAACAGAGTAGTACCTAATACTGTTATGAGTAAAAATGAGATGTTTTAAATAGTGACATCATTTTCTCTTCAAATGTTCTTTAAAAGATGTTGTTATTAGCAATATTGAAAAAGGCATCCGTAATAATATTTTAATTCCCATTTATCTGGTTGCTGAATGACATCATTTTCCTCATTTGAAATTTTTCTTATTTTGCTTTAGACATTAATTTTTATCATAAATTATTTTCTGTTATTTTATTTACATTATTAATATTATTTCTCAGCAAATATATTTTTTTTACCCCAATTAGTGCATAATTATACCCAATCATTTTGGAAAATAAGTTTTTATTATCGAGCGAAAAGCTAAACTGAGTTGCCACCATTTTGAACAAATATCGTAAAAAGCATTTAAAATTAAAAATAAAATATAAAAATGGAAATAAATTAAAAAATAACTAAAATGGGCACAACTAGAAATAAATAGCTTTCATTTAAAAAAATAATTATCAAAATCGGTTGAGTAGAAAATTCAGGGCTGATGACACGACATTTTTTAGCTTGTCTGAAAGAAATAGCATCAGAGGCTAAAAACCGAGAGACAAAGATTGTTTACTTAATTCGTTTTACATTAGCTTATTTTCTAATTTTTAACTTTTTTTTTTTTTTTTTTTTTTTTTTAAATCAAAGACCAAAACAAACATTGCATCTCAAAAGAGTAGCTGGTTTCACCTTAATTTCTAATCAAAGGAAAATGAATGAAAACAAATTTACAGAAAGATTGTCACTTTTTTTTTTTTTTAGCTGATGAAATTAGCTTGCTTTTAGAATATATGATGTCTGAATGGGAGTTGGGTGAGCATAGCTCCTAAGGACATAGCCCTCTAGTATTTGAAATACTGAGGATGAAAAAATTAATATTTTAGAATATGTATTTGAAATCCTACTCTACCTCAAGGAAAGATTAAACATCAATATTATATACTTTTCTATTTTTCCTTTAAAAGAATTGCACATAAAAAAATAAATAAATAAATAAATAAAAAATAAAAATTAGAGTTTTTGAGCCATGTTTTGATTCCATACAAAGTAACTTCTAATTTTTAGTTGAATGATATCCTTATTTTCAATGCATGGTTTGCAACTTTTTTTTTTTTTTTTTTTTTTTTTTTTTAATCAAAGATGAAAACAGACGTTGTATCTCTTAACAGAAGCTGATTTTGCATTAAAAATCTCCAATCAAACAGAAATGAATAGAAACAAATTTACAGGGAGATTGGCACTGTTTTTTAAAGTAATAATTCAATCTTTTTAAAGCTGATGAAATTAGCCTGCTTTTAGAATATGGGATGTCTGAATAGGAATTGGTAAGCATATGGACAGGGCCCCCCTTATATTTGAAATATTGATACTGAGTATAGTTTTTTGAGTCATTCTTTGGTTCCAAAGAGAGGAACTTCCAACTTTCAATTAATTGATATAATATCCTTACTTTCAATGCATGTTTCGCAACAATGATATAATTAAAACCTTAATAATCAATTGACTTAAAAAAAAAAGTAATCAGCATAAAAGCTTTCACATATAAATACAGCAAATCCCTGGTTATCCGAAAAGCATGGAACCAAAGCATTTTTGGTTAACCGGGGTTCCATAGGATTTTTCAGATAACTGGTGTTTCATATGAATTTTCAAATAACTGGGATACTTAAATTGAAAACTTTGGTGAAAAGCAGTGATTTAGAACATTGTTGTAATAAAAATGTTGTGGTAACGATTATGGTAGATTGGGGTATGATTGTGGTACAGGATTATAGACAATGAAGCTACTAAGATCTTAGATGCGGTACTTTGGTATATTCAAGTAAAAGAAGATACAACAGCATCAGATGTGTTGTTGTTTAAAAAGGTGGAGTGATAAAGTATCATTGAAACGAAGCAAAGTTGAAAAACAAAAGAAAATCACAACATATTTTGTAAAATAATGAAGCATAGTATATGTCTATAAAATAAAGTGCTCAAAATTACGCAATGGACCAAATAAGTAAGTTGACTCTGCTTATTTATTTTACAAAGAACATGCTTTTTTAACACTATTTCTACTAGTACTTTCAAAACCAGTACATTTTTCAAATTTCTGATTTTTATTTATTTATTTATATATTTTTTTGTTTCTAATTTTTAAAGCTAATAAGTATTGAAACAAATTTCATTGTATTAAAAATGATTCGGAATTGTTTTGAACTAAAACTTACAAATAAAATAGTAATCATAAATCAAATTATGATAAAAGGTCTCACTTGATATTGGTAAAAGTAGTGTTGGCAGTAAAATTTTTCCCATTTAAAAAGAACTCAAAGGAATTTTAAGGTATTTCGGTTAATCTGATTTTCAGGTAATCAGGTTCTACTGTGATTACATTTTTTTGGAATTCAAATTATTTTCTAAAAGAAAATCTTTTCAAATTAATAACAAAATTTAAAATACATATCTTACATTCAAATCTTGTTAGAAAGAGAGTTGATCATAAATATACAAACTGCTCTTTTCAAGAATTTTAAACAAATATTTTTAAAGTTAATTATATCTTACCTTAGGCCTTCCAATTGGAGTACGTGGCTTAGTTCTTGGTGTTTTATACATGACTTTTTGTTCACCTTTGAGCAAATGATATTTCATGGCTTCTATTAAAAAATCTTTGCATAAATGGTTTGACTTTAATAGAGGTTCTTCTTCTACACGTTGTACAAGGTATTCTTGTGAAAGTAATGGCAATCTAACATGTTCTATAAGTTGTGCAAGATAGTCTTGTCTGTTTTGTAAATCATGGTTCACCCAAGCCATAACTGCCTCAAAGACCTAAAAATAAACAAACACACATTTTTACACATATTTAAGAGTAAACATACAAAGCTAACGAAAAATAGCTATAAGGATTCTCGTAAAATCCTGCAAAAAAAGAGAAAACAATTATGTAATG
This sequence comes from Maratus speculifer, assembly GCA_964019185.1. Classification (NCBI taxonomy): domain Eukaryota; kingdom Metazoa; phylum Arthropoda; class Arachnida; order Araneae; family Salticidae; genus Maratus; species Maratus speculifer. The sequence goes on from OZ025291.1 coordinate 118,198,986, forward strand.
TTAAACAATATTTTCTTACATCTGAAAATCTATATTAGAAACTAGGCAGAAGATAAAAATTCAATATCAGTTTATGTTAAATAAAAGTCGCTGAATATAACTTACTACGATTATTTCTAAAATATGAAAAGGCAAGGTTTAAGTTTTCTCAGGGTTCCCAGCAAAACACGACGGCCAAATTCCCTGATTTTCCATGACCAAATCTCAAAATATTCCATGACTTTCCATGACCAAATTTCTAAAATGTCTTTAACCAAATGGGAATACAGTAAAATTTGCTACTTATTTTCTCAATCTTTTGTCAAAACTAATGTTTTTTCCCCTTCAATTGTTCTTCAAACTTCGTTTTTTTTTAGACTTTTTGATGAATTATATTTTTTCCAGAGACTACTTCATGATTTTTGCATCATTTTTCATTTTTTCTCCAAAATTTTTCCATGACTTTTTAGAAAATCTTCGTAAATTCCCTGACTTTTCAGATATATTTTGAAATTTCCATGACGTTCCCTGACTACTTTGAAATTCCATGACTTTCCAGATTTTCCCTGACTTTCCATGACGCTGGGAACCCTGTTTCTTTACACAAATTCATGTTCATTGAAATATTTTAAAAACATTTAGGTTCTGTTTTTTACAGAGGAAGTGAGAAAGAGGACATATTTTGACAATATACACCAATTGGGTAATTGAAATATTAGAAAATATTATACTCAGCTTACTCATACAAAGAAATAACATGGCTTCGTAAAATTATACACTTACTTTAAATATTGCGAAATCATGCAAATCTTGATGTTTTAAATTCTTATACTCGGCACAGATTTTGCAAAAGCAATAATTTAATTTTGACATAAAATTTTTTGCATAATTTTAGGTTAAGATGGTTGATTAACACTAAATTATTTCTCATAAAAATGTTATTTTATCTTTTATTATAATGATTATATGTATAGTAAACTACATAGTATTGTATATATAACAAACTATACACAGAAAGACATGAAAAATTTAAGCTGAATTAAACAAACATGAATCGACAATGGTTTATAAAATAATTAAGTGAAACAGGATAAGATACATAAATTTATCCAATTACTTTTGAATGTTATAAATAAAGATAAAAAGAATCACATAATTAAAAAAAAATCTTAAAAAAAATTCTAAAAGATTTATTTAAAAACATATTAAGAAAAAAAAAAATTGAATATTTGTAACAATTCTGTTATTTTCAATGTACATTCCTTTCTTCAGTTTTTAATAGCTTTTAAAATCCTTTTGATGAAAATTTAGCTCTTTTTTTAGTACATTTCTCACCCCCCCTTCTTCAATAAAAATCTAGTTGATTCACAGCCTTTTTTCTGAGCCACTTTTAGCTATTTTCCCTCTTGATGACTTAGTAACACAGACAGTAAAGTTTACTTCATCCCCTCTTTAAGTTAAAACAATAAATTACAAAAATTTAAAATTATTTAAAATACTGTTAAATTCAAACCTTTTCTTCAGATGGCACAGCTAATTTATCACTGGAAATAAGTTTGCATACTTGAGATGGGGATAAAGCAAGAAATTCTTCACTTTCGACAACTTCTCTAAAATAAGAATTATTAACAATCAAGTAATGCAATAAAGTAGAATTTCAGAAAGTTTATATAATTCAACTTCAATGACATAAAAATCTGAGTAAAATACAAATTAAATTTCATATTCAGATTTCTTCTCTTCATATTTAAAGACAATGTTTTGAACATAAAATTAATTATAATAAAATAATCATCTGATTTAATGAATACACGATTATAAAACTAATTTTTGTACATAATTTGTTATTATTTGTTTATATACATGTCTATATAAAACAAAAATTTAAAAGTAAAAACTAGTAAAAAAAAAAAATGCATGTTTTTTTTATTTATTTTAAAAGATGACTTCAATTCAAATGAGCAATTACTAAAAAAATATTAAATAAAAATCATGTACATCTATTTAAATATTAAAGAATATCAGAAAATGATAAAATATTGATTTAAGTGAAAGTTCCAATAATGATTGGGTCCAACGATATTAAGAGGCAAATTTTGGACTTTAACATTAGATATGCACCTGAGCTCTATCGTATTGTATGATATGTGTGTGTGTGTGCATGTATAAGTTTAAAATAAAAACAAACATGAATTATAATACAACTTTAATATTTTATTACTTTATAATAAACAATAATTCTATGAATTTACCAATAATTAACAATGTAGCAAAAAATTGAAGAGTTTAGTGAATAATGTATATTTAATTTTTAACTACACACAGACTTTTAGTTTATTAATATTTTGTATTTAGATCAATTGAAAAACCGCTTAAAATATTTTTATTTTGTTTATAAAAGTAGCATTTAATATGTGTTTTGAAAAAATATATTCATGTTTATAATATGACAGATTACAATAATGTGAGGCTATATGAATTCACATCAGTTGTATATATTTCTTCGCTAATGTGCACATCAAAATCAAGATAAATATTTGCTACCCTCCTGCTTGTGTAAAACAGAAACTTTATGGTTATTCTGAAAAATAAAATAATAATGTTAATAATAATAAAATATTAAAAATATATTGTATAAACATTGTTTTGTGTATTACCATATGTCTTTTATAAACATTGAAGTTTCAAGTGGAGTTTGAATATTCAGGATTGTTTTTATCACAAAATCAGAGTTTTGAGAAAAATATTACCAATATTCAGCTGGGTAAGAAACTATCTGTATTCCTGAAATCTCAAAGGTTTTTTGGAGGGTAGCAAATATTTATCTTGATTTTGATGTGCACATAAGCGAAGAAATATATACAACTGATGTGAATTCATATAGCCTCATCTAAATACAAAATATTAATGAACTAAAAGTCTGTGTATAGTTAAAAATTAAATATACATTATTCAATAAATTCTTCATTTTTTTGCTACATTGTTAATTATTGGTAAATTCATAGAATTATTTGTTATTATAAAGTAATAAAATATTAAAGTTGTATTATTATTCATGTTTTTTTTTAATTTTAAACTTAGATATGCACACACACACATATCATACAGCACGATAGAGTTCAGATGCATGTCTAATGTTAAAGTCCAAAGTTTGCCTCTTAATATCTTTAGACCCAACCATTGAATCGTGATGAAATTGAAAAGACAGAATATCCTACTCTAGGCCTCAAAGTTTACCAAATTTCATCCAGATAAATCAATTAGTTATAGAGATCTAAAACCCCTGTTTTTTCTTCATGAAACAAGAACTAACAACTCAATTATAACCCAAACCAGCAATGTGTAATAGCTTGTTCGAAAACTTTTAATTAAGGTATGTGCCTTTCAATAGTCCTGTCAAAAAATATCCAATATTAAGGAAGTGGCACCCATTTAAAATTTATAGTGCTATAGCTTCTATAATTTAACATTATAGAAATTTCTCCTTTTTAATTGCTAATTCAATAATTTCTTTTGAACTGCCACCACTTAAAAAACTGCACAATAATTTTAAAAAGAAATGATAACACATGTTCTTTTTTTATATATAGGTCAATAAAAATTCAGATTCTTCTGATAGATTTTTGCATTTTTGATAGTTACATCATTCGAAACATAACATTGCATATTTTTTATAAACATGTATAGAAAAAACATGTTTAGAAAAAAATCCTTCAATATATAAAAAAATAAGGATTTGAAAATGGAGCGATGAAAATCTAAGGACAAATGAAATCTACGTAGATACCACAAAAGTGTTGGAGGATTACCATCGGAGGGGGGTTCTCTTGCAAATGTAATTGAGTTTGTCGCTATTTTGACAATATATCATCAAATTTGGCAACCAAAAGTGACATCAACTTCGTGCTACTTACGGGATTTCGCCACACTTAGGTGTCTAGTAATAACTTTAAACTAATACTAATATTAGTTTAGACATTAGACTTGTTAGTGTAAGCTAATTGGTCAAGTTCCTGAAAGGGTCTGAAAAAGTTGTGAAATCATATTAAAAAAAAACGGATGGAACCAGAGAAAAAAGTAGAGTTTGATCTAAAAAAATGTCACCGTAAAAATATTTTCAATCTAAAAAAAGCGTAGAAAATAAATGGAATCAGATAATCTGTAAAGCTCATGAAATAACCCAAATTTTTGTTAGCTGAAAATGTGAACTGACCTTTACTGGTGCCTTATATTCAGAATCATACTATTATCCACTCAAAATATTACTGAACAAAGTAGTTAATAGAATGTATAATTATGTTGTCTTAAATCAGCTAAGTTCCACAATGATAAATGAACATAAACCATGAAGTAATAAAGTACACCATTAAAGTAGTCAGGTTGTCGAGGAATTGATATAAAGAAATATTTTTGAACACAAATATTTAGTATATGGTTGAACCGTACATGTTTAAGGTTTTGGGTATACTTGGAGATTTGGGCACATTTTGTATTGAACGGATCATTCAGGTTCTCATTTTTTATTACATCAGCCTGTAACTTATTGTTATGAACCCGAATTTTTAAACTGCTTACGGATGATCTCTTCAAAATTTACTATACTGATAAAAATGTTCGTTAAACTATATTTATGAAATTTAGTTTTGAGTAGGATTTGTTCTGCCTAATTGATTATTCACTGTAATAAATTGACAAATAGAGAGGAAAAATCATGAAGAAAATATAACACAGACAATGAAATCAAGTGGGGAAGAAAGTTCAAGAAATTCATCTTTTTATACATCTCTAAATTAATAATAGTTAAGTATGAAGATTAACTATTCATAAATCTTATTGCAGAATTCACATTAACTAAAAGTTCCATTAATATTACTTGTACATTATATGGTATATTTTATAGTAACCACTTCACACTTTTATTCATTACAATAAATTTAAAGGAAATGACAATTTATATTATTCCAATATTTAAATAACTCATTCACACTCGGCTGTCTTCTAATCCTTTTCACTCAAATTGCATATCAGTATCCTATAGACAACTTTATATGCCTTTATTGCATTTCAATAAATTTAAATGGAATTAAAATATAAATCTCGTTATCTAGATCTCTTAAAGTAACATCTAATTGTAGTATACCCAGGGCCATAGATAGAAGTGAACGATGGGGGGGCTCAAGAGAATTTAGGGGGGGGGGGGGCTCATATTTTTTTTCTCTCTCTCTGTGGCAGAAAGATAAATTTGTGCATATTCACATTGTAGGTACTATGTTTCTTATTAAACTGTTGTAATAACTTCATTTTATGCTAAGAAAAATACATGATGATGAAATTTTTTAGTGTATAACTGGTGTAAAATTAAACATCATGTTAGCTTCATATGTACAAATAAGATAAGGGGGAGTTGAAACACTTATTTTAGATACAATTTAGTAACTCTGCAAAATTGTGAAAAGATCTCGAAACTAAATTAGATTTTTGAACAGCATTTCATTTGAATTTTCGGAGCAAAAATACCTTTAGTGACCGTAGAATCTTTTCCAGGGAAGGCTCAAAATATTTTAGGGGGGCTGAGCCGCCCATAGCGCCCCCTTAGCTATGGCCCTGAATATACCATTAATCTCTCTCTGTAGTTTGAAATACTTATTAATATTCAGCAGAAAAAAAGTACATTTACGTTTGATACTTTTAATTATTTTGTTAATTGTAGAGTAATTTAACAGTTTTTGCTAATTAATTATAAAAGTTTTAATTTTTTAAACTAAACTTTAGAAAAGCACATAGCTTAAGTAATTACCTGACTAAAATTTCAATTCTTACTGCATTAATAAAATTATAACAGTTCCCTTTGTATTTCTATTGTTTTATTTTCCAAGTATTTGGAAATCTTTAATTTAATACTTTTTTTTCACTCGCTTTTTAGTTTTTGTTTTGCTTGTTCTCCGATAGATGTCGCTATTTGCCCACCCAGTTGTTTTGGCTGCTTTCTTCTCATTGGTTGCTTTCCTTTAGGCGGGATTGTTCCCATAGCGGGTATATAAGCCTGAGTCTCTTTGTCTCTTGGCTCAGTTTTGCTATTTTTTAGCTCGCTGAGTTTTGCACTGATGAAGAATCTTGACAGTAGATTCGAAATAGCTATTTGCTACCTTCTCATACTTTATTTGTGTATTTATAATCGTTGGTTTTCTATCTTTAAACATTTGTGCACAAAGGCTTTATTTGCTATTTTAATATGAAGTTATATTTAGTGTCAAAATAAAGAATTTCTTCATTAGCTCCTATTTTTATTTTTATTTTCTGCAGTGATCTTTGATATCTAATATTTTACACTGACATTGTTTAAATAAGAATGGAGAAGAAGTCTGTAGTAAATAAGCAACAAGCTTTTTAGAGAAAAGCAAAGTAGTAAACAGTTTTTAGCTCACAGGCTATCCGAGCCCGAGAGCCTATGTGCCCACCCGTTCTGTATGTGTGTATGTACATTCGTGCGTATGTGCATAACGCAATAACTCATGATAAAAATATCCCATCCACTTGAAATTTTGCTTATAGGTATATCCTGATAAGGCACTTCCCTGATTAGTTTTTGGAGTTCATTCAATATGTATAACAGGGGGAACGGGGCTAATACCCCTCCCCTTAATTTATATAAATGGGTTTTTCTTGCAGAATTATCAGATTTCTTTCAAATCTCTGAATAGTTTTGGAAGTGTAATGGTTAAGCATAAAAGAGGGGGGGATAACTCCTCTTAAATTATACAAATGAGTTTTTATTAAGAATTTTCCAATATGCTCTGAATTTTGGATACAGATTTTTTATATAATAAAGCATGTCTCTGATTAGTTTAGGGGGTTCAGTGATTAAGTATAAAAAGGAGAAAGGGGTAAACTGTTTCCCCTCCTTTAATTTTTTTTTTGAACCAAAATAACCCTTGAAAATATAAGGCTGTAATGTACAATTAGTATGCATAGCCTGATGGCTCAATGCCATCAGTTTAACTGGGCAATATATATATATTTTTTCATAAAGCTTGGAATGGTAGAATGATTGTCCTGTTTGAAATGTTTGTTTTGAAAGAATTTAATTACAGAGTATATTCATTTGACAACAGCTAAATTGCATAGGTCATTAAAATTTTTTCAAGCTTATAAAAAAATATCCCAAAAATTTTTCCTCATTCAAAATATTTTGAATCTTTTTTTTAGAATAAATTTAATATAATTTAAAAATCACAAATAACTTCAGTTTATATAATACACAACAGCATTCCATTATAGAAATATTTATTTTTCATTTTAATCTACACAGAATTAAAAAAAGAAACTAGCTGGATGTGTCAATCCCAAAACTTTCTTCTATCTCATAAGTACATTTTAATATTTAAAAAAATCGTGGTGACCCCAAAGTTACCCACTATCGAATTTCCTCGAACATTTGACCTAGTCTAATGAGATTCTGGTATCCGAAAAGCCTAAAATGCAAAATTTAATTAATATTCTGAGAAAATGAGCTTAGTAGTGCCTCATGTTGGGTAATTTATACTAAAACCTAATAAGCATCTATTTATGTCAAGACCTAACAGAATCTGAAATTTGATGGAATTTCGTTCATTAGTTCTTGAGATACAGTTATAACAAAAAGTTTGCAAAACGTAGCACAACAACACCATATCGTGGACAATTTATGCCAAAACGTAAAAAAGCGTCTAATTATGTTATGGTGTAAAAGAATCTGAAGTTTGATGAAATTCTGTGCATTAGTTTTTGAGATATAGCTAGTTTAAAAAAAAAAAAATGTGTAAAATATAGCACAGCAGCACCATCAGTTGAAAAGATTTATAACAAAACGTAATCATCATGTAATTATGTTATATGTCATTTTGTAAATTTATCATTGAAAATCTGAAGTTTGATGAAATTCTGTGCGTTGGTTGTTGAGATATAGCTATCGGAAAAATTGTGCAAAATGCAGCATAGCTGCACCACCTGTTGCAAGGTTAATACTAAAATGTAATCAGCGTCCAATTATGTTATATATTCTAGTGTAACAGAATCTAAAATTTGATGAAGTTCTCTGCATTAGTTCTTGAGATATAGCTATTGCAAAAATCGTGCAAAATGTAGCATAGCAGTTCACACCAAAACCTTATCAGCGTCTATGTATAGCATGGGGTCACAGAATCTGAAGTTTGGTAAAATTCTGTGCATTAGTTCTTGAGATATAGCAATCTTGAAAATCACGAAAAACGTAGTATAGCAGTGCCACCTGCAGGCCAATTTTCACCAAAAACCAACAGATACTAATTCATATCAAGGTCTAACTGAATATAAAATTTTATTAGATTTCGAGCATTAGTTCTTGAGATAGAGCACCCACAAATTTTTTGTCACATACAGACAGACAGACAGACGGACAGACTCACAGACAGACATTTTCTAAAAATAGTCAAAACGTGTTCAGGACCTTCTAAAACATATAAATCCGTTGAAAATTTTTATGAATCCAATACTTTCTTCTTGTAAAGATAGAAGAAAGTAAAAATACAAATAAAATGAAATAAAATTATCAAGGATACCTTACAAAATAAAACCATTTACTTAGCTCAGTTTGTATGAAAAAGTAGCAAACTATCTATCATTTACTTAAAAAAACAGGTTTAGTAAAATTATAATGACTATTTTCTGTTTTGTAGAAAATAAATACAGAAGCTTTACAATGTTTCAGAATTTGTACATCAAACCATTTTCTAGCTAATATGTTTAAATACATTATACATTCCCAGGCTATCATTTCGTAAAATGCAATATTTTATAGCAAATAAAGGTTAATGACATAAGAAAGTCGCAGTTATCTATTTTATAAAGGACAAAAAATTATGTGCATAGAGCATAAGTAATTTTGCAAATGGCAACAATTTGAAATTTGAAATGAAATTTCAGTTTAGAAATTTTTGGTATCAATTGAATGATATTTAGTTTGCTGCAGACTTATTTTACACACAATACAACACTTTCTCTTCACAAAAAATTATTTTAAAGAATAGTTGAGTAATTCATTTTCTGTGCTTTAACATAATTTGTATGAAACAGTATAAATGAATGATTTTCAGAAAAACATTGAGCTGTTCTGAAAATAAAAATGAAGGCATATGAATCCTTAGATACCTGATTTTATTCTTGAATGACGACATTGCTTTTTGCTGGGTTTTGTATCATTCTGCGATAATGATGCCATATGCATACATTTCTATAGTTATTGTTTAAGAACAGATAATAAAACTGGAATGCTTTAGCAGATGTATATGTTGTCATTTTTTTAAAAAAAATGCATCTATTTTAATTCTTAAAACTGGAGAAATAGTAGAATTTTGTTGAAGTGCATCATTATTACCCCATCTGCTTTGAAATTTTCCACAAATGAAAATATTTTACTTTTGAAAATAATGTAATCCAAATTGCACACTGATAAAACACAATGCTTTACAAAAAACTACAGAATCTCAATAGAAGAACCATGTCATACAGTATGCATGGTCTGATCATAAATCTTTGTGAAAAAAAAAAAAAAAAAAATTGCGATTATTATAGAACTTGATATCCCCTTGACTGGATGAATTCATTTTGCCGAGTTAGACAAGGAAAAAAAGATCTTGGCAATAATTTTAGTTTTAAAATAATATCAGATTACCCAAGTTTTTGTCCAAAATCCTCTCAACTAATAAAATTTTATTGTTATTCTTAAAGAAATTACGCTTTAATTTTATTGAAACAACATGATATGCTTAATTTGATTCTTCATAATTTTATATAATCTCCATATTTAAAATACAAAACAGTTTTTTAATCATCTGCCCTGAGCTTTCTACTGAACCGATTTTACATTTTTTTTTTTTTTTTTTTTTTTTTTTTTTTTTTTTTAACTGAAATCTGTTCATTTGTTAATACATGCACATAAGCTATTTTTTTTTAATATCCACATTTTTATATTTAAATTTTTAGAGAATTCGATGAAAATTCCTACAAATAATGGTAATTAGATAGCTTTCATTATTACAGAGAGGTGAGAAATAATGAATTTTATTTATCAGTATTCATTTAAAAATAGTATGGTTTAAATTTTGTTGTATACTGTTTAGTGGTGCAAAATTCTACCAGGAATATACTGAGCTAAAATACTTTGATGGAAAATGGCATACTGCTTTTGAAAACACATTTTTTCCTCATAAAGTTTCCACATTCTTTTTTCTTCTGCATGTGTACTGATACCATGTTTGAGGCACTAAGCAAAATGTTTAAGTGAATATGACATCATATTTAACAGAAAGTAATTTTCTTATACATAACTAAACATTTTAATACAAATGCGGATAAAAAGCATAAACTTTGGTAATTTTTGCTCTATGGAGCTGATATTAAAATCTGAAGTTAAGAGTGTGACTATTCACATGGAAAGTTGTTGCTGACAATCTTAATTTCAAGTTTTCAATTAAAATAATCTTAAAATGGTCAAATAAAATACCAGTTTTTAAATACTTTAGTTTAAAATAATATTTAAGACTTATACTAGCTAATTCATATAAGATGTATTTTTTGCTGTACCTAATTTTGTAGGTTTATTATAAATGAATGAAGCAATTACTATTTAAACATTTTTTTTCAATGAAATTCGATAGGTTCTATCTTGTATATATAAAAGATACAATATACCATGAGTTAATATTAACATCCATTATATTAGGCCCATTAAATTGACAATACAACACAGTTAGTATTAATGTGTTACATCTTATATATATATATATATATATATATATATATATATATATATATATATATATATATATATATATATATAATACATTGTAAATATAGCCTTATTATTATATATCTACTGAATTGACATTATAGATAAAATGATATATATTTATATAAAATAGACAGTTTTTTTATAAAACAAAGTTTGTTTGTATATTTAAATAAATAAATAAATTAAAAATAATTACAAATTCTGAAAAAAAAAAAAAGGTTTATAGATGCCACAAAATTAAAAAGATTAATATATTAAAATTTTTAAAACTACATACCAATAGTTTTATTTTCACTTACACAAAGTGTTGCTCTGTATACGAGTCTGCAAAAGTGAGCAATTCTAAGCATCCATGTAAATCTGCAAATGCGCGAATACCAAGGCAGTTGGATGGGTGAAGCTGTCCTTGTAAAAACTCACAGCATGCATCACGAACATCAGTCAGTTGTAAAAGATGAGCAGCTGGTAATAATACCTAACAATCATGTAAAAAAAAGAATATATATGTATATATATAAACACTATATTTAATAATACTGTTAAATATACACAAGTTGGCAAAGTAAAAGTCACATTTCTGGATATTTCTTGGTTAGTTAAACGCCATTGTTACACATATAAACATATATGCATACATATATATACAGTCAATATCGGTTATATCGTCAGCTAAGCAGTCCAAAAAAAATTAGACCATATAAGCAGGGTAATCATATATGTAAAACAATACTACAATTATTAAACTATTTAATTACAGGATTTCTACACATCAGGAGATTCAGGAGATTTTAAATAATTCAGTACCAAATATTTCAGAGTGCTGCTCGCTATATCCGAAGCGAGAATTTTGTTTCATTAAATAAGCCAAATTTTACTTAATGAAAATATTGGTAAAATGTGCTTGAATGTTTTTGAAGCATATGAACCCTGAATTATGGCAGGATTATATACATTGTTCAGATATAGTACTAAACTTTTAAGAACATTTAAAAAATTAATTAGTGAAGTAAAAACTACAGTAACAAATATGCAATACTTGTGAAATGTATTATCTTACCTTACCAATCGAAATACAGTATGCATACATACATACATTGCACCTATATTCACTGCACTTATTTAAAACATTGAGTTATGCAAGGCAGCTTGTTTTTCATGGTTATTAATACAACTTTTTCGAAGTCTCTAAAAGCTTTTAAATGTTCACTTGCTGCTTCAAAATTAATAAAAAAAAGAAATATTTGAGATCATCTAAGCTGTTATTGTTACTGATGTCTTTTCACATCTATTGTCATCCTCATCATTGCTTACTTTGGCCTTCAAATTTAACACATTAGAAATATTACCTTGCATTGAAGCTTTACTGTTAGTAGCGAGGTCTTCATCAATCTTTGCATACAAGTTTTTGCCAAGAATTGAATAACCTCGATTCTGCAGTTTCCTGCCAGTTCAGTCAAGGGGAGATCTTCCGTGTCTTCAAATAATTCTTCAGACTTTCAGATTTGGTGAACTGTGAAATCCAGCATGTTTTTTGTAATTTTCAATAGCTTTTTGTGTCAATATATTCCAAGCTTGGTCGATGTACAAAATTGCATTTAATATGGACACTTGGAATTGTTCTTTTTGATCAGTAGCAGAAATCAGATCTTGCAGAAGAAGCTTTCTATAAATAGTCCTGAAATTCTGGATTATACCATGATCTAAAGGCTGCGATATACCTGTCTGGTTGGAGTAGAGAAAACAAATTCAATTGATTTTAAGTCATCAATAGTGGAGTGCACATGACAATTGTCAACAATTAATGATACTTTCCTGTACTGTTTTGAAAAAATTTGAACCCACCTCCTAAGTGTTTTTTTCCTAGATGTCCTCTACTATCCATGCTTTTGAATTGGCATCATAGACTAGAGGCAAAGATTTGCAATTTTTCATACACTGGAGCTTAAGAAAATTTCTAATCACCACAGGAATAATTTTCTCTAATCCATCCATATTTGTAGCTAACAACACAGCATTCTTTACTTTTCTTTCTCCCTATATATTTTTCACCTTTAAGGGTGTATTTTGATTCAAACTGCTTATTTTCCAATTTATTTTTAAATATATTTTTGCCCTCAAATGCATCAAACTGGCAAATTGTCTTATTTAGAAAGTACACAAGGTGCCGTGATTGTCCATTCTTTGATAAATGCAGAAAATATCGCAAAAGAGAGCAATCAAAAACGGCATTTTGAACAGATTTTTCCTAAGCGGGAGATCTGTTATCGAAAAAAAGGGTCATACTGATAAGGTAATTGTTTATAAATCAAATTCTAATGATTTGAGCATAAAAAGACATCACACAGCACCTTTTACATCCCTTCAAAAATCTCCCCAGTAATTTTCATGTTTTTACTTTTAAAAAAATGTCTGAAATTTATTGGAAAACTTCGAACTGTTGAAGGTGGAAAAGCGGTTTTTCAAATACACCCTTAAAACGAAAAGTTCTTTCTAGCAAGGTCTTATAAAAAAGTCTGCATTCATCAGCGTTGAAGATGTTGGGAGGTTCATATCTTTCGAGAATGTCACACAACACTACATCTTTCCATTAGCTGATAGAAGTTCTTTAAGAATTTCTGTCAAAATCAGCAACTTCTCTGCACAATTTTTTTAAGCATAGGTTATGCATAGGTTACTTGCTTTTGTATAATTTTTTTGATTAAGGATTTTCTAAAAAGTAATCTTTTCTGTTTTATTGTGCTCAAAAGTAATAACTGAAAACTAATTATAATTAATATTCAGTACTCCTCCATTTTGACAATTTCCCAAGTAACAAGGAATGCTGACATGCACTTTAGTGACAGAAAGAAGTGAATAGTAAAATAAAGTAGTTCTGTTTTTTCAAACAAAATTTACTTATTAAATAACAAAAAATATGTAAAATGTACAGAAGGAATATTACCTGAACATTATCTTCAGTAACTTGGATTTCAGAAGAGTATACATAATCAACTAGTATTTGTAGAGCTTGTCCATCAACACCTTGAATAGTTATTTTTTCTGCTTTGCTTTCAGTAAAACTGGTAAACATTGCATAGAAGTAAGGACTACATGATGCAAGAACCATCTTATGAGCAGGAATTTCAATACCATCTGCAACCAACGTAACATCACAGAGAAGGTTTTGTCTAAAAAAGAAGAAAATTACAAATAGACAATAAAAATTATATTGCTACTAAAACAAAATAAGCTAAACAAAACTAAGCAAAAAAAAAAATAAATAAATAAATAAATAAAAATAAAAAAAATATGATAATTAACATAAAACAAAATATTTAATGTGAAACAAGAATCTATATACTTAGATAATGAATGGTTCAAATATGAATTGGCCATAGGTGGATACATGAGAAACCGAATACAAAATATTGGAAATTTTAAAGTTTAGAGTAATCAACCCCTTCTTTATATTAATATCTTTTAAAGATGGGGGGTTTTAAGCATTGATTAGAAACTATTCCTACTTAAAAGGCAAATTTACCAGACAACTAACCAAGAGCTTAATTTTCACATAATTATTATTCATCATGCCACCTTGAAGCACAAGCTGGTAATAACTGCTGGGAAAAGAAGCACTTAGATTTCAAGCACTTCATGGCACACATTTGCTGTTTCATACAAGCAATTTGTTCAATGCTGACAAATAACCATAATCCAGTACTTTTCCAGTACTAAATTATGTTAATATTGAACCTGAAATTGGTATTGATAGTAGCTTTGGAATAGAGAAAATGACCTTGGCACGAAGGGGAATTCTGACAACATATTTTATGGAAACATAATCATTATTTCATATACACAGGCAAGTTTTTCAAATATTTATACAATTTATTTGATTTAAGAAGCGCTTTATTTTAATATATAAGTAGAAACAATAGTATCTGTATAAATAAAATGTTACATACATATATAAATACTTAAATATTTATAATAAATTAGTATTAATGCTTAACGTGCTTGTGTGAAAACTTAGAATATCTATAAACATTGTACTAAGAAGTCATTTGGAATAATGGTATTGTATTTTAAGCATGCATATTGCATTACCAGGCACGTAGCCAGGAAGGGGGCTAAGGGGCCTGAAGCCCCTCCCGAAAGTTAAAAAAATGAAGTTAAATCGAATGATAGTAAAAACTGCCATTTTCCCCCCTTTATTATATTAGAACTACATATATTTTTAGTCGTAAAATACAAATTTATTCAGCTAAAGTTACAATCGAAATGTTGACTTTATGCACAATAAAATTTGATAAGTATAATACATGTATCATATGATTAATTTGACATAGAAAATTATTTAGTTATAGAAAATTAGTTTAATACGTGTATGTCGTATAATTTAACTTTAGGAGTCAAATTTACAACATTTACTTTTGTGTTATGATTTTTCTTAATTTCCTCTATACTCATTATATCACAATATAATAAATACTTAGAATGATCAGTGTTAAAATGTTTTGTAGCAAAAAGAGCCAAAAACTGTAATACTCTTGTAATGTAAAATTATGTGAAAAATAACGATTTTTAAAAAACTTTTAACTATAAAAGACTTTTTATTAAAAAAATAGTAACAAGAAATTTTGAAAAGAAATGATGCAAAGGAAGACGATAAAGTATCAACAAACTTTCAAAGGCCATAGCTGCCAGTGTTTTCCGGCACTTCACTGAATAAATTTGAGTTAAATTGTTTGCATATGAACCTTTAATAGAAAGAGAATGTACATAGAATAGCCTGTTTGTGTGGGAAAGTTTCTTTGCCTTTTGTAGAATTATCAATTACAAGGATGGATAATCCTGAGTAGGGATTTTTTGGCGGTTTTCACAGTGCCTCCTAAAGAGTTTTTAGGAGGCAACATCTAACTAGGGATGGGATGAATAGTGATTTGGAGGAATACCGAATATTTGGCCAAATTTTAGGCCGAATACCGAATATTCGGCGGCTGAATACTAATTTTTTTTCCCAATGAAGAAAAAAAAATTTTCTTATATATAATTTAAAAAATAGGCACTCATTAATAATTATTACTCTTAAATGTGCTTTTAAATGTATTCTTAAATTTGAAACACTTATTTTAACACAAAAAAATTATGAAGTTGCATTATATTCTTTTATCTTAAGGTATATCAAATTGATTTTCAATAAGTCAGGATGGTAAAATATTCCACTAAAATATGAACAATGTATTTCACTTTTACTACCAAATGATACTTTTATCTTTTCTTGCATCCAAAATTAATAATATTCTTAATTTCTCTCTCTCTCAGAATTCACAAGGAAATATTTTCTGAAGTAACCTTTAATGAAGTAAATTTGATCATTAAGAGTTTGTGTCCCTAATAATAAGCAAATTCATAAGAATGAGACTGTTTTGAAATCTAATTGTCAATCTTAAAATTACAAATTACGTTAAAGCAAAAGGTTATGCATTATGCTTAAAGTAGAATGCATATGTTAACAAAATCTTTGACATTTGAATCGGCGTGTACAATATTCCACTTATTCAACAAGCATTAAAAGGATAAACAGAAATTGATAACAACATAAATGAAAGAAGATGTAAATTAAAAATATATACATAATAATGTTACATATTTAAGCTAGTAATTATGCAAATAATTATTTAAAAGTGAAAACTATAGAATAAAAAAATTATTTTGTTCAGCATTTAGAATTTATGTTTAAATATTTATAAAACCATCTTCATAAAGCAAGTTGTGTCATCTAATGTGTATCTACTTTGACACCAGTTCTGTTTTCAGATGTATCGTTGTATTTGGAATAATAATATTTGATATTTAATTTTGAAAATGAATCTTTGTTAATACACCTTGTGAATGAATTTTTTCATTTCTCACTTCATAGAAAATAAGTTATGAATTTCATAAGATCCTTTTTTACATCTGCATGGAATTTGCAGACATTAATAAATATTAGAGTGTTTTAAAATAAAGTAGTGTTTCTTTTTTTTTTTTTGATAAGTGTTTTCATATCTTGAATTGTAACATATCATTCTCTAATGAAGACATTTCCTGTACAATTAAATCTCCAACTTGGGCAGCATTTTCTAAAATATCACCAACCTTTATATAGGAAATACAGAAAGGCTGTATATTTTTAGTATCTGAATAACTGTATGTTTTGCAAGTAAGAATGAGAATGACTTCATAAATGAAGTAGCCAATTTGGATTAGAGAAAAAAAAAAAATTGCAAGAAATGAAATTCTTCAAATCCTAAATTTATTTGACAAGATATCTTTCACTATTCGGCGAGATATCTCTAAATATTCAGCTATAGGTATTCGGCCGAAGTATTCAGTCAACAAGCTTTCAGTATTCGGCAAAGGGGCCAAATACCGAATAGTGGCCGAATATTCGTCCTATTCCTACATCTAACATTCTAAAAATCTTAGTTTATGCTGAGCAAGAAATGCTACTAAGAAGTAATCATAATACCGGTCCTCTAACATTAGAGAAAAAATAAAAAAGACAGTATGCTAAAAACTTTTTAAAGATTTATAGCAAAACCAAGAGATGAGGAATTGAAACGTTATAAATGTCCATAGAAATACTACTTCTTACTTCAGCCCAGGCATTCAGAATGAAATCATTCAAATATGCTGGGATATAGTTACTGAAGAACTGATTACCAAAATAAATAATGCAATCTGTTTTAGATTGGATACAGATGAAATTATGGACATTTCAAGCACAGAATAGTTTGGCATTTGAGTTAGATATGTGGATTAGTATTTATAAAATACACAAACCCCAATAATTCGGGAAATTATTTTAGGTTTATTCAAGTAAATGATTTGTCCGCTGAAAATGTAACAGAAGAAATAGTACAACATTATAATGAACTGCGTAATGACATGTCTAAATGCGTCACACAGGCATATGACAGAGAAACTAATATGGTTAAACATGTTAGTGGTATAAATCTACAACTCATCAGAAATGTCCTAAAATCAGATACCTCCAATTTGCAAGCCATTGTTTAAACCATATGTTGTCCAAAAACACATGCTGATTCCTAATATCCAAATTTCTCTTGGAACAATCAATAAGGTGACATTTGAAAAAAAAAAAAAAAAAAAAAAATATCCTAAGGTAAATTTGATCTTTCAACAACCAATTTCATCATATGCCCCAGGAAACAACAGAAAATGATTTCTTTGCTTTTGAAGTATAAGATTTATAGAAACTCTTGAAAATATGGTAACTTTTGTCAAGCTCCCTGAATGAATTTGCATTAGCTTAGGAAATATTTCAGAAAACAAATGAAATATTTCTTCAGCAGTTATAGACCTTTCTAGGCAGTCATGGAATGGAAAAGAGTCCTTGTTTTCACAAGCCTATTTGTTTGTGACAAGCTTTTCAGTTTGACAAAGACATTGTGAGCTCATCTTCATGAAAAATTTCATGACACATTTTCGGCTGTAACTCATGCTAAAAATGTCCTAATTATATTAGAAAACATAGAGAAAATGAAATGCGAAGGAAACTTTTTGAGATATTTAATTCTACATCAAAACTTAGAAAAACGTCTTTCAAATTAAAATAAAAATCCCAAGATCAAAATTTAGATAGACTACACATACAAACCACCAAATTATATCCAATAAAGAGTATTATAGGATCAGAGTCTGCATTTCCTGTGTTGAAAGCCTTTTTCAAAATTTAAATGCCAAATTCATTTCAAATAAAGTCATTTTAACCGATTTCATTTTTCCCCCCTCAGGATGTGCTTTTTTGGAATAAGCAAACAAATTTTAGAATTTCTCTCAATATTTCAAACATAAGGTCTTAATTTCATAGGTTAAAGTTGAGTATGAAGTATGATGCGAGAGAATTTGTAATGTTGATAGAAATACAGAGGTCCTAAAAGTTTTAGAGTACTGTAATGCAATGCATTACAATGCAATGAAACACTCGCTGACAGTCTTCGCTACCATTCCGGTAAATATAACTAGGGTAGAAAGGTATTTTCCAACAATAAGAAAATTAAATTTTTGCCTTGAAGCACTATGGTTGATGAGAGACTACTGTTGTTGTTGTTGTTTATGACGGTCAGTTACCTACACAAGGAATATAGGCCTGAAAAGATGTGAAAGAGAACCTAGCCCGTAACTGTGCAGTGAAATCCCAGGTTTGAAGAAAATTATGGCAAACTCCAAACGATTAGGCTGACGGCGAGATTAGGTTCAAATCATACACCTACCAATTACTGATGAGAGATTGAATAGCCTTGCAACGATATTCATTCATTGGGACATTACAGTAGATTTTGATAAGTAATCAGTCTCATGGCTGAGAAGAAGTCACGTAGATTGCTTCTGTAGCACTAGTAAATTTATTGTACCAAGAGTACTGCATTTACAACTTTTGTAATCAAAGAATGTGAAATATAAATATAATTTTTACAATTACCTATAATTTGTAACAATTATATTATTCTTTGTAAAAAATAATCCACATAATTAATTTATCTACAGATTAATCATTTTAAGACTCCCCACCTGCAATACAAGATACATGTACACTAATATTAACCCTGCATTCTAAATCCACTAAAATGTTATGCTTGCATTTCGATATTTAAAAATATCGAATATATTTTGATAAAATTTATAAAGATACATGAGGTTCATTGCAAAATTGTTAGTTTGTGCTTTTTTATTTTCTTTGTAATTTTCCCCCTCAAAAACACTTTTGGTTTTCGAACTGGTACTGAAAGAGCTCTTAGAAACCAAAAATTGCAATAGAAATAAAAAAAATTAACAGTTTTAAGAATGGACAAGTATATTATTATAGACAAGTATATTGCACGATTATATCGTAGGTTAAGCCTTGATTATTTTTTTTATTTACGCTTCAAATTATGCCCATTACTGCTGTCTGATAAAAATTCCAAGATTGAGCCCCTCTCGAAAGGAAATTCTGGCTACGGGCCTGTGCATTACTGGTAATGAAATATAGATATGGGTAACACTGATTTTTTGTACTAATTAGTGCTATGATTTCATGCTATATAGCAGGCCAGTCAAACCTTTTATTGAGTAGGGGCGAATTTCGTGCTCTTGGCACTCAATGAAGGGCACCATTATTCACATGACCGAAAATATGTAGCAATATTATCACATAGCATTACTAGGTATGTACATTTTTACTTTTCACATAATGCAAATTAATCTTATAGCAGTAGACAAAACACCCATACAGTTCTGGAGAAACATTAAATTTTAAATTGCACATTTTTCTATGAGAAATGTATCCTTTAATTTTTGTAGGGTATGGTATAGAAAAATTTTAAATGTGGCTATAATACTAAAAACCAAAATAAACAAGTAATCAGAGGCATTGCTTGGTTTCTCTTAAAATGTGAAAATATGCTTTGATTTATTTTGAAAGCGTGAACTCAATTTTATAAAAAGTACAAAACAAAGACTGACATAATAATGAACCAATATGCGTGGTTCCAGATAGATATTCTCGAAATGCTTTCATAGATGAAAATCATTCTGTACTGTTTAGTTAATTTTTCTAAGGGAAAAAAAAAAAAAAAAACCTAAAACTTCAAAAGTCACGAAGGAAAATTTGAGCCTCTTTATCTCTTGTATAAAACAGCCAATGGGCCACTGTGATAACAGCAAAAAGAAAAAAGCTGAACTTTCATGCATATGTGTCTTCAAAAGGGTGATAAAAGGTGAAAAATGTTTACTTTTATGTTATTTCTTAAGCATTAAAAAAAGATAATTCCAATTGTTACCAAATTTAAGCTTTAAGAAATGCACTTTATAAATAACTAAAAATCGTAAAAATATGCATGATAAAATTTCAAAGTATGTTTTTGGTTTTTAATGCATATTTACAGGTTTTGAAAGTATGTATTATAAAAATATACACGATTTTGAAGAAAGCATTATTTATACTGGAATTTTACTTCTAAAAAGGTCTAATAACAGAAAACCTTCAAAAGGGTGCAATCTAGATCCAAGACTTGTCCATTTGCTTCTCAATCATAAATTATTTCAAATCTTTATATTTCTACTTTTTATAAAGCCTTTAAAGTAATTTATTGCATAAAGTGTAACATATGCAATTTGAAATATATAGGTCAAGCATCTGGGCCATTACATAAATGCATTAATCAACATTGATTTGACTCTAATAACAATAAAGCAAAAAATATACAGTCTACAGTTAAAATTCAGCATTTTCATAAACAAATTTAAAAATACCTCAATTGAAATAATATAAATTAAAAAAAAAAAATCGGAATATCTATATATGGAGTCATCATACATGAAATATTATAATACAATTTATCCATATAGACTTAATAGTGAAATATTCAACAGATCTGTTAAAGTATTTTCCTCTATAAATAATACTATTGATTATTCTCTAATTTATCCTATTTTAAATCATCAAATAAATCATAAAACAACACGGAACAAGAAAGGCAGATGTTCATCAACATTCATAGCTTCCAAAAAATACATAATTAAACAAATAAATCTGTATAGTAATTATATAAAAAATTATAATTGGTTAGTAATACACAAATATACCTTCCCAATTAAAAGATACAAATTGTACAATATTTAAATATATTACATAGTAAATCTTATTCTAAGCATTTCTCTGATATTTTTCATGATCTCATTATGATGTTAATCTTTTATATTTATTAAAAATATATAAAACTCAAAATACTAACGTATTTACTCGTGTATAACATACACTTTTTCAAAAAATTAGGACAAAATTCCTAGGTGTGCGTTATACATGGAATATTTTTTTTACTGCTGGATGTAATCAGAAGATATACATATGAATTAAGAAATGTATTCAAAGAACATATAATCACACAGAAAATCTTATTTAATAGAAGTATTACTGTCAATCTTATTTAATAGAAGTATTACTTTCAATTACTGAATCTTTATTTCACTCCTAGCACTTTTTTGTACAATAAAATAAGCAACATTATTTAAATGCTAATTAGCAATTCTCATTGTCGTCACTCACTCCCTCCCTACCCAAAGTCTAAAAATGTATTTTCATTTTGTTTTCTAGCCTGATGTAAACTTTCTTTTGACTTTCTTTACTGAAATTAATGCGATCATTCATTCACTCGCATGTCAAATTTACGCGCATTATAGACAAGATAAAAAAAAACCCACTATTTTTTCTTGTAAAGTAGGGGGTGCACGGTATACACAAGTAAATACGGTAATACTCAAATGGAAATCACTTTTTTTAATCAAATATTTAATAAAATCAATATTAATTCTATAATAAATGACAACAATTCCTCCCTACCCAAAGTCTAAAAATGTATTTTCATTTTGTTTTCTAGCCTGATGTAAAGTTTCTTTTGACTTTCTTTACTGAAATTAATGCGGTCATTCATTCACTCGCATGTCAAATTTACGCGCATCATAGAGAAGATAAAAAAAACCCCCACTATTTTTTCTTGTAAAGTAGGGGGTGCGCGGTATACACAAGTAAATACGGTAATATTCAAATGGCAATCACTTTTTTTAATCAAATATTTAATAAAATCAATATTAATTCTATAATAAATGACAACAATTGCAATTTTCTTTTAATAATATTCAAATTTCAAAACTTTTAAATATCCTATAACTACAGGAAGAAATATATTTAATTATAATTCATTCTAAAAAAATACTTCTGTTGCTAGTTCTTTCTTCTATAAATGCAATGATCATCCTCTATAAAAAAACATTAATAATGATCATGGACATGTAATTACGCAGGAAATCTAAATATTGTAAATGATTTTTTGCTGAAAAAAATAATGGGTTATTTAACTAAGTATGAATTCCTTCAAAGTTAAACATTAATTATATAATAAAACAGTTTAAATATGATACAGATATATTTATTAGTAAAATTGCAATCTTTTACAATAAACCCATTGAATATTTTAATCAATGGAAAATACTGGTTATTGATAAATTAACTAGGGCTTTAAAATAATAATATTTCACATCAGGTTTATTTAATACAAAACATCTTTTACAGCAAATCACTAAATTGCAACAAAACTTTGTAATCACTTCAAATAATTATGCAATTATATGTAAATCTTATTATCAACAACTGTTTACTTCCAGTATTTCTTCTAATAACCTCTTTCCAAAAAACAAATGATGACATAATAGTAAACAATCATAAAATCAATAGTTATTATGAATTATCAAACATTAACTTTACAAACTTTAATCATCCTTATCTAGTTTTAGGCTATAGAAATAGGTATGTTTAAATATATATATATATATATATATATATATATATATATATATATATATATATATATATATATATATATATATATATACTAAAGTTACTTGTCTCAATGGAGTTTACTTTTTTGAAAAGGACAATAACAGAATAAAAGACTGGCAAAAGAATTATTTCAATGTCATTGCCATAAGAAATTATGAATTTGAAAATCAGTCATATGACATTTTTCAGATTTTGATACTCAAATAACTGGCTTTCAAAAAACACCTCTTTTGCCATGGCAACTGAAAGGAATAAGCTACAGTTAGACCTTAAAAAGGCGGAAAAAAAACAGCAAAAATTAATCTTTTTGTTATCCTCTATGATCTTGTGGCACCAACGTGCCATGGGGGTTTTTCATCTATCATATAAAGTTCAACTCTATATTCTAGCTATAAAAATAAATTGGTAGCAAGTTATATGCACAAAGAACTGTGGGTCGTATAAATTTCTATGTCTTAAAAAAAATAAATTTTTTTAAGACAATTTTCGCATAACAATGTTTTTTGGGAGTCCATAAAAACTGAACAACTCAACTTTGGCACAAAATATTCTGGATTTGGTCTAATAACAAGGTACTGAAGAAATGGTAATTTTTTGGAAAAAATCTGAGATGTCATGAATCATGGATGTGTAACTCTCCCAGAATTTTGCTTTAAATGATACATTTAGCATCCGAAATGTAAAAGACATGGTTATGTAGTTCCATTTACATAATGAGGGTATGCACTTACATTTAAGTATGAATTGCAGAAAAATCACGAAACATGACCTACAAATTTTGCAATTGTGAATTGATAATTCATTCTCCATTAAACTCCTAAAACTCCATTCATTTTGACATTTTAAGAATTGTTATGTTATAAATTATTGGAGTAATTGTTAAAATAAATTCTTTTTTTAAAATGTTACTGCATTTGAAAGACAAAATTTAAGTAAAATACTACGCTACAGTAGTAATGGCAAACACTGATGTTTTTCTTTATTCTTCCTTTTCTTTGTTTTTTTCTATTACCATTATGGGAAATACTCTTTTTGCCAGCAATAAAAGGAATTAATGCAAATGAACTAGTTTAATTGTTGAGCTGAAAGAGTCAATATTTTTTAGAAATCATTCGGCACAAACTCCAGAGTTTGTGTTCCCAAGCTATGCGGAACCAAGCCAAGTTCCCAAGCTATGCGGATTTGAAGGCATCTAATGTACATATTTTTGGAGTTGATTTCTATATTTTAGAAATTATTAAAAAATAAAGGTAAAATAATGAAATTTAATCATCTATTCTTAGTTTATATTTCTTTTATTATAGTTTCAAAATTCACGTCTTTCTCAATGCAAATTTTAAATAAATCAAAATTGTAATTCAAAAAATTATGACTATTTGGAAAATGAAATTTTTAAAGGCTAAAATTTTAAAGACATAAATAAATTCTACATTTAAATTAATAATAATAATAAACATAATTTTTATGATGATCATAATGACTCCTATATTGCGTATGACTTGCATTAAAGATTAATATTCCTAGACAAATGATTAAAAAAAACAGTATTTTATAGATAGACAACTTTAACTGTTTAAAAATGTGCATTTTTATTGGATGGAGTTAATCAGACTGACTTTTGAATGCTTCATATGGATTTACAACTTGGATTAAACAAGATTATTCCTGGACCCATCACAAACAAACTTTAAATGAAATTTCAGTTTTAAAATTTTCGGAACTGCAAATTTTTAAACTTCTACATTGTACGTTTTAAATTTTTAGATTATAGCGTAGAGAAAAAAAATGCACTTTTAAATGAAATTTGTTTGAAATCTTTATCACAATTTGTTCTGAAATTATTAATTTTTTTTTTAAGTTTCTATTTCTCTTTTTGTCATTGTGGCAATAGAAGTACTTCATTTTTGGACATTAAAGATGGATGAATCAGAAAACAAAACAAAAAAATAAATAAAAATAAAAAATTAATAAATTAAAAAAAAAAAATATATTCCATTTTTGGACATTAAACATAAACCAATCAGGAAACGAATAAAATAAAATAAGTTGTGGAATTCATCCAGTAAAAAGATTTCTATATACTTCAGATTTCCCAATTCTCTACTGAAATCAACAACTATTTTCCAAATAGTTAAAAACTTAAACTTTCATGAAAAATTGGTTTTAAAAAAAATTACTTTCTGAGTATATTCATAACTTCAAATGCTTTTTGGGTGTGGTGTGGATTCTTATAAGGAGGCTTTTCTCCAATGCCATTTTCTGAAGATTCAGCAGCAGAGGCACCACGAAATCGAGATAAATCCATCTTACGTGGTTTTGCATTTTCTAGTTCGCCAATGCTAAAAAAAAAAAAAAAAAAAAAAAAAAAAAAAAATGTAGAAACAAATTAAGTATACTACACAGTGTTCTCGCTGACATTTGACCAACGTTAGTAATTTGGCTAATTAAAAATAAAAAACATTCGCCAAATGAAAAAAGTATTCGCAAAATAAATTCGCCGTGTAGCACACAAAGGAAAAAAAAAAATATCTTTAATTCTTTATTCAGCGATTGTTATTAATCTAATTTCAACCATCCGCTACAAATATAAAAAATATGTATATATTAAACATATATAAGTATGCATGTGTATGAAAAACGAAAAAAGAAAAACAAGCAAAAATTGAGCACTAGCAATTTGGCAAATCTAATCGCTTGTTTACTCGCCAAATGAGGAATTTAGTCGCAATATGGCACATTGGCGAGTGACAGCGAGAACACTGATACTACAGATAAATTCAATTATACAATACCAAATAATTTATTTTCTTATACATAGTAATATAATTCAATAGTATTACTCGGTTATTTTGTCGACCAAAAAACCACCACCAAATTATAAGATTAAATGCCAATAATAGATGATTGTGAATGTCACATTCAATGACATTAAACAAGATACACATGTCTAAAACATCATTAAGTGGTTTTAATTTCACTTTTTATTGTATTGTTATTTAATTTATTTATTTTTCCATTATTCAAAATAAAAATTATGTCAACATCTTGGCTATTAGTTTGACGATTTTTATAATATGCTGAAAATGATCAATGGGATCTAAGTAATACCAATCACACTAATAGAGATGCATAACGAAATTTCATTATGAGTCTCCTGCCTTTTTTTTGACTCCATATGCTTATAATTAAAGATCAATTAAAGCAGGTTTTAAGATTGAAGATTAATTTTGGTAATATTTTTACTTTTGGTCAAAAATGAAAATGCTCAAAAAAAAAAAAAAAAAAAAAAAAAAAATTATATACACAAATATAGATAATTATATCTGTCTGTTATTTTACATGTAGCCCAAGTTGGCTCTCTATGCATAGTGAAACACACTTTTTATTATTTTCATTTAAAATAAAATTAATTCATTAAGGACACAAAATAATTTTTTAATTATATAATTTTTATCTATTTAAAAAATGTTTTAGGTATACATACCTTGATTCATTTTTTATAATGATTTTTGAAAATGATCATCTGTTATATGAACTTTCTCAAGGAGTATTTGAAACACTTATGCAGTTTCAAGCTAATTATTTTCTATTACTAAAGTCTGCAGCTGTTAATGAGCCAGTGAAAAGTACCTTCAAAGTTTAGTTTATACAGATTGCTTTTTTCATAATTCGCACTCACATCTTGAGTCAGTCATGACCAATTAATATAAATAGTGAAAGTTCATAGCAATAACTAAAGAGTGTCTCATTTGAGCCGATATGGTTCAGCTCAACCAATAAATAATGGTAAAAATTTTTGAAGGAAAAAATGAGATAGTTTCGATCAAGTTTCAGTGCAGCTGAAATTTTAGCATCATTTTTGCTAAATACAAATTTTTGGAGAAACTCAGATTTTCGACCGAAAATGAATTTTTATTCAATCTCTATTGATAATCTTTTAACTTTTTCCATTTCAAAATAATTTGTACAAATTAAAATTTATATCTGGTATGTTGCTATCAGAGATGTAGTGGAGAGTATATGGAAATATACATTGTGTACCCTTTGGATTTATTTTAACCCTCTAATTCTCATGATAGAATACATTCTAGAAATTATGTAGTTCAGAAAATCTGACTTAACACCAGAAACTTTCAGTGGTTAAGGCCCCTGTCCTCGCTCGAGGAAACGCTCGCGAGCAAATGCTATTCCTATGGGGAAGCATTTTTCTAATAACTCTTTCACATTTTGACATTTTTGAATATTTTTTTTTTTTTGCATTGGATAGCTGAGGTGCATGCCAACAGCGCACCTTTTTTACTTTTTTGATTTTGATTGCAGATATTTTTTTAAAAAAGCACTTTCAGTTTTGAAACTGGTTTTGAAAATGAAACTAACTTTGTAAAAAATATCTGCAACCAAAATCGAAAAAATAAAAAAGGTGCGCTGTCGGCATGCACCTCAGCTATTCAATGCAAAAAAAATTATTCAAAAATGTCAAAATGCGAAAGTTATTGTCTGAGCGAAGCGAAGTCTTTATACTCAGAGATACGTAACGATATTAAAATTCAAAAAAATTCTTTCGTCAAGCAAATCTCAAAAAGTACTTCTCGGATTTTGATTCTGTTTGTACCAATAGGTACCTATGAAGGTAATCTGGTGAATGCACCTACTTTTAAAAATTAATTCCAAATAGTTTAAAAGTTATATTAAAAAAACTGATAAAAAAGCACAATTTATGTGCATACGTCACAGAAATTTGGTGAGCGTGATTTTCACCGGCTGGACATTTTCGTAGGTAACCGAATCAGTACATGGAGTAAATAGTAATCATTTTCGCACTCAGAAATATTGAATGCAATAAAACATTTTAAAATTTAATCATGCAAGAAAATAAAATTGTTATTTTTTTATATTTAAAAAAATGTCATAAAATTTTGATTTTGAGATTTTGTGATAATCTCTTAACAAGACTTTTTGATCGCTAAAAGAATGTTTTACATATTTCGCGTGTGAAAATTAGAAAAAATTACGTTTTTAAATAAAAAGTTTCTTTTATGACATCATTTTCCCTTTATATTTATTTTCATTGCATGTTTTCTTTTAACTTATATTTTGTTTGTGTATGGAAGTCAATTCTGGTCACTAATTTTTCGGCACGGATACCACAAGCGCATCAGATTTGGCGCAATTTTTTTCAAAGCCCATTTGGCTAAAACTCCCTTTTCAAATAACGCTTACATACACATTTTTAAATTATTTTCTATTTTCAAAAAGAACTTACAGTAAATAAAATAATAATAATAATTAATAACTATAAAAAGAAATATTTTATATAATTAAAAGAAGGAAGTGAAAGTAAATAAACATTTTATGAGTAAATAAACAAATAATAAATAAATAAAGCCGGGTTACCATCTCAGGTAAAATAATGCCATTTTGACGCCAATTATGTACCCTGGTGCATATGTGACATCTTTTCCCATTTTTCATCCGTTTCCTGTTGGCATACAACTTTGAAATATGGAGTATGTATGCATACCTGGGAGCAATACTGGAATTACATTGATTTTTTTTTTTTTTTTTTTTTTTTTTAATTTGATCCAAAACGGGGCAACGGGGCTATTTTTTAAAGTTTTATACAATTTATACTGCATACAGGAGCCACTTACCTATTTCTATACCTTTTATATACCAGAAGAAGTAAGTGGTATGTAAAAACAATTATAGTATACATAAATAAAATACTTGAGATAATATACTCGAGATATAAGCACCGAGTTTGGCGAATTTTTTATGCCAATTAAGCGAAAACATCGTTTTGATCACCAGATGCATATAGCATGCTATAACAACACGTTATTTATTTATTTCAAAATGAAAAAAAAAAGGAATAAATGAAACATTTTCTGTTATTGAAAAAGATATAACAATCAATAAATGATAATATTTTTAGAACAAAAAATTTATTATAACATTTATATGATAACCAGCATGTTAGGCAACTAAACGCCATTTTGGCACCAATTAGGTACCTCGGTGTATATAGGGCATATATGTGCCATATTTATTTGTAAAACTGAGCATGAACGTTTACCAGGTGTGTTTTCATAGGCGCTTATATCTTTTTGTAACATAGCGCACCTTTCGAAGCCAAAACTGCACAAAAGAAAAAATAATCAATATTTGCAGCATTTTTTTTTTATTTTATTTTTTTTTATGTAATGCACATTTTGTGATCAGTAGGCTCGATAATCAGACCTCGTTTTTTTGCTTTAAAAGATGATATTTCATACGACGTCTTTTTGGGATTCGTCGTTTTTCTATATTTGATAGTATGCGTCTACTCATTTTGTACCCTTTTTTGTAACTTTCTTCTTTATTAACAGCGACATCTGGATTTCCTATTTAAATAAAAATTCTTCTAAATACAAAGAATTTTGTTGAAATAAATAAATAAAGGATATGCGGACATCTATTGATCAAAACACAAAATTTTTCCTATTGAGTTAATAAAAATCAGTAAAAACACAATTTTTACGATAATAAAAAAGTGACTTATGTAATAACAGAGTCATATATTATGTACGTTATGGATTAAGCATGAATATTTCTCTACCATTTATAAATAATAACAATAATAAAATAAAATGTGGACAGACCAAAGTCTATATTTGACGGAAAACAACAACGACTTTCTAAATGATTTAAAAAAATGGCCAATGAAAAGTGATATTTCAAAAGTATTATGAAATTAGTTAAAAACCATTTATTTTAAACTAAATGAATAAAAGATTTATATTTTTAATGAAATAAATGGGATTTGAAAAATTATTGGAAATTTATCACCATAGATGTATCAATATTACAATCAGTACCTTGTATGCAAAATGGAACAATTAGCAATACTTTTTGTACCCGAAAAATGGTCGTTGCTTTTTTTAAGGTTAAAAAGTAGATTACGAAATATTCCTATACTGAGATGCCAAACCCTCGCTTATTGCATAGCAGAATTTTCTTATAGGAAAAGTTATTTTTTAAATCCGCAGAATGTTCCAATTTAATAAAACATTTTCTGTATTAAAATATCGGTACCCAAAATGCCGGAGACTTGGCAGCTCTGCCTATAACATTTTAATTAATCACGGTACTTTTTTTAATCGGATTCAAATTTAGTGAAGACAACGTTTTTTGACCAAAAGCAGATTTTTTCCACATGTGTAACTGCGATACAATTCCTTGATGTTGACTTATGAATGTTTTGACTTATGCTGTTATTGCTTCCTCTCATTTATTTATTTGAATTTTAAATAAGATGACTCAAAATCGTGTTTTTTAAATATACGAAAAAAAAAATGCATTTCGGAGAGGGCGAAAAGGACAATATTTGGCGATTTATTACCTGCGTTTGGCTAAGTGTCTTACTACCTTGTATTTAATACTCTTCACAATACTTTGCTGTTATATGGACTTAGGCGCCTTTATAAAAAGTTTGTCGTAATTCGGGCTTAAGAAAGTGAGTTTTTTACTGAATAATACAAATAAATGAAAAATGATTACTAAGAAATACTAATAAAAGAAAAATGAAGCATTATATTGATCTATGTATATTTAAAAATTCATCTGCTAGCACTAATTAGATAATATATGTGCAGGGGTGGGGAAATTTTCCAAATTCTTACCAGCCAAGGATTTATTTCGCCAGCCCGCAAGATGCATCACACGCAGTTGAAAATATAGTTATGACAAAATCGCACGCGATTACAGACAAAATTACTATTACTACAATGCATTTTCATAATTCTTTTTTGTATAACAATAAGAAATAAGGTATATAACAAAGGTAAGATTAATATTAGATAGAACTTAGTACCATACTTACACTGTAATAATTTGGAAAGTTAAAATATCTAGATTAAAAAAGTGTTTCTGATAATGTGCCTATTGCCTACAGTTTTTCAAAAACTAAAAATGCACTCACCTTATGAGAAAATCCACTCGCCGCTGGCGAGCAAAATGATGTATTTCCCCACCCCTGTTTATGTATATATAATAGGAGATATATAGCTTTTGATTCTGTATTTCTATGCTATAAAGCATTAACGTTTGTGTGTTTTTCGTTAGCATTGGGAGTACCTAGCCGATTTAAAAAATAATGTGGGCAAGAAATGTTGGTAACCATCTTTGCTGCAAAATATACTATATTTTGCGTAGGAACAATAATCACCATCAATGCACGAGCAAAAAAAGCTCTAAAATTGGGAATTCTTTTAAAAATAAAAATAAAATTTGTTTCAAAAATTTAAAATCTTTTTTTTTGGTGGCAACTTTTAAGATATAATATTCTCGTTATGAACGATTTCTAAAACATTCGACAATTTAATTTCACAAATTAAACATTTTTTTTCTAGAAAAAGTTTTAAACCCAATTTATTGAGAATATTGCAATTTCTAGGATACTGTTGGGGTCAGAAACTATAACTTTGGCATCACAGTAACTTATAAGATGTAAGTGCTCGTTTAGGACAAATTTTTAAAAAAGGATTCCTTAACTCTTATCGACAACCTCATTGCATCCGTGGAAAACAGATATTCAACATTATAAACTATTCGGACGGATTTCACACCATATAAAATACACTCCATTTCTCTTCAAACATAATAGTTTATGTTATTTATAGTTTCTCAAGCCGGTGCGAAGCTTCTGTTTATGCTCATGACATCATTTCAAAGAGCTATATTTCCAATATGGGAAAATTTGGTGTTTTATTTTCTGTATTACTTTTAACATTTTGCATATTTCCAATTTTATATCCATGCACGGTTTGCTTTTCTTTTATAAAAATAGTATGTGTAACAAGATTTTGTAGCTCTACGATTCGATATGCTTATTTTCATCATTATATTTTATCACAATGAATGACCAATTAAAGGTAACATCTCATTTTCTTTACTTATCGCAAGTTATTAAATGTGTATTCTCAGCAATATCGCTCAGACTAATCCCTCTGAGGGAAGTCCTAGTTAGAAAAATGCTTCCCCATAGGAATAGCATTAGCTCGCGAGCGTTTCCTCAAGCGAGGACAGGGGCCTTAATTTCGGCTTATTTAAATCTGGAATGTCTGTTATGAATTAAACCGATATTGCTATTCTAATATTTTGGTGGGAATTAGGATATACAAATGAAAATATCTCAAAATATATCAGGCAGTCTCGGATAGTCTTTTTACAACTATAACACTGGTTGCTATTTCAATATGAAGGCAACCTGTTTACTGATGTTTTTATTTCTAAGTTCATTAATTTTGAAATTTGTCACTGTTAAAAATTTAAAATGGAAATATTTTTAACAATTTCAATCGCCAAATATCATAGTTTGGCGATAATTTATTTATTTTTATTTATTTATTTTTTTTTTTAATGGAAAGGAGTTGATGGGATAATGGAGGAATAGAAAAATATTTTCTAGCGAAAGAACCTAGAGCTGAATGGGTACTACTTGGTTTGGATGATCATAAATGTCACACTTGACATTAAGCACAATGTACATGGTTATTACATCAAGTGATTTTTAATTTGATTTTTGATTTTATTAATGTTCTATTAATTTATTCATTTTGTCATTATTTAAATGAAAAATTATGTTAATTTGTTTAATTTGGCTAATAGCTTGGCAATTTGTATAGTTTGACGAAATTGGTCAACGGGATAACCAAGTAGTATTACTGAATGTTATAAATACAGTAGACTTCCTCAAATCCGCACATATTTTATGGGTGTAAACAATGAAACATTCAATTCAAATGTAGGTGCAAAAATTGATTTTTTCAGTTTTATATTGATTCTATACATTTTTTAATTTATAATTTTTGTTAAGGTTATTGAATTTATGTTTTTTTATGAAGAAAGAATAATTTATTTCTGAAAAAATAAAGATATTGCTGATATCATTGGTAATCACAATCTTACCAAACATATTTATGTATTAATCAAGCTTTTTTGGTTATTAAGTCTGGCTAAACCGGAAATAAAGTTTCATTATTTTATGATCCTGATGTGAATTAGATATGTACCTTTATGAGGCAAGTTTTATTGAATAATTTAGGAAAAACACATTTCCTCTTTTATAATGAATATTTAATTGTACATTATCGATTATTAACTTGATATTTCCTTTTAGCATTTTAATCATTTTTAAAAATATCTAATTTTTTATTATTTTAGTTTATTACTTATTTTAATATTTTAGTATATTGTATGCATTCATTGTACTTTTGATTTCATTATTAATTACATTCAAATTATTTTTTTTAAAAATGTAAACAAAGCAATGACCAGAAATCTGAAAAATTCTAAAATCCGCAAAACCTCTGGTCCCAAGCTGTGCGGATTTAAGGGAGTCTACTGTACTAAAATATTGCAATGAATTTTTAGGTACTACTTGATTATCCTGTTGACCAAAAAACAACAAAAAAAAAAAAAAAAAAAAAACTGTAATTAAATTATAAGATTAAATGCCAATAATAGTTGATAGTAAATGTCATATTCACTAGAATTAACATATTACACATATTTGTTGCATCATCAAGTGATTTTTTATTTGAAGTTTCATTCGTATTTTTAATAATGTTTTACTGTCTTGTTTTTCTAATATTTAAAATAAAAATTGTGCCACATTGTATAATTTGACAAATAATTTGGCAATTTATATAATTTGGAAAAATTGGTCAGTGGGATAACCAAATAGTACCAATTTTTTAAATAAATACGGTATATTCAGACAATTCTTGATTACTTTTTTTCCCAGTAGAATTAAGAAATTAAACTTTCTAAAACATTTTATCAAATTAATATATATATATATATATTTTAAAGCATAAAAATGTAACAAATATGATAATCACAGTATAAATATAAATAGTACAACATACTGTATAACACAATTACTTTCAAAATGGAAAGCTAACATTACAAATAATTTAGAAAAAAAGTTAAGGGTTTTGAATGTTATTTCTAAAATATATGTATCAAATCAAATTGACATAACAATAATTACAATACTGAAAAACTGAAATAATTGATAAGTTTTTTGATCGAGCTTGTTAAAAAAATTCATTGAGAAAACGAATAAAAATTATAACACTGGACAATTTCGCAGACGACAAAAAATTCCGACTCTTGTGTATCATTAAACTTTAAAAAAGTTTTTTTCTTAATGCATGAAGAAAGCTGAATTCTCAAAGTTTTTTATTCTTATTTGAAAATGCTAAAATATAAAACGTTAGTGATCAGCGAAACAAGTGCATGGACAAGATAAATAAACACTACTGATAGTAAGTATAAATAAATAAATCATCACATACAAAATATAAACAAACAAATTTCAATTTTATTTTCATAATTTGTAAAGAACATTTATTAAAATAGATATTCATAAGTAAAGAAAAGATTACATAACCACGGTTTACTTTTAAAAGAAATTTATAATTAACTTACCAACTAGACATTGCTATGAAAATCTCAGAGAGTTACTGAATAACAAAGTCATGAGTCCGTCATCCATAAATATCTTGTTAAACTTGACCTACCGGTGTCGTTGATAGTCGTCTACTTTTACGAAGAACCGTCGCATTTATAATATTACTATTATTTTCTTTTTACTTCAGTAGAGTTTACATTGCTTCCCAGTTAACAGCTGGGATTACGGATGCTGCTGTTAAATGCCATATTTACTAATCGCTGTTGCCATCTTGTCACAAAGAGAATCAAAATTTTGTATATATTTGCTATAGATCACCTACAAATACAAATACTTTAAATAGGAAATATGGATGAATAAAATTACTTAGTAAATGTTAAACGGTTTACGTTAAAAATAAATACTTTAAATTTTAATAAATTGCTACAAAATATATTGAATTAGTCGATATTGTTATAAATAAAGAAAAGATAGCTCGAGATAGCTGGAGTATCTACAATTATGTTCTATAAAATTTGAATTAAAACAAAGAAATTCATAAAATGAATGTAAAAAGACACGAAAATAACTAATTTTAATTACATATAATTTCTATAATTATATAAATAAAAACTACACAGAAAAGAACAAGGCCCGGTGGCGCAACGGTAGCGCGTCTGACTCCAGATCAGAAGGTTGCGTGTTCAAATCACGTCCGGGTCAAATTTATGTTTTTCTCTCCATCAACTTGAAATTCGAACATGCGTTGAATATTAAAACAATACCGCCAAAAACATGTTGTGCGAGTTTTTAGTTCGTGTCGAGCTTTGTAATAGTTGTTTAATTGAAATAAAATTTTAATTAAGAATAAAACTTTATGATTTAATAAAAAATACTTTGTAGGATTTTTATTATTATTTTACTCATTTTAATAATAACAAAGCCCTCTCCCCTTCCTCAATTAATGAGTTTTGATTGTATCAAAATTGATTTTAGATATAAATAATTATGAGCATTTCCAGTAAATTTTACCTACAAAAAAATTTCTATTTTTACTTTTTATTTTGCTTTTTAAAAATATATTTTTTAGAAAATAAAGTGCTAATGATCATTTTTTACTTACCCATTATGCGTAGTATAGGGTAAGTCTTGCAATCGTTTTAAAAATCCAAAAAAAAAAAAAAAAAAAAAAAAAAAATTGACGGATTTACACATTTTAGATACTGGAGATTCCGAAAAATATATTTTTGGGGAAAAAAATACCATTTGTCTGTCTGTGTGTCATTAAATGCTCTATCTCCTGAAAAATTTGAGATAGAGACTTGAAATTTTCTATGTACTTAGTATGTAAGAATGGGACGCCTATTTAATATCAGTAACAGTAACCTCGATTATTCGGAACTTTTTTTTTTTCGGATTCTCGAAAAATTCGTTCTGATGAAAGGTATATAAATTTTTTCGAATTTTTTTTTTTTATTTTAAGAAATGAATGTAACAGGCAACAAAATAACACAAATTTTGTATAAAGAACGAAGTCGATCGGATTATTAGTCGCCGAGATATTTGTAGGCCTGTTTTCCACATTCTTCGATTTCTCATGATCCTGTACTTCATTCAAATTTCAATTCAGAGGTACATTTTAATTGGAAATGAGAAGCTTAATCCGACGCAGTAAACTATTAATTAATATGA
This sequence comes from Maratus speculifer, assembly GCA_964019185.1. Lineage (NCBI taxonomy): Eukaryota > Metazoa > Arthropoda > Arachnida > Araneae > Salticidae > Maratus > Maratus speculifer. Next base: position 118,235,265 of record OZ025291.1, read on the forward strand.
TTATTATTTTTAGAGCTATAAGGATGTTTCTTTCACGCAATTCGGTACTACTTGAGTAGTTTGGCGTTTTATTTATCGAAATTGGTTCATCAGCAATTCATTAGTAGAACACTACTATGTATATTAAAAATATTTAAATATACGTTTAAATTTTATTTTGGAATTGCAATGCATTTTATAAATAGTTTGCACATGTTTTATTTTCATATATTATATTATTCAGCTCCGTGATGGGTAATATTACGATAGCCCCCAACGACTAGTATTATGTTTAAGAGCAATCTATAGGAAATCTCAAAAATTATTATTATTATTAAAAGCAGAGGATTCATTCACCATTTTGCCCGCTGTACAGGGCATAGTTGAAAGTCGTTTTTATTTTAAAACCGTTTCTTTCTTTTTCCATTTAATACATATTTTAACTACCGACCAATATATCATGAAGCATTTTTTTTATAAAAGATGTCAATTACGTACTCAAATAGTAAAATTTTAAAATCTACTAAAAATTGCTGTTTAAATGTCTGTGTCCTAATATATATATTTATAAATTTTCAAAACAATTCACCCATTTTTCTTTTTTTGAAAGAAAACACATTCTTTGGTTAGGTGAGGAATGCTCTCTCTAAACTTGGTAATTCTGCCATTTGCTTTTTTTTTTTCCATAATTAATATTTCTCCAGTGTCGGTTTAGGTTTTGAAGTCTGTTTTGGATTAGGCTTACTTCTAAGGGTCGGAATCAATTTAACATGATTTTTCAAAAAGAAAGTATAGAATATTGTTTCAGGTGAAACTTGTTTTATATGAAATTCATCAGCATTCCCGCATCCAAAGAAAATTCAGAATCAATCTCAACCCTACCTATAACAAAGACCGATTCGCAACAAAAGCCAACTCCACTCGGTGATTTAATAAATTTTAAAAGCATTTTACCAATTGAATTATTTCAGTTTCAATTTATAGGATTTTGAGCAATATTTATAATTCCATTTACATATTTTATTTAAAATAGTTTAAAAGCTGAAAAGATTCAAATGAAAAAGAAATCATCCTTTAAAAAATATTTTTGTTTTTTTGTAACCAATAATGCTTTTAGAACAAGATGAAGAAAAATATCTATATGACTCATTATAACTAGAGTCGAACCTCGTTAACAAGAACGTTAACTGAACAGAAAACTTTTTTTTTTAAATTTTTATTATTATTATTATTATTATTTTCGTGTTATTTGAATTTAAATCCATTACATACAACTAGACGGGCAATCGTAAACCGTTCATATTGTGTTCATGTTAACGAGGTAGATTTGACTGACTGTGTATTGCTTATGACGGCCAATCATCTACACGGGGAATATGGATTTGAAGGGGGAAGGGGTATCATCCGTGGTGTCTCGAACATACAAAACCCGTATTAAGCAAGGAAATCGAGGGTTTGAAGAAAACCACGGAAAATCCTGAACGATTAAGCCGACGGCCGCGACTGGGTTCGTACCCAGCAACTCCCATTTATCAGCTTTGAGATCAGAACTGGTGAGGTAATTTTAAACAGTACTAATACTAATCGATGTATTAAACGAATTTTATAACAAGTTACTTTAATGGTACTTTAAAATACCGTCGAGCGTAAAGGATTAATCGAATTGGATTCGATGATGTTGGTGTTGTTTTATGACGGCCAATTATATGCACAAGGGATACAGATCTGATGGAGTTGAGCCTTTCATGGGAGTCTTTCTAAAGGAACCTAACTCGTATTTATGTAAGGAAATTCAGTGTTTGAAGAAAACCACGGAAAACTCCGAACGATTAGGCCGACGGCTCCAATTGAGTAGGATTTCAAATTGGATTCGGGTAAAATCGACTTCTCTTACCCTATACTATTCTAATCCAGTCCGAGGAATATTCATACTTGTTGCTACTTTCGCTACATACATAAGGAAAAAAATATTAAAATTGTGAAAATTTCCGACTTGATTTCTTTCCTTTTTTATTTATTTATTTATTTATTTATTTTACTTTTCTTCTTCCTTTTTTTCTTTTGATGGATTAGTACATTTTGGGATGTCCCGAACACGTTATGATTGTTTTTGGAAAATGTCTGTCTGATGTGTGACTCAAACTTTATTGACACACTATTTCAAAAACTAATGCAATGAATTTAATCAAACTATCGATTCAGTTAGACCTGGGCTTAAATTGCTATTAATTAGATTTTGGTGTATGTCGCCTAGCAAGGGGTGAGTAATTTTTTGCGTGTTACATATTGTGTATAAATTTTATAGATCTTATACGGAATTGAACAAAATTATTCATTTCTGTTTATTGATAGAAATTGCTAAAAAAAAAAAAAAAAAAAAAAAAAAAAAACAATCAACAATGTTTTAGCTTCTGATGCTATTTCTTTCAGACAAGCTAAAAATGTCGTGTCATCATCCCTGAATTTTCTACTCAACCGATTATGATAATTATTTTTTTTTTTAATGAAAGCTATTTATTTGTAGTTGTGCCTATTTTAGTTAATTTTTTAATTTATTTCCATTTTTATATTTTATTTTTAATTTTAAATGCTTTTTTACGATATTTCTTCAAACAGTGCAACTCAGTTTAGCTTTTCTCTCTATAATAAAAATTTATTTTCCATTATCAGAAGCTTGATCTCATCAGTGAACATGTCCTCGCATTTAAAAGAAAAAAGTTAATTGTTTTCGTAAAATTTAACCACAATAAAAGGATTGCGTATAATTATGCACTAATTGAGGTAAAAAAAAAAAAAAAAAAAAAAAAAATACTAAGAAATAATATTAATAATGTAAATAAAATAACAGAAAATAATTTATGATAAAAATTAATGTCTAAAGCAAAATAAGAAAATTTTCAAATGAGGAAAATGATGTCATTCAGCAACCAGATAAATGGGATTTACAATATTATTACGGACGCCTTTTTCATATTACTAATAACAGTAACTTTTAAAAAAACTGACTGCGATGTTTTAACATCGCATTTTTACTCACAGCGATATTACATTTCAATATTTCTTTTCATTATGGACACTGAGATTGAGATTTTACTTTCGGATGACTTCAGTTAATAAAAATAATGTTATAGTAAAAATGAAATTAGTTTTTTTTTTTTTTTTTTTTTTTTTTTAGCCTCCGATGCTATTTCTTTCATACAAGCTAAAAAGTGTTGTGTCAAAAATTGTGGTCCACTTTTACTTACCTATCATACGCAGTATAGGGTAAAACTTGCAATCGTTTTGAAAATCGAAAAAACTTTTGTGACGGATTTACACGTTTCAGATGCTGGAAATTCCAAAAAATATATTTTTAGAAAAAAAAAAAAAAAAATGCCGTCCGTCTGTCTGTCTATCGGTCTGTAAACGCTCTATCTCACGAACAAATGGAGATAAAGACTTAAAATTTTGTATGTACTTAGTAAGTAAGAATAGGACGAAGCCTATTTAATATCAGTAACCTCGATTATTCGGAACTATTTTTTTCGGACTCTCGAAAAATTCGTTCTGATGAAAGGTACATAAAAATTTTCGATTTTTTTTTTATTTTAACAAAAGGACGTAAAAGGCAATAAAATAACACAAATTTTGCATCAAGAACGAAGTCGGTCGGATTAATAGTTGCCGAGATATTTGTAATCCTGTTTTCCACATTCTTCGATTTTTCATGGCCCTGTATTTTCTTCAAATTTCAATTCAAATATATGTTTTAATTGAAAATGAGACGCTTAATCTGACGCAGTAAAATGTTAGTTAATATGATTATTGTTTTTGGAGTTATAAGGATGTTTCTTTTACGCAATCCGGTACTAATTATGTAGTTTGATATTTTACATAATTTGTCGAAATGGGTTCATCAGCAATTCATTAATGGAGCATTTCTATGTATATTAAGAATATTTAAATATACGTTTAAATTTTGTCTTGGAATTGCAATGCATTTTATAAATAGTTTTCACATATTTTATTTTCACATATTATACAATGCATATCCATGATAGGTAAGTATTGCGGTGGCTCCCAACGACTAGTTTCGTAATCTGGCCGTTAAAACAAGGCATTCATACAATTTTATTGTTAAAATGCATTCTCTTTTTCTCAGAGTCTATAAAAAAGCGTTTAAACTAAAGAAAAAATTCGTTTTTGATGAATCTAGTCAATGAAGAAGTAGCACGTCAAATTGTATCTCTTTATTATTTCGCAATTCCAATGTCTCAGAGAGAAATTGCTAATCAATTGAGTATTTCACGTCGTTCTGTTTGCTATTATATTGATAAACATAAGAAAAATGAAATTAGTTAATTGCATTCTAAACGGGGTCGCCCTTCTAAAAAAACTGTATCTTTTTTTTTTTTTTTTTTTTAATTGGAGGCGAAACTGAATTCTGCAAGGGCAAAATCTACATTCAACTTTTTTTTTTTTTTTTTTTTTTATAGCATTTTCTAATTGAACTAAATTTTAACATAATATGTAGTACATATACAAATCTGCAGATCATATACAAGGTATTAATTACAGACTTCTCATACAAGTCCCCATAATACTTATCTTTTCTCCGAGATTTTAACGAATTCTTGCTTTTATTTAACACTAACTGGCCTATCGGACTTATATGGGGGCATGAGACAACAACTATAAACATAGTCAAAATCAGTATTGAATTTTCGCCAGGAGGGATTCGGTGTTACCGTTCGTGCTTATGCCTTCGGCAGCGTACAGCCTCGAATTTTAACGATATTACATTTTTAAAGGTCAAAAATGTATCTAAGCGAACCTAGAGTAGCAGATCACAATGCCTTCGGCAGTGTACTGCATAAAATACGGTCCTTTTTTGCAAACAAGATCTGTATGAATGGAAATTTTTGATACATCTGAAACACGCATAATTACACACACAGACATACACACACACATATACACACACACATACACACACAAAACCCATATCTTCAAGTGTTGAAAATGAAAAAGCGAAAATGAATGAGACACCCTGCAATCATCTTAAAATGTGAGTGATGTATTGGAAGGCGATAAAGAAAAAGTTCTTGGCAATCGCAATAAACGACTTCCAGAAAATCACCGCACAAAAAAAAAAAAAAAAAAAAAAAAGCAGGACGCGTTTCGAACTAAAACAATACAACTCGTCATCAGTTGAAGGAGACACGTGTCCGCAAGGGCACGAGGTCAAAGATGAACGTGTTCTTCAGTTGCAATTTATCTTTGACCTCGTGCCCTCATAGACATGTGTCTCGTTCAGCAGAAGACGAACTATATTGTTTTAGCTCGAAACGCGTTCTGCTTTGTTTTTTTTATTTTATGGAGATTTTTACAAATGTCTATTATTATAAATATCAACTATCGCTAGTATATTCGGTGTTTTTTCGCTGACTTCCAGAAAGTATGTATAATGAAACAACGTCTCATCGCAGTTTAACAATGTCTTATGGTTCCACTTAAACACTTAGTTATGAAAAATAAGAATAATGGTAAAAATAGAAATGAATTTAAATTCATGAAATTTTTATAACAAAATATGCATGCGCATAAAATGAAAAGTACACCTAGGATGGAAATATCGGAAAAATGTATTTTAATTCGGGTAATAACTTACGTTTTATGTAATGTAGGTGTATGAAAAAAAAATTAGAATAAGGGCTAGAAAAACACATAATCAATAGAGGTCAAACAAAAAACGAAACTTGATGTATTTTGTTTCTTTCTTCTGATTATCTCAAATTATTAACTTTAAACAAGTCGGAAATTGCAAGTCAAACGCAGCAAATGAGGTGCATTCGTACTATAACAAAGTTTTAAAACTATTCAGATCTTGGTGTAATAGTATGCAGTAATTCAGATACTGTATAAGTATCAGAAATTTTTTGTATGTCCCTGTAAAAACTATCTACTTTCTATTACAAAGGAATCAACCTTTGTAAATTTCAGCAACGAATATCAATTTCATAAAATGCGAAATATCTTAATGTACGCGCCCCAAACAATGTTTCCTCCAATACAATTATGCAATGTAAAAATTTTGTGTTCCGCTGTAAATTAATAAAAAATATTCTTTGCCTCACACATCGTACAGAATGTATATTTTTATACATACTTCATAGATGCATATATTTAATTGTGTTCGAAAGAGTTTAACATCATTAAAATGCACTTGAAACTATTTTTCCCATTGGCCGTAATGCAACGGAATACTTTTGACTGTCCCTGTAATTGAACTATGCATCCGATTTTCATAAAAATTGAAACGACTCGACAAAATTATGCGACAATTATATATTTTAAATTTCAAATAATTCGGTTGGGTAATTTTATGCTGTTGTATACGGACGGATGGTCAGAACGACGAATATAGGTGCTACACATTTATATAATTACGAACGCACCTAAAAACTCTGTAATATTATTTTATATAGGTTTCTTATAAAAAATATACTGTTAATAGAAATGTTCGCACTATTTAAGTATCCGAACAATTCATCTGTAACATTTTTGTGTAACATTTCTGTCTGTAATATTTCATCTGTAACATTTTTATGTAACATTTCTGTCTGTAATATTTCGTCTGTAACTTCTGCAACATTTTCGAGTATCGAGGGCTTTTAGAATTTCTTCTTTTACATTGAAATGATTAAATGTAGAATTTCATTTTTATAAAGCCACGGAAATAAATTCATACTTTCATCGCAACAGCAAACTCCCCGTTTAAACGTTGTACACGCACGAAAATGAAATGAACTTCGTTACATAGAGTATATTTTTTTGTAATATGAAGAATAATTTAAATGCTAATAGTGCTCAAAGTCAAGATTCAGCAGAAAATTTATTAAAAAATCTTCGTATCCTTTGAACATTTTTTTATTCTAATTTAAGCATTTTAATGCATTTTTGGTACAATAATAAAAACCTCAACGAATCAAATGATTCTGTCAAGAAACTGTTTGATTTCCTTGGTAAAAAACGCGATTTTAATCAAATGATACTGGAAAAAACGCGATTTATTTTAAAGGATCGCTAAAGAAAAGAAAAAGAAAAAAACTCGATTTTCGCTAGAAAATTGCGAAAAAGTGTGGGATTCTTGTCAAAATATTGTAGGAAAACGCGATTTTCGTCAAATGCTCGCTCGAAGAAAAACGCACAATTCGCCAAATGATGGCGACTTAGATGCCAAAAGTTAGTCGCTAAACCAAGAAATTTAGTCGCCATGGCGACCGTGTATCTGCACCTATACAGTTTTCAACCCCGCCTTTAAAAGTGCGCCTAAAATTATAAAAGGTTTTTCATTTTCAAGTTTTCTGAAAAATGGAATTATTATTATTATTATTATTATTTTAATATTGATTTTGTCTTAGAAGGTTCAATGATGAAAAAAAATTCTTATTAAGTTAAAAATATTAAAATGCTTAATATTTTCTAAAAAAAAAAAAAAAAAAAAAAAAAAAAAAAAAAATTGTTACAGTTGCAGAAATAATAATTTTTATAGATTAAGAATCTCATCTTCTTCATGTTCATAGCCTTCATAACATGAAGTGGGTTGTTCGAATAATTTAATCAATTAAATACATCAGCATACGTCATATACAGGGTGAGTCATAAATATCGAAACAATAGGCTATCTCCTTATTTATTGATTCAAGACCCATACTCCCAATTGCAAAAATTCATAAAAAAGGTGCAATTTTTGATAAGATAAGTTGCAACTCCATGAGGGATCTATTTGAGAAAATACAAAAATTAAATTTTTATACGGCCCCCGTAGGATAAAAATTCCAATTATTAAAACTTTCCTTATCCAGTCCTGAATTAGACACAAAAAATTGTATCTTCATATTTTCAAAACTCTCAGAGTTACAGCCGTTTAAATAATTCATCAGGTTTTAAGGAATTAGACACAAATTGAAATGCGCGCAATTCAAGAGACAATGTTACTTTAATAGCTCTAGTAAACATGTAAAAAAAACTATTTTTGAGTTAGAATTTCGATTTTTTTTCTTTTTTTTTCAATGGTTCACAATATAATTTGCTAAGAAAATCACATCCTAAAATTTCTCATAAAATTTGTCAAAATTTCAAATGATTTGTACTAGTTCAGATGGGATAGTTTAAAATAGTCATAACTTGAAACTTTATTTATCGGACTTCAATTTCTTTCCATATAATTAATGATCAAAATCTGATTTTATTTTTATTGCAGGGTATTTTTAATATTAATTTAAAAACCATTAAAAATATTTATTTAAAAAGTGACATAAATTTTAAAAAATCATATTTTTAAAAGTAAATATTTTTTTTCAAATTTGCCGACACAAAACTATTGTAAAATAATCAAAAATGACATGTTTCAAGTTTGCACTTTTTTTTTTTTTTAACAATTCTTGACTTTTAATAATTTTAAGACAGAAAACAATTGAGTAAAAAAATACATCATGCAGAAAAACGAATTTAAAGTTTTATATAAAGTTTGGCTCCTAGTAAAATGTTTAAAAGCTTTTTAAAGAATTATTGAAAGTGTAAAATAACTGTTTTTTTTGTAGCTAAAACCCCCAATTTAGTTTAACTTTTCTTATTTCTATCGCCTTTCTGTACTGTTTAAATGTCCGTCAGCTATTTAAAACAATGCTTTTTCTAAGATGCAGATTAAACCTTTTTTATGAATTTAGCTCTCGCAACTTCAGGCATTTTATCGTCCTGGAGTGGCTGTATTCTGGGCTCAGGCCGGGCTAGGACTGAGACGTTACTTTTTTCTGGAGACTCGCCTGGCCGGGCCTAACATATTTTTGTTAACGGAGGGGACTGATTCCTTCATCCTAGGTCTGCAGAGGACGAAATTTTCACCCCCGATCTCAACACAACCCGTATTAAAATCACTGTCTCTGACTGACCTAATATATGCATAAAATAAGTAAAATTTGGTTCAATGAAATTTTTTACGAAACACACATGGATTATAAAATCGTCTTTATTTTACAAAAAAAAAAAGAAAAACTTAATTTTTTTTTTTTTTTTTTTTTTTTTTTTTTTTTTTTTAAAGAATAGTGTATTCAAAGGCTAAAAAATTGAATACAATAAAATCAGTGAAAAAAATCTGTCTATAACGGAATTCTGTCTTAAACAGAAAATGTATTGATCCATACAAAATAAATATAATAATACCCGAGAAAAAAATAAACTCCATGTACACCTCCTAAGTAGGGAATTTGTCTATAACGTATATTTTCTTTCCTGTGTGATTCCGTTTTAAAAAGTTTTACTTTATAACATTTTTTAAAGACTCCAACACATGGAATATGGATTAACGATATTAAAATATAAGTAAAACATTTACGTATAAATACTTATTCATTGATAAAATAAATTTATCACAGCCTTTAGCGCTTATTTAATAATAAACTAGTCGTTGGAGGCCACCGTAATACTTACCCATCATGCATATGCATAGCACAATATATGAAAACATAACACATGTAAACAATTTATAAAATGCATTACAATTCCAAAACAAAATATAAACGTATATTTAAGTATTTTTAACACATAATCATGCTCTATTAATGAATTTCTGATGACCCAATTTCGATAAATTGTATGAAACGGCAAACTATTCAAGTAGCACTGAATTGCGTAATAGAAACATCCTTATAACTCCAAAAATAATAATCATATTCACTAACGGTTCCTTGCATCGAATTAAGTATCTCATTTCCAATTAAAATATATCTTTGAATTGAAATTTGAATGAAATACAGGGTCATGAAAAATCAAAGAATGTGGAAAATAGGATTAGAAATATCTCAACAACTAATTATCCGATTGACTTCGTTTTTTATGCAAAATTTGTGTTATTTTATTGCCTTTTACGTCCACTCCTTAAAATAAACGAATTCGAAAATTTTTATGTACCTTTCATCAGAACGAATTTTTCGAGAGTCCGAAAAAAATAGTTCCGGATAATCGAAGTTACTGATATTAAATAGGCTTCGTCCCATTCTTACATACTAAGTACATACAAAATTTCAAATCTCTATCTCAATTTGTTCGGGAGATAGAGTGGTTACAGACAGACAGACAGACAGACAGACACACAGGCGGCAAATTTTTTTTTTCTAAAAATATGTTTTTCGTAATCTCCAGTATCCGAAACGTGTAAATCCGTCAATTTTTTTTTTCGATTTTCAAAACGATTGCAAGACTTACCCTATACTACGTATGATGGGTAAGTAAAAGTATAAATATGAAAAACGATAAGCCATAATAAGTATTTTTGATCAGAACTGCTCCATACGAAACAATTTTTAAAAATATAGAAGTAAAAAAAAAAAAAAAAAAAAAAAAAAAAAAAAACTATGTAGAAATTCACGGTTGAAGCTGGGCTATGATTTTAAACTTTTTTCCAGGCAGGTCCGGGTTATGATTTTAACATTTTTCCAGACCGCATTGGGTTCTCCCTTGAGAGGTACCCAATCAACTTGTAAAACGGCTTCTTTGAAGCCGGGTCCTAGCACCAAGGAGGAAACGAGCAACCTTATTGCTGTTGGAAGTGGCAATGCGAGAAGTAGCTGGCAACACACTAACACGGCAGATGGAGGGCAGGGAGTACTCACAAAAACTCAAAAGCGCAATAGGCGCAAAACAGCTTAAATTAACTGAAGAAGAGAAAGTAGGAGGAACGAAAAGACTTAGGTCTGAGGTTTCAGCTCCTTCTCCTGCTCAAGCAGCATTGTCAAAAAGACCACGGACGGAAAACCGGCCACGGTCTTTTGCACAGCCTGAAAAAGGAAGTCAAGATGGCTATTGTGAAAGAATCTTTTCCTTCTGAGAAACTATCCGATAAGGACCTCGACTGCATCCAGGTAGAAATATTAAAGCAGATCGATCAGATTCCTGCTGGGGATTTTATGCCCATAATTCAGAGATCTGCAATCTGCATTGCAAGCCGGATCCCTAATCGTCTTCTGTGATGATGCTGAAACTGGGGACTGGTTGAAAAAAGTCTTTGATGGAAATAACAAGGTGATCGGTGACACAGTACTCAAAGTCATGAGTGCTAGTGAACTACCAAAACCTGTGAAGGTTGCATTTTAGACCAGAGATGTGTACACAAAGGAGCCTAACTTGTTGCTAAAGCGGATCAACCGGTTAAACCCTGAGTTGAAGTCGGAAGAATGGCGTGTTCTTCACAAAGTGGTAGAACCACATTCTATACGATGGATCCACATTCTATATGAAGTTGACCGGGAGGCTGCTGAAGCAATTAGGCAGGCAAACTTTGGTGCATATTATAGGTCTGGACAGGAGAACATTTAAAATCATAAGTGATCCCAATACCAAGGTGAAAGATAAGGAGCGTTTGGCTGAAACACGGGCAACCTCCTCTCAGGTAAGCGATTCAGATAATCTTTCTGATAGGGATAGTGAATTACTTAAAATTAATGAATTGGATATCGATACCAGTTCTGAAGGAACCCTTCAACCAAACTCACTCTTATCTATTGATGAGATTGAGATGTTGTTGCAGGATTTGAATAAAAAGGATCAGCAGGTTAAACCCTTACCTGATGCAGATGGGAAGGGTGGTACCTCTTCCTAATTTCCTTGCTGTCTTTATCTTAACCATGGAAAACAGCAGTAAAGTAGCACAAATCAATCTTCATCATAGTCGCTCTACATCAGCCGTTCTAGGCAGGAGGCTTGCTAGAGGTGATTTTGATATTGCATTAATTTAGGAACTTTGGACACTTAAGGGTAAAATCCTAGATCTGAATATTAAAGGGTACAAAATCTTTTATGATGCTACCTGTGTAAGGCTTCGAGCTTGTATTATTATTAACTCCAGGCTAAATGCATTGAATCTTATTAATTATCTCGATGGTGACAATGTTGCCATCAAGGTTATTTATGAGTTTCAGGGACATAAAGATGAAATTATCTTAATGTCTGCTTATCTTTTTTTGAGGAAAAAGATCCTCTTTCAGATAAAATGAAAGCTCTTATTGAGCACTCTATTGAGGAGAATAGGAAGTTAATTGTTGGCTGTGATGCTAATGCTCACCACATTATATGGGGCAGTACTGACTGCAACAAACGTGGTGAAGATCTTCTTGAAGACATATTAGGTTTTAAACTCTGTCTTCTTAATAAGGGCAATGAACTTACTTTTGTTACAAAAAATAGAAGGGAGGTCATTGATCTTACTATATGTAATAGCTCTTGCTATAATCATGTGACGATTGGAAGGTGTCTGATGAAGTAACTATGTCTGACCACCGACTATTCGTTTTTTCTGTTACAGGACCTACAAGACTTGTAACTGAAGGTAGGAACCCCAGAAAGACTAACTGGGGTTCCTATTATGAGGATCTAAAGGGTGCTACTAGAAATCTGGTCGGTAAGTTATCCTCGATAGTTGATTTGGAGCTGGCCGTTGACCAGTTGCAACATGCCATCCTCCAGTCGTACTATCAAAATTACAAGGCTACTGTTACTGACTCACCAAGGTTAGTTCCTTGGTGGTCTAAAGAGCTCAGTATTTTGCGTAGCAAATGCAGAAAGCTTTTGCTACGTAAAAAGAGCTAAAAAGAGTGGTGATTGGGAAACCTATAAAATTTCTCTCACCAATTACAATAAAACCATTAGGGATGCCAAAAGAAATTCTTGGAGGAATTTTTGTAGTGGCATTAATGATGTTCCTACTATGGCAAAAATTGTGAAGATTATGGCCAAAGATAGGAACTGTAGCTTAAAAACTATTAAGCTTTCAAATGGCAACTTTACCAACTCTGGAAAGGAAACATTGATTGAAATGCTAAGAGTTCATTTTCCAGGTTCTAGTGCTGTCACTGATATTGTAACTGTCCCTTTTCTCCTATTTAAACAAATAATTGTGGGAGGAGTAAATGGGAGACTGCAAAGAAGGTTGTTACCTATGATAGGGTTGTTTGAGCTATTAAGTCTTTCAAACCTTTCCAAACTCCTTGTATGGATGGCATATTTCCTGCTCTTCTTCAGGAGGGTATTCAGCTCCTTGCTCCAGTACTTTGTAGAATTTTCAGGGCATGCATTGCCTATGGACATATTCCTAGTGCCTGGAGGCATACTAAGATTATCTTTTTTCCAAAAGCAGGGAAAGATAACTATTATGAGGCTAAATCTTTCAGACCTATTAGTCTCACATGTTTTCTGTTAAAAACGTTGGAAAAACTTATTGATAGATATATTAGGGAAACTGTGCTGAAGGCTTTTCCACTTTCAGACTCTCAGCATGCCTATCAGCCTGGCATGGACACTGCTTTGTATAGTCTTTCATTCATTTTAGAGAAGACTTTGAGTTCTAGAGAAGTTGCGTTAGCAATCTTCTTAGATATTGAGGGTGCTTTTGACAAGGTCCCTCTAGAGACTATTCTTCGGGCCCTCATAAGGAGGGGCGTTGATGATACTATTGTTAACTGGATCAGGGTTCTGTTATCTTTTAGGTACATTAACGCTTCTCTTAGTGGTGATAATTACACTGTTCATGCAAATGCTGGGTGTCCACAGGGGGGTGTTTTCTCACCTGTCCTTTGGTGCCTAGTTGTTGATTCACTTTTGAATGACATAACTTCTTCAGGCTTATCTTGCATAAGCTATGCTGATGATGTTGTTGTCATTGTTAGAGGCAAATTTATAAAAACAGTTTGCTCCCTTATGTCTGATGCACTCAGACTCATTGAAAAGTGGTGCAATACTGAAGGGCTTTCAGTCAATCCACATAAGACCACAATGGTTGCCTTCACAAATTTGAAAAATATTGATATGCAAAATATTGTGTTCTTCGGTCAGGCACTTACATGCTCTGATGATGTCAAGTATCTTGGCATCTACTTTGATTCCAAACTTAACTGGAAGAGGCACTTTGAGTTCTGTCTAAACAAGGCAAAAAAAAATCTTTTGGACTTTCAGAAGTGCTGTTGGCAGAACCTGAGGTTTAAGTCTCATGATTATAATTTGGATCTATAGGATGATTATTCGTCCTATAGTTTCTTATGGTTCCATTGTGTGGTGGTCTAGAACTAGGCTGGATTCAGCTAAAATAGAACTAAACAAGCTTCAGCGGATGGTTTGCATTGCTATGACTGGCTGTATCAAAACCCCTTCTACGGCTTCTCTTGAGCTTTTACTTGGTATGCATCTTCTCTTTATGTGTATAGAGGCTGAAGCTATCATATGCATGAGGAGGCTTAAATACTTAGGCCATTGGAAAGCTTATTCAGACTATTTGTCTTGGAAAAACTTTGATAGAGAGGTTATTGGATATCCTCTCTTTGGTATGCCTAGTGATAGAATGCCTGTGAAATATGCCTTTGATAAAGCATATCAAATTCTTTTGCCCTCACGGGGTGATTGGGATTCAGTTCCTACCCATATTGGCAGGAAGTGCTCTATTTGGTCTACAGATGGTTCAAAAATGAACAAAAATACTGGTGCTGGTGTCTGTTGCCCAGTTGATGGTATTAGTATTCTTATCCCTTGGGCAGTTACTCTACAGTCTTTCAGACTGAGGCCTTTGCCATTCTTATGTGCTGCAGAATTTGTTTAGACATTGGCTACAGTAACAGATGTATACACATTTGTTCTGATAGTCAAGCAGCACTACTTGCTTTAAGTAAGCATGTTATAACCTCCCATGTAGTTTGGGATTGTTATACTTTACTCTGCAAATTGGCAACTGGCAACAGGGTTACTCTTTACTGGGTACCTGGGCACTCAGGTATTAGTGGTAATGAGTTGGCTGATGAATTAGCAAGGAAGGGATCTATCACCTCTCTTGTTGGTCCTGAGCCAGCTATTGGGATCTCTAGTAATCTTATTAGAACTACTGACTTAAGATCTTTAGAGAGAAGCAATATGTAGATTGGCGTAACATTAAGGGACAGCGACAGGCAAAAGAACTTAACCGTGGTTGTCCTAGTGTTATGCATAAAGAGCTTCTAATGCTTAATAGATATGGCATTAGGAAAGCCATTGGTCTTTTAACAGGGCATTGTCTTTTGAAGAAGCACCTTACTATTATTGGTGTAAAGAATGACCCAATATGTAGAGGTTGCCTTTATAAGGAAGAAACAGCTGTGCATGTTCTTTGTGAGTGCGAGGGGTTTTCTACGCAAAGGCTTGAACACCTTGGTCGTCATTTAATTGAGCTCTGGGAGCTCTATGACATTCCTTTGAGATGTCTGCTGAATTTTGCTTCAGCGACTGGTCCTTTTTAGGACTTCTTTCTGGGGTTACTACAATAGACCTCTGGTCGCAGTGCTTGGTTCTTTGAAACCCCCCCCCCATCTTTAAGTCTAAGTCTAAGTCTTTTTCCAGGCCGGGCCGAACTTTTTCCCTGTGGGTGTTTGGGACCGGACTTAGATTTTTCGACTTATGCAGACCTCCAGTGCAAACTACCACTATATTTTAAAAACAAGTTTAGCTTAAATCAATACAGTGCTTTTGAATATCCAAATAAGATGTACTGCCTTAAATCGACTTTTAGGAACAGACAATTTGTGGACGATCCCTCATTTCCTTTCAAAATTAGTCAAAAACTCTTCGTTTACAGGCATGGTTAACTGTTGTAAGTCATGGATTTTGAAGAATTTTGGATTTTAATATCACTTTGAGGTTTTGAGCTATGGCGATGAATTTTTTTTTTGTTCAATTTAGAAATGGATAAGGAATAATTTCTTAATTGGGAATTTTTCCCTCCGGGGGCCGTATAAAAATTTAATTTTCGTATTTTTTTCATAGAGCCCCCATGGAGTTATAACTCATCTTATCAAAAATTTTACCTTTTTTTATGAATTTTTGCAATTGGTAGTATGGGTCTAGGGGCAATATTTAAGGAGATAGCCTATTGTTTCGATATTTATGACTCACCCTGTATATCTTATATATATTATAAATGTGAAAGTGTGTCCAAAAAATTGGAATGAAATTGGCTTCAAAACGAATGGAATAATGTTTTTGAATCTTTGCATATACACTGGTGGACAAAATTAAGAGATGGAAGGCATTTTCCCAAATATCTCGAGAAATACTGGATAAAAATAAAAGAAAATTGGTGTGGATATAACTTATAGTTTGACAATAATATGTGCAAAGCAAAAATTAAAGTGCCATTCATTGACAAGAGTTATTGCCAACAGTCCAATGTGGACTAAAATTCATGATGATAGATGGCAATAAAAGTGAGGCTTGTATGGTGTGTGGTCGCCTCTAGTATGGTGTGTGGTCACCTCTGACAGATAGACAGCATGCACAACGAGTATGCATGCTGTTAATAAGATAGTTAAGGATTGCTTGTGGAAGACTCTCCCACTCTTCCACCAGAACAGTTTTTAACTCCGGACTGGTTCTGGGTGGGGGTTGGCGTCTCGCAATAACTCTTCCAAGAGCATCCCAAGCATGTTCAATGGGCATAAGGTCAGGAGATTTGGCTGGCCAATCCATTCGATGAATATCCTCGCTTTCCAGATACTCCTCAACCAGGCGAGCCCTATGTGGTCGGGCATTGTCGACCATAAAAACGAATTCAGGGCCAAGAGCACCCCTGAAAAGATGCACGTAAGATTGTAGGATCTTCTGCCTATACATCTGGGCATTCACAGAACCAGTGTCAAACACATGGAGCGATGTGCGGGTATCTTGCATGATCCCTGCCCAAACCATCAGTCCTCCACCAGCATAATGGTCCCTTTCCATTATGTTACTGGGATGGTATCGGGTCCCAGGTTCCCTCCATATGAATATTCGCCGAGAATCAGGTTGAAGACTGAATATGGACTTATCTGTGAACAGAGCATTAGCCTATTGGAGCTGTGTCCAGTGTTGGTGCTGTCTGCACCATTGTGCACGCTCTCTTTTGTGGAAGGGAGTGAGTGGGATGCAAATGGCGGACTTCCTGGCATGCAACCCTCTTTCACCGACCCTCCTGGCAACAGTCTTCCTTGAAACTAATGTTCCTGTGGCAGCAGCAAGGTTCCTACACAGTTGTGTCGCTCTAGACGTCCGTTGAGGAGTATCTGGAAAGCGAGGATATTCATCGAATGGATTGGCCAGCCAAATCTCCTGACCTTAACCCCATTGAACATGCTTGGGATGCTCTTGGAAGAGCTACTGCGAGACGCCAACACCCACCCAGAACCATTCCGGAGTTAAAAACTGCTCTGGTGGAAGAGTGGGAGTCTTCCACAAGCAATCCTTAACTCTCTTATTAACAGCATGCATACTCGTTGTGCATGCTGTCTATCTGCCAGAGGTGTCCACACACCATACTAGAGGCGACCACACACCATACAAGCCTCACTTTTATTGCCATCTATCATCATGAATTTCAGTCCACATTGGACTGTTGGCAATAACTCTTGTCAATGAATGGCACTTTAATTTTTGCTTTGCACATATTATTGTCAAACTATAAGTTATATCCACACCAATTTTCGTTTATTTTTATCCAGTATTTCACGAGATATTTGGGAAAATGCCTTCCATCTTTTAATTTTGTCCACCAGTGTAGATAAGTTAAAGCCCGGAAATGAACATAGACAAATTTTTAATTGATTTATTCAAATATTTTCTTTAATAATTCAAAATTTCATTATTTTTCATACAGAATCAATTTACATTTTTTCGATAAAAAATAACCATCTTTCTTTCCTGTTGCCAAGAAAATCAAATCCTGGAATAATAAATTTCCCTCGGCAATTAATTTTCAGTTGAACAGTTTCCACGTGAAAAATTAAAATAAAAATAATTCAAAGGAAAAAAATATGACGTCATGCTTGAAATAAAAATAAAAGGTGTATTTTTTTTATAATATATTTAACAAGGATATTTGTTTAGTTAATAAGAATTTTTGAGTCAAAAATGGCGATATAAATGATAAGTAAAAAGAATGAAAAAGAATTATATTTTTAACAAAATATTTCACTTGTCACAAAAATGTGACGTCACAGTTGAAATAAAACAGGTACTTTATAGTAGTCGTTAAAAATACGAAGGGCATGAATATCAGTAGCTAATGGAGCTAGATAAATGATGACGTTATATTTAAAATGAATGAGAAATATTTTTTACTTATACTAATTAATAAGTTATAAGTTACAAATGAAAAATTTTATTCAAAATTCATAATTTTCAATAGAAGAAATATTTTGTGGAGAAAAGGTGGAAAATAAAACTACTTATTAATATATTTTTGACTCTGTTTTTTAACACTTTCCAACAAAGTTGAAAAGTTATTATGCTTTCGGTTTGTTTGTCCGTCTGGCTGCTTTCAAACTTTCGTAAATTTCATGGCAATCCGAGTAGGCAAATTGAAAATGAAATTTTAGGACTTTATTAACATTTACCTTAGCACGAATACCTATTGAAAATGAAGTTTCTAGCATGAAAAGTTTATTTATAGGGATAGTGAACAATTTTCTTTACATTACGGTATTATGGGGGAAAATCGTTTCAATTGAATTTTAACGATGTTACACCCTGGGTAACATATTCAAATTTATATGCATCAACAAAATGCACTAAAATATGCATTTTGTAAAGTATGCAGTGAAAAGGACACTTATTATTCATTTACAAGGTGACACAGAAAAATTCCATTGCATAAGAATAAAGGTAGGAACAGTTTGCGACACATTTTAATTATGGTAAACGATTTCATGTATAATCAAATTGATATTACGTTGCTGAGGCTTAATGTGAGTTATTTGATGCATAATATGAAGTGCATAGCATTTACACACACAACGTAGGGACACACAAAGGATTTCAAGTAGTATATATTCTATCCGAAGTACTGTATATTAGAGATGAGACGGGCTCAGCCCGAGCCCGAAAGCCCGAGACCGATGCGGGCTCGGGCTCTATTTTCATTTTAGACTTGGGGCCCGGGCGGGCTCGGGCTCATTCTTTCTGAAACTGGAAAATTATTTATTCGAGTGTAGAAAAGTTTGAAAGAACCCCCCCCCCCCCTTCCCTTGAGAGTACTTATTGTTTTTCACATCATTTCAATGCTGTTATGTCAAAGTGAAAGTTGAACAGAAATCGTGTTTTTATATTTTAATAGTTGATTGCTGTTTCAAAAGAAAATTTGTGATGATTGGAGATTTATGTCTTCTGCATTTCCTGCGATAATCTATTACTGATATGGCGCCAACCAAAACAAGCACAAACAATAAATTAGCTTCTGGTTGGATTTTCGTTTGTAACAGAGGATATTTTTTAACTCAGTCGTTTATTTATTTATTTAGTTAGTTATATAAAACTTAAGAGAATGATTTCTTGGGGTTTTTTTATGTAGACCAAAAGCTTGATATTTGCAAATTATTTAATTGTGTGAGTTATAATCGTCCAATTTATGAAAATAGCATAGTGATTAATCTTTCTCTTTTTCAATATGAACTCTACTTATGCTGAGGATTTCCCTTCGTAAGTAAACATATTTTCCATGTTATACCGATTGGAAACAATCGATCAGTGTTTCTTCTTTTCCTATAAAAGCATCAGGCCTTTGATAACTGTATCAACGTTTTAAATTGCATAGATTTTTATGTTCATGTCATTTTCGGCGAATTATTATGAGAAATGAATTGATTATATTTAAAGATGTAATACTTTATAGGAAATTGAAAACCTTTTATGATTCTGCAGCATACAAATAGTAATTTCTGCAAACTTTATATATTTATTCATTACGCTTTTTTAATGTATCCATCAAATTTTCTCATTAAAGGACAAAAAATATGGGAATCCTTTTAAATATGAAGTATATTTTAATTTTATACTAAACTGCTCTTTTGATAAGATTGAATTTAAATTTTTATTTAACAGTAATTTTTATGTAAGAAATTTTTTAAAGCGAGACATCACATTTCAAACAATTTTTAAATGTCGTGGAATTTTTTTCTTTTCTTTTTTTTTCTTGTATCGGGCTCGGACGGGCTCGGGCTCTGATGACAAAAAAATTTTCGGGCTCGGGCGGGCTCGGATTCAAAATCATCGGGCTCGGGCGGGCCCGGGCTCCGAAAAACGAGCCCGAACTCATCTTTACTGTATATGATGGATGATGACTGTTGCATGGATTAAATGCATTTTGAATTATGATATGTGCTTTTTAAGTTTCACTAAAAGTATGCATATTAAATGGTGTATATAAATGCTAATAGTAGTTACATAATTTAGATATACAGGGTTATACAAAAGACTTCGAAAAGGTTACTGAATATGGGTATAATTTACTTAAAGGTGGTTTTTAAATAAAATATGCATTTTTATTTTGAACTGCATTCAGTAAACTAAGAAATGTTTGTAGTATATAGATAAAATGATATACAGGGTCATGGAAAGAACTGGATACATGGTTGTCTTCGGATGATAATTTCTGAAAACGTAATTTAGGTATTAATAAGGAATGTTTTTGTTTGAACTAAATTTTAGAAAAAATATTTTCGTGTATTAAAGTACTAGGTAAACTACAGGGCTGAAAAAAAATATTCAAGAATGTTTCTATCAGTATAAATCGCAGACGTGATCTGTATTTTGTTTTAATGGCAGATTATGCGGAGGAACTAGTTTCGCATAAATAAATAGTTGCAGTGGGCAAGGGAAGTTTCATTTTATTTGTTAGGATTTTAAATTCGTATTATATTTTACACCAAAAACCTAGGAATGATTTCTCAGTTTCAAACTTGAATCTTATGGCTGTATTCGATGTCATATAAGTCATATAATAGTAAAACATCTGGGAAAAAAAAAAAAAAAAAAAAAAAAAAAACTACATCGTACAGAATTTGCCCACTATTTGGATGCATCTGCTATTCAGATATACAAATTTACAATATTTGTTGCGAATCGAAGAAATGCCGATAAAAAGAAATGTAACGTCCATTATTGAGGAACTACATGCATTTATATATTTCTTTCTAATTTTTTTGCAGTCAGAGAGAATTTTTATTTGGTATAAATCAAGCTGTAATTTAAATTTCTCCCAATAGCCAATATTTTAAAAAAGAAAATGAAATACTTTATCATTCAAAATAAAATCTCTATTGTTTTTTATTACTTTTTTAATTTTTATTTTATTTAAAAATTTTTTAATATGACTTTTTAAATAAATATTAAACTGCTGATTTACAGACTAATGCGCTATTAATTCTTTCAAATCTGGATTATTAAAAGTTTAAAAATACACTAAAAGTCACTATAAATATGATTAGGTGGTAAGCTGAAATCTGATTATATATTTTATTATTATTATTATTTTATTTCTTTCTTTTTATCTAGTGATTGTGGATTTTTTCCCCCAACAGAACATCGTTTCGGCATGCCAAGACAAGAAATGGAATTGTAAATTCCTTTTTAAATTACTATAACTGTAAGAATTTCAGCAAATATTTCACTTGACAAATTCTAAAATTATTATAATATTTAAAACCCTTTAAGCGGCCTAACCGGTTTTTCCGCCACATAGTTTTTTGATTCAAAGGTTTATTTAACTCAAAAGTGATATTAATGTTAATTTTTTGAATTGCATAAAATAAATAAATATTGAAAGGTTATAAAATAAAAATCCCCATATCAATACATTCCATAGCTTTGACTTTATGAATCGTGAAACTTGCATGCAAAATTCTGCAGGATGCTTAAAGGGTTGAAAAAATGTAGTGAGTTCAAAAATTCAAATTAAAAAAATTAAATTAAAAACAAATATTAAATAACAAAAAATATACAAAATTTTGGAAGAAATTGATATTCGAAAATTTATAAGATTTTAGAAGTGCTACTTATTTACAATATAAGAATTTCAGGTTCCAGGCAGTGCAATCTGAAAAACCGCCCGACAAAAATCCCACGTTGGAATATGAAAAAAGTAATTCCCCTTCTATGAATCGCACGGAATGCCGCACATCCCATTCTCAAATCTTCCTCTATGTTCGTCTACGTGCGAAATTTTGATTCCTTAGAACAGCGGTTCCCAATCTATGGGTCGCGACCCGCTGGTGGGCCGCGGCCGTTGTTTTGGTGGGTCGCAGAACAATCGAGGTTTGTCATCAAAATATATTTTTTCATCTGTTTAAAAAGATATGACAATTTCAACAGGAAATAATATTTCAAGGGAAAATCCTACATTTCCTTCTAGATTAATATACGAACAGAATATCCAGAAATATTTAAATTAGCTTTGATGTCCTTGATGAAATTTAACACTTCATGCTTATGAGAACATGCTTTTAGGTAGATTTCGTAAGAAATACTACCTATTGCAATCGCACCAGTTTATATATCTATCTATCTATCTATCTATATACAGGGTGTCCGAAAAATCTGGAAACGGTCGAATAACTCGAAAAATACATATGAGATTGAAAAACGTAAATATACGTGTTAAATATTTTTAAATAAGCTACTCAGTGATACCAAATTTGACCTTCGCAACCGACCCCCTGGGGGTCAGAGGGGGTCCAACTTTGAAATCTTAAATTATAACCCCCATTTTTTATTGCAGATTCGGATTCTACGGACAAAAATACGTAACTTTTGTATTTGATGTTTATTTCGAATCCTCGTTTATCACGGTATAATTGAGCATATTAAATCGATACATATTTGGGCTTTTCCAACGGGATTTTCCCTAATCGAAACTAATTGGGGAGAATTTATGACATCAAATTCCTCGTCTTTTGCAATAATAGCGTTTCCTGAAAATCACCCGTGCCGATTATTTCGGTAGTGCTACACAGTTAAAAATTTGATCCATTTGCTGTAGCGTCACTCCACAGCTTTTATAGAATATCTCTTTCATGACCAATGAGAATGTTCCATAACACAGTAAAGTACACTGTAAAAAAATTGACCCTTTTGCTGCATCGTCACTCCACCGCTTTTATAGTAAACGATTACTTTACTGTGTTATGGAGCATTCTCATTGGTCACAAAAGAGATATTCTATAATAGCTGTGGAGTGACGCTGCAGCAAATGGGTCAAATTTTTAACAGTGTAGCACTATTGAAATAATCGCCACGGGTGATTTTCAGGAAACGATATTCCTACAAAAGACGAGGAATTTGACGTCAAAAATTCTGCCCAATCAGTTTCGATTAGGGAAAATCCCGTTGGAAAAGCGGGAATATGTATCGATTTAATATGCTCGATTACACCATGATAAACGAAGATTTGAAATAAACATCAAATACAAAAGTTACGTATTTTTGTCCGTAGAATCCGAATCTGCAATAAAAAATGGGGGTTATAATTTAAGATTTCAAAGTTGGACCCCCTCTGACCCCCAGGGGGTCGGTTGCGAAGGTCAAATTTGGTATCACTGAGTAGCTTATTTAAAAATATTTAACACGTATATTTACGTTTTTCAATCTCATATGTATTTTTCGAGTTATTCGACCGTTTCCAGACTTTTCGGACACCCTGTATATATATATATATATATATATATATATATATATATATCACTTTTTTATGGACACGATAACTTCTATAATTCTTCACCAATCTCCACCAAACTTGGACATAAAATCAATGGGGATAAAATCTTGGATGAGTTCGTTAATGGGCAAAATCGGACCAAGGGGGTCGGAAAGGGGACGTTTTTGTGAAAACCGAAAAAACGCCATAACTTCTTAATTAAAGTAGATATCGAATCGGTTTAAAGTTTATATTACTTCTTAAAAATGGGCCAAAAGTATATATATGACAGATTTTTGATAAATTTAGAAGTGGGCTCAAGGGGCGAAAAAAACAGGGATTATGAGAGAAAAAAATTCATAACTTCATCAATTTTCAAGATATCAAGTCCAACTAAATTTTTTATAAATGTTCTTAAAATTATCTAAAACTTTTGTATTTGCAAGTTTTTGATAGGACCAACTTTTACCGATGAAAAAAATTAAAAACGAAAAGAAAAAGGGCGCTGAAAAAAGAGAAAAATCCATAACTCCGTCAATTTTTAAGATATCAAATCTGATTAAATTTATTTTACATCTTCTCAAAAATATCTACAACTTTTATATTGACAAGTTTTTCATAGGACCAATTCGTATAGCAAAAAGAAATTAAACAAAAATAGGAGTTGGAGAAAAAAACCTCAAATCCAAACGGCTTATATTCTGACTCATTTTTAAATTCATTTTTGATTTTAAACGCATCCAAATGGTAGATCCTCTTATTTAGAAACTGTATAAAGTGACACATTGGTCAATTTTCTGATAAAGACAGAATAAATTTCAAAAAAAGGCTACCAAAAAGGGTATTTTGAACAGAATTTCCGAAAGTCATCGGGACTGAAAATTGAAGGAAGTATTCAAATAAGAAATCGCGTTTTTTTCTGACTCGTTTTTAAATCCATTTTTGTTCTCAAACGCATCCAATTTACAGATCCTCTTATTTAGTAACTATATAATGTGATGCATTGGTCAGTTTTTTGATAAAGACGGAATATATTTCAAAAAAGGCTACCAAAAAGGGTATTTTGAACAGAATTTTCAGAAATCATCGAGACTGAAAATTTAAGGAAGTGTTCAAATAAGAAATTGCGTTTTTTTCTGACTCGTTTTTAAATCCATCTTTGCTCTCAAATGCATCCAATTTACAGATCCTTTTATTTAGGAACTATATAATGTGATGCATTGATCGGTTTTTTGATAAAGACAGAATATATTTTGAAAAAGGCTACCAAAAAGGGTATTTTGAACAGAATTTCCCGAAGTCTTCGAGATTTGAAAATTTAAGGAAGTTTTCACATAGCAAATTGCGTTTTTTATGACTCGTTTTAAAATCCATTTTCGCTCTCAAATGCATCCAATTTACAGATCCTCTTATTTAGAAACTATATACTGTGACGCATTGGCCAGTTTTTTGATAAAGATAGAATATATTTTTAAAAATGCTGTCAAAGTGAGTATTTCGCACAAAATTTTCCGAAGCAAGCATGATTAAAGAATTAAGGATGTATTCGAACAACAAATCGGTTATTTTATGACTCATTTTTAAATTCAATTTTTTTCTCAAATGCTTTCAACTGACAGTTTTTTGTTATTTAGGAACTGTATAATGTACTGTTTTGGTCGATTTTTTAATAAATTTAGAATCTATTTCAAAATATGTTGTCATAATGGGCATTTGAGCTGAATTTTTCTTAAGATGATTCTGATAAAACCAGTTTTTGCAGGAAAATGAAATTAAAAACTTTTCATAAACGGCCAAATGAAGTTATTAAACTGGGTTTATCTCTAATCATATATATTTTTTGTTGAAATGAGCACACTTTGAAATCTACCTCCGCCTATAGGCCCAGCCGACAGGGATTTTTTCTACTTTGCTGTATTTCAAAGACAAGTACTGAGACAAACTGCGTGTTAATATATTTTCACACAGTTTTAAACACCAGTATACTAGAAATGGCATTGATTATAAAGCTATGTTTTCATAATAATTGCACGTACTTTTAACTATCTTTGTAGTTTGTGCATTGTTTTAATTATCGTTCACTTACACACATTGGGATTACCGATTCTTGTTTTTGTTGATAACGTATCTTCTGTACGAAAATTTGCAATTTTCGTAGGATAGGGTAGCCGAGCATATAAAGATCACACAAAAATTGCTATACTGATATACAACTTTATCTTAGGTGGGTCGCAAGAATTTTTTTTAATGAAAGATGGGTCGCGTACCAAGAAAGTTTGGGAACCGCTGCCAGAATATATCTTCTTTGATCCACCTTTCTTTGATGCAGAATTCAGAACGACTGGAAAATATCCTTTTTCGTGAAGCTGAGTTCTAGTGACAAATGTCGTTATTCGGTTTTTGAGTTCTAACATTAGAACCCAAGATTCGGATTTTCAATAAATGGTTATTAAGTAGCAACCCCCCCCCCCTAACCAGTTAAAAATAGTATCTCACAAATGAGATAAAAAAAAATGTAGTTTAACGAATTACAACGACTATTTGGAAAATGATATTTTCAAAGACTAAAATTTTAAAGACTTATAAATAAATTCTATATTTAAATTAATAATAATAATAAACATCATTTCTACGATGATCATAACGCGTCATATATTACGTATGCGATATTCCTGGACCCATCATAAATAAATTTTAAACGAAATTTCAGTTTTACAATTTTCGGCACTGCAAATTTTAAACTTCTGAACATCGCATATTTTAAATTTTTACACCGTTGCGTAGAGAGAGAGAGAAAAAAAATGCATTTTTAAATGAAATTTATTTGAAATCTTTATCACAATGTTTAAAAATTATCATTATTATTAATATTTTTAAGTTTTTATTACTTTTTTGTCTGTATTTTTTGTGTGTATAGTGAAGTAAAATACGGGGCTATACAAAAGTATTCGAATATACTTCCGTCTATTGATTAAATTGTTGAATGTAAAATTTCAAATTATTATGCGTTTTTAACACCTTCCAACATAGGTGAAAATTATTTATGAATTAGATTTGTCCCTTCGTCTCACCGTCTATTTGTCTATACAAACTCTAACTTATGAACATTTGAATTACTCTGTAATTGATATAATGTTATTGAGATTTCCTGTGCCATGTTTGGTATTTAAAAGAAAAAAGTATACAGCGTTCATAGTTTATTTACAGAGATATTCAAAAATATTCTATTACATTATGGTCTATGCTGGGGAAACGTCGCAATTATATAAATGCGTAGCATCAATAGATGTCGACTGGGCCGTCCGTTTTTCCATGTACAAACACGCAAAAACCAATTGAAATGTAATAGGTATAATTGTTGCAGAAATTTGTCGAGTTATTTTAAATTTTATTAAAATCGAATCAAAACTTAAAAATATATTAATAAAAGCTTTCTTTATTCTATTAAATACTATCATAATTAATTCAGTGATATCCAATGATAACTAACGATTTTAGGTTGCCATGGTGATTGCATTTTGGTTAAGATGGAGTCATATTATTTTCGTATTATTAAATTTAATGTACATAATCACAATAAATTTTGTACTGATGCATTTTTGCATAATTGCAACACGATCTAAATTAGAAGTCTGCGCGGGCCTGAATTTTTGATTTTTCTAACGGGCCGGGACGACAAACAAAATAAACAAGCCATACGGACTGGGCCAGGCCGATAAAAAAATTTAGCGGGCCTACTAGTCCATTATAAAGATTTCAGAAAAAACGATAAAATATTAGCTATTTTCAATGAATATGGTTATAAGAATAAGTATAAATGTTCGTCACTAACCGATATAAAGTTTGACAAAAATCAATACAGAAATGTAACTTATTAGAGAACGGCATCGGACATATATTTTGTGTATACCCGGGCTTAATACTTTTTTTAGGAGACGCTTTTCGGGCCGAGATCAGGCTTACATTGTTTTTCTACATATAGTCGAGTCGGGTTGGAACTAGACTTAATTGTTCTCATTTCTCAAGATGTGTAGGGCACACAACATGATTTGTAAAAGTATTAATAGCAATAAAGAACTCATGTTTACGTAATCTTTGGAAATATATTTCTTGGTGGCTCTTAAGTTCACTTTTCAACAACGCGAAAGTTTGACACATTTTCTGACTGATTTTTTACTGTAAAGATATAAAATTTACAAGTCTGACTATTAAATTATATTATAGACATTATACATATACATTATATTATAAAAAGTAAAATATTTGTTAAACACTAATTTATCTATTTGTATAGCTAGTGTTAATGTTATTAACGTAAAAGTAATTTTTTCTAAAAACTGATAAAAAATTCGAACCCAAAAGGGTTAGTATAAAATAACATATGAAATCAACGTTTCGAGCCGTCTTCAGGAAAAAATGATAGTGAAATTAATAAAAGTTTGCTTCCTGAGCGAGAGATAATGTTTCTGATAAAATAAAATCGAAATGAATCATTAAATAATCATTGCACCATAAATTATAACTACTAAGGATGTTTTTGTTAAAAATACAAATCCTGGTGAAGAAGAAGAAGAAGAAAAAAAGAACTTTAATAAGAATTTGTACAAATAAAATAAAATAAAATATAAAATCAACGTATAAAAAAAAAAAAAAAAAAAAAAAAAAAAAAGAACTTTAATAAGAATTTGTACAATTAAAATAAAATAAAATATAAAATCAACGTATAAAAATATAAATAAAATAAGATATAAATTTCACTTCAATTTTATTGAAATAAAATGCATTTTCAATTAATTATTGGAATAAATATGCATTTATCTTGACAGATACAAAACAATTTACTTATAATTACCGATATACCTCAAATTTCATTTCAATGAAATGAGGCTTCATGTGATGAATCCGATTTTGAAATTAAATCCCATTTTCTAAAATGTTTTACGTTTGTCATGATAATACTATTAATAATTATTATTTTGCTAAAATAGGGTTTTACCTTAAAACGAATTAGTATGTATCAATTCATATAGATGTCAGCACCAAACATATACAGTGAAGATTTATTTTTTCAGTACCATTGATAATGACTGATATCTTTGTACTTTTTTAAAAATTAGACATGATGAAATAAAGAAACAAAAAGAAAACTTCATTGTATGCTTAGTATACATATTGTTTATTTTAATATTTATACTTTATGTTTCCCGAAGAAATTGCTAATAATATTGTACTTTTTGTTAAGTTCGATTCAGGGCCGTAGCTACAAGTGAACAATAGGGGGGGGGGTCAAGATATTGTATGGGGGGGGGGGGTGATATTTTTTTTTTCCCTCTCTCTGACGCAAAAAGATAAATGAATGCATATTCACATCGTAGGTCCTATGTTTCTTATTAAACTGTTTTATGACTTCATTTTATGCTTAGAAAAGTATATGATGATGAAAATTTTGTGTAGGGGAGAGGGGGGAACCTTTGAACATTTTTTCAGAAAATGAATATATTTCTTACTTGAATTATATTTATTGAGTTTTAAATATTAAATAATAAAAACAACGCACTTCTTCATCATATGAACTATAAATTAAACTTTTCACAAAAAATTAAATAAGTTATGATGATGTAATAAGTTGTAACATATTTGTTCAAACCTGCCCCATGTAGGGGTACCTTTGAACAAGCAAGGGGCACCTTTGAACAAATGAATAAAATATGAAAATATTGAAAGTTTTTATAAAAAGTTGCATATGTTACAGAAATACAAAGTAATATGAATAAAATTAAATAACTACATTTTTTTAAATTACTTATTTTTTTGTTATTTAACCAAACTTAAATCCATCAAAGTTGATGTCAAAACTCATTGTTGACAAAACACAAAGTGTCCCTCCAGTTGTGTTTGGTTGTGAAAACTTTTTAACAACACACTTGAAATATACCAATGTGATATCTGATGCTTTTGTAAAATTAAATTTTTCATTTGCTATTTTTTTAAGATCTGATATAAAATTCCGTTTTATCCGTTTCAGAAACCAGAAATCATGTGTGGAAACCTGTTAAATCATGAATCATTATTTTGTATCCAGGATTTGCAATTATCCAATAAATGAATGCAACATCAGTTTAGATTTGAAACTTCCCACCACTGATACATATAGAGATTGGAATCTATGTGTGCAGTAAGGGGAATTATTAGCAGTATAAGTCCATGTTCTTTGACATTCTTAATTAATTCTTTTTGCATAAAAAATTCAGAAATAATAATATTAGATACATTAGCAACTCTTTACTTCCTAGTTTTAAGTGTTCTCTTTAAATTATTTAAATTATTATTTATCACCAGTTTGTTCGGTGTTTTTTCGCTGTTCAATGGTGCCCCAATTTTTTTGTTCAAAGGTGCCCCATCACATGGAGATCAACATTACAACGGTTTACTCAATTCGGCTCAAGAATTTGAATAAAACAAAGCTTATAAACTAAAGCTAACATCTTTGTTTAAGTATTGAACAAAAAATTAAAATTCTAGGCATAGAAGTTTGTAAACAAAAATCTTACAAGTTTATTTTCTTAAGTTTAGAATCAAGAGAGAGAAAAATTCATATCTTGTTTAGACAAAACTGTTCATACAAAATAGTACAACTTTTTATAATTATTCCCTTGAAGCAGCAGTAATGTATTACCATATACATTTTTAAAAAATAATTTATTAGAAGGAAAATATTTAGAGTGTTCAAAGGTGCCCCCCCCCCCTCTCCCCTATATAACTGGTGCAAAATTATGCATCGTGTTACCTTAACCTTCTTATGTACAAATGGGATGAAGGAGTGTTGAAACACTCATTTTAGATACAATTTAGTAACCCTGCAAAACTGTGAAAGGCTCTCAGAACTAAATTAGATATTTGAACAGAATTTCATTTGAATTTTCCGGAACAGAAATTCATTAAGTGACCTTGGAATCTTTTCCAGGGGGGGGGGGGCTCAGAATGTTTTAGGGGGGGGAGGGCTGAGCCGCCCATAGCGCCACCTTAGCTATGGGCGGTGGCGGCCTATGGCCGTAGGCCATAGGCCTATACCGCCGTGACCATAACCTATGGCCCTGGTTCGATTTAAAAAAAAAATCCCCTCTTTATTCTTATGCAGTATCTAGTCTTATCAATACTAAAGATGATGGAGAAGAAGAATATTATAAGCTATATAGCAAGCATGTCAAACTCCTTCACCATCGAGGACTAAATTAAGCATTGTGTTTCAAGCCAAACTATATATACGCGGGCCACATAAACAAACAAAATAAAATAAAATAAAAAAGAGCAAATTATATAAAGTTTTATTATGAAAAATAAATCATTGTCCAATTTGGAATTGAATAATTCCCACACCCTAATATTTTTAAAATTTACCATACTACTACTACTAATTATTATTATTTTATAGAAATAGTGACTTACTGTAAAACAAATTAGTATATATCAATTCTAATAGATGTCAGCACCAAGCATAAACAATAACGATTCATTTTCCCTGTACCATTGATAATAATTACAGTGCTCAGCAAAAGTTTAGATTTAGACAATGATCGATTACGCTTCTATATTCAGATGTATGCACCCAATTTTTGTAATTCATCTATCATACTTTACTTGTGACTTATCCTTTATTTCCAAACAATACATTTTAAATTTTACCTTTTACATAATATATAATGACCAAAAAACGAAATTAACATTGTTGCAAAAGTATAGACAATTTGTATATTTACAGAAAAATAACAACAAATTAAAATCGAGTTGCACCCGCATTGTCTGCAATTAGTGCAAGAATGTGACTTTTCATCGAAAAAACAAAATCCTGCATCACTTGGGGGGCTATTTTGTACCAAACAAGTTCAACAGCAGCTCGAAGCTCATTAACACAGAAGTATTGCAGAAATTCACATAAACTTTATGACATATGATGTTACAAAGGTTTTCATTTGGGTTTAGATCAGAGCTACACGCTGGCCAGTTGAGATCAGTAGTATTTTCAGAGTTAAACGAGGTTCTTGTTTTGTATTCAACATGCATATATGCATTATCTTGCTAGAATCCATACTTTGACCAACTAAAAATTCCCCTAATGACTAAAAATTGATCTTCAACGTATGTATGTATTCTTGTGTTGCTTGGCAACCATTGAATAACTCTACAGTTACTCGAGCATTAAAGCAAAGTGAGGACCAAATCATTAAAAAGTCATCTCAATGTTGTCGTCTTAAGAAAGTCCCAGTCTCTTTATTGCAAGTCGTACCAATAGTATGCCTACCCTTTTGGGCCATTCAAATTCCACTTTTTTTCGTTACTGAATATCATAGCGTATCATTTGGGTTCATATGACGTATGTTTGCAAGTTCATTGCATTCTCGCCTATTTGTAGCGATATTTTAAAGCTGATTGTTTTATCATTTTCATGTAAACTGATTTACCTGTTTTTTTAATTCATCTACGGATCATGTTCGTTGATACAGAAAGTCCTGACTTACTTTTAATGCGATTAGCAATCATCATTTGTGTAAATGTTAGTTTATGAATTCTTTTGTCATCTCATTTTCTGGTCACACAAGGTCTTCCAGAATTATATTTTGTGTTGAAGGAATCACCCTTAGATTATAGTTCATAGATAGAACACTTTGGACGATTCAATGCAGCTGAAATTTCTGCAACAGTCTTCCCTTTCCATTTCAGCTTTCCTACTTCAATTATCTCATTTAACTGATTATTTTTAGCTCGCGGTATCTTCACTAACTGATGCTATATCGAGGTACACTTAAATACTTCAGGCATGTGACATCATAACATAGAAATTTGCATTTTTCCATGAACAGTTGGTAAGAAATCAAAAAAGTGTCTAAACTTTTTCAATATGCAAATTTTATTTTTTTTCAGTTAGATTAAATATTATCTTATATTATAACCATTATTTTTATCCTACATTGTTTAAAATATATTTAAAAATAAGTACAGCCATTTGTAAAACTCAAGTGTTCGTATTTTTTATTTAAAGGTTAAAAAAAACCAGTGTCTAAACTTTTGCTGAGCACTGTATAAATTAATATAAGTTAACACTATTTTATTCCATATGACAAAAAAAAAAAAAAAAAAAAAAAAAAAAAAAAAACACACACACACAAATTTAATGTTTATACTGTTTTTTTTAAAAAATACATGTACTTAATTTTTCCTGCTGAAATTGGCAATAATAGTAATAATATTGTACTTTTGTTAAGTTTGATTAAAAAAAATCCCCTTTATTTATCCACAGTAGTCTTATCATTATCAAAGACGGTGCAAATGAAGAATATAACCTAACACCCCTGTCAAACTCTGTTTACAAAGCCTTGGGTTACAATAAAAAAAAGAGAGCAAATTTATTTTATTTCCGTCATACATAATGGTAAATTGTGCATGCAAAGTACACTCTTGTTGAAAAACAAAACAAAAAGTAGTTGGATGTGCCAATCCCAAAACTTTCTTCTATATCATGCGTACATTTTAATATTTAAAAAAGTAGTTACTCATGTTAATTCTTTAATAATTTTAATTCAATACTATACCAACTTCTTTTTTCATCTTAAATTTCTGCTTCAGTCAATTAATCTGAGTAAAAACAAGTTTCCGTCTCTGCACGAGCCGATGGACAATAGAATGATAGGCAGATTTTTTTTTTTCAAATTGAGGTAGGACCTACCAAAAAAAAAAAAAAAAAAAAAAAAAACATACACAAAAATTGTAGTTCAATTTGAGGCATAACTTCATACACTTTTAGGTGGTGCAACATTGTAAATGACACAAAAATTGCTATTGCAGCGCCCCCTTCCGGCGGAATATTTCAAAATTGAAGGAGGACCTGCTTGTCACAGTCAAAAACATTCACAAAAAATTTGGTTCAGTTCTATGCATATCTTCATACACTTTTTGATGGTAGTAGAATGGCGACATACGGACACACACGCAGACATACACGCAGACACACACACAGACATACAGACACACGGGCAGACAGACATTTTGTAAAAACATGTTTTCTGGACTCTCTTGCCCCTAAAACGTGTAAATCCGTCGAAAACCAGAAGTCGAAAAAAATTTCGATTACAATACTTTCTTCTATTGAAGATAGAAGAAAGTAATAACCCAAATTATAAAAATACCCACCAGAAAAATTTTAAAACAAACAATTAAAAAAAATCAATTAAAATTTTTAATATCCTAAATTTTTGAATTCATACTTAGAATGTCACTCAAAATTATGCTTCAGAACATATATAAAAATACGTTTATATTAACCCTTTATCTACTGAATTATGAATTCATGAAAATTTTATATTCTAAAGCATTTCACGTTAATTGTTTAAACTAAATTAAAAGATTTAAAAAGTCATTTAATAAATTTTTGAAGGATTTTAGAAGGATTTAGAAGGATTAATTAAATTTGAATTTACAGGGAATTTGTGCAATATTTCTAATCTCACTCAAATCTTTTATTTTAAATTCTTTTCTTAGAATTCTGTAGAATTATAAAATGTACAAATATGGTGTTCAATATTTCCGAAATGAAAAAATCCCCATCCCCCTCCGTTAGCGCCAAGAAAGCTGAAAAGATACAAAGGCAAAAGAAATAACCTTTTTAAAAATATTTTTGTTTTGCGTAACCAATAATGCTTTTGGAACAAAATAAAGTTATGCATCTGTAACTGATTCTAAACAAGATTACAACTAGTATTAAAAGAATTTTATAATAAGTAATTTTTAAGGGTACTTATATTTAAAGTCGGTAGATAAAGGATTAATGAAAAATACATTTAAATAAATGATTATTCGCACAAATGTTTACATACGTACAAAATTAATAACAATTCTGGTATTTGAAACTTTAAACGCAATGAAAATGACACAAAAATGTATTAAGTGAACTATCCTGATCTTTACGTCTTTGATTTAATTTTGTAATTGCTTCTATTTTTAAAACTAATCATGTTAGGAGCGCTATTACTTGTAATATAAACTTACTTTTCAGTTAAATCTTCTTAATCGAATCAAAAATCTAAAATACTGCACATATATTCAGGCCCCCGATTATGACTAATCGGGGCTCTGGGTAAAGATAAATTAGGGGTTTCCTTTCGAATCATTGCAACGTAATTCAAATAGAACTGATGTTCACTCATATGTGTATGTGAATGCATAAACATATTTTCGTATCTTGGATATAAATACAAGAAAATTCTTACCCCCTCACAATTCTAAATTAAATACCTTAATTAATAAAAGTATACCTTTTCTTTCCCGTAGTACAGAACAAAACTCTATTATATAACTTTAGTAATTTGTTTTATTACTTCAAGATGAATTTAGTAACTTCAACGTACGGAAAAGTTGGAATTGGAAAAAGAAAGTAAATATTTTACAATTTAATGTATGGATTTGGGGGCCCCTTAAGGTCCGAGGCCCATGGGCAAAGTCCCGATTTGCCCATGCGGTAATAAGGGCCTGCATATATTATTCTTTCGTGATGTCGAAAAGTTTCTAATGCCACGGTAATGTTGCCCCATAGAGATTTTTTAAAATTCAAAATAGCTATCAATTTTTATCTCTAGTAATATTTGCCTTATTTAATCATGGAATGTATTCCTCTCTTCTAAAAAAATAACTAACGCTGATACTCATTGTTTTGTGACCGAGGGTCCTTTCTTAATATTAAGAAAACTATTGCATAAAAAATATTTTCATTATTCCATCAAACTATTTCAAAAACTTTTGGAGACTAAAATTGAAATATTTCCACGTAAAAAATGAATATAAAATAGTTTGCCGAAAAAGTGAAAGAAAAAAAGAATATTATGTCATAACTTATCTATACAAGATTTCCACGTAAAAATGGAAAATAAAATAAATAATTTAACATTTTTTTTTTTTTTTTTTTTTTTTTTTTTAAAGCAAATATTGCTTCATTTTGGATATATAACGAATGAAAGACAGGTGAATGTAACGACTTTTTATATTTTAGACTATTGAAAATAATTGCAGAATTTGTACTTCAAACCGTAAAAGAACACTAAACTTTCTTACAATGCATGTTATATGAGAGGAAAATATATATTTTAATAAAATAATTTGTTAAGATTTATTGGTAATGGCGCATATTTTGGTGGCCATTATTTTTAATCATATAATAGTTTCACGATTTCTTTTATGAAATTTTTAATATACCCCTTATGAAAATTATAGTACATTTTTAGCGAATTAAAATTTGTGGAAAATCAATTATTTACACTCAATTATAAAAGTATATTTTAGTGTTAAGAATTCAAATACACGATTTATTCTTATTAAGGACATATTTAGCGCAACTTACCGAAGTGACCAATGTTACTGGCAGTACGAAAGCGAATTGAGGCACCAATGAAAATTATCCTGTTAAATTTTAGCTGACTTCACAATTCGACTTGATTTTCATTTCATACTGCAGTATATCGGTCAGTAACATTGGTCACTTCGCTAAGTTGCGCTGAACATGCTCTATGTGAAATCATTTGCGCAAACGATACTTACGGATTTAAAAAATATTATTATTATTATTATTATTATTATTATTATTATTACTACTATTATTATTATTATTATTATTATTATTATTATTATTATTATTATTATTATTATTATTATCTATACTATAAAGGCCAAACGTATCTGTACGTAACGCATACGTCATTTTGCGAATGGCAACACTTTCTTATGCAATTTCCATTTTGCAATTTTCGTTACTGCAAATTTTAAACTTCTAAGCATTGCACATTTTACATATTTACATCGTCGTATAGAGAAAAAAAATATACTTTTAAATGCAATTTGTTTGAAAGCTGTATCTCAATTTATTTTTGAGATATCAATTTTTTATAGTTTTTAGTACCTATTTTGTAATTGCGGCAACATAATCGCTCCATTTTCTCTTAAAATTGAAAAAATTAAAATTAAAATGCGTATACTACTTCAAAATTATCGTCTGTTATAAAATCTGGCGAGCTTCGGTTTTACTTCGTTTTTATTCTTAATTTATTATTATTATTTTTTATTTATTTATTTTTTTTAAGTTTAGATAGCTGTTAATAGTTTAGATAGCAATTAAATGTTTTTAAATAGCTTTTATTATTACAGAATTGAGAGAATAACAAAGTTTACTTATCTTCTTTCATACTACTTTCTGATGAAATCCTTACTAATATTATGAATCGGAAAGTGAGTTTGTTTGTTTGTTTGTTTGTTTGTTCCCCTTTCACGCCGTAACTACTGAACCGATTGCTTTGAAATTTTGCAGACGTAAAATTAGAAGTCCGGATTAAATAATAGGGTACTTTTTATCCCGGAAAAAATTGATATTCCCGAGGGAAAACAAAAATATAGTTTGCTTGATGGATGGATTGGAGATGGCGCTGTGTGTCGTTTAAAACAAGATAAAATATTGCAAACGAATATAAACATGTAAATTCTTACTAATATTATAAATCGGAAAGTGAGTTTGTTTGTTTGTTCCGCTTTCACGCCGTAACTACTGAACCGATTGCTTTGAAATTTTGCAGACGTAAAGTTAGAAGTCCGGATTAAATAATAGGGTACTTTTTATCCCGGAAAAAATTGATATTCCCGAGGGAAAACAAAAATATAGTTTGCTTGATGGATGGATTGGAGATGGCGCTGTGTGTCGTTTAAAACAAGATAAAATATTGCAAACGAATATAAACATGTAAATTTAGAAGCTAAATGATACGATAATGAATCCCCGAAAATGAGGAATTCCCGAGGGATGACGTACAATTTGTTTTATCGTCTAAACTGTTTTTTTACACCTACTTATATATTGCAAACGAATATGAACATGTAAATTTAGAAGCTAAATGATACGATAATGAATCCTCGAAAATGAGGAATTCCCGAGGGATGACGTACTATTTGTTTTATCGTCTAAAATGTTTTTTTTTTTTTATATCTACTTATCCTGAAATAACTATAAGTCAACGAATTACTAATTGGTATAAGTATTAGTTACGTTATTTAGTTCTTGAGGAATGCGATAGATGGCGCTGGGTGTTTTTAAAACGTGTAACGATGTGCAGTAGCTGTATAATAGTTAGGTTAGGTTAGTTTAGTGCTTTTTTTCTAGGTAGATATCTAAAGTAGTTATTGTTTTTTCGATAGGTAATTACGTCGCTTTATTCGTCGTTTAGATTGTTATAGTTTAGTTTGGGATTTTAGTTTAGTTTAGGTTTATAGTTTACTCATATTTTCACAATGCCTCGCAAACGTAAATCTAATTTGTCGAGCACCTCATCTAAAGCTCGGGCAATGAAAATTGCCCGATCTCAAGAATCGTCTCTCCATGCTGAATTAAGAAGGCGCGAACAAGCAGAGCGTCAGGCTGCTTCGAGAGCTGCTGAGCTACCATCTCAGCGCCAGCAAAGACTTGAGGAGCAAGCCGCTCGCCAAGCTTCTTTGAGGGCTTCTGAGAATGATATTCGTACTCAAATCCGTTTATCGCAACAGGCTCAACGTCAGCATGGTCAGCTCTATGTAGCGTGTTCCCGGATTTCCAGTGCCCAAAATCTGCATGTTTTTGCTCCACAAGGGAAAACATGTAATATAGTGTACCATTCAGTTTTGGTTTAACAACTAATCGTATCCAGCGTTACATTGCGCTTCTTACATTTTTCCGTGGAAATGAGAAGTTTTCTTACAGTTGTGCTTTATGCCGCAATATAACCGAACTCTACGCGGGCGAAGTCGCGGGCGGAAAGCTAGTTGAAAAATATTTTTAACACTTTCCAACAAAGTTGAAAAGTATTTATGCATTCGGTTTGTCTGGCCGTCTGTCCGTCTGGCCGTATGTCCGGATTGCCGTCTGTCCGCGCTCTAACTCACGTAAATATACTCGGATTGCCATGAAATTTTAGGACGTTATTGACATTTATCCTAGCACGAACCCTATTGAAAATGAAGTTTCTACCATGATTAGTTTATCTACAGAGAGAATCTAAAGTTTCCCATTACATTACGGCCTATGGGGAAAAATCGTTAATATACTCGGATTGCCATGAAATTTTAGGACGTTATTGACGTGTATCCTACCACAAGCCCCATCGAAAATGACGTTTCTATCATGATTAGTTTATCTACAGGGCGAATCAAAAGTTTCCCGTTACATTACGGCCTATGGGGAAAAATCGTTAATGTACTCGAATTGCCATGAAATTTTAGGACGTTATTGACGTGTACCCTAGCACAAGCCCTATCAAAAATGAAGTTTATACCATGATTAGTTTATCTACAGAGCGAATCAAAAGTTTCCCATTACATTACGGCTTATGGGGAAAAATCGTTAATGTACTCGGATTGCCATGAAATTTTAGGACGTTATTAACACTTTCCAACAAAGTTGAAAAGTGTTTATGCATTCGGTTTGTCTGGCCGTCTGTCCGAGCTGTAACTCCCGTAAATGTACTTGGATTGCTATGAAATTTTTATATGTTATTGATGTTTATCCCAGCACGAACCCTATTGAAAATAAAATTTCTACCATGATTAGTTTATTTACAAGGACAGTCAAAAGTTTTCCATTACATTGTGGTCTATGGGGAAAAACCGTTTCAAATGAATTTTAAAGGAGTTACACCCTGTTAAACTTATTCAAATTTACATGGATTCACAAAGTGCACTAAAATACGTATTTTGTAAAATAAGCTGTCAAAATAATAGTTATTATTCATTTAAAGGGTCACTAAAAAATATTCCATTACACAATAATAAAGGAGGGAATTGTTTGCGACGCATTTAATGATGTTAAACGATTGCAAGTATCATAAAATTGATATACGCCGCTGAGACTTAATATTTAACGCATAATATGAAGTGGATAGTTTTTACAGGGACACACAAAATATTTCAAACCTTATATTTTTATCCGAAATATTTTGTATTATCGATGATACCTGATGGATGGTTGAAATGCATTTTCAATTATGATATAAGATTTTAAGTTTTACAAAATGTTGCAAATTATATGGTGTAATAAATGTTACAGTTGATATACAGGGTTACACAAAAGAGCTCATAAAGGTTACTGAATATGAGAGTAATTAACTTAAAGGTGGTAGTAATGTATTTTTACGTTGAACTGCTTTCAGTTCCCTAAGAAATGTTTGTAGAATATAGGTGAAATGATATACAGGGTCACGCAAAGTATTAGCTACATTGTCACCCATATGTGATAATTTCTAAAAGTCTGATTTAAGTAGCTTTAAGAATGTGTTTGTTTCAACTAAACTTTAACAAAATATTGGCATATAGTAAAGATACTGGATAAATTACAGGGCTGAACAAAAGTATTGAAGTATTTTCCATCTATTAGAATAAAGTGCTGCAAGAGATATTTCAGCCAGTTAGGCATTTTATTGCTACACTAAATTTTCCCATTATATTGTATATATATATATATATATATATATGTATCAACCGAGAGATCAAATACAGGCTGTTCAAAAGTACTTCAAAACATATTTGGCTATGGGCAGTAGAGGTCTAAACGGGCCAATATTCAATAACGGCATTCTGGCCGGGGCGGTCTCGGGCCTTGTTTCTGAAGACTCGGGCCGGGCCGGACGGGCCTAGTCACTAATCTTTTCGGGGCGGGCCGGGCTCGGGCCTTAATTTTTTTCCTGGAGTATCAAGCCGGGCCGAGTATAACTTATTTTTTCCGTACGAAGCCGAGACTAATTTCGTTCTTCCTAGTGTTCACGGACCTAAATAATTAGTTCCTGTTGAATCTTCCCGCATGAAAATCCTTTTCTCGACGTGGAAAAGTCTGTTCATAAATCAGTAAAGTTTGGCTTGATCCAAAAATTTTTGCAAAATAGACATATACTTTTAAGTCGTCATTATTCTACAATTACACATTAGAATTTATTCTTTTTAAAGAATCGTAGATCACTAGGCCTCTTAAAATAGAATTAAACACATTAAATAATAATAATAATAAAATAAATAAAAAATAAATAAAATAAAAACATGATTATGACGGAATTTTCGTTTAAACTGAAAACTGCAAATTTCTTTTAAACTGTTCATTCATGCAAAATGAATACAACAATACGCGAAATAAAATATGTATTAAACATTTACATCTGCTAAGAAGGAAACGTATTTTTTTATCCAATGTCTTAGAAGATTTTACTTTTACCATATACCATTTTTTAGATTTTTTTTATGTATTAATAATACTAATGATAACTGAAACATTTACATACAACAAACAAAGGTTCATTAACCCCTTAAAGAGCGATGGTATAAAATCTATACTACTTAATTTTAATTGCGAAACGCCACATTGACACCAGAAATTTGAAAAGAAAATTTTAATTTTATCATGTATCTACAGAAAAGTTTTTATCTATTTTGAAATAAATTCATTTTTAAATTCTGGTGTCAATCAGTCATTTCAGCATTTTAAGAATTGAAGTGCTTTGCCCCTCAAAGGGTTAAAAGCGTAAATATCGCAGCCTATAGCACTTCTGCATAAATAGAGATTATAAACATGAAAGAAAAAAAAGACTAAAATAAGTTTTTTTGGTCTGAACTCTTCCGTTAGAGTAAAGATCAATGTTCTGTAGAAATTCACCAGAGCCGGGCCGGGCTCGGGCCAAAATTTTAACTTTCGGGCCGGGCTCGGGCCTGGAAATTTCGGCCCGTGCAGACATCTAATGGGCAGTAGCATCTTATTTCCCTAAATAACAAAGTTTTGTTAAAGATTTCAGGAAGCGTTGGAAAGTTTTTCATAATCTATGCTTAATGCATGATTTTTCTTACTTGTTAAATCTCTATGTTTTATTTTTTAGGTAGCTTTCATTACAAAAAGTAAAAAGCTACCTATTGCAGCCGTCCGGAGGAAAGCACTTCCGGAAAATTTTGGTATATTTTCACCGATCATGACCCCTAGACCCCAAAACCACCCTCCGTTCAAATGTTGACATATATATATATATATAACCATATATATATATATATATATATATATGTATCTGATTTTTGTCATGCGATAACTAACGTATTTATGAACCGATTTGAATGAAACTTGGTATGTACATAGTACATACAAATGTCTCGACCGAGTTCGTTGGTCAGCATCATCCGCCATTTTGTTTTAAAATGGCGGCCATTTTAAATTTTTTAAAAAATTTAAAATTTAAAATTAAATGCGAAAAAATTAAAAGTTGAAAAATATTTTCCTTTTACGTGTTAGAACTTAAAACAAAGATTCCAGAACACTTTTTATTTTGTCTATATCTTAAAAAATGATTGAGTTATAGAACTTTGAATTTTTCTTATGGCTGACATTTTGAAACGATCTGATTTTTGTCACGTGATAACACGCGTATTTATGAACCGATTTCAATGAAACTTGGTATGTGCATAGTACATACAAATGTCTCGACCGAGTTCGTTGGCCAGCATCATCCGCCATCTTGTTTCAAAATGGTGGCCATTTTAAATTTTTTAAAAATTTAAAAATTTAAAATTAAATGCAAAAAAAATCAAAATTTGAAAAATATTTTTCTTTTACGTGTTAGAACTTAAAACAACGATTCCAGAACACTTTTTATTTTGTCTATATCTTACAAAATGATTGAGTTATAGCACTTTGAATTTTTCTTATGTCTGACATTTTGAAACGATTTGATTTTTGTCACGTGATAACACGCGTATTTATGAACCGATTTCAATGAAACTTGGGATGTACATAGTACATACAAATGTCTCGACCGAGTTCGTTGGCCAGCACCATCCATCATTTTGTTTCAAAATGGTGGCCATTTTAAATTTTTAAAAAAAATTAAAATTTAAAATTAAGTGCGAAAAAATTAAAAATTGAAAAATATTTTTCTTTTACGTGTTAGAACTTAAAACAACGATTCCAGAACACTTTTTATTTTGTCTATATCTTAAAAAATGACTGAGTTATAGCACTTTGAATTTTGCTTATGGCTGACATTTTGAAACGGTCTGATCTGAACGATCCACAATGTTGCTTTAAAATGGCATACACTTTATGATATCGTGGAATTTGGTGACTCTCTAAATCGCTTAAAATAAAACCAGGTTGAATAAAAGATGACTAATTTCTAAAAATTCCTATTAATATACAGTCTTGACAAAAACTAGTTTCAATCTTATAAAATCACTAATTTTATAAGATTATTTCCACTAATTTGAGCTTAGTATTTTTGAACAATGTAACTTACCTTAAAATAAATAAATAAATATATAAGTATATGAAAGCTACCTCTTCCTCCCGGCATTGCCGGAAGGACTTTTTGTATAGGGTTTAGTGGTGCAAAATGTCATTAGTGACTTACTGCACTAAAATATTTTGGGCAGATAATTACTCAATGCTTTTGAAAACACGCAAGTTTCCATATAAAGTTTCCATATTTTTTAGCACTTTCCAACAAAGTTGAAAAGTGCTTATGCATTCGGTTTGTCTGTCCGTCTGTTCGTCTGTCTGGATGGCCGGATGGCCGTCTGTCCGCGCTCTAACTCCCGTAAATATACTAGGATTGCTATGAAATTTTTATACGTTATTGATGTTTACCCTAGCACGAACCCTATTGAAAATGAAGTATCTACTAATAAATATATATAGAACAAAAGATCGTGTTGGTACATTCCGATAAAGGTGCTATGTTGTTGTTCTAAATTAAAAGTCTTGAAGTCTTTCTTGTTTTTATTCCACAAACACAAACACTAACACAATAACAGTTACACATAACATTTAAAAAAACTATTAAAAAATTATCATCAATATTATAAGAAATTCCAGGAGAGCATGCCAAGAATTGTTCTATATTCCGAGACGAAAAAATTATTCCAAAACTGAAGTAAAAAGCAATAGCTTTCTGCCAGGTTCGGGAACATTACGTAACGGCGTGAGAGACAGTTAACTCCGCCCACAGACACGTGATACAGTAAATTCGTAACATACTGCCCCGCCATGAACAAGGGGTTCATCAAAAATTTTAAGAAAATAATGTTAAGAAATTCAGTTAAATATTTAGTATAATATTATTTAAATTAATATATATTCCAAGTATAGATTTAAATTCAGATATAAAAATTTATAAGAAACAATAATATCTAAGATAATAAAGATTCAAGAGTGAAACCAAGAAAGCAAAGCAAAACATTTCAAAAAGATAATCAAATATTAAAGTAAATTGCTTAAATTTAAATTCAATTCAAGATCAAGCATATATATACATATATATAGTCCTGGAAAGTGACATAAAATGTCCATACTCTATCTAGGGTAAATCATGCTATACTTTTAAAAAGAGACATTCTATACACTAATAGTCTGAGAACGAATATAATTCTAATATAATATTTAACTATCATATTTAAATCAAGATCACAATAAAATTGCAAATATGAAATTCAAGAAATAATGCAAATATTTATATATT
Organism: Maratus speculifer; assembly: GCA_964019185.1. Classification (NCBI taxonomy): domain Eukaryota; kingdom Metazoa; phylum Arthropoda; class Arachnida; order Araneae; family Salticidae; genus Maratus; species Maratus speculifer. The sequence goes on from OZ025291.1 coordinate 118,279,272, forward strand.
TCAATACTTACTCAAGACATATTTCAGTAAATAAAATTATATCCTAAGGCTAAAAAAAAACAGATAAATATATAGTATAATAATGTTCTAAAATGTTCTGTTACTTGAAAGAAAAAGAAAGAAAAAGTTTTACTTTCAGTTCTGAAGCTCCAAATTGTACAGCAATTGTACAGGTCGTTTTATAATTGATGATTCAGTTTTTATCTTGCAAGCCCTCACCTTGCCATCTCTTCCAGGAAATAACTCAAGAATTCTACCTAATTTCCAAAAATTTCTAGGTAAATGATCATCTTTGATCAAAACTACATCGTTAACTTTAAATTGAGGAATGTTAGTTTTAACCGAACTAGAATGAGCAGATCTCAAATTTAGCAAATACTCATTTTTCCATCTTGACCAAAAAGATCTCATTAACTTTTCTCGATAGTTAAAAGCTTTTACAAAAATTTTCCTGGAAGAGAAATTTGAATCAAGGTGAAGTCTTATTGAAGGTAGTGAAGTTATCCTTTTTCCTAAAATAAAGTGCGCTGGAGTTAAAGCAGTTGGCTCTTCGGCATCACTACCAACGTAAGTAATTGGACGGGAATTGATCATTCCCTCAATTTCAAGAAGAACAGTGTATAACTCATCAACAGTCAGAGAAGATTTTCCAAGAGTTTTCCGCAGGGCAACTTTTACAGTGCTAACCATACGTTCGTAGAATCCGCCCCACCAGGCGGCTCGTTCAACAATGTACTTCCATTTGATGGAATTTGAAGCACAGTAATTTTTCACATCTTCATGATTTATTATTGTCCACAGATGTTTCAATTCTTGATCGGCACGCTTAAAAGTACGTGCATTATCTGAAAATACTAACGATGGTAAGCCACGTCGAGCAATAAACCGTCGAAAAGCAAGAAGAAATGTCTCAGTTGACAAACTGCTGACAAGTTCAAGATGAATACCTCTTGTCACTGCACACGTTATTAGAAGAATATAATGTTTAGTATTGTCATATTTCACAAACAATGGACCCGCAAAATCAACACCAATAACCGAAAATGGAGCTGCTTGATCCACTCGATCAGCTGGTAGTGGAGCCACTGTTTGGTTTCCTGGCAAAGAATTGAATTTTTTGCAAATAATACAGTTTTTAAGAAGAGATTTTATCGTTTGTCTGGCTCTAGTTATCCAGTATCTTTCCCTTAACTGAACTAATGTGTGAGCTACACTAGAATGAAAAACTTTTTCGTGGGAATTCCATATTAATAATTTTGTGAACTTTGATTTAGGTGGGAGAATAATAGGATGCTTTTCATCCGTTGACAAATGAGATTTCTGTAATCTTCCTGAAACGCGTAATATATTTTCGTTATCCAAGAAAGGGTTTAAACACAATAAATTAGAATCTTTAGGGATAGGTTTTCCATTTTTTAAGCAACTAATTTCATCAAAATAAAATGCATTTTGCTCAATTTTTATCCAAAACTGTTCTGCATTATATAATTCATCTGACGTAAGAGCACCTTTGTTATCACAGTTTCTTTTCAGTTTCTCTATAAAGCGTAATACCCAAGCAGTCACCCTTAATAATTTTCTCAAATTATTAAATCTATCAGGATCAATAATTTTTTCATAAGTTATTGCTGAGCTAACTATAACTTTAGATTTATACTCAGATTCAATATCTTTGTCAATTGGATCAAATTCAACTGCATTTACTATAGGCCAATTGCTTTCTGGCTCATTCAACCATTGTGGGCCATGCCACCATTTTTTTGAGTTTATTAATTCTTTAGTAGATAACCCCCTAGTTAATAAATCTGCAGGGTTATGTTTTCCTATACAATGTTTCCAACAATTGGGATCTGTGATTTCCTGAATCTCGATAACTCTATTAGAAACAAACTGTTTCCATTTAGACGGGGAACCTCTGATCCAGTGTAATACTATGGTAGAATCACACCATAAATATATCTTCTCGATCCACTTAAAAATATCCTTCAAGTGCTTAACTAATCTTGCTGCTATTACAGCGCCCATTAGTTCTAAGCGAGGTAACGTTATTTTTTTAATCGGGGCTACCCTTGCCTTAGAAATTACCAAATTAGAGTTAAAAGTATCATGTGACGTTTTATATCTAAAATACGCCACTGCTCCAAAAGCTTTCAATGAAGCATCAGAAAATATATGTAACTGTATATTTTCTCCATCTACAAAATCGGGAAAATAATACCTAGGAATTTTGATTTTTTGTAAATCCTTAATTTCAGTACAACATAATAACCACTTATCTTTAATTTCGCCTGAAAATTCATCATCCCAATCCAAACCAAGTTGCCACAATTCTTGCAAGAGACACTTTAATCGTATCAAATAAGGAGAAATAAATCCAGAAGGATCAAAGATTTTTGCAGCTATGTGAAGTACATTTCTTTTGGTGCATTTAAATTCATTTAAATCTGATAATACTGATGTTAAATTCAGACACAATGTATCTTCCTTATTACTCCAGTTAAGACCTAGTACTTTTAAATATTTATCAGAATGTTCATTTATTTCAATTTTTGGATTGGAATTTTTCCACAATTTTTTTAACTCCTCAGAGTTGGTGTCAAACTTTCTCATAGTCATGTTTGTGTCTTTCAAAATAGAAACAGCGTCAGAAGATAACTGAAATGCTTCTTGAACAGTGGAACTTCCATAAAAAAGGTCGTCCACATACAGCGAATTATTTAACATTTCGTAAGCGAGAGGATGCGAAATTTTATATCTCATAAGATGGGTTTTAATAGTCGCTGCCAAAACATACGGTGAACTGGTCACGCCGAAACAATGTCTATTAAAATGATACAGTACTACTGGTTGAGATCTGTCACAATTTTTATAATACAAAAAACATAAGAAATTTCTGTCGCATTCTGAAACCTGTATTTGTAAGAAAGCTCTAGCTATATCTCCACAAAACCCTACCTTATACTCTCGAAATTTCAAGATAACATCTACTAAATCAGCATTTAAATTTTCCCCCGAAAGAAGACATTCATTTAAACTGTAATTAGATGTTTGTTTACTGCTAGCGTCAAATACGACGCGTGTTTTAGAGCTATGAGAAGATTCCTTAATTACTTCCCTGTGCGGCATTGTATACCTATTAGAGCAATTCTCATCACACATTTGTATTATTTTCTCTTGAAATTGTTCTTCCATGACTGAATTATATCTTTTAAATAATGTTTCATCCTTATCAAAACGCTTTTCTAGATACATAAATCTTGTCTTTGCAACATAAAAATTATTGCTTAAATTATTTCGCAAATCTGTTGATTTCCAAAGCAAAGGAGCTTGATATCTACCATTTATAAATTTTAAATTGTTTTGAAAAACATCTAAATTATCCGAAGCTAATTTTGTTTCGTTATTTGACAGGAATGACTCAATGTTCCATAAACATGTCAGATCTTTCTCTTTAGATGAACAAAATACATTTAAACAATGATCAGAATTGATTAACTGGTTATCTGGCAGCTGTCCAACAACCGTTTCGCCAAAAATAGAACCTTGAAAATATAATTTATTGTTTATTTTTGCAAACGATCCTGTCAAAGTTTGATGAATGTAATTCGCGCCAAGAAGGATTTGAACGGGATAATCTATTTCGAAAGTGTCAGCAAATTTGATTTTTTTAGAAATGACATTTATTAACTGAGGATTTACATTTTGCAATAATTGAGTGCCACAAATTTCATCAGTAATTAAAGCTTCAACATCAATAGATTTATAAGGAAAAAATCTACTTTTTAAAGTTATTTTTACACATTCAAATTCAGATTCAGTAGGTGTTCTATTAGAAAATGGGTAAATGAAAAGTTTTTCTTTTCTTAAGACTTTTGCATTTAAGGCTTTCGCTAAATCGCTTCGAATAAATGTTTTAGTAGAAGCTGAATCATACAATATTCTAGCGATTATTTTTTTACTTTTACTTTCGACTTGTACGAGAGCTGTCTGAAGTAACGTCGTATATTTTTTCTTCGAATTCTCTGATTCATGGACAGATGACATAACGGTGTCATTTTCGGGAATTTGTTTATCTTCTTTTATTTCAGAATTAGCATTTTGAACTAAATTTTTGGATTTTGTTTGGGGGCAAAACAGGTGGTTATGTTGATAACTCTCACATGTATTACATGGTTTAATTTTCACTTTACAAACTGATTGTAAATGTTTATAAAAACAGCGATAACACCTGCCTTCTTTTTTCAGTTTATATCTTTTTTGTTCATTTGTTAAGATTTTACATTCTAATCCAGTATGGGAATTAGAATTGCAAAAAATACAAGCATTCTTAACAATTGTATTCAATGCAGCCGCTGACGGGAAACTACTTTTTGTTTTAAATTTATACTTAGATTGTTCAGTTTTCGAATGAAATGTGTCCTGATTTTTTAAGGAAGGTCCTGAAATTAAATTTGCAGCTTCTAAAGATTCAATTTCAAATTTTATAAACTGCATCAATTCATCAATATCACCCGCTTTATTAGGATCTTTTTTCCTATGGAATTCCACCACTAAATTATGTGGTAATTGTTTTAACAATATAGGGATTAACAAATATCCTAACTTATCCAAATCAATACCCATAGATTGTAAATTTCGGATACTAACTTCACTTTCATCATAAAGATTCCTAAGCGCTCTAATATTTGAAGAAAACTTAACGGGTTCCAATTCCAGTAATTTGTTAACAAAACAACTTATCAATTGTTCTTGTTTTCCATATCTTTCTCTTAGTAAAGATAAACAAGACTTGTAGTTTTCTTCTTTTAAGGCAAATCCTGCTATTGTTTTATAAGCTTCACCAGTTAGGAAAGATTTCAAATATAAAAATTTATCAATAGTGCTTAAAGATTTATTTGAATCAATAGCGCTTTCAAAACTATTAAAAAATTCCAAAAATTTTTTGGGATCGCCATTGAACGTGCTAATGTTGAGTTTCGGTAAATTTACCGAAATTTGTGATTGCGAAGCTGTATTAATATGAGAAATATTGTTATTTTGAACAGATTCAGCTTGTTCGATTTTAAATTCATTTAATTTTAATCTAACACTAGATTTAGATTCCATAATTGATTCATCATACTCAAGGGACTTTTGAATTTCGGTTTCGAATTGTGTTCCGTCTGTAATTATTTCTTCAATTTTTTCATTTAGTGTTTTAAGTTCATTTTGTTTTTCTTCTAAATTTAACAGATATTCTGACAACTTAAATTTATCACTAGAACTTTGAGTATTAGCACTCGAAATGAAAGTTTCAATAGTACTAATTAACTTAGTACATGATGTTCTTAAAACTTTTCTTTTTGCTTTTAATTTCTCAAGCGATTCCATTTTTAACTAGTAACAGAATTAATAATAATAAATAAAAAAGTACGATACCTTTGCTTCGAACTTACAGTTCGAATTTATCCTACAGGATGAGCTCGTTCATGACTATATTCCAATAATTCAAGGAACTAAATTTCTTTAAGTTCGCGCGTTTTCGGCACCATAATAAATATATATAGAACAAAAGATCGTGTTGGTACATTCCGATAAAGGTGCCATGTTGTTGTTCTAAATTAAAAGTCTTGAAGTCTTTCTTGTTTTTATTCCACAAACACAAACACTAACACAATAACAGTTACACATAACATTTAAAAAAACTATTAAAAAATTATCATCAATATTATAAGAAATTCCAGGAGAGCATGCCAAGAATTGCTCTATATTCCGAGACGAAAAAATCATTCCAAAACTGAAGTAAAAAACAATAGCTTTCTGCCAGGTTCGGGAACATTACGTAACGGCGTGAGAGACAGTTAACTCCGCCCACAGACACGTGATACAGTAAATTCGTAACATCTACCATGATTAGTTTATCTACAGAGAGAATCAAAAGTTTCCTATTACATTACGGCCTATGTGGAAAAATCGTTAATATACTCGGATTGCCATGAAATTTTAGGACGTTATTGACGTTTACCTTAGCACGAAGCTTATTGAAAATGAAGTTTCTACCTTGATTAGTTTATCTACAGGGCAAATCAAAAGTTTCCGATTACATTACGGCCTATGTGGAAAAATCGTTAATATACTCGGATTGCCATGAAATTTTAGGACGTTATTGACGTTTACCCTAGCACAAGTCCTATCGAAAATGAAGTTTCTACCATGATTAGTTTATCTACAGGGCGAATCAAAGGTTTCCCATTACATTACGGCCTATAGGGAAAAATCGTTTCAAAGGAATTTTAAAGATGTTATACCCTGTCAAAGATATTAAAATATGCATTCTATAAAATATAAGGTGAAAATGTAGCTATTATTCATTTACAGGGCCACACAAAAGAATTCCATTAGATAATGGTAAAAAAGGAAATTGTGTGTGACATATTTTAAATATATTAAGCTTTTTCATGTATAATAAAATTGATATATGTCACTGAAGCTTAATATAAATTATACGTCTTGCATAATATGAAGTACATAGCATTTACAGGGCCACGCAAAAGATTTCAAGTAGTACATTTTTTCCGAAGTACCATATATGTGTCCGATGATGGCTGATGGAGGGATGAAATGCATTTTAATTATGATATGCGCGTTTATATTTCGCTAAATATATGCACATTATATGGTGTGTATAAATGTTATAGTTGATATACAGGGCTACCCAAAAGAGCTCACCAACGTTACTGAATATGAGCGTAAATTATTTAAACGTGGTTCTTAAATAAGCTATGCATTTTTACGCTGAGCTTCATTCAATTTACTGAGGAATGTTTGCAGAATATAGATAAAAGGATATACAGGGCCACGCAAATAATTCGGTACATGGACGCCTATGAATGATAATTTATGAGAATGTGATTTCAGTTGTTTTAAAAGTGTTTTAGTTTACAATAAATTTTAGCCTAATGCTGACGTGTAATAAAGGTACAATGTAAACTACAGGGCTGAACAAAAGTATTCAAGTATGTTTCCATCTAATAGTATGAATTGCTGAAAAAGAAATTTCAAGCTACTGGGTATTTTCTTGCTAAACGAAATTTTCCCATTATATGAACTGACATATGAAATACAGGGCTATTCAAAAGTACTGGAATATATATTTGGGTATATTTGGCTATGAACTATTATTTCCCTAAATAACAAAGTTTTGTTAAAGATTTCATTAAGTGTTGGAAAGTGCTTCATAATCTATGCTTAACGCATGATTTTTCATACTTGTTTTCCTTCTGCATTTGTATTGATACTAATTTTGAGAGGCCAGATGAAATGCTTAAATAAGTAAAAATGACGCTATATTTAAAAGAAAACGATCATTTTCTTAGATAAAACTAAGCATTTTAATACAAATGCGTTTAAATAAATATAAATTATGGCAATCTTTATTATTCGGTACCAAGATTAGCAGTCAAGTTCAGAGTGAGACTGTTCACTTTAAAGATGTTAACAATCGTAACTTCAAGCTTTGAGTTAAAATGATTTTAAAATATGATCAAAGTGAAAGCAATTTTTAAACATGGTGATTAAGGATATGAAAAGTGTGTATGCAAATTTTAAGAAGATGAAAATGATGACGGGTTTAGATTCACGTGAAATTCTATGATCTTGTCAATTTGGAATAAATTTTGTTTTTTTTTCATTCATAATTATGCCAAACATAAGAGACTCAATTAAAAGCTTCATCATGATAACTGATTTTTATTATAATTTACTGATTACATATGCAATTAAAATTTAATTTTAATAATTTTGATAACTGAGTTTTATAGTATTTTGTTAATTTTAGCTTAAAATAATATTTATTTGAGAGTTAGACTGACCAATAGAAGAAGCATATTTTACTGTAACTAATTTTGTAGATTTATTATATGCAACAGTTCTTTTTAAATAGTTTCTTTCGTCGAATTTCGACGGGTTCCACCTCGTTTTAATAAAGTGACAACAAAAGAATTGTAAACAAATAAAATTAATTGTTAAATTCGTTACATAAAGTGTTAGTCCAATTCGAAGGTTGAACATTGAACCGACTAAACATATTTATTATTAAAGTAATTACCATTAGCATTATTTTAAATATGTTTGCCATTTAAAAACAATTTATGGAATTTCGCTGAATTTACATTTCTAAAATTAAAATGCGCCAAAATGTAAAACAACGTTTTTGCTTAATAAATATTCAAAATTAATATAAAAAAGTATTATTAATTTCAAATGTTTATCTTATGAAACAATGCTTCGCGAATCCAAACAAAGCATGGTTTTTGCTAGTTTTATTATTATTATTATTATTAATATTATTATTATTTAAGTTAGAATAATTTAGAAAGGGAAAATCATCTCCTTGGAGCTAGTGGGGATTTTTATCTACAACCAATATTCAAATTTTCCCATTTATTTTGCTTTTATTTCTTACTAAAAAATTCCTTTAAAAATAGCGCATTAAAAAATAAACAATGTGCAACAATTTCGAAAAATTCACATTAACATTATTGTTGTATAAAATAAATTAAATTAAAATTTTTTTCATGGAAAAAAATCCATTGAATTTTTTATTTATTATATAAACTAGTTAAAAGATTAAAATTGATAAAATAATAGGTATTATGTATCAGTCTGAAATAAATTAAAATAAACCTTTTATGGGTTTTCTACCGAATATATTTGAAACAAAAATTTTCAAAATGACAATAGATTTTACCCTGCTCAATCATAAAAGACATGCTTTGTACACGGTAATAACAGCTCTTACAGCTCAGTCAGTAAGATGTTCTTCCTTTATCAAGAGGTCTCGGGTTCAATCCCCAGGACGTTTAAAAACAAATTTTTATAAAAATTAAATGAAATGATACATCAGTTTAAATTTACTCGAATAATTATAACTTATTGAGGCCTACTGAAGATTGAGTAATCCACTAATTTCGAAAATTAAATTATTAGCATTAAAAAATAATTTACAGAGTCTTGTGTATTTTTACCGATGTTAAGTTACAGAGTCTATTGTAAATTTAGTGAATAATTTTTCTGTTATTCAACATTATCTCTGTTTTTCTAATGTCTGTAATATTACGTAAGACTTAAGATAAAGTATTACCTGTAGAGTCTCTGTAATTTCACAGAACACTTTTTTTTTTAACAGTTTATTGTTACAAAGCAAGACCACATTTAATAAACACAGTCATATTTAGTGATATTAATTGTCAGTGTATACAAAATCATTGACCAGATTTTTGTATTATATGAGCATTTTTCATGATTTCATCTCGTGTAAGAGAAAACAAATTAAGTTTATTGAAAACAATACTTCAATATCTACATTATAGTCAATTATAAACAGAAATTTTGCTTCAAGTGAACCATTTTGTTTAATTGGTTGAATATTACTACTAATATTACTAATACTTTTAATAAGAATAAAAGGATTACACCCTTGACTATATTCACAATATTGTTTGTGTTGTTGTGCTCTATGACATCCCTTTTTAAGTGCGTTCATAATTATATAAATACGTAGCACTATAGTCGTCGTTCTGTGCCTCCATCTGTCCGCATATAACAACACAAAAAGTAACGAAACAAATCGTTTGAAATTTAAAATATATAATTATTACATAATTTTGTCAAGTCATTTCAAATTTTATGAAAATCGGATGTATAGTTCAATTACAGGGACAATCAGAATTATTCCTTTATATTATAGATAATGGGAAAAAATAGTTTCAACTGCATTTTAATAATGTTACACTCTTTCGAACATAATAAAATTCATTTGCACCTATAAAACATATGCTAAAATATACATTCTGTACAATCTGGGGCGCAAAGTATAGTTTTTATTAATTTACAAGGCCACACAAATATATTCTATTACATAATGGTATAGCGGGAAACACTGTTTGGGATGCGCCTTAGTTATATTAAACTATTTCACATTTTATGAAATTGATATACGTTACTGAGATTCACTACAAGTTGCTTTCTGTATAATAGAAAGCTGACAGTATTTACAGGGTCACACGAAATATTTCAGATATTGTACTGTATCCGAAGAACTGTTTATTTAAAAAAAAAATCATTATACTACAAACGCACCTCATTTTCTACGTTTGACGTGCAATTTCAGACTTGTTTCTATTGTACGAGTTCAACAATAAATCGACTTAAATACTCAAACTACCATGAAATTTACATTATGTCCTTTTAAAATGTTTTCCCGCCAACTCACATTTATTTATTTAAAGTAAAAAAAGAGATAGAAAATGCAATGCACTGCTAAATTTTACGCTAGTAAGTATAATTTTAGTTCATTCATACCAGACTTTGCATGTTACAAACATCCACTTTCAAAGCTTTTTTAGGTTTTAAAAAACTCAAATATCATATTTTAAATCGCCAGAGAAGATGCTTCATAGTATCAAACGATAAAACGTCAAGCCGACATTTTAAAAAGGGGATCATTAATACCATTTAGGTACACAATGTAATTTTATAAAGTCCTTATTTATCCCTTTAACTCAATATGTAAAAAGGAAGTATTTTTAGAAACAAATTATTGATTTTGTGATAAAAAAAGAAGGTGCCTGAACTTCCAAAATTTTAGACTGATAAAAACACCGTAAATTAGCATAAAAGGTATTTCATGTCGTGAAAAAAAAAAAAAAAAAAAAAAAAAAAAAAATCTATGAGTTACTTAAAACCATAAAAGCGAATTATCTTAAATGATGTAATTTAATCTTAAAAAAAAAAAAAAAAAAAAAGATTAAACTTTTTTTTTTTTTTTTTTTTAAATAATGATTTGCGTGGGAGTTTTCATTTGAGCTCATTCGAAAGGCAAATTAAAGAATGGATACTCATAAAATTTAATTTTCAACGCGTTTTCAAAATGTGCCAGATGGTTTTATAAATATAAGAATTAATTATTTTTATTAGTTTTGGAATATTTATACATTAAGGTCATATACGATTATGCCGATTTGCGAATTGTGAAATCAGTAAATTTTTCACAATTAAATCATGATTTCAAGAGTTTTGAAAGATTGTATTTTCTTTCGAATTTTGATGAGTTAAAACAGACACAAATAATTCTGCGCAATATTTTAAAATTTCAATTTGTAAGGGAGAGTTTAATGGGATGACAGGGATGAAAACTCAAGGATACCATCTTCCGTTTTAATATATAAATGCAATCCCGAGAAGAAGACGCAAATCCACTGCTTATGGTAAGATACATTAACAATGATTAGATTTTATCACAGTTAATAATATAAATAAACATAAATTCAATTCGTTAGTTTTGGTTTTGAAACCCATAAGAAATGTCATCAATATATACAGGGTTGTTATAATTAAAGTTCGCCTATTCAAAAGGCTCTAGAGCCGGTTCTATGGCTCCAAACGTAGCAAAATTTCACTAGTACGTAGTTGAAGAGATGCGCTCTGCAAAAAACGAAAAAAAAGTTAGTTAAAAATTTTGTCAATAGATGGCGCTGCACCACTATTTAAGCCGATATTTGCAGAGTTCTTTATTTTGTAAAAAAGAAAATACAGGAAACTTTATTTAACAGTTTCTAAAAGTAAACTTTTTGAGATTCGTTATATCAGTTTCGGTCAATCCAGATGAAACATACAAAATTTCACCCAACGTTTGAAAAACATAACATTTTATTCAAATTTTGATGAACGACGTCAAAGTGACGTGGCAACTTCGAAAACTTGAAATACCCTTCTAACCAACTGACGAGTTAAAACTTGCTGATAAAGTGTGTCTGTAATTTTTTTGACACTGGTACAGTTGATTGTTTCAGAAAAGCATTTGAATCTACGCTTTATGGAGAATGGTAACTTTGAAAGAAAATCCACTTCTTATAAAGTTATTTTATCAAAATAACAGCAATCCAGCTGCAGCTCTTCTAGAATTCCGGAAATTAAAAAATATTAGGCGTGGATCAATGTCGGATCGTGGAGTTCACAAAATGGTTAAAAAGTTCGAGGAAACAGGAAAACGATGAATAACGCATCACTTTTCTCGCAGTGGAAATCGTCATATTGACTTCATTCGCAATAGCGGGCATATTACATTACCAAATGATGACTGGCTTGCTAAATCAAAGGCAGCAGTAGCAATATCTTCAATGCTAGAAATGTCTACCTTTTTTCGTCCTCTGCCAGGAAGAATGTCGAGTTTTCCTGTTTCCTCAAACTTTTTAACCATTTTGTGAACTCCACGATCCGACATTGGTCCACGTCTAATATCTTTTAATTTCCGGGATTCTAGAAGAGCTGCAGCTGCATTGCTGTTATTTTGATAAAATAACTTTATAAGAAGTGCATTTTCTTTCAAAGTTACCATTCTCCATAAAGCGTAGATTCAACTGCTTTTCTGGAATAATCAACTGTACCAGTGTCAAAGAAATCACAGACACACTTTATCAGCAAGTTTTAACTCGTCAGTTGGTCAGAAGGGTATTTCAAGTTTTCGAAGTTGCAACGTCACTTTGACGTCGTTCGTCGAAAATTTGAATAAAATGTTATCTTTTTCAAACGTTGGGCGAAATTTTGTGTGTTTCATCTGGATTGACCGAAACTGATATAACGAATCTCAAAAAGTTTACTTTTAGAAACTGTTAAATAAAATTTCCTGTATTTTCTTTTTAAAAAATAAAGAACTCTGCAAATATCGGCTTAAATAGTGGTGCAGCGCCATCTATTGACAAAATTTTTAACTAACTTTTTTTTTCGTTTTTCGCAGAGCGCATCTCTTCAACTACGTACTAGTAAAATTTTGCTACGTTTGGAGCCATAGAACCGGCTCTAGAGCCTTCTGAATAGGCGAACTTTAATTATAACAACCCTGTACATTGACAGGAATCAGCGGCGAAGCTAGCGGGGGGCGGAGCGGACGGTCCGCTCCGGGTGTCACCCTCTAAGGGGTGACACCCAATTATTATTTTCAAATATATAAATATACACACACACATATATATATAATCTTGTATGGTTTTGAAAAGAAGTTCAGAAATAAAAGGAAATTTATAGCGCACGATGCAATAGAGTTAATTTTCCTTTCTTTGAGAAAGTGAAATTTTTTGCAGAACGGTGTGTCTAAATAAGATATGCTCCAGGGAATAAAAGCCAACCTACATAACGAGTCGGTAACAAAAGCAAACTTTAAATGAAAGAATTTTCTTTTACCCATAGACTTATGCGGACTAACAGTTGAGTAACAAGTCACTCCTGTTTTTTTTTTTTTTTTTTTTTTTTTTTTTTTCCCCAAGAGGACAAAAGGTAAATAAGGAATGATATGGACATTTGTTATAATAACGTAGAATTGTGATCGAAAAAATATTACAGATCGGCGTTGGTAGGGGGGGGGGGTATGACACCATGGTGGCACAATTTAAATCCGCCCAATTTAAATTTAGGTGTCACACATCCTAGCTACGCCACTGACAGGAATTATACTATGTTCTATATATGCATAAACAATAACAAGACATACGAAATGTTAATTTTCGAAATTCGTCATTTTTCCAGATTAATTGATGAGTTGCGATCGCTATAATAAATCCTTTTCAAACTAAGGCTAATCTGACTGGGATATTTTTTTAACAATTTCGGGTCCGAGTTTTTTTTTTTTTTGAGAACAAAATTGTTTTTACTTTAATAATGCTAATCGTAGCTATCCAAATACTTAAGTTTAAAGAATATCTCATTGCTTGAAATGTAGCGATTGTACTTATTTTGAATACTATTCAATTCATATTTATCTGATAATTGGTTCAGAAAGTGCTTTTGGAGACATTTCGAAAATATCGTATTACACCAGGATTTAACAGATATACAACTTTCTAATGTTTTTTGCATTTTACCACACATGATTAGTTCAAGAAATTAACATATATTTTAAATTTAAAGCATTTTGAGCATGTTATTCTTATTATAAATGAAGTTATAATAAGAAAAGCATAAACATATACACTGTTAAAAATCTTGTCCTAGTTTGAACCAAATTTTGGCCCCCAGTAGCTGTCACCATAAGATGGTGAAATCTCATTTTGGATGGTGAACCAACATTTGGAGCTTCCTATTTCAACATCGTTCCAACTATTGGAACTATGCTTCAACAGGAGCTCCAAATATTGGTTCAAGATTTCATCATCTTACAGTGACAGCTATTGAGCACCAAAATTTGGTTCAAACTAGGACAAGATTTTTAACAGTGTACTATCATTTCTATAAGTAGAAAGCTCTGTTTTGGCTGTTGCAAAACTGAAATGGTGTCAAGTCAGTATCTCTGTAATAATAATATAAATGGCATGGTGTGATTGAATATGATAAGTGACATCAATCGTTCAATAGCTTGGATAAAAATCTTATCTGTAACCACACACACACAAAAAAGAGCAGAATTTGAGCACTCGCAATCTTATTATTATTTTTTAATTTTAATGTCCTTTCTGTAATGAGGGCAATTAAATTACGCTATATTTTGGGGTAAAAGGAAAAAAGATAGAGATAATAAAATTTCTTCTTTTTCGTAATTTTAAAATTGAAATTGAAATTATCTTTTATTTCAATCGACAATGGAGACAATATTGTATTTAAATTACATTTTTCAGGCAATTATAATATAAAATTGTATTTCGATTGTTAGGAATAATATTTTTTTAGAGACCAATAAAATAAAATAAAATAAATTAAAAAAAATGTCTTATGTCATCTTTAGCTTGATTCAACTTCTATAGAAAAAAATCCCTTTTTGTGGAAAATACAAAGAAAAAAAATGAAAATTATTAAATTATGTTTTTGTCGTACGATTCAAATTAAAATTGAAAAATGTAATTATTAAAAAACAGAAAAAAAAGGTTTTAAAATAAGAATTATAAGATCTTGTGTTAAAAGCGGAAAATATGGGAATATTATGAGAAAATATTTACATATAAGAATTAAACAAGTATTGTAAGTATTAAAAATTCAAAATAATGAAATTATTGTACTCGAAATGCGAGAAATGATAATTATGTCATATGTCATAAGTCAAATAACCAAATATTAAATATCATCATATTTAAAGCGCCTACAATAATTAAATTATTACGCGTGAAAAACCTTAAATGTTGATTATTGTGTGTATTTAAAAAACTCAAATAATATTCACAATCCCGTGAACCAAGAACAATCTTATTGAAATTTTGTACATTTCAAAGTAGACTGACAATGATTGGACGAAGGATTTGTTTGTTTTTTCAATTACAATTAATTTTAAAAGATTGTAAATTGCACTAAAATTTGTACTGTTTCGCATATAACTCAGCTAAAAATTCAGTTTTCAAATTTTACTTAAACTCTTCGTTCAATCACAAGCTATACTTATCTACTAATAGTTTTTTCTTTTCTTCTTCTTCTTCTTCTTTTTTTTTTATTTTTATAAATTTTAGATAAAGCTATTGTGAGTTATTTTGATTAGTTATTTACGAGGACACTTTTTTAAGAGTATCTGGAGACCAAGTCCCACTGGTTGAGTTTTCAAAATTTTATAAAATATTGATGAATGAAAATTTTATAAAATATTGTTTAAATGTTGGTGTTTTATATGTGCTTAAAATTTAAATAAAATTATATATATATATATAATAATAAAAGAAATATACTTCTTTAAACCTTCGAAACCACAAAAACAGCATCCTTTGAGAAAAATCTAAACAGTTCCCTGACAAATTCAACTGTGCGGCTGAAAATGTTAAAGAGGAAATTTATAGCAAAATAAAACTAGTCGTTGGGGACCACCGTAATACCATCATGGATGTGCATAATATAAAATAAAACAGGTGTAAACAAACTATTTATAAAATGCATCATAATTCCAAAATAAAATTTAAACATATTTTTAAATATTTTTAACACAATGAAATGCTCTATTACGGAATTTGATATCTCATCGACCAATTTCGATAAATAATATAAATCGCCAAACTATTCGTAAACTACACAAATTTGCATAATTTTTATTTTGAATAACGAAATAACAAATAAATTAGTAAAAGATTAACAATACTATAAATAAAACGTCGAATTAAAAATCACTTGATGATATTACAAACTCAAATAATGTGTTTAATGTCAAGTGAATGTTTCATTTATGATAAGCATTACTGGCATTTAAGCTTACAGTTTGGCGATAGTTTTTTAATCGATGGGCTAATCAAGTGTTACCGGATTGCGTAAAAAAAGCACCCCTATAACTCCAAAAATCATAATTACATTAACTAACAGTTTATTGCGTTGGATTAAGCGTCTCATTCCCAATTAAAATATAAATTTGAATTGAAATTTAAATGAAACACAGGACATGCAAAATCGAAGAGTGTGGAAAATATAAATACAAATATCTCGGCAACTAATTATTTGATCGACTTCATTCTTCATACAAAATTTATGTTCTTTTTATTGTCTTTTACATTCACTCTTTTAAATAAAAAAAATCGAACATTTTTATGTATCTTTTATCAGAACGAATATTTCGAGAGTCCGGAAAATAAAATAGTTCCGGATAATCGAGGTTGCTGCTGTTAAATATACTTCTTTCTATTCCTATATACTAAATACATACCAAATTTCAAGTCTCTATCTCACTGATTATCTCTCCCTCTCTATCTACCTTTCACTTATTTGTTTGTTCTTTCGCTATTTAAAATAAAAATTTTACCAATTTGTATAATTTTGCGAGTAGTTTGGCAGTTTATATCATTTGTCGAAATGAGTCGACCGACGGGATAACCAAGTAGCATCCGCAATTGCAATTTCGTAATAGAGCATTACAATGTATTAAAAATGTTTGAGTATACATTTAAATTTTTTTTTGGAATTGCGATGCACTTTATAAATAGTTTACACATGTTTTATTTTCATATTTTATGTTATGCATAACCATGATGGGTAAGTATTACTGTGGCCCCCCAGTGACTATTTTTTGTTCATGGTTATATTATAATTTCATATGTTATAATATATTTGTTTTTTCTTTTTTTTTTTTCTTAACAGAGTGCGAATGTTACTCAAGTATGCGTCATATGCACGAACAAATACATTAAGATAATTGTGGAAAAAATTTGAAATAGCATCGTCTTTCACTCTGGTTATCAATTACATATAACATTTTACGACCCTAGCATCCAGCAATGAGATAGATCGAAAATAAAGTATTTCTGAAAAACTTGTCTTCCCTGTTACTGTATCTGAGCGAAAGGTTACCGGATGCACTTTATAAAAAAGATTGCTGCTTTGAAATCCATTTTCCTTTTTTCACATAACAGAAAATTCGATTTAAGATGCTTTTTCCCACTCTTTCTTTTAGATTTCTTACTGCAGTGAAAGCCTTTTTGAAAAGAACTAGAATGGTATCACGTTTTCTTATGTAGGCTGCTAAAATAGTTTCATTCTGTAAACTTTCACTGTACAGACTTACAGGAAAAAAGAAAAGTAATACACGAAAATGTTTAGGAATTTATTTAAAAAATATGCCTATTTCAAGTGTTCGAGGGATTATTTCTTCGTGGGAGTATGTTAAAAATTAAAATAACCAGCGAATCTGCAGATCAGAAGCCCCGACGTCAGCTTTGCAAATCATTGTTTTTACCACATTTTGCGTAATATATAACTTAACTTCATACAAACAGCAATTGAAAGTTTTCAGATAACATAAAAATTTATAAGAGTAAAAAATACATAGGAAGTTTCAGTATTTAGATACGTTAAATTGATCATGTTGTTATGCAACAATATTTTAAAATTCTCATGAATTGCACATTATGATAATTTTTTTGATAAGAAAGTACATTTCTTCAGGGTGGCTTAATCCCCCTGATCTCCCCGTGATCTCATTAAATTTACATTTGTAATTTTCTATTGATTGTGCGAATGGTTAAAATTCATCTTAAATTTCATTTTACACTAAGATTTTTAAATGTAAGCAATATTTTGGAAAAGCCTTTTACATTATTCTAAATAGCAGGTATTTTTTTATCTACTGTCCACAACACTGTAAAAAAAAATCTGTGAAGGTACTAAACATTTTCTAGGAAACTGGGATTCCAAGAACTTTTCATGTAACGATAACAGGAAAAATTCATGTAATCGATTCTGAAACTTGAATTTTTGCTGTTACCGTTACAGGAAAAGTTCTTGGAATCCCAGTTTCCTAGAAAAAGTTTAATACCTTTGCAGGATTTTTTTTTTTTTTTTTTTTTTTTTTTTTTTTTTACAGTGAAACATTTGTATTTGATGTGTTAGTAACTTATCGAAATATAAAAGAGTTATCTAATTCAAAATTTTAATTTTTTACAATTTTTGTTTTCAAAAATATCTTTTATTACCATTCCATAATACTTAAATCTAAGATCTTATCTTAATACAAATCCTATGTATTAGATAACATTACCTTACTAAAATCGCCCCAAAATAAGCATGTTTGGAGACATAAATATAATCGGTAATCATTTATCATCGTGTAGAATGTATTTAAACAAATAGCAAATGCGGTTTTTGAACATGATCATTGAGGCTATCTTGTTATTTTTTTAACTTTTAAGAATGAAAAAATTATTATTACTCGCTAATCATGACGGCATTTTTGACACAATATCTTTACGGTGCATATTACTGACATTTTCTATATTAGATTAATTTATTACACGATTATTCAATATATAAAGAATTATATGACGTCGGTTTTTTTTTTTGTATCTTTGTGCAATTAATTTATTCGTTTTGCCATTTTTTTTTAATTTAAATATCACGCTTATACATTCTGCATGTTTATAATATTATTAAGATCAATTTTTATCACTAGGCAACAAAAAAAAAAAAAAAAAAAAAAAAAAAAAAAAAAAACCATTTGAAATAAGAATATTTCTAATTCATTTCTGGGTTATAAAATGCATCTATACACTGTAAAAAAAAAAAAAAAAAAAAAAAAAAAAAAAAAAAAAAAAAAATACGTGTGGCACTCGGGGACTGCCGCGGTAAAGCTATGGCATAGCATTTTTTATCAACATATGCAATTATAATTATTTATTTATTTTTTATTTATGCAGTTTTTTTTGTCTTTGATATTAATTCAAGTTAAACATTTTGAGCGTGATGACCGATAACAATTTTTTTTCTTGTATTGAACAAATGAGAAGTTAATATCGTTTAAAATATTTTTACTATCTTACAATACATGTAGGTTAATCAGGAATTTTTATCATTGAAACTATACGTTTATGGTAGCTGAAATAAAAAACATAAGTTTAAGACTTGATATTCTCAAAATATCTGAAAAATACCGCGTCAATGTCTACCGAAGTCTACCGAAGGATACCGTGCCGAAGTCTGCCAAGCTGAAGCGACGTTAGCCGGAGTGTTAGGTTTTTTTTTTCTCGTTACGGAATTTCTAGACTCTTTCGCCGCGCTCAAAGCCCACGATAAAAGCTATGCAATACCTTAATAAATTACAAACAAAATTTGGCCGCGCTACGAAAATTAGATCGCGAGTTATAAACATTTTAAATTTTTTGATCCTCACCATGGGGGATCTCCTGTCACCAAAAGTAACACTGTCTCATAATGATTTACCAAACAAAATTTGGCCGCGCTACGAAAATTAGATCGCGAGTTGTAAGCATTTTAAAATTTTCGACCCTCACCGTGGGGGGGTCTCCTGTCACCAAAAGTAACATTGTCTCATAATAAATTACCAAACAAAATTTGGCCGCACTACGAAAATTAGATCGCGAGTTATAAGCATTTTAAAATTTTCGACCCTCTCCATGGGGGATCTCCTGTCACTAAAAATTAACACTGTCTCATAATAAATTACCAAACAAAATTTGGCCGCTCTGCGAAAATTAGATCGCGAGTTATAAGCATTTTAATTTTTCGACCCTCACCATGAGGGATCTTCTGTCACCCAAAGTAACATTGTCTGATAATAAATTACCAAACAAAATTTGTCCGCGCTACGAAAATTAGATCGCGAGTTATAAGCATTTTAAATTTTTGACCCTCACCGTGGGGGGTCTCCTGTCACCAAAAGTAACACTGTCTCATAATAAATTACCAAACAAAATTTGGCCGCGCTGCGAAAATTAGATCGCGAGTTATAAGCATTTTAAATTTTTCGACCCTCACCGTGGGGGGTCTCCTGTCACCAAAAGTAACACTGTCTCATAATAAATTACCAAACAAAATTTGGCCGCGCTGCGAAAATTAGATCGCGAGTTATAAGCATTTTAAAATTTTCGACCCTCACCGTGGGGGGTCTCCTGTCACCAAAAGTAACACTGTCTCATAATAAATTACCAAACAAAATTGGGCCGCGCTACGAAAATAAGTTCGCGAGTTATAAGCATTTTAAATTTTTGATCTTCACCGTGGGGGGTCTCCTGTCACCAAAAGTAACACTGTCTCATAATAAATTACGAAACAAAATTTGGCCGCACTACGAAAATCAGATCTCGAGTTATAAGCATTTTAAATTTTTCGACCCACACCATGGGGGGGTCTCCTGCCACCAAAAATTAACACTCTCTCATAATAAATTACCAAACAAAATTTGGCCGCGCTACGGAAATTAGATCGCGAGTTATAAGCATTTTAAAATTTTCGACCCTCACCAAGGGGGGGGGGGTCCCCTGTCACCAAAAGTAACATTGTCTCATAATAAATTACCAAACAAAATTTGGCCGCGCTGCGAAAATTAGATCGCGAGTTATAAGCATTTAAATTTTTCGACCCTCACCGTGGGGGGTCTTCTGTCACCAAAAATTAACACTCTCTCATAATAAATTACCAAACAAAATTTGGCCGCGCTACGGAAATTAGATCGCGAGTTATAAGCATTTTAAAATTTTCGACCCTCACCAAGGGGGGGGGGTCCCCTGTCACCAAAAGTAACATTGTCTCATAATAAATTACCAAACAAAATTTGGCCGCGCTGCGAAAATTAGATCGCGAGTTATAAGCATTTAAATTTTTCGACCCTCACCGTGGGGGGTCTTCTGTCACCAAAAATTAACACTCTCTCATAATAAATTACCAAACAAAATTTGGCCGCGCTACGGAAATTAGATCGCGAGTTATAAGCATTTTAAAATTTTCGACCTTCACCATTGGGGGGGGGGGGGGGGTCCCTTTCACCAAAAATTAACACTGTCTCATAATAAATTACCAAACAAAATTTGGCCGCGCTACGAAAATTAGATCGCGTGTTATAAGCATTTTAAATTTTTCTATCTTCACCATTGGGCGGGTCTCCACTCACCAAAAGCTACATTATCCTACCTTGTTTTATCTTAAAACGATTTTTTTCTATACACACTAGCTGACCCGCCCGGCGTTGCCTGGGTCATTATTAACAATATTAAACGAACTTGAAATTTGTATGATTTTATAATTAACTGGAAGCATGCAGAAATGCATTGTCTGAAATACGTCGCAGCTGACTTTGTGAAAAATCGGTTTTAAAAACAACAACTAATATTAAGCTCTAAAAATATTTAAAATGAGCAATGGGAAACACGGGAGGGAACATGTATCCAACGATTGCGTTAGTTTCGTGTTAAAGTGTTGATATTTACCCGTAAAAATCACTGTTAAATCACGTAACTAATTATTTTTTTCGCATAGAAATCCCAAGTGAGATATTTTGAATTTCACACTAATTATATCACTCTTAAATCCGACTATACCGTGAATGAAATCGATACGCGATGATAAAAGATTGGTATATTTCAGTGCCATTTAACAAAAGTGTAAATTTTTAATCAAAGCATGTGTAATGTTGACTCTGTGGACAAATTCCTAACCGTAAACTTTTGTACCGTAACCATAATCTGTCTGTAACCTAACTGCGACTTAATAGTACCCTACCGTAACTTAAATATAACACAAATGTAACCTAGCCGTCACTTTGAAATATCAATATAGAAGCATCATTTAAGATTTTGCTTGAAAAGTTAACATTCTTTCGTTAATGTCTTAAAATCGTCTGCACTCTGAAATCTAGATTTTAGACTAATATTTGTTATTTAAGTTTTCGCGCATTATTTTAAAAGAATGTTTTCATAAATATATTTTATATATTGACATAGAGTTATTAATATGTTGTTAAATCATAAACATTTTTTCATCTACGTTATTAAAAAAATCTGAAAAAAAAGAAAACTTTTAGTAATACAATTTTTAGTTCAAATCAAATGTTTCAATATTTTATTTTATTTTATTTTGACATTTAATTATTTCGAATTTATCAATTTCAATTATTTTAAAAGCAAACATTTTTTTAAAATAAATAATATAATAGAAAAAAGACCATTTTAAAAAATTACTATTTCTTCATAGAATATGCTTCAGCTGTAATTCATTTCTTTCAATTCGTCTTATTAATACAAAATCCCTTCCACATGCTTTTGTTTGGGACATTAAAATTTGAGCGATAAATGGTTTAATATTGCAACCCTTTTTTCGGTTTACTTCACCACCACCTATCTTTTTCCTCCATGGTTTACAACCGCTAAAGTCATCATTTAAACTGACAGTTTGCCAGTCTATGAATTTTAAAGGTCTGTTCCAGCTTTTTTAATTATTTATGCGAAAATTTTATGCAACCAACCAACCATAACTAAATGAAGGGAAAAAAAGAAGAAAAAAGGCGATTTTTTATGAGAGTGATCTTTAGAATTTAATTAATTACTCAGTTAATAAATAGAATTTCGAAATTCTGAAGCTCAGGTGCATCAGGAGAGATTTGGGGCTACTCTCAAAAAAATTTTGAGCCTCGTACATGCTGTAGATTTTGCTAACCATCGCAGACACACACACACACACACACGCAGACAGACAGAGCGTTTTGTTCTTTTATTAATATAGATTCTCTCAGGAATTTTTATTATTGAAACTATAGATTTATTGTAACTGAGATAAGATATATAAGTTTGAGACTTGATATCCTCTAAATATCTGAAAAATACCGCGTCAATGTCTGCCGAAGTCTACCGAAGGATACCATGCCGAAGTCTGCCGAAGAGAAACGACGTTAGCCGAGTGTTAGGTTTTTTCGTTACGGATGTGTTAGGATTTTTTGCGTTACGGAATTTTTGGATTCGGTCGCCGCGCTCAAAGCCCGTGATAAAAGCTATGCAATAGCTTAAAAAAAAAAAAATCTGCAAAGGTACTAAACCTTTTCTAGGAAACTGGGATTCCAAGAATTTTTCTTGTAACGGTAACAGCAAAAATTCAAGTTTCAGAATCGATTACATGAATTTTTCCTGTTATCGTTACATGAAAAGTTCTTGGAATCCCAGTTTCCTATAAAATGTTTCGTACCTTCACAGATTTTTTTTTACAGTGTACGCAAAAATACAAAGACATTGCAATCTTTGTACAATTAATTCATCCGTTTTGCCGTTAAAATGATATAAACATTACATCCACACATTAGTCACGGTTATAATATTATTAGGATCAGCTTTTGTTGCTAGGCAACAAGTAAAGGGAAAAGAAATAATGAAATATATACATTTTAAGTTTTAAAAATTATAAAACAAAATGTTTTATATTATTGGAACAGATGTATAAAAATCTCCGAAATTTACAAAAATACTTAAAAAAATCTGACAAATGCATAAACAAAATTTCAATTTAATAGGAATAATTTGAGATCCTGTTGGGAAATTTTAGCATCTATAATTTATCATTTAAATCTATTAATCAAAAGAGCCATTTTCTTTCAACAAATTATAAATTGAAAATTGCCATAGGAAAGCATTATAGTACAAAATAAAACGTTCTGTATTTTCCAAACGAATGAAAGAAACACAACAAAAAAACTATACAGCAATTTCCGGTTACCTCATGAACCTGCTTACTTAATTTCAAGGAAATCGGATGCTTTTTACGGCAGTTATCGCGGAACAGACCAACAGACAGACAGATAAACAGAATGACAGACTGACAGGGAGACAGACGGAAAAAAAAAAAAAAAAAAACCCGTGTCTTCAAAGTAAGCCTGACGTTTCGGCAAATATACAGTATCACTGCAGGAGAATAATGTGTGACCAAGAGTATCTTTATTATGCTTCCTTATTTTAGTCCAAATATCATACGTAGAGGGTGTAGCACTGCCTTAAATTATTAGAACACTCAAAATAACGTATAACAATGAAATAAAATTTACTCAGTTTTATCTTTAATATTGTTTAGGTGTCGGTAGGCGGTAGCACAGACAATCACCTAATCCAGTTCACGGATAAAAATCAACGATCATTTAAATCTCGATTCGCATATTAAAATGCAATCATTCGTCTAAGTCGTATCTTGGTGGAAAACATCTAAAAAATAAATTTTAGCCGTTGACTCGTAGGTTTAACATTGTGCTTCCCTCCAAAAATATGAAAACATGGAGGATTGGAAGCAGGCAAACATAAAGGTAAACCTATAAGTCAGCAAATAAAATTGGGTGTTTAGGTATTTTCCATCAAGATATGATTTGTAAGATCGATTGCGTTTTAACTAATCGAGATTTAACTAACCTTAGATTTTCATCCGTGAACTCAATGAGGTGATTGTCTGTGTTGCCGTTTCCTTATCTATTATTATCGAATTTTAAAAACTTTGACTCGAATTTGTGATAGGGCATATTATCCAAAATCATAATGTAAAATTATTTCTAATAACACCAGTTCTTTTTACCCGTTTATGATTAAATCTGGTTAATTATTCTCATTGTATTTCTTCATTTTTCACTTTAACTGAAGTAGAAAAAAAAGTGCAAGAAATTACAAATATAAAACTTTTATTCAAAAAAGTTAACTATGACACGGAGAAAAATATCGAAAACAAATTAAAAGCTTAACACCTTTAAACCACATTGAAATAAAGGTCTTTTGAATTATTTTATAGTGTAACATGAATTAAATTGAATAAATATTAGCAGTATAATTTGTTTTAACATGAATTAAATAAATATCATTTAACTCACCAGTAATATGAATAGTTAGTTGATATTTCTACCTAACATTGTGATGTAAACTTTGTGATATTTTGTCGTGGAGTCACAGTTTCAATGTTGACGAACAGTGGCGCCAACTTATATAGGCCTGTGGGGCCTGAGCCCAAATAATAATTTTGAATTCTAACGTACCCCCTTTTCATTTTTCTATTTCGTTACCTATTTCATTATTATTTAATTATCTATTTTTCTTCCTATAACGAAATTTATTTTGCCAATGACCATGTGTTTTAATTTTCCGACTGACATCCATAAATTTCAAATGTCCGAAATGTTTTGCTACATGTTTAACTTTTTGCTATTTCAATTTGAAATAATGTTCCTAATAGGATGATATTACAATAAATATTAGCGTCTTTATAAGTAAAAACGCTGGAGAATATAATTTATTAAAATTGCAACTTTATTAAAATATGGTAGCTCGACTTAAAATTTTCATCTTTCACCATCTGTCCACCCTTCACTGGAAAACAAACTAATCGTGCCATTTTACCAAAATATTTTTGAGCTTACGCAATATTTTTGAGCCAAACTAATATTTTTCAAAAGTTGGCGCCACTGTTGACGAATATTATTTTCACTTTATTTTAAAAATTTGAAGCAACTTCCAACAGGATGATACAAAGTTTCACTATTAAAGAAAACGCTTGCGCTGGAATACTTATGGTTGTTCTCAACTGCTCTGCTGAACAAGTGCAAAACGTTTTGGCACATTTACAAATGCATATTTTAATGGAAAGATATAAAATTGGAAGACCTGACTATGGAAGCGATTTGGATTCGAACTGTGTTTTCAATTTTTTGATCAATAAATTACCATCGAGTTATAAGCGTTTTTGACCACGTGATAAGGCCTTTCTCTTTCCTCGTTGACTGTTTTTCTCTTTTCGTCGAGAAATTCGGTTCAAAACGCCCATTTTGACACTCTTCCCTGAAGGATCTATTGTGTTTCAAACAAATCGGGAAAATGAGTGCTATTAGATAGTTTCTAAACAACAAAATCTGCTGGTATCATGCATTTCTGAATAAAAATAAAAGAAAAATTATGTCATAAAGTTGCATTTTTTGATTTAAAAATAGCCTTAAAAGCAAACTATTATACAGGATGATTTATAAGTATCGAAAGAATAGGCTATATTCTTAAGTATTTCCCCTAGACAATTGCAAAGTTTCATAAAAAAAGGTGCAAAATGTGATGACATAAATTGCAACTTCGCGGGGGCAGGGGGTCTATTTGAAAAAATGTAAAAAATTAATTTATATACGGCCCCTTTAGGGCTAAATTCCCAGTTAGGAAATTATTCCTTATCCATTCTTGAATTGATCAGAAAAAATTTCGTTGCAATATCTATAAATCTTACAGAGATATTGAAATCCAAAATTCTCCAAAATTCGTGACTTACACCACTTAACCATGCCTCTAAACGAAGAGTTTTTGACTCATTTTGAAAGGAACAAAGGAATCATCCACATATTGTTCGTTTTTAAATGTCGATTTAAGACAGTGCATTTCATTTGGACATAAAAAAGCAACGTACAGATTTAATGCGAAACCTGTTTTCAAAATATCCTGGTAATATGCACTAGAAGTCTGCATGGGTCGAAATATCTAGGTTCGGTCCCAAACTAGCACATAGGAAAAAGTTCGGCCTGGCCTGAAAAATTAAAATCATAGCCCGGCAAGGCCCGGACCGGCCTCATTGAATTTCTACATAGTTTTTTACATCGATACGAGTAAAAATTGTTTCGTATAGATCAGTTCTTACTAAAAATATTTAGTATAGCTTTTTCTTTTTTCATGTTTATTATTTTTATTTTTAAAGAAGCGCAAAAACTTGTGATATATTTGTTTTATTAATGAATCGCTATTTATGCGTAAATGTTTCACTTTTCCTTTAATATCGTTTGTTATACAGTAAAATCGTTTCAGATAGAATCTCAAGGGAAAGATAAAAATGCGCTATAGACAATTTCCTTTCTTAGGCGTTATAAATGCAATCTATTTTTTCTCAGGTATTATAATATTCACATTGCATGGATCTTTTCCGTGTAAGAGAGGACTGCGTCATAGGCAGATTCGTTTTCACTGATTTTAGTGTATTTTCTTTTCTTTTTCCTTTAAATTTACTTTTCTTTATAAAAAATTAATTTTAAAGTTTTTATTGTAAAATAATGACGATTTAAAAATGCATGTACTTTTTGTAAAATTTTTATGGGCTGAGCAAACTTTACTTAATTTTGCTCGTATTAGACCAGTCAGACACGATGATTTTAATACGGGTTGTGTCGAGACCGGAACTGAAAATTTAGTCCCGTGCAGACCTAGGAAGAAGGAAGACAGTTCCGGTTCGAAATGAAAAAATATGTAAGTCCTGACCGAGTCTTCAGAAAAAAAGAATGCAAACTTTTTTTAACGGTCTTGTCAGGACGATAAAAAAAAACCTGAAGTTGTGTGGGTTAAAGTTATGAAAAAACTCCTAATCGGCATGTTAGAAAAAACTTGTTTAAGATAATTGACGGACATTTAAATAGTAGGGGACAGTGAGGTGGCGGGGGACACATTTTACTACAGTTAAAAAAAAAAAAAAAAAAAAAAAAAAAAAAAAAAAAAAAAAAAAATCAATTTTGTTTGACCCCCCCCCCCCCGAAAAAAAAATCAACTTTTTTTGACAAAAAAAAAAAAAAAAAAAAGATAATGATGATAATAATAATAATAATAATAATTTATAGAGTGCAAGGATAAACACTTTTTTATCTCCCTGAACAATATAGAAACATAAGACGCAAAAACTATTTTATAATTACAGAAATTGTAAGTTTCAAAATGTGTCCCATACTTCGCATACCTGGGGAGGTATGGAACAGCAATAAAACAAAACTATAAGATACAAATAGTCTATTAACGGCTAGATAGACAATCAAAGAAAGATTGTAAATTGATAATGTATGTGCCACAATATAAAATTCTAGTGTTATCATGACTGGAATGAAAATTCAGGATTGTCAGTCACATCATAAAATCATCGATTCACTTTATTTGCATTTTGAAGTAAATGAATATATTATCAACGTTATAACTAATATACTATCCTGTAAAATGTTTGCAGGTTATTAATTTACATTCATTTTATTATAAAAAGGAAAATTGAACATGTTTCATTTCCTCCTTTACTGGCACTTTCCATTCCTACCCACGTCCTTGTTTTGTCTTAAGCTTCTTGTATAAGCAAAAATACTATTTTGATTCTTAGTTTAAATAATGGATAGTATACACTATATTTTTCCATAAATAAGGAAACTATTACATATATGCATAAATAAGTCATTAATATACAGAAAGCGTAAAAAATATATGGAGTAAATTTACTTTTGATTCTTGAAATAATCTTTTTCTTTATACAATTGCAAGCTTATACAGATCAACATATTTTTTCAAATGAAGTTGGGCTACCGTTGCTTCATCTTGTGTGTGATTAAGGAAATTTTTAGAATAATACATAATCAGAAAAAAAAAAAAATTGTTCCATTCTACTCCACTCGCCCCTCCAGAAAAGAAGTGAAAACGGCAAAAGTTAAACTGTGTCAGGAGTTTAAGTTACAGAAAGAAGTTATTTTTTCGCATACAATTTTTTGAAAAACACTTAAACGTTTTATTAGAAGACAATCTTTGCTTAAAACTTTAAATGCGTTTTCTGCATAATGTCCCCCCCCCCCCCCTCACCACTAATTTTTGTCTTTGAATTATTAACTCAAAAAATCGTTCAAGAAATAAGGTACAAGCTTGGAACCTGTATTTTATTTTTATTTATTTATTTATTTATTACATAAATTTTGCTTCGGAAAATTTGTAAAAATTTTTACTTTTGAACATACGATTTTTGAAAAAATAAGATACATCATTCTTTAAATAAATATTGTTGATATTTTTAAAATTAATATTTTATAAAATGCTGAAACAAAACAGAAATTATATTTTCCTCTACAATAACATGAAAAAAAAAAAAAAAAAAAAAAAAAAAAAAAACGAACAGTTTTTTCTAAGAATTTTTTTTGGTGTCCAGAAAGTAGAAATTTCAAATTATTTTTCCATGTGGTGTCAGCAAAACTTGTGTAGTGTGTTATAAAAATGTACAATCGTTGTTTTACATAGTATTTTTGCATGTAATAAAAAAATAAATAAAAAAAGTCATTTGTATCAATATGCCTCATCCCCATCGCAGAATGATACACTTCATGCGGCACTTTGATACGTTTGGAAAAAATGGAGACAAAATAACACCAATGCATATTTTTCATATAAAATGAGTTAGCAAACCATTTTATATTTATTTATAGAAGTTTAAATCACCCATAATTTATTTGTAAGCAATATTAAAGTAATAAAAATTAATGTTGACCTGATTTTCGGGCTTTTCCTTGTCTGGTTGTCATATCTGGCGCTTCAACCCCCGCATTATCTTTCTTCTTAGGAAAGATGAAAAAATTACCAGGTTTTCTGTTTATAAATCGGTTTATAAACAGAAAATAAAGGATAATTATGTTAAAAATTTTGTTTATAATATAATTATCCTTTGCTATTTTGCAGCTTGTTTCTCTTACTTAACATTTCTCATGTAGATTATACTTTTTCTCTGGAGAATCGATATAAATTCGAGATTTGCCACGTCGCCATCCTTTTCTTTTGTTAGTTCTATTAGCACTAGCTTTTGGGTAAGTTCGTACATCTTCTGTTCGCAAAAAATACTATAAAATAATTCTAATATAAAAATTAGAGCTATTTCACTTCATTAAAAACTAATATTAGAAATTTTTGTCGATAAATGATTGGATTAAGGAATGTTTGGTAAAAAAAAACAATAAATGGTAACGAAAAAATGAACTAGAAAAGGATTTAGGTTGTCTGTAGGCATCATGAAGCAAATTGATACGTATCAATGTGCCCCGGCATAGATTGTATCAATGTGCCCCATACAACCATTTTGGATAAAATGAATCTCAATTCCAACACTTCATAATTTATCTAACAATAAAGAACGAGGAACTGAAAGAGTAGCTTTACTTGCCAGGGAGGGTATTTTTTTCGGTTGAAATTACTGGAACAGTTGTATAATGCCATTGCAATTGTACTACTCAAATTTATTTTTGACCTACAAAAACAATAAATCACCCGTCCCATTTCATCAAACTATGCCAAGACTTTCTGTATGTAGTTGTGTACACTAACATCATCTTTTGGAGCTGTTGTGAAACTTCCTGTAATGACCCTGTAAGCAGTAGAGGGGGGGTGTATCAAAGTGCCTCCGTTCCCCCTACTTAAAAAAATACTTATGAGTTAAAAGTTTTAAATTTTATGAAAAATTTTAGGATGTGATTTTGTTTGCAAATTATATGATTAACCACACACACACACAAAAATCTCAATAAATATATTTTTTGCATGTTTCTTAGAATCTTAAAGAAACATTTTTATTGAATTACACGCATTTCAATTTGTGTCTAATCCCTTAAAACCTGACGAATTATTTAAACGGCCATAACTCTGTGAGCTTTGCGCACATGCAGATGCAATTTTTTGTGTTTAATTTAGGAATTAATGAGGAAAGTTTTTCTAATTGAAATTTTTGCCTTACAGGGGCTGTATAAAAAGTTAATTTTCGTATTTTTTAAAATAGACCCTCCCATGGAGTTGTACATTATGCAACCATATATGACACCTGTTTTAGTGAATTTTTGCAAGTGGAAGTATGGGTCTAGGGCAATATTTAAAGAGATAGCCTATTGTTTCAATACCTATTTCACACCCTGTATGTTTATATTTTTAAAATTAAAATATTTATTTGAAATAATTGTTATTATGATTAATAGTCTTTCAATTAAAAGATATTAGATATGCTAAATAAAAATTAAAAATCTCGACATAAATTATTTAAAGCATTAATAAAAGAAACAAATGTTTAAAACATTAAGAATTTGATTTGTTTAAATTTTCTAAATACATAAATAAAATCTCTAAATATTGATGATAATTATCTTGAAAGTTCTTTAAGCAATGTATTGTTAGAACTCATTAGTCTATCATAATAGACTTAAATTGTAGTTTAAAACTTTGAAAGGACATAGTTAACGATGTAAACTATTGAACTACTTTAATTCTGTTTGTGAAATAAATGTTTATTCTTAATACAATGAGATATGAGTCTTCTGGGAAGAGTAAATTATTACCGATATTCATCACGTAGCTAGATAGAACTGATTCGTTTATATAAATATAGTTAATTTTCTGAAAGAAGAAGGACATAGAATGTTCTACTGTTATTTGTCTTATCATTCCAAGAATAAGTCACATAAATGTTTTCCTTAACTTTCAGTAATGTAATATACTAGTTGGGTCGATTAAAAAAGGAAAGTGAAAAGCACTCATGTTAGAATACTTTGAAGTTCATCCTGCTCTTACGTCAAGTAATCGATAAAACATAATTTGAATAATTTAAAAGTTCTAAGTCTATAATTAAATAATAAATTTTGTAAAAAATCATCATAAATAAAAACAATGCGTAGGATGAGTTTCGAGTTAAAAATACTAAGAGCACATTATCAACGTGCGTGATGATAAGAACGTTATTATAGACTATTTTCAAATAATCACAAACTGAGAAATCAAAGTTTAATCATCGTAGATAGGTTTTGCTCCACCTTGTAATTGGGTTATTGGTTCTATTAATTTCTAGACACTCGAGAGCGTACTGCTTTAATCAAAAGATAAATATCCATAAAAAACAAATAAACAAAAAAAAAAAAATATCAACAGTAAAAATTGTTGAATTTTATGGTAAATCAAGTCAAATCACTCGGTTGCACAACAGTTACGTGCTCTCTCATATTTAAGTAAAAAATAACAATGTATAACAATTTCACTGGCCGTACTTATTTTCACTTATAAGATATTATTTAAATAACAATATATATAGGTAAGTAAAAGCTCTTGCCTGCTCATATCAATTCGTTATCACAGCTGGCGTAATAAATTCTTTTGTAAAATCTAGATTTTTTTTTTTAAAATCAGTTGTAAAACGGTTATAAGCTTATGCTTCTTTGATGTAAAATAAGATTATTATTTTATGAAAAGATTTATGAATGAGAGAAGGTAATGCATCTTTAGATTTAAATCCAATATATATTATGTTAAAATTTGCAAATTACGGAGCACTTAACCGTCTTATCTAGGCAATTCATATTACAAGACTGAGTAAAAAAAAGACAGAAATACATAGAAAAATCAGTATCTATTTTTTATCATGAGTCCCATGATTCAAGTATTTCAAAAATTCTTCAAAAGTCTTTTAATTAATAGTGCTTTGCACGCAATTATTTATGATCCAGAGAGGCGAGTAGTTCATCATACAACACTAGATTAATAATGTTTATTGTCTGGTAATTAGGATCTGTTCGTCTGAACTGGATGCTTAAGCTACTTTTTTTTTCTCGCTGAGAAGTTACAATTTTCAATAAAAATGTGTTGCAATAGAGATGTCAAAACTCCTTGCACAGATTTTGGATGAGAGCATCGATTTGAGCGATATTCAAATAGAAAACGATTGATTATTATAAATGCCACTGCCGCGACAAAATAAACACAAAAACACATATAAAACATAATACAGAAAAGTGTGTAAAGTTCTACATTAGGCTCGACTTAAGAGTAAAATGATATTGCACGCTGTATCACTAGGTATTCAAATTTTCGGCTATTTTTAGTTTAACATTGATGCCATGGATATCACAGAGCATTTTACAAGGTACCTGTATTTTCGTGAGTATTAAAAACCGCGGAAACAAGTTCTATGACGAGATCTGTACCAGAAGTAACAGGCATTTAGCATAGTGTGACTCTAATGACTGTGACACACGCACAAAATATGTGATTAATATGTCAACTGAATAAGGTGCTAGTCATGTGACCGGTTCACCAAGCTAAATGCAAGCTCTGGCGTACAATACCTCCTTATCCCTTTCAGGTCAAATTCGGTTACACGCAGACCTTTTTACTATCTATACTGTAAGTTTTTTCCGATCCGAAATCACGTTGAGTCGCTTATTCTCTCAAGTTTGCTGCTAAGTGGGTGCTCCTTAGTTTGAATTTAGTTAAATCAGCAAAATTTGTATTGGAATTCATGTTAAAAAATCCCATTAAATCGAGCTAATTTTTATCACTTCGGTTAATTTGAACTAAAAAATTGATAAAAAAACTAGTTCAACTCTGTAAATACAGGTGTATTTATTATTTTGCGTGTCAAAATCATCTGTATTTCTTTTCTGTATAAAGAGGTACAAGCCTACATTGCTAGACTATTGCATTTCTGCCAAGCGTTGATTGCTATTGTTCTACTGCCAACTTCTTAACATTGTTTAACAGACAAAACTCTCAGGCCTTACTTGCCTAAAGCTCCGAGCACATGTGTATTTTGCCCAACTTCAATTGAATTCGAAGAAATCTTTTCTTCTGCTATTTATTTATAATAGAGATCGGGATATTACAATGATTCAGAAGATAACTATCTCAATCCTACTTAAGGGAAAGCTCTCTGTCCTACAGTTAGATTGAAGTAGACATGGAAAAGTCATTATACATAAAATACGTTGACTTCTAACCGCAAAAAAGTAGTTGTGTGTCCGTACTTCAAGGCTCCAACCACACGTGTGTTTTGCCGAGCTTGAACTGAATTTGAGGAAATCATTTCTTCTGCTCCTTTCTGCGATTTTTTGACACTAGAAAAAGTGGACATTACAATAGTTCAAGAGATAACGGCATTAACTCTACTTGAGGGAAAGGTCCCCTTTCCTGCAATTGGATTGAAGTTTACCTTCCTTGACATGGAAAAGTCATTACACATAAATCACGCCACCTGCAAACATAAAACGGGCCAACTTCTGACCTCAAGTAGGGGTTATGTGTGTCCGCATATTAAAACACTGATAACTGATTATTATCCTAATGCAAAAGCATTGATTACATAAGACTTCTTTAATAGCTTGTTAAAAGGAATACATAAGCAGATTTCGAGGCAAAAGTGTAAAATTCTGTCATTTGTGGATAACGCACTATAACGCCACTATAATTTTCCAGAACTGAGTTCTATACACGCTGAATATTTGTCATCTAACACAGCCACAAAGCTACAATTAATAGATCAAGGAATCAACTAGAATTTTAGAACAAATTATCTTAAGAGACTTTTAAAACAAATTCTTTTTATTTAGATTTTTTTTTGAAAATTACAACATTACTTTGTTGACAGCTGTTGAATCTTAAAAGGAATCTTCAGAAATGGCACTATTACTTCTGAAAAATGGTTCTAGATGGCAGCACTAAAACTTTGTTCCTAATAATACGAAACTGTTAAATAACTCTAATTAATTATTATATTCATTAATTCTCACTCATTTGTGTTGGTAAATTCCCAATATGTTTTTTCATATATATATTTTGTATTTATCCATTTGTAATTCATCTTTTTAGATTATTCCTTATTCCGCAGATTGACTGCGTGACAGTTTAGAATATGTTCTGATTCAAAGTATGTTTACGAATTCGGAAGTCTATTAAATCTCTTTAAAATCCCATTAAATCATATTTTTATTTCTGTAACAATTCATATTCGAAGGTCTAAAATCAGCAAACAAGTCAACGAATGTTTTTCAAGACAATGTTGTTCAAGTTATTCCACAACCGGCAATATTATACCAAGAAGGATATATCATAAGTTCTGAAAACGTCGAACAAAACCAGAAGATAATAAAAGGCACTTTATTTTCTATTCTATTCAAATAAAAATCAATTCTTTATGTTTATTCAGTTTAAATCTCAACATAAATAAAGTGTTTGGTCCGTCTTACGCAGGAGCGTTCAGTGAAATACATTAAAGTTTAAATATAAAAATTAATTACGTCATGAAGACGAAAGCGGAACTACAAAGTGAATCGAAATTTAATTTCACTATTAAAGAAATTAATAGATATAACATTCAAGTAGCTGAAGCAATAGAAAATAAAAATGTTAAATTAACTGAAAAGCTCAAATTAGAATTAATTAGCTTAGAAGCTGATTTAAAGAAATCTTATTTTGGCATAGCTGAAGAAAGTATTAATGCTTTATACGATTCATTTACTAAAGCAAAGGACATAGTTGTCGACGATTTAGTTAAAATCAAAGAATTTTTGGTTGTAAAAATACAACAAAATATAAATGAAACTAGCAATAATTCAGGAATGTCTATTAAAGATAACACTTTAAAATTGCCAAAATTTGAGTTGCCGATATTTTATGGAGATATCAGTAATTGGATTATCTTTAAGGAAACATTTCTGACTGCAATTCATAATAATGAAAATTTATCAGATCATTTAAAATTTTCCTATCTAATAGCGAGTGTAAAGAATTATCCTGCTAAATTAATTTCGGGATTTTCAATTTACGGTGATAATTATAAGGAAGCGTGGGAAACTCTTGTTAATCGCTATGATAATCGTAAGAATTTGGCATTTTCGTTACTGTCAAAATTCATTAATGCTAAATCATTAAAATCACCTACCCAAAAATCAATTCTAGAGCTATTGGACACTTGTAATGAAGTTATTCGGAATTTGAAATCTTTAAAATTTGAATTTAATGAATTTGTTGATTTGATTTTAGTTTATTTAATTCAAACAAAATTTGATGATAATTTACGAAAACAGTGGGAGTTATCATTAAATAATGATTGTTTTCCAACTTATATAATGATAATTAGTTTTCTTGAAAAACAAGCACGTAGTCTGCAGAATTGTAATGTTGAATTTATTAAAACTGAATCTAAATCTAATCATAAATTTGATCCTAAATCTCAACATTTTCCAAAAAGATCGGTATCGAATACTGTCGTAACGGATAATGTGAATAAATCACAAAAAATTATTTGTTCAAAATGTAATGAACCCCACCAACTTCACAGATGCCCATCAATGCAGAATTTATCTGTTGAGCAACGCTGGCATTTAGTAAAATCTAAAAAGTTATGTACGAACTGTTTGCGTTCTAACCATTTTGTTGCTAATTGTTTGATAAATACCACATGTAAACATTGCAATTCGAAACATCATACACTCCTTCATCGTGATCAATCTGCCCCTGCACAACAACAAATTATTGTACAACAAGATCATGTAACAACCCCAAATGCTGTAGGGAATTTAAATGAATCAGATTGTTTTACTAATCAATCGTTTAGTAGAAATTCTCAAACATTGTTGGCTACTGCCATTATGCGTGTAAAATCCAAATCAAGCAAATTCATTCCTTGCAGGGCGATAATCGATTGTGGTTCTCAAAAGAGCCTATTTTCTAAAACTTGTTGTGAAAAATTAGGTCTTCCATCAAGGCCTACAAATCATAAAATCTCAGGTATAAATAATTTAGTTGCAGAAACAACTCTTCAGGAAGTTTCTTTGACATTCTCTCCCCATTTTAATGATGAAGTCTTTCAGTTAGACGCGTTAGTTGTTAACCAGATAACAACAAATTTACAAATTTTCCGATTACGACTACGTTTTGGCCACATATTGAAGGCTTGAATCTTGCGGATCCAAATTTCTATGTGTCCAGTCCTATTGATCTTCTTATAGGTGCAGATTTGTTTGCTAATATCATAATAGGGGAGTCTATTTTAGGACCTAAAGGATCACCGAGTGCTATTAATTCTAAACTGGGTTGGATATTATCGGGAATTATTTATTCGAATGAATCAAACCAAAATTCATCTGTTAGTTGTCATGTTACTACGCAGATTAGTTCTCAGCTGCAAAATTTCTGGGAACTTGAGTCGGTTCCCAGTTCTGATCCAATTTCTCTTGTTGAAATAATTATTCTAAAACCGTTTCACGCGCAGAATCAGGACGATATGTTGTAAACTTGCCGTTTAAATCTAAGCCAATCCTCGGTGATTCAAAATCTCAAGCTCTAAAGCGGTTTTATTTATTAGAGAAGAGACTCCACCAAAACCCTTTGCTTAGAGAGCAATATTTAACATTCATGCAAGAATATATCGATTTGGGGCACATGGAACTTATACCAAATTCAGAAATTTCAAATCCGGATCATTTTTATCTTCTACATCACGGGGGTATTAAAAGAAGATAGTTCAACTACACGATTTAGAGTAGTATTTGACGCATCTGCAGTTGGTTCATCAGGCCGCTCTTTAAATGATTATCTAGAGATAGGTCCAAAATTGCAGCCGGAAATATTTCCTTTATTATTAAAGTTTAGAATGAATCCAATTGCTTTTAGTGCTGATATCGAAAAAATGTTTAGACAAATCCTCGTTAATCAGAAGCATATTGATTATCAACGCATTCTTTGGAGATTTAATTTAGAAGACACTATCAAATCATACAGGCTGTTGACCGTTACATACGATTTTTCCTGTGCATCTTTTTTGGCCTTTAGGACATTACACCAGTTCGCCATTGATAATGAACAATACAATCAAAAAGTCTGCCAAATTATTCAAGAGGAAATTTATGTTGATAATCTTCTTTCTGGATCCGATTCACGAGAAAACGCTCAGATTTTAATGACAGAACTAATAAAAATTATGAAAAGTGGAGGTTTTAATCTACGGAAGTGGGCCTGTAACTATCCTGATGTTATAGCTCACTTACCTGATGAAATGAAGGCTTCCTCAAAAAAGGTCATTCAGAAAGATGATACTGTTAAAGTGCTTGGTTTACTTTGGGACTCTTCCAAAGATATTTTACAAATTAGGTTCGCTGATTTAAAGGATGTTAAAACAAAATGAGACTTGTTATCTGTAGTGGCTACAATCTTTGACCCTCTGGATTTCCTAGCTCCTACAACAATAAAGTTAAAAATCATGATATCTTTGGAAGGATAAGATTCCTTGGGATGAGAAAATCCCAGATTCCATACAACAGGTTTGGAATGAATTTTCATCTGAAATGCATTTATTGAAATCGTTAGAAAATCCCAGATACATGAATTTATTTAATGAAGCAGTTGTTCAAATTCAACTGCATGGATTTTGCGATGGTTCGAATAAAGCTTATGCTACTGTTACCTATTTACGCGTGGTTACACCTGAAAAGGTATTTGTTAATTTGATTGCTGCAAAAACTAAGGTAAACCCTATTAAACCTCAAACATTGCCAAGAATTGAGCTTTGTTCAGCTCTTTTGCTAGCTAAGTTATGTTCTGTAATTATCGACACATTAAAAGTAAACTTTGACAATATTTATTTGTGGTAAGATTCGCAGATTGTTCTCAGTTGGCTAAAAGCACCACCTTTAAAGGGAAATCAATTCGTACTTAACAGAGTATGCCAAATACAGGCATAATGCCTTCCCATGAATGGAATCATATTCCAGGTGCTTTAAATCCTGCAGATGTAGCTTCTAGGGGAATTCCTCCACGAAAGCTTCTTAATCATTCTCTGTGGTGGCATGGGCCTCCATGGCTGCTGTCAAATGAGCAAATCCCAATACCAAAGTTCATTGCTCCGATTTCAGAGTTAACTCAAGTAATTGACTCTGTCAGTAATGTAACACAAGTAAGTGCACCTCCTGACTTTCTTCTCAAGTTTTCGAAATTCTCTAAGCTGTCAAGAGTCACAGCCTATTGTCTTAGATTTATTCATAATGCTAGACATAGTACATCGAAAAAATTTGGAAATCTAAGTTCAGAAGAAATCTCTTATTCAATTCAATGCATTGTAAAATTAATTCAAAGTTCTGAATTCAACATAGAGCTTAAGTTGTTAAAGGAAAGAAAACCCTTACCA
Organism: Maratus speculifer; assembly: GCA_964019185.1. Lineage (NCBI taxonomy): Eukaryota > Metazoa > Arthropoda > Arachnida > Araneae > Salticidae > Maratus > Maratus speculifer. The sequence continues at coordinate 118,318,179 of OZ025291.1, forward strand.
AGCAATAGTAAGCTGTTATCACTAAATGTATTTTTAGATTCAAGTGGTATCATTCGAGTAGGTGGTCGTTTGTCACAACATCAGTCTTTAACCTTTGATAGAAAATATCTGATGCTACTCCCAAAAAATAACTTTGTCACTAAACTATTAATAAAGCATGTACATGAGAAACATATGCACGCAGGTACACAGCTAGTACTTTCTATTATACGCCAACAGTTTTGGTTTGTTAATGGTCGTTCTACTGTACGACAAGAGCTCAACAAATGTGTACTTTGCAAACGCCTAAAAACACAAGCTTGTCAACAAATGATGGGAGATCTTCCCGTTGACAGAATCACCCCGATCCGTCCATTTTCCAAGGTTGGCATAGATTTTGCTGGCTCCTGCATAACCAAGCCAAATTTGCCTAGAAGTAAGATAAAATTAAAAACTTACTTAGCTGTATTCGTCTGCATGTGCACTAAGGCAGTGCATCTGGAAGTGGTATCAGACTTGTCTGTGCAAGCCTTGCTAGCAGCCCTAAAGAGATTTATTGCACGTAGAGGCCTGCCGTCTGATATTTATTCAGACAATGGTAAGAATTTCGTAGGTCTAGCAAATCAACTGAAGCAGTTATTCCAATATTTGAGGGACAGAGAAATTCAAGATTTTCTTTCGAGCCAAAAAATCAATTGGCATTTCATTCCTCCATATGCGCCGCACTTTGGTGGGCTATGGGAAGCAGCTGTAAAGCTTACAAAAAATCACCTGTTAAAGGCATGTAAATCCAGTATTTTAAACTTTGAAGAATTATCCACGTTACTGTGTCAAATAGAAAGTTGCATAAATTCAAGACCTCTAACGCCGATGTCACCAGATCCATCAGATCCGCGCGCATTAACGCCAGGTCATTTTCTAATCGGAGCACCGCTCCTTGATATTCCCGAAGCTTCTAATTCAGTTCCATCATTAAAAGCTCGTTGGCGCCTTATTGAAAGGGCCAAGAACCAATTTTGGTATAGATGGTCAAGAGAATATATCCAACATCTCCAACAGCGTCCTAAATGGACTACTCCAAGTGTTAATCTCCGAGAAGGAGACTTGGTAATAATTCATGAACGATCCCTGCCCATGGGATGGAAAATGGGCCGCATTCTACAAACTTTCCCAGGACAGGACAATCGAGTTCGTGTCGTCTTGATTAAAACAGCGGACGGTGACATCAAACATCCTATTACAAAGGTATCCCCTCTACTGCCGGGGGCGGAGAATGTTGAATCTTAAAAGGAATCTTCAAAAATGGCACTATTACTTCTGAAAAATGGCTCTAGATGGCAGCACTAAAACTTTGTTCCTAATAATACGAGACTGTTAAATAACTCTAATTAATTATTATATTTATTAATTCTCACTCATTTGTGTTGGTAAATTCCCAATATGTTTTTTCATATATATATTTTGTATTTATCCATTTGTAATTCAACTTTTTAGATTATTCCTTATTCTGCAGATTGACTGCGTGACAGTTTAGAATATGTTCTGATTCAAAGTATGTTTACGAATTCGGAAGTCTATTAAATCTCTTTAAAATCCCATTAAATCATATTTTTATTTCTGTAACAATTCATATTCGAAGGTCTAAAATCAGCAAACAAGTCAACGAATGTTTTTCAAGACAATGTTGTTCAAGTTATTCCACAACCGGCAATATTATACCAAGAAGGATATATCATAAGTTCTGAAAACGTCGAACAAAACCAGAGGATAATAAAAGGTACTTTATTTTCTATTCTATTCAAATAAAAATCAATTCTCTATGTTTATTCAGTTTAAATCTCAACAATAGCTATGTACCGCAAGGGATGTTGTTAAGGAAAATACAATTAGTAATTGCTTTTGTCATGCAAAATTCATACACACCGAACATACACACCAAATCATGTCTAAAAATGGGATGATATTGATACCGAGATTAATGAATTCAATAAATTAAAAAGTGATAACGTTACTTTTTCTAATTATACAAAAATTAATAAATACGTGGAAATTAATGGAAAATTAAATGACGATGACATAATAAAAACTCTCCAACAGATGAAAAAGCAGAGACCTTAATGGATTCAGAAGGGAATGTTAAGCGTCCTATTTACAAAGCCATAATGAATTTTATAAAAACTTTGAAAGCATTTATTCAGATAAAACCTTCCTCTGAAAATGAATTGAATTGTTTACTTCAAATCAAGAAGCTTGCTGAAAAATGTAGGCATAATAAACAAAACTAAACATCCATTTTGCAGTTTTCCCAAAAATGTAATTAATATTTTAAATCAAAGTTTTCTTTCTACTGCGTATCTTCTGCTTTATTTTATGATTAAGTTAAATCTTCATTGCTTTTTACTATGTTTAACTTTAGATACTATAATATAATATATTTTCTCGGGTTATGCATGCTAGGAGATTTTTCTTCTTCAATGATACATCTTTTAAGTTATATTTTCTTTTATCATTGGATAATTCGAACTTATTTCAAAGAACTTATTAAGTTCGAATTAAGGAGCATCCACTGTAGTGGCACTATCAGTCGTAAAAAACAAAAGGTTTAGTTGTTTAGTAGCTAATAAGATGTTTCGTTGGTGATGCGTCAGTAGATTTATCATGTAAATTTTAAAATAGAAATTCACTATTGCCCGCGTATTTTGGTGATTTTCCTGGCACTGTCAATCGTGCATAGCATATAATTTCACTGCCGACAATTTTCTCAGATCCTCTTACTGCAGATTTCTCATATTTAAGCGAAAGCATTATTAAACAGGTCAGTAAAATGTAAGGAGATCTTGGTTATGTGAATTTGATTCACTTCGATCAATATTACTTATTTATTTTCAAAATTTGCATGTTTTGCTTGAACTACTGTGGAAAATGGTGTAAAAGATGAGGACGATTAAAGGTAACATAATTTAAATAACTTTTTTCCCTTGAAAAAAGCACGTCTACGATTTAAAACATGGAATTGTAAATTTTTAGATTATAACTATAAACAATACAAAATAAATATCATTCATAAAAAATGAAATATAGACTATTAAATATTTCATTAACTAATTATTTTTTTTATGCCGAGAGAAAATAACAGTTTAGAAATTTTCTTAATTTAACGACCGTTCTCAGCATTTTTAAATCAAATATTTAATTTATAATATATATATATATATATTACATATTATTTATATATGTAATATATATTTTAAATATTAAAATTTTAAATAAAATATTGAAAGATAAAATCTTTTACTTTTCCTTAAATTTGAAAAGTTTATCAACAGTTTTGAGCATTCTGGCGAATTTTTCGAAAATTCTTGAATGGAAAAATATTGATAAATATGACATACGTCAAAAGCATCAGCAAACAGTAAAGATACTCAAATCAATTTGAATGAAATCTTTTGAATATTTTAATAATAAAAATAAGCAGAGATTACTTGGCAGTTATTATGATGTGGTTTTCTATATTTTTACTTTTGATAAGCTAAGAATAGTACCTTCTTAGAATTTTTTGAATGATTCTACCAACCTACATAAAAATCATGCATATTATATTTTATGCATCATCAGAAACTTTTATATCGATGAAATTTTTTTTCTAAAATAGTAATTTTACAAAGAAAAGCGGATCGGATATCAGTTTTTTTGTCATAGCAGAAATAATTAATTTGCGTTTAAGCCAAAATCTTTCATATGTACTTATTTTGAAGCTATCAATTCAGCTTTACAAACAGTTCTTTTATCCTTTAAATCTATAAAAAGTAAAGCAATTTCTCGAAACTGAAAATTCTATGATTTGTAAAATATAGAGTTTAAGTGAAGTTCTTTAGAAATTGTAAATCCCGATCTTCAAACATAATTCCATCACTTAATTTTTTTTATAGTTGTATGTACACAAGGAAAATAAAGAAATAAATCTAATGATATTTAGAATGTATAAGACATGATATGTGATAAAAACTTTACTAAGTGAGATAAAAATAAATATTTAGAATATGAAAATGTATTTAAAATCCTATTGACGTTTAAACAAAATGGAACTTTGCAGAGATTTATTTTAAATGCATTAAAGGCTCTACTATCTAAAATTAGTACTCATTTGAAATACATTAGAATTTTGATAATGCGAAGACAAAACAAATTCAAAGCGAAGGATCTTTTGAGTGAAATCTCTTGTATAATGGAAGTAAATGCTATTTTAAAACTACAATAAAATAATATACCATTGGATGTATATAAAGTCCCGGACCCATTTTGATGTTTAATAACTCATAAAATAATAAAGATAGATTAAAATTAATAACATAAATGGTTAGATGAACTCAAAAAGTTTCATGACCCTTGTCAATGAACTTCTACGTGTGCCCCCTTCGTCGCACGATAGTCAGGCATCAAGTCGATAGTCAATTTCACGCCAGGTAGCGGCAAGCATGTTGGCATCCACAGAGGCTATTGCGGTTGTAAGGTTGTAATTCTGGCTTTTAAGTCATCAATGTTCGACACTCGGAAAAAGTCCAGCGGCGTTACATCAGGTGATCTGTGTGGCCAAGGAATTGGAGCTCCTCGCCCAATCCATCTTCCTGGAAAATGGTCTGTTGAAATGTCTGTGGAAATTGTTGAAACACATCAAAAGTAAAGATAACATTGCAATAGTTGCCAAAAACAAAAGAGAGAAAAATTAAATTAATAAGCAGATGATATTTAGAAAAGTACAGATATTTAGACTGGAAAATGAAATTATCTGAAATTAACCACACGCGCAGACGATATTTACAAACGTAAAGATATTCAAACCTGAAAAGGAAAATATATGAGTTATTTCATCAACAAAAGCCATAAGTTTGTCTGGTCACATCTTCATTATTTTTTGAGTATTAAACATCAAAATGGGTCTGGGACTTTATAAACAACCTGTATATTATTCAAAAGTTTATGTGTTAATTATATGCCACCAGTTATATCTTTAGATGAGTATAATAAAATAAAAAAAATAGTTTAAAACATATTCATGTGTTTAATGTTGTATTCAAAAGTAGAAATAACCGAATTTGAAATTCATGTTTTATAAATAAAAACTAATGTCGATTCAATAAATGACGTCGTATTTTTGGATAAAAAAACATGTATTAGAACTTCACATTTAATCAACGGACAAGATCACCAGATCGCTAGGATCCGGTGTAGACCCTATTTGTCCCACCCGGAATGTTCCCCGGCATGTGGGGATTCATTACAATAACTTCAAAAAAAAAAAAAAAACATAAAATACATAATATACAGGCTGTATACAACATCAACACAGTGGTATGCGCGCCGAAGACTTGCTCCATCGCGACAAGTGGCGCTACGACTGCCAAAAGCTCAACAAAGGCTCTAACGCGACAGCGGGCAGTCTTAGGAGAGAACGGTTAAGTGGTAAGATTGGCCAGGTCCATAAGGAAGTGATAAATTTCTGCCAATTGACGGAGTAGTTTTGGGCGGGTTAAGATATTTGTGAGCCAGGTATCTGGGCGGGAATAAGGGTTCTTAAGGTGCCAGGCCTCTGTGAGTGTGCAGAAGAAATAGTAGTGGTCTGGAGACCCTATGGCCCCACACTCGCAGAGGTCCGTATCTGAGCGTTTAAAATAATTTAGGTATGTCCTGAATGGACCATGGCCGGAGAGGAATGCTGCTGTGGGAGGGGAGAAAGCTAAGAGATTGTATGAGACTTTTGGGATAATGGAATAGGTGTGCCTGCCTTTGCTTGAGGCATCCCAGTAGAGTTGCCAGTCTGAAAGAATGTTTCTTTTGAGGAAGTGACGAACATGAGACGGGGGATATCTATGTTTGGACGTGAGGTGGCCTCCTTGGCCAGTGCGTCAGCTAGCTCATTGCCAGCTATGCCGATGTGAGCGGTGACATGGCCGAGAAAGACCCTATGGACGAGAGTTTTTAAGATAACTTTTATCTTAAGCACTAAAGGGTGTTTAGTTCTATGGGCGAATATTTCTTGTAGGCTTGAAAGGCTGTCACTATAAAGGTGAAAAAAAGTAGTATGAGGATAGAGATAGAGGAGGAGAGAGGATAAGGGAGGAGGAGGATAGAGAAAAGAGGAGGAGGATAGAGATTATCAATTTTTAACACTTTTCATAATTGATACTTAAAAAATTCAATTCGGTTTGTCTGCCTGCTGTTTGTACGCTAAATATATTCAACTCGCTAAATGTACTCAGATTGCTATGCAATGGATTTATGTCATTGAGGTTTATTGTGGCATATTCGATATTGAAAATGGAGTGCATAGTATTTATAGTTCTTTTACAGGGATACCAGAAATAATTTCGCTACATTATGGTCAATGGGAAAAAAATGTTTAAATGCAATGGTATTACAATATTTGAATTATATTCAAACTGGTATGCATCACATAGCTGCACTACAACATGGTTACTATAGAATATTGCACATAATATTTTCCATTTATCTACAGAGACAAAGAAACAAAAATCGGTTATAGCACTGTCTATGAGTGATAGCTGCTGGTAGTGCATTTTCTGTTACGGTACGCATTTTTAAATTTAACAATTTTTTTGCCGTTTACTTGGTGATTGTAAATTCTATAAATCATATACAGTGACGTAGAAAATGTCTCACGTACTTTTTTTTATTGGCAGAAATTGGTGAAGAAAAATTCTCAGTTGTGCTATGTGTTTTTAAAACTGAAATAAATTTAGTATATATGGAAATTTATAGATCTTATTAGGACTTCACAAAAGAATTCGGAAATTTTTTTTGAATGTTTATGGCAATTCCTGAAATTATGTCTACCAATACCGTTTTTAAAATTGTTTAATTTGACATCATCTTATTGAACGGTGAAGTTTTGTTAAAGTAGCCTGTAAGTGTTGGAAAGTATTTTATAATCTATGCCTAAGGCACGATTTTTCATTCTTATGTTTATATTGTTACTGAACTTCTGTTTGAGGTATGACATCAGATAAAAAAGTATTTTATATTGCTGGAAATGTTAACCTACACTACTGGAACAAACAAATATTAATTAGTATTATCACCTGGTAACGATTTAAAATCATGAAGCCTAGAAATTGTTGAAATCATTTAGGATTTCTGCACTATATTCTCAAACGTTATATACTAATAGATTAATTAAAAAAAAATAAGTACTTTCTTAAAACCTCAGCCAAAAAGTAACTCAAATCCATTCATCTCAAAATTCGAAAACCAACTTCTCGTAAAGAGTTGAAACAACTCGCGTGGACGAGTTAATTTTAAGCAATTTTAATCAAGATGAATGGTTTAAATAAGCAATTTAAATTATAATGAATAAAATGTTTAAAAAACAACTCATTCACGATTGAATAAATTACAGCTCTTTCCTGAGAAACCAAATCTACTCTTTCGTTTTAAGAGTGTAATAACTTTGTTTTGGAAATATTAAATTATTCCATTGCCACTAGGGACGCACAACTTTACATAATGTCAGAAATCTATCGCATCAGAAATTGAGTCAGAATCCGATTGCATCACACAGGTATGATTCTTTTTTCATTTATTTTATTTTATTTTATTATTATTTTTTGACGCAAAAAATATTTTCTGCAATCTTAGGCTTTTTCTCTTTGGCAAAATCTTAACCAAGTTTTACTTTATACGGAGTACTTATCAGAACCGCTGGCTGCTGAGCAACTTTGACATCCTATTTCAAATACTTGTGAAAAACATACGTTTTTTAAATTCAGATGTGGTAAAGAACTTATATCCATCGGAAAAAAATGCTACCGTTTGGAGATGGCGAGGAAGATATATAGCAGGACTGTTTTCGATTAAACTCACTCTTGATTATAAATGGTTCGAGACACTAGATACTGGCTGAGGCTCAGGTTGCTTCTGTCTAATTTGACTTGTTTCAGCTATCCGGCTTGTCAGTATTGTGCAGACAGAGTCTTCGGGGCGTACATATTGATGTTAATAAGACGTCTTAGCAGAATGAACCACTGCGATATCACGGTCTTTGTATATGTTTCTATTCAAAGAAAAAGAACATTTATATAAAAAAAAAGTCTTAGAAATTCCTTCATAAGTAAAAATTTTGGTATTTAGACTCTTAAATAATAAGAGTCTATTGAATAATAAACTACTATTATTTAAGAATCTATTAAGGGGGCTCAGGGCTCGATCGATACGGAAAAACATGTAAATAGAGCTCTCGCTTCGAGTCCATATAAAAACAGAAGTATTCAATGTAATTAATTTAAACTTTCTGATATTTTTACGGTGGGTTTGTAGTCTTATAAAATTATAAAACGAAGTACAGGGTGATTATAATTAAAGTCCGAGTTTCAAAACGCTCTAAAAAGCGAACCACTCGTTAGAATGGCGTCAAAATTTAACAGCGTATTATTGAAGAAGGGGGAAAGAACATGAACCAAAAAAAGTTCCAAATTTTAGCGACAGATGGCGCTGTAAGCGTCAGAATTTCGACTACAAAGGACAAATCGTAAAACAACGGCTAAGGCGTAAGTTACACGATATAAACCAACTGTACTGTTCAGTGTGCATGACTGTACGCGTATGATACTGTTAGTTACGTAAGCCCGTCCACCACGGCAAGGTCGTACCACATCGGATAGGAAAAATCGGTTTTTAATTGTCCTGAGGCCAAAAACCGCATAAAAACCATCCCTCCAGTCGGTTTTTAATTGTCCAGACTTCTGACAGTCATCGGTCCAGCGCCTTTTTTCATACCCTTAAGAGTCCTGAACTTCTGCAGAGCCACTGGTGCAGAATCACCGTTCTTGTAATAAAGCTAAAGCTTTATTACAAGAGCACGATCCTTCATTGAGACACTCATGGCCAACGTCTGAGAAGCGAAATGAAGAAACGCCGTTTACCCAACGCTTTTATAACACCTGAAATTGTCGTGCGCATGCCAAGTATTTTAATTTACATATACTGACGCTTACAGCGCCATCTGTCACTCAAATTTGGAACTTTTTTTTGGTTCATGTTCTTTCCCCCTTCTTCAATAATACACTGTTAAATTTTGACGCCATTCTAACGAATGGTTCGCTTTTTAGAGCGTTTTGAAACTCGGACTTTAATTATAATCACCCTGTACTTCAATGTTATATAATAAAAAAATATAGCAAAATCTATATAACACAATTTTCGAAAAAAAAAAATATGTGTTATATTACCATCCGTAAGATATCTTAATAGTGAATTGACATAAGAACCTAACTTTTGCTTAAAAATGATCAGGAAACTTTACTCTATAGAATGAATTAAGGATATAACTATCACAAAAAATATATATTAAAAAAATTCTCAAATTAAAAAATTTAAAAAACCTCTAAGAAATGCAATTTCTTTTTCATTAAAAATACTCAAAATATTAAACTATCAAAAATATATTAATTCATTCTATAGATAATGTTTTTATATGCATGCAAAAAAATTTAATCCATTACATCAAATAGTTTTTTTAATCTTACGGATAGCCGTCAAAAATCACGTTTTGAGAAAACGCGACTTAAAGTTGAAATTACATGGGTGCGGCTTTGAAAGTGTTGATACATTAATGCTTATAACTCCGTTAAAAATGCAAATATTTCTATGCGGTTTTTTGCACTGAGTTCAGAATTAATTGAATAATCAAAATAGATCATAAAAAAACCGATTTTTTGAAAAGTTTTCAAATCCTGAGCCGCTTTAAGAGTCTAGTTTGAGTAATAAATGTTTGCTTGCATTCGCACTGTGCGATAGTAGGAGTGCGATATTGGATAAAACGAAACACTGATATAGGCCGACACTACTGGTTAAACTAAGAATAGAAAGAACATTTAAGCTATATCTTATTAAACTACATGATTACGTGATAGTATTTATTTTACAATAATTAAGAATAGCACTTACTTTGAAAAGGATTTTTCGCTTTGTGATGAAGAGAGCAAAAACTTTTGCTTTGTACAAAACTTAAAAATAAATAAATAATTAATTAAAAAATATAGGCTAAACACAAAACACAACTGCGTATAATCAAGGCGATCATATGACTTACGGCTTGCAGCTAGGCACTAGTTAAGCCAGTTCCCATATAGCACACTTGCCTCCCCAGGATGTCCTGGGGAGGATTCACATCCCAGGACCGTCATCCCCCAGGCATCCCTGAGGATGCAGAAAATTGCCTCCAGGAGGTCCTCAGGAACAGAAAATGTCCGCTTTACAGCATCCTGGCACGCTCCCCAGGACCTCCTTCATGGTCCTCCCCGGGAGGTTCTGGGGAAGTTTTGAGGAAGTGATATAGGAGGACTTTAGGAAACTTCAAGGACACTAATATGTTAAAAAAATAAATTAAAGCTATGATTTAATTTAATTTTTTTAGAAGAAAACACGAATGCTTTTTTTTCTATTATTCAGACGGATTTACATAAACAGAGATTATTCAGTAACAAATTTCTTACCTTCATTTTTCCTGCTGGATTTGAACCCGAGTACCTTGGTATTCTGGACGCGCGCTCTGACCGTTATGCTGTAGGGCCAGTAAGGAATAAAGATTTCTAAGGTATACATGCATTTTTACTCCGCTTTTGAAACTTAAAACTAGGAAATGTCCTCATTTTTTTGTGCCTTTTTCATACATTCGACATAAATTTAAATTAATAACTCTAAATAAATTATCAATAATTATTTGTTTTAACATAAATGTCTCCGAATTAAAATTTTTTGTAATGAAATTGTATTTCTAAATGATAAAAATACCCTTTTAGCTTTTAATATTACAAATCCATTAAGATCTTTCTGTAGTTAGAAAATTGATTATAAACTATATATTTTAACACACAATGAATGATGTAAAACGTTTCTGATGACATCCCCTATAAAATTTAATTTTAGTTAGTAAAAATATTATTTCCAGAGATTAAAATAGCAAGAGATTAAAACACATACTTTCCTTAAAATTATGATTTTTTTTAAATGATTGACAAATAAAGACTAAGTGAATCATTTCAAAAATAAAACTTTTTTGCTCTTTCTCTCTCTTACTTTTTTTTACAGAAATTTTAATCGATTTTTTTCTTTTTTCTTTTGGTGTTCTTATTAAATGAATTTATGAAAAAAAAATATATATATAAATTTGCTTAGTCTTTTCTTTTCTAATTTTTACTCTTTGAAATATTTCATTGTATCAGTTTAATAGAGAACCCTACCAGCGGCCAAGGAATTCTGCTCTCGAAGCTAGTAGATGGGAGGGTCTGAGTTTGTACCCAATCGCACCCGTCGGCCTAATTGTTCGGAGTTTTCCACGGTTTTCTTCGAATCTTAAACTTCCTTGCGTAAATACGGGTTAGGTTCCTTTAGAAAGACCCTCCGGAGGGCAGCAACCCTCCTCCTTAATGTGTCCCTTGATTTTTTTTCTTTTTAATGATTGACAAATAAAATCTAAGTAAATCCTTTCAAAAATTAAACTTTTTTTGCTCTCTCTCGCTCTTACTTTTTTTTACAGAAATTTTTATCAATTTTTTTCTTTTTACGCTTGGTAAAAGGTACTCTTATTATACAAATTTATAAAAAAAAATATATATATATATAAATTTGCTTAGTCTTTTCTTTTCTAGTGGGCTAGTTCCTAGTTCGTTTCATTGTTAGCAGTGAAGAGATTCTGCTCTTGAAACTGGTAGATAGGAGGTGCTGAATCGCACCCATGGGCCTAATCGTTCGCATTTTCCCGGGGTTTTCTTCGAATCTTGGATTTCCTTGCGTAAATATGGGTTAGGTTCCTTTAGAAAGACCTTCACTGAGGGCAACCCCCCCCTCCCTGGATATGTCCCTCATGTTGATAATTGGCCGTCATAAATACAACCAATGAACAAACACGTTTTAAAGTGATTAGGTATGTTTTGGCGAGTATTTATTAACGAATAATTAAATCCGTTACTTATGAAATTCTTACACGACGGTACGAGTTACAGATGTTTGGATATTTATCACTTGTCGCGGGATTAAAAAATACGGTAAAAGCATTGTATTATTTTATAACATTGTAAAAATATTAAAATTCTGCATTGTCATTGAAAACATACCATTGTACAAATTTGTATAATTTAATTGTAACAGGATTTGGTGTGAAAATCAATTGTAAAATTCCATCATTACACTGAAGCACTTCTTGAATTTGAATGACATAAAATAGAAACTATTAATAAAATTTGAATCTGTTACAAAACTTTTTTATTTTCTTATTGTTATAAATAAAATTAATTTACAGTTAAATCTCCATTTAGCAGTCTTTAAAATTGTATGAAATTTTTATGATCATAAAAAATACAATATGCACCATGTTTCATTTAATTAACGACGGGAAATATTTTTGTTGATTACTTGAAATGTAATTTTAGTAACTAAGATTTTAGGCAATTTAAAAAGCCTGAAAAAACTGATACAGTAGACGCTCGTTTTTACGAACCTCTTTTTTGCGAATACTTGCGATTTTACGAACTACAGCGTGGTCCCGAATACATTTCCATAGACGCTATATAAAATTTCGCTCCCATTTACGGACTACAAATTATGAAAATTTCTTTTTTGCGAACTTAACTTTTATAATTCTGCAATTTATTTATTTATTTATTTATTTTTTAAAATACCGTAAAGAAGTGCCAACGTCAATTATACTCTCAACAGGTGCAAAAGTCAGCAGGTGCATTTCAAGAATGTGTTATTCCCCCCCTCCCCACACGCTTTCGGGAGGGAGGTAGCGTAGCAATAAGTTTATTTAGCGTCACGTGGTTTATTATGACTGATTTTAAAGGCACGTGTCTGGAAAGCCTCTGATTGGCGAGTGAAACTTAAATGTACAAGCAGGTGTCATTGTTGAAAGGGGAAACGAAATCTTATCGCATTCTGTAATCGTCTATTTTCTCATACCTTCTGGACTACTCAATCTGTGAAGTCTCGTTAGTCGAGAGGGAGATTGGGCCAGAACATTACAGAATCTCAGTATGTCGCAGTTGAAGAAACGCATGTGCTTATCCGCTGAGGTAAAGAAGAAAATTTTAAAAGAAGTAGATGAGAAAATCTTAAGTAAGACAGAAATTTCGAAAAAGTATGGAATTCCAAAGAATAGTCTCTCCACAATTTTAAAATCCCGAGAAAAAATCGTCGGAAATAGAAGCACCAATAAAACCCCCTCTCGTAAATATTTTAGAGAAGCAAAACATCCCCAATTGGAGAAAGCTTTGATTTCTTGGATGAGGAAAATGAGAGGACTGAACATTCCCATAGATGGTAATCTCCTTAAAGAACAATCGAATTCTTTTGCTTTGAAGCTGAACATCAAAGACTTCAAGGCCTCAGACGGTTGGTTACAAAAATTTAAGTCCAGACACGGTTTGAGCTTCAAAAAATTGTGTGGTGAAAGTGGAACAGCAAATACGACTTTGGCAAATGAATGGAAAGAACGCAATTTAAAAGCATTGCTAACAGAATATGCTCCAGAGGATGTCTTTAACGCGGACGAAACAGGTCTGTTTTTTAAGATGCTGCCGGAAAAGACACTAACCTTCAAAGGTGAAAAATGTAGCGGAGGCAAAAAGGCTAAGCAGAGAATCTCAATCTTGTTGGCAGCCAACAGGAATGGAACACAAAAACTGCCCTTGCTTTTCATTGGAAAAAACTTGAAGCCTAGATGCTTCAGTTATGTTAACAAATTACCAACTACATACCATGCAAACCAAAATGCATGAATGACTGGGTACATTTATGAAAAATGGTTAAGAGACTTGGATCGTCAATTTGTTTTGGAAAAACGTAAAATTTTGCTAATTGTGAATAACTGTTCAGCTCACGTTGAAGTCTCAGATCTTAAATCTATTCGTGTGGAGTTTCTTCCACCCAACGTAACTTCAATTTTACAGCCGATGGATCAGGGTGTGATTAATAGTTTCAAGCGGATATATAGAAGAGTGCTTTTGCAAAGAGTAGTCATGGGATTGGAGCTGGATCAGCCATATGAAATTGACGTTCTGGGTGCAATGCATTTGTCAATAGTGCTTGGAATGAGGTTCAAGCGACTACAATAGCTAAAGCATTTCAACACGCAGGCTTTAGTACCTTAATTAATGAAAACCAAGAAAATGTAGCCGACGATATCAGTGGAGATGAGCTACTCATAAATGAACTCCGCAAAAGAAATCCACTTTTGCCTGAAATTTCATTCCAGGACTTTTTGAGTGTAGATTCAGACGTGATTTGTACGGAAGAAATATCAGAGGAACAAATTATTGCTGACGCAATAAGTGAAAAGGAAGAAGAACTTTCAGATTTGGAACAACAAGAAAATGAAATGATCAAACAAGCAGCTCAATGGTTGTCAGGGCTAAGGCACTTTTTTGAAGCGAACAATAATTGTGAAATGATTTCAAGCATAGATAAAATGGAAACATGTATTTTCCAAAATGTGATTTTAAAACAAAAAAAGATAAGTGATTATTTCCGTTCCTAATTTTTTATCTATGTATTTTCATCCATTAAGTACTAATACAGTCTATGTTTTCACATGTAATGTTTTCAAAGCTTAATAACATATTCTTCTGAGTGCTAAAAAATTTTTCTGTGCATAAATTTGTATTTTGAATTTTCTTATATATTTAAAAAATATATGCATAACTCTATTTCAGAATAAATAATCTTAAAATATTGCATCATCTATGAAGAGGGGGGGATATTGTTAAAAATAGACATAAATAATGTACATATTCATCTCATTTTTCATGATTTTCTATTTTACGAACCATTTGAGTGTTCCCTACGAGTTCGCAAAAACGAGCGTCGACTGTATCTTTATTTAAAATATAAGATGTTTTTATCAACTAATTTTTAAAAAAAAATCCCAAACTAATATATGTATACATATACTTTCTTTTACACCTACAAACAAATTTGTTTAACTCACAAATAGTTTCACTTCTAATTCTTGGAAAACACTCTTTTTTTCTTCCTCTCATTCAGTGATTTCCCGCAAAAATTGCTTAGACATTCTTCGCTGTCAAAATTGATTGGAGGGGCGTGATTAGCCTATTGAGTGTCTGAGTGTTGGAACGGTAACTGCCTATGCCGAGTATTGTATGCTATGCAGTTGCATTCATTGCATCATTCATTGTCACCTAACTAAGGCTATCCGAAGAAATAGAATAGAAAATCGGTTTTTTAAATGGAAGTTTTAAGTGATATCAAAATACTCTTCAGTTAAAAATTATGTTAAACTATTTGTTATTTATGAAATACAGATAAATATTTATCTGTAATTTTAAAATCTATAATGTTATTGATATTTCAGAAGTTTTCTTAATGAAAACTTCATTTTATCTTTCAGAATTTAAATAACAATAATAATATTATATTTGGTAATCTATAAAAGAAATTAGAAAAATAAATTGTTAATCAGTCCAATTTAGTTTAAAAAAATTAAATAATGATAAATAAAACAAAATAGGCTAAACCTTCAGAAATGGCATTTAAATTGATGTTTCTATTTAGCTAACATTTTCTTATCCTCAACATTCGGTAGGTAATTGATAATAACCTGAATTAAACTTTTAAGTTGCGTGAATTTACATTTTTTAAACAGAAAATCTTTTTAAATAAACCACGTATTGGTATATATTTGGGAAATGGGGGGGGGGGAGGTGCAGCTCAATATTTATATATTTTAAATCCAAATATACCATTTTAAAATGAATTGCTGTACTATCTTTGAGTTGATGTTATGTGTTGGGATAAAAATATCTAGTTTCGTCGCGACAAATTTGTTTATTTATTTTTTTATTTTTTTATTTATTTAAATAGGGTTTAGTAAGTATGTTAGCTAATTATATATATATATATATATATATATATATATATATATTTAATATCTGATATTAAGATGCATCAGAACTCGATTTAGATAATTTTCATAACAAAGTTTTAAACGGGTACTTATGATCAAACTTACGTTAAGAATCTCTTTTTTTTTTCTTTCCATAAATACCTTTACCTCTGAATTTCAAAAAAAGAAATATATGAACTAGAATTGTCTTCTATTTAAAAATTTTAGAGTATTAATTTAGAAACTTACTATTTAGTTCATTTAAACAAGTTTAATTTCTAAATTAATAAAAAAAGGAATAATAATAAAAAAACCAAAACGCAATAGGTTATTTATTATTAATTAATAAAATATTGATAAATGAACCAAATTTGGTTTAGAAGATACATAATAGTAATTAGTATATATAAAAGGAATTAATTGAAATAATAAATTAAAATTTTTAATTTAACTAAAAAAGATTAAAAGTTATAGCAGTAATTAAAAATTATAAAAATTTAAAAACAACTATCTAGTTTGCTTAAAAATAAGTAATCGAATAATTAATAAATAAAATTAACTCATTAAAATCGATACCGATTAAATTG
Organism: Maratus speculifer; assembly: GCA_964019185.1. Taxonomy (NCBI): domain Eukaryota; kingdom Metazoa; phylum Arthropoda; class Arachnida; order Araneae; family Salticidae; genus Maratus; species Maratus speculifer. The sequence continues at coordinate 118,334,658 of OZ025291.1, forward strand.
AATTCAACATTTTAATAAAAAAAAAAAACAATTGAGTATTGTACTCCAGAATCATTCATAAGATGGCGCCAGCACTGTGACTTTTTAGGCATTTCCCCAAGAATGAATAACCGGGAACTTCCCCAGGAGTGATTTCCCAGGTACTTCCTCAGGAGTAGCGTCCCTGGGAAGTTGCTCCGTGGGACGTTACTAGGAGCTCATTCCTGAGGACACCGTAAAAGACTCTTCCCCGGGACGTCCTGATCTTGTCATTTTAGTTTTAGGATGAATATGGGATGACTTGGAGCTCCTGGGGAGGTATTGAGGAGCTTTTGTGCTATATGGGTTTTGACCAGGCGGCAGAACCTACTTGAGGAGATTATGAGAAGTGCGATGTTAGACAATGGTGCGATATTAAGGACATTTCCCCTACATTTGCATGGAACAATACCAATAACATGTTCCACCATTACCATGTTCCAAGCTAAGCATCGTCATAGATGCTTAGCTTGGAATAGAAATTGTTATATTTTTGCGAACTTTCCTTCGAGATCAAGAAACAATGCTAGTGTTTTACGAGTGTAGTACTTTGTTTCAGGATAGAGATGAATAGTCTTGATCAACTTTATATCGGATGATATTCTTTAACCATAACGTTATTTCTTTCCATATAGTCGTGTAAAATACTACTTTTCGATTAATTTGAAATAAACATAAAATTAATTTTAAACAAAACAAAACAACAAAAATACTGGCAAAACACTAATTACTACAAATATATATTTTTTATACCACAAGAACATGGTTATACCAATGGAAAAGCATGGTTATACCTCGAAGTTAAAATTTTGAATGTAATTAACAAAACTACTGGAATTGATATTCATAAATACTCACATTAAGGTTTAGCAGAAGAAAAAAAATTCTAAACAATAGATTTGTTGATAACATATTTACTAATTTGATAAAGCTGTAAATAGTTAATTTGATCAGGCTTCGCTTCTTTCATAATTACAAAGGAAATAATCTAGAAAGGAAAGAATGACGTGAATTTTCAGTTTTTATTATATAAATTGCTATTTTGTTAATTTAAGAAGCTTTCATATTTTTGTCCGTCATTTGTTTTCACCTTATTATTTTTACTTCCTTTATCCTATAAGTATTTTTATTTCGTTCTTTATTTTATTTAACTAAACAATGTTTTTTATTTTCTATAAAGAAAATGTTCTTAAAAAATTAACATAAAAAATCAAAGCATAGCAAATAGGGTGAGTTCGTACTGTAAGGAAGTTTTTAAAACATTAAGATCTTGGTTTAATAGTATACAGTACTTCAGATACAGTAAAGTATCCGAAATCTTTTCTCGGTCTCTATAAATAATATCTGCTTTTTATTTACTGGAAGTAATATGTAGCAACACCTCAGCAATGTAAATCAATTTCATAAAATGTGAAATAGTTTAATAGTATTAAAATGAGCCCCAAACAATGTTTTACCCTATACCTTCGAATACTTTTGTGTAACCTTGTAAATTAATAACAAATATTCTTTGCACCTCAGTTTGTACAGAATGTATATTTTAGTATCTACCTCAGAGATGCATATCAATTTTATAATGTTAAAAGCGTGTAACACCATTAAAATGCATTTGAAACTATTTATCCCATTGGCCGTAATGTAACAGAATACTTTTAATTGTCCTTGTAATTGAATCATACGATGCATCAGATTTTTATAAACTTTGAAATGACTCGACAAAATTAAGCAACAATTAGAGATTTTAAATTTCAAATGATTCAGTTGGGCAGATTTTGCTCTGTTATATGAGGACAGACGGACGGATTGAACGGAAACTATAAGTGCTAAGCATTTACATAATTATCAACGCATCTAAAAATCGAAAAAACTCTTGCACACCCAGCTAGTTTCTATTTTAAATACAAAATATAAATTAGTTGGATATGCCTACCCAAAAAGTTTCTTCTATGTGATGCGTCTCAATATTTCAAAAAATAGTTACAGATGTTAATATTTCAATATTATTAGTTCAATATTATAACAACTTTGATTTTTATATGAAATTTCTGCTTCAGTCGAAATTTTCGGAGTAAAAATGAGTTAATCTTGATCATGATATTTATTAAAATCAATAGTTTTTCGTTATTCTTTTATAAATCAGCTGTTTAAAATTAGCCGGCTTAGAATGAAGAGAGTTTTCGTCGCTGCACGAACAACGAATGAACAATAGAACTACGAAAAATCGAGAAAACCATGGAAAAATCGCTATCACTTCGCTTCTTTCCGCCTTTATAGTTTCCAATTCAAGGAGAAACTGCTGATTATAGGCTAAAACATAAACAAAACATTTGCTTCAAGTCTATGCAGGAATTTACACAAGCTTCGATGATACAATAATGAAAATGACACCATATAGCTATTACAGTGTCTCTACCGGCGTGTTTTCAAATGCAGGGAAAATCTGCTATACAGGTCCAAAAACATAAAAAAAATTTGGTTCAACTCTATGCATAACTTCATGCTCTTTTCGATGATAGAATAATGAAAAAGGCATAGATATCACTGTTACAGTGCCTCCTTCTGAGAGGTCTTGCAGAGCTTAATTTGCGCCGGAGCCCACCGGGGCCCTGTCCCGATACTTCTCAATTTTTAGTAGATATTTAAATTTTAGTCAGATTTTATTGGAGCACATAAATACAAAATTCCGGAACCCAATGCTATAGCGCTTCCGAAAAACTGAAGCCTAAATTACGCTTTCCTTTCCTTTCATTTACGAGACTTTTTTTTTTTTCCAAATCATTTATATGTGACTTAATGTGTCCCACATATAGGAATCATTAAACAGAATCAATTTTATACCAGTCTTTGGGCTTGGAATGACACGAACTCAATCTATCTCCTATATTCAAAACAATTGTATTAATAATTGTTAATATAATTAAATAATAAACAATTATATATCAACATATTCAAGCACATGTTGATACGATGCCACTCAAAAGACTGAACACTGAATTTGCTTTCAGCTCGATTTTCTTTTTCGACAGTAGTATAATTTCTACATTGACCTTTTTATTTTTTTTAGCACTTTCCAACAAAGTTGAAAAGTTCGTATGACCGTCTGTTCGCACTCTAACTCTCCTAAATATACTCGGATTATCATGAAATATTTGGATGTTAATGACGTTTACCCAAGCACGAACCCTATTGAAAATGAAGTTTCTGCCATGATTATTTTATTTACCGGGACATACACTCAAAATATAAAGGAGTGACTATTAACTCCGGAAGAGTGAATACTCACTCTATCGCAGACTCAAAGTATGCCGAACCTCTTTAGAGTGACTATTCACTCTGAGCAAAAGTGGAATCATTGACTCTTTCAAAGAGTGAATACTCACTCCTGGGAAGTGAATATTCAGTCTAAACAGGGGTCAATAATCACTATTTCTGAGGAATGACTATTCACTTTTGCTAAAGGAGTGGGTCTTTTCACTCTTAGAAGGAGTGAGTAGTCACTTTTCATAGGAGTGAATGTTTCTTTTTTTCAATGAATTCTTTTGTTTTTTATTGCAATTGTGGGCATTTTAAAAGAATCGTATCTTTTAGAATTTACAATGAAAATAAATACAAGCTTGGTAAAGATTGGATTAAAATACTTTATTGACAATATTTATTTAATTCATATTATGTAACATTAGTTGAATTTTTTAAAAGAAAACGTAATTAAAGTTACATATGAATTAATTTAGATTATTGACAGAAATAAACTATTTTATTCCACTCTTTCTCCTTGCATTTGCTTTCATTGGTAGCCTCATAAATATATGATAGTTTTAAAATGACCATAAGCGCAAGTTATGAAACAATTTTAAAATCTTAAACAGTCAATATTTTTTTTTTCAAATACCCATTAAGTTTTACATATTATTTAAATAAATCCATAATGCACGTTATCTATGATTTTTTTACATGTAATTAAAATCTTATTGCTGACAATTATATATTAACACAACCCGTATTTATAAAACATAAGTCATATTTAATTTCAATTTTTTATTCCCGTATATAGAGTAGATATGCATGTAATGGACGCCCTTAAGGCATCTGACACTGCCGGCGAAGACACTCACGAGCTAATGTTAATCCTATGGGGCGGGATTTTTCTATCAGGTAACCAAGAAAGTTCGTGCGGTTTTCATCAGACATAAAAAATGACCAGCAAAAATCTCAAACACTTATTTTATTCTTTTAAATAATCACCATTGGCTTCAATTACGTGTTCCGAACGAGACACAAGCTTATAAATATCCTTTTTGAAAAAATATTTTGGTTTAGAGTTCAAAACCTGGGTTATAGTTTTTGTGACATCATCTTGGGTTTGGAACTGCTGTTCCCGCAGGTGATTATCCATGGACAAAAACAAGTAATAGTCCGATAAGGCAATGTCTGGGGAGTAAGGTGAGTGATGCAAAACTTCCCAGCCCAATGTTTTTATCATGTCCCTGGTCGCTTCGGCCGTATGAGGTCTGGCGTTATCGTGGAGGAGAAAAACTGATCTCCTCTTGACCAGCGCTGGCTGCTTTTCGAGCAAAGCAGCTGAAACCCTTTTAAACTGCGACGAGTAGGCTTCGGCTGTGATTGTTTTCCCGCTTTCTAAGAATTCATAGTAAACTATACCAGAGCTAGTCCACCAAATACACAGCATTATCTTTTTTTTGATGGATTTCCGGTTTAGCAACCAATGAGATGGAACCAGAAGTCGACCAATGATGTTTTCTCTTTCGGTTATCATACATTACCCATTTCTCGTCAGATGTCAATATCTGATCCAAGAAAGAGGCTTTGTTGTGACGCAAGAGCAATGACAAGCAGATGTTCAATCGTTGGAGCTTGTTTTCCTCGGACAGGACATGAGGAACCCACTTATCAAGTTTCCACGACATCCCAAGGCTATGAAGATGCGATCAGATGGTTTTGTCAGATACTCCAAACCTTTGCGCAAGCTCCTGGCAGGTCTGATCAGGATTCTATTTGAATTCCTCTTCCAGCTGGACTTGGTCTAAGATGGACGGACGACCAACATGGGGCTTGTCTTCGAGGCTTTCGTCTCCGGACGAAAATCTGCTGAACCACTTTTGAGCGGTCCGTTCACTCACTGAAGTCTCTCCAAACACGAAGCATATTCTTCTAGCGGCCTCTGCAGCTTTGTTTCCTAATTTGAACTCGTAGAGCAAAATAGACCTCAAAATCTCCTTTGTCAATGACATCCTTTGTCAGCGATTGTACTTCCTACAAAACTGATAGCGAAACGTGGGATACGTTAAACAACTCTCTACTGATTGCAATTTAAAGGCAATGTTCAGAAATGACGTCATCAGAATCAGTATGACCACGCCTACGCAACAAAAGTAGCTGTTCTCAGAAACCGCACGAACTTTCTTGGTTACCTGATAATATCTCGTTTGCATTTCGATATTTTATTTATTTATTTACTTATTATGCATTGAATAGCTGAAGTTCGTCTCTATATCGCATCTTTTTTACTTTTTCGATTTTGGTCGCAGATAGTTTTAATAAAGTTTCTTTTACTTTCAAAACCGGTACCAAAAATGAAAGTGTTATTCTAAAAATTATCTGCAGTCAAAATTGAAAAAGTATAAATAAACAAATATTTAAGAGAGGAGATATGTTTTTAACGATTTCTGTAACTTAAGTGTTTTTATTTAAATGGTGAACAATTAAGCCCTGTAAGCCCCTCTTTGACTGTGCCCTTAAAAAATATTTTCGGCCTCATGAGGGTTTTGATTGCCAGATTATAAAATAGACAAAGCATAGTTAGATTCATTAAAAAAAATCATAATAAGATGAAGAAGATGTTGAAATTTTATTAATCACATTAATATAACTTAAAAGCAACTATTTATAAAAATTTTGGTCTCATTACATTTTGGTAAGTGCAATTTAAAAATTAAAGTTGATTATTTAAGTTTTTAATTAAGTTAAAATATTTTTTGTACTATAAACACAGTGTTGAATTCAGGAACGGCCCGGGGGGACATCCCCCCCGGAGCATTGAAAGGTCCCCCTCCACGGAAATTGAGATTTTGCGTTTTCAATGGTCAAAATGGGCAATCCCCCACCTATGTTCGCTTCAGAGCCAGAAATATCCCTTCCGGAGAAAAGTGTCTGGATTCAACATTACTATAAACATAACCGAAATTGCATTTTTAACAATGCCTATATGAAGTGTACATTACTGGAAAATGACCACTTAAGTATTCCAGTAATGGACACTCTTCTCAAAACCTTAAAAATTAATGAAGTTTTATAAGTGGCATTAAGTATATAAAATTCGAAGTTTTCTTTAACTACAAAAACAAAAGATTGCAAATTTTGCAAGAAAATAAGGAATACATAAATTTATTAAATGAAGCCAGTTTTTAATATGTTTATCAAAATTTTCAGTGAAAAACAGTAGAACTTAAAAACAATATTTTCTGCTTCTTGATTGGTTTAATTAAGAATGTCAACAATAGTGCTAAATTATAAAATATGCAAAGGCGAGTTACAAAAACAAAATAATAAAAGCTAAATTTTTATTAGTTTTTTTTTCTTCTTTTTTATAAACCAAAAACATTACTGCTACATCTACCCTATAGTATTCTATAAATGTCAGTTAAAGTTTTATAAAAGTATAAAACAATTTTAATGAGTTATTTATCTCTAATAAATAAATTTCATCTAATATAAGTCATACTGCAAACTTTTAAAATTACTAAAGCCGTTCATCTGTAAACATCAAGGATAAAACACAAATCTTTGCGTCAGCGATTTTTTTTTTCCTCCGCGCACATAAAGATAGCAGAAGCAGACAGCTTCCTGTTAAAGTAAAACTTTAACTCAACATTCTAGAAGTTACATTCGGAAAATAAAAAGTTGAAATTAAAATTGACTTACCGGTTTTTTTGTTAAATATTATCCCTTGTTTGATGAATAATAATCCTTTGTTTGATAAATAAGATATGTGCAGTGCACTGAGTATTAATGGAGTATTATTGCTTTTTACTGAATTATTTGTTCTCCATTTTGACTCCAGAACAAGAAATTTAACCTATATGGATTATTTTGAATCATAAGATATCGGAGTATATCACTCCAAGATTGAAATTTAAACTGCGTTTCAGTATTAATAATACAAATTAAAGATCCACATATGTAGACCGAAAAGTCGGACACATAACGGACACGATAAAATGGCGAATACATTTTTATCATCACAACCAAGAAGACGGTTTCTGATTGGCTGATGCGTAATACATATCTAAGTCACTATTTAAGCTGAGTGACCGTTCACTTTTTCGAAGGAGTGACACTCATTTTTGAAAAAGAGTGTGTTTTAATAGCAAATAAGCGTAATTTTATAGGTTATAATATTAAATGTAGTTTTTGAAAATTAAGAATTGACATGTTTTGGTACTTTTCATTGTTTTACTCCATATATTGGTTCAAAGTTTAACGGGTATTTTTTTCAAGTGTATAAATGCCGGGCTTTCACTCTCGTTAACGGAGTGAGATTTTTCACTCTCGACCATGGAGTGAAATATTTCACTCTCGAAAACGGAGTCAGATATTTCACTCCTTTTTAGGGAGTCGGAAATTCCACTCTTTAAAGAGTGTATTTGTATAAAGTTCACTCTAAAAAGAGTGAAAATGCAAATCACTCTTACAAAAAATGAGCTTTTCATTCCTCCCAATTTTAGAGTGTAGTCAAAAGTTTTCCATTACATTAGGAACTATATGTATTACTTGGTCAGAATATTTCTGACAAAAATGAAAATTCGGAATCTCATTAGTTCGAATTAAACAAAGTCAAGAGAAAATAAGTTTGAATAAATGAAAATGTTTAATATTATTCTGCTATTGAAAATTTCGGAACTTCATGTTAATTTCGATTTAAGAGAAGATTCGATTTATCCGATTTTGAATTAACGAGAGCCGACTGAATATGAAATTAGGCTGAGGAAGAGTTTTCGAAGTCGTTTGGAAAATGATGGATTACCACAGATTTAAGGGGGTATTCTAACTTTCTAATGTTTTTTGCGTTTCATCACACATGATTGGTTCAGAAATGTAGTTTGTATTTTTAATTTAAAGTATGAAATATATGTATGAAATAAAGGAATTGCCAACAGTGCAAAGAGAATTAAGTAAACTTTTATAATTATTATTATTAACAAAGGCCAAAAATGAAGTCTTAATAAGAAAGATATAACCATATACTATAATTTCTATATATTCAAAGTTCAGATTGGTTCAGAAATGTAGTTTGTATTTTTAATTTAAAGTATGAAATATATGTATGAAATAAAGGAATCGCCAACAGTGCAAAGAGAATTAAGTAAACTTTTATAATTATTATTATTAACAAAGGCCAAAAATGAAGTTTTAATAAGAAAGATATAACCATATACTATCATTTCTATATATTCAAAGTAACTAAGTAATTGTTAAGACAGAATAATACTCGATGAAAATAGATGTACTATTAATAGTACACCAAACCCAAAAGATTTAAACACTTTTAGTCATTTGAACATGAATAGTCTGAACAGATGTCAAAGACACCTGCTAGTATTTTGTTTTCTGTCTTTGTTATATTAAAATAAGAATTAAATACCAGTTATGTTGTGTGTTTGAAATAATTATTCTGCTTTAGACTGTTAAATGTTCAAATATGATTTTTTTTTCCTTTTTAACTCGAGATTTGATTTTTTTTTTCAATTTTGAAGAGCAAAAAAGTTATACAACCTTCTGACAAATTGCCGTTACATGCAACAAAAATTATGAAAGAGTTATGTAATGTAAAAATATACTTTGCTTTGAAAGCGCTGTTTACCTCGCTTTGAAATACTTTAATCTTTGATAATTTTAAGATTTTTGATAGGAAAGGAATGATTTTAATTTCACGGATTGCACGGATTGTGGAGACGTATAGCAGTAACTGGATTTTTATATTTCAGCGATTAGAAAAAAAAAAAAAATGCTTTGGGAAAGTGACTTTTTTTCGATTACGCTTTTTCATTGAATGCTTCCGAAAGAATTGTCTGTTAGACTAGAACTATTTATTTATTTATTCTATTTTTGTCATTACTACGAGAGTTAATTTTTTTTTAAATCTGAGCCAAAATTAATTATAATCATAAAAAGATGTGTGTTTTATAGGAATGTTTGTAAAATTTTTTAATTAATTTTTAATGTAATTTAATTATTAATATATGGTATTATTTTAATTTAAATTAAATTAATTTTTAAATTCATGTAATCGATACATATATGCCAAAAGATTTTTTAAAAATGCTAATTTTTTTGTAACAACGAATGTCAAATATGAAAGCAAGGATTTATAACTATTCGACCGTACAAATTTTATTGAAGAATATTTTTACTACTTTTTTAAAAACCTAATAACGTTTAAGAGATTTTGCTACATTTTTTATTAAATTAAAAAAATATTAAGTATATTTCTGTATTTCATTACGTTTAATGGAAATATTCTGTTCATTGAAAATTAGATTAAAATGCACAATTGATTGTATCGTACTCTTAATCGTCAGATGCATATTTGAAAAAGTGAAATTTTTAAGTGAAAACATTTTTGAGTCTTATAAAGGGGAGTGGTTGGGAGTATATAGAATCATGAAATTATTTTAAATATGCACCACATGTCATTTAGTTACTTCAAGATTTGGAAACTATGGGGTAATATTGCTTCATAAGAGAAAAACTTATAAAATTGCTTCAATTTGGTCATTTTTAAAGATAATTAAATATTCTTCTTTTAATCTTAACTCTTTATCTACTGAATTATGAATTCATGAAATATTTTACATTCTAAAGCATTTTACGTAAAATTTTAAACTCAATTAAAAGATTTACATAGTCATTTAATACATTTTAGAAGGACTGAAAGATTTAGAAGAATTAATTAAATTGAATTTAGAGGCATTTTGTGCAATACTTATAACTCCACTCAAATCTTTTATTTCAGATTGTTTTCCTAGTATTTTGCCGAATTATAAAATGTACAAATATGATGTTGTTACAATGTAATTATAGAAATATTTCCGAAATGAAAAATCAACGCCCCCCCCCCTCTCCCCCAGAACCAAGAAAGTTGAAAAGATAACATGGCAAAAGAAATCACACTTTAAAAATACGTAATTTCGTTTTGTGTAACCAATAATGCTTTTGGAAGAAAATAAAGTAATGTGTCTATAACTCATTCTAAACAGTATTACAACTAACTGACGTATTAAAAGAATTTTATAATAAGTAATTTTAATGGTACTTATAAGTACCGTCGATAAATAAAGGGTAAATGAGAAGTATTTTTATTATCTCTTATACGCAGTGTTTAAAAAGTCTTGGATACATTTTAAAATTCAATATAAAATAAAATAATTGTCATTCAGGAGTGCAGCTTAGACTAAAATACTTCTCCAGTTGAACAGCTTTCTTCAAGCGAATGAAAATAAATGGTTCCTAAATTCGATGACAAATGGCAACGTTTATTCATATGTTTGATTTTAAATATGCGTTTTCCCTGAATTTCAGATAAATTTTGACAGGAAAAAACGGGAAAAAAAGAAGGAAAAACCTAAAAATGCACATTTTAAATATCTGGTGATAGGGTTCAAATTTATTATGTTTTTATAATCTAAAACAAAACTGGTGGTATAATAATGAAACCTCTTAACCTAAATCAACTGTTTTTCTCGTTTCTAAGTCATACATTATTCCATTGATGCTTGCTGGTTAAACCAAGTACGACCAACAAAAGAGGTTAATTTTATTGTTACTAAACTATTGTTATATAAGATTGTTTTAATATCGGGTTTCTTAATTTGCAATTGTTTCATTTAGAGATTTATTTGTTGTTTGCATTTAGTCTTTTTCGGTAATTTTCTAGATTATAAAATTAGAATGTTATCCCAAATTTATAAAAATGCCCGGACTTCCAGAAAATGCCTTAAAAAGTGAGAAAACCTATAAATGCACATTTCTAAACTCTTGTAATGAATTATTAAAGTATTAGGTTATTGTAACCTCATACCAAGCTGGTGGTGTAACGATGGAACATAGTAGCAAAAATTTGAAAAAAAAAAAAAGAAAAAAAAAAAACAGATTTTCCTATCTCTAAGGCAGGCTACACAGTAAATCGCACATGAAACATGTCTCCCGATTTAGGGGAAAAATTAATTTTAAACAGGTTTTATAAAGCTTCCTTCTTTATTTCGACCGTTTTTTAGCTCACAGGCTATCATAGCCTGAGAGCTTATGTGCCCGTCCGTTCTGTATGTACGTGCGTAACGCGATAACTCATGATAAAAATATCCGATCCACATAAAATTTTGTATATGAGTATATCCCGATAAGGCGCTTCCCTGATTAGCTTTTGGAGTTCATTTGATATGTATAATAGGGGGGACGGGGGGTCGTGCCCCTCCCTTTAATTATAAATGAGTTTTTCATACAGAATTATCAGTTTTAGATATAGGATCATTCTGGTTGGGCGCCTCCGTGATTGGTATTAGGTTTTTATTGAATAAGTATATACAGGGGGAATGGGGGTTCTAATGCCCCTCCCTTTAATTTATATAAATGGGTTTTTCATGCAGAAATATCAGATTTCGTTCAAATCTCTAAATAGTTTTGGAAGTTTAATGGTTAAGTATATAAAAAGGGGGATCTTCGATCCTCTTAAATTATATAAATGGGTTTTTATTAAGAATTTTCCGATTTGCTCTGAATTTTGGATATAGGTTTTTTATATGATAAAGTATGTCCCTGATTAGTTTAGGCGGTTCAATAATTAAGTATAAAAAGGGGAAAGGGGGGAGCTGATTCCCCCTTTTTTAATTTTTTTAAGCTTAATTAACCCTTGAAAATATAAGGCTGTAATGTACAATTAGTATGCGTAGCCTGTGAGCTCAATGCCATCAGTTTACCTGGGCAGTGTTCTTTTTATTTCTTTTATTACACATTTCATTTTTAATCTGTCGTCTCAGCGTACGGCCTGCCTAAGTTATACATTATTCCATTGACTTTTGCTGGCTTCCAAAAAAGGGAACTAAACTACTTGCTACTAAAACTTGTTTATTTTCTCGATAGTAGGTTCATTTAATACTGGGTTTCTTTGTTTGGAATTACTTTATATAAAGATTTAATTATTGTTTAAAATTTAAAGTTTTTTTCTGTAATTTTCTATATTATAAAATTATAAAATTAGATAATTTAATATAGTTAACTCTAAAAAAATTTTATACAACTAACACATTAATGGTATGCTATAGAGTTAAGTAAACAAATATTTTGGTAAATACTGTATGAGTATTGTTAATTTTATATCCCTATAAATAATTTTTAAGGAATAATAAATAAAATTTATACAGTGTATGGTTGTTAAGTAAACAAATATTATAAGTTACTGGTAATTTTATATCCCAATCCATAATTTGCGAAGGAATAGTAAATAAAATTTATGCAAAGTATGGTTGTTCATAAATATGTTATATTTAATAGTAGCTTCTGTTATACAGCTCTTTCAGATATATAGCTGTTTCCGTGTCTTCGAAAAATTAAGCTGTATAGTTTAATTGCCTTTTTAAAAACGTATATTTAATTATTGATTATATTAAATACATCGCTATTTTAATTTCTCTAAAAAAAGTTTTAATATATCTTTAAATCAAAATTTTGGGGGAAAATTCAGAATTTTTTTTTTGTATGTTATTTTTCTTAGTTTTTAACGCCCTCAGTATATCGCATTTATCTGGGTGTATCCAAATGCAATATAAAGGGAGATCACTTATTTAAGTCATGTCCTCAGTTTTAACTGTACAACCGTGAAAAAAAGTAAATATTCTAACTTTGCAAATAATTAAAATAAAAGAAACTTACTGGCACCAAACAATTGAAAAAAAAGTCAACTTTTAAATAATGTATATAAAATTTGCTTAGAAGGAAGTTTTTTTCAATGACAACATCTAATTTTGACAGTATTTATTCAAAATATTTCATTCAAACTATGTCTAAGAATAAAATTTTACATCATTTGGATGATAAGATTTTGAATTTTAAACATTCAAAATTTAGAGATTCTAATGTTAATTTACATTTTTATATTTTTGTTAATATCTCATAAAATTACAATCTTAATGTGATTTTTTTTGTGTGATTATAGTAGTAAAATACTCAAACATAACTATATTGCATTTTTAAGTAAACAAAATATGATAATATGAATTATGAAATTAATATTTACAAAATTTAAATTGCAATCTACAATTATATATGTATATTATGTTCTGCTCCGTGCAAATTCTCAATTTTGAAAATTTTCATCCAAGTAGTTTTTTTGAATTCTCATGAAAAAACATGAAACGATGACTGAGGCCATTTAGGATATGCAGAAATATATAATTTGAAAAAAGATATACTTTTACATATTTAATTGAAACATTTGGGCTGGAAATAGCCTAGACTCATAAAGCGAGCGAAATCGTCATTTTGCGAAGAAGTAATACATTAATTAGCATAGTCATTCTGTAGCATCTCAACAATCGAGTACTGAACTTGAATTTGGATACAGCCCCTAAAATAGGCTTAGTTTAAAATAATTATTTTTTCGGAAACTGATCATACGTATTTCATAATTTTTTATTTTAGGCCCGTATGGTATAGAGTTTATTTAGGAGTGCCAAAATTAAGTATTGCTATTGAAAAGAAAATCGGTTTATTTTTGATACGTAGCTCTCTCTAAACAAATTGTGCACCCAGAAAAAGGAGTTGATTAAAATTACAAAACATGTTTTATTGAGTATATTTTGGTCGTTTTAAACGAATTTTTTAGTTAAAGTAAAAAATTGGTTTTGTTGCTCAGACAAAAGAAATCTTGTTAACACTTTTATAAAATTTAGCAAAATTTCATCAATTTTTTTATTAGTCTTACTAAAGTATTGTATCTTCACGTTGTAACTACAGCAAAAATTTGTTATTTTCGCAAAATTTAAATTGGTATGCAGTAGCCATAATTCTCTCACGTAATTTTGTTTAACTGACTTATATAGCTATGAAGGATTAACATAATTTTTGGACAATAAAAACTTTCCAAATTGAGACGGACTAATGACGTTATTATTACGTTATTATGCATTTCGGATGAAAATTGTAGACAAAAAATTAATAATAAAAAAACAAACAAACAAAAAAAGAACAATATTTTTTTGTTCATTCAAACAAAATTTCCACTGCCCATATTTAAACGAAAAGATTTGTTCGACCAAACAAACTTATGTTGATTCAACAAAACTTTTTTTTGGGTGTACGTACATCATTTAAAGTCAATTTTATTTACAAGCGTTTGGTGTCAATAATTTTTTCTACAATAATTTATTGCAAAATTAATAAGTTTTTTTTTGTGATTGTACATTGAATCCTTTGTGAATTCTAAAAGTTGCGAAGAAGTGAAATTTTTTGAAAAGATGTTTGTATCCGTTACATTTTTATACAAAGAGTTGTAATCGTAGTTAACTATATATTCGATAAAATAGTTGTAATTTTCAGCAATAGAAAGTAATTTCTACTGATCAGTGATTTCGACCTATAGTTTTTGTTTCTGATATATTGGATAGTAATGAAAACGAATTTGAATCGTAAATAATATTTTTAACTATTTGGAAAAAAGTTGTCGTCCCCACTAAAGAACTGGGAAATCTGAAGTACATCTGAATCTTTTTATTGGTTGAATTCCGTTACTTTTTTATTTTATTCTTTTTCTTATTGGTCCATGTTTAATTCCAAAAATGGAATACTTCTGTTTTTTTATTTTATTCGTTTTCTGATTAGTTCATGTTTAATGTCCAGAAATGAAATACTTCTGTTGCCACGATGACAAAAAAAGTATTAAAAAACTACAAAAAATTAATAACTTAAAAGCATATTGAGATACAACTTTCAAACAAATTGCATTTAAAAGTACATTTTCTTCTTTATACGACGGTGTAAAAACGGAAAATGTGTGATGTTTAGAAGTAAAAAAAATTGCAGCACTAAAAATTGTAAAACTGAAATTTCATTTAAAATTCGTAAATGGTTGGTACAGGAATATTACTTTTTAATCCATGGCGTACGTAATATAGGACTCTGTTATTACGTAAACCATGTTTTGATCATCATAAAATTATGTTTATTTTTTTAAATATAGAATTTATTTATAAATCTAAAATTTTAGTCTTTGAAAATATAATTTTCCAAATAGTCGTTGCGATTTGTTAAATTACAATTCATCATTTTTAAATTCTATGTTATTATATTAAATATCCTAGATAATGAAAACTTTATATGAATTTGTACGAGAAGATATATTAATACTAGTCCATTTTTTCCACAATTTGTATCTTTTTTTAAAATGACGCACCACTAGTCTATGTTCCCCATCTAATAAATGATTCTCTTCGTATTGATCGGCTAGAAAAAACACGTGGGTGGAAATGGAACCTTTTCAAAAACTTCACTAAAGTAAGAAATGATTTTATTTGTTAGTTCATAACTTAATCTCATTTTTGACTTTTCGTTGAAGATTATCAAATGAATAAATTGGAATGGAAGACTAAATATTTTCTGACTTTTTATATATAAGGAGTGGAATCAATAATAAAAATTTAATCTTTAAATTCATGGTTTTCATTTCATTTGAAATGTCAACGAATCTTGCAGTCATTGAATCTTAAACTTATTTCACTGCCATTGAAGTAATGTAATGTGCATAATATCGTTCTCTGCTCATTTTCTCAGAAGGTACTCTATTTATTTACTGTATTTCTCAATTATTTCATCCACTCTGATCCAAACTACATTAATGTTATTTTATTTTTATTATCTTTTTAATCTAAAAAAAGTAACTGTCACCACCGCTGACAATGAAATTTTTGTGACCATGGGTATTTCTTCACTAATATTAAGAAAACTACTGCATGTAAAAAGATGAACATTACTGGTATTATAGATTTTTTTTTTTTTTTTATAAACACGTTGATGCAAACGTTGATGCGTTGATTACACATATAAAAAATACTTTTAATTTTCCAATTCGTTGTTAAATTTATAATTTTAAATGAAACTATACTATGCATTGAAATGTATTTATTTCAATAAATTGATTTATCTTTTGTGTCGCGTTATTTAAAATTGTAAGTAGTAGGAACTGGGTTCATTGATACAGTTTTTTCCTAAGAATTTTTTTGGTGTCCACAAAGTAGAACTTTTCAAGTTATTTTTCCATGTGGCGCCAGCAAAACTTGTGCAGTGTGTTATAAAAATGTACAATCGTTGTTTTATAAAGTATTTTTGCATGTAATTAAAAAAAATCAATAAAAGTAGTTTGTATCAATGTGCCCCTTTTCCGGGGCAGATTGACACACCTCATGGGGCACATTGATACGTATCAATGTGCCCCATACAACCATTTTGAATAAAATGAGTCTCAAATCAAACATTTTATAATTTACCTAACAATAAAGAATGATGAGCTGATAAACAATAGCTTTATTTACCTTTCTTTTTGGGTATTCTTTGTTAATTCTTTTGGGTTTTCTTTATTAATTCTTTTGGGTCTAAAATACTTGAACAGTTCTATAATACCATTGCAATTGTACAACTCAAATTTACTTTTGACCTAAAAAAAAATCTTTCGTCTTATTTTATCAAACTATTGATCGTGCCAAGACGTTCTGTATGTAGTTGTGTACACTAGCATCACTTTTTGGAGCTGTTATGAAACTTCCTATAATGGCCCTGTGACCAGTAGAGGGGTTGTATCAATGTGCCCCATGCATCAATGTGTCCCAGTTCCCCCTAATATATATGTCAATGTTTCCTTTGCGTCAAATTATCCATTTCCATGCGTTTCACTTAGTTTAGATAATTTGACGCTAAGAAACCATTCGAATAAATATTACTTAAAAATTTTGAATAACGTGACACAAAAGATAAATCAATTTATTGAAATAAATACATTTCAATGCATACTATAGATTCATCTAAAATTATAAATTTAACAACGAATTGAAAAACTTAAAGTATTTTTTATGTGTGTAAATATACTTTGCCAAATAAATAAAAATAAATAATTTGAATTTTAAAACAAACATTTTAAAGCCACACAAAGGCACCACTTAAATTTTATAATTTTAAAAGTAATATTTTGAATTTATAAGAGATGCATGTGAAAAAGCATCAGTGAATGAAGTTTTATGCATCTTCTATGTTGAAGAGAACTTTTGCACATGCTGTTATAAATGGAACAGAAATAAAACGATGAAATAAATAATACAAAAATGCATTTTTTAATTAATAGCATGGCGTCACTCAAAATTTAATGTCATTATTTTTAAAAGTCATATTTAAAATTCTTAGAGCCATAAGATAAACAACTGCGTCTAGACTTTTAACCCGTTAAGTTTTTTTTTTTTTTTTTTTTTTTTTTTTTTTTTTACGCATAGAGCGAAGGGAGAAAAAGCGGTTGAAGTGTAGTGGCTGGGAATACACCAAAAAACTAACCCTAAAATCCTCTCATTCGGCCCAAACACGAACACGTGCTTTCGCAAAAACGAAGAAAGCTTTTAATAATATTATTTTTATTTTTAATGCTATGAAATACTACTTTAGAATGCTTAAGTGTACGTAGATCAGTTTCATTTAGAGCGCACGGATAATGTCAGAGAATTCAGCCCCTGTTCCATGCCACTGTTTTGTTAATGCCGATTGAGGGATTTAAATTTAAGTGGTAACGTTAAGTTTAAATGGCCGAAATTTTAACTTTTTCCCTAGCCGGGCGGGACTCGTGCCATGTTTTTAGCTTTTATAGACGGACCGAGTCGGGCCAATATGTTATTCGTTCGGGCCGGGTCCGGGTCTGGCAAAACAGGGAAGCGGTTAATCATTAAATTAACAACACTTGTTCAATTTATATTAACTGTTTCAATTGCTACTTTGTTGCGAAAGTTTTAAAATGATTGAATGACACCAGCATTTATGAACAAATTTATATGAAAGTAAGTGAAAGCTTTTCTTCCCATATAATATAAAAAGCAAAATTTAATTCCTAAATTTTGGTATTTATGTTTCGTTTTGGAATTAAAATTAAGTGGTTTAGGATAATGTACTGGTGCCTTTCAAGGGGTAAACAACAAATAAGGGCACAGTGTATTTTTTATTGCTTTATCATTCTTATAAAGTTTTATCTCGTATAAATTATTACCAGAAAATGAGTTTCATCGTTTTATCTCATCTACTATCACTTCTGAACTTTTAATTTAATGTTTCTGTGTGACTTTATGATTTGTATGATAAATCCTTTTTCTTAAATTCTCTATACATTATTTTTTTCTTATTTCATCAAACTTACTTTAAACATTTTATCAAAGAATTTAAAATGAAGGAAATAGTTTTAAAAATGTGATTTATAGATAATAAAGAACTTCATTTAAACTTCTAGAAAGATAAAACAGAGTTATATATATACTATATGTATAAACTTTACAGAGAAATATATAACAAATTAACATCATGAAATGATATACTAAATTTAATTGCTAAACGTTGTAACATTGACCTCTTCTGTTCCGAAACTAAAATAATAATACAAATACTTCCTCTGACAAAAAAATTCAGTGAATGAATTCAGATCGGACGATCTGTCAACACTGGGGAAACAAAACGGTGCAACTGCATAGAGGCAAATGCTGACCATTTTCCCTTACCGTTGTTCAGTTTAGCGTCATTTATGTTATGCGTAAGACGTGCTTTACAAAGAGCTTGTTCAGTGTGTTGGTTCTTAACTGAGAACAGGAAAAAGAAAGAACAAAAGATCAGTTTAAAGTTTGGTTTTAAGATTTGCAAAACACCGAAAGAAATTCATGAGCGGTGGTGCAAACTGAACATCCACCATACTCGCCAGATCACAAGCCTCCAGACTTCTTCCTATTTCCACGACTCAAACTCTCTTGAAGAGATTTGACCATATTGCTAACATCCAACGAAACGTCACGAAGCTTTTGAAATCCATCCCAAAAGAAGCCTTCTCGCGAATTTTCCAGGTCATGTATAGCATATCTCAGCGGTGCACAGTTATGGGAGGGGACTATTTCGAACGATGGTATGGTAACTTTCGTTTATATTTCCTCTACATTAATGGTACAGGACTATACACCGAACTTTATTGTCAGAGGTTGTACTTATTCCTTGGGTTTTCCCAAACAAAATGACATTATAAATGACGGAAAAAATATGTTTTCTGAAATGAATATTATATTTTATTTATTCTGAATGAATATTATATAATTTTTATTTCGGGTCCTTTAGGCGCTTAGTAATTTACGTTCAAAAATATAGATCTAAAACTACAAAACCCCTTAAAATATCAGTTTAATAACCATTAACTTAAATTATCGAAATCACAAATTTAAGAGCTTTAAACAAGGAAATAATCCACAAATCCTCACCGAAAAAAAAAATGAAAAATTGAAAAAGGTTTAAGTTAAATACTGTTACGAATTTTGTAAATAGTTAGTGTTTGTACTGTAAAATAATGTAAATAATCTTATTAAGCTCCATTTCTTTACTAATATTAGTTTTTGTTACATTGTCTCTGTTATCAAACTTGTCTATTATTTTCAGTGAATGTCTATGGCAGCTTTGCGAAATATTAGAGATATCGCCAAGTTGGCGTCACTTTTGGCGACTAATTTTGGTCGCCAAATTTGGCGATATATCGCCAAGTTGGCGACAAACTTGGCGATTGTTGGCGATGGTAACCCTTCCCTATTTATGGTAACCCCTCCCTCTTAGGTCTACTGATACATTGAATGTTGTTCCGTGGTTTTCCAGTTTTTTCTAGAAGGTTGTAGAAATTTCCACCGCATGCGGCGAGACTATATATAGGAGAGCCAGATGCGAGCTGTGTTGTTATTATTTACCAGTCAGTCATTGAGTGAACAAGGCGTTTGTAAAGCAAGTTTGCTTGAGTTTCATTTATGTTGTTTTGAAGGTTATTAAGTGTTGAGACGTTGTATAAAGAGTCTCTGGGATCTAAAGCTGTACCTGTACGATAGATTGGAGCAGTTATTTTTGAATACCTAGTAATATTTGTGAGTTTCGAAGACTGTTGTTCTGAAGATCTGTAAATAAATTATTTTCTACTTTTCTGACAAGAGTTTGAAGTTGTCTAACCATAAGATCAAAAGAACCCCATATACGCTGCAACATTTGGTGTCAGAAGTGGGATCTTATGGCGAAAACAAGAACAATGGATGGACAACTGAAAGAACTGTTAGATGCTATCAATGGCATAAAGACAGAAATGAATAAAGGTCAAGAAGAGTTGGCGGAAAAAATAAATAAAGGCCAAGAAGAGTTGGCGGAAAAAATTGACAAAGGCCAAGAAGAGTTGGCGGATAAAATGAATAAAGGCCAAGAAGAAATGAAGAAAACTTTTGAAGAAAAGATCTCGTCGGTAGAAAGAAGAATAGGTTCGGTAGAAGAGAAAATACAGGAAGTAGAAGAGAAAATTCAGAATGAAATAAGTAACGTTGAAGTGAAAATAGTTGACGTAGATGTAAAGTTAAATAAAAGAGTAGAAGATCTTGAGAAGAAGCTTTCAGCGTCCAGTAGTAATTATGAAGCATTTAGGAATCCGCCTGCTTCTCCCGTGCACATCAAGCTGTCGACATACGACGGAAAGAGTTCCTGGAAAGTTTACAAGACCCAGTTCACCATTGTAGCCGAAGCGAACAAATGGAGTGACGAGGTGAAAGCTTGTCAACTGGCAGCGTCTTTGAGAGGAGAAGCCGCCGACGTGCTGCAAACATTGCCCGATATGACGCAACTCAGTTTTGAGACTCTAAGTTGTGCACTTGAAATGAGATTCGGGGAAAAATTCTTGAAAGATTATACGAGAATACAAATGAAGAGCCGCCATCAAAAATCGAGTGAAACCCTTCAAGAGTTTGCCTCAGAAATTGAACGGCTTGCAAATTTAGCATTCATAGACTGCCCAACGAATATACGGGAAATGCTCTCACTGCAGTACTTTGTTGACGGAATAAAAGATCCAGAAGTGCAGAGAGCGGTACGAATGGCAGATGTGCAGGATTTAAAGGCTGCATTACTATATGCCTTAAAGTAGGAAGCAGCTACACAAGCCAGCCGAAGGGATCGTCATTCAGTCCGAGGGGCAACGGTGAACAAAAGCTCAGACACTGAAATCGACGTCTTGGAAGAAATTAGGAAATTAAATCAAGAGCTTGAAGCCTTAAAATATAAAAGAACAAGCTCAAGAAGACAGAATCTCACGTGCTGGGGATGCGGTGATACAGGACATCTCCGAAGAAACTCCCCCAAAATCCACGAACGTGAGATGAATTCAAGACCAGAGATTAAAAAGCCCCACCTGAAGATCCTTCAAATATCGAAAAGGAGTGGCGGCGATAATGAATTATAATATGATATAATGTGATAGGCTTTATTAACGGATTCAGTGCCGTATGATTGTTGATACAGGAGCCAATGTGACAATAATAAGAGAAGATTTGGCTCGGAAATAGAAATCTAAACTCACCTGGATTCCACCATGTGTTACCCTGCAAACTGTGACGGGCGACAAGATAGGAATATGTGGTAAGGCAAATTTAACCATCAAATTTGGAGGAACGAAATATTACCATACGGCATATGTGGCTAACATAACAGATCCTTGCTTAATCGGACTAGATTTTCTGAAGAAGTTTGGTTTCAAACTTGACTTCAAAAATAACAAAATGCTCTCAAAATTTAAAGAAATAAGTATTTTTGGATTAAATAACGAAATTGAATGTAAACAAATAGTAATAGCCAAAGAAGACATCAATCTAGATCCAAGAACAGAATTTTTAGTTCCTGCTGTAATCAAAAATGAAGCTAATTATCGATTTGGCCATATAGATTATCCCGAAGACAATAGTAAACAAGCAGGAGTATTGGTGGCTTCATCTGTAATGGACCTCTCGAAGAAGACCATTCCAGTCAGAATTGCTAACATCAGTGATAAGACGAGGACTATCAAGAAAGGAGAGGTGATAGCATCATGTGCTCCTGTGACGTGCATAAGTCAAAATTCCAGTCACTCTGAGAAATCTTCAGATAATTTAGTCAAGGATTTGTTACAAAATACAGACTTAGATCCAAAACAGATGGACACTGCGGAAAAGTTAATTAGAGAATTCCAAAGTTTATTTTCCCAAACATCTGAAGACTTTGGACGAACTAAAATGGCACAACACCGAATTGATACTGGAGAGCACTCACCTATTAAACAACACCCTAGACAATTATCTTTTGCCAAGCAAGAAGAGGTGCAAAATTTAATTAAGGATATGGAAGAAAATGACGTCATCGAACCATCGACAAGTCCATAGGCATCTCCCATTGTATTAGTAAGAAAGAAGGATGGTTCAACAAGATTTTGTGTAGACTACCGCCGACTGAATGACGTCACTAAAAAGGATAGTTACCCTCTACCAGGGATCGACGACACTCTCGACACACTTGCGGGCAACACTTGGTTCTTGACTCTAGATCTGAAGAGTAATTACTGGCAAGTAGAGATCCATCCGGACAACCGCGAGAAGACTGACTTTACAACGGGACAAGGATTATGGCAGTTCAAGGTAATGCCTTTTGGTCTGTGTAACGCACCTGCAACTTTCGAACGGCTTATGGAAACGGTTCTCCGGGGGCTGTCATATGAAGCATGTCTTGTTTATTTAGATGATATCATAATCATAGGAAAATCTTTTGATGAACATCTGAACAACCTCAGGCGGGTGCTGCAAAAGTTAAAGGAAGCTAATTTGAAGTTAAGCCCTTCGAAGTGCAATTTGTTTCGCAATGAAGTCGCCTACCTTGGACACATCATTTCGGCGGAAGGTGTTAGGACTGATCCAGGGAAGATATCGGCTGTGAAAAATTGGAATCGTCCAGCAGATGTTCACCAGCTTCGGAGTTTTCTAGGATTATGCACCTATTACAGGAAATTCGTCAAAGGCTTCTCGATGATTGCAAGATCACTTCATAAATTAACAGAAGCCAATCAAAAATTTATGTGGACACAGGAATGCGACGCTGCCTTCGAAAAGCTTAAGGAGGCATTAACATCCACTCCAATTCTGTCATATCCTCAAATCGATAAACAGTTCATACTTGATACGGATGCAAGTAACGAAAGCATTGGCGCTGTACTGTCCCAGGAAATCGACGGCGAGGAGCGTGTTATCGCCTATTTCAGCAAGTGCTTGTCAAAGGCAGAGCGAAACTACTGCGTAACAAGAAAAGAGCTTCTTGCTGTAGTGAAAGCCATAGACCATTTTCATCACTATCTTTACGGTCGAAAATTCCTGATCCGAACTGATCATGCTTCTCTAACTTGGCTATAGAATTTTAAGAACTCTGAAGGCCAGATAGCCAGGTGGATACAAAAGCTTCAAGAGTACGATATGGAGATACGCCATCGAAAAGGCTCATCACATGGAAATGCAGATGCTCTCTCAAGAAGACCCTGCTCAGAGAATTGTAGATACTGCGACCGGGTTGAGAAGAAATTTAATGCCAAAGGTCCTATAGTAAGACAAGTTACAATTGGGTCTACATCATCGCAAGATCCGTAGAGTGACGAGAGCTTGCGTAAAGATCAACTTGCTGATCCTGAAATTGAGCCAATTCTAGAGCTGAAAGAGGAGTCCAACAGGAAGCCCAGCTGGCAAGACATGGCCTATTACCATCCTACGACTAAACGTTATTGGGCTCTCTGGGATTCCCTACATTTGAAGAATGGTATTTTGTACCGAAAATGGGAGTCTGACGATGGAAAGACATGTAGATGGCAACTACTACTCCCTAAATCGAGAATTTCTATGGTCCTTCAAGAACTGCATGGTAGTCCCACAGGAGGTCATTTTGGTGTAATGAAGACCCTGCAAAAGGTTCGAGAGCGTTTCTACTGGAATAATGTTCGCAGTGACGTGTAGAAGTGGTGTCGAACTTGTGACACCTGTGTAGCACGTAAAGGTCCAAAGAGGCGCACCCGTGGACGATTGCAACGTTATAATGTAGGAGCTCCTTTCGAACGAATTGCTCTAGACATCCTTGGTCCACTTCCTAGAACATCTGATGGCAATAAGTACATTCTCGTTGTCATGGACTACTTCACTAAGTGGCCTGAAGCCTACGCCATTCCTAATCAAGAGGCGGTAACCGTAGCAGACATACTAGTTCAACACTGGGTTTCCAGATATAGAGTTCCTCTTCAAATCCATTCCGATCAAGGAAGAAACTTCGATTCGACTGTGTTTAAGGAAATGTGTGGACTACTCGACATGGACAAAACTCGAACTACACCCCCTACATCCTCAATCGGACGGCATGGTGGAGCGTTTCAATCGTACCATCCTAAATAGCCTCTCTCTCCTGGTGTCTAGAGACCAACAGGACTGGGACAAGAAATTGCCTCTTTTCCTGCTTGCCTACAGGAGTGCCACTCATGAGGCCACTGGTTACTCCCCTTCTCAAATGCTCTTTGGTCGTGATCTTCGTCTACCTGCGGATCTTTTGTTTGGCCGTCCTCCTGATGCTCCTTTATCGCCCGAGGAGTACGTGGATGAACTCCAGGCACGGATTGAGGAGATTCATCGTCTAGCGAGGAACCGAATCGGACTGGCATCGGAAAAGATGAACACACGGTACGACACAAAGGCAACTGGACATGAGTTCAACGAAGGTGACAAGGTTTGGTTGTGGAATCCCATACGTCGTAAGGGACTGTCGCCAAAATTACAAAGAAACTGGGACGGTCCTTACACAGTCGTCAACAGGCTGAATGACGTCGTCGTACGCATACGAAAATCGCCACACACCAAGCCCAAAATCGTACATTATAACCGGCTAGCCCCTTATTTTGGCGAAAAGATTAGAAATTCGAAACTTGAATTTCAGACCATGGTCATGAAAGCCACTTTTTGTAAATATGTAAATAGCAATTAGTTCTTATTTATGTAAATCTTATTATTTATTTATTTATTTATTTGTTTGTTTACTTATTTTAAGTGTTTTCCTCTAACTCAAGGATTGCACTGCCCGGGACGTGCAGTCTTTGAGGAGGGGGTAGTGTTACGAATTTTGTAAATAGTTAGTGTTTGTACTGTAAAATAACGTAAATAATCTTATCAAGCTCCATTTCTTTATTAATATTAGTTTTTGTTACATTGTCTCTGTTATCAAACAAACTTGTTTATTATTTTCAGTGAATGTCTATGGCAGCTTTGCGAAATATTAGAGATATCGCCAAGTTGGCGTCACTTTTGGCGACTAATTTTGGTCGCCAAATTTGGCGATATATCGCCAAGTTGGCGACAAACTTGGCGATTGTTGGCGATGGTAACCCTTCCCTATTTATGGTAACCCCTCCCTCTTAGGTCTACTGATACATTGAATGTTGTTCCGTGGTTTTCCAGTTTTTTCTAGAAGGTTGTAGAAATTTCCACCGCATGCGGCGAGACTATATATAGGAGAGCCGGATGCGAGCTGTGTTGTTATTATTTACCAGTCAGTCATTGAGTGAACAAGGCGTTTGTAAAGCAAGTTTCCTTGAGTTTCATTTATGTTGTTTTGAAGGTTATTAAGTGTTGAGACGTTGTATAAAGAGTCTCTGGGATCTAAAGCTGTACCTGTACGATAGATTGGAGCAGTTATTTTTGAATACCTAGTAATATTTGTGAGTTTCGAAGACTCTGTTGTTCTGAAGATCTGTAAATAAATTATTTTCTACTTTTCTGACAAGAGTTTGAAGTTGTCTAACCATAAGATCAAAAGAACCCCATATACGCTGCAACAATACTTATGAAAATTTATCCCATTCTTGGTCACACTGTTTTTTGGACATTTTTAGGCATTTTGCAAACTCAGATTAAGAAAAAAAAAACATTTATTGTAGGGGAGACTGGGGTACAATGGTCCACTTTTGTAAATTTTGACTGTTTACTCTTAAAGTATTGATTTTTTTCTTTTGATCAAGTACATGCATGTTACCTATACATTAAAGTTTATATTGCATCCACTCAAAAATAATAATTGTGTGTACTTTTTTTTAATATATATTTTTTAAATAGCAAGTGACAAAATGGACCATTGTACCCCAATGCCCGGGTACAATGGTCCACAGCATGGGGCTTTATGGACCACATGTAATTTTAATAAAAATATATCAGTGTGGTTCATTTTTTAACAATAAGAAAGATAAACTATATCATAATTTGTTTATTCACATTTTATTATTCACATTTTAGCTCTAACTAAAGTAAAAAAAATTCTTCAGTTTTTTATCATCCTTTTTTTTCGCTTCTTCTTCAATTATATTTTTCACTGGTTTATCAGTTGGAATTCTTGATGCACCTTTCTTTCGTTTATTTGGCGTCTTGCGCAAACAAGCTTTTGATAAAGGACATATTTCAAAAGGTGATATTTTTAATTTACCACTTTTAAGCTTATTACCACTTTTCAAAATATTTTTGGTGTTCAATTTGGGTTAATTTTTAAATTTGAAAGCATATATTTTCTAGATAAATATTTCAAAAATGCATTTCACAACATGAATCATTAATTAATTCTTAATTTCAGGTAATTTTTAAGTTTGAAAGCATACATTATACAGATACATATTTCAAAAATGCATTACACAATATGAATCATTAATTAATTTACACACAGAAGTAAAATAATTTATTAATTCTGAATTTCACATATAATATTTAACTTTTAAAAACATGGGATACAAAACTGGGATACAATGGACCATGGTCCATTGTATCCCACTTTCTGATGGTTCATTGTTCCCCATATGGGCGTTTGACAAAGACTTGATGATAAAAAAAGAAATTTAGAGTTCTATTATTTTAGCTACAATAAATATAATAATGTATTGTCTTACCTTTTTATTTTGCTATGCAATGTCTTTCAAATTACAAATCTGTAATAAATAAATGAAGATTTTTTTCACTGAAAATATTTACTCCTGCCTTACTCCCCCCTGTGTCAAATCAACTATCAAGTATAAAATGGCTGAAATGTCAGTTATCCGCATGGTTTCAAACTTCTTTTTACTATTTCAGTACTGCAATCTATGTACTAAAATATGAAGTTTTCAAAAACAGAAATAATATCAAAAATAGGGGGTGGACCATTGTACCGCAGTCTCCTCTACGAGGGATTTAGCTTAGATGCAGGCATTTGTTCGTTTGCTTTCAACGCAAAAAAATTCAGCAATTAGCCCTTTTGAATCCGATTTTTTTTCAATTTTTAGAAAAAAAAATTACTTTAAAATTCATATTATTAACATTAGATATCCAAATAAATTAATTAGTGTTTAACAAATATTTCAATTAACATTATCTATCCAAATAAATTAATTAGTGTTTAACAAATATTTCATAGTCTGAAAAATAACAAATGTTGTTGTTTTGAATACTATTCAATTAATATTTATATGAAAATAGGCCGAGGAAGAATTTTCGGAGATGTTTAGAAAATATTGTATTACAACACGATTTAATTTATAACTATTTTTATAATTATTTGCAATTTTCTAATATTTTCTACGCTTTATTACACATGATATTTCCAGGAAAATAACTTTCATTTTAAATTTAAAATTTGAAATATATGTTTAAAATAAAAGAATTGCAAACGGGGCAAAGAGAATTAAGCAAATAATAATAATTATTATTATTACTAAATGCCTAAACATAAATGAAGTCATATAGTAAATGCATAGACATATACTAACATTACTATATGTAAATAGAAGCAAACGTATTTCTTAAAATAAAATTTTCTCCATTAAAAGACATATACTATTAATAGTACACTAGACCCGAAAGGGTTAAAAAGTAATGTAAAATGTAAAAAAAATCAGACATTTAAGTTTTTATTAGTAAAAGAACGGAGGAACGAAAATTCCAGAATGGCGACACAGGAACCGAAGAAGTTAAAACCTTAAAATTTACTTATTGATACACATAGAAAAGAACTTTAATATGAACTTGTGCAAATAAAATAATGATAAAACACAATATCGACTTTTCGAAATATTCCTGCAGTCGTCTTCAGGTTAAATATGATGTTGAAATGTATAAAATTTTAGAGATTAAAACTTCCTATCGAGTCTTAATTCCGTACTTGTTTGCAATATTTTGATTTTCAGCGTTTTACTATGACGTAATTTGAATGTAATTCCCTATTCACAACTGATGACTCTTCATGGTTTTCAAGGAAACTTTAAATTTATCTCAATTTATTTCATTTAAAATTTTTGTAATGTACCCACTGTAGATTTCCTTTCATTTAATTGATCAAAATTCGACAGGAAGCTTTAGTTTCTAGAATTTTATGTATTTCAACATCATATTTAACTTTAAGATGACAGTAGAAGCAATTGAAAATATCGGTATGCTTTATTATTCACCGTATTTACTCGTGTATACCGCGCATGCGTGTATAACTCGCACCCCTCACTTTAGAAGGAAAAATGACGATTTTAATCTCGTATATAACGTGCAGGATAAATTTCATATGCAAGTAAATGAATAGCCAAAAGAATTCAAGTAAAGAAAGTCGAAACAAACATTACGTTAGACTAGGGAAAAAAGGCGAAAATACGTTTTTAGACTCCGGGTTGGGAGTGAATGACGGGGGTTAGGAGTGGAGTGACTGCAATGAGAATTGCTAATTAGCATTTAAATAGCGTGGCTAGCGTTTTTGTATTAAAAAGTGAAAGTAGTGATATAAAGATGCAGCAATGCTTCTATCTATACTAATATTATAAAGAGGAAAGATTTGATTGTTTGTTTGTTTGTTTGTTTGTTTGAATTGAATACGCTCCGAAACTACTTGACGGTTTTGAAAAATTCTTTCACCGTTTGAAAGCTACACTATTTCCGGTGAACATAGGCTAATTTTTAATTGATTTATTCAAATATTTTCCTTAATAATTCAAAATTTCATTATTTTTCATACAGAATCAATTAAAATTTTTCCGATAAAAAATAACCATTTTCTTTCCCGTTGCCAAAAAAATCAAAATATGGAAAATAATTTCTCCTCGGCAATTAATTTTTAGTTGAACAGTATCCACGTGAAAAATTAAAATAAAAAAAATTCAAAGGAAAATAAATATGACGTCATTTATTATATTATCGGAATTTTGTTTGCACAGATATATACACACCGAGGTAACTAATGGACACTAAATTAATGTTATTTTGCCTGGCATGGCAACCCGACTATTGTTATTTAATTATTAATAAAATATTTTTTTATTTCCTCTCTCTTCTTTAAAATTATGTAAACTGTTTTATTCTATACTTATTATTTAAATACTAATTGCTATTATTTTTTAAATAATAGAAAATAATTTAAATATATATATGATACTGGTATTCGAAAACGATTTTTCCGCCAAATTAGTCAAAAATTATTGATCATATAATTATCTATCTTTTAGATCATAAATCCGATTACAGAAAATTAGTCAGATTATTTAATTAGAAGTTATTAAATTTATATTTTTTTTTATTATGAAACAGACGAAGAAAAGAAAATTTACTATTGCTGCCCGACTGGAGAATTAACTTTGATGTTATTTTAAAAAACTATCGAAATGGTGAATTTTTAAACAAGCGTCTAGAGATCACACTTTCTCATTTTGATCCCGCGGGGGATCGGCCATTGCGCATATCGTTCCCCGCATGACGTAGCGATTTTCGCGGATTTTTGCATACTGCACATATATTTCCGTGCATGACGTATATTTTTGACAAATATGAATTAGATATATATTTTTTAACCATTTTCTATTATTTTAATTAGGAAATAATAATAAATTACAAAAGTTTAATTAATAATAATAGAACAAAACAATTTATATCGATTTATAAAAGGAAATACTAAGTAAATAAACAATTTATAAATAACTAAACAACAATGACCGGATTACTATATGAAGCATAAAATCGCCATTTTGTTGCACTCTATTGATAAAAAGTTAATGAATCCAATTGATTTTTTTTTAATCATCAGATTTTAAAATATTCACCTTTTATATAAACATTTTAATAACAATTTTAATTTTTCTTAAGAAAGGCGTTATAGTAAAAATAAAATACATTGACATGTTTCGGAACCGTCAAATAAGTTCCATAGTCATAATATAAATCTCGAAATTTATATTATGACTATGGGAACTTATTTGACGGTTCCGAAACATGTCAATGTATTTTATTTTTACTATAACACCTTTCTTAAGAAAAATTAAAATTGTTATTAAAATGCACTCTATTGATTAAAAAATATATATGTAACTGATATTTGATAACGAAGTTTTTGCCAAACTGGCGTCAGAAAAAAAAATCGCGCCAATACATATGACATCTTATGTATATTTTTATATATATATTTCAAACTAGCAGCCTCCGCCCGCTACGCTGGTCAGTTTCTCTAAAATAATTTTGAATCAAACGAAATATATTTAAATAAACAATCTTAATATCGAATCAAATACCCACAATTTTTGTCTGATTTATGTAATCTTACATTGGTCAGTTCAAAGTTCATTTTGGCGACAAAATACCTCTAAAATGACTAAATAACAGACAAATTACAAAAGTACTAAAGTAATTAAGAATTTTTTAGTAGGTTTTTTATCTTGAATTCCACTTGAATTGCTTCTACCTGAATTTGCTTCTGAGATATGGTGAAACATGTTATTTTAGACCATCCGATGAACTTCCCAAAGGAGAGACTTATATTATATATATATATATATATATATATATATATATAGATAGATAGATAGATAGATAGATAGATAGATAAGGATTCAAAATTTCAGGTTTTTGCGCCGAAGACATCGCCAAATTAGGAAAATGTGAAGTATCTCACCAAGTACTGGATTTAAAAGAATTTGCATAGTACCACTCAATTAAGCATGAAAAAATGCACTAAAATATGCACTAAAAAAACAAACAAATAATTAGTAAAATAGTAAGAAAAATATTAATAAAAAGTCGAAATAAAAATCACTTAATGTCATTTTAAACACGTGAATCGTATTTAATGTCATTGAATGCGACATTCACGATCATCCATTATTAGCATCTAATCTGATAGTTTGGCGATAATTTTTTGGTCGACGGGATAACCTAGTAGTACCTTTTTTTTATTAGAATGAATGATAAGTTAATTGCAAATATTTTTTCATGATAATGATTTTTCCTTCACATTCAAAATATTTCTTTTTTAGGTACTTCTAGGTTATCCCGTCGACCAAAAAATTATCGCCAAACTATAAGATTAAATGCCAATAATGGATGATCGTGAATGTCACATTCAATGACTTTAAATGCGATTCACGTGTTTAAAATGTCATTAAGTGATTTTTATTTCGACTTTTTATTAATATTTTTATTAATATTCTACTAATTATTTGTTTTTTCGTTATTTAAAATAAAAATTATGTCAACATGTATAATTTGACTATTAGTTTGGCGATTTGTATAATTTGGCGAAATTGGTCGACAGGATAACCTAGAAGTACCCTTTTTTAGTGATGGTAAAATAACTGCAGATGAAAAAGATATAATAGTAAGGCTAAAACACAGTTTTAATGACTGCTTGGCACAAGGCTAACTTATCATAATATAATATTATGATATTATGAAAAGGGGGCCTTGGCTTGGCATATGACTTGGCGGAGACTCGATAAGTACGCTATTTCTATCAACCTAAATATCCAGATAGAGTGTGTCGGTAGTATCTCCCTGAATTTTATTTCATTCAGTCGTACTTTACTTATTTATTAAAATATTTTACCTGACTCCATTAAATTAAGCTTATTTACTTTAATATTTCTAACTTAAACTTAACGTACGCATTAACCAGCCAACTTTTAAAAAAGACATTTTTATTCCATCGAAAACAAAACCATGTTGTTGCCAACAACACAAAAGAAATAACAATCTTCTTTCAACAGAGTGTAAACAAACAATTGGTACCGTTTGATTATTCCGTCGATCAATTTCGCCAAATTATACAAATGGATATAATTTTTGTTTTAAATAACCAAAGAATTAATAAATTACTAAAATATTAATAGAAATAGAGATAAAACATCGATTAAAATTAGTTGACGACGTAACAATTATGCAAAACATATTTAATGTCAAAAGAATGTGACATTTACGATCATCCATTATTGACATTTAACCTTATACTTTGGCGACAGTTTTTTGGTCGATGGGAGATCAAGTATTGCCAAATAATGTAATATTGCTAAATAATGTGAACAAATTATATAACCAATAAATAATATTGCCAATAATATTTAGATGCAGATATCATCTACGGATCACGTTCGCACGATTGCAACAAAATTGCGATTTTATGCCTCACGTGGTAATCCAGTAATAGTCGTTTATTTATCAGTAAACTATTTCATTATTTTTCTTTCCTATTTTAAAATTATACAAATTGTTTTGTTCCATAATTACTAATTGAATTTATTTATTTATTATTATTATAATTCCAGATTACATTTTCTTGGCAACGGGAAAGAAAAATGGTTATTTTTTATCGAAAAAATTTTAATTGATTCTGTTTGAAATATAATGAAATTTTGAATTATTAAGAAAAATATTTGAATAAATCAATTAAAAATTAGCCTATGTTCAATGGAAATAGTGTAGCTTTCCAACGGTGAAAGAATTTTTCAAATCCGTCAAGTAGTTTCGGAGCGCATTCAATTCAAACAAACAAACAATCAAATCTTTTCTCTTTATAATATTAGTATAGATAGATAATGTTATGAATAATAAATTCCAATATCTTGATATTATGTAATTTTTCTTTTACAATATTATTTCATATGTTTTTAGCCTCCGATGCTATTTCTTTCAGACAAGCTAAAAAATGTCGTGTCATCCGTCCTGAATTTCCTACTCAACCGATTTTGATAATTATTTTTTAAATGAAAGCTATTTATTAGTAGTTGTGCCCATTTTAGTTATTTTTTAATTTATTTCCATTTTTATATTTTATTTTTAATTTTAAATCCTTTTTACGATATTTGTTCAAAATGGTGGCAACTCAGTTTAGCTTTTCTCTCGAAAATAAAAATTTATTTTCCAAAATGATTGCGTATAATTATGCACTAATTGAGGTAAAAAATATATTTATTGAGAATAATATTAATAATGTAAATAAAATAACAGAAAATAATTTATAATAAAAATTAATGTTAAAAGCAAAATAAGAAAAATTTCAAATGAGGAAAGTGATCTCATTCAGCAATCAGATAAATGGGAATTACAATATTATTACAAATGCCTTTTTCATATTACGAATAACAGTAACTTTTAAAAAACATTTGAAGAGAAAATGACGTCACTATTTAAAACATCGCATTTTTACTCATAATGATATTAGGTACTACACTGCTATCACGTCGACCAATTTTGCCAAATTATACAAATCGCCAAACTAATAGCCAGATTATACATATTGACATAATTTTTATTTTAAATAACGAAAAAACAAATAATTAGTAGAATATTAATAAAAATATTAATAAAAAGTCGAAATAAAAATCACTTAATGACATTTTAAACACATGAATCGTATTTAATGTCATAGAATGTGACATTCACGATCATCCATTATTGACATTTAATCTTATAGTTTTGCGATAATTTATTGTCGACGGGATAACCTAGTAGTACCCGATATTACATTTCAATATTTCTTTTCATTATGGACACTGAGATTGAGATTTTACTTTTAGATGACTTCCGTTAGTGAAAATAATGTCACAGTAAAAATAAAATTAGTTATATATATATGTGACGATTTAAGGAGAACTCGAATTATTTCCACTGGTTAAAAAGAAACACACAGTCATGGCAAGCGAGGGAAAAAACAAAATAAATAAATAAATGTAGAAGATCCAATAATTAGTCATGGGCTGCTGTAAATTCATTTATTAAATTCGTAATAATGAGGAAGGAAAAGCTCCTTTTGCAAAAATTCCATCATTATTTCAGCGAGCTGTCCTCATCGAAGAAGCAACCCAAGAAATCTTCTTTTTCATCTCGAGACTTCCACCTTTTTTAACTAAAAAGAAAGTTCTGGAACATTCTGTAACCTCAAACCATCATTCTTTTATGTAAACAGAATTCTTGTCCAGCTACGAGATTATTTTCCACAAACGATAAATTTATTTTTAAAAAAAAGATTATTTAACCAGTTTATAATTGGCTCAGAATTTTAAATATCTTAGGCAGACGATTTTTATAAATGATTAATTTTAAGAGAAAAAGAAAAGAAATGAAATTATTAATATGCACACTTCAAAGGTTGACGTAGGAAAAATAAATAAATAGATAAAATAAAATAATGATATTTTTTGAAAGGTATGGTTTTGGAATAAATTTAATAAGACTTTCTTAAAAAGGGTTGATAAAAACATAGAAGAAATCAGTTTTATTTGGAATATTAAGAAATAAAGTTTTAATTAAGAATATTTTTAATTTAGAGCCATCTTTTTAAATTTACGCATACTGGAATAATGTTTTTAAGGCAAATTAAGAATTTATATCGTCTGCATAAGGATTAACAGATTAGATTTAGAAACAAGATTTTAATTTAATAATTTGAAGTAAGTACGGAATATTATTATAAGAAAATTAAGATAGTATAAAGGTTAGTTTTGGCGAAAAATTTTTAAATTTGTAATATATATATATATAATAATATTTTTCTGTAAGTGCATATAAAATAAAATTTCTTGATTTCGCCGGCACTCAGATTACAGCTTTTACTGAAGATGTACCAATATTTGCATGCAAAATTGTAACTGGCAAACTTGACATTTAGTTTGTAAATATATGTATTATATATTGATTCAATAATGTAATTACTTTTGCTTTTTTTTAAAAACCAAATCGATCGGGTTTCTAAACATTTCACTCGTCGAATTCGACGGGATTCCACTCGTTTTATTGTTAAATTGCATTTTTTTTTTTTTTTTACCCAGAGTCAATAAAAAAGCGTTTAAACTAAAGAAAAAATCCGTTTTTAATGAATCTAGTCAATGAAGAAGTAGCACGTCAAATTGTATCTCTTTATTATTCCGCAATTCCAATGTCTCAGAGAGAAATTGCTAATCAATTGGGTATTTCACGCCGTTCTGTTTGCTATTATATTGATAAACACAAGAAAAATGAAGTTAGCTCAATGTAATCTAAACAGGATCGCTCTTCTAAAAAACCTCTATCGATTTTTTTTTTCCTAATCGGAAGCGAAACCCAATTTTGCAATGGCAGAATCTACATTCAACTTATTATCATTTATCTTTAAGCGACATTTAATTATACATCTGCTGAAGGGTTAAGCTGCTTAAAATGTTTAGAATTAGAAATTATTACAAAATTACAATATTACGAAGTCGGTCTATTTTTAAAAAAGTCTATAGAAATGTATAACAGCATGTACATAAACTGTAAACTTGAAAAAGAAAGATTTTTTATAGCCTTTCTTTATGAAGAAGTAATTATTATATCAAAGATATTATAAAAAAAAGTATTTGGCATATAGAATTAGTGAAACTTCAATTTCCATTAGCATAGATTGGTGATGCATATGATTTTTTTTTATCATTACAGAGTATAAACAATTACTGTTATAACTAATTAAGTGTTTAAATGTTATTATAATTATTTTCTTGCTATTAATACTGCTTTGTCTGAAATGTCAAATAATGGTGAGTAATTTGTTTGGATACCAACTTGGACATTTTTTCGCCAAGTACTGGCAAAAATGTACCACTAAACTATATTAATGGAAATTCAAATTTCATTAACTTTTTTGTAATAGGAATTGGAAGGAAAATCTTACAATTATCTATTAAAACAATTAACAGTTTTAAATAGAAAGAGACTAAAAAAAAAAAAAAAATAAATATGTATGCATTTAAAATGAAGGAGAATCGCGCCATCGATGAAGGGATTACGTGCATAAATGTATAATAAATATATTTGTGTAATAATATAAATGTATTTCTTCATTAGAGAAATACTACATCTTCATCAATGGAACGATTATCAGAAAAAAACACGCACGCGAGAATAAATTTATTACTATTTCTTCATCAGAGAAATACTACAATCTCCACGCACGGAAATATATGTGCAGTATGCAAAAATCCGCGAAAATCGCTACGTCATGCGGGGAACGATATGCGCAGTGGCCGATCCCCCGCGGGATCAAATTGAGAAAGTGTGATCTCTAGACACTTGTAATTTTTAATTATTTGTTTACGTTTTTTTTTGTTTATATTATTGCAAACATTTTTCCACTTTTATACACGCTTCACCTTGGCGTGATTTTTTTTATGATGCCAATTTGGAGAACACTGCGTTTTCAAATACCAATTACATTTATATTACTCTTATTTATTTTCTATTATTTTAAAAAGGAAATAATAATAATAAACTAAGTCAATAAATAATTATGGAACAAAACAATTTATATAATTTTAAAAGAGAAAAGAAAAATAATGAAATAATTTACTCAAAAATAATCAACTAATTACCGGATTACCACGTGAGGCATAAAATCGCAATTTGCTGCAATCGCGCCAGCGGGATCCGTTGATGACACCTGACCTACATATTATTGGCAATATTATTGTTTATACAATTTGTTTATATAATTTGGTAATACTTGATAATCTCATCGACCATTTGACATTAAATTTGTCATACGTAATTGTTACTTCATCAACCAATTTTAATTCGATGTTTATTTGTATTTCTATTAACATTTTAGTAATATATTGATTCTTTGGTTATTTAAAATAAAAATTATGTCCATTTTTATAATTTGGCGAAATTGATCGACGGAATAATCAAGTAGTCGAACAAAAAACTATCGTCAAGCTATAACATTAAATGCCAATAATGGATGATCGTAAATTTCACATTTATTTGAGGACAAACATGAAATAAGTCTGGTACATTTGTAACAATATCGTTTCTAGCACTTCTAATGTTTGACACTAAAAATCATAATGGAATCGATTACAGAAGGTAGAACGATTTTATTAGATGCAAACTAAAGACTTATTTTTCTACAAAATTTAGTCATAAAGATTATTCTGATTTAACGGCTACATGTTAGCAACTGTTTTATAAAAGGAAGAGGCAGTGAAACTGATGTAATTTTAATGTTATTCAAATAATACAGCTTTAAAACATACTTTTTATGCTTCATTGTTCTACTAAATATATAAGTGAAACACCCTTCTTCGTCTGCCTCCCCCACGGAGGGCATCCTTTCCTTAGGGCCTATATCCCACGTGTAGATAAATGGCCGTCATAAATACAAACAAACAAAAACTTTTCTTTATCTGTCAATAATTCTTTACATTTTTTACTCTATGTATTCTTGCTGGAACAGATTAAGGTAGATAGGAAACTACAGTAGACCTACTAGAAGAGGAGGTTTATTAAAAAATGTAACATGAAATGACATTGTATGTAGGCTACCAGAACTACACATAGTGCAAGTTCAGATGTCGGGATTTTAAGAACTAAGAAATGATAATGTACAATCCGAAAGTTAATAGAGTTTGATAATCAATCTCACTAATCATTGCAATGCCCTCTAATGTAATAGTGTGATGACTCGAGAACATTGTGATTCCTGTTGTCATAACGGTCTCATGTTCATACGAAACTCTACTATAAATGATAAAATAAAAGAGATGGTGCTTAATTGCCCAAATTTTCGCCAAGAGTTACAATAGTACAATATTGCAATGGCGTTGGCATGATTTTCAGCAATATGGAAGAACATTCCAGGGTGGTCTATACTGCTTTAAAATAAAATTTTTAAATCGACATTTTTTTTTTTTTTTTTTTTTGGAGTCAAGGTTTGTTTGGAAATATGGACCAGCGAAGCGGGCATAGCCTGCTAGTTAAGTAATATTTTCCTAGTTTTAATGCCTTCTTTGAACACATTTCTTAATTTATATGCATATCGTGTGATTACTTAAGTTCAAGCAGTAAAAAATTATTCCGTGTATAACGCGAACCTATGAGTTTTGGCATAATTTTTTGAAAAAACAAGTGCGCATTATACACGAGTAAATGCGGCAATTTACTTGTACAACTTCAAATATAAGTGCTGTTTTATGTGTACCATTGAACAAATTTATCTGTTTTAAACGTAAAAATTTAATTTATCCTAATTTTATTGCTTTAAAATTTTTAATTTTACATCACTTAGCAATAAAAATTAGTATGAGTGGACAGGTATTTAAAAAATTACCAAATTGGTGATTTTCAGCAAAATGTATTTATTTATTTCATTTCGATAAAGGAAATTAATCAACGTTATTCTGACGTAGAGAAAGTAGAGTAGTTGAAGAAATAAATAATGCTTCATGATCATATGCAAAAATATGCAAAATTATAGCACTATCGATTTCCATTTTGATACTCGTCATAGCCAAGAACATCATAGTTCTTTATAAAAATTAATTTCATAAAAGTTTCATGCATGCGATTTTTATAATAAAAAGTTCTTTTTTGATCACATTTTAATTTAAATCAGCCGATAAAGTTTGGAAAAATCATTTAAAATTTTCATTTAAAAACAATAAAAATCTTAAATTTAAGACACTGTTTTGCATAAGAAACCGAGCTTTTAATCTAAATATATACATTATGATGTAAAATTTCGTAACCTATGACATAACAGTAAACAGTAAACAACCCGATAATTACACCATCCTTATAATTAAAACCTGCCACACATTAAACGCAAAACATGTGTTGGTCCCATAAATTTTGGCCTCGATGAATTATAAAAGAGATTGTTGAGCAAAGCCATGAAAAAAATGAAAGCGGAGTACATTAACTTAATTGAAATCTGACATTAAAAAGTATGCAGGGTAGACATGTTGCATTTATTATGCTTTCATCACTCACTAATACGAGGGCAGAATAAAGGGGCAAAGCTTAAGATATATATTAATAAAGAAAATAATTTTATTTATTCAAAATCTGTTCAGCCCATTTAATTGAAATTAAAGAATGGCGCATTTTGCTGGTGCTTTAGAAATTGAGAAAAAATTAATCGTGTTGGACCGAGAACTTCTACAGAAGATAATTTGAAATATTTAAAAAGAGAGGAAAAAAGAATTTAAATATAATTTATAGATTGTTTAAATGTTTTTGTTTAAAAAGTTCAAATGTGCACTGTTAGAAATAAAAATTAAAAATGAAACTTGTTTTTTCTGTCCTCACAAAATGAATTGGTTGAATTATAACATGTATAGCATGGTGAAAAATTATTTTGTAACAAGTATGGCATGATATGAATAACTTTTTTATTTTCCTTTTAAATGTTTCAAAATATCTTGTTTAGAACTTCCCAATCAAACACATTTATCTTATTTTATTCATTTTATTTTTGCCCCACCAGTGGCCGCGAGGTTCTGACCTCCAAACTGGTAGACGGTAGGTGCTGGGTTCGAACCCAATCGCGACCGTCGGCCTAACCGTTCGGAGTTTTGCGTGGTTTTCTTCAAACCTTGCGTAAATACGGGTTAGGCTCCCTTAGAAAGACCCCCGCGGAAGGCATCCCACCCCATAGGGCCTATATCCCATAGCGTAGATAATTGGCCGACATTAATACCACCAACAACCTCATTTTATTTTTAAAGAACCTACTAAATATGCTTTTATTCTATTGCGATGGAACAAGATAAATAACTTTTGAAAAAAAAAAAAGGAATACCATTTTTTATTAATAGGATTCTCGATTTTTGTCTTTTTACTATGCCCTCATATTAGTGACGGGTGAAAGCATAATACATGTATTATGTTTACCCTACATGCTACCTCCGCATACTAAGTTTTAACTCCAAATATTTCAATTTAGTTATATCATAAACTAATGTATGATATGATAAAATAGAAGTGTGGGGTTATTGCTATTACCATGGGAAAAGAGTTTATAATAATTATAGCGATTTACGCGTTCTACGCATAGATCAAGGGCGATCAATCTGTTAGCATCCTAGGGTCGCAATTAGAATGAAAAACTTTTATGAAGTCTTCGGAATGTTGTGCTAATAATTAGAGACTGATCGAATATTTAGTTTCATTTCCGTTTTCGGTGCAAAATCAGAGTTCGGTGACAATACTTCCAAAAACTCAGCCGGGACCGAAACTCGGCTGAAACTACGGGTGTTTTAAAAATCTCGTTTCTTTCTACGGAAATGCTCTTCATCATCCACTGATTTGAGTTGTATTGGTTCAATTGAGACACTCTTAATTATTTCTATGAACTTCGCTGTTCCTAATTATCAGTCATTACTGAATCAAGACGTGAATACAGAACATTAAAATGAGAAATGCATATGTGACTAAACTCTGAAAACGCTTTTCACATGATTATTAGAATCTGCAGATTTAACAGTAATCGAAAATATTTAGTTTGAAACAGCATAAGTTTTTTTGAATTACTCTCTTTGAAAGATATACTAAAACAGGTGAAGACTGTTTACAAAAATCATTATGAAACGAAAAATCGAGATATGGATATACCTAAGCAATTTTTTAATTAGATGAAATTCATATAATTAGAAAATAATTCTGTGTCATTAATGTTGTATTATATATGAAAACTAGCTTAGTAGATAAATTATTTTATAATAGCGTGTTTTAGAACTCAAAACATTTTCTTACTTTATGTATTTTTCATGTTTTTTACATTGCTTTCGTCATCTTGAATCTACGGACTCACTACTGAATCTTTTTTTTAAAAAAAGACCTTAATAAAGGTGTCAGGAAGACAGATCTATGTTCTACAGACGTGGTTTTGACGTCTGAGATGTTATCCTAGGCAATTCATAGGTAATATAAAAGATAAATTAACGTTTAGTTAAAAATATAGTCACCGTTAAAAGGATTCAACACGAGAATTTATTTGGTATCTAAGAAAAATATTTCATTTGTTTAAATAATCCGAAAATATTCTGACCAATTATCTAAATGAATACAATGAATACACCAATAATACTTCTAAAATCACCTTAAAGATGTATTACGTGATTTCTAGAATAAGGTTCCAACTTTCTTTTATAATCAAAATAATGTACTTTGACTTAAAGAATGCAAATAAAGTTTGTTGCTGTGATGTGCAAAACAAATGAATCTGTTTATATTCATTAATCTTTCAAAACTGATATGCTTGCATGGAAATCGTAGTAGGATTAGAAAAATTTCCTGTGTTATTTTTAACGGTAGTTTTAGAAACAAAAAGTTTCGTTCATCGTTGTTTGGATTTTTCTGAAATGAAAAAATTAGATGAATTTTTTATGTTAATGAGTTTTTCTTTGCGTCTGAGCATTTATTTTTCATTCCTCATTTGGAATCGGATCCAAATCTTTGTGATTTATGATTATGAATGAAATAAAAAGTCTTATATTAGGTGTTTAAATTTTCAATTAAGATATTAAGGAATATCTCAGCTTACTATAACTTAATTATTTCATTATTCTACGTTCAGTAATTCATGCTTCATCTACCTTTAAAAAATGTAAAAAAGTAAGCAACAATATTGGTATGCAAATGCCATGTATAGGATAATTGTAAAATTCGTCTCTTTACAAAAGCCTACAAATTAAAAATTTTTCCTATAGAATTACATGAAATTTATTTGCTAATCCAGTCTTACATAAAATTACAAAGATCAGAAAAATAGGGATTCTGTTAAATAGCAGAAAAAATATTCTTTAATTTAAGAAAGTAGACTCTTAGAACAGGAGGCGGCTGGACGGACAATCACCTAATCGAGTTCACGGATAAACATCTATGATTAGTTAAACTTCGATTCGTATATTAAAACGCAGTCGGTCTGCCAAGTCATATCTTGGTTGAAAACACGATTTTAACGGTTGACTCGTAGGCTTATGATTGTGCTTTCTTGCACCCAAAAGTATAAAAATATGGAGAATTGGGAGAAGGAAATCATAATAGTAAACTTATGAGTCAACCTCTAAAATCGTGTTTCTAGGTGTTATACTCTAACATATGACTTTGCAGACCGATTGAGTTTTAATACGTGCATTGAAATTTAACTAATATTTGACTTTCATCCGTGAACTCGATGAGATGATTGTCTATGCTGCCGCCTTCCGGTCTATCTGTAAAGTATTCATTTTTAATGATAATTGGTTTTATTTTTAGAAATCAGTAACTTATTGAACGTTAAAAAATTAAACGTTTTTGGGTGAATTTGAATTGCTGCATTTCTTAATTTTTACCGAATTTATTTCTCGCCCATGTTTGACCCCGAGTTCTCTGGGTTAAAGACGAACACCTCATTAGCTGTGCTATAAAAACTGTTATTATAATATGCTTAAGTTATTATATAGTCTTTTTTCTTTCTTTCTAACCGATGGCCAGGCCCCTACCTGCCGAGTTATCTCAGCTTAACGGGTTAGATACCTGGTATCGGGGCGGTCGACCGCCTAATTGCCGCGTAGCGGCAATAAACCTGATTTCTTTGCTACGCATGCCATCATTTCTGCAGTACTTGCTTGTCGTTGAGCATACTTTGTTTCGCCTGTTTGTTGTTTGAACTGTAATTGGTTTCGCAAGATGGTCTCGTAATTTAGAGCCTTGATCAGATGACGAGACCTTCACCTGGCAAGGCACCTCCAGAGGTATAATTCACAGGTAACTTGGAGGACTTTGCACCCACGACGGATTTTACATGCACCAGGCGCCATTAGCGTACATGATGTAATTTTTGCCGGCAAAGTGGCGAACCACTAAGACAAGTACCCGGGTCGGCTGTTTAGGTTAAGTGCTTTGTTGGTAATCTTTGTGGTTTATTGCACATTGGGTTAACTTTGTGATTTGTTGCCGCACACCTTGTACTCATCTTACCAGACGAAATGGGACTGGATGTTTTTGAGCCTAAACAATGGTACTGAACTTAGCTGAGAGTTGGAAAAATTTTGAGGGAATTAAAAAAAAAAAAAAAAAAAAAAAAAAAACAGAAAATGGCCGAAAAGCTAAGTCGTACCGCTGATGGAGGAAAATTTTTGCGCCAAATAGCAAGGCAAACGAGAGCGTTGCAGAGAGAGAGACAAGAACCCACCTTTCTACCGTACCCCACCGAGAAAAACTGGCTCCCTGGGTTGCCCCATTAGAGCGGGTCCGGTATTTTGTGCGGACAGAGTCCTACTGCACCAAATAAAGAGGCGAGCTGTCAAAAATAAATAATTAAATAAATAAAAATTAGTAATAATAAAATAAAAAAAAATAGTTAAATAAAGAGTTTAAAAAAAATTAAAATAACAAAT
Organism: Maratus speculifer; assembly: GCA_964019185.1. Lineage (NCBI taxonomy): Eukaryota > Metazoa > Arthropoda > Arachnida > Araneae > Salticidae > Maratus > Maratus speculifer. The sequence continues at coordinate 118,378,234 of OZ025291.1, forward strand.
GAAAAAACTTAAAATAAAAGCAGTTTTTAATTTTTTTTTTTTTTTTTTTTTTTTTTTGGCATTAGGGGATTTCTAGACTTTTTATATATATATATATATATTTTATTTTATTTTATTTTTTTTTTATAACACAACACAGTGGACGGACAAGCAGTGTCGGGGGCGTTTGAAGCTTCTTACTATGTCATATTGCACAACTTGCTGAACCGTTGTTGATATTCGTTGTGCATGCAATTCATATGTTGCGGGGCTCCTATTGCGGGCCATGGTTACAGCTGATGTTGTGCGACTACCGCACACTGCTAAAGGACATAAAACATATACAAACAATTTTTTTTTTTTTTTTTTTTTTTTTTTAACATACAACATAAAACACATAACATACAGTATTATGTTTGTGCTGGGTTATCAAAATGAGAGGGCTTTCTGTTTTATGTGTTTGTTTGCTTTAATGTTGTGATACTGTCGCAGTTTTCTTGGAGCCACCTGATTACTGTTTTTGCTTTATTTTGTACGTGTTTGTTTTTACCTAATTGTTCGTGCCACAGTTTATCATTATTTGCTGTTATGTTTACCAGGTGGTACTGTTGGGTGAGTGGGCAGTGGAGGAGATAATGTTTAGGCGTACCCTCCGTGCCGCATGCACAGTCCGGAGTGTCCGCTTTATTAAATCTGTGGAGATACGCTGGAAATGCTCCATGTGCTGTGTAGAGTTGTGAGAGTAAAAAGTCACTTATGAGTCTGCTTTCACCTACTGTTGGAAAATACTGATGTGTTTCCCTGCCTGTATCCCCGTAATCCCACTCGAACTGCCATTGTTTCATTGTTAGCTCTTTGAGTGTCCGTTTCAGTTTTGAGATTGGCTTTTTCATATAGTATTTGTTTTTGTTATTTGTGTTTTCCGCTGCGGTTTTGGCTAACTCGTCTGCATCCTCGTTTCCTTGGATGCCCACGTGCGCCTTGACCCAGCTGATTTTAAACTTATTGTTGGATTCTTTAATTAAGTTTTGTATTTTATCTACTGTTTCATTGACATTAAATGGCTTTTTTAGTGATTCTATGGCTGATCTGCAATCCGAGCGTATGCTGTATGGCTCACCTGTTGTGTTGCCCCATTCCGCTGCTTTTTGTATTGCCAGTAGTTCGGCCTGGAAAACGCTGTTGCATTCTCTTAGGGACACTGACCATGTCATTATTTTTTGGTTATTTTTGTATGCTACAAAGGCCGAACCTGTAGCGCCTGATTCCAATTTGGAACCGTCCGTGTAGGTGACTACTTCGTGCATGTTATATCCAATCCTTGGTTCAATTATTTCGGCTGGGTGATTTGCCCATATATTGATTTTCTTTTCATATTCAAGTTGGTGCAGGACCTTGTTGTGTATTTTTGTGTTTTTTCTAAGTCTTGCGATTGTTCCATAGGCTGCCTCGTAATTGACTTTGAGGTGGATTGGAATCAGGCCCGAGAGTACCAGAAGTGCCGAGGTGGGGGCCGTTCTATAAGCCCTGACTATGGCCAGTGCAAAATGCCTTTGACAACTAGAGAGTATCTCTTTGCATCTTTTATTGAGCTCGTGCCCCCATATTGGGGCCGCATAAGTTAGCGTTTTTTCCACTACTGTTGTGTACCATATCTTGATTATGTTAGGTTTTAGTCCCCAGCCCTTTGCCGCCATATAGGCCAGGTTTTTGAAGTTTGTTCTAACTTTGCCTGTTTGTGTTGCGCAGTGAGGTACCCAGTTTAGATTTTTATGCAATATCACTCCCAGATATTTGATATGTTCTTTCACATTTAGAGATTGACCGTTTAACTCTATGCCCTCTATTACATTGGTGTTTTCTGTAGGTAGGTTCCTCATATGTCCCCTGTTTAGATATAGTAGTTCTGTTTTTTCTTTATTCAGCGTTAGGCCATTAGCCTCTATCCATTCGTTAAAAGCTTTGAGTATTCTATTTGCGAGTCTTCTAAGTTTATCTTTTGTTCTTCCCTTGAGTATCAGAATAAAGTCATCCGCGAATGCCTGTATCCTGACATTTTTTCCCCAGTGTTTTTTTAATGCTGTCTCTGCGATTAATAGCCATAGAAGCGGGCCCAGGCAACTTCCCTGGGGGCAGCCGCCGAATGTCTGTTTTGTGATTTTTATCCCATTTTCCTCTAGTGAAACGTATCTTTGTTGTAAGAAACTCACTACCCAGTTTATTAAATAACCCGGGCAGGGAGATTGTTTTATATTATCTATTAGTATTGGCCAGCGTATGTTGTCGAAAGCCCCTTTGATGTCCATGGCTATTAAGAGTGTTTGGTAGTTGTTAGCTTTGTCTTCTTTTATTGTTTTAATTAGATTGTCCAGTGCGTGTTCCGTGGAGAATCCCTGCTTGAAGCCATATTGTTTATCGCTCCAGTATTTATTTTTATTAAGATGGTAGTTTATTCTACCATGTATTATGCGTTCTAAAATCTTACTTATTGCCGGTAGTAGGCATATCGGTCTGTAGTTTTTAGGGTTTGCAGGGTCTTTACCCGGCTTGTGAAAGAGGACCACTATTCCGATTTTAAATGACTTGGGGAAGTATTCAAATTTTAAGCATGTATTGAGAAGTGTGAGCAGTAGTTGCGGGGCGGCATTGTTTATGCGTTTAATTAAGTTATAGTCAATGAAGTCATAACCTGGTGCTTTGTTTTGTTTGATGTTTCTGATTATTCTATTTAATTCCGCCTTCGTAACTACTGGTGGTTTTGCATCTTCTTTTTTTTAATTACTGTTGTTATGTTGTGGGGGGTGTTCTGGTCTGTTATGTATAGATTGTCTAAAAAGTGAGTCAGTGTATCTTTAATGTTTACTGATTGCTGTGGTGGGAGTATATTGACAAGTTTAGCAGGGCCCGTGTTTTTATTGCTTGCATTTTTGTATTGCGAGCCGTATGTGTCCGTTACTTTGCTGCAGTAGTCTTTCCATGTCTTTAATTTTGTTTTGTTGATGAGCTTCTTAAGTTTGGCTCTTTCTCTTTTAAATACTATTTGTTGTTTTATTTTTAGTTCTTCATCTGGTTGTTTTTGGTATCTCCTCCTGAGCGCCCTAACCTTGTTCCTGGCTGTTTTGATTTCGTCCGTCCACCAAGGGGGGGGCAGTGACCGCAGGTGTGCGTTTCTTTTTATAACACGCAAAAGCAATTGATGTGATTTCATTTTGTAGTCTCAGAGTTACATTGTCCAGTTGTTCTTCTGTTGTGGTTCTTTGAAGTTCTTTTATGTATTTGTTTCTGATTTTTCTGATGCTTTTGTCAAATTTTGCATGTTTACCTATTTTTGTTTGTAAGCCATGTCTTTGATAGTCGATGTTTTCATAGTTGTTTAGTGTGAATTTAATATATCTGTGGTCACTTTGTGAGTCGTCATCACTAACGTGCCAATCACATATTTCGTTGCCCAGGGCGACCGTCGCTATCGTCAGATCTGGCCAGCCTTTTAATTCCCTTCCCCCACGTATTGTGAGGAAGGACGGTGGGGCATCCGGGGGGTTGTGGACGAACAGTGAGTTCAGCAGGAGGAAATCTGTGAGATCTCGACCCCTTTGGTCTATGTCATCATAGCCCCAAGCGGTCGAGTGAGCGTTAAAGTCCCCTGCCAGCAGAATTTCTCCGTCCGCCAACTTCAAGGCCTCCTCTATCTCCTCCAATACGACGGAGAAGTCCACTAGCGAGGGGGGTGCGTATGTATTTATTATAGTGAATAATTTGTTTTTGTTCTCTAACTTGACCGCCGTCGTAAATTCTTTTGATAAGATTGTGATTGGCTTAGTGCCTGTATTTGTTATTATGGCTGATCTATTCAATTTTGTTTTTGTTATGTTCCATGTGTTGCGGCTAAAGCCTGTTATGGTTTCCTTTGTTTTGTGTTGATGATAGTCTTGTATTAGTGCTATGTGGATATTGTTGGTAGCAGCGTATCCCGCTAGCATGCTAGTGGCCGCTCTGCTACCGTGTAAGTTTATTTGGATAAAGCTTAAAGAGTCTTGTGATTGTATGCCTAATGATGCAGGAGGTGTGATCGTGTTTGTGTGCTGTGTAGTGTGGGGGGTAACCCTTGAATTTTGTGTTGCGCTCCCGGGGCACGTGATAATTGTTTTACTTCCTACGACCATGATATCTGCTGTACTTTTCGTCATGTTTTCGTCTCATTTCATGGTCGTGGCTGGTCATGTGTTCGATCCTATCCTTGCCGCCAAATGTGGCAATGGTTACCCTCCCGTGTATAACCTGGTGACCGTTTGTAAGTATATAGTCTTTTATGATTCAGTGGGGAAATTTATTGCTTTAATTTGCTTTTAATATTAGCAAGTTTCATCGAGAAGGTAAATAAAACAATTACAAAATGACAGCCGATAAAAATCTTCTCTAAGTGCGGAGAGTGGAATTTTCCTTTTCTGAAATATGCCAAATAATTTTTAAATCATTTTTTCTTTAATAATTCTAATAAAACAGAAAATGAATTTTAAAAGTGTACATTTTGAACTACAAATTATAACAAAGATAAAAATATCTTTAAATGAAGACATGACCTTACAAATTATTAAATTCGATGTAAGAAAACGGAAATATCTGTAAACTGATGACAGAGAAACTAAGTTTAACCAAGCACTTAGCATTTAACTGAGCACTAGGGTAAATTTACAGAGTCTCTTTTTACTTTCTTCTATCTTTACAAGAAGAAAGTATTGGATTCATGAAAATTTTCGACTTCCGGTTTTCGACGGATTTATACGTTTTAGAAGGTCCTGAACACGTTTTGACTATTTTTAGAAAATGTCTGTCTGTGAGTCTGTCCGTCTGTCTGTCTGTCTGTCTGTCTGTCTGTGTGTCTGTCTGTATGTGACAAGAAATTTGTGGGCGCTCTATCTCAAGAACTAATGCTCGAAATTTAATAAAATTTTATATTCAGTTAGACCTTGATATGAATTAGTGCCTATTGGTTTTTGGTGAAAATTGGCCTGCAGGTGGCGCTGCTATACTACGTTTTTCATGATTTTCCAGATTGCTATATCTCAAGAACTAATGCACAGAATTTCACCAAACTTCAGATTCTGTGACCCCTTGATATACATAAATGCTGATTAAGTTTTGGTGTAAATTGGCCAGCAGGTGGCGCTGTTATGCCACGTTTTTCATGATTTTCATGATAGCTATATCTCAAGAACTAATGCACAGAATTTCACCAAACTTCAGATTCCGCGATACCTTGCGATACATAGCCGCTGATAAGGTTTTGGTGTGAACTGCCCTATAGGTGGCGCTGCTGTGCTACATTTTGCACGATTTTTGCGATAGTTATATCTCAAGAACTAATGCAGAGAACTTAATCAAATTTTAGATTCTGTTACACTATATTATATAACATAATTAGACGCTGATTACATTTTGGTATTAACCTTGCAACAGGTGGTGCAGCTATGCTGCATTTTGCACGATTTTTCCGATAGCTATATCTCAACAACCAACGCACAGAATTTCATCAAACTTCAGATTTTGTTACAAAATGACATAACATAATTACACGATGATTACGTTTTGTTATAAATCCTTCAACTGATGGTGCTGCTGTGCTATATTTTACACGTTTTTTTTAAAACTAGCTATATCTCAAGAACTAATGCACAGAATTTCATCAAACTTCAGATTATTTTACACCATAACATAATTAGACGCTTTTTTACGTTTTAACATAAATTGTCCTAGATATAGTGTTGCTGTGCTACGTTTTGCAAATTTTTTTGTTATACCTATATCTCAAGAATTAATGGACGAAATTCCATTAAATTTCAGATTCTGTTATGTCTTGACATAAATAGATGCTTATTAGGTTTTAGTATAAATTATCCAACATGAGGCACTCCTAAGCTCATTTTCTCAGAATATTAATTAAATTTTGCGTTTTAGGCTTTTCGGATACCAGAATCTCATTAGGCTAGATCACATGTTCGAGGAAATTCGATAGTGAATAACTTTAGGGTCACCACGTTTTTTTTTTTTTTTTTTTTTTTTTTAATATTAAAATGTACTTATGAGATAGAAGAAAGTTTTGGGATTGACACATCCAACTAGTTTTCTTTGTTTTTATAAAACTTTTAAAGAATGTAGACTCTTTGTAAATAACTATGTAATTAGATAATCTCGTCACCCTTAATCAAACCAGACTGATATTTTTCAGAAATATTGCAAAGAGCCTATGCAACTTTAGATTAAACAAAATATAACATATGTAAATTTTCTATTTTTGGGTGAAAAAAGCCCGGGCCAGGATTCGAACCAGGGATGTATTGGCTGAAACTGAGCCATCCCGAACACGAACACTGAAAGACTATTTCACCCAATTAACCTCAACGATCACTTAATCTGCTCTGATACTCTGGATCAGCTCAACAGAATAAATCGAAGGTCAATATATGGAACTGCAGAAAAACGCTGCATACGAAAGTACATTATATTAATTTTAAACACGATTATACAATCGGTAAATTAATTATAACAGATGTAAATTTTCCATTTTTGGGTGAAAAAATGGAAAATTTACATCTGTTATAATTAATTTACCGATTGTATAATCGTGTTTAAAATTAATCTAATGTAAATGAAATATGTCTATCTGTTTTTCAATTATCAAAGTATCACAAATACCCTAAGCGTTAGGTTAATCTAAAAATGACTATTTATTTCTGTATTTTTTTTTATTATTCGATGACATTTTGGGCGAATTAGAAAATGGCCAGTTGTTTGCCCAAACATCCAGACTTATTGCAATGAATCCAAGGTAGTAGCGACGCATAATTAAAGAAAATAAGAGCAGGAACTTAAAATGCTTATAGAAGAAGTATAAGAAAACTGTTTTATTGACATCTTTTATAAACTCGACAGACAGTCTAAGAATAATGAATACTTTTTTTAAGGATATATTTTTCGGAAATACCCCATGCTCAAGTATCACTAAAATCTGCATGTAAGACAGATGCTTAATATTTTTCCAGTATAACGTAGACAAGATAAATGGCTGAATGAAATAGAAATAAATAATTACAAGAAAAATGGTATATGCACTGTAAAAAAAAAAGGTATTTCACAGTGAATAACTTAAGTAAATTTACAGAAAATGTCACTTTTTACAGATAAATGGTAAACTGTTGTATTACAGGCAAAACCCGTTTATCAAAAGAAAAAGTCTTGGAGCAAAGCCCGTTAATTTTATGGACAACGCCTGGAATCTCTGCTGCAGTTAAATTACTGCTGCATTTTTTTACAGTGTGAATGAAATCTTCAAATGGGCAGATTTTCATGTTTTCCCACCATATTGTAGAAAAAATGACGTAAAGAGTAAAAAAAAAACTACAAAAACGCATAAGAAAAATGCTATATCACTAAATATCTGAAGATGACGAAGATGTTTATAGTTAAAAGATCCTACTTTAAAGTTGATCGCAGACGAAATTACTGCTCGTGAAGAGGGTAAATTTTGGTGAAAGATATAATAAATGTTTGACAGAGAAAAAGATAGTTCAAAATTTCGCCACCAGAGAGCGTTTTTTAATGAATTACTGAATTAATATACAGTTACAATAATCTAGATATTTTATTTAAAACATTAGCCTGATTTTAAACGCTGCATTTTACAATATATTACTAACATTTTTCCGAGCATACTGTCGTCAACTGTGAAACGTCCACTGTTATCTTACGATCCCATGTGATCTCTGAAATTGATAATCATTATCTGGAACATGGATGGTTGTAGTAAAATTTGTAAACTATTTTAATTGAATGCCCAATGTGTTAAATATATTCGCAAAAAAACAACATAAAAAAAAAGACGCTCTCTGGCAGAGAAATTTTGAAATATTTATTTTCGATCAAACAAATTCCCATGGTGTATTATGTTGTCCACAAAGTTTCACAACTATCTGAACAATAGTTTCGTCTGCAAACAACTTAAAACTAAAGCTGTTTAATTATGGACACTCTGTATAACAGATTTTATCCGAAACAATTCTCTTTTTAATAAATATAGTGAGTTCGAATAGAATACACATTTATTTATTATAAAAAATTAAGCAAAATTATTTTACCCCCAAAAAATTTATAATAGGAAAATGAATCATTTTAGATAATTTGTCTTTGACCTATTTTTGGGACATCTTGTGAAATATATTTAGAGTGTTATAACATTAATTTACTTTATTTTTATATGCTCTATAAAATACACTAAAGTTAAATCACTTTGCTTTTGTTACAAATCATATCAATAATCTGTTTCTAAAATTAAGTGACTTTTTTATCATTTTTAATAGCAGTAAATTATGGTGTTGCTCACACCATATTCTTACTTTAATTAATTATTCTTTTAAAATGACTCGCTGTTACCTTGAAGTCTATATCTTAATAAGATCTTGCCATAAGTTTTAAATTAAACTGAAATTTAACAATCTGCCTTTTCTTAAAATGGAAGTATTCGAAACTTATGTTGCTTCATTATACTGAAGTAATTTGTTTTATGTTAATTAAACAGGATATGCTGATAAATTAAAATCTTATCAATAAGAACAACATGCAACATTCTCTTCCCCCTTTCAAAAAATAAAATTTAGCACTTGTCGGAAATTTCATAGAAACAATTTTGTCACTTGTAGAAGTATTTGTCATTTATTTCTTTATTTTACGTAAAATAATAAAAATATTCTTACTTTTAGCTTAACAAATATATGATTATACGTATACTTATAATTTAAAAGATTATTTCAATGAAAAATATTTAAGCTTTCAAAAGTTTCTTGAATTTATTTTTAAATATTAGTGATTATGTTTTATGTAATGTTTCATGTGTTTTATGTAATGTTTCATTTAATGTGTAAATTTTAACGAAAGACTTACAATCGTAACAGACTAACAAAGTCCATTAAAGAAAATTTAGATAATCCATTTAGAAGGTGCATAAAATCTGATTTATTCATTACAATTGTATACCAAGTCTGTTAACGGATACCATATATGTGAAAACAGGCTTGGTTGATTGCGAGGAACGTTAAAGTGGATTTTATGTACTTTTCTAAACGAACTATATTATTATTATTATTTTAAATAGACTTTGTATATTTTAAAAAATACTAATAAAATAGTCCATTTAGAAGATGCCTAAAATACATTCTATTCAATCCCACAGATAACCAAGTCGGTATGTCTACTATATTTGTGATCCCTCATTATGTTACTGCTTAATTTTATATTTCCTTTCACCTTTCTAAAAATAATTGCTTAAATTTGACTTTTGCCCATTCAGCATTTCTTTTACAATATTTCGTTTATTTAATCTCTTTGGTCTTTGGGTCCTCATTCAGGGACCTCTGTTCTTTTTCTTATAAAAGCGAAAATGTCCGATTTTTTTTTACATTTTCAAGTAATTTCTTAATAGCTGAATTATTTTACGTTGAAAGCAAAAGAATAAATGCCTGCATCTAAGCTGAATTGCTCATAAAATAAATGTTATTTTCATCTGAGTTTGCAAAATGCCTAAAAATGTCCAAAAGACTGGGTGTCAAAGAAAGTGATAAATGTTCATAAGTACTTAATTTAAATATTTTTCAATAACAATTTTTGAAAATTTATAGATAGTTTACTTGTTAAAAAGTCTTAAATTTGTGATTGTGTTTAGTTAGGTTAATGGTTATTAAATTGATGTTTCAAGGGGGTTTGTAGTTTCAGATCCATCTTTTTGAAACTAAATTACTAAGCAGCTAAATGATCAATTTCAGAAAAAATATATATTTTTTGTCATTTATGATGTCATTTTGTTTGAAAAAAAAACAATGAATAAGTTTTTGTATTATTATTTTAGCTTCGGAACTGAAGAAGTTAATTTAAAATTAAATTATAAATCAAGAATTTAAGTATGAATGCTTCATCGGATGCTGCAATGAGCTTTATTCTATTCATAAAGTTTCAGTGCGATAAAGATTAAACCTCAAGTATTACATTCTAAGTTGTCACATACGAAACTCCTTTTTGACATGGCAACATTAATCAAATGCTGGAATTAATGAAAGGGAGAATAATTATGTCATTCTATTACAATCCATCGCTAATATAATAGCAGAATTTTCCAAAGTAATTAATTCTTATCTAAAAGTTGGAACAACAACTGTCTTTAGGTGCGTTCATAATTATGTAAAAATGTAAAAATGTAGCATCTATAGTTGTTGTCCAGTCCGTCCGTCTGGCTGTCCATCCGTCCGTCTGGCCGTCCATCTGTGCGCATATAACGGACCAAAAACTACCGAAGCGAATCATTTGAAATTTAAAATATATAATTGTTTCATAATTTTGTCGAGTCTTTTCAAATTTTATAAAAATCGGAAGCATAGTTTAATTACAGGGACAACCAAAAGTATTTCTTTACATTACGGCCAATGGGAAAAATAGTTTCAAGTGCATTTTAATGGTGTTATACTCCATCGAACATAATAAAATTTATATGCGTCTATCAAGTATATATTAAAATATACATTCTGAACAATATGGGGTGCAAAGAATATTTGTTATTAATTTACAGAGCTACACAAAAGCATTCCATTACACAATGATGTAGGGGGAAACATTCTTTTTGGGACACGTTTTAATAATATTAAACTATTTCACATTTTTGAAACTGATATATGTTGCTGAGGTTTACTATAAGTGACTTCTTATATAACCGAAAGTAGATAGTATTTACTGTGATATAACCAATGATTTCGGATTCTCTACTGTATCCGAAGTATACTATTACACCAAGATCTGAGTATTTTAAAAACATCCTTATAGTACGAACGCATTTTATTTGCTACGCTTGACGTACAATTTCCAACTTGTTAAGTTTATAAAATCGTTGCATATAAAAGAAAAATTAAAATAAACTTAAATGTAAGAATTACTGGCATTTATGGCAGTTAAGTTGAAAGAATCTATTTTAAATCTAAACATTGAACAGAAATTACTTTATTACTTCTCCCTGAAATTTATTTATAGCTCCTCTATTAAACTTATTCATTTTTGTAGAAAAAATAATGCTTGTTCATACAACAAAAAATACAGAATGAAGCAAGTTTACTTTATACATGAAAAAAACCCCAAATATTCCAGATGAAATTATTTAAAATTCCTAAAAGTCCTTTTTAATATGTTTTCAATAAGAAAGCCTTTGATCTATTGCATCTTACATTTCTTTCTCTGTATATTCCAAAAATATTGAAGAACAATATAGTTAGTCACAATTTTTTTTACAGTTTTCCATTCCAAAATTAAGTAAACATGCATTAAAACAAGATATATTTTTCATTCTGATTTCCTATTTGTTTACCTCAAGTTCTATAATATTGTATTTATGATGATCATACTCCTTGAATATTTGTACACAAATGTATGTGTATATGTTTCAAAAATTGTAAAGAACATATTTTATGTTATATTTTTTCATTTTCTTATAAATTTCTTTGTAACATCAATATCATATTTTCATAAATTAGTCAAAATTTTCCTTTCATGGCGACAATAAAAACTTTCACAGCATTTTTTTTTTTTGTATTTTTTCATTTTTATTTACCTCATTTAGCTAATTTAAACATTTTTTTTCCATTTAATTAAAAAAAATCGTAATTAATAAATATGTTTTTTTCTTTTACCATGAAGTTGTGTTGAAAATATTCATGTATATTAATTCCATATCCCATTCCAGTACATTGTTATCAATATTTTCCTATATTTAGCAGTACTAAATTTTATTGATATACAGCGCTCGATGAATATTAGAGACCTTTTTTATAGTAATTTTTGAGCTCTAAAATAACGTAATATCCATTGATTGGAAAACATTATTCTATACATAATCCGAAATATGCAGTTTATATTAGAAATGATCGATCAAATTTGGTGACGATGAAAGGTGGGGTAGAAAACAGCAAACGACAATGTCCCATAGGAAAGTATCGTCGCAAACGAACGGATGAGTTGTAGAAGGTGTTGTGTAACTACAATTTCTGTTCAGGCGCAAAGCTCTGACAATTCCAATTGGTCGTCTTTCGAGAAGATGATTTTGCAGATGTAACATGAATCATTATACATTAACCTTCTAATTACCAATGTATAATTCGTTCAAGAAATTCCTGAATTCAGCGGATCTGTATTCATACTAAAATATTTCAAAACTAAATTTCGTTCTATTTAATAAGAGAATGTTTGTTATTAAATTAAATTTTTTTTCTTTTTTAAATTTCTGATGTAAATTTGGAATATCAGAATAAAAAAAATAATTAAAATAGAAACAATAAATGTAACACATGCTACCATAGGCATTAGCGGGCTAAATAAATATTAGGGCATGCATTTAACAGGGCTCCCACTGGTCCGCTTTTTGAAAACCAGTATTATTTCAGAGAAAAAATCGTGGTAAGTTTCTGGAACAATCGCAAGAAAAGCTGTACTTTGTAACTGTCTACGAAATTTATAAAAAAGGTTTTCTTCGGAAAAAAAGTGGTGTTCAAAAAGCGAACCGAGTGGGAGTCCTGATTTAATTTACGCTGCGGCAAGGAACTGTGTTGTCCAAGGGGACTCAAATGTTTGCATGTTTTCATCAAAAATCGTGCGAAACTTTATCAGTTACCAGTACTTGTTATCATAGAGGAAGTAACTGTTTGATACGAAGAGTTTTAATCAAGGAAGTTATATTACAGAGTTTTGCATACATTTGCATAGTTCTCCGACGATTTTCTCTTATCGCACCGTAAATTAGATGCGTATCTGCATATTAATTTAACAGATAACGATTGATGTTACTTCTACAAAATCACTTTGTCAAATGTTGACGGCTGGATTTATCGCAGAGTTTTGTGCATGAGCAGAAATTGTGGATGAACGGCGCACTCTACAATGTCATGTGTTCGTTTGCACTCATACTTTTCTGTATGAAGTTGTCTTCTTTTGCTATTTTCTATCTTCCCATCAAATATGGACTACCTTTCCCGATATGCCTAGTTGTAGATTGTGCAGTTAGAGGAAATACATCCATTTAGTTAATTCTTTAATTACTCGAATCATGAAACCATTAGAATTAAGTGACTGATTAATTTATCAATGTATGTATGCTTAAAATATCAATTAGTTTGTAAATATTCCGAAGCAGAACTCTATTTACACAATAAAGATCCTCACGATGTACTTAATAACGTGTATGTCAAGGTGCATTTGACTCTCTTGATATCTTTTCAATTAATTATTTTTAAGAAGCTCGTTTAGAGCTGAAAATGCTAAATTTTGTTTTTGTGCCTGTTGCACTTCACAAAGAAAAATTCACATGAAGAATAGTTTATAGAATTCTATTAAGTCTGTGACCTTTGCGCAACATCCATTAGAATATTCCTCTAATTTACTCCCTTTTGCGCACATAAAATAATGAGGGATGTCGCTTAATAAAAGGCATCCAGTTGTAGAGAAATTACACAGATTATAAAGATTAATTTTAAATTAAATATTAATTTAAAATTAATATTTCCTGAAGAGACATTTTATTAATAGGGCAGAATTTCACGACTGTAAATTTAATTTTGGAAAGGGAAATTTTTCTTTCTTTCTGTCCGATGACCAGGCCCCTACCTGTCGAGTTACCTCAGCTTAGCGGGTTAGATACTTGGTATCGGGGCGAGTGATCACCTAATCGCTGCGTAGTGGCAATAAACCGATAAATTCACTTTTCATATTTTTATATCTGCAGTCGTTGCTTCTCATTTGAGCATTCTTTGTTTTGTTGGTTTCTTAGTTTTACATTCTGTTGTTTGTACTGCAAATGGCTACTCAAGTTGGTCTCGTAATTTAGAGCCTTGATCAGATGACGAGACCTTCACCTGGCAAGGCACCTGGAAAGGGGAATTTAAGATCTGACTGAAACCTCCCCACTAAAAATAATCTTAAGATTATCTGAAGAAATTGCCACTTTCTACAGAATTTCTACAGAAATTTGAAAAAAATTTGCAGACTTAGCTTTATCTTTAAAATATCTGCAGAATTTTTAAAGATTTTCTTAAAATATCTGCAAAATGTGTCTATAGCTTCGGATTACCCACAGATTTTGGGCCAAAAATAGATTTTTTACAGATTTTTTTTCAGTGGGGCTTAAGCATAATTCGTTGTGAAAAAAAGGTGTCTTGCTTTGCAATTTCCAAATTTCTTCTTGTGAAGGTCCTTCATATATTTTCTAATAATTCAAATAGCCATAAAAAATCATTAATCATTCACTCGATATTATGTAACAAACAAGCGTCTCTCATCAATCAAAATGCTCAGAAACTGCCATATTTCCAGTCAGAATTCATATTGTGAGAATTGTTTAACTGTAAGAAAGGTTCATAGCGCCTATTAACCAATTTTTTAGTTCAGTATTGTAATATCTGTTTTATACCTTCTAACGCTGATGAATCTTTTACACGATCACGCATACGCATTATAAATGTTGAGTAGAGGTTTTATCTACACCTATGTTCACTGCAAATCTAATTGAAATTTGTCCAGAAATTCAGGAGATAATCGACCAAATCTAACTATCCCTTTAGTTTTGTACACCAGTATATAACCATTTACGTTTATCTAAGAGTGTTCTATCCTTATAAACGATAATTTCACGACACCCATTATATCTACATAAATAAAAATTTAAAAAATTATAAAATGTTAACAAGAGTACTATAGACACTGCATCTATACTACTAGCTTATAAAAAATGATTCCTTACAAAACCCTGCATTTAATGTTTGATTAACTTGATCGAATGTTTGAGTAACTCGTTAGATAAAACTCCTATTCTGATTTTTAACAACATTTGTTTAACCTCCTGACTGCCGCGACCGGATTTTTTCACACACTAAGCTGCAGGTTTCACTGCTTCACACTCTAAAAAATAAAAGTGTAAATTAGACAAATTTACATATATGGGTGATTCTACGATAAGAGGTTCAAAAACATAAAGAATTCGGCCAAAGAGAAAAGTTTGAGTTTGATCAAAAACCTTTAAATTATGATTTTTTTCCCGTTTATTTACTTTTTCATGTAAGGGCAAGTCACTTTATACATATTTTATAACTTTTTTTGGTCAGTGACTCGCTTCCCTGGCAGTTATCTTGCCAGGGGAAATCCGGCAGGGGAGAGACATTTCCATGTAAATTCAAATTTTTTAACTGACTGAATTAGTTTTTGGGTTAATTGTGTATTTCACTTTAATTATTCCCGTATTGTTTAATTAGGGCAGTAAATGCAATTGAATTGAATGAATATTATAAGTTTTATGACTTACCAGGGGAGATACATGATCACTGTGCGAAACCACTACGCAGCACGGTTGCGTTGCAATAACTAAAAACGGCGACGCTTAAATGGGTTGCGCGTTTAGTATTGCTAACTTCAAGCCGATAGATGTCCTTAAGCACTAATTTTAATATAGCCATCCTTGAATTTATATTTGTTTCAGCGGAACGAAATTTGACAGGGGAGAGACACAAAAAAAGCGGGACAAAAGTTAATTAAAAAAATTATTTAAAATTTACAAAATTATTTTATCTTTTATTTTATAATACGTAAGTATAATTACTTAAGTTTCAATTAAACATACTTTAGTTAAGCATCTGGCGGAAAAAATATATGTATTGTTTGAAAGTTAAATTGAAACCGGCAAGGGGACATGCCAGGGGAGGGGACTTTTTTAGACTTTGTAAGAAATTTCAGAAAAATGTCTTTTAATTAGGCATTCAATTGTGATGTTACTTAATAAAGTATATTAAGATGATGCAATTCATTGCAAAAAATAGCAACATATAGAATAAAAAATCTGTTTTAAACGGATTGCCGTACAAATTACCTCTTTTCGTAGAATCACCCATATATGTGTGTAAATTCCTAAAATTACACACCTGACATGAAAATTACCCACTTTTTGCAAAGTTTTACCTGTTTTTATGTGCATTTTAGCTTAACAAACTAAGTATGTATTTTGTTATGACTTGAAAAACATAAATAAATGTGTAAATGCTGAAAAATGTCTGAATTTACACAAATTGGTATGTTATTGTACCGGGTGATCCAGAAGTTCCGGGAGTTTTGAAATGCTAATAATTAGCAAACTATAAACAATAAAAGCATGCGGTTTTCACGGAAATGCTTGGAAACTTATGGGATTTCTTTTTCCGATAAAACAATCATATTATGTTAGTTACACTTTTTGCCAACAGGTAGCGCCAAAATTGATAGTTATGTTTTTTATGGTATGATATAGCTCATTTAAAAGAAAAAAATAGTGTCCAAGGCTTACAAATTTTCATTATGAGGCCCATATAGCTTATAAGTACCACCGTGAGCCGATGCAAAACAGCGTGTACAGTATCTTCAGAGCAGAAAGAAAGTCCAGAAAAAAATTGAGTTCATCGTGATATTACAATTGTACTGCACTCAGACTCCCCATGAGCTGATGATTTTCATTGAGTATTGGCAACGAATTCTACCTCATTTACGATTGCAACAGACATTTGGAATCTCTTGCTTCAATTACGATCCTCCAGTGAGCCCTTTCCTCAAACCTTACTTACCATAGCATTTCACATTTGTAATGGTCTTCGAATCTTTTGCAGTTTTAACTTCACTTATTGTACGATAAGAACACAACTCGACATGCAAAGAAAGCATGTCTAAACATAGCAATTATTCATCAAATTTTGTATCAAAATCCCTTTCAATGCAATTTCAATTATTTTTAAAAAAGTGTTTGAACATAAACCACTCTTAAAACGAAATCTTATCAATATCCTCGAAATGAAGTTTCGCATTGAACTCATGTGTCTATATAACGCATGGTATAGGTACATTGAGCCTTGTGCAGCAGCGCCACCTGTTGCTAAAAATGGTAACTATATATATTTAAAAAATTCATTCTAAGCAAAAATCCCACATGTTTCTAAGCTTATATCTGAAAACCGGACCTTTGTATTGTACATAGTTTCCTAATTATTAACATTGTAAAACTCCCGAAACTTCTGAATCACCCGGTAATTTACACATAATGATATACACATAGGTAAGAGTGTAAATTTTAAAGTCACCCACTTGTCATAAAAAATACCTATTTTAATGTGTGTTTAGTTTATGGCATTAAGTTTGTAAGTTTGTTATCAGTGCATAAACTTATAAAAATGTGTAAATGTAGATTACTCCTAAAATTGCACTAATTATTGTGTTGAAAAAATTATAAATGCGTGAATTTTAAAGTAGACGTTACGAAAGGGATAGGAGGCTCACATATTATTCAGAGCTACACTTTTTATTTTAATTAACCCATTCCAACATGGTGTCATTGCATTGCTGTAACAGTATTTTTAAGTAATAAATTAATATATTTATTTATTTTTATAAGATACTCTGACCACCTCTCTCACTCTCCCCGTTTCAGTAGCCCGTGAACATTTAAAAGAAGTTAAAAAAATTAATTTCGACACATGTAACAAATGTAACAAATATTTTGTTACATGTAACATAAAATTTTATTCATTTAATTAGCAAATTTTAAGTTCGTTTTCCGAATTCCCTTTTAAATTTTGTACATCAAATATAAGAATGCTTCATTGTATAATTCTAGGTTTTGATTAAATCGTAATTTCTTTCAGCCATCGCACAGACTGCTCTTTTTCACAATTTTACTTGTAATTATTTCATAGTGCTAGATTTCATTCTTAAAGCGACATTAGGAAGACTTCATGACGAGGCATTATAATAGAGATATAATCCCACTTTATGCTTATTCATAAAATTAATTATATTTTTTGTACTGTTGGTATTCTTTTTTGCTGCCCCCCCCCCCTTAATTAAAAGGATAGTAGTTTAATCTTCAGTAAAATCTAAAAACTATTTCGAATTCATTTAATATGTAATATAAAATATAATTCATGTAATTAAGATAATTCTAAATTCCTATCCTGAGTTATTTATACATTTTGCACAGCAAATATAAGTATGCTTGATTTTACCCTAAATTATTTGAGCCGTCTGGTAGCTTGTAAACTTTTATCCATTTCAAAGTTTAACTTGTAATTTTAGTTTAACTTCAGTTCGCAGTGCAATTGAAGGTTGTATTCAGGAACTACTTTAACCCTGAGTTAGATGCGAATCTAGCATAGAAAGCTAAAATCGTAATCTTCGTTGACTTAGCTTCATCATGTTTAAGTTGAAAATTAATGGTGGGTCCAGCTGATTGCAAGCGCTCTCGTTCAATATATTATCGTAGAAAAATATAGTATATAATAAGTTATTCTCTTATAAAATATAAGGTATGTAATGTCATACGTCCGTATGACCTCCAATTATTTTTATCTGATTTGTTTATATTTATGTATAAATGTATATGATACATGTTGGATTGTTTTTTACGTATAAGAATTTTTTACACGTATAATTTACTTGCCTTAAAAATGTCAACATTAAATAACTCCTGATAAATGTCTATTAAAATAACAACTGTTGTATCTAAAGTCATTTATTTCTTGAAAAATTTTCACCTTAAAAAGAATTTATGAATGTATGTTAACAGTAGCAAAATAAGCATTAACATCATTTTCTTTTTTTTTGGGGGGGGGGGGGTGTTAAATTTTGGTTCGGTTGTGTGGAAGATATTATAGTTTATTTATAAACTATTATACAAATGTATACCATATCTATAAACTATATATTCTGCTTTATAAGTTAAACAATTCATCTGAGTTTTATTTATTTATTGAATTTTTTTTTAATTATGAAATTTATAATGTTAACTAAGTTTATCATCGATTAAACCTATAGCGTTGCTTTTGAGTTTCTACGTTAAATTTCCTAATTTTGAGAAATTAATTTTTTAAATTTTTTATCTTAATAACATTGAATTTTCAGCTGTGTTTTAATTTGAAAATATTACATCGGAAGAACTATGTTCCACTAAAATAGTCATAGTAAAGAACACATAATTTTTACTTGTTAATTATAGATTTAATAAAAATACACAGAAGTAAATTGCAAAAGGGCGCAAGTACGTTGATTTAAAATAACTCCAGATAAAAAATTCTGAAGAAACTTTATATTAAAGTAATGGCTTTTTCTTCAAATATGCACTTTTCCATTCCAATTTTGCCTATTATTACAGAAACTTATATGACGTAAAACATATGATTGTATGTATATATATAAAAAAATAGTTGTGTCATAATGAATATTCAAAATCGAACTTATCATTCTCTCCCTCCCCCTCTACATAAATATCCCCCGCCGGGTGAGTTTTATACACTTAAGACACAAATGTAATTATCAAATAAATTATACGAGCTTTAATTTCGAAAATTTATAAGAGTCAATTGATATTTGGATATAGACACAATATTTCTCGTTTTATTTTTTACTATAGCTGATAAATAAAAATACACATTAGTTTGATATCTAAAATTTTAATTAGAATACCTGAAAATTTCATTTATGAAGATAGGATTAATTTCATTAATGTTAAATTATATTTGTATTTTTTTTTCTTTTTTTAAGACACAAATTTCTAAATATAAATGTAATGCAAAAGATATTACTTTAATGATTCAACAGCTTTTTTGATAGTCCTGATAATATTTTATATGGCAAATTCTTTGTAATGATGAATATTTATGAAAAGAAAACAATTCAACATGTAATATAGGTGATTTATGTACATATAAAAAAATCAGCTAAAATATTTGCAGGTAATATGTGTGTGTGTGTGTGTGTGTGAGATGAAGTTTACATACCTTTTTTTTTATTTTTTTAATAGTATTTTAAATTTTACTTTTATAACTGTATATAACACAGTATCTTCAATATAATTGACTTTGTATCTTGAGTCTGAAAAATAAAAAATGAAAAATTGAGTCTGAACTCTGAAAATAAAAAGTGTGAAGATTGCAAGTTTACCAACTATGATTATTCCATCTGATTAGTCTAAAATCTGTCATTAATTAATTATTTATTTTCCTTTATCTTAATTTTTAATTGCATGTTCTGAATAATATATAAATGAGGGGAAAATATAAAATTAAAAAGCAAGGAAGAATATAGAAAATAAAATAGCAATTTTTATGTGTATATTTAGAGGAGAGTGGGGAGGAATGGGACACTTTTTACAAAAATAATAAAATCAACTTTACTTGACACAAATACAAAAACTTTGATTTATAGAATACAAAATGAAACACTTTCTAATGTCCTTGAGCAATATAGAAACATAATTTGAAGAATCAATTTTATAATTAAAGAAATTGAAAATTTCACAATGTGTCCCATACTTCCCCACTAACAGAGAAGTAATATTTGTACTATGATGGTTGATGAGGAATATCAAAAACTAATATCTTAAATGGCTATATGCTGAATTTTAGATCCGTAGCTGCTATAGTAGCATAGTTTTAAAGGGAGGGGTAAAGTTCTAAAAACCTATTTATAGGGAGTTTTTAAAAGGAGGGGAGTGAGTGTGATAGGCTAATTTGGAGCTTATGATGTGACGGTATACTCACGCTGGGTGTCGTTTATCACATTATATGCAGACATACTCAGGAATTTAGGTTAAAACAACACAGTTTATTAAAATGATAAGGGCCAAAGGAAAGTGGAGCAAGTCTATAATTTCACTCACTGAGAACACTATGAAAAGCTAAATCATACTCACAAGCTTCTGTCTAGCTCAGTCGGGACACCGTCTAACACTTGACACTATTTCCTGGCTGATCTACTAAACAAATCTTAATTTCACAGCCCGTGGCTGTGGATATTTCTTTATTTGCTCAAATAATCAAAACAGAACGATTCTAAACTTTCTTACCAAGGCCGAACCTTTAATCCACTATCTGAACTCCTTACCGCTTTACTGGAGGCCGTAGCTATTTTCTAATCGTCAGCACCTTACTAAGCAATCATCAACTTCGTTGTCTAATGGCGGAATACACACAGAGGCTGCTGGCTACTACCAGAAACACACAGACGCTGGCTGCTGGCTAAGGCCAGAAACACACACCCCACAAACTCACACCCAAGCTTTTATACGCGACAAACTGAGATACTTCTCATTAACATAATACTAATAACCGCGAGCTAACTGCGGAATTCGAAAGAGCACACACACTCTAGAAAGTTAAAGTAAAAGAGAGGATAGATGTCACTTTTACGCCTACAAAATGTTAAATTATTGACGTCACGATCTCAGAAACACTAGAGTGCCTTTATGACTAAAGGTCACTCCCTCACAATGATGCTACACTTGTACTAGTGGATGAGAAGCGTGTACATCACTATAATTCTGAGTCCAAACAACACTATTTTATCGCACCCACTGTCACAAATCTAGCCCTATAAGCTAATAATTAGACTTTCAACTACCCCCCCCCCCCTCATTTTACTCCTCCATACAAAACTATATGAATATTGAAGCTACGGTTCTGAAATTAAGCATAAATATATCGATATTCTTCATCAACCCGTTGCAGTACAGATATTTCATATACACTAGGGCACAATAGTTATTGAACCTCCATCGAATATGCGTATTTTGCATATTACGCAAAGAACTGTGTAAATTACAATAACACAATAATATGTGTTTTTGCGTAATACATATTTATCAGTGTAATCACAGAAGATTATACAGATAAATGAGTAAGAATATAACACAGATATATGTGTATTCTTGCGCAATTTACACATTAATGTGGGTATTTCATGAGTGATCACCATAACTTTTACACACTTAGTGTTATCATCAAATTTCACACTGAAATGTGTATTTTGAAATTTACACATAAGGCGTGTATTTTGGCAATCTACACACAAATTTACACATATAAACAAATCGTTTTCGTATCATCGATTTGCATATTTTTGTGTGTAAATTTACACTTTTATTTTTTAGAGTGCATAAGCAATATTTAAATTAATATAATTCTACAAATTAAACCCAATTTTGAAAAATTAAGTTAGGATTAATACTCTCAAAGATTAAATACCTATACGTAATAACATATTTTGTATCAGGTTGGAAAAAAGATCTTTTTTAAATATTTTTAATAAATTTCAGAGAAAACAACATTACAATATTACCCTTTGGCTGGGCAGTCAGGGGGTAAAAGATATCTGATGATTTCCATTGTACATTTTGCTTATTCCAAAAAGTAAAAAGCTACCTATTGCAGCCGTCCGGAGGAAAGCACTTCCAGAAAATTTTGGTATATTTTCACCGATCATGACCCCCAGACCCCAAAACCATCCTCCGTTCAAATGTTGACATATATATATATATAACCATTATATATATATATATATATATATATATATATATATCTGATTTTTGTCATGCGATAACTAACGTATCTATAAACCGATTTGAATGAAACTTGGTATGTACATAGTACATACAAATATCTCGACCGAGTTCGTTGGCCAGCATCATCCGCCATCTTGTTTCAAAATGGCGGCCATTTAAAATTAAAAAAAAAAATAAAATTTTAAATTAAATGCGAAAAAATTAAAAGTTGAAAAATATATATTTTTTTTTTATGTGTTCGATCCTAAAACACCAATTCTAGAACACTTTTTACTTTGTCTATATCTTAAAAAATGATTGAGTTATAGCACTTTGAAATTTTCTTATGGCTGACGTTTGAAACGATCTGATTTTTGTCATGGTATAACTAACGAATATATGAACCGATTTGAATGACACTTGGTATGTACATAGTACACACACACACACATATATATATATATATATATCTGATTTTTGTCATGCGATAACTAACGTATCTATAAACCGATTTGAATGAAACTTGGTATGTACATAGTACATACAAATATCTCGATCGAGTTCGTTGGCCAGTATCATCCGCAATCTTGTTTCAAAATGGCAGCCATTTAAAAAATTTAAAAAAAAATTAAAATTTAAAATTAAATGCGAAAAAATTAAAAGTTAAAAAATATTTTTATTTTATGTGTTAGATCTTAAAACACCATATCCAGAACACGTTTTACTTTGTCTATATCTTAAAAAATGATTGAGTTATAGCACTTTGAAATTTTCTTTTGGCTGACATTTTGAAAGATCAAATTTTTGTCATGCTATAACTAACGTATTTATGAACCGATTTTAGCACTTTGAATTTTTCTTATAGCTGACATTTTGAAACGATCTAATTTTTGTCACGTGATAACACTCGTATTTATAAATCGATTTGGATGTAACTTGGTGTGTACATAGTACTTAATAAAGCCTGGATCGAGTTCGTTAACCAGTTCCATCCGCCATCTTGTTTCAAAATGGCCGCCATTTAATTAAAAAAAAAATTTAAATTTGAAATTAGGTACAAAAAAAGTGAGGAATTGAAAAAAATATTTCTTTTATGCATTTGACCTTGATACAAAGATTCCAAAGCATTTTTTGTTTCGTCTGTATCTTAAATAAATCTGAGTTATAGTACTTTTAATTTCTAGTGTTGCTCACATTTTGAAATGATCTGGTTTTCGTCACGTGATAACACGGTATTTATACACCGGTTTGGATGAAACTTGGTTCGTACATAGGACATACTGATGCCTGGACCGAGTTCGTTGGCCAGTTCCAACCCCGTCTTGTTTCAAAATGTCGGAATATTATTTTTTATTTAAATTTTAAAATTAGGTGCAAAAAAGTAAGAAATTGAAAAAGATTTTTCTTTTGTGTTTTGACCTTGATACAAAGATTCCAGAGCATTTTTTTGTTTCATCTGTATCTTGAAAAATGGCTGAGTTTTAGCACTTTCAATTTCCAGTGAGATTGACATTTTGAAAAGGTCTGAAATTTGTCACGCGTTAATACGCATATTTATAAACTGATTTCGATATAACTCCGTGGGTTCATGGTACATACCAATGTCTTGACCGAGTTCACGGCCAACTTTATCCGCCATCTTGTTTCAAAAAGGCTGCCATTTAAATTTGTCAAAAATCTTTTAAATGTATAATGATGTATAAACAAAAAATTAGAAATTGTAAAAAGGTTCTTTCTAAACTGTTTATCTTAATAATGAATTCAGGAGTAGTTTTTGTTTTGTCTTTACCTTGAAAAACGCCTGGGATATAGCAGTTTGAGTTTCTAATGTGGGTGACATTTTTTTTAAAAAGTCAATTTGCCCGCGACAGCACTCGTATATATTAATCGATTTCGATGTGAGTGTGAATGTTCACATGAATTAAGATTTCGGTCAAGCTCATTGTTTTTTTTTTTTTTTTTTTTTTTTTTTTTTTTTTTTTTATCCATCATGCTGCTTTAAAATGGATATCGTGGAATTTGGCGACCCTATAAAACGCTTAAAATAAAATCAGGTTGAATAAAAGATGACTAATTTCTAAAAATTCCTATTAATATTCAGTATTAACAAAAACTAGTATTCAATCTTATATAATCGTGTTCCACTATTTTGAGCTTCGTATATTTCATATATATATATAACTTAATTTTAAATAAATTAATAAGTATATGAAAGCTACCTCTTCCTCCCGGCATTGCCGGAAGGACTATTTTAATTTTCATCATAGCAATATGAAATTTTGTGCATATATACATTTCACTAAAAGTATATAGAACACCTTAAAAAAATTCCAATCTTATTAAAAATTTTTAATAATAAAAAAAAAAAAAATAACGAAATTTTAAAATGCTTCTCCTGTTTTAAATTTTGAGATATTTTCTTGTTTTTGCATTTTTACCACTTAAAACTCTATTATAAACAAATTTGTGTAAGAGTTTTTAAATCTCTTGAATAGTTAAAATTTTACAGATTTTTTTTCTAAGTTCCATATCGATTTTCATCGAAATTTTGTCTTTTAATAAGTAAAAAATCAAATTTGACTATCTTAATTAATACGGATTTTAAAAAGCTTACACAATTTCTTTCTAAACAATATCAGGATACTTCTTTATCAATTTAATAAATATTGATCAAAAATTACGACGCAATGAGCATTTCAAAAATCTAAAAACGCTAAAAAATTAGTTTTGAGAAAAACAGACTTAAAGTATATAAATACATTTACCTTTATTATTTACTTTTTAAAACCTCCATGAATGATATTTTATAAGAAAAAATGGTTTTGTACTATTATTTCACAGAAATAGACCTTTTTCGCGACGATTTTGCTCAAATAGAGGTCTATTGTCCCCTTAATAATAATAATGATATTGAAAGTCTGTTGAAATTTCATTAAGGCTACCAATACCCATTATATGAGCCTAACTAATTATATCCACTGTCATTTTAAACTTAAGTATAAATCAACACAGTTCCTATGCATATTAATGGCATCTTGCATCCCAATATATCTCAAAATCAATTACGAAAATTATATCAATCATATTTTCATTAGAATAAAGTTAATTAAATATATATATTTCTCAAATGTACGAAAATATAAATCTTAACACCATAAAAAATATTTTATTTTGATCGATATAAACTACTTGATTTTTATGGATAAAAGTTTTAAATTAGATGAGACTTTTTAATCATGATTAATTTTATAAACCAAATTCATGATGTTTGACCTGAATAGTTATTTTCTTTCAAAATTGAAGATAAATAAATAAATACATAAAAATATATCATGCATAGATCGTAAATTTAAGAGGATATGCTTACAAAATGTTCAATTTTTGGTTGTAGAAAGAATAATTGTTTCTCCTTAACGAATGATCTTTATTTATAAAAAAAATTCTGGATTACATAGAAAAATTCGTGAACTCAGTGCGAGGCATCTGATATAACCAAGACTGAATCTCAAGTCCCCAATGAAAAGAAACTTAAAGGGCTACATCACTTACGGAAAACACCCGTTCTCTAATGTTAATTGTAGAAATATTTTTTTTTTAAAAAAAGCTTGCTTGCATTTCTACATTTTTAAATGATTTGTTTCATTGGCAATCTTAGATAGATCTGTAGGTATTACAAATTAGTTTACCGATTTTTTTCACAAATTGTTATAATGA
Organism: Maratus speculifer; assembly: GCA_964019185.1. NCBI lineage: Eukaryota > Metazoa > Arthropoda > Arachnida > Araneae > Salticidae > Maratus > Maratus speculifer. Next base: position 118,404,326 of record OZ025291.1, read on the forward strand.
AAACACTTTCCCTTTCGAAACCGGCCCCGAAGGTAAAACTGTCCTAATAAAATGAATACTGTAAACAAAATCGTAAAAGTTAAAAAAAAAAGGCTTTTGTACAGAAAAATCTCCGATAGTCGATGCATTTTTTTTTTTAATTGAAATGTAAGTATGTGATATCTTAAAAAATCTCCCATAGGATTAACATTAGCAAACGGGTGTTTTCGCGTGAGTGAAGTAGCCTCTTAAAGCGGTGCTTCATTTTTCATATTGACGGATGAAAATGGTTGAGCAGGTCCATAGCTAAGGAGGTACTATAGGCGGCTCACCCCCCCCCCCCCCGTCCTTGGAAAAGATTCTAAGGTCACTAAATGAGCTTATCTTCTGAAAATCCAAATGAAATTCTGTTCAAAAATCTGATTTTGTTTTGAGGTCTTTTCACAGTTTTGCAGAAATACTAAATTGTAACTAAAATAAGTGCTTCAGCGCTTGCTCATCTTGTTAGGTCGTTCGTAATTATGTAAATACGTAGCACCTATAGCTGTCGTTCAGTCCGTCCGTCTGTCCGTCTGTCTGTCCGTCCGCATATAAGAACGCAAAATCTATCCATCCAAATCTTTTGAAATTTAAAATATATAAGTATTACATAATTTTGTCGAGTCATTTCAAATTTTATGAGAATCGGATGGATAGATAAATTACAGGGACGATCAAAAGTATTCCGTTACATTACGGTCAATAGGAAAAAAAAGTTTCACCGTAAAATGCACTGATCATAGTTTACATGAAAAAAATTCAGAAAATTAGCATACAACAAAACAGAAAATACAAAGGAAAGAAAAAACTTAATATTCAGTCTCTAGAATTAAAGGAGTAGATATAATTGAGTAGTCAGCTCCTTTGTGTTGTATCTGTTACTCGCAAATGTTTGTATACAGGTTTTCGCAAAAATATTAGTAAGCGTGTGGAAATAATTTTTACTGTTTTTTAATCATGGAAATGATATATTTAAGTAAGTTTCAAAAATAACTTAAATGCTGTTCAACCAATTGCCGTCCATACATAGTAATATATTCTAATGACTTTGTAACTATTCTTTTTAATTTTCAGATTTTATTGTATTAATTATACAGTTTTTCAAAATTTACGAAAACAAAATAAAAGTAATGTACTATGTTGAATTAAAATTAATTCTCACTGATAAAATGACTTTTATTTATTAGGTAAAATTCCCCTTATGTGGGCGTTTATTACGATTAAAAAAATTAATTAAAATTATAATTACCTTGTTATTAATTAAAATTCAAGTAAACATTTGCTTATTTTAATCATTTTTTGTAATCTAAAGGAAGTTAAACATAAAAAAATGCATAATTTGTTTTATTACACATATGTGAAAGATTAAAAAATAATAACTGGGATATAATGATTTTTGGTTTTTCTACTTATTAAACGAATAGAAAACACTCAAAGATTAAGAGAAAAAATTCTAAGCTTGTGCAATTTCCGAAAATCATGTACAGGTGGAATGTTACTGTGACGAAATCTGCATAAAACACGTAATATTGTATTTTGCCCACAGCATTTGTGTTTTCAGGTATAAACAAACTTTGCACTTATCCTTTTTACATGTTTTTTTTTTTTTTTTTAATTCGCTTTATGAAAGAGGATGAAATGAAAAAAAATAGTTCTCTTAAGCCATGAAACTCTAAACCAAAAATCAATTAATTTAGCTCGCTATGACATCATTAGTGAGAAAATAAATACTGAAATTAGGTTTAAACTATTGGAAAAATAATCTCAAATGCATGAATAGAGCAATGTTGTATTGATGAGTTAATTAAAAATGGGTGTTGTTTTAAATTTTTACAGAAACTTGTAAGCATTTAATGATAATTCTTTTTAATGTTTACTCACACTTAAAATATGAAATGCTAGTAAAATTATGACTAACTTTTGAAACAAGGACACAAGATTTATCTATACGCATTTTTCACACATTTTTGCATCGGGCACAATACTTTTGCTAATTTATTAAAAAAAAAAAAAATAAAAAAAAAAAAAATAAAAAAAATCAGAATGAAAAAATGAAATAGTCAAAAATAAATATTAATTATTCTTTGTTTGTTAGACCGACGTCATTAGGTACAAACATAGAAAAGACAACCAATTAATAATGTTTAGTAAAGTTAAAAATGTAAGACATTTTCTGAAAGATCCAAATGTCAAAAAGACAAATGGCAAGGTGTTATTTTCTTGCATGCAATTTTAAATTGTTGCTAAATTTAATTTCTCAGATCTTTACAAATAAAAGAAATGTTTGCCCAGTACGTGTGTGTAAGTGTGCGTTTGTGATGGCTAACTAAATCTAGGGCATGTGCGAGGCTGAAATATTTTGTCAGGATAGCCCAAAGTCTTTGCTGATGCACCAGAGAATCAAGATTTTAATATTTTAATAATCATTTACTCATTATTACTAGCATCAATTTACGCATCCCCACTAAATGGAGATCTACAAAGGAAATTTTTTTGGGGAAAGGGGCGTATTTTGTCATTATTTATTAACTTACATTGGCTTAACCGCTTAGTAAAATTAAAGACTGAAGACATAATCTGAAACAGCATACTCTTACGTTTCAAATGCATCTTTAAATCCAAAAGCAATATCACATTTAGCACTTAGTAATTTAAAAATGATTTTTTATCCCCACCTTTTTTCTTATCTATTCCAAAGTCCCTTCAATAAGCAATTTTAGAAATATTGACAGGTCAAAAATATTTTTTTAAAGCTGAAATCTTCTTCTAATTGATGCTGAAATTTGTTTTAAAATATTTAAGTTTTAATTATTTCAAATGCACAAGCAAATTCAGTTTACTTTCAGGGAGATAATATTTTCTCAAGTTTAAATGTATAAGAAATATACAAGTTTAAATAAAATTTTTTCTCATTCAGTTTTAAATTTTCAGTATTCATGTTCCACCTACTAGAACTATCAAACGGGTTTCACTTGAACATGCCTCATAAGTGTTAGTACACCGCGGAAATCTTAAAAATTTGTAAATAAAACTTAATAATAAGTTATGTATCGTTTGAAATTTAATAGTTTAAGGAAAAGAAGTCCTTTTTTTTTAAAGCAAAGATGGAAGTATACACTCAATTTATAAATCCTCATCCTTGAGGAAATATTCATGCGACCACATAAGAAAGCTAATCGTCTGGGACTACCTGAATACGAGGGAGAATCCGAAAATAAGTTTCTCCCGACGACTGTGGATAGAGGTGTGTATGAAAGGCAAAACATATAATGAAACATTAAAGATAAAGCTCAATTTAATTTTTCTACATAAGTGCCAAGTGAGCTGAGACATCTGACAAACCCTTTTATAAGCTTCAAGAAGACCTCCCGCGTAAAAAGACAGGGTTTTGCATACGAAAAAAGCATGAATCGCTTGTGTAATTTCGGCATTGCTTCCAAAACTGTATTCAAGCATTACTTTAGTCTATAGTGGTCGTGACGCCCGTCCAGGTCTCGGTCTGTCTAACGCTTTTTAATGCCTATCTGTGGAAGTCTATGGACCAGATGTGATGTTGAAACAAAAGGCGCGGAAATAGTGCTGCCAATCTAGTGAATGGCATAATCAAGTTAGACAGACCGAGACCTGGACGGGCGTATACGATCTCTACTGACGAAAGCAGTGCTTGACTACAGCTTTGGATGCAATGCCGAAATGACACAAGTGGTTTAACGTTTCTTTCGTATGCAAAGCCCTGATTTTTTTCTGGAGGTTCTTTCTGAAACTTATAAAGGGGTATGGCAAATGTCTCATCTCACTTGGCACTTATATAGATAAGTAAAGTCTCGTCTGATCTCTAATGTTTCATTATATGTTTTGTCTTTCATAAACACCCCTGTCCATGGTCGCCAGGGGAAATCAAGGGAAAGTCACCAGGGATTATTTTCGAATTACTTACCCATCATGGAAATGTATACTATAAAATATGTGTAATCTACTTATGGAATGCATTGCAATTCCAAAATACAATTTAAACGTACATTTAAATATTTTTAATACATAATAAAACTGAATTACTGAATTGCTGTATTACTTCATTATCCCGTCAACCAGTTTCGATAAATTATATAAATCATCAAACTACTCGTAAATTATACAGATTGGCATAAGTTTTATTTTAAATAACGAAAGACCAAATAAATTAGCAAAAGATTAATAAAAATACAAATAAAAATTCGAATTAAAAATCACTTAATTACGTAACTAACACGTGTAATGTATTTAATGTCAAGTGAATGTGACATTTATGATAAGCCATTATTGCCATTTAATCTTTTAATTTGACGACAGTTTTTTGATCAGAAGGATAATCAAGTTGCCTCGAAATAACGTACAAAAACATCCTTATAACTGCAAAAATAATAGTCGTATTAACTAACAGTTTACAGCGTCGGATTAAGCGTCTCATTTCCTATTAAAATGTAGCTTTGGATTGAAATCTGAATGAGCATTACAGGATTATGAAAAATTGAAGAGTGTAAAAAAATATGATTATAAGTATCTCAGCAACTAATATATATAATCGACTTCATTCTTTATGTTTTTAATGTCTTTTATATCCACTCCCTAAAACTAAACATTTTCGAAAATCTTTATGTACCTTTCATCAGAACGAATATTTCAAGATTACGAAAAAAATAGTTCTAGATAATCGAGATTGTTTATATTCTATAGGCTTCTTTCTATTATTGCTTACTAAGTATACACCACAATTCAAGTCTTTATCTAAATTTGTTCTTCAGATAGAGCGTTTACATATACACAGACACACAGACAGATAGATAGATGGATGGCTTTTTTAAATATGTTTTTTGGAATTTCTAGTGTCTAAAACATGTAAATCCATAAAAAAATTGAGATTTTTAAAACATACAAACGAATATTTTTTAATCGTAAATTCAATAAAGAATGATAATATTTTTTAAATTATAATATTTTATTAGCATATTCTAATTTTATGTTCCCTTGCTAAATTAACATTTTTTTTGCTCGTTTATTTCTAGTAGTATGTTAAGTGAATGTGACAGTAGAAGCCATGTAGTAGGTACAGCCATGCAGTAGGACAGTAGAAGCCATGTAGTAGAAGCCATGAAAGTTAAACAATTATGATATTATGTATATTATATTATTAATTAGAAATTAGTAAGAGCAATTGTACTCTTGCGTGCTGGAAATTTCATTTTCGTCTGAAAAAAACGTCAATTGAAGTGTATTATTACATTGAAGAATTTATCGTATGTCCATAAAATATCATCTCCAATTTTGAACAATCTATTCGCGACAGTCCTGTTATTCGTGTGTGAGGACCATCGGATTTTAAGAAGCCCAAACACGTCTCATGTTCACTTTTCGGTTATCAATGTGTGGGTGGTACGACAATATAGCTTGAATTTTTAAAAATAATTTTCATATCTAAAGATCTTTTGCGATAATGATAGCAACGGTATCATGTTAACTTTTGTAAGTTCAGTTACTTTTCCTTAAAGATGACTGTCTTTCTCTTTTTTAAACACCTAAAAAGGTCATCTAAATGTTCCATAGGAAAGACCAGACTTTCCATATGTCTCCTGTAGCATAGTTTTCGACTGACAAATTCTTATAGCGAAAACAAAATATCCAGCAGGCAAGAGCATAGATAAACTTGCTCATTACATGTTGCCTCTATCGTTCCGGTCGGCGATAATGATGGTATCCGAACTTCCATAGGTGTTTCTGACCTACGACTAAATAAACAAATAAATATCAAGTAATCATTATACATTAAGCTAACAAAAGAATATAAAAATAAACTTGTGTGCAATAAAGTATGCGTAAAAAAAAATGTAAATTTTTATTAAACAGATCTCAGATTTTATCTTAGTTTAACAAAACATTTGGTTGATGGACTTTTATTTCGATTACATTAAGACTATTATAAAATATTTACTACACTATCAATAAATGTATCAATGTCTTATATTTTAAAAAGAAGTATTTTTTCTGCTGCAGATTTTGCTTTAAATAATTCCTTTTGTCTGACACAAAATTCTTTCCATAAAACTTTTACAAGGATTTATTATAATTCCAAATACCTTAATCAGATTATTTGGTCTAAAAATGTTAAAACTTTTTCTATGAATCGAATATTAATTTCTGTATTACATTTCTCATTCAAATAAACTTAATAGTTAATGCGAGCGAAATATCTATGCATGCTGTGTCTATTTCCTTTCTAAATAATGTTTATTTATAGATATATTTTCCTCTAATTTGAAATTGTATCATAGGCTGTTATTTCCTAAAATTACTTTAATCTCAGCGGACGAATTTATTCTGCAAAAAAACATAATAAAGGAAACTAATCTTCTGTAAAGTATTTCCCAAATAAGAAAGGATTTAGAGATGCTTACATTTGTTCAAAGAGTTCTGTATAAAATTTACTTAAAATGAGAAAATCCTCCCAAATATTACGTTTGTGGAAATACAAGGTATACGTAGCTAAATTAGAAATTCTTTGAGTTCGGTATCGGTTATATAAAAAAAAAAAGGCTACTGGCGTCAAACGCAATAAAATTTGATTTAAATATTATTTAACCATTGCAAAATTGGCTGAAACACAGTGAAATGAAGACCCAAATTGGGTTGAAAGATTTCTGGGTATAGGTAATTTTCCAGAAATGGTACAGTAAGGATTCCAAAATGGTAGAGTATTGTTCCCAAAATAGATAACCCGAAATGGTTCAAAACAGAGCACATCTTTATTAACATTAAATTAATCAAAATTTCTGAGGTATAATGTATATACTATCTAGGATATTTTAATTGTTTTAATGTCATTAAAAATCAGACTTATTTAAAACGATTTTGTGCTACAAACTGAACTTTCCAAATTGGAACAATTCTGTACCCAGAAATCTTTCAACCCAATTTGGGTTTCATTTTTTTACTGTGAAGCAGTAAAGGATACTAAGGTTGTGGATAGATCTTGCGGCTGGGGATTTTTTACTTTCCTCTATCTTCAATAGAAGAAAGTATTGTAATCGAAATTTTTTTCGACTTCCGGTTTTCGACGGATTTACACGTTTTATGGGTCAGAGATTCCAAAAAACATGTTTTTACAAAATGTCTGTCTGTCCGTCTGTCTGTGTGTCTGTGTGTGTGTGTGTGTATGTCGCCCTTTTACCATCTAAAAGTGTATGAAGTTATGCATAGAATTGAACCAAATTTTTTGTGAAAGTTTTTGGCTGTGGCAATCAGGTCCTCCTTCAGTTTTGAAATATTCCGCCGGATGGGGGCGCTGCAATCGCGATTTTTGTGCCATTTTCAATATTGTACCGACCAAAAGTATATGAAGTTATGCATCGAAATGAACCAAATTTTTTGTATATGTGTATGACTATAGCTAGTTGGTCCTCCCTGAAATTGAAAAAAAATCCGTCGGAAGGGGGCACTGCAATCGCGATTTTTGTGCCATTTTTAATATTGTACCGACCAAAAGTATATGAAGTTATGCATCGAATTTAGCCAAATTTTTTGTGTATGTGTATGACTATGTCTAGTTGGTCCTCCCTGAATTTAAAAATAATCCGCTGGAAGGGGGCACTGCAATCGCGATTTTTGTGCCTTTTTCAAAATTGTACCGACCAAAATATATAAAGTTATGCATCGGATTGAACCAAATTTTTTGTGTATGTGTATGACTATGGCTAGTTGGTCCTCCCTGAATTTGAAAAAAATCCGCCTGAAGGGGGCGCTGCAATCGCTATTTTTTTTGCCATTTTAAATATTTTACCGACCAAAAGTACATGAAGTTATGCATCGAATTGGACGAAATTTTTTATGTAAGTGTATGGCTATGGCTAGTTGGATCGCCCTGAATCTGAATTAAATCCGCCGGAAGGAGGCGCTGCAATAGCGAATTTTATGCCATTTTCAATATTGCACCACATAAAAGTGTATGAAGTTAGTTCTAGAACTGAACTAAATTTTTTGTACATGATTATTTTTTGGTAAGGCAAGTAGGTCCTCCCTGAATATGAAAAAAAATCTGCCTATCATTCTATTGTCCATCGGCTCGTGCAGAGACGGAAATTCGCTTTTGCTCCGGTTAATTGATTGAAGCAGAAATTTAAGATGAAAATCAAAGTTGGTAGGGTATTGAATTAAAATTATTAAAGCATTAAAATGAGTAACTTTTTTTTAATATTAAAATGTACGTATGAGATAGAAGAAAGTTTTGGGATTGACACATCCAACTAGTTTATAGATACTTGATACATGGTCGATAGACGTTGTACTCTGTATAAGAAAAAAAATCATCATATTGAATATTTTATACAAAAGAATTAGTCGTTGGGGGCCACCATAATACTTATACATCATGCATGTGCATACTATAAAATATGAAAGTAAAACACACATAAAATATTTATAAAATGCATTACAATTCCAAAGTAAAATTTAAATGTATATTTAAATATTTTAATACATATAGTAATGTTCTATTACGGAATTGCAGTTACTACTTGATTATCCCATCGACCCATTTCGTCAAATTATACAAATTGTCAAACTATTCCTAAATTACACAAGTTGACATAATTTTTATTTTAAACAACGAAAAAACAAATGAATTAGTAAAATATTAATGAAAATACAAATAAAACGTCGAATTAAATATTTCTTGATGACGTAACAAACACGTATAATGTGTTTAATGTCAATTGAATGCGATATTTACGCTAAGCCATTATTGGCGCGGCATTCTTTCCCCAAAACTTTATTTTGGATAAGATTTACTATAATTCAAAATACTATAATCAGATAATTTGGTCTAAAAATAATGAAACTTTTTCGATAAATCGAACATTAATTTCTGTATTAGATTTCTCATTCAAATAAACTCAGTATTTAATGCAAGCGCAATATTTATTCATGCATTTCCTATTTTCTTTCTAAACAGTATTTATTTATAGATATATTTTCCTCTAAATTGCAATTTTATCACCAGTTGTTATTTCCAAAAATTAATTTAATCACAGCGGACGAATTGTTCCGCACTATACATAATAACTGAAACTAATCTTTCTTAAAGTATTTCCCAAATAAAAAACAATTTAGAGATGCTAACATTTTTTCACAAAGTTCTGAATAAAATTTACTTAAAATGAAAAAAGTCTTCCAAATATTACATTTGGAGAAACGCAAGGTATATTTATTGAATAAAGATTGAATAAAATAAATTAAGACAGGCTTGTATACATTAAAAAAAATAAAATTTATGTACAAAAAATAAAAATACTAAAAAATATTTAAAATACAAGAATTAAAAGTTTTGCCAAGCTACTCGCAAGGCATCATCAGTACAAACCATCAGTACCCATTGCATAAGAAACAGTGGAGGAAATCAAGATCAGTTACAGTCATTTTTTAGAAATCGATAATAATCACTAGGGGTAGAACGAGCCTTATTCACAGTCGGCGATCGCAAATATGTGAACCAACCTTCTAATTTTTTTTTATTTGCCTTCTTCTTGATTTGTATCACTGTGTATTATATTTTTTGTATATAAATTAAAATTTTTTAATTATATTTAAGTCTGTCTTACTTTACTTTGTTCAATCTTTTAATAGCTTTTTAAATCAGACGTTAAATGTATGTGTATTGCAAAAGGTATACGTAGTTAAATTGGAGGTTCTTTGAGTTCAGTATCGGCTATAAAAAAAGTTTACTCGGTCAAACGCAATAAAATTTGATTTAAATAGTATTTAACCATTGCAGAATACACTGCTCAAGGCAATAAAACATAATGAGGTTGTTAATGGATCTTGCGGCTGGGAATTGTTTAGATATTTGATATATGATCGACAGATGTGGTATGCTATATAAAAAAAAATGCATTGTATTGAGCATTTGAATACAAAAAAGAAAACACAATTTATGCATATGAGTAGAAAGAAATGAAAAGGCGTTTTTTCAAAGAAAATCAATTTTAGTCGAAGTTATGGTTTTTCCAGACAGCCAGCAACGTTAAACACTTTTGAGCATTGGAGTCAATGTAGCTATTACTGAGGAACTGAGATATTCTGTACAACTCCTCCAGATGAGATACTTCCAGTTCTTGGAGAGTTTGTGGGGGTACAGCAAATCGTCTTTCTAGAATGTCCCAAACATACTCTATTGGGTTCGTTTCGGAAAACATGCTTTTAATTCCATTCCCGAGATTCCGTATTCGAAAAGGAAATCATTCAGCTAGTGATGGGCGATTCTGGAAATTTTGAGAATCGATTAAAATCGATATCGTATAAAACAACATCGATCATAATAAGAATCGATTTCTCATTTCTAGAATCGATACTAGAATCGATATTTCGATATTCAGGTTCACACAGAGAAGATCCAAATTACTAATCCCAAAACTTAGACAATCAGCAGGACCGTAATTACCGCCTCCCACCCCCATCCCCATTTAGGGAGGCATAGAATTAAGCTATTGCAGATTTTAGAGTCGGTTAATAAGAATTTTAAATTTTAAAATAATTGTCACTTATGGTTGTCACTTGCACAAAAACTTTGAAAAATTCGAGAGACATAACTCAACTTATAACAACACTGAGTAACTTGGCATTAAACCGAGTATAAAAAGTGCCAAGAGCGTGTAACTAGGATGGGGAACAAGGAGTATAGACAAAGAAAACTTTTTTTTTTTCTAATGCCAACCAAATGTTACACGAGATAGTTTGGAAGAACAAAAAATATGCCCCATTCCCAAGGGAGCAGGTAAACCCCACTTTTGACGGAAAGGCGACCATAGCCCAAATGTATCTTTTGTTGAAGTTTCAAAATGAGGATTTACAATAAAATAGAACGAGAATTGGACATTTTAAAAATTGCATGCATACTTTGAACGGTCCATTTAGTAAAGATTGGCAAAGGAGTGGGGGGGGGGGGCGAGGGATTAGAACGGACGAACTTGAAAAAAAAATAATTAACTAATGACCCAAATAACTGAGCTTCTAAACAAAAATATAGTGTTTAACTTAGTGTTGAATTCATGGTGTGGCCCGCGGGAAATATGCACTCTTTGAAACTATAAAAAGTGCCAAGAGCATGTAACTAGGTGGAGAGAGGGGTAGTAACAGAAAAAAACGAGGAGATAAAAGCTTTATAACGATATGTTACATGAGATGGTGTGGAAGAAACAAAAAATATGCCCCCCACCCAGGGGGACAAGGTAAATCCCAAACGGACAGAAGGGCGACTCCGGCCCAAATGTATCTTTTGTTGAGGTTTCAAAATATGGATTTATAACAAAATAGAATGAGAATTAGACTTTTTTAAAATCGCAGTCATAATTTGAACGAACCTGTAAGTTAAGATTGGTGAGGAAGGGGGGGGGGGCGGTAGGACGGGCGAACAAGAAAAACAAAATAGTGGCACTCTGAGAGTGCCGATAGAAGAGAAACCTTGAACAATTACGTGTGTATTTTTTGAATCGTTAGGATATATAATTTTGAATCGTCAGGAAATACTTTTAAATGAATAAAAAAAGGTTCAATAATATTAAAGAATATATTAATATCTATTTAAAAAAAAAAAAAAAAAAAAAAAAAAAAAAAAAAAAACGCGCGAAACCATATGTCCAGCTATTGTAGGTAACTCACTATAACTACTTTCTTACATTTTAAAACGCGAGAAATACACCAACCAAAATTAGACCATACTATCGATACCTTGATCCTTATCCAAATAAATCATTTTGTATTAATGCCTGTTACAATATCTGTAGATTACTTTTTGAATTATTCAAATCGGACGTTCCATTCAAAAGGTATTACGAATTTAAAGATGACAATCTAAAGAAATAATAGCGCTGCTGAATACTCGGTGGCCAATAAGCTTAGGGATTACGTGTGCAATCAAACGATTGCGGGTTCGAACCCCAGTTTCGCTCATATGTATCAATGTTTTTTTGTTTGTTTGTTGGTTTGTTTGTTTTCGAAGAAGTTTGAAAAATTAAAATTTTAACACATTATGGGTAACGTGACCTGAAATGATGGGAGAAAATTTCTTATGCTAGATTTGTAATGTATGAAGCATAAGCTTTCAATAGACATATTGTATCAAGAAATGAGAAAAACCGCCTCTGCCCCCCCCAAAAAGGTCCTATAGGGAAAACCGGGAAACTGGAATAGCAAAAAGAACGGCGAGAAATGGTTAGCTATACTAGAATTTTTCTCATCACTGTAACTCCTATAGAAGCAAAGTTATAGCCATTTAAAGATTGAAATGAAGTGAAGAAATAAGCAAAATTAGGTGAGTGATCGACAAGGGGGGGGGGGGGTCCACAGCTCTGTGGGTGCCATGTAGCTTAAACTTTTAAGTTAAAAATGGTAGAGAATTAAATAAGAGAAATTTTAAGGTGTATATTGGGATAGGGTGCAACCCCCCCCCTTCAAAAATTTTTTTGTTTCTTTTGAAGAAACAAAAAAATATGTCCCCCGGCGGGGCGCAGATAAACCCCAAACGGGCGGAAGGGCGAACCTTTATTTATCTTTTGTCAAGGATTTAAAATGTGGATCTAAAATAAAATAGACCGAGAATTGGACATTTTTAAAACTGTATGCATATTTCGAACGGCTCTGTAAGTTAAAACTGACGCGGAAGGGGGGGTGGGGGAAGTATTAGAAGAGAAGAGCGTGAAAAATAAAACATAATAAACTAATACTTCAAATAACTGGACTTCTAAACAAAAATATAACGATTTAACCTAGTGTCACCCCCCCCTCCAGAAGTTATGAGATGCTTTTTAATGCACAAATTGCAATTCCCCCTCTCTTACAAAGCTGTAAAACATGATGCCTTGCTCCGGATTCGCCGAAAAATACATGCATTCAACACTGATTTAGCCTAGAAAAAAAAAAAAAAAAAAAAAAAAAAAAAAATCGAAATTGAATTTAAAGATCGACATCGAATCTAAAGATCGAAATCGAATCTAAAGATCGACATCGAATCTAAAGATCGAAATTGAATCTAAAGACCGATCTTACGGGCAGAATCGATTTTACATTTTTACTTTCTTTTGTAACTTTACAAGAAGAGCGTATTAGATTCGTGAAAAATTTTGACTTCCCATCTTTGATGGATTTATATATTTTAGAAGGTTTTTAACACGATTTCATGGTTTTTAAGAAATATCTGTCTGTGTGTGTGTCTGTCACTCTGTGTGTCTGTATACGACAAAAATTTCTGACCGTTCTATCTCAAGAACAAATATACGGAATTCCACAAAACTTTAGATTTAGTTTGACCTTGATATAAACTGAATCTAATTAATTTTTGGTGCATATAGCCTAACAGGTGGCGCTGCTTTGCTGCATTTTTTGCGATTTGCGCAACAGCTATATCTGAATAACTAATGAACGGATTTTCATCACATTTTAGATCCAGTTAGTCCTTAACATGAATTGATGTTTTTTTGCATTTTGATGTATATAGCTTCCCAGATGGCGCTGCTATACTTAATTTTTCACAATTTCCACTCAGCGCCTTGTGAAAGGGGGGGGGCGAAAGGAAGCGGTTGTTCTGAGCACGGAAATTTAGGGGGCGCCAAATTTTTACTACTAACATCACTTCTAGCCTATCACAAGAAAAAGTTAATAGGGGGGGGGCTAAATTGGAACTTTGAACCGGGCGCAGTTCTCTTTTCGCACGCCCCTGTTTCCATTTTAGCTTTATCTCAAGAACTAATGCACGGACTTTCATAAAAAATTAGATTCAATTAGTCCTTGATATTATTTGATGCTAATTACATTTTGGTGGAAATCGCTTAAGAGATAGCGCTGCTATACTGCATTATTCATGATTAACACAATAGCGCTATTTCGAGAACGAATTTTCATCAAAATTCAGATTCAGTAAATCTCTGACATAGATTAGTGTTATTTAGTTCTTGGTGTAACTTGCCCTACAGGTGGCGCTGATATGCTGCATTTTTTATGATTTCGCAATAGCTGTATCTCGATCTTTCATGGATTTTCATAAAAATTCAGATTCAGCTGGTACTTAATAAAAATTGATCCTGATCAATTTTTGGTGTACATCACTCAACAAAAAACGCTATTTTGCAGGGGGGGGGGAGGGTTCTGAAGTTTCTTTAATTCTTCTATCTTAGAAACTAATACACTTAAATTTTGGAATTGCACATCCGTCTATTTTATCTTCGACATTTAAAGGAAAATGAAAATTATATTAACCTCAGAGAAATCGATTAAAAATTTTAAAGTATCGATTAAATCGAGTTGGCCGTAGTATCGATTAAATCGATTTAAAAAATCGAAATCGCCCATCACTACATTCAGCAATGGTTCACGATATGGCCTCCAATTGTCGTCCATTAAAATGAAGTCATCCCCAATTGCTGCATTGTGAGAAACTACAATAAGAATCAGGGTCTCATCCTAACATTGCTGACTGTTCAGAGCTTCATTTTGAATGATATGAAGGCCGGTACGCTAACCAACAGAGATGCCAGATTAGACCATCACTCCCCAATCGCAAAATCTGACACCTTTTTGCACAAATGCAGGACTATTTTCTAGTGCTATGCTCTTTCTGAATTAAAATATGTCTATTTTCAGGATGAATAGAAAAACAGGATTTATCAGGAAAAAAAAATATTGCGCCATTCCTTTCTCATCCAGTGCACATGTTGCCCATTTCTTGCCGGTGCTAAGATCATTGTAAAACATTTTTGTAACGTTACTTCATAAAGTTGGTGGCAGCCATAAGCTTCCACCAAGTTAATGGTGGAATAACGATTAACCAAGATAACCAGTGTAACATTACAATAATATGTAATATTACACCAGTAAAATATGTTTAAATTACACCATTATATAAGTGAAAAAAAAAGCTGCCACCAGTTTTATGGAGTAATGTTACACAAATGTTTTACAGTGATGCCTTGCTGTTAACGTAACACATACCATTGGTCTGTGAGCATATAAATCAACAACATAGAGTCGAGTTTCGACTATTTGAGTCGAAACTGTAGTATTATTAGCCGAGGGAAGGTATTGTTGAAGGAGGGTGGAATTCAGGTGTCCCCGAGGAAGGTTACATGAGTTTTTGCTGTCAACGTTACTTGAAAAGTTCTTGGAATGCAAGTCTACTAGAAAAATCTTAGTAACTTTACAGATTTTTTATATAGTGTATATTGCTAGCAAACAAGTCGATGGTTATGTCTTGACACAGACTGTAAAATTTCTCCTGCACTACAATCGACCAACCATATAACATTTGAAACCTAATTATGATAAGTTTTTCTTTGTATTACTGTTTAGAAAATCCATAAATACTTGGACTTAACAGAAGAAAATCAATGGTCTTTTTTTCATTAACCAATTGATGAAAATAATGAACATTTGAATACTAAAATACGTAAATCAATAAATAATAATGATTAAAAAACAAATAAATACATGGTCCTGATTTACATATAATTATCTCCTGAACATACCATTCATATAATGTTTAATACATAAATTGTGATAAGTTTTTCTTTACCGTGCAGAATATACATAATTACTCGGACTTAATTGAAGAACTTCATTAGATATTTTTTCTTTTACCATTTGATGAAATCAATGAATACTTGAATACGAAATACAGCATACATTTTCCTTAGAAGAAAACAAATTGTCCTGTGTCAGATCGTAAAATCTCTCCTAAACTACTGTTGCTCAAGCATTTTATGCTCCAAATAAAATTCTTCCTTTAGTCTACAAACACCAAGAAGTATTTTATTTAGATCCAGTTAAGTTTTTTTTTATGAATATTAAAAAACTTTTATGGATCATCTATATTTTTTACATTAATTATCGATCTGGAGAGTTTAAATTTAACGCAAAGAATATAAAACGTTAAAATGCATACAAATTTAGTTTTTCTAATATAATGTATATAATAGTTCAATTAGCGAATAAATGCAACATCTAGAACCGTATCCTTGAAAACTACAATGTTTTTAAATATAAAACTTTATCTTCAATAATAGACAGAAAAAGAGGGTAAACGACAAAGCTAGTAAAAATGACACAAAAAGTAAAATATTTTTATAATTTTTGTCTATTTTAAAAGACTCGTTCGTTAAATGCTAATCATAAGGAATAAATTTATAAAGATATCTTGGTTGCGTTTCAATATTTTGAAACAATTTTTTTTTTGCTTTGACTAGATGATATCAATCTGTACAGACGCCGTTTTTTACTTTTTCGATTTTTTTACAGACAATTTTAATGAAGGCACTTTCTAATTATTATCGGAATAAATCTAATAATTTTCGGAACCGGTTTCGAAAGTCAAACTATACTCATAAACAAATCTGCAATCAAAATTAAAAAGGTAAGAAACGGCCTGCATACAGATCGATCTCAGCTATCCAATGAAAAGAAAACATTTAAAAATATTGGGATGCAACGAAGATATATTTATAAATTCCTTCCATTGAATTAGCATTAGCGAACGGGTCCTTTCGCCTTATTGAACTAGCATCTTAAATGACGCATTATAACTAAAGTGTTCATTTTTGAGCTTAAACATTAAAAACATTTGAGCCAAAAATTTTTTAACGGTTCTTTACTGAAAACAATTTAAACATGAGAAATGTTGCAAAAACCCTCCATGAAGAGAAACTCATTTTCGCAAGCAGACGTTTCCAAACAACCATTGCTTGAAGGTAGATTTTGAAAACAAACAAAAAAAAAAAAAATAAATATATCTTGTTCAAATTTAGATAGAAACCGTTATTTTAAGCAGTAAAGAACAAAGAAATTATTAATTTAATAATTTTTTTAAAGAAAATTTCAGAATTTTTGTGTTTTGGACACCAATAAATTACATTACTTTGAATAGAGCTGGACAAACTGGTACACATATTTTTTCTTTTATGTATTAGGACCTAAATTTCAAATCTGCGTTAAAGGAAAAAAAAAAACTTTTGACAATGTTTATTAGTTTTTATTGTAAACCAAGATTTTATAATATAATAATTACACATTGAAACTATTCTTTTTTTAAGATCATAGTGTTTTTAGGTGCGTTCGTAATTATATAAATTCGTAGCAGCTACAGTTGTCGTTCTTTCACCGTTGGAAAACTACACTATTTCCGGTGAACATAGGCTATAGTCGCTGCTTAAAAGGATCAAAATAAAACGCAGGATAAACGGATCAAAAGCAATTTGAAAAATTAAAAAATTACCTGACATCCCAGACACATGACAATCACCGAAACACATATAACAATCGTAACTATGCAACCAAAAACAACAACAACAACAAAAAAAAAAAAACATTTAAAACTTTTTAGTCCGACTTGATATAAAAGTGTGTGTTTCAATTTTTAAAACTGTTTAGCAATTTTTAAAAAAGGAAAAGAAATGCTGAAACGCGAATCAATTAAAATTAAAAAGAATCTCAAAACGACTGTTTTGGAGTTTTCAAAAAAGTTATAACAGATAGTAAACATTTTAAAGAGTAGTGAGCATCAAATATGGGGGGGGGGAATATTTTTAGGGGGAGCGGTCAAATATTTAAAATTGTAATGTTTTCTACCATTTCAAATGCGGACTTTTCACTAAGTCCAGGGATAAATATTAATTATTTAATATAAAACTTTCAGATAGATTATAACACTAATATAGATTTTAAAGAGTAGGGGACGTCCAATTATGGGTAGGGGAGGAAATAATTATTTTTGGAAGAACGTGATCAAATATTTAAAACCGTGCCGTTTTAGATGCGGATTTTTCAGAGCCCAGAGACAAATACTTATTTAATATAAAATTAAAAAAATATTTACTCCTATTTTCGAATAATAATTTCATTAAATATCATTCTTAAGTCCAGAACCAGTTTGGTTGATTTCGCCTCTTGGTGGTGAAATGTGAAACTAAAAAATTCCAGAACCCCTTACCCTTTTTTTCAGCACTTCTGATAAACGGTACCGTAGGCAGCGGGGATTCGGTACGAGATTGGGTCTTTTTATGACATTTTGCAATACAAGTTTCAGGTTTGTTTTAGAATATAATTACGGGCCCGGGCAACGCCTGTCAGCTCAGCTAGTACATTATATTTTGTAAAATTGTACACAGTTTTGAAGGTCATAAAAACATTTATGGAAAACAAATGTTCATTGGAGGAAGTGAGACTGTTAAACATCGGGCATTCTTTGCCATAATGTTATAGGAGAAATGTCTTCAGGAATTTTGAAGTGAAAGTGACCTGAAATACCCTTCATGTGCGGAATAGCTTACACAGCCATCACACCTAGACCACCCTTGTATCAAAATTCGACTTATCCTCTTTATTTTCTGCTCAGAATCATAATTACTGGACTAAATGTGACCATCCAGAAAAAAAAATTCTGCCGATGATAATACAATCCCTTTGTTTCTTTTTAGATATGTACAAAATGATTGCTAATAAAATTGATATTGATACGAATTAATAGAGAAGAGTCCTGCTACAAATCGAAATTATATGATATCTTAATATCAGAAGGATTGGCAGTTTTGTTCAAAAACTTGTTTCGCATGTTATATTTCACAAAAGAGTTTTTTCTAAATTTCATTTTAAATGTGTGCTTTAGAATATTAACATGCTGAAATGACAACATCTTAAATTGACGTACATGATGTATAGGGAAATATTTTGTCATAATTAATTTAACATTAAGTTTGTGCACTACAAATCATAATTTAGTCAAACAAGCAGTGAAGTTATTTAGAGTTAACTACTCTTATAGTAATAATAATGTGCTTTTAGTTCTACGCTAAAATATTCTTGTTCAAAACTAATCGTTTTGGAAATATAATTTTTTTTTCTAAAGAAGTACCTATAAGAATAAAGAAAAATTTCAGCAGAAAAATCAAATTAAAACTTTAAAAAATAAATTCTGCTTTTGCATTATTTTTTATTTGTTTCATAGTGTTATTTTTTTAATTAAAAACAACTGGCAACTAAAAATTAATGGGACATATTTCTGTTTGCCTTTTGATATGATATAATTCCCTATAAATAATACTAAAATATAGCAGAACAATTTTGTAGCTTTTATATTTCAATGTACACTTTAAAAAAAATCTCACAGGTTCCGTTTTGGAAGATTCAACTAGTTGCCTTTTCTGAAACGAATAGATTTTATAATAAATACAACATAACAAATTATATTATAATGAATGCGATACAATAAATACGAATAGATTTTAATTTAATTCCTTTTCTGGAACGAATAGATTCATTTTGAGAAAGAAAAATTTAATTTGATAGCAGAAAATATGAGTAGAAGAATAAATATTTCCAATCGTTTTTTAGATGTTGCGTATTTAAAACAGAATAAAATGAACCCTGACAAATGGCTATGTTTCTTTTCTGAAATTAAACTTTTCAGTACAGATGTGAAACGTACCTAGAATTTTTTACAATTTTAAAATTAATCTTTTTAATCACAAATGTTTAAAATTTTCACATAGTTACACGATAAAAAAAAACAGATATTTCTTAATTTACGAAAATATACTATGATCACGACTGAAAACATACAATAACCTCTTTTCAGCTTACCCGACATTCCGAAAAGCGTTCTTTTATCTTAAGAAGTTTTTATCTTGATTTACCTTTGGAATTTAAAGAAAAATTATTTTTTTTAATCACCTGTATGTAGTTTTCGAAAATGCTCCAGACTTACTTTTACAATGCATTAATTAGTTGTATCTACCCAGAAAATAGATTTTTCGAATGCTACGCGGTTTCAAGTAAGTATTTTAGGTTCAGCGAACATATTTAACTGAAAAATGTATAGAATTAAAAGCATTAATGTTAATATTGAATTGACATTTATCTGTTCCAATTGCATGCACAATTTCAGTTTTGTAGTTATTAAAAATGCAGCAATTAAAAACAAAAAATTAACATTGTACTTACAATTTCCAAAACTTCCCAATTTTTAAACTAACTGACCTAATAAACTGCCGTTCGATATCTAAAATAAAAGTTTCCGAAGAATTCAGATACGATGATAATAATAGGTTTTACTATTGAAAGTTTTAAATGCTGATACAATTCCTATACGGAGAATACCCTCCCCCCCCCCCCCCCCAATGGACAATTTAAATATAACTTAACCCTCTCATGCATAAATTATTTTTCATTATTTTTCATTATTCACAAAAAATCTTTTTTTTAGATAAATGTTAACTCATTATAAAATAATTTTAGTATTGTGGTACATGCTAGCTATTATCTGTTCACACATCAGATCTCCACAAATGAATGCGCAAAATTTTCTTGCTTAATAATGCAATAATTATCTGTCCTCATATGATGCTAATATGCATGAGAGATGATCAGTAGACATTATTACTAATTCATAGATGCCAATCATATATTTATAAAAAAATGGCGTTCTTTATTTTAAGATTGCATAGTTTATTATGTTGTTGGAGTTTATATTTCTGTAAACACAAAATTATTTTTCTAGTAGATACATGGTTGCACATACTTTACCAATTCATGCACTCGTTTACAATAAGATTAAACTAAAAAAAAAAAAAAAAAAAAAAAAGGAAAACTATGCGATTTAATACGCGCTTCTTACAGATAACTGCTGAAAACCATTTTTTACACTTTCCAACAAAGTTGAAAAGTGTTTATGCTTTCGGTTTTTCTAGTTGTCTGGCCGCACTCTAACTTTCGTAAATATACTAGGATTGCTATGACATTTTTGGACGTTATTGACGTTTACCCTACCACAAACCCCATTAAAAATGAAGTTTCTACCATGATTAGTTTATTTACAGGGGCAGTCAAAAGTTTTCCATTACATTACGGCCTACGGGGAAAAATGTTTCAAAAGTAATTTTAAAGATGTTACACCGTGTCGAACATATTAAAATTTACATATATCTACGAAGAACACTAAAATATGCATTTTTTTAAGTATGCAGTGAAAAGAATTGTTATTATTCATTTACAGGGCTACTCAAAAGAATTCAATTACATAATAATGAAGAAGGAATTGTTTGGATTGGTCGGATTGTATAATGGATCTTATGATGTTCTTGCAACATTGTATATGGACTCGTCTATAGTGTGCATTTTAATAAGTAAGTATATAAATAAATAAATAAATAAATAAATACAATTTCAGCACTTATTTTAAATGTGAAACGTATCTCAAAATGTGCCATTTTTTATAAAAAGTTCTCAAGAAAATCACATAGATTTTTCCTACGGTCTTGTTTTTTAATTTATATTTAAACTGATTAATTACAATAAATTTACTTTTATATTAGACCTCGGCAATATTTGTAAAAATCAACATGATTATTGAAATATATAGTAAAGTTCCGAGAGATCGCGCACATAGAGTTCGACAGGAAAGAGGAGCGTACAACGACTCCAGGTGATTGTTCAGTAGCGTTTGTGCAGTGTTTAAATGAATGTGCACATTGATTATTCCGACCGTTGTTTTGTTTTACCAAAGTAAGTACTTAAATTTTCATAATTGCAATTTGCCACGCTGCAAGTTGTGAGTTTAATTCCCGGCTGTGTAAGGTTAACTAAACTTTTCACCCCTTTGAGGTCTATAAAACGAGTACCAAACTTGCTTGGAAACTAAATGCCGAGGGTTTCGCTTTAGGCTCGCCACTTGACCAGAACATATATTGCATAGAGCCAGGGCTCAGATTCAAGTAAACAAGTTGCCCCCCACTTTTTTTTTTATCATAGGTCGTATAGACACAGGTTTAATTTTTTTAAGTATTATATAAATTTATTATTTATTTATGGATGAAAATTTAGTTTTGTTATGAAATATTAGCTGAAAACAAATATCGAACTATTTATATTGTTTTAAAGGGAAACAAATTAATATTTTGTAATTGGTCTGAAAGCGATAGAAACAGATTAAAAAAAAAAATAAATAAAAAATAAAAAAAAAAAAGAATATTGCCAGTTAAACTGATGGCATTGAGCTCACAGGCTACGCATATTAATTGTACATTATAGCCTTGTATTTTCGTTAATTCCGTTCGAAAAAAAATTAAGAAGGGGAAACAACTCTTCCCTTCCTCCTTTTTTATACTTAATCATTGAACCTCCTAAACTATCAAGTACATGCTTTATCATATAAAAAAATCTATATCCAAAATTCAGAGCAAATCGGATAATTCTTAATAAAAACCCATTTAGCATTTATATGATTTAAGAGGAGTTATTCCCCTCTTTTATGCTTAACCATTAAACTTCCAAAACTATTCAGAGATTTGAACGAAATCTGACAATTGTGATTGAAAAATCCATTTATACAAGTTAAAGGGAGGGGCATTAGAACCCCCGTTCCCCCTGTTTATACTTATTCAATGGACACCTAATAACAGACACGGACTCGCCTCATCAGAATGATCCTATATCTAAATTTTGAACGAAAACTGTTAATTCTGCATGAAAAACCCGTTTATATCAATTAAGGGGAGGGGCATGAGCCCCCCGTTCCCCCTGTTTATACTTATTCAATGAACACCTAATAACAGACACGGTATCGCCTCATCAGAATGATCCTATATCTAAATTTTGAACGAAAATGTTAATTTTGCATGAAAATCCCGTTTATATCAATTAAGGGGAGGGGCATGAGCCCCCCGTTCCCCCTGTTTATACTTATTCAATGAGCACCTAATAACAGTCACGGAATCGCCTCATCAGAATGATCCTATATCTAAATTTTGAACGAAAACTGTTAATTCTGCATGAAAATCTCGTTTATATCAATTAAGGGGAGGGGCATAAGCCCCCGTTCCCCCTCTTATACATATCGAATGAACTCCAAAAACTAATCAGGGAAGCGCCTTATCAGGATATACCTATATACAAAATTTCAAGTGGATCCAATATTTTTATCATGAGTTATCGCGTTACGCACGAACGCACGTACATACAGAACGGACGGGCACATAAGCTCTCAGGCTATGATAGCCTGTGAGCTAAAAACAGATTTGATATTTATTTTAAAAACCACAAAAGAACCAGTGAATTAGGATATAATTTCTAAAGAAATTGCTTTTGAAATAATAGTTTTTTCTTGCACTATAAAGAAAAATATCTCAAAATGACGGAAAAACTGCCAGTTTTGGCACCAGTTGAAAACTATTTAATTTACAAAAAATATCGTTAATTTTTCATTTAAGCAGTTTTTTCAATTGTTTGAAATTTTGAAGTTTTATTTTTGAATTATTTTTGAAAAAATTTGTTCTGTGCAATACACATTTCAGTTTTGGTAAAAATGGAATGAGTTTGAAAGTTGTATTATCATTTCATTTTACGTTTTCTGTGAAATAAGGTTTAATAATAAGAACAAAATCAAAACTACGTCTTCAAACAGAATTTAAGCACTTTTTTCTAATATGGAATTAAAGAAACTTATCTCAAAATGTGCCATATTTTTACAAAAAATTATCAAGAAAATCACAGGTTTTTTCAAAGTCTTGTTTCTTTAATTTATAAATTGATGAATTACAGTATCTCTGCTTTTATATCAGACCTCGGCAATAAATGTAAAAATCAACATGGCTATTCTAATTTATAGTAAAGCTGGGAGAGATCGCGTACAAAGCGATTCGGTAAGAAAGAGTATGGTGCGCGCACAGAGACTCCAGAACATTGATTATTCTGACCGTTGTTTTGTTTTACCAAAGTAAATACCTGAACTTTTCATAACTGTTCCCCCAGAATTTTATCGAATGTCAGTAGTGCACAATGTTAAACGATTTCTTTTAAACTACTAACCTAGACTAAGAAAGCGAACACCAACAAATCATTTTAGAAATGGCAATGTATAAATAAAAGCCTGCGAAATCTCTCCTACTAAAATAGGAGAGTTTGTGTACCTGCTATTTAGGAGAGATGGTGCATATCCTCATAAGTTTTAGTACAAGGAGAGATTGCGGTAATTCTTGGTAAATTTTCATGAATTGCAAATTACGTGAAAAATGTATGAATGAATAAATTTTGAAATAATTTTGGAGAAACACATACTTATCGAAACTAAATTTGACAACAAATTAATTTGAAAAAAAAAAAGAATTTGTAGAAAAAAATTAATAATACAGTTGTTATTAAATTAATTAAATTAATTTTATGTAGGGGGAACTGGGGTACATTGATACAGTTTTTTTCTAAGATTTTTTTTGGTGTCAAGAAAGTAGAAAATTCAAGTTTTTTTTCCATGAGGTGACAGCAAAACTTGTGTAGTATGTTATAAAAATGTACAATCATTGTTTTATATAGTATTTTTGCATGTAATTTTAAAAAAATCAAAAAAAGTCATTTGTATCAATGTGCCCCATCCCCGGGGCAGATTGATACGTTTGAGAAAAATGACGACAAAATAATACCAATGCATATTTTTCATAGAAAATGAATTAGAAAACCATTTTATATTTATTTATAAAAATTCAAATCACCCACAATTTATTTTTAAGCAATATTAAAGCAATCAAAATTAAATATATTATGACCTGATGTTCTGGCTGTTTCTTGTCTGATTGTTGGCTGTGGTAACTTTGTCATATCTAGCACTTCAACCCCAGCATTATCTTCTTTCTTATGAAAGATTAAAAAATTACCAGTTTTTCTGTTTATAAATAGGTTCATAAACCGAAAATAAAGGATAATTATATTAAAAATTCTGTTTATAATATAAGTATCATTTTCTGTTCTGCAGTTTGTTTCTCTTACTTAACATTTCGCATGTCGAAAATACTTTTTTCTCTGGAGAATCGATATAAATTCGAGATTTGCCAGAATGGCGTCCTTTTCTTTTATTAGTTCTACTAGCACTAGATGCTGGGTAAGTTCCTACGTCTTCTGTTTTCAAAAATACTATAAAATGTTCTAATATAAAGAAATTAGAGCTATTTCACTTCAATAAAAACTAATATTAGAAATTTTTCGTGAAAAAAAAGGTTGGATTAAGGAGTGTATGGTAAAAAAAATAATAAAAGATAATGAAAATATGAACTATTAAAGAATTTAGGCTGTATCAATGTGCCCCGTCATAGACTGTATCAATGTGCCCCATACAGCGATTTTGAATAAAATGAGTCTCAAATCCAACACTTCACAATATATCTAACAATAAATAATGAAGAACTGATAAAGAGTAGCTGTACTTACCAGGGAGAGTATTCATTTTGGTTGAAAATACTGGAACAGTTATATAATAGCATTTCAATTGTACAACTCATATTTACATTTGAACAACAAAAACAATAAATCACCCGTCCCATTTCATCAAAGTACTGAATCATTCCAAGATTTTCTGTATGTAGTTGAATACACTAGCATCATCTTTTGGAGCTGTTGTGAAACTTCCTGTAATGACCCTGTGAGCGGTAGAGGGGGTGTATCAATGTGCCCCATGTATCAATGTACCCCAGTTCCCCCTAATTATTTATGCTAATCAATAATATATTTGTCAATAAATTAATTAAATATTTATATATTTTTCAGTTTATCAAATATCAATTTGCTAATAAATTAATTTTGATAACTAAAATAAATTTTTCAAACCAAAATAAATTTTCTAATAATTGTTTTCTTTCTTTTCGCTGATAAGTAATGTATGTTGGTATTTTTAAAACATTTTTCAGGTTACAATGCCAAATATTTACAGAAGGAAATCGAAGAAAGGATTATGTACCGAAGAATATCTATGGTCAACCATAGAGGCAATACAAAATAGCTTACTTAAAATAAAGTGCGTGCAGCCGAGTAGGAAATTCTATTTTCCGGTATCTACCTTGAGAAGCAGGCTGGAGAAACATGACTTAGAGAAACGAACGATTTGCTCAGAATCATCACTACGTGCGGAAGTTCGGAAGAAGTCAACTGTTTATATATGTTACTGTTAAAGCCTATAATCCGTTATTTCATGAAATACCTAGCTATTTAATGAAATAACTAACGCGTCCGTTAAAGTGTCTAAAATCATTAAATTTTACGATTTAACTAGTTATTTTATAGAATAACGGTTGTCTAACTGTAAAAACAATAAAAACGACAGGGGAATACCGTTTGAACTGATTATAACTTATTTTAGTCAGTTTTGAATCGTTTATGACTGGTTTCTACGTTATTGTCATTGCGAGTGCATGTTTTGTCGACATGTGTAATGAACTTGCATAAATTTGTAAGCGGTATATTTATGTTAGTATATTTCATTTGAGATTATTTACAAATATTTTTGCATTTTTTAAAAAATAATTATTTTTGCTGGAATGAGAGATCAATCCGTAACACAGTGGGGCAAAAACCCAAAAAGCTGGCCAAAAGTCGAAAAATGAAGTTACGATTTAGGGAATTTAGATTGTACAGTTGGATAGAATGATGTTTGGAGAGTTAAAATCTGTATTTAAAAAAAGATTTTTGCTTTGCCCTTACAAGCAGCATCATTTCAAAAATGATGCTTGAAGGAGTATAATTTAGAGCGAACAAAAACAGCAAAACAACAGTTCCTCTAAACACGTGCTATATTTTATAATATTATCCGATTTTAATGATTTGAAATGGATTCACACTATGATAGTATTTACTTTATTTGCATGTATTACAAAATTTATATTAAGCAGGTAAAAATTAATAAATTCATTGTCATTTTTAATAAAAAATTTTAGAATTTTTTTTATTTTTTTTTATGTTTAAAAGCAAAAAAATAAAAAAAATTCTAAAATTTTTTATTAAAAATGACAATGAATTTATTAATTTTTACGTGCTTAATATAAATTTTGCTTTTAAACATCAAAAAGTTTAAATGTTCCACAGTGTTCCGCAACGAAATTTAATGGAAATAATAACTTGGGCTATTGTCTAGTGATTCATAAAAAAACAGCTGCTAAAAACTGCCTTTCTGCATTTCACGCATATTTTAGTAACCGCAAGTAAAAATGCCACTTTTTCGGCCGCCTCAAAACTTTTGAAACTGACTACTTTTCACATAATTTAGCTGATAAATATTTTTCAAATTTTTGAATTATTCAATTTTAAAATAGTTTATTTCCTATTATATTGTAAATAAGTACTATAATCATAAGATCACATTAATTTAATAAGTAAGCTTAGTAATGAAAAAGTGAAAATAATTCTCTATTACTGATCCGGTAGAATAACATTTTCTTATCTTTATAGGTAGTAATTTTGTTTGTTCTATTATAATTAGAAGAATTATTTTGTCAATGGGTATATTTGCTAGATCAAACTACTGACCGTATTTCATTAATGCGAGTAAAAATCATTATGAATATCACTTTTGCTTATATTAGTAATTTGGATTTGATTTGCAAGTCAGGATGTGATGGCACATCTATTCTGAGTACCATTTAAACAAATATTTAGCTATGACGATGGCATTATGTCTAATATATTTTTCTTTTGTTCTGTGCTACTAGAATACATAAATATTGCAAATAATTCATGTATCGTCAATTTAAAAATATCGAGATCTTTCTTTTACTGATTTTATCGGGCCAAAAAAGATCCTTTTTTCTTTTTCAAGAAATACGGAAGCAACTGTCAATGAATGGGATTGCATTAAATACTAGCAGAATAAACTTATTTCGTTTAATACAATCATTGATACAGAAGAAAAAGTCGTTAAAAACGAATTAGTGTAATACACACAACGTTGCTACCTATATCAGACAGCATCAAAACAGCATCTTACCGATCTAACATTATTTATTTAAAGTGGATTGAGATAATTTAGAATTCAGAATATCTAAGTTACATGCAAAGATGTTTAGAGAGGCCTTACACCTGGCAGACAACTAGATAGAAAAAATGAAAAGCTCGTACTCTGCATGAAAAGAAGAACACTGAAATTACAAAATAAAATATGCAAAAAATATTTCGTTTACAATCAAGACTTTTCGTTGAGAAACTAAATCCCAGATTTGGAAGCACAAACGATGGAAATACAATTCAACTATTCTTTGAAAACGCAACTATTTGTGTTTCTAAACGAGCATATACGAAGATTTGATTAAGCGTTTCTATGCCATAAGTAATTTCTTGTAGCCATGTTATTTATTTGATAAACTTCGAAAATTTTCCCTTACAAATAGCTCGTAGATTTGAGAAGCACCCCTGGTTTTATATGCTTACTTCAGTACGCAAACTACTTATTAATGACAAAGAAATACCTTTATCTTCATTACTGCCAATTTGTCAATTGCCATAAGATACTCAAGAATCATGCAACAAACTGATCAAAAGGAATCGAGAAGATTTATCGCAAAGATGCAGTAGCGAGAAAAAAAAAAAAGATATTTTTACGTCTTTTAATATCATCAGATTCTTTCCTTTCCAGTTTAGGTAAATTATCGTAGAAGAAATTAAAATAATTGATCTTAAGGAGTCACAGGATCTTCCAAAACCGCCAACAAGTTCTGCTAACTATTTCGACACCTTGACCTCTGAAGAATCTTTTTATTATACTACAGTTGATTCTAAAGGTTAATTTCTAAAATATATTTTCGTTTTTATTTTAATAATATAAAAATTAAATAGTCTAATGTTTTACTTTCCATTAACGTACTTAAATTTCGTTTAAATATGTCTTGATTTTTTGAAAATTCCCTTTTAAATTTATCTCGAAATTTTAAATTTTATTTAAATTTTATTGTTTTTACTCTTAATCTGTAATTTTATTTATTTATTTATTTTTTAAATTTAACATTTGAATCCTAATTAGCATCCTGAAAAGTTTACGAAATTGCATATAAATTGAATAACTTTCAAGACATTTTAATTTTTAATTCCGCCATATTGTATCAGCCATTTTTTTTAATTTTAATTTTGCAATCTTACTTAGCATCCTCAAAAACACCTGTATACGAATTTTCGTACAATTTGAATAACATTTTCATATTTTGGCCACCTTTTCGGGAATTTTCCCCACTGTGCGTAAGTAGGAATTATTTTAACGGAATGACGGTTGGAATCCTTGTTAAATAAGAGTAAACTAAGAAAAATAGTGCTATACTTGGGAAATATTGCTTATATTCATGAACCTTGATCAGTGAATGGATTCAATGCATTGCTTATGGCAGGCGATCGTACGAAAAATGCAAGATTTATAACAACAAAAGTATCGATTGTGTGCCAAGACAACTTCGGTTAGCAAAATAAAAAACATTGGAACTGTGGAAATAAAAATGAAGCAATTTTTAAGTTAAACATGTTTCAAAGAAATTAGTGTTATTTTGAAATGTTATCAGGGCTTGCTCTTTATAATAATTTAATCTCCTGCTTCAAGCAAGATTCTTTAACTGTTGTTATTTTTTTTTATATATTTTTAATTATTTTGAACATTAGGTTGATATATCACTCCTAAATCTATAATATTATTTACAAAAAACTTACAAAAAAGTCATTTAAGTGTAATTATTATTGTTAACAAAATAATGCCGCTTATTATTAAGAGCAATCTCTTCTAACCATGTGCGCAATCTCTTCTAACCATGTGCGCAATCTCTTCTAACCATGTGCGCAATCTCTCTTACGTATCTCTCTCCATATGCGCGATCTTTCCTACCCTGAAAGGACAGATTGCACAAAATAGTTTTCTTGATTTACTGCTTTTCTATTAAATCACAACGTAAAAAACAACAACAATGAAAATGCATAAAAAACAAATGAAGTCAAAATTATTCATAAATAATTTAGCAAAAAATTAATATTTAGAGCTTTTATTAATATTCTTTTGAAATGTGCGCAGACTCTCCTAGCTTAACTATATTAACACAAAAATATTTCTCTCGGAAACAGAAAAATAAATACTATTTTCCAAATTTTCATAGACATACGATCATTAATATTATTTATGCTCTTATTATTATTATTACTATTCATTCCTCTGCTGAGCATTGAACAAATATCAGAAAATCAATAACGTAATCCTTTTATAATGATTTACATTTATATTGGAGCATTTAGATCGAAATTTTTGGAACAAAAAACGAATAAGTATGGAAAAAATTATTATTAAAATATAAAGTAGCTTCATGAATTGTATATAGTAATGTTGTGTGTAATATGAAAATACCGTATAACTATTTTTAAAAATATTCTAAAAGTGTTACTCGAATTTTAAAATTCAGTTTTTAACTGTTCTATTTTTTTAATAAACATAAATATTAAATAAATTACTTGTTGATAGGGAAGCTCATAAATTTTGTATGCAGTAATTTTAAAAGTAGGTTAAATTTTAGGCACGAGAAAGCGCTGCATTGCATTAACGAATGAAAATACTCAGGCTTACATGTAAAACTGGATAAAACACCATTCTGTTTTTACTTTTCATTCTATTTAACAACTTAACAGAAAATATTGGGTAAACACTACTTTTTTAAGCTAAAACATTCTTAATATTTAGTCTAAATATTTCTGTCATTAAAAGTAGTATGAAATTGGATTTAGAAAAATTGGTGGTGACAAGAAGCTTTAAATGATGGATGAAGCAAACATTTCTTGCGCGTACGGCGCGGTGTACTGGCAAATCAGTTAAGTGGTTACATGTTGACATATAAAAGCCAAATCATTTCCTTCTTGAACTCTGATATCCATTTGAGCATTTTTACACAACCAGTGGAGCTTCATACTACGTTAGTTAAATTTTGAAATAACAAATTTTGAAATAATATATTTTGAAATTTAAAATTACTATAATTAGGATAAGTTCGGGATTCATTTTCGGGATATTCTATGTATTTTTTTTTTCTTTGGGTGATATTGTAAGGTGTCATGTATATCATCACTTTTATTTGTGCCAATAATATGGAATAAAATCGATTTTTGAACCCACAGTCTTCATCATGTATTTATTTTTAACTATATATTCGTAATTCTCTCCTAAATTATTTTATTAAATAATATCAAAGACAACTTTTGTAAAAAATTGCATCTTTCATTCAATTTTTTTTTAACAAAGAAAAATTTCAAATATGAGAGGCATTATTTTAATGGTTGTTCTTTGAGTTGAAAAAATACGGCATTATTTGTAAGTTCTAAAAGGAAGAATCATCTAATGCAATTCTTTTAAGATCTCTGAATAGTATAGAGAATGAATATCATTATGTCAAAAAATTATCGCTTGTAAAAGTGTTCAATATAAAGAAAAAAAATCATTCAATGTTATAAAGTGCAAATTGGGGAATTTTCTCAAGTATGTATAACTTTCATAAAAAATATATTTATACTTTGTATATTCGGGGTATCATTATTTTAAAAATAATATATCTTTATTCAATAATAAGATACTATATAACGACTATTTAAAACGAAATATATTCGTTTAAATATATGAAATATAACCACACAAACACGTGCATGTGTGCGTATATTTATTAGCTAAAGGAAATGAAATAATGTAATGTTACTAGGAAAACTCGTGATTTTTTTTACGAGTTGTATATGAAGTTGCTATGTAGTATTTGTGTTTCTTCTAACATTAAAGAAAATCAAAATGCCGAGAATGATTTAAATTCTATTAATTAAGTCACATTTTGAGTCAAATCCGTTGTTCTGTCATATTAATGAAGGGAATTTTCAAATCGGCTCAATAGTTTAAGAATCTATTTTCTATAAACAAACAAAAGTTTCACTTTACAGTGTTCATACATCTTTATTCACTCTAAAAATCATAATGCTGTTAAATAATAAATTGGAGAACATTATTTAGTATAGGTAACTATCATGTTTGTACAGGAAAAGGTGAAATAGTGAGTACTTCCATACCTAGTAGATATTCACTTTATTAATTACTATTATTTCAATTAATCACAGCAGCTATTGACACTTGCGTTTTATATTATTGTTTAGAAACTTATATAACACTAGCTTGACAAATAATTAATTTTTATACTTTCAACATTTTTAAATTTAAAAAACATTGTTTGTGAGCATCTAAGCCTTATAAGTTACCTCTATGCCAAATTTAAAATTTGGAAGCTGATATTTTCAGAAAACACAGGTAGAAATGCAAATGTGAAAAGCTCTCTTCCTATTTTAAACATTTGACATATACACGTATGCATATATATATTTTTATTTTCGTTTGGTTTTCGTTCTAATAGAAAATTGAATGCGAAATTTAAAATTTCTATAGCCCTTGTGATAAGAAAAATATGATTAGAGAGCTTTTTTCTAATCATACCAGCCTTTTAAATATCAAATATTTTGATAAACATTCTTAACCTCTTCGCTACTGGCGATTATTACAGTATTTTTAATTATTACTGAATTATTTCTTCTCTCGTTTGACTTCAGGGCGAGATTTTTGTTTTATTTTCATCAGCTCGAATCTTAGAATTCGAAACACATTATTCTTATATCGAAATTTCATTTATATTTGAGTATCATTAATAAAATGGGATAGAACTGGTGTACCCATTTGGGTACTCAGGGACTGAAGAGGTTATAGAATATTCAATTTTTTAACACTTATCATCTTACCGAATTTCAGTCATTTAACCACAATCGATTCAATGAAATCGGAATTTAAATCATTTTTCGATCTTGCATCCCCTTAATGGAAATTTATTACGAAGATGAAATACAGCCTATTTTTATTCAGGTATTGTCACCATTATTATAATTAAAAGATTGCAACTCTGAATCCTTTTAAAGGAAATAGTTGCAGTGAAAGGCACTTCTTACACATCTATAGTTTTCGGATCCCATATTTGTTGTTATAATTATAATTATTATTTATATCACAAATTTATTGTTATCATTATTGTAAGGGAGATTGGTGGTTGCAGATATTAGTTAAGGCATTTAGAAGAACGAAATGATCATGTATCCAGGTTCAGATGTACAAAAAAACCCCACGATGATTGCAAAGTTACACTTTATTTTAACATCTATTACGAAGGGGGGGCACACTTACAGCTCTCGGAGAAAATCTCCGAACGAAGAATAGCAGGTTAACAAGACGAGCGCAGAGAGTCAAGTGCCTCGTACATAGCAACAAATTGCCATTTTTGGCATGATAGAAAATCGCCAACATACAAAAGTTCGCCCATGCACAATGGATAGTATACGCCAAATACAGTTAAAATGCAGCCGGCAAGATAAGAATTCAATTTAGTTTCCCAGCTGGGATGGGAAAGGAAAAGGTTGCCAAACAATAAAATGTTACACGTGTTGTTTTGTCTAATAAAGAAGCACACCGAAGGGATATGAGATTTTACTGCGCAGATGTTAAATTCTTTATAGGGTTTTGTCGAGAAAGGAAAAGAAGCGTAAGCATAAATTTTAACTGCGAAACAGAGATGATGTCCATATAAGGTAATGCAGAATTGCTTCGATCGGAAATAGCAGACATCTGGAAATGTTTTAAACGGTTGAATAATATGTAAGTGTATTTCTCACAGACAAAGTTAAGCAGCTGCCGATTTTTCGGTTAGAGAAAACTAGGCGAGGGAAAAAAATGGAAAGTGAATGAAGGACACTTAAAACTGATTTTGAATTGAAAAGAGACAGGGGGGGAGGAATAATTTAAGAAAATAACCAATATATAACGAAATAATCGTTATATATATCACCCGGTGCACCACAAAAAAAACTTTTGTTGTCCAATGTGCATAGGCTAGCATAAAATATTATAACATAAAAACATACATAAATGCAAAAGTTTTTTTTTTTTATATATATATGTAGAAATTTAACGTCATGATAATGGAGACTTTTGTATTCAAAAACAGTCAGCAGTTCTAAAGTCTCTATATTTTTTTATATTTGTATTTCATGGATCCAAGGTAGTACTGTATTTTATATGCATAGGTTGAGTCGACTCAGACAGTACAAAAATCTTACTGCAGCTTTGATTGTTATCATGACATAAATAAAATTTTGAAACATATACACAAAACATGAAACTAATACTAAATGAATATAAAATGGCAATACACAAAAATAACATAATAGTACTATATTTTTCAAAAAAATTAAAAAAGAGTAATATGATGTATATTAAAAAATAAAAATGTTTTTGTAAAAATTGTTTCATGCCGAAGCATAGGATGACAAAAAAAAAGAGGTGCTCCAAGCACGCCCATAAAAATATGCGTCACCCTGAATCTTGTGTACAACACAAGTATTATGGCATCGGCTTAGGGCCTAGCCTTAGATGAGGAGGGAATTGTGATGCTCCCCCGAAGACACTAGCGGTCTTCTGAAGGAGCCCACGTCGAATTACATGAAAAAAACTTGAATTGTTGTGAATTGGAATCACAATTCAAAAATTTGAATCGAAACTCCAATTCCAAAACTTTGTCTCTCAACACAATGAAGCTTGAACCCTTAGGGCCTTAATTTTGAACGGGAACAAGACTTCAAAGGGAAGAATTCAAAAAGAAAAAAAACAAAAAAATGTATATCATATAATAACTAATATGGGCAGACAATCCTAGAGTGAAGAGAGACGAAAAATATGTCACAATCGAGTGGGGTGATGAACAAGTCATATATAAAAACTGTGTTTTATTTAACTACATGAATCATTTGTTTACTTTTCTAGACTACAGTACCTGTTTATCTAACTATAATATGTTTGACTTATAGTACTAGAAATGTTAAGTGGGAGGTTAGTGGAAAAATACTGAATTAATGAGTATTGTCAAAGAAATTTTAAGTGTACTGCAAAAAGAAAACAAAATAAAAGTAAATAAAATTTTAGTGAGTATGAAGACATATCTAAGTGTTAAAGGATAACAATGATACCTAATATTGTTCCTAAGAGATCTTCAGAGCAACAGTGATGGACCAGCCATGATATTGTTAAAGATCAGTCAAAAACAACATACACACAACCATGAGCTCTTTGGTTGGATATGTGGTATCATAAAACAAGACATAAAAAAATAATAAATAGTGATTTACATTAGCTTCTTTTTCTTAGATTGTATGTGTGTGGTTGATAAAACGTATTAAAGTTAGTGTTGTTTATATGACTTGATGCATCAAATAAATGTCCATAACGAGGAGGTGCAAGTAAAAGTCTATCAATATGTACCCGAAATGCTGTGTTATCAGGAGTATACAACCTTTTAATTGAGAATGACAGAGGGGAATGTTTACAAGTGACAATATATGGACCAGTATACTTTGTTTTAAACTTGTCATTTGATTTTAGATATACAATGTCTTTTAAGAAAATGGATCTTAATTTAGCTTTCTGACCGTAATATTTATATCTTTTATCTTGAGCAGATTTAATGTTGTTATAAGCTTTGTGATATATCTTACTCAAATCATCAAGTAATTTGTGGACTTCAATATGTTTATCAAGAAAGGGTTGGTTGCACGACTGATCAAAAGTGTCAAAAATTAGAGAAAGTTCACGTCCAAAATGAAGAAAATTAGGAGAATATAATGTAGTTGCATGTTTCGAACCATTATAAAGTGATTTGTGTATAAATACTGCATTTTCGAATGAATGACCTTCTTGTAAAAGAATATTAACTGAATATTTGATTGACTTATTGATTCGCTCTGCAATCGCATTTGATTGTGGTCTCGAGGCAGAACTGTGTAATACCTTAATGCCCATTGTATCATTAAAAATGTTATATACCTGAGAAGTGTACTGGGGTCCTAAGTCTGATAAGACAACCGAAGGTCTCCCAAAGGTGGTTATGTAAGAGAATAAGCATTTAACAACCTTACTCGCAGATATGTCATTAAGTGGAAAGAGTTCAATATGTCTCGAGAAATGATCAGTGATAGTTAAAACATATTTTCCATTAGCAAACGGTCCAAGGAGATCTGTACTGATAGTGTGACCAGGGTACCTGGGAGTGTATGTGGGCTGTAAGGGTGCAGGTGGAGTTTGGTGATGTTTAGTTTGAAGACACTTGATACAGGATGCAACAAAGTTTAAAGTGTCTACATACATACCCTTCCAAAAATATCTACCTGACAAGAATTTATAAGTTTTATTAAAGCCAAAATGAGATAAATGTGAAATTGTTAAGACTTTGCTTTTAAGTGAATTTGGAACAATAATGTGATACGAAAAAGTGTTATTAAAAATATTTTCCTTCTTTAACATTAATACTTTCGAATCAGGATGAATGAAGTAGTTAGGAAATTTTTGAGAAGATCCTTTCTTTAAGATTTCTTTATAAACAACAGCCAAAGTAGGGTCATTTTGTTGTTCAGTAGCAAATGTTTCATTCGAAATTTCTAATAAAGGGTCAGGATTTGTTTGTGTACCAGAAATAAGGCAGTTAACATGCATATTAGAATCACTCGAGCTGGAGTGTGGAGTATCACATTCTACAATAGGTAAGGGTTGAGTGTCATGAATAAGTTCAGGGTTTGTAGCTAAAGTCTGTTGATTATTTTCAAAGTTACAGCGAGATAAATAGTCAGCGAGTACATTCTTTTTACCTGGAATATGTTGAAATTTGTATGTGTATTCTGAGAGGTCCATGAGCCAGCGAGAGATAATATCAGCCGGATTTGTAGTTTTGTTGTACTTTTCTAATGGTTTACTATCTGAAAGGATTACAAATTCTCTGTTGTATAAATAATATTTGAAAGCAGTAACTGATTTATGAATTGCCATGAGTTCTAATTTAAGTGCAGGATATTTTTTTTCTGATGCTTTTAAAGATTTTGAAAAGTATGCAACAGGTAATAGTTGTTTATCATGTTCTTGTAGTAAGACGCCAGAAATGGCAATATTTGACGCATCAGTATTTAAATAGAACTTTTTGTTCCAATCAGGTAATCTAACCATGGGTGGATTAAAGAATATCTTCTGTATGGTGTCCATAATTTTTTGATGTTTACTTGTCCACTTAAATTTAGCTTTTGGAGTAGTTAAGTTTATGAGAGGTTGCACAAGTTCAGAAAAGGATGGAACCAGAGATTTGTAAAATGTAATGACGCCTATGAGTGCTTTTAATTGACGTTTTGTTGTAGGTGTTGGAAAAGATGTTATTTTTACAATGTTCGACTGAACAGGAGAAATAGTTTGATTTTCTATGTGAAATCCAAGATAATCTAAACTGGTTTTGTGAAAAGTGCATTTGTTAGGGGACAGCGTTAAATTATATTTTACTAGTATTGCAAGAATTTTATCCAACTTCTCACACATTTCTTGATATGAATTGGCACCAACAATAAGATCATCTTGGTAGGTATAGACACCTTCTAACTGTAATTCATCAAGTAACGAGTCCATTAAAGCTTGATAAATTGAGGCGCTCGTTTTTAAGCCGAATACTAATCTCTTATACCGAAAAGAACCAAACATTGTAGTGAATGTGAGCTGATTTTGAAATTTTGCAGGCAAATCAATCTGATGATATGCCTGATGAAAGACAAGAGAAGAAAAAAAACGATATTGTGAAAGATTTGAAATAATGGTTTGAATTTTTGGAAGTGGATAGGACGAACCTTGAATTATAGTATTAACCATTCTGAGATCTAATGCGAGTCTATATTTCTGTATACCTGTACCGTCTGGTTTCTTTTTAACAAGAAGCATGGGGCAGGCCCATTCGGAACAATGACGTTCAATGATTTTGGCATCAAGTAACTGTTTGATTTGATTTAAAACATCCTTTTGCACAGCTTGGGGGAGAGGGAAAGGGAGAGTCTTTATGGGGTAATCATTAATGAATTTCAAATCAGGTACAATTTTATCAGTATGACCAAGTGTGTCTAATGATTTGGAAAAGGCAGGATAATAACTAAGTAGCAATTTAGTTAGGTTCTTTGCTTCGTCAGATTTTAAGTGAGAAAGTTTAAAATCATTAGCCGATAACTCCTGCTTTCTTTTTTGTAAGATTTCATTAGACGCCTGAATAAAATTTACAAAGTGCTGTTCTGAGTTATTTTGCTTGTCAGACATTTCAGAAGTATAGTCGCGAATTTCCTCAATCTCAGATAATTGACCTATTTTTGTGTGTTTAGGGAGATGAATGGTCTTTTCAGAAGTGTTTTTAAGTGTTATTGAGAAAAACTGATGTATTTGTGAAGTTTTCTTTCTTTTATTGGATAATTTGTTCATTTGAATAATGGCATCATTTCCTGTTAATTCTTTTGTTTGTGCCAAATATTCAAAAAGATAATTTCTGTTATTGTTGATGTTATTGGAAGTGTAAACAGAGCACCATATTTGTTGTTGGGGTTCTAATATAATTTTACGAGTTAAGAACACCGCTTGATTCATTACAACATCACTCAAAGAATTGCATGATTTTGATTGTTTCTCTCCAGAAGATTCTTTACTGGTTTTTAAAGGAACAGAGAAATTATTGTTGACGTGGAGACACTTGTTAAAAGTATCGATGACAACATTGTATCTAGTTATGAAATCGAAACCTAAAATGCCTTCAAAACTGGAAGACTCGGGTATGTCAACAATATAAAAGTGATGTGAAAACGCTTTTTGTTTTAGCTTAATGGATGTTCTGATGCAGGCGGAAAATGAAACATCAGAATTGACAGTTTTAATATTGACGTCAGTGGACAGTCTTTTATATTTTAAGACCGGTTTAAGTTGGTTGAATAATTTTTGTGAAAGTAAAGATATACTACTACCAGAATCAGCCAACAAAGTAATATCATGGTTTGCTATAGTGGCTTCAACAAGAGGGAGGGATGGTGACATAGTGTTTACACTACAAATTATTTGAACATTATCACTTTCTGTTTGTGTACTGATGTTATTTGCTATCTTAATAGAGTCAAAAGTTTGGGAAGCTACTGAATTAACTAGTCTCGAACTTGAAATTTTAGGTAATACAGGGTCAAAAACAAAAGTTGCTGATGTAGAAGTATTAGATTGAGACACAACACCATCAGCATAAAAATTGTATCTCTGTTTCAGTTTTCCTGAAATTGTGGAGTGGAATTCGTGTAATTATTTTTTCTTTGAGTGTTTGCTCTTTTCCATTTAAAACAAGAGAGAGCATCATGATTGTTTCGTCCACATAACTGACAAACAACTGGTTTTTTTTGTGAAAACTTGTGTGGGGAATAACGCCTAGTGTAGTTTCGATTTTTGTAATTTTTTTTGAAGCGTGAAACACCTGCGAAATGTTTTGGTCTAGTCTGGAGATTTTTTTGCTCAGTTTCGGTTTTAGTATCAGGAGGGGCAAAGGATAATGCATTTATTTTCTCGGAAATTTCTTTCAGTTGCGATTCGATGAGATTTTCTGGTCTGTGTACCGAAGGTAAGGAATGTAAGATTTTCTCATTCCTTAAAATTTCATGAAGGGTTTGTGCTCTTTCGACTGCTGTTTTATAATCATTAATGCCTTCTTCCTGTAATTTTATTCTAATATTTGAAGGAAGGGCTTCTAGAAATTTCATAAGTTTAATAGTGTTGCGTGCACCTTCGTCGTTGATATCTGCATAAACAGTCGCCGCAAGAACATTTAGTCTATGAGCTAAGTTTTTTATCGTCTCAGAAGGCATAAGTGCTAAACTGGACAATTCAACAGAAGCAACACATTTACTAGGGGGGGCGAAAAATGACGCAAATTCCTTTTCCAACAAATCAAGGTCTGTTATCTTTTGCAGGTCGGGATTTTGGGCTAGAAATTTTTGTGCAGGCCCAACTAACTTTCCCTTTAAGATTGCAATTGTTGTTTGTGAGTTATATTTATTAATTTCTGCACAGACGCGAATTTGATCAAAGAAAAATTTAAGTAAATCTGGATCTCCATCAAATTGAATGATATTTATCGGAATTTGTTTTGCCGCCATGATTAGTTTTTTTTTTTTTGTTTGTTTGTTTTGTTTAAGCTCACAAGTTTTGAGAAATTGTTACACAGACCGGATTTATACCCTAAGGCACATTGAAAACAAGAAAATTTCCTAGCTAGTAAAAATATGTACACTAGCAAAATAAATAGATCTTAAAAAAATATACCTCACTTTAAAGATATCTTATTTGAACCTTTTATGACAGTAAAGCAAGGAAGCACATACAAAATTAACACATTTAGAAAATAAATTAAATAAAATGGCAAAATAATTACACTTTGAAACATATATCTATATATTCCTTCACTTTAACAAAGTACTTACTTTAGATAATAAAGCAAAGAAAACTCTATAGAAAACCGCAAAAACTGTTAGCAAGCAAGAAAAAAAAAATCCTTTAACTTCTTTACACTAGGAAAAAAAATTCTTTTTTTGTAACTTAAAACCTTCTGATTTATTTATATTTTTTGGATGAAAAAGAATGTTCTTATTTTAACCTTGTAATTAAAGTTCAAAACTGTCTAAAAACTTATGTAAGCATATTAGAGAGTCCAAATACAAAATTAAAACAAAACGAAGGGGTGTTGGACGTAAAATATGAAACACTAGCACATAAATGTAAATAACTGGTAAAAACTGCATAAAATGTCACACAAATAATAACTAGAAATGACAACAGTTACCGTGCTTTCGCAATTTTAAAAATCTTTGCAAAAACACAATAACAGGATTATAATAGTTATGTTGAATAAAATATGATTTAAAAACACCAAACTGCAATATTGATTATGATGAACTGACTGTGGAAGCAGAACATAAAGTAAAAAAAAATACTTGGGGTAACTTACAGATTTAGTTTTAAAGAAATAATTAAATGATTACTAATTTAATAAGACAAAACTTAGGGAACTGGGGCACGCTCTGCTCCCACATTCAAAATGTAGACTTTTTTTGAGGTTGGATTTTCATTGTGCACTTTTTTTCTTTTTTTTTTATATTTTTTTTACTGACGAATAGCAGATAACTTATCAAAGGTAGTGACACATCATTTTTTTTTATTCTTAGTTGGAATTCTGTTATTTAGTTACTAATTTTTGTGCACTGTTAACTGATTCATACGATGAATTCTTTCTGATGGATTTTCACCGAATTGAAGACTTATTTTGTATGTGCAAAATTTTTTTTTTTTTACTTTCGTTGCAGACACCCGCGAATGAATCACTATTTTTTTTCACGATGAATCACTCTACGATGGATAACAACACAATGAACTTTCTGTAGATTACGTTATGTAGACACAACACAAACACTGGTATATAAGCACAAGTTGAGCACACCGTAACAGAAGCACAACATGCTAGGCGAAATCGATGATCACACACAAATCACACACAAACGAGTGGAAGAAAGAAGGGTGGGCGCCCCAGCGCTCAGGTGATACTTGGCCGCAGAAGATGGAATTTCACGGGGAGACGCTCCGAAGCACTTGAGCTGGAGGGGACGGGGAGGAAAAGGGGGCGTCCAGGAAAGGAACTTCAGGACGGGAACACCACTTGTCGACGCCGACCGCAGATGAAGTCGGGGAAATCAATTCCACATCTGTTGACTTTTAGCAGGCAAGACTACTAGCAGTTGCATTTTTTTTTTTTTACCGGGGATGCAGAGAAGAAAGAAGAACCAAAATCATCACATCCGCCGTAAAGTCGCAGTTGATTGTGCCCCCCTCCATATTTTTTTTTTCTATGTGGGGAAAAAACGAGAGTCAAACGGCACCAGAGATTTGTAAGGGAGATTGGTGGTTGCAGATATTAGTTAAGGCATTTAGAAGAACGAAATGATCATGTATCCAGGTTCAGATGTACAAAAAAACCCCACGATGATTGCAAAGTTACACTTTATTTTAACATCTATTACGAAGGGGGGGCACACTTACAGCTCTCGGAGAAAATCTCCGAACGAAGAATAGCAGGTTAACAAGACGAGCGCAGAGAGTCAAGTGCCTCGTACATAGCAACAAATTGCCATTTTTGGCATGATAGAAAATCGCCAACATACAAAAGTTCGCCCATGCACAATGGATAGTATACGCCAAATACAGTTAAAATGCAGCCGGCAAGATAAGAATTCAATTTAGTTTCCCAGCTGGGATGGGAAAGAAAAAGGTTGCCAAACAATAAAATGTTACACGTGTTGTTTTGTCTAATAAAGAAGCACACCGAAGGGACATGAGATTTTACTGCGCAGATGTTAAATTCTTTATAGGGTTTTGTCGAGAAAGGAAAAGAAGCGTAAGCATAAATTTTAACTGCGAAACAGAGATGATGTCCATATAAGGTAATGCAGAATTGCTTCGATCGGAAATAGCAGACATCTGGAAATGTTTTAAACGGTTGAATAATATGTAAGTGTATTTCTCACAGACAAAGTTAAGCAGCTGCCGATTTTTCGGTTAGAGAAAACTAGGCGAGGGAAAAAAATGGAAAGTGAATGAAGGACACTTAAAACTGATTTTGAATTGAAAAGAGACAGGGGGGGAGGAATAATTTAAGAAAATAACCAATATATAACGAAATAATCGTTATAATTATCGTCTATCGAATCGTTATCGAATATAAGATATATAAAGAATCTAAATATATTTAAAGCAACATGTTAAAAATTAGATATTTTTCTAATTTTTCTTTCGCCATTCATTTTAAGTCATTAAGAGTCTCTTTAAAATGATTTCCTTTTAAATGACAGAACATAAACGGCATAAATCTATATCTTTGCAATTAATAAGGAAGGTCTAAATACGGTCATACTATGATATCATTTTTTATGTTATTAATGACGTCTTCAATTTTTTTTGTTAATATTCACGCTTTTGATTCCTGTTTTACTGTAGTTTCCTTGTGTTTTTTCTTTCTCTCCCCTGAATAAATAGTTTCTCTTAAGTGTTCATATCATGGTTTTATAGTGTTAACGTTCAGCTACGGTCAGCTGAGGGTCGGATGTGCCGAGTGTAAATGCTGAGGTCAGAGACCCAGCAAAACAGTAAGTATAGCAGACACGAACATTTTGCCGTTAGCAAAAATCCACACGCACAGAAATAATGCAGGCTCAGCAGACTCTCACGGGATACGAATGACGTATAGAAACCACTAATTGCTGAGTACAACTGTCCAGCCAGAAGTGCCCTAGTAACAGCTAAAATGATCATAACCCTTCCGGATGCGATAAGGAAAAGACGATACACCGAGCTCTCGCGGCAGAAATTGCCGGAGATGGCCCCAAACCCGTTTTACTTATCTGTACTTTGTAAATATTAACCCATAATAAAGAGATCATTAAATATTGTGTGTCTCAACCCCGTCCTCCATTATACTCGTATATATATACAGGGTCCGTACGCATCAGGGGATTCCTGGGATTTTAGGTGGTTTTGCACCAGAAAATTCGTAAAGCACTGGTTACTATATCTAAAGAATAGAATTATTCCCTTTAAATAAAGTAAATATTACTTTTTAAACATTCTGGTAAAAGATCATTGAAGCGTACGAACCCTGTTATATATATATATATCTTAAACTCACGTATTGTTTAAGTTTAAATTCAATATTACCATTTACGTGCATTTTTAAAAATCTATTAACAAACAATTTCCAGTTATATTAAAATCGTTAGCATTTGACGAGGATTTGTGCTGTTCGCCAAATCGTATGACGCTTTCTTTTTTTCACTCCAAAATGTGAAAGTATTTTATTTTGTACAAATTTTCTACGGTAATTACGATGCTAAATTTGACAGATCCTTTATTTCATATACATAAGTAGTTTAATTAGTAATTTTTTTTTTCAAAATATTCTGAATATATCTAGTAAGAAGATCTTCCTTGCACGACACCTTAACTTATACACCG
Organism: Maratus speculifer; assembly: GCA_964019185.1. Lineage (NCBI taxonomy): Eukaryota > Metazoa > Arthropoda > Arachnida > Araneae > Salticidae > Maratus > Maratus speculifer. The sequence continues at coordinate 118,448,109 of OZ025291.1, forward strand.
TACGTGCCAGATGATTTTACTTGTTTTTTTTTTTTTTTTAAACTTTCTGTCAGAACTAACTTAAAACTGCAATATTAACTTTATTTAATGCCACACATATATCGATTATATAATGCTAGGGTTCTCGCTGTTATTCGCCATTACGCGAAATTGCGACAAAATGCTTCATTTGGCGAGTAAATGGATGAGTAATTTCGTCAAACTGTGAGTGCTTCGTTTTTGTTCTTTTTGTTCTGTATACATGTGTTTGTCAATACAAGTTACTCTTATTCGCTTTCTTGAATTCTCCTTTCATAACCAAGAATTTGAGTGATACCATAGATTTAAATGGAAGAAACTACCTACCGCAACTGATCCTTTATTACATATGCATAAGTAGTTTAATTAGTATTTTTTTTTTTGAAAATATTCTGAATATACCCAGTGAGAAGACTTTCTTTATACGAAATCTTAACTCATGCACCTTACATCCAAGAAGATTTTATTTTATTTGTTTCGTTATTAAAAAATTTCCGTCAGTACTAACTTAAAACTGGAATATTAGCTTTTTTAATACGAGACATAGATTGATTATATAATGCCAGGGTTCTCGCTGTTATTCGCCATTACGTCAAATTGCGACAAAATGCTTCATTTGGCGAGTAAATGAAGGAATAAATTCGCCTAATTGCGAGTGCTTAGTTTTTGTTCTTTTTGTTCTGAGTGTGTGTGTTTATCAATACAAGTGACACTCTTATTAACTTTCTTCAATTCTCTATCACAACCAAGAATTTCAGCGATATCATAGATTTAAATTGAAGAAACCACCTGCAGCAACTCTAGCTTATAAAACATATAACACATTACACTTTACTGCAATATTTTCACAACATTCAGTGGACTCTGAGAGAGCATTTAGCATAATTAACATTGAATACAACGAAAATTAAACTGAGTAACTAAATTTTTTAAATTAATCTCGAGTTACCTTTGTTTGGGAATTTACTTCATAATAAGGTACCCTGGAATAATAACGCCACGTTAAGGTTCTACCAATTTTCACGGCTCAGTTTTAGTTGGTATTTTTCAAACAAATATAGGATTTGATACAGCAACTCATTGACTATCTATATTAAAAAAAAAAAAAAATTATCAGATATGTATTTATAAAATGTAATGGCGTGATTTCTTGACCAATGCTATTTGGCGTTATTACCCACCTATATGGGTAATAACGCCATGCAAACAAAACTATGAAATAAGATGGAATAATTGCATGTAGATTGCCCAATTCTAAAAATACAAACTCTACAAACTTAGAAATTGACAAATTGCATTCTAAGCTATTGAAAATGTTCAATTTTTGGGAAAGTGTAAGAAAAATAAAGGTGTGGTGTGTGTGTGTGTATGGGGGGGGGTAGTAGGATGAGGCAAAAGAATATCAGACCGTGAGTTTCTTTTTGCTTAAAAAGGCGTGCTTAAATAGACTTATTAGAAACATTTCACAGTTTTAACTGTGTTTATTTGAATCAGTATTAGGATGTAGCTCGGCCACTGTAGGGAATCAACCGGGGTGTTCATCATCACCAACATGCCAAGGATTGGCGTTATTACCCCATTATAGTTATTGCGCTGTACATTTTAAATTACAAATTATCTCGAGAAGATATCCTAAATCTTCAACAACATTTTAATAGTCCATGAAATGTACTACAAATTTATGTAATTAACAAAATATTTCCGGATTAAAAAAATGGTCTTCACATCATAAAACGTATCTCGCAAATTTTAGATCAAGCGTTAATTTTAGTTGCTTGTAAAAACAATAAGACCTAAAAATGAAACAAATTAACTTGAAGCTGTTTTTTGCGATTTATATGACTCGAAACCCTTCTGCGCAGAGCACATGGGTGTCATTTACCAAATTATTTCATAATTATGCAAAATATTAGCAGTTGGCGTTATTACCCCAGGGTATCTTATTTTAATATTTTAATGAATTTAATTGCGTTTCATATTTTTTTCTCGATTGTGAAACACAATTAGATAATACTTATTTTTATTAGTTTCTGTACCCCATAGTTTAATTTAGATGAGTAATTGAGCTATAAACAGTTATAAAATATTCGGTTAATTTTTTTTAATGTGTGTGTGTGTGGAAAGGGGGGGGGGAGGTGAAATATTAAGAGATAAAACTTCGATTTTTCAGAGCTTCATGACGAATTTGTTTTGCTATCATTTTTAAAATTTGGATGCTGTTTTTCAATTCTCATTAGCGAACTTGCTAATGTTGGCTAAAAGTCAGCGATAACATTAGCGAATGCATAAGGCGAAAATTTTAAAACGATAAAAGTGCATTTTCCCAATTTTTAGTTTATTGCGCCAAAATCTTATATCTTATACATATTATAAATGTGAAAGTGTGTCCGAAAATTGGAATAAAATTGGCTTCAAAACGGATGGGTCTTTGAATCTTTGCATATAGATAAGTTAAAGCCCGGAAATGAACATAGACTAATTTTTAATTGATTTATTCAAATATTTTCCTTAATAATTCAAAATTTCATTATTTTTCATACAGAATCAATAGGCAAATAGGCATTCTTTAGATAAAATTTAACAATTTTCCTTTCCTATTGCCAATAAAATAGAAATCTGGAATGATGATTTCTCAGCGGCAATACGTTTTCAATTAACAATTTCGGTGCAAGAAAATGAAAAAAAAAAAAAAAATTAAAAGAAAATAAATATGACTCATATTTAAAATAGAAATAAAGAGAGTATTTTCTGCTATATACTAAACATGTATATTTGTTTCATTAACAAGAATTTTTCTGTCAAAAATGGCGACATAATTAGAAATAAAAAAAGAATGAAAACGAATAATATTTTCAATGAAATAGTTCACTTGAAAGAATGTGACGTCATAGTGTAAATAAAACAAGTACTTTATAGTAGTCGTTAAAATTACAACATGCATGAATATCAGCAGCTAATCGAGCTAGATAAATAATGACGTCATATTTAAAATGAATGAGAAATATTTTTTACTTATACTAATTAATAAGGTATAAGTTACATACACTAGCTGGCTATTGATGATCGTCCACTTGCGATTTTAAACATTTTGAAAAATATCTGTAAAAATACATGAGGAATCATCCCGAAACTCTTAGTGTATAAATATAATAGTACAATTCATACATTTCCGTAAAGATTTTTTTCTCGAAACTTCATAGAGGACCGTAACAAATTAAAAAATAGTGAATAACTTTTGGATAACCCTGTCAAAACTAATGCAGCAAAAGCGCTCAAACTATAGATATTATGATTAAGTGGCTTATTGAAATAAACGGTGTTCATTTTTATGTCGATGGTATGTATACTCGTAGAAAAATTAAGGTTTTTATAAAAACAGTCCCAAATTTTTCCAAGATTTTTTATTATAATTTGCAGAGATCTTAATATAAAATAATAATCTTTTCTGAAAATATGACAAAAAACATTGCTCATAATACCCTGTAATCAGAATTAAAAAATAATAAAAACTGTATGAAAAATGAGTAGATTTACTAAATAATTTTTCACTGCGCATGCGTCAACGATATCAAAATTTCATTTGCATATTATGTTAGCTATATGTATAGAGCAACTTTTGTGAAAGTTGTAAAATCATAGCTTGAAAATTCTGAAAATAATCGTCAAAAGAATAAATTGAAAATCCTTTATTCCCAAAATGAAGCAAAAACAAGAGGGGCTGTATCCATATATTCATTGATTAGTGTGTATATAGAATACACAATATGGGACGTACTACTACATTTGGATAAAATCCCTCATTATTTTGCTTCATTTTGGGAATAGCAGATATTCAACTTTTTCTATTGACGATTATTTTCAGAATTTTGAAGCTATAATTTTGCGACTTTCATATAAGTTGCTCTATACATTTAGCTAACATAATATGCAAAGGGAATTTTGATATCGTTGACGCATGCGCAGTGAAAAATTATTTAGCAAACCTACCCATTTTTCATGCAATTTTTATTATTTTTTAATAATGATTACAGGGTATTATGTGCAATACTGTTTGTCACATTTTCAGAAAAGAATATTACTTTATATTAAGAACTCTGCAAATTATAAGAAAAAATCTTGGAAAATTTTGGACTGTTTTTATAAAAACCTTAATTTTTCTACGATTATACATGCTATCGACATAAAAATGAACACAGTTTATTACAATAAGCCACTTAATCATAATCTACAGTTTGAGCGCTTTTGTTACATTAGTTTTGACAGGGCTATCCAAAAGATATTCATTTTTTTTAAATTTGTTGACGGTCCCTTATAAAGTTTCCGGAAAAAAATCTTCACGGAAATATATGACCTGTCCTATTATATGTATACACTAAGAGTTTCGGGATAATTCCTCATGTATTTTTCTAGATATTTAACAAAATGTCTAAAATCGCAAGTGGACGATCATCAATGGCCACCTAGTGTACAAATGAAAATTTTTATTCAAAACTCATAATTATCAATGGAAGAAATATTTTGTGGGGAAAAGACGGAAAATAAAACTACTGATTAATATATTTTTTACTCTATTTTTTAGCACTTTCCAACAATGTTGAAAAGTTATTATGCTTTCGGTTTGTCTGTCCGTCTGGCCGCTTTCTAACTTTCGTAAATTTCATGGCAATCCGAGTAGCCATGAAATTTTTAGACTTTCTTAACATTTAGCTTAGCACGAATACCTATTGAAAATGAAGTTTCTACCGTGATTAGTTTATTTATAGGGATAGTCAAAAATTTTTCTTACATTACGGCATTATGGGAAAAAATCGTTTCGACTGAAATTTAACGATGTTACACCCCGTGAAACATATTCAAATTTATATGCATCAACAAAGTGCACTAAAATATGCATTTCGTAAAGTATGCAGTGAAAAGGACACTTATTATTTATTTACAGGGTCACACAGAAGAATTCTATTGCATAAGAATAAAGGGAGGAACAGTTTGCGACATATTTTAATTATAGTAAACGATTTCATATATAATCAAATTGATATACGTTACTGAGGCTTAATGTGAGTTATTTTATGCATAATACGAAGTGTTTAGCATTTACAGGGACACACAAAATATTTCAAATAGTATAATTTCTATCCGATGATGGATGATGACTGTTGCATGGTTGAAATGCATTTTGAATTATGATATGTGCTTTTAAGTTTCACTAAATTTATGCATATTAAATGGTGAGTATAAATGGTAATAGTTACACGGTTTAGATATACAGGGTTATGCAAAAGATCTCGGAAAAATTACTGAATATGAGCGTAATTTACTTAAAGGTGGTTTTTAAATAAAATATGCATTTTTATTTTGAACTGCATTCAGTAAACTAAGAAATTTTTGTAGTATATAGATAATATGATATACAGGGTGACGCAAAAAACTGGATAGATGGTTGTCTTCGGATGATAATTTCTGAAAATGTACTTTAGGTAGTAATAAGGAATATTTCTGTTTGAACTAAATTTTAGAAAAATACTTTCGTGTTTTAAAGGTACTACGTAAACTACAGGGCTGAACAAAAGTATTCAAGAATGTCTCTATTTATTACCATATATCGCTGAAAGGAAAATTTCAACCAGCAAAAAAATCGGCAAATAGGGATCATCAGACGTTTTTTACTATAAATAGCGATAAAAGGTTAATTACACATGCTTTTAATCAACGAATTCTTTTGTTTGATTGATTAATTAGTTCTTCTTTAAATGTTATGTGAACAAAGTCACGGGTAACAGCTAGTAAATAAATATATAAATAGATAAAGAGCTTTTTAAGGGGTCAAAGTATTTATACCTCATTATAGCAGAATTTAGTATGTCAAATGTTTGAGCAAATAATAGAAAAATTAAGCTGACATTTTTTTCCCAGTATTTCAAGTTTTCCGGTTTTTATTAAATAGCATGCGCCATATGAATTGTTATCATTACTAAAGCTGTTATCAGATTCACAGACTTTAGGCGTGACAAACTTTTCAGCTGATTTCAACCCCAACATTTTCCCGTTCAAAGAGAGAAAAAGGTTGCAATTGTCTTTGAGAATGTTGGTGGAAAAGCCGGGAAACCAGTCCTACTAGTACCAGCCATTAATATTTATTGCCTGTTCGTATCAATCGCTTATCTCTGATTGGTTGAAATGTTCGATGTTGGATGAAAAATCTGGGCTAGCCCAGACATTTTTAGAACTGTCGAAAAAAGTTGGGGAGACATTGCTGTTTGCTATCACTGAATGTTGGGAGGATATTTCGCGAAAAGTTGGAGGAAATCAAGCGTTGGTTAAAAAGTCTGGCGAAATGTTGCTGAATCTGATAGCAGCTTAAGAAAATATGTTTAGAAATTGAACACATCAATTTTACAAAATGACATTCTTACACTACATGGCTATTGTTGACCGTCCACTTGCGATTTTAGACATTTTGTTAAATATCTAGAAAAATACACGAGGAATTATCCCGAAACTCTTAGTGTATAAATATAATAGTACAATTCATACATTTCCGTAAAGTTTTTTCTCGAAACTTCATAGGGGACCGTCAGCAAATTAAAAAATAATGAATATCTTTTGGCTAACCCTGTCAAAACTAATGCAGCAAAAGCACTTAAACTATAGATATTATGATTAAGTGGCTTATTGTAATATACGGTGTTCATTTTTATGTCGATGGTATGTATACTCGTAGAGAAATTAAGGTTTTTATAAAAACAGTCCCAAATTTTTCCAAGATGTTTGCTTATAACTTGCAGAGTTCTTAATATAAAGTAACACTCTTTTCTGAAAATATGACAAATAATATTGCACTCAATACCCTGTAATCAGAATTTAAAAGTAATAAAAAATTTTATGATAAATGAGTAGGTTTACTAAATAATTTTTCTCTGCGTATGCGTCTAAGATATCAAAATTTCATTTACATATTGTGTTAGCTAAATGTATAGAGCAACTTTTATGAAAGTCTCAAAATCATAGCTTGAAAATTCTGAAAATAATCGTCTATAGAATAAGCAAAAAATCCGTTGTTCCCAAAATGAAGCAAAAAAAAAAAAAAAAAAAAAAAAAAAAAAAAAAAAGAGGGATTTTATCCAACTATAGTAGTACGTCCCATATTGTGTATTCTATATTGACACTAATCAATGAATATATGGATACAACCCCTCTTGTTTTTGCTTCATTTTGGGAATAACGGATTTTCAACTTATTCTATTGACGATTATTTTCAGAATTTTCAAGCTATGATTTTGCGACTTTTACAAAAGTTGCTCTTTACATTTAGCTAACATAATATGCAAATGAAATTTTGATATCCCTGACGCATGCGCAATGAAAAATTATTTAGTTAACCTACTCATTTTAATAAAATTTTTATTATTTTATAATTTTGATTACAGGGTATTATGTGCAAAGTTGTTTATCATGTTTTCAGAAAAGAATATTATTTTATATTAAGAACTCTGCAAATTATAAGCAGAAATCTTGGAAAAATTTGGGACTGTTTTTATAAAAAATCTTAATTTTTGTATGAGTATACATGCTATCGACATAAAAATGAACACAGTTTATTACAATAAGCCACTTAATCATAATCTAAAGTTTGAGCAGTTTTGCTAAATCAGTTTTGATAGGGTTATCCAAAACATATTCATTGTTTTTTAATTTGTTGACTGTCCCCTATAAAGTTTCGCCAAAATATCTGCGCGGAAATATATGACCTGTACTATTATGTTTATACACTTAGAGTTTCAGGATAATTCTTCATGAATTTTTCTAGATATTTAACAAAATGTCTAAAATCGCAAGTGGACGGTCATCAATGACCCTGTAGTGTATAAAATCAAGTGTTTAAAATGAAAAATTTCAGCTATATTTATGCAGATATTTAACGATCTGAATAAGTCGCAGACGAATATTGTACAAAAGTAAATTATAAAATGCAAGAAATTAGCATAGATCGCACTGTTCCATATTTAAGAAAAAACGACAACAAAAATCTCTCCTTTCTGCAGATGTAGATATACATAAATGAGAGATACAAACATAACATCGTTTGTTATATAATCTAATAATTGCATTTGCCAAAACCGACCAATCTTAGCACGATCAATTTATATCCAAATTTTAAACCTTATTAAATCTCAGGAGCGTATCAACATGTAAAAACATACCCTACAGTACAATATTTATATATGTGGCTATGTGGTATAACATTGTCAATTACATTTAAAAGAGCACAAGTAAAAGTGTGTGTCTTTGTGGCTTAGGCTTTATTACAGCCAGTCTGTGGCCCATGTAGGCCTTAGTCTGTGACCCTCGCAGGGTAGGCAAGTTGGTCTTATTTACAAACTTTATTTATAACATAAAACATAAAAAATACAATTTATATACAAAAGCAGGTGAGTGGATGAGAAATGGAAGGGATCTAATGTGGGGCCCGGCAATTGTGCTCGTCGAAGGCATCCCTAGAGTGAGAAATTGTCTCACTTACAACAATTTTCTTAAAAAGACTAAGATACCTCCGCGAGCACAACTTTCTCATGCATCTGTCATTGGCCGGATCCCATAATACATTGAGGGAATAGACAGCTCTAGCTGCAATGCAACACCTCTCTTTGTGGATGAGTATTTGTATAACGCATTTTAAAGGAGCATAAAAACAATCTAACCGTAGTACTACGAATTTTTATTCAAATAAAAGTCTGGGATAAAAGTTCATTTTTAAATACTACATTTTGGTTGCATTAGACATTTTCTAAATTTTCATACTGTGCAATTTAACTGTGAGCTTATAAAAGTATGCTAAAATTTTAAACTCCTATTTGATGTTTCTACAAATTTTTCTTTGTTTAGGAAAAAGTGTAGGAAAATACATATAATATAAAAGTTAATTAGATAAATAGTCATCAATGGATTTATTTCATAAGCAAAAATTAGAAAGATAAATTTCTAAGAATAAAGAGTTAACATTATAGCTTGAAGAAATATTCGAAATTTCTTGCGTAAAATAACATTTTAAAAGGTACTCATCTGTAAATATTCGCATGGGAGAAATTTTTATATTAGGAAGGAAAATCATACCTGGAAATAATCATGGCAGATATTCTGAATATCGATTCGCCTTAAGGGAATACAGAATAAATATTGATTTTTACGCTGCTAAAATTTATCAAATATTTATTTTATATACACACACACACATATATATATACACATATATACATATATATACATATATACATATGTATGTATATACACACACAACACACATATATCTATATATATACAGTGGAGCATCGTTTATGTAACGCCGAACGGACTATCGGAAAACGTCGTATAAACGATAACGTCGCATAATTGATTTTCACTTCTAAACCTACAATTAATTTTGTTTTCACTTAATTTTAATGTTTAATGTGTTGATTTACATAAATTTGTAAATTAAACAAAACAAAAACAATAAAATAACCAAAAGAAATAAATAAATAAAAGGGGGGATTAGTAAGTAATTAAAATATGCATACCTTTATTTATTTTTCTTACCATTTTACGTAGTGTTACGAATAAAATGTCTATGGTTGAAGCATTTCAACTCTACTTGACAAAAAGGTTCCTCTTTTGCAGAACATCAGTTCCTTTCCTTTTACAGGCACACACCAAATACACCGCGTGGCCAACTAAAAGTCGCCATACTGATAAGAGTTAGAAGGATAGTCTATTTTCAACTTAAAACAGGTCGGGAAAGCTGTCCATCCTCGCAAAAAACAATGACCATCTCCAATGTATTCCGTTACGCATAAGTTGATTTTTCAGACCCATCGAACATCAGCCTAGATTGTTATCATGTGGGGTACATTTAAACGCGCTTTTTTGTGTCATTCATAGCTACCAGCTTCTGCCCGTTCTTAAAATACACAAGAAAAAAAAAACACCTATACAAAATCAGAAAATCGACGTATAAACGATTTTGTGCGTCGTATAAAAGATATATTTTTACACAAAAATGAATAAGAGTGAATTGGGACCACATTGAAGCGTCGTATAAATGTAAACGTCGTATAAGCGATCGTCGTATAAACGATTCTTTACTGTATATACATATACATATATGCATATACATATGTATATACATATACATATATATATATACATATATATATACATACATATACTCAAAAAATTTTTGAAAATTTTTAATTTGATTAAAATTTATTTTAACTAATAAAGGATAAACAACAACTGTACATATTTTAGATATCTCACTGGCCCGAGTTTACTTTCCTCAAGATCTGCAACCGGCCCACAAAATGAAACCCAATTTTCCAAAGAGCCTGGATGGCAGATTAAAGCACGCTTTTTTAACGGGTTTGACTGAATGAAAAAAAAGAAATAAATAAACGGACCGCTTCCAGCTGAATCAAAGATTGCGGCCGACGATTAAATGGGCCGACCGACAAGATATAAAAAATTAAATGCATGAAATTAACCCGACAAAATATTAATAATTTTTAATTGACGTGACCGGTGCAACTATAAATAGGCTGAGCGATCCGATGATAGTATTGGTAACATCAATACAGAAAACATATCTACCGTAACATTGGACAATTATATCGGGATTAATTTCTTCAGTAGACTCGGGTTAGGACCGGGATCAAGATTAACATTTTCTCTGCTGGTAGCACTGTTACCAGCAGTTTTTGCCCTAAAAATTGATGTAAAATGAGACGTAATAATGATTAAAAAAATGCATTCCAATTCTACTGGAATTTTTACAGCAAAAACTGCTGGCAACCATGCTGCCAGCAGTTATTTCCATAAATTTATGGGATTATTTTAGTGTACATATTAAATCTATGGAGTTACACTTAAACATCTGCTTGTTAAAGTTAGTCGAATGGGAGAATTTTTCTTAACATTTTGTTTTGGAAAACATTTAAATTATTTTTTACATGGAATGGCTATGTTCGAGCCTCTTTTGTACAATTTTTTTGTTAGCTGTTGTTTTTAATCGGGACAGTTCCATTTTTTGGAACGGTTTCGAAATCAAAAACATCCTTATAAAAAAGAATCTGGAAATAAAATTTTAAAAGTAAAAAATGGCATTTGTAGAGATAAACTTCTACTTTGCAATAAAAATAAAATCCTTTAAAAATATTGAAATACAAACGAAATACCTTAAAAAAGTTAATTAACTTAACGAGTGAGGGTCTTTCTGTCTGACTGAAGTAGCCTCGTTGGGAATACAATTCTTTTTTTGTAAAAATAAACGTGTAATTATGAACTTTTGGGAACGGAAAATTTGGAAATGTCCATTAATAAATTACAAAGAATTTTTTTTAAATATCTTTTTTTCTGTTATACAGCTTGAAAATCTACGAAGCTTTTAATCACCTTTATATTTTATTCTGAACATCCTGTTCAATAAAAAACTACGTGTTGCTGACGAATACCGACTGGCTTTTTCACTAAGGGGCTGTCAATAAATAACGTTATCAACTTTTGGGTAATTTTGTACCCCCTACCCCCTTCCGGTATCTGCCGTTATCATCTCTTAACCCCCCCACCCAAGTAATGATATCTTTATCAGTGTCAAAAATAAATTTGATTTTAGAATTTATTTCTTTTGTTTGGAGTGATATGCAAAATTGTTTACATTTTTTTTTTTTTTTTTTTTTTTTTTTTTTTTTTGCTTATTTTATGGATTCAAATGAAGAGAAGTTAATAAAATGTCCCTTTATATCCAATAATACTTTAAAGAAATAGTTTCTATTTAAAGGTGTTTCATAATAGCTTTTTGTTACACAATGCATTCTTCAGTAATACTGTCTTGCTACACTTGCCCTGCACGGAGGAAAGGAGGAGGGTAACAATTCTTATCACCAAAATAAGTGGACCACATTCTTTTTCTTTTTCTTTTATTTATTAGTAAACACGAACTTCAATACAAATATACTTCATATATATTTCCTCGAACACCGATTATAGATGCATACGCACATGAGAGAAGAATAAGAATGTCAAACGTTGAAGTATTCCATATTTCAGAATTAGATAATTTTATAAAAATTTAGTGATTTTATGGATAACTTTGTATTTTCATAAAAATAGATAACAGACCAAAAAAAGGTAACATACTATTTTGAATCAAAGACAATGTTAGAAATAAAAAGAGAAAATTTTGCTTGGATAAAAAATTACATCGATATCAAAAGACAAACTCCCCATCCCCCTAGAGATATCTTACGATATCATGTGCCAGACGCCCCCCCCCCTCCCCCCTGAAATGATAATGTTATATTTGCACAGCCCCTAATAGATGTCATCGACTAATCTCGATAATGAATCAATTGAAGTTACTGAAAAAATAATACCTCGAAAAGTATTTCTGAAACATTTGTTATACAAACTGCGTTAGGAATCTAAAAAAAATGTATTTCTATTTCTTCTATCATCAATAGAAGAAAGAATTGTATTCGAAATTTTTTTCGACTTCCGTTTTTAAACATTTACACGCCTTAGGGTTCAGAGATTCCAAAAAACATGTTTTTATAAAATGTCTGTCATGGTTCATTCCATACAAAATGAGAAAATCAGCTATGGCTGTCATGTCTCAGATTTTATTGAAAATCATCATATTAGTAGATCACAATTATTTACGGGGAAACGCAAAGTATTAAGTTTCAGACTTGTTTATTTCAGTAAAAAAATTTACATTAAAGTTGATACGAAATCGAGGTCTTGTGTACATGCTCAAAATTTCAAGTTTGACTATTAGCCTTAGAAATGAAAAGACTGTATTAAAAATTATTCACACTTAAGAATGAACTATAAGTAACAGATTAGCGTAATTTAGTAATTGTGTTTTTATTCCGTAATTTTAAAATAAATAAATAATTAAAAAAATTGAGGAAAAAATGAAATATTTCAGTTATTTCTTTTATAAAGAAGGACACTTATTACAGCTTCAAAAATTTTTGACGTTATAGCTAATGGAATATATTTAATACATCTAAAATTTAATCCTTGCCTTTTTTATTCCTTAATGAGAAAAAAAATAAAACAGTGAAAACTGTTGATTAAAAATTCAAAGTTTTTATCATTTGTTTGGCTTTTAATAAAAGTTTTCAAAAGCTTTAAACTTTTTAATATTATAGATAAAAGTGTATATTTTAAATATACGAAGTTTTTTTTCTTGCTTTCATTTTTTTTTGGCTCAAGAATATTTTAAATTTGAGTAAAAAAAAAAAAAAAAAAAAAGACACTCTTTAATAAATAACTGTATTTTAAACTTAAAATCAAATAACAAATGTAGATGGCAGCACAGATTCTTTTTTTCAGCAAGAATCCAGCGTAAAGTGCGTGTTTTCAAAGAAAGATAACTTCAGAATGTCTCGAATATTAGTTTTTTGAACCCATTTTTATTATGTTAGGAATCCAAAAGGCACTATTGAAATTTTTTGAGGGTATCTTGGCCTTTTTGATCTTTATGGCTCTGCAATATTATTATTGTCGAACCTTTCCATTATTTATTTTGTGCGGATAAATAAGAGGAAAAATTTTGATTTTGTAATTTTTTTTAAAAGTTTCTACGTTTTTTTGATGATGAAGGAAATAAATATCAACTTTCAAACTCGGACAACTCAATCTTCATATGTTAAGATACACCAGTAATCAATTTCACAGATGTTTTTTTAAATCCTTTAAATTTTATAACGTTTATAATTTTTCAAAAATTTACAAATTTTCAATATTTACAACCAATTTAAGATTAATTATGATATCATAGAATTTTTTTTACTCAATAAATATAAAGATTGCTTTTCAGAGATTACAATATTGTAAAAAAGAATAATTTTTGTTGAATAGTTTTCAAGATACAGAACTTCAAACTTGCAACTTTGGACGATTGTGCGCATGCGGTTCTAAATCACAAGTTTTTTAAAGGTCCAAAACAGCTAAAAACAGTTATTTTTCCAGTTATTTTTCGTCGAGATATTTTGCCGAGCTTCATTTGAATATGAATTGAACATGTGTATAAAATTTTATTAAAATCGGCTCCTATGGAGCCACGGCTTTTTTTTACATTTTTGCTCATTTTACATGGAATGACCCTCATGTGAATGTGTGTGTGTCTGTGTGTCCGTATGTTGCCATTGCCCAATCGAAGTGTATGAAGATAAGCATAGAATCGAAACAAATTTTTTGTGTATGTTTTTAGCTGTAGCAAGCAGCTCCTCCTTCAATTTTGAAATATTCCGCTGGAAGAGGGTACTGCAATAGCGAGTTTTGTGCCATTTTCAATATTGTGTCATCAAAAAGTGCATGAAGTTATGCATAGAATTAAATCATTTTTTTTGTGTGTAAGTGTTTGGATATAGCTAGTTGGTCTTCCTTGAATTAAAAAAAAAATTACCGTAAGGAGGCGCTGCAGTAGCAATTTTTGTACCATTTTCAATATTGTACTACCGAAAAATGCATGAAGTTATGCATTAAATTGAAGCAAATTTATTGTGTAAGTGCTTGGCTATAATCAGCTGACCCTCCTTGAATTTGAAAAAAATCCGTCGGAAAGGGGCCTTATAATCGCGATGTCTGTGTCATTTTCATTATTGTACCATCAAAAAGTGTATAAAGTTAGGAATGGAACGGATCTAAATTTTTTGAGCATGATTGTTTTTGGGTATGGCAAGCAAATCCTCCCTGAATTTGAAAAACATCTGCCTACCGTTCTATTGTCCATGGGCTCGTGCATAGACGGGATTTCGCGTTCTTCTAATCTGGTTATTTGTAAACAGCTGATGATAACATAATAAGGTAAAACTATTTATTTTAATAAATATCATGATCCAAATTAACTCGTGCTTACTCCGATTACTGACTGAAGCAGAAATTTATGATGAAAATCAAAGTTGGAATAGTATTGAATTAATAATATTAAAGTATTAATATGTGTAACTAGCTTTTTAAATATTATATCGTACGTGTGAGATAGAAGAAAGTTTTGGGATTGGCACATCCAACTGGTTCTTCATATACATTTCAAACCTAAAGATTATGTTGTTTTTCAAATATATTAATTTCCTTAACATTCGCGAAGGTTAGGTTCGCAAAAATCTCCGCGAATGTCAAAAATTGTGAATGTTGACACTATTTTTCTGTGCACAAAAGCGGTTTTTTTGTTTGTTTTTTAATGAAGAAAAAAAAAGTAAAGCCTAAAAATATATTTATTAAGCCTTAAAAAGCACATGCTGTAAATAAATTTCAATAATTATAAACATATTGTACAAATTTTAGTTGACAGTTGATGGCTGAAAAAATTTATTAATATATGATTATTTAGAAATACAGATCTTTTGTTTATAAAATTTGTATCTTGTATATTTTGTAGCTGAAGAAAATTTGTGGTCTCGATTGTAATTTTACATTTAAGTCTTCTCACCGGTGAAGGGTCACATTCTATTTGCTTTCTGAAAGAGCAGTTCTTGAATCTATAAAAATTTCCATGCAATTTTAGCCGAAAAATTTTAGAAAATTAAGGAATTTTTATCTTTAGCAACGCCATGTTTTGTTATTCTTGGAATTGATGATCTATATTTTGCCTGAACAAAGAATTTAAATCCTCTGAACTTTAGCTATACAGCACAGCGCAGCCATTTAAGTGATGTCGAATAGTTTATGTAATTGGTAAAACAAAGCGAGTTTACTTTGCAAAACAATGTCCTTTACAAAATCAAATTCGTGAATGTTGAAATGTTTTTCATTTTTACTATCTTTCATCTTGAATAGAAGAAAGTATTGTAACTTTCGACTTCCGGTTTTTGACGCATTTACCCGTTTTAGAAGACAGAAATTTCAAAAATCATGTTTACACAAAATGTCTGTCTGTGTTTATGTTTCGCCATGGTAACATCAAAAAGTGTATGGAGATATGCATACAATTGATTTACTTTCTTCTATCTTCAATAGACAAAAGTAGTGTAGTAATCAAAAAAATTTTCCATTCCATTTTCGACGGAGACACGTTTTAGGTGTTAGAGATTCCAAAAAACATGTGTTTACAAAACGTCTGTCTCTCCGTGTGTATGTGTGTGTCTGTATGTAGCCATTGTACCATCAAAAAGTGTTTCAAAGTTTGGATAGAATAGAGCCAATTTTTTTGTGTGTTTTTGGCTGTAGCAAACAGGTCTTCCTTCAATTTTGAAATATTACGCCGAAAAGGGGCGTTGTAATAGCGATTTTTGTGCCGTTTTCAATATTGTACCATCGTAAATTGTACGAAGTTATGCATAAAATTGAACCTTTTTTTTTTTTTTTTTTTTTTTTTTTTTTTTGTCTATGTGTTTGGCTATTGCTAGTTAGTCCTCCCTGAATTTGAAAAAAAAAAAAAAAAAAAAAAAAAAAAATCCTGAAAAGGGCCGCTGCAATAGCGATTTTTGTACCATTTTCAATGTTTTACCATCGAAAAATGTATGAAGTATTGCATAGAATTGAACCAAATTTTTGCGTAAGTATTTGGCTGTGGCTAGTTGGTCCTCCCTCAATTAAAAAAAAATCCATTGGAAGGGGGCGCTGTAATAACGAATTTTATGCCATTTTCAATAATGCACCATAGAAATGTGTATGGAGTTATGCGCAGAATTGATCCAAATTTTTTATGTGTTTGGCTATTGCTAATAGCAGCGCCGTGCGAAAGGGGTGGCGAAGGGGGCGGTCGCCTCGGGCGCGAAAATTTTTGGGGCGCCAGATTGAAGCTTTGCCCCTGGCGCAGTTTTCTCTTCGCACGCCCCTGGCTAATAGATCCTCCTGAATTTGAAAAAAGTTCGCTGAAGGGAACTCTTTAATAGCAATGTCTTTGCTATTTTCATTATATTAAAAACAAAAAGTGTATGAAATTAGGCATATAATTAAACCGATTTATTCGTGTATGTTTTCGGCTATGGCCTACCTAAATTAGAAAATTTAATTTTCGGAACAGTTCGGTATTGCTTTTGTATTAATCATCTTCCGTTGTAGATCTGAGTTCCTATGTTGAAGAAAAATGCCTCCATTTATTTAAACTCGTGTTGCTATTACTCCTCATAAGCAATCAATAGGATTTAATTCAGAATTTCTGAGCGGTCATTGCTAAACTTCAATATTTTTCTTACAGAACTAAAGATTTTTCTCACGACTAGAGTGGATAAAAACATTATTTCTCTGTTAAAACTGTAATTTTCCTGCCACAATTGTTGCATCAAATGAAAGATGGTCAGAAAGAATTTGTATATGTGTCTATGAATTAAATTTTCCTGAAAGACAGAATTGAAACCACTTCGTTAAATGAAAAGCAGCTCCATGCTGCAATGAATCCGTCCCTTAACTGACGTTTTAACCCTTAAATGCGTATTGTATCATTTTCGATACCATAAGTGTTCCTGATTTATTGGGGGTTTTATTCACATATTCCGTATTCTCACCAGAAATTTAAAAGAGCAATTTTCACTTCACTTAATGACAGACTATTCGTAATTAAATAAAGAAAAATTTACTATTTAGATTTTCAGGTATAAATTCTGATTCTTTGAATTGCGCATTTTTTGGAACGCATTCTATCCTGAGCATTTAAGGGTTAATAAAATTTCTTTTTCTTTTCTTAAATCATCCCAACAATATTTCTCCGATGAAAATAAGTGAAACTTAAAGGCTCCTGATGGCTGGAAGTACTATTGGGATGATTTGAGAAAAGAAAAAGAGATCTTATTAAAACATCGGTTAGGTGGCGAGTTTATTGCAGCATGGCCTGCTTTTCGTTCAACGACGTGGTGTCACCTGTATATCTTCCAGGAAAATGTAATTCAAAGACACATATACGAACTTTCTTTGATCTTCTTTCTTTTATCTTTTGTTGCAACACTTCTGACAGGAAAAAGCAAATAGAAAAGGGAGATAATGCACCTATCCACACAAATCGTGAGAAAAATCTTTTGTTCTATAAGAAAAATATTGAAGTTTTGGAATGGCCGCTAAGAAATTTCGATTTAAAGCCTATCGATTAACTTATGGGGAGATCTATCAAAACGAGTTGGAAGGTTGTTGAATTAGTAATTATTAATTGAAGATTTAAATTAATAGAAGACGAGATATGAGAAAAATTAATATGAGGCATTTTTCTTCAGCATAAAAACCCAGATCTACACTTGAAGATGAATAGTACAAAAACAATCCTGAACCATGCCAAAAATTAATGATGTCGAGGAATTATAGAATATTTGCAATCATTAAATTCATAGGTGGGTACGTAATACATCAAATATTTGTTATATACAAATATTCGTTACTTTATTTAATTTATCTTGGTATCCTTAAAGTTTTTACACATGCAAAAATAGTGATTTTTTGTATAATTACTTTATTTTCGTAATAAAATACTCACAGCTGAATTTTGTTGACATTTTTATTAGCTTTTGAGCTTGATGATACGTATTATAAGTAAAAAAAATATTTATTTTGAAATTTCCCCAAAAAATTAATTTTTTTGTTGTACTAATAATTTTTACACTCACTGTGCTAATTCAAAAAATATCTTGAAAGAAAAAGAGATTGCTATAATTTTAAAATGCTAAATTTATTATTTATGTTCATACATTCATGGGAATTTATCAAAATTACTAATTTTAAGATAAGAAAAAATATAATAGTATTCCAATAAAAGCATTATATTAGTAAGGTATTAATTGTTATATCTTTATCAAAGATCTTTATCATCCTATTCCTTTTTAAAAGTGGAAAATAAAGGGAATAACAAGTTAATTTTTGAGGTTTCTACAAAACTGGAAGGAAATAAAAATATGTTTTTGGAATCTAGACACATTAGATTAACTTCCAAGATAAACATGAAACTGCAGCTGTAAACGATCCTTTGTAAAACAGCTTACTTTCACTTTCTGACAAACCAATTGAAGAAGACAATTCTTTTGAGATATTTTTAAAGCTTCCAGGAAAATATTAAGTTTAACTTTTCTTTAAATAAAATAGACTTGCATCAGAAAAATCAATTTGTCGATCTACATAGAGGAAATACAATTTTTTTTTTCAATTGTATTCATTTTAAGTTTCATGGTCAGGATAATCCATGGAATAATAACAAAAGGGAATTCTTTTTGTATTTAAGGTTTTTTTTTTTACATATGAAGCACAGTTGCGTTCATTTTAAACTAACAAGCAAATCAAAAACAATAATTTCTTTAAGGCTCTCATCTGATCTGCTCAACAAGCGCAAAACATTTTGGCACATTTACAAATTTACTTTTTAACGGAACGATATGAAACTGGAAGACCTGACTATGGAAGCGATTTGGAATCGATCTCAGTTTTCCATTTTATGATAATTAAATTACCTATAGAGTTATAAGCGATTTTAATCAAATGATCATGCTTGCTTATGCTTCTTTTTTTCTGCTTTCGTCGGGAAATGCGGTTCAAAACGCGAACTTCATAGACTTGTTCTGAAAAATTTATTGCATTTGCAAAAAGAAAAAAAATAAGAAAAGAAAATTAAGTACGATTAAATAGTTTCTGGACAACAACATCTGCTAGTTTCATGCATTTCCGAACGAAAAAAAACATTAAAACTTATGTCACAAAGTTGTTGAATATTTTAGATTTAAGAACCTCCATGAATTTGCAATCCGATTACATGTTCGTAATTTGTTGTATAAGTAATAAATGTGAAAATGCGTAACTTCCAAATGTTTTCTGTTGTAGGTATTATATATGCATTTTTAAATCATGTTTTCATTAAATTTCACTAAAATGTACAAAAAATAATTTTTTTTAAAAATTAGCTACCAAATTTTTCGTTATTTTGCTAAGTTGGTCAAAATTTTTCACTATTGTGGTAACCTTCCCATTAGTACTTCTTGAACAAATTCTCTTGATTTAAGCTTATATTGATTTCTCCATGAGAAGTCAAGCTATATAATTAGGTATCCGTTGAACAAATTCTCTTGATTTAAGCTTATATTGATTTCTCCATGAGAAGTCAAGCTATATAATTAGGTATCCGTTACGTTTAAATGGTGTTTTAGCGATGTTTTTTGAAAAAGGATGGCGCTTTGCATGTCCCTTTGTCGTCGAATTTTGAAAAATTACGAATCACTTGTTTCTAATTTTAGTTATAAAGAAGGGTGTAAGCGTTCTATCCTACCTTGCAATGTATGACTTTTCTTTTTTATTTTCTTTTATAATCTTTACACTTTCAATATTTTAAACATGGTAAAATATTTCTGCCTAATAAAACATTTTAATACTACTACTACTACTACTACTACTACTACTAATAATAATAATAATAATAAAAATAATAATAATAACGCAATTTGTTCTATTTTGAAACTCTAAATATCAGGGCTATCTAACTAAATCATCAGTGATAAAGAAATTCTACTGTCACTGTGTAACTTAATTAAAAAAAGAGCACAAATTAAAGTGCTTTTATTTACTCTTAAAATTATATATTTGCAAATGAACAGATTCACATTTAATATGCATGGCAAGAAATTATGGATTACAAACGCATTTGTATTTAAAGTGATTTTTGTATGCGCTCTCGTTTTAAATTGAAAACTAAATTTTAAATTAGAAAACAAGTACACTAGAGGAATCGAATAAGTAATTAAGTTTAATAGATCTAGGACTAGATTATGTAAGAAAATGCATGGTAAGATCGATAAAATAACTGATAAGAAATATGAGCAGGTTTATTAAATTATGTTTCACTGCGCATGCGTGAATACAATCAAAAAATAATTTACATAATGTGTTAACTGAATGTATAGAACAACTTTTGTGAAAGTCTCGAAAACATAGCTTGAAAATTCTGAAAGTTATCTTCGATAGAATAAGCTTAAAATCCTAAAGCAAAAAAAAAAAAAAAAAAAAAAAAAAAAAAAAAAAAAAAAAAAGAGGGGTTGTATTTATATATCCATCGACTAGTATCAAATTAATTTTTTTATTTTTTATTTTTTATTTTGTAATTTTGTATTATTTTTAAGCTATTGCATAGCTTTTATCGCGGACTTTGAGCGCGGCGACCGAATGTAGAAATTCCGTAACGAGAAAAATGTAGAAATTCCGTAACGGAAAAAAAACCTAACACTCGGCTAACATCGTTTCAGTTCGGCAGACTTCGGCATGGTATCCTTCGGTAGACTTCGGCAGACATTGACGCGGTATTTTTCAGATATTTAGAGGATATCAAGTCTCAAACTTATGTTTCTTATTTCAGTTACCATAAATCTATAGTTTCAATGATAAAAATTCCTGATAGAATGTGTATAGAAAAGAATTGTCTTAAGATAAAACAAGGTAGGATAATGTAGCTTTTGGTGACAGGAGACCCCCTCCCCCCACGGTGAGGGCCGAAAAGTTAAAATGCTTATAACTCGCAATCTAATTTTCGTAGCGGGCCAAATTTTGTTTGGTGATTTATTATGAGACAGTGTTAATTTTTCGTGACAGGATACCCCCCCGGGGTGGGTCGAAAAATTTAAAATGCTTATAACTCGCGATCTAACATTCGTAGCGCGGCCATATTTTGTTTGGCAATTTATTATGAGACAGTGTTACTTTTGCTGACAGGTGACCCTCACGTTGAGGGTCGAAAAATTTAAAATGCTTATAACTCGCGATCTAATTTTCGTAGTGCGGCCAAATTTTGTTTGGTAATTTATTATGAGACAGTGTTACTTTTCGTGACAGGAGACCCCCCCATGGTGAGGGTCAAAAAATTTAAAATGCTTATAACTCGCGATCTAATTTTCGTAGCGCGGCCAAATTTTGTTTGGTGATTTATTATGAAACGGTGTTAATTTTTGGTGACAGGAGACCCCCCCCCCCCACACGGTGAGGGTCGAAAAGTTAAAATGTTTATAACTCGCGATCTAATTTTCGTAGCGCGGCCAAATTTTGTTTGGTGGTTTATTATGCGACAGTGTTAATTTTTCGTGACAGGAGACCCCCCACGGTGAGGGCCGAAAAATTTTAAATGCTTATAACTCGCGATCTAACTTTCGTAGCGCGGCCATATTTTGTTTGGTAATTTATTATGAGACAGTGTTACTTTTGGTGACAGTTGACCCCCCCACTTGAGGTTCGAAAAATTTAAAATGCTTATAACTCGCGATCCAATTTTCGTATCGCGGCGAAATTTTGTTTGGTAATTTATTATGAGAGAGTGTTAATTTTTGGTGACAGGAGACCCCCCCCCCCCACGGTGAGGGTCGAAAAATTTAAAATGCTTATAACTTGCGATCAATTTTCGTAGTGCGGCCAAATTTTGTTTGGTAATTTATTATGAGACAGTGTTACTTTTCGTGACAGGAGACCCCCCCCATGGTGAGGGTCAAAAAATTTAAAATGCTTATAACTCGCGATCTAATTTTCGTAGCGCGGCCAAATTTTGTTTGGTGATTTATTATGAAACAGTGTTAATTTTTGGTGACAGGAGACCCCCCCCCACACGGTGAGGGTCGAAAAGTTAAAATGTTTATAACTCGCGATCTAATTTTCGTAGCGCGGCCAAATTTTGTTTGGTGGTTTATTATGCGACAGTGTTAATTTTTCGTGACAGGAGACCCCCCACGGTGAGGGCCGAAAAATTTTAAATGCTTATAACTCGCGATCTAACTTTCGTAGCGTGGCCATATTTTGTTTGGTAATTTATTATGAGACAGTGTTACTTTTGGTGACAGTTGACCCCCCACTTGAGGTTCGAAAAATTTAAAATGCTTATAACTCGCGATCCAATTTTCGTATCGCGGCGAAATTTTGTTTGGTAATTTATTATGAGAGAGTGTTAATTTTTGGTGACAGGAGACCCCCCCCCCACACAGTGAGGGTCGAAAAATTTAAAATGCTTATAACTTGCGATCAATTTTCGTAGGGCGGCCAAATTTTGTTTGAAAATTTATTATGAGGCAGTGTTAAATTTTGGTGACAGGAGATCCCCCATGGTGAGTGTCGAAAAATTTAAAATGCTTATAACTCGCGATCTAATTTTCGTAGTGCGGCCGAATTTTGTTTGGTAATTTATTATGAGACAGTGTAACTTTTGGTGACAGGAGACCCCCCTCCCCATGGTGAGGGTCGAAAATTTTAAAATGTTTATAACTCGCGATCTAATTTTCGTAGCGCGGTCATATTTTGTTTGGTATTTATTACGAGAGAGTTTAATTTTTGTGACAGGAGATCCCCCCCCCCCCCACGGTGAGGGTCGAAAAATTTAAAATGCTTATAACTCGCAATCTAATTTTCGTAGTGCGGCCAAATTTTGTTTGGTAATTTATTATGAGTCAGTGTTACTTTTGGTGACAGGAGATCCTCCACGGTGAGGGTCGAAAAATTTAAAATGCTTATAACTCGCGATCTAATTTTCGTAGTGCGGCCAAATTTTGTTTGGTAATTTATTATGAGACATTGTTACTCTTGGTGACAGGAGACCCCCACCCCAACGGTGAGCGTCGAAAAATTTAAAATGCTTATAACTCGCGATCTAATTTTCGTAGCGCGGCCAAATTTTGTTTGGTAATTTATTATGAGACAGTTGAAATTTTTGGTGACAGGAGACTCCCCCCCCCCATGGTGAGGGTCGAAAAATTTAAAATGCTTATAACTCGCGATCTAATTTTCGTAGCGCGGCCATATTTTGTTTGGTAATTTATTACGAGACAGTTTTAATTTTTGTGACAAGAGACCCCCCCCCCCCCCCCACGGTGAGGGTCGAACAATTTAAAATGCTTATAACTCGCGATCTAATTTTCGTAGCGCGGCCAAATTTTGTTTGGTAATTTATTATGAGACAGTGTTAATTTTTGGTGACAGGAGACCCCACGGTGAGGATCGGAAAATTTAAAATGCCTATAACTCGCGATCTAACCCTCTAAGCGTTTAACCCGTAATATTCCGTACACTAAACTCCAGGTTTCACTGCAATATAAGCAATGTTTAAAATATTATAATTCTATAAATTTAATGAATTTTCAAAGCTTTGAAGAATGATTAAGACTCTCAAGGATTACATTTATATTCCTAAATAAGATTTTTTATGTAATATCGAAAGAATCATATTTTATTAGCATTTAAAACAAAATGCAGAGAAAACAACATTACAATTTTACCCATTTGCAAGACGCTTGGAGGGTTAATATTCGTAGCGCGGCCAAATTTTGTTTGGTAATTTATTAAGATTACATGCATAGCTTTTATCGCGGGCTTTGAGCACGGCGAAAGAATCTAGCAATTCCGTAACGAGAAAAAAACCTAACACTCTGGCTAACGTTGCTTCAGTTTGGCAGATTTCGGCACGGTATCCTCGGTAGACTTCGGCAGACATTGGCGCGGTATTTTTCAGATATCTTGAGAATATCAAGTCTCAAACTTATGTTTTTTATTTCAGCTACCATAAACGTATAGTTTCAATGATAAAAATTTCTGATTAACCTACATGTATTGTAAGATAATAAAAATATTTTAAACGATATTAACTTCTCATTTATTCAATAAAAGAAAAAAAAAATGTTTTGTTATCGGTCATCACGCTCAAAAAGTGTAACTTGAATTAATATCAAAGGCAAAAAAAAAAAAAAAAAAAAAAAAAAAAAAAAAAAAAACTGCATAAATGAAAAATAAATAAATAATTATAATTGCATAAGTTGATAAAAAATGCTATGCAATAGCTTTACCGCGGCAATCCCCGAGTGCCACAAGTATTTTTTAATTTTGTAAATTTTGATAATTTACAAAAAAAAAAAAAAAAAAAAAAAAATTAAAACCAGAAATTATAAATAATATTTTTAATTTCAATAATTTAATGTACTACATTATTGCATGATGAAATAATCAAACTTCTAATGTAGACTTTAATCAGAACAGTGTTGATGCGATCTAGGGTTGTCACACGAGACTTTAGATTATCCTTATACAATACTGAAGAACATTAAAAAAGTTTCATTTTTAGAAGAAATCTACCATGAAAATTAGAAGGGAAAAAAAATCTAGTGAAATAAAAAGATCGCATTTCAGAATGCAATTTACCGCTTATAAGCTGTTAGACAGCAAAGTTTTTGAAGACAAGATGGCATGAATTCCCAATAGCGCATGCACGCAAATAGTGTAGAAAAACATGCGATATGTATTTACATGGACAATAAATAGGATGCAAACATACAGTAAAGTGTAGTAAAAAAAACAAGACACTCGAAAAATCATATTCGAAAGTTTTAACTCTTCGAAATGATGTCAGGTACATAAAATGGCGCTCCAGGGCAGCAGTTTGCATACATGTAAATAACAACAATAAAATTGTAATTTAACAAATTACAACGACTATTTGGTAAATGATATTTTCAAACACTAAAATTTTAAAGACATGTAAATAAATTCTACATTTAAATTAATAATGATAATAATAAATATCATTTTTAGGATGATCATAACGAGTCACATAATATTACGCCATGCATTAAACATTTGTTTGTGTTACGGCTTCACCATAACCTTGTATATCGCGTCTCTATGGCGCATTCTTTAACATTGAATGTCGCGCGTCTGCTTGGCGCATTCTATTGTACTTTAGGTTTGCCGTTTTGGAAATATATTGGAATACATTGGAATATCGTTTGTTATTGTTTTGGTTTTATCGGCGTGTTAAAACTCGCACAACACATCATAAGAAAGGGGGAGATAATTAAATTAATTCCACACATTAACACCATAATGACAACAAACTCTAATCATTTCGCTAGCGCATTTTATTTACATGTTCCATCATCGCTGTCCAGAGCGCATATATACAGGTACATACAGAATTAAAACAGATTCACTACAGGCTCCATCTACAGGCTCTTTCCACATAACACTCAAGATATAACATATTAGGATGTAACATACTGGGCGTAACATACTGGGGCCCCATGAACACGTCATCATCATAAATAAAATAAATATATAACAAATTGACACATTAATACAATACACAATGTAAACATAAAAATATATAACAATAATATTACACAATAAATTCACATTTATATCTAGAAATTTAAATAATTTCACAAAGAAAAGTTAATTTTCATTTATTGGCAGTTTGACTAATTTGTGGATTGGTCTTTTAAGTTCACCTATGGCAGTTTTTAAATTCACTGATCTTACTCTGCTGTCAGAACTTTTGAAAATGTCAATTATTCTTGCCATTTTCCATTTCAACGGTGGCAAATTATCATCTTTGATGAGCACTAAGTCGTTTACACATAAATCTGCTGTCGGAAATTTCCACTTGTTGCGCACTTGCAACTGTGTAAGATAGTCCTTAGACCATGCTTTCCAGAATGACTGGGAAATATTCGTAATCAATTTCCATCGATCTCGAATTGAAATTTTCATATTTGTAATGTCTGGTTCGGGAACACTCTTTAAATCTGACCCAATGAGAAAGTGACCTGGAGTGAGGACTGAAAGATCATTTGGGTCCTCCGAAATAGCGACTAATGGGCGAGAATTCAGAACTGCTTCAATTTCCGCCAAAACTGTTGCAAATTCCTCTTGAGACAAGATCTGCGACCCAATAATTCGTCTCATATGGTACTTCATTGATTTAACCGTTGCCTCCCAAAGACCTCCAAAATGGGGAGCAGATGGAACATTCGTAGTCCATTTTATACTCTCATTGTGCAAGTAGTTGCCGATTGCTTCTGATGCAGCGACTTTCAAATAATTCTTTGCTCCTATATAATTAGCACCACAGTCACTGAAGATCTCTATTGGCTTACCTCGACGTGCAATGAATCTTTTCAACGCAGCTATACAGGCGCTGGCACTCAGATCACTAACAAGTTCCAAATGAACTGCTTTGGTAGAGAAACATACGAAGATACAGACGTACATTTTGACTGGCTTTACTCCCCTACCACGTCGAAGACTTATTAGAAAAGGTCCACAAAAGTCGGTGTCACAACAAATGAACGCTCTTCCTTGGCTCACTCTTGATGTTGGTAAATCAGCCATGATTTGTTTCGAGAATTCGCTGCGAAATCGTGCACAGATAACACAATTTTTTATTGCTTTACGGATAAGAGACTTCGCACCCACAATCCAATAGGTTTGCTTCACGGCAGAATTTATTAGCTGTACTCCTCCATGTAAGTATTTTAAATGATAAAATTTAATTAACAAGGTCGTAACTGGGTGATTTTTAGGCAAAACTAAAGGATATTTTGCAGTCTCTGGTATGTTGGCATTTCTTAGCCGTCCACCAACTCTTAAAAACCCACGATTGTCCAAAAAAGGATTTAAGGAATTTAAATTGCTGGTTTTTAGAATTTTTCCCTTCTCCAAGTTGGCTATTTCGTTTGCAAAATTCGCTCTCTGGACTAACTTAATTATAATATCATGCGACCTTTTGAATTCCTCTGTTTGCAAAAACGGAGCTGCAATTTTATTTCTCTTTGCATTATCGATGAATCGCAAGCACCACGCAAGCACTCTTTGCAATTTAGTCCACGATGAAAATTTACTCCACAATTTTTCAACTAACTCTAATTTACCGACCAAATTTTCAGCAAGCTTGACCTTCTGTTCTTTCAATACATATACACTATTGATTTCCGTAGACGTTCTGAATATCTGTTCGGGCCAGCTCTCATTATTACTTCGAAGCCAAGCTGGACCTTGCCACCATTTCTCGTTGTTAACTAAACTTTCAGCAGCAATTCCTCTTGTTAGTATATCGGCCGGGTTGTCTTCCGTAGGACAGTAGTACCAATCACTAGGGTTGGTTTTCTCTTGGATTTCTAGAACCCTATTACCTACAAACTGTTTCCACCTTTTCGCACATCCTTTAGCCCAATATAATGCAATGGTGGAGTCACTCCAATATACTACTCTTTGAATTCTATCCTTAAAAATATTCTTCACATAATTTACAACTCTAGCACCTATTACAAGACCCATCAACTCTAAACGCGGCAAAGTTAAATTCTTTAACGGTGCTACTCTATTTTTTGACAAAATCAATGACACTTTTTTAATTTCCACTATTATCACAATATCTAAAATAAAGAACTGCTCCATACGCACTTAATGAAGCATCACAAAAAACATGTGCCTCCACTTGTCCATCTTTACAATCAACTAAACAAAATCTGGGAATAGTTATATAATATATTTTCTCAATTTCGTTGCACCACTTAAACCATTTTTCCCGCAAATCATCGGGCAACTCTTCATCCCAATCACAACCTGTTTCCCAAATTTCCTGTAACAATAACTTAATATGAACAACAAATGGCGAAATTAGGCCTATGGGATCAAAAATACGTGCTGCTGTTTTCAAAACACACCTTTTACTGTTTTGCAACGTTTCCCAAGATTCTATTAAACCCTTAACTTCCAATGATAATTCATCTTTCTCTGGACACCAATTTAAACCTAAAATCTTCAACTGCTGAACACTTTCTTTCTCTATATCCTTAAAGCCATTTTCTATCCAGAGTTTTTCCAACTCTCTACTATTAGACCTCAGTTTTCTCTAATTAAATCCTCCACTCTTTAAAATATTTACAGCGTCCGAAGATAATTCGAACGACTCACTCACAGTACTTCCTCCAAAAAATAAATCATCTACATATAGAGCTGAATTTAACATTTCAAATGACTTAGGATTGCTATTTTCAAAATTTTTAATGTGATGTTTTATAGTAGCACTCAAAATAAAAGGAGACACTTTACAGCCAAATGGTAATCTTTTCATTCTCATGATTTCGTAATCTTTATTAGGATCATCCGAATACCAAAGAAATTTTAAAAATTTCCTATCTCTCTCTGAAATTCCTATCATTAAAAAAGCTTTCTCTATGTCAGCATTAAACGCTATTTTATGTTTCCGAAAATTTAGAATAACATCAAGAATATTAGGATTTAAATTAGGACCAGTTTTTAGACAATCATTCAAAGACAAATTATTTTTAGATTTGAACTACAGTTAAATACTATCCGAACCTTAGTTGTTTCTTTATCTTCTCTAACAACTGCTCTATGAGGCATAAAATATTCTAGCTGATCCCTCTGACATTTCTCAATAATCCCGTTTTTCAATTGATCGTTTATTATTTCTCGATATTCATTAACAATCCAATTGTTTTTAGAAAAACCCTTATTTAACTCATCAAATCTTTTTTTTGCCAAAAAATAATTACTTTCTAATTCATCACAACTAATTTTCCATAATAAATCAGTTTCGTACCTCCCATTCACAAATTTTAGATTTCTTTCAAATTGATCTATCAATTCTTTATCCGCTGAATTTAATTCATTTTCTTTAATACCTAAAGTCTCGAGTTTCCATAAATTTTTCATTGTTTCATTTAAATCTGAATCCCGTCTGAAACCCACAATGTATATTACCATCATTTATCTGTTCGATACTTCCACTAGCCACGTAGCCAAAACAAGTATTCTGTAATAGAAGTCGCGGATTTTTAAAATATATTTGCCCTGGTCTCAACAACTCATAAAAAATTTCGGCCCCTAATAATACCTCCACTTTTCCAGGGATATTAAATGTATGATCAGCTAAAGCGACTGACTCAGAAACATCCACCTGTATTTGAAATATTTTATGTGGAATAAGATCTGTTATTTTGTTCACTACCAGCATATTTATATCTCTTTGAAAACTCTTATCTCGGTTAGAAATCGTAGTATTTACACACCCATTAACACTTAAAGATGAATCATTTAAACACGATATTACCGTATTCGTTTTATCTGGTTTCAATTGCAAACGATTCACACAGTCTCTGCTTATTAAGCAAGTTTGACTCCCGACATCTAACAGGCATCTCGCTTCATACCACTGAGAATTTTTATCTTTAATCAAAATCAAAGCTGTACTCAATAAAACATTTTTTGTTTTATTTTTTGCCAAACTACTAGCGACCACAGACCTATCTGACTGACTAGGAGGGATGGAAGGAGAAAGCGCATCGTTACTTTCCCCCTCTGATCTACATTATTGGAAACATATGTGAAGCTGGGCGATTTTTCTTTACTCGACTGAATATTTATATTTTCTTTTGGATAGTGGATTAACTTATTATGCGGTTTTTTACAAAAACAATTTTTGCTCTTACAAACTTTTACACTACAATTGGGATGCAAACATTTAAAGCATAGTCTATTTATTTTAACAACATCTACTCTTTCCGGAATTGTAAGACTTTTAAATTTCGGACAAAAATACAGTTCATGATTTTCATTTTTGCATAAAACGCAAGTTTTTATTTCAGAAAAGAACACATTCGAAACTTTCTTTTGAAACGTTGGATTTGGCGATTTATTTCCAAAAAATCTTTTATTTTCATTTCCGTTTTGTTTCCTAAACACATTATTGTCAGTTTTTATTTTATTTTTCGTAGAAAGAAAAATATCACATTCACGACCTAATTGTTGCGGTTTAAAATATGATTCTCCCTGTTTTGCTCCAATGTGAGACATTAAATCACTGTCTAATGAACCAAAAATCTTATCCGAAACAATTAGCTCACACAAAGATTTAAAATCATTCACTTCACGTAACTGACAGTAATATTCGAATGCTGCACTTAATCTTGACGCATATTGGACATTCTAATTTTGATTTTTCCGATTCTTTTTTAATTTTAATTTCTTCAACCACATATTCAACAACAATTCTAACTAAATCCAAGTTATTTAAAAAAGAGTCACTTTTTTCAATTAACTCTTTTAATTCAATAACTTTAGCTCCTTCAGGAATTATTAATCCTAACTCTTCAGCGACGGGTTTTAACTCGTCTTTTTTCAACTTATCTATCACTGACATGATTAAATATATGAATATATTTACACTAATAACACAAGAAATCACAAAATTATTGTAACAACACTGCAAATCTACCAGAAATAACTAAAATAATTTTCTTAAAATAGTTCCTACAACTGACACAAAATCACTAGTTACGAATAAAATACAAAATCACTAGTTACGAATAAAATATACAACTCAATACACAACACTAATTAATTAACATAAGAAAACCACAATTTATACAACTAAACTAAATCTCCGAAAAACCAAACTACATATTACTCACCCCTTTTCTTCGCAACAAAGAAAGCGCGCAAATATTTTGCGCCGTTCTATACACAAACAAATCAAAACGTGTGACTCTACCCACAACTCATGACACCATGTTAATACTCGCACAACACATCATAAGAAAGGGGGAGATAATTAAATTAATTCCACACATTAACACCATTGTTCTGTAAACAATCAAAACTTATTTGGGTTCAAAAATCTTCTAAATATTCTTGAATTTTCTTTTTAAAAATTTTATTACATACTTAGAATTATAGAATAAAGAAATATTGAATTCAAATTATTTACATACTATATACAAAATGTATAATATGTACAAAATATAAATGCTTTTACCTTGATAATTTTTGATCATCATACTAAAAACTGGAAAGATGATCCTTTATGCATTTCTGCGTGCCTTTTCATAAAATTAACATAATTCTTCAATAAAACTCAAGACACGCACGACAAACAAAAAAATGTAAACATTCTCTCTAAAAAAAAATTCTTTTTTTTCCATCAAAAACTGATGCCAACTTTTTTATCTAAACTTTTAACTCATCTCGTAAGATAAAAAATATAAAAAGCAAAGCAGACGAAAAAACAGCTTCGCTTCCATAGCAACGAGTCGCGTCTTATAAATAAATTAAATATCACAATTGCAAATATGCAAACGATTTTCTGTGAATAAACTGGGATAACTTAATTTATCAATTCCTAACATACTCCCACCTTTAATTTAGGCGGAAGCCAAATTAAACTTAAGATCACTTTTGATCAAATTAAGCCCTAATTCAAAATAAAAAATATCTAAATAAATAAAGATAATAACTAAACAATAATAAAATAATAATGAAACATTTAGAGTTCTAGAAAAGTCAGTTCAGAGTTCTAGAAAAAGTCATTTCAGAGTTTTAGAAAAGTCATTTCAGAGTTCTAGAAAAAGTCATTTCAGAAGTCTCTGTACTACTCTACCACTTCTAGTTGTACTGTTTCTCACCATCCACACCACCAAGCTGCTGCTGGATGGATGACTAATAGGGCACAGTTCTTTCAAATAATAGGAGACAGTTCTTTCGAAGAAACTATTGCCTTCCAATACAATGATTTTAAAATGTTATTGGTCTTTCTAAAATTTGAGCCATTATCAGAGTATATAGTAGTCGGCCTTCCTCTCCTGCACATAAATTTTCGAAGTGATTGAATGAATCCTTCTGTCGAGAGACTGGATACAAGTTCCAAATGTATTGCCCTATATACTGCACATGTAAGAAGTACAACCCAAACTTTAGATCTTTGCTTTACGAAAAGAGGGCCAAAAATATCAGCTCCAACAATTTCAAAAACTTTGGAATCTCTGACTCGATCTAGAGGTAGGTGGATTGGAGGTGTAGTATATGGTTTTGCAGAGTATCTTTTGCATCTGTAAACTTAGATAATTGACTTCTAATGCTGCGTCCAGAAGAAATTATCCAATATTTTTCTCTTAAAATGGATCCAACTGTTTGAAGTCCAGCATGACAATTCTTTAAATGACATTCTTGAATCAGACAATTCACTACATGATGTTTCGATGGTAATAAAATTGGATATCTGAAAGAAAACTCGTCATCCCGCTCTAATATCTTTGTTTTTACTCTCAACAATCCTTCTTGATCTTTCATAACCTTTAATCCTTTTATTGCATCAGTAGTATTACCAAAACTTTCAGATTGTATTATTGACCAGAGCGACCTTTCTGCATCTTCTTTTTCTTCAATTGACAATTCTGATGGAAAACATATATTTCGATTTCTGCACTTCATTATGAATCTCTTCACCCAACATACGACATTAATAAATCTACCAAATTTTGAAATTCTACTATATATCATAAATTCATGTGAATTAGAACATAAAAGAGCAGGCACTGAAATTTTCTTCTTTTCCATCATTACTAATTCTTCGTTGGGGCTTGTTTCTGAATGTGGCCAATTTTCTTCTGATAACTTCAACCATTCTGGTCCCTCCCACCATCTCATCTTCAGCAGCTGTTTAGGACTACATCCGCGAGAAGGTAGATCAGCAGGGTTGAGATGACCAGGTACGAAGTTCCACTGTTGAGATTCGGAAAATTTACAAATTTCTCTAACTCTATTGCCTACAAACGTTCCCCATTGATCATTTCTTCGAATCCAAGCGAGAGCAGTCGAAGAGTCGGTCCAATACTTTACTGGTATGGAAATACAATTAAAGGCTTTCAAAACAAATTTAGTCAACCTTATTCCTAAAATACAAGCAAGAAGCTCTAAACGTGGTATGGTTATATTTTTCTTTGGTGCAAGACGAGACTGAGCTCCTAAAAGTTGTACAAAGACTGCGTCTTTATCTTCACAACGTAAGAAAACTGCTGTTGCATAAGCTCTGGAACTTGCATCACAAAATGTATGAATAGACCATTTTTCTTTACAACCATATCCTACACGTCTATTTATCTTCACGTCATTCAAATACTTGAGTTCGCTATACCATTTTTGAAAATTATTCCGGATTTCTTCTGGAAGTGGAGCATCCCAATCTAATTTCGTTGACCAGGCGTCTTGAATTATCAGTTTTGCTGGCAACAATGCTGGGGCTAAAAATCCTATTGGATCGAAGATCCCCTGGGTTACAGCTAATATCTTTCTTTTCGACAGATTTTCTATCTCATCACTAAATTTATGAGCGATCTTCAAACTATCTTCCATTGTGTCCCACTTCAACCCTAAAACCGGAACTATCGTTGTTACATTTTTGCTGAGCACCTTCTTTTCGTTAAGGAAACTGCTGTCTTCACTTTTAATTGGTCCGAATTCCCACATTCTTAATTCCATTTTCGCATCAGCCATGATTTCTGTAGATTTTGAAATAAAATTTTCTAGTTCAGGCACATTGTCGACTGAAGTAACGCAGTTATCTATATAGTATGATTTCATAAGCTTCTCAGCTATCTGTTTGTTTTCTTCATCAACATTACTCAAATGATATCTTATAACTGCACCTAGCAAAAATGGGCTACAAGTTGCTCCAAAAACTACTCTATTGTGTTGATAAACTTGAAATTCGTCAGGACTCTTCCACCATAAAAATCGCAAGAAATGCCGATCTGATTCTTTGACTTCAATTTGAAGAAATGCTCTTCTTATATCGGCTACTACCCCAATAGCTTTCTCACGAAATCTTATTAACACTGCAGGAATTTGTTCGATGAGGTTTGGTCCTTTAAAGAGACAATCATTTAAAGAAGGAGACCTCCCTACCTTACACGATGCATCAAAAACTGGTCGAACACTTGTAGTAAGACTATCTGGTTTGATGACGGGATGATGAGGTAAAAAATGTCCTGGAATCTTGAGTGTTTCATCTGGTACTTTACTTATAACGCCTTCTTCTTCCCATTCATAGAAAACTTTAGCATATTCTTCAAACATTTTCATTGATTTTAATTTCTTTGTTGAATTTATCAATCTTCGTTCAGCTATGTGTCTATTTGAGGGAATCTCACGTTTGCCGTTAATCCAAGGAAGACCTACAATATAGCGACCTTCTATATTTCTATCAACTTCTTTTATAAAATTATCATGAGCGAGTTCTTCTTCTTCTGCTTTAGACAAAGTTTGACAGGGATCTGTTATACCAATTGTCTCTAACTTCCATAATTCTGGAATCTTCATATCTTTTAAAGCTAGGTTCGTGATAAACATATTTCCATAATTTAGGCAAGACTGTGATGTACTTTCTAAACGACCACAAAGTGTCCATCCAAACTTTGTCTCTATTGCTGTAAGACCGCTCTTTAACTGTTTTACTCGACCTGTAAGAAGTTGTCCGTAGTAATCGCTTCCAATCAAAATTTCAATTTTTGGACTTCCTGCTCCTAAATCTGTGATCCATAGTTTATTTTGTTTAAGCTCTTTAATTACTGATTCTTTTGGTATCCGAGGAATATAGTTACAAATTATATCTTGATCCAAAAGTTCTAAGACTTCTTTCGTTTGTTTCTGTCTATCAGAAGAACTTAACTCAACTTGGAATTTATTGTGAGATTTAGCTTCTGTTTGCGTACCACCAAACAAAGTGTGTACAATAGCTTCAGAAGAAATGGGATGTAAACCTAACTCTTCAGCTGTACCTTTTAAAATATAGCTCTTTTGCGACCCACAATCAAGTAACGCTCGTACTTTCTTTGTTATTCGACCTTTAATAACTATTTCTAAAGTCATAAGGGCTACTTCAGCAGAACACTGCTTACTTGCTATGGTGCTTTGAATAACTTCTGGGGTCTTAACTGTATTTTCTGGTTCTTTACACATTGAAATTTCAGGGCATAATAACTCGGTATGGGGTTTAGAACAAACGTGGCAACGAATAAAAACTTTGCAAACTTTAGCGTGGTAACCAAAACGAAGACATTTTAAACAGCAATTTTTATTCTTAATTTTGGCCTTCCGTTCATTAAAGGAAAGAGATCTAGCCCTAACACAGTCCTTGCTTTCATGAGATTTACTGCAAAATAAACAAAGGCGTTCTTTTGCGCTAAATAGCCCTGCCGCAGTAGGTATTTTACTTTCTGCTTTTCTTAACTTTTCTTTAGGTTTGTCTTTAAAGCCCAGCTCTATAAAACTCGATTTGGCTAATTTGAATCTTTCCTCGTTTGCAACTTCTTGTTTCAGAAATTCCATCAAACTTACTATATTTGCTTTTGTTGACAATGCATTATTATTACTAACAACGTTTGATGTAATTGAAATATTATATCGCTGCCAAGCTTTTAATACATCTTCCGATAAGCTAGATTCTATCATGGGATAGAGCCACGCCGAATTGCTTTCTAAACTTAAACCCATTGATTCTAACGATCTTAAATATGCCTCGACTTTTGTAAATAAATCTGATAAGGGAAGTTTATCTTTGCCGTGCGCCTGTACATTAGCTAGAATCAATTTTAGGAATTCTCTAACGTACACTTCTATTAGTAAATCTTTATTCCCAAAACGCTCTTGAAATGCCTCGACAGCTTTGGGATAATTAACTGCGGTCATTGGATAACTCTCTAACAAACGCCTGGCACTGGTTCCAGGTTCTACCGATTGGATAAGATACTGAAATTTGTCACTATTATCCAAATCTATGTCTTCATGAATTTTCTGAAACTGAGACCAAAATGAAAGATAATTTATTAACTGCGAATCGAATGGCTTAATATTTAGTTTAGGTAATTTATAATGCTTTGATTTGGAATAACCGTGATCTGTGCTTTTTTCACTATCATCTTGATTACGTTTATTTGTACCCAATGCTTCGCTAACTTTACGCTTAATGGTAATAAATTGATCTGAATAACTTTCATTTTCCACTACTTCATTTTCAATAGCCTCTTCATCGCATTTATCATCATCTAACATGAGTTCAATTATAGCTTCATCAATAGCTTTAATTTCATGAATCAAATTTTCTAATTTACTAAAACCGTCTAAAATTTTGTCCTTATCTAATGACTCGCTGTTAATTTCTTCATTCAAAACATTTAAAGTTCTGGTAAATGACGAACGTAGTGGTGTACGCTTTTTCTTTAGCTTATTCATCTTAGAAAAATTAAGTAGTAATGCACAGCTTATGAAAACACTATACGCTATAAAAACAATTCAATATCTCAACAGTATTATTCAAATGTCCCTGTTCGGGCGCCAGATTTGTTTTGTAAACAATCAAAACTTATTTGGGTTCAAAAATCTTCTAAATATTCTTGAATTTTCTTTTTAAAAATTTTATTACATACTTAGAATTATAGAATAAAGAAATATTGAATTCAAATTATTTACATACTATATACAAAATGTATAATATGTACAAAATATAAATGCTTTTACCTTGATAATTTTTGATCATCATACTAAAAACTGGAAAGATGATCCTTTATGCATTTCTGCGTGCCTTTTCATAAAATTAACATAATTCTTCAATAAAACTCAAGACACGCACGACAAACAAAAAAATGTAAACATTCTCTCTAAAAAAAATTCTTTTTTTTCCATCAAAAACTGATGCCAACTTTTTTATCTAAACTTTTAACTCATCTCGTAAGATAAAAAATATAAAAAGCAAAGCAGACGAAAAAACAGCTTCGCTTCCATAGCAACGAGTCGCGTCTTATAAATAAATTAAATATCACAATTGCAAATATGCAAACGATTTTCTGTGAATAAACTGGGATAACTTAATTTATCAATTCCTAACAACCATAATGACAACAAACTCTAATCATTTCGCTAGCGCATTTTATTTACATGTTCCATCATCGCTGTCCAGAGCGCATATATACAGGTACATACAGAATTAAAACAGATTCACTACAGGCGCCATCTACAGGCTCTTTCCACATAACACTCAAGATATAACATATTAGGATGTAACATACTGGGCGTAACACGGCGATCTTAGCGGACCTATCGTGTGTTCGCTGGATCATTATTCTTTATTTAAAATGTAAATATAGTGTGTAAATGATTTGTATATAAAGAATTTTTAAGTATTATTAGTAGTAATAATTGAACCAGCGACCCAATGAGTGTTTTAAATATACTCGCATCATTCGACAGTTCGTTATATTAGTCCGCGCACCGGGAGGACTTTCGTTTTTAACTCGTCGGTTGCTTGTTCTTTTTTGTATTGAAATGGCTACAATAATTAGTTTGAATAGAACAAGAGGCTCTTTAAAAGCCCAGTTAACACGGTTAGAAAATTCTGTAAATGAAAAAACCTAAGAATTGTCTAGAATTCAAATTGAAACGAAAATCAAGAATCTTCAAAAACTGTCTACAAACATCGACGCCTTACCCCGAGATTATTATATAACAGCACCTGAAGACCATGACTTAACTGAAATAGACGCTTCATTCGTCGAAATGGAAGAGCGAGTAGAACAGCTAGAGGTAAGTTTCAATCAATTATTATATTCTAATAAAATAGAAACTAAAAATTCGGAATGAAAGATAAATAACTGTAAAATAAAACTTCCTGACATACCTCTTCCGCTATTTAGTGGCAAATATGAAGAATGGAACATGTTCAAAATAGAGTTTAATAATATTGTTACGAATAATGAACAACTGACTGATGTTCAAAAACTACATTATTTGCATTCCGCACTAAGAAATGAGGCTAAATTATTAGAAACTCCAGATGATACATTTGATTCGTTGTTTAAAGCGTTAGAAAATAGATTTGAGAACAAAAGAATCGTTGTTAATATACATTTAAAGGCTGTGTTAGATTTTGAAAGAATTTCACATGAATCATCTAAAGAATTAACACGTTTATTAGATGTTATAAACAAAAATATCAGGGCTCTAAATAATTTAGGATTTGAGAGAAATAACCTCTCTGACATCTGGTTTACAACTATAATTTTAGAAAAACTAGATACGGAAACAAGAAAACAATTTGAACTGTCAATAAACAACTCTGAAGTTCCTAGTTTTGACAGTTTAATGGACTTTTTAGAAAAAAGAAGCCAATCGCTCGAAAACATTAATAGAAGCAATTTAACTAGATCAAAAATCCCTAGTGAAATAAAACCAAAATCTTATTTAGTAAATACGAGTTCTGAAAAACAGTGTATTATTTGTGACGCATTTCATCCCCTATATGAATGTAATAAATTCTTAAATATGAAATTTGGTGAAAGATTTGCTATCGTTAAAAAAATAAACTTTGTCTGATATGCTTTAACAAATCACATTTAGCAGCTAACTGTGTTTCGAAACATTTATGTAAACATTGCAAATCCCCCCACAACATTTTATTAGATAGAGATAAAGAAATCGGTTCCAGTAATGAAACTCATTTCCAAAGGACAGGTGTTGATCAGACAGTACGACGCCTAGAACCAAGTCCGACGCCTTCATTCTCGCAAAATCTTTCTAATTGCTTATTCGCTTCAAATAAAACTGTTATATTGTCAACTGCAGTAATTGACATAAAAACAAATAAAGGACATTTTATCCAGGCAAGGACTCTCTTAGATTCTTGTAGCCAAATAAATTATGTGTCGTTTGAATTTACAAAGAAATTGGGCTTAAAGAAATCAAAGGTTT
The DNA here is from genome assembly GCA_964019185.1 of Maratus speculifer. NCBI lineage: Eukaryota > Metazoa > Arthropoda > Arachnida > Araneae > Salticidae > Maratus > Maratus speculifer. Next base: position 118,487,409 of record OZ025291.1, read on the forward strand.
TTGCTCCAATATCGGGTTTGAATAACACAACCACAACATTAAATTATAAAATTAAAACTGTGATTTCAAATAAAAATAGAGATTTCACAAGGGAACTGGAATTTCTAGTAGTGCCAAAAATTACAGAAATAACCCCACTTACACCTATTCGTATAGAAATTGCTGAGATTCCTACAAATATCTCTTTAGCAGATGCTGAATTTTGTATCCCTGGGAGGATAGAATTGGTGGTCGGCGAGAAATATTTCTTCGATTTATTAAAATCAGGTAAAATTCGCAGCTCATCTCAAAACTTGTTATTTCAAGAAACAGTGTTCGGATATGTTGCTAGCGGTGTCATGAATACTTCCTCAGATGATTCCCAATATTGTGGTCTATTAACCAGTGAAAAAATAGACGAATCCTTAAGAAAATTTTGGGAAATCGAAAATATTAATGATTCTAGTTCTCTACTAAGTAATGAAGAGAAATTTTGCGAAAATCATTTTGAAATAACTCATTATCGAACTTCCAATGGTCAGTATGTTGTTAGCATGCCTATGGAAGATGCTACACTCTTAGAAGAATCCAAAAAACTAGCCGAAAAAAGGCTCGATCAAGTTTGGCACCGATTAGATAGGGATTCGAATTTACAACCTCTCTATTCGGAATTTATGGAAGAATACAATAACTTAAATCATATGGAATTAGTAGAAAAATCGAAACCCGTAAAGAACCTTTATTATATACCACATCACGGGGTCTACAGGCCAGAAAAAAGTAGAACACGCTTGCGAGTCGTTTTTAACGCTTCAACGCCAACGACATCTGGTTTGTCATTGAATGACATTCTTTTAAAGGGCAAAATTCCTCAACAAGAATTATTCTTAATTATGATACGTTTCCGAAAACATCGATATGCGTTCACAGCGGATATAGAAAAAATGTATGGAATGGTATTAATTGATCTATCACAGCGAGATTTTCTTAGAATCTTGTGGAAGGACAGTATTAACGCGCCAGTGAAAACTTATAAACTTAATACAGTTACTTTTGGGACATCTAATGCTCCTTATTTAGCAACTCGTGCTCTTAAACAATTAGCTCTTGATGTGCAACCAAACTTACCTCTAGCATCGTCAGTCGTTTTAAAGGATATTTATCTAGACGATCTTCTTTCCGGGGAATCGACTGTCGAAAAGGCGAAAATTCTAAAGTCCCTGTTGATAGAGCGTTTGAAGCGTAAAAATATGAAATTGCACAAATGGTGTGCAAACCACCGAGAATTACTTGAACCTAATGCTATGGCTGCCACCGAATATAATTTCGATGATCAAACAGATTGTAGTTCAGTAAAAACATTGGGAGTTCTCTGGGAACCTCTAAGTGACTGTTTTTTCTATAAATTAAAGATTCATAACAAGGACCTTTATAGTAAACGAGATGTTCTCTCTTTGATTTCAAAAATATTCGATCCACTCGGATTAATTGGCCCTGTAGTAACAAGGGCTAAGATCTTCATGCAGAAAACTTGGTTAGCTAAGATAGATTGGAATGAGCCATTACCAGATTCCATAGCGAAGGAATGGAATGATTTTGTTTCCACTCTTTCAGAATTAGAAAATTTAAAAATCCCTAGATTTGTTTTTCGTGAAGAGCGCATAGTCGTACATGGCTTCGCAGATGCCCCTTCTTTGGTATATGGAGCCGCCATATACATCCAGTATATACCAACTGAAGGTTCTCCTGATGCACATTTACTCTGTAGCAAGTCTAGAGTATCCCCCATAAAAACAGTGACAATCCCTCGTCTTGAATTATGCTCATGTCTCCTCTTAGCAAAATTAATGCATATAAAGTTATACCGTCACTTGGCATTCCATTAGAAACTGTTCTTCTCTGGAGCGACTCCACAATATCACTGGCATGGATTAGAAAATCTCCCCACCAATTGAAAACATTTGTGAGTTGCCACTGATAAGACCTCACGGACTCTTATCACTGGCAACATGTATCATCGGAAAATAATCCTGCTGACGTCCTATCTCGAGGTCTAGATGCTAAAGAACTGACCAACTGCAATTTTTGGTTTAGTGGACCAAATTTTCTTCGGGACAGAGTTCAATATGCAGAAAGTTATCCAGTACACCTGGAAAGCAACACTGACTATAACTCAGAATTTAAAACTGAAAAGAACAGTAATTTTTCACTTGGAACTGAAAATTGTTTTTATAATTGTTTATTCTCTTTAACTAATAATTTTTTGAAATTAATTCGTATTACTAGTTATATTTTTAGATTCATAAATAATTGTCGAAAGGGTAAGAAAAAAAAATATGGTGCCTTACCTACTACTGAATTGAAAGTTGGAGAAGTTTTCCTAATTAAACAGGTACAGTATTCAGCCTTCTCTGAAGAGCTTAAGCATTTGAAAAACCAGAGGAGCATTTCAGGTAATAGCAAATTAAAATTTTTAAATCCTTATATAGATTCAGATAATTTAATTAGAGTTGGAGGTCGTTTAGCCAATTCCAGTCTGACCTATGAGAGAAAACACCCTTTAGTGTTACCACATGATCATAAATTAAGCGAAATGATTTTTGAATATTTTCATTCCAAATTTTTCCATTTAGGGTCACAATCATTGTTACAACATGTCCGGCAAAAATATTGGGTAATAAATGGGCGATCTTTGGCTCGTAAAATAGTTCACAAATGTGTAACGTGTTTTAAAAACAAACCAATAGGGGCAAATCAAATTATGGGAAATTTGCCAGCCGAACGAGCAAATCCTAGCCCGCCATTTCAAAAATGTTCAATTGGCTTTTGTGGACCCTTTATGATTAAGTATAAAAATCAGAGAAATGGGATATATAATAAAATTTACGTTTCAATTTTTGTTTGTCTTGCCACAAAAGCAATCCATTTAGATATAGTGACAGATTTAAAATCTGAATCATTTATTGCCACACTGAAACGATTTTTCGCTAGAAGAGGTAAAAGCTCAACCATAATGTCGGATAATGGGACTACTTTTGTGGGTACAAATAAAGAGTTAAAGAAATTACATGCCCTTGTATGCAAACCCGATGAAGCTTTGTCAAATTTTTTGGCTTCCGAGACTGTTGACTGGAAATTCATCCCTCCTCGTGCACCCAATTTTGGTGGATTATGGGAGGTTGGGGTGAAATCCTTTAAACATCATCTCAAAAGAACTTTGGGCAATTCTCGAGTCACGCTCGAAGAATTTTGGACATTAATCACCGAAATCGAAGGGGTTCTAAATTATCGTCCCTTAGTACCTTTGTCATCAGATCCAAATGAAATTGAAGTCTTGACCCCTGCCCATTTTTTGGTAGGTTGACCCATAACTTCAGTTCCTGAACCGAATTTGACCAAAATTGATGATAATAAATCATCACATTGGCAAAAATTAACAAAAATGACCCAAATTTTATGGAAAAAATGGAATACTGAATATTTAGTTAATTTACAGCAACGGAATAGGTGGTATATTGAGAAGGACAACCTAAAGGAAGGGTGTATGGTTATCCTAAAGGAGGACAATTTACCTCCTGGCAAATGGGCATTAGGTCGTGTCATTAAAGTAATATATGGATCTGATAAAAAAGTTAGAGTTGTAGAAATTAAAATAGCAACAGGTATAGTTACGAGGTGTGTCTCTAAAGTTTACCCACTTCCTTCAGAGAATTGATGAATTCTCTTATTTTGAAAGATTTAAATAATTATATTATAATTACCATTATTGTATATTTGTATTTGAACTTTTTATTATGTATAGCAATTTCATTTAAGATTTAAAAAAATTTTAATTCTTAGCTTCATAATTTGTGTAGCTTAACTTTATAACATAAAGTGTAAACTTACGTGTCTTCGTCTCTATATATTCTTGATTAACTATTATTAACTTGTTAAATTTATTAGATTGTTACATTTATTGAGTGTTAATTTGATAACTATCTTGCATACTATTCAAGTGTAATTATTGTTTGTATTATAACTTATCTATTTTGCATTTGGTAAACTTATATTAAGTAATATATTAAGTAATATATTAAGTAATAATATTGAAGTATATTGTATTTTATCGAAAATACTGTATTATTGATTGTAGAATTGAAATTTCTGTTATTTGCAATTGTTTATTGTTACATTTAGTATTATTGTTGAATGTTGGCACATATCAACGGGGTCCGGTATGTTACGGCTTCACCATAACCTTGTATATCGCGTCTCCATGGCGCATTCTTTAACATTGGATGTCGCGCGTCTGCTTGGCGCATTCTATTGTACTTTAGGTTTGCCGTTTTGGCAACATTGGAATATCGTTTGTTATTGTTTTGGTTTTATCGGCGATCTTAGCGGACCTATCGTGTGTTCGCTGGATCATTATTCTTTATTTAAAATGTAAATATAGTGTGTAAATAATTTGTATATAAAGAATTTTTAAGTATTATTAGTAGTAATAATTGAACCAGCGACCTAATGAGTGTTTTAAATATACTCGCATCATTCGACAGTTCGTTACAATTTGAAATCTTTATCGCAATTTATTTTCAAATTATTACTATTTTTTAACGTTTTTATTACTTTTTTTGCCATTGTGGTAACAGAAGTATTCCATTTTTGGACATTAAACATGGACCAATCAGAAAACGAAGTAAATAGGCAACAGAAATATTCCATTTTTGGACATTAAACATGGATCAATCAGAAAACTAAGAAAATGAAATAAGTTGCGGAATTCAATTAATAAAAAGATTTAGATATACTTCAGATTTCCTGGTTTTCTACCGAAGAAACCACCAAGAAAAACTTATTGTGGAGTAATGAAATTTGGACTGTGCATTTGTCTAGTTAACATGTTTAATGGATTAGATTTTCGAGATCACAGGTTAGTTTAAGGTCAATAAAATGCATTTCAAATGGGTAATGCTTTTACATTAATAGTCGATATAACCTCCAGAATCTTGAATGCAAGTCTGCACACGTGCATGCATTGTGTCATACAGTTGCCGAATGTCACTTTGTGGTATGGAGTTCCATACTGGTTGTACTTGCTGTGTCCATACTGTGATGTTCAGTCCTGGCTGGGGATGACATCGGAGTTCTCATCCAATGATATCCCATACGTGCTCCATGATAGACCGATCTGGTGATCTCGCTGGCCAAGGTAACATGTCGACACTCTGTAGAGCACGTTGCGTTACAACAGCGGCATGAGGGTTAGCGTTATCCTGTTGAAACCCCCCCCCCCTTAAATGCCTTTCTTGAATGGCAGCACTACAGGTTGAATTACCAGACTGACGTACACATTTGCAATCAGTGTGTTTGGGAGAACCACGAAAGTGATTCTGCTGATATAGGAAATTGCTGTCGAGACCATGACTCCAGATTATAGGTACAGTGTATTTAGGGCGCAGACAGTTTGGTTGCAGGCGTTACCCTAGCCTCCTTCTAACCAGCACACGGCCATCATTGGCACCAAGGCACAACCCGTTTTCATCAGAAAACACAACAAATCTCCACTCCATCCTCCTATGAGCTCTGGTTTGACACCATTGACGTCGCAAACGGCAATGACTTGGAGTCAGTGGAATGTCTGCGAGAGGGCGCCTTGCTCGGAGCTGTCCTTGAAGTAGCTGATTTCTAACAGTTCGTTGTGTCATTGTAGTACCAACTGCAGCTCGAATTTCTGTCGCAGACGCAGTACGATGCGCCACAGCCGTACGCCGAATACGACGGTCTTCTCTCTGTATTGCCACGTGGTCACCCGGAACCTGATCTTCTTGAGGCAGTACCATACCTTGACCACTGCTTCCAACAATCATACACAGTGGATACATTCCGTCCAAGTCTTTCTGCAAAATCGCGGAAAGAAAATCCACTTTCTCATAGCCCTACTTTACGACCTCTTTCCAACTCGAGGATCGGATGATAATAGCATCTTCGTCTTCTTAAAGGCATTCATGATAAACCTCAACTCAATTGGTCAATTTTTGAAGATAAATAATGCTCACGAACTTTACAGCACTCATTTAAAGCAAACCTGACTTTAAAGTAGTGAGTGGCGCAGTGCCACACTTATGCGCGAAGCATGAAATTTGAATCAATGTCATCTTTCAGATGTATAAACACGCCTACAAAATTTCGTTTAGCTAACACAAGTCTTTATTGGTGTTGGGATTTTTTTTCCGTCAGTATATTTCGTACCTTTGGAAAATTAAAGTGTCATTCCGGATAGTATGTAGGAACATACGATGTAAAAAAAAAAATCCGTTAAGTTTGAAGCAAAAACTACAGGTAGTAATTTTGCCAGCAGTTTTTGCAGTAAAAGTGGATGTAATAAAAAAATGACATCTAATTTTACTGCAAATTTTATGGCAAAATGTGCTGGTAACATTGCTGCAATTACAGGGAGACACAAAAGATTTCAAATAGTATATTCTTTCCGACGTACTGTAATGTTTCCGATGATGGCTGATAGATGAATATAATGCATTTTAATTATGATACTCGCGTTTAAGTTTCTTTAAATCTTTGTACATTATATGGTGTCTATAAATGCTATAATTGATACACAGGGCTACCCAAAAGAGCTCGCCAACGTTACTGAGTATGAGCGTAAATTACTTAAAGGTGGTTCTTAAATAAGGTATGCATTTTTACGCTGAACTGTATTCAATTTACAAAACATTTGTCGAATATAGATAAAATGATATATAGGGCCATGCAAAGAATTGGGTACATGGACGCCAATGAATGATAATTTATAACAATGTGATTTCAGTTTTTTTAAGAGTGTTTTAATTTAAAATAAATTTTATCTTCTTACGGACGTGTAATAAAGGTACAAAGCAAACTACAGGGCTGAACAAAATTTTCAAGTATGTTTCCATTTACTAGTATAAATTGCTGAAAAAGAAATTTTAAGCTTTTTTTCTTGCTAAACCAAATTTTCCCTTATATAGTATGTATATCAACTGACAGATCAAATACAGGGCTGTTCAAAAGTATTGGAATACATATTTGGCTATATACCCTATTTCCCTATATAACGAAGTTTTTTTTAAAGATTTCATGAAGTGTTGGAAGGTGCTTCATAATCTATGCTCAACGCATGATTTTTCTTACTTGTTTTTAAGGGTAAATGTTTCGATATGGTTGTTGCGGTCATCTGCAAAGGTTGCAATTTTTAACTCTCCATACAGCATTTTTAATTTTTCGCGGGGTAAATAAAAATAAGTCTTTCATATTAAAATTAAATGTCACGACTTATGATATTATTTATTATTTATTATTTTTCTTTTCTTTATTAATTATTTTCTTTATTATTCTATTCTTTATTATTTTTCTTTTTCTTTCTTTCTTTTCCCCTTTTCTTTTAAATATGAAATAAGTAAATGTCGTGAATTTTAAATGTTTCTATTTTAAATGAAAGTTGTGTATTTTAAATAAAATGAATGAATGAATGGAAGAATTACATTTGATGCTACTTGATTATCCCGTCCAAAAAACTATCACAAACTATAGGATTAAATGCCAATAATGGATGGCCGTAAATGTCGCATTCTTTTGTTATTAAATATGATACATATGTTTGTTACATCGAGAAAGTGATTTTTAATTCAACTTTTCATTTCTATTTTAATAAATGTTTTACTAATTTATTTGTTCTTTCGTCATTGAAAATGAAATAATGTTTAGCAAAATCGGTCCACGGGATAATCAAATAGTACCTTACATTTTAAATAAAATTAATCGAATGCAAAAAAAAGAAAAAAAAAAGCGAAGGGAACATTGTTTGGCGATTTATCCCCCGCGTCCAGCTAAGATAAATGTACGAATTCTTAATTTTTCTATCTTCCGATTTGGCAAAGGATTGAACAAGTAAATTAAATTATGAATAAAAGTAACCTCATAATATGCTTAGCATTACATTTTAGGGCGACCAAAAAGGTCGCCAAGGGTGGCTAGTAAAATAATAAGTCATTATCCGTAAAAAACAATTTTAATAGATATGTACTGAAACTACACGCTTAAAACACTGAAATTAACACAAGAAAAACGCTATTGTGAATAGCAAAATCTTTGGAGTTTCCATTGTAATTAACTCTTAGTTTTCGGCTGTTACGTAAATACAGCTGTAAATGATACTTACATACGCTATACTATTATTTTAACACAATCAAACTGATTGGTAAATTTATTATACGAATTGGACATCTCCAACTGAGCGAAAAATTGCTCAGGCCGGGAATCGAACCCAGATACTTGGCTGACAAGGGCAATGCTTTTCCTGTTAAGCTAACTGGGCGACTTTCGGCTGGGATTTTTCGCTAAGATAACCTTATTGGTCATTACATCTGGTCTGTCATTTAGACAGCTCGGCAGAATAAACCGCAGGTAATGGAACTCCATATAACGGTGGATACGTAGATATACTATCATAGAAGGCGGCAGCCTTCAAGTGACGCAGCTTTAAACCTACCATCGTCAAAACCTACCATCGTCATAAGGCTAATGACAGACGAGCGATTTTCGTCAACGGAAAAATGAACGCGCGCTTTTCAGAGTGTGGTCGTCTGCTGCGCTGTCCACACGGACGACTCGTTTCCTTCGCGTGAAAAAATGCGAAAAACGTAACGCGTTCCCCTCAACACGCTGGGAACCCGTTGCGTTTTGGCGGATATGGCATATTAGAGTCTGTGCATACGAGCGATGCTTTCACGCAGGAATTTCATTATGAGAGTTTTGTTTTTGCAGTTCATGATCAAATTTTTTCACTGAAATTTTAAATATTTTTAATAGATGTGTCATTAGATGGTTGCACGGACCAAAGTTTTCAGGCCCGGCATGGCGCGACCCATTAAAAAAGAACGGCCCGGTTGACCGGACATAAAAGTTCAGCCCGAACCCCACCCGTCCTGACTGTAATTCTACAATATAAGGATTTTTTTATGGGAAAAAATTGTTTTGGACGAGGAATTCTGACAAGAAATACACATTTTGTTCTTTTTAGGTGCGTTCGTAATTATATAATAATATTATATTCTTAGAACCTATAGTCGTCGTTCAGTCCATCCGTCCGTCTGCATATGACAAAGCATAAACTAACCAACCGAATGTTTTGAAATTTTAAATGTATAATTTTTGCAAACTTTAATCAAGCCATTTCAAATTTTATGAAAATCGGATATATAGTTTAATTACAAAAGCGATCAAAATATTTCTGTTACATAAAGGCCAACCGGAAAAATTGTTCCAAGTGCTTTTATTGGTGTTACAGGTTTTCAAACAGAATAAAATTGATATTCATTTAATGAAATGCATAAAATATACACTCCGTTACAAAATGCAATGCAAAAAATGCTTATTATTTATTTACAGGGTCACACAAAAGAGTTCCGTTACATAATGTTATAGGGTGAAACTTTGTTTACATTGTATTTTAACCATGTTAAACTATTTCACAGATAATGTAATTTATAAATGTTGCTAGGTTTACTATAAGTTACATCCTGTGTCATATAAAATGCATAGTATTTACAGGGGCACACAAAAGATATCGGATGCCATACTGCAACGGAAATATGAGAGATGATTGCTAGAAGTTCATTTTTAGTTGTGATATAAGTTTTTTAACTTTAACTAAATTTCTGCATATTGCATTGTGCGTATAAATGCAGCAGATCATATACAGGGTAACACAACAAAAACTGCACAGATTACAGAATATGAACGCTCAATTGAAATATGAAATTGCTCAACAGGTGGCTCTGCTATACAGCATTCTTCACGATTTCCCTCAATCTCGAGAACTAATATACGGATTTCATTAAACTTTAGATTCAGTTAGTCTTTGACATGAATTAACGTTTTCTACCTTTTGGTGTAAATAGTTCAACAGATGGCACTGCTGTGCTTCATTTTGTTGCGATTTCAGCAACAACTATCATTAGAAATATTGTACGGATTTTCATACAACTTCAGATTTAGTTATTCTTTAATATGACTTGGTATTTGCATTTTGGTGTAAATCACCTAACAGGTCGCACTGCTATATTGCATTTTTCACAATTTCCGGCATAGCCCTGTCTCAAGAACTAATGCATGGATTTTAATCAAACTTTAGGTTGAGTTGGGTGTTGACCTAAGTTGATGCAAATCGGTTTTCCGTGTACATCATCCAACAAGTGGCTCTGTTATGTTGCATTTTACATGATTTATATTATTTTATCGATAATTCTATCTCAAGAACTAATGCACGGAATTTCATATCATTAGAATTCCCTTGAAGGGCATAGATTGTCATTAATTTGGCACTGTGCTAACGAATTTTGAAATATTAACATGTATGGTATAAAAGAAAGTTTTGTGATTGCCACATCCTTCTAGATAATGTTTATAATTTTTATTTTTAAAGAAAGCTGCAATATATATATACATTAATAAATCTGTATCGAAATCTTTCATCTGTTACTATTATAATTAATCCTAATTCCATGTATTGGAGAATCAAAAATCAGAAAAATGTTATACAATAAAATATTCTAAGACGGAATCTTCAAAAAATGTATAATAAACAAGTTGCTTTTTGAACTTGTTTCTAATGTTCATTTTTTATAATGTATATCGTAGCAGGTGTAAATGTATGGGTTTTTTTCACGTATTATTATATTCATTTAGCATGGATTAGCACATTTATACATTAAAGACAGAATTCTGTCGTAAACTGTTTGTTTTTTCAAAAATTTACTGTATGTTAAATTTATTGCCTAGAAATCCACTATTTTTTTAAAAAAGAATAAATTTTAAATGTAGAGTAATGGTGAATTAAACGTAAATGCACTCTTTGATAAAAAGTTTTTGATTATATCAAAAGTTATATTGGGACAAGAATTTTCTTACAGATTGGGTCGAGGTCGGGAACGAAAATTTAGGATCGTGAAGACCTAAGAAGAATGATATCAATACCAGTTCGGTACGGGGAAAAAAGTAGGTTCGGCCTGGTCTGATCCTTCATAATAAAGTAAAGCCCAGGTCATAGTCTAGATGGGCTCGACTCCTTAGCAAAAGAAATACTAGCTTCACCCGGCCCAAGTGTCACGAATGAAAATAGTCCCTTGCAGTCTACGTGAAGTATGTAATTTTTTAAATATAAGAACTTCCGATATTATGTATGGTATTCGTTGTCCGAATTATATAAAGATAGTAATTATAATAATAACTTCGATAGAGACGTGTGGCATCTGTCATTATTTAGAAGAAAAAAAGGTTTGTAAAGAAGAAAAATAACAAAAATCTAATGAAGATCACGTAATTATCTGTAAATTATTTTATTATTATTACTATTATTATTTTGCATACATACAAAGACGGTTTTTCTGTCTTTTTCTTGCTTTATTTCTTAAAAATGTTTTCGTTAAATACCATAAAGAAAATTTCTCGTTCAATTCCTCTTTCATCATCTATTTTTCTTTTGCCGCATTTGTTTGAACGCAGACGAGAAAGCGCTCGCGTGGCAGGTGACGCGTTTTCATGCAAAAACCACCAACGTGAAAATAATCTGTCGTCTGACATTAGCCTAAGGGTAGATGCGGAACTTCATATATACAGCTAACTCAACATCAAAAGAAATCGGAAAAGCCGCCTTCTAATAACTCAGCAAATATTGGTCAGAATGGTCCAATTTTTTTAATATAGTCTTATATTCCCAGTCTAATCCTTTCCTATAATTTTTACATTTCTACGTGCCGTATATTTTTAGATCTCGATAACCATTTTTAAACTGAAAACGATGGTGTTTGTTCCTGATAATGAGATCTAGAAAACGGGCTGGGAGATTTTATTAAAACTTATATATAATATGAATCTCTTTAAGATAGAGGGAATAAGACTTGCCTTGTTTCTAGGAAAACTCTTGTTTGTTATATATTGGTCTTGGAAAATTGGACTATATTAGCTCGCGGATTACATGTTATTCTATGTGTTAGCAGACGAAGACACTGCAAAAAGGCAAATGTAGTAATGGTCACAGTTAAAACACCCGCATCGAAGCAATAAATGTTTTTTAAACTACAAAAACATCTTATCATGTGCTTTAAAACATTCAATAAATATATACTAAATCAAATTTCTATTTATTTTGCCTTTATTTTTCGTAAGAAGAAAATATTACGTTTCTTACATTGGATATTTTTGCATTTTGTGGAAAAAATATTTTGAATCCTTTTTTAAAATAGGAAAATATTTTTTAATTATACATATTCAATATACTTTCTACTTATGATTTTTTTAAGTTTTCAAACAAAAATTATTTTAAATTATTTGTTGTTGGAAAGTCATGTATTCATACGCCTAGGGGCGCCACTTGTCTAGTTTTGTTTTGAATCCGAACCCGAACGCGGCAAGTTACACGGAGCATTTTTCATTCAGGTAGTAATATTCTTACATAATGTCCATTAAATTGATAAAGAAAATGCACGAATTAAAAAATATAAACCAGACAAGATAGAATCATTAAGTAATTTTCAGGTTTTAATAATCCACATGTTGTTTCTTGTTACGCCAATTGAATCTCGCAATGTCAATATACAACGAATAAGCTCTGCAATAAAGTTAACCGGAGAATCTTGCAATGGATTATTAATTAATACAGAATGTGTAACTTTGCAATAAAGTTATTTGCTTGTATTTTTGAAGACTTATGGATTACAGTGTGGAGGCAGGATATATTCAAAATTTTACGAGAATGCCAGTTAAAAATCTGGACTGCATTTTGTTTTGTTTTGTTTTTTGTCAGTAATTTTGGGTGTGCAGCAGTAGAAATGCAGTAATGCAGTTGGCAGCAGTTGTGCAGCAGTAGTAATGCAGTAATGCTTGGCGAAGGAGAGTAACTGCATTAATGCAGTTTACTCTCCTTCGCCAAGGAACTTTTTATGTGTAATGTTTGATAAACAATTTTACCTCTATATATTTTTTGTTTATTTTTTTAATTTTTTTGCTGCTTGAGCAAAGAATAGGTTTGCATTAATCATATAATTAATAAATGGAAACTTACTGGCTTGCTTAAAGTATTGTTTTTAAATACAGGGTACAAAATACATGAATTTTCTTAAATCCCAATTTATTTTATTAAAATTTGTCATTTCATGAAAATAAAATTATTGCATATCTTTTATCTTTGAGTTTAAGTGTTAAAACACTTTTCAATGTTTGCATTTTAACATGTTTTGCAGATAATACATTTTGTGAATTTCACAGAGTTGACTGTATTATACTCTATTATAAGCATTCATTATGATTTCTAGTACATTATTACATTCAAATTACTCTTTTTAAAAATGTAAACAAAAGATGAGCACATTATATTTGTGCAATGTCTGGTCCAAAGTTACACACACTTGATGGACTTTACAATTTCTATATATTGCTTGTTTTAAACTTAAGTGAAATGTTGGCTAAAACATTTTCAGTTTCATAAATTATTTCAATTTGAAATATTTTAGTAATCGCTACTACTGTTATTCCGTCGACCAGTTTCGCCAAATTATACATAATCACATATTTTTTTATTTTAAATAATGAAAAAACAAATAATTAGTAAAATATTAATAAAAAGTCGAAATAAAAATCAATGACATTTTAAATATACAAATTGTATTTAATGTCATTGAATGTGACATTCACAATCATCCATTATTGGAATTTAATCTTATAGTTTGGCGATAATTTTTTGGTCGACGGGATAACCTAGTAGTACCTAGTAATCTATAAAGCTAACAAGTAACATTTATACAACATTTCATTAACTCGATTCCTCTTAAGTAAATTTGAATAAGCGACGGCAAAAATCCATTGCAAGATTATCTGGTTAACTTTATTGCAGACTTTATTCATTGTATATTAAGACATTGCAAGATTGAATTGGCATAACAAGAAACATCCATGTGGAAATATTAAAACCATGAAAATTACGTAATGATTCTATCATGTCTGTTCGATGGTTTTCAATTTGTGCATTTTCTTTATCAATTCTATTCTAAATAAATTCTACCTGAATGAAAAATGCTAATAATGCGTTCTGATTCAAAACAAAACTAGACAAGTGGCGCCTTCTTAATATGGAATATAATATAGAATGTATGAAAACTTATGAATTAGAGGGGGGAGGCAGGGTATATTCAAAATTTTATGAGAATGCCAGGTAAAAATCCTGTATTGTACTTTTTTTTGGTTTGTTGTCAAAAACTTTTTTCTCATGTCTATGAATAAATTACTCCTTGCACCAACATAAGATTTTGTTGTCAGTGGCACAGCCAAGGGGTGTTTTTGTGAACTACATCCATGAATCGCTAAAAAAAAAAAAAAAAAAAAAAAAGCAAATTGCATAAAAAATGGGAATTACGTCCACAAATTGCTTAATGTGAATTACGTCCATGAATCATGTAAAAAAGCGAGAATTATATTCATAAATTGTATGAAAAATGCAAATTACGTCTATGAATCGTGTAGTAAAACATAAATTATGTTCATAAATCGCTCAAAAAACACGAATTTTGGCAGCAAAAAGCTGAAACGGAAATTACCTATATAAAACGCATAAAAATAGCGACTTGCATTCATGAATTGCATAAAAAATGTGAATTACGTTCATGAATCACTCAAAAAACGCAAATTACATCCATGAATTGCATAAAAACGTGAATTACGTTCATAAATCACTCAAAAAATGCGAATCACTTCAATGAATTGTGCAAAAAAACACGAATAACGTTCAGAAATTGCAAAAAATGCGAATTACGTCCAAGAATTGGTAAAAAAAAGTGAAATACATTCACAAATCCTATAAAAACACAAATAATGTCAATAAATCTATCAAAAAACGCAAATTTCGTCGATAAAAAGCTCAAAAGATGCATATTATGCCTATGAATCACATAAGTATAGCAAATTACGTCCATAAATCATGTAAAATGTAAAATACATTCATTAATCGCATAAAAATTGTCAATTATGTCCATGAATCGCTCAAAAAAAGGAAATTGCATAAAAAACATGAATTGGGTCCACAAATCGCTCAAAACGTGAATTACGTCCATGAATTGTTTAAAAAAGTGAGAATTACGTTCAGAAATTGTATGAAAAACACAAATTATGTCTATGAATCGTGTAGTAAAATGGGAATTATGTTCATAAATTGCTCAAAAAACACAAATTTTGGCAGCAGAAAGCTGAAACGTAAATTAAGTTCATAAATCACTCAAAAAATGCAAATCACTTCCATGAATCGTGCAAAAAAATACTAATAACATTCATAAATTACAAAAAATGCGAATTAGGTCCAGCAATTGGTAAAAAAAGCGAATTACATTCACAAATCTTATAAAAACACAAATAACGTCAATAAATCGATCAAAGAACGCAAATTTCGTCGACAGAAAGCTCAAAAAATGCAAATTATGTCTACGAATTGCATAAATATAGCAAATTATATCCATAAATCATGTAAAATGTAAATTACATTCATTAATCGCATAAAAATTGCGAATTATGTCCATGAATCGCTCAAAAAAAGCGAATTGCATAAAAAACATGAATTGGGTCCACAAATCGTTCAAAACGTGAATTACGTCCATGAATTGTTTAAAAAAGTAAGAATTACGTTCAGAAATTGTATGAAAAACACAAATTATGTCTATGAATCGTGTAGTAAAATGGGAATTATGTTCATAAATTGCTCAAAAAACACGAATTTTGGCAGCAGAAAGCGAAACGCAAATTACGTCTATAAATCGCATAAAAATAGCAAATAGTGTTTTGCATTCATGAATTGCATAAAAAACGCGAATTACATTCATGAATCGCTCAAAAAACACATTACGTCCATGAAAACATGAATTACATTCATAAATCACTCAAAAAATGCGAATCACTTCCATGAATCGTGCAAAAAAACACTAAGGACGTTCATAAATTACAAAAAATGCGAATTACGTCCAAAAATTGGTGAAAAAAAAGCAAATTACATTCATAAATCCTATAAAAACACAAATAACATCAATAAATCGATCAAAAAAAGCAAATTTCGTCGATAGAAAGCTCAAAAGATGCAAATTATGTCTATGAATCCCATAAGTATAACAAATTATGTCCATAAATCATGTAAAATGTAAATTACATTCATTAATTGCATAAAAATCGCGAATTATGTCCATGAATCGCTCAAAAAAAGCAAATTGCATTAAAGACATGAATTGGGTCCACAAATCGCTCAAAACGTGAATTACGTCCATGAATTGTTTAAAAAAGTGAGAATTACGTTCAGAAATTGTATGAAAAACAAATTATGTCTATGAATCGTGAGTAAAATGGGAATTATGTTCATAAATCGCTCAAAAGACACAAATTTTGGCAGCAGAAAGCTAAAATGCAAATTACGTCTATAAACCGCATAAAAATAGGGAATAGCATTTTGCATTCATGATTTGCATAAAAAACGCGAATTACATTCATGAATCGCTCAAAAAATGCAAATTACGTCCATGAATAGCATAAAAATATGAATTATGTTCATAAATCACTCAAAAAATGCGAATCACTTCCATGAATCATGCAAAAAAACACGAATAACATTCATAAATTGCAAAAAATGCGAATTACGTCCAAGAGTTGTGTAAAAAAAGCAAATTACATTCATAAATCCTATAAAAACACAAATAACGTCAATAAATTGATCAAAAAACACAAATTTCGTCGACAGAAAGCTGAAAAAACGTAAATTATGTCTATGAATTGCATAAAAATAACAAATTATGTCCATAAATCATGTAAAATGTAAATTACATTCATTAATCGCATAAAAATTGCGAATTATGTTTATAAATTGCTCAAAAATGCAAATTACATTCATAAATCGCATAAAAAACACGAATGATGACCATGAATTGCGCAAAAAATGCGAATTACACCCAACATTAAATTAATTTGCAGAAAGTTTTTGGTTTTATACAAGTCTGCCAAAAAGAACCTACAAGTTATGCTGAAACCCATTCTAAACCAACAAAAATTTAATGGAAAGATAAATTTGTCCAAGAAAGACAAAATAATTTCCATTGACATACATTGACCAGAATCGAAAAATTCCTATTGAAATCTATCCTATACACTCCAAAACCAGAAAGAAAAAAATCCCTCCAAGAGTAACTCAATTTATCTGCTGCAAAATAGAATACATTGAAATGCAACTGAACAAGAACCTGAAAATTACATTTGAAATCAAACCGAAACCAGATTTACCCCCCCCCCCCCCCAAAAAAAAAAAAAAAAAAAAAAAAAAAAAAAAAAAAAAAAAATCCAACCATATCTTGATTTGGGAAAGAAAACTTAATTTCCATAGATACGCGTGGTCAGAAATCTGGAAATTCCAATTAGTCTATGGGTTAGCAAACCTTAATTCGATCTGAAAAAAAAAAAAAAAAAATCTGACAATACACACTGACAAGCAGAGTTGTATAATATAGACGCACGTCATGTGCAGAAAATTTTATGAAGAAACAATTTTTATTTATTTATTTCGACAAAGAATTGCGTAAAAAAAAAAAAAAGTGTATCTCAACAAAGAATCATGTAAAAAAACCCAACATTTCGACAAAATGCCACGCGAAAAACGTGAATTTCGTCCAAAGACCGCAATAAAAACATTAATTCAATCCATGAATCGCATAAAAAATATGAATTCCATGCATGAATCGCATAAAAAATGTGAACTACATCCATGAATCGCTAAAAAAAAAGCAAATTGCATAAAAAATAGGAATTACGTCCACAAATTGCTTAAAATGTGAATTACGTCCATGAATCATGTAAAAAAGCGAGAATTATATTCATAAATTGTATGAAAAACGCAAATTACGTCTATGAATCGTATAGTAAAACATGAATTATGTTCATAAATCGCTCAAAAAACACGAATTTTGGCGGCAGAAATCTGAAACGGAAATTACCTCTATAAAACACATAAAAATACCGAATTGGATTCATGAATTGCATAAAAAATGTGAATTACGTTCATGAATCGCTCAAAAAACGCAAATTACATCCATGAATTGCATAAAAACGTGAATTACGTTTATAAATCACTCAAAAAATGCGAATCACTTCCATGAATTGTGCAAAAAAACATGAATAACGTTCATAAATTGCAAAAAATGCGAATTACGTCCAAGAATTGGTAAAAAAAGCGAATTACATTCATAAATCCTATAAAAACACAAATAACGTCAATAAATCGATCAAAAAACACAGATTTCGTCGATAGAAAGCTCAAAAGATGCAAATTATGTCTATGAATCGCATAAGTATAGCAAATTACGTCCATAAATCATGTAAAATGTAAATTACATTCATTAATCGCATAAAAATCTCGAATTATGTCCATGAATCGCTCAAAAAAAGCGAATTGCATAAAAAACGTAAATTGGGTCCACAAATTGCTCAAAACGTGAATTACATCCATGAATTGTTTAAAAAAATGAGAATTACGTTCAGAAATTGTATGAAAAACACAAATTATGTCTATGAATCGTGTAGTAAATCGGGAATTATGTTCATAAATCGCTCAAAAAACACGAATTTTGGCAGCAGAAAGCTGAAACACAAATTATGTTCATAAATCACTCATAAATTTCGAATCACTTCCATGAATCATGCAAAAAAATACTAATAACATTCATAAATTGCAAAAAATGCGAATTAAGTCCAACAATTGGTAAAAAAAGTGAATTACATTCATAAATCCTATAAAAACACAAATAACGTCAATAAATTGATCAAAAACACAAATTTCGTCGACAGAAAGCTCAAAAAATGCAAATTATGTCTACGAATTGCATAAATATAGCAAATTACATCCATGAATCATGTAAAATGTAAATTACATTCATTAATCGCATAAAAATCGCGAATTATGCCCATGAATAGTTTAAAAAACGCGAATTGGGTCCACAAATCGTCAAAACGTGAATTACGTCCATGAATTGTTTAAAAAAGTGAGAATTACGTTCAGAAATTTTATGAGAAACACAAATTATGTCTATGAATCGTGTAGTAAAACGGGAATTATGTTCATAAATCGCTCAAAAAACACGAATTTTGGCAGCAGAAAGCTGAAACGCGAATTACGTCTATAAATCGCATAAAAATAGCGAATAGTGTTTTGCATTCATGAATTGCATAAAAAACGCAAATTACATTCATGAATCGCTCAAAAAACACAAATTATGTCCATGAAACGCATAAAAACGTGAATTACATTCATAAATCACTCAAAAAATGCGAATCACTTCCATGAATCGTGCAAAAAAACACTAATAACATTCATAAATTACAAAAAATGCAAATTACGTCCAAGAATTGGTAAAAAAAAAGCAAATTACATTCATAAATCCTATAAAAACATAAATAACATCAATAAATAGATTAAAAAACACAAATTTCGTCAACAGAAAGCTGAAAAAACGCAAATTTTGTCTATGAATTGCATAAAAATACCAAATTACGTCCATAAATCATGTAAAATGTAAATTACATTCATTAATCGCATAAAAATTGCGAATTATGTCCATAAATTGCTCAAAAATGCAAATTAAATTCATAAATCGCATAAAAAACATGAATGATGACCATGAATTGCGCAAAAAATACGAATTACACCCAACATTAAATTAATTTGCAGAAAGTTTTTGGTTTTATACAAGTCTGCCAACAAGAACCTACAAGTTATCCTGAAACCCATTCTAAACCAACAAAAATTTAATGGAAAGATAAATTTGTCCAAGAAAGACAAATTAATTTCCATTGACATACATTGACTAGAATCGAAAAATTCCTATTGAAATCTATCCTATACAATCCAAAACCAGAAAGAAAAAAATCCCTCCAAGAGTAACGCAATCTATCTGCTGCAAAATAAAATACATTGAAATGCAACTGAACAAGAACCTGAAAATTACATTTGAAGTCAAACCGAAAGCAGATTCAACCCCCCCCCCCAAAAAAAAAAATAAAAAATTATCCAACCATATCTCGATTTGGGAAAGAAAACTTAATTTCCATAGATATGCGTGATCAGAAATCTGGAAATTCCAATTAGTCTATCTTAAACCTAATCTGAACCTGAAAAATGAAATTCCATACAACCGGAGCTCAGTATCTATACAGGACAAAATATTTTCCATTAAAGCGCAACCTGACCAGAACTTGAAAATTCCATTTGAATTGAACCTGATTGAAACCTGAAAAAAATTTCCATCGAACCTTAACCTAATCCGGAAAAGAGAAAATTATTTCTGCCGATGCACACTGACAAGAGTCTGAAAGTTAACATGAAACCTAATCCAAACCCGAAAAGGAAAAAACAATGGAAACACAAGTCTGTCCAAAAAAGACCAAATAATTTCTGTCCACATACACTGACAAGAATTTCAATTGAAATCTATCCTAAACCCAGTTCAAACACTACCCCCCCCCCCCCCCCCAAAAAAAAAAATTCCAATTGTAACCCAATTTATCTGCGACAAAATAATATACTTGAAATGCAACTCAACAAGAACCTGAAAATTCCATTTGAAGTCAATCCGAAACCAGTTTCAATCCCCCCCCCCCAAAAAAAAAAAATAAATAAAAAAATATTTAATCAAATCGAGATTTTAGAAAAAAAAGAACAATTTATGTCGATATGTAGTGACCAGATCATGGAAATTCCAATAGAAGTCTATCTCAAACCCGATCAGAATAACCTGAAACCCAATCTAATCCCCCCCCCCAAAAAAAAGTAAAATAAAAAAATTAGGAAATAAAAATCTGTTCAAGAAAGACAAAGTAATTTTTGCCCCCATCCACTGACCAGAATTGAAAACTAGTACTTAAAATGCAACTCGGCAAGAACCTGAAAATTCCAATTCAAGTCAAACTGAATCGAGATTCAAACCCGAAAAAAAAATAAAAACAATTATCTAACCAAATCAGGATTTTTAGAAAAAAAAATTATGTAAATACGTACAGACTAGAGCATGGAAATTTTAATAAAATCTTAAACCCGATACAAACTCCTCCCCCTCCCTTACATAACTAATAAGAAGCCTTGATGACCCCACAAAACATAACTAACAAGAACGAAGAGTCATGCATACTGCATCGATTATGATGCATTTTCTGACTCATTCTGAATATTGTAAACTTATTGTCATTCATGTACAATAATTTTACCATTCTGTGCAAAAAAACAAAGCATAATTAACGAGAGTAAAAAATTTTCCTTTAATATGTTTATATACAGTAGACTCCCTCAAATCCACACAGCTTGGGACCAGAGGTTGTGCGGATTTTAGAATTTTGCGGATTTCTGGTCATTGCTTTGTTTACGTTTTTTAAACAGTAATTTGAGTGCAATTAATAGTGCATTCAGGACTATAATGAATACTTACAATATAATAAAATGTTAAAATAAGTAATAAATTAAAATAATAAAAATTTAGATAATTTTCAACATGATTAAAATATTAAAAGCAAAGATCAAGTTAATGATCAATAGTGTATGATTAAATATTCATTATAAAAATTAAATATATTTTTCCAAAATTATTCAACAAAACTTGCCTCATAAAAGTACATTACTAATTCACATCAAAATCATAAAATAAGGATTTTTTTTTTAAAGTTTAGCCAGGCTTAATAACCAAAAAATCTTGATTAATGTATAAATATATTTGGTAAGAAAATTGTGATTACCAGTGATATCAGCAATATCTTGATTTTTTTTTTTTTTAATTTTTCTTCCTTCATGAAAAAAAAAAAAAATGAATAGAGTATTATTGAGAAAATTAAAAATTAAAAAATATATGGAATTGATACAAAATTAAAAAAATCACATTTTGTCCAAATATCCAATCTGAAAGTTTCATTGTTTACATCCATAAAGTATGTGCGGATTTTAGAGAGTTGCGGATTTCTGGTTTGCGGATTTGAGGGAGTCTACTGTACTTTCCATTTTATTCTGAATGCTTTAAACCTATCAGTTTCATCTTTGTACAGTAATCTTCCCATCCAAATCTCTCTCTCCCCCCCTGTTAGTTTATATATGTTTTGTGCAAACAGCAAAACATAAATAAACTAACAAGAATGAAAAGTTACACATACAGTATAGATTATGAAACACTTTCCAACACATTTTCATTATTGTAAGCCTATCATTTTAATCCATTTGCAGTAATTTTACCACTCTATATAAAGAACAAGTCATAATTAACAAGAAAGAAAAACCTGTGTGCACCATAGATTATTAAACACTTTCCAGCATATTCTGAATATTGTAACAGATATAGTCTTAATCAATCTGCAATATTACCAACCTATACAAAGGTTGAAATATAATTAACAAGAATCATGCACGCAGCATAGATTATGAAATACTTTCCAGCACATTCTGAATATTGTATTCCTGATCATTTTAATCCATCTGCAGTATATGTATCATCATGTGTAAAGAATAAACATAGTTAACTAGAATGAGAAATGATACATACAGCATAGATTATGAAATCCTTTCTTAGAAATACAGTGCTGAATGTACATTACTTTCTTATCTTATACTAACGTACTTTACTACAGAGTTGTTTTTAACGAAATCAAGTAGCACAGCATATATTAATAATAAAATATGAAATATCTTTTTTTAAGTGGGTGGGGGAGGGGTAATTAAAGGTGATCAGAAATCATGAATATGAATTCTTTGCATTAGTCTTTAATTTTTTGTTTTTATCTTTTTATTATTAACCTAAAAAAAGCACTGATATCAGTACAAAAAACCCTGAACGGGTTAAAAGCTTGTGACGCAGCACTTTATCTTATATATCTAAGAATTTTAAATTTGGGACTTAAAACTAATGATATCAAAATTTATGTGACGCTATGCTATTAATTAATATATACATATATTAAAATTTATTCATTAAGATTTTATCAATTACATCTCTCATAAATTCAAAATATGAATCTTAAAAGATATGATATCAAAATTTAAGTGACGCCTTGACGAGGCTTTAAACAATGTTTTAAAATTCCATTTATTTATTTATTGTCTAAATACATTTTCATATCTAAACAATACTTTTCATTTTCCAATACACTGTTAAATACATCACTTTCACTGAATATATATAATGCACTGAAATGTATTTATTTGAATAAATAGATTTATCTTTTGGGCTACGCTATCCAAAATCAAAAATAACATTTGAATACATATTTTTTGCGTCATTGTATCTATTTGCATCTATTTAACTTACTTTGGATACAATGACGCAAAAAATATGTATTCCAAAGTTATTTTTGATTTTGGATAGCGTAGCCCAAAAGATAAATCTATTTATTCAAATAAATACATTTCAGTGCATTATATATATTCAGTGAAAGTGATGTATTTAACAGTGTATTGGAAAATGAAAAGTATTGTTTAGATATGAAAATGTATTTAGACAATAAATAAATAAATGGAATTTTAAAACATTGTTTAAAGCCTCGTCAAGGCGTCACTTAAATTTTGATATCATATCTTTTAAGATTCATATTTTGAATTTATGAAAGATGTAATTGATAAAATCTTAATGAATAAATTTTAATATATGTATATATTAATTAATAGCATAGCGTCACATAAATTTTGATATCATTAGTTTTAAGTCCCAAATTTAAAATTCTTAGATATATAAGATAAAGTGCTGCGTCACAAGCTTTTAACCCGTTCAGGGTTTTTTGTACTGATTATTTTTAACACAATCAAACTGATTGGTAAATTTA
This sequence comes from Maratus speculifer, assembly GCA_964019185.1. Taxonomy (NCBI): domain Eukaryota; kingdom Metazoa; phylum Arthropoda; class Arachnida; order Araneae; family Salticidae; genus Maratus; species Maratus speculifer. Next base: position 118,511,268 of record OZ025291.1, read on the forward strand.
TCATACGAATTGAATGTTTCCAACTGAGCGAAAAATTGCCCAGGCCGGGAATCGAACCCAGAAACTTGGCTTTCTGCCGGTTTATTCTGCCAAGCTGTCTGTAATTATCAACAAGGTTATCTGAGTGAAAAATCCATGCTGTATATCGCTCAGGTAGCTTAACAGGTAAAGCATTGGCAGTAAGCCAAGTATCTCGGTTCGAATTCCGCCTGGGAAATTTTTTGCTTAGTTGGAAATTTTCAATTCGTATTACATACACTAGTTTGCTTAAATGCATTATTCACGTTTTTCTTATAAAAGTGCTTTTTGATGTTATATTAGCAGGCTATCTAAAGAATATTTCGTGACTTAAAAAAAAAAATGTTTGGATTTTTCAATTTAAAAAAATAGTTTTCATCTGTATCCCGTAGAATTGGTCGACGGTATAACCAAGTAGTACCAAAATATGTACCCTACCGTTTTGGGGTATGAGAAGACTAGGTCACATGCTCCCGAAAATTCGTCTAGTAAGTCATTTTTTGGTTATTACGGGACAAGGAATTTCAATGGATATGAATCTTGAAACAGTTATTAAGTTGTTGAAAAGTAGACAATAAACGAAATCGCAAAGTTGGCAACACATTGAAAAATTTAGTGAAACATTGATAGCATTGACTAAATTTTGGCTGGGCAATCAACTTTCAAGTTTATTAATAAAATAAAAAAAACATGCTTTGAGCTAAATAAAAGCATGTCGTCAAATTCAGCGGAACTCTGGCGACATTTGGCGAAAAAAAAATTGGTTTTCATAACCTCAAGAAAATGTTTAAAAATTCTCAATTAGAGACGAGATACGTAATTCATCAGAGTCCTGTTCTCGAAAACAGAATTTAACCAATCAAGGCACATAGAACTTTCACGCAATTAATTTCACATTTATATAACAAAGATCTTACGTCGAAGCGTAAAGTATGTGTAGTTGTGAATCTTGCGATTATGTTTAAATTTGTAATAAACTATGATAAAATCTAAAAATATGTACACAGTATTAATATTGATAGTTTCTGTAAACAATATTGTTATAAAATAAAAATGTTTTTAGCAATAATACAGCGAGAAATTATTGTTGTATCGAGTTGAATATTTAGATAATTTTATCCGATCATAAAACGGTACTTCGTGTTGGTATTATCTTACTTAATTTTTAATAGCCAAATAAATTTTATCTATCTTTGAAATATCGTTGATTTCTGTGAACGATATCCCTAAGTTCAAATAATTTAAAATGATATACATACTTTTCATCATTTATTATATCTATCTATATTGTAATGGACAAACATGTCTGTTCTTCTTTTTGGGGATGGCAACCGTAGATAAAATTTCGCACTTACCACTATATTTTAAACTTCTAAACACCACACAATTTTCATTTCTTACACTGACGAACAAAGGGAAAAAAACCTACTTACAAATGTAATTTGTTTGAAAACTGTAGGCTTTATCGCAGTTTATTCATTTTTTTTTATGTTTTTAGGTGTGTTCGTAAATATGTTATTACGTAGTACCTATGGTCGTCGTTCAGTCCATCCTTCTATCTATCCGCATATAACAAAACAAAAACTACCCAACCGAATTGTCTGAAATTTAAAATATATAGGTGTTGCATAATTTGTGAAAATTTTGTGTTTTAAATTTTATGAAAATTGGATATATAGTTTAATTACAGGGACAATCAATGGAAAAAAATAGTTTCAAGTGCATTTTTGCACCCTAGCCAGTATTTAAACCTTTTCCTCCAATCATTTTGCGAAAAAAAAATGATAAAAATGTAACAATATGTAATTTATTTTGTATGCAATATGATAATATCACATAAAATTCTGGATAAAACAAGATACTCGATGATAATTCTGGAAAAACTGATAACCACAGCTCAAAATGGGGAGCACCAAGGGTTATACCGTGCTGTGGCGTTTTAGCTATATATCCATTAATTAGTTCAATATAGTATACACAATATTGCACGTACACCATATTTGGATACAGTTCCTCATCTCTTTGCTTCATTTTGGGAATAACCTATTCTGAGCTTATTTTATCGACGATAATTTTCAGAATTTTCAAACTATGTTTTTGAAACTTTTACAAAAGTAGCTCTATACTTTTAGCTAACATATTATGCAAGTTGCATTTTGATTGCGGTGACGCATGCGCAGTGAAATATTATATAGTAAACCTGCTCCTTTTCCCCACAATTTTTATTATTTTTTAATTCTGGTTACCGGATATTACGAATATTATTTGTCAGATTTTCTGAAAAGAAAATATTTTTATACTAAGCACTCTGCAAAAATATAAATAAAAAACGTGAAAAAAATTGGGAATGTTTTTATAAAACTTTTAATCTCTCTACGGATATACATGATATCCTTAAAAAAAAAAAAAAAAAAAAAAAAAGAAAAAAAAAGAACAGAATTTATTACTATAAGCCACCCAATAGTAATCTGCAATTTGGATGTTTTTGCTACATTAATTTTGAAAGGGTTATGTAAAAGATTTTCGATCTTCTTCAATTTGTTGACGGTCCCCTATGGGATTTCGAGAAAAAATCTTCACGGAAATATATTACCTGTACTATTCTGTTTAAGCACTTGGAGTTTCAGAGTAATTCCTCATACATTTTTCTAGATATTTAACAAAACGTGTAAAATTGCAAGTTGCCGGTCACCTTTGGACATCTAGAGCAGTAGACTAATGTGCTAGTATAGGTTAATTTTCTTTTACTCCATTATTTAATAAATATAAATTATCAAATTTCAAAGTTATTTGACATGTTTATTTAAATAAATTGTTTACCTAATGTAAGTCGTTTCAATGTAATAGAAATAATAATTTAAATTCCAGATAAGAATTTACGGAATGAAGTACTTTCGGAGAAGGATTTCGAAACTCTCGGTTCTGTTAAACTATTGCTGAAATATGTACCTTACACAATTAAAATTCAAATATACTAGATACATAATGCACTTTATAAGAATTTTATAAATAACTGTTCAAACAGGAAAGTTTGTGGATTGGATGTTATTTTAATTTAGCATTTGTATTTAATGATTTTCATTATTTTAGCCAATTAGATTTTTTTTGATATGATAATTATTTTTCTATGGCAGTATCACAATCTCAGAACTTTAAAAAGTAAAATATATCATTGTATTTCTCATCGTAAAATGAGGAAAAATATACTTCGACCTATTTTAAATTTCCAAGAATAAAAAAGAAAACCTTTATAACTATTTATGTCAGTGACATCTCGGAATTGAAATTTTATTAATTAGGATGAGCGAAAGCGAATCCTCTACAAGGCTACGCAAATTACATTTTGTCATGCACATTTTTAAAAAAAAAGCTATTCAGTATTTTGACTTAAAATTAAACATAAAAATAAATTATGATCTGTAGATTTGTACAATATCATTTTTTTTCACAAAATAACTTAGTCTAATAATTTAATTAATTTAATTTATATGTTTATACATCACGGTCACATTTTTGCATTAACCCTTTCCGGCACCCTGTGCCCGGTCTGGGATACCTAATTTTAATTCCAAACTTGCAAACGACACCAATAATATTTTAGTAAAATTTTTATTTTAGAACAAAAGCTTAAATTAGGGGTTTTAAAACATCTAAGAAATTCGTTGGTGAATTCCGGTGTCAGTCGATAATTTCTCATTTTACTAGCAGATTTTGCCCGTGCCGGAAAGGGTTAAAAAACAAAACAAAAACATGTGCATTTTAGTAAGGTAATATTATTTAATTTATCAATGTTAGAAAAAACTCTCACGCACGTGACTACATAAACGTATAATGAATTCCCATAATCATTTCAAATTACGTTAAAAAAATAAATAATAAATAAAAAAACACGTTGTTTCCTTTTAGCTGTCTAAATAAATTTGTTTACAGCTTTAAAACACTTGCACATATTAACAATAAATTTAATTCCTGAGAAAATCGAAGGAAATTTCACTTATATTTATTTGCCTTATTCTTAATGTGATTTAAATGTACTTGAAATCTTGCTTTCCGCACAACATACTTCTAAAATACTTTCACGTTCAAATTTTATTTGTAAAAAAAAAAAAAAAAAAAAAAAAAAAAAAAAAAAAAAAAAAAAAATGCTATTTTTAAAAGGTATGTATTTTTATTTTTATTAGTGTTAGAGCAATTGAAGTTGAAAAAAACATTTTTTGCGATATTATGTTCAGAAATTTTTATGTGTGTCTGAATTTTTTTTCTTTTTATTTGAACTAAATTAACTACATTTCAAATGAAATTAATATTCAGCATTCAGATTAATGAAAAAACAAAATTGGATTTCAGAATGGAAAACTTAACGGCATTTATTTTTTTAACTTCCTTTGGAAAAATAAAATGTTTTAAAGATTTATGATCCCATGATTAAAAAATTTCTACGAAAAATAGAATATGTAGTCAATCATTTAATAAAGTAGATCATGGATAGGAAACACATTCATTTTCATTATAGATGACGTTTTTCTTAATACATTTGTGCATGAATTTTTATTTTCTCAAATTTGTGGGTAAAATCACTTTAAAATGTCAGAAAATCAACTCGAAAAATACTAAAAAAAATATGCTAAAAACACTATATTGCTATTTATTTGACAAAATGTAAGCGTACTATTTAGAAGCGATCAAATTTAGAAATATGCATAATATTTATAATTTTATAACATGCATAATTATATATTTTGTCTAATTTTATATAAAATAAGATTTAAATTGTATATTATGTACTGTAATTAGTATTCTTAAGAAGTACTAAAAATATATGTTTATTTCTTTACAGAGACTAATAACACTGCCAGTATCTCTCTGTGTAATATTAACACACAGTGTAACGAATCTGGGACAAACCATCAATCTTACTAGTCTCCGATAAGATCTGACTAAATACAAATCTTTTCTACCTGAAATCTCTTCTGTTCAACATAATTTTTAATAAAAGACTGAAATCTAACAAAATTCGCTTAGTTTAAAAAGCATTTCAACAATCAATTAAAAAAGAAACATAGCGTAAAGCGCAAACAAGAAGCTCTGGTAGCGAGTCATTATTCTTTGAAAAAAAAAAAAAATTAAACAATGGAGCTGTAGCGATTAAAGAAGATGACACAAAGGAGGTCACTTGAAGCTGTCCTACATCTGCTTACTCATGTGACATTAGTCGCGGGTAAAAAACACCAATAGGCGTGAAAAATATTTTAACATTGTTTCCTCTTTTCGAAGGGTATGTTCCCACACAGGTATGGCTGTTGCCATTCCTGGGTAAATTCAGCGGAAATCAACTAAGGTAAAAGCCAAACATGACGATCGCCCGAGCTGGGGAGAAGACAAGAACCAAAAAGTCTTCGACAAAATCATACACTTCGGTAAAATCGTTTCTGCTAAAATGTAACTCAAAGAAAATACTGAAAAAAAAAAAAAAGTGCTGGCTAAATGCCGCTAACCGAGTGGTTAAGGCTCCGTGCTCGAATGGTAATGCACCGTGGTAATCGCTTGCGAGTTGTGGGTTTGATTCTCTCTAGTTCCATTGCACAAATTCTTTTTATGGAGCTCCCGGATGCATTTCTCTCTGTTGTAAAATTTACAGCATTTTTATAAAAAGGCTTTTAAAAATAATCTTAATTTAAATTTTATTTCCCTACTTGTTTTTAAAATACTCTTTATGCCCCTTTATTTGATATGCATCTTGAAATATAATTCAGTTTAATTTATTTTTACTACACTAGGGGGGCCCGCCCCCTGCTCGCTATGCTCGCCAACCCCCCGCGTAATCGCTTCGCGATTCCAAATTATTGTCTACCCCTGCTTGCTGCGCTCGCCAATAACCCATGGTATGAATAAGCAGTTGCAGACCTTTCAAATGATGTGTCACACAATTGGTGTTGTAAAGAAATTACGAAATGCGCCCCCTCTGAGGGCAGAGGGGGGAGGGTTACACACAAGGTGTCCATAATATGAATATGCAGTTGCAGACCTCTTAAATGATGTGTCACACAATTGGTGTTGTAAAGAAATTAAAAATGTACCCCCCCCTGGGGTGCAGAGTGGGGGATGACACAAAACACATCCATAATATGAATAAGCAGTTGCAGACCTTTCAAATGATGTGTCACTCAACTGGTGTTGTAAAGAAATTAAAAATGTGACCCCCCCCCCTTGGGGAGAGCAGAGTGTGGGGGTGACACACAAGACATCCATAATATGAATAAGCAGTTGCAGACCTTTCAAATCTTGTGTAACACGACTGGTGTTGTAAAGAAAATAAAAATGTGTCCCCCCTGGGGAGCAGAATGGGGGATAACACACAAGACATCCATTATATGAATAAGTAGTTGCAAACCTCTCAAATGATGTATCAAACGACTGGTGTTGTAAAGAAATAAAAAATTTGGCGAAATATTACAGTTATCGCCAAGTTGGCGTCACTTTTGACAACTAATTTTGGTCGCCAAATTTGGCGATATATCGCCAAGTTGGCGACAAACTTGGCGATTGTTGGCGATGGTAACCTTTCCTCGCTTTATGGTAACCCATATGGCGATGCATAGACGGAGCCCTTTCCTGATCGGTCTATTCGACTCATGGAAGGAGTGGACAACCCGGATTCGTTAGTTCCGGAAATCTTCCACATCAGCATCATTCCAGGAGTCATTCCTTTTAAGGCTAGTTTTTTTTTACTATAGAAGGATATTTTTGTTATTATAATTTTATGACATTTTGGAAATGGGGAAACAGGAAATGGAAAAATGCGGCCAAATCTCTCAGAGGTTTAAACCAGCGGCAGTGTTCTTTTGAAATTTCTCGATTATATTCGATTATACATTTCTAAAGGATTTTTTTTATTTCATTTATTTATTTATTTATTTATTTATTTATTTTTTGGAGGGGGGAGGGCATGTACTGTATTTCACTCTAGAACGTATTGTCAAGAAAATAGATATGGTAGATGATGCAGGCCATGATCGATAAAAAGTGCAACATCATAGAATTTAGTGTTATTACAAAATATAACAAACGTTTAACTTCATTTAGGATATAACCATTTTTACGTACCAATTGCCAAGTATTAATGATAAAAATTCATATTATGATTAATAAAAATAAATGAAAAAAATGGCATTAAATGTGATTTGTATATTTCACTTCCAATTAACACGAGATCGACGTAAATCTACTAAAAATTCTTTACCAAAGCATCAATATCAATTGTTTACATTTGCCATTATTATAAAAAAGGCAATTTTCGTCTTTCTAATGCTATTGTAACAATACACATACTGCGTATAAATTATGATATATAAGTTTTGGTTTTTTAAAGCTGATATCCAGCAATTAAAAGTTTGACTTGAGAAAGTTCCTGAAACTCACTTAACTTTCTATACTTACTATTTAACAGGTGTTCTCAGGCTGCGGTCAGAAGCTTGAAGGGCATCTAAATATCTAAGCCGAAGATAAAAAAAAGACCGATTTGTATTTTCACTCACTATTATATTAATTTATGCTTGTCTAATTAATATATACATATGAAATTAATAAGTGATTCTTTTATAAAGTAAATGCACAGAAAAAAATAGTTTCTCAAAACTAAGTAAAAAGTACTCAATTTCAAGTACTTCACATACTCAAAATAGCTCCGATCCAAAAGTTCTCAAAACTGAGGAACACATGTACTCATTTTTGATTCCATGGTTGCGTTCAAATGTAAATCGCTATGAACTGCTTCTTAACTTATAAATTAAAGTAAAAATAGACTAGCATTTATTTCTTGCTCAAAATTATTTACAATAAAAGTTTAATTGATTGTTTATAAAGAAAAATAGCAAAAATTATTAGCAAAATACTCAAATAAAATATTTTTATGGCAAGAGCACACTACTTGCAAGCACTTTTAAATTATTTCAAAATACAGTGTATAATTTAATATTTACATTAATAAGCATCTTTTATGCCACCATGAATGAAATAAACCATTACAGGGTATAAAATTATCGTTAGTTTGGATTTGATAACATGTAATGTTTCAAAATTGAGAAAGCAATGTGATCATTTTTTATCCAAACATGATCAACTCAATAAGAGTACATCGATGTACTCATTTTTGAGTATTTCATTTTTTCAGTGTGAATGCAGTAAATTGTACATTTGCTGTGAATATAATTTAAAATTATCGTAACTCTCCTAATAGCATGCATGGTCACAGTGACGTCACTGTGACGTCACTTTGGTCACATCACATCTGTGACCAAAATGTCACCACTCAGTGACGTCACTTTGTGACTAAGATGTGACTTTCTTAAAAATCTTTAGAAATTTATAAATATCCTTCAAAACATGTTATTTACTTTAAAAAACATGTTTCTGGCAATTTAAATATCGTCGCTTTTGTCACAGTTTCGTCACAATGTTAATGTCAAATTCGTCACAAACGACACATTTTTCACAAATTTGTCACATTCAGGCCCGTAGCCAGGATTTCTTTTCGGGAGGGGCTCAAGCTTGGATTTTTTTCTAATCTTACAACAGTAATTTGTATGCTTTAAAGCGAAAATTTAAAAATAAACAAAGCTTAACCTAAAGTGTATTCCTGTGTAGGATACTAGAAAACCGTGTCAAAAAATGTTATTTCGTGTTTATTTTTTTTCAATTTCTGTTACAATTTTTGGCTTGCAACAGTATTTCCAATTTTCAAACCGGTTCGGAAACCGGAAGAGTTTTTAGTAAAATACTTCCGTGAAACTAAAAAAAGCACAAATTAGCAATGTTTGAAATGGGCCTCAAATATCCTATGAGAAAAAAGTTAAAAAATATTGAAATCCAAACAAGTAATTTGAATAAATCTAAAGTACAGGATTAATAATAGCGTTCGAGTGTCGGGCATTACGAGTGAGAAGTCTTATAATACGATTAATCCATAGATGAATATAACTACAAGCATTATTTATTTTAAAAATATATATTGCTGCATATATATACTATGATCGTAAAAATTGTATTTGTATTTCACATTTTCTGATTATGATAATTATAAATGTAATACTCTTGATACAATAAATGTACTAGTGCAACAGAAACAATCTTCGTAACTTTTTATTAGCTATGATACTGATTACCTTATCAGAATGTATTGTAATATCACATTGAATAGAAATCGTTTCAAGACTATCCAGTCTCTCATTCTCCTTAACGCTTCAAGAGAAACATTTAATTATTTTCATTGTCGAAAAAGATTTTTCAGTACTGGCTGTTGTTACCAAGCTTGCAGTCAGGACTGTCAGCAACTTTTAGATATTATTGTAATACGTTACATTACACTATTCTAAAATTTTTAGGACTTCTGAGTTGGGGCTAACATTAGCAGTTCACTTGTAGACTAATCCATATTCATCTTTCACATACGACAGTGACACTTTATCCTGAAAATATTGCAAAAGATTTTCTGATTTGCTTGCTTTTTCCAGTGAAGCAGAACCTGGAAGAGGTAATTGGAAAATCTCTTAAAATGTCTTCATTCGAAATGAATCTATCTCTTAAATTTTGAATAAGACTTTCTACATTGGAAATAAAGACCAGGATATTGTAATACTCTTCAGTATAGGTGCAGATTCCCAAAATTTTTAAGGAGCCAGTGACTTTTAAACCGAAATATTCCAGTCGCCAACAAAACTTCATTTCTAAGCAAAATTAAGAAACAACGCAAAACAACGTAGAAACAACGCAAAGTTCATTAAAAGATCGAAGAAGAAAATTTAATTTTATCAGAAGATCGTTAAAGATTTGTCAAGTAATAGTTGAAAAACCCGATTTTCATCAAATAATCTCGGAAAAATGCGATTACGGTTAGAGGATTACTAAAAAACATGCAATTTTAGCCAGAAGATCGCAAAAAAAATGTATTCTCGGCAGAGGATTGCAGAAAAACGCAATTTTCGTCAAATAATCGCGAGAAAAAACGCAAAATTCGCCAAAGGATGACAACTTAGACGCCAAAAATTAGTCCCAACACTGTAAAAAAATTTCCCGTTAAATAACGGAAATAGTTCTGGTAATCTAGACGCCAGTACTATTTCCGTTATTTAACGGAAAATTTTTTCCGTTTTTTCCAGTAATATTTCCGTTTTTTTACAAAATGTTTCCGTTTTCATATTTTTTTTTATATAAAAATTTTCACTTGAAAGCCAAAAAAGAATTTTCAAGGACAAACTGGCTTTTTTATTCTTTAGACAAGGACACATCAGATTAGAACACATACATTTAATTTAAACAACTTTGACTAAATGTCACTTACCCTCGATGGGGATCGAACCAAGCACCTGTCCCATGGCAGCTTGTAGTAGTGTAAAACCATTACGCCATAGTTACGCATACAGTGCTTGCAAATATCTTTACTTATTTCGAATGATTTTATAAAGCAAAGGCCTTATGTTGAACGCGGCATTAATTTTTATTGAGAATTATTTTCTATATGAGTGTATAGTTCTAAATGTTTAACAGATTTTATTTCCATAATTTCGAATATTTAGTTTTTAATTTCAGTTCTATACAAAATAAATTTTAGACTTTAAAATATTACATGTATTAAGAGTCGAATGCATTAAAAAGTTTTTTTTTTTTTTTTTTTTTTTTTTTTTTTTTTTTTTCATTTTAAGGAGATTTTAAGTTTATTGTAATATTATTCATATTTATTTACTTATTTATTTTTGAAAGGATATTCTTAAAGTAATATTAAAATATGTTAAAATTAAAGTTATTTTATTAATATTTTATTATTACTTTTATTAAAATATATTAAAATTAAAAGTCGAACGTTTTTCCATTATCCAGATTCCAGATTTTATTTCCATAATTTCGAATATTTAGTTTTTAATTTGAGTTCTATAAAAAATAAATTTTAGACTTTAAAATATTACATGTATTAAGAGTTAAATGCATTAAAAAGTTTTTTTTTTTTTCATTTTAAGGAGATTTTTAAAATTTATTGTAGTATTATTCATATTTATTTACTTATTTATTTTTGAAAGGATATTCTTAAAGTAATATTAAAATATATTAAAATTAAAATTATTTTATTATTATTTTATTATTACTTTTATTAAAATATATTAAATTTAAAAGTCGAACGTTTTTCCACTATCCTACGCATATTTTAAAAAATAGGCTATAAATGTGGTAAACATTATTTAAAAATGATAATGGAAATAAACTAACTGAAAATAAACTAACTAACTAATCTCAAACTTAAAAGTGATTAATAAAATTTCATAATTTTTATTATTTTTTTAATATTGTAAAAATATGTTAGCTTTATATTATTAAAACAGAAAGAAATAAAGAACATTATTATACAAAGTTGTTGATGAAACAACTTTATAATGTTTTTGTATCCCAGATATAGATGGCGACACTGGTGTTATTTATGGAATTTATGCTGTTTTAATACGGAACTCCTCCGTTTTCAGAAAATTTTACGGAAAAGTTACTGTTTTAATAATCTCAAAATATCAATAACGGAATTTCTGCTGTTTTTTCGGAAAAACGGAACTATTCCGTAGAATTTTAGGGAACAATTTCTGTATATTAACGGATATTTTTTACAGTGAAGTCAAAAAATGTAATAGCCACGTGATGACTGACGACCGTGAATCTGAACCTCTACTCTTCAGCGGATGTAATTTGAGAGTTTGTCTGTCTAAATGTTAGAGTTGGGACCTTTATTTCAGTTTGGAAGATGTCCTTCTGAAGTTTCGATGCAGAATGAAATATCTCACAGATATAAAGATTTCTGCTGTATTTTCTCCATATTTAGGTAAAACAAATTTGGAATCTTTAGCATGAGTTACAGCCGATAACATATGTCATGAGATTTTTCATGATGAAGTGACAATGATTTTGTCAGACTGAAAACCTTGTCACTAACAAACAGCCTTATAAGATGCCAAGGTAGTTAAAATTGCGTTTGAAAAAGAACTTATATTTTTAGTGGCAGATACGAATAACCGATTAAATGAAGGATTACTGTAACTGTAATTTAATTAATTGATATTTTTACAACTAAAATATTCTTTACTACATAATACTACGTGGTTTTAATGTAATGAAATGTAAAGATTTAAAAATATATATTACCATAGAGATATAATTTTGCAAGTCTTTTTAAGCTTTCGGGAGGGGCTTCAGCCCCCTTACCCCCCTCCCTGGCTACGTGCCTGATTGTGACCACTTTGTGAAACGTCACAAAACAGCTTTAAAACGGCCATAACGACTTCACATTTTAGTCACCGTGACTTCACATCGACGTCACGTGACGTCACATCAACAATCGATGGTCACAAAGTCACAATGTGACTTCACAACGACGTTGCAGTGACGTCACCATGCTTTACGGGTCTATCCTTCAGCGCTCACTTCTAGAATCTTCTTGACTTCTACAATCTTTTGTGTTTGATAGTCACTTAACTATGAGTTGAGTGAAGTTACTTCTTCTGATACTTTATGAGCCCACAATAGTCACAGAAAAGGTACACAAAAAGACCCGGATGATCATGTAAAGTCTATGGGAGCGTTCTTTTCTAATATCTCGCTCAAATTTTAATATTGTTGCCAAATTTTTTTGCGCAAGATAGCTGAGGGCAATCCACAACCGGGCTAGTTTTTACTTTTTCGATTTTGGTTATATATTTTTTATATTACGATAGTTTCAGTTTCAGAACCGGTTTAAACCGGTTTCGAAAGTTAAAGTAATTTTTTAAAGAAAATCTGAAACAAAAATTGAAAAAGTAAAAACTAGCCCGGTTGTGGATTGCCCTCAGCTATCTTATGCAAAAAAATCATGCAAAAATATTAAAATTGGAGCGAGATATTCGAAAAGAACGCTCCCATACACTTTACATGGTCATCCGGGTCTTTTTGAGTAATTTTTCTGTGACTATTGTGGGATCTTAATTTACCTCGTTCCAAAATGATTACTAGTTTCACAAAACAAAGATATTTTTGAAAGGATGGTTTCTTTTGACTTTGTATCTTTTCAGCTTTCTTGATGTTGAAAGATTGGGAGGGGGAATGGAGTTTCAGTTTGGAAATGTTCACGTATTTCTATTATAAGAACAATATATTTGTACATTTTCTAATTCTGCAAAATACTGAAAAAAATTAAGTAAAAGATTTAAACGAATTTACAAATATTGTACAAAATTCCTGTAAATTCAAATTTAATTAATAAATTTTAATTGTCAAAATAATTCAAAAATTTATTAAACGGTTGCGTAAAATTTTGTAATGTATTTTTTAAAATTCACAAAAAATGTGTTAGAAGATGAAATTTTACTGTATTCATAATTTGGGAAAAATTGGGCTAAAATGATTGGTAATATGAACAAATGAAGCTTAATTCCGGGTTGTACGGTTCAAAAAAGTTAAGGACCTCAGGGCTTCAAAAGTTTTTAAAAATCAACTTTTTATGATCTATTTTGATTATTCATTTAATTTCGAACACAATGCAAAAAACCGCATAAAATATTTGAAATTTTAATGGAGTTATAAGCATTTATGTAACCATCACTTTCAAAGCCGCACCCATATAATTTCAACTTAAAGTTGCGTTTTCTCAAAACTTGATTTTTGACGATTATCCGTAATATTTAAAATCTATAACAAATTATTGCCTAATTAAACTGATGGCATTGAGCTCACAAGCTTACGCATACTAATTGTACATACAGCCTTATATTTTCAAGTGTTAATTCCGTTCGAAAAACAAATTAAGAAGGGGAAACAGCTTTCTTACCCTTTTCCCCTTTTTATACTTAATCATTAAACCCCCTAAACTAATCAAGGATATGCTTTATCATATAAAAAAATCTATATTTAAAATTCAGAGCAAATCGGAAAATTCTTGCTAAAAACCCATTTATTTAATTTAAGAGGAGTTATGCCCCTCTTTTATACCTAACTATTAAACTTCCAAAAATATTCAAAGAATCTATCAGAGCCATATCAGAAAGAACCTACATCCAAAATTAAAAGCATATTGGACAATTCTGCATAAAAAATCAATTATCAAATTTAAGGGGGGGGCGGGTAATCGTAAGTACCCCTTAAACAAGAACTTAACAAAAGAACCCAACAGCTAATTAGGGAAGCATCTTATCATTATGAACCTCTGTATCCAAAAATTGAAGCAAATTGGTTAATTCCGCAAGAAAAAACATTTAAATAAATCAAGAGAGTTATTCCACCGATCCCCCATTTATACTTATTCAATGAATTTCTAAACCAATCAGGGAAGCGCCTTATCAGAATGAACTTATATCCAAAATTTGAAGCAAACTGGTAAATTCTGCGGAAAAACCCAATTAACCTTAATTAAGTATGGTTACTTCTAATTTTCCCCTCTTAGATTTATCCAATGAACTCGCAAAACAAATTATGGCGGTGCCTTCATCAGAATGATCCTATGTCTAAAATTTGAATGAAATTTGATAAATTTGCATGAAAAACATATTTATATAAATCAAGGGGAGGGGCATTATCCCCCCGTTCCCCCTGTTTATAGTTATCCAATGAGCACCTAATACTAATCATGGAGGCGCCTCATCAGAATGATACTATATCTAAATTTCAAGCGGATCGGATATTTTTATCATGAGTTATCGCGTTACGCACGAACGTACATACATACAGAACGAGCGGGCACATAAGCTCCCAGGCTTTGATAGCCTGTGAGCTAAAAACAATTTGATGGAAAGGCTTAATATTTTTTTCATGCGTGTAACACTATTTCCTATACAAAGAATTAAAATATTCCAGAAAGTTTAATATTTTGAGTATTTTTAATGAAAAAAGAACCAATTGATTTTTTAAAGGTTTTATTAAACTACATTTGAGAGTTTTCCTTTAATAAGGTTTGTTTTGAGTGATAGTTATATCCCTAATTCATTCTATAAAAATACAGTTTCTTGATAATTTTAAAGCAAAAAATAATGTTTTTTGTCTGTTCAACGTTAAGATATCTTACGGATGGTGATATGACAACTAACTTTTTTTAGAAAATTGTAATGTATAATTTAGCTATATTTTTTATTTTGTTACATTGAATAACTTCATTTATAATTTTATAAGACTACAAAGATACCTTAAAAATATAAGAAAGTTTAAATTAGTTACATTCATCTAAACCTGTTTTTATATGGACTCAAAGCAAAAGCTCTGTTTACATGTTTTTCTCTATCGATCAAGCTCTGAGCCCCCTTAAACTACTAAACTCAACTTTCTTAATGTGAACGTAGTATATGACATTCAGTAAAGATTCCTAAATGCCAATCACCTCTATCCTCACTCTAGGCTATATTGGTGACATTTTGAAATGCTTTTGGCTATTATTTAAAACGAAGTGGAACTCGTCGAAATTCGACGAAAGAAAATCTTTGAAAAAGAACTATTTTATTTAATTATAACCAATCTACAAAATTAGTTATAGTAAAAAATGAATCTTATATTGGTCAGTTTAATACTCAAGCAAATATTATTTTAAGCTAAAATTAAAAAATACTATAAAACTCAATTATTCAAATTATTAAAAGAAATAAAACCGAAATTCACCGGATTTTATAACAGATACATTTTAATTTCTATTTTTATTATTATTTTTTTAATTTTGAGAGAAAATGGAGTAATTGTGTTGCCACAATTACAAAATTGGTACTAAAATTATTAAAAAATAATTAATATATCAAAAATAAATTGAGATATAGCTTTGAAACAAATTACATTTAAAAGTAAATTTTTTTCTCTCTATATGACAGTGTAAAAACTAAAAATATGCGATGTTTAAAAGTGTAAAATTTGCAGTAGTAAAAATTGCAAAACCGAAATTGCAGGGGAATGTGTTGCCATTCGCAAAATGACGTATGCGTTACGCACAGATACGTTTGGCCTTTATAATATAGATATTGCAGTCAGTGAACCTTCATATCCATAAACATGGGTCACCTGTACTTACAACCATAAAAAAATCTTATGATATTGAGATTATACCAATATTTGTAATAAAATATTAAAATTCGGATATTTCCTAACAACAAAAAACAGTCTTTTATTTTTTTCTAACATATTTTGCTAAAATATTAGTTGTTAGCAAGAGTACTGTAAATTCGCGCGTATACGCCGCGGCTCAGTTAAATCTTTTTCAGACCGGAAAATTAATTGTAGAAAAGAAATCAAATAAATGCTAAGCAAAAGTAAGTCACATTTTATTTAAAATAAATTCTGGGAGGAAATAGACTTATCTTAGGTGCGGCGGATACGCGCGAAATTACGGTATCTTTTTCTTAATAGATTATAGATAGGTATTAGTTCTAAATGTCTGATTTTCTTCGAACTTTTAGTTTCAATGGAGACAGTTATCAATAAATAAATTAATAATCGATATGATAATTAGTTATTCTAAAATGATAAAAGTCCACATACCCATGCATTTCTTAAATTATTACATCTCTTAAAAAAAAAAAAAAAAAAAAAAAAAAAAAAAAAAAAAAAAAAATCAGAATTTTTTGTTTTACTTATTTAATTTTCTACGAAAAGCAGAATATGAAATTGATTTTCTAATGAAATATATTTAGATAGTGAAGCATATATCGATTTCCATTAAAGCCAATGCATTGTTTATTGAAAATTTATGAATGAGGATTTAATCGAGCCAAACTAATGAGCTTTGTTTTACGAAATGGCTGTTGTTACCACTACACAATTTTACCAAGTATTCATTAAATATTTTATGCGGCTTGTATTTTCAGCTATAAAATTTAATGAAACACATTATTTTCAAACCTATTTCAAAACATCTATAAAACTATACGATTGTTATTTGTTATTTAACCAAGTGTGGAATCTAAAATTTTATTGTTAAGTTAATAAATTCAAATTTTAACATATAAAATTTTTTATTGTATCATATTTCAATAATATCTTTGGAAGCTTTAAATGTGATTAAATTAAAATAAAAATGTGTCTAGATACATATGGTGTACAATATATGACCAAAATTTGCAATCATTTTCGATTTAAACATCTTTAACGACATCAGTCCTGAGAGAAATATCACAATTGACTACGAAAATCTGTTTAAAATTACTATAAAACATCTCAAAAGAGATATCAGCCTATATATCGACACTTATGATATGCATTCATTTATTTTAAAAGTCTACAATTAATCTTAACATTTCTAGAAGCATTTAAATGAATTTAAAGGTATTATTTACTGTCTCCCAAAGGAAGCATCAATACTAAAAAAAAAAAAAAAAAAAAAAAAAAAAACCCTAAGTAGGCTAATTGTTTTTCGGTCATGTTAAAAAAATTGTTGATATTTAATTTTTTAACAAAAGTTAATTCAATTTAAATAATTATGAGACTTTTTTCAATTAAATTAAAAGCGTATCTGTGATAACTGTGCATAATTAAAAAGTTAAAAATATTTATAACTTCCACAAATCATTTTACTCACTTATATGTGCTATTTTATAAGCATTTTTATATAAATGGCAAACATATTCATAAAGATATAAACATTTGTTTTAAAATTTACATTTATCTTTCGGACTTTTTTTTTTGCATATGAGATACATCTTTTAATTTCTTGAAAAGATGCATGTACATATAAAATGAACTGTACATATAAAAATGTACATAGTTTTCCTTATCGAACCCTAATTTATGAAGTTACAATATTTAAACTGATAAAATTTAAGTTTGCAGTCAATTTTGAAATTAATAAATTCAACATTCCTTGATATATGAATATTTATAGTAAATACATTTCTATGCACATTCATGCAATATAGCAATTTCTTTTGCAGATCTTTTGCGTTTTGGGGGTTCAGGTTGACGGATAGAATAGATCGAAAGAGAAAACACTAGACTGGGAGGCGGCAGCCAGAAAATCACCTCATCGAGTTTACGGCTGAAAATCTAGATTTAGTTAAAACTCGATTCATATAAAAAAATGCAATTGGTCTGTCCAGCCATATCTTGGGTAAAAACTTTAGAAAACCCGATTTTAGCCGTTAACTCAATGCATATATAATAATAGCAATTCAGCTCTTATCAGGTATAAAAAACAGAAAAATTAAAATTAGGCGGATTATATGAAATTCGGTAAACTGGTACATATAAAAATCCCTAATATTATGGTACAAAAATTTTCTTTATTGAACCATAATTTATAAAGCTATAACATTTAAAATAAAAGATAAATTTTCCATAATTAAATTAATTACATAATTAGAAGTGCCTTCCCAGCCCACCCATTTAAGGTATAACAATTAAAATAGACAGTCTGCAAGTAGACGATGTCGATAGGGATTATAGCAAGTTTGGTGCAAATCGGTACCTTAGGTGGATATATATGATTTTTAGAAAAAGTGGACCAGTGGACGCAGGCAGCAGTAATACTAAGCGCTGCCAGCTGCGAAAAAGTGGACACTCCCATGTATAATAAAGTAATTCAGCTCTTATCAGGTATAAAAAACAAACAAACAAACAAAAATATAATAATAAAATTAGGCGGATTATATGAAATTCGGTATACTGGTACACATAAAAAACCCTAATATTACAGTACAAAAGTTTTCCTTATCGAACCATAATTTATAAAGTTATAATACAGGGTGAACATAAAGTCCCAGCCCATTTTGCAGAAATAATTAATGCATAGATTTTATATTACAGGAGAATGATAATTCGAGGATATACTGACAACAGAAGAACGAATTGTGGTTGTAGGGGCACATCTGCGTGGTCAGACATTCGAGGAGGTCAGGGAGACGTTTCGTAGAAAATATGGAAGAGAGGCTCCAACACGAAGAAATATCTGAAAAATGGTGAACAAATGGTGGATTTTTTTGCGTGGGGGTTCATCAAGGAACAGGTCTACAAAACTAAGGTTACAAATGTGACAGTCCTAAAACAACGCATAAGCCAAGCCTGCGATATGATCACCGTGGGGATGTTGGAAAAAATGTTTAGAGCTACACTGACCCGATGGGAAACTTGTTTCGAACTTGATGGAAATGACGTTGAAAAGTGCTGATATGCTGTATAATACTACTGAAATATAAAATTCATGAATAAATTTTTTCTAGAAAATGGGCTGGGACTTTATGTTCACCTTGTATTTAAAAAAATTCCATAATTAAATTAATTGCATAATTAGAAGTATATTGACACAATAGTTTACAAGTTTGCCATTGTGTTTTCCTGAACCCAAACGTATGGAAATATCGAAGACTGGGAGCAGGAAAACACAATGGTAAACCTATAAGTCAAACTCTAAAATTAGGTTTTAAGGTGTTTTCCGCCAAGATATGACTTTGCAGGCCGATTGCTTTTTAATCGAGATTTAACTAATCCTAGAATTTCATCCGTGAATTCGATGAGATGATTGTATGTGATGCTGCCTCTCGGTCCATATAGGGAGTTTTCAAATTCACATCCTCATATGCAATTTGTTGCGAAAATGTTTTTCTTACAGATGAGATTTTTCTTTTTTTTTCGTTCGCTAGAAAGTTTATCATCTCTAAGAAATTTGCATATTCAGATAACTAAAGTATATAGAAAACTAAATTATTTGGCGTTGTGTGGCAGATATATTTAATTATATTACATCATTTTACTTGAAGAAAAATGCTTTTTTTGAAAAGCTTTAAGACAAAGTTAATGGAAACTTATAGAAAATCTATAAGTAGATACGAGATTTCAAAATAAGTTACTCTGATTAAAAAAAAGTAAGAATAATAAATGTATTTGGGTTTTGATGTAATTACACAATGCAAAGTCAGCTCTGCTAATTCATTTGTAATTCATTCATGAAACTGAATGCTCATTTAAATTGTTATCAGGATTAGAAAAAAAATTACTGGAGAAAGAACTTCATGAATAACGTATTCGTTTCGGGCAAAGATTGTTGCGAGGGATTCTGAACTACTTCCATCATTTTTCATTCAAAATATTATTTGCTTTAAAAACTTATTACATCATACTTTTTTCATATGAGGAAAAATATTTTTTCACGAAGATGACAGAAATTATGTCTGAAAATGAATGATCATTTAAGTTGTCACCAGGATTAGAAAGGTTTCAATTGGATAAAAAAAATCATGAATAAAGAATTCATTTCGCGTAAAAATTATTGATACACTGTAAAAAAAAAAAAAAAATTAAATTTACGGTACTTTACCGTGAATTATCCAGTAAATTTACGAAATATATAACTTTTTTCACATAAACGGTCAACTCCCGTAATTTTTTGTGTTTTACGGCCAAAAACCGTTCATGTAATGGCAAAGTCCGTTGATATAGCAATAAATTCCGCTTTTTTTACGGACATAGTCTGGAATCTCTGCTGCAATAAATCACTGTTGATTTTTTTTTTACAGTGTAGGGATTTTGAACTACTTGCATCACTTACCGTTTAAATTGTTACTTGGTTTAAAAACTTATTACATCATATCCTCTTTCATATAAAGAAAAATATTGTTTAACGAAATTGGTAAACATAATGCAATAAATGCAGAATGAGAAGTTCAGATATTCATAGTTACAAAATGAGTTATTGCGGAAGTTAATATAATGTCCAATTTATTTTTTTAGCATTTTCTTAAAACAATTAAGCAACAAATTTTCCTTGAGCAGTTACGAAAGAGTTTCGTTTGATTAAGATTTTTAAGAAGTTTTTTATACAGAGTTGCCTAAAAAATTATTCTTGCATTTATGAAACAAATTAACCAGAAAAACATCAAGAGCGTGTGTAAATAATATAGTTACTAAACAGCAAAATGTTAACATATCGGGTGATCCAAAACTCAGGACAAATTTTAAAAATGAATAATTTGAAAACGAATCAAGTTACTAAGATATGGTTTGCACTGAACGGATGAAGAAGAAACCGAGTTTTGCGTAACAACGAGAGAGAAAAAAAAACAGTTTTGTAGGCGACCAACAAATGGTGCTATAGTGTTTTATTGCACCAAAAGATGATTTACAAATTAAAAAATTTTGACAACTTGCAAGTCAGCTTAATTACAGTTAATTAGACTACAGTAAATGCTCAATGTATTGTTCATCATTCATAAGTGCAACTGTGAGACTAGACACCACGCCATTCACAGGATTTAGCAGTATTTCTTGCGTTATGTCAGACACATTTTGTAGGATGGCATCTTTCAGTGCTGTTAGTAATGTCGTTGATTGCCAACAGAGCTATAATTTTTCGTTGTCACACAAAACCCGGTTTCTTTTCCATCCGTTTGGTGCAAACCATATCTTTGTATCTTGATTTTTTTCGAATTATTCATTTTTAAAGTCCGTCCTGACTTTTGAAACACCTGGTATTTTAAAAAAAACACAGTTTGTTAACTTGTTTCATACCCGTACAGCAGCGGTTCCCAATTTTATTGGTGCAACCCACCTTTAAATAAGAAAAAAAAAAAAAAAAAAAAAAAAAAAAAGATTCGCAACCCACCTAATACAATGTTGCTACATGCTACTATTTTCTTATTCTATTCACACCACTATTACAAATAATAATAACAATAATTTGTAATATATTTCTTTTGCAAATGTTGATAAACTGTACACTGTAAAAAAAAAAAGGGTCGATCTACTAAAAAAATTTTAGTGATCCATGCAATTACTAAGAAATTTTTAGTAATCTTACTCACAAGGAAGGTCTCCACACTGTAAAAAATCTGCGCAATGTTCTTGACATTTACTATGTAACATTCCTGGGTTTTCTCGGATTATTTCTTCTAATTCAAGAATACCGAGAAATCCGGTGTAATACCTTCCACAAGGTTGTGTAACTTTTTGGAATAGTTGAGAAAGTGGAAATTACTGATCAACTGTGAAATATTCCGAATATTTTATGTATAACATTCCTTAGTTTTAATAGGCATACTTTTTGTGAGCTTTAGTGTAACTTTTCGGATTTATTGTAAAATAGAAGTAATTGATAATCTGGGCAAATTTATATATGTTTTGTGAGTGACATTCCTTATTTTGTGGTTGGTCAAAAAATTCAATTACAGAAAAATCGTTATTTTGCGTGTATGTCATTTTATTATCCCAGTTGTGAAAAGACTACGGGATCTTGCACTATAAAAATAGCACAAAGGTGCGTATGCCCCAATAATTCTACATCTCAAAGCTATTTTTCAAATTTCTGCCCTGCAGAGTTCCTGAGCTATACTTTTACATGTAAAAATCAATTTTGTGTGTGTATTGTTTTGTTCGCTTAGTTAAGAATCGAGTATGGAAACTAGAGTCATAAATTTTTACCGAAGCTTTTACTACGCATTTAATTGTGCATCTCGAACATCTTTTATCCCTAGACTCTTAAGACTCTTCTTGGTCTTTACTATTATCCATTTGAACTCCTTTTTGCGTGGGGTCATTTTGTTGCCTCAGATGAAAAAAAAAAAGACTATGAGATCTAGAGCAACTAACTTTGGTATGAAAGTGCTTATGTTCGTCTTTATTGTACATTTTGAAATCTATTTTTACAAATTTGACCAATGTTTGTTTTACGAAGTTATTTTATCAGTGATTGTTTGAAGAAATTCTTGATTTTAGTACCACGACTTTTTATCAAAATACCTATTATTTCCGATTAGTAATATTCGCCTTATTTAATCAGCTAGCCAGTATAGAGGATTTCTTTTTACAATGTCTATCACAATTTTCGAATAGTAATCTTTCTGTCATTAAATAAAACGATTACTATTCGGAAATAGCTTGATGTTCACATTAAAAACTTAATATCTAGGTATATGAATTCGCGTTTTAAGCGAAATCTTTTTGTTCCAATGGATGAAATTTTTTTCTTATATTAAATGGAAAGTTTTTACATTTGTTGTAAGAGCGATGTTCTGGTGATGCTGGAACTGGAGTAAATTCGGGTATTAATCAGTTTCACGTCTTAAGCGGGTTCGACTGTTTCCTCTAACAAATCTAGCATAAAAAATATTATAAACAAAGACAACGCTTGAAGGGGAAAGGGGAGAAGCTCTGACCAACTATTTTATTTTTCAAAATATTGATTCTATAACATGTAATTAAAACCATATCAGCAGAGAAATGTTTAAATTTTGTCGTTTCTCCCCCTTCCTCCTCTTTAGTATCTGTAAGTTATATATGTATATGGAGGATGAAAAGGTACAATTTTTAGGCACTTACTTGAAAATATTACTAATTTTGTGGTAAGGTTAGTGTGCCTAAATGTGACTCCTAAGTACGGTAATGTTCTTTTACTTAAAATGTTAATGCAGAAACTCCAAATGCTATATAATAAAAAATTCGATCTTTAACGTAACACTAAGCATTTTTCTGCCTTGATAACATTTTCTTAGAGATTTTTGATCAAATAGACGTTGTTCATTTTATAGCCTCCCACCCATGTTTCGTAAATTTGTCAAATTTCCCTAAATTGCCTCTCGAAATTTTAACTTTGAAGATAAAATAATCTTATTAACGTAAATAAACTATGTCTGTTTCATTTAACTGACCAATAAACTGTTAAGAATGTGCCCAGTTTGTGGATTAAAATTAAAAAAAACTACCAGGTAAGTTTGCATGGTATTCTTGATATATTGTATAAAAATAATTAAAGCAAATTTTATGTTTAATTAAGTTGTCGTAAATTGCATAATCCTCCATTTAAAATTTTTCTTAAACTTAGTACTTAAGTATGTATTTAAGATTATCAAAGTCGAACAATATACTTTATTTTTAATTTTTTAATCAAAGAAATTCAGTGTATGTTTTATTAACAAAATATAACCACATGATTATTGAAATTACAATAACTTTATGATGGAAACTCTGGAAGATTTTGTGTTGATTGAAAATCTTGTGCTAAATATTTATTTTAGTGAGGTTAAGTTAATTTTACTAACATTACACAAACCATTAGCTGAAATCCAGTCTCCGATTAAAACAGAATGCAATTGAGTTATGCCCCCATTGAAGCGTAACTTTAGCGAGTATTTTTTAAAATCCTTATATTTGAATTCTGTTTTCATTTTTTACTCATAATCGATTTCTGATTTTATATTAGAGAAAAGATAAAAAATAAAACTACGCTTATTTAAATGAATATTTGTTTCAATATACTTATATTTAAGTATAGAAAATGTTAAATTCTTTTTTTTTTAAGTCAAAGAATGCATTCCCAAGTAATTGAAGTAACTTGTAAGTTGGTGCAATTTCCAAAAATGCACTTGTTGGCTGAATATCCAATCTTTGCCAGATACCCTTTGCATATCTTTTATGCATGAGACAGTGTGCCACTACATAAATTTTGCAATCTGCAGTTTATATATATATATATATATATAGAGAGAGAGAGAGAGAGAGAGAGTTTTACAGCAAGACATTTACATTTAAAGAAAGTTATTTTTAAAAAATGTTTGAAATAAAATACAAATTAATCCAGTTTTATTGCTTCTAATTTATCAAGCGTCAGAAACTGAAAATTTCTTTTACTCGAGTCAAAGCTTACTTTGATGATGGAACAAAAGTACATGATGATATTTACTACTTTTGAATATACATCCTGGGAGTGTTGTCTATCTTTTAGGAATGAATGATACGGTAATTTGTTTGATTTTTAAATTGAAAAAAAAATTGAAGACTATTTTACATTTTATTACAAGTGCAGTTTAACTTATATGCGTAAGCAGACTATAAAAATTCTATACACTTTATCATAAGCTAAAAACTTTGTGTAAGTTAAATGAAGGATTAAGTGAAAACTAAACAAAATTTTATAGTATCAATTTATAATCTTAATTTAAAGAAAAAAATTATATAAATTAAGAATTGCTGGATTTTTATCAGGTTTTTAATAAAGTCAATTCTTTAACTGCTCAATTTTTTAACATTTGTATAGCATAGTTTTTGAATGTTATTTTCTTTTAAAAATTTCTGAAGAATTGGAATAATTTATGTGCATGTGTCTTTATTGTACAGATCTGTGCATAATTATTTACAGTAATCTTTCATTTGTATGTTGGTGCAAAATATAGAAAAAAATTAACATTGGTCATTGGCCAGTTACTCAGATTTTTAATTATTGACTATTAATTACTAAATTACTACATTAATTAAACCCTTCATATAAAATCATATGAAGTGCTTACTTCCATATTTAAAGCATAAAGAATCACTTTGAATTTAAATCTTGTTACATCTATTGTTGTGATTTGTTGAACTATTTCAGTGTTACACAGTATACCTTGAATCTAACAAATTTTTTAACATATTTATTTTGACAGGGTTAGCAAATGCATTTTGAAAATTTCACAATCCTACTTTTATAAAACATCGGATAAATTTTATAAGTGTTTGAAGTGAGGATGGGGGGGGGGGGGGGAGTTGCTGCAATTATTATGATAGTTAAAAAATATAATTAAGTATCTGTGAGATTAATCCCTCTTTCTATTCAATATGTACCTAAAATTTGAAGCTATGTGCATAATTTTATGGAAGGAAAATGCAATTTAAAATAAACAAAATGAAAGTGGTTGATTGATCCCCCCCCCCCCCCCCAAAAAAAAAAACTTAACCTAAAAACCCTTGTATTAAGAAGTTAAGTGTCATGTCATTCACTGGTGACTGACATTGAAACTTTCGTTTTAGCCACGTCAGTCGCCGGTGGGCGACGGCGTAAAATTGTAATATAAAACTAAATATTGTATTGTTTTAAGGAATTGCTGAAAATTTATTTAAAATTTTCGTTTTATTTTATTAAAGAATATAATTTAGAAAACGGAAAATTCAGTGTCAGTCATCTGTGACTGGCGTGGAATTAAACGTGTAAAAGGAATAATTTATCCTTTTAATAAAATGAGACCAAAATTTGAAACTTATTGGTTCTCGACATGGAAAATCTGGGAAAAGCTGAATTAGTTTGAGAGGGGGGGGGGGGTTCTTCTACACTTGACCTATACTTGACCTAACATTGTTGAGTTGCTTAGTCTCACCTAATTTTCCAATAAACTGATAAACGTATAATTCAAAACAAAAGTTTTTGTTTAAGCTTATTTAAGAGGGGGGGGGGGGTTACCAGTCACTATATATTTGATTTAGAACCCATCAAAACCCAAAATAATCAGCTTCACGAAGTAAGTGGACTTTATTTAGCGCGTTTGCGTAGGAACATGGGTCTTGTATAATGTTTAGCAGTTTTTTTTAGCAGATTTTATCAATTGGCACACTTTAATTCGCACAGGAATGAGATTCCTGGATTAAGTATATTAGTAATATTAACTTTGAATTGCGTCTTATCAATTTTGTCATAAATGAATTAATCGTAGAGATTTTAAGGAATTTCAGAGTTAAACATTAAAATTAGACATTTTGGGAAACCTTTTTTAATTTCAAGAGGAATTACGTCCCCTGTTTTAAATATTTCATAGCGTATAGTAGCATGCGTAATTATCTCGGATGAAAAAAGATCTCTTGACAATTAACTATGCCTTCCCACCAGCAGTGATTAAGAACCTTTAAACCAAAAAAGAGTTATCTACTTTCTTTTCTAGTGTTTAGGATAATCGTCAGTTTGTACTACGAAAATTATAAACCATTTTTTCCCATTTTATCCCTGGTGTCGATATATCTTACAACCATCGTGTTTGAGAATAGCATCCATCAAGTTTCCAATTGATTACGATAAAGGTAATCGTTTTTTAGTGTTACTCGACAGTGGAAATTGGTAATTTTGCGCTATATTGCAAGGAGCTAACACAAAAAGGTGTAAAAGCGCAAATGAACTTATATTGTATATCATTATCGAGGAAACTGGCAAAACTGAGATCCGCAAAACCCTCCGACGTAGGGGGGAGGGGGCTATGAAGTAATTGTGAAAAATAAACAACTTAAACAATCATAAACGGTTGGTCATTTTAGGATTTTAACAACGAGTCATTTGTATTGAATAAGGAATGTATATTTTGCGTACTTCTAACGTGATCTGCGCGTAAAAAAAATCATACCCACAAGATGGGTCACGAGACTGGGACTGATAAAAAGATAATGAGAAAATGGGGGAAAAGATATAGATTCCTTGTGGAAAATTTTCCTGAAGACTCACAAACTATAGTTAGTCTATTCAATGGAGATTTCATAAAATCAATACATAGTAGAGAGAAAAATGTTTCAATGATGTATAAACCCGTTTTTATCTAATAAATCCAAATTTTTCACTTGAAATCCAAAATAATACAATTCATTTTTCAAAATGAAGCAAAACCCAGTACATTTCATTTTTGTTCATGCGCAACATGACAACAGTGCAATTGCAAAAACTCCCTGATTAAAATGTATATGTTGAATATTTTGCAACTTCTTTCATTTTTTGCAAAACATTCTGGGAGTATGCAAAAGTAATTGCAGTACTTTATATATTGATATTACAGTCTTTTTAGGATATATATATTTAAGTATTCTATATTATCAAGCTGTTGCATAATACAAAGTGCAAATGAGAATAACTTCTCCAATAAACATTTTGATTTTTCCAGAAACTGAATAAACACAATTGCATTCAATATTTTATGCATAAAAAATGAAACCTATAATATGCTTTTTGTTTCTTTGTAGATACATTGGATAACCATCAAATTTGAAGATAATGATAGTTCATTAACAGAAACAAAGAAGACCTTGGAACACCAGAATTAAATATTAACAGTCACTTGTATATTACAGCACCCATCGCGCAAGGATTTTCAGATTTTTTTTAGAACATTTTTCTTCTACTCTAACTAGGGCTTTTATTGAAGATTGCTTTCAATGGACAGAAAAATGCGAGTTACTGAATCATTTAGCTCTGAAAATCTGCAAATTCATAGACAATCCTTCTGCAACTGAACGAAAGCAGGGAGAAAATGAAATTTTAATTAAAGATGTCGAATTTGAACAGAGTGTATTTTCGACAATCTCTTTATATAATTTTTTTAGCATAAAATAGGGACTAGCACTTTTATTGAACTAAAATTGTTGAAGTTGGTGTAATTCCACGAAAAGGAGTTACTTTATGTGAAAAATTAAACAAATTGTGATAAATTCTAGATTTGTAATCATTTTAGGTTTTAATTCTAGATTGTAATTTTAGCCATAATATGAATAAAATTCTGTGCATATAATAAAATTCTGAGAATTTTTATTTGTGATTATATTTTTTAAATTACAGTATAGTTGTGATAACTTAAGTCGACGGGATTCTAAAAAAATATTTTGTAATAGCCATTTGTTCTGATAAGTCATTTAGAGGAATTGATAATATCAAATAGAAAAATGTAATTCATTTTATGTATCAAGAATACTGTATTAAGATTTTCGATTTTTTAGAAATATTATCTTCATTCGGCAGCTAAATATTCCTTTTTTATTGTATGTCTTGACATCTGAATTTGAATATTGTGCGTAAACCACATGGATGAATGTCTTTATGTATGATAATGCTTAAATTACAATTTATAAGTTATTTCTTACTATAATTTTAAAAATCTCTTTCAAATATTTTTACGTATTTGAACTTGGATTGAAAATTTTTTAATTAAACCTTAACGTTTTGGTGTAAAATTTTAAAAGAATTATGCCCTGTATAACACATGCATCAGAAACCGTTTTTTTATTTATTACTGTAGTATTATATAGATTATTTAAGGAATAGAATTATTAAAGAAAATTAAAGTAAGAAAAGGAAAGATAGCGGTGGGAGAGGGGGAGCTTCAAATAGCTACATATTTCCCCCGAAAAAGCAGATATTCAGATATTGTAAAAACATTTAAGAATGCTTTGATAGAGATTAAATCTACCATGGTATGCAAAATGTCACGAATTGCTCATTTGTTTAAATTATTAAACAATATGGTAAAATTATCTAAAGGTTATTAAAAACTGCTATGTATGAGAATTGGCCAAAAATGAACTTTATGTTACAACATCTCTTAAATTATTTACACCTTCAAATTAATATGTTGAGCTTGATATAAAAGTAGAAAAACTTAACCATGTCTTTTTGTAGATCCCAGCACAGTATCACTCATTTGCATATTTCTTTTGTTTCTGAGTTGCTTATTTATCACAATTTACCCTTGCATCAATATTTTAACCAATTTATTTTTGTAAAAGTAATTTTAATAGATCCATTATGTAAAAATAGGTTTACTCATAGATATCCTTTGTTTTTTTTATATTTGTGTTGCCAATTGAAAAATGAAAATAATTAATTAGAAATAATATTTTCAATACAATGTTTACTTATCAACTGTGCAATCATTGTTTGTATTCTCAACAGAGACTACTCATGAATCTGTATCATGTTCAAGAACCAAACTTTAAAATTAAATGTTAACTATGTTCCAGACCTTTTACGGTATTAAGCTCATATAGATCTGAAAGTCAGAGCTCATCGCTCGAACAAAGAATTTTTTGTAACATTATGCTGTTCAAATTGTAATTATTTTTCTTCTAATGTTTGAAAATTTTTAACACATTCTGGGGAGCTCATGACTGTTAAAGCAATTATGGAATGTCCTTTATCAAATTGCAGCAAACGATAGAGTGTATACTCTTCTCTTTCAGCACATGTGTCAAGATGTCATAAACATCAAAGCACATTTAAAACAGATATTATTAAAAGAATTAATAAGCCACATTGTTTTTTAGAAAAATCGGGATCTTTATAGCTCTGCACCAAATATCTCTTATATGAAAAAGACAAAAGAAAAGTCAATGAATGACAGACAATTCTAATGCAAAAGAAATAATTAGAAAATATAAATTCTGATGAGATATTCTGATAACTGTGAGACATCTTAACAATATTTGAATAACATGCTTAAGATTAGAAGTAACTACTGATTGAAAAATAGCCTTAACATACTAGATTATAGATTTCTGGACTTTTCAGATTTGTGTAATTTTCCAGACAGATTTTTAGTAAAATTCCTGTGAAAACCTGTGGCAGAACTGCTGCCACTGGCTTACCCAGGAACATTACTGTGTTTCGTGAAATGTTTAAGATCTTTTCATAATGAAGAAACATAACTGAGATTTTATGCGTAACATACCAGGCTATTGGTTTCAGAGTTTTTCAGAGTGAAGGAACATAAATGAAATTTCATGAGTAATATTCCAGATGATAGGTTTCTGAATAGCGGAACCTAACTGAGATCTTATGAGTAACATACCAAATTAAAGATTTCGGAACTTTTCAGAAAGGAGGAATCTAACCGAGATTTTATGTGTAGCATTCCAGATCATAAGTTTCAGAGCTTTTCAGAGTGGTGGAATTTAACTGAAATTTCATGAGTAATGTTTCAGATTGTAGGTTTCAGAATGGTGGAACCTAACACAAAAATAATGAGTAACGTTACAGATAAAAGGTTTCTAGACTTTTCAGAATGGTGAAACCTAACTGAGATTTCATGAATAACATCCCAGATTATAGATTTCAGGACTTTCCTGGCTTATGTAAGTTTCCTGGCATTATTTTGGTTTAATTCCTGGGAAAATCTGTGGCAGAATAGATGCCACATGTTTTCTCAGGAACCTTACACAAAATTTTTTACAGTGCATACTGGGCATACTCAGAACTTTTTGAAAAAAAAAATACTTATTAAACTACTCATGTATGTAATAAAGGATCGGTCAAATTTAGCGGCGGAAATATGGAAGAAACTCAGTAAAAAAATAAAATACTTTCGAGTATTTTTCGCGAAAAGACGAAAGCGTCACGCGATTTGGTGAGCAGTATTTTCCCTCGCCAAAAGCAAACGATTTTAATGCACCTGAAAACTTCTTCTCAGTTAAATTTTAGAATACGTGTAAATAATATTTAATGAATTTAAATTTGAATAATGAGAGAGTTTGACACATAGATGTATTTTATGTTACATATTTCTGTTGCTTTTGCTGCAGTTATTTAATTTTATCACTTTAAAAATAATTTCTTATATAAAAAATACTTACATATTGAAAAGTATTTTTTCATATATTTAAGCGTATAAAAAAATAAAAGCCAGATGAAAAATGTTGCAGCAATTCATTTCAATATGGGAGAAGTTTTGTTTCCATAGCAACATAATTGAATCGTCAGAGCTCAATTAGAATGGAGTTAATTTTAAGATTGAAACAATTTTAATTAATTAAAATTTTGTTTTAATTCATAAATTTTCACAGTTAACTTTCATTCTAAATACATTATGACAAAAATATACTTAAAACAAACTAAAGCTGCCAAAACTAATGTTATATAAATAAAATTTCTTTAAACAAGTTCAAGATGAAACATTTTTGCCTTAAAAAGAATTTGACATAAAAAAAGTGTTTTGAAATTTTATTTTGTCGCCAACCGATGATAAATCGCCAAATGAAAGAAATGTTCATTATTTTTTAACGAACGTTCTATCGGGGTTCCGCGAAAAAATTTTTACAAGCGTATATATCCTCATGAGAAGAACATTCTGTAATTTTTTCAGAATTTTCTGAGTATGCCCGTATGGAGACCCTCCTTGTCAGTTACAAGAAAATCTGTAAGAATTACTAAAAAAAAAGCTAGCAACGAATAGTTTTATATTTTTAATAGTTATTACTAAAACTCACTTGGTGTGAACGTGATAGCCTAGTGGTCATAGCACCGAACTCCAGGATGAAAAGTCCCGGGTTCGATGCTGGACACCACCAAATACGCACCGAATGTATGCAGTGTACGTACTCGATAAATAAACGGATTATGAAAATCCTGTTGGCCAAGTAGCAATGTTTGGTGCTGCCATCTATTGCGGTTTAGCTGAAAATGTTCCGCTTCAGAAGTCTCTCTTTTTACCCACTGGATGCAGCTCGAAGGAAGCTCTTGCCCTTCGGGCACACGTACTGGTTATTAAAATAATTTTGGAGCTATTACTAAAATTTGCTTGGTGGCTCATACTAAAAAGTTTTAAGTTAGTTATACAAAAAATTCTTTTGTTCAGTTTACAAAAGAAATGTTTGTTTCATTTGCAAAAAAAAGTTTGTAATCGTTACTAAAAAAAATCTGTGGAATACAAAATTACTAAAAAATTTTTAGTAGCCTCTTGAATTTTTTTAACAGTGTATATTAATGTTTTTTGTTTTGAGAAAGTGGTGCAAGTTAGAATTACAAAATAGTCGCGCTCGTGGTAGCCCTGTGTTAACACATTCTACAGACAGTTTAATTCTGTAATTGTTTTTCAAAAACTACAAAGCTGAAAAAACAGGTTCATACATGTGTGTAGTGTTAACTTACAACAGGGACCTCAAAGCTGATTTAGATATTTCTGGATATTCTGCTCCTATGTTCATCTAGAATGAAATTAAGGATTTTTTTCTAGATTTCCATAATGCTTCTGCGACTACTGAAATATCTCATAACGAGGTCATAACATAATACCGACTGATTGTTTTAAAAAAATACGGTCTTTTCACGAAGTTCTAATTTAAGATAATAGTTTCATGATTATTGCAGTTAGAAAATGTTGTACTTGTTATATTTTTTAAATAGATGACATAAAAAGGTATACTTTGTGACAAAACTCGAATGTTCCGCGATCTATCAAAACACCCACCAGGATTCACAGATTGGGAGTTGTTGCATAAAGTTAAAATATATTTAATTTTTTAATAACACGTTTGTCATCGAATGGATGTTAGGATAGATTTTATACATTTAAAGCTTCCGACAAACCCTCTGACGGCCTAGCAAAAGAGGGAACTTGGAAGGTTTTTTCCTCGATATTTTTTTTTCTTCTATCTTTACAAGAAGAAAATTTTGGATTCGTGAAGCTTTTTGAATTCCTGTTATCGACAGATTTCCACATTTTAGGGGTCAGAGATAAAAAAAACATGTTTCTACAAAATGTCTGTCTGTGAGTCTGTCAGTCAGTCTGCCATTCACTCTGTCTGTCAGTATGTGACATAAATTTTGTGTGCGCTCTATCTCAAAAACTAATGCAGGGAATTTCACAAAACTTTAGAATTCTGTTAGACTTTGATATAAACTGGATCTAATAAGTTTTTGGCATATATCGCCCAACAGGTGGCACTGCTATGCTTCTTTTTTTACGATTTTTACAATCTCAAGAACTAATGCACGGATTTTCATAAAACCGTTAGCCCTTCCGTTAGCCCATTCCGCTAGCCCTTGATATAATGTAGTTTTATTTCGTTTAGGTGTAAACAGTCCAACATGTGCATTGTAAAAAAAAAATTCAAGAGGTTATTAAAATTTTTATAGTAAATTTGTATTCCACAGAATTTTTTAGTAACCATTACAAACTTTTTTTGCAAGCGAAACAAGCATTTCTTTTGTAAACTGAACAAAAGAATTTTTTGTATAACTAACTTAAAAATTTTTAGTATGAGCCACCAAGCAAATTTTAGTAATAGCTCCAAAATTATTTTTAATAACCATTACGTGGGCTCAAAGGGCAGAAGCTTCCTTCGAGCTGCATCCAGACTTCTGGAGCGGAAGATTTTCGGCAAAACCGCAATAGATGGCAGCACCAAACATTGCTACTGCTCCGTCAGGATATTCATAATCCCTTTATTAACGAGTACTTACACTGCATACATTCAGGGCGTATTTGGCAGCGGCCAGTATCGAACCGGGGACCTTTTAGCCTGGAGTCCGTTACTATAACCACTATGCTATCAAGGCCAGAGCAAGTGAGTTTTTGTAATAGCTATTAAAAATGTAAAATTATTAACTCTATTCGTTGCTAACTTTTTTCTAGTAATTCTTACAGATTTTCTTGTAACCGACTAAGATTACTAAAAATTTTTTAGTAATTACAAGGATCACTAAAGTTTTTTTAGTAGATCGACACCTTATCTTTTACAGTGTGGCACTACTATGCGACATTATTCAGGATTATCACAATAGCTCTTTCTCATGAAATAATGCACGAATTTTCATCAAATTTCAAATGAAGTTAGTCCCTGATATAAATTAGTATTTTTTAAGTTTTGAAGTAAATCGCTCAACAGGTGGTGCTATTATGCGGCATTATTCATGATTATCGCAACAGCCCAATCTCAGGAACTAACGCACGAATTTTCATCAAACTTAAATTTTAATATTTCCTGATATAAATTAGTATTTTATAGATTTTGGAGTAAATCGCTAAACAGGTGGTGTTTCTATCCAGTATTTTTTTACGATTTTTGCGATGATTCTGTCTTAAATACTATTACATGAATTTTCATCAAATTTCAGATTCAGTTAGAACTTGAAGTAAGTTGTTACAGTTAAATTTTAGTGTAAATTACCTAACCGGTGACGCTGTCATGTTTAATTTTTCTGGAAGTAATAAAGATATTAACGAATATGAGATAGAAGAATGCTTTGGGATTGCCACAGCCGACTAGATTAAATTGTAAAAGGAAGATTTTTCCGTACCTCAAATACATTTTTCTGTTACATATAGAAGTATAAGCCATGAAAATATTATTCATAATTTAGTTTTTGAAAACTGGGTTTTAAATGTAGAATTATTATAATTTAAACAATGCTTCTGTCGCAGTGAAACCTACGACTTAGTGAACGGATGTAAATTTATGGTTAAATGTGACCGATCACTTTTGATTTTAGACGTTATGTTAAATCTCCATAAAAATACACAACAAATTATTTTGAAACTCCAGGTGTCTAAACAAATTTATACAGATCATGTAGTTCCTCAAAGATCTTTTCTTGAAACCCCATAGAGGATCGTCAATAACTTAAAAAAAACCCGAATATCTTTTGGATAATTCTATCAAACTAATGTAGCAAAAGCATTCATACTGTAGATTATGATTACGTGGCTTATTGTAATAAACGACTTTTCGGAAGATAGCATGTATACTCGTAGAAAAATTAAGGTTTTCATAAAAACAGTCCCAAATTTTACCATGCTTTTTGTTTAGAATTCGCAGAGTTGTTGATATAAAAAAATGTTCTCTTCAGAAAACATGACAAACAACATTATACACAATACTCTGCAACTAGAAATAAAAAACAATAAAAATTACACGAAAAATGAATAGGTTTATTAAATACTATTTCACTGCGTATACGTGAAAACAATAAAAATATAATGTGCATAATGTGATAACTAAATATGCAGAGAATCTTTTGTGAAAGTCTCATAAACATAGCTTGAAATTTCTGAAAATTATCATTGATAGAATAAGTCCAAAATACGTTGTCCTCAAAATGATGAGCTATAGAGCAAAAAGATGAAGAACTGTATCCATATATCTATTGATTAGTGTAAATATAGCATACAAAATACTGCATGTGTCACTATGTTTGGATACAACCCATTCAGTTGTTTTGTTTTACGATAATAAGTATTATTATACTTACTTGTGTAATTTAATTAAATACGGTGGCTTCGAAATTTTTTGAACAATACATAAAATTGTGCCAACGGTTTTGGAGCCGATTGGAAATATTTTTTTAAAAATTTTACAATCTGTAATTATTTTGACTGTTTAAGTAATATAAAGAATAGATTAAACTATACAAATTAAAAAAAATATAACATATTTTTTAATTATATGATAAACCTTAGGACACAATTCAAACGTGAACCATTACACCAGAAAATCCTACAGAATCTATCTTATTTCGTTCATCAAATATCGTTTTAGTATTACAAACAAGCTATTTGTATAATTCATAAAGTAAGCCACCTTACATCTGAATTATCTTATCAGCTTAATTTACAATCAGTGTATTTCAACTAAAAGGTATTTAAACTTTAAGAACACTTAATCGTATTAAAAAAAACATAGCAGTAAAAGCTCTTCCGAAATTGATCTTCATTTATTCTCTCTCTCTCTCTTTTTTCTTTCTTTTTTCTTTAATTTAATTGCGTTACTTTATTACCAAGTTAAGTTTCTTTTAATATTACTCAAAGTATATTTCTAGAAAATATTCATCTTTATTTGAAGAAAGTCTTAATTCTACAATCAGTCTAAGTTTAACCAGTTTACAATAGTAATAAAAATAAATAGAAGAAAAGTCTAAATGGGATCATTGGTAAGAACCTTTCACGAGAAGAGAGAAAATGAGATTTCCTAGAAAACTTTTTTGCTACATACAATTTATTTATTGTTTTATCTAATCCGTAACACAATGAATTCCTTATTTGCGCTCGTTTCCGTTTCCGTTCACTTTCAAATGAAGATTACTGCTTTAGACAGAACATTTGATTAAATGTGCGTGAAGCATAGTACTGCCCAAATTTGAGTAAAATTTAAAATAGAAGCAATGCATTAGAACATTTAAAAAGAAATTTTATTACATTGTGTTTACAATGCACTTTGTGTCGTGGGAAAATGTTCTTTATTTATGACTTTTAGTATTATATATTTCAAAATAAATATTTGCTCTTGTTCGAAATGTTTACAGATTTTGATTTTATCTTATACATCGAATATTATAAAGCAGATGTCGCCCCAGTGGCGAGATCAGTAGTGGCAGATACTGCCAAGCCGAGAGGTCCTTGTTTGAATCCGGGTAAGACATGCTTGGTGTGTTGCCCCTTTGTAGTGATATAAATATGTAATGGATATGTGCGTAATAAAATTGTTCTGAATTGTCTGTGTGTAATGGATCATTCGAGGCGAAAGCCATAGCTGCTAAAGGCCTCAAAGGAATGTAATGTTAAATCAAATCAATCAATCAATAATATGAAGCATATATTAGAATAATTTGTTTCTTCTTTTAAAATTGTATTAAAAGCTAAAAGACTGGACTAAGTAACTTCTATTGAATGTATGAATAAGGTTACATTGCATGTACTATTCACTATTATGGGGGTAAAATACTTTTAAATCTTTAAATTTTTCGATTTTTT
This sequence comes from Maratus speculifer, assembly GCA_964019185.1. Classification (NCBI taxonomy): domain Eukaryota; kingdom Metazoa; phylum Arthropoda; class Arachnida; order Araneae; family Salticidae; genus Maratus; species Maratus speculifer. Next base: position 118,548,257 of record OZ025291.1, read on the forward strand.
TATACCTATTTTGATTTTATAATCATTTTTGAACAAAATATAAAAAAACCTCATTAAAAAAATCACATTAGTTTACTATGTCAATTTGCGTTTATTCAAAACAATGAATTCTGATACTGCGCGCAGTATTGCTAAAAAACTATGCTTGGCAATCAAAAGAAATTTTACAACAGATTTATTTCTGTATTATCTGCAACTTAGAACCAAAGAAAATAAGATTTTTCTTCTTATTTTCCCCAAAATCTTTTTTTATATGCATATTTTCAGATTTCCTCATGCGCGCAAATACACTGGTGTGCAAAATTTAAGGACGAAGGAATTTTCAAGCGATAATTTTCAAGCGAATATTCAACCGGAAGTAATATAATTCGAATAATTACTATCCCTGCATAACAGCTAGTCCATATAACATCTCATTCAGGTCACACATGGTCACAAGAGTCACAGTCACTACGGCGAAACAAAAAATAGGAAATTCCATGCGCCTCTTTTATGAGTCTCAAATGACTACTATATGTGACTCCACTGTCCGGTCACTGCGTCTGCTGCTTTGTGACGAGTCACCAGGTGACTTTACAGTGTCCTTTTATTGAGACTCTCATGTGACTGTCATTGGGAGGCTCAATTTCAAAGTCATTGTGAATGTTGCATTATTATAAATAAACAAATAATGTCACATTAAAGTCACATGGTGACTTTCTGTCTCAAGACTTTGTCAAATGGTAACAGAGACCCTACTGTGAAGTAAGCACTGTGAAAAGTGGTGAAAACTCACCATGTGACTTTAATGGGACATTGTTTGGTGATTTATCATAATGCAACATTCACAATGACTTTGAAATTGAGCCTCCAAATGACAGTCACACAAGAGTCTCAATAAAACAACACTGTAAAGTCACCTGGTGACTCGTTACAAAGCAGCAGTCGCAGTGACCTGACAGTGGAGTCGCATATAGTAGTCATTTGAGATTCATAAAAGAGATGTATGAAATGTTTTATTTTTTGTTTCACCGTAGTGACTGTGACTCTTGTGACCATGTGTGACCTGGATGAGAGGTATATGGACTAGCTGTTATGCAGGGATAGTAGTTATTCAAATTATATTACTTCCTTTTGAATATTCGCGTGAAAATTATCGCTTGAAAATCCCTTGAAAATTGTCATTTTGGGACTCCGTCCTTAAATTTTGCACACCAGTGTATGTTATGTTTTTTTCTCTTATCATATCTTTTTTTTAAACTTAATTTTAATATTTATTTATGAATTTACAAGTATATATACATTTTAACATAATATGAATAATTAAATATGAGTAATAATTTAAATAAGAGTTTTATATTTAGATGAAGTTTGATTTTTATTTTTGACTTAGTTGAAAGTTAAGTTTGGAACATCGTGATATTTTTTGTTTTTTCGATGTGTTTAAAGATATTCTACCACCTTAATTTTTATTTTTCAATATGATGCGCATTTAATAGAAAGTAATTATACGTCTATTTTTTAAAAGGTATTTTTAAAATAAATCTTAAAAATTCAGGCAGCTTTAGTATCAAGGTCTAATTGTAAAGGAAAATAACTTATAATATTACCAGATAATCGCAAGATTAAAAAACATAAAAATTTCTTAAAAACACCATAAAAACTTTGAGAAATGCGCAAGGCCTAACGAAACAATTAGCATTTCTTCATCAGGCCCAGAGCTTTGAAAACAGCGGACTTGCGCATTTATGAAAAAATGATGGTGTTTCTAAGAAGTTTCATTTTATCTTATCATTTTACATCAACTTATTAATTTTTTAATGAAATAACTTACAATTTCTATTTTGCCGAAATTTTTTTTTGTATTACGCGTAATAAAAATATTTTAAATAAAACAACGTTCTTAAAATATTTATTTTACGTATAATGATGATAAAGCATAAACAAATTTGTTCGTAGATTATTATATTGTGATAGCTGATTCTACTAATAATTCCTGATTGACTTTTCAATGAATTCCTTTTTTTTATCTATTGTTAGCAATTACATTGAATCGACTAGGGAATATTTCTTTTTTCTCATGGTGTACACATTGCTGAATTGACATTTCCTTTAAATGTATAATTTAGAAATTTATGTCAAAATTCTAATTAAAAACTTAATTCATATTTAACATACATAAACATATCTACGCTGTTCGTAATATAAACAAACATTTATATACAAAATTTCACACTTTACATTAAATCTATTGTGGTTTAAAAGTAAATTATTTCAAAACAACAAAAAATAAGTTAAAACAAATAAATTTGTGTTCATTTTATTTACATGCAGGATACTCGAGCAAATATTTGTTATTTTTCATATGAATGAGTGTGTAACGTAAGCGAATTATCTAGTGCAAATTCACCAATGTGAAATAAAAAAATCTTTTGCAATAATTAAACTTTGATTTAAAAAATAATAAAAAGTAATTTTTTTTAAAAAATTGAGACCATTTTAAATTATAAGCTTCATTGAAGTCTGCGTAAAAAATTTATTTGTATTGATAAACATAAACATCTATTTTTAAAAGCGTATAGATATTTCAAGTTATTTAATCTGATTTATACTGATATCTGATTAATCTGATATATGTATACATTTTTATATGACTTTGCCAAAAATCTCCCGAGATATTTCATCACATTTCGGCCTTTCTTATAGACAGACTTTATTATTTCACATATGTAATGATCCAAACATAATTGTTCATCTGTTGTCAACAATCCCCTAGTGTTTGGAAGTTAATCAATAAACTCAAAAAAAATTGTTCATGTTTCTAAAATAAAAATAATTAAATGTTTAAAAAAAAAAAAAAAAAAAAAAAAAAAAAAAAAAAAAAAAAAAAAAGATTTTAAAAGCAGATTTTCAAGGCATTGAATTGCTATGCGCAAATGACGCATCTTTCAAAAACAAAAGTGCGTTCTATATTTAGAGCATAAAATTAATCTATATTTAAACTATTTTCAGCCTTATACATTATCCATTAAGTGTTATATTTAAGAAGAAAAATAAAAATAAAAAGGGACTTATTCTAATCTCTCTGCTTCTAAAAGCACAAAAAGTTATTGGATTATATTTTAGCAAATCTATTTTTGTTAAACATGTTTTGCGAATATTTTAAGTGCTTAGCTATTATTTTTAGTATTAACAATTATTGCATTTTTTTCTTTTTTTCAAGATCTTTTTATTATTTTGGACACGTTCTAATAATTTTGAAATTTTATAAACTAAAAATTTTAATACGTATCAAAAACTTTCTTTTCTGTTTATTTCTTCGTTAGAATCGGCTTTAATTCTAAATTTTAGATAAAAAATTGTTTCAAATAATGCAGAATTTTTAATGCAGCACTTTAAAAAATGTTATCCTACATTTAGACATTTTAACCTCCCCTTTACTTCTAAATTTTTTGATGTTGCCCACAAAAAAAAAAAAAAAAAAAAAAATAAATAAATAAATAAAATAAATAAATAAATAGAAACAAAATATTTCTTGTCTTCAAAATTTCAGAAGATAAGATATCTTCGATATTCCAAGAAGCATTTATAAAAACAAAGTTTCTTTTGCTGACACAGATTTTTGGAATTGTTTTAATTATATATTTTACTAATTTTCTTAATATTTTAATTAGTTTTATGAACCACAGAACATGTTTTTTTGGATGCTATCAATTTTAGAATACACATTCTTATGATCAACAAGCATATTTTTCAGACAGACATTATAAATGAATGATATTAAGATTAGCATTAAAATTAATATTACTTTATAAATGGTACATATTTTTTTGAATCAAGACTTTTTAAATATACAAAAAATAAGATATAACATTTAAAACACTTCCCCAAACATTTTTGCAAGAAAGTATTTTCTCAATTCATCACGTATTTCATTGAAAATCTTTAATAAAATGTTTTGAGTTTTAGAAAATTTATTTTTTTAATATTATTATTTAATGTATAAATAAATAAATAAATAAGTGAATAAATAAATAAATAAATAAATGTATATATATATATATATGAAATACACTGGCTGAAGTTATCGTAGAAAAAAATCTGGTGAAGCGATGAAAAGAATGCATTATTGCATGATGTAGCTGGATAATATAAAATTATTTATCTCAGTTAAAAGTAAGTGCATTTCCATCTATGTCGTGGGTTGAAGATTAAGGCAGAGGAATTAAAACATTGGGTGATTTCTCCAATAAAATGCAAGATATCAAATCTTAGTCTTTATTCTTTGATCGATTCCATAAACTATTCCCCATTCCAAAAAGTACTCCAGCAGTTCTCATTAAAACACTGATAGAGCATCTAAGTCACATGCTGAGAATAGAATAATAAAATGTTCTTTATCCAAACTCTTCTATCAACAATACATGATAATAGACAAACAGCTTCATTCCAAATCCGTGTTACGTTAAATTGAAAAGGAAAATAAAAAAATGTCTTTGAAACTACGCAGCTTGGAACACATCACGACTTAAAGAACATTCGAAAACAGATTGATACTTGGCGGGATTTTGTTTAGCAGTTAAGAGGTCAGGGGATTCTGATTTTATTACCGCGCGTTCGGGAGTTTTATTCGCGGTATAATACACTCTTGTTCGAGTTAAGTTTGACGTAAGCATGGAACGTAAGCATAGAAAGTCCAATCAACGGAATCAGAAGGCGTAGATAAAAAGTTTCCAAACACTTCATTGGTTAGTAAGAGGAGCTTCATGTTCAGACTCTTTCCAAACTCAAGGTAGCTTTCAAAATTAAACATAGGTAAAAAGTTCATGACCGCACTGCATTATGAAATTGCTCAAACGATATTTATAATAAAATATTAAAAATAAAGCTTCGGACAAATGTTTTTATTCTAAAAAGGAGAAATGGAATAACAGAATAGATTTAATATTTCGAAATAAGAGATTGACTTTTAAATAATACAATTGAGTTATTTTTAGGAAAATAAATAATATATTACGTCGAATTAAGGAAAAAGGAAACTTTAGTTGATAATTAAATATTAGTATATTACTGAAATATAAATAAAAGTATATTTTTATAAGAATTTGGTGCGAAATCGAAAAGAGAAAATGGCAAAAGTTTTTTTTATTATATACATATATATATATAGAACCATTAGACAATACAACAATTTAACATCAAAATATGGAATAACTCATTAAATAACAGACTATATCAAACTGAGGTGTTAGCAGAAATTGGAACAAAATTGGAAATGTGGTATTTAGCTCATTCTCAAGGGCAATGCTAAATAGACACATTAATTGCGATTAAAAGAATAATTAAAATCAAACTGACAGTAATATAATAGCAACCATAATATATCAGAGGGATGAAGAACATGTAGTAATCAAATCTGGACATTCTTAACGAAAGGTGACTATAAATATATAGCATCTATACATCCATATACACACTCACAGATATAAATATATATATACACTCAAAAACTATTTTAAAATATACAAAATTGCAGAACTAAACCAAAAATATAATAAAAATATGTAAACTGAACAAAGTAAAATCAGCATGCATTATAAATAATCTTGACACCCTACAGAGCGAAACCATCAAAGATTAAACGATATGATATAACTTAAACCATAAAAAACTTAAGAAATTAAACTTGATAACTAAAACCATTGGAGAAAAGTTACACGGATTGTGATGTGCTCAGCGGGGTTAAATCGGTTTTAAACACACAAAACTTCCCCTCATTTGTCAAGATCCAATTGAAAAACAAAGCTCATGGAACAGAAGTCGGCGAAAACATAACTTCGAAAATTCAAAACTCCAACAAATGTGAACATATTTACCGAACAGTCAAACTGACAGTTTAATCATGTTTCTGTTTTAACCTACTCTCAATAGCAGTGCGAAAATTCTTGTATTTTTTTCGGAGGATAACTATAGTGCAGTGTCTGATTATATCATATACAAAGTTCACCAATCTTTTTCTCTGTATTTGAACTTAACATATGTATGCAACTTCACCCGTTAATAAAAATATTTCTATAGATGTAAATATCAACATTTGAACCAAAATACAGCATCTTTATAATGCCAAAATTTAAATTATTCTGTTTATCGTATGTATTTGTCTCTCCATTCTTATTTCAATGTTGATATCTAAATAATTAACATTATTTTGGCGATTTGACGCCAACTTAAAATTAAAGCTAGTCGGATAATAATTAAAATTATACTTTTCCACATGATTACATAAAACTGATAAAATATAATCTATACATCGAAATTTTTTAATTTCTTCATTTGTGGCAGTATGTTCCTCATACATGTATAGGTAAATATCGGCTAAAATCGAGTTGCATCCCCCCCCATTGGAATACCTCTCCCTAATTTCTTTATGTACATTTTTAGCGTCATATAAATAGCTATCATGTACAACAAAATTAAACAAATCTGTAAAATGTTCCTGTTCGATATCTGAAGAATTAAATTTATTCAAAAATTCCATTATTTTTGTTTTTAAGTTGGCCAAATCTGTACTATTGTACAGGTCCTCAAAACATATGCAATTAATCTTGAAATGTTTTTCATTCACATTTAATGTTGAACCAATTCAAAGCTTTTTTTAATTATAAAAGCCGGATTATCTTTCAATACTTTATAAAAAATATATTTTAATAATTTTAACAATTTTTTATTTCGATTTTTTAAATATGATCCAAAACCACATGTTAAAACTTTAAATTTTGCAGGATCTTTATAAAATTTCGGGATTCTGACCAGATAAGGAATACAAGAGCTATTTTGTTTTATCTTGATGTTTTATTATAAAGCGCTTTTACTCTTTTACCAATAATTTGTTTGCTAGAATTTAAAATTTGATAATTCATGTCATTATTATAAGCCTCTTTAAGAATAATTTACATATAATAGCGTAATTTGCGTTAACTTTATCTACGTAAATTATTATAAATTTTTTTCTGAAATTCTCTTATTGATTCTTTCAATCCATTACAATATTTGTTTGAAACACCTTCAGAGTTAATTTGAAATTTATTACTTAATATTTTAAAATACAATACTTCCACTTCTCAAAAATACTAGAAAGCAAGTTGCGTTTATGCACTAATTTTTGATTAAATATATCCAAATTTTTATTCAAGCGTTTTCTGGCTATTTTTTGTTAATATTCTTTTAATTATGTACTTTGTACTATATCTCATTACATCTCTTAGTGTTTGATTGTGTATTATATCCAAATTACCAATTAATACATGATCATTATGAACAATTTTTTGGTACATATTCATAATATAACCATATAAATTTTGCTTTCTTATTCTGAAATTCAAGAGATCCAAGGCCATATTTATATTGTTATTTCCTGTTCTTTTATGCAAAATCCCGCAAATTTTGGTATTAATTTCTTTTTTACATTAAATATAATATTTTTAATTACTTTTTCATTGCCGTTAGAGTTGTAATTATCGATTACATTTTTAATATCCCTATAACATTTAATTTCTTTAAATCAATATTTTTTTCTGTGATTTTTATTCCTGTCGTAATTAAATATATGTTTCATCCTTTCATAGATCTAGACATAATTCCAATAACTTTTCTCTGAAATTCCTTCTTACAATTTTTTTTTATCGAATTTTATATTTAAACCATGCGGATATACAATACCATATTTTGCCATCATATTTCGCTCACAAATTAATCTTTCCTTTTTAACTTGGAACAATTTCCAAAATCGAAATCTCAATATTATCGATCCCGTGCTTTTCAAGATGTATAATCTCAATTTCATAATTTCATATATATAAGTCTGGTATTAATATATGTATATATATATATATATATATATATTAATAGATAATAATTAAATACGAAACTATAAATACATACACACATACACATGTAAGTAGTTTCGTCAAAATTTATACCGTTCAGCTTCCTTTAAAAAAAGTTATTTTTAAAAATAATATTACTCAAAGAAAAATGTTAAACAAGAACTTTCTTTTTATGTGTGTGTGTGTATACAACATCCTCTCTCTTGCATAACTAAAACGGCACTTTTGAATGAAGTAGATAAAGAGTGAAAAAAAAAAAATACCAGAAAGCTGAGAAAATTCTTTGGACATAATGTTTCTTGAAATTGCCTCAAAAAAGAAAAATTGTTATCCAAATGGGTTTCTACTTAGATGAGAGTAGGAAAAGTAACAATGCATTGAATAATTCAGGAAAATTAAACAGGAAAAGTTGCAAATGTTTAGCGGTCCTCTAGTGTAATTGAATTAACTTTCGGGGACAATTCTCTTTCAGTTAATTACTAAAAACAAGGCAATCAGCAATGTTAGAAAAAATAAAGCTTGCAATTTTATTTCCATTATAGAAAAATGCATCAAATGGAACTTTCATTACTATTCTCCTTCCTGTAATAAGTTTTAACAGAAAATTGTATACAGTTTGATGATATAATATCGAAAATGCTTTGTATGAATTAGAAAGATATGTAGCATAGTCAAAAATTGAATTTTTTATTTATTTCAAAGCATTTGTGAAGTTCAAGAAAAATTAAAATAATTAAAAAACCTGAACAATTTGTTACATTTGATTAATATTATGCAGTAATATTTTAAAAGACAAACATGTTCGTCGGTAACGCTGACGTCATTTGAACATTGGAAACACCATTTCATGAAATTTAGGTTTCACAAGAGTTTTTTTTAAAACATCTAACCATGGAATAGTTTCAATTTTTATCCTATTGAGTAGGGAAAATATACACTTTCACATGTTATTTGTTTGAAATATGCATTGTAATTTGTAGAAAAATGTATCGCAAATACTAATTTTTATGACTTTAAAAATAATTTTCAAGCTTGATTTTTTTTTACGTCTATCGCGTGCAAAAGATTACGAAATATAAATTCGTTTGCTCTTAAATTAATATAAATAGCCGAGTATTTGTTTCAAGCTTGTATGACATAATGAAATTACAACTAGATAAATAAATAAAATAGTACATCGACACAGATGTCATATATGTGTCATAGTAAAAGACACAGATGTCATATACGTACCACATCGGCGCGATTTTTTTTCTGATGCCAAAGTCATTATAGTCATTACAGTCTGCTTACTTTTTGTGTACAAATATAATATATTTTTTAATTTTTTTAATTACTTAATTAAATGTTTTTGCAATTATCTGTTGTAAAAACCTTACTGAAAGTCTGGTTGGAGTATCCTTGTAGTTGACAGTTATATTTAATAACTCAGATGCACGCAAATCGAAAAGGTTCTTTATTTAATTTTTGATAATTTTAATAGTTGTCGATTGATTCATCATGGCGATGATATGGTTATTATTTTGACACCAGACATGCTTATATCAATTGACAGATTATGATATTAAATAATACACTTTTTAAAAATGAGATAGTGCGTTAGCTATTCATTTCCACCAAATCAAGAGCGAAATTGTCGGGAATTTTCCATTAGTTTGATTTAGAATGTAAATTAACCATACGCTCAAAGGATCTTGCAGAATGTCATAAGTGTCACGCTGTCTCTGAACTGAATGGTTTTCGCCATCAATAAACTGAATCAGTCGCAACTGAGCTGTACAATTGCTATTTTTATGGATATTCTTACTTATATAGTTGGATTTAGTTTGTTTATTTTGTGTCGGCCGATTATCTACTCTAGGGATATAGGCACTGGGGGAAGTGCCCTTCGTGGGGATCTTTCTAAGGGAACCTAACCCGTATTTACGCTAGGTTCGAAGAAAACCACGAAAACTCCAAACGATTAGGCCGATGGACGCGATTGGGTTCAAACTCAGCACCTGCCGTCTATCAGTTGAGAGGTCAGAACCTCTCGGCCACTGGTGGGGGCCTTCCTTATATAAAGTGTATTACAAAAAGAAACAATATATAGATATGTAAAGTGCTTTTAAGTGCAATTATAATAAGTAAAATTAAGGCTTTTCAAATGGGTCGGTAATTATTGCTACAGTGCACACAAAAGTTATACGAAAATAAAATAAAAGCAAGCGCATGAGTAGAAAACATAATAAAATTTTTGCTACATATGCATGTAAGGAAAACTATTGCGGTATCAGACAAACTTTCATTCTCAAACTCGAAATTCTAACTCTTTTCGTGTTCATTGAAAGTTTTACAGATTTTTATTAAGTTTCATGCAATACATATGAAAAATATTGTGCAATACATATAAAAATATATGTTCCGTAGTTTTCTGAGATTACTTTAATCTTCATAGTGTAAATTTTATGCCCTGTCTCATTTTAATTCTAGAGAATTTTACTTTCAGCATTGACCCATTATTTCCGATGGAAAGAACTTTTCTCGACCATTATGTTTTGAAATGGACTCTTCACTTTGATTATTAGCACTATTTGTGAATGGTCCGATTGACGACAATGACAATGAGTTTTCATGAAATATGTTCATTTTATCTTCCAAGCGGGTGTTGAGTATCATTAACTTTCTTCAATGTATGAAACTTAAGACACTAACCTAAACTCAATGACCATAAAATAGTTTTAAAAGCTCAAGCTAAATTAAAATTTTTAAACAGAGTTTTAAGAATATTTATTGTAATTTTTGAATTTCTACTAACCTTAAAAAGGCTTAAACAATTGATCATAAAAATAAATTAATTCTTAACTAGCTTTTTAAATTTACAATTTCTTAACATAAAGTAATAAGACATACATAAACATTTTTAGTAATAAATTGCTTGAATTCAAATATATATTTACTTTAATCACCTAGTAAACAAAAAAAGACTAAACTTTTTTCTCGACTGTTGTATTTTTGTAAAATTTTTTAAAGAAATTTTGATGCAAAATTCATTTATTGTGATCAATCAAAGAAGATTATTTTTTTAAAGTAAAATGTTTTTGTGTCATGTTTCAGAAACGTAGCCAAATGCTTTAAATTGCCAAATATTTTATCGATCATTTGCATATGCATAGTTTTTATGCTGTTAAAATAAGTGTGGTGGAAACTTTTTCAGAACAAAATATATGTCATTTGCAAATGAGGACGTGAGTTCCAAAACTCGCCTTATCTAAAATTTAAATTCGAGTTTTCTATATCAATCTGTTCTATTGGTTAACTTACATCGAAAAAACACAACACTGTTCTCCCCCCCAAAAAAACAAACAAACAAACTAGTTTTATTTTTTATTTTTGCCATTGTAAAACCTTGGTTTACAATGAAAACCAATGAACGCAGTCAGGTAATTTTCCGAATTTTCCAACATTTGATTTTATGTATATGGAAAGTTTTGAAACTCATATCGATCAGATAAACTTATAATATATTTTACTTCCATTATTTTTTTTAATTATGGAGGCACATAGAAATACAATATTGTTTGTTAAATAATCTATACATTTATGTAAATGTTTTACAAAAAGACAGTAGTTGTTCTAATCTACAGTCAAATATTAAAGAGAAAAACTAATGCTATAGTATTTTACGTATTTCATAATTTGAGATATTATTAAAATCTATGCAGTATTTTGAAATGATTTACAAAATAGTTAATAATTATTTCAATCTATCTTCAGAAGAAGCATTATTATGGTAGTATTTTATTTTGTTGATAGTTTAGAGTAAAAAAAAAAAATGAAAAACAATTTAAATATTTTAATGTGGTAAGCCTAAAAGAGTGTCGCTGAAAAAATCTATTGAAATTTTACCTACTGTGCAAAAAATTCCCAAAACTACGCATTTCTAAAATGTGCATTTTAACAAAAAAGTTATCTATCGAAATTTGTTGTATAAATCCATATATTGAAGCTATCAAAGATTTCCTTGCTATATAGGGTGTTTGAGCTAAAAGTATCCAAAAATTACGGCTTACTATTACGGAACTACCAATTAGATTGTAAAAGATTACCCCCCTGTGGATTGGAAACCTCTCCAATATATATTTTTTTGACTTTGTACCGTTGAGCCGCGTTGTTACAATATCGACACGATGCCGAAAAACCTGTTAATAAATGTTAATGTTCCATAGCCTTCGAATTTAAATCCATTAGATTTTTTTTTTTTTTTGGGGGGGGGTTATTAATCTGTTGTGAACAAACAAAAAATTGTAACTGTATATGAGTTGAAGCAGTGTATCATTCGAGCATTTCTCTAATAACTGCTAATCTATGATATGTTACGGAACACGTGAAGAAAACTGGATTACCGTTTACAAATTTGTCGCACTTCAAAAATTGTACACATCGAAAAATATTGATTTTAAAACTTGTGCCATGTTCTTTCTACGTAAATATTTTTTAAAAACTCTAATTGGTATTTCCTAAATAATAAACCATAAGGTTTGAATATTTTTAGCTCGGACATCCTGTATATTCCAAATAAAACAATTGCAATTGCTTATTTTCTTTAAACAAAGTCGACTAGTTGAAGGTAGAGTATATTTGAGAAACAGAAAAAATATAAAGTTCTGTTAAAAAAAAAAAAATAGATCGGCGTGTCCCCCCATATACTCTCTACTACATATCTGTTTACCTATAGGTATATGACATCCATCCAAAATACGAGAGGGTCCATACTCTGATCATGCTGTTTCATATCGATGTTTAGGGGGAAATTCATGCCTTACAGATGGAAAGCCATTTATTCACAAAGTAAATTTTAATAAACTTTAAAGGAAATTTAAACTCTTTGCGAACAGTTTTTACAAAATTTTATTTAACTAAGGGATGGGGTGACTACGAGCTGCGTTTGTCAACCCCCGTATAGGAACCACAAACTCAAAAAACAAGCTAATTTGATCGGCTTTTATAAGACTGCGAAAGATTGAACGTAGTAGTGGTGATATTCCTGTAAATGGGTTTCCTTTTTTTTTTTTTTTGGAGAATTTTTAGGCCTAATCAGCTGCTGTTAAACATCTACTGACGATTTATTAGTTTGATTAAATAAGACCATTTAAACAATGGAATATGCAGAGTCCTTGCCTTCTCGTATTTTTTGAACCGCGGCATAAAGAAAATATTTTATGTATCATTTAAATGTGATGCAATTTTCACAAAATTTTTCTTTATCTTTTTAATATTCACGTCAAAATTCTTTTTTTTCTTTTTTTTTCTTTTTCTTTTTTTTTTTGTTTGAAGGGAAGTATCATTTGTGCCATCTTAGAATTCACAACAATAGTTAAAAAAGATCATGTTAATATATGAAGTAAATGTTTCATCTAAATATATATTCTTTTAATTTTGACTGTTTTGCAATGTTATTTGGTCATTTTAAATATGAGGTAATTTCTTTTACTTGCTGCTTTTGATGCACATTAATGAATTTATGTATTTAAAAGTTTTCTTTCTCTTTCTGAACAAAACAATCACTTGGAACAGGGACCCAATTCTTTGACATCAGACGTGCATTTTTTCTCTAAATGAAAATCATCTGCTTATATTTAAGCATTCTAAAGTAGTATTTCATTGTATTATGTATTAAAAAGTGAATTATTAAAAGTTATTTTCTTTTTTTACGAAAGCACGTGGTTGTGTTTGGACAAATGTAGCAGATTTTATGGTTTCATTTTTGGTAACACCCCCCAGACACCATACTTCATCTCTATTCTTTCTTTTTACTTTAGGGTCTCACGTAAATATATTTTTATTCTTAAATTATTTTTAATATTATTGTTTGGTTATTCTAAATATGACATAATTTCTTCTGTTTACAGCGGTTAAAACATTTTAATGAATTAATACATTTAATATTTTCTATCTCTTTTAATGTTGGCATATAAATATAATTTTATGGCGTATTTTACTTATTTCCCGCTTTTACCTCTAATTATTTAATTCTTATTTGAAAGTTTTTTTCTGTTTCTGATAGTCGCATGTAAATATATATATATATATTAATCTGAAAGAAATATTATTATTTGATCATTTGGCAACAATTTAAAATAATAACATTTTCTAAAATATCTAAAACATGTCTCTCAAAATGGTAGAAATTTGAATTTAAAATGGAAATAAATCCCTCAAAAATGAGTCAGAATTAAAAAATAAATGCAATCGGCACACTGGGAATTTCTAATGCATAAAAAGATCGAAAAATGTTTAAATTCCTATGTATAGTTTATGCAACTATAAAACTATTTTAATGGAATGATCTTGACCAACTTTAACATTAAATATATCTTAAAATAATTATTCTATTTAAAAACTGGCTACATAAACGTATTTATCAAACATTTCTCTATAATAAACCAAGTATCCTATTTTTGTGTGCAGTAGTTTTTTTTAATATTACAGAAGAAATACCTTAGATCACAAAAAATTAATTGTCAGTGGCGGTGACAGCGTTAGTTACTTTTTTATTTAAATTAGAGAGAGAGAGAAAAAAAATTAAAACAGTGATCTACGTTGCATAGTTCCCCATATTCCCCATTTTAAATTTCATAGTGGAAAAGTCGCAGTAATTCTGTATCATTGCTATTCTGAGGTTCTTTATTTTTCGTAACCACAATTAATTCATCCGAAAATATCCTTATACGATCCTTACAGTTTTAATTTGATTCTTCAGATGACATAAACCATATGCAAGAATGGTTCAATTTAGACGACAAAGGGTTTTCTTAAAAGATATTAAGTTTATTTTCAAAACGAGTGTTAAGGATTATTAACTTTCAACAATCTATGAATCGTGATATACTAACATAAAATAAACTTTGATTCTGTATCAGTTTCATTTAAAAATAAACTAACATAGAACTGAAAACTTTAAGCCCTTTACGAATAATTTAAAAAGCCTCTGCTAATTTTTGTTCTATTTACCGTCAAGTATAAAACAAATTAAAAATAATTCGTTTCGAATGAGTTATTTTGTATTACATTTAACAGTTAATTTTAAAAACGAAAAATATTTACACATGATTGTAGAGAAATTCGATTTAATTTGATTAAACCACTCTGTATATTTGAATCTTTTTTTTCGTTATGCAGTTTTTTTAATTTAAAAGATTATGTAGTACTATTTTGAAATTATTAGAACAGTTCATTTCTAAATTCAAAAACAAATGCTTACCAATAATTCTCATAGTTATTTTTTTAACAAATATGCAAAAATATTTCTACATATTTAGAATATTAATAAAATTTCATAGCATCAAAAAATATTATTTGAAATTCTAACTCAAAATTTTTCTATTCAGATTTGGGAAGTGTATTATGTGTCAAAGTATACTACGTCAGCCTCGATATTGGAACACTAAATTTTTCTGATAAAATAGTATCCACTGTAAATAACGGTATAATGACACAAAGAAAACAGTAAATGACGGGCTAATGTAGATTTTACGAATTCTTACCCGTATTAAATCTCGAGGTTAGGCTAACATCAAATATTTGCTACCATACATCAAAGAATCGAAGTCAATCTATTCTAGGATATCTAAGGTGATATAAAGAGGCTGGGAGATTTTTTTTTCCATTAATACGATAAAAGAATTCAGTTTTTGAAGAAAATATTAAACTTTTATCTCTGTGTAAATACTATATCATAAAACTTCATTATGTGAATAAAAAAGCTTTTATTTAATCGATAAACTTTTGGCAGTTATAAGTGGAATAGTAGTACCGCAGTACAATACCATAGTAGAATATGATAACTCATCAAAAAGACTTTAAAGTTGAAAATTATTATAAATAATGAAGTATGGTAAGACAACAAATCATGAAGTGAGATTCCTATAAAAATGAAAAAAGGGAGGGCAGAAATTTGGAAACGCAGTTAGTATCAGACTTTTCATTGTGATAATTCGCTATCGAAGAGTTTGTATATGTGAATTTTAAAATCATTCTTTAAGTATCATATGTATTCGCGTATAATTCGATTCGCGTATACGTAAACCCCTTATCTTTCGAATGCATATTTGCAAAAAATTAAAAATCCACGTATAAGTCACACCCCTAACTTTTTACTTCGATTTTGCACAAAATAAAACCAAAGCTTTCACATGTCTATGCAAGCAGTAGTAAGTAAAACAAAAACAAATCATTGGGAAAAAATTGATATAAATTATTATTATTTGTATATTATTTAATCTATTTTATTATTGATACACATGAAAAGCCAAAATTTGGCAGTATTGTATTTTTTTTTTTTTTTTTTTTTTTTTTTTGCATTTTTAATTTATTAGCGCATAAGTCAACCCTCTTCCCAAATTGCTTGCTGAAAATTGTCAAACATTCTTTGACTTATATGCGAGTACACATGGTATTTATAGTATTATCTCTAGGTTTTATATAATAATTGTGTCTTCAAAGATATCTGTCTTCAATTAATCATAGTACGGGCATGTCCACTTACAACCTTATTAAATTAGGTTTGTTTGTTTCACTCAACAAAATATTTAGTGTATTGCAGATTTTTTTATAAATATATTTTTATTTAAAATAGAAAGACAATGTAGAATTGTTAAAATATTGTTTAGCTTCTAAATCGCTATAAAACATTTAAACTTTTGACGATAATTATAATTTGAAATTTATTTGTAATACATTTTTTTGTTATTGTTGCTGATGTTGCTTGTTGGTTTTATTGATATTTCATTTCGTAATGAAAATTTTTTCAGTAAAGAGATTTTTTTAATGCAAGACTGAATTTTACGGTCTTAAATTTAATTTTTATCTTTAAATTGAATCTTCGAATTGAATCTCTGAATTTCCTGGAAGAAAACTGGAAAGGGCAACTAATAAACTTTTATTTTTATAAATTCTTCTTTAAATTTCGAAAGTAAATTGTTTTCCGAGGTTCCTAAAGGTAAAGAAAACGCTTTTTGGATTATTGGATGTCTTGGAAGCGGCTAATATTTTTGTTCGTGATTATAATAAATTTTCCAGTTTAAAAAACATTTTTTTCGGTGTAGTGCTTTAGCATACTACAGTAAAAGAGACTGAAAATGAAGCATTTGGAAAAGCTGGTTTTTTGCGTTAGTTCTATATGTGAATGTTAAGTTACCAGATGCACTTTTATAAAAAGATTTCTGCGACTTCCTTCTCCCGATTAACAGAAAATTCGATCTAAGTTGCTTTCATTTTATATATTTTGTTGCAGCGAAAGTTCGCTTTGAAAAGAGATAGAACAGTATCGCATTTTCTTAAATAGGCTGCCAAACTTTATTCTATAAACTTTGACTCCACGTATCTTATACTGTTACAGAAAAAGTAAGACATGAAAATGTTTCTGAATTTAATTTAAAAATATGTCTACTTTAAATAGTCAAACAGTTATTTCATTGTGGGACTATGTTAAAAATTAAAGCAAATATATACATTAAAACCCCGATAATTCGGATTAACTGGGACCAAACCCAATCCGGATTATCGAAAATCCGGATTATCCGGAGAATAATAAAAAAATGGAATAAAATAAAACATATTTACAGAAAATCACCTTTATGTTAAACTTATTGAATATTTAAAGACAGTGAATATGATTACTTTGCTTAATTCTTCCGAAAAGATTTGAGAAAAAGTTTTTTTTTAATTCAGAATACAACGATGAAACAAATTAATGTTATGGAAATTAGCCAATCGCTTCTCAAACTAGAAAAAAAAAATGACCAAACTGATCCGGATTAACGGGGTCCGAATTTGCGGGGTTCTACTGTATTATTATTTCGGGAGAACAATCTGTTTCCAGGAATATCTTTATTATGTTTCGATATTTTAGTCCAAATAGCACACGTAGAAAACGTTGTACTATCTTAAATTGTGAGAACGTTCAAAATAATGTATAACAAGAAAGAAAAAAAAATCATGCGTCTAGCTTAGATTATGAAACACTTTCCAACACATTAAAAAAAATGCAACAAAATTGCACCGTTTAAAAAATAAAAATATTATGTCTAATTCAACCATATGAAATAACACATTTGAAAATCCAATTTCAACTGTTCACATCTACAATCGGAAAATTATTAAAACATTTTCAGTTGCCCTGTATATGATATATGACTTTAATTAACTATTAATTTAACTTTAATTTAACTATTAATTACATATCAAAATTTAGTTCACTTAAGATATACATATATATCTGGATAAATATCCGTTAATATACATCGTAAAAGTTTACGGAATAGTTTCATTTTTTCCGAAAAAACAGTAGAACTTTCGTTATTGACATTTTGAGATTATAATTACAGTAAGTTTTCAGTAAATTGTCTGAAAACAGAGAAGTTACGTATTGAAACAGCATAAATTTTATAAATAACTCTAGTGGCGCCATCTATATCTGGGATACGAAAACATTATAGAGTTGTTTTATGAACAACTTCCTATAATAAATTTCTTTATTTCTTTCTGTTTTAATAATATAAAGCTAACATATTTTACAATATTAAAAAAATAATAAAAATAATAAAATTTTATTAATCTTTTTTAAGTTTGAGATTAGTTTTATTTCCAGTTTTAGTTTATTTTATTAGTTTATTTTCAGTTAGTTTATTTCCATTATGATTTTTAAATAATGTTTAACTCATTTATAGCATATTTTTTAAAAAGTGCGTAGGATATTTTAAAATGGAAAACGATTCTACTTTTAATTTTAATGTTCTTTAATAAAAGTAATAATAAAATAATAATAAAATAATTTTAATTTTAATATATTTTAATATCTCTTTAAGAATATCCTTTCAAAAATAAATAAGTAAATAAATATGAATAATATTACAATAAACTTTTAAAAATCTTCTTAAAATGAAGGAAACAAAACTTTTTAATGCATTCAACTCTTAATACATGTAATATTTTAAAGTCTAATTTTTTTTTTTTATAGAACTGAAATTAAAAACTAAATATTCGAAATTATGGAAATAAAATCTAATAAACATTTAGAACCGTACACTCAATAGAAAATAATTCTCTACAAAAATTAATGCCGCGTTCAACATAAGGCCTTTGCTTTATAAAATCATTCGAAATAAGTAAAGATATTTGCGAGCTCCGCATGTGTGACGATGGTGTAATGGTATTACACTACTGCAAGCTGCCATAGGACAGGTGCCGGATTCGATTCCCATCGAGGGTAATAGACATTTCTTCACTGTTGTTTAAATGAAATATATATGTTCTAACCTGATGTGTCTTTGTCTAAAGAATAAAAATCATAAAAAAGGCAGTTTGTCCTTGAAAATTCTTTTTTGGCTTTCAAGCGAAAATTTTTATATAAAAAATATGAAAAAGAAAACGGAAATATTTCTGGAAAAACGGATTTTTTCCCCGTTAAATAACGGAAATAGTACTGGCGTCTAGATTACCAGTATTATTTCCATTATTTAACGGAAATATCTAGAGTAATTTTCTCTAATAAGGAGAATTATACGTGAATACACTTGTGCAGACCTGTATATGAGGATAGAATTTGTATATAAGTAATAACATGCAAAAACTAGTTAAATTTCAAAGCACATACCGAATTTCAAAACGCAATTCAAGTAATTATTACTCAAAGATAGTACTATAATCGTTTTTTTTTGTGTCCATGTAAATGAATAAAAAATGCTATGAATGGCGTATTTTAACGTAATCATAGTGAAATTCAGTGATTTATATAAGTTGCAATGTACAAAGTGCATCATAAATTCGTGAAAACTTTAAAAATCCATAATAAAAGTAGTAATGCTCGGTAAAATTTTCGGATCGTGCGAGTATGATCAGACGGATTTTAGACTTTTTTCTCCATATATAATAAATAAAAAGAATATTGTCCAGTTAAACTGATGACATTGAGATCGCAGCCTATACACACTAATTGTATGTTACAGCCTTATATTTTCAACTAACAATACCCTTCGAAAAACAAATTGTCGGGATAAACCCGACACATTTTCGCGGATCGCTGTAGTAGTGCAGTACAGAAAAAAATAAAAGACATATTATATAAGAATGCAGGATGTAGACCACACAAGATAGTTTGAGGTGCGCGTGCATGCGGGAATTCGTCAAAAGGATAGAATTTCCACGATTTAACGACTTTTGTGAAACGGGGTGTTTGGTAAGGGGTTACAGAACTCTGACTAAACAGTCAGTTAGCCAATAAATTTGTCAAAAATGTTTATAAGTTAGACTGGAAAAGATTGAATTTCCAGTAAACAAGAGTAAGAATCTTCGCGCAGATGGGAGTTCAAAGAAATAAATATGTCCACTGTGGTATTTGAATGTCTGCAAATTTAGTAGTGGGATTAACATGTTAGCTAAAAAATGTCGCATTCGGTAACACGATTCTCACATTACATCGTAAAAGGGGTTTTAGCTGTTTACTTGGATTTGTTTTCAGACCACCTGCATATGGAAATGCGCGTTACTTGAAAAATTATAATGATATGCAAGAGAGAGAAATTTTATTGGAGGATAAGATTTTTAGGAGGGATTTTCAGGCAGGGAGAAGTTAGTAAAATGGGATGTCGAGAAAATTAGCGGGAGGAAAAGTTAGAGGAGAACGGTCTTTGAGAACTGCGGTCTTGGTGCTCTCTCTGGGACAGAGAATAAGTTGATGGTTTGGATATGAGCATCGGTAAGGGGATGTGCCTGACGCCCGACGAGGACGTTCCTAGTGTATCTAAAAGGTGAGTGGGTTCCTTCTTAAGTATTTGAGCAACCTTATCATATGCAAATTAAATTATATATCTGTAAAGTTAGGCATCCTTAAAATCCTGTATTATATTATTAATCAAATTCCCAATAAATGTATTGGAAGAATAACAGTGTAATTATCATGCTTAAATTATAAATAAAGTGTCGTTATTATCTTTATGTTTATAGACTTTTATGTCTTCTAAAACATCCGACTCTAGAGCCTGGGAAACGTTCTAATGCAAATAAACAAAACAAAGTAATGTAAAGCTATCAGTAGTCGGACAATGGTTACCGTGACCAATTTAATACCTTTAGGTGTTAAGATAGTTATCTACTCCGGCCAATGTAAATTACTTAATATAAATAAGGATGCCTGTAATTGATAGTAATAATTGAATTGGAATAAGTAATTAAAAGTATTGATGTTTATATTTATAATGCCTGTATCTATTAAAATTTATTAAAATGATAAATAACAAGTGTAATATTTATATTATTAATATAATTTAAGGCCCAGTTACAAGTAGGGTTAATAATGAATGAAAAAAATATGTTCAACTTTTAAGGCTTTTTTATGAAACTATTTGATGGAAATTTTATTATTGTGAATTTTTGTGTATAATTTTAGAGATATTTTATCTTGTATTGATGGGGCTGTCGCGATATTTCTTGGTCATAAGAGACATGAAACAACTAATGCAATTGATGCTAAAAACGATTTTCATAATAATGTACTTAAACAAAAGAAACTATTTTTAATATTTTAATATTTTTAAAAAATATACATATATATACATCAATTATACCTGGTTTCTTTCTTTCACTATTTATGTTACTTTATTATCTATATTTTTCTATTATTTTCTTACATTATTGTCCTTTATCTACTTATTTCTATTATTTGTTATTTATTGATATTTGGAGTCAGATATTACTATGTTTTAATTAATTCTATAAGAATACCGGTTATGATTACATGTTAGCGAATATTCATTAATTAGTTGTTTTACTTTTCGTCAATAAAGTACTTATTTATAAATTTTGAAAATGTCTGACAGCGAAGATAATGGAGCGCAGGCGGACGCGAAAATACGAAAACTCGCTGGGTTCCAGGCCCTTATTCCCCAGTTCGATAACATGACCGCCATAACCCCTAAATTTTTTATAGAAACTCTAGAAGAGACAACAAATATTGCAAATTGCTCTAATGAAGAAAAACTCCTGATTTTACGTTCACGTTTGCGCGGGGAGGCACTCACAAATGTCATAAATTCTCCTGATTTAAATTTAGAGAAAGATTATGAACAATTTAAATCAAAGTTTCTAGCCTACTTTGACACACAGTTTAGTTTAGCGGCTAGACAGTGCAAATTTTCAAATTGCAAAATAGTGCCCCGTGAACTTGTAAAAGTGTATGCAGCAAGAGCCGCTGTAGCGACACAAAATTTCTTTACGATCTTCGACCGATGGGATCCGCGATACGTATCAGATAGATTCAAAAATTGGACATTTAAAATAGATAAATAAATTATAATTATTGTACTATTAAGAAACATATATATATAATGTTTCTGTAATTATTAGAGGGTTTTGATAAAAAAAATTATAATTACTATTGATTAAGAGATATTAAGTTTATTAAAATACATTCATATTCCTCTGATATTCTTTTATATTTCGGTTTAGTGGTATTTTGCTATTGTATTTCTGTATTCATAACAATATTTTTTTTACGAAGTTTGAATTTTCTTCTAGGTTATGTATAGGTATTAGGTGTAAATGAAAGTATATCTT
Organism: Maratus speculifer; assembly: GCA_964019185.1. Classification (NCBI taxonomy): domain Eukaryota; kingdom Metazoa; phylum Arthropoda; class Arachnida; order Araneae; family Salticidae; genus Maratus; species Maratus speculifer. The sequence goes on from OZ025291.1 coordinate 118,570,714, forward strand.
AATTATTTGGTATATACATGTTCCGTTCGGCTCAGTGATCTATTAAGTTGAAAATTATAATTCTATTTATGGGCATATAGAATTTTGGGTATCTCTGTAAATAATGTAAAAAAATAAATAAATAAATAAAAATATATAAATATAGGTAGAGAAGATTGGAACAATTATAAATTACATTTTGTTTCCATGCATGGAGACCCTCTTATGTCAAGTACGAACTGTTTTTCTGACAAGATAAAAATATGTGAATCTGTGTTCCATTGGTTATGGATACTTTAACAGAAACATTTCTGTATGAAGGGAGGATACGAAAAGGATTGTTGAACTTGCTCGGGAAGATAGCAGAAATACGACCTTGTAATCTCCCCAAAGAAAAAAAAAGAGAGAGAAAAGGGGGGAGGATACGAGATATTATCGGTAAGGTGAACAAATTGCGTTCAAAAGAAAAAAAAAAAAAAAGTTAGGCTACCAGATAGGATATGTGGATGACTTCTGTTTTGTTTTCATTTTGGGTAAACAAAAGTGCGTTCAAAAGAAAAAAAAAAAAAAAAGGTAGAGAGAAAGATATATAAAAGATTTTAGCTTATAGTATACTTTTATGCATTAGAAAATATTGATAGTCATAAAATATAAGCGTGTTTTTTTTTGTAGTTGAATTATATGAAGTTGGTAGTGTTATTGCTGTTAAATTTTAATATAATATGATACATTTCTAATATACATATAAATTATAATTTACTTTCATTATAAAGGAAGTATGAATTTGGTTATATCTAGTATAATATAGTAGAATATCACTCAACTGTATTTATTGTTATATAGATGTTTGTTAATTCAATTTAAAGTGCCAATACATAGAAAATTGCATGGGTTTTATTTGATTATTATACTAAAATGGCACACTTATTTTTATGTTACTCATGTTATTTTACTAAATCGAACGTGTCATATAAGAAAATTAATATGACATTTCAAGTTATTATACTATAGAGTGTGTTTTGATATTTTGATAATTACCTGTTTATGTATATTAATTAGATATCCGGTGTCGGATTATATATATAAATAAATGCAGAAGTTTACTACATTGTTATGTATGGTGACGTAGCATTGAAATTTTATATTTAAGAAGATTAAGAGTGTTAGATATTGTAGTTGTATGACATGATTGAGATATTAGTTTTTTTTCTGCAATAACTTGTATTATAATTAGATCGTAATCAAATTCAATTTATTTCTATGAAACAATTTTTGCAGTAAGAACTGTATTTGTATAATTAGTTTATTTGGAATTGATTTAGATTTAAAATTATGACAAAATAATAATAATTAATTAAATTATGATAAGTGCCTTATTAATTTTAGCTAAGTTTTATAATCATAAACCAGGGTGATTTATTTGTTTTTAGATAAATATTTATGATTGTTTTAAATATATTATTTTGATTTATTTCATCATTTCAAAATTTTGTTCTTATTCTATTGAAAAGGCGTTCAGCAATTCTATTGTACAAAAGCAAAATTTATTTTAAACACATATAAAATAATACATTACATCCACTTAAACATTCAAATTTATAAATGCTAGTAGAATTTTCTATTTGATCATATGTTGTTTCATTTCTGCAAAATGGCCAATTGCGGGAATGTATTGTTAGGATGATTAAATGGGACTTTAATTTCAAGAGTGTAACTTAAAAAAAAATATATAGTAATAATATAAATATATGTAATGCTTAATTTTCTTTCATCATTTGTTCCTTTTACAAACAAATGGGAAAGAAAAGTTGACTTAATATACAACATGACGATTCCTTTGAATCATTATACTATTGCCTTAAGAGTTGATCTTCGTATTTTCAATTTAAATATAAATAATTAACTAAATTAAATTTGCTAAAAAAAAAAAAAAAAAAAAAAAAAAAAAAATAATAATAATAATAATAATAATAATAATAATACAATTGAGTTATTATTCGATTTTTTTTTAATTTATGCCATCAGCTGAATTTTAATAAATTACTTTATTGTTTAAATTAATTTTAATAATATTTGGTTGCTCGAAATACTTAATTGTTAAACCCACTTTCCTGCACATATCAATCATTATTTTAAAACTATACTACACACAAATCCCTGGAATTCCGCTATAATCTACTGCCAGTGGAAAAGGAGCAGCTGAGGCTGTTCCCCTCCTTGATGAACTTTTGTGGAAATTCTTCACTTGCTGCAGTCAATTTTCTACACTCAATGCATGTTACAGTCATGTACATATACTTCTGTATGACAATATATCATCATGCTACTGATGATTGCTTAAAAATTTTGCCTGCTATTTCATCACTTTTCATCCAACAAGTTGCAACTTGAAAACTTTACAAAGAATGCGCAGTTTTACCTGTTTGTGAAATGTTTATCGTTTGGTGATTCTTATATACATTTCCATGCAAGAAAAACATCACACAAATCATTTTCTTTTTATTGTGATTTGTTTAGGACGGCGTGTTTATAAGATGGGATACGAATATTCCATCCATATTTCAGTAGTGAGGATCGTGGAGGTGATACTGGAATTCTACTACTTCTGTTTACGTTCCATTTCAACACCACCTCCAATTCTGCAAATACTAATTAACTCATCGTATATCACTATTTCTAACTTTAGTTGGTGGAGGAACTTATTGATATTTAACGTTTTATCAAATTCAACATACAACATGGTGGACTTTACCTACAACGTCTTATATGGTTTCTATAATCGTTAATATACCTGCGGTTTGTGAGCGGACTTCAAACATTGGATTTATTTTTAATCATCGAATTTCACAAAAGAAGAAATAAAATCAAAAGAATATAATTATCTTAATCTTCAGATGCGTAGATGTGCATCTTTTACGATTGTTACTGTCAAGTTCAATCTTCGACTTCAACGAATGACTGTATTTTACTCTTCAAATGCGTAGATGTGATTCATTTACGACTGTTACTGTCAAATTTCGATCCTCGACCTCAACGAATGACTTTAAACAACATACTTTTGTGAATCGCTATAAGTGAAAAGAAAAGACATTGTTTCCGTAAAAAACTTTCTTTCAGTGCAAAGATGATAAATTATTTTATAAACACTTGACTTCAATAGACATTGATGGTGATGCAAGTGTACAAAATTACTAAAAGACATTTGTTGAAAAGTGCTTTCTTTACATGCATATTAATAATATTTATTAGACTTTTCTTTCAGATGCATTTTTCAAAACTTTTATCCAAACTATATTTACGTCTGTGCATCTATGGAACATTTCACCTAACAAATTTGGTGTTTCTAATCAGGAAGAAATTTATTTTTATATTGCTAATTTTTCATTGTGTTTAATGTTATTTTGGTATTATTAATTTAATAACTAAAATTATTTTATCGCTACTTATTTATTTCCTAGTTGAAAGTTGGTATCATCATAATTTTCAAATTTATTACTATTATTATTGCTTGTTTTTTTATAAATGTAATGTATTTAATGCGTATTATTTCTCTTTTTACAATTGTAAGGATCTAGAGGATGCCTAATTGTTTTATTGGGACTTAGGTCTTTTTCTTTTTTTTTGTGTTTTTTTTCTTTATGGAGAAAGTCGTATCATTGTCGGGATAAACCCGACACATTTTCGCGGCTCGCTGTAGTAGTGCAGTACAGAAAAAAATAAAAGACATATTATATAAGAATGCAGGATGTAGACCACACAAGATAGTTTGAGGTGCACGTGCATGCGGGAATTCGTCAAAAGGATAGAATTTCCACGATTTAACGACTTTTGTGAAACGGGGTGTTTGGTAAGGGGTTACAGAACTCTGACTAAACAGTCAGTTAGCCAATAAATTTGTCAAAAATGTTTATAAGTTAGACTGGAAAAGATTGAATTTCCAGTAAACAAGAGTAAGAATCTTCGCACAGATGGGAGTTCAAAGAAATAAATATGTCCACTGTGGTATTTGAATGTCTGCAAATTTAGTAGTGGGATTAACATGTTAGCTAAAAAATGTCGCATTCGGTAACACGATTCTCACATTACATCGTAAAAGGGGTTTTAGCTGTTTACTTGGATTTGTTTTCAGACCACCTGCATATGGAAATGCGCGTTACTTGAAAAATTATAATGATATGCAAGAGAGAGAGAAATTTTATAGGAGGATAAGATTTTTAGGAGGGATTTTCAGGCAGGGAGAACTTAGTAAAATGGGATGTCGAGAAAATTAGCGGGAGGAAAAGTTAGAGGAGAACGGTCTTTGAGAACTGCGGTCTCGGTGCTCTCTCTGGGACAGAGAATAAGTTGATGGTTTGGATATGAGCATCGGTAAGGGGATGTGCCTGACGCCCGACGAGGACGTTTCTAGTGTATCTAAAAGGTGAGTGGGTTCCTTCTTAAGTATTTGACCAACCTTATCATATGCAAATTAAATTATATATCTGTAAAGTTAGGCATCCTTAAAATCCTGTATTATATTATTAATCAAATTCCCAATAAATGTATTGGAAGAATAACAGTGTAATTATCATGCTTAAATTATAAATAAAGTGTCGTTATTATCTTTATGTTTATAGACTTTTATGTCTTCTAAAACATCCGACTCTAGAGCTTGGGAAACGTTCTAATGCAAATAAACAAAACAAAGTAATGTAAAGCTATCAGTAGTCGGACAAAATTAAGGGGAAAAATAGCCTTCCCCACTTCTCCTCTTTATACTTAATCATTGAACCCCGAAAAGTAATGAGGGATATGCCTTATCATATAAATCACCCGTATCCAAAATTATCCAATATCGAAGCAAGTAAGAGAATTCTGCATAAAAAATCATTTATGTAATTTAAGGAGTTATCACTCGCTCCCTCCTTTGTACTTAACTATATCACCTTCAAAACTATTCAGAGATTCGACTTATTAGAAAGAACCTAAATCCAAAATTTAAAATAAATCTGATAATTTGACATAGAACTCCATTTATCTAGTTTAAGTAGGAGTAATCGCACGTACCCTCTTTTATGCTTAAAAAAAGAACCCCACAACTAATCAGGGAAGCGTCTTATCACTAGGAACCTGAATCCAAACATTAAAGCAAATTAGATTAATTTTAAACACGATTATTCAACCGGTAAATCAATTATAACAGGTGTAAATTTTCTAAGTGGATGAAAAAGGTCCGGGACAGGATTCGAACCAGGGATGTATTAGCTGAAGCTGCCAATGTTCTTCTAACTCAGCCATCCCGGACGAATACAGGAGGACTAATTCACCCAACAGACTTCAACGGTCACAGAATCTGGTCTGATACTATGGATCAGCTCAACGGAATAAATCGAAAGTCAATATTTGGAACTTCAGAAAATGCTGCATACGACATCATATTAGATTAATTATTATTTAATATTTTATGAAGTAATGAACTGTGTTATTTTATAAAGTAAAACTATGAAGCGTCTGCAGAAATTCTTGATTTAAAACGTTATTCTTTTTCAAAAACATGCAACATTAACAGAATTTGCAAAAAGATTCGAATTCACAATGTAAGACTGTTTCAATTAAGAATAATACCAATTCTTTTTATTCTGTTATAATTAAAGCTGATTAATTATTCTCATTGCATTATCTTCCTTTCAATTATAACTAAAGTAGAAAAGAAAATGCAAGTAGTTAAAAATATTATTTATTAAAATGGATTAATTATGGCTGAAGAAAACTATCAAATACAAATTAAAAGCTTAATATTTTAAATCACATTGAAATAAATGCATTTTGTTGTCTTTAAAACTGATATGAAATAAGTTTAATAAATATTTATAATATAATTTATCTTAATATGAGTTAAAAAAGTATAATTTAACCCACCATGAATACGAATTGATAATTACTGTTTCAATCTAACATTGAGATATAAACTTTGCGGTATTTATCGTTGAGTTATAAATTCAATATTGACGAGTATACAATTGAAAAGGATTGATTTTAACTTATTTTAAACGCTAAAAGCTACTTTCAACAGAAAAGAATACAAAGTTTCAACGTTAAGGTTTGGTTTATTTTTGTCGGCCGATTATGTACACTAGGGATATAGGCCCAGGGGGGAGTGCCTTTCGTGGGAGTTTTTCTAAGGGAACCTAACCCATATTTACGCAAGGCTCGAAGAAAACCACGAACACTCCGAACGGTTAGGCCGACAGCCGCGATTGGGTTCGAACCCAGCACCTGCCGTCTACCAGTTGAGAGGTCAGAACCTCTCGGCCACTGGTGGGGTTCAACGTTAAGGAAATTTTTTGTTAAAAGCAAAATATTATACGTTTATTTTTTTAAAAACTAAAATATTTATTTGAAAATAATGTTACTAAGATTAATAGTTTTTAATTAAAAGATATCAGATATTATGAATAAAACTAATAATAAATCTTGAAAAAAAAATTTTTTTAATCATTAACATCTATAAAAAATATTTAAAAGATTAGAAAACCAGACTGTTTAAAATTACTAAATTATTAAACGAAATTTCAAAATTCTGATGATAACTATCTTGTTTTATTTTTGTTTACTTAATAGATTGATATGCCACATTAGTTTGTCAACATATAGTTAAATTACTTTTAATACTTTGAAATGACATAGCTAAGTAACCTATTGAGCTATTTTTGTTTTGTTTGCGAAATAAATGTTTAAACTAAACAGATTGAGATATGTGTGTCTACTAGGAAGAGCAAATTATAAGTGATGTTCACCACGTAAAACTAATTCGTTTATATAAATATATTTGCTTTTCTGTAAAAAAAGAAAACGAGAATGCTCTACTGCTATTTGACTTTTCATTCCTAGAATAACTCAAATAAATGTTTTCCTTAACTTTCAGTAACGCAATGTACTATCTGGATTGATTGAACAACGGAAATGAAAGAGACTCATGTTAAAATACTCAAAAGTTGATTCAGCTTTTACGAAATGTATTTGGTAAAGTGCAATTTGAATAAGTTAACAGTTTTAAGAAAATTTATTAACTTATTTCGTAACTTTAATATAATATGATTTTCAAACTTAATTTTATTTATAGAGATCTACAAGCATTGACTTTATTATTATTTGTTAAGTAAAATCAGTTCTCTCCTATTTGGACCCGTATAATTCGAATGATCTGTTAAATTTGTCTCGCATTCATTGCTCGTGAGGTGCTTCCGATTTGGGTCACCCTCTCAACATAAAACGTAGATTTAGGAGCAAGTAATAAATGTAATTATTTGAAAACTAGATAATGCGTATGAATTGTAGTAGAAGATTATTTTGTTTAATGTGTTTTTTGCATCATTCTTTTCTCTTTTTTTCTTAATAGCGATAAAACATCAGCTTACACCTTCACGTAGCAGTTTTCATCTTAAAGAATAACTTTTGAAGTTAAAAATACGTAACGTGTAGGACCAGTATTACAGATAGGCACACGATATCCATCATTGTAAACAGATTTAGGACAACAGTTTCTATTATGGATGTCAGTAACTTATTTTCAATTTTACGAATTCATATAAAAGTGCATTAAACGAAATGCTTTGATGACATGAACATGTAACACGTTTCATATAATCAGTGGCCGTCCCTCCCGGTGGTCTTGACTCGACCCCTTGAGTGGGGGAGGTGGCAGAGATCCGGACAGAGCTCATCGTACACGATGCTTGACGGGGACCGGTTGGGGATTGAATCACCACATCCAAGTGAGACCAGACTGTTGATGTGGCCGGTGTGATCCGGTGGCCACGAATAGTGATCATCTGAGGCTGGCGTCAGACAGTCCCGAGGCCCTCGGTCCTCGAGAGAAGCCACCAAGGGACGATCATAGCCCAATCCCAGTGGCGGGCTTTGGGGACTCGCTGACGAACCTCACGTAAGGGTCAAGGCATCAGTTTCCAGGGTCTGTGTGGTGACACTGGGCAACAGGGAACTAAGGTACGGCCACAAACTTGACTGAGAGGGAGCCTGAGAAGAGAGTGTGTGTTTTGTCGAGCAAGAGGTGGGGACTTTCTAGTAACAACAGGGCTTGAGGGAATAACGTGCAGCGACTCCCGGAGTTACTGTTGGGAGAGGCTTGACTAGTGCCTGGTGTGACTTACGGGAGACTTCCCCGCTTCTGCCAGGAAACTCAGCCCCCACCTCCACTGCAGCGGCGGCAGTGGTGTGCCAGCTCTTAGAGGGGAGGAGACTGGGGGGCTCCGCTCGACCATGGGACGGGTTCAGAGGATAGGGCGCTATGGAGGGGCTTGGCCCGCTTTCCCCATGGGAGAGGGACAGACTGCGGGCCCGCCACCACTATTCGCCTACCATGGAGATTTGGACCGGGCGCTCACCGTTTAAATCGGTGGCATATATCTCTCAGAGGACCTCTTGGATCCGATCGAAGTGTTACGTTTCTTTGCGGGACTAGAGCTTACTGTCCTCATTGCACAGGGAAAGGATTTTCGGGTTCACGAACCAACGAGGGCTCTAAGGTAACGGTAGAGAGTGGCAGGCATTAGCGGGCCTCGCGTAGTCACCCGGCCATTCGTCGGAGGAGGGCATGCGGTGCTCGATTCATCACGTTCGTGCCAACCCCCTAGCGAGCAGTGTCTTTGCTGTCTCGGTGGAACTTTCCGGGTCTGCCTGGGGTCGCTACCAACATCTAGTCCGAGCTTTGGACCCCCTCTTGGAGCTTCAGTTCCGAGGGCACGGGGGAGCGTTGGGCGCAACAACCTAGGCTAGGCGGTGTCTGTGCCGTCGCGAGGGGTTTTCTCGGTCTCTCGAGTTTCAGCTTCGAGCATCTAGTCAAAGCTCTTGTGCGGTACGTAGCAGGTTTGTCCTAAGAGTCGTCCGTAAATCGGTACGTGCAGGAGTAGAGGCGTAAAAACCCATGAGCGAGTCCGTAACTATGCGGGCAGAGAGGCTTTCCCCGTCTCCCTTGGGTCTGCTAGGGGCTCGTTCCACTTTCCAGCTAGCCCCTACAAATGTCTTCCCTTATTCATAGGAGTTGATCTTGGGGGCCTGTCCGCACAGCAACTCCCTTCCGGGGATCCATAGCACATTGGTCGTCGGCCTCAGCGTCCTTATGGCATTGTTGCCCTGCGGCTCGCCTTGGATACTTGGAAGGGGGAGAACAAAGCGAAGGAACCACTCGGGTTTCCCGATTTGCAGTAAGCTGTCGCTATCGACCGTTCATCGTTTTGTTTGGGAATGTGCGCCATCGTGATGTGCGTTGGCCCTTAGACCATAGACATCTGACGGTAAAGGGGGGGACGGATCGGTGCGTCCAAGTAGTAACCGCCCAGCGGTTTGCGAACTAGGACTCGAGTCAAAGTCTCTCGTCGAACGAGTCACAAGGGCCTGAAAGGGTCCAAGGACAGTGCACGGAATCCTCTATGTTATTTTAAATAATCAGAAATTGAGAAAATTATCGGTTAATATTCGTAGGTAAGTTTCACTCCAGGATCTAATTGTGTTATTGGATTTTTTAATTCCCAACACGACAGAGAGCATGCTATTTTAATCAAAAGATAAATATGCACAAAACACATATAATCTCAACAATAAAAATGTGATTGGGAATCAAAAGGTGCTCAAAACTCCATCAGTAAATTTTAGCTGAGAACATCGATTTGGGTCTTATTCACATTGAAAAAGTAACTATAAATGTCACTAACGGTGACAGAAAAAACACAAAATCACATATAAAACGAAATACAGAAAAGAATGTAAAGTTCTTCTATAGACGAGTCCTAACAGTAAAAAAATACATCACATCGTATTACGAGATGTTCAAATCGCCGGCAATTTGCAGTGCTTTATACTGATGACACATGTATTGCCGAACATTTTAAAAGACACCTGGAAGTTTATGACTATAAATGTCACTAACGGTGACAGGAAAAATACAAAATCACATATAAAACGAAATACAGAAAAGAGTGTAAAGTTCTTCTTTAGCTGAGACTTAATAATAAAAAAATAAATCACAATTTATCATGAGATGCTCAAATCACTGGCAATTTGCAGTGCTTAACACTGATGACACATGCATTGCCGAACATTTTAAAAAATACCTGAAAGTTTATGAATAGTAAGAGCGGCGAAAAAGATTTTACCATGAGATCTATGAGTGAAACAATGGGCTGTAATGCCTAACATCAAAATCTCCTATAAAATCCTTGTTTAACACAGAATTAATTAGACATCAATATACAAGTCATAATTGCTCCTTAAATAAGTTGCTTTTGACAGAATGCAATCCAAATTAATCTAGTAGTATCATAAACCTTCTTCAATAGGTCATATCTTTTTCCTTTAAGGCGTTTTCAGAGAGTATAACACTTGTATTTTACGCATTTCAGCCTTTAAGAGTTCATATTCACAGAGATTGTAAAAAGAAAAAGAAAAAAAAAACTCCAGGCTCATGAACGCACTTGAATTTAAGGCAAAATATATACATGGTACAAAAAGCCACCTGAAAGGATAATTCTTTACCAAAGTAGAGAGGGCAGATGTCAAAATATGAGTGTTCGGGACAGGCGAGCTAATTTTAGGACTTAAAAATTCGGATATAAAACGTTTAATAATTCTTCGTTTATTGCCCGTCCGTGTGCTATTAACGTACCGTCAATAAAGATCGTTGTTGCGTTAGTTGTGAGTAGTTACTAGAGTTTATTATTGTAAAAGGCACTCCGTATATAGTGCCTCTAAGTTCTATGACACACACATAAAATCTGTGATGAATGTACTAAATAAATAAGATAGTACTTGTTAAGCGCAAACCATCTATAGCTCCTTCTCAACACGAATTAGCTTTGAGTCGCTTATTCTCGCATTTTCGCTAATAGGTGGCATTATTAATCAAACATGGAATAGTAGCTAACAAGACGTAAGTGACTGTCTCTAGACTGATCATGTAAATTTTAGAATCGGAATTAGCTATTCATTGTATATTTGGATCCTTTTTCTTGCACTGTCATTCGTCATTAGTATTATACATCTTATTGCCGACAAGATTTTGCATTGGCGAAGCATTATTGAATAAGCCATACAGATGGTAAGGAATTCTTGGTTATGTGAATCTTATTCCGATCATACATCGTTATTATTAGCATTCTTTCAAAACTTGCAATCTTTACAATATATATATATATATATATATATATATATATATATATATATATATATATTGGATTTTTGAAAATTTTCGAATTTTGATTTTCAACGGATTTATATGTTTTAGTGGTCAGAAATCCCGAAAAACATGTTTTTACAATATGCCTGTCGGATATATGTGACACAAATTTTGTCGGCGCTCAGTCTCAAAATTTAATAAAACTTTAGATTCAGTTAGTCCCTAACATCAATTGATGCTAATTACTTTTGGTATAAATCAACTAACACATGAAGCTGCTATGTTGCATTTTTTATGACCTCCACGATAGATACGTCTCAAGAAGAAATGCCCGGAATTTCGTAAAACTTCAGATTCAATTAGTTTTTGATATGATTTGGTGTTGATTAATTTTTTATTTAAACTAAACAACAGTTAGCAATACTATGCTGCATTATTTATGATTATCGCAATCGCTTTATCTCAAGAACCCAAGAAAAAATTTTCATCAAGCTTCAGATTCATTTTTTCCATGAAAAAAATCAGTTTTGATTAGTTTTATGCATAAATCGTTCAACAGTTGGTACTGCTATGCAAAACTTTTTTTGATTTCCACAATAGCTCTATCTCAAAAACGAATACACGGATTTTCGTCCAACTTCAGATTCAATTAGAAGTTGATAAAAGTTATTGCTGATTAGATTTTTATGTAAATTGATGTAAATCACTTAACCAGAGGCGCTAATATACCGCATGTTTCAAGAAATATTAGCATGTATGCGATCAAAGAATTGCCACATCCGATTTTTTCTATACCCAGAGAAAATCGTAGTTCAGAAACTTTCTTAATTTAACAAAAATTTTTTAAAGTAGAATTTTAAATAAAATATTGAAAGACAAAATCTTTTTATACCTCTTAGTTTGTCAAAGTTCCTTAGTTGCTGCTCTTTTATGAATGTTTCGAAAATTCATTAACATAAAAAAATTGATAAATATGACGTACGAATTATCGAACTGAAAAGATGCTCAAATAAATTTGAATTTAATCTTTCGAATATTTTGACAGATAAAAATACTCATTATTTGAGAGATGCATACACTGTAAAAAAAATTAAAGAGGTTACTAAAAAATTTTTAGTAACTTTGTATTCCACAGATTTTTTTAGTAATTATTACAAACTTTTTTTTGCAAGTGAAACAAACATTTCTTTTGTAAACTGAACAAAAGAATTTTTTGTATAACTAACTTAAAACTTTTTAGTATGAGCCACCAAGCAAATTTTAGTAATAGCTCCAAAATTATTTTTAATAACTAGTACGTGTGCCCGAAGGGCAGGAGCTTCCTTCGAGCTGCATCCAGTGGGTAAAAAGAGAGACTTCTAAAGCAGAAGATTTTCAGCTAAACCACAATAGATGGCAGCACCAAACATTGCTACCTGGCCAACAGGATTTTCATAATCCCTTTATTTAACGAGTACTTACACTGCATACATTCGGTGCGTATTTGGTGGTGTCCAGCATCGAACCCGGGACCTTTCAGCCTGCAGGTCGATGCTATGACCACTAGACTATCACGGCCACACCAAGTGAGTTTTAGTAATAGCTATTAAAAATATAAAACTATTAACTCTATTCGTTGCTAGCTTCTTTCTAGTAATTCTTACAGATTTCCTTGTAACCGAGTAAGATTACTAAAAATTTTTTAGTAATTGCATGGATCACTAAAACTTTTTTAGTAGATCGACCCTTTTTTTACAGTGTACGAGATTACTTGTTCCTTTTTATGATATGATCTTTCATAGTTTTTCTTTTGATAAGCTAAGAATAAAATTTTCTTAAAGTAATTTTTAATAATTGTGTCTCTAGATATAAAGTCTTATAGATTTTATTTTATGAAGTACCAGAAACTTTTATAGTGATGAAAAAAATCTTCTAAAATAATATCTTTAGAAAGAAAAATGGAATTTACATCAAAATGCTGTCATATAATAAATAATTAATTTGCTTTCAGCACGAAATCTTTCATAAACACTTACTTTGAAATTGTCAATTCAGCTTTACAAACAATTCTTTTATCCCTTAAATCTAGAAAGTAGAGCAATTTCTCAAAACTATGTATCCTATGTTTTGTGAAGGATAAAGTTTAAGTGATGTTCTTTATAAACTGTAAATCATGTTTTTATAAACAATTCTATCACATGGTTTTTCATATAGTTAGATGTACATTCGGAAACAAAACAAATAAATCTACTTGTATTTAAAGCGTATAGATATTATATGTAATACGAATTTTGTAAAATAAATTAGAGGTAAATGATTGTTTTTAGAATAAGAGAATGCGTTTAAAATGCTAAATGTATTTGAATAAAATGGAACTTTGCATAGATGTTAAATTCATTCTAAATGCAACAAAGCCTTTATTATTTAACATTAGTAGTCATGTGAAATACATCAGAATTCTGATGACGCAAAAGCAAAATTAATTAAAAATACTATAATTAGAATAGAGAATAATCTTTTTGTGTGATATATCTTGTATAATGGATATAAATGCTATTTCGTACTTAGAAATTCAATTATTTTAATGTTAGATATTTAAAATTGCCTTATTTTCTAGATCACAATGTGTAGGCAAAAAATGCATGCACACACATATATATATACACTGATCATCAGAACTGCAGGTTAAAGAGAAAATATTATGCTCAATAAGTTAATGTTGCAACCAATGCCTAATGCTGCAATTATTTATGCTAATTAATATTATTAATTACAAAATATATATTTTTGGGCATACGTTAACATCGGAAATATGCAAATTAGGTGATTGATAATGTAGAACTTAATGAATGTATGTTATAATTCTGGTCTTTTGTGTTGTTTAAAGTGAATGCGGTGTCTGAAAATGATCTTATTCATTACTTATGGCTCAAATGCCTGATTTAAGCCTTTGAGCTCTGGTGGGCAAATTTCTTCAAAATTTCAAATGTCACTTTGGCACCAGTATTTTGCAAAGAAAAAAAACGATTTACGATATACACGAAAAAATGCTTTAAACTTTTTTCAAGTAAATTTCGTTGAATTTTCTGGTGCCGTTGAGACATTTCGGAATTAAAATTATGTGGTAGAAAATTCTACCATACTTAACTCAAAGGGTTAAGAGAAGGACAAAAGGGGGAAATAATTGATAGAGTCAAAGTGGTCAAACACAAATGGAAGTCACCTAAGACTTGAATATTCTGCATTGTGTCATATTATATTAAGAGTTTCGAGTGGCCTTTTTAATCACTCGATCTGTCGAAGACAAATTGATCAAAAAAGACAAAGTGCAACAACTACATCCAAATACCCTTTCTATCATTTTCGGCCCAAACAAACTTCGACGTGACTACAAGAGATTTGGTTTTAGACTTTCAGGCTGCCACAGGAACTCGAATTAGCTATTCTACTACTGCACGAAGGCTTAACGAGGGTGAACTATATGAGAAAAACTTATAGTTTATGTCCCACTCGCTCCAACTTCAAAAAGGCCTGTTTAAACTATTGCCATCGTCATGTTAATGGAACCAAGAAGACTGAGTTCGCACGGATATTTCACGGACAAGAGAAGGTAAGATTCGTCCTTCCTCTAATCCAATCCATTTCTTCATCTACCCCGGTCAAAACATGGCTAGAAATAGTACTCATACTATATATATGACTCGTTAGTAAACAATACTTAAGTCCAGTATTCTTGGCTTCATTGAACACGATGGCGGTAACAGTTTCAATGGGTCGCTTTGAAAGTGGGATAAGTGGCTAAGTGGGATTCAAACTATTGGTTTTCTCGAATGCAGTCCACATTTATTAACCTTTCATGCAGCAGTACAAAGGCTGATTGGAGTTCCTGTGTTGGCCTGAATGTTTGAAAACGGATTTCTTGCAATTGCTTAGCTTCTTCGAACCACATTGACAGATAATGCTCTTCGGATGAAGTTTTTGCTGTTGGTGTCCCTTAACCTGGCTGTTTTTCAACGGATTTAGTGCTTAAAAAGGCGGCTTGTAGCTCTTGATATCACAGAATGAGGGATATTAACATCTTGGGCGACCCCCATTTGTGTTTGATCATCCTTGATTCTACAAAATATTCCATACTTTTGATCTTCACTTAAATGATATCCGCGAGCCGTTACTGATGAATACTGACCATACTCAAACACCACATTCACTTTAAACAACGCTACAGATTAGAATTCTAACATACGGCCATTGCGCTTCTTACTGTCAACCATCTTATTCGCATATTTTTGGTGCTGACGTATGCGTGGAAGTGCAATTTTGCGTTTAATTGTATTTAATTAAAAAAAAAAACTTTTTACACATTTTTGCACAATTAAGTAATAAATACGAAACTTTTGTCTTTAAATATACAATAGAGTGATTCTCAAAATAGGGGACAATTTATGTCTTTCGGCATGCAAAAAAAAATGAGAGGTTTTCTGTCATGTTTTTATATTTAGATATGTTTGTCTTAATATTACTCATTATTTTCACTCAAGAATTACTCACTTTTTAGTTAAAAACACCTTAAAATAACAGAATAAATGTTCAAAAAGTCATTAGCATGGATGTCCACAGCAGCTGTGCCTTGTATATACTAGCTTTTTGAAGAGTTAATATCATGTTTATAAAATAAAACAAATGTTATTCTTACTTTAAATTAATCAAGGAGAGGATTTATCCAATAAATTTATTTTTAAAAATAAAATTATAGTACATAAAAAAAGAATTAAAGTTTGTCCTCCATATTCTATTTTCAAAGCAAGGTCATACTATAACAGCTGGTTATTAATCAAAATTTCATTTTCACATATGACAATAGTTTGAAAATATAAAGTTTCTCCATGGCAACAAGTAGCCATTTTATCCCAGCCTGAAAATAGAAGCATGTATTGTATTTTAAGAATAGAAGTTGAATATTAGGGGCGTACATCAATTGTATGTCATTAGAATGGATAATAATTTTCATGTTTATTTTATAATTAAAATTTTTATTTTACTGATTTGCATAGGACTTTTGTGTTTTAAAAAGCCCCAGAAAGGACTATTGCATTGTGATTATATTATGGCTCATAATCTTATTTCAATTAAAATTTGTCATTAGCATGGACAAATATCAGTGTCATTAGCATGGTTTTTCTGTCCATGCTAAAGACTCCTATGTGCATAAATGTAACCATTGCTGATATTGTATTTTTTATAAAGTTTAATTTTACATACAAATTTAGGTATTACATTTATTATCCCTAAAATATGCATTAAATCTGTCAGAAAATCACTAAGACAGCTTCTTACATTGTTAGTGTCAGAATGTTGCTCATGTAAACAAAGTTTGCTCTTTGGTAATGTTTTTATTCTCCTTATATGTATATATGTAAAAATGGAAACCATTTCCTGAAAAGGAAGGCTAATAAATATAGGAAAAAATATTTAAACAAGAAGAAAATAAAAATTTCTTAATATATTTATTCCATACAATTTGGTTTGTCATTAGCATGGCTCAAAAAATACTAATTATTTTTTTTAAAGTTAATTTTTAAATATTTAGCTCTGCTGACTACATGTAAAGTATACCTAATACTATATTAACAACGCCTATTTTTTTCAGAAATTTTGCTAACAATAATTTTTTTAAGATTTCACTTTTGAAATTGTCCCCTATTTTGAGAATCACCCAATAAAATTGTTAAGTATACTTCAAGCAATTACCACTTATAGAGCATAAAGTAACTGGATTCTTTTATGTGTCTCTATAAACGCAATAATCGTCATTTTTGACGCAACACTTCGTAGTGATGAATCAATTAAATTTTAATCTTTAATAATTAAATTTGGTTCCATGCTACCACTGCATTTAAATAAAAATATTCGCGTTATGTAATCACTGCAACCTGTATTAAAATAAACAATTACACTTTAAAATTATTGGTATCTAATCCTAAATATGAGCGTAAAAAACCTACTTCCAAAAAGAAAATCAATGCACTGTAGGGTTAATAGGTAACGGATTGATAGTGAATTTCAATAACCTAATATCAAATTTGTGGCACTTCATGTGTACTTTTACAAAATTAGAGAATGGACAAACAGACGAAAAAAGTTATAAGCACTTTTCCGATGTTAAAAAATGGTATAAAGTAAACAAGTTATGATATAAACATTGAAATGAAGTGTTAAAAAACAATGAAATACTTTTTCATGTGCTGTAAACTATGTTCCCTCCCTTCTCTAAAATAATAAATAAATTAAAAAAAAAATCCCTGTCTGCTTGGCCTGTAGGAGGAGGTAGATTTCGTTAAGTGCTCATTTCAACAACAAAAAATTAAATGTAATTAAAGAAAAACCCAGTTTATCAATTTTATTTCGCCACTTTTGAAGAAATTTTAATTTCATTTTTCTGTAAGAGCCGGTTTTATCAGAATCATCTTAAGCTAAATTTGGTTCAAATGCCCAATATGACAGCATTTTTAAAAATATATTCTGACTTTATGAAAAAATTGATCAATATGGTAAATTATATAGTTCTTAAATAAGAAAAATTACCAACTGAATGCATTTGAGAGCAAAACTGGTTTTAAAAATGAGTCATAAAATAAGCAATTTGTTATTTGAGTACTTTCTCAATTTTTCAATCACAATCGCTTAGGGAAATTCAGTTCAAAGTGCCTGTTTTGGCGGCTTTTTTTTAAATATATTCTGCCTTTATCAAAAAACTGACCAATATGGCACATTATACAGTTTCTAAATAAGAGAACTTGTCAATTGGATACGTTTGGGAGCAAAAACGGTTTTAAAAATGAGTCGCAAAAAAGGAATTTGTTATTTGAATACATCCTCAAATCTTCAATCACGATCGCTTCTAGAAATTTTGTTCAAAAAGGCTACTTTGACAGTATTTTTTGAAATATATTCGGCCTTTAACGAAAAACTGACCAATACGGCACATTATACAGTTTCTAAATAAGAGAACCTGTCAATTGGATGCATTTGAGAGCAAAAATGCTTTTAAAAATGAGTCATAAAATAGGCAATTTGTTATTTGAGTACTTTCTCAATTCTTCCAATCACAATCGCTTAGGAAAATTCAGTTTAAAGTGCCTTTTTTGGCAGCTTTTTTTGAAATATATTCTGCCTTTATCAAAAAACTGACCAATACGGCACATTATACACTTTCTAAACAAGAGGACCTGCCAACCGTATGCGTTTGAGAACAAAAATGGTTTTAAAAATGAGTCATAAAAAAAGCAATTTATTATTTGAGTACTTTCTCAATTTTTCAATCACAATCTCTTAGGGAAATTCAATTCAAAGTGCCTTTTCGGCAGCTTTTAAAAAGATATATTCTGCCTTTAGCGAGAAACTGGCCAATACGTCACATTATATAGTTTCTATACAAGAGAACCTCCCATAAAATCAAAAATGAATTTAAAAATGAGTCATGATATAAGCAGTTTGGATTTGCGGTTTTTACTTCAACTCCTACTTTTCTTTAATTTATTTTTGCTATAAGATTTGGTCCTGTAAAAAACTTATCAGTATAAAAATTATAGCTAATATTGAATAGATGTAAAATAAATTTAATCGGATGTGATAGCTTAAGAATTGACGAAGTTATGAATTTTTTTCAATTTCCACCCCCCTTTTTCTTTTCTTTTTTAATTTTTTTCATCGCTAAAAATTGGTCCTGTCAAAAACTTGTAAGTACAAAAGTTTTAGATAATTTTTAGAACATTTATAAAAAATTTTGTTGGATTTGATATCTTGAAAATTGACGAAGTTATGAATTTTTTTGTTCCAAAAACCCTGTTTTTTTCTCCTCTTGAGCCCATTTTTAATTTTATAACATATCTGTCATGCATAAACTTTTGGCCTATTTCTTAGAAGTAGAACAAACTTTAAACTAATTCGATATCTATTTTATTTAAGAAGTTATGACGTTTTATCGATTTTCACAAAATCCCTCCCTTTTTCCACTTTTTTGGTCCGATTTCGCCCATTAACGAACTTGACTGAGATTTTATGCACCTAAAAATGACCTAAAAATCTACCTAAAAATGAATGCAGTGCAACATTCCAAATGTATTAGCTAAGAAATTAACAAAGGCCTTTCGAAAACTATTTCTTACTTTTTAAATAGCTTGAGCAGGAAGACATAATAAAATTCCCATTTTATTAAATTTTACGAATATATTATTAATTTATTTGATTTTTTAATACTACATTTTGTGAATTAAAAAAAGTGAATCGTATTATGCATTTTAAAGTATAATGAGTGCAATAGTTATATAATGTATAATACATAATGTAGAATGAATAATGTATTTGTATAATGCACGAGATTATGTATGAGTATTATGTATAGTTGTTTTGAATTTGATCAGATGGCTGAACTGTAGTCGCATATATTAATTTTGTCCCCTTTTTAAAACTATACTGCAAAATAATTCATCTGCGTCCATCGTAAATTTAGAAATCTTAAACCACATTTCAAGCATATTTTAACGATTATGGATGGATAGATATTGGTAGGCGAGAATTAATTATAATTAGAAAATTCGATATTTCCAGGACCATGAACTGCAACAATGTGACATAATTGTCCCTGCTTAAAATTCGATTCAAGAAACTGATTAATCATTCACTGTTAAAAGAGACATTTAATTTTGAATGTGATAGCTGAAGTATGAATTTTATCACTGTCGTTTGAATTTTAGAATTTGAATATGCTCGAATGCATTGTATATATACATCAGCTGCGCGGAGTTGCATTGCATGTAAATTGCATATCTTTCTGCTGTTAGGGGGGGGGATCTAATTGTATTACACACTTCTATTTTCCCCAAGAAATCGTAATTTTGAGCGTTTTGAAAACGTTTTCTGCTCATATCATGTTTTTTAAATTTCGAATGTTTTAGAAATTGTTTTTAACGAACATTAATATCTTATAATTAATTACCATGTTGGATTATGTTTCCAGACATAGTCATATAGAAAGAGCAATTTTGGAACTTTTGCAATTTTGAATTACCTACCATTCATAAAGAGCCATTTTAGAACTTTCCAATACACACTTTAAATTTATATTTAACTAGTCGGATGTGGCAATCCCAAAACTTTCTTCTATCTCAAACACATTAATATTTCAGGAAAATGAAATGTAGCAGCGTCATCGGTTAGGTATTTTACACCAAAATCTAATCTGCAACAACTTATTTCAAGCTCGAACTGAATTCTAAATAAGATGAAAATCCGTGTATTAGTATTTGAGTTAGAAAAAGAATAATGCCGCATAGCAGCGGCATCTGTTGCGCGGTTTATTCCAAAAACTAAAGAATACTCATTTATATTAGGAACTAATTTAATCAGAAATTTGAGGAAAATTCGTGCATTAGATCCTGAGATAAAGCTGTTGCGATAATTATGAATAGTGCCGCATAGCAGCGCCACCTGTTGGAAGATTTACTTCAAAAACTACAGAATGCTAATTTATATCAGGAACTGACTAAATCTGAAGTTTGATGAAAATTCGTGCATTAGTTCCTGAGATAGATATATTGCTGCAATCATGAATAATACCGCATAGCAGTGACACCTGTGCTATTTATACTAAAACGTAATCAAAATTATAATATGTAAAAAACTAACAGAATCTGAAGTTTTATTAAAATCCATTTATTAGTTCTTGAGATATAGCTATTGTAGAAATAGGGAAAAAAGCAGCAAAGCACCACCACCTGTAGTTTGATATACACAAAAAACTAATCAGATCCGGTTTTATTTAGGTCTAACATAATGTAAACTCTTGTGAAATTCCGTGCATTAGTTCTTGAGATAGAATGCCCACAAAATTTATGTCACATACAGACTGATAGACTGACAGACAGACGTTTTATAAAAACATCCTTTTTGGAATTTCTGATGCATAAATATTGTAAATCCGAATCCAGTACTTTCTTCTTGTAAAGATAAAAAAAAAAAAAAAAAAAAAAAAAAAAAAAAAACTTATCTGCACGAGCATTTACGTTTTAAAAATAACAGCCAAGTCAAATTTTAAATTATTATGGTGAATAGTTTTATAAAATTGGAAATTCGAGTATTTTTAGATCGTTTTTTGCTTATTTTGCTCTTCTGACTTTTTTTTTTTTTTTTTACCGTTTTCAGCCAGCATTTATGTTTTATAAATAATCCTTTCTAGAATTAACAGAATCACAGAAATTGCAATTAAAAAAGTATTGTTCTTCGTGCATCTTAAATTTTAGCCCCACTAGTGGCTGATAGATTATTCTCGAAGCTGGTAAACGGGAGATGCTGAGTTCGAAGACAATCGCGCCCGTCGGCTTAACCATTCGGCGTTTTTCGTGGTTTTTTTCGAATTTTATATACCTTGCGTAAACATGGCTTAAGATCCTTTAGAAAGATCCACACTGAGGGTACTCTCCCTATCCCTAGTGCAGATAATCAGCTGTCATAAATAACACTAACACACTTTTTTAATTTTAAATTATTTTAAAAACAGGTCTGTGCAAGTCTTTATTTCTCAAGTAAGATGTCCCCAGGGTAATAAAACCATGTCTAGGCTCTATCAATTTTCATGACTTACTTTTAGATTAAAAAAAAAAGATTTGATACAAAAACTTATTGACAATGCATACAAGAAATCATATTTTAGCAGATGTGTGTTCATAAGATATACTGGAGATATTTTTTGACCAATGTTATTTGGCCTTATTATTCACAAAGGTGCGTAATAATGCCATGCAAACAAAACTATAAAATAAGATGAAACAATTACATTTAAATTGTTCAATTTTAAAGATACAAAATTTAGAGCTCTAGAAATTAACAAATTTCTCTTACTTACTATTGATTGCGACATCAAAATGCAGTAGTAATCTTTTACATTTTAATCTTTTGATATGAAAAAATTAAAAGCGCTTAGGGCGTATAAAATTCTTTTTGGTTTTTAACAGTGACAATAATGACCTCTCATACATGAAATTAAACATAAACCTTTTTCTGATATAATTCTAGCACTGAAAAGATTCAACCGGAGTAACACCACAAGTGGATGACATTATTACTCAGAATACTAACTGCGCAGTATATTTTAAACTACAAACTATCTCCCGAACACATACAAAATCTTCACAAAAAATCAAAATAAAAATCAAGTTAAAAATAAAAATAAAAATCAAGTGACAAAGTTTAAAAAAATGATAAAAAAATGTCATCACAATGCTATTAAAAATAACTCCAAGTAAATGATAATACATTAAAAATATCAGGAATAAAAGTAATTCTCGTTATTTTTATCACAGCTTTTAAAATAATATTGATTCTTATAATAAACAATGTGGCAGTAAAATGATTTAAAAATAACCTCCAGCTGTCGATAACAGCTGGTCGATAATAGCTGTCTACGAAGATCAAATATTAAGAGTTTTTTTAAATAATGTCAAAATATAACACAATAATGCCCATTGAAATTTATTTACAAAATAACTGCGGCATAAATTAAGGTTTTGAAAAATTTAAATATTTATTGGATAATTTGCTTAAGCGTCTTTTTTACTTACGTTCGAAATTATATGAATACGTTGTACCTAAAATCGTTGGTCTTGTCCATCCATCCGTTTGTCTGTCTGTCTACCAGCATATAACATTTAAAAAAACTACCCAAACACTATCCAACCTATTGAAATTTTAAATACATAATTATTGCAGACTTTCGTCAAGTGACTTTAAATTACGTGAAATACTGACGTAGAGTTCAGCTACAGGATCAGTTAAAAGTATTCTGTTAGATTACGCCCAGTGGGAAAAATTGTTTCAAATGAATTTTAACGATGTTACACCCTTTCGAAAATAATCAAATTGATATGCATTTATGAAGTGCACAAAATATAAATTCTGTATAATATGCGGTGAAAATTTTTTTATTATTAATTTACAGGGCCCCACAAAAGAATTTTGTCAAATAATATCATAGGAGAAAATAGTGTTTGTCTATTTCACATATAATAAAATCGGTACACATTGCTGAGGTTTACTACAAGTTACTTCCTGTGTAATGGAAAGAGTATAGTAGTTCAGTACAGTAAACAATAATATTGTTACTAACCCATTTACCTTCCAGGATTCCCTCCCCTAGGACTTGGCTCCCAAAATTTTCAAGTTGACCTAATCGACGCAGGGACTCAAGGGACCCTGTGCGGTCCGAAGAGATTCGAAAACATCAATCAAGTCGTGGTTATGAGTAACCACAACAGACGCAGAGACTCAAGGGACTCTGCC
This sequence comes from Maratus speculifer, assembly GCA_964019185.1. Lineage (NCBI taxonomy): Eukaryota > Metazoa > Arthropoda > Arachnida > Araneae > Salticidae > Maratus > Maratus speculifer. The sequence goes on from OZ025291.1 coordinate 118,594,175, forward strand.
CGGTCCGACACCGTTCTGGAACCCCCCCCTTAGTGGGCTAACGCCTCTTAGGCTTTCAAGTTGACCTCATTGACGCAGGGAACCGCGGGACCCTGTGCGGTCCGAAGAGCAAAGGGAAGCAACCTACTAGGCCACCTACTCCGAACCGCACACGTTGATCTCATCGACGCAGAGACTCAAGGGACTCTATGCGGTCCGAAACGTGTTCGTTTTTCTTCGTTTTTTTCTAGTGACAGTACGCCTCTTTATTAGGTGCATTTGGACTCTGTCCGCACGAGCTACCGGACCCGCTCCAATGGGACAGCCCATGAAGCACCATTTTTTTTTGGGGGGGGGGTACGGTAGAAAGGCGGGATCTCGTCACCATCGGCAGCGATCGACTGCCTTGCATTTCGGCCCAAAAATTCTCCCTTCTCTGGCACTACTTAGCATTTCGGCCATTTTAGTTTTGGTTATTTATTTTTCTATATCTCCCTCAAAATTGTCTCCCCTGTTGTCTGCTAAGGACATGCCACCGTCTCGGCTCAAAAAATTTTAGCTCCAGCCCCATTTCAACTGGCACGGCAGGTGGGAGTGATGTGCGGCGCCAAACTCAGTTTTTTCACAAAGGCAATAAACTACTAAGTCCAACAACCCTAGATGTTACAACATTCAGAGAAATGTTACTGGTAGCAATCATTTGCGTCTAAATAGCACCTAAGCTAGACCTATCGAATCCGAATCGAGCCTTCAATGAAATGTCCGAAATAAACCATTAGTGTCCTATTGTTAAATACAATACTGCAATGAGTAAGAACATCCCTATTTTGGGATATTAATAGACAGTATATACAGTATAACTGAATTTTTCATGATTTAATCACATTTCGCAGAAAACAAAATAAGTCTGTTGAAAATAGAATTTCAATATCTACATTATAATTAGTTATAAACAGAAATTTTGCTGTAAATTAGACTTCAGTATAATTAGTTGAATAACAACAATAATAAGGAAAAGACTATCCCCTTAACTGTACTCAGAATATTGTTTGACTTGTTCAGTATATTATCATTTCTCTCTTTTCGGTTGCACGAATTCAATGACATGTTGTATACTTGAATGTTCAAACTACTCTAAAAATTATATTATCTCTTTTTGAGATATTTTCTGGAATTCACTACTAAATTTTATGTTAATAAATATAATTTAGTTCCTTCACACTACATTTTGCATTGAACATCCATCCGTAAAGACTTCTTTATATTTCAAAAAAACTGAAATACTGCATTTTATATGAGACAAGATGCATCGTGCTAATTTATTAAGCGATAAAATGTCAAGTTGACGTTATAAAGCGGCTTATTAATAACATTTACGTACACAATGTAATTTTATAACGCCCTTATTTATCCCATTAACTCAATTTCTAAAAATAAAAGAATCTATTTTTAGAAACAAATTATCGATTTTGTAATAATACGGGAAGACATCCAAACTCCCAAAATTTTAGGCAGATAAAAACACCGTAAAATATTATAAAACAAATTTCATGTCATGTATAAAATTTAAAAGAACTTCTATAAGTGATTCAAATTACGTAAGAGGCTTATCTTATGTAATTTGATGTAAAAAAAAATAACGATTAGACAATTTTTTTCTTCATCGCTATTGAGTTGCGTGGGAGTTTTAATTTGAGCTTACTTGAAAAGTGACGTAAAGAATGGATTCTCATGAAATTTAATTTCAACGCGTTTTGAAAATATTCCGCATTATTTTAAGTTTCAGGATTAACATTTTATGCAATTTCGGAATATTCATATCATAAGGTCACGAATTCGCGACTTATTATAAAATCAGCTATTTTATCGTAATCAAATCTTGGCTTCTTGAATTTAAAAAGTAAATTAATAAGTATTGTAATTTAACAAATTGCAACGACTATTTGGAAAATGATATTTTCAAAAACTCTTATAAATAGATTCTATATTTAAATTAATAATAATAATAAACATAATTTTTAGGATGATTATAACGAGTCATATATTACTTACGCCGTGCATTAAACATTAACATTTCCTAGACCAACAATAAAAGAAAACAGTAGATTAAAGATAAACAACTTTAACTGTTTAAAATGTGCATTTTTATTTGATGGAGTAATCAAACTGACTTCTGAACGCCTCATATTGCGTACGACATGGATTAAACATTAATATTCCAAGATCCATCACAAACAATTTTTAAATGAAATTTCAGTCTTATAATTTTCGGAACTGCAAAATTTTCAACTTCAAAATATTGCACATTTAAAATTTTTACACCGTTGAGTAGAGAAAAAAATGCACTTTTTAATGAAATTTGTTCGAAATTTCTATCACAATTTTTTGTTAAATTATTAATTTTTTTAAAAGTTTTAATTACTCTTTTTGTCATCGTGTCAACAAAAGTATTCCATTTTTGGACATTAAACTTGGACCAATCAGAAAACGAATAGAATAAAAAACATAAGTATTCCATTTTGGACATTAAACTTGGACCAATCAGGAAACGAATAAAATTAAATAAGTTGCGGAATTCAACCAACAAAAATTTAACTTTTTCAAAAAAATATATAACCGACTCCAAAAAAAAGCGCTAAAAAGAATTAAATAATTCTATAAAATTCTCTAATGACAAATCATTATCCAATAACCACACATTGACTATCATGTACCGGTATAAAACGGTTAAATTTAATATATAGAATTTAATATCCACCAAACATAGGTTTTCCAGAGAATATTTTTTACAAGAGATTAATTTACATATTTTTGATTTAATTTTTGAATATATACATATAAAAAGTAAGGAATTACTTTTTGAAGTTGGTGCCAAACAATCATAATCGATAATTCTTTCCCCATTTTATTTATGGTACTAGACATAATATATCCACAATTCTTACTATACTTAAGATAGTTTGGCACCAACTTCAAAAAGTAATTCCTTACTTTTTATATGCATATATTCAAAAATTAAATCAAAAATATGTAAATTAATCTCTTGTAAAAAATATTCTCTGGAAAACCTATGTTTGGTGGATATTAAATTCTATATATTAAATTTAACCGTTTTATACCGGTACATGATAGTCAATGTGTGGTTATTGGATAACGATTTGTCATTAGAGAATTTTATAGAATTATTTAATTCTTTTTAGCGCTTTTTTTTGGAGTCGGTTATACATTTTTTTGAAAAAGTTAAATTTATTTCCTACTTTTTAGTTATTTATACCGTAATACATAATTATGTGTACTGACATATGATGGTTCTTTGCAACGCATTACTAATGAACGCACTTTGCTGAGTTCTAATGTATTCGCTTTACTTGTCACTGTTTGATTGTCAACTTTTCAAAAGGCACTTAAAATATCGGTTAGTATCGTTGTGAATATTTAGGTTTTCTGGATGTGGTAACTTCTTCAGATCTGGCACGACGAAAAGCTACCGCATTCATGAAATCTTAAAGTCAACATCTAATCGTACAGACATCGGAAGTGGTTATCGAAAGGTGACTATAGTACTCAAGTAAAGTGTCCTTACACATAAGCGCGCGGCAAAGCGCTTCCATAAATGAGTAAACAACAAAATGACTCCATGTATCAATGAATAATAAAATGCTTTTCTAGTGTAGTCAAAAGTACTCCCCCTTCAGTCAGAAAAAGCAAAAAGAAAGATTTTAACAAAAATCGCTCTATGATTCAATAGATAAACAACAGCAATCTAATTCCTATAAATGCAGTAAAGGCATCGGAAATGATTCGACGTGGAATCCGAAAATCATAACCTGTACTTGGCTGCATCTATAAGAGAGTGACAGCATTCGATGCCCAAATACTTTTTTCACGGACGCATTTGTCCCAACTAAACTGTTAAAAATTTGAAACTCACTCCACCGCTTTTATGGAAAACGATTATTTCAGTCTATCATGGAGCATTCTCATGGGTCAAAAGACAAATATTTTATAAAAGCGGGGGAGTGACGATGCAGCAAAAGGGTAAAAATTTTTACAGTGTATGTATGAGATATTCCATAAAAGGGATGGAGTGACGATGCAGCAAAAGTTAAATTTTTAACAATGTATCGCAATGCTAGGCATTTTCTATTACAAAATTTGATGATGATTTCCTGGTAGAATTCGATTGTACGCCGAATGATCCTTTATTTCTACACAGACATAAATACATAATCCATATTATTTTACAAATACGTGGACATACAAGGACAAGATAGCACAAGGAAATATTACGACACAAGAAAAGTACAACCGAGAGCTACACATAAAGAGTGTGTGCAACGGAGCCAGTGGGATTCGAACCCACAATCTTCTATGCTCTCAAGAGATTAGCAGCGTGGTGTCTTAACCACTCGGCCACAAGGACCCCCTTGATGACTCATTTTTGTTCAGAATCTTTTCAATCAATCGTATACTGTGCTCCATGTGTCGTCATATTCACATCGAGGAATCCTACATGAACAAAATCTGAAATTATTCTGGTGTCTAATCCGGTAACCAAATCTGAATCTAAAGATAATTTTGCTACACATATCTATGCACTTTATTTTGCATTGATATGTAGTGATGATTTTTTCCTCCGGAGCAAAATATATACTAAAGGATTTTCATCTTTTCAACAACTTAAGGATGTCGATTGGTATCGATGTCTATTTCCGCTTTAGTGGATGCGAGAACTTGTCCATTTAAGCTTTAACATTTCGGAAATTTAACGCATCCAGCAAACTTTAAGGCCGCACACTAGGCACAGAAAAAGACCCGGATGATAATGTGAAGTCTATGGGGGCGTTTTTTTCAAAATATCTCGCTCAAATTTAAAAATTTTTACGTGATTTTTTTTGCATAGGATAGTTGAGGATATTCCAAAACCGACCTAGTTTTTACTTTTTCAATTTTGGTTTCAGATTTAAAAAAAAAATTATTTTAAATTTCAAAACCGGTTTGAACGGTTCTGAAAATGAAACTATCATTATATAAAACATACATAAGCAAAATCGAAGAAGTAAAAACTAGGCCGTTTGTAGATCATCCTCGGCTATTCTATGCAAAAAAAAAATCATGTAAAGATATTAAAATTTGAGCGAGATATTTGAAAAAAACACACCCATAGTCTTTACACTAACATCCGGGTCTTTTTCTGAGACTAGTGTATTGCCTTAAGGTCCTCATTGAAATCTACAGACTGCGTAAATGGGCATTGAAAAGCTGACAATCCATCAGTACACGTTAAAATTATTGTGAGCAATTACCTTTGTTTTTAAAGACTATCTATTTTCTGACTAATGAGAGCGATCTAAAAAAGCATATTCACAGTATCCGCAAAGAAACTCTTCGGGATGGTTGAATTCTGATAGGGATTGGCCGACGCGTTTACACGTAACTTGGCGATAATTATACTTGGCGTAGCGATAAACGTTTCCGTCGAGTTTGATTTCCTTCGGAGCCGAGTACAAAGTAAAAATTTGTGTTTAAAAACTTTTAAAGAGTACAGCTTTCAGTAAGACACGTTCCATCCAATGCAATGCTGCAAGAGAAAAGTTACTTTGTACTCGGTTCGGAAGGAAATCAAACTCCTCGACGAAAGCATCTATCGCTCGCCAAGTATAATTATCGCCAAGTTACGTGAAAACGCGTCGGCCAATCCTTATCAGAATTCAACCCTCTCGAAGAGTTTCTTTGCGGATACTGTGAATATGCATCATAGATAGTCTTTAAAAACAGATGAAATTTTCAAGCTATTTTAAACAGGGTACACTGTTAAAAATTTGACCCTTTTGCTGCATCGTCCCTCCACCGCTAATATAGAAAACGATTACTTCAGCCTATTATGGAGCATTCTTATGGATCAAAAGTGAAATATTCTATAAAAGCGGGGTAGTGATGATGCAGCAAAGGGTCAGATTTTTTACAGTTTAAAGTACGCGTACACAATCAGAGCGCGTCAAGTTGCTTCTATGATTCAATGCATAGCAAAGTAATTCTAAATGTTCGTTTGTATTAAAATACCCTTTTCAGTCATAAAAACTAAAATGGTAGATATTATCAAAATCACACCATGATTCAACATGCGTCTATATGAAAGTAGTAATATTTGAAGTTAAGAATGTTCTTTGATAAACGCGGTTTTCCAAAGTACAGAAAATTTAAGAATTTTTATTCCAGAACTTGGCGGTAGTCGCCTGAACGAGATTGTTTTATGGGTGAAAGAAGTAACCTTAATGGTAAGCTTATCAAAATTTTTCGTCATTTATATTTGTCCAAATGTAAATCTAGCATATAGCAATGTACTTTAATCAGTTTGTGAATCCGGCATAACAAGCACCCTGATACACAGACACTCTTGCTTTAACGTGTAAGGCTCTTTAGAGATGAATTTTCAGCTTTTCGATATTGAACTCTCATGTCTGGATCGATGTGGATATTTCACTTTGGTGGATACAAGAATTGTTCCAGCAAAGATTTCGTACTTTGAAAAAAATCTAGCATCTCTGCAACAGTGGTTAGGCTCCAGAAGGATTATTCGCTGTTAAGCAAAACAAGATTGACCAATCACAAGCCTTCATTTTTGAGAACTTTTCATTGTTCGAAGGCGAGAGTCTGAAATACATGGAGTGAAAATCTGCTATCGACACTGTAAAAAATTTGACCCTTTTGCTGCATCGTTACTCCATCGCTTTTACAGAATTTCTTTGTTTTGACCAATGAGAATGCTCCATAATAGAGCGAAGTAATTGTTTCCTATAAAAGCAATGGAGTGACGATGCAGCAAAAGGGTTCAATTTTTTACAATGCAAGCAGAGCTAAAAATTTGTATCCTTTAAATGTGCAACGATGCTACTGAATTCCAAAGTGTCGATCACAGCGACATCTGCGGCATTTTCGTGATACATTATCTAGACTAGCAATAATTCTTGCATTTTTAGAAAATGTCCGGCAGATGTCGCTTCTATCTTTAAATTTCATTAGCATTGTTGCACATTTAAAGAATAGAACATTTTAGCGCTTTTTTTAAGTGTTACAGAGGGCGTGTTCAGCACAACTTACCGGCTACTTACCGACCACTTACCGATTGTACACAAGTACGAAATGAAAATCAAAGCGAAGTGTGACGTCAGCTGCAATTCAACAGAATAGTTTTCATTGATGCCACAATTTGCTTTCGTACTGCCCTACAATCGGTCGGTAACATTGGTTACTTTTGTAAGTTGCTCTGAACACGCCCTCAGATAGCCGATTTCCACACTATATCCCCTAGATGCTATATTTCCGGTTTCTTGCATAAGAGAACTTGTCCGGAATCCAGATAGAATTTGCGCTGTTAGCGAAACAAGATTAACGAATCAGAAGCCTGAATTTTAGCAAATTTTTATAATGTTTTAATTAAATTTTCTTGTTAATAAATCTCGTTTCGCAAACAGCGCAAAATTTATGTGAATCCTGGCCCTCGTCCAGTTAGGATTTTGCACTTTGAACACTGTTAAAAATTTGAAACTTTTACTTTATCGTCTATCCATCGCTTTTATAGAAAATGATTACTTCATTGAATTATGGTGAATTCTCATTGGTCAAAATAGAGATATTCCATAAAAGCGGTGGAGTGACGATGCAGCAAAAACTTCAAACTTTTAACAGTGAAAGGATCGTATGTCTATGTAAGTGTAACATAAAATCATTCAAAAGGAACACTTCTAATTGGTCGATTGCTTCAAAATGAATTTGAAATTTAAAGTTTTTATTTTTAAAAAAGTTCTAATTATCAGATTTTTATGAAATTCGAATGAGACCACATGGGCCTCATACGCTTTCAAACAAAAAAAGAATTATCAAAATCGGTTCATATTTGCAAAAGTTATGCGTGAACAACAAATACATACAGGTCGAAATCATAACCTCCTCTTTGAAGTCGGTTAAAAAGGTTCAGATATACCATAGATTTCTCACTTCTCTACCGAGAACAACAACTTTTTTCCAAATAGTTAATAACTCAGTGCAATCATTTAAATATTGAATTAAGAAGGAAAAGTTTATATGAGGAAATGACAATTTTCGAGATCCGTCTTTATTTTAGACTAATTGGTTAATTTCGGGTGCAACGATCATACGGTCATAGTACATGAGGGAAAGAGGAATCCGATCATTTACAAACAGCCATACTTGTGCTGTGATCAAGACTCCGGCATCTTTTTGTTCATTAGCTAGCGCTGGAACCTCTAGGCAAACAGATGCGAGTCATTTAGAGAATTCCCATTTGAAAGTAAGGAGATCGATTTATACACGTATATACCATGGTATATCTAATAAATGTTAGACGACTATTTTCTATTTCAATACATAAAACCTGGAAATAATATTTTGTAAAAGCAACACTAATTATAATATTTAAAGTTTAATAGAATAAAATCCGCATAAAACCCTTTTTACATACCTGTTAGTAAACAGTCTGCACCTCTGCGCCATATAAGGTATGGCGCAGGACTGGTGGTCACAGTTTAAAAAAATGCTTAATCTGAAAATATAATATATTTAAGATCGAAATCATGCAATAACCGCTTCTGAGTTACCAATGATTCTGAAAAACATTCTTTATCTATAGAAACTAATCTATTTTCCAGATTCTAATACCCTCTATAGAAAAGAAGTTTATTTTTTTGCCACTGATTTTAGGAAACGCCCCCGAGTACTTACTGTATTTTATTAATCAGTTTACTTAACCCCAAATACAGATTTTTCATATGATATAAATTTTCAAGTACACAATTTAGTGTTCAACATACATGTTTTACAGAAAAGCACGATAAATTATCAAAACTAACATTAAAATTAATATGATTTTGTTACCTATGCACGTAATAAATTCGATTATGCAGTTAAAAATTAACAGTATCCTACAAACCGGACGTCTTTGTAAATGAGTGTCAACAAAACTAACTTTGTTAAGTTAATGTTTCCTTAAATCGCGAATATATACTGGTTCCCGAGGATAAAAAACGGTTCTCGGAATCTTGGATAACATGTAAGAGTACATTACTTCAGATTTGCATAACAATCCATGTTCGGAAAAGTTTTCCTGGTGCTGTAGTGAAGACATAAAGCACAAGAAAGACAGGACATGAATATAAGGAGAAAATATCTTTTTTATCCTTAGTACTGCAAAAAAATAAGAAAAAGATCATTAAAGAGACAACGATCGTGATCAAAGTAAGTATTCGAAATTATGATCCCGGGCCGTGATGCATGGAAGCGCACCTCCGGCGCTTGGAAGATCTAATTTTCTCAAATATACCGCGAATATCCTCAACAGCTGCCACGATGCGTGCAACATGTTTCTCAATACTTTCCAGCATTGTCTCGGGTTTTTTGCAACACTAAAAATAATACACATGTTTTACCTCCTTGTTCGTGGCCTTTTTTCCCTTGAGTTTTGTGCCGTCACTACCGCGCCAGGAAAGCGTTTCCAATCATGTTGCTATTCAAAGCTGAATCCTTGTGATATCCTCTACTTCCCCTTAAAGTATGTCCTAATAGTCCTGCGACACCCTGTATTTTCGTATATAAGAAACATTTGCCTTTTTTTGCAGTGTACGCAAGTTATGCGAAAATGCCGAATGCATGAGCAAATGCGGTAAAAATTTTTGGAGAAAATTGTGAAATAATATTTTTTTCGCTCTAGTTTTCAATTATGTGTGACGTTTTACTGCCATAATATGCTAGAGTTAGATAAATTGAAAATGAAATATTTCAGAAAAGATTGTCTTTCCGGTTATTGTATGTGAGTGTAAGATTAGCAGATGCATTTTTATAAAAAAGATTGCAGCCTTGAAATGCACTTTTCTTCTCGCACATAACAGAAAATTCGATTTAAGATGCTTTCTTTCTTCATCTCCCCTTTTTTTATTTTATAGCTTTTGTTGCAACGAAAGTCTGCTTTGAAAAGAACTAGATTGGTGTCACATTTTCTTATGTAGTATGACAAAATAACTTCATTCCATAAACTATCACTGAGTCTTATATTGAAACAGAAAAAAAAACAGTAAGACACGGAAATGTTTCGGAATTTAATTAAAAAGTATACATATAAAATACACTGGTGTCCAAAAGTTAAGCATAATTGGTAATTAAGTAATTATTTTTAAGTAATGAAAGAAATATGAATCGGAATGTGCTGAAATTCCAGGTGTATAAACAAAATAGTACGCGTCACATATTTTCGCGAAGAGTTTTCCCCGAAATCGAACAGGGGACCGTCAACAAATTGAAAAAGAACGAAGATCTTTTGGATAACCCTGTCAAAACTAATGTAGCAAAAGCGTTCAAACTGCACATTATGATTAATTGGCTTATTGTAATGTACTGTGTTAATTTTTACAAGGATAGCATGTATACTCGTAGAGAAATTAAGGTTTTTATAAAAACAGTCCTAAATTTTTCCAAGTTTTTTGCTTATAATTTGCAGAGTTCTTATTATAGAATGATGTTCTTTTCTGAAAATATGACAAACATCATTGTACACAATACCCTGTCATCAGAATTTTAAAATAATAAAAATTGTATGAAAAATGAGTATGTTTAGTAAATAATTTTTCATTGCGCATGCGTCAACGATATCAAAATGTCAATTGCATATTGTGTTAGCTAAATGTATAGAGCAACTTCTGTAAAAGTTTCAAAAACATAGCTTGAAAATTCTGAAAATGGGAGCCTATAGAATCAACTCAAAATCCGTTATTCCTAAAGGAAGCAAAAAAAAATCAGGGGTTTTACCTAAATATAGTTGTACGTGCAATATTGTGTGGGCACTAAACAATGGAATATGGATACAGCCCCTCATCTTTTTGCTTCATTTAGGGAATAAAGGATTTTGAGTTGATTCTATAGGCTCCCATTTTCAGAATTTTCAAGCTATGTTTTTGAAACTTTTACAGAAGTTGCTCTATACATTTAGCTAACACAATACGCAAATGACATTTTGATATCGTTGACGCATGCGCAATGAAAAATTATTTACTAAACATACTCATTTTTCATACAATTTTTATTATTTTTAAATTCTAATGACATGGTATTGTGTACAATGATGTTTGTCATATTTTCAGAAAAGTACATTATTTTATAATAAGAACTCTGCAAATTATAGGCAAAAAACTTGGAAAAATTTAGGACTGTTTTTATAAAAACCTTAATTTCTCTACGAGTATACATGCTATCCTTGTAAAAATTAACACAGTACATTACAATAAGCCAATTAATCATAATGTGCAGTTTGAACGCTTTTGCTACATTAGTTTTGACAGGGTTATCCAAAAGATCTTCGTTCTTTTTCAATTTGTTGACGGTCCCCTGTTTGATTTCGGGGAAAACTCTTCACGAAAATATGTGACGCGTACTATTTTGTTTACACACCTGGAGTTTCAGCACATTCCGATTCATATTTCTTTCATTACTTAAAAATAATTACTGAATTACCAATTATGCTTAACTTTTGGACACCAGTGTATATCATATGAATTCATCCTTTTTAATTATAATTAATTTTTCAATTAATTTTCAGCAGTGAAATCATTGAATATTTAATATGCGACTATCACATTGTTAACAAGTCGTAGACCCAACATAGTGAAAAATTTCAAGCCGGAATCGAACCCGGAATCCTTGGAATAGCGCTCCAAGTTCTCTACCATTTAAGCTACGAGGACGATTCCGAGCTTGCCATTTCTCACTTACATCTTGTTTGTAAGGTTAACATCTTGTGCTGCGGTTGCAGCTTTACCAACAAAATGTAAGTAAGAAATGGCAAGCTCGGCATCGTCCTCGTAGCTTAAATGGTAGAGCACTTGGATCACTTGTTTACATTTTGTTGGTAAGGCTGAAACTGCAGCACAAGATGTTAACCTAACCAACAGAATGTAAATGAGAAATGGCAAGATGGGCATCGTCCTCGTATCTTAAATGATAGAGTACTTGGAGCGCTATTCCAAGTGTTCCGGGTTCGATCCCCGGCTTGGACATTTTTCACTATGTTGGGTCTGCGACTTGTTAACAATGTGATAGTCACATATTAAATATTCTATATTATATGAACTTTAAAAAGTTCACTGTTTTACTTAAAACGTGACTAAAATGATAAAAAAAGATTTTACAAGCTAAAAAAACATGCATTTTATTTAAAATTTTTTAGTAATTTCAAGTCTTTCCAAGTTCTTCATCAAAGAATATCTTATTAAGTAAATCCTGTTTATTTATATAAATATGTCACTTCGTTTTGAAAATGCGAGAGCCAATAATTAATAGAATTGAAAGTAGAAGTAGTAGTTTCTTGGATTGAATATAATTAGAGAATATATTATTATTAAGTGTAGTTCCATTTATTTTATTTTATTATACCACTCTGTTCTCACATATCAATTTTCTTTTTACATGCATAGCTGGACAGTCAAAGTAGCAATGTTTTAGATTAAATTGGGTGGAAGAAAATATTCAATTGCCGTACCATGAACTTTAATACATCATTTTTTTCAAGTTTTCAGGATTTACTTCGATTTTGCATGCAACGTTCGAATGGTTATTTCATGGCAGGTGTATGTTTAAAATTAAATATATATATATATATATATATATATATATATATATATATATATATTATTGCAGGAGAATAAAGTAAGGTAGAAATTTTTTATATTGTGAATTTATATTTTAGTCCAAATGTCACACATACAGGACATCATGCTATAAGTAATTATTGAAACGTCCAAAATAACATATAAAAATAAGTTAAAGTTCACCCAGTTTTTACCTTTTATCCTATTTAGCTGTTGAAACGATAAAAATGGTTTGTAAAATTTCATTGTGATTTTGCTCGTTATTCAAGTTTGATATTGAGCAGCGCAATCTACTGGTAATATCTAAAACTAAAACTAGGAAGCGTAGTGCAAAAATTCTTGACTTTCTCTCTAAAAAATAATAATAATAGCTGTTACAATTACTTATTGTTGAATTTTGAAACCGTTCATTCTAATGTATGACAGGTCATATTACGTAAATTCATAATGTAAGAATAACATCAGTTCTCTTTACTCTTTTATAATAAAAATTAGTTAATTGTTCTTATTGCATTATCTATTTTTTCACTTATAACTGAAGTAGCAAAGAAAATGTAGCCAATTAAAAATATACCTTTTTTTTTAAATAAAAGAAGATTAACTATGGCAGACGGAAAAACATCGAAAACAAATTAAATGTTTAAGGTGGTTCATAATCCATTATTCATTTATTTATTTTTTGAGTTAGAATTTAGATTTTTTTAAACTGTTAATTATATAATTTGTACACAACATCATAACTCAAAATGCCTCAAATTGTTTTTGTTTTTTTTGAAAAAATTAAAATAAAATTTATTTTTAAAGGGAGTAATGCAGTTTTTCGTTACAACTCGAAATGCTATTTATCGAATTTCCCAACTTTTTTATTTAATTAAACCGAAATACGTAAGTTTTAACTTTTATCACTTATTATATTTTAACTCAACATTAAAAAATTTTAATTATAAAAGAAATTAAAAATATTTAAAGTGTAAAAACTCCAATTTCTACAGAAAATGTTTTTAACTATGTTAATCAAATTTAAAATAAAATAATTGAAAAAGAAATATTCAAAGTTTGAACCATTTAAATTCAACGGTTTTTGAGTTATAACAATTTAAATATGAACTAGTATGTTGTGGCCATCACAAAACTTTTTTCTATTTAAATCACGTCAATTAAACCATTTAAAAAGTGCAAATAATTACATCGATTTAGCGCATAGGTATATATATATGTATAATTTTTGTTTCATTACCTTAAATTTCACTCTAACCTTTTTAATTTCACTGTATGTATTACGTAAAACTAATTCTATTTAATTTTCTAATACAGTTCTTTTTTAACTGTGTACATGATCAATTTCATTTTAATATGTACACAGGGTGTCCCTAAATTAATGGTATACGCTAGGGGGTGATAGAACACATCAAGACGAGTAATAGTAAATAGGAAACCAAGGGTCCCAAACGTTTTCCAAAGGAGATAGCCGCCATTAAAGTTTAGGGTCCAAAATTTCAAATACACATAAAAAACGAAAAAATTGGTCGATTGATTTGCGGTTTTCACTAAAACTGCTCTTTATGTTGGTATTTTCTTGAAAATAAATTATAAAGATAAATTTCGAAAAATGCCTATAGAGGGAGCTTTAGACTTTGAAGTTAGGAAAAAGTATTTTTTGCCGTGATTTTTTGCATCTCATTAAATGGTTTCGTAAGCTTAGACTTAAACTTAAATTTTGAGCTCAAAATCTGAATAGTTGAGAGTGGTTAAGTAGCACAAACTTAACTGTGTTCAGAGGGTTTAAATTTCAAATGATTATAAAAAACGGAAAAATTGGTCGATTGTTTTGCGGTTTTCACTAAAACTATTCTTTATGTCGGTATTTTATTGAAAATGAATTATAAAGATAAATTTCAAAAAATGCCGATAGAGGGCGCTTTAGACTTTGGAGTAACGAACAACTATTTTTTACGTTATTTTTTGCATCTGATTAAATATTTTCGTAAACTTAGACTTAAACTTAAATTTTGAGCTCAAAATCTGAACAGTTGGGAGTGGTTAAGTAGCACAAACTGAACTGTATTCAGAGGGTTTAAATTTCAGACGATTATAAAAACGGAAAAATTAGTCCATTCGTTTCCGGTTTTTGCTAAAACTACTCTTTAAATCAGTGTTTTTTTAAAAATAAATTTTAAAGATAAATTTCACAAAATGCCGATAGAGGGCACCTTAGACATTGGAGTAGCGTACAACTATTTTTGACCGTTATTTTTTAAAATCTCATTAAATGCTTTCAAATGCTTAGATTTAAATTTTGAGATCAAATTCTGAATCGTTGCGAGTGTTTAAGTAGCGCAAAAGTGAACTGTGTTCGATGGGGGTTGGGGGGGAGGAGGGTAAATTTCAATCCCTGAACACATTTCAGTTTGAGCTTCTTAACTCCTCTCAACGATTCAGAATTTGAGTTCAAAATTTAAGTTTAAATCTAAGATTTCGAATACATTTAAGAAGTTTTGGAAAGCATTTAGTTAGATACAAAAGATAATGGTTAAAATTAGTTGTTGGTTACTCTGAAGTTTAAGGCGCCCTCGAACGGAATTTTTTGAAATTTATCTTTAAAATTTATTTTTAAGAAGATACTGATTAAAGAATAGTTCTATTTTAAACCATAAACGAATCGACCAATTTTTCCGTTTTTTATAATCATTTGAAATTTGAACCCTCTGAACACAGTTCAGTTTGTGCTACTTAACGATTCCCAACTATTCAGATTTTGAGCTCAAAATTTATGTTTAAGTATAAGTTTACGAAAACATTTAATCAGATGCAAAAAATAACGTAAAAAATAGTTGTTCGTTACTCCAAAGTCTAAAGCGCCCTCTATGTATCGGCATTTTTTGAAATGTATCTTTATAATTCATTTTTAATAAAATACCGACATAAAGAATAGTTTTAGTGGTAACCGCAAATCAATCGACCAATTTTTCCGTTTTTTATAATCATTTGAATTTAAAACCCTCTGAACACAGTTGGGTGATTCTCAAAATAGGGGACAATTTCAAAAGTGAAATCTTAAAAAAATTACTGTTAGCAAAATTTCTGAAAAAAACAGGTGTTGTTAATATAGTATTAGGTATACTTTAAAAGTAGTCAGCAGAGCTAAATATTTAAAAAATAACTTAAAAAAATAATTAGTATTTTTGAGCCATGCTAATGACAAAACAAATTGCATGGAATAAATATATTAAGAAATTTTTATTTTCTTCCTGTTTAAATATTTTTTTCTATATTTATTAGCCTTCCTTTTCAGCAAATGGTTTCCATTTTTACATATATACATATAAGGAGAATAAAAACATTACCAAAGAGCAAACTTTGTTTACATGAGCAACATTCTGACACTAACAATGTAAGAAGCTGTTTTAGTGATTTTCTGACAGATTTAATGCATATTTTAGGGATAATAAATATAATACCTAAATTTATATATAAAATTAAACTTTATAAAAGATACAATATAAGCAATGGTTACATTTATGTACATAGGAGTCTTTAGCATGGACAGAAAAACCATGCTAATGACACTGATATTTGTCCATGCTAATGACAAATTTTAATTTAAATAAGATTATGAGCCATAATATAATCACAATGCAATAGTCCTTTCTGGGGCTTTTTAAAACACAAAAGTCCTATGCAAATAAGTAAAATAAAAATTTTAATTATAAAATAAACATGAAAATTATTATCCATTCTAATGACATACAATTGATGTACGCCCCTAATATTCAACTTCTATTCTTAAAATACAATACATGCTTCTATTTTCAGGCTAGGATAAAATGGCTACTTGTTGCCATGAAGAAACTTTATATTTTCAAACTACTGTCATATGTGAAAATGAAATTTTGATTATTAACCAGCTGTTATAGTATGACCTTGTTTTGAAAATAGAATATGCAGGGCAAACTTTAATTCTTTTTTTATGTACTATAATTTTATTTTTAAAAAGAAATTTATTGGATAAATCCTCTCCTTGATTAATTTAAAGAAAGAATAACATTTGTTTTATTTTATAAACATGATATTAACTCTTTAAAAAGCTAGTATATACAAGGCACAGCTGCTGTGGACATCCATGCTAATGACATTTTGAACGTTTATTCTGTTATTTTAAGGTGTTTTTAACTAAAAAGTGAGTAATTCTTGAGTGCAAATAATGAATAATATTAAGACAAACATATCTAAATATAAAAACATGACAGAAACTTCTCAAATTTTTTTGTATGCCGAAAGACATAAATTGTCCCCTATTTTAAGAATCACCCAGTTAAGTTTGTGCTACTTAACCACTCCCAACTATTCAGATTTTGAGCTCAAAATTTAAGTTTTAGTCTAAGCTTACGAAACCATTTAATGAGACGCAAAAAATCACGGCGAAAAATAGTTTTTCATTACTTCAAAGTCTAAAGCGTCCTCTATCGGCATTTTTCGAAATTTATCTTTATAATTTATTTTCAAGAAAATACCGACATAAAGAATAGTTTTAGTGAAAACGGCAAATCAATCGACCAATTTTTCCGTTTTTTATGTGTATTTGAAATTTTGGACCCCAAACTTTAATGGCGGCTATCTCCTTTGGAAAACGTTTCGGACCCTTGGTTTCCTATTTACTATTACTCGTCTTGATGTGTTCTATCATCTCTAGCGTATATACCATTAGTTTAGGCACACCCTGTATATATAATGTTACAGAATTGTGAATAATAAAAACTTTTAATGCAGGAAAAATTTATTTACAGCATTCATTACATTTCACAGAATGCATTTAAATAATCAATCAATGTTACAATCATGATATAGCTATCGTGAAAATCATGAAAAACGTAGCATAGCAGCGCCACCTGTTGTGAGGTTTATACCAAAATGTAATCAACGTCTAATTATGTAATATATTCTAGTGTAATAGAATCTGAAATTTGATGAAGTTCTCTGCATTAGTTCTTGAGATATAGCTATCGCAAAAATCAAGCAAAATGTAGCATAGTAGTGCCACCTATTGGGCAGTTCACACCAAAACCTTATCAGTGGCAATGTATCTCAAGGTATTGCGGAATCTGAAGTTTGGTGAAATTCTCTGCATTAGTTCTTGAGATATAACTATCATGAAAATCATGAAAGACGTGGCATAGCAGCGTCACCTGCAGGCCAGTTTACACCAAAACTTAATCAGCGTCTATGTATATCAAGGTCTCACAGAATCTAAAGTTTGGTGAAATTCTGTGCATTGTTTCTTGGGATATAGCAATCATTAAAATCATGAAAAACGTAGTATAGCAGCGCCACCTGCAGGCCAATTTACACCAAAAACCAATAGGCACTAATTCATATCAAGGTCTAACTGAATATAAAATTTTATGAAATTTCGAGCATTAGTTCTTGAGATAGAGCGCCCACAAATTTTTTGTCACATACAGACAGACAGACTGATAGACTCACAGACAGACATTTTCTAAAAATAGTCAAAACGTGTTCAGGACCTTCTAAAACGAATAAATCCGTCGAAAACCGAAAGTCGAAAATTTTCATGAATCCAATACTTTCTTCTTGTAAAGATAGAAGAAAGTAAAAATGGGGAAAAAATCCATTATTCAGAAAAGCACAATTTTACAAGAAGTCTTTTTCATGACAACCATTGCTTGAAAGCTAGATTTTGAAACTAAAACCTTAATGCAAAAAATTAATATTTCTTCTTCTAATTTAGATAGAAACATAATTTAACTAGATAGAAACATGATGTAAGAAAAAAAAATAAAGAAAAGACTGTTTTAAAGTTTTTCGAAAATTTATCAATTTTTGTGTCCCGGACGTCTTTAACATTTTAAAATTACATTGAAATAAACATGACCTTCTTTTGAATTTTGAATTATTTTATAGTTGAACATGGATAAAGTTGAATAAATATTAATAATATAATTTATCGAAAAATTATCTAATTAAATATCATTTAATATATATTAATATCAAATTAAGAAGGTATTTGGTAAAAGTGAAAAAAAAATTCATTTACAAAGCAAATAATTACATTTATTTATTAAGATCGATTTCTTGCATCATTCAGACGGCGCTATTTTCGAGATCTGTAAATAATACAAAATAAATAAATAAATAAGTAAATAAATAAATAAATAAATAAAATAAAAAATAAATAAAAATAAATAAATAAATAAAAATAAATAAATAAATAAAAATAAATAAATAACTTTAATTAAAAATTATTAAAATAAGATATTTACTTGTCTTGTAAATTTATTTTTATCTCTTTTAACATATAGTTACTTAGCTTGAAGTTTTCAAATGATTTTTATTTATAATTTTACAACACATGGATATTTAATTAACATTTCTACTTAACATTGAGACTTGAATTTTGTAATATTGTGTCTTGAAATTACAATTTCATTGTTGACGAGTATGTATTTGACGAGCATTAGTTTTAAAATGTTGGATGCAACTTCCAACAGAAAATGATACTAAGTATCATCGTTAATAGAAAAAACATTTAAGAGCTGAAATAGTTAGAAGTAAAATATTATATGTTTAGAATTTTAAAAGATAAATATATATTTTGAAATATGGTTAGTATTGATTAATAACTTTTTAATTAAAATATATCAGATAAGTAGAATAAAATTAATGAAAAATTTCGACATAGATTATTAAAAGCGTTAATATTTAAAAGATTAGGAATTTAGTCTGAAATTTCTAAATTCTTAAACGAAATTTCTAAATGATGATGATAACTATCTTGCTTCAGTTTGTTTTTACGCAATGTATCGTGAGGGCATACCCCTTTAAGACCCGAAACATTTTCATCATTAAATATTAAATTCCTCTGGTTATTAACTCTATACTAACCCTAAAGAGACCTAAAAAAATAATTAAAAAAATTTTCTTCACCCCCTAGAGCGTGAAAAGTACCCGCACGAACGTGCGGGTTGGGCTTTTTCTGTGAAAGCCACACCTGCACGATTGTGCGGGTTGGGCTTTTCCTGTGAAATCATTACTTATTACATGTTAAGATATATACATTTTCTGGCTCTAAATTGATAGAAGAGAGAAATAGAAACAAAATTTTTTTTACAAATCTGGAAATTATTGATGTATTCTTTTTTATTTTATGGACTGGTTACTTTTTTGCAATGGAAATCTTTAAAACATGTTTTTGTTTTTGACATACGCAAATAAACGTTGCATTTTCACAACGTGTTTTGAACTTTTTTTTTCGCAGTTTTTAAACTTGCACTTGCGAGACCTTGAAATGTCATCAACACATGGGAAATGGTTGCCTCTAAAGCCTAAAAAAGAAGGAAAAAATAATATTGGAGATGTACTTATCGGCTTAAAAAAATAATATTTTAATTAATTTAAAAATGTTTGTCATATTTTTAAAGCTTTTATTTATTATATTTATTTAATTTCTTCTATAAGTCTATAACTTTTTTTTATTACAATAGAAGAAATGAAAAACATACCTGCAGTTGCGTGAAATCTGAAGTTCCAGGATGAGGTACAGAAATGAACTTTTTAACAGCCCGCTTGTATTCCTTTTTTTCTTTTTTCATTCTTTCAGTATTTTCCGAAATTGCCTTGGAGGTAGAACTTTGGGAGATGAGGAGGAAGAATGATCCAAAATTGTCCTTTTTTCATCATCGAGCTCATCTGAACTCGATTGTCCTTCTAATAAATCTGTTTGATATGTTTTGTCCGTAATGTCGTCATAATCCAAGAGATCACTAAATTCAGAATCTGATTTATTCATCAATTGAAATATTTCTTCTTGAGTGAGAATTCTTTTCCGTTTAGACATCTGAAAAAAGTATTTTATTTTGCTTTATTAAAAGTTAACAAGGAACTGCATAAAAAATTAGAAAAAGTATTCGAAAATTTTATTAATTAAAATGAAAAAAAGTAAAAATCAATTTAAAAAAAGGGGGGGATATCTATGACAACACCCAAGAAAATAACATAGTATTAATTATGTAACAGCATACTTCGTTTTATTTTGGCTGTCATCAAAATTGTTGAAACAGAAAACAAAATGAACATTGAAAAACACTTACCTTTGCACTGACTAACGTAACGCCCAAGTTGCACGATCGTGCGGGTGACAAAATCTTGAGTCCTAAGAGCAAAATAAATAGTGTATAATTAATGTTTTTTATTATATTACACTTATTTAGACATTAAAGCAAAAGTTTTTATTTAAGCAATTAAAAATATATTGATAATTACCTTTTTACGACAGATAAAATGATGAGCTATATCCGTTGTACTTGTAAACAAAGCTAGACATGCCACCTGAATGTAAAAAATGGACTACTACCGCAATATGTTGATAAAAAAAGATACTTTACTCTTTCAGCTAACCAGAACAATCGTTCGATTTGGGTTTATATTACATACGACTGTTTCAGAAGCAAAAATTTAAATGAATGTCTAACCCGCACGATCGTGCGAGCTGGGTCTTAAAGGGATACTAGTCTATCAAAATACAGTTAAACTGCAGTTTGAAATTATGAAACGATATGGTTAACTATGTAAACTATTGAGGTATTTTAATTCCATTTGTGAAATAAATGTTTCTTTTTAATAGAATGAGATATGTCTTCCGGGAAGAGTAAATTATAAGTGATGTTCATCACGTAGAACTAATTCGTTTATATAAACATATTTGCTTTTCTGTAAGAAGAAGAAAAGAAAATGTTCTATTGCTATTTGTGTTTCCATTCCAAGAATAAGTCGAATAAATGTTTTCCTTAACATTCAGTAATGCAATATACTATTTGGATTGATTGGAGAAAAGAAATGAAAGACACTTATGTTAGAATACTCCAAAGTTCAATCAGCTTTTATGAAATGTCATTGGTAAAATACAGTTTGAGTAACTTAAGAGTTTAAGAAAATTTAGTAACTTATTTCTTAACTTTACTACAATATGAATGTCATACTTAATTTTATTTAAAGCGATCTACAAATATTGACTTCATTATTATTTGCTGTGTAAAATCAATTCTCCCCAATTCGGATATGTATAGTTCGAAAGATTCGTTAAATATTGAGTCGAATTCTTTGCTCTTGGAGTGTTTCCGGTTTGGGTCACTCTATCAACATAAAATGTCAGTTTAAGAGCTAGAAGTAAGTGTAATTCTTTGAAAACTGGATAACACATATGAATTATAGTATCAATGCAATTTGTTTAATGTGTTTTTTGTATTTTTCTTTTCTTTTTTCTTTTCTTTCTTTTCCTTTTATGTGTCTTCCGGGAAGAGTAAATTATAAGTGATGTTCATCACGTAGAACTAATTCATTTATATAAACATACTTGTTTTTCTGTAAGAAGAAGAAAAGAAAAAGTTCTATTGCTATTTGTCTTTCCATTCCAAGGATAAATCGAATAAATGTTTTTCTTAACATTCAGTAATGTAATATACTATTTGGATTGATTGAAGAAAAGAAATGAAAGGCTCTTGTATTAGAATATTCCAAAGTTGAATCAGGTTTTATGAAATGTAATTGGTAAAATGCAATTTGAATAAGTTGGTATTTTTGAGCATATTTTGTAACTTATGTTATAATTTTTATACAGCAAGAATATAACATTTAACTTCATTTAAAAGAGAAATATAAGCATTGACTTTAACATTATTTGTTGATATTGACTAAACTGGTGAGATCGTTCATGCAATCGATTCTCAATAAGTCGAAAGGTTAATTAAATCTGAGTCATATTCATGGATCTGGAGTTATTCCGGTTTGCGTCACTCTATCAACATAAAACGTCAATTTCGGAGCTAATACTAAGCGTAATTCTTTGGAAAATGTGTAAAAAAAAAAGCAAAATTAACGAATTTCGTTTGATGTATTTTTCATACTATGCTTTTTTTTAAAAATAGGGTGAAAATATCCGTTTCGATAACAAAGTAGCAGTTTTACATTTGAAAGATAAGTTTTGAAACTAAAACTCGAGTGAGACCAGTATTGCAAATGAATTTTACATAAAATAAGTCGAGGCAGGCACACAATATCCAATAAAGTGATCAAATACAGGTCGACATGATAAATTCAGGATGTTGTTGCCTATTTTCAATTTTATGAATTAGTATAAAAGCACATTAAACGAAATACTTGATGACATGAACATGGACAGCCTTGGAAATGGACGCCTTTTATAACAATTTACTTAGTATACGTTCCTTGAAAACTTAGTCCAACTCTTCCGTTTTCAGTTACAGAAATGTGGTTTAAGTCATAAAATTTAAAGTTTCATAACTCGGTCAATTTTAATGTTAGATGAATGGGACCTTTTTTATATTGCTTGTCATAGTGATGGAAAATTTTTACCAAATATCACTAATAGGATCGGGGGACCGTATAAAAAGTTAATTTTCGTAATTTTTTGATAAAAAAAATTTCTGACCTAAATCGCTCGAAAAACAATTCTTTAACTTTTTAAAAGCATTTTTGCAATTGGAACTATATGTCTATGACTAACGGCTTAGAAATTAGCCATTGACCACCGTTGCGAGTGGACACCCTGTATAGAATTTAGACCGATTCCTTGATGCCTGATTATTTTTGCTTTCCATAATAGAGATGGCAAACTTAAAAGTCATTTCAAGTTGTTTCTTTATTTCCTCTGATAAATCAGCTTCAGTATCAAACGCCTTAGGTGCATTTCGAAATTTTGTGGTCTGATTCATCATTTTCCCTTGCCTGCAAAAGCACTTATTGTATAGCACCTGACAGTGAATGCCTTTCAAGTGATGCATTACATATGTTTTTACCTAGAAGTCCATGCATTTCGCTCAAATTGTAGTACTTTTCTTTACCCTGTCTTTTGATCCAAATTTCAGAAATATTAATCCTTCTAAAGAAAACAATGTAGAGATAATAATAATATTTCTAAATCCATACACTAAAACATGATGTGCGCGAAATATAGGTTGTGTATCACCTCTTCTTGGAAGCAGGTCAATTTAGTGGATTCTTCAACTAGTTATTTCGGGATTTTATAAAAAAAAATTTTCGTAGATAACTTTCTTGTATTCAACTATTTCAGATAACGTTCATTCTGTGATTCTTAAGAATTGAAATGCATAAGCTATGTATTGTTCTGTTCATCTGATAAAATCTGCTTCCATTTTCGTAATGTTTGTCCAGGAGTATGTAACTTTTGTAACATCACCGAAATTTCATATTTTTCATTAATTTCTCTTTATTGACAACTGCTTGTATGTATCAATTACAACATCTATCCTTTGAGAGGATGTATAATCTTGTATTATTTTAAAAAACAAAATCTTTGAAAGTTGTTCAAATGAGTGTAGCTCCTATGGTTGCTTTAAACAAAGCTCATTACGACATTTATATTAACAACAACATTGCTTTCTTTCAGCAGTCGCAATTTTGTCATAACATCCACCAGTTTGATTTTTCAGTTTTTCGTATTGAACCATCAAGTGCTGCTAAGAATCACAGAAGAAGCCCAAAATGGTAGGAAAATACAGTTCTCATATCAAATTCCTTCACTCCGCAATGAGCGTCATATGAGCAAACGGATCCTTTTATATTGGCAACAAATTCTGATTTATTTAGTTTTAAATTCTCTTTCATCTCCAAATAAGTAAATCTGATTAGCTTTTTTATCTTCGAAGGTTAGAAAAATCCCTCTACCTTTGAATCTTCAGACAGATGTTCTCTTTTGAAAGTTTGGTAAGTTTCCTCACCCATCTCATGAACTTTGATCATTCTTCGAAAATTTTTGGATTTGTAATTACTCTAACTGACACTATTACCCTGTCTTTATTTATCTATTCATTGATAACCATGCTCTGTAAATATGAGATATCACGTTCGTCATTCTAGATCTTGCTCAAAGACTGATCTGTATGTAGAACAGATTTTTCTGAAGAACTGAATTTGGTTCTTTCACGAATCATATGAAAAAATTCTGCCCTGTATCAAAATTATCTCTTAACTGCGGCAGGTCTTTGAACGAATTTTTTGTAGCTTTTGACCCCTACGTGTCTTTAGTTATTGTCTGTTTAATCGCCCTATTAATTTAACAGCATTAAAACCAAAAAAATCTTTCCTATCCCCGTGCTTATCAGCAGAATTTTCCAATTTGGTGTCCATTACTTATTCTATTTTTGAAAATATCATGGATAAATGTCATGTTGTGGCTGATGTTTTGGTGAATCCAAAAATGTATGGTTTAACAAGTCCACTGACATGAAAATACACGATCCCCTGAATCAACGACGACGGATATTTTCTAGAATGACGCCCATAAGCTACCTTGGCTTTAAAAATATGGATAAATGTCATTCTGATGTTGTGGTGAATCCAAAAATGTATGTATAATTTTACAAGTCTTCTGACATGAAACCACACGAGCCCCTGGCTCTACGGCGGCCGCCATTTTTCAATATGGCATACATTAGCTACTCTGATTTTTAAAATATCATAGATAAATGTCATTATGATGTTGTCTTGAATCCAAAATAGTATGGTTTACAAGTCCACTTACATGAAACCACTAGAGTCCCTTCATCAACGACGGCAGCCATTTTCCAATATGGAGCCCATAAACTACCCTAGTATTGAATGTATCTTGGACAAATGAGATACTGATGTTGTGGTGAATCCAAAAATGTATTGTTTACCAAGTCTGATGACATAAAATCATATGATAGCTTAACTCAACGACGGCGGCTATTTTCCAATATGGCGGCAAAAAGCTACCCTCGTTTTAAAAGTATCATGGATAACTGAGGTGTTGTTGTTGTGGTGAATCCAAAAATATATAGTTTATCAAGTACCCAGAGATGAAACCACACAAGTCCCTGGAAAACGACTATTATTGACGACAAGATTTTTCATAGGTGAAGCATTATTGAACAGGTTATATACAGAGTGAGTCATAAATATCGAAACAATAGGCTATTTCCTTGAATATTGCCCCTAGACCCATACTTCCAATTGCAAAAATTCACTAAAAAAGGTAAATGTTTTGATAAGATAAGTTACAACTCCATTGGGGGAGGGGGGTCTATTTGAAAAAATACGAAAATTAACTTTTTATACGGCCCCCGTAGGATATAAATTCCAATTAGGAAAACTTTCCTTATCCAGTCCTAAATAATACACAAAAAGTTGCATCTTCATATCTTCAAAAGTCTCAGAGTTATAGCCGTTTGAATAATTCATCAGGTTTTAAGGGATTAGACACAAATTGAAATGCGCGAATTCAAAAGACAATGCTACTTTAATAGTTTTGGGAAACGTGTAAAAAATCTTTTGAGTTAGAATTTTGATTTCTTTTTCTTTTTTTGTGATGGTTAGCCATATAATTTGCTAAGAAAATCACATCCAAAAATTTATGAAAAAATTTATAAAAATTTCGTATGATTAGTACTGGTTTAAATGGGATAATTAAAAATAATTATA
Organism: Maratus speculifer; assembly: GCA_964019185.1. Taxonomy (NCBI): domain Eukaryota; kingdom Metazoa; phylum Arthropoda; class Arachnida; order Araneae; family Salticidae; genus Maratus; species Maratus speculifer. The sequence goes on from OZ025291.1 coordinate 118,620,301, forward strand.
ACTTCAAACATTATTTATCGGATTTCAATTTCTTTCCATTTTATTAAAGATGAAAATCTGATTTTAGTTTTGTTTCGGGGTTTTTGTTTTTCAATATTAATTTTAGACCTATTAAAAATATTTTTTGAAAAAATAATATAACTTAAAAAAAAATCATATTTTCAAAAGTAAAAAAAAAAAAAAAAAAAAAAAAAAAAAAAAATTCAATTTTGCCCGAAATAAAACTAATGTAAAATAATTAAAAATGACATGTTTCAAGTTTGTACTTTTTTTCTTTAACAATTCTTAACTTTTAATAAGGTCTGCATTGGACGAAATTTTTAATTCCGGTCTCGAGCAATCCGTATTAAAATCATTTTCTCTGACTGACCTAATACATGCATGAAATAAGTAAAATTTGGTTCAATCAAGAATTTTACGAAAACCACTTAGATTTTAAAAACCCCTTTTAATTTCGTTAAAAAAAAAAAAAAAAAAAAAAAAAAACCTTTAATTTTTTTTTTTTTTTTTTAAGAATAGTATATTTAAATACTAAAAAACACAATAAAACCAGAAAAAAAAAATCTGCCTCCGACGGAATTCTGTCTTGAATAGAAAATTTATTGATCCATGCAAAATGAATAGAATAATACCTAAGAAAAAATAAACTCCATTTAACCCTCCTAGGAAGAGCATTTGTCTATTACGTAGTTTTTCTTTCCTATGTGATTCAGTCTTAAAAGGTTTTATTGTATAACAATTTTCAAAGTCTAAAACGCACGGGATATGGATTAGAGATATTAAAATATAAGTGAAACATTTAGATATAAACAGAGATTCATTGATAAAATAAATATATCACAGCTTTTAGCGCTTCTTTAATAATAAAAAGTATAAATATAAACAACGAAAAGCTACAATAAGTATTTTTGGTCAGAACTCTTCCCCGCGAAACAATTTTTAACTACACTGAAATAAAAAACTATGTAGAAATTCACGGCTGAGCCGGGCTATGATTTAAACTTCTTTCCAGGCTGGACCGGATTATGATTTTAACATTTTTCCATACCGGGCAGCATTTTTTCCTCTATGGGTCGGTTTGGGACCCGACCTAGATATTTCGTTAAATGCAGACCCCCAGTGCTAACGATCAACATATTTTGAAAACAAGTTTTGATTTAAATATATACGCTGCTTTATTATATCCCAATAAGAGGCAAAAGTCTTAACTCGACATTTAATACGAACAATTTGTGGACGATCCCTCATTTCCTTTGAAACTGAGTTCGTTTGCAGGCATGGTAAAGTGGTGTAAGTCACGAATTTTGGAGAATTTTGGATTTTAATATCTCTGTCAGGTTTTCAGATACGGAGAGGAAATTTTTGTTGTTTAATTTAGGAATGTATAAGGAATAATTTCCTAATTGGGAATTTTTCTCTACGGGGGCCGTATAAAAATTTAATTTTCGTATTTTTTCAGATACCCCCCCCCCCCATGGAGTTGAAACTTATCTTATCAGAAATTTCACCTTTTTTATGATTTTTTGCAATTGGAAGTATGGGTCTAGAGGCAATATTTAAGGATATAGCCTATTGTTTCGTTATTTATGACCCACCCTGTTGATTATAAGGATTGATTATGTGAATCTGATTCACATCGATAATACCTAAATTATTTCAAAATTTTCGTGTTTAGTTTCAAGACACACTGCAAAAAGGTGTACAAGATGGATAAAATCAAATGTAAAAAAAAAAAAAAAAAAGAAAAAAAAAAAAAGAAAAAAAGAATGGAATTTTTTTTTTCGAAAAAATGCATTAGCGAGCAGTGAAGATTCATCAATTTGAATTACCCATTTTAAACATGTTAATTAAAAAAAATACACACAGATGACCGTTGTTACGACATGAATTTTCATATATATTTGCTTTTGATAAGCTAAAAATAAGATTTTCTTAATGTAATTTGATTTATTGTGTCTCTAGATCTAAAATATTATAGATTTTATTTTATGAATTATCAGAAACCTTTATAGTGATGAATAACTTTTCTAAAATAGCATTCTTACAAAGAAAAATAGATTTTATATCAATTTTCTGTCATAGCATAAATAATTAATTTGCTTTCAAGACAAAATCTTTAATGTACACTTATTTTGAAACTATCAATTCAGCATTACAAACAATTTTCCTTTATCCCTTAAATCTAGAAAGTAGAGCAATTTCTCGAAACAGAATGTCCTATGTTTTGTAATTTCTTTAAGTTCTTTATAAAGTATAAATCATATCCATCATAAACAATTCTATCACATAACTTTTTTTACTTTCTTCTATCTTCAATAAAAGAAAGAATTGCAACCAAAATTTTTTTCGACTTTTCGATGGATTTACGCGTTTAGGGATCAGAGATTTAAAAAAAAAACATGTTTTTAGAAAATGTCTGTCTGTCCGTTGTGTCCATATGTAGCCATTATACAATCGAAAATGATATGAAGATATGCATAGAATTGAACCAAATTTTTTATGTATGTTTTTGGCTGTGAATTGCAGGCCCTCCTTCAAATTTGAAATATTCCACCGATAGGAGGCGCTGTGATAGCGATTTTCGCGCCATTTATAATATTATACCATCGATAAGTTATGCATAGAATTGAATAATTTTTTTGTGTAAATGTTTGGCTATGGCTAGTTGGCCCTCCCTGAATTTTAAAAACATCCGCCCTAAAGGGCCGCTGCAATTGCAATTTTTGAGCCATTTGCAATATTGTACGAACCGAAACGTGTAAATTTTTGGATAAGTGTTTGACTATGGCTAGTAGTCCTGCCTGAATTTGAAAAAAAAAAAAAAACCCGCAGGAAAGGGGTGCTGTAATAGCGATGTCTGTGTCATTTTCGTTATTGTACCATCAAAAAGTGCATGAAATTATGCATAGAACTGAACTAATTTTTTTTATGGCAAGCAGGTCCTTCCCTAATTAAAAAAACCCCCTACTGGTAAGGCAAAACTTAATGCTTAAAAGCAATATCCGTGTTATTTTCACTATTGCATCATCGAAAGTGTATAAATTTATGTACAGAACTGAACCAATTTTTTTGTGTAAGTGTTTGATTACAGCTAGTAGGCCCTCCCTGAATTAAAAAAATCCGCCGGAAAGGGGCGTTGTGATAGTGATTTTGTGCCATTTTCAATATTTTACCTGTTTATGAAGTTATGCATTGAATTGAATAAAGTTTTTTGCGTAAGTGTTTGGCTATTATCAGCAGGTCTTCCCTAAATTTAAAAAAAAAAAAAAAAAAAAAAAAAAAAAAAAAATCTATCGGAAGGGAGTGCTATAATCGCGATGTCTGTGCCATTTTCATTACTGTACCATCAAGAAGTGTATGAAGTTATGCATGGAACTGAACAGAGTTTTTTGTTTATGGTAAGCTAGTCTCCTCTGAATTAAAAAAAAAATCCTGCTGGTGGGGGAGGGGTTGTAAAAGCTATTTCCGTGCTATTTTCATTATTGTACGATCGAAAAGTGTATAAATTTATGTACAGAATTGAATCAATTTTTTTGTGTATGTTTTTGGCTATGAGCAGCAGATCTTCCTCGAATTGGAAATATTCTGCAGGTAAGGAGCATTGTGATAGCGCTTTTTGTATCATATTCTTGATTCTTCGTCGTTCTATAGTCTATTGCCAGACATGGGAAATCGCGTCCTGTTAACCGAGCTACTTTCTTTCAGCTGATGATAACAGAATAAGAGAAAACTGTTGATTTAAATAAACATCATGATTCACATGAACTCGTTTTCACTCCGATTAATTGACTGAAGCAGAAATTTAAGTTGAAAATGAAAGTTGGTGTAGTATTGAATTAATTAAATTACTAATATCTGTAACTACATGTATATATGAGACAGAAGAAAATTTTGAGATTGGCATATCCAATTAGTTTTTTTTTCTTATTAAGTTGGATATATATATGGAAAATGAAAAAATAAATATAATGATACTTAGATAGTATAGATATGATGTGTCTTAAGAATTTTAGAAAATAAATTAAAGGTAAATAATTGGTTTTAAAATACGCGAATACATTTAAAAAGCTTGTGATATTTGAATAAAATGAAACTTTTCAGTGATCTTAAATTTATTCTAAATGCATTAAATCCTCTATTATCTAAAGTTAGTAATCATTTGAAATACATCAGAATTCTGATAGCACAAAAGTAAAATTAATTCAAAAAATAGAATAGGGAAGGATCGTTTTATACGAAATATTTTGTTTAATGGAAGTAAATGCTAATTTTTACCTAAAACTTCAATTTAAACTAATATACTATTAAAGAAAGTATTAGTAAAAGAGCTCACATATAATATGTATATGACAATTGCAGTTACACTTTCAGATAATTATAATAAAAGTTAAATAGTTTTAAAAACATGCATTTATTGTTATTGTAAGGTACCCTGGGGTAATAACGCCAGGTTAAGGTTCTACCAATTTTCACGGCTTATTTTTAGATTGTATTTTTCAAACAAATATAGGACCTGATACAGCAACTCATTGACTATCTATATAAAATAAAATAATTTAACAGATATGTATTCATAAAATGTAATGGAGTTTTTTCTTGACCCATGCTATTTGGCGTTATTACCCACCTATATGGATAATAACGCCATGCAAACAAAACTATGAAATAAGATGGAATAATTGCATGTAGATAGCCCAATTCTAAAAATACAAACTCTACAAACTTAGAAATTGACAAATTGCATTCTAAGATATTGAAAATGTTCAATTTTTGTGAAAGTGTAAGAAATATAAAGGTGTGGTGTGGGAGGGGGGGGGATGAGGCAAATGAATATCAGACAGTGAGTTTCCTTTTGCTTAAAAAGGACCGTTTAAATAGGAATATGAGAAACATTGCACAGATTTAACTGTGTTTATTTGAATCAGTATTTAGGATGTAGCTCGGCCACTGTTGGGAATCAACCGGGGTATTAATGCCAAGGATTGGCGTTATTACCCCGGTATAGTTATTGCGCAGTACATTTTAAATTACAAATTATCTCGAGAAGATATCCAAAATCATCAACAACATTTTGAAAGTCCATGAAATGCACTACAAATTTATGTAATTAACAAAGTATTTCCGGATAAAAAGATAGTTTTCACATATACAAAACGTATCTCGCAAATTTTAGATCAAGCGTTAATTTTAGTTGTTTGTAAAAACAATAAGACCTAAAAATGAAACAAATTAACTTGAAGCTGTTTTTTGCGATTTATATGACTCAAAACTCTTCTGCGCAGAGCACATGGGTGTCATTTACCTGATTATTTCATAATTATGCAAAATATAAGCACTTGGCGTTATTACCCCGCCTGGCGTTATTACCCCAGGGTACCTTATTTAGAAATTAAAATACTCCGAATTTATAAAATTCATGTTTTATAAATGAAAATTAATATATATTCGTTAAATGATAATTGTATCTTTATGCAAAAATCATATATAAACATTCAAAATTAGTCAATTGTTCTCAATTTTGAACTAGTCCGGTGTAGTTGAAACGCATCTATGAATTCGTCTAACGTCTGCCTGTCTGTTTCTAAATCGCATAGATATACTAAAAATACCACACAATTGATTTATGTCATTGAGGTTTACTATGGCATATTTGGTATTGAAAATGAATTGTGTAGCATTATATTTCTTTTACAAGGATATCCAAAATAATTCCGTTATATTATGGTCTATGAGGAAAAATCCGTTCCATGAAATGCTACACTATTTAAGTTATATTAAAACTGATATAGATCAATGAGCTGCATTACGATATGCTTACTATAGAATATGGTGCGCATAATATTTATCGATCATTTACATACCGGGACAAACAAATGAATTCTGTTATAGTGGGTTACAGTACTGTCTATGGCCGATAATTGCTAGAAGTGTGTTTTGTGATATAATTTAAACTAATATACTATTAAATTCAAACCGTATGTGACGAAACCCTATTCGTCACTCGTACACAAAAACTGTATAAGTCAACGACTTCGAATTTTGTGTACTTACAGCTGAATACATGGTGTCACGACGACAAATTATAAAATTTTGAAAAAGTCTTTTATTTTAATTAAATCAATTTAATCAATGTCATCCGTTCATTTTTACGATTTAAGTTTTAAACAATAATCTTAATTTTAACGCTTTGTGTGTAGACATACTAGCTTAGAGTTTAAGCATCACGGTAGTAAACAGAATGTTCTTGGTTCGAACTCCAATGTTAGAACTTGAACGTCTAGTTACATTAAGATGAATTTAATTAGAAAAATATTCGTATTTCTTACCGATTTAAGAACTTATATTATTAGAGTTTTTTTTCATATGACGTGCATAACATAATTTTTAATTCAATTTTTATTTTATTATAAAAACTGTTGCAATTTATTAATTATTCAGCTTTTTAAATTTTGTTTTTGGAAATTTAAAATTTTGTTCCCAACTCCGCTGATTTTTTTAAAATTTCATATTTTCGAAAAAATTTGGAATTTTGGATTTTATTTAAATAATTTATTTGAATATATTTAATTTGATCAGAATAAATAACTTTCTTTTATAATTACTTGAAAATTAAATTTATTGGTGGTTCCATCGATGTAAGAATTTAATAATTATAAATTAACAATTTGGATTTATTAATTAAAGCAGGGGTCCCAACCTAAGAGCCGCGCAACAATTGAGGTTTGTCACATACATCTATTATTTTATCTGTTTAAAATAACAATGTCAACAGCAAATAATATTTCAAGGAAAAATTCTTAATTTCTTCAGGATAAATATACGAGCAGATTATCCAGTAATTTCTAAATCAGCTTTGAGGTCTTTGAAGGTGTTCAACATGACATACTTATTCTTTCTCTACTTTGTTATTTTTGAAGAACAAGTACAGAAACAAAATGTAGAAAATGACATAAAGTTAAAAATATAACCAGTTTTTATCCTGATATAGATGCTTTCATGAATAAACACCTATACCAGAAATCTTATTTCCAATATTTAACTAGAATTTAATTCAAGCTAAAACACTCTTAAAACTACTGAAATCACATTTCCAAAAATTATCATTGATAGAAGACCCTTTGTCTAGTTCTTCGTATGGCCCTGTATATTTGTATATTTTATCAATATTTTGTAAACATTTTTTAATAAACTGAAAGCAGTATACTGTTAAAACTTTTAACTATCATATTGTACTTTTATAAGATATCAAATCTACAGTCTCATTATTTATGTCAGTTTTAAAATTTACGGAACTTTGTGAAAATTACCTTTAAATTACTCTATTTAGTTTTATGTTCAAATAGCGTATGAGAATATTGAACAAAATTAAAAAATAAAAGTTTCGCTTAGATTCTTATATTTCACCTCCATGGATGTCACCTGCATACCGTTGCTGTAGCGTGGAGGGTAAAATTAATTCATTGTTGCGACATTTATCGGTATAAACAATATTTTAGAGGGTTAACGTATATTTTATTAATTATAGGCGCTCTAATTGTATTTCTGGTTGAATTTATATTAATAATTATATGAAGTAACTTGTATCAATTACATGTTTATATTAAAAAAACCCCTCCGTATTTCTAAAAAAATAAATAAATAAATAAATAAATAAACCTTGAAACTTTTTTACCTTTAAAACTTTAAAAACACGCTCGAATTACAATAATTAGGTTTTTCTTTTCAAGATGAAAAGTTTATTTAATTACAGAACTAGCCATAGATATTTCGTGAAAAAATAATAATTCAAAAATAATAATAATAGAAGTTTAACAAAAATCGTATCCATATTTTAACGGGAGATTTGATAATTAAACTGAAATAAAGAGGTTTTCCATTTTTCATGCTTTAGTTAAAAGATCACGGGGAAGAAATCTCGTTGATTTTGAATCTCTAAATGCTTGAAATTCGTTAATACGGACAAGGAAGGTCTCCACTCGGGCATATTCCGAAAAATCTGAAAAAATTACAAAATGTTCTTCTCATGAGTACATATACGTTTATAAAAAAAATTCTCGGCGAAACCTCCATACAGTGTCTATAAAAAAATAATGAAATTTTCGTTATTTGGCGATCTTTCGCCGGTTGGTGATGGAATGTAATTTCAAAAAATACTTTTTATGCCAAATACACTTTAAGGGAAAAAAAGTTTCACTTGAGTAGAATTTTCAGTAGAACTTGTTTTTATAAGTTTAATTTAAATAACTTTAGTTTTATCAGTTTTAGTTTGTTTTAAGTATAATTTTGTTATATTGATATTTATATGCATTTATATTCAAATTTCATCATCAAAATTTTAGATTTAAAACGAAATTCATAATTAAAATTAATTAAAATTGTTTCAAGCTTAAAGTCCAATTGAGCTTTGTCGATTTGATTTTGTTGCTATGGAAACACCGAGCGTTTATTTTTGAATATACGCTTAAATGTATGAAGATAATTATTGTCAATATGAATTTTTTTACATGTGAAAACATCTTTTTCAGCGATTAATTTAATAACTACTTCAGCAAACAATATATATATGTAATACAATATAAATATGTAGCATATAATATATTAAAGTATCTCGTTGTTTATATTTATATTCATTAAATCATAAAAGACGGTAGTATTCCTGTGACGCAGCCTTAAGCCTAAAATCGTATCGTAGAATTGTCGAATGGCGGAACATATATACAGCTAGTTTGAGATCAAAGAAAATGCGGAAAGCCGCCTTTTAATAACTCAGCAAATATAGCTCACATTGTTCTGATTTTTTAAAAAGAGTCTTATATCTGCCTCTAATTCTATTTTGAATTTTCTACATTTCTACGTGCTTTATCTTTTAAGATCTCGATACCCATTTTTAAACCGAAATCGATAGTGTTTGTTCCTGATAATGAGATCTAGAAAACTGCCTGTGAGATTTTATTAAAACTTATATATAATATGAATCTCTTTAAGATAGAGTGAATAAGACTTGCCTAGTTTCTAGGAAAACTCTTGTTTGTTATATATTGGTCGTGAAAAATTGGACTATATTTTCTGCATTTCTATGGGAATCTCAATGCAAATGCTCGATAAACCATTTATTGTATTCATACGCGTGTTTCCCTTTTCTTTACCTGTCTTTTTCTCCGCGTTACTGCATACTTGCTTGCCCAATCGGTATGTCGTTGGGTTTGAGAACTGAACATCGCGAATTCTGCCCCGATCGAGACGTTACGTTTTATTTTTGTTTTGAGCTTTTTTAAGTCAGTTAATAAAATAAAGTTGACTTTTATTATCCATTCCTTTATATTTTTTCATTGTCAATGAGACCATTAAATGAAATTTTAATTAAAAAAAATAAAATTGTAATAAGTTAAATAAATTTACATTACAATTACAACTAATTTAAATGAAATGAAAATTCACTTTAAATAAATTTCAATAATTCACTTTTAAAATTAAATTTAAGTAAGATATTTTTTTATTGTTAAAATGGACATTTATTTTAAATTATAAAATGAAATGAATATTTACTTTTACAAAATCAAATATTTTATTATGAATGCGTCTAACGAAGCATAAATTTCTGGATTTTGACGGCACTCAGGTTAGAACTTCAAGCTTACCAATCTTCAGATACAAAATTTTAGCTGACAAACATCGATTTTGGGACCACATTTATCAATAATGTATGATTCAAAAATATTTTAAAAATACAAAATATGAATACGAAAGTATGCGACATTATAAATGACACTGTTTTTAGGTTTTGTTGGGGGAAAAATATGATTATGTCCAGTAGCACAGTTTAATTTTTTATTACGTAATCCAAAAACTTCATAATTTCAATTCTAAATTGGATGTCATTAAGATTCAATGTACTGGGGAAAAAATGTAAATTTTCAAGAATTTGAAAAGTTGAAACTAATCTTTAGTTGTAAATTGTAGTTTAAGCCCTTTTTTCCACAGATATTATGTCAAAATTCCATATAGATTTTTTTTTTTTTTTTTTGCAAATGAATTGATAATAAACAAGAAATACTTAGTAGGTCTTAAAGCCAATAGATGGCAGCACTAAAGCTCTGTATGAGAGGGAGTTTTTAATTTTGATTGCAGTCATGCGTTGTTGCATTTCATTCCTAGAAGGTTCCCTTGCTGAAGTTGAATCATGCATTGTCAGAATTGATATTTGTTTTCAAATTGTTTTCTAGGCGAAATTTATTTTCAATCTTACTGCCAATATCCCTCTGACGCATCGTACGCACGTTGTTGTCGATAGATTGTAAGTGCAAAATGGCAGAAGATTTGGAAATGTTAGAAATTTTAATTTTTCTATTATCATTTAAATTGTAGAAAAAAAAATGTTTGAATAAAAAGATTTTAGTTTTAAAAATTAAATTGGAAAAATCCCTTTAATAAAAAAAAGCATTGTAATTTAAAAATGTTTTTTATAATCGTTGATCATTCACAGTAATAACAAACATGATTTACAATTTGAATAAACATTTTTTTCAATTGCAAAGAATAATTTGAATGAACAAATACACAGTTTGTATTTTTTAAATTTTTATTTAGTTTAAAAAATCATTTTAGTGATTAAAATTTTAAAAAATCATTGTACAATGATAATAATTATTCATAAGTCCCTTTTTTAAATTGCAAAAAATAAAAAAAATAAAAAAAGAGAGAGAGAAAGCCCTTAAGGGAGACCCGTAAGAAAAAACCCAAAATTTTTATTATTGATTTTAAAGTAATGAATTTTGGTGTACTATTTAAGAATCTTCTTGTAAGGAATAATTAGTAAAAAAATTCACTTTTTATTAAAAAGTATATTTTTTATGGGGATTTTTATGATTTTTTTTTGTCGAAAAATACACTTTTTAAAATTACTACTCCTCATTCAATTTTCAATATTTTGGTATTACTAAAATTTCTTAAATAGTGTTATAGTATATAGAAAAGAACTAAGGAGAGATATTTTTAATTTTCTATTTTAATCGGCTAAAAAAAAAAAAAAAAATACGCATGGTAAATTTCCTTAAATTCGTTATTATTTTCATGTTTACCAATTTATATAAAATTTTCAGAAATAGTTAAAAAAATATCTCTCCTTACTTTTGTTGCAACTTTTTTAAAGATTCTAAAAACATAAACACTTTGTTTCTAAATCATTTTACCACTGAGCCTTAGTACTTTGAACTTAGGCAAAATATGAAAAAAGTCATTTTCAGGAAAACATGTCTTAAATGGCCGCTAGTCCTTTAAACTCTATAGTGAGTACAATTTAAAAAGGTCATTTTCTACCTGTTCCAAGTGTCCCCGAGTTCTAAAACTTTGCATGGATATTCGCAAATATGTATTTTATCGTTTTCTGAGAAAAAAAAATTGAACTTTTGATGATTCTTGGCCGAAAATGGGGTTCGGGTCTCCCTTAAAGATTTTATTTTTTAAAAAAATCTGTTAAAAAAGGTCATTTTAATTTTAAAAAATATTTTAAAAAGAAAACTGAGTGCAGAAGTATCGTGCCTTCTAACAATATAATCGGAAGATTTGGATGAGCGAAGAGCTTTGTTGCAGATGATATGTTTTTTTTTTTTTTTTTTTTTTTTTTTTTAAATCAATTCTTATTAACAAACGAAATAATCTAATGCATAATTTCTGTTCAAAGAAATATATGTGTGAGAAAAGAAATATATGTGTTCCAATATTTATGCTAGAATCATATTTTGTAATGATTTAAAACATAAATGATGCAAAATTATTTTTTAATAATAATAATAATTCAAGTATAAACATTAATACAAAAACATTATGCTGTGATTTAAAAACATAAAAAATAAATGAAAAGTACAAAATTAATTTTTTAAATATAGCCTTTTGATTCCAATTATTATATGGCATTAAAAATTGAATTTAATAGAATATTTTAGTAAGTTCTTATAAAATAATATGCAAAAATAATGAATTCCGTGAAAAGATATCTCCATTTCTGCACATCACCCCAATTAAAAACAACTTTCTCACTTTTCGTCTTTCCATAGGGATCCATCTAGAAATGAGGTGCTAATTTGTGACTAGGGAAGAGTATTAAGGGATGGGACATCTGCAATAATTCTTAAAATATGTTTTATTTTTAATTTATGACTTTTCCACCACATGGAATAATCATTGTCTTACACTTGTTGCTATAAGTCTTTTTATAGTTGCAACTATTAGTTTGAGACTTAAAAAGGCCATTTTACAATACCTAAAAATAAGAATTACTCGAATGTTTAATGTACATTTTTAATCTCATTTTTGTTGCTAACTTAATTATTTTTAATATTTTGTAAATATGCCTTTTGTAAATAAACAGTTAAGTTAAATATAAAAATCCTATGCTTGTTGAAAAAAATTAATTATTTTAATGATGCTCTAAGGTAAGGACAGGACACTATGACTCAGGAGGGATGGGGCATGTCCCATCCGTGCCAAATGATATATCAATTAAAATAATTATGCTTAATAACATACAAGTTTTTGGTATTTTATATTTTATGTTTGGGATACAAATGTTTCTAATTATGTTATATAAAAAATGTTATATTTGTTTTCTGAAGTAAAGCCTTTTTTTGTTTTGTATCTTTAAAGCAAATATAAAATGAACTAAAATACATAATTAAAAAAATAAAAATTGAAACAAACTAATATTTATAGCTCTAAATAATCAATTTTTATGCATTTAGATCTTAAATAAATTTCAAATTTTAAAGAAATTACTTTGTTAACATTTTCGTTTCATACTTATGAATCAGAAACTGCGAATTTTGCTTTCAGTATCCATATCAATGTAAAATTTCAGAATAAGATGTAATTTTTTTAAAAATCTTTAATTTATATATATATGTGTCTGTTTAAAAAGAAAAGATTAACTCATATTTATTTTAAGGATAAGTTTCAAAAATAAGAAACGTAGAAAAATTAAATTTATTACATTATTACATTCGCCGACTAGAAATGTGGTTCAAAACTCTAACTTTAAGAACATTTTCTGGAAAATCTCATTTCTGAAAAAGCTTTTACCAAATAATGGAAAAAAGTTTTCGATTGTGCAATTTCTGCATTAAATACTTGACAATTTTTTCGAATAAAATGAATTAAAAATGTGTCATAAAGTTGGTAACTTAGGATATGAAATAGACTTAAAAGTAAAGTTGTATTTAGATTAATAAATAAGGAAATTTTTTGTTGAAATTGCTTCAGAGTAGCATCCTCTTCTTTTATTTTTAATTACATCTGTTTTGGGATTAAAATCTGACAAATACAAGATATTTCTTATTCAAAAAATGTAAAGAAAACATTAATTTTTCGATTTTATCTTCTTAAATTTTGCATTAAATCTCATAAATGTATATTCTACTAATCCAATGATCACTAACCTAAAAAAAGTAATGGTATCAATACAAAAACCCTTAATGGGTTAAAAGTTTTGACGCAGCTGTTTATTTTATGGCTCTAAGAATTTTGAATATGAATTTTAAAAATAATGATATCAAATTTTGAGTGACGCCATGTTATTAATTGAAAAATGCATTTTTGTACTATTTCATTAATCATTTTATTTTTTTTTCTATTTATAATAGCATGTGCAAAAGTTATTTTCAACATGAAAAGATATATACAACTTTATTCACCTATGCTTTTTCACACACATCTCCCATAAATTCAAAATATGTGTTTTAAAAGATATGATATAAAATTTGAATGACGCCTTTAAAAAGTTTGTTTTAAAATTCAGTTTTTTTTTCATTTTGATTTGGTAAAATATATTTACACATCTAAAAAACTGTTTTAAATTTACATTTCGTTGTTAAATATATAATTTTCATTGAATCTATACTATGCATTGGAATGCATTTATCTCAATAAACTGATTTATCATTTGTGTCACGTTATTCAAAATTGTAAGCAATATTTATGTAAATGGTTTCTTTGCGTCAGATTATCCATTTACATGCGTTTCACTTAGTTTGGATAATTTAGAGCAAAGAAACCATTTACATAAATATTGCTTACAATTTTGAATAGCGTGACACAAATGATAAATCAGTTTATTGAGATAAATGCATTCCAATGCATAGTATAGATTCAATGAAAATTATATATTTAACAACGAAATGTAAATTTAAAACAGTTTTTTAGATGTGTAAATATATTTTACCAAATCAAAATGAAAAAAAAAACTGAATTTTAAAACAAACTTTTTAAAGGCGTCACTTAAATTTTATATCATATCTTTTAAAACACATATTTTGAATTTATGGGAGATGTGTGTGAAAAAGCATAGGTGAATAAAGTTGTATATATCTTTTCATGTTGAAAATAACTTTTGCACATGCTATTATAAATAGAAAAAAAAATAAAATGATTAATGAAATAGTACAAAAATGCATTTTTCAATTAATAACATGGCGTCACTCAAAATTTGATATCATTATTTTTAAAATTCATATTCAAAATTCTTAGAGCCATAAAATAAACAGCTGCGTCAAAACTTTTAACCCATTAAGGGTTTTTGTATTGATACCATTTACACGCATTTTAAATATCCAACAGTTTTCAGTTGCTTTAAAATCGTTTGCTTTAGGCGTAGAAAAGTGCTACTCGCCAAATCGCTTGATGCTTTTGTCTTTTCACGCCAAATATTCAAAAGTAATTTATTTTTTTACATATTTTATACTGTATTTCCGCCGCTAAATTTGACTGATCCTTCATTACATACATAAGTAGTTTAATTAATATTTTTTTCATAAAATTCTGAGTATGCCCAGTATGGAGACCTTCCTTGTGAGATCATTATATCAAATCTCATGTATATGTGTTTTGAGCCAATGAAAATAATCAAAGCAAATAAGATAAAAATGAGTAGATTCAACAATCTTACTGTATGAAAATGTTTAAATGTATGAATTTCATTACCACTTCCGTAATTTACCTGATTTATGAGAGTTTTGAGTATGGCAACAACAACAAAAACAACATTTTTTTTTAAAATCGTTTAGTTAAAGTAATTAAAAAAATACATATTTTTACTCAATTGAATCAGGAAATTTCAATAATTATATAAGGCAAAATTTACTATTCAGACTTACGAATAGAAAAAAAGAAATGGTTAAATAAATAATAATCTTGCGTATACATGGTGTTCGTCACGAAGAAGTTAAATGACTTTCAACATACGTTTACATAACTGGTCATTTATTTCTTTTGAAAGGACCGTTTTTATACTGAAAGTGATTACATACAATGAATATTTGAAATATGTTGGAAAAATATATTCTTTAACATTTTGAAATATGACTGCCTGATATCTAAAAGCGAATAAATTCTTATGTATGGGCTTGTCAGAAATTTTCTGAAAGAAGAGTTTTGTTGACATTCAGATATATTTGAAATACGACAGTATATTGAAAGATTTATGTGTTTCTGCAAATTTAAAAATCTTTTCAGCATCTTTTGAGTACATATATATATTATTGAATTGTACAATGTTGTCTGTGTTAACGTAGACTTTTTAACACTTTTCAACAAAGCTGAAAAGTTTTTATGCATTTGATTTGTCAGTTCGTCTCTCCGCCTATCCATGCTCTAACTTCGGTAAATTTACTCGGATTTTCATGCATTTGATAAATGTTATTTAGGATCATCAATACATGTTGCTATTGTATATAAAGCAAGTGGGCCTAATAGTTTACTTACAGGGACACTCAAAGGAATTCTATTACATTATGGTGTACGGGGATAATCCTTTGCAAAGAATTTTAATGAGATTACGCTATTTAAAATGTATTGAAATTGATATAAATTACAGAATTTCACTCCAACTGGTTATGATAGAATAGGGCATTCATAGCATATGCAGTTCATTTACAGAGGCATGCAAAAGAAATCGATTACAGTATTGCTTTCAATAATAATTGCTGGAAATGTGTTTTAAACTTCGGAATGCGCTTTTAAATTTAACTAATTGTTTGCTTAATACACTTGTAAATGAATTCTATATTGCATATCAGAGGAGGCACAAAAGAATTCACGTACCATTCTCTTACTAGTAGAAATTACTGAAAGGGGAATTTTCAACTAATGTATATGTATGGTTTAAGTATAGATAATTTTCGCTTGTATGTAGTTAATAGATGTAAATCTATACATCATATACAAGGTTGCTAAAAGAATTCAGATAATTCCCCGATTTTATAATCGTGGAATTAACAGCTAAAACTGGGTTTTCAAATGTGTTACGCATTTCCGTATAGTTGAATTAGACGTATTATTTACACTTAGTAAACGTTGCAATTATAGTATATTATTCTGAATGTGTCAAAAAGTGTTTCATAACCTATGCTCAACGCGTGATTTTATCTTTCTTGTTTGAAATTTCTATGATAGGGCATTTAAAAGAGGGAAAAATGGAAAAATAGTGATTGAGAAAATAACGGGAAGGAAACATATTAAATATGTCAAAAAATTAAGAGAACAAAATGTGATCGATTTAGTTTACCTTTTGACGTCCCGCTTTTCTTCGGACGTCCCGATTTGTATTAATTAATTTATATGTCCTGCACGAAGCAGTTAATTTTACAACATTACATTCTTACAATATATATTATCAAATACGATCTTATCACTTCCCAAAAAAACTTGAAAACGTTTATAAATTCATCTATATGTTTGGCTTTCTGTTTACCGTCTGCTTGTGCTCTAACTCGCGTAAATGTAGTCCGATTGCCTTTAAATTCACTTATATTACTGTGTTTCACTATGAAACATTCTGTAAAAACTCTCTTAAAACATCAGCCAAAAAATAACTCAAGCTCAGCCGAAATGTACTCATCTCACGAGTTGAAAGTTAGCTTCTCATTAAGACTTGAAACAACTCAAGTAAACGAGTTGTTTTAGGCAATAAAAATCAAGATAAGTAATTTAAATAAGTAATTTAAACAAGATGAGTAAAACGTTTTAAAAATAACTCATTAACGATGCAGTAAATTACAGCCATTTTCTGAGAAGCCAAATCCATTCTTTCGTCTTAAGAGTGAAGAAGTCTTAGTAATTTTTTAATCTTTTATAGTGCATTTACAGGGACAATAATCAAAATAATTACAATAAAATGCGGTGCATGAGAAAAGTCGTTTGCAGTGTTTTTGAATGATATAATGCAATTAAATTTTTTTATATATCACTGAAGTGTACTACAGAATGCTTACTGTTAAATATGTTGCACGCGTAATTTATCAGTCATTACAAGAGAGCCGCAAAAGAATTTGACTACACTGTAAAAAAAAATTCAAGAGGGTACTAAAAATTTCTTAGTAAATTTGTATTCCACAGAATTTTTTAGTAACCATTACAAACTTTTTTTTTGCAAGTGAAACAAGCATTTCTTTTGTAAACTGAACAAAAGAATTTTTTGTATAACTAACTTAAAAACTTTTAGTATGAGCCATCAAGCAAATTTTAGTAATAGCTTCAGAATTATTTCTAATAACCATTACATCTGCTCGAAAGGCAGGAGCTTCCTTCGAGCTGCATCCAGACTTCTGAAGCGGAAGATTTTCGGAAAACCGCAATAGATGGCAGCACCAAACATTTCTACACGCTCCGACAGGATTTTCATAACCCCTTTATTAACGAGACACTACATACATTCGGGGCGTATTTGGCGGTGGCAAGTTTCGAACCCGGGACCTTTTAGCCGGGAGTCCGTTACTATAACCACTATGCTATCAAGGCCACACCAACTGAGTTTTAGTAAGAGCTATTACAAATATAAAACTATTAACGCTACTCGTTGCTAAATCTTTTCTAGTAATTCTTACAGATTTTTTTGTAACCGACTAAGATTACTAAAATTTTTTTAGTAATTACAAGGATCACTAAAGTCTTTTTAGTAGATCGACCCTTTTTTTTTTTTACAGTGTACAGAAGAAATTGAACAATAATTAAACCATTTCCTATGAAAGCGATGAAGCCTATGAAAAACAATTTCTGAAAGTATATTTCATCTATGAGTGTTTTTAAACCGAACTATTCTTTAATATTACTTAGTGTGTATAAATTATTTACATCATATATAGGTTCATGTCTTTCCTAATCATATGCAAGGCACCTGATTCTCTTATTTAGAAACTATATAATGCGATGTATTTGTAGAAAATGCTATCAAAGTAGGTATTTTGAACCGAATTTCCCGAAGAGATCATGTTGGAAACGAAAAGTATGGTCGAGAAAATAATTGCTTATAAATCAAGTTCTAATTAATAGAACGGAAAATAAAAACATCAGGTCACTTATAAATATCTTCAAATATCACGTTAGCAAGTTCCAATTTTTTTACTTTGAAAATTTGAGTCTGAAATATTGTTTGAAAATTTTAGATAGTTGAGTGCGAAAAAAAATATTTTTTTAAATATTGCCTTAACAGGATTTTGTTATAACCAGCTATTACAGAAAAATGAAATTAAGAACTCTCCAAAAGCGGCCAGATAAAATGTTAAACTGGGTTTATCTCTAATCGTAATTTACTTTCTGTTGAAGAGATTAGTACTTAACTTCGAAATCTACCGACGCGACGCCTGTAGGCCGGTAGGGATTTTTAACTATTGTTTTATTTCTGGTTTCTGTAATGGAACATTATTTTTAAGAAACGACACTTTAATTACTGGCCGAGAGAAATAGCGTATCTTAGAGTATACAGTACCTTTTAAGACCAAGGCCATATCTAAAAATTGTATTTGCATTGGGATTTTTTTTTTTTTTTTGGTAGTTGGAAGAATAATGTTATGAACAAGCGGTTTAAGGCTGCACTGCACTTGAAACACCTTGATCGTAAAATCACACGTTAGCTTGTAGGAAAACTTTGAAGAGCAATGACTCATTACCTAATATCTATATTATAAAGGCCAAACGTATCTGTGCGTAACACATACGTCATTTTGCGAATGGCAACACTTTCTGATGAAATTTCGCTTTTGCAATTTTCGCTACTGCAAGTTTTTAAATTTCTAGAAATCGCACAATTTCAATCTTTACACCGTTGTATAGGGGGGGGAAAAATATGCTTTTAAATGCAATTTGTTAGAAAACTGTATCTATATTTGTTTATGAGATATTAATTATTTTGTAGTTTTTAATTCAATTTTTCTGGAGGTGGCAACTTGAATTTTTGTGCGAAGTAAAGGGAAATTAATCATTAATCATTTCTCCATTAATATATGTTTTATAGAAATAGAATGTTGTTTATGTCGTTAAAATAATATTTGTTTAAGAGTTTACTTACCAATATAAGGTGCATTTTTTATTGTAACTAATTTTGTAGTTTTATTATAAATCAATGAAACAATTCCTTCTAAAATATTTTCTTTCGTCGAAATTCGACGGGTTCTACCTTGTAATTATTAAAATACCGTTTTTATAATCTGAAAGTAGACGTCAGATGTCGATGATATGCGTTTTAAAAAATTGTCTGCGTAAATTTTAAATATGTAAAAAAATTCTATATTAATAGACATACTAATAGACAATAGACAACATTTAAAAATGCACATCATCGGTATTTGACGTCTACTTTTTCTAATGACGGAAACGTTATTTTAATTTTGAATCAAGTGTATATATCGATGAGTTTAGTAATTTTCTTAGTTAATAGTTTTTCAAATGAAATAAATTTTAATTTTGTAAATAAAATGAAAATTTAATATGGATAAATATTGATATTACTGAAGAAATTTTACAATTATTATTATTATTATTGCTAAAATTACGAACAGTTAACTATACTTTACTGCATTTCGCAGTACTAATTTACTTATAGGCTTTTATATTGATGAAAATCTTTTTTCCCTTTTTCAGCAATAAGCTTAAAACAAAACTAAAATTTCTCATTTGAAAATATTTTTAATTCTTTCTCAACATTTAAAAGGAAAAAAAATTATTTCCAGAATGCATAAAAAAATAAAAAAATAATAAAAAAAAACTTCCTTACCATTCCTTGATTAAAAAAAAGTAATAGTCAATGAAACACTTGATAAAGCGGAATTTTATGGGAGATGATTGCAATTACTTTTTAATTAAATATTTTGCATATTTCCTAGAAAATAATTAAGGAACTTTAGTTATTATTAAAATTTAATCACGCTTGCTATAAATATTTACATTTTACAATAACAAAACGTGTAAAGTCATTTCCGCATGACGATTTAACAAATTGAAACTGAATTGCTCCTATGATTAATTTTAAGAGATACTTCATTGTTACTTAATGAGAAAAGAAAACTTTTGATTGGCATAGCAATTAAAATTTTGTTATTGAATTTAATAAAAGAATTTTAAAACAATATATTTGACAAATATTTTGGGTTTCATTACAAAGTGTATTTGACAGCTTGAAGAAAATTATGTCGAAAATAATGTTAAATAAAAATGTCGAATACTTATTAGATTAAAATTGTTTCGTACGTTGGTTTCTTATTTATATTTATTATTGTTGCTATTTCAAGTGATTTTGAAACTAATACCATGAACTAATGAAGTTTTATAAAATTGGCGGGATTACTTTTAAGAGTGGTGAAGTGAAATCTTAAAACCGCATAAGGGATTATACAAATATAACATTATCCACTTTTGGGTAATTTTGGACCCCCCCCCTCCCTTACGATATAATATATACGTTATCATCCCTCAACCACACCCTGGAAAAGAATATCGTTATCAAAATATAAAGTTTTTTTTTTTTTAAGAATATATTTTTTTTTTGTTTGGAGTGATATGCTAATCTGGTTACATTTATTATTCGCATAGTTTATTGAATCAAATGTAGAGATCTCAAACAAATAATACATATTTACACCAAATAACACTTTAAAGAAATAGTTACTATTCAAATGTATCTTATAATAGCTTTATTGTTACATCATGTATTCAACAGTAATAGTGTAATTGTAGTTGTCCCGAACGGAGGAGGGCTGAGGGGCAGATAAATATTCTTATCATCAAAATTAGTGGACAAAATTCTCTCTTTTATTTATTAAAAAACACAAGCTTCATTTTAAATTTACTTCACATATGGTTTCTTGAACCATTATTATTTATTCATACACGTGTGAAGAAAAATAGGAATGTCATGCGTTGAGGTATTCCATATTTCAAAATTAAATAATTGTATAATAATTTTGTGATTTTAATAATGACTTTGAATTTGCATAAAAATAGATAAGACTAAAAAAAGATGACATACTTTTTTGACCAAGAGAAAATTTTGATTTGATCAAAAATTATATCCATAACAAAAGATAAATTTCCTCCCCTCCTAGAGATAACTTACGATATCATATGCAAGACTTCCCTCTCTCCCACCTAAAATATAGCGTTATATTTGCATAGCCCTGAAGTATATATTTTAAATTAACTGGTATATGTATTATTTTCTGAATGTTCGATAACAAATTCAAACATACTCATAGGCAGTTAATATGAAACTTTGGGTTAGGCTCGTAGACAGGTTTCTTTTAAGGGTGTTTATTCCTGAAAGTTTTTCTAGTCAAGATTTGAAAATTATATGAAAAAAAAAAAAAATACAGATTTACACTGTGAAAGTGTCTTTCTTTTCATAGGTGGAAAACCCTTTGGGTGCACTTTGCAGCGAACGCTGTGATAATCACGTAACACCACTGTTAATATGATAAATCAAAAATATGCTGAGGAAAATAGAGCATTACTCAGAACGCATATTCAGAAAATGAACTTTATTTTTACTTTACATGGAAAGTGTAAACAAAACGGAAACGCCAAATTTTATTGTAATTTTACAATATTCTTTCTAAAATTTCAGGAGTGGTCCCTTGATCCGCATACTTCGCTATGTGCCTTCTTTGGTTTGGTTTGGTTTATTTTTGTCGTCCGATTATCTACACTAAGGATATAGGACCAAGGGGGTGTCTTCTTTGGAGGTCATCTTATAAAATGCATATACCTTTACCTCAAATGTTTAGCTATTCGCCTTACCTATCGTTCAATTTATACATCGACATGCATGGTAATTGATTAAATAAACCCTTAAATAATACATCATAATAAAATAATCCTTAAGGTACCTTTGGTTGGTCTGCAGAAAAGCTAATCTCAATTCAAATTCTTAAAAAAAAAAAAAAAAAAAAAAAAAAAAAAAAAAATTGCTAATTTTGTTTATTGAGACAAACTACCTGTTATTTCATTTTAACCAATCAGAGTGAATTTAGATTCTGTGTAAAATGTGATAACTGTTTTACACTTTAAGAGAATAACAACGAGTACAACAATGAATTTCAAATGTAATATAGGCCAATTTAAGAGATTTAAGGTGTCATCAATTAAATTTCGTTCTTTTCACTCAAATTATACCCATTTTCAAGTTCCCATACTGAAGATACCACTTGAGTCAGTCAAAAAGTACTGGATGATAATGTTAAGTCTATGAGGGGGTTATTTTCAAATATCTCACTCAAATTTTAATATTTATAAATGTTTTTTTTTTAATAGGATAGCAGAGGAAGATCTATAACCGGGCTAGTTTTTACCATTTCGATTTTGGTTACATAACTTTTATATTATGATAATTTCAATTTCAAAACCGGTTTTGAATTTTAAAATTACTTTTTCAGAAAAATCTGTAACCAAAATCGAAAAGGTAAAAAGTAGCGCGGGCTGCAGATCTTCCTCAGTTATCCTATGCAAAAAAATCAAGTAAAAATATTAAAATTTGAGCGAGATATTTGAAAATAAAGAACCCGTAGACTTAACATTATCATCCGGGTCTTTTTGAGTGACTAGTGTGGGCTGTTACGTGATATCCATTCTCTACCCTTGTTGTAACATCAAATTTTTATGCATTTATTAGACATAATTTAATGTAAAATAGAATGTCAAGTGCGAATATTACTGGCACTCAGGGGGTTCCGTACGATAAATTATAAGAATTATTAATTGCATTATATTGTTGAAAGAAATCTTAGCTAAAAGAATAATAAGACTTCGTAAGAAACTATACAACAAAGGGCTGGGTATAACTGTATGTACAAGAAAAGTATGAATGTCTATATAAAAAAATTTCAAAGAGATTTTAAGCATAAAATATATCAGATATTTATGTTCTGTACAACTCTTTTTACTTTCTTCTATCTTTACAAGAAAAAAGTATTGGATTCTTGAAAATCTTCGAATTTAGGTATTTAACGGATTTAGATGTTTTAGAGGTCAGAGATTCCAAAAAACGTATTTTCACGAAATGTGCGAGTCTGTGACTCTGTCCGTATGTGTCATAAATTTTGTAGGCGCTCTATCTCAAAACCCAAAGGTCGAAATTTAATAAAAATTTATATTGAAGAATTCTATGATATAAATTGATTCTGATTAGTTTTTGGTATAAATCCCTCAGTAGATGACGCTGTTATGCTGACTTTTTCACGATTTTCGCAACTGCTCTATATCAAGAACTAACGCACCGAATTTAATAAAATTTTATATTCAAATATTCCCTGATATAAATTGATGTTGTTAGTTTTTGGTGTAAATTGCTCAACATGTATAGGTGCTATGCAGCCCTTTTTACGATTTCTGCAACAGCTTTATCGCAAGAACTAATGTATGGATTTTCACCAAACTTCAGATTCGCTTAGTCCTTGATATGAATGGATGCTGATGTAATCTTGGTGTAAATCTCTCACCAGGTGGCACTGCTATGCTGCCTTTTTCGCGATTTCCGCAACAGCTCTATGTCAAGAACTAACTCACGTATTTTCACCAAACTTCAGATCTGTCAGTCCTTGACATGAAAGAATGATTTTATAGTTTGGTGTAAATCGCTCAACACGTGGCACTGTTATGCTGTTTTTTTTTTTTTTTTTTGACGATTTCCGCGTCAACTTTTCCTCAAAACTAATCCGCGGATTTTTACCAAACTTCAAATTTTTTAATACTTGACACGAATGGATACTGTTTGAATTTTGCTGTAAATCGCTCAAAAGGTGGCGCTGCTATGCTGTCTTTTTCACGATTTCCGAAACAGCTCTATCTCAAGAAGTAACTCACGTATTTCCAACAAATTTCAGATTCTGTCAGTCCTTGACATGAAAGAATGATTTTTATAGTTTGGTGTAAATCGCTCATAACGTGGCACTGCTATGCTGCTTTTTTGACAATTCCCGCAACAGCTTTATCTCCAGAACTAATCCGCGGACTTTCACCAAACTTCAGATATTTTTAATCCTTGACATGAATGGATGTTGTTTGATTTTTGGTGTAAATCGCTCAACAGGTGGGGCAGTTATTCTGTCTTTTTTACAATTTCTGCAATATCTCTATCTCAAGAATTAATGCATGCTTTATAATCAAACTTTGGATTCAGTTAACTTTGATATGAAGCGATTCTGTTTACGTTTTGGTTATACACCTAATAGGTAGCGCTGCTATGCTGATTTTTTTTCCTATTCCCACAATAGTTCTATCTCAAGAACTAATGCTCAATTTTTGATCAAACTTCAGATTCAGGTTTACTTGATAAATATTAATGCAATTATGTTTTGGTAAAAACCGCACAACAAGTGTCACTTTTGTTTTGCATTTTTACCGATATTCGATATAGTCCTATTTCAAGAACTAGTACACGGAATTTTATATCATCGGAATCCTTACGATGCCATTTAGTTTTGGCACTGTGATAGCAAATTTTGAAATTATTAACAGGTATGAGATAGAAAGTTTTAGGATTGCTACATCTGACTAGTTTAAGTGATTTTAATCTGCTTTCTGTCGTTTATTTTTTATTTTTTATGAACTTATTTCAGTTCTCATAGTAAAAATAGTACATACTTAAACTTCAGATGGCTTTTCATAAAACTAAATCCAACATAGTAATAATCTTTCGTTTTTATAGTATAGCTAAAATAAAACCATTGTTTAAAGTTTAATCTTGGCATTGTGCTAAGAGCGCTTCGATATGTTGCAGATTGCAACACCACCATTATCCGTACCATGTTTTTCCATATAGGTTTTAACACTAGAAAGGTCGGAAATTTTAATCAAGTTGTATAAAAATATTTCACACAAAAATTTCGATTTAACATATTTTTTTTTCTTTGTATTTTTTATGCTTTCTTTAAATAAAATTTCTGGTTTGAAACGAAATATATTCCTATGGTAACAATCAAAATGACTACTCATTGACAATTTGCTGTTAATTATACATTAAAAACATGAGAGATGTATTGTGAGATTCATTCAATGCAAATTACTCTTGAATTCTATAGTATTTATATGATTAATCCATTAACACCCATGACATTTTTTTAGATCACTAGCTTTAGTGGCAAGAAAACGCCTTTCACACTAGTAAATATGAAGTTATATGTACTTTTCTGAACAAGACAATAGTCTTAATAAATGTCGTAAAATACTTTTCTTTAAGAGCGACTGGAAATCTAAAATTAAAATTTTAACGAAGAAAATAATTTCAACGTTAATGGATTAACTCTAGTTAAATTTGACAGTTTTTAAAAAATTAACAGTATCATGAGTCACTAGAGCATCATTTGCTACTACACAACTTAGGTGCGTGTTGTGGGAGGAGGCTTGACAGTAGAGATTTAAGTACGGAAATGCTTCAATACACAACTCACATCGTACAAAACAGTAGTTTTCTGCGCAAAATGTTTATGATTAGCCATACTGAATCCCTGAATTAAATGAATTTTAGAATATTTTACGTAACTCAACTCACGAAATTTATTTAAAAAAATGAAAGCAATATGAATTTACGTAAGAACTCTACTTAACCCTTTCGGATCTGGTGCACTATCAATAGTACACGTCCTTTTATCAAGTATTATTTTATCTTAGCTATTGCTTAGTTACTTTCGACGTATAGAAATGATAGTATATGGCTATGCCTTTATTTTTTTTACTTCATATGTGTTTCGACATTTGGTAATAAGTATGATAATAATAAAAATTTATATAATTATCTTTGCGCCTTTGGCGATCCTTTATTTTATACATACATTTTTTTTTTAATTTAAACTGTAAGTTACTTTTCTAAACAATCATGTATGCTTATTTTGTGTAGCAATAGTCCTATTTCAAGAACTAATACACGAAATTTTATATCACTTGAATCCTCACGATGGGCATGCAAATGCAAAAAAAACATTAGAAAGTTGTAAACATTAGAAAGTAATTTTTTTGTTGCAATACTTAATTTTCTAAATGCATTCAAAAACTCTTCCTTAGCCTATTATCAAATAAATTAACAATTAAATAGCACACATAATAAGTACATTCGTTAAATTTCAGATAATCAGATGATCTTTAAACTTCAGTAAGTCTATTTGGATTGCTACGATTAACATTTTGGCAATGAAATTAATTTTGTTCGTAAAATGGACAAAAATTTGGACAGGAAAGGGTTAATTATACGTATGGCAAGGTGTTCTGGTTAACGTATTCAAGGTCAATGCCAAATATAACATTAAAAGTCCTTCTGAACAGTACCAGGAGGAAGAAGTAGCTTTCATACTCCTTACTTTAAAAAAAAAAATCAAGTTTTATTTTTTAACCATACAAATCTCAAATAAGTGGAACACGATAAAAGAAGATTCAAAATTTGTTTTTGTCAATACTGAATATGAATGTGAATTTCGAGAAATTAATCAACTTTATACAAGCTGGTTTTATTTAAAGCGATTTATATTTGATTGCCAAATTCGGCTATATAATGAAATGTCTGCCATTTTAAAACAACATGATTGGTAAAATTAACGAATGAGCTTGATCGAGATCTGAGAAAGTCCTGTGCACGTGAACACTCACATTATAATCGTTTGATATATGCAAGTGCTGCCTCAGGAAAATAGATTTTTCAAAATGTCACCCACTTTAAAAATTCAAACTATTGTACATAAGCAATTTTTTTAAGATAAAGACAAAACAAAACTAGTCGTTGGGGGCCACCGCAATACTTATCCATCATGGATATGCGTAATATAATATATGAAAATAAAACATGTGTAAACTAACAGAAGTAATTTATTCCATTTTTCAATATTGGGTGAAAAAAGTCCGGGCCAGGATTCGAACCAGGGATGTATTGGCTGAAGCCGCCAATGCTCTACCAACTGAGCTATCCCGGACACGAACACTGGAGGACTATTTTACCCAATTAACCTCAAAGATCACTTTTATCTGGTCTGATACTCTGGATTAGTTCAATAAAATAAATTGAAGGTCAATATATGGAACTGCAGAAAATCGCTGCATACGAAATTACATTAGATTAATTTTAAACACGATTATTCAATCGGTAAATCAATTATAACAGAAGTAATTTATTCCATTTTTCAATATATTCTTATATTGTATGTTGTATGTCTTATATTGTATGTATAATAATTTGCAACTTACATAATAAGTAACAAAATTTCAAGTCTCTATCTCAATTTGTTCGGTAGATAGAGCGTTTACAGACAAACGGACAGACACACAGACAGAAAGACACACAAACGGACGGACGGAATTTTTTTTTCTAAAAATATTTTTTTTGGAATCCCCAGTATCTGAAACGTGTATATGCGTCAAAATTTTTTTTTCGATTTTCAAAACGATTGCAAGATTTACGCTATACTACGTATGATGGGTAAATAAAGTTTTCCGTAATCCTTGAATTATGATCAAACACTTCATAAAAAAAACTTTTTTCTACTTCTTTCTTTCTTTCTTTTCTTTTTTTTTTTTTTTTTTTTTTTTGTACATTATTAAATTTTAAAGTTTTTTGACAATTTTAAATGTTGCCATTTAGAAACAAGATGGCGGATAAAGTTGACCAACGAACTTAGTCAAGACATTAATTTGCTCTATGTAAACTCCAAGTTGTATCCAAATCGGTTCATAAATGTGCAGATTTTGTCATATTATCACATGACAAAAATCAGATCATTTCAAAATGTCATCCACCAGCCACACTAGAAATTCAAAGTGTTACAATTCCCCCATTGTTTAAGATATAAACAAAACAAAAAATGCTCCGAATTCTTAGTATCAAGATCAAACACATAAGAAAAACCATTTTTCTATTTATAATATTTTGTACCTCATTTTAAACTTAAATGTAAAAAAAATTCAAATGGCGTCCATTGTGAAACAAGGAGGCGGATGAAATTGGCCAACAAACTCGATCGAGACATCTGTATGTACATTGTACACACCAAGTTACATTCAAATCGGTTTATTAATACGCGTGCTATCACGTGACAAAAAATAACGTCATTTTAAATTTTTTTCCATACTAGAAATTTAAACTGCTATAACTCATCCATTTTGTAAGATACAGACGCAACAAAAAAATGCCCTGAGGTGTTTGTATCAAGCTAAAACACATAAAAGAAAAAGCTTTTTTTTCAATTTCTAATTGTTATACTTAATTAAAAAAATTTTTAATTTAAAAAAAAAAACTTAAATAGCCGCCATTTTGAAATAAGATGGCGGATGAAACTCGCCAATGAACTCCTTCAGCCATTAATATATTCTATGTACAAATCAAGTTACATCCAAATCGGTTCATAAATACGCGTGTTATCACGTGACAAATATCAGGCCGTTTCAAAATGCCAGCCACGCCAGAAATTCAAAAAGCCATAACTCAGCCATTTTTTAAGATATAGACAAAACAAAAAATGCTTTGGAATCTTTGTATCAAGGTCAAACACAAAGAAACATATTTTTCGATTTGTAATTTATTTGTACTTACTTTTATTTATTTATTTTTAATTTAAATGAAACAAGATGGCGGAAGATGCTGGCCAACTAACTCAGTCGAGACATTAGTATGTACTATGTACAACCTAGTTTCATTCAAATTGGTGCAAAAATACGATAGTTACAGAATGACAAAGATCAGGTATGTATATATATATATGCCAACATTTGAACGGAGGGTAGTTTTGGCGTCTGGGGGTCATGATCGGTGATAATATACCAAAATTTTCCCGAAGTGCTTTCCTCCGGATGACTGTAATAGGTAGCTTTTATCTTTTTGTAATGAAAGCTATCTAAAAGCTAACCAGTTTGATTGAAAAATGCTCAATCTGAAGGTATCAAAAAGAGAGAAAATCAATAGGTTATGTAGATGTTAAATGATACCTTTTTATCCATTATGTTTATTCTTTTGTGACACTGTATGGGGATGAATTTTTAAAATATTTTATCAAAGTTATGGTAATGTAATAATTATTCATTCTGATATAATTTATAAATACATAATAATATTACTTAATTTATGAATGCAATTCTTTTATCTTATATTTTATTGTTATTTAATTAATAACATTTTTTAAATGTACTTACACTTTTGAAACATATTATATAAACATTCGAAACATTGTTTCAGTGAAATAACTTTCTTTCAGAAATTCTTGAAATAACATTTTTGTCGCGACTTTTGAAAACGTAAAAGTGAACATTTTCTGCAAAATATTTTTTTATTCGAAAAAAAGTCGAATTCTTCGTACCGGAAGTTTTTTGAATTTTCGAGCCACATGCATATCTTTTTTCTTATGCATATATTCTGTAGAATTTCGAGTTTTTCTTATTTCGTATGTATAAGTTTCATCACATTTTCGAGGAAGTGAATTTTATAATATCATTTCAAAATTGCAATGCATATATAAAAAGCTTACGTAAAAAAAGACAGTTGAAGAAAACATACAAAATGTTTCCAAAATATTGAATTGGACTTTATTTTTTATCTACATACGTAACCAATATAAGTCATCACCTGAGAATAATAAGGTTGCATCTGTGTTTTTTTTAAAATGACTTCTAGTTATAGAAAGGTTCTATTTGTATCTATGAAGTCATTTTTGAATCAAAATGATGTTATAGATAATTTACATATGACATTACAATTACATTATCACATCATTTTAATTCAGAAATGCCTTCATAGATACAAATAGAGCATTTCTATATCGATAAGTCAATTTTTTCGAAAACACAGATAGAACCTTATTATTCTCAGGTGACGAGTTGTAAAAGGGTTCAAAACAAGGTAAGATTTAAGGGGATCCGGGACATGAAAATCTTCAAATGTTCTAAAATAATTTTATTGCTCTAAAATTTTTTTCTGATTTTTTTTCGTCTTAAAATAACGATTAAATCACGTCTCTATCTTAATTGGAACTTTAATTTTTTTCGTTTTTGTTTGCTTTCAAAATCTATTTTTCAAGCAATGGAAGTCATAAAATCGATTTTTTAAAATGCGTTTTTCTTCATGATTTATTATTTATTTCACCATTTCTTGCATTCAAATTGTTATAACTCAAAAATCGTTAAAGATAAATGATTCATATTTGAACATATCATTTTTAGTACTTTTACTTTAATTCTGATTCATTAAATTAAAAAAAAAAATCGTTTATTTTTGAAAATATGAGATTTTTTGAAAAAAGGTACAACACATTTTTAAAATCTTTAATTTAAATGTTTTAATTTTTAGTTAAATTAATATTTTTAAAACGCTAAATCAATGAGATATATGGGGTACTTTTAGTTGAAATTTGATTTTCTATTTACAATTCTTTAAAAAGTAAGATGAATTTAAAGCAGCCCTTTTCACCTATTATTGCATAAAAATGAAAGATTATAAAAGTATGGTCTTATATTTATATACTAAATGGGATAGTTAGTCACAAATAAACAGAAAAGTGTACATATCCATTGTAGAATACTGTTGTTGTTTTTAGGTAGATTTCGTATGAAATACTACCTATTGTTGTCGCTCCTATGTTGGGATTTCTCGAATTTTTGTACGACTACACCCATTATGACTCCTAGATCCCAAAACTATCATCAGTGAAAAAGTTTATTTATCTATCTATATCACTTTCTTCTGGACACGATAACTTCTATAATTCTGCTCAAATCTCTTCCAAACTTATGCGCAAAATCAAGGGGTATAAAATCGCCGTCAAGTTCTTTAATGGGTAAAATCGGACCAAAGGGGTGGAAATAGAGAAGGGTTTTGTGAAAACAAAAAATAACGTTATAACTTCTTAGATAAAATAAATATAGAATTAGTTTAAAATTTACATTATTTATAGAAAATGGGCCAAAACTTTATGACAGAAAGATATGTTATAAAATTAAAAAAGGGATCAAACGAAAAAAAAAAAAAAAACAGGATTTCTGGGATAAATAAATTCATAACTTCATAAATGCTCAAGATATCAAATCCAATCAATTTTTTTATAAATGGTCTTAAAAGTATCTAGAACTTTTGCATTTACAAGGCTTTGATAGGACCAATTCTTGCCGATGAAAAAAAAATTAAAAACGAAAACAAAAAGGGGGATGGAAAAATAGAAAAATCCATAGCTTCGTCAATTCTTAAGATTTCAAATCCGATAAAATTTATTTTACATCTACTCAATAATATCTACAGCTTTTACATTGTTTTTTATAAGACCATTTCTCATAGCAAAAATAAATTAAACAAAAATAGGAGTTGAAGAGAAAACCTCAAATCCAAATTGCGTATATTGACTTATTTTTAAATTCATTTCTGATTTTAAACGCATCCAAATGGCAGGATCTCTTATTTAGGAACTATATAATGAGACGTATTGGCCGGTTTTTTGATAAAGGCAGAATATATTTCTAAAAATGCTGCCAAAATTGGCTATTTGAACAGAATTTCCCGAATCGATCGTGATTGAAAAATTAAAGAAGTATTCCAATAACAAATTGCTTATTTTATGACTCATTTTATAATCCATTTTTGCTCTCAAACGCATTCAATTGACTGGTTCTTTTATTTAGAAACTATATAATGTGCCGTATTGGTCAGTTTTTCAATTAAGGCAGAATATATTTCAAAAAATGCTGCCAAAGTAGCCATTTTGAACAAAATTTCCCGAAATGATCGTGATTGAAGATTTGAGGATGTATTCAAATAAAAAATTGCTTATTTTATGCCTTATTTTTTCATTATGTCAGAATATATTTCAAAAAATGCTGTCAAAGAGAGCATTTTGAGCCGAATTTAGCTTAAGATGATTCTGATAAATACAGCCCTTACAGAAAAATAAAAATTCTTCAAAAGCGGCCAAAATGAAGTTGTTAAACTGGGTTTATCTCTAATTATATTTCATTTTTTGTTTTCGAAATCTACCTCCGCCTGTAAGCCAAGTCGACAGGGATGTTTTAGTTCTTTAAGTTACATAAGCCATTCCCGAGCAGCTATTTCCGGTATTATGATGTTATATCATACGTTTTTTAAGGAAAAATTATTAATTTGTATGCAATGGGTACTTTTTGATGAAATTCAAATTTAAAGCTTACAAAACGCGTCAAAAATGAGAAAACAGAGACGCGTTCTTTTTGAAGACTTTTTAATGCCTCCTTACAATTAAATTTTTCACATACATGTAGTATAAATATGAATACACATATGAATGAGATATTACGTTAGCTAGATTTTTGAATTTGAAGATAATAGGGTTGTTTTTTTTAATTTTGCATTGCACTTAAAGGGAATAAAATTATTTTAAAAAAATTCAAAAAAATAATGGTCGAGTTTCATGGCCAAGAAATCAATTACTCAAGACTGAACTCGAAGATAATAATCTAAATCAAGGCAATGAAATTCTTCTTGTATTACGGAAAGTCTATTTACTAATAATATCTTCATTACACCATGAAATATTAATAAAACAAACAATCAACACCAGCAACAGCAACAAATTTCAAACAATACCATCACTAACAACAAAAATATTAAAATAAATTAAAAATTGTAATAATCGTTAAAAGTTTAAA
Organism: Maratus speculifer; assembly: GCA_964019185.1. Classification (NCBI taxonomy): domain Eukaryota; kingdom Metazoa; phylum Arthropoda; class Arachnida; order Araneae; family Salticidae; genus Maratus; species Maratus speculifer. Next base: position 118,653,190 of record OZ025291.1, read on the forward strand.
TGTTTCATGGCAATTAAGAAACTAGATACTATTTTAATTCTGCCTAAGCCTTTTTATTTTAAATAAAGAAAAAAATATTTATATTTTTTTTCCTTAAATCTACAATGCATTTAATAATTTATTGAGTGAAGAGAAAAGTCCTAATTTAGATAATTGAAATAGGATCAGTTCGTACTATAATCGATTGAAGACACAATTTTTATGTAAAATCTAGACATAATACTATAAATACTTTTAAAAAAGGTATAGCGACTTTAAAATTCATATACATATAAATTCTTGGATAGTGAATTATCATCGTGAAAGTTTGATACTATACTGCGTTCCCCATTTCGTGCTCCCCCTTGTCATTTTTATGAAATTCTCACTTCATAGTTTGAATATAGTCCTGTTCAACCATATTTCACTATTTAATGTAATTTTCAACTGCAAAATTATTTTAGTGAATGATCGTAATACGATTGTCAAATGGTTATCGATCTCATAAAATCTATTTTTATATAAATAATGAAGTTTTACGCAGTAGTATTTAGAAAAAAATGTTAAATCAAATATTTTAATTTTTTCTACAAAAACTGAAATCTTTCATCTTATTCCTAAAAAGAAAGTCTCCGCTTTCTTCAAGTGACCTAGACAAAATAAATTGACTGTGGTTCTTTGATGAACGGTAGCAAATATTTGATTTTAGGCTAACCTCAAGATTTAATATGGGTAAGGATGCGTTAAATCTATTTTAGTCAGTCATTTACCGTTTCCTTTGTGTAATTATACTGTTATTTATAATTACTACTATTTTATCGGAAAAATTTAGTGTTCTAATATGAGGCTCATGAAGCATACATTGGCAAAAAATGCATTTCTGAAATCTCAAAAGACAATTTTCAATTGGAATTTCCAAAAATGTTTTTCGATGTTATTAAATTTTACTTATCTTTTAAGCATATTTCAATATTTTTGCATACTGTTTAACTATTCATAAAACACCAATGGAAATGATAAGTAACCGTTAGTTAGAGGTTTGCAAACCAGAATTTCCAGGCCCGAGCTTGGCCCGGTGTAAAATCAAAAGTTCGGCCCGACCCATTTATATTGTTACAGTTCTAGTCCCCTTCCAATCTGTCCCAACACAATTTCTACTATTTCGAAAAAATTAAGATTTTTATCATGTAATTAAGATACCCTTTAAAAAATACTGCATACATATTTATGGGATGATTTTACAATACATTTTATAAAAATACACAAAGAAACATAAATGATTACTTAGTTTCTTATACTTTCAACATTCAAATAAGGATTCATTAAAGAATTAATATGGTTTAGAATATAAAAAAGAAAGTTAAATACACATCAGAACTTTTGGAACTGTAGAATAAAAAGTAGATTTATGAAATTATTTCTGCACTGTAAGAAAAATCCGTTTATATACACAAATTTATTTGTAAAGTTTTTCGGAATAGTTTCATTTTTCCATGAATAAAGTACAATTTCCATAATTGACATTTTAAAATTACAAATGCATATAAATCCAGTAAGTTTTCTGTCATTTTTTCGGAATATTTCTATATATCTTGCAAAACAGTACAAGTTCCGTAAATGATGCTTACAAATATTTGTTCTGTTAGGAAAGGGAAGTAATTGTTGTTATACTTGTCTTACAGTGACATTATTTTCAATGAAACGCCTACGTATTAGCTAAATGGTATTATGTTGAATTTATTCCAATCAATCCCAAATATTTACAAAACAGTTTTGATGTTAAATTGATATTTTAATCGATGAATGTCATAGCGTCATATATAACAGGAATAGAAAAATATTATAGCGAGTTGTCCAGAATTATTTGAAACAGAGTATTTTTAATAAAAAAAATTAAAATTAAAGCGGATTCTAACGAAGAGATGTACAGAAAATAAGGTTTTTCACACGTATTGAAATGCTTAGTTTATATAAAATTTCGAATTTATTAGATCACGTCTAAAATTAAAAGGACCTTGAAACACAGGAAAAAATCCAATAAATGTCATTTTTTGTAGCTAAGCGCTTAGCGTGTTATATTTAAAAAAAAAATAGATTTCCTAAACCGTAATCCAATAAGTTTTTCGTATTTAGGAGAAGAGAGATTATAAAAATTCCCTTTTAAACTTTATTCTGTTTCTTTACGTAGCACTTAATGGATAATGTATAAGGTTGAAACTCTTTAAAATAAAGATGAATTTTATTATCTGAATGTGCAATGCGCAGTTCTCTTTGAAAAAATATATTCTTTATGCATGGCGATTCAATGTCTTAAAAATCTGATTTTAAAATATATAATCTTTTCTTAAACAAAACAAGAGCAGTGGCAACAAATAAAACACTTTTGATAATTTTTGTTTAATAAACTTGAAAATTTATTTTTGGCTTTCTTGATTAAATTCCAAATAATAGGTGATCAATCATAACAGGTATTCAGTTATATTTGGATCATTACATTTATGAAATAATTAACTCTCCATGTTAAAAAACCGAGATGAGATTAAATAAAGAGGAAATTTTTTTTCAAAAGCCATATAGAAACATTATATACATATAAAGGTACTGTAATAAAGATAAGATAATTTAAATACACATGGGTAAAATATGAATGTTTTTATCGACATCAATAGTTTTTTTTATGCTGATTTCGTTAAAACTGATGATTTAAATCATTCTCAGTTTTTAAAAAAGCGATGTTTATTACTTTTTTAAATCAAATTATAATTATTGTATAAAAAGTTATATTGATGAGTATGCATAGCAGAATTCGCCCACGCTATATGCTGGCTCTCTACCAAAGAAAAAAAAAAAAAAAAAAAAAAAAAAAAAAAAAAAAAAAAGCTTGAAAGTGTTGCATACAAATTAATTGAACAAAAGTTCTTTTGTCTTAGCTTACTTTTTAATTATTATGGAATAATGGATTTTTAAACCTTAATGTATTTAATGCTATAGAAAAATAGGAAATTTAATTTCGTTTACAAATTTCTAATATATTAAATGGCATACATTTGAAAACAGATCTTAAATATAAACTAGGTTTTAATTAAAAATTTTAAATAACTTTCTAAATTGTGAATAAAAAAATATTATTTGAACAAAACTGTAAAATAATTCTCTTAAGATTTCCCAGTCAATTCAATGTAATCGATAATAATAATAATAAAATAATTCAGAAAAAATAATTCAAATTGCAGCTGTTAGTAGAATCGATAATCAAAAGATAATAATCGATAAAGATATTATTTCAATGCTTTGTGGTCATACGTAAATTAAAATTATAAAGATCTTTGTTTTAATCAATAACAATAATAAAATAATTCATAAAAATATAAAATTTCAGTCTTTAAAAGAATCGAAAATCAAAAGATAATAATCTATGAATAAATTATTTTTATGCTTCATCCTCAAATGTAAATTAAATAAAAGAAAATATTTCTTTCAGTCGAGTTTTTATATTTTATTTTTATACTTAAATTAAGCATATGAAAATCTTTAATTTTTTTTAAAAATAATTTTATTACGCATCATGCATTTGAAAAATCGCAGCAATATTAGAAATTACCATTATCCAGTAACATTATAAATATAAATTATTTGAATTAAACTTTGAAACTTAAGGTTCCCGCATTTTGAAGATTTATCTTACAAATACTGTTCGAAAAATAAACGTATATTTATTCTCTATCAAATGCGTATCATGTTGAAAATGAAAGATTAAAAGTGAAATACATACAATATATCTTCATTCATTCGTTTAAAAGATTTAGTTTATCCTTTTAGATTTTAATACAGTTTTAAAAGGAGAAAAATAATGTTTTTAGTATTAGTTTTCTATATTGTCCAGCACGTGAGAAAGTCAAAATCTGTAAACATCTCAAACAAGAACAAATATTTACTTGAAACTATAACACTAAATGTCATAAATAAAGTACTTTTAAAAAAAAGTAAAATGCATTGAAAACAAAAGTAATAAAACTTCATTTTAAATGTATAGCTACATCGCATCTCTTTTAAAATTTTCTTAAACTTGAGAAATGTTGTGTTTTGTTGAATTTTAATTTAATTTCCTGTCTAAATCAATAATTTTCATTTGAAAGTAAACGTAAACGAGCTCAAAGACAGGATTCATTGTGTTAGTGATCAGATAAAATACTAAATAAATTGTTTTCAAGCACAAAAGTTTTCTAGGAAATTTCATTTGCTCTTTCTTCGTGAAAAGTTCTTACAAATGATCTCATTTAGAGTTTTCTATTATTTATTTTTACTACTATTGTAAACTGATTAATTTTACACTGAGCATAGAGTTAAGATTTTCACCAAATAAAGCTAAATATATATTTTGTGCGATATCAGAAGACATTTAACTTGGTGTTAAAGTATAGCAATTAATTTAAAAGAGAGAATAAATGAATGTCAATTTTGGGAGAACTTTTACAGTTATGTCTTTTTAACACGATTAAGTGCTTCTAAGTTTAAAATATCTTTTTGTTGAAATATATGGATTGTAAATTAAACTGATTAAAATAATTGAGATGTGAGATGGCTTATGATATGACTTGTACAAAGAACTTGTTTGTACTGTTAAAACGGCGTTCAATGAAAACAAGACAGAAACGTGTGAGTTACGTTCTAAAAGGCTTATCATATCAGTAAAAGCGATTTACAGTATTAAAATTTATATAAAGGTGACCACAAAAAGAAAAACTTTCCCAATACATAAACCCATAGCGGCTTAATCGCTCAACGAATAAAAAATAAATTTTAAATACACTTATATGAAGATATGCGTTCGAGATCGTGATTGTTTAAAACAATAGAGTTCTCATAGTTACGGTTACAGTGAAAAAAATGCCAGAATTTTCGAATGGCAACACCCACTTTTTTATGCGCAAGTTTGTCAGCGTATTAAAAAAGCATTAATGGTGTTGGAATGATAATGTACGTTGAAAATTGCCGGCGTAAAACACTTGCAAAAGAGATCATTGTAAGTGACCAATGACCATGTTTTGCAGTAGCCGATATATATATATATATATATATATATTTCAAATATGAACAGAATAATGTAACATTTTTTTGAAATGTTTTTTTTTTAGTTGTGTTTGTGTACACATAGTGAAAAAAAAATATAATCATTTATTTTAGAATGCTGAAATTACATTAAATAGCAACTGTCGCGAATTAGATTAATATTTGTAATTACTTTGGTGTCCACACTCTCATAGTGACTCCATGGTCATAGTTTTATTTTTCGCAGATGATCACGAGCAATGATAAAAAAAAAGGTAGTAGAATTATTCTGGAATAAAGTTTGTGTTAAGTTTTTATCTGAAAATGTTTTGAAGTTTCATTTTTTTGTAAGATATTTAAATTATTTTTCACACGTTTAAAGTAAAACGACGATGTTTATATTTTCGGGTAGATTTTATAGCTTCGATTTCGCATTGTTTGCGATAGCAACTGATTAGGATTGAGTGTCACAATATTACACTTGCAATTTTAGTCACAGTGTATCGTTCCAACGCAATTTATGTTTTTTCAGTGTGCTGATGAATTTGCGCACGGAAAAAAAATGGTGTTACCATTCGAAAATTTCGATTTTTTTTTTTTTTACTGTAATCGTAACCATGAAAACTCTATTAAAAATCATCATAATCTAGAGCGCATACCTTCTAAATAATAACTAAATCTGAAATTTTCTATACATTGGTAGAGTGGTTATGTCTCTACGAGGGGTACATAACATCGAGATAGTTTTTTTATAACCACTCTGTATTTTGGTGCGTCTTTTACACTACTTGAACTACCTAAAAAAATTACACGTTATAAAAATAAATGAAAAAGATCGGTTGGAAAATAATTCGGTTGCAAAAACCTTGGCACAATTTATGCCCTGCTCAAAAAAATTGGGAGCCCATGGTTGTAAGTTGTAATCAAGTTACACATGTACTATTCTTAATAATACTAGTCAAAAAAATTTTAACATTTTTTTTTTTTTTTTTTTTTTTTTTTGTATTTGGCTTCCAAGTGAGTGCATTTAACTAATTTTAGGGTACTAAATTCAGTGGAATAATCAAATTCACACAATCACGTGACATTCATGAAACAAATGTTGACCTATTTATGTGGTTTTAAGTAAAAACGGGTTAATGTTTCAAAATTGGGCTGCATCCAATAGAAATAGATTCAAAAAAATATTCTGCTTGAAAGCTATTAAAAAAATTAGTAAATTCGTTTCCATTCAGAATTCAATTTTTTCAAATTGCTTTCACAAATGCACCCCCCCCCCCGTATTCAATGGTGTAAAAATTGAAATTGTGTGAATATTAGAAGATAAAAAAGTGCAGTAAATGCAAGTTTTATTTCCGCTGTTCATTTGACGTCACTGTTACCTAGGGTTCATGGACAAGTTTTTGATTTAACATATAATGTGTTCTTTATCAAAATGTTGTTATTAATATTCTTGTTGTTATATGATATCCCGTATATTCTTTCTAAAAAAGCAAAAACAGAATCATTATAAGATCACTCCTGTGTTTGTCTGTCCGATTGTCAAAGCCATTTTACTCATAAACTATGGCGCGCGGAAAGTTCAAATTGGCTGAAGTAATAAAGGCTATCTATGGTTCCATATATTAATGGATTATTAATTATTCACAAAGATATTTAGAAGAAATGTAGATGGGCTAATTTAGTTACTTGAAAAAAAAAAACTTTCTTTGAATATCACGTGAAATCTTTCATAATGCCAAAATCACATTTTATTTCCGAATTTACTGAAACTAAAACTATGAAGAAATTATAGATGGTTAAGATGGTTAATAAGATGCAGAAAACTGTAGCGATTACCCTAGTTCAAATAATTTAAAAAAAATCGCATTTTTTCGTTTCATATAAATTTCGATTTGCGGGATTTCAAGAAAAGAATTGAGGAGTGCTGAAACCTATCATTTCAGACGCATAAAATTATTGTTGACAGTTGATAAGGATTTTTGAAAAAAAAAATCTATCTGTAATTAGCCGAGGACAACTTTTTAAAGACACGGATGCTTTGGACATACCGTATTTACTCGTGTATAGGGCGCACGCGTGTATAAGACGCGCCCCTACTTTACAAGTAAAAATGGCGATTTCTTAAAATCTCGTATATGAGGCGCACGATAAATTTGATACGCTATTGAAGAATGACCAAATGAATTTCAGTAAAAAAAAAGTCGAAACGAACACTACACCAGCCCAGAAAACAAGACGAAAATGCATTTTTAGACTTCGGGTTGTAAGAGAATGTCGGGAAATAGGAATAAGTGACGGTAAACAGAATTGCTAATTAGCGTTTAGATAATGTCATTAGCTCTGTTGTATAAAAAACTGCAATGAATGAAATAAGTATACAGTAATACTTCAATTAAGTAACATTTTCTGAGTTTTAATATCTTCTTTGAATGATTTCTTGTTTCATATGTATATTGTTTGACTGCATCCAACAGTAAAAAATTATTCCGTGTATAAGGCGCACCTAGGAGTTTTGCCCCTTTTTTTTTTTTAAGTGCGCCTTATACACGAGTAAATACGTAAGTAAGTACCGTGCGGCGTACACTAAGCACCATCGGCTTCTGAAGCCTAGATAACAACAATTAATGATATACCGGGGGTTTCAAAAATAACCGGTGGATTTTAAAATTCAGTAACATGAAAACGGTGACAAGCTATTAAAAAAATTTTTGCAGGAGGGTTATGTATGATGTCAGAAGTTTTTTTCGCCGTGATTTTTTTTATTTTAGTTCGTATTTCAAACAATAGATGGTGCTGACGGCGATTGGCGTTCAGTCGAAGCCGAAATTAACCTCACTCAGCATTGATATAAAGGAAGTAGATTAAGGATATGGAGTGGGTCTCATTAGATTTGATTTCAATGGAATGCATTTTTGCTATGGAAGTAACAGATTTTTCGATAGTGGAATACAGCGTTCAGAAATGGGTATAAATTTCACAAACAGTATTTGAGTTTGCAGGAGATTTTACATTTATGAAGTTTTATTTGCCCGGATAAAATTATTTTTTGTGGCATGATTTAAAGAATATTTTATGCATTGTATTTTAAAACTACACTGTTAAAAATTTGAAACCTTTGCTACATCATCACACCTTTTATCTATTTTTTTAAAATTCCAATAGGAATGTTAGGAATTTTATAACTTAGTTTGGAATTTCATTGCAAACTAAAATTTTGGAAATTTTAACTAAATTTCTAAATGGGTTTGATAAAATTTCCATAAATACTCATAAATGTAAAATAGCCTTCAAACTCGAATTCAGCTTGTTATATTCATACCCAATTCCGAACACTTATTTTTTCTATGGAAGAATATGTTATTTCCATGACAACAACACAGTCCATTGAAATCATATGGAATGAGTTCAGAATCGGGTCCTAAGAGCAAGATTGTAGCAAAATATCTTCACCTACACTGTTAGAATCTGAAACTTTTGCTACATCGTCACTCCATTGCTATTATAGAATATCTCTATTTTGACCAATGAGAATTCTCCATAATACAGTGAAGTAATCATTTTCTAAGAAAACGGAGGTGTGATGATGCAGCAAAGGTTTCAAATTTTTAACAGTGTAGTTTTAAAATACGATGCATAAAATATTCTTTAAATCATGCCATAAGAAAGTACAGTCACCGCCAAAAAAATCTTGACACTTTCGATTTTTGATGTTTTGTTAAATATCTAGAAATATACACAAGGAATTATTCTGAAATTCCTGGTGTGTAAACAAAATAGTACACGTCATATATTTTGACAAAGATTTTTCCCCGAAATCTAACAGGGGACCGTCAATAAATTGAAAAATAACGAAGATCTTTTGGATCACCCTGTCAAAACTAATGAAGCAAAACAGTTTAAATTGCAGATAATGATTAAGTGGCTTATTGTGATAAGTTGTGTCGAATTTTATGAATATAACTTGAAAACTCGTAGAGAAATTAAAGTTTTTATAAAAACAGTCCAAAATTTTTCCAAGTTTTTTGCTTATAATTTTCAGAGCTCTTCATAAAACACAATAATCTTTTCAGAAAATATGACAAACAACATTGCACATAACACCCTGTAATCAGAATTAAAAAATAATAAAAAATGTATGAAAAATGAACGGGTTTACTAAATAATTTTTTACTGCGCATGCGTCAACATTATTAAAATTTCATTTGCATATTATGTTAGTTAAATGTATAGAGTAACTTTCGTGAAAGTCTCAAAAACATAGCTTGAAAACTCTGAAAATTATCGTTAATAGAATATTGTCAAAATCCATTATTCCCAAAATGAAGCAAAAAGATGAGGGGCTGTATCCATATTCCGTTGATTAGTACCTACACAGTATTGCACGTACTACTATATTTGGATACAACTCCTTATCTTTTTGCTTTATTTTGGAAATAACGGATTTTGACCATATTCTATTGACGATAATTTTTAGAGTTTTTAAGCTATGTTTTTGAGACTTTCACAAAAGTTGCTCTATACATTTAACTAACATAATATGCAAATGAAATTTTAATAGCGTTGACGCATGCGCAGTAAAAAATTATTTAGTAAACCCGTTCATTTTTCATACATTTTTTATTATTTTTTAATCCTGATTAAAGAATGTTATGTGCAATGTTGTTTGTCATATTTTCTGAAAAGATTATTGTGTTTTATGAAGAGCTCTGAAAATTATAAGCAAAAAACTTGGAAAAATTTTTGACTGTTTTTATAAAAACTTTAATTTCTCTACGAGTTTTCAAGCTATATTCATAAAAATCGACACAACTTATCACAATAAGCCACTTAATCATTATCGGCAGTTTAAACTGTTTTGCTTCATTAGTTTTGACAGGGTGATCCAAAAGATCTTTGTTCTTTTTCAATTTATTGACGGTCCCCTGTTAGATTTCGGGGAAAAATCTTTGTCAAAATATATGACGTGTACTATTTTGTTTACACACCAGTAGTTTCAGAATGATTCCTTGTGTATATTTCTAGATATTTAACAAAACATCAAAAAACGAAAGTGTCAAGATTTTTTTGGCGGTGACTGTAATTTTATACGGGCAAATAAAACTTCATAAATGTAAAATCTCCTGCAAACTCAAATACTGTTTGCGAAATTTATACCCATTTCTGGAGCTGTATTCCACTATCGAAGAATCTGTTATTTCCATGGCAAAAATGCATTCCATTGAAATCAAATCGAATGAGACGCACTCCATATCCTTAATCTCTTTCCTTTGTATCAATGCTCAGTGAGGTCAGTTGCGGCTTCGACTGAGCGCCAATCGCTGTCATCGCCATCTATTGTTTGAAATCCGAACGAAAATAAAAAATCACGGCGAAAAAACTTCTGGCATCATACATAACCCTCCTGCAATTTTTTTTAATAGCTCTCAGAGTTTTCAAGTTATTGAATTTTAAAATCCACCGGTTATTTTTGAAACACCCGGTATTTGGGTAATGCAATGCTCAATTATTAATTCATACATTTATGGCACTGAATTCTCTATGAGCGAGTAATACTTGCACTTGTCAGACTGTCCATATACTTTTTTGTACAAACTTTAAATTTCATAAGAGAATGCATCGAAAGAATAATAGTGAAAATATTAAGTTTTACTTTACTTTAATAAGTTTTACTGAATACTTTTAAAACAAATATCTACAAATAAAATTTATTAAAAAGGACTTTTAATGTAACTAATTCTTAATTATATTATTTTCATAAGTTATTTTATCTATGATGAAATCTAACAACAAGATAGAATTTTTAAAAATTGTTTGAAGCAATAATATTCCATATTAGAAGTACGAGAAACTTTTCTAATTGTTACCGCTTAAGAAAATGAATAAAGTAACTGTAATTTCCAGAATTTATGTACAAAACACGCATCGAAATCCAAAATAATCATGTAATTTATCGCTAACAACCAATCTTAATTAGCGACTTTGGTTTCAACACTTTCGAAATTTAAATACACCATCTCCCCTCATTTTAATTTCGCTGAAGTTTGATAATTTTCTGTGTAAGAGAAGATAAGTGGTTCATTTCTCAAAAATTACAGGCACAAATTAGAAGTTAAAGGAATTAGTGTTCTTCCAGGAAGCGAGCGCGTAAGCAAGTTGATGAGCACAAGATGCTAGCTAGAGTCCTAACTATCATGCAAGGCACTCTCGTTACGATGGTTTGTCAACATCAACGATATTTTATTTTCCCACTGTGCTTTGCGTTAGCCAGCTATTGTTGCGATAGTAAACAAAAATGTAGGTTGTTTATTTCGGTGAAATTTCTTTCCATCTTAACTCGTTGGACAGATTATGATAATTGAACTGTTATATATCTTTCATGGAGTTAAAATTTTCTCTGTTCAAAGTTTAGACACTTAATTCAAATGTTACTCCTTTTTAAATAGCTTTCATTATAAAAAGTAAAGTGTTTCACCCCCCGCCACAACTTATCAAATTTAAAATTGTTAAAAGACATTAAAAAAAAAAACTTTTCTATTCTATCTGTTAATTTATTGTAAAGTATCAATTTAAATTATGATTTTAATTAACTGATTTTTTAAAAAATCAGTTAATTAAAATTTAAAAAATATCAAAATTACACGTTTAAAAAAAGATGTTTAAGAAAATAAATAAATAAATAAAAATATATATATAAAAATGACACATGTTGAAAAAAATAAAATAAAAATAAAGAATACAAAAAAATTCTACAAAAAAAAAAAAAAAAAAAATTATAATTAAAATAAGCCGTAAGAAAGTAAACATAAACAGAATGGATGATCCACATTTGCATTTCCCAAGTGTGACGTTCGTGTTGCGTCATTTCTCACATTGTTTTATTTTTCTTACTTTCTTACTTTTCTTATTTTCCTCCTGCTTAAGCTCTGGTTTCGAGAGTAGCCTACACGAAAGTTAGGACTCTCACTAGAATCGATAGTTGATGAGCAGAAGTTCTCGCTATATAAATGGGGGTCTGGGGCACATTTTAAAATAACTTTTATTTACTGAGTTAAAATTCTGATTTTTTTGTAATGGTTAATCATATCATTTGTAAACAAATCACGTAAAACGTCCTATAATTAAATAATAATAATAATTTAAAATTTATTTAAAAACTGGTGTAATTTAAAATCGCTATAACTCAAAATATTATTTGTAGAATTTCATTTTTTTTTACATTTAAATAAACAGAAATATCTAAATTTTAATTTTGATTTAACATTTGAAAAAACAATAGATTAAAAAATATACATAAATATTTAAAGTAAAATTTGAAAAAAAGAAACATAACTTTTTAAAACTAGTTCATAATTTCGAAAGTAAATATTTTTTCATGTTTAATAAAATTATAAAAAAGCCGTTTTAATATGACTGTGCAAAAATGCCATCAAGACAACTTAAAAAAGCTTTGAAAGTATTAACTTGTTTAAAGGCATCGAATAGCTTATTGATATTTTTGATGGTTAGTAATTTTAGATTCACAGATGCAAATCTAGAAAATAACTAGCATTCCATAATATCAGTTTTAAAAACTACATTTCTGTGTTATTATATGTGTTCAAAATCAATGAATAATTATTATTTACAAATATCTACATATAAAATTTATTAAAAAGGACTTTTAATATAACAAACTCTTAATTATACTATTTTCATAATTTATTTTAACTATTATGAAATGTAACAACGAGACAGAATTTTTAGAAATTGTTTTAAGCAATAATATGCTCTATTAGAAGTACGGGAAACTTTTCTAACTAATACCGCTTAAGAAAATGAATGAGTAAACTATAATTTCCAGAGATTATGTTCAAAACACGCATCGAAATCCAAATTAATCATGCAATTTATCGCTAACAACCAATCTTAATTAGCGACTTTGGTTTCAACACTTTCGAAATTTAAATACACCATCTCACCTCACTTTAATTTCGCTGAAGTTTGATAATTTTCTGTGTAAGAGAAGATAAGTGGTTCATTTCTCAAAAATTACAGGCACAAATTAGAAGTTAAAGGAATTAGTGTTCTTCCATGAAATGGACGCGTAAACAACTTGATGAGCAGAAGTTCTCGTGCATAAAGGGGGTCCGGGACACATTTTAAAATAAACTTTATTCATTGTTATAATTTTGAATTTTTTGTGATGGTTAATCATAAAATTTGTAAACAAAATCACATGATAAAATTTCTTTTAATTAAAAAAAATCAAATTTAAAATTTATTAAAAAAATCAGAGCAATTTAAAATCGTTATAACTCAAAATATTATCTGTTGACTTTCAATTTTTTTGCATTTAAATAAACAGAAGTATCTAATTTTTAGTTTTTAATTTTGATTCAGAATTTTTTAATACTATTATTTTTTAATTTAAAATATTTAAAATAAAAATTTGAAAAGAAAATGATGTAACTTTTATTTAAAAAATCATATTTTGAAAAATAAATTCTTTTTTTTTTTTTTTTTTTTTTTTTTTTTTTTTTTTTTTTTTTTTAATTTGCTGAATCAGAATTAAAGTAGAATAGTCAAAAAACATACGTTCTAAATTTGAAGAATTTTTCTTTAGCGGTTCTTGAATTATAGCAATTTGAATTCAAGAAATTGTGAAAAAATCCGTGCAGATCCGAAGAAAAATGCATATTCACAATAAGTCAGTTGAAAGTCATTGCTTGAAAGCTAGAATTTGAAATCAAAACAAAATGAAAAAAAAGTATTATTTCCTTTTATAATTAAAATAAAACGATGATTTAAACGTCACAATAAGGATAAAAAATAGAGAATTCTTAATGCAAAAATTTTTTTTTTTTGGAAAATATGAAGATTTTTGTGTTCCAGACCCCCTTAAAAATATATGGTCAGTGAAATTTAGACAATACTCTGATAAAAATATATTTTAAACAATTTTAAATGTAACTTTAAATGTTTTATACAATTTAAACATAATGTTTTACTTGAGTTTTCCGTTCTTTTTCCTTTATGAAGTACTTTTTTAATATCAAAACTGTATTTGACCAGTATGTTTTCTCATTGGTTATATCTTGTATAGTGTTGATAATATTGGTGTACTATTGATAATATTGCTGTAGACCCAACATCAGTACTAATATGAAGGATAATCGGTTTATATTTTGTGCTATGTTGGCAGTATTGTACGATTTCTTTTCAATCTTTCAATGTAAACTCAATATCTCTACAATATTAGCATTTCATTGTCAATATATTCTTTGTAAAGTTAATATTTATACTACGGGCATTATTAGATAATGCCCATAAGGGGGCTGTCACTCAGCTTCAAAGTCCCCTAACTAATATAAAGTCTATGGGCGTTTGATGCATTCCATATTTAAAATATTGCCCCGGAAAATTGATTTTTTTAATTTATATTTTTTGTATGCACTTCTTAAAAATGTCTCTTTTTTTTCTAAGTTTTCAATTATTTTCTAAAATATATACGTAATTTTATATGAAGTGTTAAAATTTTACTCACAGTTCATCAATTTTTGACACATAAAATATTAAACTAAGCATAGATTTTAGAAATATTTTGATTAACTAAGAAAAAAGAAACATTCTTTAAGGCTGTTCTTAAATAAAAAAAGGGCGACTTTGTGACATAAGTTTCAATTTATTTTTCTGCGGAAATGCATGAAACTAGCAGGTGTTATTGTTCAGAAATTATCGAATCGCACTCTTTTTTTTTTTTTTTTTTTTTTTTTTTTTTTTGCAGACGCAGTAGGTTTTTCAGAACAAGCGATCAAAATTGGCTTTTTGAACTGCATTTTCTGACAAAGCAGATAAACCTGTAGAAAAGCAGGAGAAAAAAAGCATGATCACATGACCAAAATCGCTCATATTTCGATAGTTGAATGATCCTAAAATTGAAAATTAAGTTCAAAATCTCTTCCATAGTCAAGCCTTCTAATTTTATATCTTTAAGTTGAAAAGTGATTTTGCGAATGTGCCGAAACGTTTTGCGCTTGTTGAGCAAAGCAGTTGATAACAACTTTAAAAACAGAACACAGAAAACAGAAGTTAAAAATATAATTTTCCCCAAGAGATATTTGAAAAAAAAAAAAAAAAAAAAAAACAATGAATGAAACGTCCATAGACTTATCATTACGGAGGAGATTTTAGTAGCTACATGATCAGCCTCTTTAAAATTAAAAAAAAGAAAAATTTAGAGTTATTTAAAAATTATAATGAATATTCAGCTGGGGGTGGTATCCGGAACTATCTGCCCGCCTAAGATCAACGCCTCTTGTATTGAAGAAAGCCGTGATAGGCTTTGTTGTGACATCACGAAACGTCATAAAAAGAAGGCAAAACATAGAAAAATAATAAAACAATTTGCATTTTTCAATTTCATTGACTCATAGAATTATCAGTTATTATTTACTAATAACAATTATTATTTCCAAGAGCCAATTAAATCGGAACAGGCAGATGTTTTTTTCCTTTTTGCCTGCTTTGACGTTTTGTGATGTCACTACAAAGTGTATCACGGCTTTCTTACTTCTTTAAGAGGCGTTGCTAAAACTGTCAACAAATAAAATAGTTACAATAACATAGGGTAACACCCCCAGTAACTGGCATGCACCAGTGATTGGCACATTTTACAAACATGTCCTAAAAAAAGATTTATATCAAGTCTTTTAAAAATTCAAGACCATATATCAGTTATATGCTCATTTACGTTAAAGATTATAACTTTGATTTATTTTACAAGATGACAATAGAGCCTAGGAAAGAGAAACAAATCTGGCTTGTATCAAATTAGCCATTTTGTTGCAAATCCTTGTTCTTTGGCTTAAGGAAGGCATGCTTTTCAATTCATTATTATCTGATTTATAATATATTTTAAATTTTAATTGACAACAGTTTTGTTTAGTTAAAAAGGGTTACTTTAATTGTGTAAAAGTATTTTCGACACAAATATTTGGATTTTTGAATTAATGGTAGTTGCCAATTAATGGTGCTTCAATTTTGCTAGTTCCGAGTAATTGGCACCTATTCCAATTACAAGGAATTCGCAAGGAATTTCAGATTAAACCATTTATTTTGGAAGTACTTTTAAAATTATAGACTAATTTTGTTTATCATTTGTTTTTATTTGAAAATATAAATTTTATCAGTAATTGGAATCCATTAAAGCTTCATATGACAATTACTGGGGACAGCATGACAATTACTGGGTATTAATGTAAGTATATTGTATTGTTTTAAAGTGTTCACATTTTAAAGTAATATGCTGATTTCTTACTCTCAAAAACCTGAAATATGGCATCTTCATCTACAGTAAATTAATTTAAAGCGATTAAACCCAATGCAAAATGTAATTTTTTTAAAAAATATAAACATATGCCAATTACTGGATCACAAAGTGTCATACATTGGTGCTCTAGGTGCCAATTACTGGTGATTTCAGCAACTTTTTATAAATATATTTTTATAAAAATACTTTTTCAATTTTTGTTTGCTTTTAGTGGGCAAAATAGATGCACAGATATGCATTCTTTGATTTAAAACTATTTCCAAGTAAATAGCTTATTTCTTTGTAATGAAAATTTAAGTAAGTTTAACGACAAATTCTTAATGTGCCAATTACTGGGGATGTTACCCTATTAATTATATTACAAAATTGTACTTGTTAAAATTACCTAATTTTGGTGTATTGAAATACGAATACCAGAAATTGTTATGTTTAAAATATATTTCAAAGTTTGTATTTCTGATTTATGCCATTCATTGAGTTATTTCGGAGAAGAAATTTAGATTATGAATCAGCTATATTTTTTTAAATTTTCGAAATACTTTCGGGAGTTTTATATAAGTCGTCTACAAAATTGAAAAAGAAAAATTTGCTAATTTCGTAAATGTGCATGTGTCAGTTTATTATAAATATTCATGTCTGACCTAATATTGAATTCATTGATTTCAAAATTTTTTACAGTCATAAATTTACTAGTTTTCTATAACTTCTGAGAAATTAGGTTAATGACTGCATTTTGTATACAAACAACATCTGTAAAAGAATTGTAAATTTTAAAACAAACTTTTATATCTTTGGGAATATACTTCTTAATCTTATAAAAATACGTATAAAATCATTAACAAGTAAAATGATTTATGGAAGTTGTAGATCATTTTCAATTTTTTAATAATACACAGTTATAACAAATATCTATTTTTAATTTAGTTTATTTTTAACCTCTTAATTATCTAAGATAATTAATCTTTGCTAAAAAATGCAAGTTCAAATGTGTTTTTCACTTGGCCGGAGAACAATTCGCCAACCATTTTTTTTTCGAAATTTATGAAATTGTCCAAATTGGAATTGGCAATAAATTTTGACTTGTAGTGTAAAACTTTATTGCTTAAATAATTGTTCCCGTAATGTAATAATCTAATATAAAAATTGTTAAAGTAATATCGAAATATGATTAAAAAAATTCTGCATGCTTTAGCTTAAATATAAAACTTCCGATTTTACACACAGCTAATGTTAATTAACACAAAACGGTTTAACAGATTTTACAGTTTTTAGAAATAGGTTTAATAATAATGCAATTTATTACTTTTATATCTGAAAGAATATTTCATTAATACTGCGTGACATTCTCCAGTAGTAACAACAGTTATTTCGTAAACCAAAACCCATTAGTTTGGTTCGATTAAATCCCCATTTGTAACTTTCAATAAACAATGCATTGGCTTGAATGGAAATCGATGTATGTTTCTCTATCTGAAATATATTTCATTAGCAGATCGATTTCATATTCAGATTTTCGTAGAAAATGAAATAATTGAAACAAAAATTCTGAATTATTTTATTTTTCCAAGAAATGTAATAAAACACACGGAAAGGGATTTTTTTAAATTATTCTGGAATGATTAATTATCACATCGATAATTAATATTTTTCTGCATAATTAACTTTAGTTGAAACTAAAAGTTCAAAGAAAATCAGCCATGCAGTAATATCTAGAATCTGTTAAGAAAAAGATATTCTCGCTAGCAACAACTATTTTAGCGAAATTTATTAAACAAATTAGAAGATTGTTTTGTTATTATAAAATATCTAAATTTAAATATTTTATTGGAAATATCTGTATAGTAATAAAATCCTAAAACATTTATCATCTAAATGTTGACATTTATTTATGCATACGAGGATTCATTTAGCTGTAGTATTTCTAATAATGGGCAAAGACATTTCGAGATGGCATAACTATGTATCTTGGTGTGGTGATAATGGTGACTGGAAAAATAAAATTCCATGCTTATATTCGCAAACGGGTTCGTGTTATGATATCACTTGTTTTTGTACATTTGATTTTGTATTACGACACTCTAATCGAAACCCACTGCCACTACTAGCAATAGTTTTTTGCATATTGTATTCATTCTGATACATTGCTGTGCTCTTGTAAATTGCCCCCTGCCGAGCAGAACACAGCTTTTTTTGTTTATCATTTTTGTTTTCTTGCTCAGGTGTAATCTATTTACAGTCCTTTGATGAATGGTTGCTAATTTCAGTTTTATTATGGTGTGAAATTTTGAGTCTGCTGAATACATTTTAACATTGTACACTACATATTATTTATGTGGTTACCTGCAACAAAAGCGCTTGTCAGTTGAATTTTAAGTGTTTTTTTTTTTAATTTTAATCTTAAAAACTTGTTTTAAACCTTTTTGGATTACATATACATTAAAAAAATTTTATACATTACATTTTATATAGTTAGGGGAGACTGGGGTACAATGGTCCACTTTTGCAAATTTTGACTGTTCACTCTTAAAGTATTAATTTTTTTCTTTTGATCAAGTACATGCATGTTACCTATACATCAAAGTTTATACTGCATCAACTCAAAAATAATAATTATGCATACTTTTTTAAAAATATTTTTTTAAATAGCAAGTGACTTAGTGGACCATTGTACCCCAATGCCGGGGTACAATGGTCCGCAGCATGGGGCTCTATGGACCACTTGTAATTTGAATAAAAATATATCAGTTGAGTTCATTTTTTAACAATAAGAAAGATAAAACTATATCATAATTTGTTTATTCACATTTTATTACTCATTTTTATTTGTTTATTCACATTTTATTATTCATTTTTATTTGTTTATTCACTTTTTTAACTCTAACTAAAGTAACATTTTTTTTTCTTAATATTTTTTATCATTAAGTCATTATACGGGTCGCAGATTGAACAATTAGGTTTATTATCATCCACAATACATTTTACAGCCTGTTCCATAACGTCATGTGGCACAGAACCTCTATTGGTTTTCCTAGGCTTGTTTCTTGGCATTGCTAAAAGAAATATGAAAAATAATATGTATCTTTTTTTACAATGATGCCATTTAAAATTAAATATAAACCTTCATAATAAGAAATATATATATCTAAATATATGACTAAGGAAAAAATATAATAAATTTTTCCTGTTTACTTTACATCATCTGTATTTTTTTAATGAATTTTACCTTATTTAATTATTATATCCAGATACAAACTAGTAGGTAGATATAATTTTTGTTTTTCTCATTCTACTACTTTATTTAAATCTAACTTATTATGGATGCATATATGCATAAACGCAGGAATATTGAATTAACAAATTATATGAAATTTAAAAAAAACCCTCAAATGCACAAAATATTTTGTTTACTAATTTTTTGGTGTTCAATTTGGGTTAATTTTTAAATTTGAAAGCTTATATTATATAGATAAATCTTTCAAAAATGCATTTCACAATATGAATCATTAATTAATTCACACACAGAAATAAAATAATTCATTAATTCTTAATTTGGGCTAATTTTTATGTTTGAAAGCATATATTATACAGATAAATATATCAAAAATGCATTACACAACATGAATCATTAATTAATCTACACACAGAAATAAAATAATTTATTAATTCTGAATTTCACATATAATATTTAACTTTTAAAAACATGGGATACAAAACTGGCGTACAATGGACCATGGTACATTGTACCCCAGTTTCTGATGGTCCATTGTACCCCATATGGAAGTTTGACAAAAACTTGATGATAAAAAAAGAAATTTAGAATTCTATTATTTTAGCTATAATAACTATAATAATGTATTGTCTTACCTTTTTATTTTGCCACACAATGTCTTTCAAATTACAAATCTGTAATAAATAAATGAAGATATGTTTCACTGAAATATTTACTTTTGCCTTACTCCCCCTGTGTCAAATCAATTATCAAGCATAAAATGGCTAAAATGTCAGCTATGCACATGGTTTCAAACTTCTTTTTACCACTTCATGACTGCCATCTATATACTAAAATATGAAGCTTTCAAAAACAGAATTAATATCAAAAATAGGGGGTGGACCATTGTACCCCGTGGTCCATTGTACCCCAGTCTCCCCTACACTATCTTGTCATTGAATAAAGATCTATTATTGAAAAAGTAATGATACCCTGAAACATTCAAAATTTAAAGACATCTTTTATGAAAGATATACATTCTTGCAAAAATTCCTGCAACTTTCAATTTCTAATATTGATTTATTCTTTTTTTATATATTGAACACTTTTATAAGCGATCATTTTAGACATAATGATATTCACTCTCTATGTTACTCTGTTCTCTTAAAAGAATTGCTTTAGCTAAGAATTTTCTTTCTTTTAGAATCTACAAATACATGCCTTATTTTTTCACTCAAAGAACAACCATTAAAATAATGCCTCTCCTTTTTGAAATTCTCCTTTGTAGAAAAAAGAATGAAAAATACAATTTTTCACAAAAGTCGATTTTAGTGTTAATAAAAGAAGTTAGGACAGAATTACGAACATAAAGTTAAAAAATAAATGCATCACAAAGAGTGTGGATTTAAAAAATTGATTTTATTTCATAGTAATGGCAGAAATAAAAGAGATGATATAGATCACATCTTACTTCCCACGTAAGAAAAAAAATTATTTATATATATATCTGTAAATGACACCCAAACTTTAAAATTCAGTGCTTCTCTAATTATAGTAGGTATAAATTTTGTATGCAGTATTTTAACCAACATACTATGGTGCTCCTCTGCTTGATTGTGAAAGAATATTCAAGCAGATATAAAAGCTTCAAGAATCAATATAAAAAAAATTATTTTTTTAATAGAAAAACTTGATTATTATAAATAAACTTGAAAATAAAAATAACAAGATAACTAAATGGTGAACAAATTTGTTTTAAAGTTTAAAAACTATACAAACAATAAAATAAAGTTAAGAAAATCATCGTTTCGATTTTCATGTGAGATGTTCATCAGGAAAACTCAGTTTTGCATCTTCAAAACAGAGTAAAAGCATCTTGAAATTTAAAAGTCCATCATATTACCAGTCAATTATTGCTTAGACTAATGATAAACAAGAAAACATGCATCCAAAATTTATCTACCAAAAGTTAGAATAAATAGTTAAATGATTTAACGGAGGAGAATCATAAGGCATGATCTCAAGTTAAAAGGTAAAGGATGAATAAAACAAGTTGAAAATTGCACGTGAAGCGTAGAAAATGAGGTGCGTACGAAACGAAATTAAAAAGATATTCAGATCTTGCTGTTATAGTATACAGAACTTCGGATACAGTATAGTGATCGAAATCTTTTTTATGTTCCTGTAAATATACAGAAAGTAACTTTTATTACACCTCATCAACGTATATCATATTCATAAAGCATGAAATGGTATAATTAAAACACGCCCCAAACAATGTTTCCCCGTATAGCATTATATAATGGAATACTTTTGTGTGGCCCTGTAAATTAATAAAAAATATTCTTTGCACCACAGATTGTATAGAATGTACATTTTAGTATATATTTTATAGATACATATCAATTTTATTATGTTCGAATGAGTGTCATACCATTAAAAGGCATTTGAAACTTTTTCCCTATTGACCGCAATGTAACGGAATATTTTTGATTGTCCCTGTAATTGATCTATGCATTCGATTTTCATAAAATTTGAAACGACTCGACCAAATTATACAATAATTATATATTTTAAATTTTAAGCTATTAAAATGCATTTGAAACTTTTTTCCCTATTAGCCGTAAAATAACGGAAATATTTTGATTGTCGCTGTAATTCATCTATGCAGCCAATTTTCATAAGATTTGAAATGACTCAACAAAATTATGTAATAATTATATATCTTAAATTTCAAACGATTCAGTTGGATAGTTTTTGCGTTGTTACATGCGGATAGATGGACGGACAGACTGAACGACATCTTTAGGTGATATGTATTTAAATAATTACGAACGCACCTAACTAGTCGTAAAAGATTATTTTAACATGTACAACCAAATATCAGGGATATTAAATGTTTCATTTAATATCTTCATTTCTTCTCATTTTTATTTTCAAGTTTATTTTTAACATTTCATAGTGTAAATGTCTAGCTGTTTCACTGCTAATCTTTTTATGTTTCGTCAGTTAAACAAGATAAAAAGTGATAACTGAATGAATTTTTATTCTATTTTACATCTAAGCTTGAATGTTCTAAGTCATTTATGAAGTGCAGTGATATCTCGTGCTTAAAATTTTAATTACTTTTTGAATTACTGCACACAAAATTTACGAGCTTCCCTATTAAACAAGTACTTATTTGATTTTTACGTTCGTTACAATTAAATAATTAGAATAGACTAAAAATAAATTTTAAAGTTCAGTGTCACTTTTATGACATATTTTAAAATATACAATACTTTTGAAGTTACACATATTATTATAAACGGTTCATGTGAACTTATTTTATATTTTATAAATAACTTTTCAAATTTTACAAATCTTTTGTTCTTCAAATATAAATATAAAGCATGAAGAAAGGATTACGTTATAGCTTTTCTGCTGCTTGTTCAATTTTCAGTGGAGCAATAAATAGTAATAAAAATAATAAGCGTATTGATTGTAATTAAGGCAATTCTATAAAATTTTGAAAATAGCATTTATTTTTCTGTCCCCGAGAAAAGTGCTTTTGTACCAATATATTTCATCTGGTCCGATGTGTCAATCCCAAATTATTTTGTATGTCATACAAGTTAATACTTAAAAGTTTGCTATCACAGTGCCAAAAATACATGGAAATCTATGCCTAGCATAAGGATTCTAAAGGTATGAAATTCCGTTAATTAGTTCTTCAGATAGATGTAGGGAAGAGTGGGGATACTTGAGCCACAACTATTATCTCTACAGTTGGTTAATTTTTCTTTCTAAAACTGGCAATATGGTAACATACTTATAGTTCTGAACATGTAAAAAAGAAATCACATACCTTGGTATCATTTTGAAAGTATGGTGATTAATAGTTGTTTTTTCCCTATCTCAAGTAAATATTTAGGTGCATGGTTTTTAATTTTTTTGTATTAAAAGTTTTGTTTAAAGTTGCAATCATATAGATAAATTTGATAAGTATAATTTCAATTGTATTTTGAATCTAAACTAGTTCAAATAGCTCCATGCATTATTTAGTAAAACTCTGATAAACAAAAATGGTGGTAATGGGGATACTTGAGCCAGAGAAACTTGAGGCATGGCTCAACCATCCCCACTAGAAAATTAGACATGGATGAAACAAACAAAACATAAAATTACATCCTTATATTCACTAATTAATTTTTTTCTGGATAAAAGGGAGAATAATTCTTTATTTAATTTTTTTCTTTAAAATATAATGACTTAGAAAAAAATGTTTAAAAATGTATATTTTTTAATGAAAATATCCATTTTGTTTTTCATTTTGACATTCATCATTTTAAAAACTGTTTTAGATGACATAATCTCTAATAATTCAATTAGTCAGGTCCAGCATATTAAAATATTTATTTTTTTATATATAACATATTAAGATTAATATTTTATATTGAAATTGTAACCTCTTCTGTTACTGTAAGTTTTTTTTCAATCAAAGAAATGACTATTGTCACCAACAGAGGGCACTACTGAGTTACCATGTAGCTAAAAGTAAAAAGATGTTGCAATGATCCTTCGATCACCAGTTATAACGACAAAAAATTATCGTATTACAAGCTTTGTTTTCTCAATTGGTTTTGAAGGACTTAATGTATCATAATTTATCATTCTGTAAAATATTTGTCCAAGAATAAAGCGAAAAAAATTATTTTTGTAGGTTTTTTTCCAAACTGGCTCAAGTATCCCTTCACCATGGCTCAAGGGGATATGGCTCTCATGGGGATACTTGAGCGCCACGATGTAAAACAAAAAGTAAAAATTTATTTGACATAGAAAAATAGTTCAAAAATTATTGAAAGTGGTTTTCAGTTCAAGAAAAAATATCACATTTTCATTTTCAATATTTTATTTTGTTCTAAAAAGTTATAAAAAGTTAAAAAAATTAAAATTTAAAAAGTGGCTCAAGTATCCCGATCTTCCCCTACCCGTAAATCGTGTAAATCCTGCAAAATATCAACACCACGTATTGGGTGATGTTTATAAATACCTGATCAACAAAAATTTATGTCAACATCAAACTGAATTTGTAGTTTGATGAAAATCCGTGCATTAATTTTTCAAATAGAAGTTTTGCGGAAATTGTGAAAAATCAATCATAGCAGTGCCATCTATTGGAAAATTAGCGTCAAAACATAATGAACTACAATGTTTATCAAGGTATACCTGAATCTGAAATTCGATAATAATTCATGTATTAGTTCTGGAACAGAGCTAATGCTTAAATCGTGAAAAATACAGCATAGCAGAGCTACCTTTTTGGGCGATTTACACCAAAAAGTCATCAACATGAATTCATATTATGGAGTAACTGAATAAGCGAATATCAAGTAATACTCTGTAAAAAAGTTTACAAGATTATTAACTCCAAATTTCATTCTTGACGATCTAATAACTTAAAGTCAGATTGTAAGTTCTTAATATCATCAAACGTCTATATTAATCTTTTTCCTGCAGATTACTCTCCCTTTTATATTTATTACTTGTAGTTCGACGATTTTCTATAAAAATAAACATTTATACGTAAAAATTACATCACGTATTACGTAACGTTGAAACATGGTATAAACGTTTTGCTTTCTTCTTTTTTATTATATTGGATATTTTCACTATAACTCGACTCATTTTACAAGTCAGTTTATAAACTTACTGTTTGTACATTGTGAAACAAAATATATGTAAATTTGTATTTTACGTTTCTCAATTATCTGTTGCAATACCATAAAAAAACTAAACTCTTCATTTTGATTTGAAAAAAGAAATAATAATAATGACTAAACAATATAAAGGCATTACTATCACATATATAAATTTGTAAAGGAAAAAAATGATGAATTGTAAAAATAATCATAAAAAATTTTTGGTTCAAATCTTTTCGTGTTTATGCATAAAACGGAACATTTTAATGTTAAAACTGTTGTTAGCTTTCGTTTTTTCAAAAACTAAAACAAAATCACTTCACCTTTTTTCATTCACGTATAAAAACATTTCATATTTATTTACTTAGAAGGTGTCACAAATAAAAATTAAATTAAAGAGTTGACATGTTTCGGTTCATTAATAAGAACCGTATTCATAACATATAAAATCAGTAGAAAATTAAATGACACTGGATATAAATATAATTTAAAAATCAAAACAAAACATTGCGCCCGCTATGATCGTGAATATAGCCATTGCCAACGCGGCATATAAATATAATAAATTTTGACCATATATTAAATTTAAAAGGAACATTTTAGTTAGAATACGCCAGTTGAGAAAGACCATTTTATGAAAATATTTTGCTTTTTGCGTCTAGTTTTCTTATTTAACGGTGTATTTTAACGTGTAATCTATTTCAGAAAATGGTTGTTTTTAAAACCTTACAATTTTCAAGAAAATAATATATTATAATTTTGCATTTATTCGGTATGAACTCTACGAAAACTAAATTTGTATATATTTTAGCATTTTACATTTTTTGTGTTAAATTTTAATCTAATCAGATAGATAATTAATATAAAAAATATAAATAGTCCATAAAAGTTATATTTATAAAAAATACTTAACTGTATCTAAATAAAATACCTCTTGGTGCTTCTAGACTAAAAGAAAAACCTGTTATATTTTGTTTCCAACATAATATGCATGCGAAACAACAGTTAGGAAGAAAATTTACGATCTAAGGCAGGACACTTGTATAGATTTGCTTTCTTTTATGGTACAATACATGTTGTGTTTTGTATTCAAGTATTCATTATTTTCACCAAATGTTACAAGAAAAAAAAAAGT
Source organism: Maratus speculifer (assembly GCA_964019185.1). Taxonomy (NCBI): domain Eukaryota; kingdom Metazoa; phylum Arthropoda; class Arachnida; order Araneae; family Salticidae; genus Maratus; species Maratus speculifer. The sequence continues at coordinate 118,679,553 of OZ025291.1, forward strand.
CTAACGAATTTCTTCTGTAAGTCCGAGTAACTATGGAAATTTTGCACTGTGTACAAATAAAAACCTATAATTATGTTAACATTAGGTGATTGATCAACCATAGTTCAAGAGAGAATTTACAATGCAAGTCAGGATACATGTATCGATTTGTTTTTTAGTAACGATTAGTCGGTAAAAATAGAATTTTACTAACTGATAATTCTCAAACATCCAGAAATCAGTTTAATCACTTTTTTTACATCCTAAATGAGGGACATGAAGCTTATCTCATTAGGTGTGTTCGTAATTATATAAATACGTAGCACTTGTAGTCGTCATCAAGTCAGTGCGTCCGTTCGCGTATAACAGCGCAAAAAATACCCAACCGAATATTTTGAAACTTTAACTATATTACTACTGTAGTATATTCTAGAGTCATTTAAAATGTTATGAAAATCCAATAAATTGTTCAATTACAGGAACAGTTAAAATTATTTCGTTACATTACGGCCAATGTGAAAAAAACATGAAGTGCATTTTTTGTTGAAATGAGTTTTATATTTAACTAAATTTTTGCATATTACAATGCATGTATAAATGCTGTAGATCATATACAGGACTTACACAATTCATAAGGGTTACTGAGTATGATCGAAAATAGCTTAAAAGTGCTTTTTAAATGAGTTATGTATTTTTACGCTGAGCTACTTTTATTTATTATAGTAAGACATGTTTGTAGGACAACGATAAAATGATGTATCAGGCCAAGCAAAGAGCTGAATATTTGGCCGACTATGGATGATAATCTCTTGAAATGTGATTTAGTAGACACGTGACACGTGACACGTTATGTGACACGTGTCTGAGTCTTAATTAAATTTTAGCTATACAGCTGCGTGTATATTAAGGTAGTAGGTAAATTACAGGCTGTAGAAAGTATTCAAGAATGCTCTCATTCATATACATTGCTGAATTGAAAATTACAAATTCTGCAACAAATGCACTGTTGACACTTTCCAACATAGCGCTAAAGTGTTTGTGAATTCGTTTTGTCTGGCTGCCTGGCTGCCTGTCGGTCCGAACTCTAACTTAAGTCAACATGATTGGATTGATCTGTAATTAATATATGTTATTGAGATTTACTATGAGATGGCGGTATTAACAACGCAAAACTGCGTCCTGCGCGGGTTAATTGGGGTCCTCGGACAATGAAAGTCCCATTCTAAATTTTCTCTCAGCTCGGAACTGATTTGGGGTTACTGCTTCTGTGAGTGATTGATTTAGGCTTTTTATCGCTAGATTGGCTAAATGAATTTATTATTTATAAAGAAAATAAGGACAGTATTTCTACGCATTTTTTCAGTGAAGAAAATAAGCACCGTATTACGCGTTTTTTAGTGATGTTTCAGTTAAACACCAAAGGAGAAATCGTGTAAAAAATACTTGTTAAAATTGTACTTTTTTTCTCCTAATAAATATTTCATCTTTAATAACGGAGAAATTTCCTGAGCCAGAATAAATCTATAAAAAATATTTAAGACAATTTTTAATTAAATTTTTTTTTTGTTTAAATCTTGGAATTGCATGATATACAAATATATGCAGCAAGTAAAATACATGGTGGTCATAAAATAACTTTGCCGGTATATGGAGCTCTAGCCCCAGTCCGTTCAACCGATCGAGGTGAAATTTCATATATAGCTATTTATAGGTATGAGCTCGAGATTTTCTGAACGGCAACAAAATGGCACTCACGGTTACGGTTATAGTTACAGAAACTCGAAATTTTCCAACGGCAACACCCATTTTTTTCATCGCAAAAAGATAAGCGCATGCGAAAACCCTAAAGAGCGTTGGAACCTTACGTATATAGCCAGAAACGGACACGTTATGCACGCACAAAAAACTGTTCTGCGAATCCCCCCCCCCTCCTATAAAAAACATGATTGGCGCGCAAGGAGTAAATTCGCATATGACACAGATTCTTTTTATCCGTTTTCTACGCTGACTATCTGGCAAGCGACGTTCCGTGATTGGTATTTTGTCTCTGTCATATTAAAATTTTCTGCGTGCGCCTTGGTAGTGTTTTTTGGGGGGCCGTTCGTAGAGCCGATTTTGTGCAAGCATAACGCGTCCGTTTATTGCAATAACCATACCGTTCTAGCGCTCTTTAGGGTTTTCGCATGCGCTGATCATTTTGCGATGAAATAAAATGGGTGTTGCCATTGGAAATTTTCGAGTTTCTGTGAACCGTAACCGTGAGCGTCATTTTGTTGTCGTTCAGAGAATCTCGAGCTCATACCTCTGAATAGCTATATCTGAAATTTCACCTCGATCGGTTGAACGGACTGGCCGCTAGAGCTCCATATATCGGCAAAGTTTTTTTATGACCACCCTGTATTTATTGATTATAATGTTATTAAAATGAAATATTAGTTTTTTATTTTGAAAATTTAACTCTCCTGAAATTTACAATATGTTTATTTGCAATTGATAAGAGTGTAAAAATGAGACAAATAATTTTAAAACTTTTTAAAAATTATTTACGCTTTTGAGAAAAATATGTCAACATCTGATTTACATAACGCGTATTTATTTCGCTATACTGCAAGGGGCTCGCTATAATGAATTTTACCAGTTTAAATAACATGTGAGGCAAGATTAAAGAGAGATAGTTTGTATTATGCTTGTTACCATTTTGATGCCTAATTACATTATTAAAAAAAAAAAAAAAATCAAAGTGCTCCGATAAAAAACACTTAAAATGTGGAAAACAAATAAGAGTTTATCTTATAATGACATATTCTTTATTAGTGTAAGAATTTAATAAGAAATGAATAGAAATCCTGATTTCCTAAATAAAAATTGGACACACCCTTTAATAAAGTTAGATTCTGCTTTACAAATAATGTTAAACTTTGATTGAATCTTGCTTTAAAATAAAGACGAAAATTTAGTTAATTTCAATCAGATATTAAAGAAGTAATATTAAATAAGTAAACTATCTTTCCACTAAATTTATCCAATTTTGTGCAAAAAATAAATACTTCTGAAAAACATTTTTTCAAAGAAAGGGAAAAATAGTCTTTTTTTTTTTTTTTTTTTTTTTTTTTTTTTTGTGTGTGTGTGTGTGTGTGTGTGTGTGTGTGTTAATGGCCTAGATTACTGTCATGGGCTCATGTAGAGATCTGCTCGACCCGAGGCCCGTTCCCGGCCCGATACGACTACATGAGGTAAACCTTTTAAACTGGTCAGGACAACCCGATTGACAAAACAAATGGGACGGGCCTTCAAAAAAATTAAGCGGACCGTTTGGAACTGTTATAAAAATTTAGACAAACCCGATGAAATACAAACTATTTTAAATGGATATGGCTTTCTGGAAAATAAATTTAAATATTTTGCACAACCCGATGCGTGTTTGACATACATCAATTAAAAAATATAAGAAGTACAGCCGTTATAAAAATGTAAACAAAGCTGATGAAATACGAACCATTTTAAATGGATATGACTTTCTGGAAAATAAATATAAATATACTGCACAATCCGATGCGTGTTTGACATACATCAATTAAAAATATAAAAAGTACAACCGTTATAAAAATTTAAACAAAGCCGATGAAATACGAACATTTTAAGGCTACAGTGGACTCTCAAAACTAATTTTTTCAATTTTCAATGAATTTTTTTTTTTTAATTTCTGGAAATAATCATAATATATATATATCTTTTATTTCACATTTTTTTAAAAACTATATTCAATAGTTTTTGAGATACAGATTTTTCTTTTTTAAATTAAAAAAAATGGCAATATTTCAAAATGCTCCATACAAAATTCTTTATGCCCATTTTTTCTGATTTTTTGATTAAAATGCTCTCTATGTATGTGTTAACAAATGTTACTAAGCATTTTTAGCATATTACTTCTAAAACATTCTAAAAAATGTTTTTAACTTAATTCTTTTGTATTTTCCGTTAAAAAATCATTAAAAATTTCATATAACTGAAATTTAAAAAATTTACATGCGTCTAAAAAAATTATTTCTAGTAACATTTGTTAACACATACATAAAGAGCATTTTAAACAAAAAATCAGAAAAATTGGGCATAAACAATTTCGCATGGAACATTTTGAAATCATGAAAACGACGAAAATATTCATTCTGAGAAAAACAGGTTTTAGTAACTACAGTGGTTATAATTGCTTAATATTTTCTTACTGACACAGTTTCAGCTATTAAGGGGCATAATATCATTTCTAGCTTATATGTAAGTGTTTTATGTTTTTATGGTAAATTCACATAAAATATGTGGCTTCGACAGTAATTCATGCAAACGACGTTAAGTATCTGAATTAAAAAAAAATCTTCTCAAAAGTAACATTTTGTATTTTCTAATGGAATTTTTTCAAATTTTACTAGAAATATTCATGGTATAAATACCTCTTATTGTAAAAATTTTTGTTAAATATACTAAATATTTCTAATATTTTAAATATATTAATATTTTTTAATTTACGCTTAAAAGATTGGGACCAAAAAGCAATTCCTCTAAATACATTATAAACAAATGCTTAAAGAAACAGTTAAAAGTTACAGTTAAAGTATTGTTTTGCGAAATCACAAAATTAATAATTTCAGTGCAAAATAACATTTTGTTTATAAAACTAAAAACTAGGCTAAATTTTACGGATGTGAATCGGCAAAAAAGTTAACAAAGGGGCGTAGCACAATCAGCTGATTGGACAAAAATGCTTCTAATTCTAGTAAAAATAGACAAAATTGAAAAATTCTTTTTGTTTTCAATAACAGGGAGTTCATAGTATTCCATTTTTCAGTGGTTTAAATTTTTCTTAAAATAAATAAACTATCTGTCGAGATATAAGCGATTCTTGTCACATGACAACATGTTTTTCTCTTTTCCCTTACTAAAGTGTCCGGAAACATTAGAAAGAAACGTTTTCAAAAGTCTGTTTTTATTATACAGCTTCAAAAGTTTTGATGTTTTTAACCTTTTGTTTTATTTTATTCTAAACTGCAATAACTACATTAATTATTTTAATGAGTGTTAATTTGAATGCTTAAAAGTCTAAGTATTTAAGTGAATATTAATGTTGCTATTGTGCATGTTCTATTTTTCAAACGCACGGGAATAAAAAATATAGTGTCATATTTTAAATATAAATGCAGTATCGTTCTATATTAAAAAAATAACTAAACGCTGTCATCGCTTATAACATTTATTTTTCTAAACTGTTGATCTTTTTTGTTAATATTAGGAAAACTGTCATGTACAATAATATGAAAATTGATCTTATTATAGAGAAATGATTGAAAAACATGCTGATGTAGACGTTTTATAAACAGAATAATTATTTTAAGATATATTTAATGCTAAAGTTCAAATTATTAAACGAGTTTTTATACATCTAAAACATTTTTAGATCATCTTATACATTAGAGCTGCATTTATTTCTTTATTTTGACTAATTTTTTGAGGATTTATTTCTTTTTTAAATTTAAATTTTCAGCATTTCGAAAGATATTTTTTAGATATTTTAGAAAAGGGTATTATTTTACTTGTTACTAACTGCATAAACAGCGCAAGGAATAAGATTTCTTTCGAATTAAAAATTTATTTAAACATGACTATTATAAAAGGAAATAAAAAGAATATTGCCCTGTTAAACTGATGGCATTGAGCTCACAGGCTACGCATACTAATTGTACATTACAGCCTTGTATTTTCGTTAATTTAGTTCGAAAAAAAAATTAAGAAGGGGAAACAGCTCTCCCTTTTCTCCTTTCTTATACTTAATCATTGAACTTCCTAAAGTATCAAGTACATGCTTTATCATATTAAAAAATCTATATCAAAAATTCAGAGCAAATCGGATAATTCTTAATAAAAACCCATTTAGCATTTATATAATTTAAGAGGAGTTATTCCCCTCTTTTATACTTAACCATTAAACTTCCAAAACTATTCAGAGATTTGAACGAAATCTGACAATTCTGATTGAAAAATCCATTTATGCAAGTTAAGGGGAGGGGCATTAGAACCCCCGTTCCCCCTGTTTATACTTATTCAATGAACACCTAATAACAGCCCCGGACTCGCCTCATCAGAATGATCCTATATCTAAATTTTGAACGAAAACTGTTAATTCTGCATGAAAATCCCGTTTATATCAATTAAGGGGAGGGGCATGAGCCCCCCGTTCCCCCTGTTTATACTTATTCAATGAACACCTAATAACAGCCACGGTATCGCCTCATCCGAATGATCCTATATCTAAATTTTGAACGAAAACTGTTAATTCTGCATGAAAATCCCGTTTATATCAATTAAGGGGGGGGCATGAGCCCCCCGGTCCCCGTTTTTATACTTATTCAATGAACACATAATAACAGTCACGGAATCGCCTCATCAGAATGATCCTATATCTAAATTTTGGACAAAAACTGTTAATTCTGCATGAAAACCCGTTTATATCAATTAAGGGGAGGGGCATGAGCCCCCCGTTCCCCCTGTTTATACTTATTCAATGAACACCTAATAACAGCCACGGTATCGCCTCATCCGAATGATCCTATATCTAAATTTTGAACGAAAACTGTTAATTCTGCATGAAAATCCCGTTTATATCGATTAAGGGGGGGGGGGCATGAGCCCCCCGTTCCCCCTGTTTATACTTATTCAATGAACACATAGTAACAGTCACGGAATCGCCTCATCAGAATGATCCTATATCTAAATTTTGGACAAAAGCTGTTAATTCTGCATAAAAAAACGGGTTTATATCAATTAAGGGGAGGGGCATGAGCCCCCCGTTCTCATGTTTATACTTATTCAATGAACACATAATAACAGTCACGGAATCGCCTCATCAGAATGATCCTATATCTAAATTTTGGACAAAAACTGTTAATTCTGCATGAAAAACCCATTTATATCCATTAAGGGGAGGGGCATGAGCCCCCCGTTCCCCCTCTTATACATATCGAATGAACTCCAAAAACTAATCAGGGAAGCGCCTTATCAGGATATACCTATATACAACATTTCAAGTGGATCCTATATTTTTATCACGAGTTATCGCGTTACGCACGAACGCACGTACATACAGAACGGACGGGCACATAAGCTCTCAGGCTATGATAGCCTGTGAGCTAAAAACTTTCATTTTAAAATTAAATTATTACATATTAAAAGGTGGAAAACACTGAAAATTAAAATATAAAAAACTACATTGAAAAGAGATTTTTTTTAAGTAAAAGAAGGAATTCAGCAATATTCATTAAAAGTCGCAAATAAATGAGAGCTACGTCAAATTTAAAGTTTCGAATTAATTATACTGCCAAACAGTTAAAATTAAAAAAAAATGTATTTACACGCACACGAGAGGTTTATTTCATATTTTGAAAAAATCAATTTAACTATTAATGTTAATTCTAAGACAGCGCAAATAATATTTTCTTTCTAACGATAAACATAATTTTGCGTGAATATTATGAAAAGAAAGAAAAATTTGCTGAAAATTACTTCAGATTTAAAACGTAGCATTCAAAATCACTTATTTAAAATAATTTTCTTATAGCATTGTTTAAAAATACAGAGAAGGAAGATTGTGTTAATTAAATACATTTTATACTCGCTGATTTTGAAAATCTTTAACAATCTTACTTAATCAAACGGAAAATAGCAATTAATAGCAGCTGATTCGTCTTTGTACCTCTCCTCAAAAATAAATAAATAAATAAATAAACACTCGTTTACATTGTAATCGCATTTTTTTTTTATTATTATAATTACATTTTCCACAAACTTTACAAATCCGATCAAATTAACTCATTTTTAGAGTCGGTACAGGGTTGACGAACGTAGCTCGTAGGGGGTATTAAAATATTCTTAATTATATGTCGAGGAAAATCTGAATTTTTTATAGAAATTGAGTCAGGACGGGCCTGGTCTTGAAATTCTGTCCCTAGCTGATCTCTAGTTTCGGTTTTAGTTTTCAAAATAAGGAATCTGATAATTAGGGTAGAAAAGGAGCATCGTCAATTAAGTTAAAGAAAACTTTAAGAGCGGTCTTAATACTACGCTACGCTTCAATTTTCATGCAAGCTGCAAACCTGACAATCAAGATTTAATTTTTCATTTGAACAATAGGTATGAGATACCAGAAATTTTGAGGGGAAAGAGAAATTTTTGAATGTTACTTTAAACTTTCTGTTTAGCGATTTTCATGTATAACGAAATAAAAAGTGTGTTTAGTACTTTAAAAAACAATAAAAATATGCTACATTATTTTTGTGTACAGAATTTTTTTAAAAATTTACTCTTATAACAATGGTTTAAATTTAAAATAGCTGTCTAGAGGCACAACCAGAAATAGTCTCTCTGCCATGTCCTGTATATACTATATGATGCTAATAAAGATTTTTTTGAGTACTCTTCAGTTTATGACCTATTACAACTCCATCCCAGAACTTTCCTCTGTGATTATCCGTGTCATTCGCATAATAAAAAAATAGCCAAAACAATATTGAGGTATTTCATATATTCATTAGTGGAGTAAACAAAGAGATTTCAGCTTTAAAATACATTCCAGAAAATTTAAAAACTGATAAGATGTACAGAAAACCTTTGTGTTTAAGTAAAAGTATGATGCGTGAAAATCAAAGCAGTGAAAAGTATAAGTATGTTTCAATGAACGAAATTGTTCATTTTATGAGTAAATATGATTCAAAGCATCTCTCAGATGATGGTACTGGCAGCGCCACTGATTGATCCAAGATGTAATATAAATGAAAATGAAAAACGATTAAATGTATAAATGTAAAACGATTCCGTAAGATATACTGAATACAAAGGTCCTAAGAATGTGTGTTTGTATACTTCATGCATTGAATTTTCCAAATCAAGTTTTGATACATATTGGTGCAGTATTTCATAGATTAGACTTTAATTTACTAAAGGGAATAATTATTTTGTATATCCATAAATACTTATTTTTACTTATTTTTTAGATAATTTGTAATCTTCTGGAAAATGTTTTCTTTTTCTTTTTTTATTGCTTGTTTTATTTTCTCTTAGGGTTGTTCTCAAGTTCCCTCCTCAACGAAGGAGAAAGTTTCTTACATATTGTCTAATTTATTTTTAAACATAAAGTCGCAAAGTTCATATTCAAGACTAGAGTCCTGCAACGAGTAAACCTGGACTAAAACACAATGTAATCGACCAATGCCAATATCTATTATATCCACATTGATTTCTTTTTTTGTATTGATATCAAATTAGCTTATTCTCTTGAGGCACATTTATACTTAAATCGGTTTTCAAGTATACTGCTTAATAAGCGCAAAATTTCCGACACATTTATTAACTCAGTTTTGAATGTAAAGGAAGAAAATTGTGAAAGCTGGCTATGGAAGTGATATCTGATCGAAACGAGTCGTCAATTTTTTATTAAATAAATCGACTTATAATATTGACTTATAAACAATTTTGATCGTGTAGCAACAAATTTTTCTTCTCTCTCTGGGTAGTTTTTTTTCCTTACGTCCAGAAATTCGGTTCAAAATGCCAACTTTGAATGTATTTTCTAAAAGATCATTTATGTTTGCCAAAAAATGGAAAACGTCTGTCAATTAACCCTTTATCTACCGATGGTACTTATAAGTACCATTAAAATAAGTTATTATAAAATTCTTTTAATACGTAAGTTAGTTGTAATACTATTTAGAATGAGTTACTTATACATTACTTTATCTTGTTCCAAAAGCATTATTGGTTACGCAAAACAAAAATATTTTTAAATAATGATTTATTTTGTCTTTGCATCTTTTCAGCTTTCTTGGTGCTGAGGGAGTGGATGGGGATTTTTCAATGCGGAAATATTTCGATATTTATATTATAAGAACATAATATTTGTACATTTTATAATTTTACAAAATACTAAGAAAATAATTAGAAATAAGGATTTGAGTGGGGTTATAAAAAATTGCACAAAATCCCTGTAAATTCCAATTTAATTAATCCTTCTAAATCCTAAAATCCTTCAAATATTTATTAAATGATTATATAAATCTTTTAATTTAGTTTAAACAATTTGCATAAAATGCTTTAGAATGTAAAATTTTCTTGAATTCATAATGCGTAGATAAAGGGTTAAAAATATTTTTGAATAACATCTGCTTATTTTCATATGTTTCCGAACAAAAATGAATTTAAGCTTGTGTTGTAATGATAGTTGCCCTTTTGGACTTGAGAGCAGTCCTATATTTCGCTTCTGGTAAAATCGTATCCATTGAAAATTATTCATAGGTTATCAGCTTCGTTTAAATTTTTATATCGGATCCGTATTTAAAACTCTGTTCTGCGGTTTTGTTGCGAAAGTTGGCGAAAATTGTCCATCCCTCGCCAAAAAATGTGGTTTTAAGTAACAGGCGAAAACGCATATTTTCTGGTATCTCTCGATCTCCTCCGCTATTGACCTTTGGGAGGATACGGTAAATTATAGCGAGCTACACGCAGGTTCACCATTAACAATAAAGATTTACCGTTCATACTTTATTTACAGAGACACTCAAAAGTATTTCATTACATTATATTGCATGAGGATGTGTCGTAATCGTATAATTCCGTAGCATCTATAGTCGTTGTCAGGTCCGCCCGTTTGTCCGAACCTGCATATAACTCCGCGAAAACTACCCTACCAGATGGTTCAAAATTTAATACATATAATCACTGCAGAATTTTGTCGAGTCATTTCAAAATTTACGAAAATCGAATCAAAACTTTAAAAAAATTAATAAAACTTATTTTATTCTATTAATTCCTTTTATGCGTCATTAATTCAATGATATTCCACTGTAGACAATGATTCTGAACTGCAATGGTAATTACGTCATATTCCAAATGGAGTCAGATTATTTCCAAAATACTGAATTTAATATACATAATCGTAATAAATTTTTTATTCAAGCATTTTTGTATGTAAGCGGTATTAATAAAAGTTTTCTTTATTCTGTTAAATCCTATCATATGTAATTTAATCATATCCCAAAGTAGGTGATGATTATAGGTTGACTTTAAGATTATGTCCTATTTTATGTTCTATTTAATCCTAATTATATTATTTCCGTATTAGTGAATTTAATGCATATATTCGTAATAAATTTGTATTCATGTATTTTTGCATAAGAGTGGAATAATAAATGCCCCAAGATCTGAATGTTTCTAAAAGTATTTATAGTACGAACGCATTTCATTTGTTACGTTTGACTAACAATTTCTAACTCATTTTCTCTGAGCTTTAGACATGGCACTAACAAAATCTAAATATTTTCGGGGTTTTACGAATATTTCGATAATAACTCATAGAGCATTAAATTTACAGAAAAAAATTCTTATTTATGCATTGGAGAGTACAAAATTCTGCATTGACTGATTGCCGTAGACTAAAGATTCCACTAAGAAAAGAGACATAATAATTCAAAAAAGTGATTTTTCCCAAATTTTTCTAAACAAAATTTATAAAATTGGTGTTTTGCGTATCAGTCATCGGTTAAATGAATCTTTTTACTTACAAAAACAGTAGAACGGCACAAACAGTACTGTTTAATAAATAGCTTCAAAATTTAATTACATCAATATGGGAATTTCAGCAATCTTTTCAAACGATGAATGCACTCGAAATGCAACCGATGTTCCTAAATTAAATTTAGTTGTATCGTCTTTAAGCAAATTATTTTTTGAAGTGCATAAATGATTATATATTGAATATTCAATGAAAATAAAGATATCTAAGTAGCTGAAAAATTAAAGAACTGTATGTATACGTATAATTATATATTTTATAAAATGTTAGAATATAACACGATATAATATATTTGAGTATAATATAATAGCGTAACAATATGATAACAGAAAAGCCAGAAAAATAATTTATTTAAAGAAATTATTATACAAGAAATAATAATAAAATTAACACAAATTATGGGAAATACAGGCAAATAAAGCATTTTCAGGACCTTAAGCTGTCTATACTCCTTCCTCTACATGGAAGGCCTCCTCGTGCCTATCTACTTTTTTGTCGTATGCGGTTTGTGGGTCTTCTCCGTGGTATTTGTGTAAAACGCTCCTTACAATGATAACATAGTTGATCATTTAACTTCGTTCTTTCTTCGCAGTTTGTGTAGTGTGTGGTTTCATCGTATTTGGAAATTGTATAAGGCAATAAATTTTTGCTTTGCAGCACTTACTTCTTCAGACGTGGCATATTGATTATAGTAGGCAGTTTGAATATTCTGTAGATGATCTTGATATTCCAAAAGCTTGACAAATTTCATTTTACCTGAAGAAGGCCGATGTAGTATCACAGCCACCAAAAGCACGCTAGAATAGGATATTATTCTTCCCAATCGGCGAGTACTTGAAAATTAATGATGAATGCAAAATACCGCTTGACAATCCTTTCTCAGGTTCCAAAAAGTATATCGTGGATGAGTTATGAGCGAATTCAGTCAAAAGCAGAAGCATATCAAAAGCTTTTCCAAATATGATGTAATGTTCCGACTGTTGATGAAATTGGATGGCTTCCATCACGACAGTAATATCTGCATCTTCTGCAGCTTGCTTCACATTAAAATTGTTTTGCTCCAGTTTTTCAATTAGTATTTTTATTAAACAGTTTTTATTGCCTTCATTTGAAGAGATCTTTTTGTATTATAAACGACATAGTTTATTCAAAGTCAACACTTGCTGCAATTTATTAGTTTTTTCGACCCAAACGCTCAGCAGTCTTGGTGCCATGCTCAGCCGATTCTTTTGGATAACCGTCTTTGCAGCTTTAACATAGTTGTTTTTAAAGTATTCAGTGTACTTGGAAATAATTGACCTTTTTCTTGGTTCCCGATTTACTATATTATGCAAGGAGCCACCATCAATCACTTGGACAATTTGTATAGTTTGTTATAAATCGTCAAGGTGAATGAGCAAATGGTAAAATAGTCACTTTCTCGTTTTCCTTATCCACCGTTAGCAAACAGAGAAGTCGGTCATGGAGCCACTCTTTTCGGTTATATCGAACAAATGATGCCCAAGCCATTGAGAAAAGTTTAAACAAAGAGATGGGAGTCCCCAGGCCTCCACTCTCTTAATCGCCTCTACAAATAGCAGCCTCATGAAATTAACTTCCGAGGCAAATGACTTTTTTTTTTCTGTTCTCCAAAACCGCCCTTGAAAGGCCTTTTCCTCCTCACATCACTTTCTAAAAATTTACAGCCTCCATATTCTTTCAAACATAACACATAGGCTCCAAAACATACATTTCAAAAAGAACATAGTGTACATATAAATAATTTTAATAATAAAATAGTTTTACTATTTTATACTTGGTCTTTAAGATTTCAAAATTATAATAACAAACGTAAATATATGTGCGAGTACTTTTGATTTGCTACATGAGGACATTTTAAGTTGTTGAGCATTAATAAATAAGTAAATAAATAAAAAATAATAATTTATAAATTTTTCCTGGAAATTTTTTGAAAAATGCACTTTTTGATTCATAATATCTTGCTTATTATTGCTAGAAGTTTTAGTCTGTGGTATTCAATCGACGTAGAATTTTATGCTCCATAACTTATAAAGCAGATATATATATATATATATATATTTGCGCGTTTAATTTTTTTTTTTTTTTTTTTTTTTTTTTTTTTTGTTACAGTCGAACTTTGCTTTAAGGGGGTCCGTACACTTTATAAAATAATCGTTTTATATTGGGATAAAATTTTGAAATTTTTTTGTGATGATTAACTATATCATTAATAAACAAAATTACGTGATAAAACTTATGCTATTTTTTTAAGTTTTAATTTTAAATTTATTATAAAAATAGGGTAAATTAAAATTGTTAAAATTTGAAATATTATTTGTAGAGTTTCGTTTTTCATATAAATAAACAGAAGTATATAAGCTTTAGTTTTGATTCAGCATTTTGAAAAATATTAATTAAAAGAAATTAAAATATTTAAAGTAAAAATTTGAAAAAATACTGTAAAAAATATCCGCTTTTTAAATGCAAATACTTTTTCAAAATTAAAACAATCGAAAATGCTGTTCCAAGCTTGGATCATTTATATTAAACAGTTTTTGAATTATGTGTCTGTGCTGTCAAAGCGGCATTTTGAACTAAATTTAATTTAAGATGATTCTGAAAAAACAGCTCTTACAGAAAAATAAAATTAAAAATTCTTAAAAAACGGCCAAAAAATTATTAAACTGGCTATATCTCTAATCATATATATATATATATTGTTGTTGTTGAAATGAATGCACTTAACTTCGAAATCTACCTGCGCCTGTAGGTCAAGTTGACAGGGACTTTATTTTAACTTTATTTTCTCATGTGTCTACATTGCACATAAAATTTTACTGCCTGAATTAAAATTAATTTTTTCATTATTTCAATTTTATATGTTTTCATATTTTGCATGTGTAACTTATTATATAATTTTCATGATTTTTATTTCACGAATATTCTTCAGAAAAAAGTGTTTAAGTGTAATGATAGTTAAATGGAAGTTTCACTGTATTTGTGAAATAAGGAAAAATGTCCAAAAATGTTGAGGACTTCCTGGTGCCTTGTCTAAAGTCCATTAGGAAAAAAAGGATGCACTTCAAACCCTTTTATATGGATGTAAAACAAAGTGATTGAAACGATTTACAGTTTTCCGCGAATTAACGGTTAATAAGGCTCTTTTTTGAGTTAAATTTATTGCCTTAATTGTATTTTCTTGAGTTGAAATATTCATTAGTTTCATTAACTGTTAAAAGCCTAAAAAGATGAAGATCCTAATGAATTTCTTCTGTTATGTCGGAGTAATTATGGATTTTCTAAACAGAAGTATAGCGAAAAAAGTATCGTAAATTATGTTTCAAACATTCCGTGCTTGGTCAAGTGCTATTCAAGAGAAAATTTACGATCAAAGTCAGGACACAGCCATCGATTTGTTTTCTAGCAAAACATAAAATATGTTAATCATTTTGTAATCAAATAGACATTAATGTCATGAAATGATAAGAAAATAACCTTGTCTTATCAATTTTTTTTTCTGTAAATCTGCGTAATTTAATTTTTTAAAGGTGTAGAAACTCCTAAAATAAACTGAACTATAATGATTTTTCCCATTCTAATTAGCGAAGCAACCTAATGTATCTAAAAATTTATTAAATAAAATGATTTAATTTTGTTGTAGTCATTTAAAGCAAAATCTGCAATTATTTCTGGAGCATTATATGCTTTGGAAACGGTAGTTCAAGAGAGAATTTACGACCTAAGTCAGGATACAGATATCGATTTGTTTTCTAGTTGCGCATTATACATGTTATTTATTTTGCATTCAAATATTCATCACTTTCTTCAAATGGTAAATCGAAAAAAGAATTTAAGAAAATGTTAAGTGTTTTTTTTTTTTTTTTTGTGAATAATAACCCAGTTAAGGTGTTCGGGTCTATTTCGACACGACAGACGTTTTCAGAGTTCTTGAGTCTGCGGCTTTTGTACACCAGCATTATTTTAGAGAAATTATTCTTCTGTTAAATCATTTAAATGTTCATATTAAATGAAATGAGATTTTTATAATTAAAATATTGGTAGGAAACTTAAAAGCTCCACATATTTGAATTGATGTACATTCGAAAAGAACACCGCTTAGTTGATAAAAACACAAAGGAAGGGCGATAAAAAAAGAAAATAATTTATAAGCTGCATAGTGCTCCGTCATGCAGAAACATGGTGAAAAAATCGCCACTGATGCTGCTGATCGCCACTGATGCTCATGTGCGATTTTGAAGAAAAATGCTCCATTTTCTTTGTTCTGAACTCATTTTATTGTTTTTTCGCATATTTAATTTTAGGTAAGTGATAATATTTATTGGGAAACTGATAACATAGCTTAAAACATAGGTATGCATACTAACACTTAATGACAAAACTAATTCCACAAACTTAATGAACAAAAATCCTTGCTGACTCGGTCTACATGCGGGGGTAGATTTCGAAGTTGGATACAAATTTCACCAACAAAAACTAAATCAACATTAGAGATAAACCCAGTTTCATCACTAAAATGAACTCTAGGGACCTAAATCTTTAGTGAAAATTCTAATATACACGTATACACTTATGCATATGTATATGGAAAACATTTTAAAATGGCGAAAATAAAATCAGAGAACTTCAAAAAGCTAAAGTATGCCAACATTTCAGTAGACTGGTTTTTATGATATTTCAATATGTGTTTACAAACTCACATGACGTCATATACTCACCTGATTTTCATCCATTATATTTCCAATATGAGATAATATTTGCTTTTTTTTTTTAATTCGACCAAGCTATTTATTTCATTTTCTGTTTTCATCTGGAAATCTTGTTATAGAAAAGTTATGATGTTATATTAAATTTTTTTACATTAAAAAAAATTTTTTTTCATTTTTTATGAGCAAATCTTGCAACAGTAAAGTAATCGTTATAGTAGGAATTTTATTGTGATTTTTTAATTGTTGGCAACTGCTATAATGAAAAATGTTTACTTTTTCCTGTCATTGTTTAGTAAAAGCTGGTTTTGCCAAAGCCATATTAAGGCGGTATTCAAATTTTTGAACCATTTCTAGCCTTTTGGTCCGATTTTGCTCCTTTGTAATAAGCGTCGAGATATTAACCATCTCAATGTATTTGGCGAGTTTGAAGACGATTCGGGCATAATTGCGACTTTTATCGTGCGGACAAACTATAGTACATTTATATATAACTTTTGAAATGGGGGTGATTTTGGGTTCCTGGGATCATATAATGAAAAGCGATAAAGTTACTATTCAAAAGTCGTACCATGATAACAACTGCAATAGGTAGTATTTCTTACGAAATCTACCTAAAAATCTGATATACACCGGTTAGATGATCTTACTGAAACGCCGCGTGGGTTTATTTATAACGCTACATAACAATGAAAACATACTTTACCCATGTACGATAATGTACGATGTTTACAAATAAACGTTTTAATAAATAACTAATGGCATTTACCTTTCTTTACCAGTTGTTTGCACATGTGTATTAAGATTGGCTTTTAGCAATACTGAGAATTTTAATCATATCTTAAGACGATTTATTTGAACTTAAAACATTTCTGAAATGAATAAACCATGGAAAGTATGTTTTGAGAAATATGCATTTCAAATACATTATAATATATTATTTTCATTATTTACCTTTCTGAGAATCTTGAAATTCCATTTTCTGCTATTTACATAGCAAAATACTGATATGAAAATTATAACACTACATTTTAACATAGAAACAGTAACTCTTATTTCTTCTTCTTTTGAGATGTTTCGCTTTCATAACAAATAGTTATATATTAATTTTTTAAAATGAAATACTTCAATTCGATGCTTTAGGTGCGCTCGAGGATTACAAATCCAATTAGGTACGCTCGTATATATGTAAATATGTAGTGCCTATAGCCGTCGTTTAATCTGTCAGTCTGTCCGCATATAACAGAGCAAAATTACCCAACGAATCATTTGAAATTTAAAATATATAATTGTTGCATAATTTCGAGTATTTAAGGACGAGATAGAACAGAGAAATTTATAATAACAGAGTATTACATCCGGGAGTTTGCAACGAAGCCAGTAGGAGTTGAACCCATAGACCTCCTATTCTCTGAAGCGATTGGTGGCATGGTTGCTTAACCACTCGACCACGGAGGCCCCTTCACCTGCAAAGCTAAACATTTTTCAGATCTTTAATGTATCAGTGTTGACAAGCCGTGACTGCCAATATATTTTTTTTTTTACTCAAATTAGATTGCAAAAACGTCTTACCAAAGACAAGCACTTCTAACTCCAGCTTCATTTTTAGTGTACCTAGCAGAAACACCTGCTATGATTTTTCCGATGTATACTATCTTTAAATATATTAATTTAAGACATAAAACAGTACTCAGTAAATAATCGAGGTGGACGAACTTTTACACATAACATATTTAATACACCTAATTCACTGCACACGACATACACACATTGTAAACACAGAACAATTAATCTGGAACGCAGATACATTATGTTCTTTACATAATTCCATGGAATGGACAAGGGGCGCCATCTACAGTTTTTCCTGAAAAGTAAAAGTATAAAATACCACAGCTCTTCCCCACTTAGTAATGAAGTCGTTCAGGAGCTCTTCGATGTCTTCTGGACCGTCTGAGTACCTGTGGAGAAGATGAAGAATTAGTTTTTACATGTTCAGGAGCATCAACTGTAGTACTAGTAGGAACCGACGGTTTTGGGAGAATGTTATCCGAACTAGTTGAATTAGAACTCGAAGAATCAGGATTATGAAAGTCAGTTGGAGTAGGATCTGGAGCCACTGGAACATGAGAGTCAACTGGTTGCGGATCTGTGAAACTTGACTGTAAGGATGGAAAATCATCTTGCTTCACACTTGCATTTTCACTTCTCAAATTTCCTGTAACATTTTCTTCCGAATTTGGATCATTAGTTAAAAAAATATCTTCCCCTACATTAGTTATTTGATCCACATGCCTTTTCCAAATATTCGAACAAACTTGAACTCTGTAATGTAATTTTCCTTCTTTTGCTACGATTCGACCAATTTTCCATTTGGCTTCTGGAGTATAATTTCTTACAGCTACTTTCTGGTTGACTTCAAATTCTTTTACTTTAACTTTAGATTTCCTTGCAGTTTGCTTTTCATGAACAAAATTTGCAACATTCGGCACGATCAAATCTATGTTTGTTCTTATGTGACGTTTTAGAAATAAAGATGCAGGACTTTCCCCCGTTGTAACATGTGGCATCTTCCTGTACTGCATAAGAAAGTTATTCAACTTCATTTGTAAAGTACCTGGTTCCGAAGCTAAGGATTTTAATCCACGTTTGACCGTTTGCACATATCTCTCAGCCTGTCCATTTGTAGATGGATGGTACGGTGCACTAAAATTATGTTTTACACCATGACTTTTTAAGAATATTTCAGATTCTTCAGATGTAAACTGCTTAGCATTATCTGATACCAAAGAAATAGGAAAACCGTATCGTGCAAAGAGAGAAGAAAGACAAATAATTGTATTTTCTGAAGTTGTACTAGGAACTATAAATACTTCTGGCCATTTACTATAAGCATCAACCACCAACAAAAGCATTTTACCGTTAACAGGACCAAAATAATCAATATGAATTCTCTGCCATGGAGCTGTAGGCCATTCCCAATGATGTGTATCAACTTTGGGAGGATTATTTTTCAAATTTACACAAATAGAGCAATTTCTTGCAATATCTTCTATATCATGGTCTATTCCTGGCCACCATACAAAACTACGGGCTAAAGATTTCATTTTCACTATGCCAAAATGACCAAAATGTAATTCCTTTAATATTTGTTGTCGATGAATTTCTGGGATAACTACCCTACAACCTTTTAAAATACAACCATGCTGAAGAGTAAATTCTTCTTGTTTACCACCAAAAAGTAAATTCTTAGGAATTTCTGAACCAGAAATGAGATGCTGAAAAATTTGTCGCAAAAGAGGATCGGTTTTTGAAGCTGAAGCAATAGATTTAGCATTTAAAGGTAAAACAGAAAGCTGATTTATCTGAATGATTTCAGATTCATCAAGTCCCTCATTTGAATTATATTCGTGGGGCAAATCTTCACTACGTAATGGAAGACGCGAAAGTGCATCGACATTCCCGTGTTCAGTAGTTTTCTTATAACGAATGTCATACTGGAACGTTTGTAAATATATGGCATATCTTTGCATTCTAGCAGCTGATAAAACAGGAATACTTTTAGAAGGTGAAAAAATTGAAACTAGTGGTTTACTATCCGTAAACAAAGTGAATCTGTTACCGTACAAATATTGAAAAAATTTCTTAACACCAAATATTATTGCTAATGCCTCCTTATCTACTTGACTGTACCGTTTTTCGGCATTATTCAAGGTTCTGGATTCAAATCCAATAGGCTTTTCAGTATTGTCTGGCATAACATGCGAAAGAACTGCAGAGATACCATATGGAGAAGCATCAGTAGCTAAGATTAAAGGTAATTTTGGATAAATTGGGTAAGCACTCTGTCAGAAGTAATTTCTCTTTTTATTTTTTTAAACGCTTGATCACATTTGTAAGACCAATTAAACTTTACATTCTTTTTAAGCAAATTATTCAAAGGATGTGCAATTGTCGATAAATTTGGCACAAATTTAGCGTAATAAGTTACAAGACCAAGAAATGCTTTAACCTGGGAAACATTTTCTGGCTTAGGGGCATTTACAATTGCTTCTATTTTATCTGGTGTTTTATGAATACCATGTTTATTCACTTTATACCCACAATAAGTAATTTCATCTGCCATGAAGAATGATTTTTCCTTATTTATCCGAATATTATATTTTTTCAATCGTTCTAATACTTGCTTTAACCTTTGTAAATGAATTTTATCTGTTTCCCCAGTAATTCTTATATCATCAATAAAAATTGTAATTCCCTCAATTCCACTTAAAATTTGTTCGATTTTTCTTTGCCATATAGCAGGAGAACTACTAAGACCCATTGGTAATTTAAGAAACTGAAATAATCCTTTAGGTGTATTAATGGTTAATAATTCCTGGGATTCCTCATCAACGGGCAATTGGAGGTATGCTTGATTCAAATCAATTTTTGTAAAATGAACACCACCACTTAAAGTAGCTAACATATCTTCTATTTTAGGCAAGGGATATTTTTCTACTTTCAGATATTTATTTAATGTAACTTTAAAGTCTCCGCATAAACGTATTTTACCATTAGATTTTACCACTGGAACAATCGGGGTTGCCCACTTGCTATTTGTAACTGGTTTAATTATACCAGCAGCTTCTAATCTTTGTAATTCCTCATTGACTGCAGCACGTAGTGCATAAGTAACAGTCCTAGCTTTACAAAATATGGGTGTAGCATCCTTTTCAAGGTAAAGCTCTGCCTTTAACCCTTTAATTTCCCCTACTTTATCAGAAAATAAATCAGAAAAATCATTTAACAATTTTTGCAATTTATCAGAATAATTTACAGTCTCATTAACATAAACAGATCTTAAATTATGTGGAAAAATATCAAATGCAGAGGCCCAATCTCGGCCAAATAATAATGGAAAAGTATCTTCTTTTATCAAATATAATTTTAACTTTTCTGTTTTATTTTCATAAGTAACATTTACTTCAACATAACCTACAGGTTTAAAAATTTCACCAGTTGCAGTTTTTAACTGAACATCTGGGGGAAATATTTTATAACCAGGAAAAATTCTGCGAAATCTTTTTAAAGGAACAGCAGAAATTCCCAAACCTGTGTCCAACTCCATATCTGCTCTTGCTTTATTTTCAATTAACACAGATAATTTAATAGGATTTGCACCTGTATTTTTTATAGTTAATACATTTACTGTATCTACCGAATTTACGTGTTTTTGGAAAGTTTTACTTCTACATACTTTTCCAATATGGCCTTTTTTCTTACATATTTTACAAGTAGCATTAATAAATCTACATGAATTGGCTAGATAAGAAGTATTTCTTCATCTATAACATTTTAATTTACTTTTATTTGCTTCAGGAATTGTATTATTTACATGATTGTTGACATTTGACTTCTGACAATCGTTAGAAAATTTCTTTGGGTGTACATTCTTTAAACTTGAAATTTTATTAATACTGAAATTTTTATTTTTAATTTCAGAAATTTCAATATCTACATTGTGTAAGGATAAAGCTTTCTCAACTGCTTTCTCAAAAGTTAACTCCTCTACTTGCGTAATCAATTTATTTTGAATGCTTTCGTTTTTCAAACCGCGTAAAAATTGTTCCAATAAATTTTCATTTAATGTATCACCCGTAAAACAACAAAAAGTTGTATTTTTCTTTAATCTAGCAGCAAAATCTTGAACTGATTCCGACTCATTTTGGTAACACTTACGAAATTTTATTCTTTCAATAAATTTGTTGGGGGCGGGGCTTAGATACTTTATCAATATGTCAACAATCTCAGAATATTTTAAAGTTTCACACGCTTTTGGGAAACATAAATTACTCAGCAAATTATAAAGCTTAGGGCCCATGCAAGATAAAAGGGCCGCAACTTTTTTTTCCTCTTTTAATTCATTCAGAATAAAATTCTGCTCTAGGCGTTTAATATATGCCTGAAATGTTTCTACTTTATCATCATATTCTTTAAATGAAAACATCGTATTTTTTATGCAATAAGACAGGAAAAAAAAAGTAATTTAAAATTCAATGCACTTACCACCCCTTTGTTTTGTAGCTTCTGATATATTCTGGAAAGCTGCTGTTACCTTGTATAGTTGTCGAACTCAAAAACGAAAGAAGGAGCCATTTCTATTTGGCGCGCCGTTATTCTTTTAAAATTTTTACGGTAGAAAGCTTTTATACATCGTCGCCATTATACTGTCTTTAAATATATTAATTTAAGACATAAAACAGTACTCAGTAAATAATCGAGGTGGACGAACTTTTACACATAACATATTTAATACACCTAATTCACTGCACACGACATACACACATTGTAAACACAGAACAATTAATCTGGAACGCAGATACATTCTGTTCCTTACATAATTCCATGGAATGGACAAGGGGCGCCATCTGCAGTTTTTCCTGAAAAGTAAAAGTATAAAATACCACACGATGAAACGTCTAGTGCTCGTATACACCATCTACCTCAACTTGAAAAATCTAGTTAGATTGCTTAAATGAAATTCACGATATTATTTGATTGGACATTATCAAGGTCAAATCATGATTAAAGGTGAATACTGTATGAATGTTCGACCGAGGTTTTCGGTATAACTCGGGGTAGTTGGTGTATACGAGGGTAATTGAGTCCCAGAACAGAAGTCAATCCAGATAGATTTTTTGCTATTTAGCGAAAAGAGATAGCCCCATCAGAACAAACATTGTAAGCAGCGAATTCGCAAAAATGCAAGTTTCTGATTTGTGAATCCTGTGTCGTTGAACAGCGAAAAATTTATTTGGATCCCGGTCTTTATTTTCACCTTTTATGTGTTGTAGATAGAACGATGCAGCCTAATTTGCATAAAAGTACAGCAAAAAGAGCAACCGAAGATCCAAAAAGCATAAAATACTTCTCACAAAATTAGAGTAAAATATTGTATAGATATAAATCTCTGTTCTACCCATATACTAATACTAGAGTTTGTTCATACTCAGAATACTAGAGTACCTTTATAAGAGAGGAACTATTCCGTAATATGCTCTGAAAAAGCTGAATTTTTCTTTTAATCTCTTGCCTGAAGTCACGCTATTCAATAAACAATATTCTACTCGCGCTAGTAAATGCATCATAGGACCCACCTGTTTTGTGGTCTTATAAAAATATATGACCTGTTCTTATCTTACTACTTGACATACAGCTCATTTTCTTTCTGCTTTATTTTACTCCTTTTGTACAAAAAGGAGTTAGAGAATTTCTCTATGGAAAAATTATCCTCACCCTAAATGTAATAAAGGATTGTTTCCTTTTACCATCTGATCCCCTGATCAAGGATAATGAGGCAAAATTATTATCGACTATTCAATTGGTTTCTGTATTTGAATTAATGCTTTCATTTAGGGCAGAGAATTATATATGGTATAACTGATTTGTGCTAATTTACATAAAAGTGTATTAAGATGTAATTTATAAAGTAAATGCTATAATGCATCTTAACGTCCTACATAAAATAAGCAAATTAAGAATCATGATAATGATTAAAATAGTTCGTCAAATGTATGATAAAAGAATTTGTAGCTTAAAGTTGACAATACAATTTATTTAATAAATTCTGTGTAACATATTTTAATCAGAGCTTTAAAGGGGAAACGATCTTCTAAAGAAAAAAAAAATATATATAAGGAAAATTTCATTATGTTATTTTATTTAGTTAATGTATTTCTTAAAGAAATTTAGAACTTAAAGAAATGTAGCATCGTAAACCTTGAGCCAACAGTGCTTTTATTCATTTACTAGCTTACCCGCCTGGTGTTAACCGAGTCCGTGATGAATGGCTAATAAATAAACCTGAAATTTGTATGACTTTAAATCTTGAACTCTAATTTATCTGAATTTATATTTTTAAATAAAATAATATTGAATTCAAAATATATGCTATGTAGTATTTTATTTTCTTTATTATTTGATTTTTGGAATCTACATGTAACAAGCGAATGAAATCGCGATGAAACATTCATCTCTTCTTTTCTTTTTCTTTCTTTTTTCTTCTTTCTTTTTTTCTTTTTTCTTTTTTCCTTTTTCTTTTTTTTCTTTTTTCCTTTTTTTTCTTGATTTTGCCGAAATTTTTATACATTTTTTTTTGTAAAAAATAGTTCTACCCGTTCTAAAGATTTAAAAGTTTTAAAGGTTTAATGTAAATCTGATATATTGAGATGTTCTAAAAATATTGCTTTGAAATACGGACGTTTAGCTATTTTTATAATAGAAAAAATATCATCTCTGTGAAGCGAGAAGGGTCATAATTTTTTTTAGCTTAAATGTATTTTGCAATGAATAAATAGTAGGGGGAACTGGGGGACATTGATACAGCTTTTTTCAAAAAAACATTTTGGTGTCTAGAAAGCAGAAATTTCAAGTTATTTTTGTATGTGATATCAGCAAAACCTGTGTAGTGTGTTATAAAAATGTACAATCGTTTTTTTATATATTATTTTTTGCATGTAATTTAAAAAAAATCAAAAAAAGTAATTTGTATCAATGTGCCCCATCCCCGGGGCAGATTGATACTCTTTGACACGTCTGGGAAAAATGGAGACAAAATAACACCAATGCATATTTTTCAAAGAAAAATAGTTAGCAAACCATTTTATATATATTTATAGACATTAAAATCGTATACAATTTATTTGTAAGCAATATTAAAGCAATCAAAATGAAATGTATAATGACCTGCACTCTCAAAAAAACTTCCGTCTTTTCACAGAAAATGCACTGGCAGCACTGCTGCCAGAAATTGTCTGTATATTGACGATTTTCTGTTTATTTTTTTCTCTGTCAAAAGAGGAAAAATATCCGTCACTTGAAAAAAGTTTGGAAAAAATCAATGCGGAAGAGGCGGGGATCGAACCAAGGACCCCAGGATTACCAGACCAACGCTAATCCACGGCGCTACGGCTGCTCATGATGATTGTGCGTTAAAATAGAACTCTTCATTTCATATGGTGTGGGTTGGTGTATTTCGTTAAAAAGCTTTTAATTATGCAGTTAATCTCGGAAAGATTTCATCTTTAATGAAACTGTGGCTGGGTTTTTTTTACGTTTAGTATTAATATAGTATAAAAATGTGAATTTTAAATATATTACGTAGAATGTTAGAGAAAAAACATGGATGTTCTATTTGTGAGAATTTTTGAACGAATAAAGAAAGTAATTGTTATTTATTTTTAAATTCGAAAACATTTTTGTCTTTTAAAACTAAATTAGACATTTTAATCAATAGAATATTTTTGTTTTTCATTTTAAAAATAAATTCGAACTTATTACTAACAGACCCAATGCGCATGCGTGCTGGATAGAAACGGAAACTTTTCCTCATTTTTCGACGCTCGGAATGAACTCACAGAACAAATACGTTTTCTGGGAGAACAGAAATTATTTGTGAAAAAATAACGATAACTTAGTGTATATTGACGAATTTTTCTGACAGTGTGATGTTCTGGCTGTTCCTTGTCTGTTTGTTGGCTGTATTAACTATTTGTCATATCTGTCACTTTAACCCCAGAATTATCTTCTTTCTTAGGAAAGGTGAAAGAATTACCAGATTTTCTGTTTATAAATCGGTTTACAAACAGAAAATACAGGTTAATTGTATTAAAAATTATGTTTATAATGTAATTATCCTGTACTGTTCTGCAGCTTCTTTCTCTTACTTAATATTTCTCATATCGATAATACTTTTTTCTCTGGAGAATCGATGTAAATTTGAGATTTGCCAGGCTGCCGCCCATTTCCTTTGTTAATTCTAGTAGCACTAGATATTGTGTAAGTTTGTACGTCTTCTGTTTGCAAAAATACGATAAAATGTTCTAATATAAAGAAATTAGAGCTATTTCACTTCAATAAAAACTAATAGTAGAAATTTTTGACGAAAAATGGTTGAATTAAGGAGTGTATGGTAAAAGAAAAATTAAAGGTAATGAAAAAGTGAACTAGAAAAGGATTTAGGTTGTATCAATGTGCCCCGACAAAGACTGTATCAATATGCCCCATACAGCCATTTTGAATAAAATGAGTCGCAAATCCAACACCTCATAATTTATCTAACAATAAAGAATGAGGAACTGATAAAGAGTAGCTTTACTTGCCAGGGAGGGTATTCTTTTTGGTTGAAAATACAGGAACAGTTGTATAATACCATTTCAATGGTACAACTCAAATTTACTTTTGACCTACAAAAACAATTAATCACCCATCCCATTTCATTAAACTATTGAATCATTCCAAAACTTTCTGTATGTAGTTAATTTCACTAGTATCACCTTTTGGAGCTGTTGTGAAACTTCCTGTAATGACCCTGTGTGCTGTACAGGGGGTGTATCAATGTGCCCCAAGTATCAATGTACCCCAGTTCCCTTTACTTACATATTTTTTTTCTTTTCACGCAGTGAATGTTTACTATAACCGAGGCCGAAATCAAAGCATCTCTTCTTTAACTGCGGATACCTTGTATTTCCGCAAACGCAATATTTGTAAGGTTTTTCTTACTTTAAGTAAATGTTATTCAGAATTGTTTGAACAAACTCAAGCATCTAAATCGTTTCTTATTTAGGAAATACATTAAAGAAGATAATTTTAATTTATTATGCATATTGCGGAACAAATTCGTCCTCTGAGATTAAAGTAATTTTAGGAAATAACAACCAATGATAAAATTGCAATTTAGGAGAAGAAATATCTACAAATAAACAGTATTTAGAAAGAAAATAGGAGCTGTATGAATAGATATTTCGTTCGAATTAAATATTGAGTTTATTTGAATGAGAGATATAATATACAAATTAATATTTGTATTCATAGAAAATGTTTTCTTACTTTGAGATTACATAATCTACCACGATATTTAGAATAATGTAAAATCCTTATAAAAGTCTTATGGGAAGAATTTTTTGCAATACGAAATAAATCATTAAAAAAAAGAAGATAGCAGAAAATATTCTTCCACTAAAAGTATTTCATATGGGTGATTGAGTAAATATTTTTTGATAAACTGTTTTATAATAGAAATTTTTAAAAAAGTCCACCAATGGAACATTTTATTAAACTAAGGTATGTACATGGTTTACTTGATTTCTTATTTTTTTCTTATTTGGACACAGAAATATTTTCTCAACAATGAGTAGACATAAACTGAGTTGGCCGTACGGCGTTGCTATGAATTAGTCTGGCTTAATGTGAAAGAAAAGAAAGAGAAAGCGCATGTTTCTAACATTTTTAATTAAACAGTGTTTGTGGGTATGCTATGGTACAGTGCTTGCCGATTCTAGAATACATAACATAAATTGTCCGTACGAGAAGTAATACCTGTCTAGATTTAAACCGCAAAATTCTAGAGATTGACCCTGAGCTTTGTTGACGGTGATGCGAATTGATTGAAAAATGCCAATCAAATTGGAAATCGCAATTCATTATGTTAAAATGGCATGTACGTGGAATAAAGGAATGCAAAAAACAAGGACATATTCATCTTTGAAAAGATCTGTCAAAATTGTTGTTTCTACAGTATTGCTCATTAATTTTTTTACTGCAAGACGCATACCATTGCAAAGCTTTGGCTGGTGGATATTTTGTAGAATGATAATTGGTACGCAAATTTGCGCAAGCTCTGTTATTATAAATTGTGTGAACAAGATTGATGGTGTTTTCGAACAACCTGTAAATGAAGATGTAAATCAATGGACATGCAAGAGCGAATTCTACAAAGACAAATGGTGAAATAGTAGTTGAAGAGCTGATATATAAAGAGAGTTTTAATAAAGTACAGGATTTTTATGTCCTACACTCTTAAAAATATTGTCTGAAATTACTTCTGTTTTTTAAGACTTTCTATTTTTTGACAAATGAAAACGATGCATAAACGGCCGTGGAGCATTACAATTGGTCAGAAAATAGTCTTTTAAAACAAGGGTAATTTTTCATGATATTTTAAACAGTTTTGTTGAAAAATATATTATTCAACTCCAAATAGTTTCTCAAAAGATTGTTACCATAATTTGAAAGATTTTATTGAATTAATTTCATTAAAGGTGAGCTTTGACATTCTTATTATTGTTCTATTGAGATCCGCTGAAAGTTTTCAAACTTATCACAGTGTAACATGTAATTAATTATGTTCTTAAATAAAAACAAGTTGTAAATTGCACGTGAAGCGTAGCAAATGAGGTGCGTTCGTACGATAACGGAATTTTAAAAATATTACTCTCATATATGAATCTCATAAAATTTTAAATAGTGAATTACAATTAAAACGCTCATCAAAAAATGTTCTCCCTACACCATTATGTAATGGAATACTTTTGTGTGGCCTTGTAAATCAATAACAAATTTTCTTTGCACCATAAATTATGTAAAATATATATTATAATATGTTATTTATTGTTACATATAAATTTTATTAAGTTCGAATGAGTGTAACACCATTAAAATGCATTTGAAACATTTTTCCCCATTGACCGTAATGTATCGGAATCCTTTTGATTGTCCCTGTAATTGAACTATGCATCCGATCTTCATAAAATTTGGAATAACTCGACAAAATTATGTAATAATTATGTATTTTAAATTTCAAACGTATAAAATACATCTGAAACTTTTTCCCCATTGACCGTAATGTAACGGAATACTTTTGATTATCCCTATAATTGATCTATACATCCTATTTTCATAAAATTTGAAATAACTCGACAAAATTATGTAATAATTATGTATTTTAATTTTCAAACGTATAAAATACATTTGAAACTTTTTCCCCATTGACCATAATGTAATTGAATACTTTTGATTGCCCCTGTAATTGATCGATGCACCCGATTATCAAAAAATTTGAAATAACTCGACAAAATTATGTAATAATTATGTATTTTAAATTTCAAACGATTAAAATGCATTTGAAACTTTTTTCCCCATTGAACGTAATGTAATGGAATACTTTTGATTGCCCCTGTAATTGATCTATTCATCCGATTTTCATAAAATTTGAAATGACTCGACAAAATTATGTAATAATTATGTAGTTTAAATTTCAACCGATTCGGTTGGGTAGTTTTTGCGTTGTTATAAGCGGACAGACGGACGGACAGACGGACAGACGGACGGACTGAACGACCACTATAGGTGCTACGTATTTACATAATTACGATCGCACCTAAAAAGGAAACTTTATGACATAAGTTTCAATTTATTTTTGTTCTAAAAAAGCAAGAAACTAGCAGGTGTTGTTGTTCAGAAACTATCTAATCGCACTTATTTTCCCGATTTATTTGAAACACAATAGATTCTTCAGAAAATAGTGTCAAAGTAAGCGTTTTGAACCGGATTTCTCGACGGAAGCCAAAAAATCAGTCAGCGAAGAGAGAAAAGGGTTTTATCATGTGATTTTCCAATTCTATATCTTTCTGTTAAAAATGCATTTGTAAATGTGTCAAAACGTTTTGCGCTTGTTGTGTAGAGATGTTGAGAAAAGCCTTACAAAGCAGTGTGAAAGTTTGTCATATAGGCGGAGAGTTATACAGACAAAGTTAACTTACATAATTATTTTTAATAATCCATATCCGCCGTTGTAATTTGTGATTAAATTTAGTGTAATTATTGAATATACTTCAAAGTAACAAAGGAAAAAGGGAAATAAACTAAGTGTCTTTTTAGAACAATATTTTCAAAAATTTTTTTAAAAGTTTTATTCTTTTACTCATATTTTTAAAAGTGATTTATGAGAATATATGTGTTTTTAGAATGAATTTAGATTTATGTTAATGATAAATGCCAACATTATAGTATAAGCACCTATTTTCTTAGTTTTTATAATTATTGATTCTAAAGGGAAAATATTTTTGGAAAATTATAAATGCATAATTATTGCTATAATATTGTTGTAAAATATTAGTTTTTTTTTGGATAGTTTAGAAACTTTTGCTTGTTATTTTTTATAACTGAAAACCAGAATTTCTTTTTCATACTAAAGTTAAAACCATTACTAAGTTAATTCATCATAGATCTCTAATCGCTTCTTTTTCTCAAATTTTTTTAAACCTTTACTACAACAAAAGTATTAATTTCAAAGTACTTATGCTTTATGTAAAAGTACGAAAAATTAGATGTTATAAGAAATGAAAGACAATCGCAGAAGCTTTCAGACTTTTTAAAATTCAATCTATATGAGATCAATATTTCAAACGCCAATGGATAAATAGGAGTATAAATTGTAAATTCGGA
The DNA here is from genome assembly GCA_964019185.1 of Maratus speculifer. Taxonomy (NCBI): domain Eukaryota; kingdom Metazoa; phylum Arthropoda; class Arachnida; order Araneae; family Salticidae; genus Maratus; species Maratus speculifer. Next base: position 118,710,126 of record OZ025291.1, read on the forward strand.
AAAAAAGAAGAAGATATATCAAGACATTAATCAATGAAACATAAAAAAATGATTGCTTTTACTTGACAGAAAAGTATTAATTTTTAATGAGATTATTTGCTAAGGATATCTCCTTTATAAAAAATTTTATTGAATCTGAAGGAATAGATTTTTTTTACTTGAAAATAAGCTTTGTATCTGCATTTTATTTCTTTGAACACACTGTGATCCTATATTAATTATATTTTATGTCGTATTAGAATTTTTTTTAAATCTAAAACGAAATTTTCAAGCAGATTAGATTTCTTTGATTGAAGCTGAATGAATTAATTTCAGACGTAGACTGTGTAACTCCTTAAAACACTAGAACCGCGGCGACGGGTCATTTTGACCCGTATCATATGGAGAGACATCGATTCGAACCAGAAAACTCTTAATAAATTAAGCTAAATACATGCTGAGCAAAAATATTTTCAATAAATATCTTAAATTGTTTTAAATGAAAATTCCGGTGAGAAATAGTTTTACAAATTTTTAATGAATTTTCCCGCGGTTCTAGTGTTAAAGCAAACAGTGTATCTAAAATGCTCCGAAATTTTTTGAAATTCAATAACAGTGGCAGCTGTTGAAGTTATTCTTACACAAGATACAGTGGAGTCGAGAATTTCTTAACTGTCTTTCCGTGTATCTCCAAATATCACTGATGTATGTTGTGCTGTCTTAAACTGTTACTAAAAAGCTAGCTTATATTACAATATACATTGTTGTTATTTTGCGTAAATTGATCGAAATTGACTTAGCTTTGGCTTTTGTTATTTTGTAGTTGAAAAAACGTATTTATGTAAATGTATAACTAAAACTATAATTAAATAAAATACCAAATAAATAAATAAAATTGATAGAATGTTTATGCTTTTATGTTGCAAGATTATTTGTAGCAGTACTGCAATTTAAGATAGAGCACACTGTCTATCGGGGGTATTTGGAACTGAAACAATGAAACTTCATAAAGAAATTTGGAAAGTCTCATATTTTTTTTTAGTAAGAATATCTTCAAAAGACTTCACCGTTTATTAGTTATTGAATTTTAAAAACATTCAGTTTTAGTAAGTGTGATGAACTGCAACTATATTTTAGAATATTAGAATCTTCTACACATGTGCTGTTAAAAATTATTTTATTGTTGTAAAATTTATTATTGGTTTCCTGATTGTTGTTGCGACTAAATCATCACAGAGATATATGAAGTCAAACATGTTCATCACATTTTTGAAGTTCAAAAACAATTCGTTAGGCATTTCAGTTGATATTCACCAAATTGCTTACAATCGAAAGCATCCAGTCACTGTCCCTTAATTTTTGGATACCAGTGTATTATTTTCGCCGTAAAATAAAGTATTTTATTTAGAAATTTGTAAACATGCAGTTTTCTTAAAGTATTGTTACAGAGTAAATATTTGTTTTTCCTGAAACAGCAAATATCCATAAAATATATTTAAAAAATCAAAGTGGTATGCACAACTATCTCGTTAATTAAAACGTCATATCTTTCTATTTTACGAATTAGCTTGGGCTAAACATATGGGAAAAATGAGAATAGTGTACTAAATACGTTTCTGCGCCGAGTTTTGTGGATGTTTATTTAAAAAGATAATTAAAGGTTTATTTAAAAGTAATTTTTTATAAACATTTTTTATCTAAATATTTTTGTTATCCCATATTATTATTATTATTATTATTATTATTATTATTTATTGCTATTAACTATGCACTTAAAGTGCGATTTATGAGATTTTTCAAAATAATATAATGATTAGCGTTAATTAACTTACAGATAAACTTCATTCGTGGATTAAATAGAAAGGTGTGTTCTATTCTTGAGCTGTCTCAAGAAAATCCAATAAGAGCTATGGAATCTAGATTATCGCAACAGTGGTTTGCATTTCATGTCTATTTATATGCACACATGACATTAATCTTATTGAAGCTAAAAGAGAAAGGCACATATCCGTAAGTAATGCAAACTTGATTATAAATCACGTGGTAGGAATAATTTAATGATTTATAATCTGTAATTGATTTTTAATGTTTTTATGTATCAAAATAAATGCATGACTCAAGTAATATACGAGTATAATGTAACTCGCAGAGCAGATTTTTTTCAAAAAAATATTATATCTTAACTATTTTAAAATTTTAAACGCAGTTTTGAAATAATGGAATGTGTACTTATGCAAGAGTTTAAATATTGATAAAGGAGGTTGATCATTAACGGTGGAAGATAAAACATTTTCTATTTTGAAGTATTAAAGGACTTTTTCTAGATATTTTTACATAATTTTTTGAAGAATCGCATTATTCATATGTATCAGGATCACTTCATTTCATGGAAAAAAGTCCATTATTTAAGTGGATGTTATTTAACTTTAGTTTTATTTCTCAAACTTTCACTTTTTCAAAGTTAAAATTATCATTAAAATTCAATTTATAGACATTTGTGGGTATTTAGGTTCTTGCAAAAGAATAAATTTCGCTATTTCAAAATTATATTTAAGATTTAAAAATATGCATTAAGATATAATAATCTTTCGGAACTAATTGCTTTAAGTTTAAATGAATTATATCTATATTTGAAAAGAAAAGCATGTATATGGTTAACGCTAACAACATTTTCAAGTTGGTGACGATCTGACCAAAAAAATTCTCTTTCACTGAGCATTTTTTAAAACTTCTAAATATTCTATAATTTGAACTTTTACACTGTCGAACAGGGGGCAAAAAATAAAATACAATGAAATAAATAAATAGATAAATAAATAAAAGTAAAATAAAGTAAAACAAAATAAATAAAATTAAATGAAATAAAATAAGTTGAAATGAAATAAAATAAAAGCAAATTGTACTTAAGCTTAAGTTACTTAATAAAAGCAAATTGATTTCAATTTGAATGTTGTATAAATCTCAATTTATTGATTTTTTTATATAGTTTTTAAAACAATTTTCAAACATTGTAATTTGATAGTTTTAAAAAATCAGCTACGCTATAAAAGGAATTAACCAGCTTACATTACATGTAAAACAATATAAATAATTTAGAATTTCTTTCCGGCTAATATTCTTTAACGGAATTCGGGAACTAACAAAAAATTGGGTGATTCCTCGAGCTTTGCAGACAATCCGATTCCATTTCTTTACTACGTACTTTTTTATTAAAAATATTTGCCAATTTGTTACTGTATCATTTTTTAGATCGAGCTCTACTTTTCTCACTGGTTTCACCAGTTTTTCATATGACAATAATTGCGTGCATTTTAAAGTCCAAAAACTATATTAGAAAATAATTATTCGAAAAATGTGAGACGAAATTATTTGCAGAGAAACATTACATAAAAAATCTAGTGCATTTAGGCACTAAATTTTTTTATTTACAAAAATATTTTCAAAAAAAAAAAAAAATACATTTTTTATGTTTTGGACCATTTTAAACAGACAAATAATTCACTGGAATTTTTTCTGACAATGTATTTCGAAATTTTTTAATTACTATTGCAGACGTATGAAAGACATTTCTGATTCTTTTTAATATATTTCATTACTACCTTCTCTTTAATCTTTTTCAAGAAAGTTGGAGAGGTTTTATGACTTCAGTTTGTCGCCAACAGCCTGTCTTTCTATCTGTGTTCTAATTCGAGAAATATACACTAGGGTGGAGTGAAAAATCGAAAGTTAGAATTTTGATTTTGGATGGCAGCCAAAAGTTGCCTTTTACTACCTCTAATACACGTACAAAATTTCATGAATTTTGAAAAACGTCTTCAGTTCCTACCACGACATTTATATTTTCATTGATTTACACGATAGATTCTTACCATAAATTGTAAATTAATAGGAATTTTTGGTAAAGTCATTGATATTTTTATATTTAAAATGTTTAGTGTAATTCCTTTCATCATTTTCAAACTTTAAGTCTTTATTTTTAAATATTTGAAACGGTTTATTGAGTTTTAAAAATTGTATGTTTTCATTTTTACAGTCAAAATGAGTGCTTGCGTAAGCAAATTGTAGTTTACCGTTACTAGATGTTGGTGATTCTTCAAAACTAAATAGTATATTTTTTAAATAATTTAAAATAAAAAAAAATCATTGTTTAAAACCTCTTTTTTTTTTGAATGAATGAATGAAAAAAGTTTTTATTAACAATTTTTTTACAAAAAAAAAAAAAAAAAAAAGAATAGACAATTTTTTGAAATTGTCTTACACTATTTTTTTTGCCTAATTAATTAAGATTTTCTAATAAGAAATTAGAAAAGAATAAATAGCAAAAATGTAATTTAAAAGGAATATTTTATGTTTTTATTATTCCATGGTGCCAGTGGGACCCGAACCCACAATCTGCGGTGTGGTGCCTTGACCACTCGGCCATGGAGCCTCCCCACACACCGGAGTGTCTCCGTTTTTTGTTTCTATTTCCATCCGTTTTGTTATTTTCAGGAAATAGGGTGGAATTTTGTGATTTGTAACGGAAAATGTCCTTTTGTTGTGAAAAGGGACCTTTTCTGTGAAATTCAGGAGAAAAATGTTCGTGAATTTCAGAATTTTTTTAACAATATGTGCTCTAAAGAGTTAAGTGCAAACTAAAATTATTTTTATGACATGTGTCAAACATTTGCATCTGGTTAATGCTCCTCAAATCTGGTAAATCGCAATCCAGCAAGAATGTCGCACTCTAAATGATTGACAGCTGCCAATTGACTACACTGTTAAAAAAATTCTGAAATTCACGAAAATTTTTTTCCTGAATTTCACAGAAAAGGTCCCTTTTCACAATAAAAGAGCATTTTCCGTTACAAATCACAAAATTCCACCATATTTCCTGAAAATAACGAAACGGATGGAAATAGATACAAAAAACGGAGACACTCCGCAGTGCGGGGTGCTCCATGGCCGAGTGGTCAAGGCACCACGCCGCTAATCACCTGCGAGCGAAAATTGTGGGTTCGGGTCCCACTGGCGCTATGGAATAATGAAAACGTAAAAAAATCCCCTTTAAATTACACTTTTTCTGTTTATTTTTCTCTTATTTCTTATTAAAAATCTTTTAATTAATTAGCCAATAAATAAATAAATAAATGACAATTTAAAACGACAATTTCAAAAAATTGTCTATACTTTTTTTTTGTAAAAAAATTGTTAATAAAAACTTTTTTCTTTCGTATTCATTCATTCATTCATTAAAAAAAAAGTGGTTTTAAACAGTGATTTTTTTAATTTAAACTATTTAAAAAATCAAAATAGATTAAAAAATAATAATAAGTATTATGCATCAGTCTAAAATATAATAAGATAAACCGTTTACAAATATTCTGAGGAATATATCTGAAAGGAAATTTTTAAAAAGCACAAAAGATTTTCTCACTAACTCATAAAAGACATACTTTGTACAATCCGGTACAATACTTTGTACAATACTTTGAAATCCTATCTTTTCAGTTGGAAAATTTCCCTGTTAGATTCAAATATTCGAAAAATGCGTAAATTTAGTTACTGAAGTGCCATTAGCGGCAATAGTAGTAGAAGCAAGGAACGGATATATATGACCAAAAATCAAATCACGAAAGGTAATACCTAATTTTGATTAGAAAAACCAATATAAATTCGAGTGAAATGAAAGATCGTTTTTCAATGCATCATATATATTCTTTTCATTACATTACTAAATATTCAGAAAACTATATTTCCTTTATATTTAGGGAACTATCTTTCATGTGCATTCGAAAAATAAAAGTGAACTGCATGTCTAATTATTGTACTTTCTCTTTGCGACAATACGATCTACATTTTAAGGTTTTATTCGCAATTCCAAATGTTAAAACACAACGATACTTAGATCGTTCACAAGTAATACCTTAAGAAATCATTTTTTGGGGGGTTATTTTACTGAAATCAGAAATTTAGTTAAAAAAAAAAGTTGAATAATTTACAGTACATTGTAAAATCTTGATTTTCTTATATAAAGGGCATAATATTTAAGAGCTGTTAGGGAACTAAAGATGAATTCCAAATTAAATGAAATTTCAAACTTATATTCACTGTGCCAAAAAGCAACATTTTAGACCTTTGTAAAGAAAAAGTTACGATTTTTTTTTTGTTAATTACACTCCATAGTGAAATTTTGATTTTCACTTATAAAGAGCATAATCTTTAAGAACTGGTAGAGGACGAAAGATAAATTCCAAACGAAGCGAAATTTTAATCTTATATTTAGTGTGTCAAAAGGCAACTTTTTAAAATTATCCAAAGATAAAATTCCGAAAAAAAAAAAAAAAAAAAAATTTGGTCAGTTTCACTCCACCTTAATATACACGAATTTGCCCATTTCAAACAAAGTGACGTATTTGTATGAATGAATAGCAATATATGCATGTAAAATAAGAGATGTCTGTCTGTCTTCCTGCCTGGCTGACCATGGATAACGCCGAAATTATAACACCGAGATCTCTGAAATTTTTGTCATGTGTAGATACACCCGAAAGTGCACTATCGCCGCAGAATTATTAAATTTCAATTTAGTTTTCTTTTCTTTTTTAAGTAAAACTTAAAACTTACTGGATAAAAGTACATTTGTAGTTTTCCACCAATTTTTAGATAATACAATAGATTCCCTCAAATCCGCAAGCCTAAAATCCAAAACTATAAAATCCATACATAATTTGCAGATGTAAACAATGAAACTTTTAGTGCAGATATAAAGACAAAATTTCACTTTTTTTTTTGTTTTATATCAATTCTACTTGTATTTTAATCTGTAATTTTCATTAATATTAGTGAATTCATGCTTTTTCATGAATGCAAATTAAATTTACTTCTGAAAAAAATTCAAAATATAGCTTATACCACCGGTAATTCCAATCTTTTTGCCAAATGTATTCACACATTAATCAAGGTTTTTTTTCTAATAAGAATGTATTTATTAAAATACAACACATTGCTCAGTGGTGCACAAAACAAGAATTTTAATATACATTTGTACAATTAAAATAAAATAAAACTATCAACGTTTCGCGCCGTCTTCTGCGGGCGTCTTCAGGAAAATATGATAATGGAAGGACTAAGTTTGCATCTTGATAGAGAGATAATATTTCCAATAAATTAAAATCTAATTAATAACTAAATATTAAAATTCCTGTTTTGTGCACCACTGAGCAATGTGTTGTATTTTAATAAATACAGTTTTATTAGTTAAATTTTATGGTGCAACTGTCCTGTATATATTTAAGGTTTTTTTATTATTAAGTATGGTTAAATCTGAAATAAAAAGTCCCTTTTCAATGATTGTTATATGAATTAGTAGAACACTTTTATGAGGTAAGTTTCATTAAATAATTCGAGAAAAATGCATCTCATTTTTGTAATGAATATTTAATTATACATTACTAATTATTTATTTGACCTCTGCTTTTAATATTTTAATCCTTTTTAAAAAATCTAAATTTTTATCATTTTAATTTATTACTTATTCTAATATATTACTATATTGTAAGCATTTACTACAGTTTTGATTGTTTTATTAATCACATTCAAAAGGTCACTGCTTAAGTCACTGTTTAAAAAATGTAAATAAAGCAATGACCAGAAATTTGCAAAATTCTAAAATCTGCACAACCTCTGGCCCCAAGCTGTGCGGATTTGAGTTGGTCTTAATATTTTAAACCTGTAACATCTATTTTATTGTTTTCGGAATCTTTTAAGTAAAAAAGTGAGCTTTTTAAAGTTCATATTCTGTATTTTGTGATTGAATCAAGATGAAATGTTACATTTTATCTTGCTATTTTATTTAGCATTTCACGTTTTATATATGCAGAAATGCTGCAAAGGATTACCAGTAAATGCCTAGAAATCTCATTAATTAAAATAACACCCACTTTTAGGTGCGTTCGTAATTATATAAATGCATCTACAGTAGTCTTTCAGTCCGTCCGTCCGTCCACATATAGTAGCGCAAAAACTACCCAATTTAATCGTTTGAAATTTAAAATATATAACTGTTGTATAACTTACTCAGATCATTTCAAATTTTATGGAAATTGGGTGCATAGTTCAATTACATGACAATCAAAAGTATTTCGTTAAATTACGGCCAATAGGAAAAAATAGTTTTAAGTGCATTTTAATGACTTTACAATCCTTAGAGCACAAAAAAAAAAATTATCTAATGGTATATATGGCTATGAAGTATATACTAAATTATACATTCCGTGCAATTTATGGGGCAAAGTGTATTTGTTATTCATTTACAGGGTCACATAAGAGTATCCTATTACATAATGGTATATCAGGAAACATTATTTGGGTCGCATTGTAATTATATTAAACTATTTTACATTTTATGAAATTGATACATGTTGCTGAGGTCTACTAAAGGTTACTTCCTATTTAAAAGATAGCAAATAATATTTACGTGGACACTCAAAAGATTTCGGATACTTATACAGTATCCGAAGTACTGTATACTATTACACCAAAATCTAAATAATTTTAAATTTTCGTTATAGTACGAACGCATGTCATTTGCTACGTTTGACGTGTACTTTAAGACTTGTTAAATAAATCATAAAAACGAAGTTGTTCTATGGACCACTTTAAGTGTATTTTCCCAATAGCTTTAACTTGATTTCAATATTTATTCCCTCACTACAGATATCAAAGTGTATTAAATTCATTGATTTTTTTGGTTTAAAGTTTCGTGACCTAAAAGATAAAATTTTCTATTTCATGTTATAAAGCGCATCCACAAGTCATTTTAATCTTCCAGACTATCTTTACTCTTTTAATAAGTAATTATAAGAACAAAAAAAAAGTATGTATAAAAGTATCCCAATTATAACTTTTTAACAGTTTATAGGTGTGTAATAAAAGAAATTACTTTTAATATTTTACTTTAGATTACTAAAAGTGATAAAACTAAGGAAATGCCTTCCCTGAAATTTATTGAATAGAGAAATGATTAAAATTTTAATTAACTTTTTTATCTGAAAGAATTTATAAAAACAATTATAATAAGAAGTTCCTCTTACCAATAAAAGAAGATTGTTTGAGAGAATGATTTTTAATTCAACAATTTTGTGTTCCATAGAATTTAAAAATTGTATATTTAGTTCAAGAAAGTCTGAAACTTAAAAGGAGTACGAAGTGCTAAAAAAGAATACAAAGAAATTGGAATACATTGCCTTGTATGGCCTGTATAGGGGGCACATAAATACTGTGATTTAAATAAAGACCATAACTGTTAACTGAAGGGACAAAACAACCCGTTTTCTTCATCATTCGAAAGAGAGAAAAAATCTGTACAAGAGCAAATGAAGATTTTTCGTAATGACTTCCTCCCACGACATTGTAGGGGATGTAGGCGCTTTGGGAAATTATTCAAGATGGTCGAGACTGAATATTTCTGGCATGATTTCGGCACATGTTTTTTTCAGGGAATCCAGGGACTTGTGCTTGATTGCACAGAATTTTTGCCCCAGGATCCCTCAAACAGCGAAGAGTGATTGGGGAAAGGGGTTGTTGGAAAACAGTAGGATTAACCAATGCACACCTAGCTTTCCAGCCCAATTGTGAATTGATATCAATGTAAATAGCAGTTAGATAACAAGAAAATGCAAGAAACATAAAAAAAAAAATAAAAAAAAAAAAAGTGAAGAAAATATTAAATTAATTTGTGTTTTTTATCACGTCACAGTATTTATGTGACACCCTGAAATTGTTTGAATTGCATTTAAGTTCATAATTTCTACTATAAAAAAAAAAAAAAAAAAAAAAAAAAGAAAGAGAGAAAATAAACATGAAAAAAAATTACATTCTTATTAATATTGCTGCGAAAATCTGCTTACGAACATTTGAGAAGCAATGGATATTACTTAATAGATCTAATTAATCTTACGTATAGAGACTGAATTTCGAGTTTTTTTCCATCCCTTGTATTCTCTATTTTGCAGTGTGCTTATTTTCAGAATTTTTTCTTATGCACTATGATCAGTGTACTCTGTGGATAAACTTGGATCCCAACTTAGTGACTCATTTTAAAACTAGTCAGATTTTGAAAGAAACATTTCTTTTTTCTATAACCAAAACATATATCTATATATATATTTTTTTTTTTGTAACCATATCTTCCTTAAGGGATGATCTCTGTGTAACACATTTTTATTATTGTTCCAATTGTGAAAGAGAAAAAAAAAACTATTCAGGAGAAACATCCTGAAAGCAGTTTATAAAACTAATCATGATTTAGAAGTGTAATTTATCATAATACAATTGATTTATTCGTAAAAAAATCAGAGTAATTTTTATCAAGCTAAAAGGATTATTGTTTTACGGAAGTAAAATTTAAATTTTCATATATTTAGGGGATTTATATATTTTGTTAAATTTATTCTAATGAAAATTGATTGATATCATTTTCATAATTGATTTCCAGATACATTGGAATCTAAGATACGATTAATATGGATATGAAATTATGATTATTAGTTTAGGATGGCAATGATTATATGATTGATTTTGCTCATATAATGGTTATTGGAAGCTTTAATGAAATTTTCAATAGGCTTTCTATATCTTTGCCATTATTAAGGGTTTATTAAGCGAGTTCAGCATAGACAAAATGCACAATGGAAATCATCTGCTATCTTTTAAGATACCTTTTAAAACAAAGATTGATAAAAATCCCATTTTAAATTCTGTCTGGAATGAATCAGTTTAATCAAACAGTAGACGTAGAGTTTTGTAAGGAATTATTATTTTTTATAACCTATCTGCATAGATACAGTATCTAGAGTACTCTTATACATCTTTGAAATAAATTTTAAAAAATTTATATTTTTGTAGATAAAATGGAAATTATCAATATTGTAACTATCCGGTACAAAAATTTAGGATAATAAAACACCTTTGAAAAAAATAAAAATTCTTAATACAATGCATGGCCATAACTCCAACGATGAAACACTAGAGAGCGCATTCCGCATTTTGATTTTCTCATCTCTACATAACATCTGTGCTAAAAATCCCTGAACTTCTTGCATAAATACATATTTACCATATAAGGACGTAAGTTTCAAAACTCGCCTTTGTTCAGAAAATCCAATTCTAGGAAATCGCAAAATGCCTGTAACTGTGTCCATTGATTTTCATTATAAACCTATATTTTACAATGGTAGAAATGCATGATAAAACTATTTGTTTTGTATATTATTGTGCAGCTTTAAGAACAGAAAAAACTGATTGAGTAAACACATTGTTTTAAAATTTTGTATAAGGTGAGTTTTGAAGCTCACATCCTCATATGAATTGTAATTTATGCGCTTTATAAAGAGAAAATATGCTTAATTTTATGTTCAAATTATCTATAGTTATTACTAAGGAATAAAGCGTAAAACTTTAGAAATGATAAATTCTATCTTCAAATTATATTTTCAATCACCAATTCTGCACAGATAAAAATGTACAATTTTAATCGAAAATCGATTGTGATAATAGTGAATATGACATATCAGGGTGACAAATGGTCATGGAAAAACACATAAAAAAAGGGATGAAACTACTTGCATATTCTTAAAAAAATACTTCAATGATATTAAGGAATTAAAAAAGGCGAATTTCTCTTTAACGAAATACTAGTATTTAACATCTTTTTTGATTGTTCTTTTCCCTGACCACTCGCACCCTGCATGTACTAAAGCTATAAATTCGCTAAATTTTTTAATTAACTTTTCAATGAATTTTCAGCAGTGAAATTACGCTTGAAATTCTTGAATATTTAATAGGTGAATTTTTAGATCGTTAACTAAGCGTGCTGCGTATTGCAACCTTACCAAAATATGAAGTGATAAAAGCCGAACTGGGTAACGTTCTCTTAGATTAAGTGGTAGAGCACTTGGAACCCTATTCCAAGGGTTCCGGATTCGATCTCCCGCTTGGACATTTTTCAGTAAGTTGGTTCTACGCTTAGTTAGCAATGTGAATAATCAAGAATTTCAAGCGTAATTTCCCTGCTGAAAATTAATTTCAAAAATCAATTAAAAAAATTTGTGCGATTCATCGATGCTGGGTTTTGTTGTGTCTCATTTTACGCCGCAGGATTATGTGCTCATGAAAACGGCCCCATCTCGTTCTGCATGTTGCAGCCTTACCAACATATGAAGTGATAAAAGCCGAGCTGGATATCGTCCTCGTAGCTTAAATGGTAGAGCACTGGTTGGAGCGCGTTTCCAAGGGTTCCGGGTTCGGTCTCCCGCTTGGACATTTTTCACTAAGTCTGTTGTAAGCTGAATTAGCAATGTGGAAATACACGTATTAAATATTCATAAATTCGCTACTTTAGGAATTAAATTTAAAAGTAATTTACAGTATAACATCAAACAAATAATCATTTATTTTATTTTTAATTATCCTAACCGCTATAATTTAATTTCTTATTCTCCTATAATTTAATCTCTAATCAGGAAGTTTGAATTGCAAAAATGTGTCATTAATTTTTTTTTTTAACGAAATTATTTTGTAATTTCTGGGACAAACATGTCACAATAATTAATTAAAATTTTCACTTTATTTTCAAAAATTTTTAGCTTCATACATTAATTAAATTTTTTACTATAAAAGAACGTTTTTTAATTTTCATGTATTTATATAAAAATCTATCTTTTAAATTATATTTTAAAATATATCTTTACAAAAGAAATTTTAATTGAAAGGAATCAATAAATGGCCTTTTTAAAAAGAATCTGTAAAAGTTACTCTATAATCTTTTCTTGAAAAACTATATATGAATAAGAAATATTTAAATTTAAATTTTTAATTTTCCTCTTAACTAATCATTATTTTCATATGCAAGGTGAACTATTACTCGTATAAGTTACGAAGTAATTATAGCAATAAATGTAATTTGTGAATATATTTGGTTATAGTTATTAGCTATATCTATAAGACAGAGAATACACAAGTACTACGCATTAACAACAATAATAAGCATTATACATTAAAACTACTCGTAACACCCCTAGCGGCGAAATAGAAAATTTAGTGATAATAGCATAAAAACTATTGGAGTTATGAGTAAAAATCCATTAGAAAGTTTTTAGAGACATTGAGTCAATTGTAAATAACTCTCCATATGCATGGACAGCCTAAAATTGCATTTAGAAAAGAAAAATACTTCTTGATATTCAAAAGTAATAATTTTTTTTTTTTTTTTTTTATCAAACTTATGGAAGATATGCAGGAACGATGGATTCTGCAAGGAACGATGGATTCTGCAAAATAAGAAAAAAAAAACGAATTAAAGATATTAAATCGAATTTGAAGGGAATTTCTTACTCCCGCAGGATGTCCAGCAAATTTCTTGTAAAGCCATTTAGGGGACACAGCATTTTGAAATTGGTAAAAATAGCGATTTTCTTTTTTTTAATATTAACTGAAAGCTTCTTTAGTTGCGAATATTTTTACCTCATATTTATCTATACGATAATTATATCGCGAGGTATTGTAAAATTTATAAATAGATCTAGCGTAGTTACCGTAGTTAGTTAGCGTAGTTACTTTTATCGCTTCCCTGATTTGCTCGTACCTGATACGGGCGACGTGATTTTGCCAATTATCATTTGCCCGTACATCATATGGCTATCCATATTCCAATCATGATTTATTATTCTCACCAATAAATTTTTATTATAAATTTCGCATTATTTAATCCGAGCATTTTTCTCATTCAATATCGAGAAATTTTTGTTTTGAAAAACCGGCGATTAAACATTCTGTAAAAGACATGAAAAAAAGGACATTATTTGAATGTTTTTATCAAAAATATTGATCAGTTGAGTAATTAAACTGATTTTTTTCCATGTTTATATTTTTATACCTTGCTTGTTCGATAAATATTAAGACTTTTTTGCCAATTTAGATAGACGTTTGAAGCATTTTTTACTTGTTTTCCATGGAGTATTTAATGATAATTTTCATATATTTTAACATTTAAGATTATAGTTATTTCTTAAAAAATATTTAACTTGAGAGTTTGTTGGATTTCTTTCACTTTTCATACGAGAAAATAAAAATCATATTAAATGCATATTCTCATACATATAAAAATCCATGCACAGTTTTATGTTGTGTATTCTAATAAATGTGGGAAAAAAATCGAAGCAAACATAATTTTATTTGCAAAAGTATTAATTTTTTTAAAAAATATATAAATAAATTTTAGTAAAATAGGTTGTTTTACAAGATATTTTTAAAATTTTATTTAAATTTTAGTAGAGCGCATTGTAATATTACCATATATATATTTTAGTGTTATTAAAGTTTCAAAGGTACTCTGTCCCCTTAAAAATTAAAAAAAAACTTTGCGCGACTATGATAAACAGGGAGGTTGCAGTACAGGCAATCACCTAATCGAGTTCACGGATGAAAATCTAGGATTAGTTAAATTTGGATTAGCATATGAAAACAGAATCTGTTACAATTCATATCTTAGAGAAAAACACCTAAAAACCCGATTTTTGCACTTGAAGCATAGGTTTACTCTGATGTTTTCCTGCTCCCAATTCTCTACATTTTCATACTTTTGGATGCAGGAAAGCACAATGGTAAATCTACGAGTTTCGAGATTTTAAATGTTTTCCACCAAGATATCACTTGGCAGAACTATTGCGTTTTAATATGCGTTTCGAGATTTAACCGATCTTAGATTTTTATCTGTAAACTCGATGAGGCGGCATTTTGCCGACACCAAAAATTTTTTAATAATACTACTATCTCTATTAATCTAAATTCTCTTACCTCGGATGTAAGTTCTTTTTGCTTTTATTTGAAATATCTCGTCTTAAATGTAAGTATCTTCAAATAACATACGTATCGCACGAAACAAACATTTAATGGGAAAAAAAAGGATATTGAAATCTGCATAAACCATTTTTTTAACATCTCAATTTAAACATCGTTCATCTCGTCTCAAGGAAAAAAAAAAAAAAAAACATAAATAAAAACAGAATACAAAATAAAAAGATCTGGTCAGCTCAAACAGCTTGAATTTTTTTTTTTTTCGAGCGCCAAGGATTTTCAAAACTGAATGTCGGAAACCACAACATCCTCCGGCCCAGAAAGATAAGTTATTTATCTTTACTGTCAAGTTCCAATTGGTATAAAGTTGGGCTGCTCGCCGAATAAGATTGCCGCTTGCCAGTCTTATGGAGCATGCACGAACTTTTTCATTTCTACCAGGATGGATATATGTAATAATGCTTAATTTCCATAACAGCCTTGGCTTATTGTCTTCTTTAATCTGAACGACAGCCCTTTTTCTTACATATATGCTTTGGAATGATCAGTATAATGGACAGATTTTAAGTCCATTAGATAAAACTGTTTCCACTTCAACGAAAACTGTTGCAAATTTAACCTGTATCTATATCTCCGAATTAATACATTTTTCGATGAAGAGATGGTTCTTGTATTTTCCGGTGTCAACGCTGTAAGTCTTTTTCCAACAAGGAGATGCGCTGGACACAAAGGAGTTGGCTCATTTGCATCAATGGACATTGAGCTTAGTGGTCGAGAATTCAAAATAGCTGCCACTTCCATTAAAGTGGTTTCAAATTCCTTGTAGGCTTATGAAGATCTTCCAAAGATTTTCTTAAGGCATATCTCCGTTGAACGTTTTAGTCATTCGTAGAATCCTCCTCACCACGCAGCATTCTATACTATAAATTTCCAATCAATTCTCTTTTCACTAAAATAATTTTGCATCTCAGGATTCTTTATCAAATTCCACAGTTTTTGTAAATCCCTATCCGCTTTATTGAAGGTCTTAGCCAGTGTTGAATTCAGGGGGTGGTCCGGGGGGGACATTCCCCAAAGAGCAGTGAAACCCCCTCCCCTCGGAAAATTTGAGATTTTGAGTTTTCAATGATCAAAAACTGCAATTTCCTCCCCGGAATTTCACCATGTCATCTCCAGAGCCACAGAAATCCTTCCCGGTGAAAAGTGTCTGAATTCAACATTGGTCTTAGCATTGTCAGTGTAAATAATCTTGCAAGGCCTTGTGGAATAGGTTGCCACAAAATACGTTGCCAAATTTCTTTTCTCGTCAAGTACCTATATTGAAAAAGCACCTTTCTATATTTCCTTTATTGTATTTTAAAAAAAGATGAAAGAAAGACTTGTAACTTAAACGTATCTGATATATTTATTTTAAGTTTATGTGACAATCTTGTATTTAAAAAAAAAGGTCAGTGATAGCTTTCTATTTTAAATATCAATGGAAACCTATTTGGCGATTGAACCATCTGAGCCCAGCAAACATAAAAGTAGCAAAATAACCGTCTGGCTTATAAAAGGGAAGCAGTCAACCTGGAACTGTTGATGACAGTCACATGACTTAAGTTTTTGATATAGTTAATTAATTATTCATAAATATTCAAGCATTTTCGCTTCATCCATGTAAAAAAGAATACTAACCAAATGACAGTACTTCATCATTCTGCATAATCCCCTATATCTCAGCATGTTTTCAATCAATTTGTCAATCGAAAGATACCATCTGATTTTAAAACTTTTGAATTGCTGGGTACTCAAACATCGGACAAGAGCTATATGTGAATGACATTTTGTACAGTTTTGTGAAAATAAAATAAGAATAATACTTTAGATTAATTTTGTTAAAACTGAATTTTTGAGTAGATGAAAACGGTATCTATATATATTATAACTAAATGGTAAAAATGTTATAAAACTATGTTATAAAGTATTTGTATAATATTAATTGATGAGAATGTTGCCGTCAGAACGATGAAACATGTAGAATATAAATAAATAAAGAGTTTTTTTCCTTTTAAAATCATTTTTATTATTTTAAACAAATATTAAATTACTTTGAAGTAAAAAGTTGTCTAAATAAGCTAGAGATAAATTGCACCGAAAAAATTCAGAAGACAAATGCTACGAAAAACTTTGTTGAAAAATATCTTCATAGAAAGAAGTTTTTGACTAATTTGCGAAAATATGAGAATAATGTTTCAACAACAACAACAACAACAAGAAAAACGACAAAAATAAGATGAAAAAACAGACATAATTTAGAAAATTTTCTTTAAAACTTTGCAAGAACATTTGTAAGAATAATTTCATAGACTATGTTCTGCATGATTGCAATAATGTACTGATTTAAAGAAAATAAGAAAACGGAGATGAAAAACATACCGTATATAAAGACTTTTTTTTTTAACACAATTTTGAAGCGGAAAAAATAAAAATAATATGACGTTTATTCTTCAATATTTTTTGGAAAAAAAAACGAGTAAGAAATATAAGAAGAAATAGATCAAAAGATTTGTTAATGAATACATATAACATAGAGTTTTAGGCATTCTAAACAATTTTATATGAAATATTTGAATTTTTGTTAAAAGTAAAATTAGTAATATCTCTACTTATTCCAATATGAATAAGGTAATTTCTGCTACAAAAATGAAAAACTTTAATAAATAAATTTCAGGAAGAAATAATAAAATAATTCTGTGAAAGTTCTAATTTTATAATTGATTCTTCCAACTTTAATGCCAGTAATTCTTAAATTTAAGTTTTTAAACATTTTTTTTGTTTATATCCAATAATTTTACAAACTTAAATAGGTAGATCCTAAACTCTAGATAACAATTAATTACTTTCTGAAATTCCAATATAATATCAGCGATAGATTGTAATAGAATGACATAATTATTCTCCCTTTAATTAATTCTCACATTTGATTAATGGTGCGATGTCAAAAAGGACGTTTGGTATGTGACAAGTTAGAATGTTTGAGATTTAAATTTTATCACTCAGAAATATTAGGAGCGGAATAAAACTTATTTCAACGTCCGATGAAGTGTTCCTGCTTAAATTCCTGCTTTGTAACTTAACTTTGTATTGAATTACAAAACATAATAAAATAGACAAAAATGAAATTTAAGTTTTATAATATAAAAGCTAAATGGAAATATAACATTAAATAGTACCATATAATTTTAATTAAATATAATATGTGATTAAATATTAAATTATGTGATTAAATATTAAATATAATATATATTAAATGTAATATTTTAATTACATAAAATAAGTGAAATTATGCTTGAAATTGTTGAATATTTTATAAATGAATTATCACATTGCTAGCTAAGCGTAGAACCAACAAGTGAAAAATATCGAAGCTGAGGATAGAATTCAGAACCGTTGGAATAGCGCTCCAAATACTCTACCCTTTATCTACCGCATTATGAATTCATGAAAATTTTACATTAGAAAGCAAAGATTTACATAATCATTTTATAAATTTTTGAAGGATTTTTAAGGATTAATTAAATTTTAATTTACAGGGATTTTGTGCAATATTTATAACCCCACTCAAATCTTCTATTTTAAATGGTTTTCTTAGTAATAAAGTTAAAATTATTTTCAACGTTAGAACACCAGAATATTCGTATTCCAAGCATACCGGCTTTAGTAGCATATAGCATACCTTCTTCAGTGCTATTTCTTAGTATTTTGAAGAATTATAAAATGTACAAATATGATGTTCTTACAATATAAATATAGAAATATTTCCGAAAAATCCCCTTCCCCCTAACTCAGCGCCAAGAAATCTGAAAAGATACAAAGGCAAAAGAAATCATCCTTTTAAAAATATTTTTGTTTTGTTTAACCAATAATGCTTTTGAAACAAATTAAAGTAATGTATATGTAACTCATAATAAACAGTATTACAACTAATTGAGGTATTAAAAGAATTTTATAATAAGTAATTTTTAAGGTACTTATAATTACCGTCGGTAGATAAAGGGTTAAAATACGAGGGCGACGCCCAACTTAGCATTTGTCACTCACATATGTTGGTAAGTCTGCAATTGCAGCACAAGATGGAAACGTCTACATACGCACACAAAGCTGTGGCATAACATCAGACACAAATAAACCCGCATCGGTGAACATATATAAGACTTTTAATTTTCAATTAATTATCAGCAGTAAAATTGCACTTAAAATTATGGAAAATTTAATAAGTGAAATATTACATTGCGTAGAACCACTAAGCGTAGAACAATTAAAAATTATTAATTAACAGAATGATAATTAATTGAAAATTTAATTACAATTATACGTGTTTTAAAGGACGCTAGGTTCATTTGTGTTTCATGTTACGCTACAGATTTGTATGCTCATGTAGACGTTTCTAACTTTTGCTGCAAGTGCAGCCATACGAATATATCTGAGTGAGAAATGGTAATCTGGGCATCGTTTTTGTGGCTTAAATATTCGAGAAATTGGAGTGCATTCCAAGGGTTTCGGGTTCGATCCCCGGTTTGGACATTTTTCACTCTGTTTCGTCTACGCGTAGCTAGAAGAAACAGGTGATAATTCGCTTATTAAATAGTACCATATAATACTTTTGAGGCTTTAGAAACTTTATATAAATCATAATTACTAATATTGAAAAAAGAAAATAAAGTCAAGAAGTTTATCAAAGCACAAATTTATTGAACTAATCTTTTAAATTATAAACATGTATATTTGTTTAGCTAACAGAATGGATATTTTTTTATTACTTTTTTATTTCATGCGAAATATAAAGGTATATTTTATGCAAAATATATACTTCTATAAGTGATAAAATTGCTTCTATGAAATTTTATACAAGGACTGTATTTTTTGAAAAATAAAAGTTGCATCCTAGTAGCAAACCAATATTGGTCCAACGTTGAGCAAATATTTTCTTTATTGGAAATATTGCCAATAAAACATCAATATTGGTTAAATATTGGCGTTTCATTGGCAATATTTCCAAAGAATTCTCAATATTGTATAAATGTTGGCGTTACATTGGAAATATTTCCAATAAATTCCCAACATTGTACGAATGTTGGCGTTTTATTGGCAATATTTCCATTGAAACCCCAATATTGGCATAATATTGGCAATTTGCAGCAAATATTATGCCAATATTGGCTGCAAATATTGGCTAAATAAGGGCAAAATATAAAAACACCAATATTGGAGCAATATTTCATGCCAATATTGTTCCAACATGTAGCCAATATTGGCCCAATATTGTTTGGCTACTGGGATCATCTTTAAATAAGATTTTAAATTATCAGTATATCTTGTCAAATTAACATAAAAAAAAACTATTTTAGTATAATGAAGCAACATTAATTTCCAATAGTTCCAAATTTTGTAAAGGCGAAATATTAAATTTCAATTTAATTTAATATAGAGTTGACAAGATCTTATTAAGATAGAGACGCCAAGGTGACAGTATGACATTTTAAAAGAATAATTAATTAAAGTAAGTACATGGCGTGACTTTCTAACACACTAATTTAATTCAAACAAGTTAAATTTAGTGCAATTTTGTGAAAAGTTTTAATTTATAAGTGATTCTTCCAATTTTATTGCCAGTAACTCTTACATTTAAGAATTTTTTTTATAAATATCCAATGATTTTACTACCTGAAGCACCTAGTTCCTAAATTTTAGATAAGAATTATTTACTTTGGAAAATTTCGATATAATATTAGCGATGGATTGTAATAGAATGACATAATTATGCTCCTCTTCATTAATTCCAACATTTGATTAATGGAGTATGTCAAAAAATTGGTTTGGTATGTGACAAGTTAGAATGCTTGACATTTTACTTTAATCACTCAGAAATAATAGGAATAGAATAAAACACATTGCACTGTCCGAAGAAGTAGGGGAAACCGGGGTTAGTTGTGCCAGGGGCAAGTTGTGTCATTGAGCTTCCTGACTGACCCAATAGGTTGCAGCACCTGTTGCGTCATGTGAGTGAAGAGGTTGATTGTCTCAATGTGCTATATATTTTTTGAAGTATAGCGTCGCGTTGTTTTCGAGATAAAAATATTTTTCTTGTTATCTATCGTAAAAGTAAATTTTGCAACCTTCATTTGAATCGTCATTGCCACTAGCGATACTGAGGTATGTAAACTCCTTTAACATTATTTAAATGCTTATATTTTGAGCTGTTATTCTATGTATTTAATTTGTTAATCATGCCAATATTTCGGAAATTAATGAATAAAATTCAAAATGGCGTAACGCGGGGCTAGTTGTGACGAAGTCTAAGGGGCAAGTTGTGACATTTCCACCTTACACGAGTCACAGATTACAGCCCCTTGATGTGTCAGCATATGGGCGGTTCAAAAAAATATACAATCAGGCTGCATGTGAATGGTTGAAATTGCATTCTGGAAGCACATTGTCGATCTACGATATACCAAGTATTGTCAAAATAGCCCTTTCTAGTGCTGTCTCTCCAAAATGCATTCATGCAGGATTTCGTTGTAGTGGAATTTGGGAATTTAATAGAAACTTTTTACAGATAAAGACTTCCTATGTTCCTCAGTAACTGATCCACCGTTACATATCAGAGATGAGAGCGTTAAAGACCAGAATGACAATGAAAAAAATTAGTAAATATGTAATTGTTTATAAACCAAATACTTCAGCAATAACTTTAATCAATGATGGTGATATTGCAGGACCGTCTTCAGAAGAAAGAAATCTCATTGAATTAAATGATTCTATGACAACTGATAATAACCATGTGTCAGTAGTAAGTCTTACAGAAATAAGACTACCTCCTAAAGCAGGACCCCGAAACTCTGAAACAAGCGATGACAATATAGGATATAAACCTATACGTTGTAGTAGGCTTCCGAATCAAAGATCAATAAGATTAGTGTTGGCTTACTTTTTAATTTTTTCCTGGTTAAAACAGTTTTTTTGATTAAGTGTCTCTAAAAGCACATTTATAAAAAAATAAGAGTTTACAAATGTTAACAATTTTACTATTTTATTTTCATTTGATTTACAATATTATTAAAACATGAAAGGGTTTTATTGTGTTAAGAACGTTATAAATGAATAAATTTCTCATTCTTGATTTAACATATCCCATTTAATCGCCTTTCTTACATAATTTGTATATGTTACAATGTACTTGTAATGCGTCATTTATGTGTCACAATATGCCCCAAGCATGTCACGACTTGCCCCGTGTCAGGGGTTAGTAGTGACAAATTTCGAGGTTACTCAGTATTCATTTTCTGTTATGAAAAACGGTAATAATGTTAATAGCAGTTTCATAAATATGTTACGCAAGACACTCTAATGATATGTTACACTAAATCTTTCTCTTCAGTTCAAATTTTAAGGCTAATATAAAAAATGCGGAAAATGTCACTACTAGCCCCGGTCTCCCCTATTCCTGCCTAAATTCCTGCTTTGTAATTTAAAATTATATTGAATTACAAAACATAATAAAATGAAAAAATTGAAATTTAGGTTTTATAATGTAAGAGCTAAATAGAAATGTAAAATTAATTAATATCATATGACACTTTCAAATCTCCAGAAACATTATATAAGACATAATCACTCATATTTAAAAAAGAAAAAAAAGTCAAAAAGCTTATGAAAGCTCGAATTCATTGAACTGATTTTAAAATTATGAACATAGATATAAACATGCAGTGGCGCCAACTTATATGGGCCCGTGGGGCCTGAGCCCACCCAATAACTTTGGATCCTATCGTGTCCAATTTTCATTGTTCTATTTAGTTATTTATTTCATTATTATTTTATTATTTATTTTTTTCCTACAATCAAAATTTATTTTGCCAATGATCGCGCGTTCTAATCTGTTCTGACTGACATCGATAAATAAAAAATGACTGAAATGTAAGTGTATAATTTTTTTTTCTTTTCAATTTGTAATCATGTTCATGATATGATGATATTATTATAAATATTAGTGTCTGCATAAGAAAAAACGCATGAGAATGTAATTTTTAGAAATTTAAACTATCTTAAAGTATGATAGATTGGCGTAAAAGTCTCATCTTTCACCAGCTGTCCGACCTTCGTACACTGTAAAAAAAAAATCTGTAAAGGTACTAAACAATTTCTAGGAAACTGGGATTCCAAGAATTTTTCATGTAACGATAACAGGAAAAATTCATGTAATCGATTCTGAAACTTGAATTTTTGCTGTTACCGTTACAGGAAAAGTTCTTGGAGTCCCAGTTTTCATGAAAATGTTTAGTACCTTTACAGATTTTTTTTTACAGTGTAGAAAAACAAACTGGTTGTACCATTTTACCAAAATATTTTTGGGCCCATCTAATATTTTTGAGCCAACCCCATATTTTTCAAAAGTTGGCGCCACTGTAAACATGTATATATTTTTAGTAAACTTAATGCTAACTTTTTCATTACTTTCTTCATTTTAAGCAAAATATAAAGGAAGATAAATATTTTTACAAGTGATAAAATTGCTGTATAAAATTTTGTACAAGTACTGTATTAAAAAAAAAAGTGGCAAGTTATTTTTATTAATATTTTAAAGTATCAGTATATCCTGCTTAATTAACATAAAAACCCCTACTTCAGTATAATGAAGCAACATTAATTTCCAATACTTCCAATTTACGTAAAGGCGAAATGTTAAATTTCAGTTTAATTTAAAATAAAGTTGGCATGATCTGATTAAGATAGAGACGTCAAGGTGACAGTATGACATTTTAAAGGAATAATTAATTGAAGTGAGTACATGGCGTGATTTTGTAACACCCTAATTTAGTACTAATAAAAATATAATAAAAATTCGCCTACTTTTATAAACCGATTATTGATTTTGTTATAAAACCAAATATATTTAATTTTAGTAAATTTTTCAGCCCATAAAAGAGAAAGTAAATTAATGTTTTAACATTCTAAATACGTGAAAAAGATCAAACAATTTTTTAATGAGTACATATTATAAAGAACTTTAGGGATTTTAAACAATTTTAAACGTAATGTTTGCTTTTATAAAAAGTAAAATTAGTAAAATCTCTGTTTATTCGAGTATGAATACACTGTAAAAAAAAATCTGAAAAGGTACTAAACTTTTTATAGGAAACTCGGATTCCATTAACTTTTCCTGTAACGTTAACAGCAAAAATTAAAGTTTCAGAATCGGTTACATTGATTTTTCCTGTTACCGTTACATGAAAAGTTCTTGGAATCCCAGTTTCCTAGAAAATGTATAGTACCTTTACAGATTTTTTTTTTACAGTGTAGGTATGATTTCTACTACAAAAATGAATAATTTTAATAAAGTTATAAATAATTCTTAGGAAGAAGTAATAAAGTAATTGTGTGAAAAGTTTCATTTTATAGTTAGATTCTTCCGACTTTAATGCCACTAATTCTAACTTTTTTTGTAAATTTATATCCAATGATTTTACCAACTTAAATGCGTAGTTCCTAAATTTTAGATAAGAATTAATTACCCTCTAAAATTCCGATATAATATCAGCGATGGATTGTAATAGAATGATATAATTATTCTCCCTTTAATTAATTGCCACATTTGATTAATGGTGCAATGTCAAAAATGAGGTTTGGTATGTGACAAGATAGAATGTTTGAGTTTTAACTATTATCCCTCAGAAATATTAGGAATAGAATAAAACACTGTTTTATTCTAAAACACAACATTGCACTGTTTGTCCGATGAAGAATTCTTGCGTATAAATTTATATTAAATTACAAAACACAATAAAATAGAAAAAATTGAATTTAGGTTTTATAATGTAAGAGCTAAATAGAAATAAAAAATTAAGTAATACAGTGAAACCTCCAAATAAGGGACACCCATGGGACCGGAACTTTTGTCCCTTAAATAGAGGTGTCCCTTATTCGGAGTTTTTTCTTTTTTTTTTCAAATTAATCTTTCAGATAGATATAAAATATAACATTAAATTAAAGGTGAAGTTTAAATGTACCCGAAGACTATGAATTACATTACTCAGACACAACAAAAATAGAGATTTAATTCATTGAAATTTTTAATCAATTACTTCATTAAAAGATTTGTAGAATTATTGATTTGCATTTTTATACAAATATTTCATACATGCAAAAAGTGCATTATCATTTAAAAGAATCTTACTTAATCAATCAAAAGTGATTCTTTTGCAGATTTCAATTTTTCATTACAAATCTTTTAAGTGTTCATTTACCATACATATAAATTTCAATGCATCATTATCAGTAACATTTGCTAAAAAAAGTATTGAACTTCACATATTTTAAAACGTCTGTAAAATTCTTTATTTCACAATTTCCATTTCTTCTTCACTTTCATAGTCATCCTTAAAATTTTCAGCATTATTTTTGATGGGGATAAAAACACTGATTGTGGGTAAATAAATGCACCTCAATTGAGTCATATCAACATGACTGCCTGTCTGTTTGATAAGCTCACAAAAATCTGTATTTTTATTTTCATCACTGGCTACTTAATTATCTGAAATGCAAAAACGAGCTCCTTTCATCGCATTTTCAGGTGTCCCTTAAATCGAGTGTCCCTTATTCAGAGGTAAATACATTACTCGTCCTATACCAAGGGACTGGGACCGGAACTTTTGTCCCTTAAATAGAGGTGTCCTTTATTCGGAGGGTCCCTTATTTGGAGGTTTCACTGTATTATATAATACTTTCAAGTCCCCTGAAAAACATTATATAAGACATAATCAATCATTTAAAAAAAAAAGTCAAAAACTTATCAAAGCTCGAATTCAATGAACTCATTTTTAAATTATAAATATGCACTTAAACATGTATATTTGTTTAGCTACCATAATGCTATTTTTTTTATTACTTTTTTCCTTTTATGCAAAATATAAAGAAAAATGAATACTTCTATAAGTGATAAAATTGTTTCTATGAAGTTTACTACAAGTACTATATTTTTTGATAAATAATATTTTGCAAGTCATCCGTATAAATAAGATTTTAAATTTTCAATATTTCCTGTTTAATTAACATAAAAAACCTACTTCAGTATAATTAAGCAACATTAATTTCCAATATTATCCCTTTACATAAAGGTGAAATGTTAAATTTCAATTTAATTTAAAATAGAGTTGGCAAGAACTTATTAAGATAAAGCTAACAAGGTGACAGTGTGACATTTAAGAAGAATAATTAATTAAAGTAAGTACTTGGCGTGAAATTGAAACGCCCTAATTTACTGCAATTAAAAAAAATAATAAAAATTTTTTTTAAAAAAAGTCACTTACTTTTGGAAATTTATTATTGATTTTAAAATAAAAGAAAAGTGATTTAACTTTAGTGTATTTTTCAGCGCAAGGAAAAAAAAAGTAAATTAATGTTCTAACACTCAAATTTATTTTAGAAGAGATTCCAAAAATAGGTAAGACAAATTATCTAAAATGATGCATTTTTACACCCTAAAGATTTTTTGGTTAAAGGAATTTTCCCGTTTTTTATAACAGATAAATACATATTTTATTCGAATTTTGCTAGATTTTGTTAAACAGAAAATCTTTTCGAGCAAACATTGCTCTACTATCCAAAAGACGACAGCACAAAATCCTGTGTCATCGAGCCCAAGAATAAAACCCATTATTTTATGGAAGAGTAAAAATAGAGGAATCTAATGATCCATGTCCGCCGGATGTGAAGTGGTGAATAAACCAAAAATTAATACAACTAGTGGTTGACTCATAGGTTTAGCATTGCGTTTGTACTACAACCAAAAGCTTGAAAACACGGAAAATTGGATGCAGGAAAACACAATGCTAAGCCTACGAATATACCACAAGTGGTAAAATATATGTTTTTTAAAAAATATGTTTTTTTCTTATGCTCGATGACATAAGGTTTTGTATTGTCGGCTCTTGGACTATACTGGGTGTCCCTAACTAAACAATCGTATTTTAAACATGCCCATACACGAAACCATTGTTGAGAATGTTATGAAATTTTGTGAAAGACAAACGTATAGGAACCCTTTCAGTACTGTACATTACCTGTTTATGTTACTTTTTTAAATTGATATTTTTGACCAAAATATTTTTTTAGGATTTTCAAATACGTATCACATCAGATTGCGCATGGACTTTTAGATATATCTAAATTAAATTCATATAATTTTTTTACTGATATATATATAATGTAAAACGATGAAATCTAACATATCTTCGCAGATTTTTATTCAAAATAAAGCAAAAACCTTTCCATATGCAAATTTATACCATACACAATAAAGAACATGTACAAAAAAAAGTTTAAATCTCTATCTTAAATACAAACAAGTGGGTAAGTGTGATCGGAGATCGCACAGAGGGTTTCGTTTAATATCGCCTTCAAAACACATTTTTCCATTAAATTAACAAATGAAAAACGGTTTTTGGCGCTATTTTGGGTTTCTTTCGCTAATCGCGCCAACCAAAACAAAATATTAATAGAATCTTCTCCTAAATGTTGCCTTAATCGCATAGACTTATTGATTACTCTATCAGAATCTGCAAATTTAAGGAAGGTACGCAAGTAAATAAAATTATGAGTTCAAGTAAAATATTGCAAAGCTTAACATAAATTTAAAGGAGACCAAACTGGTCACCAAAGGCGGTTCTTAATTTAAATGAATACTAATTTAATAAACATAAAAAAATATTTCATTTCGCGTGTCAAAATCGATGATAAATATAATTTAATATGAAATAAAATCAAATAAACACATTTTGACGTGATCTATTTAATTCATTAATTTATGTTACATAAATAATAATTTTATTTAAACTTGCGCGCAACATCTCGAAGAAATGAAATTTCAATTTTGAAATTTACGCTACTGCAAATTTTTAAGCTTCTAAATATTGTCCATTTTCAATTTTTGCATCATCTTGTAGGGAGAAATGTACTTTTAAATGCATTTTGTTTAAAATCAGTATTTCAATTTATTTTTTAGATATTAATTTTTTTTTTGTAGAGCCGAAGTTACCCAGTTACAAGACAAAATTGTAATACCAATTTTGTAACTATGGTAACAGAAGTACTCCATCTCTTTTAAAAGTAAAGGGCAAAAAATGAAATAATTTTTATATCTATTTAAACTTGCGTGGCAACAATTAGAAGAGAAAAAACAACAAAATGAACTGATGGGATTTTAAAAATAATATTGAAATTAAAATAATAGTCTTTTTCAAAATTTTATGATTTGTTGTGTAACAAGAGGTATTCAGCTGTCAGTACACTAAATTTGAACTCTCTAGCATATATAGTTTTTGCATACGGACTCTGTGACAGACAGACAGACAGACAGTGGACAGAGACGAATAGTGTTTCGTCAGATGAACGAAACCCTAAAAATGTCTGAACAATTTTACAACATGAAAGTAATGAAAATATGAACATGGAGATAAAGCCATTTAATTTTTTCATTTATACGGGTAATTGCGCTGTGTATATTAACAAATTCTCAATATCTCGGGATATATAATTGCAGCATAGATAAAACTGAAGTGTTAAAATATTCACAATTAAACAGGGTTTCATTAATTATTTAAAACAAAAAACCGATTTTTTGACCAATTTTGAGGTAAACATCCCCTTAACCCTTAAAAGAATTCGATAAAAGGACAGACTATCATAGTTCACTGCTGTTAGTGTATTTTTCAGTTGTCGTAAGTATTTTTAAACGTAACGGAATTTTAGTATATTAAGTGGCATATATAAAAATTATGTATGATAATAACGACTGCACGAATTCGATACATTACTGGATATAGACAGCAAAATCAGAAAATGAATTTTTACTGAGTTGTGTTTTTTTCAAATTGTTTTTTTTTTTGGATATCTTATTTCATTGAATGAAAAAAGAAACGTTTTCTTAATTAAATTCTGTTAGTGAGGTAAAATGTTTCATAATCTTTGTGAAATACATGATTCCTTTTATTTCTGTTTGTTTTCTGTCATAAGTAAAATGTTCAACGAACACATCTGAACAATTTCATTCTGAGAGTGAACAAGAAATTTAGCTGATTACATAAATATACGCGGTTTTTAAAATCGTGCGCCTCCTTGTTGTACTTTTTTATTTTCCAAATACAGTCTAAACATAGATACTTTGTAGTAAAAACACCGATTACTATTTTAAGGCTGTTCTTAAATTCAAAAGAGGAAGTTTGTGGCACAAACTTTGATTTACTTTTTCTAGCACCTGTTGGTTTTCCAAAACTATGTCGTTGAAAGACATTTTTCGATTTTTGCTGAACACAAAAAATCTTTCAAAAAAAAAAAAAAAAAAAAAAAAAAAAAAAAAAAAAAAAAAAGACCACCAAAGTGTTGGCGTTTTGAACTGAATTTCCTAGTGAAAGCAGAAAATCAGCTCGAGGAAGAAGAAAAACAGGTTGTCATGTGACACAAAATCCATTATAACTCTATACAAAATTTATTAGTGAAAAATGCAAAATTCATTTTGATTCCAAATCGCTTACATAGTCAACTCTGCCAATATAGTTCCTTTATTATAGTTTATTTTAGTAAACAGCTACTCCTGTGATTTTGATAGCTACTTTCAACTTTATTAGCACAAAAAGTAATTTTTTCCAAAAATTAAAAAAAATTCAGGAGCGAAAGTGTTAAAGAAGTGTATTAAGCTATAAATTTCTTTTAAATTCATTTTTTTTTTTTTTTTTAATATTTCGAATTATATTCTTTAGAAGTTTCCGATCAAGCACTATTAATTTTTTCTCAATTTCTAAGCATCAACAAAATGTGGCATTCTTTAATTTCGATTCAATGGACTGCACAACTTTTGAATAGATAAAATTCTTTTCTTTATTAATATAATTCTTGAGTTTTGTCTCTTTATTCTACCTTCGTATTAGTGAGTGGTGAAAGCATAATAAATGCAACATGTCTACCCCGCATACTTTTTAATGTCAGATTTCAATTAAGTTAATGTACTCCGCTTTCATTTTCTCCATGACCTTGCTCAACAAGCTCTTTTATAATTCATCGAGGCCAAAATTTATGGAACCAACATATATTTTTCGTTTAGTGTGCGACAGGTTTTAATTATGAGGATGATGTAATTATCGGGTGGCACAAAGTTTACTGTTATATTACAGGTAATGTAATTTTACATGATATATATATATATATATATATATATATATATATATATATATATATATATATATATATAAGAGAAAGTTTAAATTGTCCCTTAATTATGCATAAAAACAGTGTTTTAAATTTATGATTTTTTCGCATTTAAATGAAAATTTAAATACAGTGTTGCTTAAATTTTATCGGGTAATTTAAATTTCAAAGTGATGAAAAATAACTTTTGTTTATAAAAATTGCATATGTGAAATTTTCAGGAAACGAATTCATTATAAAAGATTGCATTCTTTATAGATATGAAGAATACTAATATGGGAACCGAAAGCACTATAAATACATATTTTTGAAAAATATTTTCAAAAAGCATTATTTAACTTAGTTTGCAACTACAGTCGACTATCGTTAATTCGAAATCGGATAACTCGAATCTTCGCTTAATTCGAACTAAACATGAAGTCCCGAAAATCACAATGGCAGAATAACGTTAAATTCTTCATTAATTCGAACTCCATTTCTCTTGACTTCGTTTAATTCGAACTAACGAGAATTCTGATTTTTCGTATTTCCTTTCTTTCTCACGGATTTCAGATCATTTGAATAACTTTTTTTCTTTGATTTTTGTAAGAATTGTTCCGAACGAGTATACATATAAACCCATGCATTTGATATCCACTTTCTAAGTGCCCCGTCTGTCCATCAGTGACGCTTCAAATTTTTCTTCCGTTGTGCTTGTTTCTAATTTTTTAATTAGTTTATGTATTTATACATTCTAATTTAATATTAAGTCATATTTTGATGATAACAGATATAATACATTTAAAAAACACTATAACATTAATTCCTTTGTAATAATACCATATTAAGCTTGTTCTGATTTCATACTTTCCATAATTCGAACTTCGGATAATTCGAACATTTCTTGTGGTCCCGACAAGTTCAAATTAACGAGAGTCGACTGTACGTCAGAATAATATTGATTATTATTATTATTATTTGTAGAAATGAAATAAATAGATGCATTTAATTGAATGTCGCGAATTCGGTTATTTTTAGAATTCATGCACAACGTTTTGAAAAATATTTCTATTTTATGCTTCTATAAATTTAAGTGAAGTTCTTTATTACCTATAAATCACATTTTTTTAATAGTTTTTACTTTATAATTTTTTTGACCAATTGTGAAAGTAAGTTTTGTATAAAGAGAGGAAAAGTATAATGTATAGCAAATATCAGAAAAACGATTTTTCATATAAAATAATAAAGTCACATAAAAACATTAAGTTAAAGTTTGAGAAGTGATAGTTGATGAGAAAATACGATGGGACACATTTGTGGTAATAATTTATACGGGATAAAATTCTATAAGAATAATAAAGCAATAAGAAGTATATTGTAGCTTTATTAACCCATTATTTAATGAATCATGAATTCATAAAAATTTTATCGTCTAAATCATTTTTTGTGAATTGTTTAAACTACGTTAGAAGATTTACATAATCACTTAATAAATTTTAGAAGGATTTTGGAAGAATTGAAGTATTTAGAAGGCTTAATTAAATTTGAATTTATAGGATTTTCTGAAATATTTATAACCACACTCATATCCATTGTTTAAATTAGGGTTTCGTTCATCCGACGAAACGCTATTCGTTGTAGTCCTCTGTCTATCACAGAGTCTATACGCAAAAACTATATAAGTCAGAGAGTTCAAATTTTGTGTACCTACAGCTGAATATCTCCTAAACCACAACAAATCATAAAAATTTGAAAAAGACTGTTATTTTAATTTAAATATATTTTTAAATATCATTAGATCATTTTTTTGTCGTTTTTTTTCCTTCTAATTGTTGCATGCAATTTTAAATAGATAGAAAAATTATTATGTATGTAACGGAAATTAATGGATTAAATAAATCAAGGGAAAAACGCACTTATTTAGTTTTATTTCATCCTATTACATGATATTTATCATCTATTTTGATACGCAAATTGAAATATATATTTTTTGTTTATTAAATTCATGTTCATTTAAATTACTAAGCCGCCTCTGGTGACCAGTTTGCTCTCCCTTAAATTTATGTTAAGCTTTGCAACAATTTAAGGACGGAAGAAGGAGATATTAAACGAAGATATATGAAAGCGATATTAAACGAAACCCTCTGTGCGATTTGCGATTACTCTTACACACTTGTTTTAAAAGTTTTTCATAGTATTCTGTAAAATTAGGAAATGTACAAACATGATATTCTTAGAACTTAAATACAGTCAGTATCGGTCATATGTTCACCGCAGCGGTCCAAAAAAATTAGACCATATAAGCGGGGTGACCATATATGCGGAAAAATACTACAATTATTACATTATTTAATTACAGGCTTCGTACGCATCAAGGAATTCGAGAGATTTTAAGTATTTTAGTACCAGAAATTTCATAGAGTACTGCTCGCTATATCCCAAGAGAGAATTTTGTTTCATTAAATAAACCAAATATTACTTTACCAAAATTCTGGTAAGAATTGCTTGAAATTTTTTTAAGCGTACAAGCCCTAAATTATGGCAAGATTATATTCATTTATCAGAATATGGTGCTTATAATAAACAAATAACTAAGATTTTTAAGACTTTTAAGAACATTTTAAAAATTAATTAATGAGTAAAAAGTATAGTTATGCAATGCTTGAGAAATTTGTTAGCTTACCATACCAATCGAAATACAGCACGCGTACATACGTACATGACACCCATATTCACTGCATTTATTTAAAATATTCAGTTATGCAAGATTGCTTTTTTTCTTGGTTTTTAATAAAACTCTTTCTAAATCTCTAATAGCTTTTAAATGTTCACCTGCTGCTTCGAAATGAATAAAAAAAACCATTTGAGATTGTCGATGGCTTTAAGCCCATCTGATGTTGATACTGATTTCTTTTCACATCCAATATCCTCTTCATCGCTTCCTTCGGCATTCAAATTTAACACATTAGAAACAATATCTTGTACTGAAGCTTCACTGTTAGTAGCGAGGTTTTCATCAATCTTTGCATACAAATTTTCGTCAGAAAATGAATAACCTCGATTTCGCAGTTTTCTGGTAGTTCAGTTAAGTGGAGATCCTCTTCCGCGTCTTCCGATAATTCTTCAGCCTTTAGTGAACTGTGAAATCCAGCATGTCGGAAGCACTTTTCAATAGTTTTCTGTGACACCATAATCCAAGCTTGGTCGATATAAAAAATTGCATTTAATACGGACACTTGAAATTGTTCTTTTCGATCAATAGCAGAAATCATATCTCGCAGAAGAAACTTTCTATAAATAGGCTTGAAATTCTGGATGACACCTTGATCTAAAGGCTGCGATACACACATGCTAGTAGCAAACAAGAAAACAAGTTCAATTGATTTCAAGTTATCAATAGTAGAGTGAGCACGACAATTGTCAGCAATTAATGCAACTTTCCTGTTCTGTTTTGAAAAAACCCGATCCGACCTTCGGAGTGTTTTTTCCCAGATGTCCTCTACCATCCATGCTTTTGAATTTGCATCGTAGACTAGAGGCAAAGATTTGCAATTTTTCATACACCGAGGCTTAAGAAATTTTTCAATCACCACAAAAATATTTTTTCCGATCCATCCATATTTGTAGCTAACAAAACAGTTAAGCGTTTTTTACTTTTCATTCTATCTACACATTTTTCACCTTGAAACAAATAGATCTGTCTGGCAAGATCCTATAAAAAAATCCGCATTCATCGGCATTGAAGATGTTGGCCGGTTCATACCTTTCGAGAATGTCCCGCAACATTGCATCTTTCCATTCGTTTAAAAAACTCCTGTCAAAATTAGCAGCTTCTCCGCACAATTTTTTAAAGCATAGGTTATGCCTTGAATTATATCTTTGTATCCAACCATTACTAGCAACGACACTGGACATGTCAAATTCCTTAGCAAACTCCAAGGATTTTTCTTTCAAAACATTCAAGGATATAGGAGCAATTTGCGACCGTGCATATTTAATCCATGACAAGAGAGCCTCATCCACATTTTCACAATGTGATAAGCGCGGACGTTTTCTTTCTTCATCACAGATACGAACATTTGGAGAGTAAAATTTAGTGGCTAAAATGTTGTATAATGTCATTCGGAGTACCGAATTTACTTTGGCAAATGCAATTTTAGAAAGATTAGAAATTTTAAACTTTTCGATCAGTTCACTTTTTTTAGCAAATTATAAATTCTTTCTTTTCGAAACCGTAATAAAAAACGAGTGTTCTTATTTGTCGCGTTTGATCGCAATGAAAATTTTTTTTCCCTTTCTTACATCTTAATTTCAGTACACTTTACAAACAAAGAGAAAACTCTAACCAATAAACAGATAGATTTCAATCTGATGATTTTTGGAAGGAAGAGAGAAAGAGGGCGGGGGGTATAACCGATGATGATTCAACTTAAAATACACAGCTGAGGGAAGTACAGGCATCAATTCACGCCCTCCGGCGTCCGGAGAGACTACTAGCCCGTTTGCTATGTTTCTTCACACATTCACACTGCCGAAAACAGCATTGAAAAGATTGAAAAAAGCGACCATATAACCGATACGCGGGAAAATAAATTGATTATATAAGAGGTGCACTTTAACACATATTCCCTATTAAGTTAGACGGGACTTAAGAAAACTGACCATATAAGCGGGGTGACCATATTGCCGGTACTGACTGTATATAAATATTTCCAAACAGAAACTTCCCCCCCCCCCCCCCTCTCCCAACGCAAAGAGAGATGAAAAAATGCAAAGGCAGAATAAATCATCCTTATATTTTTCTTTAGTGTAAACATTAATGTTTTTGGAACAAGATAAAGTAATTATCTATAGCTCATTCTAAACTGTGTTACAACTAATCGGCGTATTAAATGAATTTTATAAAAAGTTATTTTAATGGTACTTATGAGCACCGTCTATATATCAAAAGTTAAATTAAATTGAAATGTTTTTTACTTATATCTTTTGATTTTAAAACTAAAATTTATATTATAGAGACTAAGATTTGTTGAGTGATATTATATGTTCAATTTATATTCAGTGGATACTGCAAAAAGAAATTACGGCACAAAATTTTATAAATTCGAAAATAATGTATACCATTTCGCTTTACATTTGATTTGTCTTTAATAAAAGAAATAAGTTAAAGAAAGTAAACACCACCTACATCTGAATGATTTCTCTAAAACAGCGGTAGCTATCCAATTGTCACTGTTTTTTAGAAATCTCATAAAAAATTCTTAAATTTAATTTAACATATAAAAATGGAAATATTTAAAAAAGTAGCTCTAGCAGATATTTTAAAAATGATCGGATTTTATTTAAAAATCACAATTAGTAAAATTAATTCAGTTGAATACTCATGGTGGATGAATGAAAATTCAGCTTTGTGTTTTAACCCTTTATCTACCGACGGTACTTAAAAGTACCATTTAAAAAACTTATTATAAAATTCTTTTAATACGTCAGCTAGTTGTAATGCTGTTTAGAATGAGTTACAGGAACATTACTTTATCTTGTGCCAAAAGCATTATTGGTTATACAAAACAAAAATATTTTTAAAAGGATGATTTCTATTGCCTTTGCATCTTTTCAGCTTTCTTGACGCTGAGGGAGGGGAATGGGGATTTTTAAATGCTGAAATATTTTTATATTTGTATTGTAAGAACATCATATTTGTACATTTTATACTTTTACAAAATACTATGAAAACAATTAAAAATAAAAGATTTGTGTGGAGTTATAAAAATTGCACAAAATCAATGTAAATTCAAATTTAATTAATCCTTCTAAATCCTTCAATCCTCCTAAAATCATCCAAAAATTTATTAGATGATTATGTAAATCTTTTAATTTAGTTTGAACAATTTGCGTAAAATGCTTTAGAATGTAAAATTTTCATGAATTCATAATGAGGTAGATAAAGGGTTAAATTAGGAAACGGTAATAAGGTAATAACGGTAATAATTAAACGGAACAAGGAAAAAAAATAATAAACACCCCCTACTAACGCTGCAACAAATTGGTGTAGAAGAAAGCTACTGGTATCAAACGACTGAAAATAAATTCTACTTTTAAATCATATAAATGAAATCTATTTAGAAAGCCATCTACATATCAAAAGAAACCCAAAAATTTTTTCCCCATTACAATGACTAATTTTGACACCATAAATAAATTCTACACCTTTCAATTAGCCTAAATACAATTTTTTTTTTTTTTTTTTTTTTTTTTTTTTTTTTTTTTATATATATATATATATAAAATTCGTACGATTAGATTCAGAGAAATGTTTGTAAAATGACTATAGTTTACGGGCTATATCCAAATTTAAATTCTGTATTTGATTGTCGAAATGCAACCAAAGGACTATGTGTGAAATGTTTTGCCTATATGATCATTTCACTCGTTCAATATGCACCGTCTATTCTCAGTCGAATGGCTCATTAAAATGAGAAAATTATTATTTTTGTTCAAATTATACTTTCTACACATCATAGATGATCCCTTAAACTTTCATTTTGACATTTTAAAGCATAATTTAAAAACTACTGGAAAAAAAAATGAAATTGAAGCTTCGCATAATTCATATTACAAAGTTTTAAAAATTAGTATATATTCAATGTATTTATGTATGGGTTTTTAGTGTTTTAACCACACAAATAATAGTCACTTTAGGATTATAATTTAGGGTGTTACTAATAAAAAAGGAAAATGTGTTTTAACATTGGAAATTCTAAATTTTGAGTTTTTATAATTCAAAAACTTATCACCTAAATGAGTTAAAAGGCTTCCCCAGTGACCGGATGGTTTTTCTTTCAAAACTGGCAGACGGGAGGTTCTTGTTTCCAATCCAATCACGCCCGTCGGCCTAATCGTTCGGAGTTTTCGGGATTTTCTTTGAACCTTTGATTTTGTTGCATATATACAGGTTTGATTTTCTTTGAAAGACCCCCTATGAAGGGCACATTCTACCCCTTGGGTCTGTGTCCCTCATGTAGATAATCGGCTGTCATAAATAATACCAACACCAAATTACTTGAAATTTCTTTTCTACGGAAATTTTGAATCGAACATTTAAAATATATGGTCAAAGTTGAGTGTTGCCATCGAAAAAAGAAATGTATGTCTATTTCGATTTGTACGTGGTGCTCCTCGCCCCCAAGCAAAATTTATATAGATAATTTAAGAGTAGACTTTATTTACAATTATTTGGTACCAGTAGCTTTCTTCTATTAAAATTAGTTGCAGAGTTCAAGGAAATTTATACTTTTTATTTTTCTCGACTGTACCTATGTAATTACCTGTTTCTGGTTTAAAACACAAAGCTGTATTTGTATTCTGTGCTCATCTGCCATGAGCGTTGTACTGAATTAATTTTACTAAATATTATTTTTAAATTTAAGCCGATCATTAGTATGATATATGCAATAGCTATTTTAAAAAATATTTCTATTTTTATAGGTAAAATTTTGTTTTAGAATTTTTAATGAAACATCCAAAAAAAAAAAAAAAAAAAAAAAAAAAAATAGTGGCAATTGGAATGCTTCCATTGTTTCAGAAAAATAATTCAGTTTATTTATCAGTATTGATTATATCTTTATTGATGACATTTTTTACTACAGTAAAAAATAACTTACAAAAACAACTAAATGTCACCACCCTCCAAAAAAATATGCATTTTTTCTTATAAAGTTGTTAGATTTCAATTTACATCCATTCTGCTTATACTAAGTTTGAGACGCCAGGTGAAATGTCAGATGAAAACAATCATTTTATTTTATAAAACGAAGCATTTTTCTCATTAATTTGTCTAATGATATAAAATTCTGAATTAATTATTCATCACTATTGAAATTAAAACTCCAAGTCAAGTGTAGGAATGTTCACATGCAAAATTTTAGCTAACAAATGTGATTTAAAGTTTGAAAATATTTAACATTAATGACCTATTGCGCATTAACATAATTTTTAAGTGTAGAATATTGATATGAAAGATACGTACTTAAATTCTGAGATGGTGAAAATGACGTGAGTTTTAGAGTTCATGGGGCAAGAAAGTCTATGATTGTGTCAAAAAGAAATCATTTTCGCCGATTTTTCCTTTCGTAATACCAAGCATAAGAGCCCCAATTGATAACTTTATCATAATTATTTATTTCGTTTATATGTTACAGATTCCGTATACGAATTTCTCAATAATTATAGCAGCTGAAGTTTACCGAAATAATGCTTTGGTAACTTAAGGTTAAAATGATATTCGTTTTAAGAGTTAGATTAAACAATGCAAGATGGGTTTGCTATTGTAATTAATTTTGCAGTTTTATTATAAGTCAATGTTAAAAATTTCTAAAAATTTTTTCTACATCGAATTTCGACTGGTTTCACCTCATTCTGTTATAAAGATTTAAAGGGATCTGGAATACTAAAATCTTAAAATTAAAAATATACATATATATATATATATATATATATATTATATCAAAAATTTCTCTGTTTTTTATGCTTAAACTAGCGTTTACTTAATGTTTCTATGAATAATAAATAATTATTTGTTATTCATTATTAATAATGAATAATTAATGAATATTCATTAATTAGTAAATATTCATTTCATATATAATATTAATTAATTAATATTAATAATGAATATTCTATATTATTAATAAAAAAATAAATAAATAATTATTTTGTCGTTTTGATATGTTTTCAAAATTTAGCTTCCAAGCAATGTTTTGTCATGAAGTGACTTCTTGTAAAAATGCGTCTTTTTTTTATGATAGGTTTTTCCGAAATTTCTCGGACTTAAATTTTTATAAATCAAGAACCCTTAAAAATAAGAGCTTCAAACTTCGATTAACCTATTTTTTATTATTTTACTTTAATTTTGATTCAGCAAATTTGGAAAGAAAATACTTACATTTAAAAGTAGAATTTTTTAAACAAAAAAGTTACATATTTTTTTTTTTTTTTTCAAATTTTCACTTTAAACATATTTTTTTATTAATATTTTTAAAAATAGTGAATAGAAATAAAAATTTAGAAATTTCTGTTGATTGAAAAAATTGAAATTCAATATTTAATATTTTAAGTTGTAACAATTTTTAATTACTCACCCTTTTAATAAATATTAAATTATTATTTTTTTAATTCTGAGAAGTTTTATCATGTGATTTTGTTTAGAAATAATGCGGTTAACCATCACAAAAAAATTTAAAAAATTTGACTCAATAAATAAAAGTTTTTTTAAAATGCGACTCACGTGTTTTTGACGTTGCTAGCAACGTCAAAAACACGTCAATTTATCAAAGCTCATTTTTTTTAATATGTTCTTCCCTTTTATGGTGTAGTACGTTTGCGGTGTAAAACAAAACAATGAAATATAAACAAAACAATGAAATATAAATAAACAAAAATGTATGAAAAAAAATCGAATTTTGCACGTAATCCACTGAAATAAACAGAACAAAAAAAGTCTGATTGTAAATAGCGATATTTGGATTTTACTTCGGTTGTTAACTCAATGATGAGGCCAATATGAAAATACCGCTTTTTATACATTTCAAAACTTTATTTGAACGCATAATTGCTACTTTTCCTATGAATATAATTTTCCCTATTGTTAATGGATTCCCGTATTTATGTTCTAAAATATATTTAATATAAAAAAATCGATTAGAAATCAAATAACAATAATAATAATTTTATTTGTAATAACTAGAAAACAGGAATTCTCCAATTTCAGAATTTAGTGTTGCCCCCATATGAAGAAAAACAAAACAAAACAAACATAATTTTAAATATAGCAGAAATCAGTTGATGATATAAAAGACACGCTTTTGTTTTATTTAAAATGACGACATCGTTAAAAGTATTCCATGTTTAAGTTTCAGTCTTTGACATCTGCAGAAAAATATGCATATGATGTCACTATCGCAGAATATTACATAAATCCAGCAAAAAAAAAATGATGGTAACTACTAAAAAATGATCTAATGATTCGTATACACTATATTGCCATTGAATATGGGACACTTGCGATTTTAGACATTTTACTAAATATCTAGAAAAATACATGAGGAATCATCTCGAAACTCTTAGTGTATAAATATAATGGTATAAGTCATATATCTCCGTGAAGATTTTTTCCCGAAACTCCAAAGGGGACCGTCAACAAATTAAAAAAGAATGAATATCTTTTGAATAACCCTGTCAAAACTAATGTAGCAAAAGCGCTTAAACTCTAGATTGGGATTGAATGCCTTATTGTGATAAGCCTTGTTAATTTTTATGCAAATAGCATGCATACTCGCAGAGTAATTAAGGTTTTTATAAAAATGATCCCAAATTTTTCCAAGTTTTTTCCTTATAATTTTCAGAGTTCTTAATTTAAAATATTATTTTTTTTCAGAAAATATGACAAACAACATTGCACACAGTACCCTGTAATCAGAATTAAAAAATAATGAAAATTGTATAAAAAATGAGTTGGTTTACTAAATAATTTTTTACTGCGCATGCGTCAACGATATCAAAATTTCATTTGCATATTATGTTAGCTAAATGTATAGAGCAACTTTTGTGAAAGTCACAAAATCATAACTTGAAAATTCTGACAATAATCGTCAATTGAATAAGTCGAAAATCCGTTATTCTCAAAATGAAGCAAAAACAAGAGGGGTTGTATCCATATATTCATTGATTAGTGTCATTATAGAATACACAATATGGGATGTACTACTGCATTTGGATAAAATCCCTCATTTTTTTGCTTCATTTTGGAAACAACGGATTTTGTCCTTTTTCTATAGACGATTACTTTCAGAATTTTCAAGTTATGATTTTGAGACTTTTACAAAAGTTGCTCTATACATTTAGCTAACATAATATGCAAATGAAATTTTGATATCTTTGACGCATGCGCAGTAAAAAATTATATAGTAAACCTACTCATTTTTCATACAATATTTATTATTTTTTAATTCTGATTACAGGGTACTGTGTGCAATGTTGTTTGTCATATTTTCTGAAAAAAATATTATTTTATATTAAGAACTCTGAAAATTATAATGGAAAAACTTCGAAAAATTTAGGACCATTTTTATAAAAACCTTAATTACTCTGCGAGTGTGCATGCTATTTGCATAAAAATGAACACAATGTATTACAATAAGGCATTCAATCATAATCTAGAGTTTGAGCGCTTTTTCTACATTAGTTTTGACAGGGTTATTCAAAAGATATTCATTCTTTTTTAATTTGTTGACGGTCCCCTGTGGCGTTTCAGTAAAACTTCTTTACGGAGATGTATGACGTATACTATTATATTTATACACTAAGAGTTTCGAGATGATTCCTCATGTATTTTTCTAGATATTTAGTAAAATGTCTAAAATCGCAAGTGTCCCATAATCAATGGCAATATAGTGTATTTGTAATACAAATAAAAATACATAAGCATAAATTTAGGTTATAGTGGCTGCATGTTTTATCAGAAATCATATATTTATATTTTTTGGTATTTTAATTGCAAATTACTTTTCTTGTTATCTGAAAATGACAACCTAAAGAAAATAATTCACTATTTTCGCACTATTTTTCCTTTATTGCGCCTGCAAAAATCGTGTACTTCTGTTGTCAAAATAAAAAAATAAATAAATAAAATAAAAAATAAATAAATAAAGCTAAAAATTAAATTTAAATATAGTTTTAAGCAAATTGCATTTAAAAGTGTCTTTTTTTCATCTATACGAGGTATAAAAATTGAAAATGTGCAGTGCTTATGAGTTTAAACTAGTTGAATGTGCTAATCCTAAAACTTTATTCCATCTCATACATCTTAATATTTCAAAAAGTAGTTACAGATGTTAATACAGCAATATTATTAAGTGAATATTATATCAAATTTGATTTTCCTCTTTAATTTCTGCTTCAATCAATTAATCGGTATAAAAATGAGTTAATTTAGATCATGATATTTTTAAAAACTATAGTTTTTGGTTATGCTGCTAGCGAATAGTTGGCTTAGCAAGACCCGTCGCTGCACGGACTGCTAATGGACAACAAAACTGACAAAAATTAAAAAAAATATTCAAAAATCGATATTACAACGCCCATTTGTGGGATTTTTTTTTTTCAAATTCTGGGGAGTCCTGCTGGTTATAGCCAAAAACATACACAATTTTTTTTTAATTCTATGAATAACTTTATACACTTTTGGATGATACAATAATTCAAATTGCACAAAAATTGCTATTACAAGCGCCTCCTTCAGGCTGAATATTACTGAGTTGAAAAAAGAATTGCTTGCCATAGTTAAAAATATGCCCCCCAAAATTTATTCATTTTTATGTATAATTTCACATATTTTTCGATGGTATGATAATGAAAATGGCACGTACATTGCACATACATTTTTATATTCTGGGAAGATCCACTACAGACTATAGCCAAAAACATATACAAAAAATTTTGTTTAATTCTATACATAATGTAATACACT
The DNA here is from genome assembly GCA_964019185.1 of Maratus speculifer. Lineage (NCBI taxonomy): Eukaryota > Metazoa > Arthropoda > Arachnida > Araneae > Salticidae > Maratus > Maratus speculifer. Next base: position 118,752,682 of record OZ025291.1, read on the forward strand.
TTTGGTTGGTAGAATAATAAAAATGACACAAAAATTGCTATTACAGCGCCCCCTTCCAGCAGAATATTACTAAATTAAACGAATACCTGCTTGCCACAGCCAAATACGTAAAAAGAAAATTTTTGTTCAATTGTATGTATAACTGCGTACACTTTTCGATGGTACAATGACGACACGAACAGACGGAAGGGCAGACAGATATTTTGTATAAACATGCTTTTTGGAAAATCTGATTTTTAAAACGTGTAAATCCGAGGAAAACCGGAAGTCGAAAAAATTTCGATTACCATACATTTTTCTATTGAAGATATAAGAAAGTAAAAATTACAGCAGGGATTTTTCCGCACAATGGTACATCTTGTTTGTTTCAAGGTTGGCTTCTGTTACGGAACGTTATTTTTGACAGACGGTACTTTAATTGCTGGCACAAAGAAAAGCATATCAGGAGCTAATACTAAAAACAATAGACCCATGTGCAGCTTTTTTGCTGCAATCTTATTTGATGGTAATTTTTTTCATTTTTTTCATTTTTTTTTTTTTTATTTTTTTTTAACTGCATTTTTTTAACCGTTTTGAAAATGGTTGTTTCTGTTGGTCTTGAATAGATATCTGAAGCATATCTGAAATCTTGTGACGTTCGGATTTTATTTGTTTTCTGATTGGTCCATATTTAATGTCCCAAAACAGAATACTTGTATTGCCACGTTGACAAAAAAGTATTAAAAACTACAATAATAATAATAATAATAATAATTCAAAAACAAACTGACATACAGCTTTCAAACACTTTGCATTTAAAAGTTACATTTTTTTTGCCAATACGACAGTGTAAAAAATGAAAAAGTGCAAGTTTAGAAATTTAAAAATTTGCAGTACTAAAATTCCAAACTGAAATTTCATTTAAAATTTGTTTATGATATATTCAGGAATAATAATGTTTAATCCATGGTGTAAGGAATATGTGACTCTGTTATTAAATAAGCCATGTTTTGGTCATCATAAAAATGATTTTATTAATATTTTATTACTATTTTTTATTCTAGAATTTATTTATAAGTCTTAAATTTTATTCTTTGAAAATATGTTTCTAAAAATGGTCGTTGTTATTTATTAAAATTAAAAAAAAAGTGTTTTAACAAACATAAATATGCTAATTCAAAAGCCGCTTAAGGAAGCTGCTGAAATATACCTCATTCATCGTATGCATCTAGTGTGTGAACAACAAAAGACAAGAAGAATGTTTAAGGAGACATACACGATGATTTTCGTCTACATTCTGTATCCCGGAAAATCTAGGTTACCCACTTATTACCGTATTTACTCGTGTATAACCATTGCCACCTACAGTAGGTGGCAATGTAGTTGTAGTCTAGGTGGCAATGGTGTAAAGCGCACTTTTTTTTTTTTTTTTTTTTTTTTTTTTTTTTACAAAAAATTAGGGTTAAACTCCTAGGTGTGCATTATACATGGAATAATTTTTTACTGTTGGATGAAACCACACAATATACATATGAATCAAGAAATGTAATCAAAGGAGACAGAATCACTCGGAAAATCTTGCTTAATTGAAGTATTATTGTATGTTTATTTAACTCCTTGCAGTTTTTTTATGCAACAGAGCTAGTAACATCATTTGAACGCAAATTAGTAACTCTCATATCCGTCATTCACTCCCCACCCGAAGTCTTAAAATGCATTTTCGCCTTCTTGTCTGACCTGATGTAATCTTTGTTCCGACTTTCTTTACTGAAATTCAGTTGGTTATTCAATCACTTGCATGTCAAAAAAACGATGCGCGTTATATACGAGATTTTAAAAAAGCGCCATTTTTCCTTGAAAAGTATAGGGTGCGCGTCAAACACGCGTGCACGGTATACACTAGTAAATACGGTACTTTAAATTTAATAAATGTTGTTAAAATGGTATGTATATTTCCAAAGGATCAATGAATTTTAATGACGGAAAAAGTTTAATACATAATTTATGTTTTAATTATTATTATTTTACTATTACTCATTTTTAGATATATAATTTTTACGTATTTTTTATTTTTATTAAAAAAAATTAATTATGTGCATTTTAAGTTACAGAAATAATATAAAAATGGTAAAGAAACTTTTATAACTGCGGGAAAATATTTCAGATAATATTATTACGAAATACAATTTTTGATTTCATTAAAAGTAAAGCGTATATTAGACTATTTTTTTTATTCTTTCAACATGTCAATAAGAGTAGAAAAATTGCTAACATAATTGCAGATAAAAGGAAAGTCATGTCAGTCTTTGAAAGTAACACTTATAGGGTGATTTTGTACCAATAAAAAAAAAAAAAAAAAAAAAAGGAGAGAAAGTGTAACATTTTCGTCAAGTACCAAAAGATAATTTTTTTACTTGAACAAAGAAAAAGTACATTTTAAGAATGATTATAGATGAAATTGAACAGTGAAAAAAAAAAAAAAAAAAAATGCTAAAAGCTTTTGAAGAGCATCCATAACATAATAGTATTTTGCCTAACACAAGTAATGCTTCAATGCGTAGATTACTCTTATTCACGTCATTCGTGAGAAAACACATCATTTGTAATTTTTTTGTTAGCATTATGTTTAAATAAAGCAACTCTGGGAAAATAAAAAATCCGCTTTTTCTTATAATAGATTCTTTTTTATTATTATTCTCTGTGTGATTTATGTTAGTCCTGTTATTTATTTATTGTCTTCTAATAATCCAAAATCCGACAGTGCAAAAAACTTAAAATATTGAGCACAAGAAAAACAAAACCTTTATTTTATGGAAGAGTAGTAAGAGGGAAATCTAATGATCCATGCCTACCGGAAGGGAAGTTGTGCATAAGCCAAATATTAATACTACTAGTGGTTTATTCGTAGGTTTAACATGGTATTTGCCGTAAATCAAAGGTATAAAATGATTGTACGGAAAACACAATGATAAACCTACGTATAAACCATTAGTGGTGTTAATGTTTGGTTATGTACACTTCGGTACCGGCAGATAAGGTCATTAGATTCCCTTATTACTACTCTTCCATAAAATAAAGGTTTTGTTTTTCTTCCGTTCAATACCTTAGGTTTTTGTGCTCTCGGTACTTGGACTATAAAGTGTAATTCACAAGACATGCACCTTTATTTTTAGCATTTAGTATGATACTAAATTTTAGGTTTAAACTACCCCTAACTTATTGCTTTTTTGATCTGAAATGAATATGTAAAAAAGTAAGCGAAGAATAAATATATTTAATTTAAAAACATATTCCAGATTTATCAATATGTTATTATCTTATAATAATATTTAAAATTTTAATTACGTATTTAATTATTATACTGAATATCATATACATAGTAATCATATATTTAAATAAAAAAAATTATTGAATATGTGTAAATGATTGAATATGTGGAAGACCCATTACATTATGACCACCTGTTTAAACCGACGTAGGATCCCTTTTCGCCTTCAAAACCCTCAACACCCTACTTTGTATCAATTTGAAAAAGTTCTTATAGGTAGTCTGAGACATTTTATACCAAGCGTTCACCAAGTGGTCCTACAAATCTTGCACATTGCGAGAAGGTAGCGTGGCAGCGCCTGAATTTCCAGGTGAAACCGTAAATGTGTTATTGCATTCAAGTCAGATGAATTTAAAGGTCAGAACATGACTTGATACTAACTATAATGCTCCTCTGACGATTTGAATAGAAAAATATGGCGCTTTATCTTCTTAATAAATACAATATCCCCCTGGTAATATTGTTGTTATGAATGGGTGCATGTGGTCTACAACGATGTTCAAGTAGCGCACAGATGTCAGGGTTTGATCTATGGAGATTACGGGTCCTAATGTGCTCCATGAAAACATCGTCACACGATAATATAATCTCCGCAGGCTTATCTATGACCATCTATGCATTCTTGAGTCAAATTTTTCCGTTGAAAATCGGTGTAATCGCGCACACCTGTTGATGTGATGGACCAGAAAACGTGATTTGTCGGACCATGAAACTGTCTTCTATTCTACTTGTTGTCTAATTATGTTGTTCATGGCCCATTGCAGGTGCTGCTGGCGATGACGTGTTGTCAGCGAAGAAACGTACTTAGACCGCCGGCTGCTTAGCACCATACGCAACAATGCACGCGATTCCCTGTGTTTAGAAGCACTGTCTTGGTCGCCAATGTTGTAGCTGTTTCAATTTCAGCTTTTGCAGCTCTTTGTTCACGACTAAAAATCCGTAAAATCTTCACCTCCTCTGAAATGAACTCACCACAGAGACACAATGCTGGCCGGAAACCTTTCGTTTCACTATCCATACACTAATTTCAATAAGTGCTTACGACGACAGGGCATCAAACGCGCCATTTCCGATATCGGCATTTCACAGACGCCGAGCCATAGCCATTTGGCTTTTGTCAAAGTCTGATAAATTTGCCGCTTTTTCCATTATGTCGGTAATCTCGTTATGTTTTGAAATACAGTTATTGGATACTTTATGCACAAAAATATCAGCGGCGCACACGCAATGGTTTTGTTTTGGGACAAGCTCATTGTTATAGATGAAAGGTGGTCATAATGTAATGGCACTTCGATGTGTATTATATATATATATATGTGTGTGTGTGTGTGTGTGTGCGTGTGTGTAATAATAAAAAAATGCTATTTATCTTATTTAATTATTTTCAAATTCTTATAATGCATAATTTTTTCCCTGTCTTTCAGCAATATCTTAACATATTTAACATTTCTAATATAGAAGAAAATGTGATAGGTAGCATCAGGGTTCTCGTTGCCGCTCGCCATTACGCCAAATTGCGACAAAATGCTTCATTTAGCGAGTAAATGAAAAGTCTGATACTCCAAATTGCGAGTGCTCTGTTTCTGCTTTTTTTTTTTTTTTTTTTTTTTTTTTTTTTGCATGTGATCAAAGTTGAGATTTTTATGCACGTTACTGTACGATTGATAACATTTTTCATCTGCAATCGCACCGTGGCATTTACATAATCATTATTTATAGAGATACTGACTCAACACGAATTCAGTTTAGAAACAGCCAAAGATACCGAAAGGATTATACGATAAATAATTCTCTATTATCAGTTTATCACTATTTATGCGCCTGAAAAATTACTACCAAAATTACTCGCATCAATCGCCAAATCGAGAAAAGTTTTGGGCTTCAATAACGTTGCATTTGCGGCGTTGATTTTGCAGTTTGTCGTATTTCAAAGTATGACTGACCAATCATCAATTTTTCCTATCGGTTATAGTCAAAATTTCATAGCAGTTTACCACTAAAAGAATATTTGAAACATTTAGACACTTAAAATATTCTTATTTTTAATAGTTTTGTAGCGTGTAGTAGAGTTTCTATTTTCTAAGCAATGACAAAAAATTATGATATTTTAGAACACATTGGGGGGGGGGGAGGGGAAGGATAAAATAAGGGGTTAAAGGTACCTTTATCAGTGTTTCACACCAAATTATTTTACTATCATTTTATTTCATTTGGCCCCAAATTATTTATTTCTTATTCGCCAAATTGCTAATGTTGCTCAAAAGCCATTTAGAACCCTGGGTAGCATTTTTACGAAATCTACCTAAAAGCGTAAGATGATTCTAGTTACCTGCTAGATTCTTATTTTACTTTCATACATACAGAAACACAAAAATCCGAAAGAAAATTTTAAAATACTTACATAAAAGTTACTTTTCTTTTAAATATTTTTACAAGTTTGCAAAATAATATATCAGCTTCTTTCTGTACTGCTTTAGGCGTTTCCAATGATTTCAATACGTTATGAATATAGGCATTGCTTTATGCTTTATCATGTAAGGATTTGTGACATTATGAGAATAAAAATCCTAGAAATCAAATTGAATATTTTCAATTTCAATAATAAAATTAGTATATTTCAAAGAATTTTATTTTTCTTCTTCTTTTACACATTGCTGTCTAAATATATTACATACGAAATTTCGAGAAATACACTTAATAATGTTTTTAACTTCTAGTACATGATAAAGGAGTAAAAATGCTGATGAGCGCTAAATCGCACAACGCTCCAGGATATCCAAACTGCAGGCTCCTCCCACAATAGAAACGAGTGCCATTTACTGGTTAATCCTAAAATGACAACATCTTGAAACATTTTTAAAATTTATTTTGCATTTTTTTTTTTTCTGAACAAGGAATTAAAAGCACTCTTATGTATTCTTAAAATAATAATAATTATTACTATTATTATATGTCCTTTCTGTGACTACCCATAAAATTTTCATTTTATGATATAAATTTGTAAGGCACTTTAATTTGAAATAAAGTTTCTTTAAAAGAAAATAAATAAATAAAATTAAAAAATGAGAGGTGGGGGATATATTTTAATATCAAATATTTAATTTATATGCTTTAACATTGAAGTTTTATTTATGAATGTATGTGTATCTTGATTTAGAACTAGCACCTGTTAATATTAACAGGTTTTATTTATTTGTCATTTATTACTTTGATTTATTCAATTATTTATTTATTTATTTATTTACTTTAAAAAAATTATTTCAGATTTACTAGTTTCTGATGTCATGCAATAAATTGAAAAAAAAGTACGGCTAATCATAGAAAAATCACATTTAATTACTTTTATTACTTAAGAAACCAAAGGAAAGCTTTTTTGTAATTCACTAGTTTGTATATTGATAAGGCCGAAAAGCCAACTTTATGACATAAGTTTTAATTTATTTTTGTCGGAAATGTATGAAACTAGCAGGTGTTGTTGTTCAGGAATTAGTTAATGACACTCATTTCCCATCTTTTTTTTTTTTTTTTTTTTTTTTTTTTGTAAATATTTTAGAAAATAGTGTCAAAGTGGGCGTTTTAAACTGAATTTCTGATATTTTGAATTTATATTTAATAAAAGAAAAATAAAGGGGAAAAATAATAATAACAGATAATTTCAAATAATTTTAGCTATCAGTTATTTTCAAATACTTTATCCAAATGTTATTTAGTTATGTAAATGATTTTTTTTTATGTAAAAAACAACAACAAAGATGAACAATTTATTTAACTTATTTTTATAAATAACTATTTGAGATCGTGTTACATAAAAACATACATATACTCTTACATTTGGGCTTAAAAAAGTAGTAAGAAGGTTTTTGTTAAATCTAGTTAAAATTTAAATCCAAATTAATTTTACATTTCCTTTTCCTTCTTAGTAGTTTTTCATAACTACTAAGACATTCAAAACAAATGTTCAAAGGTTTTCAAAACATTTTTCATAATTTACTTAAAATAATAATAATGATAATAATATAGTTATTTCAGTGACTACCCATACAATTTTCATTTTATGATATAACATCATAAGCTAGTGAATTTGCATAAAAAATTCTTTAAAGTTAAAAAAGAGAGCGAGAGGAAATATACTTTAATATCAAGTATTTCATCTATATGCTTTATTCAGGTATATTTGTGTATATGGACCAGAATATAATGAATGCATAAAAAGGTTTTTTTCCTAAAAGCCTGGGAAGGAAAAAAAAAAGTTTTATTTTGATTTAAGACCAACATCTGTTAATATTAGCATTATTTATTTATTTGTTATTTCTTTCTTTTCTTTTTTTACTTTAAAGAAAAATTATTTGAGATTTACTGATTTTAAAGTCATGCATTAATTGAAAAACCATGTTCGATTATTATAAATACGAAGAATTCAAATAAGATCTTTTTTTTTTTTTTTTTTTTTTTTCAATTTATCATTTTTGCACCTTGTTAATAAATAAGAAAAGTTCAATTTCGAGTATCTCCTAGATTCTTATTTTTTATAGTAATTGTTTGACTTTATGTTTGATAAAAGAGAAAGAGAGATAAAAAATATGTAGTACTTATTGTCTAATAATTTTAGCTATCATTTACTTTCCAATACAGATAAGTGTTATTTATATTCTGTACTACACCAAATTTGAGTTTTATTTTTAAATATATTTAATAACTAACCTTTTTACTATTTTTTTAACCTTAAATATAAGAGTATATTATCTTTAAATAATATATATATATATATATATATATATATATATATATATATATATATATAACTTGAATTTGAATACATTTATCATGAAAAAGTTAAATAAATTATACAATTTTTTTTTGTATAAAATAATTTATTTTCTACGGTAAATTATTCAAAAGGGTTAAGATAATTCTTTTATAAATACTTTTGTATAAATCTGCTTATTTTATTTATAAAAAATCATTCAAATAATTAAGATAGATTTGGATAAAGGTATTTGAAAGTAATTGATAATATTATAATGAAAATGAAATTCTAGGGGTTTCTTCAATTAAAGTTTTTTTTTTTTTTAATGGGATGCAAAAAGAAAGCCTTGCTTTGAATTCCTAAATAATAATAATAATAATTAATAATAATAATAATTAAACATGGAATTTTCTCAGATCAGCCCTATTTTTTATTTATTTATTTATTTTTTTATTATTGCATGACATCGTAAACTAGTAAATCTGAAATAAATTTCTTTTAAGCAATACAATAAATAAATAACAAATTAAAAAAAAAAAAAAACTTGTTAACATTAAAAGTGGCTAGTCCTAAGTCAGGGTTCGAAACATAACTTTAATGTTAAAGCATATAAATTAAATATTTACTATTAAAATATATCCCCCCTTTCTCTCTTTTATAATAATAATAATTATTATTATTAACTTTACCTTTTTGTTTTTCATTTACTAACTTATGATGGCATATCATAAAATGAAAATGTTATGGGCAGTAACAAAAAGAATATATTATAATTATTATTATTTTTATAGTGATTAATGTTTTGAATATATTGAAGCAAAAAGAAATTTTAAATTAATTTAAAGAGCCCTGCAAAACCCATATTAAACAATTCCCCAGTAGATGACGCTCGCTTATTAGTATGGGTAGTGTTCCTACATCCTTCGGTAAGAGTTGCGACATGATGGCAATAAATTCTGATTGGACAAAATGTGTTTTCAACCGCCGCAGGCGATCGACTGCAGCGCTACCATAGACTTTACATGGGATGAAATTAGAAGGTTTTAAAATCCTCATCATTCATAATATTTTCATGCTTTTTTCGATTTGTAACATCAATTTTCATGTTAAAAAATGTTTATATTATGGATATAAATATAATTTTGCCTACGAATTTCGCAATTTTCATGCAAAAATATTTTTTTTTCTTCCGTAAGTTTCGTTTTCATTCTGCCAGCATGAGCAAATATCCCATCATTTTCTCGTTATGTTTTATGTATATACATATAATTTGAATTATTTTTATTGGTATGACTAAATTGTATATATATCCTTGCGTTGTTTTGGTGGAATCGCATCATAAGTATTATTTTTTTCCTTTTTTTCGTCATAAGTAATCAAAATAGGTTTGGCGAGGAATACAAGAACGCCAAATGCCAAATTATTTTATGAACTTGTTTCGAGGTTAAAAAAGTCGTTTCGCTGACACGTTCACAGATGGTTTGGTGTAATGGTTAGCATACAGGTCCCGTATTCCGAACGTTGTGGGTTCGATCCCCGGCCTGAATTTCTCTTTTTTTTTTTTTTCTTTTCTTTCTTTCTTCATTGATTTATTATAAGTTACACTTATTTTTTTGAATAATTTATTACCAGTTAATAAAATATGTTTTTTTAGATTGATTTTTTTTAATGAAACTAACTTTTAATATTAAATATCATCCAAATGCTATATTTTGCTAATTAAAAAGAAACATTTTATTTTTTTTCCTTATTGATTTATTAAAAGTTACTTTTTTTTTTAATTAATTCTTTCAAAAAAAAGTAAGTTTCAATATTTAATTTAATTAATTAATTTATTAATAATTTATTATAAAATAATGTATATATATAAAATAAAATAATATAATATTATATATATATAGTAATATTATACAAAATAAAATATTGTATTTCTTTAGATTTTTTTAAAATGAAATTAAGTTTTAATATTAAATATCATCCAAGAGCTATATTTTGATAATTAAAAAGAAACATAAATTTTAATGTAATAATATCGAATAAAATTACATTTTAAATATTTTTAAATCGTAATTTAATAATATAAAAATATCTAATAACTAGAGATAACTTATTTCAGCATTCATTTTTATGAAATTAATCTTTCACTGTACAATTTTATCTATTTTTATGATTTTTTTATTTTTTTAAAAAATAATTTAATAATATAAAAATATCTGATTACTACAGATAACTTATTACAGTATTCATTTTTATGAAATTAACCTTTCACTGTACGATTTTTTCTATTTTTATGAATTTTTTTTTAATTTATTTTATTATTATTTTTTTTAAATCTATATATAGGTCTCATAATGAGAAAAATAGGAAAAATAATTAAATTCAAAATTTTCAGCAAAAATTTTATATTTTATGGTATGTTCTATATGTGCACATTTAAGGTTTTAAAATATTGGATCACTATATTTTGCTACAAAATAAACTTATTTCAGATTTTTTTTTTTTTAATTAGTTATTCTTTTTTTACCGATTCTTTCCAAATAACTACGTTTTAATATTTAATTAATTAATTTATTTATAATATATTATATTAGTTAATAAAATATTATGTATTTTTACATCAATTTTTCTCAATGAAATTAAGTTTTAATATTTAACATAATACAAGGGCTATATTTTAATAATAATAATAATAATAAAAACCCTAGATTTTAATTTAGTAATAATATCGAATAAAATTACGTTTAAAATATTTTCATGTCGTAATTTAATAGCATAAAAATATCTAACTACTAGAAATAACTTACTACAGGTTCATTTTTATAAAATTAACCCCCTACTGTACGATAGTTTCTATTTTTATGTTTTAATAACAATAATAACATTGAACTATATCAAACTATGAAGCGCTTTAATTCAAAAAATTAGTGTATGTATATAATATGCACATATATTTTAATCCATTAAAAGTTTTTTTAAAAGCTGCTGTAACAATAAATTATAAATTATTCCTGATTGGATAAATCAAATAACAAACAAACAAACAAAATAATAATAATAACAAAATAAACAGACAAGGTCAAATGAGCTGTCATTTGATTTCTGTCCTTAAGGGTGTTCTTAACTGATCCGCTCAACAAGCGCAAAACGTTTTGACACATTTACAAATTCATTTTTTAACAGAAAGATATAAAATTTTAATGCCTGACTATGAAAGCGATTTCGAATTGAACTTATTTTTCCATTTTTTGATAATTAAATTACTTATCGAGTTATAAGCTATTTCGATGACGCAATCACCCGTTTTTCTCCTCCTTTTCGACCGGTTTTTCTGCTTTCGTCGGGAAATAGGCTCAAAAGCGTCAATTTTGAAGGCTTGTTATGAAAAATCTATTGTGTTTTTTAAAAAACAAAAGAATGAGTGCAATTAGACAGTTTCTGAATAACAACACCTGCTATTTTCCTGCATTTCCGAACAAAAATAAATTAATGCATGTGTCACTAAGTTGCCCTTTTTGATTTAAGAACACCCTTAATATATTTCCTGTATATTCTTGCAACTTTCATTGAGATTATTAGCAGATAATTTTTTTGAAAACTCAAGAAGAGTTCATTGATCATTATGGAATATTTATGTTTTGGAAACATTAATACTTTTAATTTTTTTTTTTTTTTTTTTTTTTTTTTTTTTTTTTTACTCTAATAATAATAATAATAATAATAATAATAATAATAATAATAATAAATAATAAATAATTATAATTAATTAATAAAATTTTAAAGGCAAAAAAAATGGAATTGTAACATACTAAAATGTTTTGAGAAATGTGTTATAAAATCATGTTTTCCTCTTTCAAAATATATAAAAATTTAATTTTTAAGATTAAAGTGAAATCGATTGTCCTAAATAATGCAATATAATATATATAAATATTATTTTATGTTATAAATGGTTTCAATTCATTCACTATACTTTTAGAAAATATAAATTAAATAGATAAATATTTATTGTTAAATTCTAAGTAATAAATTTAAAATATTTATTAAATGAGCTATGAATTTCGCAGTGCAACTTTTTTCATAATAGGGACAAAAACGGAAATAAACAAAATTTACTATATTCCAGACTCGTTCTAAAAAAGAAGAAAATTTGTTTTGTTTATCTATTTCCGATTCGTAAGAACGCGCATTAAAATAATAATAATAGCAATGATAAAAATAACCAAAGGGCGAGGAAGCGCCAAGCATAAACTTCAGGGTTGCACGCGATTTTTTCCATCCTCCAGTTTTCTTCCACTGAGCATGCGTACTTGATCTCATGACGCTACTCTTACAAACAAGGAAGGTCCAGGTGCTCTAAGTATGGGAGGAGCTTCAGTTTGTTTATCCCTAAGCGTTGTGCCATTTAGCGCCGACCAAAAATGCTATTTTGAAATTCACTAAAAGATATAATGTGACAGATACGAGTTGTGACAGATAGAATATTGTAGATAGCGAATCTTAATGTATTTATTTTTCTTTTTCAGATATATATTAACTTTTTTTGACAATCATAAATAATTTCATAAATTTGCATTTTTTAAAAGAACTCTGTTTAATTTCGAGACTTTTGAAAATTCAATTTGACAACATTTCATTGATATATTTATTTATATTATTTCCCTATTCCATAAAATTTTCCTTTTTAAAATGTGTCTCATATCGAAAATATTCATGCAAAATAAATATTTTTTACTTACCCATCATACGTAGTATAGGGTAAAGTCTTGCAATCGTTTGAAAATCAGAAATTTTTTGACGGATTTACACGTTTCAGATATTGAAGATTCCGAAAAACATATATTTAGGAAAAAAAAAAAAAAAAAAAAAATTGCCGTCCGTCCGTGTGTCTGCCTGTCTCTCTATCTGTAACCGCTCTATCTCCCGAACAAATTGAGATAGAGACTTGAAATTTTATGTGTACTTAGTATGTAAGAATAGATCAAAGCCTATTTAATATCAGTAATCTCGATTTTCCGGAACTATTTTTTTCGAACTCTCGAAAAATTCGTTCTAATGAAAGGTACATAAAAATTTTCGGGTTTTTTTTATTTTAAGGAGTGGAAGTAACAAGCAATAAAATAACACAAATTTTGCATGAATAACGAAGTCTATCGAATTATGAGTTTCTGAGATATCTGTAATCCTGTTTTCCCAATTCTTCGATTTTTAATGACCCTGTATTTCATTCAAACTTCAATACAGAGATTTATTTTAATTGGAGTATTTTGGTGTATTTTTGTCGTCCGATTATCTACGCTAGGGATATAGGAGATATTTTAATTGGAAATGAGACGCTTAATACGACGCAACAAACTGTTAGTGAATATGATTATTATTTTTGGAGTTATAAGGATGTTTCTTTTACGCAGTTCGGTATTACTTGAGTAGTTTGGTGTTTTATATAATTTGTCGAAGTTGGTTCATCAGCAATTCATAAATAGAGCATTACTATGTGTTAAAAATATTTAAATGTACATTTACATTTTAGTTTGGATTTTCGATACATTTTGTAAATAGTTTACACGTTTTTATTTTCATATTTTATAGTATGCATATCCATGATGGTTAAGTATTACGTGGCCCCCAACGACTAGTTTCTTTTTGTGATTATTAAAAACGTTAAAGCATTTTCATCTAATAAGTGAATTTGACTCTTCTTATTTTTCCGATCCATAGCGAAAATTATTTATGTAAGGGCATAATTACATTCATTATCAGCGTAATAAATATCTTTTGTAAAAAAAAAAAAAAAAAAAAAAAAAAAAAAAAAAGAGAGAGAAAGAAAAATCATGGATCAAACATAGATTATGAAACACTTTAAAATACTTACTTCCAATCTAGATTAACAAAATTTTGCCGTTTAATAAAGTAAATAACACATAGCACACAAAGCACACTAAACACATAGCACATTTTAAAACAATATTTTATTAATTACCATTGATAGCCGAAAGATAACTTTAAATCATTTGCGCAGCTCAGCATATATAGATTTGCGGATATTCTACACTGTAAAAAAAAAAAAATCTGGAAACCTACGAAACTAGTTTTTGTAAAGCTACAGAAATCTGCAAGCTTACTAAAATTTTATATGTAGCCTGGTATTATTTTTACCACTCGCATTGTACAAATACATGAAATATCTTAGCTTCACCTGTCAGCCAATCAGAAAGGGCTTCAGTGGTGACGTAAGGACTATTCACGCAGCCACAGAGCCGAGTAATGCATCCATTTTGAATCTGGTATCGATAAAAAAATTTCTAGTTAGTAAGTAAATTTTTAGTCTAGATGGGTGTGTTCAGCAATGTCACCGGTAAGTAACCGGTAAGATTGGTTAGTTACCAATGCGTTCAGTGCTGTAACCGGTAAGCAACCAACGTCATTCAGCACAAGTGACCGATGTGACCGGTAAGTGACCGAACTAACCGGGGAAAAATCTTGGTTAGTTGGGTCACGTGATCGGTTACATGTTATTTAGTTAAAAATAAATGGCAACTTCAAATCAACAGGCGGTAGATTCGGTTTCGAATCTACCGAAAAATTAATTAATTCGAAGTTATTTTAATAAAAATTTTAATTTTACTTCAGAAAGGTGTTATAATAAAAGTAAAATTCATTGACATGTTTCGAAACCGTCAAATAAGTTCCCGGTCAATACAAATGACACGCGACAATGAGATATAAATAACAAAAAACACGCGCTCTATTGCAAAAAATTAAATTAAAATATAGACCATGATCTAAAATATAAATAAAATGTTTATATAAAAGGTGAATGTTTTAAAATCTGATGATTTAAAAAATCAATTGGATTTAATTAACTTTTTATCATAATTCGAAGTTAGTTTGTTTATTGAACAACATACATCTGACTTGTGTGCTCAACATGAAGCCTGCTTATAAGCCATCGTCAGTATACAGGGACGAGATAGCACACAAGGAAATATTACAACTAGGAGCTCCACACAAAGAGTGTGTGCAATGGAGCCAGTGGGATTCGAACCCACAACCTCACGATTAGCGGTCGAAGTTAGTTAATTCGAAATAGTTTGTAAATAAAACAATAATTACAGCAATGGAATATAGATGGCGCTACATGACATAACTAACCAGTGCGTCCAGAGAATCGGTCAATTGGTTAGCTACCGGTTACTTACCATTCCGGTAAGTTACCGGCTACATTGGTCACTTTGGTAAGTTCGCTGAACACGCCCTATGATTTAAATTTTATTATATAATGTTTGATTTTTAGTTATTAGCAAGCTAATCTTCCTAATTATTCGTTAAATCTGTGTTTATTGCAAGTAAAAAATTTCTAATGTTTTATACAATAAATCAAATTTACCTGCTCTTTTTCTGAATTTCATTTCTCTTTTTTGCTCCCTTTTCCGCAGTACCAACATTTGAAGTGTTTAAAACTTACTTAAAAAAAAAATATTATTCTATTTGTATTTTAGCGAATAAATTCCATTAAGCATTCGTTAAATCGTATTCATTTCATTAAAACTTCATATGAATTTCACCCTTTAAATTTTGTTCCCGAACTTTCTTCACACAGTAACAGTACTCAATATTTAAAACTCTTTATAACAGCTTAAATTAAAATAACATAAAATACAATATGTGTTCTATGCGTTATTTTATTGTCATAATAAATTATCAATTAAGGCATTTCTTCCCCCCAAAAAATATCATTTCCCCGTTCATCCACACTCCTTGCGAAACTTTAAGAACACACAGAAAGTCTTTAAAAGTCTTTATAGCCCAGTGGTGGAGGAGGGGGAAAAGCCGAAATTGGAATTAGTTAATGGAAAGCTGAAAATTATTTAAATTCATTTATTTTAGGTCTAGAATGAATGTATTAAGTGTTCCCCTCTTGCTATGTGCGCGTTAAAAAATGGGTAAAAATTTTATAATTGAAAAACACGATTTTATTGATTACCATAAAATATCTAATGAAAAATAAACTTATCAAAAACATTGTTAATGCAAATGTTTTAAAATTTAAAATTCTGAATAAAATGACAACCGATATTTAACATTTTTGTTGAATTTTCACAATTCAACAATTGGATTCAACTTCATTCAAATATTGCCTAAAACACTAAACAAAAGCTTTCAGCGCGAACAAACGAGGTTATCAGTATATACGTGATTGTTATTATGTAAATGTAATTTTTAGTTAGTGATGCATTATTTAGGATGGATATATTGAGATTTGTGGCTTAGCCTCTTGATTGCGGGTTATAGACCAGAAATTGTATATGAAAGAAAGGACCAAGTCTGATTTAATTACGAGAAATCCAGAAATTGTTTTAATTTCCATCGACATAGAATAGAAATGAATCTACTATGTTTTTTTCTTTTTCTAGATGGAGCTACAAGCAAATTAACTTAAAAAGTACATCCTTTTATAATTTTTAGAATATTTCAAAAATGACTCCTAAATGATGGCAAATATTGTTTATTATTTCCAATATGAAATGGGTGTAGCTCTTAATATAATGTATATAGAGTGAACAACAGTACGTGTCTATTAGAATTAAGGAAATTGAAAATAAAGTGCAAGGATGGGAGAGGAGGGGGGGGGGGGCGGTAGAGCGACAAATGAGTGTGCATAAGACTATTCCCTAGAGAAGTTCAAAGTCAACGAATAGCGCGATTTTAAACTTATATTTTGTGTTAAGGACAAATATCGCTCTAATTAAATGATTTTCGACTAGTATACAAGAATCTTCATTTAAATTCATAAAAGTTTAAAACCTTAGGAATATTGAAAAAAAAAAAATAGTCTTTAAGTAAAAAATCTTTCATTTAAACCAATGATTTAAGTCTGGGGGTGTGAGTTGAGAAATGAAATGTAAAAAATCTATCATTTTCTCAATAACTACTAAATTATAATTCTCAAAATATGCAAAATAAAATCCTTACATAGTTACAAAAACATCGTCAAGGCCTCAACAATTTACAAAATGTACACGTATGTAACAAATGGATCCATAGCGGATGGATAACTTGAAATCTTCTAGTTTAGAACTTTGGATTCGCGATTAAGATAAAATTTTGAAATAGAATTGAGACTTTTTTTTTTATTGCGAATTTCAAATCTAAGAAATTTGTATTCACAATGGTTTCTATAGACTTAGTTGTTTTAGAATATAGTTAAAATATTTTTTAATAAAGTATATTTTCACTATATGTACATGTTTTCTAACGTTCATCTAGTACGTGGGTAAAAAGTCAGCACATTAATTCTAGACCTAAACTGAAGAGATCAAAACAATTTCAAGTTTTTCCCTAATTATTTTAAGATAAACCTCTTGACCACTGCGGTTAATCTTTGAAATAGAATTGTGCCATTAATGTTCAGCAAAAATATTAAATGTAAGTGCTCATTTTACTCGGAATTTTAAGCTTTACAACACTTATAGTGTTTTTGATAGTTAATTCTTTTGAGATATTATTGTGGCATTAAACTGTAAATCTAACATATTTCTAACGCTCCGCTAGTATGAGAATAAAACTTACTATATTCATTGTAGATCTAAACTGAAGAGATTAAACCTATTTCCTACTTTCCCTTAATATCGAATTCTATCATATAATCACTGGGCTATTAGTAATTAATAAATTTTCATTAATGTAAATAAGTCATCTAATACTCCCCCTTTCTAAAAAGAAAAATAAATCGCTAATTTTTTTGCCCCCTCAACACATACAATTTAAAACCTTAAGTCATTCCTTAAAAAAAAATTTCTGATCCATTTCTTTATTATAAGAATGAATAATAGGTCATATCCATAAAATCCAAATAAAAATCACCCCCCCCCCTCTCGCCTTACAAGCATGCAAAATTTAGCCTTTTACCCTAATTAATTTTCATTTTTTCGCTAATTGTAAGTCTTCAATAAGTTATATTATCAATCGTTTGAAATATCCCCTTCCCTTTCTTCAATAATAAAAGAAAATATGGTTATCTTTGTCTTCATTCTTACTCGTTGAATTAAAAATCTTTAAAAGTCTATTTTTCTTTCTGCTGTATTTGTTACTTTATTTTGATAGCAGTTAAACACCTTAAATCTTCCCTAAATCCCTTAACCCAAGATATTGTTACTTAATAAGGGAGAGTGGGGTGGAATGAAACAGTATATTTTTCTTTTTATATTCCATTAATAAACATTTCATCAGTTACGTATTCCATTAAGCAAAAGCATTCCCAATCTTCAGTTGAATAAAATAGCTGATTTACATATGCTTGCAATTGTAAAAAGGAAAAAATATTTTAAGAATAAAAAGTAAATTTGCTATATATTTTTTATGCTTTCTGCTATTAACACTCCGTCGGGCGCGTCTCAAAAGTTGCCCCATCGGGCGCGTTGTATTTGGCAGATACATTCTGTATTTCAGCATCATATATTGTTTAAAAATGACTTTTAAAATATTATTCATCGTCACTTTTTTCAAACTGTTCAGAATTTTCATTGTAATCGCTAAATAAAATTTTATGGGCAATTTCTATGTCTTTAGGGTTATTCAAATCCAAAAACCGTTTAGTATTTATCATTTCGAAGCCGAAAGTTAAACAGGAGAGACTGAGGTATTCACGTATTCTAACCTTATATCAGTGGGAAAGTAACTACAAACGCTATCGGGCGCATGTATCTAATAGATACAAATCCTTAACAAAGCGCGAAACCGGAAATTCCTATCGACAAAAATTTGAAACCACTGCATTTCAGGGACGGAAATGACCGGAAGAACAGATACTGTGAAGGTCAAGGTCGTAAAACTCCCCCCCCTTTTTTTTTTCAAAAACGACAAATTTCTTACGCATGTATTTCTCAGATACAACGCGCCCGATGAAGAGTTAATGACTTGTTTATGTAAATAAGTAATTGTTTGTCTATTTATAGAACATTATACTGCTAATCATCCATAAATTAAACTATATCTAGTAGCAGCATTTATGTCCATACAAGAAGTTTAACATAAAGTACAGGGAGGAATGGGACATACCAGCAAAGGAAGGAATGGGACAATTCCAATTTTTTTCACTCTTTTTTTTCTCTTAGTTGCAGTTCCGTTAATTATAAAATCGTTTCTGAAAATTATGTTTCTCCTATAATTTCTTTTATATTCCGATAATTTCAGAGCTTTAAGTGAGTAGTTCAATTGCATGTCTGTTAAATTTGTTTTATTTATATTATTTTAATTACTCAAGAGGAAGTTTTTATTTTTATGTAAAATTAGCCGTATAAAAGGATGAAATCTTTATGTTGTTTTAAGAACAAATTAATCTTTGGGGTTGTGCAAATATGTTATCATTTCAGGAGGGAGGAGTTTTGTCTTTTGATATAAATATCATTTCTGATCATCAATTGTTTCTCTTTTTATTTGTAACATGGTCTTTAGTACAAAGTAGTACGTTAATTTTATAGCCTGTTACATATTTTTTTTTAACACAAAGTTATTAAAATCCCTAAATTATTATAAAATTATTTAACTCCAAAATATAGTATACTCTAACGTTTAAAATTCTTATTTTTCTTCATATGTGTATACATATATAATCACAGTTCGAGAAACAGTATAAAGTGTATTTGAAATTAAACTTGTGCTTACTAATAAATAAAGAGAAAGAATGTTGTCTTCGTTTTTTGATATGAATTTCTATATGCTCCCCACCCATCTCCGTTCGGTGCAAGTACAATAAATCTTTATTACTGTTGAATGTATTATGTAACAAAAAGGTATCATGAGATTCATTTAAATAGTATTGCTTTTAATTGTTATGTGATATCAAGTTTTTTCATATGAAAATTGATATTTTATCAACTTCTCATCATTTGATCATAAAAGTATGCGGAAAATAAATGAAACAAGTTTTGTATGTCTTTTCGAGCAAAATAAGTTATAGGAATCCAAATTTTCAACACTTTGATACCGATATCATTAATAGGGGGGGGGGGGGGAGTTGAAGGATGATAATGTATGTATCGGAAGGAGAGAGGGGATCCAAAATTAAGAAAAAGTTGATAAAATTATATTTGCACAGCCCCTTTCGAAAGCGAGTTCTACGCGATACAGAATAATTAAAAAAATATTTCAGGTTTCAAAATTGTTTTTAAATCCATAGACAATCGGTAAGGGGCTATGCAACTATAATTATAGTTATATTGCATAAAATCAAGTGTACGAATTTATTTAAAACGTACGTAATATTAATTGTACAGTAACATACACAGATATAGAGAGACTTTTAACAATAAATTTTTTCAAAGATATTTTTTGAATATTTTATTTCTTCTGTTATTACGAAGTATAGTATTCGTAAAAAGTTTCGTCACATTTAAATGTTTTAGGGGCCAGTTTTCCCGTTTTTACGAAATGTGAGCCTGGGACTCTATTTGCATGTGACACACATTTCGTGGGTACTCGGTCACAAGAACTAATGCACAGGATTTAATATTTAAAATATATATGTTTAATATAGAAATTATGCCCAGTCTGTCTCTGATAAAAATTGGTGATGATTAGATATTAATGTAAATTCTAGTTTTCAACGGATTTACACGTTTTAGGGGTCAGATATACAAAAAACTTGTTTTTACTAAATGGCTGTATGTATGCGACCTAAATTGCGTGGGTGCTCTGTCTCAAGAACTAATGTACAGCTTTCAATAAAAAAAATATATTCAGATAGTCCTTGTTATAAATTGATTCCGATTTTTTTTTTTCGTAAACCGTTCAATAGATTTTGTTGCTGTTCTACTTTTTTTTTTTTGAGATTTCTGCAACAACTCTACCTGATTGCATAATGGACGGATTTTCATCAAACTTCAGATTTAGTTTGTCCCTAATATCATTTGGTATTTTTTTATATTTTGGCGTAAATCGCTCAATATATGGCGCTGATTTGCTGAATTTTTCACAATTTGCACAATAGAGGGGGGAGGGATCTGCATAATTTCCGCAAATTCCAATCTTATGAACTAACGCACGTATTTTCATCGAACTTCAGATTCAGTTATATGTTGACACCAGCTAATGCAGTGTCACCGTTTCAGGTTTTGGTGTAGAACACTAAACAACTAGCGCTTTTATGGTGCCTTTCTTACGCGATTTTACCGATATTCATATCTTAAGAACTAATGCACGGAATTTCATATCATTAGAATTCTCATGATGGGCATAGATTGTCTTTTAATTTTGGTACTCCGATCAATTTAAAAATAACATTATGTATGAGATAGAAGAAAATTGTAGGATTTGGAATTGTGGTACAAGGTACTTCCGCTATTTTACATTCTTAAACTTGACATTATCAACCAAACTCTTTGAATTTTTTTTGTGTTAAAAACATTCAAAGGTTAGGATATAGGAAGCCTAGGTGAAAAAAATATTGATATTTAGTGGAAAAGGACTGGTAAGATTTTTACTGCGATAAAACTCAGAGGTTTTAACAAATTTTGTCAAAATTTTCACACATTTTATTTTGTAAAAAAATATTTCTAATTGTCGAAATGTTACGAAATTTTCGTAGGTAATGCAAGTATGGTTTATTGAAGGGCTCTAAAAAGATGTTCAAATACGGAAGTTTAGTTACATTTATATGAAGGAAAGTACATATATTTAATAAACATATGCTTTCCTTGTGGTTTGAAGAGATCTGCCTTCGCCAGTGCATTTGAAAGAGTTAAAATTCCATTAATTTTGTTAAAATTCAGTTAATTTTTATACATGTAAATATAAGAGGTATTTAATATGGTTTTACGTAATTTTTATAAAATGTTAATATATAGGGAATAGTGGTGTAAGATAGTGGGAGGAATTGGACAGTAGGTTTTTCTCTTTATGAAACATTCTAAACATTTCATCAATCGCACGCTAGATGAAGCAATGGTAGCCAAATCTTTAGTTGAAAAAAATTGTTGGTCTGTATAAGCTTACAATTATATAAAAGATTATTTCAAGAATCAAAAGTAAATTTACTTTTTATGCTTTCTGTATGTTAATGATTTGTTATTCATAGGTGTAATAGTTTCATTATTTATGGAACATTACATTGTATATTATTATTTATTTAAAACAAGTCTAAAAGCAGCACTTTGGTTTATACAAGAAGTTTAACACAAAAAAGGTTAGTGGGGAGGAATGGGACATGCCAGTAAAGGGAGGAATGGGATATGTCTTTCATTTTTTTAAAGAGATGAATGTAAATTGCTAACATGCAAACATATTTAGAGGGTAATATATTAATTATAACATTGATAATATATTCATTAACTTCAAAATGTAAATAATTTGAATTGATAATTTTTTAATGTTATCTATGACTAACAATCCTGAATTTCCATTTACGTTATGAAGATCCTGGAATTCTATACTATGCCACATACATTATATCAATCTACAATCTTTATTAGATTATATATCTAGCCGACACTTGATTATTTGTGCCTTATAGCTTTATTTTATTGCGATTCGATATATCTCTGTTAGTGGTGAGTTATAGGGCAGATTTTGAAACTTACAATTTCCTTAATTATAAAATACCTTTTGTATGTTTTGTTTCTATGTTGTTCAAGAACATTAAAAGGTGTTTCACCTTGCACTCTATAAATTGAAATTTATGTTTTAAAGTTAATTAAAGTTGATTTTCTAAGTTTTGTAAAAAGTGTCGCACCCCACCCCAATTTCCTCTAAAATAACAAAAATTGTAAGTACCCAAATACCCTAATAAATGGGCCTGCCAAATGATGGCTGTTTGCATATATTCGAAGGTTAAGCTTTTGTATTACAATGCATGCCTATTGGCATTATTTATTGGGTAAAAAGGCGGATTGTGTTTCAGCATTATTTACCTATAAGACCGTCAAAGAACAATGGCAACATACAATGCTAATGTTTTTTTTTTTAATCAACAACGTCAACATTATGGGTGCCTTCACGACATCATTTTAATTGATACATATTTAGCATTTATAAAGCATATTCAATATTTTTTATGTGTTAGAATTCCACCTATCAATGGATTTTTGTATTTTTATTCCATAAGTTACAAGAATGCCAAGCCTTTATAAAAAAGACCTTTTCAATATGGTTTTACGAGTTCATTTTAGATGAAATTAGTAATGAATAATGAGAGTAATTTACAATTTATTGATGCTATGTCAGTAAATGGAAAAACCTCAGATGAGAAAATCCTATGACTGCATATGCGACTTTAACTCTGCCAAAATGCCGATCATCAGGTTTAATTTAGAATGCATGGTTTTTCTTCATCTTGTTAATTTTTAAATAGTTGTAATATTCAATTATTCAATACGAAGATAAATATTGGCTTTTCTATAATATTATATTCATTATAAGTTTTACTAAATTTTTCTTTCTTTTTTATGTTAACATCCAACTTATCATTTTAGATGCAGGAAGAAACTGAAGTTCAATTTAAAAACAATGCCAGCCATCTTGACGATGAAAGTAGAGGAAAAAGAAGCACTATTATGACTGAGAAAAATCTTGCGAACCTCATTCTGCAGCATTGAAATTTTACAATTATTTTATTGCAATACAACTTTAAATTCATTTTCTGATATTATCCTCAAAAATAATCTTTAAAAAGTATGCAATTCATAGGCATTTGTATAAATACTAATTATGTAATATTTGCAAAATGTGTGTCACATTAAAAACACATTTTTTATTATAATGAATTAAATAGTTATTTAATAAAATTTATTCATATTTCATTGTATTTTGTTATTTAATCATATTACATTTATTGGTAGTAGAGATATGTATATTACATTTATATCAAAGACGACAGCTCATAATATTTTCAAAATCAATATGTATTTCTTTTTGTTCCCATTCTAGATTTCTACTTTTAGAAAGGTTGCTAGTAAACTCTGATTATAACATACTGATAAACATTAAAAAGTGCAAAATCTGCCCATAATTATAGTTGATAAGTCAAAGATGCATTTTTGTGTACATATGTTAAGGTGTGTATATTATCTCTCCTATATGTAACTATTTGAGTTAAAGATTCTAATTCCAGAGCAATATTAACCACAGAAGAACTCTACTGAATTCATACATGTTCGACGCATTCTTCCGGATCTTTTAGCCAGTTTAGAGTTTTAAATTTGTGATCCTATCAATAGTTAAGTTTTTCCTCTTTAATATTTTAATTTGAATCAAAAGTCTCAATTAAATAAAGTATTAAAAATGCATAATGTATTAAACGTAGGTGGTGAAAGAAATTTATGAGGAATAAGTCGAGATAAAAGACAATAAAAAAATTAAAGGGAAAAAGATTCTAGTAATTAGTAAGAATTGTACGGCATATCCACCTGAAAAAATAATAACGTTTAAAAAAATTCTTAAATGTGACATTCAGATAAATTTGCAGATCTCTTATCTGTTTTGAACCATTGAATTAGTTATTCTGTAGTTTTTCAAAAATATGTAAAAGAAGACACTTGTTAATGAAATTCATTGGACCATAGAACTGAATAAAACACATTAAATACAAGACTACTATATTTTCACTTCTAGCATTCTAATTTAGAAGCACATTCGCATAAAATAAACGGACAACGTTTTTTCATGATATAAAGATTTTCAAATCATTTATTGGATTAGATGAGGCTCAGTGCTTTATATGTATAAATTAAGCATCGTGCTTAATCTAAAATCATAATATTTCTTTTAGGCATATTTTAAATCTCAGTTATGATACTTTATTTACATTATGGTATCTATTTGCTTTTTTTAGTTTAACTAAAGACCGTAATATCTGGCTTCAGGTTATCTCCTCATTTAGTGCTGTTGCTATAATGCTCATTTAATTAGAAAAATGATTTTACACCTATTTAAATATCTACAGTGAAACTTTAGTGAGTTTTCTCATGCGTATGTCAGTTGCTGTTATAATACTGAAACACATGTTAGGCCATATCGCTTATTTTACATCGAAATATTTTGATACATGAGGAAAACTCCACTCTAGATATTTAAAACTGTAAAAATGTAACTTCATATAGAAAAAATACTTTAATAACTCCAATTAATTTAAGTATTAGCATAAAAAAAACAATTACGTAAAATCTTTTCGGAAAACTTCTGTAAACACATTAATAATAAAACTGCAAAAAATTTGTGCAGTTACAAATACATTTTGGTAAGTGCAAATAAAATATTTTAAATACAATGCTAAAAAAGCATTAACAAATTTACTGTATTAACACTTGTACTATTGTAAAGAACTTTCTGGGGAGAATACAAAATGTGGCTTAAATATAATACTAAAAAAAATTTTGGTAATGTTTCGAACGGTACCTCATTAAAATTACTTTTTTTTGATAAACTACATAAAAGGTTTAAGATGCAAGCATAAAAATCCATAGTAAATGTGCCATAAAGTCTCTTGCAAATGTACAACAATATTCTCAATAAATATACTACAAAATGTTTTGTAAGAGTACTACAAATAATTAGAAATCTCCCTAAAAATTCGTAAGTACGTTTACTAAATAATTCTCAGTAAATTTATGAATATATATATAGTGATCACTCTAAAATATCGCTAGTAAGCTTACTAAATAATGTTTAGTACATTTATAAAAACTAATACGAGAACCTCCCTTACAAACCATTAGTAAATTTACTAAACAATCAGTAGTAAGTTTACAAAAAGTTCTTTAGAAAACTCCCTAACAATTCTTTACTGCATATACAACATAATCACTGGTAAATTTACGAAAAATTCCTTACTAAACTCCTTGAATAATCTTTATTAAGTTTACTAAATAATATTTAGTAAGCTTACAGACGATTCTTTAAGAAACTCACTAAAAAATCGTTGGTATGGTTACTAAACAATATTTAGTAACAGTAACTAAAGCAACTTTTGTAATTGTACATGATTTTCTTCTGTTGCAGTTACATGAAAAGTTCTAGGCATCCCAGTTTCCTAGAAAATTCTTAGTAACCTTCCAGAATTTTTTTTACAGTGTAAGTAGTAGTATGCTAAAATTTAGTATAGCACGAAAACGCTTAGCATAATTAAAAATTTTCTTTCCACAATTGTCATTTAAAGAAGGAAACAGACTTGAACTTTTCAGTACAGCCTTGTATGATACCTAATTATTAGCCATTTTATATTCATCAAATATTACGCTAAAACATTTTTATGACAGAAACTCGCTTAAAACCATTGAAATCATAACTTCCACAAATTATTATCCGTATTCGACCATGTATCCAGTTCTGTGCATTGCCTTGTGTATAATTTTAATTATATTTTACAAAAATGTCTTAAAATAGTACATATAGTTGTGTTTAAACATACATATTTGAAACTTATAAAACATCTTTAAACAATTCGCGTCTATTTTCAGAGTACCTTCCGAATTCTTTTATGTAGCTTTGTATACAGTCTATCAAATTTAAAATTATGTATTACACAAAAATTTAGTTAAACTTAAAAATGCATATAACAACTGAAAAAGCATTTGGGTAATCATCTTGAATAAACAACACTTCCGATGCAGCATTATATCCGAAATATTTTTGGTGTCCCTGTAAATGCGATGCACAGCATATCTACTGCAAGCTTCTTGTACACTGTAAGAAAATTCTGTAAAGGTACTAAACATTTTCTAGGAAACTGGGGTTCCAAGAACTTTTCATGCAAGGGTAACAAGAAAAATCCATGAAACCGATTCTGAAGCTTGAATTTTTGCTGTTACCGTTACAGGAAAAGTTCTTGGAATCCCAGTTTCCTAGAAAAAGTTTAGTACCTTTACAGATTTTTTTTACAGTGTAGTAAATCCAATCAATGTATATTACTTTCCCCATGTTTCAAATATTGCAACATAAATAAATACGAATAGCTTTTCCCCGAATATTAATATATAAATGAACTCTGTAGATGAATGATAAATGCTTTGCACAAAAAAAAAAAAAAAAAAAAAAAAAGTGAAGTTACTAAGATTTTTTTAGTAAATTTGTATTCCAAGAACGTTTTATATAACGGTAACAGCAAAAACACATGTAAGCTTCTTCAGTTACATGAAATTTTGCTGTTAGCGTTCTATGAAAAGTTCTTAGAATACAAATCTGCTAAAAAGATCTTTTTTTTTTTTTTTTTTTTTTTTTTTTTTTTACAGTGTAAGTTAAACTTACTAATTTGTTTGCAAATAAATATTCGCATTTAAAATGTACTTTAAATGAACACATTTAAAAGTTATTTTAATTTAAAAAAGATTAAGATTACTTAAAAAAGATTTTGTTCAAAAAGATCTTATCGAATAAAAATAAAACATCCACATTTTATCTCTAGCGAAATATGTAAACATATTTAAAATTCAAATTTTTATCCTACATTGATATTAAAATATAAACACTCCTGAATAATATAAATCTTCCTGAAATTGACTTAAAAGCTTTTTATAGAAATTTTGAAACAAAAACATTTACTTTAAAGTATTTATCTGCTGTGCAGCTATGGTACTATGCTAGAGTGTTCGCTTCCTAACGCTGCGGTGGCTGGTTCGAACCCAGCGTGTGCCGGTTTCCCCACTTTCTTCAAATGGTGGACATTTTACCTCTTGGAACGGAGGAAAAAAAGGGGTATCTGACAATTGAAAGACATATACCTGGCAGCACTGCTGCCATTAGATTTTCCATGAAATGAAGATAGGTTTTCTTTGAGAGTATAAGGGGGGGGGGAGGGTTGGTTTCAGTCACTTCAGAAATGCATATAAATTTCAATAAGTTTACAACAGAGTAACATCAATGAGTCGTAAATTATTTTCCTTTATATATCATATAACGGAATACTTTTGAGTCCCCTTGTACACAAATTATAAATGTTACATATAGAATACTCTATAGCAATCATCTTCCATTTCAACTCAATAATGTACACATTTTTCATTATGTTTAAAATGGTAGAACACCATCAAAGTACACCACAAATGATCCCACTCATAGAACATAATGTAGCAAAATACTTTTGACCTGTGAATACCACCTGTGAATAAAAAATAAATTCTATAAAATTCATGTTGAATATTGAACATGCCAGTAAAGGCGTAGTAAAGTAACGTCTATCAATGGCGGGGAAATCCGAATATATTTGCACGGATTCAGCTTGGAGAGGCAGATAGACTGACAGACAAACCCAATTCATAATTATTTTTCAACTATATTGAAAAGTGTTATAAAATGGTATTTTATTTGACATTATTCAGTTTTGAAAATGTAGTACTTCATTACTGAATGTTTTGAAACCTTTCCTTTTAATTAACATATAATGTAAACTAATTGCCAGATTTGAAGTAGTCCTTTCATCTGTTGTTTTTTAAAATTATATTTACTTCAAGTCTGGACAGAATTTTCCCTACATTAATTCTCCGAAAGAAATTCTTCGATTTAATGTTTTACATAAAAGTGTGTTTATTTTCTATTTCAATGGAATATATATTAATATATTGAAATAATCCTATTGAATCAAAGAATCTTTTTATATTAATAAAAAAGATATTAACACACGCAATTGAAATTTCTCTGAAATGTATTCTTAAAAAAGCATAGTGAAGCATATTGGTTACTAGCATGACAATTATGAAATGTGCTTGGTGTCTGGCTTAGTTAGTTTTTTTAAGTTCAAATTTTATTCAACTTTAATTATCAAATTGAAGAAAGTAGAATTCTCTTGTATAAAAAAAACTGGAATTTTCCTTAGAAATTTACATTACATTCTAATTTTTCTATCGTGAAATTAAATTTCAAAAATATAACTGTAGAATTGTATGCAAACACCAAACAATCACTCAATAAATCAACAATCACTCAATACTGTATATATATATATATATATATATAGGGTGATTCCAAATTTTTTTTACAATAAAAGAGGGGTGATAGTACGCATCAAGACAAACAATATTAAATAGGAGACCAAGGGTCCAAAAGGTTTTCCTAAGGAGATAGCCGCCATTAAAGTTTAGGGACCAAAATTTCAAATAAACATAAAAAACGGAAAAATCGGTCGATTGATTTGTGGTTTTCACTAAAATTATTCTTTATGTCGGCATTTTCTTGAAATTAAATTATAAAGATAAATTTCAAAAAATGCCGATAGAGGGCGCTTTAGACTTTGGAGTAACGTACAACTATTTTTTGCTGGTATGTTTTACATCTCATTAAATGTTTTCGTAAGTTTACACTCAAACTTAAATTTTGAGCTAAAAATCTGTAGTTGGGAGTGGTTAAGTAACACAAACTAAGTTGTGTTCAGAGGGTTCAAATTTCAAATGATTAAAAAAAACGGAAAAATTGGTCGATTAATTTGCGGTTTTCACTAAAATTATTCTTTATTTAGGTATTTTCGTGAAAATAAATTATAAAGATAAATTTCAAAAAATGCCGATAGAGGGCGCTTTAGACTTTGGAGTAACGAACAACTATTTTTTGCCGTTATTGTTTGCATCTCTTTAAATGATTTAGAAAGGTTAGATTTAAACTTAAATTTTGAGCTGAAAATCTGAATAGTAGGGAGTGGCTAAGTAGCACAAACTGAACTGTGTTCAAGGGGGAGGGGGAGGTTCTAATTTAAAGTAAGTATAGGAAATGGGAAAATTGGTCGATTCGTTTGCGGTTTAAAATAAAACTATTCTTTAAGTCAGTATCTTCTTGAAAATAAGATAAGATTTTAAAGATAAATCTCAAAAAATTCCGTTAGAGGGCGCCTTAAACTTCAGAGTAACCAAGAATTCATTTTAACCATTATTTTTTGGTTCTAATTAAATGCTAGCATTTTAAATGTTCTGGGAAGCTTAGATTTAAACTTAAATTTTGAGCTCAAATCCTGAATCGTTATGAGGAGTTAAGAAGCGCAAACTGAAGTGTGTTCAGGAGTTAAAATTTAACCCTCTTTCCTCCTCGAGCACAATTCAATTTTTCGCTACTTAAACACTCCCAACGATTCAGAATTTCAGCCCAAAATTTAAGTCTATGCATTTGAAAGCATTTAATGAGATTAAAAAAATAACAGTTAAAAATAGTTGTACGCTACTCCAAAGTCTAAGGCACCCTCTATCGGCATTTTGTGAAATTTATCTTTAAAAATTATTTTCAAGAAAACACTGATTGATCAAGAAAACTGCTGATTTAAAAATTAGTTTTAGCAAAAACCGCAAACGAATCGACCAATTTTTCCGTTTTTTACAATTATTTCAAATTTGAACCCTCTGAACACAGCTAAGTTTGTCTACTTAACCACTCCCTGCTATTCAGATTTTGAGCTCAAAATTTAAGTTCAAGTCTCATCTTACGAAAGCATTTAATAAGATGCAAAAAACAACGCCAAAAAAGAGTGTTTCGTTACTCCAAAGTCTAAAGCGCCCTCTATCGGCATTTTTTGAAATTTATCATTATAATTTATTTTCACGAAAATACCTAAATAAAGAATAGTTTTAGTGAAAACCGAAAATCAATCGACCAATTTTTCCGTATTTTATAATCATTTGAAATTTGAACCGTCTGAACACAGCTCAGTTTGTGTTACTTAACCACTCCCAACTACCGATTTTGAGCTCAAAATTTAAGTTTGAGTCTAAGCTTATGAAAACATTTAATGAGATGCAAAAAATACCGGCAAAAAATAGTTGTTCGTTACTCCAAAGTCTAAAGCGCCCTCTATCGGCATTTTTTGAAATTTATCTTTATAATTTATTTTCAAGAAAATGCCGACATAAGGAATAATTTTAGTGAAAACCGCAAATCAATCGACCGATTTTTCCGTTTTTTATGTTTATTTGAAATTTTGGTCCCTAAACTTTAATGGCGGCTATTTCCTTAGGAAAACGTTTTGGACCCTTGGTCTCCTATTTAATATTGTTTGTCTTGATGTGTACTATCACCCCTCTTTTATTGTAAAAAAAATTCGGAATCACCCTGTATATATATATATATATATATATATATATACAGGGTATATGTATATATATATATATAAAGTAATGCTGTCACCGCCATTGACAATTAGTTTTTTGGGACCGGGGGTCATTCTTCATTAATATTAAGAAAATTGTTGCATGTAAAAATATAAAAAATGAAGCTATTATACATGCTGATTCAAACAGTTTTTAAACCAAATGATCATTTAAAGGCATGTTTAATATTAAATATGGTCAAAATCGTTCCATTAAAAAGTTTTATAACAGCAAAAACTACACTGGTGTCCAAAATTTAAGCATAAATGGTAATTAAGTAATTATTTTTAAGTAATGAAAGAAATATGAATCTGAATGTGCTGAAACTCCAGGTGTGTAAACAAAATAGTACGCGTCACATATTTTCGCGAAGAGTTTTCCCCGAAATCGAACAGGGGACCGTCAACAAATTGGAAAAGAACGAAGATCTTTTGGATAACCCTGTCAAAAATAATGTAACAAAAGCGTTCAAACTGCACATTATGATTAATTGGCTTATCGTAATGTACTGTGTTAATTTTTACAAGGATAGCATGTATACTCGTAGAGAAATTAAGGTTTTTATAAAAACAGTCCTAAGTTTTTTGCTTATAATTTGCAGAGTTCTTATTATAAAATAGTGTTCTTTTTTGAAAAAATGACAAACATCATTGTAGACAATATCCTGTTATCAGAATTAAAAAATAATAAAAATTGTATGACAAATGAGCAGGTTTACTAAATAATTTTTTATTGCGCATGCGTGAACGCTATTAAAATTTCATTTGCATATTATGTTAGTTAAATGTATAGAGCAACTTTTGTGAAAGTCTCAAAAACATAGCTTAAAAATTCTGAAAATTATCGTTGATAGAATGAGATCAAAATCCTTTATTCCCTAAATGAAGCAAAAAGATGAGGGGCTGTATCCATATTCCATTGTTTAGTGCCTACACAATATTGCACATACAACTATATTTAGGTAAAACCCCTGATTTTTTTGCTTCCTTTAGGAATAACGGATTTTGAGTTGATTCTATAGGCTCCCATTTTCAGAATTTTCAAGCTATGTTTTTGAAACTTTTACAGAAGTTGCTCTATACATTTAGCTAACACAATATGCAAATGACATTTTGATATCGTTGACGCATGCGCAATGAAAAATTATTTACTAAACATACTCATTTTTCATACAATTTTTATTATTTTTAAATTCTGATAACAGGGTATTGTGTACAATGATGTTTGTCATATTTTCAGAAAAGAACATTATTTTATAATAAGAACTCTGCAAATTATAAGCAAAAAACTTGGAAAAATTTAGGACTGTTTTTATAAAAAACCTTAATTTCTCTACGAGTATACATGCTATCCTTGTAAAAATTAACACAGTACATTAAAATAAGCCAATTAATCATAATGTGCAGTTTGAAGGCTTTTGCTACATTAGTTTTGACAGGATTATACAAAAGATCTTCGTTCTTTTTCAATTTGTTGACGGTCCCCTGTTCGATTTCGGGGAAAACTCTTCGCGAAAATATGTGACGCGTACTATTTTTTTTACACACCTGGAGTTTCAGCACATTCCGATTCATATTTCTTTCATTACTTAAAAATAATTACTTAATTACCAATTATGCTTAAATTTTGGACACCAGTGTATACGTAGGAATTTAAACACTTTTAGATTATTTTATACTTTAGAAGTTCTCGGTGTACAGATTACATTCTTTTATTATTTTGACTCATTTTTTGAGGATTCATTTTAATTTTTTAAATCAAATTTTCAGCATTTCGAGACATCATTTTTTACATATTTTAAAAAGGGGTACATTATAATTTGTTGCATATTTTATAAACAGCGCAAAGAATAATAATTTTTCAAATTAAAAGATTAAATAAGCATGCTATTATAAACAAACAAGCAAACAAACAAAGAAAAAAACCTTTCAAATTAGAATTATATGTTTACTTGTTAAAAGTAAGAAAATATCGAAAATTACGTAATAAATACCATACGTGATTTTAAATGATTTACTCATGAATTTTAAAAGACAATTTTTGAATAATAAATTTGCTATTATGCATTAAAAGTTGTAAATGGAGGAAATTACGTCATATTTAAAACGGCCAAATTATTAACAATTGACATAACAGTTTAAATTTAAAAGTATATTTCGAAAGACATTTATTTGATATTTTTAGATAATCTTTTCAATCATTATTGTGAATTCTAAGACAGTGCAAATAATATTTCTTATTACGACAAATGTATTTTCATGTATACATTAAAAAGAGAAAGGAAATTTTGATGAAAATTACGTCATATTTAAAACAATACAACAGTTTAAATGTATATTTACACAAAACATTTCACATTTATTGATGATATTTAAAACTACTTTTACGAATCCAAAAACAATGAAAATAATATATTTCTTTTAGAGCAACAAAAATAATTTCGCGGGAATTTACAAAGAGAAATAAAACTTTAAAATAAAAAAAATCATTAATATGCATTAAAAGCAATAAAGAGGAGAAAATACCTCTTATTTTGAATGACAAAAGAATAATTATGCAAAAGAGTTTAAATTTAAAACTACATTTGAGTGAAACATTTATTTCATGTTTTAGGATAATCATTTACATTGTTGTTGCGAATTTTAGGATACGCAAAATAATGTTTCCGTTCTGAAAACAAAAGTATTTTCACTTGAATATTAAAAAAAGAAAGAAAACTTTGATGAAACTTAAGTCAGATTTAAAACAATGCATTTCAAATATATTATAAAGAAATTTGTCACAGCACTGTTAAAATATACAGAGAGACAATGACTGTGTTTAATTAATTAATTTTACCTTAGTTTATTTTCAAATTTTTAACTAATTTTTTTATTCAAAGACGAACACAGACATTGTATCTCTTAACAGTGACTGATTTGGCCTTAAAAAATCTCCAATCAGAGAAAAATAAATAGAAACCAATCTACAGGGAAATCATTTTTTAATATTATAATTCAAACTTTTTAAATTCGATATGATTAGTGTGTTAGAATCTAGAATTTCCAAACGATGGTTAGATAGCGTAGCTCATACAGAGCAGAGCCCACTAGTTCAGTAAAATTTAATTAAGCATGAAAACGTATAATAAAGAATTAAAAGGCACATCCAGCAATTATTGCTAAGATATGATAATGTATGTAAAGAATGTATGTATGTAAGTATGAAATGGTATTGTAAGTATATTATTATCTTCATTATTAACATAATAAATACCATTTATCATATAAAATATAAAAATTTAAAAAAATCATGCGTCAAGCACAGCTTATGAAACATTTTTAAACACATAAAAAATACATTAATAAAACTTTGTTGTTTAATAATGCAAATAAAATATTCAAGGAGACACTTTACAAAACACATAACTCATTTTAAAACAAGATTTCATTCATTACCGTGGATAGTGTTGAAAGAACTTTAATTCTTAAGAGCAGATCTATGTTTGATGTATAGATTTGCAGATACTCTACATAGTAGTATACTAAAATTTAATATGTTAAGAAAATGCTTAACACAGTTAAAAATTCACCTTTGTAATTTCTAGCAATGAACGGAAACATTTTTGAATTCATTTGAACAGCCCTGTATATTACCTATAGATTTTTTATAGGTGTCAAATACTAAGCCAAATTTTAATTCAGGCAAGAATCACTTAAAACTAATGAATTCATATTACCAAAAAATATCATCTACGGGAGGTCATGTATCCAGTTCAATTGATTTTTTCCCATATTAATTATCCGAGATGATTGTAAATTTGATATAAAAGTGTATTTACTTTCCTTTTTCAATGAAATACATATTAATATGTTAAATCACCCTAGTACACAAAGAATATTTTTAAATCAAAAAGATAATATCACACGCAATCGAAGTCTTAGATAATAATACGAGCAAAAATTGTAAGTATGTGTGCCTGGTCCCCCCCCCCCCTCCCGTTACTGTATTCATAAAAATTCCTTTCCGAAACATTTTCTTTAACTAGAATGACAATTATGAATTGAGTTTAGTATCTAGTTTATTTCATTCATTTAAAAAATTCAAGCATTTTATTCAAATTTAATTACCAAATCGAAAATAGTAGAGCTCGCTTGAATTCAAAGACACCGAATTTAGTTCAGAAATTTACTTTACTTTCTAATTCTTAAATTGTGAAATTAAATGTCAGCAAAACAACTTTACCATTAAATGTCAAAAGCATATAATTCATTAAAATTTAACTAAGACGGAAAACCTATAACAAAAATAACCACTAGCAATTACCGCTAGGAAATGATAATGTAGCTGAATTTTATGTGCCGCTAGCATGAGAAAATTTAAGTGTTACTGGCAACATTTTCTAATTGAAAGACTTTATGGTGCACCTCATTGACGTTTATCAGTTTCGCTATTTTAGAAATAAAATGGCTTCATTAAAATGAATTAAAACATTTACTCACTATAGATAGAATATGATTTGGACACTTTTGTGTGTTTCTGTTAATTGTGCTATTTCCAAAGACATGCCTCTGAATTAATTTCAGAGACGCGGTTTTCTGCTGGAACAATCTTAATGTGCACATGAAAAATGTCTATCTATTTTGTAGTGCTTGAAGCAGGGATTAAATTATTAAAACATGCTTCAAACAATTACAGTCAATAGAATTTATCGCAACCGATTTTTTTAGAGTTTTGTTCGAAGCTAAATAGAAAGACAGGCTACCTCGGTCTAATCCACATATCTTTTTTTACAGACCACTGGAGTCACGTGATATTCGAATACACTAATACGAATAGAGCATTATGTCATTCTAGCAGTCTGTATAAAAAGACACTTGGGATGTACCGCGGTAGCCTGTTTTTTTCGTTAGCCTCTGTTTTGTTCATGTGACGAAACCCTATTCTTTCTGTGTTCTGTTTCTCTGCCACAAAGTTCGTAAACAAAAACTATATAAGTCATAGAGTTCAAATTTTGTGTATTTACATCTGAATACTTCTTGTCACACAACAAATCATAAAATTAAAAAATTATATTATTTTAATTAAAATATTTCTTTAATGTCATCAGTTCATTTTTTGTTGTTTTTCAAACAACAAAAAATGTTTTGTTGTCTTCAAATTGTTGCACGCACTTTATATAGATATAAAAATTATTATGTATAACATAAATTAATCGATAAAATAAATCACGTGAAAAACGCACATATTTGTTCAAATTTCTTTCTATTGTTAAAACTTTTGTGATTTATTAAGGACTTAGCATCTTAAATTTCGTTTAAGCATTTTTTGAA
Source organism: Maratus speculifer (assembly GCA_964019185.1). NCBI lineage: Eukaryota > Metazoa > Arthropoda > Arachnida > Araneae > Salticidae > Maratus > Maratus speculifer. The sequence goes on from OZ025291.1 coordinate 118,789,096, forward strand.
ATCGTTTTTAGAAATTTAAAATTTTATTGGTATCTCAGCTATTTTTTTTAAATTTTAGTTTTTTTTTTAAATTGGAATTTTAACTTTTATTTAAATAATTTTATTTTAAAATTTTTAGTTTGATTAAAATAAATAATTTCATTTTACATTTATTTATTGTTAAATTTATCGGTGTACAATTTATGTAAGAGTTTAATAATTATAAATTAACAATTTGGATTTATGAATTAAAAGATTAAGTAAAAAAATATTTCAAAATAATACTAAACGAAATCCTCTGTGCGATCTGCGATCACACTTGTCTACTTGTTTTTAAGTTGTTTTCAAACAAACTATGAATATCTGGACTCCTTCAAACAGTAATCATGTTACTGTTATCTGTAATGTAGCACTTTTGCAGCAATTCAAATATATTTACGAAAAAATAGTGTGCTAAGGAGCAGGTAGGGGGATAAATTAAATTCCTTAATATTTTCATAAAGTGTTTATAGAGGAAAGTAAATCTAAAATTATTTTCATATGTATTTTTTAATAAGTCGTACGCATGAGTTCAAATTGGTTATATTGAATAAAAGTTTGATTTCAACAGCTTTTTTACTTTTCGTTTCGATGAAATATACATTAATATGTACAAATAACGTTAGTAAATAAAATAATTTTATTAATTAAAAGATAATAACATACGCAATTGAAAATTATCTAAAATGTATTTTTAAAAATGCATTTTGAATTTTTTGATTAACTTGCATGATATTTATGAAATGTTCTTCATGTTTGGATTGTTTGATTTGGTTAATTAAAATAGTTTATTTCAATTCATAATTTTATTCGAATGTAATTTTCAATTTGGAGAAAAAAAAGAGTTCTGTTGGATTCAAAGACACTGCATTTAAATTTAGAAGTTTACTTTCTGTTTTTTCAACTGCGAAATTAAATGTCAACTGCAAAACTGTGCGATTAAATGAAGACACCAGATAATTTACTAAATATTAATTGAGCTTAAAAACGCATAACAAAAAATCAAAATATATTTCCAGGAATTATATCTAACAGATGATAATGTATCTGAATTTTTTATGTCCCTTTGTAAGAAAATATTTTATGTTACTTGAACTATTTTCTAATATAAAGATTTTATTTTGCGCTAAAATAACATTTATCAGTTCCATTGTGTTTTAAATTTCATAGTTTCGTTAAAACGTACGGTAGAAACAGGAATAACCGGGTTCGGATTATCCAAGTAGCGGATTAATCGGGGCGGTAAAAATCTTACAGTTTTGAATGCAATTACTTGTGTTGAAGCTGCACGGAAATTAGTAAGAAGATGGAAATTACACGTCAAGCGAAGCATTTGTACGATAGGGAAGTTTTTAAAATATTCAGATCTTGGTGTAGTAGTATGCAATACTTCGAATGCAGCATAGTAGCCGAAATCTTATGTGCGTCCCTGTAAATAATATCTGATTTCTATTATATAGAAAGTAACTTGTCGTAAACCTCAACAACGTATATAAATTTCTTAAAATGTGAAATAGTTTAATATAATTAAAATGCACCCCAAACAATCTTTCCCCCTGTATCATTATGCGATGGAATACGTTTGTGTTCCATTGCCATGAAAAATAATAACAAATATCCTTTTCCCCAAACATTGATTAGAATGTATATTTTAGTTTATACTTCATAGATCTTATCAATTTTATTATGTTTGAAAGAGTGTAACATCATTAAAACGCACTTAAAACTATTTTTCCCTATTGGTCGCAATGTGACGGAAGAATTTTTATTGCCCCTGTAATTAAAGTATGCATCCGATTTTCATAAATTTTGAAATGACTCGACAAAATTATGCAACAATTAAAAATTTTAAAATTGAAACGACAATGTTAGGTAGTTTTTGCTATGTTATATGCGGACAAGCGGACAGACAGAACGACGGATGGATTGAACGACGATTATAGTTGCTACGTATTTATATAATTAAGAAAGCACCTAAAAAGCATATCATTTAGGAAATCATGGAGGACAATTTTATCAGATAAAGAAAATGGAATTCCTAAAGAAGATGATGATAGTACTGAACTGCAGGGTAAAGTCTCAGAAGGTTTGAGAAAATTAAACTGTTCTGAAAAAATGAAAGAAGAAGCAGTGCAAAAATGTATTAACAAAGATTGGAAATCGGAATGTTACTTAGTTTTCAGTGATGATGATATTGTATCGTATGTCGCTTGTGGTTCAGAAAAAGAAGGCATATCGAAATATCCTGAAAGTGATGAAGAAAATGTTTTAACTCATCAAACATTAAGACAGGGTGACGCGAAAATACTCTATAAGGCGTTGCTTAATTACTCAGATGAAAGCACATTTAAAAAAAATATGTTGAGAAGTTTGCACAGTAAAATTAAAGAATAAATGAATAAACTGTAAAGTGCGAGTATTACTTGCGCTCAGAGGCTTCCGTATAATCTATACCGATAAAAGAACAAAACGCTCTGTCTGTGTGTGTGTCTGTGTGTCTGCGATGGCTAGCAAAATCTACAACACGTACGAGGCTCAACAATTTAAACGAAATTTAAAATAGTGAAATGAACGAAAAGAGTTCTATTTTTTTCTATATATCGATTTCTATTGAATTTTTAAAGACAGAAATTTGAAATTTTGCGTGGTAGTTACTCACAACATGCAAATTTTATCTAAGAACAATTTCTAAAAGATTCAGTATTTAAAAAGATAAAAAAGAAACGAAAAAAAATTCTAAAAACTTTCTAAATTGCGATTTCTGTTGAATCTCAGGTAATGCTAAATATCCGTAAGGCATGGTGACGACACTGCGACGTCGTTGTGAAATCACACTGTGACTTTGTGACCACCGATCGTCGATGTGAAGTCACAGTGACTATATGAAGTCGTTATGGCCGTTTTAGAGCTCGTTTGTGACGTCATATTGTGACCACTTTGTGAAGTCACGGTGTGACAAATTTGTGAAAAATGTGTCATTTGTGACTACTTTGACATTAACATCGTGACGAAACTGCGACAAAAGCGACGTTGTGACAAAAGTGTTTTTTAAAGTAAATAACATGTTTTGAAGAATTTTTGTAATTTTCTAAAGATTTTTAAGAAAGTCACATCTCAGTCACAATGTGACGTCACTGAGTGGCGGCATTTTGATCACAGATGTGATGTGACCACGGTGACTCACAGTGACGTCATTGTGACCATGCATGCTGTGAGTGAAAATTTCAAAGGTAATGTTGACATATCATTGGCGACGGTCTTTTCTCTTACTTATGTTATATTTTACTACAAGGGGGTGGGGGGTAGATTATTGGACTATACGCTTGGAATATGTCATGTTACTTTCAAGATATAATTTTTAAGATATAATTTCTAAAAAAATCGAAACTTCAAATGAAAACTGAAATGAATCTAAGAGCTTCAAGACATATTCTAAATTATCATTCAATTAGAATTAGTTGTAGTTCTTGTTATTAATTTAATTTATATTTTCGCCTAATGCAGTATAATAATGAAATTTTGTCAAGCTATGGTTTAATTCGTAACTTTTGAGCTATTTGTGACAGCATAATTTCTTCTAATAAAAATAAGCATACAAATACTAAACTGCCTATTTCAATTACTACTCAAGGAAAGCCACGGATTTTGTTAGTAACATATGTTAGAGGTTTGACAGGCCCCGGTCTGGCAGAATGGTTCAAATTTTCTAATGGGCCGGACCGATAAAAAAATTTAGCGGGCTTACCGGCTTGTTGTAAAGATTTCAGCAGAAACAGTAAAATATGAACTATTCTCAATGAGTATTTGGCTTTAACGAGAATAAATATAAATGTGCCTCACAAGCCCATCTAAGTTTGACAGTATACATACAGAAATGTAACTTGTACAGTGGTATCGGACAGTTGCATTGTGCGTGCAAACCGGACTTAATATTATTATAGCAGATTCGTACCAGGACGAGATCAGGCTTGCATTGTTTTTCAACACACAGACAAGCCGACCGGAACTCAACTTAATTATTCTCAAGATGGGTAAGGCAGACAACATGATTTCTAAAATTATTAATAGTGATAAAGAACATATGTTAACGTAATCTTTGCATGCATACTTCTTGGTGCTTCTTAAATTCTCTTCGCAACAACACAAAAGTTTGACACATTTTCTGACTAATCTTTAACTGTAAAAGTATAAAATTGACAAGCTTTACTATCGAAGAGATTTGGAATCGAATAGCGTTTTTCTTTTTTGTAAATAAGATACTTGTATAACCTTGTTGAGATATAAGAAATTTTTGTCAAATGGTTGCAGATTTTACTCCCTTCCCATGCTGTCGTTTCCGGAAATTCTATTCAAAACACTAACTTTAACAGTATTTTCTTAAATTGCTTGCATCAAAAAATGGTTAATACCTTTCGATTACATAGTTTCTGAATAAAAACATCTGCTAATCTTATGAGATTCCGAAAAAAAAAATGAATTCCGAAACGTATCAGAAAGTAACTCCTATGTATTTGAAAATGAATTTGGAAATGGAATCTTTAAGAAAATGATATAGAAATATTTCCATAAATCTACTTTTACTATACAGCTTCAAAAGTTACGATATTTTTAACTTTCTTTTTTTCTTTCATTCTAAACCATATTATTTTTTTCCCGAATCTTTTTTTTTTTTTAATGCTGAAAGTCTAAGAATATAAGTAATCATTAATCTTGCTAATGTGTATTTCCTGTAAAATGGAATGTAAAATCATCCCATAGATATGTATGCAGTATAAAGAAATCTCAATTATATGATAAAAATTTGAAATTTTTAGAAATAGTAGAAATTGTATCGGGCCAGAACGGGGCGGGCTGGGCCTGTTTTCACTGATTTCTGTACTGGCCGGGCCTGGAAATTCCGGCCCATGCAGGTCTCTTACATACGTATATCTTTAATAGCAATCCAAGTATATTTAAAAAAAAAGAATAGAGCGCCGAAGATATGAGAAAGAGGTGAATCAAACTCATAAACAATTTAAATAATGTTGAAAAGTGTCAATAAAGGAAAATAAATACTTTTTTTCAGAAGCCATTTTACATATTCTTGAATTCCATTTTTTATCATATTAAATAACATACACATAACATTCATTTCATAATTTGTTTTAAAAATTTGAATAAATCCGAATAAAAAGTTTTAATTTAAATAATACATACATATATATTAGTTTAATTTGAATGCATATTTAGAATATTCAAATTTTTCATATTCCATAATATATAACAGTATGTCAACTGATATCTAAAATAAATTCCTGATGATTAATGGTGAAAAGAGAAGAAATATATCTATGAGTCTAATCTTTATATTTTTATTTTTATAAAAATATATTTAGTATTCTGACCTAATTCTCGATAGAGAGTTACTTACCATTTTTAGTATTTATGTAACCTTTAACCTTTTATGATGGAAGAGTTGAGCTTAATCTAATCTTAGCTTATTTTTCTTACGAAAAAAGTCAGTCCAAGACAAGTTTAATAAAATTAAAGTGATTGATAGGAATTTTCATGGAAAACAATAGTAATACTCAGATGCTTCCTCTTTGTTAAATTATTCCAAAAAAGGTATTTACTGACTATACATATTTTTAAAAATGTATAGTAATGTTATGCAACATATCACGCAGAGGTGTTCTTTATACATTAAATAAGGCAAAGATTACTTTTAGAAAACTGTGGGCACCAGCTTGAATAACTCTGATATAATATATCATAATATATACAAAATATTACATAAGAGTTATCGAAATTTCATGCAGTCAGTTGAAATAAAACTGAATACATGTGCTAGAAATTGATAAAAGTGTAGAAAGATTTTTTTCCTTTCAAATGACAGTAAGTTGACATAATGTAAAGTTACAGCTGAAATGTAATTTCATTTAAGCTAATATATAGAAATACAGGTATGGTAAGTATGAAGACCATTAAAACTCAGTTATGCATAAATACAGTAAAAATTCGCTTATCTCACAGTCCTTGGACATATACCTCTATTGGATATCTGAACAGACGGATAATAGGATCCCTCTCCTCCGATGTCTACACTTTTAAAACGAAAGAGCTGATTTGGTTTAGAGCTGCAATTTTTTCGATCATAAAAGAGTTGTTTTTCAAACAATTAAATCTTCTTGATCTAAATTGGTTTTTTAAATAGCTCAATTTCATTTAAATTGGTTAAAACTCGAGTTATTTCAACTCTTTTTTGAGAAGCTGCCTTTCAACATTGAGATGAGTGGATTTCAGCTCAACTTGAGCTATTTTGTGGCTGACTTTTTAAGAGAGTACTCTCACATGAAATAAAGTCGATGAGAAATGTTAAATTCTAGCGCAGGACTTCTAATCGCATAGATAAAATTCATAATTAAGATTTCAAATTTATTATACTCTTATAAGCTTTCGAAATAGTACATTATGTACACTGAAAAAAAATTGCATATATATAAATTTTAAATAAAAAATAACTAGCCAGGATATAAATTTCAGCATTCGATTTCAAATTCATTCAAAATAGAAGGTGAAAATATATGTATGAAGTAGTACATTATATTAAGATTGACAGTCGAATCTCAATTTATGTAGATCTTGTTTTTATAAAAATTACGACGGACCAAAAATGGCACATGGTGCACAATGGGTGCACAGAAAATTATAACTAAGTGTGTGTCTGCAAGGGAGGGATTAATTGAATCGAAATACAGGAAATCTCTTTTATTTCTACGATTCCTGGTCCCTGCCATCTGCAAATTAAGTTCTTCAATTCCCTTTCAGACACCACAAGCTCTAAAATCATGTTTTACTAACACACACGCACACATATATATTTATATTTGTTTGTATATTATTATAGCAATTATTTAACACATATCTTGTTTATTTGAACGGCTTTAATAAGATTACGGAAGATTGAAGGATAATCAAAAAAACATTTGGCTACCTCGATATAAACGGGTTTTCATTTATTTTCTTTTTACTGAGAGACTTTAAAGCCGAATTAGCTGCTGTTAAGACATTTAAAGACTGTTTTCGTGTTCTTAAAATTATTAAATAACTATAGTTAAACATTTGAAGATCAACTAATATAAAATGATCGAAGTGAACAGAGTCTTTGTCTTCGATATTTTTTTATAACGTTTTAAGAATTTTTTTTTTTTTTTTTTTTTTTTTTTTTTTTTTTAAATATATTTTAAATGTATCATTTTATAAACATCACGTAATTTTCACGAAATTTTTCTTTATCTTTTTAACATTCACATAAAAATATTGTCATTTTAAGGTAAGATTTAATATTATCTGTCTTCGAATTGAGAGCCATAGCTAAAAAAACCCACCCCAAAATATAAAATAAAACTCCAGTGTAATAAGATTTTTAAATTTAATTATTCATACAGATCTAGACCGGCGTGCACGGCCACTACTGACGAAAGCAATGCTTGACTACAGCTTTGAAATCAATGCCGAAATCTCACAAGTGGTTAAACACTTCTTTCATATCCATAGCACTGATTTTTTCGTAGCGGTCTTTTTGAGCGTGGAATAGGAAAGTTACGTCTTATCTTTAATGTTTCATTATATGTTTTGACTTTCATACACACCTCTGTCTACAGTCGCCAGAGGAAAATTATTTTCGTACTCTTCCTCTTATGTCTTTAGAAAAAAAGATTAAATTCTTATGTATAAATTTTTGTTTATAAATTATGTAGAATGAGAACATAATAAAAATGTCTTGCATAAGTGATGCCCTCATTTGCAGTTTTATTTGAAATATTTATTAATAAAATTTTTCAGGTCCAAAGGAAAACATATATGTAAAATTAAGAGAGAATTTAAAGAATGAATTTTAAGCATTATAAAGAAAATGTTACCTACCTAAAATGCCTTTTGATGTTGTTATCGATTAAAAGACTCGTTCATTTTATCGCATAGAATGTTAAAACTTATTTTTACAAAAAAAAAAAAAAAAAAAAAAAAAAAAAAGCTAATTTTTTTATAAGATGATTATACGTTTTAAGAAATATTAAAAAAAATCGCTGAACAACTTTTCAATGTTAATCACCACTTTTTCTCAGAATTGCTTTTAATATTTACCAATTTGGTCAGGTGGGAAAACTAAGCAAAATTGTAAAATTAGTGAGAATATTTGACAAATAGGCTGCCTTTTTCATTGACCGAAAAAAAAAGCAATGAAGATTAGAATTTTTTAAGAGCAAATAAATTGAAAGTTCTAGTTTCATAAGTAGAAAATACGAGTTTTAAAATGTATTTTAAAATATGTGGAAAAATTTCATAAAAAAAATTCTGAATATTTTATGTTATAATTTCATGCTATTAAATAAATAGCTTTGCGTTATTTTCATTCTCGTTATATATTTATTTCTTATTACATTTAGGAACATCTAATTGTTTGGCATTTTCATTGCATCAGAGTGCAAGAAATTACATTTCAAAAAAGATGTATTTTTATAGTTACCATATTTAACAATATAATAAAGTTTAATATTTTAAAGTTATTAATAAAAGTTAATTTACAAAATGTAGTCATACAGCATAATTTATTATAGCTGAAAATGCTGAGTACTTTAAAAAATTCATGATAATAAATAGATTTCTGTTATTTTCATTACCGTTACAAATTTATTCTTTATTACATTATGGAACATTGAAATTTTTTGGCATTTTCATTGCAGTTGAATGCAAGAAAATACACATTGAAGAAGATGTATTTTAATAATTATCATATTTGGCAATATAATACAGATTAATATTTTTAAATAAATAATGAAATTTAATTTACAAAATATAGTCATATAGTATAATTTAATGTATCAGAGAATGCTGAATATTTTAAAAACTTCATGGTTATAAATAGTTTTATGTTATTTTCATTCTCGCTGCAAATTTATTCCTTATTACGTTATGTAGCATCAAAATTACTTGGCATTTTCAATACAGCCGAACCTTGCAGCCAAAATACACCTCAAAAAAGATGTATTTTAATACTGTTTTTAATATTTTATGTTAATAACATTAACTCTAGCTATCCATATAAAACAATTAGTATTTAACAAATATTTAATAGCCTGAAAGATATCGAATGTTGTATTTTTGCATACTCTTCAATTCATATTCATATGACAATAGGCTAAGGAAGACTTTTTGGAGATGTTTAGAAAACATCGTATTATAATAAGATTTAAGTTATATTACATCTTTCTAACACTTTTTGCGCTTTATTGCGCATTATTATTTCAAGAAAGTAACTTTTTTTTTATTTTTTAAAAAGTGAAATAATATGTTTAAAATAAAAGAATTGCAAAAGTCGCGAAGAGAATTAACAAATATAATTATTATTATTATTACTGAATTTCTAAACATAAATGAAGTCATTTAGTAAATGCATAGACATATATTGACATTACTACATGTAAATAGTAGCAAAATTATTTCTTAAAACAAAACGATACTCCATTAAAAGGCTTCTACTACTAACAGTACACCAGATCCGAAAAGATTAAACAAACTTAGGAAAGTTTTATTTTTTTTTTCAACTTTTGTGGAATATCAGCGGATTTTTTTTATTGAACATAAAATTTCTAACTTCACTATTGATGGTTTTGAAGAAGGTGATATGTTTTATATCCAATGTAATTTAATTATTGTTTACAGTAACTAGTGTTAATCTATTACCGTATTTACCCGTGTATAACGCACACTTTTTTTTCAAAAAACTAAGGTAAAACTCCTAAATGCGCGTTATACACGGAATAAATTTTACTGTTTGATGTAATCACTCGATATACATATGAAACAAGAAATTATTCAAAGAAGACATCAAAACTCGGAAAATGTTAACTAATTGAAGTATTACTGTATCTTTATTTCATTCCTTGTAGTTTTTTTTATACAACAGAGCTAGTAACATTATTTCAATGCTAATTAGCGATTCTCATTACAGTCACCCACTCTTACTTCCCATCATTCACTTACTACTCGAAGTCTAAAAATACATTTTTGTCTTGTTTTCTTGCCTGATGTAATGCTTGTTTCGACTTTCTTTGCTGAAATTCATTTGGTCATTCTTCATTAGCATATCAAATTTATGGTGCGCGTTATATACGAGATTTTTAAAAAACGCCATTTTGTCTTGTAAAATAAGGGGTGCGCGTTATACACGCGTGCGTGGTATACACGAGTAAATACGGTATTTATTCGTTAGTTCTTTTTAAACGAAATGTAAGAAAAAAATGTAATTAGTCATTTTAAATGTTATTAACGGAAAAATGAATTTACCCATTCCCGTGTTTGGCATACTGGTCAAAAAAATGAAAAAGTTGTGCCGAAGTTTGCAGTTTTTATATTAGCGCAGTGTAGGAGAGGGTATACAGATTTCAGGGTTTTCCCTCAATAATATTTAGAGTTGATTTCCATTCAGAGGTCTTACTAAAGACATATCTTTCTTAGCTATATAACAATAACTTGACTGTTGCTCAACATGCTCTCTAACTGAAAAAGTATACACAGAATATGTATATTTGATTACTGATAGTTCAAAAATGCTCCAAAACGAGACTTTTTGTAATAGTTCCCTCGTAGTGCCTTATTTGTTATCTCTATAATTTAATCCATCATACAAATAAAACAAATCTATAAAGTTACTAAACTTTTTCAAGGAGACTGCTATTTCTAGAACATTTTATGTAACGGAAAACAGCAAAAATTCAAGTAAATGAATAGATTGCATACATTTTTGCAGTTATCGTTACATGAAAAATTATAGGAATCTATAATAGGTTTTCTATAAAAAGTTTAGTAACTTTAAATATTTTTTTTTACACTGTACTTGTCAAAATGATTGACTCAAAAATGTGACGGTGCACGAAATATTCGTTTTTTTCAGTGAGAGGAATTTGGAATATACCCTCTCATGCATGCAAACCACTTATGAAACTGCACTGAAGAATAACATTTGGTAAAGTGCATACATATATTTTGTTATAAGCATCATATGATGTTCAATAACGTTTAGGAAATGCAACAATAGCTATCCCAGCTATTTCGATTTCAAATATTTAGATAGAAAATGTGCTTTTAGATTTTTTTTTAAAAATATTCTGAAGAAAAAAAAAAATGTTTTCTTCAAAAAATTTCTCTTTCTTGATCTAAAGAAAAACGATACCAAAATGTCATCTTACTTTTCAATTAAGACGTTTGAAGTGCATTAAGACACATTTACTTTATATTAGTACATATTTAAAGGCTTGTATTATTCCAAACATTATTTAATAATTCTTAATAATAAATTTTTTAGTGTTTGTAAATGTATTTTTTAATTAATATTAGAATTTAACAAATTAGCATTATTTGTTTTCAATAATTTTTTTAAAATTTATTTTATGTGCATTTTTTTCCATTAAAAATAATCATGAAAGAAACTGTTAAATAAATAAATAATAATAATAATAATAATAATAATAATAATAATAATAATAATAATAATAATAAATATTTGGAAATTTTGGCATTTAAAAAAAGCTTTTGTAGTTGTTGTTTTAGTTTTATTTAATAATTCAATTAATTTCTATGAACACATTTGATTGTTTAGATTAATCACTTTATAATAGATATCAGTAGTTGGATTCATTTATGCCTGGTGAAGTATACAGTTTTATTTTTTCTAAAAATAGACATTTGGATGTAATTTCGTTGGTTATGCTTTGTATTAAAATTCTGAACAAGTCCGTCCAACCTTTCGAGGGTGAATCTTAGCTGGTAGAAAACGATGAGATCTCCATTTGCCACAGGACTGGAAACGCGCAACAATGTTCTATCAATATAATAGTGAATTACCATAACATATACGTGATACGTTTATTCTCTCAGCCCACTGTAAAAGAATATGTTAAGTTACTAAAAGTTTTCTAGGAAACTGGGATTCCAAGAACTGTTTATGTAACAGCAACGGCAGAAACACACCTAACAGGCACACTTTTATACCTTAAATCAAAAATATCTAAAGTTACTAAAAATATTTTGGGAAACTGGGATATCTAGAACTCTTAATGTAATTGCAACCTGGGTTAGAGATAAATTTTAGTAAGATTATTGTAATATTAGTAGATTCGTTTGTGAATCTACAGACTTCTATAGCGTTACAAAAAATAATTTTGTAGAATAACAACTTTTTTCTGTACAGTGTATAAATAAAATTTAGCAAGCATACAGATTTTTGACATTTTACATCTGTATAATTACAGTATTTAATTTTACAGTGTGATAGTAAAAAGTCCTTAGGGCCACGTTAGACAGTTTTAGCATAAAGCAGCAATTATCTTTCACGAACTGCTAATAAATGGGAATTTGCAGATTTAAAAGGTGAATTTTAGAGAAATCAATTAAAAAATATACAAACACAATGCGAAAACAGCAGCAACTAAAGTGAAACTTCTTACAAAGTTTAATTTAAAGCTTTCTATATATACCTAAAAGATGTAAAGTTTTTTTTATTTGTATAGGGGCAGATTTCTGGAACTAATGAACCGATTTTAAAAATGATGGTGCCAAAATGATGGTGTTTGCTCCAAATCAAACATATCTTATGTCTATGTTACTAATCCAAAGGGTTGCAGGAGTAAAAATATGTTCTAAAAATGCGATTTTTGTGTTTCTGTAGAGCTTAACAATATGAAATTTGGTATGTTAATTACCTGTAAAATATAAATGGTCTCTAAGAACAAGCCCGAAAAAATAGGAAATTTAAAAAGTGTGAAAATGCCCCAAAATCGTTCTAAATTGCGATTTTAAAACAATCTCGGAAACTAACGAACAGATTTAAAAAATAATAATGTCAAAATGATGGTGACAGTCCTTGCTGCAATATAGGCTACATTTTATGCCGGTGTCACTACCTCAGAGGGGGTGCAGGGGCAAAAACATCGTAATTCGGAGTTTTGTGTTACTGAAGGACCTAAAAACATAACATTTGGCTTGGGAATTACTTATAAGATACAAATGATCTTTAAGAACATTTCCTAAAAAATTTAAAATTTGAAAAGGGTGAAAATGTGAACAAAAGTATTCTAAAAAATGTTTTAAAGGGCAATTTCCAACGAATCTCAGAAAATATTAAACCAATTTAAAAAATAATTTGTCAAAATGATGGTGAGAGCCTTTGTTCTTATATAGATTCTATTTTGTGTAAATGTCACAACCATCTGGAAGTTGTATAAGCAAAAAACGTTCTAAATTGCAGGATTTTTTTTAGTGGAATGATCTAGAAATATGAAATGTGGCACGGTAATTATTAATAAGACATAAATTATCTCCAAAAACCTTTCTTAAAATAATTGAAATTTAAAAGGAGAAGAAAGGAAAAAAATAAAATAAAATATTATTTGAGATTGCGTTTTTAAAAATTCAAAAAAAGTCGTGACCCCATGGTAACCGATTTTAATAAAATTTGATACACAGGCTCTATTCATATTCAAATAGAGCTCTGCAAAATATCTTCGCAAAAAATAAATTATTTTATTAGTATTGGACATACAAAAAATTTGTGATGTAGAATGGCATGTGTGAAATCGTCCAAAGCTGCAAGTTTGAAGTGTTATATCTAGAAAATATTTTATCAGATATAAATTTTGCTAATAATATCACTGAAAAAAAAATTCTTATTCATTTAATAATAATATTCTGGTAACGTTTAAATTAATTTTCAATTAGTTGTAAAAATTAAAAATGTGGGAATTTTGAGAAAATTAGAAACGGTATAAAAATTAAAGCAATTAAAAAGCATGTGTGAAATTTATGCCTGAGATAATATTACACATAAAGATTGATTTCCCCAAGTTTGAAAATTACCATTTATTTCCTTCAACGACAATAAAACTTAGAAACTGTAAAAAAAATTGCAAAATCGTAATTTTTCCTTTTGTTTATGCACAAAAAATGTATAAAGGAACAATTCGAAAATAGCAATATTTTACAGACATAAAGATTAATAAGTCCATAATATGCTAAAAAAAATAGTGCCTTTGTATTTCTAACAATTTAAAAAAAATGTGTTTAAAAAGGTAATTTTGTTACATTTCGTGCAAACATTCTCTTTCAATTTGCGCGCTTTTATAAAATATTGCACGATTTCAAAGAAAAAATAGTGCTGCCATCTATACGATTTTGATATAACTAGATAATTAACTCTTCAAGACTCATCACTTTTAATGTAAGCCTGAAGCAAAAAAGAAAAGAAAGAAAAAAGAAAAGAGAAAAAAGGTGAGAAGTAACGTTTGAGTATTTAAAGAAGACACTTTTATCTATAATATCAACTAATTTGAAAAGATATAAAAGTTTTCCTTCTTGCGTAAAAATGCAATAGAAATATTCCCTCTTCCGGTCAAGTTTTTCCTTTTTTTTTTTTTTTTTTTTTTTTTTTTTTTTTTTTTTTTTAGTATTAAGGATTCAAAAAGGCATACATGAAATTTTTTGCATTTAAAATACGTACTTTTATCTATAACGTCAAATAATTTGACACTTATAACAGATGTCCTTAATTTTTTATTAATAATAGAAATATTAAATTTTATCCTTGAATTCTTTCCTTTTTCATTTTATTTTTTTTATCAAGGAATAAAAAACCGAATCCTAAATTACGCCAATCTCCTACTTATTATCCATTTTTACCTGAAAATAATTTATGATATAGTCTTTTCATTCCCAAGGCTAATAATCAAGATTGAAATTTCAAGCATGTGGACAAAAACTCGATTTTGTATCAACTTTTAAAGTGATTTTACATATTGAAATAAACTATCCTGAAATCTATTAATTTGCATTTACTCATAAATAAACATGTATTTATATCCCAATTTTCATTCAAATCTGTGACATGACAACCACAGCTAATTTGCTCCTTTTGTATGGAATGACCCTTATGAGATATAAGTGAATTATGAGATTCATTATTAGATTTATTAGGTAGAAATTTTGGATCATTGCTACCAGATCTGCTATTCGGAAAATAGTGTGAGCTTGTGTTACATGCAGTAGATACAGAGCTCAATCTGAAAAACAAATATAATGGCTGATCTTACAGTATCCAGAGTAACACAATCACGATCATTTAATCGAGTTGGAAAGGCATTCTTAACTGCATTAAAACGATTTATTGCAAGAAGAGAAAAACCTCTTGAGATTTTTAGTGACTTTGGAAGAAACTTCAAATATGCGGAAAAAGAATCAACAAATATCGTTTGTACTGCAGGCAGAATGAAGAAATTCACAAATTTCTGTCGCCAGAGGAAATGGACATTTAACCAACTTTCAATTCCACACTTTGCTGGACTGTGGGAATCTGCAATAAAATCAATGAAATCGCACCTTAAGAAAACCGTTGGTGACACTGTGTTAACTTATTCTGAATTCCACATCCTGGTTACCCAAGTTGAAGCTTGTCTCAACTCTAAGCCACTGTGTCCTATATAATCTGACTCAACAGACTTAACAGATCTAACACCTGGCCACTTTCTAGTTGGAAATTCTCTAACTCCTATACCTGAACAGTCGCAGTCCCTTAAATCACCTTTATATAGGACATTTGAGGCAGTTCATGCTACAACAATTTTGGAAAAGGTGGAGCCGGGAATACTTGTCTCAACTTCAGCGAAGAGCTAAATGGCAAAAATTTCAAAGAGATTTACAAGTTAATGACTTAGTTATTATCAAAGATGACAACCTTCCACCACTTAAATGGAAACTAGGAAGAAGAATAATTGTTCATCCAAGTTCAGACATTGAGTCCTAGTTGTTACGATTATGACTAGTAGTGGTGTCATATAAATTGACTAATAGTGAAACTCTGTCCTCTTCCAATAAGAAACTAAAAACTGTAAACTCAGAACTTTTTTAAATTTTTCTATTTTGCATTAATTTTATTTATGTTATTAATTGTTTTTTCATTATAGTAAAACAGTAAGATGCTCAACACTCACTGAAATTCTAAGGGATTTCAACGGAAGCCAGTATGTTTCTGTAAATATCGTCTGCATTCATTTATGTCGAAAAAAGCATCACAAAGATGTATTTTTCATTTCCATGGTAATTTATTTTTCTTTATTTATACTTTTGGCAGCATGATCTGCGTTTTTAATTTGTATTATTTATTGCAATGTAAAAGTTGATGAAATGTTGAAAGCCGTTAGTGACTCGCTCACTATTCTGATGCGAAATAAAACGCAAGTTTACAGTCCATTTTTGTTGTGTTTAAGAAGTAAAAGAACCAGCATGTGTTACATTTCTTTCTAGCTAAAAACGCTACAAACAGATCCATTTGGCGTTGTATGCGGGTGTTTTGGAAGGATAAAGAAGTATTGTCGTTTATTTTACCTGTTTTGAACCCAAAAATAACGCAATAATAGAATTCTTTTAAAATTCCTTTCTTCAATGAGACATAGGGGGAACTGGGGTACATTGATACATGGGGCACATTGATACACCCCATCTACCGCTCACAGGGTCATTACAGGAAGTTTCACAACAGCTCCAAAAGATGATGCTAGTGTATTCAACTACATACAGAAAATCTTGGAATGATTCAGTAGTTTGATGAAATGGGACGGGTGATTTATTGTTTTTGTTGTTCAAAAGTAAATATGAGCTGTACAATTGAAATGCTATTATATAACTGTTCCAGTATTTTCAACCAAAATGAATACTCTCCCTGGTAAGTACAGCTACTCTTTATCAGTTCTTCATTATTTATTGTTAGATATATTGTGAAGTGTTGGATTTGAGACTCATTTTATTCAAAATCGCTGTATGGGGCACATTGATACAGTCTATGACGGGGCACATTGATACAGCCTAAATCCTTTAATAGTTCATATTTTCATTATCTTTTATTATTTTTTTTACCATACACTCCTTAATCCAACCTTTTTTTTCACGAAAAAATTCTAATATTAGTTTTTATTGAAGTGAAATAGCTCTAATTTCTTTTATTAGAACATTTTATAGTATTTTTTAAAACAGAAGACGTAGGAACTTACCCAGCATCTAGTGCTAGTAGAACTAATAAAAGAAAAGGACGCCATTCTGGCAAATCTCGAATTTATATCGATTCTCCAGAGAAAAAAGTATTTTCGACATGCGAAATGTTAAGTAAGAGAAACAAACTGCAGAACAGAAAATGATACTTATATTATAAACAGAATTTTTAATATAATTATCCTTTATTTTCGTTTTATGAACCTATTTATAAACAGAAAAACTGGTAATTTTTTCATCTTTCATAAGAAAGAAGATAATGCTGGGGTTGAAGTGCTAGATATGACAAAGTTACCACAGCCAACAATCAGACAAGAAACAGACAGAACATCAGGTCATAATATATTTAATTTTGATTGCTTTAATATTGCTTAAAAATAAATTGTGGGTGATTTGAATTTTTATAAATAAATATAAAATGGTTTTCTAATTCATTTTCTATGAAAAATATGCATTGGTATTATTTTGTCGTCATTTTTCTCAAACGTATCAATCTGCCCCGGGGATGGGGCACATTGATACAAATGACTTTTTTTGATTTTTTTAAAATTACATGCAAAAATACTATATAAAACAATGATTGTACATTTTTATAACATACTACACAAGTTTTGCTCTCACCTCATGGAAAAATAACTTGAATTTTCTACTTTCTTGACACCAAAAAAAATCTTAGAAAAAAACTGTATCAATGTACCCCAGTTCCCCCTACTCTATGCAAAATCTTCTAAGAACGCGCGCGACCTGCGCTGCATATCTGAAGAAAAAACCCCTAAAAAACATAAAAGGGCTAATTAATTAATTTACAACTTTTTTGGATGATGCCATGGATGGATTTTGAAGATCGATTGTAAATCAATTAGGAAAAACAAAATCATCAAAACAGGAAAAGTTAACAAATGAGTGTGCTATTTGTTGCTAGCATTCAGCCATGAAATGAATCGTTAAATATCATATTTACCGTCTGCTCTCATTGGTTGGCTGCTTCATTGAAACGTATTGGTGCACTGTTAAAAATTAAATTTTTGCTGTACAGCTTTTACAGAAATCTCTATTTTGACCAATGCAAATGCTCCATATTGCAATAAAGTAATCATTTTCCATAAAAGGTGGAGTGACGACGCAGCAAAAGTTTCTAATTCTTAACAGCGTGGCGAACTTCAAATAGCCTCTAACCTGGGTGCTTCGTTGCCGTGAACTGGTGGAAAGCTGCAAATATCCTCTTACTCAGTAAATTTTAATTATAAAAAATCTAAACCGAAATTCAAAAGTCCGGCTTTGAAATGCACTTCCTGGTGCTAGCATCTACATATGACAAAACTCCATGGATCTGGGTATTCAAATTTCGGCGTTATCATATTATTATGTTATTCGGCGTTATTATAATTTCGGTCAAGTAGGCAGGCAGGCAGACATCTCTTATTTTATATATACAGGGTGTCCACTCTCAACGGTGGCCAATGGCTAATTTCTAAACCGTTAGTCATAGACATATTGTTTCAATTGCAAAAATTCTTTAAAAAAGGTAACGAATTGTTTTTCAAGCGATTTAGGTAAAAAAAATTTTTTTATTAAAATCTTACGAAAATTAAATTTTTATACGGTCCCCCGGTCCTATTAGTGATATTTAGTAAAAATTTTCCACCATCCTATTAAGCAATACAAAAAAGGTCCCATTCATCTAACATTAAAATTGACCGAGTTATGAAACTTTAAATTTCATGACTTAACTTACTTTTCTGTAGTTGAAAACGAATGAGTTGGACTAAGTTTTCTGGGAACGTATACTAAGGGCTTAAATTATTATATAGGGCGTCCATTTCCAACGCAGTCCAATAGCTAATTCCTAAACCATTTGTCACAGACATATAGTTCCAATTACAAAAATGTTTTAAATGAGATAAATAAATATTTGTAAAGCAATTTATTTGAACGTGCTACCAAAGTACAAGGTTTAAGGTAGTGTTATTTATTTTTAATTAACGTCTAAATTGGTTAAAATAGTTGAAGACCGGAGTTTTAAGTTGTCTTTATCGGGAAAATCAAATTTTGTGAAATTTTATTTTAAAAGGGTGTGTTATTTCGATAAGATTATTTTTTTGCTTAAAATGTTCGTATGTATGTTTCCCTTGTTCAAAATTTCTATTCAAATTTTAACTCATTTCCAAATATCCGATCGAGGTACAATTTGCACACTTATTTATATCCAATGACAATGTAATATTAATACAATTTAGGTGCATACCATTTATTTATTTTATAAGACTACACCGAATTCTGTTAGGTTAAATAATCTAATAGAATTTTATATGTCATTTTATAACGAATTTCTGTAAATTTCTGAATTAGACTGTTGCTTTTCATAATTTAAATTAACAAACTTTTTGTTATTTTTTACTTATATTTTTAGTACAAATTTTACTTTAATATGCAATCAGCAACATAAATTTAAAAATAATATTGTAAAAATTATTTTATTGTCAATGTTTAACGTTAAATTTTATATCTTGCGTTTATTTTTATTTCCAGTAAATTTGTGACTGACCCCTAATTTGCAGCAAAAAAGTGCTTCAACTTTAAACAGCTATTACTCAGTTAGTTTTAATAGCAGAGGAATGGGACTTTTTTTGTATTGCTTGTTAGAGTAGTGGTAAAAATTTACTAAATATCACTTATAGGATCGGGGGACTGTATAAAAATTTAACTTTCGTAATTTTTTAATGAAATTTTTTTGATCTAAATTGCTTGAAAACAATTCCTTACTTTTTTTTAAAGCACCTTTGCAACTGGAACTATATGTCTATGACTCACGTTTTAGAAATTAGCCATTTGCTACCGTTGAGAATGGACACCCTGCATAGATTAACCTTGGAGTTAGATAAATAAATAAAAAAATATTACCAGTAATTTAAAAATCCCAAATGAAAAATTTCAAGCACTTCTGTTTAAAACTTCGGAAAAGGAAATCTTCCTATTTTAGAGAGATTCAAGTTAAAAATGTTCAAAAGCAGGAATCACAGAGAAACATCGAAACTTACAAAGTTAAAACGTAAAAATAATATTTCTGCGAAAACCTCTTTTATCAGTGAAACGAGTGCATTTTATTACGTTTAATTTATAAGGCAAAACTGCAATATTCGCTAACCTTGTTCTTTTCTCAACGCACTTTATTGGAATGCAGCTTGGATTTCCCCCCCCCCCCCCTACATATTTGATTTTACGTATATAGTTTCCTTTTTTACTATCTTCTATCTTTAAAAGAAGAAAGTATTGGATTTATGAAAATTTTCGAAATCTGTTTTTTGTCGGATTTACACGTTTTAGGGGTCAGAAATTCCAAAAAAACATGTTTTTTACAAAATGTCTGTCTATGATTTTGTCAGTTTGTGTGTATGTGACATATATTTTGTGAGCGTGATATCTCAAAAATTAATGCACGGAATTTCACAGAACTTTAGATTCAATTAGACCTTTATATAAATTGGTTCTGATTACTTTCTGATGTATATGGCCCGACAGGTGGTGCTGCTATGCTGCCTTTTTTATGATCTTAACAAGAGCTGTATCTCAAGAACTAATAGACGGATTTTCATAAAACTTTAGATTTCGTTAGTCTAATATATAATATGGTGCTGTTTTTGGTGTAAATTGCACTACAGGTGGCACTGCTATGCAGTATTATTCATGATTATCGCAATAGCTCTATCTCATTAACTAATGCACGGGTTTTCATCAAACTTCGAATCCAGTTATTTCCTGGTATAAATTGTTATTCTTTAGATTTTAGAGTAAATGTCTGAACAAGTGGCGCTTCTACCCAGTTTTTTCATGATTTCTGCGATAATTCTATCTGAAATTCTATCTGAAATTCATTGGATTTTTATCAAATTCAAGATCTTCAATTGAGATAGAAGGAAGTTCTGGGATTGACATATCCGACTTATTTTTCTATATCATTCAATTATTTATAAGCTTCATATAGTTTCAGCAAATTAACAAGTCGGAAAATGTACGTCAAACGTAACAAATGAGGTGCGCTCGTAATATAATTTGTTTTATAAATATTCTGATCTTGCAGCAATAGCTGTTGCATTCTTATACAGAAATGTATGAAAACAAAATTTATTACGACTACACTGTAAAAAAAATTCAAGAGGTTACTAAAAATTTCTTAGTAAATTTGTATTCCACAGAATTTTTTAGTAACCATTACAAACTTTTTTTTGCAAGTGAAACAAGCATTTCTTTTGTAAACTGAACAAAATAATTTTTTGTATAACTAACTTAAAAATTTTTAGTATGAGCCACCAAGCAAATCTTAGTAATAGCTCCAAAATTATTTTTAATAACCATTACGTGCACCCGAAGGGCAGGAGCTTCCTTCGAGCTGCATCCAGACTTCTGAAGCGGCAAAACAGCAAAAGATGGCAGCACCAAACATTGCTACCTGCTCCGACAGGATTTTCATAATGCCTTTATGAACGAGTACTTACACTACATACATTTGGGGCGTATTTGGCAGTGGCCAGTTTCGAACCGGGGGCCTCTTAGCCTGGAGTCCGTTACTATAACCATTATGCCATCAAGGCCACACCAACTCAGTTTTAGTAATAGCTATTAAAAATATAAAACTATTAACTCTATTCGTTGCTAACTTTTTTCTAGTAATTCTTACAGATTTTCTTGTAACCGACTAAGATTACTAAATTTTTTTAGCAATAACAAGGATCACTAATGTTTTTTTAGTAGATCGACCCTTTTTTTTACAGTGTATATACATACATTGAATACATTAATGCGGAAACAATTTAACTTCATCTTAATATTACTGCTTCTTGTACTGAATATCATCACCATGGTAACTTATAATCATTATCTATCGTGGAATATCATCGAATTGATAATGTGTGATAGAATGTAATAGAATAATCTTTATGACAATCTAAAATCACTGCCTATCATAGAATATCATTGAATTAATTACGTATGATAGAATTTTATAGAATAATCATCATAACAGTCTAAAATCATTACCTATCTTGGAATACCATTGAATTAATTGCATCTGTAGGATTAAATAGAATAATCAAATGAAAACCTAGACGCATTAGAAATCATGTGATATTATTAAATTCATTACGTATGATAGGATTTAACGGAATAATCACCATGAAAAGCTAGAATCATATTCTAGATGATTGGATTAATTATTATGTATAATATGATATAACAGAATAAAGTAAGCATTCATTAATATCTTTATAAGTTTTGATTCGATTTTCATAAAATTTGAAGTGACTCGGGAAAGTTCTGTAGAACTTATATGTATTAAATTTCAAACTATTCGATTAGGTATTCTGTGTACTTTTGGAAGCTGACAGACGGATTAACGAACAGATAGATAGTCAGACAAGATGATGACTACAGTTGCTAGGGATTTATATAATTACGAACGCGCATAATAATGAATACCAAAGTTTTGTAAAACCACACTTGTCTTCACAGTGCATAAGAAATAACATCAAAAAGCAAAGAAATTCTATTACGATACCATGTTATGAAATATCCCGAAGATCAAATTAAAAGTAGCTGCTCAATGGTCATTTAAAATAAACTTTCATAAAGTTTTTCGTACATCAAACGATATATATTGAGTTCTCTCGTGCCAAACTTTACCTCATTTAAAGAAAGAAGAAAATGATATTTTCCAGGAAAACTTTAAATGCATCTTAAAAGAGCTCTCTTTTAAATTCGCTTATGGGAAAGTGAAAGTAAACTGTTTCTCAAAGGACTGGTTAAGGTTACAGATAAATGTTTATTCTGGAAGCAAATGTGGTGCATGTAGTTTGCAAAATATTTTTCTAAATCCTTGTTTTTTCCGTAAAGAAAGTACTTTTTATTTAAAAATCAATATTTAACAAAATGTAGTTATTATTTTGTATTGTTAAGCACTGTAATGTAAATCACTGAAATATATACAATTAATCGTTGAAATGTAGAATTTTATAGCACTGTAATGTAAAATGTTCAGCGTCTCTATAATAAAAACGCAAGTCATGTGACTGTCATCAATAATTCCGGGATGACCATTTTATTTTTTATATGCCAGGAGGCCATTTTGGTATTGGCGCAGAAGATAAATCGCAAAATATTGTTTCATCGTCATTATTTAACCTTTATTATAGCTGTTCAAGTCATATGACTGTTATAAAAATTACGCTTTTCATATGAAAGACGATCATTTTCAATCAAAGTTATTTTTTCAAATAAAACTACATACTAGTTGTCCTGATCGAAAAAAAGGTATTTTTATGCAAGCCGATTTAAAATTTTGCCAATAGCAATTTTTAACTTGCAAGTGAGTATTTTTCATTTTACGATAGGTAAATTAAAACAATACTTTGATACTGAAATTAAATATCATGGTTTATGTTAGTAGTTGTTATTTTTTTTATATCTTTCTTTCTTTCTTTTTTTACGAAATAAGTAAAAGTTATGAATTTTAAATGTTTTAGTTTTAACTAAAGTTGTGAATATTAAATAAAATCAGTGAAATGATTATATTTCAAATGAAAGTAATAAAATACGAAGAAATGTGACGGTAACAAAGTTTGGCTATTTATCTCTTTGCGTCTGGCTAACATAAATGTACCATGATCTTGATTACTTTATCAGAATCTACCAATTTGGAGAAGATTCGAATAAATCAATTAAATTATGAATAAATTCTTTTACAATATTGTTTTATGAAAAATCCTGAAGATGAAATTAAAAGTAATTGTTCAATGGTCGTTTAAAACCAACTTTTATAACTTTTTTCTTACATCGAACAATATATTGAGTTCTCTTGTGCGAAACACAACTTCATTTAAAGAAAAAAGAAAGTGATATTTTCTAGGAAAACTTTAAATGCATCTTAAAAGAGTTTTCTTTTGAATTCACTTATGAGAAAGTGAAAGTAAACTGTTTCTCAAAGGTCTGATTAAGGTTACAGCTAAATGTTTATTCTGGAAGCAAATGTGATGCGTGTAGTTTACAAAAGTAATATACTTTTCTAAATCCTTTCTTGTTGTTAAACTATTTGGATATGCCAATCACAAAACATTTTTATGTCTCATGCGTACATTTTAATATTTCAAAAATGAGTTACACATGTTATACTTTAATATTATTAATTCAATATTATACCAACTTTGATTTTTATCTTAAATTTCTGTTTCAATTTATTAATCGGAATAAAAAGGAGTTAAAGCGGATAATGATATTTGTTAAAATTAGTAGTGTTCCATTATTCTGTTATCATCAGCTGTTTACAAATAGCCGGATTAGAGGGACGCAAAATCCCGTCTCTCCACGAGCCGATGGCCAATAGATCGATAACAGATGTTTTTCAAATTTCGGGAGTATCTTCTTGCAAGACCCGAAAACAATCATACAGAAAAAAAATTAGTTCAGTTCTATGGATAACTTCATATGCATATTGATGGTATAATAATGAAAATGACACAGGCGTCACGATTATAGCGCCCTTTTCCGACGGATTGTTTTCAAATTTAGAGAGGTCCTGCTGACTACAGCTAAATATTTACACAAAAATTTGGTTCAATTCTATGCATAACTTCATACACTTTTCGGTGGAAAATATTGAAAATGGCAAAACCCCTTTCGGCGGATTTTTTTCAAATTCAGTGAGGACCAACTAGCCATAGCTAAATATTTACACTCAAAATTTGGTTCAGTTATATGCATAACTTAATAGATTTTTCGGTGGTACAATACTGATAGTGGCACAAAAATCGCTATTATAGTTCACCCTTTCGGCAGAATATTTCAAAATTTAAGGAAGTCCTGCTTGCACAGCCAAAACTTATGCAAAAAATTTGGTTTAATTCTATGCATATCTCCATTCTTCATACTCTTTTCAATGTTAAATTGTGACATACGGACACACAGACAGACAGACATTTTGTAAAAACACGTTTTTTGGATTCTATGACCCCTAAAACGGTCTAAAACAGGAAGTCGAAAAAAGTTTAGAAAACAATACTTTCTTTTATTGAAGATAGAATAAAGTAAAAAAGTACTTATTATTTATAAACCATTTATTTAATAACAAAACGTACCTATTATTTTCTATAGTTAAAGAATAGCACTGTAATTCAAAATCTATAATAATAAGGAAAAAAATTTGTGTGTGGATGTATTTCTATCAACCCTGTTCTGAAGAGACTCCTTCACGTAGAGCTACACCATTTGTTGTGTCTGAGCATATAGGGCAAATTTTATTGTTGTTTCAGTATCTTTTATAAATAATTTTTAAGCAACTTTTTTATAAGATATGTAATTAGAAATATATCATCAAGATTATTTTTTAAAGATTCTGGTAAGAACAATAAAAATTTGCCCTGTATGCTACAACCTCTGTCTATGTAGATAGTTATGCACCTCGAAGACCAATTTTGGATTTTTAAATTTAATGTTTTTAAACTTATTTTTAAGCGGTTTTTAGAGTTTTTATTTTTGTTTTGAAGCGATCTTTTTACATTAATAAAAAGAATGAAATTTAAATACTTCAATCCAATTTCAAGCAAATGTTGTCTTTCTTTTAAAATAAAATTTAATCATAATTTACTGTGTTTTTTGAATTTTTAAAAATTTCTGTTTTGCAAAATTTAATAATTTTTTTTCAATTTGCTTGAAAAATGCAATCATTTTTAACCCGAAAATAACACACCTGCTTTGATTTGAAATTGCAGACGATCGAATTTCCTAATTTTCACTAATAATCGAATATTAATGAAACTATTTGTAATTTCGAATTGAAATGAACTATATGTATGTTAAAAAAAATCTGCGTGTAAAAATTCTCCTAGTATTTTTTTTTCAAAACTAGAGGCTTTTGCTCCCTACGAACTATATTCGTCAACCCCCGTTGAGACACCATAAATTCTAAAATCATGCTAATTTGATCGGCTTTTAAAAGATTGGGAAACATTGAACTCTCTTATGCTCTCTATTTCTCTTTCTCTCTCTATATATATATTAAGTAGCGATCTCTCTGTAAACGGGTTTCCATTCATTTTCCTTTGATCGGGGGAATTTTAAGGTCTAATCAACTGCTGTTTGTTTAACATCTACTGACCTTTAACATGTTTAATCAAACAAGATCATTTAAACAGCGAAATACACAAATTTATATTTTTTGCATCACGCAATAAGAAAAAAATAAGTAAGGCATTTTAAATGTATTGTTTAAATCTGATATAGTTTTCACTAAATTTTTCTTCCTTTTTTTCAAAATTCACGTGAAGATACTTTTGTTGTTTTAAAGGAAGCATTTGTGCGAACGTAGAATTCACAACAATATTTTAAAAAATCAAGTAAATGTCTCATTTATTTCTTTTTATTTATTTTAACTGCTTTGCAATATTTACTTGATCATTTTAATGCCAGTCAACCACAATAATCCTTTGGATGCCCTACAAGGATCCTAAAGATCCTGCAGTTGTCATATTCTATAAATCTATCCTGTGAACATTCGGATAACAATAACGAACGGACCGTCCGCTTCTATTGTCACCAAAGTGATCTACGGATGTCCCGAAAGTGATGTTCCATTTCTAGTCTATTCTCTTTGGACTCAAGGGTGTAACATACCAACCTTCTCACCAGTCACAAGAAACTTTATTTTTATTCAGTTCACCGCATGACAGATGGTTGGTGTCAAATTTGAATAAGAAAATGAATGTGGATACAAGGTAAAAGTTTCTTTCTTTTTCATTTGTTTTGTGAAGCATTTCTTTATTATCAACCTGCTGATGTATTTATAATACTATGAAAAATCATATTAAAATGAAATTACAAAGTATTATGCCTAGTCATCACTTCAGTAGTGAACTGTATATCATGTTACTGCCTTCAGGACGATTTCACCCATTCATAGGACATCAGCATATTCTAAATATGACATTATTGGGATACTTTAAGGATGTCATTAGGACCATTCCCGAAGGTAAGTAGTATAGTAGTGGGGGTTCCAGCCCACCCGGTGGACGGTGTGGACCTCTAAGCGGGGTTGAAGGTCATCCGGTGTTCTAGCTGTGAGAGGGGGGTGGGGTGAAGATCATCGGGCGTCACGCAACGTTAAGATGACGTAATCTTAGAGGATGAGTGTGTTTTAGATAAGAATTTTTTTTTTAATTTTAAGCGGGAATTTTAGGGAGTTAGAATTTTTTTCGGCGTACTATAGTACGATGATTTTTTTTAATTTTAATGCGGGGACATTAAAATTTTTGGTGCACTTTAGTTTTAGATAAGAATTTTTTTAATTTTAAGCGGGTATTTGGGGACAAAGAGTTTTTTTTTCGAACTATAGTACGAGGGTGTTTTTTTAATTTTAATGCGGCGACTTTAAAATTTTCGGTAAACTTTAGTTTTAGATAAGAATTTTTTTTTAATTTTAAGCAGGAATTTTAGGGAGTTAGAATTTTTTTCGGCGTACTATAGTACGATGATGTTTTTTAAATTTTAATGTGGGGACTTTAAAAATTTTTGGTGCACTTTAGTTTAAGGATTTATTTTTTGATTTTAAGCGGGAATTTTAGGGAGATTGATTTTTTTTTTCACCGTGTTCTTTGATGAGGGGTTAAGCGGGTTTTTGGGGACACAGAATGTTTTTTTTTCTGTACTTTTGTACGAGTGGTTTTTAATTTTAATGTGGCGACTTAAAAATTTTCAGTGAACTTTAGTTTAAGGATTTATTTTTAGATTTTAAGTAGAAAGTTTGGGGAGACTGATTTTTTTTTCTCACAGTGTTTTAAATAAGGGGTTAAGCGGATGTTTTGGGCACATAGAATGTTTTTTTTTTCTGTACTATTGTACGAGTGGTTTTTAATTTTAATGTGGGGACTTCAAAATTTTTCGGTGAACTTTAGTTTAAGGATTTATTTTTTGATTTTAAGCGAGAATTTTGGGGAGTTTGATTTTTTTTTACCACTGTGCTCTTACATGATTAGTTAAGCGGGTATTTTGGGGGAAATTATTATTTTAGACTAATCATACGCGAAGGATATATATATATATATATTTTTTTTTCGGGGTTGATATTTTAATAAAGAACTAATTAAGAAGGGTTCATTCATGGTGAATTAATAAATTATTTTTTTAGTAGTAATTTTGTTAAGATTGAATTATTTTTCATTTTTTTGGAGTTTTAAGCGGATATTAATGTTTAATAGGGGGACATTAATTTTTGCAATGAAATTGACGTGCGCTCGTCGATCTAAGCGTTCGGAGTTTATAATTTTCTTCAAATCATGTGTGAATATTGGTTTAGAATTTCTTAGAATGACTTCCATCACTTTTATATCTATCCATTATCATAAATACCACATGCTGGTAATGGGAATTTGGGAATAACAATTTTGAATATTTATTTAATGAAGGAACTTTAAAATTATTTCGAGTACTATTTTTAGTCAACTATGTTATACACTTGATATTTTAGAATAGTTAAAAAATAACTTTAAAGTATGAATGAAAAAATATGTTTCAAAATGGGATTTTACGTGCTAGCATTGAATCGCACTCGTCGCCCTAACGGTTTGGAATATGTGGTTTCCTTCGAACCTTGGTGAAAATTTAATTGAAATGATTATTATTATTTTGTGTGTAATGTATGTATGTGTATGAACGTGTGTGTGTATGTATGTATATATGTGTGTGATGTATGAATGTGCATGTTGAATGTATGTGTGTGTAATTTTTTTTGCCGATAGGTGTGATCTTTAGTTGAAAGTGACTTAGGGTCAAAACTTTTACCCAGGAATCGCCACGGGGAGGCAGATCACATGATTCCAATAATGCACACATTTACATACATTATTTTGAGCGATATTTTTAGTGAAACATGATATGCAATTGAATTTGTAGAATAATTAAAAAATAACTTTAAAATTTAAATGAAAGAATGTTTCAAAATGGACTAACATTTAATCGCACTCATCGGTTTTTACTGTTTGGAGTCTGTCATTTTCCTTTAATCTTGGAAAACCTTGCGTCAATAAGGATATTTCAGAAAGACCCCCCCCCCCCATTTTGGGTACTCTTTTAAACTAATATTTGTAATGAGATGTGTTCGCGCGTGTCGACCTAACTGTTTGGAGTATCAACATAAAATCATCAAATTAATACAAAATATTTCAAATAGTAAGAAAAGAATTGATTAAAATCAGAAAGTAAGAACAAAATACTTCAAGCAATGAGAAAATAAATATTTAAAATCGACAATTTAACATTAAATATTTCACAAAATAAAAAACGAAAGATTAAAATGGCCAACTCAAAATGAAATCTCATGCAATTAGAATAAAAACATTAAAAAAAATCGCCAAATTAAAAGATCATTCTTATCTCACAATAAATAATGTGAAAGACCTATTCAAAAATTCCAGTTGAAGAAAGTTTTCGTTCAAAATTTAATTAAAACTTCTAAAGATTTGGAATATCACATAAAAAAATTTTAAGTAAAAAATTTTTCGAAGTATCAACATCAAAGATTAATTTTTCTTATGAATTTTATAATACTCTTCTAATAATTGACCTTGCAAAGAAAGATAAACAAACAATGATTCACCATTTGCTTGATAAGACTCAACCCAGAAAAAGACAAATTCTCCCAAAAATTACTCTTAATATTTGAATTCAGTCTAACATTAATCTCCCAAGGTTTTATATAAAAATTAACATGCAGTCGGAAATACGTCAAATGAATTTACAATAATAATAATATCAATAATATGTCAAAATTTTCTTTAGTAAGTTTATTTAATAAGAATATTATTAAAACTTGTCTCATTAAGTAATCTGTAGTAAACATACTAAAGTTTAAATTATCCCACCCGAATAACTATTCGCTTAATTTTTAATTTAATTAATATCATTATCATATAAAATAATTATGCGCTGTAAGTGTAAGCAATTTTTAATGAAGAGAGAAATTTTCACATGGGTAATTTTTCACTGTTAGAACAATTAAATATTAAATAATAATAATAATTCTTCAGTAATTTTCAACTGATCTTAATGAATTTTAAGAGTCTCTTTAAAATATAAATATTACATTTTTAGAAGACTAATCTTAATGTTAAATTATAACTCTTCAACTATCTTTAACACACTTTAGGTAAGTACAATAGAATATTAATATTTCCAACATAAATAAGAAATGACTATTTCATAATAAAAATGATTTTTTAGGACAATGTGATGGATCATTTATTGCTAGCAAAATCGCAATATTTTATTTCCAATTAATGTTAAGAATAAAACATAAGAAGTAAATTGACTTACTTAAATTCGTTTTACTATCAACAGTTAAACACTTTAGAAACCATACTTCATAACCAGTCAGTGACAACATACTGAATGAAACAGACTGTTGACCCCACGCCTTATCTTTAACGTTATTTCCCAATACTCTGAATCATGAGATAACTAAAAAATGTCACGTTCAAATATGAAATTAAGACTTATGTTAATGAATTTACTTTATTCATATGGAATATAATTAATATAACATGCAATTAAAAAGGGACTTAATTTATTTGATACGTCATAATTAAGAATTTAATTAAATCCTGAATATAATTTTTTAAAATCTTATTAATAGAATAGAATTGAAATTCTTTTCAACATTTTCAAGAAACACACATGTTATCGAATACTTAATAGATTACTTTTCTTAATGAATGTGTAATTAACATTTTTAAAGGATTTTTTCTAATTAATTAGTGTTTAATTAAAATTTTCATAATTAAAATAAATATATAAAATAAAAAAGGAATTCTTTTCAAAATTTTCAAGAAACACCAAATTATTATTAAGCAATATTTCGAATAACTACAAACTTTAATCATGATGAGTCATCACTGTGAATGATCTTTTCTTCTCATATGTTATAAAAACAAGTTTAAGTACCCAAATTTATTGATATATTTCATTGTGTGTTGGATCCTTCTTTACTAATTATCCTTAAAATTATTCATTTAACAATGATTTAAACTTCACATTTTAAAGTTATTTATATAATATACTAACATTTAAATATAATAGGTATAATTTTATTAAAAATACTGAATAAAATAAAATTTATACTATGTAAAAAATTAAAACACCATTTAAAAATATTAAACAACAACAACAACAAACTTATAATTAAGAGATGAATAAATATAAATATATGAATCACACAATAATAAAAAGAAATACTTAATCATTCATAAAAATTCTTCCCTTGAACAT
The DNA here is from genome assembly GCA_964019185.1 of Maratus speculifer. Classification (NCBI taxonomy): domain Eukaryota; kingdom Metazoa; phylum Arthropoda; class Arachnida; order Araneae; family Salticidae; genus Maratus; species Maratus speculifer. The sequence goes on from OZ025291.1 coordinate 118,820,488, forward strand.
TTGTAAAAATATAACACTAAAGTTTCAAAAAGATTATAAGCGTTTCCAAATCAACAAAGAAAATTGAGTATTAAATATCAAATAATGGACATGCACTCTTTACACTCACATCTTACAATGTACTTAGTAACCAAATTTAATGATTTTTAAGCATGTCTTCTTAAATTTATTTCAATGAAAGACTATCACAGTTGAATATTTAGCTTTCTCTTCATAACTTTATCGAGAAATATATAATATATACCACACGATTTCATTAAATGAATCACAATACAATTCAAACTTCTCATTTTCAATGATTTATATATACTAGTGTTTATCAAATAGGTGTTTATTCTGAACAGTCATTACTTAGTATATTGAAGAAAAGTTTGTGTTGAACGGTTTTTAACTCAAATGATGTGAAAGAAGGATATTTTAGGACAGAAGTTATTAAATATAGAGTCTTTAAAGTTTATACCTGTGCAAGAATTGGCATTTCAAGAAGCAAAGTTGTGTCATATTTGAAAGCATTCTTTATATTCGAAACGCACACGTGATCACGATCACATCACTGAAGAGTATAGAGAAGCTGTTTATGTTGTATATAATTGGAATTTTCATTAACACAATATTATAACCGAAGTTTTTCGACAGTTTGAAAAATTATGATGCACAACGTCTGCACACGTTAACACAGAATAAGATTTGCTTATGCCCTTTCGATGATAAGCGTTATTTGCAGGTAAGATGTATTAACATAACAACATTTTCTTGGTAATTTTACTCGCAGGTTTCGAAACCAGAAACATCTGATCATACTTCTCATTTTTAACACGCGATGTTAACCTATGGGCCATTAAGGCCGTAATTTAGTAACTAAAAAGTAAGAAAGATCATCGAAAGGGATTACTTCACACATGCAAAAATAATTTTTATTGTGACTTATCAGTTAAAAATCTCGAAGAAAAGAAAAAAAATCACATATGTTTTGGATTACTTTGAGATTTTATGAGTCACTTCATCAGTTAAATAGACATAACCACTTGTTATGAATCACTACTTATGCTTAAATTTTCAAACACTTGCTTATATGAAATGTATTATATTTTAGTTTATCAGTGATAGTGTGATTACTTGTTAATAATTTTAGTATCATTAAAAAATTAAAAAAAATCAAACGTTAATAATTAATTTAAAAAAAAATTAAGTCAATATTAAAGGTTTGAACAAATTATTAAAATAATTTTACAAAACTTTTCAAATTACTTTAAAATGTTTCACTAATATTTAGTAATCGACCAATTGTAATGTTCATAATCATTTATGCGACTTAGGTTTTCTGTTTTAACTGTTAAGTTATTAGATTCCCCCTTCAAGTACATCTCATTGATATGCTTTAATTAACCAACCAACCATTCAACTGTGTTCACAATCAACTAGTATATGAGTTAGGTTTTCAGTTTTAATTGTTAATTTAATTAATTTAATTAATTAATCTTATTAATCTTATTAATTAATTAATTTAATTAATTAATCTTATTAAAATTAGTTTAATTAATTAATTAATTAACAATAATAAGAATGATTAAATTACTTCATAAATGAATTTTTATAAGAACCAATCTAGAATACAAAGCGCTAGTCACGTGGTATACATCACGTGATCAGTTGACACATGTTCTGTGACGTTACATATCTTTTGATATGGTTATCTGATAACATTTTCTGATAAGGACTTTGAATTTTTTTTATTTCTTTCCAAACCCTTGACTGCGTTGGACGTACTTTTGGGATAGTGATGGATTAGGTGAGTACAGAATGTTAAATGTGTCTTTATTATTAAACTATTTTAATTTAATTATGCATGAAAATTGAATATTTTATTTATTTTTTCAAATTTTAGTACACCTTGAAAACAATAATTTGAAATACTAAAATGTGAAAGTTATAATTAAAAGTTTTGCATGCACATGTCATAACACTGAGAAAAATTGGCAACTGTAATAATTTTATTTAAAAATGTTTTTAAATAAAAGAAGTGAAAATATTTATCTTTAAAAGACTATCTGCATATTTTTAAACATTAATATTAAATGTCTTTTTCGATACATTTTATAAAACCATGCTGGGACATAACCAAAGAAGTTGATTATGATATAAAACTTATGAATATTACTAAGTTGAAACAGTGAAAACCTGCTTTGCCAAGTTAATTTTTCAAGTAAGTTTAGAGGGAGTGACCTTTGCATAAAGGCACTCTAGTATTTCTGAGATCGTGACGTCAATAATTTAACATGTGTAAGCGTAAAAGCGACATCTATCCTCTCTTTTACTTTAACTTTCTAGAGTATGTGTGCTCTTTCGGATTCTGCAGTTAGCTCGCGGTTATTAGTAATATGTTAATGTGAAGTATCTCAGTTTGCAGCATATAAAAGCTTGGGTCTGAGTGAATCGAGTGTGTCTCTGGCATTAGCCAGCGAGAGAGCGTCTGTGGCGTTAGATAGCGAAGTGAGATGTTAGATAGCGAAGTGAGATGTTGTTCAGCGAAGTGCTAGCCGATTTAAAGTTGCAGCGGGCCTCCAGTGAAGTGTAAAGGAGTTTCGATAGTTGACTTGAGAGTTGGCCGGGGTAAGAAACTTCATAGTAGTTTCATTTTGATTATTTGTGAATAAAGAATTACACACAGCCACGGGCTGCTTAATTAAGCTTTATCTAGCAGCTCAGCCAAGAGATAGTGAGAAGTATTAGAAGGTGCCACGATTGAGCTAGGCCGGAGCCTGTGAGTATGCGTTTAGCTTTTTCATAGTATTCTCAGTTGTGTAAAATTAAGACTTGCTCCACTTCCCTGCAGCCCTCATCATATTAATAAACTTTGTTGTTTTATCTTAAGTACTGAGTATGTCTGCATTTAATTCCCACCACGACCAACCAAACGTTATAAATGACACCCAGCATGCACCAAACGTTACAAGTTTAGTAATGTCACTTACAAAAGACAATTTTTATTAAAATAATTATTTAAAATTCTGTTGTTTTCTAAAGATATTTGGTAAAGTCTTAGTAAAATACTAAAAGATGTGTGAAGACCTTGCCTGTTAACTTTAAATTTGTGCATTAAATGAAATTTTCTAAGTTTTACCATACACATGCGAAGGTTTCATTTAAGTAAGGAAAAAATTTATCACCTAAGTCATTGTTTTTTTATTAAAAATGACAAGTCTTTCATCTTAAAAATTTTGTTCATGTGACGATAAAAGCTTTTTGGTTGCTAGAATAAATAAATAGTTGGTTGTTAGGGTAAATAAATAGTTGATTATGAAAAAAAGTTGAGTGGATGGTTGTTGAAAACTTATCAATGAGATGTAAATGAAGGGGAGGGGGGGAGATGTAATAACTTAACAATTAAAACTGAAAACCTAACTCACATACTAGTTGATTGTGAACACAGTTGAATGGTTGGTTGGTTAATTAAAGCATATCAATGGGGGAATCTAATAACTTAACAGTTAAAACAGAAAACCTAAGTCGCATAAATGATTATGAACATTAAAATTTGTCGATTACTAAATATTAGTGAAACATTTTAAAGTAATTTGAAAAGTTTTGTAAAATTATTTTAATAATTTGTTCAAGCCTTTAATATTGACTTATTTTTTTAAAATTAATTATTAACGTTTGAGTTTTTTTAATTTTTTAATGATACTAAAAGTATTAACAAGTAATCACACTATCACTGAAATGTATTAAACTAAAATATAATACATTTCATATAAGCAAGTGTTTGAAAATTTAAGCATAAGTAGTGATTCATAACAAGTGGATATGTCTATTTAACTGATGAAGTGACTCATAAAATCTCAAAGTAATCCAAAACATATGTGATTTCTTTTTCTTTTCTTCGAGATTTTTAACTGATAAGTCACAATAAAAATTATTTTTGCATGTGTGAAGTAATCCCTTTCGATGATCTTTCTTATTTTTTAGTTACTAAATTACGGACCTTAATGGCCCAATGGTTACCGTCGCGTGTTAAAAATGAGAAGTATGATCAGATTTTTCTGGTTTCGAAACCTGCGAGTAAAATTACCAAGAAAATGTTGTTATGTTAATACATCTTACCTGCAAATAACGCTTATCATCGAAAGGGCATAAGCTAATCTTATTCTGTGTTAACGTGTGCAGACGTTGTGCATCATAATTTTTCAAACTGTCGAAAAACTTCGGTTATAATATTGTGTTAATGAAAATTCCAATTATATACAACATAAACAGCTTCTCTATACTCTTCAGTGATGTGATCGTGATCACGTTTCGATATAAAGCGTTTTCGAATATAAAGAATGCTTTCAAATATCATATGACACAAATTTGTTTCTTGAAATGCCAATTCTTACACGGGTATAAACTTTAAAGACTCTATATTTAATAACTTCTGCCCTAATATATCCTTCTCTCACACCATTTGAGTTAAAAACCGTTCAACACAAACTTTTCATCAATATACTAAGTAATGATTGTTCAGAATAAACACCTATTTGATAAACACTAGTATATATAAAACATTGAAAATGAGAAGTTTGAATTGTATTGTGATTCATTTAATGAAATCGTTTGGTATACATTATATATTTCTCGATAAAGTTATGAAGAGAAAGCTAAATATTCAACTGTGATAGTCTTTCATTGAAAAAAATTTAAGAAGACATGCTTAAAAATCATTAAATTTGGTTACTAAGTACATTGTAAGATGTGAGTGTAAAGAGTGCATGTCCATTATTTGATATTTAATACTCAATTTTCTTTGTTGATTTGGAAACGCTTATAATCTTTTTGAAACTTTAGTGTTATATTTTTACTAACATACATGCGAATGTTCAAGGGAAGAATTTTTATGAATGATTAAGTATTTCTTTTTATTATTGTGTGATTCATATATTTATATTTATTCATCTCTTAATTATAAGTTTGTTGTTGTTGTTGTTTAATATTTTTAAATGGTGTTTTAATTTTTTACATAGTATAAATTTTATTTTATTCAGTATTTTTAATAAAATTATACCTATTATAATTAAATGTTAGTATATTATATAAATAACTTTAAAATGTGAAGTTTAAATCATTGTTAAATGAATAATTTTAAGAATAATTAGTAAAGAATGATCCAACACACAACGAAATATATCAATAAATTTGGGTACTTAAACTTGTTTTTATAACATATGAGAAGAAAAGATCATTCACAGTGATGACTCATCATGATTAAAGTTTGTAGTTATTCGAAATATTGTTTAATAATAATTTGATGTTTCTTGAAAATTTTGAAAAGAATTCCTTTTTTATTTAATATATTTATTTTAATTATGAAAATTTTAATTAAACACTAATTAATTAGAAAAAATCCTTTAAAAATGTTAATTACACATTCATTAAGAAAAATAATCTATTAAGTATTCGATAACATGTGTGTTTCTTGAAAATGTTGAAAAGAATTTCAATTCTATTCTATTAATAAGATTTTTAAAAATTATATTCAGGATTTAATTAAATTCTTAATTATGACGTATCAAATAAATTAAGTCCCTTTTTAATTGCATGTTATATTAATTATATTCCATATGAATAAAGTAAATTCATTAACATAAGTCTTAATTTCATATTTGAACGTGACATTTTTTAGTTATCTCATGATTCAGAGTATTGGGAAATAACGTTAAAGATAAGGCGTGGGGTCAACAGTCTGATTCATTCAGTATGTTGTCACTCACTGGTTATGAAGTATGGTTTCTAACGTGTTGAACTGTTGATAGTAAAACTAATTTAATTAAGTCAATTTACTGCTTATGTTTTATTCTTAACATTAATTGCAAATAAAACATCGCAATTTTGCAATCAATAAATGATCCATCACATTGTCCTAAAAAATCATTTTTATTATGAAATAGTCATTTCTTATTTATGTTGGAAATATTAATATTCTATTGTACTTACCTAAAGTGTGTTAAAAAGAGTTGAAGAGTTATAATTTAACATTAAGATTAGTCTTCTAAAAATGTAATATTTATATTTTAAAGAGACTCTTAAAATTCATTAAGATCAGTTGAAAATTACTGAAGAATTATTATTATTATTATTATTTAATATTTAATTGTTCTAACAGTGAAAAATTACCCATGTGAAAAGTTCTCTATACATTAAAAATTGCTTACACTTACAGCTCATAATTATTTTATATGATAATGGTATTAATTAAATTAAAAATTAAGCGAATAGTTATTTGGGTGGGATAATTTAAACTTTAGTATGTTTACTACAGGTTACTTACTGTGACAAGTTTTAATAATATTCTTATTAAATAAACTAAATAAAGAAAATTTTGGCATATTATTGATATTATTGTTATTGTAAATTCATTTGAAGTATTTCCGATTGCATGTTAATTTTTATATAAAACCTTGGGAGATTAATGTTGGACTGAATTCAAATATTAAGAGTAATTTTGGGGGAATTCGTCTTTTTCTGGGTTGAGTCTTATCAAGCAAATGGTGAATCATTGTTTGTTTATCTTTCTTTGCAAGGTCAATTATTAGAAGAGCATTATAAAATTCATAAGAAAAATTAATCTTTGATGTTGATACTTCGAAAAATTTTTTACTTAAAATTTTTTAATGTGATATTCCAAATCTTTAGAAGTTTTAATTAAATTTTGAACGAAAACTTTCTTCAACTGGAATTTTTGAATAGGTCTTTCACATTATTTATTGTGAGATAAGAATAATCTTTTAATTTGGCGATTTTTTTTTAATGTTTTTATTCTAATTGCATGAGATTTCATTTTGAGTTGGCGATTTTAATCGTTCGTTTTTTATTTTGTGAAATATTTAATGTTAAATTGTCGATTTTAAATATTTATTTTCTCATTGCTTGAAGTATTTTGTTCTTACCTTGTGATTTTAATCAATTCTTTTCTTACTATTTGAAATATTTTGTATTAATTTGATGATTTTATGTTGATAATCCAAACAGTTAGGTCGACACGCGTGAACACATCTCATTACAAATATTAGTTTAAAAGAGTACCCAAAGTGGGGGTCTTTCTGAAATATCCTTATTGACGCAAGGTTTTCCAAGGTTAAATGAAAATGACAGACTCCAAACAGTAAAAACCGACGAGTGTGATTAAATGTTAATCCATTTTGAAACATTCTTTCATTTAAATTTTAAAGTTATTTTTTAATTATTCTACAAATTCAATTGCATATTATGTTTCACTAAAAATATCGCTCAAAATAATGTATGTAAATGTGTGCATTATGGGAATCATGTGATCTGCCTCCCCGTGGCGATTCCTGGGTAAAAGTTTTGACCCTAGGTCACTTTCAGCTAAAGATCACACCTATCGGCAAAAAAAATTACACACACATACATTCAACATGCACATACATACAACACACACATATATACATACATACACACACATATTCATACACATACATACAACACACACAAAATAATAATAATCATTTCAATTAAATTTTCACCAAGGTTCGAAGGAAACCACATATTCCAAACCGTTAGGGCGACGAGTGCGATTCAATGCTAGCACGTAAAATCCCATTTTGAAACATATTTTTTCATTCAAATTTTAAAGTTATTTTTTAACTATTCTAAAATATCAAGTGTATAACATAGTTGACTAATAATAGTATTCGAAATAATTTTAAAGTTCCTTCATTAAATAAATATTCAAAATTGTTATTCCCAAATTCCCATTACCAGCATGTGTTATTTATGATAATGGATAGATATAAAAGTGGTGGAAGTCATTCTAAGAAATTCTAAACCAATATTCACACATGATTTGAAGAAAATTATAAAACTCCGAACGTTTAGATCGACGAGCGCACGTCAATTTCATTGTAAAAAATTAAAGTCCCTCTATTAAACATTAATATCCGCTTAAAACTCCAAAAAATGAAAAAATAATTCAATCTTAACAAAATTACTACAAAAAAAAAAAAAAAAAAAAAAATCATTAATTCACCATGAATGAACACTTCTTAATTAGTTCTTTATTAAAATATCAACCCCGAAAAAAAAATATATATATATATATCCTTCGCGTATGATTAGTCTAAAATAATAATTTCCCCCAAAATACCCGCTTAACTCATCATGTAAGAGCACAGTGGAAAAAAAAAATCAAACTCCCCAAAATTCTCGCTTAAAATCAAAAAATAAATCCTTAAACTAAAGTTCACCGAAAAATTTTGAAGTCCCCACATTAAAATTAAAAACCACTCGTACAATAGTACAGAAAAAAAAAACATTCTATGTGCCCAAAATATCCGCTTAACCCCTTATTTAAAACACGGTGAAAAAAAAATCAATCTCCCCAAACTTTCTACCTAAAATCTAAAAATAAATCCTTAAACTAAAGTTCACTGAAAATTTTTAAGTCGCCACATTAAAATTAAAAACCACTCGTACAAAAGTACAGAAAAAAAAAACATTCTGTGTCCCCAAAAACCCGCTTAACCCCTCATCAAAGAACACGGTGAAAAAAAAAATCAATCTCCCCAAACTTTCTACCTAAAATCTAAAAATAAATCCTTAAACTAAAGTTCACTGAAAATTTTTAAGTCGCCACATTAAAATTAAAAACCACTCGTACAAAAGTACAGAAAAAAAAACATTCTGTGTCCCCAAAAACCCGCTTAACCCCTCATCAAAGAACACGGTGAAAAAAAAAATCAATCTCCCTAAAATTCCCGCTTAAAATCAAAAAATAAATCCTTAAGCAAAAGTGCACCAAAAATTTTTAAAGTCCCCACATTAAAATTTAAAAAACATCATCGTACTATAGTACGCCGAAAAAAATTCTAACTCCCTAAAATTCCCGCTTAAAATTAAAAAAAATTCTTATCTAAAACTAAAGTGCACCGAAAATTTTAAAGTCCCCGCATTAAAATTAAAAAAACACCCTCGTTCTATAGTTCGGAAAAAAAAAATTCTATGTCCCCAAATACCCGCTTAAAATTAAAAAAAATCTTATCCAAAACTAAAGTGCACCGAAAATTTTAAAGTCCCCGCATTTAAATTAAAAAAAAAAAAATCATCGTACTATAGTACGCCGAAAAAAATTCTAACTCCCTAAAATTCCCGCTTAAAATTGAAAAAAAAAATTCTTATCTAAAACACACTCATCCTCTAAGATGACGTCATCTTAACCTTGCGTGACGCTTGATGACCTTCACCCCACCCCCCTCTTACAGCTGGAACACCGGATGACCTTCAATCCCGCTTAGAGGTCACCACCGTCCACACCGGGTGGGCTGGAACCCTCACTACTATACTACTAAGGTATAATGAAAGTGTCCTGTAACTGTTCAAAAGATTCTGCAACGCTGGGCACGGGTTTTGTTCTTAAACTATAAGAAAACCATTCATCAGATTTCCCCACCACGCAGGAAGAAGATTAGAGGAAGAAAGATTAATCGTTCTTTTAAATAGTAGGTTTGCCTAGAGAGGACCTGTTTCAACAGCCATTTTGATGCCTGGAAGAAGAAAAAGTAGGTTTTTAAAACTTTCCTGCAAAGTTTAACGTGTTTATGCTTTCGTTTTGTCTGGCCGTCTGTCCGCACTCTAACTACAGTAAATATACTCGGATTGCCATGAAATTTTAGGAAATTACTTATGTATAACCTAGAACGATTCCTTTTGAAAATGAAGTTTCTAGCATGATTACTTTACTTACAGGGACAGTCAAAAAGTTAAAACACACTATTTAAAAAAAAAAAAAAACAAATTTTAACTTATAAGGCAGCTAAGCTTTTTCAGTAATTGCCACAATTTTCCATAGAAACTTATTATATTTTATTCCTGTAACATCTCATAGATTTTTGAGATAGTAGTTTTTCACCATGAGGTCATTTTTCACTATTATTTTCGTAAGGGTTTACACATGATGTTGATTCTAAAAGATAGTGACATTCATTCAGTAGGAGAAAAAAGGGGTATTTTTCTGTAATCAAAGTGAAAGATATTATAGTATTGGAAGCATTGCAACTTAAGTTGTCAAGAATTTTTTCGATATTAAGAATTTTTTACGATAAAATATGAAAATAGCCAATTCTTGGATATTTATTTAATTTAGTCTTTTGCAAATACTCAGCTATATATTCCAAAAATAAATACCTACCCGGTGGGTAATAATCCTTTTTCACTATCACTGTATCCAATCCAACAGGCAAAAAAGGTTAATTTTTTCTTCTTTTGAAAAATTTCCTTGAAATCAATAATTTATAGTGTTTGTTTAAAAAGTTCTTGGGAAAAAAAAATGCGTATGTAATGTTTATTTTATTTTATTTTATTTTATTATTATTATTTTTTAAATATTTTTAACTTTTTTTTTTTTTTTTTTTTTTTTTTTTTGCTACAAACACTTTTGCAAAGATTTTACAGAAATTACTATACGCGAAATTTTTCTAAGTCTCTTTTAAGATGAGAAATTTATCAAATATGTTTAATTAAATTATTAAGTATTATAATATGTAATAAATATAATAATTATATTATTATATAATAATTATTAATATATTGCTTTAATTAAAATATCATTAATATATTTGTTTTCTTCATTGTAATGGACTTGTCCTTGTGACAGTAAAACAAATAGCTCCGTCCTGAATCATATTTCCTTTCTAAATTTACTACACGAAAGAAAAATTTTTAGACACAAATTGAAAAGTGAGTTATTCAAGATATAATGTTACTTTAAACAGTTCCAGGAAATCTTTAAAAAATATATTTATTGAGTTAGAATTTTATTTCTTTTCCTCGTCTGTAGTGGTTAAAAATATAATTTGCAATCAAAATCACATCCCAAAATTTCTCATAAAATTTTTATAAAAATTTAAATGATTATTATTATTATTATTAATATTATTTTAAGTGGGGTAGTTTAAAATTGAGCTCTAAACAATATTTTTCGAATTTCAAAACTTTTTCATTTATTTAATGAAAAATATAGTTTACAGGACTTTTTAATATTAATTTTTAAAATATAAATTTTAAAAGGAAGTAACTTATTTTAAAAAAATCATATATTCAAAATATTTTGTTTTGTTTCCCGAAACATAACTATTGTAATTTAGTCAAAAATACATGTTCTAAGATTGTGCTCTTTTATTATATTATTATTGTTATTATTATTATTATTATTTCTAACTTATACTAATTTGATGCTGATAAATACTTATGAATACAAATCCCATTTGTATTCATATTCATATTCATATTTTACTTCCATGTTTAATGTACTATAATTTATTAAATTCAATGGTTCATGTTCATATATTGTAATAATATTAATGGTTATATATATATATACATATATATATATAGGTATATGCATCTATTTGAAGTTATAACCATAAAATACATTGCTTTTTGATGGCATAATTTATTTTTTAGAAGGTTTGCTTCGTAAAAATCAAGGACAGAGAAAAAAGAATTAAAAACCAAGAAAACTAATCTTCATCATATAATCTTGAATGATGTCTATACATATGTATACACACAATAATATTCTTTAAAGGAATCTCAACTGTATTTTAATTAAAGCCTGAATTTTTTTATCGAAATTGAGTCGGTCCACATTGGGCCTCACCCGCACTGTTTTCGTTGATATTTGTACAGGGCGTGAACTGAGAAACTATGAAGAGACCGAGATAGGCTCGGACTGAACTTTTAATTTTGACACCGGGTCGAGTCATAAATTTCTTTCGGGAATTTGAAATCGAATAGTGTTTTTTATTTTTGGTAAATAAAATATAACCTTTTTGAGATATAAGAGATTCTTGTCAAATGGTTGCAGATATTTCTTCCTTGCGGTCACTTGCAAAAATCTATTGAAAACGCTAACTTTCACAGTATTTTCATAAATTGATTGTATGAAAAAATGGATGTCGTTGTCGCCAAATGATCACATAGTTTATGAATAAAAATAACTGATGAATTTTCTAAAAAAAAAAAAAAAAAAAAAAAAAAAAAAATGAATTTAGAAATGTATTCGGAAACTTACTCCTTTAGATTTGAGAATGAATTTGGATTTGAAATCTTTAATAAAATGATATAGAAATATTTTCTTAAGTCTACTTTTACTATACAGCTTCAAAAGTTACGATACTTTTAATTTTCTTTTATTCTAAACCTAATTAATTTTTTATTTGAATGTTAAAATTTTAAAAATTATGTAAAGGAAGAGAAGAGGATTTAAGATTCTTTAAAAAAATCTTAATTATACGATAAAAAACTGAATGTTTTAGAAATAGTAGAAATTGTGAAGGGGCCATAACTTTCCGGCCCGTTTTCACTGATTTGTGTGCGGGTCAGACCGAGCTTTTGAGTTTTATAATGAGCTGGTCTGGGCCCGGTCCTGGAAATTCCAGCCCGTGCAGGCCTCCGATTGTTTAATATAGCCTTAATTTTTTGAAAGAATAATTCCCCTCGATAAACAATATGCCGGGATTAACTTCCCCATTTCCCACCTTTATACTTTATCATTAAACTCCCAAAACTAATCAGAGATACGCCTTATGAAAAGGAAAAATTATCTGAAATTCGAAGCAAATCCGATAATTCTGCATAAAAGCTCATTTATGTAATTTGAAGGGCCAATCCCTGATTTCTTCCTTAATGCTTAATCGTTAAACTTCCAAAACTATTCAGGGATTTGTCTTATCAGAAAGAACCCATATCCAAAATTTGAAGAAAATCGGATAAATCTGCATAAAAACACATTTATGTAATTTAAGGACGAATATGAATCGTCTGTTCACCTTTATACTTAACCAAAGAATCGCCAAAATTATCAATGTACAGCCGTAACTCTTATCCAAAATTTCAAGCTAATCGGTTATTTCTGCATGAAAAATGCATTTGCTTAAATTAGGAGCGAACCCCTTTTTTCTTACCCTTTATACTCAACCAATGAACCCCGAAATTTACGGAGGTGCCTTATCAGAATGACCGTATATCCAACAATTTATGTCACAGTACAAGATATCCGACTATTTATACAGTTTCCAGCATTAGTTATGTGGCACAAATTGTCGGATATCTCGAAAACGTCTCATTTCCAATGGGTGATTACATTGAGTTTTTTAATCCTCACAATTATATCTTTTCAGCGATACCACTGTCATTAAAATCGAGACTAAATTTTTTTACGGTTCCCCTTTAAGGGGGCGCAGGGGTTGAAAACTTTTCAAAAAATCGATTTTCTTTTAATGATCTAATTTGATTATTCATTTAATTCTTAACTCAATGCAAAAAACCGCATAAATATATTTGCATTTTTAACGGAGTTATAAGCATTTATGTATCAACACTTTCATAGCCGCATCCATATAATTTCAACTTTAAGTCGCTTTTTCTCAAAACTTGATTTTTGATGACTAACGCCAAGATTTTAAAAAAAACTATTTTATAGAATGGCTTATTTTTTTTCATGCATATAACATTATTATCTAGATTTTGAATTAATATATTTTAGATAGTTTAATATTTTGAGTATTTTTAATGGAAAAACAGTTGTATTTTTTTGGGGTTTTTTAAATTTTCAACTTTGAGAGATTTTTTTAATACTGTTTTTATTAAGTGATAGTTATATCCTTAATTTATAATCTAGATTATAATGTTATATGCAAAAAAAAAAAAAAGTTAAAAACATAGCCTTTGAAGCTATATAATAAAGAGTAGATTTATAATAATATTTCTATATCATTTTATTAAAGATCATTTATCATATATCATTTTATCAAATCCAAAGAGCCTTTCTGACGCATTTCTGAATTCATTTCTTTTCTGAAATGAATAAGATTTGCTGGTGTTTTTATTCAGAAACTATGTAATAGAACGGCGTTATCCTTTTTTGATACAAGAAATTTAAATATTGTCAAAGTTAGCATTTTGATTCGATATTTCGGAATCGTCAGCGTGGGAAGGGAGATGCAATCACGTGCAAGAATCTCTTATATCTCAACAAGTAAATACAAGTATCAGATTTACCAATTATCTCTTCAATAGCCAGGTTTTCGATTTTATATCTTTACAGTTGAAAATTAGTCAGAAAATGTGTCAGACTTTCCCTTTGTTGAAAAGTGACCTTAAGAACCATGAAAAATATATTTCCAAAGGTTGCGTTAACATAAGTTCCTACACACCTTGGGAGCAATTTAGTCTGGTTCCAGCACAGCTCGACAATATGTAAAAAAACAATGCAAGCCTCATCTCGGCCCAGCACGAGTAATCTTAAAAAATATTCAGCTCGAGTCAGACAAAGTAACTGACTTATGCCGATCTCTACAATGTACAAGTTATATTTCTGTATTGATGTTGTCAAACTAATATCGGCTCATGACGTACATTTATATTTATTCTCGTTAAAGCCATATTCAATGAAAATAGCTGATATTTTATCGTTTTGTTTAAGTCCTTATAACGGGCCGGTAGGCCCGTTAAATTTTTTTATCGGCCCGGCCCGTAAGAAATTTTAGAATTATTCCGCCGGCCCGGGCCCGTGCAGACCTCTACAGTCCGATACATTTAATAACGAATAATTTATGGATGATCCCACACTTGCTTTCAAAATGAATTAAAAACTCTTCGTTTTCAGGCATGAAAACGAATTCACGAATTTTTGAGAATTTTGGATTTTAATATCTCTGTGAAATTTTTAGATATGGAAATTTTTTTTTAAATTTAGGAATGGATAAGGAATAATTTCCTAATTGGGAATTTTGCCATACGGGGAAATACGTATAAAAAATTAATTTTCGTATTTTTTCAAATAGACCCCCCATGGAGTTGCAACTTATCAAAAAATTCACCTTTTTTGATAATTTTTTGCAGCTGGAAGCATGAGTCTAGGGGCAATATTTAAGGAGATAGCCTATTGTTTCGATATTTATGACTCACCCTGTAAATACTGTAATTAGATATTTAAAATTTCCTTAATTTTTTAAATGTTGAACAGAAAACTTGTTTTTATTTTCCTGTTTTCTTTCTGGAAAAAATAGATTAAAATTAAATGATTATGGGTGAAAACGAAAATTATTAAGAAGGTTAATTAAGAAGGTAGATTTTGTATAGAATACTACCTATTGCGATCGTTCTTATGTTACAAATTCTGCATTTTTTTTTTTTTTTTTTTTTTTTTTTTTTTTTTTGCAAATTTACACTGATTATGACCCCTAGACCCCAAAACTTCAATCAGTAGAAAACTTCATTAATCTATCTATCTATATGTATGTATGCATATAAATATAGAGAGAGGGTGAGTCGTAATTAGCAAAACAGTCTAGCTCCTTTAATATCGGCTCTAGGCACTTACTTCCAGTAACAAAGTTTCATAAAAAAGGCGGCAAAATGTGATGACATTAATTGCAGCTCTATTTTTTTTTGGGGGGGGGGGGTGTCTATTTGATTTTAAATTATTATGCGGCCCCGTAAGACAAAATTCCCATATTATAGGAAATTATTCCTTATACGTTCCTGAATTGATCAAAAAAAAAAAAAAAAATTTGATCTTTATAGCTAAATGTCTGACAGAGATATTCAAATCCAAAGTTGCTGTGACTTACAAGAACTGAAGAATATTTCAAAATATGCTGCCAAAGTGGGCGTTTTGAACAGAATTTCTGGAAGCGATCATGATTGAAGAATATAGAATGTATTCAAATAACAAATTGCCTAGTTTCTAACTCATTTTTATTTCGAATTTGTTCTCAAATGCGTATTGGTAGATGGTTGGATAAATCCAGAATATATTTCAAAATATGCTGTCAAACTGAGGATTTTGAGCCGAATTACGTATAAGATGATTCTATTAAAACCAGCTCTGACAAAAAATAAATAAAATAAAATAAAAAGAAAACAAAACAAAAGAAAAGAAAAATTCTTTAAAAGCGGCCAAATAAACTTGTTAAAACTCGGTTTACCTCTATCATATTTTATTTTTTATTGTTGAAATGAGCACTTAACTTCAAAATCAATCTGCGCCTGTAGGCCAAGCTGGCAGGAATTTTTAAAAATTTGGTATGCTAGTTTCTTTTAAGGACGAAATCTTTTAGTCACGAATCCAAACAGATTCGTTTACTAATGCTAAATGGGAAAAATGTGCAAAAGTATCTCGGTTACATTTCAATATTTTTATATAATTTTGCAATGGATAGCAAAAATTGGCCTGTACAAGACATTTTTTTACTTCTTCAATTTCGATTGTTTTTTTTTTTTTTTTTTTTTTTTTTTTTTTTTTTTTTTAAATATTTGAAACTGGTTTCGATAATCAAAGTATGCTCATTCAAATAAAATATCATTTAAGTAAATTAAAGTATACTCATTAAAAACATCTGTAAACAAAAACAAAAAAGTAAAAACGTTCTTTGTACAGATCGATCTCATCTATCCAGTGGAAAAAAAAAAAAAGTTAAACATCGAAATGTAACCCAGATATCTTTATAAAATTTTTTTATAGGATTAGCATTAGCGAATGGGTCTTTTCGCTTGACTGAAGTAGCCTCTTAATGGCTTGGAAGGTGTAAAATCGCTTGGTAATCTTCGACAAAGGAATAAAATGAAAATAATTCTTTGAAAATGCAATAAAAGATGACTGCACTGTTAAAAATTTCTTCGTCAGAAAACGGTCATTTGAACGGCAGCATTCTGTCCGGCATTTTGACCGTAATTCGAGATAACGGTTACTTAACCGTATTAAACATATATTGTCATATGACCGTAAATACATATATATATGGTCATTTGACCGTAGTTGTATAAAATGGTCATTTGACCGTAAATACATATATAAATGGTTATTTGACCGTAGTTGTATAAAATGGTCATTTGACCGTAAATACATATATATATGGTCATTTGACCGTAGTTGTATAAAATGGTCATTTGACCGTAGTTGTATAAAATGGTCATTTGACCGTAATTCAATGAAACGGTCATTTGACCGTAATTGTATAACATGATCATTTGACCGTAATTGTATGAAATGGTCATTTGACCGTAATTGTATGAAATGGTCATTTGACCGTAATTGTATGAAATGGTCATTAGACCGTAATTGTATGAAATGGTCATTAGACCGTAATTGTATAAAATGGTCATTAGACCGTAATTGTATCAGATGATCATTTGACAGTGAAATATACATGGTATGGTTTTTTAACCGTATCATGATTTTATTAACATATGACTGTAAAATATGAATGTACGGTCATTTGATTGCATTATTTTTTTATTAATATATGACCATAAAATATATAGAGTGTTTTTGAATTTGATCAGTGAATTCAGAGAGGTGACAGTAGGCATCAAGAGGATGAAAAATTGTCATAAAACATCTGATGGTTGCAAGCCACATCGAGAAGAGAAATTCACAAAAGTAGTTATGAAGGGTGTTACATTCAGTGGAACAAATAATAAGCAGACAGACATTTATTTGACCTAAGCAGGATTACAATGCATTACAGTTTGACATCAGAAGGTCATGACAAGGAATTTTCATAGGAATTGTTTGAAATTGAGCCCACGAAGGTAATTGCACAGAAGGCATCTACAGGATTGCTGTGCAATGACATTCGCACATGTAATTTAGAACAATACCTGTAAAAATCCCTTGTCATGTCTTTTCTGATGTCGAATTGTAATGCATTATATTCCTGCTTAGATCAAATAAATGTTTTCCTATTTATTTGTTCTACTCAACACACACATTTATTTTTGTGATTTTCTCTCACTCAACGTGGTTTGAAACCACCCCACGTTCCATGAAAAATTTTCATTCTCTTGATGCCTACTAGAAATCCTCTGATTTTGTTGCCCAAATTCGGTAACACCTTGCATATTTTATAAGCATATACTAATAAATCCATAATAAAATCAAATGATAGTACATAAATATTTTACAGTCACATGTTAATAAAATCATAATACAGTTAAATAACCACAATAACTACTCTGAATTTGTCAGTCAAATTCAAAAACATTCTGGACATGTTCGGTCTTTTGACTATAAATTTTAGATAAGTTATTTAACCATATTTTCAGTTTGTTATATAAGCTTTATATCAGGGATGAAAGTGCGCTAAAGCCATTTTGTAGCAGCTTTGGAGCAGCAAAAATCAAATTTTGGAGCAGTAAAATCTATTTTTGTAGGAGCAAAAATCAGATTTTGTAGCAGTAAATATCGGATTTTGTAGCAGCAAAATAATAATAATAATAATACAGTAAAACCCCAATAATTCGGATTAATTGGGACCGGACCCAATCCGGATTATCGAAAATCCAGAGAATTAGAAAAAAAATGAAATAAAATGTAACATACTAACAGAAAATCACCTTTATGTTAAACTTATTGAATATTTGCAGACAGTAATTATGTTTACTTTGCTTAATTATTCCGAAAACATTTCAGAAAAAGTTTTTTTATTTAGAATATGACGATGAAACAAGTTAATGTTATGGAAATTAGCCAATCGCTTCTCAAACTTGAAAAAAAAAAATTACCAAACCGATCTGAATTATCCGGAGATCTGGATTAGCGGGGTTCTACTGTAATAACATTTTAGCAATAAAAGCTGTTTAAGGAGCAGATTGGAATATTCTAATGCTAATAAACTCTTAACAATTACAGTAATTGCTATCTTGAAAAATATTTTTACATTTGAAAGAATAGATTTCTCCACACGTCTCAGACCTTTTAATAAAATTTGCGGTTTTTCATGATCTTTTAACATAATTCACAAACTTTTGACCCCGTTTGTGCATTTTTAAAAAAAACTAGATTTGTGGGGGTTTTTACGATCTTTTGATGAAATTTGTACGTTTTCTGAGATCTTTTGACGAAATTTATGGATTTTACAATCCTTTTGATGAAATTTGCATTTTTTTTTTTTTTTTTTTTTCCCACATCTTTTAAAGAAATTAACTTTTTTTTTTCCAAAATCTTTTAATCATATTTTGTTCTTTTTATGACGAAATTAGATATCCTTTGACAAAATTCGCATGTTTTTTGTGATTTTTTGACGAAATACGCTTGTTTTTCAGAATCTTTTAGAAAAATTTGCGGGTTTTTTTCGCTTTTTTTACAGAAATGAACATTTTTTCATGATCTTTTGACTGTGTTTTATTCTCTTTTTTATGTTATTAACGATTCTTTAGCAAAACTCACATTTTTCTCGCGATCCTTTGATGAAATTCGAGTGTTTTTCGTGATTTTTCGATAAAATTTGCGTGTATTTCGCGATCTATTGATGAAATTCGAGTGTTTTTCACGATCTATTGGTGAAATTCGAGTGTTTTACGCAATATATTGACGAAATTCAAGTATTTTTCGCGATCTTTCGATAAAAATTTGCGTGTTTATCGCAATTTTTGACAAAATTCGCGGGTTTTTTTGTGATCTTTTGACGAAATACGCTTGTTTCTCGGGATCCTTTAAAAAAGTTTTTTTTTTTTTTTTTTTTTTTTTTTTTTCGCAATCTTTTCCAGAAATTAACGTTTTTTTCCACACGATCTTTTGGCTGTGTTTTGTTCACTCTTTTTTTGATGATAATAACGATCCTTTAGCAAAACTCACTTTTTTTCGCGATTCTTTGATGAAATTAGAGTGTTTTTCGTGATTTTTCAATAAAATGTTCATGTTTTTCGTGATCTATAGACAAAATTTTCATGATCTATTAATGAAATTCGAATGTTTTTCCCGATCTACTGGTTAAATTCGAGTGACAAAATTAGCGATCCTTGGACAAAATTCACGTTTTATTTTTTCGAGATCCTTTGACAAAATTCGCGTGTTTTCCGCGATTTTTTGACGAAATTCGAGCATTTTTCCAGATTTTTTTGCAGATTTACGTTTTTTTCCTTCAGTGTTGAATTCAGGTGGTGGCCCGTGGAGGGACCCCCCCCCTGGAGCAGTGAAATGTCCCCCCCAGAAATTTTGGGTTTTGAATGGTGAAAAGGGACAATTCCTCCTCCCCCTCCCCGGAACTCTATCATGTCTCCCGCGGAGCGACAGAAGTCCCTCCCGGAGAAAACAGGGGAGAACAGGAAGATACTTAATTTACAGAAAATATATACAATACAAAAGACAATGGCGATTCTGGGTGGAAATTTTTTCTCGTAAAGTCACATCGCATTTTCGGAAATCGGTGGCGGGGAAAGGGGGGGGGGGTTTCGCGGGTTACCCCCCCCCCAAGGCCGTAGCTAGAAGTGATCTATAGGGGGGGGAGCTCAAGAGATTGTAGGGGGGGCTCATAATTTTTTTTCTTTTTTTTCTGACACAGAAAGATAAATTAGCGCATATTTACACTGTATAGGTACTATGTTTCTTATTAAACTGTTGTAATAACTTCATTTTATACTAAGAAAAGTATAGGATGATGAAAATTTTGAGTGTATAACTGGTGCAAAATTAAACATCATGTTAGCTTCCTATGTACAAATAGGATAAGGGAGTGTTGAATTACTTATTTTAGATACAATTTAGTAATTCTACAAAACTGTAAAAGGATCACAAAACAAAATTAGATTTTTGAACAGAATTTCATTTGAATTTTCGAAACAGAAATTTATTTAATGACCTTGGAATCTTTTCCAGGGGGGGGCTGAGCCGCCCATAGCGCCCCCTTAGCTACGGCCCTGTCCCCCACCCCGCGAGGTGGGTATCTGCGATCTCCAGATGAAATCGGCGTTTTTCCTCGATCTTCAGACGAAATCAGCGATTTATCTGCGATATTTTAGCAAAATCGGCGATTTATTGCGATCTTTTGTCGAAATCAGCAATTTTTCTGCGACCTTTTGACGAAATCGGCGTTTTTCCGTGTTTTTTTTAATGTAATCAGCGTTTTTTTCGACGATCTTTAGGGAAATTTGCATTTTTAACCGATCGTTAACCGAAAACGGCGTTTTATCCCCGCGATCTTTTGACGAAATCTGCGTTTTTTCCGTGATTTTTTGATGAAATCAGCATCCCCCCCCCCAATGATCTTTTGACAAAATATTTTTAAGCGATATTTTATCGAAAACGGCGTTTTTTTCCGCGATCTTTTAACGAAATCGGAGTTATATCCGCAATCTTTAGACGAAATCAAAGTTTTCCCGCAGTCTTCAGACAAAATCAGCGTTTTATCTGCGATATTTGGTGAAATTGCCGTTTTTCGCGATCCGCAGAGGAAATTCGCGTTTTTTCAGCGATCTTTTGACAAAGTTCATTGACAAAAACATTGACGAAATCGTCGTTTTTCCACGAAATATTGACGAAATGTGTGCTTTTTCGGCGATCCTTTCACGAAATTTGCATTTCTCCGCGCGCAAAACCGTACAAGTTGGCAACTATGTGGAACTGATAACCCAATTTCAAATTTTCGGAAGAGGATGCCTTAAATATTCGGAAATTTCGGACGAGAATAACCCCTGAAATAAGAGGCGAACTCCCATTAATTGGGAATAAACACATTACGGCTCTCTCATTCGTCTCCCCCAACGCGCGCACTGTACATCACATGACGTCCCTCTCCGAACACTGCGATCGGCTGCGATGAAAATGAACGTAAGATACTCGCGGGAAAAACAACTTACGGTCGTTTGCGGAGTCACGATAAAACTCCACAAAACATCGCGTTTTTCATGACCAAATGCGCATGTTTTTGGCAACTTTTCGGCGAAATTTGCGCGTTTTTCGAGATTTTTTGCAATGTTTCTTTGTTTTTCGACGAAATTAATAGCCTAAAAAAGTATTTGTTGTTGTTTCCTGGATCGACGAAATCGCGCTAAATTTCTTTTTGACACTAAGTGCCTTTTGGCGCAGGTTTGGCGCAAAATTGAAAAAAATAGCTGTTTTGTAGCAATTTGGCGCAGAAAAGCGGTTTCGGCGCAGTCTGGCGCAATTGGCGCAGGTCTTACATCCCTGCTTTATATATATATATATATATATATATATATATATAGTGGCACCAACTTTTGAAAAATATTGGGTGAGCTCAAAATTTTTTTAACAAATACAAACTTATTGGGTGGGCTCAATTATTAATGAGTGGATGGAGATATCAAATTATTGGGTGGGCTTGCACCTGATGGACCCATACAAAGTTGGCGCCACTGTATATAAAGTTTATATAACAAACATATATATATGATTATTTGACCTTATTAAAAATCAGACAAAAAAAAGTTCATATATATTTCTCACGGTTATAAAACTATAAATTAAAAATGTATGTAATAAATTGGAAATAAAAATTCCGATTTTATGTAACAAGAATATCAGAAGTACATGTCAAATTGTATCAAATTGGTCTCAGTCTTAAAAAAATAAAATAAATAATTAGCTGTTCTTGTACAATAAATAATAAATTAAAAAATATAAATAGAATAGTATGTAATACTGATTATGCCCAACCAGGAACCAACTTTTCTTTTAGCCATATAACAAATAATTCATTACTGAACTAGAATAAAATTTCTTAATCATGCAATATAAATTATTATCCATAATTTTTCATATTATAATATGGATATTTATTAAACAAGAACATCAATGTATTTTAAAAAAATCATATATTTTCAAATAAAATTTTGAAAATTGACCAAAATTTTACAATTACTTTCAAGATTCTGGTCATTTGTAAATTGGAATTTATTTTCTCTCAACATACAAATTTATCTAAATTTTCTTATTTTCACTTAAATGCTTGAAACTGCCACTTCCTGGCAAATCAAACTTTTGTGATTTTTTAAAAATGAAAAAATAGTGTTTTGTTATTCTTGCAAAACTTATTATATAGTTTAAAATGTAGAACACTAATAACAGACTTTCAGAAATTCTGTATGTAGTTAACTTAGTAGATTTTTTACAATATCAATTAATTAATTATTATAAATCAATTAATTACTAAGAAGTTTACTACAATATGTTGGGATTTCAATCCTTTATGTTCATAATTATGAATTTGTGAAACTTTCGTTTTCCAAAGCATTTTTTGTGAACATTTGAAGCTTTAGAAGATTTACACAATAATTTAATAAATTTCAAAAGAATTTTGCTAAATAAAATTAATTAAATTTGAATGTATAGAGATTCTGAGCAATATTTATAACTCCAATCAATTTTTTTATTTTTTGTAATTTATAAAATCAAGAAATGTACAAATATAATACTCTTACAATTGAAATATAGAAATATTTCCGAACTTAAACTTCTCCCCCCCCCCTCTATTATTTCAATGCCAAAATAGTTAAAAAGATGAAAATGGAAAATAAATCATCCTTTTAGAAATATTTTTGTTTTTTGCAACCAATAATGTTTTTAGAACAAAATAATGTAAAATAAGTATAGTTCATTCTAAATTATATTACTACAATCAATGTACTAAATGAATCTTAGAACAAGTTATTTTAATGGTGATTTAAAGTGCCATTGGAGACTAAAAAATTAATGAAATTATGAATAATTTATTGCAGAATAAGTTCTGAATATTTAGATTTTGAGTTGATACACAAAGAATATACATATTACTATGCTTGTGTTTTTTAAACATATTTCCTACATATATATAAATATTTTGTAACAAATTTAATACAACTGCAAAAAACTGAAGACAATATCGAATTATTCACAACTTATTCTCTAAATGACTTATACAGTTGCAGCACAATCATTGATTATCAGAAATGTATTAATTTACATTTAGTATTGAAGTGGAATACAAGTTAACAAGGCCCAGACAAACAAATATGTAGGAGTTTAATTGACTATAAAAAACATGCATAAATTGAAAATCATTAAATATCATTTTCAATATGAAAAAAAAAAATTGATTGATAAATTAAAATGAATCCAATAAATTTATAAATTTTTACAATTATGAAAAAACAGTATTTAACAAAACTTCTACATATTAGCCACTGGCAGAGAAAATAATAAAAAATATTGATGCGTGTATTTAGAAAAAACATACTTAAAAGTCAACCTTGTTGATTTTAGTATTAAAAAAATAAAGATAATTGTGAATCAGAAATAATCACAAAACAAACAATTAAAATACAGAAATACATTTATTATAAGAAATAAATTACATTAAATTATTATACATGGTTAAATTAACAATTATAATTTTTTTTCACTTTTTTTTTTTTTTTTTTTTTTTTTTTTTTTTTTTTTTTTTTTTGTAGAAATATGATACAATAATATAATGAGCTGTTCCAATCGATTTGCTCTAGTTTGTTCCATACACAGGATTTATCAACATTGAATACCTTAAAGAAAAAGTTAAATGCATTAAACTTAGCTATAATATAATGATACTTTGATAAAAAATATTCAAATATATTTTCAATACAAAGTAATTTATAGAAAGTTTTATAAAATCATCTAAAAGCAAAGATTAAAAAAAAAAAGCCGACTACAGGGTTGGTGATTTTTGACATGTTTCAATTTATGATGGGTTTAAATTGTGATGTCAAAATGTTCTTGTGAAAAAACCCATCAAAAAAAAAAAAAAAAAAAAAAAAAAAAAAAAAAAAAAAAAAACTTCATTGATTTGAAAAATTTCTCCTTGATCCAAACAAAAGATGTACAATATGAGCTTTAAAATGTCACTGTTTTACTTAAAAGGCAACTAAAATAATAGAAAAGATGTTACAAGTTGAAATTACAACCCAAAATACTAAGAAGTTTTAAATAAAACATTTTTAACTATAGTAACATACCATTATTTTCAACATAATCTAACTGATTGGTAAAGTAACCATACGAAATAGTAACATATTTATTATTTTAGTCACTTTTTTAAGAAAGACTGAGTTAAGTTTATATTGTATATTTTCTGTTCACATTAAATGTCACACATAACAATATTACACATAATTTTTAAAATTTACTATTTAATGTACATCAATAATTAGTATATATACATAGTATATTATTTTTTAGTGCAACTTTTTAAAAAAGTAAAACTTATATATATTTTTTTTTTTTTTTTGGGGGGGGGGGGTAGAAGTGTGCTTTTCTAAAAAAGACATACTAAGCTCACAAGAACAGAACATTTTTTTCCCTCTTATTTAAAATCTTTTTAATTTCACTATTACTTTTAAAAGCTTGAGTACCTTAAAGAAAACATTAAATGCATTAAACTTAGCTATAATATAACAATACTTTCATAAAATACATTGAGATAAATTTTCAATACAAAAGTAAAGTGTATATATATATATATGTATGACAAGATAATATGAATCAATTTTACTGTAATCTAAACAATAAACATTCCATTTACATTGAAATCAGATTATTAATGTTATTATAATGTTGTGTTTTATAATGCTAAACATTTACAAAACAAAAAGTAGTTAAGAAAAAAAAAAAAAAAAGTAAAATCTTCATAAAATATGCTTTGTTTGAACATATAAAAATATTTTTTTATTATAAAACTGAATGAAATTGGTTCGGTCTTCTAAAAGAAAATTAACCTATGCCTCATACTGAAAATCTGCATAATAGAAGGAATTAAATCATGAAACAATACCTGCATCCCGAGCATCAAGGGCAAGGGTTGACTGGGGTACAAATTGATTTAGCTCACACTTAGCTTCAAAGAGAATTTGTGATTACTTGCCAGTGCTGATTTTTCTGATATATTTTATGAAAGTTAAAAATCCCCTAACTTTAGTGTCATAGAAAGGAACCCAAATGGTGAAATGGTATCATTAGATGCAATAGCTTTTTGTCTGACTATCAATTAACCCTTTCAGGGACAAGACATTTCTGCTTCAAAATTGTTTACACAACCAATTCACACAAATCATAAACAAATTTATCTGATAATAATAGACTCCTTATCATGTTTGTTATGAGATCAAAATTGTACTAAAAAATTATTGGTGGTACTTGGCATTTTGGGCAGCAAAATTAATTGTTTGCAGACTGCAAACAGCGCCCATGAAAGATTTACAAAATGGACCATTTTCTAATGCTTCATACACTCAGACTCATAAATCATTTGGCTATAAATAAATGTACTGAACAGGTATGTGCCACAGCATGTTGAGGGATAAAATTGATCCAAACTATTTAATTGCACAAAATGATTTTCATCTGATTGAAAATTCGAAAATATTTTTTTTCAATTAATATATTTTTTATGATTATTAAAATATTATAATTTTAAATAAAATATTACATGAAATCATTGGCTTACTTAATGTTTACATATTGTTATTAAAATTTGTTTAGCGTGTTAGTTTTTCATGCTAGTCATATCAAAACCCCACCTTGGCAGATTACTTAAACCACAACCCTTAGCTCATTGCATTCCATTGGATAGTACATTCTTGCGAAAAAGAACTGCATAGAATCAAATTGGATAAAATATGTAAGTTTTTAAATTAAATTTATGAAAAATACAAACTTTTTTAGCAATTGTTTCACCTAATTAGTATGTTTTAGAAATTTTACAATGAATAATAAAATAATTGTTGCATATTATTATGTTAGTGTTAACTCTAAGTTGTTTTAACAGGCTACAGAACCAACATTCCTTTTTATTTTTTTTATGCCCCTGACGGCTCTTTTAAAAGGTCTATAAGTTGTATGTATGTGATCACCATGTTCCATTGAGTTTTGTCAGGCCTTCAAAGTTGAAGACATTCCAACCATGTGTAAATCTGTTTAGGGATAGTTACTGGTCCACATTTTGTTGCAAATAGATGTCAATGTGTGCTTGCTCTCAACATAACTGGTTTCAAAATCCAAGTACTTGGGAATAAAAACAGCAATTAAATAAATTTTGATTAAAATGTTGAGAAATCTCAAATGAAAATCAAATTTTGAATTGCTTAAAAGGCACAAATGCCAACTTAGTGAAAAAGTTTCCATGCCGGGAATCGAACCCGGGCCATCAGTATAGCGCACTGACATTCTACCAACTAAACCACATGGAACGACACCCAACAAGGAACTTTTCACTATTACATGTTGGCAAGGCTACAAACGCAGCGCAAGATGGAATACAATTCACGAGCCATTGATCTGGGGCAGTCCCGAAACTCAAATTAATCCAGCATCGATTGAATCAATCGATGTTTGATCGTTGAATCATCAATATTCATTCGATGCTGGATTAATTTGAGTTTCGTGATTGTTCCCAGATCGGTGGCTCGCGGATTGTATTCCATCTTGTACTGCGTTTGTAGTCTTGCTAACATGTAATAGCAATGAGTTCCTTGCTGGGTGTCGTTCCATGTGGTTTAGTCGGTAGAACGTCAGAGCGCTATACTGATGGCCCGAGTTCAATTCCTGGCATGAAACCTTTTTCACTAAGTTGGCATTTGCGCCTTTTAAGCAATTCAAAATTTGATTTTCATTCCAAATGTTATATTCAAGGTGAATTTTCTCTCTGAAAAAATTTCCATGCATTAATGTTGAGAAATTATCAATCATTATTTTTAATTTAATCAAGAGTATTTTATTAATCATATAGGGATTTTTATTTTAACCTTTTATAATGTGAGATAGTTTTTTTATTCCATTTAAATTTAATCAAAATTTGTACCAGAATTTTTGAATAAATTATACTTTTATAACATCGGTGAACAAAGCTGTAAAGTTGTTTTTTTTATTATTGAAAAATATTATTCGAAAATTCTGGTGTGAATTTAACATTACAAAGCACAATTTTCTAGATCTCAAAAAGTTAATAGACTTTTGGAAGATGCACCAGTAGAACTCCATTTTAATTTGGATCCACCACATTTATATTATTAATATTTAAAAATAAAATAAAAAAATATAGATCTTTTCCACTTTCATTCATGCACACACATTTGTATGCATAGATAGACAGAAAACATTTTTAGTTGCCAATAAAAGACATCTGCTTTTTTGAATCATACACAAAAAATTATGAATAAATTTAATTTATAAATTTAGATGGTTGTTTATTTATAACAATCAATAGAAAGAAATCATATCTTAGCATATTAACAAAAAGTCAAATTTTAAATTATTAATATGCTTTGAAAAAAAAAAATGAATATCAATTAGTAAACAAATGATTGATTAAATAATCAGAGTTTCCCCCAAGTTTAAAAAGGGGCAGGGTGCTACTTTTCTGAAAAAGGCACTTTTTACTTTCTTCAGGGCACTTTTTTCATTTTTAAGGGCACTTTTATAGAGTTGAATCTAGAATATAGCGGTCCAAAAAATCATGGAAATACAGAAATTTCAACAAAAAAAACCAGAAAAAAGTCCAAAAATTTCGTCAAAAATTGAAAAAAAGGTTGATTTTGTTAAAAGATTGCAAAAAACAGAAGGTTTTGTTGAAAGATCGTGAAAAAACGGCTGATTTTGTTAAATAATTGCAAAAAAAAGGCAAATTTTGTTAAAAGATGACAAAAATTAAACCAGTCAATTCCGAAAATTAAAAAAAAGTCGGTCGCAACTTTAAAAATACTACATAAAATATATCGAGCGTAAATTTAGGGGGCGCCAAATTTATACTACAAACGTCATTTTTGGGCTGTCACAAGAAAAAGTTAGGAGGGGCATCAAATTCTAATTATGCGCTGGGTGCAATTTTCTCTTCGCACGAAAATGCTTGCGGATCAGGAAAATCCACTTTTGGAACAATAAAAACACAATTTTGAAGCAGGAAAATTAGTTTATAGAACAGAAAAAGTCATTTCTGGCATTAATTTTTTTCCAAAATATACATTTTTTGCAATCTTTTGACGAAATTGCCGTTTCTTCAGGATATTTTGAATAATTTTGCGTTTTTTCGCAAATGTTTGGCGTAATTTGTAGTTTTTTGCAACTATTTTGAAAGAATTTTTCCGTTTTATTGCCATTTTTGGACGAAAATTGCCGGTTTTTTCGCTAATCTTTTGACGAAATCTGTCGTTTTATTGCGATTTTTTGAAGAAAGTTGCTGTTTTTCGTGATCTTTTGGACAAAATTTGTCGTCTTTTTTTCATAATCTTTTGAGAAAATTTGCCGCTTTTTCGGAATTTTGTGACGAAATTAGCCATTTTTTCGCGATTCTTGCCGGAAATTAGTTGTTATTTCGCGATTTTAAAAAACGAAATTTGCAGTTTTTCCATGATCCTTTGACAGAATAATACGTTTCGTGGGACACGTAAGAGCTATTTTTTGTGTAATTTACGCTCTATAGTGCATCCGCATCATCGCTGAAGAGCTGCATTTTTTCAAATGTGGGACAAGAAGGGTGCTTTTTTTTTTTTTAATGAGCAACAAGAGGGGCGCTAATTTTTGGATTAAGGGCAAGAGGGGCTATTTTTTAAACCAAAGGGCAGGAGGGGCAGAGCGCCCTCCTGAAACCATCTGGGGGAAACTCTGAAATAATTATCTAGTAACTACTTCAAAGTTTGTACAAAAAATAAAAATTTATTCAATTTTCTAAAATATAATGCAATATCTGATCCCCTCCCCCCCAAATTGCATTTGCATACATTCTCTCACTCTCATTTAAAAGATACATTACAAAAGACCTTACCCAACAATTTTTCTTATCCTAGTAGAAAGTAAACTGTTCTAGTAATAACTTAAAAATTACACATCTAAATATTTCTTAATAAATTTTTAGATATTTCTAATAGTCAAATAGATAAGCATAAATAGCATTAACCATTTAACATATTTTAACTTAAGTTCTCTATTTGCACCTTAATTTTAAAATTCAATACTTGATTTTAAAAAAAAAAATGCTTTAAAAGGATGGACTTGTGCTTGCTTTCTTATGTCCAGTGTTCCTGCTGTCGCTCGCCAATGTGCCAAATTGTGACTAAATTCTTCATTTGGCGAGTAAACAAGCAACTAGATTCGCCAGATTGCTAGTGCTCAATTTTTGCCTTTTCTTTTTTTCTTTTTCGTTTTTCATACATATGCATATATATATATATTTTATATTTGTAGCACATAGTTGAAATTAGATTAATAACAATCACTGTCACAGTTATAAAAACTTAGATTATTTTAGAACATATTGAAAAAAAAGGGGTACATTAAAGGATTAAAGATAATTTTTTTGTGCTACAAGGCGAATCTATTTTGCTAATACTTTTTTTCATTTGGCGAATGTATTTTATTTTTAATTCACCAAATTACTAATGTTGGTCAAATGTCAGCGAGAACACTGCTTATGTCCTCTATTCCTAAAATGTGCAAGATATTTATGATCAAACACAATTTTCTTAACAAATCTTTATCTAAATTCTATATAAAACAACTTCTTCAAACTATGGATTTAAATCAAATGAAAAAAATTAACTCATTAAAATCCAGCTAATAATAATTTAAACTAGCAAATCATGTAATTAAATAGAAATACAATGTATCTTTGACAAAATTTCAAGTATATAACTATGAGAATTGAAAGAAAGCATTGTACCAGATTTCTTGTTATGAAAACATCAGAACGGCAGGCATCAGAAATATCAAAAAACAGGACATCAAAAAACTTCAATTAAACCCTGAAAAGAAACAGATGAACAATTAAAAGCAAGTACATAAACAGCCTGATAAGTGGCTGGTGTACATAATGTATGTTATCACTTTAGGGAAGAGGGGGAGGGGGGTAATCTGGCACAAGATGTCTTAAAGTATCTTTAGAGAGAATGGTAATTTGTCTTTTTATATCATTATCATGCTTGATCCAAACCAAAAATTTCTCTTTTTATTTGTGACTAGTTATTTACTTCAAAATTTCAACATAGCTTGTAATCTGTTTTTATCAAAATACAAAGTAATTAAAACTTTTAAATGACTATAAAATTATCTTATCTAATTCAGAAATGTGGAATATTTCCAACATTTGGCATTCCTATTTTTATGTCATATGATTATGCATCAGGGTTGTTAATCATACAGGAATGAAATTCTCTGATTTTTCTATGGGCATTTCACGAAAATACTAATCTAGCAGTGTAGTGCTTAGTGAAGTAAAACAAATATTGCATCACTCTACACTTAAATTTCCTAAATACTGATGACAAGTAAAACATTTTCTTATATTCTCCCCCCCCCCTCCCTCCAACACAGGCACATTAAAATTCAAAAAATGCTCTGAAAACTATAAATAGAATTACTTTAATAATTTACAATCATTATAAGCTTCCAACAAACTATTAAAACTTGCTATACAATACTGAGCTACCATTTACTTCAACTGTATCAGAAAATCACTAATGCCTAGATAAACTGTATTTCCAACAGGAGGCAAAGCAAGAAAAGAAGCCGATACTTCAGCGAGGAGATGCAGTCTTGTGAAAGTTGTTTATTGTAACTTGAAAATAGAAAACAATGTTGGGAAATGTTTTAAAATCTGTAATACTAAATTTTAAAAATTATAAGCTATCTGCTATAGTGAGAGTGGGGGATAACAGAGGGTGCAAGTAGAATATTTTTCATTGAATTTTCCAAACTACAGAAGATTTTCATCTCTGGTATTCCAATCCAAAGTCGATAATTTTATGGCTATCACATCGAAATTTTATCAATTTTCCTGATTTTGTAAGAATTATTGAAATTTCCTGACTTTTTTCTTACTTATATGGCCAGTTTCTTCCAGGTTCTCCAAGTAGTGTAGCAATCCTGATACATGTATAATCCACTGTTTCAGAAACTATTTCTAAAGTACATTTGAAATGATACTTGTTTTCTTTACCAGTAAAGAAAAGTGAAAATAAAAATGTTATCCACCTGTTTTGTTCACAAAAATCCTATCTACTGCCCCCCCCCTTTATGGGGGTAGGTGTAAGAAGGTTGTTATTGTTGAATTCATTATGTAACAAAAGGCAAAGGCACAATTAAATTGTTTAAAATAGCATATATTTCTTTTAAATGGTATATGATATAAAATTATTCATACATAATTATATTTTACTCGCTTCTTTTCATTTGAATCAATGAAGTATGCAAATTGCATAATTATAACTGTATATCACATTGAACAAATGAAAAAACACCAGCAAAAATAAAAGTAATTTTAGACATTGATAATGATATCATTAAGGAAGGAGGGAGGGGAATTGACAGGGTGATTACATGATATTGGAGGTCATTCAAGAATTACATAAGCAGCAAAGGGAAGAGGGGATCCAGTGTCAGCTTATTTTTGCAGATAAGTGGGGGGGAGGGGGGAGACACGAGAATTCTTATATAAGCATTAGGCATCGAAGAAACTATAAGTTAATAAAAGTCAAAAGATCATTACTTGAATGACTGTTCTGTAGATGTTGAATAACTTGAGAAAAAAGATATGGAGCATAAATAAGAATTGAAAATGAACATTCAAACTTGTCGTCACTACATTGAAGACGTAATAATAGACAATGCAGAAACATATTCAAAATCAAGACAACCAGAGTAGAAATGCAAATGCTGAACACATATTGCTATGTGTTCAGGAATTAATGTGGATCAGGTGTGTGAAATGAATTAAATTTTTAGGTATGTGCCTAAATAAATTAAAAACTGTTGTATTTCTTAATTTTTTTTTCTATTTTGTTTAAAGATTATAAATAATAATGCATTAAAAACTATTTTGTATTCTATGAGCTGTTTAATTTAATAAGTGACAACCTATTAAACTGATTTTGTTATTGTTCGATACCATAACCCCTATATATATCTATTTATATAAATATCCTGGATTAATAATATAAATTTATAGCTAATTTTGTATTGTATGACAAACAATTTGATGTTAATATGTCATAAAATCTTACATAAGCAATTGGGAGGGGTCTATCATTTGCTTATTTTTTTCATACAAGTGGCAGAGAGGGAAGGAGTAACTCTTAAAATTAGTAATAAAATGATTTAATTAGTAGCCATTGTTCTCTTTAATTTTACAAAGAAATAAAAATGGAAAAACAAGGGTAAGATTAAAGATCAATGTAAATCAGAAAAAAGGACTTGGTATGGCCATTTTAAGAATTAGCTGACATACTTGCAATTCTGACTATAAACCACTAGCAACTCCACCAATGTGTCATTCTAGTATTAATGTCTTCATTATTGAGAAATTGGGTTAACCCAATTTTTCATAATGAATCATAATTAAAATTTCAAATTTCCATTTTAATAAATAGATTTATTAAACTTAAATCGAAAAGGTTGACTTCAAATTGTCATTCAAAAAACAAACCCAAGAAGAATTTTTAAAGTTATTATTGGAATAACCATGGAAAAGAGTATTATATTTATCAAACTGCATCCAAATGTTCATTATTAGTTATCAAAAGATTGTTTAAAAATATTTTCAGAGTGTCACTGTTTCTCTGTGCAGAATAGTTAATTTTTTTTACATAAAACTGTTTGCTTATACAGTTTAAATTAAAATATGATTTTTTTTTTCAATTTTCTACGTAAATTCACTAAAATTATTTAATTTAAATTATTTTAAATGCAGTTACACTAATTACAATCCAACATTGTCTATTTTTACCAATAAATATGCATGTATATGTAATAAAAAAGGATATTAAAAAAAAAAAAAAATCTGGTTTAAAGAAACAAAGTAAAAAAAAAAAAAAAAAAAAAAAAAAAAAAAAGGTTTTTTGCCAATTTTGAATAAAAACAAACTTGATATTTTCTGCTTGTTCAATAAACAGTGCAGGGTAGATGTTGATCAAAAGATTGTTTATATAAAGACTTTCATAGTGTCAATGTCTCACTGTGTAGAACGTATTATTCTTCGAGCATAACACTGTTTAAATTAAAATACGATTTTTTTTTCAATTTTTTATATTAATTCACTGTAATTATTTAATCTAAATTAGTTTTAAATGAAGTTACACAACTTATAATCCAATAGTGTACATTTTTATCAATAAATATGATTGCACTTGTAATTAGTAAAACAAAACAGAAGGGGGGGGGGAATCTGATTTAAACAAAAAAAGAAATTGGTTTCTTGTCAACCCTGCTGTAGATAAATAGTTTAAAATACTAGGGCAATATCAGGCGATAACTGCTATCAAATTATTGAAACAGTAAAAGGTTAAATAAAGTAAATAATAATAATAAATTTTGGAATATTAGTGTATAGTTTCATCTCACTATTTTTAAGAATTAAACTTCCACAGATTACTTGTTAATTTATAATAATAAATATTACAAATCTTAAAGAAATGTATTGTGAAAGGAATATTTTCAGCACTTAATAAAATAATAATTAAAAAAATGTAGAAATGATGTTTGAGACCACAAATCTGCAGATTTAATAATCATTCACGTGTGCATCAATTATTATAATTATCAGAAGATAAACATTTTAATAAGGATAGTTTTACAAAATGTAAGGCAATTTCACTATCAAATTATTGAGACAATGAATGGGGTACATAAAGGGTAATAATAATAATAATTTTTGGAATATTATCGTCTCACTTTTTTATCAATTAATCTTCCATAGAAAATTTTATACACCATTTATAATAGTTAATATTACATATGTAAAATAAATTATACTGCAAGTTGAGTATTTTAAATACCAAATAAAATAATTTCAAAATAAAACACAGAACTGGTGTTTGAGACCACTGAATCTGCAGATTTAATTATTTTATAGTTACTTCATAACTTTTTTTTTTTTTTTTTTTTTTTTGTGGAAGTGAATAGGGAAATATTTAAAATACAAAATAGACTATAAATAGTTTGTGTAACTTAATTGTTTTTATTTAAACGGGGAGGGATTACACTTTATGAGCCTCTCTTACATTGTGCCCTGAAAGAATATTTTCTGCTTCCTGACTGGTTTGATTGGCAGATTATAAAATATGCAAGACAGAGTTATATACATTAAAAACAAATAAATAAAATATTGAAATTTTACTAACCACATAAAATAATTTAGAATCAGCTATTTATACAAGTTTTGGGATTATTACATTTTGGTAAATGTAATTTAAATATTAAATTTGATCATTTAAGATTTCTGTTAAGTCAAAATATTTTTTGCTCTATAAACATTAAAATAAAATTGAATTTTTAGCAATGTCTACATGAGGTGTCCATAACTGGAAAATAACTAAGTATCCCAGTAATGGACACTCCCCCCCCCCCTTTTAACAACTTAAAAATAAATGAA
This sequence comes from Maratus speculifer, assembly GCA_964019185.1. Lineage (NCBI taxonomy): Eukaryota > Metazoa > Arthropoda > Arachnida > Araneae > Salticidae > Maratus > Maratus speculifer. The sequence goes on from OZ025291.1 coordinate 118,855,647, forward strand.
AATTTGTAAATTGCTATTGGTAAATAAAATTCAAACATTTCTATTGTTACTCAAACAAAAACATGTTCAAATTCTGCAAGAAAATAAATATACAAATTTATTAAATAAAGTCAGTCCTTAGAATTTTCTTTAAGATTTTCACTAATAAACAGTGGAGCTTTGAAACATTATTTTCTGCTTTCTGACTGATTTGACTAAAAGTTTCAACAATAACCCAAATATATAAAACATGCAAGAGAGAGTTATAAAAAAAATAATTAAAGCTAAATATTTAATAGTTATTTTTTTTATGTTCCAAAAGCATCAAGAACTGCCCATTACTGGCAGCTAGCACATCGACCATGTATAATTTTTTATTATGCTCTTATGCTAAGCATGTGTTTTAGTTTCTAATTTAAATTAAGTGTGAAAACATTTATAATAATCCTAAGTTAACAATTTTTAAAAATCAGATATAAATAATACACATTGAATATTATAAAAAATCAGATTTTTTTTTATAAAGAGTAGATGTACCAGTAATGGAGACACTTAATGAATTTATTTTCAAACAGCTATAATTATCTCTTTTTTCCGATATTAAATTAATCAATCAACAATATTTAACAATTTCTATAGCTTCATTTCCCAATATATGAATCAAAATTTAATTTTAAATAACAGATAGAGTAAATGTGCCAGTTGTGGACCCCTTTAAGAAATTTCATTAAAAATATTTTTTTATTTTTTTAAATATTAATTATTATTATTATATTCTAAGTTTTTTTTTTTTTTTTATTTTTTTTTTTTTCATTTGATATTAATCATTCAACAATATTTAACCAATTCCATAGTTACATTTCCCAATATGACATATTTTATAGCCTGCATTTATAGAAAAACAAATACTATAAAAATTTATTATCAGAAATTCTCGCTTGTAGAGAGTAAAATAATGAATTTCCCCACCCCTGAGTATGGCAAAACACATCGCAGATTTTTAAGCTATAAGGATGACATTCAAGAAACTTTCACAGAGTTGTAAACGATATATAGAACAATATACGAGGCAATCTAAATTAGATTTTTAATCATTTAATAATATAAAAATAAATCGCGTAAAATACATATAAAAGCATAAATGAACTTACTTTTCGTTTTTACGCAGATCAAACATACCGAGAACGCATTTCATCCTCTCTCTCTCTCTCTCTCTCATCTCATGTTTTCTCATGAGATAGTATTGTCATTTCATCCTTACCCGCCAAAGCCAAACAAACACTGATATGTTGCCATTCGTGAATCTAGATTAAGAGAAACGGATAGTTTTAGCGAACAAGGTATAAATCCCTTTCGTTGGTTTTAGCGCTGTTCCCGAGACAAGATTGACCAATCACAAGTCTGCAGGGGATGTAATTTTATGATTCTTTCACCGTATTCAAGTGCAACTGCTAAAAGAGGATTTTTTTACCGCTGGTCGTTTGATATCTTTGTAGATTAACGGTGCTTCTTCAATTTTCTAGAGAAATGGTAAAGTGAATGTCAAATATACATTCAACGCATCATTATTTTACAGAAATTTTTAACAGTGTGTATAACAATACGTGTGAATTAACTCGCAGGGACTAGTTTATGGTTTTAATCATTTTTACCTTCTACCCATATATCCCATTTTTTCAATATGTCTGTTAAATTGTATTCCTAGAAACTTTTCAGATTATCGGCACCTTATATTTATGATATATTAAAATATGGAGCATTTAGTTAACAGATACCCACATCCCTTCTCTGCCATATATATATATATATATATATATATATATATATATATATATATATATATGTGTGTGTGTGTGTGTGTGTGTGTGTGTGTGTGTGTGTGTGTGTGTATGTGTGTGTGTGTTACTTGTGATTTGCAATGGCTCCATTATATTTAGTATGTTTTAAAATTTACGGAGTTTTAATTAAAAAGAAACACAATGCATTTATTAACGCTAAAAAGAGAGAAACACTACAGTCACATTTTGTTTTCTTGAAGAGCTGTTTAAAATTCTATAATTCCACCAGGCTACAAAATGGATGCCCGGATACTCCTTACAAATTCACGCCAATGCGCTAATCCGGTTTAATCCAAAGGTGACAGCTACTTCGCACCCCGTCTGACAGTCCGGCATTCCCCTATCGACCCTCCCCCCGTGCAGTATGATGCGTCCCCGTTCAAAAGGTGTCATGAAATAACATCCATAGGATGTTGACAGGTGCGACATTTCGAAAGCCTGGGGATGTCCTGTAACTGTCTACAGGATCATTTCATCAGTCCGCAGGATATCACCTTGTCCAAAATATGACATCTTTTGGATTGTTTTAGGATGTATTTGCATTGTCTGGAAAATAAGACTAGTTTCTTTTACTTGTTGCTTTTAATGCATATTAATGAATTTACTTATTATTTAAAAGTTTTCTTTGGTTTTTTGATATTCATGTAAAGATATTAACTCGTTATTTTTAAACGCTCACTTGATTTTTTTTCCGCGCGTGTAAATATATATACAACCCTTGGCAAAAAGTTTCTGATTACTGTTATCAAGTTATGAGTTTTGTATTTCGAAGTATATACGTCGCGATTCAAGATCATTGGAGCGTTTTACAATATTCCAAATAAAAGAAAGTATGTTAAAATGTAAATAAAAAGCCGATTCATTATTGCAATCATATAATTTATAATTATAACGTAGGCAAAAATGCTTTCTCGTGAGAAAAAAATATCCGATCACGATGGAAGTTGGAAAATAATAATCTATCACTGAGGAAACAAGTTTAAAATTTGCATATCGAGGACAGATTAGGGTGCCTAAGCATGCGTATGATATCTGAATCCTATTTTAAAAAATAAATCTTCCAGCTGTGAGATCAAAAGCAGCTCTGTATGTTGAAAAATGACTCGTGTGTAAAACCTGTTTCACAATTTATTAATCCGCATGATTTAATTATTGGAAGAAGTAAATTCACAATGAAAAATAGCTGCTTTATTGAATTGTGCTCAAAGTATGGTATGCGATATTTGGAAAAAATATCAATTGACTTACAGCGTAGAAAATTTACCTCGAAGTGGACGACCACCAATATGAATACATAGCAAGGAAAAGAAAACTTGTAAAAATAGCGAAAAGAAAGCGGCGAGCAACCTCAAAACAACTCTATTCCGAATAGCCTAAGTATAACGTAAATGTATGTGACCGCACTGTCCGTAATCGTCTAAATGTAGCAAGATTTAAATCCTGTAAAATTAAAACAAAACCTTACTTGACAAAGAAGCATAGTAAAGAACTCCTGCAATAGTGCAAAAAACATGTGCACTAGCCATATGATAAATGAAATGAAGTTATTTTTCGCCATGAATCTCGCATATCTCTCAGTAAAAGTGATGACAGTGGAACATTTGTTTGGAGGAGAGTTGATGAAAAGTTCAATGATAAGTGTGTCAATACGAAGACTAAATTTTCAGCTGCATTTGCAGTTTGGAGTTGTATTACACCACAAGGCTTCGGCAAGTTGTATATTGTGTTAAGTATAGTAAATTTTGAAGTTTACATTGATATTTTAGAGGATTTTTTTATTCCCATCATCGATCAATGGTTCGGGGATCAAAATGACTTCGTATTTCAAAATGACAATGCAGCTCCCTATAGCACCAAATCAGCGAAGAAATTTCTACAAAATGTAGGTAATAATCCAGTTAAAACCATGGCTTGGCCGCCCAATAGTCCGGATCTTAAACCCATCGAAAATTCGCGGAATATATTAAAAAGAAAAACTGATTTTTGAAGGATCACAAATGCCATTGAACTACGTAAATCTATTGGTGCAAAATCGCACCCAATGAGTATAAAAAGCTTATTGAGTCCATTACACGAAGAATTTTGGCTGTCATCCGAGCTAAAAGTGGATTTACTAAATATGGATTATAGCGATCGGTTATTTTTTTCCAAATCAAAGCGTGATTGGATAATTGTTTCTTTGGTGTTTAAATTTCAATCACCACTATTGCGTTTATAAATTGATGTATAATGATTTGTCTTTATTGCATATTGTTGTTCATGATACATAATACAAATTTATTATCTTCAATAATCGTTTAATTTTAATGCAGTAATGCAGTGAGAATAAATAGTACTTTCTTATAAAAAAGGCTAGTGCTGGGGTAATGATCGGGAACTTTTTGCCAGGGGTTGTATATATATATATATATATATATATATATATATATATATATATATATATATATATTAATTTGAAGCAAATATTATTCTTTGATCATTTGGCAACAGTTTAAAATAATCTCCTTTTCAAAAACATGCAAAAAATGTCTCTCAAAATGCCGAAAAACTTGAATTTAAAATGGAAATAAACCCTCGAAAAATGAGTCAAATTAAAAAAAAAATAATTTAGTCTGCATGCTGGGAAATTCCAATGTATAAAATAATCTAAAACGTTTTAAGTTTTTGTGTATAGTTTTAGCTCCATAAAACTTTTTTATTGGAATAAATTTGAAAAACTTTAGCATTAAATATTTCTTTAATTCTTGAATTTGAAAATTGCATGTATCAGCGTGTTTCTCAAACATTTCTGTATAATACTACCAATTTTCATATTTAGTCCGGAGTAGTATTCTTAATAATAGCGAAGGAGTATCCTAGCTCTCAAAAAAATTATTATCAGTGGAGGTGACAGCGTAAGTTACTTTTTTCTAGAATAGCGAGATATGATTCAGACGAAGGGTTGCATTCGACTTGTATCAAAATCTGTTTTGGAGTCGATCCCTCTATTTATGGCCCGAAACAAAAGAGTTTGTTTTATTTTTCACCGATTACCAAAGTTTAAGAAAAGTAATTAAGATATAGATAAAATAAAGATAGAAAAAAAAATTACATCCGACTACTATTTTCTTTTAAAGTGTTTGTTCTTATTATTAGTAAAAACCTGAGATAATTTTGAAAAATAAATTTATTCTGCATTTTTAAAACTCGAAGTGGAAGAGGGAAGAAAACAGTCAATGAATGGAATTAATAACGAAAGGAATTAAACTGCTAACTTTCACTAATGAGCGATAATTAAGAAAACTAATTATGATACAGATTGGATTTTAAAAATAGGAATGGAAGACATCTAGCAGCCCTTTTTGCGCTTTACTTTTGTTAACTTCTAATTATCAGAAAAAAAATATATATATATATATATTTTTTTTTGATTGTCTTAATAATTAAAGATAAAACTACCGCTATATTCGAACATTATCGACGCATTTCTTGACATCTAATTAAGATAAAGGTTTGATAATAATTAAAAACGTGTAGAAAAACATTTTACATATATGAATGGATATTTCACATATGTGTATAGAACACAGACTTCAGTTACCATCGTTTTCAAAAAGTAATGTCGACGTCGATTTTTTCCCTTGGGTTCCATGAGTCCGATATCGACAAGAATTGACACATTCGATTCCCTAATTTGTTTCACGGCTAGCGAAATCTATCACAGTTATAAGTCGAAAAATTTTGATGGTAGGAGTTCAAAACAACTCCTGATGCACCTGAGACCTTTTATTTCTTTTATAATTAGTCAATATATTAAAAAGAGGCATGTAAAATGCATTTATTTCCCTAAAAACCGTGCATGCGCCATACTTACTCTCTGCTTTCTTGAGTGGGTAGAAGGGAAGAAACAAGAGCTGTTTTTTAGGAGGCAGAATATTTATACGTTTATCAACCTAATCATTCAGCATACGCAAACAAGTAAGAAAAATCATGCGTTAAGCATAGATTATGAAGCACTTTCCAACGCTTCATGAAAACTTTAATAAAACTTCGTTATTTAGGTAAATAAAGATATAAAGCCAGACATGTATTCCAGTACGATTGAACAGCCCTGTATTTGATCTGTCAGCTAATATACGTACTATATAATGGGAAAATTTAGTTTAGCAAAAAATGCCTAGTAGCTTGAAATTTTTCTTTTAGCAATTTATACTAATATATGGAAACATACTTGAATACTTTGTTCAGCCTTGTAGTTTGCCTGGTACCTTTATTACACATCAGTGCTAAGATACAATTTATTTTAAACTAAAACACTCTTAAAACAACCGAAATCACTTTCTCGTAAATTATTATTCATTGGCTCCATGTACCCAATTCTTTGCGTGTCCCTGTATATCATTTTATCTATATTCTGCAAACATTTTTTAGTAAATTTAGTGCAGTTCAGCGTAAAAATGCATAATTTATTTAAGAATCACCTTTTAGTAATTTATGATCATATTCAGTATTGTTGGCGAGCTCTTTTGGGTACCCTTGTATATTAACTATAGCATTTATACACACCATATAATATGCATAATTTAATGAAACTTATACGTGCATGTCATAATTAAAATGCATTTCATCCATCCATCAGTTATCATTGGATACATATACAGTATTTCGGAAAGTTGGTTTGAAAAAAACATGAATTTAACTTTTTCGAATAAAATTCGAGAGTGCAGATCACTTTGCATCTTCGAAAACATTTTTTTCTACTCTAAAAATAATTGAACTTCAATATTTCTACATAATCTTTCTAGAGCATGTCGATCGATGGAATTACATCATCTACAAAAATATGGAAATATTTGTATAAATAGCGGTGTGGTTTCTTCTCCTGTTTTATTTCCTAAATATTTATTTATTTCAAAAATTTTTACAGATGGCTTGGATACAGTTATATTTAAAAACCTATTGAAATTTCAGCGAGTTTAAACGAAAATAACATTTAAAAAATGATTATATGAAAAAACGTTTGGGAAGATAATACATACATATTTTTTTACAAATAGATATCAAAATTTTTACACGGAATTTTTACATGAGCTACACCGAAACTGTCATATTTATAAACGACAGAAAATGAAAAGAGTTCGGATGATAAGAACTATTTTTTATATACTTTGAAAGTACTCTATGTCTAAAACTAAATTAAATTAATGTACAATAGGGTTAAACATATAAACTAAAACACTTTTTAAGGTTATTTAAAGTTAATATAACTGTTCCGGGCAGCGTTGGATGCCTCAACTAGTTACATAATAAAATAATAATTGAAATACATCAATTTCTAAGTATATTTATTTAGTTTCAGTTTTATTGATATTTCTTTTTAAATGCAGTGCAAACATATTCAAGTGATAATTTAAAGAAATGACAATAAAATGACACATGTAAACCGTTGATCTTGACTTCAACATTATTATTATTATTATTATTATTATTATTATTATTATTATTATTATTATTATTATTATTATTATTATTATTATTATTATTATTATTATTATTATAATACTATTTAAACATAACTGTAAGTTTGCCGTTTTGCAAGAAATAAAATAAAAAATACAACAATCAAGTAGTTTCCTAATAAAGGAAAATGTAGGATTTTTATTTTTAAAAAATTACATAACTGTTGTTTAATTTTTCTCCAATTCGGAACCCCGAAGGGTTGAGATAAGAAGAGCTCAAATCGCTCTTTTGGTTAAGCACTTTCTTACTGTTGATAAATAGTTTATATCTTATAACATAGAAATGTGCTGAGCGAGAGTTAAAAAATATTATTAATTATATGTAGTAATCTTACTTGGAGTTGTGGATATAGAATTATTTACAACAAATTATTTACTTCTTCATTATCATGTTATTAAAACTGAATACTATAATTTTCTGTTTTGAAAATGCAGCACATTCCAAATTTAGCATATAAATATTATACATATACATATATGTGTGTGTGTGTGTGTGCGTTTGCAATTAATAAGAGAGTGAAAAATAGACTTAACTAGTTTAGAAAACAAAAATATTTTTCATCACTTTTGTTTTCGAGAAAAAAAAACAATAGATATAGACAGAATTTATATTAATTGTAAAAGGAAAACATTATTTTTCTGACAAAGAAAAGGCTTTAATTTCATAAAAAATAATAAAAAAATCTTCATAATTTATTAACTATATTGAAGAGAAACAAAGTTAGCCTATTTGTTTCACAGCTGGTATAGATTTTTAAAGTTTAGGAAGTTTAGAAATTTTGATGAAAACATTATCTGGGGCGAAGTATAATGTTAGCGAAAGAAGTTATAAGATAAAATGTGCGTGGTATCCATTTTCACAAAGAGTAAAAGTATAAAAAAATCTTTATTTTTTATGATCATTTTTCAGTTAGTGAGCAGATCAGGAAATTTTAAATGCTGTAATTTATTATGTACATCATGTAAATATACATTTTTAAAACGAAAGAGTGGGTTTGGTTTCTCAACAAAGAGTTGTAATTTACTGGATCGTGAATGTGTTTTTTTTCTCAAACGTGTTATTCATCTTGATTTAAATTGCTTATTTAAATTACACATCGTGATTTAAATTGCTTAAAAATATCTCCTTCACTCGAATTGTTTCAACTTTTTACGAGAAGCTGATGTTCAAATCGTGAGATGAGTGGATTTCGGCTCAACTTGAGTTATTTTTTGGCTGATGTTTTAAGAATGTTGCGCAAATCAAATTTACAAAGTAGTATGCGTATATAATTTAATTAATTTTTCAATTAATTTTCAGCTGTAAACTTAAGCTTGAAATTAGTTGCTGAATATTCACTGCTGAAAATTAATTGAAAAAAGTATATGTAGTCAAAAATTTTGGGTTTATTTGTGTCTCACGTTTCGCTGCAGAGTTGTGTACTGATGAAATCTATTCCAACCTGCGCTGAAGTTGCAGCCTTGCCAATATATGTGAGTGACAGATCCTAAGCTATGGCATTGTTGTTTAAGTAGTAGAGCAATTGGAGAGCAATTAAGAGGGTTCCGCGTTCGATTCCTGGATTGCGCATTTTTCACTACTTTGTTTTACTCTTATTTATGATTAGCTTTACATGAAATAAGTTGGGTTTACTAAACTCCTCTTGGTGTCTAGATGATGCATCAATATTCAAGATTTTGTTTCTTATGTGTCAGAAATAAGCGATTTTGGTTAAAAAGTTAATATTGCATCTTAATAATGGTTTGTTACACAGTGATTTCTAAAGCAATTTTACGCTTTTTTATTAATTTTTTTTAATTAAAAAAAACTTTACTTAATCAATACTTAAAATAGTAAAAAATGCATTCAATTACTGAAATGCATGAAATTCTAATATAGTTCTACACATAATTGATAAATTGTAAGATACCAATAAAAATGTTGAAATTTTGCCAGGAAAAGTTTCACTAGTATTAGTAATATTAGACATAAAGACACTGATTGATCAATTCACGACTGCAAACACGCACGTGATCTAATTTTCAGATATTAATTATAAACGAAATTTAACCTTCCTCAGTGCCTTTCTTCAACCCTTTATAGTTTATGATTAACGTTTGATGTTGTTGGTAGGATTTATCTGATAAGTAGAAATTAAATAATAGGGACTTCTTAATATTGTAAATAATAGTCTAAATAATAGAGACCTATCAATAATATAAATAATAGTCTAAATAATAGAGACTACTTCAGGGGGCTCAGGGGTTGAAAACTTTTCAAAAATCGATTTTTTATTATGATCTAGTTTGATTATTCAATTAATTCTTAACTCAATGCAAAAAACCGCATAAAAATATTTGCATCTTTAACGGAGTTATAAGCATTTATGTATCAACACTTTCATAGCCGCGCCCACATAATTTCAACTTTAAGTCGCGTTTTCTCAAAACTTAATTTTTGACAACTAACAACAAGATTTAAAAAAAAAAAAAAAAAAACTATTTGATGGAATGGCTTAAATTTTTTTGCATGCATATAACATCATTATCTATAGAATGAATTAATATATTTTAGATAGTTTAATATTTTGAGTATTTTTAATGAAAAAAAAAGTTGTATTTTTTATGGGTTTTAAAAATTTTTAAATTTGAGAGATTTTTTTAATAATGTTTTTTTTTAAGTGATAGTTATATGCTTAATTCATTCTATAGATAATGATGTTATATGCATAAAAAAAGCCATTTTATCAAATAGTTTTTTTTAAATCTTGGTGTTAGTCGTCAAAAATCAAGTTTTGAGAAAACGCGACTTAAAGTTGAAATTATATGGGCGCGGCTTTGAAAGTGTTGATACATAAATGCTTATAACTCCGTTAAAAATGCAAATATTTTTATGCGGCTTTTTGCATTGAGTTAAGAATTAATTGAATAATCAAACTAGATCATAAAAAAAATCGATTTTTTGAAATGTTTTCAACCCCCGAGCCCCCTTTAATAATGCATTACAGAAATAATAGATTTTAGTACAATAACAGTGTTAAATATTCTATTATTTTAAGTATCGTCCATTCCGAGTAAACCCTACCGGGATTGCGTATAATTAGAGAATTTTTTCGATATCTATGCTTGAGAAATAGAGACTGTACACTTTTTAATAAAAAAAATCTTCGTATAACCATCGTATATCTTTTAATATAACTTTGACTAAACGTCAATGCATTTCAGGTAGATTTCATAATAAATACTACCGATTGAAATCGTTACCATGGTGACTCTTTTGGAAAATACCAGCCGGTTATCGCCCGGTTAGTTTAACAGGTAAAGCAATGGCCTTGTAAGCCAAGTATCCGGGTTCGATTCCCGGCCTGGGCAATTTTTCGCTCAGTTGGAAATATTCAATTCGCCTAATGCTTATTTTCTATTAAAATCCTCGCCACCTAACTAGACGGATCTTAATGCGATAGAGCACTTTTCGGGTGTAATATAACGGAAGCCGAATGTTCAAAAGTCACTATTTTGGAATATACCGGATATGCATGACCGCTGCTTGAGCAATTAATGCAATTTATCTCTGGTTATCATCAACCAAGAGCTTGTTGCATTCATGCCCAGGCGAGTTGCAGCATTTTTAATAAGGTAAGTTCCTGATTCGGTTTGGATTTTTATTGGTTAGATATAAAGGAGTAAAATAAGGAAGCTAATATCCACATCTGAATTTTTTGAGGGGCATATTCTTAAAAAAGGGTGTAATATGCAATTAGCATGAATAGCTTCTGAGCTCAATGTCATTAGTTTAAGTGAGCAATATATTTTTTTTATTGTATATGTATTTTCATTGAAATCATGCATTGTAATCCAATTAATTTTTCCTAGATGCGTTTGTCCCATTTTCAGCTAAAATTATTTACATCTTTAACAATTGAAAAGTATGCATTGGTAAAAACTTGAATATTCAGAAATTCATTGATGAAAACTGTGTGCGGAAAAAGAGTTTGAATATACACAAATCCATTAATGGTCTACGTATACATTGAAATACATATTTGCAATGTAATGAAATTGATTTTTTGTTTAATTCTTTTATGGAGTATAAATTCCAATAAGACTATAGAACCATTAGAAAATCAAAATAATAATTTTTTCAAACATTATAGTGTACTTATACACAAGCAACACTAAGAATAGTAAAAATAAAGTATTTCATTTTTTGGGTTCCTGATAAAAATTGTGTATGATGTTTATGTTTCTTCTTACTTCATATTTAATATTATTCAACAAATTTTAGTATAAATTTTCCTGTCCAAACTAAATCTAATTTCTTTATAAATTCATGAATCTACAATCATGTTTCCAGATCTGGGAAGAAGAAAAGTATGTAATAAAATCAAAAAGCCTTTTCTTCAACCAGAACGAGACAATATGTTAAAATATCCTGATATATATAAGATAGCCATATGACTTTTGTTTAAACATACAGGGAATTAGATACATTTTCTCTAAATGAACTATAGGTTCTTCATTTTGGAAACATATGATTATTCTGGAAAATACCAAAATTGACCTTTCTGAAATTAATAAGACATCGTGTTATCTAATTCAATTGAAGAGTTTACTTACGGACGTTTTTTTATATATATTTAATAGCATCTGTATGTAATTCGTAAAAAAAACATACAATAAATTTTGTTGATTGTCAGTATAGTTGCCGTATTTTTATGGAATTTTTTTTCGAATGTAATTTCTCAAATGGATTACATGGTTAAGTTTTGAAATTGTTTTTGCTACATTTACCTTTTCTATAAAGCTGGGAGATTTATTTTTATTATTACTTTGCAAGATGTAACACCCCTTCCCTAAAATTAGACAACTTTTATACTGGCAAAAAGAATACACACACATATATATTTATTAACCGTATGGGTGTTTACTAAGAGTCAATGCGTGATATTATAAATATCACCCATGATATTAAATAATTTACCCTATTATACCAAACCTAAGTATTATCTATCTTTGAGAGAAAGCTATTATTTAGCTGTCATGCTAGAAATATCCCAAAAGACCTACAGAATCTAAATGATGATTATATTCGTTATTTGTTCGTATGTCCACATACACTTATATACATTCGTTATTAATTTTTCCAAAAGTCAGACGTAAAAGATATAAATTATATTTTCATGTATATAAAATTATTAGTCATATTCTTCTCTTTGGAACGACTTATTGCCAATACATGTATATTAATAGTTGTACATATAATGCAACATTATCAAATGGAATCTAAAATAATAATATTATTAATAAAGTAACATTGAATTAACAGATAATAATTCCTTTGACTCAAGGTTTCTTCAGAAAATCGAACAAGGCGAAAAAGCGGAGGAAAGCGGGCGAGGGCTGCTAGTGGTACATTAAATGTGACAAAATAAAACGGCTTATGATTTTTGAAATTATAAAACTTGTACTGTCTCCTTAATTATGATTCTTTCACCCCATTGGCTGTACTTAAATGGGACAGACGTTGATTTGAAATTAATAATTAATAATTAAGGTAAGAATTATTTCTTACGTAACTCTTTTGATATTTTTAAACATTTCTGAATAACCAAAATAGAATTGTATTTCTACTATTAATTCAGACATGGAACTTTTAAATCATAGTTTATAAGTATATATTGACTACTTTGTCTGAACTTTAACAAGCAGTACAATTATCATTAATCACCTAAAATCAACACCTGTGAATACATAAAAATATGTAATTAATGTTAAATTGGTTTTACTGCCGATGCGTCAGAAATTAGTTTTCCAATACTTTTAACCTATTTCCAATAACTCTTCGCACATTTAAAAACGAAAAGACAGCCAATTCATCGATTTTTGGTTTAAATTTATTATAGATTCAAAATACTCAATCCAGTATTTTTATTTCAAAAGTATCGTTAAATATAATTTGTGGCTGTTGACATGACAAATTTGTTTAAAAACTCAAGAATGAAAGTAAATTTTCTCTAATATATATATTTTTAATTTAGGTGCGTTGAACAATAACATCAACTACAATATTGTATTCTACAAAACTTGAAGGGATTAAAAACCAATTATTAGAAAAATTTAAACAAATATTAAGATTTGATAAAATAGAGGAAGAAAGAGTAATGTAGCCTTTCTAAGATTTAGTAATTTTTGTGCATTTTTGATCAGTAAAGCTCTAGAGATATCTATAGTAGCTGTAATTAATTTCAGTAGCTATTTTACCTTTTAATATGCTTTTTTAAAAGTGGATTTTAAAATGAATACGTTACTTTAATAAAAAACTACAAATTGGCCACTTTTCCCGCTTAGGCGAAGTAAAATGATCAACATAAAAACAAGAAGCAGAAGTAAAAGAATCGATTCAAGATATATTTAATCAATACGAGATAAAATAAGACACATTAATAATTGTTTCGTAATATTTAAGTATTAAATCATTACATGTTAAAGTAAACCGAAATGAGTATCAATGTGGCAAGTGAAGAAATGCAAGTGCCCAATGCAGACTGGAAAAGTCGAGAGAAAGCCTTTATCAGCAGAAGTTATTGCCCCGGACTTCATGTAATCTACGTGATTTAGTATTTTCAAATACTCATCATTTAAAAAAATTAAATCACACAGATCAAACAGCATAAGAGCAAAAAATTACCACAACATATTTTTGAGTTACAATTAAAAAAAAATTACACCATTTGCCTAAAATCAAAAATTTGAAAAAATTGTAAAATGTGTTTAAAAAAAAAATACATATAGCCTCACTCTTAAAATTTATAGACAATACAATCAGTATCTTCGACGACTTTCCCCCCCCCGTTCCTGAGTGGGCGGAACAGTATACAGCACAAAAAACTCAAATGGCTACGTTAGCCCTCACTGGCTACTTTAAACGTTCTTCCCTTATTTATGTCTATTTATAATCGAACTGTAAGTTTCTTGTTATGAAAGTTTTGGAGTTAAAGTGTTTTCCTTAAAAAAATACTATCTTTCCAAATTCTAGACATAAAAAATTTAACAGTTTCATTATTTGCCTTCATTAATGGCCGGTAAATTTCGATAATTATATCATTTGCACTAATTTTTGAGATGCATAAGGAAACTCAAAATTATAGTTTTTGAGGGATCGGACGATAAAAATTAGCAGATTGTTAACATTTCATTTTTAAGTATTATGTAGCTACTTCTTTTAATAACAGTTTTTGCTTTATATAACTGCAGAATTCCGTTATTAAATAAGAAGATTATTATTCGAAAATAGCATTAATTTTTTTAAAAAAATTGCTAACTTATTAAACAGCAATATACTTATGAATGATTATTCATGCGTTAATGGAATTTAAAAAAAACGCTTTTTTTATAGTAGCCGTGCCACGCGTTGAGATTAGTATGATGTTTATAACAATCACACAGCAAGGCTAATACGCAAATTTATACAGCATCGGTATGTATTGCAACTTTAAAATTGAACTTGCAGAATTAAAAACAAAAAACTTCATACAAAGCTATTTACAAAATTCTAGAAATAACATCTAAAGAAATGGTGATAAAAAAAATCATATTTACAATTTCTGAAACAAATTCATATTTATACGATAATGTACTGGATGCTGTTTCCATTTAATTTTAATGTTTCTTAAGTTTGACTTTTCATTTCTGTTATGTAAGCATAAATAATCTCAAATATCAGATACAACGCGCTTTCATTTAAAAAATATTAGATTCCACAAATATCGTGGTACATATGTTTGATTAAATAACCTGAAATCAAGATACAAAGATGCTGTGCATTTACTTAAATGAAATATTCGATCCAATTTTTTTTTTTAAAGTAAATGATACACAATAGTATACTTTACTTAATGAATAATTAAGAAAAGGGAAATTTATAAACAAAAGACCAATTATGCGAGTTTTTTGAAAAATGGCACATTGCATAATCAAAATTGTTATTAAATGTATACAATGAGCGTCAGAAATAAGTATGTGATGACTGATGATGTGTTTTTTTTTGTTTTATTCATCGGCGCCCGCTCTTGGATCACGTGACCAGCGGACGAGTGTGTGTGGAGAGGAAGGGGTTACGAACGCAGAGAGAGAGAGGTGTGTGCGGAGGTAAGAGGGAGACCTGCGAATGTTGAATGCAGGTTAAAAAGATTTTAAAAACATTATCCGGGAAAATCGGATATGTAGGTGCTTCGGGCACGAGATCGATCTGTTGCGAAAGAAGAGTGTTAGAAGTTCTTGTAAGAAATACGAAATCCGGATATTTACATATATATATTTAATTGTTTGTGCGTCTATGTTCAAGTCTTGCTGTGTTAGTCCATCTTGTGTGTTCCATCTGTCAAATAAACTTTTGTGTTTTTTTTGTCAAGCCGGATTCTTTGGATTATTTCAACATAAACAGGTGTTCCGTAGACTTTATAAAGAAAAATAGGAAGAGCGTATATCACACGCTCTCTTCGGAAGAACCAGAGGTAAGTGAAACCTCTTTTTATAGTTCTGGAAATAAAGTTGAAAGTTATAACTTTTGTTTATTAACTGAAGATTCATGAATATTAGATTAATGAATGTTACAATGATTCTAAAGAGATAATCGTATTAGAATTTAAAACGAGTATTGTTCTCAGTATGTTCTAGTGTATGATTATAATGAATGATTATATTATTTAGTGATTATAATTATTGATAAAGATAGTAATAGTTAAGAAAAAGAACATGTTTACAATTAAAGGGTTAAGAAAAGAAGACCTGGTCATTGTTGCCACAGAGTTAGGATTAAAAGTAGAGCCAGATCATAGAATAGTGGACTTAAAAGCATTAATCGAAGGTAGCGAACAATATGATAAGGATTTAGAATTCGTAAAAGAATTCCTTGTTACAACGGTATCAGACCGCATTTCAAAAGAGAAACAAGAAGCAGAGGCCCTTAAAAGTGAAAAGGAATATATTAATTCTGAGCAGAAAACAGCGTTAGAATTAGAAAAAACGAAATTAGAAGTTATCAAACACCAATTAGAAATGGCTAAACTGCAGTCTGAAAACAAAAATTCTGATAGTGGGGGGGATGGACAAAATCCCAAAACTAATTCGTTAGAAGCTCTAATTAAAAGCGTTAAGACTTTAACTATTGCGATTCCTACCAAACCTGAATCGTGGAATTTATTTTTTTTCTTCGCTCGAAAGGGCGTTTGAATTAAAGAATGTCGCGGAAGATTTGAAAGTTGAAATACTGTTTAATTTAGTAGGGGAAAAAGCTGCGCATTTATTAGTATATGCAAATTCAGATGAAATGAAGGATTATCAAAAGGTTAAAGCTTTAATTTTAAAAGAATTTCAACCCACCCCTGAAGCTTGTCTTCAAAATTTTCTTTCGGCAAAGAGGGCGAAAAATGAAAATCATATGCAATTCGCATCTAGGTTGAGAGCGAATTGGGATTTTTATTGCGAACTTAGAAAGGTAAATGATTTTGATGCACTTAATGAATTAATAGTTAGTGATAGATTAATGGATGCGTTAGACTCAGAGGCGCGAAGCTATGTCAAAATAAAACAATTAGATAATTGGTTAAAAGCGCGGGAAATTGCGGAATTATGCGATAACTGGTTTACATCAAAAGGTAGAACCTTTTCTGAGTTATATGATAAATCGACAAATTGTCGCGGTTCTGATGATTTCGGATCTGGCAAATATATTCCACCGCATCTAAGAAATAATTTTAATTCGCGTAATGATAGGAAAAAGTCTGTGTGTAAATTGTGCCGTCAAATCGTTCATTTACGTTTTTGTCCTAATAACAATAATAAAGAAAAAGAGAGGTCGGGAAATTCTCATTATCAAATGAAAAAAGATTCTACCGGAAAAAATAAAGACGAACGGTTGATAGCGAAAGTGACAGCTTTATGCTTTGAAAATGACGCAATAAGTACTCAACCATTGCAATACGATGAAATCTGGGTGGGGAAGCAAAAAATAAAGACATTAATTGACAGCGCTGCTGAGATTCCCGTTATAAATTCGAATGAAGTACCAGAGTCATTTAAAAATAATGAAAATTCATCAATTCAGTTGATTTCAGCTTTTGGCGAGCAAATTACTGCTGATCTTTTAACATTACCGGTTTCTCTAAACATCAGTGAATCAAATTGTTTATTTAACAGTGTGGATGTGTTATTTGCAGTGACAGATAAATTATGTAGTTCATGTATTATTACTCCGAAGGTTTATGAGTTATTACAATCATTGCAAATTGGAGAAGGGAAAAGAATAGCCGACAGTCTGGCCCCAACAAGTGAGGCGGAATCGAAAAGGGGGGATGAAAATTTATCGTTGGAAAAGAAAAAAGAACAAAATACGAGTGATAAATATTTATGTTTGCAGGTTGAAAATGAATCTTTTGAAGATAATTTGATTATTAATTGTATTGGAACGAAAAATGATTGCGAGGATTTAAATTCGAACCAGCATTCGGAAACGACCATTTACAGGGAGCAACAAAAGAATTGCGAATCTTTACAGGGGGCATTTAAAGATGCAAAACAAGGGAAAAATGGGTTTGTTATGGTGGATAATTTACTTTATCATAGGGAAAAGGTTTCGGGAGATCAAGTCATGCAATTAGTAGTGCCTAAAATTAGGAGGGAGGAAATTTTAAGGATTGCACATGAATCAATCTTTGCGAACCATCTTGGTATAAGGAAAACGAAAGAAAGAATTCGATATTCATTTTTTTGGCCAGGCGTGTCACGGGATGTAGAGGAGTATTGTAAATCGTGCAAGGATTGCCAGTTGCGAAGCCGGGAGAGAGCCAGTGATCAGATACCGATTCTTCCGATTGAAAGACCGGAGCTCCCATTTGACGTTGTAAATATTGATATAATTGGGAAAATTGAACCACCTTCGGCGCGTAGACATCAATATGTACTTACTTTGGTTGACCAACACAGTAGGTGGCCCGAAGCGGTTCCATTAAGAACAATTTCGGCTAAGGCTACTTGTGATGCGCTGTTAGAAATATTTATGCGGACAGGGATACCCCGCGTAATAGCAAGTGATCAAGGGGGAAATTTTGTATCAGGTTTAATGCAGGAATTTCATGCTAGGCTAGGGGCGGCTCCTAGATTTGCAACACCGGGACATCCACAAAGTTCGGGATTGGTTGAACGGTATAATCAGGTATTGAAACGCATGTTGCACCATATTATTCGGAGCGATCCTAAAAATTGGGATAAACACATCCCTTATTTATTATTTGCGTATAGGGAGATTCCTAACTGTACGACGGGGGTGTCGCCATTTAAGTTGATGTATGGAAGGGAGGCCAGGGGGCCATTGGCGGTATTAAAATCTACATGGTCGGGCGAAATTCCACTACCTATAAATCTCGGGAAAAGTGCAACCGAATACCTTCAGGATTTAAAAATTAACTTAGAAAAGGCGGCGGAACAAGCTTCACTAGTAGCGGAGGTTAAACAGGGCGCGTATGCGAAGTATGCGAATCGAAGGGCAATTTATAAGGAATTTATACCGGGGGAGCAGGTATATTTATTAATCCCAGACTCTAGTAATAAACTTTACGCTAGATGGACAGGGCCAGCCGAAATAGTGGCGAGGTGTAATCCCGATTCTTACAAAGTCAGGTTAACGAACGGAAATATTAAAAATGTTCACGTGAATAAGATAAGGAAATTTACTCCTAGGGTACAAGCAGTGGGGGTAATTTTTGAGAATGAAGAAGAATTAGGGGAAGTCCATCCCACCCCTAGTACAAAAGATAACTCGAACTATTTTAAAATCGAAGAAGTAAATTTAAATCATTTGGAAAACGTAGAAAGAGAAAAGATGTTAGATTTATTGTTTAGATATAAAGAATTATTTTCAAAGAAAATACAAATAGCAAAAGTTGGTGCACACAAAATAAGACTAAATGATAATGAGAAGAAGAAACCCTATGTCTATCGAATTCCAGAGGCCCTAAAACCTCAAGTAGACAAACAAATTCAAGAATTACTAGAATTAGGTTTGATTGAAGAAAGTGATGAAGAAGCACCGCATCCGGTAGTGTGCGTGATGAAGAAAGATGGTGCGCTACGACTTTGCGTAGATTTTCGGGCACTGAACGCAATCACCAAGGTTGATGATTTTCCTATGGAAAACTCTACTGATCTATTATTTAATATTGGCAGGGCCAACGTCATTTCCACTTTGGACTTACTCAAAGGCTACTGGGCCATACCACTAGAGGAAGAGAGTCAAAAATTAGCATGTTTTAAGACTCATAGAGCTCAATATCGCTTCAAGGTCATGGCTTTTGGGTTAAGGAATGCTGCTGCGACGTTTCAACGAGAAATCAACAGAGCGCTTTCTGAATACCAGGACTTTGCTAGAGCATACATAGACGATATAGCAGTTTTTTCCGAAACGTTCGCGGAACACCTGGTGCATTTAGAGAAGATATTTTCCAAACTATCACAGTTACAATTCTCCGTCAATTTGAAAAAATGTGAATTTGCAAAACCCCGAATAAAGTACTTAGGCCATATCATTGGGTCCGGCAGCCATCGGACCGATCCGGAAAAAGTGGAGGCCATCCGTAAGTTAGCTGTGCCTCAAACCAAGAAGCAACTAAAAAGTGTCTTAGGTTTGTGCAATTACTATAGAGATTATATACCAAAATATGCTGAAACAGCATATCCCCTCACGGAACTGACAAAAAAGGACAGTCCAGAGAATTTGTGCTGGTCAGTAGAGCATGACCAGGCGTTCAACGCGTTAAAAAGAGGTCTCATCGAAGCGCCCAGTCTGCATACTCCTATTATCGGGTTACCTTTCATCATAGAGTGTGATGCATCTGCAATCGGCATCGGAGCTTGTTTATCGCAGAGAAGAGATGGAGTAGTGTATCCAGTAAGTTACGCCAGTCAAAAACTCACCAAAACTCAACAGGCATGGCCAACAATTGAAAGGGAGGCCTATGCAGTGATCTGGAGTTTGAAAAAATTTGAAACGTGGATTTTCGGCTCACCTGTGGAACTTATTACGGACCATAATCCATTAACTTTTATCACCAAAAATGCCCCTCAATCTTCAAAGCTGCAGCGATGGACATTAGCCTTACAGAAGTATGACATTAAGATTTCGCACCGCCCGGGTGCCAAACTAATTAATGCTGATGCATTATCACGCTTGGACACTGTGTAAGACATTCAACAACTTTTGAAGATCCCAGTGTTTGAACATTCCTTGAACAATATACTTTTTTTTCTTTCAGCAACTCTTAATGTCCTGTTTAATGTTTACTAAGTTTTGTGTTTTGCCTTTTGTTAATTGTATGTTATATTGTGTATATGAAGTATTAATTTAATTCTATTTTATATTAGCAGATAGGAAGAATCCCGGAAGACGTGCCTTCTCCGGATACGGTTGTATTTGTGGTGTTATTTTTTATATATACATGTTATAATTTGGGAAATCATTGTTAAATAGTGTAACATCATCAGTCGAATTCCAGATTTAAAATAAGTGTGTACCATATTTTCAATCTTGCGTGGGGGGTGTGATGACTGATGATGTGTTTTTTTTGTTTTATTCATCGGCGCCCGCTCTTGGATCACGTGACCAGCGGACGAGTGTGTGTGGAGAGGAAGGGGTTACGAACGCAGAGAGAGGGAGGTGTGTGCGGAGGTAAGAGGGAGACCTGCGAATGTTGAATGCAGGTTAAAAAGATTTTAAAAACATTATCCGGGAAAATCGGATATGTAGGTGCTTCGGGCACGAGATCGATCTGTTGCGAAAGAAGAGTGTTAGAAGTTCTTGTAAGAAATACGAAATCCGGATATTTACATATATATATTTAATTGTTTGTGCGTCTATGTTCAAGTCTTGCTGTGTTAGTCCATCTTGTGTGTTCCATCTGTCAAATAAACTTTTGTGGTTTTTTTGTCAAGCCGGATTCTTTGGATTATTTCAACATAAACAGGTGTTCCGTAGACTTTATAAAGAAAAATAGGAAGAGCGTATATCACAAAGTAAACACTCATTTTTCATACATTGAAAGTTTTATTACTATTATATTATTAACTTATTACAAAATACAATGTTGTATAATTAAGTAGATCCTTAGAAATTGTTTAATATATTATAAGCATTAAATCAAAGGAAAGTACAATAAATAATAATTCAATTTAAACCAAAAATAAAAACAAAGTGAACAGAAAATAAGGACAACTAAAATTACACGTAAAAAAGGAATTATTCTCTACAGCTATTATCTTTATTATTATTATTTTATTTTAATTTGCGTTGTAGCAGCTTATACACTTATTCAACTAGAATTTTTGTTGAATGAGATTATATTTTAGACGATTCTAATTATACTGTTATTATACTGTTATTTGACTTGTTTTCAATTGAAGTGATTCTGATGTGGCGTATGCATTGGGTCAGGTACTTAATGAGGAAGTCATGACACTATATTTAAGATAAAACACAAGCTTATCGAAAGCAATATCAGAAAGCTTGGCTAAGTGGAGCAGGGGAGCTTAAAGTAATGATACTAAAAATATATGGTGAGCACAGTGGACAGCTATCAATTTAGCATGGAGGTCTGACCGAGGGAGTGAAACGGCTAGGCAGATCTCAGGATTCAGCAACGCTGTGCAGTGTGCACGGGTATTGTTCTTAAACAATAAGAAAACCATTCGTCAGATTTCCCCCACCACGCAGGAAGAGGATTAGAGGAAGAAAGATTAATCGTTCTTTTAAATAGTAGGTTTGCCTAGAGATGACCTATTTCAACAGCCATTTTGATGCCTGAATGGTTTTTAAAACTTTCCTGCAAAGTTTAAAATGTTTATGCTTTCGGTTTGTCTGGCCGTCTGTCTGCGCTCTAACTCCAGTAAATATACTCGGATTGCCATGAAATTTTAGGAAATTATTTATGTCTAACCTAAAACGATTCCTTTTGAAAATGAAGTTTCTAGCATGATTACTTTATTTACAGGGACAGTCCAAAAGTTAAAACACACTATTTAAAAAATCATATATTTTTAGCTTATAAGGCAGCTAAGCTTTTTCAGTAACTGCCATAATTTTTCATTGAAACTTATTAACTTTTATTCCTGTAACATCTCATAGATTTTTGAGATAATAGTTTCTCACCATAAGTTTATTTTTCACTATTATTTTCCTAAAGCATCATGTTGATTCTAAAAGATAGTGACGTTCATTCAGTAGGAGAAAATAGGGGTATTTTTCTGTAATTAAAGTGAAAGATATTATAGTATTGGAAGCATTGCAACTTAAGCTGTCAAGAATTTTTTCGACATTAAGAATTTTTTACAATGAAATATGAAAATAGCCAATTGCTGGATATTTATTTAATTTAGTCTTCTGCAAATACCCCCTTTTTGACTATCACAGTATCCAATCCAACAGGCCAAAAAGGTTAATTTTTTCTTCTCTAATTTTCTTCTCTTCTTGAAATCAATAATTTATAGTGTTTATTTAAAATGTTCTTGGGGGAAAAAATCCAATTAAAAAAAAAAAAAATGCGTATGTAGTGTTTTTTTTTAAATATTTTTAACTTTTTCTTCTTTCTTTTCTTTTTCTTTTTTCTTTTTTTTTTTTTTTTTTTTTGCTGCAATCAAACACTTTTGGAAAGTTTTTATGGAAATTACTATACGCGAAATTTTTCTAAGTGTCTTTTACGATAAGAAATTTATCAAATATATTTATTTAAATTATTAAGTATTATAATATGTAATAAATGTAATAATTATATTATTATATAATAATTATTAATATATTGCTTTAATTAAAATATCATTAATATATTTCTTTATTTCATTGTAATGGACTTGTCCTTGTTTCAATAAAACAAATAGCTCCGTCCTGAATCATATTTCCCTTCTAAATTTACTACAGGAAAGAAAAATTTTTAGGCACAAATTGAAAAGTGTGTTATTCAAGATGTTACTTTAAACAGTTCCAGGAAATATTTAAAAAATATATTCATTGAGTTAGAATTTTAATGTCTTTCCCTCGTCTGTGGTGGTTAAAAATATAATTTGCAATCAAAATCACATCCTAAAATTTCTCATAAATTTTTTATAGAAATTTAAATGATTATTATTCTTATTTTAAGTGGGGTAGTTTAAAATTGAACTCTAAACAATACTTGTCGAATTTCAAAACTTTTTCATTTATTTAATGAAAAATATAGTTTACAGTACTTTTTTAATATTAATTTTTAAAATATAAATTTTAAAAGGAAGTAACTTATTTTAAAAATTCATATATTCAAAATATTTTTTTTATTTCCCGAAACATAACTATTGTAAATTAGTCAAAAATACATGTTCTAAGATTGTGCTCTTTTGTTATTATTATTATTATTATTATTATTATTATTATTATTATTATTATTATTATTATTATTATTATTATTATTATTATTATTATTATTTCTAACTTATACTAATTTGATGCTGATAAATACTTATGAATACAAATCCCATTTGTATTCATATTTTATTTTTTACGTCCATGTTTAATGTACTATAATTTATTAAATTCAATAATTCATCATATATTGTAATAATATTAATGGTTTTATATATATATATAGGTATATACATCTATTTGAAGTTATAACTATAAAATACATTGCTTTTTGATGGCATAATTTATCTTTTGTAAGGTTTGCTTCGTAAAAATCAAGGACAGAGAAAAAAGAATTAAAAGCCAAGAAAACTAATCCACATCATATAATCTTGAATGATGTCTATATATATATGTATACACACAATAATATTCTTTAAAGGAATCTTAACTGTATTTTAATTAAAGCGTGAATTTTTTGTCGAAATTGAGTCGGTCCACATTGGGCCTCACCCGCACTGTTTTCCTTGATATTTGTACAGGCCGTAAACTGAGAAACTATGAAGAGGCCGAGCCAGGCTCGGGCTGAACTTTTAATTTTGACACCGGGTCGAGTCGAAATAAATTTCTTTCGGGAATGGCTGGGATTTGAAATCGAATAGTGTTTTTCATTTTTGGTAAATAAAATATAACCTTTTTAAGATATAAGAGATTCTTGTCAAATGGTTGCAGCTATTTCTTCCTTGCGGTCACTTGCGGAAATCTATTCAAAACGCTAACTTTCACAGTATTTTCATAAATTGATTGTATCAAAAAATGATGTCGTTGTCGCCATTTGATTACGTAGTTTATGAATAAAAATATCTGATGCGTTTTCCAAAAAAAAAAAAAAAAAAAAAAAAAAAAATTGAATTCAGAAATGTATATGGAAACTAGTTCCTTTAGATTTGAGAATGAATTTGGATTTGAAATCTTTAATAAAATGATATAGAAATATTTTCTTAAATCTGCTTTTATTATACAGCTTCAAAAGTTACGATGCTTTTAATTTTCTTTTATTCTAAACCTAATTAATTTTTTATTTGAATGTTAAAAATTTAAAAATTATGTAAAGGAAGAGAAGAGGATTTAAGATTCTTTAAAAAAATCTTAATTTTACGATAAAAAACTGAATGTTTTAGAAACAGTAGAAATTGTGAAGGGGCCAGAACTTTCCGGCCCGGTTTTCACTGATTTGTGTGCAGGTCGGACCGAGCTTTTGAGTTTTATAATGAGCTGGTCTGGGCCCGGTCCTGGAAATTCCAGCCCGTGCAGGCCTCTGATTGTTTAATACAGCCTTAATTTTTTGAAAGAATAATTCCCCTCGATAAACAATGTGAGGGGATTAACTTCCCTATTTCCCACCTTTATACTTTATCATTCAACCCCCAAAACTAATCAGAGATACGCCTTATCAAAAGCAAAAATTATCTGAAATTCGAAGCAAATCCGATAATTCTGCATAAAAACTCATTTATGTAATTTGAAGGGGCAATCCCTAATTACTTCTTTAATGCTTAATCGTTAATTTTCCAAAACTATTTAGGGATTTGCCTTATCAGATAGAACCCGTATCCAAAATTTGAAGAAAATCGGATAAATCTGCATAAAAACACATTTATGTAATTTAAGGACGAATATGAATCGTCTGTTCACCTTTATACTTAACCAAAGAACCGCCAAAATTATCAATGTACAGCCGTAACTCATATCCAAAATTTCAAGCTAATCGGTTATTTCTGCATGGAAAATGCATTTGCCTAAATTAGGAGCGAACCCCTTTGTTTTTACCCTTTATACTCAACCAATGAACCCCGAAATTTACGGAGGTGCCTTATCAGAATGACCGTATATCCAACAATTTATGTCACAGTACAAGATATCCTACTATTTATACAGTTTCCAGCATTATTTATGTGGCACAAATTGTCGGATATCTCGAAAACGTCTCATTTACAATGGGTGATTACATTGAGTTTTTTAATCCTCACAAATATATCTTTTCAGCGATACCACTGTCGTTAAAATCGAGACTAAATTTTTTTGCGGTTCCCCTTTAAGGGGGCTCAAGGATTGAAAACTTTTCAAAAAATCGATTTTTTTTAATGATCTAATTTGATTATTCATTTAATTCTGAACTCAATGCAAAAAACCGCATAAAAATATTTGCATTTTTAACGGATTTATAAGCATTTATGTATCAACACTTTCATAGCCGCATCCATATAATTTCAACTTTAAGTCGCTTTTTCTGAAAACTTGATTTTTGATGACTAACGCCAAGATTAAAAAAAAAACTATTTGATGGAATGGCTTATTCTTTTTTTCATGCATATAACATTATTATCTAGATTTTGAATTAATATATTTTAGATAGTTTAATATTTTGAGTATTTTTAATGGAAAAAAAGTTGTATTTTTTAGGGTTTTTTTAAATTTTCAACTTTGAGAGATTTTTTAATACTGTTTTTATTAAGTGATAGTTATATCCTTAATTTATAATCTAGATTATGATGTTATATGCATGCAAAAAAAAAAAAAAAAAAAAAAGCCATTTTATCAAATAGTTTTTTTTTTTTTTTTAAATCTTGGTGTTATTCGTCAAAAATCAAGTTTTGAGAAAACACGACTTAAAGTTGAAATTATATGGATGCGGCTATGCATAAGTATTGATACATAAATGCTTATAACTCCGTTAAAAATGCTAATATTTTTATGCGGTTTTTTGCATTGAATTAAGAATTAATTGAATAATCAAACTATATCATAAAAAAATAATCGATTTTTTGAAAATTTTTCAACTCCTGAGCCCCTTTAAGTGGGCACTAGAGCTACGTGACATAAATTGTCGGATACCTCGAAAACGACTCATTTTCGACGGGTGGTTCTATTAAGTCTTTTACTGCTCACGATCAGATCTTTCCAACGATACCTCTTTCGTCAAAATGGGTGACTTACACTTCTTGCAGTTCCCTAGTTAGTAGAAGCAGTTTGTTACTTCATTTAAAATAAGCTTAGTTTCTAATTTCTAGCTTCCCAAGTCCTAAATAATTTTATATACATTCAGAATTGAATCTTGGAAATATAATAAAATAATAATCTAATAATAATAAATATAATCTTGGAATAAAATAAAATAAAATAAAATAAAACAAAAAAAAAATTCTTTAAAAGCGGCCAAATAAACTTTTTAAAACTCGGTTTACCTCTATTATATTTTATTTTTTATTGTTGAAATGAGCTCTTAACTTCAAAATCAATCTGAGCCTGTAGGCCAAGCTGGCAGGAATTTTTAAAAATTTGGTATGCTAGTTTCTTTTAAGGACGAAATCTTTTAGTCACGAATCCAAACAGATTTGTTTACTAATGCTAAATGAGAAAAATGTGCAAAAGTATCTCGGTTACATTTCAATATTTTTATATAATTTTGCAATGGATAGCAAAAATTGGCCTGTACAAGACATTTTTTTACTTCTTCAATTTCGATTGGTGTTTTTTTTTTTTTTTTTTTTTTTTTTTTTTTTTTTGAGAATGCTTTAATATTTGAAACTGGTTTCGATAATCAAAGTATGCTCATTCAAATAAAATATCATTTAAATAAATTAAAGTATACTCATTAAAAACATCTGTAAACAAAAACAAAAAAGTAAAAACGTCCTTTGTACAGATCGATCTCATCTATCCAGTGAAAAAAAAAAAGTTAAACATCGAAATGTAACCCAGATATCTTTATAAAAATTTTTTATAGGATTAGCATTAGCGAATGGGTCTTTTCGCTTGACTGAAGTAGCCTCTTAATGGCTTGGAAGGCGTAAAATCGTTTGGTAATCTTCGACAGAGGAATAAAATGAAAATAATTCTTTGAAAATGCAATAAAAGATGACTGTATAACAATACTTGTGAATTAACTCGCAGGGACTAGTTTATGGTTTTAATCATTTTTACCTTCTACCCATATATCCCATTTTTTCAATATGTCTGTTAAATTGTATTCCTAGAAACTTTTCAAATTATCGGCACCTTATATTTATGATATATTAAAATATGGAGCATTTAGTTAACAGATACCCACATCCTCTCTCTGCCATATATATATGTGTGTGTGTGTTACTTGTGATTTGCAATGGCTCCATTATATTTAGTATGTTTTAAAATTTACGGAGTTTTAATTAAAAAGAAACACAATGCATTTATTAACGCTAAAAAGAGAGAAACACTACAGTCACATTCTGTTTTCTTGAAGAGCTGTTTAAAATTCCATCAGGCTACAAAATGGATGCCCGTTACATACTCCTTACAAATTCACGCCAATGCGCTAATCCGGTTTAATCCAAAGGTGACAGCTACTTCGCACCCCGTCTGACAGTCCGGCACTCCCTTATCGACAGTCCCCCCGTGCAGTATGATGCGTCCCCGATCTCAGGGCTGTGCATCCATTCAGTAAAAGAAATGAGGTCCGAATTTACGACGTCCCAGCGCAAGTGGTCAGGGCTTATATGGGCGGGGCACCTATTTTGGTCCCCTGTTTTCTGAGAGAGGGAAGTTGCTCTCTCCGACAATCATGCATTCTGTTCGGTGTCTTTCCTGTTGAGCGGTTGGAACAATGGGACATTTATGTACGACTATAAAATTAAGCTGCGTCCGCGTAACTCTATTAATCAAGCCGAACTCGTAGCAATTAAATATGCAATTTTTTGGTTTTCAAGTACAAGTTTCTCATCGGTTACAATTTATTCGGACAATCAATCGTCTGTGATTTCTTTGTGTAATCTTTTTCCTAATAATTATATTGTTTTAGAAATTTTTAATCTTTTGCTACAGATTCCTAATAAAAAAAGTCTTCATAGGTTGGATCAAAGCACATATTGGCCTTATTGGTAACGAGAGGGCGGACGCATTGGCTAAAGAGACTATTGAAAAGAACAACGCGGATCTTTATTTATTGCTTCCTTATCCAAGATCAGTGCTTAATGTGATCTGCCGAAATGCAGTTAATGAGACTTTGCAGAAAGACTGGGAGACTTCAGAAAATGGGAGAGACACATTCTTAATTTTTAACAAAGTTAATCCCGATTTTGTTTCTCCAAACAGAGTGGTTACTTACTTTCTTTCAGGACATGGCAGTTTCCCAGCTTATCTGAAAAAGATAGACAAAATGAACTCTGATAAATGTATCTGTGGTGCTACAGGTACTCCAACGCATTATTTGTTTGCTCGTTGCCCGGAGATGCCTACTTATTTTTCCTTAAACCGTGATCATACACTTCGTTGGAATTTGCGGAGGGTTTTGTTGAACTATTCTTCACTTTGTGCAATTTATAATAAACGTAACGCTTTATACTCGTTTATCAAATATGAATTTTAATGAAAGATCTTACTGGACGATATGACAGCCTTTGTTAATGTTCAAGAATTATCTAACTAGACTCTAATTTTTGTTTTTCTAATTATTGGTATTAACTATGTATAATGTTTTTATTCTATAATTGAATCTTATGTTGGTTCGCCATCGGTTTATTATTATTATTATTATTTGTATCTATAATACTGTATCTGTATTTTTTTTACGGCATTTGATGTATCTGGTCAACACAGGGGAACTTCCACCGGAGTGTAGTATCTTTGCCTAACGGTTGGTGCTCCGGTGGGTGATCTTGTTCTCTTGCGCGGTTGGAAATATTTGACTAGGATGAGAGTAGCCGCCTGGAGATTGAGCCGATCTATTATAATTGCTATAAAGCACTGATGAGTTGCCGATGAATCGTCATAGAGTGCGCCCTTGGTATTGACGTCGAGCCACCGTACTATAATCGCCATAAAGTACTGATGAGCCTCCGATGAATCGTCATAGAGTGCGCGCTGGCATAACCCCAATAGGTTGAGGTCTGCCAATGCCTAAAGTTCTTCAGACACGATTTCTTCTATAATTCCTTGGCTATTTGATGTATGAAAAGTATTTTCTTTGTAGGATGTTCGGAAGGTGGCTATCGAGATAAAATAATATTTTTTTTTTTTTCAGAACTTATGTTCCATAATTTGTAATAGACAGTAGCGGCTGGTCAGGAGGTGCTGCATCAATTTATTCACACCACTAAAATTGTACGGTAATTTCAGTTTTATTTAACCAACAAAATTTGTCGAATAAATACCATGAAAGATTCTGTTAAATTTTAGTGGTGTGAAAAATCATATGCAACACTTCCTGACGAGCCGTTACTGGTAATAGAGCATCTGAAAGCTCGTAAATTAATTTTAAATATGTATTATTTAGATATTATTTATATTTCATATTGCAATTTTAAAATATATTCTTTTTTTGTATATGTAAATACTTGTAAATAGATGTTTTGGTTACATTAACTTTAATATCTATTCAATTTCTATGGGATGACTCCCAAAACAACATGGAATAGACTCTTTTTTTTAGTTATTTTATAGTTTATAGCTGATTAACAGGAACGGACTTCTAAGTGCCAAGTTGTCCAGACTTCATACGATAAGGGCGCGGCGAAAAAATATCACAACGTTTTGCTTTTTTTCTTGTTAAATCTCACCCCTTCTAGAAGTGATGATCATGCGTTTTTTTACACCTGTAAAATCAACATCCATGAATCTTTCAGGCAGTAACCCTTATCTATAGTGACTTAGTGTAGGTAGTTTTTTTAGTAGCCTTGCAACTTCTCCAATCAGGTCTAAAATTCACCAGAAACAGTTTTGAAAATAACATTAAAACTGAATCATCTTAAAACTTTGTAATATAAATTGATAGAAAAGGGGGGGGATAAAAGGGTAGGAGGACCAAATTGTCAATCTTACTTTTAATAAAATTGCAAAGAGTAGAATTATAAGGCGGTCTACTGAATTTGTTCACAGCAATATTTTTTTATCATCAATATTGGTGTGAACAAATTAACTGAATGTGAACTTCTAAAGGAATATATCTAAAAGCATGTTAATTTTAACTCAATAAAAAATGTATTTACAAATAGGGAAAGGATTTTCACAAATATATCTGCTTATAAGTATTATCACTCATGAAAATAAAATAAATACGCACGGATATGAAATATTTTGAGATATTATACTGTACATATAAGAAACAAATAAATGTTAAAAAATATAAAAAAAATCAAATACTTTGATAGAGAAATAAATATTTTCAAAGTATATCTATTTACAAGATGAAATTTACAGCACCGGATTTTACAAAAAAAAAAAAAAAAAAAAAAAAAAAAAAAAAAAAAATTATAAATCAATAAATAAAAATTTTAAAAAGATCTTTTTACAGGGATGTCATTCATAAACAATGGGAATAAACATGCAGTACAAGTGAAATTGTAAATTTGTTCTGTCGTATGAACGATACATTTAATTATTACAAAAGTTGTAAATAAGAGCATAATTAAAAGAATAAAAAAGAAAAAAAAGTACAGTAAAAGAAGTACCACACACTTATACCTTCGGCAAATAAAAATCTGTCTAAAACGGAAATTTGATAGGTTTTATGGGGTTCCGTTTTTTTAGGTTTTACTACGTAAGATATTGTTTGTACTCAACATGTTCAGCTTAAAAAATTTAGGCACCCCTCCGTTCAAAAAGCTGGTTACGCCTATGTAGTCTTTCGTTTTAGTTTATAATATTGGATTCTTATAAAAAAAAAAAAAAAAAAAAAAAGTCAATAAAGATCTCTCTTTTCCTTTTTTGGATTTTCATAAAATCGTATCGATTTTTAGATAACGCAGAATTAGCCACTTTTAAAAGTAATCGTGTAACTTGGTTTTTGATTTTATAATTTAATAACAGAGGTTCATTTTAAATTAAACTGTTTGCTTCATTTTCAAAAATAATTTCATTAATAATTTACTTTCTTGAAAAATAAACAGAAGCTCAAATATTTATTTTTGTTATTTATACTTTTTTACCAATGAACATTGAATCCAACCTTGTTATTGACTATACACATCATCGGTGATAGCGCGTTCTTCAACAAAGTAAGATTTTTAATATTGAATACCTCTAATCAGAAATTAGATGAAAGAATGTAATTTGATACGTTATTAAGATTTATTGAATAATTATGTAATTACATAATAAGGATTTGATACGGGTACGGCATCCACAAATTAAGACGTGAGTACGTTAGTAAATTGTTATTTATATCATCTATCAACTTCAGTATACTTTATTAAAACACCAATAGAGAGGCAAGAGGATTTGGAACTTACCCTTTTCTAATCCTTTGGCTAGTGACGTATTGGTGTAATCCATATTGATCCAGTTGGCGTAGTATATCTACATTTGTCATGCTTATTAATCTTTTGATAATTTATACAAAAGCACAGCATTATCTTATTATAAATCTTTCGAGTTGAACAGAGGCACATTATTCGTAATTATAAGCAAAGAATACTATTATACTTAACATCACCTAATTTAAATTGTAATTTTATATAAAAGTCTAAGAGAATAGCAAAAAAATCTTACCCTTATTATCCATGATACTACATCAAGTGAGAGGATTTACATCATAAGAATAATAAAAATAATAATAATAACAAATAAGTTTTAAGTATTTATATGAGTGAATAGCTCATAGTATTTCATCATTTTTTTCAAATTTAATAGCATCACGCTATTGCGTTAGATTATTTAACACTCTTTTGTAAGTTCTTCAAGGTTATTTGACATCAAGAATCAGAGAATTTATAGCCTTTTTTGTTTTATTGTAATTATGGAAATGAAAAGAAGTTACTTAATAATTTATTTCCATTATCTACTTCTTAATTTTGTAGTTTTTCTTGTCGTTTAAGTTCAATTTAGCTATATGGACTTGGAAAAAGGATTTGCGAATAAGTTTGATAAATGCATCGGCAATCATCATATTCGTCGGACAGTATTTTAATGTGATTGTCCCTTCTTGTTTTGATTGCTGTATCAAATGAAATCTAATAACGATATGTTTACTATTGCACGAATACTTTTCGAGTTCTACCATTTTCTATCGTCGACTGATTATCTTGGTATATGTCAATTGAAAATGTCTGTGGAATGTTAATTTCATCGAGTAATTTTATTAGCTATTTTATTTCCAGTGACGCACTCGCGGCAGATACATCCTCAGCCTCAGCGGATGATATAGTTATACAATTCTGTTTTTTCATAGATCAATTAATGTGAATTTATCCTAAAGGATAGAGATTTTCACAGGTGCAATTTTTTGATTCTACGTTCCAACCCCAGTCGTCATCTGCGTAAATTTCTAGTTTTGCTTCTATTTCTCTATCCAATGCTAAAATGTTGTTTTTTGTCGAATTCAAATAACTGGATATATAATATGTTATAGCATTCTAATATTTTTTTCTGGGTGTTTTATTTCTTCTGCTTGGAATACTCAACGCTGCACATATTGTGTTGTTTGATAAAAAATTAACTTCATCATTAAAGAGTGTGCAATTTGTTTCCATCGGTGTACTGCGCGTTGCCATCCTGTAGATTAAATTTATAATTAACTCTTCTATTTTTG
Source organism: Maratus speculifer (assembly GCA_964019185.1). Classification (NCBI taxonomy): domain Eukaryota; kingdom Metazoa; phylum Arthropoda; class Arachnida; order Araneae; family Salticidae; genus Maratus; species Maratus speculifer. The sequence continues at coordinate 118,888,920 of OZ025291.1, forward strand.
AAGTTTGGTTTATTAATTAACTTTGAATTACTTTTCGAATATTAATGTAGATAATTACTTATGTTACCGAAAATTTTCAGTTCGTACTCTTGATTTAAGATCACGATTGTTTTCTCCATTATTTCACCTTTTCATACAATTAAAATAACATCACCTTTTGTTATTCTATGGGTTGTATTTTATTCCTTTTTTCTCGTAAATAAATATGGTTCGATTTTACTCTGTGCTAAATTCATACTTTTTAATGTCTGTGATATTTTATTATGCCACTCTTTCGCTCCTTGTTTAAGTCTATATGTTGCTTTTTTTAGCCAACAAATTTTTTTCCTGATTCGAATCAACGAAACCCTCTGGTTGTGACATGTACAGTAAAACCTCCGAAGAGCGGCCAGCTTTAGGACTGAGTAAATGTGGTTACTTCTTAGAGGTGACCGGTATATGGAGGTTTTGCTTCAACTTATTAGAAAAATCAAACAAAAATATTTAATTCAATAAAATACTTCAAAAAAGTATAATTTTTAAATTATTTTTCACATTAAAGAAATCAGTTAGTTTCATATATTTTGTATATTTAGAACTTAATTTTTTTTTAAGCGACAGGATCTGTGTACGAATCTTCGTCCTTCTTATTTAGAGCAAAAAATGTAATGTTTCGAACATTTGCGAGGACTTCTTCTTAAGACTTTAGTTTGGTTTCTTTTTCAATTTCCGCTTCATCCTCACTTAAAATTGCAGCGTCCTCTTCTTTCATCAAATCCTGAACCATTTCCGGTATGCTTTTCTAAGTGGTTGATACTGGTAAATGATTATCAATATAAATAAATTTATCTGGCGTTATGATGGTAATTTTTGCTGCTTTAAATAATGCGTCTGATTCACTATCACTATCGCTAAGATCGTTATTTGATTGTTTTTCAAAGATGTTACCTACATAGAGGTCTTTTAGAAGGGCAACCCCGTTTAGAATACAATAAACTAACTTCATTTTTCTTGTGTTTATCAATACAATAGCAAACAGAACTGAGTGAAATACCCAATTGATTAGCAATTTCTCTCTGAGACATAGGAATTTTGGAATAATAAAGAGATACAATTTGACGTGCTACTTCTTCATTGACTAGATTCATCAAAAACAGATTTTTTCTTTAGTTTAAACGCTTTTTTATAGACTCTGAGAAAAAGGAAATGAATTTTAACAATAAAATTGTATGAATGTCTCGTTTTAACGGCCAGATTACGAAACTAGTCGTTGGGGGCCACCGTAATACTTACCCATTATGGATATGCATTATATAATATGTGAAAATAAAATATGTGAAAACTATTTATAAAATGCATTTCAATTCAAAAACAAAATTTAAACGTATATTTAAATATTTTTAATGTACATAGTAATGCTCCATTAGTGAATTGCTGATGAACCCATTTCGCCAAATTATGTAAAATACCAAACTACACAAGTAGTACTGGATTGCATAAAAGAAACATCATTATAACTCCAAAAAAAAAATAATCATATTACCTAGAAGTTTACTGCTTCAGATTAAGCGTTTGAAAATTGAAGATTGAAATTTGAAGAAAATACAGGGTCATGAAAAATCGAAGGATGTGGAAAACAGGATTACAAATATCTCGGTAACTATTAATTCGACCGACCTCGTTCTTGATGCAAAATTTGTGTTATTTTGTTGCCTTTTACGTCCTTTCTTTAAAAAAAAAAAAAAATCGAAAATTTTTATGTACTTTTCATCAGAACGAATTTTTCGAGAGTCCGAAAAGCAGGATTCCGGATAATCGAGGTTCTGATATTAAATAGGCTTCGTCCTATTCTTACTTACTAAGTACATACAGAATTTTACGTCTCTATCGCTATTTGTTCGTGAGATAGAGCGTTTACAGACAGACAGACAGACGGACGACAATTTTTTTTTCTAAAAATATGTTTTTCGGAATCTCCAGTATCTGAAACTTGTAAATCCGTCAAATTTTTTTTTTCGATTTTCAAAACGATTGCAAGATTTATCCTATACTACGTATTAACTGGTAAGTAAAAGTGGGCCACAATTTTTGGCACGACAGTTTTTAGCTTGTCTGAAAGAAATAGCATCGGAGGCTAAAAAAAATAATGAACACAGGGGCGTGCAAAGAGAAAATTGCACCCGGGAAAAAGTTTTATTTTTGTGACCCGCTATCCCATCTTTTTCTTGTGACAGGCCAAATAATGACATTGGTAATATAAATCTGGTGCCCCTTAAATTTCCGTATCCGGAGCGACCGCCCCCTTCGCACGGCGCTGGATGAATAGGTGCAATGTCGCAATTTACAATGATCTCGGCTTCTTTCAGTCGCCGTGTCGGAGAGAATGTCCCTGGCCGCGGCCGGTTTTCAGAGGTGACGGTATTCGGGGATTTGATCTAATATTATTTCAATACGACTCGTTCCGTTCTATCAAAAAATGGCCGGTTGTTAGAGGTAACCATTAAAGGAGGTTTTACTGTATATTTCTTCCTCAAATTCTCCATGTACGAACGCGATGTTGATATCGATATGTTTAGCATTTAAGTTGTGGTGCAACGCTGCATTAATAATGCTCTTATGGTCATTGATGAAAGAACTGGTGCACAAGTCTCATAATAATCCTCCGTATTTTTTAATATATCCTTTCGCCACTAAACGTGCTTTATTCTTTTGGATTTTAAGTCTGTTGTCGTGCTGTAGGTTACAGGTCTACTTACAACCTATTATTATCATCCTAATTGGTGGAGGATCTACAATTGACCATTGATACAAAGTTTGTGCTCACTTTTAACGGGAATTTTTTTTTTTTTTTTTTTTGATCTTTGAACACTCACGCAGTGTTTTATGATCGTTCTGTGTGTTCATACCTTCTATTGTATTCATCTATAAGCTTATTTTTCTTGAAGTTCATTTTATTCCATGGTTTCAAGACCGTAATCAACGTTTCATAAGACTCAGGTAAGGAACATTGCACTGTAAAAAAAAAGGGTCGATCTACTAAAAAAACTTTAGTGATCCTTGTAATTACTAAAAAAATTTTAGTAATCTTAGTCGGTTACTAGAAAATCTGTAAGAATTACTAGAAAAAAGTTAGCAATGGATAGAGTTAATAGTTTTAAAATTTTAATAGCTATTACTAAAACTCACTTCTTGTGTCCTTGATAGCATAGTGGTTATAGTAACGGACTCCATGCTAAAAGGTCCCGGGTTCGATACCGGACACCTTCAAATACGTCCCGAATGTATGTCGTGTAAGTACTCGTTAAGAAAGGGTTTATGAAAATCCTGTCACAGGAGGTAGCAATGTTTGGTGCTGCTATCTATTGCGGTTTTTCCGAAACATCTATCGCTTCAGAAGTTTGGATGCAGCTCGAAGGAAGCTCCTGTCCTTCGGGCGCACGTAAAGGTTATTAAAAATAATTTTGGAGCTGTTGCTAAAATTTTCTTGGTGGCTCATACTAAAAATTTTTAAGTTAGTTATACAAAAAATTCTTTTGTTCACTTTACAAAAGAAATGCTTGTTTCTCTTGCAAAAAAAGTTTGTAATGGTTACTAAAAAATTCTGTTAAATACAAATTTACTAAAGAATTTTTAGTAACCTCTTGAATTTTTTTTTATAGTGTACAGCAGGGCAGATATATGGCGTCTCGATTTACTTCATCTATTGCTTCCAATTTGTCTTTTATATCCATAATTTTCGTGATTTGATTTATTAGATTTAAGGTAGTTTAATACTATAGAAATTTCTCAACAAATTAATTTGCTTCATAAATTTTGTTTGAATATTTTACGTAATGCGCGCCATCTTCCTTTGACTGTTTGTAAATTAAGTAATTTGGTTGTAGTCAATTGTAAGGTTGATGAGTGCTCTGGATTTTTTTTAAATCACTTTTGGACCATGCATTATTAATTGGGCTCAATGGATCTTTTATGAAAATCTGAAAAATGTCTTCTTTGGTTTATAACATTTCAATTTTAAATTTTCATATCGAGTAATTCGTTGCAGTAGGCTTTTCAATTAATAATTCCTCTTTGGTAGCAGCCATTCTGTATTAGTATATTTATTTGTTTAATATTGTAAAAATTCTTTGAACAAAAGTTTTATTTGTTTTTATTTGTAAATGCTCCTTTATATATGTTAATCGTATATAATTTTATTGTGTAATATGGTTCCGTTTATGATCAATGTACATTATCATGTTACGGATATTGCATCTTCAAATTAAGAAGTGGACACATTTTCAAACTGTTTATTTATGTCCTCTGTCAATTTATTTAAACTTTATTAAAACATATATAGAGAGATAAGAGAGTTTAGAAGTTACCTTTTTCTAATCTTTTGGCTTGTGACGTGTTGGGATAATACTTATTGATCCAGTTGGCATAGTATATCCACACTTGTCACACTTTTTAATACTCTGAAAATTTACGCAAAAATACTGCATTATTTTATTCTAAATCTTTCGAGTTGAAGAGAGGTGTGTTGTTAGTAATTATACTCAAAAAATGCTATTTTATTTAACGTAACTTAATTTTAACTTCATATAAATTGTTTAACAAAAAACTTGTCCTTCTTACTCATTTTACTATATCACAAGAAGTGAGGGAATTTGCATCCAAATTCTTAAATTAAAAAAACTTTACCAAACGTAAGGCCGCAGTTTTACATTTCTATCACGTTCTGTTTATTTATAGACTTTTAAAATTCATTAGTCGTTTTGGGGACAGACCGTCTGTTTATACACTGTTAACCCTTTGAGCTCTGGTGGGTAAATTTCTTCAAAATTCCAAATGTTACATTGGCACCAGTATTGTGTAAAGAAAAAAAAAATCGGTTAGCAATATACACGAAAAAATGCATTAAATCATTTTCAAATAAATCTGGTCGAATTTTCTGGTGTCATTGTGAACACTTCGGAATTAAATTAAATGGTGGAAAATTCTACCATCAGAGCTCAAAGGGTTAAGAAACTTAGATACCAGAGTTATTGTAAATATTTCTGCTACACTGTAAAAAAAATTCAAGAGGTTACTAAAAATTTCTTAGTAAATTTGTACTCCACAGAATTTTTTAGTAACCATTACAAGCATTTTTTTTTTTTTTTTTTTGCAAGTGAAACAGACATTTCTTTTGTAAACTGAACAAAAGAATTTTTTGTATAACTAACATAAAACTTTTTAGTATGAGCCACCAAGAAAATTTTAGTAATAGCTCCAAAATTATTTTTAGTTAATTAAAAATTATATTTAGACTTTTGAAGCGGAAGATTTTCGGCAAAACCACAATATATGGCAGCACCAAACATTGATACCTGCTCGATTTTGACACGTTTCTAAAGGGGAGGGAAAGTCCAGAGATCATTACCCATGGTAACTGCTACGACAGGATTTTCATAATCCCTTTATTTAACGAGTATTTACATTGCATACATCGGGTGCATATTTGGTTGCGTCCAGCATCGAACCCGAGTACTTTCAGCCTGGAGTTCGGTGCTATGACCATCAGGCTATCCAACCACACCAAGCGAGTTTCAGTAATAGCTATCAAAAATGTAAAACTATTAACTCAATTCGTTGCTAGCTTTTTTCTAGTAATTGTTACAGATTTCTTGTAACCGATTAAGATTACTAAAAATTTTTTAGTAATTACAAGGATCACTAAAAATGTTTTAGTAGATCGACACTTTTTTTTTTACAGTGTATTAATTATTGTAACTCGTATTTGATTTAGTTAGTTAATACTGTAATTTTTAACTGTGATTCTACGTTACAATGGTCATATTATTTCGGTACTACTGAATTTAATATACACTGCTCAAAACAGATAGAGTAGGAATGGTTTTAACAAAATTACGGAAATACTTATACGCCATAAGTAACATAAAATAAATCATCCATAAAATAAAGCCTAGCAGGACACAGAAGAAGAAAACTTCATATGTAAATAGAAGCTCATGACGTCAAAAATCAGATAAAGAACATAAGAAATCCGGATGTTGCAGAAATGTCTGTTTTACTACCTTAATTGTGAAATTTCATTGCTTTGCTTATTTTTATTTATTGTTTATTTATTTACAGTTGAGAAAAGCTGACTTGAAAATGTCTCAACAACATGATTTACCAAAATGCATGGCATGGCGTGTTATAGGTTGGCTTGAATCCGGGGAAACACAATGAAGGTGTTGCAGAGGCTGTTGGAATCGCCAGAAGTGTCATTGCAAGGCTGTGGAATCGATTACGAGAAACAAAGAAAGTTAGATGTCGACCAGGACAAGGTCGGCCCGGTCTATACTGTTAACAGCTCGTCGAAACAAAAAAGACAATGCTACTCAACTGCAAAGACAGTTGCTCTTGGCAATAGGATGAAGAGTGTACAGCCAAACATTACTTAATAAACTTCATCAAAGAGGTCTCTATGAATGAAGGCCAATGGTCTGCTTTCCGTTGATCTCATGCACCGTGCGGCCAGAAGAAGAACGGTTGCTGTAGATAGAGATTGGGAACAACATGATTGGAGCAAAGTGCTGTTTACAGACGAATCCCGATTAAGTCTGGAGTGTGACACCCGACGTGTTTTGATATGGAGGAAAAGGGGAACTAAAAACAATGCCGCATTCATTCGTGGAAGGTCACAAAACAGACGAGGTGTTTTCATAGTTTGGGGTGCAATCAGCATAGGTGGACGTACGGACCTGCTTATTATTCGGAATGGTACTTTCACAGCTCAAAGACATGCAGACGAGTTATTGAAACATCATGTCATACAGTATGTTGCAGACATTGGAGATTCTTCTGTTTTTCAGCACGATAATGCTAGACCGTCTGCAGCTCGTATTGTGGAGAACATGCTTGAAGCTGAAACAATACAGCATATGGAATAGCAAGTGTTCTCTCCTGACCGGAATCCGATCGAACATGTTTGAAACATGCTCGGACGAAGCATTGTTGCGAGAAGAAGGCCTCCTTTTGCTGTCCAAGACTTGGAGATTGCACTTCTTAAGAAGTGGAACAGTATTCCCCAAAGTCTTATCAATAACATCATCGCATCCAAAGAAAACAGATATGCGGCATTCCTAGTTGTTCGGGGAGACCACACGCCATATTGAAAATCTTGCATCATTTCAAAAGAATACTTTTTCTTATCATTTACATGCATTCAAATTGTTGCTCTAGATTATCTTTTCACGTTTTTCCCATCTTTTCAAAGAATTAAAGCTTATTTACAATTTTTAGCGTTTTTGTTTCTAAATTACGTATTGATACGTATGTACAATCCATTTTAGGCAAAACATGACTATCTCGCACTGTTTTCTTAACTTCTTTGCTTGCTCCCGTAATTTTTGTGAGCATTGTATATAATATTAATAATTTTTGCCTTCGTACATATTTGCACAAAAATGCAACAGCTGTTGCATCAAGATCTATATTTTTATGAATTTAGTTATCGTATGAACTCATTTGTTAGCATTGATGTAAAGTTTCAAACTTGTTCTATTAAAAATATTTTAAATTAACATTGAAATATTTAAACGTGAATTGACTTTTTTTAAGTAATTATATATCTTTTTCTTTTTTTGTTTTCTTTATTTATTTTTATATTTATTTATTTTTGCTGATTTTATTTCTGGCTAGAACACATTTACACCAGCAAACATATCGGAAAATTTATTAATTATGTTTTTTAGTTATCAAAATAATTTAAAAAATAATTTACATCGACAGATTTCAAATTATGAGTAAAATGTCAAATTCAGACGCCCAAAATCTATTAATTAATAAAGGAAAAATATCTTCTTTAACTAAGATACAACTTTACATTTTTAGTTTTATTCTACTAAGTTACTTTTACTTAACCAGGTGGTTTAAAACATTCACTAGTTGTGGTTTTTAACTCAACACCTGGAAAAATAAATTTCAATTTCGAATAATTATATTTAATCTTTTTTTAAAGGAACTGCAGAAATCCCAGATCCTGTACCTAATTCCATGTCAGCTCTTGCTGTATTTTCCTTTAAAACAGACAATTTAATAAAAGTAGGTTCTATATATTTCCTCATTCATGGGGTTTGATCTTGGGGGTTATGCAACTCCATCTTGGGGATCCTCGGCATCAACTCGAGAGCCTCAGAGTCTCTATAGGCGTCGTTGTCTCGCGGGTCACTGGAGTGACCTAAGGAGGGGGGGGGGACCAAGCCAAGGGACCGCTCGGATCTCTTCGAGTTTTGGGTGATGAGCACTGTCGCATATCTTCGTCCAACATTTGGAAATGTAAGGAGTGTGACGTGCGCTGGGCAGTGCACGGCTCAAAAACCCGCAGCATCCAAAAGTGCGAGGTGAAAGCGTAGTCGACCCTGATAGTAAACCCAAAGGGTTTGCTAAGGGGACTTACGTAGGGACCTCGGGCCTTTCTAGGCGTATATCTGGAGTGACCTGTGAAGGGGGAACCAAGCGAAGGGTCCGCTCGGATCTCTCCGAGTTTTGGGTGATGAGCACTGTCGCAAATGTTCGTCCAACATTTGGGAACGTAAGCAGTGTGACGTGCGTTGCGCAGTGCACGGCTCAATGACCGACAACATCGAAAAGTGCGAGGGAAAAGCGTAGTCGACCCTGATGATAGATCCAAAAGGGTTTACAATGGAGACCTACGTGGGAAACAGGCATGGAAAGATTTATAATGAGCTTTCCGGGCATAGATCTAGAAAAAGCAATTCCCGTCCTTTTAATTTTAAAACATTTAACGTAGTGCTGACCAGTTTTTTTAAAAAAAAATTATTTCCATACATTTTGCTTAAGTGGCTTTTTTTCTTTCGCAGGACGCAAAGCATTTATAAATCTATACATATGAGTTAAATGTACAAATTTCCCATACCTATAACGTTTTAATTTGCTGTTATTAACATCAGAATGTGCTGTATTTACATGATCGTGGATATTCTGTTTTTGAGAATAAATCTAATTTTTTTTTGTGCATTTTTTTGTACTTGGAATTTTATTTACATTAGAATTTTTATATCTAATTTCTGAAATTTCAATATTTGCAGTGTATAAAGCTAAGGCTTTCTGGAACAACTTTTTTTAAAAGTTAAGTGATGAACTTGAATTATTAACTTCCTCTGAATACTTTCGTTTATGAAACCGCGTAAAAGTTGTAGAAATTTGTATTTAAAGTATCACTGTAAATGAAAAAAAAATGCCGTATTCTTTTTTAATTGATTAGCTAAATTTTGAATATATTCATTTTTATTTTGAGCACATTTCCTAAATTTATCATGCTTATTAAATTTGTTGGGAACGAGGCTTAAATACTTAAAGGAGTCCAAGATACAAAAATCTTAAAATTTTCTATAAAAAATACTGCATTAAAATTTTCTCTGTTTTTTTTTCTGCTTAAAATAATGTTTTAAAACTATTTCTATTTTAATTAAAGAATGAATTATAAATTTTTTCGTTAAATTTTTTTTCCAGATCTAAAGTTTCAAGTAATAATAGTCACGGAAACGACTTCTTGTGTAAATGTGTTTTTCTTGATGTTTTTTCATCGTCTTTAGTATTTAAATTTTTATAAGTCAAGAACCATTAAAGATAAATGTTTCAAACTTAAACCATGTCTTTTTCAAATTTACTTTTACTTTGATTCAGCAAATTAAAAAAAAGTTACTTTTGAAAATATGCTTTTTATTTAAATGTTACATCAATTTCTTTAAATGTTTACTTTAGTTATTCCTATTTTTTTTTACTTAAATTAATATTAAAAAAAATGCTGGCTTTTTACTATTATAATTAATATAAGTATTAGTATTTACCATATTTTTTTAATTAAAACTGACATATTTTGGTTTTGATTAAATTAAAAAACTTAAATTTTACAAGTTATATTTCGAGTTATAAAGATCTTAAGTTATTTCCCTTTTTAATAAACTTTTTATTTCAATTTTTTTTAGATTAGGAGATGTTTTATCAAGTGATTTTCTTTACATATGGTTAAACATCGAAAAAAATTAAAAATTACCACAATACTAAATTAACACAATAAATAAGAAATATTTTAAATGCGTCCTTTGCCCCCTTAAGTAAAATATAAAAAAATCAGAATTTTTATCAGATTTACAATCTTTATTTACGCATAAATTATAATAAGTTATACAATTTGAGTCCCATGCAAGAAATTTGTATAATTGTACGATTTGTTTTACTTTTTTAATATCAAGTAATATATTATGTTCTAACCTTTTTACGTAGGTTGAAAACGATTCAATGGTATCATCAAACTCTTTAAATTTAGTGAACATTTTCATTTATTAAATGCATCAAAAGAGAAATATATAAATATAAGTTTTCACTTAATACCCCCGTAAATATGCAGAAAGTAGTTATTATGTCAATTCAGGATTAGAAACAGTAACAGTTAGTTGAAACTCCAAAGTTGAGCCATTGTCAACGTCTACATGATTTTCCAAAAATAATCCTGGTTAGCATATTTTATTTTTTTCCCGTCGCCATTATAATATATATAGTGATAGTTTAACATAGTGATAATTTAACATAGTGATTATTATAAAGCTAATTGAAGAGGTAGCACCAAAATAAATATTTAACGTATAAAGCTAATATGATTTATAAGGCTAATCGGAGAGGTAGCACCAAAATACATATTTAACATACAATTACAATATAGGCTTACGAATGCATGTTACATTACCCAAGACATTCTAGTACTGATATTCTATTTACTTTTTGCAAATTAATTTTCAGGAATTGGAGATAAATTGTCTGGAGTTGCAATCCATACATTTTAATTTAAATTAGAAGCACCATATACGTTATTTCAAACATTTTACTTTCGAAAGAAGTCGAAAGTGAGATTTTTATGTGATATTTACATTTATTATTTTTATTTCTTGAATTTTTTTTCATGGTAAACGTATTTTTTTAAAGTTTTTATTTACATAATACAAAGTGCTTAATTTTGACATTTTTATGCTTAATGCAGACAATATTTATACGAAATAACATATCTTTATTGTAAACTATTCTTATTAAATACCTCTGAAAACTTTGTAAGATATTCATTGTAGTTACTTATATGTATGTTTTTAATTCACTATGTTTAATTTTCATATTATTTTTTCTACTTGTAATTTCATTTTAATTATGTATATATACATGTATATTTGTGTGTATTTCCCTTTGTGTTTTTCTTTTTAGTCGTTTTTTTCAGTGAACTACAATTTTCTGTTATGTAAATAGCTTAAAGACTGGTTTACAGAAATGATTTAAATTTAAGTTTTTAATAAATATTATTCAATTTAATGAAAATTATAATGTAATTTTTTAGATTTTATGCCGTAACAAAGAGTAAAAATTTGCTACTGAAAGAAGAAAATAACAATGCAAAAGCATTATTAGCATCTCAAAGTTTTTGTATTTCATGAAAAATATGCGTCTGTGATATTTCTTTGCGGAATCAATGGAGAGTAGAAGATTTATTGACGCAGTTGTAGATAAAGCGTAAATCTTGTAAAATTTTGTACCTACATAATACTTCAGAATAATATTCTATCTTTTAAAAAAGAGGAAAAAATACTGTCATATTAGGTTTAACAAAATTTAATCAATGTGATACAGAACTTTTGTACAAAGAATTGTATATTGATTTTAGCAGTCGACAAAAAGAGAGCTAAAATTAACTGAAGAATACCAATAAAATAAGAATCTTTCCTTAATATGACTGAAGCTTCTCTCGATTACATCTTTTAATAAGTACACTAGCGAGCTATGCCCGCTAGCTGGGCCACTTTTTCCGAACGAACCTCGATATTAAGCAGTATATAATAAGCAAAAAAAATCATTTAATAAGCAAGTCTTGGTGTTCGAATCCTCAAGCACAAAAAATAGTAAATTAAAGAGCTATGGTTGTTATGCGCCCATTATCCCGTTAAAAATATGTAATTTCGCACAGTGGGCGCTATGCGCCCACCGGCGCTACGCGCCATGGTCGCCATCGTCCCGTTAAAAATATTTGGTTTTGCACGGTTGGCGCTGCGCGCCCATAAGACATTTTCTCGTACTTTTTGGTTCATCAGAAGCAAACTTTTACGCAGATTCTGTATATGTAATCAGTTTTTTCTACTTTAAAAACTGTCTGCATGATGGTTTAAGAATTTAAGTTTGGGAATTGAGACATTTTTCGTTCCGATTCCTAAGGGGTTTTTAATTCATAACTTTTTTAATTTTGGTCCCACGGTCTCAAAAATGCCCGAAATGACTTCCCCGGAATTTTTCCAATCGAAAGACACCTTCGCGACTTCCAACTCGCCCGCGTTGCGAACTGTAATCGGCTTCAAGCAGACAGACAGACAGACAGAGGCGCACGGATTTTATTAGTATAGACTAGCGAGCTACGCCCGCTAGCTGGGCCACTTTTTCCAAACGAACTTCGGTATTAAGCAGTATATAATAAGCAAAAAAATTCATTTAATAAGCAAGTCTTGGTGTTCGAATCCTCAAGCACAAAAAAAAGTAAATTAAAGAGCCATGGTCCCATTCAAAATATGTGATTTCGCACTGTGGGCCATGTGCACTTGAAAAAAAAGATTGTGGATAGGAGCTATGGTCGCTTCGCGCCCATAGTCCCGTTAAAAATATTTGGTTTTGCACGGTGGGCACTACGTGCCCATAAGACATTTTTTCGTATTTTTTAGTTCATCAGAAGCAGATTTTTACGCAGATTCTGAATATGTAATCAGTTTTTTCTACTTTAAAAACCGTCTGCATGATGGTTTAATAAAAAACGCGCAAAAAAAGTTTCGATAATCTTGTTTTATTTCTAAGTTCAATATTTTAGCGAAAACTACGGTAAATATTCTACGGCAAGTCAAAAAAAATGATGCGAAAAAACACGCAATTAGCGCCGGTAGAAAAAGAGGTTTTCGGCTGCTTCTTCTTTTAGCCAAAGGGGAAAAATTCATGTCCTTCACCGCAAGGTGGCGCAGTATTCTGCTTCGGAGCTCCGTTTGGGAATTGAGACATTTTTCGTTCCGATTCCCAAGGGGTTTTTAATTCATAACTTTTTAAATTTTGGTCCCACGGTCTCGAAAATGCCCGAAATGACTTCCCCGGAATTTTTCCAATCGAAAGACACTTCTCGCGACTTCCAACTCGCCCGCGTTGCGAACTGTAATCGGCTTCAAGCAGACAGACAGACAGACAGAGACGCACGGATTTGATTAGCATAGATTCCCAAGGGGTTTTTAATTCATAACTTTTTAATTTTGGTCCCACGGTCTCGAAAATGCCCGAAATGACTTCCCCGGAGTTTTTCCAATCGAAAGACACCTTTCGCGACTTCCAACTCGCCCGCGTTGCGAACTGTAATCAGCTTCAAGCAGACAGACAGACAGACAGAGGCGCACGAATTTTATTAGTATAGATGTATATGGAAAGAGGAACATAATATTCATGTCATTTATTAGAACGATGTTAGAATAAAATCGCATATGATTTGACCAAAAAACATTTATTATGAGAATTTTTTTTTTTTTTTGTAAAAAAGAAATTTTGTTAAACGAGTTTATTTCGCTATTGCAGTCTTATTTTAACTTATCCTTATAATATGAAAACAGTAACAAGTGAAAAAACGCAGCACAAGATAATACATGCTATACATAACACATAATACAAAATAATACAAAAATAATCTTAATACATGTCAAGATAATTGAAAGCTGTCTATGATTTCGATTTGTCTGCCTCTTCTTCTTCATTCTAAACTATTACTGAAAAATCACGAACTTTAATTACACAAATCGGTGATTTTTTTTTTTAAATTATTGACATTTTATATTTTTACTATTAAATCCTAAAATGACTTTCATTTTTAAACATAACGTCAAGATTTTTCCCAAATCATAAATTTCAAGTTTAAAAAGTCAAAGAAAGAAAGAGAAAATTTGATGCTATAAAACAGAAGTAATGATTGTGCTTTTTAAATGTTAGCAATTGATTTTCAATGTGCTTTTGAGCTCTGAACGTGGCCTCCATTTTTACCATCTTATTAGGCTTTTCGTAAATCGTAATTTTCAATGTTTAAAAATAAAAGCAATGGTAAGCAGCCGAAATTTTTATCCATATCCTCTGGAATAATGCATTTTTAAAGCATGTATCTTGTCAATATAAAGAAATTTTACAACAATTTATTGAAAATTTCGTAACGCGCAACATGTAATTTTTAGCTAAATTACATTATAAATCTGTTTTTTTTATTATAAAAAAAAATTAATAAAATCAATGTTATGAATATTTTGTAAATGTGGAATTAAATTAAATTTGCTTTTCCCCAATGTATCTTGACAACTGATAAAAAACAAATGAAAGCACCAGATTGCTACATTAGCTTGCAAAATCTATATCAAACACTTTCAGTTTACCTTTTATAAAAATTTATTAAAAGTATATACAACAATGTTTGGAGAACAAACAGATTTACCAAATACCATAATGTTGATAACATAGTACAATATATAGTTTGTGACAAATCATACGATTGTAAACAACATAGTATACCAAGTATTCAGTATTTATAACATGCAAAATTTTGAAGTGGGTGAAAAAAGTCCGGGCCATGTTTCGAACCAGGGATGTATTGGATGAAGCCGCCAATGGTCTTCCACTTGAGCCATACCGGGCAAATATTGGAGGACTAAATCACTCAACTAATCTTATACTATCTGGTCTCATACTTTGGATCAGCTCAACAGAATGGTATTTCTCCATAGTCTTTATGTACCATGGTATCTCCATGGTACATATATATAGTACTTAGTAAATTCTGTGGTGCTGAAAAAGTACTTTTTTTTTACTTATAAAGTCACAAATTTTATCTTAATTTTAAATAAGCTTTAGATAACTGAGATTAAAAATAAATAAATATTAAATAAATTAAACAAAAATGAAGCAAAATTAAAAAAGTTAAAATGATCTATGTGTATTTTATTCGAAAAAATGACATGCATACACTTATGTTGTTATTTTGTAAGAGTATGTTAATTGAAATCAAAAAAAAGAATCCTGGCGAGAAATGTAGGAAAACTTTGATTATTATCATATACTTATTTTTTTATTACTGGAAAAAACAAGTCGGAGAAAAACAAAGAAGAAATACTTAGTATTTTGACCTATTCTCGGTAGAAACTTTCTGACTATTTTTACGCATACATATAATCTTTAACCTTCGATATCTGAGGAATTCAGCTTATTCTATCTAATTTTAGTTTTCTTGCAAATAAAGTCATCCCAAAACAAACTTAATATAACTAAAGTGATTTATACGTATTTTCTTGAGGTTAGAAATTAACACGCAGATGGTCTGTACTATCCAAATCATACTTGGAGATGTTTTTTTTTTTTTTTTTTTTTTTTTTTTTTTTTTGCTTATTCCGTAGTGATGTTTTATATAATGACTAACAAACCCGTCTGGCCTTGGACGGTCTCGTAGTAAGAAATGAAACGCAAATTCCTATTAATGTATATTTTAAACTACATTTTGTCTGAATTTATATTTTTAAATTAAAAAATGCAAAATATTATTGGTTTTGAACCATAAAAACTCTAAAAAAATTATAGTTCTTGTTGTTCAAACTCTTTGAAATTTTTAGGAGATAAAAACATAATGTTTTTGTTGGGTAGAAAAATAAAAAAAAAATATTCATATGTAAAACTAAAAAAAAATCGCAATTTTTTTTCTTTTTTTTTAACAATTGGTGAATTTAGCATGAAAAACTAATTGTTCAAATTCATTGCGATTTTCGGCCGTTTTAAATATAACAGTTGTGCCCTTCATGATAAAAAGTTATGAAAAACATTGGCATCTAATTGTAAAACAAATGTGTTTTGTTCTCTCTCTTTTGTTTTCTGGATCGGTTCTATTGGCATCTATCTATCTATGTTATGAAGGCTAAACATGCACTGCGTAATAAAAGTAGAAGAACACTAGACTTTTTTTTAATGAAAGTACAACTGACTGAGTTAAAGCAAAAATTTTGATTTGTGTAACGTCTTACATGTATATTAATATAAAATCATAGCGATGAAAAATAAATTACGAAGAGAATTTGTTTTTTAAAACATTGTTTCTGTTGCTTACATGAAACTCAATAAAATATGTAGAACTACGCATAAGCATTTTATATGAAAATTAAAGTATGCGTAAGAACTTTCCTTTCCATTTGCCTTTATCATCATAAAGATTCTATTTGGCATTCAATCATAGAGTGCTTGTATTTTATTTTGTAAAAAAATGGTCCAAACATCCTTATGCAAAAACTTAACAACGCATTAACACCGTTTTTCGCCATTGTTTAGAAGACGAATCAATGTCGCTCATATATTTTCAACAGGTGAGGGTTTTTGGTGGATATGGCAAAACACGGAACTTATTTCTTTGGAACAAATTTTCAACACCGATAGTTGCGTGAATTGCTGCTTCATCTTGTTAAATTCGAATCTTCTCCACCGAATTCTGTAACATAATGAAGAATTTCAGATTCCAATAACAGGATGAAATCGTTATGATTCTGTCTGCCATTCCAAAAAGACCACACTCGTTCTTTCACTATATTCGACTAATAGCCAGACCATCAAACTCCCCTCCCCTTCCCATATGTCGAGAGGAATAAAATTCTTTCTCATTCTTGATTCAATGGCAACAGAATTGATATCCATCAGAACCACTTAAGTCGTCTTTCTTTCATATGAAAAAATGACAAAAGTCCATACTGTGGTCCAAGACATGGAGTATCGCCCAAGATAATTGGTTAGCTACATGCATTTTTGTCTTTGGATAGTGTTGTCTCTTCTTGGAAATGAAGACTCTGCACTTTTCATGTAGTTATAATACAGTTTGACGTGACACATCTGTTAACTCTGTTTTTTTTTCTTCTTAAATCAAGATGTGCGTTCTACACGAGTAAAAAGAGCATTTATGACACTGAAATATTTCTTTATTGAATCAAAAAGCATCAGTATAAATAACTTGGTATGTTTTTTAATGTTTTTCAAAACATAGTTGAATCACATATATTTTTTCTGCTTATTCATCATCTAAATTCTTCTATTTTTCTTTTTGCCTGAACGATAAAATACTTGAACGAAACATTAATCAAAATTCATAAATCATAGAGCTCATTTTTTAGCTGTCTTAAACGCAAAAGATTTGCTTTCTCGAAATCAAAAAATACGGCAGTGTTTAAATAAATTTAGTAAATGCTTTAACATATATTTCTGCTTATTTAAACATAGTAATATATGTTGCATATTAAATTATGCTTTCTTAATATAAAATAAAAATTTAAAACAAAGTTTTCGTTTCTGTTTTAATGAAATAATTTTTTATTATTCATTTATTTACCATGCAACACATTCTACCGATGTCTTATCCTGAAAAAAAATATGTCGTATATTTAAGCAGTATAGTTTATTATGCTACTCGCAGATTTAATTGGCACTCCCAGTCTCTGTTCGTATTTGGCAAGAAAAAATAAGAACATGACCAAGTTCAGTTTACTGATGGAAAATTGACCCGAGACAAGTCGCAAGGCCACTTGGAATTCATATGTCCAAAACTAGATCCAAGCTGCATATTTTACAAAAAGCAGCAAGAAAATAAAGCCAAGATTTAATTAAAAAGCGTAAAAATAACACATTATTGACTAAAATGTAAAAACACATCGCAATAAAACAAATTGTATTGTTCTAAAACAAAACCTCACATCTGAAGAATCACTGTCGTCACAGGCTTTGGTGGCAAAATAATAGAAAACTAACCTAAACTGTTAACAAATTCTGTAAAAGCACAGAAAATAAAGCTAGACTCTTTGTACGTTTAAACTAGTTCTCAATTAAATGTATTTGATTGAGTTTCTAGATCATCATTTTAAAGATATTTCCCTCATCTTACATCTAATTCCTTGAAGGGATTTAATTTCCATATCTTTATTTAAAAACATTTTTATCTATGTTAAAACTTGTAATTGAAAAAACACACTTTTAAAATTCTTTTGCAATTTCATTAGATATATTAAAAAAGAAAATTTAGTTTATTTATTTATTTATTTACTTAGAAGAATTTAAAAAGGGAAAAATCTCTTTAGGAGTTAGTGGGGATTTTTATCAATGACCAGATGATAAAAGACATACTGTATTCGCAACAACAACAGCTTCTATAGTTCAGTTATTAAGGTATCATTTCGATCTCAAGAGGTCTCAAGTTCAAGCCCAAGGGCGGATAGATGTAAAATGTGTAAAAATTAATTGATGCGACACTTAAATTTACACGAAAAATTAAAAATGTTTGAAGTTACAAAAGAATGAGTGAATCTTTAATTTTGAAATCTAAATTAAATTACTATGATTAAAAATAAATTTACAGAATCCTGTGTATTTTTAACAATGTTAATTTACAGAGTTTATTCTAAATTTTCCGAATAATTTTTCTGTTATTTAACACAATCTCGATTTTTCTCATCTCTGTTATTTAACACAATCTCGGTTTTTCTAATCTCTGTTATTTTACATAACAATTAAGATAATGGATTATCCACAGATTCTTTGTAATTTCATAGAAAAATTCTTAAGAGTGAAAACATTTCTTTGCTGTATCTACCTCCACACAGTCTTAAATTTTTCACCTTTTTTAAAGTGTTTAAAAATGTTTTCAAAATCAATAATGATAGTATTATTATTTAAAATCGTATGAATGACAAAAAAGAGGCGTATTTTTTTTACTGTATTATGAAGTCCCAAAATGTCTGTGCGTAACGCATAAATCATTTTGTAAATGGCAACGGTTTGAGATTTTAAATGAAATTTCGTTTTAGCAAATTTAATTTATTGGGAATCGAACCCAGGTCTTTGGCTTACAAGGCCAATGCTTCAAATCCAAGCTTCTTGTAAACCAAGGATTCTGGGTGCAATTCTCGTCCTGGGCAATTTTTCGCTCAGTTGGAAATATTCGATTCGTATGATAAATTTACCAATCAGTTTGATTGTATTGAAATATTAATATATCTACGTATCCATAGATATATGTAGTACCTCTACCTGTGGTTTATTCTGTTGATATGTCTAACTGACAGATTAGATGTTATGACCAATAATATTATCGGAGAGAAAAATTTCAGCCGGTTGTCGTCCAGTTAACTTAAACAGTAAAGAATTGACCTTGTAAGCATAGGAACTAGGTTCGATTTCCGGTCAGGGCAATTTTTCGCTCAGATGGAAATATTCAATTCATATGATAAATTTAAAATTCAGTTTTATTTTATTAAAATAATAGAATATCTACGTACCCATCGTTATATGGAGTTCCTCTACCGGCTTTCAAGCTGTCTAAGTGGTAGACCAGATGGTTTGACCAATAAGGTTATACCAGCAAAAAATTCCTGCCGATTATCGCCCAGTTAGCTTAAACAGTAAAGAATTGACCTTGTCAGCCAAGCATCTATGTTAGATTCCCGGTCTGGGCATTTTTTTGCTCAGTTGGAAATATTCAGTTCGTATCACATTACACGTGTTTGTTGCATCATCAACTGATTTTTAATTCAACGATTAATATTTTACTAATTATTTATTTTTATTAATTATTCCAATTATCATTTTAAAAATAAATGTTACACAAATATGTACAATTTACGAGTAGTATGATGATTTATACAATTCATCGAAATTTCATCGAAATTCATTGGTAGGCGATATAATCAATCGAAGGGGCACTTAAATTAAAAGAAAATCATGAAAGCAACATGTGTTGGCGTACATACAAATCAGAATAGGATGTTTTAGGAAATTCCATGAATTTATCATTAAGAAGTAATAGTCAAAAAAATTTTCACTCACTGGCTAACAGATAGATGCACATTTTGCAAAAATAGTCAGCACATCCAAAAATGCATAGCTTTGGTAAATCGATCAAAAAAATAGAAGTCGAAATATATCTTATTTTTACTATTTTCATCTTATGTTTGTAGAATTTTGCGATCTGTATCCGATATCCAAATAATAGGCAATTTTTTTTTCATACACTACATACAACTTAGTTCCAATAATTCTTCTAAAGTTGTGATAGAAATGTTTTGATATTTAATACATAAATTTTCTGTTTAGAATTTTATTGAAATTTTCAGCTCAATACTACGATTTAGTCAATTTATGTGCTTCGTGATTTTTACATTTGTTTAACAACAGCGTTGTATTTTTATAAACTAGGGATCTCTTCCCTCTGTGAAATACGCTTCTGAACCCCCCTTGTGCCTTTGAAAGTAAGTTAATTTGAAGGACTTTTGGACATTTATGAAAAAATAAATAAATAATAATAATAATAATAATTGTCAGGTTCCTAGAAGACATCTGCCCTGAATTAGAAAGGAATGACATTTCCTCATCTGAATATTTTTATGTATTGTTAGTTGTGTATCCGTGAAGCTTTCGAAATACCTTTCTTTCTTTTCTTATAATGACAAATGACAGGTGGTTATCCAGGCGCAGGTGTGCGGATGACGCACTCGTTGCTGAATGAAAGTGATGACCACGGGGCATGGCTCAGCTGTCATTTAGTATTTAAGTGATGTGTAAATAGTAGATGTCATGACTCAAGGTTGGTATGCGGAATTGAACCAATGGAGGAACTCTAAGAGGCCCTGCTGGGGGAAGGAAGATCTCTGACAAGGTCAACTCTGGACGGAGAGGTTGGAGACAGTTCTCGCTTGGCGTTGAGACCGATAGGTCGCTCAGGATTTGTGGTCCTGTTGGATAGTGTATATTTTGAGCGTGGGACAAGGCGTCCCAGTGGATAGTGTTATAGGCCGAGAAGTGAGGCCTAGTACCCTTGTGTATTGAGATTCTGCAGTAATCTCTGATAAAGCGTATCTAACGTGCGTTGAGTGTGAGGAAGAAAGTATAAGTTGAACGCTACACAACCAACGTTTATTGTAGTTAATTTAATGTTGAACCGGATCATCTATATCCGAGTTGTAATTGTAAATAGTTGTAAATATTGTTTCTTGTGTACATATCTATATCTTAAATAAACTGTTAGTTCAGTTCATTAACAGCGTCAGTGTTAGTTTACCCAATCCTCACAGCAGGTGACCGATATCACCCATTAATATCGGTGGTGGCAGCTAAAACTACCTAGGACATTCTTCAAAGTTTTGTGAACTGAGAGGAGCGTCCGACAATAATAATAATAATAATAATAATAGTAATAATAATAATATGGATTTTTATAGAATTTCAGATTTAGATTGCTCCGAATAAAAATCTGTCCTGATTTTGCTTTTGGTGTACATTACTCAACAAGTGGTCCCATTATGCAATTTTTTAAAAATACTTTCGCATTAGATTTGTATGAGAAACTAAGTCATAGATTTTGTTCAAACTTCAGATTCAGTTATAAACTGACAAAAATCATGTCTGACTAGATTTTGGAGTAAATCAGCCAATCGGCAGCACGGCTATGCTGCATTTTTTGGAAGTATTAACATGTATGAGATAGAAAAAAGTTTTGTGGTGGCCATATTCGATTTTGGTTAATATCACTGACTATGTCATTTTATAATTAAGGCAAATTTTATCCAATTCACCGGCTTTTTTAAAATTGAGAATTAGTTTTTACTTCATCGCGTCATTCTAACAAGAAGCAATCAAACTGAAATGAACACAATATTTGATGTTGATGATGAACAAGAATGTCGTTTGGCGCTAGGCAGCGGTCAAAACCACACTTCCACAGTGTTAAAAAAACGGACAATTTTACGGAAATTGTATTGATAATTGGGACGCCAATACAATTCACAATGAATCAATTCTAGAACATTTCCCTTTTTGGGAATGTTTTTTAGAATTTACAGAATTTTTTCCGTTAAAAGATAGTGAAATGAACTGGCGTTACGATTACAAGTTAATTTCCGCAAAATCATCCAGTTTTTTTTTTTACGATGTCAGACTTTTTACTTATTTCTTTTTTGAGTCTCGATAAATAATCTTTAAATGCTACACGCTTCATCATACATGTAAAACACGTTGTAGTGCATCTCTTTTGAGCTTTCTTTTAGTGCGTCCTCCTCGCATGATTCATTTTTTAATTTCTTTATGTCTAAAATATCGTAACACAATTAACCACGAACTATTTTTCTTCATAGTTCATTATATAATGGGATTCTTTGTGCGTCACTGTAACGTATTATAAACATTATAAATTCTATAATACAGCGTAAACACGTTTTAGTCAACATCTGTGCTTTATATCAATCTCATTATGTTTTAAATATGATACATCAATAAAATTCACCGCAAATAAACTTTGCTCATACACTGTAATACAACGGAAGGACTTTTTGTGTTTTTTTAAACAAAGTATAAGTGTTACACATTTCACTTTCAGCTTCGAACATTATGCAACAAATTTCAGTAATATATAACAATTACACGGCTATGCGAGTATATTTAAGAAAATTATAGCATTGTCAGCCACCCATACGGCAGATAGAGTAACTATTTTAACAATCTCTTTGAAATATGGTGAATAGTGCAAAATATCAATCAATGTATCAAGTTATTTTGAGTGGAATAAAACTACATTACATAAATAAAAAACTGATATTTGATAAATGGATTTAATAATGCAATACAAGAAATTAATTTTTCTTTTAAAAACTATGATTGGTGAAAAAGACGACTGAAATGTTTTTTAACGTCTTCCAACATAGTAGTTGAAAGGTGTTTAGAAATTCGGTTTGCCTTTCGGTCTATTCGTGCTTTAACTCACGTAAATATAGTCAATCGTCATAAATAGAATGTATACTATAGAATGTATACTATACTATTACTAACATGCTCGGTATTGAAAATGAAGTATGTAGCATTTTCAATTCATTTATAGGGCCACTCAAAAGAGTTGGGTTAGATTACTGCCTGTGGAAATAATCGTTTATCATGTACTTAAGAGATATTACATTACTTTAAACATATGGAAATCGATAAAATTTACTACAACGTTCGTACTACAGAATAGGATGTGCATAGAACTCAGCGTTCATTCTCAGACACACACACACACAAAAAAAACTATTGAAGTCTATGAACAATAATTATTGGAAGTGAATTCTCAGTTGTGGTATATGTTTTTAAATGCAATTATTCCTTTCATGTATTTCTTTGTGTATTTAATTTGTATAGATTATATACATGATTATAAAAAAAAAAAGTTCCCAACAACATTCGTTTATTGGCGAAAATTGCTGAATAGCAATTTTGCTGTACGTTTAACTTTACTAACTGTTAGCATATTGTGTAATATGCATTCATATATGTAGATCATATAAAGGGATAACAAAAAATAGCATATTTTGACGACATGGCAATAGCAAACATCAAAACGCTTCCAAATGCGTTACGCATTTTCCAAATGAATCATTTAGATATTATCTTTCATCTTAATAAACTGTATAGTGTTGTTATAGCATTCCTGGGAATGTGTTGGAAAGTGTTTCATAATCTAGGCTTTACGTATGATTTTCCGTTTTTGTTTGGATAATTGTATCTGTTGCCTTCATTTCTCTCTGACACAATTAAATTTTTCGATTACTCCATTAAAAAACTGATAAATATTATTCAAATACTTAACTTATTTTCCTAGATAAAGAATTTTTATATCATTGCAATCGCATAAAGAGCGAGAGTAATTTAATGAAATCCATTGCAATATCAAGACGACATGCAACGGAACTTAGTCATCCTAATGTTACACAGGAATTTTTCATGTCTGTATTTACTTGAATGATAGAGTGATAATGCGCTTGTAACAAAGTTATTCGGGGAATTCTATTCATAGATGAATCGAATTATTATGTGAAGACTTCTAAGAATGACATTATGGTTAGAATATAGACATCATGTAAGTTTTGCATCAATTCATATACAAAGTGCTATACATTAATGGATTATTGATGAATACGAAATATAATCATTGTGATGGTTTAAAATAATCCTATTTGAAAACATGGAAATATGTTTGTGTCCTTAAAATTTCTATTAGAAAACTATTGAGAAAATTAGGTGATTTTTTTGTTTTTCGTAATGTTTGGAAAAATAAAAGCTAAACTGCGTTAATTTAAATTGCATTAGAAATTAATATGCAATTGTTTGAATAAAAATTATTATAATAACGACAAAGAGTCGATAATTGTACGTCGTATTTGGAAAATGAGGTGGATTTTTACTATGACTAGTTTTATAAATATTGAGATCTTGATCTAATAGCTTTTGCACTATAATGGGGAAATGCGTGAATACAAAATTTATTACCATTATATGCATTAAATTCATGAAAATAATGACCTAGAATCTTTATCTATCATAAAATGTCATTGAATTCCCTGCGTATTTAACAGAATGAAGAAAACTTTTATTATTATCTTTTCAAATTTTGGTTTGATTTTCATAAAATTTGAAATGAAGAGACAAAATTCTGCAACGATTAAAAATACTAATTTTCAAATTATTCAGGTGGATAGCTTTTGCGCTATTATGTAGAGACAAATACGGACGGACCAGCTGACGACTGCAGTTGCCATTTCTTTATATATTAGAGTTATTCAAATGAAAATGTACAAAGAATTATAAAAACCAAACGCATGGGCGCCCGTGCTTGTAAGATGGAGGGGGGCAGGAGTAGAAAATTCTGAGTTCCATCCAATTGATGCAACATTACCTGTGAGGACACCATGACTTTTTTATTGCAGATACCGATGATTGAGGTGCAGCGAGGTGTTACATTAAACTCTGGAACAGCTTGAAATCTGATAACACCTCGTTGCTTCTCAATTATAAAATTTTGCAATAAGAAAGCCATGATGTTCTCACTTGCACTTTCACATCAATTGAACACAACACATAACTGTCTGCTTCTGATTCTCTTTATTGCGTGCCCAAGCATGCGCACAACTACGATGAATATTCCAATCTCGTCCTTCGATGTCTGACTACGTAATCGTAAAGCCACATATTTAAATTTCAATCGTTTTCGTTTTTATGACGTTTCGTACCTTTTCATTTAAACACTCCTTATAATTACAATCGCACTTAATTATAAAGAAAATATAGATAAATTGTCAAATGCTTTTGGAACATAAAACATATTACGCGTCAGAAAAAAAATCACTTTTATTAGTGCGCTTTAGGTGTCTGGGGGTCGGAATTTTTAGGCCCGTCCCGGCCCGTTGAAATTTTTGTACTTTAGGCCCGATCCGGCGCGTACAAAAACCAATGAAAACAGGTCCGGCCCGGCTCGTTTTGGCCTGCTACAATTTCTGCGATTCCTAAAAAATTCAGATGTTTATCATATAATTAAGATTCCTTTAAAGAATACTGCATACATATATACCGAATGATTTTACAGTATATTTTACAGGAAATACACATTAACAGCATTAATGATTACTTAGATTCTTAGGTTTTCAACATTCGAATAAAGATTCTTTAAAAAATTAATATGGCTTAGAATAAAAGAAAAGAAAAAGAAAGTTAAAAACATCGCAACTTTTAAAGCTGTTTAATAAAAGAAGATTTATAAAAATATTTCTATATCATTTTATTAAAGATTTTAAAGCCAAATTCATTCTTAAGGTCAAAGAAACTCCTTTGTGATACATTTCTAGATTATTTTTTTTTCTCAGAAACGCATAAGATTAGCAGGTCTCTTTATTCAGAAACTATATAATCGAATGACATTATCAATTTTTTGATACAAGCAATTTAAGAATACTGTAAGAAAATAAAATACTGTCATAGTTCACGATTTGAATAGAATTTCCGGAAGTAATAGCATGGGAAGGGAGAAAAACCTGCAACCATTTGAGAAACTATTATATCTCAACAAGGTTAAACAAGTATTTTATTTACCAAAAATGAAAAAAGCTATTCGATTACAAATCCCTTCAATAGTTAGACTTATCACTTTTATACTTTTACAATTTAAAATTAATCAGAAAATGTATCAAACTTTCGCATTATTGAGAAATTAATTAAAAAACCACCAAGAAGTATATATCCAAAGATTAAGCTAACATAAGTTCTTTATCGCTATTAATAACTTTACAAATCATGTTGTCTGCCTTACAAATCTTGAGAACAATTAAGTCTAGTTCCGGTCCGGCTAGTCTATAAGTAGAAAAATAATGCAAGCTTGATCTCGACCTGGCGCGTGTCAGCTAAAAAAAATATTAAAACGGGTTATACACAATGTAACTGTCCGATGCGATCTCTATACTGTACATTTTTATATTGATGCTGTCAAACTAGTATGGCTCGTGATCCACATTTATATTTATTCTCGTTAAAACCATTTCGTTGAAAATAGCTCATATCTTATCGTTTTTGCTGAAATCTTCATAACAGGCCGGCAGGCCCGAAAATTTTTTTATTGGCCGGCCCGGCACGTATGGCCCGTTTATTTTTTTTGCCAGCCCGTCCCGGCCCGTTTATGTTGTTTGTCGGTCCTGCTCGGCCCGTTAGAAAATTCGAAACGATTCTGTCGGGTACGTCCCACGGGCCAAGCCCGGGCCCGTGCACACCTCTAGTGCGCTTAGATAAATTAAAACAGAAAGAGTTTTAATTTAAATATTTTAACATTTTATTTTGAATTGTTATTTTAATATGAATAATGGTTGCTTAAAAATATTTCTGTTTCAAAAAATTTGAATAATTTTATGCCTCCAAAAACTAATTTAGACATTAGTTTACAAGTTATTTATGTATGAAATAGTGACAAACTAAAGTGCATTTATTTAGAATAAATAAACTGAAATATACAAATGCATACTGTAATAATAACTTTTGAAAAATGTAAAATGCGATTCGACCATCAAACCATTTTAAAAGAAATAATGAAGAAAAAGTAAAAAATATTTTAAAGGCAATCTTTAAATCAAATATAATAAAAAAAGGGTTATAGCGCAATTGTTTGAATAAAATATTTTTTCTGATAAAAAACTAAATTAAACTGCTAGTGATTTTGTATAATTTTTTTAAAAACTATGTATATGTAATTTTAAAGCCAGATGCCCATCAAAAAAGTAATTGATCAACATTCATTCATCTACAAAACTGAAAGAAAATGATTTACCAACCAGACCACAGTTCAAACAAAGAACAGTACTTTATTTCTGAAAAAATCCTTGAAATTTAGATTACATAGCTCATGATGTTTATATACTCTTCGTGGACAAATATTTTTGTCCTTAAGACACAGTTACCAATCTGGTATATGCGTATCCCTTTGGGTACATGAAAATACGAGGGAAGTTTGATATTTATTGTCCCTTGTGTATATAGAATATTTAAATTGTGATGGTTGGTGTGAGATATTGAAGTCGAATATCTTATATGCCTATATGCTCAATTTCAGTACCGTAGCTTCTTTATTGATATATATTTAGAGGGGAGAGCGTAGGGGGGAATGGGGTTTTGTGGAAGACTGGTTTGGTGTTTATGGGGCTAGATTTGTGACAATGGTTGAAACGTGATTACAGTCATTTGGACTTTGGATCATAGTGATATAGCCACGTCTCATTCATTGTCACAAATCTAGCCCCATAAGCTCCAAACCAGATTTTCCCTCGCAGAACTTTCTTTTAAAACCCTTTAAAAATATGTCTTTAAAACTCACCCCTCCTTCCAAAAGTGTGTTACTATAGCAGCTACTGGTCTGAAACTAAGCATATAGGCATTTAAGACATAAGAGTGTGATACTTCACACCAATCATCTCATTACAAATACTTTATATATTCTAGGCGCGATAATTATTGAACCACACACGTAATATCAGTAACGAAGGCAATCGCAAAAATGGTTAGAAACGTCACAAAATTTTTTGGAGTGTCGATGTAGTTGTATCGATTCATTATATGGTTGTGATAAGAAAGTTATCAATAAAAAGTAGCATGTCTGCGTTATGCCCTAAGGGATGACAAAGGCGAATTTAAAATAATTTGTCACAGAATATTGTATTGTCACCGGAAATACATCACACTACTAGAAAATAGTTAAATGTAGCTTAAGAAATGTGTGAAATTTGGACTTTGAGATTTGAGGCAAACATAATACATATGCAAATTTGTAAAATATTCATGTGTTACACATAGTCAAAAACGCTAAGGTATTTCGATAATGGGTTTACTTAAGATTAAAAATGCAATTAAGAAAATGTAAATTTATTTTTGTTAAAAACTTTTTATAATTTAATAATATAGATGATATTTTAATTTGATTAGATTAATAAAATTTTAAAACCTTTTCGCCAAATATATCTAAAATGTTTATTGAATAATTAGATTTCGCATCTGTTCCTTTCATCTTCTCAGAAACAATGAAATTTATGGCGAGCATAGCTAAACAATGCCAAATGTCACACGAATACTTAACATAGTTATTAAAATAAAGTAAATTATTAACATTGCTATTGGATACAGAGACTAATTCGATGAAATACTTTACAGCATGGATACAGAAAGCAAGCGAATGCAGTCATCGTAATGCTACTGAAGAATTTGTTACTTGTAACACACGAGGTGTGATAGATAATGCCTTTGTAATAAACAATTTACGTAATTGTATTCTATCATATTATGTGAAGATTTCCAAGAATTAAGTTATTGTTAGAATACAGTTAGCATATCTGTTTTGCATCTACTCATATAGAATGCACGTACATAAAATAAAGATGTTGATAAATGTGAATTATAAATACAAGGATAGTTAAGATAATAGTACTATTTTAAATCCCTTAAATAGTTTTTTAGACTTAAAATGTTGGTTAGTAACGAATTTTAATTAATTTGATCTTTGTTTTTTCTTAAATGTGTGTAAAAGTAACACAGCAAGCCGTAGTGATTTGTAACATGCATAATTTAAATAAGATGATATTTTATTATAAAATTTAATCCCTTTCGCAAGAAAGAGAGTGATAAAATACATGAGAACGAGTTGAGACTGCCAGTTTAATATATTTTGCGAAATTCGGTATGTCTGACGATCGAAAATTAAATAAATATTGCAAATAGAAATTAATCTTCTAAAGAAGCGCTTCATTTGTTTCGCATGCTGCAACAGGAAATTTCCGATATGTCTATACACCAGGACTTGTTGGTTGAGACAGTGCTTGATATTATTATTTATGTTTAATTATTGTTCAGAGTACGTGGATGCCAATGCATCATTTATTCAAGTCCATCATCTGACACAGTATTCCGCAACTATTTCCTGCTTGACGCAATCACTATGTTTTCATAAGTGGCAGTTCAAGCCAGGCACGTAGCCAGGGAGGGGGCTAAGAGGGCTGAAGCCCCGCCCGAAAGTTAAAAAAATTAAGCTAAATATAATAATAGTAAAAACTGCCAATATTTTCTTTTTTTTCTTCCATTGCAGGAGAACTACACAATTTTTTAATTGTAAAAATATTCAGCCAAAGTTATAAACGGAATTTTCGCTTTATACACAGTAAAATTCGATAAGTGTAATGCTTGTATCGCATATCATTAATTTGATTTAAAAAAATAAGTTTAATATATGTTTGGCGTCTAGTTTAACTTTAGGAGTCAAATTAAAAACGTTTACTTTCGTATTATGATCTTTCTTAATTTCCTCTATACTCATTATATCGTGATATAATAAATACTTAGAGTGATCAGTGTTAAAAAGTTCTGTAGAGAAAGAAGCCAAAAACTAGAATAAACACCTGTAATGTAAAATTATGTGAAAAATAATGATTTTTAAAAAACTTTTAACTATAAAAGGCTTTTTATTAAAAAAAGAGAAAAGAAAAAAAACTAGTAACAGGAAATTTTGAAAAGAAGTGATACGAAGAAAGACGATAGGGTGTCAATAAAGTTTCAAAGGCGTCATAGCGGTCTGTGTTTCCCGGCTCTTCACTGAATAAATTTGAGTTACATTGTTTGCATATGAATCTTTAATAGAAAGAGAATGTTCACAGATAGTCCAAGAGCCGACAGCATAAAAATTTTATGTTATCGAGCACAAGAAAATAAAACATTTTATTTTATGGAAGAGTAGTAATAGGAGAATCTCATGATCCAAGTCTGCCGGAAGTGAAAGGGTGCATGAGCCAAAAGTGAATACCATTAGTGGCTCTCTCGTAGGTTTATCATTCTGTTTTCCTTCTCCCAGTTTTCCGTGCTTTCATGCCTTTGATTGTACGGCAAACACAATATTAAATCTACGAATAAATCACTAGTGGTATTAATTTTTGTCGTATGCACCACTTCACTTCCGGCAGACATGGATCATTAGATTCCCCTATAGCTCTTCCATAAAATAAAAGTTTTTTTCATGTGCTTGGTAACATAGATTTTTGTGCTGTCGGCTCTTGGACTAAGAGTAGTCTGTTTGTGTGGGAAAGTTTCTTTGTCTTTTATAGAATCATCAACTGAAGGATGGATACTCTTGAGTAGAGATTTTTTCGGCGGTTTTTCACAGTAGTGTCTCCTAAAGAGTTTTCTAGGAGGCAATATTTAATATTCTAAGAATCTTATTATGTGTCGAGCAAAAAATACTGCTAAGAGGTAATCATAATATCGGTCCTCTAACGTTAGAGAACAGAAAAAAACCCGTAGGCAAAAAATTCTTTTAAGATTTATAGGAAAGCCTGGAGATGATCAAATAAAACGTTATAAACTCCTATAGAATTACTACTTCTTACTTCAGCCCAGACATTCAGAATGAAATCATTCAAATATGGTGGGATATAGTCATTGAAGAATTGATTACCAGAATAAATAACGCGATCTGTTTTACGTTGAACACTGATGAAACTATGGACATTTCAAGCGCAGAATAGCTTTTGCCTTTGGAGTTAGATATGTGGACTAGTATTTATAAGATGCACAAACCCAATAATTCGAGAAATTATTTTAGGTTCATTCAAGTAAATTATTTGTCCGCCGAAAATATAATAGGAGAAATAGTACAACGTTGTAATGAACTACGCAATGATAAGTTTAAATGCGTTACAGAGGCGTATGACCGAGAAACTCATATGGTTGGACAAAACAGTGGGGTCCAATCTACAATTCGTCAGAAGTGTCCCAAAATTAGATACCTCTAATTTGCAAGACACTATTTAAATTATACTTTGTCTAAAAACACATGATGATTCTTGCTATCTAAATTTCTCACGGAACAGTTAATGAACAGACCATTTTTTTTAAATCACCCTAAAGTAAATTTTATCCCTCAGCAACCAATTTCATCTTATGCTAAAGAAAACAAAAGAAAATTAGTTCTTTGCCTTTGAAACACAAGATTTACAGAAAGCATGAAAATATGGTAACTTTTGCCAAGCTGTTTGAATGAATTTGCATCAGCTTAAAAAATATATCGTAAAACGAATAAAATATTTGTTCACCCAGCTATAGACCTTTCTTGGCAGTCATGAAATGGAAAAGAGTGCTTTTTTCACAAGTCTATTTGTTTGTGACTAGCTTTTCAGTTTGACAAAGCCATTGTCAGCTCATCGTCATGAAAGATATTGCGACTTAATTTCGGTTCTAACTCATGTTAAAGATGTCCTAATTATTTTAGAAAACAGAAAGAAAATGAAATGCAATAGAAATCTTTTGTAAGACATTTAATTCTACATTAAAATTTAGAAAAAATCTTTCAAATTGAAATAAAAATCCCAAGATCAAAATTTAGACAGACTACACATACAAATCACGAAATTACATCCACTGAGAATTATAGGACCACAGTCTGCATTCCCTGTGTTGAAAGTCTTTTTAAAAATTGGTAAAGGATTAATACAATCTAAAAGCTGCAATATACTTCTTATTGCTTTATTATCCTTACTAGCAAAAGCCATGCTTTGTTTTAATTTTAGAAAGGTAAATTTAAATAAATAACTCAGAGTTTCCTTGGACATCCCACCCCCTAGGGGGATACATTATTTAGGTATTCACGGGCTTCACAACCCCGGACACCTGATTGATCTTTCTCTTTTTCTTTTCCTCTTATTCCTCTTGTCTTCCTTTCATCTTTGTTTCACTCTCATTGTGGTTTCCTTTTTGGAGGTGAGGGCAATTCTGTATGAGCCGATATCATCCTGTATATCGACTCATGCACAATTGTAAACCACCCACGTGTTGGCCGGGCGTGGTGACCCGTGTCCCTGGAAAGGGGGATCATAGCAGTTGAGAGAAACCAACACACTGCTTTGGCCTCTGCTTCAGGTAGACGGGAGGTACATATTGGTCCCGTATGCACCAATCGGCTGGTCAGCTGACTTTAGTCTCTGGCTTTAGGGATCAAGTCATCGAGCAACTACTGGTCATCTCGTTAAGGGTGGAGACTGACATAGGGTTGTCTTGTGACCCTATGGACCCTGGTTAATACTGTTGCAAGAATGTTCATTCCCTTGGTGAGCTTGGTAGTGGGTGGTACGGCCGGGGTCTGAATTATTTTTTTTCTTAATATGGATGGAAATACTTTAATTTATTCTGTATCTTTCCCTTGTGAAGAGCAACAAATTGCACACAATTCCTTATTCACAAGATTTTTTATAGTTAAACGTATTGATAGCGCCTTTAAAAAAAGTCACCATTTCTCATAGCAAAAAACTTCCAGTCTAACATGGGGGATGGCCATTCTCTTAAAAAACTGCAATCTGGTGATTTACTAGTTGAGGTTTCTGCGGTCAAACAATCACAATTTCTCTCTAATTGCATTACAATTGGCACCTTTTTTGTTTCTGTACAAGCATATAAAACTCTGAATACAAGTTGTGGTGTAATATCCGAACCTGATCTCTTATTTTTCACAAAAGAAGATCTTCTAAGTAATTTAAAGGATCAAAATATCATAGATGTACGCCGAATCACTATCCGTAGAAATGAACAGATAATTCCTACAAAGCACATTATTCTAACTTTCAATAATCCCATATTACCAACTAGTCTTAAAGCTGTCTATCTAAACTGTCCTGTCCGTCCATATATACCGAACCCCATCCGTTATTTTAAATGCCAGCGTTACGGCCATACTAACACAACCTGACGTGGCTCCGTTACCTGCGCACGTTGTGCAGAATTTCGCCATGACAATAAATCATGTGAAAAACCCGAACGCTGCGCAAACTTTAAAGGGGATCATACAGCCTACTCACGCACTTTTCCTAATTGGAACCGTGAAAAAGGAATAATTGCTATAGAAATTTCTCAGAATTTGTCTTATCCAGATGCCCGCAAACTTATTGAATCCAGAACCCCGTCCGTTGGAATTTCCTACTCCAGCTTACTTAAGCAGCAATCTAAACCTGTAAGGCACATTAGTACTCAGACTGACTCCTATTTTCCACCAAGCTATTCACCTGAAAAATCGTCATTTAGCATTATAAAGAAGACCCGTGATGCCTACTCTACCGCTGCAATGCCTACTCTACCGCTGCGATGAAAAAAAAAGGACAATAAGACTCTTCGGGGCTCTTCACGGTGGCTAACTGTAAAGAGTAAAGACAGGAAATCATGTAATAGCCCATCTGATACCAACTTCAAAGATATGAAACAAATGAATAATTTTGTAGAAGAGGCTATGGAGTCAGCAACTTATGATTGGAATGAATATGATGAGAATACTATTTTTGAAGAACATAAACCTAATTGATTCTACCTTTTTAATAATTCTGTGTTTTTAACTTGTTTTTGTACAATTTTTGTGCATCACCTTATACATTATTTAATTTTAACACTCTTTTGCATTGTATATACTATTTCATGTTTTTATTACTGTATTGATCATAGAGATTTTAACTCGCTATATATTGAGTTTCGTATTTTACCTTCACTGATTTTATGCATATTTTCAGTACGTGCATCTTAAAACTGTATCCTTTTATTTTTAATCATGCTTTTATGTAATTGTATCTCATCTCATACACTGTTTATATTTTAACTATTATTACCATCTTTTACAGTTTTGTCATTTTAATGTGTTGGAGTGAAATAGACCAGCAGTTGCTTTTCCACAAACCACTCATATTCTAACTCTAAATATATATATTTTTCTTAGCTGAGTAACTTTACGTGATCGTATATATAATCCCTAGCTAGAATGATAGGTCCTATGCTGGACTTTAAGGAGCGATATTTTACTTAAACATCGCCAAAGCGTTGTGAATTTTTAGTAGACATTCTAGCTTATAGGATTCCCTTAAAATCATTAGGGTTCAATCATCAAAATATAAAGAATAACTACACTCATTTTACTAGGAAGAATGATAAAAGGGAATTTTAAATTAATTAATTTATTTGCAATTCTATTAATTACATACAATTTACAATACCTTTAAATGTTACATAATTTATTTTAAGCATCATTTACTAATCTAGGAACAGATGCTACATTTATTAAAATCATACATTATTCACTTTCCCATTTTCTCATCTGGGTACAAAAATCCCTAATCACAAAACATGTAATATAAATATGGGAACAACAATATATATTAAGCATTACCTGTTCTCTTTTTTTTTTACATCAGCCAAGCTGGAACATACACTAACTTTTTTTTAACACTGACCATTTTTTTCACGCGTAGAACTCACCAACACTCTCATTCTTCTTCCAACAAGAGAACTGACTAACTTCTCTGGGAAAAAAAACTGGAGGCGGACTTCTAATTATCATATTCAGATTTTTTGGGGGCAT
Source organism: Maratus speculifer (assembly GCA_964019185.1). Taxonomy (NCBI): domain Eukaryota; kingdom Metazoa; phylum Arthropoda; class Arachnida; order Araneae; family Salticidae; genus Maratus; species Maratus speculifer. The sequence continues at coordinate 118,923,706 of OZ025291.1, forward strand.
CATTCTGGCCTTCGGAAAGCCCCTTAGCCAATCTGTGATTAGCCCCACATCTGATTAGTATCATGAACAAAACTATTTGCACAAGGGTCCTACATGCTCCTCCCCTGGTTCGGCTGAGCTGACCCTTGCCCCGACGTCCCTTGCCTCTAACATTTTCCCAGAAGTGGCCCCTTCAAGGGGGTGAGAACAGGGGCGCAGTCCTGCGGACTGTCATAAATATTTTTGTGACTGGCTATAAACTATAGCCGACGTATACTGTCAGCCCCATTGTATGGGCTCCCCAGCTTGGCGCCTCATGACTGCTCAACAATTAATTATACAGAAAATCATACATCTCTGTAAACAGAATTAGTTACATTTTTTTTTACACAAAATAAAATTTCACAAAATTTTACTTTCACTACAACATCTTCCCCCCTTTGGATAAATGAAAAAAAAAAAAAAGTTCTGTTGTGTGTGAAATGTTAAAAAAAAATTAGTTCTGTGCTGCTTTTTATTGCAACGCACCGCTGAAGAATTCAGTTCATTGATCGTAGTGGCACAGTCATCAGTGTCTCTGAAAAGTTCTACCGTCCATTACAGTGTGGTGCAAGAGTCTGTGACACCTTTTTGAGTATCCTTCAGCTGTATTCTAGTCTATCTTACTGTATTGCAGCAGTCTGTGGCACAAGTATAAGTGTCCTTTTGCTGTGTCCCAATCCGATTTTCAGCCGTGGAATTCGTGAAGCCAACCTCTTTGATACAGCTCTTCAGACAGCAAAGAAAGAAATGCTTAGCTGCTATGCCGTAATTGAGACTTTTTACTTTGTCCCGACCTCGCCCGGTCCTTCACAGGCTTACTAGAGACTGGGTATTAGCAAATTTTTGTTCTAGTTCAAGCAATGGCCTATTCAAAGAACTTTTCGTGTAATATAACTTCGAAGTCACTCTTGCTTCAACTACTATGGTAATGATTATTATCATTGTTCCCAGAATTTTTGAATAATTTTGGTAGATGAGCCCTGTAAACATAGGCTCAGATTTCTAGACCAAATGTTAAACCAAACTCTGATAGCATCTAATATAGAAAGTAAAACTCTGGCTAAATTTACATCATTGTACTGAAAAATGGCATTTTAATATATAATTAATATTTTCACATATGATGTACACACAACTTATAAAATTGATGTATGACAATAGTATATAAAGAAACAAAACAAGAATAACACACTTCAATATGCAAGAGTCCGATTCAAAATCAATTCTATATTTGTTCATACCCACATTATGCCAATATATCTTCAATTATATATATATATATAACATCCTGAAGAGGAATCAATGTATGCAAAAAAATATATATATATTATACTAACACATACGCCAGAAAAAATATTTACAGCGGACAGAACAAAGTTCACGCGTATGCAGCAAAATCATTCTAGACTATATATAAAAATCTATACCGATTATATTGATCCCTACATTCGTTCAATTCCCTTTCAAAACCTAGTCATCGTAAGAGAGAAAAAAAAATTTTTTTTTTTTTTTTTTTTTTACCACCCGCTCAAGACAACTGAATTTATGTGAAGACGAAATCGTGAAAAGAGAAACAAAATATATTCCTCTTTTCGCCCCAACACTGCAGCCAGGGACGGGAATCCAGTTTCCCACGATTAAAGTGTCATTAGTACTTCACACCCCTTTAAAAAGACCACAAATGAGCTGACCCTATACTTCTGCCGACGCGGGAGAAATACAACGCGTCTGTGCGTCTGACCACTCAAAGCGTCATCGGAAGGATTACTCATACAAAGTAAGTACATATATATCTCTGTATATGTTGTATAACTTAAGTGAAACAGTGTGCTTTACTCTTTTTAATCTTAGCCTATAAGAGAGAGACAGTTATCATTCCCGTATATTAATTGCCTTATGTGTCTCGTAAAAGTTGAATTATTTACTATATACTTTAGACAACATGATTGATAGCCGTAATCATTGGCCTCTCACTTTTATCCAGAGAGCCAGACATGACACACCGTTTTGCTGTAGAGTGTTTGATGCTATCTTATGTCTATAAACTTTATACACCCAAATATTTTGATCTATTAAATCCTCAGTGAAACATAAATCAACTAGCCTGCTTTGTAAGCACCCTATTAATTTTTTTCTCTCTCTCTTTTTTTTTTTTTTTTACATCGCGTACAGAGTAGCTCTGCCTAAGATGAACCTATTATTTGCCTAAACGGCCGGTTCACGACGCAATCAGGTTATTAGCGACTCATCATGCTAGTATAGAACAGTTTTTTTTAATTATTTATTTAATCATGCTACTGCCATGTAATTTTTATGCAGCTTAGGGTTATAAGGCTAACAATGAATAATAGTTTAAACTTAGTCCTGATAATTATGTTTTATCCATTTATTTATTTATTTATTTTCTAACTGCAGCTCCAAATAGTATTAAAATTTTAAAACATCTAAAATGAAATTTTCAAAATAAGCCGAAATCTAACTACGCTCTTCTATGCATACATTTTATGTATATGTTTATTTCTTTATTTTCTTAAATCTATATATATTGTAAATTCACTATACTAACAATAGCTCGGTTCCTCCCTTTTTTTTTTTTTTTAACAGGTGAATAACAGAAAAGCTGAGACTCCATGATGTGATGCCGGCCGGAAGCAGAGACCTTCGCCAGCGAAGCTGTCTGCACATCAGACGCATCGAGACAACCCCTCTTTTATGTTAAAAGTATGTACCATCTTATTATAATGATTCATTACTCATCCTTGCTTTTATATCTTAATTTATTTATTTATGTTTTTTTTTTTTTTTAACAAAACTGAAAAATTTACGTATTTAATGCCTAATAATTATTTTTTTAAATTTAAGCAGAAAAACCAATTCTATATGGAACCTGGAGCTTGGTATTTGCATTTTTTTTTTGTATTTTAAAATTTTGACATAGAATTGAAGCTTATTGTTGTTATTATGTTTTAAGAGAGTTAATAAGATAACATTATTATTATTATTATTATTATTTCATTATTATTATTTTTTTATTATTATTATTACTATTTTAGCCCTACCATGTAACACTTAATCCTGTCTCCATAGGAAATTAAACGACGTTACTTCCCTTGCACTTTTAAGAAACTGAACATTCCCACTCTTAACGAATTTATGTTTTATTTAATTTTAAACTTACAATACCCCTTTTTTTTATTTAAAAACATTTTCAATGATAGATCCACAGAATTACTCGCAAAGTGCTGTTTTGGCCAATTTTGCCATCGTACCTTTAGTGATTTTTTTTTTTTTTAACTTATATGAGAACTTTAAGTACTAGCAATAATCATATATCTTATTTTTATTACACTATTCCTGAGATCTAATCTGTTTGGTTTATTTCAGCGCCCACTGAAGATATTACTGCCCAGCCATGGCCTTTCTCCAACTGTGTACTTCCTGGAACCCTTCAGCTAGATCGGAAAGCGAAGCAGGCTCCTCAGCTAAAACGAGGTAAGTCTCTCTTGTAAGCATGATCTCCAATCTTCCTTGCATGACGCCCCCCATCCCCTCATTCTAGCGACTCAACTGACCCAACCAATCCCACTGAAACATATCTCCGTTTGTTTACCAACACCTAGTCAGTGAGGGGACCAGAAGTGTCGTAATATCACGAGTAATCGTTTCACTCTGAGTCCTTTTTTTAATGCATTACATGACGAATCCCTAATTATAACTCAGTGAAAGAAAATAAACTAGATACCAACAACAATAATTTTTTTTTTTTTTTTTTTTTTTTTTTAGATTCCAACCATATATTTCCTTATTATGTTTAATATCTATGTTTCAATTATCCTGTAATTTGATCATGATACACACACATCTCTTCATAAGAAGTACAGAAAACCATCAATCCCAACATTGACACTCCCCTCTTTTTAATTGCATGAAGAAGCATGAAGAATTGTCATTCAAGCTTGCGTTTGCACGCTGTCTTTCTTTTTTTTTTATTATTTACTTATTTTATTTATTTATTTATTTATTTTTTTAATATGAGAATCTTATTGTAAGCTATAAAGCGAGATCGCATGATATTATTATTTCTTTTTTTATGAATTTTATCTGTCATTATAACATGTTTTCAGGACAGAAGAAGAAGCTGTATGTCCCAAAGAAATTTATTTAATTATTATATTTTGCTATATTGTATGCATCTTTATATATATATTCGTGGAAATTTACCCTGTATAAACTGTGTTTCATTGTTATAATATGCATTATTTTAATTTATTTATTTATATTTCAAGTATGTATTGTGATTATTGTATCACTGCTCCTACTTATATAGTGTGCCAGCTGATTGTTTAATTATTTATATTGTTAGAACAAAGTGTAAATATCGTGTTTCAAAATTTTTAAATAACTAATATTTAATTTGTTAAATTTATAAACCGGGACTGCCGATAACCTCCATGCCTAGTGAGCTTATAAAACTTCGTCTGGGGACAGGGAAAACCTAAAAATTTATTATGTCTATATTTTTTTTTTTTTTTTTTTTTTTTTTTATCGTAATCTGACCATTTTATTATTTTTTTCTTTTATTAAGATTGTCCATATGTGTGTGTGAATCGCGTTAAAGTGAAAAAACCTGTATTATTCATATTATTCTCATTACTGACCCAAATAAGCGCTTACTTAATTTAGCTATATGCTTGCATGCCTGCAAAACACGATTCCCTGTGATTTGTCCCGTATTAATAAATTCTCTCTATGTGTTATCGCTCAGAGTACTTAAATGAAACTTTAGCAACCAGTTTCCTCATGTGGCTGGTGTGGAAAGAAATTCTCTCTCGAGAACAGCATACACGAACTGGCTTTTACGCCTGTATACACTGACCCCGGAGAGCGACATAGTATGACGTCACCAACAGCGCATTTCTCCTCTCTCCACGAAAAGCGAAAAGGGGGAAAACGGCGCTCCGACATTCGTAGCTCATTTGCATAAAAAAAACATTCCTATTTCTCATCGGGGAGAGAGAGCGTGTTTACGGTAGAAAGGAAAGCCCTCGCCTCCGAATGGGTTACGGGGAAAAAAAACCGCTTTCTCCGCCGAAGAAAAAAAAAAAAGCTGTCCCAACAAATCGCTTTTATTTGTCAATGCTGACCTCTGCTACTTCAAATAACAGAGTAATTTATACCTAATTAACTTTTTTTTTTTTTTTTAGTACCTCTAGTAAGATCTTTGAAACAGTAATCATTTTTTTACAAAGGGAAAAAAAAATATATATACATATTTATTCAATGTTCGGCCTATAAGTTGATAACCCATCGTGTACTTAAGTGTTTTTACTGCACTGAACCCGTTTTATCCGAATCTTCTAAAAGTTTTTCGACATTCCTTGTCATTTTAGGCGCATACAGATGCTGTATGTGTCTTCTAATCGTAGGCGCATTTTTATTGAATTCATCCTGTAATACATAATTATTGTTACGCACTATTTTTACAACTATAAATGGCCCTTCGAATCGCGGGTGAAGTGCTCTGGGTTTGCCAATAACTTTCATAAATACTCTTTGACCCAGACTTAAACTTGTAGTCTTCTGGAAATCATCTTCTTTAATGTATTCACGCAGCATTTTTTGTTGATTTGCTAATGCTTGTTTGTACACTTCCTGCATATGTTCTAGCCTATTCTTAACATATGTTAGTGTGCACCTTTCGTCGGGAGAATTATAAATCGTAAACTGATTTCTTATCTCTCGACCGAAAAATAGTTTAGCTGGTGAAAATCCGGTAGCCCTGTGTATTGAAGTATTGTAATGCAATTTAAAATAGTCGAGACGCGTGTCCCATTCTAATGTCGAATTGCTCATAGCCACCAAAGATGATTTCAATATTTTGTTCGTGATCTCTACTAAACCGTTTGCGCAAGCTTTATACAGGCTCGTAAAATTTAAATTTATTTTAAGAGCACGCATATATTCCGTAAAAACCGCCGACCTAAAATATTTCCCATTATCCGCGACAATTTCCGACACCAATCCATAAGAAGCAAAGTATTTATTTAAAATATTTAACAATGTTTGCGATTCCACATTCCGTACCGCAACTGCCTCTAAAAATCGTGAACCCGCATCTACAATTGTAAATATGAAACAATTTTTACGTAGTGTCAGAGGTAATCGCCCAATCACATCGATATGTATAGTTGCCCCAATTTGTAGATTTCTATTCATTTCCTGAATCGGCACTTTAATTGTCGGATGTTGTTTACTTTTATTGCATCTTACACAATTACTGCAATAGTTTTTGATATGTTGGTACATGCCATACCAAAACAACCGCGATTTTATTGTTGCATAAGTTTTTGCAAATCCAAAGTGCGGTCCATGTGCTTCTTGTATAATTGTTAACTTTAAATCATCTGGAACTATAATTAGTTCAGGGTGTTTTGCATTTTGTTTTAATATTAAGAGTTTCTTATCATTTAACGCAAATTTTTTATTAAGTTTCTTGTTTTTGCCTGATTCAATCTTTTTAATGATAATTGATAATTTTTCATCTTGGTACTGATGTATTTTTATATTTTCATCAGAAAGTTGGGGATTAACTTTAAATAAATTGTTTTGTAATTCAGTTTGAGTAGTAATATTGCATATGTTCCTACTTACGTAATCTGCAGGATTAATTTTCCCTTCTAAAAATTCAATAGTGTAATCAAAGTCACTAAGGTTTAATATCCATCTAGCAACAATGTCCGATTGATTTTCTAGTTTTAGAGGATAAGTTAAGGCTTTGCTATCCGTTAGGATAGTGAATTTTCTACCAATGAGAATTGATTTGAAGTGCATGACAGCCTCATGAATAGCTAACAGCTCAAATTTTAGACTCGGATACACAGATTCAGTTTGTTTAAGTTTGCGTCCAAAAAATTCTATTGGGAATAAAAACCCATTATCCTCTTGCGCCAAAATGGCTGAGATTGCAACTTTTGATCCATCTGTGATTAAGAAAAATTCCTTGTTAAAATTTGGTGGTTTTAACGTAGGATTATTTATAATGGCTGCTTGTATGTTCAAAAATGCCTGATCTGCTTCCTTAGTCCATTTAAATCTCGCACTGTCTTTTGTCATTTCTACCAAAGGGTTAACTATCTCCGCATAATTATGAATGAGGGTTCTGAAATAATTGGCTAATCCAAGCAAAGATTTAACCCCTCTCTTGTTTTTGGGACGCACTAAACGCTGAATTTTCCCCACATTTCTGTCAGAAGGTGCATACCCATTTTTATTAACCTTAAATCCTAGAAACTCTATCTCCTCTTTACAAATCTGAGCTTTAGAAGGCTCCACAGTTATATTATTATTTATAAATGTTTGCAGGACCTCCTGTAAAAGTTTAAGCATTTCCTGCGGATTTTCGGCAGCTATTATAACGTCATCCAGATAGTAATTTACTTTGTCTTTGGGGAAATGTCCTAACACTTTATCCATTAATTCTGCGAACCTGGTGCTACTGATCTTCAATCCAAAATTTAAACGACATGGTGAAAAAACGCCATATTCTGTAACAAATGCTAATTTATGTCTGTCCTGTGGCCTCAAATTTATTTGAAAAAAAGCTGAGTGAAGATCTAAAACCGAATACAGTTTTTTTCCACTCATTGCCTGTAAAATTGTCTTTGCGTCGGGTACCGGGTAAGGAAACCCTTCCAATATCTCATTTAAAGTTCTATAATCTACAGCCATGCGGTATCAAATTTTCTCCTTGTCAGTACTCTTTTTTTTTACAAAAGTACGGGGAATGCATAATCGGAATCCGATTTTTCTATTATCTTAGCCTCCAAAAGTTTGCGAATCTCTTGTTGTGCATAATCTTTCGCCGCTTGTTGAGTCTTGTAAGGCTTATGCTGAATGGGGAAATTATGGCTAAGTGTCACTTTTGGAATGACTAAATCTGTTTGACCCAAAGTTTGGTAAGATTTAGAAAATGCGTGGGCATGTTTTAGTAATAAATTCGCTACTTCCTCTTTAAGATCCCCCGATAAATGATCAATTTTAAAATCCTTGATATCAAATTCTGCTTCTCTCAATGCTCTAGTTTCCTCTAAACTCAGATTATTGATTTGATAAATTTTCCCGTCCTCGATATCATTTTCGTTTAAATTATTTTTGCTATCAAAATTTGTGATAATGTGTCCTACCTTCGCATTTTGTTTAATTATTTTCTTTTCTCCGCTGTTATTTGTTATAATAATATTAATTCTGTTTGTACTCTTAACCTCATGAACTGACTGTTCAGAAATCACATCCCTAAAATCTTCCAAAGGTTCAAGTAAAATCAATTGATTTGGTTGAATGGAACATGGACAGTTCAATGGCATAATTTTTACTTCCCCTGGCTGAATGTGAATATCTTTCACACTTGTTGCGAAAATTTCCGTATTAACTCGTTTAACTTTCTTCGTGTTTCCTTTATTTGATTTATTTGTGACTACCGTATTATCATTATTTTTATGCAGTACATTAATTTGACTGTTGTAGTCCTTGTCCTTCTGTGGTTCCAAAGACAACCTAGTATTTTTAAACCGCAATGCTTTTTCATTAAAGTCTAAAATCATTCTATTTATTTTCAGATAATCATATCCTAATAACATATCATAATCGCCCTGAAAATTTTTTGATGTTACATAAAATGTACCGGTTGTGAAAATGTTATTTATTTTAAACGTTAATTTTATGCAGTGTCTGAAGGATATTTTGGAGTTATCAAAAGATTGTATAGTTATACGATTACCTAAATATTTTATTTTTGCTTCAGTTTCTTTTAGAGATTCAAAAATGTCCGGTGATAAGAGGCTGACAGCTGCCCCTGAATCGAAGAGTATTTTCACTGAAATCCCATAAATATCTAATTGTATGATAGGTAAACTATCTTCCTTAGTAGAATTTACACTTGAAATCAGAGCTGTTTTATTCCTTTGTTCATCCCATTTCGGTTGTTTTTTCTCTTGTAAATTGTACCCCTTCCTAAGGGATCTACCCGGGTACCTCCTTTCTTTATTTTGAATTGTAGACCCCCTTATTTGTTTTCCGATCGATTATTTCTATTATTATCTGTTTTCGAATTATTTCCTTTACTTCTATTGTCTTGCATGGTGTTTCGTCTGTTATGGTTGTTTTGACCACGCCACCCTCTCGTATTACCTCTCCGAAAAGGTTGTTGCCGATTTGTATTATTGTGTTCGGCATAATACTCATTATTAGGGAATATAAAATTTTGATTAGGAGCGTTTTGGCTGCTAAAATTATCCCTCGGATACCCATGATAATTGTTATAACCATGATTATTGAACGGAGTGTAATTTTGCGTCGAGTAGGAACCTGGAAATCTCGTGTTTCCATGACCATAATTTTGGGTCAAACCATTTTCATTTTGAGTGTAATTTTGCTGCATACCTGTGTTAAAAAAATCCTGTCTAAAACCTCTATTACTCTTTAAATTGTACCAACAATAGCTAATGTCATGCCTACCATCATTGCAAATTTGACAAAATTTCTGTGATTTATTTCCTTCAGTTGTGTTTTCTTTATTAGTCAATCTCAAATTATTTATTTCCATTTTAAGCTCCGATATGGCAGTCGATTGATCCGCATTTATTTTTAATAAATTTTCGTAAAATTCATTTTTTCCTGTACTCGCTATAGCTGAAACTGCATTTATTTGTTCTAATGTTGTTGAATTGAAAGCATTTTCAATAGTTTTAGCCTTTTCGCATAGACGCGAAAAATCTTTATTTTCCGATTTTCGCAATTCTAAAGAAATATTTGGGGAAATTGCTTCCAGAAACTTATTAATTTTAATTAAATCAAAAAGTTTTTTAGCTCCATCCTCTGTTGCATGCCCAGAAGCATTCAGATAGTCCGATGCTGCTCTTTCAAATTCACTTATAAAATCAGTAATAGACTGATTTGGTTTCTGTTTAATAGAATTAAATTTTGTTTGCGAATCTGCAAATGAATCCTTTTTTTGAAAAATTTTGGTCATTTTTGTTTTAAATTGTTTGTAATCAGTTTCATTATTTAGACTATCATCTGAAGCAAGTTTATCGCGAGCGTCCCCTATAAATTTTGCTTTTAAAATTTGCAATTTGAAGTCTTCTGAGACTTTTACTTGGTCTGTTAGAGTATCAAACTCTTTCAAATAAAATACGACATTTTTTACTTTTTTTCCATCAAAGGGTAGTATTAATGTCAAAATATTCGCTAGATCTGGTTTAGCTTCTGCCATAATGTTATCAGTTAATTTGTTTGATGCTTCCTGCAATTGCTTCCTTGTTTGTACCCCTGAGTTATCTCTATTAACGGATTTTCGTTTTCTCCCACGCGACATATGCTACACACCAATCAATACACATAAATGTACAATTATCACAATAACAAGAAAAGAAATATGTATGTATGAATATTTTTATACAATACATAATACCATTATTTAAATTTTCTTTGCTTTACCACATAGTGTGATAATTTTAAAATTATTATATTTCTTTAATTACACTTATTATCATTATTTTTATTTTATTTTATTCGTTTCTTTATTCATTTATTATTATTATTTTTTATAATTTGCATTTTGCTATTGTTATGTATTTTTTTTTTTTTAATTTAATTTAATTTTATACATATAGAAACCAATTCAAAATAGATAACATACACCATTTCTAAGAATAACAGTTTAAAATTAACAGCATGATTACCAGAATATTTTTATAATATTAATATCAAAACAAATTACAAATGCATAAAATATCATAGTATGTGCTATCTTTACTATATAGCTATAAATATACAACCCTAGTTAATATCTGAAAACACCTATATATAGATATACATATCAAACTTGAAAATGCCATTCTCAAAAATTAATTTTGCCAGAGGTTTACTTTGTGTACCCAGTGAGGTGGGAATAGTTGTTATTATGATTAGATATTAAATTATGTAAGATGATTTTATATTAAAAGTCACCACGAGTTGTGAATAGTTAATTTATTATATACCATAGCAAATATCCATTACAATTTAGAATCCGAAAAGAGGGTAAAAAGAGAAAAATGATATGAAGTTAACGGATTATACATATGAAAGAAGAGAAATTTCATAAATACTCTAAACATAGTTATAATATATTTTAATTAACCCAAGGAAATATCCGTGAGGGAACTTGGCACCACATTAATTATTATATAAGATGTTGGAGTGAAATAGACCAGCAGTTGCTTTTCCACAAACCACTCATATTCTAACTCTAAATATATATATTTTTCTTAGCTGAGTAACTTTACGTGATCGTATATATAATCCCTAGCTAGAATGATAGGTCCTATGCTGGACTTTAAGGAGCGATATTTTACTTAAACATCGCCAAAGCGTTGTGAATTTTTAGTAGACATTCTAGCTTATAGGATTCCCTTAAAATCATTAGGGTTCAATCATCAAAATATAAAGAATAACTACACTCATTTTACTAGGAAGAATGATAAAAGGGAATTTTAAATTAATTAATTTATTTGCAATTCTATTAATTACATACAATTTACAATACCTTTAAATGTTACATAATTTATTTTAAGCATCATTTACTAATCTAGGAACAGATGCTACATTTATTAAAATCATACATTATTCACTTTCCCATTTTCTCATCTGGGTACAAAAATCCCTAATCACAAAACATGTAATATAAATATGGGAACAACAATATATATTAAGCATTACCTGTTCTCTTTTTTTTTTACATCAGCCAAGCTGGAACATACACTAACTTTTTTTTAACACTGACCATTTTTTTTACGCGTAGAACTCACCAACACTCTCATTCTTCTTCCAACAAGAGAACTGACTAACTTCTCTGGGAAAAAAAACTGGAGGCGGACTTCTAATTATCATATTCAGATTTTTTGGGGGCATCATTCTGGCCTTCGGAAAGCCCCTTAGCCAATCTGTGATTAGCCCCACATCTGATTAGTATCATGAACAAAACTATTTGCACAAGGGTCCTACATGCTCCTCCCCTGGTCCGGCTGAGCTGACCCTTGCCCCGACGTCCCTTGCCTCTAACATTTTCCCAGAAGTGGCCCCTTCAAGGGGGTGAGAACAGGGGCGCAGTCCTGCGGACTGTCATAAATATTTTTGTGACTGGCTATAAACTATAGCCGACGTATACTGTCAGCCCCATTGTATGGGCTCCCCAGCTTGGCGCCTCATGACTGCTCAACAATTAATTATACAGAAAATCATACATCTCTGTAAACAGAATTAGTTACATTTTTTTTTACACAAAATAAAATTTCACAAAATTTTACTTTCACTACAACATAATGTTTCTTCACTACGGTTTTGGCCTGTTTTGTTTTCGTATCATATATTTATTATACATTTTAATTGGTTTTATTTTACATTTTAATCCATAAACTTATGCTCTAACTTTGTCTTTGTCTTGACGCAGCATGTCCCCAAAGAGACCTTGCGCCATAAAACCCCATATAACCAACTAACTAATCTTGGACATTCCCATTTTTGATATAAGAATAAATAAAATATTTTCGAAGCAAAATTTTACAAAATATTTTAAAATTTTCAACTAAAATCTCTTTGAAAGATGTTTTTAATCAAATAATACACGAATAACACTTCGAATTCGAAAAGCATTTTTTATATCGAATTAAGCAACTCATTTTATTCGTTTACAATTCTTTTGTTGCCATTTTAAAAATTAATCATAAAAAAGTTTTGGAGATATTTTGGTTAATTAATTAAAATATATTTTATTTATTTAATTAATCATGATTCTATCTATAAATTACTAACTCCATGATTTGTTTTTTCTTCTGAAAATAAACGCGTTTCATTTTTTATTTATAAAGATACGTCCGAAATGGAAAAATATGTAACATAAATTAATTAAAATAATATATTTTTAACGCTATTCCGTAAAAAAATTATATTGTGGAAATCTACAGATCAAAATTTATTTTTACGTTTAATTTACAATCAAAATAATGTTTTTTTTTTTTTTTAAATGTAAGACAAAATGTAATTTGTAACAAAATTTGTGTAGTCTAGTAGAGGATAAGCGAAGCAAATCCTAAGAATAATAATGTTAAAAGTGTTTTTGGAATTATTGAGGATACAAATAATATACTAATGCCAAAAACATTCCTTCTTTCAGTGCAGGCAATGTTTTTCAATGTTTCGTTTAGTGAAGGTTTGCTTTAAAATGTACATTATACGTGCTTCATTTTTCAACAAGACAAGTAATTATTCTCCATCTGTCCAAAATGTCAATAAACTAACATTTGGATATATTTCTGATCCTGATATCCTCTAACACCCTCCAACCATAAAACATTATAAAATCAAAATTTCGATCTATTACTTGCAATTTTTTATTTATCCAAAATAAACAAATCGATAATTTACACTGTTAAAATGTTTGTGTTGCTTTGAATCAACTTTTGGTGTAGTAGTAGCTGCAACCATGCAACGTTGAATTCTCGTTGCAACATTTGGAGGTACAATCCAACAGGATTTCTAAAGATTAGAACGAGATTTCATTTAGCGTTTTCAGCCACCGCAGAAACAAAAGTTGTTTTACATCAGAACATAACTTTTAACAGTGTGTACTTTAAAAGTGCAAATTTTTTAAATATTTCCTTAAGATCTATGTTTTTTTTTTAATTAAACTGGTCATCAAAATTAAATGATAATGAGTAAAATTATGCTCATTCCATTAGTGATGCAACAAATTCCCAGTTCATCAGTTATTATGTTAATTAAATTCTACTGAATATAAAATTTCACTTCGACCTATACTTTAGCGTAGTAAATATGCAAATTAGGTAATTGTCAATGTTGTGTGAATGGAAGTATTTTAGAATTCTGGTCTGTAGTGTTGTATAAAGGGAATACGGTGTCTGAAAGGGATCAGTATTCATTAGTTACGGCTCAAAGAGATCATTTAAGTGAAGGTCAAGAGTGGCAAATAATTGATAGAATAGAGACAGGTCAAACACAAATGGAGATCATCCAAAAATTGAACATTTGTGAAAGAGTCATATCAAATGCTTCAAACCATTTTTAAGCACTGGTTGCGTTGATAGACGCCTGGTCAAGGAGGACCAAAAGTAACGACTGCATCTGAAGACTGTTTTCTTCAATTTACAACTCAAGGAAACCAGAAAGTGACTGCAGGATATTTAGTTTCAGATCTCCAGTTTGCTACAGGAACCTCAATTAGTCGTTCTACTGCTGCATGAAGGTTTACCGCTGCTGGACAGTATCTGAAAAAAGTATAAGTTTGTGTCCCACGCATCCAGGTATCAGAATGCATCCAAGAAGACTGTGCTCGAACAAGATATTTCACAGACAAGGGTAGGCAATCTGTGTGTTTCTTCCAATAATGTCTGTAAGGGAACTTTGTAAAAGCAAAAGAAAAAGTAAGGGCATTCGTTGATGTAAGACTATGAGCGTCGTTGCTTTAGCGATTGCATACTTATTCCGGTTATTTTCGTAAGGTGCCTTTACGTACATTTTGGCAAACACTGGTACACTTTTAGTAAAATGCGAATGAAGATATATATACATATATTCTTATAAATTGGAAAACATTTTAAACTGAAATAAAATTCAATCCAGCGAACAAAAATATGTTATTTTATGTAATTGTATACGCATGATAGTATATTAAATGATAAATTTAAAATTCTTTCCACGTGATGACGTTATAATAATATTTTAAAAAACAGTTTTTCACAGCATTCTATAAATAATGACTTAAACAAATAAGTTCAAAATAAAAAAATAAAACAAACTTTACAAGTTTTTAGCTTTTTGTGACAAATGCTCCACTAATCTAAATTTTTTGAAAATTTTTACATTTTTGTTAGGGAAATTAAAATTTACAAAGGTAATACGTTTTAAATTCATAATAAGATTAAGAAATATATGAAAATATTCTAGAATTATTTAAATGTAGCCGCGTTTCCGAAATTGATCTTAAATCAATACTATTTACAATAATTTAAAAAATAAAGTATGTAAATTCAATGAAATTAGAAAAACGAGACTTTAAAACAGAAACACTTTGAAATGGATTATACATAAACAGTAATACTTGGAGTTTATAGAAAAAACTTGACGATGAATTTTGAAATTGCATTTCAGGATAAATCATAACATTTTCAGTGAAAGACTTGTTGTGAAATCAAAATGATAACATTTCATTTAAAATGTCATAAGTGAATATGAATTAGGGTTGAAATTGTGGAATTCTTTATTGAATTGATTAATCTTGATATTCAGTAAACTAAAGTATATATCCATATAATAAGAAGTAGCCATATTTGCTGGATAAATCATCTTCAAAAAGATGATTAAATCACACAATATTTCACAAACTCCATTCATATGTCAATTTTTCTAACATACAAACTTGATCTAGCAATATTTTTAAAAATTCAAATAATCCGATTTTTAAAACTTATGATGTGTAAAAAATGTTTATATTTTCATGGAGATTGATTGTGATTAAAGTGTGATTTAAAGGGCTTGACTTTTGAAATGTGTGATAAACAAAATATTTAAAATACATATATATATCATCAAATAAATCAAAAATTACATTTTCCCATTAAAAATCAAATTATATGTATATATAGATATTCCTTTTTTACCCGTTGGTAAATATTTAATTATCTGAGCGAAGCGATATCTAATACTCAGCGTACTAATACTTTCCGGGCTTGTGCAGCTGCGATCGATATCAAAACTGCTTTAAAACCTTTCTTCAAGTATAACTCAAAAAATATTTGTCTGATTTAGATTTTGATTCTAACAAAAGATACCTTGGGTAATCTACTGAAAGCACCAGTTATGAAAAAGAAGTTGCAACCTATTTAAAAATTATAATACAAAAAAAACGATAAAAAAATGCAGTTAATCTGCATAGGTCATAGAAATTTACTTTGCATCATTTTCACCTGCTGGATCTTTTCGTAGATAATCGGATTAGAAAATATATTTCGCATGTGAAAATTAGAAACAATTACATGAAGTTTAAGTAAAATGGTTTCATCTGTGGCAACGCTTATTATTATTAACCTTATGGAAAATAGTTATTTCTCTCCGTCTAGAGATACACGATTCTTTGTGATGACTGGATTTTATTCTTTGTCTTGATTGGTCAATATTTAATCCATGACGTACTTAACATATGATTACGTTATTACGTAATCCACGTTTAATCTACTGTTTTACCTTTAATACTTTCAAGAGAAATGGAATGCTTCTGTTACCAATATGACAAAAAAACATAAAAAACTCTCAAAGAAATTGCATTTAAAACCACATTTTTTCATTTATACGACGGTGTAAAAATTGAAAATGTACAATATATAGAAGTTTGAAAAACTGCAGTACAGAAAAATTGTAAAACTGAAATTTAATTTAACATTTGAAGGTGTTGCCTTCCGTAGAAGATCGTATACTTTACGCACAGATATGTTTATCCTTTATAATATAGATAGATCAACTAATCTTACATATGTAAAAATGTGAGGATTTAGAAATGGACCAATGAAAATCTGCGTAGATATCAAAGGACCAATGAAGTTGGGCGTAGATACCGCGAAACCACAGTGAGATTATTATCGGGGTGGACCCGATTTCCTTAACCAAATGTCGCCAAGTTTGTCGCCAACTTTGCAATATATCGATAGATTTTGTGACCAAAATTATTCGTCAAAAGTGACATTAACTTCCGTTATTTCACCAAAATCGCATAGACTCTCATTGTTATCCAACAGGATCCCCCTTTTTTTCTTTTTTCTTTTTCTTGCAGTAAGAGTTGTTTCTATCAAAAACATGTCAAATCAGAAATTGTAGTTATTATTAAAAAGGTTTATAATAAATTGAATTGTATTTGATATTTTAAGAATTTTCGAAGTTAGGATTTTTTTTTTCGAAAACCCTATTTTTTAGCTCCTTTGCCCGTTTATAATTTTATTAAACATGTATCATACATTAATTTTTGGCCTTCTTTTCTAGATATAATAATACCTTTAAACTGATATCTATTAAAATTAAGAAATTATGGGGACTTTCCGATTTCCACAAGGCCGCTTCCTATTTTCACCCAGTGCCCTTGATTTTATGCATAGGATTGGAAGAGATTTGAGCAGAATTATAGAATTTATTATGTTCATAAAAAAGGATAGGCATTGAAAAATAGATAGATAAATAGTTTAGATAGATAAATAGTTTTAGTTTTAACAGACACGGCGCAAGACTCTAATTCGGTCTCTTTGTCGGAGAATCTATGCTCCCCTCTTTTGGCACACCTTCACTGATGTACAGCGGTAAGGATCAAGCCGGAGAATTTAGGCTGCTGGCTCACACTTGTTTTGCCATCATTCAAACCTATTATAGGAAAATCCTTTGTTTACAATCCTTCTGCGGTTTATTGATACTAGAATGAGAGGAATCTGTAGTAGGACAGGATACAAGGAGCTCAAGCCTAATTGAGGGAAAAGTTTCTTTATTTTCAGGACATCAGTTCCATTTCTCGTAAAACTCATTAAAGGTAAAAAACATCCCGTCGCCACAATAAAAGGTGCCGATGCTGACAGCAGTTAGAAGGTTCGTCTGTTTGCAGCTTTATGATCAGAAGACGAGATCTCTAGTGCCAAGCATCAGGTTATAGCACTAGTTTTTGCGGGGAATGTTCTCTGTTTTACCATGCCTTTTGACCATGGGTTCTCTGGTTTGATCTTGCTGCAGCGAAGCATGTCCTGCATTGGTGACTCGCACATGATGTGCGGCGTCAAGGATGGAACCGGACAACCCACGGTCAAAAGGCAAGATCTATAGTTTCGACAAGAGAGTAGCTGTATATTTTCTGCGAAAACTGACTATTTAAATGATCGTGCAAGATGACGACGCCACGCTTTTATTAGATTTGTTTGTGATATATTTAGAAAATGTCCTCTGTGCACTAACAAGTAAAATAGCAATCATTTTATTGTTTTATAATCAAACTTTCTAAATTAAGATATTTGATTCTTCTGAATACAGCTTTTTCTGTCATTAACGCGTTTTTCGGCTTCAGCAAAACACTAAACTTAAAGCGTGAAAAATATGTTTTAAACGTAGCAAAATGTCTAGCAAGTGTGTAAAGCAAATTATTGTAGCAAACTGCTATCTGTATAATATATCTAAACTTATATATAATCTTAACTATAATACCAAGAAGATTTATAAAACCATATTTCAAATCAAAATCAAACAGGGGGAAATCAGTACTTTTTTCTTATTTGCTGTTAACATCTGAAAAAATACGGTAATAATGTTTAAAAAGAAAAAAATAATAACAATTATTTGCTCTATTCAATTATTTTTAACAATATTTATCTCTGAAAACGCTCTCCAAAAGGTCTCCTTTTCTATAGTCCAAAATATACTCCTAGGTATTCTTAAAAGCAAATGTTAGAAATTCACATTTTCCACCCTGTTTCTAATAGTGTTACAATATATGTACTTAAAATGTTGTTTAATGCATCATACTATCAGATTAAAATCAGTTTCAACTTGTTACATATTTTTTAATTAAAACTGTTACTAAATTCATTAGAAGATCACAATGTAGTTTGTGTCTAGCCGTCAGAATCTCAGTATTGAGTACCTATTTTTATTAGAATAATATGTCATTTTACGGGCAGTAAAACCAACAATATTTCCATTAAAAAAAAATTATAATTCCAAAAAGAATGTTTATTTCATCAGAGACGAATATCAGGTTGTCGAAGAACAACAAAGAGGAGAAAGAAAGTTTAATATTAAATATAAAGTTAAGAAACGTATCAAAATACTCTTCAGTTATTTACAAGCAAGCTTGTTTTTGAAATAAATGTTAGTTCAATATTATATACGGAAATGTTATAAGATACAAACATGGAAATCCTATGAAATGAAATAGTCACGAAATTCTAAATTTGAGACTTTAAAATGATGTAACTTTAAAATGATGTAAATCAAGATAGCACTACTTTGAATTTGAAGAACTTACTAATAATACGAATAATAATATGAATTTTGAACTTAATAAATTTTGAAATTGCATTTCAGAATTGTTTGTAACACTTTAAATGAAAGATTTGTTTTGAAAGCAAAATAATGAAATCATATTTAAAATGTCATAAGTGAATACGAAATAGTTTTGAATATATGGAACTGTTTATGGAAAAGATTAATCTTAATATTTATTTAAATAAAATATATTCAAGGAAGAAATAGCCAAATTTCTTCTGTCAACCGTTTTCAGAATGATGAAAGGAATGATACAGAAATAGAATAACTTTTACTGTTTACTAACAGATATACTTAGGAATACTTCTTAAAGCTCAAATCACGTATTTTGATAAATGACCATATTTCTTCATATGACACTCTTCTTTGAAAATATGTCTTATCCTTTGTCATAGTCCTTTCATACTAAACAAATTAGACACAGTTCAAATCCTAAATTAGTTGTTCCCGTCAACTGGGGAAATAAATACTGCACAATACTGTTCTTACCACAAACTGAGATCATTCTTTTCTTGGATTTTAGCCATGAGTTTTAGGCTTTAAAATACTCCATTAAGAAACGGAATAATATCCTCACATATACAGTTTTTTCTTCATAAATTTTCTGTAGATATAAGTAGTCTATATGATGAAGTTTCATGTTCATTCGCCACACAATGTGAGTTAAACTGTACTTTTAGTTCATTTTTTAGTAAAATTTATAAAACTAAGTCAACTATTAAATCTAATAACCCATTTACTTCATTAGATTAGAAGTATTAAGTTTGCTAACAATAAATGATAAATAAAGTGTTAAAAGTTTGTTAATGCTAAGAAAAACTATTAAAAGTATATATTTATTATAGTATGGGCTTTAGAATGTTTTAAAAAATATTTGGATAAATGCTCAGGTTCTCTGCGTGACTCTATTCTTTTTTTTATTATTGAATACAATCTGTCACCCAAGTATTTTTATTCTGAATACTTTGGACAAGGCCTAAATGCCATATTTATTGTTACTGTTTGAGGAAGCGAATGATTCGAAACATTGTCTACCTTTTAAACTTCCGACTATCAGATAGCATAATGGATCCGACTGGGGACATGGATTTTCATTTTTGTAAATATGTGGTGTCTATATGTATGCTTTTTTCTATAAACACACAAAAAAGCCACATGTTTACAGAATTTCTAGTTTCTTTTTTTCAAGAGAAAAGTAATGTTTAATTAGATTAGTCTAATACGCGATCGGTTGAACAGAGAGATCAAACAACTGTAAAATGAGTTTTTAATTAGAAAATGTTAAAAAATCTCTGCTGGCTAGGCTTACAGGCAGAGGTAGATTTCGAAGTTATGTACAAATTTCAAAAACATCAACTAAATCAAGAATAGAAATAAACCCAGTTTCATCTCTAAGAATGATCTCTACGGACCTAAACCTTCTGTGAAAATTCTAATGTATGCGTATACACATACGCATACATGTATAGAATCGATTTAAAAATGGCTCAAAAAATCATGGAACTTCAAAATGTTAAAATATGCCGATATTTTGTTATTTAGTTTTTATCACGTTCGTTACGTTTTCACAAATTCACATGATGTTATATATGTACCTTCTTTTTGTCCATTATATTTCCAATATGATTTAACATTTTAAAAAAAGCCACCAAACTATTTATTTCTTTTTCCGTTTCCATGTGAAAATCTTGCAGTAGAACAGTTATGATATAATATACATTTTTTTAAAAACATAGTCAAGTATTTTTTTTTTTTAATTTTCACGTGGAAATCTTGAAATAGTAAAGTAATGGGCTTTATTGGGAATCTGGGTTTGAGATTGCAGGAAGTCACATGTTGGTGGTATTTTACCATCGGGACTTCCAATCGAATGTATGGATGCGATTTTTTTTATGATCATAAAAATATTAATAAAGATGCCGAAGTTTTGCGCAGCGTACAGACGTGCAAACAAATCGAGTGATAAATTCCGCAAAGAAAATATTTCTTTTCATCGCTTTTTTTATTAAAAAATGATGGTACAAATGTCATATACGTACCACATTGGCGCGAATTTTTTTTCTGAACGCTAGTTTGGCAAAAACTTCGTTATCAAATAGTAATTAAATGTACATTTTTTAATTATTTCTATTATTTTAAAAAGTAAATAATAATAAACTTCAAAAGTTTTATTAATAACTATAAAACAAAACAATTTATATCGATTTTTAAAAGAAAATGTAAAGTAAATAAACAGTTTATTGATAAGTAAACAACAATGATTGGGTTACCATATGAGGCATAAAATTGCCATTTTGTTGCACTCGCGCAAATGTGGTGCGTGTATCACACCTTTGTCAAAATGATGATATTTTAAAATGGTGGTTAGCGAAGTTAAAAAGAAGTTAGCGATGAAAACTTTACTCCAATTAAATATATATTAAATATGCAACAAATATAGAGGTTCATATTTAAAAGAAAGAAAAAAATATTTAATAATGGCAGATTAAATTTGATTTAGAAAATGTTTTCTTACCTCATTATTAGAACGTATTGATACATGTATGTCGTACATTATTTTCTTGAACTTAGATCTTACGGAAGCTGCAATAGGGTAGTTGCAATTGACGTCATACTGGAGGTCACACACTAGAAATAGACAGTTCTAATTGGTTGAGCTACCCTTACCTCCATTTGAAATACAATGGCTATCAGCTGATTGCAAGTTCCCTATAAATAAAATATCCACTTGGTCAATATTAAATTTAAAATCATTAATAAAATTTGCTTTGAACATTTTTTCAACTTTATTTTTTTTTTTAAAGAGAAGCTGGCTTTCCATGGTGTTCGTTTGATTCATTTATCATATTTTATTCATTATGTCACTTTGATCAAGGTCTTTTAACAATAATTGTTCATATTAAATAGATGACATTTTACATGTGCAGTAATAAATAAATTTTTATATATTTAAACTAGAATTAAATAGCATGCGTATAAATAAAAAGAATCAGATGCTATGCGAAAAAAGCACATGCGAAACAAACAAATGTAAACACAGCAGAGAGGTCACATAAAGGTGGTATATGACGTCACGCCAATAAAGCCCATTATTGTAGTAAGAATATTATTGTGACTTTTTTTAATTGTTGGCAACTGCTGTAACGAAAAATGTTTACTTTTTCCTGTCACTGTTCTGTAAGAGTTGATTTTATCAAGGCCATGTTAAGGCGGTATTCAGATTTTTGAACCCTTCCCATTTCCACCCCCTTGAATCGATTTTACCCATTTGCAATCCCTGCCCAGATATTAACTATTTCAATATATTTGGCGAGTTTGAAGGCGATTCATGCAAAATTAAGACTTTTATCGTGCTGAAAAAATTAGTATATACGTATATATATCTAAATAAACTTTTTAGATGGGGTAGTTTTGGGTTCCTGCGATCATATAATGAAAGTTATGAAGAAGTTCTTCTATCGAAATCTATCTAAAAGGAAAATATCTTTCGCATAGCATGAAGCTGTTGCTTCACAAATTTCCATTATATATAAGTTGTCTACGTGATAAGATATTATGCGTATTACCGCCACAGTAATCTTAAATTATGTAATTAAATTACATGAACAAAAGTTTACTGAAAACTACAATTATTTTCATTTCCAATAAATACATTTTGTAATACGCTTTATTAAACTAATTAATTTATGAAATTCAATAATATATTCATTTTTTAAAAAATAAATTGATTATTACTAGAATTAAATTTTGCCAACAAGAAACGAAAAAAAAAACTTTGTTAGTGATAAAGAAAATGAAAAATAAACTTTAAATTATTCAATTCACTATATTGTATCTTTCAATTTTTCTAAGTCTAAAGATATTTGGATAAATGCCTAAGTATTCCATGTGATGTTATTCGTTTTCAGTGTGTCCAATCTATCATCTAAGTACTTTGATATTGAAGACATTAGACGAGGTCTAAATCTCAAATTTATTGTTACCGTCTGTGAACATAAATAGTTCAAAATAGTTCTGTCCTTTTCTTAACAAAAAATCAATTTTTCTTTGGAACTGTGCCATGCATTTTCAGTGTGAAAATACTCCGTTATGAAAAGTACAATTTTCTTTACATAGTATAAAGTTTTTCTTGAAGAATTTTCGTTAGAAACAGATTGTATATGTGATGAAGTTATTATTAACGGAAACATTAATTGTAAGATATTTTTAATTAAAATAATGAAGTAACTAAGGTTATTTTAAACTATTTTTTTTAACTTTTATTTTAAATGCATATCTAACATTTTACGATACTTTTTAATGAAAAAAGGGAATAAATATAATGATTTGTTAGCTTTTTGCCAACATAAACGTGAATATAAAAAAAAAAAGTTCTGTCTGTGATATCTATAAACTAAGGTAAACTTCTCAATATTCATTGCGCTATATACTTTAAAATGATTTTTAAATTAAAGATATTTGAACAAATACCCAAGTTTTCCTTTTGTCGTAATTGTTCCTGTGTGTGAAATCCATTATTTAAGTTCTTTAATATAGGACATATTAGACAAGGTTTAAATCTCAAATTTATTGTTATTGTCTGTGGAAATAAATGTCTCCCAATACGGTTTCTCTTTTAAACAGAGACCAATCCTAACTTGGATCTTTTCCATGAGTTTTCAGTTTGAAAATATTCTACTAAGAAAAGGGGAATCTTTTTTTTTTTTTTTTTTTTTTTTCATGGCAGAAAGTTTTTGTCTTACAAATGTTTGTTGGAAAAAAAATGTCTGTCTGATGAAGCCATAACTTTCAGTTATCACATTAACTTGAATATGAACTAGTCGTTGGGGGGGGGGGGGCATCGTAATACTTACCATCATGGACATGCATAATATAAAATATGATAATAAAACATGTGTAAACTATTTACAAAATGCATTGCAATTCCAAAATAAAATTTAAACTTATATTTAAACAATTTATTATACATAGTAATGCTCTATTAATGATCTTAAGATTAAACAATTTCAATAAATTATATAAAACGCCAAACTACTCAAGTAAAATTACTAAATTGCGTAAAAAAGAACAGCCTTATAGTTCCAAAAATAATAATAATATTAACTAACAGTTTATTGTGTCACATTAAGCGTCTTATATACAATTAAAATATATCTTTGAATTGAAATTTGAATGAAATACTGGATCATGAAATGTCGAACAATGTGGAAAATAGAATCACATATATCTCGGAAACCAATTTTCTGATCATCTTCCTTCTTTATACAAAATTTGTGTTATTTTATTGTGTTTTATATCCACTGCTTAAATTAAAGAATTTTGAACAATTTTATATATCTTTCACCAGAAAGAATATTTCGAAAGTCCGAGTAAGAAAAACAAACATTCGAAAAATCGATGTTGCTGATATATAATAAGCTTCTTTCTATGCTTACATACTAAGAACGCACAAAATTTCAAGTCTCTATTTCAATTTGTTCGCAATATAGAGTGTTTAACGATACACAGCCAGGAGGAAGACATTTTTTTAAAATATGCTTTTCAGAATCTCCAGTGTCTAAAATGAATAGATCTGTCAAATCTTTTTCTTCGATTTTCAAAACGACTGCAAGATTTACCCTACACTACGCATGATGGGTAAGTAATAAAAAGGCTTTCTCTTTTTTTATTTTATTTTATTTTATTTTATTTTATTTTTGTTACCGACTGTGGGAATAAATGTCTTACAATACTGTTCATCTTTGAAATTGAGATCTATCCTTCCATGGATGTTTTCTATAAGTTTTTAGTTTGAAAATATTCTATTATGAAAAGGGAGATCTTTTTCTCATGGCATAAAGCTTTTGTTTTACAAATGTTCCTTGCATACAATATGTCTGTCTGATGAAGTTATTACTTTCGGTTGCATGTAAATCACAAAAACATATAATTTAAAATATATCAAATAAAACTGAGTTTTATGTTTTTTAGTTAATACAGATTTCTTTTAAACTATATTTTTTAACTCTTATTGAACACAGCTTTTAAATACACAGCGAATATTATACAATAAGTTTTATTAAATTAAGAAAATTTGCGAACTGAGCTATCTATTTTTTCTGTTAAGGTAAAAATATAACGAATATGTATAACGAAAAAAAAAAGATTAAAACTTTTTTCAGTGAAGCTAAAATACAAAGATAAACTTCTTAACATTCACTATAATATATTTTGTAGGACATTTATAAAATTTAAAATAAGGTATTTGGATAAATGCCCATGTTTACCATATAATGTTATATTTTTTCCAATGTGTCAAATCTACCATCCAAGTACTTTAATACAGAATACATTACACAACATCTAAATCTCAATTCTGTCGATACCGTCTGGGGAAATAAAGGTCTCACAATGCTGTCATTCTGTTATACCTAGATCAACCTTTCCTTAGGTTTTTGCCTGAGTTTTCAATTTCAATATACTATGTTAAATAAGAACGATTTGTTTTCATGACATAAATTTATTGAATAATAAATTTTCTTTAGATACGAGTTGTCTATGTAATAATGCTGTTACTTCAATTGCCACATAAATCGTAAAACACATATAAATTAATGGTACAGTGGACTCTCAAAACTAGTTTTTAAATTTTCAATGAATGTTTTTTAATTTCTTGAAATAGTCATAGCATATAGATCTCTTATTTCACAATTTAAAAAAACATATATTCAATAGTTTTTGAGGTACAGCTTTTTCTTTTTTTAAATTAACCCTCTCATGCATGAATTATTTTCTACACAGTAAAAGAAATCAAACAATCATTTTTTGTGATAAATGAGAGCAGTTTATCATGAAAATAATTTTATTGGAAATTTTTATACATTATTTATTAATATATTCATACGTCCTCATTTGAGGACATTGTGCGTCAATAGGTACATTCGTACTGTCTTCAAATATGGGGACAATATGAATCAATGTTCACATATCTGCATACGTTTCATATGATTTATTCAGTATAAAATGATTCTATACATTCTGGATATACAGGTACAGCGCATGTTCCACAAATGTATCGTGTTTTAGTTTTGCAATTTTTATCTCTACAATGATTGGCAAACTTTGCTTCCGTCTTCTTCGGATAATGCTTTCCTTCATCTAAACGCATAGTTTAAGGTACATCGTGTGTATTCCTATCTTTTATTGCTGATTATCTTTCAGAGGGCTCTTTTATTTTTATTTATCGCAGCTGTACCCTTATATATCAAGCTCATTTCAAATGAACTTTTGAATTCCGGCAGGTCTATGCTTTTGGTGTTTTCTGATTTCCATAGAATCCCAGCGTTAACAATGGTGACATTTATAAGATGATAAAAAATACACATGTACCACCTCTTATTTCTGAAATCATTACGATAGAGGGCTATGAGAGAGTCCATAAGGTCAGCCCCGCCCTTATCCTTATTATACTTAGAGATACAATGTGGACACATGATAGAAATAACTTTTCTTTTCCATTATTGTGAAATGCGTTACTTGGTCTTCAGGTACCTTTCCATAGTACGAAGAGATTGTATAAACCGATGTATTATCGATCCATCGGGTGATACTTATATTATCCGAAAATAAAACAATCGAACTACTACCCCTTCCTTCATTCTTCAGTTGTTTTCTTGATTTTAGCTGCTTTTTTGCACCCATCAGCCTGTTAATTCTTATAGCCCCAACATACCAAATTCCTAAGGGTTTTAGTTTTAAAATCAATGGTAATCTGGAAAAGCAATTATCTGCATATATTTTGCAGTTTGTCTGATGCAAACGATGAGTCAAACGAAATATGACATCAACAGATGCACCACAATCAAATGTATCTTGAAACAATTCAAAAGAATAAATGAAATCAGATACGCCAGCACTACATCACATTTTGTATCCCAATTTGTGCGGTTTCTTAGGTAAGTATTGTTTTATAGGTGATTTTCCTTTGAATGGAATCATCATCTCATCCACACTTTGATATTCCTCATTATAGGCAGCTTTGTGAAATGTCTGATGCAATTTTGTCAAAATCGGTCGAGTTTTTATATATTCATCTGTATTGTCATCAGTAATCATTGTATTATTTATAAAATGTATTTCAAAAGTAAATAAAGGTAGTAAACAAAGATGTGTTTTGTTTACTTTAGTGCAAACTGTCCTCATATGAGGACAGATATGTTTTATACTTTAAATAAAAACCTAATTGAAATATTGTAAAAAATTTCTACCATTATATGCTATATGATGATAAATTGTATATAAAAAAAATTACCTTGACTATATTGTAAATATTTCCTAGTCTATTTGTAGCAAATTCTGCGAAATATCACTAGATTTCAAAATGCTCCATGCGAAATTCTTTATGCCCAATTTTTCGAATTTTTTGTTTAAAATGCTCTCTATGTATGTTTTAACAAATGTTAGTAAGTATTTTTAGCATATTACTTGAAAAACATTAAAAAAATGATTTTAACTTAATTCTTTTGTATTTTTCGTTAAAAAATCATTAAAAATTCCATATAACTGAAATTTAAAAAATTTAAATCCTTCTAAAAAAAGTTTATTTTTAGTAACATTTGTCAACACATACATAGAGAGCATTTTAAACAAAAAATCAGAAAAAATTGGCGTAAAGAATTTCGCATGGAAGATTTTGAAATTAAGAAAACGACGAAAATATTCATTCTGAGAAAAACAGGTTTTAGTAACTACAATGATTATTGCAATGATTAACTATAATTGCTTAATATTTTCCTACTGACACAGTTTCAGCTATGTATAAGGGGTATAATGTCATTTCTAGTTTATATGTAAGTGTTTTATGTTTTTATGGTAAATTCACATAAAATATGTGGCTTCGACAGTAATTCATGCAAAGGACGTGAAGTATCCAAATTTTAAAATATCTTCTCAAAAATAACTTTTTGTATTTTCTAATGATTTTTTTTAAATTTTTCTAGAAATATCATGGTATAAATACCTCTTATTGTACATATTTTTGTTAAATATATTAAATATTTTTTTTTATTTTACTTTAAAATGATTGGGGACAAAAAGCAATTCCTCTAAATACATTGTAAACAAACGCTAAAAGAAACAGTTAAAAGTTACAGTTAAAGTATTGTTTTGCGAAATCACAAAATTAATAAGTATTCAGTGCAAAATAATAACATTTTGTAAGGTAAAACTAAAAACTAGGCTAAATTTTACGGATGCGAATCGACAAAAAAGCGAACAAAGGGGCGTAGCAGAATCAACTGATTGGACAAAAATGCTTGTAACTACAGTAAAATTAGTCGAAATTGAAAAATTCTTTTTGTGTTCAATAGCAGAGAGTTCATATAATGTTATTATGCTAAATATGAAAATTCGACAATTTGATGATTTTTTGCGATTTTGAAAATCCACTGTATCTTTAAAATATATCGAATAAAATCGAGATTTCTTTTAACTATAGGTGTTTTCAGTTAATACAGATTTATTTTAAAATTTTTTTTTTTTTTTTTTTTTTTACTTTTATGAAGGTTATAGCTATTACTGTACAGTAAATTTAATTATACTGAAAAAACCGCAAACTCAGTGCTGCTTTTTCTGTTAAAGTTAAAAATAAATTTTGATAATATAAATTGAATAAAAAAAATTGTCAGTGATGGCAAAAGACAAAGATAATGTTCTTAATATTCACCATAATATATTCCTAAGAATGTTTAAACAATTAATAAAAAATAGTTGGATAAATTCTCAAGATATTGAACTATATTTTCCCCAACATGTCAAATCTATCACCCAAGTTCTTTATAACAGAACATATTTGAGAACATCTAAATCTCAAATTTGTTGTTGCTATCAGTGAAAATAAAGGTCTCACAAAGCTGCCATTCCTTTAAACCTAGATCAATCTTTCTTTGGATTCTTGCCGGAATTTTTAGTTTCAATATACCATACTAAAAAAAGAAAAAAAACAGATGTAAATTTTTTGATTAATACATTTCTGTTACATACGAGTTATTTATGTAACGAAGCTGTTACTTCATTTTCAACATAAATCGTAAAATACATGCAAATTAAAATATTTCGAATAAAGCTGATATTTATTTTAACTATAAGCATTTTGAGTTAATAAAGATTTATTTTAAACAACTTTTTTTTTCATTTTTATTAAATGTATAGTTATTACTGAATAATTAGTTTTATTAAATTAATAAAAAATGACACCTGCTGTTTTCTCTGTTAAGGTAAAAAATACAGTATAAGAGGTGATGTCGTGAATATAAAGAAAAAAATTCAACTTTTGTCAGTGATGGCAAAAAACAAATACAAAGTTCTTAATATTTACTGTAATATATTCCTAAGAATGTTTAAAAAATTAAAGATAAAATAGCTGGTTAAATGCTCAAAATATTCATATTAAATTACATTTTTTCCAATGTGCCAAATCCATCATCCAAGTTCTTTAATATAGAAAGTATTAGACAAAATCTAAATTTCAAATTTATTGTTACAGCTTGTGGAAATAAAAGTCTCTAAATGCAGTGCCCCTCTTATATTAAGATCAATCCTTCCTTGGATTTTTGTCATGAGTTTTTAGTTTAAAAGTATTATATTAAGAGAAGTAGGATTTTTTCCCCTCATGACATAAAGTTTTTGACTTATAAATTTTCATTACTTACAAGTTGTCTAAGTGATGAAACTGTTACTTCAGTTGTCACATAATTCGTATAATACACAAATTAAACAAAGTCGAAAAAAAACTTCAAGTTTTTTCTTTTTTTATCAACTATGAATATTTTTAGGTCTATTAAATGCATGTTTTACATTTCATAAATAATATTAAAGTGAGTAAAACTTTTATTAATTTTTGTTTGAATTTAAATAAATAGATTTTCTATTGTTGAAATTTTAAATGAAGAATAGTAATAAAACTCCAATTTCGACATTATTCCTGTTAGTAAAACGATCATCCGATCCCAAAAATTATTTATTATCAGTAACCTAATTTTTTTTTAATTTCACTTGCTAAAAAATTTGTCTTTCAAAATAAAGAGATTTTCAGACATGTAAAGCAGTTAATCAAATATACTGTCCTAATTATTTTTTTAATATACTTAAATTAACATGAACCAATCAAAACATTCATTTACGATAATGAATTCTATATTTTACTCCATTAATTGTACTTTAAAATTATTATTATGAAAAAAAGTACCTTGTGCAGAAAATATTGCTCAAAATCAATTTTGTGAATTACTGTGAGTGCCCTAGAACCTTTATCAGTTCATAGTGCTAACTAATTATATTCTCGAGGTGGCTAACATACATAAAAACAAGTTGGAAATTGCACGTGAAGCGTAGCAAATAAGGTGGGTTCATACTACAACGAAATTTAAAAATATTTAGATCTTGCTGTTATAGCATACAGTATAATGGTCGAAATCTTTTTTGTGTTCCTGTAAATACTATCTGCTTTCTATTATATAGGAAGTAACTTGTTTTAAACCGCAAACACGTATCTTAATTTCATAAAATAAGAATTAATATAATGTAATTAAAAGATGCTTCAAACAATATTTCCTTGTAAAACATAATGCAGTGGAATACTTTTGAGTAGCCCTGTAAATTAATAATAAATAATCTATATATCATAGATTGTACAAAATATATTTTTTAGTATCCACTTCATAGATTCATGTCAATTCTATTATATTCGAAAGAGTGTAACATCATTAAAATGTACTCTAAACTATTTTTTGCTATTGACCGCAATGCGATGAAATACTTTTGATTGTCTCTGTAATTAAACTATACATCCAATTTTCATAAAATTTGAATTGACTCGACAAAACTATGCAAAATTATATACTTTAAATTTCAAACGATTTGGTTGGATAATTTTTGCTCTTTTATATGCGGGCAGGCAGACGGATGGATTGAACGACAACTATAGGTGCTGTGTATTTACATCATTACAAACGCACCCAAAAAATTGTGCAGTGCCGACTGTGAAACATAGGGCGAGACCGCTGTTTTTCGCTGTTAATGAGATGGAATTGCCAATCAAAAGCCTGCATTTTGCAAAATTTTTGCTGTTTGAAGTAAACAACGAAAAGTTCACAAAAATGCAGGTTTCTGATTGGTCAATCTGTTTTTTTCTAACAGAAAAAATGTATAGAACACAAATTAGTCTAGTCATCTGTATGGTTCTTAAGAGACAAAAAATGAAAGTACAATACATTCATCCGCATATTTGTTAAAATTGTATGATGACATTGTAATACATTATATCAAAGTGAAAAAAAACTGATGTCAAAGAATGTCGAGAAATGACCACGTCCAAGACAAATTTTGTTCTTGCCGGATACCGTCAAATATTTACAATTTAATACAGTCAGTTAAAATCTTAATTCATGAAAATAAGAAATTCACAATTTCAAAATTATCGTAAGAATTTCTACAATTTGGAAGCTATTTTTTTAAGAACCAAAACGGAAAATAATTATGAATACTTTCAAGCTGTATTTTTTACTTATTTCAGCAGTATTTCAAGCAGTATTCTCTACGAAGTATGTATCCAAAATTTGTTGTTTGTTATGTTAAATATTCAAATCTACAAAGAAATTGTACAAAAGAAAAAATTTATGTATTTTTTTTTATAATATGTGTACATATATTCTTCAACTTCCTATTTTTTCACTTTTATTGCAAAACGGAGCTAACTTAAAAAAAAAAAAAAACTTCATAACATTTCCTAGATAACATTTCCAGTTAGCATTTTCAGAACTAGTATCGGTATTTTACGAATTTCAATTAAAAAAAGAAATTCAGCCGTCTGTAAAAATAATCTCAAATTCAAATTGATGATATGGAGAGGAAAATCAGATGGATATACGTGGGAGCATCGCAAAATTTCAATTACAGATGAATACATATTTTTTTAAATAGTGGTGCACATAGAATATAAAAATAATCACCGGTAATTGAAGCATTAAAGTACTGCCACGTATATTTCCATATATCTTTATCCATAGATTTTTAAAAAACAAATATTTAGTGAGAAAGATACCATTTAAAAAATGGTAACGAAAATGAACTTGTAATATCTGAAGTTTATGCTTATGTTACATCAAGAAATTTGCTCTGCTTTTATGTGTTTTGATTTTACGGATTATACTGAATATTCGAATGCTTTATCATATCAGACTTCAGTATCAGCTAAAAACACTTATTTAGTTGCGTATACTTGTGACCTTAAGCAAGATTTAGTCACACTTTTCACTTTCTTTGAAATTGGAGCAAAAAACTGAAAATAATGTAACCCGAGATTAAAAATTTTTTCTTTCGCAGATTGCGATCATTGCTATTTTGGTTAAAAAAGACTCTTATTCTAATTTGCAGTGTTTACGTATGTATCTTGTGCACTTGTTTTTGCTTTGATTAATCGAAATTTAAGATTCGAATAATGCTGATTTTCTGAGCACTGGTATTTTGATTCTAGGGGGAAAAATCTAACATTTACTCCAAAAACTTCTTAAATATTTTAGGCATGGAAGAGTTTATCGTGCGTTCTTTCGGAAAAACTTTCTAGATATCTTTTTCTTTTATATCCTTTTAACAATCTTCCTACAGATAACAATAACTCTTTGAACAATTAATTGGATTTTTTTTACTCTGTGTCAAATTAACAAAAATATTCATAGGGCGGAATTGAGTGACAAAGATTTTTTCCCAACACAAAATATACAGAATCAAACAGAAATCCAAATCACCTAAAATAAATAAAATTGATTGAATAAAGACATAATTATTTTCTTATTTTAAATGAATTTTTTAAGTAAATTCGTATTTGTTTTCGATAAAAATTTTAAAGTTAACTGAAAAATAAGATTTTTCTCTTTTCAAGTGAGAATTATGGACAAATTTTGAAATATTTTCAGGGCCCTATTATATACATTTAAGAAAAAGCTTATTTAATATTCAAACTTTCAGTTTTCATAACAATTTAAAACAAAAATAAACCCGAAATCTGATTATAACCGTTTTAAATGGTTTTGTTAAACAGAAATAGTTTTCGCCTTTTTTTTTTATCTTTTTTCCGTATACGTCAAATGAAAAGGGTGTGTCTATAGGTAATGACTCACGCAATGTTTCGAATTTCTATACATAGATTTTGGAATCGATAAACATTTCAATGAAATGGCGAATTTTCTATCCTAAAATTTCTTGACAGGAATTTAAGATTCCAGTGATTAAAGAGAAGTATCTCATTTATTTAAAGAAATTATTTTTATTAAGAAAGTTTAGTAAGTGATTGATTGACGATATATGTCGCTGTCGATACGCTTAAGCGGTCTCAGGATTCTTACTTTTAACCCGATGGTGCAATTTAGCAACATGTCACATTTAATTTGTTTCCTCAGTACCTGTAAAACATAAATATATAAACTTTTTAATGTAGAATACTTAATATCTCTTTAATTTAAAATATTTTTTTTTAATATTCTACTCTGAAATTTTAATTAATTTTTTATTAGTTTAATTTTGATAAAAAAAATTAAAATGGCATATTTAATTTTTTTATTAATTTTTCAATTAATTTTCAGACGTGAAAGTACGCTTGAAATTCTTGAACATTTAATATGTGAATTTCCACACTGCTAACTAAGCGTAGAACCAATTTAGTGAAATACGTGATTTACCGATGCTGGGTTTCTTGTGTCTCATGTTACGCCGCAGAATTGTATGCTCATGAGGACACTTCCGTCTCGTGCTGCCAGTTGCAGCCTAACCAACACATGAAGTGTGAAATGCTAAGCTGGGCATCGTCTTCGTAGCTTAAATGGTGGAGCGTTATTACAAGGGTTCCGTGTTCGATTCCCGGCAAGGACATTTTTAACTAAGTTTGTTCTACGCTTAGTTAGAAGTATGAAAATTCACATATTGTATGTTCAATTTAAAATTGTTTTTTGACCTGTTTCCACTGCGCGCAAAACTGTAGCAAAATTATTGCTTCAAGACCTCCCGAAATAGGGATAATGATGTAAAACTAATGTATCTTTAATTTATACTTCATTTGAAAGCAATTTGTTTATTTGAAATTTAAATTTTAATTTTCTAAAAATTTGCCAATTTTAAATAATTAATGGTTTTATAATATTAAATTTGAAGTATTATTTATTCTTTAACTTAAAATGATCATATTTACCAAGTTTCATGCAACTTGCTTTATTAGTTTTTGAGAAATCTTGCATGCAGTGGACGCAAGTCAAAGAATAATTTTAATTTTTTTTTAAATCGAAATTAGACATAAAAAACTAAATAAAATTTCAATATAGAGAATTAAAAAATAATTTTTAATAGAAGAGATGTTTAATTGTCTACATTAAAAATTTTATACATATGTGCTTCATACAGACTAAGAAAAAAAATTAAATGTAACACGTTGTTAAATTGGACCACTTGGTAAAAAGTAAGACTCCTGAGACCCCTTAAACTGACAAAATGTGAGTGCATTGTAATAGCATTTTACTTTATCCTCAAAATAAACAAATGAGAAAAAAATTAATTAGGTATAAGCCCAGTAGCATGATCATTAGCGAGATCTACTGCCAAGGCGGATCCCGGGTTCTTATCTTCGGGTTTCTAGTGATAAAAATATATGTAATGGAAAAATAAATAAAATTGTTGTGGTTTGTTGTTTTTCTGCGTATAATAATTATCACTCGACGCAAAACCATTCTTTCTATATCCTCAAAGCAATCTAGGATCAAATAAATATAAGGTCAAGGGTCAAATAAATATATGCTATCAATTAACACTTTTAAAATTCTCATTAAAAAAAATTAACATGGATATCTAGTGTTGAATCTGTCAATTATATTTATGTATCTGAATTTTTAAGTAATTATAGCTTAAGTTTGTTACATAAAAATGCTCTTTAAATATGAATAATGAGAAAGAAAAATATTTTTTTTTTCAAGATTTGTTTTCCTTGCAATTTATAATTGAGAAGTTGGGAACTTCGATATTTTGGAACTTTCATACGCTTGAAAACTAAATCTGAATAAAAATCAAAACTCCAATGTCATATTGAGAAAGATAATAATATGAAATAATGATAACATTGTAAAATAATGAATTTTGCAATATGGTTTTTGATACCTTATTAATTCCTGTTACTGTATTTAAATAAATAGAAAATGAATGGTATTTACGGAAACAGTACATTAATCCAATTATTAATTTTCCTCTAATGGAGAAATATTCCACTTATAAGCCATATATTTAATAATTTGCAACGAATCCTGAGAGATGAAGACGGTTCAAAATCCCTGTGTGTTTATAATAGAAAAGGATATTTCTTGACAAAATAGCTTTAAGCATGTTATTTATGCATCACTCAGGATAAATCATTTAATTTCTAAACCGTAACATAATTTCTATCTTTAAATTTGTCTTATAAATATCAGAAGCCTTAATATAGCATCTTGCCAATTATCTGAAAACTATAATAATGAGAATGGCAATGACGCATTTTACAGAAAAGATTATTCAACTGCTAAAAGTAATTAATATCATATTGGTACCGAAGAGTTTAACCCTCGCGTCCACTTGAGCTTCATACGAGACTCCTACTTCAAATTGCAATATTTGAAAGAAAAGAAGACGAATTTTTTTCGTATTTCGTCTAGTAATACCATTAAATTGTTTAGAATACTTAGGAGGCTTCTAAATAGTTACATTAATCGTACTTAGATGTCAGTACTAGACATTTCTAGCATTACTTGCAAATGCTGCTTTATTGTTTTAGAAGAGAAATTAACTAATTTTTTGAACTGCTTTATTTTTTTCAATTGCTTAATTTTTTTGCGAGATAAAAATTGTTTTATTCTTAATTTATTCTTTAATCTTCCCTTAATAATGCATGAATTCAAATTAATTTTAAATAAATGAACTCTTGGACTTACGCTGTAAACATTATGAGTTAAAAGCAAAAATTTATTACTTATCAGCGTAAAAAACAATTTATTAAAGATTAAAAATTCCTAACGTTTCGAACTCAATCTAATGAGTCATCTTCAGAGGTATATTTTTAAAGGATGTTTTTAATGTAAATTATTTCTCCTTTAAAAATATACCTCTGAAGATGACTGATTAGATTGAGTTCGAAACGTTAGGAATTTTTAATCGTTAATAAATTGTTTTTTACGCTGATAAGTAATACATTTTTGCTTTTAACTTATAATTTTAAATGTAACAGATTCCTTTAGAAATGTGAAAAAGTTTTGTGCCTCATGTCTTAGTACAAATAGAAAAAGGGGCAACATTATAAAAAATAAATAAATTTAAAAAAATCTTTTAGAAGCATTAAAAGTTAGAAAGAATTTTTTGTCTGCTTTTATATTAATTTGTTTACGAGAGGATTAAATAACGTTCACAATCACTTTTTATCAATCATCTTCGTTAAAGACTAAACAAATAATAAAAAAATACAATGAAATGATCTTCTTTTTAAAATATGGTAACTTCTATAATAATTCAGAACACATTTGACGACATTAAATAAGAAGTAATTCCCTTCTTTTTTATAAAAGTGGTAAAAATTGTTGATGAGACCTATCAGTTAGCTTTTCTTTTTATTGCAAAAATTTTCAATGGTACTATATTTAACACATTGTATGACACGAAAATGTGTATATATATCTTTTTTTTTCAGTTTTTTTTTTTTTTTTTTTTTTGTAAAAAAGTAACCAGTAGTGCAAAACAATTAATAATTATCAATTTCTTAGATTAAATATGTTTTAATTTATTACGGTTTATTGCAATTTCTTTTCAGCGTGTTTTTGTTTGTTTTTTTCAAAATCGCAGGTTTTAACGTGTTAAAGAAAAAAAAAACATTGTTATTCTCTTTCTAAAAATGTACAAATAAAAACATATATAATGCCTTTCAGGGTTTTCAACAATCGCCAGATTTTAAAAAGTTTTTTTGAAGAGATGGCTAGCCTCCATACTATATATTATTTATGTATACATAAATGAACAGTGGTGTAGTCGTAAAAATAACAGAGGTTATACAGTATACACTCTAAGCAGAGGGTATATGCTCAAAGCAGAGGGTATACTCTAGAATATATATACTGTAGCTTTTTTGATAAACAGAGGGTATACGGTGTTCCTGAATAAAAAATCCAGAAGGTGACCTATACATCCGTATACCCTTTACTACATCTTTGTAAATGAAGTGGTTTCCTTGCAGAAAAGTAT
Source organism: Maratus speculifer (assembly GCA_964019185.1). Taxonomy (NCBI): domain Eukaryota; kingdom Metazoa; phylum Arthropoda; class Arachnida; order Araneae; family Salticidae; genus Maratus; species Maratus speculifer. The sequence goes on from OZ025291.1 coordinate 118,961,125, forward strand.
ATACTATATTGTTAAAATGCGACGTGAAATTGATTTTTTAAATTAAGCTATATGATACTTGTTTTAATATCTAAAAAGGTGTAAAATAAAATTTCACAAACAGAAAAAATATATTTATTAGACTGTTTACATGTTTCGACTTTATTTGAACCATTTTCAAAACAAATAAATAAGAATATTCTAAAATTATAAGATCTATAATTTAATGTTCTGAAACATCACCATTCATTTTTTTATGTAATCTCTCAAATCATGCGCATTATTTGTTATCTTCGATATTTATTTAAATATTGAAAACATAATAAGTAAAATAATGAATAACACGCGTGATCTGAAAAAATAGATACAAAATTAAATGATGGCGTCTCACATCTTTATTTTCATACGTTCATTACCCACTTTTAGAATTTCTTAGTTATTTGTTTTGGCATGGATATTGATTTTCGAAATTGGCATAAAGCTGAAACATTTAAAAACCACTATTTTGAAATTCTGACAGAAAAATGATATTTTGATAGTTATATTTTTAAAATGACCTGATATTTTTTATGTTAAAGTAAATTGTACTTATAGAATAATCTGCAATTTGTAAGCCCTAAAAAAATCTCCTCTTCCCTACAGAAAATGTCAAAGTTCAAGGTTGTGAATGCCATTTTTCATGAAAAATAAAATGCCAGTGTGTTTCGAGAGCTATATCTCTGGCAAGCAACAACATACCAAAACTCTTTTGCCATAAATTATTAGTATAATAGTACCTGTTTATTAAAATTTACTTGTTTCCATGGGGCAATATTACTTTTCATTTTTATGTTGCCACAAAATATAGCCAAAAGGACGTTTTTGTCCATTTTCCGCTCTTAATAACTTATCTAAGAAGAAGTGTTCGAAACTTGTTATTATAGAATATAAAAGTGTATTACTAGTACAACCTACAGGGTGGTCATAAAAAAACTTTGCCGGTATATGGATCTCTTGCGGCTAGTCCGTTCAACAGATCGACGTGAAATTTCAGATATAGCTATTCAGAGGTATGAGCTCGAGATTCTCTGAACGACAACAAGATGGCGCTCACGGTTACGGTTATAGTTACAGAAATTCGAAACTTTCCAGTGGCAACACCCATTTTTTTTCATCGAAAAATGCTCAGCGCATGCGAAAACCCTAAAAATCGTTAGAACCGTACGTGTATAGCAAGAAACGGACACGTTATGCACGCACAAAAAACTGTTCTGTGAATCCCCCCCCCCCCATAAAAAAAACACGATTGGGGCGCAAGGACTAAATTTGCATATGACACAGAGTCAGTACACTAATCTCTGATTACAACGCAGATCTGAGAAAACTTTATTTTGATTACACATTTTCCACATGGGTACCATCACAGGCAATTACACATTGCATGGTGGCGACTGTGGACAATACAGCCGAACGTTACATCGCATGAGAGATGTTTGCAATCCCACGTTTGATAGAATCTTTCAAATCCGGCAAAGTTTGCGGATTGCACATGAACACTCTAGATTTTAGATACCCCCAGAACCTGAAATCCAAAAGAGTGAGGTCGGGTCGGGGGATCGCGGAGGCCATTGACGTTACCAGTTAAAGTGAAATGTTCCTCGTCCGTTTATAATATGCGAAGAGATCGATCGTTATCTCCATCATATTGGAAAAGAAATTCATTAACAAAGTCTATATGTTGTTGATGATCTCTCATTTCCAATATCTGGGCGCGCTGGTACCGGTAAAGAAACATGCGGATTATAGAGCGCAATAACTTTAATACCATTGGTTTTGGTATATCAAATACACGAGATGCACCTTTTGTAGTTTGCATGCGTCCTCTGGTCACTATTCGATGCAATTCCATAGCAGTATCCTCAAGAACAGTTGGTCGTCCGGATCGCAGACTATTACAGGTGCAGCCAATATCTTCGAATTTCATTACTAAATCACGAAGAGCTTGTGAGGGCCACGTATTTGGAAATGGTTTCGACGGTAAACGCGCCAGGTTTTCGCAGCATTCATCTCATTTTGATAATAGTTTTACCAACTCACCACGAACGAAGTCATTTTGTTGGCATCTACGAGAGCCGACTGAAGAAGAAACATTCCCACCCTTTTTGTATTCGTTTTTTACGCTGACTATCTGGCAAACGATGTTCAGTGATTGGTATTTTGTCTCTGCCATATTCAAATTTTCTTCGTGCGCCTTGGTCGTGTTTTTGGGGGGCCGTTCGTATAGCTGATTTTGTGCGAGCATAACGCGTCCGTTTATTGCAATAACCATATCGTTCCAACGCTCTTTAGTGTTTTCGCATGCGCTGAGCATTTTCCGATGAAAAAAAAATAGGTGTTGCCATTGGAAAATTTCGAGTTTCTGTAACTATAACCGTAACCGTGAGCGCCATTTTGTTGTCGTTCACAAAACCTCGGGCTCATACCTTTGAATAGCTATATCTGAAATTTCACTTCGATCGGTTGAACGGACTGGCTGCTAGAGCTCCATATATCGGCAAAGTTTTTTTTATGACCACCCTATAAATAATATAGTACTGCAACGAAATATTGTTGCTGTTATTAGAAATATCTGTTAAATTTTCAAAATAATTAAAATCTGCAACATTTAAATTCAGTTATCTCAAAAAAGCGTCACAGTGGATTAAAATGTATCATGGAGTAGTTGAACATATATATAAAAACATGGAAAAGGGAACGAAGTGGGGTCTCGCGATATTTATATTAGGGAAAAAATGACAAAACTTACAAGAAAAACAACGTCAATTATTACATATTTCCCCTACCAGAAAATGAAACATCCCATTTCTCTTTCGGAAGGAGCAACAAAAAAGGTATATTCCGTTTACTCGTAGGGAAAAAAACAAAGAAAGAGAAAAGAGAAATAGGATTTTTCATTTTCTGATAGGTAAGAAGTATGATCACCGACATTCTGTGTTTGAAAATTTGTCATTTTTTTTACTAAAAATATCAAAAGTCCCCACTTTTTTTTTCTTTTCCGTGTTTTTGTACATATGTTCACCTATTACTGGTATGTTTTGTTTATTCAACTGTGATGTTTTGTTGAGATATAAGTAATTCGAGAATAAGAATTGCAGATTTTGAAAATTTTGAATATTTAACAGATTATATCTTCTAACAACAACAATATCCCGGTAGAGTACTATATTACTTAACTTGTCCTAAAACTCCACTTACATTTTACATAAGAAGAAGTTTCGGGTACTATTAATTAAACACAATATTAAATGCGGAAAATGGACAAAAGAGTTATTTTGATTGTATTTCGTGGTAATATAACAATGCAAAATAACAATGATCCATGAAAACAAATAATTTTAATAAGAATGCAGTCTTTTACTAATAGTTTATGCCAAAAGAATTTTGAGATGTTATTGCTTGCCAGAGATATAGCATTCCAAACATACTAGCATTTCACTTTTCATAAAAAATGGCATTCACGACCTTGACATTTTCTATAGGAAATAGGCAATTTTTCAGGGCTTCAAAATTGCACATTATTCATTAAATATGATCTACTTCAACATAAAAAAAATCAAGCAAATCATAAAATACAATAATCACTTTTTGTTTAATTTACAAAATAATTGCTCTTAAATGGTTATTATAAAATTATTTTCAGTGTTTTTAAAGTTTGCATCTAACACTTTTTATCAATTAAAAGAAATGTATTATAAGAAGGTGTTAATTTTTTATACATTTAAGCTACAAGTTTCACAAAAACGAAAGTCTATTTGATAAAATTCGCAATTTACGAAAATCTTTAAAAGACAAATTTACCATAGGATTATAGAATAGATCGATAAACATTTTTCAGGTTTCTTATAACATCAATAAATATGAAATTGGAGGAAATCTTGTAGTAAAAAATAAAGAAACAATCTGAAGATTCTGAAACATGTTGAATTTTTTTATCCGATAACGAGGTGAACATTTTTTAAAGATGTAAAAAAAGTAATATAATGTTTCATTTCCAAAAAAATAAATCTGTAAGAGTGAATTTTTTGAAAGAGAAATTGTGAATCTCCCTTAAAATCCATATTCATCTATCAAATCGTTTTTCAACAAGGCAAATATTATTAGTTTGTAAAACGAACAAATTTTTTTGAGCTTTCGTCTGATTATTTTTACGATTTGATTGCAACATAAAGTAATGTCTCTGTATTTCAGTAAAAGGAAAAAAAATCAAGAATTGAGAAATATAAGAAAGGTATATAGAGGATGTCTTTCTTATTTTTGACAAGTAGATGACATAGTATGCTTCCTAAACTATAAGAAATAGTTACTAATGGAAATATTTTTGAATTATTTTTTTTCATCACAGCTTAAAACACGCCAATATTTTCAAATAGGTTCATTCGTAGGAAAGTATATCTCCTCATAATATATATCTTCTGTGTACATTTTTATTCTAATTCAAAGAAATCAAATTTAAACGGAATTTTTCGCCAGTCTTTAATTATAGCATTATATTGCTCAAGTGTTATTTGATTTCAATGAAAATTTTCAAGCAAAAACTTTCGCAAATTAAAATATATAAATTTTAAAAAGTTTACCGAATAAAAAAAATGATAATAAAAAATAATAAAATTATTATAGCAATTGTAAATTTCCAAATGGGTGAAAAAAGTCCGGGCGAGAATTCAAATTCAAGATGTATTAGCTGAAGCCGGCAGTACTGTACCAACTGAGCCATCTCGTAAGATTCTGAAGCTCAAACTCACTCAACTAATCTTTAACGATCATAGAATCTAACCTCATATCGCAATCAGCTAAATAGAATAAATCAAAGTTTTTTTTTTTTTTTTTTTTTTTTTTTTTTTTTTTAACTGCAAGTGACGGTGCATATGTTGCGTATTTTTAAAGAAATTAATAATAAATAAATAATAAACAATAAATAAATAACATTCGATTTATTATCTTCAGCTGGTTCGGATATCAGACTGCGATTCTGTAATCGTTAAGGGCACAGCAAAAAATTAAAAGGAAAACACTCTATTTTTAATGGATTCCCTTGAAAATTAGCTGACTTGTAAATGGCAATCTAAAGTAATTATATTCAAAATTATGCAATAATTGAATAAAAAAGTTTTAAAAACATTAAAATTTTAAATTCTTAAAATAACGAATAACTATTATATTTTAAAATGTTCCATGCGCATATCTTTTGCATATAATACGACAATAATTACTCATGAGATCATCACTTTCATCTAATGTTACAAAAAAAGTTCGCACGAATAGTTAAAGTTCCCTAAATACATAAGTGGAAAAAAATATTTTGATAATTATGCTTCGTTTTTTTCCAAAAAGTAGCTATATATTTTCATTTTCACACAAATTTCAACATTAAAATATTCCTAAAATGCAACTTTTTATGCTATAGTTTGTTTATTTTTATACAGGGGATATGGAGGATCTTACAATTAGAAATATGCATGGAATGTTTCAAAGTTAGAAATGTGCAAAATTTTCAATTTTGTGAAAATAGCATTTTAAGTGAAACAAACTGCATACAGTTTTTACAAATATAAAAGCTTACACCTATACGAAGAAGCGTAACAATTAAAAAAAAATTTTGAATCAGATAAATTTGAGCATCTAGTTTAATAATTCTCGAAGAGAAAAAAAAAAATCTGTTTCTTTGTCGAATTTCGTGATTTTGAATGTCCAGTCTCGCCTTAAAGGTGAATTGGGTCTTCCACTATTTTCCTGGAATGTCTAAGTTGAAAGAGCATTTGCAACTTCAGCCAATGCATCCCAGGTTCGAATCCTGTCCCGAAATTTTTTCATCCACAAGGAAATTTACAACTATTATGATTTATTTACCAATTGGATAATTAAATTAAAAATCTAATAAAACATCTATTTAATATAAATAATCTACTTGAGTTACAGTCATTCAGAGTAACTTTGGACCAAATCTTCACCTTTACGAAACTTTGATGTAGTCTGACATGGTAGAAACTCAACGAATTATTTCCAGTAAGTTTTCAAAACCACACTAATGCTGCTGTCTACTTTTGAGACCAAAACTTTACCGTTAAGAGGCCGATTGACTCGCTCAAAAATACCCTAATGATAATGTTAAGTCTAAGGGAGCAAAAAGTCCAACTTTTAACATTTTCATATAACTTGTTTTGGAGAGGATAGCTGAAGACGATCGACAACCAGGCTAGTGTTAACTTTTTCAATTTTGGTTTCGAAATTTATTTAAAAATTATTTTAATTTTCGAAACCGGTTGATACCGGTATTGAAATTAAAATTCATTATATAAAAAATACATAACCAAAACCGGAAAAAAAACAGTAACAAGGCTGTAGATGGTCATTTGCTGTCCTGTGCAAAAAAATCACGTAACAACATTAAAATTTGAGCGAGATATTTGAAAATAACGTCCTATTGACTTAACATTATCATCCGGGTCTTTTTTGAGCGAGTCGAGTGGCCTTTTAAATCAAGTGATCTATCAGATTTAATATTTTATCTCTCTTGGCTCAAAGTTATTCTGATAGGTCAAAGGTACCCTGATTGGCTGTAATCTAATAAAAATAGTCTCTGATGCTACACAAAGGAATCGCAGGCCAAAAAAACTTGAGTCGTCGCTATTTTTATTTTTTTTGTCGCCTTTAATTACTTAAAGGTGACAATAGCTTTCATAAAATTCATATTAGGTAGTTTTCATTACAAAAAGTAAAAAACTACCTATTGCAGCCGTCCGGAGGAAAGCACTTCCAGAAAATTTTGGTATATTTTCACCGATCATGACCCCCAGACCCCAAAACCACCCTCCCTTCAAATGTTGACACACACACACACACACATATATAAATATATATATATATATATATATATATATATATATATATATATATGATTTTTGTCATGCGATGACTATCGTATTTATGAACCGAATTGAATGAAACTTGGTATATACATAGTACATACAAATGTCTCGACCGAGTTCGTTAGACATCATCATTTGCCATCTTGTTTCAAAATAGCGGCCATTTAAATTTAAAAAAAATTTAAATTCAAAATTAAATGCTAAAAAATTAAAAGTTGAAAGATATAAAAATGATTGAGTTATAATACTTTGAATTTTTCTTATGGTTGACATTTTGAAACAATCTGATTTTTGTCATGCTGTAACTAACGTATTTATGAACCGATTTGAATGAAACATGGTATGTACATAGTAAAAACAAATGTCTCGACCGAGTTTGTTAGCCAGCATCATCCGCCATCTTATTTCAAAATGGCAACCATTTAAAAAATTTAAAAAAAATTAAAATTTAAAATTAAATGCGAAGAAATTAAAAGTTGAAAAATATTTTTCTTTTATGTGTTAGAACTTAAAACAAAAATTCCAGAACACTTTTTATTTTGTCTATATCTTAAAAAATGATTGAGTTATAGCACTTTGAATTTTTCTTATGGCTGACATTTTGAAACGATCTGATTTTTGTCATGCTGTAACTAACATATTTATGAACCGATTTAGATGAAACTTGGTATGTGCATAGTACATACAAATATCTCGACCGTGTTCGTTAGCCAGCATCATCCGCCTCTTGTTTCAAAATGGCAGCCATTTAATTTTTTTTTAAATTAAATTTTAAAATTAGGTACAAAAAAGTGAGAATTGAAAAAAATTTTTCTTTTGTGTATTTGACCTTGATACAAAGATTCCAGGGCATTTTTTGTTTCATCGATATTTTGAAAAATGGCTGAGTTATAGCACTTTCAATTTCCAGTATGGTTGACATTCTGAGTTAGAACTTACCAACTGCAACCGCCATCTTGTTTTAAAATGGTGGCTATTTAAGTTTGTCAAAAATCTTTTAAATGTATAATGATGTACAAATGAAAAATTAGAAATTGAAAAAAGATTCTTTCGAATGTATTTATCTTAATAATGAATTCCGGAGTATTTTTTGCTTTGTCTTTATCTTAAAAAACGCCTGAGATATAGAAGTTTGAATTTCTAATGTGACTGACATTTTTTAAAAAATCAATTTGCCCGCGACAGCTCTCGTACATATTAATCAATTTCGATATGAGAGGGCATGTCCACATGAATTAACATTTCGACCAAGCTCATTGGTTTGTTTTATCCATCATGTTGCTTTAAAATGGCATATACTTTGTGATATTGTGGAATTTGGCGACTCTCTAAATCGCTGAAAATAAAACCAGGTTGAATAAAATGTGACTAATTTCTAAAAATTCCTATTAATAATCAGTATTGACAAAAAGAAGCATTCAATCTTATAAAATTGGGTTTCACTAATTTGAGCTTCGTATGTTTGAATAATGTAACTTAATTTAAAATAAATAATATATAAATTAGTATATGAAAGCTACCTCTTCCTCCCGGCATTGCCGGAAGGACTTTTTTATATTTTGTAACTGAATCAAGGTGTACTATTACTTTTCGTCTGATGATTTTATTTACCAATTTATGTGTATGTGAGTAAATGTTTTTTTCATTTTTCATTTTTCTTTTTTAAGATACATATTTTGGTAAATTTAATGTTTTTAATTCTACACTATAATATTTTTATTTATATTTTTAATATAAATAAAAGCAAAGTTGTACAAAACCTTAAATATTAGAAATAAGAGAAATCAATGCAATGTTGCATTTAAAAAAAGCTATTTTTTTGCCTTTAATGAAAAAAAAAAAAAAAAAAAAAAAAAAAAAAAGAAAAGAAAAGTGTTTCTGTATTTTTTTTATGATTTAAATATATTCTTTTATATTTTTACATTACTATATATCTTTAATACATTATTATTATTGATACCAATAACTAATGAACAAAGAGGGGCTTTTTTATTTTATTTAAATATAGCTACAAACTATCTATATTATAAAGGCCAAACGTATCTGTGCGTAACGCATACGTCGTTTTGCGAATGGCAACACTTTCAAATTTTAAATGAAATTTTGGTATTGCAATCTTTGCTGCTACAAATTTTTAAACTGCTAGATATCGCAGATTTCAACTTTTACACCATCGTGTAGGGAAAAAATGTACTTTTAACTGAAATTTGTTTGAAAGTTGTATTACAATTTGTTTTTGAAATATTAATTTTTTTTTGTATATTTTAATATCGCTTTTCTAATCGTGGCATCAGGAGTAGGGGGATGTGGGGTACATTGATACAGTTTTTTTCTAAGCTTTTTTTTTTTTTTGGTGTGAAAAAAGTAGAAAATTCAAGTTTTTTTTCCATGAGGTGACAGCAAAACTTGTGTAGTATGTTATAAAAATGTACAATCATTGTTTTATATAGGATTTTTGCATGTAATTTAGAAAAAAAGACATTTGTATCAATGTGCCCCATCCACGGGGCAGATTGATGCGTTTGAGAAAAATGACGACAAAATAATACCAATGCATATTTTTTATAGAAAATGTGTTAGAAAACCATTTTATATTTATTTATAGAAATTCAAATCACCCAAAATTTATTTTTAAGCAATACTAAGGCAATCAAAATTAAATATATTATGACCTGATGTTCTGCCTGTTCCTTGTCTGATTGTTGGCTCTGGTAACTTTGTCATATCTAGCACTTCAATCCCAGCATTATCATCTTTCTTGAGAAAGATGAAAAAATTACCAGGTTTTCTGTTTATAAATGGGTTTATAAACAGAAAATAAAGGATAATTATGTTAAAAATTTTGTTTATAATGTAATTATCTTTTTGTGTTCTGCAGTTTGTTTCTCTTACTTAACATTTCTCATGTCGAAAATACTTTTTTCTCTGGAGAATAGATATAAATTCGAGATTTGCCAGAATTCCGTCCTTTTCTTTTAATAGTTCTACTAGTACGAGCTTTTGGGTAAGTTCGTAATTTTTCTGTTAGCAAAAATACTATAAAATGTTCTAATACAAAAAATTAGAGCTATTTCACTTCGATAGAAATAAATATTAGAAATTTTTGGTGAAAAATGATTGGATTTAAGAGTGTAGGGTAAAAATAATAATAATAAAAAGTAATGAAAAATGAGTAAATGAAAAAGGAGTGTAGGGTAAAAAAATAAAAAAAGTAATGAAAAATGAACTAAAAAAGGATTTAGGTTGTATCAATGTGCCCCGAGATAGAGTGTATCAATGTGTCCCTTACAGCCATTTTGAATAAAATGGGTCTCAAATCCAACACTTCATAATTTATCTAACAATAAAAAATGAGGAATTGATAAAGAGTAGTTTCACTTGCCAGGGAGAGTATTCTTTTTGGTTGAAAATACTGGAACAGTTGTATAGTACCATTTCAATTATACAACTCAAATTTACTTTTGACCTACGAAAACACTAAATCACCCGTCCCATTTCACCAAACTACTGAATCATTCCAAGTTTTTCTGTATGTAGTTGTGTACACTAACATCACCTTTTGGAGCCGTTGTGAAGCTTCCTGTAATGATCCTGTGAGCAGTAGATTGGGTGTATCAATGTGCCCCATGTATCAATGTATCCCACTTTCCCCTACTCCATTTCTATTAATCGCAAAGGAAAAAACGGAAATAATTCATTACTGTATCTTTATGTTGCCATTTTCTCATTAAACGGGAAAAAATTGAAATTTAAATATCTTCTGTTATAAAACCCGGTCAATTTTGCTTTCATTTACAATTTTTTTTTAATTTACACGTAAACGAATATCAACAGTTTAGTATCATATCATAATTTAATATCTTTAATAGTTTAATATAATTTGTTTCAGCTAATAGCATTGAGACTCCAAGTTTTGAATCAAAATGATCAAATTAAAATGCCAGTTTTTTCTGAAAAGATGAATACATATACGAAATGTACATTTGTAAATTTTGATATTATGAAAATGATGCCGGGTTTAAATTTCACGGGAAAAAAATTATGATTGAGTCAAAGTTTAATAATTTTTTTTTTTCATTTTGGAATACTAGCATAAAAACCTAAGTTTATAACTTTATCGTTATAACAGATCTTTATTATTTTTTACTGCTTACATGTACGATTAAAGTTTAAACTTAACAACTTCTACAAATGAGTTTTACAGAAATACCATTTTGTTAATTTGACGCTAAATATAGTTTCTTTAAGATTTAGACCAATCAATATGAAATGCATTTTTTACTATAACTAATTTTGTAGGTTTATTATAAATCAATGAAACAGTTCCTTTTTACACATTTTCTTTCGTCGAAATTCTACGGGTTCTACCTTGTTATTTTTAATGACTAAATTATTATTGTTTTTTTAAATACTTACACATACAAGCACATACATATATATTAGGGTGGAGCGAAAAAAATTTTTTTTCGAAAATCAAAAACGGGTAGGTGCCAAAAGTTGCCTTTATACTAGTACATGAACTGTGTGAAATTTTACCGCTGAAAAAAAATGGCTTGAGTCTGCGCTTTTGCTCCAAAAATCGAAATTTTGGGTAAAATTTGTCATTTTTTGACAATTTTTCAAAAAAATTAAATTCCTACACTGTTGGTTAGTATTTAAAAGTGTTGCTTAGATGTTTATATTTATCTGCTTAACATATTTAAACTATAAAACAATATCTGTAGTCTGTATAATTGGAGCAAATCTGACAACTTTTTGTGAAAAATCAGCGTTAACTTCTCTATTGGAGCATACAACGAAATGTTGTTTTGAATGCATTTCTTACCTAGTTGCTTTCAAAACTACTGTGTATATAACTCATAGAGGTGGTTGCATTATCCCACCCGTCTCAACCATCCAATCATCTAGGTCCAGTGTTTTATTTATGTATTGAATTGCTATTTTTTTCCCGAAGACGAGTATAAGTTTTCTATATATCAAAGTAATTTATCTCTTCTTTATATTCAGTGACTTTGGGTGATTTGGATCATTGTAGTGTGACCTACTGCACGTATATTTTTATACCATGTATAACAGAAGAGAAGCTGAGCAATGTATTGGGTATGTTCTTAATTGAACCTATTCAGCAGTCTATTATCTTCATTAAAATTTCATGCAATTAGTATATTATGATTGGAAGTTTTGTTATCACAGCATTCTTTCAATCAATTACATTTTATATGCAATGATTTGCCTAAAAATTGATTGTATGAATTTAATTTCTAGTATGTCATCATTTCTTGAACCTATTACATTGAATATATCCTGAGAAGCTAGCTGTTTAATATTATAACGATTGTCACAGAGGATTGCAAATAAAATTTGCAAAAACTACTTGTTGTAAAACAACAATATTTCTAAAGAAGTTTTAGTATGCTTTATCTCGTTTCCTGTGTTGTTCCGTAGTCTAGTAATTTCTAATAAGATTTTAGATCTATTATTTAGGTGTGTAGTACATTTGGTATAAAACATCCCGCGGTATAAACTTGGATTATACATTTTGTGAGTGAACATATAAACGCTGATTGACAATCTGTGCTTATATAAAGCGGAAAATTTTATTAACTTTATGAGCTGTCTTTTGTGTGAGATGTTTTCTAAATTCTTATTCCCCATTCTTTCTGAGAAATAGCTTTCCTTATGAATTAGCTTTGCAATCTCCGACAGAAATTTCTAATCTGTTCTGAGTATCTTTTTCTCAATTTCAGAAAATAATTTTTCAAAATTATTCTCTATTTTATAAAAAAAAATTGCAATAGGAAGTGAATAGTACGCAGACAAAGATTTTCCTTATTGATCCGGTGAATCTATGTAGCTTAGAACGTTTTATATCGACTTCTCAAATAATTGACGCAGAGGAAATTCACTGGAGTTGAAGTAGCGAATGATTCAATATTATACGAAATTCTAAGCTTACCCCATGCAAAATGGTTCACAGTTACAAATAAAATTCTCCTAATTTTAAATGAACACTTATAGTCGATTATAATCCGTACATTCCCTCATAAAGTGCTATGCATTATAAGTTTATGCCCAGGACATTTCACCATCAAATGTTGTCCGCTCATAAAAAGGGGATCAAAAGGTTAATAGGAAATTACCTAGGTACGAAAACACTTAGAAAACGGCATAAAACTAATGCAAAAGAAAAAGTTATTTACAACAGCGGTTGCTTTACACATGGAGAACAAATTTTCATTGCAATTCTCTCTGACGATCACCATCACATGAAACAGCTCGCTTCTCAACATATAAAAAATGCAAAAGTAGAATAAATGATGGCATGCTTATAGTTGAAATATCTGAAATCATCTTTGAAGCAAATCATTACGTAAAAAAAATACAATTGACTGAAAAAATGTTGTGGTAACAGAACTTCCAATCACTATTCATCAACTGAATGTAAGTTAGATAAATATAATAGATGGCCGAATAGATCTCTTTAATAATATTCTCGTGCATTACTCTGCTCAGAAACGGATTAACTACCATCCGGGCCCCTAGGCTTGACTTTTTGAGGGCCCCCTTTCACTCCTTCAAAGAGGTATATACTGGAAAAATTAAAACACATGCTTGCTTCATTAATTCAAATCATTGACGATAAAAATATAAATGATTACGACAAACAATTTCGCACATCTTTTGTCTTTTGTATTAAATATTAATGTCCGACCAGTGTAAAAGAATATTTTCCTCTTCTTTATATTAGGAAAATTTTAGCACCGGGCCCCCTTTTCTTCTGGGCCCCTAGGCTTCAGCCTACTCAGCCTAATGGGTAATCCGCCACTGACTTTGCTTGTCATTTTTTTGTATAAACTGTAAAAATATACATGAAGATAGTTACAGCAGCATGTGGATGCAAAGAACAGATAAACAAGGTGGAAGCATCGAAAACATGTCAAATTTTTATAAAGAAAATCATAAATTAATATATAAATAAAACACTGTACTAAGATGATCGAATAGTTGGGTCGGGTGGTATAGGAAATATAGCCACCTCCACGATGCATATCCAAGGTAGTTTTGAAAAAAAGAGCTGTATTAAAAACAATAATTCGTTGTATGACCCAATAGAGTGGTAATGCTGTTTTCTTACTAAAAGTTGTCTGTTTTGCTCCAGCTATAGGGAATAAACATATTGTTTTATAGTTTAAATATGTTAAGCAGATAAATATAAAGGTCGAAGCAACACTTTTAAATACTAACCAGCTCTGTAGGAATTTTTTAATTTTTTTGAAAAAATGTCAAAAAATGACAAATTTTACCCAAAATTTCGATTTTTGGAGCAAAAGCGCAGACTCAAGCCATTTTTTTTCAGCGGTAAAATTTCACACAGTTGATGTACTAGTATAAAGGCAACTTTTGGCACCTACCCGTTTTTGATTTTCAAAAAAAAATTTTTTTCGCTCCACCCTAATATATATATTTATCACAACTCTGAATATTTAGAATTTTAAGGCAATAAATATGTTGAAAATAATCTAGTACTCAGAAAATTTTAAGAAAAATAAATTTTCAAATTTTCAAAGAATTGCCATTCAAATTAAGATATTGAATCTTTTCTAAACTAATAAAACTTTATTTCTCAGTAAATATACACGAAACAAGTTTTAAAATACAAATTAATTTTGAAACTTATCACAAGCAATCCACTTAATTGTATGTTTTCGCCCCATTAGTTTAAAAATAGAACACCTGATCTCTTGAAACTAAAGATATTTTGAAGATATTTTCGTAGAATGGATATTTAAATGAATTATTTCCCTGAAAGTGATTAATATAATTTAAGTTTAAAGCAATAAATGTTTTTCAATGATGATTGAGTTTGTATAGATAACTGTGAAAATTCAAGTGTGTTTACATGATTTGATTAGCAAGATAAAGAAATCATTTATTAGGTAATACTGTCCATGTACTTAACATCGGTAGTAAACTATTTTTAAACTTTTGAAATGCTCTTTGAATTCGATATTTTCTGTTATTTAACCTTTCGCCGGGCACACAAATTTTTATCACATGAGCGGGCGCGCGTTGTAAATTGTACAACAGGCAAAAAAGAATCAATTATTGCTGCTTTATTTTAATTTTAAAAATAATTTAACTTAAAAATATCGTATAATTTATCCCTGATCACAATTTATGAAAGTATTTCGCCATACACTTATTTTGTAATAGCATACTAAAGCACAGGTTTAAAAAATAAAAAGCTACTTACTTCTACAATCACAAAGAATAAAAACTAATAATGAATTACTAAGCAACAATTAAGTAATTTCGGATTTACAGAATTAGTCCTACATTTTATCTACACTGTAAAAAAAAGGGTCGATGTACTAAAAAAATTTTAGTAACCCTTGTAATTATTCAGAAATTTTTAATAATCTTACTCGGTTACAAGGAATCTGTAAGAAATACTAGAAAAAAGCTAGCAATGAATAGAGTTAATAGTTTTACATTTTTAATAGCTATTACTAAAATTCACTTGGTGTGGCCTTGATAGCTAAGTGGTCATAGCACCGAACTCCAGGCTGAAAATACCTGGGTTCGGTGCTGGCAGACGCCAAATGTGCACCGAATGTAAATAAAGGGATTATGAAAGTCCTGTCGTAGCTGTTACCATGGGTAATGATCTCTGAACTTCCCCTCCCCTTTAGAACCATGTCAAAATAGAAGAGGTAGCAAAGTTTGGTGCTGCCATCTATTGCGGCTTTACTGAAAATCTTCCGTTTCAGATGTCTGTCTTTTTACCCGCTGGATGCAGCTCGAAGGAAGCTCCTGCCCTTCGGGCACACGTAATGGTTACTAAAAATAATTTTGGAACTATTACAAAAATTTGCTTGGAGGCCCATACTAAAAAGTTTTAAGTTAGTTACACAAAAAATTCTTTTGTTCAGTTTACAAAAGAAATGTTTGTTTCACTTGCAAAAAAAAATGTTTGTAATGGTTACTAAAAAATTCTGTAGAATACAAATTTACTAAGAAATTTTTAGCAACCTCTTGAATTTTTTTTATAGTGTATATTAGTCGTTTCACATATCCAGCATAAAATTTGCTTATTTAAAGGGTGTTTGCAAATAAACCTCGTGAATTTCATGCACTATTAATAGATTGAAATGACAGGTGCAGTTAATTGCGCAATCTGAAATACAAATAACTTTCAGAAATTGGGTAAAGAGATTAAATAAACGAATACAAACGATTATTAACACTCCCTACTGCTTGAATTTTGTTTAAAAGAAAAAGAAAGTGAAATTGTACTTTTTACAACGGCGCGCCCGACGGAATGTTAATGAAAAGCGCTCTAGAATAAATGAATAAATAATAATTAACAAAAATTAATTGCGCATAATAATTCAGACGCGTCAAGATCAATGGATGGAAGTCCATTTCAATGTCACTAATAACAGAATAATTGATAATTCATACTGAATAAAAGTCTTGCCTTGTTTTACATTGAAAATTCATAATTTATACTTGTGTTTCTTCATGTTTCATAAAATTTAAGATGGGATATATCAATAAAAGATTCAAATACACTTAAAAATATCATATAAAAATTCATAAAGCAATGCCGTTTCGAAACGAAATAGACACAAGATTCGATTATAATTCAGTTTTTATAGTTATACTAGCAGTCTTCAACAGCTACGCTGGTCGGTTTATCTAAAGGGATCTTGAGTCAAACGAAATACATCTCGTAAAGATTTAAAAAATATAATAATAATAACTCAATATCTTATGAAACATCCATAATTGTTGTGTCGGCTAAATTTAGAAAAGTGCCCTTCGCTGTGGGGGCAAAATGGGAGAAGAGGAGTTGGAGGCTATAATTTGGGTTAATGGTCAGAGAGTTTTCCAATAATCTATCACATGAGGGGTGTAGGCCAAATTTAGAAAATTGCCCCCCCCCCCGAGTTACAACCATCACGCCTTCCCGGTATAGAACTTTCCCCTCTCTTTGAAATTTTCATAGATAATAAATAATATTTATCAGAGGAAACCTGCCAGAAAAAAATGTAATGATAAAACGCTACAATTTCAAAACATTTCGAAAACTGCCCTCACATCGGGGAGAGGGGTCAATAAGCGGGGTCCGTGGGCTTTCCTATGATATATCGCATGACCAGTGTTCTCGCTGTCACTCGCCTTTGCGCCAAATTGCGACTAGATTCTTCATTTGGCGAGTAAACAAGCGATTAGATTCGCCAAATGGCTAGTGCTCAATTTTTGCTTTTTCTTTCATTTCTTTTTCGTCTTTCATACATATGTACACATACATATTTTTAATATATATATATATATTTAATATATTTGTAGCGGATAGTTGAAATTAGATTAATATCAATTTTTGTCGTAGTTATAAAAATTTAGATTATTTTAGAACACATTGAAAAAGGAGGCTACATTAAAGAATTAAAGATATGGTTTTTTATTTATTTTTATTTTATTTTATTTTATTTTATTTTATTTTATTTTTTGTGATACACGGCGAATCTATTTGGCTAATACTTTTTTCATTTGGCGAATGTTTTTTAATTTTAATTAGCCAAATTACTAACGTTGGTCAAATGTCAGCGAGAACACTGCGCATGACAGATCTAAAAATGTTGGAATTTTTTACCCCCCTTTTAAATTTTCAGCGATAGAAATCTTAAAATCGCTTAAACATATCTTTAATTATTTTTTAATGGATTTATTTTCTGCCATTTCATGCTTCTACATAAGACGTCTGCTGAGATGTGCCACATATTCTAAATTGATCAACCCCACTTTTAACCCCACAGCGGGGCAATTTCTAAAATCGTTGAAATATGTGTTTTATTATTTTTTTATTAGATTTATTTTCTGGAATTTCATGTTGCTACCTTAAATGGTTGTTGACCTATAGGAAGATATTCCAGGTATATTTTCCCCAATTTTCCTGTTTCTACGTTCAATAGTTTGGGCTGTGCGTTGATTATGAGTCAGTCAGTACAAACTATTTTATATATGAATATATAGTAATAATAATACTATATATATATATATATATTTACATATTAGCTATTGTTATATATTATTATACATTATATTATTACAAGGTAGAACCCGACGAAAGAAAATGTTTTAAAAGGAACTGTTTTATTGATTTATATTAAAACTACAAAATTATTATAGTAAGAATTGCATTTTATAGTGGTAAGTCTAACTC
This sequence comes from Maratus speculifer, assembly GCA_964019185.1. Lineage (NCBI taxonomy): Eukaryota > Metazoa > Arthropoda > Arachnida > Araneae > Salticidae > Maratus > Maratus speculifer. Next base: position 118,979,239 of record OZ025291.1, read on the forward strand.
TTAAACAAACGATATTTAATGTCAAATTAACAAAAGACTATTTCTATAAAACTCAGTTGTAGAAATTGTTAAAATTAAACTTTAATCGTACATGTAAGCCTCAAAAAATAATAAAGATCTGTTATTATGATAAAGTTATCATTTTAGGTTCTTATGCTAATATTACGAAATGAAAAAAAAGTATAATTGATTCAACTTTGACTCAATCATAGAATTTTTTTCCCGTGAATTCTAAACCCGGCATCATTTTCATCATATCAAATTTTAGAAATGCATATTTCGTATCTGTATTTACCTTTTCAGAAAAAATTGGCATTTTAATTTGATCATTTTGATTCAAAACTTGAAGTCTCAATGCTATTATCTGAAACAGATATTAAACTTTTTGTATTCTTTTACGTGTAAATAAAATTTTGTAAATGAATCAAAATTCACCGGGTTTTATAACAGAAGATATTTACATTCCAATTTCTTCCCTTTCGATGAGAAAATGGCAACATAAAGATACAGTAATCGATTTCTTCCCTTTTTTCCTTTGCTATTAATAGAAATGGAGTACTCCTGTTGCCACGATTAGAAAAGCGGTATTAAAAACTACAAAAAAATTAACCTTTCAAAAAAGAATTTAGATACAACTTTCAAACAAATTCCATTTAAAAGTACATTTTTTTCCCTACACAATGGTGCAAAAGTTGAAAATGTGCGATATTTAGAAGTTTAAAAATTTGTTGTAGCAAATATTGCAATACCGAAATTTAATTTAAAATTTGAAAGTGTTACCATTCGCAAAATGACATATGCGTTACGCACATATATGTTTGGCCTTTATAATATAGATATACTATATACTAGTTGTATAGTGATAATAATACAATAGAACTTATGTAACTGATTTCCACAGAGTAAGTTTTTAAATTAACTAATTATTTTATTCTTCAAAAAATAACGTTTCATTGAATACTTAGTAAGTGAATTGTCACAATGCTAACTAAGCGTAGAACCATCAGTTCGAACCGGAATCGAACCTGGAACCCTTAGAATAGCGCTCCAAATGCTCTACCATTTAAGTTACGAGGACGATATCGAGCTTCACTGCTGAAAATTAATTGAAAAAAAAATACATATGTGTTCACCGATACTGAGTTGATTTGTGTCCCATGTTACGCTGCAGGTTTCTGCGCTTATGAAGACGATTCATCGTGTGCTGCAGTTGCAGTGTTACCAACATATCTGGGTGAAATGCTAAGCTGATCATCATCCTAATAGCTCAAATGGTAGATCACTTGGAGCGTTACTCCAAGGATTTCAGGTTCTATTCTTAACTTGGAAATCTTTCACTCCGTGTGTTCCACGCTTAGTTAGCATTGTAATAATTCACTTACTAAATACTGAAGAATTTCACACTTAATTTCGCTGCTGAAAATTAATTTAAAAAGTATATAACACTGTATTGTAAAAAACAATAAAATAAATATTTATATTTATATAGAAATACAGAAAAGAGAAGGATTTTAGATTAAATTTTATTTTAATTGATAAATGACAGGATTTTAAAATATACCGTACTTGAAATTTCATAACCAGTACCTTTGTAGTTATGAAGGAATTCATTTTTTAAGAACAACAATAGATATTTGACGACGAAAGTCAGAAAATATAAATGTTTATATCAAATTAGAATACTTGTAATGCAGATGAATAAGACAACTAAAAGTAAATCGAGAAATTGTTTCACTTATATCATATATAAAAAATAAAGTTAAAACATAGTTAATGTATGTAATATATATATATATATATATATATATATATATATATATATATATATATATATATATATATATATTACATACATTAACTTTATTACATTGACATAGTATATATACCGGGTGTCCCAAAAATGACTGATGGATTTTTAAATTCAATAACTTGCAAACGGTGGCAGCAATTTAAAAAAGTTTTGCAGGAGGGTTATGTATAACGTCAGGAGTTTTTTTTTTTCACCATGATTTTTGATTTTAGTTCGAATTTCAAGCAATAGATGGCGCTGACGGCGATTGAAGGCCAGGTGATCAGTGCAGAGTGAGGTCAGTTTCGGCGTCTACCTGGTCTTTAATTGCCGTCAGCGCCATCTATTGTTTGAAATTCGAACTAAAATAAAAAATTACGGTAAAAAAAACTCCTGACATTATACATAACCCTCTTGCAAAATTTTTTTAAATAGCTGTCACTGTTTGCAGGTTATTGAATTTTAAAATCCATCAGTCATTTTTGGGACACCCGGTATATACTATGTTAATATATAAGGATATTTTTGAATGCAAATTTTCTATATACAGAATTTAAAAAAATTCGAATGTACTCTGGCTAATTCTTCCTGGCTAATCTGGGCTAATTCTTTGAAAATGAACTGGCAGATTATTTAGTAATAATACTGATTTCTTTACTACCTAATCATTTATCTTCTAAATATAGATTAATTTCATCAAAAATAGATAGATAAAAATTTCAAATTTAATGAAAAATGACAAAAAATTTATAAACATAATTTTATTAAACATAACAATTCTTTTTTGCCTCCTTTTATTTACTAATGATACATAGCATCCAATTTCTACCAGAAATATACTTTTTCATTTCGGAGAAGACAGGTAAAAATTTATAAGTTACTGGAAAATAGGGACATAATATGACTGGGTGTAGTTTCACAGAAACATAGCAAACATATTTTATTACATTTTTATCTTCTGCAGTTACATACCATTAATTTGTATCAAAAGAATATTTTTTATTTATTTGTGTTTCTAACTTATAAAATGGGGACTTAAATTTTATAAGCTGCCTTAAAGGAAAAAAATGAATATTTTTATGAAACTTATGATTTATTATTTAGCTAACTCCATTGAATATTTTGTAATTTTTCGATCAGATTTTTGTAGCTGTGAACTTTAATCTGAAACAGTGATTAAAAATTCTAAAGAAAATGTTTCTGAAACTTTTACATTTTATACATTTGATAAAAGTAAATGGTGAAGACAACAGCTTCTATTTCTAAATAGCAAGTTCCTTCTTATTTATAATAGATATTCTGCGTTTTTAAAGAGAAATGATTATTATTTGGTCATAGTAGTATTACAGTGTAGGCAGTTGACCTGTATGCGTTTGTGATAACGAGGCTCTAGTGTAAGAATATGAATACAAGGTGTGGAAATTAAATAACAAGACTAAAGCAGTAAAATATTTGAAATTAATACATATTTTATTATTATCCCCTTCAATACACGTCCCTACTTTATCCCTTCAACACTCCACCCAAATTTTTCATTGCTTAAGTAAAGCTATGATTATTATAAGGAAATAATAGTACAATTGTATACGCAGTTGCCCAGTATGCATTTGGGAAAACAAGGCTGTGGTGGAAGCAAAATAAATACAAGATGTAAGTATTAACGAATGAGACTAATGTTTTAAAATATTTTATCTTAATTTTATGCATATTTTATTATTATTCTCTTCAATATAGATACTTCTTTATCCCTACAACATTCCATGCGAATTTTCCATTGTTTGAAATAGTGTTAGACCTCTTCTTCTCTGAGCTCTTTCATGATGCGTGCCACTTTTTTTACAGCTTCAACGGTCTGAAATCTGATTCCTTTTAATGACGATTTGATCCTAAGGAACAGATAAAAGTTACATGATGCCAGATGAAGCGAATAAGGCGAATAGCCTAACACTGAGACATTATAATTGGCTTATAACGCCTTGAAAGACAATGCAGTGTGAGCCAGTTTATTGTCCTGATGAAGTTTTCATGTCTGGTTCTTCAACAATTTTTTTTACGGAGTTTTGCAAGAACCTCAAGGTAGTAATGTTGATTAATAGTTTAACATACAAGAATTCGGTAAAGGCACGCAATTCAAGGATATCGAAAATTTTCTGTGTTGTTGACTTGGTAGAGTAACTCATGCGAACATAATCTTCAATGTCTTTTCGGCCGGCAATCTACCCAAAGCTTTAGTCCACGAAACAACCGCGCATGTGACAAACATTCATTGCTATATACTTCTCTTAACAAATGACGAGTTTCATTAGTGGATATTCTAAGTTTAAGAATAAATTTCACATTAATTCGTTTCTCTTTTAAAACCCTCAACATATTTCCGACAAAGCACTGAAAAAAAAATCTGGAAGAAACAAAGGTCACGGCCAGACTAATTGGAATACAATAAATTTGTTGGCAGAAACCCATATAGGGACTTTGCACTACACAACTATTTTTCTTGTGAATTTGGCGCCAGCGCATATCTTTTTTTAAGGCATTAATCTTGTAATTAAATAGACACACCTCATATATATGTTAAAGCCAAAGTTCGAAATCTTCCAGTTTTCAAATTTAATTATAAAATCGCGAAATGGCAAATTTTAATTTATATTGATTGGTCAGTGGACTCATTGCTATCGGGTCTTTCCATCGATTAAGCATTTGGTCGATCAATTTGCAAAATAGCATAAAGCGATTGGCCGCAGTCTGAAAAAAAGGCATGAGCTAATTTTGAGGCGTTCTGCAGCTTCAAATAGCATATAGATTGTTTATTTCATAAATATTGGGCATTCATCTGAACTCTCAGTCAAAATACGAAATGAGTCGCCAAGTCGGGAATTGGCCGAATATTTACGATTTGACAATAGCATACAGATTTTAATCAGTATAATTTTTTTTCATGACTATATTCACATTTAATAAATTATATAAATAAGATCAACCTTGTCGCACCTATTTTTTTATTTAATTCAAATCAAATTTTCATATATTTGTAGCAAATAGTGGACAACTTTTGTCAAGAAATGAAAAAGGTGACCCGGAAATTATCAAAACTTTAAGGAAGGCAGAGATTTTTATAAGCCAGGAATTATGAATAATCGTAATTCATTACTGCAGAATTAAAAGTCTAGCCATTTAAAGCCACAACTCATGTAAATGCAGAAACAAATAATTAATTCAGAATTACTTGAAATAAAATTAATTTTGATGATTAATTTACATACATAATCTTTTCTCCATGAAGAGACATGGTTGGCATTGACCGAAAAATTCTAAAGATTTATTTAAAGAAAATATAATGCATACTAAAAAATAAAGCATCGCACGACAATTTTCGCATCGCCACGGTTTTCTAAAAACTTTTTTTTTCAGCTGATATAAATAACAAGCAGTGATTTTTAATAAATTTTGCTGTAGAACTAATAAAGAAAAAATTCAATATATTCATAAGCAGTAAGCTATATTTCATCGTAAAAACACATGTTGTTTGCAAAACAATAAAGAACAAATATACCTCCTATAGCAGTTGTACATTTCCTTATGGGTGAAAACAGTTCAAGCCAGGACTCGAATAAAGGATGAATTGTATAAAACCACGAAAGCTTTTCCAACTGAGCAATCCCGGATGAATACTTGGGATGAAATAGTCCCCCGAAAGTCGCGAAAGTCGTCTGATTGCTTCATGAAATAGGTGTACCGAATAGTACCTTGGTTTTTTGTGGCTGCATCGCTATTTATTTTATCATTTTTCTTACTGTGTTAGCCGGTTTTCGATTGCTATTAATTATGTTGTTTGGATTTATTTGCATGTTGACAAAAATGGAAGGAAAAAAGAAAAATTAGGGTGGGAGCATTCTTCTATAAAATTCATATGGGATACCTATAAATGGCGACTATCACAACTCGATAAATTTAATATTTATTTTCAGCATAAGTAGATTTATAAAGCTGCACACGATAATTGCATTTTTCCTTATGCTCGCAGACTGTCTGCGCTAGAAAAATAGAACGCGTCTAAAAAATTCTTGTTGGCTTTCATACCAACACATTTCTATTAAAATCCTGCATTTTTAAACTTAATATTTGATTTTCCATTCAATGATAGGAGGTGCTTTTGCTATTTTTAATCATGCTTTATAAAATTGTTATTCCTTATTAATAATTTTTTGAACAAATTAAAAATTTACAAAATATCTATTTTAAATAAGTCTCCAACATCTATCATTGGTAACAGTTAAAAATATTTTGTCATTGAATTAGTAATATAATTTCAGCATACTGTTAGCCTGAAACATCGTTAGTGCAAAGATATTAATTTTGATAACAGTTTATGTTATATCCCAGAACTCGTATAATGCGCATTTTACTTATTGATTTATTTCACAAACGCATATTTTGCGGGTGATTTATATTAGACAGGATAGTGTTCATTTTTATTTCTCCGAAGTTAATGATATAAGATCATATTTTTTTATTTGGGAAAAACATATCTCGTCATTTTGCTTTTTAAGAATTATCATAAAAATAATTTTTTTTTAAAATCTTTGTAATTCTTTTTATATGAAGGTGGGGGAATAGAATAACTATAGGCGGTTTATACATATATATATTCTTCTTTTAAGGCTTTTACGATACATAATTTGATTTATAATATTTAAAAACATGAAAGTAATGACATTCAGTTTGTATTTTTTAGAGACTTAGAAGAGTTTTTTATATGAAACAGAAATAATAAAATTATTTTAGGCGGTTTTTATTTAAAATAAATAAATAAATAAATACTCTCAGAATACAGAACGTCCAAAATTAATCTTGATATTGACGAGAATTTTGAAGCAAAAAATGTACTGCAGATTTTCATGAAATAGTACAGTAGGATTACAGTATTATAATCTAGCCCAAAGAACCACCACTAAGTTGCACTGAGCAATAGGGTGGGCCGAAAAAAACTTTTTTTCGATTTTCGATTATGGCGGGTGCGGAAAAGTGGCCACTAGTGGCACTCAGTTCATACAAAAAATTTCAGATTTTTTGGACATTTCCTTACCCTGCCGCAAACGGCTTGAAGTTTTGCAAAAATGTTCATTTTTGAACTTTTTTTAAAAAAAATTAAAAAATGTTAAATTAAATTTAATTTGGTTGTATTTACTTGAAAAGGCATATTTAATGTACCAAATGTTTAAATAAGATCTGATCATGCATTATTTAATATCTATGTGTATTATAACGTAGGCTATTTTTATAGCTTTTTCGCGTATAATAGGCAAAAGTTGTATTTGTTTGAATCGATCGTTAGTTTCTCTATTCTTTATGTCCCTTGGTCTTCTATATATATTTCCTATGTGTCAAACGTCATATATTTGGGGAAAAGACAGCAGTATACTTCAAAAACAAATCTGGAAGGTGAGAAAGTGGTGAAGCAGGACTCTAAGCGCGCGCAATGATTCGTCGTGATACTCAGGGAGTGAAGGACGAAATAGTTGAGAGCCAAAATTCGATAATGGATTCTTATTATTTATCCTTGCTCAGTTAGCTGCGACATTTGTTCAGTATTAACGTGAAACCCTTTTGTATTGATATGCAGTGCTTTTTGGGTCGTTTAATGTGCCATTATAGTGTTTTGTGCGTTTTATTACAACGAGCATAGAAATGGCTAGTATAAAGGGCCATGACAATGCAAAGACACGCGATAGCGTGAAAAGTAACTCTTTAGGGGCATCATGCATATTGAAAGGATTGCAATTGCCAACCTATGCTGATAATCATGCGCCACTACTACTGGTAGCTTCACCATGTAGAAGCTGTGACAGCAGAGTATACGAATCTCGTCATCGATAAAAACAAAGTCAGAAGAGAGAAATAGAAAATTGGAAAGAAGATGCAGGAAGAAGAAGTTATTGAAAGAAGGAAAATTAAAAGCATATTTTTTGATGGTAGAAAGGATAAAAGTATATTCAGAGGAAGAAAAATAACAAGCAGCACCGTCGAGAGAAAGGCGTGGAACACATCACCGTATTGTTTGGTCCTGGTTAGGAATAATTGTGTCACTTGATACCTCGTTCCGTAACCTTGATACCTCGTCAGTTCAGAAAAGTCTAACTTGTGGTGACTTGGAAGATTGTATAATGATTTTGCTATTTCTTTTCCGTGACCGGAACAAGGTATCAGGTGACCCGAGTATTCCTAACAAGGTTCAAACAACACGGTGATGTATTCCTCGCCTTTTCTTCGACAGTGCCGCTTGTTCTTTTTTTCCTCTGAATATACTTTCATTCTTTCTACCATCAAAAAATATGCTTTTAATTTTCCTTCTTTCAATAACTTCTTCTGTCTGTATCTTCTTTCCAAGTTTCTATTTCTCGCTTCTGACTTTGTTTTTATCAATGACCAGATTCGTATTCTCTTCTGTCACAACTTCTACTTGGTGAACCAATCAGTATTAGTGGCGCATGATTATCAGCATAAGTTGGCAATTGCAATTCTTTCAATATGCATGATGATCCCAAAGAGTTACTTTTCACGCTATCGCGTGTCTTTGCATTGTCATGGCCCTTTATACTAGCTATTTCTAACCCCGTTGTAATAAAACGCACAAAACACTATAATGGCATATTAAACGACCCAAAAAGCACTTTATATCACCACAAAAGGGTTTCACGTAAACACTGAACAAATGTCGCACGTAATTTAGCAAGGATAAATAATAAGAATCCTTTATCGCATTTTGGCTCTCAACTATTTTGTCCTTCACACCCTGAGTATTTCGACGAATCATTGCGCGCGCTTAGAGTCCTGCTACACCACTTTCTCACCTTTCAGATTTGTTTTTGAAGTATACTGCTGTCTTTTCCTCAAATATATGACGTTTGACACATAGAAAATATATAAAGAAGACTAAGGAACATAAATAATACAGAAACTAACGATCGATTCAAACAAATACAACTTTTGCCTATTATACGCGAAAAAGCTATAAAAATAGCCTAAGTTATAATACACATAGATATTTAATAATGCATGATCAGATCTTATTTAAACATTTGGTACATTAAATATGCCTTTTCAAGTAAATACAACCAAAATAAATTTAATTTAACATTTTTTAATTTTTTTCGAAAACGTTCAAAAATGAACATTTTTGCAAAACTTCAAGCCGTTTGCGGCAGGGTAAGGAAATGTCCAAAAAATCTCAAATTTTTTGTATGAACTGAGTGCCACCAGTGGCCACTTTTCCGCACCCGCCATAATCGAAAATCGAAAAAAAGTTTTTTTCGGCCCACCCTACTGAGCAATGTAACATTCTTGCTTCTGCAAATGTTGTAACCAAAGTAATCCTGTGCTTATGCAACATGACTAGGGATTACAATCCCGAGACTAATTTCCGATCCCGGGATTTCGGGATTGTTTAGATTCCATCCCGGGATCCCGGAATAATCCCGGGATTACGAAAAATTTCTCCAATATTATCAATTCTCACAATAGCTAAATTTCACAATATTGAAAAAAATAATTAAAGTAAAAATACAGCCTAGTTTATGAAAATATACAAAGTTCAAAATTTATTACTTTAATAATAAAAAAAAATACAGAATAAGTTATAAGAATTGGAAATTACAACAAAATAGTTGTTGATGTTTAACAATGTAACAAAAAAAGTCTATATTTTATCTTCCAAATAATTTCTTTCATTTGATACTACAAAAGTCTTTGAATGGGTAAATATTTACAACATGAAAAGACAATTAATAATTTAATATTACTAATTGAATTTTGAATTATTCTCATAACCAAATAACTAAAGATTACAAATTTAGGATATCGAAAACACAAGATTTTCCCCTACAGAATGCTTATTTTTTTCTTGAAATAAAAGTACTTAACACATACTCACATATATCAATTAAAAAAATAACTAAATGTATTATTTATATTTATAATTAGTGATAGTTGTTTAAATTTGAAAATGTTGCATAACATAAAAAATTATAACATGCCAAGATAAAAAGAAGATTAGTTTGAATAGTTCAGTGTTTCTTAACTAAACGGTTTTCCTTTGAAAATATGATCTAAGAAATAACTAAACTTTTAAAGTATCATATCCAAGTCTACTTCTAATTTTGTTTGCAATAAATTCTGCTACTAAAAAAGCTCGTTCTGCTTCTACACTCGCGGGGGGAATTGTCAGCAAATACTGATAAGCTAATTTTAAATGATGACCGCGTACTCCTCCATTTTGAAAAGGAGGCATTTCATTACTAATTTGTATGGATAAATCCTTTTGTTTTTGTATTTCAGGTTCGTCAGATTGCATGTTTTTTTTTCTATTTCTTGTTACAATTTTTCCTTATATGTTCGGTAATCCGTTTGCCGTTTCGCAGTGGGCTCAATATGCGTTATTGTGTTCAATATGTGTATCTTCAAAATTACCATTGTCAACAGTGTTTACTCTTCCAATTATTGTTTCACTTGCTTCTTAATAACAGTTTTGTTAGGAATCGAAAACATACTGCTAGTTTTCACTCAGGTCATTTCGTTTAGGATTATACAAATATTTTGAAACACGCGATAATTCCATACGTCGTCGCTCTCTAATGCAAAATTTTAGCACGTCTGCCATTTTGCAAGCAAATTTTGATTTTTTCTCCAACAATTCGATTAAAATAATTTTTAAGGCTGTGTCTGCGGTTAGCAAATTAGAATCCTTGCGACAGATTACTTCTACTGTGATCTGTATCGGTTTGAGAACTTCAACAATTTTGTTTATAAGTAGAAAATCGGAATCGTCAATTCAGATCTTATGCCTTAAATCAATTAAAGCTTTCTGTATGCTATTTTTCAAGAAATAAAATTGTTCAAGTACAATTACTTGGCTATTCTATCCAGTCTTGCAATTTAAAAGAAGGGGAAGTTCTTTCTCTTTTTCAGATTTAATATACTTTTGAAGAATTTCATTCCTTGTTGCAAATCGTTTAAAATTAATTACTAATTTTCGAACTTTTTTGATAAGTTCATTGATATACTCATCAGAGTGTGAAAAGCCGTTTTCGTCTTCAAAAATTAAAACAAAACCCAATTCTAAACTTTCGGAAGATTCAATATCTTCATCTTTATCATTTTCTTCTAAGGCTGAATTTTAACTTCCGCAGCAAGTTTCAGCTACTGTTTTACAGGAGGAGGTTTATGGTTCTGTATTTCGTTGGTTACAATATAAATCATCACAAACTGCTAATTGAATACCATGAGCGAAACAAAGCTGTTGATCAGCTTCAATTTCTTTTCCGAGTTTCAGCACTACATTTGATCCATCAGTTACGATTGCAACAACGTCTTTTTTGATTGAAATGTCATACTGTTTTAGACGCACATTGTCAGCATTTCTATACACTTTTTTTCAGTGAAAGATCCATGTATGCGCAAAAGCCCTAAATTACAGAATTTGTTTAAATTTATACTTCTTGAATGAACATTAGTATTCATAAATCGTTTATTTGCAATAGATGTTCATTCGTCAAAAGTCAAACTATTTTTCCGCGAAGTTTAAAAAAATTGTACATTTCTCGCAATTAACACCTTTATTATGAAACTGTAATTCACTACACGATTTCTAACTGATTTTGCAGATTTTGGCAAATCATTATCAGTCTTCTATTTTCAACTTTTAGAAGGCAATTTATCTTCTGTTTGGAAGGAAAAGTGGATGTAATAAATTCTTTTTAAAATTTAGTGTCGTATAAATTAGTCGATCCACCTAATGTTTCAAGACTGCGCTACACTTTTACATTTAGCGCCTTTTCCATCTTTTGACGTACTATACTGCCATATAACAGTAATACCATACTGAAGATGTATCATTGTCTTTCCGATGAGCTACGGAATCCTTTTCATTTGACATCTTTAAAGCAAAGTAAATATGAATGCACGAAAAGCTAAGAAGTTAGCACATAATGGCAATCATACACAAATGCGACGCTTATCAGTAAAATCTAATTCAAAAATGACCTACGAAGTGAATAAAATTTCTACATACGCAGTGAAATCGAAATAAACAAACGAATTCATTTTTTCTGCATAATAACTGTGTATGTTACATTTATTTGGAATTCAAAAGATTTCCCCTGTAAAAGATTTAATCGCTTAGAAATATATGTCAAAATATTTAAGGCAGTGATGCACAACCTTTTTACCAGAAAATCATTTGCCACCGGAATATTTGAAAAGTGTTGTTTCTTTTCTATAATAGCAAAGTTTCTGTCATTACTATAAGCAAATTCTTCTCCAACATCTATCATTGGTAACAGTTAAAAATATTTTGTCATTGAATTAGTAATATAATTTCAGCATACTGTTAGCCTGAAACATCGTTAGTGCAAAGATATTAATTTTGATAACAGTTTATGTTATATCCCAGAACTCGTATAATGCGCATTTTACTTATTGATTTATTTCACAAACGCATATTTTGCGGGTGATTTATATTAGACAGGATAGTGTTCATTTTTATTTCTCCGAAGTTAATGATATAAGATCATATTTTTTTATTTAGGAAAAACATATCTCGTCATTTTGCTTTTTAAGAATTATCATAAAAATAATTTTTTTTTAAATCTTTGTAATTCTTTTTATATGAAGGTGGGGGAATAGAATAACTATAGGCGGTTTATACATATATATATTCTTCTTTTAAGGCTTTTACGATACATAATTTGATTTATAATATTTAAAAACATGAAAGTAATGACATTCAGTTTGTATTTTTTAGAGACTTAGAAGAGTTTTTTATATGAAACAGAAATAATAAAATTATTTTAGGCGGTTTTTATTTAAAATAAATAAATAAATAAATACTCTCAGAATACAGAACGTCCAAAATTAATCTTGATATTGACGAGAATTTTGAAGCAAAAAATGTACTGCAGATTTTCATGAAATAGTACAGTAGGATTACAGTATTATAATCTAGCCCAAAGAACCACCACTAAGTTGCACTGAGCAATGTAACATTCTTGCTTCTGCAAATGTTGTAACCAAAGTAATCCTGTGCTTATGCAACATGACTAGGGATTACAATCCCGAGACTAATTTCCGATCCCGGGATTTCGGGATTGTTTAGATTCCATCCCGGGATCCCGGGATAATCCCGGGATTACGAAAAATTTCTCCAATATTATCAATTCTCACAATAGCTAAATTTCACAATATTGAAAAAAATAATTAAAGTAAAAATACAGCCTAGTTTATGAAAATATACAAAGTTCAAAATTTATTACTTTAATAATAAAAAAAATACAGAATAAGCTATAAGAATTGGAAATTACAACAAAATAGTTGTTGATGTTTAACAATGTAACAAAAAAAGTCTATATTTTATCTTCCAAATAATTTCTTTCATTTGATACTACAAAAGTCTTTGAATGGGTAAATATTTACAACATGAAAAGACAATTAATAATTTAATATTACTAATTAAATTTTGAATTATTCTCATAACCAAATAACTAAAGATTACAAATTTAGGATATCGAAAACACAAGATTTTCCCCTACAGAATGCTTATTTTTTTCTTGAAATAAAAGTACTTAACACATACTCACATATATCAATTAAAAAAATAACTAAATGTATTATTTATATTTATAATTAGTGATAGTTGTTTAAATTTGAAAATGTTGCATAACATAAAAAATTATAACATGCCAAGATAAAAAGAAGATTAGTTTGAATAGTTCAGTGTTTCTTAACTAAACGGTTTTCCTTTGAAAATATGATCTAAGAAATAACTAAACTTTTAAAGTATCATATCCAAGTCTACTTCTAATTTTGTTTGCAATAAATTCTGCTACTAAAAAAGCTCGTTCTGCTTCTACACTCGCGGGGGGAATTGTCAGCAAATACTGATAAGCTAATTTTAAATGATGACCGCGTACTCCTCCATTTTGAAAAGGAGGCATTTCATTACTAATTTGTATGGATAAATCCTTTTGTTTTTGTATTTCAGGTTCGGCAGATTGCATGTTTTTTTTTTCTATTTCTTGTTACAATTTTTCCTTATATGTTCGGTAATCCGTTTGCCGTTTCGCAGTGGGCTCAATATGCGTTATTGTGTTCAATATGTGTATCTTCAAAATTACCATTGTCAACAGTGTTTACTCTTCCAATTATTGTTTCACTTGCTTCTTAATAACAGTTTTGTTAGGAATCGAAAACATACTGCTAGTTTTCACTCAGGTCATTTCGTTTAGGATTATACAAATATTTTGAAACACGCGATAATTCCATACGTCGTCGCTCTCTAATGCAAAATTTTAGCACGTCTGCCATTTTGCAAGCAAATTTTGATTTTTTCTCCAACAATTCGATTAAAATAATTTTTAAGGCTGTGTCTGCGGTTAGCAAATTAGAATCCTTGCGACAGATTACTTCTACTGTGATCTGTATCGGTTTGAGAACTTCAACAATTTTGTTTATAAGTAGAAAATCGGAATCGTCAATTCAGATCTTATGCCTTAAATCAATTAAAGCTTTCTGTATGCTATTTTTCAAGAAATAAAATTGTTCAAGTACAATTACTTGGCTATTCTATCCAGTCTTGCAATTTAAAAGAAGGGGAAGTTCTTTCTCTTTTTCAGATTTAATATACTTTTGAAGAATTTCATTCCTTGTTGCAAATCGTTTAAAATTAATTACTAATTTTCGAACTTTTTTGATAAGTTCATTGATATACTCATCAGAGTGTGAAAAGCCGTTTTCGTCTTCAAAAATTAAAACAAAACCCAATTCTAAACTTTCGGAAGATTCAATATCTTCATCTTTATCATTTTCTTCTAAGGCTGAATTTTAACTTCCGCAGCAAGTTTCAGCTACTGTTTTACAGGAGGAAGTTTATGGTTCTGTATTTCGTTGGTTACAATATAAATCATCACAAACTGCTAATTGAATACCATGAGCGAAACAAAGCTGTTGATCAGCTTCAATTTCTTTTCCGAGTTTCAGCACTACATTTGATCCATCAGTTACGATTGCAACAACGTCTTTTTTGATTGAAATGTCATACTGTTTTAGACGCACATTGTCAGCATTTCTATACACTTTTTTTCAGTGAAAGATCCATGTATGCGCAAAAGCCCTAAATTACAGAATTTGTTTAAATTTATACTTCTTGAATGAACATTAGTATTCATAAATCGTTTATTTGCAATAGATGTTCATTCGTCAAAAGTCAAACTATTTTTCCGCGAAGTTTAAAAAAATTGTACATTTCTCGCAATTAACACCTTTATTATGAAACTGTAATTCACTACACGATTTCTAACTGATTTTGCAGATTTTGGCAAATCATTATCAGTCTTCTATTTTCAACTTTTAGAAGGCAATTTATCTTCTGTTTGGAAGGAAAAGTGGATGTAATAAATTCTTTTTAAAATTTAGTGTCGTATAAATTAGTCGATCCACCTAATGTTTCAAGCACTGCGCTACACTTTTACATTTAGCGCCTTTTCCATCTTTTGACGTACTATACTGCCATATAACAGTAATACCATACTGAAGATGTATCATTGTCTTTCCGATGAGCTACGGAATCCTTTTCATTTGACATCTTTAAAGCAAAGTAAATATGAATGCACGAAAAGCTAAGAAGTTAGCACATAATGGCAATCATACACAAATGCGACGCTTATCAGTAAAATCTAATTCAAAAATGACCTAAGAAGTGAATAAAATTTCTACATACGCAGTGAAATCGAAATAAACAAACGAATTCATTTTTTCTGCATAATAACTGTGTATGTTACATTTATTTGGAATTCAAAAGATTTCCCCTGTAAAAGATTTAATCGCTTAGAAATATATGTCAAAATATTTAAGGCAGTGATGCACAACCTTTTTACCAGAAAATCATTTGCCACCGGAATATTTGAAAAGTGTTGTTTCTTTTCTATAATAGCAAAGTTTCTGTCATTACTATAAGCAAAATTATTCTGCATAAGAATTGTGGTATTATTGTGGCCCGCGGGCCAAAGGTTGTGCACCCCTAATTTAAGGTATATATTATTTTTCAATCATGCATAAACTTCAAGAAAATTGATTTTTTCCCAATCAAAAGCGAAATTTTATAAATATCTTTTTTAATTTCAGCTGAATATTATGCCAGTAAAAAAAACGGACAATCCTGTAAATCCCGGGATTTTCTTCTGACAAATCCCGGGATTTTCGAGATTAAAAATACACCGGGATCCCGGAATCCCGGGATGCGGGATCCCGGGATTGTAATCCCTAAACATGACACACGATATAAAGATGCAATAAGGTAACCGAAGTGATGCCTGTTTCAAAGTCAAGGAAAAGAACACTGAATTGACAGGAATGTGATTTATTAGAGAAATTATTTCACCAAAATTCTGACTCTGCTATTGAACCGTTATGGAAATATCGGTCTTTGAAACGTTACAAAAAGGTCATTGGTCGTTCAAACAGGAAGAGTGCAAAAGAGTTCTATAATACAGGTAGTGAGTGATGTAGAATTACAAACAGTAGAAGACAGTATATCTTGTTTCATGGGCAGCACTAGTATTCAGCATATTGTGAAACTCAACTTTTACACGAATTTATCACGTTTACCACGTCCCGTACCATGGCTCGTAAGATTCTTCAACAGGTGTTACGCTACTTTTCTGATAAAGTATTGCCTTGTGCAGATGAATTTTACAAGCTAATTTTAGCAGCCAACAAAGCTTTGCGTTGCAATTTCTTGAACAATGTGAGTTCCAAAATGAATGCCCATGGAACATTTTGTGGACGGACGAGGCATGGTTTTACGTTGATGGTGCATAATTGCCTTATTTTGGTTGCAGAGAAACCGACATCAATGCCTGAAAATGCCGTTATAGTGTACGCATGTGAAGTGTACGCATGTGTGCTTGGTGAAGCTCTATTGCTGAAATATTTTTTTCTAAAAACACAGCTCCACAGGTTATCCGAGCGAGCAGGTATCCTCCGTCATATCAACGGGTCAACGTTACGCATAATTATTGATTGAGAAGGAAACCAAGTCTGTAGAGTATAATGGATCTCCCTGTTTCCTTTATTAATATCTTGAAAAAAATATATATATACAGAGTTTTGAGAAAGCTGAAGCCGCCAGAATCTCGACATTGGGCAGTATATATACATACATATATAATCCCATATCAGGGCTGCACCTGCTAAGTGCTGAACATAACATGACAGAAGGTAGGTGAGAGAATATAGGCGGAGAAAATAACAAAATAACTTTCATTCCACTGAGAAATAGATCCCGTACGTGACAAGAAGCGGATGAATGTGAGACAAGGGGCAGGTAAAACTGTTGCATGCCTAGACTATGTAGTTAGAAATGAAATTTGAAAAGGTGCGCATACTTTACATAGCAAAACTTGATTCCGTCTCATCAGGCTAGGAGATGTATGTTAACAATAGTACTTATGCAAGATGATGCTTCTTCACACTTCACCTGTGGCGTGAATCAAGTGCTCAACCGGGATTTTGTGACGAAGCAATTATCATCTGTCATTTTATTACAACTTTGCCTCCCAAGATCTAATTTCAAGTTTATCTAGCCTTAATCTTCAGACTTGAATTCTTGCGAATTTGACTATGGTTGTACTTCAAAGTCTACATATATAACGTGATCCCATCACTTCTGACTCCGACCTTACAGATAGCATAGCACAGTATGCACATAATATTTCTCTGAATACATTGCTTTGAACAGATGAACATGCTAATTCAAGTTTCCAGGTAGTACAGATTATGGTGGTCAATGATTTGTAAACTTTTGTGATTGTTAAAAATTCTAGATTTTTATTATGTTTTCCATCAAGCTATAATACGCCATTTAGTAATGTTTCTTTTTTTTAATTATGCTAAATAAAATTTTTATTGTTTTTCTCTTTTTTTATTTTGAAGTCCTATTTCAGTCCTAATTATTAAAGTTTATTTTGAAGACCTAAAATGTTCAAATCGGAAAAAAATTCCTTTTTCTCATCATAAAAATCGCCACTGAAGAGGTTAGGATATGAATGAAAAAAATTATTTTAATTTAAAACTTGTAAATTTTGTAAAATAATTCTTTTAAAGAAAAAAACAAAAAGCAAGTATATATATCAAATTACATTTAAAATATTTCGATTTTTTTAGCTGCGTAGCAAATAATAAAAAAACTTATTCAAGCATTCAAATCGTGTATTTTAACATTATAAAATTTTTAAAGCAAATTCCGTGAAAATACATCTTTTGCAACACATATTCCAAACATGATAGCAATATCTAAAGGAAACAAAATGCAGAATTTCTTTAAAAACCGAAACATTTTCTAATATAAAGTTAGTTCCGAGCAATCACCTGTAACATAAAGCAGTTTGTTATGGTCAGCGGGGTATGCCATAATATCTACATAAAAATGTTTCGGGGTACACAAATAAAACGTATGCGCTTATTTTAGAATGTTAGATATAAAACAGCTTATTACGAATTCTAGTGACACGCTCGGACAACTGCAGTTAAGGAGAAACTTTATGACCATAGTCCTGACACTATTGATTTTTTACGAACTACATATACATAGAGTTGTATTTTATGGGTTTTTATCCATGAATATGCACAATTTTGGATATAATTGCATTATTGAACCTAAGCATACTGGAAAAATAAGTTTTTACTGATTAACAGGTGCCAATTTTTAAGCTTTTTTTAATCACTAAAATTGAACTGTAAATTTTGACTTATTTAATCACAAATTTATGTTAAAATATTTTAATAATGTTAAACGATTCCATGTATAAGTACTGCATATTATTGATGATGGCTGACGTATGGATAAAATGAATTTTTAATTATGATATGCACTTTTAATGTTTCACTAAATGTATGCATATTATATGGTGTGTATAAATGCTGCAGTCGATATACAGAGCTACAAAAGAGCTCGTAAAGTTTACTGAATATGAGCGTAATTTACTTAAAGGTGGTTTCTAAATAAGTTATGCATTTTGACGTTGAACTGCTTTCAATTTACAAAGAAATTTTTGTGATAAAATGATATACAGGGCCACGCAAGGAATTGGCTATAGGAGCACCTATTGGATGTTAATCTTTGGAAATATGATTTAAGTAGTTTTAAGAGTGTTTTTGTTTAAAATATTTAAAAAAAGAAAAAAAAAAAGGCTTGTATCATCTATATAATAAAACACTAAGTCATGTGACTGTAATCAATAGTTCTGGGTTGACCGCTTCATTTTTTATATTAGCCGGGCGTAGTTAATAAATCGCCAAATAATATTCCACTAGCTTCATTCCATTTAACCCTTTGCGGGGCAGGGCAAATTCATTGCTTAAGTATTGAAATAAATGACTGACACCGGAATTTGAAAAAAACTTTATTTGTAAATAAGAAAACGCTATGTTTCACGCATTCAATAAACCGTAATTTTCTTAAACAAAATTCTGGTGCCAATGTGGCGTTTGGTAATTAAATATAAGTGGTATATCTATGAAACCAGCGCCCCGCAAGGATTTAAATCTGTCAACCATACATATTGAAATACATAACCTTAATTGTCAACTATGGATGACAGTTCTGGATTTGTGATTTAAGTAGTTTTAAAAGTGTTTTTGCTTGAAGTAAATTTTAGCAAAATAATGGCGTCTAATAAAGGTATTAGGTAAACTACAGGGCAGAACAAAAGTGTTCAAGTATATTTTCATCTATTAGTATAAATTGCTAAAAGAGAAATTTCAACCAGGTTGGCATTTTCTTGCTCAACTAAATTTTACCATTATATAGTATATATATATCAACTGTCTTTGTCGATAGCTGCTAAATTTTGCTTTGAAAACTGGTTAATAATTACTAAATCCCTCATCATTGATAACTATTGATAATAACAAACAAATTTATTTACAGGCATAATAACGTAGGACCGGCAGTGGTTGGTTCACTGTGCTTACGTGTGAACAACTTGCGGGAAAGGTATCCCGTACATCTACAGTATTGTGTGCTCAATTGCCCCTCTAACAACAATCGTTATGTGCGGAGGAAACAATTACTAAATGCCTAAGCATTAATGAAATCATATAGTAAATGCATAGAAATATACTAACATTATTAGTACTTGCAAACAGTAACAAGAGCATCTCTCTATTCTAAAAAATTAGCTTACGCTGTCATCGCCTCTGACAATAAATTTTGTGTGACCGAGGGTATTTCTTCGCTAGTATTAAGAAACTGCTCACTAAGACATGAAAATCGGTAGCATTATAGAGAAATGTTTTAGAAATCCGTTGATGCATGCAGTTTTCAAATTCAAGAATTATTTTAAATTATATTTGTTGCTAAAGTTGGTCAAAATTGTTCCATTAAAAAAGTTTTATAGAAGCAAAAACCATACATATAAACTTAAAAAATTTAGATAACTTTATGCATTGGAAGTTTCCAGTGTGCAGACTACAATTATTTATTTAATTTTACTAAATTTCGGGGATTTATTTCCATTTTAAATTCAAATTTTCAGGATTTTTAAAGACATTTTTTACATATTTTAGAAAAGTTTATTATTTTAAACTGTGTCCAAATGATCAAAGAATAACATTTGTTTCAAATTAAAAAATATATATTTACATATAACTACTACAAACAGAAAAAAAAAATTCAAATGAGAATTAAAAAATTACGAGTTAAAATGGGAAAATATTGAAAACTACGTCATTAAACTATATTTACATGTGAATATTAAAAGTGAAAGAAAATATTAAAAGAAAGAATTCATTAAAATGTAAATAGAAAAAAATAATGCGGAAAGAAAAAAGTATATTTCCTTTTTAGCAATAAAGAAGTCTTCACGTAAATATCGAAATAAGAAAGAAAAATTTTAAATATAAATAAATTCAATCATATGCGTTAAAACAGTTAGTAAAAGAAACTATGTCATATTTAACTTGACCAAGTGATATTGCAAAGCAGTTAAAAAAATTAGATGAGACATTTAATTCGTATTTTTTGACATGATCTTTTTAACTATTGTTGTGAATTCTAAGACGGCACAAATAATATTTCCTTTCAACCAAGAAAAGTATTTTAAAATAAATATTAAAAAGAGAAAGGAAAATTTAGTGAAAACTTCGTCAGATTTAAACAATACATTTAAAATGCCTTACTTAAAAATATTTCTTATGTCGAGGTTGCAAAAATACTAGGAGGCGACGATTCTATGTGTTTCACTATTTAATTGATCTTCTTTGATCAAGCATAAATAGTCAGTTGATATTTAACAGATAGCAGCTGATTAGACCTTAAAATTCCCCCAATCAAAGTGAATGAATGAAAACCCGTTTACAGGGAGATCGCTACTTAATATATATATACATATATATATACATATAGTTCAATGTTTCGCAATCTTTTAAAAGCGGAGCGCGAGAAAATTAGCGAGATTTTAGAATTTGTGGTGCCTGAAGGGGGGTTGATGAGCATAGGCCATCGGGAAGGGAGCCCCCTAGTTTAACTAAGACAAAATAATACACAATAAAAAACATATACTATTAATAGTACACTAGACCCAAAAGGGTTAAATGGAGATAATTAATAAGATAATTTTAAGAAACACGAAACTAATGAGTTTGCTAGAAAATATTTCAATAAAGATTTGGAATTTATCTATTTATTTATTTATTGTAATACATATGCAAATTTTTAATGTCCAATCTTTTCACCTTTCGAACATTCGAAACTATTTATGTTTCGTTACATATAAATTTTTTGAATAGATGTTAACGTAAATCAATATTTTGTAAAATGCATCGCTCATAAAACATTTTTATATAAATAAATTCTAAAATTAAATCTGCTATTTAATATTATTTAAATAACCACTTTCAATTATTAATTGCGCAATATTGTTTGAAAATATTAACAAAAGTAAAACACTATAGCTAGATGTGAATTAATAAAACAAAAAACATAAAGAAGTAACGTTAATCTATAGAATATCCATAATAATAAAAATTCATTTTATTCAAGAAAAAAAACAAGCGTTTTCTTTATATGTTAATATGCTGGAGGGATATATCAAAAAATGTTTCCATATGATAAAGAAATTGGGTACTACTAGGTTATCTCGACGACCAAAAAATTATCGTTAAACTATAAGATTAAATGCCAATAATGGATGATCGTGAATGTCACATTCAATAACATTAAATACGATTCACGTGTTTAAAATGTCATTAAGTGATTTTTATTTTGACTTTTCATTTGTATTTTTATTAATATTTTACTAATTATTTGTTTTTTCGTTATTTAAAATAAAAATTATGTCAATATGTATAATTTGGTTATTAGTTGGCGATTTGTATAATTTGGCGAAATGGGTCGACGGGATAACAGAGTAGTACCAGAAATTATTTAGTTTAGATATTCATCACTAAATTATTTGATGTGAGTATTTTATTTATTAGAATCGTATTGATTACAAAGGACAGGATATATTTATTTATAGCAAAAATGACATAACAATACGTTACGTTAAGTAGTTATTACTGCTATGAATTATATATGATTAATGTTCGTAATACGAAAGAGTGTGGATCAAATATAAACGAGCCTCTTTTGTCATTTTTATTAATTAACAAAATTACACAAATATTATTTTTTATTATTACTCAAATATTATTTATAACATAGTCATACATACATAGTATATATATACATACATAGTATATGTATACATATATATATACATACATACATACATAAATTTTCAATATAGTTGAAAAGAGTTTATGAATTCGATATTCCTCTGAATATCAAACTCATAAACACTCGTTTGTCTGTCCGTGCTCTAACTTTTATTAACGTAGCGTAAATATACTGAAATGTTAATGATTTTCACTATAAAATGATTTCTATTGAAAATGAAGTGTGTAGAATTTATGCTTAGTCTACACTGACATGCTAAGTATTTAGTTACATTATTTTCTATGCGGAAAATCGATTGCAGTGTATTTTATTTAAGTTGTTTAGCTAGATATCTTATTTCATTGCCTTAATAACTAAAAATTCTTTATAATGTAGTGTTGGTGCAGCAAAGTGTTTCATAATCTGATCCAAATGCATGATTTTTCGCTCTTGTATCATTGCATTAAAAACATTTTTTTATGCGTCTTAATGTAAAAAGAAGTAAAAATGTGAGTATACAAATTCTTGTATTTTTGTTTACAAAGAAAATCTTTGTTTACTAAAGTTTTTCTAAAGAGTCAATTAAATTGTAGTTATAAGATACTAAATTCCTATGTGAAGAATATAAGTAGAAGGTACAGTCGTATAAAAGGAAGTAAACGCCCCCTACTAACTCTGCCATAAATTATTGTAAAATAAAGGCATTGGTATCAAACGATCGAAAACAAAGACTACTTTTAATCTCTATAAATAAAAGGAATAAAGAGGATAATTAATTAATTAATTGAGGCACAGATAGGCTCTCAAACAGTGAATGCATTGCATTTGAGTGTCATATTTTTTTTCTTTATATTTTACACAGCTTAGGTAAACGCAGAAGAAATATAAAACAGATAATGTATTTATCACAAAAAATCGTCTGCTAAGAAAATCTTTTTTCATTTTGAACTCTATAAATAAAAGGAATAAAGCAGAAGAAATATAAAACAGATAATGTATTTATCACAAAAAATCGTCTGCTAAGAAAATCTTTTTTCATTTTGAACTTCTATAAATAAAAGGACAGATAGGCTCTCAAACAGTGAATCGTCGAATATAATTGAAGAACAAATGGAAGAACAAATGGAAGAACAATTGGAAGAACAGATGGAAGAACAGAAAGAAGAACAGATGGAATATATATAAAACGCAAAGTTAAATTTCACTCCGGACGCTAATAACTTAAATTCTACTAGATAGTTTTTAATGGAACTTACATTGTTAGTTGGATATTTTTTCAGAAATTTTGTAACAAGTGAAATATATCATTCTACGTTGTTTAATTGAATACTTATGGAGATGTTTTAAATCAGATGAACACAATTATAAAAGGTTGGCTTTAATTTAAAAGTTCCGCTGAATGAATTTTTATGTGATTAAAATTGTTAACATGTTGAGCGCTACGTCATTCATTGGTGACTAACACTGAACTTTCCGTTTAGATGACTGACTTTTCACCGATGACAGAGAGTCTAAAATACGATATAAAACTAAAAATTACTATGATATAAAAATTTCGTTTGATTCAAAGTTTCTTTTAAAAAAAACTGACCAGCGTTAGCGGGCGAAGGCTGCTAGTTTCTATAAAAAAAATTGATTAGGGTGTTGTCGATATATTAAAATAAAACCAAATTTTGAATTTTTTCAATAGAAATACCCAATTTTTACACCATAAATAATTACTACACCTTCAAATAGACCAAGTTTGAATTTTCACGAAATTTGTATAATTAATTTCCTAAAAATTTATTATTTAAAAAATTAGCCAGATGATAATTTAAAAAATTATTTCAGGAGCTGCATATAAACAGAAGTTCGGCACTTGATTGTTGTAATGCTACAGAATGACTATGTTACTTCTATTAATGTATTATTAATTGCCAATATGACCTTTTCAGTCTTTTAATATGCTTCAACAATTGTCAACCCAAATGTGTGAGTAAAATGAGAAATATATATATGTTGCGGCCAAAACCCGAAATTGGCCAATTCCCGAACTGGCCAGCTACGTTTAAAAATAACTGGCCTGTTCCAGATTTGGCCAGCCAATTCGCGAACTGGCCAGCTGCGATCGGCCAATTTGCAAACTGGCCAGATGTGATTGGCCAATTCTTGAAATAGATATAGATACTCGGCTTAATCCTTTCTAACATAGCTGAAAGTGTCTATGAATTCAAATAATCTGCCCGTCTGCCTACGCGTGTTCTAACTCGAGTAAAGGCTGGAGTTAACTTGTAATTGTTATCTTATTTGGTTTATCAATTAATTTCGGTATTGAAAAGGAATTGTGTACTATTTTTGGTTAATTTACTGGCACGCAGAAAGATATTTTGATTCAATATAATCAGTGGGAATCGTTTTTACAGTGCATTTTAATGTTGTTATATTATCTTAGTTACAGATATATTATCTTACTTAGCCATTATATTTCATTAATAAGGACGCCAAAAAATTCCGATAAAGAATATGATAGATTTGAAACATAATAAAATTTATCTGCCTCACTCATATGAGAAACAGATGTTTCTTGTAAAATATTAAGAAGTCATTATAAATTGTTTATAGAGACTCCAAAAAAAGTGTTCTGATAAGGAATTATTATGCATGCGAAAAATACTTTTACAGAATACTTTTATGATATTTCACAACTTCGAACATAATAAAGCCTTTATACATTTCTAATATGCTCTACAACATGTTTTCTATAGATTATTGACTAGGCGGAATTTGTCATTTATGTATAGATACAATTAAACTATTTTTTTGTTGGATTAATTATGAGCCATTATTGTTTTATGTGCGTTTCCAGCTGTGATAAGCTTTTAAAATTTATTTGTAAAGCAGGTTTATAGATCATATGCAAGCTTGCATGAAAGATAAAATAAATAGATTACTGGTTGTAGAAATCCATTGCTGAAATAAAATGTTACTTCTTTTTTACTATCAAGTATATCTGAATAGCTTGGACATATTCTTTCCTGTCACGTGTTTCTGTCAGTGCCATCTACCGGGACCGTCGCGAAACAACTTTATTCTCTAAATAAGAAACAACTTCTAAGAAAAGGTTCATGGCAGCCCCGCATCTAAATTGTACCCTTAAATCCCCAATTCGGATCTTGGCCAAGGCTACCCAGCCAGTTCGCGAATTGGCCGGCCAAAACCCGAAATACGCTATTCATTTCAAGTATTTCGGGTGTTGGCCAGGAAGCTTGGCCAGTTCGGGTATTGGCCGGCCAATTCTAGAATTGGCCAAGCTCCGGGTTTTGGCCGCAACATATATATATTTTAAATTATGTTTTTTTCCACATCTAGGCGACCCCTTAAGACAGCATTTGAAAGATTTTTAATATATTTCGTAAACTACTTAAAGAAAATTTTGAATGTCCCAATCATACATCAAGATGATTCTGAGAACCAAGATGGCAGGAGTACTGGGACACACATACAAACGGCAGGCACGCGCACGAACTCATTCCTACAGTTTCATTTCAAATTAACATCACGTCGAACACAACCAGCTTTCTGACGTTTTGGCCTGCCTAGACAAATTTAAGTGAGTGCAGTGAGGTGGGCACGGGAAGCCACACTTACTTCCACTGTGAACTCACGCAATGCTGGAATTTTAAACGCCAGACATTCCCCCCCCCCCCCCCAAGGGTATGTCCTTAATATATTTACACGCATCCTCCTTACTAAGTAAACTAAAGCACAGCCATAAATGGCTTTTACAAATTGCAAATCTAACTAAGACTGGGCATGCAATAGTTTCAGCTCCTCCTTGTCATGTATTCAACTGTCCCGTGTCACTAAAGGTATTTGTTCCCCGATGGAATTTTGTCATTTTCTCCGCCTATACTCACCTATCTGCCGTCTGTCGCGTTAGATTCTTTTGCACCCGGCAGGTGCAACACCGAGTAGTTGTCAGGTTTATTATCTAAATTCTGCTGGACATTTATCTAATTAGATTTTTTAAAAAAATCTTGAAAGTTTAAGCTTGTAATGCATGTTAAAACAGTGAAATTTATTTTCCAAACTAATAGTAAAAGGAAATTTCAGAATAATGAATTTTAAAGAATAAAGATCAGAGATTAAGGCTCGTTATTGTTCTACAAATTTTCACGACTTAGGTTTAATTTTTTTTCTATCAAATGTAGTATTTAATACAGCACTTTATTGGCTATGTATACAAGAAAGAATATTTTAACAGATATGTATTCATAAAATGCAATGGCATGATTTTCTTGACCAATTTGGTGTTATTACCTGCCTATATCTATCTTCTATAATAATAAAGAGAGAAGGATGTTTGTCTGTCAGCGCTGTTCTGAAGAGACTGCTGCACGTAGAGTTACAAAATTTGGAGGGAAGGTACTTTTTTACATGTAGTTTTGCACCTCGAAGCCCGATTTTCGATTTTTTGTTTAGATTTTTTAAAATAATTTTTTAGACGATTTTTAGCGTTATTTTTGCGGTTTTATCCCATTAATGAAAAGAATACGGTTTCATTCTTTTAACCCAAAATAGCATTTTTTTTTCTCTTTTCAACAAAGTTTATTCGGAATTTGTACAGCGATTTTTGAATTTTTAACGAATTTTTAATGCGATTTTTAGTGTTTTTTCTCATTTTGCGGCTATTTTTTGAGATTGATAAAAAGAAAATCGTTTTAAACTTTTAGCCTAATGCCCTAAATTTTGTGTTTGTTACGATTTTTAGATTTTAACGATTTTTAATGCTATTTTCAATGCGATTTTTAACGTTTTTTAAAGGTTTTTGCGTTTAGCATCTATTTTTTTCATAGTTGATCTATCAAAAACTTGAGCTGTTGAGAATGCAATAAGTAGTATTTTTTTGTGAAATCTTCCTAAAATGTCAAAAATTTAGGTACCACTATTTTCGAATAGCAATTTCATAAACTATCTTAAATTCTTGCTTAAGACCGCTACCCCCTCGAGTTATACATCACCTGATAGGTTATGTAACAGAGTATGGTTTTGATAAAGTTTTTGAAGAATAGAATGCTCTACCTGGTGATGGAAAATGGAACTAATAGAACGCTATTTTTTAAAATCTATAATGATAAAGAGACAAGTTTGTGTGTGTGTCAGCGCTGTTCTGAAGAGTCTGCTGTAAGTAGAGTTACAAATTGTGGAGGGAAGGTACTTTTATACATGCAGTTTTGCACCTCGAAGCCCGATTTTCAATTTTTTGATATATTTTTTAGGCGATTTTTAGCGTTCTTTTTGCAGTTTTATACCATTAGTGAAAGAAATACGGTTTCATTCTTTCAACCCAATATAGCATTTTTTTTCTCTTTTCAGCAAAGTTTATTCGGAATTTGTAAAGCGATTTTTGAATTTTTAACGAATTTTTAATGCGATTTTTAGTGTTTTTTCTCATTTTGCGGTTTTTTTTTTTTTTTTTTTTTTTTTTTTTTTTTTTTTTTTTTTGAGATTGATAAACAGAAAACCGTTTCAAACTTTTAGCCCTAAATTTTGTGTTTGTTACGAATTTTAGATTTTTAATGCGATTTTCAATGTGATTTTTAACGCTTTTTCAAGATTTTTTGCGTTTGGCATCTATTTTTTCATAGTTGTTCTATCAATATCTTGAGCTGTTGAAAATGCGATAGGTAGTATTTTTTTGCGAAATTTACCTAAAATGTCAAAAATTTAGTTACTGGTGGTGAAAAATGCCGGTGGTGAAAAATGAAACTAACAGAACGCGATTTTGTTAAAATTTGGAAATATAACAATGTGATTTATTTTAAATTTTAAAATGGTTTATAATACATGATAAAAAATGTAAACAAAGAATGGTGTGACACATTTCGGGGTGCGTGAAAGGAGGGGCGCGAACAAAATTAGGAAATGTATTAAGGAGATCTGTTTTACACTTTAAGGTAGTTTATAACGCATGTTAAAATTTTTAAAGTACTGGCGATGCTCTGGAGAGACCGCTGCACGAATATATGTATGAAATTTTACACCTTGAAGGCCGATTTTCAGTTTTTTAATTTAATTCATATGCGAATTTTAGTGGGTTTTGAGGCGATTTTTCCACATTAGGGAAAAGGAAAGCGGTTTCATTCTTTCGACATAAATTAGTGAATTTTGTTCTCTTTTCAATATAATTTATTTGGATTTTGTGCAACGATGTTTGGATTTTTAGTGAATTATTTAATGTAAATTTTGCCGCTATTATTCGACATTAGTAAAAGGAATTTTGCTTAAAACTTTCAGGCTGATGTATTAAATTTTAGCTGTTAAGATTTATGAATTTCAGCTAATTTTAATGCGATTTTTCGAAATTTTTTGTGTTTAAAGTCGGATTTTTGTCATTCATGAGAAATTTCCAATTACAACGTTTTACCCTATTAGAGTAAATTTTGACCCCTGTGATTTTTTAATATTAGTGATTTTTAATGCACTTTTCAATGCAATTTTTAGAAATTCTTCGAGTTTTATGGTGATTTTTTGATATTCGGAAGTAAAAATTGATTTCAAACTTTTAATCTAATATAATTTTAGAGATTTTTAACGCGTTTTTTCAAGAATTGTTATTTTCCGTGTCGATTTTTTATTATCTATAAAGGATTTCCTTTTACTACGTGATTATCCTGTCGACCAATTTCGCCAAATTATATCAATCGTGAAACAAGCCAAATTATGCAAATAGATGTAATTTTTATGTTAAATAATGAAAGAAGAGATAATTTAGAAAAAACATTAATACAAATACATATAAAAATAAGAAGTAAAAACTACTTGATGACGTAACAAACATATCTAACATGTTTAATGTCAAGTGTATATGGAATTTAAGATCCGCCATTATTGTAGTTTAATCTTATGGTTTGACCCAGATAGTTTCTTAGTCAACCGGATAATCAAATAGTTCAGATTTCCGATTAGAATGTTTTATCCGTTTGATGAAATTTTGATTACTGCGATTTAAAAAATAACTAGCGATATTTAGTGCATTTTTCAATGCGTTTTTAATGAACTTTTTAATGCGATTTAGTACTATTTTTTTCGATCCCCACCACAGTGGTGTTTTAACAATTAAAAAATTATTTTGGTTTCAAACTTTTAGCCTAATATACTAAATTTCACCATTTACCTTTTTTAATTTTGTCGATTTTCAATGTGATTTTTGATATATTTTTTGTTCTGCGTCGATTTTTTTGTTATTCATGTAAAAAAGAATGGTTGCTACGTTTTACACGACTAGAATATTTTTTTATTCACGGGATGTATTTACATTTAGCGATTTTTAATGAATTTTTCAATGGTTTTGTACTGGTTTTTTGAATCTCACGGCTATTTTTTGAAATTTCGAAAAGGTTGATTTTTGTCGTCCGATTATCTACGCTAACGGGATATAGGACCAGGGGGAATGCCCTCCGTGGGGGTCTTTCTAAGGGAACCTAACCCGTATTTACGCAAGGTTCGAAGAAAACCACGGAAAACTCCGAACGGTTAGGCCGACAGCCGCGATTGGGTTCGAACCCAGCACCTGCCGTCTACCAGTTGAGAGGTCCGAACCTCTCGGCCACTGGTGGGGCTGAAATTTCGAAAAGGAAATTAATTTCAAACATTTACACTTCGTTTACGAATTTTGAAATTTAGTGATTTTTTAATGCAATTTTTAGCAATGTTTTCATTATTTCTCACGCTTTGCGCCGATTTTTTCATTTGTATTTAAGAAATAATTCAGATTACACTATTTTACTCTATTAATGTAAATGTTGTCCCCCGCTATTTTTAAATTTGAAACGATTTGTAATGAATTTTTGAATACAATTTTTGATGTTTTCGAGTCCACAGCGATTTTTTCACAATTGGAAAAGAAATTTTTAAATAATTTGTAGCTTAATGTAGTAAATTTTGACATCAATGATTCAGATTTTTTGTGTATTTTCATAAAATGTTTAGCAAGTTTTGTGTCGATATTTTTTAACTAATGAAAGAGTTCAGATTTCAATGTTTTGTCCCATTATGGTAAATTATGTCCGCAGGAATTTAATATAAATGTTTATCTTACTATGGCAAATTTTGTCCGGAATTTTGAATTTTACTGATTTTTAATCCGTTTTATAGTGATTTTTCAAGTTCTGTGACAGTTCTTGACATCGGTAAAAGAATTTCGGTTTCTAACTTTTAGCATAAATAGTACAATTTGTTCTCCACGCTTTTATGAATTTTGCCAATTTCTAATGCGATATTCAATGTAATTTTTAGTTAGTTTGGGGGATTTTAGGTGTTCCGTGTTGACTTTTCCTTATTCATGAACGATTTCCGATTACAATATTTTCGACTGAATATTAAATTTTTACAGCCATGACTTTTAAATATTCAGCGATTTTTAATATAGTTTTCGATACGATTTTTAGACTTTTTTTAAGTTCCTTGGCGATTTTCTGCCATTCAGAAGCCAATTTTGATATCAAACATTTTGTGTAATGTAGTTATGTTTCGAATGCAATGTTTTATCTCTTAATATGATTTTGGCGTTCCATGGCTACATTTTGTAATTTATGAATGATTTCGATCATAACCCCCCCCCCCCCCCTCCCTCGCCCTGCCTTAATATTATTTTTTTAAGCATTGACTTCCAAATATTTAGCTATTTTTAATGCAATTTTCAATGTAATTTTTAGCCATTCTTCAAGTTTCGTGGCGATTTTGTTACATCCGGAAATCGATTTCGATTTCAAACTTTTTCGTTAATATGGTTAATTTCTTGATTACAATATTTTATATTATAACAGTGAATTTTTACCCTAGGGATTTTTTAATGTTTTACGACTTTCATTACAATTTTCAATGCAATTTTGGGGCTTTCTCAGTCTTTTTAACATTTTTCAAAGGAATTCGATTTTAAATTTCTAGACTAATAAGAGTTTGGTTTCAAACTTTTATCCTTTACGGTAATTGTTTTGCTCTCTTATTTTGATCTACAGCAATTTTTAATTCAATATGCTTTTTTTTTTTTTTTTTTTTTTTGAGTTCACGGCGATTTTTTTCAGATACGGAAAAGGAATTCGGTTTTTAATTTCTTCGCTAATATGATAAATTTTCTCCTGTGCTATTAAAGATTTTTATTGCGATTTTTTAGCAGTTTTTTTTCGTATTTCCTTTGTTTTTACATTATCAAATTAATTAGATTCAAAACATTTATCCAAGTAGAGTAAATTTTGAGTTCCGTGATTTTTGAAAATTTTGCCATTTTTAAAGCGATGTTTACGTTTCTTCGCGACCCGCTTCGATTTTTTAGAGGTTCAATTTTTGGCCGAATTTATTAAATTCTGATCTCTTTTCTTCAAAGTTTATTCGAATTTTGAAACACAATTTTTGAATTTTGTTTTATATTTTTATGAGATTTTTAATGTTTTTTGCGATTTGTAAGATTTTTCCACATTAGTAAAAATAATCCAATTTTCTAGCCCATCTAGCCCATTTGTTTTTCAACGAAGTTTAGACGAAATTCGTACAGCATTTTTTAAATTTTTCGAGGTTTTTATTATGATTTTTAATGTTTTTTCGCAATTCTTGCTATTTTTTTATGAACCTGGGCAACGCCGGGCAGAACAGCTAGTGGGTAATAACGCCATAAGGACAAAACTGTAAAATAAGATGGAATGATGGCATGTAAGTTGTGCAATTCTACAGATACAAACCCCACAGCCAAAGAAATGAACAAATATGGAAAAAAATAGCAGCTTTTGGGGCAAAATAATTTCTCTTTAGTCTCATTGGTTTTCAACAATGATAGTAATGCTCTGTCGCTCATAAAATAAAGAAATAAACCCTCTTCGGATGTAATTGGTACACTGAAGAGAATCAGCTGGAGAAATTGCGTTGTGGATGACGTTGTTATCCTAGTGTACTCATTGCGAAATATATTTCAAATTACAAACTGCCTCGGAAACATACTCAAAATATTCCATTGCATCTTCAATATACGCTACAAATTTATATTATATACAGAGTGTTTTCTAATAAATGTACAATCTACAGATCACAGAACTTATCTCGTAAAATCTAGATCAGGTGTTAACTTTTACGTGTTTCTTCCAATGATAACATCTAGAAATAGAACAAATTAACTGCTAGTAGTTGTTTGTGATTCAGATGATTAGGATTATTTTGAATGCCATCACCCTGATTCCATTATAATTACGCATAATATTAGTACTTGGCATTATCACCTAACCTAGCGTTATTACCCCAGGACACCTTATTTACTGGAAGTAGAAATAGACCCAAAAAGTACCCCCGTAAGTTACGCATGTTCATTTTTTGCTTATACCAGTCTGCCTTTAAGCAAAAAATACGTGTTTTAACCAATCAAAAAAGTATATATGTGCATGTTAATAATTTCGTCAAAATATATGTTTATTTCACTTCTGTTAAACTATTACAAATATTTATTGTTAACTCAGCGATGATATAAAAAGTTCCATTTGCGTTCTTCTATTAAATAAAACAGTTTATGCCTGAGTGAAATTCCATTACTTAAAATATATATAAGAATTTATAATTTTAATGCATAAAATATGTTCTTTTTTTCTGTTAAATGAAAAATGTACTTTCAAATACCCATTCTTTATGTAGGAAAAAAAATCTTTTACCAAAATTAATGACTACCTCGTTTTGTTTTAGATTAATGAGGGGATTTTACGAATTTTGTGTATATGCTTTCGAGTGAAAACATTTATCAACAAAGATAATCCAAGAAATAATTTAAGCATAAAATAAAATTTGAGAGGTGGTTTTGTGTGTGATAACTATGCAGAAAGAAATTGGACATCTCAGAATGTTAATTAACTAAGAGTTTCAAAAGAATAGTTCTGCTCGTAAAATCTGCGATTAGTATTAGAATAACAACGAGATAGAACCCGTAAAAATTCGACGTTAAAAAAATGTTTTAAAATGCTATCATCAATCATTCTTTATTTCAATTTCATTTCTTCTGAAACTAATCCGTTTTAAGTTAATTAAATTTTATTTAAAAGGGATAAAATACATTTCAATAATATTAACTTAATTTTCAGATGAGACAGAATATTTCAACTGATAATTTCTTTACATATTTTCGATAATTGGGATGGATGCCCCATTTCTACAAACGGGGATACTTTCCTTATTATAATCTTATTCCATATCCAATGGATCCTTAAAAAATAACGAAATACAATTTCTATCGTAATCTGATTCAAAACATTTTTCAAGCAATCTAGACATCTTAATTTCATGTTAGCAGATTTCAGTTTAATGGCAAAATGATGTATTCTATGGTTAATCTAATCTTACATATATATATATATATATATGTAATAAATAAAAAAAATTTGCGCCATTTTGCATGCCCTGAGTTTTTAATTCTAACTTTATGGAACATAAGGTACCCTGGGGTAATAACGCCAGGCGGGGTAATAACGCCAAGTGCTTATATTTTGCATAATTATGAAATAATCAGGTAAATGACACCCATGTGCTCTGCGCAGAAGGGTTTTGAGTCATATAAATCGCAAAAAACAGCTTCAAGTTAATTTGTTTCATTTTTAGGTCTTATTGTTTTTACAAGAAACTAAAATTAACGCTTGATCTAAAATTTGCGAGATAAGGTTTTTGATCTGAAGAGTATATTTTTTATCCGGAAATACTTTGTTTATTACATAAATTTGTAGTGTATTTCATGTACTTTCAAATCGTTGTAGAAGATTTTGGATATCTTCTCGAGATAATTTATAGTTTAGGATTTACTGCGCAATAAGTATCCCGGGGTAATAACGCCAGGGATTGGCGTTATTACCCCGGTTGATTCCCAACAGTGGCCAAACTATATCCGAAGGGGGTTTATATATTAATATGGGACAGCAATATCATCATTGTTGAAATGGTAAGATTAAGGGGGGGTGCCTAATACTTAAAAATAGTCTCTCTATTTTATTTTTATTATATTATTATTATTATTTTTTACTAATGTAAAAAATAATTTTTAACTCTTGTAAATAAAACTATATCAAAATGTTTTCGAGATTCAAATTCGAACATCTTCAAAATCAGGTTTCTATTAAATTTCCAATGGATTGTTCAATTGAGTTCGAAATTTTAACTGTCCGCTTTCTCAGCGTTCGTTTTTCAAAACTTTATAAATTTAACCTTTAACTGATGTGACAGAAATTGTAACGTATGAATGTGATGCGGTTTGTGAGACCACAAAATTGAAAGATGAATAAAAGGCGGGAATAACTCATAGGATTGTGTTTTTGTACTAAACTTTTTATACAAGAGTATTATACTTAATATTCACCTATTTAGTCTCTGGTGATAGTGCTAAAATTCCAAATGAAACAAAATTTCGGTAGTGTTTGCAGTTAAACTGAAAATTACAAGTTAAACTAAAAAATTAAAAGAAAAATAGTGGTCTACGAGACCGGTAACATTAGTTAAAGGTTAAAATGCAATCCATGATTAAAAATCATAGAATACTGTTCCTGCGCTAAACTTTTTGTACAGGATTAATTCTAATTAAATTTAATCTATTCAAATATTTCTAACAATATTACGAGAACTCGAAACGAAAGAGAATTTCAGTTGCAACTATAGTTAAACTGGAAAATACAAGTTAAACGCTATTTTTTTTTTGGGGGGGGGGGGGTACAGTGTTCAGTCAGATTGCTCACAGCAGTTGAAGGTTAATTTTGTTGCTAATGTAGAGATGATATATAACCATACGAATTATGTATAAAATTGAATAAGAGATCTCTTTGGGATAATATTTTTTAATAAAAAAATTTATTCAATTTATTAAAAATTTATTAAAGCATGCTCTTTAAAATGTTGACAATTTAACTGTAGGTTTGGAGAATCCGCATTAGTGTGGAGTTATGGGTTAAAAACTATTTACTAGATTACTATAATAGTATTAAGCCTTAACTGCTGTGACAAAAATTGTCGCATAACTTACTGTTAGCGGCCTGTCAAACCGCTTAATCTAACGATGAATAAAATGTTAAATTAACTTTTAGAGTATTGTTTTTGTATTGAACCTTATATACAGGACTATTATAAATAAAATTCAGCTATTCAAAAGTTTCTAGAGATAGTAATAGGACTCCAAATGAAACAAAATTTTCCCGGTATCTATAGTTAAACTAAAAATTGCAAGTTAAACTCTGAAACTTGAAAAACTCAGCGGTATGTGAGACGCTAACAGCAGTTAAGGTTTAACAAAAATATTTATTACATATAACTGTAGTTATTATGAAACTTCACATGATTAAAATATTACATTATGAATGGTTAAAACCATGCAATGTTTCTGATAATCATATTTAAGCGGGTCTTTTTAAGCAAAGAGAGACACGGGGTGTTATATTCTGTTGAAGTTCCCCCTCACCCCTTTTTCTTTCACTTTCACAAAAAAATCAATATTTTCTATCGCATAGAATGCATACATGGGAATATAAATACTGATTCAAATAATCCGTGCAATGTTTCTAATAATTCTATTTAAATGGTCATTTTTAAGCAAAACGTAGCTTAGAATCTGGTATTCTTTTGTCTACTCCACCGACACCACCACTTTCTTTTTCTTTCAGAATTACAAAAAAATTGTACATTTTCAATAGCTTAGAATGCAATTTGTCAATTTCTAGAGCTGTAGAGTTTGTATTTTTAGAATTGGGCAATCTACATGCCATTATTCCATCTTATTTCATAGTTTTGTTTGCATGGCGTTATTACCCATATAGGTGGGTATTAACGCCAAATAGCATTGGTCAAGAAAAAACGCCATTACATTTTATGAATACATATCGGTTAAATTATTTTATTTTATATAGATAGTCAATGAGTTGCTGTATCAGATCCTATATTTGTTTGAAAAATACAATCCAAAACTAAGCCGTGAAAATGTGTAGAACCTTAACGTGGCGTTATTACCCCAGGGTACCTTACTTTTATTCTCACTTTCGTAATGTATTAATAGTTTAACAGCTAAAGTTCTTTTATTTTATTTTACTTAACTTAGTAATAATCTATTGATTGTTTTCTCAAAAAGAACGGGAATGATTGCGAAATCTTTCTTTCAGTGTAGAGGTTCATTCTTCCTTTTTGGAATATTTATCGAGACTTTAATTTTGTTTTATTAAATCGTCTGCTAGAGTGTTCATGCGCCTTTTTGCATGTGAGCGGGTTGTGTTATTACGCGTATAGTTAGTAGTTCTTACAAGAAGACACTCCCCAGCTACCAGTAGGAGACGATGATGTCGGTGGTCTTAGCCTTGATATTAATCCTAATGGGTCTTTAAATTGCTGACGCGGACTAGGGGAGGAGCTAGTTTTTGCGTAGAGTCTGGGAAATTTATTTTGGGATTTGAGAGAGCCAGAAGACAACTGATCTTTGAATTGTTAAGATGTCCGACTCATTTATTTCCGATAATTTAGAACTTGGAGATTACGCAGCTTTGAGAGCGAATGCTATACTGTTAATTGTGTGGAATGGTGACAGGTGAAATAACTTTATGGCTTGTTCTAAATAAATATGGATTAAAAAAATCCCTGTCGGCTTGGCCTATAGGCGCAGATAGATTTCGAAGAGTGCTCATTTCAAAAACAAAAAATAAAATATGATTTGAGATAAAACCAGTTTAACAATTTTCTTTGGCCGCTTTTGAAAAATATTTAATTTATTTTTATGTAAGAACTGGTTTTTATCAAAATCATCTTAAGCGAAACTCGGCTCAAATTCCCATTTTGACAACATATTTTGAAATATATTCTGACTTTATAACTAAAAGATTGACCAATACGCAAATTATATAGTTCCTAAATAACAAAAAACTGTCAATTGAATGCTTTTGAGAGCAAAATCGAATTTAAAAATGAGTCATAAAATAACCAATTTGTTATTTGAATACATCCTCAATTCTTAAATCATGATCGATTTGGGAAATTTTGTGCGAAGTGCCCATTTTGGCAGCCTTTCATCACAGGCAATTAATGGTGATGGCACCCATGTGGAAAATCTGTGTAATCAAAATAAAAGTTTTAATTTCTCCGATCTGTATTGTAATCAGAGATTAGTGTACTGACTCTGTGTCATATGCAAATTTCCTCCTTGCGCCCCAATCGAGTATTTTTATGGGGGGGAGGATTCCCAGAACGGTTTTTTGTGGGTGCATAACATGTCCGTTTCTTGCGATACACGTACGGTTCCAACGCTCTTCAGGGTTTTCGCATGCGCTGAGCATTTTGCGATGAAAAAAAATTGGTGTTGCCATTGGAAATTTTCGAGTTTTTGTAACTATAACCGTAATCGTGAGCGCCATTTTGTTGCTGTTCACAGAATCTCGAGCTCAGACCTCTGAATAGCTATATCTGAAATTTCACCTCGATCAGTTGAGCGGACTGGCCGCTAGAGCTCCATATATCGGCAAAGTTTTTTATGACCACCCTGTATATATATATATATATATATTTACCCTTTAGGTTTTAAAAATAAATAATGATTGAAAATAACTAATAATGTCACTAGAGTCGGTTTTCAAATAAATTTCATCCTAAAACGAATTTTATTCCTGTTTTATCATGTAACAATTGAAATTGTACAATATTTAGATTTAGATGGCGTTTAAATACGATAAAAGTGAAAGCGATGGCGCTGTTCATTGTAACCATCGTCATTGCTCTAAAATTTGTATTTAGGTTTTCGTTGACGTTCAAACGTAGAACTGCAATTTTTTGACGGCCACAGAAGTATTCGACTATGAAAGAAATAGGACTGTGTCGATAGTAAGGAACTTTTAAATGAATTTACGATAAACCGATAAAAATTATTCTTATAGAATATTAGCCTTATATAAAATCTTTTTTTTTTTACTGTAAAATCATTTTTAATGAATTTTATTTTTTCTAAAATTTTTTACTTTTCTGAATTTTATACTAAAAAATATAATTTATCTTACCTATGATTATTATCATTTTTTCTTTAAGCGAGGGAGAATGTGTAATAAAGATAAAAAAAATTAATTAAAAATAAAATACAAAAATAGAATTAAATTAAAAAATAGCTACAATTAGCGCATCTACATAGGAACAGGTTTCATATATCAAAATCAGTCCAGTAGAAAACTCCGGGTTGATAACTAAAAATAACAGCCTGGTGTTTAAATGTACATATATTGGCGGTAAAAATTTATTTAAATGTGCTAACGGATATAAGATTACTAAAAGACAATGTATTTAAAATAAGTAATTAAGAAAGATTTTCTATAATTTTTATTCCAGCCCGGAACAATTTGCACAAAATCTGCACATTGAGACACATTTTTATAGAGAATATTTATTTTAATGCTGAATAAGACAAAGAAAAATACAGGCGTCCCATATTGATACGCATTCACTTATTCACAAACATAGAATAAGAACAATGATTACAAGCATAGATTAAAGACAGTCTCATAATTACATCGTTAAACTGACCGTCCCTGGATACAAGAAGAGTTAATTTCGAAAAACGTTATTTGTAATCTATTTTCACTGACTACTTCTTAATAACCACACACATCTTGTGGCCTAACCCGAAATTCACGAAAGGAATATATTATTTCGGGTTCTGGGACAGTCTAATTCCCCAAATGGTTAAGAAGCCTTAGCCAATATATGAACTGGGGCTGATCGGAAAGTCGCACTGACATGCACACGTGTTATTAACATAATGTCATTTTCAGGAAATGATTAACAGCAATCCCCATAATAGAGACCTTTCTTAAAACGAGGTATTACATGTACACAAAGGAATTACATGAGTGAATCTGAAAATAAACTACAAATTCTAATAAATCAATATTAGAAAGGGTTAAAAAGCAATAATAACACCGTGAAACCACAAAGACCCTCAAAATCTGCTCACAACATTTTCGTTTGACTTCGTCCGATTACACCTTTGTCATTATATTAAATAACCAATATTTTTAATTACAACAATTGTAACCGTTTTGAAAAAATTTCATTCAAGAAATTAAAATGTAAAAACAAAATCAAAATATTTTTAAAAATGTGCGCTCTCAAACAAGCCATTTGCCTGTACCCAATTCGCAAATTGGTCTATCGCGTCTGCCCATTTCTGGAATTAGCCGATCGTATCTGAAGAGTTCGGAATTGGTTGTCCCTCCCTTTAATCTATTCAATAAAAGAATTCAGCTGTTTTACAATATTTAGTCGCAAAAGATATTTCAAATTTAATAGTTAAACATGAAAAGATATTTAATCTAAAATAATAATAAACTATAAAATAACATATCAAATGATATGAATACCATAAACAGTTACAGAATAATAGCTTCATTTTTTTAAATACCAGGCGGCGTAGAAAAAATAAAAATTATTTTTTTAGATAAAATTACATAAAAGTTAATTTTTTATAAAAATTGTCAAGAAAATTTCACATGCTAGTTACACTTAAATATGTATAGACTCACGTAACTTCAGTTGAATGAATGTTGACAGCCCAATATCTCATTCCATCAAAGTAAACAAACATGCGAAGTTTCTTTGATAGCGATAAAAATAGTAAACAATGAAGTTAATCATTCGGAAAGTCAGTACTCCAGCCATGAATTTAGTAACCCAAAATTAATTGGCGCCAATAATCCTGATAATAATATTAACTACAAACAAATAACTGTATTTTATACTAAAATTTCTATTGACATCTAGTGGTACTATACTTGCTGGATTTTTTAAAAAGTGTACGTACCTTCAAATTATATTTCCTGAGTTATAATTCAAAGAGATTTTAAAATATATATGTTAAACGAGTTTTTTTCTCAAAAGGTGGAAAAAGAACATAAGTCATGTTATTCCAAAACGCAGCTTTTTTTCCAGTATTTTCCAATAAAATTACTACATATGCAGTCTCTTTAATTTTCAACGAGTTCAAAAATGTATACTGCATCATTATTATTCTTAACAGGCTGAAAACTTATAGATATTTTTAAACATTAAAATATAAATTAATTGGTAAACTTTTATTCATGTTAATGGTAAGTTTATTTTTATTTGTATTGTTTATAAAATGTTCTCTTATGCTTATATGCATGCCTTTTCAAAAAAAGTACGCTATTAAAAAAATGTTATACCAACGAGAATATTTAGCAAAACGCGCATTTTGATCAAAAAACTTCAATTGTTTTTCGTTTTCCTTAATCAATAAGGCAATAAGTACTTTTAAAGGTTTAGTCTTTTTTATTTCCGCCTACGTGTAAAAATATTTACAAGTCTTTTTCTTGTAAACGCGGGATGAAAAATCAATAGACGTATAGTTTTTATCTTTTTCAACATAAAAAGGAATAGACACAATTTACCATTACGAGATCTTTGCATATAAAATGTTCGGCAAGTTCAAGTGAATGTGTCTTTTGGGAGTTACTTTATAAGTGTCGGAGAATATTACTATTATTAAAAAAGTGATCTGCAGAGATTAGTTGAAATTGAGTAAAACCATCTTTATTACAGGATATTTATTTAATTTTGATTTAAAAATTTCCATTCATTACAGTTAGTTTTATATAGATGAAAGGGATAGAAATAGAAGCAAATTCATTCTTATCAAAAGAAAAAGATTGATTTATATGTTCTACCGATTTTACAGCCTTGAAAACACGTTAGTGGTCATAAATATTTTCGGACACAAAAGGAATTAAAAACAGGTTTTGGCTTGGTTTATTTTATAACGGCCGATTAACAACACGTGGGATATAGGCCCGAAAGGAGTAGGGGTACCCTCTGTGGGAGGTCTTTCTAAGGGAACCTAACCCGTATTTAAATAAGGAAATCCAAGGTTCGAAGAAAACCACGGAAAACTTCGAACTGTTAGGCCGACGACTGCGATTGGGTTCGAACCCAGCAACTGCCATTTACCAGTTGAGAGGTCAGAACCTTTCGGTCACTGGTGGGGCAAATTAAAAATAAATATGAAGATTATAAAAGGTATAACGGGCCAGGGAAGGCCGTTACGTAAATGAGAAGTCGTAACCCTATGTATGGGCAAAAACAATCTTTATTTAAATCTTTAGGGAAAAAGTTGGCAGATGTGCACCGCAGATTCTAAAACACAAAAATAAACGCATTTTGGAACACTTTTTGTTACCAAATTCACAACACATTAATGTGTTGTGAAACTTTTTTCGCGCTGTGATTGTGTTCTTAATATGTATCAAAAGCGTTGCTCTCTAGAAATGTTTACTTAATACATTGTAAAAGTATTGTTACCTAGAAATGTATTCTAAGAACAGTGTTGTAAAAAATGCGGATGAAAATAACTTATTAAAATATAACTTCTTGCACAAAACTTTTTCTCCAAATTAACAACACATTGTAAACACCACACAATTTAAAACACTGTATAACCAAATATATAAAATACTTTTAAAATATTTCATTCTGGTGCTTTCAAAATTACACAATTTTAAAAATGAATATTTTGAAATATATTTTGAATTACACATTTTCTCTTTTTGTGATTTTTAAAAACACTTTTTGCACAATCTTTTTTTTTCGTACAACATATTAGTAACACATTTTCAACACAATCGAACGATTACACACGGTCAGTTAGAAGGGTTAATTTTTATATTCAGTTAGTGATGCAAAAGGGTTTCACGCATTTGTAATGTGTCCTCGAAGAATTTAGCTTCAACTATACGATTAAACCTATCTCATTTAAATATAAACTTCAAAATAAAATCACATAAAATCTTTCTATGGAAC
Source organism: Maratus speculifer (assembly GCA_964019185.1). Taxonomy (NCBI): domain Eukaryota; kingdom Metazoa; phylum Arthropoda; class Arachnida; order Araneae; family Salticidae; genus Maratus; species Maratus speculifer. Next base: position 119,021,592 of record OZ025291.1, read on the forward strand.
GTCTTCAATAATTAACTCCCAGTCTAAAAATATCCACGTGTAAACTGTAGCGAATTTTGTTTAACCCATAACTGCTGTTAGCAGTCTCAAAGGCCGCTAAGTTTTTCATGTTTTGTGGTTTAACTTGTAATTTTTAATTTAACTACTGATCAAATTTTGTTTTGTTTGAAACCCTATTACTATCTCTATAGACTTTTAAATAGCTTAATTTTATTTATAATAGCTCTGTATGTAATGTTTAATACATGAATAGCATTCTGAGAGTTAATTTAACATTTTCTTTAACTTTAGTTAAGCATTCTGGCAGACGGCTCACAGTAGTTATGCGACAATTTTTGTCACATCAGTTAAGGGTTAAAAAACAGCCTGTCTCTATAAAGAAGTCTTTATACATAACACTATTTCTCAAAATTGCGCAATAGCGCAGACAATCACCTTATCGAGATCACGGATGAATAGTTAAATCTCGATTAACATAAGAAACCACCATCGGTCATGTTTTCCTGCACCCAAAAGTACGAAAAGAGAAGACTGGGAGCAGGAAAACATAATGGTAAACCAAGAAGTTAACCTCTAAAATAGAGTTTTCAGGTGTTTTCAACCAAGACAAGACTTGGCAGTCTGATTGCGTTTTAATATGCGTATCAAGATTTAACTAATCTTAGAATTTCATCCATGAACTCGATGAGGTGATTGTCTGTGCTGCCGCCTCTTGGTCTATTACCAGTCAGCTTTCTTTTTCTATCATCTGTCATTCCATAAACTATTGCAGATGAGGCTCAAACTTGAATACTAAAAACTTGTCAAAGACATTTAGGTTAATATACTTACAAGGGAACCTCTTTTTGATGTTGTTTGCGTCTAGCATAGTGACCTGGGGCATTTCGTAACCCTACATAAAGATAGAGAACTAATAAAAATTCTCTGTTAAAATCATATTTATAATTTTTTTACTATTTGATTGTTATTTGTTTATTTCACGCCAAAAGTGAATTAAGTCACCAAACGTTTTTCTAAGAATTTTTCACTTGCCATATTTTGGGGCTGTGACATTCGGCAATGGTTGAGAAAAAATTCTGCCTTTGAAAATATGTCAACTTTTTCCCCTCTAAAAATGTGAATATAATGTCGAACTTTTACAAAACAAAATTCAAGGCTTTTAAAATAATTTTTAAAAAAATTTCAATATTTTATATTTATTATTAACTAATTTGTAGTTTTAAATACTTTTCTTTTAAAAATATATATTCCAATAAGGGGCCTCGAAAATAGCATTTTCAGAAATTTATGCTACAGCAAAATAAAAAAATATGAAATAACAGAACTTTTATTTTAAATTCTCAAACTTCCTACTATAGGGCTTGTGAATGCACCAAGTCTCAATCTTAAGTAGAAGAAACACCACAAAAGTTTCCCTTGTCTGTGCTGGTCTCAGATATCGCAGTGCCAAGACATGGCCAGAATCCACTGCTTCACACTTTCATTCGAATATTTATATTCCTACACTGTAAAAAAAAAAAAATCTGCAAAGTTACTACAATTTATCTAAGAACCTGGGATTCCAAGAACTTTTCATCTAACGATAACAGGAAAAATCCATGTAACCGATTCTAAAACTTGAGTTTTTGTTGTTACCATTACAAGAAAAGTTCTTGGAATCCCAGTTTGTTAGATAAAGGGTAGTACCTTTACAGATTTTTTTTTTTTTTTTTTTTTTTTTTTTTTTTACAGTGTGCAGAATGAACAACAACGCCTAAATTTATATGCAGGTATTGTTAGATCATGGAATCGTAGATTCCAAGGAAAAACAAATGCACTCCAGAAAAGTAGATCACCCTGTATTATAGAGTGAGTTACGCCCTTAGTTTATTTTTACGCCATGTTCACATTTAAACCACTACACTGTAATAAAAAGAAAAATAATATCTGCAAAGGTACTAAACCTTTTCTAGGAAACTGGGATTCCAAGAACTTTTCCTGTAACGGTAACAGCAAAAATTCAAGTTTCAGAATCGATTACATGAATTTTTCCTGTTATCCTTACATGAAAAGTTCTTGGAATCCCAGTTTCCTTGAAAATGTTTAGTACCTTCACAGATTTTTTTTACAGTGTAGAGACTCTCTCTAAGAGTGTCCCACTAGTGGCTGAGAGGTTGCGTTCTCGAAGCTGGGTGACAGGAAGTGTTGGGTTCGAACCCAATCGCACCCGTTGGCCTAATCGTTCGAAGTTTTCCATAATTTTCTAGGAACTTTGGATTTCTTTGCGTAAATACAGGTTAGGTTTCCTTAGAAACACTCCCTCGGAGAGCACCGCCTCCCAAAATTGTCCATTTCCGCCGTGATAATAATTGGCCCGACATAAACACACCTACCCTCTGTAACAGAGTTGATAATTTGTTACAAGTGCTACGTTCAAATCAAATATTTTTTCAAGAGAGCTTTTTTACAGTTCCATGGAAGACATTATGGAATGGCAGTGTGGGAATATTAGGGAAGAGGGGGCATTTCCTGGGGGCATTTTGATACTCCATAGGGCACTTAAATGTCGTCGGTTGAAATCATACACTGTAAAAAAAAAATCTGTGAAGGTACTAAACATTTTCTAGGAAACTGGGATTCCAAGAACTTTTCGTGTAACGATAACAGGAAAAAGTCATGAAATCGATTCTGAAACTTGAATTTTTGTTGTTACCGTTACAGGAAAAGTTCTTGGAATCACAGTTTCCTAGAAAAGGTTTAGTACCTTTACAGATTTTTTTTACAGTGTAGCTGGATATTTTTTTAATGCTGTCATAGCTGACGTTTTTATCACATCCTAACAATAAAATGATTAACAGAAAAAAATAAAATTCACTATAAATAAAATAGAAAGTAATGAGGTTGTTTTCTCTCTATATATTTTTAATTTTTACATTCTACATTTGTATTCTATATTCTATGTTCTTTTTTTTCTAATTCATTATATTCCATATAATTTAAGTAACAAATTCTCTTTTCAGTCGAGCGGCTTATTATACATCGTTTAACACTGACATTCTTTAAAGTTATAAACTTAATTACATGGGAGGAAAAGCAAATAATTTATAATTTATGAAAATAAACGAAGACGGCGGTGTCTCATCGATGGAGAGAAATTCAAAATATAAAATACAAATCATTTATAATTTATTAAAATAAAGAAGCCAGCATTGTCTCATACACTGTAAAAAGAAATCTGCAAAGGTACTAAACTTTTTCTTGGAAACTGGGATTCCAAGAACTTCTCCTGTAACGGTAACAGCAAAAATTCAAGTTTCAGAATCGATTACATGAATTTTTCCTGTTATCGTTACATGAAAAGTTCTTGGAATCCCAGTTTCCTAGAAAATGTTTAGTACCTTCACAGATTTTTTTTACAGTGTAGATTGAAAGTGATCTAAATAGAAAGTTTGCAAATAAAAATTCTATTAAATTAAAATGAAATTTAATAAGGTCATCGATTTTGATTATTCAAAGATTTAAGTTTCAGGCTGTAAATAACTATTGTGGAACTTCATGAATATAGCGTTACACCTGGAGACTTAGAATGCAAATTTCTGTATATAATTCTTTTGAAAAATATAATGCAAAAGAACAGTTACAAACTCTTGACAATTTCTTTGAAAACTATATAACTATTAAATTCCTACACTGAAAAAAACGGAAATACTCAAAAACAAGTACATCCATGTACTCTTACTAAATTGTGTATGTTCAGATCAAAAATGATCGCATTGCTTTCTCAATTTTGAAACATCACATGTTATCAAATCCAAACTAACGATAATTTTGTACCCTTTAATGGTTTATTTCATTCATGATGACATACAAATGCTTATTAACGTAAATATTAAATTATGCACAGTATTTTGAAATAATTTAAAAGTTCTTGCAAATAGTTCTTTTGCCATAAAAATATTCGATTTGTTTATTTTGCTAATAATTTCTGATATTTCTCTTAATAAACAATCAATTAAACTTCTATTGTTAATAATTTTCAGCAAGAAAATCTGTCTATATAAGAAGTTTACACAGAGTGTAGAGGAATGGGACATGCCAGCTAAGGAAGGAATGGGGCAAGTCAATTTACAATTGACATGGGAGAAGTCAAGTTACAATTTTATTAATTATAAAATAGTCTCTGAAAATTATGTTTCTCCCATAATTTATTTTGTAGTCTGATAATTTCAAAGCTTTAAGAGAGTAGTTCAATTGCAAGTCTATTAAATTTGTGTTTTATTTATCTTATTTTAATTATTCGTGGAAGTTTTTTTTATGTAAAATTAGTCGTAAAAATAGATGAACCTGTATTTTAAGAGCAAACACATTAATCGCCAGTATGCCAATTTATCGGTCTACTTTTGCAATTACAAACTTATAGCAAGTTGGAACTATGGAAGAATGAAAAAATATTTGCTCAACAACTATTATAAAAGAAAGTATAAGATAAAAAGAACGTTAAGTTGAGAAAGAGCTTCTTCAGTTGAAGCATTTTATTATTTTTTAAATTTATTTATTTATTTGCTATCAAAAAATGTATGTACATAAATGTGCATTCAATCAATTAACATTAATTTTTCTAATTACAAAAAAAAAAAAAAAAAAAAAAAAAAAAAAATAGCTAAATTGACCTTAATTGTTCACAAAGATTTCTTGTAAGGAAATCCCCAACCAGCCTATTGCAATATTTCTAAATATGTGGGCCAGGCATTTTGCAAAAAATATAGAAGTTTATTTTGAAAAAAAATATTTGTCTTTTTCAATTTGTAATTCATTAAACATTAAAAAATGTCACTTCATTTATCTTACGAAAAAAATATACATTTTTTCATCACTAAAGAAATTACGAATACATTTCCTCGAGAAATAATGCTCTTCTTTTAAATTGAACAAGTGCCTTTTTTGGGAACTATCAAGTCGCTACTTTTTCTTTCTAGATTGAATACTAAATTATTAGTTTAGTGATTAAAACATAAAAATATGTATTGTTTTCTGAGTTACTTGTTTAGTAATTATTAATTTTAAGCAGTGTTTACAATTATAAATGCAATTAATAATTTTAATACATATAAATATTAGTATTCAATATGGTTTTACGTAATTATTACAAAATATTAATGTATAGTGGAAAGTAGTGTGAAACAATGTGAGGAATGGGACAGGTTTTCTCTTTATGTATCATTCTAAACATTTCATCAATCGCACGCAAGATGAAGCAATGGTAGCTAAATCTTCAATTGAAAAAAAATGTTTATCTGTATAAACATGAAATTGTATAAAAGATTATTTCAAGAATCATAAGTGGATTTACTTTTAATGTTTTCCGTATATTAATTATTTGTTTTGCATAGATGTGATAGTTTCATTATTTGTGGAACATTATACTACATATTATCCATAATTTAAACTAAGCCTAAAAGCAGCATTTTTGTTTATACAAAAGTTTAACACATAATAAGGAAGTGTGGTGGAATGGGACACACCTTTTTTTTTTTTTTTTTTTTTTTTCAATAAGATGAAAGTAAATTGCTAACATGGTAGAGGATAGTATATTAATTATAACACTTATGCTATGTTGATTTACTTCAAAATGTAAATAATTTGAATTGATGATTTTTTAATATTATCCATGACTAACAATCTTGAATTTTCATTTAAATTATGAAGATCCTGGAATTCTATATTGTGTTACATACATTACATCAATCTAGAATCTTTATTTGATTATATATCTAGTCGACACTAGATTACTTGTGCCTTATAGCTTTATTTTATTGCAGTCCGATATTTCTCTATTAGTGGGGAGGTATGAGGCACATTTTAAAGCTTACAATTTTTTAAAGTTATAAAATATATTTTCCGTGTTTTGTTTCTGTAATGTTCTGGGAGATTAAAAAGTGTTTAACCTTGCACTCTATAAATTGAAATTTCGGATTTTTGAGTTAAACAAAGTTGACTTTCTAACTTTTATAAAAAGTGTCTCACCCCACCCTAATTTTCTCCATATTAACAAAAATTTTAAATACCCAAAATTACTAATAGAAGGACCTGTCAAATGATAGCAGTTTGCATATATTCGAAGATTAAGCACTTTGTTACAATGCATGCCTATTGGCAATGTTTATTGTGTAAGGCAGCATAAGCATTAGTTACATATCTAGATACGCCGTCACAGGACATAGACAACGTACGATGGCGATGATTTATTAAATCTACAACTTCAACACTATGGATGCTTTCAGGACATCACTTTTAAAACAGTTGATTACTTTTTTTGCTACATATTTCGCATTTATAAAGCATGTTTACTGGTGAGTTTCAGGCCTTTTAATTAGACAAGTTACAAGCCTACTTAAAAAACACTACCTACACTGTCATTATAGGCAAGGATCACTACCTGACGGAAATTCATAGATGTTGATTTTACCGTTCTAAAAAAGCGCATGATCATCACTTCTAGAAGGGGTAAGATTTAACAAAAAATATAAAAAGTGATATTTTTTCGCCGCCCCCTTATTAGAAGTCCGTTCCTGTTAATCAACAACAAACAATAAAGTAACTAAAAAGAGACTACTCAATGATATTTTGAGTCATCCCATAGAAATTAAATACAGGTTAAAGTTAACAAAACAAAAAATCTTTATTTTCTTTAGATGCATATTAAAGAAACATATTTTAAAATTTTATAATCATAATCTGAAATATCAATAATACCTAATCAATACATATTTAAAATACATAGTTATGAGCTTTCCGGTGCTCTATTGCAAATTATGGGACATAAATTCTATATATATATATATATATATATATATATATATATATATATATATATATATATATATATATATATATATTCTTATTTTCGATAGCTACAACACTAAAATTCGACTAAGAAAATAGTTTTCATACATTAAATAGTAGGGAATTGTAGAAGAAATCGTATCTGAAGAATTTAAGGCCCCTGTCCTCGCTCCAGGAAACGCTCGCGAGTTAATGCTATTCCTATGGGGAAGCATTTTTCTAATAACTCTTCCGCATTTTGACATTTTTGAATAATTCTTTTTGCATTGAATAGCTAAGGCGCATGCCGACAACGCCTTTTTTACATTCAGTCTTTTTTTTTTTTTTTTTTTTTTACTTTTTTGATTTTGGTTGCAGATATTTTTTTTAAAGCATCTTCAATTTTGAAACCGGTTTTGAAAGTGAAACTAACTTTGTAAAAAATATCTGCAACCAAAATCGAAAAAGTAAAAAAGGTGCGCTGTCGGCATGCACCTCTACTATCCAATGCAAAAAAAGTTATTCAAAAATGTCAAAATGCGTTATTAGAAAGAGTTATTAGAAAAATGCTTCCTCATAGAAATAGCATTAGCTCGCGAGCGTTTCTTTGAGCGAGGACAGGGGCCTTAAGGCATTGTCAGATATCATTCTAATGGGGTCAGACATCGGGCGCACTATATTACGAATCATCGGTGGCTCGACCTCAAGGGATTGGCGAATCTCTTCTTAATCAAAAACTTCCATCCGCGCAACAGGAAAGACACCGAACAGAATACTTGAATATCGGAGAGGGCAGCTTTTTTCTCTCGGAAAACAGACGCCCAAAATGGGGTCCCTCCTACCGAAATCTAACCGACTACTTTTGCTGGGAGTTGGTAAAATCGGACTGCGCATTTTTTCCTATGTGGATGCATCATTTCTGAAATCTGCCTAGCCGTTTCAAGCCCTCGGTCAGACTCCCACCATAAATTGATGGCTGTCCACTGTACTCACTATAAATTTTCAGCTATCTAACTCTTCTGCTTAAATCCCTTAATTATTTACACAGATCTGTGTCTCCGATAGTAATAAATAGGCTGTATGGGTAATCTGTTGGAGTTCCCGTAAAAATATTTTTATAACAAGGTCCCATGTATCTATATTCTACGAAATATCTAGAAAATGGTAGTAAACTAATTGAATACAATTTAATATAAAAAAATAAGATAATTTAAATCCGTGCAGTATTAAAAAATAAAAAATATTAATCTTTATGCTGGAGTATATGTTATATTTAAAAAAGTATATAAAATATAATTTTTTGTGCTGGAAAATTAGAGGTGGTTGGATCTGACCACCTGTATTCAATATTTATGTGTTACAATGCCACCTATCGATGGATTTTTGTATTTTTATTTTATAAGTTACAAGAATGTCAAGCCTTTATAAAAAAGATCTTTTCAGTATAGCTTTAAAAATGCATGTTTGATGAAATAAGTAATGAATAATGCGAGCAATTCACGATTTATTGATACAATGTCAGTAAATGGGAAAAACCTCAGATGAGAAAAATCCTATGACTGTATGTGTCTGTAACTCAGCCAAAATTCTGACTATTAGCTTGTATTTAAAATGTATGGTTTTCTCATTGTTATTAATTATTTTTTTTAAGTTTCTAATATTTACTAGTGTGGTAAATAAACATTTTTTAATGCCATTAAGATTTTTGCCACAAAGTTTTGACGGGTTCCATCTAGCTAATTTTAAATTGTTGTAACATTCAATTATTCAATACGAAGATGAATATTGTGTTTTCTATAATATCATATTTATTAAAAGTTTTATTAAATTTCTTTCCATTTTATGTTAATACCTAACTTTTCTTTTTAGATGCATGAAGAAACTGAAGTTCAATTTAACAACAATGTGAGCGTCCTTGACGAAGAAAGTTGAGGAAAAGCATCATTATCAATGGAAAAATCCTGCGAACCTCATTCTGCAGCACTAAAGTTTTCCAATTATTTTATTTCAGTACCACTTTAACAATATTTTTCTAATATTATCTTAACAGATATATGGATTTGATTATTAATATTTAGACAGAACATGGCTCCAAAAATAATTTTTAAAAAGTATGTAATTCCTAGGTATTTGTATAAATGCTAATTATGTAATATTTAGAAAATGTGAGTCATATTAACTATAAATAAATGGTTTTTTATTGTAATGAATTGAATAAATAGTTACTTAATAAATTTTATTCATATTTCAAGGTATTTTGTCACTTAATGAAATTGCATTTGATTGTACATATATATGCATGTATATACCACCTCTCGTATCCGTAACTATTTGAGTTAAATATTCTAATTCCAGGGCAATATTAACGACAGAAGAAAGCTACTAAATTCATACATATCATACGCGTAGCCAGGGGGGGGGGTGCCTTGGGCACCCCCCGCTCGCGCAGACCCAAGCTTGATTATTTTAAAAAATCGAAATTTATAAAAGAAAAAGAAGAAAATTGAAAGTCAAGTTAGTTCAATTAGTTACTCAAAACTAACAGTCTATGTTTTGAAATGTAATAAAAGAAAAGACCCACATTCATTTTTTTTTTAATTATTTTGTTTATTTTTTTTAATTACAACATTTACTAGAATCTGTATTAGTCACAGTAAGTCAAAAAGTTGTTTTTTTAATCCCAATTTAATGTCTTTTGTTTATGGAAGTTTTTTTTAACGCCGTTCTTCCTCATGCATGTATTTGCAATTCTTTAAGAAATTAGCGCAAATTCCCGACAAGGATAGAAAATATTTATATCTTTGCTTATGTAATCTAAAATCTAGATAGAAAAAAAAAAAAAAAAAAAAAAAAAAAAAAAGGAAATACAGATGTGAAATGATGGCGTGATTCCACCGTGTGATTAGCCTGGCGAACGGAGGGGTCTCACAAATCTGCTTCCTTTGTAAATCAGAAATAATGATACGCAAAATTCAAATTACAGGGGTTGGACAAAAATATGGAAACACCTTAAAAAAAACACGTTTCCTTGCTTAGTATGGTGTACGGTACCCGTTGTTATTCAAAACAGCTTGCAGTCTTCTCAGAATGGATAAATACAGTTTCTGTATGTTTGCCAAGGGAATATTGTACCATTATTCCTGCAAAACGGTAGCAAGTTCAGATAACGATGTTGGTGGTGGATAGCGAGAACGCACTTTCCGCTCCAATGTAGACCACAAAGGTTCGATAATATTGAAGTCTGATGACTGTGGTGGCCTGGGGAGATGCGAAAATTCATCCTCGTGCTCAGAAAACCAGTCCTGGACAATATGAGCTGTGTGAACGGGGACGTTGTCGTCTTGGAAGATACCATCATTATTGGGGAACAAAGCTTGTACCATTGGATGGACTTGATCGGCCAAAATGTTCACATAAGTCTGAGCAGTAATACACCCTTACAGAGTTATCATGGGGCCAGAAGAAAACCATGATATGGCTGACCAAACGATCACCGAACCCCCGCCATGTTTCACTCTTGGCAACAAGCAGTCTGTTTTATAGGGTTGAGATGGCGTTCTCCAGACGTAAACTCGGCCAGAAGTAGGGAACAATGTGAAAGAAGACTCATCGGACCATATTACGCTCTTCCACTTCTCTATAGTCCAGGCTTTATGACTTAAATACCACTTTTTCCTGTTACAGGCATTAGCATTACTGATGGATGGCTTTTCAATTGCAACACGGCCAGCAATTCCCTATTCATGAAGCTCCCTTCTAATTGTTTTGGTACTCACAGGATTTGGTAACACGACATTCATTTCGGCAGTAACTTTTGCAGCTGTGGTCTGCTTATTTTTCGCGATAATCCTCTTTAATGATCGTCTGTCACGATCACTCAGCACACACTTTCGTCCGCGCTGTGATTTAGCGGATGATGTTTTTCCCGCATTTCAAATATGCGGAATAAATCTTCGACACAGTACCTCTTGAAACACTAAAAACCTTGGCTACCTTGCTTACGGAAGCACCCACCATACGCGCGCCAACAATTTGTCCACGTTCGAAGTCTGTTAACTCTGACATAATGCAATGATAACCTCACATAACAGTGCTCCAACAACGACTGAACAGTGCAGCGATTTTACGAAGTTGTATAGGTGGCGTCAGTAGGCGAAAACTCCAGTGCCATCAACATAGTTCATTATAATCAATCTTTCTTTTCAAACATGCATTTCAAAAGGTGTTTCCATATTTTTGTCCAACCCCTGTAATATGGAGAATAGAGATAAGATGGGCTCAGCCCGGGCCTGATACAGTCTCAGTCTCAATTTTTATTCTAATTTTCGGACTCGGGCTCATTTTTCTGAAACCGAAAAATTATATTTATTCATGCGTAAAAAAGATTGAAAAAAATTTTTCCATTTAAAATTGCGTACTTATTACTTTTCAAATAAGTCATTTAGATCAAAATGACGAGAAACTGAAGTAGTGTTTATTTATTTTTGATAGACGATTTCATCATTCGGAACTAATTTCCTGTGTTGCGAAACAAATGACAGTTTAAATTACTTCGTAAATCAACTTGAGTGCTTGTTAGCGGGACCTTGAAAAATGATTACAGAGGAAAAAATCATTATGTATTGTTCAAACTGTCAAAACTCTAAATTAACATTTTTTTTATTTCTTTATTTGCCTTTTTCATGTCATTGTGTGTGCGTTTCTGATTTTCATTGTAGTCATGTAACTCACTGAGAAGAACAGTAATGCTCTGTCTTTTTTCTCGCGGTAAAATAATAAATATGTGTTCTTTTCGTTTGAATCAATGTTCTTAATGTTTGTGTGAAAAAGAATTAATAATGAAATATACCTTTTCAAGGAATAAGAATTCTAAACCAGAATATAAAGCATATTGTGCTCGGCGCTGCAAATACCACGGAATAACATTCCATGTGGATAACATTGGATACATCGTAAAAGAAGAATTCATAAATCGGGTGAGTATATTTTACTTACCTTTCATTTTGAAGTTTTGAAAGATAGTTTTTATTAAAGATACAAAGAGGACACTACACCTTACTCACGCCTAAACTAGAATAAATATTCCATCAAAGATTATGACACAGATTTAAAAAAAATTATATCCATTTGAAAAACATTAATACCGTAGAATAAAAACATAGTAACAATGGCCACCTTAAGAGATAATTATTCTATAGAAAAGCTCACAGCAACAAATTATTCGACCTGGAAATTTAAGGTCGAGATGCTGTTGACAAAAGAAGAATTATTTAATGTAATAACAGACGATCCACCAAATCCTTTGAACGATGGGTGGTCCAAAAATGACCGCAAAGCCCGAGCACTCATAAATTTAACTATTGATGACACCCAAATTACGCATGTAAAAAATTTACAAACCGCGAGACAAACTTGGGAGGCTCTAAAAGAAATTCACGAGCGGTCAAATTTGACCAGCAAACTTTTTCTCTTGAGAAAACTCTACAGCATAAAATTAGCCGAATCAGGCAACATGCTTAACCATATAACAAAAATAATGGAACTTGTCGATCAACTGGGAGCAATAGGCGAAGTCATTAACGATCATCACATTTCAGCCCTTTTATTATGTTCTCTACCCCAGTCCTTTGATCACCTTATAACTGCGCTCGAATCTAAAGAAGAAGCACAACTCACTCCGTCATATATAAAAAGTAAACTCATAGATGAGTTTAATCGAAGAAAAGAAAATTCCGAAAATTCAGAAAATACGGCGAGAGCTTTTAAAGCTCAGAAAAGGTTCCCAACAAAAAGAGAAAATAAATATTGCACCTACTGTCGGATGAAAAGCCACAACACTCAAGATTGCTGGCATAATAAAAACAAAGCACACACCACACAACAAAATCAACACAACAAATACAGTAAAAAACACTATTCAACATCACTTGTTTTTCAAAAGGGCGAAAACAATTTTAAGAATGAGCAAATATCGGAATCGAACCACAGGTTTAATCGCTATGAAGGCAAAAACAATACATGGAGAGAAAGCGAAAACAAAGATTATGCCTTTATAACGCAGGGAATAGAAAATAAAACTTTCATTGTGGATAGCGGTAGCTCAAGCCACATCGCATCCTCCGAATCAATGTTTACAGAGATTAAATCGCGGGAAAAAACAAACGTGACTATCGCAAATGGAAAAAAAACTTATCGCTTATGGATCAGGCGATGTAAATTTAAATACGCTGACATCGGATAATAAAATCCATAAAATAACACTTAAAGACGTACTTCTAGTACCCGAAATCGAAACGAATTTACTATCGGTCAGTAAAGCAACTCAAAACGGATGCGAGATTGTATTTAAAAATGACAAGTGTATTTTCAAACTTAATGGAGAAATTTGCTTAGAAGCATGAAAAGTAAATAACCTCTATGAAGTCCAATTAACAAACGAAAACCACGCGAACATAACACAAACGTGCAACAATAAAAATTGTTTAGAACTATGGCACAGGAGGTTAGGACACAGAAATTTAACATCGATTAAAGAAATTACACAAAGAGAGTTAGTGAGAGGTATTCAAATAAACAATTGTAAACATAATATAGATTGCGAACCGTGTATTAAGGCGAAATTAACTGATGAACCCTATCCCAAAGTTGCTCAGTATAGAGCAAGTAAAAGGCTTCAACTCATTCACTCGGACGTTTGTGGATCTTTTCAAACACCCACGATAGGTGGGAAATCATATTTTTGACTTTCGTCGATGATTACTCACGATTTACGATAGTCTATCTATTGTCAAAAAAGAGTGAAGTCTATGAAAAACTTAAAGAGTTCGTCTCGCTAATAAGCAACAAGTTTGGTGAAAAACCGAAAGAAATCAGAACGGACAACGGGGGGGAATTTACATCGGATGAAATTGAGAATTATCTCAAGTCAAATGGGATAAAACATCAACACACAGTCCCATATTGTGCGAGCCAAAACGGGGTGGCTGAACGAAAAAATAGGTCGTTAGTCGAGATGGCTAGGACAATGTTAAATGAATCAAATTTACCTTTAAAGTTCTGGGGGGAAGCAATCTGTACGGCAAACCACCTACAAAATAGACTACCTACAAAAGCAAATGCAAAAACGCCATACGAATTATGGACAGAAAGACAGCCAAACTTAAGTTACGTTAAAGTGTTTGGCTGCAAAGCCTTCGCTTACATTGATAAAGCCAAAAGACAAAAATTAGACAATAAAGCTGTAGAAGGCATTTTTGTGGGATACGACAATCAATCTAAGGGATATCGTATATATATAGGAGGAAATGAAATAAAAATCGCGAGAACGGTGAAATTTCTTGAAAATAAATTTAAATATGTAAACGACAAGACTTAAATCGAACCAAAACAAGATGAGGGTGAAAAACGCAATTGTGAAAATCTTGTAGAAATAGAAAGTTCAAACAACAAAACAACACCATCCGCGTCCCAACAACAAATTCCGGAACCAAGGCGTTCAGATAGAATAAATAAAGGCGTACCTCCTGATAGGCTAATATACATGGTTAAAGATGAAAAACTTAATGAACCAAAGGATTATAAGGAAATTAAATTTATGGAAAATTCACCGGTAAAACAGAATTGGATAGAAGCCATGGAGAGCGAAATGAATTCATTAAAGAAAAATAAAACGTGGTTAATTGTAGATCCTCCACCGAATAAGAGAATAATTGGTTGTAAATGGACTTATAAATTAAAGCGTGACAATACCGGAAAAATCCAAAAATATAAGGCACGTTTAGTAGCTAAAGGATACACGCAAAGGTTCGGAGAGGATTATGACGAAACTTACGCACCGGTAGTGTCGTATACTACGATAAGAGCATTATTAATGGGAGCGTTGCACCAAAACTTGAATGTTAAGCATATAGATATAAACACTGCGTTCCTACATGGGGAACTTGAGGAGGAGATATACATGACGCAACCGGAAGGATTCGTTGAACCAAATCAGAAAAACAAAGTCTGTAAATTGAATAAAGCAATCTACGGACTTAAGCAAGCCGCGAGAGCGTGGCTTAATAAAATAACAGAAACACTAAAAAACATGAATTTCATTCAAAGTAAAATCGATACATGTCTTTTTACACAGAAAAGGAATAATGACACAATCTACATAATAACGTACGTCGATGACCTTTTAATTGTAGGAAAAGACGAAGCCATAGAGGAAATAATCGCGAACTTAAATAAAGAATATGAACTAAAGAATTTAGGGGATATAAGTAATTATTTATCCATGAACATTCGAAAAGTAAATAAAAACTACTTAATTAACCAAACCCCAAAAATCGGAGAGTTAATTAATAAATTCAATTTACAAGAAGCAAAACCGTGTAGTACACCCATGGAAACAAATTACACACACTTTAAAGATGATGACAATCTCTTACCAAACAACACACAATACAGACAAGCCATCGGAGCACTCTTATATCTTGCCACAGTGAGCAGACCTGATATATGTGCAGCTGTTAATATCTTGAGCCGAAGAACCGAAAGGCCAAGAATGAAAGATTGGAACAGTGTAAAGCGGGTAATGAGATACCTCAAGACAACAAAGAACTTTAATTTAGTTATTGATGGAAAGTCAAAACCTATACTTGAAGTTTATGCGGACGCTGACTGGGGTGGAGACATAGAATCGAGGAAATCCACCAGTGGAAATATATATTTGTTAGGTGGAAACCCCATACTTTGGTCGACTAAGAGACAGTCCTGTATAGCCTTATCCTCAGCTGAAGCTGAGTACATCTCAGCAGAAAATGCAGCAAATCAAGTTAAATGGCTGGTGAACCTACTCAACGAACTTAATCTCTCACAAACATATCCGATAACACTTTACGAAGATAATCAATCGGCCATTAAAATGATAGAATTAGAAAAACATTCAAGTAAAACCAAACACATCGAACTAAGATTTCATCTTATAAAACATTTGAAACAAGAAGGAATAATAAACCTCGTATACTGCCCAACAAAAGTCATGCTAGCCGACTTATTTACAAAACCCCTGCCAAAGACTATTTTTGAAGTTCACAGGAAGAACTTACATTTAAGTGATAATGCAACTACAGAAATTAAGGAGGAGATGATAGACGATTTCATCATTCGGAACTAATTTCCTGTGTTGCGAAACAAATGACAGTTTAAATTACTTCGTAAATCAAATTGAGTGCTTGTTAGCGGGACCTTGAAAAATGATTACAGAGGAAAAAATCATTATGTATTGTTCAAACTGTCAAAACTCTAAATTAACATTTTTTTATTTCTTTATTTGCCTTTTTCATGTGATTGTGTGTGCGTTTCTGATTTTCATTGTAGTCATGTAACTCACTGAGAAGAGCAGTAATGCTCTGTCTTTTTTCTCGCGGTAAAATAATAAATATGTGTTCTTTTCGTTTGAATCAATGTTCTTAATGTTTGTGTGAAAAAGAATTAATAATGAAATATACCTTTTCAAGGAATAAGAATTCTAAACCAGAATATAAAGCATATTGTGCTCGGCGCTGCAAATACCACGGGATAACATTCCATGTGGATAACATTGGATGCATCGTAAAAGAAGAATTCATAAATCGGGTGAGTATATTTTACTTACCTTTCATTTTGAAGTTTTGAAAGATAGTTTTTATTAAAGATACAAAGAGGACACTACACCTTACTCACGCCTAAACTAGAATAAATATTCTATCAATTTTAGCATTTCCTTGCTATTTCAAATGAAAATTTGTGATAATTACAGATTTATGTCTACATAATTTCCGACGACGACCTACTGAATGGCACCAATCAAAGTAAACACAGATATGAATTTGCTTTTTGTTGGCTTTTCGTTAGCATATATTTTTTAACAGGATCGTTTATTTATTTATTTATTATTTAGTTACATAACGTGAAGATAGTACTTTCTTCTGTTATTAATAGACGAAAATTAGCTGGAGGTTTGCAAATCGTTTAATCTTTTATTGTGCACGAGTCATAGTCGTTTTTCATATGAAAATTAGTTGTTGTTCTATCTATTTGTCAACATGAAGTCTGTTCATGCTGAGGGCGATATACATTTTCGAAGTCAACTTTTCTGTGTAAGTAAAAATAATTATTATGTTATTCTGATATAAAGCAATTGTTCAGTGTTTCCTCTTTCCTTATAAAAGCAACGGACCTTTAAGATAATAAAGTCATTTTTTAAATTTTACGTTGATTTTCAGGCACCTATCAATCACGGAAGATTGTTATGAGAAAGGAATATGTTATAATTAAAGATGTACATTTTTTGCAGAAAGTTGAAAAACGTTGTTCGATTCGCCAGATTACAAATAGTAATTTCTGCACATTTCATGCATTTATTCATTAAGTCACAAACATGCACATGAAATTTACTTTTTAAATTAGGGTAAAATTTGAGATTAATTTTAAGAGTCAACTGTATTTTTATTTGATACGGATTTTGATAAGATTGTATTTAAATTTTCATTTAACAATTTTATCTGTGTAAAAAATTTTTAATACTATAATAATTGATTTATAATACAATAATAATAAACAAAAATAAATAATTAACATAACAAAAAATTTTTAATACCATAAATACCATACAATTTTGTTTTGCATATTTTTGGTTTCGGGCTCGAGGTCTGGTAACAAAAAATCTTTCGGGCTCGGATTTAAAACCGTCGATCTCGGGTGGACCTGGACCCAAGAAAACGAGCCCGAACTTATCTCTAATGGAGAATGGTCTGTTGGTTTGTTAAGTTTCGTTTTTTGCGGCCATATTTTGACAGTTTTAAAAAGAACATGTTATAGAGAAAAAACGGTTTTTTTTTTTTTAATTGGAAAAATTTATTTATTCATGTGTAGAAAGATTGAAAGAACTCTTTTCCACTTTAAATTGTGTACTTATTCCCTTTGCAAGTTACTCTATTGTTACTTTGATCAAAATGACGGGAGAAATAAAGTCGTGTTTATTTATTTTAGTATTTCATTGCTGTTTGAAATGAAAATTTGTGATACTTACAGATTTATGTTTACGAATATCTTTGTTTTATATCTACCAAATTTTATCTGTGTTTATATATCTTTTTCTTACCCATTAGATTTATTTTTGAGCAACTTCTCATCTTCTTCGCGCAATGAAAAATTGCGTTTGGGTCCGTTTAAAAAAAAGTACCATACAATTATAACTTTAGCGAATAAAAACCTGTGTAAAACGGAAATTTCATAGCTTTTAAGGGGTTCCGTTTTATTAGGTTTTATTACATAAGATATTGTTTGTACCCAGCATGTTCAGGTAAAAAAATTTGCCCCCCCCCCCCCTGTTCAAAAGGCTGGCTACGCCTATGCATATTCAACCCATTCTCCAGGATCTTTAAGATAGTTTAGAGTTTTGAATTTGTGTTCATATGAATTAAATTATTCCTCTTTAATATTTCAATTTGAAACAAAACTGTCAAGCAAATAAAGTATTAATAAATGTGTAATGTATTAAGCATAGATGGTGCAAGAAATTTGTGAGGAATAAGTCGATGAAAGAGACAAAGAAAAAAAAAATAAAGCAAGAAAAATCTACCTGTTTTTTAACCATTGAATTAGTTATTGCATTGTGTTTCAAATATTTGTGCCAGAATACTTTTCAATGAAATTTTTATGACCATAGAACTGAACAAAACTACTTTAAGAAGTATTAAAAATATTTACAAGACTACAGTATTTTCATTTCTAGTTTAGAAATATATTTACATAAAATGAACAAATGATGTTTCTCATAATATAAGGTTTTCAAATCATTTATTGGATTAGATCAGGCACAGTGCTTAGTTATATAACATCACCCTTAAACTTTGTAAATTTAGTTTGTCTAAATTATATCAATAACTTTTGTTTAGGTTTATTTTAAAACTCAGTTTTGATACTTTATTTTTATCTATATTTTTTTCTTTAACTAAAAACCGTAAGATCTGAATCAGCTTATCTGCTCATTTATTGCTGTTGTTGTAATGCTCATTTGATAAAAAAAAATGCTTTTGTACCTATTTTAAATATCTAAGTGATACTTCAACGAGGTTTCTTATGCGTAACATACAAATATTTATGTCAAATTCTGTGGTAATACTGAAACATGTCAGACCACATTGGTTATTTTGCATCGAAGTATTGATACATGAGGAAAACTCCAGTCTGGATATTTAAAACTGTAAATATTTAACTTCATATTCAATTAATATAGCTATTAGCATACAAAAAACAATTGCATAAAATCTTTTCAGAATATTGCTGAAAAACCATTAGTAGTAATATAACTGCCAAAATATTGTACAGTTACAAATATTTTTTGGTAAGTGGAAATAAAATTTTTTAAATACAATAGTAAAAAATTATTATAAATTTACTGTATTAACTTTTGTACTGTTGCAAAGGACTTTCTGGCAAGAACACAAAAGCTGGCTTAAATGCAATATTAAAAAAATATAGGTAAATTTTCTGCCGGTACCTTAATAAAGTTATATTTTTTTGATAAAGTATACAAAAAGTTTAGGGTGCAATCATAAAAAGTTCGTTGTAAATGTGGCATAAAGTCCCGTGCAAATGTACAAAAAATTCTTAGTAAATTTACTACACAGTTCTTTGTAAGAATACTAAAAATCATTGGAAAACTAACAAAATAATTTTTAGAAACCTCCCTAAAAATTCGTTAGTACGTTTACTAAATAATCCTCAGTAAATTTATCAAAATATACATAGTGATTACCCTAAAATATCGCTAGTAAACTTACTAAACATTGTTTAGTACATTTATAAAAACTAATATGGGAAACTCTCTTACAAATCTTTAGTGAATTTAGTAAATAATCAGTAGTAAGTTTACAAAAAATATTTTAGAAACCTCTCTAACAAATTTTTAGAGCATGTACAACATAATCAATGGTAAATTTACTAAAAATTCCGTACTAAACTCCCTGAACCATCAGTAGTAAGTTTACTAAACAATTTTTAGTGAATTTACAGACGATTTTTTAGGAAACTCATTAAAAAATCGTTAGTATGTTTACTAAACACTATTTAGTAACGTAACTAAAGCAACTTTAGTAATGTTACATGATTTTCTTCTGTTGCGGTTACATAAAAAGGTCTAGGCATCCCAGTTTCCTAGAAAGTTCTTAGTAACCTCAAAGAATATTTTTTACAGTGTACAATGCACAAAAATAACTGTAAACTATTTTTTTCTTAATCTTAGGGAAAAGGACTTATCGATTTGTTATATAAAACCAGTAAAATGAATATTCGAGACACCCACGATTCAGTCCAGAGAAATCGATATGAAACATGGTGGGCATCAATTCTTAAAAAGTATTTTTAGATTATCTTGTCTGCAGATAAAACTTTTATTTTGTGTATGAGGAGGTTAATTTTTCAAATGTGTAATTTGAAAATAGGAACGTTAAATATTTAGTGCAAAAATAAATAAATAAATAAATTTACATGAACTCAGCTTTGTTCTTTAACATAAAGTGGTAACTAAAGTGTGAATAATAATTTTACCAAAATTTTAGTACATAAATAATAAATCTCTCTATTACCCTCTCTCTCTGTATGTATATGTATATATATATATATATACATATACACAGGGTGTTCCAAAAGTAATGAGACAAACTTTAAAGGGAGGTAGAGGACATCAGAAGGATTCAGTTTCCATCCATATTAAAAACATAGTATTGTTAATTATGTTGAAACAGTGCAAAATAGTGTTGAAATAATGTTTATAAAAATATTTCCTTAATAGTCTTGTGATGCATAACACTTTGTCATTAAATTAACAACATATTCTAAACACGATATAATTTACAACACTATAAAAAAGAACCCTCAAAACACTTTCAAAACATTTGGCGCAGCATGTCCCAAAAGGGACTTTGCGCCATAAAAACCCCAATCAACCAACCAACCTTTCAAAACACTTTTTACTTGATTACTTTAAAATAAAACAATTCAAAAAAGAAAATAAGTTTGCTTCATAGAAAAAAATATTGCAGGAGATCATTAAATGAGTTAACTAATTTTTACCAATAAGTATACAAAAACTGCATGTCTGGAAAAAATGTGTAATTTTTAACAACTGTTTTTGCACAGCGTGTTTTATTTATTTATTTATATGGTACAACACATTTGCAATACATTCACGAGATAATCGAAAACTATTTTAGATAAAAATGTCAATTATTATGTCCAGTTAGTGTTGCAAAAGTGCTTCACGAGATTGCTGTGTAAGCTCTGTCTATCTTTCTTTGCACGACTGTACATTAGGGTGGAGCGAAAAAAAATTTTTTTTTGAAAATCAAAAACGGGTAGGTGCCAAAAGTTGCCTTTATACTAATACATTAACTGCGTGAAATTTTACCGCTGAAAAAAATTGGCTTGAGTCTGCGCTTTTGCTCCAAAAATCGAAATTTTGAGTAAAATTTGTCATTTTTTGACATTTTTTCAAAAACATTAAAAAATTCCTACAGAGCTGGTTAGTATTTAAAAGTGTTGGTTAGACCTTTATGTTTATCTACTTAACATATTTAAACTATAAAACAATATCTGTAGTCTGTATAATTGGAGCAAATCTGATAACTTTTTGTGAAAAATCAGCGTTAACCTCTCTATTGGAGCATACAACGAAATGTTCTTTTGAATGCGTTTCTTACCTAGCTGCTTTCAAAACTACTGCGTATATAACTCATAGAGGCGGTTGCATTATCCCACCCGTCTCAACCACCTAGAGGTCTGTACGGGCCCGGGCCTGGCCCGTGGCCCGTACCCGGCCCGGCGGAATCGTTTCGAATTTTCTCACGGGCCGGCAGATTTAGAAGAGTTTTTTCAACGGGCCGGGCCGGGCCGGCAAAGAAATTGAACGGGCCAGACGTGCCGGGCCGGGCTGATAAAAAAAATTTTCGGGCCTGTCGGCCCGTTCTGAAGATTTAAGCAGAAACGATAAAATATGAGCTATTTTCAACGAAAATGGTTTTAACGAGAATAAGTATAAATGTGACCAGCCACTAGTTTGACAGCATCAATATAAAAATGCACAGTGTATCGGCATCGGAGAATTACATTATGTGTAACCCGTTTTAATATTTTTTTAGCTGACTCATGCCGATCCGAGATCACACTTGCACTATTTTTCTACATATAGACTGGCCGGACCGGTACTAGACTTAATTATTGGCAGAAAACATTATTTGTAAAATTATTAACAGCGATAAAGAACTTATGTTAGCTTAGTCTTTGGATATATACTTCTTGATGATTTTTAAATTAATTTCTCAATAATGCGAAAGTTTGACACATTTTCTGATTAATTTTAAATTGTAAAAGTATAAATGTGATAAGCCTAACTATTGAAGGGATTTGGAATCGAATAGCGTTTTTTTCATTTTTGGTAAATAAAATACTTGTATAACCTTGTTGAGTTATAATAGTTTCTCAAATGATTGCACGTTTTTCTCACTTCCCTTGCTATTGCTTCCGGAAATTCTATTCAAAACGCTAATTATCACAGTATTTTATTTGTTTGCAGTATTCTTAAATTGCTTGTATCAAAAAATGGATAACGCCATTCGATTATATAGTTTCTGAATAAAGATAGCTGCTAATCTTATGCGTTTCTGAGTAAAAAAAATGAATTTAGAAATGTATCAGGAAAGAGCTTCTTTGAATTTTAGAATGAATTTAGATTTGAAATCTATAATAAAATGATATAGAAATATATTTATAAATCTTCTTTTATTAAACAGCTTCAAAATTAACCATCTTTTTAGCTTTCTTTCTTTTTTCTTTTATTCTAAGCCATATTAATTTTTTAATGAATCTTTATTCGAATGTTGAAAGCCTAAGAATCTAAGTAATCATTAATGTTGTTAATGTGTATTTGCTGTAAAATATACTGTAAAATCATTCCATAGATATGTATGCAGTATTCTTTAGAAGAATCTTAGTTATATGATAAAAATCTCAATTTTTTAGAAATCGTAGAAATTGTAACGGGCCGGGCCGGGCCTGTTTTCGCTGATTTTTGTACGGGCAGGGCCGGGCATAAAATATAAAAATTTAAACGGGCCGGGCCGGGCCCGGGCCGAAATAACTTTCCTACGGGCTGGGCCGGGCCGGGACTGGAAATTCCGGCCTGTGCAGCCCTCTACAACCACCCCCCAATCATCTAGGCCCAGTGTTTTATTTATGTATTGAATTGTTACTTTTTTCCCGAAGACGAGTATAAGTTTTCTATATATCAAAGTAATTTATCTCTTCTTTGTATTCACTGACTTTGGATGATTTGGATTGCTGGTGTGACCTGCTGCACGTATACTTTTATACCATGTATAACAGAAGAGAAGCTGGGTAATGTATTGGGTATGTTCTTAATTGAACCTATTCAGCAGTCTATTATCTTCATTAAATTTTCATGCAATTAATACATTATGATTGGAAGTTCTGTTACCACAGCATTTTTTCAATCAATTACATTTTATATATAATGATTTTCCTAAAAATTGATTGTATGAATTCAATTTTTAGTATGTCATCATTTACTGTACTTATTACATTGAATATATTTTGAGAAGCTGGCTGCTTAATATTAGGACGATCGTCACAGACAATTGCAAACAAAATTTGCGTGTAAAACAACAATATTTCTAAAGAAGTTTTAGTATGCTTTATGTCGTTTCCTGTGTTGTTCCATAGTCTAGTAATTTCTAATTTTAGATCTATTATTTAGGTGTGTAGTACATTTGGTATAAAACATCCCGCGGTATAAACTTGGATTATATATTTTGTGAGTGAACATATAGACGATGATTGCAAATCTGTGCTTATGTAAAGCGGAAAATTTTATTAACTTTATGAGCTGTCTTTTGTGTGAGATGTTTTCTAAACTCCTATTCCCCATTCTTTCTGAGAAATAGCTTTCCTTATGAATTAGCTTTGCAATCTCTGACAGAAATTTCCAGTCTGTTCTGAGTATCTTTTTCTCAATTTAAGAAAACAATTTTTCAAAATTATTCTCCATTTTATATTTAAAAAAAATTGCAATAGGAAGTGAATAGTACGTAGACAAAGATTTTCCTTATTGATCCAGTGAATCCATGTAGCTTAGAAAGTTTTATATCGACTTCTCTAATAATTGGCGCAGAGGAAATTCATTGGAGTTGAAGCAGCGAATGATTCAATATTATACGCAATTCTAAGCTTACCCCATGCAAAATGGTTCACAGTGACAAATAAAATTCTCCTAATTTTAAATGAGCACTTATAGTCGATTTGAATAGGTACATTCTCTCATAAAGTACTATGCATTATATGTTTATGCCCGGAACATTTCACCATCAAATGTTGTCCTCATAAAAAGAGGATCTAAAAGTTAATAGGAAATTACTTGGATACGAAAACACTTAGAAAACGGCATAAAACTAATGCAAAAAAAAAAGTTATTTACAACAGCAATTATTTTACACATGAAGAACAAATTTTCATTGCAATTCTCGTTGACGATCACCATCACATTAAACAGCTCGCTTCTCAACATATAAAAAATGCAAAAGTAGAATAAATGATGGCATACTTATTGTTGAAATATCTGAAATCATCTTTGAAGCATATCATTACGTAAAAAAAAAAAAAAAAAAAAAAAAAAAACAATTGACTGAAAAAATGTTGTGGTAACAGAACTTCCAATCACTATTCATCAACTGAATGTAAGTTTGATAAATATAATAGATGGCCGAATAGATCCCTTTAATAGATTCCCGTGCATTACTCTGCTTGTCATTTTTTTGTATAAACTGTAAAAATATACCTGAAGATAGTTATAGCAGCATGTGGATGCAAAGAACAGATAAACAAGGTGGAAGCATGGAAAAAATGCCAAATTTTTATAAAGAAAATCACAAATCAATGTATAAGTAAAACACTGTACTAAAATGATCGAATAGTTGGGCCGGGTGGTATAGGAAATATAGCCACCTCCACGATGCATGTCCAAGGTAGTTTTGAAAACAAGTTCTGTATTAAAAACAAGAATTCGTTGTATGACTCAATAGCTGTTTTATTACTAAAAGTTGCCTGTTTTGCTCCAGCTATAGGGAATAAACATATTGTTTTATAGCTTAAATATGTTAAGCAGATAAATATAAAGGTCTAAGCAACACTTTCAAATACTAACCAGCTCTGTAGGAATTTTTTAATTTTTTTGAAAAAATGTCAAAAAGTGACAAATTTTACCCAAAATTTCGATTTTTGGAGCAAAAGCGCAGACTCAAGCCATTTTTTTTCAGCGGTAAAATTTCACGCAGTTGATGTACTAGTATAAAGGCAACTTTTGGCACCTACCCGTTTTTGATTTTCAAAAAAAAATTTTTTTTCGCTCCGCCCTACTGTACATGATAAGAATATATTAAACAAGCGAATTTCGTTTTTTTTTTTTTTTTTTTTTTTTTTTTTTTTTTTTTTTTTGTATACTTGAGAGCGTTAAATCACGGCCAACTTTATTAGAGGCCTCGGAAGCTTTTGCTTTTTAAGGGGTCTTAGGACGGAATTAATGACGTAATCTCCGTCAATCCAATCTCGTGAGGAAGTTGTCCTTGTAAGGGGCGTTACAAACAAGAGTTGTCTTTGCCGATTGTTTAAACATGATATGATGTTATAAATTCCGTCCTAACAGCCCAGAGCTTCCAAGGCCTCTAATGAAGTTGGCCATGGTTAAATACAAGATGGCCATAATTAAACCGACGGTACTCAGAGTGTTCTGAAGCACGATCTGCAGCGCGAGAATGTAGCCAAATGTTTTTAGGAAGATTAAACAAGACAGGGAACGAAGCTTCCGCTAAAACAAAGTTTCAAGAGTCACCGTCAGGGGAAGATGTGGCGCTGTGTATTTGAAAAAGAGAGTTTCAAAAAAGAAGAATCAATACTGAAATAAAATTACTGTTTATTCAGCACGTCCATCTCAAGTTCGTTGTTTCCGCCGTTTTTGTGGACTACATATTGCATTCTGTGCACAGCATTTACAGCAGCAGAGAATAACGCAAAGTCTGCAAGAAACTCCCGTACAGTTCGCGATATGTTATACTTTAACGTAGTCAGATCCTGGACACCTCCGTGATAGACCTTGGACTTTTGGGACAAACAACATAGCCAAAAGTCGCAGGGTGTAAGATCGCTTGACCGAGGTGGCCATGCAGTTGAAAAACAGCGGCTGATGAATGTTTATGTTGTGAATTTCTGTCGTACCAGCTGCTGTACCCGTAAAGTTATATGTAGAGGGGATCTCTCTTCATGAAAATGATTTTCTCCAGGATCTGTCTTTGCTGAAATGCTGGAATAACAAAGTTGTTTAGCACTTGGTGACATTTGTCTCCGTTAACAGAACAAGTTACAGGTCCTGTTGGAGTATTGTTCTCATAAAAGAAAGGACCTATGATCATAACTGCTGTGAAACCACACCAAACTGTTATCTTTGGCGAATATAAAGGAATTTTCTTGCATGCTCTTGGTGACTTGTTATCCTAAAATCGGCAGTTCTGGGTATTTACAGTTCCATTAAGGTAAAAATGGTTCTCGTCTCCTTATAATATTTTCCACGGCCAAGCATCATCCAACTCCATTCTGGCAAGAAAAGTGAGTACAAAAATCCGTCGCTTATCGTAGTCGGTGAGACGTAACTCTTGTACGCGTCTGATCTTGTACGGATAAAAGTGGATAATCTTTCGTAAGATTTTCTGACAATCGCCACTGCTACTTCTTTAATTATATCCTGTAATCCTGGTTTTCGTCCTCTGCTTGACTGAACATTTAGAGAACCTGTGTTCTCAAACTTTTCAACCATTACTTTTAAACCAATAACTTTACGCATTTTTTTCGTGGTTTCTAAACACCCAAAGAGCGGCTGGTGCATTGCACTGGCTCAGGTAAAAGAATTTGACTAGTAGAGCTCGCTCGACCAAAGAAGGAGTCATTATGAAAGATAACTTTATATGAAATTGCTTCTAAAAGTAGCACATTACTTTTTAAGGTCTAACAAGCTGGTACTGGGCAAAAAGATAAAACGTGAAATATGAATAAAGAACATCTCCATTTGCTGTTGTTTTCTTTGGAGCTGTGCAAGTGAAATTATAGATAAATAAACTTTAGCTCTGTCTATATAAACTTTCAACTTTTTATAAACTGTTACCATTTTGAATCTGGATTAAATTGCTAAATTCGTTAAATAAATGGTAATTTTATTTCAATATTGGTTCTTCCTTTTTTAAAGCTCTCTTTATCGAATACGCAGCGCCCCTGGCGGTGACTTTTGGAACTAATTTATTTTTGCGGAATACTTCGTCCCCTGTCTTCTTTAATTTTCCTACAAAATTTGATGCCATTCTCGCAATTAGATCGCAATACAGAATACTCTGAGTACCATCAGTTTAATTACGGCCACCTTGCATTTATCAAATGTGAAGGAATTTTCTATTGAAATTGCATTTAATGGAAGGTTAGTGTGCCTCAGTGGATTTTAATCCTGGATTTGTCTTAAAGATATATCTATCTTAATGAATATAGGGTATTTATTTATAAAAGAATGTCCCGAATATAAATTTCAGTAGTGTCAACTGGAAACATTATCGGATGTTGGTGCAACATCAAGAATAAAGAGTAACTCAAACATTAAATAAGCGTTTCAGATAATTGCATGCGCAAGATATGCTTTGTTATTTAAGGTCTTGAAGTACCACATATGCATAATGTCGACTCCTGAACATAAATCATTATTGCTGGTTGGAAGTTTTAAAAGTTATTAGAGCTGTACGATTATTTCCTATAGGGCTTTATAAAACAGCGTTTGTACGGATACTGTTATTTTCTAGATGAAATACAAGCATTTTTTATATATATATATATGTAATAAATAAATCTTGTTCAAACGAGCAAAATTTCTATTTAAGAGAGATTTATTATAAGAAAATACTGATACAGAAGAATTTCTTGGTCTGGATATTACAGGAACCGTATGAATCCTGCAAAAGATCGTGTCTCTCGAGCCTCTCCGTTAACAAATTATTTGAAGCGGAGAAAAGAAGAGGCTATTGCTTCTATTACTCCGGACTTTTTAACTAAAGTGTGAAAAGAAATGGACTTTCTGTTTTATATGTGAAATACATGGTAACTTGAGATGAGATCCATGTTGTGCAAGATGCTGTATCACGTAGTTCACGTTTGTGCAGGCGCTGTAAGAAAATGCCGCGCGGCTCAGTTGTGAGCAATAATGTTTCATACTAATACTTTAATTTCCGTTTACGTTCTTTTTGCATTTTTTTAGTGTTGCTTTTATATTGTTATTTCATCTTAACACTTCTGGTAAGTGTGCAAAATTGTTTACGTGACATCTCTATTTGCCTCTACAATTAGTAATTTAAATACCAGAGAAATAAATCTGATGTTATTAGAGTGTATTAGTATCTATCCTTTCTGAAAACGTAAATAGAGCCGGATCCAGCTTCTTCACGAATTGGGGTAATCGGAGACTTTTCCTTGGCTATCATTCAAATACCTTGGGGTAAGATACCGACTAGAATTTTCCATGCTTTTTATAATATCTGTAAAATTAAATATTTTTTAAATAATGCATAAGTGGGTAAATTTTTACAATATATCAATGAATAACAATTAAAATGAACAGACGATTTTTAAAACAATTATATCAAAAACTAAGACATCTTTATCCAATTTACCCAACGTAAATGTTCATATATTGAACGAAATTTTTTACGAAAAACTAAATTAGTTTACCATCAATTTGTTGTATGATTATTGTAAATAGTCTAAAGTAAACAGGTGTAATATACCATTCAAACTGGGACATTCTTTTAATAACCCTTTAGAGAAATTTCATTTTTAATTATGATGACCAATATTATACGGCAGAACAGGTTTCTAACTGCCGAACAATATGTTTAGTTTAAGGCTGCTACCCACTCAGCTTAAGTGTTCCCTTTGGTAATGTTAAGTCTGTAGGCGCTTGATGATTTTTGTATTCAAAGTATCTTCTCGGTAAATTCATAATTTTAACTTCTTTCAGTGTTCTCTTCTTAAAGGATGTCAGTTTTTTAACCTTTAGCATTTAAAATATTCCTAAAATCTGGGCATATTTTAATACTTTGTCAACTTTAATATGTTTTTAAAGTTGACAAAGTAAGAGTAAAATTTTAACACTTCATATAAAATTAGGCGTAGTTTTTAGAAATTTTTTGAAAACTATAAAAGTAAGAGACATTTTAAAAAAAGAGTATACATAATAAAAAAGTTAAAATATGAGGACATATTTCATATTCCTGAGGACATATTTTCAATATAAAAATACATTAAACGCCCATAGACTTAAGATTACCGAGGGAAAATTCGGAAGCTGGGTGACTAAAAGCATTAACGAGCTTTATATCTGACTCCAGATTAGAATTAGCCTGACCGCTTTATGCGGAGATCTATCAGTACAGCAGCCATTACCCTTAAACAGCCGACCCAGGCACTTGTCATCTTAGATCGTTCCATAGGGCGATCAGGCGAATTCCGCCCCATCGTCCAAGCAACTTAAATCCTCTAAACTGGATATAATCCCGGTAGGTAGGGGCCTGTTCAGTGATATCTGAGCCCCATTCCTCCTCGACCGTCTTTTTTTCTTCTAATTTTGATAAACACGAACAAATACATAATTAATAACAAGTATAATTAATAACAATCTAAAATTAGCCAGAACAGTTAGAAAAGTGACAAAATATGTAGCAATAAGCCACAAAAGCACATAAGCGAGCATTAAATAAATAAAAATCACTCTACCCGACTTGCTTATACTCGGCATTTATTGATGATTGGAAACATTGCATTTATTTACCCCTTTCTTGATGAATAAACAAAATAATTTACTTTTTGGATAATCCACGAGGACTATAGAAGATGTACAGCTGCAATTTGCAAGATATTTTCAGTGGTCTCAAACTTTCGGCCTGCAAACTTAATTTTTTTAAAACCTTAATCAATACAAATTGTGTTCATTGTTAAGAAAAAAAATGTGTTCTATAACAAAAGGTGCTGCAAACTTGGATGCCAAAACAGTTGCTGTCAAATTTACAAGCTGCTGACTTTAAACCTACTGAAAGAAATTTTCAAATCTAGGAAAACTAGCATTCCTATTGACTACGTGGTGCACGTGACAGAAATATTTTAATTTTTAATTCACTTATTGCTTGAATTCGCTTAAATAGCATCGGTGTTCACAAAATTATAACATGAAATGCAGAAAGAAATCACTGTATTTTGCAACAAAAGAAACTGGCACTGTGGCTGCCAACTTTTTTACAATGCTCTTTATTAAAAACTATAAGTAAAAAATACTCAAAAAAGACATCGGAACTGAAACAAAAAATTGCTACTTGTCAGTCTACTGACAAGTAGATTGTGAAAAAAAGGACTTTTAAACTCCACTGAAATTTGAAATGTTCAAAGATACCTTTTTCCTTGTGTTTCTGAACAAAATATTATCTGTCTTCGGTGATTCTTCAAATATGTCAGAAATATTATCCATAATAATACATAATTTTATTTTGTAAGTGTCACATTTTAAAGATTTCTTTAATATAAGAAAAAACATTTTTCCATGTTGCAAAGAACAGAATTATCTATTTATTTTAAAACTTTTTAAACTAAATTTTGTAATCCTATTATGACTTTTATAAGTAATAAAAGGTATGTTTGCTTATTTAACAAAAATGTATTTATAGAATTTTAAATATTAAAATACAAAATATTTTCAGGTTTTAAGAAAAAAAAGTTTTTTTAAACAGCATTTAATAAAATATTACAAGAAATATTAGATAAAACCATGTGTATTTCAATAATAAAAGAAATAATTTATATTATAAAAGAGCATTTTAGTATGTGTATCTGGATCCATCAGTGGCCGAGAGGTTCTGCCTCCGAAACTGGTAGATGGCAGGTGCTGGGTTCAAGCCCAATCGCGGCAGTCGGCCTAACCGCTCGGAGTTTTCCGTGGTTTTCTTCGAACCTTGGATTTTGCGTAAATACAGATTAGGTTTCGTTAGGAAGATCCCCACGTAAAGCATCCCCTTAGCACCTATATCCTATGTGTATATAATTGGCCATCATAAACCCAAACAAAAATGTGTATCTGCATTGTTTGATCTGCTTGTTTTTTGTTTATTGCCGATGACTAGAAAAATCCACCTCATGTAAAGATTTTCTCATTTTACTCAGTGTAGATAAAGACAGGTACGAATATATTTATGATTCAAAATTTTTATCCAATTTTTGTAGCTCTTCGCCAATTTTGATCTACTTATAAAAACAATCAAAATTAAATTTTATTAGTCCAATATATTAAATTTTATCATCTTTTGAATAAAGTTTTTTTGACGTTGATACAGCGATTTCTGAGTTCTTCGCTACTTTATAAAAGTATACCTAATCCAAAAAATGAAAAGTTTGATTTTTAATCAATCAATATCCATTTGATACTTTGATTTTTGTTAATCAATTTCTATTTGATACTTTGGTTTTTATCAATCAATTTCTATTTGGTACTTTGATTTTTATCAAGCAATTTCTGTTGTTACTTTATGTATTTAGTCTTATATTTTAATTCCCGCATGGATCAAACTCGTTAATCGTTAGAAAATATATGAAATATTTTTTATTTAATAAATATTACAGAGAGTAAACTAGTGATATTTCTAATACGCACCAAAGAAACAGAGAATATCATCACAGAGAAACTCCCTTATCACTTAAATACCAGTGCTATAATACTCAACCCTCCGGAGATTGTTTTTATTTATTAGGAACGAGGAACTACGCTTGTTTGGAAAGACACATCAGTTTAGCGAAATCTATATATATAAAAGGAATTCTGAGGATAATTGAGGCACAGGCGAAAGCAAATCTTGGCAATGCGCCAACTCGGTCCAGAGGAAGCAAATCTTGGCAATGCGCCAACTCGGTCCAGAGGTATAAAAGCAAGATAGAAAAAAACGCGCAGGTCTGTGCATTCAAGTACAACCACCCATATGTATATGCTGAAAGTTTGTTCTGACGCTCACCCGACGCACGTGGAGTGCCGATGGTCCGGGGAGAGTCACCGGGGGATCCGTCGCGAGCTGAGAGAGAAGCGTACCATACACATAAATTATTAAATAAACCTTCAAATTAAGCCCGGCGAAGCGGGCTGGGTATGCTAGTTTTCATATAAAACTATTAAAAAATAAATCGCTCCAATGAAACTCTTTAGATCTAGCCTTTAAAAAAATTCTAAAAAGCATTTTTATGTTTACAAGATTTCGACATTTACAAACCTACCGATATTTGTTCTGCATCTAAACAAACTATTCTCACATCCATTTATCAAAATTATCAAAAATATTACCGATAATTTTATTTTCTAGATATTCCTTTTTAGGAATGATTTTTAATGCACAATATTTTTTCATAGAAAAAAAGAATAGTTAAATCTGGTTATTTAAAATATTCTTGAGTAATGAATTATGTATAGTTATATTAGTTATCAAACCATTATTCATTATTCTTTATAAACATTTTATAAATTGATTAGTGTAAAATGTATCTAAGCAGTGAAAGAAGATACTAGTTTATAGATGCTATCATAAATTAACATGCACACACGGGTACTTACGTATACGCGGCCAAAATAATTCACGATAGATATCTATTCTAAAGAAAACGATTTAAAGAAAAAATGCATTTACTAAATTTATAAAGACGATTTATTCAGGGCCCGATTTATGCAGAGGCATGCGGGGCAGGTTGCCACAGTCCCCCTCCCTCTTTAAGAAAGGCCCCATGAAACTAATCATTTTCATCAAATGCTTAAAATCAGCCAAAAGTGATTAAAATTCATATATTTTTTCAAACAGTTGGGAAGGGAATGTGGTCCTCCTTTCCCTTTTTGCTTATAATATTCCTTACACATCATGCAGATATCAGACTATATCATTAGAAAAATATTGGTTAAAAATTTTTCACAACAATTTAGTATTCCATAGTTTTTAAAAGAAATTCTTTATTAATGTTTACTGGTAACGCGACAAGTTAAAATCCTTATGACAATTTTTGAGTTTTCTTTTTTCTTATGTCTGTTTTTCTTATATAATGTACGTACCGGGTGTTCCAAAAATGACTGATGGATTTTAAAATTCAATAACTTGCAAACGGTGACAGCTATTTAAAAAAATTTCGCAGGAAGGTTATGTATAATGTCGGGAGTATTTTTAACGTAAGTTTTTATTTTAGTTTGCATGTCAAACAATAGGTGGCGCTGACAGCGATTGAAGGCCATGTGACCAGTGCTGAGTCAAGCGCCGACTTGGCCTTCAATCGTCGTCAGCGCCACCTATTGTTTGAGATGCAAACTAAAATAAAAAATTACGGTAAAAAACTCCCGACATTATACATAACCCTCCTGCAAAAATATTTTAAATAGCTGTCACCGTTTGCAAGTTATTGTATTTTAAAATCCATCAGTCATTTTTGGGACACCCGGTAGATAAGCAAAGTAAAAGTTTGCAAGGAAATATTTGTGTCAACTAATCTATCATTTCTTTCTATTATTATCAAACTAACATTTTTTCTTAAAGCTATGATCCTCCTTTTTTAGGATATCTTGCATACAGATGTAAGCAGTACTGAGTACAAAATCTATGCATACGTACAATATGTATGAAGTTTAGTACTAGCTACTTCCACATTATCCACAAAAAAATCTATAGATAGGTAGAAGGGGACTCTTGAGAATGATGCTTGTCCCGGGAACAACCATAGCTTTGTTAGATTTATTAAAATAAAACACATTTTTATTTTTAAAACTCTCCGCATTTTAAATCTCTGAAAAGTCATCACGAATATCGGGCTTCACAGGCAAAAGAAAGACAATTGTTTCTAGTAAAAAAAAAAAGGAGTTCATTTTTTTCTTTTTATTTTTCGCATGCTTTTTATAAGAGGGTCTGGTGTTAAAAGTAATCAATAAAAAATACTCTAAAAATAAAATCTGGATTTCGAGGGGTTTTATTTTCTGTGCTTCAATCTTCCGCTTTTTATATTTCTTTACTGGCAACTTATAAGCCAAATTGAGATTTCTTTCAAAAATTATGATTCTATCATGTAAAATTTAAAGGCCAAACTTGATGACTTCAGAATTAATTTCTATTTGAATATAAATTTTATTGGAATGCTTAAAAGTTGAACCAGAAATGTAGCATCGACTTGTGGAATTTGTGCAAGTCGCATCGTTGAAGATCTTGCCATCTACCATTGTCATGATGAAGATGTAAATGATTATGAACCTGTTCCCATCGAAATTAACCTCATTGGCATTTAGTGATATCGCAGTTTCTTATGAAGTTAGTTTCTTCTTCCGCAATATCAGTATATTCTTTGACATAACGAAATCTTATAAGACTGCAACATATGACAGGTATCATAAACGTTCTTTTTTACAAAAAAATATTGTTTTTAAGCAAAACGTTTTCCTTCTTATGTGCTTTTAATTATATTTGCTTAATTTGCGATTTAAAGTATGCTGAATTATGTTTTAAGCTCTCAATTTGGTGTTCTGTGTAACCTTCACAAGATATTAGTTGATCTTTTAAGAAATTTGATTTATCTTCTATATTGGACAATTTAAAACTCTACATTCAATCAAACTAATATTTACGGGTTACAATTCTTACTCCCAAGACACCTTTTGAACTTACAATAAAAATATTTTCTTTTAGAATGCTATTTACGATAATCAATTTTTTTTTCTATATTCAGAAAAAAACGTTCAAAGCATCAAGGCATACACATCCGTGCTTTTCCGCGGCAGTTTCTTTGATTTTTCACTTCTCAAGTCTTTAAACTTTCGATTCAGTCAGAAAATATAACAGGATCTGACCTGGTAGTAGAACAAACACTCGATTAAAGAAAATATTTTAGAAATAATCTTACTGTATTAAGAGGGTACTTTCAAAGTACAACAATTAAACTTCACAATGATAAAACCACAAAAAAAAATTTAAAGTCTTGTATTGTTATTTGTTGTATTGTTATGTGTTAAGTTGTATCAAGTTTTATCAGAAAACTTTCAAAATAAGCGTAAAATAGTAAATATTCCACTAAAAAGATAATGTATTTACATGAACATTTAGAACAGACACAAACAACAAGTTGAACGATCGAATTCCGACTATAACTGAACGAGAGACGTGTGCTCGGAAAAGTTGGAACGGTTTGGGTATAGTTCTTGAAACTGTCCTTTAACTCAGGTTGTCGTTCTTTTTAACAATTTTCATACTTTAATAACTTGATTTTTGGCAGAGTAGAATATTCAAATACCCGTATGTGCGTTGCCTATATATATTACGAAGGTTGGCGTCGAGTGCTAATATTATATTTAAAGTTTTTTTTTCAAGAAATAGCAAACATTTGTAAATCCGTAAGAAAAAATATTATAGATTATTATAAATTATTATTATTGATTAGCGTGAAATATGATAATACCTTGCTGCTCCTCTATTGTCGAATTTTGCAGATGGGAAAGCCATGATGTAATTACACGCACTGCCACATCTATTGGACGGAACACATAACATCTTGTTTCTCCCCCTCCTTTATGCACAGGTGCCCACACGGGTGCACAATCACTCTGAATATTCCAATCACGTCCCACGATGTCTGACTACGTAATCCCGAAGCGGCATACTTAAATTTCAACCGGCTTCGTTTTTTCGACGTTTTGTGCCTTTTCATTTGAACATCATCAATATAAATAGGTAGATAAAATGCATTTGAATCAAAATTAATCTTACAAGTTCATATAACACCATTAAGCAAAATTTCTATATAAAGTTGGCACGTACGTAGAATGAAGTACAGATAATTGGCAAATAGAATCCAGTAGCTGCAAACTTTCAAAATATTGACAATAATAAACATTTTAATATCTGGATTTTACCAATAAAAATTTTAATAAGAATGAAATAGTCACAACTGGAATAAAATGTGATAGAAAAATATAATGAATGAAAATAAAGATGGCAAACAGGGAAAGAGGTGTATTTAATCTTCAAATGAAAAGAATACCATGTGTTATTAAAATGTATTATTTGATATGCAGGCAGCTAAATAAACAATATAGAGCCTGTTATCAGTCATTATAATGTGTTGAAACACATGAAGTAATAAGTATACTCTCATATTTTCAATACATACAAATGCATCGTCCAACGTAATAGAATGAGTATCAAAATCAGTTACAATTAAAGATAAGAAATAAGCATAAAATACATACAGTTATTTTGATTGAAAACAATAAGCAACTTTCCTGACACTAAAATATACTTTATGAATTATTTATAAAGTCCATAATAATAAAAAAAAATGTATACTGAATTAAGGGGAAACACAAGGTACTTGAAAATTTTTTTGTTAGAAGATTTCCTGTATTTTGAAAAAGTTATCTTTTAGATCATACTAACACGATACAAAAAAATCACTTCAACTGCTCGTCGCGATCCTTGAAAAGGAAGTCTTACTAATTTTTGTACAATAATCATTTTAAAAAATGTGTAAATAAAACCATGACATTTAAAAAAATTGTTTAAATTGGACAGTAAATGTTAAATGTAGTACGTGAAAGGTGATATAAATATATAAATAAATAATAAATAAATAAATAAATAGATAAATTAAATAAAATATTAACATTTCGTGGAGTTTGTTTTAGCTGATATTCAAAGCACAAACCAACATTTTGCTAACGAGTGTGCTAAAAGTTATATCACTGCGATGATTTTCGTCTTCAACATCCGGATGCAAGATGCATGCTGATGATGCAAAATCTTGTATCATCATCCAGCCGCTTTTTCTTGGCTAGTTCAGAGTCCTCGTTAACACTCCCCTCGTCACCCCCCTACATTTTGGACATCTTTCAGTTTGTTCTTTAAGAATCCTATTGCTTACAAGTCGATTCTGTCGTTCGCCACTTACTTTTCTCTGTTTCAAATTTTGAGGATTTTAAGTTATTGTATAGTATTCAAAATCAAAGCATTACCTGTATTGGAAAAAATCACTTTCCTTCTTTGTTCTGTATATTGTTTTATGTAAGCTACATAAAATTTGATAATAGATGCATTCTTTTTTCTTTATTCGGGAAAGGAAACAACAAGATATGCAAAATTAGATTACCTCAACGCATAGATTCAAGCCTTCAAGATGGCGTTTTGTGTTTTCTTTTACCAGCGTGATACTAATATTAATAGAAATGACTAGACACATGTATGACGTCACAAACGATACTTGTTTTTTCGTACGTATTATTTGTGATGGTGTAAGCAATAATATTTTTTCAGTGTATTTAGATTAAAACTCTATAAATAACTGTAGATTATAAGTGTTAATTTAAGTAAATAGATTATATCTATTAGCTTACAAGCTATACTTTGCTTCATAAAACACCAATAGATGAGCAAAACGTTGTTACAAAATTTTATTTCAATATCTTAAAAACCTTTCGAGAAATGATGTTTTTCTCAAACGTATCCAAAGTAAAACACAGGTAAAGAAAAATACATAAAGGGTATGTAAAGAGTATTTAACAAGTCAAGATTCAAGAATATGTCATCCAGAACTTAAGGGTCCAGGGTCTTAACTGGAATATAGAAGAAAGAGAATAAATAAAAAAAAAATGTATTCCCAAAACGAACAACGGATAAAGATTTATCAGTGGCAATTTATATCAAATCTATAGTGCAGAAAATTCGGGGGTCAGACACATTACTGACATGTAGATGGGTATAAAGATGTTTTTAAATAGTTATTGAAGTAATCAGAGGACGCTAGCACTAAGCTGAAGAAAATTACAAGCCATTCGGAATTTTTGTTTTTAAGAAATTGAAGCAAGTGTTCCAAGAAAAAGATTAATATTCAAAATTAGTGGCAGATAAAATTAGAAATTGGTTTCTATCATCCATATACTATCTAAAGGACCTGAGAAGTTGTAACAGAAAAGTTAGTAAATCGGACCATTTTTAAGAAAGCTATAGTAGAGGGCCCAAAGGGAGCTAAACTAATAAATAAAGCAGGAACCTAACATGAAAAATTGTTAAAATGTCTTAATACTTAGCGTTTAGATCTTTATTTACTCAAAATTAAGCATAAGATATGAATTATTCATTAGAGATTCATTAGAGGTTATTCATTAGATTATTCATTAGAGATTCATTAGAGGTTATTCATTAGATTATTCATTAGAGATTATTCATTAGAGATTCATTAGAGATATTTTAAAGAAATGCACAAAAATTGGGCAAAGGGACTTTGGGGCCCAAAAAAAATATGAGTGT
Source organism: Maratus speculifer (assembly GCA_964019185.1). NCBI lineage: Eukaryota > Metazoa > Arthropoda > Arachnida > Araneae > Salticidae > Maratus > Maratus speculifer. Next base: position 119,059,862 of record OZ025291.1, read on the forward strand.
GTTAGTTTGGCAAAATTTTCCAAGACTCAATGTTGAAATTATGTATCTAGGAGGTGAGAAAATTAGCGATGAAAAATTCATGGCGCAAAAAAAAGTTCAAAGGCGAGGGTCCTAACTGGAATACAGAAATCAGGGGAAAACTAAATGGAGATATTGCCCCGAAAACGAAGAAAATCGAATAAATGGAAGCAAGTTATTAATAATTTAGTGCATAAAAACTTAAAGGGGACCCAGGGGCTCTAACCTATAAAAATTGAAAATCTGGACCTCAAAAGCATCAGAACCTATCTCAGATTATCTTCACATACATTTCAAACTTCTACGTGCGGCAGATTTTGATGGACATCGCACAAACAGAAACAGAGCGAACTTACTTTTATTAGTATAGATGCAACATATTTGTGGTAAAAATCACAACAAAAGAATATATTTGGAACTCCACAATTATTTGTAGATTTTTTAAACAATCCAGGCATTAAGAATTTAAATTTAATCATCAAAATTGAAGAAAAGAACTTTGATTATATAAACATACAAGTATATATATATATATGTATATATAGATATACAATTTAATGTAATTCTATACATTATCATGCAATATTTTTATATATTCATTGCTAGGTATTGAAAACTACAGTCACTACTCATTCAAAATACATTTCTTAAAGAATATAATATATTCTATGCAAAAACAAAAATTTTAAAAATGAGTTAACTTTAAATTCTGCAAAATATGAATCCCCGTATAAAAGCATTCTTTGAATGCATACGAAGGGCATGTAAATTCAGGGAAATCGAAACGATGACTTACACTGGTAATAAATGTTTGTTTTGATAAACCGCTGTCCATACTATTCTTTACAAAGTTTCTGCATAAATAAATATTTATGAAACTTTAGATATCAGCTGCAGTAATAAATTCTATCTTACTTACTTATTTATTTTTCATATAAATGTTTTCTAACTCAAGAGCACATTTACTGTTGTGAAATTGATATTTTGAAATAAAATCACCACATTTAAGAAAAAAATTGTTAGCTATATTCGAACTTGATTACACTATAGTGAAATACATTTCTTGTTTTTAATAATTGTGTTTGTAAATGTAAGTTTTCTTTTAATCTTTATATAAATTAATCTTCTGTGCGTGTGTTTGTCACTGAACACCTCCTAAACGACAGGACCTATTTTAATGAAATTTTGTGTGTGTGTTCCTGTGGATTCGAGAATGGTTTAGATTCACATTTCATCGAAATTGATTCAGTAGTTTTTTCGTTATTAGGCAAAAACTAATCGTTAGTGATTTTTCGTTAATTATAAGTGTTGAATAAGTTTGCTGAATAGAGTGCGGACGGAATGGCCGAGCGGTCTAAGGCGCCAGAATGGTTTAGATTCATATTTCATCGAAATTGATTCAGTACTTTTTTAGCAATTAGGCAAAAAACTAATAGTTAATGATTTTTCGGTAATTATAAGTGTTGAATAAGTTCGCTGAATACAGTGCGGACGGTATTGCCGAGCAGTCTAAGGCGCCAGATTTAAGCTCTCGTTCTTCAAGAAAGAGATCGCGTGTTCGAACCCCGTTCCTGACGTACGTTTATGATTTGCAATATTTTTTTCCTGTATTTTAATTAACCAACTTCGTAAAATCGTTAACTTTCAACTAAAAAGAGAAAAATAAACTTTTTTATCAAAATCGAACCGACTTCAAAAACTACTGCAAAGTGAAAAATAATTCCCTGACGTAATTGTACTAAGAAATTAAATAAAGAGCGTAGTATTTATCGGGTGTATTATTATATTTATGTACACTTATTTTATTTTCTGGTGTCGGTGCCAGGACAACGTATGTCAGTGCCAGGACAACGTCTGTCGGGTCCGCTAGTTTAAATATATTTTTACGAGTTAGTTTACCATGGAAATATTTGAAAAACGGCATTTATATTAATATTAGTGCCATAATAGTTCTGGTATTTTTTTCTGCAAGCACGATTTATCACAATATCGGCTTATCAATCAATTCTCATACAGTTGAAATTTTATTCAAAATTTCATTTAAATAAAAATTTAAAAAATAAGTTAATTAAAATTACGCCATTTTCAAATGTGTGAGAACAAGAAATAAAAGGAAACTTGACACAGTTCATAGATTCTGAAGTAATTCCACATTTAAAAGAACATTCTTTAATTTTTAAATTTTACATGTGATTCCACTCATCTTGGAATTATTTTGTGCGGCCGGTAAGCAATTACAAACACAATAGTTAAAATTATTCATCAAGTAAACTGCTTTATTTTACTTTAACGGCAAATTTATAGCTCATGCCTATGCAGTTCTTTACGAAAATTATAGAACGAACAGGCATACTCGCAAATCTAAGACTCAAGCACTTATCAAACACATTAGAAAATGTGTTGATTACTGAACAACTGTATCCAAATCAATATTTAAATGTTTTTTAGATCTAATATACATACACATTCTGAAAACTGCGATTGTATTTGTAATTATTCGTACTGATAAAAAGTTTGATTCTATGGTATAAGAATGGGGTTGGGATTTCAGATACATTCAAATATTTCTAAAAGTAATTAAATTAATTCAATCTCACAATTTAGTAAAAAATACTCATTTTTTGTTTAGCTTTTTTCTTTAAATTTTTACTTTTTTGTCGATTGATTTGTACCGCTTTTGTAAATATGTCATGTTTTGAAAAACTATTATATCTGAAAAAGAAACATTTGCAGTCGTCTGTTTTATCATCTAGTTTTTGTCATTTGTTTTTATTTGGATATACAAAAACATTGCAGTCACATATTCCGAGATAATGTAAATTGAATCGTCTATTTTCCCATAGTTGATATGATGTTTTTTCATAAGTTTTGTTGGCAAACCCTTTTCTAGATAATTGACGTTACATGTAGCCTCTCTCAAAAATTTTTGTGGTATATTAAATTCATTGAGCATTTTTCTACACTGTTAAAAATCTTGTCCTAATTTGGACCAAATTTTGGTGCTCAATATCTGCTACTGTAAAATGGTGCAATCTTGAACCATCATTAGGAACTTTTGTTGAAGCAGTTCCAATAATTGGAACGAATTTGAACTTTTAAGCTACAAATGTTGGTACGAGATTTCACCACCTTATGATAGCAGCTACTGAGCCCCCAAATTTGGTTCAAACTCGAGCAACATTTTTAACAGTGCAGTCATTTCAAGAAATGATTATTTATTTATTTATTAATTTATTTTTGATCTGGCAATGCTTTCCTGATTTGGAGAATTTGATATTGTTGATGTTGCATGCAATTTTCGCTAATAATGTTTTTCACTTGATTATTAGTAAATTCATCATTCATTATTTGTTATAAATGTTTAAGATTTTTCATCAAATTTATCATTAAATAATGCAATAAATTATTTCTCAAAATTCTTTTTTAGAAAACTGAAATGAATTCCACGTATTTAATTTGCAGTCTATTTTATTAAGACTTCAAAATGATACTTTTTCTTTCATTGTATATTCAGACGGAATATTTGCTAGCATACGTGATTTTTTTTTTACTGTTTTCCCCTATAGTAACTGCCTATCGGATGCATAATTTTTAATTTCTTCTGTCTTTACAAGAACAAACTATTGAATTCGTGCAAATTTCCAAATTCCGGTTTTTGACAGATTTATCCGTTTTAGGAGAAGATAACCAAAAAAAATATTTTTGCAAAGTGTCTGTCTATGAATCTGTCTGTCATACATACACTCTATAGATGACAACAATTTTTTGGGTACTCTGTCTCAAGAACTAATGCACGGAATTTCACAAAACTTTAAAGTTCAGTTAGTTCTTATTATAAATTGGAAATCATTAGTTTTTGGTGTTTATCGCCCAACAGATGGCATTGCTATGCTGCCTTTTTCACGATTTCAACAACAGCTATATCTCAAGGACTAATGGACTGATTTTCCTAAAACTTACGATTCGTTTAGTCCTTGATATAATATGGTGTTGATTACCTTTTAGTGCAAATCACCCAACAAATGGCATTGCTATGCAGCATTATTCATAAGTCTCCCAATAGTTCTATCTCAGAAACTATTGCAAGGATTTTCATCAAGCTTAAAATTCTGTTAATCCCTAATATAAATTAGTATAATTTAGTTTTTGGAGTAAATTACTTAATTTACAGATAGAGCTTCTATATACAGGGTGATTCAGAAAAACGTTGACAAATCAAGCTTATAACAAGGATAAAGAAATCACATAGAAACATATGGTTGCAAACTACTTATTGAGTCACAAATTCAGGGTGTTTCATTCTACCGGATGTCCCAAAAATGACTGATGGATTTTAAAATTCAATAACTTCCAAACGGTGACATCTAAAAAATTTTTGCAGGAAGGCTATGTATAATGTCAGGAGTTTTTTTACAGCAATTCTTGATTTTAGTTCGAATTTCAAACAACAGATGGCGCGCTGATGGCGGTTGGCGGCCAGTCGACGCCGAGACTTACTTCATTCAGCTTTGACGCAAAAGAAGGAGATTAAGGCTATGGAGTACGTCTCATTCTACAGTACAGTCTTGCTCTTAGGCTCCGATTCTGGACTCATTCGATATTATTTCAATGGAATGCGTTGTTGCCATGGAAATAACAGATTGTTCGATAGTGGAATACAGCTTAAAGAAGTGGGCATAAATTTCGCAAGCAGTATTTGAGTTTGCAGAAGATTTTCGTTTAGGAAGTTTTATTTTCCCGGATTAAATTACTGTTTTATGGCACGATTTAAAGAATATTTTATCCATCATATTTTAAAACTAGATAAAGATATTTTTTCAATTTGATGATTTTTGTTATATTCTTAAGAAATTTTAGATCTTTTAAGAAAATTTGTCAGTAGGTTTTTATGAATGTTCAAAAAATAATCATGAAAACTGTTGATAGTACATTATTGTGTAAAATAACTACCAAAAACAAATTTTATATGTGACCTTGTTTAGCCCTTTTCAATAGGATTAGTCTATCGTTGCATTAAAATAGAAAAAAAAATAAAATAAATGTGAGTTATTAAAATTTATTTTCCAGGATTAAATTTCTTTTTTAATCATAATTTAAGGAATATTTTAGGCACCATATTTTAAAACTACACTGTTAAAAAGTTGAAACCTTTGCTGAACCGTCACTTCTCCGCTTTTATAGAAAGAGATTACTTCACTGTATTATGGAGCATTCTCATTGGCCAAAATAGGGGATATTCTATAATAGCAGTGGAGTGACGATGCAGCAAAAGTTTCCAATTTTTAACAGTGTAGGTGAAGGTATCTTGCTCTTACATTGTAAAAATCTGCAGCATTTCGTTGTATACGCACTCCGCTTGTATAGAAACAGTTACTTGATTGTATTATGAAGCATTGTTATTGGTCGGAAAAGAGATATTACATACAAGCGGCCTAGTGCGCATGAAGCAATATGCAGCAGATTTTTAACACTGTGGGGCCCGATTCTGAACTCATTTGATATGATTTCAATAGAATGCGTTACTTCCATGGAAATAACAGATTGTTCGATAGTGGAATACAGCGTTAAGAAGTGGGCATTAATTTCGCAAGCAGTATTCGAGTTTGCAGAAGATTTTCGTTTAGGAAGTTTTATATTTCCGTATTAAATTACTTTTTATGGCACTATTTAAAGAATATTCTATGCATCATATTTTAAAACTAGATAAAGAGATTTCTTTAATTTGATAATTTTTGTTATATTCTAAGAAATGTTCTAAGAAATTTTAGATCGATTTAGATTGTTATATTCATGCTCAATTTTGAAAATTGTATTTTTCTATAGAAAAATTTGTTATTTTCATGACAACAACACATTCCATTGAAATCATATCGAATGAGTTCAGAATCGGGCCCCACAGTGTTAAAAATCTGCTGCATTTTGCTTCATACGCACTCCGCCGCTTGTATATAATATCTCTTTTCCGACCAATAACAATGCTTAATAATACAATCAAGTAACCGTTTCTATACAAGCGGTGTGCGAATACAACAAAATGCAGCATATTTTTATAGTGTAAGAGCAAGATTGTAGCGAGATATCTTCACCTACTCTGTTAAAAATTGGAAACTTTTGCTGCATCGTCACTCCACTGTTATTATAGAATATGTCTATTTTGACCAAAGCGAATGCTCCATAACACAGTGAAGTAATCTCATTCTATAAAAGTGGAGGAGTGACGATGCAGCAAAGGTAACAAACTTTTAACAGTGTAGCTTTAAAATACGGTGCCTAAAATATTCCTTAAATCATGCCATAAAAAGTAATTTAATACGGGAAAATAAATTTTAATTAACTCACATTTATTTTATTTTTTTCTATTTTAATGCAACTTTAGACTAATCCTATTGAAAAAGGCTAAACAAGGCAACTTATAATATTTGTTTTTGGTAGTTATTTTGCACAATAATGTACTATCAACAGTTTTCATGATTATTTTTTGAACATTCATAAAAATCTACTGACGAATTTTCTTAAAAAATCTAAAATCTCTTAAGAATATAACAAAAACCATCAAATTGAAAAAATCTCTTTATCTAGTTTTAAAATATGATGCATAAAATATTCTTTAAATCGTGCCATAAAAAAGTAATTTAATACGGGAAAATAAAATTTCCTAAACGAAAATCTTCTGCAAACTCAAATACTGCTTGCGAAATTTATGCCCACTTCTGAACGCCGTATTCCACTATCGAACAATCTGTTATTTCCATGGCAACAACGCATTCCATTGAAATCATATCGCATGAGTCCAGAATCGGAGCCTGAGAGCAAGACTGTACTGTAGAATGAGACGTACTCCATAGCCTTAATCTCCTTCTTTTGCTTCAAAGCTGAATGAAGTAAGTCTCGGCGTCGACTGGCCGCCAGCCGCCATCAGCGCCATCTGTTGTTTGAAATTCGAACTAAAATCAAGAATTGGGGTAAAAAAAAGTCCTGACATTATACATAGCCCTCCTGCAAAAAAATTTTTAATAGCTGTCACCGTTTGCAAGCTATTGAATTTTAAAATCCATCAGTCATTTTTGGGACACCCGGTAAGTACACCCGGTTTGAAAGTAATAATTTCGAGGAAAATAAAAACATTCTAATGGAAATACAACGACATGCACCTTATTTTGTGCGGAAAGGGATATCGTTACGAAAAGATCTGGAAAAACATATTGTTCAAGCCGTCGATGGTACCATATAAACTGATTATCACAATCCAAAATGGTATGTGTCAAGTGCATATTGCTGACGCGTAATGGAAACTTCTACCACTTTTGTTTGATGTTATCACATTTAAAATAAAGGTGAGAATGTCTGATTATTGTTTTATTATAATGCAGTTCAGTTTTCTGAAACTTATTACAGTCAACCCACATTGAGTTAGGATGAAACCCCTTGCTTTTGTGACTCAGTAAGAGGTTTGCTGGCCTATGTTTTTATGTGATTTTTTATCCTTGTCGTACGCCAGATTTGTCATATCATTTTGTCAATGTTTTTTTGAATTACCCTGCAGGTTTTCTTACGATTTCTGAAATGATTCTATTTCGAAAATTAATGCAAAATAAATTTTGGTGTAAATCACCTAACAGGTAACGCTACCATGCTTTATTTTTCTGTAAGTATTAACATGTAACAGATGGAAGAAAGTTTCGGAATTGACAATCCCGACTGGTTTAATTTGGATTTATTCGGATTCTGCTCTTTTAAATTCAGTCGGATCCATAATAAAATCCTTTTAAGTATCAAAATGAAAAAAAAAAGAGAACGTATTTTGAGACTAGGGTCGTTTGGTGTGTTTTTAATATGTTTCGAAAACACAGTATCTCTTAAAAGTTTTTAATTTTCAATAAATTCGATTTTTTTGTCAAATGTATGGTGCACAATAGTTAGTTCCCCGATAAATTCCTTATACTAGCAACCTAGATAATTGAACCAATATTTTAAAGTCATCGCTTCCTTAAGACATGTATGTTGATATAATATAATAATTGAAGTAATTTTACTTTTCATTTTTATTATTTTGTGTGCTGATTCACTATATTTACTATCAGTAATTTTTTTTATTTCTGAGTCTAAACACTTTTTATAATGTGTCATAAAATGCTCTATTAAATGTATAAATACAATAAACGTTCAAAGGAATTTATTTTATTTGCCTATAAATTCACAGAAATACTTCAAAATTTCAAAATAAACAGATGTTTCTTTTTTCTTTTTCTTTTTTCATGGAATAAGAGTAAATAAAATTTAGTTTGTGATCCTTTTAAAGGTTTTTCTATGCACGTATATTGTTTATTTGTCAAATATCACGTTTGGTTCTTTTTTATTTATTTGTACGTTTTACAATATATAACGGTTAAGGTCTTTGAACATTTGTTTAAATTTAAAGAATTCGAAATATAGAAGTTTAAAAAAAAGTAAATGATCCGGCCTTACATGTGGAAATAGTTAAGAATATTACTTAAAAGTGAATAAAATTCATCAATGTTGCAAAATTTTAGTTATCATTTATATAAAAAAAATTAAATTGTACTTTTTTTCTAAAACATTCATTTTTCTTCGTAAATATATGCAGAACATAATCTACAATTCTTTTCTCAGTAAAAAATTACGATAAGCATTAGAAAGAATATGTTCTAGCATTTTCTACAAGAATGCATCAGAAAATGTCTAGAATAACATTTTAGCAACACAAGAGGTGACAGGTAAATATTTTTCGTTCAGCTATAATGACTTATGATAAATCGAAGTGATAGGAAGCATTACTGTGTTTATAGAGAATTGTTCTGGAGATTTTTTAAATATAGGGTAACTGCAGGATAGATAATTATAGCTTTTAAAGATTGAAATAAAGATTCTTATAATGTAAATTCAAGAAACCTTTAAGGATATTTGAAATTCTTGCACATATATTCATCATCTTTTGAATAATAAATAAATAAATATTGGGAACAAAAACTGGGAAATACAATGGGAATAAAAATTATAGATTATCTCTTCTTGAAGCCATTCAATACACAATATGAAATAAGTTAAGTTAAAATAGCGTAAAATAACCGATTTCAAATAGCTAATCATGAAAAATACACAGTCATATTAATATGACCACCTTGAGATTTTAAGCATTTTGTTAAATATTTAGAGAAATTCAAGAGGAATTGTCTTGAAACTTTAGGTGTGTAAACAGAATAATATTGCAGGACATATATTTCCGCGAATATTTTATCCCGAAACCCCATAAGGGACCCTCAACAAATAAAAAAAAGGACGAATATTTTTTGGATAACCCTGTCAAAAGTAATGTAGCAAAATTGTTCAAACTCTATATTATGATTAAGTGGCTCACTGTAATAAACTGTGTTCAGTTTTATAAGGATAGCTTGTATACACGTAGAAAAATTAAGGTTTTTATAAAAACAGTCCCAAAATTTTGCTAAGTTTTTTGCTTATAATTTGTATAATTCCTAATAGAAAAAAAAGTATTTTTCAGAAAATATGATAGGCAAAATACACAATACTCTGCAATCAGAATTAAAAAATAATAAAAATTGTATGAATAATGAACATAAATAAAAATATAATTTGCATAATGTGTTAGCTAAATGTATAGAGCAATTTTTGTAAAAGTCTAAAAAGCATAGCTTGAAAATTCTAAAAATTATCGTCGATAGAATAAGTAGAAAATCCATTGTTTCCAAAAAGAAGTAAAAAGATGAGTTACTGTCGCCACATTTTCATTGATTAGTGTCAATACAGCATACATGATATTGCACGTATTACTGTATTTGGATAGCGCCCTCATCTTTTTGCTTCATTTTGCGATCAACGGATTTTGAGCTTGTTCTATTAACGATAATTTTCAGAATTTCCAATCTATGTTTTTGAGCTTTCCACAATATTTGCTCTATACATTAAGCTAGCACATTACGCAAATTATATTTTGCTTGCTTTCACGTATTATAGAACACGAAACATTATTTAGTAAACCTGCTCATTTTTCGTACAATTTTTATTATTATTATTATTATTCTGATTACAGGGTTTCTGTGTACAATATAGTTTGTCATGTTTTCTGAAAAGAAATTTTTTTATATTTTAAAAATCTTGCAAATTATAAGCAAAAATTTGGGACCTGTTTTTATGAAAACCTTAATTTCTCTATGTGTATATATGCTATTGGCATAAAAATGAACACAGTTTATTGCATTAATCCATTTAATCATAATCTACAGTTTGACCGCTTTTGCTACGTTACTTTTGATAAGGTTATCTAAAAGATATTCGTTCATTTTTTACTTGTTGACGTTCCCTTATGGGGTTTCGGGAAAAAAAATCTTCCGCTAAAATGTATGACCTGCATTATTCTACTTACACAACTAGAGTTTCAGAATAACTCCTCATGTATTTTTCAGATATTTGACAAAACGCCAAAAATCGCAAGGTGGTCACATTAATATGACTGGACCGTGTATATAAAAATTTGTAAAAATGCAAGTACACTGCTCAAAAAAATTAGGGGAGCAAGCAAAGAGGTATTTTTATAGCTGGACTGCTCGTTTTCTGATTAGTGAACAGTTCATTTTATTCGATAAAACTGTGGTCTTGGTGCAATCCTTGGACTATAGTTGAAATAGTTGAAAGAATTTTAAGGCTATTGTCTTCTTGGGCTTTCCTAGCTTATGCTATCAAAGTTGTGAGTTTAGATAACGTCTAATATATTTTTGTAAGAGTGTTTTCCACCAACTGCGCTTTGGCATATGAGAGAACCATGCTGTGTCGCTTGTGCAGTCGCTCTTACGTATCTGAACTCTTTTTCCATGTTCTGAATCTTCACCGTGCTTCATTAATTGACAATAGTTTTTAATTTCTTCCTGGTATTTCGGACAATTTTATCTCTCGATAAGTGAGGTCCCCAACACGATGCACACACGAGAACACCTGCGTGCAAATACGGAAATGTGCTTTTCTCAAAGACTATGCTACCAAGGATTATCACTATAGTTTTACTGTAAGATTTAAATTAACAACTACCGATAATTTTTTCATAATTTAAGTTTCAGTAGATTCGAAATTAGATAGGGATAGGGACACATGTTTACACTGTTTTTTGGATGATATTTCTGAAAATATAATACCTAAAATCAAAAGAAATATATATTTAAGTTCACGTTATAAAAGCGTTTATACAGTATCTCACACGATGTACAAAGAAAAGATTTTTTTCCAAATAATTCAATTATCCCCCCTACATTTCCTTAAATATATTTGTGAATATCTAATAATCTGTAAATATGTGAGCCAGTAGTCTCTATTACTTTTCCAATTTGAACTTTCCTCGTTCTATAGTTTACGTGTAAAATGGCTGTGACAGACACAGAAGTGATCTTATAATGGTTCCTTTTAATTTTCTAAATACAAAACTCTAAAAATTGGCTGAAAAAATATATATTAATATCTCAATTATTCTTATATAAAATTTATTCTTCTAAAACTGTACTAAATTCCCCATCAAACTCTTAAATTATAATTGACCCATTATGACCAATTAACCATCATGATCACTTAAGGTCGTGGATTAAGCTCGACAAAAATCAGGAAAAAATTCAACGTTTGAGTTAGTTATCTTTGAAATTTTTTTCTGTATAAACTTTAAATTTTGACTATGTATTAAACAGACCATATTTTTCTAATATAACGCTATTAGAAATATACACTGAAGTGACAAAAGTCATGGGATACCCTGCTAATAGCGTATCGGTCCTCTGTTTGCCCGGGGAAGTGCAGCAACAAGACATGGCATGATCTCCACGAGTCCTAGGAAGCCCTCTGGAGAATATTGAGCCATACAGCTTCTATAGGCGTCCATAATTCTGAAAGTGCTGCCGGTGGAGGATTTTGTGCGCGAACTAATCTCTCGATTATATCCGATAAAAGAACAATGGGATTCATTTAGGTCAATAACGGTGGTGAAATCATCCGCTGAAATTGTTCATAATGTTCTTCAAACCAATCGCGAGCAGTTACGGCCCGATGACATGGCGCACTGTCAGCCTGGAAAATTTCATCGTTATTTCGGTACATGAAGTCCATGAATGGTTGCAAGTGGTCTCCCAGTAGTTGAACGTAACCATTTTCAGTTAACTCTCAATTCAGTTTGACAGTGGACTCATTCCATGTAAACACAACCTACGCCATTATAGAGCCACAATCAGCTTGTACAGTCTCTTGTTGACAAATTGGGTCCATGGCTTAATGGGGACTGACGCCAAACTCATACACTTCCATCAGCTGTTTTTAATTGAAATCGAGACTCATCTGACTAAGCAACTTTTTTCCAGTCGCTTACAGTCCAACTGATAAGGTCACAAGCCCAGGGGTGCCGCTGTTGGCGATGTCGCGCTTTTAGAAATGGCATCCGAGTCGGTCATTTGCTGCTGTAGCCCACGAAAGCCAAATTTTGCCGGAATGTTCTAAGAGACACGCTTGTCGGACATTCCACATCCATTCCTGTGGTTATTTCACCAATTTTGCTTTTCTGTTCAAACTGACGAGTCTAAGAAGACGTCGCTGTCCGCGATTATTAAGTGCCCCCAGTCGACCACTGCGTTGTGCATGTTGGGAGGTTATGCCTGAATTTAGATATTCTCGGCACAATCTTGACACTGTGAATCTCGGATTGTTGAATTTTGTAAAGATTTCCTAAATAAAATGTCACCTGCGTGTAGCCCCAACTAGCATACCACGTTCGAAATCCGTTAATTCTCGTCGTGTGGCCATAATCACATAATCAACCTTTTCTTACGGAGCAACTGAACACAAACAAGAATCCTGTCCAGGCACTGACAATTTATACAATTTGTAAACGACACAACAGTCATCTATATATTTGCGTAGTGCTATCCCATGACTTTTGTCACCTCAGTGTACTAATCATTTACACAATACATGTATTGTTGAAATGGAATTAGTCAACTCGCGCATGATATCGTGGGAACATTTGCATAGATTTCTATGAAAATTGATGCAGATAATAAACGCTCAAATATATTTTTTAAATGATCTAAATTTCCTTATTTACAGCGATCAAAGTTTAATTATGAATATTTTTTATTCAAGAAAAATGTAAAATTTAATTTTATTTTTTTAAGAATTTATTTTATTTTATTTTATTTTATTTTTGGGAGGGGATATACATGCTAAATGGAAGATTTTTCTTTTAAAAGCTAGTTATTTTAAAAATATATACGTGTTTATTATCTATCAGAATTGATAACAATTCATGTATGTTGTCTCAAGATATCATGCACGAAATGACTGGTGGATTAAAAAAAGAGGCTATTTTAATTTTAACAATGCACAAATTTTGTAAATGGCTTGTCAGCTCCTAATGGAAATATGTTTAAAATAAGAATCTGTTCAATTAGTACTCGAAATCTCATTTTTATACATAAAAATGTTTTGGAGATAGATTAACTCAAACACTGAATTTTTTTGTTGACTTTTGTCGCATTTAAGAGGTACAAGATCGCTTAAGGAAAAATTTAATCTCATTTTTTAAGTATAAAAATTAACTTTTATATTGAGTAATTATTATTCTTAGTGAAATTAATGAAAAAAGCAAATTCTTACAGTATATTTTTCTATTAATTAAACAAAAAATAAACTCTGTATTAATAAAATTTTATTTTATATTTTTTAATCACAGAAATTTTCAAATGTAAACATGGTTCATGTTAAATCAAAGATTTTAAATTCTGCAGAATCGTTCTTAAATTGCTTGACTTTAAAAATAACTTGCGTCGAAATGTTAGAATGCAATTATTAAATATCTGACGTAGAAATTATTATAAATAATATTATGAAGTATAATTTTCTAAAATACGATGCATGATTTTTTCTTTCTTAAGTTATTGTTACATCATAATCTACAAATGCAATCTGTACTTGAATATAATAAAAATGATAACTATCATTAAGAGCATTTTCTGTTCTATGACTATGTTATTACGGGAAAATTGTACTAATGATACTGATATTAAATATTGTTTCGTTAGTAAATGTACCTATTAGTCTGTTACTAATGGTATTGAATTATATAGCATTTCATCATTTATCATTTCAGTATGGCTAAAAAAATAATGTTGATGTAATATATTCTATGCATGTTCTTAGTCATAAAACTGACTGACACACAATTAGTAGCCCTATATACTATTTTAGCATTCACCAGTTGTGTTAATCATGAATGAAAAATCTATAATTAAATTCTGGATATGTGAGTAATTTTAAATGTTAAAATTTTGGTGCTGAAACATAAAACGATAACCTAACAAACTTATGTCTAAAATATTAGTAATGTAAAAATTAGATTTTAAATTATGTTTTTCATTTCTTAAAATTTTATTTTATAGTGTTTCTAGTAAAACAAATATTTACTAATGACTATAAACTTGAAACTGACTTACACATTATTAACAGACCTACATACAATTTTCGGATTTTTCAGTTATTTTAATCATGGATGAAGCATGTATAAAAAAAAATTCTCATAAACTGTTAATTTTAATTTACAAATTTTGTGCAGAAATGTAAATTAAAGGCTTGTTATAAAATGTTAGGGGCAGGTACATGTTATATTTTATATTATGTTGTTTATTTCTTAAAACTTCACTTAATAATGCCCGAAAATATAACAAATATTTACTTTATTACAAAAGTTTAGTCTATAAAATTTCAATTTACATTAAGTTAAACTTTGAAATTTTATCTCATATTTTTAATAAAAATAACTTAGTATGGTTTTGAATTGCTCGTTATTTAAACTGTAACAGCCTAAATAAAAGAAAATCAGTGGGTTTGTGAATTCTTTGGAATAACTGTTAGTTCTTAAACAATACATTTCAAATTATTTCTAGAATTTATAACGTCCTATCAATAAAATTTGATTGTTTCTAAGCAATTTATCTCATTTCTAATAAAAATTATGTTTATGTATTCAAAACAAATTTATATATATTATGATAAAAATCTTTTATTACTTGACTTTTGTTATTATTATCAGATCGTAATAGAAAAAGTGATCTTGCTAGCAATAAAGAGAAAAATAGAATAAAGATTTAGAAGGTTACATGCATTTTTAAAATTTCCTAACTGGAAATTGTTTATAAGTTCGCTAACTGGCATTCACCTGGCTGTGTTCTGATTTTCGTAAAAAATTTTCGTTATTTTCAGATTTCCCTCTAGTTTGTATTTCTTATTTGCGACGTTCTATTTGTGTACACTGTAAAAAATTTTTAATGTAAAATATCTTATGGATGAAGGAAGGATCTCTTATATATATTTCAATTCAATCAAATTAGTGATCATAAATCATGTATCAATATAAGGTAAAGTTCAGCTTATGTTATCTCCAGGATTGCACTGCCCCAGTCCTCCTTTTGCGTTCAATATCGTCCTATCGTCTTCGTTCAATATCGCAATATTCAGCATATTCACGTTAATTACTACGTTCTGTAGGATAAAGAACAGATGAAATTAATTATATAAACTAAATTTAAATTGTGTAATTTATGTGTATTTGAAGATTCGGACTCTTTCAAATAAAAAATATTTAATTTTTATGTTCTGGAGTAAACATAATCTCCGAGAGATAAATCTCTTCTCGGGACCCCACTAAAATTAATCTTAAGATTATCTGCAGAAATCGCCATTTTCTACAGAAATTGTACAGAAATCTGAAGAAAATTTGCAGACTTAGATTTATCTTTAAAACATCTGCAAAATTTTTAAAGATATTCTTAAAAATATCTGCAAAGTGGGCCAAATACCTTCGGATTCCCACAGATTTTTGGGCCAAAAACCTGTAGATTTTTTACAGATTTTTTTAGTGGGGGATACAGATAAAATATATCTTTTACCAACGCAAAAACTAAATGGAATAATACAATGATATATGACGACTTCAGAAGCCAAGGGGTACAAGTGACGAAATTTCGATTTGAAGTAAATTGAGTTTAAAGATAATTGATGTTAAATTGGAACATCAATAACAATTGACTAAATTGAAATAGGAAATTTCTGCTTGTTGCATTCTGGTATTTGAACTCTTATTTCAATAACTGTTAAAAAAATGGAGTACAATTTTCTTTAAATGTATAATTAATCAATATTGTTTGGTTTTCTGAAAAAGTGGTTTGTCTCTATAATCCAGCAGATAATAGGAAAATCACCTATATTTCTTTACCTAAAATGAGAAAAGCATATTTTCAGGTCGTCTATGTACTTAGTTAATTTTTTTCAATTTTGTCACTTATACCCCTTGGCTTCTGGGGTCCTCATATATATGAGAATTATCAAAGTTCGCACACAATGAACAAAGCGGAAGTCCACAGATGTAGGTGTAATAAAAGGGATGAGGAAAAAAAACGCAAACTATCTAGTCAGCTTCAATTGTACATGTAAATTTTGCATAATTTAAATGATGAAAGTTCTCGGATATAGAAAACGACACAAAAATAATTCACAGTTTCTTTGAACTTTCTTCAAAAATTCTTTCTCAGGGGTTACACACGTTACACACCTCACAAAAAATAAAGCGTCAAATTGACAGGAAAAAACTGCCAATTTTGGCGGCAGTTTAAAATCGTTTAATTTACAGAAAATATCTGTAATTTTTCATAAAAATAATTTTTTTCTGTACAAAATACAGTTTTTTATCTTTAAAAATTATGAAATCTGGTTTCTTTTACAGAAAAAATCTGTTTTTCTTTAAAATAGTTTTTTTGTAAAAAATACAATTCTCTTCTGTAAAAATTACAGTTTTTTTTCCATAGTACATAAAAAATAAAGTGTGCAAGTCAAGAAAAGGAGGACTCTTATTCTATTACGTCCCACGCGACTCGTCCATTCCTGGTCTTTAAACTATTAATGTTTATTATAAGATGCTCGGTGTTGAAGATGAAGTGCATAGCATTTACATAACATTCATAGGGGTGCACAAAATTATTTCGTTAATTACGCAATGTGTGGAAAACTGTGTGCGGCGCATTAACGTAAAAATATTGATATTTGTCATTAAAAAGAATTAAAGATGCTTTCTCATGAGTATCCAAATGTGGCATTGTAACATCTATAGATTGTTTAGAACAAACTCAAGATAGTTTTATAACATTGTGATCTATAGGTAAAAAAAATATGGTACTACTAGGTTATCCCGTCGACTAAAAAATTATCGCCAAACTATAAGATTAAATACCAGTAATGGATGATCGTAAATGTCACATTTGATGACATTAAATGCGATTCACGTGTTTAAAATGTCTAAGAGATTTTTATTTAGACTTTATTAATATTCTACTAATTATTTGCTTTTTCGTTATTTAAAATAAAAATTATGTCAATACGTATAATTTGGCTATTAGTTTGGCGATTTGTATAATTTGACGAAATTGGTCGACGGGATAACAGAGTAGTACCAAAAATATTTTATCTTGATGCATCTGAATCTCGTAGTTTTGATTTTTTAAGGATCGGGGCCTCTATGCCCTTTTAAATTTTATGAACTAAATTGTTAATAATTTTCCTCATTTTTATCTAATTTTCTTCATTTTAAAGGACATTTCACCATTAAGTTATTCTCACCTTTCTACATTCCAGTTATTACCCTGGATCCTTGGAGCCCGTTTCCTTTCCCCTTGAAGGTTTTGTGCAAATAAATTGCTAATAAATTGCTTCCTTTTGATCCGATCTTCATTTTTGGAATCCCTTTTTCCATTTAGTTATTCTCAAATTTATACATTCACTGTAACATGCAAATAAGACGATAAGTAATTACTACCATTGTCATTTTGACACCATTATTTTTTGAATGGGTTCGGCACTCTTGAGATTGTGTAGAAATATCCATTTAGAATGTTTTTTCGGACGCTTTCTGTGCATTTTCTCCTCTTTTTAATTTCGATTTTTTTTCTTTTTTTAAAAATGTGCTTACATTTTTTTTTTTTTTTTTTTTTTTTTTTTTACGTTAGAAGTAATTATCATCCCAAATTTCATATTTCTAGACCCCTGATAACTTCAAAAATTTCCATTTTAGAACGTTTTTTACTCCTGCTCTCCCTTTGGTGTACTGAAATTAACAGAAATGAATCAACATACGTGTAGATGAAAATAGTGCCGTAAAAATGTAGATGTAAAAGTGGTGTTTATTAGCATTAAAAGTAACATTTCTTTTTATCTGTGATGTTATTAGGCATAAAATCACGCCTACATGAATATTTATTATATAATAGCTGTAGTAAATGTAGTAATATAAAAGGTCTTTCCATATAGTTTTCTCTTTTCATGAGATAAATATAAGTTCATTGTAAATAATGACAAATGGTTCTTAATCTACAAAACTGTACGATAGTCAAAAACAAAAATATACAATAACCTCTTCCAAGTCATCGAAGATTCCGAAAATTTTTCTTATCTTTAAAAACTTAAAACAGCTATTCATTTTTGAAAGTAAAGATAAATTTATAAAATTAAATTTTGTTTGCTGCCTGTAAATTTCTGAAAATTTTATGGATAGCTTTTGTAGTGCAATAATCAGTTTTCTCAAATCGGAATATTACTGTTTCGTATGTTACAAATGCTCAGGTAAATAGATATTCAGGATTTCCTGTGACCGGTTAAATGTGCATCATGAGTTTACGGGTACACTGTATAAGGGGTGCTTAATGTAAGCTTTTCCCTAATTCCATCTTAATTAACCAATAAAAATGCATACAATTTATGTAATATCTATACTATATCAACAATGATAAAATAACATTGAAAGATAAATGTATTCTCTACTAAGTTTTCTCTTTTTCCTATTAATAATTTTTTCCCTCTCTTTCAGTAAAACTAGAAAATAAGTGTTCTTATTAATATTTATCGATTTCAGATTGAATTATACAGCTTCTGTTATATTTGAAATAATACTACGAATACTCTATAGATTGCATTAAGCATTTACGTTTCTTAACAAATTTTTGAATGTAACTATCACAGAAATAAGGGTTGAAAGCTACAATATTATACTGAGACTAGAAATTTTGTTAAAATCAAATCGCTTTTTCTAAGTCCGATTATCAAGAATTATTAATTTATTGAGTATGTTATTAATTTATAGAATTGTTATGCATTTTGTAAAAAGTTCTAAATTCACACATAATGTATGGCCATTTTTAAATATATAATTTTACATAGTTAATTTTAATCCTCTGTATAAGTCTCAAAGACAAAATTTCAAACAAAAAATTCCAAATATTAAAATTTTACATGATGTAATAATGAAGTATATAACCTATATCTACCTTTTATTATATTCGGTATATATATATATATATATATATATATATATATGATTATTAAGCGTATAGGAATTTCCCTAAATTCAAACTCGATGTACGTAAAAAAATCCCTGTCGGCTGGGCCTATAGGCGGAGGTAGATTTCGAAGAGTGCTCAATTCAACAAAAAAATATATATGATTAGAGATAAACCCAGTTTAATAACTTCATTTGGCCGTTTATGAAAAATTTTTAATTTCATTTTTCTTCAAAAACTGGTTTTATCAGAATCATCTTAAGAAAAATTCAGCTCAAATGCCCGTTTTGACAACATATTTTGAAATAGATTCTGAATTTATTAAAAAAATCGACCAAAACAGTACATTATACAGCTCGTAAATAACAAAAAACTGTCAGTTGAATGCATTTGAGAAAAAAATTGAATTTAAAAATGAGTCATAAAATAACCTATTTGTTATTTGAATACATACTTAATTCTTTATTCATGATTGCTCGGAAAATTTTGTGCGAAATACTCACTTTGACAGCATTTTAAAAAATATAATCTATCTTTATCAAAAAACTGGCCAATGCGTCACAGTATATAGTTCCTAAATAAGAGGATCTGTAAATTGGATGCGTTTGAGAGCGAAAATGGATTTTAAAACGAGTCATAAAAAACGCAATTTGCTATGTGAAAGCTTCCTTAAATTTTCAAATCACAAAGACTTCGAGAAATTCTGTTCAAAATACCCTTTTTGGTAGCCTTTTTAAAAATATATTCCGTCTTTATCAAAAAACTGACCAATGCATAACATTATATAGTTCCTAAATAAGAGGATCTGTAAATTGGATGCGTTTGAGAACAAAAATGGATTTAAAAACGAGTCAGAAAAAAACGCAATTTCTTATTTGAATACTTCCTTCAATTTTCGGTCCGGATGACTTTCGGAAATTCTGTTCAAAATACCCTTTTTGGTAGCCTTTTTTTAAATATATTCTGTCTTTATCAGAAAATTGACCAATGCGTCACTTTATACAGTTTCTAAATAAGAAGATCTACCATTTGGATGCGTTTAGAATCAAAAATGAATTTAAAAATGAGTCAGAATATAAGCAGTTTGGATTTCAGGTTTTTTCTCCAACTCCTATTTTTGTTTAATTTCTTTTTGTTATACGAATTGATCCTATGAAAAACTTGTCAATATAAAAGTTGTAGATATTTTTGAGAAGATGTAAAATAAATTTAATCAGATTTGATATCTTAAAAATTGACGGAGTTATGGATTTTTCTCTTTTTTCAGCGCCCTTTTTCTTTTCGTTTTTAATTTTTTTCGCCGGTAAAAGTTGGTCCTATCAAAAACTTGTAATTACAAAAGTTTTAGATAATTTTAAGAACATTTACAAAAAATTTAGTTGGACTTGATATCTTGAAAATTGACGAAGTTATGAATTTTTTTCTCTCAAAATCCCTGTTTTTTTTCGCCCCTTGAGCCCACTTCTAAATTTATCAAAATTCTGTCATGCATATACTTTTGGCCCATTTTTAAGAAGTAATATAAACTTTAAACCGATTCGATATCTACTTTAATTAAGAAGTTATGGCGTTTTTTCGGTTTTCACAAAAACGCCCCCTATTCCGACCCCCTTGGTCCGATTTTGCCCATTAACGAACTTAGCCAAGATTTTATCCCCTTTGATTTTATGTACAAGTTTGGTGGAGATTGGTGAAAAATTATAGAAGTTATCGTGTCCATAAAAAAGTGAGATATATAGATAGATAGATAGATAGATAGATAAACTGGTGCGATTGCAATAGGTAGTATTTCTTACGAAATCTACCTAAAACAGCTTTACTAAGACGTTGAATGCACAACATGTCACTAGGAAATTTGTATACACTCTATCTCAGATACAACTTTCAAATTTACAATAACTTACCGACCCGCCCGGGTCCGTGATAACTATATTAAATGAACCTAAAATTTGTATGATTTTATCGTAACTCGATTTTGCCTGAAATACGGACCCGCAGATTGTGTGAGAAAACACTTTAAAAAATCCTTATGTTTAGCGGTTAAAAAGAAAAAAATGACTGCAATGGGAAATAAGGAGATATCGGTTCAGTAATTGCGTGATTTTTGTGTTATATTGATATTCAACAGTAAAATCACAATTCCCGTTATTCTTTATTTTTTCGCGGGATTTTGTTATGAATTTTCTAAGTAAGATATTTTGATTTTCAAACTAATTATATCACCCCTAAACCCGACAATACGTGAATGAAATCAATACTCGATCACTAGTCGAAAAATTAATATATAGTATTATAATTTCAGCCCTGTTTTACAAAATTAAAGGTATATTTGTAATCAAAATATGTGTAGTGTTAGTGTTTATCCTGTGGATGAAATGCTGACCGTAACTTAATTGTAACGTAATTATAATATGTCTATAATATAACTAGAATCTAACTGTTCCTTAACTGTAACGTAAACGTATCTTAAATATAACGTAAATGTAACCTAACAATAACCTTATTGAAACCTAATTGTAACCTAATTGTAACCAAACCGTAATTTAACTGTAGCCTCATCGTAACCTAACTGTGACCTAATTGTAAACGTAACCTAACTCTAACTAGTCGTTACCTAACTATACCCTAAATGTAATATAACTCTAACCAAACTCTTACTGAATAATAAACCTAACTATCCTAAACGTGCACGTGCTGCAAATTGCTTTAGTTTCCACAGCAACGGGCCGCAATATTTTTATAAGAACGACCAACATGGATACCTGCTGTCTACAGCCGGGTATATCAGGCATGCTATGTTGCAAATCACGTGTGAATCAACCCGGAGGCGCCGTGCTGTCGCCAATTGAAAGCCACCTGTGGCGCAATGTTTTGTTTAAAAAAAGGTAGAAGTTGTTCGAATTCTCGATGCGAGGAAGAATATTTTACTTCCCCGTAAAAAATATGTATCTTTTTTTATGTAAATAGTATATGTTAGTGTCTGTTCAACTATATGTGTGTGTGGTGTGAAATAAAAGAAAAAATGTCAAGTGGATCGAATATTATTTAAAGAAACAAAACACGAATTTATATAACTCGAGTCTTCTAGGATAAACTGTTCTCCAGAAATGAGCAGTGTTAATACTGGCGCCGATACCCGGCAAATGGAACATTAATATCAAAGCTAATATGGATTAAACATAGATTCCCGATCCAGAAGTGTGTTTTCAAGATTACCGAAAAGAAGCTCGAAATCTCGGCAGAAAAAAGGTACTGTAATTTTTATTTCTAAGCATGAATCTTGAAAAATTTAAGGCTAAGCGTAAAGTTATGAAAACGACCGTAACTAAATTTATAACAAAGGTCGAGTCGTTTATTGATGATATTGATTTTGAAAAAAAAAAATATTGATAAACTTTCGGAATTTTTGATAAATTTGGAGGAAAAACAATTAGAATTAAAGGAAATTAATTTGAAAATCGAAGAATTGATCACGGATGATACGAATTTAGAAACGGAAGTTCAAAATAGTATCGATTATAATGATACTATTAATGAAACGAAATTTAAAATAAAAACAAATTTGAAGAAATTTAAAAATGATGTTGAATCGAGAAATGCTAGTTCGTTGTCAAACGCTAGTACGGTTCCTTATGTTAGTACACGATTGCCTACTGTAAATTTACCAAAATTAAATATTCCGAATTTTAAAGGCGATCCTAATACATTTCTTGAATTTATCAATAGTTTTAAAAATACTATTGATGTTAATGATAATTTGACAAAAATAGAAAAATTAATATATTTGAAATCATTTTTGTCTGGTGAAGCCTATAAAACGGTATCTGGATTAGCCCTAACAGAAAGTAATTACGATCACTCGCTAGATTTATTAGAAAAAAGATATGGTAAAACGGAAATTTTAATTAGCGGTTTTATAAATAAATTATTAGAAATCGAACCGATCAGGTCATGCTCGAATACGAAAATGTTGAGAGATTTGTATGATGAATGCGAAATAAGCATTAGAAATTTGCAGGCGATAGGAGTAGCTACGGACAATTTTGGGTATTTACTAATCCCTATCATTTTAAGGCAATTACCTCATAATTTGGTAATTGAATTTCAAAGGAAAAAGGATAACGAAAAGCCGGGGGATGTTAATGAATTAATGAAATTTATAAAATTTGAGATTGATTCAAGGGAAGCGGCAACTGTTATATCAGGAAATTCCTTAAAAAGTCCAGAAAAATCTCGATGGGAAAAAAATGCTCCTACCAGAACAAAGGGTAATTTTCCCACTTCAGTTGCGCTGAACACGGTCGTAAAAAATGTTTGTGTATTCTGTAATTCGAATCATAATAGTTTAAAATGTAAGGAAATGACAGATGAACAAAAGCGTTATAAGTTAAAAAAAGAAGGAAGATGTTACCGATGTTTTTATAAGAACCACCTATTATCTCTATGTAAAGCAAAAATACAACCGTGTGAGTTATGCAAGAGTTTTCAACATAATTATTTGTTTTGCCCCGCTAAGAAATCCTCTGAAATTAGTCCCGTTGAGAATACTAAAAAATCAGAAATTGTACAAAATCAAGAAAATCAAGCGGTTGTATCATCTGTTATTAAAACTCAAAATTTTCCAGAAAAATATTCGACAATTTTGCAAACGGCGTGCGTACAGGTAATGGGTGATTCCAAGAAATTAAGTACAAGGTTATTATATGATTCTGCATCTTCGCGCACATTTATTGCAAAGAATTTAGCAACTGCTTTAAAACTAAAACCAGTAAAAAGAGAGAAATTGCTAGTTTATACTTTCGCGAATCGTAACGCCATAGAACAAGAGTATGATTTAGTGGATATTACTATAATTAGTCGTCATCCTCCGTATAAAAGGATAACAGTTCAGGCGCTCGTATCAGACATAATTAGTGCGACGCAAGTAAAATCGCATATTGATTCGCAGCTCATAAATAAATTCCGTTTAGATGAAAATGAGTTTGCTGACAGATTTATTAATGAAAAGACTGTACAAATATTATTGGGATGTGATTATATGTTTGCGACAATCACGGGAGGGGTAGAGAAAATCAATAAATATTTATTTATTCAACCAACAATATTTGGAAAAACTTTAATTGGACGAATGCATAGCAATAATGTAAATGGAGCTTCTTGTTTTAAGGTCATTTGTACATCAACAGACAATGATTTAAGAAAATTGTGGGATGTAGATAATTTTTTATCCTTTCCTACTGATATTCAAAACGACGAAAAATATGAGGTGGTTACGCAATTTCAGAGGGAAATAATTTTCGAGAATCAAAGGTATATCGCGCCACTTTTATGGTCTTCTAAAATAAACAAACAAAGTTTATCAAATAATTACGAAGTTGCGAAACAGAGATTTGTGGGTCTGGAAAAGAGATTAAGGGGTAATAAATCTTTATTTCAGAAATATAACGAAATTATGAAAGAAAAATTAAGTGAAGGTATTATTCAAAAGTGCGATACTAATTGCTTTATTGGTTACGTAATGCCACACCAAATTATTTTTAGACCAGATTCTTCTAGTACGAAATCAAGAATTGTTTATGATGCTAGCAGTAAAAGAAATAATGAAAAAAGTCTAAATAATTGTCTTTTCGCTGGAGAAAATTTAAATCCTAATTTAATTGACATAATATTAAATTTCAGGTCTCATAAAATTGCTTTTTTGGGCGATATTGCTAGAGCATTCTTGCAAATAGAAGTGTCTAAAGAGGACAGGAATTATTTGTGTTTTTTATACTTTGATGATTGTGACATAGATAAACCTGTGACTTTATATCATTTTAACCGACATTGTTTTGGAGTCACGAGCTCCCCGTACGTGTTGGCTTCGACAATTAAGAAACATATTAGAAAGTACAAAGAAATTAATCCCATTGCTTATAATATGTTAGATAATTTTTTATACGTGGACGATTTGGCATATGGGGCTCCGACAGTCCAAGAAGCTTTCAATTTATCAGCTTCTGCTGTCTCAATACTTAAGGATGCGAATATGAACTTGAGAAAGTTTAATACAAATTCTTTAGAATTAAGGGAATTATGGAAGAATGGTAACCCAGTTATAGAAACAGACGAAAGTCATTCAAAATTAAAAATTCTGGGACTTAATTGGGATAATATAAACGACATCCTGTCAATAGATTTTAAGGCATTTATGTCAGACGGTGATAATTTGGAATACACCAAAAGACATGTTTTGCACAGCGCTGCTAAAATATTCGATCCTATCGGATTCATATCGCCATTCTTAATTAGAATTAAATTACTTCTTCAAGAGTTATGGGAACGCGGTTTAGAATGGGACGACACACTTCCTAAAGAATTTAAAGAAAAATATGAAAAATGGTATAGCGAAATAAAACTGTTAGAAAAGATTCAGATACCCAGGTATTATTTTAACACGGATAATATTTTAGATTATAAAGTTCAACTTCATCTTTTTTCTGATGCTTCGTTAAAATCTTACGGGGCAGTGGGCTACTTCAGATACCAGACTTCCGAAGGCTTTTCTAAAACTTGTTTTGTAATTTCTAAAGCTCGTGTGGCCCCTTTAAAAAGAATCACTTTGCCGAGATTAGAGCTTCTAGGTGCATTAATAGCTGCCAGAATAGCTAGCCATCTAACAAATGTTTTCAATAATATTCAAAAAGTAGTATTCTGGACGGACTCCACAATAACATTAAACTGGATCAAAAATTCTGCTGCCAAATGGAAGCCCTTTGTTGCGAATAGGGTGGCAGAAATACAAGAAAATTCTGATCCCAGTGCATGGAGGCATGTCAGCAGTAAAGATAATCCAGCTGATATGCTCACTCGAGGACTCACTTCCAAAGAATTAGCCAGTAACAAGCACTGGTGGCATGGCCCGGATTGGCTAAGTAAATCCGAAAATTTTTGGCCAAAACTTGACAATAACGTAAAAGGTTCCTTTTCTAACATTGAAATGGAATCCAGAGATAAAATCGTCGTGAACACTGTTATTACTCGTGAAAGAATCATCGACATTAATAGATATTCTAATTTAAATAAATTGTTGAGAATAACAGCCTATGTATTGCGTTTCATAAATTTGACTAGGCATAAACAAGATAATCGAGGCACTTTAACTATGGAAGAACTCCAGGAAGCGGAAAATTATTGGATACGACAAATTCAAAATGAAAAATACTTTGTTGAAATTAAATGCTTAGAAAAGGCAAAACCCCTTCCAAGAGATTCTAATCTAATGAAATTAAATCCTTTTCTGGATGCTGAGGGCATCTTACGTGTATCAGGACGACTTTCAAAATCTAACATCTTACTAGAAAATGAAAAGTATCCGATTATTCTGCCGCCCAAAACTAAATTAGCTGAGTTAATTATTTGGTATGCACACGAGAAAGTGTATCATTCTTCAGTGACACATACGCTTGTCGAAATCAGAGAAAGGTTCTGGCTTCTAAAAGCTAGAAAAACGATAAAGGATCTACTCAAAAAATGTGTTGTCTGCAAACGATTTTCTGCGAATCCAGGAGACCAGACAGTAGCTCCGTTGCCACCTGATCGTGTTGAACAGTCTCCACCATTTAATATTCTAGGATGCGACTTCGCCGGTCCCTTATTCGTAAAAGATAAGAACAATAAACAATATATTTTACTTCTTACCTGTGCTGTTACAAGAAATGTTCATTTGGAACTGGTAGACAGTTTATCTACGCAAGCCTTCTTACTCGCATTTAGAAGGTTCATCGCTAGACGGGGATTATGCTCCGTAATTTATTCCGACAATGCACGTACATTTAAACGTGCTGAACTAGAATTTAAGAAACTGTGGAGCTTAGTAGCTCATCCAGAGGTGAAAGAATTTTTTGCTTCCCATAAAATAAAGTGGAAATATATAGTAGAAAGAGCCGCCTGGTGGGGTGGCTTTTATGAACGAATGGTGCGAAGTGTTAAAACAGCCCTACGAAAAACGCTAGGCAAAACATCGTTAACTTACAACGAACTGTCCACCATAGTAGCTGAAATAGAAGGCACCATAAACTCTAGACCCATCACTTACATGAGTGATGAAAGCCAGGACCCCGTACCATTGTGCCCAGCACATTTTTTAATAGGGAGAAGAATAACTTCTCTCCCTCCAGCACGCCTGCACCTTGACTCGAATCTCTCTTCCAGGAAAGAATTGCTTAAAACTTATAATTATCGAGAAAAATTGATGAGATTGTTTTGGTCCCGATGGAAGGGAGAGTATTTATTAAATTTGAGATCAGCCCACCAAAGTATAAACAAAACTAATATTCCCCAATTTAAAATAAACGATATTGTCTTAATAAAAGATGATAGTTTACCCAGAAATTTCTGGAGTTTAGGTAAAATTATAGAAACCTTTCCTGGAAGAGACGGCAAGGTGAGGGCCTGCAAAATAAAAACTCAAAAATCTGTTTTGAGAAGACCAGTGCAATTACTCTATAATTTGGAACTCAATGAAAATTGACTGTTTTTAGTGAAATTTGCATTGTAATCTTTTCTTTTATTATTCTAGTTGAAGTGTATGTCCAGAATTCTTAAAGTGTTTAAAGTATGTATATTCTTATTATATTTTGAAATTTGTATTTGATTTAATGTATCGTATTGCAACATGTATTATGATGAACCCCATAGGTTCATGGGGGGGCAAGCTGTTGCAAATCACGTGTGAATCAACCCGGAGGCGCCGTGCTGTCGCCAATTGAAAGCCACCTGTGGCGCAATGTTTTGTTTAAAAAAAGGTAGAAGTTGTTCGAATTCTCGATGCGAGGAAGAATATTTTACTTCCCCGTAAAAAATATGTATCTTTTTTTATGTAAATAGTATATGTTAGTGTCTGTTCAACTATATGTGTGTGTGGTGTGAAATAAAAGAAAAAATGTCAAGTGGATCGAATATTATTTAAAGAAACAAAACACGAATTTATATAACTCGAGTCTTCTAGGATAAACTGTTCTCCAGAAATGAGCAGTGTTATTATGCTACTCAAGCTTTGCAAAATCTTTTACTTATCCTTTTTACCACTAGATGCACACTCTTTCGAAAACAAATCTAAAACCGTACGGATCCCGTATTTTCATCATATACGTAGTTACATTACTCGACGGAGTGGGAAAATACATAAGAATTAAAAAAAAATTGCTGAAATTTTTGTTAAAAAATAATGCTAATTATCACTTAATTAAATCCAATTTAATCTATAAGACCCCCAGCACTTCTTGCTGTATAGAGGGCGTGATGTGCACGCTCTGTAAAACATGTTAGTTCCACTTTCCGCCTCCATGTATTAAATATTATATGTATTTAATAAATGTAATTTAAATACACTGCTCAAAACAATTAAAGGATATTGCAGTTTTAGGTGGATTTTGTATCTGGGAAACTTTTTAGCTGATTGATACATGGTCGACAGACATAGTAGGTTGTATGAGAATAAATTACACATGTTTGGCAGAAAAAAATGCATTTTATTGCGCATTTGTGTACAAAAGAAAAAAAACACAATTTGTGCATATGAGAAAAAAAGAATAAGAAAAGGTGTTTTCTTCAAAGAAAATCATTTTCAGTAGGGGGTATGGTTTCCACGGGCGGCCAGCAACGTTGAACACCTTTGAGGCATGGACTCAATGAGGCTATTAATGACGAGTTGGGGTATTCTGCCCCACTCTTCCAGAAGAGCTCTTTTTAGTTCTTGGAGAGTTTGTGGGGGTTGTTGGCGACCAGAAACTGGTCTTCCTAGAGCGTCCCAAACATGCTTGATTGGATTCATGTCTGGAGAACACGCTGGCCATTCCATTCGAACGATTCCTTCCTCGAAAAGGAAATCCTCCACCAGGTTTGCACGATGTGGCCAGCAGTTATCGTCCATTAACCACTTAACCGGCGACGGGTATGGGGAAACAGTGATTTAACCCCCGACTTATCTCGGGGCAGCCGTTGAAGTGGTTAAAATGAAGTTATCTCCGATTGCTGTAGCGTAACGGACTACAATAGGTCTGAGGATCTCATCCCTATATCGGCGACCAGTCAGAGCTCCATCTCGAATGATGTAGAGGTCAGTGCGCCCGTCAATGGAGATGCCACCATACAGCAACACTCCTCCACCGCCAAATCTGACACTTTCGTGCACGAATGCAGGATTATTCCTACTGCCACGGTCCCTCCAGATGAAAATACGCCTATTATCCGGATGCACAGAAAAACGGGACTCGTCAGAAAACAGAATATTGCTCCATTCATTAATCCTCCAGTTGACATGCTCGGTTGCCCACTCCCTGCGGTCGCGACGATGCCTTGATGTTAATCTAACACATACCGTCGGTCGGCGAGCATACAGACCTACAGCATGGAGCCGGTTTCGGACAGTCTGAGTTGAAATCTTGGTGTCTGTAGCCGAGCGAAGGTGTTGTTGGAGAAGAGTAGCGTTCATGTTTCGGTGTCTCCGAGCTGTTAACGGCTAAATACCGATCTTCATTGGGCGTTGTTGCCCGTCTACGACCTTGCCCTGGTCTTCGGCCTGCACATCCACTCTCCAAAAAACGGTTCCAGATCCTGGAAATGACTCTTTGTGACACTCCAATGACTTGTGCTACTTCGGCTTGAGTTTGGCCCCTTTCTAACCTACCAACAATTTTCCAAGCTTCTGAATCTGTCAAATGACTTCGCTGAGACATCGTACTCATCGAAACAAAGCAATCACTGAATGCCGATCATCCTTGTCTTCATTTTCTTTTATCCAGTTGAAAGTCAAATTTCATTCGCCGCCGCTGAAGCGACCTTTTTCACGTCGAACTCAAAATTTGCATACTCCACAGTTTGAAAACCAGAAAAATTTGCATTTGTGATTCTCTTCTTCTATTTTCGGCAAAAAAAATTTCGTTTATATCTTTTTTTTATATAAAACTTCAAATATCCTTTAATTGTTTTGAGCAGTGTATTATGTTATTAAATTATGCTTTTTAAATGCATACATAGACATGCATTAGATATTTTTAATACTTTAAAAAGATGCTGAAATTTCCATTCCGAAATAATTGTAACCACTACTCAATTAAGAGCCCAATATGATTTATAAGAACATTTAACAGGGCTCGCTGCTTTATGTATACTGTAAAGCAGGCGAGCTGCACGTTCTTTAAAATACATTAGTTCCACTTTCCACCTCCTTGGGGCACAACTTTCTTCTTAACAAACCTATATCTGAACAAAACTCCGGTATTAAACGTGTTCGTTCGAGAGTTTTTGAAAATGAAATAAAAATTTAAGAAATTTGCTAACATTTCTATTCGAAACTACCACTTCTCATAAATTGAGGCGCGATATGTTCTGTACGAACATCCCATACGGGTTTTCACTGCCTGCAGCTCTGTATAACATACGTGGTGTAAATACGGAACATTTTTCTGTATTTAAGAAATAAAAATGAGTTTAAAAATGTCTTAAAAAACCCTTCTGAAAAAAAAATTATAAATAGTGTAACAAATGAGAGTTTAAATTCTATTTGAAATGTTGCTACTCGCTATACCAGCAGAAACCAATGGAATGTAAGGACTTATTTTTGCCAATTTTTAATAGTAAAAGAGCTGTAAGGAATGCCACATTCTTTTATTTAACATTTAAAAACAATATTTATTGCTATCAATATAGATCAATTTCAACTACGCGCCTGCAGTACTCTACAACCTACCAAAACCCTAGATTTTGTATCACTCAACTAATCGAAGTAGAGAAAGAAAAACCAGATTAACAAACAAAATGTCTGCCAAGTTGAAAAGTTGGTTGTTACTTTGTGGCGTCCTTTGAAACCAATCTATTTTCGTAATGTTCTTTATTATTAAATATGTTTTCAAAGCATGTGTTTCACCTTCGTGCTAAAGTTTGATGTTTAATGGAATACAGTCCTCTTTGAACTAAACCACTCAAATTGGTTTAGTTGATTATTTCTGCGAAAGCTTTATGGAACCATCGAACGAAAAGCAAGCGGAAGAAAAGAAACGTATTTTTAATAACCAATGCTTCATTAAACCAAACAACCGATATTAAACGGAGGAAAAAAACGGATTTTTGATGATCTTGGGTTGCAATTTTTCAATAACTCAGTTATTAATCATAATTTTAAAATTCTGAAATCCCAATCAGTAGGAGAAACATATTTTCACAAAAAAAAAAAAAAAAAAAAAAAAAAAAAAAAAAAAAAAATCAGCCTCATACGTTCCGTATATTTCGTTAGCCATTGAACAAACACACAAACAGACCGATGCGTTCTTTTATTAGTAGAAATATTCCTAAGAAAAGGACTGTTGATTTCTATTTCTTCTTATTATGAAAACACTAAATTCAACACATTATCTTGACTGCTTTTCAAATCATTCTCGATCAAATACGAAGAACAAGACAAGACTTGAAGAAGCGCAGAAAGCTGCTTTGCAGAACCAAGAAGATCAGACTCGGCAGAATTCTTATGAACAAACTTCATACCCCTATATATATCTTGACTAGTTGGCTGCAGCGACGCATTTTGTATATTACCTTACAAAACAACCACCACAATCAAATTCAGGAAGCTTAAATTTACGTCTACATTGTGAAATTAATAGAAATGACAACTAGTTTACGTTGTTATTCACAAATATTAGAAACCGAACATTAGTTTTACAACAAAAACTAAACCCCTTTATAAAGAGAGATACAAGTCAATTCGTGTAAGTTAACAACAAAAATCCCTAACTGATTGTATACGGGTTCACTTGCTTTCACGTTCTTCATTTTATGTTCATTTCACACAAAACAAAGTAATTCTGTTGAAAATGTCAAGAAAATATCTTTAATGTTTAAGTTATGACTAAAAATATAGGTTCAGATAGCAATGAGGAATCTTGCATTTTTTACTAGCTAAGTGGTTTGAGGCCTCACTTTCCTTTACATAAATTATTCACTTTGTGTGGTATTATACCTCTCCTATTATATAAACACTGTTTACATCAGATCTAGTGTAAGTAGTTTTTACTGACACCCTACTTGAAAGTTTGTTTATGAACACTCTACATCAGTTGAGCCTCTATCTTAATATTAAAAAAAACTAGCTAAAAAAACAGTTCTGTTTTAATATTAAGAAAAAAATAATCTGTTTAGAAAATAAATAAAATATGAGTGAAGAAATTTCTGCAGGATCTTGTTATTTTAATTATGTGAGCTAGACAAGAAGATATTGTTAATTATATTTGACTGTTGCAGATTTATAGATTTCAGAATCTCTAACAAAACTTTTTATTTATTTTTAATTATAAATGCAATTTTGTTAATATTTTCAAAATATACAGCATCCTCATTCTGTTTGTAGTTCATGATTATCTTCAAAGCATTTTTTTATATATAACTTGGATTTTATTATTTTCTTGTTCCAATTTATTTTCAGAATATTTTTTTTCCTTTTATCATATAATAATCAACACAAGACAAAAAATAAAAAGATGTTGCTTTTATCAGTAGCATTCTGAAAAGCTTTTCGCTCTTCATGGAATATTGACACAAATAAAAATTACCAGACAAAAATTCTTCTTCATGTAAGCTTGAAAGTTTCATATTAAATGAAAAAGAAATTGTATATCATGTTCACATTGATTAATTTTTGTTATACTCTTTAAAATGTAAAATATTCCACAATATTTGAAACCCATTTTTTTTTCTTTTTTAGGTCCACCAGTAACCATGAGGCTCTGTTCTTAGATTTGGTAGACAGGAGATACTGGTTTTGTAGGATTATAGGGCAACATGAGATTTCTCAGCAAATGCACAAACATTGTGAGGTATGTGAAATTTGCACTGATCCATTTTCCTTCAGAGTCATCTCACTAGAGGGCAGCACTAGAGCTGTCCCATGCAACTGTACATCCAACTATGATAGTGAACTTTAAGCAAGTAAGTATGGAGACTAGAGCCAGATGGCAGCACCAAACATTTAAAATCTCCATACATATGAACATAAATGCAAGCTCAGCTGATTGCCTTTGTTTCAAGAGATTGAGAACTTTCAGATACTTTTGAAGGACCCTTAGTTTTGAAATAGGTCCTCAGAGGGAAAGACATGCCTTCCCTTTCTGTGTTTTACCTTTATGTAACAAAGGAAAGCTAATCCAGCTTCCTGAAAAAAATACACTAAGAGGACCTGTCTTAAAAATTCAATATTACTGTTCTTAACATTAATCTAACTACATTTTATTTTGTTTGTTTTAGTATAATAATCAAGAAATAAATTTTTCAAGTGTGTTATATGCGTGTCAACTGGATTTTCTTGTTCCACCTTCTACACAAGTACAATGTGTCTTCCATTATTGCCTTCTGTTTACTATCTACTGTGATCAGGTAGGATCTATCCAATTTTATACTTAGTGACATTGTGGAATAATACTGAAATTAACAATAATTTCTTCTATCACTGTTCCCACATTCAACAGGTTTCTCCCAATCACGACTGTCGGCTTAATCGTTTTGAATTTTCTGATGTTTTCTTTGAACATTGGATTTTCTTGCGTAAATACGGTTATCTTGCCTTTCATACTAAAGAAAGACTCACCCCTTCCATCTCACACGGAGGGTACCCTCCCCTTTGGGCCTATTTTCTTTATGTAGGTAATTGACCATTATGGACAAAACTAAACCATTTTTTAATGCAGCATGAAAGAGACTAATACTGATTGTTTCATGATTGTTTTATCTGTATAACTGCATGTCTCTTAATCTGTATTTCATACTGATTATTTTATCTGATTATACAAAGATAATCAAATTTGTTAAATAATCTCATTTTATTCCGTTTATTCACAATTTTCAAATTTTTAATGAAAATTAATGTGATACCGGATATTAAAAAAAAACGTTCTCTTAGCAAAAGTAACAATAATTTGCTAATATATTTTTTAAAGCAACAAAGGAACTCTGCCCCCTAAGAGCTACGCTTGGCAACCCTATTACGTTCAGACTATAAAAGTTTATTAAATTGATCTGCTTTAAAATATTACAGAAGATTGAATTATAATTTTAAAACCTTGACGATCTTCCTGTAAACGGGTTTTCATGCCCTATTACAGAAGAATTTTAATTCCGATTCAGCTGCAGATAAATGCTGTTTTTGCTCTTGATTAAATAAAATTAGTTAAACATTTGAAAATCAGCTAATATAAAATAAATTGAGTCAACATAGTCTTTTCTCCATGGTATTTTTTTTAACAGAACCCTATAAGAAAATGATTTTAAATATAACGTTTTAAATCTGACATAATTTTCACCAAACATTTTTTTAATCTTTGGCATATTCACCTGAAAATATTTTTTGTTAGAAAGATAACATTATTATTTGCGCTGCTTTAGATTTGGAAATAAAAGTTAAAAAGACTATCTTAAAATTTAAAATACATCTCTCATGTAAACATGTTTTTAAATTTGCATCATTTGGCGATATTATATTTGGCCATTTTAAATATGGTGCATTTTCCTAAATTTACGACTTTTAAGTTATATTAATGAATTTTCTGTATTTTTTTTTAATTTTTCTATCGCCTTTTATTTTTAATTTGAAATAAAGATTTTTTTGACGTAATTTACAATGTTTTCCTGCATTTAATACGCAATAGTTATAAATTGGAAAGCTTATGGAAGTCAAACATTAAAACAAAAACTCTCATGTAAATGTATTTTTTATTTTAAAATATTTGGTAATGCTTATTTCGAAACTCGGCTTATATTCGGTTACATTTGAAACAGTATGTCATTTCGCCTATTTACGGCTTTTATCAAATGTTAAATAATCGACTATTTAATTTAAGAGCTCTTTTACTGTTTACATTAGTCTCGAGTGAATATCTTTTTATGTAAAGGAAATATTACTTTTTGTGCTGTTTTAACAATTGGTAATAATTTAAAATAATAAACTTTTCTACAATATGGAAAACATACCTTTCTAAATTCTGATAATTTGAATTTAAAACTGGAATACCCCCCCCCCCCAAACGATTAAACAAATAAAAAAAATGAAGTCTGCATACCGCGAAAATTAAATATCCTCGAAAAAAAATGATTAAATTCTTATGTTTTTGCTCCTAAAAAAACTTTTTTTTGGAACGATTTTGTTAAACTTTAACATTAAATATTTGATAAGTAATTCTTCAATTTAAAAAACTGTCTGCTTTAACGTATTTATGAAAATATTCTTTATATAAATACCGATTTCTGCTGGTTTTTTTTTTTTTTTTTTTTTTTTTTTTTTGTATGGAAAGTATTTTTTAATATTAGCGAGATAAACCTCCGGTCACAAACAAATCATCGTCAGTGGCTTCTGACAGAGTTAATTAATTTTTTTTTATGGATAGATAGAAAATACAATTCGAATTTTCAAGAATGTAATGAACTGTGTGAATTCTACAATCTGTGTTACAAAATAAAATTTTCATAACCAATCACAAAACAAAAAAAAATTTTTTTGATTATTTCTCATGCATATTTTAAACTTTTTCTGTCTTTTTATTTTATTAAATTTATACATTCCGATAGTTCTGCACTAGATTTATAATTTAGCAATCAAGCAGAAAATTTCTTTCTTCTTAAAATTGCACGCGAAAGAAATTTTGGAGCACAAAGAATTCATAAGAAAAACTAATTTACTTGAAGGAAGAATAAAATTCATCTTGTTTATGTTATTATCTGCCTCATTTACAAGTATTTATATTAAAAATTGCTTCTTGCTTCTTAATCTCGTTACTTTCATATATCTTCATGAAACATTTTAAAAAACACATTTAAAAAAATTATTTGGAATTAAAGTGATAGCACTATTTCCTACACCTTGAAAGGTAAAAAATTAATAGAAATATATAGAAAATATGTAGAAAATATGTAGAAAAATATATATTTTATAATTAGAATAATTCTAAAAGTAGATATTCTATATTTTCTATAGATGAAATTATATAAAAAAAATATGTAGTTGTAAAAGTGTGTTCTACAAATGTTGAGGTGTTTCACTGCAAAAACTTGATACTGTATATACTACGGAAAAAAAAATAAAAACGCAAGCTAGAATGCGATACATCAGCGAAAAGTGGTAATACATCTAAAACATGTTTTGATTACTAACAACTACAAATGTATCAAAATACGAATGTATCAATAAAAAATAGAAATGTATCTATCAATTATAAATTATAATATTTATAATTAATTATGAAATGTAAGATAGGTTGTGAGGGAGTGTCCCTTTGTGATAAAGGCACTCTAGTATTTTTAGTGAGATCGTGACGTCAATGTTCTAACATGTGTGGCGCAAAATTGACATCTATCCTTTATCAACTTTAACTTTCAAGAGTATATGTGGCGCCCTCGAGTCTACAATTAGTTTTTTTGTAAATTTATAGCTCCGTCTTCAGTTTGAAATGTATAAAAGCTGTGAGTTGGAGTGTGTGGTGTGTTGTGAAGAGGTAGAAGCCAGCAAATTGAGATAGATCGTGTTGTGAAGCGGCAGGAGCCCGCCAATTGAGATAGATCGGGTGGTGAAGCGGCAGGAATTCGCAAAGTGAGATAGATTGTGTTGTGAAGCGAAGCAAGGTGCTCTAAAGCGAGATAGCTAGTGGTGTGAGCCGAGTTAGCTTGTGTTGTGAGCTGAGTTATCTAAGAAGCCAGCGGGTAAGAGTTATTTAATACGTTGAGTATTTTGAGAAATAAAGGTTGTTTGCAGCCACGGGCTGTTTTATTATAGATTTAACCTAGCATTTAGCCGCAACCTGCGGTGTGAGTGCCCGAGCTGAGCTTAAGCCGTGGACGTGAGTATAGACTATGATTTAATCTCTTAGTATTGTGTTTAGTGACTAGAAATCTTGAACCTAGCTCCACTTCTCATTCCCCCAGAGACATTAAATAAAGTTGGATTTTATCTTTTACTTAAGATTATGTCTTCATCTAAACAACAAAACACCGGCGGCGTGCCCAGCCACGTCACAAGGTAATGTATGAATCAAATGTTTTATTTAACATTATAATTCAATTGATGTTTTAAAGCACTCTCAGAACGTAAAGTGATAAGACAGTCTTAACCATCCCCGTAAACGTAATGTACACAAACATCAAAATGATTATTCCTATTAGTAACCTTACAGTGGGTTGCCAAATTATTAGGGACAGTCATGAAGTATAGGTTTTTTGTACAATATTAGGATATAATATGAAATTAAACACTGTTTTTATGTTTGAAAGGCTTTATTGTTATAGTTAAGTGTTTACGCAATATTATATGAGAAAAATATATATAAATACAGTCAACAAAATATAATACAGTCAATTTACCAATGTTATGTAAAGAGCATTAGTATTTGGTGACATTTCATTTCGCTTTGAGGAGTGCTTTGATGCGTATCAGCATGATTGCTATGCAATTTCTGGCACTTTCTTTTATTTTAGAGTTGTGATTCCATACATTTATTAAATTTTCGATGATTTGTACTATGGTTGTAACCATATCTTTGGCGATTTCCGCCTTAGTGATCTTCCTTAAGGTTTTTTATGCAGTTCATGTCTGTAGAATTGACAGGCGAAAGTAAAACTGGGATATTTGGGCTCCCAAAAACTTTGCAACACTTCTAGATTTATGGCAAGGTGATGAATTATGCATAAACATGAACTCTTCACCATCTGAGAACCATTCTTCAGTTTGCGACACCAGCCAAGTTTCCAGAACTTGCCTTTATTGGTCTTGTTTTATGGTTCCCTGGACAATATAGAAGCATCCAACCCCTTTAGCGCTTGTAAAACAGCACACCATTGTTTTATCAGAGTGTTTAACACTCCCTATGATGCAGTTAGGGCGGTATTTTTAGCCTGGGGGTCGCCTGACAATGTTGCTTTTATCGGCTAAAATCTCAAAAGTTCATTCATCTGAGAAACACACCTGAAAAACTTAAATATTTTCACAATTTATAAATAAATGATTTTAAATGATATAAATAATAATTGTGTTAACAAATGACCTTACTCCAGTCTTCTGTCAGTGCTTACGAGCCCATGTAAAGCGATTCTTCTTCATTGCTTTTTTCAACCGTATTTTCTTGATTGGACAATGTTCTGTCAACCCTACTTCCGCTAATCTGCGCTACACATTTCCCTTAGAAACTGGTATTCCATATTTTTGAAAGGTCTAAGTAAGGAGTCCCATACTTTTCTTTTGGTTTCCTAAACAGATATCTCGGATTTTCCTATCGGTATGTAGATTTGTTATGCGTTTTCTTCCATTTTTACCTTTCTGTTTAAGCAAAAGTGGCTAGTTTTTGTTCAGATTTATTTTTATCCTGTTGACTACTGACTTGAAAACTCCAGTAAAGTCTGCTATCTTCGTTTGGGAATGAATCTTATGCAGGAAAAGGGTTTTTACTTCAGATTTTTTTCCTAGGGAACAAATCAACCCCTTGACCCCTACTGAAATCAATAAAAATATAAAATAAATTAATATTGTAAGCAATTTTTCAAAAAACAAACATTTAATCAATAAAAGAAAGATAATACTCGCATATATTTCTTAACTTTTCCAAAAAAACCCAAAAGAATTTTGTTTAAATTAAAGAAAAGCATCTTCCACTATCTCATGTGTAACAGACTCCGCGTCTCTCCCGTTATTAAAATATTTATAGAAAACAAACAAACCTTTTAACATACCAGAAGTACTTAAAAGTATAATTATAGAGGTATTAACAATGGTAAAATACAATTCTGCAACATTTAAACCACTTAGAGTCGCTGCCAAACACACACGAAGTATAAAACTTGCAAAAAATAAGATTGTCCCTAATAATTTGGCAACCCACTGTATACTCGAAACTTTTCTTATTTAATAACAATATAATGATTACATTATTAGACTTTGTTTACATCTGCGATTACATCTGGCAAAAATCTGTTACAGAAATTATTGATATTAAAAGTTTCAAAATACTGCTATTTTAAACTCGTCCTAAAGATGTTAAATAGGAATTTGAATAATTATAATTGAAAACTTTTCGTCAACTACTATTAAAAAACGAAAAGAAAAACAACACGATTTATAAATAATTTCAAAATATATCTACATCACAAAAAATAAAATTGCATATAATTTATACAGGATGAGTCATAAATATCGAAACAATTGGCTATCTCCTTTAATATTGTCCCTAGACCCATACTTCCAATTGCAAAGTTTCATAAAAAAAATATTAATAATAAATTTTTATACGGCCCCCAGAGCATAAATCTTCCAATTAGAAATTTTTTCTTTATCCATTCCTGAATTGAACAACAACAAAAAAAAAATTCATCTTGATATCTTCAAAACTCAGAGAGTTATGGCAATTTCAATAAATCATTGATTTCAAGGGATCCGACACAAATTAAAATGCATGTAATTAAAGAAAGAATGTTGCTGTAATGGGTTCAGGAAACATTTATTTTATTTATTTATTTATAAAGTTAGAATTTCGAATACTTTGTGATGGTTAACCATATAATTTGTAAGCATTATCACACCAGAAGACTTCTTAATAAAATATTTTTCTTTTCAAAAAATTTAGAGTAAATTAAAATTGTTATAACTCAAAATATTATTTGTCGCGTTGAATTTTTTTCTTTTGATTAAATGAAAATGTCTAATTTTCAATTTTTCCTCAGCATTTTAAATAATATATTTTTTTTTAATAAAAGTACTTAAAATAACAATATAAAAAAGAGATGCAATTTTTTGTAAACAAATCATATTTTTAAAAGTAAATTTTCTGAGCTAAAAACTTCTTTCGGCTCTTTGGGCTTATTTTTTTTTTTCCTGAGATGTTAAAAAAACTATTGAACGCGCGGGATTGTTACCGTAACCGACGGTTATTGACGGTTATTAAGAGTTTAAAAATGAGAAATACTGAAATAAAAACAATTGATGCAGAAAAGTGCATTTAGTTTTAAACAAAGATGGGCTCCTAACGTTTAAATGCTATTTAAAAGTTTCAAGGTGATTAACTGCGTACTGTATAGTTTCGATTTCGGATTTTGTTTAAGTTTCGCCATTCTCAATTTTTTTAATTACTGTTTAAATGCGTCAGTTGATTTAAACCTCATTTTTTATCGCGTCTATACTATAGTTCTGTATTTTAAAGTATATTGTTGACCAGGTTCCTTTTAAACGCATTCGCTAAAGATGTAGGCTGTGATCCATTATAATAAAATAAATGGTTTTTAAGAACTTTGTTTATTTGAAGTAGAGTTATAAAAATTAAATAATTTCTTACAGAAATAGTTAGGGATGGTGCCTGTAAGCATTTTTTAAGAGACTTTCTTTACATGACTGAGTTCGTGAAGTGAGGGCGAGGCAATTAATTCCTCATTCATAATTCACACATTGGCATCATAGAATTGGCGACAAGGAGCATATGAAAAGTGAATGATATCATATCCATGAAATTTTCTGTTACGATTTAAACAAGTAAGATGATTTTGAATTTAACCCTCTAAGCGTTTGTCCTGTAAAATTCCGTACGCTAAGCTCCAGGTTTCACTGCAATATAAGCAATGTTTAAGATAATATAATTCTATAAATTTAATGAATTTTCAAAGCATTGATGAATGATTAAGACTCTCAAGGATTACATTTATATTCCTAAATAAGATTTTTTATGCAATATTGAAAGAATCATATTTTATTAGCATTTAAAACAAAATGCAGAGAAAACAACTTTACAATTTTACCCATTTGCAAGACGCTTGGAGGGTTAATGCAGGGCAACCAGAAATGGGCAGTCCTAAAAAATACGCCAAAAAGAATTCGTGCCAAATCGTACGTTAGAGCTCTGTTTTGGGAGAATTTATGAAAGACACAATAATGCCGCATGCACAAGGAAAGATTATTAGGTAACGAATAAGTTAGAATCACAATTAAGCAGAGAGAAAAGCGATTTTACTGACCGCAAGCAACGCATATTTTTATTCTTTCTTTTATTATTTTTAGCGAAGGCGAAAATTCATCTAAAGGAAATCTGTTTATCTGAGAAACGTTTTAATTATAAAGCAGATGTTACACATGTTTTCTTTCTTTGCTTTTGAAGAAAAGTTATTGTGGGATCGAAATGAAACGTTAACATAAAATAGCTATTTAATTAAAGATTAGCTTTAACTGTAATTTATAAAAATGTATAATTTAAGAAAACTATATGTGATTCTACATCACATATATCACCCCTTTCACAGACGAAAAAAAATAAATGTACATGGAGGGAGAAAAATCAATTTTCATATGCTCATAGAAGTAATAGTGCGTAAAATGCTCATGAAAACAAAAAATTTTCTAAATAAAGTAAAAAGCAACTGAACATCTCTCTAAGTAGGCAACCATCCCAAATAAAAGTATATATACATCATGATATAAATATATTGGTACCATAAATTTTGTCATACACATGACATCATATATTGTTTCTATTTAGAAACAGCTGCAGCTTTATTAATAAGATTTGTGATCACTCTTCAATTTGTCTTATTTAGATAAGGACCTGTATCAAAAACGTGCACATACAAATAAAATAAATATCAGGTTTAAGCCCACAGGTCACTTACCAATTGGCAATAAATTCCAAAATGTTTGTAACAAGAAACATTAAATATGTGTATTGATCAATACAATAATAATAGCAAAATACTGGAGTAATATAATGCAATTAAACACAAAACATAATACACAAATAAACAAAAACATAATGTAAATAGAACGATTAAAAATGTCCATAATAATGAAAAATAGGAAATTTTGAAATTTCCATTATTTTTTAAAGTTTACAACATAAATTTTACTACAAACTTATATCTGAGATGAGAGTTCAAGAAATGCTAGACAAGCAACATATGGAAAAATTCTTTTGAAAAACTGTCGTTGACCATTTACTTCCATGTGATAACAACGTTCCTAAATGTATAGCTTCTAATTTTTTTGTCTTTTTTTTTCAATACCCAAACTAATGATTTTTTTTTATAAATTTAATTCTTAAATTTAGAATCAATGTTGCATTATATGACATCTGAAACGGTATTTTAGTGTAACATGAGAAAAGAAATCCTCGTAAAGAATTCGGTATCTTCCCAAAAATACTTTTATTCAAAAATAATTACTGGTAAGTGGGAGACACTGAACTTTCGTGCAAAAGTGTAAAAAGTCCAGAACTGTGGGAAAGATGTATGGAAATGTAATATGGAGACCTATAAATTAACTTCAATTTAAGAAAATACCGGTATTAAGACCTCTAAAAGATATGCATTAACCACTAAAGCAAACGTATAATAGCATCTTTGCTTATAAAAAAAATACAATATATCTTCACTTCATATCGTTTGAACAGAAGTGTGAAAACATTGACAGGTATGCAATTTTAAATAACACCTTGACTGTCGTATATCACTCATCGTTATATACAAAATGACTAAAGTGTAATATTTTTTTTTAATGTGGAAGTACCCTGTACAAATTATAAAAGGATGAGTATTGAATAAAAGTGAATAAGTGTGTGAATTTTAGTCTATATATAAAATTTTGCACCTTGCTAGAATTTTAAATAAAGAAGGAGTAAGCTCCGCTACATGTGTAAGTATTCATTGGCTGAAAAGGAATCTTAATGATCGTAAATGTAGTGTGAAGTACTAATGTATATCATGCTTACCCAAATGAAAATAAAGAAATGTGGAGAAGTGAATGCCAATGATATCTAATTACCAACAAATGTTATGCACAAAAGTG
Organism: Maratus speculifer; assembly: GCA_964019185.1. NCBI lineage: Eukaryota > Metazoa > Arthropoda > Arachnida > Araneae > Salticidae > Maratus > Maratus speculifer. Next base: position 119,103,086 of record OZ025291.1, read on the forward strand.
TATATATCCATATAAATTATGCGTAAAGAGTAATGAAAGTCATATGTGTAAACGGGAGAACATGGGATAGTGCAAATGGGAAGGCAAAAAAAAAATCTGACTGGATTAAATCATCCATAATCTAAACAAAAAGTGTAAAGAAACGACTTATGTATTGAAGATAATAACCAATATGTTATAAAAAAACTTCACAGAGGACCGATAATTGAACAATTGCATATCTAAATGTACATGTATGTGAATAACTTCATCTGCATAGCATGCCGCAAAATATATATACCTTTGTAAACTACCATTGTAAAAAAAAAAACTTTGTATAAAAACATTGTAATTGCTGCTTGCAAAGAGAAGTTGTATAAAAAGTGAGTCAGTTGCAAATATCCACAAGTATATCAAAAGAAAAAAGAACTTTGTAAAAATTTCACCACTGTAATATTGATACACCAGTGAACATTCTCATTAACACTGTGTGTAAAGAAAAGTGCAATTGATAATTAAACAGACCTACTAAGAAATAGAGTAGCTACATCGAGTTAAGACAAAATAGATGTGCAATTTTGTATCTATCACGAAAGATACAATTAAAGAAAAATAAATTGTGTAAACATGCATTTAAGATTCACCGCAGAAGTCTTACGGATAATTAGGGCTTAACCACCAGAAGAAAAACTATCAATAAATCAAAAATGTGAAATTTCAAATCATTCATCTATTCCTGAGCTCACGAAACAGTTGAATGAAAGAGAATCCAAGATATGAACAATGCCCGAAAAATGTAAATCATGAAAAGATTGAAAGTAATCTTTAAATAACAATGTATTAAAATGTGTATACCATATGAAAAATAAAAAATATACGAAAGAATAGTGTATGTAAAAAAATATAATAATTAATGCTTTACGTTTTTTTATGAATAAAAAAAGCTAACAATGTAAACAATGCTGTGTAAAGGAGCGGAGAAATCCAAGTATCACATGAAGGTAAATAACAAACATGTAAATAACTAAATATACTTGAAATAGCATACCTGAAGAAGTGTTGAATATTTATGTTATATTTTAGAGTGAATGAAAGCTTGTTTTGCTTGAAATAAAATTTTAATGTATTACAGCAAGTGGAAAAAGCATGGTGATTTATGTCGAAAAACTTCTTGTAAGCACGGTTATGTGCGATGCAGTTAATGCATCTTGAAGCATTTTTACAATTATCTGAAGTGTGTGATTCACCACAATTAGCACATGCCAAATCATATGCACAAAATTTTGCCAGGTGGCCCATTTGTTGGCAATGAAAGCAACTTTTTATGTTATTAAATGGCCTGACAGTGTAGTCAACAGAATTAATATTTAATTTTCCATGTTGAATTAAGAGATCAGCTATCCATGATGTAACACTAATTGTCCAGTTATATTTTAATCCCTGTCTTAATTTTATGCTTTCTTTCAAAGTTAATGGAAGGAATGGTACTGCCAATCTTTTCATTTATAGATATCATAATATCTGGTATATTGTCCTATGTTGACCTATATTGTCACCAAGACACAACAGAATTATTTTTGTGCAGTCAGATAAATCTCTAACTTGATTTTTGTGCTCACATAAATTTAGGATGTAATCCGGTATTGAAATAAGATCAGTATTTTTGTTTTTTGATAATTTAGAGTTATTTGTACCAGAATTTATGTGTGTTTCAGATTCAGCTTTATCTAGAAATTTAGCCAAATCTTTCCCATTAGAATTACATTCCTTATCTTTAATAACATTAAGGGGTTCATCCAATTTAGATTCATGAATGTCGCATTGAATAGCTATCTCATTATGCATAGACTGTTTGGACGAGTTCAGTGTTCTTACTTTTTCGAACAACAGCTCATTTAACCTATGTAACTGGTCGTTATTTTTTTGTAAAACAGTCCACTCAAATTGAACACTACTCACATAATCACTTAAAATATTAAATTTTAATTCAATTTCTTTTTGATAGGAATTAAATTTTGTCATGAGTTCTGGATTAGTCTCATTTAAAATAGGATCAATTAATTTCTGAACATCCGAAACAACAGATTTAGAATATCTGTTAATAGATTCCTTTAAACTACTCAAACATGAAATCTCAAAAGAATTAGAATCTAAACCAATTATTTCAGAATCCCTATTAGATTTAGAAGACATTAGCTGTTTTGCATCAGGTCTTAACTTAAACACAACAGATGGATCTTGTGTCAATTTACGTGACCTTTTTTTAGTCATTATAAACAATTTATATCCTAAATTATAAAAATACGAAAATAAACAAACGAGCACAGTATCAGATTATTAAAAAAAGTGGACCTATCTACAATGCAATATAATGAAAGCAGCCATATGTAAGAATATTTTTAAATAGATGCTAAAAATTTTAAATAAATGTCTATCCATAAACTAATCAAAATTGTGGTTTACATTTATAAAAAGTGAAAAAGCATGAAAAAAATCTCAATATTTATTTAAATATTGGAAAATTGGACTCTCTCTAACGAAATATTTTTGCAAGTGGCTGCAAATAGAAAAAACAAACAATGGAAATATATGTATAAAAAGTAGAGCTCCCGATTATACGTTTATACGTGTATAAGTATAATACGTCTTATACGAAATACGTATTTGCAATACGTATAATACGGCATCGGCAGTTATACGTATTACACAAAACAGCATATACGGTACATCGTATATACGGATTTTACTCAAGCGGTTAAACGTTTAAACGTTTTTCGTTCAATGTATGAAATTTGATGTTTCAGTATTTTTTTGTGGATTAGAGACATTGAGAAATATCCAGTTATGTATCCCCATCGCGATTCTTTGTTCAAAGAACTACGATGTGTTTACTTAACTACCACTTGTTATGCAAGTACTTAAAAAAATCTGAATATTTCCTCAGTTTAGATTTTTTTTTTCCAAAAAACTAAGTTATTCATTATAAAATGTCTTACATTAGTTGTGGGTAGAATCAAACTAATCTTTGAATAATCTGCGGTGCTGTACTTAGTTTTTTTTATATTTTCTTGTATATTTAGAAGAAGAAAGTATTTATTTCGGGAAAACTTTCGACAGGTTTACACGTTTTAAGGGTAAGAGAGTCCGAAAAACATGTTTTTACAAAATATCTGCCTGTGAGTTTGTGAGTCTGTGACTTTTTCTGTCTGTATGACATGAATTTTGTGGGTGTTCTATCTCAAGACCTAATACACAGAATTAAGTAACATATATGGGAGAGACTGGGGCACATGTGAAAATGGGGCATATAAGAACATTGTCATTTTTCACTAGTTATTATATTTTTTTTATTTCAAAAAATTACCAAAGATGGGAGCACCTATAGACCTATGGAAATTTTTTTTGAAATTCTTCGACATTTTGTTTGTCCCCAGGAGCCAAAATACTGCTTACTGAACTCAAAAATAAAATCTCCAACTTGATAAAAGAATAATTTTATTTATTTATTCTTTTTTTTTTATTTAACATATACTATGGATACTAATAAATATTTATGATAATTTTTATTTTTAAAATTGAGAAATATTAATGATTTGTCAATTTAACTCTTGTGGGAATGTGGGACACTTATGAAGAGTCTAGTTGGGGCAGATCTGAATACGTCATTAAATTGCCCAATAATCATTCAGTGATTCTGTTCCTTTTAGTTAATTTCGTGAAAATAATGCCAGCTCCACTATCTATATTTTTATAGAAATAGAAAACATTTCTATCATATAAAGTTGATTTTGTATAGGAACTTCTACAAACACAACTGTCAGCAAACACATAAAAAGCAACAAGCTCTTTACGTTCAATTGTTATTTAAATAAATTTCATGTTTTCTAAATTTCAATAAATCCTATATATTATTTTATTTAACAGTTTTCAATACTATTTTTTATGCATCATTAATGCAAAAAATATTACGTTTAATAACTTTCCAAATTTTTCTATTTCATTTGTTGCAAACTTGTAGTATTAGTTTACTTCCATTTCTAAAACAGCTATTTTATTTGGTGTTTTGAAAATAGATATCTATATTAAGAAAATAAAATTTTTAAACTTATAACTACCGTGAAATCTCCATTATTGACTCCCCCCCCCCTTTCTTTTAAAAGCAAAAGAAATTAAATTTGGAGGAAGCTTATAAATGTAAAACAATTTTTTATCCTTAATTTACAGGCAAATATAGGAATGAGAATCTTTCGCCTTTTGGTAGATTTCCTATAAATATTATCCAAATGCCCCCTCCCTAAAATCTCCCTTAACCAAAAAGCCCTAAGCAAAACTTAAATTCTTTAATTATTTTATCAAGTTTACTTCTTTAATTTTTTTGTTATATTGCAACAATATTTTATCAATTATCTAACCCTCCCCCCCAAATCTACTTCTTTTTATTTTATAATATTTTGCTTAAACATATCACTCAGAAATCAAATAAATATACATATATTTCTTTATGGTGACTTACAGATAGTACAGATAGTCTTTAACAGATAGTACAACTAATGATTAAGGTAACATATGAAAAAGATTATAAAAACATGTCAATTTTTTTTTCTTGTGTTCACATGTTTCCCTTATGTGTTTATAACTGCCCTTTCGTTGGGGCACATATGAACTTTTTTTTTTAATTCAATAAACTATTAAGAACAGTAAGAAGAACTGTAAAGGTAATTTAAACAATGCCATGCGTAAAAAAAAAGTTATGTTTACTATATTAAGTAGTTTTGCTTACAGAAATTAACCCAGTTATGAGAAAAAGCTATGTTTATGTGAACTGTTCACATGTATCCCAGTCTCCCCTATATATTCATGTAATCCCTGGTAGAAATTGTTGCTGATTAGTTTTGTGTGTAAATCGTTCAACAGGTGGCTCTACTTTGCTTCTTTTATTTACGATTTCTGCAATAGCTCTATCTCTAGAATTAATGCACGGATTTTCATTAAATTGAGATTCAGTTAATGCTTTGTATGAAGTGATTCTATGTATGTTTTGATGAGAATGTCAAGATTATAAAAATGAAATTTCGTTATACATTAACAGAGTTTTAGCTAACATTAAATATTATCTCCATGGAGAGAATAGCATTACGCTCGGGTGCAATCTTGAGTGTAAAACAATAAGTGAATGAAGAATGTTTAAATAATTAAAAAGAAAAAACTAAATTTAACAAGAATTCCCAATAAATCGGAAACATTTATACTCTCATTCTTTGCTCAAAAAAGTGTTTAATTTTGCTGGTTATTTACGATGGATACAATTTGTACACATTACCTACACAAAATGTAAAATAACGTGGTATCTAAGCTCATTACCATGAGATGAACAAAAAAAAATCTAATTAAATTCAAAGTACAATGTTGCAAAACATTTTTGCAATTCACGGTAATAACTATCTATTTTGAAAATAGATATTTCACTGTTAGTGAAACATCTATTTTGAAAATAGATATTTAACTGTCGGTGAAACGAGATTGGCGAATCAGGAGTCTGATATTTTGTGAAATTTTTGCAAACTGATTTAAAAAATATGCGCTTTTCATTGCTCGATCTTGTATATTTAAGACATACTATACGGATTCCTGTCGTAACGCCACTGATTTCCAATTTATTCTTAATTCAGTGACATAAGACTGATGAAGATCAATATTTAAATTAGATACGATACATGGAATATGCGTATACATTAAATATACGTATTCTAAATATACGTTTAACTGATACGCCTTATACGTATCCGGATACGTTTAAACGTATATTTTAAGGCAGCGGTTCCCAAACTTTTAAACTCGCGGAGCCCTTTTTGAGAAGAATTTCTGAGGCGGAGCACCTGAACCGAACGGTACTCTGTGGTTTACAAATTATTGTTTTTTATGCCTATGGAGCAGAGAAAAATCTTCTGGATAAAAATCCAGGCCAATAATTTACAACATTGGACTAAGGTCCTAAGTTTTGACCTTCCCCGATACAGAAATACTGAATTCATAATTGAAATTTTAAAAATAAAATTTTCTATTATATAACTCTTTAACAGTTTTATTTAATATTACTATTGTTGGATACAATAAAATAAAAATAAGGATTAAACCCCTATTTTTTTAATTAAAATATCTAACTTGTTTAACCCTTTCGGCACAGGTAAAATCTGTTAGTAAAATGAGAAATTATCGATTGACACCGGAATTCACAAACGCAATTTTTAGATATTTTGAATTCCTTAATTTAAGATTTTATTGTAAAAGAAAAATTTTACTAAAATATTACTGGTGCCATTTGCAAGTTTGGAATTAGGTATCCCAGAACAGGGCACAGTGTGCCGGAAAAGGATAGTTAAGATATTTCCTTCAAATACAACAAAAGTTATAGTTTAAAATTTGTGATTTCTGAAAGCTTTTAGTAACGAGAAAAACAAACTCTTTTTTTTACCCGAGCGATGTTCAATTAATACTGTTTTGGGGTTAATGACACCCATTTTTTTTAATAAGAAATATTATTTTCAGATTTCCAGAAAAAACTCGGAATTAAAGATCAAAATGGTAACCATGTTCGGATTGCATTCCCACTGCATTGGGGCTTACGTAAAACTATTATTATTTATGGCGAAAAGCACACACACAGAAATAAAGGTAAGTTGTACAGTTTTCGTTTGCTGAGAGACACTTCTGTATATTTCCAGTAGGCTACTCGCGAAAAAAGAAGAAAATGCATAGTTCCGTCACCCATCATTAATTTTGTAACACGTTTTCGCTAGTCCCGCCTACCCGTAATACAATCATGCGATTATGGAACATTTTTTCGTTCTTCAGTTTCCCGTACTTCTATACATCCATCGAAAATGAATCGCCTCTCAGCTTCTTTCTTTTTTGAACCATTTTTAAAAAATACATTTAGACGTAGTCATTCTTTTAGTGTTAACCCTTTAACGATCAAAACATTTTCATTGCTAAGATGTCGAAATAAATGAGTGACACCGGTAATTAAGAACAGATGTATTTCTAAATAAGGAAACGTGATTTTTCACATACATAATAAAAAGGATATTTTTAGATAAAAATACCGGTGTCAGTGTTGCATATCGGAATTAAAATTTTGTGATTTCGTGGCGAAACCAATGAACGTTAAAGGGTTAAATGGGCGCGGCAAAATCTATACGCTCTATTGTTAAATGCAGCGTTGTTAACCCCTTGGGGACGAACGACAGGTATACATGCTGCAAAAAGTCTTAAGAATTCTTGTTTATCCCCACCAGTAAAATTTTACTGTAAAATTTGCCTAATTTAATCAAAGCTTTTTTTCGATTTAATAAGGCACAGATTTCTGTTTTTAAAAGCCGGTGACAAAACATTCAAAGTTTCGTAAAAGACTCCCATCGCGAAGGGGTTAACTTTTTTGAATATTTTATTTAAAGTATTTGGTTATTAGTTATAATTTTGAAAGAAAGTTTCTTTCGTCATTGTTTTTGCCTCAAAACAGCTATGCAATTAAAAAATACACCTGTTGAACAAACTGAAACCAGTAGCAAAACTTTACTAACACAAAGGGATACATAAATGAGATTAAATTTCTAGTATGGCGGGTACTCATTGACAAAAAGTCTAAGCAAGGGGAAGAACTGAGCAAAATTTTAAATTCTTAATGTGATGACAAATGTAAAGAATATATTTTTTGAAATTGCTGTAGACTTATTTCTTATTGGAAAATGTGGCAGAGACCAATTAAAAGAAAATTTTAAAAAGGGGTTGTAAAGGGATAGAAGTTGCTAAAAAATGCGTTTTGATCAATGTAAATTGCTTATAAAATTGAATACAATTATGTAAAACAGCATAAAAAATTAAAAAGAAAACTAAGAAATTATAAAAATAAAATAAACCGTTTAAAGCAATTAAGGTTACAAAAAGAAAGAATCTATATACAAAACGTATATAATTATTAAATGAATTTAATGAGGGGTTTATTGAATGATAAAAGAAACAAAAAGGGGGCATTTTATTCGACAAACGATGCTGTACAATGAAAAATAGTATAGAAAATTTAAATATACAAATAACATAAACAGATTAAAGAATTTAATTTATATATCTAAAAAGAAATAAATATTCACATTCCACAGAAATGTCATATGAATCTAATGAGGGGCTGTAAATGATAGAAGATGCAATAAAAATATGCTACAAAGCGACAAATATTATTTTACTATGAAATACAGCATAAAAAATTTTAAATAATTAAAAATTAATACAAATAACATAAACAGGTTAAAAAAATCAGGATATAAAAATAAAAAGAAATATATACACACATTACACACAAGTGAATTTAGTGAAGGATTTTAAATGATATAAGATTTTTTAAAAAAAGACGTTTTGACAGACATTATTTTAAAAATTAAATAGAATTTTAAAACTAGGATAAAAGATTTAAATAAGTAAAATTTAATAAAAGTAAAATAAACAGTTTAAGAAAAATTTAAATTCCGAAATTAAAAATAATACAATATGCAATATATACAAATATAAATGCCGATAGTTTATTTTGCATAAAGTTTGACGAACAATAAAATATAGAAGTTTAGTGTGAAAAAATGTGCTTGATTTATTTTGCACAGTTTTTTTTTTTATATCTGGTGCAATTTTCGACAACTGTAAGCGAATATCCGAGTCTGGATTTAACCTGTTACAATATTTTGTTTTAATATTTGTGTAAGTGGAGAATTCAATTTTACACAGATATGTCGTTGAAAATGGGAGTAAAAATAATTTTTCTCCGTCTAACAAGATTTTGTACTTATCTGTTAAATGACACTAAAATTCAGTAATACCTTGCTTTGAAAAGAGATTACTAGATCGTTTTCAGATGTTAAACCACTGAGATCTGCATTTTTCTCAGAGTTTAAGCTGTGTGATTTTGTTTTTACATTGAATGAATTTAGTACCCATTTAAAATCGTCCAGCATCTTATTTTGAGCAGCTGGAAAGTCATGCTCAAATGTATCTATTAGAGACGACCTTGAATACTTTTCTGAAAATTTGTTCAGAAACTTGTCACTAAACAAAAAATAAATAAGTATAAACATATGAATAGGAGAAGCTCCAAAGAGCAAAACTATTCTCTCTTTTGTTGGGCAGCAGTATTAACAGCACTGTAGGACCTTTTCTGTTTCGATTCATGTTGTGCATTCGATTCAGAATACTATTTCTTGTAGCTTATTTTAAATTGAATTTTTAACGCACATTAAATGCATAAACATAAAATAAAACAATTTAAACCAAAAATATTATACAGAAAATAAGTACATGTATAATGCGAATATTTTAATAACTTTGAAGTGTATTGTATTTTTTCAATCCTGTTATAGATATATTTATTTTTTACACACATGGACAAAAATTCTTACATGCATTTGAAAATCTTTCACTTGCAATATACTAAATTTTTTCATGTTCTGTTTATTCTTCTGGAACTCCGCGGAGCCCCTGGAAAGTTCAGGCGGAGCCCCAAGGGCTCCGCGGAGCACACTTTGGGAACCTCTGTTTTAAGGTATCCGTATAGCAGAAAAACGTATTATACGGATATACGTTTATCGTTTAAACGTATAGCTGACATACGTATCCCATCGCGAGCACTAATAAAAAGGTCTTAAAATAAATTAGAAAGGGGCAAATTAGTCACTTTAGTTAAGACGATTATTTCTTTTAATGCACTGTTCATATTCTATATGAAACACAAAAGAAATATCATAATAACTATTAAGGAATTTATGAAATGTTTTTTTTTTTTTAATTGAACACTCCTAAAATTGAAGTTGTTATTAGCTAATATAATTGACGAAAATAATGATTCATACTCTATCTTATATTTTTTTTTTCTTTCTTGCAGTATAGACTGTAAAAATAATTCTACTTGAATAGATATAAACAATGCACACACTTTAAAAAATATTAAGATGTTAGATAGGTTTAATTACGCAACTAAGAACATGGCTAGTCTTTGCACAAATAAAAACAATCTCCCAATAAAATTACTTTACAAACAATATAAAGCACAACTTACCTTTAAAGTGAAAAAAAATCAGGAAAGAAAAGTAGAATAAAATGTAATAATATATTTTAGACACATGAATTTATAATTCGACTATGCATGGAGCATTATTATTATTTATGCTATGTGCATATGGCATGTGATTCAAATGATAAAATTTTATTTATCTGAAAATGAACCCAATGTCAATAATATATGAAGGTGCATACATCCTTATTGAATAACTAGTATTCAAAAGTATCTTTCTCTGTATTGTTTCTTTTATACAAACCTCATATTAAAAAATAATGGTTGCAACCCGACAACATCATGCCTTATTTTTTTATACGATAAACAGGCTTATATCAGATGCACCATTTACTTACCTAGAACTTTTTCATCTATATGGCAATATAATATAAAATTTATGAAAAATAAAAATAAATATATGTCAATTTATAACACGTCAAAAATAACTGTATTAAAAAAATAAACAAAATATAGTCATTAACTAATGATGGAAATTATAAAAATACTTTCTTTAAAAGTAATAAACTGTCTTGATATTTCTCAAACGACTTTCAGCAAAAAGTGCACAGAAATAAGTACTTAGAAATTTAAAAAATATAATTTTATCATACTATCGTTTGTACCATAGTTTTTTAAATAGCAATTGTAAAACTGTGGAATGTTTCAAGACGATCTAATATCATTTATAAATGTTCTTATTTAAAGAAAGTCAATTAGAGCACAGAAAAAATAATACATAATAAACTAAAAATGGTTAAAAATTAGTCAACATAATTTTTTTTAAATAAAAATATCACGTAATTAAAATAGAGACTGAGATTTAACTAATTAAATATAAAATGCATACACTTTTTCATATTTGCAATTTATGCTGTAAATGTTTATCAATGTATGTTTTCTTCACTCATTTTCTTTTGAACATTCCACTACTATAAATTAACTCGTAACAGTATTATCGTGAAAAATAAACGTCTAACATCGCACAAAATTGAAGGCACAAAATTGATCAATGCTGTACTTTGAAGATTTTTTAAATAGTATAGCGCATGTAACTATTTTTGTGAAGAACATCGGTGTCAGCATCCAGAAAATCTAAAGAATAAATCCAATGTGAAAATCATATTATCGACGTATGACGAATAATTTAAACGTCAAACATGAAATTCTGTGTCACTTTAGTAAAGAGCAATCGTAGACTTGTCTCTGAAGTAAACAACTAAGTTGAAATAAAAAGTACTATGTCAGTCAACGAAGGTAATCGGTTGAGCGGAGATTAAGGCCCCTGTCCTCGCTCGAGGAAACGCTCGCGAGCTAATGCTATTCCTATGGGGAAGCATTTTTCTAATAACTCTTTCGCATTTTGACATTTTTGAATAATTTTTTTTTTCATTTGACATCTGAGGTGCATGCCGACAGCGCACCTTTATTTTTTCGAGTTTGGCTGCAGATATTTTTTACAAAGTTAGTTTCACTTTCAAAACCGGTTTCGAAACTGAAAGTGCTTTTTAAAAAATATATCTGCAACCAAAATCGAAAAAGTGAAAACGGTGCACTGTCGGCATGCACCTCAGCTATCCAATGCAAAAAAAATTATTCAAAAATGTCAAAATGCGAAAGAATTATTAGAAAAATGCTTCCCCATACGAATAGCAATAGCTCGAGAGCGTTTCCTCGAGCGAGGACAGGGGCCTTAAGTAAGAGTCACAGATCGCCTATCGCAGATTCTTAGGCCTACATAGGTGGGGGGAGACCTTTAACGAGCAGAAGCGATAACACCGAGCATCTCGAAACGTCCCGATCAGAAGAATCCCTTGCTCAAATAAAAGAGAAATCGGCACTATAATCCAACTCCATGAGGTCCATCAAGAAAAAATCCGGCAGCAACGATTCACAGGGGCATAGGCATTTCACACAACAGTCTGTGAACTAGGGGGGCACGTAAGTACTGCAAAATTAATGTAAGGCAAATAATCCATGATCCACAAACATAAGCAAGCAGGACTTATCTGAAGAGGAAATAGTCCTTCGAAAATACTTGAAGACAAACGTTAATAATTCACATTTATAGTATTCAGGCAAATAAATAGTCCGGAAAATAATCTGGCAGGCAAATAACAGCAGGCACCATCCCTCGATGTTTGAAAAAGTTGCGAATGCCTGGTGTAGGCACCAAGTTTCTATACTATAGTTCTGTATTTTAAAGTATATTGTTGACCAGGTTCCTTTTAAACGCATTCGCTAAAGATGTAGGCTGTGATCCATTATAATAAAATAAATGGTTTTTAAGAACTTTGTTTATTTGAAGTAGAGTTATAAAAATTAAATAATTTCTTACAGAAATAATTAGGGATGGTGTCTGTAAGCATTTTTTAAGAGACCTTCTTTACATGACTGAGTTCGTGAAGCGAGGGCGAGGCAATTAATTCCTCATTCATAATTCACACATTGGCATCATAGAATTGGCGACAAGGAGCATATGAAAAGTGAATGATATCATATCCATGAAATTTTCTGTTACGCTTTAAACAATTAAGATGATTTTGAATTTAATACAGGGCAACCAGAAATGGGCAGTCTTAAAAAATATCCCAAAAAGAATTCGTGCCAAATCGTACGCTAGAGCAATTCATCTAAAGGAAATCTGTTTTTCTGAGAACCGTTTTAATTATAAAGCAGATGTTACATATGTTTTCTTTCTTTAGTTAAAAGTTATTGTGGGATCGAAATGAAACGTTAACATAAAATAGCTATTTAATTAAAGATTAGCTTTAACTGTAATTTATAAAAATGTATAATTTAAGAAAACTATATGTGATTCTACATCACAACGTCAATTTCAAATTCTTTCATTGTGCAGTGACTCACATATAGACATTTTGTAAAAGCATATTTTTCGGTATCTCTGAGCCCTAAAACGTGTGAATCCGTCGAAAGCCGGAATTCAAAATTTTCATGAATCCAATACTTTCTTCTTGTAAAGATAGAAAAAAGTAAAAATAGGTTTAAAACCATCATAAATTCTGAAGCTGAATAGTAAAAAATAGATTTTTAAAAATATTTATATGTAATTTATTAAAATATATTTCCAATGATTCCGTTAATAGAAGTGTCATTATCGCTATAACTATTTTTAAAAAACTTATTGCCTTCGGCAATAAGTTTTTAAGACACTTTTAATGAGAGTTTAATAAATATTATTTAACTAGCGGCCTTCGCCCGCTACGCTGGTCGGTTTATCTAAAGAAATCTTGAAGAAGTAGTTAGATAAGGTTCAGACATACATTAAAAAAAAAAAAAAGCAAGTCGATCATTCAAAAAACGTTGGGAAATATCAAATATTTACTGTAATTTTTTAAGAAAAACAAAGTTTCGAAAAAAAAAATTAAATCGAAAAAAAAATTACACTGACATATTAATGCAAGGAAATTTTCCCAGAGAGAAAATTCGCCTTGAATACAATATTTCAAATTCTTTTAATTGCTTATAGGCGTTAATGCCAACATAGTGAAAAAAAATTCCATGCTGGGAATCGAACCCGGGCCATCAGTATGGCGCACTGACGTTCTACCGACTAAACCACATGGAACGACAGCCAGCTTGAAACTTTCTCATACTTAAGTAGACTGGCGAAAACATAACGATAGCGCGTTTTAAAATCGCACAGTGACATCTATTGGATTTTATATGTAGTAAAAAACGTTATGTACTAAAAAACGTGAGCAGCGCACCTAATAGTTTCTTTTGTTTCTTTTTGTTACTTTTTTGTCTGTTGTCCGATTTTGATGAAACAAAGCCTATACACTGCCCGGGAGTGTGCATTCTTCATTAGTGAAAACCGCATAAAAATCCATTCAGTAGTTACGAAGATAACCTCGAACAAACAGACAGACAGACAGACAGACAGACAGACAGACAAAAAATTCAAAAAAATTTTTTTTGTGTTTCATTGGTTTTCTTTTATCGCCCTGACTCCATTTTTGTCAATTATCTTCAATGTACAGACACACCGGGTCCTACTGTTTTATTATATGTATAGATTTAATAACACTTTTAATAGGTGTTTAATAAGACGATCCGGCCAGTGGGTCGTGCCAGTTACGAGGTTGGCGTCAAGCTCGAGATATTCAGACATCTAGCATATTTCAAGGAATTTTAAAGCAAAAATCTATACGCTTTTATTTTATATCTAAAAGTTAAAGTGTGTGGAAAAAGTGTCTTGGATCGACGTTTAACAATACGTAAATTTATAGTCGATCCCTAAATTGTACTGCAAATGAACTGATATCGCTGCGTTCAGAGGTATGCATAAGTGGTGTAAGTCACGAATTTTGGAAAATTTTGGATTTTAATATCTTTCGGGGATTTGTAGATATCGAGATGAAATTTTTTTTGTTCAATTCAGGAATGGATAAGGAAATTTTTTTCTAATTGGAAGTTTTATCCTCTGGGGGCCGTATAAAAGTTTTAATTTTCGTATTTTTTAAAATAGACCCTACATGGAGTTGCAACTTATCTTATCGAAAAAGTCACCTTTTTTATGAAACTTTGCAATTGGAAGTATGGGTCTAGGGGCAATATTTAAGGAGATAGCCTATTGTTTTGATATTTATGATTCACCCTGTATAACACAAAACATGGTAAAAACAATTTCTATATTGTTATTCTGGTAATGATTTAAAAAACTTTTAATAAATGTTTTTTTTTTTTTTTTTTTTTTTTAAGATTTAAAAAAAATTCAATTTATTTTTAAAACTGAATCTGTACATTTTATTTTTAGTTTACTACATTGCTTTTACAGAATAACCAAAAGGGAATAAGTTATAAGAAATCTAAAAATGTCCCTTAAAAATTCAAATTGCTCCTCTATTGGATGTACTCTCCACATTGGAAATCACTTGTTTAAGAACAATTTACGAAAATCGACTATTATTTCTAGCGTCATGAATCACACTGTATACATAGAATAAAGATATTTTTTATCTAACAGCGACATAAAAAAACTAATTTTTGATGCATTAGATCATGCTTTTTCCAAAAAAAAAAAAAAAAAAAAAAAAAAAAAAAAAAAAAAAAAAAAAAAAAAAAAAAAATCGCATATTGTTTAATGTAGAATTAGTAAGTAAGTGATCTTACAACACAAATATACACATTGAAAAAAAATTTTTAAAAAAACAATAAAATAAATAAAATAGAGATAAAAATAATTATAAACTTATGGACAGCTGGCTAGTTGGGTAAATGTTAGAGTACGGAGGAGGGCGGCTTTGTCTGGATTATTATATGCAAGATTTTTTTTTTCGAGATAAGGTTTACCAATTCGTTACTATTTGACGCTGTACTTATCCTCATGTTACAGTTGTTTTATTATAGTTAGGTAATTGTTTCATAATTCTATATGTATACATTTAATATTTATTTCAGAATATAGAAATTTCTCATGCATCTTAAATATTATTATAATACAACAGAAACCTTTTAGATTTCCACAGCATACGACTTAAAATTTTATTGAAATGAAAAAATATTTAACACTCAATCACGGCAAAAAGAACTAAAACATGTAATAATGAATATTTTAAAAGAAAAATATCATTTATTAGTAATCAAAGTAATGAAGAGACATTATGATTGGAGATTTTAAATTTTCTTTTATTAGCAAACATTCATACATTTTGAATTTTCTCTTTGTTTTATTTAACAGAACAGTTTTTATCTTTCTTTGGACTTTTTTTAATTAAGCTATATACGTTTAGGTAATTACAGTAAAACCTCCAAAGTAGACCACTTCTTTATGTTGACCACCTCTCTATGTTGACTGAAATTTATTAGTTTGAACGGTCGCAATGCATTTACAATGGAGATTTACTCTCTATGTTGACCACCTTCGTAAGTTGTATGTTGGTGGGTTTATCTTTAGTGGGTTCTACTCTCTGTAACTTGACCACTGATGTTTTCTTGAATTTCCTTTTTCCTCTGGTTTTTCTCCATGCAGTTTTCAGGAATTTCTTTATCAATCATTCGGCTTATCTGAGCAACATTCGAACCCCTTGTCACTCCCTTGCCACACCCCCTTGTGGTGCTCCATTCATTGTTCACTTCCAGTACGATACAATGGGAGGGAAAATCCAGAATTCCTGGAATCTGTCATAAAATGCCAGGGGAGTGGGAGATATACGTACGCAGAATTGGAAAACAATGTCTATCGTTCACATTTGAAATACATTCCTTTCTTTTTTTTCTGCATATCGCGTTATGATGGGACCGGACGTTTATTTGCGAATTTTCATTAAAAAGGGCGCAAAGAAAAGCTCTAAAAGAACTTAAATTAAAGGAGAAAGTGGATTTACTTAATTTTCTGGAAAGCAACAGCCAATAAAAAACAGCAGAAAAATTTGGTGTGAGCAACATTTTAAAACGCAAGGCAGAATATCTGAAAAGATATTCTCCCGAAAACGGTGGACTCCAAAGAAAATGCAGAAAAACGTGCCCGACACTGTGAACGAAGCCTCGTTTCGTTGGTTTAAAGAGATGAGATCAATCAATGTAAGAATATCAGGACCTATACTTTAAGAAGTATAAAAAAAATTGCAAACGAATTTGAAATCGAGGACTTCCAAGTGTCAGGAGGGGGGCTTGAAAAATTCAAACTATGATACGAGATTTCTTAAAAAATTTTGTGTGGGAAGTCGAATGAGGTTTCAGTTGAAGTGGTGGAGAAGCTTATTGAAAAATTTTGCTAAAGGTTTTAAAGATGAAGACATCTTTAATGCTAATGAGGGCGATAACTTCTTTAAAGCAATGCTTGATAGAAGTCTAGTAATTAAGGGTGACATTTGCAAAAGAAGAAAACTTTTAAAACAGCCTTTTAATGTTATTCTATGTGCTAGTATGGCTGGTGAAAAATTGAAGCCTATGGTGATCGGCAAATCTGCAAAAACTCGTGCAATTAACAATGTAAAACCTGACGATCTTCCTTTTTTTTTTTTTTTTTTTTTTTTGAGAGGAATAGATCTGTTTGAATGACCAGTGCTTTGTTCGAAGAATGGTTTAAAGGAATTAACTCAGAAATAAGGAAAAAGAAGCAGTCTATTCTGCTCATCATAGACAACTGCCGCCATCCGAAAATGAAAAATCTGACAAATGTGAAACTGAAAGTTTTGCCTCCAAACACAACTTCGAAAACAAACCTTTAAATCAAGGCATTATTGAGTCCATCAAAGTGCTCTAAAGAGCTCAATTTTTGGAATGGGTGATCATGAAAGCACAAACCTGTGGTCTTTCTGCAATTTGCATCGTCAATAGCAGCCTCAATAAATGTTTTAAATGCTGTCTTAGGATTATTTCTGCTCAAAATAAAGTTGCGCAAACCACAATTAAGAAATGCTTCAGGAAAGTTGGATTTGTTAAGCTACGACATTGGTGCAAGGGGGTTAGCTTTCTCTCTCTTCCTCGCCAATTTTTGATGGAACTGATTTTGAGGATCATGTTACCATGGACAATGAGTTAATAACATTTACTAAACCAGACCCAGAAGAAATCTTTAATGAGAGACTCTCTGCAGTTAACCCCTTGGGGACGAGCGACACGTATGCGTGCCCTCAAAAAGGCTTAAGAATCCTTGTTTATCCCCACCAATTTTACTGTAAAATTTGTCTTACTTAATCGGTGCATTTTCTCGATTTAAAAAGACACAAATTTCTGTTTTTAAAAACCGGTGACAAAACATTAAAAATTTCGCAAGAGGTTCCCGTCGTGATGGGGTTAAGCACAGCGAGGACTCTAAGATACAAAATGGACGGTGAAGGGGATGATGATCCAAATGCCGACGAAACAGAAAATTACCCAACTCTGAAGGAAGATCATGATGGAGCAACTAAAAGAAATCGCTGCAGAAAATGCCCAAACATGCTTAATGTATTTTTAAACCGTGAAAGTGATTTTTGCACTTAACTAATGAACAAGGAAAGAATTCAAACAAAATTGAATTATTCTTTTGAAAGTTGTAAAAATTTGCTGTACCATCGGTAAAAATAAAAATGATTAAGCGGTAATTTTTTTCTGAATTTTTATTTAAAAAATACTAAACGAATTTACCAATTTTTTTCTAGTATTGTACTAAATACTTTCTAAAAACTCCATAAGTTGACCACCTCCGTATGTTGACCACAAAATTCCAGTCCCTTGTCAACTTATGGAGGTTCTACTGTATATGGCTCTAACATTTTATCGGCTATTATGCTGTTTAAAATAATAGAGGTAAAAAAAACACTGATATAATCACAAAAGATAAAGAAAACTTAAATTTTAAGAACGCAGAAAATAGGATCAATCCATTTCCAAGCACCAAGGAAGTGTTGTCGACATTTTTAGTTTTCCGATTTTTTTAACCAAATTTTATCAATAGTTTTCTGAGTTTGGAAGCATCTGGTGTGAATAGTTGATCATTGTAGGGGTTTTGAAGACTCTCTTGTTACATAGTTTTGTGGTTTTACAGCAATACATTTTTTCGTGCGATTTTTGTATTCTGCTGAAAAAAAATTGTATTCTGCTACTATATCAAAATGTCTTTTGTGCTTGAAAATATTGATAATTTTTTTCTCTTGTACAGACATTTTGAACCATTACTTCAAGAAATAAACTTGTTCATTCCAGGTAAAATATTCTTTACTTCATTTACGACATGTTGTCGAAATATATACTCCGTTATAATGTCTATAACGTGGCCGCTAATAATATAGACGAATTTACAACAGGTTTGATTATGTTTCTTTCAGTAACAAATAAAAATATGTTTTTTAACTTGTTAATCGGTTCAATTAAAAGCTTTGAATTTCATTCTGGACAGTAAATATTTCTTTAAAATTTCTGTAATAATTGTACCTACTAGAAAAGTCTACAGTTTTCTAATGTGTGTTAAAGAATGCGATTTTAAATGGTATTACATTTTGCGTACAAGTGTTCTGTAGAAACTCATTACAAAATACGTGCGATATAAACAGCTCTGTCATCACTCAGTGTTTGAAACTCTTTTCATCACGGAAGTGTTCAGATTTCATTAACACTTAATTGGCTTATTCTCAATGTCACACCAAAGGAAATCTAACAAAGACGATAATTAGTGTTTACGTTTTTCATTTGTAACATCAATTTAAATTTTTTTCGATGATGCTAGATGTTACCGACAGAATAAACACTTATTTGTATATCAATGTCACTTTATAAAATTCAACATAGTTAATTTTAATAATTTTTCATCTAATTTTCAAATTAATTTCAATTAAAATGCTTGTATCTTCATAAGGTGCATTAATATTAATATGTATATGGATTATGTTCATTTCATTAAAAAATTGATGGACAGTTCTAACAAAATATTTTTGTTTCTTCTGCAAAAACCAGAATAACAGGACTTAATGTTAATTTTGATAGTGACTAGTCCGGAAAATTAGGATTCCTTTTTTCGTGAATTTATGTCTCTACCAATCTAAAATCAGTTAAGTCTCTCCTATAGAACTTAAATAGTAGCTTTATATTACAAAGATGCTTATCATCCTAAGTTTGAAGAATTTTTTTCTAAATACATTTTAAGTAGTAATAAATGAAAACTGCCAAAAATAGTCCTTACACAATTTGAAAAAAATCTGTATAAAAAATAAAAAGGTTTTCATGATTGACATTTGTAAAAGCTCGTTAGTGGCAAAGAAAGTTTAAGATGAAAGTGATTTCTTTAGCACAACATAATATTAGAAAACGAAAGTATGTCTTATTTTTCCTGTGTTATTACATATTTTTTACCAAGATAATTAAGTCTAATGAAAATTGTACGTACTTACGTATAAACGCCACCGCAACATAACTTGCGCTAATACGCCAATAAAGAGCAATCTTGCTGTTCGCCCGTGCACAAAATAATGGCATCAAAAAATGCACTAAAAGGCACTAAAAAGCACTAAAAGGCACTACAAAGCACTAAAAAAGCACTAAAGCACTAAAAAATGGCGTCAAAAATCATAAAAAAAAAAAAAAAAAAAAAAAAAAAAAAAAAAAAAACAAGCAATAAGGAATCCAAAAGATAACTGCGGTGGCGTTAATACGTAAGTATCAAAATGTACCTAAAATGTAAACATTTTTATGCCTATCATTCACGTTTCCGTTTCACCTTGATTGGTAAAAATAAAGCGGTTACAGAATTTTCCACAAAACACTTAAAAAAAAAAAAGTCTGTGAAGCTGATTAAAATGACTACCCTTGAAATACTACACTATAGAAATATATTAATTATGTTTTTAAACTCAGTGAGCTATGGAAAAAACTTGGTTAAAAACATAGGAAAATTAAAAATGGTAAGGAACACCTCTTTTGAGATTTGAAATGGATTGCTCGTATTAATGTAAGTTTATCTTTTTTGATTACTTTAGTGCTTTTCTTTAACATCCATAGGTTTAAGGATCATAATAACAGATAAAAAGTTCAAGGTCACATAATTATCGAAATGCATATAGCTTAGTTGAAAAGAAACGTTCAAAAAAAAGTAAAAAGTGTTCTAATAAAGGAAACAATCGAAAACTAAAAGTAAATGAATTCTTGCTAATATAATTCAGAGTTAAATTCAAAATTTTCAATCATAATGTCTTTTCATAACCTAAGAACGCATAATAATATTTTACTTGTGAAAATCTTATTCATTAATAGCTTGTTCTTATTATTTCTTCTGTATGCTTAGCTTTTAAATGATTAGTTACTCCCATAAACATTGCAAACATAGAAAAATTTAAGAAAAGTTATTTAAGAAATCTTTTATCATTTCAAAGCAATTAAAATTAATATTTCATCCTCTATCTTTTTTTTTCTTTTTTTGTCGATTTTTGTATATCATTATTTATCTCACTCACTCTCTTTTTATGTACATCGGGTTTTCAAATTATATTCCAGAAATGTTAAGGCCGGCACAGGGGACCTAAATAAATAGATTTCTTACAAGAATGTAGGCGAGGAAACGCAACTTTGTAGCGGTAGAGGGCGCCTTTGAGTTCGGTGAATGAAAGCGCCTCGCTGGCTTAAATCATATTTCTATGTATGGATTTAAAGCAACATGTGTTATGACACATATGCGTAACTTGGTGACATGTATTTCATGTTCAGGGAAATGGATTGAATGCATAAAAGATTTAGATTGAATGATTCCCTGACAACTTCTATTGCATGAATGCTGCAATTACGCACGCAAATTCCTACACGGAATATGCTTATTTAGGTCCAATGTACTTGCATTTATATTCAGGACATACAGTTTTGAAACACACTGTATATAATTATTTAAAGATTTTTTTTACTGTAAAACATCCATTGTTAAAGTAAACTTGAAGTAGTGGGTTAAAATATAAGATCTGAATGAATTATAGGAACTTAACCTCTATTACCCCGCTTCTTTTTTATCTTTGTTAGGTTTTTATTTGTATTTATTTATTAATTGTTATTATTTTTATTAATCGTAAAGCACAATGTCTGGTTTTAATGAAAAATTCAACATTCGTTTGTGCAGTCAAAATACATAGTTTTCGTTTTGAACTAAGAAATAAAAAAAGTTATTTTTTAACCGTCTAAAATTTAAAGTTTTAAATTAATGTTAAAGAAAAACATAATTAATTAATGAGAATATTTATGCACTATAAAACAAAGAAAAGTTTTAAAATTATATCTCATTAAAGAAATAATTATAAAGAACATATTTTAATTTATGAAATTGTAGTTGGAAGCTTATGTTTTGCCATTTTAGTATAAAATACTAACCAAAACATTTTAACAAGTTTCTATAAACGCATTATTCTTTAAATTTGCCTTAAAAGCGTATATGGCTTTCTTATATCTATCACATATCTCGTATTACATTACATATATGTTTCATTTGTAACCAAAAACCGAAGTTTAAATGATTATATCTATTTAAAGGATACAAGAGGCTATTTTTGACTAAAAATTAAGGATAAGTGGGCGTGCTTTATTCATTAGTATTATTTAAATGATGCTCCTAAGCAGAAGATCACAGGAAGTTCTTTTAGAAAAATATACTCAATTAAGGACTAATGTCAAACTTTGAAACAAAGAACTTTTGCTATCGGCAGTGAATAAATGAACATTATGTTTCAAAACACTTCCTTGTCAGGGTGCTTATTTTTAGCATTCCTACAGAAAAATACTTTTCGATTAAATTTTATATACGTTTTGTGATATGAACTGTATATGATGCTCCATAGAAGAATTTAATGTTAAAACATATTTAAAAGTCTAAAAATCTACAATTACACCAACTGACATTAGAAATATTAAGTGTATTTTAACTAAAAGTTTTTTGACATGATTTAACTGATTACCCAATAATATATAAAAAAATATCTTACTGACTTTATAAGTAATAATTCCATAGAGTTCCAGCAATACACAGAGTAAGATCGGCTTAATATATATTTAGATCAAACATTTCGTACATCATTGCTGTTTGAATTTCAAATAAAATAAAATAATTGCATACAATAAAAATATAAATTAATTACAAATGCATATACAGGATGATGCAAAATAACATGACCAAAATGAAAAAAACAAAATGGACATAGATAAAGAATCAAGTCAAATAAGAACATGGGGTCTTATTTGACAAACCGGGACCGCAAGAGGTCGTTTCCATGAGCTGTGGAAATTGAAGCGTCTTCATTTGAGCCCTGAGTGTGATATTGCTGGTTACACGCACTGAGAAATGGCTAAAATGTATTTGACTGATGGCGCTTCAAACAGCAAGGAAGATGCCAGTGATGCTGTTTATAAACTTTTGGCACGCCTTCTGATGATAACTTCTCCTCATCACTGAAACGCTGATTTACAGTTTTGGTTGTGTAGCATTTACTTGGAAATACCACTTTATAAATTCAATACGTTTGTTCTACCCTCCCAAATCAATGCTTGGAACAATGCAGTTGAAAAGGATGATGTATTTCGTCACGTTCAAGGAGCTAGATGGTGTATTGAAGGATATGGAAGTTAAGGTAAATAACTCGTGTGCTCGTGGAAGGATTAAGTTATAATTTTTGAATGATGATTTCTTCTGCAGAAAGTGTCGGAGTTGTTTGTGGACGACCAGCATTCCACTTGTGCGCATTCAACAAACCTGTTGCATACAATTGTCAATGCAATGTTGCAAATGATAACTTACAAGATACATGTATGAAGATATAGCTGACGATACAATCACACAGCTTCTCTTCCTTGTGTTAGCAGCGTCAAAAATCATACATTTCACTCATTCCATGGTGCGCGTAACTAGCCATGTTACACGCATGGCTCAAATGACGTTATTTTAATTTCCTCGACTTGCATATTTTTGGAAGAGATCTCTGGCTGTCTCTTTAGCTATTTGGTCTACCAAGTATCAGTGCGATTTTTTATTCTTTTTGTATGCCTGCTTTGCCCTCTCATTTTAGCCAGGTTATTTTGAATCACTCTGTATATTTATATTTTTTAGAAAATTTGTTTTCAATAAGCATGTGTTTGCATTACTATTTTTTATGTTAATTTAAATATCTAATGAATCAAACCAATTCAAATCGCCCCATAACTACTGTAATTTGCATGTTTTTAAATTATAAAACCTTCTTTAAATATTTTTTGAATCATGAAAGTGAGTTATACATCTGACCTTCTTCTCTTGCTACATTTCATTATACATCCAGAAATGCATCTGCTGTCAGGGTTTTACTTTTTTTATCTGAGTCTTTTCCTAACTTTCTAGGTACTGAAATTTTTAACATTTCACTTCATGAATTTTTCTGCAATACCATGCTTGGAAAGAAATTACTTGCTCTCTCATTTTCTCATTCTCGCAAATTAGACACAAAGATTTTCTAAACTGATGTGCGTATTTTTTTTTTTTTTTTTTTTTTTTTTTGCATTTTTTATTTGTGTGTACATTTATGGTGATACTGTCTGCAGCAAATTTAAAATTCTTGCCATAAGATCACTAGCTTTTAATTTTTTAATAAAAAAATTTTTGCTTTTTATTAGCTTTTTTATGCTGATAATTCGCTAGATATCAGAATATGTTAGTACCATGTAAAAATAACTGCACATCATCAAGAAACAAATGCGCAGAATATCCAAAGATATATTATTATTATTATTATTATTTTAATATTCACCTCTCAGTTTCTTTCAAGTGATAACCAAACTCAAAGAACTCAAAACGTTTGTGATAACATTCTATAGAATGGTGATTCTCAGAAAATAACTGTGGACTCAGAAAATAAATGGGCATTCAAAATCATACCCTTTGCCTTTTAAAAGGAACAAAGTTATGTATTTGACTCTACGTGGATCTTAGTTTTAAAAATTCGTGGGGCAGCGAATCTTAGATTATTAGCTAAAAAAATAACTATTTTTTTTTTTTAATTTTGCAACCCACCCCAAGTAAAAAAAAAAAAAGGACTTCCGGATTTACTATAGCATGATATATACAGTTTTACCGTTGTTGAATGGTAGCATAAAAAGAGATATCAGCGATTTCGAATCAGGGTTCTGCTGGAAATTTTTTGTATTACTATAGTCCAACTGGCTAGTTTTTAAAAATAATTCTTTAACCTGTGCTTCTATCTTTCTTCGGCTCTTTTTTTCCCTTTTCATTTGCTTTTTCATTTACTCAAAATTTTCCTTAAATGTTCATTTTCTCTTCCTTCCTCGGTATTTTGACTTATAACTATTTTCGTCATCATTGCATGTTTGCTTTCAAATTACGTGTGGCTTTGTACCTAATAAAGAATCGGTTTTAAATAATCTTAAATGATTTCTTGACGTTCGTTTTCTTTATTTTTGAGAGTTTTTTCTAAGTTTTCTTTTCTTTTTTTTTTAATAAATAAATATTCATTTTCAAAATTTGTCTCATTATCGCTGATGGAAGAGTAAAAATATCACAAACTAATTCGCATTAAAAATAAAGACTTTTTTCGTAACTAAAATTGCTGCTTTGTAACATAGCTCACCAAAACAGAGTAAAAAGGCACTTTTCTCATTGAGTAAATTTAACAGTTTTATTTGTATAATAATTAATAGAAATATATTTTCATAGTTTTAATATCTGTTTCTATCATTTTTTCTGGATAATAGAGGAAAAAAGATTGTAATTCTAATTTATCATAGTAAATGAATATATATATATATATATATATATATATATATATATATTAATTTAGCAAATGGAATTAATGTAGATAATTCATTCTCAAAAGATAAATAATCAATTGATACCCTCTTTTATATTTCCAAATACTTTATTTGCTCTTAATGATTAATTCCTTTTAGATGATTAAATTGATTGTTATCTTATTTATGTAAAATGAGTATGTAATATAAAAAATGAACATATTTCATTATTAATAGTATGATTGTTTTTTTTTTCAATTTTATTGGAATGGAACAATTAATTATGAATGTTCTTAATTAAAAAAATTCTGAAGCAATCTAAAAATAAGTAAAAAATTTCATAAATAAAATTAGAAATATAATTATTTTGGTTTCATTCATATTTCAAATCGTTTATAAAATTGGCCTTAAGGCTACCAATTATTGTCTGTATGGTTAATATATGATTTAAAGAATTATATCATATTTTGAGATTTATAATTTAATGTCAAAAGTCAGTAATCAGTAATGAAATGGTCTTAAAACATTTGTCAGAAATTGTAAAATCAATGGAAATGTTCTATTCCTAGACTGTTACATAATAAAAGTATAAAATAAGTAAATTAAAAAAAGCATAACTTTATAAATTAATTTACTTTTCTGAAATTAATATTCTGCAATTATGACTTAAATGTGAAATGTTTGTTTTACAAATGTATGAGATATAACCACTAATTCTACTATTTTAAAGAAATGTTCAGTATTAAATCCCGAACACTTTTTGAGTGTTTGGTCTGCATTGTACTATCACAGTATTAAAGCACAGATACAGACACAAATAACATCTGTATTCAAATGATAAAGGTACCCGGTATCCCATAAATGACAGAAGATTTTTAAATTCAGTAATTTGAAAACGATGACAGATTTAATAAAAATTCTTGCTGGAGAATTATGCATGATGTAAGAAGTTTTTTTACTGTCATTCTTGATTTAATTCGAATTTTAAGCAATAGTTGGCGCTGATAACGATTGGCTCTCAGACGAAACTGACGTCACTCAGCATTGGGAGGGAAATAAGGAGATTGACGCTATGCTGTGGGTCTCATTCGACAATACTATTTTGCTTTTATGAACCGATTCTTGAGCTACATGCTCATACATAATAATAAAATGAAAAATCACAGTATATGAAAAATAAATTACTCATTCATAATATTTAGATCAAGCTAGATATAATTTAACAACAATGACTTAGATCTAAATGTTTAAAATTTGAGTAACACATGGAAAAAAAGAGCATAATTAACGTAATCATGGGAAATATTAAAATACTAAATAGAACTTCACAGGTATTTAAAAATATATTATCTGATTAATATTTCGGTTAATTACTTTCGGTTATTTATAATACATTCCAAAATTATCGTAGATCTATAGGGCAATAAAATCTAACACAAGGATAAGATTGCAATAAAATACTTTTTTTTCTATTAATAATCTAATTTAATTCAACGTAACTGTAATTAAATTTTTCCTTAAAATTTCTACTAACGTAAAAAATATGAATTAAATAAATACTGTCTCTGAAGCATTTTATTCAAGTATTTACCAAGCTTGTATCTGTTTTCATTGCATATTCTAAAATGATTAAAATGTGATTTGTTTAAAATGCTAGTAAATGCAAAATAAAAAAAAGTATTTTCTAAATAAAATATGAACATTCACTCCTATCTAAGTGTGACTATTCACATATACCAGTAGTGAAAAGGTGCATTCCTTTAGCAAGAGTGAGTAGTAATTTATCCAAAAGAGTAATTATACACTCCTGTTTAGAGTGAATGTTCAGTTCCCAGGAATGAGTATTCACTCTTTCATAGAGTCAAAAATTCCACTTTTTCTCAGAATGAATAGTCACTCTAAAAAGGTTGGGCATATATTGAGTCTGTGATATAGTGATTATTCACTCCTTTATTTATAGTGTAGATTTCTATCTGTTAACTATATTCAAGCCAAAATTTAGTAAGTTTAGTAATACATATACCTCACTTGAAAAATTCCCCTTGAGCAGTTTAAGCTAATAAGGAGAATGATACGTGAATTCTTTTGTGCAGCCTTGTATATTAGGAGCAATTTATCTACAATGACTAACATAAAACGAAAAGTTAAATTTAAATATGCATGCCGAATTTTAAAACAAACTTCCAACTTTTATTACCCTAAAACAATACTGTAACAGTTTTTTTTTTCATTTTTCGGTAAATGAACTGCAAATGCTATGCCCTATTCTATCGTATCACCTTGTAGTGAAATTTAGTGATTTAAATCAGTTTCAATATATTTGTAATAGCGTAATCTTATTAAAATACTTTGCAAACAATGTTTCATCGTATACCATAATATAATGGAATACTTTTGAGTGTCTTTGTAGATGAACTATTAATCTCACATACTTCATATACAATACCAAACATGATTTTGTGACCTTAAATAATATTTATCAATTGTATGAACATTCAGATCTATTTACGGTTCTTAGAACATGGACAGACGGACAGACAAGCCGAATGCGTAAACAATTTTCCACTTTGTTCTAAAGTTTTAAAAAGGGTAAAATTACTGATTCTCATTTTGGCCAAACAATTATTTTATCCATTCATCTTTGATATTCTGTAAATGAATACTACAATTTTTTAATCAAATAACATCAAAATATTTTTACATCCATAGTTTTTGTGAAAACATAATGGTCTCGAAAGAGCGACGCATGTTTTAATGTTTTAAGCTTTTATTCTTCAGAAATATATTCAACAGTATTCATGTTTACTATTAGATTTAAATTTCTTCTCTTAGAATCTGCATATCTAAGCATAATAAACCGAATTAATTTATATTTTCTAAAGAAAGAAATCTTCTGCTATAACCTCAAAGGCGTATAATATAATTTAGCTTTGCGCATGCACTTCGTTTCTTATATCCAACATTTAAAATAACATTTTGTATAAAATTTTATCCTGGTCATCATATATCGATTTCTATAAAATTAAAACAGCTCATCATATTCGTACATCAGAAGAACTCAGGTAAAATTTCTACGCGTTCTTCACATATCTAAAAACAAACAATTCTTCTTTTCTAACTTATATTTCCATCAATAAAAAACTGTCTTTGCAAATAAATAAATAAATAAATAAATAAATAAATAAAAATAAACAAAAAAGAATGATAAATCAATTTACTTTTTATATAGAAAAAATAATTTATTGTTCACTTTTCTTTTTATAGCTCGGAATCTATCTTATTATCAAAAAATCAATAATTCGTTTCTAAAAATACGTCAATTTTTCAGAAAACTAATGAGATAAATATGGACGGTAACAAATTATAGTAATTTTCCAAAAGCAATTAATTAAGCGTTGCAATATGTCAAACAGGCATTTTAATTTGAATAATAATTACGTGGAATGTTTCACATCGATTGGAAATTTTAATATTCTTTCCCATAAAAAAGATAATGTTCAGTACATTACGCAAGATTCTATACTTTTTTTTTTCTCTTAGAAGATAATTCTAACGTATGCGAAATGACTCGAGTTTGTGATGAGCAGGAAATTTGTTTAAATTCTAGATAATAGTCCCTGTAGACCTTTTAACTTTCTGGATAATTGTAACTGCTTGATTGGGTAATTTTCTTAGAAACCATATCAAAAATTAATCCCCATTTTGGTAATGTCTAGATTATTCATATAAAATTCACAAGAAATTATATTTAGTCTTATTTAGGGCATAGATTTAGCTAAATTTAGAGTTTTATTCTGTTTAGAATTAAGGGAGTGCATTTAAGTTCTTAACATTTGTTCGGTTTTCGTTTAGAGATGGTACGCTGAAAGTTAAAGAAGACATGATTTCTAATCGAATGATCTATTTAAGTCTGTCAGCAACATCTTACAAAAATATTTTTTTTAGATTATTAATTTAAAATTCACGAAAAATTATATTTAGGCTTATTTAGGGCATGGATTTAGCTGTATCTAGACTATTATTCTGTGTTAGAGAGATTTAAGGAAGTGTATTAAAGTCCTTAAAATTAATTCTTTTTCCGTTTAGAGATGATAAGCTGAAAGTTAAAGCAGACAAAATTTCCAATTGAATAATCTCTTTAAGTCTGTCAGCAACATCTTAAAAATATATTTCTTTCTAGAATATTGATTTAAAATTCAGAAACATTAGGCTTATTTAGGGTATGAAACTAGCTAGAATTAGAATTTTATTGTATTAGAATTAAGGGAGAGTGTTCAAGTTCTTAAAATTAGTTCTTTTTTCGTGTTCAGGTGATAAACTGAAAGTTAAAGAAGACAAAATCTCCAATCGAATGATCTCTTTGAGTCTTTCAGCAACATCTTAAAAAATATATACTTTTTTGCGCTTTTTCTTTGTTTTTTTCCTTTTTTATTTAATGGCACATTACATGATTGTATTTTGTAAAGTACATGTATCTTTAGACAAATAATGCCTTAAAAAATCTATGCAATGATATTATGAACGTTATAATATAAATGGGAATAGAAAAAAACTGTCTTAAAATAGTTAAAAAGTGATAACAGAAACAAAACTAATACAGACAAAAATTTATTCTACATTCATTTATAGAGTATCATTCATCTTAAGAAACATTATTCGTCTCTGTTTTCCGTGTGTCTGTCCGTCACAGAGTCCGTATGCAAAAGCTGTAGATGTCAGAATCTTCAAATGTTATGTACTTACAGTTGAATACTTCGTGTCACACGACAAATCATAAAATTTTTTAAAAGTCTATTATTTTAATTAAATCAATTTTATCAATGTCATCCGTTCATTTTTGCGATTTAAATTTAAAAAGAGAACCTTAATTGCAACATTGTTCGCGTAGACATCATACCTTAGAGGTAAGCATTTCGCTGGTAAACAGATGTTTTTTTTAGATCGAACCCTTGGTGCTGGAACTTAAAATTTTCTTACTAAGATGGATTTAATTAAGAGAAATTTCATATACTTTTGCCAATTTAAGAGTTTACATTTTTTTTTTTTTATCACTGACATTCACAATATTTTTTGGAATTAAATTTTCTTTGCTATTTAAAAAAATATATTGTGATTAATGAATGTTTTAAACTAGTTGATTTTTTACAACTTTTTATGAGTTTTACGTTGAAATTTGCTATTTAGAGGATTTTTAAATTCCGAAACATATTTTTTAAAAGTTTTAATGATAACATCTTGTATAATTGTAATTCTCTGTAATCTCAATGGTCTTTTAAAGCTTAAATTAGACTTTAATATAAATATACCAGAAAAATGTATGTTATGTTGTTTGATCTTTATTCCTAACCGATGACCAGGTCTCTATCTGCCAGATTTTTCCAGTTGAATGGGTTTGACACCTGGTATTGGGATGGGGACTGCCTAATCCTCCTGTAGTGGCAATAAATCTGGCGAGTGCTTACTTCATCCTGTCGGCACTGGCTACTAATTAGCTGTGAATTTTGTTAATCCAGTTACTTAACATTTTGATCTTGTTGTTTGGTATCAGCGCTTTGATTCTCAAGTTGATCTCATAATTTTGAAGCTTAATCAGGTAACGATACCTTCACCTGGCAAAGAACCTCCAGAGGGTACACTTCACAGGTAACTTAGGGTACTTTGCACCCATGATAAACTGTACTTGAACCAGGCGCAATTCGCGTAAATGGCTTACGAAAAATTATAAATAAATTTTAAAATCATAATAATCTATATTGTCTATTTCGGTGATCCACATATTATATTGAATAATATTTTGTTGATTAAAAACAAAAGTAATCCAATAAAAATGTTTTTATATTAGTAATAGTTTATAAATCAAAGAAATTCATAAGACATAAGGAATATACTACAGTTTAACAACAAATATAGCCAGCTGTATCGTTTCAACAAAACTAGCTGCATATGTCATTTACAAAGCATATGAGGACCATATTGAAGCATAAAAATACTTGTAGTTACATGCTCACAGATTTTAAATGCTAATACTTTGAATTATTTATTTAATAATTTATATTGACTCATTCACAAACATTAAAATTTAGTCACAAAATCTTTAAAAACAAGTTAATAGTATATTTTGTTTCTGCCGTAAAAACATTTGATTACTTTCAGATATTTTTGTAATATTTAGTAAAAAATACTTGAATGAATTAAAAATGCTATTAAAATCTCACGAGCAAAACATTTGACGGTAATATGTAGATTAGAAATACAATAACCTTCTTACGAAAACCTTCTGAATAAATATACTTTTTAATTTTGTTTAAATCTAAAATTGTTAACCCATTAATATCCAGGATAGCATAACTTTTGCAACGCTATTTCCAATTTAATGATATTGATTTTTTAATTCGGATATTCCACAAGTATACCAGTAATTTAAAACAGCAATATTCACTTTATTTAATAACAGACTTTCTGTCGTTAAGTAAAACAAAATTGTCTGGTATGAATTCAGATTCTTAGAATTATGGAATTTGTAAAATGTATTCTACCATTGGAATTAGAGGAATCATGCTTATGTTCATTCATACTTAATGCGCAAAATTTAAGAAATATATGTCCATTAAGAATAATCAATATTATTTCACAAGTTTACAGTCGTTATTTATAACTCTGAGATTAAATTACATTCTGTCATTCTTGCCTCAAGAACTTCATTAAATATCATTTGTCGATTACCTAAATGACAGAATAATTTCACAAGACTATTAATAAAAGCTCGTCAATATCTTTTGCGTAGGCTGAGAAAGAGACCATTTGAGACTATTATAGTAAA
Organism: Maratus speculifer; assembly: GCA_964019185.1. NCBI lineage: Eukaryota > Metazoa > Arthropoda > Arachnida > Araneae > Salticidae > Maratus > Maratus speculifer. The sequence continues at coordinate 119,135,164 of OZ025291.1, forward strand.
TTTAGAAATTTTATTTTCCAAACGCATTGAAACTAATTTTGATACTCTTGTAGAGTGGGAATATTTTATATTTTATTTCAAGACGGGAATCCAACAAATTTTAGAAATCTAAACATTACTGATTTTCTTTACTTACATCTACAATATATTGTAGTTTTTATTTAAAATGTGACTATTTTAATGCAGTTTACAAATCAAATTAAATTATATTTTTAATCAGAATCAAATATTTCAAAATAATTTAACTGATTTAATTCTTATATATTTAAACATGTTGTATCCACCTATCAGCTTTTAGGAAATGTAATGAGTTGCCTAACATTTCGTCTTATCACCCATGATAGGACAAAAATGTAGTTATATTGGATAATTTTACGTTATTTGTATACTTGATGAGTGAATTTTAAACCTTTAAAAAAAGGGTAGACTCATAAAAAATGCACTATTTTTTGTTGTTGTTTGTTCGTTTGTTTTCTCTTACGGAATATAATCTATGAGGATGTATGGATCAAAGTTTTCTCTTTCCTTAAAAAAACCTCAAGTCTTTCCGTCGAGTAGTCGATAGTTCTCTCCACCTTCAAAATTGGTTTATCGAAAGCTATCAGTTTAAAGTTAAACGTTTTCAGCTGTATAATTGAAATTGTGTTTGTAATTGCTACAGTATAATGTTAATTTTAATGTTGATGTTAAGACGCCACACTACTGACTGAAAAAGACCCGGATAAATGTAAATTCTATGACGACGTTCTTTTCAATTATCTCGCTCAAATTTTAATATTTCGACATTTTTTTTTTTTTTTTTTTTTTTTTTTTTTTGCATAGGATAGCTGAGGGCTATCCACAACCGGCCTAGTTTTTACTTTTTCGATTTCGGTGTCAGATTTAAAAAAAAAAAATCTTTAACTCTCATAACCGGTTTGAACCGGTTATGAAACTGAAACTATCCTAATATAAAAAGAATATAATTAAAATAAAAAAAGTAATAATTAGGCCAGTTGTAGATCGTCTATCCTATACAAAAAAAAATCACATCAAAATATTAAAATTTAAGCGAGATATTTTAAAAGAATGCCCCATAGAATTTGCATTATTATTCAGGTCTTTTTCAGACAGTAGTGGGGGCTCTTAATGCTGTTAATTATGTATGTTTTGCAGTTAAATATGTTTGTTGAGCATGAAAATATTTACTTTATACCTCATAGCATGAGAAAAACTGATTTTCCGGGTAGAGAGAACTGATTGATCACCTGTAAAATATACTCGAAAATGTTTCTGAAAATTATTGGTAGCTAATAAAAATTTGTTTCTGTGACTTTTTTTTTTTTATTTCAAAGATAAATGTTCATGTAAGATTTCTAATGCTCTAAGAAAGGAACGCTCTCGTAATCTTGGGAGACTCGAAAATAATTAACATTTCTTATAATATATAGTATTCTTCATGATTATTAAACATTTTAGTGAACAAACAAGAAAAAATAATCTGTCTTTATATGTAGAGGGATTTGCCAATCTGAGACAGCCTCTATTATCATCCTGCAATTTTTATTTTTTTATATATAATTATTTACAAAATTGATGCATCTCAAACTGTTATTTTCCCCACCTTCGTCTTTTCTTAAAAAAGATACAGAAAAATAACGTGTGGCACTCGGGGACTGCCGCGGTAAAGCTATTGCATAGCATTTTTTATCAACTTATGCAATTATAATTATTTATTTATTTTTTATTTATGCGGTTTTTTTTGTCTTTGATATTAATTCAAGTTACACTTTTTGAGCGTGATGACCGATAACATTTTTTTTTCTTTTATTGAATAAATGAGAAGTTAATATCGTTCAAAATATTTTTATTATCTTACAATACATGTAGGTTAATCAGGAATTTTTATCATTGAAACTATACGTTTATGGTAGCTGAAATAAAAAACATAAGTTTGAGACTTGATATTCTCAAAATATCTGAAAAATACCCCGTCAATATCTGCCGAAGTCTACCGAAGGATACCGTGCCGAAGTCTGCCAAACTGAAGCGACGTTAGCCAGAGTGTTAGGTTTTTTTTTTCTCGTTACGGAATTTCTAGATTCTTTCGCCGCGCTCAAAGCCCGCGATAAAAGCTATGCAATACCTGAATAAATTATATAATAAATTATTATAAAATTAATATTATTATAAAATAAATTATATATTAAATATATAATAAATTATATAATAGCACGTGGCCGCGCTACGAAAATTAGATCGCGAGTTATAAGCATTTTAAATTTTCCGAACCTCACCGTGGGGGTCTCCTGTCACCAAAAACTAACACTCTCTTATAATAAATTACCAAACAAAATTCGGCCGCGATACGAAAATTAGATTGCGAGTTATAAGCATTTTAAATTTTTCGATCCGCAACGTGGGGGGTCACCTGTCACCAAAAGTAACATTGTCTCATAATAAATGACCCAACAAAATTTGGCCGCGCTACGAAAATTAGACCGCGAGTTATAAGCACTTTAAATTTTTCGACCGTCACCATGGGGGATCTCCTGTCACCAAAAATTAACACTGTCTCATCATAAATTACCAAACAAAATTTGGCCGCGCTACGAAAATTGATCGCGAGTTATAAGCATTTTAAATTTTTCGACCCTTTCCATGGGGGGGGGGGAGTCTCCTGACACCAAAAATTAACACTGTCTCATAATAAATTACCAAACAAAATTTGGCCGCGCTACGAAAATTAGATCGCGAGTTATAAGCATTTTAAATTTTTCGACCCTCACCATGGGGGGGGGGGGGTCTCCTGTCACCAAAAATTAACACTGTGTCATAATAAATTACCAAACAAAATTTAGCCGCGCTACGAAAATTAGACCGCGAGTTATAAGCATTTTAACTTTTTCGATCCTCACCAATGGGCGGGTCTCCAATCACCAAAAGCTACATTTTCCTACCTTGTTTTATCTTAAGACGATTCTTTTCTATACACATTCTATCAGGAATTTTTATTATTGAAACTATAGATTTATAGTAACTGAAATAAAAAATATAAGTTTGAGACTTGATATCCTCTAAATATCTGAAAAATACCGCGTCAATGTCTGCCGAAATCTACCGAAGGATACCATACCGAAATCTGCCGAACTGAAACGACGTTAGCCGAGTGTTAGTTTTTTTTTCGTTACAGAATTTCTACATTTTTTCTCGTTACGGAATTTCTACATTCGGTCGCCGCGCTCAAAGCCCGCGATAAAAGCTATGCAATAGCTTAAAAATAATTTCTTAAAAACTCAGAATGCACCTAAATCAAATCTATATCTAGAGTACCGGAATAAGGGAAACATGACATTATTGAATTCACGAGAGTTCTGCAGATAAATCCATGATGTGATAGCAGATTATATCGTGACAATAATAATGTATATTCTACAACTAAAAGATTAGAACTTGTATTATAAATAAACTTTTTTCTTATAAGACATTACTTTATTAATAAAACTTTTAATATATATAAAAAATTGAGATATTTTAATTCCTTTTCATCGAGTCATCTTCAGCATGTAAATAGAAAAATTACAAGCGCAATGAACGGGAAAAACTGGAATAAATGATTATTGAATTTAAATTATATTATATAACACGTTCTTTATTTTCGACATTGTCCATGTCTCAATTAAGTAATTATCCTGTAAGCCGTAAAACCATCTAATCCATATAATTAAATGCGAAAAGATATGCTTTATCCAGAATCTGCTTTTAAAAAGAGAACCACCAGCATAGTTTTTAGCGAGAGTAGATAAATTTACAGATATAATTTTTATTTAAAGCTACTTATAAGAGAGCCCATTGAAATTTATTTAAAAAGTCCACATATTTGTAACGATTCGCTATCTTTTCGCATATAAATTGAATGGTTGGACGGTTTACAGGATAATTACTTAGTTGGAACACGGACAATCTCAAAAATAAAGATCGCGTTATACATTTAATTTAAATTCAATTATTATTTATTCCTGTTTTTCATTGTGTTTGTAATTTTTCTATTTACATTCTGAAGATGACTCGATGAAAAGGAATTGAAGCAATTTTTAATGTATTTTAAATGTTTTATTAATATAGTAACGTCTTGAAAGCAAAATATTTATTTATAATATACTTTCTTACCTTTTAGTTGTAGAATATATTGGGTTGGGGAAAAAGTAAGTTCGCTTTTTTTCGTGTTTTTAAAAGTGAATTTATTTATATAAATAAAACAAAACTAATAAAAATTTATGTGCTATTTTGTTCGATGACCTTTTGCCATTTTTCTGGTAAAACAATAATTCCGTCACTGTAGAATTTCTGAGAGTTCTGGGCAAAAAACTGAACAAGGTGATTTTCACAAGCCTTTTTTTAAACCAGCTTAACACCTTCAAGAGCGTACCGCATAGGGCGGAACAAATGGTAATCCGTCGGATCCAGGTCCGGACTATATGATGGGTTCATCAAAACTTCCCAACAAAGCTCTTTCAGTTTTTGCCGAGTGACTAAAGATGCGTGTGGTTTAGCGTTGTCGTGATGGAAGACAGCGCCTTTCCTTTCGATCAATTTTGACCGGGTTTTTTAATTGCCTGCTTCAATCGCATTAGTTGTTTACAGAAAAAAGTTGAATTGATGGTTTGACCAGGTTTGAGCAGCTCATGATGGAAAATTCCTTTTCAATCCCACCAAACACTCAGAAACACTTTCGTAGGCATCAATCCGGGCTTTGCCACCATTTGTGAAGCTTCGATCACGATCTTTTTAGCACATTGTTGTTATACATGATTCCCTTTTCATCACCCGTAATGATTTGTTTCAAAAATGGCTCGATTTCATACCGTTTCAGTAGCAATTCACAAATGAAAGTTCGGTCCATTAAATTTTTCACTGTAAGTTTATGGGGAACCTAAGTATCGAGTTTCTTTTGGTATCCAATTTTATGTAAATGGTCCAAAAGTGGTTTATGTTTAATGTTTAGTTCCGTAACAATGTCATGGGAAGAAATATGTCACTCTACCTGGATTGTTTTTAAAATTTCATCGAATTTTTCAAGGATTGGCCGGCCAGGAAAAGGTTCATCTTTAACATCGAAATTTTCGGAAGGAAAAAGAGGAAACCGATTCTGACTTTGGCGTTTACTTAAGCACTGATCACCATAAATGCCACACAAGTTTCGATGAGCCTGCGCCAATTTTTCCCTTTTTAGAAGTAAAAAACTAAAATGTGACGAAAATGATCTTCTGAAATCTCTATTTTTAAAACGCAATAACTTTTGACTGGTTAGACAGATGACGCTACCTTTATATCTAGAATTTTTTAGAAACTGTTACCTTTCAAACGCTGTATAGTATGACTTAATTGAGTAAGTATTACTCGAGATATAGGACTTTAAAGCTATCTATTGGGAAAAAAAGAATTTACTTTTTTCCCAACCCAATATATTATTATTATCACGATATAGTTATTAATGGACGTAATTAAGATTTAATGCTTTCACATTGCTGTCATAGCAGATTAGTTTCCCAATCTCTTTAGTACAATTGTTTTTGAATAGAAATGTTTGATTTATTTAGTTTCAGAAATTTATGGTAAAATATGATAAAGATTATACAATGTACTATTCAAATATAATTTTACCAAAAAATTGCTAGATTTGTCCTTTGTGTAATATATGTCACGGTTATATATTGACTAGTGAAAAATGCTCCAAGGAGCAGTGCAAAAGCAGAATATGATTTTAATTGAGCATTAAAAAGTAATGGACAAGTTTATTTTTTGGAAAAAGTACACAAACATTTAAAAGTAATGAACAAGTTTATTTTATTGAAAAAATGCCCAAGCATTTAAAAGTGATGGACAAGAGAAACTGAGTCAAGAACTAGTAAATAATTTCCTCAAGACTTGAAAATGGCTGATCATGCTCTTATGTGACAAGCATATTCAACGTCCTTTTTTTTTATCCCTGTCTATCTTAGTATAGGCATGTTGGCAGAATCTAACACTGTGCTTTAGAAAAACTCAGTTTTCACAACAAGTATTAGATACAGTATCTATATTAAACACATCCTGGCCCCTCTTTAACAAAGCCTTGATATTACTGCTTTGCACTGTATTTACTCTTATCACAACCATTTTTTGCACGCAATCTTATCACTAAAAAACAGTTTTTCTATCCAATCTTTTTTCTAAAAATTTTTAAGCGGATTTTTATTAGCAAAAGATAAAATAGTGCTAAAATTTTTATAGTTTCATAAGTAATCGATAAGTTTATCAAAAGCACTGTATATTTCAAGCAAATTTTGATTTAATAAAGTTAGAATACCTGATAAGCACGTAACATGTACAACCAAACAGCAACTGCTTTTCCATTTTTTTATGTACTTGGACATAATAAAATTGCCATAAGAGTTACTACTTCACAAGTAAATTGTTAAGGAGCAGCATGTGGTAAATTTAGCTACTTCATCAAAAACTTGCTCTGAAAGTTTAGCTTTTATAGAGCACAATGTTATATTCTGATAACGTGTCAATACTAAGATAGACAGGGATAAAAAAAAGGACGTTGAATATGCTTGTCACATAAGAGCATGATCAGCCATTTTCAAGTCTTGAGGAAATTATTTACTAGTTCTTGACTCAGTTTCAAGTCTTGTCCATCACTTTTAAATGCTTGGGCATTTTTTCAATAAAATAAACTTGTTCATTACTTTTAAATGTTTGTGTACTTTTTCCAAAAAATAAACTTGTCCATTACTTTTTAATGCTCAATTAAAATCATATTCTGCTTTTGCACTGCTCCTTGGAGCATTTTTCACTAGTCCTTCTATTTTTCCATATTCCATAGGGATACTGCACAACTTGGTTTGTATTTTATATATAGAAAACAAAATCTTATTTGTATTGAAATTAAAAAATGTTACATACTCTAATACTCTGGTGTTACAAATTTAAAAAACTTTTTAAACAGGTTTTTCTATACCAAAATTCTACTGTGGTTTTCAAAAAAAAAAAAAAAAAAAAAAAAAAAAAAAAAAAAAAATCAGTTTTTTACTAAAGTGAATAAAATAATAAATCCTTTCAAAGAATAGATTTTTCATTCAAATATCCATTATTTTTGCCAAAAACAGGAACTTTTTTTATGCAAGAGTAAAGTTTGATACAAAAACCATGCTTCTTTTTTTTTCTTAATCCGTATTTTTTAAATGTATTACATTTTTATTGCTTACCTTCTTTTAATGAAAGATTTCTTTTTTATACAAAAAAAGGATAGTCTTTTTGAACATTCAGACATTGGATACTCTTCGTCTGGTATTCTAAAAAGTGGGTTGACTTTGATGCAACGTATATTTGAAATTCCCTCAGATAAGCACTATCAAAGAGACAGTGCAGTAATCAGTCAAAGAAGACTGACAGAAAATTATCATCATCGGGAATTCTGAGACAGCAAAACTGCTTTCAGCTGAGACGAAGATCACTACATTTTTAAGCAAAAATGTAGGTAACTGCACTCAGAACCTTGGTTAGCTCCATTAATGGCAGCTAGGATACCCATAGCCATACCCATGTTACAGTTACACCCCATAATGAGCATGTAAAAGTAGAGTATAAGTACCACTACCAAGTTGATTTCCATCAGGTGCCCTATAATAGCAACACCATCAGGGATCCTTCAGGTGTCCTTCTAGAAGCAACACCATCAGGAATTTAACCACCATTTAAAATGCATATTGAGAAAAAATTTCATTCAAAAAATGATTATTAACAAAAAACTAAATATTTTCATATCCCAAAATGATAAAATTAACTTACCATTAACTTTCCAATATCTTTTATAGCATCAGATACGATGTCTGCTTCGTCTCGCGGCATTTTTTTACATTTTTTAGTTGATTTCAAAAGTTTCTGTCTTTGCCGTGATTTTTCAACTTCAGCTGCCCATTTTGACTTCTCTTTTTCCTGTTTGGCTTTGTCCATTGCCTAAAAAGATATATAGTGATGATTCTGCATTGTTACCATCATTTTCAGTGTATGTTTTTACCCCTTATCACAAGTTTTCACAAAAATTAAGCAAACGATTACAATAAAAGAATTTGCCCTGCTTTTACTTACAATTTGCTCTAAGACGTGCTCTTTTTCGGGTAAAAACGCCGATTTTTCGGTTGAATTCAAACTTTTTCTTTTTAGTCGTCGCCTCTCATTTTCTGCCGTCCGTTTTTTTTTCTTGATTCAAACGCTCGGATCTTTTTTTAGCCTACAAAATTCGAATTTAAAAATATAAAAAATTACTAGAAAAATAAATGCCGAAAACACAAATGATTTTAATTATTTATCTACAATTTTAGTTTCTTACGTGAAGTTTTTCTAAGGCCATTTTCAATTTACGAAAATTTTTTAATTATCAAATACAAAATTTTGTTGAAACTATCAATTTTTAGTTAGCGCACGATTACTACAAACAAATATATATACAGGGTGTCCGAAAAGTCTGGAAACGGCCGAATAACTCGAGAAATACATATGAGATTGAAAAACGTAAATATACGTGTTAAATATTTTAAAATAAGCTACTCTGTGATACCAAATTTGACCTTCGAAACCGACCCCCTGGGGGTCAGAGGGGGTCCAACTTTGAAATCTTAAATTATAACTCCCATTTTTTTATTGCAGATTCGGATTCTACGGACAAAAATACGTAACTTTTGTATTTGATATTTATTTCAAATCTTCGTTTATCACGGTGTAATCGAGCATATTAAATCGATACATATTCCCGCTTTTCCAACGGGATTTTCCCTAATCGAAACTGATTGGGCAGAATTTTTGAAATCAAATTCCTCGTTTTTTGTAGGAATAGCGTTTCCTGAAAATCACCCGTGGCGATTATTTCAATAGTGCTACACTGTTAAAAATTTGACCCATTTACTGCAGCGTCACTCCACAGCTATTATAGAATATCTCTTTTGTGACCAATGAGAATGCTCCATAACACAGTAAAGTAATCGTTGTCTATAAAAGCGGTGGAGTGACGATGCAGCAAAAGGGTCAATTTTTTTGCAGTGTACTTTACTGTGTTATGGAACATTCTCATTGGTCATGAAAGAGATATTCTATAAAAGCTGTGGAGTGACGCTACAGCAATGGATCAAATTTTTAACTGTGTAGCACTACCGAAATAATCGGCACGGGTGATTTTCAGGAAACGCTATTATTGCAAAAGACGAGGAATTTGATGTCATAAATTGTCCCCAATTAGTTTCGATTAGGGAAAATCCCGTTGGAAAAGCCGAAATATGTATCGATTTAATATGCTCAATTACACCGTGATAAACGAGGATTCGAAATAAACATCAAATACAAAAGTTACGTATTTTTGTCCGTAGAATCCGAATCTGCAATAAAAAATGGGGGTTATAATTTAAGATTTCAAAGTTGGATCCCCTCTGACCCCCAGGGGGTCGGTTACGAAGGTCAAATTTCGTATCACTGAGTAGCTTATTTAAAAATATTTAACACGTATATTTACGTTTTTCAATCTCATATGTATTTCTCGAGTTATTCTACCGTTTCCAGACTTTTCGGACACCCTGTATATATATGACATACGATACTCACACTATGTTTACACAGACGTGTTTTCCTAATCTAAGGCAAGCCTAAGCATTTTCTATTCAAGAATGTGGTTTTACTCTCTTGAACAAGTTCGTTTACACTACAACATCTAGAATATACACTGTAAAAAATATGAATATTTTGCTGCATCGTGACTCCCTTGCTTTTATAGAATATCACTCTTTTGGCCAATGAGAATGCTCCATGATAGCCTGAAGTAATCGTTTTCTATAAAAGCGGTGGAGTGACGATGCAGCAAAATAGTCATATTTTTTACAGTGTATAGTGTAGAAATCTGCTACACTATAAAAAAAAATTACTCATTTGCTGCATCGTCACTTTTATAGGAAACGATAACTTTGCCGTATTCTGGAGCATTTTCATTGGTCAAAACAGAAACATTCTATAAAAGCGAGGGAGTGAGGATACAGCAAAAGGGTCAAATTTTTTACAGTGTATGCAAACAGCAATAAAATTTTTTATCATTTAACCCTTTGCGCTCTGGTGTAAATTTCTTCAAAATTCCAAATGTGACATTCGCATCAGTAATTCTAAAAGAAAAAAAACATGTTAAAGATATACACGAAAAAATGCATTAAACCTTTTTCAAATTAATCTGGTCGAATTTTCTGGTGCCGTTGTGACAATTCGGAATAAAAATTATGTAGTAGAAAATTCTACCATCAGAACTCAAAAGGTTAAACGTGCAACGATGGTACTGAAATCTAAAGTATCGATCGCAGCAACATCTGCGGGATTTCCTAATACATTGTTTAGATTAGCAAAAGTTGCGCAGTTTTAGAAAAAAACGCAGATGTCACTGTTATCTTTAGATTTCATCAGCATCGTTGCATATTTAAGGAATACAATATTTAAGCGCATTTTTTAAGTATTACTGAAGTACACCGTTAAAAATTGGACCCATTTGCTGCAGCGTCACTCCACAGCTTTTATAGAATACCTCTTTTATGACCAATGAGAATGCTCCATAACACAGTAAAATAACCGTTTTCTATAAAAGCGGTGGAGTGACGATGCAGCAAATGGGTCAAATTTATAACAGTTGAAGCCAATTTCTACACTATACACTGTTTACAATTTGACCCATTTTCTGCAGCGTCACTCCACAGTTTTTATAGAATCCTCTTTTATGACCAATGAGAATGCTCCATAACACTGTAAAACAACCGTTTTCTATAAAAGCGGTGGAGTGACGATGCAGAAAATGGATAAAATTTTTAACAGTGTAGCCAATTTTTACACTATACACAGTTAAAAAAATTGACCGATTTGGTGCAGCGTCACTCCACCGCTTTTATAGGAAACGATTGCTTTACTGTGTTATGGAGTATTCTCATTGGCCATAAAGAGATATTCTATAAAAGCTGTGGAGTGACTCTGCAACAAATGGGTCAAATTTTTAACAGTGCACTGTTAAAAATCTGCTGCATTTTGCTGCAACGCCCTCCACCACTTGTATATAATATCTCTATTCCAACCAATGAGAAAGCGCCATTTCACGGCCAAGTAACCGTTTTCTATACAAGCAGGGGAGTGCGTTGTAGCAAAATGCAGCAGATTTTTAACAGTGTGCATATCCTTGGCGCTATAGTTTACAGGAGTGGTACATTGTTCAAAATTTGAAACTTTTGCTGCATCGCCACTCCATCGCTTTGATAGAATATCTCTATTTTGATCGATGAGAATCCTCGATAATGCATTTGAGTAATCGTTTTTTACTTATCTACTATATCGTTTCCGTATATTTATTTTTTCAATCAGCACCAAGGTGCGCACTTTATTAGAAGACGCGCTCTATTAGAGGGCGCATTCTATTAGAATAAATACGGTATATACTTATAGTAAATACACTTTGTTAAAGTACAGGGCCCCAATATTTGACAGGTATGCCAGGCATTTTTGCCATTGATGCCATTGTGCTAAAAACAAAATATAAATAAATGAAAAAAATGGATAAAATATAAATTTGGCATGGTGCAAAAAATTGCCTAATTTAAAATTAAAAATCAAATTTGACAGCCACAAGGGCTAGACACCGTGCATAATTATTCAGTAAATGATTCATTAAAAAATGACAAAAATCAACATGTCAAAATTTTCAAAAAAATTCATAATTCGTTAAAAAATTAAGTTAAAAATAAGAGAAAAAAAAGCATTCTGTATTTTTTTATGCTTAATCGAATGGTGTAACTGGTTTTTCTCTCCGATGATCAGAAGTACCTTAGATTGATGACTGCTATTCTTTTATTTCATCTTGTAAAAAAACTGTTTAACGTAAAGCTATGAATTTTTGCAGAATTAATTAGCATCGCAAAATCTTTAAAATAAACTTTACCGCAACATTCTATCTGCAATAGAACGTTAGATATACCCATTTATGACCAAGTTTGGAAAATAAGCAATTTCAGAAAAACCGCCCAGCGAAATAACGTTTTCTCGATGACTACCCCGGGATAAAAAGTTTGTCTTTTGTTTTTTAAAAAAAATTAAGTTTTTATCTTTAGTAGTTTTCGAGAAAAATGCTGTGACACAAAATTTTTGTCCGATTTTCAGAATACTCTACAGTACACCTACAGTATGCCATAAAAAAAAAAAAAAATTGTGCTATGTTGTGCTTCTTGGTCAGACGAACATTTAAAAAAAAATCATCAAAATTGGATAAGTATTTAGTTAGTTATTGCAAAAAGAAAAATTGAAAAATCCGTGTTTTTGCGGTTTCCTATGCTTAAAACATTATCGCTCAATCATATTATTGTTGCGCGCTGCCGCGCGCACAATGATATTGGTACAAAGTGACTAAAGCAAACAAAACACTTACCCTAGAAATTATAAGAAGTAGTATACTGCTACATATAGCAGCATATTGTAGTTTTAGCAGCATATATTAAATGCATGCTGCTACAAATAGCAGCATATATTTAATATGCTTCTATTGAATTATTTATGTGATCTGATTTTACAAATTCGCTCTTTAATCACTGGGCTTCTGATTGAGAATATGTGCCAACGCTGCTTCAATTGAACAATCAATATACGTTTCACCGAGATGGAGAATAATGCTCATCGATTATCACAACAATCTTACATATAATATATATAATATACATTTAATTCTGGAAATATTTTGAGTTCTGATAGTTAAAATGTTTGGAAAATGAGCCTGATAAATAGTAAAACATCTCCTATATTTGTAATAGGAACATAAAATGAATCTAAACTATAATTACATTCAGCTTTGTAGCATAAGTAGCAGCTAATAGTTTTTTCAGATACAAAAATAAATGACATCCTTTAAAAATGACAAGTGACTATGGAGCATAAAAAGGGATTATTTGAATTTTTCGTAAATTAACATGTACCATTTGTTTAAATGTATGTTGATATCTTAGAATATTTTTATCTACAAAAATTATATCATTTTATTAAATGAAATTTAGCTAGATTTTTTTCTCTAAATTCAATGCTTTAAAAATAAAAAAGAAAGTAAGTACGTTTAGCAAATAAAAATAAATGCCTTTTTTTTTATTAATCGAATAACAAAACGATGACAAATTACGGTATAATTTGAGTTTTAAACTAAAATCTGTTGCATTTCATTTCATTAAGATTGTCGGTTTGCAGTGTTCAATACTTTTTTAGACATTTTTTCTGAGGTATTATATAACATATGTCCTGATGATGTAGTCAACCCAACACGAAACCTTTTTATCTTCAAATACAGCGAGCAGTACTTTACAATATTTCTGGTATTAAGACATTTAAAATCTGCTGAATCTCTTCATCCGTACAGACCCTATACATTTTACAACAAAAGGTTGTTGGCACTCCGGCTTCCAACAAAGTTAAGGTAAAATTTACTGCTATGTTTCAGACTGCGGTAAAATTTCTCAAGTCTAGGTACTATCGCGTTGCTATTGACCGAGTTGTGCATGTAACAGAAAAAAAATTGATTTTTACTTCCACAGTTGATAGGATTTGTTTTCACAGTATCGGTGCTCGAGTTAGATTTCACAGCATGGGTGCTGGTAAAATTAACATATTAACCTTTTCGGATCTGGTTTACCATTAATAATTCATGTTTTTTCATCGAGTGTTATTTTGCTTTAACAATTACTTAGTTATTTTCGATATATAGAAATTATACTATATGGTTACGCCTTTCTTATTATGTCTTCATTTATATTTTGACATTTGCTAATTATAGTAATAAGTATAACTATACTTGTAATAATAAATGTTTATTTTATTCTCTTTGCCCCTTTGGCGATTCCTTCATTTTATACACATATTTCATTCTTTAAATTTAAAATATAAGTTACTTTTCTGAATCAATCATGTGTGATGAAACGCAAAAAATATTTGAAATTTGTAATACCATCTGAAATCCTATTGTAATATGTAGTTTCTAAACGTCTGCGAAAACGCTTCCTCAGTCTATTATCATATAAATATGAATTGAATAGTACAGAAAATAAGTACATTCCATAGATTTCAGACAAAGAAATAATCTTTAAACTTCAATAAATCTACTTGGACAGCTACGATTAACATTATTAAAAAAAATAAATTTTGTTCAAAAAATGGAAAAAAATCAAACCCGAAAGGGTTAAGTACAGGAAAAATTACAGCTTTTTTTTCCTTAGTTTTAAAGTCAAACATCAAATTTTGGGCTCAATGTTTTAAAACCTATGCCATCGAATTTAATAGAATTTGAGAAGCAAGATAAAAATTCATCAATGTTTTTTCAAAAATATTTCAAGAAATTAAACGTATTATCTTCATTGTACTGTGAGTATTTTCCATGATAAAGAAGTGTTCAATAAGGTTGCCTAAAGAAAAATATTATCGATAATATTTATGCTGAGTTTGATGGATTGTAGATGACAGGTAACAGTTTGTTCAGATAATACAAGACAAATGGATATCCTCAAAAATGCCAAAAGTTTATGAAGTATAAAAGTGAACATTGAAAAAAAAATTTAAGTCACAAGACTTCCATTTTTCTTGAGCCATAATTCCCATAATTCTCTTTTTTAAAAATTTTCGGTAAAAATTTATTATGATATATATATATATATATTCAAACATAGAATTTGAAAAAAAAATTATTTTAAATGCAATTTGAATAATAAATAGTGAATTTTGTAAGTATTTAGTAAATGAAAGTTAAATAAAATATGTTTCTAAATAAAGATACCACTTTCTTATAAAAATCCTAAAACATTATGACCATTTATGAAAAAGCTTGTCAAACAACGCAAATATTCATCATTATTTCTTCGAATAAAAGAAACTCTATTCTTTTCGTTGCACTTCAAAAGACACATCGTTGTCATAGATATTGACGAAGGAAGAATATCTAGAAAAGAAAATTATTGGTAATATTTAAGTGAAGTTTGATGTATCACCGATGACAGGTAATAGTTTGTTCTCATACAGAGAAATAATGGCTATTATCTTAAAATACTATAATATAAAGATGTTTATTTAAAGCTTTTCAAAGTTGTAGTAGAATCGATAGATAAAATTTTCCTGAAGGTATATCTTTTTTTTAAATATCTTTATCTACAACTTGTTAACAAATTTTAATTATTATGCTATTTAAAAGAGAAAAAGATAAGTTTTTATTTATTTTACTTTATTATTTATTATTTTTTATTATTTTTTATTTTTTTGCCCTTTTTTAATACAATTTTTGCAAATGTTATTTTTGTAGTCTAGAAATATATAGTGATTTCATTTATATAAGATCAAAGCAAAATATGTTTGAATAAATAAACAAACTTTATTTTTTTCCTTTGAAAGATTCATAATACAATGACAAACTATTATTGAATTTGGCAGTTAGTTTAAATACTAATGATTATTTCATTACAAATATTTAAAAAAAAAAAAAAAAAAAAAAAAAAATTCTTTCCATTGTGCTTTTTAATAAAAAAAGTTTTTCGGAATAAAGATTCGAATTTCAAAGGAAATTTTAAAAAAGAAATAAAAAATTACACTTTTAAAAAGAAATTATTTATTATATGCATAACACATGTCAAATTTCATTTGACTATATTTTTAACTACATTTCACTATATTTCTGACTATATATCTGACTGGATTTAACTATGCTTCCAGTCATTTACTGGAAGTATAGTTTGTTCATTTTTAAAAGGAAATGATAATATTTTTAAAAATTCAAAACAGCTCAGAATCAAAAATGTATTTATTTGATTTTTTCCATGACTGTCAAGCAGCATTTTTGAAAGACTGAGACAATGAAAATTTTTAATAACAACATAAAAAATAAGCAATCAAATCTGTATCCTGCACTTTAACATACACAATTAATATTAAAAGCAAGTAAATAATGAAAATGTTAGTTAATTAAAAAACTCATTATATTGTTACATTGCATGCATATTTTCTTGTCTTAAATATTAATAAAATAGCTATAAATTATAATAAAAATTATTAAAAAAAACCTCATCATTATGTTAATGGTTATATGTCAAGAAACAAAATAATTTTTCATCAATCTGTACATACATGTCGACAATGTTGATATAAAATAGGCGAAGAGAACTCTAAATGCAATTTTTAGATTTTCTATTTTTATATATTTTTTTATTCAATTCTTAGTGTTTATTTGCCTTCCGTGGTGATTTTTCCAAAACAGAAAAAAATTATCTATTTTAGCCTAATAACAAGAAAAAGACAACAAGGAGACATCCCCACTGGAACCCCAGCCGTTAGGTTTATGGGTTTTTACGTCCTGAGGAAAGAGTCCACACCGCCATTCAACGAACACAAAGACAATATGCAATGAGCAGAAACTGGCAAGAAAATAAAAACAATAATAATAATTACAAACAAAAGAGTAATCTGTTTTGGAAAAATAACAGATGCAGTAAACAGGAACATCGTCAACTGTTAACCCGACAAATTGTTATAAAAAAATAATTAACTGAAACTAATCAGCCAACATAGCATACACAGACTGTCGATACGTTTTAATAAAAACTAAAAGATTATAAATACAAATAATTGAGGAATTGCAATAATAATAATATTGATATTTACAGATGAAAAAAAAGTGAATATACAGATTCTAATTTACAGATAAATGCAGCCGATTATAATATTCATTGCATTGACTTTAATACTAAGCTGACACTTCAGTACTTATAACACATAATAATTTTTCGTTTTATTGCCCATTCAGGATATTGTAATTGTCCTTAAGTTTATGGTAATTTAAGCAGATCATAAAAGTTTTTTTCGTGTTCTGGCCTAATAAAAAAAAATTTACCCTTTTTCAACAAATTTATTTAGAATTTGCAAAACGATTCTATAGTGATTTTCTTAAATGTCCAGCTCCTGCCAAAAACGGGAACTTATTTTTTTATATAAAAGATATCTATTTGCAATATTATCGATACAATTTTATGTTTTATATCGTTCTTTTGAGGAAACCTTTGGGAATCACTTAAAAAATTCAAAATATATGGTATACTGTATATCTTGGTGTATAACACGCATCACTTATTTGAGAGTATATATTTTTATTTCAAGCATGTACTGATGTATAGCACGCATCAATTTTTCCTTCAAAAGTAAACCAAAAATACCAACTGTCCCATTTCCCACACTTCAGATATTATATTTTTCCTTTGCGAAAAGCAAATGTTGTCGTTTTCGATCTGCTCAATCTTAAGCCTTTGGAACTTAAATAAACCAGTTCCCCAAAATTTCAATTGAGATTAGGTCTTCCCTATTGTGTGCTCTAACTTCTTGCCTCTTCCCCTGCATGAAATTAAAATCAATACTCATTTTCAAACGAAAAACAAACGCAACTGGTAATTTTTTAAATGGAATTTTTGCTTACATTTTTGTGAAGGGCTGGATAGATGAAAATGGTTTAAAATTATGAATAAAAAATGTTTTGGAAAATCATCCAGGCACTTTAATAAAGCAATAAAGTCTCTTAGTTCGGAATATTTTTAAATACCATATAACAGATTGAATAAAAAATAAAAATAAATGAATCTAACACAGATTTGTCAGTAATTCTATATACGCTGACTTCATTATTTCCGATTTTGTTGTGGCATTTTCGAAAATATAAATGAAAAAAATCATGTTATCTGATAAGCAATATTACGTTTGTTAGAAAATATGTATTATGAGTTTTTTGTTTATATTCATATAAACCTGTAAAAATTGGGAAAATCTTCTAGTTGTGATTTTACATCAACCATTTTATATTCTGTGTATAACACGCACACTGAAAAATAGAATGATTTTATATAGTTAAAACTGCGTGCTATATGCCGACATATATGGATTTTTTTAATGTTATTAATTAAGAAATAAATCGTTTGAATTTTTTCTTCAAAAAATATAAGAAGAACCTGAAGATAAATTTTTGATTTTTTCCTGGAAGAGGGTATTATCCTAAATAAAAGAAAATAGGTAGAATACCAAATCAACCTATTATTAAATCAACTTAAGATTTCTATAATAGTTCGAGGTGAAGATTTATTTTGAAAATGTGAATTTAATCCACTGATTGCAGTGTAATGTATTGTGTAAAGATCTTGTGTGAAATTCCTCATTTTAAACAAGACTAATTTGAAGTCAATATACAAATTATTTTTTCTCCTCAAATAAATTGCTTCTTTACAGAATGCAGTCCAGATGCTTGGCATAACATTTTCTCAAGAGACCATATATTTTCGTGAGTTTTTAGCCAGTACAATGCTCATAACTCTAAGATTTTCAACATTAAAGTTTTTAGTTCGTAGATACTTAAAAGCGTCTCCAAACTCTTACAGGCAAATGAACTTCTAGCGATTTATATATATGTTGCAAGCACGCCATTTTGGAAATAATTCGTCATGAAAGTAGAGAAGAAAAACTTTCAGAAATATTGGGGAAGATGGACTCCGATCGATCCGATTCCAAACAAAAATATGTACACTCACCTTTTTTTTTTTTTCGTTGTGCGTTGTTTAGGTATACCGTATATTAATGTCGATGTGAGAGTAATATGAGAATCTTCATGAAAGTTAAGTACGGTACAGTATTTGTTCATGAAAATGCAATACATGTTGAGTTCTGGTAATGTCAGAAAAAGCATTATAAAACATTCTTGAAGAAATAATATGGAAAATTAAATTGTTTATCACACTCTATTATAATTTGTAAACATTTTATGAATTTATTACCTAAGAAGATCGTAATCCAAGAGCCGAAAAAAACTCTGAGGTATCGAGCAGAAGAAAAATAAACACTTTTATTTTATGGAAGAGTAGTAATAGGGTAATATAATGATCTGGCGGAAGTGAAGTGGTGCGTAAGAAATAAATTAACACCACTAGTGGTTTACTTGTAGGTTTATCATTACGTTTGATTATAAGACAAACACAATGATAAGTCTACGAGTAAACCACTAGTATTATTAATTTTTCGCTTATGCACACCACTTCACTTCCTGCAGACATGAATCATTAGATTTCCCTATTACTACTCTTCCATAAAATAAATGTTTTTTTTTTTTTTTTTTTTTTTTTTTTTTTTTTTTTTTTTTTTGTTCTTGATACCTTAAGTTTTTGTGTTGTAGGCTCTTGGAATATATCTAAAAGTGAAGTAATATGCTAGTTAAGTACGGGGAGATGAAATAAAAAAATTTACATCTAAATTTACTGCAATTTTTACGGCAAAAACCGCTGGCCGTAAATTTAATTAAATATTACCAATAAGTTTTTGCCGTAAACTTAACGAATTTTTTATACAGTATGGTATGAAGAAAGGCGCGCCGTTTTTACGATCGCTTTACAATATGGTGATGTCAGAAGCACCGAGGAATTTTAAGCATATGTATGATAATTCGGGTAAATTATTTTTACAGTTTAGTATTTTAACGAAGGAGACCTGTTGCTGTGAGTTCCGTTTTTATGGTCTTTCACAGCGAGGCCAAAGGCAGTGGAAACCCAACAATGATGTTTATTTGTATTTTGTACTTGAAATTTAAAGTAACTGTATAGTGATTGCCATTTTTACGAAAACCAAGTACAATGCAGAAAGCATCAAGCCCCACCCTTAGGATTGTTTGCATGGTTCTGGTATATTTAAATTAACTTTAGATATATCTAAAGTAATCCCGTACAACGTCCGTGGTTTAGGTAGTAAAGAATTAAAAAAAAATATATATGTATATAATTTGTATGTAATGCATCACTATACAATGTTCTTACTCTATCTATAGTATGTTTGCAACGCGGTAATGGATATTGAAAATCAAGGTTCTAAAAAAACGTTTTTATAGTTATTGCAGCAATTTCTTGTCTGTATTTTGATTTAATAACGAACGGGCAAGCATTTGAAAAACATTACCTAGTGAATGTAAGTTTTATCAGACAGAAATATAAGTTAATTGAATATATGAAATAAAATAGTAATAAATTTATAAAAGAAAAGAACTATGTTTTCCAGAAAATAGACTTTAATGTATTTAAATTTTCTTTCTTGCCATTTATTAATTAAAATTTCTTCAAAGTTTCTATAGAATATGAAATCAGTTGTTTGAGAGATATCAACAGTTTGCAAAGAGCTGAGATCTATATCTTTAGGATAAAGAAGACCTCAAGACTACGAAAAAAGTCAAAGTTATGTTGCTGGTAGTGTACTGCTTTAAGATTCAGATGAATATTGGCCGAATCATGGCTGTGGCGAATGACAAAACTGGCATAAAAGCAATAGGATTCTTGCTAGGCAAACTGGAAAACGTGTGAGATGTAAATGGGGCAGTGAGGGGAATGTTAATGAGGATTCTGACTCAATCTAGAAAACGTGGCTAGCTGATGCTGCAAGATGATAGCATCTTGCATCATCAGGATGATGAACATAATAAAAAGAGCTCAAAAAACGTCGCGGTGGTATAATTAGTAGCGCATTCATCAGCAAAATGTTGGTTTATGATTTAAAAAACAGCTAAAACGAGCGCCACAAAATGTTAATATTTTTTTGTATTTCCTATTAAATTCCACGTACTAAACTTAATATCAAGAGTACAATTATCAAATTTTGAAAATGTTGTGGTTTTATTTATCTATTTCTTAAAATGATTATTATACAGAAATTAGTAAGAGTTCATTTTCAAGGATCATGGCGAGCAATTAGAACACCTTTTTTTCTCCTTCGGTTTAGTATGAGATAAAAGATATTCTAATGAGAAATTAATTTTTCAAAATATGGGAAGTTTCACTGTAAAAAAAAAAAAAAAAATCAGGTATTTTGTAGATTTTTTATTATGGACTTTATAAATAATTTATCAAGCATATTTTAATTTTAGGAAAGTTGCTTATTTTTTTAATAAAAACAAATGTATATATTTTATGTTTATCTCTTATCTTTAATTGTAACTGAATTGGATATTAAGTCTGTTATGTTGAATATGCATTTGTACGTAATGAACTGATGTGGGTACATTTGTCTCTTCATGATTTCGAACTTATTATAATGACTAGTAACAGGCTATATTTTGTTTATTTAGCTGCCAGTTATCTGAAATAATGCATTTTAATAACGCGTGATATTCTCAACAATTGATGATTATGTGCGCGTGTTTCTCTGTTTGTCATCTTTATTTTCTTTCATTATATTTTCTACCACATTTTGTTCCATTTGTAATTTTTTTTCTTTTTATTCAAATTTTGTTTACAGGCCTAGTGTAAATGTGTTTTGCGATGATGTTTGATCAACAGGATCATGCGAGTGGGACGTTAGCCATCTAGTCTCACATTCAACAGTGTTAGCTGAACTGCATGCCGCGAAAGAATTCCATTTGGACATGAATTATCTTGGGATGTTAACTGAGCCAGTCTCTGCTGCTGATTTTGCTTTGCTAGATAAGAGGGGGATCTCCGACGTCCTTTATATTTGATAACACCTGGGCGTACATCGCGATGGCTTCTACTGATGGGTTTCACCGCCATTCATTGTTTTTAACCAAGTACTAACTACTATGTGTGCCGAACAACTCACGAGACATGCAGTTTCGAAATTATTCGTTCTGAGTCATTGGGCGACTGTATTGTGCCCTCTACTGCAGTAGATTAGATCCGCAGTCTTTACTTTTAGAAGCAGACATAAGCTCAAAAATGATTCCCGAGATTCCTCAGCACCATTTACATACCATTCCCACCGGATTATGCGTCCTTCACATCCTCCAGGCAATTTCATTGAAAAATGTGGGGTGGTCATAATGTTTTGGACCTTGAGTGCATGTGCGTGCCCAGTAGCGCCAACTTTTGAAAAATATTGGGTGGGCTCAAAAAATTTTAACAAAGACAAAAATATTGGGTGGGCTTAATTAATAATGGGTGGAGGGAAATATCAAATTATTGGGTGGGCTGGCGCCCCATGGGCCCATATAAGTTGGCGCCCCTGTACGTGCCAACTTCATATAAAATTTTTGGTTAATGTTGTTACGTGAAATTTTAAGATAGGTTTTGATTCAAATGCATTTTATCTGCCTATTTATATATAAAAAAAGGGAGAATCAAAAAGCAAACTACATATAATTTAATACTAAACATATTCTAAAAGAAATTATGAGTTATTTATTAATACTATCTTTATGTATATTCGCTTAAGTAATATGGATTATAGTTAAGAAGATATCAGTGTGAAAATCAAGAACACAAGCGAAAGAACAGCACATTTTTTTATTCACAACACATCTGTAACATACAGCTAAAAAAAGACATTATATTTTCAAAATCCTTAAAGTATAGGAATATTGGAAACGTATTCGGATAATGGAATGCATTAAGAGAAAAATCTTCAAACAATATCCTATAAAAAATATCTGATGTCTCTTATTTTCAAAGATTGGATTTATAGACAAAATACTTTATTCTATTGTTGACAAAACTATCTAATGCAATCATTTATCATAGGCATTATGCACAAAATCTAACAAAATGCTAAAACTTTATAGAATATTATAAGATGAATACAAATATGCCGTATGCTGAGATTTGCAATATTAAATATTTATTAAAAAAAAAAAAACATATTTTTTCCTATATAACATATACTGTTCCCGTTTTTATGCTTTTCTCTTTATCTCTATCTTATTTATTTAATTTTCTTTCATATTTATTTAATCTTTATTCATTTATTTATTTATTTTATATTCTATTAATGTTTTACATTTAAAATGTACTCTCTTACTATATTCAAGAAAATAATCATGAAAGTACGCTTTTTAAAGCTTAAAAAGCATGTAAATATTTCAAAATAATGCATCATGGTTTATTACTAAAATTGTTAGTTAATGTGAATTCTAGAAAATATTATTATGTATTGGAACTTTTTTTTACACTCTACTATATTAGAATTCATAACTGAAGGTTTTGGCATTAATAGGCTACTTTTTAAATAATTGGAAGCATTACTACGTATTTTTTATGTAATTACATATATAATGTTGCCTTTTATGGTTATATTTATTTTACAATGTACTAGATGGAACCTGTCAAAACTTGACGGCAACAATATGAAAGAACAAAAAAAAAGTATTTTTTTTTTCAGCTATAAAAGAATTTTTTAAAGATTAACTTTTATTAAAAATTTCAGAAGAAAAAACAACAATTTCGCACATACAGGGTGTTTCGTTACCAGACCGACAAACTTTGAGGGGTGATAGTATACATGAAGACAAACATTATTAAATAGGAAACCATGGGGCTCAAACGTCTTCCGTAGGAGCTAGGGGCCATTAAAGTTTAAGGTCCAAAACTTTAAACGATTATAAAAAACGGAAAAAAGGGTGGATTCGTTTGCGGTTTTGGCTAAAATTATTCTTTATATCACGATTTGTTTGTAAAAAAAATTTAAAGGTTACGTTCAAAAATTGTCGATAGAGAGCGCTTTAGACTTTAGAGTAACAAACAACTACTTTTTAACCTTATTTTGTGCACGGGGTTGAAGTTATTCCAAAGTTTAGATCTTAACTTAAATTTTAAGCCCAAAATCGGAAACATTGGGATTGGGTAACTAGTGAAAATTGAACTGTGAACAGAGGACCGGATTTTGAACGCTCAGAAACATTTGACAAACTAATCGATTTTGTTGCGGTTTGCGTGTAGGTCATTCCATTGGTAAATTATTTTATTCAAAATGACGTGTAGCATTGGTGTCCCCATTTTTTGATAGAGGGCTCTTCCAACACATCTCCGAATTTTCAATGGCATTACTCCTGTATGTTTTACCAGACCAAGATACTTCCATGAAGTGTTAGGGATGGAAAGACGACTCGGGATCATACTATAATGTAACGTTGAAAATGACTTTTTAACGAGTTAAGGTTATAAGAAGCAGAAAAAAAAGCAACTTGATAATTCTACAACATAAAAGCCCATGTTCCTCTTTCGTTGCGCCACTCCATAGCACGATGCGGCTCCTCCACATTTTACCAATGATGTTCGCAGACACCCCAACGTAACATGGACAGCGGTGGATAGGTAGTGGTGGCCCAGTTTGTTGGCCTGCCAGGTCGTCACACCTACTTCATTATATCAATTACTTTTTGTTACCTACCTTTATTTTATTAGTGTATAATTTTGTTCTGTATTTTTCTAAAATAAACATTGCTGGGTGGGACTAGTTGAACTCAAACCAATTAGTAGGCTCCCCCACCTGACTCAATCTGAATCTGAATCTGTATGGACTTCTTCTGCTGGGGTTAAATGAAAAGTTGCATGTATGAGACTCCCGTACCGTCAGTGGAAGACTTCTCAGCTCGAATTTCTGTAGCTGCCAGAAAGCTATCCGAGAAGCCAGAAATCTTTCAAAGAGTGAGGAATTGCATGCATCGCTACTGTCAAGCATGCCCGACTACTTCTGGTCGTAATATCGGACACCTTTTGTAGTAAAACCCTTAACTAAATGTTTTTCTGACAAATTAACGTGTTGCTATTTCACTACCTGTTTCTGTTGCTTTTTTCTCTGCTTCTTTTAACCATCACTCGCTAAAAAAGCATTTTCAACGTTACATTCCTATGTGATTCCGAGTCGCTTTGCATCTCTAACACTTCATGTAAGTATGTTGGTTTGGTAGTAAAACACCCAGATGTAATGCCATTGAAATGTCGGAGATGTGTCGGAAGCGCCCTCTATCAAAAATGGAGACTCAAGAGCTGTTAGTCATTTTGAATAAAATAATTACCAAGGGAATAACCTACACGCAAACTGCAACAAAATCGATCAGTTTGAATAATGTTTATGAGTGTTTAAAAATCCCCCCTCTATTCACAGTTCAATTTTCGCTAGTTACCCGATCCCAATGTTTCCGATTTTGGGGTTAAAATTTAAGTCTAAACATTCAAATAATTTCAACCCCATGCACAAAATAACGGTAAAAAATAGTTGTTCGTTACTCTAAAGTCTAAAGTGCTCTCTTTCGACAATTTTTGAACGTAACCTTTAAAAATTCTTTACAAATAAATCGTGATATAAAGAATGATTTTAGCGAAAACCGCAAGCGAATCCACCCTTTTTTTCTTTTTTTATAATCGTTTGAAGTTTCGGACCTTAAACTTTAATGGCCCCTGGCTCCTACGGAAGTCGTTTGCGCCCCATGGTTTCCCAATTAATAATGTTTGTCTTCATGTCTACTATCACCCCTCAAAGTTTGTCGGTCTGGTAGCGAATAACCCTCTATAACTCGGGAAAAACATGATATAAACATAATAAAAGACAAATAGTCTAAAAAAAAAATCACATTTGTTAATTGTGCGAAGAAAAATCACCATTTTCGCTATATATCTCAGGAAAAACATAATATAAACTATAAATTGATATAAACAGGTTAATATAATCATGATCATGAAATATGATATAAACATGATAAAAACTATAAATCAAGGACGATTCTGTTTTGAATTTTCCAAAAAATTCAGGCAATCATTTCTAAATTAAACTAAACTAATAAAAAAAAAAAAAAAAAAAAAATCCGTCATAAATCTGAAAATTTGCAAATTTTGACAAATGGTCTTAAAAAAAAATACAGTAAAATCCCGATAATTCGGATTAATTGGGACCAGACCCAATCCGGATTATCGAAAATCCGGATTATCCGGAGACTTAGAAAAAAAATGAAATAAAATTAAGCATACTTACACAAAATCACTTTTATGTTAAACTTATTGAATATTTACAGACAGAAAATTTTTTACTTTGTAATAAAAAAGTCGAAAAGATTTCAGAAAAAGTTTTTTTTTTATTCAAAATATGACGATGAAATAAGTTAGTGTTATAGAAATCAGCAAAAATGTTTCTCAAGCTTGGAAAAAAAATGACCAAATCGATCCGGATTATCCGGAGATCCGGATTATCGGGGTCCGGATTTGCGGGGTTCTACTGTAATAATAATAAAAAAAAATAAATAAAATAATATATATATATATATATGTATATATATATATATATATATATATATATATATATATATATATATATATATATATATATATATATATTTATTTGTGCGAAGAAAAATTCCCAATTTCGCTATATATCTCAGGAAAAACATAATGTAAACTATAAATTGATATAAACATGATGATATAAACATGATAAAAACTATAAATCAAGGAAGATTCTGTTTTGAATTTTCCGAAAAATTTTGACAATCATTTCTAAACAAATTAATCTAAATAAAGTAATCGTAAATTTTAACAAATTGTCTTAAAAAAAAAAAAAAAATCTTTCGCCATATATCTCGGGAAAAACATGATGTATATTATATCGTAATTGATATCGTAAATTTTAACAGATGGTCTAAAAAAATCAGTTTTGTCAATTGTACGAAGAAAAATCACCAATTTAAAAATCACCAATTTCGTCACATATCTTGGGATTTCTGTCAAAGGAAAAACACAAAATTGCCAAAGGATCATGCGTTTTAAGAGATTCAATTTTGTCTATAATAAGGTAATAACAATGTGCTGTGCTGTGCTAACTTAAAAGTACCAAATTTAACGGATTTTGTCAAACATTTCCAAGGCTACTTTTTACTTTGTAACAGATTAGATTTTATAATTAAAAAACCCACTAATATTCAAGCATGCTACTGAAAAAAAAGGTAAAATTCTGAAAAAGTCAGTTCCCCCCTTGAGATGCCAAGAAATCCAAAATTTGAATGCCATTATATTTCAGAAAATTAATATTTGCCTTAATTTTACATTTAAATGTTTGAATATATATAAAAAAATGTAATTGAATCGAAATAGTGGTATTCAAAACACATAAATCTTTGGTATCTATAAACCATGAGGCATATTTCCTAAATCAGCAAAAAATTGAAAAAAAAAAAAGCTCAAAAAAAAAAAAAAAAAAAAAAAAAAAAAACCGCATGCAAAATACGTATACTCTGGTCGGTCAACGGCGTATCATGAGATTTTCATGATCGATCATGTAAAAAAAAAGTATCAGTAGAAGGAAAATTTTGCAACATTTATTTATTGCAAAGGGAAAAGATGCAACATTTTGCGAAGATATGCTAGATCCATAACTAAACTAAATAAGCTTTGGACTCGCGATGAAAAATAACAAAATAATAGATAGTTCTATGTAAAATAATAATAGATAGTTCTATGCAAAATAATAGAGATCGAAATGGACATAGTAAAATAAGATAAATAATGATAAAAAACAAATAACTTACTATTTCAAAATGAAAAAGCGTCAGATGAGAGAAATTCTATGAGTGCATCTGTGAATATAATTTGCCTGGATATAAAATGCTAGGTTTTTTTCATTTATTGAATTTTTTTTATAAAAATCAATCTTTAAAAAATTCTCTTAAAGCTGAAAAAAATATTTTTCTTTGGGGCTTTCTTATTGTTGCCGTCAAGTTGCGAATCAATCTGTAAGAATAAATGAATCGTAATTTCTAACTAAGAACCAATCTGTATTTAGGCACCCAATGTCATCTGCACACACTGAACTCTCATTGGAGCACAGCGTCCCGCACATGCGCTCTGACGATGATACATGGAGTATAAGATATTACTCAGTGCGATGATGTGATCATGTTTCTCTCTCTAAATACGGATCGCTGTTCTATTTCCCAAAAACATTCGGAAAACATCAAACTTTGTGTTGCTTGCACTGTGACGATTATTAAATGTAGAAGGACTCTGAAGCTTGGAGACCATATTCATAGACAAACCACATTTATTGACACGACAAAATAAGACGGCTACATACGGTCACATTAACACAGAAGTTGAATACATTTACATGAATATTATTGTTATTATTCCACAAGAACAATGCTTCTTCGCGACACACGAAGAAAGCTTTTGGACCTCCTCCAATCACACCACGGCCCCGACTGCCCGAACGCAATTCTCTTTTTCGTCGAGGGCGCGCCACTTGGCAATAGTCTATCTCTTATTTGGCGACGCCAACCATTGTTTTTTAAAAAAAAGTCAGTTTGAATTGTGGAACCTTACATGTCCCTCCGTAAAGAGCACATAGTTCTCCTTAGAGACTATGCTGCTAAGGAATGTTTTTAGCATATTCCACAAAAGCATATTTCACACAATTGTAAGTAAGTTTTTTTTTTTTTAGTTAATTTTCAAAAACCATTGAGTAATTTTTTTAAGCATATTTCACAAACGTAAAAGAAGAACTCGTTCCCTAGCCCAACATTTAATACTTAAATGAACCAATATAAATATATGTATATACAATAATATTAATACTAATAAGTAGATACAATATGAAATATTCAACATGAAATATTATAATGAATAATAATGCGTTATTTACACAATTACTTTATATGTTTCCCTAGGGGAACCTGGAAAGTGCATCAGCATTACCATGTTTGCTTTCTTTCCTATAAGTAATTTTCAGGTTGTATCTTTGGAGTGCTAAAGCCCACCGTGCTAGTTTGGCACCATGTGGCAAGCCCTGGGTAAGGTAAGAAAGAGGATTATGATCTGAAATCACTTCAACTTGCGATCCGAAGATCCAAGTATCAAATTTTTGATGCGCAGCTAAAACGCTGTAAGCCTCTCTTTCTATAGTAGACCACCTGGTCTGGCACGGGGTAAGCTTTTTGCTGTAAAAAGCTATAGGATGCTCCCTCCCATTCTCATCTAACTGTGATAAACACGCTCCAACGGCCGTAGCGGAAGCATCGGTATAAAGCTGAAAGGGTTTTTCAAATTGTGGAGTTAATAAAGATGGCATTTTAACTAACTGTTCCTTTAGTTTTTGGAAAGCTTCTTCTTCCAACTTTCCCCAGGGGATATCTTTGGGAACTCTCTTTTTCGTCAGATTAGTCAAAGGTAATACAATACTTGCAAAATTCGGAATGTAGTCTCTATAATAACTTGCTATCCCCAAAACCGTTCGCAATTCTTTCTTGTTAGTAGGTGCCGCTAATTTCTTCATAGCTTCCACCTTTTCAGGGTCCGGGGCATGTCTTCCTGACCTAACTATATGCCCTAAAAATTTTACTTCTTTCTTTCCAAAATCGCATTTTTCTAAATTAACAGTAAGACCTACTTCACGAAGAGTTTGTAAAACTGCACTAATATGTTTCAAATGGTCTGCCCATGTTTTTGAGAAAATTGCAATATCATCAATGTAGGACCGACAGTAATCTTTATGCGGAATCAGAACTTTATCCATTGACTTTTGAAAGGTGCTACCAGCATTCTTCAGGCCAAATGGCATGACTCTCCATTGGTAATGGCCAGAGTGAGTTACGAAGGCAGTATAATGTTTGCACTCTTCTTTCATGGGAATCTGCCAATATCCCTTAGTAAGGTCAAGTACGGTGATTATTTGTGCTTTCCCTATTTCATACAGCAGTTCATTAGCATGTTTCATGGGATAAGCATTTGGAATAGTAAAACTGTTTAGTAGACTGAAGTCAACACACAACCGCACGCTGCCATCCTTTTTAGCAACGCACACTAACGGATGGGCCCATTCACTATCGCTTTGTTCAATGAGTTCAGTTTCTAGTAGCTCTCGAATTTGACGATCTACTTCATTTTGGAGGGCTATAGGAATTCGATACGGTCCAAGTCTTTTCGGTGAACAATCAGGTGTAACCTTAATCACATGCCCTTCGACTTTCGCCATTCCAGGTTTAGTATTGAATATGTCATGGTATTTACAAAGTAAGTCGCCTAGATCATGTCGTTGCTTAGCATCTAATGGGCTGGTCATATCCCGGACATGTTGCTCTACTTCACTTTTATTGAGAGTCATTTTCTCGGTTGGAGCAGAATGTAATTGTCCAAAATCTTTATCCTGTTCAAAAACAAGACCTATGTGTTGGACCCGAGCCACATATGGTCGAATTTTATTGAAATGTAGTTATTTCCTTGTACCATCATCAAATTCAACAATGGCTGGATGTGGCCTGCTCAATTGAACCACAGTCGCCGGTCCTGACCAAGTTTTCAATAGCTTATGAGATGATGTTTGCAGCAGGATCAGAACCCTGTCACCTACTTGAAAGGTTTTTTCTCGAGCTCTCAAGTTATACCTTTGGGCATAACTTTGTTGATTTAGTTCAGCATTCTCATTTGCAATTCTATGAGCGTTTTCTATATTCTCTCTTAACTCTTCTAAATATTTTTCGACAGACCTAGAAGCCATTGTAGGTATCACTTTCTCACCTGTCCAAATTTCTTTAAGTAATGCGGTCGGTCCCTTAGGAATTCGTCCATACACTAATTGGTATGGAGACACACCCGTCGTGCAGTGAGGAACTTCTCTATACGCAAATAAGAGATGCGGAATGTGGATATCCCATTGATTTCCATATTCCTGAACATTTTTGTTCAGCATATTCTTTAAAGTTCTGTTCCATCTCTCCACAGCACCCATGCTCTCGGGATGACCCGGCGTTGAAAATCTTGGTGATACTCCTATTAAATTTATAAAAGCCTCGGTCAGTTCTCAGGTAAAATTTGGACCTTGATCTGTACATATCATTCTAGGGAAACCAGTGCGGCTGAAAATTTGCATCAATACATTGCACGTAGTTTTAGCGTTTATATTTCTAGTCGGTATTGCTTCTGCCCATCTGGTACATAAATCAATCGCGCAAATGATATACTTGTGTCCTCTTCTGGAAGGAGGTTCTAAGGGGCCAATGCAATCTACGCTCCAAACTTCAAAGGGGTATTCTGGCCTGGTAATTGGTTGGATCGGAATTCTATCTCGGAAAGTTTCAGTTCTTCTAAGTTGACAAGGTTTGCAACTTTCACAAAATTTCCTGACATCATTTTTGATAGTCGGCCAAAAGAATGAGTACTTTATTCGCTCTTTCGTTTTCTTTTCACCCAGATGTCCAGCCAGGGGAATTTCATGGGCAACTTTCAATACGAAATCTCGCTTGCTGTAGGGCAACACCACTTGCTTTATTTTTTCTCCACACACCCATTCAGAGTGTAACAACAGTCCGTCCTCTAACTGAAATCCATTTCTCCGTTATTCTGCAAGCTTCCAAATATTTGTTAAGGATTCATCTTCCCGCTGTAGCTTTATAAACTCTGATCTACTTTCTTTACAACCCTTTTCTTCACTGGAGATAGCAGGACTTTCTATCTCAAGTGCTTCTTCTTCTTCATCACTCTTTACAATTTCATTCAGGCTGTAGCTTTGTTTCTATTCATCTTCTTGCACAGGAGGGGAAGTCACGGGTTGACATTCTTGAATTCCATCATTTAGTGAGTCAAACGCTGTAGAACATATCAGCATATCGCTTACCAATTTTTTGGATACCGCAAATACGACAGGGACTTCACAATGTCGCGAGTCATTTATTTTCATTTTAAAAACTACTAACGGGGCTGTTTCAGTTGATCCGAATGCACATACTAGTTTTACAGTTCCTTCACCATCGCCTTCTTTAATAGGAACCAGGTCATGTCTTATGACTGAAATTTGAGCCCCTGTGTCTAAAATGCCGTTAAGAATCGTAGAACCACATTTCAATTCTATTTCCTTCAGTTCATCACACTTCACAGAATTTGCCTTGAGAGGGAATGACATAGGCACGGTAATTCGAGCAATCAATACCTCTTTATTCTCTATGACTTTTTCTGTAGTGACCGAATTGCTACGAACATCTTCGATTCTGCCCCGATTTCCTTGGCTATTTTTCTTAGGACAAGCTCGTGCAAAATGCATTGGATCACCACATACGAAGCATGTGACTTTAGATATTCTAGGACCCCTGTCCCTTTGATACCCTCCTTGGTATTTTGTTCTGTCAACTTGCTTGTCATTTCCGCCATATTTAGTTACACCTGCTAAATGATTATTTTTATTGCCTTCGAACCTTTCCTTGAATTTACACTTATTTTTCTCTTCTGATTGCCATCGGGGAACATCCCTTGGCTTTTTGGGCATTGGATTGTTCTTCAAACCGTCCTTCAAACTTTCGTATTCATCAACCTTTTCTGCGACCTCCAAAGGATCGATCATTTTATTCCATTGGTCCAAGAAATGTTCTTTTATGTCGTTTGGTACTCTGCGTTTAAGTTGGTCCGCAGCCAGTAGCTTCTTTAATTGGTCGCAATCCTCGACTTTTAATTCATTTATCCATTCGTTAAAATAACTATTCAATGCATGACAGTAACTCCTCCAAGATTCTTCTGGCCCCTTTTGATGTCGGAAAAATAGCTGTCTCAGTTTTTCAGGATTCAGTTTGCAGCGTTTAAGCAACATTTCTTTTATGAAATCATAATCATTGGCTCTCTCAGGAGGCTCCCGAGCTATATTGTTAGCTATCTCGGTTGGTAAAAGTCCTAATAAATATGCCACCCATTCGGTTTTTGGTACACATGCCATTGCCGCCCGACGTTCAAAGTTTACCAAATACAATTGCATTTCGTCTACCTTTTCATCGTACTTTGGGGTTATCTGCATTAGCTGTACTTTAGACCTTGTTTCATTCGAATTTTCCACTACTTCACCCAAATGTACGTTATTCCCCAATAATTCCAAGCGTTTTAACTCAATCTCATGGGCTCGCTCCTCTGTTCGGATTCGATCTTCTCTTTCTTTTTCCCAAATTCGTTCTTCATCTTCTTTTTTCTCACGCCGAAGTCTGTCTTCTATTATTCTGCTCAAACTTTGGCTTCATCTTCAATGAAATTCCCACTGTCAACGATTAGCTTTCTAATTTCAGCTCTCGTTAGATCTGAGTTAACTTTTAACCCCAGTTCGGTGGCCAGTTCGACCAGATCCTCCTTGCGACCCTTACCCAAGAAAGATGATGCCATGGTAACCCGGAAAAAGAAACGAAATTCCACTAATTGTAATAATCAGTAACAGTGTAATAACCCCCAAGAGTTATTCATTCCCTTCAGGAAACATATTTACAACCATGACGATATAACCTATCGCTCAAATAATAATTTATTTCATTTATTTACTGCTACTCAAAAAAAAAAAAAAAACGCAGCATAAGTAGCTAAAACTTAATACTTTATCAAAAAAATTTTTTTTTAAATAAAATAGTTCTAGAAACCATATACATCAATAGTATATCACAACACAATAGTATATTCAATAATCAATCGTTCGATTTCGTTTTCATCACTCAACATAATAAAACAATTCTACAATATCTAAGTGTACCAATATTTTCTCAAACCAATTAATTTTATTAATTAATTACTCTTAATGAACATTTAATAGTGTTCACAATACCCCCCCCCCAAAAAAAAAAAAAATCACAAACCATAAGAACATTCAATGTTGTAATAACACTACACTCGTATCATTTATTTCACCACAACAACATAAAAAAAACAACCGAAAAAAAAATATCTGTGTATATTTTGTTTGTTTTCTTAAAATACCATCAATATAATTTTAATTTTTTTTTTAATCACTCTGTATACAGAAACGAAATTGCAAATTAAAAAAAATTCTTTACTACCAAGAGTATAATTTTTTGGCAACCCTTCAAAATTCATAAATAAATTTTCCTTTATTCATTTCTTATAACACCCTATATACGTTTATATTATTGAAATCATAACGTCGGTTGCACTACAAGATATTTCATATTATCTCCAAAAATATTTCATAAAAGAACTCTTTCATAACATTAGTTTCGATTTACCGAACTTAGACAATGAATGCAAAAAAAAAAAATTAAAATAAAATAAAATAAAATAAAAATAAAAATAAAAATATGTACATTTATATATATATATTATCCAATCTATAGCAATAACAATTGAACACAACCAATTTCTATTACTTCCTTCAATCAACGTACTCCGTTGCAAAAACCAACCAATAATTATTTTATTTTACCCTTTTAACACTTCTGAAATAAAAATTCCTATTCCAGCCATTTGTTCCAAATTACTTCATCAGTAACACAAACAAAAAAAAAAAAAAATCATTTTCGAGAACAATATTTCGTAATTGTCAGATGGATAATATTCTAAAGTACAATTTATCGATTAAACAAAACATATATTTTTTTTTTTCAATTTAATGGACATGAAAGATATTTTTCATTTGCAGAGAAAATAATAACACAGAACCTACTATTTATTCTCAATTCTTTTTATTTCATTTTTCATTCACTAGAAAGAGAAAAGAGATTTTTTTTTTTATTTATTATGTTTTTCTGTATAATACCTATATAGGATTACCTATATATATACTTTTTACCTATAAAGATATATATTTTTCTATTGGGCTAACGACACGAGAACTTCTTACCTGTAGGTTCATAATCCACTAGGCTGCGCCAATACGGATCGCCGTTCTATTTCCCAAAAACATTCGGAAAACATCAAACTTTGTGTTGCTTGCACTGTGACGATTATTAAATGTAGAAGGACTCTGAAGCTTGGAGACCATATTCATAGACGAACCACATTTATTGACACGACAAAATAAGACGGCTACATACGGTCACATTAACACAGAAGTTGAATACATTTACATGAATATTATTATTATTATTCCACAAGAACAATGCTTCTTCGCGACACACGAAGAAAGCTTTTGGACCTCCTCCAATCACACCACGGCCCCGACTGCCCGAACGCAGTTCTCTTTTTCGTCGAGGGCGCGCCACTTGGCAATAGTCCATCTCTTATTTGGCGACGCCAACCATTGTTTTTTAAAAAAAAGTCAAAGTTTGAATTGTGGAACCTTACACTCTATATAGTGAATCGTTCTCGGAAATGAATGACCTGGACAGCCCGGAAGATTTGCTCGCGCATGCGTAGATACTGTTTTTTGGGTTATACTTAAAGTTTTCGCTTACCATTTTTATATATATGATAGAAAATATATATACGCAACCTAGTATGCGACATTTGGTGTCAAAAGCATTTGCATTGCCGAAATATAGCTTTTTTTTCTAGTAAATTTTTCTTTTATATATTTTTCAAGTCTTCGAAGTATGTTGTTACTGATAAATACATTTTCTGATGAATTTATCTCTTTGGGAAAGAAATGGTAATGGGGCTGTTATTTTACAATAAAATGAATCCCACCCATTCTGCTACAATTAGCTTATTATTTTAGTGCTACTTCAGAAGCTTATTATTTTAATAAATAGTATATAATATCAGATTGATTGCAATAATAAAATTCGTCAAAATAATTATTGCTTTTTAAAAGTCATACAAACATAGTTGCTGAAAGCAACTGTAGGCTTTTGGCATACACGCTAAAAGCAATTTATGAAATTTAAAAAGTTAAACATAATGAAAATTATCACGCATTAGAATTAAAATTGCAATATTATGTAACCACTCACAGGTGATCCATAGTTATATGCATTATACAGGCACATACAGATTTTTAACGTTCCAGTATAAAAAAGAAATACAACTGAAATAACATGGGTATAATTATATTTGAAAGTGAAATGAGCTATTATCAGTTGCTTTTATTAGTTAAGTGCTAAAGTAATTTGGTCATTTTTTAAAGTTTTTTTTTCTTTTTTTCAAGAAAAAATCAAAAAATCTTTTCTTTAATATTAACAGCAACGATACCAATTCAGGATTTTGCGGTTCTCTTTGTGCCATGTTTCACTTCACTTCTAAAGTTGTGACTTTGTAGCTTAGAGACATTCATCGATTGTCCTTCTCAGCTCCTCACGGGTTGTCGAGATTCATTATATCGGCCTTGTTATGTCAGTTTACTTTTTCTCGTAAACTACCAAATATATACACTGGAAATTTTTATGTGCATAAAAATATATTCATAATTTTTATTTTACTTTTTTCGTGTGTAGTTTTTAATATGAACCACATTTTAAAAATATAAATGTGTGTTTTTTAAAGAAAAAAAAAAGTTACTTCATTAAAAAGGGTTATTTCTATATAGGCATTGGTTTAGGCAAAAATTTAAGAACAGTTATGTATTTGTATGGTAGTAAGAATTGACTGAAACCAAAACTTTAACTGAATTTAGGTGCTCTTTTTATTTTCGGACAATAGCGATAGCGAAGCAAAAATGTCCATAAAATGTTTAAGCAATTAATACGTACATAAATATACATGATCATTAATTAATTGTATTCGTTAATTAAAGGGGTCAGGGGCACAAAAACCATCATAAAAAATACTACACTAAAATTTTCTTTCTTCTTTCTTTTTTTTTTTTTTATTATTTTTTATTTTTTATTTTGCAGCTTAAAATGATGTTTAAATCATATTTCTATCTTAACTAGAACAGGAAATATTAATTCTTATGTTTTGGTTTGTTTTCAAAATCTAGCTTCCAAGCAATGATTATTATGGAAACGGTTTCTTTGTGACGGTTTTTTTCAGCTTTTCTTCTATTTAAATTGTTATAACGCAAGAAGATTTTAATATAAATAGTTCAAACTTGCACTTGTCTTTTTCAATTGCTTTACTTTAATTTAAATTCAGCAAATTTAAAAAAGAAAATATTTACATTAAAAAATATTATTATTTTTTTTAATTTACATCGTTTTTTATTTTAAATATTTTTAATTTTTATTTAAATTAACATTTTTTTAAATGCTGAATCAAAATTAAAGCCTACACGTGCTCAGAAAAATTTAGACACAGGTGTTATTTAACCTTTAAATAAAAAATACGAGCTCTTGAGTTATACAAATTACTAAACTTATTAGGTAAATTTCGTATGAAATACTACCTATTGCGTTCGCTTTTGGAGCAAAAATATTTGCAGATCTACGCCGATCATGATCTCTAGACCCCAAAACTACCGTCAGTAAAAAAGTTTATCTATCTATCTATCTATCTATCTATCTATCGTTATATATATATATATATATATATATATATATATATATATATATATATATATATGTGTGTGTGTGTGTGTCACTCTCTCATGGACACGATAACTTCTATAGTTCTGCTCCAATCTCTTCCAAACTTATACATAAATTGAAGGGGTATAAAATCTCGGCTAAGTTCGTTAATAGGCAAGATCGGTCCAAGGGGATGGAAATAGGGAGGGTTTTTGTGAAAACCTAAAAAAATGCCATAACTTCTTAATTAACATATATATCGAATCGTTTTAGAATTTATATTACTTCTTAAAATGGGCCAAAAGTTTTTGCATGATAGAATTTTGATAAATTTAGAAATGGGCTCAAGGACAAAATAATAATAATAATAATAATAATAATAATAATAATAATAATAATAATAATAATAATAATAATAATAATAATAATAATAATAATAATAATAAATAATTAAATAAATAAATAAATAACTTCTTCAATTCTCAAGGTATCAAATCCAACTAAATTTTGTATAAATGTTCTCAACATTATCTAAAACTGTTGTGTTTTGATAGGACTATTTCTTACCGATAAAAAAAATTAAACACGAAAACAAAACGGGGGAGAAAAAAGACAAAAATCCATAACTTCGTCAATTCTTAAACTATCAAATCTAATTAAATTTATTCTTCTCAACAATATCTACAACTTTTGTACTGACAAGTTTTTCATAGGACCAATTCGTATAGCAAAAATAAATTAAACAAAATTAAGAGTTGGAGAAAAAACCTGAATTCCAAACTGCTTACATTCTGACTCATTTTTAAATTTATTTTTGATTTTAAACGCATCCAAACGGCAGGTCCTCTTATTTAGGAACTATATGATGTGACGCATTGGTTAGTTTTTTTTTTTATAAAGAAAGAATATATTTTTAAAAAGGCTGCCAAAAAGGGTATTTTGAAGAGAATTTCCCGATGTGATGATGATTGAAAATTTGAGGAAATATTCATATAACAAATTGCGTTTTTTCTGACTCATTTTTAAATTTATTTTTGTTATCAAACACATCCAGTTTACAAATGTTCTTATTTAGGAACTGTAGAATGTAACGCATTTGTCAGTTTTTTGATAAAGACAGAATATATTTCAAAAAAGTCTGCCAAAAAGGATATTTTGAACAGAATTTCCCGAAGTGATCTTGATTGAAATTTTGAGGAGGTAATCCTTCAAATAACAAATTGCGTTTTTTCTGACTCATTTTTAAATTCAGTTTTGCTCTCAAAAGCATCAAATCGACAATTTCTCTTATTTAGGAGCTGTATAATAAGTCCTATTGATCAGTTTTTTGATAAAGGCTGAATATATTTTTAAAAATGCTGTCAAAGTGGCCACTTCGCACAAAATGTCCCGAAGCAATCGTGATTAAGAATTGAAATTTTATTCAAATAACAAATTTGTTATTTTATAACTCTTTTTTAAATTCAATTTTGATCTCAAACGCATTCAATTGACAGTTTTTTTTTTTTTTTTGTTATTTAGGAACTATATAATGTGCCGTATTAGTCAATTTTTAATAAAGTCAGAATATATTTCAAAATATATTGTCAATATGGGCATTTGAGCCGAATTTAGCATAAGATGATTCTGATAAATCCAGTTCTTACAGAAAAATAAAATTAAAATTTTTTCAAACGAGGCCAAATAAAGTTGTTAAACTGGGTTTACCTGTAATCAAGTTTTATTTTTTGTTGTTGAAATGAGCACTCTTCGAAATCTACCTCCACCTATAGGCCAAGCCGGCAGGGATTTTTTTTTTTTTTTTTTTTTTTTTTTTAAGGGTCAACATTTGATCATCCTTTAACAATTTTTTTTTGGAAGGGTACTGTAAATATGTCATTAACTATCAGTCAAAAACAGTCGAAATTAAAAAAATCAACTACATAATATCTTTAATATAGGTTAATATTTAATTTGATTGAAAAAAGTACATCGATACATCGAATAGTATTTAACCAAGTCTATTTTTCACTCAAAAATCTAATAATTTTTAAAATATAATTAAATTCTTAGAATTTGTTAAAATAAGATGAAGATAAGTTCAATGTGTGATAATGGGGCAAAATATCTGCTCAAAGGTATACAAATAAAGAACTAAAAAATCCATTTAAACATAATTTTTTATCGTTGACTTATTTAACTTTGTCGATTATTAATGTTGTGTTGATGGGAGATTCTATTAATACTACTTAAATTTTATTAAATTTTACGAATTTTCTTTTCTTTTTACGCCTAACTTTTATAAATAGAGCACATAAATAAAGTTTTTTTTGCATGAAATTACTCTTAAGTTTGTGAATATTTTTATCTAAAAACATTGATATTTTAATATATGAAAAATTCCCAATGTATTTTGCCGTAAGAGCGTGCACTTTTAATAATTTTCTAAAACAGCAACAACAAATCACATGGGTTTTTAAAATATAATAAATTGATTGCAAATGAAACCTAAAATTGATAGGATAAATCAACAATTCATAAAATGGAGGTTGTTTAATTTTTAAAGTAAAATTTTCTCACCAATTTTTGATTTTCTAAACAACTTGAAACCTTGAAATTATTGGAAATTTATTTTTTTAGCACAACGTAAAAAAAAAAAAAAAAAAAAAAAAAAAAAAAAAAAAAAAAAAAAAAAAAAATCTGCTAAATTTTAACTAATTACATAAGATTTAGCTCCTTAAAAAATTATGTATAACTCATGTAACACGTATTAAAAGCAATCTTGGAAGTCACTTAACTAATTCACAAACCATACTTAATTTTTAAGATATTTAAGAAATTACATCAACAATTAATTGCGATATTATAGCAAGTAAGTTATTTCTTTTACATACATGTGTACGTTTGTAACAATTATTAGTATAATAGGTGTTTAAATACACTGTTAAAAATAAATCTGTGAATTCACGATGAAACTACTGGCAGCAAAGTAGCCGAACTTTTACCGTTCCATTAGTAGATTTTTCGTTTTGGGAAATAAAAGAAAGGAAGACTCCGTTTAAAGAAGCAGTAACTTTCTGTTAGAAGGTTTGATTTTTAACGATAACTATTTAATGTAATTTTTAAAATTAATGAATCGATTAATCGTCAAAGAATTCGAAATTTCCGTGTGATTTTAAGCTGCGATATTATTTTACTTATCATCATCATCATTATTATTATTATTTATAATTTATCTCAAGCCGTCCTGAGGATCGAACTCGAGACCTTCGGAACAAATCCTTACTGATTGAGCCAAAGTTGCAAATGGCGGTTTCTACAAAGTATGTCTTTTATAAGTTAGTGGGAAAATCTGTTGGGCTATTTAAAGATTTCCGTTCAAATATATTCTTAAGAATATTTGTAAACGGTTTATTTTATTTTGTTTTAGACTGATGCATAATACTTAATATTTTTAAAAATCCATTTTAATTTTTTAACTAGTTTACATAAAAAAAATCACTGGTTTTTTTTTTCTTTTTTGGCTTTGAATGAATGAATGAATGAAAAATTTTATTCATTTTTTACAAAAATAAAGTTTTAGACAATTTTTGAAATTGCAGTACAATATTTATTTATTTATTGGCTAATTAGTTAAAAGATTTTTTTAATAATAAATAAGAGGAAAATAAACAAAAAAAAATTTAAAAGGAACTTTTTATGTTTTCATTATTTCATGGCGCCAGTGGGATTCGAACCCACAATCTGTTCTCTCAGGAGATTGGCAGTGTGATACCTTCACCACTCGGCCACGGAATCTCCCGCGTAAAAGAGTGTCTCCGTTTTTTGTTTCTATTTCCATCCGTTTTGTTATTTTCAGGAAATATGTTAGAGTTTTCTATTTTTTAATTGAAAATGCCTTTTTGTTGTGAAAAGGGACTTTTTCTCTGAAATTCAGGGAAAAAATATTCGTGAATTTCAGAATTTTTTTAACAGTGTAAGTAATGCTTTTAAAGAAGACTTGAGAAAAGAAAAGAAAAATCTGATTAAAAAAAACTTCAGTTGATATTAAATATGTATTTGCATATTAAATATTGACTGATTATTGTTGACATTAAATGTATATATGCTAAGAACCTCAGCATAAAACAATACCAAACTTTCAGTGTTGGTCTTCTGAAAAAAATTTTTCACCACATCTTAAGTTATAAGCATAGAAAATGAAAGATTAATTTAAATGTTTATGTATAGTAAAATAAATGTGTCGTAGTTTAAAAGTAAACAATTGTGGATTTCACAAAAGAAAAAAAAAAAATTCTTTAGGAATTTTTCAATGTCGTTCAAAACTTTTCTGTCTTAATATTCGAAATAATATGTTGGGCTACCGGTAGTCCACAAGAATCGTGTTCAAAAACTTTCCTTTAAAAATTGAAAAACTATAAAAAAAAAAGAACGAAAGAAAATAAGAAGTTTCTAGAAAAAAAAAGTTACAATTTAATTTACAGTACAATATTATATTTATTATTATTTTAAAATTGTAATTTTTTAAATATTTTAATAATATTAAAACTAATAAAAATTGAAATTTTTCTTTATAATATTCTTCAGAAGAAATATGTAATTTTATTTATTAATGTCATTTTCTATACCTAGACCTAGAGTTACATTTCCGTAAAAAGTAGAATAAAAAGCATTTAATTTAAATTTTGTTAATAACTTTAAGTAATACTAAAATATTATGTCGAAATGTTTCGAGATAATATGTAAATACTTATGAAATTTATGAACTACTAAAATTATAGGTATCAAAATTTAAAGAAAATTTTCTTTGATCTATTTATTCGCAATAATATTAATAAAACTAATAAAACTATAACATTGATGCTAATTGAAGGTATTTTTCCCCAATCATAAGCGGATGCATGCTCACTATCTATATAATAAAGGCCAAACGTATCTGTGCGTAACGCATACGTCATTTTGCGAATGACAACATTTTTTTAATGAAATTTCGGTATTGCAATTTTTGCTACTGCAATTTTTTTTTATTTCTAAGCATAGCACATTTAAAATTTTTGCACCATCTTATAGGGGAAAAAATGTACTTTTAAAAGCAATTTATTTAAAAGCTGTATTTTAATTTCTTTTTGAAATATTAATTTTTTTGTTAATTTTTAATATCGCTTTTCTAATTGTGGCAACAGAAGTAATCCAATTTTATCAAAAGCAAAGGGGGAAAAATTGATAACTGTATCTGTATGTTGCCATTTTCTAATTATGAGGGGAAAAAATTTAAATTTAAATACCGTTGTTATAAAATCCGGTGAATTTTTATTTTATTTGCAAAATTTGACTTATACATAAAGGAATATCAACAGTTTAATATTTATTCAGCTAATAGCATTGAAACTTCAAGTTTTCAATAAAAATGATCAAATTAAAATACCATTTTTTTGAAAGGGTGAATGCAGATACGAAATATGCATTTGTAAATTTGGATATGATGAAAATAATGGCAGGTTTATATTTCACGGGGGAAAATTTCTATGATTGAGTCAACGTTGAATAAATCTTACTTTTTTCATATTGGAATACTAGAATAAGAGCCTTAACTGATACCTTTATCATAATAAGAGATCTTTACTATTGTTTAGCGCTTACATGTACGATTAAAGTTTAATTTTGACAATTTTTACAACTGAATTTTATAGAAATAATATTTTGATAACTTTACTTTAAATATGATTTGTTTAAGAATAAGACGTATCAATATAAGATGCATTTTTTACTATAACTAATTTTGTAGGCATTATAAATCAATGAAACAGTTCCTTCTTAAACATTTTCTTTCGTCAAAATTTGACGGGTTCTACCTTATGGACGATAAATACGATAAAGTTCCGTAGTTAAAATGTAAAAACTTAATTTCTTAATTTTAATTTCGGTGTCATTCGATGAGTACAAACTTTCGAAAAAATCTAATTCGTCATTAAAGTTGTGACATTGCGTCAGTTGGAAAGTTAAAGTCAATTCGTGAATTATTTTCCATTAATTTAGCTGTATAATATGCGTAAACAAACTAATTTTCGAATTTTTTTTCAAAATTTAAATAATCATTGTTAATAAGTTAGGAAAATACATTATTAATAATTAAAATCTACCATAGTTAAAATACAAGGGAAAATAGTCTGTTTTATAAGACTTTTACAAACACCTGACAATATTTACAAACAAAACATTTAAAAGAAATTTTAACAACTTCACTAAGTCGATTATTAATAAAAATATACAGATAAATATTTTCATTTACTGTTTTTAAAATTAAAACTTAATTAGTGTTATGGCAGCATATTATCAAAACACTTTAACCTAATATTTGTCAGAAATATCATCTTTATCGACAACAATGCATTATGAAACAGAAGGGAATTGCCATTTTTTTTCACGAGTTTTGAATGAATTTAGTTGACGTAAAATACTGTTTGCGCTCTGATTTTGCATGCGACGCAGCCAGACGTCATAGA
The DNA here is from genome assembly GCA_964019185.1 of Maratus speculifer. Classification (NCBI taxonomy): domain Eukaryota; kingdom Metazoa; phylum Arthropoda; class Arachnida; order Araneae; family Salticidae; genus Maratus; species Maratus speculifer. The sequence continues at coordinate 119,178,607 of OZ025291.1, forward strand.
CGTGGGCGGAGTTTCCAAGCACATCAGAGCGGCAGCAACACAGCTTTAGCAGAGCGATCCAATTTTTTCACCTGTCGGGATGTAGTTCATTCCGCGATGTTTGTTTTGAATTGGAAGCATTGTGGCGGTAACCATGTGGATTTATTGGAAAACTTATTTTCGTCGTTTCATATGGCAGAGTAGTGAGTTAAAGATAAAAATGAAACTGTAATGAGGCAAAAATGTGTTATAACTGTTGTAAAAGAAATAAATGTGGAAAGATTTATGGCTTAGATAAATTAAATATTTTGTAATTCATAATTAAGACAGAGAAAATGTATATAAATGTGTCTTATTCTATTAAATAAGATATATAAATGTATTAATAGAAGCACTAATTTAAGAACAGACATATATATTTGATAAAGTTCAAGCAGTTAAAATTTGCAAAGTTTATTAATGTATTTTTGGTGATAAAAGTTAGTTTTAATAAGTCAGGTGACTTAAATTTAATATTAATTCTTAAATTTAATTTAAATAAATCTTAATTTAGAATTATTATTTATAATATTAAATTTATGTTATGAAGTAAATGTGTAACATTTTGCGTCATTCTAAAACTTGTGAACTTCTATAGTTAAAAGGAATTATTTAAAATTTATTAACTCCGCGAATAATGCATATGAATATTCCTAATAATTCTGTGACTATTTGAAACATTTAAATATTTTATATTTAATGAAATATTAACTTAATAAGTATTTAATAAATCACTAATTTCTTCTCAACTTTAAAAAAATAAAATATATTTTGTGTGAAATATTTTTTAAGTAAACTAATAACTTTAGTTTCGTAGATGATAAATATTTGTCCGATTTTCTATAAAAGTAATACCATGAGGCTGGTGCTATTTTACTCTTCATTATTCCACTAATTCAATATAGTCTAATGTTTTAAGAACAATAGTAATTACCAGTAAAATAATGAAATTAATTTCCATTTAAAGAAATCCCATATTTTATATCATAACTGGATGATTTTAATGGAAAAAAATTGAAACATATACGGAATATAGTATATAAAAATACATTAAATAGTTAAATCATGAAAAAATTCATAAATTATGATAGAAAAAACAACACGAGGATTGTTAACGTACAGACTTTTTAACTAAAAAATAGATGTTATATATAAAAAGAGGAAATGCTACGAAAATCCGCTAAAGTACCAGACTGTGGGAACTATAAAACTTTTTACTTGGAGTTTATAATGAAACATTCCCTTTCACCTAACAGTGTAAAACTGTTCTCGTCAGCTGCTAATTGTGTGCGAAACAGTATGAACAAAATATAAATGATGCCACAGAAAAACTTTGTGTAAGAAAAAATAAAAGAATTGTTTCTTGGCTCCTGAACAGCATGGTGTTCTACAATTCGTCACACCCAAGGCGACGTTTGTTGATGCTGCTCATTTTGTTTTTACTCCAAGGTTTGTAGAACTTTTAGTTGCTATATTTTTAGCCGTTTAACATGTGTTTGTATTCTTCCTAGTTTCTTATTATTTATTGATTATGTTTTCACTGCTTTCTTATCTAAATATATCAGCGGCTGTTTTAACACATAAAAACATTTTTAGATAACATTGTTCGTTTAACCACCCTAATTAAAGAGACAATGTTGTCTGGTACAGCCAAGGTATTTTAACCTAGACAAAAGTTAATCTTTTAAAATACGTTGACCATTTAATTCTAGTTTGAGTTCTCGTTACTAACTGCAGGAATGACAAATAGAGAACGTAAACCATTCTTTAGGTGTCTCGGAAGCTTTTGAGCTCTTTTTAAAATTTAAGCATTTAAAGGTGCATTTTTGGCATAATAATAAAGGACTCGATGAAGAAAAACGATTCTATAAAGAAATTGTTCGATTTCTCTCACAAAATTCAATTTTTTTTTTTGAAAAAATTAAGTAAATTTTAAATATTTTGAAGCAATTTTGAGTATTTTAAGTTATTTTTAAAATTACTCGTAAATTAATTTCGTTGTGAAAAATTTTCATCGTGCCAATGATATCCTTACGTTATTTTTTAAATCTTCTACGATTCCCCGTTTTTATATTATATTTTTGTTTGTTATTATTATTATTTTTTTTATTGCTGTAAAAACTGATCACTGTTAAACTTGCTAATATAAAATTTTAGATAATATTAAGAAAAGATTTATAATAAAATTTGATATCTTGTGAATTGATGAAGTTATGAACTTTTGTCTTCCACACCTCTTTCTTTCTTATCCTTTATTTGTTGTTTTCATTTTTTTTTTATTTATTTGCTGTAAGAATGGATCATATCAAAACCTTGTCATTATAAGAGTTATAGATGATATTAAAAAGATTTATAATATTTTTAAGTGAATTTGATATCTGGTGAATTGACGAAGTTCTGTCTTACAACCAAATTTTTTGCGCCTCTTCATTCATTTTAAATTATATGAAATGTCTCTCAGATACATATACATATATTTCGTCTTTTTAATAAAAGGAATTATAACTTTAAACTGATTCGGTGTGTTCATATAAAAGTTACGGGGTTTTTCTCTTTCTTTCTTTTTTTCTATTTTTACCACTTTGTCTAAATTTGCCCACTTACGAACTTGATATAGTGATTTTTTGACTCCTGATTTATACCTTAAAAACGACACCATCTGTTAGTCTACAGTATACAAATGTACAAACTGTTAAAAAATGGCCATTTAGAAGAAGAATTAGGACGATAGCAAGTTTTAGGAACACAAGTTTACTAAATGGTGAGAACCAGTGGCGCCAACTTATATGGGTCCGTCGGGCCCGAACAACCCAATGATTTTGAATCGTAGTGGGTCCAATTTTCATAGTTCTATTTCGTTATTTATTTCAGTATAATTTAATTATTCATTTTTCTTCCTAAAACAAAATTTATTTCGCCAAAGACCATGTGTTTTAATTCTTTGACTGACACCCATAAATCTCAAATGACTGAAATGTGTTGCTTCTTTTTGCAATTTCAGTTTGTAATCATGTTAATAATATGATGATATTCCAATAAATATTAGTGTCTTTACAAGGAAAAATGCATAAAAATAATATTTAATAAAATTGCAACTTTATTAAAGCATGATAGTTTGACTTAAAATTCTCATCATTCACCATCTGTTCACCCTTCAAAGGAAAACAAATCGTACCATTTTACCAAATTATTTTTGAGCCCACCCAATATTTTTCAAAAGTTGGCGTCATTTGTGAGAACAAAATGTTATAAAGTTAAAAATTAAACAAACATTAAAATAAAATTATAAAAATGCCCTATGATCACCTTCAGGAAAGCGTTGTTGCATTGCGACTAAGGTTTTTTAAAAAAAACTTGTTGTTATATAACCGAAACGTTGATTGTTATAATTTAATTTTAATGTTTGTTAGTTTTTAACTTTACAATATTTTGTATACCCCATTTATTAAAGTAGCGATTTTTAATATATAAAGATAGAAAACCAACGTTTATAAATGCACAAATAATGCATAAAAAGCTAATAAACAACCGTTTCGAATCAGCTGTCGAGATTCATCATCAGTGCAAGACACAGCGTGCTGGAAAAAGCAAAGCTGAGCCAATTTTTTTTGCCAATTTAATTGCGATTTACAATTTTCACGTTAATATGAATCTTTAAGATTATTAAATAAAATTGTCTCTCTACATTAATTTAAATCTACGATTTAATCTTAGATTATATAATGTTTAATAAATCTATTTTTATAAATTTAATTTTAACATTTAAAAATTTATTTACAGTAAATTGAATTTGAATAAGTATTTATAATACAAATATCAAACATTTTATGTAAAATTAGAAAAGAAACCATGTTTCATATACACTCTAAATATAAAGGAGTGACTATTCACTCCGGAGGAGTGAATACTCACTCTATCGCAGACTCAAAATATGCTCAACCTCTTTAGAGTGACTATTCACTGTGAGCAAAAGTGGAATCGTTGACTCTCTGAAAGTGTGAATACTCACTCCTGGGAAGTGAATAGTCACTCTAAGCAGGAGTCAATAACGACTCTTTCTGAGGAGTGACTATTCACTTTTGCTAAAGGAGTGCGTTTTTTCCCTGCTGGAGGAGTGAGTAATTACACTTACTGAGAAGTTACTATTCACTCTTGCTAAAGGAGTGCGTTTTTCCACTCCTGGTAGGAGTGAATAGTCACTTTTTTATAGGAGTGAGTGTTCATTTTTTATGCAGTGCATTCTTTTTTTTTTATTGCTCTTATGGGCATTTTTAAAGAATCGTATCTTTTAAAGATACAATGAATATAAATACAAGCATGGCAAAGATTGGAATAAAATACTTTACTGACAATATTTATTTAATTCATAGTATGTAACATTAATTAAACTTTTTAAGGGAAAACTTAATTAAAGTTACTATAAATTAAATTAGATTATTGACAAAAATAAACTACTTTATTCCAATCTTTCCCCTTGTGTTTGCTTTCAATGGTAGCCAGTTTGCTTTCATTGGTAAATATACATGATAGTTTTAAAATGCCCATAAGCGCAAGTTATTAAACATTTTAAAATCTTAAACAGGCAATATTTTTTTCCGATGCCCATCAAGTTTTACATATTATTTTAATAATTCCGTTATGCATGTTATGTATGGTTTTTTATTGGTTTTCTGAGGTGTAATTAAAATCTTTTTTGCTGAAAAACAGACATTAATACAACCCGATATAATCTAATACAACAGATATTAATACAATAATATATTTTATTTCGATCTTAACTTTTATATTTGCTTTGATTGCATGTCCGAGAAATCTACGATAGTTTTAAAATACCCATAAGTGCAAGTTACTAACCGATATATTAATCAAAGAAATACTTTTTTTCAAATACCCCTAAAGTTTTATTTAGCATTTTAATAATTCCGAAAACATACATTAATTATGCTTTTTTTCATGTGTAATTAAAATTTTAAATAGACAGATCTCAGTAGCGATTGTTATTAAATTATATCTAGCTTAATGTAAATATTATGAATGTGTAATTTAATTTTTATTTATTGTGATTGGTCATTGTTTTATTATAGATAGACATATAGTCTAAAATTTTAAATTCTATGTGAATATGCATATATATATTTAAAACATATTCCTTAACTTAATCATGATTTCTGATATTAATACAACTATTAATTATGGAACGACAAGGTAACGTCCAATTAATTTTATTATTTTTTTCTAGTCCCGTATATATTGTATTTTATAGAAATAAGAGTTAAATAATTTTGCATTTTTTATTGAAAAAGATTGATTTAGGAAATAGAAAAAAGAATGAAATATAAAAAGAAAAGAAATGACTAGAAATGTACTGCTCTCATACTTTGAAAAACATTTTTAATATAAAGAGTAATTATTTATGTCTTTAAAACATATCCAATCTTATGCAATATAAATTATGCCATGAAATTAAAAAAAATACGTATTACTAAAGCGATTTTAGTTATAAACTTCTTTTCAGGCATTACAAAACAATAATAATGAAAATAATTACTTGTATTATAAAAGTAAGAAATGCGTTTACAATATAATAAAATTTAATAACTATTTCTGGGTGTCCATAATTACATGCTTTTATTGAAAAAAAATGTATTTTAATTCGGACAGTAACTTTTTTATGCAATGTAAACATTTAAAAAAATTAATTAAAATAATGCCTTAAGGAAGAAAAAACATAATGAAGACAAGTAAACAAATATTAAAATGTACCCTTTCTATTTTCCTCAGTACTCCAAATCTTTAAGGTATATTTTGTACCATTTCTTTGCACAGGTTATATATATATATATATATATATATATATATATATATACATAAATACACTGTTCATAAAAATTTTCGTGCTTTTGTAAGTATCCGAACAATTTATCTGTAACATTTTTGTGAAACTGGAATCGAAGGCTTTTAAAATGTCTTCATTTGAATAAAAATAATTAAATAAATAAAAAAATTCAGCAATCCGCTGCAAAACTCAAGCTCTCTGTTTTGAATGTTTTACAAGCAGGACACGAAAGTGGGATAAACTTCGTTATACCGAATACATTTTTCGTAATACGGAGATTAATTTACATATTAATAATGTTCAAAGTCTAGGTTCCATAGAAAATTTCGTTAAGTAGAAAACTTCATTAAATAGGGATTTCGTTAAAAGGAAGTTCGACTGTATTATTAATATTGAAAGAAAAAATTTCAAAAACTTATTTATTTCTTAAATTAAAAACTGCAAAATTTATAAAAGACTAAAAGCTATTTTTCAATCTGAAACTGAAAAAAGAAAACAGAGGGAAAAATTAAAAAAAACTGTCTCCGCACTTTTTCTACTTAGTTCAGCTCATTAATGTTTAATCTACAAGAAGCATCTGATCATGAATCACGATTATCTCTGTTTTCGCATTTCAAATGTAAGACTGAGATAGACAGATACCAGATTTCAAAGAATTAGAAGAAAAAAATCAATATAACAGAAACTAACCCATTAGTAATATAAAATACAGTACAACAAAGATGAAAAGATTAAAATTAATATAGACTTACGTTTACATTCCAAGTAATGAACGTTGATTTAAATCCTATAAAATGGCTGACGTCCTTATGCTTATCTTGAAAAAAAAAAAAAAAAAAAAAACGTTGAAGAGAAGAATATTTTGATTGGTTGATGACGTCACTCTAAAAAGAGTGGACGTCACTCTTTAAAAAAAAGTGACTAGCGCCATGCTAAGAGAAATATTTGAAACGGGCTAAGTTTAAATTCCCTTCACGCACACGCATGCAACTTATTCTTTGTGAAACGTGTGACAAAAGTGAAAAGACCGAAACAGAAACAAATTCTATTGAATAAACAATATTTTGCATTTACTTTGGAGCTTTATATTTTAAATTAGAAACTCCAAAAAATTAAATAATATAAGATAGACGATATCAGTGTTAAATTCAGACACTTTCCTCCGGGAAGGATTTCTATGGCTCTGGGGCGGACATTATAGAGTTCCGGCGGGGGGGGGGGGGCGAGAGAGCACGACGTTCATTGCTCCAGGGAAAGGGATGCCCCCAACGAAAAATATGACACCTGAATTTAACACTGAAGGAAATTGCAATTATTTTGGCAAAGGAAAGCTGAGAAATGTCTATAAAAAATATGTATCTAACAGTACAGTTTAACAGTTTGAACACTTTCGCTATTTCAGAAAAATATTTTTAGCATATGTTTTTGTCATTAGCGCAGAAAACAAATTACAGACTCAGAAAAGACAAGGTTGACGATTCAGACTAAGACATCTGCATAGTTTATTTTTTCTCCGTTTAAATATCGCTTGATAACTGTACAATAATTATAATATCAATGAAACATTTTAATTATAATAGAAACAGAGACTTACTAAACTATCTAACAACCCACTACACATTTACAGCACTTGCAATAAATTTAATTTATTTATTGGCTTGTACCCTTCACGAACTTGTAAAAATCAATTTTATTGTTATGGCAACGAAAAAAAAAAGATATCTATGTTATTAAAAATAATAAAATTTTTGTATTTGTTGCTGAAATGAAGAATTTTTTTTATTTTAAACAATAACTTAATAAAATTAAATGATTTTAATTATTTTTTGATATTATGTAAGATAGAAATAAAGTAATACCGGCATATCACAGGTTTTATTCTTTTTTTTTCTAATATGACATCATTTACACCTTCAGAAATACTCATCTTATCTTAAATAAAAGCGTGATTTATGCAGTTATTTAAGAATTCCTTAGTTTCATAAAAAATTCATTATAATTAAATAGAAATGGCGCAGTTTATAGAAACATTTTCATTTGTGCACACCACGGACCTTTAAATTAATAGAAATTCACTTTATTTATAGATGCAGGAATTAAAGTCAGTGAATATGACATCATCATTGACACAGCTATAACAATGTATATTATACTCATGGAATAAATTTATCTGGTTTCTGTATGAGGACATTTTCTCCATGGACAAAATTTCACTTTAGATATTATATTTTATTAAAGTTTATCTTCTGTTATTTTACTTATATAATACTTAATAATATTACACAGTAAATAATCTGTGTATTGCAGGGAATAACTATGTGCAATCATTTTATTATGATTAAATTTAACAAAACCTTTTTTTTTTCTTTTTTTGAAATGCGATTATTTATTCACCGATGAGATCAAGCTCGTGTTTGTTGGAAAATAATGAAACAAAATAAATTTTGAGAAAAGCTTAACCTGTTGCCACTGTTTTGAAGAAATGTCATGAAAAAGCTTTTAAAATTGAAAATAAAATATAAAAATTGAAATAAATTAAAAATTAGCCAGAATGGGCTCATCTACACATAAACAGCTTTCATTTAAAAAAATAATTATCAAAATCGGGCCAGTAGAAAACTCAGGGCTGATGACCAAAAAAACAGCCAGGTGTTTTAAATATATAGATCAGTGTAATTTCAAAGGCTACATTTTGAAATGGAGTAATTGAAAAATAAGAAGTGATATATTTTGGTGTTTTTGGTTATTTAAATCCATATATTGATTCAAAATTAACTGATTTTTTAAAGTGAATAATGCCAGATTTTCACTCTCGTCAACGGAGTGAAATATTTCACTCCTTTATACAGATTGAAAAATTCCACTCTTTAAGGAGTGCATATTTAAAAATATCACTCCAAAAGAAGTGAAAATACTTCTCACTCTCCTAAAAAGTGAGTTTTTCACTCCTTCCACTTTTAGAGTGTATTTTCGTATATTAGTCGACATTAAGCGATTACGTAAATTGAAGGATTTTTTTAACAGGGTTATTTATAGAATTTATCAAGTTGTCTGTTTGAATAAACATCTCATGAATATTCACCACTCTAAAACTTTTATACGTACTCTGTTTTCGTAACTGTTTAATGTAAGACAACGGGACATTTTACTAGTTATTAGCAGAACATTGCTGATTATGCTTACATCGGAATAAAAGCGTTAAAAACAAGGATGAAAAACCATGTGTCCAGCATAGATTCTGTAACACCTTCCAGCACATTCAGAAAACTGTAAAAATTTTCCCAGGTGGGTGGTTAGGGTGAAATTTGATGACTAAATAAACAATTTGAAAATCCCTTAACGCATTTGGAAACCCAATTTCAAATATTAATTAAAATTTCCCATTATATAGTACAGGGTGTCTATAAAAGAACTCCGGGGTTTTAAAAATTCATATCTCACTAACTACAAAAGATAGCAAAATTTAGTCGATTTCTCTGAAAAGAATAGCTCAAAATGTTTTACTCATATGAATTGGGAATGTTTGCATCAATTGTTGGCGGCGCTGCAGGGCGTTGACCTTGAAATGATGGCGACTCCGCAACAAAAGGCTGAATGTGTTATTTGGCTCATAGAAACGAAGTCTGTAGTTACCGTACAAAGAAACTTTCGACGTAACTATGGTGTTAACCCGCCTTCTGACAAAACCATTCGTCAATGGTTCAGTGCATTTAAGGAAACAGGAAGTGTTTTGAAGCAAAAGTCGCCGGGTAGGCAAAGTGTGTCTCAAGAGAAAGTGGACAGAATCCGAGCTTTATGCCTTCGAAGCCCTAAGAAATCGTTGACAAGACGTAGCCTGGAGTTGGGGTTACCAAGATCAACTGTCGGGAAGGTACTTCATAAAAGACTACGTTTAATTGCTTACAAGATTCAACTTGTGCACCACATCAAACCTGCAGACAAGGTTAAGAAATACGACTTTGCTGTTTCAATGCTAGATAAAATTGATGACAATAATGGTTTTTTAAAAAGAGTAATTTTTTGTGGCGAAGCTTCTTTTCATGTGAATGGTCACGTAAACCGGAGTATGGATTGTAGCCAATCCATAGCCAAGTATGTATTGGGATACATATTTGGCTATGGACAATTGCATTTTATTTCCCTAAATAAAAAGTTTTGCTAAAGATTTCAGGAGATATTGGAAAGTGTTTCGTAATCTATGCTTAACGCATGATTTTCTTTACTTGTTGTTAGTATGTGCAGGCCTGTATATGATCTACGGATTCGTATGCATACTGCACAGTATGGTATAAATTAGATCAATTAAATAAATCGAACATTTAGAAATTCTCATTCAGAAATTTCCGTGAATAAATGAAAAAGTGTTTGAGGACTGTTTTGCAGTCCTATATCAGATCTACAGAATATATATATATATATATATATATATATATATATATATATATATATATATATATATATATATATATATGTATATATATGTTTGCTAACAGTATGTAGATTATTGCCACCGTAGGCGCCATTGCAGCACTTATCAATTGCAACAAACATATATATGCAATCCCAATTTCATGAAAATATTAATTAAGCACCAGGTGCATAATGTATAAACATACATACATATACATACCCACACATACATATATATATATATATATATATATATATATGTATATGTGGGATATTAGTTGATTAACTTATGATTTAAGCAAAAATAATATTCTTGAAAGTATAAAAAGGTTTAATAGACATAAAACATGTACGTAACATTCAAAGATAACAGTAGAAATGAATAATATTCAGTATAAATAAGCTTCCCTGAGCTTTGCATTCAAAATCCATCAAACTCGCCATCGCTGAAATCTATAGAACACCTCGTTCTTTTCACGCATCATCACATGAGTCTCACTTGGGATATCACGTTCATTAAATCATTGAGTTTATTATGTTTTATTGCTGAATACTTAATTCTTTAATCCCACATTCTCGATCATCCTGACGTTTCTGACGTCCTCGACAGCTGCTTATAAAAATTTAGGCACACATTTACACAAACAAAACAGGTAAACATAAAACAAAAACATGTCACGTTATGCAGATGCGTTACTCCAGGGCTTCATATATTCTGCAGCAGTTGATGTCTTGTTGGGACCATCATGGTCTCCAATTCTCTTTGCATCATAATGATCATGTGATTTTTCTATAATGTTTTATTCGGTCCATGGAATTTTCCCCTCTTCAGTCCTGTTCCATACTGCGTTTCTTGGATTACCACAAGATCATTTAATTCATATCTGTTAGGTACTTTTCTCATCATGTTAAATTGCTTTCTATAATTACCATTACTCCAAAAAATATAGATTTCTACGCGGACCATTAAAATTTGTTTTTATGCTTCTATTTGCCTTTAAATTTAAAAGTATCCTTTTCACACGGTTCAGCCCTTTCTTTTTCAAAAATTTCATATTTTCTTTCTGTTTGCTGTACCTCTAAATATTTCTGTTTGCTGTTTCTCCAATTTTCATGTGTGTGACGTTTTCCATCAAAATTATTTCTCGAATAATATTTCTTTTCTTCATCTTTATCATTGTAATCACGCTTCTTGTTATTTCTGATAAATTTCTGTTTATTTGCATTAACTCCTTCAATATTCTTTTCTTCCCTCGTGTTTTTCCGTTTATAATATTTTTCAACTTTCCTCGTTTCATTTTTATTTTCATTGGCGCGTGCACATAAATTGCGTTTTTCTTTTAGGTCATTCATTCGTCCTGTTTGTGATGTCTCGTTTCTTTCATTCAATCTTTTCTTACTAATTACATTTTCTTCTTTCTCATTTATTTCTTTTCTAATTTTCAAATTTCTCACGTGATTCAAATCAATTTCATTTTCTTCTATGACTCTCGCGAAATTAATCAAGTAATTATCTCCTGCATTATTATCATTTACGACAATAATATTTTCATCACGTCAATTATCTAACGTAGACGTTTTCATTTCATTATTATTTCTGGCAGCATGATTCAATTTTATATCAGAATTCTTCTGAATCTCAGTGTAACCTACTTCAATATTGTTGCGTTTGCCAATGATCTTAATTCCGTTCTCATCTATCGCCAAATTTAATTTGCTAATCACATCATATCCCAATAAAATATCATATTCAAGAGATTCTAGCACGTACAAATTTGTTCTGATTAGAAAACCATCAATATTAAATTCATATGGGAAGTATCCTTTTGGATAAACAACTATTTTATTTATGCCGGACAAAGAGATATTATTTGAAAATAATCTTGGCGAGCCTATTTTCGTATAATATTCATAACTCACCAAACTGATATCACTTCCAGTGTCAAAGAAGATCTGTGTCTTTTCACCGTTAATATCAATATTTATCATGTAATCTGGTTTGGCGCTGTTGGTTTCTTTGATTACTGCAGAATTCTTCTCTTTGTTATTGGATAACTGTGGGTTTTGGCTGTCATTTTTCATTTGTTTATTATTACCATTATTACACTGCGATATTGCATGGCCAAGACGGTTACTTTTGAAACACATAATTTGTGCGCTGTTCTTTTCATTTGAATAAGAAGATTCATTTACATTATCTGTATTATCTTTAAAATGTTGTCTTCTTAAAGTGTTATAACGTTGATATGGTAACCACGGTTTTGAATTGCTATTTTCGCGCATTTTTGACTTTCTATCTTCAAAGTGGTGTGAGTTTCTATTCATGGTTTTAACATTACGCCTTGCTGTTTCATAATCATCTAGTTTACAAACTAATACATCAACATTTTTAATTTTGGGAAGATCATCGATAAAATGTTCTTTCATTTCTATCGGTAACCTTCTCTTGATTTGATCTACTAATATTAATTCTTTTAAATCTTCAAAATTGGATACATCAAGACCAGTAATCCATTCTTCTAAATAATTTCTTAACTCAAATGCTAGATCGCGCCAAGTGGCTGAGTTTTCTTTCTTATGCGACATTAATTTTTGCCTAAACTCTTCTGGTGTCAATTTGAATCTTTTGAGTAGCAAGTTTTTTACATAATCGTAGTTATTTGTTAATGTTTCTGGTTCTCTAGTTATAAGCTTAGCAATTTCTAGCGGCATTAAACTTAATAAGTGCATGACCCAATTCTCTTTTGTTATATTCATCCTAGAAATCTGTCTCTCGAATAGAGCTAAATAGATACTAATATCACCCTTCCCATCAAAGTGTGACATTAATTTAGACAAATCTGGTTGCTTACCTGAACCAGTTACAGCCGAACCGTCACTTGTATTTGTCATATTTCCTTGAAGTTCAATTTTTCGTAATTCGTACTCCATTTCCATCTTCTTTTCCTCTAATCTTCTTTCTGCTTCTAACCGTCTTTCTTCTTTTTCTGCCTCCAGCCTTAACCGTCTTTCTTCTTTTTCTGCCTCTAGTCTTCTTTCTTCTTTTTCTTTTTCTGCTTCTAGTCTTCTTTCTTCTTTTTCTTTTTCTATTCTCTCCGCGGCAATGACTTCAAGTCGAACTTTTACAAAATTTTCTTCATAATCCTTCGATTCCGTCACCAACTTTATCAAATCAATGATTCTTGGACTCTGAGGCACAACTATACCTATGTCATCACACAATGTTAACAAGTCCGCCTTTCTAGCTTTATTCAGAACAGACATATAATTTTTGTTTACACTTCAATAAAACAATATAGTGCACTATCTTGCAGGCTTGATTACGGATAATTTCTAATCATTACACATATAACAAACAGTTCCTTTTTTTATATAATACGTTTTAGTTTAAAAACAAAACATTCTTCTTAGACTTAGATCTTCTTAGTACAAAATAGCTTTCATCGTGAAATTCAAATTCAAATATAAATCAGCGAAATCATTCAAATCCCGGCAACGAGCCCCCAAAACTTGTGGGATATTAACCCTTTCATTACCATGATATAATACGTTCTGGAAATTCAGTAACTCTCAGAATCTGATTTTACACCAGAAAATCTCAATGATAAATTTTGCTTTGTTTAACTATGGAATGTCTGTTATTAAATAAAACAAGTATTGCTATTTTAATTTTCTGGTGTGAATGTGAAATTTCCGAATTAAATATAGAGAAAAAAATAAGAAATGTCATGATGCCATTTGGACTCATTGGGAATGAAAGGGTTAAGTGATTAACTTATGATTTAAGCAAATTAATATTCTTGAAAGTATAAAAAGGTTTAATAGACATAAAACATGTACGTAACATTCAAAGCTAACAGTAGAAATGAATAATATTCAGTATAAATAAGCTTCCCTGAGCTTTGCATTCAAAATCCATCAAACTCGCCATCGCTGAAATCTATGGAGCGCCTCGTTCTTTTCACGCATCATCACATGAGTCTCACTTGGGATATCACGTTTATTAAATCATTGAGTTTACTATGTTTTATTGCTGAATACTTAATTCTTTAATCCCACATTTATATATACACTAGCAGCCTTCGCCCGCTACGCTGGTCAGTTTTTTTAAAGAAACTTTGAATCAATCGAAATTTTTATATCATAGTAATTTTTAGTTTTATATCGTATTTTAGACTGTCTGTCATCGGTGAAAAGTCAGTCATCTAAACGGAAAGTTCAGTGTTAGTCACCAATGAATGACGTAGCGCTCAATATATTAACAATTTTAATCACATAAAAATTCATTCAGCGGAACCTTTAAATTAAAGCCAACCTTTTGTAATTGTGTTCATCTGATTTAAAACATCTCCATAAGTATTCAATTAAACAACGTAGAATGCTATATTTCACTTGTTACAAAATTTCTGAATAATTATCCAACTAACAATGTAAGTTCCATTAAAATCCATCTAGTAGAACTTAAGTTATAAGCATCCGGAGTGAAATTTCACTTTGCGTTTTATATATATTGAGATAATTAAATGTAGCTTACATAATCACGTTAACTGATTATAGAACTCACTTTCAAAATTTTAGGTTCAATAGATTTTTTTGTACGATAATTAATACGAAATCCAGACTTTCTTTTATATATATAGGTTGAAAATTACCGCTTTTTTGCGCCGAAGACATCGCCAAATCAAAAAAATATATGGTATCTCACGAACTACTGAACTTAAAAGAATTTGCTTAATATCATTCGATGCAGCATGAAAAAATACACTAAAATATGGTATCAGTTAAAAAAATAACTACAAAATCTTATCTATATACATAAGGATTGAAAATTTCAGGTTTTTGCGCCGAAGTCATCGCCAAATTAGGAAAATATGAAGTAGCTCACGAACTACTGGATTTAAAAGAATTTACTTAGTAACATTCGATTCAGCATGAGAAAATACACTAAAATATGTTATCAGATGAAAAATAACTTCAAAAGCCCATTTTTCAGGAATTTTTTAAAAGTTCGTTCTTTTTTTTACCCCCCTTAGGGGTGGAATTTTCGAAAATCCCTTCTTAGAGGCACTCGATGTTATTAGAAGTATTTTTACCCTAATTTTCAAGATTTTTGGTTCGGTAGATTTTTTTGTGCTGTGATTAATACGAAATCCAAACTTTCTTTTATATATATAGATTATTTATTTAAATTAAGATCCGCCTCTGGTGACCAATTTGGTCTCCCTTAAATTTATGCTAAGCTTTGAAATATTTTACTTTTATTCATAATTTTATTTACTTGTGTAGTTTTACTAAATCTGCAGATTATGATAGAGAAATGAACAAATCTATGCGATAAAGGCAACATTTGGGGGAATATTCTGTTAATATTTTGTTCTGGTTGGCGCGATTAGCGAAGAAATCCCAAAATAGCGCCGAAAAACCATTTTTCATTTGTTAATTTAATGAAAAAAATTGTTTTGAAAAAGATATTAAACGAATCCCTGTGTGCGATTGCCAATCACACTTACCCACTTTTTTTTTTCTTTTTTTTATACTACTTTGCTATCCCGTCAACCAATTTCGCCAAATTATACAAATCGCCAAACTAATAGCCCAATTATACATATTGACGTAATTTTTATTTTAAATAACGAAAAAAACAAATAATTAGTAGAATATTAAGAAAAATATTAATAAAAAGTCGAAATAAAAACCATTTAATGACATTTTAAACACGTGAATCGTATTTAATGTCATTGAATGCGACATTCACGATCATCCATTATTAGCATTTAATCTGATAGTTTGGGGATAATTTTTTGGTCGACGGGATAACCTAGTAGTACCTTTTTTTATTAGAATGAATGATAAATTAATTGCAAATATTTTTTCATGACAATGATTTTTCCTTCACATTCAAAAAATTTCTTTTTTAGTGATGGTAAAATAACTGCAGATGAAAAAGATATAATAGTAAGGCTAAAACTCAGATTTAATGACTGCTTGGCATATGACTTGGCGGAGGCTCAATAAGTACGCTAATTCCAGATAGAGTGTAAAGAAACAATTGGTACCATTTGATTATTCCATCGATCAATTTCGCCAAATTATACAAATGGATATAATTTTTATTTTAAATAACCAAAGAATTAAAAAATTACTAAAATATTAATAGAAATAGAGATAAAACATCGGATTAAAATTAGTTGACGACGTAACAATTATGCAAAACATATTTAATGTCAAAAGAATGGGATATTTACGATCATCCATTATTGACATTTAAACTTATACTTTGGCGACAGTTTTTTGGTCGATGGGAGATCAATATTGCCAAATAATGTAAACAAATTATATAAACAATAATATTGCCAATAATATTTAGGTGCAGATGTCATCTACGGATCACGTTGGCACGATTACAACAAAATTGCGATTTTATGCCTCACGTGGTAATCCAGTAATAGTTGTTTATTTGTCAGTAAACTATTTCATTATTTTTCTTTTCTATTTTAAAATTATACAAATTGTTTTGTTCCATAATTACTAAGACTTAATTTATTTATTATTACTATTTCAGATTACATTTTCTTGGCAACGGGAAAGAAAAATGGTTATTTTTTATCGGAAAAATTTTAATTGGTTCTGTATGAAAAATAATGAAATTTTGAATTATTAAGAAAAATATTTGTATAAATCAATTAAAAATTAGCCTATGTTCACCGGAAATAGTGTAGCTTTCCAACGGTGAAAGAATTTTTCAAATCCGTCAAGTAGTTTCGGAGCCTATTCAATTCAAACAAACAAACAATCAAATCTTTCCTCTTTATAATATTAGTATAGATATATAAATAGTTCAAAAACTAGTTCATTTTAAAAACGCATAATACAATTGAAAACGCACTTTCAGAAATTATTATTTATAGGCTTCAACAGTTCATCTTATTTTGTAGCCAGATTCTTTTCTATGCCCTGTAAATGAATGATAATATCTATGTATACTCTATTCTACAGTAAACGCTTTGTAATATATCTCAATGTTATATATTAGTTGTTTTAGTAACGTTAAAATAAAGTAATATCTTTAAACAGCATCGCAAACGATTTTTCCCATACAAAGGTCGGAGCATAAAGAACAAATGTTATTGTTCTCACCAGTATCTTTTTCAATAATCTTCATAAAATAGTCCTATTGCATAGCTTATAAAAAAGTCGCTTAATGATTATTGATGAAATATTCTCGCAAGAAGAATAAAGTTTGTCCTATATGCTCCGACCCCTGACCATACACCATAATGCAACGGAATACTTTTGAGTGTCTCTGTAAATGAACCGTAAATGTTATATTCTTCATTTTCAAAGTGGCCAATATCACCTGTCAATTCCATGAAAAAAGACAGAGAGGCAAACCGAATTTTTACTTTGTTCGAAAGTGTTAAAAAAACTTACACAAAAATGAAAAGGTCTTAAAAAAGTCCTAATAATGAAAATAATAATAAAATAATAATAAACAGGATTAACATAAAATGAGTTACCCCTTACAAAAATGCTTTCTTGTACTCCGAATTAGATTAAAATAAAACAGCAGGTATTTCAAATCATGCACCTATCGTATATTAAATAAAATAGTCAAGTTCGAGTATTACTTGCGGTCAGAGGGTTCTGTGCAATAAACATATGAATTAATAACTCCTTGGGGAAAGCAACAAGTATATGTGTAATTTACGATTCTCAGAATCCTTCATAATCCCCCTCCCCCAGTTATATTTTATTGTAAAGTTTACCTCAATTAAGAGGGTCCGATTCACATTTTAAAAAACTTTTTTCTACTGAGTTAAAATTTTGAAAATTTTTGTGATGGTTAACCATATTATTTAAAAACAAAATCACATAATAAAACTTTACAATTTTTTTTATAAAAAAAATTAAAATTTATTAAAAAAGTTGTGTTGTTTAAAATTGTTTAACTCAAATTATTATTTGTAGAATTTCATTTTTTTTTCATTTAAATGAAAAGAAAAATGTAATTGTAACTTTCTTGTAAAAATAGATCTTTACAAGAAATTATTGGATTCATGAAAATTTTCGAATCCCAGGTTTTGTTTCAGGAGGTCAGAGGTTCCAAAAAACATGTTTTTACACAATTTCTGTCTGTGAGTCAGTCAGTCAGTCAGCCAGTCTGTCTGTAAGTGATATAAATTTCGTGGGTGATCTATCTCAAGAACTATATGCTCGATATTCGATAAAAATTTATATTCTATTCTAGTAGTCCCTGATATAGATTGATGCAAGTTAGGTTTTGGTGTAAATTGCTTTACACGTGGTGCTGCTGTAGTGCACTTCTTTACGATTTATGCAGCAATTCTATCTCAATAACTAACACACGGATTTCCGTCAAACTTTAAATTTTTTTAGTCCTTGATATGAATTGATGTTTTTTAAATTTTGATGTAAATTCCTCAACATGTGGAGCTGCTATGCTGCATTTTTCACGATTTCCGCAATAGCTCTATCTCTAAAATTAATGCACACATTTTCATCAAACTTTCATCATGCGTTTTCAATAAATCTGTTATATTAAATAGTTCTGTTTATATTTTGTTGTTAATCACTCAGCAGGTGGCGATGCTATGCTGAATTTTTGCCGATTCCTGCAATAGCTCTATCTCAAGTACTAAACCACGAATTTTCATGAAACTTCAGATTCCGTATAGCTTGATAAACATTATTGTTGTTTATATTTTGGTATAAATCTCCCAACAGGTGGTACTTTTATGTTGCGATTTTCCCGATATCTCCAATAGTCCTCTTTTAAGAATAAATGCACGGAATTTTATGCCTTTAGAATCCTTACGATGAGCATAGATTGTTATTTAATTTTGGAGCTGTGGTAGCGAATTTTGAAGCATTAATATGGCATAAGTTATAAAAAAGTTTTAGAATTGCCACCTCCGACTAGTTAATTTTGATTCAGCATAGTAAAAAATATTTATGTAAATAAAAGTTAAAAATATTTAAAGTAAAAATCTAAAAAAAAATTATGTAATTTAAAAAAAAAAAAAAAAAAAAAAAAAAAAAAAAAGTTTTTTTTTTTTAAATAAATATTTTTTTCAAATTTACTGAATCAAAATTAAAGTAAAACAAGTTAAAGAGACCTAATCTAAATTTGAACCAATCATCTTAAGCGGTTCTTGAGTTATAAAAATTTAAATGTGAGAAATGGTGAAAAAATCAATCATTACGAAAAGCATAATTTCTCAAGAAATCGTAATCATGACAACCATTGTTTGAAAGCTAAATTTTGTAAACAAATTAAAATGAAAAAAAGTATTATTTCCTGTTCCAATCAAAATAGAAGCATGCTTCAAACGCCATTTTAAAGAGAAAAAAATTGGTGCAATAAAATTACTTTATATTATTTGAAGATTTTTCTGTGCCGGGATCCCTTAATTGGAGCATATTCGCAATCCAACTACACTGGTAAAATTTTGCAGCATTCTTGCCAGTTATTCGACCATAAAAAAAAAGAA
Source organism: Maratus speculifer (assembly GCA_964019185.1). Classification (NCBI taxonomy): domain Eukaryota; kingdom Metazoa; phylum Arthropoda; class Arachnida; order Araneae; family Salticidae; genus Maratus; species Maratus speculifer. The sequence continues at coordinate 119,198,383 of OZ025291.1, forward strand.
AAACTAGTTGGATGTGCCAATCCCAAAACGTGCATTTTAATATTTAAAACATATTTACTCATGTTAATGCTTTAATAATTTCAATCCAATACTATATCAACTTTGATTTTCATCTCAAATTTCTGCTTCAGTCAATAAATTGGAATAAAACCGAGTTTATGTCTCTGCACGAGCCGACGGACAATAGAATGATAGGCATATTTTTTTTTCAAATTCAGGGAGGATCTACTTGTCATACCAAAAAATAATTATACACAAAAATTTTAGTTCAGTTTTAGGCGTAACTTCATACACTTTTAGGTGGTGTAATATTGAAAATGGCAGTAAAATCGCTATTGCAGTGCCCCTTTCGGGCGGATGTTTTTCAAATTCATAAAGGACGAACTAGCTATAGCCATACACTTACACAGAAAATTTGGCTTAATTCGATGTATAACTTCATACACTTTTGGTCGGTACATTAATGGAAATGACACAAAAATCACGTTTGCAGCTCCCCCTTTCGGCAATTTTATTTCATATTGAGGAAGGACCAACTAGCCATAGCCATACACTTACACCAAAAATTTGGTTCAACTCCATGCATAACTTCATACACTTTTAGGTGGTACAATATTGAAAATGGCACAAAAATTGTTGTTGCAGCGCCTTCTTCCGGTGGATTTTTTTCAAATTCAGGAAGGACCAACTAGCTATAGCCATGTACTTATACAAAAAAATTGGTTCATTTCGATGCATAACTTCCTACACTTTTGGTCGGTACAAAATTGAAAATGGCACAAAAATCGCGATTGCAGTGCCCCCTTCCGGTGGAATATTTCAAAAAGACGGAGGATCTGCTTGACACAGCCAAAAACATTCACAAAAAATTTGGTTCAATTCTATGCATATCTTCATACACTTTTTGATGGTAGAATGACGACATACCAACACGCACACATATACAGACAGACGGACAGACAGACATTTTGTAAAAACAAGTTTTTTTGGAATCTCTGACCCCTAAAACATGTAAATCCGTCGAAAACCGGAAGTCGAAAAAAATGTCGATTACAATACTTTCTTCTATTGAAGATAGAAGAAAATAAAATATTAGGTACCCTGGGGTAATAACGCCACGTTAAGGTTCTACCAATTTTCACGGCTCAGTTTTAGATTGTATTTTTCAAATATATGATTTGATATAGCAACTCATTGACTATCTATATAAAAAAAACAATGTAACAGATATGTATTCTTAAAATGTAATGGCGTGATTTCTTGACCAATGCTATTTGGCGTTATTACCCAACTATATGGGTAATAACGCCATGCAAACAAAACTATGAAATAAGATGGGATAATTGCATGTAGATTGCCCAATTCTAAAAATACAAAGTCTACAAACTTAGAAATTGACAAATTGCATTCAAAGCTATTGAAAATGTTCAATTTTTGCGAAAGTGTAAGAAAAATAAATGTGTGGTGTGTGTGTATGGGGGGGGGGGGGAGGATGAAGCAAAAGAATATCAGACCGTGAGCTTCTTTTGCTTAAAAAGGACCTCTTAAATAGAATTATTAGAAACATTGCACAGTTTTAACTGTGTTTATTTGAATCAGTATTTAGGATGTAGCTCGGCCACTGTAGGGAATCAATCGGGGTATTATTGCCAAGGATTGGCGTTATTACCCCGTTATAGTTATTGCGCTGTACATTTTAAATTAAAAATTATCTCGAGAAGATATCCAAAATCTTCAACAACATTTTGAAAGTCCATGAAATGTAATACAAATTTATGTAATTAACAAAGTATTTCCGGATAAGAAAAATAGTCTTCACATCACAAAACACATCTCGCATATTTTAGATCAAGGGTGAATTTTAGTTGCTTGAAAAAACAATAAGACCTAAAAATGAAACAAATTAACTTGAAGCTGTTTTTTGCGATTTATATGACTCAAAACCCTTCTGTGCAGAGCATATGGGTGTCATTTACCTGATTATTACATAATTATGCATAATATTAGCACTTGGCGTTATTACCCCGCCTGGCGTTATTACACCAGACCACCTTACATAACTGTAATTTAAAGATATTCTGACAATAAAATGGACAATAATGTCGTCGGAATAGCTTTAAATTATGGTTGTATAACCATTTTCGATAAAAACACCCGAATGACTGGACAGAATGCTACAAATTTTTAACAGTGTACAGAAAGTTTTCTGTTTTGAGCAATAGGAAGTAAAAAGTTAAAAATTAAGCATAGTGCTCTCGTCGCGAAGGAGTTAACTGAATTTTTAAAAAAAATCGTTGCTAAAATAATAAGACTTTGTAGAAAACTATACAACGTAAGGTTGATTATAGCTCTATATACTAAAACAGATAAATGGGTATACCATAAACGTTCAAAGAGAAATGAATCCTAAATAATGCCAAGTAATTACTATTCTATGTAACTTTTTTTTATCTTAACCTTATATATTTATAATGAACGTAATTCAATACAGAGCATAAAAGTAGTGCATATTTAAACTTTATTCGGCATTTTATAAAAGTAAATTCAGTATAGTAATAATCTTTTCTTCTTACAGTGTAGCTAACATAAAAATCTTGTTCAAAGTTTAAACTTGGCATTAAGCTAAGTGCTTTTTCAAAAGGAAATTGCAAATTTGCAACGTGCCTTGGCCCATGCCGCGATTTTCCAGAGAGGTTTTTAATTATCTTTTAAAGAAGTGAGAGGTGTAATAAGATACTCACTTAATATAACGAGTCAAGAATCCCATAATATTTATTGGATTAATTCTAATTTAATTAATTTCATTTCAACAATTTGATGCTTATAGTTTTACATTGCGACTAGGCATTGCATTGCACAAATAGATAATTGATAAATGTTCTCTAGGCTTTAAAAACCGATAGTACATAGATTACGCCACCTCTATCATTATGAATGTCCAAACCGTCTGTTATAAACTTTAATGGTTAATATCTTGGCTACTTACCGGCGATTTTTTCGAAAATCATTCTCAGCAATGCATTTTTACTTATGATAACAAACTAATTTTTCAATTCCGAGTGATTTTGTTATTTATTTAATAGTTATACACTTAGAATGATTATTTAACCCCATTCAGGTACATTTAGTCATAATTAATTTACAACATGTATTATAATTACCATAAAAACTACTCAGTATTGATTTAGAACACAAAATTTAGTTAGAGATCGTTGCATTCCTAACTTTTATTTCCTAAAAAAATTTCGAATCAAAAATTTTCGGGGTACATTCATTCTGCTGTAAAGATATATTATCATCATTTAAACATAGTGATAGCAAAGCGAAAATTTAAGGAACGCCCTGGTTAACATTTCACGAACCACAATCGCGATTAATGTACAGTGTCAACGCTATTCTTTAACTGAACATTCTTAAAATAAATAAATAAATAAGTAAATATTTGCATTTTAGTTTTAACTTGCAGACTATTAAAATCTGAACGCTAATATGTACGCTGGTTCTGCATATACTATGTATATGTGTATTTACGGACGTAACGCTATAATTCTTGATGGAAATATCCGGTTTGATTCAAATTTTTGATACAGGTTTATTCTTATACGGCACTCCATTGATTAGGTTTAAGAGTTTTTTTGGTTAAGTGTAAAGGAGGTTTAATCTTCATCTTAATTTAGATTTTATGCAGAATTATTTTTATGCACAAATGTCCTATTTGCTTCAAGTTTTGTTTCTAGGTTTATTCTGATCAAGCACTTCTTTGATTAGTTTTCGGAGCTCATTGCCCAAGTAGAAACTGGATATGGGGGCTAATGCCTCTTTTAATTTAAGTAAATGGATTTTTCATGCAGTAGTATCCGATTTGCTTCAAATTGGTATACCAGATTATTCTGATAAGGTGTTTCCCTTATCAGAATTATCTGATAAGGATCCTTATGTAATAAAGAAACACCTTATCAGATTTAGGAGATTGATTGGTCTGTTTAGATTTAGGTCTGTAGGTTTTATCTGTTTAGGTTTAGGAGGTTTATTGCTTAAATGTAAAGGAGTAAAATGGGGAAGTTAATCCTCCTTAATTTATTTTTCAAGGGACATTAATCTTTGAAAAAAAAACCTGTAACATGTAATTAGTATAAATAGCTTGAGAATTTAATGCCCTCAGTTTAACTGGACAATATTTACCTTTATTAAAGTATATTTTATTATAAATGTTTTCTGACCAAGCACTTATCTATGAAAAATAGTCACTTAAGTAAAAATAACAAAAAAGTTTTGAAAAATGGTTCTTTTGAGATATATTCGTACATATAAAAGCGTACAAAAATAACAGAGAATGGAACTTTTGATCACAATCAGTTATAAATGTGTATTTTGTCCCATATTTTGTAGATCCTCTGGGCATTTTACCAATATAATTTCCGTTGTAAAAGTTTCTTTGAAATTCAATTTCTTTTTTTCTTTCTTCTTTTTTTTCAAAATAAAAAATCAAAGTAAACATTATTGATAAAAGTAAATTTTCAAGATAAAAATAAAAAAAAATCATCTTGAAAAAAGCATGCAAGGATATTCTTTTATTTTCGGTTATATTTCTCCTATTGAAAAATTCAAAAGAAACCTTTTTTTTTTTTTTTTTTTTTTTTTTTTTTTTTTTTTTTTTTAATCAAAGTTATAATACTTTGGGCTCAATTCTGTTCATAATGCACATTCGGTAAACATGCGAATAAAGCGAAAATATTTTGAATTCATAATATTTCACTGTACTTTGCAATTTTTTTATCTAACGCTCAATTTACTGATTTCTGTTATAAAGAGACGTACAACTTAAACATATAAAAATTTATATATATATGTATTCATATATATGATTGAATTTTTATATAAACTTTCAGATTACTTTCTTTATCGGCATCTTTTTTAAGTGATTGCTAAGAGGAATTTTGCTTTTTATTAATTACACCTTCATTACCCAATTAAACTGCATTTTTCTTTTGCAAGATAATATTTACACTACGTAAAAAAGCAGTCTGATATTATAAAAGTATAATCTTATTTACGGTAAACGCTATTTGAAGAAATATATCGTTAAGTCACCGCGTCCTCCGTTATCTGCATTGAAATTAAGTATTTTGGTTTGATAGATTATTAAACATTTGATTCTGCTATTTATAGATCGTTTTCTTGAAACATTGCAAAAACTATATGAATGCAAGTAAAAGTTAAAATTTCTGTATTACGATCACATAGTAAACCGAACTAAAAGTCACCCCCCACCCTAAAATATTTTTCTGATAGACGTTTTCAACTGTGATGATAATCATGATGATTTGCTTGGAAACTGATTCCAAATAACTGGTAATTATACTGTTTTTAATATATTAAAGGTTCTGTATTTAAAAAGTAACAAGTTGGAAATTGCACGTGAAGCGTAGCAAATGAGGTGCTTTTGTACGATAACGAAGTTAAAAAAAAATCACTTACATATATCAATCTCATAAAATTGCAAATAGTTAATTAAAATTAAAATGCGCACCAAACATTGTTCTCCCTATACCATTATGTAATGGAATAATTTTGTGTGGCCTTGCAAACCAATAACAAATGTTCTTTACAACACAGATTATGCAAAATGCATATTATAGCATGTACTTTATAGATGCATATCAATTTTATTATGTTCGAATGAATGTAACCCCATTAGATTGCATTTAAAACGTTTTTCCCCCATTGACCGTAATGTAACGAAATACTTTTGATTGTTCCTGTAAATCAACTATGCATCCGACTTTGATAAAATTTTAAATAACTTGACAAAATTATGTAATAATTAAGTATTTTAAATTTCAAACGATTAAATTGCATTTGAAACTTTTTCCCCATTGACCGTAATATGTGATGAAATACTTTTGATTGTCCCTGTAATTGATCTACGCATCCGATTTTCATAGAATTTGAAATGATTCGACAAAATTATATCATAATTATATATTTTAAATTTCAAGCGATTCGGTTGGGTAGTTTTTGCGTTGTTTTATGCGGACGGATGAACAGACGGGCGGACTGAACGACAATTATGGATGCTACGTATTTACATAATTACAAACGTACCTAAAAACAGAATCTTTATAAGATTACTCTTGTGTCTGTCTGTCACAGCCATTTTACTCGTAAACTATGAAACGTAGAAAGTTTAAATTGGGGGAAGTACTAAAGAATATTGAGCTATATATTTACAGATTATTAAACATTTACAAAGGAGGAGGGGGGGTAGCAGGGCAAACAAGTCTGGCGTCATCTTAGAAGATTAAAGTGCCCATACTATATTCATCCAGAAGATGTGGAATAAAGGGTGACATTTGATCTCTTAAAATGCTGATATAAACATTCTGGCTTATTTTAATGGTTAGCTTAATCAGTGTAGCAAATCGTAATAAGAGAATCTACCCAAAAGCATCATAGAATTATTTTTCTTTTTAATTTTGAAACATGGAAAGTTTAGTGCTTAAGACGCATATTTTTAGAAAAAGAGAAAATTGTAATTTATTCGTTTTCGCTTTATATTAATTTTGAAATTATAACTTTCATATATAAAAGATAAGCATATTTTATTTCAGAGCAGCGAATGCTCTAGTTAAAAACATAAAAAAAAAGTTATCATGAAGCTTTAATATTAGTGACCTTGATGTGATTAATTGTTTATTTGATCTAAATTGTCAATATATAATAATTGAATTTGTAACAATGCCTCATAATAAAATCCTTTTGTAAAATTTTTTACTATCAAAAATTTAGTTAATAATTATTTCAGTTAAAATGTACAGTTTTTTAAAAATAGTTCTGTGCAGATTAATTTTCTTTACAGCACATAATTCTATTTTATGTGCACGGAAATTTCAGCAAAATATTTTAGTACTAAAAGCACGTGTTGTAGGACAGTTCACACGATTGCTGTAGTTTTATTTTAAAAAGCCTCAAAAAAAGTAATTTTTTCTGGTAAATGCGAGACCTGAAAAATGATCGTTTTATCAATAATTTAATCTCTCTCTCTTTTTTTCCGTCTTCGGAGCATTCTTTAGAAAATAATAGTCAATAATATTATGTGAATAATTTTCATATTCTAAATTGCAATATGAATTGTTTAAATCAAATAAAGCATTATGATCTGTTAATCATCATTCTTTGACGGAAGATCTCCATAGCCACATTTTAAAATAGATTTCATAATATAACTGTGTCTGCAACAGGGGCGTGCGAAGAGAAAACTGCGCCCGTGGCAAAGTTTCAATTTGTCGCCCGCTCCCCTGACTTAACCCTAAACCTCCAAAAATGACATTGGTAGTATACATTTTCTAATTTTTTGCACCCCGGGTGAACTCGCCCTTCGCCCCTCCCCCTCCTCCCTTGCACACGGTGCTCGTCTGTAATCATCATAACCGTGAGCATGATTTACTATACGAGAAAAAACGTAAGGAGACAGTTTAAAATTACCAATTCACTTTTCGGTGCTTGCCAACAATGAACGTTTAACAACGAAACATACAAACAGTAAAAGTAGGGATAATGGGACCTATGTATATCGAAAACGTTTTTACATAGGAAAAATTAAAATCGATTCAAGGAGTGCCATACAATTACATCTGATAAAATAAAAATTCCGAGAAACTGTTTTTTTTTCTAGTTTTTCAGGTTTTATTGTTATTCAAAAATTAAATAAAACTATTTATGATTTTGCCAAATCAAAATACTGTATAGACTTAAATAGAAAGCCGCCCTTTGCCTCCTTCTCCAGTAGATTTCGCCAGTTAAAGAACAGGAAAAATTACATTCATCTAGAATTTGTCGTTGTTAGGCAATGTGTTTATCTTTCAAATTAAACAAACTGACATTTAATTGTCAAATTGAATCCATGCAATGACTAATAAGTGTTTATATTGAATTGTCTTAAAAATATCAAGTATTCCCAATATAGTCCGTAACATTATAAATTCCCAATCCGATGAAGAATTTGATAAATAAACGAAGAATATGCCAAAGACAAATAATTTGTATTTTAATATCTACATCTCTTTACACAACTGCGCATCTATTTATAGCTAAACAATTTCTGTATTGCCACAAATTTTTAATTTTCACACCTTTTTTTAGTATAATTCAATAATTTCAAAAATAATTTGTATAATTGAAACTGTCCATATTGCAAAATCATTGTCAGCAAAATATTCTGCTATATTTGCGTACAGTTGTAGAAGTGTGAGTTTGTTTATGTAATGATTTTTTTTAAATCTATACCTATATTATAAAGAAGTAAAGTTTGTTTATTTGTAGGATTTAATCTCCGGAACAACGGAATCAATTTCAAAAGTAATGGTACCAAAATGGTAATGTTCAAACACAGACGAATCAAACATAGCCATATCTTATGTCCATGCCACTAACTGAAAGGAGTTCAAGAACATAAAACTCTCTAAAAATGCTATTTTTGTGCTACTGAAGAGCCTAGAAACATTAAATTTGGCATGTTAATTAATTAACATATAAATAGTCTCTAATAACATTTCCTTAAAAATACAAAATGTAAAAAGGGGGGGGAGGAGTAAAAAGCACGAAAAACATCTTTAAAAGTTCTAAATTACAATTCTTAATCAATCTCGGGAATTAACGGATTGATTAAAAAAATAATGATGGCAAAATGATGATGACAGTCTTTGCTCCAACATATACTTTATCAATGTAGGTGTCATTACTCCATAGGGCGTGCAGGAGCAAAACACGTTCTAAAAATGCGAGTTTTGTATTACTGGAGGGCCAATAAATCTAAAATTTGGCATGTTATACAGTGCGCGTCAAAAGTTTAAGCACAACAGAAAATTTCAAAATAAAATTTTATTAATGAATGAAAGTTAATTTCCTTTTCACATAATCTACAAATTGTAGTTTTAAAAAGATAGTTAACAAGTTTATGTTATAAAATTTATCTTAAATAATAAATTTTATAAAACAACAAAAATGAGTGTGTCAAAAGTTTAAGCACAGTAGTTTTTTTATCTTTAGCAGAACAATAATAAAAAAAATTAACACTTGATTATTGCTTTTTTATGCTGAATTACTTTAAATATACGGTCTTCCATCGACAAAATGAGATTCTGTATTGTTTCTGGTTCAATTTTAAACCAAGCGTTCTCAATGGCATCTTTCAAATCTTGAATTGAAGAATACTGCTTTCCATTTGGATAAACTGCATGAGTGAGAATACTCCACATATTTTCTATAGGGTTTAAATCAGGACTAATTGCCAGCAATTTCAAAACAGACACTTTTTTCGACTTAAGCCACGATGAATTTGAGTTTAAGGTATGGATCGAAGCATTGTCATGTTGAAATAACCATTTTTCTTCCCACAGAACCTCGGCAACAGGAAGCAAATGATTGGCAAATGTCTCTTGATAGTTTTCAGAGTTTTCACGACCACTGATGAATACTAGAGATGTCTGACCATTGAAAGAAATAGCCCCCCACACCATTACAGAACCACCATTATGTTGTCGGATAAATACACTTCTAGGTTCTTTGCTGAGATCATGCCAATAGTATTTAAACCCATCAGGGCCATCGAGGTTCCATTTTTTTTCATCACTGAATATGACATTCAGCCACTTTTCACCAAATGACATATGCTCTTTGGCCCATTCTAATCTAGCTTCTTTATGGTGTCGTTTGAGACAGGGTAATCGAGCCAATTTACGGTATTTGATGTTTTTGAATTCCAAAACTTTTCTTTGAGCAGTTTTTTTCGAAATTTGTCCTCCAATTGCATGTTTTATTTGCGAAAGGGAGTAATTACCAGTTGAAGCCAAATTTCTGATATGGCTATCATCGCCCAAACTAGTCACTCGCGGCCTTCCTGAACGAAATTTTCGTTTGAAATTATTACCATGAGCCAAAATTTGATGAATGCCTCGTTTTCATCTTTTTAATGTACTTTTAATTTCAGAAACAGACTTAGATTTTGCTCTCACACTCCATATTTTTATCATTTCCTCCTCTGAAAATTCTTTCGACCGAGGCATTTTGTACTAACTCGTAAACAACAACTAACAGCTTCTTATACACCCAGAAATTGTTTGCGTGCGCAACCGCTTACGTCAGATTGTAAAATTTTCATACAAACGATTTTGTGATTAAACTTTTGACACGGTTCTTTTTGTCCTATTCTTAAACTCCATGGTTTGAAGTAAAATTTAAAAGTTAGTTTCAATGAATATGGTGTTAAAATAGATGTTATTAACATATACAAGACAAATATCGAAATAAAGTGAATATTTAAAGTTTTACTTGAAAATTGCTATTGTGCTTAAACTTTTGACACGCACTGTATACTTATAAGATATAAATAATTTTTAAGAACAGTTCCTATAAAATATAAAATATAAAAAAGGTGAAAATGAGCACAAAAACATTCCAAAAAATGTTCTAAATGACGATTTTTACCCAATTCCAGAAAGTACCTTTCTAAAATAGCCTTTGAAATTTATTAAAATTATGTTTCTATGAAATAATACACACTTTTAGTGCGACGTCTGTCATGACATTTTGTTTGGATACTGACTCCAAACAAACGGTTGCTATGCTTCATTTCTTGTTAAATATAAATCGTTGAAAATCGTATCGTTGCATATAAAACATTAAACATTTCTCTGTTATATATAACTACAAATTGTAGCTGTAGTGTACGAATAAAATACAAAATACAGCATAGCAACCGTTTGTTTGGAGTCAGTTTCCAAGCAAAACGTCATGACTGACATCACGACTGAAAGCGTCTATTGGAAATACCTAATCGATTCAAAATTAATGTTGGCAAATTAATGGTGGTAATCCATGCTTCAACATAGGAATTTTATGCTGATGTCTCTAGCCTTAGAGGGATGGAGACATTTAAAAAGAAGCTTGTAATTTGTCACGATTGTTGTTAATTCTAAGTTGTAAATGTGTACTAAGATGACCGTTTCTAAAAATTCAAAACTTCAAATGAATACAGAAATAAATTTATGGACTGAGCATAAAAGTTTCAAAATATTTGCTAAATTACCATTTATTTAGAATTAGCATTACTTCTTTTCATTTATTTCATCTCTTCTCTGTCTAATGCCGTGCAATGATGTAGTTTAGTCAAACTGTGGCTTAAATGTTAATTTTTGAATCATTGAATTATTTGAATCTTCCTAAATGTATAATTTCTTATAATATAATTTAGACATACTACTATCACTTGGCATATATTAACTACTACGCGAGCAAAGCTGCGGGATTTGCTAGTATTTTATATTTCTGTGAAAGTGACATTTCATTTCATATACAGTCGACTCTCGTTAGTTCGAAATCGGATAAATCAAACCTTCGCTTATTTCAAACTAAACATGAAGTACCGAAATTTTCACTGGCAAAATAACACTAAAAATTCTGATTTATTCGAACTCATTTTCTCTTGACTTCGTTTAATTCGAACTAATGCGAATTCCGATTTTTCAATTTTCCCTACTTCCACGAACCTTTGATCCTTGATGTAAATTTCTTTCTTTCATTTTTGTCAGAATTGTTCTGAACTACTATCTCGGCAAAGCTAACTTGTCAATGGGCATTATACTGGAGAGATGTGTATGTCCGCGCAAAGAAATAGTTTTTTACTGAATATTAAAGAAAAGTCACTTTAAATTTGATTTATTTTAGATTTTTCCATTGAAAAACGATTGACTGATTAAACAAAATATATTTAACTTATTGTATGCTCATATCTATGGCAAATATTAGTAATATTCTAGGTAAATGTATTTATTCGCACATAAGAGTTCTGGCGAGATTTTTGGCGGTAGAGACAAATTAGTAAGCAACCCTTACACCCCGCAGAGCAGTAAGAGAGGAGATTTGCTACATGAAATTCCCCTATTATTTTTGAAGATAGACGATTTTTCATGTCTAATCAAATGTTTTATTTTTTAAACTATTAAATATAGAATAAAAATTTCAATGGATTCGAATTTTTCGGAAAATTTCACCTCAAGTACATACTAAACATGCGGATGGAAATATGTAAATTGGCGATAATTATCTTTAAAAATAAATAAAACGAGTTAAATAAGTTCTTTAATAAGGTTTTCTTTGAGAGTAGACAATGATATAATTTTCATGTTTCTGCATACACAAAGTATTCTTATTTTAATTATGAAGATTTGATAAGAAGTTAATTTATCTTTTAATCAATGGTATAAATTTAATATTTCAACAGTATGCTAGATTCGAAAACAAGAAAAAATTCATCAGTTATTCAAAATGTATATTTTAATTCTATACATATATGGGAATTAATATGAGTAAAATTAAAATACAATTTTAGATCAATCAATTATTTGGAAACGAAATTGCAAATAGATTTCAATGTGCCTAAAAATGTAAATTTGTAACTGCTTAAGAACATAGTGAGAAAAAATGTTTATTTTTTTTTTTATTCTATTTTGATAGGCATATTTTTTTTTAGGTGATTTTATAATTCTGTGACGAAATTTATACTGAATGTGAAATTGGAATGAAATTTCTAAGGATAAAGTTAGATTATTTTCAAATTTTACTTCTACTTTAAATATAAAAATGGAAGAATGCTAAATAATAAGATTTTTATTTTTATTAAAAATGATAACATTTTGCACTAAATGCTTTATTTGGCTTCATTCATTTCTAATATGAGCTTATTGCGCTGCGCCGGTTAAAATCTATTATTATTATTCTAATATTCTACATTATTATTATAATGTAGTTTTCGTATCTGGAGCTATATAACAAATAATTAAAAAACATATATTATTTCGCATGCAATATGCATAAAGATAGCTTTCTGCATAGGCAAGAATGTTAGAAAGAAATGCATTTGACTAACATAACAGTCCTTATGAAGACAGAAAAAAGGAAATTTTAGGAACCAAACTTTACCAAAGGCAAAATAAAATAAAATTAAAAGAAAGAAAAATTCCCTAAAACACATAGTTCACAAGATGCCCTATACTTAGCTATTAAACCCTTAAAAATATTCAGGAATTCACCTTATCAGAAGAACCGACTTTTAAAATTTGAAATATATCGGATAATTCTGCATAAAAAACGATATATCTAATTTGAGCCGAGACATTTGGCCGTCCCCTTTTTATTAATAAGCAAAAGAACTATCAGAGATACGTCTTATCATAATGAACCTATGTCTAAAATTCCAAGCAAATCAGATAATTCTGCGTAAAAAGCTATTAATTTAATTTAAAAGAGGTTATCCACCATTCCCCCTCTTTACTTAACTTTCCCAAAACTCCCAAAATTCTTCAGGCATTATATACTATATAAAGCCTTATCAAAAAGAACCTATATGCAAATTTGACACACGTTGGATAATTCTGCATAAAAACCCATTTTTCTAATTTAGGGCGGATGGGGGGGGGGTGAGGGAATCATCCCTTCGCAAAACTAATCAGGCAAGCGTCTTTTCAGTATGAAAGTATATCCAAAAATTGAACCAAAACAGTTAGTTCAGCATGAAAAACCCATTTACCTAAATTATGAGCCACCACCCGGTCCCCCTTTCATACTTAACCAATGAATCCCCAAAATTAATAATAAATCCCCAAAATCTATTCCTTGTCACTTTTTTTCCGTGTCACCTTTTTTCCGCTTTTGTAGTTTGTCACTTTTTTTTCGATAACTTTTTTTCCGTTTACCATTTTAATCATACTCGGAAGCAAAACAAAAATTTAAAAATTAACAATATTAAATATTTAAAAATAGGTTTCTACTAACATTTAACAAAATAAAAATTGATTTTTTGTTGTTATTGTTGTTACAGGCACTATGGTTTCTTTTAAAATATCGTTTATGGTCAATCGGAAACACGTGAAAAATTCTTTACAACAGTAATAGACTGGGAGGCGGCAGCACAAAAAATCATCCCTTTATCAAGTTCACGGATGAAAATCTAGGATTAGTTAAATCTCACTTCACATAAAATGCAATCGGTCTGCCAAGTCATATCTTGGTGGAAAACACTTATTACCCGATTTTAAGAGTTGAGTCATAGGTTTATTATTATGTTTTCCTGTTCCCAACCCTCCATATTTTTTTACGTTTTTGGGTGCAGGAAGCACAATGGTGAATCTTACGAGTCAACCGCTAAAATCGGGTTTTTAGGTTTTTTCCCACTAATATATAAATTGGCAGACCGATTGCATTTAAATATGCGAATCGAGATTTAACTAATCCTAGATTTTTATCCGTGAACTCGATGGGGTGATTGTCTGTGCTACCGCCTCCCGGTCTATAAAGTTTTATCTTTTATTCCATTGGAACGTTTTGTTAATTTTCAAATCCAGGGAGAGGCGTCCATCTCTACCAGTGTCTATAAATAAGATTTTTTTTTCTTTTTTAAAAATAACTATATTCTAAACGTATTTTGGCTGTTTTTTTACATTCATTACGCCGGCTATTACGTCCTGTATGCGTATTTACTAAATACTACTTTAGAAACATGTAAGAAAAAAAAAACCCCTATTAATTTTGTTAATTTTATGAGTAATATTTAATCAAGTTCTCTTCTTTGTGAAGTTTAGCTGAATGCGAAAAATTTCAAATTTGCATGAATTCCTATTAAACATCTATATTATAAAGGCCAAACGTATCTGTGCGTAACGCATACGTCATTTTGCGAATGGCAACACTTTGAAATTTGAAATGAAATTTTGGTTTTACAATTTTTGCTACTACAAATTTTTTAATTTTTAAACATCTTACATTTTAAATTTTTACACCGTCGTATAGAGAAAAAAATGTACTTTTAAATATAATTTGTTTGAAAACTGTATCTTAATTTGTTTTTGAAATATAAATTTTTTTGTAGTTTTTTATATCATTTTTCTAATCGTGGCAACAAAAGCATTCTATTCCTTTTAAAAGCAGAGGAATAAATGGATTTTTTTTTTATTGCAACTTCATGTTGCCATTTTCTCATTAAAAGAGAAAAAAAAATAATTTAAATACTTGCTGTGACGAGACGATCGTCTGTTATAAAACCCGGGCAATTTTGGTTTCATTTACAAAATTTTATTTACACTTAAAAGAATATAAATAGTTCAGTATCTGTTTCAGGAAATAGCCCATCGAGATTTCAAGTTTTGAATCAAAATAATCAAAATGAAATATCATAAAAAAAAAAAAGAAAGACAGATATGAAATGCAGATATAAAAGGTGCATATGTAATTTTGAGATGGTGAAAACGATAGATTTCACGGGAAAAAATCTGTGAGTCAAAGTGGAATAAGGTTTGCTTTTTTTCATTTTAGAAAACAAACATAAAAGCTTTACTTAATAACAGTATAATAGCCAGATTAAAGTTCTACAACTGAGTTTTATAGAAATAGTATTTTGTTCAATTTCGGCTAAATATCATTTGTTTAAGAGTTACATTTAACAATATAAGATGCGTTTTTTATTGTAACTAATTTTGTACGTTTATTATAAATCAATGAAACAGTTTCTTCTTAAACATTTTCTTTCGTCGAAATTCGACGGGTTCTGCCTTTTTATTGTAAAAAATAAACAAAATTTGCAGCATTCGGTTAGAAAAAATAAACAAGATATCTTTTACTAACATGGAAAAATCGCAGCATGTCACGATAAAAATCAAAAAATAGCATTTAAAAATTACGAAAATTTCCAAAATTAAAAGATGTTAGATAATATTAGATAAGAGGACTAAAATAGGAGGATTTTTAGGAATATTATAAAATAGCAGCGTAAACCGGAAAAGGCTACAAAAATCGCAAAAGAATTACTGTACGTATTCCAAATAAATTTTATTGAAAAAATGATAAAATTTACTGGATTAAACTAACGCTTAAAACCTGATTTATATATATATATACATATAGTGTAGGAAAATTGGCGCAAAACGCAAAAATCTCCATTAAATTGCATAAAATTCGTTAAAAATTCTAAAATCACAGATGACAAAATTTAGTATAGTGAGTTAAAACGTAAACATAATTATTTTATAAGCATTTAAAAAAATCTTTTAGGAACCTTTAAAAAACAAAAGAATTAGTAGCACCAACTCGGGCAAATTTACTGTTCTCCTGTGCAACCAACAACGTAAAAACAGCAAATATAGAGATCCGAAATTGTACTTCAGGAGTAAACCAACACTATAAAATAATCCAAAAGGGGATTTTTGTCACGCCAAAATCATCGCTATATGTCCTAATATGGGAACCCATGCTACCGCCTTGTTAGTAAAAAGGCTCACATAATATAATGCCCATTGACTAGTTAGCTTTGCCGGGATATTAGTATACATATAATCCCATAAATTTGATATCAGTAGGGGAAAAATGAGAGTCCGGCCTCAGGAGGAGGAGCGAGAAACGTGGTGGTGGTGGTGGGCTCCTCCTCCTCAATCCTCCTCCTCACTCCTCCTCCTCACTCCTCCTCCACAACCCTCCTCCTCCTCCTCAACCCTCCTCCTCAATCCTCCTCCTGACATCGTCTTGTAAGAGAAGGGGTTAAAAGGATATTTTTTTTTTAATTTTAGGCGGGAATTTCAGGGAGTTAGAATTTTTAAACCATACTATAGTATGGGGGTGTTTTTTAATGCGGGGACTTTAAAAATTTTCGGCGTGTTACAGTACGTGGGGTATGTTTTTCGATTGAATTTTGTTGTTGTTATTTAAAAAGGTAATTAAAAATTATGAGTGAAATTTTTTCAACATACTCTAGTATGAGGGATTATTTTTCGAATGGTGATTTATTAAGAAATTTTAATAATTTAAACTTTAAAATTTTCAACAGTTTAAATTTATTTTGAGTTAAGTGTAAAAGTTAATCCAATTTAACAAATGAATCATTAAAATTAATTTCAAATAATAATTAAAAATAATGAACACACTTTAATTATTTCGGCGTGCTGTAGTATGATAGGTTATTTTAATGTGGTAATTTTTTCAATTGAATTTTGCTGTTGTTCATTTAAAAAGGTAATTAAAAAGTAATTAAAAATAAGAAATGAAGCGACTTTTTTTTTTTTTTTTTTTTTTTTTTTTTTACCGTGTTTTAGATGAGGAGTTAAGCGGGTATTTGGGTACACAGAATGTTTTTTTCTATACTATTGTACGAGTGGTTTTTAATTTTAATGTGGCAACTTAAAAATTTTCAGTCTGGTGTAATTTAAGAGTTTATTTTTTGATTTTAAGCAGAAATTTTGGGGAGTTTGATTTTTTTTTTTTTCCACTGTGCTCTTGCATGATGAGTTAAGCGGGTATTTTTGAGGAAATTATTATTTTAGACTAATCATTCACGAAGGATATTTTGTGGATATAAATGTTTAATAGAGGGACTTTAACTTTTTTGCAATGAGATTGACGTGCGCTCGTCGACCTAACCGTACGGAGTTTGTAATTTTCTTCGAATCATGTGTGAATATTAGCTTATAATATCTTAGAAAGACTTCCACCACTTTTATATCTATCCATTATCATAAATAACACATGCTGGTAATGGGAATTTGGGAATAACAATTTTGAATATTTATTTAATGAAGGAACTTTAAAATTATTTCGAGTACTATTTTTAGTCAACTATGTTATACACTTGATATTTTAGAATAGTTAAAAAATAACTTTAAAATTTGAATGAAAAAATATGTTTCAAAATGGGATTTTACGTGCTAGCATTGAATCGCACTCGTCGCCGTAACGGTTTGGAATATGTGGTTTCCTTCGAACCTTGGTGAAAATTTAATTGAAATTATTATTATTATTTTGTGTGTGTGTTGTATGTATGTGTATGTATGTGTGTGTGTTGTATGCATGTATGTGTGTGAATGTATGTTTGTGTGTTGTATGCATGTATGTGTGTGAATGTACGTTTGTGTGTTGTATGCATGTATGTGTGTGAATGTACGTTTGTGTGTTGTATGCATGTGTGTGTGTATGTATATGCGTGTGTTGTATGTATGTATGTATGTATGTATGTATGTGTTGTATGTATGTATGTGTGTTGCATGTATGTGTGTGTGTTGCATGAATGTGTATGTTGTATGTATGTGTGTGTATGTATGTATGTGTGTGTGTGTTGTATGTATGTGCATGTTGAATGTATGTGTGTAATTTTTTTGCCGATAGGTGTGATCTTTAGCTGAAAGTGACCTAGGGTCAAAACTTTTACCCAGGAATCGCCACGGGGAGGCAGATCACATGATTCCCGTATTGCACACATTCACATACATTATTTCGAGTGTCATTTTTAGTGAAACATAATATGCAATTGAATTTGAAGAATAATTAAAAAATAACTTTAAAATTTAAATGAAAGAATGCTTCAAAATGGAATTTTACGTACTAACATTTAATCGCGCTCGTCGGTTTTTACTGTTTGGAGTCTGTCATTTCCCTTTAACCTTGGAAAACCTTGCGTCAATAAGGATATTTCAGAAAGACCCCCACTTTGGGTACTCTTTTAAAATAATATTTGTAATGAGATGTGTTCGCGCGCATCGGCCTAACTGTTTGGAGTATCAACATAAAATCAACAAATTAATATAAAATATTTTAAATAGTAAGAAAATGATTGATTAAAATCACCAAGTAAGAATAAAAATACTTCAAGCAATGAGAAAATAAATGTTTAAAATCGCCAATTTAGCATAAAATATTTCACACAATAAAAAACGAAAGATTAAAATCGCCAACTCAAAATGAAATCTCATGCAATTAGAATAAAAACATTAAAAAAATCGCCAAATTAAAAGATTATTCTTATCTCACAATAAATATTCTGAAAGACCTATTCAAAAATTCTAGTTAAAGTTTTTATTCAAAATTCAAATAAAACTCCTTAAGTTTTGACATGTCACTAAAAATTTAAAGTAAACATTTTTTCAAAGTGTAATTATCAAAGATTAATTTTTCTAAAAATTAACTCGTGTAAAGATATTCAAAGTGCAATGATTCACCATTTGCTTTTTAAATCTTAGAATATATTATCTGTGATATAAACATCACGTTATGTAAAAAATATAAATAAATATTACTAGTTTTAAAATAATTTTTATTCGAATGGGTAGTTTGATAAATTAATAACATTAGAATTTTTTGGATAAAAAAAAAAAAAAAAAAAATAACGATTGAGAAACTAACCATTTCAAAATATTTTCTTGGCATAAATTAATTTAAAAGTATTAAAACCCTTTTCAAAATATTTTTATAAAACCAACTTTCATGCAATTCAAAAAGTTTTTATATGAAAATTGAATATATATTTTTTTTTTCTGAAGAGAAATATTTTACGTGGGTGAAAAAGTGAGAGTCAGTTAATTTATGAATCACTTTAAAATATTACCACGCAATAAATTGTTTTGAAACTATATTCTTAAACATATTAATATTTAAAAGTTAAGTCATTTTATACATTTTATATTCAAATTATACTTACCAACATATGAATTCGCCTTCATTTCACACTTTCTTGAAGAATAATGTTTGATAAACTCTTATCAACACAGCGTGTTGTTGTGAATCACTAGCAAGTTAAGACAGGTATGATATGACTAATCATTGGGATTTCCCCAAAGAGGTGAAGTCATTCTTATCAAATCCTATTCTGAATGAGAAATTTTTCAAATGCAATTAACTTCAGATTTTGTTATTTAATAATTATTTTTTTAATTTGACAATTTTAATTAATGTTTTAGTGAAATTACGTTTAAGATTTTAATTTTTTTATTGCTTAAGATTTTAATTTTTTTATTGAAGTTTTTCGACAGTTTGAAAAATTATGATGCACAACGTCTGCACACGTTAACACAGAATAAGATTAGCTTATGCCCTTTCGTTGATAAGCGTTATTTGCAGGTAAGATGTATTAACAAAACAACATTTTCTTGCTAATTTTACTCGCAGATTTCGAAACCACAAACATCGGATCATACTTCTCATTTTTAACACGCGACACTAACCATTGGGCCATTAAAGCCCGTATTTTAGTAACTAGAAAGTAAGAAAGATCATCGAAAGTGATTACTTCACACATGCAAAAATAATTTTTATTGTGACTTATCAGTTAAAAATCACGAAGAAAAGAAAAAAATCACATATGTTTTGGATTACTTTGAGATTTTATGAGTCACCTCATCAGTTAAATAGACATATTCACTTCTTATGAAATGTATTACATTTTAGTTTATCAGTCATAGTGTGATTACTTATTAATAATTTTAGTATCATTAAAAAAGTTTTAAAAAAGTTAAATATATCAAAAATACAAGTTCGTGTTAAAGGTTTAAACAAATTGTTAAAATAATTTTTACAAAACTTTACAAATTATTTAAAAATGATTCACTAATATTTAGTAATCGACAAATTTTAATAGCCATAATCATTTATATGTGATTAAAGTTTTCTCTTTTAACTGTTAAGTTATTAGATTCCCCCTTCAATTACATCTCATTGATAAGTTTTAATCAACCAACCAACCATCCAACCATTCAACTGTTTCCGCAAATAACTAGTATGTCAGTTAGATTTTCAGTTTTAACTGTTAAATTATTACATCCCCTCCCCCTCAATTTCATCTCATTGATAAGTTTTCAACAACCAACCATCCGACTATTTATCAACCCTAACAACCAGGTATTTGTTTGCCCTAGTAACCAATAAGCTTTTATTGACACATGAACAAAATTTTTAAGATGCAAGACTTGTCATTTTTAATCGAAAAAACAATGACTTATGTAATAATTTATCCTTACTTAAATGAAACCTTTGCATGTGCATGGTAAAACTTGGAAAATTCATTTAATACACAAATTTAAAGTCAACAGACAAGGTCTTCATACTTCTTTTAGTATTTTACTAACATTTTACCAAATATCTTAAGAAATCAACAAATTATTTTAATAAAAATTCTCATTTGTAAGTGACGTTACTAACCTAACTTGAAAAAATTAACTTGTCAAAGTAGGTTTTGATTATTCCAACTTAGTAATAATCATAAGTTTCATATGATAATCAACCTGTTTGGTTATTTCCCAGTATGGTTTTATAAAAAAAAGTCTCACATGCAAATAACATAACTTAACTAACTTGAAAAAATAACTTGTCAAAGCAGGTTTTCAATGTTTCAGCTTAGTAATATTCATAAGTTTTATATGATATTCAACCTATTTGGTTATGTCTCAGCATATCTTTATAAAATTTATCTAAAAAACCTTTAATATCAATGTTTAAAAATATGTGAATAATTCAGTTAGTCTTTTAAAGATGATTATTTTCCCTTCTATTATTTAAAAAACATTTTTAAATAAAATTATTACTGATGCCAGTTTATCCCAGTGTTATGAAATGTGCAAGCGAAACTTTTCATTCTAATTTTCATATTTTATTATTTCAAATTATTGTTTTCAAGTTGTACTAAAATTTGGAAAAAAATATTTAACTTTCATGCATAATTAAATTGAAATACTTTAATAATAAAAACACATTTAACATTGTATACTCACCTAATCCAACACTTTCACAAATACACGTCCTACTCACTCCAAGGTTTAGGAAGAAATGAGAGATTCAAAGTCCTTATCAGAAAATGTTATCAGATAATTTTATCTTAAGATAGGTGACGTCATAGAACATATGTCATCAACTGGTCACGTGATGTATATCATATGACCGGTGCTTTGTTAATTAATTAATCTTATTAATTAATTATTAAGCATTAAAATAATTATCAATTAATTCATTAATTAAATTAATTAATTTTATTAGAAATAATAATTAATTCTTTGTTATTAGAAATAATAATTATTTTAATAAGATTAATTAATAAGATTAATTAATTAAATTAATGAATTAATTGATAATTATTTTAATACTTAATAATTAATAATTAAAATTAATTAATTAACAAAGCACCGGTCATATGATATACATCACGTGACCAGTTGATGACGTATGTTCTATGACGTCACCTATCTTAAGATAAAATTATCTGATAACATTTTCTGATAAGGACTTTGAATCTCTCATTTCTTCCTAAACCTTGGAGTGAGTAGGACGTGTATTTGTGAAAGTGTTGGATTAAGTGAGTATACAATGTTAAATGTGTCTTTATTATTAAAGTATTTCAATTTAATTATGCATGAAAGGTAAATATTTTTTTCCAAATTTTAGTACAACTTGAAAACAATAATTTGAAATAATAAAATATGAAAATTAGAATGAAAAGTTTCGCTTGCACATTTCATAACACTGAGATAAACTGGCATCAGTAATAATTTTATTTAAAAATGTTTTTTAAATAATAGAAGGGAAAATAATCATTTTTAAAAGACTAACTGAATTATTCACATATTTTTAAACATTGATATTAAAGGTTTTTTAGATAAATTTTATAAAGATATGCTGAGACATAACCAAATAGGTTGAATATCATATAAAACTTATGAATATTACTAAGCTGAAACATTGAAAACCTGCTTTGACAAGTTATTTTTTCAAGTTAGTTAAGTTATGTTATTTGCATGTGAGACTTTTTTTTATAAAACCATACTGGTAAATAATTTAACAGGTTGATTATCATATGAAACTTATGATTATTACTAAGTTGGAATAATCAAAACCTACTTTGACAAGTTAATTTTTTCAAGTTAGGTTAGTAACGTCACTTACAAATGAGAATTTTTATTAAAATAATTTGTTGATTTCTTAAGATATTTGGTAAAATGTTAGTAAAATACTAAAAGAAGTATGAAGATCTTGTCTGTTGACTTTAAATTTGTGTATTAAATGAATTTTCCAAGTTTTATCATGCACATGCAAAGGTTTCATTTAAGTAAGGATAAATTATTACATAAGTCATTGTTTTTTCGATTAAAAATGACAAGTCTTGCATCTTAAAAATTTTGTTCATGTGTCAATAAAAGCTTTTTGGTTACTAGGGCAAACAAATACCTGGTTGTTAGGGTTGATAAATAGTCGGATGGTTGGTTGTTGAAAACTTATCAATGAGATGAAATTGAGGGGGAGGGGATGTAATAATTTAACAGTTAAAACTGAAAATCTAACTGACATACTAGTTATTTGCGGAAACAGTTGAATGGTTGGATGGTTGGTTGGTTGATTAAAACTTATCAATGAGATGTAATTGAAGGGGGAATCTAATAACTTAACAGTTAAAACAGAAAACTTTAATCACATATAAATGATTATGGCTATTAAAATTTGTCAATTACTAAATATTAGTGAATCATTTTTAAATAATTTGTAAAGTTTTGTAAAAATTATTTTAACAATTTGTTTAAACCTTTAACACGAACTTGTATTTTTGATATATTTAACTTTTTTAAAACTTTTTTAATGATACTAAAATTATTAATAAGTAATCACACTATGACTGATAAACTAAAATGTAATACATTTCATAAGAAGTGAATATGGCTATTTAACTGATGAGGTGACTCATAAAATCTCAAAGTAATCCAAAACATATGTGATTTTTTTCTTTTCTTCGTGATTTTTAACTGATAAGTCACAATAAAAATTATTTTTGCATGTGTGAAGTAATCACTTTCGATGATCTTTCTTACTTTCTAGTTACTAAAATACGGGCTTTAATAGCCCAATGGTTAGTGTCGCGTGTTAAAAATGAGAAGTATGATCCGATGTTTGTGGTTTCGAAATCTGCGAGTAAAATTAGCAAGAAAATGTTGTTTTGTTAATACATCTTACCTGCAAATAACGCTTATCAACGAAAGGGCATAAGCTAATCTTATTCTGTGTTAACGTGTGCAGACGTTGTGCATCATAATTTTTCAAACTGTCGAAAAACTTCGGTTATAATATTGTGTTAATGAAAATTCAAATTATATACATCATAAACAGCTTCTCTATACTCTTCAGTGATGTGATCGTGATCACGTGTGCGTTTCGAATATAAAGAATGCTTTCAAATATGACACAACTTTGTTTCTTGAAATGCCAATTCTTGCACGGGTATAAACTTTAAAGACTCTATATTTAATAACTTCTGTCCTAATATATCCATCTCTCACACCATATAAGTTAAAAACCGTTCAACACAAACTTTTCATCAATATACTAAGTAATGATTGTTCAGAATAACCACCTATTTGATAAACACTAGTATATATAAAACATTGAAAATAAGAAGTTTGAATTGTATTGTGATTCATTTAATGAAATCATGTGGTATGCATTATATATTTCTCGATAAAGTTATGAAGAGAAAGCTGAATATTCAACTGTGATAGTCTTTCATTGTAAAAAAATTAAGAAGACATGTTTAAAAATAATTAAATTTGGTTACTAAGTACGTTGTAAGATGTGAGTGTAAAGAGTGCATGTCCATTATTTGATATTTAATACTCAATTTTCTTTGTTGATTTGGAAACGCTTATAATCTTTTTGAAAACTTTAGTGTTATATTTTTACTAACATAGATGCGAATGTTCAAGGGAAGAATTTTTATGAATGATTAAGTATTTCTTTTTATTATTGTGTGATTCAAATATTTATATTTATTCATCTCTTAATTATAAGTTTGTTGTTGTTGTTGTTTAATATATTTAATTGATGGTTTTATATTTTTACTTAGTATAAATTTTATTTTCTTCAGTAATTTTAATAAAATTATGCATATTATGAATAAATGTTAGTACATTATATAAATAAGTTTAAAAATGTGAAAGTTAAATCGCTTTGCGTTTGAATATATTTCTGTCAAGTAAGTAAAGTTAACTTGTATAAAATGAGTAAATTGCATCGAGTCATATTCTTAAGAGTTAGTTTAATTTTTGAAATATTAAATTTAAAAACTAACAGAATTAATACAACACATACGTATAAGTGTCAAATGTTAGTATAAAACTGATAATCAAAAACGATATAAATTATATTCACGTGATTAAGTAATGGGAGCAATGATTAGTGTGGTGTTTAAAAAATGAGAAGTTTGGTAATTAATAAAGATAATTTCAAAATTGTAAACGACCACAGAAAGTATGACTCATCAAATCACTAGTTTTATGTCTTTGCAAAGCAGTTAGATCTTCGACACTTTTTGAAGTCTAAATGGGATAAAAATGAAAGGTTTTAATGCTTTTCCAATACAATGTCTAATTAAAAATAAAAAATCAACCAACGATGTATTTTATGGTTTTGAATTTTCGAATAAGAACGTATGTGTATGAAATAACATAACCCTTTTAAAATAGATTAAAATCTCATATATATTATAAAATATATTATTCATCAAATATATTATTCATTAAATAAGAAGTGTGTTAATGAATATTAAGATATATGTTTGGTAAATTAAAAGATAACAGAATAAATTTTTCTTCGAATATTAATCAGTTTTAAGATGAGATTAATTCTACAGGTCTTCGTCACTTCTTAATATCTAAATAATAATAATAATAAAAGCTAAAAGTTTAAATGATTTTCAAATATAATGTCTAACAATAATAATAATAAAATCATTCAAAGATGTTTTTTTATGATTTTCTATTTACAAATAGGAATGTACATGTTTGAAATAGTATAAGCAATAAAAAAATTAAAATCTTAAAGGTAATTTCACTAAAACATTAATTAAAATTGTCAAATTAAAAAAATAATTATTAAATAACAAAATCTGAAGTTAATTGCATTTGAAATATTTCTCATTCAGAATAGGATTTGATAAGAATGACTTCACCTCTTTGGGGAAATCCCAGTGATTAGTCATATCATACCTGTCTTAACTTGCTAGTGATTCACAACAACACGCTGTGTTGATAAGAGTTTATCAAACATTATTCTTCAAGAAAGTGTGAAATGAAGGCGAATTCATATGTTGGTAAGTATAATTTGAATATAAAGTGTATAAAATGACTTAACTTTTAAATATTAATATGTTTAAGAATATAGTTTCAAAACAATTTATTGCGTGGTAATATTTTAAAGTGATTCATAAATTAACTGACTCTCACTTTTTCACCCACGTAAAATATTTCTCTTCAGAAAAAAAAATATATATTCAATTTTCATATAAAAACTTTTTGAATTGCATGAAAGTTGGTTTTATAAAAATATTTTGAAAAGGGTTTTAATACTTTTAAATTAATTTATGCCAAGAAAATATTTTGAAATAGTTAGTTTCTCAATCGTTTTTTTTTTTTTTTCCAAAAAATTCTAATGTTATTAATTTATCAAACTACCCATTCGAATAAAAATTATTTTAAAACTAGTAATATTTATTTATATTTTTTACATAACGTGATGTTTATATCACAGATAATATATTCTAAGATTTAACAAGCAAATGGTGAATCATTGCACTTTGAATATCTTTACACGAGTTAATTATTAGAAAAATTAATCTTTGATAATTACACTTTGAAAAAATGTTTACTTTAAATTTTTAGTGACATGTCAAAACTTAAGGAGTTTTATTTGAATTTTGAATAAAAACGTTAACTAGAATTTTTGAATAGGTCTTTCAGAATATTTATTGTGAGATAAGAATAATCTTTTAATTTGGCGATTTTTTTTAATGTTTTTATTCTAATTGCATGAGATTTCATTTTGAGTTGGCGATTTTAATCTTTCGTTTTTTATTGTGTGAAATATTTTATGTTAAATTGGCGATTTTAAACATTTATTTTCTCATTGCTTGAAGTATTTTTATTCTTACTTGGTGATTTTAATCAATCATTTTCTTACTATTTAAAATATTTTATATTAATTTGTTGATTTTATGTTGATACTCCAAACAGTTAGGCCGATGCGCGCGAACACATCTCATTACAAATATTATTTTAAAAGAGTACCCAAAGTGGGGGTCTTTCTGAAATATCCTTATTGACGCAAGGTTTTCCAAGGTTAAAGGGAAATGACAGACTCCAAACAGTAAAAACCGACGAGCGCGATTAAATGTTAGTACGTAAAATTCCATTTTGAAGCATTCTTTCATTTAAATTTTAAAGTTATTTTTTAATTATTCTTCAAATTCAATTGCATATTATGTTTCACTAAAAATGACACTCGAAATAATGTATGTGAATGTGTGCAATACGGGAATCATGTGATCTGCCTCCCCGTGGCGATTCCTGGGAAAAGTTTTGACCCTAGGTCACTTTCAGCTAAAGATCACACCTATCGGCAAAAAAATTACACACATACATTCAACATGCACATACATACAACACACACACACACATACATACATACACACACATACATACAACATACACATTCATGCAACACACACACATACATGCAACACACATACATACATACAACACATACATACATACATACATACATACATACAACACACGCATATACATACACACACACATGCATACAACACACATATATACATACATACATACAATATACGCACATACATACAACACATACATACAACACACGCACATGCATACAACACACAAACGTACATTCACACACATACATGCATAGAACACACAAACATACATTCACACACATACATGCATACAACACACACACATACATACACATACATACGACACACACACAAAATAATAATAATAATTTCAATTAAATTTTCACCAAGGTTCGAAGGAAACCACATATTCCAAACCGTTAGGGCGACGAGTGCGATTCAATGCTAGCACGTAAAATCCCATTTTGAAACATATTTTTTCATTCAAATTTTAAAGTTATTTTTTAACTATTCTAAAATATCAAGTGTATAACATAGTTGACTAAAAATAGTACTCGAAATAATTTTAAAGTTCCTTCATTAAATAAATATTCAAAATTGTTATTCCCAAATTCCCATTACCAGCATGTGTTATTTATGATAATGGATAGATATAAAAGTGGTGGAAGTCTTTCTAAGATATTATAAGCCAATATTCACACATGATTCGAAGAAAATTACAAACTCCGTACGGTTAGGTCGACGAGCGCACGTCAATCTCATTGCAAAAAAGTTAAAGTCCCTCTATTAAACATTTATATCCACAAAATATCCTTCGTGAATGATTAGTCTAAAATAATAATTTCCTCAAAAATACCCGCTTAACTCATCATGCAAGAGCACAGTGGAAAAAAAAAAAAAATCAAACTCCCCAAAATTTCTGCTTAAAATCAAAAAATAAACTCTTAAATTACACCAGACTGAAAATTTTTAAGTTGCCACATTAAAATTAAAAACCACTCGTACAATAGTATAGAAAAAAACATTCTGTGTACCCAAATACCCGCTTAACTCCTCATCTAAAACACGGTAAAAAAAAAAAAAAAAAAAAAAAAAGTCGTTTCATTTCTTATTTATAATTACTTTTTAATTACCTTTTTAAATGAACAACAGCAAAATTCAATTGAAAAAATTACCACATTAAAATAACCTATCATACTACAGCACGCCGAAATAATTAAAGTGTGTTCATTATTTTTAATTATTATTTGTAATTAATTTTAATGATTCATTTGTTAAATTGGATTAACTTTTACACTTAACTCAAAATAAATTTAAACTGTTGAAAATTTTAAAGTTTAAATTATTAAAATTTCTTAATAAATCACCACTCGAAAAATAATCCCTCATACTAGAGTATGTTGAAAAAATTTCACTCATAATTTTTAATTACCTTTTTAAATAACAACAACAAAATTCAATCGCAAATGATTTATCGTATGATACGAGATATTCAGCTGTAAGTACACAAAATTTGAAGTCTCTGACTTATGCAGATTTGTGTACGGTTTCTATGATGAACAGACAAAGGACAGAGACGAAAAGTGTATCGTCGGATGAACGAAACCCTAATAAATGAAAAAACGCATTAGCAAATAACCTCAAAAATTGCAATTTGTATGTTCGTAAGCACTGCAAGGACCCGCTGTTATTAATTGAAAATAAAAGATTTATTTAAAGAAAATATAAATGTAAATTTAATTCTACTGTTTAATTATCAGATTTGCAGTTACATCTTTTGTATGTCGTATACTGTCGTGACTAAGTCATAATTTTGTCATAAATACATTACATATATATATATATATATATATATATATATATATAAATATCATAGCAAACGCGGTAGCGTTTGGTATAATATGTTCAAGAAATGGAAAATGCAAACGTCTTTTTAAAAATTCTGGCGAACCAGTTGACGTACTACAGTAATGTTTTTTTAAAAGATAGAACTCGATGAATAAAATGATAACATTAAAAAAATTATCGTAATTTACTGTAGTTTTTTATTTAACTTTTAACGAAAAAATGAAGGAGTAAAATTCAACAAGTGATCGTTAACGATCCTGTGGATGGATTAACTCCATTTTTAGTTTAGTTTAATCCTTTTGGTAAAACTTAAAATAGATTTTTTTTTCATATTTGTATATTTGACAATCGCTGAGAAAATCGAATTTAAAGCTACAGTTGAACATTGTTTCTTGTTGTTGCTGTTGTAGTTCTTTTTTTTTTTCATTGCCACCATGTTTAAATAAATATAATCTTTTTATGTGTGTAACATAATTTATTCAAATTAAATAAATCACGTGATAAACATGGTTATTTGATTTTATTGCGAAACATTTAGTTTCAGTTCTTTGAATAAAGTTGTGAGCGCACCGTAACTTTTTTCGTTTGACTCCTTGGTTTATTTTTCAGACATCATGCATTTTATAAGGCAATGCAATAACTTTCTTAATTATTCTAATACCAGAATAAAATTTTGACAGCAACAAATATTTTGCTTTTCAATATATTAAAAAAATCTTCAGTTTTTATCAAAAAAATTAAATGACAAGTATTAAAAATGATCTGGTGAGCAACAAAAAAGGTTTATGTATTTTTAAGTATAAAAAAGTATTTGACGAGTGCTTCTAATTGAGCTTGAGAAAGGACAAGGGGTCCCTTCTTGGCTGCAGCTCACTGTCAATGCCAAATTTGAAAGCATCATATTTGCGTTTTTTCTTATAAAAAAAAATTGAGTAAACTTTCCGTCTTTCTTTTTAGTAAAATTTTCAATCCTGCTTTACATGTGAACTGCACTGTTGCCTCTGCAGTGCAACTACATTACAAATCAGTTTTCTGTGCAGTTCTACGCTGCGGGCATGCTTGGTGGCTCTGCAACGAGTATGATACGCTGCAGGAACTAAGGTTTCTGGTACTATTTCGCCTTACATTCATATTTAATTACGATGCGTTTTTTCTGGCTACGTCTTTGCATAACACATTTTTATCGTAATTTTAACTAATTTCTTTTATATGGGAAAAGCACGAATGTGATTTTTTTTTTCAAATTTGGCATTGACAGTGAGCTGCAGCCAAGAAGGGACCCCTTGTCCTTTCTCAAGCTAAATTAGAAGCACTTGTCAAATACTTTTTTATACTTAAAAACATATTAACCTTTTTTGTTGCTCACCAAAGCATTTTTTAATACTTGTATATATATATAACCTTCCTGGATTTAGCAACAATTTTAAGAAAATATAACTTAATCTGCTCCGATTTATTCACGATTCCAAAAAAAAGATCCTTTATTTTCAGAAATTAAAATCCGAAATCCGAAATTATATCCGCGATTAAAGCATCATTTCAGAAATAATAGTTTCTTTTGCTATTATTAGAAAAAAAAAAAAAAAGAAAAAAAAAAGTACAAAATCTAAAACATTTCCTAGAATACAGTTCATTAAGCAATTTTCTCAACATGGAATATTGACTTTCGGAATCTATTAATTCTCTAATAAAAGTGATAGTAGTCTAGTTAACCCTTTCCGGCGCACTGTGCCCGGTCTGGGATACCTAAATTTAATTCGAAACTTGCAAACAGCACCAGTATTATTGTAGTAAAATTGTAGTATTTTTTGTAGTATTGTAGTATTTTTAAAAAAGCCTCAATTTGATAATTGAGGCACTTTCATGAAAAGAGGTGATTCAAAATGGGAGCCAGTCGTTGCAATAAATGAGAGTTACAAAGTTGACGCATGTGTATTTGAGCTCTATTTTGTTGTCTGCTCGAAAATTAAAGCAGAGTGAAATACAGATGCAATGTCAATCTGTCTTATTTTTAGGAATAAAAATTTTCCTCAATCATTTTCGAACCGCAATTGAAAAAATATGTATGATAATTGAAATTTACAAATTAATAAATAAATAAATGTACATTTAGTCATAAATGATAGAATTTTTATCAAGCAGTGAAGATACTCTTCATCTTAAGAGCTGTTGTTTATATAATTAGCAAAACTTAATTGTAGAAGAAAAATAAAGTTACGCGATTTGTGTGATAACATTAGTAGTGAACCAAGTTATTTAGATTTTCAAGAAAACTATGAATCTGAATATCCTGAGTTGGAAAGCTCATTGTAGGAAACTTAATTGTAGAAGAAAACTAAAGTTAAGCGATTTGTATGATAACACCAATGGTGAAGCGAGTTATTTAGATTTCTAACAAAACTATGAATCTGGATATCCTGAGTTCAAAGAAAAGTTCATTGTAGGAGACTATAATTTGGTTAACTTTTTTCGTAAAAGCAATGTCATTGCATTCGTGGGTTATGTTTAGTCAGGGGATGCAGAAGAATATGAAATGTGATTCTTTATTAGACGGGACAAATATGGGGTTTATTTTTTTATCCGAAGAAAGATGACCGACCTTTTGTTATTAAGGATAGATTCTTTTGAAGCTAAAAATTTCAAAATACCTTGTAGAATTTAAAATGTCCTATTCTTACATTTGATTCATAACAATTTTCACATGTGCAGTATAGAGTTTGTTAATAAAAAAGGCATTTGACATCCGTTAAAGGCTCTTTTTTTTCTAAACTACACTGCGTGTCGCAATAGTCCTGCACTGTGTCCGATTAGTCTCCAAATATGGGGGATAATGGTACAATTGTATTAAAGCACAAAAGTGGATATAAGAAGATTGGTGCAGTTTTTTACTTCTCTTTTGGGATGATTTTATTTATTTAACTGTAAAAGAAATTGTAATTAAAAGAAATAATGATAAAATGCGCATTTTTGTTATCATACTAGTCTAAAAAAAGGTCCCATTAGCCACCCTCTCCCCTCTTTTTAACTATATTATATTTTGTTAAGTTATCTTTTATATCATTTTATATATGAATAACATAAAATTGGGAATAGAAAGGTGTTCTCTAAATACCGTAAAATAGCGAAAATAAGCCCCTTCTGAATATTAACTTTCCATTAATATCTATAAACTTTCTTTTCAAAAAAGTCCCTATTATAACCCCCTTTTATAAATCATTACAATTTCTCTCGTCCTAAAGTGGAGCTTACATTTGGCACTTTATGGTCCTAATTCATTTTTTGAAGTAAGTGCATGAATTATTTACAAAGGGGACCATTTTCTCAACAACAGTTTATACACTTAAAAATATATAGGCTCTTTGTTAGAATTATATCTTAAATTACCCATAAGTGAAGCATAAATTACGTTTATTTTTTTTTTCATTTAATCCTAATATTGATTACAGAAAACCTTTAAAAACAATTTCTTGTTTCAACGCAATAATTAAAAAAAAAATCAGCATACACTTTTTTTACTTGATTGGATCACATTAATGTAAATTATAAATAAGGTTTGGATTTTTTTAAGCTACCTGATTCCACTCTTAGTAATATTTCTCAAGGAAGAAAAACATTTTAAACTTTTTTAGTACTTGAATGTTGGTTAGTCTTTTTTCCAATGCATGATGAATAATTTATCAACAAAAGTAAAACGATGCTGCTACGCTTGAAAGATTAGATTAACTCGACTTAATAAATTTTGGACAAATTCAGAATTTAAATAACTTAAATATAATGCAAAATCACAAGAGAATGAAAGTAATTCTTGGAAAGATACCAGAAATTCAAATCAATGAACAACAGAAAATAGCATTAAGTTAAAAGCTAAACTCCGAAATTTCTTTTGAAAACTCAGGCATTATTTATATTTATACATAACTATGCAGCAAGATTTTTATTTTAAACAGTGGAAAAATATCTTTTCTTCTAAAAACGCTTTAGCGCATTAAATAATATTACGCATCTGTTTTAAACTTTGAAAGCAATATTTATTTAAAAGCCATTGACAGACATAAATATTTATAAATAAAAAGTTAAATATTTGCCTGTTCCAAACGATATTTACATTATTATTATTATTATCATTATTATAATTATTATTAATAATGATGATGCTTTCCCAAAGTTTTCTCATATTTTAATTGAACTGTATTTAGCAATAAACAACTATACATATATTTCAACAGCGCACATATAGTTTAAATGCGTAATAAATAGTAAATATAACCCAAAAATTGTGAAGTAATAACATTCTTTAATATATATATATAGTTATTTTAATATGTCTAGTGGATTGTATACAAAATTTTGACAAAATTAATGTTTTAGACGAATGATAATATTTAAAAACGAGAAAAAGAATTTCGCTCTAGTTACACTTTAGTTGATAAAATACAACTGTGCAAAATATTTAAATATATCTTATCGACAAATCTCTTTTTGCAAAATCAGCGTTGAACCGATTCGTTCAATATGAGATTTTAATCAAAAACGGAAAAGAACATATTTTGTGTGTGTTATATCTGTAAACACATTGGCGACGATATGTGTTTGTGAAATCTGGATTTTAAAACAGTAATAATTTTCTTCCTCTTCTGGAACTGATTGGTAAATTGGTTTTTCAGATACCTTACTCAAGTTTATGCATCAGGTAATATCGTCCAGTTTAGAAATTTCATATAAAAAATATGACAAAAAAATGCGGCCAATATGATATAGATTCATTTGTTTCCGAGACAGAAACTACGCCTATATTCAATAATGTTTTTTTTTTTTTCAATAAAAACGTAAATTATAGTTTCCCATCACGAATATATTACGGTACTGAACATGAATGAATATTGCATTGTATGATGTATGTACAATGAATATTTTTGTATTATATTTGATTAAAATCAGTTTATTGGGTGTGTGACTACAATTTAATATTTAAAATTTTGTGTTTGATCCGAACCTTCCTCCTGATGAAGAAATGTATGAAAATACACCGATATTGATAATAAAGTTGCGTACTACTCTTTAAGAAAATCGGCTCGCCAGATGTAGGAATTCAACAAAAAATGTTAGAGAAATTTGTGAATGTTTCTTTGACATCATCAGTGAGTTTGTCTGCAGCATATGAAGTAAATCCATTCTATACATATTTGTTAAAAATCGATTTCAAAACTTATATCAGACAGATAAACACCTAGACCATGGGTGAACAACGATTTTGCAAGAGTAAGAAAAAAACTATGCGAGCCACACTTCGTTTTTTTCCAACATATTAAAAAACATAAAAAAGCGAACACATTTTATTTAAAGGCTGATTATGCGATTTTTTACGCAAATAGCACATTTTGTTTTAAAGTTTGAGTTGTAAAGATTTAAAAGAAAATAAATAAATAAAACACAAGTATAGACTTAGATTTTACTATTAATAAACATTTTTAAAGATTCTGCCAGATTATATATTAATAAAAGTTTAAACTTGAAACGCTTAATTGTAAATAATTATTAAGCAAACAGTCACTACTTACTTACTTAATATCGCTTTTGAATTTGTAGTTTTTGTGCTATGTCATCTATATTAGTATTAGTTTTTGATGATGCTATAACAAAATTAGATATTTTAGGTGCATATCAGTTAATCTTAAAGGATATTTTGATTTTATTATATCTATAACAGAAAATATTTGTTCACAAACAGATGTTGATCCAAACTTATAAAATTTGACAGCCAAATCATGTGAATTTGGAAAAGAATACGACTTCTAAGCAAGAAATATTTCTATCTAAAGTTTTGCCTATTATTTTTTCATTTAATATATATATATATATATATATACAGTGCTCAGCGAAAGTTTAGACACTGGTGATTTTTAACCTTTAAATAAAAAATACGAACACTTGAGTTTTACAAACGGCTGTACTTATTTTTAAATATATTTTAAACAATGTAGGATAAAAATTATGGTTATAATATAAGATAATATTTAATTTAACTGAAAAAAGTAAAATTTGCATGTTGCAAAAGTTTAGGCACTTTTTAGATTTTTTTCCAACTGTTCATGGAAAAATGCAAATTTCTAAGTTATGATCTCACATATCTGAAGTATTTAAGTATACCTCAATATAGCATCAGTTAATGAAGATTCCGCTAGCTAAAAATACTCAGTTAGACGAGGTAATTGAAATAGGAAAGCTGAAATGGAAAGGGAAGACGTTTGCAGACATTTCAGCAGCATTAAATTGTCCAAAGTGGTCTATCTATGAAGTATAGTCTAAGGGTGACTCCTTCAAAACAAAACATAAATCTGGAAGACCTTGTGTGACCAGAAAATGAGATGACAAAAGTATCCATAAATTGACATTTACACAAATGATAATTGCTAATCACATTAAAAGTAAGTCAGGACTTTCTGTACCAACGGGCATGATTCGTAGATGAATTAAAGAAACAGGTAAATCAATTTACATAAAAATGATAAAAAAATCAGCTTTAAAATCGCGTTACAAATTGGTAAGAATGTAATGAACTTGCAAACATACATCATATGGACCCAAATGGTACGCTATAATATTCAGTAACGAAAAAAAGTGGAATTTGAATGGCCGAAACGGGTGGACATGCTATTGGCACGACTTGCATAAAGTGTTTGGGATTTTCTTAAGTCGTGAAAAAGGAGGTGATTTTTTAATGATTTGGTCCTCACTTTGCTTTAATGATCGAGTATCTCTAGAGTTATTCAATGGTTGCCAAGCAACACAAGAATACATACATACGTTGGAGATCAATTTTTAGTCATTTGGGGAACTTTTAGCTGGTCCAAAGTATGGATTTTAGCAAGATAATGCGTCTGTGCATGTTTCATACAAAACAAGAACTTCGTTTAACTCTGAAAATACTACTGATCTCAACTGACCAGAATGTAGCTATGATCTGGACCCAATCGAAAACCTTTGTAACATCATATTTTGTAATGATTATGTAAATTTTTGTTATACTTTTCTGTTAATGAGCTTCGAGCTGCTGTTGAACATATTTGGTACAAAATAGACCATCAAGTGATGCAGCATTTAGTTTCTTCGATGAAAAGTCACATTCTTGCA
Organism: Maratus speculifer; assembly: GCA_964019185.1. Taxonomy (NCBI): domain Eukaryota; kingdom Metazoa; phylum Arthropoda; class Arachnida; order Araneae; family Salticidae; genus Maratus; species Maratus speculifer. The sequence continues at coordinate 119,234,642 of OZ025291.1, forward strand.
CTAATTGCAGACAATGTGGGTGCAACTCGATTTTGATTTGTAGTTATTTTTCTGTAAATATACAAATTGTCTATACTTTTGCCACAATGTTAATTTTGTTTTATTGCCATTATATAATATGTAAAAGGTAAAATTTTAAATGTATTGTTTGTGAATAAAGGATAAGTCACAAGTAATGTATGGCAGATGAATAACAAAAATTTGGTACATACTCCTGGATATAGAAGCATAATCGATCATTGTCTACACTTTTGCCGAGCACTGTATACTAATAAGTCTTAACGTGCGACTGTTAAAACTGAACCATGCTACACTGTGCCACACGTGCCGTGGGTTCGCCAACCCTGATCTAGACAGAAAAAAGTAATTATATTAAAGAAAGGCAAAAAAAAGCATATAAAAATCAAATAATGCGTGTACTAACAAATAATTACATCTAAAAACAATTTTCATACGCCAATACTGTTGTGCAATAATTAATATTTTACCAAAGAAGATTTGTTAATGAAGTAATTTTTGGTTTCAGACAAAAGTTAGGCAACATATATTTTTTTAATTTTTAAAATAACGTCTGAATCAAAACAACATATATCTTAATAGTTATGTTTCCACTTCAGACAAAGACATAACGTGCGTCTAAAATCTCTTACAGTATATTTGTTGGCTGATTTTAATCATTTGAAAAATACGTGAGACAAGTTTATTGTCTAAACCAAACCCAATGTTAAGTATTTCAGTCACGCTATCCTTTAGAATGCAAATGTTATTGTAAATAAGTATTTAGGAATCTGAAATAAACTATTCAGTCCTGTCAGTTTTCTTTATTACTCAAAAGAAAAGGAAACATCTGTAATTGGTAGCAGAAAAGGGTGATTCTCTGATGTGATGCTTTTAAAAATGTTAGGAACAATATTATTGTTTTCTATCATTGTCTATAGAACTGCTGCGAATAATTTGCTTATTTTCCTTAATGCAGTACTGGTAGAGGCGCCAGATTGTACTTTTTCTCGTAATTTGTATGTTTTTAGAGTTTTTTAAACGTATCGTACAGTGTACGTTTAAATATGATCCGAACGAAGATTTCTCCCTTTTTCTATCTCACCATACTTCTGATAGTTTGGAAAAAAAAACTTTTCAATTTGCTGCAAAATTTCATGTTTTGTCGAAAATAATACATGTGCATTAAATGTATATATATATATATATATATATATATGTATATATATGGGAAATCTCCTCCACTATTAGATCTGCATATTATTTTCTACGCATCGCAACTTTGATGAAAAGGCTCTCAGTGAGGCAGACGATTTTGAAGCAGCTATTAATTCCTAAGAAACCAGACGATTTAAGCGGTAGAAAAAAGAACTGAACGGAAGAAAGGAGAATGGGATGTTTTTAGTTTTAAGTTGATGTAAAAAAGAATGAAAGATGAAGACGATTTCCCGTATAAGATGTAATTGATTAATTAGAGTTATGATTTTTTGTTTTGTAAATAGTCTTATGTAAATATTTTCTCTGTAAATAATTTAAGTTAATATAAGTATTTAAAAGTTAAACGGTGTCAGATATGAATCAATTATGAGTTAACCATAATTCCGCAAGAACTCTTAGGAAGAAGAATTCCATAAATTTGGTATTCAGAACTGGGATATATGAACGCCCACAGAGATGGAAATATTTTTTAAACATCCTGGAAGCCATTATTTTTTAGAACTGTGATGAAATGATGCCAAGCCCACAAAGCTAATACAGAAGAGGAAATATTTTTTTTTTTTTTTGAATGTCTGTTTGATGATATGAAGCTGTTTGATACTGCGACGATAGTGCTATTTAAATGTATGAAGCTATACATCTGATTATAAAGTGAGTTTATTATTTTATTTTTCTTTTCAACAATGGCAAAATGAGTAGATTTAAAGGAATTAGAACTTTCATTGAAAACAGAAAAATCATCTAGTATTAAGACATTGCATAAATTAATTTTTGGAGAAATCGGTGACAGAAATAATAGACGTAGAATTCGGAATTTTACTGGGTTTGCGTTTGAAGTAGATTCCGATGAATATGAATCAAAATTGAAAGAAATTAAAGATAATTTTTCTGTCAACGACTTGATAACCATTTGCAATGTTTTGTGTATAAATAATTCCGGAACTTTTGATGAAATTGCTGCCAGAATAATTTCTAGTTTATGTGATTTTAGTATTTTGAAAATTAATATGATACCCGATGAAGGTACTCTTAGTGATGACGAGAGTGCCGATGAATTTAATGATGATTTACATGATAAAACTAAAGATATTTCAAATGTTTTTGAGAATAATGTCAGAAATGATTCTGGTAGTGCTAGTTGTGAAAGTAATGAAAATCAGAAAATTCTAATTCCTGATTATGTTATTAAACCTAGTATTTCTATAAATGATATAGAATCAATGATAATGATGTTTGAAGGTACTGAAGTACAAAATATTAATAAGTGGCTTGCCGATTTTGAAGATATTGTTTCATTATTTAACGTTAGTGATTTGCACAAATTGATTTTGGCTAAACGCCGTATGACAGGCAAAGCTAAATTATTTATTGAAAGTGAATCAAAAATTAATTCGTGGTCTAAATTGAAAGCCTTACTTATTTCTGAGTTTGGTCAAACGTGCAATTCAGCTGAATTACATGAATTGCTATTCAAAAGAAAAATTAGACCACATGAATCATCGGACGAATATTTTTTAAATATGAAACAATTATGCTCAAAAGGCAATATTGAAGATTCTGCTCTTATCCAGTATGTAATAAATGGAATTAATGACCCTATTTCTAAAAAATCTTTTTTGTATGGTTGCCCAAATATTGCTGAATTTAAACAAAAATTAAAGGTTTATGAAAAAATAAGGTCGGAGTATGAAAATGCAAAATCTCATAAATATGAAGGAGCTAAGCCTAAAATTAAATTCGAAGTTGAAGTTAAGAACAAATTTAAGCCTGTAAAGCCAAATATGCGTTGTTTTAATTGTGGCGGGAATAATCATAAGAGCATTAACTGTGTAAATAAAGATAAAGGGCCGCTTTGTTTTGCTTGTAACGCTTATGGTCATAAATCATTTCAGTGTAATAAATCTAAAGACACAAATGTTAAAAATGCTCAGTCACAAGTAAACACTATTACATCCCAAGATTTAATTCTGAAAGAGATAAAGCTTTATTCTTTGCGTTTAATCTCTTTAATAGATACTGGTAGCCAAAAGACTTTGTTAAAGAAAAGTATTTATGATAATTTGAAGAACTTTGTAGAGTTAAAACCTACGAGTATCACTTTGACCGGTCTAGGAAAAGCCTCAATTAAACCAGAAGTTTGTTTCAATTCAGAAATCGAAGTAGATGGTTCAAAATTTAAAGTTACCATTTTTGTCGTTAATGACAATTGCATTAATTTTGATTTAATTATTGGCACTGATGTTATTCATCAAGGTACATTAACTATTTCTGAGAATGGAGTGAAACTGTTTAAAGCTGAAGTTCAGCCTAATAACTTTTTAGTTAATATTGTAAATGTTTTGGATGAGCCTAAAATTGATTTAAGTCACATTTCTGAAAAAAAATTACGTTCAGAGTTATACTCTTTAATTGAAAATTATGTACCAATTAAAACTAAAACAGTAGATGTTAAAATGAAAATTAATTTAACTGATGAAATTCCTGTTTGTTCTTCCCCTCGAAGATTACCCCCATGCGAGAAAAAAATAGTTGAAGACCAAATTGAGGAGTGGCTAGCTCAGGGAATCATTCGAAAAAGTTCTTCTAATTTTTCTTCTCCGGTTATGTTAGTCAAGAAAAAAGATAATACAATGAGACTTTGTGTTGATTACAGACGTCTTAACAAAAAGACCGTGCGTGAGCATTTCCCCTTGCCAGTTATCGATGATGTAATAGACCAATTACATTCTGCCGAAGTATTTACCACCATAGATTTGAAAAACGGTTTCTTTCATGTAGATGTTGAATAAGACTCGCGGAAATACACCTCTTTTGTCACTCATGAAGGACAATACGAATTTTTAAAATGTCCATTCGGGTTGACCAATAGCCCTAGTGTTTTTAAAAAGTATATTTATAATGTATTTCGAAACCTGTTAAAAGATCACACTGTAGTTATCTATATGGATGACCTAATAATTCCTGCTAAAAACGAAGCTGAAGGCCTAGAAAAATTAAAACTTGTTCTCGAAACTGCATCGGAATGTGGGCTAGAATTAAATCTTAAAAAGTGCAATTTTTTGAAGCGTGAAATTGATTTCTTGGGGTATAGAATCATAAATGGTAAATTGTATCCCTCCCCACTGAAGACTAAAGCAGTAATAAATTTTCCTGAACCAAAGTGTACCAAAGATGTTCAAAGTTATTTAGGATTGACAAGATACTTTCGAAAATTTATAAGAAATTATTCGGTTATAGCTAAACCGTTAAGTGACCTCTTAAGAAAAGATTCCAAATTTAAATTTGATATAGAAGAACAAAAAGCTTTTAATGAACTCAAGCGTATTTTGTCGTCAGAACCAGTACTTTTGATTTACAATCCCAAAAGTGCGACCGAAATCCATTGTGATGCCAGTATTGATGGCTATGGAGCTGTTTTAATGCAACAATCTCCAGTAGATAATCAGTTTCATTTAATTTATTTCGCCAGTAAAAAAAACCACCGAAGCTGAACGAAAGTACACTTGCTACGAATTAGAAGTTTTAGCTGTAATTGAAGCCCTGAAAAAGTTTAGAGTATATGTGCTAGGTATTCCATTTAAAATTATAACCGATTGTAATGCATTTAAAATGACTATGGATAAAAAAGAAATGAGTACAAAAATAGCTAGATCGGCAATAATGTTATCAGATTTTGATTATGTTATTGAACATAGACACGGTAGTAGTATGAAGCATGTCGATGCATTAAGCAGATATCCTATTTGTATGGTAATCCAAGATAGCTTAACTTTAAAAATTATCCAAGCTCAAGAAACCGATGAGCATATTAAAACAATAAAAGAAATTCTAAAAGTAAAATCTTATGATAATTATCTAGTTAAAAATGATGTTCTTTATAAATGTGTTAATGGTAACGATTTATTAGTTGTACCGGAAGACATGCAAATGAATATAATCAAGGCCGCTCACGAAAAAGGTCATTACGCAATTGCAAGAACAGAGAAAAATTTAGAAAATGATTTTTACATCCCCAAAGTTAAACACAAAATTGAGAAATGTATAGCAAATTGTGTTCCCTGTATTTTAATTAATAGCTAATGTGGTAAACAAGAAGGTTTACTTCACCCAATAGAAAAAGAAGAAACTCCGTTACATACGTACCATGTTGATCACTTAGGTCCATTGGAAAGCACGAATAAAAATTATAAACATATCCTTTCGGTCATTGACGCATTCACAAAATTTGTTTGGTTGTATTCCACAAAATCTACCGATGCTGCCGAAGTAATTTCTAAATTAGAAATCCGAAAGTCTGTCTTTGGAAATCTAGTTCGCATAATATCAGATAAAGGTTCTGCATTTACCTCTAAAGCTTTTGAAGAATATTGCATCAATGAAAATATTAAACATATCTCGATTACCACTGGATTACCCAGGTCCAACGACCAAGTCGAGTTTCTAAATTCTGTCATAATATCTGTTCTGTCTAAATTATCTGTCGATAATCTTAAAAAATTGTACACACATGTAAGCGACGTCCAACAGGTGATAAATTCGACTTTTCAGAGAAGTATAAGCACAGCCCCTTTTGAATTGATGTTTGGTACTAAAATGAAACTAAAAAATAACATTGAGATTACTAGTCTTCTGAATGCTGAAATACAATCTGATTTTACAAATAATCGCGAAGATATGAGAAAAAATGCTAAAAAACAAATTTTAAAAGTCCAAGAAAAAAAAAGCAAAACTTACAACCTCAGACGAAAGACATCTAACAAATTCAAGCTTAATGACGTGGTTGCTATAAAACGCACTCAACAAGCTCCAGGTTTGAAGTTAAAACCAAAATATTTAGGTCCATACAAAGTCATAAAAGTAAAAAATAATGACACCTACGATGTAAAGAAACTTGGATTTAACGAAGGTCCCATGGTCACCAGTACTTGGCGGAGTACCTGAAGCCGTAGAGAGACGAAGCTTGACAAAGAAAAAAAAAAAGAATTTCACCGATTGTGACACTATACCGACTATGACAAACCACAGGACTGACAATTAAAAGAATTTTAAATTTATTATTCTCGAAAAGACGTAAGAAAGAAAAAGGACGAAAAGACGTAAGAAAGAAAAAGATGAAAAGACGTAAGAAAGAAAAAGAAGATGAAAAGACGTAAGAAAGAAGACGAAAAGACGTAAGAAAAAGAAGACGAAAAGATGTAAGGTAAAAGAAGACGAAAGGACGTAAAAAAAAGAAGATGAAAAGACGTGAAGAAAAAAAAAGAATACGAATTTATTTTGAAGAAATTATTTAAATTTTCATCATGATGACTTCTTTTTTTCAATTTAGACTTTGGATGCTGCTGTGTTTTTTTTTTCTTTATCTTTCCAGATGATCCAGCTGCTGTTTCCAGCCAACAAGAATACATTCGAGGACGAATGCCTGATCAGTATGGCCGAAATATGGGAAATCTCCTCCACTATTAGATCTGCATATTATTTTCTACGCATCGCAACTCTGATGAAAAGGCTCTCAGTGAGGCAGACGATTTTGAAGCAGCTATTAATTCCTAAGAAGCCAGACAATTTAAGCGGTAGAAAAAAGAACTGAACGGAAGAAAGGAGAATGGAATGTTTTTAGTTTTAAGTTGATGTAAAAAAGAATGAAAGATGAAGACGATTTCCCGTATAAGATGTAATTGATTAATTAGAGTTATGATTGTTTGTTTTGTAAATAGTCTTATGTAAATATTTTCTCTGTAAATAATTTAAGTTAATATAAGTATTTAAAAGTTAAACGGTGTCAGATATGAATCAATTATGAGTTAACCATAATTCCGCAAGAACTTTTAGGAAGAAGAATTCCATAAATTTATATATATATATATATATATATATTAGTTTTCTATATATTACATTTTAATTTTTTTTTGATTTATTATCTGCCTTTATGTTTAATCCCTTCATCGTTGTGGCCAGTATGTGAATGTATCTGACGGGGAGATTAAGGTTTTAAATTTTTGTAAAGTTCCATTGCCAAAATTTTCATCATTGAAATCATCATTAAATTATTGGACGTTTTCATTTATTTTTATTCTTACAATAAAACTAGTTTTTTTAAATGATATATATGAAGGCAAAATTAGTTAACCCTTTCAACTCTGGTGGTTGAAATTTCTACCACTTAATTTTAATTCTGAAATGGCACATTGGCACAGGAATATTCGACCAATTTTATTTGAAGAAGATTTATTGCACTTTTTTGTGTATATCGTAGGCCGAATTTCCTTTTTGCAAAATATTGATATCAATGTAACATTTCGAACTTTAAAGAAATTTATCCACCCGAGCTCAAAGGTGTTACTATAACAACAGTATTAATATAACAATGTAACACAAATATATTTAGAGGATAATGATTAAATCGATTAACTAATAACTTTTTTTAGACGAATTCTTTACCGAAAACATTATCGGCTGAGGCTCATTATACCCCATTTAGTATGGTATAAGTAAGAATGAAAGCGCGATACAACCAAAAATAACTCAATCATACATCTTCCGGGTTTTTTTTCTAAGATAAATCTGGCAACCCTAAGACTTTTTACGAATATGAGTAAACCTCCGACTTTAGAGAGGAGCAAAATGGGATGACCATCAGGCAGAAAAGAAGGAGGCAATATAAGATGATAAATGTTCCAAATTATGTATGTTAAAACACACAGTTGTTTTATAAAAATCGAAGTGGACACATAAGGGCATGCGACAAAATAATTCATAAAATACTTTTGATTTAGAGAAAAGACTAATGAAGTCAGAATGTTCGAACGGGTTTTTCAAGGAATTCCCTATTTCTCATTTTGAAAAAAGGAAAAATTAAAAAATATATAGAATTAAGATTTTTATCCTAAAATAAACATTTCAATAATATTGCGCCTACCTTTCTTTAAGTTCTGAGTAAAAACAAATTTGTATTAAGAAGATATGTCTGATAAATTTAATTGAAATTTGTTATCTTTTTTTAAATGAAATGTTTAATCTCCTTTTTTCTCTCTGTTCGTATTTTTTTAATATTCTTTAAGTAATTAAAATACTTAGGCTTTCACAATAATTAGGGAAATTGTCAGAAAATTTATTAAATATATCTTTAGATGCTATAAGTATTCTATATTCTAAGTATCAATTTTTTTTATATCTTTGACATTTTTTCTTAAGAAAAAAAAACTATCTGAAATTAAATGTATGCAATTTTTTAAAATCTTTATTCCATAAGCATCCAATTTTTTTCGGTCTGATCTTTGCATGAAAAATCCTATTTATAGGTTTGTAGAACAAAACATCATAAGTTTAAAATTAAAGAAAAATCTAGATTAAATTAACAAAATTGAAAAGAAGAAATAACTCTTAAATTGGATAATAATATAAAAAACTAATTATATAGTTATTAATCATTTAAGGTTTTTTTTATCATCCATAACGATTTTATTTTATTGAAATGTGATCTAAACACTTTAATGTAGGCGTTATTTATTTATTTTAAATTGATTCCACTTAATAGCAATTCAGATAATTAAGACCAAAAAAATATTTTACATCATTAGTAAAAATTATAGAATTTGTATTTTTATAACCAAAGTGGTCCATAAAAAACTAATATTTTTTAACGAAAGATATTTTTAAAAAGTAACTGATTTATATTTATTATATTTAAATTATCTTTTCATACATAATTATCGATTAAATAAAATAAAATTACTTACAATTTTGCTCTAAAGCTTCAATGTAATTCTAAGTAACGATAGGAGGCGTTTGTGAGTTCGTTTTAATTTAGTACAAGTACCTTAATTAAAGGCAAGAAAAAAAAAAACATATCGGAAAAATTTAAAAGGAACTTTCAGTAAATTGCAGACGTCGACTACATATTTTCAGTAAAAAATGTATTCCAAACCTTATCATAATAATTAAATTTATTCTTTGTTAATTGTAATATACATAGCGTAAATTTCTTTTAATCTGTTATTTAAATGTATGATTTATGAAAAGTGCTTTTGTTTTTAAACGATCTTGGGGCCTTGGCGGTTTATCTTTACCAGCTCACTGAACTAGTGCGTAAACTTTTCTTCTTTTAGGTAGCTTTCATTACAAAAAGTAAAAAGCTACCCATTGCAGCCGTCCGGAGGAAAGCACTTCCAGAAAATTTTGTTATATTTTCACCGATCATGACCCCCAGACGCCAAAACCACCCTCCGTTCAAATGTTGACATATATATATATATATATATATATATATATATAACCCTATATATATATACAGTGGCGGTCAAAAGTTTCCGGCCAGCAAAAATTTTTCAGTTAATTTGTAAATATACCCATATGAAGAGGAATCTCTGAGTGATATTTATACATTTTATTGACATAATAGTTAGGAACTTACTTATTGAAGAACATGTAAATATCAATAAATTTAACTGACAAAATTAAGTATAAAGGAAAACGCATGTTCTCAAAAGTTTCCGGCCACCTTTACAAGTTTGTAAAAGAGTGGTGGGTAAACTGAGTTTTAACCCACTTCTTGGCAGCGTTTTTATTCATAACTCCATTAGGAAAGCAAGGCATGGCGATAACTACGCCATGCCTTGCTTTCCTAATGGAGTTATGAATAAAAGGAGGAGACATATGGTGCATTATCTATCAGTTACGAGTGAAGTAACTAAGGCGGTTGTTATAAGATGGCTGCTGTTTTTCAATTGGATCCAAAGTTTATGATTAACGCATATGAAAACTTCCACCAGAAAGCTTAAATACAATATTTTGTTTTATTTTAAAGCCTTATTGATGGAAAATTTCTCTCACATATATGGTAAAAAATTGTCTATTTATTTTAACTGGCATCAACTTGCCCATTTATTTCAATCGTTTTACTGACACTGACAGGACATTGTCTTTGTTGTCACAATGTGGCGGAACTAAAACTGTCAAATTAAACTGCACCAGTAAAAATAAATATCGATTTTTGCCATTATTTTTGATCGACATTTTCCATTAATAAAACATTTAAATAAACAGAAATTCTCTGCTTTAATTTTGCTGGTGGGAGTTTGCAGGCATGGTAATGAACTCTCTGCGAAAGCGGTTACAGTTTTAGCTTCACTATTTTAAGGATATGTCAGTTCCTCTTTCTTAATAGTTCCATGGCTTTCCTTTACTTTTCGCTGTCGCTCTTCACAGCAACCCTCGGAGTAAACAAGCGATTTCTCCCTCGTTTGCCGGAGCTTGCGGCGCATGCTCTGTTCGTTCTTTCTTTTCTAGCTTTATTATTGGACGAGAGAGGGACAGGAGAAACTGTAGAATTTTAATTCTGGCGCCTTGAAGTTGATTAAATTTCTTGTGTGTTATTAGACCGTTGGATTACGATGAGAGTCGGTCGAGTGAAAACTTAATGCATTTCTTTAGAAAATCTATTATAGATTTCTTTCTTTATTTAAAAAAAGACTGGTTTTGTTTTTAAAAAAAGTATGTGTACAACTTCTTTGTTTCTTGAACAGAACTGTTTGAATGTTTAAATATTATACATGTTTTAAAGAAAAATGTGACCGGGGGGTTCAGGGGGGAAGAACCTCCCTGAGAAAGGTTTTTTTTTCTAAAATCGCTGTAAATTAAATTTTTGGTTATGGTCATCCGATTTTGGAATCTTAAATTTTATGAAATAATTTTGTATGTAAATGAGATATTTGTTTTAATTTTTCGCAATATGCATGCTTTTTACATCCTAATTTTTGCAATATTTTAAGATTCTGCGTTAATATATGTATTTTTGCTCTATTTTTATTGTCGCGATCTCTGAAACTCCGTTAAAAACCTAGCTTGTCGGTAAGTGGATTATTTGTTTTTTTATGTGTGATATTTCAAATTCTTTTAAATTTCCATGTTTTAAAACATGTATTTTTATTTATTTTCATTATCGCCACTTTAAATTGCGCTCTTTTGAATAGTGTGGAGTGAAACTTCGGAAGACAAAACGCAAAAGCGCGCCAATGTGGCGATATTTTGAAAACGCGCCAAGAAGGGGGCTAAAACTCAGTCGCGCCAAAGTGGTATCGTAATAGAAAATTACAGTGATCAAAAACATTTACAATTAGTATTTTATCGCATTACTATTTTATTAGCTTTAGTAATAAGTACTGCGGTGCAGCAACGTGGCATTCATACAATCAACGGTTAAAGATCGTCTATGGTACGTTTTTCCCACATTTCTTGATATTTTGGTGAAATTTCAGCTGAGTTGGAATATTTATAGTTCCGCAGACTTTTGTCAACTTCTTTTCAAAGATTTTCTATTGGATTCATGTTGGGCGCTTGGGCTGATCATTTCAAAAACGAAATTTTTTGTGCGAAAACCATTGCTTATCGAGGTTTGCATACATTATTTATGTCGTTATCATGTTAAGAAAAATATTTGCGACCAAATTTTTTGCTCTAATAAGGCAGAAAATAGTCTTCAAGATATCTTTATACATTATATCATTCACCTGGCTGTGGATTTCAAATAACGGACCAACACTTTTTGAAGAAAATACTCCCCACGGCATAACGTGTCCTCCGCCAGGCTTTATTGTAGGAATAACATAGGTCGAATCATATCTTTTGTTGTTAGGTCTTAGGACGTTATGTCTGCCATCACTTCCAAAACTGTTTCGAATTCGATTGATGGAAAATAGAACTTTTTTCCAGTTTTCACTTGACCAGACTTTCTGTTTTTTGGAAAACGCCAGTCGGGTACGTTTGTATTTTTTTTTTTTTTTTCAAATTCTGAAATTTTTTTAACACCGACTCTTCCATAAAGTTATGCATCACGTAAGCATATTGATATGGTATACGAATTTATTTCAAAAATATTTTCATTTCGTAAATCGCAGTACATTGCAACGGAATTTTTATGCGGATTATCAATTGTTTTTCTCCTGATAATTCAGTCCACAGGAATAGTAATATTCCGGGATATGCCGAACCTCTCAAAGTCCTGAAGGCCACGGCCATCTTTATATAATTTTTAGATATCGTTTACGGTCGATTTTACCGATCGATAACTTTGCCGCAATATCTCGAGAAAATTGGCCTTTTAGCGACAAACTAACTACTCATTTATGAACAATAATTGTTGAACTTTTCAATTTTGAATTCAGACTATGCTATACACGTTTATTCATTCATAAACATAACCAAGAACCAGTTTACCGATAGAAAAAAACTAAAGAATGGTAAGTGGCCGGAAACTTTTGCACACGCAAACTTTGAATTTTATCCTTTGCATGAAGCATCTTCAGTATCCAATCAATATGATCACGTGGTCAGAGGTCATTCACATATTCCTAACTTTTGAAGCAATTTTGCTTCTTCTTTGCTGAAACCTTTTGGTAAATAAATCAAAGAAACTAACTGACCGGAAACTTTTGACCGCCACTGTATATATATATATCTGATTTTTGTCATGCTATAACTATCGTATTTACAAACCTATTTGAATGAAACTTGGTATGCACATAGTACATAAAAATGTCTAGACCGAGTTCGTTGGCCAGCATCATCCGCCATCTTGTTTCAAGATAGTGGCCAATTAAATTTTTTAAAAAAATTTAAAATTTAAAATTAAATGCAAAAAATTTAAAAGTTTAAAAATATTTTTCTTTTATGTGTTAAAACTTAAAACAACAATTCCAGAACACTTTTTATTTTGTCTTATATCTTAAAAAATGATTGAGTTATAGCACTTTGAATTTCTCTTATGGCTGACATTTTGAAACGAATTAATTTGGATGTAACTTGGTATGTACATAGTACATAATATGGTCTGGACCAAGTTCGTTAGTCAGTTCCATCAGCCATCTTGTTTCGAAATTGCAGTAATTTAAATTTTTTAAGAAAATTTAAAATTTAAAATTAGATACAAAAAAGTGAGAAATTGAAAAAGATTTCTCTTTTATGCATTTTACCTTTATACAAAGGTTCCAGTGCATTTTTTTTTTTTTCGTCTGTATCTTAAAAAATGGCTGAGTTATAGCACTTTTAATTTCTAGTGTTGCTCACATTTTGAAATGATCCGGTTTCGTCACACGTATTTATAAACCGATTTGGTCAGAACTTGGTCCGTACATAGTACATACCGATGTCTGGACCGAGTTCATTGGCCAGTTCCATCCGCCATTTTCAAACAAGATGGCGGAATATTATTTTTTTTTTAATTTAAATTTTAAAATTAGGTGCAAAAAATAAGAAATTGAAAAAGATTTTTTTGTGTGTGTTTGACCTTGATACAAAGATTCCAGAGCAATTTTTTTTATCTATATCTTGAAAAATGGCCGAGTTATAGCATTTTCAATTTCCAATGTGGTTGACATTTTGAAATGGTCGGAAATTTGTCACGCGATAATACGCATATTTATAAACTGTTTTGGATACAACTCCGTGTGTACATAGTACATACCAATGTCTTGACCGAGTTCACTACCCAACTTCATCCAAAATCTTCTTTCAAAATATCGGCCATTTAAGTTTGTCAGAAATCTTTTAAATGTATAATAATTGTGCAAACAAAAAATTAGAAATGGAAAAAAGATTCTTTCAAAAGTATTTATCTTAATAATGAATTCCGGAGTATTTTTTTCTTTGTCTTTACCTTAAAAAACGCCTGAGATACCGGGTGTCCAGTAAATGACTGACCCATTTTGAATGTAAATAACAAAAAAACTGTTTGAGATAAAAATGCGCGGCTTGCTGTATTGTTATTAGAATATAAATAAATTTTAAAATATGCACTTTGTTAATGTAATATATTAATATTTAAAATAATATCTCACTATCAAGACTGAGGAGGGGAAATATAATAGAGATGGTTAAATCACAAATGTTATTTTAAATCATTTTCCAACCAACGTAACCTATTTCTGAAGCTGATTCGAGAGTCGATTCAGCATATAGATTCAGATTCGACAACATATAGATTCAGATTCAGCCGAAAGTCTCATATTTATGAAAATTAGAGTCATGTCTGTATTCAAACAGCCTGTTACCGCCCGCGCGATATTTTTTTCCGAAATTTGAACTATATTAACAAAGTACATGTTTAAAAATTTATTGATTTTCTAATAACAATATCGCAAACCGCGCATTATTATCTCAAACCGTTTATTTGTTATTTAAGTTCAAAATGGGTCAGTTATTTACTGGACACCCGGTATATAGCAGTTTGAATTTCTGATGTGGGTGACATTTTTTAAAAAATCAATTTTTCCGCGACAGCACTCGTATATATTAATCGATTTCAATGTGAGTGTGCATGTGCACATGAATTAAGATTTCGACCAAGTTCATTGGTTTGTTTTATCCATCATGTTGCTTTAAAATGGCATAAACTTCATGATATTGTGGAATTTGGTAACTCTATAAATCGCTAAAAATAAAACCAAGTTGAATAAAAGATGACTAATTTCTAAAAATTCCTATTAATATTCAGTACTGACAAAAACCAGTATTCAATCTTATATAATCGGGTTCCACTAATTTGAGCTTCGTATTTTCGAATAATATAACTTAATTTAAAATAAATAAATAAATAAATAGGTATATGAAAGCTACCTATTCCTCCCAGTATTGCCGGAAGGACTTTTTATTTTTTAGCCCAGATTTAACTTCTAGACAGCTTTTTCATTAAATTTATTTTTCGTTTGTCTACCATTCATTCTCATTATTCTCTAAGATGTTGAAGAGAAAGAGGGGAGTGGAGGGCTTCCAGGTCTCATTCAATCACATTACTTGTGCTTTTTGCAATTTTACTTTTCCTCTCAAACGAAAATTTTTCTCTGCAGTAAGAATTTTGTCTAAGAACGAACTCATGCTTGTTAGACACTATACAACTGTGTATAAAGTACACTTCTAAAACTTGTGAACGTGGTTCGCTGGCATTATAGTGAACGTGGTCATAGTTATAGTGGTGTTATAGTGGTCGTTAACATGAATACGCTTAACGTGAATTACTTTTAACATGAATTGTTTTTACAGTCCCCTGTAGAAAGCAATACAAAGATTTGATACTGATAACATGAATTACTGTTAACATGAACAACATTTTCATTAACCTTGAGGTTCATGTTAACGAAGTTCAACTGTATTTATACTATCATGTACTTAAATAAATAATATAGATACATACAAAAACAACATATAATTACAACTGTAAATGCACTATACAGAATTTCACAATGTTCCTGAAACTATGGTAAAAATATTTAATTTGCTATAGTGAAAAAACTTTTAATGTAACAAAAAACTAATATTTTTCAAATCAATTTAATTAAGATATTATTATAAACTATATTGAAGCAATAATAAAGAAAAAACTACATTTACATTCAAAAATCGAGGCGTGTTTCACTATACAGTAATCAGCTTTTTCTACAATCCATAAAAAATGAATTCAGATAAATTATAATTATTTATATTGCATTAATATTTCATGATTCAATAAGTGAAATACAAAAAGAAAACTATTCCTTAACAAAACATTTCAAATTTTGGAAAATGAAAGAAAAAGTAATCGATTAAAAAAAAGATTAAAATTATTCAATGGAAATAATCATTTTATTCATTCAAAAACACATGCATGAATTAATTTCTCAATATGCAAAAGTTTTATCTGAGAAATTTTACAATTTTTTTCTAATAAAATGATATTGAAAGTTTAAATGAAAAAAGTTCTATGTATTTTTTTTTAAATCTCATTTAAAAATAGTACATATTAAACGAAATTACTCGTTATTATTTTGCTAAAGGCATTTAAAGGAAATACAGTAAAACCTCCATAACGGACACTCCCGAATAGCGGACACCCCGATTTAGCGGACAGTTTTCTAATCCCTACTCCCAAAACCTATATTTTTGTATATTTAACCTCTGAATAACGGACATTCCGAATAGCGGACAGTAATTTCGGCGATAAAGAATGAAAAATTATTTTTTAACGAGAAAAATTATGGAAAAAAATATAAAGCCTCTAAATTTATCAGAATAATGTGTCACAAATTTTGTGATCACAGATAAATGTAAGAGGTGGGCTGGGAATGCAAGCTCTCATCCAAAGCATTTGAAATTCGACAATGTTAAAATTGTGTTTTTTATCCCAAACATAACCTCAGTATGCCAGTCACTTGATCAAGGAAGGCGTAATACACAATTTTAAAGCCTTGTATTACGTTACGCTTACGTTAGCTTACGTTACGTTAGCTTTTATTACGTTACATTCTTTTAAGTTAGGTTCTATGAACACCCTTGAAAACTGCCTAAAATTAGTTAATGCAGTCGATGCTGTAATTTGGATTTCCTCAGCCGTAAAAAATATAAATTTGGAAAGCGTTCTACGGTGTTTCAGAAAAATATCAGGCTTTATATTAAAAGAAGATGAAACGCACATTTCTTACACAAATGAAGAATTAAGCGAAATAAGTGAATTAGTGAAATTGATCAAAAGTGAAGAAACTGCCAAAATTTTCATTAATATTGATGATGGTTACTTACTGAAGAATAATCAATTCATGGATGTGATTATACTGCTTCAGAATTTTCGACAAAAGCTGACTTTTGGTGATGATGAAAGAAATACTCAAACTGAAGATGTTTCCTACAATATCGAGAATTCCCAAAAAGCGGCTAAATGCAATAAGCACATTTTTTTTTTTTTTTTTTTTTTTTTTTTTTTTTTTTTTTGTAAAAAAAAAAAAAAAGATAGTTTAAAAGAATTAAAATTTTTGGTACTATTAAAACTTCACATTAAAAAACAAATTACATCTAATCACTAGCAAAAGCAATAAGCAAACTTTTGTAACAGATATTTTTTTCGCAAGAATGCAATAAACAGTGGATAAAGGTATGCACGGTTTTTATTTTAGATTTAATGATTAAAAAATATTTTTCATTTCTGATTAATCATATAATAGAGGCTTTAGAACATATAAAAGTCAAGCAATAAAGCATTAAGAATATCTTAGCAATTTTTTTAATCGATGAGGTT
This sequence comes from Maratus speculifer, assembly GCA_964019185.1. Lineage (NCBI taxonomy): Eukaryota > Metazoa > Arthropoda > Arachnida > Araneae > Salticidae > Maratus > Maratus speculifer. The sequence goes on from OZ025291.1 coordinate 119,251,893, forward strand.
TTCCCAATAGCAGACACCTCCGAATAGCGGACAATTTGCACGCTCCCGAAGTGTCCGTTATTTAGAGGTTTTACTCTATTTATTTTACACTAATGATTACTAAAAATAAACTCAGAAATAAATAGAAATATTTTTACATTTTAATAATAAATTTTTTTAAATTGAATTCCTATTAATTTGGAGATTAAAAAACTAATCTCAAAGCTATTTTTTTAATATTTTATTCTTTATTTTAAGTTTTATAACATTTTGCTTTTAATAAAAATAATGCTGATTCTGTTTCTTCGAAAACATAATTTTATTTCGCGAATAAGAAAAACATTTCTTTGCAAAAGAAAAGGCAGTTATCACGCCATGGAATTAAACGTCCAAAGGAGTGCTTTTAATTCAACGACATCTTTGACAAATTTATGCGTTAAATTACCGATTGTGAAGCAGTTTGAAAAATTTCATTTTAGTCTTTTATTGAGTACGGAAGCATTTCAAATTAGTTTCTTTCTCAGCGTATTTAATTTTAATATTTTATCATAAATTTACTTCAAGTTATAAATTATAAATAGAGTTTCGATCGCTTTACGGTTAGTTGATTTTGTTCTCAATAAGTTTTCTTAAAGAGCAGCAACAAAACAACTTTTTAAAGTTTCTTTTATATTTAAGGTGTTGTAAGTGATTTTAGCCTTTTTTATTGAATTTTGTGAGATATTTTTCACTTACTTCCTGATGTGCCGAAACTGTAAAAAAAATATGTACACGGAGCTTCACTAAATTTCCCATGACAGTCAATTTTTACCTTCTTCTATCTTCACAAGAATAAAGTATTGGATTCGTAAAAATTTTCGAATTCCTGTTTTTAACAGATTGATACGTTTTCGAGGTCGCAGAACCTGAAAAATATGTTTTTACAAAATATCTTTGAGTCTGCGATTTTTTCCGCCTGTCCGTATGTATGTGATAATTGTGGGCGATTTATCTCAAGAACTAATGAACAGAATTTAATAAATCTTTAGATTCAGTTAGTCCCAGATATGAACTAAAGCTGATTATATTTTAGTGTAAATCTCCTGTCAATGTAGAGCTGCTATGCTGCATTTTTCACGATTTCCGCAAAAGCCATATCTCAGAAAATAACTCACGGATATTTATAAAACTTTTGATTACGTTAATTATTAATGTAACTTGATGCTGATTATTTTTTTGTGTAAATTGCTATACAGGTGGCTCTGCTATTAAGCGTTATTCTTAATTATAGCAATAATTCTGTCTCAAGAGCTAATGTACGTATATTCATCAAACTTCAGATTCAGTTTGTCCTATAATATAAATTATTGCTATTCTGTTTTTGGTGTAAATTTTCCTACAGGTGGCGCTGCTAGGCTGCATTTATCATAATTTCCTCGATATTTCAAGAACTTCTGGACGGATTTTTATAAAAAATCCAATTCCATTAGTCAATGACATCAGTTGGTTCTGATTACTTTTTGGAGTAAATCGCCCAACAGGTAGCGCTGCTATGCAGATTTTTTTCCTATTATTTCCACAACAGTTTTATTCCAATAACTAATGCGAGAATTTTTATCGAACTTGCTAATTAGATTTTGGTGTAATTATTTAACCGGTGACGATGATATGGTTTATGTTTCAAGAAATATTAACATATATGAGATAGAACAATGTTTTTGGATTGCCACATCTGACTAGTTAGTTCTGTTTTTCTTTTTATGTTTACATTTTTAAAAAATATATTGAATCTCAGATCAGTCTTGAATTCAGAAATGGGGGCAGGACCCCCCCCCTCTCCTCCCGTATTTTGAAATCTTATTAAACAAATTTCCTTTTTATCCGTTTTTGAAAGACACGGTAAAATTTATTTTTTTTTCAAACAATTTAAAACAATTAAACTGTAATAGAATGAGCAACTAAGAATATTCCACTGATATTCCTCAATGTTTCAAAAATTAATCAGCATAATTTTTTTTTTCTCTGTTTTCAAGGACAATAAATTTATTATTTTCTTTTAACTAAAGAGAAAGAGTGACTAATGACTGTCTAAGGGAGTGACCTTCTTTCAAAATCTAGACAGTAATCAGAGGCCAAAAACAAATTGATTTCTGTTGTTATCTTCCACACTATGCTACCCTGCCTTTGAAGAAGTTATTCTAATTCATGTTAGATTCTATGCTGTACTGTAATTTATCTCTAGTTATATGCAATATAAGTAATAATTTAGTATTTAAATAAACTTGTTGTAATATAAATAAATTAAAATAAAACCATCATGTGAGGGACTCAAAACCATAGTAGACCAGGTACATTTTGAAAAGACATGAAATAATTCATTTAAAATGTGAATAAAATCGGTTTTATCCACCCCCACAGTGTATCAAATCTGTTAACAGTTGACATATATGACAAAGTATGGGTAAACAGTCTTGGTTCCCTGTGGAACTGGACAAAATAGACTTTATGTCTAATTTAAATATACTTTTTAACTATTTGGAAAAAAATAGTTGTTGTTCTCGGCAGAGAACTGGGAAATCTAAAGTATATCTGAACTTTTTTATTGGTTGAATTCCTCAACTTATTTAATTTTATTCGTTTCTTGATTTTCCAAGTTTAATGACCAAAAATGGAATATTTCTGTTACCACGATAACAAAAAGAGTAATTAAAATTTTTTAAAAAATTTATAATTTAACAACAAAATGTGATAGAAATTTCAAACAAATTTCATTAAAAAGTGCATTTTTTGCTCTACGCAACGGTGTAAAAATTAGAAATGTGCGGTATTTTGAAGTTGAAAATTTTTTTGTTCCGAAAATTGTAAAAATGAAATTTTATTTAAAATTTGATTGTGATGGGTCCAGGAATATTAATTTTTAATCCATGTCGTATATTGTATGAGGCGTTCAGAAGTCAGTCTGATCAACTCCATCAAATAAAAATGCACATTTTAAATAGTTAAAGTTGTCTATCTTTAATATATTGTTTTTTATTGTTGGTCTAGGAATGTTAATGTTTAATGTACGGCGTGCGTGTATGAATCGTTATAATCATCCTAAAAATGATGTTTATTATTATTATTAGTTTAAATATAGAATTTATTTATATGTCTTTAAAATTTGAGTTTTTGAAAATATCATTTTCCAAATATTTGTTGTAAATCCAAATAAATGTTGTACAATTTTTTTTTCAAAATAAACTTGTTCTACTTATGTTACCTGTATGAAAAGCAAATTTCATTTTCCTCCTAAATACCTGAAATGATCTTAATAAAATTATTTAAGTCATGAAAAATAATTTCGGTCCCATAAACTTGTTGGAATAAATCTGTAGAAAAACTTGAAAAAAAAAAAAAAAAAAAAAAAAAAAAACTTATATTTAAATGGTTTGTTGAAAAAAAAAAAAAAAAGGTAGCTCCATTTTTGCACTTTTGGGAAAGTTTTTTTTTTATTATTATTTATTATTTAAATTTCAAAGTTTTGTTAAAAGTATTTTTTCCATTCATGCAATACTCCATACATTTGTAAACGTTTTCCACCAAACGTTTTAAATCAAAAAATGCCTGTTCTAAATGTCTTTTTTTTTTTTTTTTTTTTAAACTGTTCATTTCTCTTTATTTTCCTTCATAATACCTGAAAAATATTAAATATGTTAAAGATTTTTTTTCTTTTGCTCACTTTTCATGTTTGACTGAGTTTTATAGACAATACAACTTTTTAATACTTTTAAAATCACATGTATTATAAGGCAGTAGGTTTTAAAAAATCATCCCGAGTGTTTTCAAAAACAACTCGTTGGCTTTTTTTTGCAAATTGTATCATTCGATAGAGAGTATTCATGCGGTGGTTTATGTATCAAATATAGAGGAATAACTATAATTTTTGGTAATAATTTTCCCATTTTATTGTTATTGTGAACAAAAAGGTAATTAGTTTTTGTCCGGTTATTATTTTTGGCACCATTAACATTAGTTAACAAACTGAAACATTAGAAGATATATCAGGTAAAAAAGAATGTAAATAAATTGCAAATTAAAAGAAAAAAAACTGTTATTCGTTTTTATTCGTTAACTATTTGTTGTTTCTTTCTTATTCGTAATTAAAAATAAAAACAAAAAAACCCTTTTAATAGAGGAGAAATTTATAAAACAAAAAAAAAATTATGATATATTAGTATGATATTTAATCTACACATAACAATCATGTTTATAAAGCTTAAAAAGAATAAGCTATATTAATAAAAATGTGTTTAAAAACTTAACCAAATGTAATTTAAGCAACATATTTTCAGTCTTTGTTTTCTTTTTTTAATTTAATTATTATTTTTATGTAATTCTCCCACCATACGATTTACGGAAGAAATTAGAAGAAGTAATTTTAAAAATGGCTGTATTAGTGGGCTAGATGCTATTAAATTATTATCGTGATAGTCAAACAATGCAATTTTAAGCCTCAAAAGCAGAAACGTGAAATAATTCAAACAAAATTGGCTCTTTTTTAACTACTTCAACGGCTGCCCCAAGTGTAGGAGAATATTTTGGAGTAAATATTTACATTCAAATGTAAATTATATAAAAAACAGTTAAAAATATAATTATGTATTCAAGTATTTAAATTTTAATGTAAATGCATGCCATATACATACGTGTGCTACGATAGTTCAATTTCAGAAATTTAAATTATTTTTTATCATAATATGGAATATTATTACTAGGACAAAATACCTTTTTGTTTTCTTCGGGTATGTCATTTCTATATCCTCAAACTCAAATCGTGCGAAATTAAAGAATTATAACACACTTTTTTGTTAACTACATAGATTGCAATCATGCAATTATAAGGGATTTTTTAGATATTCATTTATTTTTTATAGAAGGAGTGAGGTTTTTTTCTTTTTTATTTAAGATGTATAATGATTATATTCAAAAGACAGTGAAGATGAATTAGAAAGACACGTATAACTGTTTTGTTGCTATTTTATCAACCTACTAGACAAATACAGAATTTAAATTACGCAAATGTATGTAAAATTCTTGGAATTAACAATGCAAAATGGCTTGAAAATATCTCATGCTTTCAATTCTTTGTGCGATAGAAAACAACATTAAGTTAAAAGTTAAATCCAGACATTCCATTTATAAACACAGATATTGCTTACATTTATTCATAACAAGACTAGAATACTTTGATTTTTACAAAATAAATAAAATTTTTCGGTCTCTTTATAAATATTTATTGTGTGTGAAATAACTATCTCATTTCATACACTTTTCGAAGTTAACATAAATATTTACTGGAAAATATTTTGGTTGTTTTATTTCTCAATTTGATATTTTTCTTACTATTACAGATATTTTCTCAAATTGCAGTTAAACTGTAACAAAATTAACGATTGAATAGAGCTGCAATCAAAGAGAATATAATGCAGCCTGTAAATGCCTGTAAACTCAAATTTAAATTTTGCTCGTTTGGGAATTTTCATGAAAAATAAAGGGCTCTTATACACCAAAGTTTTAAGTAATAATAATTTAAATAACATACAAAAGAATTACATATAATCAAAATATTTTGCAAATGCAAAATTTTATAAATGCAACAAATTAATGTTGTAAAATTTTAAACACATTAATTTGTATGTAAAAATAATTACAAATATTTTTTGTAAATGCAAAGAAAAGATATTGTGGAATTTAATAGATGTGAATGTGACAATGTAAAATACTTTTAAAACTTTATAAGTTAGGTTTGAATCAAAACATTATATTCCTGGAACTATTTCCACTGCAATCTTAACTATGACGTGCTCCAGAAACCTTTTATTATACTTTTGTTTGATGGTTTAAAACGCCCCCCCCCCAAAAAAAAAAAAAAAAAAAAAAAAAAAAAACTGCATTTTTTTTTTTAAATATTTATTGCATTAAAAATTTCTTTTATTTTTTTCATTCTTAATATGACGTTTAAATCTTGTTTCTATCTTAATCAGAACAGAAAAATATTATTATTTTTTTTTCCTTTTGGTTTGTTTTCAAAATCAAGCAATGTTTGTCATGGAAATGATTTCTTGTGAAAATGCGTTTTTCTTCATGATGTTTTTTTAAACCATTTCTCTTATTTAGATTGCTGCAAGTCAAGAACCGTTAAAGATAAATGCTTCAAATTCGGAAAATGTCTGTTTCAATTGTTTTACTCTTATTATAATACATAAAATTTGAAAAAAAAATTATTTACTTTTGAAAATATGATTAAAAAATGTTACACCATATTTTTTATTTAAATATTCTTTATTTTTATATAAATTAATGTCTTTAAAAATGTTTAATCACGCTTAAAGATTATATATTTCTGTTTATTTAAATGAAAAAAAAATCTACTAAAAAGTTATTGAGTTATAATAATTTTAATTTACCACAATTTTTTAATAATTTTTTATTTTAATTTATTTTTAAATATATGAGAAGTTTTATCATATGATTTTGTTTACAAATAATATGGTTAACAATCACAAAATAATTCAAAATTTTAACTCAATAAATAAAAATTATTATTAGAACGTGTTCCGGACACCCTTAAATCATTTTGTACGTACTTTTGTTTTTGTAAACCTACGTGAGATAAATTCATTATCAAAGTTGAATGCTAAGTGCTTTGGTCACGCTATCCTCCAGAATGTAAAAGTTATAACACACAAGTTTTTAGGAATTGAGGTGAAATATTTTCATATATCTGTTTTATTTATTAACCTCTTCAGACCTGAGCATAAAATAATTCTACAAATATATTTTTATTGCTTTTGCATAATCGAAATGACACCATAGATGACAGAAAAAGTCATTTTTATGAAATCAGTATTTTAGGGTACTGGTAATTTAGGTTTACAAATATGTTTATAAAAGTACTAATCCCCTTAAAACACCAGCTTAACTATCAGTAATATAAATTTACGCAATAACAAAATTAAGGCCTTTAAACAAGTAAATGATCAGCAAATCCTCAAATTTTTTTATTGTAAAGCATTTAAGTTAAATAATCATGAATATTTCCTACTTTCTTGGCCCCCAATGTCTTGAAGGTATTTTCGAAACTCGGATGAAAATAATATTTATTTTATGAGGTAATATTCTTCAGTGCTGACATTTATTGGTTTTGTTTTAAAGCAAAAAACATTCAGATGCATAGAATAAAGTAAAAATGCCAAAAATTCGAACAGTTCAGTTTTTATGAGGAAAAGAATGGAGGTACACATATGTGTACCTCAGGTCTGAAGAGGTTATTTATTGTAAAAGCCATATCTTAATTGTGAATCTAGAAGTGTTTTATGATACTTCAAAAAATTAGAGATAGAATTGTTATAAACAGTTTTTAATTCTATCGTAGAAAATTGCTTATATTTTTATTTTTCATCAGTGCATTGAATTTTTTTCTTAATACTTTTCAATGTAGTTGAAAATTATTTATGTTTTTGGTTTGTCTGGCAGGCTGTCTAGCCATATGTCTGGCCATGATCTATCTCGAATAAATAATAAAAAAATAAAATATTAGAATTTCCTTAAAAATATTTGTTAAGTATGTAAATTTAATAAGTGTCGGCATTTCATTAGAAGCATTTTCTAGAAATGCTATATTGATGCAATACTGAGCCCCAATGTAACTGGTTTAGCTAATATTGTTTTTCTACTAAGAGTTTTTTTTTTTATAAATATTTTTTGAAGAACCTAATTACAAAACCATATGAATAACTGGGATTTAAAGCAACATTTCAAATGAAATAAAATTAATAATGATGCAACCATTAAATTTTCAAAAAGCTGACGCAAAGCCTACTGTCATTATTCATTTTTTGTGATCACACTTTATTTAAGTGAGATATAAAATGAAAATTTATCAAAAAGCTCAAAAACGATAAACAAATTAAAGAAATGAAGTAAAGTGCTTTTAAATAAACAATCTGGAATTGTCTTTGTCCAGAAAATATTGTGAATTTCAAAACTAGATATGCAGCATCAAATAATGGATAATCTCAAATCTTCAGTTACCACGCACTATCTGCTTTAGCAATTATAATTTTTTTAACTGTTTTGTTACTTAGCATCAAATAAGTCAAATATATACAATGTAAATGTTTTAGCTTTTATTTGTTATTATAGTACAACACACTCGCGTGTACTTTGAATAGGGCAATAATTCCTCCATTATTTTCATAAATAATAATTCTAAAGCTATTATGTTCATGGTAAATTGTGCAAATAGCCAATGTCAATTTTTTCTAATCACATAAAACATAAAACGTAGGCAACGTCGAATTTTCTCGGTAAAAGGGTGATAGTAAAACTACAATACGCATTTGGTTAATTTGGCAAGTGTTAATTTATCAGCATATTTAATTATTTACCAAAACAAAGCAATGTCACAAAATTCAACAGATTTGCCAGTAGCGATTTTAGGAAGAATTATGGAAGAAAGCAGAAGCGTACTGTATAGACTGGATTGTAAATTTAAGGATAATTTTCAGAGATGCGACAACCATTTGGTAGATTTTTTTTAATGTTATAAAGATTTTTTTTAAACTGTTCCAATTGATCTATGAATAAAGTTCTGTTTCTTTCGTTATTAAATTAATAGGTTTAAGGTACATCCAGTTAAGGAAGAAATAATAAAAGTGCAGAGTGATTATAATTAAAATCCTACTTTCAAATTACTCTAAAAAGAACCATTAACCTTAATGACTTCAAATTTCAATTAAATATACTGGAAGAAGGAGAAAATAATTTGGCATAAGAAAAAAAACTTTCAAAGTATATTAGCAAATGGTGGCGCTGACAGTGGCATAAAGAAAGTGGATTCGACTACAAGTGACATTTTTAACGGTTTTGATACGATTTACACGCTAAAGTAAAGTACAGTTCATTGTGCATGAGTGTTTCAGGTGTTTGGCGGACTCTAAACTAGTCAGCTGGAAAAAGAGCATTCAGCAAAGCAAAGTCATATCACATTGGAGGAGAAATATCGGTTTTTAAATGTTCTTGGGCCAAAAAAATAATGATTCTGTTTTTAACTGTCCATATTCGAAAAATCGCAAAAAAGCACATAATGGTTAGGTTTTTAATTATTACTAGATATGCGGCAGACAGGTTCCATACGCTGTCCATCAATGTCTGCCACAAGTGTAATTAATAAATAGCATATTTTTCAACAGACCGAAATATCTCAGGGTTGATGCTGTGAATGTAATACGTAATTCCGTATTTACAATTTAATTTGCAATCGGCCACTGTACACACCATTTTTATGACAAACCCACAGTCAGAAATCACAAGGATTGAGATCCGGCAATTTTGTAGGAAAAGCTATTGGACACTAATGGCTAATAAGTTGATTATATCTGGAATGCCTCTTGCACAATTGTATGCCTGTCTTTGCGCTGTACAGAGAAGTACCATTTTGCATGGAAGTGATTCTATCTAGATATTCACGCAATTTGAATGACCTGGCTGCGCAAAAGACTCTCATACCAAATTTCTATTCCCTGTATAAGTAACGGGACCCACAGGGCTCCTCTCCCTCGTAAACAATGGCCCTACTATACAAGATACCTTCAACCCGCACCACCTCCTACCAATGCATCAGTACCGACTGAGTTGCATATGGATTTTCTTTTGCCCATATCCTGCAATTTTGTAAGTTTATAAATCCTTGAAGAGGGAAATGAATTTCGTCTGTCCATAAAATGTTCCATGATACTTCATTGCCCACTCCATGAGAGCGCAAAATTTCAGAGCAAACGTCTCTCTTCGTAGAAGATCAGCAGGCGTATATGACATCTGTGCCTTTTCAAACACGGCATTTAAAAAAATCTATCTCTATCGCATGCGACTCGATTAAGTACGATTAACCTATTTGCACTCAGTAACGGATCGAGAGAATCGTTAATCTTGAAGTTATTATTCAGTCTATATATATATGTGTGTGTGTGCGTACATACATATATGTATCGAAAGACTATACTAAAATATACAAGACCAGTGAACTGATATATATATATACATATATACATATGTATGTATGTGTTGATGTTTGTGTGTTTGTGTGTGTATTTATGTATACACAACGTATCCTGGCAGTGTCCACAAGTCCCATTCATACAGGCCCTTTTTACAAATCTAAAATCTTCCAAACTTACAAAAGGCATACAAATAGAAAATAGCATGCAATGGAATTGCGATTTACATATTGTTATGATTAATAGAAAATTAGTGATTGATTTTGTCTAAAACTTTATGATGATTGAACTTTACTTACTTTACTTTATGAACTTTATGATTTTACTAGCGGCCTTCGCCCGCTACGCTGGTCGGTTTATCTAAAGAAATCTTGAAGAAGTAGTTAGATAAGGTTCAGACATACATTAAAAAAAAAAAAAAAGCAAGTCGATCAAATATCAAATATTTACTGTAATTTTTTAAGAAAAACAAAGTTTCGAAAAAAAAAATTAAATCGAAAAAAAAATTACACTGACATATTAATGCAAGGAAATTTTCCCAGAGAGAAAATTCGCCTTGAATACAATATTTCAAATTCTTTTAATTGCTTATAGGCGTTAATGCCAACATAGTGAAAAAAAATTCCATGCTGGGAATCGAACCCGGGCCATCAGTATGGCGCACTGACGTTCTACCGACTAAACCACATGGAACGACAGCCAGCTTGAAACTTTCTCATACTTAAGTAGACTGGCGAAAACATAACGATAGCGCGTTTTAAAATCGCACAGTGACATCTATTGGATTTTATATGTACTAAAAAACGTTATGTACTAAAAAACGTGAGCAGCGCACCTAATAGTTTCTTTTGTTTCTTTTTGTTACTTTTTTGTCTGTTGTCCGATTTTGATGAAACAAAGCCTATACACTGCCCGGGAGTGTGCATTCTTCATTAGTGAAAACCGCATAAAAATCCATTCAGTAGTTACGAAGATAACCTCGAACAAACAGACAGACAGACAGACAGACAGACAGACAAAAAATTCAAAAAAATTTTTTTTGTGTTTCATTGGTTTTCTTTTATCGCCCTGACTCCATTTTTGTCAATTATCTTCAATGTACAGACACACCGGGTCCTACTGTTTTATTATATGTATAGATTACTTGATGAGCACTCTACACTCCATAATCAAATTTCAATAATTACTATGTATATATAACTCATGTTAGTATTTATTGCCATCAATTACCACTTATTTTATAGGAAGAACTTAATGTAAAGTCATATTTGTGTATACAAAAAAAAAGAGAGATTTAGATTTTTTTTTCAATTCTGAGTACTAATTAAAACGTTATCCACAACTGCACTTTTAATGTTTCTTAAATTTTTCAATGAAAAAAAGTGTCGAAGAAGAGATTTAATTTTTTCTGCAGTAAAAAAATTCTATTTACAATTTTGCATTTAGTTGCGAGAAACGTAATTATACTTACAGTACTTGAAAAAAGAATTAGGATTTTTGTGACACTGAATATGTACCTTCAACTACTTTTGTTAATTTTAAGACAGTTTTAATAATTATATGGCACTTTTGCATTGGCTTGCAGCTAAATCATCAACTTTCATTTTATAAAGCTAAAAAGCGTTATATTATTTCTAAAAATATCTTAAAATAAACAAGAATAGGTGAATTCACATAATCAAAAATGGCACAAAAATCACTTTTTTTTTTCTTTTTTTTGCTAGTAATTGTTTTAGCAGCTGCGGGGTGCTAGTCGTCCTTCAGCAATGAAAAAAAAAGCACTGCACTGTATATAAAATATTATCTAATTACTCTATAAACAATACAAGAACAAAATCTTTTGAAAAAGTCATTTAAACAATGTACCCTAAAAATTTAAAAACAAGTATCTCATTTGTAAACATGGGAAATAAAATTCATGTAATCTCAGAACTTACTCTTCAATCGATTGTGCTTAACGCCTTTACAAGTTTAAGGACAAATGGCTTTTAGAAAGCTTTGGATAAGATCCAGCTAAGTAGCTCGTGACATCGTTAACAGTGTGGTTTTTGTTGTCTGAAGACAGATATGGATTGCACCGCATGTTCTAATGTTGAAGTTATTGATTCAACAAAATTGCTTTTTCTGTGTAAATTTTATTTTCTTCTTAAAACTAAAATAGGATTTACAAACTCAAGACATAATAATTAGGAAAAACTGTAAAGTTTTGTGGATTTCTATTGAAAAGACTTCGAGATAGTGTATATCTAACTCTTCATGGAGAGATAAAATTTGACATTTGAAAAAATCTGAAAAATAAATTCGGATTATTTATTTTGTTATTTATTTTCTTTTACATAGAACGTGAAGCAGTTTTCATTGAAGTGTTAATACTTGGATTATTCATAAATAATTCAATAAATAATTCATAACTTTAGTATTGTATGATAGAAAATGTACTAAGTAAGCGAATTCTTAAAAAACTAAATAAACATGTTGCCATATATGTGTTGTTGTATATATATATATATACATATATACATATGTATGTATGTGTTTATGTTTGTGTGTTTGTGTGTGTATTTATGTATACACAACGTATCCTGGCAGTGTCCACAAGTCCCATTCATACAGGCCCTTTTTACAAATCTAAAATCTTCCAAACTTACAAAAGGCATACAAATAGAAAATAGCATGCAATGGAATTGCGATTTACATATTGTTATGATTAATAGAAAATTAGTGATTGATTTTGTCTAAAACTTTATGATGATTGAACTTTACTTTACTTACTTTACTTTATGAACTTTATGATTTTATTACTTGATGAGCACTCTACACTCCATAATCAAATTTCAATAATTACTATGTATATATAACTCATGTTAGTATTTATTGCCATCAATTACCACTTATTTTATAGGAAGAACTTAATGTAAAGTCATATTTGTGTATACAAAAAAAAGAGAGATTTAGATTTTTTTTTCAATTCTGAGTACTTAAAACGTTATCCACAACTGCACTTTTAATGTTTCTTAAATTTTTCAATGAAAAAAAGTGTCGAAGAAGAGATTTAATTTTTTCTGCAGTAAAAAAATTCTATTTACAATTTTGTATTTAGTTGCGAGAAACGTAATTATACTTACAGTACTTGAAAAAAAAATTAGGATTTTTGTGACACTGAATATGTACCTTCAACTACTTTTGTTAATTTTAAGACAGTTTTAATAATTATATGGCACTTTTGCATTGGCTTGCAGCTAAATCATCAACTTTCATTTTATAAAGCTAAAAAGCGTTATATTATTTCTAAAACTATCTTAAAATAAACAAGAATAGTTGAATTCACATAATCAAAAATGGCACAAAAATCACTTTTTTTTCTTTTTTTTGCTAGTAATTGTTTTAGCAGCTGCGGGGTGTTAGTCGTCCTTCAGCAATGAAAAAAAAAGCACTGCACTGTATATAAAATATTATCTAATTACTCTATAAACAATACAAGAACAAAATCTTTTGAAAAAGTCATTTAAACAATGTACCCTAAAAATTTAAAAACAAGTATCTCATTTGTAAACATGGGAAATAAAATTCATGTAATCTCAGAACTTACTCTTCAATCGATTGTGCTTAACGCCTTTACAAGTTTAAGGACAAATGGCTTTTAGAAAGCTTTGGATAAGATCCAGCTAAGTAGCTCGTGACATCGTTAACAGTGTGGTTTTTGTTGTCTGAAGACAGATATGGATTGCACCGCATGTTCTAATGTTGAAGTTATTGATTCAACAAAATTGCTTTTTCTGTGTAAATTTTATTTTCTTCTTAAAACTAAAATAGGATTTACAAACTCAAGACATAATAATTAGGAAAAACTGTAAAGTTTTGTGGATTTCTATTGAAAAGACTTCGAGATAGTGTATATCTAACTCTTCATGGAGAGATAAAATTTGACATTTGAAAAAATCTGAAAAATAAATTCGGATTATTTATTTACTTATTTATTTTCTTTTACATAGAACGTGAAGCAGTTTTCTTTGAAGTGTTAATACTTGGATAATTCATAAATAATTCAATAAATAATTCATAACTTTAGTATTGTATGATAGAAAATGTACTAAGTAAGCGAATTCTTAAAAAACTAAATAAACATGTTGCCATATATGTGTTGTTGTATATATATATATACATATATACATATGTATGTATGTGTTTATGTTTGTGTGTTTGTGTGTGTATTTATGTATACACAACGTATCCTGGCAGTGTCCACAAGTCCCATTCATACAGGCCCTTTTTACAAATCTAAAATCTTCCAAACTTACAAAAGGCATACAAATAGAAAATAGCATGCAATGGAATTGCGATTTACATATTGTTATGATTAATAGAAAATTAGTGATTGATTTTGTCTAAAACTTTATGATGATTGAACTTTACTTTACTTACTTTACTTTATGAACTTTATGATTTTATTACTTGATGAGCACTCTACACTCCATAATCAAATTTCAATAATTACTATGTATATATAACTCATGTTAGTATTTATTGCCATCAATTACCACTTATTTTATAGGAAGAACTTAATGTAAAGTCATATTTGTGTATACAAAAAAAGAGAGATTTAGATTTTTTTTTCAATTCTGAGTACTAATTAAAACGTTATCCACAACTGCACTTTTAATGTTTCTTAAATTTTTCAATGAAAAAAAGTGTCGAAGAAGAGATTTAATTTTTTCTGCAGTAAAAAATTCTATTTACAATTTTGCATTTAGTTGCGAGAAACGTAATTATACTTACAGTACTTAAAAAAAAAATTCGGATTTTTGTGACACTGAATATGTACCTTCAACTACTTTTGTTAATTTTAAGACAGTTTTAATAATTATATGGCACTTTTGCATTGGCTTGCAGCTAAATCATCAACTTTCATTTTATAAAGCTAAAAAGCGTTATATTATTTCTAAAACTATCTTAAAATAAACAAGAATAGGTGAATTCACATAATCAAAAATGGCACAAAAATCACTTTTTTTTCTTTTTTTTGCTAGTAATTGTTTTAGCAGCTGCGGGGTGCTAGTCGTCCTTCAGCAATGAAAAAAAAAGCACTGCACTGTATATAAAATATTATCTAATTACTCTATAAACAATACAAGAACAAAATCTTTTGAAAAAGTCATTTAAACAATGTACCCTAAAAATTTAAAAACAAGTATCTCATTTGTAAACATGGGAAATAAAATTCATGTAATCTCAGAACTTACTCTTCAATCGATTGTGCTTAACGCCTTTACAAGTTTAAGGATAAATGGCTTTTAGAAAGCTTTGGATAAGATCCAGCTAAGTAGCTCGTGACATCGTTAACAGTGTGGTTTTTGTTGTCTGAAGACAGATATGGATTGCACCGCATGTTCTAATGTTGAAGTTATTGATTCAACAAAATTGCTTTTTCTGTGTAAATTTTATTTTCTTCTTAAAACTAAAATAGGATTTACAAACTCAAGACATAATTATTAGGAAAAACTGTAAAGTTTTGTGGATTTCTATTGAAAAGACTTCGAGATAATGTATATCTAACTTTTCATGGAGAGATAAAATTTCACATTTGAAAAAATCTGAAAAATAAATTCGGATTATTTATTTACTTATTTATTTTCTTTTACATAGAACGTGAAGCAGTTTTCATTGAAGTGTTAATACTTGGATAATTCATAAATAATTCAATAAATAATTCATAACTTTAGTATTGTATGATAGAAAATGTACTAAGTAAGCGAATTCTTAAAAAACTAAATAAACATGTTGCCATATATGTGTTGTTGTATATATATATACATATATACATATGTATGTATGTGTTTATGTTTTATGTGTTTATGTTTGTGTGTTTGTGTGTGTATTTATGTATACACAACGTATCCTGGCAGTGTCCACAAGTCCCATTCATACAGGCCCTTTTTACAAATCTAAAATCTTCCAAACTTACAAAAGGCATACAAATAGAAAATAGCATGCAATGGAATTGCGATTTACATATTTTTATGATTAATAGAAAATTAGTGATTGATTTTGTCTAAAACTTTATGATGATATGAAGCTTTATTTGGAATGCTAGGTTGAAGTATTTTATCAAGTATTCTTTATTATTATCATACAAGACATTTCTTAAGGAACAGCCCTGCCGTTAGAAATATTTATATGTTTTTAGAAATCAGATTTGTTAATTTGCAGAGAAACATAAGTATTTGTAATGATATTTACTTATTTCTATATTTTTGTAAAGGTTTAAGTTTTGGCTTTAAAAATCTGCTGTAGTCGATCCTTAATAAAAAGTGGATTTGTATGATCTCAGATCACACAGAGGGTTTCGTTTAATATTTCTTTCAAAACTACTTATCCTTTAATTAATAAATCCAAATTGTTAATTTGTAATTATTAAATTCTCACATGAATGATAGCATCAATAAATTTAATTTTAAAATAAAAGGAAGTTATTTACTTTAATGAAATTAAAAAAATTAAAATTAAATTACTTAAATAAAATCTAAAATCTCTTTTTTTTGTGGAAAAAAAAACATAGTTTTTGTTGTGTGACAAGAGATATTCAGCTGTAAGTACACAAAATTAGAGCTCGCTGACTTATGCAGTTTTTGTGTAGTTACTCCATGACAGACAGACAGAGGACAGAGACGAATAGGGTTTCGTGAGATGAACGAAATCCTAAAAGCTATGGAACAACAACAACCTCTCTTGGTATTTTTTAAGTTTAATCTTCCAAACACGAAAATATCGCCTCATAAACTGCGATTTCTTCACGTTCTGTGTGCTATGCTTTTACTTTTCATATGATTCAGCAAGTCTGTCTAGTTTTTCAGTAAAAATGGGCGCACTTCACCTGGCACAAAGAATGAAGGGCGGCGTTATTCATGTGAATTAAATTATGCAACAATGTTATCTTACAGTTGTACATTAGCAGAAGTTCATTTCTACGAAGGCGAACTTTTATCAGAATTTTTGTATTGTAATCGTTCCTTAATATAAATGCAGAATTTCTGTCTTAAATGGGGCGATAATTTATTATTCAATATTATTAGTGTATATTTGTCCGTGTGATAACGGAGGCTTGATTAATGATAGTCTTATACTGTACACATGTATCTCATAGTGGTAACTGTAAGGCCCCTACGATTTAGGAGTTCTATGTAAACAAAATATTTGAAGATAAATTGTAATAAACCTAGAATCAAATTTTTAAGTACGTTGTGGGGGAAGGAAGATAGATATGATATGTAAAGGGTCTTAAAAAGAAAGAATCCAAAAACCTTAAGTGTTTCAATAAAAATTAAAAAAATATATGGGAATTGTTTCTATTTAGAAAAAGGGCATTCTTTTTTTTTAATGAATTTTTATTTTTACAAAATCAAATACTTTGAAAAAGCGGCAAGAAAAGCTTCAGTTAGCGCCATTCCGATCGTGGGAACTACAGTGGATAGTCCTGTGATATAGTACATCGATTACTAAAACTATTGACTTTATTAAGTTGCATTGTTGATGATTAATATATTATTCCACATGTAAATCAAAAAATTATGTTACATTATAATAAATTTTAAAAGTTTCGCAAACTACTTTCAAAAATTAATATTTCATTTCAAATTTTATTTCAACAGTTTATTATTTATTCTTTAGAAATAATAAAATAGCAACATAAGCTATTTCATTAAATAGTAATAACATCAATAATTATTATTAAGTAGAATTTAAAAATGAATTAAAATTATATATAATAATATTTCCCTCATAATTTATGAAGAAAAAAGAATATTGTAATTTCATGTATGCTAGTATGAGATTAATAATGATCGAAATATAATGGAAACCATAAGCTTCTTGAGGAATTCAAATGCCATTTAGTTATCTATAATTCTTCGAACATAAATTAGGTTTCAATGAATTTAAGTTAATTACACAATTCATTCTCCATTAACTGCGTTATAGAAATTTTATGTCTCCATCATTACACAATAGATAATTAAAATAGTTATGAAGTGGTTTACTTTCTTCTCTTTTTAAATTCTTCAAAACTTTTAAGAAAACATACATATGGTAACATTTTTATAAATATTTTTTTCTGCAGACTTTATATTGGTTAATCCTTTGTAAATATTGTTGCGGATTTGATACATTGTTGTCAATCAGATATTTTCTTATGTTTGTAAATTTACATATTTTTAAAAATTATATTTTTATTTTATTTTTATGATATTTTTTATAATTTTTATATAATATTTTTATTATATTTTTTATAATTTTTATATAATATTTTTATTATATTTTTAATTAATAATTTTAATTGCATTTTTCAAAATTTTTATGTTTATATTCTATGTTCTATATTATTTTTATATTTTATATTCGTTCTTTTTTTTTAGAAAGAATTCATCCATTAATCATGTTACATTAGATATTTGAAGAGGGGATCCCTAAAATGTAGTGCTGTTTAACAAAATATGTTAAGTTCTCCTAGTGTGCCTTCGTCCTGTCACAGTGTGACGGGAAGTAGAGAGTGTTTAATGGATTATGACATCATCTTAAAATTCGAAAACTATTAGGTACGCATCATTTGCTGGCAGTATAAAGAAGTTTATTTTAAAATATGAGTTTTTATAACGGTTGTATTGGATATGTTTTTATTATTTTTCCAAATTACAGCAGTTTAAGATAATATCAGACTAACTATTAATGGTTCTAACGTATTTATATGCATATTCAAGAGGGAAGTAATTAAAAATAATTATGTAATTTTTTTGTCGAAATTCGGTTCTAAATTGATAGTCGAAATAAATTTAACTGGGAGTGTGGATACATCATTGAGTATTACAATTTGTGTATATCTTTTTCAGTATGGGTCCATGCATTAAAAATACCATGCAAATTTCCGTAATTTTTTTTCTTTTTTGTTTGTTTCCAGCTTCTACACCAAAAATTGCAACAAGTGATACCCACTCACGATGTTGTGACATGAAATATATCTTATTTCCAGAAATCCCTAAGAGCTACTTTTTTTGCACGCGATTATTTTGCTTAACTACACTGTAAAAAAAAAAAAAAAAAAAAGGATCGATCTACTAAAAAAATTTCAGTGATCCTTGTAATTACTAAAAATTTTTTGTAATCTTACTTGGAAACAAGGAATCTGTAAGAATTACAAGAAAAAAGCTAGCAACGAATTAAGTTAATAGATTTATATTTTTAATAGCTATTACGAAAACTCACTTGATGTGGCCGTGAAAGCCTAGTGGTCATAGCACCGAATTCCAGACTGAAAGTATCCGGGTTCGATGCTGGACGCTACCAAATATGCACCGAATGTATGCAATGTAAGTAATCGCTAAATAAAGGGATTAGAAAATCCTGTCGTAGCAGTTACCATGGGTAATGATCTCTGGACTTTCCCTCCCCTCTAGAAACATGTCAAAATAGAGCAGGTAGCAATGTTTGATGCTGCCGTCTATTATGGTTTTGCCGAAAATCTTCCGCTTCAGAAGTCTAAATATAATTTTTAATTAACTAAAAATAATTTTGGAGCTATTACTAAAATTTGCTTGGTGGCTCATACTAAAAAGTTTTAAGTTTGTTATACAAAAAATTCTTTTGTTCAGTTTACGAAAGAAATGTTTGTTTCACTTGCAAAAAAAAAATGCTTGTAATGGTTACTAAAAAATTTTGTGGAATACAAATTTACTAAAAAATTATTAGTAACCTCTTGAATTTTTTTTTACAGTGTAGCTATTACCTGTCATTTAAATACTGTAGAATCATTAATATCTTCAGTACTTTTATCTTAAACTGTTCAAATTAAAAGTAGAAATAAGTACCTTATAACATTAATAAAATTTTTGTAATGATATTAAACATGCTGCTTGCAAAACATGCCTGCGTAATGTTTTGATATATTAGGTAGACAATTCTTTAACCTTCTCCTTTCCTCCTGTGACACTATGAAACGCTTTGCGAGCTTTTTCTGAAAGTATCATTTTTTAAAAGATTATCTCCAATCAGATTATTTTCCTAATTCTAATATATATACAGTGTTCTCGCTGTCGCTCACCATTGCGCTAAACTGCGAATGAATTCTTCATTTGGCGAGTAAATTAGCGATTAGATTCGCCAAATTGCTAGAGCTCAATTTTTGCTTTTTCTCTCTTTTCTTTTTTGTTTTTCATACATATGTATGTATGTACATTTTTAATAATTTTGTAGCGGATAGTTGTAATTAGATTAATAACAAGCGTTGTCGCAGTTATAAAAATTTAGGTTATTTTAGAACATATTAAAAAAAGGAGGGGGGGTACACATTAAAAGATTAAAGATTTTTTTTTGGGGGGGGGAGGGGACTACTCGGCGAATCTGTTTTGCTAATACTTTTTTCATTTGGCGAATGTTTTTTATTTATAATTAGCCAAATTACGAACGTTCGTCAAATGTCAGCGAGAACACTGTATATATATATGTATATATATAAGGATATTTGACATACAAATATTCTTAGGTCGGCGAAGAAAGCTTTTTTTTTTCTTTTTTTGCTTTTAAACAACAAAATATGTTAAACCAAATGTTATCGCAACTTTTTTGTTAACGTACATTTTCACTAATCATTTGTTTAAATGTGTTACACTATTACAAACATATCAAACTATTATGCATAACTAAGATGCTCTACAAGTTGCTTAATGAATTTCTACGTGCATAGTATTTATTATTCGTTTACACGGATTTACAAAATTGTATATTTACAGTACTGTGTATGAGCGATAATTGCTAGAAATTCGGTAAGAGATGTGGTGTACATTTTTAAATTTAACTTTTTTAATTCTTATATTATTTGGTGTGCATTGAATTCTATAAATCTCATTCAGAACTGCACAAAAGAATTCAAGTAAATTTTCTCTTATTTACGGAAATTGAATATGAAGGGATATATTCACTGTGTCATGCTGTGTTTCTTAATTAAACTAAATTTTCGCTGTTATGTAGAATATATACAAATATACAGATCATTTACAAGGCTGCAGAAAATATTCTGTATGTTTTTCTGTTTACTGATACTGATTTTCAAATGTGTCTTGTGTGTTACATAGACATCATCTTACACCTTATTAAACAGGGACTTTTTTATATTCAGAATGTTTTGGAAAGTGTTTCAAAATCTGTGCTTGATGCACGATTTTCTAATCTTGTTACAGAATATTTTAATTTTAAATTGAATGAAGTATTATTCTTTGAGTCAATGTTATGAAACAAAGACTGGGATAGATAGATCCATATAGATTTTTCGCTGTTAGCAAAGCGAGATCGACCAATCAGAACAATGCGATTTTGTAAACTTTTTGCAGTTTTAAGGGATCAACTTTACTGATTGGTCAATCTCGGTTCACTAACAGTACGAAATCTATTTGAATCTCAGTCAAAATCACTTAAAAACATACATGTGAAATTCATACAAACTACACATTGATATTTTATAAATATTTATTTTAAGTGTTTTTTAGATAAAATTTTTTAATGTAAAATGCGCTTAAAAATTTTATTAATTTTGTAAATTTTAATACACATTTTTACACATTCCCGGGAAATACTAATGATTAATCGTTTTCAGCTAAAACTTTATTTAGATTTTATTATATTTTTATTCTATGTACTACGTTTAAAAACTAATAAGTCGAATATAAAAAACTTGACATCAAATTTCCTTTTAAAGTCATTATGAAAAAGCATTTTGTTACAATAAATTTTTTCTACATCATTTGTCTCAAATATTTTCTGACTATACTATTTACTTAACTAAATCAAAAAAAAATTGCATTGAAGTTTAGTACTTATTCTCGGCGAATGCAAGACCTGATATTATGACAGAACGTGCTCATGGGTCCTATAATAAAATCCGAATAAACTTTATTCACCTTTTTTAGAATAAATTCGCATTATATTTATCATACAGGATAAGAAAGTAAAAAGTCTAAGAATATTTTTTTCTTTTCCAACTTTAACGTAAAAACAGAAAAGTTTTACCAGAAAAGAACTATGAATAAATATAAACGAATTTCTCAGAAAAGTATGAAGACGAACAAGCTAAATATTTTTTTATTAATAAGATATTATTGTTAGAAACATAGTATTAATGTCACTAATAACTTTAGGGCGCAAAATATTAGTATATAAACTATAAACAAATAAAATATATAGTGTTTGGCAATTTAATATCTTTTAATGCAAATATTCAAATGGTATTTTTATTAAGAACTTATTTTTGATTAAATTTATTTATTATCTTAAAAATTAACATCATTTTTAAGAGATCAATTGAAAAAAAAATTATTTTGAAAAGTCAAAATATTAGAATATTTATTTAAGTAGTTCAAAATATTAGAATATTTTACACTAGCTGACCCACCCGGCGTTGCCCGGGTCCGTTATAATAATGTTAAACGAACTTGAAATTTTTATGATTTTATCTTCAACTCAAAATATGTGTTAATACACTGTTAAGAATTTGACCCTTTTGCTGCATCGTCACTCCACCGCTTTTATAGAAAATGATTACTTCAGCCTATTTTGGAGCATTGTCATAGGTCAAAAGAGATAAATTCTATAAAAGCGGGGGAGTGATGATACAGCAAAAGGGTCAAATTTTTTACAGTGTACATTATATTAAATACGTGCCCCCTGACTGTGTCAAAAATTGGTTTTTAAAAAAAACTAATATTTAGCTGCAAAAATACCTAAAATGACTGCAATGGGAAACGCAGGAGGGAATATGTGTCCAACGATTTCGTGTTGATATTTATCCTTAAAATTACTGTTAAGTGACTTAACTAAATACTTTTTTCACATAGATATCCCAAGTGAAATATTTTGAATTTCAAACTAATTATATATCACTCTTAAATCTGACTATACCGCGAATGAAATCGATTCTCGATGATTCGCTAAAAGGTTAGTATATAATATTATAAATTCACAGCCATTTTACAAAAATAGGTGTATATTTTTTATCAAACATGCGTAATGTTCATTCTATGAACAAAATCCTAACCGTAACCTAATTGTATCGGAATCATAACTTGTCTGTAACTTAGCTGTATCTTAACAGTAACCTAACTGCAAGTTAAATATAACATAAATGTAACTTGGCCGTCACCTAATCATAACCTACCCATAATCTAACCACAACCTAACCGCAACTTAACCTAAACCTAACTGTAACTTAACCTTGACCTAACTGTAACCTAACCGGAAAATAAAATAACAAAAGGGTCACCGGAACGTAATTGCAACCTAACTGTTATCTAACCGTAACCAAGTTCTAATTTAACATTTACTATAAACGAAATATTTTAACCATCTCGCGCTAAGTACTTAGTTTCACTTTCCACCGCTACGGAGCGCATTATGTTTTGTAGAACATCCGAATTTTAGGTTCGGATTGGATTCAAGTTCATGGAAATTATTTTGTCTTCTTCGGATACAGTTATGGTTGTTTTGAATATTTGTGTTCAGTTTAGATTCGGTTCAATTCAGATTACGTGGGGTTTTTTTTTCCCTTCAAATGGGATTTTTAAGTTCGGGTCGGGTTGTACTTATATGAAAATTATTTTACCTAGTTCCAATGAGGTTATACTTCACTGAAATATTTTTGTTAGGTTCAGATTAAGTTTGGTTCAAATTTCGGGATTTTTTTTTCTTTTTTTTACAAATTTTTTGGTTTGGAATGGGGATTATGTCCATGGAAATTATATTGTCTTGTTCGTATTTGGTTATAGTTATTTGGACTATTTTCGTCGGATTCAGATTTGGTTCGATTCAGATTTTAGGTATTTTTTTAAATTGATTTTTAAGGTTCTGGTTGGATTCATGTCCAGGGAAATTATTTTGTCTTGCTCGGATCGGGTTTTGGTTCTTTGGAATATTTTTTTCGGGTTCAGATGTCGTTCAATTCAGATTTCGGCTTTTTAATGGAATTTTTAGGTTCAGGTTGGGTTGCGCATCAACGGAAATTTTTCTGCATTGTTCGAATAAGGATATGCTTCTCTGGAATATTTTTGTCAGATTCAGATTTAGTTCATTTTTTAGGTTCGGATTGGGTTCATGTTCATGGAAATTTTTTTGTCTTGTTCAGGTCCGGGTATGGTTCTGTGGAATATTTTTGTCGATTCAAATTTCAGGTATTTTTTTCAAATGGAATTTTAGGTTCCGATCGGTTTCATGTCCACGAAAATTATTTTCTCTTATTCGAATCCGGTTATGGTTCTTTCGAATATTTTGAATGGATTCAGATGTAGTTTGCATAAAACTTCAGGCTTTTTTTTCAAATGGAATTTTTTAGGTTCGAGTCAGGTTTATGTTCATGGAAGTTTTTTTGTCTTGCTCTTATCAGGTTATAGTTCTTTGGAATATTTTTATCGATTTCAGGTTTCGCTCTGGTCATTTTTTGGGTTATTTCAGAGAAACATTTTAGGATCGGGTCGGGTTGCATATACACGAACATTATTTTTCTTTGATCGAATTGGGGTATGCTTCATTTGAATATTTTTGTGGGATTCAGATTTGATTCGGGTCAAATATCAAATCCATAGTTTTTTTTTCAAATGGAATTTTTAGGTTCGGGTCGCGTTTATGCTCATGAAATTTTTGTCTTGCTTGGATCGGAGTATAGTCTGTTTTTTTCTGGTTGGGATCGGGTTATGTGTTAATACGCCTAAATATTATGTTTTGCTACTATTCTTTTAGTGACTATTTTTTATATATAATTTATTTTGCTATTTGATAATTTATTACTGTGTATGAATTGTCTGCCTATTCGAACAATTGTACGTCAAAAAGCCATTTCATTTTTGTTTTAAAAACAAATTAAAGTCTTAATAAAATTTTAACTTAAATAAATGCATTCAAATTTAATCAATGATTTTAAAAAACTGCTAAAAAAGCCTCATATATACATATACATATATTAACTGCAACTTAGCCAACCACAAATACATTCTAATGTACGAAGTACCAACGATCTGACGTAATAGCTATGTCCAAAAATCCTAAGTTAAACTGACATTTTGCCAGTCTATGAATTTTAAAGGTCTTTGGGAAAAAAACAGTCACTTTTGAAATGTCAAAATCTCAAATTGGTTTCTTTTATAGAGTAAAAAGAAATTAATAGAGTGGAGGTATTATCTCTGGAGATGATGCTTAAGATGTAACCCTACATTAAGTCCAATTAAGTACCAACAAAAGCACCTGCTTTGACACGCCTATCAATTGGCGAAATTTTAAAATGAAGGGTCAAAATCACAGTCAAGTGAAATCCAGCCACCCCATTGGTCGTGTGGTAAGGGTGAAAATCACGAACTTGTTTCTCCATTTGAAAAAGGTGAGGGGGAAAGCGATTTCTTATTTTTAAGCGATTGTTACCGCCTGTTCTTATTTAAGATAAACCATCGAAATTAACTCAATTAAGATATTTTGATGCCATTTTATAAAATGAGAGTGAAAAATTTAGATTATAAATGAAAAGAGATAAGATTTACTTCAAAACTGCCGCTACGATTTTTTCTCGGAAAAAGGAGTATGACAACATTTACCCAACTGCTAAGAGATTGTTCCCTGAAAAGGACGCGGCTCAATGACCAATGAGGTGTTTGGATTTCACCGGACTGTGATTTTGGCCCTCCATTTTAAAATTTCGCTATCAATTGAAACAGGTTTAAACCTGTATTTTTTTCTCTCGTTTTTAAAAAAAGAACTAATTTATCGCTTCACCGGTAAAAATTTATTAATTATTTTATCATATGTGTTTTAAATATCAATATAGAAAATTATTTCAACGTTTTGCTTGAAAATATAACATTATTTTGTTAGTACATTAAAATCGTCTGCAGTCAGAAATTTATATTTTAGATTAATATTTATTACTTAAGTTTTCATACATGATTTTAAAAGAATGTTTTCATCATTATATTTTAAATATTTATTTACATGCAATTATTAAGTCATAAACATTTTTCATCTACGTTATAAAGTATTGAAAATTACATTAATGAAGGAAACTTTTAGTTATACAATTTTTAATTCGTATCAAATGTTTTCAATATCTTATTTAATTTTAATTTAATATTTAATTATTGCTAATTTTCCAATTTCCTTCATTTTAAAAGCGAATATTTATTCTAATAAATAATAATAGAACGAAGACCACTTTAAAAATTTGCTATTTCCTCTTGAAATATGCTTCAACTGTAATTCATTTCTTTCAATTCGTCTTATAATACAAAATCTCTTCCACGTCCTTTTGTTTGCCACATTAAATTTGAGCGATAAATGGTTTCATATCGCAAACCTTTTTTGAGCTTACTTCACCTCCACTTATCTTATTCCTCCATGGGTTTCTTTAATTCTGTCTCAGCTTTCTTATTACTTCTGCGAAAATTTTTACACAACCAACCAACCGTAAACAAATGAAAGAGAAAAAAATTTGGAAAAAGATGATTTTTTATGAGAGTAACCTCTTGATTTTAATTAATTACTCAGTTAATAATTGGAATTTTGAAATTCTGAAGCTCAGGTGCATCAGGAGAGATATTGGGCTACTCTCAAAAAAATTTTGAGCTTTGTACGTGCTGTAGATTTTGCTAGCCATCGCGGACACACACACAGACACACACACAGACACACACACAGACAGAGCGTTTTGTTCTTTTATTAGTATATAGATTAATTATCCTTTAATTATCACCAATTCATAACAAGTGGCATCATTGATTAAATTCAGACGATTTTATTTAAAATCAGTATTCTTTTTGCAATTTGTTAACTTTTTCGTCTAAAAATGGGTCGTGTGAGTGATATTTTTGAATGTATTAAATTGCGTATCATTGATTTGTATCTCCACGGTAAAAATCAATGTTATATAACGGATTATTTACATTATTAACAATCAAGAGTTAAAAAATGTAATATTTCTAAATAAGCGCCGAAATGGTGGCAAAACCAAAAACCTTTGCTAGAGATGACAGGAAACTGAAGCGTACAGTTAAGAAAAACCGTTTTAAACATGTGCAATTCTTGCACCGAAAATGGAAAGAAGAAGCAGTTGAAGTTTCTACATCGAAAACGTTAATGTCTCTATACATTTAAGTATGAATCTCGTGTACCAAAAACAAAACCTCTCATGACTGAAAAAAGAAGCGTATAAGATTGAATTGGTGTAAAATTGGCGTAAAGATTGGAAAAATATATTATTTTGTGATGAAAGTATGTTTTGTGTTTCATATGCTAATTAATTTTTCCGAGTTTGGAAAATGGATCAAAACACAATTGATGAAGGATTCCTTAAACGTTCTTTAAAATTTGCTGCTTGTATCACGATTTGGGGTTGCACGAGTGCAGAAGGACCTGGAAAGTTATGCATCGTCTACGAAAAAGTTAACTTTCAGGTATATCAAGAAATTTTGGAATATTACATCACTCCATCACCAGAATATTTATTTGAAGATGATTTCATCTTTCTACAAGATTTAGCATCACCACATACTTCGATGTCAACTAAGAATTGTTTTCGCCAAAGCAACACGAAGGTAATTCCTTAGCAACCAAACTCATCAGACCTTAATCTCATCAAAAGCTTATGGTATATAATGAAGAAAAATCTCTATGAAACCCCTTCTTAATAAAACGTTGGAAACTGCACGTAAAGCGTATCAAATGAGGTGCGTTCGTACGATAACGAAGTTTTGAAAATATTCAGATGTTGCTCTTATAGTAGACAGTACTTCGGATACAGTATACCGGTCGAAATCCTTTTTGTGTTCTTGTAAATATACAGGAAGTAACTTTTAATACACGTCAGCAACGTATTTCATATTCATAAAATGTGAAATAGTTTAATATAATTAACGTACATCCCAAACAATGTTTACCCGAATAGCATTATGCAGTGTAATACTTTTGTGTGGCCCTGTAATTTAATAATAAATATTCTTTGCATCACCGATTGTACAGAATGTATATTTTAGTATATATATATATATGCTTCATAGATCAATGTCAATTCTATTATATTAGAAAGAGATTAACATAATTAAAATGTACTTGATTTTTTTCCTGTTGATCGTAATGAAATGGAATACTTTTGATTGTCCCTCTATAACTATAAATCCCATTTTCATTAAATTTAAGAAGACTCGACAAAATTACGCTAAAATTATATATTTTAAATATCGTGCGATTTAGTTGGGCAGTTTTTGCTTTGTTATATGTGGGCAGACAGACGGACTGACGACGAATATTAGTGCTAGCTATTTATATAATTACGGATGCACCTAAAATTATGCAGATCTTGATCTAATAGTACACAGTATTTCGGATACAGTATAGTAGCCAAAACTTTTTGTGTATCTTTGTAAATACTATCGGCTTTCTTTTATACAGGAAATGACTTGTAGTATTCCTCAGCAACGTATATTAATCTCATAAAATGTTAAATAATTAATTACAATTAAAACGCGCACCAAAAAAAAAAATGTTCTCCCTATGCGATTATATAATGGAATACTTTTGTTTGGCCTTGTAAATCAATAATAAATGTTCTTTGCACCACAGATTGTACAAAATTTATATTATAATATGTACTTCATATATGCATATCAATTTTATTATGTTCGAATGCGTATATAACACCATTAAAATGCATTTGAAACTTTTTCCCCATTGATCGTAATATAACGGAATACTTTTGATTGCCTCTGTAATTGATGTATGCATCCGATTTTCATTAAATTTGAAATGACTCGACAGAAGTATGTAATAATTATATATTTTAAATTTCAAACTATTCGGTTGGGTAGTTTTTGCATTATTATATGCAGACGGACGGACTGAGCGAGAACTATAGTTGCTAGGTATTTACATAATTACGAACGCACCTAAGAACTGAGTTAGTGATACGTATAAAGCCTATTCGGGCTAATATTGATTTATGCAAGATCGCCGATCGACCGTACATTGTTACGAAAGCTAAAGGGCATGCTTCAAAACATTTACAACCATTTACTTCATATAATAAGGTAACATTTGTTGCGTAAAATAAAGCATTCTAATATTTTGAACCAATCTAAATTTTATTCTAATATTTTGATGTGTTTCAGAAAGCTGTATATCTAATTTATTATACTGGTTTTTAGGTGCGTTCGTAATTATGTAAATACGTAGCACCTATTGTTGTCGCTCAATCCGTCCGTCTGTCTGTCTGTCCGTCTGTCTGTCTGTCCGTCTGTCTGTCTGTCTGTCCGTCTGTCTGTCTGTCTGTCCGTCCGCATATAACAACGCAAAAACTACCCAACCGAATCGTTTCAAATTTAAAATACATAATTATAACATAATTTTGTCGAGTCATTTCAAATTTTATGAAAATCGGATAGATAGATCAATTACAGGGACAATCAAAAGAATTCCGTTACATTACGGTCAATGGGGAAAAAAGTTTCAAATGCATTTTAATCGTTTGAAACTTAAAACATATAATTATTACGTAATTTTGTCGAGTCATTTCAAATGTTATGAAAGTCGGATGCATAGATCATTTACAGGGACAATCAAAAGTATTCCGTTAGATTACGGTCAATGGGGAAAAAAGTTTCAAATGCATTTTAATGGTGTTACACTCATTTGAATATAACAGAATTGACATGAATCTATGAAATATGTACTAAAAATACATTTTGTACAATCTGTGATGCAAAGAATATGTATTATTAAATTACAGGGCCACACAAAAGTATTCCCCTAAATAATGTTATACGGGGAAACATTGTTTGGGGGGTGTTTTAATTATATTAAACTACTTCACATTTTATGAATAAGATATACGTTAATGAAGTATAATAAAAATTACTCCCTGCATATTTACAGGAACACAAAGATTTCGACTACTATACTGCATCCAAAGTAATCTCTACTATATCAGCAAGATCTGAATATTTTAAAACTTCGATATCAACGAAAGCACCTCATTTGCTACGCTTTACGTGCAATTTCCAACTTGTTTTATTTGGTAAATGTTAAAATCGTATCTAAACATTTCAGATTTAATTTATCTGAAATTTAATTGAATTTACTTAGTATCGAAAATAAATAAATGAAAAATACTTTTTCCATATTACTTTTTCTACATTATTCTAATATTTTGAATATGAGCTGTACATTAACATATGAAAACTCATAATAAACTAGACGCTGGAGCACAACGCTCCTTTGCGACAAGCAGATCTGCATTGATATTGGATACACAATGTGTTATAGCAATTATTGTTCACTTACTATACTGTATCAAAAATAATGTGCGATTTTAAAAAAGCGATAAATTAAAATGGCGCAAAATAGTGGTTTAAAATAGTTTAAATCATTAAAATATTCCGTAAACAATTCTCTCCCCCTCGCAAGGATCGTAATATAGCGGAATTATTATGAGTGTCCATGTAAATGAACCACAAAATGCTACACAATTCATTCTTAATACTGAGTACGCCATAATTATTTCCAACAACATATCATTATTTCATGGCAATCTGACTATAATTAAGCGAATAAGAACACCGACAGATGCTAGACAGACATATAGATACACAATCTGAATTTATAAACTATTTTGGAAGATGTTAAAGATTCATGCTACCATTTTCTTAAATAATCTTAAACAATATTTTAAAAATACAATAATGATGAAAAAACAATTAGAAAAAGTAACTGGATTGTTACTGAGTTAATTAAATTGATATGTTGTTGTTGACAGGGTAAAGAAGCAGTTCTTGTATAAATACAAATTACCAAAGGCTGAGCTGCCAAGTCTCTCTCTCCGGTTTTTTACATACCAGTATTTTAATACACAAAGTGTTGTTTTATTTAATTGGAACATTTAGGTGATTTAAAAATACCGAATTTTCTCTAAAATAATAGTGGTGTGCGAAAAGTCGGAGACTTGGCAACTCTGCCTATGGGTATAGTCTAAGAGCTAGCAATGTCAAAAAACACGTCATTTTATCAAAGTTCATTTTTTTTATATGTTCTTCCCTTTGATGGTGTAGTATGTTTGCAGGTGGTCTGGCAGTCGGGAGACGTTGCGTTTACATGTGGGAGAAGGGGTTGTGCAGGTCAAAAAACTTCAAAATTACGTCATTTTAGCTGGATTTTTGTTTGTAACATTTGTTTATATTAACTATTTGTGATATTAATGCCAGACGTGACCAATATCGCTAAGACCCTGCAGATCCACACTTATAGATAACATATTACTCTTTGGCTATCCGACAATCTAAAATTAATTTGCCAGACAAAATTTGGTTGCAAAGTGAATGCTATACGGCTTTAAATATGGCAAAGAAAGTGCCTGTTTGAAGAGTGGTTTACAGTTTAAAATTTATAAGTCATCTTTACGTCAATTTATCAAGCATAAAAATTAGAAGATATTATTTTTTGGCTAGCAGACAACCTATAATTAAAATTTGTCAGACATAAATTCAAAGTTAATGTCAGACGGCTTTAAATATGGCAACGAAAGTGCCTGTTTCAAGAGTGGTTTATAGTTTAAAAATTATAAGTCATCTTTACGTCATTTTTTCAAGCATAAAAATTACAAGATATTACTCTTAGGCTAGCAGACAATCTATAATTAATTTTCTAGGCATAAATTCGGTTGCAAAGTTAATTCCAGACGGCTTTAAATTTGGCAACGAAAGTACCTGTTTCAAGAGTGGTTTATAGTTTAAAAATTAAAAGTCATCTTTACATCATTTTATCAAGGATAAAAATTATAAGATATTACACTTTGACAATCGGACAACCTATAATTAATTTGCCAGATACTAATTTGGTTACAAAGTTAATGCTAGACGCCTTTAAGTATGGCAATGAAAGTGCTAGTTTCAAGAGTGCTTTACAGTTGAAAAATTATAAGTTATCTTTACGTCATTTTATCTAGCATAAAAATTTCAAGATATTACTCTTTTGCTAAAAGACAACCTATAATAATTAATTTGCCAGACACAAGTTCAGTTGCAAAGTTAATGCCACACGGCTTTAAATATGTCGACAAGAGTGCCTGTTTCAAGAGTGGTTTAAGTCGTAAGTTAAAGCCGCCTGGCATTAACTTTGCAACCGAATTTGAGTGTGGCAAATTAATTATAGGTTGTCTGTTAGCCAAAAAGTATTAGCTTATAATTTTTATGCTTGATAAAATGACGTAAAGATGACTTATAATTTTTAAACTATAAACCACTCTTGAAACATACACTTTTGTTGCTATATTTAAAGCCGTCTGGCATAAACTTTGCAACCGAATTTGTGTCTGGCAAATTAATTATAGGTTGCCTGCTAGCAAAAGTATAACATGTTATCTATAAATGTGGATCTGGCAGTGTCTTAGCGACATTGGTAACGTCTGGCAGTAATGGATTAATATCACAAATAGTTAGCAAAAACAAATATTACAAACAATAATCCTGCTAAAATGACGTAATTTTTATGTTTTTTTCACATGCATAACCCCTTTTCTCGCATGTAAACTCAACGTCTCCCGACTGCCAGAGCTCCCGCAAACGTACTATACCATAAAAAAAAGAACATATAAAAAATGCGCTTTGATAAAAGAACGTAATTTTGAAGTTTTTGACTTGAATAATCCCTTCTTGCACATGTAAACACAACGTCTCTCGATTGCCAGACCACCCAAAAACTTTTTAAATCATTAAGGGGAAAAACATATAAAAAAAATAAGCCTTGATAAAATGACGTAATTTTGAAGTTTTTTGACCTGCACAACCCCTTGTGCCACAGGTAAACGCAACGTCTCCGGACTGCCAGACCGTCCGCAAACGTAATACACCCTAAGGGAAAAACATATAAAAATATGAGCCTTGATAAAATAAGGTGACGAAAACGTTGCTAGCTCTAAGACTAGCAACTTAGACTAAATATATTACTAAAGAAATACATAATAAAATCTATGCGTAATGCATTACATCTCTTTCTATGAAATTTAAGTTTTTGTAAAGCTCAGAAGCTATGTGCCACAGATTTTACTATGTGGAAATATCAAAACTGCAACAGGAAATGAAGGTACTACTTGGTTATCCCGTCGACCAAAAATTTATCGCCAAAGAATAAGATTAAATGCCAATAGTGGATGATCGCGAATGTCACATTAAATACGCTACACGAGTTTAAAATGTTATTAAGTGATTTTTATTTATATTCTACTAATTATTTATTATTTTTTTTATTTAAAAAACAAATTATGTCAATATGTATAATTTGGCTATTAGTTTGGCTAAATTGGTCGACGGGATAACAATGTAGTACCGAAATTAATCATCCGATTTTAAGAATTTTCAAGCTCAGAAATTATGAATCTTAATACAAATCTTCCCTCTAATTGTAATAAATTGTTTATGACCGTCTATTAATATTTAAAATATACCTCTCCTTTTGAATAATTGGTGTTTGATTTGCATTTTTAAATTTTAACTTTTCTAACTTTGCAAGCATTTCTTCTTTATTTATGATAATTTTCTGAATCATGTCTGCTTAAAGAGATTGTAGCAAATGTACGATGCAGCATATTTGAAATTCCATTGAATATCTAAAATGCTCTATATGCGATTTCTATTTTTTTTTTTTTTTTTTTTTTTTTTTTACTATACATTGACAAAATTATAATTTAAACTAAATAAAAAAATGAGTTTCATATATAGTAAACTCTATAAAAATAGCTACAGAACATATGCCATTTAATCTAGAACACTTAGATTGAACTTAAGTCATAAAATATTGAAATACATTGTTATTTATTCTTAATTAATTTTAAGAAGATACTTTAGTTTGAATCGTATTATAATACATATACTTATAAATACTTACCCAAAACTTATAAATAGTTATAATGTCTATTGGTTGTAACTATTAATGCGTAAATTAACGCGTTTATGTATATTTAAGTTAAATGTTTGATTTGTGTAATACATAATCTATTTATAAAATTATTTCCATTACTTTATTTTGTTTTATGCAAATCTCAGTGTTTGAAAAAGTAGTAATTAATCATTAATAACCCCCAATCAGAAACATTTAATAATTGCAAACAATAAGTTTGCTATATGCATATTCAAAATACCTCGATTGGTATTTATTTAAGGCTTTGGTATTTGCCTCGATTTTAATGAGACGTCTTTTGCAAATCCTAATTTACATATTAATATGATAGTCTTTTGCAGATGTTTTCCAATGACAGTTGCGTAGGTCGTAAATAAACTGATTTTCAAAACATTTGCCGAATTTAGGAAATTAATCTAGGTAATAAATGAATTCAAACTTCAAACTATTCCAATAAATGGGGATATTAATTTTGTGAAGTTAAATATATATTATCTTTTTTCAAACAAACAATTCTCATCTAATAAAATAAAATTTCAAATCTATGATAAACACGGATAAACAATCAAGTTTGAGTATTACTCGTGCTCAGAGAGTTCCGTATAATAAATATAAGAATTACGAACTGTATTATTAAAAAGAAGTCGTTGTTAAAAGGTTAATAAGACGTAAAAACATACAATGTAGGATTAGGTATAGCTGTATATACTACAAAAGTATAAATAGATATGTGTCTGTATACATGTAACATTATCACTTTTAGTGGGAGGGAAATGGTATGGCACTTGATATCGCTGGATATCTCAATGGGGATGGAGGTGTGCTTTTTTGATATCGTTATCATTTTTGATGCATTCAAACTTTTTTTAGTAAATTTTTATTAATAATCTATTACTTTTATTTAATTTTATTTTTATGAAATTTTTTAATGAAAATATAAAGCTATTATTAAATGTTTATAAAATCATTTCATTCCAAAATTTGTTCCGTCGTTTGATATTATTTTCTTCCTTCCATGTGTGCACATACTTCGTTGTTAACGAAACCAGAAATATAAATGATATTTGCGTGTTCTAGAAACGAACATGAAAAATTTTTACCCACTGTCTTGCTGATAGATTCTGCCTTTACTCTTTCCGGGCAGAGGGCACTTGCAAGAAGACAATATTATTGCTAACTGCGTTAAGTAATAATGAACTACTATTTAAATAGTAACTAACACTTTTAGATTTATTTAATATAATTTTTTCCATCTTTTTATATTTTAGTTATTTCTTGAATTTGTAAACATGCTACTAAAAAATGTATAATCATACGTTTATATTATTGCAAACGTATAAAAAAAAGGTAAAATAATGTAAAAAATAAATAAAAATATTTAGACATTGATAATGTTTAAATGTCTCATATTATCAAATGGAGAAGGGGGATCGACGAATGATAACGTATGATATCGTTAGAGGAGAATAGGTAGCCAACATTCCCAAAACGTTGATAACGTTGTATAAGTATAGCCCTATACCATAAAAAATCCAAATATTTATTAAAGCTTAATAATATCAAATATTGCCATTCTGTATATATAAATATTTAACCTTATCCTAATCTGCTTTTTTACCCTATGGACTTACTTCTGTACTGACAACAAAAGTAGTGCATATATAAGCTTTATTTGGCATTCCATAAAATTAAGTTTAGCGTCGTAATAATCTTTTTTTTTATGTAGTGTAGCTAAAATAAAATCCTTGATCAAAATTTAAACTTGGCATTGCGTTAAGGGAGTTTCAAAAAGAGGTCTCAAAGTTACAACGCCGCGAAAGACCGTGCAGCATTTTTCCAGATAGGTTTTTAATTAGCTTTTAATGAAACGTGGGGTATATTGAGAGATGCACGCAATGGAAAGTATTCTGAATCGCATAATTTTTCTGTAATTAATTCTAATTAGTCTGTTTTTCACAACGTGACATTTATTTATTTTATACTGCTACTGGGCATGGTATTACACAAATGTATCACTAAAAGTTGTTATCTAGGCTTTAAAAGCTGCTATACATAGAATATGCCACTTGTATTAATATGTACTGTCCAAACTATCTGTAACTTTAAGGGTTAATACATTGGCTAATTACCGACGATTTTTCCGAAAACAACGAAAAACAACGCTTTTATTCTTCTGCTACGAAAGCATCCAAATTGAAATTTGTGTGCTACGGAAAAATGCGCTTTTCTCAAACACTATGTGACCTAAGGTAATTGCTATAGTTTTTCTTCAAGGTTTAAATTAACATCTATTACCTCTGCTTTTTTCATAATTTTAGTTTCAGTAGAGTCGAAAATAGATTGGGAGGGGAGACATATTTTTGCATTCCCTTTTTTGGACAATATTTCTAAAAATATAATATCTGAAATTAAAAGAAATGCATTTTTTTTTTTTTTGTCTAACATTAAGAAAGCTTTCACACGATATTCAAAGAAAAGATTTTTTTTTCAAGTAATATAATTAACTCATCTACATTTTTATTGAATATATTTGTGAATGTTTAATAATTTGTAAATGCGGGGGCCAATAGTCTTTATTACTTCGCATTTTAAGTAAAATGGTGAGCTTTTTAAAGTTCATATTGCGTATTTTGTGATTGTATCAAAATGGAATACTGTATTTTTTCTTATGATTTTATTTACATTGATAGACATTTTACTTCACAATTTATAAAATGAGCAACAATGTAAAGAAAGCCATCGTGAATCGACTTTTGCTGCTCTATGTATTTGTATACTGCATGAATTGAATTTGGAAAAAAAATGTGTACACCCGAGATGATGATTTTGAAAAGGGTCCAAATTCATTTATGAAAAAAAAAATGAAATTAGATATTATTACAAATTGACATAAAATTTGTGTTTATAATCAATGAATAATAAATACCTTATCAGTACAATTTTGTTACTGGGAATTTCTTTGATCAAAGACATTTCAAATGAAAAAAAAAAAAATTAAGTGAAAGAAATCTATTTTCATTAGATTTTTTTAAACAATTGCGTGATATTAACTAGCAAGATCATAATTTAACGATTCTTCCACAACAATGGTGAATTAGCAAAATTAGAAAAACACTGAAATATCATAGTTTAGAATTAAACGAAAGTCACCCTGAAATTTTTGAGTAATGATAAGTGGTAAAAATCAATCTTACCAAATATTAGGAGTGTTCAGAAAAGCTCCCCCCAAGATCGATGATCCGTCCAAGATTTTCCAAAGATTATATGCCTCAATCCATCCAATTCTTGGAAAGATGAAAAATATTATTTTATAGTTTCATTAATCTCATCTTCGGAATGAAAATTATTCTCAATTCAAATATTTTTAGATTAAAAAATACACAAAATTCACACAAAGCAAGATTAGAAGAATAGGATGGATTTCTATCACTTGAACTTTTGTTTCGTTGTTATTCAAGAAACTCGACTATAAACCTTGCTGAATGAAAAAATACAATTCCATGGTGAATTTTGAGCTTCCTAATAGTTCTTGAAAATTATGGAAGGCACTAATAATGTTAATTTAGCTGTAATCATTTCTGTGCTTCCAGATTAATAACTTTGACTAGAACTTCTGAAGAATACGGTATACAGTACTTTTTTTCATTATTCGTTATCTTTCCTCAATTGGTGGTTTGGGATTATCTTCAAAGACCCATACTTTGCTTTCTTGACGCATAGATATATCAAAAAAAGACATGTACGTCTTATCATCAATTATAAATTTAGAAATAATGCTGTAACCCCATCATTAAGTAATTTTAGGGTTAATTTAATGATTCTGATATGTTTCGCTTTTAGGTAGCTTCCATTACAAAAAGTAAAAAGCTACCTATTGCAGCCGTCCGGAGGAAAGCACTTCCGGAAAATTTTGGTATATTTTCACCGATCATGACCCCCAGACCCCAAAAACACCCTCCTTTCAAATGTTGACATATATATATATATATATCTGATTTTTGTCATGCGATAACTAACGTATTTATGAACCGATTTGAATGAAACTTAGTATGTACATAGTACATACAAATGTCTCGACCGAGTTCGTTGATCAGCATCATCTGCCATTTTGTTTCAAAATGGCGGCCATTTTAAATTTTTTTAAAAATTTAAAATTTAAAATTAAATGCGAAAAAGTTAAAAGTTGAAAAATATTTTCCTTTTACGTGTTAGAACTTAAAACAAATATTCCAGAACACTTTTTATTTTGTCTATATCTTAAAAATGATTGAGTTATAGAACTTTGAATTTTTCTTATGGCTGACATTTTGAAACGATCTGATTTTTGTCACGTGATAACACGCGTATTTATGAACCGATTTCAATGAAACTTGGGATGTACATAGTACATACAAATGTCTCCACCGAGTTCGTTGGCCAGCATCATCCACCATTTTGAAACAAAATGGTGGTCATTTAAAATTTTTTTAAAAATTTAAAATTTAAAATTAAATGCGAAAAAATTAAAAATTGAAAAATATTTTTCTTTTACGTGTTAGAACTTAAAACAACGATTCCAGAAAACTTTTTATTTTGTCTATATCTTAAAAAATGACTGAGTTATAGCACTTTGAATTTTGCTTATGGCTGACATTTTGAAACGGTCTGATCTGAACGATCCACAATGTTGCTTTAAAATGGCATACACTTTATAATATCGTGGAATTTGGTGACTCTCTAAATCGCTTAAAATAAAACCAGGTTGAATAAAAGATGACTAATTTCTAAAAATTCCTATCTATTCAGTCTTGACAAAAACTAGTTTCAATCTTATAAAATCACTAATTTTATAAGATTATTTCCACTAGTTTGAGCTTAGTATTTTTGAACAATGTAACTTACCTTAAAATAAATAAATAAATATATAAGTATATGAAAGCTACCTCTTCCTCCCGGCATTGCCGGAAGGACTTTTTGGTGTTATGCTTATTTATGGGTGTTCCAACAACAAAATTAATTTTTCTATATGCAGTTCTTAATAGGTAATTTTATGTATAGTGTAGATTCAATGTTAAGTTTCTTGTGCATCATTTAGTAGGTACAGGGATTACCATTGATTCAAATTTTCCGTAAGACCGACATATTTTCTGACACTATAGCTGACAACAGATTTCCTGAGTATTCTTCATACAAAAGAGAATTTCTAAATTCTGTGAACCATGAAAATAATGTGACATGAAATAAAGCTTCCATTTTGGATGCCAAATGGAAGCGTTGAAATCATTTTTCTTAACTTAGTCCCACTTGAAAATCATGCTAGATAATTCTCTCTGTTAACCCTATTTTCTCTTTCAAAATTTATTCTACGATAGTTAAGATGCAATTGCTGCCAAAAGATAGAAATTATATTTCATTAGAAATACAAATAATATTAATGTAGTATTTTAGCACTGCACAATTTGAATTCATGTTCTTAGAAGCGATAACTAAATCAGTTTTTACTTTAAGATGATACAAAATACTAAACCTGGACCGATCCTTGTTGTTTTGACATCACTTTGCAACTTCTCTATTCTTCCACAAATTTTGTCTGTATACCGCCGGGCTCATAAAAATTAAATCATTTTTTATTCGATAATATTTAGGATAAATAATTTAGCTGGAATTTTAGTGGATATTTAAAAAACTTAACTAATGGTAAATTTAGATCTTTTACAGTAATTAGTTTGAGGTTTAAGCTAGATGTGCTTTATAATTAAATCATATGACTAAAAAAACAGATTTACGTGTGAGATGTAATAATTGGTGTTTATACCTCAAAGTTATAAAAGTAACATTTTTTTTACAATTAAGATGATACAAGGTAATCAGGTAAAACTTCTTCATACAGTTTGATAAATGAAATACTAATCTTTTTCACCTATGAGAAAGCTTTCAGAAAAATAAAACTTTTTTATTAGATTTATATTGTTTATCACTCAAATAAATCATTTCTCGTTTCAATTTTTTTTTCTGAAAACTAAGACTAGAAAGCAGAATTATCTGTATTATTTATGTCGTTTTATGATGGATCATTTTTGTTGCTTAAAGTTTCTTACAGTTAAAAAAAAAAAAAAAAAAAAAAAAAAAATCATTTTAAAAATATTAGATTTTTCTAGAAAAGCATAGACTGCTTAATATTATTTATTTTTTTCATAAGATTGTAAGAATTTTTTTTTTAAGTTTTTACGTCATTCTTTACAATCGTAAAATCGAAATCACCCGTGAAGTAAGGAAGTATTTTTGTTACAGATTCTTTTGCAGAAACCGAAGCTAAAAAAAGAGATATCTATAATATTTATCTTGGATTTGATGAAAATTTCCAGGCACATAAAATTTGATTTAAAAAAAAGAAGATTACGTAAAAACAAAATTTTTTTAGATTTATTTTTACTTATTTATTTACTTTAAAAAAATTCCTGAATAACATTTTCTTATTTTAGTAAAATCTGAAAAATTATTTTAAAAGGACTTCCAACAAAATTAGAAAGAAGGTTAGACAACCCATTTCTGTTTTTTTAATGATTATTTACTTATGGATAAATACTATGATTTTCATTCTTTCTTTTTTCTTTTTTTAATGAAATAGGCAGATATAGGAATGATTCCGTTTCAGTACCATTAATTTCATGGTTGTCTTTCTGACTTTCTTTTTTGTCTTTTTTTCTCTTTACAGATTTTCGTAAAATTGTCCTAATTTTGAATATGGTGAAGTTATTAACTTACGCAATACCACATTCGATTTTTTAGACTAGACTTTTTTTTCCATTTTTTGTTAAGTGACATGTTATTTTTTTTTTTCAAAAATCGTCTTTTGAAAAAATAAATATGAGTCCAATAATCCTCAAAAAAATCTTTTGTAGTAGATTTACTTTCTATAATATACATATTTTGCAACAGCATAAGTACTTTTAAATAAACATTGAAGTTAAAACAAAGAATCTTCTGCGATATTTATGTAATGGAATAGAAGTATTTTTGATCTGTAGAATGAAGTTGATGTTTTTTGCACAAAAATGCCTTTTTGAAAATGATCGCCAATCTGAAATTTTGAGGTAACCAATGTGGTGGTTACTTTAAAAACTAAAGTAATTTTATCAACGCTTAAAAAAGATTTAAGTTTATAAAGTGATTGGCATATTTCAAAATAAAATTTTCGTAGTTTCGTAATTACAAATAACTTTAATAATGACCTTAATACATAAAAACAATTGAAAATTAAAGATTTTCAAAAATTATATAAATAAGTTTCGATTTAAATGAAATTTAAATTTAAATATAAAAATCAAATCACTAATTCCAGTTAATAATTTAAAAAAATCAGAAATATTACTTACATTACAAGGTTCGTACACATAAAGGGAATTGGGAAATTTAAGGAGTTTTAGTATCAGAAATTTCGTAAAGTATTGGTAGCTGCATCTGAGGAAAGATTTTTTTTTTTAATTTCAACGAGCTTGTACTTGTGAAATGCTATTACAAAACCACCAAAATCTATGTTTCCCAATAAGTCTCAAAATAACTGAATTCTTTTGAATGTCCTTGTAAAGGAACTGTGACTGTTAAATGCTTTATTTTCAATGCTAAACATAACATAGCGAATATCAGTAACATTTGTAAATTCCATGGCGATCCATCTATACTTACACGAGTTAGAATGTGGACAATCAGGCAGACAAATTGAACTCATAATCTCTTTTAAACTGTGCTGGGAAGTATTAAGAGCACACACTATTCAGTGAAAGAGACCTGTAGGGTAATTTAAAGTCTATGGGGGCGTTCTTTTCAAATATCGCGCTCAAATTTTAATATTTTGACGTGATTTTTTTGCATAGGATAGCTGAGGACGATTAACAACCGGCCTTGTTTTTACTTTTTTCATTTTGGTTATATTCTTTTTATATTAGGATAGTTTCCGTTTCATAACCGGTTCAAACCGGTTCTGAAAGTTAAAGTATTTTTTTAAAATAACTTTGACACCAAAATCGAAAAAGTAAAAACTAGGCCTGTTGTGGATCGTCCTCAGCTATCCTATGCAAAAAAAAAAAAAAAAAAAAAAAAAAAAAAAGAAAATCATGTCAAAAATATTAAAATTTGAGCCAGACAGTAGAAAAGAATGCCCCATAGACTTTACATAATCATCCGGGTCTTTTTGAGTCAGTAGTGTGGCGTCTTAAAAAGGAGCCCAATAAGGACATTACTTTATCCACATTGATTTGATACATATTCACGAATGAGTGAAATTATATAACTGCGGCTAGCATGTGACATAAATCCGCGATATAACATATTCTCCTTCGTCACAATGATGAAATTTATAACAATCATTATTTTTTATGACGCATCGTTAAAAGAGTTTTTCTTATTTTACACGCTATGAAATATTCTTAAGTAGGTGTTTTATTCATCCAAGTAGAATCTATCAGATAAAAGTATGGAATAAATTTATTTCTTTTACAAAACAAGAGTTTTTGTAAATTTAATGCACGCCATAAATATGAAAATTTTAAAAAGAGTGCGAAAGCAAAGGAAGTATTTTTTCATTTGTCTTTTTTTCTTATTTTTCAATCATAATAATTGCTAGACTTTACTGTAAAAAATGTCTGTTGAAATAAAGTGTTTAAATAAAGTAAAAAAAAATGTTTTAAATAAAGTTTTAAAAAAAGCGTTTTGCAGTTTAAATTTAATCTATCCCATATTTATCAAAATTTTTATTGCATTATTTAATTAGTATAAGTGCTTTTTAATCTTCATTTATTAAAGTATTTGAATGCGGCTTAAACTGTGGAAAAATGATATATTTGTAGCAGGTTTTCTTCCCCATTCTAATATCTGTTTTTGTTTTCAATTATAATAATTTCTAGTCATTACTGTGATACAATCTAAAACTATATCTTTGTTAAGTAAGTGTATTATTTCAAATATCTTTCTTTAATTTATTTAATATTCCATATAAAATTATTCTGTATATTAATTCAATCAAATATA
Organism: Maratus speculifer; assembly: GCA_964019185.1. Classification (NCBI taxonomy): domain Eukaryota; kingdom Metazoa; phylum Arthropoda; class Arachnida; order Araneae; family Salticidae; genus Maratus; species Maratus speculifer. The sequence goes on from OZ025291.1 coordinate 119,294,843, forward strand.
TTTCTTGCGCACTGTTTAACGTAGGAATTTTAAACATTTTTATTTTTGTCCTAGAGTGGATCCGAAAAATAATCTATATGATTAAATTACGAAAAGTAATCTATGATTAAATAAAAAATGTGTTATTTTAGGTAAATATTTTCTAGTTCGTTGGCAAAAGGATGACGTGTTAAAGATCAGTAAACCCATGTAAAATATGGCCTTTATTTTAAAAGATTGGCAAATTTGTGATCTTTTGCTTCTTTATGCTTTTCTATCTCGTTCTGTTCAATTACAATAATTGGTAATCATAACTGTCATTATATAATAATGTTATATCTGTTTAAGAGGTTTTACTTTTTTTAAATTATAATTATCAAACAGATTTACATATTATATAAGTCGAGAAAAATTTTATAGTAAGTATAAAAGTCATAAATTCATATTTATAAAACATTTTGTCAAATAATTTTATATGTCTTGAAAATGTATTAAAATGTATAAATATAGTCTAAATCTATATAATATATCGAAATAAAGATAGATTTATTTAATTTTATATTTTAATAAAATATAATTAATGAGGCTTTAGCGAGCTGTATTAATTTGTGGCTATAATTTTGTTTCATTTTATTCAAATGACGGAAGTTTACTATAAAAAAAATAAATAAAAAAAGATTATTACTTAAATCAATGAAAATGTTTAACCTCTTTGCAATAAACATCCATTACAATTTTTTTAATCTTTTTCCACTTAATTGAATAAACGTATGACTGGTACAATTTTGTGCTACGATTTGAAATCTCTATGGTTCTCATAAGATGTGCTCGATTATTACTCATCATAGCCTGTGCGGGGAGTTGCTCCGAAATTGGGCAGTCTATTGAATTCCTGTTCCTGTTCTTATTCCTTTACATAATTTATGAACTATAACTAGACTTTATTTCCAATGAATCCATTCTCATTATTAATAAGGCAATTCAAATACAAGACTAGGCATAAGTTGGCTGTCAACTTGAAATCCCCTCATAGACATTAAGCACTTATTATATAAGACAAAAAATTCAATAAAAAAAGCTCCTCACAGACTTTAAGCACTGATTAAATAAGACAAAAAATTCAATAAGAAATACTTGTAAGGATAATCAACGATTCTAAGACTTATGTGTCTCGTGCACATGACGCTCGTCGTGAAGGTTTAATACTTTAACTGGAATTAATAGGTTTATGCTTAGTTAATAAAATTATATATATATAAAGAACGGACCAATGTCACAAGCTTAAAATTACTTTAAAGGAGAACTAGTCCTTTACATTTTCCTAAAAATGTAAAAATAATCATTTTAAAATATTTTGCTTAAAATTAATGTCGAAATTTGTAGAACATTTAATCGAAGTTTCGTAAAAATTTGACATTTTATAGCCAACAAAGTGCAAATTGCTTTGAGTTCTATTGAAGCTATTGCTGTCACATTGAATGATTCTTATTTACACAAAGAAACATATGACACAAATTTCAAATATTTAATAATCGTATAATTGTAAGCGTATAATTGAGAAATTAAATAATTTTATTTCTTCTATTACATATGTATACAACTTTTTTTTTCTAGAACACGCAACTACATCCGAACCTTAATCAGGATATGAACCCGGGTTATGCAAAGATAAATAGTCGAAAAAAGCTCTTTTACTGCTGCCATTCCCATTCAAGTGATTCGAAGTTGCTATCCTTGAATTATTTCTTTTTCAGTTTGTATCTCTTCAGCATATCAGTATGATAACAGTTCTATAACAACATATATGTTTTTAGTCGAGTCAAATTATCAAAATCAGATTAAAAATTCGGCTAGCATATTTTATATTTTTAAATGTTTATAGAGATGATAATAACAGGAATTAATTATTTTCGAATTAAATATCTCGAGGCTAAACTTTGTAGAATTAAAAAAAAAAAAAAAAAAAAAAAAAAAAAAAAAAAAAAACATGAAATTTTCTGACTTTTTTCTTCTTTTCCTATAATTTGAAGATTATAAAATTTTTCTGTACCATACTTAGTTACAAAAAGAAAGAACATTAAAGTCTTTACAAATTTTATAAGAAAAACATTTTTGTAAATCCATTACGAAGCGCGCTACAACTTTCTGAAAATGACAATTTTTTTTCTAACTTTGTGAAAAAATGAGAAAAACAACATTTGACACCATTTTTTATTAATTTTTAATTAGTTTATATTATAGATATTTGGATGATAGTAATAATGATGATTCACAGCGGTAACATTGTCAAAATATTTAACAATATTTTAATTTATTTCAAATTTAGAGCTTAAATGGAGAACATCAAATGTAGGCATTTACATGAAAGACTTAAAAAAAGACTTACGGTAATATTTTTAATGTATTTAGTAACGTCTGGAGGTCTTCCGGATTGATATGTTCGGTTCATCGAGCTCTGCTTGAGGGGAAAACGAGAAATGGGCTTGTTTTACAACAGCTTTGATCTTCTTTAAGCTTATTGCGACACCATTAACCTAGTCGTTAAAGTAATCGTCAACGCTGTTTCGGTCGATGTATTCCCAGGCATCAGTTTCATCAGTTTCTGGGTAAATAAAGTCGACAACATTTTCGTAGTACCCCGTTACAGTTTGAATTCCTAAGAGGGACTGCTCAGACAAACAAAACTTGTCTGTAGACTATAGTGTCCCTCCCGGTCGCCTTTATAAAGTTCTAAAAAATACATTTTTTCAGCCAGAGGAAAATAGAAAAAAATGCAGACTAAACTCATCCGCTGGGACACAGACTGCACCCTCACGGCAGAAAGCACGAGAGAAAAAAATGAAATGTTCTACATTTTGGTGCGATGCCCGCTGGGGTAATTGTCCGCCCCCCCCCCCCCCCCACACACACACACACTGGAGCGGGTGAAAAGCGTTACAGATTTTACAAAGTGCCGAGCATTTAAAGCTACATTTTATCCATTACTCTTATTATTATTATTATTATTATTATTATTATTATTATTATTAGTAGTAGTAGTAGTAGTAGTAGTAGTAGTAGTAGTAGTAGTAGTAGTAGTAGTAGTAGTAGTAGTAGTAGTAGTAGTAGTAGTAGTAGTAGAATTTCGAGTCAGAGTTGTTCAGGAAACGGATATTTCTATCGTTATTGGTATACAATTTAATTCCCAGTTAGAAATAAAAATATTTACAAATTAAATCCTATTCATGAAATAAAAATATAGACATGATAGATATTTCATTAAGAAAATAAGATCTGAGATTAACTGTTTCAAATGCGAGCCTAGTATATTTTTTTTTAGTTTGAGAAATTTTTTTTTTCAAGACAGCAAAAGTATTTTAAAGTACATTTTTCTGAAGGATAATAAATTGAAGCCACTTTACCGCAGGTAATTATGGCCTTGTTCTCTCGTTGAAAAATGAGTTGAATTTTTGTTTATGTGTATGCTTTCAAGCAAAAAAGAATCAACGGCAAAGATTATCTGAAACGTAATTTAAAAGAGAAGTTTATAACGCTAGTTTGAGAGATTACCAGAGAATTTTTCTCTTGTTTTTTAAGAATTATTTCCAATAGAAGAAAACTAAACTCAAAGAATAAAGAGAGAAAGCATTTTTTCAGATTTCTATGTTACGATGTTTTCAATTCTCGTAGGACAGTGCAGCATTTCTTGCAAAATAACAGCAACAACAAAATCATAATAAAGAAAAAATACAAATTATCACTTTCGTAATAGGTAGCTTAGATTTTAAAAAAGCAACAGGGAGAAAGCTAAAATGCAAGAATTAAGAAAAAAAAATTCATGAATTGGAACTAATTTTTTTGTTGATTGTAATACGTTATAAAACGAAATTTCCCATTAATTTACTCATTTTCACAGAAATTCAACAATCCAATGTAAAATTTACCTGAACATTTTCAATCTAAAGCTGCATTTTTTTCTAATCACAGGGATGTTCTGTCAACTGTGCTGTGTAGTACTTAGTCTATCTTGAAATCGGAAAACGAAATTATTATGCATGTTCTTTACTCCTTAACACTAGAGAGATTCGCGATTAAAAGCTCAAAATTTCTTGAAATTCTCTGCAAAATACGAAAGTTTCTTCAAATAAGAGAAAAAACACCTTCAATCACACGGGTGTACCGGCAACCTCCTTTTAGTAAGTACTACATATTTGAACAAATTTCTTTTTACGAGTACATGACCTACACATATGCTAACTCCAAGGAAAAACTGAACCAAACTAATTCTGCGGTGCTATAACTAGCATTAAGAATCAACACGTACTAAATCTGGACGTAAAGCGACCAATTCTGTTCCCTGGATTATGGGTCCTGAGTCACTACACAGGATAATCTCTGTTCTATAATTCCACTTACGATTTTTTTGTTCTGGACCTGCCGGCTCTTTTTTGTGGTTTTTCGGCGTTCTTAATATTTTATGACTTTAAAAGCAATGTCCTGGATGTTCCGCACAAAGGGGAGAGCATCCTTCAATTTTAATCATATCTGATCTCATAACACATTTTTGAATCCATTGTTGATCATCTCGTTCTTTTATTAAAAACCGCAAATTGGGTAATAAGCGGAGGGGGGGGGGGGGTATGCCTCCCATTTTTAGGGGTGGGGGGTGGTGGGAGGTCATATCTTTTGATAAGCATTCCCACATCCAAAATGACTACTTTTATGATAATTTTAGGAAATCATTTTCATTCGTAAATACAAAAAAAAAAAAAAAAAAAAAAGAAAGAAAGAAAATTATTATTCGTAAAAATATAAAATTTTTACATTTCATTCAGTTACCAAGAAAGTGAAGAATTTCCCATTTTTTTATAAAGCTGAAGAATAATTTGAAAATTGAGCATTTTCAGGCAATTTTTAGGACTTGACAGTTCTAGGAATGCCGTCCTGAGGGAGCGATTGACTGTCGTATTCTAAAATTTAATTTTAAATTTCACATTTTGCGGAGATTTCGCGAAAGATTCTTTGCCTTTATCGAAAAATAGAAAATGTTAATCAACCACATTTCTTCTGAATAAGTTCAGCTGCAAAAAAAATTGCATCTAAACTTAAAAATGACTTCATGGTTATGTCAGAAATGACCTACTTTTGATTTAAGTAGAGTTTTAAAGAGCCAGAAAGATGTCACTGTTTAGTAAGGAGTAAATTTGAAAGATTTTAATATATGTTTCATTTTTTAAGTGTTCTTTAGAAATTTCCGTCATTCAAAGGAAGGGGAGCGGGGAACATGGCAATAATGTTCCGACAGTAGGGCACAATTCTGCTTAATCTGGGCTCCTAATTATACGATTTTGACGTACTTTTTAACGTTCATAATTATATTCTATATTGTTTAACATAGTTCTAGACTTTGCCCCTATAGAAGATTGTTTTTAAGATTGTTTTTAAGAATAAATTATTAATAACTCTCATCAACCTCAGGCGATTGAGCCGATATTATAATAAGTTATATTTGTATATTTCATTTGAAAAAATATTGTGCAGTTTCTTTTAATAAGCGGAACATCAAACCCATCAAATTCCGTTTTTTTCATACATTTTATCTTTTCTTAATCAAACATTTGTTTGAGTTTACAGTCTTACTTAAAGGTTAACTGAAATAATAAAAGAGATGTTACAAGTTGAAAATGTACAGTTTATTTAAAACTTCTTTGTACTTCCAAGCTTTTCCAAGCTTTTTATCAGAGAATATTTTAATAAATACCTGCTATTCATTCATACATATATGAATTTTCACTTCGTTTGAAAATTAGAGAACCAATAATTATTAAATTTTACTTAAATGTGACTAAAATAACAAAAGATATGTTACAAGTTAAGAATATACATTTAATTTTAATTTTAATAATTACACTGTAAAAAAAAATCTGCAAAAATACTAAACCTTTTCTAGGAAACTGGGATTCCAAGAACTTTTCCTGTAACGGTAACAACAAAAATTCAAGTTTCAGAATCGATTACATGAATTTTTTCTGTTATCGTTACATGGAAAGTTCTTGGAATCCCAGTTTCCTAGAAAATGTTTAGTACCTTCACAGATTTTTTTTTGTACAGTGTAGTGGCTCTCTCATTTTCAAAACAAACTGACGTATTTGTATAAATAAAAAGTAATTAATTATTAAAATATTCCCTAATGAAGACTGGAAAAGTTTGAAAGTACAAGGGAGTTTTAAATAAAATATTTGTATTTTTAATTTGTAAAATATATTTTATTATTTTAGTCACCTTATAAGTAAAACAGTGAACTTGTTTAAAGTTCATATGATTTATTTTAAGAATTATTTATGCTTGTTTTAGATCTATTTATGATTTATGTATATGACTTATAAGCTACTAATTTCTGATCCGGATTTTTTATAAAATTTCATCAAACTCTCATTTCTGACAAAAGAAATCTCGTTTGTATAGCTTTTTTTTCTTGCTCCGTTCTTTGCAGCGTGTTAGATTTTAAGGAGATCAAAAATAGATGACGAACACAAAACAAGGAAAATGACAAGAAAATAGGTCTTTGTTTCGGCTCTTTCTTTTTATGTTTTCTGGAATTATTCCAGGAAGATTCGCCCTGATTCGGCTGGAGTGTAATAAACTCGAAGATAATATTTATCATTTTTCTTTCTTCTTCTTTTTTTTAAAATTCATCTTAAACGATAACAATTTTGATTTACTTTAATACAACAGACACAACTACACTCTTTATTTCTGACAAAAACTTTGTTTTGAAGACCTATTTTTAATTTCTTGGTTTTCGATTCAAATTATCAATACTGACCATACAGGGTATTTCAGTGGTGTCCATTGGCTAATTCCTAAGCCAGCAGTCATATACATATAGTTCAAATTACAAAAATGTTTTAAATAATAAGAAGAAGTATTTTAAAAACGATTTGTGTCAATAAAACTGATTTAAGCTAACACCGAAATAGTCAATGTCTTAAATCGCAATTTGGCCATTGGTTCTAAATCAATTTTAAACAAAATAACGATTCAGAGCTAATATCGGAGCATTGATTTATCCACGTTGATGCATCTACTGCTTGCATCTCAAGCTAATATTAAGTCAATTTAGCAGCACCCGATTTAATAACGCATCGCAAGCCTCAATGATCTGCTATTTAAGAAAAAAGCGATTTTTAAAAAGATGATTTAAGAGAAACAAGGCAAGATGTTGTTAAATAGATTTAGCAGAATCCGATTTAGGCCAGCATCGCAAGCCTTAATGCCTTCCAGTTTAAGAAAAAGACAATTTAAGAAAACGATCATTTAACCCTTTCTGGTGCGGAATGAACATGTTTAAAATAATCAACTTACATCAGAATTCATAAACGAATGTATTAAAAAATACGAGCCTGCTTATTTTCGAGTATGTTATAAGAGGGAAATTTTAATTGAATTTTCTGCACTGTAAAAAAAAAAAGGTCGATCTACTAAAAAAACTTTAGTGATTCTTGTAATTACTAAAAAATTTTTAGTAATCTTAGTCGGTTACTAGAAAATCTGTAAGAATCACTAGAAAAATGTTAGTAACGAATAGAGTTAATAGTTTTATATTTTTAATAGCTCTTACTAAAACTCAGCTGGTGTGGCCCTGATAGCATAGTGGTTATAGTAACGGACTTCAGGCTAAAAGGACCCGGGTTCGAAACTTGCCACAGCCAAATGCACCCCGAATGTCTGTAGTGTCTCGTTAATAAAGGAACTATGAAAATCCGATCGGAGCAGTAAGGAATGTTTAGTGCTGCCATCTGTTGCGGTTTTGCCGAAAATCTTCCGCTTCAGAATTTTGGATGCAGCTCGAAGGAAGCTCCTCCGCTTCGGTTGCACGTAATGGTTATTAAAAGTAATTTTGGAGCTATTACTAAAATTTGCTTTGTGGCTCATACTAAAAATTTTTAAGTTAGTTATACAAAAAATTCTTTTGTTCAGTTTACAAAAGAAATGCTTGTTTCACTTGCAAAAAAAAAGTTTGTAATGGTTACTAAAAAATTCTGTGGAATACAAATTTACTAAGAAATTTTTAGTAACCTCTTGAATTTTTTTTTACAGTGTGGGAGTCTGGTAAAATAAGAATTAGGTGCTTTTTTTAAGGATACCGCCATTAAAGTGTTAAGAAAAACAACCTGGTGATAAATCGATTTAGCAGGATCCGACTTAATAGAGGGGAAAATTAACGGTCGTCCCTAGCCATAGGTTGTGAAAAGGACAATTAAGATATCTAAAATCGATTGCAACCGTCAGTTCTGGGCCGACGTCTGGGGGTCATGATCGGTGAAAATATACGAAAATTTTCCGGAAGTGCTTTCCTCCGGACGGCTGCAATAGGTAGCTTTTTACTTTTTGTAATGAAAGCTACCTAAAATTATAAACATACATTCATTTAATAGATGTTATAAAAACATAAATGTAACAACAACGACAACAACAACAAAAAAAAAAAAAAAAACAGAACATAAAAAAAGTTTATTCCAATAGTATATAAAAGCAACCCCAACGACCACATTAAAACATTTATCATAAAAAAAACCTCGCCAAAAAAAAGGGGGAACAGGATATGGAACTCTTCCCAAATCATGAGTAAAAGTAATATGATACAATGCTTGTATTAGCTTACATTTAAGGGAGACCAAACTAGTTGCCAAGAGCGGCTGGTATTTTAAGATTATATTTTCACACTAATCTTATATAGTGCCAACGGTATGAAAATAATCAGAAATTTGAGTAATGTAATCTTTCAATTCTTCTCCATCCGCTGTATGAATGTCAGCATTTATGTTAAACATATTTTATTATAATCTAAAAGTTAAAATGAAATAAAATTGCACCTTATTTTTCATACCTTACCATTTTTTTAAATTAATTTTGTCATGGTAAATAAACAGTTAAATGCATCATTGAATCTGCTTCTGTTTTTCTTAAGATTTTTTTTATTATGTATTTTTAAAAGTATGTAGGAGCATGTTGTTATCAATAAGATGATATTACCTGTGCTAGAAGAGGTTGCTCCCCACTCCTCCTTATATAGTTTAGATTGTAGTGGCCATAAAAAGTCAGACAAAACAAAACAAAACAAAACTTGTTTTCATATATTTTTTTAAAGAAAAAATTTAAAAAATATATTATAATAGGTCACTAGTTTAAAAAAAAAAAAAAAAAATCAAGCAATTTTTGAGGCATTCAAAGTTTTTATTATGTTTGTGTGTGTGTAAAATATACCTCTTTTCACATGCATCTGAAAAATCAAAAACTAATTATACTAAATAATGCACGATGGGGGAAGAGGCTGCATAAACACCGTATTTTGTTACAAAAATTTAAAAGATAGGCTTCTATATTCCAGAGGGTAAAATCCATGTTAAACCGTGATATAGCACTAAATCGAAAGGTTAAATGGGTTGTAAATTGATTTAATAAATTTCTACATTGCCCAGCCCTAAAAAATCTCTAAATCAACGAAAAATTAATCAAATACTTAAGATAACAAACATTTATTTAGGAATTGGAAAAAATAATTTTATATTTATGATAACACACAGTATACATAGCATACTAATATATAGTATACTAAGTTTAATTGCTAAAAGGCTTAAATTAAAATTTTAAGACAGTAAAACATATTTATCCAACTGTTTACAGATTTCGACTTTACTCGACACAAATAAATAAAAAAATATACACTATATTGCCATTGATTATTGGACACTTGCGATTTTAGACATTTTACTAAATATCTAGAAAAATACATGAGGAATCATCTCGAAACTCTTAGTGTATAAATATAATTGTATACGCCATACATCGCCGTAAAGATTTTTTACCGAAACTCCATAGGGGACCGTCAACAAATTAAAAAATAATGAATATCTTTTGAATAACCCTGTCAAAACTAATGTATCAAAAGTGCTCAAACTCTAGATTATGATTGAATGCCTTATTGTAATACACTGTGTTCATTTTTATGCAAATAGCATGCATACTCGCAGAGTAATTAAGGTTTTTATAAAAATGGTCCCAAATTTTTCCAAGTTTTTTCCTTATAATTTTCAGAGTTCTTAATATAAAATAATATTTTTTTCAGAAAATAGGACAAACAACATTGCAGACAGTACCCTGTAATCAGAATTAAAAAATAATAAAAATTTTATGAAAAATGAGTAGGTTTACTAAATAATTTTTTACTGCGCATGCGTCAAAGATATCAAAATTTCATTTGCATATTATGTTAGCTAAATGTATAGAGTCTTTTTTGTAAAAGTCTCAAAATCATAGCTGGAAAATTATGAAAGTAATCATCTATAGAAAAAGGACAAAATCCGTTGTTTCCAAAATGAAGCAAAAAAATGAGGGATTTTATCCAAATGTAGTAGTACATCCCGTATTGTGTATTCTATATTGACACTAATCAATGAATGGATACAACCCCTCTTGTTTTTGCTTCATTTTGAGAATAACGGATTTTCAACTAATTCAATTGACGATTATTTTCAGAATTTTCAATTTATGATTTTGTGACTTTCACAAAAGTTGCTGTATACATTTAACTAACATAATATGCAAATGAAATTTTGATATCATTGACGCATGCGCAGTAAAAAATTATTTAGTAAACCTACTCATTTTGTACAAAATTTTCATTATTTTTTAATTCTGATTACAAGGTACTGTGTGCAATGTTGTTTGTCATATATTCTGAAAAAAATATTATTTTATATTAAGAACTCTGAAAATTATAAGGAAAAAACTTGGAAAAAATTGGGACCATTTTTATAAAAACCTTAATTACTCTGCGAGTATGCATGCTATTTGCATAAAAATGAACAAGGCGTATTACAATAAGGCATTCAATCATAATCTAGAGTTTGAGCGCTTTTGCTACATTAGTTTTGACAGGGTTATTCAAAAGACATTCATTATTTTTTAATTTGTTGACGGTCCCCTATGGAGTTTCGATAAAAAATATTCACGACGATGTATGGCGTATACTATTATATTTATACACTAAGAGTTTCGAGATGATTCCTCAGGTATTTTTCTAGATATTTAGTAAAATGTCTAAAATCGCAAGTGTCCAATAATCAATGGCAATATAGTGTATGAAAAACTACATTCTATGAAATGCCGCCATATAAATTTTCACAGACTCTTTCATACTATGCACCTTCTTTTTAGGTGCGTTCGTAATTATATAAATACGTAGCACCTATAGTTGTCATTCAGTCCGTCCGTCTGTCCGTCTGTCTGTCTGTCCGCATATAACAACGCAAAAACTACCCAACCGAATCTTTTGAAATTTAAAATATAAAATTATTAATAATTTTGTCGAGTCATTTGAAATTTTATGAGAATCGGATGGATAGATCAATTACAGGTACGATCAAAATATTCCGTTACATTACGGTCATTGGGGGAAAATGTTGCAAATGCATTTTAATCGTTTGAAATTTAAATTACATACTTATTACATAATTTTGTCAAGTTATTTCAATTTTTTTTGAAAATAGGATGCATAGATCAAATACAGGGACAATCAAAAGTACTCCGTTACATTACAGTCAATGGAAAAAAAAGTTTCAAATGCATTTTAATAGTATTACACTCATTCGAACATAATAATATTGATATGCATCATAAAGTACCTATTAGAATATAGATTTTGCATAATCTGTTGTGCAAAGAACTTTTGTTATTGATTTACAAGGCCCCACAAATGTATTCCATTACATAATGAGTATAGAGATAACATTGTTTGTTGCGCATTTTAATTGTAATTAACTATTTACAATTTTATGAGAATGATATTTTTAAAACTTCATTATCGTACGAACGCACCTCATTTGCTACGCTTCACGTGTAATTTCCAACTTGTTTAATTTTAGTTAGATGTTTATTTTTATTTTGTAACTATAGTAATTTTTGTGAATCAAGCCATAATTTGTGTAAGTAGAATGATGCTGCATCGTTTTATAATGAATTTTTGCGTACTACAAACTTTATGGTACCTCTTATAATGGATGAATTGATGGATAGTATGTTGTAAAAGAAAAAAATTCTGTAATTTTACAGATGTAAAGTTACAGTAATCTGTATAGTTACTAAATTTTTATTTGTACGCTATACAAAAAAATATATATATACATCTACATAATTAGTTTTTGAAAAACTACAGAAATCTGTAAATTTACAAATGAGTCTACTAAACTTTCAGTAATCTCACTAAAATTTTACCTGTAACCTTTATTACAATTACATAAAATGTTCTAAGCATTCCTGTTTTTTAAAAGATTCTCAGTAACTATACAAATTTTTTTTTATTTAAGGGGCAAAAATGCATCAGCTGTATGAATTTTTGCTGTTTCCGAAACCCAATTTCCAAGAAAAAAATCGTAACTTTACAGTATTTTATCTTATTTTATTTTACAGTCTCTAGACTCTAGAAAATTATCTTATCTTTATTGAAATTTATTTGGATGGCTTTTTCTTGATACATATGTGTGATGTTATTTTATAGATGAAAATTCACACTTAATTTGAGCAGTCAAAGCCTTTTCATGTTGCTGTTTGAACATGATATTGATATACTGTACTAAACTTTCTATAAAAGAAAAAGTTCTGGCATTTTCTACGATGTATTTATGTTACATACGATAAAATTTGTATTTAAAATTTTTTGCCACGAGAGAAAATTTTGAAATATAGTTCACTCGGTAAATGGCGCTCATAGAAAAAAAAACTTCATTTAAAAAATCATACTTAAAGCTATTTTATTTTTAAAAGTAAAACTATACATTTTTGAAATTGTTTTTTTTAATAAATATCTTTGTCAGAACAAAAAAGTTTTTTTTCAATATTATTTCTAATATAAATATGGCTAAATTTTGTTTATCGTTTATTTAAAAAATTAAACAAAATTTAAAAAACCATTTACATATAAAACATTACACACTAAAAAAATTATAAATATTTTTATACATACATGTACATTTTAAGAAATATATATATATATATATATACTGAAATGTGCTTCAACAAACGGTTAATGTTATATCTATACTAATAAAATAACAAATCGCTCTGTCTGCATGTGTGTGTGTGTGTGTGTGTGTGTGTGTGTGTGTGTGTGTGTGTGTGTGTCTGCGATGGCTAGCAAAATCTATGGGACGTACGAAGCTCAAAATTTTTATGAGAGTAGCCCAATATCTCTCCTGATGCACCTGAGCTTCAGAATTTCGAAATTCTATTTATTAACTGAGTAATTAATTAAATTCCAAAGATCACTCTCATAAAAAATCGCCTTTTTTCTTCTTTTTTTCTCTTCATTCAGTTATGGTTGGTTGGTTGCATAAAATTTTCGCATAAATAATTAAAAAAGCTGGGAATAGACCTTTAAAATTCATAGACTGGCAAACTGTCAGTTTAAATGATGATTTTTTATCACAGCGGTTGTAAACCATGGAGGAAAAAGATAGGTGGTGGTGAAGTGAACCGAAAAAAGGGTTGCAATATTAAATCATTTATCGCTCAAATTTTAATGTCCCAAACAAAAGCATGTGGAAGTGATTTTGTATTAATAAGACGAATTGAAAGAAATGAATTACAGCCGAAGCGTATTTTATGAAGAAATAGTAATTTTTTAAAATGGTCTTTTTTCTATTATATTATTTATTTTTAAAAAAATGTTTGCTTTTAAAATAATTGAAATTGATAAATTCGAAATAATTAAATGTCAAAATAAAATAAAATAAAATATTGAAAACATTTGATTTGAACTAAAAATTGTATTACTAAAAGGTTTCTTTTTTTTCAGAACTTTTTAATACTTTATAACGTAGATGAAAATATGGTTTTAATATAACAACATATTAATAACTCTATATCAATATATAAAATATATTTATGAAAACATTCTTTTAAAATCATGCGCGAAAACTTAAATAACAAATATTAGTCTAAAATCTAGATTTCAGAGTGCAGACGATTTTAAGACATTAACGAAAGAATGCTAACTTTTCAAGCAAAATCTTAAATGATGCTTCTATATTGATATTTCAAAGTGACGGCTAGGTTACATTTATGTTATATTTAAGTTACGGTAGGGTAATGTTAAGTCGCAGTTAGGTTACAGACAGATTATGGTTATGGTACAAAAGTTTACGGTTAGGAATTTGTCCACAGAGTCAACATTACGCATGCTTTGATTAAAAATATACACTTTTGTTAAATGGCTCTGAAATTATAATACTATATACCAATCTTTTATCATCGCGTATCGATTCATTCAAGGTATAGTCGGATTTAAGAATGATATAATTAGTTTGAAATTCAAAATATTTCACTTGGGATTTCTATGTGAAAAAAATAATTAGTTACGTGATTTAACAGTGATTTTTACGGGTAAATATCAACACTTTAACACGAAACTAACGCAATCGTTGGATACATGTTCCCTCCCGTGTTTCTCATTGCTCATTTTAAGTATTTTTAGAGCTTAATATTAGTTGTTGTTTTTAAAACCGATTTTTCACAAAGTCAGCTGCAACGTATTTCAGACAATGCATTTCTGCATGCTTCCAGTTATTGATAAAATCATACAAATTTCAAGTTCGTTTAATATTGTTAATACGGACCCGGGCAACGCCGGGCGGGTCAGCTAGTATACTAATAAAAGAACAAAACGCTCTGTCTGTGTGTGTGTCTGCGATGGCTAGCAAAATCTACAGCACGTACAAAGCTCAAAATTTTTTTGAGAGTAGCCCAATATCTCTCCTGATGCACCTGAGCTTCAGAATTTCAAAATTCCAATTATTAACTGAGTAATTAATTAAAATCAAGAGGTCACTCTCATAAAAAATCATCTTTTTCCCAATTTTTTTCTCTTTCATTTGTTTACGGTTGGTTGGTTGTGTAAAAATTTTCGCAGAAGTAATAAGAAAGCTGAGACAGAATTAAAGAATCCCATGGAGGAATAAGATAAGTGGAGGTGAAGTAAGCTCAAAAAAGGTTTGCGATATGAAACCATTTATCGCTCAAATTTAATGTGGCAAACAAAAGGACGTGGAAGAGATTTTGTATTATAAGACGAATTGAAAGAAATGAATTACAGTTGAAGCATATTTCAAGAGGAAATAGCAAATTTTTAAAATAGTCTTCGTTCTATTATTATTTATTAGAATAAATATTCGCTTTTAAAATGAAGGAAATTGGAAAATTAGCAATAATTATATATCAAATTAAAATTAAATAAGATATTGAAAACATTTGATACGAATTAAAAATTGTATAACTAAAAGTTTCCTTCATTAATGTAATTTTCAATACTTTATAACGTAGATAAAAAATGTTTATGACTTAATAATTGCATGTAAATAAATATTTAAAATATAATGATGAAAACATTCTTTTAAAATCATGTATGAAAACTTAAGTAATAAATATTAATCTAAAATATAAATTTCTGACTGCAGACGATTTTAATGTACTAACAAAATAATGTTATATTTTCAAGCAAAACGTTAAAATAATTTTCTATATTGATATTTAAAACACATATGATAAAATAATTAATAAATTTTTACCGGTGAAGCGATAAATTAGTTCTTTTTTTAAAAACGAGAGAAAAAAAAATACAGGTTTAAACCTGTTTCAATTGATAGCGAAATTTTAAAATGGAGGGCCAAAATCACAGTCCGGTGAAATCCAAATACCTCATTGGTCATTGAGCCGCGTCCTTTTCAGGGAACAATCTCTTAGCAGTTGGGTAAATGTTGTCATACTCCTTTTTCCGAGAAAAAATCGTAGCGGCAGTTTTGAAGTAAATCTTATGTCTTTTCATTTATAATCTAAATTTTTCACTCTCATTTTATAAAATGGCATCAAAATATCTTAATTGAGTTAATTTCGATGGTTTATCTTAAATAAGAACAGACGGTAACAATCGCTTAAAAAATACTTTCCCCCTCACCTTTTTCAAATGGAGAAACATGTTCGTGATTTTCACCCTTACCACACGACCAATGGGGTGGCTGGATTTCACTTGACTGTGATTTTGGCCCTTCATTTTAAAATTTCGCCAATGGACCATATTCTCCCTTTTGGTTCGAGGCTACAAGAATTCGTCTGTTTGGGAATAACATTCTTAATCGCGCCATTTAAAAGCATTGTGATTAGAAAATTTATGCTTATATTTTATTTTTATATGAAGTTTTAGACTTTTTCAGGGACATGTATGAGTTATATATGAATTTTTTTCTCTATTTTAAAGCAATTGCATTCATCTTTTTCATTTTATTTATAAAATAAAAATTTTAAATTTTAATTAATAAGCAAATATTGATTTTTATTAGTATGTATATAAATATTTATCGAAAATTATTCGTACAGAATAAATTTGCATTATTTTACACATGCATTTATCTGTTTTTTAGGCTTCATCAAATGATGAAAAAACGAAACAAACTCGCTAGCAGCCGCTTTTTTACCCACATGATTCCCACTGTGACGTCACGAGAATACTGTCCATTGATAGGCGTGTCAAAGCACGTGCTTTTGTTGGTACTTAATTGGACTTAATGTAGGGTTACATCTTAAGCATCATCTCCAGAGATAATACCTCCACTCTATTAATTTCTTTTTACTCTATAAAAGAAACCAATTTGAGATTTTGACATTTCAAAAGTGACTGTTTTTTTCCCAAAGACCTTTAAAATTCATACACTGGCAAAATGTCAGTTTAACTTAGGATTTTTGAACATAGCTATTACGTCAGATCGTTGGTACTTCGTACATTAGAATGTATTTGTGGTTGGCTATGTTGCAGTTAATATATGTATATGTATATATGAGGCTTTTTTAGCAGTTTTTTTAAATCATTGATTAAATTTGAATGCATTTATTTAAGTTAAAATTTTATTAAGACTTTAATTTGTTTTTAAAACAAAAATGAAATGGCTCTTTGACGTACAATTGTTCGAATAGGCAGACGATTTATACACAGTAATAAATTATCAAATAGCAAAATAAATTATATATAAAAAATAGTCACTAAAAGAATAGTAGCAAAACATAATGTTTAGGCGTATTAACACATAACCCGATCCCAACCAGAAAAAAACAGACTATATTCCGATCCAAGCAAGACAAAAATTTCATGAGCATAAACGCGACCCGAACCTAAAAATTCCATTTGAAAAAAAAAACTATGGATTTGATATTTGACCCGAATCAAATCTGAATCCTACAAAAATATTCAAATGAAGCATACCCCAATTCGATCAAAGAAAAATAATGTTCGTGTATATGCAACCCGACCGGAACCTAAAATTTTTCTCTGAAAAAACCCAAAAAATGACCAGAACGAAACCTGAAATCGATAAAAATATTCCAAAGAACTATAACCTGATAAGAGCAAGACAAAAAAAACTTCCATGACATAAACCTGACTCGAACCTAAAAAATTCCATTTGAAAAAAAGCCTGAAGTTTTATGCAAACTACATCTGAATCCGATCAAAATATTCGAAAGAACCATAACCGGATTCGAATAAGAGAAAATAATTTTCGTAGACATGAAACCGATCGGAACCTAAAATTCCATTTGAAAAAAATACCTGAAATTTGAATCGACAAAAATATTCCACAGAACCATACCCGGACCTGAACAAGACAAAAAAATTTCCATGAACATGAACCCAATCCGAACCTAAAAAATGAACTAAATCTGAATCTGACAAAAATATTCCAGAGAAGCATATCCTTATTCGAACAATGCAGAATAATTTCCGTTGATGCGCAACCAAACCTGAACCTAAAAATTCCATTAAAAAGTCGAAATCTGAATTGAATGACATCTGAACCCGAAAAAAATATTCCAAAGAACCAAAACCCGATCCGAGCAAGACAAAATAATTTCCCTAGACATGAATCCAACCAGAACCTTAAAAATCAATTTAAAAAAAATACCTGAAATCTGAATCGAACCAAATCTGAATCCGACGAAAATAGTCCAAATAACTATAACCGGATACGAACAAGACAATATAATTTCCATGGACATAATCCCCATTCCAAACCAAAAAATTTATAAATAAAAGAAAAAAAAAATCCCGAAATTTGAACCAAACTTAATCTGAACCTAACAAAAATATTTCAGTGAAGTATAACCTCATTGGAACTAGGTACAATAATTTCCATATAAGTACAACCCGACCCGAACTTAAAAATCCCATTTGAAGGGAAAAAAAACCCCCACGAAATCTGAATTGAACCGAATCTAAACTGAACACAAATATTCCAAACAATCATAACCGTATCCGAAGAAGACAAAATAATTTCCATGAACATGAAT
Source organism: Maratus speculifer (assembly GCA_964019185.1). Taxonomy (NCBI): domain Eukaryota; kingdom Metazoa; phylum Arthropoda; class Arachnida; order Araneae; family Salticidae; genus Maratus; species Maratus speculifer. Next base: position 119,313,191 of record OZ025291.1, read on the forward strand.
CCAATCCGAACCTAAAATTCGGATGTTCTACAAAACATAATGCGCTCCGTAGCGGTGGAAAATGAAACTAAGTACTTAGCGCGAGATGGTTAAAATATTTCGTTTATAGTTAATGTTAAATTAGAACTTGGTTACGGTTAGATAACAGTTAGGTTGCAATTACGTTCCGGTGACCCTTTTGTTATTTTATTTTCCGGTTAGGTTACAGTTAGGTCATGGTTAAGTTACAGTTAGGTTAAGGTTAAGTTGCGGTTAGGTTGTGGTTAGATTATGGGTAGGTTATGATTAGGTGACGGCCAAGTTACATTTATGGTATATTTAACTTGCAGTTAGGTTACTGTTAAGATACAGCTAAGTTACAGACAAGTTATGATTCCGATACAATTAGGTTACGGTTAGGATTTTGTTCATAGAATGAACATTACGCATGTTTGATAAAAAATATACACCTATTTTTGTAAAATGGCTCTGAATTTATAATATTATATACTAACCTTTTAGCGAATCATCGAGAATCGATTTCATTCACGGTATAGTCAGATTTAAGAGTGATATATAATTAGTTTGAAATTCAAAATATTTCACTTGGGATATCTATGTGAAAAAAGTATTTAATTAAGTCACTTAACAGTAATTTTAAGGATAAATATCAACACGAAATCGTTGGACACATATTCCCTCCTGCGTTTCCCATTGCAGTCATTTTAGGTATTTTTGCAGCTAAATATTAGTTTTTTTTAAAAACCAATTTTTGACACAGTCAGGGGGCACGTATTTAATATAATGTACACTGTAAAAAATTGGACCCTTTTGCTGTATCATCACTCCCCCGCTTTTATAGAATATATCTCTTTTGACCTATGACAATGCTCCAAAATAGGCTGAAGTAATCATTTTCTATAAAAGCGGTGGAGTGACGATGCAGCAAAAGGGTCAAATTCTTAACAGTGTATTAACACATATTTTGAGTTGAAGATAAAATCATAAAAATTTCAAGTTCGTTTAACATTATTATAACGGACCCGGGCAACGCCGGGCGGGTCAGCTAGTTTTATTATAATCTTAGACAAAAGCACTAAACAATTGCAACGAATCTCCTAGAATCCAAATTCCATTTTACTTCTAATGTGATGTTTGTTTAAGCTTACATCTTCTAATTGAAGTGTAAACACATCATCAATTCCTCTTCAGTAAATTTACTTTATTCTCTGTGGAGGATTTTGCTTTTTAACAATAATAATTAAGTAAAGTTATTAAGATCTTTGCCTGTATGAGAAATGGATTGAATAAACTCTAATTATAATGTAATTAAAAATATTACACATACCAAATTGCGTAAGTATGTGTGCGTGGGTGGAGCAAGGGGTACAAGTTGGAGCGGAAAAATAAAGGTCACACAAAAGTTATTTTTGTGTTAAAGTTTAAATAATAATTCAAAATAGTTTTTTTGGTAATATTATTGGGCTTTGTTTGGGGAGTGGTTGCGTAATTATTTATTTCATAAAAAGAAATTTATATTCTTTCTTGGTATTCATTAAAACAACAGTGTCCGGTAATGTTGAGTCAGATGCAGTTTTTCTGAGCATTCATGAACATCAAAATAAAAGGAAATAAATTAACGTAATCCGTATTTAAGTACTGGCTGCGAAATACCTTTAGATGCTTTAAAAATTAGAAAATTTTGTAAAGATAGAGGCATATTGAAATATAATTATATCAGTCTGATTCACCACCCCGAAAAGAATCCTTGAAATACTTTTCATATATATATTCATATATGCAGGGTGTCCGAAAAGTTGGGACACGGTAGAATAACTCGAGAAATATATATCAGATTGAAAAACAAAAATATACGTATTAAATATTTTTGAATAAGCTACTCAGTGATACTAATTTTACACCCGCAACCGACCCCCTCGGGGTCAAAGGGGGTCCAGCTTTGAAATGTTAAATTATAACCCTCATTTTTATTGCAGGTTCGGAATCTACAGACAAAAAATACGTAACTTTTGTATTTAATGTTTATTTCAAATCCTCCTTGATCACATTGTAATCGGGCATAATCGGCAGGTGCATATTTCGGTTTTCCCAACCGTGTTTCGCCTTCTCGAAGCCTGATTGGTCAAAACTTTTGACGTCAAATTCCCCGACTTTTGCAGGAATACCGTTTCTCAAAAACCGTGAGTGGCGATTATTTTGATGGTGCTATAGTCTTTTACATGATTTTCTCTACAAAATGTCATTGTAATTTATTATATTAGTTTTCTTTTCCGATTTTTATTTTATCCTGACAAACATTTCAAATAAAAACTTGCGTATTTCAAAATTTTAACGTATAAATAAGCACCCCCCCTCCTTAATTGAAAAAGGATAATCTTCATTATTTGGGGGCGGGATGTGTGCATATTATGCATTTCATTGGATTCTGCTTTAAAAAAAAAAAAAAAAAAAAAAAAAAAAATCATCTAATACAGCTCATAAGGGTGTATTTTCTTTCGAATTATTACTATAGAAAAATATAAGACAAAATATTAAAAAATAAACATATGAAATCTTTTTATTCTGGCTGTGCAACGAATGAAGGAGCATCGTAAATTCGGGGTACTTATAGGTCCCGTTATTTTCCAAATTAATTTTTTTTTTATAAAATAAATAAAGCTACTTCAAACACCCGTATTTTTCCCTTTTTTATACAATGATTTTCAATAAGAAAAATTTCCTGTTCTAGAAATTCTAGGATACGTACAAACCCTTAAATTCTAGGTGGGGGTGGGATTAAAGGTTTTCATGTTTCATTAATTGCTGCAACTTCAAAATAACAAGTAGGGTAGGCAATTTTTCAATAGTTCTTAGAGATATATCATAATTTTTAGTAAATTAATATATTTTTTTAAATTTTAAATAGTTTTCATAAATTTAACCATTTTACTGATCAATATTTTAGCAAAAGCTTTCAAGTAATTCCTATTTTTTCATGTCTTTTACAGAATTTTTAATCTTTTATCACCGGTATTTTGAAACAGAAATTTTTGGCAAATTGAATCAGAATAATGTTTGGATTAAATAGTGAAAATTTTTACTGGTAAGTATAATAAATAATGAATGGAATATGGATGCTCGTTCATGATATGGGCAAATCATGATTGGCAAAAACACATTGCTCTTATGAGATACGTCCAAATCAGGGAAACGGTTAATCAATAGAAAAAAATTAGTATTTTAATCTTTTTAATCTAAAATATATTCCTTAGTACTTTCGGGACTTGTGGTGCATATGTGCATCATCAAAAAGTGCATGTGTAATTTATTTTTGGCACTATTAATAAATAAAAATTATTAGCTGTTTATTATTATTATTATTATTACTATTATTATTATTAATTAGAATATTTGTTGGTAATTCATAAGTAAAGGAAATTGTTAAAAAAACACGGTGCATTCAAAAAAGAAAAAAAATGTGAAAGTGATGCGGTCTCGGAAAACTTTAGACGAAATGATTATTTGTTGACGGAGACGACCTATTAGTTTTTATAACAGGACATGAGTGTAGAAAATTATTTAATTATTCATTATAGCGATAAAATAACAAATATGACAAAATACAGAGTGAAAGAAAAATCGGAAAACGGTCGAATAATTCGCGAAATTATAGATTGAAAAAAAGTATTAAATAAAAAAAAAATAATAATAATAAATAAAAATGGTGCGATTACCTTTTGATGATGCACATATGCACCAAAAGTCCCGAAAGTACTAAGGAATTAAAATATATTTTAGATTAAAAAGATTAAAATACCAATTTTTTTCTATTGATTAATCGTTTCCCTGATTTGGACGTATTTCATAAGAGCAACGCGTTTTTGCCAATCATGATTTATCCATATCACGTAGGGGGAACTGGGGCACATTGATACAGATTTTTTTAAAAATTTTTTTGGTGTCCAGAAAGCAGAAATTTGAAGTTATTTTTCCATGTGGTGTCAGCAAAACTTGTGTAGTGTGTTATAAAAATGTACAATCGTTGTTTTATGTATTATTTTTGCATGTAATTTTAAAAAAATCAAAAAAAGTCATTTGTATCATTGTGCCCCATCCGCGGGGCAGATTGATACACCTCATGAGACACTTTGATACGTTTGGAAAAATGAAGCCAAAATAACACCAATGCATATTTTTCATAGAAAAATAGTTAGCAAACCATTTTATATTTATATATAGAAATTCAAATCGCACACAATTTATTTGTAAGCAATATTAAATCAATCAAAATTAAATGTATAATGACCTGATGTTCTGGCTGTCCCTTGTCTGATTGTTGGCTGTGGTAACTTTGTCATATCTGGCACTTTAACCCTAGCATTATCTTCTTTCTTAGGAAAGGTGAAAAAATTACCAGGTTTTCTGTTTATAAACAAAAAAAAGGATAATTATATTAAAAATTATGTTTATAATATAATTATCCTGCGCTGTTCTGCAGCTTGTTTCTCTTAGTTAACATTTCTCATGTCGAAAATACTTTTTTCTGTGGAGAATCGATATAAATTTCAGATTTTCCAGGCTGCCGTCCTTTTCTTTTGTTAATTCTACTAGTACTAAATGTTGAGTAAGTTCGTACGTCTTCTGTTTGCAAAAATACTATAAAATGTTCCAATATAAAGAAATTAGAGCTATTTCACTTCAATAAAAACTAATATTAGAAATTTTTGGCGAAAATGGTTGGATTAAGTAGTATATTGTAAAAAAAAAAATAATAAAAGATAATGAAAAAATGAATTAGAAAAGGATTTAGGTTGTATCAATGTGCCCCAACATGGACTGTATCAATGTGCCCCATACAGCCATTTTGAATAAAATGAGTCTCAAATCCAACACTTCATAATTTATCTAATAATAAATAATGAGGAGCTGATAAAGAGTAGCTTTACTTGCTAGGGAGAGTATTCTTTTCGGATGAAAAATACTGGAACAGTTGTATAATACCATTTCAATTGTACAACTCAAATTTACTTTTGACCTACAAAAACAATTAATCGCCCCTCCCATTTCATCAAACTACTGAATCATTCCAAAACTTTCTGTATGTAGTTGAGTGTGCTAGTATCACCTTTTGGAGCTGTTGTGAAACTTCCTGTAATGACTCTGTGTGTAGTACAGGGGGTGTATCAATGTGCCCCAGTTCCCCCTACAGGCATCCATATTCCATTCATAATTTATTATTCTCACTAGTAAATTTTGCGTTAATTGATCCGAACATTATTCTGATTCAATTTGGCAAAAAATTCTGTTTCGAAATACCGGCGATAAAATATTAAAAATTCTGAAAAAGACTTGAAAAAATAGGAATTATTTGAAAGCTTTTGCTAAAATATTGATCAGTAAAGTGGTTAAATTTATGAAAAACAATTTAAAATTTTAAAGAATATGTACATTTACTAAAAATTATGATATATCTCTAAGAACTATTTAAAATTTTTCTGCCCTATTTGTTATTTTGAAGTTGCAGCAATTAATCAAACATGAAAACCTTTAATCCTACCCCCACCTGAAAATTAAGGGTTCGTACGTATCCTGGACTTTCTAGAACAGGAAAATTTTCTTGTTGAAAATCACTGGTTAAAAAAGGAAAAAATACGAGTATTTGAAGTAGCTTTATTTATTTTATAAAAAAAAAAATATATATATTGATATTTCACTTGGAAAATAACGGGACCTATAAGTACCCTGAATTTACGATACTCCTTCATTCGTTGCACAGCGAGGATAAAAAGATTTCATACGTTTATTTTTTAATATTTTGTCTTATATTTTTCTATAGTAATAATTTAAAAAATACACCCTTATCAACCGTATTAGGGGATTTTTTTAATCAGCAGAATCCATTAAAACGGATAATATACATACATCCCGCCTCCAAATAATGAAAATTATCCTTTTCAATTCAAGAGGGGAGGTGCTTATTTACACGCTAAAAGTTCGAAATACGCAAGTGTTTAGTTAGAAATGTTTGTCAGGATAAAATAAAAATCGGAATAGAAAGCTTATATAATATATTTCAATGATGTTTGTAGAGAAAATCATATAAAAGACTACAGGCCGTCGAAATAATCACCACTCGCGGTTTTCGAGATACGGTATTTTTGCAAAAGACGGGGAATTTGACGTCAAAAGTTCTGGCCAATCAAGCTTCAAGAATGCGAAACACGGTTGGGAAAACTGAAATATGTATCTGCCGATTATGCCCGATTATACCGTGATCAAGGAGGATTTGAAATAAACATTAGATATAAAAATTAGGTATTTTTGTCTGTAGATTCCGAATCTGCAATAAAAAATGGGGGGTTATAATTTAAGATTTCAAAATTAGACCCTATTTGACTCCCAGGAGGTCAGTTGCGGGGGTCAAATTTAGTATCACTGAGTAGCTTATTTAAAAATATTTAATATGTATATTTTTGTTTTTCAATCTGATATATATTTCACAAATTATTCGACCGTTTCCAAACTTTTCGGACACCCTGTATGTATATACATATATTGCTAAAAAAAATTTAGCTATTGATGCTATTAAAAAATATATATAAGATACCATAAATAGGAAAAAATTCATAATGAATAACTAAAATGAAAAGATACCTTCTTATCAAATATCAAGATCTACATACTCTCATAATTACTTGCGCTTACGCAGCATGATAATTCGAATGCTATATTTAACACTAATGCTAATAATGGTAGTGGCAAACCATTAATTGTATTACAATATATGAACCATTGAATTTAATAAAAAATTACCACATCGAAACATGGGGAATAAATAAATAAATAAATGAATACCAATGGAATTTGTAGAACCAAAGCAGAATTGTCAAGCCCGAAATACTTTGGATCTACAAATGAAGTGTGTGTTTTCATCTTCGTATTAGCCATGAAAAAGCAAAATAATACAAATTTGGGGCTACCAACACACGTGTATGTGTGTGTAAAACGCTGCTCTAAAATATTTACTAGGATTATTCAATCGTAGTAGTAGCAATCATATAGCACATGCTGGTAAGCCAAAAAATGAATTTCCTTGGAATGTAGCCTACTCAAATCAACATAGGCGATATTTTTTAAAAAAGAAATTTATTCGTGCTTCACATCACAGTCAATAATTTCACTAATACTTCGGTTTTAAACTTCGTACGACCATAAAATACCGCCATGATAAAACAGAAAGATGTTATTACAACAATAAAATTTCATCTATTAAAGACTTTTAATCACCAGACGACAGAGTAATGTTTAGCAGTTGAAAAGATGTTGAATTCTACTTCTCAAATCAAAGTAATCACGCTGTACACTGAAATACGCACGACTACAGGATTTTACGGTAATCTTTTGCATTACCAATTAACTTTTTAGAAAGTGCGAATTTGATCAATATAAACATTTTAAACAGGAAAAAAAATAATAATTCTTCCAGTCGCTCGGAATAATATGTGACGCAAGCTGGCTCTAGAGTCACTCGTAGGGAACTGTGTGTAATCGAATGATTTTTTAAAAGATAAATAAAGATATTAGCACCAATGAAAGAATAAAATAATATGATGGGGTTTTAGGGAAAATGTTTCTTTTTATACATTTTAGTTTATTTAGAATTAGAAAATAAAGATTGCATAGCATAAAAATATGAAATAAAAATATAATAAATATGTTAAGATTTATTTATTAAAAGACAGCTAAAATTAAGATATTATTAGAATTTGGAGATAATTGCGAAATTTTTTTATTATTACATATCTCTCCACCCAAGAATGGTGGATGAACTGGTAGGTCTTATGACCCTCAAGATCATAAAAGGGAAGTATTAGTCTCACTTGGATTACAATTTTGTCCTCTGTAGTACATTTAAATAACTATATTTTTTAAATGCCCCGTTAAATTTATATTAGGAATTCACAACACGAATGATTTATAAAAATACAATGAAAAGATATTAATCTTGTTTACAAATTACAAAGATAATTCTTTTAAAATGAACATAATCATATAACATTATTTTTATATTATTTGCAAAAATGTATTTATCTTATTTAATATTTCCAAAACTATCATAAAAATTATTTTTCAATACGAAAAAAATCTTAAGAAAAAGGTTTATATTCTTCTTTTAACCAAACAATTTTATATTAAATCTCCTAGTAGAATCACTTTTGAAAAATGTCTTTCGAATTTTCAAAGTTTAATCCAATAAATATAAAGTCCATCTGGAATAACTTACACTGTTAAAAATTTGAAACTATTGCTGTATCTTCACCCCACCCCATTTAAAAATATCTGTATTTTGACTGTATCTGTATATATCTGTATGAAAATTCTTCATAATACAGTGCAGTAATTCTTTTCTATATAAGCGGTGGAGTGACGATGCAGCAAAATTTCAAATTTTTAACAGAGTACGCTAGCAACTCAATTCATTTTAGTCAATTCCAACACAGCTAGAATAATAAATTAATGTATCACAATAAATAAATAACAATACAATATTCAATCAAATTCAACAATATTAATACCAATAAAATTTGACATAATAATAATGTCTACTTGTTGTAAAAGATCCAATGCATGTTTATCTCTTACGTATTTATAGAATTTCTGTATTGTCTTTGGCATGAAGATAATTTTATACTATTTTATTATTATCATTATTATTTACTATTTCTTTTTTAATTGTGCAATAACTTGATTCTTAAAATGTCTTAAGACTTTTTCGTGATAACATGTTTCGGTCTCGAAATTATTTTGCAATTGCTTAGTATACTAGAGTCTATAAATTTTCAATTTTTAAAAACACTAACTTAGAAATTTTTTTATATATTTCAACATAGTCATTGTTAAGTAATATTCTATCTCAAAAGTATTGAATCTCAAGTATCTCAACACATATTCAAGTAATATTTAATCTAATAATTTAAATAATCTCATTTATAATTTTTTTCTATATATCAAATAAAAGTATAACTAGCAAGAAAAATCAACAATACTTTTAACAATATCAGTAATAATATGTAAAATATCAAAAATATTTACTCAAATACCTTCTAGATATGTGACTATCTCATTTATATGAGCAGAGAATGTGGTATGAAAATATACCAAATAAAAAGATATAAAATAAAATAATAAAGAAATAAGGAATGTCTGTGAAAAAACAATCATAAATTCAGTATGATTATACAATCATCTTGTTTTCAATTAAAACAAGAGAAACAAGAAAAACATAATTTACTAGATGAAAATGAAACTTGTAAAACTATTAAGAATGGTTGATAAAAACTCAATTATTAAAATATTATATTTGAAAATAGCAATTAAATTTAATTCAAAATCTATTTTTTTAAATTTAAATCTATTACAATTAGTTTCATTTATTTTGTTGATGTAGTTTAGTTTATTATTATAATCCAATGCATTTTAAATATAAGAAATTACTAACTTAAATCAACCAATTTACACTTAAATAGGTTAACCCAAGTAAAAAATTCAGCTGTAAATTTTCTTGTGGAGCCTTTAATATTATACTGCTATATGGAAAAGAATTGATTAGTTCATTATGAATTTATTTATTTAAGTTAGTTGATTTAATGGCTATTATAAAATTAAGATAAGACTATGAGCTCAACATAAGTTTGTTTTGATTTCTCATGGAATAATTTTTAATTGATATGGTGGATAATATTGGCTAATTTGGATACAAAAACAATCTCAGTATTTCTATATTGAATTTGGCTACCAATTTCTAAGTTAACATCTGATATTTTTTTAAGTATTTGATAAGGTGTGAATATTTAGTGAACTTTTCAAAGTACTTAGCTTTAGGAAAAACAGCTTTAATATAGTGCAAAATAAAGACAAATTTACTGAAAATAAAATTGGAAACTTTACAGTGTTTAGTTAAAATGGTTTGTTAACAATAGCCTTTTTTAAACTATAAATTTTATCTGTTAAATCCCAGTAAAAGTCTAGCAGAACTCCATTTTTGCAATTGAATTCTAAAAATTATAAGAAATTGGGAGTCAAACGTGCCTCTAGGAAAAAACTCTATCTAATAGAAAAAATAAAAAATTAAATGTTACAGTTATATTTTAAATAAACTCTTTAATTTTATTTATTAAAAGTCATAAACAAATTGAAAAATTTAAGATATAAGTTATTTTTAAAATTAAAATTACAAAATTGAATGAAAAGTTCAATTATATTTTATATGTCAAAACTCTAGCTGTAGCTTCGTATAGTGCCATCTTTTCTTACAGAATTTTATAAATTATAAGAACTTGGGAACTAAAACTCATTACAACCAGAAGTTCTACCAAATAAAATTATAAATTTAAATGTTAACTTGACTTTTTAACAGAAACACCTAGTAGTAGGAAATTTATATCATAAAAATATTACATTCTGAGATTAAATCTTTATAATTAACAAAAATAAATAAGTTATAAAATTTAATTTTCTAAAGAGAACCCATTAATTTCCATTAATAATCATTAATTGAACTTATATACTCTTTTATATTTCATTATTATCATTAATTTACCTAATCCTAAATTAATTCTACACTAATTCTAATTAATCCTAAATATGAAATACCATAATAGTTTTTAATAAACAACAGTAAATGTTTTAAGAACATCATGCTCTTCAGTTTTTTTTTTAAACAAAAGTGTTTTCGTCTTTAGTAATGAGAACAATTGTAATTTAAAACTTTAAATTGAATAACAAAATGTAAATATTCTCATTTCTAACAAATATTAATAATAATAATAATAGTAATAATAATAATAATAATCTATAAAACAGTAAATTTAATGATGAATTTCTAACAACTGCCACTGTATTTTCAAATAAATGCACTGACATTTTTAAGTTAGGACATAAATTAACAGTATAGTCTCATACTGAAAATCGTTAGAGTCTTCACTTATTTTTTATATTTGAAACTGGAGTTCCCTGAACAGAAAATTATATCCTTATCAGATGAAGTAATTAATTTAAGACTAATACTAATTCTTTCTAATAAAAGTAACAATAATAAAATAACAACACTTTAAATAATTAAATTATACTAAACTTTTATAAACATTAAGAAAATAATGTATTAAATTGAACTTACAAGGAGGTGGTTTATCTGGACTGTTGACAGGACGGTCTAAATTTTATTATAAAAAAATAAGAGAAATTTTAATCGAATGATTTGATTCCAAAATGGGTCATATTGAGGAAAATAGGTGAGTTTTAGGCTGTCACTGGTGAGATTTCAGGTCGTTTCACAACCATGAAGAGCAGTAATAATTATATTTGTTCATTAGCAAATGTCATGGTTGAATAAAGCACTTCGTCTAGTACAATATACTCGTATACTCGGCTTATACACGTAAATATACGGTACTTATGTTTTTATAATGAAGTTTAAAAGTGTTAGGAACTTTAGGGAACCCTGTATATACAAGTTGGATATATACATGCGCTGGTGCGTTAAAATTATGATTAATGTTATATAGAAATTTAGACATAATTTATCAAGTGTTTTTCATAAGCGTAAGGATAATTCTGCAGTCAATGTTTGCTTTTGTTTATATGGTAATTAATAAAATGTGATGTACATGTATATATCTATAAAATCCGAGATAATGAAATTTTGGATTAAAAATAAAAGCTAGATCAACTATTCTTTTATTAATGTTAAAATTTTGTCTAATTTTGAAAAAAATATATTAATTAAAACTTCTTATAACTCCACAATAGATAATAAAAATCATAGTTGCTATTTTATTATGTCTCAGTTTACAAAAATCACTGTCATTACGCGTCTTAGTTTGGGAAACTACTAACATTTCTTGTTATTTCATTTTAGTTATTATTTTTTCCTCAGAAAATCAAACAAGAAATCATAAGCTTTCAACATTTTTCTGACAATAGAAATTATTTCTGGATCGATATAATTCCTTATCAAAGATAACTTGATTTTTCTATAATACCTTTTTCTAGTTTTCTTCTTATTAGATACATTACAATATACCTTAATTGCAGTCCTTAAAAGTTATTTTAAGAAACTAAACTGTTTGGAACGAAACTCATGATATTGTTCGACAAATAGCTACTACAATATTAAAGAATATTTGCGTTTTGTTTTTATGAAAATAGCATGACAATATTATTATTATTATTATTATTATTATTATTATTTTTTTTTTTTTTTTTTTTTTTTTTTGCTTAGAAAATGTTTTTTAAAAGAGTTTTAAAAAAATGTTAATATTCTAAAATGATTTTTTGTTTTATGTGTAAACATCGATAACGTTATACTCATTCTTAAATATTTAATTTTAAAACAGCGATCATCCAGAAAAAATTGTTACACTCGAAGACACCTAAATATGCATATGTCAAAACGTGTGGTGATATCAGGGAGTACATGTAGTTGAAAAAAAATCGATATCTATGTCCGGACTATGATCGTATATCTTTTCTTCACGTCTTGTTGTCCGAACCTGTTGTGGCACTTGAATTTGTATTGGGCGTTTTTATAACCCGTCTATTAAAATACGTCAGTGCATTTTTATGTGAGTGCCATAAAATAACTTTATTTGAACTTTATGCGTTTGCCAATAACCACAAAAAAGCTGTTTTTCTTAAAAGGTAATATTACAGTGTCCAACTTTTATGAAAAATAAAAGATTCAAGATTTAAAGTATATACATTTTTGTTTAAGTGAAAAGATCACGTTCGAAATGTTCCCCATGTGTATTGTTTTACTTCTCATGCTACTTCCATAAAAATAAGAATGTTGTTTTGGCAGAAATAGAAAATTGTATGCAATAAAATTCAGTGCCTGTATAAAACAGTTTTGAATCAAGTGTGACATAAAACATCTTACTTCTAAAGACGTGTGTTATGATGTTTTTAAGATATGTTTCAAAACTTTCCAAACTGATTTATTTTCTGTCATTTGCATTGTTTGAGATTTTCTCCAAATGCCAAAATTAAAATTGTAAGTTTTTTTTTCTTTTTTTTGAATAACACAATTTTCTATTAATAATACATTTTTCTAAAAATTAAATTAAAAGAAGTACATAACAAATCGCAACAATTAGCAGCTATTCCTCTATTTTCTCAATGTATGTTCGTATTTCAGACGAAACTGAATTAAAAATATAAAATCATACAAATTTTGGTTCATTTAATAATATTTTCACTGAAAGGTCTACGCCAAGCGACTCACATAGTAATAGATAAATCAAGCTAATCCTAATCGGCACACGTCCCAACATGTGCGCTTCTGAACATGTATTTCTGCATGAATATTGTTTATATATATATATTTTCCATCAAAATTCATTAGTTTTGAGAGAATTCACAAAAATACACGTCTTTATTAATACATGTATTATTTCATTATATCATATTTCATATACAGTGAAACCTCCAAATAAGGGACACCCGAATAAGGGACACCTCTATTTAAGGGAAAAAAGTTGCGGTCCCATAGATGTCCCTTATTTGGAGGTTTCACTGTATAAGAAACTCCGAAGAAGGGACATCTCTATTTAACCCCTTGCGGCGCGGGGGTTTCATAGATATACCACTTAATTTTAATTCCCAAACGCCATATTGGCACCGGAATTTTGTTTAAGAAAATTACGGTTGATTGAATGTGTGAAATATTGCGTTTTCGTATTTACAAATAAAGTTGTTTTCGAATTCGAGTGTCAGTCATTAATTTCAACACTTTAGCAATGAATTTGCCCTGAGCCGCTAAGGGTTAAGGGACAAAAGTTGCGGTCCCATAGGTGTCCCTTATTTGGAGGTTTCACTGTATTATTAATACATTTATTAATACATTTATTTATCAGTTAAGCTTTCAAATGAATGCTTCTATTCCGTATACATTTCGTGTACTTCGTGTTTTAGTAAGTGTGTTATCATGATTTTCCCGCTTCTACCTAAATCTACTGCAGAGATATGGCGAAATGTCCTAAAAGTGCGACCACCTCATAAAATTCGCTTAGTTGGGGATTTCTAAGGTAGACAAAATACATGTTTAAGTTTGCTTTAATAGATTAGATAACCTCAAATTCAGGTACCTATCTCGAACTGCTGCTGAAGTAGTATGGCGGAGTAACCTATTTTTTTTTTTTTTACCTCATATTAATCTTTTTGGACAAACAGAAGGTTCAAATTGGCTAAAATAAATATTTAATAATTATTTAATGAGCTTGTTACCTTGAAATTCACGCTTCTACTTAAAAATTCTGCTAGAATATGGCTAGTGATTCTCGAATATTTATCAGTCGAAACAAAAAACCATCTTAAAAAACACAATCGATATAGTCATCGATTACTTCCGATAATCTACAATCAAGATGCCCTACAATCATCATTAAAATAATTGTTTTTACATGCATATAAAGGATTTTAGTAAATACATGCCAATAAAACACGGATGAAATTTAAAAACACACCATAGAAAAGCTAAAAGGGAGCCACAATAGTGGAAAAGTCATGTGATGCATCCCTTGATTGCAAAAAATTTAACAGGCGCGCGTAATATAAAAAGATAGAATTGTTTAAGTACTAAAAATTGGAATCTTTTGGCAATTAGCTGCAAAATGACCACACAAATAAGAATTAAAGGCAACCCTGGTGACGACAACAGGAACTAATTGGATGATAAATGGGATTAACATTTATTATTGATTTTGCTATATTGAGATCAGTTTATGATTCTCCGACTACTAGAAGACGTCCTGATTGAATACGATAATAGTACACCTCGAAAAGGGCAAGTGGACGGAAGTGCATAATATGAATGAGTGGTCACAGGGCTTTCCAACGATATATTACATGAAGGATGTCGTCTAAATTTAGAAAAGTGCTTCCCGCTTTGCAAATTGAGCAGAGTACCAGAGGAGGTGTATAATAGCAAATAGTGGTCAGAAAACTTTCCAAAGATATATCACATGATGAATGAAGACCGAATTAAGAAAATTGCTGCTCTCCTCCCATAGTTCCAACTACCACGTTCCCCGGAATAGACTCTACCCTTCTCGTTGAAATTTTCATATATTATAAATAATAGTTATGAAAGAGACCCTAAAAAATCCTATCTAAAATAATAATACGCTACGGTTTAAAAAAGAAAGAAAAAAACTGTCTTCTGAGTAGGGGAGGGGGGGAATTGAAAGACGGAAGGAAACGTTCATAATATGAAAGAGTATTCTGAGGGCTTTCTGAAGATATGTCACATGAATGGTCCAATAGAAGTACAAGATTTTTCCGCTTTTACTTTAACCACCCCGGAGGCAGTTCTTTCAAAATCGCCGAAACACCTTTTTGATTACTTTTTAGAGATTTATTTTCTAACTTTTCACGCTCCTACTTAAAACGATTGCTGATATGTGCAAAATTTTCTAAATTTTGCACAGGAGAGCTTTATTTTTAGGAGCGCGGGATTTCTAAAATCGCTGAAATTCATGTTTAATTATTTTTTAATATATCTATTTCCTGTAAATTCACGTTCCTACCTCAAATGGCTATTGAAATATACAAAAATTTTCCAGAATTTTCGATTCCCCTTTTGCCACTTATAAAGGGAGAAAAATTTCAAAAATCTTGTCTTCGCATGCTTATATCCAAAGAAGTATTTTCTCCCGAATTTTCATGTTTCTAGGCTCAGTAGTTTGGGCTGTGCGTTGATTATCTCTTAGACTGGAAAAGCTCTTTTATATATGTCTTTTAAATCCTTTGATATAAAACCGTGTACTTATTAAAATATTTTCGAAATTAACAATCTATACTGCTATTTTTTTATTTAATTAATGTATTTACGTAAGAATATATTTACGTTTAAGGCTGCTACAAATGGCAATTTTTTAATTCTGTCCCACTCCACTATTTTTAAACAAAATTCTTTTACATATCCTTTGACAGCTCTGCGGTGATGATGATGCGAGGACTTTTTTCCGACACCTATATTCCACACCAAGAGCAATCTAGAATTTTATTGTTCGTTTCCATAGGTAGCAGTAATAGTATGAAAAGAAATGGAAGACCATAGATTAGTTTTTGGAAATCAATAAAAAAGAAGAAAACGAAAAAGAAAAGGGGAAGGAAAAAAAAAGGAAAGAAAAAAAGAGAAATAAGAAAAAAGACAGCATTTGTAAGCGAAGAAGTATCTATTAGACAACAAAATCTATTTCTGGGAAATAATGATTTGAGTAGAGTATAGAAATAGTTACCACTGACTTTTCATGTACGTTATGTTTTTCTAAAACAAAGATATTTATGAGAAAATTTAATACTATCATTCGTAATGTCTCTTGATAGTTTACATAACTTTTATTTTGAAACATTGCTAAGGGTGTATGGAAATACTAAATGATCACTAGAGCTGGATGCATTAAGATATAAGAATTTATTCCTGGATCCAAGATCCGACCGTCTTACATCGTGGCTGACAACGAACGACTGCCGAACATCGTTCGCGGCTGAACTGGATTTTAGGCTGGCGCTGATGGCGCCATCTAGTGCACATCATAACAGATATAACATTCTCTTCCTTCTTAAAGGAAATATTCAAGTTGTTAGACATGCACAATACAATAAAAAATAAAGTCCTTGACACAGTTCAAAATTTAACAGTCCAATTTAAAAAGTCTAATATTGCAAACGTTCAGGTTTTGCTTTTGGACGAGTGGAACGTCTAGGAAGTGGCGCTCCTGGATTCTGCAAAACTGCTTGCGGCGAGAGTGCTGGAGGATCTGCCTGAGAACTGTGTTCTTGGACACTTACCTGCGGAGACAGCGTAGGAGGTAGAAGGGTGTCTGTCACCTGATCAGCTGGTAACTCTACTACATCTCTCGGTTGCACTGTAGGCACTGACACATCTGATCCTGAAGAAACAGAATCTGGTAGTTCTGGAGCTGGAGGAATTTCCTGTAGAGTGTCCTCTTGCCTGTAACGAATTTGATCAATGTGTCGTGTCCAAATACCCCAAGTTGTCTTGACTTTGCACATTGTATTCCCCATTGTTCCTGTAACCTTTCCAGCAACCCAAGATGGGCCCCGGGTAAAAGAGCGCACCCAGACAGGAGTGCCTTCTGTAAACTTGCTATTATGGGTATCTCCCCTCTCAGATGTTTTAACTTTAGCACTGCGGATAAGATCCAAACGCATGCGAAGAGGTCGTCCGAACATTGCCACAGCTGGAGATATACCCGTTGCCTTTGATGGGGTATTTCGAAAATTCAGAAGAAATCTGGTCAGTCTTTCAGTGAAAGTGCCTTCTTTAGCTTTCTTCAATGCAGTTTTTACTGTACGCACTGCTCTTTCCGCTAAACCATTTGAATTCGGATGGTATGGTGCGGTTTTAATTGGTGTAATGCCATTTCTTTTCAAGAAATTTGTGAATTCGTCACTACGGAAGCCAGGTCCGTTATCACTGACTAAGCTCTCTGGTAAGCCAAAGCGTGCAAACAGGTTACGCAGAGCTATTATCGTTGAAGTTGCTGTGGTGTTGGGCACTGGAATCACTTCAAGCCATTTTGTTTTGGCATCAACTACAATTAATAGCCAATGGCCTTCTACAGGACCTGCATGGTCGATATGGATTCTGTCCCAAGGTTTTTCAGGTGTGAGCCAAGGGATTTGTGTCGAAGGAGGAGCTGCAGCATTTTCTTGACAGTCGATGCAGTTTCGAACTTTTGTTTCTAAGTCTCGATCAATACCAGGCCACCAGACATGGGAACGAGCCAGAGATTTAATAGCAGAAATCCCTTGATGAGCACTGTGCAGTTCATCCAAAACAAATTGACGAAACTTTCCTGGAACAAAAACACGGGAACCTCTGAGAATGATGTTTTCCTCAACTGACAGTTCATGTCGGATATGCCAAAAGGCTTGTAAATTTTCTGTCACTTTCTTTGGCCACCCATTTTGAATATGAGATCGTAGACGGCTCAGTGCAGGACACTTGTCTATCTCCCTTTGGATTAGATGTGCTGTCAGTGGACTATCATTTAACTGTCGGATAAGCAAAACCGACTCGACAGGTACTGGAGGCTCCGCCATTTCAGATTTCAGTGGAAGTCTGCTGCAAGCATCAGCATTTCCGTGCAACTTCCCTTTTCGGTACTCTATCTTGTAAACGTAGGCAGATAAAGTCAATGCCCATCGCTGGATACGGGCTGCAGCAACTGATGGAACTGGTTTTTCTTCTGATAATAAAGTTACCAAAGGACGATGGTCTGTAAGTAACGTAAATTTACGTCCCAAGAGATAGTTCCGGAATCGAGTCACTCCAAATACTAAGGCTAAAGTCTCCTTCTCAATGTGACTGTAATTTTTTTCTGCTTTCGTCAGGGAGCGAGAAGCAAAAGCGATTGGTCTATCACCATCTGGAGTTTTATGTGACAGAACAGCACCAAGCCCATAAGGACTTGCATCACAAGCCAGGATCACTTCCTTGTCTTGGTCAAAATGCACTAGTAATGATGAGGTCTGCAGGACATCTTTAGCTTTTTTAAAAGCTTCTCGTTGTGATGAACCCCATCTCCATAGCCGTTTGTTTTCCAACAACTGGTATAAGGGTGCTAACAGTGTTGACATGTTAGGTAAAAATTTCGCATAGTATGTGATTAGGCCAATAAAAGAACGTAGCTCGTCTACATTTGTTGGTTCCGGAGCATCCGTAATCGCTTTGACCTTCGATTCAACTGGATGCAATCCATCTTTGTCCAGACGATGACCAAGATATTCCACAGATGGTCTGAGAAATTCACATTTTTCTGGATGTAACTTTACACCTGCTGCTTGCAGACGAGAGAGAACTTCTTGTAAGTTCTGTAGATGTTCTGCTTCGGTTTTACCAGTTACTAGAAGGTCATCCAAGTATTTAGAGGCTCCTTTTACCCCTTGTAAGATCTTGTCAATTTCACGTTGAAAAATAGCCGGGGCGGAAGCAATGCCGAAAGCCAGGCGTGTGTACCGGAAGAGACCTCTGTGCGTATTTATTACTACCAGGCGTCTTGACTCTTCATCGAGCTCTAGTTGACAGTATGCATCCCGCAGATCTAATTTAGTGAAAGCTGTACCCCCAGACATTTCAGCAAACAAATCTTCGATATTTGGCAGAGGGTACTGCTCTAATTCTGTTACTTTATTGACTGTTAGCTTAAAGTCACCACATATTCTAATTCTGCCGTCTTGCTTCAGCACGGGAACAATAGGAGCTGCCCAATCAGAAGTTTTAACTGGCTCTAAAATGCCATCTGCAAGAAGGCGGTCTATTTCCTTGTTGATTTTTTCCTTGTATGCATATGGTACAGGACGAGCCTTGAAAAATTTCGGAGGTTCACCAGTTTTACAGGTAAGATGAACTTTAATTCCTTTCACTAATCCCAAGCCTGGTGAGAAAACATTTTGGAATTCTTTTAAAAGTCCATCTAGCTTGAGCTGCTCAGTCCTTACACAATGTAATGTGTGGTTCATGTTGGCATCAAATGCATTCATTAGGCTTAATGGAACAATCCAGTTTCGCCCAGCTAAATTAGTGCTTCCCTGAGAAACCACTAGTAGAGGTAAAGTCTCTGTTCTTGCTTGGAACACCACATTCACATTTGTAACTCCCAAAATATCAATGGTATTGTTGGTGTAAGACTGAAGCTTAATGTTCGTTTTTTCCAAAGGAGGGCAGAATCTTCTAATTTTATCAAACAGTTTTACAGGCATTATGGAAAATGGAGCCCCTGAGTCAATTTCAAAAATAACAGGCTGGCCTTGGATCTCACAAGTAATTTTCACCGGAGGGTAATCTCTCTTGTTATCTCTTAAATTAAAAATTGTATACTCCTTACTGCCTAAATCTTCTTTAGATTCAGCAACTAAGTTAACTTTAGGTTTGTAACCTTGTTTATTCTTTGATAAACACACTTTTGACAGGTGCCCCAATTTTTTACAACTATAGCACGTGCTATTTTTGTGTTTGCAATCAGAAGGATGGTGTTTGGAGTCGCCACAACGATAACACTTCTTCCCTGTACGGCCGTTATTTGAATTGGACGCCGATTTAACGATCTCGTTTTTTCGCGGCCGTTGCGCCGTAACTTGTAATTTTTTCACTTCAGGAACGGCAGATATCTTCAGATCAACAGCATCCCTCGCAGCTGCTTCCATTGAAACGGCAATTTCCGACGCTCGCAAAAGGGTTAAATTGCTTTCTGATAACAATTTTCGTTGTATTCCTTCGTCTTGTATGCCGCAAACAATCCGATCACGGAGCATCATATCTAGAGACTCGCCGTAATTGCAATACTTCGCTAATTTCCGAAGCTCTGCGATATAATCGGCCACTGATTCGTCCGCGCGCCGTACGCGGCTGTTGAACTTGAATCGCTCCACGATCTCTGAAGGCACTGGATCATAATGTCCGTTGAGGATGCCGATGAGTTCCGCTAATGTCTTAGATGTGGGTGCAGCCGGCGATAGCAGATTCCGAAGCAATCCGTAAGTGGCAGGTCCTACCACCGTTAAGAAAACAGCACGTTTTCTATTGTCTTCGACTATGGCGTTGGCGATGAAGAACTGTTCCAGTCTTTCGGAGTATTCGCTCCAGGATTCGACCGATTGATTGAATTCTGCAATACAGCCAAAAGAAGCCATGCCGGAACTTGAATAAACAACTCTGGGGTCGCCGGTCGCCGATTAACCCTCTGGAGACACAAACGGCCAGGACGGCTTTTCATTCAGAGGACCGAAACGGCCGGCCGAATGTCCGAGCAACTTTATCCCCCTTTTAGGAAGAGGGTGCTAAAGCAATAATTCAACTCTCCATTTGTTTAGTTGACATTTGGTTTTTCCTCTCCACTTCGAAAGAAAAAGCGTTTCTTCTGTGCGCAAACTTTCCCTACTTAACAGGGATTTTTCTTTCAGAGGAAACATTTTATTAGCTAATTCTTCTAAAGCATTAAAACTATTCATTATTTACTGATTTCTTAATTAGTTGAGCTTTTTAAAATGAATATAATTCATGTATTTAAAAGATTAAAAAATCTGTATGTACTATTAACGTAGTTCATACATATTTATGCATTTTTATGCATAGTACAATATCAAAATATTAATGAAAAATTTCTATTTTATGAAATTTTCCATACGTTTTAGCTAAATTTTAATTGAACTAGTTTTTTTTAATTTAAAATGGTCACGGTATGTAACGAAAATTACGCAGTATATGTTTAAAGATATTTTTTTAACAAATTATAAATTATACTTTATTATTTACTTTTTTTAATTATTTTTATATAATGTATACATGTCGATGCAGTTTTTCTTTAATTATTATTTCATCCATTTTGTGGGGGAGGGAAGAAGGTACTTTTATGAAATGTAATACATTTTTGTTTTTAAAAAGAATGGAATGAGAGATGATTTTAACGCATCTAAAAGTCAAATTCAAACAAAGAAATCGTGAACTTCTAATGATATATTTCCATCTTGCAAGCTTTTTTTTTGGGGGGGGGAGGGGGGGCGGGAACTTAACAAATAAAAAATAATTAATAAAGAGTGTGGTTTTACGGGTGTATTCCGATCCAAACTGCTTTTTTTCCGATTTGTTTTCAAATTCGTTTTTGCTCTCAAATGCACCAAACTTTCAAATTCTCTTATTAGAAACTACACAAGGTACCGTGATTGCCGAAATTTTGATAAATGTAGAAAATGTTGCAATAAATAAATAAATAAATAAAATAAAATAAAAATGCTTTCAAAAACGGCGTTTTGGAGCAAATTTTCTGAAGAGGAAGACCTGCGAACGAAAAAAAAAAAGGTCACGCTGAAAAAATATTTGTTTATAAGTCAAATTCTAATGGATTGAGCGAAAAATCTTCAGAGATTTCCTCAGCAAGTTTCATATTTTTACCTTTAAAAATTAGTCTGAAAATGTATTGGAAAATTTTGAGGTGTTGAATGTAAAATATTTTTCCGAATACAACCTTAATGGGTGGTATTTTGTGAAACAACCTAAGACCCCAAAATTTACTTGGTTTGAATTCTTAATACATACAGATAAAAGTATTTTTTTTTTTTCAAAAAAGGAAAAGGTTAGCTATTACGATTTATGATATTTTAGGAAAATAAACGTCTTTTACTTTGAGAATAATATTTTTTATTACGTATGTTTAAGCATAGCTTTAACATGATTGCATTAATACTAAAAACATATGTTTTTTAGCTCGGGATACCACACTATTTGTACATAATCAGAAATCTAAATTTGGATTCCAAGCATGCACGATTTTAAATAAATGCCGTTAAGTGTTATAATTTTTTGTTCTTTTAATTACGTATATTATCTCTGATAATATACATACATATATTTATATTGAACAAGACATTAACCAATTTAAAAAGTACGGTTCCGAATTTTCAACAGCATAAAACATTCAGAGCCAGAAAGATTACTTCAGATGTCGGGTTTTTCCGAGTATGATTTCACAATAATAAAGCAGCATGTACAATTCCTAAATATTTCATTGTGTTTTGTGTAGAATTAAGGGTATAACTATTTCTTGTTACATATTAACAGTCTTAAAAATTCATTGATTACATTGTGTTTAAAAATAGCAAATTATGTTACACTTTGTGTGGAAAACAGTCATGGGACTCAATGTTAAGGATCTGTCGAAAGAGGTTTTTAAGACCGAAACCGAAAAAGAATTTCGGTAATCTTGTTATTTTCGACTAAAATCGAAAAAAAAGATTAAAATTGAAGAAATTTTTTTATTAACAATTACATATATAAATATACATAAATATTAATTAATCACACATGGTTATTAGATATTCATAAATATTAATTAATTATAAGTATGACTCAAGTTAGCTGTTTTTGCCACCACTGACGAAAACTTTTTATTTTCATACTTATTTTTTATATTATTAATTTAACAATGCCATAGAATAAATTTCTAATAGTACGAATTTCATTTAATTTAAAAAATACTTAAGTATACATGCCTCGACACTTTATTAAATATCACTGAATAAATTAACATAAAATCAAAGTATTAGTTAGAATTGATTTAAAAACAAAGCTAATATTAAATAAATGCAATAATTCAAACATTTTCTTCTTTTTTTTCTTGCATAAAAAGAAGCATTAATGTGAATTGCATTAATTAAGACGCGATAATATTACTACTACAATTTTATAAAGTTCAAGACTGTAGATGTTAGGGGAAAAAAATAAATATTTTTTTTTTTTGCAAAAAATTTTATTAATCTAAAAATAAAGAAGAATTTCTGAAAAATATACAGTGAATAAATATTTTTAAACAAGAGACACAGAAGAATAATTAAAAGAAAGAGAAATAAATTACAATGTACGTAACGTACAATAAATTAACCAGTCTACTACATTCAAATTGCATTTGTGCATGTGAATACATGAAAGTATTATCTGATAATAATAATAACAAAAGAAAAATAAAATTTACTCTGAACAAAGTTGACCTTTCTGTCAAATTGACATGTAAGTACAAGTTTATATGTAAAAGTATAGAATTAATGGAAATTATTTATGTGCTTTGGAAAGAATAGTGTTTTTATTTAGCAATAAATTTATCACATCTTAAATTGCTTTCTGCAGATCAGTTTGTAAAATCAGTTTGAAATGTATATCTTGATACCACTTTCTTTCAGAAATCTTATTTATATAGATAAAAAGGAAAGCGCTTCTAAAATTCTATCCAAATAAATTTTGAAGAAATTAATTCTATCGCATTGTAAATTCCATTTACACAAAAAGTATATGAATAAAGATTCAGCAACACATTTTTAAATGTAATATTATTAATTTCTTATTAAATTTTTATGAAAAAAATCTTATATAAACTGTTCGACAATGAATTCCTATTCTCTTAAACTTATTAATGTTGAAATATTACCCATTTATAAAATTTAAGAAAATAAAAAGTGATTTTTCTTTTCTTTTCTTTTCCTTTTTTTCAGTGCATTGTGATTTAAACAAAATCCAAGACGTGTGATATTTTTTCCCACGTTTCAATAAGAAACCGTATTTGTAACTTTGTAGTGAGAGAGAGTATTACATGTGCCGGGAAACTTTACCCCCCATCGACCGTCACAAAATAGAATAGGACACAGTAAGGGGAATCCTGGCAGTATTGTAAGAAAAAATGCTTGGAGCAAAGTATTTGTTTCACTTTCTTCGCCTACATCAAAGATATTTTTGTAATCTCTTGACTTGATTCTGTGCGTATTACAGGATGTGACTTCTGTTGAATGATTGTGAATAGTTTTTTCTCAAAAAATGTGTTGTTGTGGTACTCGTTACAAGGTCAGAATCAGCTTTTGTAGGGGGACTGGCGACGGCCATGTGTCTTTCTGTATGAAAAGGAGGTGTAGAATATAGATAAATAAATATAGAGAGCTACACAGAAAACTGGATACATCGCAGTCTGTCGGGTATTATTTCTAAAAGCGTTATTTTTTTAACTTTAAACATTTTTGTCCCAATTAAGTTTTATATTATGTGGCGTATATAGAAAAACAGTATATAGTATACGGAGATGCACACACTGTAAAAAAAAATCTGTAAAGGCACTAAACATTTTCTAGGAAACTGGGATTCCAAGAACTTTTCATGTAACGATAACAGGAAAAATCCATGTAACCGATTCTAAAACTTGAGTTTTTGTTGTTACCGTTACAGGAAAAGTTCTTGGAATCCCAGTTTCCTAGATAAAGTGTAGTACCTTTACAGATTTTTTTTTTTTACAGTGCAGAAGAATTCAAGTACATTTTCTTTTATTGATAACTATAATATCATTCCTATGCCTTAAATTTAGCACAAATCAATTTTACTATTTCATTATGCATAACAAAATTATATTTTCATTCGTAAATGCATAAAATTTGTAGGAATATTTAAATATCTGCTGTTTAAAGAAAATATTCCTAAATTCATAAAATTTAGAAGTTCCATTCAAATGCTAAGAAATGGAATTGAACTTCTCATTTTCTTATAAAATCACACGATCTTTCAGAAAACGTTTTTGTGAAATTTTTAGATTTTTAATTAGAATTAATTTGACACTAACGAATATATATATATCAATAAGGCTTAATTTGAAAGCAATTGGATCAATTAGATCAATTTCAAGCTGTATAAAATATATATAAACTGAAAAACTTTGATCGAGTTTTGATGCTTAATGAATAAATTCTAAGCATTTCATTTGTTAAGTTCTCTGTGTCAGAAATATTTGTGGTGTTGAGCAAAATTTTCTTTTCAAATGATCTTAAAAGCATTTTCTTTTTTAAAATGTATTTTTGTTTCTTTCTTTATTCAGAGAAGTTCATGACACACTCTCCATAGCCTCCACTAGATTCGCTCTTGACTCCTTTATAAAATTTTCGGTTGAAACCAGAAATAATGTTTATCGTTCAGTCTATTATTTTTCTGCCTAAGTCAAATACAAATTTTAGAAATCTTATAAGACTTGTATTATAACATTTTTTTTCTGCGTCAACATGTAGTAAGGATAAAAATCTCAAAATTATCATAAGTTTCTTTGAAAAGTTTATATCAGAAATATATGCATTCGTTAAACGGAAGTATGCATTGATAGATAATGCTGATATGTGTTAAGTGCTATTTGAAGACATTCAATATCATCACATAAATGCATTACAGAAGCCGATGGTTAGAAGTTAATTTTAATAAATTTTACTGGAATCCATTTTCAAAAGAAACAAAATTTTTTGGTAATTTGGAAGGAATGGGAAAATATTTTTATTAAATATGATGCACAAAGTAAAAAAAACCGTGAAACTTTTTCTTTTTCTGTTAGATAAAGAAAAAAAAAAGAAATAAAAAAGAAATAAAGAAAAGAAAATTCATGCTATAAAAAAATATGTTTTTTAATATTTTAACTAACATTAACTTACAAAATAGATACATAATACACTAAAATAACTTGAAAAACCTCAGACAAATGCCTACTTAACATAAAGTTATTGTTAAGCTGTATATTTTACCTGAAAACACACTCATAGATAAAACACTGAGTGCTCTTAGATATTTTTTTCTTTTCTTTTAATTATAATCTTATCTTTAATCACTATTGTTTTAGAATTAAAGAATTTAAATTTAAACTCTTGTATTTAGCAATTAAATGATTACAAAGAATTTAGTAATGTTTCCTAAATTATGAATTAAAAAAAATCTCCAAGAAAATGCAAAACAACTTTTAATAAATACAATGTGTGTATTTTAGAACGATTTTGAGAAATTTGGAATGTTTTTTAAGAATGCAGTTTAAATTAATCAACCTTGAAAATAACATCTTTAATTTTAAACACAGCGTTTATCTAATTATGAAATTATTTATCTAAATGATGCAACAAAAATTATTTCGCCGTAACTCTAACTACTTTTTTTCAATTTTTGCAATGCCGTGTATAGATGTGTAATTTCAACTTGTCGCTAGGTTTTTTAAAAACAATCATTATAAAGCTTATCATACATTTTAAAATGTGATGAGTTCAAGAATTTTTTCTTTTGCATTTATCAGCATATTTTCACAAAAATTTTCATGACAACTTATTAGAAATATAATACAAAAAATCTGTTGAAATTTTCATACACATCCTAAGAAGAAAATTTATATATAGCCTTTCAAAATTGGAATAATTGCGAAATATCTCGTTCACAAATAAATGAAGTTAAAGGTTTCTTCAGAGAAAGTGCCTCGTGGCATTACAAGATTAACAAATAAATAAATAAGTAAGTTATATTTTCGGATATATCCATGATAAAAGCAAGCATTTGTGATATTTAAATCAAAAATCTGTAAATCTTTAGCTATAAAAAATATTTCTTGAAACCAATAAAAATTTAGGAATTTGGAGGGAAATTAACCGTCTCCCCCTATCCGCCCTAAATTAGATAAATCGGTTTTTATGCAGAATTATCCAACGTGTGTCAAATTTTGGATATATGTTCTTTCTGATAAGCCTTATACACTGGTGTCCAAAAGTTAAGCATTATTGGTAATTAAATAAGTAATGAAATAAATAAAAATCGAAATGTGGTGAAACTCCAGTGTGTAAACAAAATAGTACGCGTCATATATTTTCGCGAAGAATTTTCCCCGAAATCGAACAGAGGACCGTCAACAAATTGAAAAAGAACGAAGATCTTTTGAATAACCCTGTCAAAATTAATGTAGCAAAAGCGTTCAAACTGCACATTATAATTAAGTGGCTTATTGTAATGTACTGTGTTTATTTTTATAAGGATAACATGTATACTCGTAGAGTAATTAAGGTTTTTATAAAAACAGAAAATTTTCCAAGTTTTTTGCTTATAATTTGCAGAGTTCTTAATGTAAAATAATGTTCTTTTCTGAAAATATGACAAGCATCATTGTACACAATACCCTGTCATCAGAATTAAAAATTTATAAAAATTGTATGACAAATGAGCAGATTAACTAAATATTTTACTGCGCATGCGTGAACGCTATTAAAATTTCATTTGCATATTATGTTAGTTAAATGTATAGAGCAACTTTTGTGAAAGTCTCAAAAACATAGTTTAAAAATTCTGAAAATTATCGTTGATAGAATGAGATCAAAATCCTTTATTCCCTAGATGAAGCAAAAAGATGAAGGGCTGTATCCATATTCCATTGTTTAGTGCCTACACAATATTGCACGTACAACTAATATTTGAATAAAACCCCTGATTTTTTTTCTTCCTTTTAGGAATAACGGATTTTGAGTTGATTCTATAGACGATGATTTTCAGAATTTTCAAGCTATGTTTTTGAAACTTTTACAGAAGTTGCTCTATACATTTAGCTAAAACAATATGCAAATGAAGTTTTGATAACGTTGATGGATGCGCAATGAAAAATTATTTACTAACTCAACTCATTTTTCATACAATTTTTATTATTTTTAAATTCTGATGACAGGGTATTGTGTACAATGATGTTTGTCATATTTTCAGAAAAGAACATTATTTTATATTAAGAACTCTGCAAATTATAAGTAAAAAACTTGGAAAAATTTAGAGCTGGTTTTATAAAAACCTTAATTTCTCTACAAGTATACATGCTATCCTTATAAAAATAAACACAGTACATTACAATGAGCCACTTAATCATAATGAGCAGTTTGAACGCTTTTGCTACATTAATTTTGACAGGGTTATCCAAAAGATTTTCGTTCTTTTTCAATTTGTTGACGGTCCCCTGTTCGATTTGAGGGGAAAACTCTTCTGGAAAATATATGACGCGTACTATTTTGTTTACACACCTGGAGTTTCAACACATTTCGATTTATATTTCTTTCATTACTTACTTAATTACCAATTATGCTTAACTTTTGGACACCAGTGTATATAGTATACAATGCCTGAAGAGTTTTGGAAGTTTAATGGTGAGGTATAGAAGGGGAACGGGGGATAATCTCTCTTAAATTAAATTAATAGCTTTTTACGCAGAATCATCCAATTTGCTTGGTATTTTGGAACATAGGTTTATTATGATAAGACGCATCTCTGATTAGTTAAGGGGTTCTTTTGCTTATTATAAAGGGGGACGGGTAATTATCTCCCCCTCAAATTAGATGCATCGTTTTTTATGCAGATTTCTCCGATGTATTTCAAATTTTAAATATAGGTTCTTTCTGATAAGGTGAATCCCTGAATAGTTTTAAGGGTTTAATGGCTAAGGGGGATACAGAGGATATCTCCCCTTAAATTAAATAAATGGCTTTTTACGCAGAATTATAGGAGTTGCTTCAAATTTTGGATGTAGGTCCATTATGATAAAGCGTATCCCTGATTAGTTATGGAGTTCTTTTGCTAATTAAAGGGGGGGGGCGATTATCCTCCCCTTAAATTAGATAAATTGTTTTTGATGCACAATTATCCGATGCATATCTCTGATTAGTTTGGAGGTTCTTTTGCTAAGTAAAAATGGGGGAACGGGCGATTATATCCCCTCCTTAAATTACACAAATCAGTTTTTATGCAAAATTATCTGATGTATTTCAAATTTTAAATATAGGTTCTTTCTTATAAGGTGAATCCCTGAATAGTATTAAGGGTTTAATGGTTAAGTATAGCGGTGGGAATAGAGGATATCTTCCATTAAATTTAATAAATGGCTTTTTTTACGCAGAATTATCCGATTTGCAACAAATTTTGGATGTAGCTTGATTATGACAAGGTGTATCTCTGATTAAGTATGGGGTTATTTTGATAATTAAAAAGGGGGGGCGGTGATTATCTCCCCCTTAATTTAGATAAATCGATAATTATGCAAAATAATCTCATGTATTTCAAGTTTTAAATATTGGTTCTTTCTGAATAATATTAAGTGTTTAATGGCCAAATAAAGAGGAGACAACGAGGATAAACTTTGATAAATTAAATTAATGGCTTTTAACGTAGAATTATTATAGTTGCTTCAAATTTTGGATGTAGATTCATTATGATAAGGCGTATCCCTGATTAGTTATGGGGTTCTTTTGCTAATTAAAAAGGGGGGGGCGATCCCCCCCTTCGTTAATTGTTATTGATAAATTGTTTTTGATGCACAATTTTCCTTAAATTAGATAAATTGATTTTTTTTACCAATTATCTGATGTATTTCGAATTTTGGATGTAGGTTCTTTCTGATAATGTGAATCCCTGAACAGTTTTACGGGTTTAATGTCAAAGTATAGAAGGAGGAACGGGGGCTAACCCCTCTTAAATTAAATAAATAGATTTTTTACGCAGAATTATCTGATTTCCCAAATTTTGGATATAGGCTCACTATGATAAGGCGTATCATAAGGCTGATTAGTTAAGGGTTTTTTTCTAATTAAAAAGGGGGGCGGACTATTATCCCCCCCCTTAAATTATATAAATTGTAGTTTATGTCACTTTTTTCCGGTCACTTTTTTTCCTAAATTCGTAAAAATCATTATAAAATCGAAACGATGCATAGGACGCGTTTCAATATTGAAGATCATTATCCCGTCATCAGCTATTGTAAACTCGTAAGGGGTAGAATTGCACAAATTAACAGAAATGGAAATGAGGGCTGATTACAGTGAGTGCGACAGGTGGTGCTACCAGTGATGTTTATAAAGCGTTATTATTATAATTGTCAAATATTGCCACTTTTCGGTGATCTTTCTATTATATTTTTAATGTATTATAAATAAGGTGATGATAGTTAAATTTATTAAAATTCTTGATTAAAAAATGCATTTTCAAAAATATTTTTTTTTTTGCTTTTCATTCTTTAAGCATGCGCATCTTTGTTATTCAATACTCTAAAAATAAATGTATTTTAATTTTACGATCTGACACAATTCAAAATCATCCTTGAAACACAAACAAGAAATTAAAAGAAGGTTTTAAAATACAAAATAAATCGAAATCAAGCGCTTCTAAATAAAATAAAGACCCCGAAGTTATAATTTTGTATAAATTAAGGTACCATAAATAATGAGCTAATTAATCATAAATAATCATGATTAATGTAGCATAAATAAGCAAACATATGCTAAAATCTGAATATATGTATGCATTTCCTATGCATGGCTTTCTTAGATATTCCTTGAATGGGAGAACAGGATAATTTGTGATTCGAAACAAATATAATTTATTTGCTAGAAAACTGCTATATAAAAATAATAATTTAAAAATTAAAAACAAAAAAGTTAAATTTATTTGTCACGTTACTAAAGAGTTTTGAATTTTATTAAGGATATTTTCTTAATAAATACAAATGGTGAAAACTTTTTTGGCCAGTTTTTTTAAGAAATGGTAAAATAAAGATTATTAAATATTTATTGATGGCATTTTCCGAGTGAAAAAAAATGTGACACATGTTCCGTACGAATATACTATAAATAATCTCCATAAAATTGCTTACGCTTTCGAATAAAATGTGCATCATTTTTAAAACGAAGGATATGTTTTAATTGATAAAATTAGAAACATTATTTTAGAAATGCGATTAAATATAATAGTAGTCAGTCAGCTCAAAAAAATAGTGACCGAATTTCTGAAAGACAAATAATTTCGCGTATGAAATGTATATTAATAAAAATGTGTAAATTTATTGCTAAAACTTCCAAGCAAATGTACGAGCGAAAATTTCAAAAGATAAATTTCGCAATTTATGTCTAAAGCACACTAAAAGCGACTTGATTACATGCTTCAAATTAATATGACAAATGTATTATACATGCTGAAAGAAATGAAATTCTTTTTAATTTTTTTTTATTTCCTTTATTTAACTTATTACATTGATTTTAATCAACGCAACTAATTGCAATGCATCAAATTGTTGTTTCCTTTTGAAAAAAAAAAAAAAAAAAAAAAAAAAAAAACTTAGAAGAAATTTTTTATTTACACGCACTTTTATACACGCAATAAAATATTAAATAAATTTATCAAATTTATCTTCTGATTTACTTGTGCACTACTAATATGTGTCGGATAAAAATAGTTATAATACTCGGATAAAAATGGCTAATTTTTTATTCCAGCTCTCTTTTATAACAATCATCCTCTAATAAGTATTTTTTTCTTTAATTACAATGATATTTTTTCCCTTTGCCTTCTCCCCGGTGAAAAAAAAATCCTGTCGTATTTCCCCTCTCTGAAAGAGGCGTTGATGTTCTGATAAGAAATCCAACCCTCTAGTTCACACCCGTCAGGATGAGATGGGGGTGGAATTTTCTCAGAATTTCGGCCGTCTCCTGGTCGTTTGAGGTATGAGGGAAAATTGATCTCCGGTCTTCAGAGAGTTAAGCCTGCTTCGCTAACGCCGTAACGTCCGTCCGCCGATCGGCGCTTAGGCCTAGTAGGAACACGCGGTCATCCACCGCTGACGCTCTTTCTTCAAAATCGCGTCAAAAAAACATTTTTTTTATTGAAAAAAAACATCGATAGTGTTTATCCTCGTCGCCACTGAAACATTGCTAAGGGTGTATGGAAATACTAAATGATCACTAGAGCTGGATGCATTAAGATATAAGAATTTATTCCTGGATCCAAGATCCGACCGTCTTACATCGTGGCTGACAACGAACGACTGCCGAACATCGTTCGCGGCTGAACTGGATTTTAGGCTGGCGCTGATGGCGCCATCTAGTGCACATCATAACAGATATAACATATTTCAAAGAATTTATCATTCTAATGCCAATAAATTACGCTGCAAGCAAATCCAGTAAATTTAGTTTAATAAATCGTAAAACAATTTGTCTCAGTTAATTTTACATTCAGAGCAAAAAATGTCTTACGAGTTAAAAAATTAAGCATAAAATTCTTAGATAATTACTCTCAAAGGAAATTTTTAATCCTAGTCTTAGCTTATATTTTTTTCTTTGAAAATATAGTACACCTCTTAAAAAAATATATTCAGAGGATAGAATTAAATGCTCCAATTTATTTCACTCAGTTTTTTAAAGAGTTTTTCAAACAATTTGATTTGATATGAAAAAATGAGAAACTGTTTCATCTAGTTAAATCTTCTAATCTGCTTATTTTCTGATTTTCTTCCTACTTTTTAGAAAAAAAATGATTATTTTTACTTGAAGCAAGACATCATTATTATCGAGTTTTTTGTTTACATTTTACTAATCACATGTTCTGTGTTATGATACAAAAAACTATTTTCATATATTAATATATCATTATAGATTAATATATCCTTTTAGATAAGTATTTGACCATACAGTTTTATTTTTAAAGTGTTTTTTCTGCCTAATATTTTATATGATAATAAATTAGTTCAAAAATATAAAACATGAATGATAGAGCATGTTTTTAAATAACTTTATTCTAAGTTTTAACCGAAATTTAAAATTTAAAAAAAAAACTTACAATCGCTTGTCTTTACAATAAAAAAGAAAACATTTAAATTCCCTGCTATTTTTCTAAATCTGGCATATTATTTCCTTCAACTATAAAGATTTTTTGATACAATATTCAGCAATTTTACTTGAAATTTATGTATACAGGAAATTTTCACGACCAAAAAATAATTAAAATACACTTTCAATTCATTTGTTTAAACACTGGAAATTGGTCAAACACAAACATTTGTTAAAAAATCCTCATCAATATTTTTCTTATAGGTCTAATTTACAGATAAAGCTCTGGGTAATATTTTTTTTTAGATCCTCAGCCTTCCATACCATAATAATCAGTAAATAAAGAAAACAATTGAAACTAAATGTCATAATTAACTGACTGAAAATAAAGTCGATTATATTTATATAAACAGGGCGTTGCCAAATTCGAACGACAAATTCAGAAGGATAATAAGGGTGTTCGACTAACTGAATTTAGGTTTTAGAAAACAGAAGTATATTCTAATAAAAAAACTTTTTATAGACAGTCTCTGATTTTTGGGAAATATAATAACATAAAAAAACACATACTAAATAAAAACAACTAAGACATAAAAAATTATACGGACCATCAGTATGCACTTGACGCTGGTGTATAAATCTGAAGAGCGCCTAGATCTACATCCTGTAGGCAGTTGTACTGCATAGTTGTGAAATTTGTCAATCCGGTTACTTAACCTTTTGATCTTGTTTTTTGGTACCTACATTATGCTACACAAGTTGATCTCATAATTAAGATACTGGGTCAGGTCTTCACCTGGCCAGGCATCTACAGAAGTATAATTCAATGGTAACGTTGAGGTCTTTGCACTCACGATGGATTGTACATGAACCTGGTGTCATTAGCGTACATGGTTTATAAAAATTAATAAATAAGTTTTAAAATCATAATAATCTATACAGTCAATTTGTCGATCCGCATATATTATAACTCATATTCAAAATATTAAAATAATTATTTTTTTTTACTAATTGAAAATGTCGTTTGGAAATTTAATGTAATTTAATGCAAATTTGAAAACAATATTTTTATTAAGAAATTATTGTTGATTAAACTTATTTATTATCTTAAAATTAATATCGGTTTTGAAAAAATTAATTAAAAGAAATATTTTGAAAATTCAAAATATTAGAATATTTATTCAAATGGTTATATTAGAATATTTATAAAAGTTGTTCAAAATATTAGAATATTTCACATTAATTTTCCTTTAATCATCAACAATTCATAACTGGTGACATCATTGTATAAACTCAAACGATCTTTTTAAAAATCAGTATTCTTTTTGCAGTTTGTTTGCTTTTTCGTCTTAAAAAGAGTTATGTGAGTGATATAGCTGGATCTATTAAAATTCGTATACCTCATTTATATTGGCACAGTGTTATATAGTGAATTATTTACATTATTCGCAAGCAAGCGTTAATAAAATATTAACACAATATTCAAAAAATGGGAAATTTCAAAATAATTTTCGAAATGGTGACCGAAAATCAAAATCATCTACTTGAGATGACAGGAAACTAAAAGGTACAGTTAAGAAAAACTGTTTTAAAAGTGTACAATTCCTGCATCGAAAATGGAAAGAAGCAATTGAAGTTTCTACATCGACAACATTAAGACGTCTCCACAAATTTAAGTTTGAATTTCGTGTGTACCGAAAAAAAAAGAAAAACCCTGTCATGACTGCAAAACAAAAGCGTATAAGATCGGACTGGTGCAAATAGAGACGTTTATGGAGCGAAGCAGATTGGAAAAATGTATTATTTAGTGATGAAAGTATGTTTTATGTGTCATCAGTCAGTATATCAAAGTCAGTAATCAAAGTATTCGAATTTGGAGAATGAGAAATGAAGCATTTGACAAAGAATGTCTTAAACGTTCCATAAAGTTTTTTGCTAATGTCATAGTTTGGGATTGCATCAATGCAGAAAGACCTGGAAGGTTATTTATCGTCTACGAAAAGGTTAATTCTGTGATATATGAAGAAATTTTCGAAGATTACATGATTCCATCATCACACGATTTATTTGACAACTACGAATTTATTTCGCCAACGCAACATTAAGGTACTTCCTTGGCCACCAAACACACCAGACTTTAATCACATCGAAAACTTATGGTATATAGTGAAGAAAAAACTCCAAGAAGATCCTCCTTCTAGTAAAACTGAGTTAGTGGCGCGTAGAAAGTCTATTTGGGCTAATATTAATAGAAATGTTTGTAAACACCTTGTATATAGTATGCAAAATCGATTGTACGCTGTTATAAAAGCAAAAGGGGATGCTATAAAATATTAACTACCATTTTTTTCATATTCATAAGGAAATATTGTTGCGTAAAATAAAATATTCTAATATTTTGAACCAGTCTAAATTTAATCCTAATATTTTGATGCATTTCAGAAAGCTGTGTACCTAATTTATTGTATTGTATTTTATATTTTGTAAAAGTTAAAATCTTATCTAAACATTCCACATTTAATTTATAAGAAATTTAATTGCATTTACTTAGTATTAAAAATAAATGAATTACAAATATTTTTTAATTAATTTTTCTCAATTATTCTATATTTTGAATACGAGCTGTAATTTTACATAAAGCAAAATTCAGCAAAAAATTGCTAAAGCTATTGCGTAAACATGCTTCTTTTGTTACCATAAGAAAGCGTCTTGTAGTGCTTAAAATTTCTGACACGCCCATGCATTGTTCAGCAAAAATTGCTGATTTAGAAATGCTCTGTCGTCCTTTATGTTTTGCACTATAATTTCTAATTCCCGCTTACTGTATGAATATATATATATTAGATGTATGTACGTGTCTGTTAGAGATGGCTAGAGAATTGTACCTTACAGTCATGGAAAGAAAAATAGTAAATATCCAGTACTAACTATGCCACAAATTACTATACAACAAAGTTATTGATACCAAACAATTGTAAATAAAATCTACTTTTAAATGATGTACATAAATTTTACTCAAGTATCCATCAACACATCGAAACAAACTCAAACTTTTTACAATGGTAATACTAAAGCTCGACTCCCTTCAATAAGTCTACAATTTTTTAAGAAATCCGTACGATTACTTACAAAGAAATTATTTATTTTTAAACGAATGTATTTTACACGCTGTATCCAAATTGAAGTTCGGTAGTTCTCAATTGAAATACTAGGAATGACTATGTCACTTCTCTTAATGTATGATTTCTATGGTCATTTCACAGTTTAACATGCTTCAACTATTGCCAGCCTAAATGTTTCAATAAAATGAATAAAATATATTTATTTTAATCTATTCTTTTCTGTTCATGCTTTACAGTTCCTTTAAGCAGGATTCGTACGAATCAAAAGATTCGTGGGATTTAAGGTGTTTTAGTACAAGAAATAGCGTTAAGAACAAATCGCTATACCTGAAGATAGAATATTTTTCATTAAATAAGGCAAATATTATTTTACGAAAATTCTGACAAAAGGTCATTAAAAGCCCTTGAAACATACGAACCTTGTTAAAACTATCATTTTGATGCCTTTTAAGGATAACTCGAAAACTACCTGGAAAAAATTTTGAAACTGAGAATTCGTATAAAGTAGGAAATTATAACTCTAAATTCTATCAAAAAAATGTAGATTATAATTCAATTTTTTTTCTCAAAAATTAATTTTATGATTCATATTTAATGCTGTCAAATATTTAAAATAACAATTTCAGAGTATTTGTGTTTAGAATTTTTAGTATTATAAACATACAAAATATTGTCTTACTAAGATTATACTTTCAAAAGATATTAATGAAAATATGAAAATGTAACTTAACAATAGAAGCGCTAAATTTCCGATGTTAATAATTAAAAGGTTTATCATCCAAATAACTGGAAATTAATTTTTGTATACTCAGTTTGACCCGAAGATTTAAAATACATCAACAAAATTTAGTAATGCCGTTAATATAAAAAAAAAAGTTTGATTTGGTTTTGATCTAGAGATGGTTCAAATTTTATGTACTACATCATTTAACTACTTCCCTAATTTGTCCGTATGTCATATGGGTAAAATTTTTATGCCAATCATGATTTGCCCGTACCACGTACGGGCAGCCATATTCCAATCAGGATTTATTATTGTCACCAATAAAGTTTTTTTTTTTGTATATTTTGTATTGTTTAAACTGAACACTTTACTGATTTAATTAGTCAAACATTTCTGTTTTGAAAAACCGGTGATAAAAGAATAAAAATTTCGTAAAGGACATGAAAAATAAAAAATTGTTTGAAAAGTTTTTTTTTTTTTTTTTAATCAGTTAAGTGGTTAAAAGTAGCGTTTATTTCCCTTCATTTTGTGTCAGTAACTTTTTTCTATTATAATTAGTTTCAGAATTAGTAAGGGGTGATTACTTTTTATTTCTACAAATGTATGAACAGGTTTGCAGATTTAGTTGCCGATGGACAAATACAGGCTCCCATTCCCCTATGAATGAGAAAAGCATCTCGACAATAATGTCTCTGTAATTGTTAACATCTATTTTTTGGGGGGGATAGAATTCCCTTCAATACAGGGACATCCTTTACATCAACGTTTAAATCTCCTTTTTTTTTAAAGTTCAACTTGAGAATGTTTCTAGATATCTCTTCTAAAATACCTGCAATACGAAGAACTATTGTATTTTACCAGTTAAGAAGTTGTTTACCGATGTAAAAAAGGTTTAAATAGTTTTTTGAAATATTGTCTTTCTTCTTAGGTGTCATTAAAATGATGTGAATAGATTTAAATATTTTAAGCTTCTGCGGTTTTACATAATTATATTGTTTTAAAACGAGGAATTAAAAAACGTAGAAACATTTAATGAATTAATTTAATGAATTTAATGATTTCAAACTAATTTAATGAAAAATTATTAATTGCTTTTATCCTCGATTAAAAATTATTTTTCGATATACTACTTGAAATGCAGTTCGACTTATGTACAAAAATTCATTTTTTTTTCAAACTTTTGCTTAAGAATAATGGGTAGTATACACGAATATAAATGGTATACAAATTTTAATGAAGTGAAAATTTCTTATTTATTTTTATAACTTTTTTAGCGATATAGAAACCATTATCTCATAATTTCTGTTATTAAAATATGGCTTTTGATTTCTTTCAAGATAACATCAAAAACAAAATATTTCTGATTTAGCTAATAATTGCATAGAAAATCTAAAACTGCAGTTTCGGCTTACAACTAATACTTTATCGAAAGTTTTCGATTGATAGAAAGCAAATATTTTGAAGTTGATACCTACAAAGATGAATCATTTATTGTCCGTTGCAATTTCGGAAAAACAATTAGAAAAAACTAAGAAAAGACTTGTAATCACTTAGTACATCCCTATATGTTCATTACTGAATAATAAATAAAGTTGTGATTGATATTTTCTTTTTCTAATGATCATGTCTCAAAGTATGAAAAAATTTAAGTATATATTCTCAAAATTAAAACAGTAATAATTGCATCTATACAAGAAGAAATAATGGTTTTTAGTGATTTTTATTCTCTATAACATTTTAAAAGTTTCCTTTAACACTAAAATCTCAATTTTGATCATCATAAAGGTATTCATTTATTTTGTACAGAATTTGTTTGAATTATCTTTTATTTTATGTGTATTAATGTTATTATTATCGATATTATTATTATTTTACAAAAATTGCAGTTTTTAACAATGTTTCTGCAGCACATGCTTTTTGATACCTGTTGAAAAGACAAAAGCAAAAGAATAATAATTAAAAAAAAGTTACAAAAATAGTTTCAGCAATTTTTTAATTCTATTTCTATTAAAGTTCTTCCAAAATAAAACCTATCGCTTTCTAAAAAATTTCTGAGTTTATATTTGTTTGTAAAAATATGGACTTTCGAGATGCTATTATTCAGAAGCTTGTTCAGTCATACATATTCCGAGTTTTTACTTTTTAGACAAATGATCTTTGAGAATTTTTTTCAAAGTTGTGACTTGGAGCCGAACGCAAAAAGCGCGACAGCCATATAAAGATTGTCATGAGAAAATAACAGTTTATAACCAAAAATTAAATTAATTGTAGTTAATTTTTTAACAAAAATTCAAATTTTTAGTTACAAGTCACTATAGTAGTGTGAGAGTCACATGCTTATATGTTCTACTCGGGAGGAGTAGCGTGGGGTATGCCATATCCAAGGTGGGTACGGTTTTTACAAATCGTCACCTGAGAATAATAAGCTTCTATCTGCGTTTTTGAAAAAAAAATTTACTTAACGATATAGAAATGCTCTATTTGTATCTATGAAGGCATTGCTGGATTAAAATAATGTCATATTATGATTGTAAGATCATATGTAAATTATATATCAAATCTTTTTGATGCAGAAATGTCTTCATAGACCCAAATAGAACCTATCTAAATCGATAAGTCAATTTTTTCAAAAACTCAGATAGAACTTTATTATTCTCAGGTGACGAAATGTCACCCTTATTTTTCCAAAAGAGGTCTTCAGTTTACTTTATGGTGTAATTTGAAACAATTGTTTCTCATTATATAAGCTGGCGATTAGTATCTGCATTTATGGGTGATAAACTAATAAATCTACAGATCAGGTGCCTCAACGTCAGCTCTTATAGTAACTGCTTTTTACTATACTTTGCGTAACATTTAAGATTATACAAACGGCAATTGAAAGTTTTCCTATAACATAAATGAATATAAGAATAAACAAGTCGGAAATGGCACTTCAAAGCAATTAAATGAGGTGCGTTCTTATTACAACGAAAACTTTTAAAATATTCAGATCTTGGTGTAAGAGCAGCTGCACTTTTATGCAAAAATGTATGAATAGAAAATTTATAACGGTGTTATATATTAGACTCAGTAATAGAAAAATAATATTTTTACCACTTAAATGAGGCATAATCACCATTGTAACCTAGAATCAATACCTGTCATGGCATATGACTGAATTATTTACGAATGATAGGATTTGATAGATTGGAGAAAACTATTATTAAGTAGTGACTGGATTCTGATAAAATTTGAAATGATTTGCAATGATTTTATGTATTTAAATTCAAATTATAGAGTTTGGTAGTTTTTGCTCTAGTATATGGGGACAGACGGTGAATTAAGTGGGTGGGCCACACGACAACTATACATACTTGTATAATTATGATATTTTCCCATGATCCATAATGTAATAGAATTCTTTTGATTGTCTCTGCAATTAAACTATATGCTTTACGCACTGTATTTCAGTACTGGACATGGCATATTAAATCTCAATAACACATAATAACTCCAGATCAGTCAAACTATATTAATGCAAGTTCGAGCTCAGAAAGACATACAGATGATCATATGGACAGAGAAACATATTTCATTAACTCTTTTTAACTATCTTGCAATGTTTTAAACGCATAACGCATAACAGATTTTAATTTCACTTTCAGCAAATCTACTTGAACAGTCTTATACAACCCTGTATATGACCTACTATTTTTATTTACACGCTACTAATTAACTGTTACTTAATTACTAGCTGTAATTTAATTAAGACTTACATTCGCTTAAATCTACTGAAATCAATCTTCCAGAGATTATCATCCATAGAAGGATTTGTTCCGATTGTTTACGTGGCCTTGTAAATTCTTTTATTTATACTGTACAAAGATATTTTAGTGTGCTAAATATAGTCCAGTATAAAAATGCATAATTTAAAAGGAAAAAAATCTTTTAAGCTATTTTCGTTCATATTTAGTTTCTCTTATAGATACTTACTACCCAACGTATGATTTTTAACATTTATACCTATAACGTAATATGAAAACATTTACTTAAAAGCACATATCTAAACTAAAAATGAACTTCCAGTCTGAAATCTTTTGTGTGTCCGTATAAATACTATGTGTTTTCTGTTATGTAGGAAGTAATTTGTAGTAGGCCTCAGCAATGTATATCAATTTAATAAAATGTTAAATAATTCAATATAATTAAAATACGTGTGGCACACGGGGACTGCCGCGGTAAAGCTATTGCACAGAATTTAATATCAACTTATGCAATTATAATTATTTATTTATTTTTTATTTATGCAGTTTTTTTGCCTTTGATATTAATTCTGGTTACACTTTTTGAGCGTGATGACCGATAACATTTTTTTTCTTTTATTGAATAAATGAGAAGTTAATATCGTTTAAAGTATTTTTATTATCTTACAATACATGTAGGTTAATCAGGAATTTTTATCATTGAAACTATATGTTTACGGTAGCTGAAATAAAAATTATAGGTTTGAGACTTTGATATTCTCAAAATATCTGAAAAATACCGCGTCAATGTCTGCCGAAGTCTACCGAAGGATACCGTGTCGAAGTCTGCCAAACTGAAGCGACGTTAGCCGGAGTGTTAGGTTTTTTCTCGTTACAGAATTTCTAGATTCTTTCGCCGCGCTCAAAGCCCGCGATAAAAGCTATGTAATACCTTAA
Organism: Maratus speculifer; assembly: GCA_964019185.1. Classification (NCBI taxonomy): domain Eukaryota; kingdom Metazoa; phylum Arthropoda; class Arachnida; order Araneae; family Salticidae; genus Maratus; species Maratus speculifer. The sequence continues at coordinate 119,354,668 of OZ025291.1, forward strand.
TAAATTACCAAACAAAATTTGGCCGCACTATGAAAATTAGATCGCGAGTTATAAGCATTTTAAATTTTTCGACTCTCACCATGGGGGATCTCCTGTCACCAAAAATTAGCACTGTCTCATAATAAATTACAAAAAAAAAAAAAAAAAAAAAAAAAAAAAAAAAAGCCGCGTTACGAACATTGATCGCGAGTTATAAACACTTTAAATTTTTCGACCCTCACCGTGGGGGGGGGGGGGTCTCCTGTCACCAAAAATTAACACTGTTTCATAATAAATCACCAAACAAAATTTGGCCGCGATACGAAAATTAAATTGCCAGTTATAAGCATTTTAAATTTTTCGACTCTCACCGTGGGGGGGGGGGGGGTCTCCTCTCACCAAAAATTAACACTGCCTCATAATTTATTACCAAACAAAATTTGGCCGCACTACAAGAATTAGATCGCGAGTTATAAGCATTTTAAATTTTTCGATCCTCACCATTGGGCGGGTCTCCAATCACCAAAAGCTACATTATCCTACCTTGTTTTGTCTTGAGACGATTCTTTTCTATACACATTCTATCAGGAATTTTTATTATTGAAACTATAGATTTATAGTAACTGAAATAAGAAATGTAAATTTGAGACTTGATATCCTCTAAATATCTGAAAAATACCGCATCAATGTCTGCAGAAGTCTACCGAAGGATACCATGCCGAAGTCTGCCGAACTGAAACGACGTTAGTCGAGTGTTAGGTTCTTTTCGTTACGAATTTCTACATTTTTCTCGTTACAGAATTTCTACATTCGGTCGCCGCGCTCAATGCCCGCGATAAAAGTTATGCAATAGCTTAAAATTCACCCCAAACATTGTTTTCCCTTATAACATTATGTAATGAATATTTTTGTGTGGCCTTGTAAATTAAGCAAAAATATTCCATGCACCGCATTCTGTACAGAATGTATATTTTAATGTACTTCATAGATCTATATCAATTTATTTATGTACGAAAAATGTAACATCATCATTTGGGTATCATTAAAATGCAATTGAAGGTATTTTCCCCATTGGCGTAATGTAACGGAATACTTTTGACTATTCTTGTAATTAAACTATCGATCCGATGTTCATAAAATTAGAAATGACTCCACAAATTTTTCCAACAATCATATATTTTAAATTTCAAACCATTTGGTTGGGTACTATTTTTATAATTTTTTGTGGTAGACAGACAGACGGATATATAGGCAGACGTACAGATAAGACGACGACTATAAGTGCTACGTATTTATGCAATTACGAACCCAGATAAAAATACGTACAAGGTTTCAGAAATTTGATGCGTTAAATTGATAAGTCTTTTATGCAATGATATTCTAAAACTTTTATAAACTACATATTATGATATTTTTTAAGGTAATAAAGTACATTTTTTCAGGGGGGCTCTGCCACCCTGAACTCCCCGTACATTCATTGAATTTGCATTCGTAATTTTCTATTGATTATGCAAATGGTTAGAATACATCTTAAATTTCATTTTATACTGAGATTTTTAAGGATAAATAGTAAGCTGGACAAAACTTTAATATTATTTTGTTCATAAGTTCAATTATTGCTCACTTTCTTCTATAACCATATTTTTTTGCAAGTTCCTGTAAATGAATGTTAAGTTATTTGTGCGCCATGGTCTATAGTATGATACTTTTAATAAACCTTAGTGATTTGCATCAATTTCAATATGTTTAAAATATCATGAAAACAGACAGCAAACGATTTTCCGCCGTAGGTCGTAATGCAAGGAATTCTCCTGAGTGACCCTGTAAATGTAAATGAACAGGAAATGCTATACACTTCATTTTCAATATAGAATATGCCACAGTAAACCACATTAATATACATCAATTTCAAATATATCTGACTATATTTACGCGAGTTAGAAAAAATAGACACACAGACGGACAGACAAATAAAATACTTAAGCAATTTTCAGGTATATTGGAAAGTGTTAAAAAAGATATGTTATTAATGTAATTTATATTTAATCTTTTAATTTTTTGCAATTGGAATTATTTAAATGTTTTATTTTTTATGGGGTATTTTCATTGCTAAGCAACAGACAAAAAAGAAAAAAAATGAAATATATGTCATGTCAAATATGTAAATTGATCAAACAAACTGTTTTATATTATTGAAAACATTTCTAAAATTCTATGAAAAATTATACACCTACTTAAAAAAAATCTTACAAATATATAGACAAAATTTCAAAAGAATAAGAATAATTTAAAATCTTAGTTGGAACTTTTAACACCCATAATTTGACGTTTAAATACTTTAACCAAACGCGCAATTTTCATTCAACGGAGAAAAATATGGAAATCATCAGAATTACCGTTAAAAAGCATCAGTTTTTGTTGCTATGCAAAAAATAAAAGAAAGAGAAATTATGGAATATATAAATTTTAAATAAAAAAAATTCCAAAACAAAATGTGTTATATTATTTGAATTCATGTATAAAAAATCTCCAAAATTAGCAGAAATATTTTTAAAAATCTGACAAATGCTTAGACAAAATTTCAAAATAATAAGATAAATTTAAGATCCGTATTTGGAAATTTCAATATGCATCTTTTACCATTTTGATTCATTAATCAAAAGAGCCATTTTCTTTCCATTTGATTTGCCATAGGAAAGCATTATGATACAAAATAGAATGTTCTGTATTTTTCGAACAAATGATCCAAACCTTACAAAAAACTATACAGCTAAATCTCGATAGCTCATGAACGTGCTTACTTAATTTCAAAGAGATTGGATGATTTTAACGGCAGTTATCGCGGAACAGACATACATTCTGACAGACAGACGGAAACCAAAAATTCCCGTGTCTCTAAAGTAAGCCTTCACTGACGTTTCGGCAATTAATATTCGTTGATATGCTGTTTATATGCGAATTATCCCGGGTTAAAATAAAATAGCGTAAATGTTTTTGAAACAGGGTTCGTATGCTTTAATGGCTTTTAAGAACCTTTTGCTAGAATTTACCTTAAGTAATTTTTTTTCAATTATTGGAAAGAATCTCTATTTTCAGATATAGCAAGCAGTATTTTACGAAATTTTTATTACTAGAACTTCTATTTTTTATTTTTATTTTTATTTTTTAAGCTAAGAAAAAAACATTTTTTCTTTTCTTTTTTCTTCGGAATTACTCCTTAGCTCAAAAATTTATGCCACTTTTACTAAGAACGAAGTTAACTTCTCATTAAAAATATAAGTGGGTTGATACATTTTTCATTATAATATATATATGTAAGAAAAAAAAATTAATAAAAATATTTTTGTGCAAAAAATGATACAATGTTTTTATTTTATTTTGTTTTATTTTATTTGTTCTTATTATTGAATTCGCTTTGTATAAAATTTCAGTCGGAATTATTTCTTTCATCTTTTAAAAGTGATTTGCTTTTATTCGATTGAAAAAAAATCTATTTCTTATTCATCCATTTTTCTACTCTTTTTAATCTGTAGATTTTCCCTGTTAAATGATTTAGTAAAGTTCCAAATCCATTAGTATTTTTTAAGGACAGGAGAAAAGAAAAGGGAAGAAGAATCATTATTTTTTTTCTGAAATATGAATAAAGATTTTAGCTCCGTGTTTTTATTTTCAGTAATATTTGTTATCATTTAAAGAAATTTTCAAAATTTTATTAATAAAAATTTGATGCTGTGGTAAGTAACCAAGTGTTCGTAACTTATACTTACTTCCATTCGGTGGCATCCAATATATCGCCAGAATCTTTTGCAAGATATCCTGCCTAGTTTAAAAAAAGTCATTTTGTATAAAAGACGTTTATAATGCTCTAGACATGTGTAACTCTAAGGACGCAATGTGCTAAAGACTAAAACACTAATAACTGCGAAAGAACTCCAGTTTCATTGCCAAGTCGTGTTATAGTAATAATCGACAGACTACGATGCTTGGAAAAGGGCAAAGATTAATAAATAAATACAATAACAAAATATTTTTTTTCATCATCAATTCAACATCAAATCCTCTCCCCTTAATGTTTCAACGGAACGTGTTGGCATGCTTAACTACCCCTTCTACTCCCGTTTAGGAACATCTATGGCATCAGTAGATTTTAACTTTTAACTTCTACCCTACCTATGCTTGAAATTTTTTCCTGGTGTTATGTGAGGCCGCTACCAGTAACTCGCTAAGTTTTTATGTCAACCATGACACTGTAAAAAAAAGGGTCGACTTACTAAAAAAATTTTAGTAATCCTTGTAATTACTAAAAAATTGTTTGTAATCTTACTCGGTTACAGAATCTGTAAGAATTACTTGAAAAAAGCTAGCAACGAATAAGAGTTCATAGTTTTACATTTTTAATAGCTATTACTAAAACTGACTTGGTGTGGCCGTGATAACCTAGTGCTCATAGCACCGAACTCCAGACTGAAAGTACTCGGGTTCGATGCTGGACACTTCCAAATATGCACCGAATGTATGCAATGTAGGTACTCGTTAAATAAAGGGATTATGAAAATCCTGTCGTAGCAGTTACTGTGGGTAATGATCTCTGGACTTTTCCTCCCCTTTAGAAACATGTCAAAATAGAAAAGGTAGCAATGTTTGGTGCTGCCATCTATTGCGGCTTTGCCGAAAATCTTCCGCTTCAGAAGTCTGTCTTTTTAACTACTGGATGCAGCTCGAAGGAAGCTCTTGCCTTTCGGGCACACGTAATGATTAATAAAAATATTTATGGAGCTATTACTAAAATTTGCTTGGTGCCTTATACTAAAAAGTTTTAAGTTAGTTGTACAAAAAATTATTTTGTTCAGTTTACAAAAAAAAAAAAAAAAAAAAAAAAAAAAAAAAAAAAAAAAAGTTTCACTTGCAAAAAAAAGTTTGTAATGGTTACTGAAAAATTCTGTGGAATACAACTTTACTAAAAAATTTTTAGTAAAATCTTGAATTTTTTTTTTTTTTTTTTTTTTTTTTTTTTTTTTTTTTACAGTGTATACTGATGGCTTAAAACTTTACACAAATTGATTTTTTTAAGAGAGAGGGATCAAAAATATTAAAACTTTCTTGTCTTTTTTTTAATTAATAGTAATACAATTTGCTAAAGCGTGACCCTCTCTCAGTCAGTTTAAGAAAACAAAAATATTTTTAGAAGCACGCCAAAGTGCTAAAAAACGAATCGAAAATCGACAATTTTTTGTAAAAGTTGCGGCCATTTTATTGATTTTCAACTTTTGGCCTTAATGTGCTTGAAGCTCTAGACAACATTATCTACGTTCCTAGTTCGTATCGAAAATTGATTGAAGACAACTCTGGTCACTTATCAGATCGCCAAAGATCGGAAGTGAAGGCGTGCACGCTAGAACATTCACCCATGCAAACTGAAGCAAGTGAACAATTTTTAAATGAAAATTTATTTTGAAATGGTCTTCAAATGATAATAAATATCATGCAAAAAACTGCACTAAAATCTTCATTCTTATTCCAGAAAAGAAGTGCAAAAAAATTCCTTTGTCTCAATTGCATAGATATGTGTAACTCTAAGGACGCAATGTTCTAAAGACTAACACACTAATAACTACGAAAGAACTCCAGTTTCATTGCCAGATCGTGTTATAGTAATAATCGACAGATTACCGTGCACGGAAAGGGGCAAATATTAATAAATAAATACAATAATAAAACATTTTTTCTTTTTTTTTTTTTTTTTTTTTTTTTTTTGTTCCATTTGTCCTTAAGTCACAATTTCAGTTTCAGTTTCAGCCAGGTGGGGAGGCCTACCAAATGGCTTAAGCACAACAAGCCCCACCTAGCAGGGTGTAACAACTATGCTAAAAGCCCAACCATGGACAAAGACAGGACTGCCAAAGGGAAATGAGATACGGAGCCAGGAGAGACCGGAGGCACTACTGAATGGTTCCCAGATCGCAGACAAAAATATATTAGATAACAAATGAAAGAATATAAATTAAACACAATGACAACACGTAATCCTATTCAGTACGTGTCCTTAAGTCACAGTATTGCTTGAGGCTTTTAATCATCAGAAAACTATTATCTCAATATTTATTTAAATTATTGCGGTTTCAATTTTTGATTTCCCACCCCGTCTAACCTGGATTCCGCTAGAGAATCAGCTAGTTGGAACGTGGATTGGGATATTTTAACCTGGCTGCAACTAGAATCTCGCAATAATAGAAGAAAAGCTAAAGGAACTGAAAATATTATCTGAATGAACATTGAAGAGTCTTCATTAAACTCTAAGGTGTTAAAAATGTATCATCTTCAATAAAGGATAGTTTAATGGACTGTTGTGTTTAAGAAACCCTAGTCAATATATAAAACTTTAATTTTTGCAAAAAAAATTTAGTACTTGCATTTTTAAATAGATTATTGATGCAGGTTTTAGAATGTTGAATATCTCTATAATGCATTTGTAAATTCAGTTATAGTGGAAATCTTGAAGCAAGTCATAGAAGAAACATATAGAACTGATGCATTAACATTTGATAATTTTAATTCTATTAAAGCTAAGCTTGAAGTACTCATTTCAAAATAATGAAAATCGCAGAATAGGTACCTGTTATTATAAAAATCCTTATTCAAATGTACGTCGAAGAAAAATTAAAATAAACATATTTTATAAATTTAAAAAGCATTTATAACCACTCGGTATAAATAAAATTTAATTATATGGCTGGTCTTTTCCTTTCGTGTTTACTTTTGTTTATTTATATCTTTTATCCATATTATTCTAATAAATCATTTCCATAGAGAGTGAAACAAATAATATCTTGTAATCCTTCTTAACTATAATTTCCTTTAAATAAAAATGCAAAAATCAGAATCAAAAAGAAAAATATTTTAATGGGAATTTTCAAAATAATGTTTAGTAGATGTATTTTAAGATTCTATAACGAAAAAAGAAAAAGCATAATCCAACCTAATGTAGTTTCTCTTAAAATAAAATGTGAATACCATACTGACTAAGACAAATTACCCATAAGAATAATGGATAAGAAAATCGATAAATAAAGTGTGATTTGGGGTAAATGCTCAGATACATCTAGTATTATCGTAAAAGATATTTTATATCCAAGACATTAAAAACCCTCATTATGTTTGAAAAATGTATCTTTCGATGTAGTCACAGACAGAATAATGCATTATTAGGAATGTATTAAGAAAAATATTTTTGTAAAGTGATATGGAAATTTTATCAATCTTTCATTGCACAGATTAGAAAGCAAAATTAGAAAACTGTACTTTTTTTTAGATTTTTTATAAGTTTCAAGTTTTAAAAATACAATTACTAAAATTTCGATGTTACATATTACTTCAAATAATCAAAATACGCTTTGATTTAACCTATAGTTACGGCTCATTGAAATTCGTTCTTCAATAAGATGTTAATATTTTTTTTACTTACTGATACACATATAAAAACAGGTATTGGATCATTTGATGGCAAATGTGTTAAATATGTTTACGATCACAGCTGGACTATCTTAAATTTGTATTGAACTGTTTTGAGAATTTTTGTCTTATAAAAGGAGGCCAACCATGGTTATCACAAATATTGATTATTTTTATACATGTTGTTATATAGAGACACCTTAGTCTCAGGCTCAATATATTTATAAAACCCTTCTTAGTTTTCAAGAAAAGGCGCTTGGGAGAGGTCCCAATATTATAACAACGCATAAATACTTACTTTGTAACGAAATACTTCAGTGACTATGCATGGTCGTTAGGGCGTGTGTTCGTTGTTCCGAGGACCCGGTTTCGATGCCGAAAAGTGCAGCATTTTATTGTCTCTTTTTACTTTTTATAAATATATTTGTAATTATATTTTAAAATCTAAATAATTTTTTTTTATTTTGTACATTAATAAAAAAACATTTAAATTTTAATTTCGAATTTTATATTTTTAAACTATTATTAAACATTTCTTATCATTCAAAGAGATTTTTAAAAATTGAATGCATTATTGACTAATAAAAATATTCCAAAATCGTTACAAAATCTGTTGTGGCAATAAGTGTCTTACTAACTAAGAAAAAATAAAGCATTTTCAAATAAAGTAATAATGGTAATAGAAATAAAATAAATGTCAAATAAAAATAATTCAACGAATAAGCTTCGCAAATATTCGTATTACAAGTTAAAAAAAATCTTTTATATGCCAAAAATAGGTTGTAATTTAATTCTTACGCTAATTTTTAATGTAATTACACTATAAAAAAAAACGTTAAATTTACGGCAATGTTGGATGTAATAAAAATTATTTACATATAATTTTACTGCAATTTTTACGACAAAAACTTTTGGTAACATTGCTGCCAGCAGTTTTTGCATTAAATTTAACGGATTCTTTTTTACAGTGTATGCTTTTTACTTTAAAAACAGAGTAGTATAATCCTCCTTTTTGACTTCCCTTATTAAGGCAATGCCTAAGTAATGTTTCTTTAGAATCACGAATTGGTAGAATTTTTCCATTTTATTGCATCGATAAATAGTGTATAAAATGCATTTTTTTTAAAAAAATCGATAAAAAAAGAGTTTTGTGTTGCTTTGTGAAATGATTTAGTTAAAAAAATATGTAGATACTAAAATTATAATTTATACGCAATTTTTAATTGATAATGAGGCTTATAAATTATAAATACAGCTATGTTTTTAAGCAAAAACGAAAAAAATAAACAACAACTGAAGCACGTCCTTGTCTTGAACCCGATTTCGCCCAACCACGAGGAGGTGCCAAAACAACCAAGCTATGACCAACTAAATAATTATGTTACAAAATATGTATTTAAGTTGTGTCATAATAATACCCCCCCCCCACGCACACACACACTTACTTGTTTCTGAAGAACTAATGAGCATTATATAAAATCCGCTGAACTGTAGACTAAGGGGCCTCTACCCTACACTATACGTAACAAAAATAGTGAAAATCTGCGATTACTATGATTAGCTCTATGGAGAAACTTTTCATATACTCATATAGTGCATGTCAAAAGTTTAAGCACAATAGCAGTTTTAAGATAAAACTTTAAATATTCACTTTATTTCAATGTCTGTTTTGTATATGCTAATAATATCTATTTTAACACCATATTCATTGAAATTAAGTTTTAAATTTTATTTCAAACCATGGAGTTTAAGAATAGAACAAAAATAACCGTGTCAAAAGTTTAAGCACAAAATCGGTTTTATGCACATTTTACAATCTGACGTAATCGGTTGCGCGTGCAAACAATTTCTGGGTATATAAAAAAGTAGCCAGTTGTTGTTTTTGAGTTAGTACAAAATGCCTAAGTCGAAAGAATTTTCAGAGGAGGAGGTGATAAAAATCTGGAGTGCGAGAGCAAAATGTAAGTCTGTTTCTGAAATTGCAAGTGCATTAAAAATATCAAAACGAGGTATTCATCAAATTTTAGCTCGTGGTAATGATTTCAAGCAAAAATTTCATTCAGGAAGGCCGCGAGTGACTAGTTTGCGCGAAGATAGCCGCATCAATAATTTGGCTTCAACTGGTAATTACTCCCTTTCGCAAATAAAATATGAATTGGAAGACAAATATCGCAAAAAACTGTTCATAGAAGAATTTTGGAATTCAAATACATCAAATACCGTAAAATGGCTCGATTACCATATCTCAAACGACACCATAAAGAAGCTAGATTGCAATGGGCGAAACAGCCTTGTCATTTGGTAAAAAGTGGCTGAATGTGATAGTCACAGTGATGAAAAAAATGGAACCTCGATGGCCCTTTTGGGTTTAAGTACTAGTGGCATAATCTCCGCAAAGAACTTCGGAGTGTATTTAGCCGACATCATTTATTGGTTCTGTTATGGTATGGGGGCTATTTCTTTCAATGGTCAGACATCTCTAGCGTTCATCAGTGGGCGTGAAAATTTTGAAAACTATCAAGAGACATTTGCCAATCATTTGCTTCCTGTTGCTGTGGTTTTGAAGGAAGAAAAATGGTTATTTCAACATGATAATGCTTCGATCCATAAATCAAACTCAACTTCATTGTGGCTTAAGTCGAGAAAAGTGTCTGTCTTGAAATGTCCAGCAATTAGTCCTGATTTAAACCCTATAGAAAATATATGGGGTATTCTCACTCATGCAGTTTATCCAAACGGAACGCAGTATTCTTTAGTTAAAGATTTGAAAGATGGCACTGAGAACGCTTGGTATAAAATTGAACCAGAAGCAATACAGAGCCTCATTTTATCGATGGAAGACCGTATGTTTAAAGTAATTCAGCAGAAAGGAGTAATAATCAAGAATTAATTTTTTTTTATTCTTGTTCTGCTAAAGACTGAAAAACTACTGTGCTTAAACTTTGGCACACTCATTTTTGTTGTTTTGATAAATTTTATTATTTAAGATAAATTTTATAGCATAAATCTGTTAAATATCTTTTTAAAACAACAATTTGTAGGCTATGTGAAAAGGAAAGTAACTTTCACTCATTAATAAAATTTTATTTGAAAATTTCCTGTTGTGCTTAAACTTTTGACACGTACTGTACCATTTCATTTCAAGAAAAGACCGTCACGTTAACATAGAAAGCAAAACGTTCTGGGTTACAAAATACTACATCATTTGAAATGTTTTTATTAGAATTACAAAGATATGGATATCATGCATGAGGATAATAAACTGTATTAATAATTGCAACACTTACTTAAAAAAAAATAATAAAAAAATATTGCAATTTTTTTTAAAGCTATTGCATAGCTTTTATCGCGGGCTTTGAGTGCGGTGACCGAATCCAAAAATTCCGTAACGCGAAAAATCCTAACACATCTGTAACGAAAAAACCTAACACTCGGCTAACGTTGTTTCAGCTCGGCAGACTTCGGCATGGTATCCTTCGGTAGACTTCGGCAGACATTGACGCGGTATTTTTCAGATATTTAGAGGATATCAAGTCTCAAATTTACATTTCTTATTTCAGTTACTATAAATCTAAAGTTTCAATAATAAAAATTCCTGATAGAATGTGTATAGAAAAGAATCGTCTTAAGATAAAACAAGGTAGGATAATGTAGCTGTTGGTGATTGGAGACCCGCCCAATGGTGAGGATCGAAAAATTTAAAATGCTTATAACTCGCGATCTAATTTTCGTAGCGCGGCCAAATTTTGTTTGGCAATTTATTATGAGACAGTGTTAATTTTTGGTGACAGGAGATCCCCCATGGTGAGGGTCGAAAAAATTAAAGTGCTTATAACTCGCGATCTAATTTTCGTAGCGCGGCCAAATTTTGTTTGGTAATTTATTATGAGACAGTGTTACTTTTGGTGGCAGGAGATCCCCCACGGTGAGGGCCGAAAAATTTAAAATGCTTATAGTTCGCGATCTAATTTTCGTAACGCGGCCATATTTTGTTTGGTAATTTATTATGAGACAGTGTTAATTTTTGGTTACAGGAGACCCCCCTCCCCCATGGTGAGGGTCGAAAAATTTAAAATGTTTATAACTCGCGATCTAATTTTCGTAGCGCGGCCAAATTTTGTTTGGTAATTTATTATGAGACAGTGTTACTTTTGGTGACAGGTGATCCCCCACGGCGAGGGTGGAAAAATTTAAAATGCTTATAACTCGCGATCTAATTTTCGTAGCGCGGTCAAATTTTGTTTGGTAATTTATTATGAGACAGTGTTACTTTTGGCGACAGGTGACCCCCCACGGCGAGAGTCGAAAAATTTAAAATGCTTATAACTCGCGATCTAATTTTCGTAGCGCGGCCAAATTTTGTTTTGTAATATATTATGAGACAGTGTAAATTTTTGGTGACAGGAGATCCCCCACAGTGAGGATCGAAAAATTTAAAATGCTTATAACTCGCGATCTAATTTTCGTAGCACGACCAAATTTTGTTTAGTAATTTATTATGAGACAGTTTTAATTTTTGGTGACAGGAGACCCCCCACGGTGAGGGTCGAAAAATTTTAAATGCTTATAACTCGCAATCTAATTTTCGTATCGCGGCCAAATTATGTTTGGTAATTTATTATGAGAGAGTGTTAATTTTTGGTGACAGGAGACCCCCCCCCACGGTGAGGGCCGAAAAATTTAAAATGTTTATAACTCCCGATCAATTTTCGTAGCGCGGCCAAATTTTGTTTGGTAATTTATTATGAGACAGTGTTAATTTTTGGTGACAGGAAATCCCCCATGGTGAGGGTCGAAAAATTTAAAGTGCTTATAACTCGCGATCTAATTTTCCTTGCGTGGTCAAATTTTGTTTGGTAATTTACTATGAGACAGTGTTACTTTTGGTGACAGGAGATCCCCCACGGTGAGGGTCGAAAAATTTATAATGCTTATAACTCGCGATCTAATTTTCGTAGCGCGGCCAAATTTTGTTTGGTAATTTATTATGAGACAGTGTTACTTTTGGTGACAGGAGATCCCCCACGGTGAGGGTCGAAAAATTTAAAATGTTTATAACTCGCGATCAATTTTCGTAGCGCGGCCAAATTTTGTTTGGTAATTTATTATGAGACAGTGTTAATTTTTGGTGACAGGAGATCCCCCATGGTGAGGGTCTAAAAATTTAAAGTGCTTATAACTCGCGATCTAATTTTCCTTGCGTGGCCAAATTTTGTTTGGTAATTTACTATGAGACAGTGTTACTTTTGGTGACAGGAGATCCCCCACGGTGAGGGTTGAAAAATTTAAAATGCTTATAACTCGCGATCTAACTTTCGTAGCACGGCCAAATTTTGTTTGGTAATATATTATGAGACAGTTTTAATTTTTGGTGACAGGAGACCCCCCCCCCCCACGGTGAGGGTCGAAAAATTTAAAATGCTTATAACTCGCAATCTAATTTTCGTATCGCGGCCAAATTCTGTTTGGTAATTTATTATGAGAGAGTGTTAATTTTTGGTGACAGGAGACCCCCCCCCCCACGGTGAGGGTCGAAAAATTTAAAATGTTTATAACTCGCGATCAATTATCGTAGCGTGGCCAAATTTTGTTTGGTAATTTATTTTGAGACAGTATTAATTTTTGGTGACAGGAGATCCCCCATGGTGAGGGTCGAAAAATTTAAATTGCTTATAACTCGCGATGTAATTTTCGTAGTGCGGCCAAAATTTGTTTGGTAATTTATTAGTGAGACAGTGTTAATTTTTGGTGACGGGAGACCCCCACGGTGAGGTTCGGGAAATTTAAAATGCTTATAACTCGCGATCTAATTTTCGTTGCTCGGCCAAAGAATTTTTTTTTTTGGTAATTTATTAAGGTATTGCATAGCTTTTATCGCGGGCTTTGAGCGCGGCGAAAGAATCTAGAAATTCCGTAACGAGAAAAAAAAACCTAACACTCCGGCTAACGTCGTTTCAGTTCGGCAGACTTCGGCATGGTATCCTTCCTTAGACTTCGGCAGACATTGACGCGGTATTTTTCAGATATTTTGAGAATATCAAGTCTCAAACTTATGTTTTTTATTTCAGCTACCATAAACGTATAGTTTCAATGATAGAAATTCCTGATTAACCTACATGTATTGTAAGATAATAAAAATATTTGAAACGATATTAACTTCTCATTTGTTCAACAAAAGAAAAAAAAAATTGTTATCGGTCATCACGCTCAAAAAGTGTAACTTAAATTAATATCAAAGACAAAAAAAAAAAAAAAAAAAAAAAAAAAAAAAAAAAAATCTGCGTAAATAAAAAAAATAAATAAATAATTATAATTGCATAAGTTGATAAAAAAATGCTATGCAATAGCTTTACCGCGGCAGTCCCCGAGTGCCACACGTAATTTTTTTTTTTTTTTTTTTTTTTTTTTTTTGCAACAGAATACTTAATGACTTTGTAACAAAATAAAAGTTTACTTGTATCTATCAGAAAATTGGTTTATATTTAAGTTTTAAATGCCATCCATTTGCTAAAAAAACAATTAGTCAGAAAAAAAGCTCAAAATATCAAATGCTTGCTTTTTTATATTACATTTGTTATATTATTCTTATAGTTTGTGATAATTCTGCTGTCGACTCTTTGGTTTATAATGCCGAATTATCTTTCTTTTCTGATAGTTTCTAAATCATAAATTATTTTAATAATTTTTTAATCACAGGGGAATTCATTTTAAATTAATACGCGAGGACAACAAAATTTGTGGAAAGTCAAAATGGAGTATTAATAAGAGTTTCAGAACGACATTATTTTGATTTCATTAATGAAACAATTTGACAAAATTATACTTAATTTTAGAGTTTTAATTAACCCTGAATTGAAAATATCCTGTTGCACTCTATCTATGATACGTTTCCATCGGTTTGCTGTTGATGTCATGGATAATTTTTTTCAAACTGATAGAGTTATCAGTAGTATGATTGGGTCACAGGGATACCTACACCAATTTTATCTTTTTACGCCGCAAACATCAATAAGTTGCCAAATTTGGCATCTTATATGTCATATTACAAAAACCGTACACATCGAAAACATGAATCCAAAATAATCTTTTTCTGTTTAGGACCATAATTGTATTATCAAAGATCAGAAATTATTAGTATCATGACTGTTTGGCATAAAAAAAATTCGAATTAATGTAACTTCACTTCTAATAATCACATTAGAAGTAATAAACGTAACTAGACACTAAAGTTGACTAGTACTTTCTATTATGTAGTGTAACAGGTTTTGGCATTTAGCCATATATTATCCAGAAGCTTTTTGTACTGGATTTTATGTACAAATTTACTTCTGTATCAAATATTTTTATATTTGCTTTTTTCCTTTTCTAAATCTAAATAAATAAAAAATCAATGTATTATTAAAATGTAAAAGACAGATTTATTTTAATTATTATAGTGTCAAAATGTTCAGTACAGTGTGGGGACAGATATATATTTTTTAAGATACAAAAATGAGGAAAGGTTTATAATTTAAGATTCCAACTGAAAAAAAAGTAATACTCTCTTAATTGGGCTGCATATAGTTTGTTCTGCATAATCATTAATGATTTACTCGTTTAATGAAATGGCCTTAGTATAAAATATTATACAAAATTAGATTTAGTAATAATAGAGGCTAAGATAAATATGTAATCTACAGACCAAAATGGCTTGAAAACTTTGTATTCTAAATATGAATAAATTTGTTTAGCAAAATATTTACTTTGTAGGGACAGAGTTATTTAATATACGCTATCTCACCACAAAGCTTTGGGATTTTAAGAGATTAATATTTTTTGAAGCAGTGTAAAGTATATTTAACATAGTTATATTTCACCTAAAAGAATGACTCGAGAAACACACTTTTAGAACTTGGTTTTAACTTGACAAATTGGCTAAAATTAGCTAACGTCATCTAGTGCATGTTTTGCCTAAAATTTAAGCAAACATATAATATATTCAAGCAAGTATTTCGTAAATTTATTAATTTGACAATGAGAAAAATAGTGATTTATTCTATGTTTTAGAAAAAATATTTAATGTAACCTTAACAATGTAAAATAGAAATAATTCTAATTAAAATCGTTTTAATAAAATATAACATAACCATATGAGAAAATGTACACATACCTCCTCCGAATTAAACCAACACGTCCTATAAGACATGTCTTATAGAAAGTGTTAATTAAAAACGTTGCCAAAAAAAAAAAAAGGTTTTTATCATTACAAACCTCAGAAACTAATGCATTTTCGAGATTTAAATAATTATTTATTTATTTATGTATACAGTCAAACCTTGTTAACAAGAACACTTACAGGGGAAGTTTTTTTGATCGTGTTAAAAGTATTTCGCGTCATCCTTATTTTTAAAATATTATAAAGAATGAGCCGAAAATTCGTTACAAATTTAAAAATTCATAAAATTGGGAGAAATTATGAAGACTTTAGGAATGCTGCATAAACGCCTATAAAGCGTTCACATTGGTCAGAAAATAGATAGTCTTTAAAAACAACGGTTATTTTTTCAAGAAATTTGTAACAGTATATGGATATTTCCATCAGCGTTTGTCGTATAAGGCACATAATTAGTAACTGTTAAGTTGTTGGCCACCGTTATTTTCGAAAGATTTACATGGCCTAATTGAATTAATGAAATATCTCTGATAAAATAAGTCACATTTTTCCGTTCTAAAATGCTGGTATCCAAAATCGTAGTATGTGGCTTACACGACATGTGCTCATGGAAATACACATATGGCAATTTTTCATCATCTTGATGCTTACTATCACTCCTCTGAGTTCCTTGGTAGAATGTGGCAACACCCTGTATAAACATAAACTAGTTGGCATCATTTAGGAGCTATGGTGACTTTGAAGATTATAGAAATATGCTAGTGTATTGTTGCCATTGTAAATTTAGGCCAGATCACGTTGTTTTGCACTACGGAAGCTACTAAGATGTATAATTTTCATTCATTGGAAAAAATATATAAAAAATAGAACTGTTTTCTTCTGTACCTATTTGATTTGTTTATTAGAAAAAAAACAGAAACTTAAATAAACTGATTAAGTTACAAAAAATTTTGAAATTTTTATATTACTATTTGTATAAATGCTGTAACATAGAATGTTATCAGATAAAACGTATCTGAAACAAACAAAAATTTCGAGAACTTCTTTTGTTCTTCGACATCATGGATAATCTATATGCTAAAAGGCCAAAGTCATGTGACTGTCATCAACAGTTCTGGGCATGGCGCGTCGCATTTTATATGCCAGGTGACCATTTTGGTACTTTAATGTTAGACAGATTCAGGTGATAAATCAACAAATATTGCTCAATCGAACATCATTTCATCTATATTATTATAATTTCCAAGTTATGTGACTGTCATAAATAACTATGATTACATCGCTTTTCATGTACGAATTTTCTATTTTGATTAAAATTTAAATTATTTTTTTGAATAAAACTACATAAAAGTTGCTACAATCATAGAGAATTCTTTTGATACTTTTATGTTAGTCGGGTGAAAATATCAATAATAGCATTTTTTAACTCGCCATTTAGCTTTATTTTTTTGCGTGGTAAATTAAAACAATGTTTTGAATTTAAATGCATGGTTTGTGAGAATATTTTTCCTTTTTTTGATTTATTAATTTATTTTATTAATTTTTTAAAGAAAGAAACATGTGAAAGAAGTGAATTTTCAATGTTTTAGTTTTAAATGGAAGTTTTGTATTTTTAAATGAAATAAGTGAAAAGATTATATTTTTAATCAAATGAAAAAAAAAAGGTACTATATAACTATATTTGGCGTTTATTACCCACGGCCGCTAACATTAAAATAAAGAGCTCTGAATTTATCTATCAGAATTTCCGATATAAAGGAGGTAGATTGAACAAGTAAATTGAATTATGAATAAAAGTAACCTGATACATTATGCTTAGCGTACATTTAAGGTAGACCAAACTACTCGCTAGGCGGTTAATCATAAAATAGAAAATATATATACAGTTTCTGAGTTTAGGATAATTAAAATGAGTATTCATTATTAAAAATTTTTAAACCGTTTTTCATGTATGAAAAAATGAGAAAAATAGTTACAATAATTGACATTGTAAAAATCACCGTAAGATAAAAATCAAACCAATACGCGTTTTGAGCTAAAACAATGCAGCTTGTCATGAAGAGACATGTGTTCGTAAGAGAACGAGGTCAAAGATGATCTGTGTTTCCTTCATCTGACCACGAGCTGTATTGTTTTAACTCGAAATGAGTCCTGCTTTAATTTTTTATTTTATGGTGATTTTTATAAAGTCTATTATTGCAATTATTAATTATCGTCCGTGTATTTGATGTTTTTTCGCTGATAGAAAAACAGGTTAACATTAAGAATTTATCAGAATGAAAAACTAACAACAAAATTTCCAAAAACATGCAAAACTTTTATCATAATAAAACATCCCTAAAACACTCATCCATCAAAATACACAGAAAAGGCTTCTCTTTTCTTTGAATGACCTTTCATATTTTGGAATAATCATGATAGATCGTACGAGATTCAGCCTTTCTGTCGGAAATACAGCGTAAATTTGTTAGTTGATATTCTGAAAAATTTTCTGTGATACTTCTTTATAAAGAATATGTATCTGATATGTCTTTGACAATAAACTATCAAATTAAACAATTAAAGCGAAAAAATAATTATTTAAAAGAAATACATATGAATGATTTTATAAAAAAAAAAGATTTAAGAAAAAATAATTTCTTACGCAAATTACACAGAATTTTTGTAAGAACATGTCTTTATAGGATCTCTGAGCCCTAAAACGTGTAAATCTGTCGAAAATTGTAAATAGAAAATTTCCGGTTATCCAATTCTTTCTTCTTGTAAAGATAGAGGAAAATAAAAATGATTACCGATTTTGTGCTTTGCATACCAATCGATATTTTCGGCCAACCAGCTAAAAGAGCACTAAATAAATGAAACTTGGATTATTTTTTCCTCTTTTTTCTTATTTCAAATTTTACGAAATAAATTTCTTTATTATAAGGTTTTCAATCAAATAGCAGATTTATGATCTTGTCTAAAGAGTTATTTTGGATAATTTTGACAAGCGATTTAGAGAGGAAAGGGAATTCTCCAATATATTATACTTAAAAAATAATAATAATAATCAATAAATTAAAATGCTGTTGTCGTTGTTGTTGTTGTTGTTATCAATTTAATTTAAAACTTTTTTAAAAATGCATTTTTTTTAACCTGCCTTTATTAAAATTAACAAAAATGTAGAAAATGAATGTTTTTAAATATCTTAAAAAGTAAAAATGTATTTAAAAAAAATTGTAATTTAACAAATAACAACGATTATTTAGAAATTAACATTTTCAATGACTATAATTTTAGACTTATTAATGATTTCTATACTTAAAAAACAATAATAACATCATTTTTATGATTATCAAAACATAGATTACGTAATAACAGAGTTATATTGATATGCATGGACATTTAGAATCACGTTAATACTCCTGGGCCAGTCATAAACAAATATTAAAGGGAATTTCAGTTTAACAATTTTCGGTACTGTAAATTTTTAAATTTCTAAACATGGCACATTTTCAATTTTTACATCGTCGTATGCAGAAAAAAAAATTATTTCTAAATGCAACTTGTTTGAGACCTGGAACTAAATTTATTATTGAGTTATTATTGTTATTTCTTTTGTAGTTTTTAATACTCTTTTTGTCATTGTAGCAACAGAAATATTTCGTTTCTAGACATTAAGAATGGACCAATCAGAAAACGAATTAAATAAAAAGCAGAAGTATTTCATTTTTGTAAATTAAACATAGACCAATCAGAAAACAAATAAAATGAGTTAGATAAAGTTGCGGAATTCAACCAATGAAAATATTCAGATATATTTCAGATTTCCCAATTCTCTACCGAGGACAAAAACTGTTTTTCAAATACTAAGAAAAAAAAAGAGACAAGAAGAAGAGACCAAAAAAATGGAAAAAAATTATTTGTTAATTAGGATGAAATTTTTGTATTATGTGTTAACTTCCTTTTTTTCTGTTCTCTTTTGTCAGTGTTCTATCTTTGCTTTTCTCTTTCGCCGAAATTTGTCAATAAATTAATCAAAGCTTAAGACTTTAGAAACATCATTTAAAAGTAAAATTTGATGACAAGAAAGATTTTTCAAATAATGATTAATAGAAATACTTTTAAAGAAGAAAACATTACCTGGAAAATATATTACTAGCAAAATATATACTAGCCGAATTTGTAAAACATACACACATAATAAAAAAGCTTTTTTTACGAATAAAAATTATTTAAAAGAAATACATATGAATATTTTTGGACTATAACAAAGAATTTTTTAAAACTAATTTTTTCTTTTTTACAAATTTGGTTAGTATGTCTTTTACTAACAGACTTTCCAAGAAATATTTTCATCTTTAAAACTAATTGTATAATAAATTATTTAAAAATCTTTATTTTCATAAAATTTTTCTTTTAAATGATATTTCTAAATTCTAAAAATTTGATTAATTTATTGACGAAAGAAAAACAGAACATTGAAAAGAAAAATCGAAGTTAACACATAATGAAAGAAAATTTTCATTATGAGAATAATGAAAGAAAGAAAATTTAATGAAAAGAAAATGAAAGAAAAAAAATATATAATATATATAATACATTAGAGAAATCCCTTTCAAAATCGATTCTCGGAATTGTCCAAAATAATTCTTTAGACAAGAAAATTATAAATATACTGTTTAATTGAAAACGTAATAATGAATAAATTTATTTTATAAAAATTTGAAACAAGGAAAAAAGAGAGAGAGAGAAATTTTGAATTTAAGTTTCCTCTATTTATTGCTCTTTAAACTGGTAAGGGGGGGGATATGTATTGGTATGTATAATACAAAATCAATGATATTTTTTGCTTTCTTCTATCTTTACAAGAAGAAAGTATTGGATAGCCGAAATTTTTCTATTTTCAGTTCCGACGGGTTTACATGTTTTAGAAATCAGAAATCCTAAAAAGTATGTTCTTACAAAATGTGTGTCGGTATGTTACACAAATTTTTGGGTCCTCTATCTCAGGAACTAATGTACGGAATTTAAAATAGAATTAAATTCAGTTAGTTTCTGATATAAATTGAAGCTGATTAGTTTTTAGTATAAACTGGCCAACAGGAAAGTTTCAGTAGACATAAGACAGTTCAGACAGACAGAAGTCAGTAGATAGTTTCTCATGGAAGGTTTCAGTATGTAACATAACATTATGCGTTGATTATTTATAGAATTCAAGGTAAAATTTCTATATTCAGATGAACTCGATTATGAAAGTTTAGCCTTTATAAAAGATTCTTTGAAATGGATTTCGATGGACTTATACTGTTAGCTAGTTATTTTCCCTGGAAGACTTTATTATCATATTGTTCTACATTGCTTGGGTATATAGAGTCATAGAGGATGGGGGGTGGGGATTCTGCATTCAGGTGACTCGTTATATCAAATATTACTCTTTTTAAATATTACTAATAAACATTTTTTGAAGGAAATTGTACTATTAATTTGTTAATTTTCAAAAATAGTTTTTAGTATATAATATTGTTCTGCATTGTTTACTTATAGAGCAATTCCGTACTCATAGTTGATGCCGAATTTGGCTATTATTTAATAGTATAGGCTTCGGGGTGATATTTAAGAATTAAATAGTACCGGAAAAACTAACATTCTGTGTGAGCAAAGCCATTAATTAAAGCTAGTAATAACTAAATTTACAGAGCACTGTACCTTTGTACGATGTTAATTTACACAGCCTATTGTAAATTTACTGAATAACGTCCCTGTCATTTAACAGAATCTCGGTTTTTCTAATCTCTATAATTTTGCATAAGACTAAAGATAATGGATTACCCATAGATTCTTTGCAATTTCACGGAAATAAATTTAACAATGTACACTGTTAAAAATCTTGCAGCATTTTGTACAGTCATTTCAACGTTTTCTGAAAAACCAGTAACATAACCGTAATTTAACTCTATTCCAGTGTTCTCGCTGTCGCTCGCCAATGCGCCAAATTGCGACTAAATTCTTCATTTGGCGAGTAAACAAGCAATTAGATTCGCCAAATTGCTAGTGCTCAATTTTTTCTTTTTCGTTTTTCATACATATGCATATATATATTTAATGCATACATATTTTTTATATTTGTAGCGAATAGTTGAAATTAGATTAATAACAATCGCTGTCACAGTTGTAGAAACTTAGGTTATTTTAGAACATATTGGAAAAAGGAGGTTACATTAAAGGATTAAAGATGTTTTTTGTGCTACATGGCGAATCTATTTTGCTAATACATTTTTCATTTGGCGAATGTTTTTTATTTTTAATTCGCCAAATTACTAACGTTGATCGAATGTCAGCGAGAACACTGCTCTATTCTGACCATAAAATTGGTAATAATATGTTCAGAATAACGTAAAAAGACGGCTGTTTTACTTATTTTGTAAAAAACGGTCAAATGACTGGATAAAATGCTGCAGATTTTTAACAGTGTACGTAGCGCTCTTGTTTTCATGTTTCATGGAGATCTTTATATTCTATACAGTTTTAGTCTGGCCACCATGTATTAAATTACTTAAAAGCCATGTTAATTTTACATTTTTGATGTTTATTTTATTAAACGTACTCATATTAATAGAACTAATTTTTATTTCAGTTCTTGTTAAAGGATGGACTTTTCCAAGAAGAAGTGTAGAACTAACATTACCAGAAGATTATCCATTAAATACTCCATTTTACAGAATCTCCATCCTTCTGAGTGAGAGAGATATCCTCAAAAACGTGACAGCTGATTTGAATATGAAGGTTGTGCCATTCCGGAAAATGCAAATGAGAGCTTCATCTATAAATAAAAAAGAACAATATGTGAGACTCGATAAAAGTACTGGAATTTTAACGTTTGTCAAATTACTGCCGAATTCTGGGACAATAGGTAAGTTTCTTCTTTTATATGCCCAAAAATTAAACATGTGCATCTTTTTAACGCAAAATATTAAGACAATCAAAAGATATAACCAAATTACATCCCTCAAAATTTTAAACTGCTTGAATCATGAATATATATATCCAATTTATTGTAGGCTATTGCTCATTCGTCAATATGGGTATCCTCCACAATAACCCTCCAAATATGGCTTAATTTTGACATTTCCCGTTACTGAAAATACAAAACGATTTTTTTATATATCTGCATCTGTGGCTTTCTTAGAATCGGTTGATTTCTAAGAAATCATTCCTAGATTAGTATTTGAATTAGACAATATAATGAAAAAAATAGTCTCCTGTGTCTAAAATTTGCTTGCGATTTTCACAAAAAAATCTAAAAAAATATGGAATGTTATATATATGAGACACTGCATTTTCGATAATATATGCATGTGGGAGTAAAAGACTCAATTTAAATTACAGAATAGATTTGGAGATGGGACCATTTTGTACACTATTCTTTTCAAAAACACCTGTCATATTTCGGACCAGCTTTATCATGCGCACAATCACTCTGGGAAATTCTTGCATTTATTATTAATATTGTTTATAAAATAGTAATTAGATAAAAAAAACGTACATTAAATATAAATTAAACAACTTAATTTTTTAGAACGTTTCAATACAGAATTCCAATACAAGTGTTAATCCTTAATACAGCGTTCATTTTAAACACAATCTAGTTGCATTTCTCGCTCATGAAAAAACAAATCTGTAAAACTATAGGGAAAAATTTAATGCAGCAAAATACATGAAATTACATGCACAATGCGTTAATTCTGCGGATATTATACTTGGAATTATATTTCCCATCCAAACATAACTGCTGCAATATGTAAATAAACTTGAAATTAAAGTACAACTATTGATTTTAATTAGGTTCTTAAAAATGAACAGCTCGCATTTAGCGGTCACTTTTGCGGATACCCGTTTTACCATTAATAAAAGATCATCTATTTATAGGCCATTTTAAATAAGTTCTAGTTGCATTTTGCACTCATAAAAAAGGTTCGGGAAATTTTCACTACAAGACTTTTACAGAAAAATGAAAATCACTAGTGTAAGTCAAATCAATCGTTAACTGCTCAAAGCCACTATATTTGTATATCTGTTTCCAAGCTTTTGATTTTAATTAGGTTTTTATGAAAAAATCAACAAGCAAAAGTTAATCATCGCACATTTCAGTGGCGAAAAGCATGGAACAAGAAATATCCATTTCTTATATTTCGAACCAAAACGATGTGGGAATATACGTATTTGACATATCATTTCGGCTTCTTCTAAATCTCTAAATTGATTTTTTTTTCACTTACTCTTTTTATTTATCTGTATTTTCCACTTTAGAACTAAAATGAATATGTTAATAAAAACTGTAACTAATATGTACTATTAATTAAAAGAAAATTCAAATTCCATAGTTTCTATAAATAAATAATAATTTCAAAATTTTAAAAATTCAAATTTTCGGTATTTTTTCTCCAAAAGATTGAAATGTGAAAATATCTTACGTCTTGCTAAATTGGGTTTTATTACTAGAATGTGAAACATACTAGGAAAGTTTAGAATGGGGAATAATTCCAAGCACAATTTAATTATTAATGGAAATTAATAATTAATGAAAAAGGGAATCATATGGTAAAATGTTTATAACATCTTCCAGGAGAGAAACGAGATGAAAAAAAAACAGTAAAAATGTATAAAGTAATAAGGTATTAATATTTTAAAGTAATAATCTTGTAAAGTATTAATATTTAAAGCAATAAAATAGTAATCTAGTAAAGTACTAATATTTTAAAGTAATAATCTAGTAATCTAATAAATAATTAATCTTTAAAGTAATAATCTTTTTCTTTATTACTATTATATTTCATTTTAAGATTGAGCAATAGATATCATTTTATAATAAATTAACATTCATAATACTTTACGACTATTTTATGCTGCTGTTAGATAACCTTTTATTTATTTATTTTTTATTTTTTCATTTTATGTTTACTTATTTATTTATTTATTTATTTATATGACTATAGTTTCTTTTCTTACTTATAATCAGATTTTTTCAACAGATTATTTTCAGTTAAGAGGACCCAATACCTTAAAATTGATCAAAGTAACGATTTTCTTTTATATATATATATATTAAATAAAAGCTTCTGATTGTGAATATTTTGAATTCTCATATGACCTACACTGTAAAAAAAAAGGGTCGATATACTAAAAAAATTTAGTGATCATTGTAATTACTAAAAATTTTTTTGTAATCTTATTCGGTTACAAGGAATCTGTAAGAAATACTAGAAAAAAGCTAGCCGCGAATAGAGTTAATAGTTTTACATTTTTAATAGCTATTACTAACACTCACTTGGTGTGGTCGTGAAAGCCTAGTGGTCATAGCACCGAACTCCAGGCTGAAAGTACCCGGGTTCGATGGTGGACGCCACCAAATATGCACCGAATGTATGCAATGTAAGTACTCGTTAAATAAAGGGTTTACGAAAATCCTGTCGTAGCAGTTACCATGGGTAATTATCTCTGGATTTTCCCTCCCCTTTAGAAAAATGTCAAAATAGAGCAGGTAGCAATGTTTGGTGCTACCATCTGTTGCGGCTTTGCAGAAAATCTTGCTCTTCAGAAGTCTGTCTTTTTACCCACTGGATGCAGCTCGAAGGAAGTTACTGCCCTTCGGGCACACGTAATGGTTACTAAAAATATTTTTGGAGCTATTACTAAAATTTGCTTGGTGGCTCATACTAAAAAGTTTTAAGTTAGTTATACAAAAAATTCTTTTGTTCAGTTTACAAAAAAATGTTTGTTTCACTTGCAAAAAAAAAAAGTTTGTAATGGTTACTAAAAAATTCTGTGGAATACAAATTTACAAAAAAATTTTAGTAACCTCTTGATTTTTTTTTACAGTGTATACGACAATTATATCACGAGACTGTAAATTTTGATAATCACCCATACAAATGCGCAATCACCCATACAAATGAAAACTTTAAACTGTTTTTTCTCCATATTCATATTTTTATAAGTTGATTGCGCGATAAACACTAAGTCTTTTTCGCTAATTTAGATACAGATTAGAATTTTTTTTTACTCATTTTCCATGGGGTATTTAATATTTTTGTATATAGATTTAAGTATTCAAGTTTATAGTTATATTTAAAAAAATATTTAAATTGAGAGTTTGTTGAATTTCTTTCATTTTTTGATACACACAAGAAAAAAAATCATATTAAATGTAAAATTTCAAGCATCTGAGAATCCATAAATAGTTTTGTGTAGTATATTTTAATGAATGTGGAAAAAAATTAAGCCAAATATTCATGTTTCTAAAAGTAGCAGAGATTTTTAAAAAGTTATTTTTTTTAATTAAGGTGTTTTTAAAATAAGTTGTTTTACATAAAATATTAATTTTGTTTAATTTTTTGTATTAAATATTATGTCACCACATATATTAAAATATTATTCAAAATTGAAGAGATGGCCCCTTAACGAATGACTTGTAGAAAAAGACTATATAATTCCAAGTTTTTCTTTTCTTTCTTTCTTTTTTTTATATATAAAAAGAAGAATTTAGATAAGCATCGAAAATAATATACCCTTCTTAATTTTTTTGAAGGGGGAAAAAATTACACCTTTTATTAATAATGTAAATGTGACTGTCTGTTTGATTTGATATTGTAAATGGTGTGGCTAAAGTTAATTGTAAAATTTCATCTTCATTTGCATTCGCATCTATTCGCCACTAGTCCTTTTGTTATAATTATTTGTGCGTCAATAATACTAAAATAATATAACAAAATTATGGCAAGTAAAAGTAACGTACATACAAATCACATCGAAACTGAAAACGCAACATGTTAATTTTATAGCTATCAATAACTTTATGAAAAAAAAAAAAAAAAAAAAAAAAAAAAAATGATTTCCATTGTTTTTCATTAATTCATGGGTTTTTATTTGGTCTTTTTAATTACTGTTTGCTAAAGGAGGAGCTCAAGTTACAAAACAATTTGATATGTGCTTTCATGTTAACAATGACCTTTACATTTTCATCAAACGCAAGGCATTGACTTTCAAAAGTATATTTACCAGATACTTTGATAGGAAACAAAATAAAACCATTATTATTAATTATTATTATTATTAGTATTAATATGTTTCTCAGTATAATTAATCCTGAA
Organism: Maratus speculifer; assembly: GCA_964019185.1. Classification (NCBI taxonomy): domain Eukaryota; kingdom Metazoa; phylum Arthropoda; class Arachnida; order Araneae; family Salticidae; genus Maratus; species Maratus speculifer. The sequence continues at coordinate 119,381,377 of OZ025291.1, forward strand.
AATTAGCCACACTTTCATTTCTTTATTGTTTATTATTATTATTATTAAATATCAATTTTTAAAATACTTAAGAAAATATTGATTCATTTTCTTAGGTTAAAAATAAATTTAATAATTTGAAACAAATCTAAATTAGGAAGTTTATAAATTGTAATTGTTTAAATAACTATCAATTAATTTTTCTTGTGTCTATTTTGATTTATCAAACTTTTATATAAAATGTATTTTATAATAAATTTTGTAAATTATTATATATTTTTATGATATAATGTTGCTATCAGAATTCAGCAACTAGGATTTACCTTACATAAAGGTGTTCTAACGCTGTTTCAAAATACAGTGCAGAATCAAAATCGGCACTTTGTTGAAATAGTCTAAATTCTTTTTTTTTTATGTGATTTTACATTAAAAAAGTACTGCAAGAATCAGAAGCAATCGCAAATTAATTTAAAAAAGTTTATAAGTGTGATCGCAGATTGCACAGAGGGTTTCGTTTAATATCTCCTTCAAAACACTTTATCACTAAATTAACAATCGAAAATCGTCAATAAAAAATTAATAGTTCTTTGCATAAATGGCAACACCATTATATTCAGAAATGCGCCTCCTGGAAATTATCCATTAGCCTATTTCAAATTGTGCTATTTAAATGACAATATTTATATCAGGACTATGTCAAAAAAGTGCTATTTAAAATGAGCTATACAAAATCCCGAAACAGCTGTCGTATACGCATAGAGTTTTGCGTGATTTTTTTTCTGACGCCAATGTGTTGGAAACCTTGTTTTCGAATATCACGTGTATATATTTTTAAAAGTTGGTTTCTATTATTTTCACTAGAAAATAATAAGTAAATAAAAGATTTATTTTATAACTATCGAAGAAAGCAATTTATATAATTAGAGAAAATAAAATAATTTTTAAATAAATAATTTATTAATAAATAAACAACAATTCCTGGGTTACTATATCAGGCATAATAACGCCATTTTGTCACCTAAATATTCCGATGCATAGATGACATCTGTCCTATTGTTACCTATAATTTTAATACCAATATGGGCACAGATATCATATACGCACTACATTGGTGCGATTTTTTCTGACACTAATTCGGAGAAAACTTATTTTCAAATACCAATTACATACATAATTTTTAACAGTTTTTTTATTATTTTAAAAAGGAAATAATAACAAATAAAAAAAAGGTTTAGTTTAATAATCATAGAACAAAATAATTTATATAATTTTAAAAAAGAAAATGAAAGTAAATAAACAGTTTATTAATAAATAAACAACAATAGCTGGGTTACTATGTGGAGCTTACAATTTCCATTTAGTTGCAATAGCGCCAATGTGGTACATGTATAACGTCTGTGTCTATTTCTCTGGCATACCCTTCTAATTAGGCAAAAATTCCAGCAATTAAAATAAATTATGAATAAAAGCAATATGACTTAATGCTTAGTAAACATTTAAGGAAGACCAAACTAGTCGCAAAGGGCGGCTAGTATTACAAAGAAATTTCAACATTTTGCGTTGTTACTGAAACCCACAAAAACATATGGGTGCCTTTTATTTTTTCCCGTGAAATTTTTTCCCCTACACAAGTGCAACCTGCTCACACACACACACACTTAATTTTGTTCTTAAATCAAAAAGAACAACTTTGTAACATAAGTTTTGCTTTATTTTTGCTTGGAAATGCATGGACTTAGCAGGTATTGTTATTAAGAAACTATTTAATCGCACTCAGTTTACCTTTTCTTTGCAAACACAATATATTTTTCAGAAAATGGAGTCAAAGTAGGTGATTTGAGAGAGAAGAAAAACCAGATTTTGAAGGAATAACAAAGCCTTGTCATGTGATCATAAAAGCTTATAACTCAATAGGTAATTCATTGATCATAAAATGAAAAACTAAGTAAGATTACAAATCGTTTTTATAGTCAAGCTTTGCAATTTTATATCTTTCTAAAAAATGAACTTGTAAATGTGACAAAACGTTTTACGTTTTGACACATGAGCATGGCGGTTGAGAATAACCTTAAGCAATAGTATATGTAATATGTTTAATTACTTTACAATTACATCTTATTGATGCCAGTTCTCATACAGGCAAAGATGTTAATAACTGTACTTAATTATGGGTGTTAAAATGCAAAACCCTCCAAAGGGAATAAAATAATATTGTTGAAGAGAAATTGATGATGTGTTTGCACTTCAGTTAGAAGATATAAGCTTAAACAAACATCACACATTAGCAGTAACAGAGAAATTAGATTACTAGGAGATTGTTTCAATTGTTTAGTACTTTTGTTTAAAATGCTAATAAAATACAGGGTTATTACAAAAGAATCATCGGGTTTCCGAAGCTTTTTTTTCGGAACGTAATTGGGTTACAACAATGTGTTATGCATGAAAATAAACCGAAAGTATACAAGATTGACGTCCATGGTCGCGAATGCAGTCTTTCAATTTCACTTCGTCGTCAGTTCAATTACTTGGAACTACAGATGAAACTCTCTTTAACTAGGCTCACTGTTTCTTCAGTAACGCTTGGTCTGTTGGAGCTTTTGCCTTTACGTAAACAACCGCTTTCCTTAAACTGTCGATACCAGCGCGAATGCTTTGTTGGGTTGCATCGGTATGTCTTCCGAAATGTTCTCAAAGCGGTTATAAGTGATTCACACTTTGAAAATTCTAGTACACAAAATGCATTCTGCTGTATATGAATTTATGACGTGATTGTATATGACGCCATTTTGAATATGACGTTCGCACAGAAGCCAAGGCAACGAAACACACATGACACATATGCAGTGCAAAACTGGAGTTAATACCCTTTCATTTGAGTTGTCATGGAAACATATACATCTCCTAGTTTATGCTTAGTAAAGTAGTGAAACCCGATGATTCATTTGTAATAACCCTGTATAACATTAACCGTTTGATAAGGATTGTATGAAAAATATTTAAAAAATATATACTTATAAAGTTTTTATTTATTTATTTATTTATTTATTTATTTTGCTTTTTAGTTTTCTTAAAACGTATATGTATATGTATATAACTTTTCTAATATGTAATGCTCTAATATTTTATATATAAATGTTCAAATAATTTTGTTTAATTTTTTTAATAAACGATAACAAAATCTAGACATTTTTAGATTAGAAATTATACAGAAAAGAATAAAACTTTTTTTAATTATTTCCTTAATAAGCGCGTTTTTCACGCGAATTGTTTAATCCATTAATTTATATTACATGCATAATAATTTTTATATCTACTTAACTTGCGTGCAACAATTAGAAGAAAAAACAACAACAGCAACAAAATGAACTGATTATGCTAAAAAATATATTTTAATTAAAATAATAGTCTTTTTCAAAATTTTATGATTTGTTGTGTGACAAGAGGTATTCAGCTGTAAGCACAAAAACTTTGAACTCTCTGACTTATATAGTTTTTGTGTACGGACTCTGTGACAGACAGACGACAGACACGAATAGGGTTTCGTCAGATAAACGAAACTCTAAAAACTAGCAATTTTCAATTAGAACACTTTCATATGAAGATGCAATGTTTAGAAAAGTATTAAATATACATAAATCCATTCTTTTACTTTAAGTTGATTTACTGAGAGAAAAATTTTGACATAACAGTATACTTTGTTTCATTCTTCTTAAAACTTCTAATTTCCATTAAAGTAAATAACAAGGAATTGAAAAAATAGTTCGTAAAATCAAGTATAGATTATGAAGCCCTTTCTAATATATTCAGAATAATATAACAAAACTGCAACGTTAAAAAAAATTAAAATAGTACGTATTATTTCACCATATGAAAAGGTATAATGCATTTTAAAACCGAATTTCAGCTGTTTCCATTTACAATCGGAGATTTAATTGGAATTTTTAGCAATCCTGTATATGATACAAAAATTTGTATGTATTAACAAAAGGTATGCCAAAATTTAGTTCATTTAACCGGTATATATATTTCAGTTAAAAATTCCCCTTCATCAATTTTCTCTAATAAGGAGAATGGTATGTGAATATTTTTGTGCATTCCTTTATATAAGGTATAGAATTTATATATAAAGAGTAATATGCAAAAAACTAATTAAATTTAAAAACGCATACCGAATTTTAAAACATACTCTCCAGCAATTATTACGCAAAGACAGTAATGCAACCAATTTCTTTTGTGAGTCCCTGTAAATTAATAAAAAAAATAGAATGAATGCTTTTTTTTAATGGAATCATAGTTAATAATAGCCTAATGTCATTAAAATTCTCTCCCAACGATTTTTCCCATGTATCATAATGTAATCGAATTATTTTAAGTGTTTCTGTGACATTAATCATTAATCGTACATTACTTTATATGCAATATCAAACATATTTTGGTGACCCTAAATAAGTCTTATCAATTGCATGAAAATACGAGTATATTTACGAGAGTTAGAGCATGAACAGACGGGCAGACAAACTTAATGCATAAGCACTTTTCAACTTTTTTGAAAAGTGCTAATAAATATTATCCTTTCACATAATATAAGCATGAATTTGTTTACTGCATCTGAAAGACCAAAAATTAAATGGTCATAAAATATACTTTACTATAACATACTGTATAATATACTATATACAATGTACTACAATATAATGTACTATAAAATATGTATTAAAATATGCTATAGTTGTCAATATACAGGGTGATTCAGCTCGTCGGTGACAAACTTTAAGGATCGATAGAGCACACCTAGACGAACATTTTTGAATAGGGAATGTAGGGTCCCTGACGCGATGGTAAGGCGCTAGGCGCTTTCGAAAATTTGGGTGCCGAAATTCGAAACGTCATAAAAACTAGGGAAATGGTTAGATTTTCTTGCTTGTTGCGTCGAAATGATTCTGTTTGTTTAGACTTTCTTCAGTACCAATTTGATAAGCGTATCTCTTAAAACATGGATAGGGGGCGCTGCAGACTTTGGAGAGCTAGACAACAACTTTAAGCCCGTTATTTTGATAATTTAACACATGCTCGCCAAAGTTTATACTCTAACTTAAAGTTTGAACCCAAAAGTAGAGCCCTGCAAAAAGCGTAAGAGCCGGAATAAAATGTCAAAGTACAGGGTGGTCGAAACTCGAAGGCTCCTAAGAGATAAACAAACAGATTTCTTGACTTATGGCATGCATTTTCATGATTCTGTTTGCTGGGGCTCTCTGAAACTCAGTTGAACGGTACAAAAAGAAACATCGATAGGGGGCGCTTTGGGCAAAAAACATAATTCGTTGACATTTCGGACGCTAACTGGAAACGGGGCGCTACGATCAGTTAGAAACAAAACAAGAGAGTAATTTACTTATCATAAGAAGCTATTAAAACTGCAGTTTGTTTTGTTTTTTTAACAAACATAGCTGGTTTCAATCATGCACAATGCGCGCAATAAAATTTACATAAGGTGCTTTTTGCTGATTTATGCAAAAGATATCGTACCATATCGATATGCAAAAGATACGTAATGCGTAGACGACAACGCGAGATGACGTAGTTGTATGCGCAGACACGTCTTTTGAACGTGCGGTACCTACTTAAGCTTCGGGTTACTTGTCTGCAGATCGGTAGTAGGATGGAACGGTACACAAACTCTGAATTGGCTGACATGCATTTGGCGTATGGCGCTGCTGGTTGTAATGGACGAGCCGCTCAGCGGTTGTACGCCGAGCGTTACCCCAACAGGCAAATCCCCTGCCATGCCTTCTTCGCTCGAGTACACCAGAGGTTGTCCACAACGGGATCTTTCGACGGAGGCAGGCCTGAACGGGAGCGATCAGTGAGCACCCCCGACAACGAAGAGGCTGTGCTTAACCTGGTTGAGGACAACCCAGGTCTTAGCACGAGAGATATCGCCAGACATGTTGGCATTTCGCAAGCAACTGCGTGGCGCATCTTACGTTCCCGGAATCTGCACCCCTACCACATCCAGCGGGTGCAGTTGCTCAGAGAGCAGGATTTTGGCCCTCGAGTGGAATTCTCAAGATGGTACTTGGCGATGAGATCCAGGGATCCCCGTTTTGTAAACAGCATTTTGTTTACGGACGAGTCCACCTTCAGCCGGGAGGGAATGTGGAACGCCCACAACAGTCATGTGTGGTGTGATGAAAATCCACATGAAACCAGAAGCCGAGCAGCCCAGGAGCGTTTCTCAGTAAATGTGTGGGCCGGCATTCTGGGGGATTGCCTCATTGGCCCTTATTTGTTACCTGAACGGCTGACAGGTGGAAATTACCTGATTTTCCTGGATCAAGTGCTGCCGCAGCTTCTGGAGGAGGCGCACGTACCCGAAGGTTCGCGTCGCCAGATGTGGTTCCAGCACGATGGAGCTCCGGCCCATTACACGAACGACGTGCGTCTCCATCTAAACGCAAGGTATGGCCAGCGGTGGATCGGGCGTGGGGGTCCAGTTCACTGGCCTGCCCGATCACCAGACCTCACCTGCTTGGATTTCTTCCTTTGGGGTTACCTGAAGGCCGAGGTATACCATACACCTGTCAGCAGTGCTGAAGAACTTGTGGCGCGCATTGTGGCAGCTGCAGGGCAGATCAGAGATACTCCTGGCATTGTTGGAAACACACACTCCTCAATGCGACGGAGGTGCGAAGCCTGCATCATGGCCCAAGGTCGAAATTTCGAGCATCTTCTGTAGTGTTATTTTTTGTAAATAAATTTCCAGTATCATTGATGTTTTTGGTCTAAATTTATTCAGAAGTGTTGAGCAGAGGTAGAAAATGTGTTTTCATTATTACTAACTGATCGTAGCGCCCCGTTTCCAGTTAGCGTCCGAAATGTCAACGAATTATGTTTTTTGCCCAAAGCGCCCCCTATCGATGTTTCTTTTTGTACCGTTCAACTGAGTTTCAGAGAGCCCCAGCAAACAGAATCATGAAAATGCATGCCATAAGTCAAGAAATCTGTTTGTTTATCTCTTAGGAGCCTTCGAGTTTCGACCACCCTGTACTTTGACATTTTATTCCGGCTCTTACGCTTTTTGCAGGGCTCTACTTTTGGGTTCAAACTTTAAGTTAGAGTATAAACTTTGGCGAGCATGTGTTAAATTATCAAAATAACGGGCTTAAAGTTGTTGTCTAGCTCTCCAAAGTCTGCAGCGCCCCCTATCCATGTTTTAAGAGATACGCTTATCAAATTGGTACTGAAGAAAGTCTAAACAAACAGAATCATTTCGACGCAACAAGCAAGAAAATCTAACCATTTCCCTAGTTTTTATGACGTTTCGAATTTCGGCACCCAAATTTTCGAAAGCGCCTAGCGCCTTACCATCGCGTCAGGGACCCTACATTCCCTATTCAAAAATTTTCGTCTAGGTGTGCTCTATCGATCCTTAAAGTTTGTCACCGACGAGCTGAATCACCCTGTATAGACAGAACAAAAAGAAATGTCACTGGAAATAGAGGCACATTAAATTCAGATCACATACGTACATGACTTTAAAAAAGTTTCAGAAACCTAAGTGTATTTAATCTAAAAATTCAGACATAATAGACTTACTGTACAACTTATAAGAGTCTCACTATGATTGTGGCATAAACGAACTGAGGAAAATGTTTGATTTATCCGAAAAGTCTCAATTTTAAACATTTCATTTAACAGTCATCAGGCATCGATCTCTTAGGCTACGTTTTTATATTAGATTTCTTTCTTTCGAACTTTATTCTCATTGTAATCCAAACTGAATGTTGGATTTACAAAAATGTTGGATTTCGTTAAAAATTACTCTATTATAATCTAATGGTTCAATTATTTTACAATTATACGTAAATAAATCAACTTTGAAATCCTAAAAGAATTTAATATATACAATATGACCTTTAAATGGTTCACCGTTAAACTTAAAAGCCGACTAAAATAATATAAGTGTTGTTACAAGTTTAAAATATACATTTTATTTAAAACATCTTAACATTTTCGGTATGTATTTCCAAAGTCCAATATCATAGAATATTTTTATAATTAATTGCTGTTTATTTATACAAATACGAAGCTTCGTTATATAATCGTCATAAGATGAAAGTTCATTATCATCATAATCAGATGACCATGGATCATTGAGAAAAACAATGATATTACAAAGACTGCATCTGTAATGTGATGTGAATAGTACGGAAACCTGTGCTTTCCAATTAAAAGATTTGACATACAAATTCAAACTGTGAAAAATTTGTTTTTACAGTAGAGTTTTTCACAACATTTCAATTTTAAAATATTTAACTAATGTTTTTATGAATATATGGCTGAGACAAACAACACAATATTTGCAGGACTTTCTTGATTGCAACTTTAATTTCAATCGTCCTTAAAGTATTTCTGACTATGCCGTCGATCGTTTTCCAAAAAAATTCTGTTAAAAAAATCATCAAGATCTTAATGATCATACATGCCACATGTTTTGTTGATGGCTCTGTCATTTCACAACGAAGTGACGTACTTGTACAAATTAACAGCAATCAATTATTAAAATATTATGTGATGATGGGCTTTAAAAATACTGCCCGAAAGTACTAAGAAATTTTAATAATCTATATAATAAAACAGAGTGTAACGCATAGCGTGCCAAACCGGCTTTTCCTTTCAAAAACTGTCTCTGGAATTCACACTCCCTCCGAAACCGGTATATCGTCTGTGTACACCCGAAATTTTACAGCAGAAAGCTGCTATCCCTTTTTCCCTTTTACCAACAAAACAAAAACATGACAATCTTTCTGTCTTTTTTTTTTTTTTTTTTTTTTTTTTTTTTCGTGCGGGAAGGGGGGGGGGTGTAAACAAAAAAAAAATACAATTTCAAAGCGCTAAAAAATAGTAATAGTTATTGTTTAGCATTCAATAGTTGCAGCAGACTTTTTTTATTACCTGATTTTATTGAATACTTGTTAAAATTTTGTTTCATTAAGAAAGCTTAATTTTGTTATGATACATTGGACGTAAAGCCTGGTTTACCCAGATGTATTGTAAATGCTAATAGTGTGTTTATTAGAACATAATCTAGCCGAACTTCGGTCATCTAAACGCTGCCATATTGTCAAATATTTTTATAATTTTTTCAAATTTATGTGAAAAATACAATTTTTATCCACCGTCCTAAAACCGGCATCTATATTATTAAAATATACATTTTAAATTTGTAACATGTCTTTTATTATTTTAGTCCCCTTGTAAGTAAAACAGTGAATTTCTTAAATTTTATATTATGTAAAGTATTGCGCTTTGTCTTATGATTTTATTTCTGAAAATAATAGTTAAAAAATGTTTTATTTTTCTTTCTTGTCAAACATTAGACGTGAGTTTTACAAAATTAAATTCTATTAAACAGGTTTTTTTTAACTTTATTACTTATTTTCAGTGTATAGTCATAACTCCAACTAAAATACTTTCCAACAAAACATTTTCGTTATGATTTTTTTCTTAAATTCTGTTAATTATTATTATGGTTGTCAGGGAAAGAATAGGTTTTTATTTTGATACGAACTTTGAAAATCTCAATATGGAACCTGTAGTTTTTTATTTCATACTATTCGTCTCACTTCTTTTATCCTGGATAAAATTCCGCAATGTCTTACTTGGAAAAACATGCGGGTTCAAATGTGTTCGGAAACTATTTCAATAGCAGCAAGCGCATTTTGAAAATTTTGTAATACTCAAGTAAAGGTGTAAAAATAATGATGTAACGAAAATTTTTTAACGACATAAACAATACTTCTCAAGATATCTATCAAATGTCGTTAATTTGATACTTGAAATCTCGGACAGACCTGTGCAACTTCGCGAGGTTGCTAAAAAAACTAAACACCCATTCTTAAAGCGAAAGAGTGAATTTGTCTTCACGAGAAAAAAGTTCTTTTTTATTGGATCGTGAATGAGTTATTTTTTTAAACGTTTTACTTAACTTGATTTAAATTACTTATTTAAATTACTAATCTTGATTTATATTGCTTAAAAACACCTCGTTCACTCTAATTGTATGAATTCTTTACGAAAAGCACTTTCAAATCGTGCGATGAGTAAATTCAGCTGAACGTAACCTTTCATCTAACGACGGTACTTACAAGTACCATTAAAATTACTTATTATAAAAATTTTTTTAATACGTCAATTAAAGTACCTGTGCCTAATATAGACACGTTAAGGAAAATTTATTTTTTTCACCACCTTGTACATGTGATAGGACTCCAAAAATATATGACCATGATCCTTGGACTGTTGGCTATCGTTATTAAAATTAGCGACCTTTAAACTATTCCGGCTGGGTTTAAATGATAAAAATAAAAAATGTTTACAGAATGTCCATATAAGGAACCACCAGTCCCTATTATGGACAGGTGGTTCCTTATTGACCTACTACACAGGGTGCATCGAAAACCACTCTTCTATAGAATTTTAGAGGAGAGGGGATAAAAAAATGTATCTTAAAGTATTGCGGGAAGGAGAGGATACGTTAAATATCTACAGAACATGTACTTTAGAACGTGGGGTCATTTTCATTTGTGGCTCTTCGAAGACCAATGCAAAGCACCTCAGTTAGTACAAAATATTATGAAATAATGTAATTGGTTTTGCTTAGCTTTCTATTTTTGTGAATATGAAGATTCACCTGCTGTACTTGTAATGTGGTCATAAGGTGTCCATATTGGGAATCGGGAGTAGTTTTATTAAATCTTATAATAAAGAAATAAAGAAAACATTTTAAAGCAGTATATGCAATAGCAATCGAAAATATGTTTTATCAGCTTTCTAAAACACTCTACTTTTTAATATTTAAAGTATTTTTATTATATCTAATAAGAATTTAAACTTACCTGTAATTAAGATCAGCACACCACAAAACAACAAGTTTCGTTCTAAATGGCGAAAAGCCCGCTTTTTTCCACTTTTCAGGCTTAATTATCTTTTCAATTGCTTTTCTTCACGGATGTATAACACTATCTCTCTATCAAAATTGTTACTTTTAAAGATACTAGGGGGTGTCCATATTGAGAGCACTGTCCATATTGGGTACAAATACCTTAGTTGTAGTACTGTTTAAAATGAGTTAAAATGAATTACAGGTACATTTTTTTTGTTTCAAAATCATTATTGGTTACACAAAAAAAAAAAAAAAAAAAAATACAAGGGGTGATCAAATGAAAAGGTACGAAACGACACGGTGGGTACAAATGTAGACTTTATTCAAAATAATCACCATAGGCCTGAGCACAACGATCCTACTGATGAACAAGCCGCAGGATTCCTTGTTCCCAGAATTCCTGTGGCCGTGACGAGACACGGTCTTTGACAGCGTCTTTGAGTACGTCGTCCGAGTTGAAGCGCTCTCCTTTTAGGTGTTTCTTCAGTGGATCGTCCACCTTGTCGATGAGATCAATCATGAAGACAGTGTTTGCCTGGCGATGTCTCGGGTCATCACCCAGACTCCCACGGCCTGCACGAAAACGGGCACTCCGTTTTCTGACAGGCTTGTCAGAGACACATTCCTCGCCGTAAACTGTCACCATCCAGCGATGAATAGCTTCCGGTTTCTCACCTTCCGCTGTCAGAAATCAGATAACACCTCCCTGCCCCTCAATCGTCGAATTTTGCAACACGAACGCCATCCTGTCCTCATATGGACTGCCGCATCGTCAGAGACACATTCCTCGCCGTAAACTGTCACCATCCAGCGATGAATAGCTTCCGGTTTCTCACCTTCCGCTGTCAGAAATCAGATAACACCTCCCTGCCCCTCAATCGTCGAATTTTGCAACACGAACGCCATCCTGTCCTCATATGGACTGCTGCATCGTTTGGACGCCGCTTTTGATAAGATCTTCTGCCTTCCACTGCGCATGCGGGCACCCTTGCATGCTCCGTTCCCAGTCAGAGACTCCAATCGCATCCCGAGATGTCTCGCTACGTTCTCCCATCGCAGAATATGCAAATATTTAACTGTTATGTTCTTACGTCGTTTCGTATCTTTTCATTTGATCACACCTTGTATTTTTTAAAGGATTTTTTTTCGCCTATATATCTTTTCAGCTTTCTTGGCGCTGAGGAGGGGAAATAAGGATTTTTGAATTCGGAAGTATTTCTATACTTATATTTTAAGAACACCATAACTGTACATTTTATAATTTCACAAAATACTAAGAAGGTAATAAAAAATAAATTATTTGAGTGGGGTTATAAATATTGCACAACGTCCCTGTAAATTCAAATTCAATTAATCCTTCTAAATCCTTCAATCCTTCTAAAATCCTTAAAAAATTTATTAAATGATTATGTAAATCTTTTAATTTAGTTTAAACAATTTACGTAAAATGCTTTACATTGCACAATTTTCATGAATTAATATTGCGGTAAATAAAAGGTTAAGTCCTTATTTTGCGCTTTTATTTTAAGATAGTTTTGGGATTCTTTCTATACCCAATTTGATGCAAACACATTTCAGAATGCAACTTTATAAAAAGAACTATTAATATAAAAGAGAAAAAGTACTAATTACGTTATAAAACGCAGAAACGCATTCTTCCAAATAGACAGCTAACGTTTAAAAATAGAAGAATGAAACCAAGATTTAATTGAAAAGACAAAATAAATAAATAAATAAATACTTATTAAAACTCGGGAACATATTATGGACAATTTACAACATTCTTAATATAGAAAAGCAGTTTTGAGTAATCACTATAGCTATGACAACAGGCTTTGGAAATTTAAAGTTAATGTAGAAAATTGGCGCAAAAGAATTCTTCCTTTGTACCTTTTTTCCCGCGGTTGAAAAATTTCTTGCTTTAGTAACACATTTAAATATCGTAGAAATTAATAAAAATTATTCTTAATTAAAAAAAAAAATAATAATAATTTCCTACTTTTACTTTAATAATTTCCGACTGCTTTAATTTATCATAATATGTAGAAAATTATTACGAATATTTAGGTTAGATAAACCTTCTCCAACTTCCACAGCTAAGTTCTCGTGCAGATTTTCAATGTTAAAAAATTTTAAACAGTGTTAGCATTTCTTATTGGTTTAAATTATTGACATATTTATTACACTGTTAAAAATCTATGTAAACACAGAGAAAAAAAGAGTATCTGTAAATTTACACTAGTTCTTGTTTAAATGCATTCGATCGAGTTTCTCTGTCTTCATTTTACCGATATTTCTCTTATATTATATCAAATACCCTGTGGTGATTTCCTTGTCTATGAATTTGAAGATATTTTTATCTTTGTTAAAACTTATAATTCAAAATACACATTTATAAAAAAAATTCCAATTTATTTGAAATATTAAAAAAGAAAATTTAGTTTTAAATTTTTTCTTTGTTTGTTTTTTTAAGTTAGAATAATTTCGAAAAGGGAAAATCATCTCTTCGGAGTTAGCGGGGATTTTTATCGACAACTGATTTGTAATTTTACTTCATCATATTCCAGTATTATATCATTGTTAAATGTGTTATGAAAAACATAAATCTTCTAAAAAACATGTTAACAAAGTGAATAAAATAGTGAAAGCATAAAAACTCACTTATAAATAATATTTTTTTTCTATTTATTTTTCTTCTATTTCTTACAAAAAAAGCTTTTTAAAAAATTAGATCATTAAAAAATTAAATATTGGCGACAATTTTGAGAAAATATCTGTAACATTACTGTTGCAAAAAAATGAATTAGAACAAACTTCATTTGATTGAAAAATATAATCCATGAATTTTACTATTTATTACATCAGCTAGTTAAAGTTTAAATTGGTTTTTAAAAATAGTAGGTATTATGTAGTGGTCTAGGATACATTAAAATAAACATTTACGAATTTTATAATGTATATTTGAAATGAAAATTTTGAAAATCACAGCAGATTTTTCCTTGCTGAATTATAAAAGACATATTTTGAACAAGATAGCAACAGATTCTATAGCTCAGTCAGTAAGGCGTTCTTCCGATGTCAAAAGGACTCTGGTTCATACTCCAGGACGGCTAAGAACAAATTATATAAAAATTAGTTGTTTACCCTTTCAAATGTTCTTGATAAATTGTAATTCTTTCAAGCTCGCTGAAGATTGAGCGATTAGCTGATTTTGAAAACTAAGTTAAATTATTATCATTAAAAATAAATTTACAAAGTCTTGTGTATTTTTATCGATGTTAAATTATAAACTCTATTGTAAGTTAACCTAATAACTTCTCCTTTTAACAGAATCTCTGCTTTTCAATCGACCTAAATTTACACAAGACTAAACACAATGGATTACTCGTAGATTCTCTGTAATTTCCCAGAAACATTTTTAGCAGAGTATAAATGTGTAAAAAAAATATAAAAACTTTCAAAACCATTTTGTTGCTTTATTTCTGGAAGTTTGGCCATTAGCATATAGATATGTTAATTATTTTTTTTTCTTTCGTTTCAATATGCATTTATTCATATGAAATTTTTTTAAAGACAAAATCGGTCATTTTATTAGTTAAGTTCAAAAAGTAAAAATAAATACATTCGTGTCAATAAATTTGAAGCTGTTAAATACAGATAAGTAACAGTTTTCTGAAAGAAAAAAAGGAAAAGAAAATAGATTTTTTTAAATAACGATGAAATCTAAAAACTTTCGTTTTTTAAAAGTGAAACAAGGTAATATTGTCATCTATAATTAACTGCCTTTTTTTCTGCTGTGATTTTATCTCAGACTATTACTTTGGAACGTTAAAAAACTCTAAAACAATGTTAATATGGTATTTCAAAATGATACAGTTTGAAAACATAAACGCAATTTTAATGGTTTTATTATTCCACTTTATGTATGAAGATTGGAGGGGGATGGGCACAATTTTTACGTTTTTGAATTTTTCATGGAATAAAGAAGAAATATCTGTATAATTTAAGTAGTTGAAAAAAAAAAAGACAGCGGAAAAAAGATTCATTTATGAAATGCTTTTCTTTAAACGATTTGTTATCACGATTTGCATAAAAGGATTAAAACTTTTGGGGGAAAATATTGGGTGTTTAAAAATAACTCTTATGTTATGTTTTTTCAGTAATATTTTTTGTGAGCAGAATTGCTTGTATGAAACATTTATTCGTCGTTCTCCTTCTTATAGACTGCTTCTTGAATTACCAAGCATAGTGGCTTCTGCCGAGCATTGGATTGAGTTTATTGTATACTTTTAAATAGTAAGTTTTTTCAAATCAAAATTAATTGAAAAAAATTACATTTTTGGAATGGAATCTATATATTTAAAAGCCCATGCTGTTTTTTTTCTGTCGCTTTCTGCTGAATCGATTTTGATATACTATTTTTGTAATGAAAGCTGTAGTTTTTAGATGTGTCCATAACTAGTTATTGTAAAATTTATATCAGTTTTTGTATTTTAATTTTAATTTTAAAAGTTTTTAATGATATTTTTAAAAAAGAGTGTCAATCAAGTTATGCTTTTCTCCCTGTGATATAAATTCATTTTGCTTTATCACATTCACCAGTCAGAAGCACGATTTTATCAATGAATGTGTCACCAAATTTAAACAGAAAAAATGTAATGGTTTTCATAAAATTTAACAATAATAAAATGATGTCGCAGTATGTATTGTTCACAGTGCAGTGACAGGAATTTCGCATTCAGCTAATTCGGCAAACAGCTGATGTACAATAGAATAATGAAAAACTATTGATTTTAATAAATATCATGATCGAGATTAACACGATGAGTGCCCCCTCAGTCACCCGTAACTGACACTGAACTTTCCGTTTTTGATCACGTCAGTCACCGGTGACTAACAGTATAAAATGTGATATAAAGCTAAAATATTTAGATTGTTTTAAGTACTAAAAGTTTATTTAAAACTTATATAGTATCATATTTCACACTATCAGTCACCGGTGATTGAAACGTCCTAGCCAGAAAATTTGGTATTAGTCCTCTTTACTCTCAATATGTTAGCTCGGTTTTACTTGGATTAATTAATCGAGACAGAAATTTATTAGTTCGTTTTTACTTGGATTAATTAATCGAGGCAGAAATTTAAGGTCTGCATACTATTGAAATAATAATATTGAAGTATTAACATTTGTAACTAATTTTTTGAAATTTTTAAATGTATGCGATAGAAGAAATATTTGGGATTTGCAAATCAAACTAGTTTAAAAATAAACATAGTGCATATATTATATTTAGGTTGATGCTTAAAAGGTTTTATTGCATTTTGAATAGTTTTATAAATGTAACTAAGTATAATGGAATATGCTTAATTAAATTAACCGAGATACCAACGGAAATATTGAGTTAAAAATATTTTCTATGAATAAGTTTTTAAGACTTTCACTAGATGCATAAAAAAACACAAACAATAAATATTTACAAAAAACGTCGAATTCTACAAATGAATTGATTGATTAAATTTATAAAAACATTTATAAAAACAAATACAATTTAGTAATCAATCTTATTTTGGTTAGACTAACTCTTAAAGCAAAGTTTTTTTAACTGAAATTTAATTTAAACTTTCGAATTAAAACATTAATATTTATTACTATTCGTATTCAGTAACATGCAATTTAGATAAGAACTTATGAAGTTATTAATTGAAACTTTAATCTTTGGTATTATGTTAAAAAAAAAGAGTAATGATAATTGCGATATTATGACACAATCATTTTTTTTAACAAAATCTAAAACTAAGGCATTTTTCCCCACCCCAAAATTTAGATGCAAATTTTTCATATTCGTATTTGCTAATTAAAAATATTTTAACTTGTGATACATTATTAATAAAAATAGTGCCTAACTTGACGTCACGTTTGCCAGTTACAACTTTCATTGGAACATTTGTACTTGTGATTTAAGGTTAAAATTTTAGCGCCGGAGAAATCCAGAAATTTATGCCTCTTTAGACACATTCCTAATAAAATATTTATTTTCATCAAAGTAAACATTCACTGCATTTGTACTTTGACGCTAGTTTCACTCACTAAATCTACCCTTTGAGATGATCGCTTCATTTTCATTATCTGCGGAATGAAAAAAAAAATTTCATATGTAACAGTTTTCAATGTAAAAATTGTTTTAAATTTAATAAAGCCATTTTCTGTTTAGTTTTTTTTTTAATCTTATTTTTAATTTTTATACGAAAATGATATCCGTAATGATATGGTAAATTTACCATTGTTACCATTGCTTTCCAATCGTGGAAGAAATCCGCTTGCCATCAATGTAAGAAAGCTTCATAAAATACTTTTAAAATTAAAATTGAAATGTAAAAATTGGATTATATAAAAAATAACATAGCAAGTGCGGGCATATCCGCAAATAAAGTGGTTTCATTTAAAAAAGAAAAAATAATAATTAGCAAAATCCTTTGTGTAAAAAGCTCAGGCCAGATGATTAAAAATCACTTTTCATTTTCAGGATCATGGGCTTATGCAGGGGCATACGGGGCAATTACTTCAGATCCCTCTCTTTAGGGGCCTCCCATGAAAGTAATTAGGATTATCACTAAAGTCTGCCAAATGATTAAAATCAGCCAAAAGGGACAAAAACTCGTATATTTTCACACCTTTAGGAAGGTAAGAGTGGGCAATCTTCTTCGCTTTGCTTCCAGTGCCCCTTTCATCTACGCGAAACACAACTACATTAGAAAATTAATAATTAAAGTTTCATTATAACAACTAGGTTATAATATTCTATGTTATTCTATTGTTTTCAAAAGAAATTTTTTATTCATAATTTCATCATAGCGTGAGAAGTTAAAATCATTAACTATAATCAATTTGCGATATTTTCTTTTAGCCATCTTATAATATACCTAGATAAGCAAAGAAAAATGTTTGCAAATAGATACTTCAGTCAACCAATCTATCATTTTTTTCTACAATTATTCTGCTAGTACTTTTTTTAAAGTTGTGACTATCTTTTTTATGATACTCTGTATACAGATGTAAATTGCGCCGTGTACAAAATTTATATATGCATACAACACGTATGGAGTTTAGCACTAGCCACTTAAATATTATTCAGAAGAAAAAAAATTCTATTGATAGACAGAAGACCACGCCCCCAAAATGATACTTGCTCCCCCCCCCCCCCCCATAGCTTTAGTTGGGCCCTGATTTAGATAATGTATCTGACATCTTTTGAATGACCCTTTAAATGAATTTATAACTTCCAAAAGCCATTTTGAATGCTGAACATAAATCATTAGAAAATAGTACGACAGGACTCAGAGTAAAACAATACACGCAAAGCTGCACTTTATATGACAGAGAGCAAAATATGGAACAACTGATTTTTTTTTTTACATTTACAAATTTTTGCTGGAGGATTGATTAAATAACTATTCCTTTAACAAATTATGTCTCTCCTTTGAGAAATAATTAATCATCGTTTCCACAGTTATGTCACTATCTTATTTTGTTATGCTTGAAAGATAATTTCTTCATAAGAAACTATTTGCTATGTTGTTGGGGTTCTTATTTGTGATTAATTTCTTAGAATCTCGAAGTTCAATCAAAATCCTTTTTCATGCTGTTTACCTAAAAAATGACTGAGATTACTTTTAAATAATTAGGTATATTTTCCAAAATAATTAATAACAAATGAGCAATTGAAAATTTTTCTAAAGTTTATTCAATCTGTAATATGTGTTTGGTAATAATTTATCTTCTTATTGATTAATTGAAATTTTTTTTAACTCGAAGAAACAAACTTCACAACATTAAAAGCAAAACTAATCATTTGAATTCAGCATTTTTAATCTAAAATGATAGCGTTCTTTGCTTAGCCAGAACACTATTTTGCATTTAAGTTTTAGCTATGTGCAGGACTAAAATACTTTAGTACCAGTAATTATTTTAATTAAAAGATAATTCTTGTAAAATGTATTTTTTAAAGTTAATTAAGTGTTTATAATTCCATCCTTAATTCTACTACTTGAAAAGATTTTAATTTTGCTTATCTAAATTTCTCAACGAAGCAGTTCATTGCTGTTTTAAAGTACACTAATTGGGTGCAAAAATAAAGTTTTGATCAGAGCTGCGAAGTCGGAGTCGGGTTCATTTTGGAGCAAAAGAATTGGAGTCGGAGTCTTTAAAATGCTATCCGTTTCCGACTCCGACTGCAGCTTTTTTTGTTATTCAGTTGAAAATGAAATTAAATCAATTATATGTAATTTTAAATCCATGAAACGGATTCGTATTGTTATTTTTATGCTATACCAAGCTATCTACCGCAAAAAATGTCTAATATACTGTCTTAGTGTTGATTTCAGAGGTGACCCACGGGGGACATCCCCCCCCCCCGGAGCACTGACATGTCCTTTCAGGAAATTTTGAGATTTTGTGTTTTCAATGGTCAAAATGGACAATTCCTCCCCCCCCCCCGGGAACTCTATAATGTCCCCCTGGAGCCAGAAATATTCCTTCTGGAGAAGAGAGTCTGAATTCAACACTGTACTGTATGTTGTACATAGTAGATGAAAAAAGTTTTTAATTGCGACTCTAATGGATATTTTACATTTAGTACGTAAGTACACTTTCCTTTGGATTTTTTAGTTTTCAAGAAACCGAGGTTTGGTTTTAAAGAAGAAAAAAAGTCAGCAATGGCTCTAGGATTGGAAAACGAAGGCGGTATTTCAAACGAGCTGGTTTAGTAATGAGCTAGATCACGTTGAAAAAAAATAAGCAAATTAACCGGCTCAGTATAACAAATTTGAACGAACCAAACCACGGCGATAAAAAAGGAACAATTTGCAAAGGATATGATTGTGGGAATAAATACAAACGTAATGAGCTGATAAGAGTTTGACAACATCAATACAGAAATGCATTTTATCAATTTGGCGTCAGATAGTTAGAATGCGTCAGAGCCTAGTTAGAATGCGTGAAATATATTTTTTCAGCAGACTCGGGCCGTGCCGACCAATAAATGGTCATAATTATTTACATGACATATCGTTCGCAATTTGTTTTTTAAAAATAGTAATAGTTAGTATGGAATTTAACTAACGGAATCTTTAAAAATGTACTATAATAACAGAGAAAGAATGGTGTTATTATGTAATTAGTTCGATTGTGAAGAGTATAAATTTATTTCTTTTTGTGTATTCGTTGGTTTTAACTATTTTACAACGTAATTTCCAAACTCAGAATAATGTAATCAATTCGTGAAGAATTCATAATTCAGATTCAGTATCATTTCAAATCATTCTATCATTCCAAATTCAGAATCACAGAATGGATTCGGTTTAGAATCCATTCTCAATTTGAATGGATACTGAATATCCTTCTTACATTCTTCTATCTTTACAAGAAAAAAGTTTGATTTTTGAAAGTTTTCAAACTCTGGTTTTCGACGGATTTACACATTTTAGGATTTAGAAAACCCGAAAAACATGTTTTTACAAAATGTTTGTCTGTGAGTTTGTCTGTCTATCTGTATATTTGGGACATAAATTTCTGGGCTTTATTTCAAGAACTAATGCACGGAATTTAATAAAAATTTATAGTCCCTGATATAAATTGGTACTGATTAGATTTTGTTTTAAGTCGCTCAACAGGTGGTGCTGCTATGCAACATTTTTTTCAAATTTCCGTAATAACACAGCCTTCAAAACTCATACACGTATTTTCTTCCAACTTCAGATTCGGTTAGTCCTTGACAAGATATGGTGTTTTCTACATTTTGGAGTAAATCTATTTACAGGTGGCGCTGCTATGCTGCATTATTAACGATTTCTGCAATATCTCAATCTCTAAAAGTAATACAGAGATTTTCATAAAACTTCAGATTCAATTAATCTTTGATATTAATTAATATTTTCTACATCTTGATCTAAATCGCTCAGCAGATGATGCTGCTATGCTGCCTTTTTTGCGATTTCCGCAACAACAGTATCTCAAAAAATAATGCATGTATTTTCATCAAACTTCAGATTCAGTTAGATGTTAATATAAGTTGTTGCAGATTAGATTTCGGTGTAAATCACCCAACAAGTAGTGCTGCTATGTTGCATTTTGCAGGATTTACGAGATTTTAAGATAGGTATATCTCAAGAACCAATGCACGGAAATTCTTATCATTAAAATCCGCATAATGGGCATAGATTGTCATTTAATTTTGGTACTTTAATAATGAATTCTGAAGCATTAATATGCACATGAGATAGAAGAAAATTTTGTGATTGCCTCATCCAATTAGTTTCATATGACTTCAAAATGTATGATGTATTAACCATTTGTTTTTTATTTTTATTATTCTAAATTACATTAATTTTTTTTATGAACATTCATTTGATTATAATAATCGAAGAGTCAAATTTATAATTCATGTTGTTATTCCTTATGACATGAACTTCTTATTGTAATCTGAAACATACCTTAAAACTTGTCCATAATTATACGTGCTGTATTCTTTAAAATAATCTTAACTGCATGTTATAAAAATTGAGTTGGCTGGGATAGATTTCATTGAATTTTACTTCGGTCGGGATGATTTTACTGACTTTTGCATGGAGCGAGGGATGAACTGCATAAATATAAATAGACAGAACCAAATTTTTAATGGTTTGGATGTGAAATTTCAACCCTTGCAGTTCTTTAACCAAAAATATACGACAACTGTGAAATTCTACTATTTTTGGAAGTCAGCGAGAGCGTAATAGCATTGTAATAGACATATTTCTCCCTTTTTTTTCCTTCATTTATTCGAGTTAGTGAACTAGAAGTAACGCCAAATTAAAAAATCCCCCCCGCCCCCAGCAGGGATGTAGTGGAGATTATACGGGATTATACGCCGTATATGTTCTGGGTTTTTTTTTAAGAACACCGTATACCCTCTGTTTTTCAAAAAAAAAAAAAAAAAAAAAAAAAAAAAACTATAGTATAGACACTCTAGGATATACCCTCTGCCTTGACCATATATCCTCTGCATAGAGTGTATATCCTCTGTTTTTTTTTAACGACTATATCACTGCCCCCCCCCCCCCCGTTTCTATTAATATATGCGTATGTCTCAAAATAATGTGAAATTAAAATTCCTTTTTTCTCAACTCGCAGTATCCAAAATAACAATAAAATAAGAATTTTTGGGGTTTTCGGGTCTGCAGAATCTGAAATAAAACCAAAATTGTAAAATTAATGCGAGAAATTTAAAGTTTTCCTTTTTTTTTTCCAAATTTACAGGGCCCAAATTATTTCCTATGTAATAAAGTTGTCATCTTTATTTTCTTTCTTTGCATTGAAATTTTTCGTGTCTGGAGAACACGAAATAGCAACAAAATTGTGTCAATTTTGCCTTTTCTTTTTAGAGTTAGCGGTTCATAAATAGTAAGATTTCCATTTCTTATCTTCTACAGATTTCAATAGTTGGATTTTTTGAGTTTGCAAATAGCAAAATTGTAAAAATAATAAATGGAAAATATAATATTTTCCCTTCTTTTCTTTCAAAACCACTGGAACACAATTAATGCCCAAATAGTGTAATTTTTGCTTTATTTTTCTTGAGTTCCCTCATATTTTTAACCAAGAAGTAATATTAGCAAACCCGGATTCGAAGTAGGAGTCGGAATCGGAGCCGTCGCTATTACAATTACCGGAGTCGGAGTCGGGATCGCAGTCGGCAATTTTTATCACCGACTCCACAGCCCTGGTTTTGATCCATAATATTAACTGTTAAGAAACAGCGGCAAAAATGAATCAATAGCTCAATTTGGTTTGTTCAAAATATACCATTTTAGGGCAACTCAGACTACAAGCAAAGTTTTAAATGATTATGAAGAGAAAAATGTGGTAATGAATTCAATGATTTGAGGTTTTGGTTTTTCAGTGATCAAAATGTGCAATCCTTCCCTCCCCAACACTAAAATGTGACCCGTTCCCCCTTCACAAAGCCACAGTAATCTCACTTGGAAAAAAGTAGCTGAATTCAACGTTAGTGAAATGAAATTTAAGTCTGGTATAATATTTTTATTTTATAAATACTAGCGACTTCACTCCTAATCATAGGTTACAAAACATAGGTAAAAGAAGGTTTTTTTATCGACAATTTAAATCTAATTAAATTTTTCTTTTAATATACATATTTAAATAACCTACTAATAATACCAAAAGACATTTTTATATAAAAAATAATAATAATTTGTTCAAATAAATTTGTGAAATTGAATAAAAATGATACTTGTACAATAAAGTTCAATTTAGATCATTGGAAGAAAGCAAGAATTAAAACCCATTAGTGCCTAGCGTCCCTTTTTAGGGACGCTTCAAAAAGTGCATGAAACACTGTTTTTGGCACCGGTAAAAAAGAACAGCAATCCTTATTTTATTTGAAATATTTTCGTAATTAATGAACTAAACTTAATTCTTTTAAAAATAGTGGTGCCAACCGAATAAAATTTGCGCAAAAGATCGTGGGCACGAATGGGTTAATAACCGGTATGGTGTGCGTCAACTTACTGTAACGGTTGACAGCTTGTTTAGTGACAAAAATGTATAGAAAAATTCCAAAAGGAGTTTCAAGAATTTATTAAAATAGAAGAATTAACCGCAGATCAGATCTACAATGCCGATGAAATAGGGCTATTCACCACATTTAGCCAAATAAAACTTTAACCTCAAAATTAGAAGAATAGAAATTAGAGCAAGGACCGCCTCACTATAACGATTTGTAGCAATGCACAGAAAAGTGCAAATTTTCTATTATTTTAATTGAAAAATCCAAAACTCCTTGTACACTAAAAAACATAAATCGTGAGACTTTACCCTTAGTTTACAATTCCTAGAAAAGTTCTCCGGTGAAGGGCAAAATTATTAGAGTGGTTTTTTGTCTACTTTGTTTTGAGTGTTACAAAATATATGAAATCGTGCAATTTACCCATCAAAGCTGTCCTCCTATCTGTTAAATGTCTCAACACCTTGCAGAAAGTGAACTGACAAAAGGAAACATAACGGTAAAGTTTTTACCACCTAAATGTTACAGCGCTAATACAGCCAATGGACCAAGGCGTTCTTCAAAACTTTAAGAAATTTACAAACGACAAATGCTGAGTGAACTTTTAGAAGCTGATGAAAAACATGGAGTGGTAGAGATTGTCAAAGCAATCAATATTAAGAAAGTTATCGATATGATTACTGAATTTTGAGATCAGGTTGCTGAGAGCACATTCCAAAAATCGTGGAATAATTTAAGGCCTGCAAATTGTGATTTCTCCGAAGACAAGCTTGAAACAGAAGGAGAAATAAGCAAGAATGAAAGAGAAATTACATCTGAAAAAATTCTGTGCATGTTAAAAAAAAAATTGATGGTTGCTCAGATGTTGATATCAGCGACATTATCAATTGGTTAGAAACAGAAAATAATAAAGGTTATGCCTTACTTACAGATAACGAAATAATTGCTTGTGTTTACTAAAGAAAACGAAAATAAAAATTGTACAAGCTAAAAAAGAAAAAAAAACATTATCAATGATATTCAACGAAAAGCTATTAACCATAATGGAGCAACGTTCGCGCCTCATTTAGAACAGTTAATGGTTTATTTTGAAAGTCAGGAGGAATTACAACCAACGAACTACTCATGCTCCAGAGGACGCGTGAATGCGCGGCCTGCAAAAGGCATACAAAACTGGCAGATTATAAAACAGAAGATTACAAACTTTATAATTACAAACAAACATTTTTCTGTCTGAAGTATTCAATATGATTAATATAAAGTTGATTTTCTGCAAGTAAATTTTATTTTATTTCATTTTTTCTTATTCTCGGGATAATCTGAATTTTCAATAATCCGGATTTTGTGGCCCCAATTAATCCGAATTATCGGGGTTTTATTATATGTATATATAAATTTAGAAGTTTTTTTTATTGAAAAATACACATTTTTTCAAAAGAAAGATTGTTTTGTATTTAAAATTTGATGTATGTTTTTAAATTTAAGAAATATTACAACCCTTTGCTTCGTAACACTAATAAGTAATTTGATAATATATTGTGAAAAAAAAGTGAAATATATTGAATAGATTTTGATATAGAAGGTTTAGCACAAACGTATTTCTTTGCTAAAATTTCACTTGATATTTAGCAGTTAATAAAAATCCCATTAAAAATGTATTTTAATTCATTGTTCTAAGGGGACAAACGACCATTTAGCTTAAAAAAAAATAGATTTTTCACAAAAAAATATTTCTGAAATTCTGAATTTTTCTGCGCATTAAAAAAAAAAATCATGAAAATATTCCAATTATTTCCAGAGATATGATACAAAACTATGGTGAATTCTATGGTGAATTATTTAATAATTTAACTTTAAAGCCATTTATCTCAAAAAATGTTTTTTTCACCTTCCGCGCAGGATATCTCTGAAACTATTTAATATTTTTTTGTGAAATTTTCACGCATTGTCTAAAATATTAGATCCTTCAAACTGAACCTAAATTTTTACATCCCCCACCCTCCTCCCCATTTTTCATGCAGGTCATACTTCAGATTTTATTAAAAAAATAATTGTTATTTTAAACTTTTAAAAAAATATTTTTTTAACTTAAATTTGAACAAATTTAGGTTCGGATTAAAGAGAAAGTATTGTAATATGTTATTACAGTTGATTTTTTGTATTACATTAGATATTTATTATGAAATAATGCGCGCAAATGGTTGTATCAGTTTTTTAAAAAAAAAATACTTACTGTTTAAACCTTTACAAAAAATAAACTTTTTTTCCTTTATAAGAATATAAAAAATATCTTTTAAATTGTAAAGCTTCAATTTATAGCCAGTAAAAAAAATTATGGTCATAGAGCAAATACATTCTGAGAAATTAAATGTTAATCATGATGATTTTTCTTGCCTAATTTTCACTTTTAAAGGTCGTATGTCCCCTTAACTAAACATAGCAACGAAAGTAGGCACATACCTTAAGTTTAATCCTTAATAAATATTTTACATCTAACTCATGGGATAATTAATCATTGCTTACGGGGATTCGTGATTCTCCATATTCATTACCTGGAAGCTTGACTCTTTCGTAAGAATTTATTTCAGTTGCTCGTATAATTACTTGTCGGATTATGTTTCAAAATTCTGGAAAAAAATATTTTATTTTTGTATTTTAGTTATCTAAACGTTCACGTGATGAGCTTACTGTTAAATAAATTATACATATTTTCTATAAAATTTATATCAAACGAAATTGGAAAAATGTGCATTTTTATTTATTAAAGTATTCCTTACGTAATTTAAATGCAAATGAAGCTTTATTTTAGGTACATTACGTTAATGCTATTCTTATATATTCTAGGATTTTTCTGTTATAATAAACTTTTCTACCAAAAATTGAACCGACTTCAAAAGTTACTGCAAAGTGAAAAATAATTTTTTTACAGAATAGTGTTAAGAAATTAAATTAAGAGCGTAGTATTTATCATGCGTATTATTATATTTATGTAGATTAATTTGATTGTTTGAAGTCGGTGCCAGCCAAGCCAAGTTACATATAATTTTCCAATAGACACGCATCCAAGTATCTACGAGTTTTTTTACGATTTAATATTTAGTTAAAAGTTTAACTTTATTCTTCTACGATTTGCATTGGATAACTAATTTTGATTTTTAACTTTGCTCTGCTGGCACCGACTTCAAAAAATCAAATTAATCTACATAAATATAGTAATACGCATGATAAATACTACGCTATTAATTTAATTTCTTAATACTATTCTGTAGAAAAATTATTTTTCCCTTTGCAGTAGCTTTTGAAATCGGTTCAATTTTTGGTAGAAAAGATTATTTTTTTCTCTTTAGTTAAAAGTTAACGATTTTTCGAAGTCAGTTAATAAAAGTAATAATACGGGAAAAATCACTGTAAACCATACCCTATGTCAGGAGTGGGGTTCGAACCCACAATCTCTTTCAAGAACCAGAAATCAAATGTGCTGTCTTACACCGCTCAGCCACCTGATTGCACTCCATTCGGCGAGCTTAGTCATCGTCCATGTTACTTTTAGTTTGCGAGAAATCACTAATTTTATTAGTTTTTACTTAATTACTAAAAAAAGTACTGAACCAATTTCAATGAAATGGAAGAAGTACCAATGGAAGAGTAGCCTCCTTCATTTAACACAAAAAACAAATTAATCGGTTGGATAGTTTCGGAGTAATCGGTGAACATACATAGAAAAAAATACATTCGCGCCGAATTGATAACATCCTTTTCTTTTTTGAAGTCACATAAAAAATATATACAGGGTGTCCGAAAAGGTCGTTTACAAACTTAACATGCTGGTCTGTCATAGCATGATGAACAATATTAAATAGGAAACTAAGGGTCCCAAACGTCTTCCAAAGGAGATATGCGCCATTAAAGTTTAGGGTCCAAAAATTCAAATGATTATAAGAAACAGAAAAATTGGTCAATTCGTTTGCGGTTTTCACTAAAACTATTCTTTAAGTCAGTATTTTCTTGAAAATAAATTATAAAGATAAATTTCAAAAAATGTCGATAGAGGGCGCTTTAGACTTTGGAGTAACGATAAACTAGTTTTTCCCAGTATTTTTTGCATCTCATTAATTTTTTTTAGAAGCTTAGACATAAACTTAAATTTTGAGCTCACAATCTAAATCGTTGGAAGTGGTTAAGTAGCGCAAACTGAATTGCGGCGGGGGGGAGGCTCAAATTTCAAATGATTATAAAAACGGAAAAATTGGTCAATTGATTTGCGATTTTCACTAAAATTATTCTTTATGTCAGTATTATCTTGAAAATAATTTATAA
The DNA here is from genome assembly GCA_964019185.1 of Maratus speculifer. Taxonomy (NCBI): domain Eukaryota; kingdom Metazoa; phylum Arthropoda; class Arachnida; order Araneae; family Salticidae; genus Maratus; species Maratus speculifer. The sequence goes on from OZ025291.1 coordinate 119,409,178, forward strand.
AGATAAAATTCAAAAAATTCCGATAGAGGGCTTTTTAGACTTTGGAGTAACGTACAACTATTTTTTTCCGTTATTTTTTGCATCTCATAAATTTTTTTAGAAGCTTAGACATAAACTTAAATTTTGAGATGAAAATCTGAATCGTTGGGTGTGGTAAAGTAGAGCAAACCGAACTATGTTCAATGGGGGTGGGGAGGTTCAAATTTCAAATGATTATAAAAAACGGAAAACTTGGTCGGTTTTCGCTAAAACTATTCTTTATATCAATATTTTCTTGAAAATAAATTTTACAGCTATATTTCAAAAAATTCCGCGCTTTAAACTTTATAGTAACCAACAACTATTTTTAACCATTATTTTTTGTATCTAATAAAATGCTTGTAAAAGTTCAAACTTAAATTTTGTGCTCAAAATCTGCATCGTTGTGAGTAATTAAGCGGCCAAAAATTGAACTGCGTTCGAGGGGTGGGGAAGGTAACATTTCAACTCCTGAACACAGTTCAGTTTGCGCTACTTAACTCCTCCTATCGATTTAGATTTTGAGCACAAAATTTAAGTCTAAAATTTTGCAAGCATTTAATTAGATAAAAAAAAAGCCTGTGGGAGTGTTCTTTTAAAAAATTCTCGCTTGTATTTTAATAGCTGCCTTTTTTTTTTCTTTTTTTAAATCAGAATAGCTGATGTTGAATTCCAACCTAATGCATTTTTATTGTTATTTTTACGTTCAGATTTACCAACTGCGAGACAATTTTATCAAATTTTCATATTTATATATTTTTGTATCAAACGAAAAACAAAAGCGTAATTTGGCGCTCCTTTCTCTTTAGTTCTGGTTCCCGGGGTACTGCCCACCTCAAGTTTCGGCCCTGATTTACGGACCTGTAAAAGTACTTTCCACTTACATTGGTTTGCGAGAAGAAAAAAAAAACAAAATTTTCAGACGGAAACAAGTTTGTATTTGAGAATTAATTTGAATCAGAAGATCTCCTGTTTAGTTTAGCATGTGTTATTGGGTGGTCAATTTTCAGAAAATACCGCACTTCCTGTCGGAGATAACGTGAACTAATTTTGCATTAGGAAAAATTTGAAATTTTCCTATCCGGAAACAGGCCTCTTAACAGTGTAGATTTTCATCTGTGAACTCTATAAGATGTCTCTATATGAGAACTCCTGTTTGTGCTGTCGACTACCAGTCTGTCTCACACTTTCGATTCAAATGCAGCTTTTTTTTTTTTTTTTTTTTTTTTTTTTTTTGTCTTTCACATATGCGACATAACAAAATGTAATTAATCTCCCATATAAATATGTATGTGTGTGTGTGTATGGCGTATATATATATAAAATTTATACAGAGAGATAATTGAAAACGTTTTATTATTTCAACTTCAAAAGTTCATATTAATATTCAGACTCAAATAAATCAGAAAATATTTGATTATCCAGCTAAATTGGAAAGCGTATCATACATATTCTTACAGTGGAAAAACATCTTCCCCCATAAAAATTATCTTTAATCAAACGCATTTTGTTAAAAGTAATTAATTCTTATTATTATCTATTTTTATTTGAAAACCTGAAGGGTGTTTGTTTTGCTTGCCTGGTTTCATTAATGAAGCACGCTCAAAATTTTCTTTAAAAAAAGCTGATTGGTTTCAAAGACTAATTTGTAATCGATATGACAATTAATTAACTCGAAATGAGATATATTAAAAGACTTAGTTTATACTGTATTTCTAGGAAAAATAAATGAATTAGAAATGTTACGTTTCAATGGTTAAAATTTCTATGAAAGCAGAATATGAAATCGATGTCCAGTTGAAACATATTTTGATAGTAAAAGAAATGTTGGTTCGGATGAGTGACAATCTATTGAATATTGGAAATTCTAAATAGAGATTTAATCTACGAGAGTTAATGATGTTTCGCTAGAGACAATTTATATTGTTTGAAATAAAATTTTCTATAAAATATTTGTATAGTATACGTTTTGATATAATCAGTTCTTCTCTGTCAGACACACAAAAAAGTTAAAAATAAATGTAATTTTTTTTTTTTTTTTTTATAATATTAAATGTTTATTTGTGATAAAATGTTCAATCGAATATGATCACATTTTTTTTCCTTTACAACATTATGTCAATTATTGCAGATGTTTAAATATTTGCATTTCTATACTTTATCTGGAAAAGATAAAAGTTACAAAATACAAATATACGTATCTTACATCGTTACAGCAACGCATCATAATTAACTACATAGCTAGGTGTATGGTTTTGAAATTGAGTATTGTAAATTAAGAAATTTTTGCTTAGTATTTACTTATATTTTAGTATTATTTAAGTGTCCTCAAAAGTAATTTAGACATCTATTGACATAAGAAGGATTTAACCAAGAAATGTTTTGAAATTTCACATCAATATTTTAATGTAATTATTGATGTCAATATCTATCTCTAAAGATTCTAAGTCAACCATAATAAATTATTTTATCTCTAGACTGAAATAAAAGTTTAGACTCCTACAATATGTAATTATAGTATAATATTTATATTCTAAGAAAAAAAAAATAATAACGTTGCTGTAGCCAATGCAGTGCAAATGATTTTCATTATGATGTTTAATTTTCTCGATCATAAGAAAGTAACTATAACATTAAAAAAAAATGAAAGCTGGTAGTTTCATAGAAAAGTGTTTGATAAATGCATTGAAGCAGACAGTTTTAAAATCAAAGAAAATTTTCAATCGCTATTTATGTTGAAATTGCTCAAAACAGTCATTTGAAATTTTTTTTATAAAATCAGAAGCCGTAGATAACAATTTAACGACCTTTTACAAGGACAAACTGGACTAAATTGCAATGGTAGTATCTAATCATTTTTTTAAATTTATTAACTTTTTTCCGATTTTTCATTATCTGAATATAGATATAATTTATACTTTCTTATTTTTACATTTTGTTGACATTTTAAAAAGCGCAAATAATAATATTTCCAAACATTTTACAATTGAAAAATGTATGTAATTAGAAGTTATTTTTAAATGCGAAAGGAAGCTTAAGGAAAATGAAATAAGAAAATTATTATGTGCACAACTAATTTAATGCTGAAAAAATTATGTCATACAATCCCAAATAATAATACTCCCAAACAACTTTCTATTAAAATATTTTTAACCGTGCTAGTTATAAAAGAAAGGAAACATTTTAACTGATTAATAATTATACGCTAAATGCAATGGGGGATAATTACGTCATACTATTTAAACAATATCTTTAAAATGTTGTATTAAAAATAATTTTTGTAGCATCTAAAAGAAAATGTAATTATAAATATTGAGCGGAAAGTGACATTTTTTCTGACCAATGAATTTTGATTTTATATCTTACTTAATCATGGAAACACCGTTCTGCCGTCTTTATGGAGGTAGACACCGTTTTTATCTAAAAATATACCTATTAAGCACCAATAATTTTAATTTTTAAGCATACCGGTCTGGGTAGAATATAACTTATCGTCCTCAGTGCTAATTATGATCTAAATTTGCTCATATATATATAGCAGATATAGGATTAAAGTTAAAGTGTTATTTGACCAATAGAAAAACAGAGGATTGCAAGTAACAGCCATTAGAAAAATAGATTTTGTAATTGACTGTTAGTGGCAATCCGTATTTTCCTATTTTTCAATAAATATTTAACTGGAATCCCCATCTCTCCTATATATGTGAGCAAATTTCCACTATCCTGAAACTGAAGATGGTAAGCTATATGCTACCCAGACCGATTGCTTAAAATTTAAAATTATTTTTTCTTTTAACGTAGAAATTTTTTCATTTTTGTCACATTGCACCAAATGCCAGCTTAAAGATTAAATGTACTGATGTATTTAACACTTTATGCTCTTAATATTTTACTCAACTAAAGAATTATACGTAACTTAATTGGACTTCAAAAATAAAATAGTTTTTCTGTAAAGCTATGCTTGTTGGTAAAAATGCAATGCATTGGTAAAAATTCCTCAAAATTCTCAACACTAACGTGTATTCCAAAATCATAAATTACAAAAGTGTTGATTTAGAATCAAACAACGTGTAGTCTTTTTCTTTAGTTATTAGATGTGCAAATAAATTTTAAAGCTATTTGGTTCGCACGTTTAAAACATCGCTGCGAATAATGGGAAAAGATATTTGGTAATTTACCGTGAATATTTTACTAAGTAAACCTAGAATCTATACTTATATATTTGTATATCTGTGGCGTCTTAGCACCAACAGCAACCAAGATTTAATTAAACATAGTTTTATAATGCTTCATGCACTTGTAGCTTTGTAGAATGTGCGAAATACATACCGAAGGGTCAATAGCATCTGATCTAAAAATAATCTAATTTTAGTCAGATAATCCTGGGATTTGTATAAGTAAAGCAAAAGTCGCAAGACGAATATTTTAACGAATCCAATTTTTTGTGCTTACGATTTAAAAAAATGCACAATACTTTAAATTTATGACAGGTTTAATCAATGCCTCAATTTATTAATATAATTTATGAACATCTTTTTTTAAAACTGGTGGAGAATTGCGAGGTTTTCTTACTAATTTTTAATTAGGTGCAATTTTTGATGAAGCAATGTGAAAATGTGAATGCGAGTTTATTATATAAGTCTGTTCGATATCTTTCATACACTTCATTTATTGTTATGCGACTTGTACCTGCATAGAAAAACTGAACTTGACAAAAGAAATCAATTATATGAAAAAAAATTCAAATTATTTTAAAATTCCTTGTGAATTCTTCCCAACATTTACATTCCTGTATATAAATGAAAATGTACAAAGTATTTCTTAGCATTAATTTATGAATTTGTAATATTTTAGAACAAGCGCATTTGAAAAAAAAGTAATAATAACCTCAATTTTATCAACATTTTTAAAAATCTTGCAATCTTTTCAAAGAAAATATCATTTTAACGTTTCGACAAGTATTCTCAATATAATATTAAAATTGTTCAATTTAGGGTTATAATGAAATATTCTTGCGCAAAATTATTCGTTCTAACTAGCCTTACGGACAAATTTAAGACAGCTATTCTTCGATTTTCCCAGGATAAATTCTAGAGGAATAATAACTAGGAATTAATTTAAGCGAATTAGACAAGTGTGTATGTCAGATGTAACTAATAAGTAAAATATTTAAAATATATTCGTTATATAAACTCATATTATCTGTACAATAATTTATTTTCAAAAATAATTCAGTTATTTAAAGGTCATAATATATAAATTAATGTTGAAATATATTAAAATTTATTATGAAGTTTTCTATATCATAATATTTCACATTACTCTCATATTTGTTTCTGATTATACTCTCTGCTATGTGTCAATGTTAAAGTGTAATATGTAAAATATAAGTAAATAAGTAAAAATAAGCAAAAATGTAAAATATAAATGTAAAATGCTAAGCTTGTTTGAATTTGAAGTTTTTGACCAGCAAACCATTATCTGTGAGGACTTCAGAGGTTTGATTAATAATACTTGTTCGATTTGTCGATAAATCTAAAGTGACAAATTTATTCGGTGTGTCTAAAAATATTTTGAAACAATTTTGAATTACTAGTTATATCAAGTTCGCACACGCCGAAGGCTATGAGAGGATGGAAAATTGTTGTCGATTTGATTTAATAGAGCGATTGATTTCGTACAATTCATCTTCGTAAACTGTGATTTTCGTTGTATATTAAAGATAAAATAGAGTGGCAGCATGATCGCCCGGCCTGAATAAAATAGATGATGCATAGTACGTGTTATTTCTTAGCCAAGCATTCTTCAAGCACTTCGAAATTAAACAATGGATGTTGAGGAATATAAAAAAATTGTATCAAAATATACTAAATGGAATTTTAAATTGCGTCCAAGGTGATTTTCACCACTTTTAGCTGTTTCTCTGTGTATCATGTATTAAAATAAAGTCAAATTTTAAAAAATGTAATTTTCAATGTCAAATAATTAAATTTTTAGAATCTCAACCTGTGTTGAGAACTTTTTTATCTAATAAATTGCAAAAATAATTTTCTAAGCCACATTTTCTAGTGCCATACTTTTGTCGAACTTGATAGATATGTTTCTCCAATAAACATGAGTGAAATGTGACAGTATTATCCACTTCTTTTAAAAAATAATCCATTATTATTTAGCTGTGTATAACCACACCAATATATGTGCGTAAGCTCCTCTTATGACATATTCATATTCTATGAAAGCCATTATTATAGAAAAAGAGCGCCATTAAAAATAGAATGATGCTTGGCTAACATAATAAAAAAATTTTATTATGGAAAAAAAGCCACAATTTCATTGAACGTCTATATATGAGTAACTGTGACACTCAATTCTTTGTTATCACAGAAGCGTTGTAATGTCTGGGATTTATTTTGAATGCTGGAATAAATTCATATATCAGTAAATAGTCAAAACATTGACCATGGATATGATACCGAATTTTTAATTATGGATTGCATCCATAATAGACATAAAATTTCGCTTCGGAGACCACAATCCATCGTAGGTACTTTTAATAAAGAAGTGTTGCTAACACACCCAGAAAAAGGAATTGATTAAAATTACAAAACATGTTCTGTTGAGTACATTTTGGTTGTTTTAAGCGAATTCTTTAGTTAAAGTAAAAGATCGCTTTTGTTGCTCAGACAAAAAAATATTGTTAACACTCTTATAAAAATTTAAGAAAATTTCATCAATTTTATTTGAGTCTTACAGAAGTCTTGTATTTTCAGCTTGTAATTCCTATAAAATTTTGTTGTTTTTACAAAAATTAAATCAGTGTGCAGTATCCATCATAACTCTCTCCCGTAAGTTTGTTTAATTGACTTAAATAGCTATAAAGGATTAACATAATTTTTGAATAATAAAATATTTTCAATTGAGATGGATTAATGACAATATCATTACATTATTATGCCTTTCGGATGAAAATTGTGGATTCAATTGTGGATTGAATTTTGTTTATTCAAATAAAATCTTCATTGATTCATATTTAAACGAAAAGATTTGTTGGACCAAACAAATTTTTGTTGATTCAGTAAAATGTTTCTCTGGTTGCAGTTGTCATATTTCTAGCATAATTGAACGTCGTCGAAAACTAAAAATTAAATTGTTTTATGAGCTTAACCCCCTGACTGCTCAGCCAAAGGGCAATATTGTAATGTTGTTTTCTCTGTAATGTATCAAAAATATTTTTTTTTAAAAGAAGATGTTTTTTCCAACTTGATACAAAATATGTTATTAGTATCGGTGTATAATCTTTGATAGCATCAATTCTAACTTAATTTTTCAGAACTTGGTTTTATTTGTGGAATTATACTAATTTGAATATTGCTTATGTTGCAGTCAAACCTGCAGCTTAGAGTGTGAAAAAATCAGCCGGCGGCAGTCAGGAGGTTAAACATTTGAGATATTTAAACTCATTTGTTTCGATAATCTGTATACAATCTGTTAGTACCATTATTTCCAAATACAATTGTTTTTCGAACTTAATCATTAAAATTCTGTGATTAAATTATCTAAATAAATTGTTGTTCAAAAATGTTGGTTTGAAAATGAAGAAATGTATGCACTCTATTTTTCATTTATAAACTATACAAATCACGATTCTATTATAAAGACATAGCATGATAAAATGGGATTTTTGGTCCATAAGGTAAATGAAGTAATTCCAGGGATGTAATGAAGAGCATATGGAAATATTCGTTGTATATTTTTTTGTTTTTTAAAGCATCCTGTACCCTGTATTCTTACCGTATTATCTTGTGTATTATTGTATACCGTAGCCATAAACGTTCTTGATTCGAGTGTGTCAGCGTACACTTTGCTTGTTTTACGATTAAAACATTTCCTAATTTTTGTAAATCTATAAAAGCTGCTGCAAAAATTCTGTTTTTCCGAGCAGAAATATTACATTGGATAAAAAAATTTCCAATAAGGAGTCTTTTCCATACACCGATTTCTTCACTCGAAAGGTAAACTTATAGAAACTATTGGGTTGTGTAATTTCTTTGCTAAAAATTTATCTTTTGATTAAAAAAATCAGAAAAAACGCTATCATGTCACCAGATCAGAACGGTTATGCATCTTAGATTCGTAACACACTCAGTGCGACTGAATGCTACATAAAAAATGTGTGAAAGTTTAGGCATCAATAATATTTCATGTGATGCAGTCAAAAATTGGTTTCGAAAACTTTAAAGCAGGAAATTTCAAAATTGAAGATGGAACACGTTTTGGCCTCTGTATTGAAGTTGATTGTGATCAGTCAAACCAAATCATTGATAACGATAAAAATGTTTCAACACAAGCTATTGCATTACAGTTTAACTTCTGCTAAAAAATTCTAAAACGCATAAATCAAACGTTTAACCCATTCGTGCCCACGATCTTTTGCGCAAATTTTATTCGGTTGGCACCACTATTTTTAAAAGAATTAAGTTTAGTTCATTAATTACGAAAATATTAAAATTAAATAAAATAAGGATTGCTGTTCTTTTTTACCGGTGTCAAAAACAGTGCTTCATGTACTTTTTGAAGCGTCCCTAAAAAGGGACGCTAGACACTAATGGGTTAATTCAACCACCTCGGAATTGGTTGCCAAAATCAAGAGTAAGAGTAAAAACTGCTGTTTGGCTTTGCCAGGCCCGTAGCTAAGGGGGCGTTATGGACGGCTCAGCCCCCCCCCCCCTCCACTGGAAAAGATTCCAAGGTCACTCATTGAATTTCTGTTCCAAAAATCCAAATGAAATTCTGTTCTTTAGTCTTGAGACCCTTTCATAGATTTGAAGAATTACTAAATTGTATCTAAAAAAAGTGTTTCAACACTTTCTCATCCTGTTTGTACATATGAAGCTGACATGATGTTTAATTTTGCACTAGTTACACACTAAAAATTTTCATCATCATATACTTTTCTTAGCATAAAATGAAGTTATTACGATAGTTTAATAAGAAATATAGTATCTGCAATGTCAAAGTGCATTAATTTATCTTTCTGCGTCAGAGAGAGAAAAAAAATTATGAGTCGCCCCCTACATTTTCTTGACCCCCCCCCCTATTGTTCACGTCTAGCTACAGCCCTGGGCTCTGCTGAGAGAACATTCTGAAAAGAATTGTGACCTATGGTGAAATATGGATGTACTGCCATGTAATTAAAGCCATCACAAATACCTTTCATTTAAAAATATAATGCAATTCCGGAGACTGTTATTAAGTGCATGATTCAAAACATTTCGTATGGATCTGTATGGCCAACATTTCTAGCTGGTCAGTTTATGGGAAATATCATAAGATTTAAACACCCTCCAGACGTCTGGGGGCTTTTGTACATTTACATAAAAATTCACATAAAACACAATAATTTTTAATTTTTCTAAAACTAAAATAAATAACACTTTAGAACAGAAATATTGAGACAATTTAAAAAAAAACTGAGACAAATATTAAGCAAAATTTTCATAATTGAATTATCACATACAATACTGTAATGACATCATCTGGAAGTATAATGTATTTTTCATTTGTCTAATAATGTTTATGGATAGTCGAAAACGAAAAAAAAAATTCTCTCTTTTATTATTTGAGTTCTAATGTGGAACTTATTGTAGTTGGAGTGAACCATAATATGCAAAGTTCTAAGAAGATGTGGTTGCAAAAATTCGGTTCTTAATTTAGTCTAGGTCTTGGTTTTGTATGTCATGAGCAATAAAATCTAACTGCCTGTACTGCCTATTATAAAAGTTGTAAAAGTTTTATTACGTGGAACATTTTATGTGATTAAATGTAGTTTTTAGAATTACCTAATGAAACAAATTCTACAATGAGCATTATTATTAATTTTATCAATTTATTTTATTAATTCTAGAACAGGAAATTCCATTGATGCATTTAAAGTAATAAAAACGTGGCAATTTAAAAGATAATAGGAACTGAAAATGTGCTTATTAATAATAATATATGAGTAATTATAAATAAGAAAAGGCAAATTTCATGAAATTTTAGGTTACGCTTTTTAAATCTGTCTTTAAATCTTAAAAAATATAAAAATATCCTTTCTAGTGCAATTTTCAAATGACTGTTACATAACGAAATATCAAAAGGATATATTAATGTGCTTTTACAATAAATAGTCATATATTTAATTAAGATAATGCACTTTGTATAAATCACTATAAAATGAAAAACAAAGCAGGACGCGTTTCGAGATAAAACAATAACAGCTCGTCATCAGCTGAAGCACGTGTCTGTAATGGGACAATGTCTGAGATAAACTGAAAGAAAAAGGATGCAGATTATAAAGAGTGCGACAGGTGACGCTACTTAAAATAGTAATGACGTAAGACAAAAGTGATAAAAAGGTGGAATATTAATAATAATAATAAAATTAAATAAATAAATATATTAATTAACATATATTTTTAAAAATATATATAATGAAAATAGACAAGTGACGAGGGAAAGAAACTACAAAAGCAACTTCAACGCACGAGAGAAGGATGTGGATGATTAGAGACCATTGACGAGATTATTAGATTGTTTTAGCTTGAAACTCGTCCTGCTTTGTTTTTAGGTGCGTTCGTAATTATGTAAATACGTAGCACCTATTGTTGTCGCTCAGTCCGTCCGTCTGTCCGTCTCTCTGCCTGTCTGTCCGTCTGTCTGTCCGCATATAACAACGCAAAAACTAACCAACCGAATCGTTTGAAATTTAAAATACATAATTATTACATAATTTTGCCGAGTCATTTCAAATTTTATGAAAATCGTATGGATAGATCAATTACAGGGACAATCAAAAGGATTCCATTACATTACGGTCAATGGGGAAAAAAGTTTCAAATGCATTTTAATCGTTTGAAATTTAAAACGTATATTTATTACATAATTTTGTCGAGTCATTTCAAATTTTATGAAAATCGTATGGATAGATCAATTACAGGGACAATCAAAAGGATTCCGTTACATTACGGTCAATGGGGAAAAAAGTTTCAAATGCATTTTAATCGTTTGAAATTTAAAACGCATATTTATTACATAATTTTGTCGAGTCATTTCAAATGTTATGAAAATCGGATGCATTGATCAATTACAGGGACAATCAAAAGTATTCCGTTACATTACGGTCAATGGGGAAAAATGTTTCAAATGCATTTTAATGGTGTTACACTCATTTGAATATAACAGAATTGACATGAATCTATGAAATATGTACAAAAAAATACATTTTATACAATCTGTGATGCAAAGAATATTTATTAGTAAATTACAGGTCCACACAAATGTATTCCACTAAATAATGTTATACGGGGAAACATTGTTTGGGGGGGGGGGGTGTTTTAATTATATTAAACTACTTCACATTTTATGAATAAGACTAGCGAGCTACGCCCACTAGCTGGGCCACTTTTTCCAAACGAACCTCGATATTAAGCAGTATATAATAAGCAAAAAAATTCCTTTAATAAGCAAGTCTTGGTGTTCGAATCCTCAAGCACAAAAAAAAGTAAATTAAAGAGCTATGGTTGTTATTCGCCCATTATCCCGTTAAAAATATGTGATTCGTTAAAAATATTTTGTTTTGCACGGTTGGCGCTGCGCGTCCATAAGACATTTTCTCGTATTTTTTGGTTCATCAGAAGCAGACTTTTACGCAGATTCTGAATATGTAATCAGTTTTTTTCTATTTTAAAAACTGTCTGCATGATAGTTTAAGAAAAAACGCGCAAAAAAAAAGTTTCGGTATTAAAAACTGCAAAAGACTGCTATTAAAAAAAATAAGCAATTTCATTAATATCACAAACAACATAACTAACAAATAATTTTGGCAGCTCGTTTTCCGTTTGTACTAACAGAAATTAGTATTAATCGCGTAAATCTTATGTTACACAATATTCGTGTATGCTACCAAAAAGAAAAAGCATGAAAATGAGCTACAACGATTAATACTCACATACAGAATAAATATATGAATAGCCAGTTACATCTGAGATCCTCAAAATATAAATTAGCAACACTATTACCTCTTATTGAACATATGTTGCTGTGTTTAAATAGTTGTACTTATTATATTAATTAAACCGTGTTTAACATTTTTTATCAATTAGTTCTTTTTCTCTTATACATTCTTTGACAAAATGACGGGAGAAAAAGAAGTATTCGACTGCTTCTTCTTTTAGCCAAAGGGGAAAAGTTCTTGTCGTTCACCGCAAGGTGGCGCAGTGTTCTGCCTGAGAGCTCCGTTTGGGAAATTAGACGTTTTCCGTTCCGATTCCCGACCGGTTTTTAATTCATAACTTTTTTAATTTTGGTCCCACGGTCTCGAAAATGCCCGAAATGACTTTCCCGGAATTTTTAGAAAAGAAAGACACCTCTCGTGACTTCCAACTCGCTCGTGTTGCGAACTGTAATCGGCTTCAAGCAGACAGACAGACAGAGGCGCACGGATTTTATTAGTATAGACTAGCGAGTTACGCCCGCTAGCTGGGCCACTTTTTCCAAACAAATTTCGGTATTAAGCAGTATATAATAAACAAAAAAATTCATTTAATAAGCAAGTCTTTGTGTTCGAATTCTCAGGCACAAAAAAAGTAAATTAAAGAGCCATGGTCCCATTAAAAATATGTGATTTCGCACGGTGGGCCACGTGCTTTTGAAAAAAAAAAAGATTGTGGATCGGAGTTATGGTCGCTTCGCGCCCATAGTCCCTTTAAAACTATCTGGTTTTGCATGGTGGGCGCTAAGCGCGCATAAGACTTTTTTTCGTATTTTTCAGTTCATCAGAAGCAGATTTTTACGCAGATTCTGAATATGTAATCAGTTTTTTCTACTTTAAAAACTGTCTGCATGATGGTTTAAGAAAAAACGCGCAAAAAAAAGTTTCGATAGTCCTGTTTTATTTCTAAGTTCAATATTTTAGCGAAAACTACGGTAAATATTCTACGGCAAGTCAAAAAAATTGATGCGGAAAAAAACGCAATTAGCGCCGGTAGAAAAAGGAGGTTTTCAGCTGTTTCTTCTTTTAGCCAAAGGGGAAAAATTCATTACCTTCACCGCAAGGTGGCGCAGTGTTCTGCTTCGGAGCTCCGTTTGGGAATTGACACACGTTTCGTTCCGATTCCCAAGGGGTTTTTAATTCATAACTTTTTTAATTTTGGTCCCACGGTCTCGAAAATGCTCGAAATGACTTCCCCGGAATTTTTCCAATCGAAAGACACATCTCGCGACTTCCAACTCGCCCGCGTTGCGAACTGTAATCGGCTTCAATCAGACAGACAGACAGAGGCGCAAGGATTTTATTAGTATAGACTAGCGAGCTACGCTCGCTAGCTGGGCCACTTTTTCCAAACGAACCTCGGTATTAAGCAGTATATAATAAGCAAAAAAATTCATTTAATAAGCAAGTCTTGGTGTTCGAATCCTCAAGCACAAAAAAAAGTAAAATAAAGAGCCATGGTCCCGTTAAAAATATCTGATTTCGCACTGTGGGCCACGTGCACTTGAAAAAAAAAAAGATTGTGGATCGGAGCTATGGTCGCTTCGCGCCCATAGTCGCGTTAAAAATATTTGGTTTTGCACGGTGGGCACTACGCGCCCATAAGACATTTTTTCGTATTTTTTAGTTCATCAGAAGCAGATTTTTACGCAGATTCTGAATATGTAATCAGTTTTTTCTACTTTAAAAACTGTCTGCATGATGGTTTAAGAAAAAACGCGCAAAAAAAAGTTTCGATAGTCCTGTTTTATTTCTAAGTTCAATATTTTAGCGAAAACTACGGTAAATATTCTACGGCAAGTCAAAAAATTTGATGCGGAAAAAAACGCAATTAGCGCCGGTAGAAAAAGAAGTTTTCGACTGTTTCTTCTTTTAGCCAAAGGGGAAAAATTCATGTCCTTCACCGCAAGGTGGCGCAGTGTTCTGCTTCGGAGCTCCGTTTGGTAATTGAGGCATTTTTCGTTCCGATTCCCAAGGGGTTTTTAATTCATAACTTTTTTAATTTTGGTCCCACGGTCTCGAAAATGCCCGAAGTGACTTCCCCGGAATTTTTCCAATCGAAAGACACCTCTCGCGACTTCCAACTCGCCCGCGTTGAGAACTGTAATCGGCTTCAAGCAGACAGACAGACAGAGGCGCACGGATTTTATTAGTATAGATATACGTTAATGAAGTATAATAAAAATTACTCCCTGAATATTTACAGGAACACAAAGATTTCGACCACTATACTGTATCCAAAGTACGCTCTAGTATATCAGCAAGATCTGAATATCTTAAAACTTCGTTATCAACGAACGCACCTCATTTGCTACGCTTTACATGCAATTTCCAACTTGTTTATTTTATGGTGATTTTTATAAAGTGTATTATTTTAATTATTAATTATCGAAGGTGTTTTCGGTGTTTTTTCATTAGTCATATATTTGCAAATTAAATTCATTCTAAATTCAAACTCTTTTATTAAAAACTTACGGTTCCGTTTCATTACTAGAAACTCATAAATTCCTTTTTGTGGAAATTAAAACATCTGAATAAATTATTTTGAATTTTCCCTTTAAGTTATTTCATAATAATAATTATAAATAATAAACAAAATTATTCAATTTATAATCATTAATCGTATCGAATATTACAGTATTATATTTTTTAAATGAACATTCGTGTCTTATGAATATACTCCAAGCTAAATGACTTTTATGTGCATTTCAGCTCCAACTAATAAAGAGGACCACAAAACATGATACTCAGCGATTAAATTGTTCAAGTTTAATCACTAATGGCAATGAATATTATAGTATTATACTTTTAAAATGAACATTCAAGTTTCATGAATTTAATCCATGAATATAATCCTAAATGACTTTGATATGCATTTATCAATTCCACCTAATAAAAGGACAACCAAACATGATGCTCAGTGGTTTCTATGAATCTAAAGTAATTGTACAGTTTATAATCCGAAATATTTTAATGAAATGATTTCTTCACATTGGCCTTCAATTTACGGACACAGAGGATCTAAGTTCAGCATACGTTTTAAATGCAAATTACGTAGTTTTCAACTCCCAATACGTATTTAGCTTTCGTGAATGCAAATTGCTCTTTCTTTCTTTCTATCCGATGACCAAGCCCCTACCTGCAGAGTTAGTTCAGCTTAGCGGGTTAGATACCTGGTATCGGGCAGGTGACCGCTTAATTGCCGCTATGCGGCAATAAACCTGGTTTCTTCGCTTGCATGTCATCATTTCCGCAATACTTGCTTTTAGTTTGAATATACTTTGTTTCGCCTGTTACTTAATGTTAAATAGTATTGTTTGAACTGCAAATGGCTACTCAAGTTGGTCTCGTAATTTAGAACCTTGATCAGATGACGGGACCTTCACCTGGCAAGGTAACATAGAGGACTTTGCATCCACGATGGATTTTACATGCACTAGGCGCCATTAGCGTACATAACGGTATTTTAGACGGCAAAGTGGCGAACCACTAAGATAAATACCCAGATCGGCTATTTAGGTTAAATGAATGTAAAACGCACGCCCGTTAGCTGGAATGTTTGAGTCCAGTAGTACCTCCTGACTTTATTTAATTGTTTTTGCTTTTTTCTATCTTTATAAGAAGAAAGTTTTGGATTCGTGAAGATTTTTGAAATCCGGTTTTCACAGTAATACACGTTTTAGGAGTCTGGGAACCCCCAAAAATATGTCATTACAAAATGTTTGTCTGTGGGTCCATATGCAACAAAAATTTTGTGGGCGCTCTATCTCAAGAAGTAATGCACGCAATTTCACAAAACTTTAGATTCTGTAAGATCTTGATATAAACTACATCTGACTAGTTTTTAGTGCATATCGCTGAACAGGAGGCGCTGCTATGCTGCATTATTTACAATTTCTACAATAAGCATACCTCAAGAAATGGTGTATGGTTTATCATAAAAATTTATATTTAGTGAATACTTCATTTCACATGGTGCTTATGAAGTGGGAGAATTTTAAAATATAAACAGAAATATAGCAATGACAGTCCGTTGAACTACGTGTATTCAATTTAAAAATACAAATATTTATAAAAAGTATAAATAAAGTAGAAAACAGATGCTTCTAACAACGGTTCAAGAGCAAGAAAAGGCACCTTATAAAAAAAAAGTAGTTTTAAGAACAATGTTTAGTAGAAGTATAATTTAAAAGAAATTAATTGGACGTCTCTAACAAGACCACTAACGAGACTCTTGAAATATTTAAATTTTATAGCGATAAAGATTAAAATTAAAAGAAGAAACGAAAGGAAAACAACGAGAGAAATGGCAGAATTTTGGAATATAAACAGAAATCTAGCAATGATAGTCCGCATAAAACTAGATCCACATTAAACTGGTCAGATGTGGTTTTCTTCTATCTTATAATTGTTAATAACTTCATGAAAAATGCAGCATAGCAGCGCCACCAGTTAGGTGATATAAACCAAAATCTAGTCAGCAAAGACTTATGTCAACTTATAATTGAATCTGAAATTTGATGGAAATCCGCTCATTAGTTTTTGAGTCAGAGCAAAATCATAAAAATAATGCATAATAGCACCATATTTTGGGTGATGTGCACGAAAAACAAATAAGGATAATTTTTTTTATAGGTACTAACTGAATGTGAAGTTTGATGAAAATCCATGCAATAGTTCTTAAGATACATTTGTTACGAAATCGTGAAAAAGTACGGAATTGCAGCGCCATCTGTAAGGCGATTTACACCAAAAACTAAAAAATACTAATCTATGTTAGGAACTGAATCTAAAGTTTTAGAAAACTGCGTGCATTAGTTCTTCAGATAGAGCTATGACAAAAAAAAAAAGAATAATGCACTTTGGCAATACCACCTGTTGAGCGATTTGCTCCAAAACAAAAACCACACCATGTTATATCAGGTAATAACTAAATCTAAAGTTTTATGAGAACCCATACACTAATTCTTGAGATATGGCTATTGTGGATGTTGTAAATAAAGTAGTATTGTAGCGCCACCTGGTAAGAAATATACACGAAAAACATATCAGATCTAGTTTATATTAATATATAACAGAATCTAAAGTTTTCTGATGTTCCGTGCATTAGTTCTTGAGGTAGAGCGCCACAAAATTTTTGTCACATACTGACACACAGAGTGACAGACTCAGAGACATATATTTTGAAAAAACATGTTTTTTGTGTTCTTTGACCCATAAAATGTGTAAGACCGTCGAAAACGCGATTTCGAAAATTTTCACAAATAATTTCTTCTAATATAGATAGAAAAATGTAAAAATTCTCATAAATTGGCAATTTTTCGACATATCGAAATGAAACATATGGAAATGAAATAAACATCATAGTAGAGCTATTTAAGATTTAAAGAAAATAAATTCAAACTTGTTGAAATATTTATAGTTAAAATTGAAATTGTAAATGTTTTTATAATATGGTTTGAAAACAATGTGGTTAGAGTCTAAAGAGAAAAAAAAATATTTGAGATTGAGAAATTTTATAATGTAAGAAAACATTCTGTTTGTTTGTCCCATCTAAAAGAAAATTAAATTTTACGAAAGTTTTTTAATATATAAAAAAAAACAAATATTGACTTAGTTCAAAAACATTCTGATTAATTTTGTTGATTTCCAGACCTTTTGACTCAGAAATATTTCTAAAATTAAATTACAAATAATATAATTTATTGAAAATAATGTCAGGTTCTTACCAGAGCTAATTAGATGAGTGATTAATTATACAAATACATAGAATTTATAGTCGTCGTCTGGATGGTCGGACCAGACGATGACTATAGTTTCACAAACAGTGCAAAAATTATTCAACCGAATGGTTTGGAAATTAATATGTAATTGCTGCAGAATTTAACGAATAATTTCACATTTTATGAAAATTGAATCAAAACATAAAAAGTTAATAATAAAAGTTTTCTTCGTCCAATTATTTCCTGTCACATGTAATTAATTCTAAGATAGATAATGAATCTAGGTTGTGAAGGTGATTACTCCATTTTTCAGATAAAGTCCATGTAACTGAATTTACTATATATAATCGTAAAACATTTTGTATTCAAATATATTCGCAGAAGAGTACAACAGTTATTCCACCAAGAGCTGAATAATTGTAGAACAAGTAAGGAAAATCATGCTTTAAGCATATAATATGAAACCACTTTCCAACACTTCCTGAAATCTTTAACAAAATTTCGTTTTTTAGGGAAATAAGGAGCTATTGTTCGAAGCCAAATATATATTCTAATACTTTTGAACAGTCCTGTATTTGATCTGTCGATTGATATATAATATGTAATAGGGAAATTAAGTTTAGCAAGAAAATGCCTAATCGGTTCAAATTTCTCTTTCAGCAATTTATACTTATAGACAGAAACATATTTGAATACGTTAGTTCAGCCCTGTAGTTTATCCATTAGTATCTTTATTACATGCCAATATTTAGCTTAAATTTATTTCAATCGAAAGTATTCTTAAAACTTCTGAAATCACATTTCCAGAAATTAGCATCCATAGGCGACCATTATCTAATTATCTGCGTGGCTCTGTATATCATTTTATTTATATTCTACAAACATTTCTTAGTAAACTGAATGCAGTTCAGCGTAAAGACAAACGGAAAGACAAACCGAAATCATAAACACTTTTCAACTTTGTTAGAAAGTGTAAAAAAAGGGACTATAGTATGAACGCAACACATTTACCATGTTTGTTGCACAATTTCCGACTTGTCTTCATTCACTTTTATTTATTTTCATTTTCATCTTAACAATTTCGGGTCCAATTTTTCTTTATAATGTTTAGAAAAAGTTCTTTTTCCATTGATAACATTAGAACTAGCTATCCAAATAAATTAATTAGAGTTTATTTAATTTATATTCATATGAAGGCTAAGAAAGAGTTTTTGGAGATGTTTAGAAAAATATTATAATACAACATTTAACAGATATTACGCCAAAATCGCAAACGGTGGAAAGAGAATTAAGAAAATATTTATTATTATTTCTGAATGCCTAAACATTAATGATGCCATACAGTAAATACGTAGACACATTCTAATACACTATATTGCCATTGATTATGGGACACTTGCGATTTTAGACATTTTACTAAATATCTAGAAAAATACATGAGGAATCATCTCGAAACTCTTAGTGTATAAATATAATAGTATAAGTCATACATCTCCGTCAAGATTTTTTCCCGAAACTCCAAAGGGGACCGTCAACAAATTAAAAAAGAATGAATATCTTTTGAATAACTTTGTCAAAATTAATGTAGCAAAAGCGCTCAAACTCTAGATTATGATTGAATGCCTTATTGTAATACACTGTGTTCATTTTTATGCAAATAGCATGCACACTCGCAGAGTAATTAAAGTTTTTATAAAAATGATCCCAAATTTTTCCAAGTTTTTTCCTTATAACTTTCAGATTTCTTAATATAAAATATTATTTTTTTCAGAAAATATGACAAACAACATTGCACACAGTACCCTGTAATCAGAATTAAAAAATAATGAAAATTGTATAAAAAATGAGTTGGTTTACTAAATAATTTTTTACTGCGCATGCGTCAACGATATCAAAATTTCATTTGCATATTATGTTAGCTAAATGTATAGAGCAACTTTTGTGAAAATCACAAAATCATAACTTGAAAGTTCTGACAATAATCGTCAATTGAATAAGTCGAAAATCCGTTATTCTCAAAATGAAGCAAAAACAAGAGGGGTTGTATCCATATATTCATTGATTAGTGTCAATATAGAATACACAATATGGGATGTACTACTGCATTTGGATAAAATCCCTCATTTTTTTGCTTCATTTTGGAAACAACGGATTTTGTCCTTTTTCTATAGACGATTACTTTCAGAAATTTCAAGCTATGATTTTGAGACTTTTACAAAAGTTGCTCTATACATTTAGCTAACATAATATGCAAATGAAATTTTGATATCTTTGACGCATGCGCAATAAAAAATTATATAGTAAACCTACTCATTTTTCATACAATTTTTATTATTTTTTAATTCTGATTACAGGGTACTATGTGCAATGTTGTTTGTCATATTTTCTGAAAAAAATATTATTTTATATTAAGAACTCTGAAAATTATAATGGAAAAACTTTGAAAAATTTGGGACCATTTTTATAAAAACCTTAATTACTCTGCGAGTGTGCATGCTATTTGCATAAAAATGAACACAGTGTATTACAATAAGGCATTCAATCATAATCTAGAGTTTGAGCGCTTTTGCTACATTAGTTTTGACAGGGTTATTCAAAATATATTCATTCTTTTTTAATTTGTTAACGGTCCCCTATGGCGTTTCGGTAAAAAATCTTCACGGAGATGTATGACGTATACTATTATATTTATACACTAAGAGTTTCGAGATGATTCCTCATGTATTTTTTTAGATATTTAGTAAAATGTCTAAAATCGCAAGTGTCCCATAATCAATGGCAATATAGTGTATTACTACATGTAGAGGAGAGGGGGGCACGTTTGATCGAGGGGCACCTTTAAACAATCTAAATATTGTTCTTCAATCAAATTATTTTTTAAAAAATATATATAGCAATGTATTACTATTGCTTCAATGCAATAAGTATACAAAGCTGCACCATTTTGTACGAACAATACTGTCTAAGCAAGGTGTGTATTTTTCTCCTTATTTAACCAAAACTTAAGAAAATAAAGTTGTAAGATTTTTTGAAAATTTTGTATCCTTCAAATTTTAATTTGTTGTTAAATACTTAAATAAAAAGATTAGCTTTAGTTTATAAGCTTTGTTTTATTCAAATTCTTCAGCCAAATTGAGTAAACAGTTGTAATGGATAACTTCATGTGATGGGGAACCATTGTACATTTAAAACAATGTAGTAAAGGGTTGTGGATGTTTCTATATATTATTATTTTTGGAATATTTTTATGTGGAAAAAAAGTTAATTTAGAATGTTGAAGAACATGGACTTAAATTGTAAACAACCCCCCCCCCCCCTTACTGCACTTATAGACTGCTGGATGCATCAGTGATGGGTAGTTTCAAAAATAAATTGATGATGACATTCATAAATTGGATAATTCCAAATCCCGTATACACAATAATGATTCGTGATATAGCAGTTTTGTCTAACATAGCCTATACTCTTTCTCAAACATTTTTTCTGGTTATCGTAAGAGATAAAATGGAATTTTATTTCAATTTCCTTCATAAAAAGAGTGAATGAAAAATTTTAATTTTTCAGAAGCATCAGATATCACATTGGTGTATTTCAAGGATATTGTAAAAAGGTTTTCACAACCAAACATAACTGGAGGAACATTCTGTGTTGTTTCAACAATAAGTTTTGACATCATTCCTGATGGATTTAAGTTTGGTTAAATAATAAAAAAAAAATAGGGATTTCAATAAAATGAAGTTATTTAATTTTATTTATATTACTTTATATTTCTGAAATATATGAAGCTTTTTATAAAAACTCTCAATATTTTCATATTTTGTTTATTTGTTCAAAGGCGACCTTTACTTGTTTAAAAGTACCCCTACATGGGGCAGGTTTGAACAGAAATCTTTCGGCTTTTAAAATCCTAACAACTTATTGAATTTTCTGGAAAACTTTTAATTTCTTGTTTTATGATGAAGAAATGCATTGTTTATAGTAAGTAATATTTAAAATTCAATAAATATAATTCAAGTAAGAAATGTTTTGATTTTCTATAAAAATATTCAAGCGTGTCCCCCTCTCCCCTAAACAATATCAAAAGTACTTGTTAAAATAAAATAATACTCAATTAACAACATGTACTATTAATAGTATAGCAGACCAAAAGGGTTAATTATATTAATTTATTTCGAGTTAATTTATTCCTAATGTAATTTAACTTATTTCCTTTAACAACTATTTGGAAAAAATATCTAATATCATCCAATGACTGTTTTTATTTTGTAATAAATCTTTCAGTAACGAAATTACGGAAACAAAACAAAATCGAGCAATTCAACGTGAATTCAAAATGAGATGATTTGTAAGATTACTTCACAAGAATTTACCATGTAGTCTTTTGTACCGGAACACAATTTATTCGTTATTTCTATTGATACAAACGAAATGAATCCCTTGATGGTGCTAAATCCCGCTTACACTATTGTAAATACTGCTGTATTACGGCTTATTCTAGAAACGGAGTTAATGGACTCTATAAAACTGCACATTAACCAAGTTCATGTATACCAATGAGACTAAAATTGTAACTTATTAACCCGTTATCCACAAATTATTTTAAAACTTTAGTTAACGGACTTTTTTTTTTTTTTAGAATATATTTATAATTCGAAAATTAAGAATTTCTGAAGTATTTGAAGAGTTATTTAGTTTCATTCAATGAATGCCGTTATTTTGTAATAAATCTTACCGTAAGGAAATTACGGAAACAAAACAAAAGCAGATACAAGTTAATTCAAAAGGAGATGATTTGTACGTTTGTTTTACAAGAACTCACCGTGTAGTCCTTTGTAATGGAAAACAATTTATTCGTTATTTCTTTTGATACAAGCGAAATGAATCCCTTGATGGTGCTAAATCCCGCTTATAATATTGTAAATACTGTGTAACAGCTTATCCTAGAAACAAGGTTAATGGACTCTATAAAAACTGCACATTAATCAAATTCATGTATATCAATGAGAATAAAATTGACCCGTACGGACATCTT
Organism: Maratus speculifer; assembly: GCA_964019185.1. Classification (NCBI taxonomy): domain Eukaryota; kingdom Metazoa; phylum Arthropoda; class Arachnida; order Araneae; family Salticidae; genus Maratus; species Maratus speculifer. The sequence continues at coordinate 119,431,982 of OZ025291.1, forward strand.
TTTTTTTTTTTTTGAATATATTTCCGAAGCTTTTCTCGTAATACCAAAGTATAACACTATAAGATAACAATATAAGATAATGCAAAATGTTTCGAAAAAATACGCATTTTCCTCAGATGTAAAGGAAAAAGTTTGCCATTAAAAAAGCTAAGCATTTTTTTCACATGTAGTGGCAGTAGGTACTATAGAAAATCGCTAGACATCAATTATAATACTTGTTATTAAAAAGATAATGACTTATTCCATGAAAAAAAATCTCGTTCTTAAACTCTGTATTATGACGAAAAAATTTGGTATACTGATAGCCAGTAGAATGGAAGAGAAAGAAGGAATGCTGTGATATACACATGTGCACAAATGCACCAACACTGTAAAAAAAACGGACGATTTTACGGAAGTATTACTGGTAATATAAACGCCAGTACTATTTACTGCTTTTTAATGGAAAAATTTCTGTAAATTCCGGAAAAAAACTCGAAAAAAAACCGGAATATTTACGGACATTTTTCCATTAAAAAACAGTAAATAGTACTGGCGTCCAGATTACCAGTAATACTTCCGTTAAATCGTCCGTTTTTTTTTTTTTTTTGTTTTTTTTTTTTTTTGTTTTTTTGTTTTTTTTTTTACAGTGAATAGGTCTCAATAACCAAACTGAAGCTGATCTATTTATATGACACTGGTCGTTAAGGCTCCTGTCCTCGTCAGCGAATCTCTGGCGAGCTAATACTAATACTATGGGTAGGTTACTTTCTAATATCTCGTTTGCATTTCAACATTTTATTTTTTTTATTTAATTTATTTATTTATTTGCTTTTGCACTAGATAGTCGAGGTTCATGTCTATATCACTCCTTTTTCACTTTTTCGATTTTAGTTGCAGAATATTTTTTACAATGATACTTTCGTTTTAAGAACTAGTTTCGAAAGTGAAACAAAGAAAAAAGGAGTGATTTAGAGATGCATCTCAACTCTCCGAAATATTAGAAAATAATTTCCCCATTGGACTAGCACTAGCTGGCGAGTGCTTCACTTAACGGAATTGCCTTAAAGGGTTTTAAATGAGAAAGATTAAATATTCTATTAAAATGTGTAAATATTATACCAAAGTATCATTCATTGTATCATTCATTGTATTGAAATCTTATACTTTAATATAATGAACATTTTAATTACATTTTTGAAAGTTAATATTTAATAGTTCTTTAAATCACGTCAAAAATATTTTTTAGAAAACATGGTTATAAAAAAGTTTTAACTTTTTAATTTTTAAATTACTTACCTAATGTAACACTTCTTCATTTCTATATTTAATGCTACGAACTACATACAAAAGTACATACATATTAAGCATTAAATCTTAATTGTGAAATCGGGCTCAAAATTGATACAGCTGCGCCATGTTGTGGATGGAGTTTTTAATGCAAATACGAAGGCTTTTATTATGACGTCATACATGACAGAATATCTGTCATCCGTGCACATTTTCTGAATCTTTACTCACTCATTGAATATGAATCTTGTTTATCAGATTTATTGTTCACCAGCTGTTTGTTGCAGTTTCTTTCAATAAAATTGTATATATTTACTCTCGTAAAATGTCAGCCAAAAATTAACTCAAATTGAGCCGAAATTCGCTCATGTCACGTTTTAAAAGGCAGCTTCTCATAAAAAGTTGAATCAACTCAAGTGAGTGAGTTGTTTCTAAACAATTTAAATCAAGATGAGTTATTTAAATAAGCAGTCTAAATCAAGATGAGTAACGCATTTCAAAAACAACTCATTCACGATTCAATAAATTACAGCTCTTTCCTGAGAAGCCAAATCCACTCTTAAGACTGTAAAAAAAAAATCGAAATATTTTTTTTAGTTGCAAGGAAAATGGGACTAATTTCATGAAAATACTACTGTTTTTTTCCCCGAAACTAAAACGACGCCGCTATATTTTTATATTTTTATTAACTAGACATATTTTTATCAAAATAAACTTTAAAACACATATTTTGCAACAAACCTGGTTAAACAAGATTCATTTCCTATAAGTGAGTAAAAATTTAGAAAACATCATACTATAGTTTACACGTAAGGTTTTATATTTTATATCAGTTTTTGAAGATTCTTATATGCCTTGTATGCTTTCTGCAATATTTTCTAACTATATGAGGCGAAAGTATTTTGTGAAAACAATTTTTTTTCATAGCGATGGCATTCTGAGAAATAGATTCCTTGACGTAAAAAAAGTAAAATAAAATAAAATAAAAACCAAATTTGATAAATCAATTTTCGGAAAACAGTTGAACCTGTTATCGACAATCCGCAAAATATTTAAAGAAATAAATAAACAATACTTGCTCGTTTAATTTGTATTTTAAATAATATGGGTGTAATGTGATCAAAAGAATATTTTGAAATGTGCATTTAGAATATTCATTTGGTAAACTTACAAAAAAAGATTTCAAACTGATTAATTAATTTATAATTAAATACCACACATATTCCAAATATTCACAGTAATCTCATCGAAAATACATCCAATGTATATAATTTTAAGAATTTATCACTACAGAAATCGAGTTAAAAATGAGACTAGAAAATTTTATCTCATCATATATTGACTAAATTTATACGTCATTGTTCATTAGTTTTTTTTTTTTTTTCAGCGTAATTAAAATTTTTAAGAGTTTTTAAAGAGAGTTTTTAAATCAATATTATCAATATTAAAACGTATGTTAACTAATATATATATATACACACATACATATTAATTTAAAATAAAATCATGTATCTAACATGTTATTCTCTTTTGGAAAATAAAAAAGAGGAATACTGTAAAAAAAAAAAAAAAGTGTTTACTTACAATTTCGAAAACTATAGAAAGGAGGTGGGCTGATAATGGCCATTTTTCGCTTATCAGCACCTAGATATGACATACATTTTTTTCATTAGTATACCTCATAAGAAATAAGAAAATAATAGTATGTTGAATAAAAGCTCAATAATTGATAGGAAAATAAAATATACAGGGTGATTCCAAATTTTTTTTACAATAAAAGAGGGGTGATAGTACACATCAAGACAAACAATATTAAATAGGAGACCAAGGGTCCAAAACGTTTTCCTAAGGAAATAGCCGCCATTAAAGTTTAGGGACCAAAAGTTCAATCAAACATAAAAAATGGAAAAATCGGTCGATTGATTTGCGGTTTTCACTAAAATTATTCTTTATGTCGGCATTTTCTTGAAATTAAATTATAAAGATAAATTTCAAAAAATGCCGATAGAGGACGCTTTAGACTTTGGAGTAACGAACAACTATTTTTTGCCGGTATTTTTTGCATCTCATTAAATTTTTTCGTAAGCTTAGACTCAAACTTAAATTTTGAGCTCAAAATCTGTAGTTGGGAGTGGTTAAGTAACACAAACTGAGCTGTGTTCAGAGGGTTCAAATTTCCAATGATCATAAAAAACGAAAAAATTGGTCGATTGATTTGCGGTTTTCACTAAAACTATTCTTTATTTAGGTATTTTCGTAAAAATAAATTATAAAGATAAATTTCAAAAAATGCCGATAGAGGGCGCTTTAGACTTTGGAGTAACGAAACACTCTTTTTTGGCGTTATTTTTTGCATCCTATTAAATGCTTTCGTAAGCTTAGGCTTGAACTTAAATTTTGAGCTCAAAATCTGAATAGCTGGGAGTGGTTAAGTAGACAAACTTAGCTGTATTCAAAGGGTTCAAATTTTAAATAATTGTAAAAAACAGAAAAATTGGTCGATTCGTTTGCGATTTTTGCTAAAACTCATTTTTAAATCAGCAGTTTTCTTGATCAATCAGTTTTTTCTTGGAAATAATTTTTAAAGATAAATTTCACAAAATGCCGATAGAGGGCGCCTTAGACTTTGGAGTAGCGTACAACTATTTTTAACTGTTATTTTTTTAATCTCATTAAATGCTTTCAAATGCATAGACTTAAATTTTGCGCTGAAATTTTGAATCGTTGGGAGTGTTTAAGTAGCGAAAAATTGAATTGTGCTCGAGGAGGAAAGAGGGTTAAATTTTAACTCCTGAACACACTTCAGTTTGCGCTTCTTAACTCCTCATAACGATTCAGGATTTGAGCTCAAAATTTAAGTTTAAATCTAAGCTTCCGAGAACATTTAAAATGTTTTTGCAAGCATTTAATTAGAACCAAAAAATAATGGTTAAAATGAATTGTTGGTTACTCTGAAGTTTAAGGCCCCCTCTGACGGAATTTTTTGAGATTTATCTTTAAAAATTATTTTCAAGAAAATCCTGACTTAAAGAATAATTTTATTTTAAACCGCAAACAAATCAACGAATTTTTCCATTTTCTATAATTACTTTAAATTTTAACCTCCCCCTCCCCCTTGAACACAGTTCAGTTTGTGCTACTTAACCACTCCCTACTATTCAGATTTTCAGCTCAAAGTTTAAGTTTAAGTCTAACCTTCCTAAATCATTTAAAGAGATGAAAACAATAACGGCAAAAAATAGTTGTTCATTACTCCCAAAGTCTAAAACGCCCTCTATCGGCATTTTTTGAAATTTATCTTTATAATTTATTTTCACGAAAATAACTAAATAAAGAATAGTTTTAGTGAAAACCGCAAATCAATCGACCAATTTTTCCGTTTTTTATAATCATTTGAAATTTGAACCCTCTGAACACAGCTCAGTTTGTGTTACTTAACCACTCCCAACTACAGATTTTGAGCTCAAAATTTAAGTTTGAGTCTAAGCTTACGAAAACATTTAATGAGATGCAAAAAATACCGGCAAAAAATAGTTGTTTGTTATTCCAAAGTCTAAAGCGTCCTCTATCGGCATTTTTTGAAATTTATCTTTATAATTTAATTTCAAGAAAATGCCGACATAAAGAATAATTTTATTGAAAACCGCAAATCAATCGACCGATTTTTCCGTTTTTTATGTTTATTTGAAATCTTGGTCCCTAAAATTTAATGGCGGCTATATCCTTAGGAAAACGTTTTGGACCCTTGGTCTGCTATTTAATATTGTTTGTCTTGATGTGTACTATCACCCCTCTTTTATTGTAAAAAAAATTTGGAATCACCCTGTATATTTAAGCAAATATGATGTATATTAATGAACATAAACACTATTGTCATTAGTTTTAATCCAAGAAATTCATAGTAAATACAACACTAAATGCAAAATTGCGATGAATGGAACTTATTAAGACTTTTATTTCAATATATGAAATATCGGAAATAATCAATAACAGAAAATAAAATCATACAGTTGCAGACACTTTTGGCAATATGTTCCAGATCATTTTCCTCTTTGATTGCTTCACCAGAATCACTACTGGATCATCCAGTGGCCGCGTCTTGTAGTATATGAGTATATTTAATACATGTTATTGAAATTTTGGTTGAGTTATGGCACAAGTAAACCACAAACCATAATACAGAAGTAACATGCGACTAGTACTTTTAGACACTTGCACCTACTTTACATTGACAGTGCCATTGTGTCATGTTGCTTCTCTATTTTTTTCATCCATGTGTTACACTAGTTTACCAAATTAAACTTTTTGTCTGTTGCTGCGAATTCTGTGGTTGATAATGTTCACTTATGACTTGTTTTTTATCAAATCTAACCAAACCTTTTGAGCAACTCGACTTACTTTGTTTTTTATTTTTATCATTTAAGCATATATATTAATCGATAACAGGCTTATTTTACAGTTTTAAGAATAGTTTCTCAAGTTTTTGCGTCATGAGTAGTTCAAGGATACGTTGTTTAAACAATCCAGATCATGTTTGCTATATATGCGGCTAATATGTGTTTAACAAGTGAAGAAAAGTTATATGAGAGTTGGTGAAAAATACCTATTTTGAGTATTTTGGGATGCCTTTGGATAAAAATGAGAAGTCTTGGGCTCCCAATTGTGTTTGTAAATCGTGTGTGGAATATTTAAGATGCGTGCCTTAAAATTTGGAACACCGACTATTTGGAGAGAACCACAAAATCATCTCGAAGAAGGTTATTTTTGTAGCGTGAACGTAAACGGTTTAAACACTAAACAATCGAGCTAAATGGAGGTACCCAAGAAGTAGTTGTGTTCAACGTCCAGTGCAGCGTTTACCTGACTCTTCAGAGTCTAAAAATATATCTGAACCATTAGAACAAGATATTAAAGGACCAAACTCATCACAAAATGTTGCGGATTTTGAAGGTATGTCAAATGAGCCAAAATGCTTTTTCTAAAATGAGTTAGATGATCTTATAAGAGATTTAAGCCTTTCTAAACAAGCTTGAGAATTGTTAGCATCAAGACTAAAAGAAAAAAATTGCGTTTCTCAGATACTAAAATAAGTTTTTCGGAAATAAAAAATCAGAAAATTATATTGAACTTGTGGAAGAATTTCTGCTACAATTTAAAAATATGGGGTGCAATATGAGCATAAAATTCCACTTCCTCAGTAAACACCTGGACAGATTTCCGGAAAATTTAGAAGATATGAGCGAAGAGCAGGGAGAGCGTATGCATCAGGACTTATGCGTCATGGAAGAGTTCTGTCAGGATTTCTAGGATACAAATATGATGCCTGATTATTGTTGGTCTCTGATACGACATTACGTAAAGTCTACACATCGGAGAAGAGCTTTAAAACGAAGTTTTTTAGAACTCATTTATTAAATATTTTTTAGTAAAGTTTTTCTTAGTAAATACATTTTTTTCTGTTTAACACCTACATAGCTAAAATTCAGAAACTAGAGCTGATTTAAATATTCCTATTATATTTTTGAAAATAGCATATGATATGTAGTCAGCAACAGCTAAAATTTTTTCGGCAACAGATGCACTGTAAACTAGTGTTATAGATATAGTTTTTAACGCTTTTGGGTCGAACAATCAAACTTTAGTTACGAGAGGTGTCCCGTAGCATCCTCTTTTGGAAAATGTTGCTACTTATTTAGGAATCTTGGCGTGTCATGTTCGATATTTATTTCTTGCAGAAGTTCCAAACAATCCCGTAAAAATCTATCAGTTCTCTCTACATCATTTAGTTTCAGCAACTCTCTGATATTATGTGAATCTTTTTTAATATATGTGTAAATATGTTAGCGCAATTGTTCTTTGAATCCGTGAATTAAGGGTCGAAAACATCCAAAATATAATTTGAAGTAGTGACGAATACCGTATGCTTAATGAAAGGTCTTCCTTTGTATAACCAGAATGAATTTCTCTGAAAGGATTAGTTCGCACTCTTCTGAATTATAAATGTGCGTGCTGTCGAAAATAATCATTACAGTATCATTGTCGTCATCTGGAATAAATAATCTTCCTGCTAAATGCCTCGTATATTTTTCAATAACCTGTGTTCTAGTGATATGTTCCATTCCAAGGTGTTGTCGGACAAAGCTCTTAATCAATGTCTGTTTTGCATAGTTAAAGAAGATATTATTTTTTTTTCTTATGGAGAATAATGTGAACAGAACACTATTAAAGAGACCAGTTCTAAGTTTTACAAGTAACACTGAAAAACAAGTACGAAATGACCTCTTTTTAGAGGAACTTATTTTGAACTTTACTAGTTTAAAGATATAGCTAAAATGATACATAGATATATTCATGAGAGCATTATAATCGATTTTAAAAACGTGTCCAGGTGTATCAAAATCGAGGCCTTCTACTATGTACATTTCTGATATTGTTTTAAATATTTTCAATATGTATTTCATACATCGATGTATTCTTACTTACAGAGCATAAATCTTTCAGAAATAATTTACTGAAGACCGATCAAGAAATATTAGTCTTACAGCATCGTTTTATTGGTAATTTCTTTAATAAATATTTTTAAAAATAGTTTCAGAAAACAACATTGACCTCTCAACAACATAAATATTTTTTGAGTACGGAAAAGCACTACTGAACACGCTTCGATAGCAGTGAATTTGATTCTCCCGGATGATACATTTTTTTTTCTTTAAAAGGTAGAAGCGTACATTGAACCCAAATAAAATAATGCTCCTATGAAAGCTTTATAGGAATAGTATAATTGCATGCCAAAATTAATTGGGTTCATAGAGCGCTTTAAAAAAAAAATTAACTCAAAGACGCAAAAAATGTCAAAAAGGTAGAAAAAAGGCAAAACACTCTATTTTGGACTATAATTCCTATGACTTACCATTTTATTTATCATGTAAAGCTTATACTAAACAAAAATACATATCTTTAATTATTCAAAGCCACTGAACAATTATCGAAATTCGAAACTTTTTTTTCGGGCTGATGGGCGAAAAATAGCCCTTATCAGCCCACCTCCTTAGAAGGCTAGTGCTTCGCCCTTTTTACAAATAATGTTAGGCTGTAAAAATAATTGTTTTTATTTATATAATTAACATAAAAAATAATTTAAACAATCACGACTAGCAATTAATACAATATTCTATAGTCTCAAAAATTGAATGTTATAAACAAATGAAATTCACGTTTTCACTTGTGCAGTTATTTTATAGATATAAAGTCGAATATACTAGCCATAATAAAGAAAGCTGTTAGATATCCTGCTGTAGTTCTACCGATTCGGCTTAGTGGTGCATAACTTTCATTGGCATGACCTCGCTTTTCTTTGTAGCCAAGTTTAACTTATTAAATGCCATATCATCTTCTCATCCATATCACAGCTACGTATAATGTACTTACATCCTAACATACATTCACCATACAATGTTTTACTTGCGAAAAATAATTGATGTATAATTCTACGAAATTTATTCTATGATAATTCTGAAGTCTTTCGGTACTGAAATGCACCAAAAGTTTTTAAAATTCAAAGCATTATGAATCCTAGAATTTTAGTCGTAGAAAAATGGAATTTATATTGTAGTTTCATACAAAATTTTCAAACGTATAGCAATTTAAAAATTAATGGCAATGCTATTTCATCAAAATAGTTTTGATTCAGATCATACTTCGAAAACTTATACAATTTCTATTGTCTGTTCATGTCTAACAAATTAAAAATAACAGCACGTTTCGGTCTTTTTGGTACAAACTGTATATATATATATGAAACATCTGTCGTAAGTACGTAGAATCTTGTCAATCGAAATGCAGTATCAGCTCACAAACCATACCAATTAGGAAGACAATTCCATTAGTAACACTTATATATTCGCAATTGTGTTGCACCAGGTAGTAAGAGCCACAAATAATCCTTTGCGACGTTTTCCACTTAAGTAATAATCAGAAGCGTCGAATGAATTTAATTACTTTTATTCATACTTCTTTTCACAGGGAAACAATTTCACTAACGTCGTCAAAAGTATAAGTTGTCTAACATAGAAACTGCACCAAAAAAAAGAAAAAATTCTCATCAGCTGACATTTATTTTATTGGCAGAAGAAAGAACATGGAAATTTCGCTCCTAGGCAATGCAACCAGCTTTTATCAAACTCAGCGAAAGAATTCAGGATTCTATGAGAAGGACCTAAGTTGCCAATTAGAAATTTAGAAATAGTGATTTCAACCAACACCAAAATTTAAACTCGCGAAAAAGAAAAGAGTTCTTTCAGACTATCGTAAAGTTCAAATGCAATCCAGTCCTCTATCATCACATGGAGGGAATTGTGGGTAATCGAACGATTTTTTAGAACGTAAATACAAAGGCATTGTACAATAGATGAAAGAATAAGTTTAAGTAATGGGATTTTAGGAAAATAAATGCTTTGACAGATTAATATTTTTTAGAATAAAATAAAATAGAGGAAATGTTGAGTAAAGGTATGGAATTAAAATAAATGTTTTAAGTAATTATGAAAAGAAAGGAAGAAAGTTAAATGTTACAAGAATTTGGAAATAATTAATTTAGTATTGTTTATTATTTTTTTTAATCATCACGCACACACACATATATATATACATACATCCCTTTATTTTAAAGTTCTTCTCCTTTCATGAAGACATTTTCATACAGAAATGCATGAAAATATATGTATCTTAATTAGACAACATTAAATTAACAGTTTCCTTTTTCGAAATACGAAAGAACGGTATTTGTTCGAAAATTCTGTGTAAGCTGCATTTTAATCTAAATTTTAATATACTAAAAAAAAAAAAAAAAAAGCAAAACTTTGGGCAACAATTGGTTGCAATCCAATTTTTAGTTGAATCGAATTTTTTAAAAATAGAAAGCACTCCTTTTAAGGCATAAATCTGGTATTTTAAGAAAACATAGAATGAAAATAATTTTGCAGAATTCGTTGTTGAGTCGGGAAGATGATGTTGCAAAATCTCCTCCGATGAAAGTAATCACGTGACATGGCTCGCCTGCGAGCGAGAAATGTACATGATGCTAAGTGGCAACCAATTCTGCGTTGCCTAGACGATCGCAATGTTTGGAATGTTTAGATTTTATTAGAATTGTTGAATTTTATGCATCATTGGAATGTTATATTTATTGAATAATTTGGAATTATCAGATTGTCTGGTACTGTAAATAACTGTACAGCAATATATTTCAACATTTAAAATAAACTTAATATGAAAAAGAAACCTTCTGATTCTGATTAACTTCATTTCAGATGAAATGTAAAGTTCAATAAACCCTTACTACACAAAATTTAAGAGCAATTAACAGAAAGTTTACGTATACCCTAATGCCAATGTTTGGAATTCTTCACTGTTTGCTCTGAATACATTGTTAAGGCAGAAAGAGGTTGATAACATCATGCGGGTATTCCATATATATGATTCTTGTATCATTGACTGACAGCCCACATGATACAATATTGCAAATTACGAATGGAATGTGGGAATTTGAGCGTAATAACAGCATTTAGAATATAAATATGTTATTTCAAATACATAAAAATATTAGATAAAATTCCATAGTTTACGCTAACGGTTTACTTGAAGTTTTATAAAGATTTCGAAAAATATTAATATGGTTTGATTAGTATAAGTTATTAATTGAAATAAGGACGAAAACTCATGCCTCTACCATAGACTATGAAGCAGTCTTTCAACACATTCGGAATAATGTAAGAAAACGGTACAGTTTATTTAGGTGAAAGATGATGTCTAATTAAATTATATGAAAAACGCATAACGAATTTGAAAACACGATTTCTGCTATTGCAATCATTAATAGGAAATTATCAAATTTTCTTTTTGTGCATCTCTCTATATGAGCTATAGGTTTGTATTTATACTATATCTATACTAATAAAATCCGTGCGCCTCTGACTGTCTGCTTGAAGCTGATTACAGTTCGCAACGCGGGCGAGTTGGAAGTCGCGAGAGGTGTCTTTCGATTGGAAAAATTCCGGGGAAGTCATTTCGGGCATTTTCGAGACCGTGGGACCAAAATTAAAAAAGTTATGAATTAAAAACCGGTCGGAAATCGGAGCGGAGAATGTCTAATTTCCCAAACGGAGCTCTGAGGCAGAACACTGCGCCACCTTGCGGTGAACGACCTGAACTTTTCCCCTTTGGCTAAAAGAAGAAGCAGCCGAAAACCTCTTTTTTCTCCCGGGAAAACGACTTTTTCTTTCGTTTCGGTTCTTTGAAAAAGAACTAATTGGTAAAAAATGTTAAACACGGTTTATTTTCATACTTTTTCTTTTTGGTAGCATACACGAATATTGTGTAACCCAAGATTTACGCGATTAATACTAATTTTTATTAGTACAAACGGAAAACGAGCTGCCAAAATTATTTGTTAGTTATGTTGTTTGTGATATTAATGAAATTAATGAAAAAATTTTTTTAATAGCAGTCTTTTGCAGTTTTTAATACCGAAACTTTTTTTGCGCGTTTTTTCTTAAACCACCCTACAGACAGTTTTTAAAGTAGGTAAAACTGATTACATATTCAGAATCGTAAAAGTCTGCTTCTGATGAACCAAAAAATACGAGAAAATGTCTTATGGGCGCGCAGCGCCAACCGTGCAAAACCAAATATTTTTAACGGGACGATAGCGACCATGGCTCGTAGCGCCGGTGGGTGGTAGGCCGGTGGGCCGCCTTTGCACGGTAGGCGCGTAGCGCCCACTGTGCGAAATCACATATTTTTAACTGGATAATGGGCGCATAACAACCATAGCTCTTTAATTTACTTTTTTGTGCTTGAGGATTCGAACTCCAAGACTTCCTTATTAAATGAATTTTTTTGCTTATTATATACTGCTTAATATCGAGGTTCGTTTGGAAAAAGTGGCCCAGCTAGCGGGCGTAGATCGCTAGTTGTATGATAAAGGATGTTGTTTCAATTAAATGAATAGCTCAGCAGAAAATTTTTCGTGAATAAACGGAAATATACTTGAGAACATTTGTGTAGACCTGTATATGATCTTAGAATTTATACACACCAAGTAGTATTTAAAACAAGTTGGACATTGCACGTGAAGCATAGCAAATGCGGTGCGTTTATAAAATAACGAAGTTTTAAAAATATCACTTTCATATATCAATCTCATAAAATTGTAAATAGTTAATTACAAATTACGCACCAAACAATGTTCTCCCTATACCATTATGTAATGGAATACTTTTGTGTGGCCTTATAAATCAATAACAAGTGTTCTTTGCACCACAGATTATAACAAATGTATATTATAATATGTACTTTATAGATGCATATCAGTTTTATTATGTTCGAATGAGTGTAACACCATCAAAAATGCATTTGAAACATTTTTCTGTATTGAGCGTATTGTAACGGAATACTTTTGATTGTCCCTGTAATTGAATTATACATCCAATTTCGATAAAATCTGAAATAACTCGACAAAATTATGTAATAATTATGTATTTTAAATTTCAAATGTTTCGGTTGGGTAGTTTTTGCGTTGTTGTATGCGGAAGGACGGATTGAAAGACAACTATAGGTGCTACGTATTTACATAATTACGAACGCATCTAAAAATAATTTACTTTAAGGGGTCAGGTACCCTTTTATCTAACAAAATATTTGAAAAAGTGACCTCTGTAAGAATTACTGTCACTTTATATCTAATTGAAATTCATATTAAGGAATGTTTATTTTATCAATTAAAGTTATTAATAAATCATGCTTTAAAAAAAAATACTAACCGACTTCAAAAAAAGAATCAAGCTTAGCGACAACTTGGCGTTAATGTATAGGAATGCATAGTTTTAATATGTTATGATTTGAAAACGGTTGCAACAATAAAAGATAATTTGCGAAAAATCATTATTTTTTTAACAAATCATGCGCATATTTTAAAACTATGCTTCTGCTAAATTATCATTAATAACGAGTAATTATGCAGCTACAGCTGCAGATTTCTAACAGTGTAAATAAGTTTCAAGAAAAAAGATCTCGTAACGGTGTAAGAGTAATAGCCTGAATATTTATTTATTTATTGTACTCATACATCTGACTTGTGTGTTTGACATGAAAGCCTGCGATTAACTGAAAAATAAATGCTTCTAATTGGACGATTGATTCAAAAAGAATTTGAATTTTTAATGTTTTTATTTTTAAAAAGTTCTAATCACTAGAATTTGATGAAATTGAAATGTGACCACACGGGCATCTTACACTTTCAAATAAAAAAAAGAATTATCAAAATCGTCTCATATTTAGGGAAGTTATGAGTGAACAAGAAATACATACAAGTCGAAATCAAAACCTCCTCTTTGAAGCCGGTTAAAAATGTATACATATACATGAAGTTTTTAAATTTATTTTTAAAGATAATATAATTTTTACAAAAAAAAATATTCTTCCATGCACTGCGCGCATGATTTTTCACATTCGAATGACTGAAGCAATTCAAGATTTTTTTTTTATATAGAATAGAAAAATAATGTGTTTCCAAAATGACCTACAGTGGAAAAAATAAAACTAATGCATCGAGTTATGATTAAAAATAAACAGTGGTGTGACGGCGTTTCTGTCACATATTATCTTGTCTTCTCCCCTTTTTAGAAACTGAACAATTAAAATCGAAACTTCAAAAATTTAACTGGAAATTAACTCTCTTAAATAAATACTTAAAGTTAATATTCTTGCATTTAAGGTTATAAAGCAGTACTTTGTTATTTTCCCTTTTATAACTTTGTATGTGAAATTAATTCCTTTACAAACCCTCTTTCATATGATAAAAAAAACTCCATTTCATTCCCACTCTTTGTTTTGGATTTTTATCACTTTGAGAAAGATCTGTTAATTCTTTTCTCGTCACAATAAAAGTTAACCGAATGTCAGTCTTCCTTAGATCTGCCCATTTCTGCATTCTTTCCCATGTTAAAAGAAGCAGCTGTGGTTTATAATACGTTTATCCGTTAACATTCTCATGCACTCATCTAATCTTTAAAATCTCCCAGATGTCATGAATCATTCGGCATGTAACTCTTTCAGTATCTGGAAACACACGTGCGTATGCAATCGACACTCTTTAAAAACCACAGGACTTCAATATTATACCAACCCTAGCATTCTCTGTTACTAAGCATTAACGGATTCTCATAACCTTGACGCTGAAAAAAAGTATAGCGCTGTACATCTTCCCTGCCTCAGTCACTCACTTCTACCCTGATCACCGAATATGTAAGACACGCAAAAGGGGCGCTCTGCCCCGCTCGCAGTCCAATGCCCAGCCTTCGGGTGAGTGGCGTGTTTTCCTGTATTGCCAGTGTCATAAGTCTGTAACCTCACATCGTTGCAATAAAATAAATGCAATATTCTTTCTACTACATGTTGGAGCTGTTCTTCATCGTCTCTGCGCTCTCAATCTCCTTTTCCTGGGTTTGTTTATACAATCACTGCCATAAGTGGGGGCTAACTTTTAGGATTTTTTCAAAATGCTCAAAATTAAAAAAAAAATTAGCTATTCTTATCAGAAATCGACCGTAGAGATTTGATCAACTATTTTTAGCTTTTGATCAAACCCGGAAGTGCCCCCAAATCCATATTTTTAACTCCAGACCCCTAAAAGTTAGCCACCCCCATGACGAAATTTCGGGACAAAAATGGTGTCATCTAACATAAAATTACCTCTAGAGATTTGATCAACTATTTTTAGCATTTGATCACGCCCGGAAATGCCCATCCAAATCAATATTTCAAGTAGTAGACCCCTATAGGGTTTAGCTCCCCACCCACCTCCATGATGATATTTTGAGACAAAAATGGTACCATCTAAAGTGAAATCATCTGTAGAGATTTGATCAACCAATTTTAGCATTTGATCAAACCCGGAAGTGCCCCCAAAATCGATATTTTTAGTTATAGACCCCTAAAATTTAGCTCCCCACCTCCATGATGGAATTTCGAGACAAAAATGGTGTCATCTAACGAACAATTACCTCTAGAGATTTGATCAACCCTTTTTAGTTTTTGAACAAACCCGGAAGTGCCCCAAAATCGATATTTTTAACTCCAGACTCCTAAAAGTTAGCCCCTCCCATGACGGAATTTCGAGACAAAAACGGGGTCATCTAACGTACAATTACCTCTAGAGATATGATCTACCATTTTTAGCTTTTGATGAAACCCGGAAGTGCCCCAAAAATCGATATCTTTAACTCCAGACCCCTAAAATTTAGCCCCCCCCCACCTACATGACGGAATTTCGAGACAAAAATGGTGTCATGTAACGTACAATTACCTCTAGAGTTTTGATCAACCATTTTTATGTCTTGATCAAAACCGGAAGTGCCCTCAAATCCATATTTTTAACTCCAGACCCCTAAAAGTTAGCCACCCCCATGACGAAATTTCGGGACAAAAATGGTGTCATCTAGCATAAAATTACCTCTAGAGATTTGATCAACTATTTTTAGCATTTGATCACGCCCGGAAATACCCCTCCAAATCAATATTTCAAGTAGTAGACCCCTATAGGGTTTAGCTCCCCACCCACCTCCATGATGATATTTTGAGACAAAAATGGTACCATCTAAAGTGAAATCATCTGTAGAGATTTGATCAACTATTGTTAGCTTTTGATCAAACCCGGAAGTGCCCCCCAAAATCGATATCTTTAACTCCAGACCCCTAAAATTTAGCCCCCCCACCTCCATGACGGAATTTCGAGACATAAATTGTGTCATGTAACGTACAATTACCTCTAGAGATTTGATCAACCATTTTTATGTTTTGATCAAACCCGAAAGTGCCCCAAAAATCGATATTTTTAACTCTAGACCCCTAAAAGTTAGCCCCCAATGACGGAATTTCGAGACAAAAACGGTGTCATCTAATGTAAAATTGCCTATAGAGATTTGATCAACCATATTTAGCATTTGATCAAACCTGGAAATACCCATAAAATCGATATTTCTAGTTATAGACCCCTAAGGGGTTTAGTCCCCCCCCCCCACCTCCATGATGGAATTTCGAGACAAAAATGGTGCCATCTAACGTGAAATCATCTGTAGAGATTTGATCAACCATTTTTAGCATTTGATCAAACCCGGAAGTGCCCCCAAAATCGATATTTTTAGTAATAGACCCTTAAAATTTAGTTCCCCCCACCTCCATGATGGAATTTCGAGACAAAAATGGTGTCATAAAACGTACACTTACCTCTAGAGATTTGATCAACTATTGTTAGCTTTTGATCAAACCCGGAAGTGCCCCCAAAATCGATATTTTTAGCAAAAGAGCCTTAAGGGGTTTAGCTCCCCCTACCTACATGACGGAATTTCGAGACAAAAAGGGTGCCATCTAATGTGAAATCATCTGTAGAGATTTGATCAACATTTTTAGCTTTTGATCAAACCCGGAAGTGCCCCAAAAATCGATATTTTAAATATTAGACCCCTAAAATTTAGCCCCCGCACCTCCATGATGGAATTTCGAGACAAAAATGGTTTTATGTAACGTAAAATTACCTCTAGAGATTTGATCAACCATTTTTAGCGTTTGATCAAACCCGGAAGTGCCCCCAAAATCGATATTTTTAACTCCAGACGCCTAAACGTTAGCCCCCCCATGACGGAATTTCGAGACAAAAATGGTGTCATCTAACGTAAAATTATCTCTAGATGTTTGATCTACCATTTTTAGCGTTTGATCAAACCCGGAAGTGTCCCCAAAATCGATATTTTTAACTCCAGACTCCTAAACGTAAGCCCTCCCATGACGTAACTTCGAGACCAAAATAGTGTCATCTAACGTAAAATTATCTCTAGATATTTGATCTACCATTTTTAGCGTTTGATCAATCCCGGAAGTGTCCCCAAAATCGATATTTTTAACTCCAGACCCCTAAAAGTTAGCCCTCCCATGACGTAACTTCGAGACAAAAATGGTGTCATCTAACGTAAAATTATCTCTAGATATTTGATCTACCATTTTTAGCGTTTGATCAATCCTGGAAGTGTCCCCAAAATCGATATTTTTAACTCCAGACCCCTAAACGTTAGCCCTCCCATGACGTAACTTCGAGACAAAAATGCTGTCATCTAACGTAAAATTATCTCTAGACATTTGAACTACCATCTTTAGCGTTTGATCAATCCCGGAAGTGTCCCCCAAATCCATATTTTTAACTCCAGACCCCTAAAAGTTAGCCACCCCCATGACGAAATTTCGGGACAAAAATGGTGTCATCTAACTTAAAATTACCTCTAGAGATTTGATCAACTATTTTTAGCATTTGATCACGCCCGGAAATACCCCTCCAAATCAATATTTCAAGTAGTAGACCCCTATAGGGTTTAGCTCCCCACCCACCTCCATGATGATATTTTGAGACAAAAATGGTACCATCTAAAGTGAAATCATCTGTAGAGATTTGATCAACCATTTTTAGCATTTGATCAAACCCGGAAGTGCCCCCAAAATCGATATTTTTAGTAATAGACCCCTAAAATTTAGCTCCCCACATACATGATGGAATTTCGAGACAAAAATGGTGTCATCTAACGAACAATTACCTCTAGAGATTTGATCAACCCTTTTTTGTTTTTGAACAAACCCGGAAGTGACCCAAAATCGATATTTTTAACTCCAGACTCCTAAAAGTTAGCCTCTCCCATGACGGAATTTCGAGACAAAAACGGGGTCATCTAACGTACAATTACCTCTAGAGATATGATCTACCAGTTTTAGCTTTTGATGAAACCCGGAAGTGCCCCAAAAATCGATATCTTTAACTCCAGAACCCTAAAATTTAGCCCCCCCCCCACCTACATGACGGAATTTCGAGACAAAAATGGTGTCATGTAACGTACAATTACCTCTAGAGTTTTGATCAACCATTTTTATGTCTTGATCAAACCCGGAAGTGCCACCAAATCCATATTTTTAACTCCAGACCCCTAAAAGTTAGCCACCCCCATGACGAAATTTCGGGACAAAAATGGTGTCATCTAGCATAAAATTACCTCTAGAGATTTGATCAACTATTTTTAGCATTTGATCACGCCCGGAAATACCCCTCCAAATCAATATTTCAAGTAGTAGACCCCTATAGGGTTTAGCTCCCCACCCACCTCCATGATGATATTTTGAGACAAAAATGGTACCATCTAAAGTGAAATCATCTGTAGAAATTTGATCAACCATTTTTAGCATTTGATCAAACCCGGAAGTGCCCCCAAAATCGATATTTTTAGTAACAGACCCCTAAAATTTAGCTCCCCCCCCTCCATGATGGAATTTCGAGACAAAAATGGTGTCATGTAACGTACAATTACCTCTAGAGATTTGATCAACCATTTTTATGTTTTGATCAAACCCGAAAGTGCCCCAAAAATCGATATCTTTAACTCCAGACCCCTAAAGTTTAGCCCCCCCACCTCCATGACGGAATTTCGAGACATAAATGGTGTCATGTAACGTACAATTACCTCTAGAGATTTGATCAACCATTTTTATGTTTTGATCAAACCCGA
Source organism: Maratus speculifer (assembly GCA_964019185.1). Taxonomy (NCBI): domain Eukaryota; kingdom Metazoa; phylum Arthropoda; class Arachnida; order Araneae; family Salticidae; genus Maratus; species Maratus speculifer. Next base: position 119,450,848 of record OZ025291.1, read on the forward strand.
AAGTGCCCCAAAAATCGATATTTTTAACTCTAGACCCCTAAAAGTTAGCCCCCAATGACGGAATTTCGAGACAAAAACGGTGTCATCTAATGTAAAATTGCCTATAGAGATTTGATCAACCATATTTAGCATTTGATCAAACCTGGAAATACCCATAAAATCGATATTTCTAGTAATAGACCCCTGAGGGGTTTAGTGGCCCCCCCACCTCCATGATGGAATTTCGAGACAAAAATGGTGCCATCTAACGTGAAATCATCTGTAGAGATTTGATCAACCATTTTTAGCATTTGATCAAACCCGGAAGTGCCCCCAAAATCGATATTTTTAGTAATAGACCCTTAAAATTTAGCTCCCCCCACCTCCATGATGGAATTTCGAGACAAAAATGGTGTCATAAAACGTACACTTACCTCTAGAGATTTGATCAACTATTGTTAGCTTTTGATCAAACCCGGAAGTGCCCCCAAAATCGATATTTTTAGCAAAAGAGCCTTAAGGGGTTTAGCTCCCCCTACCTACATGACGGAATTTCGAGACAAAAAGGGTGCCATCTAATGTGAAATCATCTGTAGAGATTTGATCAACATTTTTAGCTTTTGATCAAACCCGGAAGTGCCCCAAAAATCGATATTTTAAATATTAGACCCCTAAAATTTAGCCCCCGCACCTCCATGATGGAATTTCGAGACAAAAATGGTTTTATGTAACGTAAAATTACCTCTAGAGATTTGATCAACCATTTTTAGCGTTTGATCAAACCCGGAAGTGCCCCCAAAATCGATATTTTTAACTCCAGACGCCTAAACGTTAGCCCCCCCCCATGACGGAATTTCGAGACAAAAATGGTGTCATCTAACGTAAAATTATCTCTAGATGTTTGATCTACCATTTTTAGCGTTTGATCAAACCCGGAAGTGTCCCCAAAATCGATATGTTTAACTCCAGACTCCTAAACGTAAGCCCTCCCATGACGTAACTTCGAGACAAAAATGGTGTCATCTAACGTAAAATTATCTCTAGATATTTGATCTACCATTTTTAGCGTTTGATCAATCCCGGAAGTGTCCCCAAAATCGATATTTTTAACTCCAGACCCCTAAACGTTAGCCCTCCCATGACGTAACTTCGAGACAAAAATGGTGTCATCTAACGTAAAATTATCTCTAGATATTTGATCTACCATTTTTAGCGTTTGATCAATCCCGGAAGTGTCCCCAAAATCGATATTTTTAACTCCAGACCTCTAAACGTTAGCCCCCCCCCCATGACGGAGTTTCGAGACAAAAACGATGTCATCTAACGTAAAATTACTTCTAGAGATTTGATCAACCATTTTTAGCATTTGATCAAACCCGGAAATTCCCCCAAAATCGATGTTTTTAGTAATAGACCCTTAAGGTGTTTAGCTCCTCCCCCACCTCCAGGATGGAATTTCAAGACAAAAATTGTGCCATCTAACGTGAAATCTTCTGTAGAGATTTGACGAATCATTTTTAGCGTTTAATCAAACCCGGAAGTGCTCCAAAAATTTAGTCCCCCCATCCTCCATTACGGAATTTCGAGACAAAAACGGTGTCATATAACGTAAAATTATCTCTAGTGATTTGATCAACCATTTATAGCGTTTGATCAAACCCGGAAGTGCCCCCAAAATCGATAGTTTTTACTCCAGACCCCTAAAAGTTAATTCCCCCCCCCCCATGATGGAATTTCGCGACAAAAACGGTGTCATCTAACTTAAAATTACTTCTAGAGATTTGATCAACCATTTTTAGCATTTGATCAAACCCGAAAATACCCCCCAAATCGATATTTTTAGTAATAGACACCTAAGGTGTTAAGCTCCGCCCCCACCTCCATGATGGAATTTCGAGACAAAAATTGTGCCATCTAACGTGAAATCATCTGTAGAGATTTGACGAACCATTTTTAGCGTTTGATTAACCCGGAAGTGCTCCAAAAATCGATATATTAAACTACAGACCCCTAAAATTTAGCCCTCCCATGACGGAATTTCGAGACCAAAACGGTGTCATCTAACGTAAAATTACCTCTAGAGATTTGATCAACCATTTTTAGCATTTGATCGAACCCGGAAGTGCCCTCAGAATCAATATTTTTAGCACTAGACCTATAAATTATCTCCTCCAGTATATTCGAGGCAAACTATTAACATAAAACTAACATGAAATTATCGATATGTATATATATGTATAGAGAGAGAGAAAGAGAGAGCCATGCACTAGAGTACCCTCTGGCATTGCTCGGGATGAGTGACCCTTAAATGAACTTTAATCTTGTATGGCTTTATATGTTTAACTCCGCTTTTTCTGAATTTATAGTTTTGAATGTAAGAATCGCGAAAATGTTATTAAAGTACATGCGTTTCATTTTTATAGTCCATGTGTACCAAAAATGCAAAACAGTGAGAAAACATGTTTTTTCAAATTATTCAAATAGTTTGTTTTCCAAATGTTAAAAAATTTGCGTGCGTTCATTCTTTGTTCAGAAAAGCATTTCATTTTTCTTTTCAAAAATCGATCATTTTATAAAACAAAGTTCTGAATCTACTTTTTTTATTTACATATTCTGAATAAATGTCCCAACGTAAACTGAGATGTGTAAATTTAATATATCAAAACGCTACATTGTTATAAATTTGGTACCTTACAAAAGGATGCTAATCTAAAAATTATTTGTATTTTTTTATCATAAAATTAAATGACTGTAAATGATTATAAAATTATTTAATTCATAAAAATGGAATACTCCAATATATGGCATTTCTATTTTGTCGTAATGTATATCCATACATTATCCGCTGGTCAGAAAGGTTTTTCCGAAGTATGTTTGAAATGATATTTGTGTTTACCGTCAAAGAAAAGTGAAATAACGGTGTCCACCTGTTTTGTTGAGAAGAAATTCTGCCAATGCTCTCTCTTCTCCTCCCCCCTCCCCCGCCGGGCTCGGCGAGTGCACGATGATATATTATTATTGAATGTATTATGTAACAAGAAGCTAATTATCAATTATTTTTATGTAGCAGTTATTTCTTGTAAGTGTTATTTGATACAAACTTATTTCATTTAAAATAGTAATATTTTATTCACTACTCTTCATTTGAATAAAATAATCGTGCAAATAATCAATGTATAACCATATCTGTATATCACTGCAAACTAAAGAAACAATTGAAAAAAAGTAGACATGGATAACTGTATTATTAAGGAAGTTGTGTTTTTACGGTTTAAAAAATAACGTATGATATCGTAATGAAAAGGGGGGGAGGGAGTCCAAATTTCTTTGTCTTTTACTAGCACAACTTCAAATCTATAGTTGCCTTTACGAGATCATCTGAAATAATTTCAAATACAGAAATAACGAACACCGCATCGCATTGTAGGTATTCAATCATTAACATAATGTTTTTCTGTTTTTGTGGATATCAGTTGTTTCCAAAATAAATACATAGGCTTTTTAGACGCTGGGCTCTGCCGGAAATCGCATCTGCGTGTACTCTTAAATTGCATTTCAGTTTGGAACCCACACCTGCAATTTGTTTGCCCAAATTCGAATATTATTATTTATCTTTCGTCAGGCAGACGATTTTTCGATGCTTTGGTTTTCCAATGAAAAAATAAACATCTGCTCTGCTATTATATATACATTCAGGGAACTTCACGCTTCCGTCAAAATAAGCAGACGATCTATTGACTCTAGCCATATTAGAAAACTTTCAATCTGAAGTTTTTCATTTAAACAAGATGAATCTTTTGCGGAAAAATTAAATATTCTGTAATTTTGTATCGGTTATTCAAGAAATTAGAAAAAAATGTACATACACAAATGATACTGGGTTCATCCTATGATAAGTATTCGATTATTTACCGGACATTTCTATTTAAAACATCCAAAATTGCATGCATCTGATGTTAATTGAAAAATCAACCACATTTAAAGAAATACAAATTACTGCACAAATTACCGTTTTGAAATATACTATATGAAATATATAATAATTATTAAACACAAGCTGCAACCTTTTATTTTTACATAGCAATACACTATTTGTGCTGAAAAATGAAAAAAAAATCCTCTTCGCAAGAAATTGACTATTCCATGATTAATGAACAAAACATAATTGCAAACTGCATTCACCAAAATTAATTGGCAGCCCCAGTCGCGGCTAAGCATATTTTTAATTGGATTTCGACTGTTTACTATAAAAAAAACTTTGTGATTTACATTAAACCCTTTAATGTAAATGTCACACAATATTTGCCATTATTTATCCATAGCTCTAAGTATTAAATATGAATTGTCATTTTGAAAACTTGTAACATCCCTACCTCACATGGGACGCATTAGGGGTGTGAGTTAGAGGGCTCCCTTCACGTTAGATGACACCATTTTTGTATCGAAGTTCCATCATGGGGAGGGCTAACATTAAGGAGTTTGGTGTTAAAAATATCGATTTTGGGGGACCTTCCGTGTTTGATCAAACACTGAAAATGGTTGATCAAATCACTAGAAGTAATTTCACATTAGATGGTACCATTTTTGTCATGGAGGTGGGGGGGGGGCGCTAAATCCCTTAGGGATCTATTACTAAAAATATCGATTTTGGGTTCATTTCCAGGTTTCATCAAATGCTAAAAATGGTTGATCAAATCTCTAAAGGTAATTTTACGTTAGATGACACTGTTTTTCTCTCGAAATTCCGTCATGAGGGGGCTAATATTTAAGGGTCTGGAGTTAAAAAAATCGATTTTGGGGTCACTTCCAGGTTTGATCAAACGCTAAAAATGGTTGATCAAGTCTCTAGTGGTAATTTTACGTTAGATGGCACCATTTTTGTCTCGAAATTCCGTCATGGAGGTGAGGGGTGCTCAATTTTAGGGGTCCATTACTAAAAATATCGATTTTTGGGGCACTTGCGGGTTTGACCAAATGCTAAAAATGGTTGATCAAATCTCTACAGATGATTTCACGTTAGATGGCACCATTTATGTCTCGAAATTCCTATATGGAGGTAAGGGGACTAAATTTTATGGGTCTATTACTAAAAATATCGATTTTGGGGACATTTCTGGGTTTGATCAAATGCTAAAAATGGTTGATCAAATCTCTAGAGGTAGTTTTACGTTAGATGACACCATTTGTATCTCGAAAATCCGTAATGGAGGTGGGGGGGGGGCTAAATTTTAGGGATCTGTTACTAAAAGTATCAATTTTTGGGGCAATTCCGGGTTTGATTAAATGCTAAAAATGGTTGATCAAATCTCTATAGGTAATTTTACATTAGATGACACCGTTTTTGTCTCGAAATTCCGTCATAAGGGCGCTAACTTTTAAGGGTCTGGAGTTAAATATATCGATTTCGGGGGCCCTTCCGTATTTGATCAAACCCTGGAAATGGTTGATCAAATCTCTAGAGGTAATTTTACGTTAGATGACACCATTTTTGTCTCGAAATTCCGTCATGGAGGTGGAAGGAGCTAAATTTTAGGGGTCTATTACTAAAAATATCGATTATGGGGCATTTCCGGGTTTGATCAAATGCTAAAAATGGTTGATCAAATCTCTACAGATGATTTCACGTTAGATGGCACCATTTTTGTCTCAAACTTCCGTCATGGAGGTAAGGGGACTAAATTTTAGGGGTCTATTAGTAAAAATATCGATTTTGGGGGCATTTCCGGGTTTGATCAAATGCTAAAAAGAGTTGATCAAATCTCTAGAGGTAATTTTACGTTAGATGACACCATTTGTGTCTCGAAATTCCGTAATGGAGGTGGGGGGGGGCTAAATTTTAAAGAACTGTTACTAAAAATATCGATTTTGGGGGCACTTCCGGGTTTAATCAAATGCTAAAAATGGTTGATCCGATCTCTACAGATGATTTCACGTTAGATGGCACCATTTTTGTCTCAAAATTCCGTCATGGAGGCGAGGGGAGAGCTAAAACCCTTAGGGGTCTATTACTAAAAATATCGATTTTGGGGCCATTTCCGGGTTTGATCAAATCTCTCGATGTAATTTTACGTTAGATGACACCGTTTTTGTCTCGAAATTCCGTCATGTGGGAGGGGGCTAACTTTTAGGGGTCTAGAGTTGAAACTATCGATTTTGTGGGCACTTCCGTCTTTGGTCAAACACTAAAAATAGTTGATCAAATCTGTACGGTCGATTTCTGATAAGAATCGCTAATTTATTTTTAATTTTGAGCATTTTGAAAAATTTTAAAAGTTAGCCCCCCCCCCCCTGGTTATTTTTAATCGTAACTTGTAAAATAATGTTGATCAAACGATGAAAATTGTTGATCAAATTTGATCAAACGAAATGCATATGTCACTTTTTCATTTTCCGTCATGGTGGGGCTAACTTTTAGGTGGTCATATATTATTATGTAACGAAATTCTTTTGAATATTCTAATAATATTTTTTTTCGTAATCTCCAGTGCCTGAAATGGGTAAAGCCGTCAATTTTCGTTTTTTTCGATTTTCAAAATGATTGCAGGATTTATCCTATACTACGTATGATGGGTAAATAATATCATTGACACGTACTCTTAATACATACATAATTATGATGTTGCATTAACCATTATGGCGCTTAGCCGGAGATTAATGTCAAATACATGCAATAAATGTCGAGACAGGATTTACTGATTATAATCTCTGTCCCATAATCCTTGTGTTTATTACTTTGCCAACAAGCTAAAATATCTGGAGCTTATCTGTAAAAGCAAGAGGGGGGAGGAACCCCATCTGTCTACATTAAACACATAGGGTAAATGTAAACATTGCGGAATACATCCTGTAAAATGTTATCCAGTTTTAAGTTTAAAAGCATAGATGTCAACATCTCTTAATTATTGCGGAGTCTGATACAAAATTTGCATGCTCAAATAGGAAAATACATATAGAAAAAGGAGTTTTGTTTCTATGAGATATGTTTTCGATTTCATTTTGAAATTTTTGGTTAAATAAAATTTTTGGTTGAAAACATATTTATCTTGGATCAGACTTCGGAATAATTACGAAATGTTGGCATCTATGGTAAAAGTGTTATTAATTTATCCTTATCTCAACAGTTGTGGGATCTTTTATATCTTCAAATTTTGTAACATTTTGTAATCTCCGTATTTTTATAGTACAATTTCAGGATTTTTGATTTTGCGCTGTTTAATAATAAATATAAACCCTAAAGATTTAGATAAAATAAAAAAATTTATTATCTATCAAAGATATACTAAAATCCATACAATTTGACGTAACCATCTAATCAATTTACTCGAAATAAATAAATCTCTAAAATTTCAGTAATTGGAATGCAATACACGATTTTATTTATTTTATTTATTTTTTCACTTCATTTTTGAAGCGTTGTTAATTTTATATGTTTTCACGATAAAAATTATATTTCTACTTTCTTCTATTTTAACAAGAAGAAAGTATGGATACGAGAAAAATTTCGGCTTCCGGTATTCGATAGATTTACACGTTTTAGAAGGTACTGAACATGCTTTGATGGTTTTTAGAAAATTTCTGTCTGTCATTCTGTGAGCCTGCATGTGACAAAATTTTGTAAACGCTGTATCTCAAGAATGCACGGAATTACACGAAAATTATACACATGTTAATACTTCTTGATAAAGCAGCGCAACTGGATAGGTGATTTACACCAAAATGTACTTCGCAGAAACTTATATGTAAAAAAAAAAAAAAATCATAACAGTGCCACATGCCGAGTGATGTACACGAAAATCTAATCAGGATTAAATTTTACCAGGCACTAACTGAATCTAAATCTCGATGAAAATAACTGTATTTCTTCTTTAGATATAGCTAATGCGAAATTGTGAAAAAATTTGGTATAGCCACGCGACCTGCAGAGCAATTTACATGAAAAATTAGATAACACTAATCTATATCAGGGAATATTTGAATCTGAAACTTTAGCAAAATTCGTGCATTAGTTATTGAGATACATTTATTACGATAATCATTAACAATGCATAATGGCAACGCCACCTGTTGAGCGATTTGCACCAAAAACTATTCAGCACCATGTTATATCAAGGACTAAAAAAAAATCTATAGTTTAATTATATCCCTGGAAAAATTTTTGAGATGAAGCTATTGTAGAAATTGTGAATAATGCAGTATCGCAGTTCCTCCTGTTGTGCAATATATACCAAAAACTAACCAGCTTCAGTTTATATCAAATTCTAAGTGAATTCAATTTTTTTCTGAACTTCCGTGCATTAAATCTTAAGTTAGAGAGCTCAATAAATTTTTGTCACATCCAGTTTCAAAGAGTGACAGACAGACTCAGGCACACGTTTTCTAAAAATTGTATTCAAGACCTAATAAAACATATAAATTCATCAAAATTCAAGATCGAATCCAGTACTTTCTTTATTTAAGGATAGAAAAAAGTAAAAATATACATTGTACCATACTATCATTTAAATATGAATAGCATAGTCAAAATTATCCATGCGAGAAATGTATTGGTTATACGTTACCTAAGCGAAGGCCAAGGTTATTTAAAAAACTCTTCCTGTAGAATGGAACATAGCAATTATAATTTCTTCAGTCTTTTTACCAGACTTTTGACTGTCGCCCCGTCCCAGCCATTTAGCATGCGAGAGAAGAGGCGTGGGGTTGTACAATTTTATTGATTAATAAAGTAATGTAAAGAAATGCGAAACATTGCGTGAGACAACGTTCGACACACCCTCTAAGTTTTCGTGTTTTACAAGACGCAAAAATGAAGAAAAGAAAAATAAATTATTTCCGAGCGGAACATTTAGAATTGAGAATTTTTGTAATATTTAATTTAAGAACAATACCGAGCCAATGTCATCATTTTTATTTATATGAATTTATATTAAATGTTTCTGATATTATTAAACCTACAGTTTTTATATTTAGAATGAATTTTATTAATTTTTGAACAGCTACAATCAATAAAATTCATAATAATCAGCATAATTTTATTTTAATTGTTTGTCTGATACATATTTCATATTGGTCTGTTATAGGTAAGATTGCATATTTTCCATAACTATACTGTGGCAACAGTCTAATTTTTTTAAATATTTGTGTTCTAAACTCCTTCCAAATAAAAATAGAGTTTTGTAATTGTAAATCGTATGATATTTTTATAAATAATATTAATAAATCTTAATGTATTTGAAAAGCTTAGTAGGTAGAATTACATATTTTTTATAATTTCATTGGGCAAAAGTAAATTTTTTTGAAAGATTCATGTTTCTAAATTCCTTCCAAATAAAAATAGAGTTTTGTTATAATAAATCGTATGTTATTTATAAATAATACTGATAAACATTAAGGTATCCAAAAAGCCTAGTAATTCCTGTTTCTAGAGGAAAATAAAAATATAGGTAGTAGCATACTAGCATGTAATTATGAATAGCTTAGTCAAAATTATTCATGCGAGAAATGTATTGGTTATACGTTACCTAGTGAAGGCCAAGGTTATTTAAAAAACTGTTCCTGTAAAATGAAACATAGCAATTATAATTTCTTCAGTCTTTTACACAACCAGATTTTTGATTGTCGTTCCTAACATTTAGCATGTGAGAGAAGAGGCGTGTGGTTGTACTATTTTATTGATTAATAAAGTAATGTAAAGAAATACGAAACATTGCGTGAGACAACGCTCGACACACCCTTTAAGTTTTCGTGTTTTACAAGACGCAAAAATGAGGAAAAGAAAATTAAATTATTTGCGAGAGGAACATTTAGAATTGAGAATTTTTATAATATTTAACTTAAGAGCAATACCATGCCAATGTTACCATTTTTATTATTATATTTTTACATCCAATATGTAATATTATGTATTTTCTGACACTATTACACTTATAGTTTTTATATTTACAATGTATTATATACATTTTTGTATAGTTAAAATCAATGAAATTCATAATAATCATCATAATTTTATTTTATGTGTTGTATTTGTTTGTCTTTTACATATTTCGTGTTGGTCTGTTACACGTAAGATTACATATTTTTCTTATCTATATTGTGGCAACACTTTTTTTGATGGGTTTGTGTTTCTAAACTCGTTTCAAATAAAATTAGAGTTTTGTTATAATAAATTGTATGTTATTTTATAAATAATATTGATAAACAGTAAGGTATCAGAAGAGCTTGGTAATTCATGTTTGTCTATTACGATACCATTTCTTTAATCACAAATATTTATTAAATAATTTATTCGTAATAAATATATTAATATTTCTTCCAATATCATAGGCTAATTGTATCCGTCTTTGAATAACATAATTATTATTTTTTACTTAAGATAAGGCCATTTTTTCCTCCATGACTGTTAGTTTGTTACAAAGGCACATGCCCTTAAACAAAACGTATCTGATTTCCCCTTTTTAAATTTTCCAAATAATTTTCATTTATATTATTCAATATTTTGCATTTATTAATCACATTTATGTCACACTTAACACACTTAGTCATACTTAACATTCAATTCATGTCAGAAAAAGGCTTTGACAAATTTATAAAATATAGTGAATTGTCATATACCTGAATGATCCTCTTTCAAAAGCAATCGACAATTAGTCCAAAACTAAAAAATATAATGTTCTTATAAATTGTTTTCAGAATTGCGTGTGCTTCCTGAATTTAATTCAAATTTAAAATCACTGTCTAGTTGTGAGTTTGTGATTAATACTTTAGAATGTGAAAATATGTTACTGAAGAAATCATACTTCAGAAGTCAACGAAATCGTTTGATAACATTTAGAATATTTTGTGTATTTTTTGTTGCCAGCTCGCATTCTCTGGTGGCAGTTTTAAATTAATTGAAAAGCGGAAAAAGGGAATCTTAACCATGGAAGAAAGAGATATATAGAATATGCAATATATCTTAAAAACAATTTGCAATATGATGCACGTTATAACTTAACTTTAAATGCCCTCAATCGCCCCCCCCCCCCACCCCCCAAAAAAATCACATGGAACAGGAACCGAATTCTTTGTTATCATACGCGATTTTTTTTCTCTAAATGAAAATAATCTGCTTATATTTAATCATTCTAAAGAAACATTTCATTGTATTATGAACTAGAAACTGTATTATTTAAAAGAAAATGCTATTATTTTGCTAAAGCACATGGCTCTGTTTGGGCTTAACGTAAGAGATTATAGGGTTACATTTTAAGCGTCACTCCCAGACACCACACTTCATCTGTATTGTTTCTTTTAACTCTAAAATCCTAACACGCAATTAATTTTCAGTAAATAAAAAATAAAAAGATTTTTAACCCTTTATCTACCGAATTATGAATTCATGAAAATTTTACATTCTAAAGCATTTTACGTACATTGTTTAAACTAAATTAAAAGATTTACATAATCATTTAATAAATATTTGAAGGATTTTAGAAGGATTGGAAAATTTAGAAGGATTAATTAAATTTGAATTTAAAGGGATTTCGTGCAATATTTATAACCTTACTCAAATCTTTTATTTTAATTTTTTTCTTAGTATTTTGTAGAATTATAAAATGTACAAATATGATGTTCTTACAATATAAATATAGAAATATTTTCGAATTGAAAAATCCCCATCCCCCTCCCTCAGCTTCAAGAAAGCTGAAAAGATACAAAGGCAAAATGAATCATCCTTTTAAAAATATTTTTGTTTTGTGTAATATATAATGCTTTTAGAACAAAATAAAGTAATGTATCTGTAACTCATTCTACGCAGTATTACAGCTAATTCATGTATAAAAAGAATTTTATATAAAGTAATTTTCTTCGGACTTATAATTACCGTCGATATATAAAGATTTAAAATGGTAAATATTACGCAACAAAAAATACTGTTAGAACCTTAAGTATACCGCTAAATTTTACGAGTTTTTTATTATATATTTTTTTAATGTATGGGATATTCGGGGATTGCGATTTAAAAATCAAATTTCATTCCTTTTCCTTTTAGTTTGCATAATGATTCAAGAATCCCCGAACAGTTGCATCCACAATCGTTAGAAGCTCGCCATTTTCCAGTGTATATTCGATTTTTTAATTAACATATCGACTAATCATTAAAATAAAAAGAATATTGCCCAGTTAAATCGATAGCATTGAGCTCACAGGCTACGCATACTAATTGTACATTACAGCCTTATATTTTCAAGGGTTAATTCCGTTCGAAAAAAAATTAAGAAGAGGAAACAGCTCTCCCCTTTCCCCTTTTTTATACTTAACCATTGAACCTCCTAAACTACAAAGGACATGTTTTATCATATTAAAAATCTACATCCAAAATTCAGAGCAAATCGGATAATTCTTAATAAAACTCATTTAGCATTTATATAATTTAAGAGGAGTTATCCCACTCTTTTATACTTAAGTATTAAACTTCCAAAACTATTCAGAGATTTGAACGAAATCTGAGAATTCTGCTTGAAAAACCCATTTATATAAATTAAGGGGAGGGGCATTAGAGCCCCCGTTCCTCCTGTTTATACTTTCAATGAACACCTAATAACAGTAACGGAATCGCCTCATCAGAATGATCCTATATCTAAATTTTTTACGAAAACTGTTAATTCTGCATGAAAAACCCATTTATATCAATTAAGAGGAGGGGCATGAGCCTCCCATTTTCCCTCTTATACATATCGAATGAACTCCAAAAACTAATCAGGGAAGCACCTTATCAGGATATACCTATATACAAAATTTCAAGTGGAATATTTTTATCATGAGTTATCGCCCTACGCACGCACGTACGAACGAACATACATACATACAGAACGGGCGGGCACATGAACTCTCAAGCTATGATAACCTGTGAGCTAACAATTGAAACCCTTGGTTCAAGGTGTTTTCCCCCCATGCACTTACTGTATAGTTTAGTCCAGGCATTTGGTCGAAAATAAATGCAAGTTTTGGTGTAGAGTTGATAATAGGTGTCTTTATGTTTTTGGGGTCGCTGAACACGAATCTCAAGTTATCCAACAAAATTTATTCCGGGAAACACGTTTTTTTCCGTACGTACAAAAAAAGTGATTTTTCTTTGTTTTTTCTTAATAACTTCAAAATTTTACATAAAATACATTTTTTTTCATTTTACATAAAAGCCCTATGCACATAAATTAAAGAGGACAAACTTTCCTACATTTTATGTATTAAATTTTTTTTCTCTCTAATCAATGGTTTAGCCGTGAAAGTGCCTCAAAAATGGGTGAAAAAAGCAAAAAATTCAGAAAAATGGTAATTACGGCACTGTACGTCGATGAAACGTGAAAAACAACCATTCTACGTAAATTTTGACCACTTAATAATAGTACAATATTATTGACTATACTTGACTATATTGACTATACTATATTGACTGATTTTCTTTGTTTCGTTTACAGCTAAAAAATAATTAACAAGAACGAAAAATCATGCTTTAAGCATAGATTATGAAACACTTTCCAACACTTCATGAAATCTTTAAAAAAAATTCGTTTTTTAAGGAAATAAGGTTACTGTATATAGAAAAATATGTATTACAATACTTTTAAACAGCACTGTATTTCATCTGTTGGTTGATATATATATATATATATATATATATATATATATATATATATATATATATACTATGTAATGGGAAAATTTATTTTATCTAGAAAATGCCTAGCAGGTTGAAATTTCTCTTTCAGCAATTTATACTAATAGATGGAAACATAATTGAATATTTTTGTTCAGCCCTGTAGTTTACCTTTACATTTATGTTACAGTTTCCTTCATAACTAAAAAATAAATAAAATTGAGTATCTGTGATTAAAATATTCATTTTCTATTACAAAATACCCAATGAACCAGTGGATACAATGGAAGGGGAAATAGTCATGAAGCAAGGTATCAAATGTTTACTATTATTATTTTTTTTATATAATATTAATTGTAATGAAAACACCCAATAATCCAATACGTCTATTTTCTACTTTGTAGATGTAGGTGAAAAGTACGGACCCTCAAGTAAAAGAAAGGGGAAATAGTATTTTTTTTTTAATAAATGTATTTACTAATGTACATAATTATTCATAATTAAATAATAAGTTGCCGTATTTATTTTTAGCAACTTCATTGTAAAATGTAGTCAACCTTTACTTTTTAGTATTGTTTATAGTATATCTTTGCATAAAATAGTCAATTTCCATGTTAAATCTATGTACAACGCCGTCATTCCTGTTTTCCAGATTTTTTTGATTTTCACATCCATTTTTGAAATAACTTTATGAGCCAGAATCCGTGTCAGTTTTTATTAATTAAAGCCTGTTTTAGTTATTTTATTTATATTATTTAAAAACTGAGTTAAAAAATGCTCAATTATTATCATTATTATTTTTATTACTATTATTATTATTATTATTATTATTATTATTATTATTATTATTATTATTATTATTATTATTATTATTATTTTCTGATCGCAAATGAAGATTTCGATCACAGATATACTCATCTTTAGTGCTTTCCAACAAAGTTTAAAAGCGCTTAATCATTTGGTTTGTCTGTAAATCTGTCCGCGCTCTAACTCCTGCAAATACACTCGGATTGTTCAGAAATTTTTGGAAGTTATTAAAGTTTACCCTAGCACGAACTCTGTTTCAAATGAAGTTTCAAACACGATTAGTTTATTTGCAGGGGCAGTCAAAAGTTTACTGTTACATTACGGCCTATGGGAAAAATTGTTTCAAATGAAATCTAAAGGTGTTAAAACCCTGACAAACATATTAAAATTTATGCACATTTGCGAGGTGCACTAAAATATACATTCTGTAAAATATGCGGTGAAAATATAGCTATTACTCATTTACAAGGCCACACAAAAGAATTTCATTCCAGAATGGTAAAGGGGAAATTGTGTGCGACATATTTTAATTATATTAAAACTATTTCATATATAACAAAATTGATATATGTCGCTGAGTTTTAATATAAATTATACGATACAGTCATCCATAATATGAACTACATAGCTTTTACAGGGACATACAAAAGATTTCAAATATTATTTCCGAAATACTGTTTATTTATCCGATGACGGCTGATGGATGGATGAGATGCAATTTAATTAATTCTAATTTCACTAAATCTATGCACATTATATGGTGTGTGTAAAACCAATAGTTGATATAAAGGGCTACCCAAAAGAGCTCGTAAACATAACTGAATAATAGGGTAAAATACTTAAAGGTAGTTTTTTAATAAGTTATGCATTTTTAAGCTGAACTGGATTCAATTTACTAAGAAATGTTTGCAGAATATAGATAAAATGAAACAGAAGGCCACGCAAAGAATTGCATACATGGACGCGTATGAATGATAATTTCAGTAAATGTGGTTTCTGTAGTTTTAAGAGTGTTTTAGAAGAAAATAAATATTAGCTTAATACTGACGTGTAATAAAGGTACAAAGTAAACTACAGGGCTGAACCATCTATTAGTATAAATTGCTGAAAGAGAAATTTTAACCATCTAGGCATTTTCTAGAAAAACTAAATTTTTCCATTGTATAGTACATATGTATATATATCAACCGACAGATCAAATGCAAGGCTGTTCAAAAGTATTGAAATGCTTATTTGGCTATATACAGTAATCTTATTTCCTTAAATAATGAGTTTTGTTAAAGATTTCATGAAGTGTTGGAAAGTGCTTCATAATCTATGTTTAATGAATTATTTTTCTTTCTTGCTAATAATTTTAAAGTTATGAAGGAAACAAAGAACATCGGATTTATAAAATATAGTCAATAATATTATACTATAATTAAGTGGTCAAAATTTGCGTAGAATGGTTGTTTTTCACGTTTCATCGACGTACAGTGCCGTAATCACCGTTTTTCAGAATTTCTTGCTTTTCTCACCCATTTTTGAAGCACTGTCACGATTAAACCATTGATCAGAGGAAAAAAGTTTAGTATATAAAATGTAGGAAATTTTGTCCTCTCTAATTTACGTATTGAGGACTTTTGTGTAAATTGCATAATTTCTAAAATTATTTAGAAAAAATAAAGAAAAATCACGTTTTTTGTACGTTTTAGCCAAAAAAAAGTTTTACCCGGGACAAATTTTGTTGGATAACTTCAGATTCGTGTTCAGCGACCCAAAAAATATAAAGGCACCAAATATCAAAACTACACTAAAACTTGCATTTATTTGTCCTTTTCGAGCACAAAATTCCTGGACTAGTTCCTATAACTCGCGGTTAGCTGTCCACGAGTGGGTGATATCTGTATTTCTGCTTCAAGGTGTATGAATTTAGAGAAACAATACGTTTTTGGTAATAAGTCGTGCTGCTACATTCATAACAGACGCATGTCTTTTTGCGCCTGACGAAGAAAGACTAAGTTCTTTCGAAAGGCCTTGCGCATTTTTTTTTTAATTTTATGGTGTTTAAAAAAAGTTTTTTCTCTTCAATGGTACGTTCTTGCCAACTCTTATAGCTTTGCGATCAATGGTCTTTTCAAAACACAATATACAAACACACACATACACAGACAAACAAAAGAACATCTATATTTATTATTGCAGACTGCAATTAAATCTCTATTCGATGCCATCGTTATTTGCATTGTTGGTACAATTGAGAATGAATCTTTTATTAAAAATGTGATAAAGTTATAATTATAATAAAAATAAAGGCAAGCTCTTCTTAAATAAACTTTTGGAGAAAAATACTTTTAATTGCTTTATTTATTAAACAATTTTCCATAAACATTTCTGAAGAAAATCTATTTATAAATATTTGTCAGTTATTTTAAAGTGCAATGTGACACATGTATATACACACACACATACCTAGGGGGAACTGGGGCACATTGATACAGTTTTTTTCTAAGAATTTTTTTGGTGTTCAGAAAGTAGAAATTTCAAGTTATTTTTCCATGTGGTGTCAGCAAAACTTGCTGTTATAAAAATGTACAATCGTTGTTTTATATAATATTTTTCATATAATTTAAAAAATAATGAAAAAAGTCATTTATATCAATGTGCCCTATCCCAGGGGCAGATTGATACACCTCATGGGGAACTTTGATAATACGGTTGAGAAAAATGGAGACAAAATAACACCATTGCACATTTTTCATAGAAAATTAGTTAACAAACTATTCTATATTTATTTATAAAAATTCAAATCACCCATAATTTATCTGTAAGTAATATTAAAGCAATCAAAATTTAATGAATAATGACTTGATGTTCTGGCTGTTCTTTGTCTGATTGCTGGCTGTGGTAAATTTGTCATATCTGGTACTTCAACCCCAGCATTATTTTCTTTTTTAGGAAAGATGAAAAAATTGACAGGTTTTGTATTTATGAATCGGTTTATAAACAGATAATAAAGTATAATTAGATTAAAAATTCTGTTTATAATATAATTATCCTTTGCTGCTCTGCAGCTTGTTTCTCTTATTTAATATTCGTCATCTCGAAAATACTTTTTTCTCTAGAAAATCGTTATAAATTCGAGATTTGCCAGGTTGCCGTCTTTTTCTTTTGTTAGTTAGACTAGCACTAGAAGTTAGATAAATTCGCACGTCTTCTGTTTGCAAAAATACGTTTTAGTATAAAAAATTAGATCTATTTCACTTCAAAAAAAATTAATATTAGAAATTTTATGGCGAAAAATGGTTGGATTAAGGAGTGTATGGTAAAAAAAATAAATAATGAAAGGTAATGAAAAAATGAACTAGAAAAGGATTTATGTTGTATCAATGTTCCCCGACACAGCCTGTAACAATGTGCCCCGTACAGAGATTTCGAATAAAATGAGTCTCAAATCCAACACTTCATAATTGACTTAACGATAAAGAATGAGGAACTAATAAAGAGTAGCTTTACTTGCCAGGGAGAGTATTCTATTCGGTTGAAAATGCTGGAACAATTGTACAAAACCATTTCAATTGCACAACTCAAATTTACTTTTGACCTACAAAAACAATTAATCGCCCCTCCTATTTCAACAAACTATTGAATTATGCCAAGACGTTCTGTATGTAGCTGTGTGTACTAGCTTCACCTTTTGGAGCTGTTGTGAAACTTCCTACAATGACCCTGTGAGCAGTAGAGGTAGTGTATCAATATGCCCCAGTTCCCCCTATATATATATAATAGTATTATTAATATAACAAATGTAATAAAGTGCATTTTAAAGGTCAATCAAATTATTTTTATCCACGCTCATAAATTATTGATAATGATAAAATTATTTAAAGTTATTTGAAATATATTAATTGCACTTTTTATAAATCTGAGGAATACCTCTACTATTGATCTATTTTTTAATTTTCCAAAATTTAAGTAATTGTTCATCACTTTGCTTGCATTGTAACATGAGTGACTGAACTTCGTAAAGGGGGATACTAATACTTAAATAGACACCGCACATTATCGCTTTAAAACTTCATTCATGAAACTGGTACACATGCTCAAAATACGCTTGCTTTTTTAACACTTTCCAACAAAGTTGAATAGTTTTTATACATTCGATTTATCTGTCCACACTCTAATTCTTGTAAATATACTCGGATTTTCATGCAATTGATAAAGGTTATTTAAGGTCCCCAAAGCCTGTTTGGTATTGTATAAGAAGTATATAGGATTAACAGCTCATTTACAGGGGCACTTAAAATAATTCCATTCCATTATGGTATATGGAAAAAATCCGTTTTAAGAGTAATTTAAAGAGATTATGCTATTCAAACTTGTTGAAACTGATATAAATCACTGAATTTCACTACTATTACGTTTTAACAGGGCATTCATGCATTTTTCGTTCTTTTACAGGGACGCTCAAAAGAAGTCTCATTACATTATGGCACATGTGGAAAATCGTTTGAAGAGTATTTTAATGAGATTACGTTATTTCATATATATTGAAACTGATATAAATCACTGATATTCATTTCGATTACGTGATGACAGTGCATTCATAGAATTTTTTATTCATTTACAGGAACGCACAAAAGAAAATGATTACAGTACTGTCTTTGAGTAATAATTGCTGGAATATGCGTTTTAAAATTCGGTACGCGCTTTGAAATTTAACAATTTCTTGCACGTTGGCATTTATATATAAATTATATACCTCATGCAGGTCTGCACAAAAGTCTTCACGTATAATTCTCCTTATTAGAGAAATTACTGTAAAGGAATTTTCAACTGAGATATGCATATATTTTAAGTGAACTAAAATATGATATGCATGCAGTTAATCAATACAAATTTATGTACCATATACAGGGTGCTGCAAAAATTCGAATAATTTTCTGATTGTAGATGAGAACAGGTGAAATTGGGTTTCTACATGGTTGAATTAGACAGAGTATTTTAATTTTTTAAACAGTGCAGATTTCTTATATTACTCTAAATGTGCTGGAAAGTGTTTCATAATCTATGCTTGACGCATGTTTTTTTTCTTTCTTTTTTATATATAACACTTATTTAATCCATTTTTATTGCAAAGAGTATTTGATTGATACTTATAAAAGGCGGTTATCTAAATGATTAAATGAATAAATATACTAAATGCGTATTTTGACTAAATTATTTTTTCTTTCACTAAAATATTTTTCCAATCGTATCATAAGTACTAAAGAACTTTTATTATTTCTCAAATTATTAAGTTATCGAGGTTACTAGAAACCGCCAAATGTCAGTTAAGTTTTCGAAAATCAGTGATTTGATTGGGCCTTACATTGATATTCCATTCTACAGTATGGTTGTGAATATGAAGCTTTTAATGAACATCTATAGTTATATATCGTGTATTATTTGTAATTTTAAGCAAGATTAATTGCTGTTCAGGTATGTTTATCACTTTGAACGACTGCATATTGATGAACTTACTGAACTACAGTAATCGAGATCCAGATAGTGATAAATAATGATACATGCCAATGTCAAGATCAAAGGACACAATGCTTAGGATAGAGAGACATAACATAAGTTGTCGTCTCAAACTACATTCATATTACAAATATCTTCAGATCAGAATGAATTGAATAAATTTTCCACAATTCAAAAATTGTAAGTCAAACATGTCAAACGAGGTGCTTTCGTACTATTACTGCTTTCATAGATATTCAAATCTTGGTGCAATAAATATTGCACTCTTATGCAAAATGCCTGAATACAACATATATTATGATTAACATATATTATAAATTTAATTCAGTAATATGGAAATAATATGACTTCATCTTAAAAATGACGTAATCATCATGACAAACTAAAATCATTATCTATCATGAGATATCATTGAATTAATTACGTATATGATGGGATTTAATAGAATAAAGAACACGATTATTAATCTCTTTTTAATTTTTGATTCGATGTCCTTAAATTATTAATATTTATTATAAATTCTAAGGAATCTGTAATAACTCAACGAAATTCTACCGCGATTACGTACATTAAATTTCTGTCTGTTCGGTTAAGTAGTTGAATGGACAGACACTGTTGTATGCAGACAGACGGACAAATCAGACGATGTCTATAGATGCAACGTATTTATATAATTACAAGCACATCTCAAAAAGGAATTTATATAAATAATTTTAAGACTGTATTTAAAAAAAAATCAAATTAAAACTAAGGATATAATATTTAGCAGTATTCAAAAAGAAATTATGTACCTAAAGTCATTAAATAAATATTTATATATTCCATACTGCAGCAAAAGTAAATAAAGAATAATTTCATTTTGATGTGGAATCTTTGTAGAAAAAATGTTAGTCAAAAAATGAATGGGCGTTTTACTTAATCAAATTTTTATGCTCCAAGACATTTCCTTTTTTCTTTTTTTTTTTTGGAAGCAAGAAGGGAAAATCAGAAAAGAGTTTATTAATAGTTTATTTAATCTCTTAAGGAACTAAAAAACTTTTGGAACATGATTTCTCTATTTCAATGGACAGGGAAAATTTTAATTTATATTCGGGTTGCTGTGTCTGCTGTATTTAGTTATAGATGAAACTTATAAGTTGGCAATCCAACTAATGAAAAAGTAAAGCACAAACACAGAAAATCCTATATTTTTTTCCTTTTTTGTCATTACAAAAATAGTTAAAAAATGATTGGATGGATTACATACATTAAATTTAAATCTAATCGGTTAAGTAGTTGTATATGACAGACACTATTATAAGTGTACAGACGGACGGACTAGACAACAACTATAGATGCTACGTATTTATATAATTACAATCAAACCTAAAATTGAAAATGATGATAATAATTCTGAGAGTGTATTTTAAAACAATCAAATCAAAATTAAGTTTCTAATATTTAGTACCATTCAAAAAGAAATTATATACCTACAGCCGTTAAATAAACAAATAAGTAAATATATTTCTACAATAGGAATAGTAAATGAAAAATAATTACATTTTATAGCGGAATCTTTGCAGAAAAAATTTTAGTCAAAAAGTGAATGGGCATTTTACTTAATCAAAACTTAATCAAATGTTTATCTGACAGATACTGTTGTATGCGGACAGACGGACAGACAGACGGCGACTATAGAAGCTACGAATTTATATAATTATGAACGCACCTAAAAATGAAATTTATGTAAATAATTTTGAGTTTTTTCTTTTAAAATAATCAAATAAAATGAGAAATCTTATAGTTAGTACTATTCAAAAATAAATTATGTACCTATATCCGTTTAAAAAGTATATATATATATGGTCCTACTGCAGCAAACGTAAATGAAAAATAATTTCATTTTTATGTGGAATCTTTGCAGAAAAAATATTAGACAAACAATGAATGGACATTCTACTTAATCACATTACGTGACATTTCCTTTTATTTTATTTATTTATTTATTTATTTATTTTGAAGCGAGAGGGGAGATTCAGAAAGTAGTTTTTTAATAGTTTTTTAATCTCTTAAGCAACTAAAAACTTTTGGAACAGATTTCTCATTATTTTGACACGAATAAATGACATGAACGCAATAGTTATCTGTCGGAAAACTTTAACTGATAAAAAGCAGATTTCTTCTGGACTTTTTTTCCCCATGTAAATAAAAATAAGATTTTTTCATAACAAAGATTTTCTTGAAAAATATTTTTAAAACTTAAAACACGAAGGTAATTTAAAAGCAGAACATTAATTATATTATTGTAAATAAAATATTCAGCAGGCAGAGAAAAATTTAATTAATAATTTCAGTTGCTGTCTTTTCTGTATTTAGTTATAGATTAAACGTATCCATTGTCAATCCAAGTAAGCAAGAAGCAAAGTACAAACACAGAAAACACAATTTTTCAATTTTCAGTCATTAGAAAAATATTTTAATAAAATGGTTAGGGAAAAACTATACTCGCTTTTTGAGCATAAAGTTTAAACAAATAAGGACCTCTGTTCAAAGTGAAATCCGCCTGTTTAACTAAATTGTTGTATTTTAGTCGGAGCTCGAACTTTGCATTCTTCATTATTCAAAGAGAAATTATACAGCTATAGCTGTTAAATAAACTAAATACCGTATTTACTCGTGTATAACGCTAACTTTTTTTTTTTTGAAAAAATTAAGGCAAAATTCGTAGTTGGGCGTTATACACGGAATAATTTTTTACTGATTGAAGTAATTACGTGATACATATATGAATTAAGCAATGAATTCAAAGAAGACATTAAAAATAGGAAAATCTTACTTATTAAATGTATTGCTGCATCTTTATTTTACTCCTTGTATTTTTTTTTTTAAATAGAAAAACGCTAGTAACGTTATTTAAACACTGATTAGTAATTTTACTAGCCGTCACTCATTCCTATCCCCCGTTATTCACTCCCTACCCGAAGTCTAAAAATGGAATTTCGCCTTGTTTGCTGGCCTAACGCCTTGTTTGCTGGCCTAATTTATGGTGCGCGTTATATACGAGATTTTAAAAAATCGTCATTTTTCCTTCTAAAGTAAGGGGTGCACGTTATACACGCGTGCGCGTTTTGCACGAGTAAACACGGTATGTCCAATATTGCAACAAAAGAAAGTAAGAAACAAATTCAAGTTTATCGAGAATCTTTGAAGAAAAAAATGAATGGACGATTTACATAGTGAAATTTTTATTTTCCATGACATTTCGTTTTTCCTTTTCTAGAAGCGAGAACGGACAATCGGGAAATAGTTTATTAATAGATTTTTTTAATCTCTTAAGCAACTAAAAACTTTAGGAACAGGATTTCTCTATTTCGACACGCATAAATGACATGAACGGTTATCCATCGAAAAACTTTAAGTAAGAAAGAATCAGTTTCGTCTGAACCGTTTTTTCTTTGCAAATAAAAATAAAAACTTTTTCTGTTTTTTTTTTTTTTTTTTTTTTTTTTTTTTTCATGTTTTCTATTTATTTATTTATTTAATTGTATTTTATTTAATAGCAATGATTGTCTTGGAAAAAATATTTTTCAAACTTACAACACGAAGGTAATTCTATATATGCAGTATTATACGGGTTGGTCTATAGAAGCCCGTGTGTTATGTACTTAGGTCCGACCAAGGATCCATAGGGTAGACAAGTTACAAAATTATGCAACGCAATTCATATATTAATAATGATAGTTTTATCTGGCAAAGCCGTAGGCTATCGCTTGTCTATCTAGGTTACAATCACCTAGACTCCTGTAAACAGGAGCCTCAGATACTTACTGACAGGAAGTTAGAGGTGGGGGTTACCCAATTCCTCGTTTTCTCAGCCTTGATGGTTAATAAAGCATACCGCTTTGAAGCTTAAGGTAACCAATTATAATAGTGATGTCTAAAATTTACCAACACTAACCATGGAAAAAAGAAATAGATAGGAGATGCAGTATATCTTAAAAACTATTTGCAATATGATGAGCATTATAACTCAAATTTAAATACCCTCATTCATACCAGACAAAACTATCGCGTGGAGTCTGGACAGACAGATGGACGGACCATACAACGATTATAGATGCTACATATTTACATAATTACGAAAGCACCTAAAATATAAATTGATATATAAATAATTTTTAAATTATATTTTAAAACAGTTAAATTAAAATTGAGAATTTGGCATTTAGTACTATTCAGAGATAAATTATATACATACAACCGTTAATATATATATATATATATATATATATATATGTGTGTGTGTGTGTGTGTGTGTGTGTGTGTGTGTGTGTGTGTGTGTATCCCTACTGCAGCAAACGTAAATGAAAAATAATTTCATTTTTAAGTGGAATCTTTGCAGAAAAAATATTGGACAAAAAAATGAATGGATATTTTACTTAATCATATTACATGACATTTCTTTTTTTCTGTTTTGGAAGTGAGAAGGGAGATTCAGAAAATAGTTTATTAATAGTTTTTTTTAATCTTTTAAGCAACTAAAAACTTTTGGAACAGGATTTATCTATTTTGACACGCATAAATGACAGAAAATTGCAGTTGATATTTGTCGGAAAACTTTAACTGATCGATTTTGTCTGACAATTTTTTTTTTTTTTCTTGCAAATAAAAATAAGGTTGTTTTTAATAAATCTATCATTATTATTTTTTCATAACAAATATTTTCTTTTGAGAATCTATATATTTAAAAGACCTGGCTGTTTTTTTAGTCATCAGTCCTGAGCTTTATATTCGACCGATTTTGATAATTATTTTTTTTTAATGAAAGCTGTTCATTTGTAGATTAGTCCATTCTAGCCATTTTTTAATTTATTTGCATTTTTATATTTTATTTTTAATTTTAAAAGCTTATTTATGATATTTCTTCAAAACAGTGGCAACAAGATTAAGATTTTCTCGCTATAATAAAAAAATATTTTGCTTTATCACTTTCCTCCAATCATAAGCTTGATTTTGTGATATGCCGCTATTAGGATAGTTCTATTTGAACATAATATCAAAAAATATTTAAAATCATTTCACTATATTAAGTTATTTGTAAAATAAAAATAAATAAAAAACTTTCTGCATTCAAAAACAAACACACAAATTTTAGAGTGTTCCAACTTAATGCTGGATTCTGTCGTAAGTTAACAAGCTGCGCCAGCTAGTGGCAGGGGTGCAAATGAATGCGCGGGTTTGACGTCATATATGCGCAGATGCTTATTATCTCCGCATCTCTTGCGCATATTTTCTGAATTTTCACTCAATCATGACAGATTAATAAAATCTACGAGATTTATTGCAAAATATTTTTGTTACAGCTTGTTTCGATAAAATCATGTACATTTAAAAAAATAGTCACAATATCATTTTAATTTCGGGAGAAAAAGCATTAATTAGTACTCAAGTACCATATAATGCATTTCGTTGCATTATATGGTACTTATGAGTACAAATTAATACTTTTTATCCCGAAATTCAAATGATATTGTGGCTATTTTTTAAAATGTACATGATTTTGTCGAAACAAGCTGTAACAAAAATATTTTGCAATAAATCTCGTAGATTAATCTGTCATGATTGAGAGAATACCTTGAAATTTATGATTGAATTTTTAATATGAATTCTCAAAATAGCTTTGTCTGATTAAAAAAAAAAAAAAAAAAAAAAAAAAAAAAAAAAATAGAGATAGTCTAATCAACGATTTTAGGAAAATTATTGTCAAGAACTGTAAAATATTTAAGCAAATAAATTAAAAATACTTCTTTGTTTAACAAAACAACATTTAATACATACATTTAAAATTAAAGTTATTCCGAATATACGTGTAATGAAATAGATTTTTAAATTAAAAGAATGAAATATTTGCAAGTTAAATAATAAAAGTCGATACGACCAAAAAAACATTGGATTTTTATCGTCTGCAATTCGTAAATGGAAAATGGTGCTAAAGTTGAATATTTTATTTAGTATTAAATTCTATACATTTTCTAAACATTGATAAACATTATATTATCATAGGAAATACTATGGTGTATACCATTTTGCATAACTTAGCTCATCAAGAATTTAGTAAAATGTGACACTACTTCAAAATTCTGCATTTACATATTAAGTACTTACAAAATGTAATGAGTCATCTTTCATTACATTAAAAACTTAATTAAAATCGAACATATTTTAATCATCTATATTTGTATCGCATAGTTAAATGACATTTCATCTTAGTATGATTTATGTTAATATTTAGTCGTACTACACTGATTTATTCTATATTTATTTACAATATTTCAAACCTAAAACTTATTCTACGCAATGTTTTAAAGTAACATTTTATAGAAACAAAGAAGTTTTGTTGCCATTCACACAAAAGAAACTGCAATCCACTTAATAATCCTCTAGTTATGCACCCCTGCCACTAGATGGCATATTCCTTGACCCCGCCTTTAATCTTGCGGACACCTCTTCCATAGGAGTTGGAACGCTTGAAAAATATGCAGTTTTGATTCTTTTTAATAACAAAGATATTGTTTTTCTTTTCGTTACCATAACAACAAACGGAATTTTTAAGTTAACGGAAGTTTATGGAGGCTGCCATTTCATCGGTGAATATGTCATCGCATTTAAAAGAAAAAAAAAGTTTTTTGTAAAAGTAACCATAATAAAATGTTTGCGTATAGTTATCACTAATTGTGATACAAGACACATATCATTTATTCAGAAATAATATTAAATATTCTATGACTGTGAAATAACAGAAAATAATTTATGATAAAATGTAATATCTAAAGCGGAATATTTCTGGCGAAAAAAATGACGCCATTTAGAAACAGATAAACTTGCTCTATGAATATATGTTGTCATTGATTTGGCAAAGATAACTTCATATTCACCGACTTTCATTCCTGCATTTAAACAGATTGGACATTCGCTATTTATTTAAAGGTCGTTGGTATGCACAAATGAAAATATTTCTAAAATTTACATCATTTCCATTTATTTATGATAAATATTTAATGAAACTAAAGAATATTTAAGTAACTGCGTAAATCGCGCTTTTATTTGATAAAGAATGAATGTTTCTGATAGCGTAAATGATGTCATATTGAAAAAAAAAAAAGGATCAAAAGCAATAAATAAATTTATTGCAATTGAACAGTATTATAAATATGTAGGGAGTCGATTATGCAGTTTAGTAACCCCATGCTTCCATTATAATAAAAATGATTTATTGAAATTTCAGTTCATTAAACAATAATGGTGCAGTTAACAAGTGATATTTAAACGAGGAAATAATGAGCTGTGCAAATATTTTTGAATACGTATTCGGACATATCATATTAACTTTTATAAGCAAATTTACATTTAAATAATGCTTCAAATTTTTAAAATCGCATTAAAAAAGTTTTTTGCGGAAGTTAGGTACAATGTAATACTTTCTTATCTATTTTCGTATTAGTTTGTTTATTATTGAAATTACTGTATCTTCATCATGTAAAAATGGACACAGATGTCATATATGCACCACGTTGGCGCAATTGTAACAAAATGGTGATTTTACGTCTCATGTGGGAATCCGATTATTTTGTTTCAACAATTTATATAAAAATGAAACAACAATTGAAGCAATAAATAAACAGTTATAAATTATAAACACAACTGTAACTGTAATAATGACTATAAATATCAGAGTAAATTGTAAATATTAACAGTTATAGCAATAATGAAAAACAAAGTTTTCGCAAAAATTGCAGAGGGAAAAAAATTGCGCCAACATGATGCGTATATGACATCTGGGCCGAAAGATGTGCTATCCCAATTTTAAGAAATTGAAATAACTTATTTCGTTCGATATTCTATCGTCTATATATTACTTATGCATATTGTTGTGAACTTCGATTATAAGTACTCAAAACATCCAATGGTAATTTGGAACATTATCAAAATTTAATAATGGGTGATAACTCTTATAGGATTCCAGTAAGTAATTCTGTTGATTATAAAAATCTGATGTCCCTGGGATAGAGATTAATACAAGTTACATAGAATTATGCTGCATAAGTTACTTTTAAACCCAGATGAGACTTCTAAATGATGTGTAAGCATTAATAGTAAAGCTGAATCTGACATTAAGTCTGCATTGGAATTCAGTGTGGGAATGCATTAATTATATGGGAAGAAACACCCGTGGCCAATGCATGTGCGTTATTGTTTATGGATCGACTTTTGCGAGACATTGTGAACAACAATGCTCCTTTTGGAGGAAAAGTAATTCTCCTTGGAGGTTATTTTAGACTGGTTCTACCAGTGATTCCACATGCTTTAAGACAAAATCAAAGCTCAAAACTTCCGTAAGTTTTCTACTCTTAGATCAAGATTTAAAGTATTCAAGTTGATAAAAAAGATGTGATTAAGACCAGATGAATCAGAATCGGCTAAAGTTTCAATTCCAGCTCCAAAAATAGAGCATTGCTATGAAATTAATTACAAATTTAGAAACTTAATATCCCAGTATATACAGCATTGTAAATAACTTAATAGCTGAAAATGAAAAAGCAATTCTTCAATTTCCAACAGAATTTTAAAATAGCTTACAATTAAATGGTTTCCCTCCACCTATTTTCACCTTAAAATGCAAAAAATAATGCAATTTTACTGTGAAATTTATATGTTTTCCTAAGATTTTTTAAATGGGGCCAGATTAATTATATGAAACATCTGCGATGATAGTTTAAAAAACCATCTAGAAGTTATTACTCGCGAAAAAGTTTGACAAACACTTTTGATCTCTTGAATCGATTTAATAAGATCAGAGACAAGTCTCCCCTTTTCATTTAGAAGACATCAATTTCCCATTCGTGTTGCGTTTTGTATGACAATTAATAAAGTACAAGGAGAAACGTTATACTCTGTTGGTACTAATTTACCCGAGCCAGTATTTAACCATGGCCAGTTATGTATCGCCATGTTTCGAATACATTCCTTTAAAAAATTGTAAGTGCAAACATCTCTAAAAAATAATGTGGTATAATAAGAAAATACTTTTAAAAAACGGAAAAAGGAAAAAAATGTATTGTTGAAACAATATGAAAATTGATTTGATACTTATTATTAATAGAACTGAATAAAATTGATTTTTTCTTCTAAGTACAGTTTTCTTTTTTTTTCATAATTTTTCAAGTGTTGCGTACCTATTTAATATATTCTCTTCCGTCGAATTTCGACGAGTGCAGCTAGTACTTTTTAAACTGACGACACGCAGATATGTTAAATGCAGAAAATTAACTATATTCTTTAAAAGAAAATGTTCAATGGGCAGAAGGAAATTAGATTAGTAATTTCAGTTATTGTGTCAATTGTGTTTAGTTATAGATTAAACGTACCCATTGACCATCAAACTAAACAAGAAGCAAAGAACAAATATAGAACATTCTATTATTTCGTTTTTGGTCAAAAAAATATATTTTAAGAAAATAGTTGTGAGAAACTACAGTCGATTTTGGTGTGTAAAGTTTAAATAAAAACGGATTTCTCTTTTAAGTGGAATTAGACTATTTAACTGTATCGTTGTATTTAAGTCGATGATTAAACTCCGAATTCTTGAGTAGTAACCAACGTCTAGCCATTAGATAAGTGGGGGAGAATTTGACAAAATCAAGAATGCATAAAAATTTCTTGCATAATAAAAGCGATTCCGAAAAATAAAATCACTGTTTGTTTGGCCTACAGGCAAAGACAGGTTTTAAAGTTAAATACCAGTTTCACAACAAAAAGTAATTTAAGATTACAGATAATCTCACTTTAACCGGCCGCTTTTGAAAATTTTTTAATTTATTTTTATCTGTAAGAGCTGGTTTTATCATAATCATTTAAATAAGATATTTTTTTAATTCAAGCACCCAGTTTTTTTTCTTTTTTTAAGAGTTAGACTTATCAAAAACTTGTCAATATAAAAGGTGATACAGATAATATTTAAAAAATTATAATAAATTTAATTGGATTTAATACGTGATTTGACGATGCTGTGAATTTTTTTCTACTTAATCCTTTCGGGTCTTGTGTTCTATTAATAGTATATGTCTTTGAATGGAGCATTATTTTGTTTAAAGAAATACTTTTGCTACTATTTACATATAGTTATGTTAGTGTATGTCTATATAATTAATATATGATTTCATTTATAATTTATGTTTAGCCATTTAGCAATAATAATAATTATTATTATTTGCTTAATTCTAACTTTCCGATTCAACTTTAGTACTTATTATTAAAACAAAAGTACATAAGTACTCACTTAACTCGTATGTGCATGGTATAAATAAATCTAATAATTTCACATTTAGTGGAGTTTTTTAGACACCCTGACAGCAAAGCTTTCCCTTACAATGCTCTTTAGCTGATGTATAATTTACAAGATCTGCCAGATTAATATTTTCTTAAGTTGTTTATAATTTTACAAACATGATTTGATACACCATAATAAAAGACACAAATGGCTGCGGATTACATAATCTACTGGTTCATTTTTCGCATAAAAATGGGATAACTGCACCCAGGAAGAAAGAAAAACTAAACACATATATTTTTTATTTTTAGACAATAAATTTAATACTTTAAATTTTGGTATGATAGAGTGAACCTAACCGAACACATTTACATAGGTTTGAACTTTAAATCTTAGCTTTTAAAAGCTCAGACGTTATCTTTTAAAAGCTGAATTGCCAGGATCTTCATTGCCGCATTGTAAAATCATGGCCAAGTTGCCCCACGTAATCCTACATCGAGCACCTAATAATGTACTAAAATTAAAATTAAAACAGAAATAAAATTCGAATTTTTCGGCGTAATTGGAAAATTTTCCATTTTTAAGATTCTTTTAAAATGTCCTTATAATATAACAATGGAATTTATTTAACAATTTATAGAAATCGAACATATAAATTTTCTTTTTAAAATTTATCTATGTCTGAAAAAGAAGAGCATATTAAATCCATAAGAAAAACAATAAATTCATTTGTCAGAGAAACAAAATATTCCTTTTCTGGAAACCTTATATTTTATCACACATTCAAAATAAAATACAAAACTCCGAAAACACGAGTTCGTCGAAAAAGTGCATTATCAAGAACATCTAACATTAAAAGATGTGTCCATAAAGACTATAATTAACGATAGATAAAGAAACGAGTTTCGTTTTTCTGTTTATGCTTTTCAGAGAATAGAATTCTTTTTATGCTATGTATACATTAGATAATGCTTTGCATGTTATAATGAATTTATTAGGTCATATTTCGGCATTAAGCTGGATTTCCCAGTAAAATTTTCCTACGAATGTTTTAAAATAATAGTTTAAACTGGTGATGCCACTGCAAACTAAAATATATAATTAATGTGTACTTTCATAAAAATTCCTTTAATTTAAATAAAATTAGATCTCTTTATGGTACGAGTAACAAAGATGTCAAATGCACCAGTTAAAAAGATGAATAAATTAAGTTAGAAAAATCTTTGTATAATATTTCCTAAACAGTCGTGTAAATAATCATATATATTTATGAATAAATTAATATACACATTTAGAATCGAATAAAAACCTATCTATTTTATTCAAGATAACAAAAAAATTTTATTATTAACATTTTAGAATTAGTAGAGACAAGGACTGAAACAAACAGAACAATCTTGGTAATAATGCTATTAAAGTAATGCTGTTTATATGGCACTATAAAATAAAGGGTAAAAAGCACTTTATTAATGTAAAATGTGAACGGAATCGGTAAAAAAATTAATAAAATAAAAGTTATTATAGTTATGTCCTTCTATAATATTGTCTTAAAAAAAATGCATTTTTATACAAATATAAATTAGATTTATATCTCATATGGTGCATAGAAAGATGCCAAAATAATTTCCTATATTACAGTTTTCGAGTTAGAATGGATTGAAAACAGTGATATGGGCAATAATGGTGTGAAATAAATTAAGTTCTATGAAACACTATAAAAAAAAAAAGCAAATCGCTTTAAAACAATATAAGCAAAATTAAATAAAATAATATACTTTTAATTGCAAACAGGTCACAACATATAGTTAATTTTTCTCAACATACTATAATTAAAGTGCGCTAAGTTGACATGGATCCTGTGTGTGTATGTGTGCGTGGAATTTTCGTTTTGGACACTTTTGAATAAAAAATTAATCAAATTTGGAAATTACTGCCGTGGGCATTTTTTATGGAGTCTTATTGAGAGCTAAACCGACGATATGTTGTAAGGAATCATCATATTTTTTTGGCAATTAGATAGCTTAGTAGACCAAATGCGAAAATGTCACTTGTAATATGTTTGAAATTGTCTCAGATGTTACCATTCTGAGGTACGTGGCAGACCTGCTGGGGGTACGTGAAAATAATATCTGTAATAGCGGAAATCATAAAAATGGTTAATAATGCACAAAAGTAATTAATTAAGTCAAACAAAGTCACAAATATCAAAGTAATTTGTATTTATTTATTAAATGGGAGTTATCTGGATGAGTATGGGAGAGAAGGAGAACGTGTTTTTGACTAGGAACCAATCTCAATAAAGTAGCAATAAGTAGCAATCAAAAGGGCACATCGAAAGAAGTTTTTACACTTATAAATTATTTTCCCTTGTCTCCCTGTTATCGAGATTCAAAATTTTAAAGTTTGCAAAGTAAAACATCTAGCGCTAAGAACGGAAGGCTCCCTGCAGTCAGCGAGCAAAATAGTTTATAGTAAAGCAGTAGCAGCTCCCATTCTTATCAATTAGAAGTTCTTTTGGGTAAATTGTTGGAGTCATGTGAATTTTTTCATCTCTGAACCCAGATATTGATTATGAAACCAGTAAACCTTGAGGCTGTAGCATAGAAAAATCACCCCGTAGAGTTCACGCTTGAAATTACGGAAATAGTTAAAATTTGATTCGTATTTCGAACATTTTTCTTTGTCAAGTCATAACCTGGTGAAAATACCTGGAAATCCAATTTCTCGTAGGTTTGCGTTTGTGTTTACCGCTTCCAGTCCTCGATACATTCATGACTTTGGTTCAGGGAAACACATTAGGTAAAACCGAGCCAACTGCTAAAATCAGGTTTCCCAGGTTCGCAGACCGAACATTTGTAACTAATAAACAAGAAAAAAACTTGGAATGATCCAAAGTATTTTAATATATCATTTATTATAACATGTGTAATAGTTTTGAAAATATAATCTTTCAAAATCTGGTCATTTATTTGTGCATCACTGTATATCTCAATAAAGCGGAGACGAGGGCAAATTATTTATGTACAAATGCATTTCAATATACTCTTAAAATAACTGCTTAGTTTATTTATTTATTCATTTTTTACACCTTGGGGTAGTTTTTTGGCGAGAGATGAGGGTACTCAGAAATTAAATGTCTATAAAAAGGGCACCTGAAAGAAAAAAGGTTGGGAAAAGTCTGCTAATATCATTGAAATACACTGAAAGCGATTTTCCTTCTATCAACCGTATTGTAACAAAATTCTTTTGAGTATCCCATTTAAAGAAGTAAAAATGCTTTACAATTCTTTTCCAGTACCGAGCATGGCACGGTAAATTTTAATAACATGTATCAATTACTGACAAACCTATTATTTTTACACAAATTACATCACAGACATACAGCAAACGCCCAGACAAACGAATTGATAAAGATTTGAGCGTTAAAATACCTTTTAAACTAAGTAAAAAGTCCATTTACTCTCACAATAAACATGTTTCGTAGATTTTTGTCGAAATAGTTTTTCGAAAATACAATGTATCATATCTGATATGAAATATAAATGGAACTTCAGATACTGAAGCTACTACATCCAATTATTCAGTTACGTTATCGCAAAGTATGATCTTCTAATCACTCATTGCATATTCAGAAGGTTTACCGTTGATACTTACCATTTCATTTCCCCTTCAAAATGTTAAAGGTCATGATCAATGACTATACGCATTCACAACACACGCAATTCTTCCATTTTAGTTAAATTTGCTGCATTCCGTGGCTAAGTTTTTGTTTAAAACTTATAAATTAGAGATTATGATAATTAACTTGGCAATTTCCTTTCAACCAAACAATTTAAAGATTCTGTATTTTATGTAACAAAAAGAAAAAAATGCATATTCTATAGCGTATTATGATATAATTAAAAATTATGCTGAAGTAAAAAGTTGTGAGATTTTCAAACTTGGGAAGAAATTTGAAGTGTCAAGATTATGTGCAAAGTGTTAAATTATACACCAATTACTTTAAAACAAAAATATATAGTAATGAACAAATAATATAATTTAATTTATTTTCCATACAGATATAATTTAATATTAACTTGGTTTTTAGCTTCAATTGCATTTGCGATAAATTAAAAATATTATTGCACTATGTTAATAATGTGTTATATGATTTATATATTATGATATTGTTTTTTAAATATTATTTCATGAGGAAAAGGAGGCTAATTGACAATAATATTTAGTATACAAGGTGACACTTAAATAATGTGACGCAAGAAAAAAATCATAACTTTTAACTGAAGATAAAAAATAACTCGTTTTATTCTGCATTCTAAAGAAAAGAAAATTCTGTTTAAGAAACAACCTAGTTCATTCATAATGGCTTCCTCCTGTGGCGATGGAGGGTTTTAGACTTTTCTGAAAATTCTTCAAGATGGCCGCGGAAGACTATTTTCATCATGATTTAAGCCCAGAGGATCGAGATTTTCCCTTAATGCTTTTCAGGGAATCCAAGGATTTGTGCTTCATTGCACAGGTTTCTTTGCTATAGAACACGCAAAACAGCGATATTTGTTTGCGCGGAGGGGGTCTTGGATGAATGCTGGTTTAAGCTTTGTACACCATGTTTATCTTTAAAATAGTGAATTAATATCTTCAGAAATAGCAATCAGACAATTAAAAAAACACAAGTAACACAAATAAAACAATAATATAGCTCAAAATCGAAAATAAAACAATAAACTAAATTGACATTTTCTTCTCATCACAGTATTTATGTATCACCCTGTATGTAAGATTATTAATATTTAATTTTAAATAATGCGATTCGTTTTAACCATGGAGCTAGACAAAACAACTGGCTTCAATATAATTTCCATATGTAGGGTTATGCAAATAATGCAATAAATGCAAATGAAAAAAAATATATATAATTAAGTTGGAAAAAACTAATATTAAAGAACAGCCTTAAAATTAAAGTAAATAAAACATTTCGTTTCGTTAGAAATAAACAGACAAAAAGTAAAAAGAAGAGATAAAATATAAACAATCAAAAATATTTACCTAACATCTTAGCCAGCTGTAAGAATCAAGGAGCTTTGAGGACCTACTCTATGGCCAAGGACTGACCCCATGGCTTGGCGTGAACTGTCTCGCAAAGAAAATAGTGCTACATTCAAGTTCTTCCGATTTCGAAAAGTGGCAACGGCAGAAGTGATGAATTAATTTTCTGGAACTTTCGTGGAGGTTAAAAATAAAAAACTGAAAATCGTAGTATGAAATATAGAAATGTAGTAATGATTTTTTGTTAAGAAAGTGAATACGCTCGTTTTCCTTGTGTCGCAATAAATAAAGATAAAAATATATTGGATTCTTCAACTCAAGACTTGAAATTTATTCATCTTCTACAAATTATTGTGTTTCTAAATGAACTAAGTTACAGACCTGTGCAGCGGGAACTTAATTGGCGTAGTCTGAAAGGATGCAAGGTGAGAGCTTTTTATTAATGTGACTTCCCATTATAAGAATTTATATCGTATCTATGATAAATTTATTAAGATTTTTGCGATTTTATTTCATATTTTGACGTTAAGGAAAGGAATTTGTTTTGAATGTAACTACGTAGTACGTCAGTGCTAAGGTGTAGTAGTATTGTAGCAGTATTGGAGTGGTGTTTTGTAGTGCCGACTGGATGGAGGATATTTTGAATTGATTTTGGTTGCGATTTTTTTTTTTTATTATTGGTTTTCTATATGAGATGTTTTGCTATAAAAGGAGGGCGGTGTATATTTCGGAGAGTAATTGAGTATTGGTTGTATATATATGTTAATTGAAGGATTTATAAGTTATGATGTGTGTTCATTGATGTGGTGCGTATAATTTTGTTTTAATATGAATTTGGATTGATTTATGAAATAGTATTTGTTGAAGTGTTGTATTGTGACGTGATACATGTGAAGGTGTTGAATTTTGAAATTGCTATGGTGCTCGCAATGGTATTGAATTTATGTGTATGATATGGTTACAAAGTGTGACTTATTTCTGGTGTTTATTAGAGTGGTGGATTAGTGATTCCGAGTTACGGTTAAATTGAGTTTTCGCCAATTTGTTGGACAGTTTACTACCCTCGTGAGAAACTATTTAAAAAGTAACAATGTCATTTTTGGGTAAGGCTCGTAAAGAAGATTTACGATGTTTGGCTGAAGAATTGGGAGAGCACCCTGAACCGGATGCAATAATAGCTGATTTAAAGCAACTAATTATGTCGAGTAAAAACTATGAAGTAGAGTTTGTGAAGGGATTGATGGAAACTATTATAGAGACGAGAAAAGAGAATGAGGCGAAACGAAAGGAGATGGAAAAAATTGCGTTGGAAAGAGAAGAGAGGGAGTTTAAAATTGCGTCAGAAAGAGAAGAGAGGGAGTTTGAGTTGGAGAAGTTGAGGATAGCGAAAGATAGCGAAAAAGCAGGAATTGATGGATTGGAAATGAAAACCTATAATTATGGAATTGAATTTGCGAAACTTATGCCGAAATTTAATGTCAAGGAGGACGACATTGTTTTGTATTTATCTATTTTTGAACGTCAAGCAAAGAGGATGTGTGTAGATCCAGAACATTGGGTATCGAACTTGTTGGTTTTGCTGCCGTCCGATATTATACAGGTTCTCGCACGTGAGGCAGAGGAAAAATTTGAAGATTATGAATATATTAAAGGGATTCTACTGAGACGGTTTAGGTTATGTCCTGAGAGATTCCGTAGAAAGTTTATGGAACATCAAAGAAACCCTGAACGCACATGGCGAGAATTTGTATTTGAATTAAATGGTTATTTTCAAGAATGGATTGATGGACTTAAAATTGCTGATTTCAATTCTTTAAAAGATTTGATTGTAACTGATCAATTAAAAAGAAGAGTGCCTGATGAGATTCGAGATCATTTTGTGGATGAATGGCCTAAAATAGTATCTCCTACTGATTTGGCTGAGAAACTTGACTTATATGAAAGTGTGCGACAAGATTTTAGGAAGTTAGATAAGAAGGATAGATTTTCAGAGGAGAAGAGTAATTTTTCATTTTATCCTAAGCACACTGATAATAGAAATCCTGGTTTTGCATCGGATCGCAGATATGAGTCAAGAGTTGGTACTTATAAAGCAAAGACACGGATACCTAATAAAATTACTTGTTATTCGTGTGGACAAGAGGGTCACAAGGCTTCATTTTGCCCAAATCAACGTGGTACTCAAGGTGTACAAAGAGCACAAACGAACTCTGTGCAATCGAATGAGAAAGTTGAAGAAGAGCAGTCATCGATATTAACTGCAAGAATAACAATACCTGTTTCGTCCTGTGTGAAAAGAGAGGGGAAATTTAATGAATTGGAAGTGGTTAGAATTAGATGTGGAAGTAATGTGTTGGACGGTATCTATGATTCTGGTACACAGATCTCGGTGATACGGGCAGACTTAGTCAAGGATGTATCAGTTGAAGGAGAAGGAACGATTGTGATAACTTCAGCATTCGGAGAGAGAGAAGTCGCTCCATTAAAAATAATACCGATGAGAATAGATGATAAAATTCATGGAAATGTGATGGTAACTTGTGCCGTTTCCAAGAAACTGGTGAATGAGATGCTTATATGTCCAACTGCTTATGAAGCATTAAAACATAAGGTTATATTATATACGAAGGTTGAAAAGTTGAATTCTGATTCTGGAAAAGATGAACTTGATTTGAGTGAGAAGGAAACAGAGCAATCTTTTATGAAACTACAAAGAGCTGATGATACTTTAAGAAATATTTGGGAAATTGATAAAAATAATAAAAGTGCTTATTTTATAGAGGAAGGTATTCTTATGCATTCTGAAGATGTCTGTGGTGAATTTGTGAAGCAGGTGATGTTACCTCAGTGTAAGAGACAGTGTATTTTATCTGTTGCTGACGAAATTCCTTTGGCGGGTCATTTGGGAAAAGTAAAAAAAAAAAAAAAAAAAAAAAAAAAAGGGGAATTGC
This sequence comes from Maratus speculifer, assembly GCA_964019185.1. Taxonomy (NCBI): domain Eukaryota; kingdom Metazoa; phylum Arthropoda; class Arachnida; order Araneae; family Salticidae; genus Maratus; species Maratus speculifer. The sequence continues at coordinate 119,489,072 of OZ025291.1, forward strand.
ATAATGTTTAAATTTTGATGTATTTTGGTATTTCTGTTGTTCATGCTTATATTTAGTGTATATATTGTGTTATTTGTATATATTTATTTTAAAAGAAATGGGAAGATTCACATTGCTCTCGTCCTTGCTAATATTTTTTTTTGTGTGTATATACTTTAAAGCTTCATTGTGTCAAAAGCCACTAATGAGCTCTTTTAGGGGGGAGTTGTAAGAATCAAGGAGCTTTGAGGACCTACTCTATGGCCAAGGACTGACCCCATGGCTTGGCGTGAACTGTCTCGCAAAGAAAATAGTGCTACATTCAAGTTCTTCCGATTTCGAAAAGTGGCAACGGCAGAAGTGATGAATTAATTTTCTGGAACTTTCGTGGAGGTTAAAAATAAAAAACTGAAAATCGTAGTATGAAATATAGAAATGTAGTAATGATTTTTTGTTAAGAAAGTGAATACGCTCGTTTTCCTTGTGTCGCAATAAATAAAGATAAAAATATATTGGATTCTTCAACTCAAGACTTGAAATTTATTCATCTTCTACAAATTATTGTGTTTCTAAATGAACTAAGTTACAGACCTGTGCAGCGGGAACTTAATATTTCAATATTTGATGTGACATGTAGGAATATTAAATACAATGTTCTTGGCAAAATTGATAATAGTAATGATAACATAATAATCGCGACAATTATAATTACATACATGTTATTTGACACTTTGAAAAGAAATGTTTCATTTAGTTATGATCCATTATTACTAATGTTTCAATATTATATTAATACTAAGTTCACAAATGTCTTAGAAAATATTACAATCACTAAAATGCGTTAAAAGTCACAAAAAGAAATTGAAATTAAAATAAAATGTAGGGTTATGACCTCAAGGTCAAAGCGATATTAACCCTTAAGTGGTGAGATTTTTTTTTTTTTTTATTGTACTCAAGAAAAATTACAATTTATTCTAAGATATTGTTTTCGAATGACAGAAGTTGTAATTTAATACAAATTCAGCACTGTTCTGTGTTATCCTTTACTAGTAGTCATTGGATAAGTGAATCTATTGAGTAGTTCCGATTGCTGCATGTATTAATACGATCTACTAGTATGCACTTATCCCCAGCCCTTAGTGCTGTTTGCATTCCTCTCTTTTTTAATTGCTTTTCCATTTTGAGATGTTTTTTGTAATGTTGTGGATGTCAAAGCATAATTCTGTGCAATTTTTTTTTAGTAATATACCATTTTTACATTCTTTTATTGTGTACTAGCTGACTCGCCCGGCGTTGCCCGGGTCCGTATTAACAATATTAAACGAACTTGAAATTTATATGATTTTATCATTAACTCGTTACATGCAGAAATGCATTGTCTGAAATATGTAGCCACTGACTGTGTGAAAAATCGGTTTTAAAAACAACAACTAATATTAAGCTCTAAAAATACTCAAAATGAGTAATGAAAAACGCGGGAGGGAATATGTATCCAAAGATTGCATGATTTTCGTGTTAAAAAGTTGATATTTACCCGTAAAAATCACTGTTATGTTACGTAACTAATTATTATTTTCTCATTCAAATCCCAAATGAAATATTTTGAATTTCAAACTAATTATATCACTCTTAAATCCGACTATACCATGAATAAAATCGATACACTATGATAGCTAAAAGATTGGTATATAGTATTATAATTTCAGAGCTATTTAACAAAAGTAAGTGTTATTTTTAATCAAATCTTGCGTAATGTTCACTCTGTGTATAAATTCCTAACATTAAACTTTTGTACCGTAACCAGAACCTGTCTGTAACCTAACAGCAACTTAACAGTACCCTACCGTAAATTAAATATAACAGAAATGTAACCTAGCCTTCACTTTATTGTAACATATCCTTATTCTAACCGTAACATAAATGCAATTTAACTTTAACCTAAATAATATAATAGAAAAAAAAACATTTTAAAAAATTACTATTTCTTCGTAAAATATGCTTCAGCTGTAATTCATTTCTTTCAATTCGTTTTATTAATACAAAATTCCTTCCTCGTGCTTTTGTTTGAGACATTAAAATTTCAGCGATAAATAGTTTAATATTGCAAACATTTTTTTCGGTTTATTTCGCTTCCACCTATCTTTTTCTCCATGGTGTACAGCAGCTGTGATTAAAACAAGTTGGAAATTGCACGTAAAGCGTAGCAAATTAGGTGCGTTCGTTGATAACGAAGTTTTAAACTATTCAGATCTTGCTGATATAGTAGAGCGTACTTTGGATACAGTATAATGGTCGAAATCTTTATGTTCCTGTAAATGTGCAGGGAGTAATTTTTATTATACTTCATTAACGTATATCTTATTCATAAAATGTGAAGTAGGTTAATATAATTAAAACACGCCCCAAACAATGTTTCCCCGTATAACATTATTTAGAGGAATACATTTGTGTAACCCTGTAATTTAAAAATAAATATTCTTTGCACCACAGATTATACAAAATGTATTTTTAGTACATATTTCATAGATTCATGTCAATTCTGTTATATTCAAATGAGTGTAACACCATTAAAATGCATTTGAAACTTTTTTCCCCATTGACCGTAATGTAACGGAATACTTTTGATTGTCCCTGTAATTGATCAATACATCCGATTTTCATAACATTTGAAATGACTCGACAAAATTATGTAATAAATATACGTTTTAAATTTCAAACGATTAAAATGCATTTAAAACGTTTTTCCCCATTGACCGTAATGTAACGGAATCCTTTTGATTGTCCCTGTAATTGATCTATCCATACGATTTTCATAAAATTTGAAATGACTCGACAAAATTATGTAATAAATATACGTTTTAAATTTCAAACGATTAAAATGCATTTGAAACTTTTTCCCCATTGACCGTAATGTAACGGAATCCTTTTGATTGTCCCTGTAATTGATCTATCCATCCGATTTTCATAAAATTTGAAATGACTCGACAAAATTATGTAATAATTATGTATTTTAAATTTCAAACGATTCGGTTGGGTAGTTTTTGCGCTGTTATATGCGGACGGACAGACAGACAGACAGACGGACAGACAGACGGACAGACAGACAGACAGACGGACAGACAGACAGACGGACAGACAGACAGACGGACGGACTGAGCGACAACAATAGGTGCTACGTATTTACATAATTACGAACGCACCTAAAAAAAAGATCCTCATTTAAACTGACAGTTTGCCAGTCTATGAATTTTAAAGGTCTGTCCCAGCTTTTTTTTATTATTTCTGCGAATATTTTATGCAACCAATCAACCATAAGAAAATGAAAGGGAAAAAAAGCGAAAAAAGGCGATTTTTTATGTGAGTAAGCTTTGGAATTTAATTAATTACTCAGTTAATAAATAGAATTTTGAAATTCTGAGCTTCAGGTGCATCAGGAGAGACATTGGGCTACTCTCAAAAAAAGTTTGAGCTTTGTACGTGCTGTAGATTTTGCTAGCCATCGCAGACACACAGGCACACACACACAGACACACACACACAGACACACACACAGACACACACACAGACAGACAGAGCGTTTTGTTCTTTTATTAGTATAAGATTCCAAGTCTGTTGGATTGGGTGTTTACTTTTTTGTAACTAAGTGATTTCTTGGCACTTTTAAACTCTTCAAGTAATTAGAGCAAACAAAATTTTGTTACAATACATATTCATACATATATTTTCAGATATTACATAAAACTATTACTGTATAGAAAAAAAAATGAGAGAAAATGTGCTCCGATTCACCCTGTATATCTTATACCTTCGATGTTACAAGCCATTTTGACCTTTTTCATTATGTAGTTTAGAAATAAGTATAATTTAATATAGCATACCGTTTACAGATCTATCATTAATTAAAACTCCCAACTCATAGGTTTGGAATACGAAAAATACTACAGTTACATACAAAGGTTTGAAGACGTAGAAAAAATGAGGTTTTTGAAGATCCACTCGCAGTTTTTTTTTATATACCCCAGTAGCGGCGCCAACATGGCAAAACTGAATTTCTCAACACCAATTGATATTATCTTCTTATAAAAAATTAGCAACTAAAAATATCATCAGATATATTTATAATGAATTTATTTGTATAATCGGGAAGTTTCGTTCCTATTCACCCCATTTACGGCATATACAAAAGTATACAGTCTATTTAGTAGTCAAAAAGGCAATAATTCCTCTAAGGTTGTAAATGCCCAACCTCATCAATTGAGGGTAAATATACTATACTTAGCTTTTTAAAAAATTTCGTATATATTAATATGTTTTACTTTGTAATTTCTTTTTATAAACGTAACCAATAGTAATTTTTTGTATTCTAAGAGATGCAATTTCCAACAATAACTGTCTCATAAAGAATTTAAAACATTCTTAGCAGTATTTTAATTTATTTATTTATTTTTATTACTTCTTTTTTTATAATATTTTAAAAACTTTGACTGTAAAAAACTGTTCAATTTGCGAATTTGTAGTTATTTTTAATGAAAATCACTGATTCAAATTCAGTAGTGATAGCATTAGGGAATCAAATTAAACAAAATTGCACCTATAATTCACTTATAATTAAACTGAAAATTGAAAGTTAAATCTTGAAAATAAAAAAAAGAGTTTTCCCAAACAAATAATGGCAAATAACAATTAAATGAATGGCAATCTTCTACAAAACATTTGAAATGATAATTAAAATTTCGTGCAGTCAAATTTCTGTTAAATGAAGTTATTATGACCACTTTGTACATTTTCCACATTGTTATTAGCATTATTTTTACTTTTTTCCATTTGGAAAACTGATATTTTTAATACAATAGTAATACAATAGTATATACCGGATGTCCCAAAAATGACTGATGGATTTTAAAAATCAATAACTTGCAAACGGTGACAGCTATTACAAATTTTTTTGCAGGAGGGTTATGTATAATGTCAGGAGATTTTGTACCGTAATTTTTTATTTTAGTTCGCATCTCAAACAATAGGTGGCGCTGCTGGCAATTGAAAGCCAGGTGATCAGTGCTGAGTGAAGCGTCGACCTGGCCTCCAATTGCCGTCCGCGCCACCTGTTGCTTGAGATGCGAATTAAAATAAAAAATTACGGTAAAAAAAACTCCTGACATTGTACATAACCCTCCTGCAAAAATTTTTTAAATAGCTGTCACCGTTTGCAAGTTATTGAATTTTAAAATCCATCAGTCATTTTTGGGACACCCGGTATATTGTATACAATAGTATACAATATTTTTAATACAGAAAGTAATTTAGACCCTTTAAGAACATCTCTTTAAAGTTTAAATGCCCATAACTGTTTTAGGCAGATTTCGTAAGAAATACTACCTATTGCAATCGCACCAGTTTATCTATCTATCTATCTATCTATCTATATATCCGACTTTTTTATGGACACGATAACTTCTATAATTCTTCAACAATCTCCACCAAACTGGTACATAAAATCAAAGGGGATAAAATCTCGGCTAAGTTCGTTAATGGGTAAAATCGGACCAAGGGGATCGGAATAGGGGGCGTTTTTGTAAAAACCGAAAAAACGCCATAACTTCTTAATTAAAATAGATATCGAATCGGTTTAAAGTTTATATTACTTCTTAAAAATGGGCCAAAAGTTTATGCATGACAGAATTTTGATAAATTTAGAAGTGGGCTCAAGGGGCGACAAAAACAAGGGATTTGAGAGAAAAAAATTCATAACTTCGTCAATTTTCAAGCTATCAAGTCCAACTAAATTTTTTGTAAATGTTCTTAAAATTATCTAAAACTTTTGTATTTACGAGTTTTTGATAGGACCAAATTTTACTGATGAAAAAAAATTAAAAACGAAAAGAAAAAGGGCGGTGAAAAAAAGAGAAAAATCCATAACTCCGTCAATTTTTAAGATATCAAATCTGATTAAATTTATCTTACATCTTCTCAAAAATATCTACAACTTTTATATTGACAAGTTTTTCATAGCACCAATTCGTATAGCAAAAAGAAATTAAACAAAAATAGGAGTTGGAGAAAAAAACCTCAAATCCTAACTGCTTATATTCTGACTCATTTTTAAATTCATTTTTGATTTTGAACGCATCCAAATGGTAGATCCTCTTATTTAAAAACTGTATAAAGTGACGCATTGGTCAATTTTCTGATAAAGACAGAATATATTTCAAAAAAGCTACCAAAAAGGGTATTTTGAACAGAATTTCCCAAAGTCATCGGGACTGAAAATTTAAGGAAGTATTCAAATAAGAAATTGCATTTTTTTCTGACTCGTTTTTAAATCCATTTTTGTTCTCAAATGCATCCAATCTACAGATAATCTTATTTAGGAACTATATAATGTGATGCATTGGTCAATTTTTTGATAAAGACGGTATATATTTCAAAAAAGGCTACCAAAAAGGGTATTTTGAACAGAATTTTCCGAAATCATCATGACTGAAAATTTAAGGAAGTGTTCAAATAAGAAATTGCGTTTTTTTCTGACTCGTTTTAAATCCATTTTTGCTCTCAAACGCATCCAATTTACAGATCATCTTATTTAGGAACTATATAATGTGATGCATTGATCGGTTTTTTGATAAAGACAGAATATATTTCGAAAAAGGCTACCAAAAAGGGTACTTTGAACAGAATTTCCCGAAGTCTTCGTGATATGAAAATTTAAGGAAGTTTTCACATAGCAAATTGCGTTTTTTATGACTCGTTTTAAAATCCATTTTCACTCTCAAACGCATCCAATTTACAGATCCTCTTATTTAGGAACTATATACTGTGACGCATTGGCCAATTTTTTGATAAAGATAGAATATTTTTTTAAAAATGCTGTGAAAGTGAGTATTTCGCACAAAATTTTCCGAAGCAATCATGATTAAAGAATTAAGGATGTATTCAAACAACAAATCGGTTATTTTATGACTCATTTTTAAATTCAATTTTTTTCTCAAATGCATTCAACTAACAGTTTTTTTGTTATTTAGGAACTGTATAATGTACTGTTTGGTCGATTTTTTAATAAATTCAGAATTTATTTCATAATATGTTGTCAAAATGGGCATTTGAGCTGAATTTTTCTTAAGATGATTCTGATAAAACCAGTTTTTGCAGAAAAATGAAATTAAAAAATTTTCATAAACCGCCAAATGAAGTTATTAAACTGGGTTTATCTCTAATCATATATATATATATATATATATATATATATATATATATATATATATATATATATATATATATATATATATATATATATATATATATATATATATATATATATAATATATATATATATATATATATTATATATGTTTGAAATGAGCACTCTTCGATATCTACCTCCGCATTTAGGCCCAGCCGACAGGGATTTTTTCTTTTTTAAGTTAAAATGATGGTTATAATTACCCTATCAAAATATCACAATCACAAAAGTTTCGGGTAAATAAGACCACTAGTGGGTAAATTATGGCCACTATATTTTCTCTTTGCACTTCCCTAACATATTTGTTAGAGGTAAATGTGATCATTAGAGCTCTAAACCATTTATGAAAAATCTTGGTAGACTTTGTTACAAATTGCTTGTCGGATGTTCAAAATGCTCCAGACTAGTGATAAAGAATATCTAAAATGAAAAATATATTATGGGGTAAATACCTGAGCATGAAACAAAATTTTACCCTTCACAGTTTTCTCCAATATGGAGGTAGTCAAAATTGGCCAATCTGACCCTATAGATTTGCTTTTTTTCACTATTTGAATTTCAATAGATTGACGTTGATTAACCCTGTATGCATGAATATAATTGATAATTTCAAATAAATGTTTAGAAAAAAGAAGAAACTAACTTTTAAAAAATTAAAGTACGATAAAAGATAAAGTACTATCAAAAGTTTCTAATATCGTGCTTTGAGATTTTTCCTTTAATTTTAAAATTAGTTCTTTATAAGATGTTATTCATGGTAGGAACCTCATCATTTGCAACGTTAATTTAAATTTTAAACGAAATCTTCACTTGCATATGAAACATATGAAGTAAAGTGGCTTTATCGATTAGAGAAATAATTTCCAAAGGTCTTTATCTCTTTGTTACACTAGCGATCAGAAACAGCCATCTGAATATATTTTGTCAACTGCCTTTTCATGAATTACAAATTTGTGAACAATCGATAGAACATTGTCGCCTTTAAAACTTCATCTTTTATCCTTTCTTATTTTCTTTATTTGCATAATTGAAAATAGCGAAGACTATTATTTGCAATGGAAATTTTTTTAAATACAAAGTGCTTCCAATTAAAACTTTTTTAAATGAAAAAATATGTTAAACAGTGGTTATATAGATCTTTAAAAATAACTTAGTGAAGTTCTTCGTTTTAATGCGCATTGTAGCACCCAATGGGGGAATTAAGGGGGCTGAAACCGCGTGACTAGACTAATTATTTTAAGCTTTCTAAAATTTTGAAAATTCATTTTTATTATTTTTAATAGGTCCTGCAAAATAGAAATTTTCAAAAATACTAATCTTTTCACATTTTTTTTCTTATTTATAAATTTTCTTATGAAATTTTAAATGTTAGCATTTCAATATTCACCACTTAAAACTTTTTTTTTTTAATCAAAAAATTTTAAGTCTTAAGAATAAGCTCCATCAAAAATTTGCAGGGCCCCATCTTGAGGTTTCGCTGATTGCCCCCCCCCCCTCATCTGTCTTCGCTTTATACCATGTCAACAGAAAAAAATATATATGTTCGGCTCGACGTATCTCGTCCATTTCGAATGCTCGCCCGACATTCAGGGCTAGCATATATTTTAGAGGTTTATATTTTCGAAACCATAGACCTCTAAAATATGCTAACTCGCTTCAAAGATTAATTCTGGGTATGCCACTGTTCATGCTCTTACCGTATAAGCGATTATAAACAGCCATCTGAGTATATTCTGTGCGACTGCTTTTTCATGAATTATAAAACAAATTGAATCAAGTATTGATGTTATAAATTTTCAGTTAATTGTTGAAATTCGCTACTTTATTTTTTTTTTAATAATGATCTTAAACTCGTATTATTTTCATATTTCCTTATGCGCTACGGGCATCATTTATTTCTGCTTCATAGTGAATGATTCCGAGTTTGCGCAGAGCCGATTGTAATAAAACAAATATAAGGTTTTTAAAAGTAGAAATGTATTATCTTTAGAAATCTTAGCGAAGACACATTTTAAAATATATATGTGCAGTATCATATTAAATCTGAGAGTATATTATTTCTAAAATTTGATTTTTAATTTAAGAATTTTATTTTTACACTTTACAAATATATAGAGCTCGTTAATACCACATTTTTTTACGAATTCAGAGTTACTACCTATGAAGCATACAATTTCAGTTTTTCCTTGAATGTAATAATATTTAAAATCGTTTTTTCCTAGGAATCGCCGATGTTCATACTTTATTAAACATATATCTTCATACAGGCAGGATTTTTTCATATAAGGTATCCTGGGATAATAACGCCACGTTAAGATTCTATCAATTTTCACGGCTTAATTTTAGATTGTATTTTTCCAACAAATACAGGATTTGATACAGCAACTCATTGTCTATCTATAGAAAAAAAATAATTTAACATATATGCATTCATAAAAATTAATAGCGTGATTTCTTGAACAATGCTAATTGGCGTTATTGCCCACCTATGCGGGTAATAACGCCATGCAGACAAATCTATAAAATATAAGATGGAATAATCCCATGTAGATAGCTCATTTCTAAAAATACAAACTTTATAGCGCTAGAAATGGACAAATTGTTGACAAAAAAATTTCTAAGCGATAGAAAATGTTTAATTTTTTTCGTGAAAGTGCAAGAAAAAGAAGCGGGGGAGGAGGGAAAAGAATATCAGACCCTGAGTTTCTTTTTGCCTAAAAATTACCACTTAAATAAAATTATTAAAAACATTGTTGTGTTTATCTAAATTACTATTTATGTTCACATATATGCATTCTATGCAATAGAAAATATTCATTTTTTTGTGAATATGAAAGGAAAAAGAGATTCGGAGAATATCTACAGTATATAACACCCTGAGCTTCTGTTTACTTAAAAAGTCCCGCTTAAATATAATTATAAAAAACATTTTACGGTTTTAACCTTATTTGTAATCATAATGTAATATTTTTATCATGTGAAATTTTAGAATAACTAGAATTATATGTAATAAATATTTTTGTTAACACTGTTATAGAAGTTTTTAAATACTGTTTAACCCGTAAATCCCACTCTAATTTGGATTAGCTCAAACTTAAAGTTAAAATGTCGGTATTATATTAAACATTCTTTAATAAATTTGTATTTTTAATTAAGTAAATAATATTTCCCTATTTTCAATATCCCTGCGATATCTTTTATTAAATTTTATGCATGGTTCATGTGGTTATATTTCGTTATTTCTATATTAGCAACAAAATTAACCTTTAACTGCTGTTAGCGCTCTCACTAATAGCTGATTTTTTATTATTTTTTATTTTTATTTTTTATTTTTTTTCTTTGTCAAATTTCAGATTTTAAATTGTAGTTTCCAATTTAACTATAGGTGCAACTGAAATTCTCTTCCGTTTGAAGTCCTCGTACTATTGTTAGAAATATCTAAAAAGTTTAAACTTAATTAAACTTAATTCTGTACAAAACGTTTAGTGCATAAATAGTACTCTATGAGTTTTAATCAATGATCGCCTTTTAGCCTTTAACTAATGTTACCGGTGTCACAGACAATTTCTTTTTGCAGTTTTTATAGTTTAACTTGTAATTTTCAGTTTAACTACAAACACTATCCAAATTTTGTTTTAGTTGAAAATTTAGTAGTATTACCAGACACTTTTAAATAGATGCATATTAATTATAATCGTCTTGTACAAAACGTTTAGTACAAAATACCATCCTATGAGTTAATCAGCCTTTTATTCATCTTATATCTTACGGTCTCACAAATCCCTTCACATTAGTTACGTTTCAATTTATATCACATCAGTTAAAGGTTAAATTTTGAAAATTTTGAAAAAGAGAACTCTATAAGAAAGCTGACAGTTAAAATTTAGAATTCAATTGAACAATCAAGGGGGAATTTAATAGAAACCTAATTTTGAAAATGTATGAATTAGAATATCGAAAACATTTTGATATCGTTTAATTTATAAGAGTTTAAAATAGTTTTTAAATTAGTATTAAAAAAGAAAGATCAGTTATGGGTATCGGACCCGCGTAATCATTTTAACAATGACAATAATGCTGTCTCATACATAAAGTAAAAAATCCCTGTCGGCTGGGCCTATAGGCGGAGGTAGATTTCGAAAAAAGCTCATTTCAAAAAAAAAAAAAAAAAAAATGATTAGAGATTAACCCAGTTTAATAACTTCATTTGGCCGTTTATGAAAAAATTTTAATTTCATTTTTCCGCAAAAACTAGTTTTATCAGAATCATCTTAAGAAAAATTCAGCTCAAATGCCCATTTTGACAACATATTTTGAAATAAATTCTGAATTTATTAAAAAATCGACCAAAACAGTACATTATATAGTTCCTAAATAACAAAAACTGTCGGTTAAATGCATTTGAGAAAAAAATTGAATTTAAAAATGAGTCATAAAATAACCGATTTGTTGTTTGAATACATCCTTAATTCTTTAATAATGATAGCTTCGGAAAATTTTGTGCGAAATATTCACTTTGGCAGCATTTTTAAAAATAATTCTATCTTTATCAAAAAACTGGCCAATGCGCCACAGTATATAGTTCCTAAATAAGAGGATCTGTAAATTGGATGCGTTTGAGAGTGAAAATGGATTTTAAAACGAGTCATAAAAAACGCAATTTGCTATGTGAAAACTTCCTTAAATTTTCAAATCACGAAGATTTCGGGAAATTCTGTTCAAAATACCCTTTTTGGTAGCCTTTTTCGAAATATATTCTGTCTTTATCAAAGCCGATCAATGCATCACATTATATAGTTCCTAAATAAGAGGATCTGTAAATTGGATGCGTTTGAGAACAAAAATGGATTTAAAAACGAGTCAGAAAAAAACGCAATTTCTTATTTGAACACTTCCTTAAATTTTCAGTCACGATGACTTCTGGAAATTCTGTTCAAAATACCCTCTTTGGTCGCCTTTGTGAAATATATTACGTCTTTATCAAAAAACTGACCAATGCATAATATTATATAGTTCCTAAACAAGAGGAATTGTAAATTGGATGCGTTTGAAAACAAAAATAGATTTAAAAACGAGTCAGAAAAAAACGCAATTTCTTATTTGAATACTTCCTTTAATTTTCAGTCCCGATGACTTTGGGAAATTCTGTTCAAAATACCCTTTTTGGTAGCCTTTTTTTAAATATATTCTGTCTTTATCAGAAAATTGACCAATGCATCACTTTATGCAGTTTCGAAATAAGAGGATCTACCATTTGGATGCGTTGAAAATCAAAAATGAATTTACAAATAGAGTCAGAATATAAGCAGTTTGGATTTGAGGGTTTTTTCACCAACTCCTATTTTTGTTTATTTATTTATTTATTTATTTTTTTATTTTTTTATTTATTTTTTTTTTTTTTGTTATACGAATTGGTCCTATGAAAAACTTGTCAATATAAAAGTTGTAGATATTTTTGAGAAGATGTAAAATAAATTTAATCAGATTTGATAGCTTTCTTTCTTTCTAACCGATGACCAGGCCCCTACCTGCCGAGTTACCTCCGCTTAACGGGTTAGATACCTGGTATCGGGGCGGGTGACCGCCTAAATGTCGCGTAGCGGCAAAAAACATGATTCCTTCGCTTCGCGCTTCATCATATCTGCAGTACTTTCTTCTGTATCTAGCATACTTTCTTTTGACGGTTGCTTAACGTTATATCTTGTTGTATGTATTGCAAACGGCAACTCAATTTGGTCTCGTAATTTAGAATCTTGATCAGATGACGAGACCTTCACCTGGCAAGGCACCTCCAGAGATATAATTCACAGGTAAATTGGAGGACTTTGCACCCACGACGGATTTTACATGCACCAGGCGCCATTAGCGTACATGACGGAATTTTAGCCAGCAGATAGCCTGAGTCCTGTAACCAAATGCTTTGAGTAAAATGTTCTGCCAACTTGGACACCGTTGCCCAACCTACTTGGGAGTCTGGAGCCTAATAGTTGATGCGTACTTGTCAAATGAAAATGGTAATTTAGAGGGGAGGGGGGGGGAGAAAAAACAAAAGAAGGGACTTCGCAAATAGACAATTTGCACCGTAATTAATTTTTGAGCTGAACTGAAAGGCAAACTTAACTTTGCAAGGGGATGAGTCCGCCATTCTACCGTACCAAACCGAGTTAAAAAAATTTAAATTAAATTAAATTAAATTTAACTGGCTCCGTGGGCTTTCCCATTGAAGCCGGTCCGGTAGCTCGTACAGAAAGCACATATATAAAGAGAGGCGGTAGTCAAAGAGAAGATATAAAATAATAGAACCATAATAAAAAAGATTTAAAAAAAAGAGAGAAATAATAATTAGAACAGATTTGATGGCTTAAAAATTGACGGAATTATGGATTTTTCTCTTTTTTCACCGCCCTTCTTCTTTTCGCTTTTAATTTTTTTTCATCGGTAAAAGCTGGTCCTATCAAAAACTTGTAAATACAAAAGTTTTAGATAATTTTAAGAACATTTATAAAAAAATTAGTTAGACTTGATATCTTGAAAATTGACGAAGTTATGAATTTTTTTCTCACAAAACCCCTGTTTTTTTCGCCCCTTGTGCCCACTTCTAAATTTATCAAAAATCTGTCATGCATAAAATTTTGGCTCAGTTTTAAGAAGTAATATAAACTTTAAACCGATTCGATATCTACTTTAATTAAGAAGTTATGGCGTTTTTTCGGTTTTTACAAAAACGCCCCCTATTCCGACCCCCTTGTTCCGATTTTGACCATTAACGAACTTAGCCGAGATTTCATTCCCTTTGATTTTATGTACCAGTTTGGTGGAGATTGGTGAAGAATTATAGAAGTTATCGTGACCATAAAAAAGTGAGATATATATATATATAGATAGATAGATAGATAGATAGATAGATATAAACTGGTGCGATAGCAATAGGTAGTATTTCATACGAAATCTACCTAAAAAGGAACCCCTTTTGGATATATAATAGTTCCGCCATTGTAAGAATCAACCGGGGTATCAACACCAAGGAATGGCGTTATTACACCGATATACTTATTGCGCAGTTCATATTAAACTACAAACTATCTTGCGAACATATCCAAAATCTTCTACAACATTTTGAATATACATGAAATGCACTACAAATTTAAATAGTAAACAAAATATTTCTTAGTAAATATATAGTCTTCACATCACAGAAATTACCTCGCAAATTTTAGATAAAGCATTAATTTTAGTTGCTTCTAAAAGCGATAAGACCTACAAATGGAACAAATTAACTTTAAGCTGTTGTTTGTGTTTTATATGACTCAGAGTCCTTCTGTGCAGAGCCTACAGGTACCATTTTCGGGATTATTTCATAATTATGTGTAATATTAGAACTTGACGTTATTACCCTTCCTGGCGTTATTACACCAGAATACCTTATATTTTATAAATGCTAAAATATAAGTGAGTGTTAAATATATAAGTAAAATGAAGTAAAATATGAAAAACCATGTATAAACCTCCTAACAATTTTATGTTTCCTAACCATCTTAATGAATATAATTAAAGATTTAAAAACTAAAATTCGCCTGTTTTTTTCTAAATACGGCCCAATTGAAAATTCAACGTTACAATTTCGAAAATTTTCTTACACGGAAACAGGAATTCATGTTCCTTATTACAAAACTATTCATTAAAAACCTATTTAAATTTTTGAATATGCATTTTCTGTAGTCTTTCTTTGCCCTCAACGCAATGCATTTTTAATTTTTCTACATATATCTTTTCATGAACTATTTTCTTTTTCTTGATATGTAATTGAAAAGATAAGTCAAATCGTATACTAGTTTCAACAAAAAACAAACAACACTTAAAAAAAAGCCATAATTTTATTTATAGAACTTTCATTTTCAGATTCAAGACTTCGTACTTAGTTGCTTTATGTTTGCACAATGCCTTAGATTTGAATTTCAAATTTCTTAGATCCCCTTTTAATATATATATATATATATATATATATATATATATAATATTTCCAATTTTTGTCATCAATTAAAACAGAATAATCATTGTGGAAGTAAATTTATGGAGGAGTGTATGGAGTGTGTTATTTTCTGCATGTGTGTTCGATTTATGGGAAAAAATTAGGTAAAATGCAAAGGTTTGCTAATTCACAGACGAGTTATTGACAAGCCACAACTTCAATATACTTGCGCTATTTGAAGAAATGTAAATATTGATTGCATCATAGATGTAGTTGTACCGCTTTCAATTGTAATGCCATGTGTGCCATAGAACAATAACTGCAGGAAACGCCTGTTTCAAAGATTCTTATTATTTTTATTTCTTTGCAGGAAGACGTCGGCACAGACTATATACAAACATCACAATTACTGGTTATTCAAAAAATGACAGACAGCACAGAAAATGTGATATACAGATAGAATTTTTGGGAACCATGGATAACTATTGTTCTCCAGGCCTGCATGTGTGTTTTCCATCCAAAAAAGCAGTGTACAGTGTTCCTGAAGATAGTATGATTGAACAAAATTTAGACTTTCTCATGAATCCAGCTTTATTGACAGTATGCCCTAACATATCAGTACAATATAATACGATACAGGGTAAATATATACTTATATTTAATCTAAATAATAGGTGTATTATTTTTATTGTACAGCTACAAAATTTTAATTTTTTTTCTACATTTTGTTAATATTTTACATGTTTGAAGTATTTTTTTTTACAATAAACGTATTCATTTACATAGCGTACCACCATTAAAGCCAAATAATAGCATTTTAGTTACAGAAATAAACAGAAATTAACTTATAAAACACTTATGTCTGTGACATTTATGCCATTATTTTTATTTCAGTATATTTATCTAATCATTTAATGTCATTAAAAATGTTTAAGGTATTATAGAATTTTATTAGAAAATAGATGTAATATTTTTCGTTATTGTGCAAAGTTAGTTTCGTTATTGTTTCTATAACTTGAAAAAGAAAAAACATGAAAATTTTCTTGATTTTATATTCGTTAAAATATAATGATGTGTTTAACTTATTAGGATTCACAATAATCTACCAGCAGAAACTATTATTTTAAAATTTATTGCCTTCAGCCAAAATTACACTAATATTTGAAAGTTTAAAATCACTGTTCTACCATTTTATTCTACCAATAAATGCAACTACAGGAAATAAATGAGCAAAACAATTATCACGTATTACACTCTAATCTAGCAATTGAACATAAAACTATATTTGTGTACGTAAGTAAAGTATGTCAATAAAAAATTATGATCATTTTTTATTGAAGAGCAATTTTATTTTATTATTTCTTTCTATTCAAAATTAATACGCAAGTTTTTAATACTTACAATATTTAAGAAGTGCAACAACCGTCGAATTCTACACAAGATTTTGATTTTTGTTTTCCCTCTCAAAGTAGGTAGGACGATTTATAAGCCAGTTTTAGATATTTTTCAATGTCTTCCTTTTAAAAGTACAAGGTAAAGCCCGTCAAATTTTGACGAAAAAAAAATGTTTAAAAAGGAACTATTTCATTGATTTATAATAAATCTACAAAATTAGTTATAATAAAAATGCACCTTATATTGGTAAGTCTAACCCTTAAACAAATCATATTTAACGTAAAGTTAACAAAATACTGTTTCTGTAAAAAGCAATTGTAGAATTGTTAAAAGTAAACTTTAATCGTACATGTAAGCCTTTAAAAATTATAAAGATCTATTATTATGATAAAGTTATCAAATAAAGTTCTTATGCTAGTATTCCAAGATGAAAAAAAGCAAAATTAATTCCACTTTGACTCAGTTATAGAATTTTTTACCCCATGGAATCTAAACTCGGCATCATTTTCACTATATCAAAATTTTCGGTACTTCTAGGTTATCCCGTCGACCAAAAAATTATCGCCAAAATATAAGATTAAATGCCAATAATGGATGATCTTGAATGTCACATTCAATGACATTAAATAAGATTCACGTGTTTAAAATGTCATTAAGTGATTTTAATTTCGTTTTTTTATTTTGAATTTTTATTAATATTCCACTAATTATTTTTTTTCGTTATTTAAAATAAAAATTACGTCAATATGTGTAATTTGGCTATTAGTTTGGCGATTTGTATAATTTGGCGAAATTGGTCGACGGGATAATAGAGAAGTACCAAATTTTCAAATGCACATTTCGCATCTGTATTAACCTTTTCAAAGAAATTGGTATTTTAATTTATCATTATTTATCATCATATTTTATCATTTTGATTCAAAACTCGAAGTCTCAGTATTATTAGCTTAAACAGTTATTAAACTGGTGATATTCTTTTACGGGTAATTCAAATTTTGTAAATGAAATCAAAGTTCACCGGATTTTATAACAGAAGATATTTAATTTTTTTTTTCTTTTTAATGAGAAAATGGCAACGATATAGTAATCAATTTTTTCCCTTTTTTCATTTGCTTTTAATACAAATGGATCACTCCTGTTGCCACAATAAGAAAAGAGTATTAAAAACTACAAAAAAAATTAATATTTCAAAAATAAATTAAGGTACAATTTTCAAATAAATTGCATTTAAAAGTACATTTTTTCCCTATACATGGTGTAAACATTAAAAACGTGCGATGTTCAGAAATCAAAAAATTTGTAGTAGCAAAAATTGCATACCGAAATTTTATTTCAAAGTGTTGCCATTCGCAAAATGACGTATGCGTTACGCACAGATACGTTTGGCCTTTATAATATAGATTGGATGGGGTCGTCGACTTATTCACGATTATGACTTATATGTGAGAAAATTTAGTAGTTTTTTTTTTTTTTTACTTTGTTCTTTACAAAATAAAATTTACAATATTTACTTAAAGAATTAATTGATTAGTTCTGGATTTGTGTGGACATTGAAAGAATAAATTATAAGTTAATATTATTAAGTTAAATAGTTTGTCATTTATTATTATTATTATTATTATTATTAAATTAAGTTTATTATTTTTTTTATTAAATAAAGTTTTATTTTCAGTGTAGTTCATAGTAAGTAATAAAATAAATTTAAATAGATTGATAATCTGGAAATCATACATATTTTTAATTCTTTCAATTTGAATTGAGAAACTAATTTAATTTTTAAATCTCAACATCTCTAAGTTCAGAAAAAGCTGTTTTGTTTAATTTCTTTTCTAATATGAACCATCTTAAATTTTTATTTTTTAATGAATATTTCTTCAGTGTTGGGTAATATTAATAAACTTCTTAAATTACAATAACAATTTTTACATTACAGTGAGAGCAACAATAAAGATTATTTTCTATTTTTTTTGTTTTAGAATGGCCATAGAACACATGATATGTGGTATAAACTTGAAATATCATCTATCTCACTCTTTAATTTTGTCTATTTAAGTAGGCCTAACTAAAATTTTAATATATAATTATAAATATATAATTACTTAAATCAATTTTATCCGATACAATATTTGTAACTTGTTACTTCATTCCCTACATAATGACTCTTAAAACTATACGTCATTTTCAATTTCCCATTTTCTCTTCCAAATATAGAAAATTCAACGAGAAAGGTTAATTAGAAATAGAAGTGGACATTGTTAGTTGAAATTTTAGTACAGAAAGAGAAATCTCTTCGAAATTCACACGGTTCTATATACAGGGTGTTCAGCCAAAAAAACCCTGATTTCAAAATTAAATTTCTCAAAAACAAAGATCGATAGAATAGAATGATAAACAGTTTGCTTATTAGCTAATCTGTAAAAAAAATTGTACAGAATTTTCGAATAGTGAATCTTTTAAAAAGTATTCAGATTGCAAAAGATGCCTGACTTGAAAATTTTCTTGTTTTAGATTGCTTACAGAGAACGAGTTTTTCGTCGAACAGTGAATATTTTAACGATTTTTTGGACTATTTTTTAGACTCTTAAAATTCCAAAAATTGTTAGAATATGGCACTGTACGCCAAAAGCTCGTTCTCTGTAAGCAATCTAAAACAAGAAAAATGTTAAATCAGGCATTCTTTGAACTCAGAACACAATCTTTTCAAAAGATTCACCGTTCGAAACTTCTGTACAACATTTTTACAACTTAGCTAATAAAAAAATCCTTTACCGCATAATTCTATCGATATTTGTTTTTATGAAATTTAATTTTGAAATTAGGCTCTTATTTGCTGGAGTATTTGAAATCTGATACACGGTTCCCACTCTCATCTGTGTCCAATTGCTAATTCCTAAATCGTTAATCATAGTAATATAGTTCCAGATACAAAACTACTTTAAATGAGGTAAATAATTATGTAAAAAAATATTTGGGTCAGTAAAAACATTTCTTAAAAAAATATGAAATTTAAATTTTTATACGGTCCTCCCGGGCCTATGAGTTATATTTAGTAAAATTTTCCTGTTACACTGACAAGTAAGACAAAATAGTCCTGTAATTCTACGAGTAAAATTGACCTAATAATAGCTGTTTAAAGATTGGGTATATATATATATATATATATATATATCCAATATGTAAAACAATCAACAATAAACAATAGAAATTCATGTGAATTGCGCCGAAACGCTGCATTAAAACACATAAATTAAAAATATAATTTCAAATTTATCAATTTAGCAAGAACCAGCACACCCCCCTCACAAAACAAAAATCCCTTAAAATTGAAAATTCAACAATCAAAACACAAAAACAATAGGCTGCCAGCCTCATCAGCGATGGGTTTTATTAGACAAAAGCAGCCGGACACTCGAGTTTACAAAAACAAAATATATTTAAGTGGCAGTGGGTTTCGGCCAGAGCGGTGAATAGCGAAAAATCAGATGTTAAACACCCGATGGCTATAATTCACGCGCCCCCCCCACCGGACCCTACGCCACATTAGTAAACGAATGTCTCACCTGGAACATTGTAAACGATGTCAAAATATGTTCTCTGAATAAAAACCACATCCCCAACTTAGCTGCAATGCCACAACTCAAAACAAATTAAACAGAACAAAGTAGAAACCGTATTCCAAACCAATCCAAAAACAATCCAGGTCTGTTGCCACCCAATGCAGCTCATCATCATAAAACCGTCCTTAAGCAGGCTTTAGGTAATACAAGCCATTTTCAAAAATGTAGAGAATCTGCAAAATCAGAGTACTTTTTTATGAACTTGAGAGGGATATTGTTTTTATAGTGAAGTTTACTTTTAAATTGAAAAAGCTCACTTTGAAATAGATATTTTTCTGAACATATTCTATAAAAACGGAAAATTTGGCTGATTATAATGTTAATGTAGATTCATTTTGAAATATTGGAGGACCAGTGTACGAGCTGATTAACTGTAAAAGAAAAGCTTTTACGCTTATCATAAATAGAAATTTGTATTTTGTTATCAATTAAAATATATCTATTAATCTATTGTTTTTGTATTTTGATTGTTGAATTTTCAATTTTAAGGAATTTTTGTTTTGTGAGAGGGGTGTGCTGGTTCTTGCTAAATTGATAAATTTGAAAGTATATATATATATATATATATATATATATATATATATATATATACATATACAGGGTGATTCATAAAAGATGGGCAGAACTTTAAGGGGTTATAGTACACTTAAAGACAAATAATATTAAATAGGAGACTAAGGGTCCCAGACGTATTCCCAAGGAGTTAGGGGGCATTAAAGTTTAGGGTCCGAAATTTCAAATGATTATAAAAAATGGAAAAATTGGTCGATTCGTTTGCGGTTTTTGCAAAAAATTTTCTTTATGCCAGTATTTTCTTGAAATAAAATTTTAAAGTTCAATTTCAAAAAATGCCGATAGGGGGCGCTTTAGACTTTGGAGTAACAAACAACTATTTTTTAACGTTATTTTTTGTATTTCTTTAAATGATTTCGAAAGCTTAGACTTAAACTTAAATTTTGATCTAAAAATCTGAGTCCTAACGAGTAGTTAAGTAGCGTAAACTGAAATTTGAAATTTGAAACCCTTCTCCCCCCCAGAACAAAATCAATTATTCCCGATCTTTGTGTCGTAGATTAGGCTCTAACTACTGCCGCGTTTTGCTAAAATTTTTCTTTATGTCAGTATTTTCTTGAAAATAAATTTTAAAGAAAAGTTTCAAAAAATTTCGATAGAGGGCGCTTTAGACTTTGGAGTAACGAACAACTATTTTATACCGTTATTTTTTGTGTCTCATTAAATGCTTTCTAAATCTTAGACTTAAATTTTCAGCCCAAAATCTGAATCGCTAGACTTGGTTAAGTTTCTGGGGAGAGGGGTTTGAAATTTCTACTCCTGAGCACAGTTCAGTTTACCATGTCCACACATTATGTGCTGTGATACGAGGTAAAAAGACACAAATTAGGATTATGTTACCAAAGCATATTTATTAACATGTAATTACAATAAATGTTCAAAATTGTGACCACCAGAGGTTATGCACGCAGAACAACGGCGAAGAATGGAACGGCGAACATTCGCGAAAACATCAGGCTTTTCGAGCACTTCCCCTACAGCGGCGGAAAGTCTGGCGACCAGTTCCTCGGGGGATTCAATGGGTGTCTCATACATAAGAGCCTTCAATTGTCCCCAAAAAAAGAAATCGAGGGGTGAAAGATCTGGCGAGCGAGCAGGCCAAGCAACAGGACCACCTCGACCAATCCATCTGTTCGGAAATGTGATGTCCAGATAGTTGCGGACGTCTCGTACGTAATGGGCTGGAGCTCCATCGTGCTGGAACCACATGACCCGCCGGATGCGTGGAGGAACAACGTTTAACAGGTCTGGCAGTACATGTTGCAGAAATGTGAGGTATGTTTTACCGTTGAGGCGTTCAGGAAGAAGGTACGGTCCGATTAGGTGGTCTTCGAGGATTCCTGCCCAAACATTGATGGAAAAGTGTCTCTGATGAGCATGTGGATACGTAGCATGTGGTTTGACATCCGCCCATACATGTGCATTGTGTGTGTTAAATGTACCTTCACGTGTGAAGGTACATTCATCGGTGAAAAGCACAGTTCGTCCAAAATGTGGATTTTGCGCGTTCTGCTGCAGAAACCAGCTGGCGAATTCAATACGATTTGGATAATCCCCTGGAGACAGTTTCTGGACTCGTTGCACATGAAATGGGAGCAAATGTTCATCCTTCAGTACCCTCCAAGTCATGGACTGTGAGGTATCCACCTGCCTAGCCACTGTTCGTGTACTTGTACTTGGCTGCGCCGCTACTACATCCAGAATGGCTTCTGCAACAACTACTGATTCGTCCTTTTTTACACGACCTGCATTCGACCGGGAAGCGAGAAATGATCCCGTCTCACACAACTGTCTGTGCAAGCGCTCGAAAGTTTTGCGGTTAGGCAACCGCCTGTTGGGAAATCGCTCTCCGTACATTCGTTGTGCCTCTGCACCATTTCCATCTGCCGCTCCATAAATTAAATGCATCTCAGCCTTTTCCTTATTCGTGAAGGGCACCATCTTCCGATTCATTACTACAGCGACTTACACTTGACTCACCGTTCAGTGGTTTTTATGCCTGAATCGTGCCGAAATTTTGCATACGTGTTCTTCTTCTTCCCCATTTGACATTTGCATACTTTCTGTCTCCTTCTTCACCCGGTGACTAGCGTCAGGAATGGAGCTTTAACGTTTGCATGAGCGACGTTTCCAACTGTGCCAGTGCCTTTATGAGTGAATTCCGACTATGCAGTCCTTAACGAAAGTTGTATTTTTGCCTCGTATCACAGCACAGAATCGTTGGGCATGGTTAAGTAGTGCAAACTGAACTATGTTCAGAAGTTGAAATTTGAACCCCCTCCCCTCGCTACTGAACCACGCTCAGCGATTCAGATTTTGAGCTGAAAATTTAAGTTTAAGTCTAAGCTTTAGAAAGCATTTAATGAGACACAAAAAATAACGGTATAAAATAGTTGTTCGTTACTCCAAAGTCTAAAGCGCCCTCTATCGGAATTTTTTGAAACTTTTCTTTAAAATTTATTTTCAAGAAAATTCTGACATAAAGAATAATTTTAGCAAAACGCGGCAGTAGTTAGAGCCTATTCTACGACACAAAGATCGGGAATAACTGATTTTTGTTCTGGGGGGGGGAGAAGGGTTTCAAATTTCAAATTTCAGTTTACGCTACTTAACTACTCGTTAGGACTCAGATTTTTAGATCAAAATTTAAGTTTAAGTCTAAGCTTTCGAAATCATTTAAAGAAATACAAAAAATAACGTTAAAAAATAGTTGTTTGTTACTCCAAAGTCTAAAGCGCCCCCTATCGGCATTTTTTGAAATTGAACTTTAAAATTTTATTTCAAGAAAATACTGGCATAAAGAAAATTTTTTGCAAAAACCGCAAACGAATCGACCAATTTTTCCATTTTTTATAATCATTTGAAATTTCGGACCCTAAACTTTAATGCCCCCTATCTCCTTGGGAATACGTCTTGGACCCTTAGTCTCCTGTTTAATATTATTTGTCTTTAAGTGTACTATAACCCCTTAAAGTTCTGCCCATCTTTTATGAATCACCCTGTATATATATATATATATATATATACCGGGTGTCCAGTAAATAACTGACCCATTTTGAACTTAAATAACAAATAAACGATTTGAGATAATAATGCGCGGTTTGCGGTATTGTTATTAGAAAATCAATAAATTTTTAAACATGTACTTTGTTAATATTGTTCAAATTTAGGAAAAAATATAGCGCTAGCGGTAACAGGCTGTTTGAATACAGACATGACTCTGATTTTCAAAAATATGAGATTTTCGGCGGAATCTGAATCTATATGTTGTCGAATCTGAATCTATATGTTGAATCGACTCTCGAATCAGCTTCAGAAATAGGGTACGTTGGTTGGAAAGTGATTTAAAATAATATTTGTGATTGAACCATCTGTATTATATTTCCCCTCCTCAGTCTTGAGACTGAGATATTATTTTAAATATTATTATATTACATTAACAAAGTGCATATTTTAAAATTTATTTATATTCTAATAACAACACAGCAAGCCGCGCATTTTTATCTGAAACAGTTTTTTTGTTACTTACATTCAAAATGGGTCAGTCATTTACTGGACACCCGGTATATATATATATATATATGTATGTATATATATATTTAGTGCAATTAAGGATTCATTCACAAATTTAGTAGAAGTATAATTTCGTCGGACACATTACAAAGATATTGGAAATAAACTTAAAATTTGAATATAAATTTAAGATGTTTAATCAATCTGATATATTAATGCAAAATATACAGTTTGTAATAAACATATACGAAGTAAAAAAATGGAATACTTGTTAAATAAATGATGATAATTAGCAGCTTCCATTCTTTACAAAATGATACATATTTTTAAATGTTATTAAATTACACTAGCCTGCAAAAGTTGGATTATGTCATGTTCTTTTAATGCTTTATAATTAATTTTTATGTGCTTTTTACCGCTGAATCCGAAAATCATCTCCTTTTTTAACCATCATGACAGTGTTTTTTAGAAAATTGCAAATTTCAAAATAAAAAAGTTAAAAGTTAAAATTAAACCTCCTACCTCACCTCATCCAAACCCTCAGCTGTTTAGCTGTACAAAACTCAGTGTGAGCCAAAAAAAAAAAAAAAAAGAATAAATATTTGAATTAAATTAAATTAAATTAAGTAAAAAAAGTTTTAAATCCGTTTTATGGAATATATTTTTTTAGTTCCGGATAAATCTTTTTGTAATACAATATTTTCCAAACATCTCCAAAAAAATCTTTCTTAGCCAATTGCTATATAATTATCAATTGAATGGTAAGCAAAACAACAAAATTCTTTTTCTTTTAGACAGTTAAATATTGATTAAATATTAATTAATCTATTTGGATAGCTAGTGATAATGTTGTTAACGTAAAAGTAATTTTTTTCTAAAAACTGATAACAAGGTTTAAATGCAAGGTTTATTCTTTATGTTACTTTATTTATGTAACATTAATCTTTTTCAATTTTTTTTTAAGTTTATGTACTTTACCAAATTATTGGCACATTCATAGACAAGGTTTAATCTTCTTATTTCTCCATTTAATCTTAGAAATTATGAGTCGATTATTATTATTATTATTATTAATGGAAAAAATATATTTATTATATTATTTAAATAGATGATGAACTCATTTTCTAAACATTGTAATTCTTTTAATGTCACATGAGTATAATCGACAAAATATGCAAAGCAATATGCCTCATTTCCCCCTTTCAGTTATCTTTGTATACGAAAACTTCCCCTCGTTATATTTTAGGCTAAGTATGTATTTTCTCAAAATAGAAATTTCCTTTTAAGTTTATTGACGCTAAGTCACAAAGACACCCCGCTGACACCATAATAAAAATTTTGTTTTATTTAAAGAACACAATAGCTCTTCTGGTTCTTTTTGATGCAGTAAAATCGCTGTTTGGTACACACTAACTTTTGAAAAGCATTTCTGGTATTCTAACAAAATATTTAATTTTTTTCCGCCAGAGAAAATAACTTGTGAATTTCTATACGCATTTTATCAATATTCTTGTGATTGGTTTAAGATAAACATTCTTTTTTATTTATTAGGAATATTTTGGACGGGAAAAAAACTTACATTCGGGTTTAATTTTAAAAGCGAAATTCGTAATACGTATTTTACTAATATTCTTGTGACTGGTTTAAGATAAACATTCTTTTTTATTTGTTAAGAATATTTTGTAAAAAAAAAAAAAAAAAAAAACTTACATTCGGTTTTAATTTTAAAAGCGAAATTTTTATATAAAACATTAATCAACATCAAACAAATTTCAAAGTGTAATGATTTATACTTTAAAATTGCTCTCCTGGAAAGTGTAGTTTATGTTTAATTCGAAATTCACTTTATACTCATAATAATAATAATAATAATAATAATAATAATAATAATAATAATAATAATAATAATAATAAATAAATAAATAAATAAATGCTTATACAATTTGATAATAGCATCTAAATTTCATAGATGCACACGGATATGCACTTTTCTAAAAGATATCCTCAGTACTTAAAATAGGTTTTATAGCAGAAAAATATATAAATTGTGCAAGTAACTGTGACCAAGATCTCCAAACTAAAAAGAAATAAAATGACGAAAAAATTAATTTTTCTGTTAAACCCTTAATTAACACGACGTGCCTACGTATATTTAATAACCGTTATCACATTGCTAACTAAGCGTAAAACAAACAGAGTGAAAAAATGTCCAAGCCGGGGATCGAACCCGGAGTTTTTGGAATTGCACTCCAAGTGCTTTACCATTTAAGCTACGAGGACGATAGCCAGCTTGTAATTTCTCATTTCACACACTGTTGGTATGACTACAACTGCAGTAAAAGATGGAAAAGTCTATATGAGTATACAAACCTGTGGCTTAACATGAAACACAAATAAACCCAGCATATGTGAATGCATATTTAATTATAATATTTCAATATATATTTCAATACAATATTTCAATTAATTATCAACGGTTAAATTATACTTGAAATTATTGAATATTTAATAAGTACTTATTAAATATTCAATAATTTTAAGTATAATTTTACTGCTCATAATTAAATGAAATATTAATTAAAAATGTGTCCAAGTATGTCATGAACTATCTATATACTAATAAAAGAACAAAACGCTCTGTCTGTGTGTGTGTCTGTGTGTGTGTCTGCGATGGCTAGCAAAATCTACAGCACGTACAAAGTTCAAAATTTTTTTGAGAGTAGCCCAATATCTCTCCTGATGCACCTGAGCTTCAGAATTTCAAAATTCCAATTATTAACTGAGTAATTAATTAAAATCAAGAGGTCACTCTCATAAAAAATCATCTTTTTCCCAATTTTTTTCTCTTTCATTTGTTTATGGTTGGTTGGTTGTGTAAAAATTTTCGCAGAAGTAATAAGAAAGCTGAGACAGAATTAAAGAAACCCATGGAGGAATAAGATAAGTGGAGGTGAAGTAAGCTCAACAAAGGTTTGCGATATGAAACCATTTATCGCTCAAATTTAATGTGGCAAACAAAAGGACGTGGAAGAGATTTTGTATTATAAGACGAATTGAAAGAAATGAATTACAGTTGAAGCATATTTCAAGAGGAAATAGCAAATTTTTAAAATGGTCTTCGTTCTATTATTATTTATTAGAATAAATATTCGCTTTTAAAATGAAGGAAATTGGAAAATTAGCAATAATTAAATATCAAATTAAAATTAAATAAGATATTGAAAACATTTGATACGAATTAAAAATTGTATAACTAAAAGTTTCCTTCATTAATGTTATTTTCAGTACTTTATAACGTAGATGAAAAATGTTTATGACTTAATAATTGCATGTAAATAAATATTTAAAATATAATGATGAAAACATTCTTTTAAAATCATGTATGAAAACTTAAGTAATAAATATTAATCTAAAATATAAATTTCTGACTGCAGACGATTTTAATGTACTAACAAAATAATGTTATATTTTCAAGCAAAACGTTAAAATAATTTTCTATATTGATATTTAAAACACATATGATAAAACAATTAATAAATTTTTCCCGGTGAAGCGATTAATTAGTTCTTTTTTTTAAAAACGAGAGAAAAAAAATTACAGGTTTAAACCTGTTTCAATTGATAGCGAAATTTTAAAATGGAGGGCCAAAATCACAGTCCCATGAAATCCAAACACCTCATTGGTCATTGAGCCGCGTCCTTTTCAGGGAACAATCTCTTAGCAGTTGGGTAAATGTTGTCATACTCCTTTTTCCGAGAAAAAATCGTAGCGGCAGTTTTGAAGTAAATCTTATCTCTTTTCATTTATAATCTAAATTTTTCACTCTCATTTTATAAAATGGCATCAAAATATCTTAATTGAGTTAATTTCGATGGTTTATTTTAAATAAGAACAGACGGTAACAATCGCTTAAAAAATACTTTCCCCCTCACCTTTTTCAAATGGAGAAACAAGTTCGTGATTTTCACCCTTACCACACGACCAATGGGGTGGCTGGATTTCACTTGACTGTGATTTTGGCCCTTCATTTTAAAATTTCGCCAATTGATAGGCGTGTCAAAGCACGTGCTTTTGTTGGTACTTAATTGGACTTAATGTAGGGTTACATCTTAAGCATCATCTCCAGAGATAATACCTCCACTCTATGAATTTCTTTTTACTCTATAAAAGAAACCAATTTGAGATTTTGACATTTCAAAAGTGACTGTTTTTTTCCCAAAGACCTTTAAAATTCATAGACTGGCAAAATGTCAGTTTAACTTAGGATTTTTGAACATAGCTATTACGTCAGATCGTTGGTACTTCGTACATTAGAATATATTTGTGGTTGGCTATGTTGCAGTTAATATATGTAATGTATATATGAGGCTTTTTAGCAGTTTTTTTAAATCATTGATTAAATTTGAATGCATTTATTTAAGTTAAAATTTTATTAAGACTTTAATTTGTTTTTAAAACAAAAATGAAATGGCTCTTTGACGTACAATTGTTCGAATAGGCAGATGATTCATACACAGTAATAAATTATCAAATAGCAAAATAAATTATATATAAAAAATAGTCACTAAAAGAATAGTAGCAAAACATAATGTTTAGGCGTATTAACACATAACTCGATCCCAACCAGAAAAAAACAGACTATACTCCGATCCAAGCAAGACAAAAATTTCATGAGCATAAACGCGACCCGAACCTAAAAATTCCATTTGAAAAAAAAAAAAAAAAAACTATGGATTTGATATTTGACCCGAATCAAATCTGAATCCCACAAAAATATTCAAATGAAGCATACCCCAATCCGATCAAGGAAAAATAATGTTCGTGTATATGCAACCCGACCCGAACCTAAAATTTTTCTCTGAAAAAACCCAAAAAATGACCAGAATGAAACCTGAAATCAATAAAAATATTCCAAAGAACTATAACCTGATAAGAGCAAGACAAAAAAACTTCCATGAACATAAACCTGACTCGAACCTAAAAAATTCCATTTGAAAAAAAAGCCTGAAGTTTTATGCAAACTACATCTGAATCCGATCAAAATATTCGAAAGAACCATAACCGGATTCGAATAAGAGAAAATAATTTTCGTGGACATGAAACCGATCGGAACCTAAAATTCCATTTGAAAAAAATACCTGAAATTTGAATCGACAAAAATATTCCACAGAACCATACCCGGACCTGAACAAGACAAAAAAATTTCCATGAACATGAACCCAATACGAACCTAAAAAATGAACTAAATCTGAATTTGACAAAAATATTCCAGAGAAGCATATCCTTATTCGAACAATGCAGAATAATTTCCGTTGATGCGCAACCCAACCTGAACCTAAAAATTCCATTAAAAAGCCGAAATCTGAATTGAACGACATCTGAACCCGAAAAAAATATTCCAAAGAACCAAAACCCGATCCGAGCAAGACAAAATAATTTCCCTGGACATGAATCCCACCAGAACCTTAAAAATCAATTTAAAAAAAATACCTGAAATCTGAATCGAACCAAATCTGAATCCGACGAAAATAGTCCAAATAACTATAACCAGATATGAACAAGACAATATAATTTCCATGGACATAATCCCCATTCCAAACCAAAAAATTTGTAAAAAAAAGAAAAAAAAATCCCGAAATTTGAACCAAACTTAATCTGAACCTAACAAAAATATTTCAGTGAAGTATAACCTCATTGGAACTAGGTAAAATAATTTCCATATAAGTACAACCCGACCCGAACTTAAAAATCCCATTTGAAGGGAAAAAAAACCCCACGAAATCTGAATTGAACCGAATCTAAACTGAACACAAATATTCCAAACAATCATAACCGTATCCGAAGAAGACAAAATAATTTCCATGAACATGAATCCAATCCGAACCTAAAATTCGGATGTTCTACAAAACATAACGCGCTCCGTAGCGGTGGAAAGTGAAACTAAGTACTTAGCGCGAGATGGTTAAAATATTTCGTTTATAGTTAATGTTAAATTAGAACTTGGTTACGGTTAGATAGCAGTTAGGTTGCAATTACGTTCCGGTGACCCTTTTGTTATTTTATTTTCCGGTTAAGTTACAGTTAGGTCATGGTTAAGTTACAGTTAGGTTAAGGTTAAGTTGCGGTTAGGTTGTGGTTAGATTATGGGTAGGTTGTGATTAGGTGACGGCCAAGTTACATTTATGGTATATTTAACTTGCAGTTAGGTTACTGTTAAGATACAGCTAAGTTACAGACAAGTTATGATTCCGATACAATTAGGTTACGGTTAGGATTTTGTTCATAGAATGAACATTACGCATGTTTGATAAAAAAATATACACCTATTTTTGTAAAATGGCTCTGAATTTATAATATTATATACTAACCTTTTAGCGAATCATCGAGAATCGATTTCATTCACGGTATAGTCAGATTTAAGAGTGATATATAATTAGTTTGAAATTCAAAATATTTCACTTGGGATATCTATGTGAAAAAAGTATTTAGTTAAGTCACTTAACAGTAATTTTAAGGATAAATATCAACACGAAATCATTGGACACATATTCCCTCCTGCGTTTCCCATTGCAGTCATTTTAGGTATTTTTGCAGCTAAATATTAGTTTTTTTAAAAAACCAATTTTTGACACAGTCAGGGGGCACGTATTTAATATAGTGTACACTGTAAAAAATTTGACCCTTTTGCTGTATCATCACTCCCCCGCTTTTATAGAATATATCTCTTTTGACCTATGACAATGCTCCAAAATAGGCTGAAGTAATCATTTTCTATAAAAGCGGTGGAGTGACGATGCAGCAAAAGGGTCAAATTCTTAACAGTGTATTAACACATATTTTGAGTTGAAGATAAAATCATAAAAATTTCAAGTTCGTTTAACATTATTATAACGGACCCGGGCAACGCCGGGCGGGTCAGCTAGTTTGAAATATAGGACGTACGTAAGTACATCCTCATTTTAAGCTCAGACTGCAATGTTCTAAGCATCAATAGTTTTGCTTCAGTAATGGATATTGTGATTGGTTTTACCCGAACTTTATAACAATGACTGAAGTTTTAACATCCAATAAGTGCTGTTACGTATTGAAAAAAACTCACTAGTTTTCCCGCTACTTCATATGCGTGTAATGGTTATTTACTTTAAACTTTGTTTCTATAATATAAATAATTCTTTATTCTATCTCCTAATAACATAATAATTCACATGTAAATACCAATAATGACATACACAGCTTTAGGTGAAATTTAATATATCTGATAGTCTGATTGTTAACATTAAATGAATATAATGCTTAAAGTGGCAATGGCAAAAATATACACATGACAGTTGCAACTGGTCTGCAGGAAAATTCCATGTAGTTATACACTTTTTTTCTACTAGACAAAAGTGCAGTCTGGTGTGATTGATCTTTTTTACTATTTAAAATAAAGTTTCTATATTTCAAACAATTACTGTAGCTGACTAACGAAAAAGTTACGAGAACATTCTAATGGTGTTACTCTCTTTCTAATAAAATGGATGTGCGTCTGTGAAATATGTCTATAATGTACAATTCTGTACAATCTTTTTTGCAAAGAATATTTGTTATTCATTTACAATGACACACAAAATATTTTATTATACAATAATATACGGGGAACGTTGCTCGGCGCACATTTTAATTGTGCTAAACTATGTAACATTTTATGAAATTGATATACTACTGAGGTTTGCTACAAGTTACTTCCTGTAAAATAGAAAGCAGATTGGATTTACAGGGACACACAAAAGATTTCGGCTACAATACTGTATTCGAATTACTGCATACTATTACACCAAGATCTGAATATTTTTTAAACTTTGTTATTGTTCAAACGCACCTCATTTGCTACGCTTGACGTTCAATTTTTGACTTGTTATAATATTTTGAGAATGTCCTCTGTCTGTTAAGTCTAAGCGACTGGTAGCCCTGATTTGTTTTGCCTGAAATTGTATTTTTTTTGTATGGAATTAGTCGAAGTAAATTTACATTGCATTTAAAAATAAATTTCAAGTTACTTATTATTTGAAACTGGTATTCGAAAAAAAATTAAGTTTATCCCACGACTTTTTTAAACAGAAATCGATTACTGGAAGCTTAAAATATTTGAATTAAAGACCATTCCGCTCAGTAGTTTTTTGAGTTATGCTTTAAAATTTACGTACATTGCAATCTGTTTTTCAACAATTAAAAATAAATTTAATATTAGGCGTCCAAACATTAATACTATATAATTTCCAAATTACTGACTTCTTGTTTGCTATCCAAATACATAATTTACAGAAAAATCTGATTATGATGTGAAAATCAGATGTTAGTACATACATTTTAATTTGTTGCAATTGAGATATATATATATAGAGAGAGAGAACGAGAGAGAATATCCTTTAACAAAAATAAATGTCCAGAGTTAATTACCAGAGGTTATTACTAATAGATTGATAATATCTATCATAATTTTATATGATGACTTGCAGCAGAATTAACAGTTTGTGCATATTTTTTAACTACGACTGTACAATATTTTTTACTAAAATAATTAAAATCAAATGAATTAAAATTTCGATGGAATGTAACAAAATAACATTTTCAACTTGAAATATTTCCAAATTAAATCTCTTTTTTTTTTTCAATTTTTATCTTGTGAAAATAAAGTTATGTAACACTAAGAATAATAGACGAAATTCCGCGAAAAGGTTTTTGCCCATAATGTTTTGTGTTATTTCCCAGAAAATAAAATGTAATGTCCAAATGTATTTCCGTTTAGATAAAAGCAACAAAATAGCAAATGTGTGAACAAAGTGAGATAGAAGTGTTTCCTGGTTATCTAATATAACTGGATTAACCCTTCCTATAGAGCAAATTTGTTTTTCTATAGAACCTCTTATGACGATTATATCAATTGCGTTCATGTATGTATTAAAATATATTTTACAGAATATTGTCATTTATATATATTTTGAACAGAAAATTTACTATCATAAAGTTAACACGTGATAAATATGTACACATTGAATAATAATAGAATTAATTTTCATAACAAACTGAATGTAGAGAGTTCTCATGTATTTATTTAAAATACAATAAATTAAAACTAAACTCTGTGGCATTACAATTCATGGAGGATCAGCCCCGACAGTACCCATCCCTGTTTACTAGATTCTGGGCCCGGAGTTGCTGTGCAGCATATGTCCTGGTTAGGTGGCCAGCCTAACACGAAACCCTTAGTGTTTAGTTCCCAAGCAAACTTGGTTGGATCAGGAGGGATGATTATGACCATTTTTTGCATTTTCTATATTGTTATTTTTTTTTTACTTTTTTTTCTGTTTGAAAAAGTGGTGTACATAGAAAGTAACTTTGACCCTTTACGAACACCTCCAAAATGTTTTAATTCTCATAGCCCTCCTTTTTATTAAGTTAGAAAGATGGTTATAATTACCCCGTCAAAAGCTCACAATCACAAAAGTTTAAAGAAATCAAGACCACTAGTGGGAACAATATGGCCACTATATTTCTTCTTTATACATGCCTACATGCATTTATTTGGTGTATTTTAGACTATCAGAACATCAAAGTGAAAAACCTGTTTATAAAAATTTCGGTAGACTTTGTTTAAATTGCTATTTAGATGTCAAAAATGCTTCAGACTATTGATAAAGAATAACTAAAATTGAAAATGCATTATGAGGTTAATATCTAAGTGTGAAATTTTTTTTCACCATACACAGTTTTCTTCATTATGGCGGTGGTCACAATTTCCCCCTGGTAATAATTACCGATCTGAATCTTGTCATTTTATCGAGCCCAAAGGGATGAAGGGCTGAATACACCGTGCCCAGTCGGGAGTTAATTCACGACCTGAAACGCCGCAGTCCGATGGTATGACCACTAAGTCTGCGGGCTTCATTTAAAACACACAGGGTGGCCAAAAAGAATCCTTTGTAAAGAACTGCATTGAAAACACAAGCAAAGCAGGTGGAAACAAACTACTTTTTTACATGTTTAGGTTAAAAATTCTTCTTTGTAATTTGCTTCCATACTTTGTAAGTGCACAAGTTTATAAATCAGAGGTTAGGGAATTTTCCAGGATAGTTACCAGTATTTTCTTACTGAAAAAGAAAACTAAGTGATAAAGCAACAATTTTACCTTATTTAAAGAGAGATTTTGTATGAGAAAATAGTGGTTCCGGAGAAGTTTCTGGTTTAGCAAAATTCCAGGAGGCGTACAAAACCTGAAAAATATTCTAGTATATTGTAAGTACTTAGTATATTGTAAGATAATAAATTTGTGATAAGTAAACATGCATGATTTTACAAAAAATATCTTTGTAAGAATGTTATTAGTTGGAATCTCTATTGATAGATAAAGTATATAATAAATATTTAGGGAAGAGTTCCATATCGGTATCATCGATAACTTAAGCAACATGTTTTTCCAGATCTTTTCGAAAAGTTAGCAGATTTCACACAAAATAAGATACATATCGCTGCATTTTTGTCTTTGTTTCCCACAAAATTATTATAATCCATCCGGGTGTAGTAGGATGAAGCATCCTATTTGTGGCTCAATTGCTGGTTTGGAACCCTATGTTTCTATTTAGATTTTTATCCTTGTTGCATGCCTGATTTGTCATATCATTTTGTAAACTTCTTTTGAATCACCCGGTACATTGTATTACCATGTTTAATAATATGATTGCTTCATCGCTCACATTGTTTATTTTATAATTTGTTGGAAAACTTTTGTTTGTTTTACCTTTTTTCACTTTATTTTTCATAATCGCACAAATTTTATGTTATATTTTAATCTCAAATCTATATTTTTTATTTTCAACAAAAATCTAAATGATTTCCTAGAGATGTCTGTACAAAGGTCTACCCAGGAGTGTCATCTCGAAGATGTTACTGCTCAAGATATTTTTAAATTAGCTTTCCACGGAGAGCCTGTATTTGTTATTTTAATTTTGGGGAAAATTTGGGATGACTTGGAGTCTCGAGGAGGAATATGGGAACCCCTGTTTTATATGGATTATTTTTTGTAATGTAAAATGTGTCTTATTTCGAAAAATATTCTTTTCCTTTATGATTCCGCTTTGAACAAGTTTTACTCCAGTCCTTGTATGAGAATTCAATCCATGTAGGAAAAGAGACTTCTAGACATTTTTCCTGGGAACTGGGATCTCTGCCGCACATCCCCCCGCACATAAATTTGGAATCATTAGCGGGACATTTCCTCATGGCAGCAACGGGTGAAAAAATTTGTTTATCAATTAGTTAAGAAAAAAATGTATTTCTGAATTCATTAAAAATAACTTACTAAAAGCTATAAGAAAATCTGAATAATATCAATAAAAATAGTAAAACTAACTAGCATCATCATAAAATTTTAATTTTGTCTCAGTGACAATCTTCCTGCATGCTACTGGAACGTGTCTATCGGAACATGGAGGAAAAACAACAAATAAATAGTTATACTTTTAATGAATATCTGAAAAAAATTTGTGTCAATATTTAATTTAAAAAAATAGTGAAACGCATGAAACGAAATTTTTTGTTGTTAGCGAACATTGAAAACATAATGCAAATAGAAATACATAAAATGCGTAGCAAATTTTAATTTGCAAGAAAAAAAATAATACGAAGATATTTTAATATTTTTTATTTATTCTGATATTTCGTCAGTTTGGAAATATTTTTAAATTATATCTTTTTATCGGCCACATAAGTATTTCAGCGGCATCTTTTAGAAAAGCGCAACGTTGTCAGAAATTTTCTTTGTCGTATAAATCAATAAAAGAACCCATTTTTTACATTCATTACAAATAAAATGTAAGTATTTGGACATCAGAAGTGTTGCATTTTGTTTGATATTTATTTAATGTAGGTTATAATAATTTTTATGTTTGAATAAATACAAACTGGAAGATGCTTCAGAATTTCAGAATAGAAATGCACAATATTCTTAGATAAAAGTAAACACATTTATTCTTACATGTATATGTGTGTGTGTGTACACATACCTAATAACAATATTTGATTATATAATACTTAAAGAGCTATTTCTATAAGAATTACACTGGTGTCCAAAAGTTAAGCTTAATTGGTAATTAAGTAAGTAATGAAAGAAATATAAATCGAAATGTGGTGAAACTCCAGGTGTGTAAACGAAATAGTACGCGTCCTACATTTTTGCGAAGAATTTTCCCCGAAATCGAACAGGGCACCGTCAACAAATTGAAAAAGAACGAAGATCTTTTGGATAACCCTGTCAAAACTAATGTAGCAAAAGCGTTCAAACTGCACATTATGATTAATTGGCTTATTATAATGTACTGTGTTAATTTTTACAAGGATAGCATGTATACTCGTAGAGAAATTAAGGTTTTTATAAAAACAGTCCTAAGTTTTTTGCTTATAATTTGCAGAGTTCTTAATATAAAATAATGTTCTTTTTTGAAAAAATGACAAACATCATTGTACACCATACCCTGTCATCAGAATTAAAAAATAATAAAATTTGTATGACAAATGAGCAGGTTTACTAAATAATTTTTTTACTGCGCATGCGTGAACGCTATTAAAATTTCATTTGCATATTATGTTAGTTAAATATATAGAGCAACTTTTGTGAAAGTCTCAAAAACATAGCTTAAAAATTCTGAAAATTATCGTTGATAGAATGAGATCAAAATCCTTTATTCCCTAAAGGAAGCAAAAAGATGAGGGGCTGAGTCCATATTCCATTGTTTAGTGCCTACACAATATTGCACGTACAACTATATTTGGATAAAACCCCTGATTATTTTTGCCTCCTTTTAGGAATAAAGGATTTTGAGTTGATTCTATAGACGATCATTTTCAGGATTTTCAAGCTAAGTTTTTGAAACTTTTACAGAAGTTGCTCTATACATTTAGCTAACACAATATGCAAATGAAATGTTGATATCGTTGACGCATGTGTAATAAAAAATTATTTACTAAACCTACTCATTTTTCATACAATTTTTATTATTTTTAAATTCTGATGACAGGGTATTGTGTACAATGATGTTTGTCATATTTTCAGAAAAGAACATTATTTTATATTAAGAACTCTGCAAGTTATAAGCAAAAAACTTGGAAAAATTTATGATTATTTTTATAAAAACCTTAATTTCTCTACGAGTATACATGCTATCCTTATAAAAATAAACACAGTACATTACAATAAGCCACTTAATCATAATGTGCAGTTTGAACGCATTTGTTAAATTAGTTTTGACAGGGTTCCGAAAGGTCTTCGTTCTTTTTCAATTTGTTGACGGTCCCCCTGTTCAATTTCGGGGAAAACTCTTCGCGAAAATATATGACGCGTACTCTTTTGTTTACACACCTGGAGTTTCATCACATTTCGATTTATATTTCTTTCATTACTTACTTAATTACCAAATATGCTTAACTTTTGGACACCAATGTATATTAAATTCTTATAGAATTGTGAGGGAGTGACCTTTGCATAAAGGCATTCTAGTATTTCTGAGATCGTGACGTCAATAATTTAACATGTGTAAGAGTGAAAACGACATCTATCCTCTCTTTTACTTTAATTTTCTAGAGCGTGTGTGCCTCTTTCGGATTCTACAGTTAGGTCGCGGTTAGTAGTAATATGTAAATTTGAAGTATCTCAGTTTGCAGCATATAAAAGCTTGGAGTTTGAGTGTGTGTGGAGTGTCTCTGGCGGCATTAGCCAGGTAGCAGAGTGTCTCTGGCGACGTTAGCCAGCAGAGTGTGTCTAGCGATATTAGCCAGCGAAGTGTGTCTCTAGCGGCGATTTCCCGCTGGTGTCTAGCAGAGTGTGTCTATCTGCGTTGATTGATTCAGAGCAAGCGATATTGAGTGTTAGCGAGCCTCCAGTAAGTTGCTAAGGAGTTTTGGAATTTGACTCGAGAAGTTGACCAATGGTAAGAATTTAATAGTAATTACGTTGATCATCTCAAAGTTAATAAAGAAATATATACAGCCACGGGCTGTCTAATAAGATTTTATCTAGCAGCTTAGCCGGAAGATAGCTGAGAAGTAATCAGAGGTGCCCCGATTGAGCTAGTTCCGGAGCTGTGAGTATGAGTTTAATCTTTTAGTAGTGTTCTCAGTTGCGAAAATTACAGACTTGCTCCACTCCCCTTGAGCCCTTATCGTTTTTAATAAACTGTGTTTTTATCTTATGCACTTAGTTATGTCTGCATTTAACACCCAGTACGAGCAACCAACCGTTACAGAATAATATTATTCTATAAGAATTTCTATAAAGAGCTATTTCTAAACTACTTTCGTGTTCAAAATATTTTCGTATTATAATAATTTTTTATAACTTTCCAACACAGTTGAAAAGTGCTTATGCATTCGGTTTGTCTGTCCGTCAATCCGTCTGACCGTTTGGCCGTCTGACCTTCTGGCTCTCTGTCCACGCTTTAACTTCCGTAAATATATTCGGATTTTTATTCAATTGATAAAGCTTATTTAGAGTCACCAAAGCATGTTTGGTATGCATTGTGAACGATTAATGGTTCATTTATAAGGACACTAAAAAAAATTCGACTTCATTATGGTAAATAGGGAAAATCGTTTGGAAAGTATTTTAATGACATTAGGCTATTTCAAATGCATTGAAACTTATATAAATCACTGAATTTCACTACGATCAAGTTAAAACAGAGCATTTATAGCATTTTTATTAATTTACAAGGCCACACAAAAAAAATCGGTTACAGTACTGCCTTTGCTAATTAACTGCTGGAGATGGATAAATGTTTATCTATTTTTCCATCTTCCATCTAAAATTCAGTTTCTTTTACATTATTAAATTATTCAAAAACAACAACAAATATAATAAATTAAATCAAGATATGTTTATTATATATTATTACGTACTGTATTATATATTATTACGTACGTAATGTTGTTTGTTACGTTTGTTAATGTCCTTTTCATATTTAAAAAAATATTTTAAATTGAAATTAATTTTTAAAGAAATTAACTTAAAGTTTTGGTTTTATATTAGTTTAATTAATTTACAATAGTTAATGTAAGAAATATTGTATTTTCATTCATTAATATGCATGAATAATTACAATCATATTAAGTTGGATGAGTTAAGTTGGATACTGTATATTATAAACTTTTTCTTCACATTTAACAAAATATTTTAAATTGAAATTAATTTTTAAAGAATTTAACTTAAATTTTGGTTTTCATATTAGTTTAATTAATTTACAATAGTTAGTGTAAGAAATATTGTATTTTCATTCATTAACATGAATGAATAATCACATTCATATTAAGTAGGATAAGTTATCTATTTACGAAATAATATCTCCTTTGTCAGAGGGATTTACATTGTCAGACTTAACATCTCAGTTATCGCCATCTTCATTCAAAACAATAGTTTCATTAAATTTGTTGAATTATAATGAAATCAAAATTTAGATAACAATTGTATAAAATGGGAATAATTGCTAATGTTCAGAAAGATGATATGAGCATAATGCTAAAATAATGCATTATAGTACAAGGAAATGTGCGCAGTCTTGCCAGTTTTGTCTAATTTCTTATTGAAAAATTCTGTAGTAATATCGGAATTTTTGGAAGAAGAAATTTTACTCTGTTTAATAACGAAAAGTTACTCATTAAATAAAGCAAAATGTATTTTTCGATATTTCTCTTATAAATTTCGAATACCTGAAAAAAGGGGAACCCTTAGTTTTATGGCATGTTTTACTTTAACTAAATTATCTTATATATAACTAATTTATTAAAATTTTGTTGTCTATCAACATTATGGTTTATTTGAATGTAAAATATTTTTAAGAAAATATTATATACTCATTGTGTATTCTTAAATATGCATACACATTAACCTTTAAAAAAATGCTGCTATTTTGAATTATTTTAATTTATAAAAAGTTATTCAGGAATACCATCGCACTTTTTTACATATAACGTTTAAGAAAATAATATATTATTTATAAAAAAATTTCTTTTATTGACACAAACTGAGCAAAACGGTACTTTTAAATTAATTATTAACATATTGATAGATTTATAATGTTTTGTGTTGATGATGATTGAGGCTTTAAAAAGCATTCGGGAGATCTGCCCCTACGAGCTACACTCATCAACTCCTGTTCACCTCTAAGAAACAATGTGAACGGCTTTAAAAAAATTATGGAAAAGTGAATTATAATCAATTAAAATAACCAGTGGCGATAGCCTCATAAATTCATTTGATTATCAAACCCTTATTCATTTTTTTCATGTTTATGCAGGGTGTTAAAGGACAAATGAACTCAAGTTAACTTACCGTTTTCTTGTTTAAGTAAGACTATTTAATCATTTGAGAATAGCTAATATAAAATGAACTTAATCAACAGTGCTTTAGTTTCCCGGTATTTCTTAACAATGCTTTAAGATAATGGTTTAAAATAAATTATTCTTAAATGTAACGTTTTAAATCTGACATAATTTTCACTATTTTGTTTTTCTTTTAGTAATATTCACACGAAAATATTTTTATCGGTAGAAAGGAAATTTTATTATTTACGCTGTCTTGTTTTGTTTCTTAAATCTGGCGTAATTTTTCTCCATTTAAGACTTTTCATGCATATTAATCAATTCCTTATTTTACAATATTCTTTCCGTAAAATTTTCATTCAGGTGTAAATACAGTTTTAATGCTGCAATTTTCAATATCTTTCTTCTTTTAATGCGTAATATTAATTTAATTTTAATTTGAACGTTTTTTCCAATTATAATAGTCACGTGTCAGTAATTTTTTTATTTGTAGGAACTTTTATTCTTCGCACTTTTTTAATAATTAGCAACAATTTAAAATATTTTTCTTTCATAAAATATGTAAAAAATATCTTTTGAAATGCTGAAAATTTGAATTTAAAATGTAAAAAAATCTTAATAACGTGAGGCAAATTAAAAAAAAATAAATGTCGTGTGCACACCGAAACTTCGGATTTATAAAATGATTTAAAAACAATTAAATTCTTATGCATAGCTTTCGCTCCTATAATTTTGTTAATGAACGAGCTTAACCAACTTTAATATTAAATATCTCTAAAAGTAATTATTCGATTTATAAGCTATCAGCACGAACGTTTTTATCAAAAATGTCTCTATAATATTACCAATTTTCATATTTTTGTATACAACAATTTTCTTAATATTGAAAAAGAAAGACTTCCAGTTACAATATATTCATTGTCAGCGGCGGTAACAGAGTCAGTTACGTGTATATATACATATATATATAATGGAGAGAAAACTATTAAAATAATCTTAACAATAATAGTGTATGCTATTTTTTAGGACCCGTAGTATATCTTTAATTATTCAAAAGAATGAAAATTAAATAATTTTATGTTTCTATTTTATGTTTGTTTTCTGCAATTGTTGCAAACCATGTGACAAATATTTGCTTTTCCTAAACATTTATTATAAATTTTTAAAATATTTTTTTAATAATCTAATTTTAAACAGAATTATAAGCATCTTATTAGATTATTTAATTCATTCACATCAAATCCTATAACAAATGCTTTTTTTCACAAGATCCTGGTAATTAATGTACCAATAATCGTATTAAATTATCTATATGTTTACAAAAATAATTGATCCATTCTCACAGGGATTTGTATTATCTTGCCTAATATCTTAATTATCTCTTTTCCCCTTTAAAATAGCAACTTAACTCAATTTTATGAATTATTGTGAAATCGAAAGTCTGAAAATATGTTATTTAATTTAGCGTAAAGGAATCTACTAATTATCTAGGACTTCGTGTTGTAACCTCGATAGCTCTTAAGTAATGCAGCCTTTTCGAAAGAGGTTTACTATTTTTGGTTTCAATTATAGTTCATGATGTTAAAATTAATTCATTTTCTTAAAGTCTGAACATTCTTAAGATTATAAACTATTTTAATGCGAAATATTCTTACAGTTATGCTTTAAATTCTTGCAATATATAAATTGCCCTGCGGTAATAACGCCACATTAAAGTTCTGCAAATTTTCACGGCTATGCTTTAGATTTTTTCCCCCAAAACAAGTGTAGGATTTGATACAGTAACTTATTGACATTGCATACAAGAAACAATATTTTACGAGATACAGGATGCTTTTAGAACGCATTTTGAACCTAATTATCCATCCATGTGGATAATAATGAAATGCAAATAAAAGTATAAAATAATATGGAATAATATCAGGTAAATTGTCCAATTCTAAAGATACAAAAACTATAGGCTTAGTAATTGACAAACTACTTTTACATATCATTATGCGATATCAGAATGCACTAATAATCATTTTATATTTTATTCATGAGAAAATTGACATGAAAAAATTAGCAACATTTAAGACATACAAATTCATCTTTATCTTTTTTTTAGTTTTCAACAATGACACTGGTGGACTTTTGCGCTTAAAATAAGAAAATAAAATAAAATAATGAAGTTTTGCCACTAAGAATAATCAACCACAATAATAACACCAGTGGATGACGTTTTACCCTGGTATACATCATGCGCAGTATATTTTAAGGTACAAGCTGCTTTATGAACACATTCAAAATCTCTGACAACGTATTGAAAATACATGAAATATGCAACAAATATAAGTGATAAACAAAGAATTTCCTAACAAATATACAGTCCTAACATTACAGAGCTTCTTTAGAAAATTTTAGATCCCACGTTAACTCTTACGTTCTTATTCCAGAGATATGGTCAAAAGATGTAAAAAAGTAACTTTTAGTGGTTATTTGTGATTCGGATGACTCAGAGCTTTTCAGAGAATAACCCGTAGTATCACTTTTCTGGATTCCTTCATAATTCCTGCCATATTAATACTTGATGTTATTACAAACCCTGGCGTTATTACCCCAGGACACTTTACATCTCATGCAAAACAATTCGTTGTAAATGATTTCGCCAAGTCATAAATCTAAAGTAAGAGTCATAAAATGAAATAATATCAGAAAAAAAGGGATATAGATGTACATAATCAGAAAACAGTGTATCTAACTGTACTCTTAATATTTACAAAAGATTCGGAGTAAGGTACAGAGTTTTAAAACTGCTTTTTTACTTGCAGAATGTAATAGCAGGATGCTTTATAATGTTTTAAATATAGCTATATGTATAACATTTACTTTCTTGTTCCAAAAGAACAAGTTCCGTTTTGTCACACCACAAAATATAAACGATACAGAGTGCTAACAATTTTTTGTAAAATCATTTGACATTAATTGGCATAAAATTCCTTTCATTTACAACATTGTTGTTATTTTTGCTTCGATAGAAACTCTGTGGAGTTTCTACGACATATGCAGGAACATCAAATTTAAATTGCTACTTTTATGGGTTACTTGTATTAAAAAATGGACAATCATGGAATAAAAAAGTAAACATTTCCTACTAACTCCTCAACGAATAATTGTAGAAGAAAGTTACTGGTACCGAACAAGTGGAATTAAAGCCTACATTTAAATTATGTATGACATGTTTTAAGTTTTATGTGCGAATCTGTTTAAGTGAATAGACTAAAAAATATTAAAATTAAAAATAGATTTTTTTTGTCATTTTAAAACATTCTTTTAAAATTTTAAAAAAGAACAATAACAGTAATAATAATCAAACATTTTTTTAAATCTTAATGAAAAGTAACATGTAACACTTCCTTTTTAATTTTAACACGCAATAAGAACCAATAAAATTTTTACTTTTTAAAAATCGTGAAAAACA
This sequence comes from Maratus speculifer, assembly GCA_964019185.1. NCBI lineage: Eukaryota > Metazoa > Arthropoda > Arachnida > Araneae > Salticidae > Maratus > Maratus speculifer. Next base: position 119,533,162 of record OZ025291.1, read on the forward strand.
AATAAATAAATGAATAAAGGATAAACTCTTTTATAGCTTTTCATTGAAAAAAAAAGAAAGGAAAAAAAATACTAACACAAGTTGCTTCTATGTATATTCATAGATGGCGCCTTAACATTTATTATATTAGTTAATATTACCTTATGACTTACTTTACTTTCATTACTTGAAAACACATATTAGACCAACACAATTAGCCGCTGAGAAATAACTGGACATATTTTTAATGTAGAGTCATATTAAGCCAAATGGGGGTTTTGTTAAAAATAATGTCATTGTATATAATAATTAATTACTTTTCTTTTTAAACATAGCAATTATTTCTGAATTTACGAAAATAGTTTTGTTTTGAAAGCAATAACAAAAATATTCCGTAACATCTAGGAATAACTTATTGGATTTAAACGAATTTGTAATCTTATAATGTCAGTTAAGGAAATCGTACTATTTTCTTAGAAAAATTAAACGGAAATTTTACGGAAAAATTTGTATATGTTAAAGGAATTTTTTTTTTTTTTTTTACAGTGTACATAAAATGATATACAAAGTCGCCTATAAATGATAATTTTTGGAAAGGCTATTTAAGTAGTTCTAAAAATATTTTAGTATGAAAAATTTTTCAGCTAAATATTTGCACATAATAAAGGTACTAAACTACTAAACTACAGGGCTCACAAAAGTGTCTATTCACAAAAGTGTCAAGTAAGTTTCCATCTATTAGTATAAAGTGCTGAAAGAGAATTTTCAGCCAGTTAGATGTTTTCTTGATAAATTAAATTTCCCGATTTTATAGTCAACCAACAGATCAAATACAGGGTTATTCAAAAGTATTATAAAATAAATATTTGACTGTGGACAGTAACACCTTAATTCCCTAAATATCGAAGTTTTTTTTATATAATTCGGGATTGTTAGAAAGTGTTTCATAATATCCTTGCGCATAATATCCCTTAAAGCATGATTTTTCTTACTTGTTGTAATCTATTATCAACTGCTAGAAAAGCTTTGGACAATGAACTTTCTTTGTGTGCAAAACACGATACACAAGAATCGTTTCAAAATTATCATCTTTATAAAATCAAAAAGACATTATTCCCCATCACTACACATATTCCCTGTTCTCCCTGTCTCAATACCATTAATTGACTTCCGTATATTATTTGACTTTAAACCATAAAACTGTAAAATTTCAAGTCTATATCTGTTTAAGTAAATTAATTTACTATGCTGGATGTCTGCACTAGACCTATAGATATTTATTATATTTACTACATTTTCTTTTCTAATGCTATTTAAGATTTAAAGGTTTTATAAAGTTTGAAGTACTTCGTTTCGATGTTTCATGTGCTTTTAAGGTTAAATATGTTCAACATAGTCAAATTTATCTATATTTTTAAGTAGTTTCACGTGTAAGAGAATCTTAGAGTGACAAATAGCAGAACATATAGAAGTAGAAATCTCATTAAATTAATAATAGAAAGAGTTACTAAAAATTATAAAATTTGACTCAGAAATATTATTTTGAGAAATGGTGTCAAAATATTATATATATATATATATATATATATATTATTATAATTATTCTATTGTTAAATGTATTTTAAAATTTTCATTGAGAATACTTTTATATTCAACAAAATAACTGAACTAACATTTTAAATTTTGCTTGTAATTTTTTTCATTTTATAATAATATAAAAAAAGACAGAATATATTGGTTAGAAATTGGATTAGCAACAAATTTGGAGTCGCCCCCTAGAAATTTAAATGTATCCTCCCTCATGCAGTGAGGTATATGTTTTACACTGGAAAGCACTGACCTAGGCTGTTTGCAAAGAAACCGACCGATTTGAAAATCATCTTCCTTTTTCCAATCGGCCTGATACTTTTCAGGCTTATTCTGAAGAGCCTAATCAACTTTAGGCTAACTGGAAAACGATCATTTCTTTATAAATTAGCCTGACGTTTTCATTCATATTGCGATGAATCTGTGGAGGATTAGACTATTTTAAATTTATACATTTATTTCTCAGTCAACTTCATAACTTTCTTCGATCTTTACAAGAAAAAATATTGGTATCGTGATTTTTTTTTCGGATTCCCGCTTTTGATGGATTTATACGTTTCAGGGATCAGAGATTCCAAAAAAACATGTTTTTGCAAAATGTCTGTCTTAGCCACTTATTTTTCCACTTACATTAAACATTTTTTGTGTCACCAATATCCTGCTTCAATAGGTAAATTTTCTACGAGATCGTGTTTTAATCTGTATAACACTAAAACAAAATATATTCCATTCAATGAAATTTCTAACATATTCGCAAAATTTGAAAAAAATTAAAAAACTCACAAAGTTATAAAATTATTTAAAGTTATATTTATAATGATAGCAATAATATTACAATAATCCGTAGAATATCCTTATTAATTTACTCTGTTAGAATTATAAAACAGCCGGGTTAACCATAAATGATATTATACTTCATTGGTGGTAGAAATCTGTATATGAAATAGTCAATGCGATAAATAGTATTAAAATTATTTTATTTATAAATTATATTAACAATTTTATCAATTTTGTCTAACTTAAAATGCATTACTTGTTCATAATAAAATGTATTGCTATTGAAGCCTTGTGACGTATTGAATAAATCCAGGATGACTTTTGGCAAAGCTTTTATTTACAGCAACACACAGCACAGCAAAACAGAAGAAAATTAGAATTGGAAAAAATATATAGAAGTAAGATTCAAATAAGAGCACACTATGTACTCTGTCCGCAGCTGTTTCCACAGTTGCGCGTGGGTTTTTGGCCTTTTCACAGTTATGACAATCAGATGATGGCCGTAACGGACTTCACTTTCTTACGGGGCAATATGCGCCCCGGCTGACGAGGTAGGTCGTCTCACTTCAGAGTCAAAACCAAAAATCCTCCCTTGAGCCTCTTGGAAATTGCATATATATAAAGCAGTTTTCTTTGATAATCGCCGATCATTAAGAAGGTAAATCAGACAGCTCAAGTAGTGTAGATTTATTATATTCAAACTGTCTAACGTTAAATTCTTGGTCTGAAATACGATTTTTATAACGTCAGTTGGAGAGGTTTCAAGTGGAATTTACTGCTTAGATAATTGGAAAGTTGAAGTTTTATTATACACAAATGTATCGTACTTGTCAGAGGGTATTTACACGTGCTAACATCTGCCTTTATTGACAGTGTGCTAATGAGGAAATTCAGAACGTTACAGTCCTCCCCTCTTAGCAAGAATTTTTCTTAAGGGAAAAATTCATATATAAAGGGTTAGTCAACAAACAAAAAGATCTTGAGTTAATCTACATTTGCTGGCAAACAGCCTTAACCCAATTTAAAATTTAACTTTAAATTTTGAAAGAAAACCTTTAAATATAATGAACACAAGTACCCATAAGGAAAGTTCACAATTAAGTACAATATACACATGTTTTACAATTATATTTCAATATAAACAACCAGAACTTTCTTATGGAAAGATTTTATGCAATTGCAAACATTTCTAACTTTGCTACTTCAAATATAAAAACACAAACACGTATTATAATTGCATAATTTCTTAAACAATACTGTACAAAATAATAGAATATCAATATAAAAATATTCGATACAAAAAGATTTTTACTCTTTTTTCTCTAGCATTTCTGCTCTACTCAAACCATCCGCATTTTTGTTGTTTTTGCCTGCTCTATGAATTATTTCAAACTCGTAGGGTTGTAAGGCTAAAGCCCATCTCATAAGCCTAGGATTAGAACTAGCATTTGATCTCAACCAGCGTAAGGGATTGTGATCTGTAAATACTTTGAACTTCCTACCGTCCAAATAGTAATGCAATTTCTTTATTGCAAAGATTATACTCACACATTCGCGTTCAGTAGTACTGTACCGTTTTTCCGCTTCTGAGAACTTTTTGCTTAAATAAAGAACTGGATGTTCTTCACCTGTTCTAGCATCCTCTTGACTTAATACAACTCCCATGCCTCGGTTAGAAGCGTCCGTTTGAACTAAAAATTCTTTTTTAAAGTTCGGTGCATGCAAAACCGTCGTATCTGTTAAACTCTTTTTTAACCTGCGGAATGCTTCTTCGCATTCAGCTGTCCAAGTGATTTCGCCCTTTTTTGTTTTCCCTTTTAGCGCGTCCGTTAAAGGCGCAGCTATTACCGAATAGTTTTGGATATACCTGCTATAATATCCGGCTAAACCTAAGAAAGCGCGTATCTGCGTTTTCGTTTTAGGGGTCGGAAAGTTTTTAACACTTTCTAATTTTGCTTCCGCGGGTGATCTTGTACCGGTTCCAACAATATGCCCCAAATACTTGACATGGTTTTGCGCAAACTTGCACTTTGAAAGTTTTATTTTCAAATTTGCCTTTTCAATTCTCTCCAAAACTAAACTTATATGTTGTAAATGGTCTACCCAAGTATTTGAAAATATAGCAACATCGTCTAAGTATGGAACAGCAAATTCCTCGAATTCTCTCAGTAACTCGGACGTGAGTTTGCTAAAGAAATAGGGAGCATTTTTTAAACCGAAACTCATTCTTAAACACTAGAAGATAGCCCGTCAAAATGACGTGTTTGCATTTTTAAAAGGATGATAAAAAAATTACAACTGTGGTCAATCAGCCACTGTAGGCTTAAACAATTTTTAAAAAATACAGCGATTAAACACGCGGAAAAAAATCTTTATAAAAAAGGAAATTTTAACAGAAATTTGCATTTAAAACTATAACAAAACTGTCTGGTGGATGGGGGGGGGGGATTGTAATGAACAAATCGTAAATACATAAATTTTAAAAGAATAAAGTAACGCAAAAAATCAATTATAAAAGATTATATTGTGAAACTACAGCCAAAAAATATATAAAAATACTGAGAGAAAATAATAAAAATAGCTAAAATGTATAAAAAAATTTCCTATTTTGGACTATTTTTTAGCTAATACTTAACAAAAACACTCTATAAGATCGGAAACAAATGAAAATAACAAAGAGTAAACAGCGCGTGTTCGTGAGACACACGTGCTGCGCGCGCGAGCTCAGGGATTTTTGCTTCCGAGTACTAAATCCGCTGTAATATTCACTCCATGTAACTGTCTCCTGAACACGCGCGCTCAGCGCGCATAGCTCCCGAACGCACCCAATCATTCCTGAGTCGTGATATTACAATGGAGTCATTCTAAAGATTCATTCGCGGAATTTGTCATTCTTAAATGGCAACAGTATTAACTTGTTTACATTGTTTGTTCTTTTTCGTAATTGCTGGTTGTTTTATTTAGAACTTAAACATTATAATTAAATAGTTTTTGTAGGTTTTAAAGAAAATGCGTAATGAATAAATCTTTTGCATGTATATTTTCATAAGTTGAACAATTAAAATATTTGTGAACGGCTCGGAATAGTTAAGCCTAACGTGGACGCAATTGCAATAAGTTTCTTTTTCCCGTGGATGGGTTGACCCCGGAATCGTCGTACACGGAGGCGTTTTATATATATAATTTAAAAGTACCAAAGGTTGTACAGAAAGTAGCGTACCGTTGGGCTCTTGGACTTAAAGGGATTTGCCAGTACCCCTTAGCTAGATCTAAGACCGTTATAAATTTAGCAGATGATACTTTCTCAACTCTTTCTTCGATATTCGGAAGAGGAAAATATTCGGTTCTAATGATCCTATTTAAGCGACGATAATCAACGCATGGCCGGGGATCTTTTCCGGGAGTTTCTACCAATATCATCGGAGAAGTGTAGTCTGACTCTCCTACCTCTATAATACCTAACTTTAACATTTTCTGGATTTCATTTTTTAAAATATCAGTCTGTCTTTGAGAGAATCTATACGGTTTTGGCCTAATCGGAGTATCGCTATCAAGAATGATATCGTGCTCAACTAAGTCTGTAAGACCAGGGTTGTTAGAAAAGCACTTTGAAAATCTATTTAACACCTCATGCAATTGATTTATCTGACTTTTGCACGATAGATTTTCTAAATCACTGGTACGAATTATTTCCTCAAAATCATATACCATAGGACCATTCTCTAGATACGGAATATCTAAGTCTTGGTCTTCCAATGATTTAGGATAAATCTTGAAGTCTAGTAGATTCACATGCTCCGGTCGCGTATAATATGGTTTTAACATATTTACGTGATATATTTGGGTCTTTTCTTTTTTTCCCGGTTTTTCGACAACATAGTTCGTTTCCGAAATTTTACTTTTTACTGTCCCAGGACCAATCCATTGAACGGATAATTTATTTGGTCTCGATGTCGCCAAGACTAAAACTAAGTCACCCTCTTTAAATTCTCGTTTGATAGCATTTTTGTCGTACCAATTCTTTCGTTTGACTTGTAAATCTTCCATTCGCGTAACTGCTATCTCACGACACCGCTTTAACCTGTTAATTAAATTGAACACATGTTCCGTAACTAAATCGTTTTCTAAAGGTGGCTCCAGCCATTTTTCCGCAATTAATGTTTCTGGTGTGCGTAAATTTTTTCCGTACACTAATTCTGATGGAGTGTATCCCGTACTCTCATGTGTTACAGTTCTGAGTGCTAACAGTATCGTTGGCAAATGCTTATCCCAATCCGCTCCAGACTCTAAACATAACGCTCTCATAAGCCGTTTCATAGTTCTATGAAATCGTTCGACAGGATTACTTTGCGGGTGGTGAACAGAACTATGGCTTACCTTTATGCCAAATTTCTCTAGAAATTCTGTAGTTAATACTGAGGTAAATGATTTTCCCTGATCACACTGTAACTCAGAAGAAAACCTATGCGACAAAAAATGTCTAATAATGCCTCAGTTACTTTCACAGAACTTAAATCTGTTAAGGGTATTGCCTCAGGATATTTCGATGCCATACACATCGCTGTTAAAATGTAACGGTTCCCATTTGTGGTCAGAGGTAACGGACCGCAAGCGTCAATGTTTAACTTGGAAAACACCTCCTGAATCATGGTACTAATTTTAAGGGGGCTTTCTTTTTTTCATTTGGCCGCCCTGCTTTCTGACAGAAATCGCAAGAACGCACAAAATCTTCCATCTCCTTATTGCAATTTGGCCAGAAAAAATATCTATTTAACTTATCCTTGGATTTAGTACAACCCAAATGTGCCGACGTCCCTTCGTGACACAACGATTTTACCGCCTCCCTTAACGGCTTTGGAATTACCAGCAATCTCGTCACATTTCCAAATCGATCCTCGAGATTTTTCACCAGCAAATCATCTTTAATCGAATATACACGATTTGCATTTTCCGCGTTTGGTTTATCCAAACGGCTCCGGAATTCCCTTACTTCCGCGCACTTTCGTTGTGCATCGATAAAACCTTGTTTATCTATCTTCAATAACTCTAACTCTGGCGCTCCGGCCTCTAAAGCGGGAATTTCTATCGGTTCCTCTTCTACCGTCGGAACTAAAATTCCTGCTTCATCCTTCGACTCTAGATCCAACCCTTCTAAAACTTTCGTTTCAAGTTTTTCCTGCCGATCCCTTTCGACAACTTTCTCCATGCGCTTTGCACGCGCTCTCGTTTGTACGGCATTCACCTGACCCACCGAAAAAAACTCATACCCCGTTTTTTCTTCAATCAATTCTGCCGTTTTGTTCCTTAGCAAATATCGATTTTGGTTCAAGTGGTTTCCGAACACGGCCGCCTTTTTCCGTAATTTACCAAAATCTCCCGATATTTCTACAACTGCTAACGGTAGACAAACTAAATCCAAGCTTAAGGGTTGCTTAATCCATATTTGCTCACCGCAAAAATCATTTGGATTTATGTATTTCCGACAAACTAAATCCAACGTGGCTCCGGAATCTCCTAAGATTTCTATTTTATGTCCATTTACAGTTCCCTGAAAAGTATATGTTTCTAACAAATCTTTTCCTTTTTTTTTCCTGGAGGTTGTTTACTGACCCTGAAGGTGGTTTTTTCTGCAATTTTGGACACGAACTTTTTAGATGGTTTTCCGAATTGCAAATAAGACATTTTAATTTAACTCTTCTTTCGAATGCCCTGTCTCTATTTATATCCGCCTGTGTGTTAGTAACGCCAAAGGAGGGAGTATTTCGGGGTTTACTTCCTCTAAATTTATCATCAATTTGCATACGAGCTTTTTCATGCTTATTATCTCTATTCTTCGGCGTCGACGCTCGAATGCTATCAAAACCATCAAGTAGTTCAGTAATTTCGGCCTCACTTTTAATTAACGGCCACTTATCTAAGAAGTGTTCTCTCATCTCTAGCTTAGCGCGTTTTTTGATTTGGTCTGCAATTAAAAGATCGGTGAGTTGCTCAAACGATTTTATTTCCAAACCTGCAAGCCATTCTTGCAAATAATTTCGTAACTCGAAACCGAAATCCTTCCATGTATCACTCGGATGTTTGACGTGTTGTAAGAATTTAACTTTAAATGATTCTGCATTTAATTTATAGCGTTTTAAAAGAACTGATTTAATGTGATCATAATTCTCCGCTAAATCTTCGGCTTCTCTTGCTATAATCGTTACAATATCAATTGGCAATAAACTAATTAAGTGGGACACCCAGTTTTCTTTATTAATTTTAGCTCTTTTAACTTGTCGTTCAAACAGAACCAAATACAAACTGATATCTGTTTTTTCGGGGTCGAATTCGGGTATTAGTTTTTTCAAATTTAATTCTGAAGGACGCGAATTAATGTCATTTGAATTTGATCCCGATGCGGAGATTCCTTTCTCTAATTTTAATTTTTCTAATTCAAAATTTAATTCTAACTCTTTCTGTCACAACTCTCGTTCCTGTTCCATTTTTTTGCATTCACGTTCGGCATTTTCTTTTCTTAATAATTCTTCGCGCTCTAAATTTCTTTGTCTAGCTATTTCATGTTCCTTTCTCTCAGCCGCTTCCTGACTTTCTCTTAAAATATTGTCATATATCTCGCATACAAAATCTTCATCGTAATCATCTGAATTCACAATTAAATTCTTTAATTGAGTCCTAGTTTCGGTGCCCAGTCTAGGTATTTCCAGTTCGTCGATTAATTTAATTACGTCATCTTTCTTACCTTTGCCTAAGTACGCCATTTTAATAAAATTTTTACCTTATTCTACTTATAATTTTTAACAGAAATTTACATATAAAAATCAAAATGTACACATTTAATGCTGATTCTTTTATCAAGACTTCCAAAAGATATAAAAAAAAACATTTTTTTTCCTCTATATCTTTTTATATTTTTTTGAATATTTATATCTATAGAAATTTTTCTTTTACATAGACAAATTTTAACTATTAAAATAACTAAAAACAAATTTTTAATTTTACATACATAAAAATCAGAGGAGAAAAAAAAACATGATCTTTTATACACATACATATATAAAAGAAAATGCTTCCCTTATGTGTACTTGTACAATTTTTGAGTTTAACATTTACAACAAAACAAAAAAAATTTCTTCTATAAATATTTTTCCCTTTTACATATATATAAAATTGTTTACTCAAGAACTTTTTGAATGGAATGACTTACCCCATTTGAAGCTCTGCAATTGTTTAATACACAAACGAACGGAAAAATCACAATATCACTCAAGAAGACTCACTAAGCACAAAAGAAGAATCGCGCACAATTACAAAACATGGCACTGAAACACACTATTTCACTATTTTCTTTCCCGAAAGTAGGTCACAACAAAATAGCTCTTCTTCTTGTTTTTATCAGCTGACAAGGGTCGAGGGTTAGAAAACCGTTTCACCCCACCTGCGAAGAACGACGTAATCCAGGGAAATTTCAATCGTCCGTTTCTCTACAAAGGATCAGGGAGTCCTCCGTTTTTTCGGAAAGATGAAATGAAACTCTGCTTATCTTCTTCCGCTAAGAAAATCCAATCACTATTTCTTCTGATTAAAATTTTATCCAACTGCTGACACCAATTCAACTTGCTGTGACGTATTGAATAAATCCAGGATGACTTTTGGCAAAGTTTTTATTTACAGCAACCCACAGCACAGCAAAACAGAAGAAAATTAGAATTGGAAAAAATATATAGAAGTAAGATTCAAATAAGAGCATACTATGTACTCTGTCCGCAGCTGTTTCCACAGTTGCGCGTGGGTTTTTGGCCTTTTCACAGTTATGACAATCAGACGATGCCGATGGCCGTAATGGACTTAACTTTCTTACGGGGCAATATGTGCCCCGGCCGACGTGGTAGGTCGTCTCACTTCAGAGTCAAAACCAAAAATCCTCCCTTGAGCCTCTTGGAAATTGCATATATATAAAGCAGTTTTCTTTGATAATCGCCGATCATTAAGAGGGTAAATCAGACAGCTCAAGTAGTGTAGATTTATTATATTCAAACTGTCTAACGTTGAATTCTTGGTCTGAAATACGATTTTTATAACGTCAGTTGGAGAGGTTTCAAGTGGAATTTACTGCTTAGGTAATTGGAAAGTTGAAGTTTTATTATACACAAATGTATCGTACTTGCCAGAGGCTATTTACACGTGCTAACATCTGCCTTTATTGACAGTGTGCTAATGAGGAAATTCAGAACGTTACAGCCTATATATATCAAAAATACTTTCAAATAAAGTATTTCAGAAATGTAATCAAAGCGCACAAGGAGCAGAAGAAACGCTCAAAATGATTTCACAGATTTTTCTACAGGGTGTCCCAAAAGATCGTTTACAAACTTAACATGCTGGTCTGTCATATCATGATGAACAATATTAAATAGGAAACTAAGGGTCCCAAACATCTTCCAAAGGAGATATGCGCCATTAAAGTTTAGGGTCCAAAAATTCAAATGATTACAAAAAACAGAAAAATTGGTCGATTCGTTTGCGGTTTTCACTAAAACTATTCTTTATGTCAGTATTTTCTTGAAAATAAATTATAAAGATAAATTTCAAAAAATGTCGATAGAGGGCGCTTTAGACTTTGGAGTAACGATAAACTAGTTTTTATCAATTATTTTTTGCATCTCATTAAACTTTTTTAGAAGCTTAGATATAAACTAAAATTTTGAGCTCAAAATCTAAATCGCTGAAAGTGGTTGAGTAGCGCAAACTGATCTGCGGGGGAGGTTAAAATTTCAAATGATTATAAAAAACGCAAAAATTGGTCGATTGATTTGCGATTTTCACTAAAATTATTCTTTATGTCAGTATTATCTTGAAAATAATTTATAAAGACAAAATTCAAAAAATGCCGATAGAGGGCGCTTTAGACTTTGGAGTAACGTACAACTATTTTTTCCCGTTATTTCTTGCATCTCATAATTTTTTTTAGAAGCTTAGACATAAACTTAAATTTTGAGATCAAAATCGGAATCGTTAGGAGTGGTAAAGTAGCGCAAACTGAACTGTGTTCAATGGGGCTGGGGAGGTTCAAATTTCAAATGATTATAAAAAACGGAAAAATTGGTCGGTTTTCGCTAAAATTATTCTTTATGTCAATATTTCCTTAAAAATAAATTTTAAAGATAAATTTTAAAAAATCCGTTAGAGGGCGCCTTAAACTTTAGAATAACCAACAATTATTTTTAACCGTTTTTTTTTTTAATTTAATTAAATGTTTGCAAAAGTTTAGACTTAAATTTTGTGCTCAAAGTCTAAATCGATAGGAGGGGTTAAGAAGCGCAAACTGAACTGTGTTCAGGAGTTGAAATGTTACCTTCCCCACCCCTCGAACGCAGTTCACTTTTTGGCCGCTTAATTACTCACAACGATGCAGATTTTGAGCACAAAATTTAAGTTTGAACTTTTACAAGAATTTTATTAGATACAAAAAATAACGGTTAAAAATAGTTGTTGGTTACTATAAAGTTCAAGGCGCCCTCTGGCGGAATTTTTTGAAAGATATCTGTAAAATTTATTTTCAAGAAAATATTGATATAAAGAATAGTTTTAGCGAAAACCGACCAATTTTTCCGTTTTTTATAATCATTTGAAATTTGAACCTCCTCACCCCCATTGAACACAGTTCAGTTTGCGCTACTTAACCACTCCCAACAATTCAGATTTTTATCTCAAAATTTAAGTTTATGTCTAAGCTTCTAAAAAAATTTTATGAGATGCAAGAAATAACGGAAAAAAATAGTTGCACGTTACTCCAAAGTCTAAAGCGCCCTCTATCAGCATTTTTTAAATTTTATCTTTGTAAATTATTTTCAAGATAATACTGACATAAAGAATAATTTTAGTGAAAATCGCAAATCAATTGACCAATTTTTCCGTTTTTTATAATCATTTGAAATTTTAACCTCCCCCTTCAATTCAGTTTGCGCTACTTAACCACTTCCAACGATTTAGATTTTGAGCTCAAAATTTAAGTTTATGTCTAAGCTTCTAAAAAAATTTAATCAGATGCAAAAAATAATGATAAAAACTAGTTTATCGTTACTCCAAAGTCTAAAGCGCCCTCTATCGACATTTTTTGAAATTTATCTTTATAATTTATTTTCAAGAAAATACTGATATAAAGAATAGTTTTAGTGAAAACCGCAAACGAATCGACCAATTTTTCTGTTTTTTATAATCATTTGAATTTTTGGACCCTAAACTTTAATGGCGCATATCTCCATTGGAAGACGTTTGGGACCCTTAGTTTCCTATTTAATATTGTTCATCATGATATGACAGACCAGCATGTTAAGTTTGTAAACGACCTTTTGGGACACCCTGTATAAATACCTAATTATAATTAAAAGACAACTATAATGCAAATATATTGTGATATAGCCAAAAATACACGTATTCAATTTGAAAATTATTAATTTTCTAATTTCCATATTAAGAATATGCCATAAGAGTAAAAAAAAACTTGTCCATAGCCTGTTATAATTGCATTCCCACTTATAAGTCTGTAAAATTGATTAAAAATCTTATTGTTTTAAGCATCATGTTTTTTTTAATTCATTTAAATTCCCTTTCAAACGTCTGCTTGTTTTTCGCTTCATTTTATAAATAAAAATATCGGTAGGAAGTTTATATCTTATTTATAAGTATTTTTTTAAACTTTACTCTGAAAGAGAAGCTTTTTAGGCATTTTAAATTAGTAATGTAAGTAACATATGTTTTAAAAATATATTAATAGAGGTATGTTGAAAAATATCTATTTTAAAAGTACATTAATATGAAAACACATGAACAAAAAGATCAAATCTTCAATTTTGGAAACAAAAAAAAAAATATATATATATATAAGGACTATAAAATGATAAAATAAAATTGAAGAACATGCTACATAAAAAACTCCAAACTTAATTTATAAATATAAACCAAATTAATTTAATATTTAGCGTATTACATATAATTTTCGAAAAAACATCAACATTATATCCGTGAATATCAGGGCTACGAACATTTGCATAGTATACAGATTTAATTACAATAAAACAATTCTTACTACTTGGATAAATATTATCATGATTTTAAATAATTCCAAAGCAATACAAAACATTATTTTATTTGCTTACTTTCGTTCGGAAAAAATAACATTGAAAAGATTAACTTATAGGAGAATGGTCTATTATCGTTACGACTTTAATAAACTGAAATAATCATTAAAATACTTTTAAGAGTTATAAACGAAATAACAACCAACTTTCGTAATTAATTAGACGAGCCGTATGGTAGTGAAATCCTAATGTCTCATTAATGGCATCCAATAGGTATTTTAAACTGTTAGAATGATTCAGATCACATTAAAAGCATGTCACAAACGTTAATTATGCAATCAATAACTGTATTAAGCTATTTACAAATTAGTATGTAATCCCCGTCATAAATGATGGAATGTTGTTTATCGTTTCATTTTCATAAGACTTCATATAAACAGTGTGGAGATTTTTATAATTGAAAGATTATACTGTAGAGAAGTACATTTTTTACAAATAAAAATGCTAAGGATATACAGGGTGATTTAAAAAAAGCATTGACAAAATGATATGACAAATCAAGCATACAACAAGGATAAAAAATCACATAGGAACATAGGGTCGCAAACTACTTATTAAGTCACAAATACAGAGTATTTCATTCTAGCTATATTGACTGTAATAATTTCGAGGAAATAAAAACATTGTAATGAAAATGCAACAGTATGTACCTTATTTTGTGTGAAATGTAATAATGTTACAAAAAGACCTGGAAAAACATCTTATTCAAACAATCAATGATACCGTATAAGTTGATTATCACAGTCCAAAATGTGAGGTGTCAAGTGCATATTGCTGACGCGCATAATGTAAACTTCTACCACATTTATTTGGTGTTATCACATTTAAAACAAAGGTAAGAATGTCTGTTAAATGTTTTGTTATAATATATTTCAGTTTTCTGAAAACTTTACCACTAACACAAATTGAGTTAGGATCAAACACCTTGTATTTGTGACTCAATGATTAGTGGCCCTGTGTTTTTATGTGATTTTTTTATACTTGTCATATGTCTGATTCGTCATATCATTTTGTCAACTTTTTTTTAATTACCCTGTATATATTTCAATTTAACTAAAGATTCAATTTCTAAAATAGTTCAACGATTGAAAAAAATATTCAAATTAAATATTTTAAAATTATAATCAATGTGCGAAAGTTTGTCAGTGTTCAAGTGTTATCAGTGCGAAATATAAGTGTTATAGTGAGTTTCTAAAGAGCTTAATTCACCACACATTTTAATATGTTAAATAATCAAAATTAAACTTTAATTCTGAAATGGATGATAAATCTTGAAAACAAATGTTTAAATCAACAAAGATTATTAAACACGGTTGCCAATCAGCATAAATAACTATGAGTGTCAAAAGAGAATGACTCATCAAACGGCATCATTTATTGCAATCTCAAAAGAGAATGACTCATCAAACGGCAGTATTTATTGCAATAATAATAATAATAATTAGTAAAGTGAAACACAATTTCTAAACACAAAATGTGAAAATAAACAAAATATGAAAATTAAATATTCAATGCATTATTTTTTTATTTTAAAATACGTTATTTTTAAAAAATGAATGGCTTTAAATTTCGCTTTCAGTTAGGAGTGAATCAATACAACTGTTTCACTCATCGACTATGTTTAATTTCTCGTTATTGATTTTGAGAAGTATATCGGCAATTTATTTTAAACGAAAAAACTTTTTCTTAAAATTGTAAATTTTTTATAGAAAAATTTACAGGAACAAAATATGTAAAATTTATTTCAAGATCAGTCAGTCAAACCGAGCTCAGTTTTGTTTTTTCTAGCTCTCTGAGTTTTGAACTGATGAAGAATCTCGATAGTAGATTCGAAACAGCTGTTTGACTCCTTTTCATACTTTATTTGTTCATTTATAATCGTTATTTTTCTATCTTTAAACATTTTTGCACAAAGGCTTTATTTTCTATTTTAACTTAAAATATCAGTCGGTGTATATAAAATCAAAATTACATTATTTCTTTTACAAAATTTTAATTTAATTTTGTCAACTTTAAGAGTTTGATTTCTATCCACTTGAAATTTGCTTGTATTGTACATAAAATAATATATATTATGAAATGTGATTAAATGGTTGAAAATGTATAATGCCAAGTGCTACATATATATACATATATATATATTAACTATTATATATTAACTATTTCAATGCAAATAAATTTTATATTTTTAATATAGCAACATCTGAACATTAAGTATTTAACTCGTAATATACAAAATCATATTAGTACAAAAAATTATTTTCACTCATATTAATACATACATTAATACTCATATTAATAATATTTTATTTTTCAGTTATTTTTGAAAAAAATATTATAATAATCATTTTATTTCTAATGCAAACAAAATTTTAAAAAGAATAAGTTGTTAAATAATAAGCTTATAAAGATTAAAGCTAAATTAATAATAATAATAATAATAATAATAATAATAATCTTATTTATATTGAATGAAAATATTAAATTATGCAACCTAAGTTTTTTAAAATTTATCTCGAATTATATCATTACGTTCTGCATTTTGCTTATTAAAAATTATGATTTCAATCTTATGTTCCTTCACTTATATCAATTGTCAATAGATAGCACCAAAACAATATTTAGAAGTTAAGCATGATAAATGCATCCCAAACACTCCGTTTGGTTGCACATTAAATACTATTTCTAAAACAAATATGCAAAATAAAAAAAAATAAAAAAAGTTTACAGAAATGTTGAAATACATGTTTTATATGCAAACATTTTGTATAGATATGAATTGATGTGGTGAAAATTATCATTTAGTTGTCATATGTTAGTATATTTTCTCGTTAAAAGGTCTAGTTTCTCAGTTTCGGAAATCTGTATTCGTATATTTAACATGTACCGTAGCAAAATTAATATTTTTAATTATTTTTTTCGTGCACTCATTTTATTTTTATTTATTTTAGTTTTTAAAATATTTCTAAAATCTATAAATATTTTATGTTTTAAAAGCTAACGAAATGCGAGTAAAATTTTAACACTTCATATAAAATTAAGAATAAATTTTGAAGACTAAGAAAAACAGAGACATTTTTTTAAAAATGTATAAAAAAGTTTAAAATGTTAATTTTCTGAGGACATATTTAAATATACGAATGCATCAAACATCCATCAACTTTACATTAGTGACGGGAATTCGGAAGCTGAGTGACGAGCTCCCTTAAGCTAAACATGGCATTTAGCTGCGGTCGGTTTGCTTGGGAATGATTACCTACATATTTCTGCTCTTAGCTCTTATGTATTTTATATGTAAAATCCAAGTAATACGACTATTTACACTATATTGCCATTGATTATGGGACACTTGCGATTTTAGACATTTTTCTAAATATCTAGAAAAATACATGAGGAATCATCTCGAAACTCTTAGTGTATAAATATAATAGTATAAGTCATACATCTCCGTGAAGATGTTTTAGCGAAACTCCAAAGGGGGCCGTCAACAAATTAAAAAAGAATGAATATCTTTTGAATAACCCTGTCAAAACTAATGTAGCAAAAGAGCTCAAACTCTAGATTGTAATTGAATGCCTTATTGTTATAAGCCTTGTTCATTTTTATGCAAATAGCATGCATACTCGTAGAGTAATTAAGGTTTTTATAAAAATGATCCCAAATTTTTCCAAGTTTTTTCCTTATAATTTTCAGATTTCTTAATATAAAATATTATTTTTTTCAGAAAATATGACAAACAACATTGCACACAGTACCCTGTAATCAGAATTAAAAAATAATGAAAGTTGTATAAAAAATGAGTTGGTTTACTAAATAATTTTTTACTGCGCATGCGTCAACGATATCAAAATTTCATTTGCATATTATGTTAGCTAAATGTACAGAGCAACTTTTGTGAAAGTCACAAAATCATAACTTAAAAATTCTGACAATAATCGTCAATTGAATAAGTTGAAAATCCGTTATTCTCAAAATGAAGCAAAAACAAGAGGGGTTGTATCCATATATTCACTGATTAGTGTCAATATAGAATACACAATATGGGATGTACTACTGCATTTGGATAAAATCCCTCATTTTTTTGCTTCATTTTGGAAACAACGGATTTTGTCCTTTTTCTATAGACGATTACTTTCAGAATTTTCAAGCTATGATTTTGAGACTTTTACAAAAGTTGCTCTATACATTTAGCTAGCATAATATGCAAATGAAATTTTGATATCTTTGACACATGCGCAGTAAAAAATTGTATAGTAAACCTACTCATCTTTCATACAATTTTTATTATTTTTTAATTCTGATTACAGGGTACTGTGTGCAATGTTGTTTGTCATATTTTCTGAAAAAAACATTTTATATTAAGAACTCTGAAAATTATAATGGAAAAACTTGGAAAAAATTGGGACCATTTTTATAAAAACCTTAATTACTCTGCGAGTGTGCATGCTATTTGCATAAAAATGAACACAGTGTATTACAATAAGGCATTCAATCATAATCTAGAGTTTGAGCGCTTTTGCTACATTAGTTTTGACAAAGTTATTCAAAAGATATTCATTCTTTTTTAATTTGTTGACGGTCCCCTATGGCGTTTCGGTAAAAAATCTTCACGAAGATGTATGACGTATACTATTATATTTATACACTAAGAGTTTCGAGATGATTCCTCATGTATTTTTCTAGATATTTAGTAAAATGTCTAAAATCGCAAGTGTCCCATAATCAATGGCAATATAGTGTATAATGTAAACAAATCGGTAGGAAGAATTTGTCAATGTTATAATTATAGTCTGATTTTTTTTTTCTCAGCTTACATTTCTCTAAATACTGATAATTTTTCAATAAAATTTACGTCATTTATTCATATAGATCCAAGTATGTCGTATAACATACAAAATTAGAAAAAAAAATCAGTCTACGAGATAAAAATAGTAATAATAATAGTGACCTTTCTGCAATAGGCGGCAAAAATACTCCATTTTCATGGAGATAAGGACAAATGT
This sequence comes from Maratus speculifer, assembly GCA_964019185.1. Taxonomy (NCBI): domain Eukaryota; kingdom Metazoa; phylum Arthropoda; class Arachnida; order Araneae; family Salticidae; genus Maratus; species Maratus speculifer. The sequence continues at coordinate 119,551,646 of OZ025291.1, forward strand.
TTATTGACAACATTAAATAAAAACAAGAATAACTTTAAAGAAGAAACACTAATTTTTGACTAATAATTCCTTAAAAATAGTGATTAAACTTTTCTCAAGGTCACTGAAAGTGAAATGAATGAGCTGGAATAAAGAATAACAGTTTTGAGTTTTAATTTCTTAATCAATATTTTTTATGATTTCGTCCAAATTACGTGCAAATTACAGAAAAAGTAGGAAACCACTCTTACATGTATTTCTAAAGTCTAAAAAAGTGCATTTGCTAACTACTAAATTGGACATGTAGTACAGCTAGAAGTACAGATGCTTACTCACTAATGTTCACTTTTTTTGACAGTCATGTATTGCAAATGGATCAAAACGCCAATTTTGACGGTATTTTCCGAGGAATCCTATGTAATTACACAAAGTGAAAAATGATTTTACGTTTTTTTTCTGAAAACTTACTAATGCTATGCCTTTATAGAGAAAAATGTATTCGTGATCTATCACAAAGTTGCAAGATTGGATTTGAGAACACATGTAAGACATAATTATACAAAAACAAATATAAAGAAAACCACAAATTTTGTTTATTAATAACTTTTTTTTATTCTTAGTATTTATTCAAAACACCTAAACAATATTGGGAACAAATGTACTTTTTATCGTTATGAGTAGTATGAAATCACTCTTTATTATCCTTTTTCGATATACTAGCTTGCATCAAATGAATTCTATTAAAGAAGGATATTATTAAATATTAATTAATTTATTTAATTAATTTATTAATATAAATAATATTAATTATTTATTATTGAAGGATATTTGAGAAAAAAGTCAGTTTTAGAAATATTTTTCTTAATTACCTTTTTACAGTTTTCGTTATAAAAAATGTTTCCATATGTTATACCTATACTTAAAGAAAATACTTCAAATTATTTTTAACAATTAAAAGTAAACTCTTTCTAGCAGTATAGTGATGTACAATAATAGAAATAATTTTTACTACATATTTTCGAAGTTTCTAAATTTTCCCTAAGCTTCATTTTAAACTGTACAATTACTCCATATATATTTTCTTTTCAGAAAATTTCTAAAATATAATTCAGTACATAAAAAATAATTACATTTTTTTCCAGATGATAAAATTGTAGCTGTAAATAGTACTTCCGGAGTTATCAGACTTATATCAGAACTTGACGCCGAAGAGATGATATTTTTGATATTCAGAGTTACTTGTACAGTTGGAAAGAAGGACTTCATAATGGTGGGAAATATTTCATTGGTAGATGTCAATGATAACCCTCCTACAACGCACAAAGGAGAATCAATGAAAAGGATTATTGAACATGTAAAGCCAGTAAGTATTTTTGTTACTTTAGATCTTTATGTGCAGAATATAAAACTCAAAGCTGAGGCCATACGCCCTTTTAATGGAAATAATCAACTATAATTATCGAGATAGAAAGATTCGGAATGATTTTACAGCTTTGTTTTACTTTATTAGAGCAAAAGATTTGCTTATGCAGCACTAAGTTTCAATTATCCTTAATATGAACTTTTATTAATGAATTAATAAACATGTGAAATCTAGTCATTATCGTAATTATTCTACAAGTTAAAAAAATAAAACTTTTATTATTGTTAATTGCTTCATAATTTTCAGTGACCATATAAAGTATGACTTAAATTATTAGTAAACTCTTTTTAACTATCATTTCATATTAACCATTACTCGCTAGAAATAGCAAATGCGCAAGAAAGCATTGTATATAGTTTCATCATTGCTGTCAAGTTTTCAACAGATCTTTGTAAACTGGATAAAGATTTTCAAAACATATCAGAAAAAACTGGCATTTCCATGCAAGCAATTATATATTAAGTATTAATATATTTTAATTATAATTATTAATATGCATTAGTTATTTATTCGATGCAAGCAATAAAGTGACCAGGCGTGCAGCACAAAAGATAATTTTGAATACAATATTAGTATTTTTTATTATATTTGTTGCACAATTCTGTGGTATAATATATTAATCAACTTTCTATTCCAATCTTGATTTTTAAGTACACCATACTAATTTCTGTGTGAAAGTTTTATTTTCTTCGTCAATTGTCAGCATTTTTGTAAGTGCACTGTAAAAAAAATACGGATATTAAAATAAAATGGATAAAAGAAGTACCTTACACTTCCGTTGTTATTACACTGTAAAAAAAAAATCCGTTAAATTTATGGCAAAAACTGCTGGCAGCAATGTTGCCAGCAGTTTTAAGTACTTCTTTTATCCATTCTATTTTAATATCCGTTATAGCGACGGTCATTTCACTAATATATAATCAAAATTTTTTCTGCATTAGATTAAAGTGTAAATTCCATTTCCTACTATGATAAAAATTAACGAGGGAAAAATATATTTACGATTTTCAAATAATAATCTTGTTCCTTTTGCAAATAAATGTACTGTGCAGGATGTTTAGAAAAGAAAAACACGATTCAGAGCCATCTGCAGCTCATTCTAGTAACTGGAATGGCATTAAACTTGATAAGTAGACTTATAATGCCATGGTAAAATGAGTAGGATGTGGCAATCGCAAAACTTTCTTATCTCATACATGTTAATACTTTCAGAAAAACGAAGGATAGTAATGTCACCGCTTAGTTTATATCAAAATCTACTCAGCAAAATTTATGTCATGTTCTAACTGACTCTGAAGTTCGTGAAATCCGTGCGTTATTTTTTGAGATCGAATCATTGCAGATATAATAATTCCCAACTGATCAGCAATTTACTCAAAAAATTGGAGAATACTAATTTATATCAAGGACTAACTGAATCTGATGTTTGATGAAAATTCGTGCATTAGTTCCTGAGATAGAGTTAGTGCGATAAACATGAATGATGCCGTATAGCAACACTACCTCTTAGACGATTTACTTCAAACGTTAAAGAATTCTAATTTATATAAGAGGCAAACTGAATCTAAAGTTTGATGAAGACTCGTGCATTAGTTACTTAGATAGAGTTAATGCGATAATCATGAATAATACCGCATACCAGTGCTACTTGTTGGACGATTTTCACAAAAAATAATAATCAGCACCATAATATATCAAGGATTAAAAGAATCAGAAGTTTCATGAAAATACGTCCATTAATTCTCGATAGTTAGCTATTGCGAAAATTGTGAAAAAAAAGGCAGCCTGGCAGCGTCACTGTTGAGCGATATACACCCAAAACTAATCAGCTCTAGTCATATCAAGGTCTAACTGAACCTAAAATTTTGTGAAAATCCGTGGATTAGTTCTCGAGATAGAGCGCCCACAAATTTTTTTGTCACATCCCGAGTGACAGACAGATTCACAGACAGATATTTTATAAAACCACATTTTTTGAATTCTCTGATTCCTAAAGCGTGTAAATTTGTTGAAAACCGGAATTCAAAAATTGTCACGAATCCAATACTTTCTTGTTGTAAAGATAGAAGAAAGTAAAAAGAAAAGGAAATCAGTTTAAAACTACTCCGAAAAAGGATGCTGTTGTGGGCTACGCAATTAAGAATGAGCATAAATCATGGGTAAGAACTGAAAATTCAAAAATTACCTGCATAATATACCATCATCGCTAATAATTATGGCTGTAAGCGCAAGCAAAAAGCGCCAAGGAACATTTTCAGCTCAAATTGAACAATAATATTTCTACTTATGTCAAATAACACCTGTTTAAAGGATTTCAATTTATGGTTTTTCAGACGTAATTGTTTGATTGAAATGATTGCAAGTCATTTTTAATACATTCAGAAACTTTATGCTTATTACATTCGAAAACTACAATCAAAATATACTTAAATAAAAATTTTAAAAAGATTTCCCTTCACACCGGTAGAAATACATCTCACGTTACCGCAGCGAGTGTATAGCTCAAATTAATGTCGTTGTTGTCGCATATGTAGGTATTTATTTGTATTTTCATTTTATACAGATGTTTTATACTCATTCTCGACTGGATATCTTACAACAGTGTTACATTCTTCCATCGGAAGAGTTTTAAACTATTTTTTCCGCGGAATCTTTTTTCTTATGGTGTTATTACTCCACTTAACCAAGTTTAGTGCCACTCCAGTTATAATATAAAGTTACAGATGGCTCTGAATAAGGTCAGTTTCAAAAACCTTCTGTATGTATTTTGAAGCCATTTTTGCGAACTTCGAAATGCATTTCTCTATATTAGTATAATCTCTAAACATGTTTTTAATGTGTTTTTCGTCGTAAAATATCAAAATTATGTAGTTAGGCTAAATGCGGTTTAAAGAAACGGTGAAAAATACTGTCATAGATTGCATTTAAATTTTCAAAGTTCGAATAAAATTGCATGTAAATCGCCACTCAAAAGAAAAGAATTAACACAAAAGTATAGGAAATAATTAATATGTATCTTATATGCTATTAACTTTATTGTACGCCTTTTTTTATTGTCTTTCGAGTTATTATTGTTGTTATTATTTATATTTTAGTTTTTACTTCATTTGCATGGAAGATTCTAATCATTTAGTGCAAAATTTCGAGCATTATACTACAGAGAAAAATAATAAAGAAAAAAATCTAAGATATGGAGTATTTATGGTAGTTATCGAATAGACCTACACTGTAATGATCTATGCGCACACATATTTTTTTTCTGTAAACATTGACCGCATATCATACATGAAAGCCAGAACTTATGTTTTAATATACGTCGTTATGTATATATGTAGGGAAATGCATTTCGATGATTTCGAGATAATAAATCTCAGATAAGTTTAATTGGAAAATGGTGTCTAGGAGTCAATCATTCAGTTTACAAAACTTCAATCTTTCTTGGTTATTATACACGGATGAAACTATATGAGTATTTACAAATGCGTGACTTACATATGAGTAAAAGATGAACACTTTAACACAGGCCGTCTGTTTATTACATTAGCTGGCCACGACCCGCCTGGCCGTTATCTGCCCCAAGATGTTGGAGGGGCTAGAGTCTGTCTGACTATAGCAAACTCTGGATTGCATTTTGTAGAGAAATAAATTTCGATGATTTCGAAATAATGAATCTCAGTTAAGTTTTGGAAAAACGACGCCTAGGAATCAGTCTTTCAGTTTAACTACGAAACATTAATCTTTCTTGGTTAAACTGAAAGACTAACTCCTAGAAACCATTTTTCCAATTAAACTTATTTGAGATTCATTATCTCGAAATCATCAAAATGTATTTCCCTACATATATATCTATACGTAATATCGATCAGTACCATTGAAAAGTCTGAAATATTATTAGTGTAATAATTCTTTAAATGAATTTAAATGCATGCAGAGAATATTTTTGAGATATTTGCAGAAATAAGTCCTCTTTATTATAGTCTTTCAAAGTTGCACCAGTGCCCAGGTAATGTAAACATTTCTCATTCCTTAAATGCTTTCAGGAGAAGAGGAATGTATCAAGAATTTTGCGGAACATAACGGAATCATGACTTTAAGAATGATTAAAGCTAACATACTGAAAATTATAAAAATCTCAGAAATCATACATATTTATCAAAGGATTATTGTAACTTTAAATTAAATTCAGAATTTTTTCTTTACGGTATCTTATGCTATGGGACTCGGGGATTTTTTTAAATTATGTATGCGCAAAAGCAAGATTTCTAATGTAATCTTTCAAAGTTTCAACTAGAGTTAATTAATGGCAAAGTTTCTCATTCCTTAAATGACTTCGGAAAATGAATGTACGAAGGATTTTAGGGAATATAACTGGATCTTGACTTTACGAATGATGATACAGGGAAAAGGTTGAAATATCTAAAGGTTTCAAATAATATGCATAGTTACAAAAGGCCATTAATTTATTTATTCTTTTTATTAATGCAGTCAGTATATTTCTCATGGTATCGTATTCTTAAAAACTCTTGACAGATGACAAATCTTGAAAAGTACATATTTTATCTATGTTCTGATTATTCTTCGTATCGGCACGCTGAGTGTTAGTTATGCACACACACACATAACATACACACGCACACACACACACAGACATATATATATATATACTGGGTGCGTCATAAATTCGTGCAAAATTTAAAAATCCATAATAAAAATAGTAATGCTCGAAAAAAATTGCTGTTTTCGCGAGATTAATAAGACGTATTTTGGTTTTTTTTTTTCCGTGTATAATAACAAATGATTCCAAAATTAACCAATAGAGGGCCCTCATACGTCATATTGAGGCCTTTTATGTAAATAATGCTAGCAATAAAACACCTTGCTGGAGATAGATTCGTCATTCGATATCGACAGCATGTTATCTTTACCAGATCGAGCGCTGGTGGTTAAACTTTTCTAAAAGAATAGTAAATCCACAAATACTGCATCGCGAAAGTTTTGCGTGTTGAGCATCTTTTAGTACCTTATAATAAATGCACAATGTCATATTATTGTGATTTTTTTTTTTTTTTTGTCTATTTGTGTTTGCCTGATTTGCATAAAATGTCCCAATATGGCATATGAGAGCCCTCTTTCGGTTATATTTGGAATAATTTTTTATTATACCTGAGAAAAAATTCAAAATCCGTCTGATTATACTCGCGCTAACCTAATTTTTTTCCTGGCATTACTTCTTTTATTATGGATTTTTAAAGTTTGCACGAATTTTTGATGCACCCTGTATCAATATATATACACACCCTCGGAACTTTATGAAAAGTATTACGAATGGTTTTATTAAAGGTAGCAGTTATCGAAAAGAACAGAATTCATTATTGAATGAAGTTTGTGGTTTCGATAAGTTGTATGATTCAGAGAGTTAGTTATTTTGTGGAGGATCGCTTGAGTGTGCTTTTCGTTTTATTCTGTTTGGTTTTCTTTTAGCTAATTTCATTTTTGGTTTTAAAGGGTGGAGGAGGGTGTTGCATGCTTAAAATCTGATTTAACACTGCTATGCATGTCATTAGCCATGCCGCTCGTCTTCTTGATTAATTTTCTATTATGTTTCACGGTTCACATATGAGTATGAGTTATAGTTTTAATGTATTATTTTTATAGTTTATGTATTAATTTTTCAATTCTGTTTCATGGTTTAGATATTTATGGATTATTGTTTTATGGACCAGTTTTATAGTTTATATATTGGTGTTTTCACTTAAATAGATATGGTGTGTGATTTGAGTTAATATACCAGTTTGGATTAAATATATATACTTATGTATAAATTATAAAAGTTAATTTGCAAATATTTTTATAGTGTTTTTAGTTGTATCACTTTTTATCTTAAATGAAGATATGTTAATAAATATGAAAAATTATTTCAAGACATAAAGTAAATTTTAACTTATAAAAATACATTAACACACATTGTAAAAGATTATATTTCTTACATATTTATTATGGAATCTTAATTATTCAGTTTAAATACATTTGCTATTATATTTCTGTTAAACATCAGAAAGTGTAAACTTTTACCTGTTGAAAAAGTTGAATATATTTTAAGAAAATTATTTTTAACAGCGATACTTAATCATTCTATACACCTAAAAATAAAAATATAAAGAAAATTACTTTGTAAGAATGCGTTCTTAAAGTATTGCGGATTCAACCTCATTTATTACTAGTGACGTGTAATTATTTCCTAATTTAGAAACTTTGCATTAAATTCGGTTTTAGCCATTAATTACATTGCGATAAGATCTAAGAATCATATCAATTCTTTTTTTATTTCTCTAAATTCTAATTAAATATGTAGTACAAATATATAAAAAGCTATTTTTTAAATCCGAATCTTGCAGAATGCTGCAAATTTGTTTGATATGTTATTTACTAAGACTCTAGATATTATTTTCCATCCTTTTAACTTTGTTCTCTCTCTCTTTGATACCTTTTAATTGCATACTATTAAAAAAACAGCGGTTTTATTTTTAGCAATTTTCTTATATGATTATGTTCCTATTTCTCTTTTTGTAATGCGACGTTTGTAGTTTAATCGTCTTATGGCTATTTTCGTAAATTTAATTGAAACAATAAAGAAAAATCTTGCTTCTAGCGTAGATTGTGATACACTTTTCAACACATTCAGACTAATTTTATAAAATATCACCATATAACAAGTTGAAATATGATGTCGAATTGAACCATTTGAAGTCTCATAATGTATTTTAATACTTGGGTATCGCTCTACCCGATCTATCGAATTCTATCTACAGTCGATCTACTTTACATTTTAACATTTACTTATAACCTTTTTTTGGCGCAGCATGTGCCTAAAAGACCTTTGCGTCATTAAACCCCATTAAACCAACCAACCAACTATCTAGAGTCGAAAAATTATCCGCACTATTTTAGACACCGTGTGAATGACAACTATAGTTTTTACTACTAACAACTTGCATCCAAATATTTAGTTCAATTAGGAAATACATTTCTTAGCTCAAAATTTCTCTTTAACACTTCCTTATAATGTGGAGAATGATACATAAATTATTTTTCCAGCCCTGTATACGAGGTAAAGAGTTGTAATATACAAAACGTGTAATATACAAAAAATTTGCTAAATTTAAAAGCACATTTCGAAATTGTTCTTCCAATAAATATTGCTCAAATATCTGTGGTCAATTTCTTTTGTGTGTCCTTGTGAATAAACAAAAAATGCTATTGAAGGCTCTATTCCATCATAACCATTTTATAATGAAACTCAGTGATTTGTATCAATTTTGATACATTTAAAATAATGTAACGTCTTTTAAATACTCTGCAAACGATTTTTCCCCCATTGACCATAATATAATGTCATTTTTGTAGAGCCCGTGTAATTAAGCTACTGATGCTACACACTTCATTTCAATACCGAATACGCCAAAGTAAAAATCATGAACATATGTACCAATTGCATGAAATTCCAAATTCTAAAATTGTATATCATCTAAAATTGTGTTTTCTGATGTTTTGCACCAAGATTTGATTTAGCAGACCTATGGCTGTTTAATATGTGAATCGTGATTTAATTAATCCTAGAATTTCATTCGTGAACTCGATGAGTGTATTGTCTGCGCTGTCACCTTTCGGTCTATTATGTTTTGATTACGCCCGTGAAACGAAGCAAAGTTGCAAAGAACCATTTTACACTAGTAAACAAAACTTTGATATTCCTTTCATACAGTGTTCAAATTGAGTCTTCGTGTTCGATGTTTAAAACTAATAAATAACAATTTTTCATTGAGCAATCATTTTGACTCACCCTGCACTTTTTGAAAGAATGCATAAATGTATAGATTTCATGATAAAACAAAATATTTGTTAAAAGTGAAAAAATAGTAAAGTATTCAACAGCGGTACATTGAATGTAAAATATTAAATAAAAAGAAAATTCAACATGACGAACAAACGTCAAATTTAAAACAAAGTCAAATATTATGTATGTATTGCTGAATCTTAGAGAGCATTTATTACCTGCATGAGACATTTAAAGGTCAGTTACATAAATATTAATAAAATATTAATCTAGTCGCGTTTGGAAAATAGCCAAATTTCTGTTTTAGAGAAAGGTCACAGTTTAGAAAATTATTTCAGGAGAATATCTGATGTACACATAGACAGGATGATGAATGGAATGGTTAAAATAAGAATGTTGTACACTGATACTTTCATCGTGAAATATTAACGTGTTTTGCAGTAAGCGGCAAAATTATCTATGATAAAATAAGCCTTTAGGTATTGATGTGATCCATTTGTGATACAAAGCAAGGTTTGAATTATTGAACATCGTAATTTGAAGCATTATCATTTCTTCCAAATTCAATAGACGTACATCAATTTAATGATTAGATAAAAAAATTTATCCTGAATTATCATTAAGGATCTTGGACAAGAAAATTGGTCCGTAATGTTTAGTTTATTATGAGTTATGTTTCAGAAAATAGATGATAAACATGGTTAATTTATATTACATCACATGGTATTAGATAGAATTAGACATGCTAATAATGGAAATAGTTATACTATAATTAAACATAAATCTCTTAAAAAGTAGGATTTCTATTAAACGCTTAAAAATGTCGTGTGTTTATACAATATAGTGCAAAATTATATTAAAAAGCTTAATTTTGACTATTCATAAATCATAGAAAATACTACATTTATACATAATTTGAAATTTTTTCCTAAAACAGCACAGATTCAGATTTATGTAAACGTCTGCTTTTCTATTGTTTTAGATAGTTCAGCAAATTTGTCTAAAAAGCGTTACATTTGGCATGAATTTTAAAGACCTTTATTTATCATCCAGGAAAAAAATCTGAATTTTGATTTGATTTATATTAAGAACAAGTATAATGTATAAAATAATACGCCATCATATTACCAGGATATCTCAGATAAAAGTCAAAAACAGCATTTGAATGAGAATGCCATTTGGGTAAATCTGAATAAGTAAAATAAATTTAGAGGGCTCTCAACAAATAAAAATAAGAGGGATACCATAAAAGTCATAATGTTAACATCTAATTTTTATTCCATAATTCGAATGAAAGCAATTAAATTGGACCAAATATCAATTTAAAAAACAGTTCAGCAAATAGTTCTGGAAATACTTAATATTTAATACGGGTTTATAGTATATTTTATGAACCAATTCAAATTGAAAAATTCGCATTTCAAAATTTCGATATAATTTAAATTTATTAATATTATGGGGGATATTGTAAGTAATAAAACTCCTTTTAAATATTACAATTACACAAATTTTATGTATTGTAACTCTAACGATAGTTTACCAAATATTGGATGATATTGAGGGCACGAAATTTTAGTCTAATGGAAGCCATCAGATAAATAGTATTTGCTGTATTTAATTTTCTACAAGTAGAAAGTGCTTTTCTTATAAAAATGTAAACTTGTATCTTTTTTTCTTATTTTAAGACTTTTCACCATTTTAATCTTTTGTCAATAACATTTGTTACATTACATACAAAAAATTTTATAATTACATACAAAAATTCTTATTATTTTTAAAAATTTCTTTATTAAAAATTCTTATCAATATATTTGATTAAAAATTATTATTAAATTAAAACTTTAATGATGTCTTAGTAGTCGATGTTCTTCGTACAATGATAAATACTATCTAGCAGATATATATTATCGTGTACAAACATCCCTTTAAAAAGTCAGATGTAAAATCTATTGTAAAAGGTCTATGGATTGATTCCTTATACTTTAATAAGCATTTTATTATTTAGAAAAACTTTTTTTTCTAATGTAGAATTACTCATGGTAAGGAAATCTTATGGTTATGATCAACTGAGAGAAATGGAGAAAACTTGCGCGAAAATAAATATGAAGTAAAACGATAATTCAAGATCAGAAGACGATCATAACTTTTACTGCATGGCCATTTATGACAGTGCGTTTGCGATTTTAGACGTTTTGTTAAATATCTGGGAAAATCCATCAGGAATTATTCTGAAGCTTCAGGTGTACAAAAAAATTGGTACAGAACATATATTTGTGCGAAGATTTTTTTTTCTAGAAATCCCATAGGGCACCGTCAACAAATTGAAAGAAGAACGACAATCCTTTGGACAAAACTGATGTAGCAAAAGCGTTCAAACTGCTGATTAAGATTAAGTGGCTTATTGTAATAAACTGTGTTCATTTTTATGGAGATAACATGTGTATTCATAGCGAAATCAAGGTTTTTATGAAAACAAACCCAAATTTTGTCTTTTTTTTTTTTTTTTTTTCTTATAATTTGCAGATTTCTTAAAGTAAAAAAATATCGTTTGTCAAATGTTCTTTTCAGAAAATATGACAAACGACATCTATATATATTCGCGTTTGTAACAAAATGATCGCCCTCTAGTGATCTAAAGGGGAACTACAACAACCCTGCTTCTTTCATCGCGTCAGCATTGATTACTGTGTGTAAGATATCATTTGGGATACTAAATTTTTAATAAACATAAATAAACGTACCAAAAAACGATAATACATCTTACTGTGTGCCACAATACAACTCTAGAGAATTGGAAAATCACGAACTCATGGCTGCCAACTACTACGCCTATTTAAAGACGAATAAACATATCAGAAGCAGAAATTTTAGTAAAGAATTAACAATATAAAATATAATGCATAACATTGAATATAGTTGGCATACATTTTACTAAAATTTTTTTGTGGTTCAAATCATGTTTATGTGATTTAAATAGGCGTAGAAGTTGGCAGCTCTGCGAACTAAGCTTTCATTTATTCGCAAATTGAAAAAAATAAAATATTTGTTGCCTCTGCAAATAGCAACAAATCTTTGGTCAGCAAAAATTCCGATTTTTTGTCGCGTATCACAGTTTGTTACAATTTACTAATAATCTATATCAGATTATTAAAAAAAACATAAATTATTATTATTATTATTGCGATGTGAAAATATATTAAAATAAAATATAAACATAACTTGCAAAGTTTTTGGGGATTAAATAAACAAACAAACAAACAAACAAACAAATTCTTTGACAGCTTAATTTTTAAACCAATTAAGTACAATAAATTTCTAAAAAGTAAGATTTTACCAGGTTTAAAAAGTATTTCATTTAAAAGTTTAATATAAAGGTCATCTTCATAAAAATTTTCTTTGAATAATTAAAATATTTAAAGCTCTTTTTTATAAAATAAGCACAACAGATAATTTTCTTTTCTAGATTGAAAAAATATAAAAAAAAAATATTCTTATTTGTCTGTTACAAATAGATACATAACAAATTGGGTGTAAAAGAGAATTTCAAAAATGATAATATTTGATAAATTTAGAGTTATAGTAAAAGAATGGAAAACAAAAGAGGAAAAAAAAAAGCTTAATTAGCATTAAAATATTTAGCAAGAAATACTTTGATAAAAGTAAATAAAATATTTTCGATATTTAAACAAGCACTTATATATAAAAAAATCAATAAAAAAATGGAAAAGCATTTTTTTTTTTTTTGGAAGAACTAAATATTAATTAAGGTTAATAATGTCATATTTTTCATAAAATCAACTTATAGATAATTATAAAAATTTTCAGACTCAATACGAAATAGAAATTGAAACATAATAATGCACTTAACATGGAAACTAATAAAACAATAATAATTTATATTTCTTGTGTTGATTCAAATACATCTGCATAGGCTTAGAATTATAAAACTGCAATAATTTTACAATTATAAGTGCAAGAACTGCTATGGCATTTCTTTTATTTGTTATATTCTATGAATTCTATTTTCTATTAATTGATTGTTTATACACTGTGTTGAATTCAGGAGGTGGCCCGAAAGGGGCACCCATCTCTGAAGCATAAATTCTCCCCCCCCCCGGAAAATTTTAGTTTTTGTGTTCTAATGGTCGAAAAGTATAATTCCGCCCCCTCCCCCCGGAGTTATAGAAATCTCTTCAAGAGAAAAATGTCCGAATGCAATACTGCTTAAGTTGCATTAAATTAAATAATAAAATTATATTTATTGTTTTTATATTTATCCTGTTACTATCCATAATTTTATTAAGTATGAAAATAATCTTCAATGTATTTTAATTATCGATTTGGGTATTTTAAAAATCTACAATTTTGACAGCCTTTCATTGCCTTAACATAGAAAAGCAATCATAAAAATTCATTCTTATTTTTTAAAATTGCTTATTATTTTTTACACCCTACATCACAAACATAAAACAAAAAATCTTATTGCTGTAGAATTAAGTGACAATAGATGCTTAATGTGACATAATGTTAATATTGTGGGAAAAAATGTATTCAAATACTAAAACAAAATAACAAAATTTTCTTTAAATTAATCTCCTTACACCATTAAATTTCTAGTTTACTCATCACCATGCATAATAGATAACTGTATGACCTTATACTGCATTAAATTTTGTGGAAATGCATTGAAAACTCTTGTCCGATTATAAAACATTCCTTTAAAATTAAATATAATATTTTAAAAAATACATGCAAAGTAAATTGAAATGATACAGACGATGTATGAAATAAATAAAACAGCACTCACCTGTAAGAGTATAAGAAAACTCAAACACAGCGTTTTCACGTTTTATTTTTATCAATTGGACTATTCAGCATATTTTATTCATTTTCCTTATTAAATAACGTACAGCTTATAGTGTACGGACTTTCTTTAATTACACTTGATCGAATGCGTGCAGCTTCAATCTGCATGTCGTTTTCTCATTTACGTGTATCTTGTACTTGATTTGAAGCGAAAATTTAGACCGCTTCAGTCAAACATATACCTCGCTTATAACTCTCTATGAACTTTAAAATTTGTACTAAAGTAAGCCGATTTTTCATTAAAGGACTTTTTAAAAAATCCACAAGCAACACACGAGGCAAGCACAAGCAGAAGCCCGCGGTGAAAACCGCGTGCACGTGGGACTGTTTACAAACAATAGCAGTGAGAAAAGCACCACCTTTCTTTCATTACAAACGCGAATAAAACGCTAAGCGTTTTCTTTCGACAGTCCGTGAGCAGAAACTACTGCATCAAATTAAACCATTCTTTTTTTAAATGAAAGATATTTGTCCACAGATTTGTTACCGTACATTTGTTTGATAAAAAATGTTATTAATTAGCTGTAATTATCAATTAAAATTTCACTTATGTGCATGCGTAATCCATAAGTACTGATCTGTGTTTTGCAGTAAAGATCTACGCATGCGTTTAAATATTCGCTCAGTTGTATTATCATAAACGGTGAAAGCCGGTTGTGTTTTTATCGGAACATGCGATTCTTTGGTTGTCATTATATTATTTTTCTAACTACAAGCTTTTTTTTCACGAGGTTGATATTATTGAGTTTTTAAATCATTTTTTGGAATGTAATGCTTTGTTGTACCGATAATTGGCGATGGAAATTGTGGGAGGTTTTTCGTTCAGTCTGTATATATCCGCCAACTTGGAATTTTTTTTTTTTTTTTTTTTTTTTTTTTTTTTCGAAAAGGATTGTCAAAATCTGGGGGGGGAGTTTTGAGAGATGGCGCCATCTAGCGTTTTTATTGGAATAAACGTATGCTTTTGGGTTTTGACTCTGTTTTTTATTATAATATATGCATGAGCCCTGATACTTATGAATGAAAATAGAAAAAAGCCTTTGTACGACTTTAATCTATTTTCGTCAAAAACTTTCAAGGCATAAGCATACATTATGGGTAAAAAACAAAGTGCGAAATAAAAAACATACCGTTTTGCCAATAAAAATGGATCGGACTTCGGACGGGAGGATTTGAACGCACTTGCAAATTAGATCTTAATAATAATAAAAAAAATAACCAACCTTTTAATTGATGTCTTTTCTTCTCAGCTGAAAAATAAAGAAAGGGAGGAAAGAAAGAAAATTTTTGTATGATCAGTAAAAACTTGATTTTTTCAGAAATGATTGAAAAAAATTTTTTTTCTAACCTTCTTGATAAAATTACAAATATTTTTTTTTTCTAAAATAGGAATATAGTTTTCAGACGGGTGTCCTTGAAATTTACGAATTATTTTAAAGCTAGAAAAAAATTAAGAAATATGTCTTACCTAAAATTTCAAATTATGATAGTTATCAAACTATGATATAAAGCTAAGAAAATATACATAAGTTTTGAAGTTTCGAGATTTTGATTTTAAAATATAAAAACTTTAAACATCCAGGGGAAAAAAATAAAAAGAATCTGTTATAGTAAAATAAAAAAAAAATTCATAACGATCTGTTAAGTAAGGCCCTTATCGCCCCCTAAAGATGTTGAACAATGAAGAAGCTTATTTAACCAACATTGTAGTTTTTTTTTTTTTTTTTTTTGGTCAAGTTTTGACGGGTTCCATCTAGTTGTACATAATACTCTGTAATCAGAATTAAAAAATAATTAAAATTGCAGGAAAAACGAGCAGGTTTACTAAATAGTGTTTAACTACGCATGTGTGTCTGCAATCAAAATGTAATTTGCATAATGTTTAGCTAAATATATAGAGCAATTTTTGTGAATATTTTAAAAACATATCATGAAAATTCTGAAAATTATCATCGACTGAACGATCTCAAAATCCGCTGTTCTCAAAAGGAAGCAAAAGTGTGAGGGACTGTATCCAAATGTAATATTATGTGCAATATTATGTACGCTATATTGAATGGAATATATGGATATATGGGTACAGCCCTTCATCTTTTTGCTTCATTTTGGGAATAATGGATTTTAAGCTTATTCTATTGATGACAATTTACAGAATTTTCATCAATGTTTTTAAAGCTTTCACAAAAATTGCTCTATACATTTAGCTAACACATTATGCACATTATATTTCAATTGCATTCACGCATATGCAGTGAGACATTATTTAATAAACCATTTTTC
This sequence comes from Maratus speculifer, assembly GCA_964019185.1. Taxonomy (NCBI): domain Eukaryota; kingdom Metazoa; phylum Arthropoda; class Arachnida; order Araneae; family Salticidae; genus Maratus; species Maratus speculifer. The sequence continues at coordinate 119,568,028 of OZ025291.1, forward strand.
GTACAATTTTTATTATTTTTTAATTCTTATTACAGGATATTATGTACAATATTGTGTGTCATGTTTTCTGAAAATAACTTTTTTTAAATTAAGAACTCTTGAAATTATAAGCAAAAAACGTGGCATAATTTGGGACTGTTTTTATAAAAATTTTAATTTCTTTACGATATGCTATCCTCTAAAAATGAACACAGTATATCACAAATTAGACACTTAATCCAAATCTTCAATTTTGAAAGCTTATTCTGCATTAGTTTTGACAGTGTTATGCAAAAGTTCTTCCTTTTTTTTTTAAATTTGTTGACGGCCCCCAGTGGGATTTTGGGAAAAAATCTTCACGAAAATGTACCTTTATTTTGTTTATACATCCGGAGTTTCAAAATAATTCCTGAAATCGCAAGTGTCCGGTCATTAATGGCATATAGTATATGTATAGTGCCATTTAAGTTATGATACAGATATTTTCACACTAATTTAATTTTAAATAGGAGAAACTGGAGTACGAGAATATGGATGATCAAAATAAATATAAATCTATTTCCACAATATACAGGATGTTTCGCTACCAGACCGTCAAACTTTGAGGGGTGATAGTAGACATAAAGACAAGCATTATTAAATAGGTAACCATGGGGCGCAAACGTCTTTTGTGGGAGCTAAGGGCCATTAAAGTTTAAAGTCCAAAAATTCAAACGCTGATAAAAATTAGAAAAAAGGGTCGATTTGTTTGCGGTTTTCTCTAAAATCATTCTTTATATCACGATTTTTTATTTATTTTATTTTAAAGGTTAAGTTCGAAAATTGTCGATAGAGAGCGCATTAGAGTAACGAACAAATATTTTTGTCGTTGTTTTGTGCATGGGATTGAAATTATTCTAAAGTTTAGACTTTAACTTAAATTTTAAGCTCAAAATCGGAAACATGGAGATCGCTTAACTAGAGAAAATTTAACTGTGAACCGAGGGGGAGATTTTAAACGCTCATAAACATTGGACAAACGGATCGATTTTGTTGCGGTTTGCGTGTAGGTCATTCCCTTGTAATTATTTTATTCAAAATAACGTACAGCTGTGGTGTCCTTATTTTTTCATAGAGGGCGCTTCCGACACATCTCCGACATTTCAATGGCATTACTCCTGGGTGTTTTACTACCAGACTACCATACTTCCAGGAAGTGTTAGGGATGCAAAAACGACTCGGAATCACATAGGAATGTTACGTTGAAAATGTCTTTTTTGCGAGTTATGGTTAAAGGAAGCAGAGAAAAAAACAACAGAAACAAGCAGAGAAACAGCAAAACGTTAATATGACATAAAACTGTTTATTTAAAGGTTTTACTAGAAAAGATGTTCGAAATTACGTCCAGAAGTAATTCAACATGCTTGACAGCGGCGTCGCATGTAATTCCTCACGCTTTGAAAGATTCCTGGAATCTTTGATAGATTTCCGGAAGCTACAGAAATACGAGCTGCTAAGTTTTCAATTGATGGTACGGGTTTCTCATACACCCAACTTTTCATGTGACCCCAGCTGAAGAAGCTCATACTTTATAAGTCTGGTGGTCTGTCAGGCCAATAAACCGGGCCACCACGACCTATCCACCGCTGTCCATATGTTGCGTTGATGTATCGGTGAACATCATTGGTAAAATGTGGAAGAGCCAAATCGTGCTGGAACCACATAGAGCTGCGCAACGAGAGAGAAACTTTCACGCGCATTATCGTTCAGCACCAGAAAATCGCAGCGCCATCTACTGTCGCTGTTAAGTTTGCCGGATTTTTTCTGGTCGTAATTTCGAACACTTTTTGCAGTAAAACCTTTAAATAAACTTTGTTCTGTCACTTTAACATGTTGCTCTTTCTCTGCTTGTTTCTGTTGTTTTTTTCTCTGCTTTTTTTTAAACGTAACACGCAAAATAGCAATTTTCAACGTTACATTCCTTTATGATTCCAAGTCGTCTTTGCAACCTTTACACTTCCTGGAAGTATGGTGGTCTGGTAGTAAAACACCCAGGAGTAATACCATTGAAATGTCAGACATGTGTTGGAAGCGCCCTCTATCAAAAAATGATGACATGAAAGCTGTACGTCATTTTGAATAAAATGATTACCAAGGGAATGACCTACACGCAAACCTCAACAAAATCGATTAGTTTGTCCAATGTTTATGAGCGTTTAAAATCTCCCCCTCGGTTCACAGTTAAATTTTCGCTAGTTAACCTATCCCCATGTTTCCTATTTTGGACTTAAATTTTAAGTTAAAATCGTAACTTTAGAATAATTTCAACCCAATGCACAAAAGAACGGCAAAAAGTATTTTTTCGTTACTCTAAAGTCTAAAGCGCCCTCTATCGACAATTTTTGAACTTAACCTTTAAAATTAAAAAAATTAAAAATCGTGATATAAAGAATGATTTTAGAGAAAACGGCAAACAAATCGAGCCTTTTTTCTAATTTTTATCAGCTTTTGAATTTTTGGACCTTAAACTTTAATGGCCCCTAACTCCTACAGAAGACGTTTGCGCCTCATTGTTTCCTATTTAATAATGTTTGTTTTTATGTCTACTATCACCCCTCAAAGTTTGTCGGTCTGGTAGCGAAACACCCTGTATATGGGCCATTTTCACCATTTGCCTAAATTTCAGAAATTTAATTTTTATTTTTCAAACTTAATAATTTCTTTTAAAAATGGAGACAAATGTTAAAGTAAATGTTTAAGGTACGTGAAAAAAAAAATTGGTTGTGCACTTGCCTTATAATATAATATGTAAATGCTATTTAAAATTGTCTTGTAAGGCAAATTGTCAAGTCCGTTACCATATAAAATTACTGAAAATACTCAGCTTTAAATTTATCAAATTTCCTAAAATCAACTTACTTTAAAGTAACTTATATCCCTAAATTTCATAACTGATATTTATCAATAATACTTAAATTAAATTGAAATGTGGGACAGTTTTAGCCACAAGATTTTGATCACATAGAAATTATACAAGAACTTTTTCTAATAAATACAGTATATATTCATGTAAATTATTAAATTTTAAGGAAACTGCATATTTGTTTCTTAGTTGAATAAAAAGTAAATGTAGAATGGTGAAAAAATGTTAATCATTAAAAAACCGTGCGGTAAGACTTGGCATTTGGTAACGGAATTGACACTGTGTTGAAAATGGCCGATACATTCTTTTTATCCCAAATTGGAATTACGTGATTCCATTCCTTAGATTATTAATAGAATTTCGTCTTCTAGATAATTTAATTGTAACATTAAATAGTTATATTGATTATAAAAATTATAAAATACCCAAACTCTCTTCAAATTTAATTTTTTTTTTTTTTTTTTTTTTTTTTTAGACGAAAGAAAAGCACTCCATGTTCTTTAAATACCTTTTGTATTTTTTTCTCTTTGCCAAAGCATTTAGGCTTTTTTTCCTCGAAAGCAAAGTTGCGTATCCAAGTCAAAATTAAATAATCCTATCAAATTGTAAGAAAACCTTTGAAAAGAAATTAGGAGTCCTTTGTCTGCTAAATTACAAAGGGGATAAAATTTGGCATATAAAAAAGAAGGATTAAGTAACTTCATAATTTATCTAAGACAGTTTTTTTATAAACCGTAAAAGAAATTTAAAGCTTTAGTCCTACAAAAAGTCTACAAAAAGGAAGTCTACAAAAGTCTACATAGGAAAAAATCTGTCTATTTTTATCTATGTGATAAAAATTATTGATTCTTAAACTAAAATACAGGGAAGATTTTAACATGATTATAATCGCCTTAATGATGTTTAACCTTTTTTACTGTCTGAAAATTTTAATGAAGTGAATTATTTATTTTAAAAGTACAACATAATCCTTTTTACATTTAAACTCTTATTTACTTAAGAAATTCTTCGTAAAAGTAATGTTTAATTAGTGATTTTTGCTAATTTAATATATTTAAAAAGGTTAGTCATTGTTAAAAGCGATATATATTATAAAATGTAATTTATCATTTTTGTTCTACTTTGAAAATGTATTAAGAAAAATTTAACAAACATAATTTAAAATTAAAATGTCCCGTTAAAATTGATTTTTTTTTCATATTACAAAATTTAATATGCATGCTTTATACTTTAAGATAGATTATCTATAACGTATACTTATAACATCACCTATAACATTTGACACCTGTTTTTAAAGTATAAAGTAAAAATCCTCGAAATAGTGTTTGATTTAAGTAAAACAGTCGATGAAAGAACAATTTCATTCATTAAATTAATTATTTTGCTGCAAGTTATATTTATTTTTTACAGTTTTAAAGAAAAATAAAGCAATGCTTGATACTTGCAATATAATAATAATAATAATAATAATAATAATAATCTAATGTAATTTCGTATGCAGCGATTTTCTGCAGTTCCATATATTGACCTTCGATTTATTCTATTGAATTGATCCAGAGTATCGGACCAGATTAAGTGATCGTTGAGGTTATTTGGGTGAAATAGTTCTCCAGTGTTCATGTCCAGGATGGCACAGTTGGAAGAGCATTGGCGGCTTCAGCCAATACATCCCTGATTCAAATCCTGGCCGGGACTTTTTTCACCCATATCGAAAATTTACATCTGTTATAATTAATTTACCGATTGAATAATCTTGTTTAAAATTAATCTAAAGCATAACTTCATTTCATGTAATCGTACGAAAAAAACAAAAATTGTTTTTTATAGCAAATGTTACAATTTTTAAAATTAAATGTTTCTTTTTAAATTTGTCAAAAATTAGCTATTTAAAAGTAATGAGTGCTTTAATGTTAATATCAATTCAAACATCCCTACAAAAAAGTTATTTATATTATATTATATCATTATACGGTGATTTTTTTATTACAAACAATTAATAATTACAATAATAATGCATTCAAGAAGCATATAATAAAATATATTAAACTCTATTGGTTTAACAAAACAGTGTTTTAAAGACATCTGTTTTTTTTTTTTTTCTCTTTGTCGTTCTTAAAAAGTGTAAAAATAAATGTGTTCATTTTAGTGATAATTATATATTTTAATATTCTGCTTGGTCTGCGAAAAGTCATAATCATAAATAACAAAAACTGCCTATTACAGTAAATGCTGTCTATTAAAAATATTGTAAAATCGATAAAACTGTTCTAACACGTTGAATCATTCTTTTTTATAATTTTCATTGCTTCATTCTACGATTTTACTCTAGTCAAAAACGATTCTCTTTAAATAAGCTACACAATTAATTATTTTAAATACATTTAACAAATAAATTACCGGATGAAAAGATGGAATTTTTCGTAGCAATAAAAATTTATTTAAGTGATAAATTTTATAAACTATCCAAAACCATTATTTCAGTCTTGTGTTGATAAATGTTAAGTCATTACTAAAACATGGATTTAAATGACGGAATTCTTTGAACATAAAATTAAATTATAAAATCGGGGTCATGAAATAATAATGCATTTTAAGCAATGTTTGTTTTAATTAGTTTCATTATTAAAATAACTCTCAATTCATAAATTAAAATAAATATCTAACTAATTTAATTTTACAATAAGTATCTAATAGTAAACATGTTGTAACTTAATTAAATTTTAGCAATAAAACCATCCACTGTGAGCATTTAAAACTACTTTTTTCTAAAATAGGAATAATATTATTAACTACATTTTACTGAATTTACAATTTTAAAGCAGAAAGAAAGGTATAAGGTATTTGTACCCTATATGGACAGGGCTCTCAATATGGACACCCCTAATATTGTTAAAGGTAATAATTTTGATCGAGAGATGGCTCAACATTTTCGTGAAGAAAAGCAGTTGAAAAGATAATTAAGGCTGGAAAGTGTAAAAAAGCGCGCTGTTCGCCATTTAGGAGGAAACTTGTTGTTACGAGATTTACTGATCTTAATTAGTTGTAAGCTTAAATTCTTATTAAGATAGGGTAAAATTACATTAAATGTTGAAAAGTGGAGTATTTTAGAAAGCTAATAAAACATATTTTCTATTGTTATTGGATATTTTGCTTAAAAATATTTTCCTTATTTATTTGTTACAAGATTTTGTAAAACTAAGCTCGGTTCCCAATATGGACAGCTTATGTCCCCATCGAATACAACTGTAAGAAAGAAGAAAATTCAACATTGCCAAGCAATAAATTGAAAAGGCATCAAAGTGGTAAAATCTTTGTTCAACAAGATGCCATTTGAACAATCTCCCCAAAACCTCCCTCCAAAAAAGCCCTTGCATAAAAATAAAAAGAAGCCCCCCCCCCCCCCGTAGGATATCTGTTGGCAAAATCGTAGGTACCAATGGTATGACTTCCTCAACAAAGGAGAGCTGGTACTGCTTCTTTTGCAGTATTGATGCTTTTTCAAACATGCGGACATGCATCACTTGTGGCAGATATGTTCATGAGGATTATGTGGGACTTACTGCCCATGGTGAAAAAGTTTCTATTTGTCCATGCTGTGAGAACTGAGTATACCAGATGTAAATTCGCAGACAAATCCAATAAAGCTAAGCAAAACCAACAATATTATTTCATAATATTTACTAGTAACTAAGGAGCTTTGCATAGGTCTTCGAAGGGTAAAAACCGAGAATGACCCCCCCCCCCTTTCTAAAATGCATATTCTGAAGATGTTTATTGTCTCCCTCCTCCTCCGAATAATTTAAGATACTTTTTTTTATTACCTCTTCTCTAAAATCCCTTGGAAAAGTGGCTCTTCCATACACACTGTGTAGAAAGTCAATAAGGAAACACCTGTCCATAATAAGGACAGGTAGTTCCTTATATGGACACTTGTAAACATTTTTTTGTTCTTATCATTTAAATTAAACCGGTATAATTACAAGGTCGCTAATTTTAATAATGATAGTCAATAGTCCAAGGATAGTGGTCACATATTTTTGGAGTCCTATGACTTGTAGATAGGGGTGAAAAAAATACATTTTCCTTAGGGTGTTCATATTGGGTACAGGTACCTTATTCGCAATTTTATGCATTCTAAATAAATCTGTAAGTTTAGTAAGAATTTTCTAGCAAATTGGGTTGTTTAGAACTTTTATATAACCGAAGAAAATAAATGTAACAGATTCACGTTTACACTGTAAGAAATGTATTTATATATGTGTAACGTTGTTTAGAATTTTCTAAGAGATATCGATGCCCAGAAAATTTTATGTAAGTGCAACAAAGAAATTCATGTAATTATCCCAGATTACTTATAAAATTTTAGTGCGCATACAGATTTCTATAGCTTTTAAAAACTAGTTTTGTAGATTTACATCTTTTTTCAGCCCACTGTATACGTAAGGTTAGGTTATAAGGTTAATGTAAAGTTAATTTTTGACCAATTTTTCTCGAATTTAAATGGAATGCAAAATAAAACCGTACATAAATGTTTCAATAATTGATTGTTTAATTAGTACTATTTTCAGTAAGTGAAAGACAGAGATTTAATAAAGAAATCAAATTGCCATGACAACTTAAATTATCGTTTGATCAATAAATAAGAGTTAATAAATATTATATATCAAATTATAATCATAAAGAAAGGAAATGCTGATGCAGTTCGGAGACAAAAATTACTCATTTACTTTTTAAATATGTACACGCAAAAAAAAAAAAAAAAAAAAAAAAAGCCATGTAATTTTTTTAATCTTCTGAAGTTTATAGGTGGGTTTAGTATTTCTTGGATATCCAAAACGGGATTTGGTTATTTTTTGAAATTTTCAGTCTGTATGCAAATTTTCTATTATGGACACTCCTTTTAAAGATCTAACTTCAACATTTCATGAAAATTAATATTGTGTTAGACCATGAAATAAATTTGTTTCTTATTAGGTTTTAGATGTATACCGCTCGACATGTTGCGTTGTTATTATCTCGACTTCATAAAATTTTACATATGTAGACCTTATCAAATTCTGACAATCTTGTTAAGTTCTGATTTAGCTTTAGTGTACATATAGAGCAGAATTGGTGGCGCTAATAGGATGCGTTATTCACGATTTCCCTGTTATATCTCGGCATCTATGATATTGAATTTAGTCTAACTTCACATTTAGTTTGATCTTGCGGTAATCATATTTAGATGTATATTTTGTATGCAATTTTCATTATTTCAGAGATAATCCTACCTCGGCACTTGCGGATAAAAAAATTACCAAATGTAAGAAGTTTATTAAAAATGATGTTGGCACCATTTTTGCTGCGTTCATTCAAAAAGAGTGCTTCTATACTATTGCTTTTTGCTTGGAACATAACTGCATCTCGATTTTTGCTTCTCTCAGTTAAATTTAAAGAGTAACACTGCACTTCACAGCTGTTTGTGTGTAACAGAATTATTTAAATTAATGTATCACAGTAATGTAGAAGAATATCTTAGGATTACCACACTAGTTACGACTGACACAGTTAATCAGGAAATTTTGTTTGAAAAGTATTTAAAGTAACATTCAAGCTAAAAAAATATTGTTCAAAAGAATCTGCAAAATAGACTTTTATTAACTGTAATGCATTGAAAATTTAAAGAATAAAATATTAATTTTGTAAATAAGTAGTTTGGTGACCTAGTTTCCTATAGATATTTTGACCTAAATAAAACTCTGATAATTTGGCCTAGTTTTAAATCGATATTTTGACATATGACATTTTTAAACAATATAGGGCAAATAAAGATATACCAATAAAAAAATTACGATTTAGGAAAATATTTAAAATAAATTACAGATAAACACAAATAGAATAATACATTTTTAAAGACATTTTTGTTATTAATTTTTAAAAATCGAATGAACTTTATATTGTTTAAAAAGCTACTTCCTTAAAAGTAATAACTTAAATAATAATGTTTTAATAATATCCTTCTAATTATTTATTTTTTTAATCAAATAAAATTTCCATACCAGCCTCAAAAAGTTATTCTTCAATTAAGGAAAATAATAAAAAAAATTACGTAAATATAAAGCATTATTATTAAAAATATTTCCATATAGTGGCTCTACATATTGGGAATATTATTAGAGATATGGATATGCAAATTCAGTTTGAAATTTCTTTACAGATTAAATCTTAAATTAACTGTTAAAAAATAGTGTTATTATTAATAAAAAAAATATTCTGTAGTCCATTAATTGCTTCTAAATTTATTTTATCAGTTTGATTCTACAGTAATCATTTTCGATATAATTATTATAATTTGTTTCAAGTCGAAATGCAACGAAGTTATAAAAGCCGTATGAAATAGAAAATCAAAAGTGTGAAAGTTTAGGATTTATCTATTCTGTATTGAAATTACAAATGTGGCGTTCGAAGAATGTGAATATCTATTAAAAATGTAATGTTAAAATATAATACTTATTTAATTTATTACATAAGATAAGACCCTATATTACTGAGGCTTTGTCGAATTTGATAGTTAAATTCATTGGGATAATACATGGCATTAAAAGAAATAAAAATTGTTAAAAAGCATGGTGTTGCAAACCACCAATTTAATCTAAAATACAGGGTATTTTACCCTTTCTGGCAATAAAACTATCATAAAACTGAAATATTTTATAATAAAACTTTTACTGAACAGAAATCCTCTTTTTATGGGCTTCGTTGTTGGGGCCCACTGTAAGCCCAGAGCAAATGTGAATTGTTTGGCTATTGTATGAGCCACTGGAAAATAGTTAAGATGTAGTAAAAAACTATTTAAAATTAAACTTTTAACAAAAATTTTGTTGTGAATGGGATATCATAAAAAATGGGAGGCTTTTCCATTACACCGATAGACATAATCTGCTTGACATGATACTTTATTGAAAATTCAGAATCTAATTGGTTATACAATCAAGTATAAGTTATAGATTAAAATATTTAACACGTTGAGTGCCACGATGACTGACACTGAACTTTCCGTTTACGCCGCTTCAGTTATAGATTACAGATCAGGATATAAAACTAAAAAAGTCCTTCTGACAATGCCGGGAGGTAGAGATAGCTTTCATATACTTATTTATTTATTTTAAATTAATTTATATTACTCAAACATACGAAGCTCAAATTAATTTAACCCGATTTTATAAGATGAAATACTAGTTTTTGTCAATACTGAATATTAATAGGAAGTTTTAGAAATTAGTCATCTTTTATTCTACCTTGTTTTATTTTCAGCGATTTAGAGAGTCGCCAAATTACACGATATCATGAAGTGCATGCAATTTTAAAGCAACATGAAGGACAAAACAAACCAATCAGCTTGGTCGAAATCTTAATTCATGTGCACATGCACAGTCATATCGAAATCGATTAATATATACGAGTGCTGTCGCGGGCAAATTGATTTTTAAATAATGTCACCCGCATTAGAAATTCAAACTGCTATATCTCAGGAGTTTTTTAAGATAAAGACAAGCAAAAAAAAAAAAAAAAATCCGGAATTCATTATTAAGATAAATACTTTAGAAAGAACCTTTTTTCAATTTCTAATTTTTTGTTTGTACATCATTATACATTTAAAAGATTATTGACAAACTTAAATAGCCGCCATTTTGAATCAACGTGGCGGATGATCTTGGCCAGTGAACTCGGTTTAAACATTGGTATGTACTATGTACACACGGAATTATATCCAAATCATTTTATAAATATGCCTATTATCAGGCGACAAATTTCAAACCGTTTCAAAATGTCAACCACACTGAAAATTGAGAATGCTATAACTCAGCCATTTTTCAAGATATAAATGAAACAAAAAATGCTCTGGAATCTTTGTATCAAGGTCAAACACACAAAAGAAAAATCTTTTCCAATTTCTTACTTTTTTGCACCTATTTTTAAAATTTAAAATTAAAAAAATTAATATTCCGCCCTTTTGAAACAAAATGGTGGATGGAACTGGCCAACGAACTCGGTCCAGACATCGGTATGTACTATGTACATACCAAGTTTCATCCAAATCGGTTTATAAATACGCGTGTTATAATATGACGAAAATCAGATCATTTCAAAATGTGAGCAACACTAAAAATTTAAAGTGCTATAACTCAGCCATTTTTAAAAATACAAACGAAACAAAAATCGCTCTGGAATCTTTGTATTAAGGTCAAACGCATAAAAGAAGACTTTTTCAATTTCTCACATTTTTGTACATAATTTTAAATTTTAAATTAAAAAAAATTAAATGGCCGCCATTTTGAAACAAGATGGCGGAAGGAACTGGCTAACGAACTCGGTCCAGGCCTCATTACTTACCTAAATACGCGTCACGTGACAAAAATTAGATCGTTGCAAAATGTCAGCCATAAAAAAAATTCAAAGTGCTATAACTCAATCATTTTTTAAGATATAGGCAAAATGAAAAGTGTCCTGGAATCATTGTTTTAAGTTCTAACACATAAAAGAAAAATATTTTTCATCTATTAATTGTTTCGCATTTAATTTTAAAATTTAAATTAAAAAATTAAATGGCCCGTATTTTGAAACAAGATGGCAGATGAAGCTGGCTAACGAACTCGATCTAGACATTTGTATGTACTATGTACATAGCAAGTTTCATTCAAATCAGCTCATAAATACGTGAGTTACAGCATGAAAAAAATCATATATCTATCTATCTATCTATCTATCTATCTCTATATATATATGTGTGTGTGTGTGTGTGTGTGTGTGTGTGTGTGTGTGTGTGTGTGTGACATTTTAAAGTTAGGGGGCAGAAACATCATCGCCAGGTTTCCCTTTCTCCGCACAGAAGTCATGTCCAGCGAGAAAAAAACGAAACAAATAAATGTAGAAGATCCAAATAATCACTCCTTGGCGACTGCAAGTTTATTTTATTAAAATGTAGCTATAATAGAGAGAAAAGCTCCTTTTCCAGACGATCGCTTACCGAAACATCCAAAAAAAATATTCCATAATTTACTACATCCAGCCGTACTCATGGAAGAGAGCACCCAAGAATCCTCCTTCTTTTTACCTCTCGAGGTTTCCCCCCTTTTTAAATCTAAAAAGGAAATTCTAGAACATTCTTTAGACTCAACCATCATTCTTTTATTTAAACATAACTCATATCCAGAGTCGAGATTACTATTTGACAGACAACAATTTTATTTTAAAAAAATATTATTTAACCAATTTATAATCGACTCAGAATTTTAAATATCTTAGGCTGACGATTTTTATAGACGATTAATTTTAGGAGAAAAAGAAAAGAAATGAATTTATTGATATTCACAATATCAAATGTTGACTGAGGGAAAGTAAATAAATAGGTAAAAGAAAATAATGATATTTTCTGAAAGGTATGGTTTTGGAATAAATTTAATAAGACTTTCTTAAAAAGGGTTGATAAAAACATAGAAAAAAATGAGTTTTATTTGGAATATTAAGAAATAAAGTTTAATTAAGAATACTTTTAATTTAGAGCCATCTTTTTTAATTTACGCATACTTGAAAAAAATGTTTTTTAAGGCGAATTAAGAATTTATATCGTTTCCATAAAGGTTAATAGATTAGATCTAGAAAAAGATTTTAATTTAATAGGTTGAAGTAAGTACAGAATATTATTATAAGGAAATTAATATTGTATAAAGGTTAGTTTTGGCGAAAAAAATTAAAATTTGTAATATATATATATATATATATATATATATATATATATATATATATATATATATATATATATATTATATATATATATATCAACATTTGAACGGAAGGTGGTTTTTTTGGTCTGGGGGTCATGATCGGTGAAAATATACCAACATTTTCTTGAAGTGCTTTCCTCCGGACGGCTGCAATAGGTAGCTTTTTACTTTTTGTAATGAAAGCTATCTAAAAAAGTATATTGTTTTAAGTAATTATTAAGAAAGCATAATCCTGTAACAAATAAAAGTTAGGTAAGTATTGAATTATTTTTTGTTATTACTTTAAACAATATAATATTTTTAGTTTTATATCTTGTTTTAGACCGTCAGTCACCGATGACTGGAGCGGCTTAAACGGAAAGTTCATTGTGAGTCAACGGTGAGTGACGTGGCCTAAATGGAAAGTTCAGTGTCAATCACCAGTGATATGGCACCCAACGTGTTAAGAGTCTTTTGCTCACAATTTCTTTTACCAAGAATCCATAGATCCTTCAATGAAAATTCAGAATCTAATTGGCTATATTAATAAGTTTATGTCATAGATTAAAACTCTTGTTTATATCTAATTTTTCACTGCCTATTCCATATAATCCTTCATTAAAAATTCAGAATCTAATTGGCTATATAAACAAAATAATTTATAGATTAAAATTCTTGTTTATATTTAAGAGTCAATCACCAGTGATATGGCACCCAACGTGTTAAGAGTCTTTTGCTCACAATTTCTTTTACCAAGAATCCATAGATCCTTCAATGAAAATTCAGAATCTATTTGGCTATATAAATAAGTTTATGTCATAGATTAAAACTCTTGTTTATATATAATTTTTCACTGCCTATTCCATATAATCCTTCATTAAAAATTCAGAATCTAATTGGCTATATAAACAAAATAATTCATAGATTAAAATTCTTGTTTATATTTAAGAGTCTTTTGCTCGCAATTCCTTTTGCCAAGATTCCAGAAAACTTCGAAACTTTAAAGACTTTTAATTAATATCCATAAAGGTTTTATTTCGTTATTTTATACTGAGAAATACCTCCTCTGTAATCTATATAGTATTGTTAGGAATGAAATTTCTCTTGAATTCATTTTTTTAATTTGAATTCGGGTGAAGCTTTGTAATTAAATTCGTAAGAGATTATTACGATTCTCTTTATCATCAAAGGGTTTAAAAGAGGTAAAACACAATCAATTAAAAATAAATTAATTTGAATTCCAGATAACTATTCTAAATACCTGACAAAGCGAATAATTTGTGTTGTTTTTAAGACAGCTTGAAAGTGATGTAGAAAGCTTAGAATTAAATTCACATTTCTCAAATAAAATTGTATAAGAAATATATTAGTTGTTTACCATTCAGAATATTTTAAACCTTTTAATCCGAATTAAAATGTCACTGCTAGATATTTATTATTTCATTTGGAAAATGCGGTTAGAACAATACATAAATATACTAAGAGTAATTTTGAAAAAAAAAATCGGAATGATGGTTGCATATTAGAAAAATCCTTATTAATGTTGTTATGTAAGATATGTTACGTAAATCCTTTTTATTCAGTCTGTTCAACTTTTTAAGTTCATTTCAGGACAATAATGCTAGTATTATGAAAGAAAAAATATTTTTTAATCTGTCTTAGTTTTAAAGTTAATTTTCATTTTCTTTAAATGTGATTTAACCAAAGTTTTGTAAAGCTAAATTTGTTTAGGAATCGAATAAATTTATAAGATATTTTAAGATTAGAATAAATAATAAATTCTGTAATAAGGATTTTGGGAATTAGGTTGAAAAGAGATTAAATTGGAAACTATATGTTTGAATTTGTGGATTAAATGAAATTATCCATTAAATTGACTAAAAAATCTCCATGCTGAATGAAGGAACTTTACTTATTGGAATTGTATATTAATTTATTGATGATTTCTTTCCATATTTGTTTTTTTTATCGAATATATGCTTATTAAATTTGAAAGTTTATATTAATTTTTTTAAATAGTTCAAATGATTAGAAGTTTATTGATTTTGATCAAAACAGTAATTGTTCAAAATTTTAAATCCAGCTGTTTATATAATTAAATTCTGTTTACTAACTAAAATTCGTCAATAAGATAAAAACGTCTTTCAATAACAGCTGTTGGTTAAAACCTCCAAATTTTAAAAGCAATTACATAAATCTGCATTCAATTTTCATTTCAAATGTATCTCTTAATAAGTTAAGTAACATGTCATCCAGCATTAACAAGTTTACCCATCAAAATAAACAATAATAACCTCCTGACTTCAAATTATAAATCATACTGTAAATCTCTTTCAAATCTCGCTCTGTGAATAAACTAAGAGCATGTGCATACTATTAACTGTTCTTTTGTTTTAGTTTCTCTCCACTTAAACCAATTTAGAAAATGTCTGAAGCAGATAATTTTAATCTTTTCTATCTGGCTTTTACTTTTTCTTGAAACAAAATAAAAGTTAGGCGGCTTTGGGAAACAAAGAGAAAAGCTTACACAAAATGCTAAAGATAAAAGATTATTTGTTACAGCCAAAAGCATGAAGGAAAACATACAATCCTTCTACCGTCCTCCTACACACCTAGTTAAACAGTAGAATATGTTTCGATTTTCTCATAAACAATTCCAACGTAACATTCCTTAAAATAATTATTTAAAAATAGGGTTAATTATGTAATAGACTTTACTCGTAAGAGATTAACCGTCGTTAAACAGAAGAAAAGCACCAA
The DNA here is from genome assembly GCA_964019185.1 of Maratus speculifer. Lineage (NCBI taxonomy): Eukaryota > Metazoa > Arthropoda > Arachnida > Araneae > Salticidae > Maratus > Maratus speculifer. The sequence goes on from OZ025291.1 coordinate 119,583,412, forward strand.
TAGGCATGAATAATATTGTACCACTGCTTTCCTTTTGCCCAATAAACAGACTTTTTCTGAGGTTATGTACCGACAAAGACATGGCTGTTGCTATTCGTGGATGATATTTATTCGAAAAAACAATAGATATTCATTTCACAAAGTATCAAAAATGGTATGTCTCCATCCAAAGCACATAGTTCTCAGCAGGAAAAAGTGATAAACACTCCGAAAATTTAGAAACTGCTAGCAAAAACCACAAAAAACTTTTAGATGTAAAGGTTGAACAAAAGTGTTTATCTCTATAAATAGTTTACATGCTCTTGATTTTTCTTTCTGTAACTTTTATATATTTGTATAATCAATATTACCTATAATAACATAGGGAATTTATAATTAACAAAAAAATATATACTATTTAATTTGTTTGCTTTTTACATGAAATGGGAGTAATTCTGAAAATAGTTCCTCTTATTACAGAACTTAAACACCTTCTTTCAAGGAATCCCACTTCTTCCATTGTAATTGATATTTTCATTTGGTTTCATTTTTAACTGACTTCCAAAAAGGAGAGGAGGTTATCAATTTGACGCGTATGTAATTTTTTTTTCATGTATGTTCACCGATTACTCCGAAACTATCCATCCGATTAATTTCGTTTTGGTGTTAAATGAAAGAACTTTCTTTCGAATTGGTACCACTTCCGTTTCATAGAAATTGGTTCAGTACTTTTTTAGCAATTAGACAAAAACTAATATAATTAAGGATATTTCTCTAATTAAAAGTGTTGAATAACTTCGGTGAATGGAGTTCAGACAAAATGGCCGAGCGGTCTAAGGCTCCAGATTTAAACTCTGGTTCTCGAAAGAGAGAGAGTGGGTTTGAACCCCACTCCTGACATACATGTATACAATAACCTTTTCCGCGTTATAATTTTTACATGTGTATTTTACAAATTAAATACTAATTTTGCTATTGTGAACTAAAACGGCCTACAGAGGCGCTGCTCGCAGCCTTCGATACAGGAAAACTGTCCTTTTAATTTCCTTTTAACTAATGTTAAAGCCCCATTGAAACAATTCTTTATTATAAATGTTTTTTAAAAGTTTTAGATATTAAATTTCGTACATTATTTTCTTCGGCATATAAGACAGGACAGAAATGTCACAGAAAATCTAAAATTGTGCAAAATAATAATTATTCTGAACAATTTTAAAATGCATATAATGCAATGAATTTACATGGCATTATCCTGAATAGAGAAATTACATCTTTTCTCCACCAGATGGCGTATTCGAGCGCTTGAATCGCCAATTAAGAATATTTCGTATTTAATCATTAGCACTGAGTATCAGAGATCTTTTATCGATTCAATACTTTATCAATGAAAGAGCACTAAAATAATAGACTTGCTAAAAGTAGCATGACCTTGAATAAGCTCGCCGAATAGATTGCAATCAGGATATCCTAGCGGTCTAAGGCGGCTGATTTAAGCTTTGGTTCCCAAAAGACAGCGTGGGTTCGAACCCCACTCCTGACATACGTGTATAATATACAGTGTATTTTTTTTTTCGTATTATAATTTTTTTAACCGACTTAAAGAAAGGAGAGGAGGTTATCATCAATTCGACGCGTATGTATTTTTTTTATGCATGTTCACCGATTACACCGAAACTATCCAACCGATTAAACTACTATTTGTGTTAAATGAAAGAGATTACTGTCGAATGAGTACCACTTCCATTTCATCGGAATTGGTTTAGTACTTTTTTAGTAATTAGGCAAAAACTAATAAAATTAGCGATTTCTCGCAAATTAAAAGTAACATGGACGTTGAATAAGTTCACAGGACGAAATGTAGTCGGGATGGCCGAGCGGTTTAAGGCGTCTGATTTAAACTCTGGTTCTCGAATAAAAGCGTGGGTTCGAACACCACTCCGGACATACGTATGTACAATAATGTTTTCCGTATTATAATTTTTAACCGACTTCAAAAAAGGAGGAGGAGGTTATCAATTCGACGCGTATGTATGTATATTTTTTATGTATGTTCACTTATTACTCCGAAACTATCCAACCGATTAATTTGGTTTTGTGTTAAATTAAAGAGGTTACTCGAATTGGAACCACTTCTGTTTCATCGAAATTGGTTCGGTACTTTTCAAATAATTAAGCAAAAACTAATAAAAATAGGAATTTCATACAAATTAAAAATAACACGGACGTTGAATAAGTTCGCCGAGTGTAGTGCAGTCAGGATGGTATACGTGCAATCAAATGGACGTGCAGTCTCGAAAGAGAGCGTGGGTTCGAATCCCCTCCTGGCATATGTGTATGATTTACTATATTTTTTCCGTATTGTAATTTTTATCAACCGACTTCAAAAAATCGTTAATTTTTAACTAAAAAGAGAAAAATAAACTTTTCTACTGAAAATTAAACCGACTTCAAAAACTACTGCAAAGTGAAAAATATTTTTTTTAGATAATAGTAATAAGAAATTAAATTAAGAGCGTAGTATTTACCATGTGTATCATTATATTTATGTACATTAATTTGATTTTTTGGAGTCGGTGCCAGCCTAGCCAATTTAAAAGTTAAAATTAAGTATCCAATGCAAATCGTAAAAGAATAATGTTAATTTTTTTTACTAAATATTAAATCGTAAAAAAACTAGTAGGTACTTGTATGTGCGGCTATTAAAAATTACATGTAATTTGGCTTGGCTTGGCTGGCACCGACTCCAAAAAATCAAATTAATGTACATAAATATAATAATACGCATGGTAAATACTACGCTCTTAATTTAATTTCTTATTACTATTATCTAAAAAAATTATTTTTCACTTGGCAGTAGTTTTTGAAGTCGGTTCAATTTTTGGTACAAAAGTTTATACATCTAATTTTTCATTTTCTCACAGGAACACCTTGGGTTAGAACAAGTTTCTAAGTATTTTGCTATACGAGATTGAAATCAAATGTACAAGCAAAACTGCTGTAATGCTTTTAGTGAAAGTCTTATTTATAACAAATATCTTTATCTATGTTAGTGATTTTATTTTTTCTCGGTATTTAAATAAACAATACTTATAAGTAATATTTTATTTCTTAAATTTTTATAACATGAAAATTTAAAAAAAAATCTTACTTAGCGTGTCGAATTTCATTAATTTTTGGTATTACGGATATAGCAGCTTGTTTTCGTTCAAACATGCGGTTGAACTCTGATTTAATTTTTTTCACTCAGTCATTTTTAATGTATTTTTCACACTTTTCTCCCATGAGTTAAAAGTATCTGAATAATTCACAAGACGATAAATACCAGTTTTACCATGATATTTATGATGAGTACCAACCCTGCGAAATACAAAATATGTATTTTTCATTTGTCATGATTATACTTTTATAAAATGTTTCCAAATCTATTCTTTCAAACAAGTAAATATTAAGTTAAAGCCTTGGAGGACATTATATTTATTTCTCTAATATTTTGTTAAACTAACTAAATAAATAAATTAAAGGATTTTTACACCTTGAAATTTCAAAATATACTGCATATAATTTAAAGGTTTACTTAAAGACGTATGTTATATATAGAACTATTAAAAGTCTAAAAATGGATAAATTTTAACCACCTTTGTCCCTCCTCAAGATCATAACTATGAGGATAGCCACAGAGTTGTTGAAGCTTGTCAGTTTTTAAACTTTTGCATTTCTATGCATAGTATAAATCTTTAAGTAATTTTTTTACTATATGTATGTTGATAAAATATTTCTTATCAGATTTTTTAAATGTAAGTCACAATTTGTTCTCTTAATGTTTTCTTTACTGTGACCAGTATTTTATTTTTTCCATTTTCTTAAGGAACTAATCTATAGGTTGAAGAATATGCAAAGTTAATTAAAGAAATGTCCCTGAATAACTAAAACTTATTTTATATTGATACTATTGATTGTAAAATTAAATATATTTTATATTTTTGAGTTTGCGTGATGCATATTTACCTTAAAAATTTCGATATGCTTAATCATTTTGTTTCTATAAGCAGCAAATGATCGATCGCGAATTTACTGGTAAGCATTTGTCTGGCTTCTGATATTTTGTAACTAATTACTTATAAATACTATTTTTTGACTGAAAATATTCTTTATTTTTAAATTTTAATCTTTCTTCTATCCTATAAAAAATTGTTGATTGGATGGATTTAATGATTCAAATTCTATAAAAAAAAAAAAAAAAAAAAAAAAAAAAAGGAATTATTTTTAAACTGGGAACATGTTCCTTATAAACAGTTAATTAATTATATGGAACTTATAGAAAATTTAGCAAAAAACGGAGAAATAAAAAAAGCCCAATAGATACAAAATTAAGTATAAATATAAGAGTCGATTAAATGAAAAAACTTTAGATTATCTAAAAATTAAAATTACCTTAAATTATTTTTAAATTAAAATTACCTTAAATTATTTTCACAGGTTTTTAAAATTTTTTGAAGATTTGGGATGGGGAGATATTTTTTAATGGTCTAAAAATGCATACTAAGTTTCATAATTTCTAGATTTCTTTTTATTATTATTATTTTTTTTATTATAAATTTCTAAAGTTAATATGCATAACTCATTTTATTTCTCAAATGTAAATACGCAATTTTTTACGAAATAAATCACGAGTTTCTCGAGAAAATATACTCGTATAATGTTGTAAAATATTATTACATAAAAAGTTTCCTTTATGCTTAAATTTTCTGTTTAAAAAATGTAAAATGAAATTAGGAGTACAGATGCTTCTAAGTATCTGTAATATTCAGAGATATGTGATGATATTGTAATATAAAAGAAATAATTTCGCTTAATCTCGAAAGCCTTGATTTGTTCATGCATATATGATGTATAATAAAAGGTTTAAGCAGTACTGTTTCAAAACTTGGAAGACTGTTAACTCTCATATGTCTCATGCAGTTTATAAAAGTTGACGTTCAAAATGCATAACTGCATGCGCTGTATCTCTTATTTCTAAGAATATGTTAATTTCTCTAAAGTACTTCTCATTCTATTGCTTTTTCTGGTGAATGAAACATTATGCCATTAAAAATAAGTGCTTCTTCAACAATTTAATGACTAAACTGCTCAAGTTTAATTTTTCTTAGGAAACAGCTTCAAGTTTTTGATTCAAATTTTAAGCTATATTAATTTATCTTTTGATGTAATGTATACTGTTGCTGTAAAATACTTTAATTATAAGTTAAGTTCTTTTTTAAATATAAATGAACATGTTTAGGTCCGTATTTTATAAGAAATATGAAAAGTTTTATTTAGACACTTTTATTACAGACGAATAAAAAACTTTTAAATAATACAGCAGTAAAGTATTTTTCATGTATTTCACAAGACTCTTAAAAATATTTTGCAATGTACTAACATTATGAACAATTGAGATTTTGCGTTGTTCATAAAAAAGATATTATTATTGGTGAACATTCTCGGTATATTTTTTTACTTTTTCGAAAAATATACATTCCATTGCATTTGCCTAAAGTGACTATTTCAAAATAATAGTTTTATTTTTCATTCCTTTGAAGATGATTAGAGGGTTTCATGATCATAAAATTATAAATGTTTAACTTGTTTGAAAAATTACCATTTTTCGTATGGTATTTAAATCTATTCATTAGCTCAGTATAACACTATTTTTAAAACTTCTGTTCGAAGTTCTAGCTCGAAAATTGTAGAAAAAAGAAATCGGTACTTTATCGAAATTTAAAATTGTGTGAAATTTTACTCAAAACTTTATTTATTTTTTTACCAATGTGCATCAGTATATAATTTTTTTATTTTATTCTGCTGGTAAAAATTTTAAAATAAAACAATAGTTTTTCCAGTTAATTGGGCGAATGTAAACCAGTAACAGTAATTTATTTTCTTGAAATATTTTTACGTTAACATTATATTTGAATTTGGCATGCAAAAAAGAATGAAAATTACCAAATATTATAAACTTAATTTATTCAAAGTTTCTTCTTTATTTATATAAGGTCACAAGTTAGAAAATTATACTTTTAACTATGACACTTACTTTCACTAACATTAAAGAGTAAACACGTCACAATCCAATTAAAAGAATCATGAAATAAATGACATTAGAAAATTAATTTCAGTATCTAAATGTGCAATTTAATGGCAAAGTATAAGTCAAAAAGTTGTCAAGCCAAAACTCAATTAAATGAAAACGTGATGAATAAGTAATCATATCACATTTCAGCTAATGATTTTTTGAATTCATAAGATTTCAAATAAAACATTAACTTTAGAATATTCATGACCTTTCGGTATAATCTGCTATTGAATTATACAGATAGCACCTTCTTAAATATATATTTTTTGTCATGTGAATAAAACTATTGTTTTATATTGTGATCGATTTTAAATTTAAACTAGTCGGAAGTGACAATCCCAAAATTTTCTGCTATGTCATGCATGTTAAAACTTCAAAAGTCGCAACCACAGTGCCAAAATTAAATGAGAATCTACGCTCATCGTGAGGATTCTAAAGGCATGAAATTCTGTGAAATAATCTTAAATTAGGACTATTGCGGATATCCGGAAAATTACAACACAAAAACGTCACCTGTGAGGCGATTTATACCAAAACATAAATAGCTGTAATATTTATCAAACTGAATCTGAAATTTGATGAAAATTCGTGACTTAGTTCTTGCGATAGAGCTTTTGCAGTAATTGGGAAACTTTCAGCATAGAAGCACCACCTGTTGATATAAATATAAATATACTTAGTTCATATTTTGGATTTACTAAATCTGAAGTTTGATCGAAATTCGTGCATTAATTCTTGAGATACAGCTATTGTGCAAATTGTGAAAAAAGCAGAATATCAGCGCCATCTGTTGAGTGATTTACAGTAAAATGTAAACAACATCATTAACTGACCAACTTAATCTGAAATTTGATGAAAATACGGGCATCCGTTATTAAGATAGAGCTTTTGAGTAAATCGTAAAAAAGGCAGAATAGCAGCGCTAACTGTTGAGCGATTTGCTCCAAGAATTAATCAGAATCAATCTATATCAGGGACTACATGAATATAAGTTTTTATCAAATTCCAAGCATTAGTTCTTGAAATAGAGCTATTGCGAGTATCGTGAAAAATACAGCATAGCATCCCAGCCTGTGGATTGATTTACACCAAAATGTTAACAGCATCAATCCATGTCAAGTACTAACTGAATATGAAATTTGATAGAAATCCGTGCAATAGTCATTCAGATATAACTGTTGTATAAATCGCAAAAAATGCAGCATAGATGAGCCACCTATTCAGCTATTTACACCAAAAACTGATCAGCATCAATTTGTATCAGGGACAACTTGAGTATAATATTTTTATCAAATTCCGTGCATTAGTTCTTGAGATAGAACTATTGCGAAAATCGGGAAAAATGCCGCGTAAAAATGCCGATTTGTACCAAAATAAATGTAGCATGAATTCGTGTCAAGTACTAAAAGAATCTGAAGTTTCATAGAAATCCGTCCATTAGTTATTGACATATAGCTGTTGCGTAAATCGTAAAGCATGCAGCATTGAAAAGCCACTTGTTGAGCGATTTACACCAAAAACTAGTCAGCTTCAATTTACATCAGGGACTACCTGAATATAATATTTTTTATGAAATTCCGTACATTAGTTCTTGAGATAGAGTGTCCAAAAATTGTATGTCACATATAATCATAGAGACAGACCGAGTCATACACAAACTGACAGACTCACAGCCAGACATTTTGTAAAAATATGGTACTTGGAATCTCTGACCCCTAAAACGTGTAAATCTGTCAAAAACCGGAATTCGAAAATTCGAATATTTTCGAGGAATCTTATTCGAAATTTATACCAGAATTCGAATATTTTCTTCGTGTAAGGGCAGAACAATGTAAAAATTCACCAAGTTTATAAACAATGTCTTTAAAATCATTCTGAAACTCTACAGATTAATTATTTCGCCTCAAATTACTCATGAAATGAAGAAAAGGACAAAGACAATTTCTTCTATTCAATATATCTTAACGTCTGTTTAAAATCAAGTATAAAATTAACTGAAAGACATTTTCTACCGTACTATCTTGATATTAAAAAGTGAACACCGTTGTTAAGTACATGTCAGACACCGATTTATATGAATATATATATAGATAGATAGATAGATAGGTAAATAATTTTTTTTGAAAATATCACTTTCATTTCATTTTTATAAGATTGAAAATTGTGATACAATACTCTTTGGCTACCAGACAATATATAATTAGTGTGCCAGACACAAATTCGATTGCTAAGTTATTGCCAGACGGCTTTAAATCTGACAGCGAAACAATCTATTGAAAGAGTTATTTATAGGTTAAAAAATATATTTCCTCTACAAGTCATTTTATCAAGATTGAAAGTTGTAATATTTTACTCTTTGGCAACCGGACATCCTATAATTAATTTGCCAGGCGATATTCTGTTGATAAATTAATGCCAGACTGCTTTAAACCTGGTAATGAAAGAGGTTGTTAAAAGGGTAGTTTATAGATTAAAAATACGTCCGGCATTAACTTATCAACAGAATTTCTGTCAGGCAAGTACCTTATAGGTTGCCAGGTAGCCAAAGACTAATTGCAGTTTATTGCAGTTTTTTAAAGCTTGCTAAAACGATGTAAAGAGCGCATTATTTTTTAACCTATAAACCTCTCATCTAATGGGGTCCTTCGCTGTAAGTTTTAAAGACGTCTAACATTAATTTAACAACCTAATTTATGTCTGTCAGATTAGTTATAAGTTGTCTGATAGTTAAAGTGTTATATGTTAAAATTTTCAAGCTTGCTAAAATGATGTGAAAATGACATGTGTTTTACATATAAATGTGAATTTGGCATGATCTTATCAACGTTGGCAATGTTTGGCAATAATGGATTAATATAACGAGTAGTTAGTCGAAACAGATGTTATAAACAAAAGTTATGCTGAAATGACGTAATTTTGTAGTTTATTCAGCTGTATAACCCCTGTTCTTACAGGCAGATGCAACGTCTCCCGACAGCCAGATTGTCAGCATGTGTAGCGCACCAAAAATAAAACGATAAATAGAGAAATGAGTCTTGCTAAAATCCCGTGTTCTTTGATGTTGCTTGATCTTAGACTAGAAAGACTCTTTAAGATTAACACTAGCATATAAAAACCATTTAAATAATAAATAAAAAATCAGTTTATTATGTTTAGAAGTCATAACACAGATCAGACAATCCGTTGATTTTGAAAATGTTTCATGCATGTGATTTTCTATTGTACTATTGTGGAACAACATATTCCGCTACTGAGCACTTAGTTCCATAGAAGCTTCTCAACTGAGAAGTAGGTAATTTGATTTTCAGAGCAACAGGAGAAACATATAAAGACTAGTCGGAAGTGCCAATAACAAGAATTTCACCTTTCTCATGCATGTTAATATTTTTTTAAAATGTTACATGTTAATACTTCAGAATTACTAGTTACTTCAATACTACACCAACTTTTATTTTTATTCTAAGTTCCTGCCTTATTTCACTAATGGGAGTAAAAAAAAGTTATTCTTTTTCGTAATATTTTATAAAATCTATAATTTTCGTTATTCTGTTGTACAACAACTGCAAGAGAATCACCGTGTTAGAAATTGTCCGTCACTGTACGAAAAGCTGGTGTATAACCAAAGTTCGAAAAATTGCAGAAAATCGCTGTTACAGCGTTCCTTCCGGCGGATTGTTCCAAAATTCATTATATCTGGGAAAAGTATGCAACAGTCCAAAACATATTTTCGTTCAGTTGTATCCGTAACTTCATACACCTTTTGATAATACAATAACAGAAATGACATAAAACCGTTATTACAGAGCCCCTTTAGTGCGGAATATTTCCAAAGTCAAAAAGAACCTTCTGGCATAAATTTATGCACTTTTTATAGCTCAATGCGGACATGACAGACATTTTATAAAAACATGTTTTTCGGAATATCTGATATCTAAAACGTTTAAATCCATCAAAAAACGGAAGTTGAAATAAATCTTGATTGAAATACATTCTTCTGTAGAAAGAAGAAAATAATAAAAAAAAATGTATAAAAGTAGTTAAAAAAATATCTGAAAATAGAAAGTGTAAAATTTATGGAAAATAATATAGTAGTATGTGAAAATTCTTCAGTAGTATAAAATAAATTTAATATAAAAAACCCCTGAAGAAAAAATTTCAGTTTGTTTCTACAAAACAGACCCCCCCCCCCCCCCCAAAAAAAAAAAAAAAAAAAAAAAAAAAAAACGTTCTGTAGTCTTATACAGTTCTACTGTATATAGCTTAAAATTTTCCCACATCAAACATCTTTCAACATCTAGTTTCATTAACTGACGTTATCTTGATTGACGCAAGATATTAAGGATTTAATGTTTCACAATACCATCAGTAAATCATGGAAAGAATCTGTCGTTACAAAATTTATATCCCAACGTATAAAAATGCAATTACTTAACGAAGTATAAGCCGAAAGCTGTCAGGTAGGAATTCGATGAAGCAAAAATGGGAAAAATAGGCGTTTTTAAATCATTCTTTAATCAAGAAAATTTCGAAATCGAACTGTATGGGTAGATATCCCAGCATCTTATATTTTTTAAATAATCGCCACCATTCTGTTTTTATTAAAATACAATATACATTTTAACTTCCTATGACATAGATTACAGAAATATACCAGGAAGATTGTCAATATATTTGATGACTTCTTTAATGTTTATTAATCTCAATTAAAAAATAGTACAGCATCTTTTAAAATTTAGTAAGGAAAAAAATACAATTATTTTGCTTATTATTTTTTGATAGTAATAATCAGAGATATTGGGCAGGTCGGAAGTATTTATTACCATTGAGAAAGAGATATACAAGTAACTTAAATAATCCTTGGAATTCTATTTTAATCGTTAAATGAATTTATTACTAAGATTAATATTTTTTTACAGTATTGCATAAAATTATTTGTTAGATTAATATGACGGGTTTCCATAAAAGATATGTGTTCTTTTTTTAAACACGTGTTACATAATGAAAAGATGCACTGATTTCATAACTTTTATAGCAATGGGGGTGGGAAAATTGCATTAAATATTATTGTATATACAAGAAAAAATTATAACAGTTTTATTCTATTTAACTTTAGGATTGCCTGGGCCGACTGGAAAATATTTTGCTCAATGCAAGGTCCAGGATGCGTATAGGCTCTGTTTTTTCAACTACTAATATCAAATAGTTTTCTTAGTCTTAATTAGTTGAATAATTCAGTGAATATTACTATTCAGAAATAGTAGCGCTCAAAATTAAGCAAATTTATCAATCTTTAAAATCCCCAGCCAACAACATTCTTCGGCTTATACAATATAATAATTAAGCAAAGATTATTATACGGAAATAGCGGAATTCAAAATTATATAATGTTATCAATCTTCCCCAGCCAACAAACACAATGGCTATATAATAAAAAAAATATTTTGAAAAAATCCATTGTAGATCATTTCTCTGTGATAAAATAGAAAGCAGTCAAGTTGTTCAAGCTGACAGAAGGCTTAACATGTTTCGCAATCCTATTCGAAAACACCGAAATCACTTTGAATCCGAAAATGCTGGATCGGTTCGCATATTATTAGATCACTTTCTTGTTCTATCTCTCCGAAAAAGAGCAATGTATATCTACTCGTTTCAGACCATTTTATTGCACCTTTAAATTAATCTTGTTTAATATAACATTTAGCAAATAATCTTTAACGCTCAGTTCTTTCATATTACATAATTTTATATTATCTACTTTTTGTGTCCAGCATAAGTAATTTTTTCATTTATCTATCTTAACATTTTAAAATATTTATTTTTCACAAAGATATTTCAATTTATTCTGTTCACCAAAAAAGAAAAAAAAAACTTTTGAAAACTACAATTATTCTCGCAATGTAACGTTTAATGAATGACTGTTAATGCTCAGTTCTTTCAAATTTTATATTTTTATATTATTTTTTATTTATTTTCATAAATTAGACACAAAAAGCAAGATTATACTTTGATGTCAATGTAAATATTCAATTATAGAAAAATAGAGATTTAAATAAGTGAAAACCTAAATATTTTTTCTCCTTTATTTATCTTAATAATATTTCTATCAAAAAGTGTATTTTGGCACCTTTGCGTTTGAATGCAAATGATCGTCAAAACTGTTTGAATTACTATTTTTTAAACATAGATCATTTGAGCAATATTTTTTATAATTACATTTAAAAGTATCTAATACAGATTATTTAGTCAGGTATTAAATTCTAGCTCAATTCAACAATACAAAGAATATAAATGTACATAAGTGTAATCAAATATGTTTTATGTTAATAGAAACAAAATTAAAAGTATTATTTTCTTCAGTTTTTTTATTTTTATTAGAAAATCAAACATTTTAATATTATTAATTAAAAATCCTTAAAAATTTTTCAATCTCAAGTATAAAAATTCAATCTTTCTAACAATAACAACAACAATGGTAATCATAAAAACGACAATTTGATAAAATTCTTTTCTCAGTCAATACCACAGTTTTTGATCGAATGAGAAGAAAATTCAATGTGTATTGACCACTTGGAGAATAAAACGTTCAAATTTTTTTAAACTAGTCACTGCTACTAGATCCACCCTTAAGAGCCCACAATAGTCACAGAAAAAGTACACAAAAAGACCCGGATGACCATGTAAAGTCTATGGGAGCGTTCTTTTCTAATATCTCGCTCAAATTTTAATATTTTTGCATGATTTTTTTGCACAAGATAGCTGAGGGCAATCCACAACCGGGCTAGTTTTTACTTTTTCAATTTTTGTTTCAGATTTTCTTTAAAAAATTACTTTAACTTTCGAAACCGGTTTAAACCGGTTCTGAAACTGAAACTGTATAATATAAAAAATATATAACCAAAATCGAAAAAGTAAAAACTAGCCCGGTTGTGGATTGCCCTCAGCTATCTTGTGCAAAAATATCATGCAAAAATATTAAAATTTGAGCGAGATATTAGAAAAGAACGCTCCCATAGACTTTACATGATCATCCGGGTCTTTTTGAGTAATTTTTCTGTGACTATTGTGGGCTCTTAAGGCGCAACACTAGTCACAGAAAAATACCCTGATGATAATATAAAGTCTATGAAAGCATTTTTTTTTTCAAATATCTCGCTCAAATTCTAATATATTTACATGATTTTTTTTTTTTTTTTTTTTGCACAGGATAGTTAAGGATGATTTACAACCGGCCTAGTTTTTAATTTTTCAATTTTTGTTTCAGATTTAAAAAAAAAAAAAAAAAAAAAAAAAAAAAAAAAAAAACTTCAAAATTGCTTAATTTCAAAACCGGTTTAAACCGGCTCTGAAATTGAAACTATAATAATATAAAAAATATATAAACAAAATCAAAAAAATAAAAACTAGGCCGGTTGTAGATCGTCCTCTGCTATTCTATGAAAAAAATCATGTAAAAATATTAAAATTTGAGCGCAATATTTCAAAAGAATGCTCCCATAGACTTTACATTATCATCCGGGTCTTTTTCAGTGACTATTGTGGGGCTATAAACGCAACATTGCGGAAAACAAGCTGATGTCAAAGATCTGCAACAACCCCTGCTCTTTGCGTTTCAACTGAAATCGGGATTCTCATATGTCATTATAATTAATATGCTGCTGTAAAATGATGTTTATCGTTATCTGTAAAATAATTTAAAATTAGAAATTATGAAATGCTTAGAAATTAGATATTATGAAATCCTTACAGCGTCAAAAGACACCTCATAGTAAAAATAAATATACCATATGCATATTTTTAGATCAAGAAGAGTTGGCGGAAAATATTACCTCTAAAATTACCTTACAACTATTGTATGAAAAGCTAAAAAAATAACTGTGGACAAGGGATTAAACTTAGAGAACGATTTTCAATTAAAATACAAAAGGTGTAATTTAACTCCTTCGTAGATGTAGTGTTGTTATTAAAATCGTTATTTTAAACAAAGACTCTTAAAGGTAAATGTAAATGTTAAATAACTGATCTATATTTATATACATATGAATACATGTGTAATTTGTTCATTTTGTTACATTAATATTAAATTCTTTATTCAAAATTAAATTTTGTTGAACCGTTCAAAAAAAGAAAAGTGTAAAATATAAATCTTGTTTTGTTTTTATAATTCAATTAATTAATTTTTTTTCCAGAAATAATCGAGTATTGTTTATTTTTTTAAATAAAATATATGCAATAAAACTTCTGTAAAATAAATAAATCGGAACCGAGAAATTTGCACACTTTTCGATGACAAAGTATGTAAATAGAAAAAAATGTTTTTATGCATGTTTTACTGAAGTAGCAAAATTTATTTTATATAGTTCAAAAAGATAAAAAAAATTAAATGCATTTTAATTATTTTTACGAATTATTTCATAATTAGAAAACATTTATTTGCACCAATCTCATTTATCGTTTACATAGTTCTCTAAAGAATGTATTTTAAAAAGATTGGCAAATTGCACACATACATTGTTTGTGACAGGCAATTATTACTTAACCAAGCGGTCACATGTTTTATCTTTCTTGTGGTCGTTAATTACGCTAAGATAAGTGCTAAAAAGTTCATTAATAATTTTCCTCTTCCTGCAACTTGCAATTAAATTGATCTAAAATAATCAAGTGCTCATTCATTACACCCAAATTATCTTTTTCTTAAAATTTTCTTTTGGTTTAAACTTAAAATATTTTAATTACAGCTTTCTGTTATTAGTTTTTATCCTTCTTTTTTGAAAAAAATGCTTTATTTTGATAAATAAAAATAATTGTTATAAATTTCAGTAAAGATTGAATATATTTTGTTCATTTAAATGTTACTTTTTTCTTTAAATACATTTAATTCCTTTTAAAAGTAAATTTGGGCATTAAAATTGTATTTATCCAACTCGTTAATGCTTCTGAAAGATAATAATTATTTTTTAAGTAATTATATTGTTTTAAAGAAGACTTTTATTATTATTATCATTATCATTGTTATTATTATTATTATTTTCATTCATTATGTTTAATTCAAAACAGGAAAACATCATAATAATTACAATCCTTTTTCTCTATATATGTTAAGAGATATTAGCTGACATATGTCTGTTAAAATCTTTTTCATCATATCGTCAGGTAGTAATGTATTGCAGTACAACATTTTATTATTATGTTAAAATGAATGCTACTTGTTTGGATTTTTATAACAGATGAAATATGATATTAACACCATATAGTTGAATTAAGCATGAAATCGAACTTTAAAGCAGCATAGTAATTTCCACAAGCTAGTTACACTTTCTAGGTGCGTTCGTAATTATGTAAATACGTAGCACTTATAGTTGTGATATATGTTGCTGATTGATATATGTTGCTGAGGAATACTACAAGTTATTTCCTGTATAAAAGAAAGCAGATAGTATTTACAGGGACACACAAAAGATTCTAGCTACTATACTGTATTCGAAACACTGTGTACTATTACATCAAGATCTTAATAATTTTAAGTGATTCCTTAATTATATAAATAGCTAGCACCTATATTCGTCGTTCAGACTGTGAGTCCGTCTGTCGACTGCCCGCGTATAACAAAGAAAAAACTGCCCAAATAAATCGCACGATATTTAAAATATATAATTTCAGCGTAATTTTGTCGAGTCTTCTTAAATTTAATGAAAATCAGATTTATAGTTTAATTAGAGGGACAATCAAAAGTACTCCATTACATTGCGATTACTAGAAATAAATAGTGAGTACATTTTAATGATGTTAAATTCTTTCGAATATAATAGAAATGGCATGAACCTATGAAATATATAAATATTAAAATATACATTCTGTACAATCTGTGATGCAAAGAATATTTATTATTAAATTACAGGGCCACACAAAAGTATTCCATTACATAATGTTATATGGGAAAACATTGTTTGGGGCGTGTGTTAATTATATTAAACTATTTCGCATTTTATGAGTATGATATATGTTGCTGAGGTGTAATAAAAGTTTCTTCCTGTATATTTAGAGGAACACAAAAAAGATTTTGACCACTATACTATATTCGAAATACCGTCTACTATAACAGCAATATCTAAGTATTTTTAAAACTTCGTTATCGTACGAACGCACCTCATTTGCTACGTTTCACGTGCAATTTCCAACTTTTTTGTTTTCGATTAGGATACATAATGACGCCCAATAAATTTGTTTACGGCGATTTGTGTAGTAAAAGACAGACGCTTTTTAATTTACTTAAGCGTATTATAATACCACAGGAAAAAATATACATTAACGTCTACCGAGTCACCCAAGATTCTGAAGAACGTTCCTTTATTGCGTGAAACGTCACAAAAAAAATTTTTCTTTGAAATTTAAAGAAGAATTTATAAGGATAAATTTTTTCTTTTAACTATTTAGTAAAATAGTTGTTGTCCTCGGTAGAGAATTGGGAAATCTGAAGCATATATGAATCTTTTTATTGGTTGAATTCCGCAACTTATTTTTTTTTCATTTTATTCGTTTTCTGATTTTTCATGCTTAATGTCTAAAATTAGATGTAATAAAATAAATTACATCTAATTTTAATAGAATTTTTATGGGAAAACTGTTGGCAACATTGCTGCCAGCATATTTTGCCGCAACAGATTTTTTTAACAGTATAGTTTTTCACAATTTTTAATCTTTTCATCCCTTTCATTTGTTTAAATTTGTCATATCTATATAAAGAATATATGTCTAAAAACCCTAACAATTATCTTTTTTTGTATTTAATCTTATTAAAAAGGGTTTTTCAAAATTTGTCTTATTGTCAGATTTCAAAGGGTATCGTTTTGTTGTTGTTGTTGTTATTGTTCTTATCGTTCTTTTGAGATAACAATATTCTGAATAATCCTGCATCTCTCTTCCAAAAAGTTTTAAAAATTAGTTAATCTAGGAATTTCTTCTTTGTCTAATTTCTTTCCAAAACACTTTTTTATTTCCTGATTCATCTTTTGAAACATTATATGATTTATATAAAAGCGTCTGAGAGTTCATTTGATTTAAACTCGAGTATTTTATTGCATGCAGGTTATATTTTGTGTTGTCAAAATTCGGGAGTGCACACTAATAATGATCATCTAAGTAAGTTTAAAAAACACAAAAAATTGAATACATTTTTCTAAACCTATTTCATTTTTTGCTTAATACTACCTAAAAATTTTCTGTTTCATAACTCTTTTTCATTTGATAACTCCTTTCCATTGATTGATTGCAACATTCATAAATGATAGGTATACTTTACGCTGAGAATATTTTGGATCAAACCATTGCAGAATGAAAATCACATTATGAATTTAATGCATGATCTCTGGTAACTAAAATGCAATTACTCGTCAAAATGTCAATCAGTATTTCTGAATTGCGAGCTCGTTTAAGCAGAAATTCAAGGGTTAGCAATTTATGAATCATGCAGGATAAATGTCTAATAAATTTTACATGTAACTATATTTAAGTGCTCGGAGCTAAAACTTTCTCCATTAGCGCTAAAAATATTTGGTTTAATATATTGAATTACCGCCGATGCATCGACGTACATATTATGTTATTCGTTGGAGCAAGGAAAATCAAACTTACGCGTAAAAATTTGACGTTTAGTTGGTAATGGTTTATTCTGAAGTGACACAGTTTTCTAATCTCACTAATTATTTTGTACACACATGCATAATTTATGTATATATACCGGGTGGTGCAAAAGACAGGACGAACTTCAAAAATGAATAATTCGAAAACGAATCAAGATAAAAAGATATGATTTGCACCAAACGGATGCAAAAGAAACTGGGATTGTGTGACAACAAAAAAAAAATAGTTCTGTGGGTGACCAATAGGTGACTCAAAAATGGACCAATTATGAAATCCGCAGTGAAGCCACACTGGACTGTCACTTTTGCCTGTTGCAAGGATATCTCAACAAATTCCAACAGAACTATTTTTTTTTTTTTTTTTGCGTTGCCACACGAAACCCGGTTTCTTTTCTTTCAGTTCGGTGCAAACCGTACCTTTGTACCTTGATTCTTTTTCGAATTATTCATTTTTAAAGTTCGTCCTCACTTTTGGATCCCCCGGTATATCATATCACAATCAAGAGAATCGTGTCTATGCCGTATGAGGTACAGGCAACCGTATTTCAATAATAATTTTTTATTCTCACCGGTAAATTTTTATTGTAAACTTTGCATTACTTACTCCGAGCATTTTCCAGATTCAATTAGGCAAAAATTTCTGTTTTTAAAAACAGGTGGTAAAAGATTAAAGATTCGGTAAAAGACATGATAAAAATATGCATTGTTTGAAAGTTTTTTTTTTAATATTGATCAATTAAGTGGTAAAATTTAAACTGGAGAAAAATATACCGCATTCACCTAGAATGAAAAAATAATCATTTTTTTGAAACCCTAAACAAGAAATTTAAATTTCCGACCTATACGAATAGGGTAAAAACTAAGCTAAATATACGAAAATAGAATTTCTAATCTCATCTTTTCTAGGTGACGAAACAAAAAGGAATCCTTTCAGTAACGAGAAATTATTGCTTGATTTACAGTGCACTGTAAAAAAAAAAAAAAAAAAAAAAAAAAAAAAAAAAAAAAAAAAAAATCCGTTAAATTTATGGCGAAAACTACTGGCAGCAATGTTGCCAATAAAATTGCATCTAATTTACATCGAATTAACACTGCAAATTTTACGGCAAAAACTGCTGTAAAAACATCGCTGCCAACAATTTTTTTCGTAAATTTAACGAATTTTTTTTACAGTGTAGTTTTTTACAATTTTCTATCTTTTCATCCAATTTATTTGTTTAAATTTATCACATCTATATAAAGAATATGTCTAAAAACCCTAACAATTACCTCTTTTTGTATTTTGAGTTTGTTAAAAAGGATTTTTCAAAATTTGTCTTACTCTAAGATTTCAAAGTTATTTCATAAGCTAAAATTATAATTGCTAAAACTAACCTCTTGTCTTCGAATCTATTCCCAAAGACTTTTAAATACGTTTGACCATGAGAATAATAGAAAAACCCTCTTGAATTCTTGTAGGAGACGTAAAAATTATCCAGCAAAGGGAACGAGAATACATAGGGATGAGATGAAACTATTTTTTCTAGAGCCATAATTTAGATTTTACATGCCAGAACCATTTTTTTTTTTTTTTTTTTTTTTTTTTTTTGTCCGTGTGCATGTCTTAAATAACACCATATGCTTAAAACGCTGAACGAATTCACTATAAATATAGGAAAAAAATCATTAAATTCATTTTTTAAATGTGTATTTTGCTAAAGATATCGATAATACACTCTAAAAAATGAAAGTGTAAATTTACACACAAAAATGTGTAAATCAATGATACAAAAACAATTTGTTTATATGTGTAAATTTTTGAGTAAATTGCCAAAATAAACGCCTAATGTGTAAATTTCAAAATACACATTTCAGTGTGTAATTTGATGATAACACTAAGTGTGTAAAAGTTATTGTGATCACTCATGAAACACCCACATTAATGTGTAAATTGCGCAAGAATACACATACATCTGTGTTATTTTCTTACTCACTGATCTGTGTTATCTTCTGTGATTACACTGATAAATATGTATTACATAAAAAACACATATTGTTGTGTTATTGTAATTTACTAAGTTTTTTGCGTAATATGCAAAATACGCATATTCGATGGAGGTTCAATAACTATTGTGTCTAGTGTACATGAAATATTTGTACTCCTACGGGTTGATAAAGAACATTGATATATTTATGCTTAGTTTCAGAACCGTAGCTGCAATATTCATATAGTTTTGTATGGAGGAGTAAAAGGGGGAGGGAGGTAGTTGAAAGTTTGATTATTAGTTTATGGGGCTAGATTTGTGACAGTGGATGCGATAAAATAGTGTTGTTTGGACTCGGGTTCATAGTGATGTACACACTTCTCATCCACTATCACAAGTGTAGCATCATAAGCTCCAAATCAGCCTATCACACTCACTCCCCTCCTCTTAAAAACTCCCTATAAATAGGTTTTTAGAACTTTACCCCTCCCTTTAAAACTATGCTACTATAGCAGCTACGGATCTAAAAATCAGCATATAGCCATTTAAGACATTAGTTTTTGATATTTCTCATCAACCATCATAGTAAAAATATTACTTCTCTGTTAGTGGGGAAGTATGGGACACATTGTGACATTTTCAATTTCTTTAATTATAAAATTGATTCTTCAAATTATGTTTCTATATTGTTCAAGGACATTAGAAAGTGTTTTATTTTGTATTCTATAACTCAGAGTTTTTGTATTTGTGTCAAGTAAAGTTGATTTTATTATTTTTGTAAAAAGTGTCCCATTCCTCCCCACTCTCCTCTAAATATACAAATAAAAAACTGCTATTTTATTTTCTATATTCTTCCTTGCTTTTTAATTTTATATTTTCCCTTCATTTATATATTATTCAGAACATGCAATTAAAAATTAAGTTAAAGAAAAATAAATAATTAATTAATGATGGATTTTAGACTAATCAGAAGGAATAATCATAGTTGGTAAACTTGCAATCTTCACACTTTTTATTTTCCGAGTTCAGACTCAATTTTTCATTTTTTATTTTTCAGACTCAAGATACAAAGTCAATTATATTGAAGGTACTGTGTTACATAGAGTTATAAAAGTAAAATTTAAAATACTATTAAAAAATATAGAAAAAATGTATGTAAACTTCATCTCACACACACACACATATTACCTGCAAATATTTTAGCTGATTTGTTTATACATACAAAAATCACCTATATTACATGTTGAATTGTTTTCTTTTCATAAATATTCATCATTACAAAGAATTTACCATATAAAATATTATTAGGACTATCAAAAAATCTGTTGAATCATTAAAGAAACATCTTTTGCATTAAATTTTTATTTAGAAATTTGTGTCTTAAAAAAAGAAAAAAAATAGAAATATATTTTAACATTAATGAAATTAATCCTATCTTCATTAATGAAAATTTCAGATATTCTAATTAAAATTTTAGATATCAAACTAATGTGTATTTTTATTTATCAGCTATAGTAAAAAATAAAACGAGAAATACTGAGTCTATATCCAAATATCAATTGACTCTTATAAATTTTCGAAATTAATGCTCGTAGAATTTATTTGATAATTACATTTGTGTCTTAAGTGTATAAAACTCACCCGCCGGGGGATATTTATGTAGAGGGGGAGGGAGAGAATGATAAGTTCGATTTTGAATATTCATTATGACACAACTGTTATAATTTTTTATATACATACAATCATATGTTTTATATCATATAAGTTCTGTAATAATATGCAAAATTGGAATGGAAAAATGCTAATTTGAAGAAAAAGCCATTACTTTAATATAAATTTTCTTCAGAATTTTTGATCTGGAGTTATTTTAAATCAACGTATTTGCGCCCTTTTGTAATTTACTTCTGTGTATTTTTATTAATTCTATAATTAACTAGAAAAAATTATGTGTTCTTTACTATGACTATATTAGTGGAACATAGTTCTTCCGATGTAATATTTTCAAATTAAAACACAGCTGAAAATTTAATGTAGTTAAGATAAAAAATTAAAAAAATTAATTTCTCAAAATTAGGAAATGTAACGTAGAAACTCAAAAGCAACGCTATAGTTTTAATCGATGATAAACTTAGTTAACATTATAAGTTTCATAATTTAAAAAAAAAAAAAATCAATAAATAAATAAAACTCAGATGAATTGTTTAACTTATAAATCAGAATATATAATTTATAGATATGGTATACATTTGTATAATAGTTTATAAATAAACTATAATATCTTTCACACAACCGAACCAAAATTTAACACCTCACCTCCCCCCCCCCCCAAAAAAAAAATGATGTTAATGTTTATTTTGCTACTGTTAACATACATTCATACATTCTTTTTAAGATGAAAATGTTTCAAGAAATAAATGACTTTAGATACAACAGTTGTTATTTTAATAGACATTTATCAGGAGTTCATGTAATGTTGACATTTTTTAAGGCAAGTAAATTATACGTGTAAAAAATTCTTACACGTAAAAAACAATCCAACATGTATCATATACATTTATACATAAATATAAACAAACCAGATAAAAAAATGGAGGTAAAACGGACGTATGACATTACATACCTTATATTTTATAAGAGAATAACTTATTATATACTATATTTTTCTGAACGAGAGCGCCTGCAATCAGCTGGACACACCATTAGTTTTCAACTTAAACATGATGAAGCCAAGTCAACGAAGATTACGATTTTAGTTTTCTATACTACATTCGCGCCTAACTCGGGGTTGAAGTAGTTCCTGAATACAACCATCAATTGCACTGCGAACTGAAGTTAAACTAAAATTACAAGTTAAACTTTGAAATGGATAAATGTTTACAAGCTACCAGACGGCTCAAATAATTTAGGGTAAAATCAAGCATACTTATATTTGATGTGCAAAATGTATAAATAACTCAGGATACGAATTTAGAATTATCTTAATTACATGAATTATATTTTATATTACATATTAAATGAATTCGAAATAGTTTTTAGATTTTACTGAAGATTAAACTACTATCCTTTTAATTAAGGGGGGGGGGGTGCAGCAAAAAAGAATACCAGCAGTACAAAAAATATAATTTAATTTTATGAATAAGCATAAAGTGGGATTATATCTCTATTATAATGTCTCGTTATGAAGTCTTCCTAATGTCGCTTTAAGAATGAAATCTAGCACTATTACTGAAAATTACAAGTAAAATTGTGAAAAAGAGCAGTCTGTGCGATAGCTGAAAGAAATTACAATTTAATCAAAACCTATAATTATACAATAAAGCATTCTTATATTTGATGTAAAAATTTTAAAAGGGAATTCGGAAAACGAAATTAAAATTTACTAATTAAATGAATAAAATTTTACGTTACATGAACAAAATATTTGTTACATTTGTTACATGTGTCGAGATTAAATTTTTATAACTTCTTTTAAATGTTCACGTGCTGCTGAAACGGGGAGAGCGAGAGAGGTGGTCAGAGTATCTTATAAATATATATAAATATATTAATTTATTACTTAAAAATACTGTTACAGCAAAGCAATGACGCCATGTTATTTATGGAATGGGTTTACTAAAATAAAAAGTGTAGCTCTGAATAATATGTAAGCCTCCTATCCCTTTCGTAACGTCTACTTTAAAATTTACGCATTTATAATTTTTTCAACACAATAATTAGTGTAATTTCAGGAGTAATCTACATTTACACATTTTTATGACTTTATGCACTGATAACAAACTTACAAACTTAATGCCACAAACTAAACACACATTAAAATAGGTATTTTTTATGACAAGTGGGTGACTTTAGAAATTTACACTCTTACCTATGTGTATATCATTATGTGTAAATTACAATAACGTACCAATTTGTGTAAATTCAGACATTTTTTAGCATTTACACGTTTATTTATGTTTTCTAGGTGATAACAAAATACACACCTAATTTTTTAAGCTAAAATGCACATAAAAACAGGTAAAACTTTGCAAAAAGTGGGTAATTTTCATGTCAGGTGTGTAATTTTAGGAATTTACACACATATATATGTAAATTTGTCTAATTTACACTTTTATTTTTTAGAGTGTATATGGTAGTCCTGTCTATTAGTATATGATAGTTCTAAATAGTATTGTAAATTCTAAAAATTAAAGTCAACGCAAATGTTTTTTTTTTTTTTTTTTTTTTTTTTTAAACAAAAGAAAAGGTGTTCTGGATAAATAAATAATATAATTAGTTTCCTAAATTATTTTTGGATTAATTTGATTTATATCAGTTTCCCAAGAAAATTTGAATTAATTAATAAATTGTACATAGTAATCTTTTATACGATTTTAAAGAAAAAATAATGTGGAAAAGGTGTAAATTTTCAGTATCACAAGGATAATTTTAGATTGTTTCGCGCAATGATAGAATTGAAGGTTCATGATACGAAATCCATCTCTAATATTCTAAAATGATACACAACTGCCAAAATGACACTCAATAATGAATAGCGCATCACTTAAAGTCGAACTTCGATTTTTGTTGATAATTTCAACAAAAATAAATATATTCTGTTGTGATATTTAATAGAATGCCTTTGTTTTATGTGACATGTGGTGACAACACTAGGAATGCAAGATGTGCACTGTTATTCGGTCGGTGACAGCGTATACACTTTCAACAAAAATTCCAAATAGTCGACAAGAGTTTTGGTCAAAAATTCTGGAAGTTGTTGAGTTTTTTAATTTTACCATCAAATTCCGTTGGAATCTTCATAAGTTTTATGAAATACTAAATAAAGCTTTTTTCGTTAAATATTATTTGCTTTTACTTTTGCTTTATTTTTTAATTCAAGTTTTGTTTGCTAAAATTAATGCACTAAACAAATTTCAACAATTAATTGTTAGAATTTATGACACAAACACATACTTTTCGACAATCTCAAAAACTGTTCTGCAAAAAGACAGATCTTTCAGGTAAAAAAAAAATATCTTGCATTACCAGGACTGCTAAAAACAATAAAAAATAAATAGTTAATAAAATAAAATAATAAAGTTAAATACTCCCCCCCCCCCTCAAACAATAATGAATCGAAATTATTTAAAATTTTGTTATTATGATTCAAATACTTTTACCACACATGTTGGAGAGTTATTCTTCCAACATATAACATACATGGGGAAAATAGTTTACTAAATAATAATAAAAAAAATAGTGCGATATCTGTTATGGCATTTGTAATACCAAGTAAATGGTAAGGCGTTCGTGATTAGTTATTTTTGTATAAAAGCAGAACCAAAATCGTCCAATTTCTACATGAATTTTATCTATCATTCATTAATAATATAGTCATTTATAGACCTAGGTAAAAAAAATAGTTGTCATGATGTAAAAAAGCAGCAACTTTAAATAGCTATATGTGACTGCAATTGTATTCCAAGTTATCATAATTTTAGAATAGACATTTTACTTATAATGCCTGATAATCTTTTGTTTTCGTTAGTCTCTAAATTTTTTTGTAGTTGTAATTAATTTTTGTGTTCCTATTTTGTTCTAGATTTGAATTGCCGAAATGTCATCTTAATTTCCAATCGTTTGAATGGATAAACAACAAGTACGCTCAAATACTCAGACTCGGTGTTTATTCTGAAGTTGTATTATACACAGTGCAGTCATATTAATGTGACTACCTTGCAATTTTTGACGTTTTGTTAAATATCTGGACAAATACATGAGGAATTATCCTGAAACTCCATGTATGTAACAAAATAGGGAGGTCATATATTTCCAGGAATATTTTTTTTTCGAAATCCCATAGGATTTCGAACCATTTCATAGGACCGTCAGCAAACTGAAAAACAGCAAATATCTTTTGTATAACCCTGTCAAAAATAATGTAGCAAAAACGGTCAAATTATAGATTATGATTAAATGGATTAATGTAATAAACTGTGTTCATTTTTATGACGATTGCATGTATACACATATAGAAACTAAGGTTTTCATAAAAACAGTCCCAAATTTTTGCTTATAGTTTTCAGAATTCTTAATATTAAAAAAATGTTATTTTCAGAAAACATGACAAAACATATTATACACAAAACCCTGTAATCAGAATTAAGAAATAATGAAAATTTTTCGAATAATGAGCAAATTTACTAAATTATTTAGTAAATCTGCTCATTATTCGTACAATTTTGATTATTTTTTAATTTTGATTATGTACAATATTGTTTATGATGTTTTCTAAAAACAACTTTTTTTTTACATTAGGAAATCTTCAAATTATGAGCAAAAAACTTGGCAAAATTTGAGACTGTTTTTATATAAACCTTAATTATTCTACATGTATACATGCTATCCTCATAAAACTGAAGACAGTTTATTACAATACGCCGCTTAATTACAAGGTAGAGTTTGAACGCTTTTGCTGCATTACTTTTGACAGGTTTATCTAAAAGATATTCGCTTTTTTTTATTTATTGACGGTCCCATATGAGGTTTCGGAAAAAAAATCTTCGCGGAAACATATAGCCTGCATTATTCTGCTTACACACCTGGAGTTTCAGTATAATTTCTCGTGAATTTGTCTAGATATTTAACAAAATGTCTAAAATCTCAATGTGGCCACTTTAAAATGACCTGACTTAGTATTTTGAACATAAATCTCAATCAATACCATATCAAAGCTATTTTGCCGCGTGACGCTGCAAAATAAGTTCATCCCTTCTGCTTTAGGGTTTTCTTGTTTTGAATAACAATCTCGCAATTTTTCGTGATTTGTTCTTATCATTGCATGTTCCATCTCCCTTTAATGTCCCTACAAAGAGGTTTCTGACTAGTGCTCCCAACGCAATACACATTACAGTCAAACGTAAAAACGATATTCCTATGTACGTATAATACGACGATTAGTTGTGGATTATTTATACCTTAAACGGTTCTCTTCAATGTTGGTTGGTTGGTTGTATCTGTGACGGCCAATTATTAGCATGGGGTATTTAGGCCCTAAAGGAGAACGATGCTCTCCGTGGGGGTCTTTCTAAATGAACCTAACCCGTATTTATAGAAGGAAATCTGAGGTTCGAAAAAAAACCATGGAAAATTCTGAACGATTAGTCGACGGACGCGATTGGGTTCGAACTCATCACCTACCGTTTACCAGTTTCGATATCAGAACCTCTCAACCATTCATGGGGCTCTTTTTAACATATCCAGAAATGCATAATTCCAGTATATGTATGTTTCAGGTATAGATATTACTTTTAATACTATAGGCCACACGAATCTTATGTCACTCTCCGGGGAAGAAGCTGGAAATCGGTGGCTTTACTGTAGCAATCTAAATAATGAATGTCAAACTTAGGATTATGTAATTTTTTCTGGGCAATTTTTTTTTTTTTTTTTGTTTTTTTTTTTTTTTTTGTTTTTTTTTTTTTTTTTGCTACTTTAAATTTTTGGCGAATCACGAGGTGAAATTTATCTAACTCCTCAGACCTGGACAAACCAGAATACATTTATTTTTTCTAATATTAGTTTATTTAAACCAATCGGCATCAAAAGGGAGTTTTTTAAAGAAATTGATAAATTTCGATTTTTTTTTAATTTTGCTGCACAGAACATCCATTTAAATGAAGGTTTAGGTCGTAGTCATTTTAAAATAATTAAAAAATTATTTAACCTATGGAATTTTTGGAATTTATTATAAGGAACATACGGCCAATATTATCATCTGCTATTAAAATCGCAAAAATGAGTTGAAACAAATTAAAATAACATTTAAAAACAAAATTTATCAACAGAACGTTGAATTCCATCTTGATTCTATCATTGTGACATTTATTAAACAAAATCGTTACCGTTGTCAAAATAGAAAAGCTAAATGTTAATTTTTGATTAATATATTACAATGCCAAATTGGTTTTAGACAATTAAACTTAACGCAACAGAAAGAGAAAGCAAAACATCCATTTTAATGGATGCAAGGTCTCCGGAAGATAAATTTGCTGAAACAATTTAAATTGTTTAATATTTCTTAAATATACTATTATGGTTGTTGTAATATACCATTATGCAATTAGGATTCTAGCAGTTTCTCAATGTTACTGATCCGGAGACCAGCATTTAAAAAGCATCTATTTTTATGCAATGAAGAAAACCGTTTGAATGTTTATAAGTTCAACCATTGTGAGCGCCACAAGTTGCACCGTATCTATTGTTTTGCAATACACAAATTGCACCGTATATATTGTTCAAACGTATCCAAAATTTGTACCGGAAAACACGCATTAAAATTATATTCGTATAAATGTTTAATAGGAAACATTATTTGTTACACTTTGCACATCACTAATTATGTAATAATTCTTTCCTATTTTTTTAGAATGTCAGAGAATACAAGTTCCAGATACAAGCAACAGACAAGGATTCAAAGGCTGTCAATAACCTTATCACAACTATTGAAAATGACCCAATGAATCTTTTTAGAGCAAATCCGTTAACGGAATATGAAACTATAGGCCAACCTAAAACTACTCTTTACGCTGTAGGCAAGTATATTTCTTAGTATCCTTAGTTTGCATTTAAAAAATGAATATTTTTTTTCTACTTCAAAAGCAAATATTACTTTTTTTCTAAAGCATGTATTAGCAAAATAATATTTTTATCTGTTTGTGTGAGTGAAACTGTTTCTTTGCAATAATTAGGGAAATCTATCGCACGCAGAGAGTGCACAAAGAAAAATAGACGAAGTCAAATACGAATGCACCTGACTCATATTTTTTATGATAATTAGCTGAGATATTAATTGAGAATTCTATTGGCCGATCTTCAATGCTCGGCAGTTTCCCAGGTTAAAATCACTTTCGTTCATGTCTAGAGAATCCGTGTTTTTTTTTTTTTTTTTTTTTTTTTTTTTTTTTCCCCTTTAAGTTTAGGCTTACAAAACTTCTCGTTTTTTTCTGCATTTTGAAATCACAACCACAGTATCGCAATATAGAGTTTTAAATAAAGTAAGAAAGAAAAATTAAGAACATTTTTGCAGAACCTTTCCGGTTTTTATCTTACATTTTATTTAAAAAAATAAGAAAATTTTCTAGTTCAAGAAATAGTTTATAAAGTTTGATTTATATTCGTTTTTATGTTTTTCGATTTCGTGTTTCCTAAGTTTTAAAGAATGTTTTCGTTTCCTAAATGAAAAGAAATAATAAATAACAACTTATGTAAGTAAACTTTCATCACTCTTTCACTTATAAAAACTATTTACTACTTAAAAATTTTATTAATAATTATTAAATATTAAACATTAATATTATTAATAATTATTAATAATTATCTTCTGGAAGTAACTTTCTTATTTCATAAACTTAAAAATGATTTTTAATGTTACTGTGACATCAATTTTTACATGCTAAGAGAAACAGCTAAAAATTGCATATTATTAGTTATTTTATTATTTTATTTTTTCTTTATTTCAGTTTGTCAGTGCTTTGAAATTCGATACAATCCAGCATTAACTTTTTTCTAATAAAATTAAAAAAATAAAATTTTAATTATAATTTAGGTCAGAATTTTTTTAAGACGGCACGTTTTGTTTTGGATTTAATTTTAGATTTTTTTTTATGTAATGATATACTTCTGTGTATTTTATTTAAAAAAAATTCTAAAATTTTTTTACGTTATATTATATAAATATGAGCCAATTTTTTGCTGTCTTTAAAATCAAATAGATTTTTAATTAGCAATAATTTTCCTAAATATTTTATTTAGTTCAAATGTTCTTTTAATTATATCATTATTGTGAATTACTATAAACATTCATTTAATTTTATAAATTGGTTTCAAATAGTTAGTGTATTTAGAAAACTGATCCTTAATGTAATTATATTTAATTTTTAGTGTAATTTCGTAATTACATTGGTTGCTATTTAAAATCATAATTAAAAAAAGTGTACATTTTTACAATGTAATCAAAATCACAATATATTTTTTTTTTTTTTTTTTTTTGGCAAAACGTCTAGCTTAAAGATATAAGACAAACAGACTGCATATAGTTATCGCAAACACCAAATTTTTGATATGGTGAGTGATGATATGATATCATTAAAAAATAAAATATCTCGAAATCTTGAAAATATGGAAGAAAAACCAAAACTAAATTTCAGGACGCAAAAATCCATATAGGATTTCGGTCGGCAAGATTCAATTACGCTTTCGTTACCATTTGTCCTTGCCGAGGCTAACGAAAAGGACAGGCTACAGCGGTGCATCTCAAGTATCTTTTTTACAGACCGCTAGAATGACGTAATGCTCTATTTGTGCACCCGTATTGGTGTATTCGAGCATCATGTGTGATAAAAAAAGATGTCTGTAAAAAAAGGATACGTGGAATTCACCGCGGTAGCCTGGTATTAGCCTTTCTCGTTAGCCTCGGTCCTTGCTATATGACGTATGTGCTGATCAAGTGGCTTGTTGGAAAACCTTAATGACGTGACATTCCTACATTTAGTTATCATTTTATCCTCATCGAAAAGTTGAAAGAACCTTCCAATAATCTAATGGCTTACCTTGAATATGTTGGCAGCGCAGTGCGATAATTATTTATGATCAAATTCACGATTTAACGTCAATCGCTGGTTGATCAAAAAAACGTTCGTTAAACGCTCAAATGGACTTCTATTACTGGACTGCTGCCATCGAAATACTCAAGGACAGAGGATGAAATGATAATGAACTTCTCACTAGTGTCGGAATTGACACAGGAATATATTTAATAGCTATTTTATTTTATTTGAGAAATATCTGTCATCTTATAAAACAATAATAAATATTTAAACTTACCGGTCAGAATTTGTAATCCTCCAAATAAAAAATCAGCCGCATGTAATGACACGATGACATTCCGCCTCTGGCTGTCACCAGTCGCATCTGGCATTTCGAATTCTCACTAGTAATAGAGCAAGATCCCAGGGCCCCCAGACGTTACTTATTTTCTCACAAGTAAAATGTATTGGATAAAGTAGTGTTAGTACGTGCTATGAGTGTAGTGATACCTGCTAGCTCGGACCGACGGCCAATTTACGGGTACCAGGTACCAAAGGTAGGTAAAAACGCTGCGAACTTTTCTTATTATCTCAGTCTTGATTTTTATATAATGATGCTCAGGGAACTATTTCAATACTATATGTAAGCAGCCAGATCAATTGCATGAGCCAAACATCCAGTCACACACAAATAAAGTGTCGCGGCTCCCTATGCGACCATACATAAAGTGGCGCTTTGAAGCTCCCTAAAAAATGATATAACTTTACTTATTTTTTCAGTCTTAATTTTTATATGTGATGTTCAGGGAACTATTTCCGTACTTTATGTAAGCAGCCAGACCAATTGCATGGGCCAAACATCCAGTCAGATACAAATAAATTGTCGCGGCTGCCTATGCGACATTACATAAAGTAGCGCTTTGAAGCTCGCTAAAAAATGATATAACTTTACTTATTTTCTCAGTCTTAATTTTTATATATGATGTTCAGGGAACTATTTCAGTACTTTATGTAAGCAGCCAGACCAATTGCATGGGCCAAACATCCAGTCAGATACAAATAAAGTGTTGCGGCTCCCTATGCGACATTACATAAAGTGGCGCTTTGAAGCTCTTTAAAAAATGATGTAACTTTGATATGATGCTATGTTATAAATCTATCTAATTATCACGCTCCCGCTGTACTCATAGGGACATTTTATGGATGTCTGGCTGGATGTCTGGCCGCTGCAATTGGTCTGGCTGCTTACATAAAGTACTGAAATAGTTCCCTGAACATCATATATAAAAATTAAGACTGAGAAAATAAGTAAAGTTATATCATTTTTTAGCGAGCTTCAAGGCGTCACTTTATGTAATGTCGCATAGGGAGCCGCGACACTTTATTTGTATCTGACTGGATGTTTGGCCCATGCAATTGGTCTGGCTGCTTACATAAAGTACTGAAATAGTTCCCTGAACATCATATATAAAAATTAAGACTGAGAAAATAAGTAAAGTTATATCATTTTTTAGCGAGCTTCAAATCGCTACTTTATGTAATGTCGCATTGGGAGCTGCGACAGTTTATTTGTATCTGACTGGATGTTTGGCCCATGCAATTGGTCTGGCTGCTTACATAAAGTACTGAAATAGTTCCCTGAACATCATATATAAAAATTAAGACTGAGAAAATAAGTAAAGTTATATCACTTTTAGCGAGCTTCAAAGCGCTACTTTATGTAATGTCGCATAGGCAGCCGCGACAATTTATTTGTATCTGACTGGATGTTTGGCCCATGCAATTGGTCTGGCTGCTTACATAAAGTACGGAAATAGTTCCCTGAACATCACATATAAAAATTAAGACTGAGAAAATAAGTAAAGTTATATCATTTTTTAGGGAGCTTCAAAGCGCCACTTTATGTATGGTCGCATAGGGAGCCGCGACACTTTATTTGTGTCTAACTGGATGTTTGGCCCATGTAATTGGTCTGGCTGCTTACATAAAGTACTGAAATAGTTCCCTGAACATCATACATAAAAATCGAGACTGAGAAAATAAGAAAAGTTACATCATTTTTAGGGAGCTTCAAAGCGCCACTTTATGAATGGTCGCATAGGGAGCTGCGACACTTTATGTGTGTCTGGCTGGCGATGTTTGGCTCATGCAATTGGTCTGACTGCTTACATATAAGTATTGAAATAGTTCCCTGAACA
Organism: Maratus speculifer; assembly: GCA_964019185.1. Lineage (NCBI taxonomy): Eukaryota > Metazoa > Arthropoda > Arachnida > Araneae > Salticidae > Maratus > Maratus speculifer. The sequence continues at coordinate 119,615,863 of OZ025291.1, forward strand.
TCATATATAAAAATCAAGACTGAGAAAATAAGAAAAGTTCGCAGCGTTTTTACCTACACTGTAAAAAAAAACTCCCTTACTTTACACCAAAAAGGGTGGCAACTAAGTTGCCACCCCAAGTGGTGTAATGAAATTCCACTTGTAAATTGGTGTAATGAGCCACCAACTATCAAATGGTAAACAAACACCATTTGTAGTGGCAACTTAGTTGCCACCCTTTTGGGTGTAAAGTAAGTAATATGTTTAAAATGTACGTTATAATAAATTGTCTCAATTAAAAGGAAGTTTAGCACATTCTTTGCGTGAAACTATTTTTTTTTTAAATTATGGCTGTATTAAATTTGAAATGTAATTTTTTAATTATTTTTTATTTTGCTACCATTTATTAAAGTACACTATATAAGTAGATGGTAAAAAAAGGAAATTTTCTAATATTTACATGATTTTAACAGCAAAATAAAAAATAATTTAAAGATTACATTTTAAATTTAACACAGCCATGTATTAAAATAATTAGTTTCATGCAAAAATGCTGCTAAACTCCCTTTTAATTTAGGTAATTTATTATAACATGCATTTTAAACATAATACTCAGTTATTAAACAATGTAATTTAGTATATTTACATACTTAAAAACATAGTTATATGGGTCACATAGTGTGTTTGGGGGTTGGTAGGGGGAGGGGGCACAATGTATCTGCAGCACCTCTAAATTTCAGTAGTTTCATTACTGTTTGTCACAGGTGTCACAAAATTGAAAAGTTAAAAAGCACAAATAAATTCTATTAAATACATGTTTTTCGTTTATTTTGAAACTTTAAAAGATTTAATATTACAACTAAATACTATAAAAGAACATTGCGCTTATATATTGGCAAAGGTGATCTGGAAAACATATGTGAAAAAAATGTATCTAACAGTATTGTATGACCACTTTTGGATTTCAAGAATGAAGTAACATGCTATTTTGAAAATGTATGTTTTTTTCACACAAAAAATCCCAATATATTTATACATATAATTTTTTTTTTACAAAAAAAGCGAAGAAACAAAAGACGATAATAACATAAATTTGGCGCCCCCTCAGTTTCCGCGTCCGGGGCGACCGCCCCCTTGCCCCCCCCCCCCGTTTCACACCGCTCTGAATGAACATACCGGCAGTCTCCCCCCCCCCCCCCTTTCATTGAAGTTCTAAGATTTTCCATTAAATGTATTCAAATTCAAATAGGCATTAATGATGATTTTAATTATGTTTTACTAATTTAATAAATAGAAAAATAAAACCATGACAATCTCTTTAACTCTTTCAGTATCAACATATATATATGAAAAAAGAAAAAAACGAAATAAAAATAATGGAATTTTTGTTTCTAATAATCTAAAAATACATCAAAATACAAATATATATTGAAAAAATGAATGTTTAAAACAAGATATAACACTATGTTTATTTAATTTCGTGTTAGTTCAAGTTATGCGGAATTTAACACTATAAAATCAAAACTTATAGTAAACTTATAGTACACTTATAATAAAACACTATAAAATCAAAACTAAATATTTGAAAGCGCTGTACGAAAGTGACAATTTTACGACTTATTTTATTATTAATTTTCATTTTTAAAATATCGAAATAGCTACCCTGCAAAATCACATATTGCAAGTATCATGCATTTATATATATATATATATATACGTACAACAAATATAACACAAATACAATTTTTTACAGAGAATTAAGAGTTATTGTATACAAAACAGAAAGAAAATAAACGCCACTTACTCGAAAAAAATCCAAAAGAAAAACCAAAGCACCAACACTGTTTAGCAAAACTGTTTATGGCTATCATACAATAGACTATTTCTGATTTCCTAAATTGTCCGAACTAATTGAATAAGTCGATAAAAGTTCTTAATATGAACTATATTAAGAGTTATAATGTCAGCAATTTCTTAATCATTCATTATTACCGCGAAATATAACCGAAATTCAAAGAACATTTTTCAGAACGACAGAATGTGTCAACAACAGCGCCATTTTGGATAATAATCTTATCCCCCGCGCTGGTTGCGTAATCGCACCGATTTGTTCTCGCTGGATTAAAAAAACACCTGCTGTCGTGTTGATGAATTGAATAAAGTCTTTCAAAGTGCGGATTATAATGATTTGGAGTGATTCAGAACGCCTTTTTTTTTTTAAAGAGGTATGATACTTCACTCGAAGTGTAACGTAACATTTATTTTGGTATTGGCACCCCAAAAATAATATATTTACACCTTATTTCACATCTCATACAGCCAAAGTAAATGTGATAAAACTCTTTATTTTTTACAGTGTACCTTTGGTATCTGATACTCGTAAATTGGCCGTCGGTCCCAGCTAGCAGGTATCACTACGCTCATAGCATGTACTAACACTACTTTATCCAATACATTTTGCTTGTGAGAAAATAAGTAACGTCTGGGGGCCCTGGGATCTTGGTCTATAAGTTTAAACAGGTACTAGCCGCCCTTGGCGACCAGTTTGGTCTCCTTTGAATGTATATTAAGTATTAAATCATATTTCTTTTATTCATAATTTATTTTAATTGCTCAATTTGTTTTCCAAATTAGAAGATTCTGCTACAGAAATAGACACAGATATCATATACGCACCACAATGGCGCGGTGTCAACAAATTGGCAATTATATGTGCCTCACATGGTAACCTGGCTATTGTTGTTTATTTATTAATGAAGTGATTTGATTTTATTTTATTTTTTAAAATGATATAAACTGTTTTATTCTATAATTATTAACTAAACTTTTTTTAATTATTATTTCTTTTTTAAATTAATAGAAGTTAGTTAAAAATATGTATGTAACTGGTATTTGAGAACGAAGTTTTCGCCAAATTGGCGTCAGAAAAAAAACGCTCCAATGTGGTGCATATATGACATGTGTGTTGATAAATCAAGAACTCAGTATTTTTATGCTAGCCCGACGTAGATAATAAATCGCCGAATATTGTACCCGTGGCATTTTTTCGTATTTCATTAATTATTTAAAATATAATAATATAATCCTTTTACCACTTCCTTCATAATACATAACTTTAATTTGAAACTGAAAAGTTCAAAATTCATGACTTGTATTTATTTATTTAAAGTAAAAAGAACAAAAAAAAATAATGATATTTTTTAGCTGTATAATTTCAGCAAAGGAACAAAACATAAATAAATCCAATTTACCATAGTCTAAATTTTACCAAAGTACTTTCGCATAGTAACCCATAAGATTTGTTTCATTTGGATACTGCCATTAAACAATTAACAAATAATCGTGATTTCTGTGCCACATACATATAAATTATTGTTTTATAAGATGACAGATATTCCACAAATAAAATAAAATAAAATTGCTATTAAATATATTCCTTTGTGAATTCCAACACTACTGAAAAGTCGGTCCATTAGTGATAATGTGATACATCATGCCCTCAGGTTTTGAGTAATTCGATGCCACTCAAGGGATACGTTGCCAGTAGGCTGCTTTTTTAAATTTCAGATTTATTGACTGGCACTACATTTTTGAAATGGTAAAACTCGCCTTATGGGACACATTTTTTAAGGCGGAAAAAAAAGGTGAATTTAATCATTTTAAAAAAGTAGTTGCCAGTCAAGGTATCTGAATTTTTAAAAAAGTACCCTGCAACCAACACTGCTCAAGAGCTGAACTCCTCATAAGTTTATGTAATGTATTATTATTTCGCCTTTGATTTTGACATTTTCAAGATTATCTTAAATGCTTATGCGCTCATTAAATGGTTGAATTGGCGAATTGGTTTTTAATATAAAAATGATTAATTTTAAGAATTTGTTAAAATTAAAAAACATATGTGACAAAAAAAAAAAAAAAAAAAAAAAAAAGATTTTTTCGAAAATTATGCGATGGTGAATGGCGTAATAGTTTTCTGTCTGGACTTAAACCAAATTAGCCTGGACTGAAGTCTGGTGATAAATATCATTTGAGCATTTGACTGAGTTTCTTGCGCTTAACGCCCCTGTCCTCGCTCGAGGAAACGCTCGCGAGCTAATGCTATTCCTATGGGAAGGCATTTTTCTAATAACTCTTTCGCATTTTGACATTTTTGAATAATTTTTTGCATTGGATAGCTGAGGTGCATGCCGACAGCGCACCTTTTTTACTTTTTCGATTTTGGTTAAAGATATGTTTTTTTAAAAGCACTTTCAGTTTCGAAACCGGTTTTAAAAGCAAAACTAACTTTGTAAAAAATATCTGCATCCAAAACCGAAAAAGTAAAAAAGGTGCGCAGTCGGCATGCATCTCAGCTATCCAATGCAAAAAAAAATATTCAAAAATGTGAAAATGCGAAAGAGTTATTAGAAAAGTGCTTCCCCATAGAAATAGCATTAGCTCGCGAGCGTTTCCTCGATCGAGGACAGGGGCCTTAAATGGCAACTGAAATATATAAGATTACAAGCCTTAAATGATGAGAGAATATATGCTAAAAAAAGGGCATAATAAACATTGTAAAAATTATATTTATAAAAAAAAAAGGCAACTTTTAAATGTGTAATTTTTATGTCACTAACTTTAGCAAATTTTGAATGGATATTAGAACGTGCTATAAAATAAAATCTTTTTTCAGAAGAATCACAATACAAATTTTATACTATTTAAGAACTGGAAAATCCATTTGGAATAATATGATTAGTAGAAATTTTTAATCTTAAATTCTATGTTCTAAAAGTTAATATCTCAATTGAAATATTTCGTTTATTTTCATTAGTAGTAGATAATTTCACCAAAGATTAGTGCATCAGATTAACTAAGAATTAAACCTATCTAATTAGAAAAATATTAAAATCCTGTTTTACATTTTTCATTTCGAAAATACATATAAACCGAGGGCAGAGAGGCATTTGTTAAATTGCAATACATTTTATACAGGTGTCCAATTAACACATATTATGGACAATTATATAGCTATATTAATTAAATCTATTAATATAATTTAATAATTAATGTTAAAGACTAATTTGTACCTAACTTTTAACAATTTCGACAAACCTAAAATACTATTTCTAAGTGTATAAAATGCATATATTAAATACTTATAACTTATTTTAACTTATATTAAGTTTAGGTTAGGATATTGAGTTTAAGTTAGAATTGTTAAATTAAATCATCTTGTGCTACATCATTTTAGGGAAAACTATGTGTCTGGTATGTATTTTTTTGCTTTTTCCATTCATTTTAATAATGTTATTATTATTTATTTTCAATGTTTTTTCTCCCCCCCCTTTTTTTTTTTTTTTTTTTTTTTTTTTTTTTTTTGGTTTTATGCGTGTCGGTAGCCCCAAATTCGTATAATTTTGCTTTTTTATGGCTAATGCGAAGATGAAACCACACACTTTATTTGTAGTTCCAAAGTATTTGTGGGTCTGATGCTGCTGCTTTGGTTCTGCAAATTTCGATTGTATTCATTTAAATTTTTTCCCGTGTTCCGATGTGATTATTTTGTATTAAACTCAATGGCTTATATATTGTTTTACAATTAATGGTTTTACATATATGTATGTATGTATATATATATATATATATATATATATATATATATATATATATATTGCTACTTTTCAGATATAATTGCTGATGATTTATTTAAATTTAACTTCACCGAATATAACTTCACCGTTGTTATAGAAGACAGGGCATTGCAAAAAAAGGAACGGAAAGTAAGTATTAACTCATATATATTTAATCAACTCTAACTAAGTATTAAATAATGCATCATTAACCCTCTCATGCATAAATTATTTTGCATTATTTTGCATTATTGACTAAAAATCTTTTTTTTTTTTTTTTTTTTTTTTTTTTTTTGAGAAAAACGAAAACCCATTATAAAATAATTTTATTATTGCACTATATGCTAGCTATTATCTATCAACAAATCGGATCTCGATAAATGAATGCTCTCAAAAGTTTTTTCCTTAATAATGCAATAATTATCTGTCCTCATATGAGGCCCGTATGCGTGAGAGGATTAACAATCAATAGTAAAGAATTTGAAAAAATTTTTAATAACAAATTCATAATTGACATAGGCCCATTCATAATTGACAATCTTATATTATCACATTTAAATAATTCTTGGTTAAAATGATTTTCTTTCTATAAGGTTTATAAGATAGTGGAAATTATCGGAAATTTATATTTAAATATTAATTCTAAAGTTGATAATTTCATTTTGACCAAAAATAAAGTGCAGCCCCACCAGTGGCCGAGAGGGTCTGACCTCTCAACTGGTAGACGCCCCACCAGTGGCCGAGAGGTTCTGACCTCAAACTGGTAGACGGTAGGTGCTGGGTTCGAACCCAATCGCGACCGTCGGCCTAACCGTTCGAAGTTTTCCGTGGTTTTCTTCGAACCTTGCGTAAATACGGGTTAGGTTCCCTTAGAAAGACCCCCACGGAGGGCAACCCACCCCATAGGGCCTATATCCCATAGCGTAGTTAATCGGCCTACAACAATACACCATACTCAACTGGTAGACGGCAGGTGCTGGGTTCGAACCCAATCGCGGCCGTCGGCCTAACCGTTCGGAGTTTTCGCGTAAATACGGGTTAGGTTCCCTTAGAAAGACCCCCACGAAGGGCATCCCTCCTTCTGGGCCTATATCCCTAGCGTAGATAATCGGCCGTCACAAAAACACACCAAATACACACACCAAAAATAAAGTAAAAATAAATAAAATAAACAAATCTGTACCAATTATATTATTTAAACTAAATTGATGTTAAATTAAATAAATAATAAAATTATAAAGGATATTTTTCATTAATGATATTTACATTTTATTAATAGTATTATTACGAAATTTTGCCCTATCTTACAATATTTTATATAGAAAGTACCTTATTTCTAGATAGAGTCCTCTTCAATAAGATTGATGATTTACAGATAACTTTGATTTATCTTCTTTAACATATTGTCTTATAGTATTATTTGTCTTTCTATAGATAAGCCTACATAAATACATTTTTATTATTATTGTTCCTTGTGGAAATAAGGAAAATGTTTGATTCACTATTTTCGGTGTATTTCATTCAATTATTTGTCCATTTATTCTCTCCACATTCCATACAACATATCTTTTATTACTCACAAGGAAGGTCTCCATACGGGCATACTCAGAAAATTCTGAAAAAGTTACAGAATGTTCTTCTTATGTGAATATATATGTTTATAACTTTTTTTGGCGGAACCCCGATAGAAAGTTAAAAAAGAGTGAACATTTCGTTTATTTGACAATTTATTACCAGTTGGCAACGAAATAAAATTTCAAAAAATACTTTTTTTTTTAAATAGTTTTTAAGATAAAAAGTTTCATGCTGAACAATTTTTTAAAAATATTTATTTAAATATCTTTACTTTTGTCGGTTTTAATTTGTTATAACTTTAGTTTTGACATATATAGATTTATAATGAAAGTTAACAATGAAATTTTATGAATTTAAACGAAAATTCAGTTAATTAAATTTGTTCCAATCTCAAAATTAAGTCTAATTGCGTACTGTCGATTCAATTTTGTTGCTATGGAAATAAAAATTCATCCGATATTTAAATGTATTACTGCAGCATTCTTCATCTAGCCTTTATTTTGGATACGCTTAAAATACATAAAAATATGTTTTCCAATATGAAAATATTTTTTATATACAATATTAAAATTAAATAACTGATCAAACAAGCAATATACAGGGTGGTCATAAAAAAACTTTGCCGATATATGGAGCTCTAGTGGCAAGTCCGTTCAGCTGATCAAGGGGAAATTTCAGATATAGCTATGCAGAGGTATGAGCTCGAGATTCTATGAACGACAACAAAATGGCGTTCATGGTTACGGTTATAGTTACAGAAACTCGAAATTTTCCAATGGCAACACCCATTTTTATCATCGCAAAATGCTCAGCGTATGCGAAAACCCTAAAGAGTGTTGGAACGGTATGGTTATTGCAATAAGCGGACGCGTTATGCTCGCACAAAATCAGCTCTACGAACGGCCCCCCAAAAATGACCAAGGCTCATGAAGAAAATTTTAATATGACAGAGACAAAATACCATTCACGGAACATCGTTTGCCAGATAGACAGCTTAGAAAACAGATAAAAAGTAAGGTGGGAATGTTAGTTCTTCAGTCGGAGCTCGCAGATGTCAACAAAGTGACTTTGTTTGTAGTGAGTTGGTAAAACCATTATCAAAATGAGATGATGCTGCGAAAACCTGACGCGTTTACCGTCGAAACCATCGCCAAATACGTGGGCTATTCATTTCACAAACTCTTTGTGATTTAGTAATGAAATTCGAAGAAATTGGCTGCATTTGTAATAGTCTACGATCCAGATGACCAATTGTTCCTCAGGATACTGTTATGGAAGTGCATCACATAGTGACCAGAGGACGCATGCTAAGTACAAAAGGTGCATCTCGTGAATTTGATGTATCAAAATCAATGATCTTAAAGTTACTGCGCTCTATAATCCGCATGTTTCTTTACCGGTATCAGCGTGCCCAGATGTTGGAAGTGAGAGACCTTCAACAACGTATAGACTTTATTAATGAATTTTTTATCCAATATGATGGAGATAACGATCGACCTCTTCGCATATTATGAACGGACATGGCATATTTGACCTTAACTAGTAACGTCAATGGCCTCCGCGATCTCCCGACCTCACTCCTATGGATTTCAGGTTCTGGGGATATCTAAAATATAGAGTGTGTGTATGTGCAATCCATAAACTTTGCCTGATTTGAAAGATTCTATCAAACGTGAGATTGCAAACATCCATCATGCGATTTAACGTTCGGCTGTATTATCCACAGTCGTTGCCATGCAATGTGTAATTGCCTGTGATGGCACCCATGTGGAAAATGTGTAATCAAAATAAAAGTTTTCTCCGATCTTTGTTTTAATCAGAGTTTAGTGTACTGACTCTGTGTCATATGCAAATTTACTCTAATCGTCTTTTTTATGGGGGGGGGGGGGATCGCAGAACAGTTTTTTGTGCGTGCATAAGATGTCCGTTTCTTGCTATACACATACGGTTCCAACGCTCTTTAGGGTTTTCGCGTGCGCTGAGAATTTTGCGATGAAAAAATGGGTGTTATTATTGGATAATTTCGAGTTTTTGTAACTATAACCGTAGCTGTGATCACCATTTTGTTGCCGCTCACAGAATCTCGAGCTCATACCTCTGAATAACTATATATGAAATTTCATCTCGATCGGTTGAAAAAACTGGCCGCTAGAGTTCCATATATCGGCAAAGTTTTTTTATGACCACCCTGTATATATGGAATGCAATATAATATATATGTATTAAACTATCGTATTGTTTAAGTTTAAATTCATTAAATACTATTTACATGCATTCTAAAAATCTATTAACAAACAATTTTCAGTTACATGAAAATCGTTTGCTTTTGGCGAGAAAAAATGCTGCTCGTTAAATCGCATGACACTTTCGTCTTTTCACACCAAATATTCGAAAGTGTTTTATTTTTTTACAAACTTTCTACTGTAATTCCGCTGCTAAATTTGACTTATCCTTTGTTACACATATAATTAGTTTAACCAGTATTTTTTTTTTTTTTTTCAAAACATTCTAAGTATGCCAACTATGGAGCCATCTTTTCAGTGTTAGCAACTCTTCAAATCTATATATTTTTATTTTTTTCTCAAGGCAATCACTGTTTTTTACAATATAACAGTTTCTGTATGATGAAATTGCATGAATCTTAATAGCTGCTAAGTCAAATTTAAGCCTTTATTATCTTTTATATTTTAATAATTAAGAAAAAATTACACCTTTCAAATCAATTTTCTGTCGTTCATGCATTTTATAATTAATTTGTTTAGATTTTTATTAAGATTCTTTCAAACTAACGTTGGGTTTAACTGTTGTTTAAGGAATTTGTTTTCTTTTAGAAATATAAAAAAAAGGAAGACAAAAATATTCAACTGTATAAAGGAAAATTTCAATAAATACGGTAATCGGATCTTTCAGGTCTGGTAATTCTGTCCTTCTAACATAATAAATAAATAAATAAAATAGTTTATAATGAGACATGTATTATTAGTAGATTTACATCATTTCAAAAGAAAAAATGAAAACAAAAACATAACTCAGTAGCATTTACATATTTTTTAAGCTATAGCTTTATTATTATTATTATTATTATTACTTCACCTATTGAAGAAAATGTAAAAGATTTTCAGCAAACATGAATTGACTGTTTATTGTTTTTCATATTTCGAAGAGAAAGAATAATACTAACTTTTTATGCTTCAGAAGAATTTTAAAGACAAGCATTCAAGCTATGGCGCATGAATTCAAACTATTATGAATCAAACCGATAAAGAAATCTTATAAAATTAAAGAAAAATGAAAAATAAATCAGGTTCAATAATTTCGTAAAGCAGATAAATTTCAATATTTCAAATCTATCCTTCTCATGCAGGAAGTATTTATAAAGGAATGGAAACCATACTTCCCTCATAAAATAGATTTAAAAGAGATTGTTAAGGGCAAATAATGTTGAATTTTTAAAGATTGTACATTTAGTACAAATTTTCTATAAGGTCCTGATTAAAATTTACCAGCATTAAAGATGCATTAATAATTATTAATTGTCTTTTTTAGTACTTCATAATTTAAACTTTGGCTCAGCAATGCTATCCGTAATTTAAAAGAGAAAAAAAAAAAAAAGGAATACGAATTCATTGCATTCAATGAACAATACAAACTAACAATTTAATCATTATTATAAAACTGCAATCTGATTCTTAATAATAAACGATTATGAACATTTGCATTATGCAAAGACACAAAGCAAAATATAAAATATGTTTTTTATGATTTTTATCTTTTTTTTTTCTTTTGTTACTCTTGTGAGGGAAAACATGTTGAAATCACGTCTCTTGGAGGGAAATAGTATTAATTTCCCAAACCCGTTTGCTTATGAAAATTTGCATTCCTGGTGATCAGTTTATAGTTAAGAAATTATCCTACGCGATTCCGCGTCAAGTGGGTACAAATGAGCAGATCTTTTCATTTTATTTCATTATTTCAAATTAATGGATGAAATGGCACCAGTAAAGTTGAATTTGAAAACCAGAGAGGCTGCCTTTAAACTTCTAAAGCAAGGAAAATCGCTGAGAGGTGTGCACTTAGTGTATCAAAGCGGATATGTGTTCTTTTTTTTTTTTTTAAGCACATATAAAAAGTAAACATAAATCTAAATCTTAAAAGTTGTAATTTGATACCATTAAAAATCGTGTTAAAGGAGTAAAGAACTGCACTAATTCTGCTGGACTAGAAACTGGATCAGCACATCGGGACTTTTGTGAAACTAGGAGGTCTGTCTGATGACAACTTGACTTTGATTTCCTGCACGCATTAGTTATTTTAAAGCTTCACTCGTGAACGTAAAACTTCGCTTATGTTCCAGTTAACTAGTCGTTGCCGGATGGCACCGAGTAAAGTGCTGTCATGCGTGTTCGTCGAATTTTGATTTCTCTCAAAAAGACTGGGCGAGTGGAGAAAAGGTGCTGCATAAAAAATATGTTAAAGCTGCATGATTCTGATAGCGAAACAATTCATAAGATTCATCAGTGCTCCAATTCATTCGTCGGACCTAATTCAATGTATGAAATATGGAATTCTAGTTATTTGCCATCCTCCCTGCTCTCGGGACATGACTCCTTGCGAGTTCTGGTGATTTCCGAAATTAAAGGTGCCTTTGAAAGTATTCTATTTTAAGAGTAGATATTCAATATATAGAACGCGACGCGGAGTTGAACACTACTCCAAAATAAATTCCAAAAAGTCCTGGGTAGTTTTCTAGTATTTAAGAATTATTGGCACTTAAATATTGATGACTTTGAAGTTACGAGACCTATAATGTCGGAAAGATGATTAAGAGAATGTATATGGTATCTTAAAAAGAATTCATAGTATGCACACTGGGTTTCATCCTGTCAACAAAATGGCATAATTGAGAAGTAATTATAACTTGTATATGAATTTCCAGTTAATCAGATATAAAATAAGGGCTTTTACACAAAGCGTCATTACATCAAAGAACAGAAATTCTGCGAGAAAATCTTCTTTGAAACAAAACATTAAAAAAAAAAAAAAGTTACAAAGATTTTCTAATTAAGTATTTGAAAAGCAAAGATTTTGTGAGGTATTATTAAGAAAAAGTTTTGCAGTGTTTTATTTAACTTAAACAAACTTCCTAAAATATTTGTATGTGATATAGAAATAAAAATAAAATCAGTATATTTTTCTTATGGTTGTTTAAAAATACAAAATCATATGAAGTTATCATGAATAAGAAGATAAAAGTTGTCAGTTCATCTTTGTTATTATGTAAGTAACGCATATTGATTTATTTTAACTTATTTTAGGTTATTTTTCCTGTAACAATCATTAGAGAGAGCTACGATATTGAATTACAGAGTGTCTATGAAGTAAATATATCACGCACTGCTACGGATTATGCTAGGGTAAGTACAAAATATTACATTAATCTATTTTAGCATTCCTATTTATGTTTAAAATCTCATTAAGTAGGGGTTTTTTTAATAGTTTTTAGCTCACTGGCTGTCAAACCTTGAGATCTAATTTTTTCGCCAGTTCTGCATGTACGTATGTATGTACGTAACGCGATAACTCTTGATAGAAATATCCGATTATATCAGTGATATGTAGAAGATCTGTTCCACACGTTTTATTGAATGGCCTTTTAATAGGTTTAAAAATCCCCATATTTTAAACCTAAGTAATCTGCCTGTTTCAATGCCATTTCCTGAAAAACTAACAAAATTATCTAAATGCGGCACTTAAATAAATACCTATATATAATGACTTATTCCTTATTTAAATATAAACCATATCGTAAAAATAACAAAAGAAAATCTAGATTTTCATATCAGCATGATTGTTTTAATTATGGATGTAATAACATTGTTAAAACAACAGAAATCTACAGAAAGGCTGTTCAGCATGTGATAGGGATCGACCCTGAGATTATTTTCTTGGATTTTATTTACTCATTTATTTTTGACTAGGAAGAGGGATAATAGCTATTAGTTTAATTATAATATCATTTATACTTATTAGAAATGTATACACATGCTCTAGATCTTACATAGAGCAAGGTCTAAACATAGTTACTAACTCCTTATGTATTTTTTTGAATTTAAAAAGATTTTAAAAAAAATTAAATCTATTTCATGAAAAAATATTCTTTATATCTGTCCATTCTATATATGTTTTAAAGACTTCTTTTCTATAATTTGCCTCATACAATTTTTTTTCTTTTTTATTAAAATATTTTTTACTTTGAAAATAGGCTTTTTTTATTTTCGCAGTGCTACCTCATTTGGCTGTAACGTTTTTCGATAATTTATTGCTTGACAGATTATGTATTGTGCTTTTATGAGATTATTGCACTTGTAAAAACGATTTTTAAGCTGTTTTGTTGTTGTTAAATCCATTATATATATATATATATATATATATATATATACACTGGTGTCCAAAATTTAAGCATAATTGGTAATTAAGTAATTATTTTTAAGTAATGAAAGAAATATGAATCGGAACGTGCTGAAACTCCAGGTGTGTAAAGAAAATAGTACGCGTCACATATTTTCGCGAAGAGTTTTCCCCGAAATCGAACAGGGGATGGTCAACAAATTGAAAAAGAACGAAGATCTTTTGGATAACCCTGTCAAAACTAATGTAGCAAAAGCGTTCAAACTGCACATTACGATTAATTGGCTTATTGTAATGTATTGTGTTAATTTTTACAAGGATAGCATGTATACTCGTAGAGAAATTAAGGTTTTTATAAAAACAGTCCTATATTTTTCAAAGTTTTTTGCTTATAATTTGCAGAGTTCTTATTATAAAAAAATGTTCTTTTCTGAAAATATGACAAACATCATTGTACACAATACCCTGTCATCAGAATTTAAAAATAATAAAAATTGTATGAAAAATGAGTATGTTTAGTAAATAATTTTTCATTGCGCATGCGTCAACGATATCAAAATGTCATTTGCATATTGTGTTAGTTAAATGTATAGAGCAACTTCTGTAAAAGTTTCAAAAACATAGCTTGAAAATTCTGAAAATGGGAGCCTATAGAATCAACTCAAAATCCGTTATTCCTAAAGGAAGCAAAAAAATCAGGGGTTTTACCTAAATATAGTTGTGCGTGCAATATTGTGTAGGCACTAAACAATGGAATATGGATACAGCCCCTCGTCTTTTTGCTTCATTTAGGGAATAAAGGATTTTGATCTCATTCTATCAACGATAATTTTCAGAATTTTTAAGCTATGTTTTTGAGACTTTCACAAAAGTTGCTCTATACATTTAACTAACATAATATGCAAATGAAATTTTAATAGCGTTCACGCATGCGCAGTAAAAAATATTTAGTAAACCTGCTCATTTGTCATACAATTTTTATTATTTTTTAATTCTGATGACAGGGTATTGTGTACAATGATGTTTGTCATTTTTTCAAAAAAGAACACTATTTTATATTAAGAACTCTGCAATTTATAAGCAAAAAAACTTAAAACTGTTTTTATAAAAACCTTAATTTCTCTGCGAGTATACATGCTATCCTTGTAAAAATAAACACAGTACATTACAATAAGCCAATTAATCGTAATGTGCAGTTTGAACGCTTTTGCTACATTAGTTTTGACAGGGTTATCCAAAAGATCTTCGTTCTTTTTCAAGTTGTTGACCGTCCCCTGTTCGATTTCGGGGAAAACTCTTCGCGAAAATATGTGACGCGTACTATTTTCTTTACACACCTGGAGTTTCAGCACGTTCCGATTCATATTTCTTTCATTACTTAAAAATAATTACTTAATTACTAATTATGCTTAAATTTTGGACACCAGTGTATATATATATATATATATATATATATATATATATATATATATATGTGTGTGTGTGTGTGTGTGTGTGTAATAAATATAATTCGACGAAAATAACTATGTTGCATAAACTCTAGGAATCCGCAGCAGCACGATCAGAGTAGTCGCTCCGACAGTTGGCGAGCAGTGGAAGAATTTCATTGGGGTATTTCCCCATTATAAAAAAAAACACCATCAGTCTTCAAGTTCTTTATTTATGAACTCAAAAATCTCTGCTCTGATGAAGCTCTTCCCCGCAATCACCTTAGCACACATCGACACTACAACCTTCGTTATCCAGTCCACATCATCAGATTTTCTAATTCAGCGGGTAAATGAAACGGGCGTCTTGATAGTTTAAAAGGAAAAAAAAAAAAACATTTTCACGACAAAATTAGCTCCCTCCTACTCCGCGTCAATCATTTTAAAAATCCAATTAGATTAACTGGAGTCTCAACGTAAAAAAATGATTAGTTCTGATTGGTCTTAGCAGGCGTGTCCTCGGCAGGATCTATATTTTTCCTCGCAAATAAAAAGCCCTTTAACAACGCATTAACACCTGTCACGCGATGTTAAATAAAAAATAAAATTAAAATCCTAGGAATATTCCAGAAAGTAAAAAGGTTACGAAATACTTCCCACCTTTTTTGAGAAGCAAGCAATAATTTATTAATAAATAAAATAAGAAAAAGAATTTTAGCTGTTACAAGTTGATACATTATGAAACTAAGATTGAAATATGTTCCACAAATTTAGAATTGAAGTTAAGAGAGAACAAAATGGCGCAATTTTTTTTATTTTATTATATATATATATATATATATATATATATATGATCTGTCTCAAAATTTTGGAAATAGTTGAATAACACCAGAAATATATATTAGATTAAAATAGTCGTTGAGGATTACCGTAATACTTACCCATCATAGATATGCTTACTATAAAATATAAAAATAAAGCATATCAAAACTTTTTATAAAATGCATCGTAATTCCAAAACAAAATTTAAACGCATATTTAAATATGTTTATTACATAGTAATGCTCTGTTACGGAATTGCGGTTACTACTTGATTATCCCGTCGCATCGACCGATTTCAATACATAATTTAAATCGCGAAACTATTAGTAAATTGTACAGATTGGCATAATTTCTATTTTAAATAACGAAATAACAAATAAATTAGTAAAAGATCAATAATGCTTCAAATAAAACATCGAAGTAAAAAATCACTTGATAGCATAACAAACACATGCAACGTGTTTAATGTCAAATGAATGTAACATTTACGATGAGCCAATTAGCATTTAATCTTACAATTTGTTGTTATTTTTTTTTATCGGCGAAATAATCAAGTGATACCGAACAGCATAAAAGAAGCATCCTTATAACTCAAAAAATAATAATCATATTAACTAACAGTTTACTGTGTTGGATTAAGCGTTTCATTTACAATTAAAATGTATGTTTAAATTGAAATTTGAAAGAAATACAGGATCAAGAAAAATCAAAGAACGTGAAAAATGTGATTAGAAATATCTCGGCAATCTATTATCTGATTAACTTCATTCTGTATGCAAAAATTGTGTTTTTTATTGTCTTTTACATCCACTCCTTAAAATAAAAAATTTCGAAAATTTTTATGTACTTTAATCAGAACGAATATTTCGAGAGTCCGAAAAGAATTATTCAATATAATTGAGGTTACTGATATTAAACAAGCTTTTTTCATTATTACATACTATGTACATTCCAAATTTCAACTCTCTGTCTCAATTTTTTCGTAAGATAGAGCGTTTACAGACACACAGACAGACGGACGGCAACATTTCTTTTCTAAAAATTCGTTTTTTGTAATCTGCACTAACTTAAACCTGTAAATCCATAAAAAAAAAATTTTCGATTTTCAAAACGATTGCGAGGCGTACCCTATACTACGTATGATGGGTAAGTGAAACCGAAAATATATACGTTAAATATTTTTAGAGAATATCAGTGATAACAAATTTGAACCTCCATAACCGAATCCATGATTTCAGAGGAAGCCCAGCTTTAAAATCGTGAATGACCCCCCTCCCAGTTTTTTTTATTGCAAATTCGGATTCTATATGCAAAAATATATAACTTTTGTATTTAGCGTTTTTTCTGGGATTCTCATTGATCACGATGTAATCGCCCAAATTTGACATATTTTGGTTTTCCAAACCAAGTTTTGACATCTCCAGATCTGATTGATCAGAACTTTGTCATTAAAGTAGCCTGAAAAACAACAGTAATGGGTATTTCAATGGTGCTTTATGTGCTTCTTCTATAAAAATTAATGAAAATATATATTAAATTAATTTTGTATTTGCATATTTTTTCATCCAATCAATCGTTCCTTGATCTTCTAACGTGAAAATATGTATCTCCTCTCACAACTCCCGAACAGAAAAAGGATCATCTTTATTATTTGGGAGAGGGTTGTATGGATATTCTGCGTCTCGAAAGCTACTACTGTAAAAAAATATAAATAATAAAAATGGGTGGCTGATGTCACGTATGCGAGTTTTTTTTTTCTTATTATTACTATAGCATACAAAAATTCGTAAGCAGCTTTTTCTGCCATTCCATATATAAATCTTCGATTTATTCTGTTGAGCTGATCCAAAGTATCACACCAGATTGAGTGATCGTTAAGTTTATTTTGATGAATTAGCCTCTTCAGACTTGAGCATAAAATAACTCTACAAATATATATTTACTGCTTTTGCATAATTGAAATGACATCATAGATGTCACAAACAGTCATTTTTATGAAATTAGTACTTTAGGGGACTGATATTTTAGGTTTATAAATATGGATATAAAAGTACTAATCTACTTAAAACATCAGTTTAAGTATGAGTAGTATAAATGTACGCAATAGCAAAATTAAGCTCTTTAAACAGGTAAATGATCAGCAAATCCTCAAAATTTTTTATTGTAAAGCATTTAAGTTAAATAATCATGAATATTTCTTACTTTCTTGGCTGCAATGTCTTAAAGGTATTTTCGAAACTCGGATCGAAATAATATTTATTTTATGAGGTAATATTCATCAGTGTTGACATTTATCAGTTTTGCTTTAAAGCAAAAATCATTCAGCTGTGTAGAAGTAAAGTAAAAATGAAAAAAAAAAAAAAAAAAAAATTGAACAGTTTAGTTTTTATGGGGAAAAGAATGAAGGTACATATTTGTGTACCTCAGGTCTGAGGAGGTTAGTCCCCACTATTCGTCCGGGATGTTTCAGTTGGAAGAACATTGGCGGCTTCAGCCAATATATCCCTGGTTTGATTCCTCGCCGGGACTTTTTTCACCCACTTGGAAAATTTACATCTGTTGTATTTCATTCAGTTAGTTCTACTTTTAATGTTAAACTTTTGCAATAAAAACATTAAACCATTTCAACGTTAAAAAAAAAATCAAATGATATAATACCTTTTAAACCATATAAAAACTTTGGCTCCATTAAAAAGGAACTTAGATAAATTTTAGACTTCATTAATTTTTAAATTGCAAATATTTGTATTGCAGATTGCGTTTTATGCTTATGAGTGTGAACAAATGATAAAATACAAAAACCTTTTTAAAAGTCTAAGATTTATTTCGATTTAATTTGAACCGAATCTAAGTTTTAGGATATTTAAATTATCATATTATTTGAATTTTGTTTTTATTTTTTAATGTTCAATTGGTAAAACTTATTTGTTACAAAAGCTTAACATTAACCATAGAACTATTCAAATGAAA
This sequence comes from Maratus speculifer, assembly GCA_964019185.1. Classification (NCBI taxonomy): domain Eukaryota; kingdom Metazoa; phylum Arthropoda; class Arachnida; order Araneae; family Salticidae; genus Maratus; species Maratus speculifer. Next base: position 119,634,656 of record OZ025291.1, read on the forward strand.
TTTATAAATAAAACTCAGAGTTTCAGATAAAAAGATGACTCAAGACATTTGGATGCATCATAATCCAAATGTTGGATCTTGTCTTCTAATTCTGCTTTAGTATCGAATTCGATGATAGATTATGTCGTGGAGACTTCAGATGTGTAGTAACCACCATTATTAATAAAAGTCGAGTGAATGAACACGAAATATGACTCATTATCCAAGATGTATGCTGAACCAGAAAATTTTCTGAACAAATGACCGCACTTCACTTTCGAGGCAACCATTTGCTTTTTTGTTATTTTTAATAGAAACTTTTTCTCGTGAATTTTATAGTTAAGCTCCTTGGTGATTACCTTTTACGGTTGTCCGTTTGAAACACTGAATTTGGTTGCCATAGGATGTCTTAACATTTAATCGGGTTCTTTTTTTCTTTTTTTTAAACAGTCGTTTTAACTTCTGTAACTTTGGCTTAGTCAGTTTTTGGTTCTTCCTGCTTGATAACAATTGTCTTTTGCCAAGAGTCCCTTCCAATATAATGTTGTAGAATGTTGTATATGCACTTTACCCATGTGACGTCAGGCGCGAGTAACAAGTGGAGAATATTTTAAAACTGTTTCCTTGTTGTCCAAAATAAGCAATCTTTTACGGAGAAAAGGTACCCACACCAGCATGTCTGTTACCATCCGTCTGTAAATTCAATTGAGTTTGGGCATATTTTCGGCAAAAAGAAATGTTTCACGATGAACTTTTTCCTATGATAAATATTAACTTCGTAGAACTTGTACATACACGTACTCAGACACTCCTTTTTCGAGTCCATTCTAGGAAAACAGAGATCTCTTATTAAATTCTTGGCTAACGGGCGATACCACAACTCTGTTCATTTACAGGATTTGCTTCATTCGTATACTTTTTCTATTTTGCGTAATTTCAAAGTTTGTACGGATTTATAGAAAACAGTCGTTAGAAGAAAATAAAATGCTTTCATTATATTAAACTGTGAATTTTGAGAGGAAACGTGATATTCTGTATTTCTTTATCTTTCAAATAAAAATGCGTTGAACATTTCCAAGTTGCTCTTTTAATGTGTTTAATAATTTGTACGTAACAAGAATCCCCATAAAATATATAAATGAATATATTGTCTTATTTTTTTTTTCCAAGCATTATTTCAGAAATATGCAGATTTTATTTAAATATTCATCGTTTCAGCTCGTAAAATGAATACGTAAAATATTTTTAAAACATTTTGTGGCAATTTTTAAATAGTTGTAAATATTATTGTCTAGAACAAATTGCACGTATTCTTTAAATTAGGAGACATTTTAAATAGCATTACATAAATAATCACACAGAAGTAGGAAAAAAAGTATGTGTATTTTTAATTTTTACATCTCACGGAATTTATTATTATTACACAAGCACTTGTGTGGGCATTTTAATACTGTTGATATTGATTAAAACAAATGTAAAAATGTTTTGTAAAAATGCAAATGATTCGCATCTTTCACTTTAAATAACTCATATGCATGTTATTTCAAGTGCCATTTATGCTCTAATGATTAATTAAAAATGTAAACAAAGTAACATTCCTTTAATTCTAAACATCTTTTTTTTTTTTTTTTTTTTTTTTTTTTAAAATAACAAACTTATACCCACTTAAATATGTCGATATTTATAAATATATATACAGTGTGTTTCAACACAGCGATTACAAAGTTTCAGGAGTGATAAAGTACATCTAGATTATAGGAAATCATATAGCAATGCACGGTCGGAAACGTTTTCTGATGCGGTATGGTGGCACAAACCACAAGAAATGAAAAACATGAACAGCGTTAGAAAACGGTCTTAATACAGCAAAAACTAAAAAATAACAACAAAAAGAGAAACAAAGATTGTCATCAAAGATAGTATTCTAAATTACGACACATCTGCTTGATCTAGGGCTCAAATCTTAATCGCAAGAAATATTTTATGGTCTCAAAACCATCGGTCGTGTCCGAGATTTTCCCGACAGCTGCCTCAATGCGTGCAACAAGTTCCTCGACAATTTTAAGGATTATCCAGGCATTTTTGCGGCATTAAGAATAATAAACATGTTATATCATTTTGTTTGTCTCCTTCACTTCTTGTATTTTGTATCATCATACCGCGCTAGAAAAGCATTTCAGACCATGCATTCCTATGTGATTTCCTATCATCTAGGCATATTTTTTCTGTAATAAAAATTTGTAATCATTGTGCTGAAACATCCTGTATATAAAACTATTACAAAACATTACAAATGATCATCTACAAAAGCAAGGGCCTGCGAAGACAAAACTACGCCCGGAGCAAATATTATAATTTGGCTCTCCCCCTCGCAATTTTTTCTTGTGACAGGCCAAAAATGACGTTGGTAGTATAAATTTAGCGGCCTCTAAATTTCCGCCGCGCCTGGGTTACCGTCTCTTTGTTCCCCACCCTTTTCGCACGGCGCTGTACAAAAGTGAATATGTTAATTAAAACTAAATTTTTTTAAAGTTAAAAATGAAATTTTAAACTTTGCGGGGGGGGGGGGGGGGTAATTAAAAACGTAACATCACTTCAAGCAAAACAAGAAAAGGAATTCAGTGAATATCGAAAGAATGAAAACTTGATGAATGATGATTGTAAAACCAAACAGATTCTTTAAGTCCAAAATACTTTAAGGCACTTCTGAAACATAATAAAGCAACTTTATGAGAGCAGTTTTAATTCCTGTTTGTTCGGAAACATATGAAACTGACAGGTGCTGTTATTCAGAAACTGTGCAATCAAAATAAGTTTTCTGTTCTTTTGAAAATGCTATAGATATTTCAGAGAACACTTTCAAAATTGGCGTATTGAGCCAAATTTCCGGAAGAAAGTTAAAAAAAAAAAAATAGCCAGAGAAGGAAGAAAAACGTCTTGACACAAGATTAATTCACGTATAACTCAAATGTAATTTAATATTAAAAAATTGAAAAAATTATTTCGATTCCAAATCATTTCTAGAGTTAAGCCTGTCAATTTTATAAATTGACACGAACTAATTTTATCGAACTAAGAAATGCAACATTTGGACTACTATACACAATTAATCCGTACAATAAACATATTAATTAGTAATTGTAATAGTAAAAAAAATCTTTGCTAAAAGAACAATAAGGCTTTGTAAAAAATAATATATTATGTAGGATCGTGTATAGGTATATATACTAGAAAAGAATAATGAATGAAAGTATAACATTATGAAAGTTCAGTGATATATGACCCAAAATAGTATCAAGTATTCCTATTCTGTACAACTTCTTTTTTTAAATAAAAAACAAATCTATGTTTGATTACAAAAAAACGAATCAATAAAGCCACATAGCACATGGATGTTGGTGAATACCTTGTCAATGATTCTGGTTTCATGGCCGTAGATTCTTGAATGAACAGACCAAAAGTTAAAGAATATTTTTTCTAGTATTGTTTTTGAAGATGTTTTTAAAATCGCCTGCAATATCGATCTACGCTTTAAAAGCCGATGATGCATAGAGTACGCCGCCTGTGTCCAAATAGGCTGTATTTTTAAAAGATAATACATCGGCTAATTACCAACAATTTTTTTTAAAAGTTGTTATCAAAAATCCTTTACTTGTTCCGCGACAACAAGTACATTGATCGGAAAAATGCAATTATCTCAAAAACCATACGACCAAGAGTAATCGGTAAAGTTTTCCTGCAAGGTTTATATAATGCCTATGTGTAACCCGTACTTTTTTCATAATTTTTTTTTCTATATATTGGTAAATAAAGAAGGGGGAACATATTTTTACTTTATATTTTCGACGATATCTCTGAAACCATAATATCTGAAATTAAAATAACTGTATTTTTAATTTAGGCGTTACGGAAGCTTTCACACGATACTTTATGCGATATTAAGAAAAAATATTTTCATTCTAAAGTAACTTAATTATCCCCATATTTTTCCTTACTGATTTTGTGATTGGTTAATAATCTATAAATATGTGTGCCTTTATTATTTCAGCCATATCTGGCTAAAACAGGCTAAAACTTTCCATAGTTTCCGAGAAAACGGCTGAGACATACGGACAGACAGACAAACAGACGGACGATTTTAAATCGGTCCCACTGTAAAAAATGAAGTCTCACATATTAATCAAAATTTTAATTCATTGTTTGTGGAATAGTTTGCATTAATTTTTTTTTTTTTTACTGAAGAGAAACTTAATAAATGAACATAAAGGGAATTTTCTATAAATGGAATGTCCTCTAACATTGCTTTTTCAAGAATGACAATAAGTTAATACTTAATAACCAAAATTGACAACTTTTATCATTTGAAACGAAGCGAACAACAACAACAAATAACGTATGTATTCGTTTGTATTTGTAGAACTCAGGTGATAAATGTGTTATGTGACAAAATAAAACAAAAGGGGATTAATCAGGGGATAGAAGATAATTAATGGTCATCTGTTAAATTACAGTTTGAAAAAAACACCTAATGAGATCAGCACACAGATATAAATTCATAAAGGGGGCATTCGATAAGCTCATTTTTTGAGAACGATGGTTGTGCAACTTATCTTCCTTATCACCTGAGTTCTTTATTTAAAAGTGAAACCAAAGTGAAACCAACTCGCTAACTAGTTTCAATTGAGGCCTGCTAAATTCTTTAAACTTCTCCGCATAGAAAAAAATATTTTTTTATGTTATTAATTATTTATTAAAACTAGTTGGATATGCTAATCCCAAAGATTTCTTCTACCTCATGCGTGCATTTAATATTTTAAAAATTAGTTACACATGTTAAGACTTTGTCACTTCATACTATATCAACTTTGATTTTGATCTTATATTTCTGCTTTAGTCAATTAATCGGAGTAAAAACGAGTTAAGATGGATCATGATAATCAATGATAATAAAATCAATAGTTTTTCCTTATTCTGTTACCATCAGCTGCTTGATGGTACCATCAGCTGTTTGATGATGATCGCGGCTTATCAGGGCGCGAGTTCCCGTCTCTGCACGAGCCGATGGCCGATGGATTGCAGCGTCTCCTTCATACAGAGTCTTTTCAAATTTAGTGCACAATATTGATAATAGCACAAAAATCACTAATGCAACACCCCCTTCCAGCGTAATAGTTCGAAATTAAAAGAGGACCTGCTTGCCACAGCCAAAAACATTCGCAAAAAATTTGGTTCAATTCTATGCATATCTTCATACACTCTTTGGTGGTAGAATAGCGACATACAGACACACGCACATACACACGGACAAATAGACAGACATTTTTTAAAAGCATGTTTTGGAATCTCTGACCCCTAAGACTTGTAAATCTGTCGAAAATTGGAAGTTGAAAGGAATTTCGTTTACAATACTTTTTTAGGTTCGTTCGTAATTATGTAAATACATAGCACCTATAGTTTTCGTTTAGTCCGTCCGTCCGTCTGTCCGTCCGTCCGTTCGCATATAACAACGCAAAAACTATCGAACTGAATCATTTGAAATTTAAAATATATAATTATTACTTAATTTTGTCGAGTCATTTCAAATTTTATGAAAATCAGATGCATAGATCAATTACAGGGACAATCAAAAGTATTCCATTATATTGCGGTCAATGGGGAAAAAAGTTTCAAATGCATGTTAATCGTTTGAAAAATAAAATAAATAGTTACTACATAATTTTGTCGAGTTATTTAAATTTTTTTGAAAAACGGATGCGTAGATCATTTACAGGGACAATCAAAAGTATTCCATTACATTAAGGTCAATGGGGAAAAATGATTTAAATGCAGTTTACACGTTTGAAATTTAAAATACTTTAAAATACATAATTATTTCGAGTTATTTCAAATTTTATGAAAATCGGATCCATAGATCAATTACAGGGACAATCAGAAGTATTCCTTTACATTATGGTCAATGGGGGAAAATGTCTCAAATGCATTTTAATGGTGTTACACTCATTCGAACATAATAAAATTGATATGCATGTATAAAGTACATATTATAATATACATTTTGCATAATCTGTGGTACAAAGGACATTTGTTATTGATTTACAAGGCCACATAGAAGTATTCTATTACATAATGGTATAGGGAGAACATTGTTTGGTGCGCATTTTAATTGTAATTAGCTATTTACAATTTTATGAGATTGATATATTTGCGTTATATTTTTAAAACTTCGTTATCGTACAAATGCACCTCATTTGCTACGTTTAACGTGCAATTTTCAACTTGTTCTATTTAAAATAGAATAAAGTAAAAAATCATTGTACGCGAATCATGTGGTGGAATGGATAAAAAAATCAAATATACCATTGAATTAAATCACTAGTTCTCCGAAAAAATAAGAATGCTGCAATATTCGATGCAAGAAATGTGAATGACCTTAACAAATTAATTTTTATCATGGCTCATACTAAAACAAAGAAAAAAGTAACATATTTGTATAATAATACATATTAATGTTATTTTTACTTACAGATTATTGCTCTTCTGTTTTTATTCCAGATACTTCAAATATCTCCCATTCCTCTTAGCAACTATCGCTTCCGCCTTTCGGAATGGAGGAAAGATAAAGATTGGTTAAGAATAACAGAAAGATCCGGAATTGTGTTCATTCAGAATGCCTTATTAATGTCGAACAAATCGACCGAGAGAAGAAATATATTATGGTGGAAGATGAACGGAACGGAAGAAATACCAGGGATTTCTAAATTAATCATCAATATCAATGAAGGTAACAGCTTATCGGATTTCGAAGAAATATTAGTATTGTGTTTTATCATGTGTTTTAAAAAGCTTTAGCCGTCGTATTTTATTAAAATATTTTTCGCTGTATCACTGATTAGAATATTCAGGGGTCAATGCAGGTTTTTATTCTTTGGGCCCATTTTGTGAAAAGTAATAGAAATTTTTCTGAATCTCAGTATATTTTTGTGAGAAATAACATTTTGTAACAAAAGTCAGTCCACCCTTAGCAAAAAAAGGCATAGAATATAGAATTACCATAAAAAAAAAACACCATAAGTGCAATCTATGGATTTTTGCCTATGGTAAAAGTGATTTTATGGAAAACCATATAATCGTTAAGTGTATGGTAATTCTAATGAAAAACCATACAAACGTTAAGTATATAAGTTAATATAAGTTAGTATAATTAAGTCTATAAACGTTAAGGTAATTCTTTATGGTACTATATATTAAAAAACAATAACGATATCAACTTTGGTGGCGCCATCTTTTAGGAATACGGGGAACTAAGCTTAATAATGCACTTCGACCTTGGGAAGCAGTGGGATTTGATCCACGGACGGTAGGGATGGGAGATGTGCGTCCTAACAATTCGGCCATGCGGGGTGATGAGCTGCGCTTATAAAACGTTATATGAATAATGCGTTTCGGTAAATCATCCTTATTTGTCGTTCTAAGTTAATGGCTGACAAAAGAAGGTAGTTTTAAAGATTATTTTTTATTAAATTGATTTATAGACATGTATTTATAAGTTAATTTATTATTTTAATGAATGGAGTAAATATCTTAGCGAATATTATTTAGTTATAAAACCCAATTAATTAAAGGAAAAACTATTTTCTGTTTATTAAAATTAATTTAAAAAAAATAAAAAGTCGATAAGAAATAATATTTAATAAGAATAAGAAATCATTTGATAACTTAGTATATAATATATTTTTAATGATTGTATTAATGTATTATATTAATTCCTTACTTACGAGCATTTTTTAATTTTAAAATAAAAAAAAGTATATTACTATTTTTTAGATAATTTTTATGGAAGTTTTGAATCTTTCTTTTAAATTTTAATACCAAAAGATTAATAGCTATATTCAATATTTTTATACATTGTAAAATGATTTTTAATCTTTTCAATAATTATTAACGTTTAAGTAAAATAAAATAAAAACCTTGTTGTTGCATATAAAATGAATATAAATGAATATAAAAACCAAAACTAAAAAATACTACTATTGTCTGACTATTGTCTCTTCGAATTATAATAGAAAACATGATTTAAACATCATTATAAGCATATGAAAAAAAAAATTTAATGCCGGTGTTTTTTTTTTTTTTTTTTTTTTTTTTTTTTTTTTTTTAATGTGTTTGTATTTACAGAAGTTTATAATTTTGAAGTTTGTAATTACAAACTTCTTTAATCGCTGTTAGAATTTTATAGAAAATATGCCATCAAATTTATATTTTTGTTAAATCATTTTATTTTTCCCATAGGATTTTTTATTTATAACGCATAGACACTGCTTACATATATGAAATACATAAGAACAAAATAATAACACTATTATTTCATATAATTATCATAATTTGAGGTCTATAAAAATATCGGTAGAACAAAAATTTCTTTAAATCCTCTTACTAAAGTTTTGGGTTTGGTAAACTGGTTTATTTACAAGTGACATATTTTAAAAAAGTTTTTATGAAAAGAAGTTTTTATGAAAAGGTCAATTTTATTAAAAGGAAATTTGTGAAGGGGCCCAATTTGTTAAATTTATTTTTGTGAAAGGCCCATTCAATAAACTAGATTTTTGTGAAAGGGTCCTAGATAGGCCCCAATTTTCGCGTGGATGAGCTCCTGGTATTTTAATGTTTCTGTTTATAAATAAAAATCCAATTATCAGAGGAAAGAGTTAAATTCTGCATTAAGTGTTCTTGATAAAATGGACTAAGCTCTTGGACTAAGCACAGAGTCCGTACACAAAACCTGTATAAGTCAGAGTTTCAAGTTTTATGCATTTACAGCTAAATACCTCGCGTCACATGACAAATCATAAAATTTTGAAAAAGTCTATTATTTTATATAAATCAAGTTTATCCGTGTCATCCATTCATTTTTGCGATTTATATTTTAAAAGAGAACTTTAATTTGTTCACTTTGCATGTATACTTCATAGCTTGGAGGTAGTTCATCTTGCTAGTAAATATTCTTAGTTCGAATCCGGTGCTTGAAGTTAAAATTTTCATATTAAGATACGTTTAATTAAAATGAATTTCGCATTTATTGCAAATTTAAGGGTTTATAATATTAGGATTTTTATAATCTGACATTCATAATATTTTTTGGAATTCAATTCCTCTTTCTATTTTATAAACTATTGTGATTTATCAATGATTCAGCATTTCAAATTTTGTTTTAAAAAAATTTTCATTTTTAGAAATTAAAAATTTTATTTAAATCTCCGCCGATTTTTTTTTAATTTCGGATTTTCAAAATAATTTGGAATTTTGAATTTTATTCAGATTATTTGATTTGGACATTTCTAATCGGATTAAAATAAATAATTTCCTTTTGTAATTATTTTAATTAAATTTGTTGTTGCTACTATCTATGTAAGAATACTAATTATAAATTAATGATTTGGATTTAATAATTGAAGAATAAGTTGTTGTAAAAGAAATATTGATGAAACCCTTTGTGCGGTCTGCAACGGCACTTATCCACTTGTTTTAAATTGCAGATCAATTTGACCTTTTAAGTGTTTAATAACCAAAAAAAAAATCTATTTATATACGAAGATTTTAATTGAAATTTCCGTCTGTTAACGGAAACTTTCTCTTTTGACTGGAAATCGTAAATTTCGGCGTAATAAACTTAACATTTCCTGTTTATCCTTACTTGCTGAATCTTAAAAAACGTTCCTTACAAGGCAGACAAACGAAAATGTTCACTTTCATTGAGGGAAAGCGGGAAAATCACATTAATATTTTTGCAATTGTTTATTTGTCATGTAACCAAGATGTGACCAGCCGGTGCACGGAGTTGTAGCGTCCATCCTCTAATGGCAAATGCCGAGGTTCGAATCCGGTTGAAGGAAAGGCGATAGAATCGGGTCTAATAATATTCACTCCAAAATATCTAACCAGTAAAAATGTGCATCAATTTATATAATTAATATTTACCTTTTCTTTATATTGCATGACTTCTCAAATTTTTGAGCATCTTAGAGCAACCATTTTAGTGTATTTATTTCTAAAAATTATTACAGTCTAGATTCCTTTATTAACTACAGCAAACGTATTAAGTATAAACTAAACTTTGTCTTGACTAATGATCTACAAATATTTTTAAAGCTTGAATTCCATTACGAATTTGTTGATGGTTGGTTGATTTTTGTCGTCCGATTATCTACGCTAGCGATATAGGACCAGGGGGGGAGTGCCCTTCATGGGGGTCTTTCTAAGGGAACCTAACCCGTATTTACGCAAGGTTCGAAGAAAACCACGAAAACTCCGAACGGTTAGGCCGACAGCCGCGATTGGGTTCGAACCCAGCACCTGCCGTCTACCAGTTGAGAGGTCCGAACCTCTCGGCCACTGGTGGGGCCTACGAATTTGTTGAATGTTTCATGCTTTATTTTTATTTTATTGTAGATCCTCTGACATAATTTTTATGTTCTCACATGTGACAACAGTTGTTTCTTATTATTATTAATTCTATTTCTTTCATTCCTGACACTTGGCTTGATTTCTGTTATCCTGTAATAAATATATTTGTGAAGTTTAGAGTTGTTTACTTTAAAACATTACTTAAGCAATCTCTTAAATGTCATTTATTTTTACAAAATACACTTTATTTATTTTCTTAATATTTACGTTTTATGGTTTTAAAATTAACTTTTATTGATTTGAAATTAAAACGAATTGTTAAAATTATTACATTTGCAAAATTTCTCGAGTTGCAAATTAGCATATCAAATTCATCCTTTCAGCGCACAAATTATGACTTTCACTTTGACTTACAATTCAGAAAATAACAACTGTAGAGTGCAATAAATGATAAATAAAATTGTATTATCTAATTTTATAAGTTTATCGATCTCTCCGGTTTCTTTACAAAATCTATGTTCTTCTGAAATAGAACTTTACTTCTTCTTTGAATTGAAACTTCTGAATATAGCATTAAAGTTTCCAGAGGCAGAAAACTAGCTTTGTATTGGATTTCAAAATAATGCATTTCTTTTTCCCAACGGCATCCTTGACAACAAGCTCCGACGTATAACAAGAGAAATAGAAATCGTAGGAGTGCCGGTTCCAAGTACACAATAAGCCTTTTTCTCTTTGTTATTTTTTCTAGCGAATGGCGGAACACTTCGTAAAGAAATTTAAATAAAATCTTTCGAAAATTAATGTACAATATCGAACAAAGATGTTACAAATCGTATTTTGGCGATTTTTAGAAATGTTTACTTATGGGATTATAAATGCCGATAAATTATAAATATATCTACACTGCTCAAAATAATAATAAGGATATTTGAAGTTTTATATAAAATAAAGATATAAACGAAATTTTTTTTTGCCCAAAATAGAAGAAGAGAATCACAAATGCAAATTTTTCTGGTTTTCAAACTGTGGAGTATGCAAATTTTGAGTTCGACGTCAAAAACGTCGCTTCATCGGCAGCGAATGAAATTTGACTTCCAACTGGATAAAAGAGAATGAAGACAAGGATGATCGGCATTCAGTGATTGCTTTGGTTCGATGAGTACGATGTCTCAGCGAAGTCACTTGACAGATTCAGAAGCTTGGAGAATTGTTGGTAGGTTAGAAGGGGGCCAAACTCAAGCCGAAGTAGCGCAAGCCATTGGAGTGTCACAAAGTGTCATTTCCAGGATCTGGAATTTTGGAGAGTAGATGTGAAGGACGAAGACCAGGGAAAGGTCGTAGACGGGCAACAACGCCCAATGAAGATCGGTATTTAGCGTTAACAGCTTTGAGACACCGAAACATGAACGCTACTCTTCTCCAACAACACCTTCGCTCGGCTAGAGGCACCACGATTTCAACTCAGACTGTCCGAAACCGGCTCCATGCTGTAGGTCTGTATGCTCGCCGACCGATGGTATGTGTTAGATTAACATCAAGGCATCGTCGCGACCGCAGAGAGTGGGCAACCGAGTATGTCATCTGGAGGAGAAATAAATGGAGCAATATTCTGTTTTCTGATGAGTCCCGTTTTTCTGTGCATCCGGATAATAGGCGTATTTTAAACTGGAGGGACCGTGGCAGTAGGAATAATCCTGCGTTCGTGCACGAAAGTGTCAGATTTGGAGGAGTGTTGGTGTATGGTGGCATCTCCATTGACGAGCGCACTGACCTCTACATCATTTGAGATTGAGCTCTGACTGGTCGCCGATATAGGGATGAGATCCTCAGACCTATTGTAGTCCCTTACGCTGCAGCAATCGAAGATAACTTCATTTTAATGGACGATAACTGCAGGCCACATCGTGCAAACCTGGTGGAGGATTTCCTTTTCGAGGAAGGAATCGCTGGAATGGAATGGCCAGCGTGTTCTCCAGACATGAGTCCAATCGAGCACGTTTGGAACGCTCTAGGAAGACGAGTTTCTGGCCGCCAACAACCCCCACAAACTCTCCAAAAACTGGAAATAGCTCTTCTGGAAGAGTGGGGCAGAATACCCCAACTCGTCATTAATAGCCTCATTGAGTCCATGCCTCAAACGTGTTCAACGTTGCTGGCCACCCGTGGGAACCATACCCTCTACTGAAAATGGTTTTCTTTGAAGAAAACACCTTTTCTTATTCTTTTTTTCTCATATGCACAAATTGTGTTTTTTCCTTTTGTACACAAATGCGCAATAAAATGCATTTTTTTCTGCCAAACATGTGTAATTTATTCTCATATAACCTACTATGTCTGTCGACCATGTTTGTCGACCATGTAAAAAGTTTCCCAGATACAAAATCCACCTAAAACTGCAATATCCTTTAATCGTTTTGAGCAGTGTATATAGGAATAGGGCGTAAAAAAAGGAGGCAGTAGTACATAATAAGTTCCAATATATTACTATATCAAAATTTAATGAACAGTTCTTGGATAAATATTTTAGTACACACAAATAGATGTCCACACAAACAGAATAATTATCTCTTGGCTATCATGTATATAAAAAAAAACACGCATTAGTGATTAATCAAGCATGGATCATCAGTTAATCCTTTTAAAAGGTTTTTAAGAGAGCGGGAACTTAGTCCCGGTTAAGCACAAGCATGCGGGAGCCCATCTGCTTCCAACCGAAGCTGTCGGTCATCTCTTGTTCAGAAATCTTAAAGCGTTCACACCCTGCATATTGAACTTAGCTTGCAATAATTTACCTGGACCTTTGAACTTCGTGCAGCTATTGAAAAACAGTTACATTATGAGTATGATTTTTGAAGCTAACTCGCCTCTATATCTAATGGAAAATATATTAAATCAACTAAGTAACCGACTTGTTTTTTTTTTTTTTTTTTAACTTAAGACACAGTTTTATTTATAAAATGTATGATGAGTTTTATGCGCATATTGACGACTTTGAAAAAGTCATAAATTGCATAAAAGGCCCAGCAAACATGAATGATTGTAATTTTCTAATCACCATATTTACTGAAAAAACATTGCTCAATAAGAAATTCATTAAATGCAAGTTTCTAATGCAAACTTGGAACTATATCTTAAATTACAAATAACTAGTTCAGACCAGTCATTTGTGAAATTTCTAGGAAATTCATAATTTACCTGAAACGTTTTGAAACTCAAGGAGAACAAATTTTGTGGGATTTAATCTTATTTTAAATAGATTGGAGAAACGTATATATTTAAACTTCGACTATCCGGATTAACAAATTTATCGGTTGATATTCTAAGAAAATAAATATATTTTTTTTTAAATTATATTTATTTTATACTATAAATATTAAATTATATTAAATTATATCAAAGTATATATATATACTATTTAAAAAAATAAATTTGAGATATACCTTTAAAATATTCTATAACTTTTTCCTACCTGAACATAATCTTATAACCCTAGTCAATCTAATTCATCCTTGTCTTACATACAGTGTCTTACATACAATAGTAACTTTTATTTTAATTTCATTTTTATTTAATATCAGGCATTTTAAATTCAGTCCCACATATGATTGAAACATAAATTCAGACTCTTAATTGCCTGAGTATGAAATTCAGATCAATAGATGTCTGAAATTAAGACATTTAAGTGTCTTACTATATTCAAGGTATAAACAAACTGAACTGTTGGAAATTCAGACTCATAAATGTCTTAAAACGGAGAGTTCAATTTTCAGACATTTTAAAGTGTCTTAATTTTTAAGACACTTATATGCATCTGAACTTAAGATATTTCAACCATCTGAATCGCTTCCATGTTTTACCCACGTCTCATTTGTCAACAGTATTTTTTTTTTTACTTTTTTTTTATAAACATCGCACACTGTAATATATATATACATATATATATATATATTAAATTGTATTCACAATTTAGATGCTAGTGCTATTTATTTACTTTGATGGAAATTTTCTTCTGCAAAATCTTCAACACATTCCTTTCTTTCATATTTCTGTATTTAAAATCTTCTGTTCAAAAGATAAAATATAATTTTTCACAGACAAGCCCACGTACTTCAATCTCCACATTCCAAAGTCGAAAAGCGTGACGCGAAAATGAATTGAGACAGGCTGAATGACTAAAAACTGCTTCTAATTATATAAGTACACTACACATGTAACATCCCCCCAAAGCTTATGAAACCCGATTATGTATATACACGTAAAAGTAGTGTTAAAACATATTAAATATTTTAATAAATTTAAAAAATAATTCAAAAATTTCAATTCTCTGTTTAAACAATAATATTTGTTTTCAAAAAGTTTTTTTACCCCCCCCCCCCCCCAAGAAAAAAAAAATACTTAAGCCAGAAGGATGAAATTAAAAAGCCAAATATTCAAAAATCCAGAAACATGATGTATAAAACGTTCAATTTTACAATTGTGAAAAAAAAATCTAAAACTACTGAAACTACATTGCTTTTGTTCATAAATAAGTAGCCATGTTTCAAGATTCAACATGTGAAATGTGTCTCAGTGGTCAAGGCAGTTTTATAGTACACAGTAGAGATGAGACGGGCTCAGGCTCTCTCTTTATTCTATTTTTCGGGCTTGGGCTCATTTTCTTTCGGCAAAATTTTATTTATTCATGTGTAGAAAAGATTGAAAGAAATTTTTCCACTTAAAAATGCGCAATTATTCCTTTTCAAGTCATTTTAATGCTATTTTGATCAAAAGGATGGGGAAATTGGAATCCTGTTTATTTATTTTAGTATTTAATTGCTGTTTTTGGTGATATTTTTTTATAATTACAGATTTATATCTGCGGCGACATTCAAACAATAAATTCACTTTTAATTGGCTTTTCATTAGCAGAAAATATTTCTTTTAATTAGATCACTTATTTATTTATTTATTATTTAGTTACTTAATCCGAAGCGAATAATTTCTTCTGGTTTTAGTTGGCGTGAATTAGCTAGAGGTTTGCAAATTATTTACCATTCTGTTGTGCATGAGTCATAGTTGTTTTACATATAAAAATAATTAATAATTATTATATCTATTTGTCATCAGGAAACCGTCTCATACTGAAAACACTGTACATTTTCGAAGTCACTTTCCTCCGAAATTAAATATAATTACCATGTTATTTCGATAGAAAGCAATCGATTAGTGTTTCCTTTTTATCTATTAAAATATCGGGCCTTTAAGATAACACTATATCCTTTTTTAATTTACCTCGGTTTTCAAGCATCTGTCAATTAAGGAAGATTGTTGTGAGAAAGGAATCAATTATAGTTAAAGCTATACAATTTTTACAGAAAATTGAAAAGCGTTGCTCGATTCGGCAGCTTACAAGTAATAAATTCTGCTAATTTCATATTTATTCATTAAACACAAACGTGTCCATCAAATTTGCTTGTTAAAGGAGGAAAACAGATGAGAATCCTATTAAGTAAGATGTATATTTTTATTTGATGTGGATTTTGATAAGATTTAGTTTAAATTTTCATTTAACAATCACACCTGTATAAGAAGTTTCTAAAAATAAGATATCACTTTTGAAACAATGTTTAAATATCGTACTTTTTTTTGTATATGTTTGTTACAGGACTTGTACCATGCTACAGATGAGCTCGGGCTCGGGCCGAACTCTAGTGTACAGGATGTCCCTAAACGTCACGGTTAGTGTTGCATATTTGCAGTAATTTGAATGAAATATATAAACCCTGTATAATAAATAATACATGGATCTAAAAATCAGAGGTTGAAATATATAGGATTGTCCTTAACAAATTTCATTATATTTTTTAAATACATTTTTAAGCTATTGCATAGCTTTTATCACGGGCTTTGAGCGCAGCGACCGAATCTAAAAATTCCGTAACGAGAAAACCTAACACTTCCGTAACGAAAAAACCTAACACTTCGACTAACGTCGTTTTAGTTCGGCAAACTTCGGCACGGTATCCTTCGGTAGACTTCGGCAGACATTGACGCGGTATTTTTCAGATATTAGGATAACAAGTCTCAAACTTATGTTTCTTATGATTCAATTTTCATAGCGCGGCAAAATTTTGTTTGATAATTTATTATGAGACAGTGTTAATTTTTGGTGACAGGTAAACACACACGGTGAGGATCGAAAAATTTGAAATGCTTTTAACTCGCGATCTAATTTTCGCAGCGCGGCCAAATTTTGTTTGGTAATTTATTATGAGGTAGTGTTAATTTTTGGTGACAAGAGACCGCCCCACGGTGAGGGTCGAAAAATCTAAAATGCTTATAACTCGCGATCTAATTTTCGTAGCGCGGCCAAATTTTGTTTGGTAATTTATTATGAGACAGTGTTAATTTTTGGTGACATGAGACCCCCACGGTGAGGGTCGAAAAATTTAAAATGCTTATAACTCGCGATCTAACTTTCGTAACGCGGCCAAATATTGTTTCGTAATTTATTAAGAGACAATGTTAATTTTTGGTGACAGGAGACCCCCATGGTGAGGGTCGAAAAATTTAAAATGCTTATAACTCGCGATCTAATTTTCGTAGCGCGGCCAAATTTTGTTTGGTAATTTATTTTGAGACATTGTTAATTTTTGGTGACAGGAGACACCCCACGGTGACGGTCGAAAAATTTAAAATGCTTATAACTCGCGATCTAATTTTTGTCGCTTGGCAAAATTTTGTTTGGTAATTTATTATGAAACAGTGTTAATTTTTGGTGACAGGAGACCCCCATGGTGAGGGTCGAAAATTTTAAAATGCTTATAACTCGCGATCTAATTTTCGTATCGCGGCCAAATTTTTTTTGGTAATTTATTATGAGACATTGTTAATTTTTGATGAGAGGAGACACCCCACGGTGACGGTCGAAAAATTTAAAATGCTTATAACTCGCGATCTAATTTTTGTAGCTTGGCAAAATTTTGTTTGGTAATTTATTATGAGACAGTGTTAATTTTTGATGACATGAGACCCCCCCCCCCCCACGGTGAGAGTCTAAAAGTTTAAAATACTTATAACTCGCGATCTAATTTTCGTATCGCGGCCAAATTTTGTTTGGTAATTTATTATGAGATAGTGTTAATTTTTGGTGACGGGAGACCCCCCCCCCTACCGTGAGGGTCGAAAAATACAAAATGCTTATAACTCGCGATGTACTTTTCGTAGCGCGGCCAAATATTGTTTCGTAATTTATTATGAGACAATGTTAATTTTTGGTGACAGAGACCCCCATGGTAAGGGTCGAAAAATTTAAAATGCTTATAACTCGCGATCTAATTTTCGTAGCGCGGCCAAATTTTGTTTGGTAATTTATTATGAGGCAGTGTTAATTTTCGGTGACAGGAGACCCCCCAAGGTGAGGGTCAAAAAATTTAAAATGCTTATAACTCGCGATCTGATTTTTGTAGCGCGGCCAAATATTGTTTGGTAATTTATTATGAGACATTGTTAATTTTCGGTGACAGGAGACCCCCATGGTGAGGGTCGAAAAATTTAAAATGCTTATAACTCGGGATCTAATTTTCGTAGCGCGGTCAAATTTTGTTTGGTAATTTATAATGAGGCAGTGTTACTTTTTGGTGACGGGAGACCCTCCCCCCTACGGTGAGGGTAGAAAAATTGAAAATGCTTATAACTCACGATCTAATTTTCGTAGCCAGGCCAAATTTTGTTTGGTAATTTATTATGAGGCAGTATTAATTTTTGGGGACGGGAGACCCCCCACGGTGAGGGTAGAAAAATTTAAAATGCTTATAACTCACCATCTAATTTTCGTAGCCCGGCCAAATTTTGTTTGGCAATTTATTATGAGACATTGTTAATTTTTAGTGACATGAGACCCCCCCCCCCCCCACGTTGAGGGTCGAAAAATTTAAAATGGTTATAACTCGCGATCTAAATTTCGTAGCGCCGCCAAATTTTGTTTGGTAATTTATTATGAGACAGCGTTAATTTTTGGTGACCGGAGACCCCCCCCCCCCCACGGTGAGGGTCGAAAAATCTAAAATGCTTATAACTCGCGATCTACTTTTCGTAGCGTGGCCAAATTTTGTTTCGTAATTTATTATGAGACAGTGTTAATTTTTGGTGACAGGAGACCCCCCACCGTGAGGGTCGATAAATTTAAAATGCTTATAACTCGCGATCTAATTTTCGAAGCGCGGCCAAATTTTGTTTGGTAATTTATTAAGCTATTGCATAGCTTTTATCGCGGGCTTTGAGCGCGGCGACCGAATCTAGAAATTCCGTAGCGAGAAAAAATCCTAACATTCCGGCTAACGACGTTTCAGTTCGGCAGACTTCGACACGGTATCCTTCGGTAGACTTCGGCAGACATTGACGCGGTATTTTTGCATAAGTTGATAAAAATGCTATGCAACAGCTTTACCGCGGCAGTCCCCAAGTGGCACACGTATTTTTTTTATTATTATTATAGAATTTTTCTGGGATTTGGGGCAGAAATTTTCCATTCAAATATGCAAATTTAATACCGGTGCTTATATTGGCAGTAATCTCCATACTTTAATTGATATATATTTTACCGTGTATAATGCTTACAAAAAAAAGAAAGAAAGGAGGAAGGAAATTTGAAAAATGGCTGTTATTGCCAACAAATGAGAGGTGGATTAAATATGGATGCGATTCAGACGTTTCAAATATCTTAAGGGTGTATTCGGAAAAATAATTCTTTACCTTCAACAGCTCAAAACTTTCCGATACATTTTCAGACTCATTTTTTTAAGTAAAGATATGAAACTTGCTGAGGTCATTTTTGAATAGACGTATAAGCTGCCATGTGATTTCATTCTTCGCTCAATCCATTAAAATTTTATTTATAAACAATTATTTTCTCAGCGTGACCCTTTTTTTTCGTTCGCAAATCTCCCGCTTCGGAAAATTTGGTCCAAAACGCCGTTTTTGATAGCATTTTTTTTGCAAAATTTTCTACATTTATCAGAAATTCGATAATCACGGCACCTCGTGTAGTTTCTAAATTAGAGATTTTCAAAGGTTGGTGCATTTGAGAGCAAAATTAATTTTAAAATAAATAAGAAAACAAGCAGTTTGGATCGAAATACACCCTTAAATTCTGATGCAAATAGGTATCTTAAAAAGATGATACATATATTTTTTTTTTCACTTAAAATGTGACCATCACTTTAAGACACTTTTCTAACTGAATTTCAAACGTTTGTCTTTACAGTGTCGTGCATTCATCGTTGAATCTAAACAAATATGCCATAACTAATGTACAAATGGATTTTTTTTATGTAATATGCTTATTATGTGTGTTTTGTCAAAGATATTATAATAATTTTATTCATCATAAATATATTTTTTTTTGTCTTTGCAGGTCTTCATGATATTTGCAGTGAGTATACTTTATTTTTCATAACTCAATTGGTATTATTTTAATATATATTTTGCAGTTCTTTACACATATTTTATTTAAAATATATAAATATGTATAATGTGTTGTTAGTAGTAATGAAAATATTTTAAATATGTAAGAGGATTTTGTGCAAACATAAATAACACTTGATGAGAATTATCACAATTTTTTTTTACTTTTCTTTGAATGATTGACTTTGAACTCCCTTAGATTCAACTGTAACCCCTTTAACACTCATAAACTAATCATTATTTTGTTAAAAAAAAATAAATCGTTGTCTGTATTATGCTTCAATATTTTGTAAAATTTATATTTTTTAAATATATTTTCAAATCTATTCGACATTAATCAAGAGAAATTTAACAATAAAATCATCACATTTTATGCAAGTTTCTAAATAATTATGGATGTGTTATGTGACCAAAGAACAATAATGCTCATATAACAGATTCCACTTCTGTTACCTACCCCATCAAAGTAGCTGACGCAGTTATCAGAAATAAGAATTATCATTTTATTTTCTTTTTACATTTGTCCCATTTAAAGTTGTTCCAAATATCCGATATATGAATTCTCAGATGATTAATCGGAGTTTCCTGAGATACTTGTTTTAATATTCGTTAGCTGACCCAATTTAACAGATCAGAAAGAAATTCAAGATTCAAAATGTATCTTAGAAAGTTTTGGTAAGAAGAAGGGTGATCTCTCACGATTGTGGTAACGTCTACTTTCTTTTCTTTTTTTTAACAGCCATTCACAGTTTTTGTTCATTATAAAGTATTCGGCGTCTTAGAAAGTTATTTTGCTGTTTTTCGTCTTATATGCAATACATTGGTATTGATTAACCACGGTTGTAAGAAACCCCATTTGTAGAATGTCAAGCAAATTCCATTTGCATTTTAAGAATAATCACTGCGGCTATGCTGCTATTTTCAAAGTACCTGTGGAAACGGTGTTTAATATTGTTTTCTATTTTCTATTAGAGTAAAAATTTATTTTTAATTAATAAATAGTTTAAATTTCTACTAGTTCTAGGATGAAATCTTTCCGAAATACACATGCACATATGTATAGTCTACATGTTTATGAATTTTAATAAAAGCATGTTTATTTATTTATTTATTTATTTATTTATTAGCATTTATATTTCTGGCTAAACCACAGATATAACGATTGCTTGGCCTCTGACTGGGCGGCTATGTGAAAAATCATTGAAAATAACTATATATCGTTATAAATTTCGAATTATGCATTTTTATACGAGGCTCTAGCTCACAAATTTTTCAATTAGCAAGAGCCAAAAATTTAAATCTCGTCTATTATGAAAAAATGACAATCAGATATATTGTTATTATTATTATTATTATCATTATTATTGGAACCTATTATTGAAATACTCTTTTATTTAATTTGGAGTTGCAAATTTGCCGCAATAAAAAGCATAGAAACAAAGAGAGGTATACTGCAGTGATCAATCTGTGAGGAGAATCTAGAAGAGCTTTTAATTGATGTTAATAATTGTTAATAACTGTACGATTTTATCGATTTCTTTAAAAACAAAATAATTAAAATTATCTAAAATTTCAAAGGTCTGAGGGAGATCAAATGACATTTCTTTTCTTGTTTTATAAATCAACCAATGAGTCAGTGAAACAACATCAATTACAAAACAAAAAAGCTGAGTTTTCACGCACGAACGAGGAGTGGTGGGCATGTATTTATTTATGTATATTTTTTTGTTAACATATTAAAAAAGTTATTGCGACTTTTTTCACAATATTATATAAAGATTGATTATAAAATAGTGAAGAAGTGTAGTAACACATCATTAGCTCTTTAAAGTACGTTTTAATTTTTGATACTTGAAATACACTTTCGAAGGTTTTAAAAATAAGGATTTTAAATGAAGCATCTTTTAAAAGAGAATTTAATAAAAAAAAAAAAAAAAAATGCTAGTAACAGAAAACCTTTAAAAAGGCATTAAAAAAACCTTTCAAAGAGGGCATGGTGTCCGCGGGCGCCATTTTGGACAGCTTTGCCATATGGTACCAATAGGCTTTTATGGGTTCAAAGGGGAAAAGCTCTATACGTGCACCTCCCAACTTCTATTCGGTGAATGGAAGCTCGTACACCAGAAAAGTTTTTTTTTCTTTTCAACAGTTTATAAAAAATAATTTTTTGTTTTGTTAATTTATTGAATACAAGTTTTTTATGTTAGGGGAAATCGACTGGTGTCCTTACCACAACTCGAAAAAAGAGTGCATTTCTAACTGTGGGAAAGGTTCTGTAATTGGAATCTGTTCTTGGAGAGACGAACCACTTACCGTAACTAATCCAACAAATTTGTATTCTGCATGCTCAGCAGACTTCAAGACGTGTCCGGATAACCACTGTGATGAATTGGAACAAATGAATCCGAAAATCTGCCCTCTTGATTGTGCAAGTAAGTACATCACACTTCATTATGAGAACCAGTCGGAAATTGGTCGTCAAACATCGTAAATCAGATGCTTTAGCAATGTTGCTAGTGGATTATTTTTTTTTATTAAGATTTTTTTTTGTTTGGCACCACTTTTTTGAAACGGTAAAATTCCTTTCATTTTCGCCTTTATTAATCCTCAATTAAATAAGGCGCATTTTACCATTGCAAAAAAGTGGTGCCTATCAAAAATCTTAATTTAAAAAAAGTGGCCCATCTGGCAACACTGTGCTTTAGTACTATAATTAATTTTATTTTACACTCGTATACAAAAAAAATAATAGAATGAAGAAAACTTTTACTAATGGTCTTTTTAAATTTAGATTCTATTGTCACAAAATTTCAAATGACTCTACAAAAGTCTGCAGAGATGATATATATTAAATTTCAACTATACGGTTGGATTGGTTTTATAGTACTGTATACGGACATTCAGACAAACTAGACGAGGATTATAGATGCTACATATTTATTGATTATGAACGCATCTAAAAACATAATAATGATTTTTAGAATGTTGTAAACGAATAACAGTATAGAAACTTGATAGCTGAATTAGTTTCTCCTAATCAATGAACAAAATAAGATGAATGAAAAGCCATTTATTTCAACACATGTATGTGCTTGTGCAGCATATGATAATACATTTTTTATTTAGCACCGTCAGTAACCAGATTCACATATTAGAATTTTACAATAAGTATTAGAAATCTGTAATTAATTCACATTCAAAATAAAATTTCAAAATATATTTCTTCTTATAGCTACCGAAATGTGGTTTTCTACAAACTACAAAACTGTTATAAAATCTGCTACAATAATATACGTTAAATGCTTTAATGTCTTCCAATCTTTTATTTCACTTTTCATAAAATGAGGTTTATTACCATTTAACACATCGACAGTTAAATATTCTCGATTATTAAATCACTGTAGATACTTTTCGGGTATGTGGTTTGTTAAATTGAATGGTGTATTTTTTCACAAAAATTTAAAGAAATACTTGCTTTTAATTAATTTTTCATTCGATTATCACTAATATATTAATGAAATCATATTATTCAACAAAAACTATCAACAATATTTCATAAAACAGAATCAAGATACAAATCCTGTTTTATTGAAACTTCAAAGAATTCTTCTTAACTCGTTTTATAAATTTTTATATGCAATAGCATAATTCTTAAACAATTAATTAGTTTTTGAGGTTATCCGAAACATGTATAATGCATTAGTTGATAATTTTGTTAGAATGATTAAACTAAAAAAGTAAACTTTTTTTATTTATTGATTTAAGAGTCTAATAATAAAATACTGTGCAGTCCAAAAACAGAGAAAGAAAAATTTACTCTAAAGTAATGTTTTCTGTATTTGTTATTTTTTGTTATTTAATGTCTAGAATGATTTTTTCATGTGTAAATAAATTCAAAATAAAAAACAGTGTATCATACCCAAAAATTCGTTCGCTGAGGTTGTTGAGAAAAATGTCTTTTTTATAAATGTGAAAAGTACAAACTTCCAGAATTTTATTTTTAAAGTTTTGGAATGAAGTTTAAAATAACATGAAAATTTCTAACAAAACTTCAGGGTAACATTTTTAAAAGCCCCCTGGAAACGTGGCAAAAAAAGGATGATATTTTGTTTTTTCATGAACTTGAAAAAGAAATTTTCGAATTTAGATAGAATCCATTTCTAGTATTAAAAAAAGTTTGTGTTTGATACCTATGTTTTCTGCGACTGAAAAAGGATTAAATGTTTCATATGTATATTTAAAATTATATTTTTCAGAGTTAGAAAAATTTAATCAGAAAAATTTTCTAATATTTAACTTAAAAAAGCGATAGTTTCAATACACTAATTACGCAACACCTTAAAAAACATTTTCCATTAAATGCTTTAAAAAAATTAAACTTAATGTCCATATAAATCTTCTTTTCTTAATTTAAATGGAAGTTATTTACAAAAATAATTTCGATTAATTCAAAAGCTTCGAGATCAGTTTTTTTTTAGATTTGTAACTCCAGCAGTCAACAGGACTCCTATGATATCGGATTAAGATGTCGGATCTTTAAATTTTGGGGATGTTAGACCATTAAAAAAGACAGAATGAAAAAAAATAAGGAAATATAGACATATAATAAAGAGAAATACAGGAATATTGACAGATTAATTAAGTCTAAAGTCATTGAAAGAGGAAAAATGGTTTCAGCAAGGAAATAAGATGAAGATTAAAAAAAGAATAAAAGAAAAGCAACAGTAAAAGTTTGCTAAAGTTAATGAGATAATAAAGAAAACTTTTAAAAGCATAAACGGTCTAAATCTGATCGGTAAAAAATGCTACGCTTACCATTCCATTTTTTTTTTTTCCAATTCTTATGAATTACATTTATTTTCTGAAACAGATTAATAAAGATGAGATTTTGAAAACTAATTTTATCTTTCAGAACATATATATGCTAGTGTCTTTCGCACATTGAAAACTGACATTGGCACAGCAAGAGGAATATGTTCGTGTAATGATCCAACAAGATGTCGATGCTTTTCGCCACCAGAAGAAATGATTCTTTTAAGGGACACCGATAGACACAAAAGCATTAAAAATATAAATAAGTTAATAATAAATATAAAATATTTTTTAAAGATTAAAAATTCCTTTAGAAACCTACGAAATTTGTTTTGAAAAATGGCGGCATTATATTCACATTTTTGGCGGGGGAAAAGTTGGCGTACTTTCAAAAGTAAAGATTTTCGAGAATCTTAGCCGAAAGTCATAACCCCAAAATAAGGCAAACAAAAACTTCATAATGTCATATTTGGCGACTTAACTCTCTTTTGGCGAAAAATAAACAAATTAAAATCCAATAATAAAAATTTTAAACTGTAAAAAAATATATATATAATATGATTTTAACAGACAATTTTCATCGGTTCTCTAACTTCTATATATAAAGGGCTACAAAATGGTCTTGATGCTAGATGCGAGCAACACCAAAAGTGTTTCCCTTGTAAGTCTGAATGTTAAAAATTTGCAACTTTCAATATTCTATTACTTTTTTTTTTCAATTCTTGTGAATTGCATTTATTATTTTTTATTTTTGAATTTATTAATAAAGACCAGCTTTTGAAAACTAATTTTATCTTTCAGAACATATATACGGTAGTGTCTTTCGCACATTAAAAACTGGCATTGGCACAGCAAGAGGAATATGTTCGTGCAATGTACCAACAAGATGCCGATGCTTTTCACCACCAGAAGAAATGATTCTTTTAAAGGACACCGACAGACACAATAGAAGCACAGTGACAACAGAAGTAAAAAACCTTTCTGTAATAGATGCCGGTAAAAGATTTGGAGAAGATGAGGAAACAACTACAGACATCGATGTCATTCCGATAGCAGGTAATGTTACAATTATGTATTTGTAAATTATAATAAAGAATAATTCTCAGGCAATTTATAAGAAATATACAATAATTACTTATTAAAATATTATATTAATTAATTTGAATGCTTTTCTTTATTTAAAAAAGCATCTTAATATTTAATTTTTTTCGAAAATGATTTTGACTTAAATAGGAGGACCCAAACATTTAAGATTCCACACTACTGACTGAAAAAGACCCGGATGATAATTTTAAGTCTATGTGCTTGTTCTTTTTAATATCTCACTATATTTTTTATATTTTGACGTGATTTTTTTTTTCATAGGATAGCTGAGAACAATCCATAACCGGGCTAATTTTTACTTTTTCAATTTTTTTTTTCAGATTTTTTTTCTAAAAATATTTTAACTTTCATAACCGGTTTGAACCGGTTATGAAACTGAAATTATCCTATAAAAAGAATACAACCAAAATCGAAAAAACAAAAACTAGCCCGGTTGGGGATCGTTCTCAGCTATCCTATGCAAAAATCCTGTCAAAATATTAAAATTTGAACGAGATATTTGAAAAGAACGCCCTCATAGACTTTACATTATCATCCGGGTCTTTTTCAGTCAATAGTGTGGGCTCTTAAGACATTTATTTCTATGATACTTTTATTTTCGCTTGTTGTAATAATCTATTTCAGTTATAAGGTTTCTTTTTGCACTGTTAAAAATAAATCTGTGAATCACGGTGAAACTACCGGCAGCAAAGTAGCTGAACTGTTACCGTTCCGTTAGTATATTTTCCGTTGTGGGACATACAAGAAAGGAAAACTCCGTTTGAAGAAGCGGTAACTTTCTGTTACAAAGTTTGATTTACAATGATAATAATTTAATATAATTTTTAAAATTATTGAATCGATTTATCATCAATGAATTCGAAATTACCGAGTGATTTTAAGCTGCAATGTTATTTTACTTAACTATTATTCTATAATTTAATTCAAGCCGTCGTGAGGATTGAACTCGGGACCTTTTGATTGCGGATTAAATCCTTACTAACCGAGCCAAAGCTGCCGATTCCAGACTGTACAAAGTATGTCTTTTATGAGTTAGTGGGAAAATCTGTTGTGCTTTTTAAAGATTTCCTTTCAAATATATCCCTTAGAATATTTGTATTTGTTTATTTTATTTTATTTTAGACTGATGCATACTTATTATTTTTTTAAATCAATTTTAATTTTTTAAATTGTTTAAATAAAAAAAATCTCTGTTTAATACCACTGTTTTTTTTTTTTTTTTTTTTTTTTTTGAATGAATGAATGAATGAAAAAAAAGATTTTATTAACAATTTTTTTTACAAAAAAAAAAATATATATATATATATATATATATATATATATATATATATATATAGAAAATTTTTTGAAATTGTCGTACATTATTTATTTATTTATTTATTTATTTTTTTTTTGGCTAATTAATTAAAAGATTTTTTAATAAGAAATAAGAGAAAAATAAACAGAAAAAAATGTAATTTAAAAGGGATTTTTATGTTTTCATTATTCCATGGCGCCAGTGAGACCCGAACCCACAATCTCGCAGGCTACTGGCGGTGCTGTGCCTTGTCCACTCGGACATAAAACCCCCACAAAACAACGTGTCCCCGTTTTTTTTTTTTTTTTTTTTTTTTTTTCTTATCCGTTCCGTTATTTTCATAAAATATGGTGGAATTTTGTGATTTGTAACGGAAAATAACGTTTTGTTGTGATAAGGGACTTTTTCTGTGAAATTCGGGACAAAAAGGTTCGTGAATTTCAGAATTTTTTTAACAGTGTGATACATTTAATGTTGCTGTTTTTATAATCATTTTGAGCTAAAAGACTTTCGTATCTTATTTCTTTTTCAAAAGTAACGCTAGTACATTTTGCATTAAAGCTAATATTTGTAACTGAATGAGATTAGTAAGACTGGTTAGAAAACAACTGCAAAATTCTGCATTCTGCAAAATAATAACAACAACAATAGTAATAATATGTTACAATGCAAAATTAAAAACTAAATAAAAATAAATAGATCGAAATCGACACACTTGCGCATGCGCTACTTTTTTTAAAAAAAACCTCTTTAATTTAGAGGAAAGTAGATTAAACTTAAAATTCTCTTACTTCATTGAATAGTTTAGGCGACAGCACAATCTATCGTCTTAAAGAAATAGGAATAACTTGTGCAATATAGAAATATGTTAAAATTTTATTATTTACTTAATTCAGAAACAACTAATTAAAAATTCTAGAATTTTTCTAATCAAATTATTTGCTAATTAAATTATTTAGCCTCAAATCTTGACGGATACTATATATTGAATAATAATAATAGTAAATAGTAAATGAAAATAAGCTATAGAAAAACAAAATCGTGAAAAAAAATCGAATAAGTAAAAATAAACGTGGAAAATCAGTGTGGAAAAATTATTAAAGATGCAGAAAACGTTTGTATGAAAGCACAGAAAATATTTAAAGAAAAAAAGACACAAGATCTTAAAGACACAGAAAACTTTTTTTAATTAATTAATTTTAAAAAAATTCGCATAATGTGAGTTTGCATCACAGGAGTAAAAATATCTAAAACTATTCATTTTAAAAAGAAGAACAGTTTAGCGCAACATTCAGTAATTGGGATAAACATTATAAAATAAACAAGTTTGAAATTGCACGTGAAGTGTAGCAAATGATTTGGTTTTGGTTTAGGTTTTAATTTTGTCGTCCGATTATCTACACTAATGGGATATAGGACCGGGGGGAGTGCCCTTCGTGGGGGTCTTTCTAAGGGAAAGAAACCCGTATTTACGCAAGGTTCGAAGAAAACCACGAAAACTCCGAACGGTTAGGCCGACAGCCGCGATTGGTTTCGAACCCAGCACCTGCCGTCTACCAGTTGAGAGGTCTGAACCTCTCGGCCACTGGTGGGGCTGTAGCAAAGGAGGTGCTTTCGTATTTCACCGAAATTTAAAAATGTTCATATCTTGCTGTTATAGTGTATAGTACTTAGGATACAGTATAGTGGTCGTAGTTATTTTCTATTATACAGAAAGGAACTTGTATTAAACTTCAGCAACGTATATCAATTTCATAAAATATGAAATAGTTTAATGTAATTAAAACATATCCCAAACAATATTTCCCCGTATACCATTAATGCATTGGAGTGCTTTTGAGTAGACTTGTAAATTAATTATAAATATTCTTTGTGTCATACATTGTACATAATGTATATTTTTGTATTTACTTCACTGATTCATGTCAATTCTATTGTATTCGAAAGAGTGTAACATTATTAAAATGTACTTCAAACTATTTTTTGCTATTGACCGTAATCTGATGAATACCTTTGATTGTCCCTGTAGTTAAACTATGCATCCTATTTTTTTTATAAAATTTAAAGTGACACGACAAAATTATGCAAAAATTATATTTTTTAAATCTCAAACGATTTGGTTGGGTAGTTTTTTCCCTGTTTTATGCGGACAGACAGGCGAACGTATGGACAGACTGAACGATGACTATAAGTGCTACGCATTTATATAATTACGAACGCACCTAAAAATGTTCAGATTTTGGTGTAATAGTATGCAGTATTTCAGACACCATGTAGTAGACAAGATCTTTTGTGTGTCCCTGTAAATACTATCTGCTTTCAATTATACAGAAAATAATTTGCAGTAATCCTCAGCAACATACATTAATTTCATAAAATGTTAAATAGTTTAATACAATTAAAACGCGAACCAAACAACATCTCAATATATAATTATGCAATGGAATACTTTTGTGTGGCCCTGTAAATCAATAACAAATATTATTTGCCCTACAAATTGTACATAATGTATATTACAGTGTATACTTCATAGATGCATATCAGTTTTATTATATTCGAAAGAGTATGTAAGACCATTAAAATGCACTTGAAACTTTTTCCCCATTAACCGTAATGTATTGGAATCATTATGATTGTCCCTGTAATTGAACATTGCATCCGATTTTCATAAAATTTGAAATGAATTGACAAAATTATCTATTAAGTATATATTTTAAATTTCGAACTATTCGATTAGGTAGTTTTT
The DNA here is from genome assembly GCA_964019185.1 of Maratus speculifer. NCBI lineage: Eukaryota > Metazoa > Arthropoda > Arachnida > Araneae > Salticidae > Maratus > Maratus speculifer. The sequence continues at coordinate 119,664,439 of OZ025291.1, forward strand.
GAGCTGTTATAGGCGGACGGACGGATTGAACAACAACTATAGGTGCTATGTACACATAATTACAAACATTTACATAATTACGAACGCACCTAAAAATGAATGAGTAATAAAATGCAGTTAGTGTTAATAATTGAAATCGTTTGAATTCTGTGCATTAATTTAAATTATCTTCATTGAATTATGTAAATAAGAAATACAGGATTATTATAATTAAAGTTGCACTTTCAAAAAGCTGTAAAAAATGAACCACTGGTCATAATGACCTGATATTTCATCTGAGTATACATTAAATAACGGGGGCTTGTTTTACTAAAGAAAAACGTTCTAAATTGACCGCTCTGTATTTATTTTATAATCATAATTTTAAAATATGACGGCTGTCATGGCACTTTTTGTTCAAAGATTGGGTGATGTCATAGCGGATAGGAAAAAGTCGGTTTATAATTGTCCCTATCAAAAAACTGTAGAAAAAGAAAATTGATATCCTTTTTTTAACTATTTCTTGGCCAAAAACCGTAGAAAAAGCAAAACGAAATTGATTTTTACTGTCTTTAGACTATAAAATCTAAAAAAAGTAAAAACTGATAAAAGTATTAAGAAATCGGCATCGACTTGCTTAAGATGTTTCAATATGTGTAGATAGATTCAGTTTTGAAGATGTTTGTATGATTGATTGTGATAGGAGTACATGAATTTGGTTGTTAGTAAAATAATTTATTTAAATATATATATATCAGCCTTGTATATTATGCATCTGAAAAAAAAAAACAGTCTGCAGTAAATGGTACATATATGAACCTTAATTTCAAGTAGCTTTTGTCTTTGTATTTCAAGTGTACTGTTCGAAAAATTTTACTATTTTGACGATTAATCCTTTTTTATGAAGTGATGATAATTTTTTAAATTTCTGTTTAGAGACTTTTTTTAAGTAAATGATCATTCATATTGGAAATCAAACGTAAAATTTTTCATAGAGAGTGCTTCATTTATTTTAACAAAATTTTTCATTAAAGCACCATCTTAAATAATAGAATCAAATATTTTTATCTAATGTGTTGATAAAATGTAATAACCATAATAGGTAGAGAATAAAAATAGATATAAGTTAATTAATTAATTTTGTTGTCTTATGTAGCTCAAACTACAATAAGACGACTTCTCTCTTATGGCTCTCTATTTGTTAGAAATAAAGGTATTCCTAGACAAAACATAAAATGGTAATCAAATTGGAAGAACAAGATAAGTCGAAATTTTTCAAGCTAGTCAACTAAAATTTACATTTAAGGAAGGAGGGGGGCGATTCTTATTTTAATAGGAACGAAAATAATACATATTTTCCCTTATAAACTTTTCGAAAGAAAAATTAAGAAATTTCAAGTAAAATTTAATCTAAATGCGTACATTTAATATTTGATGTTTTATAAAAATTTATTTAAAATGAAAGGAAATGAAATACATAAATTAATGTTAGAAATATTTTTTAATAATGGACAATAAATGATTAAAATGATTGTTTTGCTTTTCCACAATTTGCATTTACGTAACATATCATTAAAATTGGTGAAATTTTTCATATCCATTGTTTCTGCATACATTTTATTACAATAAAATTTTGGACTCGTTGCAACTTTATAATACTTAACATGAATAAAATATATGTCTTATTTTATTTTCTTGCATTATTTCAAACTAAAATTAATAGGAATTGTTCTAATTTTTCTTTGAAGTGTAGTGCACATACAAAAACTTATGTGTGTACAACATCACCTTTTTAAACAAAGGAAGTTAACAAAAAACATGCTTTCGCTATCAAGTTACAATCCTAATTAAATAAAAAATTGATAAATATGCATCTAAATTAATGAATTATCTATAATCCGGAAATATTTAATCATTAAATACAACCCTGCTAAGATAGAAAAAAATAATAGTTATTACTTTTAGATTAAATTTGAAACACGATTATTCAAAATGAAAAAATTACATCAGTTATTACTTTTGTTCAGAATGATATCATTATAATCACAAATTTTTACTTACCACATCTATTATCAACATTATTATCACTTATATCATTATCATTATTATGCTAACCTCTTCAGACCTGATATATCTTATGGGAATCACATATTTACTTTTTTTTCATGTATATAAATACTGTTTTAAAAAAAAAGAGAGAAAATAATTGATTGTGTACTGAAACGTAACAGACAGCAGAACAAAACAAAAATAGCAATATGTTTTTTGTAGCGTTTTATTTTGTTTTATTTCATTTCATTTCTTTTTTTTTTTTCTTTTTTTTTTTTTTCTGTGAGATGTGTGTTATATTAAAATTGCTTGCAATAAAAATGTACGAAAAATACCAAAATGTAAGCTTAACTAATTTTCTGAAATCCAAAAAAGTAAAACAAAATAAAAAACATCCCAAGAAACTGTCAAAAATGCACTTTTTGATTCTCCGTGTACATCAGAATTTATATGCAAAAATAATTTTTTTTTCGCTGTTCAACCTTTCTTATGAGTTTATTAATATAAATCCATAACTAAAATTTTAAAAAGCACATAAATAAACCCCGGGGTCTAAAGAGTTTAAACTTCTATCATAAACCCATAAAAAATATCAGTTTAATTTAAACGATTTTTAGTGTTTTATGAGAAATGTTTTATGCTTCAGTAAAATCTTTGCATTAAAATAACAAAATGATTCATATCACTAACACAAATGAAAATTTAAGTTACTGGATATAAAATATTTTATTTTAGACATTGAAATCGTTACTAAAAAATACGGCATATTTATTTCAGCTGCTTTTTCTTTATGAGTTCTCATCATCACTGGCTTTTCTATATCACCTTTACTAAAATATGCGTGATAAAATGCTTGTTTGAGAGATATAAAATGCATTTATATTTATTTGTTTTTAAATTATTCGCATATGGTTCTTTAGAATACCATTTAAAACGAAAGGAAATGAAATACATAAAATATTGTTAGAATTATTTGTAAATAAGGGACATTTAATAATGATTGGTATATGTTTCTACAATTTGTAATCACGTAACATATCACAAAAATTGGAAGAAAAAAAATATTTCCACTGTTTCTGCACACATTTTACTTCTATAAAATTATTGACTCATTGTTAAATTTGCATAAGATAGATTCAGTTTAAATATGCAGACAAATCCCTCATGAAAATTAAATAATATGCAACTTTATACAACTTTGCGTGAATAAAACATTTGTCTTCTTTTTTTCCTTGCATTATTTATTGCATTATTCCTTGCATTAAAAAATTATTAAATATGTATTTATTTTATCTTTTTCAATGTTTCTAGAACGTAATAAAGTAAAATAAATTTTAAAAAATCCTATGAAATTATCCAAAAATGCACTTTTTGTTTTTCCATGAATCAGCAGGTTTTATGGAAAAAAAATCGCTGTTTTGTATTTCTTAGTTATCAGTTTATTAATATAAATCCACAACCGAAGTTAAAAAAAATCTTTAAATAAACCCTGCCGTCTGAGGAGGTTAAACTTCTATCATAAATTTATAAAAAATGTTAGTTTAATTTAAAAGATTTTTAGAGTTTTATGAGAAATGTTTTACACTGTAAAAAAAGGGTAGATCTACTAAAAAAATTTTAGTGATCCTTGTAATTACTAAAAAATTTTTTGTAATCTTATTCTATTTTGTAATCTAATCTTCTAGTAATATCTGTAAGAATTACTAGAAAAAAGCTAGCAACGAATAGAGTTAATAGTTTTACATTTTTAATAACTATTACTAAAACTCACTTGGTGTGGCCGTGATAGCCTAGTGGTCATAGCACCGAACTCCAGAAAAGTTCGATGCTGGATGCCACCAAATATGCACCGAATGTATGCAATGTAAGTACTCGTTAAATAAAGGGATTATGAAAATCCTGTCGTAGCAGTTACCATGGGTATTTATCTCTGGACTTTCCCTCCCCTTTAGAAACATGTCAAAATAGAGCAGATAGCAATGTTTGGTGCTGTCATCTATTGCGGCTTTTCCGAAAATCTTCCGCTTCAGTAGTCTGTTTTTTTGCCCACTGGATGCAGCTCGAAGGAAGCTACTGCCCTTCGAGCACACGTACTGGTTATGAAAAATTATTTTGGAGCTATTACTAAAATATGCTTGGTGGCTCATACTAAAAAGTTTTAAGTTAGTTATACAAAAAATTCTTTTGTTCAGTTTACAAAAAAAATTTTGTTTCACTTGCAAAAAAAAAGTTTGTAATGGTTACTAAAAAATTCTGTGGAATACAAATTTACTAAAAAATTTTTAGTAACCTCTTGAATTTTTTTTACAGTGTATGCTTCAGTAAAGTTTTCGCGTTAAAAATAACAGAGCAATTGATATCACTGTAGACATATTTTAAAATAAAAGCAGTTTTTCAAAATATATTTAAAGTCTTAAATATAATGCTTAGATAAAACACGAAGGAAAATTTGAGTTTCTGGAAATAAAGCATTTTATTTCAAAAATTGAAGTCATTACTAAGAAAATACGGCATATTTATTTCAGCTGCTTTCGCTTTATGAGTTCTCATCGTCACAGGCTTTTCTATATCACCTTTACTAAAATATCCGTGATAAAATGCTTGTATGCGGGATATAAAATACATTTAGATTTATTAGTTTTTAAATTATTCGCATACTGTTCTTTAGAATATCATTTAAAACGAAAGGAAATGCATAAAATATTGTTAGAATTATTTGTAAATAATGGACATTTAATCATGATTGGTATATATTTTCACAATTTGTAATCCCATAGCATATCACAAAAATTCGTAAAAAATTTTTATTTCCACTGTTTCTGCATACATTTTACGTGCATAAAATTATGGACTCATTGTTAAATTTGTATAATATAGATTCAGTTTTAATATGCAGATAAACCCCTTATGAAAATTGATTATTATGCAACTTTATACAACGTTGCGTGAATAAAACATGTGTCTTTTTTTTCCTTGTATTAAAAAATTATTAAATATATACTTAATTTTTTATTTTTCGATGTTTTTGCAACGCAATAAAGTAAAATAAAATTTAATTTATCAAAAAATGCATAATAACAAAGTAATTCATATCACTGTAGACATATTTTAAAATAAAAGCAGTTTTTCAAAATATATTTAAAGTCTTAAATATAATGTTTAGATAAAACACGAATAAAAATTTGAGCTATTAGAAATAAAATATTTTATTTCAGAAATTGAAGTTATTACTAAAAAATACGGCATATTTATCTCATGTGCTTATGCTTTGTGAGTTCTCATCATCACAGACTTTTCTATATCACCTTTACTAAAATATGTATAATAAAATACTTTTATGAGGGGTATAAAATACATTTAGATTTGTTTTTAAATTATTTGCATACTATTTTTTAGAATACGAGTCCCATTTTTAAAAACAGCGAATCGAAATATTTTGGTTGCATTTGAAAATGTACATTTTATTACTTAAATAGACTTTTATTTTATTTAATTTTTTAGTAACTTTATTACTTTTATTGCTAAAATTAAAATTAATGAATTTATAAAATTTTTCAGTCTTGAAATAAATGTAAATTGTCTTTTGAAATATTTTATTTCACATTGAAGCTGAAATTGTTTTCCTTGTATCAATAAAGCAAAATTCTTTTATTGAGATTCGTAGACACTTCATACTTAGATTTTATTAAATTTGGAATTTATCGCATTTATTTTTTTTTCTTCAAGATGTTTCAAGATTTCGTGTTAGGTATCAAATATTATTTTCACTTCAAGTATCTTTAGTTTAATTTTCAATTATAGGTGCCAAGTTTCTCATACTTCAAGTACCAGTATTTCCTAATAAAAATATCCACTTTAATAAACTCTGTCGTAGAACATCTATTATATTAAGCAAAACAAAACATTAAATAAAGTGAATAGATATTTTTTTTTGGGGGGGGGGGGGGGAGTGATGCTCAAAATAACAGAAACCTAACAGATATGTATTAAAAATACGGCAATTATATGCGAAGAACTATGTCTTCGTGGTTGTATTTTTACTTACCCACCATACGTAGTATAGGAAAAGTCTTGCAATCGTTTTGAGAAAAAAAAATGATGGATTTACATGTTTGAGATACTTGAGATTCCAAAGAATATGTTTTTTGAAAAAAAAATTGTCGTCCGTCTGTCTGTGTGTCTGCCAGTCTGTGTATCTGTTTGTCTGTGCGTCTTTATACGCTCTATCTCCTAAACAAATTGAGATAGACACTTGAAATTTGGTGTGTACTGAGTATGTAATAATGGAAAGAAGCCTGTTTAATATCAATAATCTCGATTATCAAGAATTTTTTCGATTTTTTTTCCTTTTTTTGGGGGGGGGGGGGGATAGTGACTGTAAAAGACAATAAAAAGCCTAAATTTTACATAAAGAATGAAGTCGATCGGATTATTAGCTGTCGAGATATTTGTAATCCTATTTTCCTCATTCTTCGATTTTTCATGACCCTGTATTTCATTTAAATTTCAATTGAAAAGTATATTTTAATCGGAAATGAAGCGCTTAATCCAATGCAGTAAACTGTTAATATGATTATTATTTTTGGTGCTATAAGTATGTTTGTTTTACGCAATTCGATACTACTTTATTAACCCGTCGACCAAAAAATTATCGCCAAACTATAATATTAAAGGTCAATAATAGCTTATCGTAAATGCCGTAATCACTTGACATTAAACACGTTGTGAATGTTTGTTACATCATCAAACGATTTTTAATTCAAAACGGGTCGGCGGGATAATCAAATAATGTCTGCAATTACGTAATCGAGCATTGCTACACATTAAAAATATTTAAATATACGTTTAAATTTTAATTTGGAATCGCAATGCATTTTATAAATAGTTTACACATGTTTTGTTTTCATATGCTATAGTATGCATAATTATGATGGGTAAGTATTAGGGTGACCTCCAACGACTAGTTTTTAACTTGTTTTCTTTTCATTTCAAGGTTTATTGAAAGAAAACTATTGTGGCATTGCTTGTGTTGTCCTTGCATCAATGGCGCCATGTGGGATTTTAATCTTATGTATAACTATTTTCACTGTAAGGCGCATCAGAAGCAATCGCATGAGTCATCTAAAAGTAGGTGGCAGTCGCATATCACTATCTGCAGTGCCTTCAGATTACGTTCAAGAAAGACCGAATTCAGTCCAGGATACCCGAACTACAACAAGTGATTCATCAAGTGCAGGAAAAACTATAGTAAGTTCGAAATATTCTTTGTCACATTTAAATCATTGAGAACCAGCGTGGACTATCGCTCATTTTTGTCGAAAAATGTTTGCAACGTCAAGGCCAAGAAGTTCCATGCCATTTATGGGTTTCATAATAAATTTTATTAATTTAGAAGCAATTTGAGTGGTAAGTCGCTCTAACAAATGGCTCAACTTAACTTGGATATAAAATTGTCAGTTCATAAGTAGATCAAATGTATTGATCTACTCTTTCCCTTTTAATTTAATGTTCATTTGCTTTCTGACGAAGCTTGGTCTTCTCTGACACTGACGTAGCTGGCTTGAAAGAGTTTGATCAACATTTGCACTAATTTTGGTAAGTATTTTTCTCGAAATCATATCTGGCTACGTTGGTCCACGTGGTACTCAACATCTCAACTGAGTTTTGTGTTGTTCAGTTTTTTATAATGACTTCGATGGTTTCTTAGTAACTCTAAACTGAAAAATTCTACAGCTAATGGCCGTCAAATTCGATAGTTTACTCGGCCTTCATGATTTTCGTTAAATAAAAGAAAATAAAAGTCTGAAAAAAATCCGTTGAATTGAGGAATAATTATAGATTAAAAGTGCCATAAACTTAATGTTAAAAATCACAATCTTTTTTATTTCCAAATTCATGATTTTATTTTTCTTGTTTCGTACTACACAAAAAAATTGCGTATAAACATTTCATAATACGGTTTCGTATAAAAATTACTTATTTTTCAACAAAAGGATTTATCTTGGCAGTGAAATTATTAAAAGAGGTTACAGCAATAAATTTCAACAAACGGTTGAATTTTTTATAGCAAAGAAAAATTACGATTTGCCAAAAATTTTTCGGGATATTTGACAACCAAGAACTTTTGTACAATCATTGGTGGTATATTCTTATTGTCGTTATACATTACATGACCATTAATTACAGGCACTTTCTTGTATAAACATTTTGTGAAATGTTTAAAAATATGCTCGTTGATTTCTTCTGAAACTTCAGGATTATAAAAACTATGCTTGACCTCATATTTATCAATGTCCATTTGATAAGGAGAATAATTAGGGGGCCGGCAAAAAATTAAAGAAAAATAATAATAACGGTAACAACGATCTTTTTACATAATTTTATAGCCAACTTTATGGAGAAATTCATATGAAAAATCCAGTCAAATATCGATGAAATTCAGAAAGATATCGTTACTAGAAATGAACTGTTTTTTAAATGCTCTCTAAAAGCAGCTGAATGATTAGGGACTTTCGACAAAATGTAATTTTTTTATTAACTGCGTTTTAAGGAAAAATTAGTATTTAATGAATATGAATGAGAAGAGTTGTAACAAATGCTTAAATTTTGATATTTCTTTTTATCATAGAAAAGGTTTGTTTTGGCAATCATCCAAGAATAGCTAAAGAATAAATAAAAAATGAATTAAATTAAATTAACAATTCGTGTAAAAACATTTAACATTCAGCTGCTTTCAAAGATAACTAAAATTCAGCTCACTCCTATCTCCGATATCTTTCTGAATTTTCACAAAATTTGACTAGATTTGTTTTATGAGTTGCTCCATAGAGTTGCTATTAAATTATGTAAAAAGATCGATATTATCGTTCGCGCATGACCAGATAAAATTATTTCATACAACTATTCATATCTCATAAAATATTTAATATATTTACATTCCAATTGCACTATATTATTTCTACTGCATTTTGCCAATTTTCTTGCATGATATAAACAAAAAATGGTCATATAATGTGTTTATGCTCATTTCAAATGCATACATTAACAATATCTGTTAAAAGATATCAAATGAATAGATATTATAAAAGGACCAATTGCACTGTTTGATAATACAAACATATAATAAATTCGGCTCATCAGTGTATACTAGATGTTACAAATTTAATTAAAAATGATGTACTACTTACAACTTCCTACAGTTCGAACAATACAACTTGTTCATCATCAGGAAACATTAAGAGAAAAAACTAACATGTTATACAATTTACATGATACAGTACTGTATCATGTAAATTGTCTGTTTAAATATAAAAAATCCTTTTTTTCAACTTATAAAATCGAAATTATTAATTGCGGTATTAATCTTTTTTTCATTTATTTCTGTTATGTGTGAGGGTCTCAATGTGTTGATTTTTTCCGATTTAATAATTACAGGTTAGAAATAAATTGTACCCGAACGGAGTTCATTTATCCACCGTTAAAATTTATATGTTTTCTTATAAATGGACCATAATAAATAAGCTTCAAAAATTCTCTAAAACTAAATTTATCGCTTTCAAATCTGTGTAATTCATTTATAAAATTGAATTGTTACATCAATTCACGTTATCGTATTTCAGATAAGCTTTGGTCATGTCTTACATTTTAATGCTTCTGCTTCTTCTATTGTAATATTTTTGCGCCTTCCATTTTAATGTTCTGTTTTATTTTCTTATTTCAGTTAGATCCAAAATGGGAATTTCCACGAAATCGCTTACAATTCCAGACCATACTGGGCGAAGGAGAATTTGGAAAAGTTGTTAAAGCCCAAGCATCTAACATAAATGGAATAAAAGGCTTAACTACAGTAGCAGTAAAAATGTTGAAAGGTAAAATTATTTTTACAAAAATGTGTTACTCTGAAATTTATTTATTTTTTAATTTTATTTATGTTTCGCGTCATTTAATATATCGTGTTATATTTTAGAACCATTTTTAAAAGAAAGCAAAAATAAGCATTATATATTAAAGTTCGGCTAGATGCGAGAGTTAGAGCCCCCCTTTAAAACTGGAGATTTCTATGTCTTCTTTATTAATGTTTTATTCCCGCCCCGCAATTTACGTCACTTATGCTCTATAACATTTTCTTGGTGATTTCTCCTATAAGATAAGTCAATGAGAAAATGATTTAAAAATGAATTAAATCAATAATCTGGATTGATACACTTTCAGTTAAAATATGAATATTTTGATAGCCTCAACTAATTTAAGCGCGAGATTGCAAAAGGCAAGTTTTTCTCAGAGAAAATGCTGGTTCTAAATCAGGGAAAAGTCAAGGAGTTCCCTGACAGGAAGCAATCCAGCAAATTTTCTGACGACATTTTACGAAAATATGAACATTTCTTTTGACTGCGTTGTATTTTAGACTCAACAAATGAGAGCAGAGTCAGACGTACCATTTGTACTACTGGTATTCATTCACACTCACACACACAAATCATGATTTAAAAACTTCCTTTACACTTTGTATTCGAAAAGTAATAATGATAGTTTACTATTTTTTCTGGATAAACTGAAAAATAAGACGTATTGCAATCTATGACAAAAAACAAAAGTAATTACCGTTAACGAGTATAACGAATATCTAGGATTCAAGTCTGTATTTTTCTATCGAAGGATGATTACTTATTTATGGATCTGAATGACAATGAAGTTGAAGATGAAACAATATTCGATAATGCGCCTGAAGAAATGACAGAAGGTGAATAGGACGAACTTTTCATGCTACCAAATGATGAAAAGTTTAGAGTTTATAACATAATGTCATTTCTTTGAAATATACGATATTTATGATACATGTAGAAATCTAATAGTTTAAGCTCAAATTTTCCTAATTTTTCAGTCTGTCGTTTTTATATTCGGCGTATACTGCGCACCCGTAAATTTCGATCTTTTTTTTTTTTTTTTTTTTTTTTTTTGTATCAACTGTGAGCGTTATGCGCCAAATTTTGTGGTATATCCATTCAAATAATCATTTTGGGACTTTTCTAAAACTTTCTTACGTGTTAATTTATAAAAAGTGGTTTCAAAATATTTGATAATTTTCTAAATGCACAAAATGATAGTGAATTACACTCACAAACATCATATGCATTGTAAGCATCATGTCTGCAGATTGCAAAACTTCATGACCGAATTCCGATGCATCGAGTTTTTAAGTGCATACAGGTTGTTTTAAATGATTATATTCAGTCGAATGGTCAACATTTAGTCTCTAGCAATCTGTTTAGTAGCTATATGCGGGCTATTATGCACTGAATGACAAATTAATTCATTATTAATGTTAGAAAATCGCCCAAAGTTAATTCTAACACTTAGGCTCAAATCATCGTTTTTAAATTGACGAAACACCTTTTAACTCCTTAACTGGTTTGCCCGAACGCCGTTCTGGCAAGACGAATTTGCTTATTGCAGCCTTTAAAGCTTTTTGACACCACTATTATTTTTAAGAAAATTTTCATACTATTGAAAGGTGGAAATGTTTAGAATAAATTTTACGAATATTTTATTTAAATAATACTGAATCCGTTATTTTCAATTTATTGAACGGAAAAGAATAAACCAGTTAATAGGGTTAACTGTCCTAAGTGAGGAAGCACGATCCAAGTAAATGGCTTGAATATTTTTTGTAGTACTCCAATACTTATTCTTATTTTTTAACTCATGTAAAATAACATTACTGTAATTAACTTTTCGTTCACTTTTTTTATATTACTCTTGCATATAAATTATTTCTAAAAAATAACGTTATGTTTATTCATGACACAGATAGATAAATGCTAATTAATAAAGCTTCTGCCATCTATGAAAAAAGTCTCGAATTTTTACAATCACCCAATATAATACGCTTTTCATTACTGATTTTTCAAAATATATATATATATTTTACAGAAATTACATTTTTTTCTCTGATAATCAATTAGAAATATTCATCACAATTTATTAAAAATTTCCAGATTCACATCTTGTGCATTTCTTATTTTCAATATTGAAAGAAATGACTTTTCTCATTTTTTTAAAGATATTACTCACATGTTGCTGGTTACTAAAATATACACTTCCAGTTTGAGAGTAAAAACACAAATAGATTTATTCCAAACTTTCAATGAAAGTAGGAAAAAAAAGAAAACCCATAATAAATACTATATTGTACATTCTTTTAAATTAAACAATGATAAAATTCAGCGACATTTAATGAAAATTGGCTTCTTAAATGTAGTGGTATACCTCCAAATTTTCAATGTTTAGCAATTATTTTAGAAATAATTTAACATAAACAGTAAACTCTAACAGTAATTTAAATATTTTTTATCAGCAAGTTAAATTGCATTATGGTATGAGATAACGTATGATTTTTGCTTGTAGTTAATATGAAATGAATCTTTATTGCAGAAGAAATATTTAGTGAAACGTTATCTCTTTATCCTTTAAATTTTCCCTGTATTGGCAAATAAAATTGCTTTTCACAATTATCTTGTATAAATTTTACTGGTGTATTTTTAAAGACATGTGAAAATACCTCAAATCTATTAATATAGTCGCAAAGGGAAATAATATTTTACAAAAGGAATCTCTTTAACAAAAGATATTTATTTTCTTATGAAGTTTGATATTTTTCTTACATTATAAAATATAGCTTAAACTATAATTTTTTAACGTCATTTTCACCTTGATTACTCTCAATCAAAAATATATGAAATGAAAATTTTGATTTAATTTATTTTAAAAGGCGCTAAAATACATAAAAGGGTCTTTATAATATAAAAACCGTCAAATGATGTTAAAAACTCAAGCATTTTCAGCTGCTATAAAATAGACGTCATCAGGGAAATTTTAACTCCCTTTTACGTATTAAATGGATCAGAATTTTCATTTCATATATTTTTCGTTTTTCTTATATTCTGGTTTTAGAATTAGTAATTACTTTATTAATATTGAAATCTTTTATAAAGATTGTTAATTGTGAAAAAAAACTATGCTAAATGTGTACTGTTTTTTCATTTTTATTTATTTTTCTTTTGGTAACTATTCAGAGTATTATTTGAATAGTTTTGCTTTAGAAATACCTACTTATACATTTCATTGCTATAATCTTCCAATTCCCTTGGAAAATATTTTGCACATAGTTTTAAAACTTTACAAATAACATTTTTTTATATAACGAGAAGATTTCAATTTTAAAACAATTATTTTGCTTTGTCCTATCTTTCTTATTAAAATTTATTATAGATTCATCCAGTCATCATTTAATAATATATCGTCTGGTTTTTAGTCCTTGATAGATTTATGAATTTACCGTTTTGAATCCCACAGCCAATAGTTAAATAAAAGACATAAGACTGAATTTCAACATTAAAAGTTTTTTATATGAATGAAAAGAAATAGTTAATTTTATTTTTTCAAGCTTATCAACACCCAAGAGCTCAATATGATATAAATATTTCCATATTCTTTCGTATTAGTTTATGAATTATTTATCTAATCAAGATTACACATTAAAAATTTTTTAATATGTTTACAATAGAAAATAATAGCTACAGAAAATCAACGTTACAAAAATATAAGGTGCCTTGGGGTTGATAACGCCACTTTAAAATTTTACCGTTTTTTCACGGCTTCGCTTTATTTTTTTCCAAACAAATGTAGGATTTGATACAATAAATTATTGACAACGTGTACATGTAAATATATTTAACCATGTATGCATTCATAAAATGCATTGATGTGATTTTTTGACCAATTCTATTTGACGTTATGACATTGTTACCTACCTATGAAGCTAATAACGCCATTCGAATAGAAGTATAAAACAAGATAGAATAGTTAGCATGTAAATTGCCCAATTCTAAAGATAGAAAATCTACAGCCCAAGAAATTTACAAATTCCTTTTACTTACCATTAATTGCGTCATCAAGATGCAATAATAATCATTTGATGCTTTATTTTTCTGATATGAAAAAATCAGAAGCATTTATGTTATACAAATTTCTATTTATCCTTTTTTTTTTTTTTTTTTTTTTTTTTTTTTTCTTAAACAATTCTAACGATGATCTCTCGCGCATAAAATAACTAGTCGCTAGGGGCTACCGTAATACTTACCCATCACGGATATGCATAATATAAAATATGAAAATAACACATGTGAAAACTGTTTATAAAATGCATCGCAGTTCCAAAATAAAATTTAAATGCATTGGGTAACATCCCCAGTAATTGGCACATTAAAGATTTGTCCTTAAACTTACTTCTATTTTCATTACTAAGAAATAAAATATTTACTTGCAATATTTTTAAATCAAAGAGTGCATATCTGTGCATTTATTTTTCCCATTAAAAGCAAAAATATTTGAAAAAGTATTTTTATAAAAATATATTTATAAAAAGTTGCTGTAATCACCAGTAATTGGCACTTAGACTTTTACACAATTAAAGTAACCCTTTTCAACTAAACAAAACTGTTGTCAATTAAAATTTAAAATATACTATAAATCAGATAATAATAAATTGAAACGCATGCCTTTCTTAAGCCAAAGAGGAAGCATTTGCAACAAAAATGGCTAATGTGATACAAGCCACAATTTTTCTCTTTCGTAGGCACTATTGTCATTTAGTAGCATAAATCAAAGTTATAATCTGTAAAGTAAATATGCATATAACTGGTATATGGTCTTGCATTTTTAAAAGACTGGATATAAATTTTATTTTAAGCATTTTGTAGGATGTGCCAATCACTGGTGCCTGCCAATTACTGGGGATGTTACCCTACTTAAATATTTTTATTACTTGATTATCCCGTCAACCAATTTCGGCAAATACTATAAATCGCCAAACTATTCATAAATTATACAAATTGGCAGAATTTCTATTTTAAATAATGAAATAAGAAATAAATCAGTAACAGATTAATATCACTGTGAATTAATGCAAATTCACAGGTAATTTTTATTTCTTTCTATACTTTAAAACGAAGTTTTATTAAAGTACTATTGTTTTGACGAACGTTCAATAGTTAAAAAATTTTTGCTTATCTCTTATTTGTTCCAAAATATAAGAGTTAATTCCAAATTATAAGGTTGAAAAAATTATTTTTAAAGCGCGATGCTATAAAATGTAAAACCTATTTGCATATAATTAAAAGAAAAAGCAATTGTTTGGAATATTTGGAAAGAAATGGAATTTCTTTTTGAATTATTAAAAAACATCAAAATATTCTGATCAGTAAGTGAAACTGGAATATTGTTTAACGAAGTATTTCATAAATCTGTCGTTAGTATGAAATATCTTATTTCGTAATCTTAAAAATAACCTGATTTCAATTTGTTTGAGACTTCTGTCCTTGCCCGCAAAGACGCTCACGAGCTAATGCTATTCCTATGGGGAGGCATTTTCTAACAACTCTTTCGCATTTTGACATTTTTAAATATATATATGTGTTTTTTTTTTTTTTTTTTTTTTTTTTTGCAATGGATGGCTGAGGTCCCTCTTAAGATCGCTCCTTGATTACTTTTGCGATTTTGGTTGCAGATATTTTTTATAAAGTTACTTTCACTTTCAGAACCGGTTCAGAAAGTGAAAGTAACTTTATAAAAAATACTTGCGACCAAAATCGAAAAAGGAATCAAGAAGCGATCTTGAGAAGGACCTCAGCTATCCAATGCAAACAACAACAAAAAAATTAAAAATGTCAAAACGTGAAAGAGTTATTAGAAAAATGCCTCCCCATAGGAATAGCATTAGCTCGTGAATGTGTTCGCGAGCTACGAACCTTAAGGCAGGAGCCTTAAGGCTCCTGCCTCTGGTCGACCGACGAAACGCTCGCGCTAATAGGCTAATGCTATGGAAATGTTATTTTCTAATGTCTGGTTTGCAGTAGACATTTTTAAATATTTTTTTTTCTTTTTACATTGCATAGCTGAGGTGAGCATAGGTCCTTTTTTATTTTTTCGATTTCGAATTCAGATATTTTTTATAAAGTTAGTATAATAACTAATATTTTGTTTTAATTATATTTTTAAGATTTGTTTCACGGTAAAACATGCATATTAAATTATCGAATAAATTTAAATGTTTTAGTAATAAATATTTAAAACATTTTGTTGTTAAAGTAGTAAAAATTAGCAAAAACTTATATCTTTAAGAAAGGATTATTACATGTTTTTAACTAATTTATATTTGTTTTCAGAAAACGGTGGACATGAAGAAATGCAAGATTTAATTACAGAATTCACATTACTAAAAGATATATCACATCCAAACGTTATTAAACTTCTTGGAGCTTGTACAGAAAAAGGTATTTTTTTAACCCAAGTATTAATATAATGTGTTTAAATTATAATCATAATATCTAAAAATTATTCTGTGCAATTGAATTAATCTTCTTATTGTTCTTTCTTTTTTTTTTTTTTTTTTTTTTTTTTTTTTTTTTTTTTTTGAAACTCAACTATTTAAGGTCGAAGCAAAGCATAAAGAAAGTTACTATGTACACTATCGTACAAGTCAGAAAACTTACGATATGTTGGGTTGGAATCCCGCCGTTTTTAAAAATATTTTTTTAACAAAATCTATATTGTGTTTTGTTTTTTATCCAGTTAATTTATGTAACATTTCATATCATTAAAATGAAATGTCAACTATGGAATGCAAACTAAATTGGCAACTAAATTCCCACCGTTTTTTTTTCTTTTTTCTTTTAAGAAATAAAAAAGTTTTTTTTTTCAGTAAAAATTAAGAACTAATTAATCATTCTCCATTTATCCTTCCTTGTTGTTTACAACTTTTTTTTAACGTTCATCAAGATTCACAATACCTCGTTGGTAGAAATCACCTAGTTTGTACTAAAAAAAATTATCCAACCAAACTCTTAATTCTGCATTAGTATTAAGCGAAAATCCGCATATAGCACGTGAAATTAATTGAAAAAAGTGAAAATTCTTTGGTAACAAATCGGGAGAGTTGCAGCACTTCCCAGCCATGGCTTCCTTCTTCATATTGGTAATGTGAGGACGAGCGTTGTCCTACAGCTAAGTAACTCCATACTAGAGATGGGAATGCTCGAAAAAAAAAGCCGGAAAAATTGGGGGTGAAAACGGTTTCTTTTAATTTTTTTTTTTTTTCCGAAGGCAAATTTTTCAATTTTTCCAAACTGGAAAAATTGAAATTTCATTTGTAGAATAATATATTGGAAATTTTGTAATAGCTATATTCTAATACTTTTAATTTTATTTATTTTTATGTTAAGTGTTCCACATGAAAACTTTAATGTGGGCATCTGATCTCTCAGCAGAAATCTGTTTGAGAAGACTTTGAAAGGATCCTTCACATTTTTTTCTAGTTTGAAACACAAGACCCTTTGCAAATTTCTCTTGAAAAATGGTCATTTCAGAAAAAAGTTTAATCTCCAAATTGAATCTTCTACAAATGCAGTGATTGAAGAAAAAAAAATCTCACGCCATATAGCAGCTGAATCTTATCAAGTTGTATAGATGTATGAATAACCTTATGTCTAAATAAGAACCTAAATATAGTAATAATTTCTAAATCATAAATTCTGATTATATTTTGTATAAGTATATAGAAGAAGTTCACAATTTCACAAAAACATAATTACATGAAAAATATCTAGATATATTATTAAATGAAACTTTTCTTTTTAAAAATTAATTCATGTGCAAAATTATTTCAATAATATGCCGATTAATGGGAATGGTAAAATTAAAAATTTAACATAAAATTTGAAGCATGCATTTATTACTTTCTTCTATTTTTACAAAAAATAAGTATTGAATTCGTGAAAAATTTGACTTCCAGTTTTTGGTCTATTTAAACGTTTTAGAAGGTCCTGAACACGATTTGGTGGTTTTTAGAAAATATCTGTCAATCTGAGTCTGAATGTGACAAAAATTTTATGGGCACTCTATCTCAAGAACTGATGCACATAATTTCACAAAACTTTAGATTCAGTTACACCTTGATATAAACTCGAGCTGTTTAGTTATTAGTGTATATCGCCCCACCGATTTCGCTGCTATGATGCATTATTCATGATTTCCACAATAGTTCTATCTCAAGAACTAAAAGACGATTTTTCATCAAAATACAGATTCAGCCAGTTCCTGATATATATATTAATGTTGTTTAGTTTTTGATGTAAATTGCCCTATAGGTGGCACTACTATGCTTTATTTTTCAAGAATTCGTTATAGCTGATTAATTAAATGTTTTTTCAAGGTGTTGAATCTAAAATTGACCCCTACTTTACCTCCATAATATACAGTAATGTTGCAAAATATGGGCAGTTAGCATGAGAAAAGTACAACTACGATGAAAAAAAAATCCATACTTTTCAAGTAAATACGTTCCAAATTATGCTTTCCTTCTTGGTTTAACTTTGAACTTTAGTCGTTTTCTAAAGCAAAGTAGAAGTTTATCTCTGTGTGTAACTGCTTTTGTTAATTCCTCACGAGCATTTTCTGTTTGTAGTGTTCTGTTTTCATAACTTTTGAGTTCCACTGTTAGAAATATGAAATTACTCTATGGAAATATTATTGAATATGGTTGTTTACTCAAGATTGGAATACCAGATTTCAGGATAAAAAGAAAAAAATTAAGTTTAATTTAACTTTAAAAAAAAAATACTTTCCTGTTTTTGGTGAGTAAAAATCTAACAGTTAATAAATCCTATGCTGTTTTTAGTAGCAGACCTAGCTAAACCAAAACTTAGTTTTGTTTGAATTTAGATTATAAAACTAAATCAAAACTTTTTTGAGTTGAGATTGAAAAGCTATACAAAAACTAAACATATTTTTTAAAGGAAATAAAATTATGATTGTAAGAAAAAAATGTACTATATTGTAAAAATATACATTTTTTAAATAAACAATGGAATTTTTGAATACTGATGTTTATAATAATGACAAAACTTCAATAATTTATTTCATTAAGCTAGTATCATTTAGTTAAAAACTATACTTACGTAAATGGGATACATATTTTATTTCATTCCAAACTGTAAGCATATTGGCTCAGGTTTTTACATTAGTCAATTGGTAGTTAAATATGTAACTGAAAAATCATTTCAACAGAGATATGATATAGCAAACAAAGCGTTTAATAAAAATTCTTAGGCTGTGAAAAAAAAAAAAAAAAAAAAAAAAAAAAAAAAAAGAACTAGTTGGATGTGCCAATCTCAAAACTTTCTTCTATCTCATACGTACATTTTAATATTTTTAAAAAATAGTTACTCGTTTTAATGTTTTAATAATTTTTATTCAATACCATACGAACTTTGGCTTTCATCATAAATTTCTGCTTCAATCAATTAATCGGAGTGAAAACGAATTTCCGTCTCTACACGAGACGATGAACAATAGAATGATAGACAGACTTTTTTTTAATTCAGGGAGGACCTATTTGCCTTACCAAAAAATGATTATATAAAAAAATTTTAGTTCAGTTATAGGGCTAACTTCAAACACTTTTAGGTAGTACAATATTGAAAATGGCATAAAATTGGCTATTGCAGCGCCCATTTCGGGCGGATTTTTTTCAAATTCAGGGAGGACCAACTAGCCATAGTTATACACTTACACAAAAAATTTGGTTCAATTCGATGCATAACTTCATATACTTTTGGCCGGTACAATATTGAAAATGGCACAAAAATCGCGATTGCAGCGCCCCCTTCCGGCGGAATATTTCAAAACTGAAGGAGAACGTGCTTGCCACAGCCAGAAACATTCACAAAAATTTTGGTTCATTTCTATGCATAACTTCATACACTTTTTGATGGTAGAATGGCAACATACACACACACATACACACAGACACACGGACGGATAGACATTTTGTAAAAACAGGTTTTTTGGAATCTCTGACCCCTAAAACGTGTAAATCCGTCGAAAAACGGAAGTCGAAAAAAATTTCGATTACAATACTTTCTTCTATTGAAGATAGAAGAAAGTAAAAATAAATAAATAAATAAATAAATTTTTATAAACAGGCTTTGCTTCTTTCTTTTCATTTTGCAATATAAAGTGAAAATAATTTTCTTTTAATACAAATAAATGGAAAAAAATGTTTATCATTTAATATTCTCTAAAAAATTTATAATTTATTTGGGAGAAACAATCATCAAAAATCAATTTTTCCAACTTTTCCGTTTTTTTTTTTTTTTTTTTTTTTTTCCAAAAAAACCGGTAACAAACCATTTTTTTCCGCCACTTATATTTTTCTGGAAAATTTTACATTTCTACTCCATACTACCGATTAGGTCTTTTTTTTTTTAATGAAAATCAGTGTTGCATCGTTCCATTTGTAGTTCATATAATTTGGGTTTACCGTTTGATTCTTTTCAATCAATTCGCAATTGATAATCTCTACCTAGTCTGACCTTATGCAGATGAAGATTATGTTTGATGCACAGTGTCACTTGTTTACTACGGCTAAGCCATTTCTGGCGCTGCTTCATATTAATGCACAGGCGCTATTTTTCGTTTCCAGTAACAATTCGGTAAGGAAATCATTGCTTTTGTTCGTAAATTCAGCATGAAGAGCAAGCAAGCCAGCAGCGATTATGGCTTGTTGTGTTTCGTGGTCGGCACTTAAAGAATACGGAACCGGTGATCGAACTTCTGAAACTTTTCCATTGAGTGAAGATGTTTTTTTTATAGTAGTTTACAAGAATTGCATTTTCCCTGCAGTTCTCTTGTCGTTTGACTTGAATTTTCTAGCTAAAATTGATTTAATTGCTCTTCATCGAACTCAAATGGACAGCCAAAACGAAAGCCTTGACACGAATTACACAAAGAGGGAAAAACAAAGAATGAAATGCAAACAGCTTGCATGTCTCGACTCGATATCGTTGACTAGCAAAATTATTAATTCTTATTTATTGATAATAACTAATTATTTCACAAGCCAAAGAAAATAAACATGCAAGTTTTTTGAATATTTTCTTTTATTTTGCCTGTTTTGTGTGGTGTTTTGTTAACGTGTGTCAAGGTTTTCTCCCTTATCTAATAGACATTGTCAAAACGAGGTCAAAATTTTCCCTTCTGAACTTGGTAGCTAAACACGATTGTTTTTTTTCCAGCTTTGGTGCCCTCTAAATGCAGGACAAATGGCGCAAATAGCTTTTATGGCCTTGTGACCTTCTTTAAAAGCAAAAAAAAAAAAAGGAAATTTCGAAAATGTTCTTTTGTCTCAACTTGACATTTCACTTTAATGATCTGATATTTTACATAAATTAACTCGACCAAAAAAACAAAATATTGATTCTGGAAGAAAATATTATTTAAAAAAACGGGGGGGGGGGATTTAGTCGCTAATCCAATATTTTTTCGCATGTAAATTCACTTATTACTGTATTTGTAAGATCAGGGTGCGTAGTCTGGAAGGACGTTGTAAGGACCTTTTACCAGAATTTTTATAATGCAAAATTTGTTTTATTTAACGAAAAAGAAATCCTTTTCCAGATCTAACAACCAGTACTTTAAAGAATTTCTGATACTTAAAGAATTAAAATCCTCTGAGTTTCTTCATGACTACGCACCCTGTAAGATACATGCATAATCTAAAATGCCGCAGTCGGGGACCAGCAAAGGTAAGTGGGCGTGGTCAACTATGTATGACTCTAATTCGCCAAGCTAAATGTGACCCAAATTCTCAAGGAGCGGAACTTAGATTGTGTTTCACTAACTTCGGTGAAATCCTTTGGAGAGAGAAGCTTACCGAAATCTAATAATGGTTTGACATTACCTGATCAAGTTGTGAGGGAGTGACCTTTGCATAAAGGCACTCTAGTATTTCTGAGGTCGTGACGGCAATAATTTAACAAGTGTAAGCGTAAAAGCGACATCTATCCTCTCTTTTACTTTAACTTTCTAGAGTGTGTGTGCTCTTTCGGATTTTACAGTTAGCTTGCGGTTATTAGTAATATGTTAATGTGAAGTATCTCAGTTTGCAGCATATAAAAGCTTGGGTTTGAGTGTCTCTGGTGTGTCTCTGGCATTAGCCAGCAGCCAGCGAGTGAGGATCTCTAGTATTAGACAAGCGAAGTGAATTATTGTTCAGCGAAGTGCTAGCGAATAGGAAGTAGCAACGGCCTCCTGTGAAGTGGAAAGGAGTTTGGATAATTGATTTGAGATTCGGCCGTGGTAAGAGAGTTTATATTAGTTCCATTTTTGATTATTTGGTGAAATAAAGAATTACCCACAGCCACGGGCTGTTTAATCAAGCTTTGTTTAGCAGCTCAGCCAGAAGATAGTGAGAAGTGTTAGGCGGTGCCCCGACTGAGCTAGGCCGAAGCCTGTGAGTATGATTTAGCTGTTCATAGTGTTTTCAGTTGTGTAAATTTGAAGACTTGCTCCACTTCCCTTCAGCCATTATCACTTTAATAAACTTTGTTATTTTATCCTAAATTACTGAGTATGTCTACATTTAACCTCCACCACGACCAACCTACCGTTACAAATGACGCCCACCGTGGGTTTACCGTTACAAAGTGTATAAAAAGTAAATTCTCTGGAGCGAGAATCTATCCTAAATCCGTTGATAGTTTGGCATTGCTTGTCCAAGTATATAAATTGCAAGATCCACAAAGACGAAGGCAGTGTTTAATTCAGATACTTTTCTAAGGTAGGAATTCCTACGGTTCGGGGATTAGATAGATAACTGCACTTTTTTTATTATTGAAAACACAAAGTCTCAAATCTTCTGGGGAAAAGGGAGGACATCTCATTGCTCCAGTCGAGAATATTCCCCGGGCCACTCCCTGAATTCAACACTGGACAGAATTCAGTTGAGAATAAGGAAAAAAAAATTTTGGCTATTTTTTTTATTTGACTTTAATAATGATAATAATTATTATAATTATAATATGTAATAAAATTAATGAGCAAATAAAAATGAACATATCAAAGTGCTAAAAATATAGGGAGATATTCAAATATTCCTTTTATATTTTTAAAATTCTCCAAATTTCTCATTTTTATGAAATATTTACCATTTATTTAGTTAAAGTGATTTATTTCGATTTTCATTCCTTTTAATTAGACGTTATTTGGCTAAATATTTTTTTTAATCTGATAAGATTAAATTAATTAAGAATTCAGTAACTGCACATTTTTTTAATCTGATAAGATTAAATTAATTAAGAATTCAGTAACTGCACTTTTTTGTTATTGAAAACGCAAAGTCTCAAATCTTCTGGGGAAAAGGGAGGACATCTCATTGCTCCAGTCGAGAATATCCCCCGGGCCACTCCCTGAATTCAACACTGAACAGAATTCAGTTGAGAATGAAAAAAAATAAAAATAAAATAAAGAATTTTTTTGGCTATTTTTTTTAATTTGATTTTTAATAATGATAATAACTATTATAATTATAATATGAAATAAAATTAATGAGTAAATAAAAATGAACATATCAAAGTGCTAAAAATATAGGGAGATATTCAAATAATCCTTTAATATTTTTAAAATTCTCCAAATTTCTCATTTTTATGAAATATTTACCATTTATTTAGTTAAAGTGATTTATTTCGATTTTAATTCTTTTTAATTAGACGTTATTTGGCTAAATATTTTTTTTAATTTGATAAGATTAAATTAATTAAGAATTCAGTAACTGCACATTTTTTTAATCTGATAAGATTAAATTAATTAAGAATTCAGTAACTGCACTTTTTTATTATTGAAAACGCAAAGTCTCAAATCTTCTGGGGAAAAAGGAGGACATCTCATTGCTCCAGTCGAGAATATTCCCCGGGCCACTCCCTGAATTCAACACTGGACAGAAAACAGTTGAGAATGAGGAAAAAAAAATTTTTGGCTATTTTTTTATTTAATTTTTAATAATGATAATAATTATTATAATTATAATATGAAATAAAATTAATGAGCAAATAAAAATGAACCTATCAAAGTGCTAAAAATATAGGGAGATATTCAAATATTCCTTTTATATTTTTAAAATTCTCCAAATTTCTCATTTTTATGAAATATTTACCATTTATTTAGTTAAAGTGATTTATTTCGATTTTAATTTCTTTTAATTAGACGTTATTTGGCTAAATATTTTTTTAATCTGATAAGATTAAATTAATTAAGAATTCAGTAACTGCACATTTTTTTAATCTGATAAGATTAAATTAATTAAGAATTCAGTAACTGCACTTTTTTATTATTGAAAACGCAAAGTCTCAAATCTTCTGGGATAAAGGGAGGACATCTTATTGCTCCAGTCGAGAATATTCCCCGGGCCACTCCCTGAATTCAACACTGGACAGAATTCAATTGAGAATGAAAAAAATAAAAATAAAATAAAGAATTTTTTTGGCTAATTTTTTTTAATTTGATTTTTAATAATGATAATAACTATTATAATTATAATATGAAATAAAATTAATGAGCAAATAAAAATGAACATATCAAAGTGCTAAAAATATAGGGAGATATTCAAATATTCCTTTTATATTTTTAAAATCTCCAAATTTCTCATTTTTATGAAATATTTACCATTTATTTAGTTAAAGTGATTTATTTCGATTTTAATTCCTTTTAATTAGACGTTATTTGGCTAAATATTTTTTTAATCTGATAAGATTAAATTAATTAAGAATTCAGTAACTGCACATTTTTTTAATCTGATAAGATTAAATTAATTAAGAATTCAGTAACTGCACTTTTTTATTATTGAAAACGCAAAGTCTCAAATCTTCTGTGGAAAAGGGAGGACATCTCATTGCTCCAGTCGAGAATATTCCCCGGGCCACTCCCTGAATTCAACACTGGACAGAATACAGTTGAGAATGAGGGGAAAAAAAAAATTTTGGCTATTTTTTTTTATTTGATTTTTAATAATGATAATAATTATTATAATTATAATATGAAATAAAATTAATGAGCAAATAAAAATGAACATATCAAAGTGCTAAAAATATAGGGAGATATTCAAATATTCCTTTTATATTTTTAAAATTCTCCAAATTTCTCATTTTTATGAAATATTTACCATTTATTTAGTTAAAGTGATTTATTTCGATTTTAGTTCCTTTTAATTAGACGTTATTTGGCTAAATATTTTTTTAATCTGATAAGCTTAAATTAATCAAGAACTATCTTGCATGCAGTGACAAGAAATACTCATCTACTTACGACTTAAAAATAAAATAATAAAGAAATATATTTTCTTTAAAAGGAAATTTCAAATGAGAAACGTTATTTAGTAAATTTTCCTTTAACATTTCTCTAAATATTCGTTTAAAATATTGTTTAAATAGTGCAAGTAATTTTTAAAGATAACAATCTTTATAACTTCCTTAATTTTTAACCCTTTCACTGATTGTCCCGAGTAATCTGGAATTTACATATATATGAATTACTTATTATCTCGAGTAAATTCTAGTGTACACGGTTGCCACTGGCTGTTATTTTTATATTGTATTCGCACCATTATTTCTAAAAAAAAAAATTTGTTGAACATTTCCGTTGTACGTGTTAAACGTGAAAGATTTTTGTTTCGAGAAAGTGGTGCGAGTAACATTAAAAAAAGAGTCGTCAATCATGATAGTAAATTGAGGACAAATCTAAAAGCTTTAGCACCGGTAAAAAATTAAAAATTCATGTAAAAACCTTTATATTAGTTTTGTTTCACTTCCTTATATTTTAGAATGGAATAAAAAATAAGATGTTTTTCTTTTTCCTTTTTTTTTTCTCAAAAGTATTGGTAAGTGAAACGATTAATACCCTTAAGTGTACTGACCCGTTAAAAAAAAAAAATTAAAAACTGTAAAATCACTCAGCAGAGAAATTGTGAAAAGGGTAGAAGAAAAGTATTATTGAAGAAGAATAGTGTGATAAGATTTAAGGGTTATGGCAACATTCATATAAATAAAACACATGTAGCAATCAAAACAAATATATTTATATGAAAAATATCATAAGAAACTATCAAAATGATCTTGGAAAATTTCAAAAACTAAATATCAAATTTATTTTTAATAATTATAAATTGAAAACAAATAGAAATCTAAAGACTTTTTGATGTTTAGCTAATTAACATTACTACCGATAATAACATTTGAATTAACCACATCTTTTATCTGAATATCTGCACAATGTTGAAGGACTTTAAAAGGAATTATCTTGCTACTGTTACTTTTTCTCTTTTTTCTAAGAAAAAGGGTAATAAAAACGTAAAATTTAAACCAAATTCTTCACTTATTATTTAATAAAATTCTTTCACCACTGTTGTTAAATTTGAGAATGTAGAGAAATTTGAAAAAGGATATATATACATATTTTAAACTAACTTTTCAAATTTGTATGATGCTGTTTCCCACTATAACGCTCTATTAATTAAATTAATCTCTATACATATAAAGATGTAATTTTGGTATCTTTTAACACTAGAACCGCCATCTGCCAGAATGGCAATAGTCGATTCGAACAAGAATTTTCTTCATAATACATGTTAAATGCATGCAACGCACAAATAGACTAATTAAATAAGTTAAATAGTTTAAAATTAAAATTCTGGTGTGAAACACTTTTTATAAAACTTTAGTAAAATACCCGGCTGTTTTAGTGTTAAAGTATTTAACAGCTTTTAGACAGAAGTTTTTAAATATATTTATCAATCTTTTCTCAATGTTTCAAAATCGTTTCATCAGCATCGTAAATTTTCCTTTCAGGTGGTCCGTTTTATCTTATCGTTGAATACGCCGAGATGGGGTCCCTGAGGTCGTACCTCCGTAAACGACGTAAACACAACAACTGCTGCAAATACAACGCCACGTACGGCATCGAGGACGTAAACGCGCCGCCGCCCAGGAAATACTACCAGTTCCTGTGCGAGAGATCCCGATACGAACCTCGCCACTGCTTTTTCCACAAAGAACAGCTCTCATTTGCGTGGCAGATAGCGAAAGGAATGGCTTATCTAGCAGAGATGAAGGTACTGTCTGATGTTGAATATATATTACTTGCCATATATTATCTACCTCCCCATTCACAACTGATAGAAAAGAATAAAGATAAAACAGTAGTGAAGAAAGACTGAAAAATACATACAGGGTGTCCAGAAAATAACACCCTAATTTCAAAATTAAATTTCTCAAAAACAAAGATCAGTATAATTATGCAGTAAACGGTTTGTTCATCAGGTAAGCTGTAAAAATCTTATACAAAAGTTTCGAACGGTAAATATTTTGTAAATATTGTGTTCTGATTGCAAAGAATGCTTTGATTTGACATTTTTCTTGCTTTAGATTGCTGCCAGAGAATGTGTTTTTCGGCTTAAAATGCCATATTTCATAGTTTTTTTTAAATTAAATTTTTGAAATTTCGAAATTCTAAAAATTTACTTCGAAAAATCTTTAAAATATTGCACTGTAAGCTGAAAAATTATTTCTCTGCAGGCAATCTAAAACAAGAAAAATGTCAAATCAAAGCATTCTATGCAATCAGAACGCAATTTTTTTCAAAATATTCACTGTTTGAAATTTCTGTATAAGATTTTTACAGCTTACCTAATGGAAAAACCATTTACCGCATATTACTATCGATCTTTGTTTTTGAGAAATTTAATTTTGAAATCACGGTGTTATTTGCTGGACACCCTGTATGTAAACAGGGCCGTAGCTAGAAAAGAGTGGGCTTATATTTTCTTTGTCTCTCTCTGTGAAGCTGAAAGATAAATTAGTGCATATATTCACACAGTAGTTACTATGTTTCTCATTAAATTGTTGTAATAACTTCATTTTATGCTAAGAAAAAAAAATGAATGATGAAAATTCGAGTGTATAACTATTGCAATATTGAACATCATGGTAGCTTTTCAAACATTTATTTTAGTTACAATTTAGTATTTTCGCAAAACTCTGAAAGGTCTTCAAAATTAAATTAGACTTTTGAACAGAATTTCATTTGAATTTTCGGAACATAAATTCATTTATAATTTTGGAATCTTTTCCAGGGAAAGCTCAAAATGTTTTTTTTTTTTTTTTTTTTTTTTTTTTTTTTTTTTTTTGAGAGGGGGTGGGAAGATTGAGTTGCCCATAGCACCACCATAACGATATCCCTACATATAAAATAAGTTAATAAGGTTTAAAATGTCATTAAATATGAAGGAAATGTTTTTTAAAAATTTGTTGAACGCGGGAACAGTGATAGAAGAAATTATTGTTAATCCCAGTATTATTCCACAATGTCACTAAGTATAAAATTAAATTCGATCCTACCTGATCACAGTAGATAGAAAACAGAAGGAAATAGTGGAAGATACACCGTGTATTTGTGTAGAAGATGGCACACTTCAAAACTTATTCTTGATTATTATACTAAAACAAACAAAATAAAACACAGTTATATAAATATTAAGATTAGTTATATTAATTTTTAAGACAGGTCCTCTCAGTATATTCTTAGGAAGCTGCATTAGCTTTCCTTTGTTAGACAATAAAAAATCACAGAAAGGGAAGACATATCTTTCCCTCAGAGGACCTATGACGAAACTGAGGGTCCTTCAAAAGTATCTGAAAGTTCTCAACCTCTTGAAACAAAGGTAAACAGCTGAGATTGCATTTAAATTCGTATGTATGGAGATTTTAAATGTTTGGTGCTGCCATCTGGTGCTAGTCTCCAGACTTACTGCTCTTGCTGATTCTCCTTCATGGTTGCATGAACAGTTGTATGGAACAGCTCTAGTGCTGCCCTCTAGTGAGATGATTATGAAGGAAAGGGGATCAGTGCAATATTTCACAAGATACATGCCTCACAAAGAAAACTCACAATGTTTGTGTATTTGCTGAGAAATCTCATATATGTTTCCCTATATTCCTACATTCCTCCTTTTCGAGGCAAATCTACAACATCTTTAATTGGAGCCTAAGCCTAAGCTTCTCCAGTTTAATTTTAGAGACGGGCTTGGTGAGAACATCAGCTAGCATTTTTTCCGTAGGGCAGTAAATAATTTTAATTATGCCACATTCGTGCTGGTGTTTGATGTGATGAAATTTCACGTCAATGTGCTTTGACTTGGTATGTGCCTTTTCGATTTTAGTCAATCTAATGGCAGGCAAATTGTCCTCATAGGCGGTTATGGGTAATTCTTGGTTAAGTTCCAAGTCACTGAGTATTGTGAGTAGCCATTTTATTTCTTGTGTTCAGTAGCGG
The DNA here is from genome assembly GCA_964019185.1 of Maratus speculifer. Classification (NCBI taxonomy): domain Eukaryota; kingdom Metazoa; phylum Arthropoda; class Arachnida; order Araneae; family Salticidae; genus Maratus; species Maratus speculifer. The sequence continues at coordinate 119,693,680 of OZ025291.1, forward strand.
CTCGTGAGTTAGGAATGAGGCAGTGCTGCCAAGTTCTAACGAGTCAGTGCTACACATGAGGCACCCAGGTTCTTCGACCGGCAAGCCTGTTGCCACCTTAGAGCAATATACATAGAAAGAAGACAATTAGCATCTTTCTGTATGTATTGTTTTCTACAACAAAAAATTAAAGATATCATAAAATAATTCTTACCTTAAGTAATAATACATCAAATTTCGGAGCGTGTTCCAATAAATTGTTCCCAGTGTTTAACTGAAAATTGTAAGTAAACAATTAAATGATGCATTTCTAAATGATTGTAACTCAATTTATTTAAATACAAAACACATTCTTCTTTCTTTTCGGCCGGCAAATTCATTAATAACCTTTTCATTAACATTTTTCATTCTTGCTATTAAGTCCTCACCTGCACTTACCATTTCTGTCGCTGATAAGCGGTCTTCTAACATCGTGCTTCTTAAAAATGTCTTTATTCTTTTTTGCATAGAAAAGCAGCGTTCGGGCTCCGATGTTATCATCGGTGTTGTCAATATTATTTTCAGCAAGCAGCTAGCTTCACCAAGCGAATTTTGTAGGCCATGATTTAAAATAAATTTGTACAGATTAACAGCTTTAGAGATAGTCGAAAATTCTCTTCTTTCATACAAACAGAAAGTTCAGTTCTAAGCTTTTCTTTCTTTAGCATGGGATATGCAGACATAGTTTCATCTAACTCTTTTGATGGAAAATCTTTGCAAAAGTCAGAAAATTTCTCGCAAGCTAATAATTTAGCTGCTGAAAGATGTCCTAAAAATTGAAATCTTTCTTTTGCTTGGAAACAAACTGTGTCACAAACTTCTTTAGCTATAATAGTTAAGTCTTCATTAAGTCTTTGCTTTTTAACTTCAGGTGATTCCTCTAAAATATCAGAACGGGGAGAATTTACATCATTTCTAATTGCAGAAATCGCATGATAGAAATTTTCTAATGCTAAATTAATAGACGAAGAATTGGCATTGTGGCTTTGAAGCTCATCATATAGAAGGTCAACATGTGGCATGATACGGTGAAAAAAATTGTTAAAGTAAGTGATTTTATATCTATTCTGTTTGGCAACACCCTGTAATAAGTTTTTACCTTTCTGTATTGGCAACACTTTTATATGTATCTCTCTGCCGCCTCATGTTGGTGGTTAGCTGTATGTCTTACTTAACGCGATGCTATCTTCTTTAAATAAAACTTTTTAGTTTAATAACCTGCTAACTCTGACAGGTTATGGGCCTAGGAGCCCATCGCGTAAATTAGTAAATGTTTAACGACGCTTAATAGCCTTTAAAATTTCGGTTAAGTGAAAGTTACTTTTACCGGCGGCGTTCAGCGATCGTTAGGCCTAGTTTCAGAAGCGTGCAAAACAGCGCGATGTCTACAGCTACTTTACTAAGTGCAGTGCCTCCAAACTTTGAAAAGCTTAAAGGTCGAGCTAATTATAGCGAATGGAAGTTTAGTATAAGATATCATCTGGAAGATCGGGATCTTTATGATGCTTGCACTAAGGACAATGCAGAAGCTACTATAGATCGTCGGGCAAGATCCGCAATCGTAAGTAGTGTTTCCAGTATCGTTATAAAAGAGCTGTTGAATTGTGAAACTGCAAAGTCGATGTGGGATAGACTCCAAAATCTCTATGAAGATAATAATCCGAACCGCTTCATTACTTTAAATCAAGAAATGTTTGCAACAAAATTTGAGAACTGTAGAGATATGGCAGAATATATTGAAAAGATGCGTTCCATCGGTATAAAAATGAGAACGATTCTTCCTGCATATCCTGATCAAGCAGTGGCTGCTAATATTTTAACGAATTTGCCCACATATTTTCGTCCTTTAACGATGGCTCTGGAAAATAGTGTTCAAGAGTTGACTACAGATCTAGTGTGTGAAAAGTTGCTTTCGGAATTTGCCAAGATGGGAAACCAAGAACAAAATGCCTATGCAACTAAAACTTCCAGCCATGATTCAAGATTTTATGGTAAATGCAATGCGTGTGGCAAAAATGGCCATAAGGCAAAATTTTGTAGATCCAGGAAGCCTAAATTCAACAATGTAAACAAGAGAGATGGGAAGTCTGAAAAATCAACAGAGTACAATTCCAGAATAAAAGAAGCTTGGGTATTACGTTCAGAAACTGAAATCAAAGCCAATGATGAGCCATGGATTATAGATTCTGGAACTGACAGACATATGACATCACATAGAGACTGGTTAACAGACTTTGTCGAATTAGCCCCATGTCCAGTGAGAACAGGAGGAAAAATCATCCACAGTGCAGGTGAAGGAAAAGTTACACTCAGTATGAACAGAAATGATTCAATTGTGGAGGTAACTTTAAATAACGTTTTATATATTCCTGAATTAACTGCTAATTTAATTTCTGTGAAATATCTTGCTAAGAAGTTAAATATCTTAACTGTATTTGATGCTAATAATTGCAAATTAATTGATAAGTATTCAAGTAAAATTCTCGCTACGGATACTTCAAAACACTTTATACTATCTTGATACTGTAAGAAGCACAGCCTTAATTTGTTCTAAAAATGAATCTATTAATATGTGGCATAAAAGAATTGCTCATTTGAGTTATACTGGACTAAAACGATTGAAGTCAATGGCTAATGGTATAGATTTCGATGATGATTCTGAAAATTGTACATCCTGTATAAAGGGAAAAATTCATCGCCAACCATTTCCTAATTAGCGTTGCGAAGGTTAGAAAAAACCCGGTTTAAACCCGGGAATAAACCGGGTTTTTAGGAATAAACCTGGAAAAAACCCGGGATTTTTTGGAATAATTCGGTTTTTTGGGAATAAACCTGGAAATAAACCTGGTCTATTGGAAATAAACCCGGGAATAAACCGACTTTTTGCAACTCTATTCCTAATCATAAAGCCAAAAGAGCTAAAGAAATTCTTGAGCTTGTTCACTCCGATTTATGTGGACCAATGGAAGTTATGTCACATGGAGGTGCTAGATATTTTCTTACAGTCACTGATGATAAAACTAGAATGACTTTTGTAAGTTTTCTAAAAACCAAGGATGAAGTTTATCAGAAATTTGTGGAATTCAAAACTTATGTTGAAAAACAAACAGATAAGAAGTTGAAAATGATCCGTAGTGATAGAGGTAAAGAATTCTTACCCCTTAAAGAGTTTTTTAAGAAAGAAGGCATCTTTCATGAAACAAGTATTGCACATACTCCTGAACAAAACGGGATTTCTGAACGATGTAATAGGACACTTGTAGAGAGAGCACGTGCTATGCTCAGTCATGCTAATTTAGACAAACGATTTTGGGCAGAAGCTATAAACACAGCAAATTACTGCAAAAATAGAAGTCCTACTGTTGCTGTAAATGGGAAAACTCCTTTTGAAGCATGGACCGGAAGAAAGCCAGACTTGCAACATATGAAGATTTTTAGATGCAAAGCCTTTTCTCATATACCCAAATGTCAACGCAAGAAATGGGACTATAAAGCCAAAGAAATGATATTTGTTGGATATTCCCAAGAAAGCAAAGGTTACAGACTCATGGATCACAACACATTCAAAATTACTGAAGCTAGAGATGTAATATTCTTAGAAACAGAAAACTGTACTCCTTCATGTGCCTCAGAAAACGAGCAGAGTCTGGAATTTTATGAAGAAGAAATACTTTTCCCTGTTTATCAGAAGCCACAAGATGTTTCCATAAATTCAGAATTAGACGATGGAAATTCAGAAACCAAAGATGATGCCCCAAAAAAACCTTGCGAAGAATCTGATAGTGATGCTGGTGTCAGAAGATCCAAACGTGAAATAAAAATGCCATCTTATCTCAAAGATTATGACACATTCTCTGAACATCATTGTCATCTTACATCGACAGTATTCGAAGATGAGACAGAACACAGTACTAATGTTCCAACATCCTATACAAATGCTATTAATCATGCAGATGCTGTGAAATGGAAAGGGGCAATTTCTGAAGAATTAGAAGCTCATAAGAGAAACAAAACATGGCAACTCGTACCATTTCCACCTGGCTGTAAACCTATCAAAAGTAAATGGGTGTTTAAAATCAAGCATGGTGCTGATGGAAGCTATAAAGCAAGATTGGTCGCCAAAGGTTGTTCCCAAAGAGCTGGCATCGACTACACAGAGACATTTTCTCCAGTTGTACGCTATGAAACATTGAGAGTGTTAATAGCCATGTCCACTCTTTACAATTGGGACATTGATCATCTTGATGCTGTTGTTGCATTTCTTCAAGGAAGTATTGAGGAAGAAATTTACATGGAGCCCCCAGAAGGCTTGGAGTTCTCCAAAGAAAGGGGAAGCAAAGAAGAAAAGATGGTTTGTCGACTCCACAAAGGAATTTATGGATTAAAGCAATCAGGTAGAGCCTGGTACACTAAATTAGACAAGAACCTGAAAGACTTAGGGTTAACATGTGCTGATTTTGACTGTTGTGTTTACTATAAAATTTCAGGTAAGAAGATTCTACTTATCGCAATTTATGTGGATGATCTCTTGATATTTTCAAACTGTCCTAAAGATAAAAGCTACATTAAAGATGAATTATTTAAGCGATTTGATATGAAAGATCTTGGTGAATTAAAGTATTGCCTAGGAATTGAAATTGAAAGAGATAGAGAAAAGGGAATTACTACTATAAATCAATCAACATACATAGAATCAATTCTTAAAAAGTTCTCTATGCATGACTCTAACCCTGTTTCTACGCCAGCAGACACCAATCAAAAATTGTCCAAATCTCCTAACAGTGATGAAAATTTGACATCTATATACCAGTCAGCTATTGGTAGATTACTTTATGCTGCAAAGGGAACACGTCCTGACATATCCTTCATTGTAGGATTATTATGCCAATATTGTCAATGTGCATCAAAAATCCATTGGGTTACTGCCAAACGTGTGATGAGATATCTCCATGGCACAACTAAAACTAAATTAAAATATGACCGTTCATCAAATAGTGAATTTTAAGGATACTGTGATGCAGATTTTGCTGGATGTCTTGATGGCAGAAAATCAACGATGGGATTTGTCTTCAAACTTGCTGGAGCTGCAGTAACATGGCAAAGTAAGAAACAAACAACTGTAGCCACTTCAACCGTTGAAGCTGAGTATACAGCTTTGTCATCTGCCACTAAAGAAGCAATATGGCTTAAAAAGTTCTTAAATGAGTTGAACTTAGAGTCTAAAGACAAACCAATAAAAATATTCTGCGACAACAAAGGTGCTATTGATCTGAGCAAAAATAGCTTATTTCATGCTCGCACTAAGCACATTGATGTGTCTCACCATGTTACTCGAGATTCTGTTAAAAAGAAACTCATAAGTGTTGAAAAGATTTCAACTGATGATATGGTTGCTGACTCTTTAACTAAAGCTGTTCCAAAACAAAAGCACGAATGGTGCATGAATAATATGGGACTTTCAGAACTCTAAAAACTTTATTTTTGGAACTTTAAATTTCCTTTTTTTGTTTATTCTTTAAAATATAAAATCAGGGGAAGTGTTAAAGTAAGTGATTTTATATCTATTCTGTTTGGCAACACCCTGTAATAAGTTTTTACCTTTCTGTATTGGCAACACTTTTATATGTATCTCTCTGCCGCCTCATGTTGGTGGTTAGCTGTATGTCTTACTTAACGCGATGCTATCTTCTTTAAATAAAACTTTTTAGTTTAATAACCTGCTAACTCTGACAAAAATAAAGCCAAAAGAGAAAACTTCTGTCATTCAACATGCGTAAAAGTCCCGAAGATGCCTGAACTGTATTTGTGTTCTTTGATTTTTGCAATTCTTCAAAACACGCCTTCAATTGTTCAATATTTTCATAAACAGTACTCACTGTTCTAGAATTAAAATTCCATCTTGTGCTGGAACATCTAGGAATTCTTTTAGACACTGAGTCTAACACAGCTAGCCGTTGTGGAGATTTTGAGAAATATGCTGGTATGCCATGTAAACTGCTGAAAAATATACGTACTTTTGAATTCAGAGAAGCTGCTTTTTCCATTACCAAATTTAACTGATGTGCGTAACAATGAATAAAATTGAGCATTGCAATATTTTTCATTAATTATGGCTTGTACACCACTCTTTGCACCGCTCATTACAGCTGCACCATCATAAGTTTGGGCTATGAGTTTATGAAAATCATCTTTCAAAACTATACTTAATTGCTCCAGAATATAGTGAGATAAACCCTTAGCGTCTTGCGAAGAGGGGTTATGAAATCCCCAAAACCTTTCAATCATTTCTCCTTCATTTTCGTAACGAAATACAACAACTTCTTGAATTTTCTCGGAAATATCTGTTGTGTCATCTGCCATTACAGCTAAAAATTTTGCGTGACTAATTTCGTTAATTATTTCCTTTCGACATATTTCCAGCATACAATCCAACAATTCGTTCTGAATTGTTTTTGAGTTGCCTTTGAAAACAGAAGCAGTTTCAAAGTGAACTTTTAATGCTCCGTCAAGCTTTCCGGCAAATTCCAACAGTCCTGGAAAAATCCCTGGTTCAGCTGATTCCAACCTTTCATCATGTCCACGGAGTGGTAACTCATATTTCCCACAAAATCTAATGCAATCTATTATTTTTGACAGTATGTCTCTATTTTTTTTGTACTTCCTCATTATGTTTAATTATGCTTAATCTATAGCCTTCGCTTAACTGTGTAGCGATATCTACCTTTCCACAAGCATAGCCAAATTGACAACATTTCTCAAATGTTTTTCAGAATTTTCATGTTTTTTTTATTTTTTCTGGTAGATGACCCAAGTCATTAATGCCAGTTTTCGTCCAGCCATAATCTCTTCCAAAAAGCAAACATGGAAAACAAAATAGTGCATTTCTACTATCACATCCGCATAACCAGTCATGTTTAGAATAAACTTCTCGATTAAATTTTCGCTGGTATGAATTTTTTCTGCTTGTAGATGCTTGCGTAATTTTTAAGTCTGGTGTAGGACGTCCCACATTTTTAATGTCATTTTTCTCAACTAATGTCAGTTGTGAAAATATTAATTTTTGCAAATGCAGCACACTCATTGTGTGACTGAACACAATCTTCCGAAATGCGGCTGAAAACCACACTACAAAATCAAAATTATCTCTTTTTCTCAATAGCGGTCTGCACTGACTGCAGCACGGAGACTAAGTATAACAACGCTTGCCTTCTCCTACCCATCTCCCAACGTGGGGCATGCGCAGTGTCGCATTCTAGGGAATGATAAGAACTGCCTCCCGTTGCAGCCGAACATGGAGCTAAGCTCCATGCATCCGAATGAGGGGAAAAAGCGCTTTTTCACCCACATACATTCAGGACAACTGAGAAGTAATCTTTTTTTCCTACATACGTTACGGTTTTAATTGATTTTCAAAGATAACATTAACGATATATAGGATTTTAAAAAATAATAGGGGGTGCTGCAGCTCTGCAGCACTTATGGACGAGCCGCTACTGCTTGTGTTGCAGTGGAAAGTGCAACATATTCGCTTTCAGTGGAAGACAGTGCGACGCTGGATTGTTTCTTAGAGGCCCAGGCCAGCACATTATTGCCCAACATGAATAGGTTCCCTGTCGTTGACTTCCTGTCGTCCCGGTCATTGGCCCAGTCGGAGTCGTTATAGACTGTCAATACTGGCGGTTTCAACTTATCAATAACGAATTTTATTCGTCTGGTAGTCAATAGATACCTAATGACTTTTTCAACGGCTTCCCAGTCAGTTTGTCTTGGAGATTCATTCCTCCTCCCCAATATGTTTACTGCTGCCGATATGTCACGCCTAGTCAGTGTTGCGATGTATAGTAACCCCCCAATTGCCTGTCTATATTTTTTATTATCATCTAATAGTGTTCCGTCGGGATCTAAACTGAAATAATTTGTGCACATCGGTGTGTAAGTGGGTTTACTAAGGGTTAAATTGAATTTTTCTCCGATTTCAGTTATCTTATGTTCCTGATCAAGTTCGAAATTCCCATTTTCTGTTCTTTTTATATTGATACCCAAGTATTGATTAACCGGTCCTAAATTTTTAATCTCATATTCCTTAGATAATTGGGTGTAAATCTCGTGCGTGTCATCTTTATTTCCCGCTACAAGAATGTCGTCCACGTACACAATTACGTAAGCGATTTTTCCGTTTTTAGTCCTCTTGAACAGGCATTGGTCTGATTCACATTCCGTGAATTTTAATTTCCTTAACGATTGACTAATTTTTAAATTCCATGCCCTAGCTGCCTGCTTAAGGCCGTAAATTGCTTTGTTTAGCTTACATACTTTCACTTCCTCCCCAACTTGTACATATCCCTCCGGTTGATGCATAAATACTTCCTCCTCAAGATCACCGTGTAGAAATGCGGTTTTCACGTCTAAATGTGTCACTTCTAGATTCTTATAAACGGCTGCATTTAAAAACGCTCTGAGTGTGGTATGTGACACGACCGGAGCGTAAGTTTCGTTGTAATCGCATCCGTATTTTTGAGAATATCCCTTAGGGACCAATCTCGCTTTATATCACTCTATTGTTCCGTCTGCCCCTCTTTTTGCCTTAAAGGTCCACCTCGAACCTATGATACGTTTACCGGGTACGGCTTTAATTAATTTCCAAGTTTTGTTTTTGTGCAATGATTTTATTTCTTCATTGGTCGCCTCCAACCATTTAATTTTAATTTCAGTGTCCTCAGTATTTTGCAATTCAGCCCACGACCTAGGTTCTTCAATTTTGCATAGGTTAGCTGTTATTCCAAAACGGTTCGGTGGTATACCTTTATTTTCTCTTAGCAACCTTCTAGGTTCGGGATCATTTTGTGTTGGATTTACGATTTTCTCTTCGTCCTCATTTGTTAAATCAAATTCGATACTTTCGGTAGGTAATCGCGCGCTGTTTTTGTTTTCTGTCGTGTCACTAATTTCTTCCCGATCAATGCCCTCTTCAAGGATTTTAACGGTTCTCGAAATCATTATGTTGTTATTTCCGGTATAAATTCTATACCCTTTACTACGAAAATCATAACCCATAAATACTCCTTCAATAGCCTTCTCGTCAAATTTGGTTCTTTTTGATTTATCTATGTAGGCGAATGCCTTACATCCGAATGTTTTGATATTAGATAGGTCGGGCTTTCGGTTATTCCATAACTCGTATGGTGTTGCGCGATTCTCGTTTGCATTAGTAGGTAGTCGGTTAATTAGGTATGTGGCCGTCATTACTGCTTCGCCCCATAATTGCCTAGGTAATTTCGCGTCAGAAAGCATAGTACGTGACATTTCCACGATTGTCCTATTTTTTCGCTCTGAGACGCCATTCTGAGGGCTTGAATAAGGTACGCTTAATTCCCGTTCAATGCCGTTTTCAGCTAAGTATTTTTCGAAATTTTCACCAAGGTATTCTTTGGCGTTATCCGATCTTATATATTTAATTGTTTTTCCAAATTTATTCTTCGTAAGGGCTACATATTGCTTTAGCTTTTCTACCGCTTCAGATTTATGTGCTAACAAATACGTTACAGTAAATCTACTGTAATCGTCTGTGAATGTTATGAAATAGCGCTTCCCGCCAGGGAGTCATTGTCTCCATAAATCCACAAATATCCGAATGTGTTCGGGAACAGATTTCTACGCTTCTGTTTTTAGCTGATTTAGGGTAAGGCGAAACTGATAGTTTACCTTCGATACACTTAGTGCAGTATGTTTTGTGTTTGCAATTGTTTATGGTTATCCCTTCTGCTAGCTTATGGTTAACTAAATGTCTAATTGCTTCAAAATTTTTATGACCTAATCTGCAATGCCAAATGTAAATGCAATTTTCATTATCGCATGATGTTTGTGTACTTAAAATGTAACCATATTCGTCCGTTGGGTTTATCTCATAAAGATTATTATTCAATTTTGCGGTCAAGATAGTGTTGTTGTCTTTGACGAATAAACACGTTTCTTCTTCAAAAATTACTTTTATATCATTATCAATTGCCTTTTTAACTGACAAAAGATTACCCTTTAATTCTGGACAATAAAGAACATCTTTGAGAGTTATGCTATTTTTTAGACCTGAGTTAAGTGTTACATCGCCCATACTTTGAGAGTTTAATCTTTTCCCATTAGCGATGGTAATGTTACCGAAATTTCGGGGTTTAAATGTTGTGAAGTGCTCTGTTGTGGACGTAACATGTCTAGTACAACCTGAGTCGATTATGTATGAATGAGGGTTAGTTTCATGTAATTTGTTTACTACTGATGTACCACTCTTTTAAGGTCCTGAACTGGCAGAATGCCAAACCGATTCCATTGAGACTTTGGGGGGAACAGCCTATGAGGCCGAAATTGCTTCTACGTATTCATGGAAATGATATTAAATATTGTTTTCTATTTTTTGTTCTGAGTAAAATCTTATTTTAAATTAAATAGATTGTGCACCTTCTATCAATTATGTATATATTTTCTCTTACATTTTTGTGAATATTTAATAAAAGCATGTTTTTTTTTTCTTTTTTACATTTATATTTATGACTAAAACGCAGTTTTAACGATTGGTTGGCATCTGACTTGGCGGCTATACAAGAAATTCGCCAATTCTAACAACCTAAATATTCAGGGCACATGTATATCATATTCTCACTGGCATTTACTTGACGCCAAAATGGCATTATTTTGCCGAATATGGTAACCCTGATTTTGTTTATTTTTTGATAAACTGTTTATTTACCTTAATTTTCTTTTACTGAAATATATATAAAATGTTTTTTGTTCTATAGTTGTTAGTTTTTAAAATTTAATATATTTAAAAATTGTTTTATTCATTGTTATTTTTGTAAATAATAGAAAATAATTTAAAGATGTATATTTAACCAGTATTCGAAAATTAGGTTTTCGCCAAATTGACGTTAGAAAAAAATTGTTCCAAACCTTATAAGTATATGATATCTGCACAATATTCATATCCAATGCATGCAAATAATATAAATAAATAGTGTACACAATAATGTAAAGAAACATATTTAAAAAATCGCTAATCTGGTATCTTTTAAAATCACGCCATGTTGCCGTTACTTCTAAAAAGATTAAGTTGCGCTATATTGCGAGTGAAAAGTTATTAGGCTAAGTTTAATAATCATACCTTTAAATCGTCTTTTGTATTATACTTGTCTTTTTATAACTTATTTCGTGTAACAGAATTGCAATGTAATTTTAAAAACAGATAAAGATCAATTACAGAAACAAAAAGGTATCCCCCCCCCCCCCCAAAAAAAAAACTCGACACATCTAGGGTTGTTTAATAAACAAACTCATCTCGAGATGGTACTAACTTCCCCATTTTTGACATGGACTCGCTCTTTTCGACCATGCACAGTTCTGTCCAGGTTCCTCTCAAACGTGGTTCATCAGTAGTACCGGTTCATTTTTAAGTGTATGTTCTATCGGGGAAGGAGGAAGATCCGATTCGTTTTTTCTCATCCATAATTTCTATCTTACTGTTGAAACAGTAGTTGGATGAGTGGTCTTTATTGTCTTGGCCTTCATTGTTATTATTGTACGTTTTATTTTTGTTGAATTCGTTTTTATAAGCATTCTTCTGTGAATTCTTTATTTTTCAATTGGAAGCATTCGTTTCTGATGTGGCCGTTACGGGAGCAAAAGTTACAGAATTTTTTAGATCTGTTTGAATTATTATTCTTGTATGCAGTACCTTTGGGACGGGAACCCATATATCTGGTTTCAGCGTTGTACGCTGTGTCTCTGGGGTGCAAATTTGCATTTTTAGCTTCAACCCGATGCGTAAATTCTCCAATTAATTTATTTTTAATGACATCAATTGTTAAATCCTCTTGATCTCTGCTTTCGAGCGCAGTTATCAATAGTGCATAAGACTGTGGGAGTGAGCACAAGAGAATGGCAGCAATGTGAGACTCCTTAATATCCTCTCCTATTGCAGAGAGACGATCTTTGATCGTGAGTATTTCGTTGATATGATCTATCATGTTGCCATTCTCGGATAATTTCTGAGAGTAAAATTTTCTCAGCAAGAAGAAATTGGAGCTCAAATTAGCACGTAAATGAATTTCTTTTAATTTGTCCCAAATTTGTTTGGGGTTTTCTAAGTGCTTTACGTGTATTATTTGGTTGTCCTCGATACTCAAGTTAATAATGGCCTTTGCCTTCGCGCTGTCTCGTATGTATGTTTCGTCTGGTGTCTCAGGTGGATCATTAAGGACAAATTTAAATAAATCATCTTTGACGAGCAAATTTTGAATCTTAAAGGACCAATTTGAATAATTCGAATTATTCAGTTTCTCAATGGAGGTGAGATCCCTACTCATGGCCATTGTGTATATATATATTAAACAATGTATCTTAATAAATCAATAATAAATCAGTTACTCAGCAATTTATACACTTTAGCATATAATTAATATATAAATATATAATATAAATCAATTGCTCTTGTATGGAAGTTCCGGGACTTTCCTTATTTATTTATTTTATATAATATCAGTTCAGTAGTTTTCAGTATTAATCATGGTTTTCAGTATTATTCATATAATTTATATATAATATATCATACATGAAAATAAAATGTTAATTAGTTTTTTTTTTTTTTTTTTTTTTTTTTTTTTTTTTTTTACTGGGTCTGTTTTGTTTATTTGTTAAAGGTAAAAAAGTCTGTCACGTTCCCTTTTCATGTCTCATAATCTGTTGAACGCGGGAACAGTGATAGAAGAAATTATTGTTAATCCCAGTATTATTCCACAATGTCACTAAGTATAAAATTAAATTAGATCCTACCTGATCACAGTAGATAGAAAACAGAAGGAAATAGTGGAAGATACACCGTGTATTTGTGTAGAAGATGGCACAACAAATCCAGTTGAAAAGAATATAACACACTTCAAAACTTATTCTTGATTATTATACTAAAACAAACAAAATAAAACACAGTTATATAAATATTAAGATTAGTTATATTAAGTTTTAAGACAGGTCCTCTCAGTATGTTCTTAGGATGCTGCATTAGCTTTCCTTTGTTAGACAATAGAAAATCACAGAAAGGGAAGACATATCTTTCCCTCAGAGGACCTATGACGAAACTGAGGGTCCTTCAAAAGTATCTGAAAGTTCTCAACCTCTTGAAACAAAGGTAAACAGCTGAGCTTGCATTTAAATTCGTATGTATGGAGATTTTAAATGTTTGGTGCTGCCATCTGGTGCTAGTCTAGAGACTTACTGCTCTTGCTGATTCTCCTTCATGGTTGCATGAACAGTTGTATGGAACAGCTCTAGTGCTGCTTTCTAGTGAGATGATTATGAAGGAAAGGGGATCAGTGCAATATTTCACAAGATACATGCCTCACAAAGAAAACTCACAATGTTTGTGTATTTGCTGAGAAATCTCATATATGTTGCCCTATATTCCTACAAAATTAAAATAGCATATTGGCACTAACATTGGTATTTTTTATTTGCAGAGGAGGTATTGGACATAAAAATTTTGCCGATATATGGCCCTCAATGGTCAATCCATTCAATCGATCTACGCATTGAAAAATAATCTGTAAAGGTTATAGTTTTTCTCGGAAATTGGGATTACTAGAACTTTTTATGAACACAACAAAAATCCATGTCCTAGAACAACAAAAATCCATGTACCAGATGCACATTTGCAGTGCAAATTAAAAAATCTGTAAGGTTACTAAGAATTTTTTTAAGAATCTGGGATGCTTAGTCCTTTTTATGTAACTGCAACCTGGGTTACAAATACAATTTTAATAGATTCTTTTGTACAACTACAGATAGCTTTGCAAAAATTATTATTTAAATTTTTTTTAAGGAAAATGTTAAAAGTCAAAATAAAGAATTGTAATATTTAACTCCTGATTAAGAAATGTCATTAGGAATTTTTACTGCCAAACTTGCTGTTTCTAATTGGGCGCCAGTATTTTTTACAAATCATTTCGCCTTATCAAATCTCAAAATTTTAACGCTTAAACAATGATAAAAACAATTTGTCCAAAAAAAGGTGGAACCGAAGCAATAATAATTAGAAACAGCATATCTATTTAGTAAAACTTAATTGCCTTGAATATAGCAGCATTTGTTACTAACAGTTAACAGAGATGGGACAGTATTTTATGAAAACTATAGTTCATGATATATAATATGGATGAAATTTTATGAACTCCAGAGTTAACTTTACAATTTTTTGCATTTATTTAGTAAAAAACATAAATAACAAAATAGAATTTAAAAACTGCAAGGAAAAATATATAAATTTATTAATCTTGTAATACCAAAAAAATTATTGTTATTATATCTACGAATTAGCAGAAACATTGTTTTCTGATAGATATGTGTGCAAGTATGAAATTACTTATTCTATAGTAGTTTATTTGAATTCTTTACTCACCTACCATCAAAATCGAATAATTGCATCTTTTCTGAATAACAATCGGACCTAAAACACAAAAATAAACGCTAAAAAAGAACAATTATTAGCATAAGAATAAAATTAGTCACCTTGTAATCCCACCATTTTTTTTACTATATTATATCTCAGAGTAGCTAAAATATTGTTTTATGGTGGATATATATGTAAAAATGAAATTACTTATTCTGCACCAGCATTCATTGAAATGTTTAGACACCTACCATCAAAATCGACTAGTTTCATTCTTCTTGAATCACAATTGATCCTAAAAACGCAATAATAATTGTTAAAAATTAGAATTATTATGATGATAAAAAAAAAATTATTCGTTTTGCAATCCCATCACTATTTTCTTTAATTTATTACTTCTAAGGATTTGTTGAAATATTGTTTTTTGATAGATATGTATGTAAATGTCAAATTATTCTATGGCACTTTTCTTTGAATATCTTTTAAATATACAATTTAAATTGACTAATCGCATTCTTCCTCAATCACAATCTTAAAATATAAGAAATAATTGTTAAAAAATAGAATTACTTGCATAATAATAAAAGTATTCGTCTTGAAACCCCAACATTTTTTCTCTAATATTTTATATCCACGAATTAGGTGAAATTCTATTTTCTGGTAAATATGTATGTAAATGTCAAATTATTCTATATGATTTTTTTTTATATCTTACAAATCTACAATTTAAATCGATTAATTACACTCTTTCGGAATCAAAATCTATAAAATACAATAAATAATCGTTAAAAAGTAAGAAATAGCAGGCTGACAATAAAATAATGACATTCAATAATTGTTACCTAAATATTCAAGATCACTAACGCTCTAACGCAAAGAACACTGTTGTTGCCATTACACTAAGCAATAAAGTTGAGCTAAAAATTTTTGAGGCCAGTATTTTAAAATTATACAAGGCTGTGCGTGTAAAAGAGAAAAAAACTTTCGTTTCCCAGTTTTCAGCTGAGTAATGAAAAATTTCACCAGTGACCTACGCTTTGTTTCAATACATTACACAGGCCCGTAGCTAAGGAGCCGCTATAGGTGGCCCATCCCCCCTAAAATATTTTGACCCCTGCCCCCTGGAAAAGATTCGAGGTCACTAAATGAATTTCTGTTCCGAAAATTCAAATGAAATTCTGTTCAAAAACCTTGAAATTCTGTTCAAAAACCTAATTTAGTTTTGAGAACCTTTTACAGTTTTGCAGAATTGCTAAATGGAATCTAAAATATGAGTTTCAACACTCCCTCATCCTATTTGTACATATGAAGCTAACCCGGTGTTTAATTTTGCACCAGTTATACACTCAAAATTTTCATCATCCTATACTTTTCTTAGCATAAAATAAAGTTATTACAACAGTTTAATAAGACACATAGTACCTACAATATGAATATGCACTATTTATCTTTCTGCGTCAAATAGAGAGGGAGAGAATAATGAGCTCCCTACATTCTTTTGAGCCCCCTTTATTGTTCACTTCTAGTTACGGCATCGATATTACAAATATATATGTACAGGGACATGCATAGTCTGTTTAAAAATTAAATAATAATCTAGAAAACAGTGAAAAAAATATTTTGAGTTGTTTGAAGAGTATTTTAGAATAATTCATTTTTTAATAGAATAAATGTCATTATATTAAAAAATACAAAAGTTATTTAGTTCGATTCCGAAATTTGTCATTTAAATTTCAATTAATTAACTTTAATAAATACTAAAACTTTTTAAAAGTTATAAAAGAAAATTTGAATCAAAAATAATCCTAAAGCATACATCAAAAGTTTTGTTTCATTTATTTGGTTGAATTTTTAACGATTTAATTATGTATTTTTCTTTCGAAAAGTTATAAGGAGCTTAATATTGCAATTGTTTCTTTATTGCTGTCAAAACTCTATGACACAATATATATTTGCTACGAATTATTCTTATAAAGCTCTTCTGAATATTATATTAGATATTTATCTATATAAATCTTATTAGTATTTGAAAATTTAAGTGCAGAAGAGCAAACTACGAAAATGTCATACATTTTCTAACCAAACATCTAAAGTAGACATACTCAACCTGCGGCCCGCAGACCGCATGTGGCCCGACGACATTTTATGTGCAGCCCGAGGCACAAAGTCATTAATCAACATTTATACAATTTATTGAAATGAGCATGAAAATGTATTTATTATTTTGAGCGTCGCTTTGTATAATTTTTGGGAAGATAATTACATATAACAGGTGACATTTTAATTGAAAATGGTTTAAAAAGCTGTTTCCTTAGTCAAAAGTTCTTTTTGCATATAGTCCTATTTTCCCTACATTGATGTGCACATTTCTTACTCTTCAACAATAATAAAACATCATTCCAATTGAAATTTGCACAATAAATTTCTACAATTATTATTTTTTTTCATTGAACAAAATATGGATTTATTAGGAAAAATCACCTTGGAATGCTTGTTTTTTATATCTTTCATACCTATTATATAGCTAATAGTACTTTTTAGAGTTGAATTTTCGATGGCGAAAAAAAATTGGCAACAAAAACATATCACAGTACTAATTTCAAACAGCAGAATTTATTGTTTGGAAAGAGTGGTGTTATAAATTTTGTTGATATTTCTTCTGCGACAAACATTCTACCCTAATGCAATATTAACTTTGTTGTATAGCATTGTTAGACTACTTATGTTATTTAAAAATTTTTAAAGCCTTTTTATAAGTGTATTGCAGCCCACCTAAAGTCAGAAACTTATATTTGCGACCCACCTCAACTCTTAAACTTATACCGGGTGTCCCAAAAATGACTGATGGATTTTAAAATTCAATAACTTGCAAACGGTGACAGGTATTTAAAAAATTTTTGCAGGAGGGTTATGTATAATGTCAGGAGTTTTTTACCGTAATTTTTTATTTTAGTTCGAATTTAAAACAATAGATAATGCTGATGGCAATTGAAGGCCAGATCGACGCCGAAACTGATGTCACTCAGCTCTGATCACCTGGCCTTCAATTGCCGTCAGTGCCATCTATTGTTTGAAATTCGAAATAAAATAAAAAAATACGGTCAAAAAAAAAAAAAAAACTCCTGACATTATACATAACCCTCCTACAAAAAATTTTTAAATAGCTGTGACCATTTGCAAGTTATTATATTTTAAAATCCATCAGTCATTTTTGGGACGCCCGGTATTTGCGGCCCGTGAGAAAAAAAGGTCGAATATGCCTGATCTAAAGTAATCGAAAAGTTATTCAGTATAGTATATTTTCACTGATGCAAGTAAATAGCCTTTACAGTCTATAAACTATTCACGTATGATTTTAAAATATGAGTTCTTCAAAACATTTTTACTTTTTAAAAATAAAAAATTAATGTGCATGTTATAAAAGAGCTAAAAGAAATTTTGTAATTTTAACGTTTAAAGTAAACTGGGGATGATATCAAAAAGAGTAATTTTTAAAATGTCATCTGTAATCACTTAGCTGTAAAAATGTGCGTGATGTATTGTGTTTATTTTATCGATATATTCAATGAATTTGAACGTACCATTTCATTTAACAGAATATTTTTACCTGTGATTTGCATTCCATTTGCGATTTGTTTCAAGTTTGCCATATGTAGTATTTTTATGTATCTTTACGTAATAGGCATGAAATAATGGTCTTTTCAAATCTTTAAAAAAAGGAGTTTTTATCTTTAAAAAAATCAGCAGTAAATCTTTGAAATATGCCAGTGTTTCATTAGTTTTTCATGTTATTAAACTCTTCTTTGTTTTCATTCTCAAAGAAAGTATTGCATCATAAATCATTAAAATACTTTCTTTATTTCTCATTTCTCAATTTTGTTAATACTTTCTGAAAGAAAATTTTCATTCAAGGAAACTCAATTCATGTTTTTTGTTGCTTATTAATTTATAATAAATTACCTTAAATTTTTAACCTTATACACCTTTAATTAATTTTAAAATTCATTTTTAACTCATAATTTAATTTTTTTATTTTTTTTAATGAATTTCCAATGAAAATATTTTAGAATACGCAACGTAAATTAAAAAGAGATAAAAAATATTCAATAACATTTACAGAAATCGGACACAATCTGGAAAACAGTGAAAAAATATTTTGAGTTGTTTGAACAGTATTTTAAAATAACTTAATTTTAAATAGAATAAATGTCGCTATTAAAAAAAAAGGAAAAGAATTGGATCTCAAAATTCGTCATTTAAATTTCAAGTAATTCATGCTAATAAATGTTAAAACTTTTAAAGCTTACCCTTGAAAATTTGAATCAAAGGTATTTCCAAAGCATATTTAAAAAATTTTTGTTTTATTTACTTCAATTTTTAAGGATTTGCATATATTTTTTTTCCTTCGATAAATTATAAGGATCTTAGTATTGTATTTTTTTGCTTATTGTTGTCAATATTCTATGACTCAGCATATATTTACTACGGATTATTCTTATAAGGCTATTCTGAATAATCTATTATACATCTATAGTTTCTAATATTTGCATTTTTAATTTCTATATATAAAGTTGCTTTGTAAAAATTTCGAAAATCTTTTCGATATTTGAAAGTTTAAGCGTAGAAAAACAAACTATGAAAAATGTCATTGATTTTGTAACCAAAGACCTTAAGTAATCGAAAAATTATTCAATGTAATATACTTTCTGATGCAAATAATAGTCATTGCAGTCAGTAAACTATTCGCGTATCTATTTCACATATAATTTTAAAATAAGAGTTCTTCATAATATTTCTACTTTAAGAAAAAAAAGAAATTAAACTGCATGCTGCAAAAGAACTAAAAACAATTTTGTAAGGTTAACGTTTAAAGTAAATTGATGACAATACCAAAAGAGCAATTTTTAAAATGTTATCTGTAATCGCTTAACTGTTAAAAATGTGTGTTATGTATTGGGTTTATTTTATAGATATATCCAATAAATTTGAGCGTGTCATTTCATTTAATGGAATATTTTAACGGTGATCTGCATTCCATTTGCAAATTGGTTCAAATCTGTCATATATAGTATTTTTATGTCTTTTTACGTAATATGTATAAAATAAAGATTTTTTCAATTTTTTTTTTTTAATTAGGAATTTTTTTTCTTAAAAAATTCAGCAGTAAATCTTTGAAATACCCCAGTGTTGCATTAGTTTTTCCGCGTTTGTTCAGCTTTTCTCTGTTTTGGTTCTTAGAAAAAGTATTGCATCATAAATCATTACAATATTGTCTTTATTTTTTGTTTCTCATTTTTTTATACTTTCTGAAGGAAGATTCTAATTAAAAAAAACTCGATTCATGTTTTTTTTTTTTTTTTTTTTTTTTTTTTTTTTTTTTTTTTGTTACACATTAATTTAAAAAATGACCTTAATTTTTTTTAACCTTGTACGCTTTTAATCACCTGAAAATTCTATTTTTCCACTCATAATTTTATATATATATATATATATATATATATATATATTTAATGAATTTCCAGTAAAAATATTTTAGGGTACGCAACTTGAATTAAAACAAATGAAAAATATACAATCAACATTTCAAAGGATTGAACACATTTTGGATGTTTCCATGAAAAATAAGAAAGAAAATCAACATCAATCGGTAGATGGTTCAGCAAATTTTAGAACCTTGGACTCTAGTTTAAGAAAATGAAGCAGTGCCAGAATATCTCAGTTACAGGGACCAAGAATCACGCAAGAGTTAAAAAATAGGTAGTATTAATTAAATATGTTACTCTTAGTTAATACTAGAGAAAAGTCATAGCGGTCATTTCGACTTGTACCAAATAAAAATATTTTGATTCGAACAAGAAATTTGTTTCTCAAATAAGTTAAATACGTACCACAGAGAAACAAGTTAAATAATTTTAAATTAAAATCTAGTGTAATATATTTTTATAACACTTGACTAAAATTTCCGGCGGTTCTACAGTTAATGCAAAGAGTTTTTAAAAATTGTCATAATTGCTCGAAACTACTATAATCAATTTCAATCGCATTATCCTCTATACCTATCGATTCATTATCGTAATACGGCAAAAGATAAACGCTATCATGGTTTTGTTCAACTAGCAATATACAGCTTTTTCTAATTGATAGGGGTGTCAAAATCAATCATTAAACGTACCGTTAACCATTTCGGGTCTGTTGTACTATTTAAAGTACATGTCTTTTAATGGAGTATTATTTTGTTTTAAGAAATACTTTTGCTACTATTTACATGTAGTAATATTAGTACATGTCTATGCATTTTCTATATGACTTCTTACATGTTTAGGCATTTAGTAATAATAACAATTATTATTACTTGCTTAACTTTCTTTTCGCCGTTTGCGATTCTTCAATTTTAAACATATATTTCGCTCTTTAAATTTAAAATAAAAGTTACTTTCCTGAAAGAATCATGTGTAACAAAGCGAAAAAAGTATTAGAAAGTTGTAGTATAAGTTAAATATTATTATAAAACAATATTTTCTAAACATCTCCAAAAATTCTTCTTTAGCCCATTGTCATATGAATGTTAATTGAATAACACGCAAAACAACAACAGTCGTTATCTTTCAGACAATCGAAAATTCGTTAAATACTAATTAATCTCTTTAGATAGCTAGGATTAATGTTTTTAACGCAAAAGTAATTTTTTTTTTAGATTTGAAAAAAAAAAAAAAATTGGTTCTGAAAAGGTTAAAGCATTTTGAATAGTGTTTTGCTTCCCTGTCTCGAACAGCATTTCGGAAATGAAAATGGATCCTTCACTACAGTGTTGAATCGATGGAAATCTTCCGTCTGAAACATAAAAAAAATCGTTTCCGGGCGGTTTTAGATTTTGTGCTTGAATAGACTATATTCATATGACATCACATTGGGAATCACGTGGTGTAGAAACAGCAGCAGGTGTAAAATATAGTAATATATTTTTTAAACACAATGGTTTTAAACACAATTATATTTTTAAAACACAAATTCAATGGCTTGGTTATGAATATGATATTCCCATACAAACGAAACTTCATTGTAGCTTTGAATTCAAAAGATGAATATTGTCCATGTGATGTAGGAGGGTAAATTTTGGATCCCCTAGAGGAATTTTACAATGCTGTCTCCGCAGAAATACATTTTTGGAAAGTGTTTGAATTCAATATTGCTTCAGCAAGACTCTTTTCTGCACGTGAAACAAGAAGTGCGCTAAAAGATTGAAAATCACGTCACACAAACTTCTTTTTAAAAAAAAGTTCCCTCCTCGTCCGTATACTTCCTAAGTGATTATTAATTAGTAATACTCCGAAATTATCGGAAAAGATTGCTCTAAGCATCTAAGCTTACATTTTGGATTCCTTACAAGAAAATCCCTTCGGGGGAATTGTCAAGATATCGTGGATAACCACGCGGTCTGCTGCTGAAAATATTTCTAAAAGTTTTTGTATCCACGTAAAAGCAGAAAATGGCCATATTGGAATCTTGTATACTGTTAAAAGTTTGTCTGTGAATATGGTGTAGTTATGTTAATTGTTGTATTTGAACGATTTCTTTGGCCGCAAATTTATAAGAGAAGATATAGTGGGTTGAGTTTATGAAAATCTAAGACAATGCCCACAATCAGTATCGTGTGTAATGCTAAGAAGATAGCTGATTGAAGAAAAAACAATATATCCATGAAACATTTTTCTTTAATGCCAAGAAGACAATGACTTCGTGAGGTAATCCCCTTACACCATGCAAAATCTTTGACTTTACTCTTCGAAGATTAGTAGCGAAATCCTCACGTCATGTAACGTATTGAACCATGCCAGTCCACAGCCCCAAAAAAGAAACCCGTATCCTTGCTCCAAAAAAAATTCAAACATCAAGTGACGTCAATATGGTGATTTCTAACGGCTGAAAATTTTTTTATAGTGATTAACTGAAAATAAGGCATTATAACTTTCCGGTAGTTTATTTATTTATTAATTTATTTATTTTTGTTATTTAGTTTATATATTGACAGATGTTAAATTTATCTTAACCGTTATGCGAAGATTAATAAAATGCAAGACCCACTTAAATTACAAACCGAAATTATTTTAATTAGACTAAAGATATATTTTGGACAAGAAGTAATATTATTATGAAAAAGAGCTTTTTGGATGGGCAAAAAATAACGATATATTAGTATATGAATAGATTTTTAAATTTATCAGGGCACAAATAAATTAACGAAATGTAATTTAGGAACAAACATGATTTTGAGCACATGAACTATTAATATATGATTCTACATCATAGTGAAATTACAGAATCTACGAGTAATCCATTATCTTAAGTCTTATATAAAATTACAGAGATTAAAAAAAAAGAGATTATGTTAAATAACAGAGACATTATTCAATAAATTTGAAATAGACTTTGCAAAATAACATCGTTAAAAATACACAATGAGAAATAAAAACATCAAAACACCGGTGACAAACAAAAACGCGGGTTTTTCTGTTTTTAAAAGATAAATATCCTGTAAAGGATGCTCGTCCCGAAGGGATTAAATGTAAATAGACACTGTTAAAATTTCTGTAAAAACACACACAAAAAAGGCGAGACTCCCTGTAAATTTACACTAGTTCTCAATTAAATGCATTTGATCGAGTTTTTCGGTCATCTTTTTTCAGCATTTCCCTCATATTATATCTAATTCCCTGAAGGAATTTAAATGGAATTTAAAGCATTTAACCCCTTGGGAACGAACGACGCGTATACGTGCCGCAAAAAGGCTTAAAAATCCATGTGTATCCCCACCAGTAAAATTTTACTGAAAAATTTGCCTTATTTAATCGGAGCATTATCTCGATTTAATAAGCCACAAATTTCTGTTTTTTAAAACCTGTGACAAAAAATTAAGAATTTCGTAAAAGACTTCCGTCGCAAAAGGGTTAAAGGTATTTTGATTTTTGTTAAAACTTCTATTTCAAAATGCACACTTTTAAATTATTTTGAAAGGTTAATTAGAAATATTAAAGAACAACATTTCATTTCATTTTTTGTTTAAGCTAGAATAATTTAAAAAGGGAAAAGCATATCCTCGGAGTTAGTAAGGATTCTTATCAACAATAAATTTGCGAATTTTCCTTCACCATATGCCAGAAGCTTGATAACATTAAAAAAAAAGTAGCGCATTTAAAAGATAAATAGTGCGCGACAATTTGAAAAATTCTCTTCAGCATTATTGTTGTAAAAAATGAACTAGATACAATTTTTTTCATTGAAAAAAAATCCAGTAATTTTTTTTTAATTTATTACATAAACTTGTTCAAAAATTAAAATTGATTAAAAAATTATAGGTACTATGCATTGGTCTAAAATAAATTAAAATAAACCTTTAGCGAAATTTTAACGCATACATTTTAAGAGAAATTTTTGAAAATCACAATAGATTTTTTCCCGCTGAATTATAAAATACATACTTTGTACAAAATAACAACAGCTCCTATAGTTTATTCAGTAAGGTGTTCTTCCACAATCAAGAGGTCTCGTGTCCAAATCCCAATACGGCAAAAAACAAATTGTGCAAAACATAAATCATGCATCTGTTCAAATTTACTCGAAAATGTCAAATTTTTTTAGACTCACCGAAGACAGTGATTCATTTATTTTGAAAACTAAACTAAATTAATATCCATAATCAATTTATCAATTAATTTTCAGCAGTGAAATCACGCTTTAAAATCTAGAATATATTTTTTTATACGTGAATTTTCACATTGCTAATTAAGCGTAGAGCCAACTTAGTGAAAAATGTCCAAGCCGGGGATTGAACCTGGAACCTTTGGAATAGCACTCTAAGTGCTCTACCATTTAAGCTACGAGGACGACCTCGTAGCTTAGTTAGCAATGTGAAAATTCACGTATTAAAAAATGTATATATTCTAGATTCTAAATTAATGTCGTTAAAAATAAATTTACAGAGTCTTTGGTAATTTTAACGATGTTATTTACAGAATCTATTCTAAATTTACCGAATACCTTCTCTGTTATTTAACAGAATCTTGTTTTTTTTTTTTTTTTTTTTTTTTTTTTATCTATGTAATTTTACACGACTTAAGATAATGGATTACCCGTAAATTCAATGTAATTTCACAGAAAATGTTTTAACAGTGTATATTACAAAAAAAAATTGAATATTTTTTTATAATATATTCTTCATTACATAAATCTAAAATATTTTGAATCTGCCCTTTCGAATAATTCTGATTATTTTTTTCTTTTTTAAACAGCAATTAACACAGTTTCACAACGTAACAGAATAATCAATTGAAAGTACTCACTTTCGCTTTTATTTTTATTTAATAATATGAGCCTTTAAAGTTTTGATTACGGTGATTAATTAACTTCCTTAATTGCTAATTTGACATCAACATTAAAGGTTCGTTATACGTTTATTACATGATGTAACAATGCTACATTACTTATCAAGATTATCGATTCTTTTATCTTGAATAATGGTATTTTCAACAATACCTAATGACAATGTATGATGTTCATTCTAAAATAGATTGATTATTAAAATTCACAATACTTAATTTCTTGTAGCAGTAATTTAAAGAAAAATATGAGTTATTTATTTAAGAAACTTGTGATAGAAATCTCTCAAAATACTTTATTAACACGAGAGATAGCTAAAATAATTTATTTTTCTACTGGGATAATTGAATAAAGGGAAAGATATACATTAATAAATTGAAATAATGCTCTGAATGAGAAACTTTCAAAGAGCAAACAAATGTTATACTACAGTTATATCGCAACTATATTTTAATAATACGGGTATTTACTTGAACCGGTGGCGATTTTATTAAAGTTTTATAAAAAAGTATGTTATACCAGAATTTTTATTTAAAAATATTTAACTTATTTAATTAGCCTACTTTTATGCCACCCACATGTATAGAAAACATCTACATCAGCATTAAGATCTACACGACTGATCAACTTCGATTGGATGGTTGTATTTGAGATGACCAATTATTAGCTCTAGAGATATAGGCCATAAGAGGAGTGCCATCTGTGGGGGTCTTTCCAAGGAAATCTAACCCGTATTTACGATAGGAAATCCAAGTTTCGAAGAAAACACGTAAAACTCTGAACAATTAGGCCGACGACCGCGATTGGGTTCGAATCAATACCTACCGTCTACCAGTTTTGAGAACAGAACCTCTCAGCCACTGGTGGGGAGGAACTTCAGTTGGAAGTAAACGATGCATTAGGTCTCTCCTAGACAATCCAGATTGCCCAACCTTGGTTCATTTTTTCACATGAACGGTTTTCCGGTTCCAATCAACTATTATAAGTTTGACATGGGTCAAAATGCCCCCTAATGTCGGTTTTAGTGTTAAACAGCACAGCAAATATTTATTTCGAAAATTATTCAAATTCATGATTTCTCTATAGATATTCCCGATTTAATCTGCAACCAGAGTAAAAAGTTCATTCAAAAGTCTTTCGTATGATACCGCATTCATCATTGTTCGTTTTTTATGTGCCTAGAAATAGGAATGTTGAAATCCGACAAAATATACAGTAAAACCTATATAAAGGACATTCCTAAATAGCACATGCTTATTTATTGCACGTTTTAACTTTAGAATAGCGATCATATACTACGCTCTCAAGATTTCCCTTTTTTATGTTATCGACCTAGCAATCCTTATTCATAAAAATATCTCTTTTCTTAAATACATAAACAGTATATTTTCATATAGCAACTTGTTATAGTACTTTTCTTTTGTTTACAGTTGGTTCATCGAGATTTAGCCGCCCGAAACATCTTGCTAGATAAAAAGAAAGTTGCCAAGATTTCAGATTTTGGGTTATCCAGGGATGTTTATAAAGGTGAAGCATACCTAAAGAAAACCAAAGTAAGATAGTGTATTAATTTCAATGAAGTTTTAACTGTTTTCCATACATATTTTTTTTCTATACAGTATATACAGTATATACAGTACAGTATATACAGTATATACAGTATATACAATATATACAGTATATACATATATATTAAAATATAGTAAATATATATATACAGTAATATATATAGTAATATTACTACGTAGAAATATTTATAGTAATATATATAGTAAAATATACATAGTAATGTATAAAGTAAAATATGTATAGTAAAAATACTCATACTTTTTGCTGTACAAATTTAATTAATGTTTATTGATTTGTGTATCGAACAGAAATTTTATTAATTAAATCTGGATCGTTTTTATTCTTTTTAACTCAGTAAGTGTGAGGCCCTTATTTTTCTGAATTTTGGTTCACAAATTGAAAAACTGGGGTTAAAAAAAATTAAATTTGTATTGATTATTCTTATTTCGTAAGGTAAAAATAGATATTCAAACTTAGTCAAATTCTGTTACATCAAAATCCACTAGAACCAAATTTTGTTTTAACAAAATATGTGCAATTTCCCGGCAGTATGAACATTAATGAAATGCAATCTACTATTAAGAAATTTCATTATAAAAAATTCATTTTCATGATTTAATGAAATTTGTTCTGACGGACCTGGAATATGTCAACTATATATTACTCCTATTTTTCTCAATTATAACTTTAAGAAGCATTTAACAGCTATATAGCCAAAAGTTTAAGAGTTTAAATAGTTTATTTTAGCAATAATTACACAGAATTAATTGAAACATTAAGATTTTTCTTAGATTTCTTCAATAGAAACCTTTTTATCTCAGCCATCAAATTTCTCGGTTTAAATGGGCATTTTTCCAACATTAACTTATACAGACATCGCTTTTGTACTTTCACAAAATTTTTAAAATCTTCTTATTATGATTATCATTTTTTTCTGTCATATAATTCTGGATCAAATAAAAATAATAAAAATAAAAACACAATATTTATCCTAGAACTTAGTCAGTTTAAACTTCTAATGTGTACTTTAATACAGGCTTTAATTGATTTTTAAATTTGTTTGTATTTTTCTCAAAAATCAAAAATTGTATTTTTGCTCCTTACACGAGTGACACCCAGTAATGTAGTGGTCACGTTGATAAGATAAAAAGTGGTATCTTCCATGCTGTAGGTCGAGATTTCAATATACGCTTTCAGTCGTGGGATTTAAGTATGGCGTTTTACTTCGATACTTACTCTAAACAAATGATTGCTAAGCTAAATTTTTTATTTTTATTTTCTATTCTTTCTATTTTTCTTTTATAACGTAGCCATATTTTACAGCTATGTCTTATAGGTGAGAATTTTAATATTTTCCATGCAGTGGTAACATTTTCTATGATTTATATTTAACTAATTATATCCTTTAAAAAATAAAATAAAATAAAATAAAAATTTATTAATAAATAAACAACAGCCAGGTTACCAAGCGAGGCATAAAATCGCCATTTTATTGCAGTCGCGCAAATATGGCGCATATATGACAAATGTGCCTAAAATAATATATATAATTGGAAAAAAAGAAAAAAGATTGTAAATAGACAATTTATTAATAAATATACAATAACATCCGGGTTGCCATATCAAGCAAAATAATGACACTTTGGCGTCAGTTAATTACCCAGATGTTTATATGGTATTGGCGTAGAGACAAATCGCACCAATGTAGTGCGTATGAGATATCTGTGCCAAAAAAGTTTTTAAAAGTTGCAGTTAAATTATTTTACAGTATCTATGTATTTGGAAAGACATTTACCCTAAAATTTAAATATTACTCATTTTTGCGGTATTAACTGCTATATATGTATTTAAGTTAAATGTAAAATTTTTTCCTAAAAATGCTCTCACTCATTAAAAGAGAGAGAGAAAAAAAATAGTTCTTGCGAACATCGCTCCGTCTTGTGCTTTTTTTGGTTTAGAATAGCATTGATTGGCGACAAAAGTAGATTGAAACACTCAATTGAAGAAACAACATACAAATAACAATTAGAGACTTAAAAAAAATAATAATAATAATTCTGCGAGCTTC
Organism: Maratus speculifer; assembly: GCA_964019185.1. Taxonomy (NCBI): domain Eukaryota; kingdom Metazoa; phylum Arthropoda; class Arachnida; order Araneae; family Salticidae; genus Maratus; species Maratus speculifer. Next base: position 119,722,134 of record OZ025291.1, read on the forward strand.
TTCTGTAAAACACATAACGGGAAAATTAGATTTAAAAGTATTTTTAGAAAAAGAAAGAAAAAAAATACTTATGTTTATGTTGTAAAATGAAATTTTTGAGATGTTGTTTTCTCTGGCTCGAAAGAAATAAATAGCCAAATATTGTGTCACTTCAAAATTTTCTTTCACATTGAGTTACTTTTTAAATATTATAAATTTTTTTTTTTTTTTTCGTTAAAGATAAATTTTTTTCCTTTCATTATATTATTTTGCATTAAACGGATTTTTTTCTTTTTATCATTATTTATTTTAAATCAATGAATTAACAGGGTTTTTTTTTCGAATTGTTTATATTATCAAAAATAACCAAAAAATACGAAATTTAGTACGAAAAATCAGAGCTATCCCTGTATATTTGTATCATAAACCTCCGCAAAAAAATTTCCTATCGAATGATATAATCTGCAAAAAGATCCATCGGGTAGTTTTTGAAAACACTCGTTTGGAAGTTTCAAAACTTCTGCTTTATAATATACTAGCAGGCTATGCCCGCTGCGCTGGTCAATATTTCAAAATCAACCGTGGATGAAACGAACTGGCGAATTTAAATTTGTATTTTAAATAATTTGGACCTCCATCAGCACCTTGCTCATTGCTGAAAACGGTTTAGACACCATTGTCATATTAAATTATCTTAAACGTTGCGCAAAAACCAGATATTTAGAAGCAACTATTTTAGTTTATTACTAACAGTGCACATTTGGAAGCGAAATGAGACCATTATGCAACAGGATTTAAAATTTTCCCTTATCTGAAGAAATATTAATTATTACAGTCGTTACAATGGTACAACTTCTGAAAAATTTCTTCACAACTTTTCATTATGTGAAGCCAGGAACCCAAAGCTACTCCCACCTAAAAAGTTTATATATATATTCAATTTCGTCCGCGCGATAAAAGGTACAATTATGCAAGAATCATCTTCAAACTCGTCAAGTATATTGAGATGGTTAATATCTCAGAGGGAATTGCAAATGAGCAAAATCGGCCCAAGGGGGTGGTAATTGGGAAGGGTTAAAAAATTTGAATACCATCTTAACATGGCTTTGACAAAACCAACTCTTACAAAACAATGGCAGGAAAAAAAAAATTTTTTTCGTTAAAGCAAGTTTCCAACGATGAAAAAAAAAACACATTAAAATTCTCACTACAACAATTACTTTATTATTGCAAAATTTCCTCCTGAAAAATGAAAACAAAATTATTTGCTCTTTCGTATTTAAGCATTTTTTCTTTAGTTATTTAAAGATAAAATTATGTAAATTTGTATAATTTGGCGAAATTGGTTGACGTGATAATCAAGTAGTAGCCAATTTACACTTTTTATATTTCACAAAAGATTCCTACACAGACATCATATACGCAATAGGTTTAGCACGATTATCTTGCAACTACAATGTGGCAAAATCCTGGTTTTAAAATACCAAAGAAATTTATGTATATTTTATTATTTTCTATCATTTTAAACAGCAATTAACAATAAATAAAAAGTAACTGTAGAACAAAACAACAAATATCATTTCAAAAAAGAAAAAAATGAAAGTAAATAAACAACTATAGCTGGGTTACCATATGAGGCAAATAATGCCATTTTGGCGCCACTGAGATACCTCGATGAGTGTATGATTAAATCCGTGACAAAATTTCCATTTTGAAAAAACTTTAATCGATATTTATACTGCTTTTTCTCTACTTATGTATAAGAAAAAACTTTGACACAGATGTCATGTATGCACCACACTGGCGCAATTTTTTTCTGGCGCCAATTTGGAGAACTTGGTTTTTAATTACCAATTTCATAAATATTTTTTAATTATTTTGTATTATTTGAAAACAAATAATAAATAAAAAAGTTTAATTAATAGCTATAGACCAAAATGATTTATATTATTTTAAAAAACAAAATGAAAGTTAATAAATAGTTTATCAATAAATAAACAACCATAGTCGGTTTACCATGTGTGGCATAAAATCGCTATTTTGTTGCAATCGTACGAATGTGGTGCGTATATGACATCTGCGCCAAAACTTTAAAAAGTTGCAATTAAATTACTTTACAGTTTGGATGAGGAAGACATTTATACTAAAATTTAAACATTCTACGCATTTTTTTTTTTTTTTTTTTTTTTTTTTTTTTTTTTTGCTATAATTTCTATTTATATACTTACAATTAAACATAAAAAAATATCCTAAAAATGCTCTCACATATTTAAAAGAGAGTGAGAGAATTTAGTAATTGTGAACATCGCTCCGGCTTATGCCTTCTTGGTATAAAATCGCATTGTTTGATGAAAAAAGTAAATTCAAACACCCAAATAAACAAATAACATACAATTAACAGATAAAACCAAAATCTGCTATTTTGTCCTGTAAGACACATAATGGTAGAATTAGATTTTAAAAATATTCTTTTAAAAAATAGAAAAAATTTATTTACGTTTTACCTAATAAAATATTTAAAATACATTTTTGTTAGCCTGCGCGAAAGAAAATAACGAGTTTGATTGAAGAAATATTGAAGAGGAAATGGTCAATTAAAAAAGACTTAATTTTATTCAGCGGGAATTTTCACTTCAAAATGTTGATTTTATCTATAGTAATAACGCATAATTGCATAAATTTACTTTGATTTGCAAAATTTTTCCTTCTGTACTACTTGGTTATACCGTTGACCAATTTCGCCAAATTATACAAATCGCCAAACTATTAGCCAGATTACATAGATTAGCATAAATTTTCATTTAAATAACGAAAAACAAATTAGCAGAACATATATAAAAGTAGAAATAAAATGTCGAATTAAAAATCACTTGATGACATAATTAGTATTTATATTATGCTTAATGTCAAGTGAATGTGACATTTACGATCATCCTTATTGACATTTAATCTTGGAATTTGGGGGTAGATTTTTAATCGATGGGGTAATCTTTCCTTCTTCAGTTTTTAAATTTTAAAACTGAAATTTTTCCTGTAAGTGAAATTGACGAAATGGCGCAAGAAAAATTAAATTAACAATGAAAACATTTGCAAAAAGAAATAAAAGAGTTATACTCATATCTATATAATTTACGATTGAACATTAAAAATACTCTAAAAATTATCTTCATTTGAAAAAAAAAAAAAAAAAAAAAAAAAAAAAAAGAAAAAAAGAAACATTATTGCGACCATTAAGAACCTAAGTCAGGCATTAAGTCAGTAGTGCATTTTCGGCTTAAAAACACATTCTTTGGCGACAAAAGCAAGATGAAAATGGTATAGAAACGAATAGTAACTCACAACTTACAGTGTCTTTTACAATCAGATCTGCTTTTTTCTGCTGTAAGTTATATTATACGGAAATTCGATAAAAAAGAGAAAGATAATAATAAAAAGGGAAATAACTATCATTCAAAATTCATTTAATCAATTTCTGAAATTCATGTTTTTATTCTAACACCAGGGATAAGTCGCCAAAAGTTGAACCAATTGTTATATTTCGCGATAATTGATTTTTTAAGCATTACAAATATTTTTTTCATTTTCAAGATAAATATATTTTTATAATATTACGCCTCATTTAAGCGGTCTTTCTTTATTATTATTAATATTATCAGTAGTTATTTTCTGCTATTGTTTGCAAGATATTTGTAACATTTCTAATAGATATAGCCATTTTAATTCTTTTAGCAATTATAATTTTCGCCAAAAACAGCTACTGACAACCCTTTTATCAAAAATAACCGACAAATACGAAATTTACTACGAAAAATCAGAGTTATTCCTGTAAATTTGAATCATAAACCTTCGGGAAAATATTACCTATCGAATGATACAATCGGCAAAAAAATCCATCGGGTAGTTTTTGAAAACACTCGTTTGGAAGTTTAGAACTTCTGCTTTATAATATATATGATATGATGAGAAATGAAACTAAGTAGCCGTTTGTTTAGAGTGAATATCCAAGAAAAACGTCTTATCTGAGATCACATTAAAAGTGTCTATCACGGCTAACAACATAAAAGACCACTTCATCACTTTTTAAATGTCACATGGAGTAGATATTTTTACACAGCGATTGGCACAAAACAATGGATACGCCGTTTTGTACCAAATCATCGTGTAAAGATTATCCACTATGTGTGACGTTTTATAAGTGATGGACTGGCTTTGTATGTCGTTGATTGTGGCTCAACTCCCGGCTGAGCAAGGTTAGATCAACATTTAATCCCGTGAAGGTAGATAAAATGAATATCAAGTTTGCTTGGGAACTAAACACTGAAGTTACCTTGTTATGCTGACAATCTGAGAGGACATATACTTATAGTACCTCAGAGTTCAGGATCAAGAAAACAGAGTTGGGCACTTTAGGTCTTTATCCTGAATCATAAACCAACAGCTTTAGTTTAATTTAGTTTCAATGCGTTGCAAGAAAATGTTTAGAGACTAGTAATTTATTTTGCACGGAGTGTGCAAAATAAAACTATAAACTGGTAAAATATCTACTCTTTCTACCTAATTTTATCAATTTAACGATATAAATTTTATTTGCATTGTTTAGAAGGCATTTTTGAATGTGATGTTTCTTATGATTCCAATTTATAACCTTCTGGTACCAACATGTTTTTCATATGAGCTAATAAAATTAGGTTAAATACATATGTAGTTAACCTACTTTAATGAAAACTAAAAATGAAAAATAAAAATTAGTTTATCTAAATGTAAGGGTATGCATTAGCACTTGTATTAATTTTTTTCTCAAAATATGTAAATATTTTCAAGGTCTTCAGAAATAAAGTATGTATTCCTTTATAATGAAATTAATAATGAAACATAATAGTAAATCTGTAATCAATGAATGATAAATAGTCGAGTTTTAATCTAATAAATCTGAAAAAATAGTGATAATTGACACGTGACATAAAAATCAAAATTTCAAAATTTATGTACTGTAAAACTGACGACATCCCTTAAACTCTTCATTCATTTGTGGTATCACAATTGTTTTGCAAAAAAAGTAAACTATGTGTTATAAATATAAATAGTTCAATTAATTATTTTTGTAACGTTATTATAAATTTGTTTTTAAGCATCCACAAGAAATATACATACATTAAATAAGAAACTTTCGTTAATTTTATCCATATTTTACAAACATTGATAGTTTGAATCAAAATTTTGATACTTTTTTTTAAGATTAATTTCAATCAGAAACTTCGTGTGATGTAAAACTGTATATTTGTAACTATTTTTAAATAGAAATATTACATTTATGCTTTTTAGTTTTTCTCCCTATCGGTTTTGTAAAAAGCTTTTCTTTTAAAATACAGGGTCGTGTTCCAGTAAAGTGGCTAGCTCTAGAATCCTTGGAAGACCAAATATATACAACCAAAAGCGACGTGTAAGTCATCATTTAATAACAATTGATAAATTTCTACATTCAAAATATTACTTTTTATTTATTTATTTATTTATTTTATCTTTCTTTTTATCCAAATAAAAAAGTATTGTTAATAGAAAAGCAAGAATTTGTATTAGCATTATCCAACTTGACTTCCGAAAAAAAGTTCTGTACATGGATAATATGTACATTTGTGAATTAAAAGAATATTGCAAGTACATTAAAAAGAATATTGCAAGTTATGTGGAATTTAAATTTGTAAAAAAAAAATTCTAAGCAAAATAATGTGTATAATATTATTTCGCTTGAATTTAAACTTAAATATAATACTACCGAAAATTTTGCCATCGATAATAACATCACAAGATGAATGAATTAGTTGATTATTTTTATTTTCTTATTCTCTAATTACAATTTCTATAGATTCTAAAAATAGACCTTATTCACGACTAAACAATTTTGAGCACGTACTCATTGGTATTGCTCATAGCTCTCTCACAACAGTGCTGATGATTGTGTTCGCCATGTTTTCTTTGAATTAATCTAGAATGTGGGCAATTTTGGATGGTGTGTGCTTTATATGACGGACAGAAATTTTACTGCTATGCCTTCTTTAAAAAATATGACATATATAATACTAGAAGCTAAATTTCCGTGTCCCACTAATACGGAATACAATCCTTGTATCCGGTATTCCGAACATCATTAAATCCGGTTGATTGCTAGTTCCGAAATTTTATAGATTACAATTTCTATCCTGAGACTTCATGGATTATTAAACGAGCGATTTTATATAGAGATATACCAAACCACATTTTAGGAAATAATTATAAAATTGCTTAAAGATTTCAGGCAGCTATTCTATACTAATATTGTAGCGTAGCAGTTTTAAAAGGGTCATGGTTTGTTTATATTCGATGTTTAATAGATTCTTGCGAAATAAAAAAAATGCATCTTAAGGAATTAATGTATTAATCTACCACAATAATCATCAGGCCGAAGTTAGCAGTTTACATTTGTTTATCTAAAAAACAATGAATATTAACTAATGTCAACAATTATTTTTAAAAAATCGTAAGCTGTATTTAGATACATTTCGTTTTAATCAATATCTTAATAATTCTTAATATTGCTATTTACTATGCTTTTAACTATTAGGTAATGGTGATAAATTATTTAAAAACTTAAATATTGTTCGCTCAATTCAAAAAATGCCTTAGGGACAGGGTTTTTTTTTAAAATCTAGATGGCTATCTAAGTATAGACTTATGATAGTGTAATATATTTATTATTTTGTAGTGAGATATTCCATCATTTTTTATAGATACCGGTGGCTATCTTTAAAAAAGAAAAAAGTTATACCTACATTGACAACTCATTAAGCTCTAATTTATATATTATGAACGAACATAGCTTATACGTTCATTTTCATTTTCTTTCCACTAAAACAAGTGGCGTGAAAGGCCCTTTCCATTTAAATATGTGTTAGCAAAATTATTAATAAAGTATTTGTTACCTTTATAATAGAGTCAAGCTAGTTTTAATAAAACTGACAATTCCACTAGAAAATCATACAGCGATAAAAAAAAGAACTGTGTTATTTTCTATGTTTTTTTATTATTATTGTTATTATTATTATTATTATCATTGATTCCAGACTATAAGCTAAGCATAACAATTTGTTGAGAACATTTTTTTTATCTGTGAAAATTATTCAAATGATACTGAAATAAAGTATTTTAAAGAATAAACATGCAGCTTGAAACATTCCAAAAGTATATATATGTGTCCAGCCTATCCACATTAACATCAAAATGCCCGTAGCTATAGTCATGAACGAGTAATATAGTAGCGTGGGAAACGGGACAGTTAGCGTTATTTTGAAAACGATAGCAATTATGTGAAAGAAGTCAGTTACAAAGTAGTAGAGTACCTTCGATTTAGTAGATGTTGTCTTACACGTAAAACATCCTTTATAAAAGACCAGAAATATAATTTTCTTTTTATATCGAATAAACAACTTATAATGTCAATAATTCCGTGCAAAACTTTGGTACTATAAAGCAGACACACATTTACTAATAAATCTGACAATGTAAGCATGAGTACTTCAGTTCGTTTTAATAAGAAAATCAATTTAAGTAAGCTCAGATTGAATACTATAAAAAAGCATGCAGAATACATTATTTGATGCATAAATTTGATGTTTTTTTATTGAAATAAACTGTCCCCTGCTTACGTTTATTACTTACATTAGTAAATGTGCGTTTGCCTTATAATAGTTTTAATACAAAATCAGTAGTGCATTTTAAAAAAATTTTACGATTTTTTTTTTCATTTAATTTTAAGTAGAAAATTATGAACAACCTTGGCGCTTCACCATTTTAAAATTATTCCTAAAATATGTAACGCAATTTATCGTATACATATTGTTACGAATTTTGTAAATAGTTAGTGTTTGTACTGTAAAATAATGTAAATAATCTTATTAAGCTCCATTCCTTTTCTAATATTAGTTTTTGTTGCATTGTCTCTGTTATCAAGCAAACTTGTCTATTATTTTCAGTGAATGTGTATGGCAGCTTTGCGAAATATTAGAGATATCGCCAAGTTGGCGTCACTTTTGGCAACTAATTTTGGTCGCCAAATTTGGCGATATATCGCCAAGTTGGCGACAAACTTGGCGATTGTTGGCCATGGTAACCCTTCCCTGTTTATGGTAACCCCCCCCCCCTTAGGTCTACTGATACATTGAATGTTGTTCCGTGGTTTTCCGGTTTTTTCTAGAAGGTTGTAGAAACTTCGCCGCATGCTGCGAACCTATATAAGGAGAGCGATACGAGCTGCTGTTGTTATTATTTACCAGTCAGTCATTGAGTGAACAAGGCGTTTGTTAAGCGAGTTTGCTTGAGTTTCATTTATGTTGTTTTGAATGTTATTAAGTGTTGAGACGTTGTATAAAGAGTCTCTGGGATCTAAAGCTGTACTTATACGATAGATTTGAGCAGTTATTTTTGAATATCTAGAAATATTTGTGAGTTTCGAAGACTCTGTTGTTCTGAAGTTCTGTAAATAAATTATTTTCTCCTTTTCTATAAGCAAGAGTTTGAAGTTGTCTAACCATAAGATCAAAAGAACCCTATATACGCTGCAACAATATATATATATATATATATATATATATATATATATATATATATATATATATATATATACAGGGTGATTCCAAATTTTCTTTACAATAAAAGAGGGGTGATAGTACACATCAAGACAAACAATATTAAATAGGAGACCAAGGGTCCAAAACGTTTTCCTAAGGAAATAGCCGCCATTAAAGTTTAGGGACCAAAATTTCAAATAAACATAAAAAACGGAAAAATCGGTCGATTGATTTGCGGTTTTCACTAAAATTATTCTTTATGTCGGCATTTTCTTGAAATTAAATTATAAAGATAAATTTCAAAAAATGCCGATAGAAGGCGCTTTAAACTTTGGAGTAACGAACAACTATTTTTTGCCGGTATTTTTTGCATCTCATTAAATGTTTTCGTAAGCTTAGACTCAAACTTAAATTTTGAGCTAAAAATCTGTAGTTGGGAGTGGTTAAGTAACACAAACTGAGCTGTGTTCAGAGGGTTCAAATTTCAAATGATTATAAAAAACGGAAAAATTGGTCGATTGATTTGCGGTTTTCACTAAAACTATTCTTTATTTAGGTATTTTCGTGAAAATAAATTATAGAGATAAATTTCAAAAAATGCCGATAGAGGGCGCTTTAGACTTTAGAGTAACGAAACACTCCTTTTTGGCGTTATTTTTTGTATCTTATTAAATGCTTTCGTAATCTTAGACTTGAACTTAAATTTTTAGCTCAAAATATGAATAGCTGGGAGTCGTTACGTAGACAAACTTAGCTGTATTCAGAGGGTTCAAATTTCAAATAATTGTAAAAAACGGAAAAATTGGAGGATTCGTTTGCGGTTTTTGCTAAAACTAATTTTTAAATCAGCAGTTTTCTTGATCAATCAGTGTTTTCTTGAAAATAATTCTTAAAGATAAATTTCAAAAAATGCCGATAGAGGGCGCCTTAGACTTTGGAGTAGCGTACAACTATTTTTAACTGTTATTTTTTTAATCTCATTAAATGCTTTCAAATGCATAGACTTAAATTTTGGGCTGAAATTGTGAATCGTTAGGAGTGTTTAAGTAGCGAAAAAATGAATTGTGTTCGAGGAGGAAAGAGGGTTAAATTTCAACTCCTGAACATACTTCAGTTTGCGCTTCTTAACTCCTCATAACGATTCAGGATTTGACTCAAAATTTAAGTTTAAATCTAAGCTTCCGAGAACATTTAAATTGCTTTTGCAAGCATTTCATTAGAACCAAAAAATAATGGTTAAAATGAATTGTTGGTTACTCTGAAGTTTAAGGCGCCCTCTGACGGAATTTTTTGAGATTTATCTTTAAAAATTATTTTCAAGAAGATACTGACTTGAAGAATAGTTTTATTTTAAACTGCAAACGAATCGACCAATTTTTTCATTTTCTATAATTACTTTAAATTTGAACCTCCCCCTCCCCCTTGAACACAGTTCAGTTTGTGCTGCTTAACCACCCCCTACTATTCAGATTTCGAGCTCAAAATTTAAGTTTAAGTATAAGCTTCCGAAATCATTTAAAGAGATGCAAACAATTCGGCAAAAAATAGTTGTTCGTTACTCCAAAGTCTAAAGCGCCCTCTATCGGCATTTTTTGAAATTTATCTTTATAATTTATTTTCACGAAAATACCTAAATAAAGAATAGTTTTAGTGAAAACCGCAAATCAATCGACCAATTTTTCCGTTTTTTATAATCATTTGAAATTTGAACCCTCTGAACACAGCTCAGTTTGTGTTACTTAACCACTCCCAACTACAGATTTTGAGCTCAAAATTTAAGTTTAAATCTAAGCTTACGAAAACATTTAATGAGATGCAAAACATACCGGCAAAAAATAGTTGTTCGTTACTCCAAAGTCTAAAGCTCCCTCTATCGGCATTTTTTAAAATTTATCTTTATGATTTAATTTCAAGAAAATGCCGACATAAAGAATAATTTTAGTGAAAACCGCAAATGAATCGATCGATTTTTTCGTTTTTTATGTTTATTTGAAAATTTGGTCCCTAAACTTTAATGCCGGCTATCTTTTTAAGAAAACGTTTTGGACCCTTGGTCTCCTATTTAATATTGTTTGTCTTGATGTGTACTATCACCCCTCTTTTATTGTAAAAAAATTTTGGAATCACCCTGTATATATATTTGTGTGTGTGTATATATATATTTAAATGACTTCTAAGTATATTTGAATTTTTTTAAATGACAGGTAATTACCGCCACCAAAAACAGAGCTCTTTGTTATGATGAATCAGGTGGAAATCGAATTGAGAAATGTTCACAAATTGTTTAATTAAATTTTAATAACATGATATGTCTTACATTTGTATAATGGAGTCCCTCTTTCTTTTCTATATTTTAGTTTAATTCAATTTATAGATTCAGTTAAATAAAACAAAAAAGGAATAAAATGATTGCTTGATTTTTATTGAATAAAATATTATTTCAATATTTAGATTTATCATTACAAGGCAGAAAAGAAGTACTTTTAAACATATAACTGCAAATCTTATAGCATGCATGTATGCAGAGTATTTAAGTAAATCAGACTCAAGTTAAACGCACTGCATATTACAAAATTTTATAAAAATAAGAATTGATAAAGGTTTCGGTGATATTTCGTTATTTGTTACCATAGCAACGACATTGCCTTTTCAAAATAACATTTCCGATTTTCAAGGTTAAAATGAACTGATAGCGCCCCGGCAAAGTACAACGAAGCAAATTATATATTATTTTCAGAAAATTTGACATCTTGCGTGCAAAAAACATTTTCATTTAAGAAAACCTTTGTTGTTAATGCCTTTAATAAATTCTGCCATCAAAACATTTACAAAATATAATATTTTGTGTAAATATTGATCCTTCAGATGGAAAGTGAACTAAAAAAGATCAATAGTATTTTTAAATTTGTATGAATTTATTTTAAGTTTGAATATATACAGGATATTGAAAAAAAAATTTAACATTTTTAGAAAACATAATTTTATGTAACAGATTGTGGAAGTTAAAATAATTGAAAAGTCTCTATAAAGTATTGATATTATTGGCATCTGCTTTATTAAAATTCAAGCAGAAACTGATGCTGTATAATATATTATGTGACATTTTGAAAGATCCACAGTATAAAGACTTCACATCTGATGCAGATTTTTTTTTAATATTATGAAAAGAAATTGATGCCTTCCATAACCATGCATTTTTTTTCTTTATTAATTAAATAATCTTTAGGAGTACAAAGGGAGACCGAGATGTTAAATGCAATTTTTTGTTCTTTATTTTAAAAAGTATTTTAGAAAAAAAAAATTGCATGTTGCATATAGGTTCTTTGTGCATTAATATAAATGTAAACAGATTTTTCACTTTTTTTAAAATGAAATTTATGCAAATTTTCTGCTTTCTTCGAGAAAAAAGCTGTAATCTTTAATTAATTTTGTCTATCAAACTATATAGTTTGGTATTTTTAATATATTTTTTAATAAGACAAAGTTTTCTGAAAACTAGAGGATAATATTTCATCTTATTACTTTCAATATGACTTTTTCATGAAAATGATAATAATATTTCTGAAAAGAAAAATAGGTTGGTAGATAATTTCTTTAAATTTTTTGCGGCGAACTTTATAATAACGCAAGCAAAAAAATAGAGAAAAAGAGTTAAAAAAAAAGTTTTTAAAAATGCAACGTAAAAATGCAAATTAATAATTAATTTTAAACTACCTACATAAAAAAATACATAATTAGAATAAAATTTCTATACATGTGTTAAAAAAGTAAAAGTTAAACTATAAAATAACAAGAAAAATATCATGCGCCAAGCATAGCTTATGAAGCATTTTCCAAAAAAATCTAATTAATGTAACAAAATTTCACCGTTTAAAAAATTAAAATATTGCGTCTCATTTCACCGTATGGAAATGTGTAACACATTTCAAAACCGAATTTTAGCTGTTCTTACCTACATTTGGAAAATTATCCAAATTCTTTAGCAGGCCTGGACATAATATAGAGATTTTTATCTGTTAACGACATACATTCCAAAATTTCCCCCAATAAGGAGAATTGTATACGAATACTTTTGTGCAGCCCTGTATGGAATTTATATATAAAGAGTAATGTTTAAAAAACTAATTAAATTCAAAAATGCATACCGAATTATAACACGTATTCTCCAGCATTTATTACGCAAAGACAGTACTATAACCGATTTCTTTTGTGTTTCCCCGTTAATTAATAAAATTGATATGAATGCTCCGTTTTGTTCGTGATCGTAGTAAAATTCAGTGATTTATATCAATTTTAATACAATTGATATAGCTTAATGTCATTCAAATGGCGTAATGTCGTTAAAATACTCTCCAAACGATTTTTCCTCATGTACTATAATGTAATCGGATTATTTTGAGTGTCCCTGTAAATGAACCATTAGTCATACATATTTCACATGCAATACCAAACATGCTTTAGTGATCCTAAATAAACTTTATAATTTGCATGGAAATCCTAGTATATTAACAACCGAATATGTTTATAAATCGGATTATTTTTCAACTTTTTTGGTTTGGTTTGGTTTATTTTTGTCGTCCGATTATCTACACTAGGGATATAGGACTTGGTCAAGTGCCCTTCGTGGGGGTCTTTCTAAGGGAACCTAACCCGTATTTACGCAAGGTTCGAAGAAAACCACGAAAACTCCGAACGGTTAGGCCGACAGCCGCGATTGGGTTCGAACCTAGCACCTGCCGTCTACCAGTTGAGAGGTCCGAACCTCTCGGCCACTGGTGGGGCTTCAATTTTTTTTTTTTTTGGAAAGTGAAAGAAATCTTCATAAAAGTTAGTATTGATTAATACAAGAGAAATTGCCATTTCTATTTTTGAGAAGTTCATTAAAAATCATGATCAATCTTAAATGACAGCAGTTACGAACCACGAGGTGGGGCAACTGGGCGTGATTTTACAACGTGACTCTAGATATTCTGGCAATTCAGCTTCTAAAAGCCAATGTTTATTTGAATTAAAGTTGAAACCTTTGAAATTGTGTTCAGCTAGGTTACCAAAAAGAAAATTTCAAAATTAAATTTTAATATCTAAAGATAAAATAAATTCGTATTTCATCTTTTTTTCTTCATGGGTCCAGTTGGCCCATAAAAATGGAGAAAATGTGTCAGATAGTTCTGTGTTCCACACGCGTTTGTATTTTCACTGTATTTTGTCGTTACAAGAAGAAAGTATTGTATTTGTGAAAATTTTAGAAATCTGGTTTTTGACAGATTTACACGTTTTAGGAGTCAGAGATTCCGAAAAACATGTTTTTACAAAATGTCTGTCTGTGAGTCTGTCTGTCTGTCTGTCTGTGTGCGATATAAATTTTGTGGGATCTCTATCTGAAGAACTAATACACAGAATTCAATAAAAATTTATTTTCTTTTAGTCCCTTATACAAATTGATGTTGATTAGTTTTTGGCGTAAATCGATCGAAAGATGGCGCTGCTATGCTGACATTTTTACGATTTCGAAATCGCCCTAAATCAAGAACGGCAATATGAATTTTCCCGAAATTTCGGACTGTGAATCATTGACATGAATGGATGCTGTTTACATTTTGGTGCGAATCGATCGATAAATGGTGCTGCTATGCTATCTTTTTCACGATTTCTGCAACAGCCCTATCTTAAGAAGTAACACACCGATTTTCACCAAACTTTAGATTCTATTAGTCCTTGATATAAAAGGATGCTGTGTATAGTTTAGTGTAAATCACTCAACAGGTACGCTTTTATGCTGACTTTTCACGATTTCCGCAAAAGCTCTATCACAAGAACTAATGCGCGGATTTTCACGAAACTTCAGATTTAGTTAGTCTTTGAGAAGAATAGATGCAGTTTGCATTTTGGTGTAAATAGCTCTACAGGTGGCACTGCTATGCTGTCTTTTACACGATTTCTGTAATAGTTCTATCCCAAGAATTAATGCACGGATTATCATTGAACTACGGATTTAGTTAATCCCTCATATCAAGTGATTCTGTTTACGTTATGGTATCAATCGCTCAATAGATGGCGCTTCAATGCAGAAATTTTTCCGATTTCCTCAATAGCTCATTCTCAAGAACTAATGTTTAATCTCAAGGACTAATTTTTATCAAATTTCATATTCAGGTCCTTGATAAATATTATTGCTGATTATATTTTGCTGAAAATCACACAACAGCTGGAGTTTTTTCTATGCATTTTTTCCGAAATTTGCAATAGTCCTATTTCAAGAACTAAAGCACGGAATTTCATACAGTTAGCATCCTCACGATGGGCATTTAATTTTGGTAGTGCGATAGTGATTTTTGAAATTATTATCATTCATGAGAAAACAGAAAGTTTTGGGATCGCCACATCTGACTAGCTATATAGTATGGGGTATTAAATCCTATTTGAAAAGGTGTAAGTTACTTACAAAAATTTAAAACAGGCAGATTATGAAAATTATATATCAACTAAAGAGGCTTGTAAAGGAAACCTTTGCTGGCAAGATATCTAAAAAAGCATCAAATGGGAAATTATTAGATTTATTTATACAAAAATCATAAAAATTAAATAAGTACTTTAATATAAGTACTAAGCGTAAAAGTTACATAGGTATTTATATGGTTATAAATATAAGGGTTAAAGAAATTAAATTTCCACTATTCAAAGGGCCTTAAAGCCCGCTTTACTTGTCCGAAAGGAAAGATATTTGGAAAACAGACACTTCGGAGGACGGTGGTAAGGATTTTCATAGTAAAAAAGTAGTTCAAAAATTCACCACGAGATGACGTTACGAGTTATCGAAAGAGTGAGAAAACAAAATGAGATCCCGAAACACTGAAGAACCAGTGGACCTACACAAAAGGAACAAAATAAGGACAACAACATAATTACAATATTGCACATGCAATTTATTAAAAAAAAAAAAACTTTCTAAATAACATTATCAAGTATGCAAATCAATGCTTTGAAACCTGTTCAATATGAGAATCATCATGTTCGACAAGGCAAACCATTCTGAAAATTGTACGTAAAATGTTCGCCTCAACAATTGTTGGACTCGAATTGCGATGTGCGGTGGGGCTTTTTTTTGCATAAATATGATTTCGGAAGATTAGGAATGACGTAAGTCTGTAATATGTCAGGATACAGTTGTACATTAACAGAACAAATCTGGTAAGTCCTTGAGAGGTCACTTCTTCAACAAAATTATGGTCCAATAATGAATGCAGCAGTGGCTTCTCACCATATGGTCACTTACATATCATGCAAGAATTTGGCGTACACCTCGTGGTGGTTTTCACTCGTTCAAATGCGACAATTATGGGTATTACCCGCCGAACAACTATGGAATATGATGGAACATACGAACAATACGATACAAGTGGCCTTCGTCCGTCCAAAGAATTTCCTGTGACCAGGAATCATCAACCGCCATTCTCGCAGAGAAATTGTAGCACGAATGTTTTGCGAGTGTCCAGGTCGTGTTTTTGCGATTGCTGAACTTCCTCAATCTTACATGGATAGAAGTTCAGAATTCTACGCATGATATGTCGGACTATGGGATAGGGCATATCAAGGGTATGTGAAATAATCGGTACACTTTCAGAGCCGTGATGCAATTCAGTGCTGGTTTCCTTTCCACGACTATTACTATAGTAATATTCTCTACACTGTAAAAACAAAGGAGCAATATTACATTTAAATCGGGGTTATGAATTGCTGAATAAACATTAAATCTACACTATTTTCGGTAGTAGCTCCGTAAAAAATGTAAGAATAATCTTGGAATGGTGGTATTTTATTCTTTAGTCGCAATTATTGACCGGTAACACCAAATTCAGAGTCATATAATCATCTTTCTGTTTTGATTTCATATGTTTGCAGACGACACGCCGCCATTTTACTTCGCATTTAATCCTTCTTTCTAACTTTCGGCTAGCAGGTGGAAAAAGTAAACAAATGGTAAGCAATATTAATATTATTCTTTGTAGATGTAAGATTTAAGACTAAATAATGTTTGCATGTGGGTTTTTTTTTTTTTTTTTTTAAATTAGATAATGCGTTTTAATAATGTGTTAGTGCACTGCCATTTTAAGAACAATGGCGACATGTTCGAATTTAACGGGAAGAATGCCTTTAGTATAACAGTTGTAATCAACTTTTTTTTATATACAGCTTTGTTTATTTGATATCTGGAATAGTTAAGCTTTTTTTATATTATGCATTAAATTGTATAATTGTGAGGTAATTTAATATCATATGTAGCTTATTTTTATTATTTTCTTAAGAAAACTAGAAACTCCGAATTAAACTTATAGTGATAGTTGCGAGTAATTATACTTTTCGTTACAAAAATATTTTATATCGTATGACTATAGCGTTTGCCCGAACTTTAACAAAAAATATTTTCATAAAAACTTCGTTATTATAATGTTTTTTTAATTTACTGAACGCATTATTGACCTATGAAAAAGATATTTTTAAGCATGCAAATAAAGGAAATTTTAGTTCGTTTCATTAAAGTTAATTCATTCAAGTTTAGTTCATATTTCTTTGCTGTAATATGCTTAAAATGAATGTTATAATAAATTTCCTCCATTAAAAGGAAGTTTCGCTGCCTCTTTGCGTCAAACTATTTATTTTAAATTATGACTGTATTAAATTAAAAATGTAATCTCTAAATTATTTTTTATTTTGCTGTTAAAGTCATGTAAATATTATGAAATTTCCTTTTTTACCATTTAGTGTACTTTAATAAATTGTAGCAAAATAAAAAATAATTTAAAGATTACATTCCAAATGTAATACAGCCATAATTTAAAATAAATAGCTTCACGCAAAGAGGTTGCTAAACTTTCCTTTAATTGAGACAATTTATTATAAAGTACATTTTAAACATATTACTTACTTTACGCCAAACATGGTGGCAACTAAGTTGCCACTAAAAATGCTGTTTATTTATACCATTTGATAGTTGGTGACTCATTACACCAATTTACTAGTGGTATTTCATTACACCCCTTGGGGTGGCAAACTTAGTTGCCACCCTTTTTGGTGTAAAGTAAGGGAGTTTTTTTTACAGTATACGACGGCAGTGGAACCCTTTTTTTTTTCTTCTTCCCGGCAAGATGCCTAGCTGTCCTGTTCCTTCCAATTGCACCATCACGTCTCTGAGAGCACGCTCCGACATCGGTTGACGTTGTTGTTTCTTGAGCCTTCGGAACCCTCTTACAGCTACCGCTGCATTCTCACAGTTATGGTAGTACAGTTTCACTAACAATGCTCTCTCCGGCAACGTCGACATTGTCAACGTCGTCATTTTATTGTGGAACGAACAACTTATTAAATTTAATTTGCATGACATTTTCATATTTTTGTGTAATGTGCTGCCTCGCTGCGCCATCTGCTGGTCAATTGTTTTTCCAGAAATCTTGAAAGCATTCTCCAAAGTGTCTGTTTTCTAAATATTTTATACTTCGTACTAGCAGAATGGCCTCCAGGGTTCTTTGAGTAGCGGAAGTTCAATTTCTCTAACCCTGTATACAAATATAAACGAATAAGATAAATTTATGACCAAACAGGTACATAAGTTCTTAAGTATCTCGTTCTATTTTTTATTAACCTCAGTGAAAGTTCAATAACTTCATTTAATATGAAGAGAATGCAACTATAGTTTTTAATATCGAACAGAAATATTTTTATCGGTTTTGACAATTTTCTATTTATGTCACTTTGCCTTATGTATCTCGTTTCATCTGTATTCTAAAATTCCAAAGTATGGCAATCTCACTTAAGAAATTTGTTTTGATACCTACCAGCATGCTTATTAAGATTTCAATAAGATGTCAAATAATTTTCTTTATTGGAAATAAAAAAAAAACGAAAAAATCAATTCCCGTATTAAAGAAACTATAAAAAATGTTTTAGAACTTTTGGGGTAACTGGATCCCACACGATTTATTTACCCCTGATACATGTCCCAGTTACCAAATTCTTGAAATATTTATGGGGTAATTAGAACACTGGCCTTACATTTAAAGCATGATGTAAATATGTATAGATATCTGATAATATTAACATATTTATGTGCCTAATCTTTATAAATATAGTTTGTTAATAAAAGTAATTTACCACATTTTAACAAAAAGCCGAGGAAATTCAACCAAATCCACGTTTGAGATTTGGGAGATTGCTTTGAGGCCTATAGCAATAGCTATGGCTTTTGCCTCGAATGATCCATTGCACACAGAAACAAAGATAGTTCAAAACTATTTTTATTTCACATATCCATTGCATATTTATTCGCTACAAAAAGACAACACACCATCCATGTCTGATCCGGATTCGAATCAGCACCCCTCAGCGTGTCATCAGCTGCCGCTACTGATTCACGCCACTTGGGCGACCAAATCGACGTTGTTTGTAAAAAAACAAACCTAAATTTTCAAAAACGTATTACAACAGAAACAGAGTTATAACTGAATGACACACGTTGTTTTAAGAAATAGAGATCGAGGTGCAATGTTGACAAAAACTTAAACGACATGCATCAACGTTTTTTTTTTTTTTTATACATATAATAGCCTATGACTCAGTTACCTCGTGGATCCAATTACCCTAGCATATCTCAATTAATTTTATCTGCTGAAAAATTATAAAGAAAACAGTATGTTTCATACTTAAAAGAAAAAATCGTGAAAAACTATCAATAAACATTTTTTTCTTCTGGAAAAAAAGTATTTTATGAAACTACTTTCATATACAGAGTGGTTTGGTGTTAAATTTTAAAAAGTTTCAAATTAAAAAAAGCTCTTTTGGAAAAGATAAATAATATAAAAAAATTACATTAGTTTTTAAATTATACCTATTTTTTACAATAAATCATTCACAAGTATGTTTTACGTAGTAAAAGAATGTACAACTTTATGATTGTTCCATTTTTAAACTTCTATTACTTATTACTGATCGTACGTATGTTTTATGAGAAAGTTCCCTTTCTCCGTTGGACACATTATACAAAACTAGGTAATGCCGGTCAAGATTTGACCATAAATAACTTGAATGTTTCATCAGAAAAATTCTTGAATTTTTAATTAGTTGCTTTTAAATTTGTCTATTCAAATTGTGATGAATTACTATATTACATAAATGAATTCTTTTTTTTTTTAAGACGATAGATGGTCTAATCTATTCGATGAAGTAAAGTAGTTTTAAGTTTATAATTTACTACAAATTATGTTTGTATTTTATCAGAAATTTAATTAAAACTACTTTGTAAGGTATTTATTTTTGCTTATTATGGCCTATTCTCTCCCCCCCCCCCTCTCAAATAACAATATTTTCGCGACCATTCAAAGCTGCCGTGACTTTTATTTTTATCTGTCTCATTCTCTAAAATCCTAAATTTGAAATTAGATGCATCTAACTATTTATAATATATTTTTTTATTACTTGAATTTCCTTATACATTTTTATACATCTTTTCAAATATTAAATCAGGAGATGCTTCAATGTAATTTATTTTATAGGTGTTATACTAACGTTTTTATTTCTTTCCTTTTTTTATGAATGAAAAACTTTTCTTTCTTACAGACATTTATATTCTTGATAATGGTAGAAAAGATGTAACGAAAATTGTAGATGAGTTCAATTTACTTAATTGATAATTGCATGTAAAATATTTTAGGTTAAATTTTTTAAATATAAAATAATTATTTTTTCAAGATATTATTCAGTGTTAAATTTTGTTCAATTATAAAGCATTCAAATAATAATAATCCTAAAAATTTTCTTACTAACAAAATATGTTATTATTGAAATGAATTATCGAAGAAAATTTTACACAAATAATTTTGCTGGGTTTGGATTCGAACCTGCATCCTCTACAAAAACTCAAAGTTTAAAACAGTTGCGTTACCCCACTACGCTACCAGGAACACGCTGAGTAATCTTCTGTAATGGAGAAGTTCTAGAATCAGTTGACGCATGCCCAATTGTCTGGAATTTGGATTTTGATTTTACAGAAACTGTTTTGTGTTTTAATGTTTATGATTTCTTTATATATATATATATGTTGATATCAGCTACAACTTAAAATGCTAACATTTCAAATCTTTGTGTGTGACAGAAATTTATAAGAAGGATTACCAGTCGTAACTTTTAGCCACTCAGATCATTGAATTTATCTTCTATGTGTAATACGACACCTTAAGAAAAAAACCATATTTTTGAATTGTTAATAACACTGAAAGAGATAAATAATAACTTTGTGATAAAAAGAAGAGCTTGTTTACAACAAGATCGAATAAATTCTATTTGAGATGCGGGCGCATTTAAAATTAAACTTCTAGCTATGAAGTGATAGTTCAACTGAGCGAGGATCTCTACGCATGTGCAGCTCGTCACTCCAAAGGCAGACTTGTATTTATGTACTACGCATGGCATACGTGAAATTTTAATTGAAAATTGTGGCTAATTAATAAAATTTTTGAATAAACAAATGTACGATAACAAATCTGTGGCCAAATACTTTTCGTTTAAAAAAAGAATGGTGTGATTTGATGCAGTAGTTTACTCTCACGGACTGTCGAAAGAAATGCTTAGCGTTTAAAATATATAGATGCTCTGTGTATCCACGATGAAACCACGAAATTAAAATCACCATTTCGAAATCGACGAAACGACTCTATAATAGTCCTAAGAGCGAAAGCACGATCTAAATAAACGTCTTGAATTTTTTATGTAGCAAGTCAAACACGTACTCATTTTTTAAACACCTGCAACATGCCATGACGAAAATGCCACATTTATTTTTCAGTTTTAAATATTAATCTTGCAAACAAATTAATTTGCATTTTTTTAAGTTATATTCTCCCAAGGCATATGTAGATAAATGTCAATTAATAATATGGTTATGTGTATATATATATATATATATGTATATAAGAATCAACACATTCAAAGTTGCAAGTTTCTACTATGAAATAGTGCACGAATTATTGCAATCACCCAATATTTTTTTCAAAAGAAAATTAAAATAGTTTTTTTTCGAAATTGTTTAATTTTTTCAATTATTAATTACTTAAACTTTTTTGCAGAATCAGTAACTTATCCTGGCTGATCTTGAGAATATCACACATTGTGTACGTGAAGCTAGTAGGTCCGTTTATTAACACATTGAGTGCCAAATCTATTTTGTATGGCTTTCCGTTTGGGCCGCGAAATAACATTCACGTTACACAATCCCAATACTGTCAGTCACCGGCTACTGACGCGACCTAAATGGAACGTTCAGTGTCAGTCACAAGTGGCTGACATGGCACATAACGTGTTAAAGAATGCTTTAAAATCCTTAAGGCCCCACAATAGTCTCAGAAAAAGACCCGGATGATAACGTAAAGTCCATGGGATGGTTCTTTTCATATATCTCGCTCAAATTTTAATATTTTTGCATAGAATAGCTGGGGACGATCCACAACTGATTAGTTTTTACTTTTTTGATTTTGCTTATATATTTTTTATGTTATGATAATTTCAATTCCAGAACCAATTTAAACCGGTTTTGAAATTTCTAGATTTTTTTTTTTTTTTTTTTTTTTTTGGAACCCAAAATTGAAAAAGTAAAAACTAGTCCGGTTGTGTGTTGTCCTCAGCTATCCCTAGGGAAAAAAATATGTAAAAATATAAAAATTTGAGTGAGATATTTGAAAAGAACGCTCTCATAGACTTTACATTATCATCCGGGTCTTTTTCAGTGACAAAGTGTGGGGCCTTAAGACTCAACACTAGTCACAGAAAAAGACCGGATGATAATGTTAAATCTATGCGGCATTCTTTTCAATATATCGCTAAAACTTTAATTTTTTCCTTTTTTTTTTCTTTTTTTTTTTTTTTTTTTTTTTTTTTCATAGGATAGCTGAACAGAATTTACAACTGGACTAATTTTTTATTTTTCGATTTTGGTTACATAATTCTTATATTATTATAGCTTTAATTTCAGAGCCAGTTCTAACCTGTTTCAAAAAGTTAAAGTAATTTTTTAAAAAGTTAAACCAAAATTTGAAAAGTAAAAACTAGGCCGGTTGTAGATCGTCTTCAGCTATCCTATGCAAACAAAATCATGCACAAATATTAAAATATGAGCGAGATATTTGAAAAGAATGCTCCCATAGATTAAACATTATCATCCTGGTCTTTTTCAGTGACTAGTGTGGAGCCTTAAGGCTGTTCTGAACTCCTTTGTTCATTCGGCGAAAAACATTTTAACACATTTACAAACTTATTGTTTATCGGAAAGATATAAAATTGCAAAGCCTGACCATAGAAGCAATTTGAAATCTATTCCACTTTTCCATTTTTTTTTCTTTTTTTAACCAATAAATTACGTGTTGAGCTTTTTTGGCCATGTGAGAACATCTTTTCCACCCCAGTTAGACTTATTTTTCTTCTCTCTCGCCGTAAAATTTATTCAAAAAGCCTACTCTGACAACATTTTCTGAAAAATCGATTGTGTTTGCAGGACCAAAATGGGAATATGAATGCCATTAATTAGTTTTTGAACAACAGTACTTGCTAACTTGCTAGATTCATACATTTCCAAGCAAAACTAAATTAAAACTTATATCATAAAGTTGCACTTTTGTATTTGAGATCAAGTGTGCTATAAATCGCTTTTCGTATGTTTATAAATTTTAATAATACACTGTTTTAAAGAAAAAAAATGAAACTGTATTTTAACTTAAAATGTTAATTATTACTCAAAAGCTAATCTTTTTTCTCTGAAGATATTATTTTTTAGTTTGATAAAATTTAGCGGTGTCAAGTTGTTGATGACGTAAAGTCAAAGGTCAAATGTAAAAATATTTTGCTAATTAATTTTTAATAATCTCCGTTAATATTTTAAGAAGATATTTACTGACGGTTTCTATTGTTTTGCTACCGAAATAAAATATCTTATTAGATTACGGAAACATTTTTAAACAAAATGGCTAAAAAGACTTTTTGGAAAATTTTGAAATTGCTTTCTTTAAAATAAATAACATCATCTTATAATTTAAAAACAAGTCTAGACGTAATAGGAATCAGGGAAAGTGTAACAAGGAGGGGGGGGATTTTGAGAAATAAAAGAATGAAAAAGAAATGTATTTTGAAACAGTTTACTGTAATAAAAGACAAATTCTAATGTACATAAAAATGTGTTTTCCTAAACTCAAAAAGTTGTTTCAAAGATAAATAATGATAATATTTTAAATTTTGGAATTTATATTCCACATTATTGACCTTTCAAACGTATATTTTTATTAGAATATAAACAAATCAGAAATTGTAGAGCAAACGTCGAAAATGAGGTGCGTTCTTCCTGTAGCTAGTTTGATAAATATTAAAATCTCGGTGTAATTTCTGCAGCAATCTTATTCAGAGGTGCTTTAATGCAAAATTTATTTCGATTTTATCGTGTAATAAATGAGGTAATACAGAAATAGTATGACTTCATTTGAAACAGGCTATAATCAACATTGAAACCTGGAGTCATTACCTATGATAGGATACCATAAAATTAATTATGTATGATAGGATTTAGTAGGGTAATTAACATGGTAACCAATAATCATTACCTATCGTGGGATATCATTGAATTAAGTACGTATGACATACGATGTAAAACAATAGGTAAAACTTTTAAGTTTTGATTCTGTTTTCATAAAATGGAAATTACTCAACAAAATTCTGAAACCATTGTATATATTAAATTTCAAATCATTCGGCCTGGTAGTTTTTGCGCTATTATATGCGGACAGATGGACAGATAATCACTTACAGCCGCCGTCTGGATAATGACAATAACTAAATGTGCTTCGCATTTATATAACTACGATCGCACCTAAAAATATAATTAAGCATCACAAATTTACTAAATGTGTCAAAGAATTTTAAGCATGCAAAATCCTATTTTCAAATCATGCATTTTAAATATTTTCAGTTTTTAGATTTCTTTTGTTGAAGTTATCTACTTTGTTTCGTACATCTTTTCTTCCATCAGAGTGGTTGATATTATTGCCGAGAAGGCATTGATATATATATATATATATATATATATATATATATACTTTTATAAATATAACCAAAGTAATTCAGATATTACCATACAATAAACCAATGAAACCAGTATTTTTACAATCATCTTATTAAAATCATTTGATTACCAAAATTATGAAAGGTAAATGGATAAATGGACAGTAGACGGCTTTTTTATTAAATTACTCATCAGGGGTGCATGATTTTAAAAGAAATCAAAGACATCCAATCAGTTTCTGTTATAGGTCGTGCTAAAAGCTAAGAAATTCGACCCACAATGCACCCGACTGGTCGGACTTTATTTACTGTTACAAATTAGGAAAAAAGATATTCATGGAAGGAAAAGCTATTAAATAATAACAATAATAAAATATTTATTAAAAATGTATATATATACTAAAATACTTACCAAACCTATATCTAGAATGATCTATAGTTCAAGTGAATTATTTCAGTTAAGAGCTAAAGTAGATTTAAATTACATGTGACTCTGTAACAGGTTAGGTCACAGTTATAATAAGTAATGTAGATAATAAAATTAAAATTATAACAATAATTATATTAAAAATTAGAAGATCATATATTATATTATAATATTCGTTCTACATTTAGAAAAAATAATTGCTACTGTTAAAGGTATTATATTTTTGAACAATTATTAATATTACTGTATTAATTTTTTAACTAAAAAAATAAAATTTTACTACTACTTCAAATACACACAAAAAAATGTTTTAGTGCTGTTATCTATTAGAATAATATATTCACTATTTTTATACTGATGATGCTGCCATCTATTTTTGAATAAGAGAAATATTATTTGAATAAAATAAATATTATTGAAAAGCTAAGAGTTTTCCAAGAATAATTTCTATTCCAATATTTTACAAATAATGAAAGACATCATAAATTAAATGTGCACTTATTTAATTTTAGAATAAAGTTACAAAGAAGATGAATAGATTTGGAGATATGCATGAGGAAGTACTTGTCTTAATGTACATACAGATCACATGAATGAACATATTTCAATCTATGTGTGTACACTTGTAGACATATGTAAATGCATAGATGTGCTTATCTTATTTTAAATAACCTGATACAGATAGAATAGTTTAGCAGAAGCAAGCTCGAAACTTTTTCTGATATTTGAATCCAAATCCAATTTAAAAAACAAAATAGATTTGAAATTTCATTACAGATTCGTAAAGCATTTCTATACCACTAACTGAACGTAATAATTAACTTTTCTAATTAAAATTGTTTTTAACTATCTTTTGAATGTGTTGCGGATGTGTTGTACCAGGAAAAAGGTTGTGCAAAAAGTGTTATTCTAAATTACATACTTTTTTCAGAAATGCAGTAATTGATATTTATCGATAAAATTAGTCAATCCACTCAGTAATCTCCTGAAGTTTTTTTTTATGAAGCAAATTGTATTTTATTTTCTTTTTAAAAATGTTTAATTTTAAAGGCACTATTTGGAAAATCATAAATCTTCGCTCACTATATTTCAGTTTAATCTCAGTTAATTCAATTTAATATAAATTAAGGAGCGTTCTACATGTTAAGATATATTAATTTTCATTTTAATGATAGGTATTTAGCTTATCTAACTATTTTATTAATATATTTAATATTTTATAATTAAAAAGTGACTTTTTCACTATGAAAATAACGAAAACCAGCCACTTATCTGTTTTTCTAAAAGTATAAATTTGGAGAACTTTGGGAGTATATCATTTTCTTTTACTTCACCGCTAGATATTTTTACTTTATTAGTCACTATAACCTTACATTTTTTAATCAAGCATTAAACTGCATTGAATATTTGTATAAAAAAATAAGACAAATAATAAAAACAAATTATTTAAATAAAATGTACAAAATATTAAACAAATTGCTTGATTTCATATATTAATTTAATCAATCAACAAAGAACTCTTAATTTAATAAATGTTTATTTTTTCAGAAATCCTTCCATTAAAAATTCTGTATCTTTATTCTTAAAAGACAAAGAGAGCCTCTTTGAAATGATTTAAATATTCGACGCACATGAAAGCTAATTGTATTTTTTACAAAATTAAAAAAAATATATATGAATTTTCATTTATTTTTCGAATGTACTTCTTATTCTATGTATTTAAAAACATAAATTTTTAATGACCATTATTAATTAAATATAAATGAGCAAAGTATCCACAATGAATTTTTTGAAGCAGACCTTTTTAATAGGGTGCATTATACCGTGAAATTTTCTAGCCTTACTTCATGCAGAAAAATAATGTAGCATAATGAAAGCTTCATAAAATAAAAACTGATTTATTTACCATTAACGGTAAATAATATGATATATTTTATAAAGAAACATAAATCATAAAATCTTACATACTTTTAATTTGTTGAGATAAAGAATAAATTAGATGCAAAGAGGAAAAAATATATTTCTTTCTAAAAAAATTCTATAATAAGTCATTTCATTTTTTTTTCTTATCGAATAAATATCATCACAATAGATGCTGTTGTAAATGCCTTTTTGAAACGATAATTATAGCTTTTCAGTTTGAGTGTAAATAACATTACAGTTCGCTCACTTGGAAGTTTAAAAGGAAAAAATGATATTTATGCTTTTAATATTTCCTTATTAAATTATTTAATCTAAGAAATTAATGTAATAAAAAATAGCTTTTCTTAGTTATATCTTATGTTATAATATAAAAAGAAATGTTGTGTGTATGTATGTGTTTGTCTGTCTGTGTATGTAAATTTTATCTCAAAAACGATTCGAACGATTTTGATTAAATTTTGTATATCGTCTTCAGGTATCGATTTTAGTCAAAATCGTTAGAGCCATTTATAGATAAAATTAGCGTGACATTTACCTGTGCGCTCCAAAATGGTCCGCTAATCAGATTTTCTCGCATATGCGATTTATCCCAATGATCTAAATGGTAGCTAAAGCTGTAGATTACAAAATTTATTCAAAATCGTTCAAACTGATTTTAAAATAAAATTAACTTGACTCTGGTTTGTAGTGGTCCAAATTGATTTACTAATCAATTTTTCTTTTCTTTTGGCTAAATCATGTTTTCCAGAAAATTTTATCAGTGGTCATTTTAGGTCTTTATGTGTGTATAAAAAAACTGAAAAGATTTTAACAAAATTTTGCATCCAATCGTTTTCGAACATGGCAAGGTTACGTTCGAAAAATCTCGATAACTGAACCATTTTTGAGTCACTATGGGACAAACATTTTTTTTTTTTTTTTTTTTTTTTAAGATTATTTTGACTAAATTTTATATCTTACAGATTTAAATTACTAGAAGACGATTGAATTCGGCCACACGCTCGAAAAAATCTGATTAGTGAAGACAAACAATATTAAATGAGAAACCAAGGTTCCCAAATGTTTTTCGAAGGAGATGGCCGCCATTAAAGTTTAAGGTCCACAATTTCAAACACACATAAAAAACGGAAAAATTAGTCGATTAATTTGCAGTTTTCATTAAAACTATTCTTTGTCAGTATTTTCTTAAAAATAAATTATAAAGATAAATTTCAAAAAATACCGATAGAAGGCGCTTTAGACGTTGGAGTAACGACCAACTATTTTTTGTCGTTATTTTTTGCATCTCATTAAATGTTTTTGGAAGCTTAGACTTAAACTTAAATTTTGAGCTCAAAATCTGAATAATTAGGAGTGGCTAAGAATCGCAAAATGAACTGTGTTCAGAGGGGAGGGGGGGAAGGAGGTTCAAATTTCAAATTATTATAATAAATGAAAAAATTGGTAGATTCATTTGCGGTTTCCGCTAAAACTACTCTTTAAATCAGTATTTTCTTGAAAATTAATTTTAAAGATAAGTTTAAAAAATGCTGATAGAAAGCACCTTAGTGCTTTGGAGTAACATACAACTATTTTTAGCCGTTATTTCTTTAATCTCATTAAATGCTTTCAAATGCTTAGAGTTAAACTTATATTTTGAGCTCAAAATCTGAATCGTTGGGAGTAATTAAGTAGCGCAAAATTGAACTGTATTCGAGGGGGTGGGGGAGGCATTAAATTTCAACTCCTGAAAGCAGCTCAGTTTGCATTTCTTAACCCCTTCCAACGATTCAAAATTTGAGCTCAAAATTTAAGTCTAAGCTTTTGCAAGCATTTAATTAGGTACAAAAAATAACAGTTAAAAATAGTTGTTGTTTACTCTAAAGTTTAAGGTACCCTCTAACAGAATTTTCTGAAAATTATCTTTAAAATTTATTTTCAAGGAAATACTGACATAAGGAATAGTTTTAGCAAAAACCAGAAACGAATCGACCAATTTTTCCGTTTTTTATAATCATTTAAAATTTGAACCTTCCCCCCTCCCCCCCTCCCCCCCCCACCCTTGAACATAGTTCAGTTTGCTCTACTTAAGTACTCCCAACGATTCAGATTTTGAGCTCAAAATTTAAGTTTATGTCTAAGCTTCTAAAAAAATTAATGATATACAAAAAGTAACTGTAAAAAATACTTGTTCGTTACTCCAATGTCTAAAGCGTCCTCTATTGGCATTTTTTGAAATTTATCTTCATAATTTATTTTCAAGACAACGCCGACATAAAGAATAGTTTTAGTGAAAACCGCTAACAAATCGACCAATTTTTACGTTTTTTAAGATTATTTGAAATTTTAGACCCTAAACATTAATGGCGACTACCTCCTTTGGAAAACGTTTGGGAGCCTTGATTTCCTATTTAATATTGTTTGTCTTGGTGTGTATTATTACCCCCTCTTTTTTTGTAAAAACAATTTAGAATCACCGTGTATATACTTATCCCATCAATTAAAATGTTCTTCAATAAAACTTTTCTTTTTTTTATCGAATGTTTTCCATCACGGTAAAGGCAGTAATTTATTGTATTTTAAAAGAAAGGATTTTTATAGATATTCCTTTTAAGTTGTACTATGGTTCATTTGATAATTAAAAGAATATATATATTTACTTTATTTATATTTTATATTCTATTCTTATTGACTGTAATAAATCCATATGTATATATATATATGTATTCCTTATTTTATGAGATCCAATAAATTATAAAAATGATAAACTGCTTAAAAAAGTAAAGAAACTTCAAGAAAGAAAAAATCTTAAGGTGTAGGTTTTTTTTTTTTTTTTTTTTTCAAACCCATTAACACATATTTTTCTTTTCGAATTACTTTATCAATAGTTATTTAAACTTCGATTTTTTCAAAAAAGTGAAAAAGTAGTTTATATTTGGAACACAATTTAATCAATCAATAAATAACTGATTGCTTAATTATTACTTATGACTCTTCCCATTTAGATTTTTTAATCTTTCATTTTGAAAAGAAAAGAAGAGTTCATGAGTTTTGAATTAAATAAATGTTACATCTGAAAGATAATTAAATTTTTCTTTTCGAAATAACAATAAATAAATATTAACTTTAATTTATTTGTTATAAGCTTTTGACTGTAACCACGTTCTCGTTAATTGTAAATTTTGTAATTCCTAATTTATTAATTTCATATATAAATAACATTTACATTATAGCCCAAGAGTTGACCGCACAAAACCCTGAGTTATCGAACACAAGAAAAATTCTTTTATTTTATGAAAGAGTAGTAATAGTGGAATCTAATCATCCATATCTGCCGGAAGCGAAGTGGTGCATAAGGGAAAAATTAATGCCACTAGTGGTTGACTCGTAGACTTAGCATTACGTTTTCCTGCACCCAATTTTCCATGTTTTCGTACTTTTAACTGTACGGCAAACACAATGTTAACCATTTGAACTCTGGTTGGTAAATTTCTTCAAAATTCCAAATGCTACATTGGCACCAGTATTTTTCAAAGAAAAAATTTTGTCTGTGATATACACAAAAAAATGCATCAAATCTTTTTCAGATAAATATGATTGAATATTCCGGTCCCATTGTGACATTTCGGAGTTAAAATTAAGTGGTAGAAAATTCCACCATCAGAGCTCAAGGGGTTAAACGTACGAGTGAACCACTAGTGGAATTAATTTTTGGCTTATGGACCACTTCGCTTCCGGCAAACATTGATGATTAGATTCCCCTATTACTACTCTTCCATATAATAAAGGATTTTTTTCTTGTGCTCGATGACTTAGGGTTTTGTGCGGTCGGCTCTTGAACTATTATTTTACATAATTTATCTAACAACTTTCCCATCAAAGTACGTCCAGTAGAACTTTTTAAAAACATAATACATATAAACAGGTTCACCTCATTATAGAACCATCTCCCATAGCTCTATTACTAACCAACGCAGAATGATATGTTATATATATATGTTACAGGCCAAACCCGATTTTAGGCCAAACTAGATTGGCCTAGTCCAAACTAGTCTATCCTAACGCCCATCGGATAAACTAGTTTTTCCTAGGCCAAACTAGTCTATCCTAACGCCCATCGGATAAACTAGTTTTTCCTAGGCCAAACTAGTCTATCCGAACGCCCATCGGATAAACTAGTTTTTCCTAGGCCAAACTAGTCTATCCGAACGCCCATCGGATAAACTAGATTTTCCTAGGCCAAACTAATTTGGCCGAACGGTCATTAGGATGAACTAATTTAGCCTGCTATTCATTGGTTTGAACTAGTTTATCCTAGGCCGAACTAGATTGTCCTAGGCCAATTCAATTTGGCGTGATTTTATTGAATTTAAAGACCGCCACGGCGCCAACTTTCTTGTTTTGATCTAATTTAGCCTAGGCCGATGCAATTCGACGCGATTTTAGCTCACAGACTATCAAAGCCTGAGAGCTAATGTGCTCGCAGATTCTGTGTGTGTGTATGTAACCATGTACGTACGTATGTAGGACTAATATAACGGACTAATGTGTAACTAATATAACGCGAGCACTCTGGTGTTGGAATTTGGACGCGATTTAGTTCAAGCCAGTCGGCTTCGCCCGCTATCGGGCCCCTTCTTTTATATAAAATCTTGAAACGGACGTATGTTGAAGCGAACGAACTTCGAAGTGAAAAAAACATGATGATACATATTTAAGAAAAAGGATTTTGCATCGAAATACCACTATTTTCTAATAGTAATTTTTGTAAAAATGTTATATTCTTGCTGGAACTTTTTGAAACTTTCTGACAGTTTATCGCATATGATATATACTTATATATAATAAAAAAAAAAAAAAAAAATTACATTTCGGTGTGAAAGAGAATGTGGTTGCGAACAAAATCAGGAAATACACTATCTACCAAAAAGTATTTGTACACTTTCAGTTTTTGACATTTTGTCAAATATTTAAAAATATACTGGTCGGATTCTTCTGGAACTTCAGAAATATAAAGATTATGTTTCACTTTATATTTATTTACATTCATTTGTTAAGCGGGTAATTAGGGGGCCGGCAAAAAAACAAAGAATAATAGAAATTTTTGGGATCGCCCTGTACAAGAAAATGCACGAAACGACTTATCGCTTTAGAATACAAATATATGAATACAGTAGAATATGTACACTAATTTTTGTGAGAATAGCATGTATATTTATGGCGATAGAGCGATTTTTTTGAAAAATTCAAAAAATTCTGGTATGTTTTTTGTTTATATCATAGAGGGTTTTTGACCAAATTTAACGCAAATTTCAGAAAAATTGGCAAAATCTATTAAAAAAAATATAGCGCAATTGGAATATAAATATATTTAATACTTTATGAAATATGAGTAGTTTTATGAAATAATTTTTATCTGCGCATGCGCGAACGATAAAAACAATTCTTTTACATCATTTAATAGTCAATTCTATGGAGTAACTTATAAAAAAAATCCAATCAAATATCGTGAAAATTCAAAAAGATATCATTATTATAAGTAAGCTGTTTTTACATTGCTCTCTAAAAACGGCTGAATGATAAGGGATTCTCCACAAATTGACATTTTTTATTAACTGACTTTTAGGAAAAAATTAGTACTATTTAATGAATACAATATTGCTGCTAATAAGTATCTTGACACCTGTGATGGAAAAGGAAAAGGACTTTTATTCTTTTCCATCACAGATGTCAAGATACTTATTAACAGAAATATTGTATTAGATATTGTATACATCAAATACTAATTTTTTCCTAAAAGTCAGTCAATAAAAAATGCCAATTTGTGGAGAATCCCTTATCATTCAGCCGTTTTTAGAGAGCAATGTAAAAACAGCTTACTTATAATAATGATATCTTTTTGAATTTTCACGATATTTCATTGGATTTTTTTTATAAGTTACTCCATAGAATTGACTATTAAATGATGTAAAAGAATTGTTTTTATCGTTCGCGCATGGTCAGATAAAAATTATTTCATAAAACTACTCATATTTCATAAAGTATTAAATATATTTATATTCCAATTGCGCTATATATTTTTTAATAGATTTTGCCAATTTTTCTGAAATTTGCGTTAAATTTGGTCAAAAGATATATACAAAAAACATACCAGAATTTTTTGAATTTTTCAAAAAAATCGCTCTATCGCCATAAATATACATGCTATTCTCACAAAAATTAGTGCACATATTCTACTGTATTCATATATTTGTATTCTAAAGCGATAAGTCGTTTCGTGCATTTTCATGTACAGGGCGATCCCAAATATTTCTATTATTCTTTGTTTTTTTTTGCCGGCCCCCTAATTACCCGCTTAACAAATGAATGTAAATAAATATAAAGTGAAACATAATCTTTATATTTCTGAAGTTCCAGAAGAATCCGACCAGTATATTTTTAAATATTTGACAAAATGTCAAAAACTGAAAGTGTACAAATACTTTTTGGTAGATAGTGTATAACGGAAATTCTAGGTTTTAAAGCACCGCGACCTCAAGTAACACATCTACTAATAGGTTGTTTAACGGAGTTTCATTCAAATACAGTTTTGTTAATAATAGAGTACGCTCCCTAGTGTTGGAATGAGGAACTAATGTAACGTGGCTTAGTTAAAACTTGCTGGCTTCGCCCGCTATCGGACTGGCGTGGTCAGCGGGGATATGGTTCGAATTTCGTTCGCTTAGAGGTTCTTTCGAAAAGGAGGTTTACATTCGGTGGTGCGTGCTCAGCATGCTTGCTACGATTTAAATTTTGTTCGCTTCGAAGTTCATTCGAAAAGGAAGAGCGCATTCGGCAGTACGCGTGCAGTACACCTGATATACGCTGCCGCAGTCTGTGGGAACGCGGCTGAAGAACTAATGCACGAAATTTAATAAAAAATTATATTCAGGTAGTCTCTGATCTAAATTGTTGCTGATTAGTTTTTGGTGTAAATCGTTCATCAGGTGGAGTACTGTTTGGCATTTTTTACGATTTACGCATCAGCTTTATCTTAATAGCTAATACAATCAAATTTCCATCGAACTTCAGATACAGTTCGTCCATGACATGAGTTGGTGTTGTTTTTATTTTGAAGTAAATCACTCAACGTGGCTATGATATGCTGCATTTTCACAATTTTCACAATAGCTGTATCTCAAGAAATAATAGACGGAATTTAATAAAAATTTATATTCAGATAGTCCCTGATATAAATCGATACTGATTACTTTTTCATGTAAATAGTTCAAGAGATGGCGCTTCTAAAGTGCGATTTTACTGATTTGCATTAACACTATTTCAATAACTAATTTACGGATTTTCATCAAACTTCCGAATCAGTAAATCCGTGATATGAACTAAATCGTTTTACGTATTCGTGTTAATTGCTCAATAGGTGGCGCTGTTGTGCTCAATTTTCCCGATTCCTGAAATAGTTTTGTTGCAAGAATTAATGCACGAATTTTCATCAAACTTTAGATTCAGTAAGTCCCTGATATAAATTAGTATTCTGTAGTTTTGGAGTAAATCTCTTGAAAGGTAGCGCCGCTATACGGTATTATTCGTGACTATTGCAATAGCTCTATCTCAGGATCTAATGCATGGATTTTCATGAAACTCCAGATTCTGTTAGTCCTTGATATAAAAAAGTACAAAAGTACTTTTTAGTTTTTGGAGTAAATCGTGCAACAGGTGGCGCTGCTATGTGGCATTATTCATGATTATCGCAATATCTCAAGAAGAAATGCACGGATTTTCATCAAACTTCAAATTCAGTTAGTCCCTGATATAAATTAATATTCTTTTGTTTTTAGAGTAAATGGCTCAATAGGTAGCGCTTCCATCCAGTTTTTTTATTACTTCTGTAATAATTCAAATATCTGAAATAGTACTAATACACAGATTTTCATCAAATTTCAGCTTGAATTAGAATTTGAAAGACGTTATTACGGATTTTTCAAAAAGTTCCGGCAAGAATTTAACATTTTTACAAAAATTGCTATTAGAAAATAGTGGTATTTCGATGCGGAATCCTTTTTCTTAAGTATTTATCATAATGTTTCTTTCCTTTCGATTCAACATTCGTAAATACCTAAATCGCGTTGTATTAGTTCCAAATTCCAACACCAGGGTGCTCGCATTAGTTCCACATTCCATCACTCGGGAGCGCACCTTATTACTAACAGAACTGTATCTTAAGAAAACTCCGTTAAAGAATCTATCAGTAGATATGTTACTTGATGTCGCGGTGCTTCAAAACAAGAATTTGAGATTTTTGAAAAATCACTATTCTTCAATAGTGGCATTAAATGCGAAATATATTTTTATAAATTTATATCATATGTCATAAACTATCTTAAAGTTTCAAATAGATCAACCTAGAATTTCCGTTACATTTCCTGATTTTGTTTGCCCTCCCCCCCTCTTTCTCTTTCGTAATGGGACTTTTTATACAATTTTTTATCACATGTTATAAACTATCACAAGGTTTCAACAATTCCAACAAGAATTTAACATTTTTACAAAAATTACTAATAGAAAATAGTGGTATTTGACGCGGCATCTTTTTTTAAAATATTTAACATCATGTTATATTATGTTTCAAAAAGTTTCACAAAATTGGTTAATTAGCAGCTAAAATTTAAAAAAACGCTGAGCTTTTAAAAAAAAATCTAGCGTCCCCTTAATCTACCTCCCCGCCGTATCCTAAATTTCAAGTGTCATGCTTTATTTAAGCTTTTTCTTATTTTTAAAAGGATTCGGATATTTACTTTTTTAATATGAACAATTTCGCGTGAAGTGATGTGTGTGAAAACCAATATCTGTTACGAATAAAAAATCTTTTCATAAAACCAAAAGTTTCTATCCGATTGAAAAAATAATCCGCTCTATCTTTATATTTAAACTCAGAACCCCCAAAATTAATCAGGTAAACGCCTTATCAGAAGAAACCTACATCCAAAATTTGAAACAAATCGGTAAATTATCCCTGAAAAATCTATTTACATAAATTAAGAGTGTTACCCCCTATTCCTCCTTTCTTTATATGTAAACAATGAACACCCACAACTAATCATGGATGTACCTTATCAAAGTGATATTGTACCTAAAATTTTAATAAAATGTGATACTTTTGCATGAAAACTGACTTAACGAAATTAAGGAGTGGGAGGGGGGGGGTGCGGTTGTTCCCCTTCCCTTATTCTTATCCAATGAACCCCTGAAACTAATCAGGAAAGTTCGTTATCAGGATAAATCTATGTCCAAATTTTGAAGCAAATTGGATATTTCTATCAGGAGTTATCGCATTACGTACATACGTACGTACATACGTACATACATACGTACATGGTTACATGGTTACATACACACACACAGAATCTGCGAGCACATTAGCTCTCATACTTTGATAGTCTGTGAGCTGAAATCGTGTCAAACTGCATTGGCCTAGGCTAATTAGATCAAAACTAGAAAGTTGGCGCCGTGGCTGTCTTTAAATTAAAAAAAAATCACGCCAAATTGAATTGGCCTAGGACAATCTAGTTCGGCCAAGGATAAACTAATTCAAACCAATGAATAGCAGGCTAAACTAGTTCATCCTAATGACCGTTCGGCCAAACTAGTTTGGCCTAGGAAAATCTAGTTTATCCGATGGGCGTTCGGATAGACTAGTTTGGCCTAGGAAAAACTAGTTTATCCGATGGGCGTTCGGATAGACTAGTTTGGCCTAGGAAAAACTAGTTTATCCGATGGGCGTTAGGATAGACTAGTTTGGCCTAGGAAAAACTAGTTTATCCGATGGGCGTTAGGATAGACTAGTTTGGACTAGGCGAATCTAGTTTGGCCTAAAATCGGGTTTGGCCTGTAACATATACACTAAAACCTTTCCTGAAAAATTACGTCACTCACAATGTAATATCTATAAGGAGAATCCGTTAATCACAAAGTGAGCTTTTAGAAGAAATTACAACTCATAATCTTGTTATCTTTAATTTAATTATAAAGCATTTTCCCGTAATTATGCAACTAAACAACGTAGAATAATGTGTTTATACCCAGATATCTTACTGAATCGAGCAAACCAGAACGATATTCCAGTGCGTGAAATTATGACAAATAATGTTCCTGTTCGTAATCTTATGATAAATGTCGATCTGGTTAGAGCAATTATTAAAACATACTACTAAAGTTTCTGCAAAATATTAATATCGCCGTTCCAGTTAAGGTTCATTTGAAAAAAAAAATGCATAAAACATGGAGTGTTGAACTTAACATCACTGTCACAAACCACAGCCTATATCCCCACGGCAGTGATTCACGAGACAGATGATTAAATTGTAATGACTAAATAAATATCACAGGCCGCACATTAGTAATTTTTTAATTTTAATTTTTTGTTCACATAAGACTCTATAACAGCTTAATGTGCTCTCTGAAACATTTTTTATTATTCATTAAAATTTTGAATGCATTTAAAAACATTTTTTTATAGTTAGAAATGAAATTGTCTGCCTAAAATCTGCCCCTGCAAGTTAACTAAATTATGATGTAGGTTTCATAAAAAATCGATTAGTAGAATATGAGGTTTAAACGCTCGGATTGAAATTCCTTTACCATTCATAATCAATTTCGCCTAATTATAGAATTTTCCCTCATAGCTCTATAAAGGAGCAAGCTATAACAATATGTTATGCAGTACTCCCACTCCGAGGGGGAAAAAACTGCAATTGTAAGTTGCATAAAAATTCCGTTTAGCAGAATGTCAGCTATGTACTTTTGGTATAAATTTCTCATACATAATTAGTATCAGATAATTATAGAACTTTTTTCATAGCTCGATAACTAAACAAAGTAGAAATATACCTATGATATACGCTGCAATCTTCATCAACCGAAAATTATCTAAATCATAGTGTATGTCCCATAAACACCAAGATGGGCTGTAAAAATTCAAAAGTTGATTTTCAAATCGTAATGCCGCGGGAAAGCTGCGAATTCGGCAGACTGAAAATTGGGTAAAATATGAAATAAAATCGGTTTACATTTTCCTGTCGCGTATGTGCTATAAAGTTTTGTCAAATTGCATTTTTTTAATTAGCCTCTCCACAAGTGTAATAGCTGAAATTCTTATGCATTGAAATATTCAAAACATAATGTTGAAATATAATTTAAATCCGTCAACAACTTCCAGTCGCGCATGTGCTCTAAAGTTGTAAAAATCTATTACGCTTAAATACTAAGTGCAATAGATTTTTTACACTTTTGTAGCACATGTGCCTCTATAAGCTATTCAAGTTAAATATAGTCGTGGTAGCCTAGTGGTCATAGTACCGAACTCCAGATTGAAAGGTCACGAGTTCGATGCTCGACATCACCAAAGACCCACCGAGTGTATGCAATGTACGCGCTTGTTAAAAAAAAGGGTTTATGAAGGTCCTGAGGTCGGTCATAACAATTATTGGTATCGGGTATTGGTCTTTGGCGAAACCTTCCCTCTCCTTCAAAGAGATACCAAAATTGAGGAGATGACGATGTTTGGTGCTGCCATCTATTGGGATTTTGCCAAACATCCGCTGTTGCAGAAGTCTAACTTCTAACCCCCTGGGTGCAATTCAATGGACATTCCAGCACCCCTCTTGCCCTTCGGTTACACGTCAACAGTTAAATATTGACAAGCCAGTAAAATAAAAGATTATCGCAAAAATGTGATTATTGCCAAACTTCAGAGCACATGCGCGACTGGAAATTGTTGATGGGTTTAAATTATATTTCAACATTACGTTTTTTCATTCTAATGCATAAGAATTTCAGCTATTGCATTCATAAAGAGTCTAATTTTAAAATTTTTGTAATAATGTGAATTTTTCCATATTTAGGCACACACCGGAAGATAGAAGCCGATTTTATTTCGTTTTTTTACCCAATTTTTAGTTGCCCAAATTGGCAACTTTTCTGTGGTATTGCGACTTGAAAAGTAATTTTTGAAATTTTTCGGATTATCCTAATAAACACTCCTTTAGTAAAATATGAGTTATAAACCGTCTGTCTTTTAATGATTATTCCTTATACTACATGAATGAGGAAACTTTTCTATACAAAGAAGCCTTTGAAACAAACATTATGATTTTTTTTATCATGCAGTGATCTACCTTTATTTCATACAAAATGTAATTATAATGAACCTTTCATAAGAAAATAATAATTTATTTCCCATTAGTGATAACTGATATGCTTCCATAACAGAA
Source organism: Maratus speculifer (assembly GCA_964019185.1). NCBI lineage: Eukaryota > Metazoa > Arthropoda > Arachnida > Araneae > Salticidae > Maratus > Maratus speculifer. Next base: position 119,761,394 of record OZ025291.1, read on the forward strand.
GCTTACATCATAAAATTTTGTACCTCCATTCAATTATTGGTTAAAAAATCGATAAGGCGTAACAAGTTAAAAAATATACTTTTCTTCCGCAATTTATCTAATAAAATATTTCCTTTTTTATTTATTTCCTTATTTATTAATTCTGCATTCTAGTCACAAACCACAATTGTAATAACAAACCACTTCATTTTAAAATAATCAATTTTAATATTCCGTTTTTCATAAAAATAGAGTTTAAGTTATGTTTAAAGATTTAAAAAATACATAAGTATAAATAATTAATATTTAATATCTTCGCTTTATTTGCTGCAATAAATCTGCACGATGAAAATATCCTAGTTATATTTTATTGTATATATTGTAAAACATAGGAGAAATTCGTTTAAAAATTTATGATTCAAATTCGAATGTTTTTCTCATTATCAAATATTCTTTCTTTGTTAGTCATTTATCCTTTATTGATAGTTTTTAATTAAACTTTAATATTTATTCAAAAATATTTAATTTTTCTGCAAAAATATATAAAAATATATTACAAAAATTTTTTTGCGTTTGAAAAAAAAATATCCATTAGTAAATAATTCGTTTCTTAAACTGCTTATATTTAGAAAACTTCTTCATTTTTTTAATGTGCTTTATAAAAAAAATGTGAGACCTTTTATGATTATTTAGATAAATCTTGTACTTCATAAACGAAAAAAAATTACCCCTTTGTATATTAAAGAAATATAAATATATATTAATTTTCATTTATTTCTTTAAAACAGTCGTTTTGAAACATAGATTTTTAATGATTTTTCTTAGTTATATATAAATAAACGAAGTTTACACAATAAATCCTTTCAAGCAAATATTTTGCATTCTTGTTTATTTTACCATGAAATAAGTTCTCATTTCATATTTAAAAAATGAAGTATTATTAACATTTTACAAAGAAAAAACTGATTTATTTCCCATTAGCGATAATTTATAGGTTTCTTTAATTTAAAAAAATGTATCATAAAATTTTTATCCTCTTTTCAATTATCAAATAAAACTATAAATTAGACGCAAAGGAAAAAAAAGTCATAAAAACTGATTTATTTCCCATTAGCGATAATTTATAGGTTTCTTTAATTTAAAAAAATGTATCATAAAATTTTTATCCTCTTTTCAATTATCAAATAAAACTATAAATTAGGCGCAAAGGAAAAAAAAGTCATTCATCTAAAAATTCTTTAATAAAACATTTTCCTTTTTTATCGAATAAGTGTTATTACAATAGATGCGATAATTAATTTATTTTAAAACAGAGATTTTTTTATGACATTAGAGTTTGATTTTTACAAGAAAAAAAATATCGAATATGTCAACCATTTTATTCCCTTCTGTCATTTACTAAATAAATCTTGGTATATACATATATATTTCCCGCATTTTTACGAATAACATATTAAAAAGATAAATTTATTAGAAATACATAAGATGTTAGGAGAAAATGATTGATTGAATCATTTATTGCGACATAAATGGAAAATGATCTTTTCTTAACTTTTCTTCGATAATTTCTCTAATAAAATATTTTTTTTCATTAACCAATTACTATCACAGGCCACAGTTGCAATGTTGTACTAACAAAAAAATGAATTTTAAAATAATGAATTTTAATATTCCGTTTCATATAAAAATAGAGTTTGTATTATGTTTAAATGTTAAAAACAAATATATGAATAATTAATTAATATTTAATATCATCCTCTGACTTACTCTAGCAAATGTACAAGATATAAATATTCCCATCTTAGATATATTTAAATAGATAAATTATTTAAAAAAAAAAAAAAAAAAAAAAAAAAAAAAAAAAACGAGAAATTTATTTAAAATTTTGTGATTCAATTTTCCATGTTTTTCTCGTTGTCAAATATTCATTCTTTGTTAGTCATTTTTCCTTTATTCATAATTTTTAATTAAACATTCAATATTTATTTCAAAACATTTCATTTTTTCTGCAAAAATATATAAATATATATTACAAAAATTTCTTGGCGTTTGAAAAAAATTCGTTTCTTAAACTGCTTATATTTAGAAAACTTCTTAATTTTTCATGTGCTTTTTAAAAGAAACTGTGATACCTTTTAAGATTATTTAGATAAATTTTGTACGAAATCATATACGAAAAAAATTGCGCTTTTTGTATATTAAAGAAATATAAATGTATATTAATTTTCATTTATCTCTTTAAAACATACCCTGTGAAACATAGTCTTTTAATGACCATTCTTACACTCTAAAAAATAAATGTGTAAATTGGCCAATTTTACCCATGGATATGTGTAAATTTGTAAATTTACACACCTGTCGTAAAATTTACACATTTTTTCTCGGAAATTTACCTATTTTTATGTGTATTTATCTTATGAAAGTAAGTGTGTAATTTATTATCACTTGAAAAACTCAGACAAGTGTGTAAATGTTGAAAAATGCCATTATTTACACGAATTTGTGATTTATTGTAATTTAAACATAATTATATGTACACAGATAAGTGTGTAATTTTTTTTAAATGCATACTTGACTTAAAATTTACACATTTTGAGGAAAACAATTACCTGTTTTTATGTGCACCTAACTTGAGAAATCAAATGTGCAATATGTTATCGCTTTATAAACTCAAACAAATGTGTAAATGTTGAAAAATGCCTGAAATTACACAAATGGCGTGTTAGACATAATTACAAGCAGAGAATATTCGAAAAATCCGTTTTGTTTTCGTTTTCGGCCCAAAATCTGAGTTCTGCCGAAAATTCGGTTTCGTTTTCGTTTTCGGTCCAATATTCGTATTTTGCCGAAAATTCGATTTCGTTTTCGGCCCAAAATCTGAATTTCACCGAAAATTCGGTTTCGGTTTCGTTTTTGGCCTAAAATTTGAGTTTCTCCGAAAACTCGTTATCGGCGGAAATGCTGTTAGAAATTAGGCTGGACCGAAACTCGGCCGAAACTATCTGAATTCTAGAAATCTTTCTTCCGTTGGATATTTTTGACATGACTTGTTGATTGAGCTGTTTCCGCTCAGATGAGAAACTCTTTATTTAATTTTATGAATAAAGTTTATTGTTTATAATTATCGACCACAGCTGATTCATGACGTGAAATCAAATTAAACATCCTCCTACATACGGCGCTCTTCACCTGCTCCTTAAAAGCTGCACGCTTAATAGTAATAGAAAATTTTTAGTTTAAAACCGCAGATGTTTCGATTGCTATTTCTAAAAGTTCTAACATTCTATGTTGTTGATGAATTAATTACATTTTACTTTACGATTCATTCGATACGGTTCATTTCATTACGGTTCATTCGATATGTATAAGAGGGGGAACGGGGGGCTTATGCCCCCCGTTAGTTGATATAAATGGGATTTTCATGCAGAATTAAGTTTTCGTTCAAAATTTAGATTAGGATCATTCTGATGAGGCGATTCCGTGACTGTTATAAGGTGTTCATTGAATAAGTATAAATAGGGGGGACAGGGGTTCTAATGCCCCCCCCCCGTTAGTTGATATAAATGGGATTTTCATGCAGAATTAAGTTTTCGTTCAAAATTTAGATTAGGATCATTCTGATGAGGCGATTCCGTGACTGTTATTAGGTGTTCATTGAATAAGTATAAATAGGGGGGACAGGGGTTCTAATGCCCCCACCCCGTTAGTTGATATAAATGGGATTTTCATGCAGAATTAAGTTTTCGTTCAAAATTTAGATTAGGATCATTCTGATGAGGCGATTCCGTGACTGTTATTAGGTGTTCATTGAATAAGTATAAATAGGGGGAACAGAGGTTCTAATGCCCCCCCCCCCCCCCCCGTTAGTTGATATAAATGGGATTTTCATGCAGAATTAAGTTTTCGTTCAAAATTTAGATTAGGATCATTCTGAGGAGCGATTCCGTGACTGTTATTAGGTGTTCATTGGATAAGTATAAATAGGGGGAACAGGGGTTCTAATGCCCCTCCCCCGTTAGTTGATATAAATGAGATTTTCATGCAGAATTAATTTTGTTCAAAATTTAGATTAGGATCATTCTGATGAGGCGATTCCGTGACTGTTATTAGGTGTTCATTGAATAAGTATAAATCGGGGGAACAAGGCTTCTAATGCCCCCCCCCCCCCGTTAGTTGATATAAATGGGATTTTCATGCAGAATTAAGTTTTCGTTCAAAATTTAGATTAGGATCATTCTGATGAGGCGATTCCGTGACTGTTATTAGGTGTTCATTGAATAAGTATAAATCGGGGGAACAAGAGTTCTAATTCCCCCCCCCCCCGTTAGTTGATATAAATGGGATTTTCATGCAGAATTAAGTTTTCGTTCAAAATTTAGATTAGGATCATTCTGATGAGGCGATTCCGTGACTGTTATTAGGTGTTCATTGAATAAGTATAAATAGGGGGAACAGGGGTTCTAATGCCCCCCCCCCCTTAATTTATATAAATGGGTTTTTCAAGCAGAATTTTCAGATTTCGTTCAAATCTCTGAATAGTTTTGGAAGTTTAATGGTTAAGTATAAAGAGGGGGATAACTCCTTTTAAATTACATAAATGCTAAATGGGTTTTTATTAAGAATTATCTAATTTGCTCTGAATTTTGGATATAGATTTTTTATATAATAAAGCATATCTTTGATAGTATAGGAGGTTCAATGATTAAGTATAAAAAAAGAGGAAAGGGGAGAGCTGTTTCCCCTTCTTAACTTTTTTTTTTCGAACGGAATTAACCCTTGAAAATATAAGGCTTTAATGTACAATTAGTATTTGTAGCCTGTGAGCTCAATGCCATCAGTTTAGCTGGGCAGTATTCTTTATTAATTCCCTGCTCAACGTGAAACTTTGACACATATTCTGACTAATATTATTTAACAGTAAAGACTTAAAATTGACAAGCTTGACTATTAAAGGAATTTGGAATCGATAGCGTTTTCTATTTTTGATAGATAAATTATTTTTCGACAAATAAGAGTTTCTTATCGTGGCTTCAGGTTTTTTTCCTTTTCGTGATGTTGCTTTCGGAAATTCAATTCAAACGTTATCTTTTGCACGATTTTTTCAAAGCTACATTGCCTTTATCAAAAAATGGATAACGCCATTCGATTACATTATTTATTTATGAAAACACCTGTCTTATGGGTTCCAAAAAAAATATGAGTTCATAAATGTGTCAGAAAGTAGCTCTTTGGGGTTTAAAAATAGCCTTAGTAAAAGAAAGATAAATATTTTCACAAATCTTCTTTTTATAAAAGAGTTTTAAAAATTATGTTTTTAGCATTCATTTTTAGGTGCGTTCGTAATTATACAATACGTAGCACCTATAGTTGTCGTTCAGTCCGTCCGTCTGTCCGTCCGTCTGTCCGTCCGTCCGTCTGTCCGTCCGTCCGTCTGTCCGTCCGTCCGTCTGTCCGCATATAACAACGCAAAAACTACCCAACCGAATCGTTTGAAATTTAAAATACATAATTATTACATAATTTTGTCGAGTCATTTCAAATTTTATTGAACTCGGATGCATAGATCAATTACAGGGGCAATCAAAAGTATTCCATTACATTACGGTCAATGGGGAAAAAAGTTTCAAATGCATTTTAATCGTTTGAAATTTAAAATACGCAATTATTGCATAATTCTGTCGAGTTATTTCAAATCTTTTGATAATCGTGTGCATAGATCAATTATAGGGGCAATCAAAAGTATTCAATTACATTATGGTCAATGGGGAAAAAGTTTCAAATACATTCTATACGTTTGAAATTTAAAATACATAATTATTACATAATTTTGTCGAGTTATTTCAAATTTTATGAAAATCGGATGCATAGATCAATTACAGGGACAATCAAAAGTATTCCGTTACATTACGGTCAATGGGGAAAAATGTTTCAAATGCCTTTTAAACGTGTTACACTCATGTGAACTTAATAAAATTTATATGCAACTATAAAGTACATATTATAATACACATCTTACATAATTTGTGGTGCAAAGAATATTTGTTATTGATTTACAAGGCCACACAAAAGTATTCCATTACATAATGGTATAGGGAGAACATTGTTTGATGAGCGTTTTAATTGTAATTCACTATTTGCAATTTTATGAGATTGATATATGAAAGTACTATTTTTAAAACTTCGTTATCGTACGAACGCACCTAATTTGCTACGCTTCACGTGCAATTTCCAACTTGTTTTCTTTTATTCAAAGCAATATTAATTTTTTTATGAATTTTTATTTGAATGTTGAAACGTCCAAGAAATCTAAGTAATCGTTATTGTTGTATTGTGTATTTTCCATCGTAATTTTAAAATATACGTTAAATTTATCCCATAGATATGTATGCAGTATTCTTTAAAAGAATCTTAATTGTATGTTAAGAAAAATCTGAATTTTTTGTAGAAATTGAGTTGGGCCATTAACTGTGAAATCTGAATGGGCCGGGCCGGGTTCGAGTCGAACTTATATCATTTTTACACCGTATTGAGCTGGATCCAGGGCCTGAAAATTCCGGCCCTTGCAGACTTTTAGGTTAAAGACACAGAGATTCCGCCAACTTGGGCACAAAAGATAGATTTTTCAAACAAGGACGCTATTTCAAAGCATTCGTAAAGAGGCGAGGGAGTGGCAAAGTTTTTTCGGGAGGAAGTAGCACTTATTTATTTAAGCATACGGCTTATCTATATTTAAATCTCCATTAAACTAATAATAAATTATCAAATGGTTATTTTTTTAAAATAACAACTTACTTATAGTTAGTTTTCTAAAAAAACTTTTAAGCAATTTATTTTAACTACTTTTAATGAGAAATATTAAATAACTGAAAAAATGTGTATATTCAAAAATTAAATATTCACTATTGATTTGTTCTTGATTATTAATTGCATTATTAATTAATTATTAATAAATATATATGAGTATTGATTGTCAATAGCAAAAGCAAATATAAAAGTTATATTATTATTTATATTTTGCTTTTGCTTGAACTTGTGCACATTTCTACATGTTTATGTATGTGTGTTAAAAATGTGCGTCTAATACACACATAATTAATTAATAATTATGTGTATTTATGTATGTATTAATAACTTAAAAAATGAACATTTTCGTTTTCGTCCGAAAATTGAAAGATTACCGAAATTCGATTTCGGTTTCATTTTCGGTCTTACAGACCTGTTTCGGTCGATCCTTTTTATAAGTATATAAATCTGAAAAAAAAACTGAAACGAAATAAACCGAACACGAAACAAAACATTTTTTTTTTCACTTTAAGCAACAAACATAATTTAGTGTTTGTTGGCTAATATTCCACAATGAAATAATTAAAAAAAAAAAACTTCAGTAAAAACACGTACCTATATAAAACAAAAATTTAATAGACATGTAATTGAACTAAGCGCATAAATTACTAAAATATTAGAATTAAAAAAATTTGCAGCCAGCAAAATCTATGATTTCTCAACTATTGCCTCTTAGTATGATTCCTAGCTTATATTTAGGAACAAATTTTGCATTTGCGATGGAAGATACAAAGCGTACTTTTCTAATTTAGAAATATTTTGCATTATTGTCTATTAAAATCATTTTTAACTATTCTAAATTTGAACATTGTTTAATTTGGTATGCGATCTATATCAGTATAGTTATCGTTACAATGGACAAAAAGCTTAAACTTTTTTGAAATAAATCGAAAAAAGGCATAAAAAATGTCTTAATATAAGAAATTTTAAATTAAAAAGTCTTCACCACATAAAGAAACAAAAATAATTCACCACATAAAGAACAGAAGAAAACATCTGCCATGTGCCTAGATAAAGAACTCGAAAACTGCAGACGATTATCAAATATAAATAAAAGAATAAAAAAAACACCATTTATTTAGTCTTTGGAATACGCGAACGCGGAGAACATTTGCAGAGAACAAAAATAGCCATTTTATGAGCGTATAGCCTCAGTCTGGATTTAAAAATCTTACCAAAAAATTCGTTGGAGTCATTCCATGCGTACTTTTGATGAAATATGTATCCGAGAAATGTACAATTGCTCTGGGCATGGTTAAAAATATTTATGCCAGTGTTATTGTACTTATTATCGGAACATTTATTAGATCTACAAACATCAAGGATTACATCAGAAAAGGAAAAACGAAGTCATTGAAAAATAGGTATGAAGAAATATTTCCCCTGTTTCTTTTCTTTGAATTATAACTATTTTATTAAAATAAATAACTGTCTTTCGACAACTAAAATCAGATGATAAAAATCAATTAGTTAAATTACTTCTTTTAAAAATAAGATTTGTTTACCTGTAGAATATCAATCGTTAAAATCGCATATTTTCTGAAATTTTAAAATTATGTGGAAAAATATTGTAACCACAGTTTATCATAATTAGCAAATATTTAAAGGTATTTAAATTACTGAATAAAAAACTTTCTTTTAAAATAAAATTGTTTGCAAATTTAATTTTTAAATTTTGCATTAAGTAATGACATGAAAATACTTTTATAAGGGAAAGTTGGTATTCTTTCCAGTTTTAAATTTGTAAATTTATAATATTGATGTGAAGCATATACTTTTCTGCTTATTTTAAATATGAAAAATTATTACTATTTGCTATTTATTCTTTTATTTATTTATTTTTGTATATATTCTTAAAATGGTGCCTTTCTAGCATCCGAATAAATATTTGAAATTTAAACATCTAATAGCATTTGAAATAATTCTTTGATTTAAAAATTGTCTGTTTCAGCATGCTTATCATAATGTTTGCTGTAAAATTAACCAGTTTTCATAGTTTTACATGCTATAGATTTCTCAATTCTATTTCTACTGATGTCAAATGAAAATTAACGGATTTTGATTCATGGTTTTTCATTTACGATATTTAGATTGAAGCAATTAAAAAAATTTTTTTAATTCATTGAAAACATTCATAAACTACAAACAAAATAAACAAAAGTAAAAATTTTAATTAAATTAATTTCATTACCCTGTTTATAGTTTAAAGAATACAAAAAATACTGTATAATACAAGAGATTAGATTTTTATGTAAAATTAATTTTGATAATGCTTTGAACATTTAAGCAGCAATGTTTCTTATATAATTTTAAACCTTAAAAAAATCTATTACAAATATTGCACCTAATTTTCACGTAGATTGATAAAAAATAATTCTTTATCAAATTTAACACAATTATTATAATTGGTAAATAAATCACACAAATTGCCATTTTTCAACATAGTCCAAAAGCGTATAGGCCTGAATTTGAATCGGAGAGCTTTGTGAGAGCTTGCAATGTTCTGCCAATTGAGCTATCCAGGATAAATCTGGAAGACACAATTCAGCCAAAGAACTACAGATATATAATAAATAATACTAGACTGGCAGCTTACTCCAAAGGTCCCTAGTTCCTGTCCTGCCCTAGATGCTTTTTCACCTATTTGGTAAAATTACATTATAATTCTTTTTGAACGTTATTATTTAGAACTAGTAGTTATCTGTAGAGCTTCTTAGAGCTCCTGGTGATAAATTTGGATGTCAAATTGAACAAAAGCTTGGGTATGTAATATGTGACTATAACATTGCTAACAAAGCGTAGAAACAACATAGTGAAAATTATCCAAGTCGGGGATCGAACACGTAATCCTTGAAATAGCTCTCCAAGTGCTCTACCATTTAAGCTACGAGGAAGATAGCCAGCTTGTCAATTCTCACTCACATTTTGTTGGTAAGGCTGCAACTGCAGCACAAAATAATAACGTCTACATGAGCACACAAACTTGTGGCATAACATGAGACACAGATAAGCCCAGAATCGGTGAATACATATTTAATTATAATAATTTTTTAATTATTTATCAGCAGTGAAATTACGCTTGAAATAATTGAATATTTAATATGTGATTTCCACATTACTAATAAAGCGTAGAACCAAAATAATGAAAAATGTCAAACCTGGGATCAAACCCGGAACCTCTGGAATAGCGCTCTAAGTGCTCTCAGCTCCAAGAGCACTTGAAGCCTTAATCGGAGCTTTCTCCCTTTTAATATTTATGATATTATCAGAGTTATAATTGACCTGGCAATACACATCTAACCAGCCACATACATCCTTGATACAAGAAAGCAAAAAATCATGCGTCAAACATAGATTATAAAGCACTTTCCAATACATTCAGAATAATGCAACAAAACTGCACTTAAGAAAAATAAATATAATATTATGTCTAGGTCCACCACATGGAAATGTATAACGCATTTTAAAATAGAATTTCAGCTGTTCCTATTCACAATGGAAAAATTATCCGAATTTTTCAGCAGCCCTCTATATGATATAGAGATTTATATCTAATAATAGCATGCATTTCAAAATTTAGTTCATTAAAGAGATACATATATTTGGGTGATTCTCAAAATAGGAGACTTTTTTAAAATTTAAATCTTTAAAAAATTACTGTTTAGCAAAATTTCTGAAAAAAATAGGTGTTGTTAATATAGTATTAGGTATACTTTACATGTAGTCAGTAGAGCTAAATATTTAAAAATTAACTTTAAAAAAATAATTAGTATTTTTTGAGCCATGCTAATGACAAAAAAAATTGCATGGAATAAATATATTAAGAAATTTATTTTCTTCCTGTTTAAATATTTTTTTCTATATTTATTAGCCTTCCTTTTCAGCAAATGGTTTCCATTTTTACATATATACATACAAGGAGAATAAAAACATTACCAAAGAGCAAACTTTGTTTACATGAGCAACATTCTGACACTAACAACGTAAGAAGCTGCCTTATCGATTTTCTGACAGATTTAATGCATATTTTAGGGATAATAAATGTAATACGTAAATTTATATGTAAAATTAAACTTTATAAAGGATACAATATAAGCATTGTTTACATTTATGCACATAGAAGTCTTTAGCATGGACAGAAAAACCATGCTAATGACACTGATATTTTTCCATGCTAATGACAAATTTTAATTTAAATAAGATTATGAGCCATAATATAATCACAATGCGGTAGTCCTTTCTGGGGCTTTTTAAAACACAAAAGTTCTATTCAAATAAGTAAAATAAAAATTTTAACTATAAAATAAACATGAAAATTACTATCCATTCTAATGACATGCAATTGATGTACACCCTTAATATTCAACTTCTATTCTTAAAATACAATACATGCTTCTATTTTCAGGCTGGGATAAAATGGATATTTGTTGCCATGGAGAAACTTTACATTTTCAAACTATTGTCATATGTGAAAATGAAATTTTGATTAATAACTAGCTGTTATAGTATGACCTTGTTTTGAAAATAGAATATGGAGGACAAACTTTAATTCTTTTTTTATATACTATAATTTTATTTTTAAAAATAAATTTATTGGATAAATCCTCTCCTTGATTAATTTAAAGAAAGAATAACATTTGTTTTATTTTATAAACATGATATTAACTCTTGAAAAATGCTAGTATACACTAAGCACAGCTGCTGTGGACATCCATGCTAATGACATTTTGAACCTTTATTCTGTTATTTTAAGGTGTTTTTAACTAAAAAGTGAGTAATTCTTGAGTGCAAATTATGAATAATATTAAGACAAACATATCTAAATATAAAAACATGACAGAAAACCTCTCAATTTTTTTTTGTATGCCGAAAGACATAAATTGTCCCCTATTTTGAGAATCACCCATTTCAGAAAATTCTCCTTCAGCAATTTTTTAATAATAAGGAGAATGGTAGGCGAATACTTTTTGTGCAGCCCTAATTATGAAGTATAATATATATATATATATATATATATATATATATATATATATATATATATATATATATATACAGAGTAATATGCAAAAAACTAATTAAATTTAAAAGTGCATACTGAATTTTAAAACGTACTCTCTAGCATTTATTAAGCAAAGATAACTGTAATCTATACAATAATGCAAAATACTGTAATTAATTCCTTTTGTTTGTCCCTGTAAATTAGTGAAAAATGCTATGAATACTCTGTTTTAACATGATCTGAGTTATATCAGCTTCAATATATTTGAAATAGCAAAATGTCATTAAAATACTCTCAAAACGATTTTCCACATGTACTATAATGTAATCGTATTCTTTTGAGTGTCCCTGTAAATGAAATATTAATCATACATACTTAATATGCAATACGAAACATGCTTTGGCGACCTTAAATAAGCTTTATCAATTACGTGAAAATTATAGATGAGTTAGAGCATCGACAGACGGACTGGCAAACCGAAGCACTTTTCAACATTTTTGGAGAGTGCTAAAAAAGAACATAAAAATATCACATTATATGGAAACAAGAGTAGATGCGGTGCTGGGTAATATATACAATTAATGATAATTTTTTTTCTTTTAAATTGTATATTAAGATATATTATTAGTTTAAATGTATAATGTTCAAATTTATTGTTTTAAATGTGTAATTTCATAAATATTTATGTAATTTTTGCAACCTGTTATTAAACTTATTTTTTAATAATAATAAAAAGTTTTTTAGTATTATTTTACTGCTTGTAAATTCTGACGTAAAATGAATTAATCCAAATGACACCTTTTAAAAGTTTTTATTCGTGTTTTTTTTTTTTTTGTGATTTTTATTAGGGAGATAATTAAAAATTATTTTTTAATACATTGAAGACTTTTTTATGTGTATTACATTCAAAAACTATTGATAGCAAAAACAAAAAAAATAAATAAAAAAAAAAATTTAAATGTGTAATTTGATATCCGTAGAAATAGTACAATACACGAGTAGACAGAAAAAGTCAAAAGTTTCAAAATATCAAATTATAGAAACAGAAAGATTTGCTAGTTTCCATTTTTTATTTTAATAGTATGAAAAATTATTGTACATTTTAGAATCGAAATAGTTTGAATTTTTTTAGATGCATTGCATTATAATCGTATATTTCATTCATAGTAATTAGTATCATACAATTAATGTAGATAAAATATAATTATTTAATATCGGTTTTACTTTTTATCTTTTAATATTTTTTATAGCTGTTGTGTAATAAAGGATAACTAGTGACTTAAGGTTCAAAATGCACATTAAATTGCTAAATTAATTTCATTTTTGTCAATAGTAAATTAATAATCTTTAAATTCAGGCAATCAATAATCTTTATTATTTAAATAATACAAAAAGTATTATGTATAATTCAGTGGATTATATTTTTATATAAATTTTACTCTGATAATACTTTACACATTTAAGCAGAAATGTTTCTTTAGTAATTTTAACTCTTAAAAAATACTGTTACAAATATTGCTCTTAAAATTTACGTAGTTTGATTTAAAATATATATATATATCTATACATTTATTACTTTTAACACAGTTATTATAATTGGTAAATAAATCAAATGCCTTGTGAATTTTTCCAGCAGAATTAAAAAGTGTATAGGTGTGGGTTTGAACCGGGTACTTTTGTGAGAGTTGCCGATGCTCTACCAGATGAGCTACTATCCTGGATAAATCTGGCAGACGCAAATCAGTCAAAGAACTAGAGTTACATACTAAGTATAGTTAACCAATGCCAGACTGACAACTTAAATTAAAGATCCGTGATTCAAATCCTGCCCTGGACGCTTTTTCACTCATTTGGTAAAATTACAGTATAGTAGCTCATCTGGTAGAGCATCGGCAACTCTCACAAAAGTACCCGGTTCAAACCCAGACCTATACACTTTTTAATTTACACACAAATTTACACACTTTTTAATTTACACACACTTTTTAACTACACACAAAATTTTCTTGAACGTTATCGGTTAGAAATAGTAACTATCTGTAGTACTTTACATGTGTGATGATAACTTTGGAAGTTAAAGTGAGCAAAAGTTTTTAAAGAGAGTACAAAAATACATTTAACACATACAAAAAAATTGCAATAATTTATTAAAAAAGAAATAAAATGTATAGTTTTATTTTACATGGCAACAAGTGAAAAGAAGAAAATAGTATTCCGTCCGTTATAAATACAATTAAAGTTATACCATTTTCAGAATATGGAGAAGAAAATGTACATGTATTTCTAAAAGAGAATATTATGAATTTATTAAAAACAACACAAGCTGTTACAATTGTAAGATAGAGTGAAAAAAGTTTAATTTTTAACTTAATTTAGAAGACAGTCTCCACGCTGTCTGTATTCAAATTATACATCCCTGTTCATAAATTACAATTCGGATTACAAAACATCTCTGACATAAAGGAAATAGATTATAATTTGAGACGACCCTGTTTCTTGTAAATTAAGCGTATAATGTATTGTGGTCTTGCTTTAAGTCTACAAATCTGGTAGAGAGAAAAGACATGTCAAGCATATGAGTTTGTTCTTAATTCAATTTTATTTCGCGATCATGAAAGCATTTTTTTTTCAAATTATACGTCAACACATAACATAAAGCTATGTACACAAAACTTTGCATTTTAAATATTACACAAAAATGCGTGTTTTGCATGTTGCGCATACATATGTGTAAAAACAGAATATTACATACAAATCTGTGTATTCTGTATATAACACAAACATATGTGTAATTTGCATATTACACAGCATTATGTGTATTTTCTTATTACGCAAAAACATATGTAAAAACAGAATATTACACAGATATATGTGTAAAAATAGTACTCAGAAATATGTGTATTTTAGTGCAATTCACACATTAACGTGTGTATTTTAAGTGTTATCAGATAACTTTTACACATTTGGACTTATCATCAAATTACACATTAAAATGTGTATTCTGAAATTTACACATTTGGCGCAATTTACACACAAATTTACACATATAGACATGTCGTTTTTGTATCATCGATTTACACATTTTTGTGTGTAAATTTACACATTTTTTTTTTAGAGTGTAGTTAGATATAAATAAACGAAGCTTACACAATAAATTCTTTGAAGCAAATAATTTTCATTAATGTTTATTTTACAATGAAATTATAAGTTATCATTTAACACAAAAAATGAAGTATAATTAATATTCTACAAAGAAAAAACTTATTTATTTCCCATTACCTAATGTTTCTTTAACAAAAACATGCATCATAAAAATTTTATCCTCTTTTTGATTATCAAAGAAAACTTTAAATTAGGCAAAACGGAAAAAAAAGTCATTCATCTAAAATTTCTTTAATAAAACATTTCCTTTTTTTATAGAATAAATGTCATCAGAATGCAATCAAATGCCATCGATAACTAATGTATTTTCAAACAAAGATTTTTTATGACACTAGAGTATGATTTTTACAAGAAAAAATGTTGAATGTGTCAACTACTTTATACCTTCTGTCATTTACTAAATAAATCACTGTACATACATATATATTTCCCTCATTATTCTATTGAATGAAATATTAAAAATATAAATTTATTAGAAATACATAAGATGTTAGGAAAAAATTAATGATTAAATCATTTATTGCCACATAAATGTACAAACGTCTTTTTCTTAACTTTTCTTCGATAGTTTCTTTAATAAAATATCTCCTTTTTTGCATTATGCAATTATTATCAAAGGCCGCAATTGCAATGTTGTACTAACAAAAAGCTGAATTTTAAAAAATTGAATTTTAATATTCCGTTTTATTTAAAAAATAGAGTTTGTATGGTATTTAAATTCTAAAAAAATATATGGATAATCAATTAATATTTATTATCATCCTTTCATTTACTGTAACAAATATACAAGATATAAATATTCCTATCGTAGCTATATTTAAATAGATAAATTATAAAACAAATTAGAAATTCATTTAAAAATTTATGATTCAATTTTTCTATGTTTTTCTCGATGTCAAATATCCATTCTTTGTTAGTCATTTTTCCTTTATTCATAATTTTTAATTAAACATTCAATATTTATTCAAAAAATTTCCTTTTTTTTCAAAAATATATAAAAATATGTTACAAAAATTTCTTTGCGTTTCAAAAAAAAATATCCATTAGTAAATAATTCGTTTCTTAAACTGCTTGTATTTAGAAAAATTCTTGATTTTTTATATGTTTTTTAAAAGAAAATGTGAGACCGTTTAAGATTATTTAGATAAATTTTGTACTTCATAAACAAAAAAGAATTACCTTTTTTGGACGTTCAAGAAATATAAACGTATATTAATTTTCATTTATTTCTTTAAAATAGTCCTTTTTGAAACATAGACTTTTAATAACCTTTCTTATATACAAACAAAGTTTATACAATAAATCTCTCCAAGCAAATAATTTGCATTCATGTTTATTTTACCATGAAATAAGTTCTCATTTCATGTAAAAAATGAAGTATAATTAATATTTTATAAAGAAAAAACTGATTTATTTCTCATTAGCGATAATTTATATGTTTTTCTAGTAAAAAAGTTGTATCATAAAAATTTTATCATCTTTTCAATTATCAAATAAAATTATAAATTAGGCGCAAAGGAAAAAAAGTCATTTATCTAACATTTGTTTAATAAAGCATTTCCCCTTTTTTATCGAATTAATGTCATCACAATAGTTGCAATAATTAATGTATTTTAAAACAAAGAATTTTTTAATGACACTAGAGTTTGATTTTTACAAGAAAAAAATATATTAAATATATCAACCATTTTATATCCTTCTGTCATTTACTAAATAAAATTCTATAGTAAAAGATGTATACATGTATATTTCTCTCCTTATACTGGATTGAATAAAATATAAAAATCTTAAATTTATTAAAAATACATAAGATGTCAGGAAAAAAAGAATGATTATATCATTTATTGCCACATAAGTGGAATAACTTCCTATTTTTATTTTTAATCATACACTTGTGATATTATTAATATGTTAATTAATTTTGATTTTAATTTAAAATAACTGCTTATAAAGCAAAAAGCTATAGCGGGAAACAAAAACATTTTTTCATGGGCCTTTTTTTTCTTTCTCAGATATATCTAAAAGTTCCAATGCCAAAGTTTTCTTTAAAATTGGATGTAACAGATGGTGTAATGCATCTAATAATATTTTCATTAAATAATTTTTCTAAAAGAGAAGAAGTTTAATCTGATTGCATTAAATATTTTCTTATCTAAGTATTTTTGCTTAAAAAAATACCAAATGTAAACTTTCAATAAAAATAATTTTTCTATTTCTATTTCGTTTGATCCTTACATAAATTAAAATCAAATTTTTTGCATCTTCAAATAAAGAAAATAACTATTTTCAATTGAAATTTATTAGAAAACTGTAGTTATAGATGTACTTTTCGTATTTTTTAAATAATTTTAAGGCTTTTCAAGGTAGTTTTTTTTTTTTTTTTAAATCTACCTGAATACTGAAAATTCTTTTCCTTACTGTAATGTAAAGTCACCAAGGTGAAAAATGACAGCTTTACCAGAAATTGGCCAATTAATTGACAACGGTTTGTGAGAAAAAATTAAAAAGGAAAAAGGTAGAATTCTTTGTTAATTTTTATTATCATTCAATTAATCTACTGTAATTGTTTTCCTTTCTTCGCATTGCATTCATGGCTACAGATGTTTTTTAAACTGAGTGTGAATACCATTAGAGGTCGAAGACATTTGAATAAAGAGAAAATGCTTCAAAATAACTTTTGAAATAATTGTAAAATATAAACTCCGGACACTAAAGTTAAGAAATTTCTTTTTTTTTTAAATGTATGTTGAAAAACTTAAGAAATTTGAATGAAGATTTCTTTAACGGGACAACGCTTTTATAAAGTTTTGAAATCGTTTTTATAAAAAAGTATTCGTGTTTAGGAAATCCTTTAAAGCAAATTGGTGCAAACTTCAATATCATGTTTATACAGAATTATTCACTCAAATTTGGAAATATTGAAGTTAAAATGACAATACTGGATAATCATTTACGTCACTCTCGAAAAATTTAATTAATAAGAAATATTTTCATTCGATTTTATGCATAAGAATAATAGAATTATTTTCTAAGCAATAATTTTATAACCCCTTGACACTCAGACCGCTTTTTTCATGTACGGAAGCTGGATTTTTATATTCCAAATTCCAAAAAATTTTCATATTCCATTTTCATATTCCAAAAAAAAGCTGTTTGTCTGGTAGTCGT
The DNA here is from genome assembly GCA_964019185.1 of Maratus speculifer. Lineage (NCBI taxonomy): Eukaryota > Metazoa > Arthropoda > Arachnida > Araneae > Salticidae > Maratus > Maratus speculifer. Next base: position 119,779,545 of record OZ025291.1, read on the forward strand.
CTACAATAAAATCAAAATGTATATATTACACGTCCTGGATTTCAAAAAGTTGGGTTTAAGACAAAAAATTCCTTTTTATGTATATAAATATATATATATATTATACATATACCAAAAATTAAAATTCAGTGAGAACAATATATAAATTGTCTTGCAGCATGTATAATGAACATGAAAAATTAAACTTCTATTTAAAATAACAAAACAAATCACCATTTTGAATTATGAAGTCTATGGAATGAGTATAAACAGAATTATAAAAAACAACTAGTTAAAATGAACATAAAAGTCCTCTTTCCCATGCAATACATACAAACCTTATACATAGATTTTTTCTTATATACAGATTTTATTTAGATATTTTCAAATGAAATTGAAATGATTTTGTTAATGTGTTGTTATATAATCAACATATTGCATATGAAAAAACTCTCACAACTTTCAAACGTTTAAAAAAATTAATTAAAAAATTTATACATGTTTAATTTTTTATATAATGCTTGAACCGCCTGCCTAATTTGCATAATTATTGCATTATTGTATATAGAAAATTGGTAATTTTAATTCGTTTTCGTTATTTTAAAAAATATCAATTGATTTTTTTCATAAGTGTCTTATGCATATATTCACAATTAGGTAGCTTTCATTGCAAAAAGTAAAAAGCTATCTATTGGAGACATCTAGAGGAATCACTTCCGGAAAAGTTTGGTACATTTTTACCGATCATGACCCCCAGACTCCATTTCATACAAAGCACCCTCCGTTCAAATGTTGGTATATATATATATATACATATGTGTGTGTGTGTGTGTGTGTGTGTGTATAATTTTTGTCATGCTGTAACTATCATATGAATGAATCCATTTGTATATAGCTTATTGTGTATATAGTACATACTTATATGTCGACCGAAGTCGTTGGCCAGCTTCATCTCCATCTTGTTTCAAAATGGCGGCTATTTAATTTTTTTTAAATTTTAAATTGAAAATTAAGTTAAAAATTGAAAAATATTTTCCTTTTTTGTATTTAAAAACTCGAAAGCATTTTTTGTTTTGTCTATATCTTAAAAAATGGTTGAGTTACTTTGAATTTATAGTGTGGCTGACATTTTGAAATGATCTGAATCTTATCACGTCGTAACACTCCTATTTATGAACCGACTTGGATGTAAATTCGTGTGTGCATGGCACGTACCGATGCATCGACAAAGTTCGTTGGCCAACTCCATCCGTCATCTGGTTTCAAAATGGCGCCCACTTAAATTTTTAAAAAATTTAAAATTTATAATAAGATTTTTCTTTTGTGTATTTGATCTGGATACAAACATTCCATGGCATTTTTTGTTTTGTCTGAATCTTAAAAAATGACTGAGTTATAGCATTTTTAATTTCTAGTGCTGGCAGACATCTGAAACAATCTTATTTTTCTCACGAGATAATACGCCTATTTATAAACCGATTTGCATATAGCTTGGTGTGTACATAATGCAAACCAATGTCTTGACCGAGTTCGTTGTTCAGGTTCATCCATCGTCTTGTTTAAAAATGCAGGCCGTTTAAAAAAAATTAAACATTTTAAATTTAAAATGTGGTAAAAAAAAAAAAAAAAAAATTAGAACTTGAAAAAGATTTTTTTCTTATGTGAGTAACTTTAACTATTTTATATATCTTATTCTAATATATATATTTTTTTTTTTACTTAATTCGGTACTGATAATAAAAGTAATGCACATTGAAACTTCATTTATCATTTCATTAAACTAAATTCAACGTAGTAATAATCTTTCCTTTTTACACTGCAGCTAAAACAAAACTCTTGTTCAAAGTTATGTTTCATAGTTTACGAGTAAAATGACTGTGACAGAAAGACACAGGAAGTGACCTTATAATGGTCCCGTTTTCACTCTTTAAGTACGATACCTATTAAACCAATAATGAAATAAAACAAGTATAAAAAATCATGCGTTAAGCATAGATTATGAAGCACTTTCCAACACTTAATGAAATCTTTTACAAAACTTTGTTATTTAGGTAAATAATAGTGTATAGCCAAATATACCCAAATATGTATTCCAGTACTTTTGGATAGCCCTGTATTTCATATGTCAGTCGATATAATGGGAAAATTTAGTCTAGCAAGAAAATACCCAGTAGCTTGACATTTCTTTTTCAGCAATTCATACTATTAGATGGAAACATACTTGAATACTTTTGTTCAGTCCTGTAGTTTACATTGTACCTTTATTACACGTCAGCATTAGGCTAAAATTTATTGTAAACTAAAACACTTTTAAAACAACTGAAATCACATTCTCATAAATCATCATTCATAGGCGTCCATGTACCGAATTCTTTGCGTGGCCCTGTATATTCTTTTATCTATAATCTGAAAATATTTCTCAATAAATTGAATGAAGCTCAGCTTAAAAATGTATAGCTTATTTACGAACCACGTTTAAATAATTTACGCTCATATTCAGTAACGTTGGTAAGCTCTTTTGGGTAGCCCTGTATATCAACTATAACATTTATAAACACCATATAATGTGCATACATTTAGCGAAATATAAACGCGCATATCATAATTAAAATGCATTTCATCTCTCCATCAGCCATCATCGGACACATATACGGTACTTCGGAAAGAATATACTATTTGAAATCTTTTGTATGGTCCTGTAAATGCTATGTACTGCATATTATGCGAGATAGTAGCGTATAATTTATATTAAGCTTCAGTGACATATATCAATTTTATTAAACATGAAAAAGCTTAATATATTTAAAATATGTCACACACAATTCCCCCTTTTACCATTATCTAATGGAATTCTTTTGTGTGGCCCTGTAAATGAATAATAGCTACATTTTCACCTTATATTTTATAGAATGCATATTTTAATATGTTTGACACGGTATAACATCTTTAAAATTCCTTTGAAACGATTTTTCCCCATAGGCCGTAATGTAATGGGAAACTTTTGATTCGCCCTGTAGATAAACTAATCATGGTAGAAACTTCATTTTCGATAGGACTCGTGTTAGGGTAAACGTCAATAACGTCCTAAAATTTCATGGCAATCCGAGTATATTAACGATTTTTCCCCATAGGCCGTAATGTAATATGAAACTTTTAATTTTCTCTGTAGATAAACTAATCATGGTAGATACTTCATTTTCAATAGGGTTCGTGCAAGGGTGAACCTCAATAACGTCCTAAAATTTCATGGCAATCCGAGTATATTAACGATTTTTCCCCATAGGCCGTAATGTAATGGGGAACTTTTGATTCGCCCTGTAGATAAACTAATCATGGTAGAAACTTCATTTTTAATAAAGTTCGTGCTAGGGTAAACGTCAATAACGTCCTAAAATTTCATGGCAATCCGAGTATATTAACAATTTTTCCCCATATGCCGTAATGTAATGGGAAACTTTTGATTATCTCTGTAGATAAACTAATCATGGTAGATACTCCATTTTCAATAGGGCTCGTGCTAGGGTAAACATCAATAACTTATAAATATTTCATAGCAATCCGAGTATATTTACGGGAGTTAGAGTGCGGACAGACGGACAGACGGCCATACGGACAGACGGCCAGACAAACCGAATGCATAAGCATTTTTCAACTTTGTTGGAAAGTGCTAAAAAAGGTTTGTGAAAAAAATTATCAATTCAGCATGATTACGCAACTATCTTGCTTTTAATCAAACAAGAAAAACGCAAGTTGTTGACTGAAAATAAAGCTCCGTAGTACTTTTAAGAAAGGTTGCTAAAAATTCAATTATCAGCAACACACTGAACAACACGGTATTATTGTATTGATGAAAGTAGAAAGAATATTATTGTCACATGGGTAAAAAATGCTATTCAAGCAATGCAGATGTAAAGATATAAAAATGTCTGGCATGCAGACAATACAGAAATGGGATAAAGAACTAAGAAATAAAGATGCATGGCATCTTTTACCTTAAATAGATATTATTGTTTTATTTTTTTATATTAAAATTGATAACATTAATTGAAAATTGTTATTATTACTTATTAATTGTGATATATTAATTCGTGCTTATTAAAAATAATATTGAGATTAGATGGAAAAAAATAAGTTGCTAGTATAAAGATAAGTTATTTCAGATGAATCTTTTATTTCTGAACATGAATTTTGAAGACATTTTTCAAAAGTAATGCCACTAGCAGACTTGACGTTCAATTACTCAGTTTATGTTCTTGTTTTAGCAGGGTACTCAACAATACTATTTTTGCATTGAACTATCTTTTATAGTAAAAATAAAAGAATCTTTAAATAGAACAAATTTTTGAAAATGTAAATAACATAAATACATTTTGTAAATAAGATAAAAAATTTTTACCTTACCATAAAAATTTACAATTAAATTTCTTATACAATGATCATTTTACAAGAATTTTCTTTGTAATTTGTAAAACAAAATAAATATTTTGCTATTGTATTTTTTTTAAAAAACGATTCCACTAGCTTGAATTGTAATTTATAAATTTAAATTTAATTGGGAATTTCAGAAAAAAGTTTATTCATTTAAATGTGCTTCAGGGACGAAATTATAATCCAAGTCAGTGCCGTACTTCTCTTCTATGAACTTGTGGGTCATAAGACTTACAAGTTCATCCATCTTTTTTGGATGGGAGGATACATAATAATTAAAAAAAAATTTCGCCATTTACTTTAATTAATTATTTCCACATTCTTATTATCCTAAATTTTCCCCTGTCTTTTAATAATATCTTAACATATTTATTATATTTTAATTCCATACCTTTAATCTACGCACTCTTTATTTTCTTATTCTAAAAAACCTTAATCTGTTAAAAACAACACTTTCTTTGAAACCCCATTAATTTATTTTATTCTTTCATTTGTTTCTTAATATATTTTATTAACATTTAAAAATATCATTCCATATCCCATGATTCCCTGAGAAACGACGCGACAAGACGGATTGCGTAACATATCCATCCCATCGACTTTGAGAACTTATATTTCCCTTATATTCCTCCTGCTTAAATTTCTTAATGGTTAGTGATTCACTAACATAAAAATTTGTTGGCATACTGAACTTTGTTGTAAGATCGGTTATTCATACGCCCTATGTATATAACTCATTTCTTTGAGTTGGAACAGAGAATTCTAAGTTATTTGTGTTGCTTCATCAATCTGCGTCATTTGGATGTAGCTTTTTGTCAACATTTGTTCTTCTTTAGTACGATACATTTTATCCTGTATGCGTTGATGGATTAAGACTCAGATATGAGTGCAAAACTAGTGGATCGAATTCTGTCCATATTTGACAGCAAATAAAGTAATTGGAGCTCTGCATTGCTTTTTTATATTTATTATTTCGCTATTTTAAAGTGTAAGACTTCGATATAATGAATAATTTATATTATATTTATCAATTTAATATAATATTTAATTTTTCTCATTTAAATCCCATTAAGGCTCCTGACCCTGGCCGACGAAGCTCTCGCAAGCTAATGCTATTCCTATGAGAAAGTTATTTTCTAATATCTGGTTTGCATTTCAATATTTCTATTATTATTATTATTATTATTTTCGCGTTGGGCAGCTGAAGTGCATGCTGATATTGCTCCTTTTTTACTTTTTCGATTTTGGTTCCAGATATTTTTTAAAGAGGCACTTTCACTTTCGAAACCGGTTTTAAAAATGAAACTAACTTTATAAAAGATATCTGCTTTTGAAATCTAAAAAATAAAAAAGGAGCGATGTCGGCATGCATCTCAGCTATCCAATGAAAAAGATTATTTAAAAATATCCAAATGCAAACCAGATATTAGAAAACAGTCTCCCCATAGGAATAATATTAGCATGCTAGAGCTTCGTCGGACAGGGACAGGCGCTCTAAAGGGAAAATTCTTAAGGAATATGAAAACATTATTCCAAATCTCACCTCATGTTTTCGACTGGCAATGGATTACTGAAAAAAAACCATTCATCCCACTTAATGAGCTTCTGTAATCGAATAGACAGTCTAATTATGTCTAATCTTTTTTTTTTTTTTTTTGTGCGGAGGATTTTTACGAAAGTTTGATGCTTATTACACTAGTATTGAGGAATTAATTTACGCGTTCAACATAATAGAAGCCTGTCGTTCAAATAATCATATATACATTTATGTTTGTGTGTGTCGCATATACTCGTGTATAGGTCTATTCCTCACCCCAATTTTTAAGTAAAATTTTGAAAAAACTGAATTTTCGTGTAATACTACTATATTGTGGTAGTAAGTTCAAAAATAATTTGTAATCGAAGATTATAAAACAAAATAATAAATTTTAATTAAATTAGTAAACTTTTTATTTATTTAGTTATTAGGTTTTTTCCCGTTTCTAATCACGCTTTTGTTTTTAATTCACTGTTTTAAAACTGTATAATTATGTAAAATCGTAGAAACTTAAAGTTTTATGAAATTTATTCACATCAATTCAATGATACACAAAACGAAAAAATTCTTACAAAACTCTATTCGAGACCCATTTACAAATTTAAACAACTCCGAAATAGATTGCTAAAATATACTTATTTCTATTATAGGACTTTCAGGGGAGATATGGAGAAGCATTCTCAAGTTGCACTCTTTTTTAAAGAGAGGATTAAATGTTAAAAGGAATGCCCCTTTATTGAAGGGAATTCTATCCCAAGAGAAAATAGGTGTAGAATAATTACGGAAATTATTGTTGAGCTGTTTTAGTCAATCACAGGAAATGAATATTGCCCACTTCTGTCTATCTCTGTCCAACACAGACTTATATGTGATTAGTTAAAAGACTTGCACATTCGCCAATTATCAGCATTTTTGTGTGTGTGTGTGTGTGTGTGTGTGTCTGGTTTTACTGCTTTGTGTAGTCGACCACCTGTTTTAAACTCCAAAATTTTGTCTAAAATTCATCTACTTATACACGAGTATATACGATACATAAAATAAATTCTAATTTTATAATCGATATTTACGCTATCAAAATTCTGCTAAATCGAAATCTAACATAAATGTAAAACTATTGGTTTTATCGAAACTAACATTATTTTATTTTTGAAGTACCATAGAAAAAAAAACGTAGATGTAACCAGTTAGAGAAAGCTGTGGTTTTTATTTCATCTGCGAATATTTAATTTATTATACGCATTTCTAAAAATTAGTATTCCCTTCACATCTGTTTCTCAAAATTCCGATGGGAATTCTCATTTTAGTTTTTATCTTATTGAATATAATTTCTCAGTTCCCCTTGTTCAGTGCCAATTTTTGAAACGATAAAATAATTCAGCAGACAGGCTAGTAAATTTTTTAACTAAATGTATTTTAATGTTTTAAATTATATTACCAACATCTAGAATTCCAAGATATGCTTCTAACGAGAAAGAATCGTAAATATGTATATATACAGGGTGTCCCTAAACAAATGGTATATACGCTAGGGGGTGATAGAACACATCAAGACGAGTAATAGTAAATAGGAAACCAAGGGTCCCAAACGTTTTCCAAAGGAGATAGCCGCCATTAAAGTTTGGGGTCCAAAATTTCAAATACACATAAAAAACGGAAAAATTGGTCGATTGATTTGCGGTTTACACTAAAATTATTCTTTATGTTGGTATTTTCTTGAAAATAAATTATAAAGATAAATTTCAAAAAATGCCGATAGAGGGCGCTTTAGACTTTAAAGTAATGACAAAATATTTTTTGCCGTGATTTTTTGCATCTCATTAAATGGTTTCGTAAGCTTCGACTTAAACTTAAATTTTGAGCTCAAAATCTGAATAGTTGGAACCGGTTAAGTAGCACAAACTTAACTGTGTTCAGAGGGTTTAAATTTCAAATGGTTATAAAAAACGGAAAAATTGGTCGATTGATTTGCGGTTTTCACTAAAACTATTCTTTATGTCGGTATTTTATTGAAAATGAATTATAAAGATAAACTTCAAAAAATGCCGATAGAGGGCGCTTTACACTTTGGAGTAACGAACAACTACTTTTTACGTTATTTTTTAAATCTGATTAAATGTTTTCAAAACTTAGACTTAAACTTAAATTTTGAGCTCAAAATCTGAATAGTTGGGAGTGGTTAAGTAGCACAAACTGAACTGTGTTCAGAGGGTTCAAATTTCAAATGATAATAAAAAACGGAAAAATTGGTCGATTCGTTTGCAGTTTAAAATAAAACTATTCTTAAGGCAGTATCTTCTTGAAAATGAATTTTAAAGATAAATTTCAAAAAATTCCGTTAGAGGGCGCCTTAAACTTCAGAGTAACCAACAATAAATTTTAACCTTTTTTTTTTTGTATCTAATTAAATGCTTTCCAAAACTTGTTATATGTTTTCGAAATCTTAGATTTAAACTTAAATTTTGAGCTCAAATTCTAAATCGTTGGAAGGGGTTAAGAAGCGCAAACTGAAGTGTGTTCAGGAGTTGAAATTTACCCCCCCCCCCCCCGTCGAACACAGTTCACTTTTGCGCTACTTAAACACTCGCAACGACTCAGAATTTGTTCTCAAAATTTAAATCTAAGCATTTGAAAGCATTTAATGAGATTTAAAAAAATAACGGTTAAAAATAGTTGTACGCTTCTCCAATGTCTAAGGCGCCCTCTATCGGCATTTTGTGAAATTTATCTTTAAAATTTATTTTCAAGAAAACACTGATTTATAGAGTAGTTTTAGCAAAAACCACAAATGAATCGACTAATTTTTCCGTTTTTTATAGTTTTCAGTTTCGTTTGAAATTTAAACCCTCTGAACACAGTTCAGTTTGTGCTACTTAACCACACCCAACTATTCAGATTTTGAGCTCAAAATTTAAGTTTAAATCTATGCCTACGAAACCATTTAATAAGATTAAAAAAATAATGGCAAAAAATAGTATTAGGATGGATTATTTCGTTAATCCAAAGTCTAAAGGTCCCTCTATCGGCATTTTTTGAAATTTATCTTTATATTTCATTTTCAATAAAATAACGACATAAAGAATAGTTTTAGTGAAAACCGCAAATCAATCGACCAATTTTTCCGTTTTTTATAATCATTTGAAATTTAAACCCTCTGAACACAGTTAAGTTTGTGCTACTTAACCGGTTCCAACTATTCAGATTTTGAGCTCAAAATTTAAGTTTAAGTCGAAGCTTACGAAACCATTTAATGAGATGCCAAAAATCACGGAAAAAAATAGTTTTTCATTACTTCAAAGTCTAAAGCGCCCTCTATCGGCATTTTTCGAAATTTATCTTTATAATTTATTTTCAATAAAATACCAACATAAAGAATAATTTTAGTGAAAACCGCAAATCAATCGATCAATTTTTCCGTTTTTTATGTGTATTTGAAGTTTTGGACCCCAAACTTTAATGGCGGCTATCTCCTTTGAAAAACGTTTCAGACCCTTGGTTTCCCATTTCCTATTACTCGTCTTGATGTATTATTCTATCACCCCCTAGCGTATATACCATTTGTTTAGGGACACCCTGTATATACATATATATACAGGGTGTATCTAAACTACTGGGCAAAACTTTAAGGGGTGATAGTACACATCAAGAAAAATAATATTAAATGGGAAACTAAGGGTCCCAAACGTCCTCCGAAGGAGATAGGCGCCATCAAAGTTTAGGGTCCAAAATTTGAAATGATTATAAAAAACGGAAAAATTGGTCGATTCGTTTGCGGTTTTCACGAAAACTATTCTTTATGTCAGTATTGTCTTGAAAATAAATTATAAAGATGAATTTCAAAAAATGCCGATAGAGGGCGCTTTAGACTTTGGAGTAACGAACAACTATTTTTTACCGTTATTTTTTGCGTCCCATTGAATTTTTTTAGAAGTTTAGACATAAACTTAAATTTTGAGCTCAAAATCTGTGGTTAAGTAGCGCAAACTGAACTGTGTTCGATGGTAGTGGGTAGGTTCAAATGTCAAATGATTATAAAAAACATAAAAAATGGTTAATTGATTTGCGGTTTTCACTAAAATTATTCTTTACGTCAGTATTGTCTTGAAAATAAATTACACAGATAAATTTCAAAAAATGCCGATAGAGGGCGCTTTAGACTTTGGAGTAACGTACAACTAGTTTTTACCGTTATTTTTCGCATCTCATTAAATTTTTTAGAAGCTTAGACATAAGCTTAAATTTTGAGTGAAAATCTGAATCGTTGAGAGTGGTTAAGTAGCGCAAACTGAACTGTGTTCAATGGAGGTGGGGAGGTACAAATTTCAAATGATTATAAAAAACGGAAAAATTAGTCGATTCGTTTGCGGTTTTCTCTAAAACATTCTTTATGTCAGTATTTCCTTGAAAATAAATTTTAAAGATAAATTTAAAAAAATTCCGTTAGAGGGCGCCTTAAACATTAGAGTAACCAACAATTATTTTTAACTGTTATTTTTTTTATCTAAATAAATGTTTTAAAAGCTTAGACTTAAATTTTGAGCTCAAAATCTGAATCGTTGTGAGTAATTAAGTAGCGAAAAATTGAACTGTGTTTGGAGGGTGGGCAGGGTAACATTTCAACTCCAGAACACAGTTCAGTTTGCGCTTCTTAACCCCTCTCAACGATTCAGAATTTGAGCTAAAAATTTAAGTCTAAGCTTTTGCAAGCATTTAATTAGATACAAAAATAACAGTTAAAAATTATTGTTGGTTACTCTAAAGTTTAAGACGCCCTCTAACGGATTTTTTTTAAAAATATTTTTAAAATTTATTTTTAAGGAAATACTGACATAAAGAATGTTTTTAGAAAAAACCGCAAACGAATCGACCAATTTTTCCGTTTTGTATAATCATTTGAAATTTGAACCTTCCCACCCCCATTGAACACAGTTCAGCTAGCGCTACTTAACCACTCTCAACGATTCAGATTTTCAGCACAAAATTTAAGTTTATGTCTAAGCTTTAAAAAATTTTAATGAGATGCAAAAAATAACGATAAAAACTAGTTGTACGTTACTCCAAAGTCTAAAGCGCCCTCTATTGGCCTTTTTTGAAATTTATCTGTGTAATTTATTTTCAAGACAATACTGACGTAAAGAATAATTTTAGTGAAAACCGCAAATCAATTGATCAATTTTTATGTTTTTTATAGTCATTTGAAATTTGAACCTACCCACTCCTATTGAACACAATTCAGTTTGCGATACTTAACCACAGGTTTTGAGCTCAAAATTTAAGTTTATGTCTAAACTTCTAAAAAAATTTATTGAGATGCAAAAAATAACGGTAAAAAATAGTTGTTCGTTATTCCAAAGTCTAAAGCGCCCTCTATCGGCATTTTTTGAAATTTATCTTTATAATTTATTTTCAAGACAATACTGACATAAAGAATAGTTTTCGTGAAAACCGCAAACTAATCGACCAGTTTTTCCGTTTTTTATAATCATTTCAAATTTTGGACCTTAAACTTTGATGGCACCTATCTCCTTCGGAAGACGTTTGGGACCCTTAGTTTCCCATTTAATATTATTTGTCTTTATGTGTACTATCACCCCTTAAAGTTTTGCCCAGTAGTTTAGATACACCCTGTATATATATATATATATATACATTACTCATTATATATATATATATATATATAGAGAGAGAGAGAGAGAGAGTAATTTCAAAAGATATTATAAAACTGTTACAAGTTGATTTATCGTAAAAAAAAAAAAATAAAAATAAAAAAAATGTACGATACATATTATTTAATTAACATGTTAAATATTTTTCACTTATAATGTATTATGATAATTTCAATATTTTTCTATCTATGTTATGCGGAAAAAACATGTTCATGAGTAAAGCTGGCGTCATATTGACAGTAACAACGCCTGATAGATAACTTTCGCTTTGAATACACTGCAAAAAATAATTGTTGATTTTACAGTACAATACCGGCAGCTGGGATGCCAGATTGCAACTGTAAAATAAGCAGTAATATACCATCGTGCAAATGAATTCAACAATATATTACTGCTTAATGGTATATTACTAGTGAATTTTACTGTTTATTACCGCAAATTTTGCACTTTTAAACTGGCTCACCAACTGTCAGTATTATACTGTAAGATCAACAATTATTTTTTGTAGTATACAATTATTTTTAAATTTACATAATATGAATTTTTATGCCATCAAATAGGAAAAAGATTGTTCTTTCAAATATTGAGAAAAAGTATCAAAATTTACTGAATTTTTATGTTTTTTAAAACAAATTTGTGCTTTGACACAAAAATGATTATTTCCATCGCTGGGAGTCATTTCTATGTTATTGAGTCAAAATAAAGAGTGTTTTAAAATCCAAACTGCTTATTTTGAGGCTCATTTTTAAATTCATTTTTAAAATGAAATGCATTCAACTGGCAGATTCTCTTATTCAGGTACTATATAATGTGTCGTAATCGTCATTTTTTTTATAAAGACCGAAAATATTGTAAAAAATTTTGTCAAAGTTGACGTTTAGAACCAAATTTACTGAAGCGAGAGAGCTGGGCAGGGGAAAAAAAGCCGCACTGAGAAAATAATTGTTTTTAAATCAAATTTTAACGATTTCTACGAAAGATAAATATACACGGCCGCTTATACATATCTTTAAAAATCATAACAGCAAGTTTCATGTTCTCCCTTTAACCCTTTCCGGCACTCTGTGCTCAGTCTGAGATACCTATTTTTAATTCCAAAACTAACAAACGACACCAATAATATTTTTGTAAATATTTTGCTTTTACAGTGAAAGCTAAAATTAAGGGATTCTTAATTCCTGAAAAAGTTGTTTCATAATTCCGGTGTCAGTCGATTATTTCTTGTTTTACTAACAGAATTTGTCCGCGCCGGAAAAGGTTAGAAAAAAAAAAAAGGAGTTTGAAAATGTATTAGAAAAAAAATCCAGCTTTTGAGGGAAGAAATATATATATATTAGCACACTCTTATTATGAAAATAAGTGAAAGCATAAGCATGAAATCAAACATACGGATAAGTAAGCCATCTATAATCGAAATTTTAAACTAATAATTTTCATTCACTTGAAAAAACACTTTTCACCCGGAGAAGCGTTTTACTCCAAACCGCGTTCCTGCAAGATATTTACTTGATTTTATATTGAATTTTAAAATGTGTCCGGATATTTTCGGACACTATATAATGCTGATTCAAATATTGGTCATCGAAAAGGTAACAACAAGAATGTCGGATTTTTTTATTTAAATTATTAGTGTTATTGCAGTTAACGCAATTTAATATACAGTTAACACAGTTTCCTGTTGTATGTTATCCATAATCTTTTAAGTATAATAAAAACAGTTCAAATAATTTTTATTCTTATTTTATCATCCACATTTTTTTTTTCTTTCGTTTAATTTGCCACAGTTTTGTGAAATATATTTTATTAATGATTTGGTACGCGCATATAAAACAATTTAAAATACTTGTTCTAGGACAAGCAGAAATATAGAAATTTTGAAACATTTTCGATTTTATACTTCCATTATTTTGCAATCAATAACACCACCGCATTCAATGCTTTGTGAACTGCAACTACTTTTATCGTAAGCGGATTGCAATTTAGAAAATAACAAAGATTATATCCTTGTTAAAGTACAAATTGGGAATCATTATAATGACATTTCGTTTTTTCAGATTTTTTTAGAGCAATAATTAAACAGTTCTATTTCTTTTTATCGAGGAAGGAATTCTTATCATCAAAGTATTACTTCTGTGGGACGACGCGTAAGTCTAAACTTTATATGAATTTAATGAGAAGAAATAAAATACAAAATATGAACTTTAAAAAGCCCATTGTTTTACTTAAAAGGAGACTAAAATAATAAAGTGATGTTACAAGTTAAAAACAAAATTTAAAACTTCTAACAACGTTCGGTCTGCATTTCCAGAGGGCGATATTTCCTTTTGAAATGGGAGAACCAATTTTTGTTAAAGTAAAATGTAGATGTAACAGTCCCTTGGATTGAACTTAACCCATTGGTGCCTAGCGTCCCTTTTTAGGGACGATTATAAAAAAAGAAATAAAGCTCTTTTCACACCCGTAAATAGAAAGATAAATAAGCACTATTTTTTACTAGACAAATTCATCAATAAATTAAGGTAAAAATTATTCGTCTTTTAAAAGTGGTGGGAGACCCAAATTTTCATTTTTAATGAAGAAAATTATTTTTGCATTAATGGATTAACTTACTATTTGTAATTATTATCCGTAAATGTGAATTTTCTTTGAAGTCATCTTTAAAGTTATGCATTTAAGACAAAAATGAAATTTGAAGATTTTTATGCATGCTAATTACTGCTTTTTTTTGCCTTTTTTATGAAATGCCGAAGACAAAATTGTTTATAAATAATTTAGAGATAATGTTTAAATAATCAGACGATTATCATTGATTAAATAGCGCGTTATTTAGGGTTAACTAGTTTGTTGGGGAAGAAGGGGGGAGGGGTAAATAATCGAACAGTCCGTCAATCTCTGGATATGTATATTATCATCTACAGATGATGATAAGTTTATTATATTATCTAAAAATTCAACACTTATTATTTTTAGTATATAATATTAAAATGCTACAACTCAGGAATTATGTGCATTGTTTGTTATGCCATATTTTAACATTAGTTTTAATTATTGATTTAATTTTAAAGCAACAGTTCGTCTCTTGTACATTACCTCATCTGAGCTTTATTATCTTCAGAAAAAAAGCAAATTATCTAACACAAAATATTTTTCCATCATTAGCATTTAGATAATGATTTGAAATATAAAAACTCAACCAGACACGTAGCAGTGCAATGCAATAGAGCTAGAATTTTTATGTAGCATTACAAAACTAACTAACATTTGCCTTTTTATTTTACAGGTGGTCTTTTGGAGTAGTACTTTGGGAAATCATGATGCAAGGTTAGTAATGTTTCATGGATTTCTTTTAAAAGGGAATATGAAAATGGAATACAGTTTTAGAAAGCAAAACATGTAAAGAATAATAACTACATTTACACATCGGAACAGCCTTTGTATACGTAGGCGTTTCTGTCGTTATGTCTTACGCCCTTTTTACTTTCTTCTGTCTATATTAGAAGAAAAAATTGTAAGTAAATTTTTTTTCGATTTCCGGTTTTCAACTGATTTACATATTTTATGGATCTTCCCCCCCAAAAAAAAACATGTTTATACATAATATATGTCTGTCCTTATGTCCGCATGTCGCCATTCTACCACAGAAAAGTGTATAAAGTTATGAAAAGAATTAAACAAAATCTTTTGTGTATGTTTTTGGCTATGGCCAGTAGATCCTCTTTCAACGTGGAAATATTCCACCTGAACGTTATGCTGTAATAGCAATTTTCGTGCAGTTTTCATTAATAGACCTTTGAAAAACATATTAAGTTGTGCGTTAAACTGAACGTAATTTCGTGCATATATTTATTAATATAACAAAAACGTCCTGCTTGAATTTGGAAACATTAAGCCAGACAGGGACGCTGTATTAGTGATTTTTGTGTAATTTTCTTAATTGTTCATAGCTCTGCTGTATTTAGTGGATCCTGCACAATCAACTACCGTACAACAGAGTAACAAAAAATTCTGATTTTATTATAGCCGATATTGACTTTTTTATACGCCGATTAATTGACTGAAACAGAAATTTAAAGTGATAATCACAATTGATGTAGTATTGACTTAATAATATTAAAATAATAAAAATGTTAACTACTTTTTGAATTGCTAAGATGATTGAGATATAAGAAAATTTTGGGATTGGCACATACAACTAGTTTCCAATTTACGTATATTGACGAATGCATCTCGAAAGACGTAATGAATCAGCATTTAGAGTTTTATTTTGTTTATTTGGGTCTTTTATAGGCATTGCAAAAATCTCTCAAACCTATCGCTGTTTGCATATGCTATTGTTTAATCGCAAAAAAACTCAAAATGAAACAAAATCAGTTTGTATTAAAATGAAAATAGAGAAATAGCCTTGCAATTACATATATCTATACATTAAATAACAGAAAGTCTTCTAAAATAAAAAACATAAGTTATAAGACAATAAATGTCTGTACTTAGCAAAATGAAGCTGATGATAAAAGCCTGATTTCAAAATTAAATTTCTCAAAAAAAAAAAAAAAAAAAAAAAAAAAAAGATCGGTAGAATTATGCGATACACGGTTTATTTTTTGGGTAAGCTGTAAAAATGTTATACAAAAGTTTTGATCGGTGAATATTGGAAAAAATTGTGTTCTGAATGCAAAAAATACTTGACTTGGAGTTTTACTTGTTTTAGACTGCTTGCAGAAAACGAGTTTTCCGACGTACAGACCATATTTTAACGATTTTTCGAACTAAATTTTTGAAATTTCGAAATTTCAAAATTTTAACTCCAAAAACAGTTAAAATATAGCACTGTACGCCAAAAAAGTCGTTCTCTGCAAGCAATTTAAGACAAACAAATGTCAAATCCAGTATTTTTGTTAAATCAGAACACGATCTTTTCAAAATATTTACCGTTCGACACTTCTGTAAAACATTTTTACAACTTAGCTAATAAACAAATCGTGTACCGCATAATTCTACAGATCTTTGCTTTTGAGAAATTTAATTTTGAAATCAGGGTCTTATTCGCTGAGCACCCTGTATAAACAATAAGTTCTATCTCTGTAAACTGTATCTCAATATCAAATTGGACATTGGATTGTTTGATAAATTGACACAAACTGCTTTAATAATAATTGAGTTCCTTAAACTCAAATGTTTCTCTATCCAATACTCGATCTAATATTACCATTGCAGCTCAAAGGACACAATGAGACAACTAAAAAGGTCCAAAACACATTCAAACTCTGCCAGCAGGAGTGTTATTCATAACAAGTATCAACTGACAACATCTTAAGCATTTGTATAAGCATTGATAGTTGTGTTAAAAAATTAAAAATTAATTAACACTCCTTTATAACATAAGTTACAATATCTACTAAAATCTATAATTTATTGGATATTATTAAGACCATTACTGGACAGCATCCAGACTTCGCCATCTCGATATCAACAAATCAAAAATTTTATATATTTCTTTAATAATCCAGAGAGATATCATGTACTAATTAATTGCATTATTGCCAATAAATGATATCGCAGATCACAGTCGTGAATCAAGATATCAGCAGCCTCATTAATCGGTGAATAAAACATCCATTACAAGATTTCTTATCTCATCCACAAGACTTCGTATCACGCCCCATGCATATAGGTTTGGTTTGGTTTGGTTTGGTTTATTTTTGTCGTCTGATTATCTACGCTAGGGAAATAGTACCAAGGGGGTGTGCCCTTCGTGGGGGTCTTTCTAAGGGAACCTAACCCGTATTTACGCAAAGTTCGAAGACAACCACGAAAACTCCGAACGGTTAGGCCGACAGCCGCGATTGGGTTCGAACCCAGCACCTGCCGTCTACCAGTTGAGACGTCAGAACCTCCCGGCCACTGGTGGGGCCCCATGCATATAGGATAACATTATGTTTTCGTCATAGCATATTTGATTTGTATTTATCTAAACTATAACTATAGAGCAAGAAAAAGTATTTTGTTATCTTAAGTACTGTGCATCTAAAATTAAATAAATTTAATTACAAAGAATAGGTAAGGATTTAATTATAATTAATTTTTCAAATATCAGCAGTGAAATTACGCTTAAAAGTATTAAATATTTAATAAGAGTTGGCTAAGCGTAGAACCAACAAGTGAAAAATGTTCAAACCGGGCATCGAACCCGGAATCCTTGAAATAAATAGTATATGGAGCGCCATTCCAAGAGTTCTTGGTTCGATCCCCGACTTTGACATTTATCACTATGTTGGTTCTATGCTTAGCTAGCAATGTAACAATCACTTATTAAATATTCAAGAAATTGATTATTAGGAAAAAACTCTATTAAACAGAGTTGAAATCAGAAGCGCTTGTTCAAAAGAAAAATAATCATTTAAATTATTATCTATCGGTCGTACTTTTCTGGTAAAATATAAATAATATAATAAAATTGCTGATTTTGTGTTTTTTATATTAATTATTATAATTCAGTTTACAACATTCTTTTTAAAAATTCGCAAATATGTTCATTTTCTTTTATCGAAGTTATTAATATCGGTTTTGTTATTAAAATTATATAAAAAGGGAAATAATGAAGTTAATTAACTCTGCTGGATTATTTGCGGCGGAAATTTTATTCAGTTGTAGCTATTGTTCTTTTTCTGTCTATTTTAATTAAAATTTAAAATTTAGCTAACTGAGAGCTAATAAATTTCTAGAACAATATATGTATATTAAATAGTTAAACGTAACCTCTGAAACATATAACTACAGCAATAATTAATTTATTTTCAAAGATATTCGCCTGAGAATTTTTTTTAAATTTTAAATACACAATTATTAATTTTGTTTCGTGTATAATTTATAGAACACGAAACGTTAGAAATATAAAACAAGAAAGAAAAAAATAATGCTTCAAGCATAGATTATGAAACTTTTTTTAACACATTCAGAATAAAGTAACAAAACGCCATCGTTTAATAAGTTAAACTATTATATCTAATTCAAAAATATAGAAACACATTTTCTATTATACAGGAAGTACCGTATTTACTCGTATATACCGCGCACCGATGGACACGTAAATGGCGATTTTTTAAATTCTTGTATATAATGCGCACCGTAAATTTGATATGTAAATAACTAAATGAATTTAAATAAAGAGAGTCGTAAACATCACGCAGAAAACAAAGATAAATACATTTTTAGACTTCTGGTAGGGACTGAATAACGGCAGTGAGAATCGCGAATTAGCGTTTAAATAATGTTACTAGCTCTGTTGTATAAAAAAAATGCAAGGAGTGAAAAAAAGATGCAGTATTACTTCAATTAACTAAGATTTTCTGAGTGATTATGTCTTCTTCGAATACATTTCATAATTCATGCGTATATAGTGTGATTACATCAAACAGTAAAAAATTATTCCGAGTATAATGCGCACTTAGAAGTTTTGACCTAATTTTTTGAAAAAAAAAAGTGCGCGTTATACACGAGTAAATACTGTAACTTGTAGTAAACCTAAACAACGTATATCAATTTTATTATACGTGAAAAAGTTTAACATAATTAAATTATGTCGCAAATAAAGTTTCCCATTACCATTATGTAACGGAATTTTTTGTGTGGCTCCGTAAATGAATAATAATTATTCTTTTTGCTGCATATTCTGCAAAATGTATATTGTTGTGCCCTTCATAAATACATATCAATTTCATTACGTTTCAACGGATGTAACACCCTTAAAAAGCACTTGAGACTATTTTATCCCATCGGCAGTAATATAACGGAATAATTTTGACTGGCTTGTATTTGAACTATACATCCAATTTTACTGAAATTTCAAATGACTCAACTAAATACTGCAATAAACATATATTTAAAATTGTAAACGCTTCAGTTGGGCAGTTCTTGTGCTATTTTACACTGACAGACAGACGGGAGAATCAGCGAACGACTATAGGTGCGATATATAATTATGAACGCACCTGAAAAACAGTTAAATTTAAAAGCGATACCAAAATTGAAAATGAATTTCCAGCAAGTATTATTCAAAGGCAGTATTGTAACTAATTTCTTTTGTGTGTCCCAGTAAATTGATTTAAAATGTTATATATCTCCTGCTCTAACGTAATCATGGTGAAATTCAGTGTTTTATATCAGTTTCAATACTTTTGAAACAGCGCAATGTCATTAAAATACTTTGCAACGATTTTTCCCCAAGGCTATAATGTAATGGAATTGTTTTGGATGCTTCTGTAAATGAGCTATTAATCCAACATATCTAATATACAATACCAAACATACCTAGGAAACCATAAATAAATTTTACCAACAACATGAAATCCTTCAACTTTGTTGGAAAGTGTTAAAAAAGAAGACACATATAATCGTATATTTTTTAGTTTAATTTCGCTCACTAGAAGTAAGCATGGCGGCATCTGCATTTTTAATGGAATTTAAACCACTATGAACTGTCTTCGAGTTTAAAGTGTTCAAATTCATCATAGTTTGATTTGGATTTGTAGCCATTGCTTTAACCCTTTATGGTCCGCTAAAGCACCATTAAAGTAACTTGTTATAAAATTCGTGTAATACATCGATTAATAATAATACATTTTAGAATGAGTTATAGATTTATTTAATCATATTTCCAAAGCATTATTGGTTAAAAAAATATATTTTTAAAAATATAATTTCTTTTTTTTTATTTGAATCTCTTTAGCTTTCTTCGCGTTGAAAGTTTGTGGGTGAAAATTTTCATTTCCAAATTATTCCTTTATTTATATTGTAAGAGCATTCTATTTGTACTTTTCTAATTCTATAAAACATTTATTTAAAAAAAATGATTTGAAATAAAAGATTTAGTGAAGCATTTGAAGGAATTATTGCACAAAATTCCTATAAATACTAATTCAATTAATTAATTTTAAGTGGCAAAATCCTTCTAAAATTTATTAGATGATTAAGCAAATCTCCTAATATAGATTAAAAAATTCACGAAAAAAAGGTTTTAAAGGTGAAATTTTCATGACTTCACAATTTGGGGCATGGAGGGTTAAAAGTGTTCGTCAGTGAGACCTCCTTTTGGTCATGTTAAACCTGGGGGTTTGTAATGCATTATTATTTATAAAATATCTCATCAAGAAATTAAGGTTGTTCTCAACTACTTTGCTCACCAAGCGCAAAGCGTTTCGACACATTCACAAATTCACTTTTCAACGGAAAGATATAAAATTAGAAGGCCTGACTACGAAAGCGATTTCGAATCAGACTTAGTTTTCAATTTTAGGATCATTCAATTACCTATCGAGTTATGAGCGATTTCGATCTCATGATCATGTTTTTTTCTCCTATTTTCGACTGTTTTTTCTGCTTTCGTCAAGAAATGCAGTTCAAAAAGCCAACTCTGATGGCTTGTTCTGAAAAACCTATTGTGCCTGAAAAAAAAAAAAAAAAAAAAAAAAAAAGAGTGCGATTTGATAGTTTCTGAACAATAACACCTGCTAGTTTCATGCATTTCCGAACAAAAATTAACTAAAACTATGTGACAAAGTTTGTCTTTTTGATTTAATTAACAGCATTAATATTGTTAACTTATTTTTAAGTGTACTCTTCTTTAACCCTTTATCTACCGAATAAATTTATCAAGAAGATGATCCACCTCAATAATTACCTTCTTTAATATCTGAAGGTATACTGGAATTTTTAGATAACACTAATGTGGAATTTACACATACTTTTTTTTTCATTAAAACTGATTAAATATATCGCAAGTTATAATTTTTTTGTGAAATATTTACAAAAATAATCAGATTAATTAACCAAAATTACTCTTTTGAAAATATCACAATTCTTAAAAAAGCAATGATTTTAAATGCATCATGATCCTCTCTTAAAATAGAAACACTTTTGCAGTTGAATATGTTTCATATAATTTTATTTAAAGAAAGAAAAGAAATATCAATAAAAATGAATAATAAAACTATCACTTTTTGAAAAATATTTAGCTTTGACTGTTTCTCTTTCTATATATATTTGATCGAGAAGAGTGTTTTGTGTGGAAAGAATAAAAAACTTTTCTTAATATACAAAATAAATAAATCTTATATAAAGTTTTCTTCAATGATACTTTAAAGTGCCGTCGGTGCATAAAGAGTTAAATAAGAAGAATTATTTTTTAGTTGACAAAATCCTTTTAAAATATATGCATAATTTAATATTTATGTGTCAAGCTATTTCCGAATCTGGCGAACTGTGAAAAACTTTAACACGTCACATAAAATTAAATACAGTGTGCCCATAAAATCATGGTGCACTTTTGATCAGGGTTCCTTTCATGAGCACATGATGAAAAGAAAATTTATATTTCAAATAAAATAAAATAAAATAAAATAAAATAAAAAGCTTTAATTGATTTGCCATTAATTTGCTAATTTCACGCTTATCGATGTAGGCCCTTAACCATTTGACAAATCCCAAACGGATTCGATACACAAAATTCGAGATATTTTGTTTGTCTCTTCGGTGATTTTTTTTTTCTTTCCTGATAATTTGTAAGTTTGTTAAGCAAAATCGATTTCTCGAAATCGAAAATAAAAAAATAAATTTTATTCTAGTTTAAGACTCAAGACTTGATGAAAAGAAAATTTTCTATTTCGAAACATGATTTATTTGCTGCGTTTCTTTAAAAATAATGTCCAAAAATTACTAATTTCCTGTTTTTTATATTGTCTTGATAACCTTCATTTAAAAATTTCAAAAGCATGTTCTTAAGTAAAAATGTCCATAAAAAAATAATAAATAAATAAAGATTTGTTTTTGCCGCAGTTCGTTAATGAAATTGAAAAAAAAATGCAAATTAATTGACTGCCTTGAATATATTTTTAGGGAAACGTTAAGAAAAAAATGTCTATTTTTGGTATTTTATATGTGAACGTGTATTTTGATTAATCATTAAACTTTAATTACCGTAGGTTTTATTCTAGCTATTACATTTTTTAATTACATCTTTTGACAGCATTAAAATTTTAATGTAAATTTAAGATAATTAATCCTTTTTCAAAGGTAATAATTATTAAAAAACAAATAAGATCTAAGTATTTTTATTTTTGTGTTTACTTCTTGTATACACAAAAAGTAAATCCACAAACAAAAAGTAAATCAAAATAAAGTATACAAAAAGTAAATCAATGCTCGTTATGAAATAATAATAATAATAATTATTATTATTATTATTATTATTATTATTATTATTATTATTATTATTATTATTATTATTATTATTATGAACGATAAAATTTGCTTTCTGGATAAATTTATTTTTAATTTAACACTTTATTTAATGCATTAGATTAACATAGATTAGTTTCATTCCAACTTTTTGATATAGCAACACATTTTGAATTTTATACGATGTCTGCGGAGCATGATAAATACTACAACAAAAATTGGTTCAAATTTTTTCTCCCACAAGATGTACTAAAAACAAATGTATCAAGGTAAAGTGAAAAAGATAAAAATTCACTTATTTTATAAACATTATCGTGAAAGATGAAAGCATGTGTTCCCATTCTTCTTTATATAAGAAAAGAACAATATACAAAAAGCTCTGTAAATATATTGTAAATATCCTAACATATTGTGACAAATTGAGAAATAATTTCATTATGATCAATTAGGTATAGAAGTTTTATTTTTTACAGCATCACAGTGACATGCAAACACATCAGAAAAAGAAAAAAAAAAAATTAGAAGTAAATTCGCAACTAGCAGCTTAACTTAAGCTTTATCCGCAGAATTGTTAATAATACGCAGATTTTCAAAGGCGTGTAGGTTTGGCTCAGGGGCACTTGCACTTCATTGAAGTGCTATTTCCGTTCAGATTGTCCCGCAAAATATCTTCTTGCCACTTGCAGAGGACTTCATATATGTATGGGATTGAACTGTACTAACTGTATGCACAGAAAAAAACCTGCTCTTTACAGATAGGCCAATCAAATTGTCAAAAAAGGACCGATAGATGCAAAAATTCTGCTAAAAGAATAAAATCGGAGAAAATGATGCTGCGCAGCCTCTTGCGTTGGTAGTAGTCTTGCAAGATGAACTTTTCCTTTTTTGTGGCAGCTTTAGAAAATAACTGAAACCTCAAGGTATTCAATTTCTGTGTGGCATCTATGCATCCACAGTATACAAGGTTCGTACGGGTCCTGGAATTTTATGACCAGGATATTCTTCGGTACCAGTATTTTCTTATAAAAAATCCTTCATTAAATAAGGTTAAATTTCACGCTCTTGAACTTTATACATTTTTCTGTGAAGGAATGCTGGTACACTACATGAAAAATAACGGTATCCGTAGGAACTATGGTATAGTACAATAATGATTTTTTCTCTAGCTTTTATGATTTCTTGACGGTAGAATTTGGTTTATTGAACACGCAGTCTATTTCTTTAAGCTGATCATGCTTTTTTAAAGTGTTATAAAACTTTGACTTTCCTTGCCTAAAAAAGCGAATGTTGTATCGCATTCGCTTATTGCATGAGTGAAAATATTAACTATATTTGTATGACATGATTGAAAACCACTTGGTTTCGATGTTGTCTCTTCTTGGTTTTTGGAAAAACAGATTTTTGTGCTGAGCTTTTCTGTGCGTCATGATCACAAAAAGGTCAATCTCTTCTCTGACAATTACGACGCTTTCAAAAGATTCGGCTCTTGAAATGGCTGAGATAACTATCATGATAACAGTTTCTTTTTTTGCCTGATCAGCCTGAATTCTGTTATTTTGAAATTCTGTTTCAAGCAATGAAATGAAGCGGCTCTTGTTTATGTAATTGGCTTCGTTAACGGATGTTGCTGGTCGACGCCCTCTTTTCTCTCCACCTGCTACAGATTGACATAGTTTTACATGACAAAAACTATAATACCATGCATCTTCAGCTAAAGTCCGGTTCATTCTGAATACGTCCGTTTACTTTCTAGTACCATTCATTCCCACGTTTTTCTGCAGCTTTCAAAAATGTAATTTTCGCTTCTAACTTCATTATTTTATGAATAAAATTTCTCTTTGCATAGGGCTTTTTTAATTGTTTTCCGTTGAAGTCATCAGGATTACCTTCTCCACATAAGAATCTCCATCTACGTGGGAATCTACCATTCATTCCCACGTTTTTCTGCAGCTTTCAAAAATGTAATTTTCGCTTCTAACTTCATTATTTTATGAATAAAATTTCTCTTTGCATAGGGCTTTTTTAATTGTTTTCCGTTGAAGTCATCAGGATTACCTTCTCCACATAAGAATCAATATCTTGAAACTTGAAATAGATGGTCGATCGGAGGGACAAACTAGTCTGTAGAGAATCTTCACCCCGACGAACATATGCTTGTATTATTGTCTCATTCGCATATGTTTTTCGGCAATCATCATGTACTCTAACTTCCTTGCTAATTTTCAAAAAACGTTGAATTTTATTTTTACGTTGAACGAGCATTCAAAGAGCTTGGCAAGTCCTTTCTGGCTCACAACGCGAGTATTATTATTTGAAGCCGTTTGGAAAACGAAACACAATTTTGGGTCGCGCTCACTCATTTTTCATTACTGGACGAGAAGGAGACACGCAATTAACTGAATAGCAGCATATTAGAAGAGTGTGTCTTTAAAAAAGAACACATGCGTCTGAATGAAAATGAATCGGGGACGTAACGTGACCGCTATCTTCCATCTGCATTCCTTTTATTTACCCCAGGCCCTCCCTCGCTTAGTAATTGTTTTTCTTAAAGGGTTTCGAGAATTCACGCTTCTTCTGCGTGCTTTTCTTAAAACTTTGACCAATTGATTATGACACATATTGGCATCCATTAATAGATATATTTACTTTTCATTGTTAGTGATGAAAAAAGTATTTTGGAATGGGAGGCAAAAAATAGGTCACTTCCTGTAAAGTTAAAAAAAAAAAGTAAAATTTTCAAAAAGCCATAGCGCACTTAGTTATGGTAATAGAAAAAAGTTTTTGCAACGTAATTTGTAGAAAATTTACTGCTTTTTCTTTTTGACACTAAGTATGGTATACAAAAAATTTATATTTTTAAAGTTACAGGCAAAAATCTGGGAAAAGTTAAAAAATTTCGTGGTTTTTTGGCTGAACAAAGTTTAGCCTCAAGATATTTTGTTGGAAAACCATTGGTTTTTGTTACTAGCATCCCCATTAAACACTTTAAAACATAAAGCTAGCAGAATTTTTGCAACTTTTATAATAGAAAGACGGTCTACTAAGCTTTCTTGTAGATAAAACTGCTAATCATAAATACAATTATCAATCGAATGACTGTTTTCATTTCTGTCTGCAATAATTTTGATGTTTAAAATGCATCGAGCGTTCTTATTTTTCTTGGTCCACTATACAAGCCTTATTTATTAAACAAATTTTGTTGAAACCAGTAATATGTAAATTGGAGTAATCATTTTATAAATCTCTACAAATTTTTATAAGTACGCATAGCTATGCAAATCATGCTTTGTGTTTGTTACAGCTGTACAGAAGACCCATAAATAGCACCAGTTCATTATTTTAGTACATATTTTTCACCCCACAAATTTCCTTTAATAAATTTTCTTTATCTACTACATACAGTATTTTTCGCTTCTTGTAACGTTTCTCGTGACATTAAGACATAATTTTGCTCGACTGACAAACACTGAATTAATTATTGCATATACAAAATATGTTTGAAACATGAAATATATTTATGATTCTTTCAGCAATCGAAAGTTATTGATTTATTTTTCGTGCGGCGTAAGTAATGTGTGTGTAGCATAGCAGTAACCAACGACACGTGAATTAAGGGGCAGAAAAAAGTAATCTATAGTCGCTGTAATTAAGAATAAATCAATTTCCCAAATGTCTGCAGTTATAGTATTCAAGGTCATTAGTTTTAGTGTTGAGACTTTTTTTTTTTTTTTCATGTTTTCCAAAGAACATGTGATATGTCTTTGGATGATGTGAATCATTATTTTTGAAGTTCTGGGAATTTATTGCTCTTTTTAAGACGGCGATAGGGCCTTTGAGTTCGAAACAATTAAAAACGTCTCCCTTTTCAAAGTACCAAAATACAAATAATTTTGTAAGATTTTTTCCCTTTCTACCTAAACTGTACAGTATTAATCATCCAGAAAAATAAATGTTGTAGATACAAAATTAATATTTAAATTGTAATTTTCAAAATTCATTTCCTAATGTGTGAATTAGAACCATTAAGTGCTG
This sequence comes from Maratus speculifer, assembly GCA_964019185.1. Taxonomy (NCBI): domain Eukaryota; kingdom Metazoa; phylum Arthropoda; class Arachnida; order Araneae; family Salticidae; genus Maratus; species Maratus speculifer. Next base: position 119,806,416 of record OZ025291.1, read on the forward strand.
AGCGCATTATAAAACTCTAAATTATAGAAAAACATTTGTTGAACAACATAGAATCGAATCTTAAAGTACCTTCTTCTAAACTAAAACCAAAATATGCACGAAAGGTTTTGTATAAAATTTAATTTAAAGAAAAAAAATCAAAATTTTCACACTTTTTTTCATTAATAATAAAACAAATAAACACAAATTTGTTTTATTTTATTTATTTTATTTTAACTGTAGCTAATACAGTTTTAAAAAGAATGGTGCGCGCAAACTCCAAACTTATTAATCTGAGAAAACGCGTTTAAAGTTTCAATATCCACGTACCTTTAATTGATTATATAACTCAAGAAATAATACACATTTTTTAATGGGGATTTTTGCATATTGTAGAGGGTCAATCCATTTCAAGTGGTCCAGCACTGGTCGATCGACCATTTTTAAAAAATCTGAAATTTTTTGTGCAATAACCTTAACATGATGGAAGTTTAAAATTACCATTATTTTATTTTTATTAATTTTTCTTTGCGCATGGTATCCATCTTTGTTTCATCGTATGCAGCGATTTTCTCACATACTAGGGTATACGAGATTGTAAATATCTCGTCTTTTATTTTCCCAATTGAAATGGTGTTTGCAACTTTTTGTTCAGAATAAAGTAGGCTAAAGGTATGGTGGTAGAATATTTTTTAAAAATAAATTTTTGCTGGTAAAATTGTAGCACAAAACGTAAGATATTTTCCAAAATCTGTCCGTTTACAAGAGGAAATTTTTCATGCAAGGAACACTGTCAATATGACACATTTTTTTTTACAAAGGGGTCAACGGCACATGTACTCACACACCGAGTTCCAGATCTGAGCGTTGATTTCTCTTTGCGAAAAAAATTCCAAAATTTATCAAAAATTCCAAAAATCGCACATTTTAGGCTTTGATATCTCTGGTGGGGGCACGAGATAAAAATCTGAAATTCCAGCCTTTGATAGCATTGTATGAGAGTGTTATGTACAAAAAATTTTAAGAAGGAGATTTGGCTACAAGCTGAGCTATGACATGTGCAATATGTGAAAACAAGGTTGCCAAACTATTGTATCCTACTATGTGTTTCTTCATACCTCCAAAATGTTATTGATGGTCCAAAGTAAAATGTTAATTAAAAATATCTTCTTCAATTGCATGTGTGTTATTTAAACAATTCAAAATGTATGCTAAGCCACTTCACTATTTTTCCAGATGACTAAAATCTATTAGAAATCATACTGCAACAATCTGACTCAGAAGCATCATAATATCTCTCGTAAATAATGTGAAAATATTTCTCAGCTCTTTGTTGAGTATATACAATATCTTAATTAATTAAACATTTTGCTATTAAACTGTTTTCAACAAACAATATTTTCGGTGAAAATATTATAATAAAAGAGATAAATCTCATTTCTCTTATCGTACTCGCATTTTTTAACATTTTCTGACCTCCGTACCTCAGCTTTTCCTCAAATCTCCTTCTTGAAATTTTTTGTGCATAACACGACTATAAAATACTAACAAAGGCCAGAATTTCAGATTTGTATCTTGTACCATACCAGAGATATCAAAGTCTAAAAAAATGTAATTTTCGAAATTTTTGACAAATTTTAATTTTTTTTCGCAAAGGTGAATCAATTTCCACGTCTGGGATTTGGTGTGTCAATACAAGTACTTTTGACCCATTTGTATAACAAATTGTGTTATGTTGACAGATTTCCTTGCATAAAAAATTTCCCCTTGTAAATGGACAGGTTTTGGAAAAAGAAAAATCACATGATGAAACAAAGATAGTCACTATGCTTAAACAAAAAATAGTAAAATCAAAATAATAATCATCTGGGAACGTGGTACACGAGATAAAAATATGAAATTCCAGCCTTTGATAGTATTGTATGAGAGTGTTATGTACCAAAAATTTCAAAAAGGAGATTTGACTACAAGCTGAGATATGACTTGGACAATGTGTGAAAACAATGCTGCCAAAATACTGTAACCTACTATGCGTTTATTCATACTTCAAAAATGTTAAATTATAATTGATTGATGTTGCAAAGTTAAATGTTAATTACAAAGATCGTTTTGAAATGCTTTCGTGTGATTTAAACAATCGGGCATGTGTGCTAAGCCAAATGCACTATTTGACCATATATGAATAAAACCTACTAGATGATATTGGGTTAAGCCATTTCAAGTGGTGCGGAAAATATTTTTTGATTATTTGACCATTTTTAAGAAATCTGAAACTTTTTGTTCATCAGTCCTAATATGATGGAAATTCGAAATGGTTATTATTTTGATTTTACTATTTTTTCTTTGTGCATGGTGACTATCTTAGTTTCATCGTGTGGTTTTTTTTTTCTTCCAAAATCTGTCCATTTACTAGAGGAAATTTTTTATGCAAGGAAAACTGTCAACATAACACAATTTGTTATAGAAATAGGTCAAAAGTACTTGTATTGACACACCAAACCCCCGACGTGGAAATTGAATGATCTTTGAGAAAAAAAAAATTAAAATTTGTCAAAAATTTCGAAAATTACACTTTTTAGACTTTGATATCTCTGGTGTGGTACAAGATACAAATCTGAAATTCTGTCCTTTGTTAGTATTTTATGGTCGTGTTATGCGCAAAAAATTTCAAGAAGGAGATTTGAGGAAAAGCTGAGATACGAAGGTCAGAAAATGTTAAAAGATGCGAGTACGATAAGAGAAATGAGATTTATCTCTTTTAATATAATATTTACACCGAAAATATTGTTTGTTGAAAACAGTTTAATAACAAATTGTTTAATTAATTAAGATATTGTGTATACTAAACAAAGAGCTGAGAAATATTTTCACATTATTTACGAGAGATATTATGATGCTTATGAGCCATATTTTTGCAGTATGATTTCTAATAGATTTTAGTCATCTGGAAAAATAGTGAAGTGGCTTAGCATACATTTTGAATTGTTTAAATAACACACACGCAATTGAAGAAAATATTTTTAATTAACATTTTACTTTGGACCATCAATAACAGTTTGGAGGTATGAAAAACGCATAGTAGGATACAATAGTTTGGTAACATTGTTTTCACATATTGCACATGTCATAGCTTAATTTGTAGTCAAATCGCCTTCTTAAAATTTTTTGTACATAACACTCTCATACAATGCTATCAAAGGCTGGAATTTCATATTTTTATTTCGTGCCCCACCAGAGATATCAAAGCCTAAAAAGTGCGATTTTGGGAATTTTTGACAAATTTTGGAATTTTTTTCGCAAAGAGATATCAACTCCTAGATCTGGAACTCGGTGTGTGAGTACATGTACCTTTGACCTCTTTGTAAAAAAAAAAAAAAGTGTCATATTGACAGTTTTCCTTGCATGAAAATTTTCCTCTTGTAAACGGACAGATTTCGGAAAAAATCTTACATTTTGTGCCAAAATTTTACCAGTAAAAATTTATTTTAAAATACTATTCTACCACCATTCCTTTAGCCTACTTTATTCTGAACAAAATGTTGCAAACACCATTTCAATTGGGAAAGACGAGATATTTACAATTTCGTGTACCCTAGTATGTGAGAAAATCGCTGCAAACGATGAAACAGAGGTGGCTGCCATGCGCAAATAAAAATTAATAAAAATAAAATAATAGTCATTTTGAACTTCCATCATGTTAGGGTTGTTGCACAAAAAATTTCAGATTTTTTAAAAACGGTCGAGCGACCAAAAAAAATATTTTCTGGACCATTGAAATGGATTGACCCCGAGAAATTATTAAAGATGAAGAATAAAATAAAATCTTAAAACTGATTTCTTGAAAATTTAAAGATCCCGTGCACCCCTTTAACATTTTCAAACATAGCTGTTTGCTAGTCAGTCGGCTCTCTAACTCGCGTAAATATACTCGCATTGGCATGCAACTGATATACAAATGTTAGTAAAAATTATCATAGAATGTTTGTCATTGAAAATGAAGCGTGTAGCATTTCCAGTTCGTTTTCAGAGGCACTCAAAAGATGAAAGATTTCTGCTACATTATAGTCTATGGGGTGAAGAAATCATGTGCAGTATATTATAATTAGATTTATCAATTTCAATCACATTTAAATTGATGTATATTACTGAGATGCACTTCAAAAAAGAATTTGGTGATATAGAGTATGGTGTGTATGGCATTTATCGTTCATTTACAGGAACATGCAAAAGAATTTAGCTACAGTATTGATAAAGGGTAATACGTTCTAGAAGTGCATTTCAAATTACGGTATACATTTTGATTTAAATTAATTTTTGGCATATTTCTTGTTGCGTACTTAAATTATGTAAATTATATACATAATTGCACTATTGCATAAAAGCATTTCGTCTTTGTTTAGACTTATTCACAAAAAATACCGATTTTCAACTGTCTTATGCATTTCCTAACTGAACAAAATTTTTGCACACTATTTAATACATATACAAACATATACATCATATACAAAGCAATTTAAAAAAAATTCCGATATTTTTACTTTCTTCTATCTTCAGTAGAAGAAAGTATTGTAATCGAAATTTTTTTCGACTTCCGTTTTTCGACGGATTAACACGTTTTAGGGGTCAGAGATTCCAAAAAACCTGTTTTTATAAAATATCTGTCTGTCCGTGTGTGTGTGTGTCTTTGTGTATGTCGCCATTCTACCACCAAAAAGAGTATGAAGTTATGCATAGAAATGAACCAAAATTTTTGTAAATGTTTCTGGGTGTGGCAAGCAGGTCCTCCTTCAGTTTTGAAATATTCCGCCGGAAGGGAGCGCTGCAATCACGATTTTTGTGCCATTTTCAATATTGTATCGACCAAAAGTATATGAAGTTATGCACCGAACTGAACCAAATTTTTTGTATAAGTGTATGACTATGGCTAGTTGGTTCTCCCTAAATTTGATAAAAATCCGCCTGAAGGGCGCGCTGCAATCGCGATTTTTGTGCCATTTTCAATATTGTACCGACCAAAAGTATATGAAGTTATGCATCGAACTGAACCAAATTTTTTGTATAAGTATATGGGTATGGCTAGTTGGTCCTCCCTGAATTTGAAAAAAATCCGCCGGATGGGGGCACTGCATTCGCGATTTTGATACCTTTTCAATATTGTACCGACGAAAAGTATATGAATTTATACAATGAACTGAACCAAATTTTTTGTGTAAGTGTATGGCTATGGCTAGTTGGTCCTCACTGAATTTGAAAAAAAAATCCGCCGGAAGGGGGCACTGCAATACCAATTTTATGCCATTTCGAATATTGCACCACCTAAAAGTTTATGAAGTTAATCCTAGAACAGAACTAATTTTTTTTATGTAATTATTTTTTGGTAATGCAAATAGGTCCTCCGTGAATTTAAAAAAAAAATCTGCCTATCATTCTGTTGTTCATCGTCTTGTGTAGAGACGGAAATTCGTTTTTACTCTGACTAATTGATTGATGCAGAAATTTAAGATGAAAACCAAAGTTGGTATGGTATTGAATTAAAATTATTAAAGGATTAAAATGAGTAACTATTTTTTTAAATATTAAAATGTACCTATGAGATAGAAGAAAGTTTTGGGATTGGCACATCCAAGTAGTTACAATGAAATTTCGGTTTGAATTGTGTTATACAAATTTAAATGTATTTTCCAAATTATTTACTTTGACATCATTTTCACCTTATTAAACGGTGAAATTTAATTTTTCATGTGTTGAAAGTGTTTCATAATCTGTGCTTGGCGCATGTTTTTTCTTTCTTTTATTTGATTTGGATCGTTTGTAATGTTTAAAGAAATCTTAAAGCTGTTTTAAAACGTTATTGACAATTCTTTTCCGTATATTTTATCGCGCTCGTTTTCTACAAGCACAAACTTTTTCATTCTGAAACTCATCTCTGACATGCAGGCATTACATTATAAAAATCAAATAAATTTCGTTTCGTATTATCTGCAATTTGAAAAAGTGCGGTTCGGAAGAGTGGTTTTTAGTTTATCTCCAAAGTTAAATTTGGCATAATCTTTTGAGTGATAATTTTTATCTATTAATAGATCTAATAGATTATTCTTGACTCTAACTTAAGGTAGGAATTAGGTAATGGAAAATGAATAGTTGATTCTATCTAAATCGACATGTTGACTGATATTATTTTATTTTCAGGAGCGACGCCGTATCCCGGAGTGACACCTCAAAGGCTCTTTAATCTCCTGAAAGCTGGATACAGAATGAGTAAACCTGAATACTGCCCAGATGAAGTGTAAATATACTTTTTTTTTAAATATTGTAATTATGTTGTCGTTGCTCTTATTATTCTTTTTTTAATATTATTCGTATTCTTATTGTTACTGTATTCGATCACTCATGATTTACTTCTATTAAACGCGTTAAAAAAATATTATTTCTCTTTTAATTTTTCTTAAACTATTTTAATTTCTGTGGCATAATACAGTTTTAAAAAAAAGTGAGGCCAATATTTTTTTTCTTTCCAAATTCCACCTGGCCTTCAATCGCCGTTAGCATCACCTATTGTTTGATGGGCGAATTAAAATAAAAAATTACGGTAAAAAAACTCCTGACATTATACATAACCCGCCTGCAAAAAATTTTTAAATAGCTGTCACCGTTTGCAAGTTATTGAATTTTAAAATCCATTAGTCATTTTTGGGACACCCGGTATATAAGTCATTTTATACAAAATGACTAAATTAGTCAGCAAATAACTATATAGAATGCTAAATTCATCTTTAAAAAGATAAACTTAAAATTACACTATGTGTAAGTTATTTAAAAAGATGACAAAAATATTTTAAAAGCGTTTTAAATTACTTTAATCCATAGTACTTTCAACTGTAGAAACAGCCATCGTCAAAGAATATAAAAATACAGATCTTAACATCTTAATTTTCAACTGTCTCATAATTAGTGTCAAGAAGGAGTGGAAGTGAAAGTCAATTTTTTAGATAGGGGAAAAAATTAGAAATATAGATAAAATATAGATAATAAATAAAATATAGATATGGAAGAAAGTGGAATATAACTTGTAATATGTTTCTTTAAGTAAACCTATCCAAATTCTTGTAGTATAAAGCGTCATTACAAACAATATTTTCTTTAGTAATAATATCTATTGATTCTCGGATGATTAATTCAGGGTAATTCTTCAAGGGACATATAATTTCTGCATCTTTAAAATTAACTGGTATATTTTGCTTCTGGTTGAATCTTGACAGGGCTGTTGCTAACATAAAATATTTATCTCGAATACATAGGAATGACTTCTCGTAAACTTAAAGACCGTATGAAAGTACATTTGAGAGATTTAAAATACAATCGACCAGTTCTTTTTTTTTTTTTTTTTTTTCCGAAATTATTTTAAGTGTAACATTATTTTGACTCCCTGGAATTTAAGACTTCGTCGAATTTTTTTTAAAGAAAAGCAAAGTTATTATAGAAATATTTTTGAACAAATTATCATGTCTTTCATAATGTAGAAATCTATATTTTATTATTTTTATTTTAAGGCGCTTTGACAGCTATTGGTACAGAACGCTTCGAAAAAGAAAGGTCAAACAATGCCCACCGTAGCTCATGTAAAGATAACCTAGAATAATGACATTTTGAAATAAGCATTTATAGTAAAATGACTTGGGAATAACAAGTGTTGAATTCTGACGTTTTTCACCGTGAATTACTTTGGCTCCTGCTTCTTGGGGTAGGAGGGACATTTTAGAGATCTGGTGGGGGATATTGCACCTTTGCCCATTAAAAGCTAAAAAGTCTAAAAATTCAATCTGGGAGGGGGGGGGGGGGGGTTCAAAACTCAACACTGCTAGAAACTAAAAATTAAATTTTCAATTAAAATTTCCGTTACTTAAAATTATACAGAAAAACGACAGTCAATATTTCGAAAAAAATTAAATATTTCACTAAAAAATATATGCGAGCATTAATTTTTTTTTTTTTTTTTTTTTTTTTTTTTTTAAAGAAAGAAATTAAGCTGCATGTTTAACTATTTTCAAAGTTAAAGTCCACTGATTTTGAAAACATTTTTCTGGAGGAAGTTGAAAAATCATGTTTAAACTTTTTGTTACTCTTTACTTACTAAGGCATGCTCCAATTCTATAGTTCCAATCCAAAATTACTTTTTTACTTTCGATATCAATTTCTAGATAGAAAAATTGGATTTTAGTCCTGTATAACGTGCATATGAAACGAAAAAAAGACGGAAAAAAAATCCGAAGTTTTGAATACGTTAAAGTTATAATACACTTAAATGTTGATCGTACTCTTATTACGAATGTGGCTCCTAATTTAACCTCAGAAAATTCTAATATGCACATAAAATGGCATTTTGTTAACAGACACAAAACATTTTCTCGTTTATTATCTTCTTAAATATTTTAATACTCTCGTTTTATAGATAACTACAATTTCAAAAAAAAAAAAAAAAAAAAAAAAAAAAGAAAAGAAAGAAAAAAAAGAAAAGAAAGAAAGAAAAGAAAAGAAAAAATGTTTTTCGTTACAAGATAAAAGAAAAAACTAATTTCTGCAACCTCGGCTCCTCTTGCTTATAAATATATAAAGTGCTGCCATCTACTTCTAGATATAATTATTAAAAGCTTAGTCATATTGGAAATTATCTTAAAAAGTGACAATCAAACATGTGGATACTTCGGGTTTCGTTCGGTAATCAGGAATTTATAATAATTAATTTTTCTACGAAATCCATGTAATCTATAAAACAAAAAAGTAGCTGAAAATATGATGATTACTTTTAAAGATATATTATCATAACTTGAAACTATATAAGTTATAAAACAATAAACACAGTGACGATATTAAACTTTTGAAGATCCAAGGCACAATGGCACAATTTGGAGGTTAAAAGAATTTTTTATTTTCCAAGACCTTATAATGTTACCAAAAAAAAAAATAAGATAAAAAGAATAGATTACTTATTTTTTCAAGACATATTTTATCCACTTTGGGATGAGCGTATTTTACAGAATTTTTAACTTTTTATCACCAGTTTTACAAAACAAAGATTTTTGCCTACTTGTATCGGGAAAATGCTCGGATTAACTAAGACAAAATTTACGATAAAATTTTACTGGTGAGAATAATCAAAGATTCTAGTCATCTTATGCGACACGTATACCAGTCGCTCGTCCCCTAGGTGTTAATTTATTGTCAAAAACTTCTATTTGAATATCACCTCCGGAAACTCCGAACGATTAAGCCGACGGCCGCGACTGGGGTCGAACCCATGTTTCTCATGCGCCTATTAATGAAAAAAAAAAAAGAAAGAAAGGTTGGTTGGTTGGTTGATTTTTGTCGTCCGATTATCTACTTTAGGGATATAGGACCAGGGGCAGTGCCCTCCGTGGGGATCTTTTTAAGAGAATCTAACCCGTATTTAAGCAAGGTTCGAAGAAAACCACGGAAAACTCCGAACAGTTAGGTCGATAGCCGCGATTGGGTTCGAACCCAGCATCTGCCGTCTACCAGTTGAGAGGTTCCAACTTCTCGGCCACTGGTGGGGCAAAAGAAAGAAAGAAAAAGAAAAAAGAAAATAGAAAGAATGAAAGAATGAAAGAAAGGAAGGAAACAGAAAGAAAAAATACTTCCATTTTTCAACCAACTCTCTTCACTATTCTATGCAGGCTCTGATTAATGCACAGGCATGGAATTTTTGAAGCGCGCAAAATTTTTCATAATTTCATCTAATTCACCTACCATTTTCACCTACTACAAAAATCACAATAATCGTTATATTAATATTTGCGATATTAATACGATAAAATGACAAAAATATACCTCAATATATGATTAAATACTTTTTCAATAAATAACAGGAAAAAATATTTCATTTTTATTTCTGTAACTACTTTTCAATCTACCGGAGAAACTTTTTTTTTTACAGTTTTCGAATATGTATGTAATATTTTAAAATAAATGACCAAACTGGTTGACGACAAACGAAAAACCAAACTTGTAGGTGTGCCTGTCGGCTGAATCGTATGGAGTTTTCCTTCTTTTTCTTCGAACCTTGGATTTCCATGTGTAAATAATAGTCAGGTCTCTTAAAAAGACCCCCCACGGAGGGCACTATCTCAACTTAGAGCCTATATCCATCGCGTTGGCCGTCATAACACAACCAACCGTGAGTTTGGTTTTATTTTATGATGGCCAATTAGCTACACGAGGGATATAAGGTAAATGCACCAGTAGTGGGCCACTTAAGGACATTTGTCTAATTATTATTGATATGTTAGTGAATTCCAAAAAACATATATATTTTTAGCCTAGTCCTTACCTTCATGTATCAGAATAAACATTCAAATTTTTAAAATATATTCTTTAGAAAAAATGAAAAATAAAAAATGCTACATTCCTCTATGCTCCAATAGTGGGCATAGTAAATTTCTGATGCCCCAGTAGTGGTCCACCCAGAAGTGGGCCACTCCATTCTTGAGTTTAATGTGTACTGTACAGAGGTTATAACATTTTTTATATATCTACACTTAAATATACACAATAATGAAATCATACTTGGAAGTTTTGATGATTACGTAAAATAATTTCAGCTTCTTTTTAGTTTTTTTCGAACAGTCTGTAATAATTTATAACTTAAAAAACTATATCTGCCCTATATGTTAATTTGCACTAGTGATAAATAATAAGCTATTCATAATAAAAAGGGTAATTAAATGCTGAAATGATTGCAAAACTATTATATTAAATATTTATATTATATTTATTAAAAAAAAGAAAAAGAAAAAAGAAAAAAAAACAATGTGAGAGGAATTTAAATTTAACTGCATTTATTTCTCTTTTACAGCCATTTTATTGGCTCTCTTTTTTTTCATTGGATATTTTCTTCAACCCTTCCTTTTGAATTTTTCTTTTTTCTTTTCTTTTTTTTCTGCAGCTTTAGCATTTTTAATAGCTTCTGTCTTCTTAAAATATTGGAGCATTTGAGGAGAAGTCACAATTGCAGGAAGTTTCTCGTTTTCTCGTTTTCTTTGTTTTATCTTCTCTTTCTGGCCAGAAAAGAACTCTTTTGAAGGGAGATGGCACATTTTTAGATGGTCCAGCAACTGGCCCGGTTGATCCTTCTGGAATATCCACTTCAGCATCAGCATATTCAACAGTGTCAATTGATTCTGCATTGCATGCCGCCTCAATAGATATGACTGGTGTACTCTATAAGAAGTAAAATGTTTAATAAATAAATAGAAAAATTTTATAAATAATAGTAAAAAATATACCAATTTTAAGTGCTTAATACCAAAATTATTTTGTGATAGTTTACCTGGAAAACTGGTTAATTGTTCAAAGTCTCCTTCGTCTCCAACCATAAGTAATAAAGATCTGTTTACTCCACAGGGCCTTTCCATTCACGTTTATTTTCTAAGAAAGATTTCATTTTTTCTTCTCCAATTTTTTCTTCGAGAATATCCAAAAAAGAAGCCATTTTTCTTTCCTTTATTGGTGATATTACCACTTTCTTTGATGTTACTTTGGATTCAACAATTACTTTCTTTGGATCCCATGGAACCAGTCCACATGCACGGAATCCACTGACAATTGTTGTAGGAGTTAAGCGATCTAAAAATGACTTTAGAACTGGTGGAAATTCATGTTTCAGTAGTTGTTTGCCTTCATGGGTTATTCTGAAGTTCACTACTTCCTGTCGCCGAGCGCTTTTAAGAATGTGGAAAACAGCAACGTCCATAGGTTGCATCAAGTGTGTGGCATTTGGGAGCAAAACTACCATTTCAATTCAATGAGCTATACAGAAGGTGCTTAGGTTTATAGATATGTGAGAAGTGTGTCCATCCATAAATAACAGTACAGGTTTCTCTATGTTATGCCTATTTAAATATGGCTCAAAATTTTTTCTCACATACTCATAAAATGTTTCTTGAGTCATTTTTGTCCACTTTCCGACTTTCCAATAGCCCAATCAGAAGGCATGGCCTTTGCAATTTGTTGAGGGATCCTATCATACCTGAAAATTGAAAAGACAAAAAATTAGAATATAAAACATATTTAACAATTTCAAGATTTAATTTACTAGATTTATGATTTTAGACATGCTTACCTATAAACGATCATTGGTGGTGCAAGTTAACCAGCTGCATTGGCTGTTAAAAAAAACAGTGAAATTAAGTTTTTCATCAGCTCCAGCAGTGGTATACACCTTTTTTTATCCTCTTTCAACAAGAACATTTCCTGGCTTCGTATTAAAAAAGAAGCTGTCTCATCACAATTGAAAACCCTCTGGGGGTTACACAAGACATTGTCCAGTTTTTTGTTTTTTAAATAAGTCTCAACTTCTAGAAACCAATCATTTATACTCTTTTGTGACACTTCTTTCCTGCTCGTTGTTAAATTTTGGCTGGTACACAGTTCAATGTCAGGATGGCGTTTTAAAAAACTCTCATACCATTATCGTCCAGGAAGACTATTTTCCAGGGAAAGTGATTTTATGCTTTTTGGTCCATTATATTACGTTAGTCATGAGTATTTCTTTTGTAATAGGAAATCCTTTATTGGCCATGCTTTTAATCCACAAAACAATGTTGTCTTCCTGGTCGTTGGTAAACAATGTATTTGGGCCTTTTTGTGTAGCTAATTTGACTCCTCCTTTCAATTTCCTTTGCAAAGTTGTTTTTGCAATATTATACTGCTTGGTTACAGAACGGACACTCTTTCCTTTCTCCACATCCGCAATTGTACTTTTTAGTTGTTCTTCTGTATAATTTTGCTCCTTTCTTTTCTCCATTATCCTGAAATATAATAAACATATATAATAAAATATACATAAAATACCACAAACATATTAGGAAAATCATATCTTGGCTGTTCCAGTAGTGGGTCACATGTGCACCAGTAGTGGGCCAACTGGCCCACTACTGGAACAAGCTGAAATTTAATAACCCAGAAGTGTGTACCAGTAGTGGGCCAGGTGGCCCACTACTGGAACAAATTGAAATTTAATGACCCAGAAGTGGACCACCCCCCCAAACTTAATAATATGTTAGTTTTATACCTTTTAAGCATAAGGAATAAAGTATTCATTTATTCAGTGTATTAGAAATGTGACATTTTAATATAAAATACCATATACTTTTAAAGAAAAAAATATTGAATGAAAACTTACCTCTTAAGGAAGGCAGTAAGAATGAGCCACAAAATCCTTGCATTTTAAGACTGGAAGAAAAACAACCTTCCAACTCAAAGACTATCGGAATACTGAAGTTGTCCCTTTGTCTGATAACAGATAAGGGTTCTATTCAAACAGCAGTTAGTTTGTTATCTGAGAGGGGTGACTAGAAAACTTGTTTTTCAACTTTGAAAACTAGTGGCCCACTATAGGTACGTGGCCCACTACTGGTACACTTACCTTAGGCCCTTGAGGGGGTGGGGTGCCCTCCGTGGAGGTCTTTTTAAGGGAACCTAATCCGTAGTCACGCAAAGAACTCCAAGGTTCGAAGAAAACTTCGGAAAACTCCGAATGATTAAGCCGACGGCCGCGATTGGGGTCGAACTCAGCACCTGCCGTCTACCAGTTGAAAGGTTAGAACCTCTCGGCCACTGGTGGGGAACCAACCGCGTGTAAAGAGAAGAAAATATCATTCATTAGAAATGAAAGATTATAGAGAGAATGTGAAGAATGGATATAAATAAATTTTATTCAATTCACAAACAAATATTTAGAGTATGAAAAGAATGAATATGAATAAATCTTAATTTATTAACAAATAAATGTTTTTATTTATTTTTTATTTATTTATTTATCTATTTTTGAGTTAATAATGAAGTGCAATATTTTGTCAGTACAAATGGAATTCATGATAATAATAATAATGCAGAAAAAAATACTTATTGCAAATTTTGTTTCATCTAAACTCAACATTCCTCTTATTTTAGGTACTTAATAATGAGGCAATGCTGGAGGAAAGCTCCACATGAAAGGCCTTCATTTAAAGAACTGGTTCACAGATTGGAAGCCCTTTTACTGGATACAGTGGTAAAAACATTTTGATGGTTTATGTTTAATACAAATTTCCATGGGCTTTCGAAGAATAATATACAAGAAGGACAAAGTTTTGCATCAGGGGGGATGCATCTGTAATCTGTTTATTTTTAATTTGTTTTGTTTTTTATGGAGAACATAAATTAAGCTAAACTAAAATAATAGTTTCAGAAACTCACATACACAGTTTAAAAAAAGATGTATTGGCATAAAAATTAATATATAAATTAAACACAGTCGAATCTCTGTATAACGAAATCCATTGTTCAGTCAAAAATTTTGTTATATAGAAAAATTCGTTGTATAGAGAAAACCGCAAAAATTTTCATTTAATGTGCAATTTTTGATACAAAATGTTTTCGGGCAGATTAAGTACGGTTTTGATATGATTAATGCTATCTTTTAATTTGATATTTTATTTCTTATTTATTTAAAAAATTTCAAAACAAGAAAATAAACGTGCATTTGAATAAATGGTATAACAACGCAAAAATCTGTTGAAGAAATCTACAATTTTCGGTTGTTTCGATTTTAAAACTTTTGCACTTGTAAAAATTTTTTAAAAAGGAACAAGGAATGCAAATGTGAGGGGAAAATATTTTCTTCCGTTTGACGTCCTTCCTTTATAATATGAAAGACAATGATCATTTCTCTTTCTAGTTTTTTTTTAAGTTTTCACTTTCGCATTCATTGTCTCTCTCATCAACATTGTTCACAGTGTTGTTTAAAATGTTACTATCAGTGGAGTGTTACGTAACAATAAGATTGGTACCCATATCCAAAAAGTCAAAAGGAGCTAAATTTATCTTAATTTTTCCCCATTTCTCTTTTTAGTCTACTATCGTCATCATCAGAAAGTCACAGAAAAGCATGAATTTTTCAAACAATTAAAAATCTTTCTTTCAGTGCCATTAAATCACTAAGCTTTATAAAATTCCTCATTCTACATTCAAAAGTCAACGTAAGGTTTTATTTTATTTTATTTTATTTATTTATTTATTCATTTTTGTGTGGGGCGAAGAGGGAGAGGGAGGGGTAAATGTCTCTCTCTCTCTCTCTTTTTTTTTTTTTTTTTTCTTTTGGCATAAGCAATAAAGTAGAAATATACAGCTATGAAATATAAACCAGGAATTAGCAATTATAAATGCATTTCTCAAACAATTTCAAGCGTTGTCCATATGAAAAGTTTTCGGGAAAAAATCGTTATATAGAGATATTTATTTCGCTGTATGGAGATTATTTTCAATGTAATAATGAAAAAAATTACCGTTCCTACAAAAAAAATGTTATATAGAGAAATTCCTTGGATGGAGTTTCGTTATAGAGAGACTTGACTGTATATTATAAGCATTAAAAATCCGAAAATAAGCTTATATCACCTTTTATAAAAATATTTAAAATTATTTACTTTTATTTATTTATTTATGGAGAGATTTTCGAGATTCGTGGAAGCTGTATTTTCATGAAACTCACCGTTTAATGTAAATTTTAACCAGAAAAATACTAAAAATGTTCTTCCATGGAGGAATTAAAAAAAGCAGAGCCTTCTGGTGAAAAAGTCTTAATCCTTATATTTCTTTTCCTCTGCTACGAGTTTATATAATTTAAATCGCTGGAGGAGAATTCATTTGGTTAATTTTTTTTTCTTTAATTTTCTAGGAAAAAAAATTAATTAAATTTGAAAGTCTGGGAAGGAATCAATCGTTCTTTCTTACTCCCTCCACTTGCGGGCGCTTATGCAAATATTGTAATATGGGCGACGCTTATTAAAAATGAAAATTACATATCTTTGCTTCCATTTATTTGTATTTGATTTGATTGATGTCTTTTTATTCAGATATAAATGAAAATATAAAAATATGTATGTTTGTGCAATATATCATTTATTTACAGAAAACATAATAAAATATTAATTTAAAAAATAAATAAGCCATTTGCTTTGCATGTCGCAAGCAAGTTTGGCAATGTAATATCTTTTAAAATTATGCACAATTTATTTTTTATTATTTTCCAACAAAGTTAAAAAATGGTTATGCATTCGGCTTGTCTGTCCATCTCTCTACGATCTAACCCGCGTAAATGTATTCCGATTTTCAATTCTATTAATGATAACTACCATGGCATGTTCATCATTCCATATGAAAGTGTGTAACCATTAATAGTTCATTTACAGGAGCATTCAGAAGGATTCCATAACATTATGGTCAATGAGGAAAAAAAACGTTTGCAATGTATTTTAATGACATTATACTATTTTAAATGTATTGAAATTGATATATATCATTAACTTTCGCTACAAGATGATTATGATAGAATAGGACCTTCATAGCATTTGTCGTTAATTTACAAGGACACACAAAATAAATCATTACTGTTTTTGAGAAATGATTGCTGAAAGTGTTTTTTCAATGTCCGCGTGCACTTTTAAAATAAACTAATTTATTGCATGATACGCAATGTATATGAATTGTATATCTCGTATACAGGACTGCACAAAAAATTTACATACATTCATTATCTTTATTAGCGATAATTGATGAAGACTGATTTTCAACTGAAGTATGCATTTCCTAACTGAACTAAATTTTTGCATTATGAATTTACAAATACAATTTTGTAAATATCATATACAGGGTTGCTGAAAGAATTCGGATAATTTTCTGATTGCATAGGGGAACAAATTTACAATTTTGGGTTTTCAAATGTCTTAAACGTTTCCGTATGGTTGAATTAGGTGTAATGCTTTAACTTATTGAACTGGGAAGTTCTATCACATTATTCTAAATGTGTTGAAAAGTGTTTAATAATCTTTGCTTGACGCATTTTTTTTTTTTTTTTCAAATGGTATTTAAAAATAATTTTTTCACAAGACATGCATTAGAATCATTGTGTATGTATATTTTTTTAATAAAACTTTTATCTCTGGATATCAGTGTCATTTCATGGACTGTAAATTTTAATTTTTTTATAATGGCAGTAACTGAAACTAATAAATAACAAATGCTCTTACCATCGAATAATTCGAATCAGAATTATTTAAAACACTGTTTCAAGAAGCAGTTTTTAAAAAATATTTGAATTGCTACAGTATTTAAAACTTAAAAATGTGTAGTTTTTAAAAATAACTTTTACTAAATTCTGATTATAAGATATAATAAAGTTATTAAAATATATATAATACACGGGAAAAGAGTTTCACTTTACAATGTCAAACATATTTTAAACTTAAAATAATAATAATAAAAGATTTTATTATTTTTTTTATTTCCTAAAATATCATTTTTATGGAAGATATTGCAATGTTATCTTTATTTTGGCAAGAAACATCGACGAAACAGTTATTAATAAATTAGAAAAAATGTGAAAATGTAAATTTGAAAATCTTAGAACATTCTCAACTTTTTTTTTTTTTTTTTCTGAAAAGTCATGTTTTACGAGAGCTAATCATATACCTTAGAAATATTTTACACTAAAGGAAAGACTATTTATAGAAATGTCACTATGATTCATGTGAAATATTACTTTTGCAGGAATATATGGATTTCGAAACCAAAACTGCTCAAGCCGGAAGCAAAGGAGCAGAAAGACCAATCTTATCGATTGGAGGTCAGTATTTATTTTATTTTATTTTATTTATTTATTTATTTTAATTTTTATCGAAACTGTAGATTAAGTTAAGACATTTAGAGCTTTCTAATGTTATTATGATGAGCGAAGCGAATCCCCTACTAGGATACACAAATTACATTTTGTCGTGCACTTTACAAAAAAAAAAAAACTATTTAGTATTTTGACTTAAAATTACACATAAAAATAAATTATGATCTATAGATTTGCACAATGTTATTATTATTTTATTTTTTAATTTATTTAATGTATTTATTTTTTACAGAACAACCTTAAATATTTATTATTTTAATATACTTATTTTACATGTTTATTATTATTATTATTATTATTATTATTATTGCGGACGCATTTTTTTTTTTTTTTGCAAATAAAAATGAAACACGTATACTTTCTGAAGAAAAAATAAATCACGGATTTACTAATTATATATGGAATCATAATTAATTAAATAAATAAAATATACTTTCGTTATTTCGCCAAAATAGCTCAAAAACTGTTTTTTAAATTTAATTAAGGAAAGAAATATAATATGATCTGTTGATTTTGACAGTATTATTTTCTTATCGAATGATTTAAAAAAAAATCAATTTTTATTATTTTGTTGAATGTATGGTGAATATAAGTTGAATATAAGTGTCTCAATTGATCTCATACAGCTGAAATCAATGAGTAATGGCGAAATTTTCCGAAGGATAAAATACATTTTTTGAAAGCAGATAGTTTCGGTTTGGCCGAATTCTTGGTAGCATTTTCGCCGCAGACTAATTTTTGGCAAAACTTAGATTTTAGGCCGAAAAAGAAAACGAAACTGAATTTTTTTCAGTCTCTAGTTTTAATTAATTATGATTTATATGTTAAACACTTTTATTTAATTTGTATTTCCCACTCATCTTGTACGCTATAGAGATTTGTGCTTATTTTCTTTTTTAAAATATGTGTTTAAAAAGTATAAATTTTATTAGTATAAAGAAATATGCTTTTGAGTTTTATGGCAAATCGGTGCATAGGCGTAGCCAGCCTCTTGAACGGGGGGTGCCCAAATTTTTTAACCTGAAAATGTTGGGTACAAACAATATCTTATGTAATAAAACCTAATAAAACGGAACCCCATAAAACCTATCAAATTTCCGTTTTAGACAGGTTTTTGTGGAAAGTATAATTGGGTAGAACTTCTTTTAAAAAGGACCCAAACGCAATTTTTCATTGCGTGAAGAAGGGTGAGAAATTGCTTAAAACTAAATCTAATGGACAGGGGCGTGCGAAGAGAAAACTGCTCCCGGGGCAAAGTTACAATTTGGCCTCCCCTACACCCAACTTTTTCTTGCAATAGCCCAAAATGACGTTGGTAGTATAAATTTGGCGCCCTATAAAATTCCACGCCGGGGCAGCTGCCCCCTACGCTCCCCCTTTCGCACGACGCTGCTAATGGATAAGAAAAAGATATATAAACATAAATAAAACATGATAGATATAAAATAAAGATATCCGTAAACTTAAATCTGTAATTATCACAAGTTTTCATTTCAAACAGCAATAAAATACTAAAATAAATAAGCACTACTTTAGTTCCCCCCCGTTATTTTGATCAAAGTAGCATTGAAATAACTTGTAGTACGAAATTTAAAGTGAGAAAGAGTTCTTATATTTTCTATTCATGAATAAATAAAATTTTCCCGTTAAAAAAAAATGAGCCCGTACGAATGTCAAAATATGATCCCAAAAAACGAAATTTAGCAAACCAACGAACCAACCTCCATATTAATTTGAATTTTGCGTAGCATCATTTCTTATTTTCAGAGGAAGCACAGATTTGTACTAGAGATGAGTTCAAGCTCGATTTTTGAAACCCACGCCCGAAAGATTTTTAGTACATTGGAGCACGAGACCATCCGAGCCAAGGGCGGATCTGGAGAGTCCTCAATGGGGGGGGGGGGGGGGGGGATTTTAAAAATTGGGAGACTCGCATCCTATGCGCGGGTCAGGGCTAATGTTTTCACTACGGGTCGGGTTTGGGTCCGGTCGACTTTTTTTTCAAGCGGGTCGGGTTTGGGCCCATTTGATTTCTATTTTTTTCTGCTGGTCGTGTTAACTAATCAGAGGCGTGTGAACAGAAAACTGCGCCTGAACAAAATTTCAGCTTGCCCCCCCCCCCCCAGACTACTTTTCTTGTGACTTGCAAAAATGACATTGGTAGTATAAATTTGACGTCGTTAAATTTCCCGACCCAGGGCGACCGCCCCCACCCTTTCGCACCAAGCTGTAACTAATACTTTTTCTGTGGTTCGCATTTGGGTCCATTTGACTTATACTCTTTGCAAGAGTCAGGTTAACCTCTTTTGCTGTGGGTTGCGTTTGGGTCCGGATGACTTCTTTTTTGCTGCGGGTCGGGTTAACTTCTACGTATAATATAAATCATAATAGTAAAGCCGTACAATACGAAGAAAAGTAAATTTTAAAAAATGCATTTCTTAAGATTTAGCTAAACATATGTGCAACATAAATATATTTTTTACGAATAATAAATAAGATGCAGCCCGGATTGGGCTCGGAGTGAAGAATTGCACGAATCGTTTGGTAAAAAATAGCATATAAAATAAAGTTTGGTATAAAATAAAATTGTACTTTATACATAAAATGTCTCATATTTTGTCTCCTTTAATAAGAAAATATTATGGACATGTTAATGAAGTGTGTTTCAGGAATAAATGCATGGAACTTGTAGAAATTATTATCGATTATTTGTCAAATCGAAAATTTATCAATTTTCTATAAAATGTGCACATTTTTAACTAAAACCATTTCATTCCTCATAACAATCTTTTGGGATAGGCGTGACCCAGACAATAACATTAAATTAAAAGTTTTAAATTACGATGCTTTTATAGGAATAAAGGAAACACTGCTCAATTGCTTTCTATCGGAATAATATGGAAATTAAATTTACTTACGACCAAAAGTGACTTCGTAAATTGCAGAGTAACAGCTTCAGCATCATCAGAATTCACAAAAAAGAAACAATCACTAAAATTATTTCCATATGAAAAGCGATTACGACCTGTGTACGCTGTGTACAATAGTAATCTAAATTATGCGCCAAAAGCAAACTAAAATTGGAAGAAAATATCCTCTTCGCATTAAATGTCTAAATAATAATGATGATAAACAACCCTATTACAAAATAACCTCTGCTACAGACAAAAACCAAACTACAGACAAATTCATTATTCCCGCTTTTTTGTTGGCGCCAGAACATCGTCGGAAATGGCTAAAATAGGTTTGTAGAAGTGACTAATAATTTACTTTTAAAATAGCATTCTAAAGCTACAATAGAAAAAAACATAATTTCTGCTTCCCCTCCATTCTAATCAAAATGTCAATAAGTGATTTGAAAAGGAACAAGTAATGTTTAATGGGGGGGGGGGGGGGGGGCAAGTTCTTTTAATATTTTCTATTCATTGATAAATAAAATTTATAGGTTTCAGAAAAAATGAGTCCGGGTCCGAGCACTGTCTCTTCTTTAATACAGACATTTAGGAAGAATGACTCCAGGCAGGGCTCGACATGGAAGAAAAACAAGTCTGGCCCGACCCAAATCATCAGAAAAAATAAAGATCAGGAAAAAATAAAGATCAGGCCCGGCTCTGAAAGTCAGAAAACCTGACCCAGCCCAACCCTAGGGTGTGTGATCGCCCCTTCGCCATCTCCCCCCCCCCACCTTAGATCCGCCACTGCATGATTCATGAATTAACGCGGCCCGGGCCGTGCCGACATTGGCCTTCAGCCTAAGTCCTATTCCATGAAGATCTCTCATGTTGGTTTGAAAACCTCTATGGGCCCAGGGGCGGGGGCCATCGCCCCATCGTCCCCCCCCCCCTTAGATCCGCCATTGATCCAAGCCCGTTACAAAAAATATACAAAAATAAATAAATAAAAGATTTAATGATATTTTAAAATTGTTTCAAATGTGATATCCCATTTTTAAAATTTTCTTATAAAATTTACTATTAAATAAAAATTTAAATTCAAGCTTTTGAAAAGAGCAATTTGGTATCAAATAAAAATATCCTTCATACCTAAAAGGATTCCCATATTTCTTGTCCTTTAAGAAAAAAATTTGATGGACATATTAAAAAAGTGTAATGAATGAAGGGATAGAGTTTATAGAAATTACTATTTGTATGCTGAAGAATCAAAAAACGTTTTCAATTTCCTATAAAAAGTGTACATCTTCAGGGTTCGTTGTAGTCGTAAAAAAACCACAGGTTACACGATCCACGTAGAGGGTATATCCTCAAGGCATAGAGTATATTCTAGAGAGTACATCCTATGGGTTGCATGAGAAACAGAGAGTTATACGGTGTTCCTTAAAAAAATCCAGAAGGTATACTTCAGTATACCCTTCACTACACAGGGCCGTAGCTAAGGGGGCGCTATGGGCGGCTCAGCCTCCCCTAAAATATTTTGAGCCCCCCACCCCCCACCCCCTGGAAAAGATTCCAAGGTCACTAAATGAATTTCTGTTTCGAAAATTCAAATGAAATTCTGTTCAAAAATCTAATTTAGTTTTGAGATCCTTTTACAATTTTGCAAAATTATTAAATTATACCTAAAAAAAAAAAAAAAAAAAAAAACAATTTAATAAGGAACATAGTACCTACAGTGTAAATATGCACTGATTTATCCTTCTGTGTCAGAGAAAGAGGGAAAAAAATATGAGCCCCCCCCCCTACAGCCTCTTGAGCCCCCCCCCCCCCCCCCTATAGATCACTTCTAGCTAAGGCCCTTTCATTACATCCCCTGTACATTTATCTATAATCAATTCATTTCTCTTAACAATTCCCCATGACTGACGGGAACCTTAAAATCAACGCAAATTAAAACATTGATACAGTTATCTTAAAGTTCCGTTGTTTTTATGGGAAAAGAAGAAACATTAATCGAATGTTTTCTATAGGAATAACATGTAAAATATGTTTACTTACGAAGGGAAATCAGCATAAGCAAAATTCATGATGACAAACAAAAAAAGAAAATCACAATGCTGTTGTCATATGAAGAACGATTGTGATTCGTGCACAATCAAATAATTTGCAAACCTCAAGCATCTAGTCTGCATCAAAAACGAAGAAATCATTCCCTAACAAAATAAATAAATAAACGATCGAATTAAAAAATATCTTCTGCCTTAAACGAAAATCCAACCAGAAGCTAATTTATTATTTATAATTAATTTGATAGGCGCCTTATCAATTAATCGTAAACGGAAATGCAGTAGACATAAACCTCCATACATCACAAATTTTCTGTTGAAGCAACAATCAACTATTGAAACATAAAAAAAAAAAAAATATTTTTCTTTCGTTTTGATCAAAATAACACTGAAATAACTTGAAAAAGAATAAATAATTTTAAAAGGAAAATAGTAGTTCTTTCAATCTCATCTACATATAAATGTTTTTTAATTCTCAGAAAGAATGAGCCCGAGCCCCCCCCCCCCGGACCCTAAGACTAAAATGAAAATAGAGTCCGTACCCGCTTCGGACCCGGGTTTGGGGTCGGGCTTTCGTGCTGGGGCTGAGCCTGTCTCATTTCTAATTTGTACAACTTTCCACCCCTCCGTTCTCCAGGCTAATCACATGGTTTCCTTTCAATTTTTATTTCCCCTATCTAGACTTTAGATAACAAAAGCAAAGATATAAATAGTAGTTTCTATCCTTGTCGAGAATTTACACTAATTTTTTTATGGAAATATGCATGCAATAGACAGATGTTAAAAAAATTCCATAAAGAAACGACATCAAATTGGGATTATAAAACCAATTTTTTTGATTCACTGTGATTAATACAGATTCTAGTAAATATTCTAGTTTTAAAAAAGTGAATAAAATGATTTTCTTAAAAAGAAAAAAAGAAAGAATCAATGTCTCTTCTTTTATCACATTTCAAAATATAGACTGTTAGTTTTTATTAACTAATTGAACTAACTTTGCTTACATTTTTCTTCTTTTAAGCTATTGCATAGCTTTTATCACGGGCTTTGAGCGCGGCGACCGAATCCAAAAATTCCGTAACGCGAAAATCCTAACACATCGGTAACGTTGGTTGATTTTTTGTCGTCCGATTATCTACGCTAATGGGATATAGGACCAGGGGGAGTGCCCTCCGTGGGGGTCTTTCTAAGGGAACCTAACCCGTATTTACGCAAGTTTCGAAGAAAACCACGGAAAACTCCGAACGGTTAGGCCGACAGCCGCGATTGGGTTCGAACCCAGCACCTGCCGTCTACCAGTTGAGAGGTCCGAACCTCTCGGCCACTGGTGGGGCACACATCGGTAACGAAAAAACCTAATACTCGGGTAACGTCGTTTCAGCTCGGCAGACTTCGGCATGGTATCGTTCGGTAGACTTCGGTAGACATTGACGCGGTATTTTTCAGATATTTAGAGAATATCAAATCTCAAACTTATGTTTCTTATTTCAGTTACCATAAATCTATAGTTTCAATGATGAAAATTCCTGATAGAATGTGTATAGAAAAAAATCGTCTTAAGATAAAATAAGGTAGGATAATGTAGCTTTTGGTGATTGGAGACCCGCCCAACGGTGAGGATCGAAAAATTTCAAATGCTTATAACTCGCGATCTAAATTTCGTAGCGCGGCCAAATTTTGTTTGGTAATTTATTATAAGAGAGTGTTAATTTTTGGTGACAAGAGACCCCCCACGGTGAGGGTCGAAAAATTTAAAATGCTTAAAACTCGCGATCTAATTTTCGTAGCGCGGCCATATTTTGTTTGGTAATTTATTATGAGACAGTTTTAATTTTTGGTGACAGGAGACCCCCCCCCCCCGGTGAGGGTCGAAAAATTTAAAATGCTTATAATTCGAAATCTAATTTTCGTATCGCGGCCAAATTTTGTTTGGTAATTTATTATATGAGAGTGTTAATTTTTGGTGACAGGAGAAACTCCCACGGTGAGGGCCGAAAAATTTAAAATGCTTATAACTCGAGATCAAAGCGCGGCCAAATTTTGTTTGGTAATTTATTAAGAGACATTGTTACTTTTGGTGACAGGTGACCTCCCACCTTGGGGATCGAAAAATTTAAAATGCTTATAACTCGCGATCTAATTTTCGTAGCGCGGCCATATTTTGTTTGGTAATTTACTATGAGACAGTTTTAATTTTTGGTGACAGGAACCCCCCCCCCCCCACGGTGAGGGTCGAAATATTTAAAATGCTCGCAATCTAATTTTCGTATCGCGGCCAAATTTTGTTCGGTAATTTATTATGAGAGATTGTTAATTTTTGGTGACAGGAGACCCCCTACGGTGAGGGTCGAAAAATTTAAAA
Source organism: Maratus speculifer (assembly GCA_964019185.1). NCBI lineage: Eukaryota > Metazoa > Arthropoda > Arachnida > Araneae > Salticidae > Maratus > Maratus speculifer. The sequence goes on from OZ025291.1 coordinate 119,831,451, forward strand.
TGCTTATAACTCGCGATCAATTTTCGTAGCGTGGCCAAATTTTGTTTGGTAATTTGTTATGAGACAGTGTTATTGTCGGTGACAGGACACTCCCCTCGGTGAGGGTCGAAAAATTTAAAATGCTTATAACTAGCGATCTAATTTTCGTATCGCGGCCAAATTTTGATTGGTAATTTATTATGAGAGAGTTAATTTTTCGTGACAGGAGACCCCCCCCCCCACGGTGAGGGTCGAAAAATTTAAAATGCTTATAACTCGCGATCAATTTTCGTAGCGCGGCCAAATTTTGTTTAATGATTTTTTTATGAAACAGTGTTAAATTTTGGCGACAGGAGACATCCCACGGTGAGGGTCGAAAAAGTTAAAATGCTTATGACTCGCGATCAATTTTCGTAGCGCGGCCAAATTTTGTTTAATGATTTTTTATGAAACAGTGTTAAATTTTGGCGACAGGAGACCCCCCCCTCCCCACGGTGAAGGTCGCAAAATTTAAAATGCTTATAACTCGTGATCTAATTTTCGTAGCGCGGCCAAATTTTGCTTGGCAATTTATTATGAGGCAGTGTTACTTTTGGTGACAGGAGACCCCCCCCCCCGGGTGAGGGTCGAAAAATCTAAAATGCTTATAACTCGCAATCTAATTTTCGTATCGCGGCCAAATTTTGTTTGGTAATTTATTATATGAGAGTGTTAATTTTTGGTGACAGGAGACCTCCCACGGTGAGGGTCGAAAAAATTAAATGCTTATAACTCGAGATCAAAGCGCTGCCAAATTTTGTTTGGTAGTTTATTAAGAGACACTGTTACTTTTGGTGACAGGTGACCTTCCACCTTAGGGATCGAAAAATTTAAAATGCTTATAACTCGCGATCTAATTTTCGTAGCGCGGCCATATTTTGTTTGGTAATTTATTATGAGACAGTTTTAATTTTTGGTGACAGGAACCCCCACACGGTGAGGGTCGAAATATTTAAAATGCTCGCAATCTAATTTTCGTATCGCGGCCAAATTTTGTTCGGTAATTTATTATGAGAGATTGTTAATTTTTGGTGACAGGAGACCCCCCCCCCACGGTGAGGGTCGAAAAATTTAAAATGCTTATAACTCGCGATCAATTTTCGTAGCGTGGCCAAATTTTGTTTAGTAATTTATTATGAGACAGTGTTACTGTCGGTGACAGGACACTCCCCTCGGTGAGGGTCGAAAAATTTAAAATGCTTATAACTAGCGATCTAATTTTCGTATCGCGGCCAAATTTTGATTGGTAATTTATTATGAGAGAGTGTTAATTTTTCGTGACAGGAGACCCCCCCACGGTGAGGGTCGAAAAATTTAAAATGCTTATAACTCGCGATCAATTTTCGTAGCGCAGCCAAATTTTGTTTAATGATTTTTTTATGAAACAGTGTTAAATTTTGGCGACAGGAGACCTCCCACTGTGAGGGTCGAAAAAGTTAAAATGCTTATGACTCATGATCTAATTTTCGTAGCGCGGTTAAATTTTGTTTGGCAATTTATTATGAGACAGTGTTACTTTTGGTGACAGGAGACCCCCACGGTGAGGGTCGAAAAATTTAAAATGCTTATAACTCGCGATCAATTTTCGTAGCGCGGCCAAATTTTGTTTAATGATTTTTTATGAAACAGTGTTAAATTTTAGTGACAGGAGGCCCCGCTCCGCCACGGTGAGGGTCGAAAAAGTTAAAATGCTTATAACTCGTGATCTAATTTTCGTAGCACGGCCAAATTTTGCTTGGCAATTTATTATGAGACAGTGTTACTTTTGGTGACAGGAGAACCCCCACCGTGAGGGTCGAAAAATTTAAAATGCTTATAATTCGCGATCAATTTTCGTAGCGCGGCCAGATTTTGTTTAATGATTTATTATGAAACAGTGTTAAATTTTGGTGACAGGAGACCCCCCACGGTGAGGGTCGAAAAAGATAAAATGCTTATAACTCGTGATCTAATTTTCATAGCGCGGCCAAATTTTGTTTGGTAATTTATTATGAGACAGTGCTACTTTTGGTGACAGGAGACTCCCAACGGTGAGGATCGAAAAATTTAAAATGCTTATAACTCGTGATCTAACTTTTGTAGCACTGCCAAATTTTCTCTGGTAATTTATTGTGAGACAGTGTTAATTTTTGGTGACAGTAGATCCCCCATGGTGAGGGTTGAAAATTTTAAAATGCTTATAACTCGTGATCTAATTTTCGTAGCGCGGCCAAATTTTGCTTGGCAATTTATTATGAGACAGTGTTACTTTTGGTGACAGGAGACCCCCCCCCCCCGGGTGAGGGTCGAAAAATTTTAAATGCTTATAACTCGAGATCAAAGCGTGGCCAAATTTTGTTTGGTAATTTATTAAGAGACACTGTTACTTTTGGTGACAGGTGACCTCCCACCTTGGGGATCGAAAAATTTAAAATGCTTATAACTCGCGATCTAATTTTCGTAGCGCGGCCATATTTTGTTTGGTAATTTATTATGAGACAGTTTTAATTTTTGGTGACAGGAACCCCCACACGGTGAGGGTCGAAATATTTAAAATGCTCGCAATCTAATTTTCGTATCGCGGCCAAATTTTGTTCGGTAATTTATTATGAGAGATTGTTAATTTTTGGTGACAGGAGACCCCCCACGGTGAGGGTCGAAAAATTTAAAATGCTTATAACTCGCGATCAATTTTCGTAGCGCGGCCAAATTTTGTTTAATTATTTTTTTATGAAACAGTGTTAAATTTTGGCGACAGGAGACCTTCCACGGTGAGGGTCGAAAAGTTAAAATGCTTATGACTCATGATCTAATTTTCGTAGCGCGGCTAAATTTTGTTTGGCAATTTATTATGAGACAGTGTTACTTTTGGTGACAGGCGACCCCCCCACGGTGAGGGTCGAAAAATTTAAAATGCTTATAACTCGCGATCAATTTTCGTAGCGCGGCCAAATTTTGTTTAATGATTTTTTATGAAACAGTGTTAAATTTTGGTGACAGGAGACCCCCCACGGTGAGGGTCGAAAAAGATAAAATGCTTATAACTCGTGATCTAATTTTCATAGCGCGGCCAAATTTTGTTTGGTAATTTATTATGAGACAGTGTTACTTTTGGTGACAGGAGACTCCCAACGGTGAGGATCGAAATATTTAAAATGCTTATAACTCGTGATCTAACTTTTGTAGCACTGCCAAATTTTCTCTGGTAATTTATTGTGAGACAGTGTTAATTTTTGGTGGCAGTAGATCCCCCATGGTGAGGGTTGAAAATTTTAAAATGCTTATAACTCGTGATCTAATTTTCGTAGCGCGGCCAAATTTTGCTTGGCAATTTATTATGAGAGTGTTAATTTTTGGTGACAGGAGACCTCCCACGGTGAGGGTCGAAAAATTTTAAATGCTTATAACTCGAGATCAAAGCGCGGCCAAATTTTGTTTGGTAATTTATTAAGAGACACTGTTACTTTTGGTGACAGGTGACCTCCCACCTTGGGGATCGAAAAATTTAAAATGCTTATAACTCGCGATCTAATTTTCGTAGCGCGGCCATATTTTGTTTGGTAATTTATTATGAGACAGTTTTAATTTTTGGTGACAGGAACCCCCACACGGTGAGGGTCGAAATATTTAAAATGCTCGCAATCTAATTTTCGTATCGCGGCCAAATTTTGTTCGGTAATTTATTATGAGAGATTGTTAATTTTTGGTGACAGGAGACCCCCCACGGTGAGGGTCGAAAAATTTAAAATGCTTATAACTCGCGATCAATTTTCGTAGCGCGGCCAAATTTTGTTTAATTATTTTTTTATGAAACAGTGTTAAATTTTGGCGACAGGAGACCTTCCACGGTGAGGGTCGAAAAAGTTAAAATGCTTATGACTCATGATCTAATTTTCGTAGCGCGGCTAAATTTTGTTTGGCAATTTATTATGAGACAGTGTTACTTTTGGTGACAGGCGACCCCCCCACGGTGAGGGTCGAAAAATTTAAAATGCTTATAACTCGCGATCAATTTTCGTAGCGCGGCCAAATTTTGTTTAATGATTTTTTATGAAACAGTGTTAAATTTTGGTGACAGGAGACCCCCCACGGTGAGGGTCGAAAAAGTTAAAATGCTTATAACTCGTGATCTAATTTTCGTAGCCCGGCCAAATTTTGCTTGGCAATTTATTATGAGACAGTGTTACTTTTGGTGACAGGAGACCCCCCCTCCCCACGGTGAAGGTCGCAAAATTTAAAATGTTTATAATTCGCGATCTAATTTTCGTAGCGTTGCCAAATTTCGTTTGGTAATTTTAATAAGACAATGTTAATTTTTGGTGACAGGAGACCCCCACGGTGAGGATCGGAAAATTTATAATGCTTGTAACTCGCGATCTACTTTTCGTAGCGCGGCCAAATTTTGTTTGGTAAATTTTGTTTGGCATATCTTTTATCGCGGGTTTTGAGCGCGGCGAAAGAATCTAGAAATTCCGTAACGAGAAAAACCTAACACTCCGGCTAACGTCGCTTGAGTTTGACAGACTTCGGCACGGTATCCTTCGGTAGACTTCGGCAGACATTAAAGCGGTATTTTTCAGATATCTTTAGAATATCAAGTCTCAAACTTATGTTTTTTATTTCAGCTACCATAAACGTATATTTTCAATTATAAAAATTCCTGATTAACTTACATGTGTTTTAAGATAATAAAAATATTTTAAACGATATTAATTTCTCATTTATTCAATAAAAAAGAAAAAAAATGTTTTGTTATCGGTGATCACGCTCAAAAAGTATAACTTGAATTAATATCAAAGACAAAAAAACTGCATAAATAAAAAGTAAATAAATAATTATGATTGCATAAGTTGATAAAAAATGCTATGCAATAGCTTTACCGCGGCAGTCCCCGAGTGCCACACGTCTTTTTTTTCTTTTCTAAATTTTGATTTAAAAAAAAAAATCAATCTTGGATCTGCGCGAGCGGGGGGGAGGTGCCCGGGTACCCAGGGCACCCCCCCTGGCTACGCGTATGCGGTGGGAGCATGATTGATAACCACTGCAACACTTTATAGCGATTATTATATTATTTGTACGAGAAGTAGTTAAGATTTTGATTTGTTTAGACGTTTATTTATCCGTTCTCTTTTATTTTATCCCCATGAGAATATTCGTAAAGAACTAAAATCATAAGACGATATTGAATATTGTTAATCATTTCCACTAAAATAAAATTTCCTGCCGGCTTGACCTGTAAGCACAGGTAGATTTTGAAGTTAAATATTAATTTCATGTTGCTTGATATAATCGCACATTACAATTCATCAAATCATTTGGTTTTGGTTTGATCACGTCATTCTTTAAATAAAACTGATTCATTCTCTTATTAGCGATTTCAATTGGCTGTTGGGTCCCACCAGAGGCCGAAAGATTCCGCTCTCGAAACTGATAGATGGCAGATGCTGGGTTCAATCGTAATAGCAACCGTCGGTTTAATCGTTTGGAGCTTCCGTGGTTTTCTTCGAGCCTTGGATTTCCTTGCTTACATACGGGTTAGACTCCCTTAGAAAGACCCCCACGGAGGCATTTTCTCCCCCCCCCTTTGGGGCTATATCCTTCGTGCTGATAATCGGCCGTCATAAACACAACCTACTGGCTGTTTTTTAAGACTCTATAGGCCGTCGTAGAATCCTTTCAAATGTTACAAATATAGGTTGCTTTATTTTATCTTCCATTGTATTTTCAAGTGTGATCGATTTTCTGTAAATAAAACCTTTATGCGTGATTCAAAAGTCAACGCAATGAACACTGATTTCTAACATTTCGCCCACAAAAACTAAATCAAGATTAGAGATAAGCCAATTTTAACAATTTTATTTGACCGCTTCTGACGAATTTTTAATGTTATTTTTCTGCAATAGTTGGTTTTTATCAGAATCATTTTAATCTATTTTTTAACTATGAAACCTCCCGCCCTCCTTCTTTTTCTTATTTTTATTTTAGTTTATTTTTTTCTGTAAGACTTTGTCCTATCAAAAACTTTTAAATATAAACACTATAGACAATATTTAGAATTTTTATAATAAATTTAAGCAGATTTGATATCTTGTGAATTGACGAAGTGATGACTTTCGTCCTTCTTTAGTTCCCCCCCCCTCCTCCTTTTTTCTGATAAGATTTGATTTTATCAAAAACTTGTCAATGTAAAATTTGTGCATAATATTAAGAAGATTTATAACAGTGGAAAGTAAATTTAAATGGATTTTATATCTTGTGATATGCCGACGTTACATAGTTTTTTTCTTCTCTTAAAATCTTATTATTATTTTTTTTTTCGCCCTCTGAAAACATTTTTGATAATATAAAAAATCTCTCATACATAAATTTTTGGCCCTGATCCTAGAAATAATAATACTTTTAACTAGTTCGGTACGTATCATAAGGAATGTTTTTTTCTTTGGGGAGGGGGGTTGTTTTTTACAAAAAACCCTTCCCATTTCCAACCCCTTCATCCGATTTTGTTCGTTAACGAACGTGACTCAAATTTTCTGTCATTTGATTTTATGTGTCAGTTTGGAACAGATTTGTGCAAATGATGGATGTCCATAAAAAATGATATATAGTAATAGATAGATGAAGTTTTGAACTGGGTATTTATTTATTTATTTTGTAATTCTTGGGGCCGTTATTTCATGGATCTGCAAAAATTTTGCAAAAATTCCCACATATGGGAGAATGTAATAAGAACTGATTCTTAGATTTGATTTGGTTTGGTTGGCCGATTATTACCACGAGGGACGTAGACCCAAAAAACGATTGCCCTCCGAGGGGGTCTTTTTAAGAGAATCTAACCCATATTTACACAAGAAAATCCAAGAATCGAAGAAAACTACGAAAAACTACGAACGATTAGGCTGACAGGCGCGATTGGGCTTGAACCTAGTACCTCTCGTCAACCAGTTTTGAGAGCGGAACCTATCAGTCCGCTGGTGTAGGAGTGATTCATAGGAAATCTACCCCAAACTAGTAAATGTAACACAAATAAAAAACATTAATTTTTAATTTTTTGTTTTCATACATATTACATTATTTGTGAAATATTTTTAACTTTTTCAGATCCATCGTCATCCATACAGTACACCACTGTTCTTATCGACAATGAAGAAGAGTTTTCCGATGTGGACTCCCTGGAAAATATCGGTTTAGTGAACCTCTTCAACGAGGCTGAGAAAGAAACTCACAAATCTTCCGATGACAGAGAATCTTCAACGTAACTTTTATTGGATTTCATGCAAAAGAATGATGAAAATTGATTTCTGACCAGAAAAATAAAAGAAGCTAAACAGAAAAAATCCGTTTACTTCTGAACTGCATTTTATATTTCTGAGTTCATAACAGTTCATCAATTGATATTTGATTCATGTCGCATCGATGAATTGCGATCATTAAATCAAAGGGAAATACTATAATTATACGAAGAGAAGTCTGAAAATAAGTTTCTCTTGTCAACTGTGCTCAGAGTTTTGTACGAAAGTCAAAGAATAGAACGAGACATTAAAGATAAGACATATCTTTATTTGCTCACGTAAGTACCAAGTACGTTGATACATTTGTCATATCGCTTGATAAGCTGCAAAAAGTCCATCAGTAAAACAAAGGTCTTTGCATACGGACAAGTCGTTAAATCTTCTTTCGTATGCAAAGCCCTGAGGTTTCCTGGAGGGATTTTTGAAGCTTATCAAGCGGTATGACAAATGTCTCAATGTACTGGACCTTATGCACGCAACCTGAGGTCGAGGCTAAAATTCGACTGCTGGCAGTATTTACTGACGATTTTTAGCATAGCAGTCTATGGAGTGTGAGTTATTAATGCTTATTTGTTAAAAATACCGGAAAAGAATTCTTTGTTGTAGCAGCATATACTTCATATATTGTAATATAAAATCAAATTTGTTCTTTTGCTTGCGAGAAAATTATCTAAATTTGTAAATTTTACGTTAAAATGTATCCATTTAACATGGATTAAGGTTGAAGTCTTCTACTAGCGATGTTTGAGCCTGCGCATACTGGCATTCTGGCGGTGCATTGGCAAGAATAACAGATAAGCATTCCGCCAACTCTGGCGTCTGACGTCACATGCATAAGCTCCCTTGTTACTTACGTGCACAAATGAAGGTATGTTCTATCTTTAATATCTCGTTCTGTTTTTTGACTTTCATACGCAACTCTGACTACAGTCGATAATACCCTGTTCACATAAAAACATAAAATATCTTAAGATCGCCGTGTTTGAAGTGGACCCTCCCGGAATTGGATGCCTCGGAGGATGCCTTCACATTGGAAAACTTACCTAAGATATCTCAGCGAATGTCACTGTATCTCTGAACTGAACAAATGTAATGTATGCCCATGTGCTTGAAGTAAAGATGGCCGCAACAGCCAATCAGTAAAAGCTAAGCTTTATAGCCAATGAAAGTGAATAGCTGTTCCTGTATCTAGCCCGAAAAAGTTGAAACTCTCTGAGAGAGTTCCAGGCCTGATACATCTTAACTATACATAGTGTGAACAAAGTATAAGGGAAACGTATTTTCAGACACCCCCTCGTAAAATCTTCATTCACCTGTGAAAGAACATCTTTGTTTTTCGACGACCCACGATGTTGTGTCGTTTCATTTGAGGAATGTGTAATAAATAATCATCTCATCAGCTTAGAACAGATAAGGAAAAGCTGAGATGAACATGCCCAATTTTAATGAAGGAAGGAATTTTACAGGGATGTCTTATTAAGTAATGTGATAAAACTCTCATCTTGTTACCATGCTAGTCATTTTAAAAAAAATTCTGAAAGTGATATTCGTTCTCGTTGAATAACAGCTATTTTATTTAAAAATGTTATACCTGCAGATCAAGAAGAAAATTCCTGGCTTTCCGTTGATTCTCTAATAACTCAAAATGATTAAACAATACGAGCCAACTTTTTTTGTTTTCAGCTGTGGATATCTCATTTTCTACATTATTATAATTATTTTGAAAAGAAAAGACAAAAAAGCATTATCTAGAAGAAGATAGCCACAATGTACATTACGATTCTTTCAAACACTTTCCACCCAATTCTAATAATATAAATATTGTACTTTATCGCCTCCCATGCTTGCTATCTTTATGTATTTTGATGTCATATTTGAGGAGCTCAGAAGCCAAGAGGTACAAATGACAAAAATTTTATTTGGAGTAAATTGAGTTTAAAGATAATTGACGTTAAGTTTTAAAATCAATAATAATTGATTGAATTGAAATAGAAAACTGCAGCTGGTTTCATTCTGGTCTTTGAACTCTTTTTTGAATAAATGTAAAAAAAGTAGAATACAATTTTCTTTAAACTTATAATTAATGAATATTGATTATTATTCGGCAAAAGTGGTTGATCTCTAAAACTGAGCACATAATTAGAAAATCAGTTATATTTCTTTATCTGAAATGAAAAAGGCATATTCCCAGGTCGTCTGTGCACCTAGCTCAATTTTGTCACTCATACTTTTGGCATCTGGGATCCTCATTTATTTAAGCAGCTTCTATTATGATGTTTTGCTTGCTGTTTATAAAGTAGTCACTTCAGTAATGGAAAATGTATCATATCTCTGGTTAACACTGAACTTTTAAATGATTTTATATATTAAGCGATTTTTAAACATATATACGATAAGAGATTATATGTATTTTGTGGTCCAATGTAATTTTTTTTTCTTTTTTTTTACTGTGTTTATGATTTTAAAAAGTTTTGTTGAATCAAGAATATCGAATAATTGGTAAATTAGGTACTGTAAAAAAAATTTTAATTTTTACAAAGCTAAGGATTGTAAAAAATTGTAAAAGTTTGTGTTCTGAGCATTGACGTATTTGAGCTAATTGAAATATTTGTAGATGTAAAATGTCATTGATTCAACATAATTTTTTGATGAAGGCAATATACTTAAAGAAGTATTGCTATCTTTTAAATAACTGTCTTTCATTTTTATGTCAAATAAGGGCGTTGTACTTACATATATCTAGTTATTATTCAAATAATTGTCTTTTATTTGTAAGTCAAATAATGCGAAATACATTTACGCTTAAATTACACGCATAATTTCTTACCCATAATCAAAGTCCCTAGACATTCAAATTACTTTAAAATTGGTTTTATATACTTAGGAAAATAGATGATATTTCTATACATCTATGCTTAAATTAAATAATAATTCAATTTTATTTACCTTTCTTATCCGTAATATCCATTATCATGAAATTTTATTTTTCTGTTTAATCAACTTTATATGTTAATTGATAGCATATATTCTTTTAGAAATCACTGTTAAATCACTTTAACTGCTAAATTTTCTACTCGAACGCACAAGACACCGTAAAATGACAATAATTGCTTATGAAAATGAATAATTACTATCAAAAGACGTATCTGCACGCACCAATTTATGAAAGAGTTGTGTAAATTCCCAGTGGCATACTTAAATTAAATAATTAGCATTTGAATGTAAATATTGTTAGAAATGTAAATAAGTAGCCGATAAAAGTCTTTCAAAAATATATTCATTAAAATAAACAATAAAGGGCGTTTGAGTGAAAAAAGAATGGTTAAATTAATTTTATTTTCCGTTATTTTTATTAATTTTTGCCTTAAACGACTTTGCAACTTCATAATAGACAAACACTTAAATAGAATTTCAAAATATTAACAGCAGTTATGTAAGAATTGTGATATTTTTATTTCTATTTAACAGTTCGAACAGATTAAAACTATTATTTTTTCATCTGATAAAAGTACAATAATTTTAAATTTAATGGAATAGCTAATAAAAGATATATTTCTAATCTATTTTCATTACAATACAATTTCTATTCCAATAGATTCAGTAATTATACACGCCCCTAATATGATTACAGTAATACTGAATATGTGCAATGCACACATTTAATATTCAAAGTACGCACATTGTGCGTACTTTGTGACTACTTTTTATTACTTTTTAACACTAGATCATTTTTTTCTTCTAAAATTAATTTCCTTTAAATTATATTTTGTGTAACTGTCTGTGAAAAGCAAATAATAATTGATTCACATATGCACTGTTAAATAATTTTGTATTAAATTACAGAGAATCTATAGAGAATCTATACGAGTAATCTATTATCTTAAGTCTTATGTAAAAAAACGGAGATTCTGTTAAATAACAGAAAAATTATTCTGTAAATTTAAAATAGACTCTTTAAATTAACATCATAACAAATTACAGAACACTCTGTCAATTAATTTATTTATAATAATTTAATTTCGTTTTCAAAACCAGCAAATCACTCAATATTCAGCGGGCCTGATAGAATTTTACATATTCCGAGTAATTTTGAGCAGCTGTATCATTTATATTTTGCACAATTTCCTTACAGATACCCTGGGGTTTGAAAAAAAAATAATCTTGACAGTGGAAGCACACTCTACTGATAAATCGATACTGATCAAATCGATAAAAATCCCCTCTAATACCGAGGAAAGGATTTTTCCCTTTCTAAATTATTTTAACTCACAAAAAAATAAATAAATAAATAAATAAATAAATGAATAAATAAATAAAAATAAAAATAAATAAATATTTCTAATAAAATAGAAAAATAATTTTATAAGTGTTTATTTTAAGTTTTAACAAAAGTAAAAATATTTTTTTTAATAAAGACGAAGTTCGTACTTGAATTTAGATATACTCTCTTAAAAAGTCAGCCACAAAATAGCGCAAGTTGAGCTGAAATCCACTCATCTCAATGTTGAAAGGCAACTTCTCAAAAAAAGAGTTGAAATAACTCGAGTTTTAACCAATTTAAATGAAGTTGAGCTATTTAAATAACCAATTTAGATCAAGAAGATTTAGTCGTTTGAAAAACAACTCTTTTATGATCGAAAAAATTACAGCTCTTTCATGAGAAGCCAAATCAGCTCTTTCGTTTTAAAAGTGTAAAATAAGGGAAACGTCAGTAAAATGAGGACAGTGAAACTCGATAGATTACATTTAACTGAGAATTAGTGTAAATTTATAGAGAGTCTCGATTCTTTTTCTGCGTTTTTACAGAAATTTTTAACAGTGTATGCGCATACTTATATTTATTACATTGGATATTTTTGTAATTAATTTTCTTTAAATTAATTTCATGTAAGTGTTTTTTGAAAACAATAAAAGTCTGTTTATTAAAATTATGTAATATAATATTGAACGTGAAATATATCATATTTTAAACTGTTTATTCATTATTAATTGTTGTGATAATATTTTATAGAAACGTCAAACGAAGCTCTGAACTATTTATGTAAATATAAATGTCTGCATGCTGTCTAGTCACTATGTAAATATAATAATTACGTGCTTTCTTTTACTGTATATGTATGTATGTAAAATGAAATGTTAGTTTTGTAACAGTTTCAAATATTTATTTTTTGGAAATGTAATAAAAGCTAGTGAAAGATTTTAGACTGACAAGAAACTATATATTTCGACTGTTTACTTAACAATTCCTTATACTATAAAGATATTGGACTAAACTGTCCAACTAAAAGAAATGCATCATGAGCTTCTATTATTTTAGAAAATAAATCATAGATTTTGTTTTTGATATTCTAGCTACTTAGTTCTGCTTAAGCACAGGGCCTGATTAATGCACGGACCTCCGAGGCCTCGGCCCTCGGTCCACCAATTTCAACGGCCCACAAATTATGTGGCTGTTTTTTTCCCCTTAATCAAATACTTTTCAAATAATATTGTTTTATAAAATATGAAACGTAAAATTTAAATAGTCTGAAGGTCTCAATAAAATTTTTAGAAGCTTTTAACCTTGCCATTTTTCCCCCAAACAACTTTATCAACTCATCAAAAAAAACTTTTTTTTTTCTGAAAGTATCTCCAAAAATGGGAGTTAGGGAGGGGGACGGCAAAACTTTTTAACAGGCCCTGGGCCCAACTTCAGTTTGATCGAGCTCTGCTTAAGCATAAAATAATTTTGGTAATATATTTAAGATTCATGTTGGTATTAATCTCTGGGAATATTCTCAAAAGTTTGAAAAAATTGCAGCTTGTTAGAAATGATCAATTAATTGTAGATTCTTCAAAAATCTTAAGTAGAACAATTACATATTAAACTAATAGAGCCCAATATAATAACATAGAAATTATTTGAAAATTAGTCTTGTATGCGAGTGGAAATTTTTGTTTTGAAATTATTTTAAGTCTTCCAAATATTTTTGTTAAATCTAAAATAAATTTTATACTGAATAAAATGTGAAAATTCAGTTATGTTTGATCTATTAGAAATGATTTTACTTCGTTTTTTAGTTCATGACATAAGGAAAACAGGAAAAAAGAACGAAAGAATAAAATTTACTTTAAGTAACATTTTCCCTTTACAATTAAAGAAAAAGTACATTTAAATTAAAATTATTGTAATAAACTATTAAATAAATTGAGAAATTGATGCCTTAGTAATTTTTTTATATATATATAAATATTTCATTAAAAAAATATTTTGCGTTTTTCAAAACACAATTTTTTTAAGATAAGTGTAAATAAGTTTCTTTTATGTATTATTTTCGATAAGAATTATTGATTAAGATAGGAAATTGAATGTTTTAATTTTACACTTTTTTTATTTTGATAATAAAATTATTTGAATTTTCCTTTGACAGTATGTTTCAAAGAGTGGTAATAAATAATCGGAGTTTGATTGTTTTATAAAATTTCTGATCATTGACTAAATTTGAGTACTTTAAAAAGTTAATTCCTATTCGTAATTAAACAACAATTCTTTTTTTTTTGTAATTCAACAACTTATATGCAACTGTTAATAAGTTGATTGATTGATTGAATCGGAGCCACGGCTCGATGAATAAACTGCTCATCACAAATAAAAGGGCTAGGACAAAAAATACTCTTACTATTTGTTGGTGCTGCCACCTATGAAGGTAAACCTGAGTTAACTGAATGTAACGTCATTGCTTTTCCGAATATACCACAGTAGTAGAATAGAAAAATAAAATAAAATTAATATGAAATATTTCAAAGCAATATTGGGATTATCTCTACTAAAAAGAAGGGGTTAGATGTCGTATCTTCCCACGAGCCGCCATTCTGTTTCCCTATCATTCCTCACAAATTGTTATTATTATTACTGATTTGTAATTATTTTTTTGAGGAAACATAAAATAAATACTTTTAAAGCTTATGCATACTAAAAAAATATTTTCACTTTACTTGAATGCTTTAAAAAATAAATGAATAAGTAAATCAAACGATTTTTACTATTAAAAATTTGCTCTTTCAATCTTTGAGTTTCTAAAGCAGATTGTCTGGTTTAATTTCATATCATTTTTTAAAATGTATGATTCAAATTATATAAATAATCATTAAATAATCATTTCAGTTGTATTTTGTAATTTAAGGTTAAATAATAATGTATGCGAAATAACAAGGAAACAAAATGGCGGCTCGCGGTAAGATACGACATCTAAGCCGTGGAATTGTCCTTTACGGCAATATGCTTTGAATATTTGAATGTTTGCTTTCATGTAGTATGCAACAAAATTTTTATGTTATTATGTTCTTGTTTTTATCGTTTACAATTGAAATAACTAGAGCTTGATATCTTAGATGTACTGTATTCACAAGTGTACTAATTTTATTGATATAAAATCCAACAGAGAGAAAGCACCTTGATGAGAGTACAATATTTGTGGAATTAAAACATAAAAGTAGATATGTTCGAGAAAATTTTAATGCTTTGAAGTGATGTAAATGTTGTCATACAAAAAGTATCAAGTGTCGCTTTTTATACATATCAAATTTTAAGTTCAATTATAAAACATTTAGTTGACTTTTCTGTAAAGTTTGTGCAATAAATATCTTTTTTTTTATATAGTATTTGTTGTGGTAAATTGCAATTTAATTCATATTTTTACATTCCAACATTATTTTCATTTAGACTACATATTGAATTATAAAAGTTAGTGATAGAAAACACGTTGAACACGTTTTGAAACGAGAAGTACATTCTGATTCAAATAGATCAGATAGTGACAAATTTGCAAGCTAATAAATAGGTTTTCAGAAACCGATAATGAAAAATAATTAAAAAATCCCAAGTGGAAACAAGATCAGTACAGTCAATCAAGGTAACTTTGACTTATTAGGGTAACTTTAGCCCAAGAGAGAACAAGTTAGAAATTGCACGTGAAGCGTAGCAAATGAAGTGCGTTCGTACGATAACGAAGTTTTTAAAATAATCAGATCTTGCTGTTATAACTTCGGATACAGTGTAGTGGTTGAAATGTTTTTTGTGTTCCTGTAAATATACAGAAAGGAACATTTATTACACATCAGCAACGTATATCATATTCATAAAAAGTGAAAGAGTTTAATATAATTAAAACACCCCTTAAACGATGCTTTCCCGTATAGTATTATGTAGTGGAATACTTTTGTGTGACCTTTAATTTAATAATAAATATTCTTTGCATCACAGATTGTACAGAATGTATAATTTAGTATATATATACTTCTTAGGTTCATGTCAATCCTATTTTATTCGAAAAAGTTTAACATCATTAAAATGTCCTTCAAAACTATTTTTTCTTATTGATCGTAATGTATAGGAATTCTTTTGATTGTCCCTGTAATTAAACTATGCATCCGACAAAATTACATATTTTAAATATCGTGCGATTTGGTTGGGCAGTTTTTGCTTTATTATATGCTGGCAGACGGACGGACAGACAGAGAGACGGACTGACAGACAGAACGACAAATAGAGGTGCTAGCTATTTATATAGTTACGCACGCACCTAAACTTATTAAGATCTTGATGTAATAGTACACAGTATTTCGAATACAGTATAGTAGCCAAAATCTTTTGTGTGTCCCAGTAAATACTATCTGCTTTCTTTTATACAGAAAGTAACTTGTAGTCCTCAGCAACGTATATCAATCTCTTAAAATGTTAAATAGTTACTTACAATTAAAATGCGCACCAAACAATGTCCTCCCTATACCATTATGTAATGGAATACTTTTCTATAGCCTTGTAAAATTGCACCACAGATTATACAAAATGTATATTATAATATGTACTTCATAGATGCATATCAATTGTATTATGTTCGAATGAGTGTAACACCATTAAAATGCATTTGAAACTTTTTTCCCCATTGACCGTAATGTCACAGAATAGTTTTGATTGTCCCTGTACGTGATCTATGCATCCGATTTTCATAAAATTTGAAATAACTCGACAAAATTATGTGATAATTATATATTTTAAGTTTCACACGATTCGGTTGGGTAGTTTTTGCGTTGTTATATGCGGACAGACGGATAGACCGACGGACATGACAATTAAAGGTGCTACGTATTTATGTAATTACGGACGCACCTAAAAAATATGAAATATACAGCATTACTTGAGTTACAGTCTTCACCACTTAATCGGGTCACGGATAATCGAATATACAGCTTATTTGAATAAAATCATCCGGAACCAAATTTATTCCCATTAAGTTAATGTTATTTTTTCTTCCGTTTAACCGAGTACTTCTCCACGAAATGTTCTGCTTATTCCAGTAGCAGCTGAATGAGACAATTTGGAAATTGGGTGTGAAAAGCGCATTTGAACTGAAAATTTCCTCTAACCATTTGTCATTTTCGGTTCTTACACAAATTCCCAGTACTTTCTGCATGGATTTCGGCCAGCAGGTATGCAATGGACAGATCAGGTAAGCTCCCACCCTTTTTTTTTTTTTTTTTTTTTTTTTTGAATAAATTTTTACAAGTTGGAAATTGCACGTGAAGCGTAGCAAATTAGGTGCGTTCGTACGATAACGAAGTTTTAAAAATATTACTTTCATATATCAATCTCATAAAATTGTAAATAGTGAATTACAATTAAAACGCTCATGAAACAATGTTCTCCCTATACCATTATGTAATGGAATACTTTTGTGTGGTTTTGTAAATCTATAAAAAATGTTCTTTGCACCACAAATTATGTAAGATGTATATTATAATATGTACTTTATAGTTGCATATAAATTTTATTAAGTTCGCATGAGTCTAACACGATTAAAATGCATTTGAAACATTTTTTCCTATTGACCGTAATGTAACGGAATACTTTTGATTGTCCCTGTAATTGATCTATGCATCCGATTTTCATAAAATTTGAAATAACTCGACAAAATTATGTAATAATTTTGTATTTTAAATTTCAAACGTATAGAATATATTTGAAACTTTTTCCTCATTGACCATAATGTAATTGAATACTTTTGATTGCCCCTGTAATTGATCTATGCAGACGATTATCAAAAAATTTGAAATAACTTGACAGAATTATACAATAATTGCGTATTTTAAATTTCAAACGATTAAAATGCATTTGAAATTTTTTTCCCCATTGACCGTGATGTAATGGAATACTTTTGATTGTCCCTGTAATTGATCTATGCATCCGAGTTTCATAAAATTTGAAATGACTCGACAAAATTATGTAATAATTATGTATTTTAAATTTCAAACGATTCGGTTGGGTAGTTTTTGCGTTGTTATATGCGGACAGACGGACGGACTGAACGACCACTATAGGTGCTACGTATTATATAATTACGAACGCACCTAAAAATGGTGAAATAAATTGGACAGTTTCGATCAATTTTGTACACTGTAAAAAAATTGTAAATTTACGGTACTTTACCGTGAATTATCCAGTAAATTTACGGAACATGTCACTTTTTCACGTAAACGGTCAATTTCCGCAATTTTTTGTGTTTACGTGCAAAAAACCATTGATGTAATGACAAAGTCCGTTGATATAGGAATAAAGGCCTTTTTTTTACGGGCATTGTTTGGAATCTCTGCTGCAGCTTTTTTATAGTGTAACTTATTTGTTATCGTTTGTCAAAGGATGTTTTTTTTTTAATTTTTCGCTTTTGTTTACACGTATTTTGAATGAGAACACTTTCATTTTCGAAACCGGTTTCGAAAGGGAAAGCATCCCCATTAATAAAAATCAGCAATCAAAATCGAAAAAGTAAAAAACGGATTCTGTACAGATAGATCTCGGCTATCCAATGAAAAAAAAAAAAAAAAAAAAAAAAAAAAAACATTGAAATGCGACGGAGATATTTTTATAAATTTCGTCTTTATGATTAATATTAGGCGAGCGAATCCTTTCGCGTGACTGAAGTAGCCCCTTACTGATAATGAACCATCACTTAGAGACTGAAGATGATTATTATGGTACTAATCGAAAAATAACTCGTCATTTGTTTCTCTAAAATTTCACAAAACCACCTTAATTGTTTTTAAAAAACTGTATAAATAACGTAAATTAAATTCTAGTAAGCATAACAAATTTCGTACCTAATTGTGACGAGCTGCGTTAAATGTAATGCAAACCAAATGCATGTGTTTACTGACATTAAATTATTGCGTTAATTAGTAGATTTTTATGTTTCGCCGATTTAATGAAATATCCCGCGTAATCGAATATTATTTCTCTAACCGACTATACTCGTTTAAGGGAGGACGTCTGTAACAGCGACGTTTTGGTCGAAAAATATAAATAGCAATAATAGTGTTGGCAGCTCATCGAAATAATTCGCCAAGGTTCCACCATGTAATCATGGATTAAAGCTTTGTAAAGGTGGAGCAATGTTACCCTAATTTGGGCCAAAATTACCCTTTAAACATTTTTTTAGATCGAGCTCTACTTTTCTCTCTGGTTCCACCAGTTTTTTATATGATATTATAAAGGCCAAATGTGTGCGTAACGCATACGTCACTTTGCGAAAGGCAACGCTTTCACATGCAGTTCGGATTTGCAATTTTTGGTTCTGCAAATTTTATACTTCTTAACATTTCACATTTTCAATTTTTACATCATCGTATAGAGAAAAATAGTTACTTTTAACTGCAATTTCTTTGAAAGCTGTATCTCAATTTATTCTTGACATATTAATTTTTTTATAGTTTTTAGTATGAATTTTGTAATTGTGGCAACAGAAATACGCCATTTTCTCTTAAAATTGATAAAAATTGAAATGTACGCATGTAAATTCTGAGAAGATGAAAATTATGATGGGTTTAGATTTCACGTGAAATTCCAAAATCGTGTCAATTTGATTTTTTCCCCCATACGCATTTATTACCAAACATGAGAGCCTCAATTCGCGTTTGAAATGAAATAGACGCCCTCTCGCGGACAAAGTCTGAAACGAAATAGAACTGAGATCTTCCGCTGAAATCAGTGTTTAAAAGGCCGATAAACAAATAAACAGTTCTATAATAAATAAATAAACAGTCCTATAACGCATGCAACGTTGGGTTCTTTGTATTAAAATTATCCAAAATCAAAATTTTATACACAAAGTTTAGATCTATAATATAAAAAAGTACATTTGACTTACTCATGGCAAAATAATATGACAGCAACACAATGCTTGCATGATTAATGAATCAATAATTGCTTCAGCTTCTCTAAAGCAATTACTAGATTTTCCAGCATCTAGAAATTCTAAAATTGTCGATATTTGTAATTTATCTCCCATAATTAAATAAAAAAGATAAAAAAACTGCACTTTAAATAGCTCTTTAAACGGGTTTCGCTGCATGGAACAAACAGCATACGTAAACAAACGATTATCAGGTCTATACAACGCCACCTTTCGATCATTACAAACGCGAATTGAAATTTTATCTTAATAACTGATCTTCATTATAGTTTGCTATATATTTTTACATATGCGATTAAAGTTTAATTTTAATAATTTAGACAACTGAGTTTTATAGAAATAATTTTTTTTTTTTTTTTTTTTTTTTTTTTTTTTTTTTTTTTTTTTTAGCTATAAATAATATTTGTTTGAAAGTTAGACTGACCATTTTGAGATGTATTTTTTACCGTAGCTAATTTTGTAGGTTTATTATAAATCAATGAAGCTGTTCCTTCTTAAACGTTTTCTTTCGTCGAAATTCAACGGGTTCCACCACGCTCTAATAAAGAATCACATTAGTTTCATTAAATTCATGTTTGGACATTGTTAAGGATCGTTTAAAGAGTTTTTCAATGATAAAAAACTTTTTTTTTTAATTTTATGAATTTGTAAATTTTAAACTCTTTAAAATGGAATCACTCACGAAATTATCTAGCATAATTTAACTACATACAGAAGAACATTGCGTTATATTTTATGATTAAATATATAATATTCCGCAATAGATACATTAATTAGAATGCATAAGTGAGCTTCCATATACAAATTTTCTTTTAATAAACGTTGAAGAAAAATCATGCTGAACTGATATTTAAACTGACATAAAACTGACATAAAACTGATTTTTTACTGTAAGACAACTTACAGTTAATATTTCGATCTGTTAATTTTCATCAAATAATTTAAATAGAATCATTAAGAAATTAAAGTAAATTATCATTTATTTGCACATATCTGGAACAAAGAAATATAAAATTAAAACACTTATCTGTTACTTATTGTTCACTCTTAATTGCAAATAATTTTTAATAAAGTTTTCCAGTTCCTAAGGCTAATAATCAAACTTGAAATTTAAAGCATGTACGAAAAACTTCGATTTTGTATCGATTTTTAATGTAAATTTTTACACTGAAAAAAAGGAGCCTGAAATTTCTTACTTTGAAACTACTCATAAATGAATATGACATATTTATATGATGATTTTCCATAAAATGTGCGACATGTCAGCCATACCTTATTTGCTCATTTTGTATAGAATGACCTTTTTCTGGAAAAAAAAAAAAAAAAAAAAAAAAAAAACAAGCATAAGTTGTTGTTTTTACTTTGGAAAACAAATATATTCTTGAATATGTCAGAAATCACTCTAATATGTCAATCAAAATAAATCTAGTTAAACATATACATTATTGCATGTAAGAAGAGCAAAATAGAATGGGCTATGGAAACATATTTCACCTACATTATCTAGATAGCTTTTTAAGAATTACTTTTAGTTATATGGGGAAATGTACTGTTGCATATTTTATTAATGGCACATACGCAAAATATGCATCTTTACAAAAGATACCATCACACGATGTTGCTCCTATATTTTGTATCTAAATTAACCAAAAAAAAAAAAAATAATAATAATAAAAAATATTTAAAAAAATAAAAAAACCTCACGATACTCTACAAAGTACAATCGGTCCATTTTTAAGTGAAACTGTTGAGAATGCATAAAGTATAACGATCAGCCGTGCATAATTTGTTGATCTCTGTTGGCAGATGCGCTCTTCATGAGAGTTGATTGCTGCTGTGTCTTTTCTATTGTACCATGCCAGCTCACCACAGCTAAATTTTACACGTTAGTATCCTTTTTTTCCTTGCTATAAATATAAACTATCTCGTTAAAAACAATTTTATTTTTAAAGTGAGTATTATGTTTGTTCATAATTAATTAACCTCTTCCCGCCCTTGGCCACATATGTGGACGTTTAGTTTCATAATACGAAAGTGGAATCCGTCAAAAAGTTTAAGAAGAAACTGTTTCATTGATTTATAATAAATCTAAAAATATAGTTACTGTGAAAAATGCATCTTATATTGGTTGATTTAAATCTCCAAGAAATATTATTCTAAATTGAAGTTTAAAAATACTATTTTTATAAACTCAGTTATGCAAATTATTAAAAACAAGCTTTCATCATATATGTAATCAGTAAAGAATAATAAAGATCAGTTATTATGACGAAGTTATCAATTTAAACTCTTATTCTTGGTATTCCAAGAATGAAAAACAGCAAGATTTATTCCCCTTTCACAAGATCATACATTTTTTCCCCCGTAAATTTCAACTCGACATATGAACCCCATCATCATTTTCACTTTCTCAAAACTACATATGCACCTCTCGTATCTGTATTCACCAATTTCTAAAAATATTGCATTTTAATTTAATCATTTTTAAATCGTTTTAACTTAAAACTTGAAGCTTGAAGTTACAATTGTCAGCAAAATGTTTGCGTGTGAACATCGCATTATTAACATCAGAGTCTAATCGCTGTACCTGAGAGTAAAATGTGCGTTAATTTATCTTTTTTAGACGCACTTATGTTAATTTTTTTCTTTTTTTTTTAAATCTAAGAACATGATAATTTTCTTTTGAAAATGACATCATTTTCACTTACTTAAGCATTCCACTTAGTGTTTCAAACTTAGTATCTCTAAATATACAGAAGGAAAGAAACGTAGAAAGTTTGTAAGGAAAGATGCATATTTTGAAAAGCATATCATTTTCCGTTGAAAATATTTTGGAGTAGCATGTTCTTAAAGGAATTTTGCGCCACCATAATTCTATAAAACAAAACTTAAACCATACAAACTTTAGATATGTATTGTGATGACTGATAATGGTTTTTTTTTTTTTTTTTTTTTTTTTTTTTTTTTTTTTTTTTTTTTTTTTTATTTAACGGCGCCGCTTTCGTCATGTGACGAGCGAGCTAGAGAGAGTGAGAAGAGGAGGGGGTATGGAAATAGAAGTGTGTGTGGGGTAGGTAAGCTGTAGATCTGCGAATGTTTTGAGCAGGTAAAAAGAAGTTAAATATTATTCTGTAATTGGAATATGGGTGTGCTACGGGCACGATATTTAGATGTGTTCAAAGGATGTATGTAGAAGTACTTGAAGGAGATGTTTAATAGTTATGTATATTTAATTGTGTGTTCGTGTCAAGGTCTGTGTTTGTGACGTCTTTGTGTTCTACATGTTCTAATTAAACTTTTGTTTTCGTCGAAGCCTCTTGGATTATTTCTTTTATTTGGATATACATTTTACACCGGTGTTCCGCAGAGTCGTGTGAAGAAACAGCAATAGCGTGTACGACACGCTCTCTTCGTCAAGAACAAGAGAAGTAAGTGGAATTATTTTTTATAGTTCTGGAATTGTGTTTAAATGAAGATAATAAAGTTGAAATATATAACTTTTGTGTATTAACTGTACAATCTTGAATATTAGATTAATGAATATGTTACAATGATTTTAAAGAGATAATCGTATTAGAATTGAAAGAAAATATTGTTCTTTATATAGTGAGTGATTATAGTATTTAGTGATTATAATTATTGATAAAAATAGTAACATCTGAGGAAAAGAATATGTTTACTGTTAAAGGGTTAAAGAAAGAGGATCTGGTTATTGTGGCCACAGAATTACGCTTAAAAGTAGAGCCAGATCATAAAATAGTGGATTTAAAATCACTAATAGAAGGGAGTGAACAATATGGTAAAGACTTTGATTTTGTTAAGGAATTTCTCGTAACAACGGTATCAGACCGCATTCAAAAAGAAAAACAGGAGGCAGAGGCCCTCAAAAATGAAAAAGAAAATATTAATTCTGAACAGATATCAGCTTTAGAATTAGAAAAAACGAAACTAGAAGTAATGAAGCACCAATTAGAAATAGCTAAACTGCAGGCGGAGAACAAAAATTCTGATAGTGGGGGGGATGAACAAAATCCCAAAACTAATTCGTTAGAAGCTCTAATTAAAAGCGTTAAAACTTTAACTATTGCGATTCCTACCAAACCTGAATCGTGGAATTTATTTTTTTCTTCGCTCGAAAGGGCGTTTGAATTAAAGAATGTCGCGGAAGATTTGAAAGTTGAAATATTGTTTAATTTAGAAGGGGAAAAAGCTGTGCATTTATTAGTATATGTAAATGCAGATGAAATGAAGGATTATCAAAAGGTTAAAGTTTTAATTTTAAAAGAATTTCAACCCACTCCTGAAGCTTGTCTTCAAAATTTTCTTTCGGCAAAGAGGGCGAAAAATGAAAACCATATGCAATTCTCATCTAGGTTAAGAGCGAATTGGGATTTTTATTGCGAGCTTAGAAAGGTAAATGATTTTGAAACACTTAATGAATTAATGATTAGTGATAGATTAATGGACGGGTTAGACTCAGAAGCGCGAAGCTATGTCAAAATAAAACAATTAGATAATTGGTTGAAAGCGCGGGAGATTGCGGAATTATGCGATAATTGGTTTACTTCGAAGGGTAGAACATTTTCGGAGTTATATGATAAATCGACAAATTGTCGCGGTTCAGATGATCTGGCAAATATATACCACCGCATGTAAGAAATAATTTTAATTTGCGTAATGATAGGAAAAAGTCTGTTTGTAAATTGTGCCGTCAAATTGTTCATTTACGTTTTTTTCCTAATAACGGAGAAAAAGGCAGATCGGGAAATTCTCATTATCAAATGAAAAAAGATTCTACTGGAAAGAATAAAGACGAAAGATTGATTGCAAAAGTGACAGCTTTATGTTTTGAAAATGACGCAATAAGTACTCAACCGTTGCAATACGATGAAATTTGGGTGGGGAAACAAAAAATAAAAATATTAATTGACAGCGCCGCCGAAATTCCTGTTATTAATTCGAACGAAATACCAGAATCATTTAAAAATAATGAAAATTCAAAAATTCAATTGATTTCAACTTTTGGTGAGCAAATTACGGTTGATCTTTTAACATTACCGATATCATTCAAAATCAGTGAGCCCAATTGTTTATTTAATAGTGTTGATGTATTATTTGCAGTGACAGATAAATTATGTGGATCATGTATTATTACTCCAAAGGTTTATGAATTATTACAATCAGTGCAAAATTGGAGAAGGGAAAAGATTAGCCGACAGAGTGGCGCCAACGAACGGGATAGAATCGGAAAGGGGGGATGAAAATAAATCAGGGGAAAAGAAAGTAGAACAGAATACGAGTGATAAAGATTTATATTTGCGGGTTGAAAACAAAGCGTTTGAAGAGAATTTGATTATTAATTGTATTGGAACGAAAAATGATTGTGAGGATTTAAATTCGAATCAGTATTCGGAAACGACCATTTACAGGGAGCAACAAAAGAATTGTGAATCTTTACAGGAGGCATTTAAAGATGCTAAACAAGGGAAAAATGGATTTGTTATGGTGGATAATTTACTTTATCATAGAGAAAAGGTTTCTGGAGATCAAGTCATGCAATTAGTAGTGCCTAAAATTAGGAGAGAGGAAATTTTAAGGGTTGCACATGAATCAATTTTTGCGAACCATCTCGGTATAAAGAAAACGAAAGAAAGAATTCGGTATTCATTTTTTTGGCCAGGCGTGTCACGGAATGTAGAGGAATACTCTAAATCGTGCAAGGACTGCCAATTGCGAAGCCAGGAGAGGGCCAGTGATCAGATACCCATTCTTCCGATTGAGAGACCGGAGCTTCTATTTGACGTAGTAAATATTGGCATAATTGGAAAAATTGAACCACCTTCAGCGCGTAGACATCAATATGTACTTACTTTGGTGGACCAACACAGTAGGGACCCGAAGCGGTTCCGTTAAGAACAATTTCGGCAAAAGCTACTTGTGATGCGCTTTTAGAAATATTTATGCGGACAGGGATACCCCGTGTCCCTGTCCGCAAATGTAAAGTGATCAGGGGGGAAATTTTGTCTCAGATTTGATGCAGGAGTTTCATGCTAGGCTGGGAGCGGCTCCTAGATTTGCAACACCGGGACATCCACAAAGTTCGGGATTGGTTGAACGGTATAATCAGGTATTGAAATGCATGTTGCACCATATCATTCGGAGCGATCCTAAAAATTGGGATAAACACATCCCTTATTTATTATTTGCGTATAGAGAGATTCCTAATTGTACGACGGGGGTGTCGCCATTTAAGTTGATGTATGGAAGGGAGACCAGGGGGCCACTGGCGGTATTAAAATCCACATGGTCAGGCGAAATTCCACTACCTATAAATCTCGAAAAAAGTGCCACCGAATACCTGCAGGATTTAAAAATTAACTTAGAAAAAGCGGCGGAACAAGCTTCACTAGTAGCGAGGTCAAACAGGGCGCGTATGCGAAGTATGCGAATTGAAGGGCAATTTATAAGGAATTTAGACCGGGGGAGCAGGTATATTTATTAATCCCACTCTAGTAATAAACTTTACGCTAGATGGACAGGGCCAGCCGAAATAGTGGCGAGGTGTAATCCCGATTCTTACAAAGTCAGGTTAACGTACGGAAACATTAAAAATGTTCACGTGAATAAGATCAGGAAATTTACTCCTAGGGTACAAGCAGTGGGGGTAATTTTTGAGAATGAAGAAGAATTAGGGGAAGTCCATCCCACCCCTAGTACAAAGGATAACTCGAACTATTTCAACATCGAAGAAGTAAATTTAGATCATTTAGAAAACGTAGAAAGAGAAAAGATGTTAGATTTATTGTTTAGATATAAAGAATTATTTTCAAAGAAAATACAAATAGCAAAAGTTGGTGCACACAAAATAAGATTGAATGATAATGAGAAGAAGAAACCTTATGTTTATCGAATTCCAGAGGCTCTAAAACGTCAAGTAGACAAACAAATTCAAGAATTACTAGAATTAGGTTTGATTGAGGAAAGTGATGAAGAAGCACTGCATCCGGTAGTGTGCGTGATGAAAAAAGATGGAACTCTGCGTCTTTGCGTAGACTTTCGGGCATTGAACGCAATCACCAACGTCGATGACTTTCCTATGGAAAATTCTACTGATCTATTATTTAATATTGGCAGGGCCAACTTTATTTTAACCTTAGACTTACTCAAAGGCTATTGGGCTATACCGTTGGAAGAAGAGAGTCAAAAGTTAGCTTGTTTTAAGACACACAAAGCTCAATATCGCTTCAAGGTCATGGCTTTTGGGCTCAGGAATGCTGATGCGACGTTTCAACGAGAAATCAACAGAGCGCTTTCCGAATACCAGGACTTTGCAAGAGCTTATATTGACGATATAGCAGTGTTTTCCGAAACGTTCGCGGAACACCTGCTGCATTTAGAGAAGGTATTTTCCAAACTATCACAGTTACAATTTTCAGTTAATTTGAAAAAATGTGAATTTGCAAAACCCCAAATAAAATATTTAGGTCATATCATCGGGTCCGGCAGCCATCGGACCGATCCGGAAAAAGTGGAGGCCATTCGTAAGTTAGCTGTGCCTCAAACCAAGAAGCAACTAAAAAGTGTCTTAGGGTTATGCAACTACTACAGAGACTACATACCAAAATATGCAGAAACAGCATATCCCCTCAGAGAACTGACAAAAAAGGACAGCTCAGAGAATTTGTGCTGGTTAGTAGGGCATAACCAGGCGTTCAACGAGTTAAAAAGAGGTCTCATTGAAGCGCCCAGTTTGCATACTCCCATTATTGGATTACCTTTCATCATAGAGTGTGATGCATTTGCAATCGGCATCGGAGCTTGTTTATCGCAGAGAAGAGATGGAGTAGTGTATCCGGTAAGTTACGCCAGTCAAAAACTCACCAAAACTCAACAGGCATGGCCTACAATTGAAAGGGAGGCTTATGCAGTGATCTGGAGTTTGAAAAAATTTGAAACTTGGATTTTCGGTTCACCTGTGGAACTTATTACGGACCATAATCCATTAACTTTTATCACCAAAAATGCCCCCCAATCTTCAAAGCTGCAGCGATGGGCATTAGCGTTACAAAAGTATGACATTACGATTTCGCACCGCCCGGGTGCTAAACTAATTAACGCTGATGCATTATCTCGCTTGGACACTGTATAGAACATTCAAGAACTTTTGGAGCATCCCATGACTGAACATTCCTTGAACATTGTTGAACTATATATATTTTTTTCAGCAGCTATTAGTGTCCTGTTTAATGTTTATTAAGTATTTGTGTATTGCCTTTTGTTAATTGTGTATTATATTGTGTATATGAAGTATTAATTTAATTCTATTTTATATTAGCAGATAGGAAGAACCCCGGAAGGTGTGTCTTCTCCGGATACGTTTGTATTTGTTGTATTATTATGTATATATATATTATAATTTGGGTAACCATTGTTAAATAGTGTAACATCATCAGTCGAATTTGAGATTAAAAATAAGTGTGTACCGTATTTTCAATCTTGCGTGGGGGGTGTGATGACTGATGATGGCTTTTTTTTATTATTTATTTAGCGGCGCCGCTTTTGTCACGTGACGAGCGAGCTAGAGAGAGTGAGGAGAGGAGGGGGTACGGAAATAGAAGTGTGTGTGGGGTAGGTAAGCTGTAGACTTGCGAATGTTTTGAGCAGGTAAAAAGAAGTTAAATATTATTCTGTAATTGGAATATGGGTGTGCTACGGGCACGATGTTTAGATGTGTTCGAAGGATGTATGTAGAAGTAATTGAAGGAGATGTTTAATAGTTATATATATTTAATTGTGTGTTCATGTCAAGATCTGTGTTTGTGACGTCTTTGTGTTCTACATGTTCTAATTAAACTTTTATTTTCGTCGAAGCCTCTTGGATTATTTCTTTTATTTGGATATACATTTTACACCGGTGTTCTGCAGAGTCGTGTGAAGAAACAGCAATAGCGTGTATGACATACATAATTTTTTATTTTTAGAGAAAACGGCATAAAAAAATAAATAAGCCTCAGTATTTAATTCTCTCTTCTCTGCAATAATCGAAAGTATCTATCTACCACCATTTTGAAAAAATTACGCAATAATCTAAAACCCATTTAATGGCTAAACCAAAACGAAATTGAACAAAAACTCACCAGTTTTTATAACTGATGATATTCCTGATATATCACATATTTAAATTTATTTATTTTTTCTTTTTTTCAATTTTTTTTTAAATAATAGAACATAAAGATACAGTAATTAACTATTACAACTAACTGTGATAAACTATTTCCCTTTATTTTCAAAAGAAATGCAGTACTTCTGTTACCAAGATTACAAAAATCGTACTAAAACTACAAGAAAATTAATGTCTCAAAAATAAACTGAGATATAGCTTTCAAACAACTTGTATTATGAAAAACCATACAAAGTAAAGTTGGTTAATGGTTATAGCGGAATATACTAGAAAAGTATGAACTATAAAAGTTCAAAGAGATATGAAGCCTAAATAATATAAAACATTGCTATTCTCTATAACTCTTTTTTTTATGTCATCCTTAACTCGTCGATCTTAACTCGTTACTTAGAATAAAAGATAGTGCATATTTAAGTTTAATTTGGCATTCCATTAAAATTAAATTCAGAGAAGTAATAACCTTTTCTTTTTTCAGTATAGATTTTTAATTTGGCATTATGCTAAAGGAGCTTGTGTAGAAAGGAACTCGCAAATTTGTATAGCTGCTTTGTCCGTGACGTGTTAACACCGTCTCGAAGAGACATATATCGAGACGGCGTTGGACGTGCTTTTCCAGATAGGTTTTTAATTAACTTTTAAATACACAAGAGTTTTAATGAGAAACCCACTCAAGGCAAACTAGTCACGAACCCTATGGTATTTATGAATTGTTCGCATGCATAAATCATAAAGAAAAAAAAAGCATTTTAATAGCAAAAATTTCGTAACATAATAGCCGATATATCCGAAGTAAGTAATGTTTTGGATTGAATAAGGCAAATAATACTTTTAAAAAATCCTGGTACTAAAATGGATAATATTTTTAAAAATCTCTTATGCGTACGAGCCCTGATCTGTGAGATTAAATCTAATTAAATTAGTATGTTTGCAAGAGTATGAAATAGAGTATACTACTTTTATACTGCTACTAGATATTGCATTACACAAATATATTATTAAAAGTTATTAGTTATCTAGGCTTTAAAAGCCGATGGTATGCAGAGTGCGCCGCCCCATATTTATGTCCAAACCGTCCTTGTTTTTTAGGGTGAATATTTCGGCCAATTATTAACGAATTTTTTCAAAAATCATTGTCAACAATGCTTTTATACTTCTACTGCGATAGGTACCTTGACACTCCTCGACATTTTTTGCTCAATGCCCACAAATAGAAATTTATATATAACAGAAGAATGGGCTTTTCTCAAAAACTAAGCGACTTAGACTAATCGCTATAGTTTTCCTGTAAGGTTTAAAGTAACATCTATAACCTCTAATTTTTTTCATAATTTTAGTTTCAGTAGTTTCGGAATTAGATTGGGGGGGAGGGGGAGACATATTTTTTCCACTACATTTTCGATTATATCTCTGAAAATATAATACCCAAAATTGAAAGAAATATATTTTTGAGTTCAGCGTAATGAAAGCTTTCACAAGATATCCCACACGATATACAAAGAAAATATTTTTTTTTTCTTCGAGTAACTTAATTAGCCCTCTACCTCCTATTTGTAATCGTTTAATAATCTGTAAATATGTGGGTCAACAGCCTTTATTACTTTCCCCAATTCGAGCTTTCCATTTTTCATAGTTAATTAGTAAAATGGCTGTGACAGACGGACAGACAGACACCAGAGTGTTTTTATGACAGTTCCATTTTCACTTTATATTTATGGAGTCCAAAAAAGACTGAATATTTATACGGCAGTCCGTTTTGTGGGATTATTTTAACAAATTTCTTATATTTGATAAAAAAAATACCAAAAATATTAAATATTATAACTTTTAATAGTTAGTGGAAATGCAAAAAAAAAATTTACTGTTTTTTTTTTTTTTTTTTTTTTTTTTTTTTTTTTTTTTTTAAATAAGAAAATATTTTATTTGTAAATTACCATTAACGCGCAGCGGTTACAAATGTGGATGGTATTTATTTTTATTTTACTTTATGTAGAGGTAATTTAGCCCCAGAAACCACAAGACTTCGACTGACAATGTATGTGCATAGTTTCAATAACTGGGCGAAGTTCAAATACCCATCCCAGGAAAATATTTGCAAGGTAAGTGCAATATGGAAAAGTGTGAAAGCTCGGAGATTTTGCAGGGAGAATGCCCTTGATCTGCGGTGCTGAGCAGATGTGGCCGGCTTACGCCCGTGTTTTTATCGGAACGAGTTTCCGACCAAGAACTTTGTGAAAGGGATCGGTTGATACCCATATTAACTTTAATATCAGTTATTATGTCCTTTTTATTTTATAGTTTATTTAGCCTAGAATTGTGATTTCATATGTACCAGTTATATAATCAAGAAGTTTTTTATTAAATATTCACTCAGTGAAATATTGGAACTGTGATTTATTTCCAACACCCGTTTTTCGTCCGCCCCACTTCTACAAATTTTGGGGGCTCGCCCTGGATGAACCAGTGGACTTGCAAGAACTTTTCATAATAATTTGGCATTAATAGGATGAACCAGTGGACTTCTGCTCGGTGATAAAGTTGGATGTTCCCTGCTACTCCAGTGATTGCTGGAATCGTCGCTGTTTTTATGAAGAAAGCTGAGCTGCTTCGACTGTCCGAGAGCTGTGTGTGTTTGAGCTGTCCAGAAGAAAACAGTGCTGTTGCGGTGCCACAAGAAACAACTCGTAGTGCATTTTTTTTACGAGTTGCGCGAGTGATTATTTGTGCAACGAATTTGTGATTTTTTGTGCAACGAATTTGTAATTTTTTGTGCAACGATTTTGTGGATTTTTTGTGCTACGAAGGGTTTATGCTGTTCAAGAACCCTCGCTGTGATTTTTTTTTTTGCGAGGCGATTTTTGCGCGAGTGAAATTTTTTTTGAAGCCAAGTGATACAGGGCTGAAATGTCCTAGCATTTTAAGTTTTTCAAGCCTGGTGCATTTTTTTTAGGGCTTATATTTTTTAACATACACAGATATGTATTGAGATATTGATCTATTGAGATATTGATCAATCTATATTGAGTGTTTTCATAATTATTATATATATTTGATTTGAAGTTATAATATATTTTGTGTATTATTTTTCATGAGAACAGAGAATATCCACAATGAAGTAAGTGGTTTTTTCCCATAAATGGTAATTAAATATAAAACTTATAGCATCTTGCTTTTATTTTAAACATTAAAGAATTTTGTTTTGTAATGTGAGTTTATGAATAGAACATAATTTTGCTTATATATATAATGTTTTTATAAGATATTTTAGTATATTTGATAGAGTTTTTGTAGGAATAATGGCATATTTGGTAAGGGCAAAGAAAATAGACTTATTGTCAGTGTTAAATGAATTGGGACTGAGTGCTGAGGAAAGCGCGACAAAAGTTCAGTTAGCCGACATAATAGGGCAGTTCATCGAATGGCAGCGGTCACGTGATTTTTCACGTTTCTCTACAAAACTGACGTCATCACCCCCAATGAAGCGGGAGATTTGGCGTTTTTTTTGGCGATTTTCTGACAACCTCGTATATTTTTGTTGACATATTATAGATGTAAACAACAAATTATTTTCACAAGTTACATGAAACATCACATACTATAATGTATTTCAGAATAATAATTAAATCAACGTGAAAAATTATGATTATCAATATTTAAAAAATGTATAGTAGATAAAAAAGTTTCATAAGCAGCTGTAATAAAAAAAAAAAATGTTTTATTACTCAACTTATTTACTTTGGAGTAAAGAAAATTTATAATTACAAAAAATATAACGATTGATTGACATATTGCGAGCGGAAAATTGCATATTTATTTAATGCTTCATTTTTAACGCTTATTGTATATTCATCTATTTATATATAAATATTATTTATATAAAATCGTATTTTAATATACTAGGCTGTAATTCGAACTAAAACGTTCCTTTTTTAAAAGATAAAATTGTATTGTAATATGTTAGGCTGTAATGCCGAACCAGAACGCTTTATTATTATTTTTTTTTTTTAACAAAAGCATGAAGGATTCATTGTAGGTGTTATCACAACTTATTTGTGAATTTTACTTCCTTTTTAATTTCTGCTTTTCTAATGAATTTTTTTTTTCCTCAATATTATATTTAAAATTTCTGTTACTTTTTTATATTTCTGAATTAGAATTTATTAAATTAGAAAGTAAACCAAATGCTAGAGTAAGACCAATGATATTGAGAAATTCGACATATTCGTACTTTAATATTCATAAGTTAATAAAATGCCAGCATTTTAGAATTCCCTCTATAGCATTTATCACTATTCTGAAGAATTCAGCATTCTTTTAATATTAGCCTGAACAAATTGAATCTGTGCTGTAGATATGTTTCTTAAAATAAATTTGATGGTACAGTTTAAACACTAAAAAATGTTGACAGATTTCACTCAGCAAATATAATTATATAGTATTTCTTTGACCAAAGCTATGAAATTTCTGATGTAATGATATTGCTGTCTCAAAAAATCCTGCATTAATGATCAAGAAAGAATATTACAGTCCCAATAAAAAGAATATCATAACCATAACATTATACATACTAAAATTAATAAAGCACACCTTTTTAAAAATCCTTAGGAGTTCCTTCTTACCATACTTTACTGTATTTTATTAATATTAGAATAGTTCCTTGTGAAAAACTATATTTTTTATTAGTTAGCCACAGTTTATATATTGACAAACAATGTTCTTGCCATAATCTAGCAATTTTTTATATTGCATTCATTTCATTTAAAATATAAATCTTTTATTATTTCATTAAAATAAAGAGGAAGAAAAACAGAAAATAATAAGGCAAACCAAGGCATTTTATTTAGGGATTGACCGAATACCGAATAGTTGATTTGGTATTCGGTGATTCAG
The DNA here is from genome assembly GCA_964019185.1 of Maratus speculifer. NCBI lineage: Eukaryota > Metazoa > Arthropoda > Arachnida > Araneae > Salticidae > Maratus > Maratus speculifer. The sequence continues at coordinate 119,865,029 of OZ025291.1, forward strand.
CATGTAAACCGAATATTCGGTTTCGGCCGAATACTTATAAATATTCGGCTGAATTTTAAGAATAATTTATGAAAAATAATAGGTTAAGTATTACTCTAAAAGTACATGATGGCTAATGCCCATTTAATGTTATTTATTTCAATAGTATGCCTCAGTTATATAAGTGATAATTTATAAAATGATACATTATAATTATTTGTAATTGAAATTTAATATGGACAAAATATGAGGCAAAAAAAAGCTGTACGGCATTATCTGGTTGTAATGTTTCTTTTTTGTTCATAAATCCATTTTACTTTGGGAAATAAATGTTCACTGTAAACACTACTGGTAGGCGCAGATAAGTATTTCTTAACTAACTTGGATAACGTTGGATACTTATTATGTTTTTTTTTTTTTTTTCAACCAAATTAACGGGTTGTCTTCCCTTGATATAAGTGGTATTACTATGTATGCAGCCAATTCATCTGAAGCTTTAATGTCTAATGTGATGATATCATTTTCAGTAGAAGGATTTTCACTTTCTGTTTTTTCACTTGTAGCAATTTCAACAAAGCACTCCCAAAATGATGAATGCACAGTTTATGACAGGGCATCATTTTTATTGAAATTTTGTGATTAATTTGGCTCAGTAATTTCAGTTTGAGAGGATATATTTATTATTTATTGCACTTTATTTTTAAATACATTTTTTAATTTATTAGCAGTTGCTCCATCTTTAAAAAAAGCTGTTTTGAATCTGGGATCCAAAATAGAGGCTAGAAAATAAAACTCATCATCATAAATTTCTGAAAAACGTTCTGCGAGTCTTTTTGGTTCTTTCATGGTTCCCACTCCAAAAAATTCTACATTATCACTTTTCCAAGTAACGTTTCAATGTAGAAATAATAGGTATTACTTCTGAAATTAAAGATTTTTTGTTACTTATAATTTTTGTTATTTCTTCGAAAGGTCGGAGAAGCCTAAGAATACTTTCTATCATTATTAAAAAAGTTAATACATGCAAAAATATTTATTAAAAAATTTTAAGTATTTGGTTGCCGAATACCGAATATTCGGTGCACACTTTGACCTAATTTTCGGTAATCGGCGAAATTCCTGATTCAGTCAATCACTAATTTTATTTCAATATTAAAGCATTATTTTTATCTAAATCACAAAAAATAAAAACTGCATTAGCGAGGTAAAAAATACTATTGAAACAATTTGCTCTCAGTTAACATAAAAGTACTTAAACAAAAGGTTATTATTAAGCTAAATTTAGTTTTATGAAATGTGAAATGAAGTTTAAGTATGCAGTACCTTTTATCCTCAGTACCGAGTTAAATTCCTTATACATAAATAAGGATTAAAAAAAAAAAAAAAAAAAAAAAAAAAAAAAAGAAAGAGTTATACAGAATAGCAATATTTGATATTATTTTAGCTTCATATCACTTTGAATTTTTATGATATATCCATTCTTACTTTTCTAGTACATACAGCTATAATGAACCCTACTTTCCATAGTTTTTTACCAAGTCTTATTATTCTTGCAGCAATGATTTTCTTTTAATAATACAGTTAGCTCCTTCACAATGTTTAATTTTAAATCTTTAATCACTGATATTTCAATACAGAAATTTTCTGTACTTAAATAGTGATAATACTCCAATTAAATAAGGTAAACTTAAAAAATAACTGGTGGGAATAATGAAGGATTCTGAGAATTTTAAATGCCACATATATCAGTCACTCATCCCCAAGGGGTTAATAATATACAGTAGACTCCCTCAAATCCGCACAGCTTGGGACCAGAGGTTGTGCGGATTTTAGAATTTTGCAGATTTCTGATCATCGCTTTGTTTACATTTTTTAAACAGTAATTTGAGTGCAATTAATAGTGCAATTGGAACTATAACGAATGCTTACAATGTAATAAAATATTAAAATAAGTAATAAACTAAAATAGTAAAAATTTAGATAATTTATAGATTGATTAAAGTTTTAATAGGAAAGGTCAAGTTAATAATCAATAGAGTATGATTAAATATTCATTATTAAAGATTAAATGTATTTTTCCAAAATTATTCAACAAAACTTGCCTCATAAAGTTACATTACTCATTCACATCAAAATCATAAAATAAGTTTTTTTTTTTCCAAGTTTAGCCAGGCTTAATAACAAAAAAAATCTTCATTAATGCATAAATATATTTGGTAAGAAGATTGTGATTACCAATAATATCAGCACTATTTTGAACTTTTTCTGTAATAAATTTATTCTTCCTTCATGAAAAAACATGAACTCAGTCATATTAACAAAAATTACAAAATAAAAAACCTATGGAATTGATACATAACTAAAAAAAAAAATCAAATTCCCAATATCCAAATTGAAAGTTTCATTGTTTACATACATAAAATATGTGCGGATTTTAGAGAGTTGTGGATATGAGGAAGTCTACTGTATATACATATGATACATATGTTTGTTGTTTTTTTGTTTATAGCAGGATTCCGTTATGAACAGGCTTTATTACAGATAATAAATTTGCTGGACATTACCATTAAAAAAAAAACTATAAAGTATTATTTGTATACAATTATGTATACATTTATAATGTAAGATGCATTTGTAACCTTCTTTTATTTCTAATTAAAAAGATTTTAACCTCTATTTAAAAAGATTTTAAATAAAATTTAAAATATTGAAAATATAATTCAATTTTAATTGAAATCATTGATTAACTCTAAATGAAAATGTTTAAGAGGCTACTTCACTCAAATGAAAAGACCCGTTCGCTAATTCTAATGCTATGGGAGAAATTTATAAAAATATCTCGGTTGCATTTCAATATTTTTAGATGATTCTTTTTGCATTGGATAACTCAGATTGATCTGAATGGAGGTCGTTTTTTAGTTTTTCGATTTTGGTTGCAGATATTTTTTATGAGGTTGCTTTCGCTTTCCAAACCGGTTCCAAAAATGAAAGCGTCCGTGTAAAAAATAACTGTGAACAAAATGAAAAAAGTAACTAACGTCATGCATACAGATCGATCTCAGATATCCAAAGCCAAAAAATCATTTAAAAATATTGAAATGCAACCGAGATATCTGTATAAATTTCTTCCATAGGATTAGCATTAGTGAATGGGTCTTTTCATTTGACTGAAGTAGCCCCTTAAGATATGAAAGAAAAAAAAAATGCTAAACCTTCTTGTGACTTTATTCAACCTTCTATTTGATTAATTCCTGTTTGCATGTCTGAAATTAGTCATGTCATAAAAACAGAGGCACAATACCAAAACTTTCTTGATAAAAATGAATTTTCAAATATCTGTGCTTGTTTTTATAACTGAAGCCAAGACTGCTAGACGAGTCAGGCTCTGGGAATGTTTAACCACTCTACTACTCTCTGTTTGGGTCTGAATTTAATTATTAAATATTATTATCATCACCAAGATTATTATTATTATCATTACCATAACTGCAAAAACAAAAACTTTATTAGCTATAAATAAAAAATTTATTTATTTATTTGGCATAAAATTTTGTATTAGAAAATAAACTAAAACTTTTCTAAATACTATAAAAAAAAGAAGAAAAGATAGTTAATAGAAAAATGTTCATGGTAATTGTTAAATGAGAAAAGTAAAATGATTGTGAATGTACAAAAAAAGGATACAGTAGACTCTTTTAAATCCGCACAGCTTGGGACCAGAGCTTTTGCGGATTTTAGAATTTTGCAGATTTCTGGTCATAGCTTTGTTTACATTTTTTAAAAGGAAATTTGAATGTAATTAATAATGAAATCAAAAGTATAATGGATGCTTACAATATGTAAAATATTAAAATAAGTTATAAACTAAAATAATAAAAAATTAGATAGTTTTTAAAATGATAAAAATACTAAAAGCAAAGGTCAAATTAGTAATAATGTACAATTAAATATTCATTATAGAGATGAAATGTGTTTTTCCTAAATTATTCAATGAAACTTGCTTCATAAAGATACATTGCTAATTCACATCAAGATCATAAAATAATGAAGCTTTATTTCAGGTTTAGCCAGACTTAATAACTAAAAAAGCTTGATTAATACATAAATATATTTGGTAAGATTGTGATTACCATTGATATCAGCAATATCTTGATTTTTTCAGAAATAAATTATTCTTTCTTCATGAAAAAACACGAATTCAATAACCTTAACAAAAATTACAAATTAAAAAATATATGGAATTGATATAAAACTAAAAAAGTCAAATTTTGCACCTACATTTGAACTGAATGTTTCATTGTTTACATCCGTAAAATATGTGCGGATTTGAGGGAGTCTACTGTATATGTAAGTGTAACGGCAGATCCTAAAGGGAGGTCACGGGCAGGCTCAGACTGGCCCGCTGGCCGGTGCACTATTGTCTCAAGAAAACTTTGCACGCCTAAATTCTTAAGCTGCTCAAATATTCTTTCTCTTATTGAACACATGTATTCTGACTAGTGCACTAATTTTTGAGAATTCATTAAGGGAATAATTCTCACTCAACAGACAAGCAGCACAAGAAGTTTTTTTTTTTTTTTTTTTCACAACAAAAAAATTAAAGATAGATCGAAACAATTTTAGAATAGGAAACCAAAGTAATCATCTCTGCATATGATTGAGAGAGAAAACATGCACTCAAGAAAAATTTTAATAGCCATGGCGCCCTGGGTTAGATTTTCACCGAATAATTTGCAAATTATCAATACTTTAGGTCTTAATATCTTGTTTCTTCCTCCCCCTTTAAAGTCAGACCTGAATGCACCTATAATTAAAACCATGCTTTATGAAAATAATTTGAGAAAAAAAAGACAAAAATATCAGATGGTAAAAAACATTTTGTTGTTGATTTGAAAACATGATCTTTGTTTATGAGGAATCTAAACCTGTTGACACTTTTGGACTCTGCAAGCTTTGGAATGAAACAGCGAGTGATTTTTTTTTTTAATTCACAAAATCTACAACATAATTTTTGATTAGTAATATTCACTCTATTTAATGACAAACTTTCCATGGTTAAATAACTATAAGGAAATTCTAGTATGTATTTTAAATTTAAAAATGTTAAATTTAATCATGGAAAGATCTATTATTTTAAAAAAATGATGATTATATTGAGAAATTGTAATAGGTTTTTTTATATAATAATAATTAAGCACGCTGGACACAAAATCCTGCAACTTCGAGGAATAAAATCCGTGAGACATTTCTCTTGATTATCGAAATTTAAATATTTCCCTTGAACTCTAATTATCAGGGGGATCATGGGCTCATGAAAAAATACCTGAAATTTTAGCGAGAAAATGTTTCTGTATGGGAACAAGTAGGAAAGACAACATATTTATAACACGAAGGCCAAATTACATAATATATAAACTTTAATTATGTTTAGCAATCTTATGAAATTGATATTTTATTTTAAGAATTGAACTATCATAAAAACTGGAATTTTGGTACAGTAAATTTACAAAATACCTGAATTGAGGTATATAACCTGAACACAATCGCCCTTGAATTATCAAAAGAATTTTGCAAATCATGGGAAGAGTGTTCTGTAAATTATTTTAGTGTAATAAAGTTAATCTTTATTAGACCATTTCTTTTTTGTATAAATTTTGGATACTTACGTATTAACGCCACTGCAGCTACAGATTTGATGGTTTTTAAGTATCCCCAATCTATGCCTAAAATTTTTGCGACAAATCATAAAATAAAACACTTTCAAAATTCAAAACACATTATTTAAAAACAAAGCAGTTAGTTGGATTTCAGTGGAAAATGGCCCGATATAGAGTTTAACTCCTGTATCATCGCTCCTGAAAAAAATAAAATTGCATCTTGATCTGTTTTTGTGCAAAACAGGCATCAAAAATCAGCAAACAACAAGGCAACAAGAAATCCAAACGATAACTGTATGCGCGTGCAAACAACGAGATTGCTCTTTATTGCAGGGTTTGAAAAAGCCCAACCCACTGGGCCCAGTAGCCTAAAACCCGGGTTTTTTCGGGCTTTTTTGAAAAAACCCAGGTTTTTACGGGTTTTATTAAAAATTTTTAGAGAACTCTTCAAATTTCTAATTTTTACATGATGCACAGTACCTAAATTTTTCATTTATCAGTGAAACAAAGGTATAATTTTGCATTAAGTATAGATAAACAATAAAAATAAATATATAAAAAGAAAATATAAATATATTTAAAAAGATTATTTTGCATCTCATAGAACTAGATTACTGGAAGAATGATATATTAAACCAAGTGCAACTGAATTTCTTTATATAAATCTTAAGTTAAACAGACTAATTTATGCAATTTCTTTCATTTATTTCAATAGTTTAAAGCAGCAACATTTATGTAAATATTTTTATGAAGAAAAAAATAGAAGTCACACAATTGAAGCAACATTTATATTACAATAGTATTAAATTGGATTATTTTAAAGTCAATGTCAGTCATATCTATAAAAGTTAGATTGTAAATGGCAATACACTTTAACTAGTTTAGTTTTGTATGCCATCTGTAAGCAATCATTTAAAGTATTTGGATACATTTTAGATTATATTTTATTAGGGTTTTTTTAAGTTAAAGAAATATGGTTCAGAATGTTTGAAAACAAGGTACTTATACTACTAAATACAAATTAAAATAACTAATTGATTACAAAAAGTTTATAAATCAATGATAATAATAAACATTATAATTTGCTTTTCCAAAAATTAATTATTAGTAATAATTTTAATAATGAAATTATCATTTAAGTATTATACTCAAACTTTTTCACTCTTTTTTTTTTCTTTTTTTTTTGTTATAACAAGATTCCCAGAAAAACATGACTAGCAAATTCCTTGATTTTCCATGACCAAATCTCAAAAAATTCCCTGACTTTCCCAGATCAAATCTCGAAAAATTCTCTGACCAAATAAACATACAGCGAAATTTGATACTTATTTTCACAATCTTTTGCCAAAATTAGCAATTTTCTTTCTGCAATCATACTTCAATCTTTTTTTTTTTTTTTTTTGGCCCCAACTGTTTGATGAATTTTGTGTCATTTTTCATTTTTTCACTCAAATGTTTTCCATGATTTTTTTAGAAAATATTTGTAAATTCCCTGACTTTTCCTGTATATTTTGAGATTTTCCTGACTTTCCATGACTACTTTGAAATTCCCTGACTTTCCATGATACTAGGAACCCTGGAAATCTGTCAAGATTTTTGTGTTGAAAATTACTGTATAAACTTTCATTGAACATTGAAGAAGAATAATAAATGTTGCGATTAATCTTAAAAGCTATAACAATACAAGCAATCAGGACGGGGATCACATTTCAACTGCCATCTTTAGGTATACATTAAGATTTAAAGCACTTGGGTGCATTTTAAAATATATAGCCAAAAAAATCTTCGTTATTTACAAACTAATTTTTTTTATAGTAATTTTATCAATACTTAGAAATTCTTTTAAATACGGTTAGTTTGAAACATATTTAAATTGGCATTTATCTTTTTATTCTCATATCTTAGATTAAATAATGATACAGTTGTGAAAACACGAGAAAATTTGAAAAAACCCACAAATGGGTTTTTTCAAGTGGGCCCGCCCGAAAAAACCCGCCCGGGTTTTTTCGGGCTGGGCCCACTTCGGCGAACCCTGCTTTATTGGCACATCAGTACAATTTATGCTGCAGTGGCGTTAATACACTACCACAGCATAAATTGCGCTGTACCAAATTTTGTAATAGTGAAACATAAATTTAGCATTTTGTATATAGATAAAGTCATGATTTAAGGCTAGAACAAAATGCCTCTTGCTACAAAATATCTGACTAGCAAAAGTAATAACTGTCAGATTGTAACAGAAATTAAATTTATCTCATATTTAACTGATTGATAAACAAATCTTATTACGTTAAAAAAATATTTAATTTTTAACGAAGGTTGAACTTTTGCAGCATTGCAGAAACTCTATTTCGCGCGTAGCAAAAAAAAAAAAAAAAAAAAAAAATTCTTAGTTTTCAGTTACCAATTTCTAGAGCATCAATGGTGATAAGTGGAATGAAAGGGTTTATTCTGAACTAATTATGCCAAAAATAATCATAAACTCTAGGAATCAGGCTGAGCATAATGTTTATTAATTATTATTGTGTATAAATTATGCTTTCGAAGTCATCTACATTAAAAAAATTATATCAACTTTGAATTTTCAATTAGTAACACCCATTTTTGACATTTTATTTGAGTTTCTTGGATCCAAATGGACCAGGAAATGATTGTATATCCATATTATCTTAAATCTTGATACAGCTGGAAGAGCATGATTTTGAGGATGATATAATTGAACCCATTTCAAAAACATTAATTTATATCTTCATGAAAGTCATCTGATTTTTATACTAAATTGACCCAAACATATTACAGGTTTCTTTCTCTATTCAAAAAAGTTTTTTTAATTATTTAAACTATTAATAAATTTATATTAAAATCAATGTGAAATATAAAAGCAGTAATTCTTGATTATGCCCATTAATAACTACTTTGCGTATAAAAACAGCAAAAAATGTTGATTTTCTTAAAAATTTCAAAACAAATAAATCTTTTTTCCTTAAAAAGGTATCAAGTTGAAAAGCTAATAAAAAAATCAACAAAACTAAGTATTTTATTACGAAAATAAAGTAATTGTAAAAAAAAAAAAAAAAAAAAAAAAAATTTTGCCTGTGTAAAAACAATAAGGACAGCAAATAAATTCAACATAGTAACCAAAGGAACTAATATTTTTTCATATATTAATGCAACCACCTCTGAAGTTTAATGATTGCAAATATTCCACCATTCCTCGACATCATTCATTTTTGCACTGTTCGGGATTGTGTTTGTGCTATTCATCCTTAATTATAGACTTGGGTTCTGATGATGAGAAAAAATGCCTTCCTTTTTGATAAACTCAATCTTCTAGATCTCACCATAAGTTATTGATAGGATTTAAAACTGGATTTCTGAGCACCCATTGCAAGACTTCAATATTTTTCTTGTGGAACTAATGTTTTGTGGAAAGGCACATTATCTCATTGTTATAGCCATTCTTTTTTTTTCCCCTGCCAGAATTGTATCAACAAATGAGAGATGGCCAGAAAGAGTTTGTACATGTGTCTTTCAATTAAATTTTGCTAAAAACATATACAAATGGCTCCACATCTTTGAACAAAAAGCAGCCCCATGTTGCAATTGATCCACCACCTAACTGATGTTTTAATAAAATCTTTTTTTTTTCTTAAATCATCTCAATAATATTTTCAACCACACAAGTGATGACTTGGGACAACGAACTGCTGCAGGTTACTTTCTCTGATGAAAATAAGTGAAACTTGAATGGTCCTGATATTATAAAAATTTAATTAAATCCAATTGATTTTTTAAATCACCAGATTATAAAACATTCACCTTTTATATAAACATTTTAATAAAATTTTTTAATTTTATTTAAGAAAGGTGTTATAATAAAAATGACATTGACATGTTTCAGAACCGTCAAACAAGTTCCATTATCATAATATAAATAAAAATAAAATTTCAAAATATTTCACAGTCAATACAAATGACACGCGACAATGAGATAACAAAAAACCTGTGCTCTTTTGTAAAAAATTAAAATATAGACCATGATCTAAAATGTAAATAAAAATAAAATTTCAAAACTATTGTGACAATTTGAAAAAAAGAAAAAGAGATCTTCTCAAAACAGTTAATTGACGTAATCATTGCAAGCATTAGACTGCTTTTCGTTCAGTGACGTTGAGTCACTTGTGTATATTTCCGAAAATTTTAATTCAAACATATATATACAAACTCTTTTTGACCATCTTTCATTTGTTACAACACTTCTAGCATGAAAAAAAAAAAAAAAAAAAGAAAGGATTAACAGCAAGATAATGCACCTATCCACACAAGCCGTAAAGGCATTCAGAATTCTCTAAGGTGGGACTTTCCTCAATAATATACTTTATACAATAATTTTTTTAACATGCCAGTTTTGAGGCAATATAATGTAAAGTTAACATCCAAAACAATGCAACTTGGATCAAATTCCCAACAAAAATTCTATGTATTGCTGAAAATTTGCACAATGTTGAATTAAAACTGAACATCCTAAAGAATCTAAGCATAGGAAAAATCAGTCCTCTAGATTAGAGGATAAAGACGTGCCATCAGCAATGCCCTTCGAAATTTTTTAAGATAAACTAAAAAGCTTTTATATGCGAACATTTAAAAAAAAATTAGAGGGAAAAAAAAGGTTTTTTTTAATTTACCTAATTTTTCTTTTATATATTAAACTTATATCTCAAATAAATATAACTGAAGTAAACTTACTTGTTTTTGTTTATATGTGTTTTCTTTTTCTTGATTTTTATAATTTTTTTTTATATGTAACAAAAGCATTGACCGGGAGGAGTTTCCTGTGTGAGCGGCCGAACACTGTGTGCCAGGCGCTACCCGCGCTAGAAACTCTCCAAGCGTTATGCCTTTATTCACATATAATTACAAACATATTCTTCTGTTGCCACTGTCACATCTCACTTTTTTTTAATGGGAGATCTTCTTGAAGAGAAATCTTTAGCATGCAGGGTCACAGTTGATGCCGGGATTTGTCTATGCCTGTGATGATTCTCATAGGGGAGTGCCGATTCTGCCAAAAGGGTGCAATCTGAACGAATTTCTTTTGCAGTAGTTTTTATCCCAATACATTGTTGGCACAGCCGACACAATTCCTGTGTAACGGTTTAAATTCTAAAAAAAAAAAATTAAGTAAACAGATAAATAGATTTTGAAAAATTAAAGAAAATGTATTACTTACTTCTAAATTTTACTGCAACACTTACCTGAAAGAGATCTTTAAGGCTTTCATGCTTTGCCCTAATGTCGAATTCTAGACCCAACATTTCACAAACTTCTAGAAAATTTTTCAATATTTAATTTATACATACTTTTTCCTTAAATGAAACTTTTTCGAAAATTTACTAAAAAAAAATCATACTTGATCTGACTGATACTGATCTTGATACTGATCTTATATTGATAACAATAGCTTTTTTTTAAAAAATCAAATTTAACTTCTTGAAATTCATCTTTGTGAGCCTGGTAGAACTGTTCATTCAGAAAAAAAATTTAACAAACTGGATCCTGATTGACAGTTCACCTTATACAATTTGGCAGGAAAGTGTTGTTCATTTGTTGTTATTATTCCCATCCATCATTTCTCTCATAACTCTGCCAATCTCAATATTATGGAAACCAACAGATGTTACATCATAATATGTAAGAAAAGCATGCGGATAGCTTGCCCTAGCTGAAATGTTAGCTATTATCCTCATTTGTATTAATATTCATAGGAACCCCATTAAATAAATCAACTAACTACACCCGAAACGAATGTAGTTTTCCCAGAATTAACCGTCCCCTGTAGTGCAACCCATCTATGTTTAGGCTTTCCAATCTGATAAGCATAAAGCAATTTACTTAACAATGGTAGTAGTTTAAAGAGTATTTTTATATGAATTAAATTTTAACAAAATACTTTCATATAATAAGGGTACTAGATAAACTATAGGGCTGAACAAAAGTATTCAAGTATGTTTTGATCTATTAATATTAATTGTTGAAAGAAAATTTTCAACTAGTTAGGCGTTTTCTTGCAAGACTAAATTTACTCATTATGTAGTATATACAGGGTGATTCAGCTCGTCGGTGACAAACTTTAAGGATCGATAGAGCACACCTAGACGAACATTTTTGAATAGGGAATGTAGGGTCCCTGACGCGATGGTAAGGCGCTAGGCGCTTTCGAAAATTTGGGTGCCGAAATTCGAAACGTCATAAAAACTAGGGAAATGGTTAGATTTTCTTGCTTGTTGCGTCGAAATGATTCTGTTTGTTTAGACTTTCTTCAGTACCAATTTGATAAGCGTATCTCTTAAAACATGGATAGGGGGCGCTGCAGACTTTGGAGAGCTAGACAACAACTTTAAGCCCGTTATTTTGATAATTTAACACATGCTCGCCAAAGTTTATACTCTAACTTAAAGTTTGAACCCAAAAGTAGAGCCCTGCAAAAAGCGTAAGAGCCGGAATAAAATGTCAAAGTACAGGGTGGTCGAAACTCGAAGGCTCCTAAGAGATAAACAAACAGATTTCTTGACTTATGGCATGCATTTTCATGATTCTGTTTGCTGGGGCTCTCTGACACTCAGTTGAACGGTACAAAAAGAAACATCGATAGGGGGCGCTTTGGGCAAAAAACATAATTCGTTGACATTTCGGACGCTAACTGGAAACGGGGCGCTACGATCAGTTAGAAACAAAACAAGAGAGTAATTTACTTATCATAAGAAGCTATTAAAACTGCAGTTTGTTTGTTTTTTTTAACAAACATAGCTGGTTTCAATCATGCACAATGCGCGCAATAAAATTTACATAAGGTGCTTTTTGCTGATTTATGCAAAAGATATCGTACCATATCGATATGCAAAAGATACGTAATGCGTAGACGACAACGCGAGATGACGTAGTTGTATGCGCAGACACGTCTTTTGAACGTGCGGTACCTACTTAAGCTTCGGGTTACTTGTCTGCAGATCGGTAGTAGGATGGAACGGTACACAAACTCTGAATTGGCTGACATGCATTTGGCGTATGGCGCTACTGGTTGTAATGGACGAGCCGCTCAGCGGTTGTACGCCGAGCGTTACCCCAACAGGCAAATCCCCTGCCATGCCTTCTTCGCTCGAGTACACCAGAGGTTGTCCACAACGGGATCTTTCGACGGAGGCAGGCCTGAACGGGAGCGATCAGTGAGCACCCCCGACAACGAAGAGGCTGTGCTTAACCTGGTTGAGGACAACCCAGGTCTTAGCACGAGAGATATCGCCAGACATGTTGGCATTTCGCAAGCAACTGCGTGGCGCATCTTACGTTCCCGGAATCTGCACCCCTACCACATCCAGCGGGTGCAGTTGCTCAGAGAGCAGGATTTTGGCCCTCGAGTGGAATTCTCAAGATGGTACTTGGCGATGAGATCCAGGGATCCCCGTTTTGTAAACAGCATTTTGTTTACGGACGAGTCCACCTTCAGCCGGGAGGGAATGTGGAACGCCCACAACAGTCATGTGTGGTGTGATGAAAATCCACATGAAACCAGAAGCCGAGCAGCCCAGGAGCGTTTCTCAGTAAATGTGTGGGCCGGCATTCTGGGGGATTGCCTCATTGGCCCTTATTTGTTACCTGAACGACTGACAGGTGGAAATTACCTGATTTTCCTGGATCAAGTGCTGCCGCAGCTTCTGGAGGAGGCGCACGTACCCGAAGGTTCGCGTCGCCAGATGTGGTTCCAGCACGATGGAGCTCCGGCCCATTACACGAACGACGTGTGTCTCCATCTAAACGCAAGGTATGGCCAGCGGTGGATCGGGCGTGGGGGTCCAGTTCACTGGCCTGCCCGATCACCAGACCTCACCTACTTGGATTTCTTCCTTTGGGGTTACCTGAAGGCCGAGGTATACCATACACCTGTCAGCAGTGCTGAAGAACTTGTGGCGCGCATTGTGGCAGCTGCAGGGCAGATCAGAGATACTCCTGGCATTGTTGAAAACACACACTCCTCAATGCGACGGAGGTGCGAAGCCTGCATCATGGCCCAAGGTCGAAATTTCGAGCATCTTCTGTAGTGTTATTTTTTGTAAATAAATTTCCAGTATCATTGATGTTTTTGGTCTAAATTTATTCAGAAGTGTTGAGCAGAGGTAGAAAATGTGTTTTCATTATTACTAACTGATCGTAGCGCCCCGTTTCCAGTTAGCGTCCGAAATGTCAACGAATTATGTTTTTTGCCCAAAGCGCCCCCTATCGATGTTTCTTTTTGTACCGTTCAACTGAGTTTCAGAGAGCCCCAGCAAACAGAATCATGAAAATGCATGCCATAAGTCAAGAAATCTGTTTGTTTATCTCTTAGGAGCCTTCGAGTTTCGACCACCCTGTACTTTGACATTTTATTCCGGCTCTTACGCTTTTTGCAGGGCTCTACTTTTGGGTTCAAACTTTAAGTTAGAGTATAAACTTTGGCGAGCATGTGTTAAATTATCAAAATAACGGGCTTAAAGTTGTTGTCTAGCTCTCCAAAGTCTGCAGCGCCCCCTATCCATGTTTTAAGAGATACGCTTATCAAATTGGTACTGAAGAAAGTCTAAACAAACAGAATCATTTCGACGCAACAAGCAAGAAAATCTAACCATTTCCCTAGTTTTTATGACGTTTCGAATTTCGGCACCCAAATTTTCGAAAGCGCCTAGCGCCTTACCATCGCGTCAGGGACCCTACATTCCCTATTCAAAAATGTTCGTCTAGGTGTGCTCTATCGATCCTTAAAGTTTGTCACCGATGAGCTGAATCACCCTGTATATATCAATCGGCAAATCAAATATGCGGCTGTTCAAAAGTATTAGAATACATATTTGGCTGTGAACAGTAACACCTTATTTCTATAGATAATGATGTTTTGTTAATGATTTCAGGAAGAGGAAGTGTAAGAAAGTGTTCCATAATCTATGCTTAAGGCATAATTTTTCTTACTTGTTTAACTTAAATGAGTTCAGAAAATTCATAAACTGTGTTATATTTATTTGGTACTTATTCAATTTCATTTAATTTAAATAAAACTTTTAGCAAATAAAATATTTATTTGAGTAGAAAAAAAATGGGGGGAAATTTGGCAGATCTATGTTTTCATATTAATAGGTCTGCAAAATTGACTGTTTTAAAAGTAAAAAAAATTTAATAAAGTATTTTTAAATATATTTTTTCCGTGAAGGATTGTGAATATATCTTGCAGGAACTAGAAGGAAATATTGTAGTGTTGCGTATTGATTGAAAGGGGAAAAAAAAAATCGACAAGCATGTACAGTGAAACTCCAAATAAGGGACACTCCGAATAACGGACACCTCTATTTAAGGGAGAAAAGTTCCGGTCCCAGTCCCTTGATATAGGCCGAGTAATGTATTTACCTCTGAATAAGGGACACCTGAAAATGCGATGAAAGGAGCTGGTTTTCGCATTTCAGATAATGAAGTAGCCAGTGATGAAAACAAAAATAGATTTTTGAGAGCTTATCAAACAGACAGGCAGTCATGTTGATATGACTCAATTGATGTGCATTTATTTACCCACAATTAGTGTTTTTATCCCCATCAAAAGTAGTGCTGAAAATTGTAAGGATGACTATGAAACTGAAGAAGAAATGGAAATTGTGAAATAAAGAACTTTACAGATGTTTTAAAATATGTAAAGGTCAATACTTTTTTAGTAAATGTTGCTGATAATGAAGGATTGAAATTTATATGCACGGTAAATGAACACTTGAAAGATTTGTAATGAAAAATTGAAATCTGCAAAAGAATCACTTTTGATTGATTAAGTAAGATTCTTTTAAATGTTAATGCACATTTTACATGTATGAAATATTTGTGTAAAAAATGTAAATCAATAATTCTACAAATCTTTTAATGAAGTAATCAATTAAAAATTTCAATGAATTAAATATCTATTTGTTGTGTCTGATTAACGTAATTCATATCCTTCTGGTACATTTAAACTTCACCTTTAATTTAATGTTATATTTTGTGTCTATCTGAAAGATTAATTTAAAAAAAAGAAAAAACTCCGAATAAGGGACACCTCTATTTAAAGGACAAAAGTTCCGGTCCCTTGGGTGTCCCTTATTTGGAGGTTTCACTGTATATCACAAATATTTTTCAAAATATACAATGTCTTTTTTATAAAATATTCTAGTATACTTATCATAATGATAAATAAGCTTTAATATAAAAATATACAAACAGTTTACAAGTATTTGAAAAGCAGGCATGATTCTAGCACTAGAAATATTACTATTCACGTAACAGACAAAAAATTATACGAAATATTGAACAAGAAGTAATCGGACAGATTATTAAATAGAAAACAATTACAAAACACTTACGTAATATATTTCTTTCATTTACATTCAAGTCTGGATAGCGCAAAGATTTCTGAATTTTCTATTAAAAACAAATGATTAAGGCTAATTTAAATAAAGCATTTGGCATTTAAATCAAATGCGATAAAGCAGCCAAAATGGTAGCCATACATTCACTTGAAAGATGCCAATAATATGTGCGTATCGGACGGTTATAATGAAGACATAGTCAAAAACTTATTAGACGGTCTCGTTAGCGAACGGTTAGAACAAGATAAAAATAAAGAAATAGAGGAAAACGAAAAAAAAGCATATGAATTAAAAAAATTAGAGTTAGAACTTAGCGCAAAAAAACAAATCCGAAATGATGCTTAACGCCGGAGTGAAAACTCCTGATGTTTTAAAATTAATCGCGAGATATGATACCAGTGAAGAAATAAGTATATATCTCACGTTGTTCGAAAGACAAATAAAAAGATTAGGAGTAGAAAAGGAGAATTGGGTGACTTATTTGCTAGGTCTGTTACCATTAGAAATAGTTAATATAATAGGTCGCGAAAATGAGGAACTCTCGAATGATTATGATTATGTTAAACAGTTATTATTGAAAAGATTCAAGCTTAGTGCGGAACAGTTTCGACAGAAATTCTTTGGCCACAGAAAAGAAAGTTCAGCGTCTTGGCGCGATTACTCATTTGAACTTACGAATTTTTTAGAACAATGGTTGACAGGTCTGAACATTTCGTCTTTTGAAGATTTAAAAAACCTTCTAGTTATTGACCAAATAAGGAAAAAATTACCATTGGAAGTAAGGGAGCATTTTATTGATGACTTGCCTAAGTTTACAAAGGTCTCAGATTTTATAAGTAAACTTGATGATTATGAGGCGGCCCGTAATATTGTTAGGAAGAATTCTGAAGTAAAAAATAGCAATAGTAAACGTTTTTCTCAGAACATAGAGAATAAAAGTTTTGGCCGGAAGAACAATTTTTCCCAAAACAACAAGAACGGAGTAAGGAATAATTATAACCCTTTCAAAACTAAATGTTTTTATTGCAATGAATTTGTTTCTCATAAATCGAATCAGTGTCCTCGCAGAATGGAGGGAAATAAAATTAATCACTACGGTTTAAATAACACGAAAGCGGTGAACGCCATGAATAATAAATTTTGTCCGTCGGATAAAATTGTTAAAAGTATTGAAATTAAAGGGAAACGCGTAAATTGTTTTGTTGATAGTGGGTCAGATGTGACAATGATAAACAATGAACTTTATAGAATTTTGGGAAGGCCTAATTTAAGTAAGAATGATGTGAAATTGGCAGGTATTAGTGGTGATGGAGTAATTCCTTCAGGTTTTTTCAATACTAATATAAAAATTGATGATGTTAGTGTAAATTGCGATGTGTACGTTTTGCAGGATTTAAAATATGAAATGCTTCTCGGAAATAACTGTTTGAATAAATTAAATTTCGAAATATCAAACAATGGCTTAAAAGTAACAGGTAAGCGAACCGATGGAAAAAGTTACAGTGTAAACGTTGTTACAAAGATGCCCTTAGAAATTCCAGAGATAGGCGCGGTCAAAGATGTTAAAAACATTCTCATGGTTAAATCTGACTTGCGGTTAGATGTTGAAGAGGTTCCCAGGCCCGACCCATATTTGCGGTTGAATTCTTCAAACACACCCATGACTGAAAATTCTTTAGATGATTCTCATGAACCCGAATCTGTTTGCTTAGCAGAAATAGCTAATGCGGTTAATGTAAATGAAATCGATATGACGCATATTGCCGACTGCGGTTTAAGGGAAGAATTAATTAATTTGATTACGAATTATAAGCCTGAGAAAACGAAAAGTGTTGACTTGAAAGTTAAGATAGTGTTAAGCGATGACATACCAGTAGTACAAAGACCGAGGCGATTAGCGATTGCTGAACAAGAATTTGTTGATACACAAATGGGAGATTGGCTTGATAAGGGTATTATAAGAGAAAGTTGTTCAAATTATGCTGCACCAATTGTTTTAGCGAAAAAGAAAAATGGGGACTACCGATTATGCGTAGATTATAGAAAACTTAACAAAAAGATAATTAGAGATAATTATCCCCTTCCAGTAATAGATGATATTTTAGATGAGATTGGGCAGAGTAAGGTGTTCAGTACATTAGATTTGAAAAATGGATTTTTTCACGTAGAGGTTGATGAGGATAGTAAAAAGTTTACTTCGTTTGTTACGAATAATCAACAATTCGAGTACAATGTAATGCCATTCGGATTAAATGTCGCTCCACAATTTTTCCAACGTTACATATATGCATGCCTTAAAGAATTAATAAGAGATAGAACGATTGCCGTGTACTTAGACGATATAATTGTCCCTGCGCAGACTGAAGAAGAGGCGCTTTCTAAATTGAAACGTGTGTTTCAGGTAGCATCAGAGTATGGCCTCGAGTTTAATTTTCCTAAATGTCAGTTTTTGAAGAGAAAAATCGAATTCTTAGGATACGTAATTGAGAATGGAACAATTCGACCTTCCGAAACTCATGTTATAGCTGTTACAAAATTTCCTGAACCAAAAGATAAAAAGCAACTCCAGAGTTTTTTGGGACTTACCGGATATTTCAGGAAGTATATCGCTGATTATGCTAGAATTGCTAGACCTTTGAGAGATCTTTTAAAAATGGAAAATGAATTCAATTTCGGACCAAGTCAAAAAGAAGCTTTCCAAATTTTAAAAAATAAACTGTCTAGTAAGCCAGTATTACACATATTTAGAAAGGGGGCGGAAACGGAATTACATTCGGATGCTAGTAGTTTAGGTTTCGGAGCAATCTTGTTGCAAAAAGATGATTACGGAAATTTACATCCAGTTCATTTCATGAGCAAGAAAACAACGCCCGCTCAAGCGAAATATATTAGTTATGAGCTCGAAGCACTTGCTGTCATCGAAGCGTTAAAGAAATTTCGAACTTATTTGTTAGGAAATAAATTTAAAATAATAACCGATTGTTCTGCTTTTCAAAAAACCTTAGAGAAAAAAGATCTTACACCTAAAGTTGCGAGGTGGGCATTATTTCTTCAAGAATTTGACTACCAAATTGTTCACAGAGCCGGAAATCAAATGAAACATGCCGATGCATTGAGTCGTAACACGGTTTTAACTTTAACGCGTTCACAGGATGAACTTACTGCAAAATTGACTAAAGCGCAAAACGAAGATGATTACATTCAAACTATAAAAACATTAGTTGAAAAAAACGAAAGTAATGATTATTTTGTTAGGCGAAATATTGCGTATAAATATGAAAACGGTAGAGAATTAATTATGGTACCAGAAAGCATGCAAAGGGAAATTATTCGTGAAATTCACAATAAGGGACATAATGCTGTTGCTAAAACTGAAGCGATCGTGAAACAGGATTATTATATTCCTAACCTTCGAAAACAGATCGAAAACGTGATAGGAAATTGTATTGAGTGCATACTATGCAACAGGAAACAAGGTAAAGGTGAAGGATTGCTAAATCCCATCCCTAAACAAGATACGCCACTTCAAACTTACCATATCGATCATTTAGGTCCGCTACCTTCGACAAACAAAAATTATAATTTTATTTTCTCTGTAGTGGACGCTTTCACGAAATTTGTGTGGTTTTATCCTGTCAAAACAACATCCGCTAAGGAGGTGATTTCGAAATTAAAAATTCAACAAGCCGTATTTGGAAATCCAGAACGCATAATTAGCGATCGTGGAGCCGCTTTTACTTCAAATGAATTTAAGGAGTATCTCGAAGATCAAAAGATAGAACACGTCTTAATTACGACAGGTATACCGAGGGGAAACGGCCAGGTAGAGCGATCACAGAAAACACTCATAAATATCCTGAGTAAATTATCCATCGATGATCCGACGAAATGGTATAAATATGTGCCAACCGTACAACGAATAATGAACAGTACGATTTCGCGTAGCACTCAGTATACCCCTTTTGAGTTATTAACAGGAGTAAAATTAAGGGATAAGGAGGATTTAAATATTAAACGAATTATTGATGAGGAACATGAAAACGCGTTCATGGAAGAAAGACTTAACAATAGAAATATTGCTAAGCAAAACATTCTAAAAATCCAGGAAGAAAATAGTAAAAGTTTTAATCGTAAACGGGAAAAAGCAAGGTGTTATAAAGTTGGTGATCTAGTTGCCATAAAAAGAACCCAATTTGGGGTCGGCATGAAATTGCGAATTAAATATTTTGGTCCTTACAAAGTGATCAAAATCAAAAGCAATGACAGATACGATGTCGAAAAAGTAGGCTTCCAAGAGGGTCCAAGAGTGACATCGACTGCAGCTGACTGCATGAAACCATGGGTTTCTACACCCTAAAATATGATGTTTTTCAAGTATTTCTTTTATATGTGTTTTTTTGTTGGTGTTTATTTGTTTATGTATCGCCATATAGTGTTTTATGACTCCAAGTACACCCATTTAACGTTATTTTTTAGACATTATTTTATGCAAGAAAAAAAAACTGAACTGTGACTGAAAAAAAAACTTTTAATAGTTTATGAACACTTGGACTAGCACCAGACTTTTTATTATTATTATTAGTTTTTCAGTGATTTAATATGGAATTTTAGTGGTTGTGTTTTGTGATTCCACTATTTTGATGAAAGTCGTATGGAGTCTGATCTGGAGCTTACAGTTGGTATTAAGCTCTGTGAGGGCACAGATAGGTCAGGATGGACGAGATGTAGAGGTAATTTAGCCCCAGAAACCACAAGACTTCGACTGACAATGTATGTGCATAGTTTCAATAACTGGGCGAAGTTCAAATGCCCATCCCAGGAAAATATTTGCAAGCTAAGTGCAATATGGAAAAGTGTGAAAGCTCGGAGATTTTGCAGGGAGAATGCCCTTGATCTGCGGTGCTGAGCAGATGTGGCCGGCTTACGCCCGTGTTTTTATCGGAACGAGTTTCCGACCAAGAACTTTGTGGAAGGGATCGGTTGATACCCATATTAACTTTAATATCAGTTATTATGTCCTTTTTATTTTATAGTTTATTTAGCCTAGAATTGTGATTTCATATGTACCAGTTATATAATCAAGAAGTTTTTTATTAAATATTCACTCAGTGAAATATTGGAACTGTGATTTATTTCCAACACCCGTTTTTCGTCCGCCCCACTTCTACATTTATTTTATTTTATTTGTGTGCGCATGTGAATTTTTATTGTTCTTCCCACTTTTTTTTCTTTTTAATTTCTATTAATATAAAATGAATAAATCGTAAAAAAGAAGTCTTTTTTTTTTTTTTCCCTCACTTTAAAAAAAAAAGCGTCTTTGAAGAGGCTAAAAATAAATATGCAAATATTGACAGTTTAATTACGCGGTTTAAAACGACACAATCAGGTACAATATGATGGAGAGACTGCCGGTGCCTTCAAGATATAGTTAAAAGAACACCAGAATTAAAGAAACTTATACATTGTAGCTCATGTCATACAAACCGATCTCTTTTAGATTTTAAGATGACCAAGCTCATTCAATCAAATTAACAAAATATTCAAGAGCCGCATTTTTCTAGAGGCATTGTTTGTTAGATTTGCAAAATCTCTACTGAATGAGGCGAGTTCAGTTCCAGCTGAATTTAAATCTAATACCAACACCATCCTCCCCTCCACCCTCCCCCGGTCCTGAATCTACTGCATTGACTTTCCGCAATCATAAAAACAATACGCTAGCCAAGTATACGCCATACGTTCACAAGGAACACTTTTTCTTAATACTGAGATGCTTAAACTTTAACACTTGAAATAAATATGTATCACATTTAAAAATTAATAAATCAACAAGTTTATTTTCTAGTACAATCAGGGTTCGAAATGTACCGGGGCAAACCGAAACGATATTCCGGTTCGTGAAATTTTAATAAACATTGTTCCTGCTCGTGAAATTATTAAAATATATTATTAGATTTCCGAAACATTAATAGTTGCGTTTTATCGCTACTTCCATGTTTTAATTTAATCGTTTTATTTTGCGTCTCACGCAGCCGATACTTTTTTGTTGCCATAATGAATTTGTTTAGAATTTTTACTGAACTGAAAATGTAACTAGAAATGCAATAAAGTAACTCTTGATAAAAGATATGGTGTGCGCGATATGCAGTGGCAAGCGGGGGGCGGAGGGGCTGATCCGCCCCGGGTGTCACCCTTTAAGAGGTGACACCCAATCTCTTTTTGCAAATCTATATAAAACAAAATCTTAAAAGATTTTGGAGAAGAATTCTGAAATAAAATGAAAATTCAAGGGCACGGCGCAACAGAGCTAATTTTCTTTTCTTTGAGAATGTGAAATTTTTCTAAATGAGATATGCTCCAGAGAACAAAAACCAACCTATTCAAAGAATGGGTTGAGAAAGCAAACTTTCAAAGAAAGAATTATCCTCTACATATAGACACCGCATTGACTTATGTGGATTATGGATTGAATGATGAGTCATTCCTGTGGTTTTTTTTATGCAAGAGGACAAAATGTAAATAAGGAATAGTGTGGTCATTTGTTGAAATAACCAGGGATGTAGTCGTAAAAATAAAAGAGGATATACGCTCTAAGGAGAGGGTATACCCTTGAGTATGTATATACTATTGCTTTCTTGAGGTACAGAAGGTATACGGTGTACTTTTAAAAAATCCAGAGGGAGTGATACCATTTACATCACCCATTGTGACACCCAATTTCTAGCTATGCCACTGGCGATATGTTATGATGATTATTTTGTTATTGTGATTGTCCATATATATGTTTTGTGTGCGAACATTTTATTGCATCAATTAATTCTTAAATAGTATAAACACTTATTTCAAAGATGCAGACGTTTTTTAAGATAGCATCTAATCTCTCGAAATATGACCTTAGGAATAGGTAAGCATTATGCATTCGTATGCTTTAATATATGGTATTAAATTTTAAAATGAATATAGATGGTTTAAATTATAATTATAAATAATTTCAAAGATGAAATTTTATAGTAAGGGATAGATTCAATATTAATATTTCCCGTCTGGATCACTATTATCGGTTCAGAATAATTAAATCTTTTTTTTTTTTTTAATTTTTATTTAGAATCTGGAATGCATTTGAATTGTTTTTAGACAGATAAAAATGTAAAAAGACTGTATTTTCAAAATAAATAAATAAATAATCAACTATAATTTTGAGATAGTGTTCCAGTTCGTGAATTTTTCCATTTCGATTAATGAGTACAATACATAATAAAATGCCCACTTTCAAGTTATTACCAAGGTCCACAACCTCTCTTTGCAGTCTCACTCCCGTCCCTTCATTCCATGGAAAACTAAGTTTCGTAACAATAATATGGTATCACTGGAAAATGCATCGTTATCACTATTTGACGCGTGATTTTTCTTTCTTGCTTCATAAATATGCAAAAGTTTTTACTTTAAAAATGTGCTGCCATCTATTTGTACGCATTTGAACCTAATTTATTTTCCTACATTTAATGGTGTATTCGAAAAAATAATTTTCCTCGATTAGTCCGAAATTTTCTGATACATTTCCAGGAATATAGTAGAGGATATACGGTGGTATACGCCATATCCCCTCCGAATTTTTTAAAGGAACACCGTATACCCTCTGTTTCTATAGAAAGCTATAGTATGCGTACTCTAGGGTACTCTGCACCCTGCTTCGAGCGTATACCCTCTGCTTAGAGCGTATATCCTGTGCTATTTTTACGACTACTCCCCTGTACATTTCCAGACTCATTTTTAAAAATAAAAACATGAAACTTGCTGGGGTGATTTTTGAATAGATTTATAAAATGCCGGTGGTTTCATTTTCCGCACATTTCATTAGAATTTGAATTATGAACAATTATTTTTCAGTATTATCCTTTTTTTAATTCCCAGATCTTCCCCTTCGGAAAATTTGGCTCAAAACAATCACATTGGCAGCATTTTTTTTTTTTTTGGGGGGGGGGGGGAGAGGGGGTAATATTTCCGGAACAGGTGCTTTAGCGTTCGGCCCCGTAAATTTGGCGATTTTTTTCGCGCCAAAAAGCCGTTTCCAAAAATGATCGCCAAACTGAAATTGACGGAGAAACTCGTTTTCAAATATAGCGATCACTTTCAAAACTCCTGAAAAAATGCATTTTTGTAAATATATTTAAAAAAAATGAATAATTTACACTTAATCAGGAGGGGCTCCGCCCCCCTGAACCCCCCGGTTTTTTTCAGGAGAAAAAATTTAAAATGTTTAAGTGATCGCCATATTTAAAAACGAATTTTATTGCTAATTCAGAAACACGATCATTTTGAAACGAACTTTTTAGCACGAAAATGCTCAAAAAAAAATAAATAAATAAATAAATAAATAAATAGTACTTGCATTTTGTATATTTATTTTTATTTATGAAAAAACAAAAAGAGGGCTACAAATGAAAAAAAATACATATAAAAAATACGGGCGAAATAATTTAAATTCTAAAGAAAATTTTAAAAAATCTATATACAGGGTGCATGTAAAAATTACAAAAATTGCCGATTCAAAATCGTGATCATTTTAAAAACGATTTCTTTGCATATTTATGAAAAAACAAAGAGGGCTACAAATGAAAAAAAAATACATATAAATAAAACGAGCGAAATAATTTAAATTCCAAAGAAAATTTAAAAAAATCTATATACACGGTGCATGTAAAAATTACAAAAATTGCCGATTCAAAATCGTGATCATTTTAAAAACGATTTCTTTGCACGAATAAACAGAAAATAAAATTAAAATAATGACAAAAATAGTACTTACATTTTGTAGATTTCTTGAAATTTTCAAATAATAAAAGATCAGAAAACGGGTTACGACATAATATTTACATATAAATGAAACGAGCAAAATAATTTAAATTCAAAAGAAAACAATTTAAAAAATATATATATACAAGATGCAAGTGAAGATTACAAATTAAAAATTTTAAACCAAAACATCGATCTTTACTGAAAAACCACTTTCGTTTCAGATTAATAATTCTCATGTCCGATTTGCAGTTTCGGTAGTTTCGTTCAAAATAAATTATCCAAAAAATGAAAAAAGAAGCCATGCACCCCAATAAAAAAATTTTAAAAATGCCCTTTGGGTTAAATATAACGTCCTAATCTATCCTTAAAAAGATCACTCGGAGTTGTTACTCGCTGTCGACGGAAAGCGAAAAAGAAAAAACACCGTTAGATAGTTCAAAAATTTGAATTTCAGAACATAACTTGCGCAGATGTAAAAAACAAAACAAAACCTGCGCAGCTCGTAGTCAAATTACATCACAGGCTCAAAGAGAAAAATCTCCCCCCTCCCTCACCTCAACCTCCCTCTTGCTCCGGGAAGAGAAAAGCTCCCCCCCCCCTCCCTCACCTCAACCTCCTCCTTGCCTCCCGAAAGCTGCTATTAGGGTTGCCAAAAATATGGGATTTGGCAACATTTTGACAGGGTTACCAGAATTAGGGGTTTATCGCCATACTTGGCGAGATTTTTTCCCCATTAATTCTGGCCGAACGCAAAAGCACCTTAGCCATATTTCCTGAATTTAACAAAAAAATCATCAAGCAGAGCACATTGTGTGGTTTCTGAATAAGGTAACCCGTCAATTGGATGCATTTAACAGGTAAAATGATTTTAAAAATAAATCAGAAAATAAGCAGCTTGGACTGTAATACACCTGTAAAAGTTAAAAACTTATAAGCAGAGATAAAAAGGAAAAGATATTTTAAAATATACTTTCCAAATTGATTTTTTTTTTTTTTTTTTTTTTTTAAGTAGTCATTTTATACATTTTAGTTTTAATCTTTATAATGTAATTTTTCCTCAGTCAGGATTCGTAAAATATTTATGCAGTGCTGCCATCTCTGAATGATGCACAACAAATATTTTGCATTGTATTTCAAAACATTCAGCAGTTTTATATTTTAATTTTGAAATTTGATCTAAATTACACGCTACTGGTTTTCTTATCTCTTCAACCTTTTATCTACGGAATTATTTATCAAAAAATTGCTATACCTCAATAATTGTCTTTTTTAATATCTGAAGGTATATTGGAACTTTTAAACTATAATAAGGTGAAATTTAGAAAGGTTTTTTCATTAAAATTTATAAAACATATCGGTAGATGTAACATTTCTTGTAAAATATTTACAAAAAAAAAAAAAAAAAAAAAAAAAAAAAAAAAAAAATCAGATTAATTAACAAAAAATAAATTTATGCAAATATAATTTTTATAAAAGCAAATGTATTATGATCCTTTCTGTAGATTGGAAGGCTGTTGCAATTTAAAATGTATTTGATATATATATACACACATACACACATATATATGTATTAAATTTCCTTCAATGGTACTTAAAAATAAATCAGTTCATGAAAGGTTAAGAGAAAATCCAATATGAAATAACACGGATAAGATAATATGTTTGCTTGTTTAAGCCTATACAACTCGATTTATGGTTATGTATAAAATAAATAAATGAGGGTTTTTAATCATAGAATCTGACATTTTTAAATTTTTACCTGACTTTTATATAAAATTATTTAGCTGCATCCTCGCACCCTTTTTTCTTTTCGAATCCTGAGAAGAAAAAAGTATTGTGTTGGAGATGGTTTTGGTTTGGTTTATTTTAGGTCGGCTGATTATCTACACGTGGGATATAGGTTTTAAAGGGGTAGAATGCCCTCCGTGGGGGTCTTTCTAAGGAACCTGACCCGTATTTACGCAAGTAAATCCAAGATTAGAAGAAAACCACGGAAAACTCCAAACGGTTAGCCCGACGGCCGCAATTGGGGTCGAACCCAGCACCTGCTGCCTACCAGTTGAGAGGTGAGAACTTCTCGGCCGCTATTCGGTTGGAGATAATTTTCGAATTCCGGATTTTAACGAATTTATACGTTTTAGGGTGTCAGAGATTCAAAAAAAAAAAAAAAAAAAAAAAATATTTTTACAAAATGTCTGCATGAATGTGACATAAATTTTGTGGACGCTCTGTCTCAAGAACTAAAACATGGAGCTTAATAAAAATTTAAATTCTGGTAGTCCGTGATATAGATTGATGCTGATTAATTTTAGATGTAAATCGCTCAACAGAGGAGCTGCTATGCTGCATTTTTATACAATTTACGCAACAGCTCTATCTCAATAACTAATGCACGATTTTTCATCAAACTTCAGATGCAGTTAGTTCTTGACACGAATTGATGTTATTTACATTTTGATGTCAAAATCGCTCAACATTTGACGGTGCTATGTTGAATTTTTCACGATTTCCGCAATAGTTCTATCTATCTCAAGAATCAATGCACGGATTTTCACCAAACTTCAGGTTCAGTAAATCCGTGATATAAACTAATTCTGTTTACATTTTGGTGTCAATTGTCTAACAATGGTGCTGCTATGCAGAATTTTTCCCGATCCCTACAATAGCTATATCTCAAGAGCTAGTTTACGAATTTTCATGAAATTTTAGATTCAGGTATAGCTTGATATATACTATTATTGTTCTTTTATTTCTTGGTATAAATCACCCGACAGAGGGCGTTTTTATGTTTCAATTTTCCTGATATGCATAATAATCCTATTTCAAGAACTAATGCATGGAATTTCATGCATTTAAATAGGAATCATGCATTTAAAAAGCATCGCAATAAGCATAGATTGTCATTTAATTTTGGCATTGTGGTAACGAATTTTGAAGCATTAACATGCATGAGATAAAAGAAAGTTTTGGAATTGCCACTCCGACTAGTTTAATTAAAAGATTTACCACTCAGCCATCTTAATCAAAGTTGAGTTTTAGACAAGTGTACAGAATTTTGGTTTCTCAAATGAAGTTAATTTAGTAAAATTCAATTAAAATCTACGAGATAAAAAATTTTGCATGTGGGTAACTGATAGTCATGGCTTAACAATTCAGCTATTGTGGAAAAGAAATCACAATGGTTTTTGGATCGAAATAACATTTTATAGAAAGTTTAAATATTGAATATCTCGAAACTGCTATTTTGTTAGTTATTACGCTTTACTCTGGAACCCAGGACTTGATTATGGCCTCCACACTCGAGCTACGAAATCCAGAATTTTTGCTCTCGAATAAACTAATAGATGTTATTCTAAAAACTTTTCTGTGTACATAAAGCATAATGAGCAAAAATTTTTAAGTATATGTTCAAAATTAAATTAATTCATTCTCGCCGTTTCAATAAAATCTCTATGAAGTAAAAAATAAAAAAAATATTTGTAGAAGCATCTGTTATGCAAAAGATTTTATCCAATATTTTTTCGATCTCGAGCGAAAATAATAGAATTTAAAATGAAATGTTAATGCAATTTTCATATGAAAAGAAATATCTAATCCGTTAGTAAGTTAAAGACTTTCTTGAAATATTCCTGGTTATAGTTAAAAATAGGCCACTTTATATGTCATTAGAATGTGTATCTGTTTGGAATTGTTGAGATGACTTTCGTGCATGAATCAATCAATGCAAATTTAATATTTGACACACTTCATATTTTATTCAACATCAAAATTTTAAAAGTAATGGGCTTTTGATTTCAAATGTCCAGAAAAAAAATTCAATCTTGTAGAAATCTTCGTCAATACTTTGTTTTTATATAGACGTGGAAGGGTATTGCAAAAACAAATGCTGACTAGGAAGATCTCCATACGGGCATGGAGTGAAAAATCTGAAAAGAATATAGAATGTTCTCCTCCTGAGGATATATATATTTATAAAAGAAACTTCGGCAGAACCTGGATAGAGCGACCGAAAAAAAATAATAATGAAAATTTCATTATTTGGCAATTTTTTATCGGTTGGCGATGGAATGGAATTTCAAAAAATACTATTTTATGTAAATACACTTTAAGGGGGAAATGTTCCATTTTGAATTTGTTTAAATAAATTTAATTAAAAAAAAATTTAGTTTTGTCTTTTTTAGTTTGTTTTAACTATAATTTTGCCATATCGACATCTATATGCATTTATATTAAAATTAAACTATCTAAAATTACGATTTATAGCTAACTATATTCAAAATATAAATTAATTAAATTTGTTTCAAGTTAAAAAAAAAAAAAGTTCAATTAAGCATTGCCGATTCAATTCTGTTGCTATGGAAACGACCTGGGTATTGAAGAGTATAACTGCAGCATTCTTCAGCTGGATTTTATTTTTGGATACGGTTTGAAAAAATATATATATATATATATGAAAAAAAAATTTTAGTGATAAATAACATAACTGTAAAAACAGCAATATATGTGTGTAATACAATATATATATTTGTTCATATAGATATAGATATATATGTATATAATATACATACATATATATATTTCTCATTGTTTAAGTTTAAATTCATTAAGTGCCATTTACACACATTGTAAAAATCTATTAAAAAAAATTTTTAGTTACATAAAAATCGTTTGCTTTTGGCGAGGAAAAGTACTCGCTCACCAAATCGCGTGGTGCTTCCGTTTTTTCACACCAAATATTCGAAATTTTTTTTTTTTAAGACTTTCTACTGTAATTCCACCACTAAATTTGATTAATCATTTATTACATATATAAGTAGATTAATTAATATTTTTTTTTCAAAATATTTTGAGTATCCCCAGTAAGGAGACCTTCCTTGTGAGATTCGAATTCACTACTAGTAAATATAGTAGATGAGAAGAGTATCCTCGAAAGGATACTGTGTTTAGGGACTAAGACTCCTGCCAATGCAGGCGAAGACACTCACGAGCTAATTAAAGTGCAACTGATCTGTCAAGCTATATTTTGGTGGAATACATCTTCAAAACCCGATTTCAGTGGTTGATTGATAGATTTACCTTTGTGCTTTTCTTCTCGCAGTTCTCCATCTTTCCATACCTTTGGAAGCAGGAAAACACAGTGATAAATATGCAGATCAATCAACTAAAATCTGGTCTGCAGATGGTTTCCGACATGATATGACATGGAAGCAGACCAATCGCGTTTTAATATTTCTGTCAAATCGATGATATGATGATCTGTGTAGCTGCCTCCTTGGTTAATATAGTAGTGTCCATGAAAATGTACCAGGTGATCCAAAAGTCAGGACGAACATTAAAATTGAATAATTCGAAAACAAATCAAGATACAAAGATACGGTTTGCACCGAACGGATGGAGAGAAAACCGGGTTTTGTGTAACTACGAAAAAAATAGTTTTGGTGGCGTCCAAAAAAATGGCGCTATAGTGTTTTATTGCACCAAAAGATGGTTTACAAATAAAGAAAATGCTGACAGCTAAAAAGTCAGCTGAATCACAGTTAATTAGTACTACAGTAAATGTTCAATGTACTGTCCATCATTCATAAGTGCAGCTGTTAGACTAGGTACCACACCATTCACAGCATTTAGTAGCAGTTCTTGCGTTATGGCAGACACATTTTAGCCGATGGCATTTTTCAGGGCTGCTAGTGATGCCGTTGGTCACCAAAAAAAACTATTTCTTTTCGCTGCCAGACAAAACCCGGTTTCTTTTCCATCCGTTTGATGCAAACCGTATCTTTGTATCTTGATCCGTTTTCGAATTATTCAATTTTAAAGTTCGTCCTAACTTTTGAATCACCCAGTATTTTAATGATGTTATATGTTTTAATGTCAAACTGATTTTGGCATACTATCAGCATAAATGGAATATTCTAAATTTTATGTAAGGTACCCTGGGGTTATAACGCCACGTTAAGGTTCTACCAATTTTCACGGCTCAGTTTTAGATTGTATTTTTCAAACAAATATATGATTTGATACAGCAACTCATTGACTATCTATATAAAAAAATAATTTAACAGATATGTATTCATAAAATGTAATGGCTTGATTTCTTGACCAATGCTATTTGGCGTTATTACCCACCTATAAGGGTAATAACGCCATGCAAACAAAACTATGAAATAAGATGGAATAATTGCATGTAGATTGCCCAGTTCTAAAAATACAAACTCTAAAAACTTAGAAATTGACAAATTGTATTCTAAGCTATTGAAAATGTTCAATTTTTTGTGAAAGTGTAAGAAAAATAAAGGTGTGGTGTGGGGGGGATGATGAGGCAAAAGAATATCAGACAGTGAGCTTCTTTTTGCTTAAAAAGGATCGCTTAAATTGAATTATCAGAAACATTGCACAGTTTTAACTGTGTTTATTTGAATCAGTATTTAGGATGTAGCTCGGCCACTGTAGGGAATCAACCGGTGTATTAATGCCAAGGATTGGCGGGGTATTAATGCCCACGTTATTGCCCCGTTATAGTTATTGCGCTGTACATTTTAAATTGCAAATTATCTTGAGAAGATATCCAAAATCTTCAACAATATTTTGAAAGTCCATGAAATGTACTACAAATTTATGTAATTAACAAAGTATTTCCAAATAAAAGAAATAGTCTTCACATCACAAAACGTATCTCGCAAATTTTAGATCAAGCGTTAATTTTAGTTGCTTCTAAAAACAATAAGACCTAAAAATGAAACAAATTAACTTGAAGCTGTTTTTTGCGATTTATATGACTCAAAACCCTTCTGCGCAGAGCACATGGGTGTCATTTACCAGATTATTTCATAATTATGCATAATATAAGCACTTGGCGTTATTACCCCGCCTGGCGCGTTATTACACCAGACCACCTTAGAACCAGAGAAAAAAAGAAGAGAGAGAAAGAGAATCGAATAAATTACCACATTTTAAATATGTCCTATTTCAAACAAAATTTCGTAATTTTTAAAAAAATTTTAATATTTGTCAATGGATGTTTTCTATTAAAAACGCATAGCATCTGCAAACTGTTTACACACCTGATCAAAATAAAAAGTCACACCGTCCGTATCATTCTGCTCTCGTAGTGATGAAAAATGTTTTATAATATGTGCGTGGTGAGTCATTTTCTGCTTTTTTAGTTCGTTTGAATTATTAAGGGGTTCCGGGACATATTTTAAATTCATTCTTAATTATTGAGTTAAAAATTTAAATTTTTTGTGTGGTAAACCATATATTTTGTATATAAAATCGCATGATAGAAGTTGCAATAATTAAAAAATTAATAAATAAAATTTAAAAATTATTTAAAAAATGGGTAAAGAAAATTGTCATAACTCGAAATATTAGTTTAATTTTTTTTCATTTAACTAAATAAAAATATACAAGCCTTAATTTTGATTCAGCATTTCTAAAAATATTAATTTATATAAATATTAATTTAAATAAATAATTTGCATACTCGAGGATTCGTTTGTGAGAAAGTGGATTTGTCTTGTCAATCGTAGATCAAAATTCAAATGGAGGTATTTATTATCATTTCCTTTACCTTGCAAAGTATAAACTGAATCCGCTAAAATTTTTGTGGTAAACATGATTCAGAAAAAATAGAAATTACAAAATACTAGCTACTGGCTACTATGTTTGGATTCACATATGTATTTAAAAAACTTTCTGTATTTTTTTTTTTTTTTTTTTTTTTTTTTTTTTGAAGAACTAATATCGCTCGTGATTAATGGACGCCCACTTTAAAGACATTTTTCACATTAGTTTTTCACCACGTAAACAAAACCAAAACTATAAAAAAAAAAAAAAAAAAAAAAAAAAATGGCTCAAGACCGCAATTGTATATTTTCGCAGTAATTTTTCAGAAGGAATAAGGAATACCTAACTTTTTTTTTTTACATTATATGTGTGCATGTAAAAATAAAAATATTAAAGTGATTAGTTATAGTATTATGTGGTTTTTTCCTCTGGATTCTCTGGTATTTTTTTTCTCTGGATTAAAAATTTTCAAAGGTATTTGGACCCTACTTGAAATTATTTGTTGACTTCTGTTATAGAGAATGTTCCAAAAAGGATATCAAAACTATAAAAAGCAATATTTCATTAAAAAATAGTTAATAATATATTTTTAAATAATTCATATTATTATTCATATATTACTTATTATTATTATTATGCAATGATATTAAAAATACAGTTTACTTTTTCGTCAATAGATGACGCTGCATTATCTCACGTTAGAATATTCCAAATAACAAAAAAGATGAATTAAGAATAGTATATTTTTCTCTTCATTCTGTTTAATTATTATAACGATTTTTACAGTAATTAAATCCTAAAATGGCAAAATCACTCTTATCCCTTATATAGTTCTTCTTATTCTTCTTAAATAAATAAATAAATAAATAAGAGAGAGAGAGAGACCGAAAATGATTCATTTTTGATTTTTCCATTCCTGAGTTAAACAAAATAAAATATTTTCATTTTGGAATATCCCTATTAGTTTGGGCCTTCTTACAGGTTAACTATTTTGAAAATTACTGTAAATAAAATTTATGTTTGTGTTATTAACATAAAACTTATTTTAAAATACAAATTTATTAATTTTTATTAATTTTTTCTATATTTTTAATTTCGGTTGTCCTCTCTTTTAGAATGCATGGTATATATTACATGTATTAAAAGTTATTATACTTAAATATGTATGTTGTAAGATGCATAAAACTATGGAAGTAAAATCAACAAAAATAAATAAATTAAAAAAAAAAAAAAAAAAAAAAAAAAAAAAAAAAAAAAAAGGAAAAGTCACAAAAAATTCCGAAAAGCTATAAAATTCAATGTTGGATGATTTGCTAAGCTTCAGTCATAGAAAAATGAAATTTTTATTGTTTTAATTGTTAAAGTATAAAGTTTTTTACCAGGAAACGTATAAAAATTCATTTTTACTTTGTAATTTTTTTAAAAAAAGAAGAAAAAAAGATTCGTTTAACGAAAGGGCGCTTGATATTTTAATGAACATTTGAAATAGCTTTTCAAATGTAACAACTATAAAACCTACAATTTAGGAATCACCTATTTCATAAGAATAAGAGAGAAGAAATTAGACAATTGTAGATGCAGAGCTAATTTAAATAGTTAAATTATTTTGAATTCGTAATACAAGTAATCTTAGCAATCCAACTATCCCAAATTTTGTTGTATAAGAATAATTATTGGGATTATTTAGTATACCAAGACTTCAAATAACCGAAAAATTTTCCGTTTTAAACAGGTTTCCGTCCATGCATATAAATTTATGGTATAAAATATTCCGTTTTAGACAGTTTTTTTGTCCTTGAGTATAATTTTATGGTATAGGTATCTTATTTTTTTTAAGTTTAAGGTAGAATACTAAAAACAACAAATTCCGTTTTCATAGGATTTACTGCATTTTATGTCTTGACTTCGAAGCCTTTGCATCAATTTTTTTAGGTACGTTCGTAATTATATAAACAAGGTAGAACCCGTCAAATTTTGACGAAAGAAAATGTTTAAGAAAAACTGTTTCATTAACTTATAATAAACCTACAAAATTACTTATAGTAAAAAATGCATTTTATATTGGCACGTCTAACTCTTATATAAACTATATTTATCGTCAAATTGACAAAATACTATTTCTATAAAACACAGTCATAGAAATTGTTAAAATTAAACTTTAATCGTATATGTAAGCAGTGAAAAATAATAAAAATATGTTATTATGATAAAGTTATCAAATAAGGTTCTTATGCTAGTATTCGCAACTGATAAAAAGCAAAATTTATTCAACTTTGACTGAATCATAGAACTTTTTTTTTCCCGTGAAATCTACACCCGGCACCATTTTCACCATATCAAACTTTACAAATGTACATTTCACATCTGTATTCATGTTTTAAAAAAAAATTGGCATTTTAATGTGATAATTTTGATTCAAAACTTGAAGTCTCAATGCTATTAGATGAAATAGATATTAAACTGTTGATATTCTTTTACGTGTAAATCAAATTTTGTAAATGAAATCGAAATTCACAGTGTTTTATAACAAAAGATATTTAAATTTCTATTTTTTCCCTTTTAATGAGAAAATGCAACATAAAGATACAGCACTCATTTTTTCCCTTTTTAGGTGCGTTCGTAATTATGTAAATACGTAGCACCTATTGTTGTCGTTCAGTCTGTCCGTCTGTCTGTCCGCATATAACAACGCAAAAACTACCCAACTGAATCGTTTGAAATTTAAAATACATAATTATTACATAATTCTGTCGAGTCATTTCAAATTTTATGAAAATCGGATGCATAGATCAATTACAGGGACAATCAAAAGGATTCCGTTACATTACGGTGAATGGGGATAAAAGTTTCAAATGCATTTTAATCCCTTGAAATTTTAAATACATAATTATTATATAATGTTGTCGAGTTATTTTAAATTTTATCAAAATCGGATGCATAGTTCAACTACAGGGACAATCAAAAGGATTCCGTTACATTACGGTTAATGGGGAAAATGTTTCAAATGCATTTTAATGGTGTTACACTCATTCGAACGTAATAAAATTAATAAGCATCTATAAAGTACATATTATAATATACATTTTGCATAATCTATGCTGCAAAGAATATTTGTTATTAATTTACAAGGCCACACAAAAGTATTCCATTGCATAATGGTACAGGAAGAACATTGTTTGGTGCGCATTTTAATTGTAATTATTTACAATTTTATGAGATTGATATATGAGAGTGACATTTTTAAAACTTCGTTATCGTACGAACGCACCTCATTTGCTACGCTTCACGTGCAATTTCCAACTTGTTTCCTTTGCTTTAAATAGAAATGGAGTACTCCTGTTGCCAAGATTAGAAAAGAGGTATTAAAAGCTACAAGAAAATTAATATTTCAAAAACAAATTTAGATACAGCTTTCAAACAAATTTCAATTAAAAATACACTTTTTTCCAACACGATGGTGTAAAAATTGAAAATGAGCGACATTAAGAAGTTTAAAAACTTTTAATAGCAAAAATTGCAATACCGAAATTCATTTAAAATTTGAAAGTGTTGCCATTCGGAAAATGACGTATGCGTTACGCACAGATACGTTTGCCCTTTATAATATACATACATAACACCTATAGCCGTCGAGTGATCCATCCTTCTGTCTGTCCGCATGTAACAACGCAGAAACTTTTCAAGCGAATGGTTTGTTGAGTTTTGTCGAGTCATTTCCAGTTTTATGAAAATCGAATCAAAACTTTAAAAGATATTGATAAAAGCTTTCTTCCTCCTATTAAATCATACCATATGTAACTAATTCAACGATATACCATGATAGGTAATGATTCTGAGTTGCCATGGTGTTTACATCAGATTTAAGATGGAAGCATATTATTTTCGTATTGCTGAATTTAATATATATAATTGTGATAAATTCTGCATTCCTTCATTCTTACATGAAAGTGCTATTGCGGCAAGATCTCATCATTTCTACAAACTAGTTAAAGAATAAACGCACCTCATTTGCCACGTTTGACGTACAATTACCAATTCCTTGTCTGTTTGTCCCGATTTTTCTGACAGTGGAACTAGCAACACTAATCACTAGTGATTTCACTCGACTTAATTAAAAATAAAATTGAGATTTTTATTGTAAAATAAATAATAATAATAAATAATAAATAAATAAATAAATATGCTAGGTGTTTAATAAATAAACATTGCAAATTTGTTTTCAATTTTTATTTACAGCAGATTTATTTAGTTTTCAACATTTATTTTTACACATTATATATACAAACATAAATATTCTTTTTCTAACATAATTCTCACCATACTATGAAGAAAAAATAAGAATGCAAAGAAATCCATGTCAAAAATGTAGAAATCCATTTCAAAAATATATAAATTATATCAAGTATTTTTTAAATAATAATAACTGTTCATTCGCTTACACCTGACAAATCTTACATTACCAGCACAATTCAATTTTATCTTTTATAAAAATCTTTGTTAATGCTACGATCGTGTTTTAATAATTATTGTCCCTAACAGTGGCACCAACTTATATGGGTCCGTGGGGCTTGAGCCCACCCAGTGATTTTGAATCATAGAGTACCCAATTTTTATTGTTCTAGTCATTTATTTCATTATTATTTTATTATTCATTTTTCTCCTAAGAGTAAAATTAATTTTCCAATGACCATGTGCTTTAATTCTCCGACTAACACCCATAAATCTCAAATAACTGAAATGTTTTGCTTCCATCTTTAAATTTCTTCTAATTAAATTTGTAGTCATGTTCATGATATAATGACATTACAGTAAATATCAGTGTCTTTATAAGGAAAAACGCATGAGAATATAATTTAATAAAACTGAAAATTTATTAAAACACGATAGCTTGACCTAAAATTCTCATCTTTCATTATCTATCAACCCTTCAAAGAAAAACAAACGGGTCGCATCATTTTACAAAAAAAAAAAAAAAAAAAAAAAAAAAAAAATGAGCCCACCCAATGTCTTTGAGCCAACCCAATATTTATCGAAAGTTGGCGTCTCTGATCTCGAGTGAATATAAAATATTTCTACTGCAATGGATGATGTGGAATGTTGAAGCCTAATGTCTTAGTTGTCTATATATGCTCAATTTCAGAACCTTAGCTCATATATAAGCATATTTTTAGAGGGAGAGGTGAAAAGGGGGAGGGGATGGGAAAGCTAATTTGAAGCTTATGGGGCTATATTTGTGACAGTTGATAAGACATGGCTAGTATCGTTTGGACACGGGATCATAGTGATGTAACCACGTCTCATCCACTGTCACAAATATAGCCCAGGGATGTAGCAAGAAGTGAACAATAGGGGAGGTTCAAAAGAATGCAGGGGGGGGGCTCATAATTTTTTTTCTCTCTCTCTCTGACGCAGAAAGATAAATGAGTGCATATTCACATTGTAGGCACTATGTTTCTTATTAAATTGTTGTAATAACTTCATTTTACGCTAAGAAAAGTATATGATAAAACATTTGAGTGCATAACTGGTGCAAAATGAAACATCATGTGAAAGGGTCTTAAGACAGATTTTTGAACAGAATTTCATTTGAATTTTCGGAACAGAAATTCATTGAATGACCTTGGAATCTTTACCGGAGGGGGGAGGGTCAAAATATTTTAGGGGGATGAGCCGTCCATAGCGTCCCTTAGCTACGGCTCTGATCTATTCCCAAAAATCTCCAAACCAGTCTTTCTCTCTGAATCCCCCCCCCCCCTTTAAAAAACACTTTAAAAAAGTCTTTAAAACTTTACCCCTCTCTCCAAAAACATGTTAATATAGCAGCTGCGGTTCTGAAGTTGAGCATATAGGCATCTAAGACATTAAACTTCGATATTCCACATCATCCATTGCAGTACAAATATTTTATATACACTTGGGGCAATAATTATTGAACCATCCTCGTATATTTGTTGAAGGGATTAGTGGTAAGAAATTAAAATTCATTCTAAAATAAACATTGCATGAGAGTGGTGTACTTTGGATTGATAAAACATTTTGCATAAAGTTTAAAAGCACTGAGATTTTGTTTTCGGTACACTAAAAAGGTAGGTCGTTATAGTTAGCTTTATGAGGTTTATTACGTTTACAAAACAATAAAACAGTAATTATGATCTACTCGATGGTACATGCCAGTCCGTATTTGATTGGCATTCATTTATACCATAAAGCATATTCAAAAGAAAGTCAATACTTTATTAAAACTGCAAAGAAACCAGTACTGCAAAAGCATCACTTAAATATTGTGAAATTATGCAGATATACTTTCGCAGGAGCACTTTTGCATTACTAGTGCTTCTTTGCAGTTTTAATAAAGTATTGACTCTTTTATTATTATTATTATTTGTCTCGAATATGCTTTATGGTACTATAAAGAAATGCCAATGAATTACGAGGTAGCATGTACCCTCCAAGCCGATATCTTGATTATAGTGTTATTGTTTTATAAGTGTAATAAGTACAGAATGGTACCGAGTGCGATTTATTTATTTAAAGAAATGTGTATATAATATTTTTTAAATAATTTTTATGCAAATAACTCAAATTTAAATATTAATACAGAGCTATAAATTAAATATAATATTGTAAAAATTAGCTACAAGTCAAGTACTATTATAACTTGTACTATTGCATCGTCTTTAACTTATAAATTAAATTTTACCGATGTGATTTTAAAAAATCACACTAAAGAAAATAACTTTTCAGATGAGTTTAAATTAAAATCCTCACTCGGAGGTCGACCGAATTTATGAAAATGTTCGACGATGTGTTAAATTTTTGCAACAGTTTACTTGGAAAACTGCTTGGAAACTTACACTGATATGAAAAATATATTAAGACCCTTTAATTCTTTAAAGGGCAGTGTCTGAAACCAAAGACTGTTAAAACGTTAATTACGCCTTCAGCTATAGTTATGTTATTTAAAACTTTATAGAAGAAGATTTTTATTAGTGAGATAGTTTTTTCAACTTTAGTATTTTTCTTTTTATTTTGTTTTTTAACTTCTAGTAATATTCTTTCTATACATAAGGTGTTTTTTAAATATTTAGTGTTGAGTGAAAAAAAGGAAAGAAAAATTGTGTTTGAAAAATGCACAAAAAATATATTATTTAAAATAAACATTGTGTAATAAAAATAAATATTATATTGGTGAAACAACAACTTGTAATTATCACGAAATATCCGAAACATGATATATTTATTAATGCTATCACCGGAATCACCGACATTCATTTACATTTAATACATTAAGAAAACAGTTTTAATTCAAAAATTTTTAACAACAACTTTTAACAAGCAGAAAAGATGTAGTGATTTTTTTTCATGCTATACAATATCACAAATCTTTTTCTGTATTGCATAACCATTTTCATATATATATATATATACATTTGGTCACTAACGTTAAAATTATCTGTGTAGATTAGGGTTCGTTGATGTATATCAATGGATATTATATCATGATATATATGAAGATATATATCCGATATTTATTTCAAAATATCAAAATTTTTGACATCTTTGATGCTTTCAAACTCTTAATATTTAATTTCAAAATATTAAGGTGTTTAATATATTCTATATTTCATAATTATTTTTAAAATATCAAAAATTTTGATATTTTTACATTTTTATTATTTAATTTCAAAATATTAAGATGTTTGATATTTTCTATACTGATATTTATTTTCTAAATATCAAAATCTGTAGATAGGCAAATTTTGCTTCTGGCAGAGACATTTTTGCCAAAGAAGTAAACAAATATCTTTTCAAATTTTTGCTTTGAAGCTTCTACTTTTAATTGCATAACCAATAATTATGTGAAGCATAATTGATTTAAAACAGGCATTTAAAAAAATCTGATTTAGATTATCAGTTACGTAATGCTTCATAAAATAATAATAATAATAATAATAATAATAATAATAATAATAATAATAATAATAATAATAATAATAATAATAATAATAATAATAATAATAATAATAATAATTCTTTCTGGTATATGCTCAGTTGGGTTCAAACTGTTCAACATGTTAGTGAATAAAAAATAAGACAAATTTACACTTATGTTAACATGTTTCAACTAAAAGTAACTAATTTGCATTTAAAATTTTGTTTTATAAAGTTCTATTTTTTTTTTTTTTTTTTTTTTTTTTTTTTTTTTTTTTTTACATTTGAAATTTGTAACTTTTTTTGTGCATAAAGCAAATTGTTTCTGTGTTTATTAATTAGTTTATTTTCATTTTGTTTTAAGTGTGAAAAAAAAAGAAAAATATATTTTAAAAAAAGTGTTTACATTTTGATATTAAGTGCAATATGTTTTAACTGCTAATAAAT
This sequence comes from Maratus speculifer, assembly GCA_964019185.1. Lineage (NCBI taxonomy): Eukaryota > Metazoa > Arthropoda > Arachnida > Araneae > Salticidae > Maratus > Maratus speculifer. The sequence continues at coordinate 119,905,812 of OZ025291.1, forward strand.
ATTATGCTTGAAAATATTTATTATCAGCATTAACTTGACTATTTTGAAAATATCGGATATACATCAAAAATACATAGATGTCACTATATCGAATAATTTTAGATATTTTCAAAATATCATGATATTTACGAACCCTGGTAGGGATATTTTGCCGCTTTCCATTGAAAAGTTTTTTTCTGTTTGTTGCACACATTTATGCTATCTTGTATTTCTTTCAATTAATCCAGTCCCTGCAGTATTAATATTTTATAAACATTTTTTTTCATACCAATAAATGTCATAAATTGATCATGCTATTGAGAAAATTGCCAGGAAAATAAATAGCTTTATAAATTTAAAAATTATAAAATGGTCAAAAACTAGAAATTTGTAAGAATTAGAAACAAATTAAATGTAATCAGACATTTATGGAATAGTAAAACAAAGCTATGATTTACTTTAATTCTTTCTAAAATAAATAAAGATTACTGAAAAAAAAATTAATGCTATAATTTTTCTAATTTATTTAGTTCAGGTAAGTTTAATTTTTTTTTAATCCTTATTTACTAAGAAAGAGTAGAAAACTATTATTTCTCTTATTTGTTTCGCTTATTTGTTATACGGTTTTTTTTTCAAATATAAAAAATTGTGCCTTATAACTAAAAGTAAAATAATTAATTAAAATAAACAATATAGTTTTCAAATAGATATATTTTCTTTGGCACAAACATTTATTTTCATAAGAGAAAAAAAAATACTTAATAAAATCATGCATTTTTGCATCAACATCCCAGGACTGGGTTAATTTTAAAATAAACCAAAATATTTTTAAAATACATATTCTAATTTAAAGTCTTTGAGCTTCCACTTGTTATCATTGATAACATTAGTTAAAATATTTTATATTTGACATTAAATACATTTCTGGGAAGCTTTTTAGAGAAATTAATCAAAATAAGACAAATAACTCAGATCTGTAGAAAACTTTTTTTGAAAATTTCCACATTTTGAGAAGTCAGTTTTAAATTTACCTTTATATATTTCAAATTGCCATAACCACATTTTTACTATCTGAGTCTTAAAAACAAAACACATTCCGAAAACATTTCGAGTGCTTTGTATTTCAAATAAAAAAGAATCTAACAATCAGCACATTCCCTATTGCATTTTCTGTATATACAGGGCGTTTATAAAGTCCCAGATCCATTTTGATGTTTAATAACTCATAAAATAATAAAGATAGTTTAAAATTAAAAACATAAATGGTTAGATAGACTCAAAAAGTTTCATGACCCTTGTCAATGAACTTCCACGAGTGCCCCCTTCGTCGCACGGAGAATATCAAGTCGATAGTCAATGGATACCGACATGCTTGCCGCTACCTGGCGTGAAATTGACTATCGACTTGATATTCTCCGTGAGATGAAGGGAGCACAAGTGGAAGTTCATTGACAAGGGTCATGAAACTTTTTGAGTCTATCTAACCATTTATGTTATTAATTTTAATCTATCTTTATTATTTTATCAGTTATTAAACATCAAAATGGGCCCGGGACTTTTTAAACACCTTGTATTATTTCTTGCATATAATTATATTACATTGTAATTATACACAATAATTACATTATATATATTTTCTTTTTTTATAGTACATATTTATTCATGTTAGTGATTTCACCAATCACTCCTCTTTGATTAAATGCTTGCGTTTCTTTTTCATATTGCAGTTTTCTTTCATTAATGAGACGTCATGTGCCTGGTTAAATGGTGCCTTTCTCTGAAAGTCTCATTGCAAATATGGCATCTGAGTTTCTCCTCACGCTTTAGCTTTTGTGGGTCAGTTTCTCTCTTATGATGGGATCGCATATGATACACCAGATCACTCGTCATCCGAAATGAAGCATTGCACTTAGCACACCAGTTCTGTGTCGGAAAAGATAACGCCGCTAATGAAGGTGGGAGGAAGGGTAACAATGGAGTTGGAAAACTTTTTGAGGTAGTGAAACTATCCAGAGCTTGGGTTTTAGGAGCATAATTCAATGGAGCAGGCATACCTGGCATCCTCGCTCCATTTACTGCGCCTGTAGGTAAAAGAGCGCTCAGTTCATAGCTGCTATCTGATAGACTAGGCATCTTCCTCATAATCTTAAACTCTTCTGCCATTTTCAGTTGCTGGTGAATAGATCCTGCTGTGTTCGAAACGGTAGTTGTTAGCTTTCCGCTTGGTACAAACGCACTTGTCATATGCACGTCGACTGGTAAAGAGCTCAGGATTGCAGGAGAGACACCCGTACCATTTTGCGGTAGAGTCACTGAACCACTTGGAGGACTATTAGAAGATGTTGGTAAAGGATACGGGAAAGATGAAAAACCATTTGGACCACTTTGAAACAAAATGTCTCGTGGGTCAAGTGACCCAGGAAAAATATTTGTGACAGGATTAATATTGGAGTGAAACGCTGCACTTGATTTGTCAACTTTCTTAAAAGCGCTAGAGTTATTTGTTTCGCTTGTATTAATATCGACAGAAGAATTAGTGGGGGACATATATTCAGATGAATGTGAAGGAGATGAAAGTTTGAATGCGCTTAAATGAGGTTTATTTGATGGAATTTTTTTGGAATGAAATGACTTATTGTCTTCATTCAATTTATTTTCAGAAGACTTTGCTTTTTTCGGAGATGTAGAACATTCATCAAAATCTTCAGATCGTCTCTTGCGTTTCATTGGGCTTTCTAAGGCCCTTTCAGAAACACTCTCGGCAACAGGGTTTTTATTAATTTGAGTGTTAGTGAAATTTAATGGAGGAGATACATTTCTCTCTTCATTGTTGGCATTTTCGTTTTCATTCATGTCAGTTAGCGTAGCAATGTCGAAGTTTTTAACTCTTCCCCCATTTCTTTTTCGTAAAGGATTCTGCATCGCTGTTATACCTTGGTCTTTTAGTCTGCAACGATACATAAGATGCGCCACAACCGGATAAGGATTTTCAAATTGTTCTTGGCATAACATGCATTCATATCTTTTTTCACCTGAAAATAGAAAAAAAAATTGTAAAGCTTTCAAATCATTTAATCAGAAAAACATGCTTGAAGGTATTAATAAGATATTTATATAATTTATTTAATGAATCAAGCATTAAATGAAGTGTTGTTTAAAACAATTAGTTTTTTCAACATTTTATGGATTTTTATTATTATTATTATTATTACTGTAATATATTTCACATTTACTTCACATACTGTTCATACTGTTAGTTTAAATTCCGAAAACAAATATTTTTATAAAAATTATATTAAAACGGTTTTTAATTTTCTAGATAACTATTAATTTGATAAATGTGTTCGAAATTGGAAAAGTTTTAATTTGTGAAATAGAAGACTTGCATGTGAAGTTTTTAAGCTTCAGAATTCTTACAAATTTTAATGATCATAAAAAAATAAATAAACGTTTTTAATATATCACTTAGCAATTAATTAATTCGTGAAATTTCAAAAGCAATGTTTTCCTAGTTCAGAATTATGCAAATACGTACAATAGTTATAATTGTTTTTATAATCTCATTATATTTTTGAATATATCTATAAACTTAATAATGGAACTATCATTAAAATATCCAGTTCAATCCATTTTAGACAAAAAATAAAATAAAAAATAAAATAAAATAAAATAAAAAATAAAAAAAAATAAAAATGAATAATCACAAAAATATTTCTTGAACATACTTATGAATTTAATAATAGAACTATCATTAAAATACACAGTTCAATTCACTTTAGAAAGAAAAATAGTAATCCCAGATAGATTTACCATCGATAGAAGTTGGGGGAATCATTGGTAACTTGAGAATTTCAGCTAAATCTTGTCCGAACCAAGCTCTCAACTCTTCGCCCACTCTTACGTCTCTGCTGGCTCTGAAGTACAACTGCCCAGCCTTTACAACAACCTCCAAGTTCTGTTCTTCGGAGTTGCGTGCAGGTAATATATGAGGCAACCAAGTAGGAACTTTGTTGCTGTTTCGACCGTTTTCTTGATCTTTCAATGTAACCTACAAAGAAATAATAATAAAAAAGTTTTTTTATTCAGTTTACATGAAAGCTTGTGTTTAGCTTTTGAAATTTCCAAAATACAGCGTGACCAGCAAAAATGACCATGATTTTAAAATTAAATTTCTCAAAAACATAGATCGATAGAATTATACAGTAAACGGTTTGTTTATTAAGCAAGCTATAAAAATCTTATGCAGAAGTTTTGATCGGTGATATACACTGTAAAAAAAAATTCAAGAGGTTACTAAAAATTTTTTAGTAAATTTGTATTCCACGGAATTTTTTAGTAACCATTACAAACTTTTTTTTTGCAAGCGAAACAAGCATTTCTTTTGTAAACTAAACAAAAGAATTTTTTGTATAACTAACTTAAAAATTTTTAGTATGAGCCACTAAGTAAATTTTAGTAATAGCTCCAAAATTATTTTTAATAACCATTACGTGGGGCCGAAGGGCAGAAGTTTTCTTCGAGCTGCATCCAGACTTCTGAAGCGGAAGATTTTCGCAAAACCGCAATAGATGGCAGCACCAAACATTGCTACTGTATTGCTACTGCACCGAACATTGCTACTATATTCATAATCCCTTCATTAACGAGTACTTACACTACATATATTCGGGGCGTATTTGGCAGCGGCCAGTATCGAACCCGGGATCTTATAGCCCGGAGTCCGTTACTACAACCACTATGCTATCAAGGCCACACCAAGTGAGTTTTAGTAATAGCTATTAAAAATATAAAATTATTAACTCGATTCGTTACTAACTTTTTTCTAGTAATTCTTACAGATTTTCTTGTAACCGACTAAGATTACTAAAATTTTTTTAGTACTTACAAGGATCACTAAAGTTTTTTTAGTAGATCGACACTTTTTTTTTTACAGTGTAGTTTTAAAAGATTGTGTTTTGATACTTTACTTGACATTTTTCTTGTTTTAGATTGTTTGCAGAGATCTAGCTTTTTGGCATACAGGGAAATATTTTAAAGATTTTTCGAACTAAACTCTAGGATTTTCGAAATTTCAAAAATTAAATTCCAAAAGTCGCTGAAATATGGTACTGTAAGTAGAAAAACTTGTTTTCTACAAACAATCTAAAACTAAAAAATGTCAAATCAAGCATTCTTTGCAGTCTGAAATACAATCTTTTCACAATATTCACCGAACGGAATTTCAGTATAAGATTTTTACAGTTTACCTAATAAATGCATACACTGTAAAAAAAAAATTCAAAAGATTGCTAAAAATTTTTTAGTAAATTTGTATTCCACACAGTTTTTTAGTAACCATTACAAACTTTTTTTTTTTTTTTTTTTTTTTTTTTTTTTTGCAAGTAAAACAAGCATTTCTTTTGTAAACTGAACAAAAGAATTTTTTCTATAACTAACTTAAAAATTTTTAGTATGAGCCACCAAGCAAATTTTAGTAATAGCTCCAAAATTATTTTTAATAACCATTACGTGCGCCCGAAGGGCAGGAGGTTCCTTCCAGCAGCATCCAGACTTCTGAAGCTGGAGATTTTAGGCAAAAATGCAATAGATGGCAGCACCAAAATTGCTAACTGCCCCGACAGGATTTTCATAATCCCTTTACTAACGAGTACTTACACTACATACATTCGGGGCGTATTTGGCGGCGGCCAGTATCGAACTGGGGACCTTTTAGTCTGGAGTCCGTTACTATAACTACTATGCTATCAAGGCCACACCAAGTGAGTTTTAGTAATAGTTATTAAAAATATAAAACTATTAACTCTCTTCGTTGCTAACTTTTTTCTAGTAATTCTTACAGATTTTCTTGTAACCGACTAAGATTACTAAAAATTTTTTAGTAATTACAAGGATCACTAAAGTTTTTTTAGTAGATCGGCCCCTTTTTTTTTATAGTGTAATTCAATCGATCTTTCGTTTTGAGAAATATAATTTTGAAATTAGGGTCTTATTTCCTGGACACCCTGTATGTGGCTAAGGGGACGCAGTACTTTAGAAACCATCTCTTCAATTTTAAACAATACTGTAATAGGTACTGGCACAATTTTTACTCTAAAAATTATGTTAAAAAACTTTTTAAAAAATCTTACAGAATAGCCTATTTTACTTTATTTTTTTTTTTTTTTTAAATCTCTACTACTTTTACAAATCTGAACATGTTTCTTTCGATATATTATTCACATTCATTAGAATGTACTACATAAAATTGTGCATGGATTTTTATATGTATGGGATTTTATATTTAATATGATTTTTTTTCCTCTCGTGTATATCAAAAAATGAAGGAAATTCAACAAACTCTCGAATTAAATATTTTTTTTAGAAACAACTATAAACTTCAATGTTAAATCCATGCACAAATGTATTAAATACACCGTGGAGAACAAGTAAAAAAAATTCAAACTTCTATCTAAATTAGCAAAAAAGTCTTAATATTTATCGAACAAGCAAGTTACAAAAATATGAATATGGAAAACAATCAGCTTAAAGTTTTCATTTTTATGGTGATTACGCAGGATCTATTAAAAAAACTTACAATACATCGCGATATAATTACCGTATAGGTAAAAATGAAGGTCAAAATATTTTTAATTAAAGAAGCTTTCAGCTAATATTAAAAAAGAAAGAAAATCGATATTTTGACAAATTTTAACGTACTGTGTCCCTCCCCACTTGAACCAATTATTGCCATACCTTTTTTAGGTCATGTTCTTATAAAGATTCTCTAAAATCAAATTGTTTGTACCTCGTGTGATGTATAATTCTTATCATTTAAAAACAAATACTTTATTTAAGTGTAATAATCATAAGAGGCTTTTAATTGCAATAATATAGATTTCATGAAAGAAAAATCAATAAAATAATAATTAACTAATAAATAACTAAAGTAATAAAGAAGAAATCCTTAACAAATTGATATAAAAATAACAACAATGTGAAATGATATTTAAATAAAATACAGTAAATAGTTAACATACAGAAAAACACATAATAAAAAACCACATGCATTTAAAAAAAGTAACATTTATTGACGTTTTTTCTGTAACACTCCGATAATTTTAATTACGATACAATAAAAAAGGATAAAAATTTAAGTTACATGTTAAACTAATCACAGATCTGTAGACAAAAGTTATTAAGATCGTTGTGCCTTACGCTGCCTTCACAGATTTTATATTATAAATAGAGAAATAGCTAGATAGAAAATAAAAGCTTTTTAAATATTTAAATCTGTGTAACATCTTTTTATAACAGGCTTTCTACCTATTGTAGTGGGGAGCGTAGCGTATAATATTTATATGATTGCTCATGCAAAATATTTAGCTAACTATTTTTACATATTTAAAAATATATAAAATATCATCAGTAGCAAGAAAAAGTAATTCAATAAGAATTTTGACAATTCAGAGTGAAAAGTCATCAAATGTATCATAATAGACATGCATTCTTAATTACAGGCAAATTTGCATCGTAATAATTGAAATACCATTATAAAACCATCATAAATCTATACACATTTACACCAATTATAACTGAAGATTTTTCATTTAGTAGCAGAGTAACATTTATCGATATATCGATACCATTATAAATCTATACACATTTACACCAATTATAACTGAAGATTTTTCATTTAGTAGCAGAGTAACATTTATCGATATATCAATTATAAATATTTTTTTAATTTTTAAGTAATACTGTGAGATAAAAAATATACAGCTTCAAATGATATTTCTTACGAATAGATAAAAAATTATTACAAAAGTAGAAATCATATTTTGATAACACATTTAGAAAATGCACAATTACAGCAGAGAACTTAGAGTGTAATATTTATAAGACGGCTTATACAAAACAATTAGTTAATGATTGTCACATATTTAAAAATATATAAGCTATTATTAATAACACGAAATAATAATTCAATAAGAATTTTTGACAGTTCATTTGTGAAAAAATATAATATATCATAATAGATTTACATTGACAACTACTTGCGCATTTTCAACAAAATAATTTGAATAACATTATATAAATATTATAAATCAATACAAATGACCATCTACAAAAGTGAATTTATAATTATAATTGAAGTTTTTGCAAAAACTAGTAGAAAAATATTTATCGAAATATTTATTATTAATTATTTTTTAAATAATAATGTGAGATAATAAATGTGCTGCTTCAAATTGAATTTCTTATGAATATGTATGAAATACATACATTTTTGTTATTGTTTTAAGTTTTTCAATATTAAACTCAGTATTCAAAAGAACTCGAACGAATACATTATAGCAATAATATTTTGAGCCATTCATAAGATTTACAAGAACTTTCATAATATTAAAATTATGGGTTGATTCACAAAGTATTTTATAATTTTAAAAGACTTTTACTCTAAAAGATAAAAGTGATAAGATAAAAAAGGGAGGATAAATTAAACAAAATTAAATATAATAAAAGACAAATTGTTTTCACAATAGCATATGTTAACCCAATTATTGAACATATACTCATATATTTATTTTAATTTCATGTTTTTATTCTTTTTTTTCCCTTATGTTAATGCTCAATACGACGTATTTGTAAACATGGAGTAAAGTGTCGAGAAAAGACTATCAACTCTCCTTTTAACAAACCTACTTACTTTCAGAATTTGCTTAGCAGTGGGCAGCTTGTCAATGCACCTCCATGTGAGCACTGCAAGTGAATCAGGAGCACCAGAGTTAAGGGGAAGTGGTCCCAGTAAAGTTCCACAGGTTATGAGCTCGGCTGTGACCACGGACACATACGAATCGTTCATGCTTCATAGGCCTATAATTCAACATAGAATGTAAAAGAAATGTTATTAAAGTAACAGAAATAGATAAATTACGAAAGTGTCATAAAAATTATTTTAGATTTTATACATGAGCATACTTAAGTCTGTCAAATAATCATTTATACACAAAACTGTGTGCTTTAAGAGGTCAGGTACCTTTGAAGCTAATAAATAGCATTAAAGTGGGTTCCCATTTTAATGATGCTATATGTTATATATATATATATATATATATATATATATATATTCTTTAAGAATTGCTATAACTTTACATGTATTTAACTTCTGGACATATAATTTTAAATACACATTTAAAGAACTATATGTCAATGGTTAATGTTTGGAGTTTCATCTTGCACGTAATTGATGGATGTTGTTTTCATACACTGATAACACTAGTTTACAAAATTAAACTTTTTGTCTGTTGCCGCGAATTTTGTGGTTGATAATGTTCACTTATGACTTGTTTTTGTCAAATCTAACAGAAAAATCTTTTGAGCAGCTCGAGTTACTTTGTTTTTGATTTTTATCATTTAAGCATATATATTAATCGATAACAGGCGTATTTTACTGTGTTAAGATTAGTTTCTCAAGTTTTTGCGTCATAAGTAGTTCAAGGAGACGTTGTTTAAACAATCCAGATCATTTTTGCTATATATGTGGAGAATATGTTTTTAACAATTGTAGAAAAGTTATATCAGAGTTGGTGAAAAATACATATTTTGAGTATTTTGGGATGCTCTTGGATAAAACTTAGAAGTTATAGGCTCCCAATTGTGTTTGTAAATCGTGTGTGGAATATTTAAGATTATGGAAAAGTGGTAAAAAAGTGCCTTTAAATTTGGAACACTGACTATTTGGCATGAACCACGAAATCATCTCGAAGACTGTTATTTTTGTAGCGTGAACGTAAACGGTTGAAACCCTAAAAATCGAGCTAAATGGCCACCCAAGTACTAGTTGTGTTCAATGTCCAGTGCAGCGTTTACCAGTCTCTTCAGAGCCTAAAAAATATATCTGAACCATTAGAACAAGACATTGAAGGACCAAGCTCATCACAAAGTGATGCTGATTTTGAAGGTATGTCAAATGAGCCAAAATGCTTTTCCCAAAATGACTTAGATGATCTTGTAAGAGATTTAAATCTTTCTAAACAAGCTTCAGAATTGTTAGCATCAAGACTAAAAGAAAAAGAATTGCTTTCCTCATATATTAAAATAAGTTTGTCGGAAATATATTGAACTTGTAGAAGACTTTCTGCTACAATAGAAAAATATGGAGTGCAATATGAGCATAAAACTCCACTTCCTCCATAGTCACCTGGACAGGTTTCCGGAAAATTTAGGAGATATGAACGAAGAGCAGGGAGAGCGTATGCATCAGGACTTACGCGTCATGGAAGAGCGCTATCAGAGTTTCTGGGATACGAATATGATGTCTGACTATTGTTGGTCTCTGATACGTCATTTTTCAAAGCCTACACATCGGAGAAGAGCTTTAAAACGAAGTTTTTTAGAACCCAATGATTATTATTATTTTAGTAAATTTTATTAAATTTATTATTATTTTTTAAATTATTTTATATTTTTTTTAGTAAATACATTTTTTTCTGTTTAATACCTACATAGCTGATACTCAGAAACTAGAGCTGATTAAAATATTCTAAGTATATTTCTGAAAATAGCATATCATATGTAGTCACCAACAGCTAAAATTTTTTCGGCAACAGATGTACTGAAAACTAGTGTAATGTGAGTCCCAGTCTGATGAAACATATACGTCTAGTTATTTTCACAGTGATTTATTTATATACTGTGTGTTCAAACGTTGTTTTTCTTTCCTTTTAGCAATTAAACGAAACTCACATAGGATTGAAATTATAGATTCAATCTTAGAAAATCGCAGAACACAAAATACTTTATGCTCCCAAGAATCGCCATTTTGCATATGTGGCACTACAAGGCAGTAAATAAGAAAACAGCACTGGTGTATGTACTTATCTAAAATTGTTTGAATTACTCTTTATTTGTGACTCTCAAGAAGAACTCTACTACGCTTATAGTTGATACTATTAATTTTTTTTTATCTGGGACACTCTTTTATAAACACCCTGTAATTTTTAAATTCATTGAGATTTTTTTATCACTTATTCTCTTTTTTTTTCATATTTTAAATAAGTCATTTTTTTGGCATTGATAAAAAAAGTCCAGTCCTAATCCATAATTTTGAAAAAGAAATAAACAATAGAGAGAGAGAGTATAAGAGAGAAACAACTACAAGAGAAAATATGTGCATAAAACACTATTGCATTTACTAACCAGATTCGAGATATCAAAGGAAACGGAAGTTTAATGCTATGGAGATATGAATTATTCTGGGGAATAATCGAAAAAAAAAATAATGGATTGTCCTTTCATAGCTGGAATAAAATTTTAGAGAGAGAAAAGAGGGGTGGGATGCAAAGCGGAACTGCGATGCGATGATGGCAGACCTTAGTCCAGCATATGCGGAACACGGGATCAAATGAATTATGGAGTAACTCTGAGTTTTCTTTATGAACTAGTGGTCTTTGCTAGGATTCTTAGTCCAAAAGACTTCCAAAAGATGAGGAATCACTTCAACTTTTGGCTAACAAATCATTTTTTTCTTTTTATTATAGGTCATATTATGTTTTCACAAACAGAGGAAGCTTGTCTTATGTTATAGCTAGAATAATTGAAAAAAGTACTGTGACGAATTGCTTAAAATGAATTATTAAAATGTTAATTAAAATATTCAAAAACTCTGTGTTATTCGCAATTAAAATAGTTGATAAATATTTTGACACACATAATCACTTGTTTTTAAATCAATAAGGTTACACCTTGTAACAACTATTCATCGTGATAAAAATTCTTGTGACATTAAGTAGCGTTTTGGTAGACATTTATTATTATAATTAAATATTAATAAACATTTTTTTAGATAAGTTCTTGTTAAACATGACGCAGCTAAAAGGAAATCAAATGCATATATTTTGATCGAATCGGTTTTTATTTTAAATAAACAGAAATTAAGTAGTAGTGCAGCTAAGGCCCCGAAAGAAATGATTATGTTAAAAGCCGACGCATAGTGGGGATATTTAAAAATCTGGCAGAAAGTCGGAAAATAAAACGTGAATTTCTTTAACGTCTTCTATTAAAACGATAGTGCACTAGCTTACACATCATAAAACAATGCTATTCTCCACCTTATTTCATCATCTGTGCTTGAAGTAACGCTTACCCCCAGCGAGTTATTCCCTGAGACAATACGTACAAATTCTTTGCAAAATTCGAGTTGCAAATTCCATCATTATTGAAATAAATTTTAACACGTTGAGTGCCACATCAGTCACTGGTGACTGCCACTGAAATTTCACTTTGGATCGCGTCATTCATCGATGACTGATAGTCTTAAAGATATAAAACGAAAACATTTATATATTTTTAAATAAATTACGGAAAATTTATTTAAAATCCACTTAACTTTCACTTATAACAGGATACTACTTCCTTAATAGTTACTTAAAACAATATGTATATATTTTTTTTAGTTTTATATCATATTTTACACTGTCAGTCACCGGTGACTGATGCGGCCTAAACTGAAAGTTCAGTGTCAATCACCGTGGCATTTTAAGTTTGTGATGACATCTTGCCGACATATTTTAAGATTTTTTAATACAAAAGTGAGTTAATAAAGTGAAAATCGTTATTATGGTGAAAGACTTAAATATTTTGACACAGGCAAATAATGCACTAAACAAAGATTTTAAAAGATATAGAGAACTCAATTCCAGGAAGTGCGACAGGGTAAAGACAAACGAATATGTTTTTCATTTATTGCTAATCAACAGTGATCCACAGATATCAAATAAGCATAATACAAAAAGGAAAATCCTAAAATAATTTTTCACTGAAGTGGTATCTATGTTGAAACCTCCAACAATACAATAATCTGATAATAGTGATATGGATATCAAAGAAGAGATAAATAGATACCTTGGAGTCACCACAAAATTCTAGTGAATCTAATGTATTGGATTTTTTAATTTATTGTAGGGTACAATTGTGGGGTAGTTTTTACTTTTTCGATTTTGGTTTCAGATTTAAAAAAAATAATAACTTTCAGAGCCAGTTTGAACCGATTATGAAATTGAAACTATCCTAATATAAAAAATAATGTAACCAAAATCGAAAAATTAAAACTAGCCCGGTTGTGAATCGTTTTAAACTATCTTAAGCAAAAACAATCATGCGAAAAATATTAAAATTTGAGCGAGATATTTGAAACAACGCCCCACAGACTTAACATTATCATCCGGGTCTTCTTAAGTGACTACTGTGGCATCTTAAGAGGATAGTTTATTCAAATGAAAAGACCCGTTCGCTAATACTAATCCTATGGAAGAAATATATAAAGATATATCGGTTTCATTTTAATATTTTTAAATAATTTTTTTGGATTGGATAGCTGAGGTCGATCTGTATGTTGGGCGTTTTTTATTTATTTATTTTTTTATTTATAGATATTTTTTATGAGGATGCTTCCATTTCCGGATCCGAAAGTATCCTCATAAAAAATACCTGCAATCAAAATCGAAAAAGTAATAAACGGCCTGCATTCAGATCAATCTCAGCTATCCAATGCGAAAAAAAATCATTTAATTCATTATTTACTAAATTTGAGCGGCAATTGTCTGGTACCCGTCACAAGTTTTCCAAGGTACACGCAGATAGTAATGTAGTTGCAGTAAAATTATAATTACAATTGTTTTAAAATTAAAGGTTGGTATGTTTCGCATTCCAGCTGTGGAAGGCTGCACGATGTGTTCCCAAATAACGGGATTATAGATTAATATCATGAATAGGCCAAAGAAAATAAATAGGGAATTATTAGGGACCCTGGCTAGTCAAGAAATATCAGGAAAGAGATGGTGTAAGAATTCGGCATTCATCTTCTCAGGAAAAAAGAAATTTATGAAAGGATGAAGTAGAAGAATTGTCTTAGTAGTGTACAGGTAGCACACTGATTCGCAAATTAAAGAAAAATGTATAGAATCTCTGCAGAAGCAGACTGCACAACTTCAGACTAGATAATTATAAGTAGAAATGCATTGTAGGGCGTTTATAACTTTTTTCAAATGGTAATTATGTGAAATTTAGCCTTATATATATGAAAATTGTATTTAATTAAAAAAGAAAAACTATTTAAACTAATGTTGTTAGAATTTTTTCTAACAACATTTATTTTGAAATTAATAAATGATTTAAAAATGCAGTTTAAGTAAATTAATTATTACTTTAAAATGCGTTTATTTTGACCATATATATCCTATCACATGGCATTGCTATAATTGTTGCAGCATTCATGATGTTTTATGACGCTGCAGTACCGTTTAAATAGAACTGTAACATTTCTGAATTACAAAGAGCCATCCCTTCCAAAAGTTTATTGAACAAGAACACAAGAATGCTATTTCCATGAAGAAAGGCTTGGAAATTTAACTAAAAGAAAAAAAATAAAAGTCACTTATAAATATGTCTATTTGAGTTCTCTCTCTCTCTCTCTCTCCCTCTTTTTTTTTTTTTTTTTTTTTTTTTCTTTTTCGGGGGGGGGGGGAGGGGGGGGAAGCAAATTAATATAAAAGCTTGATTAACAAGAAAAAAAAATAAAAAAAACCATTTATTTCTTAAATTAATTGCACAATACTGATTAATAAAAAAATAAATTGTGAAATGTTTTTTAACACTGATATCCATAAACGTTCCTCAATATTCATTATTTTCTATATATTAACCATTTTCATAGGTCACTACGTTCCAGAATCGTTGAAGAAATTTATGATGGACATTTCACTCCTATTTTATATTCTAAAATACAGAATCGAAGCTATTGTTCCTTGCTGAAATGAAAAAAATGCTTTATAAATCTATGTTGAATACAGTCAGAGAGACGAAATATTTTCAGCCTGATTCTCATACGCCACTTTACCATACTACAATCTATCACTCCTCTCATTTACATCAGTACTTTCATTTTGATATGCTCTTTGCAAAACAAAAGACTAGCTATTATGGGAAACATATTTGGCAGTCATGCCTTGGCGGCATCGCATGGCGCCATCCTTCATCCAGATGCTCCCCTCTCTAGGCGGTGTCCAGACGTGGAGCGATGGCCCGTAACGGAAACCCAGTACTGTTCCATAATTCATAGGCCTTCAAAGCCCCCGCATATGTTGTAACGAAGAGTTCCATCATCGCTGTAAACGAAAAATGGTTAACGGAATCCGCTTCATTTTGTCTTTTTATTATTATTATTAATTTTTTTTTTCTGAAATACGCGTAGTTATTGAAACGTATTTTGTTGTTAATTCTGATTTCATCAAATGAGAAGAAGTGATAATTAAACTAAAATGTAATTGGAAAAAAATAATATGGGATTTAAGCTTGCAATAAAAGATATATGAAAATAGCGAAACGCATTAAAAGTTTTTTAATTCCATGCTAATATTCGATGTGTAAATACACTGGTGGACAAAATTAAGAGATGGAAGGCATTTTCCCAAATATCTCGAGAAATACTGGATAAAAATAAAAGAAAATTGGTATAGATATAACTTATAGTATGACAATAATATGTGCAAAGCAAAAATTAAAGTGCCATTAATTGGCAAGAGTTATTGCTAACAGTCCAATGTGGTCTGAAATTCATGATGAAAGATGGCAATGAAAGTGAGGCTTGTAAGGTGTTTGGTCGCCTCTAGTATGGTGTGTGGTCACCTCTGACAGATAGGCAGCATGCACAACGAGTATGCATGCTGTTAATAAGAGAGTTAAGGATTGCTTGTGGAAGACTCTCCCACTCTTCCATTAGGGCAGTTTTTAACTCCGGAATGGTTCTGGGTGGGGGTTGGCGTCTCGCAATAGCCCTTCCAAGAGCATCCCAAGCATGTTCAATGGGGTTAAGGACAGGATATTTGTCTGGCCAATCCATTGGATGAATATCCTCGCTTTCCAGATACTCGTCAACCAGGTGAGCCTTATGTGGTCGGGCATTGTCGTCCATAAAAACGAATTCAGGGCCAACAGCACCTCCCTGAAAAGACGCACGTAGGATTGCAGGATCTCCTGCCTGTACCTCTGGGCATTCCCGGAACCAGTGTCAAACACATGGAGCGGTGTGCGGGTATCTTGCATGATCCCTGCCCAAACCATCAGTCCTCCACCAGCATAATGGTCCCTGTCTATGATGTTATTGGGATGGTATTGGGTCCCAGGTCCCCACCATATGAATATTCGTCGAGAATCAGGTTGAAGACTGAATCTGGACTCATCTGTGAACAGAACATTAGCCCATTGAAGCTGTGTCCAGTGTTGGTGCTGTCTGCACCATTGTGTACGTTCTTTTTTGTGGAAGGGAGTGAGTAGGATGCAAATGACGGGCATCCTGGCATACAACCCTCATTAGCCGAGCCTCCTGGCAACAGTCTTCCTTGAAACTAAAGTTCCTGTGGCGGCAGCAAGGTCCCTAGTCAGTTGTGTCGCTGTAGACGTCCCTGGCGCTTGGCTGAAAGTAGCAAATACTGGTCTTCCCTAGGTGTTGCTGCTCTCGGTCGACCTTGTCCTGGTCTTCTGGACACTGTCCCACGGTTTTGAAATTGACTCCACAAAGTCGAAACAACGCTTGGAGTTACACCAATTCCCTTGTAACCTGAGCTTGGGACTGCCCTGCCTCAATTCTAACCACAATTCTCCATCTCGAACCATCCTCTAAACGATGATGTTCACTCATTTCACCTAAAAATCAACAAAAGACAATAAGATTATTCAAGAAACACTATACAAATTACTTCTGTGTTGTATAGTAGAGTGAGTTGAGCAGCTAGCTGCAGACATTTATACCTCCTGCTATCTCAGCAACGCCCACAAAAATATGTAACCTCATCTCAGCGACACCAGCGCCATAGTGCCATTATATGACAATCAACTGTCCAGGTTTTATGAGATATTTTCTGAGAATGTGAGAAAATACCTCCCATCTCTTAATTTTGTCCATCAGTGTATTTTGTGTTTATAGCATGTGTAAATATCTGTAACCTGTAATGAAGTTCACTCCACACATTTCAGGTTCACTCAGGCAACTATTCTTAACCATCTAATTTCAATGGTGGAATGAGATCTAAAAATTGCGTAGTCCAGAGAATCCAACTTCACACCAGAAAATTTTAATAATAAATTTCACTTTATTTATACATGGCATGTCTCTTATTAAACAAAGTGAAAATTGCTACTTTAAATTCCTGGAGCGAATATGGAATATCCGGAATAAAAAATTCATTAAACTCAAAATATTTTCCTATAGTAGTATATACGCTACTATAGGAATTAGAGGGTCAATGCACCACTCATGCGTTCTTCAAGTTCTTTGGGTGTTATCAGTAGCGGTCATTCTTAAACAAGATCATCACAATCAGATATGTAACATCATTTATATAACCCACAAATAAAATAAAATAAAATAAAAATAAATAAATAAATAAATAATAAATAAAAACTAGGATAAGATCTGAGGATCATGTGGTGGCCATGTGACTAAATTATGGACCAAGGGTAAATTACGGTTACCTGCATGTCAGATCGGCAAAAAAGAAACTTTTTTTTTATTAGGAGTGTTTTTATATATTTTCATAAACTACTTAATATAGTGTGAATAATGGTTTTGGAAATATTTATATTTTTTAAATATGGTGGTTTATTTATGCCAACCTTGTATAATTGGAAAGCAGAATATGAGTTTTGAGCAGTGATTTAACACCAAGATGCAATAATATGGTACTTGACGTGTGACGTTGAAATATTGATTTGTAATTTAATTAGCTCTGAAGTTTAAGATAAATCACATAAGATTATTTATTTTATCCCACCATATACATTTAAGATAAATCACATAAAAATATTTACTTTATCACGTTATAGAAACAATTACGATAGATTACATGAATCCATTTGTTCAAAGGTATATTGGCATTACGTCATCAAGAAATAAATAAAGAAGTTAGATATGGTGGTACTGAAATCGGTGTCAATGATATATTAAAAGAAATATAATCTATGATCAAGGATTTATGACAATAATTCCAAAAGATACAAAAAAATCTGATTTTTTTAAAAAAATCGCGAAACTTCTGAAAGAAATCCTCTTAATATGGCGTCAGAATGTGTGTAATTACAGCACATAGTGCAAAGTCCGTTTATGCGCTATTAATTGCCAAGAATAACATAGATTTCTTGAAAGTACCATCCTTAAAAACACAAGAAATAGTTTCAGGACATTTGGTCTTTTATTGCTAACTGTTGTCGTGTAAATGGAATGTGCTTATTCTTTTGTATAAGCAATCGGCGAAAGACGATTTCGTCTTTAAAAAAAAAACATTGCTTTTTGCCGAAAACAAATGCTGTCTAAATCCAACAATGAATTTTGAAGCATTAAAGCACACCTCTTGGGTCGAAAATAACCATTTGACGATAATTTAGTAATTCAAATATGACCATATATGCATCAACGATTCTCTACATTTTGATGACCAAATGATGGTGGCATCAACTCCATAAAACACACAAGAAAAATCTAATATATGATTTTAATTTATCCTTGATTGACCACAAAATGAAAGTGGAAACATGTAGTGCGCTGTAAAACATTTGTGAAACGTTACCCTATAAATTTGGTGTAACATTACACTAATAAGTAATGTTACACCAGTAACATATGTTTAAATTACACCATTATATAAGTAAAAAAAAAACTTCATAAAGTTGTTGGCAGCAAGGCTACCACCTATTTTATGGAGTAACGTTACACAAATGTTTTACAGTGTGTTGGCATTGTAAAAATATAAAAAGAATGTTTGAAGAATATTATGCATGGGCATTTGCATATGAAAAAGCATTGTGCGAAATGAACGCCACATTTCCTGAGGGGGAAAAAACAGCAACTTATAGATGGTTTATAAAATGACTTGGCAATATTTTGACGAAATACAAATTAACTAGCTGCCCTTGGCGACCAGTTTGGTGTCCCTTAACTGCATACTAAGCATTAAATCATATTACTTTTATTCATAATTTAGTTTAATTGCTCATTTTTTTTCTAAATTAGAAGATTCTGCCAAAATATTAGGCGCTGATGTCATATACTCACCACATTGGTGCGATTTCAACGAAAAAGGCAAATATATGACTCACATGATAATCCGGAAATTGTTATTTATTCTTTAATAAACTGTTTATTTACTTTTAATTTCTTTTTTAAAATGATATAATTTTATTTGTTCGATAATTATTAATTAAACTTTATTTATTTATTATTATTTCCTTTTTAAAATATTAGAAAAGAGTTAAATATATATATATGTAATTGGTATTGAAAACGATGTTTTCTCCAAATTGACATCAGAAAAAAAATCGTATCAATGTGGTGCGTATATAGTCCAGTCATTTAAGCTTAAATTAGGTAAGAATCTCGGAATTCGAGATACCCAGCTGTAAGTCTGTAAATACTTGTATATTGACACCCTAAAAGTCGTCTCAAAACCTACATATGGTAGGGTGTACGCAACTATTAAATTCCAAGGTCAAAGGTCACAAAAATCGGTTTTTTTGCGCTTTTTTGTAAATATCTCATTTTCTATCGATTTTTTGCTATTTGTATTTATTATCAATATTGTAGAATAAAAAATTCTCTACAAATTTTGTTTGAAAACATTTTTCATACGTCGAACCATTTTCGAGATAAAGGGTGGAGAGCGCGCGGTCACAGCATCACTTCAGGTCAAACGGTGCCTCCGGTCGAAAACGCGTCATTTATAGTTGATGAACTATAGATAAATCAATGATTATAAATATTTATCAATTTTTATTTACTATTATATTATATTTTATCTTTTTCTTTATGCATTGTATAGTAGATATAGTATAGTATAGTAGTAGACATTGTATAGTAGTATAGATGAAACAATGGTTGTACCAGTTACTCAAGAAAAATTCTTATCAAATTGAAATAACAAAGATATGCTCATTAATACCTTAGCTGAAAAATTACAAGCTGCAAATATTACTACTAAACAAGCCAGAGATCATGCGGATGTTCTTATTGTTGAAACTGCAATTGAAGAATTAAAGTCTGAAAAAACTGCAGTTATAATAGGACAAGGTATTGATTTACTTGTCATTTTAATTGGGCGTACACTGTCTTACGAACAAGAAATTTTCTTTAAAAAAGTTGGAAAAGGAAATGTAAAAACGGAGATATACTCGACTAAAAGTTTTGATAATTATCCTCATTCCAAAACACATATTTTATTTCTGCATGCATTAAGTGGCTGTGACACAACTTCTGAGCTTTTTAAAAAGGGAAAAAAATCATTTTTAAAAGTTTTTGAGAAACTGACGAATTTGGATGAACTAGCTGCAGCATTTGAGGAAGAAAATAGTTCGGCCCAGAGATTATTAGAGAGTGGAACTCAAATCTTATTGGCAGTCTATAATGCTCCGAAATCTGTGAAAAGTCTCGATCATCTTCGTTATATGCATTACGTCAAGTCTACAAAACTTAATAAACCTATGCAGCTTTCAATTCTTCCACCACAAGTGCAGCTTCTCATCAACATTTCAAACGTGTATATTATCAAGTTCAAACTTGGTTAGGGCATGATTTGGAACCCCAGGTATGGGGGTTGGGCAATACAAAACGATTTTCTGGAGCCTATCATGACAATTTTACCACCTGCTCCAGAAGGTTTGCTAAATACAATTTTCTGCAACTGAGAGTGGTTGTGGTTCGCGATGCGGATGCAGGAAAGTGGGCTTCCAATGCTCTTTAGCTTGTGGCCAATGTAATGGGCCAGCTTGTCTCAATGCAGAACCATATCAGAGCGACATTAACGAAGATGAAACCTTTGACCCCGAAATCATGGAACAACTTGAGACAAATGTCGTTGAAGACGATAATGAAGACCATGTTTGAAATCTACCAGCAGCCGAAAGACGACGATGAAGAGGAAGAAGATGATTAAAAACATAAATTATAGTTTTTGTACCCTTTATTCCATTTTTTTACTTTTAATAAAAATAAATGTATTGAATAGTATTTTTTAATAAAACGATTAATTCATAATTTATTTGTTTTTTCATCATGTAAGAAGTTATTAATATTATATTAATTAGGTTAAAATTCAAATATAATTCCTATATTTTCATTAACAATTCTGCAATTACATGGACAGCTAAGTGTTGTTAAATAAATTAATACTGAATAAAAAGTGGATAGGTTAGGAAAAAAATTATATATGGCGCGTTTTCGACCGGAGGCACCGTTTGACCTGAAGTGATGCTGTGACCGCGCGCTCTCCGCCCTCTATCTCGAAAACGGTTCGACGTATAAAAAATGTTTTTAAACAAAATTTGTAGAGAATTTTGTATTCTACAATATTGATAATAAATACAAATAGCAAAAAACCTATAGGAAATGAGATATTTACAAAAAAAGCGCAAAAAACCGATTTTTGTGACCTTTGACCTTGGAATTTAATAGTTGCGTACACTCTACCATATGTAGGTTTTGAGACAACTTTTAGGGTGTCAATATACAAATATTTACAGACTTACAGCTTGGTATCTCGAATTCCGAGGTGAACTTACTATAATGACTGGACTAATATGACATCTGTGCCAATAAATCAAGCACTCGGTATTTTTATGCTAATTTGGCGCATCGTTAAATATTGTACCTATGGCATTATTTTATATTTCATTAACTTCATTTAAAATATATTTGATTATATAATCTTTTCACTCATTTCATTTATAATAATATAACCTTAATTTGAAACTGAAACTTTTAAAATTCATGATTTATTTTTTAAGCCAATAAAATAAAAAACCAAAACCAAAAATAATGATATTTTGATGCTCCATAATTGCGGCGAAAAAATAAAATGTAAATAAATCCAATTTACCACGCTCTAGATCCATTTCATTTTGGCGTTGCCATTAAACAATTAACAAATAACCGCGATTTTTGTGCCACATACGTTAGCGTAATACATATATAGATTTTTTCACCGCTTTGTAACAATGGATTAAACATGGACCAGTTACTATATACATCTGAGTCCAATAGGCAATCACCTGAGTGGTGAACTGCCACAATTGCCAGACAAAATCCTCCCAAAATAACCAAAGACGCAAGGATCAGCGGCAAAGTTCTTAGCCTATTTTTTTTTTTTTTGGGGGGGGGGGGGATACACATGTGGCATTGTCTTCTATTTTAGGAAAAGGAAAAACAATCACAAGAGATCATTATACAGTATTAGTAAGTCAAAACGTCTTTTATGTCAAAGAAAATAGTTCTTTTCACTAAGACAATTCACTGGCTTACAGCAATGGCATAATTGCCTGAATTAAACTACGAATTTCTGCAACACCTGTCGTATGCTCCAGATCTGTTCCTCAGCGACTATTATTGATTTCCTAACTTCAAGAAGAGGCTCCAGCAGAAGAGATTTGCGTCATGTGAGAATGTCGCAACCAAAACTGATATATATTTTGGAACCCTTTAGAAATCGTTCTATGTGAAAAATTTCCAAATGTTACATGATCAGTCTTGAAGAAAGCACAATGAAAAATAAAATCCATTTTTGAAAGAAAAGAAAAATATTGCTAGTCTCCGGACTTTATTCCATGCAGTATTAAAGGTGATTCCTCTGTCTCGAAAATTCTGGGAGTATTTTTTCTAAAAATAACCATTTAAGGAAATTTTGACGTCAAAGTATAGCTATAATTAAAAAAAGAACTGATATATTATTTTTTACAAAGCTAGGGTGTATTGGAATTTGAGGGAAATAGTAGACATTAGAGCCTTTTCAATTACTTAAAAGGCAATGAATTAAAAATCAACAAATGTATTGTGACGAATTATAAAAATTTGAAGACGAAATAGGCCGAATTTTAATAATAATAAAAAATAAATAAATAAAAAAAATTCTTCAAAGTTGCAAAAAGAGACGACTAATACACTACCTGGCCATTGATGAACGTCCACTTGCGATTTTAGACATTTTGTTAAATATCTAGAAAAATACATGAGAAATTATCCCGAAACTCTTAGTGTATAAATATAATAGTACAAGTAATACATTTCCGTGAAGATTTTTTCCCGAAACTCCATACGGGACCGTCAACAAATTAGAAGCGAATGAATATCTTTTGAATAACCCTGTCAAAACTAATGTAGCAAAAGCGCTCAAACTCTAGATTATGATTAAGTGCTATATTTTAATAAACTGTGTTCATTTTTATGCAAATAGCATGCAGACTCGCAGAAAAATTAATGTTTTTATAAAAATGCCCCTAAATTTTGTCAAATTTTTTGCCTATAATTTTCAGAATTCTTAATATAAAGTAGCATTCTTTCCTGAAAATATGACATATAATATTGCACACAATATACTGTAATCAGAATTTAAAAATAATAAAAATTGTATGAAAAATGAGTAGGTTTACTAAATAATTTTTCACTGTGCATGCGTCAACGATATCAAAATTTTGTTTGCATATTATGTTAGCTAAATATATAGAGCAACTTTTGTGAAAGTCGCAGAATCAAAGCTTGAGAATTCTGAAAATAATAGTCAATTGAATAAGTTGAAAATCTGTTATTCACAAAATGAAGCAAAAACAAGAGGGATTGTATCCATATATTCATTGATTAGAGTCAATATAGAATACATAATTTGAGACGTACTACTACATTTAAATAAAATCCCTCTTTTTTTTGGGAATAACTAATTTTGTACTTATTCTTCAGACGATTACTTTCAGAATTTTTAAGTTATGATTTTCACAAAAGTTGCTCCATACATTTAGCTAACATAATATGTAAATGAAATTTTGATATCTTTGACGCATGCGCAGTGAAAAATTATTTAGTAAACCTACTCATTTTTCATACAATTTTTATTATTTTTTTATTCTGATTGCAGGGTATTGTGTGCAATATTACTTGTCATATTTTCAGAAAAGAATGCTACTTTATACTAAGAACTCTGAAAATTATAAGCGAAAAACTTGGCAAAATTTGGGGCCATTTTTATAAAAACCTTAATTTCTCTGCGAGTATGCATGCTATTTGCATTAAAATGTACACAGTTTATTACAATATAGCACCTAATCATAATCTAGAGTTTGAGCGCTTTTGCTACATTAGTTTTGACAGGGTTATTCAAAAGATATTCATTCTTTTTTAATTTGTTGACAGCCCCCATGGAGTTTCGGGAAAAAAAATCTTCACGGAAATGTATGACTTGTACTATTATATTTATACATTAAGAGTTTCGGGTTAATTACTCATGTATTTTTCTAGATATTTAACAAAATGTCTAAAGTTCAAGTGGACGTTCATCAATGGCCAGGTAGTGTATGTTCTTAAAGTGATGCATAAAATCAGGACGGCGAATTTTGTTTTCAATTTTTAAAAAGTATTTAGAAAAAAAAAAAAAAAAAAAAAAAAAAAAAAAAAAAAAACCGACAGGAGAGACTGATATATCGATGATTAAGAAAAGGCTTTTCTAGCCACTTTCGGTGTGTTTATTAAAATTTTAGTGTTTGAAAATATCATTTTGCCGCTGTAATTTGCTAAATTACAACGGTAATTGTTTAGTCGTTGTAATTTGCTAAATTATATTTTTTTAAATGGTAATTTTATTTTTGCATGTAAATTTTGCAAACATACATAGATGGGTTGATCTTCAGAGTGATTCTCTAAGATAGTCTTGATTGGATTGAAAGTTAATCTTTAGGCACATCCATGCTTTTGTAGTGTATGTAGATAAATTAAAATATGCTACATTTCATAATTTTTTAACGCATATTCAACGTGATACTTAATGCGGTGACTGATAAAAATGTTGATTTTTTTAAATAGATTTATTATGAAAAGGATAGCTAAATAGATTATAAGTATTAATATGCAATTTTCGAATCTTTTTTGTAACTTTCTTAATAAATTAAACTCAACTAATTTTTAGTTGTCAGACACTTTTTTAGTTTCTGCCATTTTTAATTAAAAGAAACTAACTTATGGACTGCAGGGGTATTTAATGAAATTACAGTTTTTGTTTTACCCATTACACATATTTCATAAATATAAAGATTTAAAATCGCTTTTTTTTAATTAAATGCAGAAAAAATGTGCATTGTAAGTAAGAAATTGCATCAGTTTTTATTTACATTATTTTATTTTTGATGTGATTACTTTACTTCGTTGAATAAAGTGAATTCAATTATTGTGTACAATTACGTTTTTGCATAAAATCAATTCCCATTGTGTTCAATTTCCTCATTTCATAAAATAAATCCGAATCCCAATTCATATACGACAATCTCCCACTATTTTTCTATAAAATCTGTATTAACTCTGGGTTAAACAAATTTCAAACCACACTGTAAAAAAAAAAGGGTCGATCTACTAAAAAAACTTTAGTGATCCTTGTAATTACTAAAAAATTTTTAGTAATCTTAGTTACTAGAAAATATGTAAGAATTGCTAGAAAAAAGTTAGCAACGAATATAGTTAATAGTTTTACATTTTTAAAAGCTATTACTAAAACTCATTTGGTGTGGCCTTGATAGAATAGTGGTTATAGTAACGGACTCCAGGCTAAAAGGTCTCGGGTTCTATACTGACCGCCGCCAAATACGCCCCGAATGTATGTAGTGTAAGTACTCGTTAATAAAGGGATTATGAAAATCCTGTCGGAGCAAATAACAAATTTTGGTGCTGCCATCTATTGCGGTTTTGCCGAAAATCTTCCGCTTCAGAAGTCTGGATGCAACTCGAAGGAAGTCCTGCCCTTCGGGCGCACGTAATGGTTATTAAAAATATTTTTGGAGCTATTACTAAAATTTGCTTGGTGGCTCATACTAAAAATTTTTTAGTTAGTTATACAAAAAATTCTTTTGTTCAGTTTACAAAAGAAATGCTTGTTTCATTTGCAAAAAAAAAAGTTTGTAATGGTTACTAAAAAATTCCGTGGAATACAAATTTACTAAAAAAATTTTAGTAACCTCTTGAATTTTTTTTTTTTTTTTACAGTGCATATTATTTTTTATTTATGTTCAAATATGATCAAATATGTTCCACTAGAAACATTAAATTAAATAAATAATGATATATCGAAACATTTTTCTGGTTTGAAACCAGATCATTGCATGACACTAACACATATTTTTAGGGAGAAAATAGTTGGATGTTGATAATACAATTGGAAGAATGGTAATGCAGTTAGAACTACTAAAATAAATTTAAGTAAAGACAGATACACTGAAAAAAAAATACTGTTGATCACCACTTACAATTTTCGTATTTTAGTCTCCCCCCCCCCCCAAAAAAAAAAAAAATTACTTTGTAAATAAGTCGAAAAATATTGTGAACATGGATTTGAGAGCATCTTTGATGGATAGTACTGTAGTTCTTTTTTTTTCTAAGGATGTGGGATATATTACTAACTTAACGTAGCTAAAATGAATAAATAAAAATAAACATAGGGAAATTATACTAAAAAATACGGAAATTCTGCTTTGTAGTGTAAAAATGTTTAAAAAAATTCCAAAGCCTTATTAGAAAAGACATATTAATTAGACTGAACACTTATATCTGGAAAAGATGCAGTTCTTAAATCCCTATTCGTTATTTAAGAAACATTCACTAATTCATTTCATCAATGAAAAAAGAAAACTCAGTAAAAACACGGAGATTGTACTGTAAATTAAAGTTTTTGGGTACAGGTAATACCTTTTTAACAACTAAAAATAATTTTACTAAAACTATGCTGAGTTATTAAATTTTGTCGCAAATTTAACCCGAAGTTTATCTATGTATGTGTAACAATTTAAATGTAATTCGCAAATACTCAATTTTTAAAAGAATGCATATCAATATATACATCTCTTTTGCATAGTCTCTTATTTCATACATAAACTTGTATTGAGTTGCTTTATTTAATACAGATAACCTTTATAACACTCTATGTGTCACAGTGATTAAAGGTTGAATATTGGTTGCCTTTTACTGTCCTGGAGGCAAACATCCCATGTAATTGAAGTGTTCGAAACCGTAATATGCTTACGAAAATGCTAACAGCTTCAGGCGATGGCTACCATCTTGGTTATGGGCATAAACAATCCGCTAACTGCAAAATTTGTTTAGGCGGAAAGACTGAGGTAAATTGCAGTAAATGATGTAAATGGCATTTGAATGATAATATATTTTGAAATAACTTTTGATCATCAATACTGTAGTTTGAAAATTTCTTTATCGTGTGTGAATTCACTATGAATTTAACTGCAGATGCTATAAGTGAGTTATATGTATATGCATTGAGCCGTAAAATGCAAATGTGTAGCATGGAAATAATTGAAAAATTTGCACAATAAATGAATAATGAATTTCCTGCATTCATTTATCCATAATAGTGAAAGTTAAACATGATTAGAACTGAGTGGACTTTCATTAACTCTTGATTACAGTAAGTTACGTTGCATACGTGATTGAAAACCTGTAGGTTTTGTACTGTCTGTTAGTCTAAACACCACTATTTCCGTATAGCGGTATTTGAATATTTCTAATATTTCCGTATAGCGGTATTTGACTATTTCTAAGATAAAGTTTGCAATTAAATAATACAAATAATTAGGATGAGTGAAGCGAATCCTCTAGTAGGCTGCACAAATTACATTTTGTCGTACACTTTACAAAAAAACTGTGTAATATTTTTACTTGAAATTAAACACAAAAATAAATTAAGATTTGCAGATTTGCACAATGTATTTTTTCTACCGAATAACCTTAACAAATTTATTATTTTAATTAATTTATTTTACATGTTTTTCCATTACGGACGCATTTTTGCAAATAAAAAATGAAACACGTACATTTTCAGAAGAACAAATAAATCATAGAGTCAGTAAATATAGATAGAATCATGATTAAATAAATAAATAAAATAGATTTTCATTATTCTGCCAAAATATCTCAAAAGCTGCCATCAGATTTTCAAGCTATGATAATTCTTTTTAACCATATAATAGTTTCACGATTTCTTTTATGAAATTTTTAAAATACTTTTTTTAAGAAAGTTATATCATATTTTTAATGAATAGAAATTTGTGAAAATTCAATTTTTTACATTCAATTATAAAAGTATTTTTCAGTGTTAAAAATTCAAATGCGCAATTTTTTCTTATTTTGAGAAATCATTTTTGCAGATGATATTTACGAATTTTAAAGAATTATATAATGACTTTTTTTTTGTGAAGGGGCAATAAAAGGTGTGACATAACAAACTCAAATTTTGCAAGTATGTCACAAAACACGAAAATAAAGTAGTTAAACTGCCATACTAACAATAATTCACCGTACCAGTTTAAGATACGAAGACTCCTTATGCGATACGTTTTATAAGGGACTAGTTTTATACCGCCATGTTACCAACAAAAGTAGAGCACTGCCCAGCGGGCTTTACTATCTCTTCATCTCAAGCACACCATTCGGTGACATGATCATTACGACAGCAAAACCCAATCTTAAGGACTAGACCGTCTGATTCGGGGATCACCTATCTGAGTCACGCAGGAGCGTTGGATCCTCGGCCATAACTCCATTTTTCCAGAGCCAAAAATTTCAGAACATTTTTGAAAAAAGGGGTAAATATATTATTTGTTCGAAGAACACAAAAAAGTGAAAGGTTATTCTAATTAAATTCAAATAGCTAAGTATGTAAGTTTGAAATTATTTTTCAGTTCTGTTTGTGCCTCAATAATATTTATCTTTTGTATTAAAAAATAAGCTTTATTAAATTAAACCATAAGTTGTTCATTTTAGCATTAAGTTGACAACCTATGTAATTTCTGTCAAAAACTGAATTCAGTTTACTTAAAGAAAGATATTAAATTACACCATTCAAATGTGTACATAGCTTAATGTTGATATCTGTTAAATACAGACAAAAAAATGGCCCACTTTGGAAGCCTTTACTAAGGGGTTCACAATATGTGTGACTACCGGTTTTGGAACTAGTTATTTAAAAAGCATTTTAGAGAATGCCATGTATACGTCACTGAAATAATTGAGCATTTTGGAAAATATGCTACATATGGTTGTCTCTAAAAATGAATGACATGTTTTATTTTGATTTCACAAGATGTCAAAAAAAAAAAAAAAAAAAAAAAAAAAAAAAACGTTTTTTAAGTAAATATTTACAACATTTTTATCAGTGTCAAATGTCGCCTTGATAAAGTTTTGATTTATGCGTATTTTGCTCGTACTTTTTGAAATTAATAATCATAAAAAAATTCTTCAATGTATTAAAAATGATTTGAGATTCTTTCAGTCTAAAATTTAGAGATGAAAAATTTTAAATTGAAATTTTTTAAAGGGGCCATTTGATGCCGTTAGAAATAACGTTAAAGGAAAATGAAATTAAAAATATAGTTTAGGGGCTGCGCATATGTAACGTTACCATTTTAGGAGGGAAGGAGGGGGGGGGGTCTGGCACATGATATCGTAAGATATCTCTAGGGGATGGGGAGGGGGCTGATATCGATATCATTTTTGATGCAATCAAAATTTTGTCAAATTGTATGATATTTAGTTCAAAATAATATGTTATCTTATTTCAATCTGTTATCTATTTTTATGAAAATAAAAAATTACTATTAAAATCACTAAAATATTATAAAATTATTTAATTCTAAAATAAAAGATACCCCAATGTTTGACATCTCTACTCTTTTTTCATTTGTGTATGCATTTATAATCACGATTCGAAAAAAGCACATGTGAAATATATTTGAAATGAAGCTTTGTATTTACAAATAAAGAAAAGAAAAAGAATGCTGTCCACTTGTTATGTTGATGAGAATTTCGATATGCACCCCATACCTCCCACGTTCGGGGAAAGTGAAACAAGACTTTATTACTATTGAAGTCATTATGTAACAAAAAACTATTATAAAATATTTTAAATAGTATATATTTCTTTTAAGTGCTATTTGAATAAAGAGGCATTTTATTGACTTTTCTTCATTTAAAGTATGTGAAAAATAAATATAACCAGTTTTCTATATCGCTTCAAACGAAAAACATAAATTCTAATTCTAAAAAAAAAAAAAAAAAAAAAAAAAAAAAAATATATATATATATATATATATATATATATATATATTGATAATGATATTATTATCGGGGGAGAGAGGGGGTCCAAAATTACCATAAAAGTGATAACGTTATATTTTCGTAGCCTCTTACTACCTAAAAGAAAGAATCGGCTAAATTCAACTTAGCATCATCACTTTAAGGGACACCTGAAAAG
The DNA here is from genome assembly GCA_964019185.1 of Maratus speculifer. NCBI lineage: Eukaryota > Metazoa > Arthropoda > Arachnida > Araneae > Salticidae > Maratus > Maratus speculifer. Next base: position 119,936,102 of record OZ025291.1, read on the forward strand.
GAAATTAAAGAAGCTGGTTTTTGCATTTCAGATAATGAAATGCAAAAACCTATGGTGGAAGTCTATGGTGAAAATTAAAATACACATTTTTGTGAAAATTTTCGTTGAAACAGGCAGTCATGTTGATACAGAGGCCTAAAATACAATTGAGGGGCATTTATTCACCCATAATTCAAATAAAGATATCAGTGCGTTTATCCCTATTGCTGAAAATTGTGAGGATGGCTCTAAAAAAGAAAAAGAAATTAAATTTACGAGATAAAGAACTTAACAGATGCTTTAAGATAGATAAAACTGTTGAATTTTTTTTTTTTTTTTTTTTCGTAATACTGTTCATAATGAAAGAGTAAAAATTGTAAGTATGGTAAATGAACACTTGAGAGGTTTGCAGTGAAAAATTGAAATCTGAAAAATAATCACTTTTGATAGACTAGTACTTCAAGTAAGATTGCTTTAACTATTATTAATACTTATGTAAAAAATATAAATCAATAATTCTGCAAGTTATTTAATGTACTAATTGATTTAAAATTTTAATTAATTAATTCTCTTTTTCTTTTGTCTCTGATTAACGCAATTAATATCCCTTGGGCAGATTTAAACTTCACCTTTAATGTTTTGTTATTTATGTCTTTTTTCTAAACGATTAATTTTTTTTAAAGTAAAAACTCCAAATAAGGGACGCCTCTATTTAAGGGACAAAAATTCTGGTCCCATGGGTGTCCCATATTTGAAGGTTTCACTGTAATTTCATGTAATCAAACAAAAGGAAATAAATGAATTTTCAGATGAATCTACCGAAAATCTCAGCATGATAGCCATGGTAAACACAATTTTATATTTGAGCCTTTTATTTTGAAGGTTAGGGAAATCCGTTTTACATTATTGTTATTTAATTAATAATTTGCGTATAAATGCGTTTTAAATTATTCCTAAGTAGTAAAAATAATTATTTTACAGTTTTTATGGTTTTATTTTGTATAAAATTAATATGCATTAATGACTATCCGTGTTAGCTGAAAAATCATGTTTTTGGTATGCGATAAGGCAGTTGAGTATCTTTCGAAAGCAACAATTCGTTGGAAGATGTTCATTTTCTTTGAATGAAATTTATATTTATGATGACTTTTTTTTTCAATTTACATATTTATTTCATTTCAAAATTTCATAGTTCTTTTAAAAAGAGATACACTTAAACAAAAAATAAGTTTAATTATACCAGAAAGAAATTGAAAAATAAAATAAACAAAACAATGAGTAATAAGTATTTTACTTACGTATAAATAAATTTCTAAATTTAACCAGCGATATTTTTTCATGATGAAATTCCGATTGATGCTTGTTAATATTATGCAACATTTAAAAAATTTCTATTCGAAGTGAACTCGCCTCACTTTCCAAACCAATCTATTTTAAATATTGTTGACCAAATAAATAACTAGTAACAAATGTATGCGTACTGGTATTAAAAGATCTTTACTGATAATCGATTAAAAACATAAATTTTACATTAATCTGTATTAAGATTCGGCTTTAACTCATTTTTTTCTCGCAAAATGGACTTTTTACACTTTTAAAATTAACAACTCGTTTTTAGATTAAAAAGGGACTTAATAAAATCTAACAAAAGGATAGAATAGATGCTTATCCATCATTTATTATATTAAATAGAATTTAAGCATTATTTGTTCAGTTTTTTTCTTTCCATACTAAAAAAAATCCATAATCGAACTTTTTTCTATTTAAGGTTTTCAACGTATTTTCACATTTTAGGAATCAGAGATAAAAAAAAAAAAAAAAAAAAAAAAAAAAAAAAAAAAAAAAAAACATTTTCGCAAAATCTCTGTCTGCATGTCTGTGTGTCATCTGTATGAAAAAAATCACTGAATCACTGTATGAAGCTGTGTATAGAATTGAACCATATTTCATATAAGTTTTTAGCTATGGTCAGCAAATCCTGTTAGAAATAAGGGATATTTCGTCGAAAGGGAACGCTTTGATAGCGATTTTTGTGCCACTTTCTTTATTGTATATCGGTGAGCCTACGTAGTTATGCATAAAATTTAACCAATCTTTTAATTTTGACTACAAACATTGGGTCCCATTTGAAAATGGAGATTATATCCCGAACGCTGTGAACATAAGGTTTTTGCACGATTTTCTACAATCTAAGTGAATAATTTGTGAATATTTTTCGATGAAATTTTATATTTAAATGCAATGTAATAGACCAAGATTTGTATAAAACTTTGGAAAAAATCGGGGTGGAAATGTTGCTTTAATAAGGAATTAAGATTCGATTTGAGAGGTGGGAAAGGTAGCGATTTTAAAAAAATCATGTTTAATCTCTTAACTGCCAATCTAGATTTAATTTGCATATTCGTAATAAGATTTTTTTTTATTCTTTTGTGTATACTATTCATAATAAGACTTTATTACGAATTTTTTTTCTCCCCATCCCATTCCCTACAGCTAAAAAAGAATGTTGAAAAAAATTCGTAGTGTAGTCAAAATATAAACAACAGTTGTTTATAAACAACTCATTGTTTTTACCAATTGTAAGATGTAAAATTTTAAAAATCACACTTTTTAAAGCATTATCATTTATGAATTAAAAGTTTTGGCATTGGTACATCTGACTAGTTTATCATGGAGACCATGTAGGTTTTACATAATTTAATGCACTCATAAAGGGAATATTCCTGCATTTTATGCAAAAGAAAGAAGATGATGTCATTTAAGATAAATTATGCATAATAATAATATCTTCCGAACATTTCACCTATTACTTTAAAAACATCGAATACACATGAATTAAGATATTTTGCTTAGATAAAATTTCATAAATTTATCCCTTTTTTCCGTTAAATTACATCTTTTCTTGTTACGTCCGAGTTTTCTGCATTAGAATTTTAAGTTAAATCCACTATTTCATTTACATCTCACAATTAAAAAGTTCGAACATAACATTTATTCTACTGTATTATAAAATATCTTTGATCTGATCTTAAAAAAAACTTTTTAAAAATAATAATAGTGAATAAAGACATGCTCGAGCGGAAAGAAATCATATTGTATTGCCTTATTTTTATATATTTCTAAAAAAAGTAATGATTTCTTCTCATTATTATTATTTCTTTTTCTGCATTTTTGGTATTAATTAAAACATACTTACACTTTGTTTTCTTTTTTTGTAAATCCTATTTTGTAAAATTACTATTTTTCAAACACATAATAAATAATCCCAAATTACATTAAAAAAAAATTAAATATTTAAACAAAACCTGTATAATACATTTGAATGAAACTATGGAAAAACTATAATTGAATATTTCATGAGATATACACAATAATAGATGATCGGATAACACATAAAATAAAAGCGTGCATTTTTTTTCTTTGAATTAATATTAATTATAGCAATTATTATATTCATATGTTTAATTTCTTTAATAAAAAATTGTACAAGAAAAACAAGTTCTAGCAGAAAAAAACTATAATTTTTACAGTTATATTGGCACGATATTGTTTAAAATACAAAGAAAGAAAAAAATTTAATTAAAGCAGAGTAGGAAATAGATGCAAAAAGCATATTGCAGACTTTTCAAAATCATTCGCTTCGTTATCTTTGTTAAAAAAGATCTTTAGATAGAAATAAGCATCTAATTAAGTTATGTTTAAAAGTTAGAGAAGCTGAAATTAAGACTTATATAAATAAATTACTTTTTTAAAAATATGCTTGGATTTTTTATTAAAACACATAAAATGTATAAGCGGTTTAAAACGTTTTTGTTTCTTCAAAAACAGAAAAACCTTTGAATAAAATAGCCTTTTAAAAATGACTAGTTTATATGTATTTTTTTCTCAATTCTCTGAACAATTTAGGTGATCCCAACTAAAACAACTCTTGTTCAAAATTCTTAAATTTCAGAACGAAAAGAAAACTCTATATGCATGTAGTAATAGAATGGAACAACTAAAATTTTCTCATCTCATAATGAGAATATTTATCTATTAAGAATTTATTTGTTAAAAATACCAAACCTTGCTCATTGGTACACAAAAACAAGAATTTTAATAAGAACTTGTACAATTAAAATAAAATAAAACATAAAATCTACGCTTCGAACCGTCGAAATATTATCTCTTACTCAGGTAGCTAACTTTTAGTCATTTCACCTTCATATTTTTCTTAAGACGACCGCAGAAGACGGCTCAAAACATTGATTTTTTATTTTATTTTATTTTAATTGTACAAGTTCTTATTAAAATTCTTGTTTTTGTGCACCAATGAGCAAGGTTTCGTATTTTTAACAAAAAGATTCTTAGTAATATTTTACTGTGCAATTGTCCAGTATACGTTTATGAGAAAATTATATATTTATGATACTTATTTTAGTTAAAACAATGATGGATGTTGAAGGTGGACAAATTCCCAAATAATTAAATAATTAAATGTCACCAATTAAATTAAAATCCAACAAAAATCAATGTTTGAATAATATTGTTCTGTTATAAATTATATGGATCCACCTTAAATGAAGATGAGTATTTTTAAAATATATGTATAAGCTCGATGAATATTTTAACTATTTGTATTCGTTCTAAAAGATCTCACCTGCAAAAATGATTATACAATATTCTTCTATTTTTATTCATATAAATAGTTTAAACTCGGCTTTATTTTTCGTATAAATGGTGTTACAACGTAAAACAAAAATAATTATAAGGTTACATGGAGCAACTAGGCCGTGATTTTACAATTTAACTCTGGAGATACTGGCGATTCAGCTTCCAAAACCTAATGTTTACTTGAATTAAAGGCGGAACCTTTGTAAATGTGTTCTGTAAGATTCATTCTAGCAAATAGAAATTTTCAAAATTACGTTTCAATTTTTTTTAAATTTATATAAAGGCAGCTGAACCAAACAGATCTATGTTCCTTACGCATCCTTTTTTTTTTTTTTTTTTTTTTTTTTTTTTTTTTTTTTTTTTTTTTTTTTTAAATAAGGATTAGGCCTTGTTTGAAAAAGTGTGGATAATTTGAAGAAAATTAAACCATGCAGATCATGTAAATTATGTATAAACTAAAGACCGTTGTAAGAGAAATCTTTGCCGTTAAATTAAAATAAAATATGCGTTATTTTATATTCTTATAAACTTTCTCCATATATATGTTAAAATAAATAGAGTTTTAGGCTTTTATTTACGATGATTAAAATATTGAATTCTCAAAATTATAAAAGTATGTTTTTAATTTAATTTAAATTATATAAAATACTTTTCTTTAGATATTTATAAAATTTATCATTAATTTGTTAATGAATTAGTAAAAATAATTTAAATAGCAACTTGGTGAAAATTTTCAATATCCAAAAATTATTAAAAAATCTAATGCCTCTTTTTAATCGCATCAACATACAAATTTATATTTTGGAATTTTAAAAAAATTTTAAACTATCCAGATAATTCAAGATTGCTTTCTGGATCTTTAAAATGATTTGTGATACTACTAAGAAACGAAATTACAAAAACATATAAAGATGATGTAATAAGTGAAAATCTGTAGTATTATTTAGATCTTAATTTATTTTGACGATATAAGTTGTACAGTCGTAGAAAACTAATTAGAGTAATCCCACACTACTAACTCCTCAATATATTATCGTAGAAGATTTCTGGCACAGGACAATTGGAAATAAAGTCCATTTTTAAATGATACATATAAAATTTGCTTAGGAGGCCATCTACATATTAAAAAGCTCTCAAACTTCATCTTTTCAATAGCAATACCCAATTTTAAGAAAAATTTCAAATTTCCGATTAGAACTATACTTAGACACTAAATTCCAAGTCATTTGAAATTTTTAAATTATAAACATTCAAAATTTTCATACTTACTTTTTCATACATTTATTAATATCTCTTGAATTTATACTCTTAATGTGCTATTTTTTTAGGTGGCATTAATAATAAAATACCTAAATAATAAATACCATAAATTTGCAATTTTTATAATTTTATTATATGAATTACGAAAATAATATTTAAAAAATTATGAAATGCAATCTATACTACAATTTTATGGATTTAGATTTATTAAGTCCTGCTTTATGGAAATCCAAAATTTCAATTTTTTTCCCCCAAGCAGTTTTTAAATTATGCTTTAAAAATGGTAAAATGGTACTTTAAGTGTCCGTCTACGATAGAAGCAATTAGATATTTTGAAACTTCGTATACTATTCTGTAATCTAGCAGTCTTCAATGACTGTTTGACTTAGCGTTTAAGATGCCTTGATCAAGAAGGGAACTCTCTCGGTTAACAATCGAGTAGTGAATTTCAATTCGGATACAGCTTCTAAAATATGCTTGTTTTAAAATAACTGATTTCTAGGGAACTTATCGTACGAATTGCACGAAAAAATGTTTTTAGGCTAATTAAATGGTGTTGAGTTCATCTATTCTACCAGAATTGGGTACTACTATTGAAAAAAAAAAAAAAAAAAAAAAAAAAAAAAAAAAAAAAAAAGTTTGGGTTCGTTTGAATATGTAGATGGGCCCCTGAGCAAATTTTATACAGGATGAGTCATAAATATCGAAACAGTAGGCTATCTCCTTAAATATTGCCTCTAGACCCATACTTCCAGCTGCAAAAATTCATTAAAAAAGGTGAAATTTCTGATAAGATAAGTTGCAACTCCATGGCGGGTCTATTTGAAAAAATACGAAAAGTAAATTTTTATACGGCCCAAGTAGAGCAAAATTCCCAATTAGGAAATTATTCCTTATCCATTCCTAAACTGAACAAAAACAATTTCCTCTCCGTATCTGAAAACCTGACAGAGATATTAAAATCCAAAATTATCCAAAATTCGTGATTTACATCACTTTACCATGCCTGTAAACGAAGGATTTTCGACTCATTCTCAAAGCAAATGAGGGATCGTTCACAAATTGTCCGTAGTAAACGTCGATTTAAGAACGTGCCTCTTATTTGGACAAAATAAAGCAGCGTATTTGATATAAATCAAAACTTGTTTTCAAAATATGTTGATCGTTAGCACTGGATGTCTGCAAGGATCGAAATATCTAGGTCCAGTCCCAAACCGACCCATAGGGGTAAAAATTCTGCCCGGCATGGAAAAATGTTAAAATCATAATCGGGACTAGCCTGGAAAAAAAGTTTAAATCATAGCCCGGCTCAGCCGTGAATTTCTACATAGTTCTTTACTTCAGTGTAGTTAAAAATTGTTTCGCGGGGTGGAGTCCTGACCAAAAATACTTATTGTCCGTATTATAGCTTTTCGTTTTTTATATTTATACTTTTTATTATTAAGGGGGCTCAGGGGTTGAAAACTTTTCAAAAAAATCGATTTTTTTGTGACCTAGTTTGATTACTCAATTAATTCTTAACTCAATGCAAAAAACCGCATAAAAATATTAGAATTTTTAACGGAGTTATAAGCATTTATGTATCAATACTTTCATAGCCGCATCCATATAATTTCAACTTTAAGTCGTGTTTTCTCAAAACTTGATTTTTGATGACTAACACCAAGATTTGAAAAAAAAAAAAACTATTTGATGGAATGGCTAATTTTTTTTTTTTTTTTTTCATGCATATAACACCATTATCTAGGTAATGAATTAAGGATATAGCTATCACTTAAAAAAAATTAATAAAAAATCTTTTTTCCCATTAAAAATACTCAAAATATTAAACTATCTAAAATATATTAATTCATCATCTAGATAATGATGTTATATGTATGCAAAAAAAAAAAAAAAAATAAAATAAAAAAATAAAAAAAAATAAATAAATAAAAAAAAGAAAGAAAAAAAAAAGAAAAGAAAAATAAGTTATTTCATCAAATAGTTTTTTTTTTTTTTTATCTTGGTGTTAGTCATCAAAAATCAAGTTTTGAGAAAACGCGACTTAAAGTTGAAATTATATGGATGCGGCTATGAAAGTGTTGATACAGAAATGGCTCCGTTAAAAATGCAAATATTTTTATGCGGTTTTTTGCATTGAGTTAAGAATTAATTGAATAATCAAACTAGATCATTAAAAAAATCGATTTTTTGAAAATTTTTCAACCGCTGAGCCCCTTTAAAGAAAGCGCCAAAGGCTGTGATATTTTTATTTTATCAATGAATCTCTGTTTATTCTAAATGTTTCACTTATATTTTAATATCGCTAATCCATATCCCGTGCGTAGGAGACTTAGAAAAATGTTATACAGTAAAACCTTTTAAGACAGAATCACATAGGAAAGAAAAAAAAAATTAAAGATTATTTTTTTTTTCTTTTTTTTTTTGGTTAAATAAAAACGATTTCAAAATCTATGTGGTTTTCGTAAAAATTTTGATTGAACTAAATTTTACTTATTTCATGCACGCATTAGGTCAGTCAGAGGCAGTGATTTTAATACGGATTGGTCGAGACCGGGATTGAAAATTTCGTCCAGTGCAGACCTTATTAAAAGTTAAGAATTGTTAAAAAAAAAAAAAAAAAAAAAAAAAAGTACAAACTTGAAACACGTCATTTTTAATTATTTTACATTAGTTTTGTTTCGGGCAAAATTGAAAAATTATTTACTTTTGAAAATATGATTTTTTTTTTTTTAAGTTATATTATTTTTTTCAATAAATATTTTTAATAGTTCTAAAATTAATATTGAAAAACAAAAACCCCGAAACTAAAATCAGATTTTCATCTTTAAAGTGAAATCCGATAAATAATGTTTGGAGTTGTGATGATTTTTAATTATTCCATTTAAACCAGTACTCATCATATGAAATTTTTATAATTTTTATGATAAATTTTAGGATGTGATTTTCTTAGGAAATTATATGGCTAACCATCACACACACACACACACACAAAAAAAAAAAAAAAAAAAAAAAAAAAAAAAATCAAAATTTTAACTTAAAAGATAGATTTTTTACACGCTTCCTAGAACTGTTAAAGTAACATTGTCTTTTGAATTGCGCGCATTTCAATTTGTGTCTAATCCCTTAAAACCTGATGAATTATTCAAACGGCTATAACTCTGCGAGTTTTGAAGATATGAAGATGCAACTTTTTGTGTATTATCCAGGACTGGATAAAGAAAGTTTTCCTAATTGGAATTTTTATTCTACGGGGGCCGTATAAAAAGTTAATTTTCGTACTTTTTCAAATAGACCCCCCCCCCCCCATTAAGTTGCAACTTATCTTATCAAAAAGTTTACCTTTTTTTTATGAATTTTTGCAGTTGAAAGTATGGGTCTAGAGGCAATATTTAAGGAGATAGCATATTGTTTCGCTATTTATAACTCACTCTGTATACACCATTTAAAAATAGACTTTATTTCCAAAAAAACTACTTTGTAAGAAAATTAAATGTTGACTAAATCTGATGTAACAGAGAGGATAAAATTATTCGTAAAAGAAAAGCAAGATTATATAATAATATCAGAATTCTTAAAATAAATTATATATACTTGAAAAGAAACTTACGACAACAGATATCTATAAGTACGTATCGTCAAAAGTTGTTCAAAATGCATATAACATTGTAATAGAAAATTGAATATTGGTAAAACATTGGGGGGGGGGGGGGGGATCCAGATTTATTCGTCAAGAATTTCAAATGAATGAATTGTTCAAAAAAATTAATAAAAAATCTCTCAAAGTTCAAAATAAAAAAAACCCTAAAAAATACAACTTTTTTCCCATTAAAAATACTCAAAATATTAAACTATCTAAAATATATTAATTCATCATCTAGATAATGATGTTATATGTATGCAAAAAAAAAAAATAAAATAAAATAAAAAAAAATAAAAAAAATAAATAAATAAAAAAAGAAAGAAAAAAAAAGAGAAGAGAAGAAAAATAAGTTATTTCATCAAATAGTTTTTTTTTTTTTTTTTTTTTTTGAATGAATTGTTCTCAAATATTTGAAAAACATAATGGATAATGAGTGCTTTTTATGATTTTTTATAAGGAACTGAATAAAATTCCAGATATAATTAACTGAATAAATTTTCCAGAATATTTCAAATTCTACCAAAATCCGTCTTAGACAATCTATACTATCTTAAATTTAATAAGTGAAGTGTGCTAATGTAAAAACCAAATTATTTCATAAATGTGTTATAATATAGTCTGTAAATAGAAATTTCAGATATTATATCCACTTTATTTACTTTTTAAAATCTAATATTAAGCAATAGCTGTTTCACATTACTTATTTAACCACCACCCCTTTGGAATAAAGTGGGTATATGTGAGAGAATAATGCGATGACAATTCTATAACGTTAAAAATATATTTAACATTCTTTATCGATATATTTTCTTCAGAATAGACGTAACAGAAATATTTCTAACCAAAACGTCGTCCTTTCACCTAAGTTTTTGCTGAGATTTAAATTTAAACATAAAAAATCTCATTTTATATCAATTTTACCAACCAAACCGTACAATTAGTTTATAATCAACAATTTATTACGATCACTATTTACTCTCTTATATTTGTGTAACACAAAAAGATGTATATGTATCAGTAAAATGTGGCATAAATTCTTTTAATACAAAAGCTTAGTGAGTTATATTTATTATTTTTAATACTGATTTTTATAAAATCAAAATATTTTTTTTTTTTTTTCTATGAAGCACTCTATACTATTGTAGTTTTTAACAGAACAGTCTCTTGCTAATATGTTTGTCTATTAGTTTTTCTTGGGTAATACTTGCCTTTTTCATTTTTCTGTCATGAGGAAGGAAGCATAGCCCTAGATATTTTTGACAAAACCACCAGTCTGAGCATCTATCTGAATTTTGACTGCACACAAATTTGGACATTTTTGAAAAAAATTTGAGGTTTTTTGTCATAGAAATAAAATAGGTATTACAAAAGAAATTTGTGGTGATGGTTAATGTAACCGTTAACTGTTACTATTTTTACGTGCAAAAACTTATTACAACTTTTGAAACGCCGATGTATTATCAAATACAGTATCTCATATGAATGAGTTAGGAAATATTATTGTTTAAACATGAAATGAAAAAGGAAAATAAATAATGATGATTCTTTTTTATAAGATATTAATTGGCTTATTTTTATAGTATGAAACTAAGACATAATGTTTTTTTCAAGGTAAAGTACGTAATATAAATTAATATTTAATATTTTTATTATAATAAGTGGAAATAAATTAATTAGATAAATGTTAATTATTTTTCTTAAAAATACTTTTTTCACTCTTATCACATTAATAAATTTGAAATTACTGTTTAAACATGAAATAAGAAAAAAAAATAATGATGATAGTTTAAAAAAAATTTAATTGAATTATTCTTATCTAATTCTAAAACATAATATTTCTTCAGGCTAAAGTACGTAATATAAATAAATTCTTTTTAAATATGAAAAGTGGAAATAGATTAATTATAGCTAAATCTCAAATATTTTTATTCAAAGTACTACTTCAGTCTTATGACACAAATGAAATATATTATGCATGATTTAATATTAGAAAAATGTTCATATCTTCCTTTTTTATAGTTTTTATATTAAAAATAAAGAATAATAAAAAATGAAGACACAAGCTCTACATTGGGCACTGTTTTCAGTGTGAGCCGTTTTAAATGCACTTTAAAATCTTTTCAACTGCGTTTAAATGAAACATCACTGTATTAAATTTATATGTATATCGATGACAGATTAAATATTCACTGAATTTATAAATCAAAAAGTCTTTAAACTTACACGTGCAATTAAAAAAAATCTGAATTAATATTTGGAAATTGAAAAACGCAAATGTTCTTTTTTAACTATTCTTTTAAAGAATCAAATTTTAAATATTATATTTCATCAAGTTAAAAAATAAATATTTTAAACTCTTTTCTGAAAGCTTTTGTGAAAATATAAAGTTATTAAAGTAAAAACTTCTGAGATTTAATGTTTATAAAATATTAGAAAGTATTGATTTTATTTGGTTTATTGCATTTTATTGAAAAACACAAATGCACAAACATGGATATGCATGAAATAAAACTTATATGTGATTAAGTACATGTATTTATGACTGAATACTTAATAATATTTCCCAATGTACTTAATTATTAATGATTTTTAAATTTTATTGGAAGATGCTCGCTTTGGTTTTCTTCTGAAACTCAAATGAAGACCGAAATCTGATTTCTATCGATCACTAATTAAAATGTATGTGCAAATCCAATAAAATTTTTAAGTATTATTATGCAAGATTAATGTCTAATTTGTAACAATGATTAAAGTATCTCAGCAAACTCTTTTCCTTGCAATTTTTCTTCCTAATTCCTAAAACACTTTAATGATTTTGTTTCTCATATAAATGAGCATCCATATGTAAAACAAGTAATAATTACAAAACTTTTAACAAATAAATGAAATAATAATGTAAAAATTGTAAAAAATACCGTGCTCATTACCCAGAAAATATTTCTGTGATTTTAGTAATAAATAATTACTGTTCATTTAGCAAAAATAATTTTTTTTCATACAGAAAAGAACCTATTTTATTTATTTTTTAATGTTATAAGCACTTAAAACATGCTTGATATCAATTAACTTATAGAGATCTTAAAAATAAAGAAAAAATTCTTAGTTTAAATTTCTAACAATTACTTAAACGGTTTTACAATGTTCTAAATACCGCTGAAAACATTTCAATAAATTTCTTTTTTGTGAAAAATTCTGTATTACGTCATAAATTGCCAATTAATATTTTACGATGATGATTGATTTTTCTTTTAATATGTTACATATCAAAACAATCATTGCATGTTCTTCATACAGACTTTCATTCACATTTGATTAAATGAAGTAAATTCTGTATTTTCATGAAAAATAAAGACATTCCTATTAAGTTTTCGAATCTTTTATAGAAAGAATGCAGCACTTGAATTAGTTTTAAGTTTTTCGGAAAGAAAGTCTTTACATTTTCCCAGAAAAGTAATTTCATGACATAATATCCTCAGATAGACTTTGAATAATTTTTCGCATTTTTCAAAAATACAATTCAGCATTCTATTGTCAAGCAAAACTTCTGCTAGGTCCCTGACGATTTCTTATTACCCACATACAAACTTCCCGAAATGCATTTAAGTAAAATGCAGAACCAAGTAATGTCCTAATGCCTATTGCTTTGGATTTCAAATCTTCTGTTTTTTGCCTGAAGGAGTTAAAAGTTTTCGCATTTATAAATATATTTTTCAGTCTGTGTTCTTACAAAAACAGAAAATTGTGTATTTAACCGATTGTTGAGTGTTTCCTCATTTAGCGAACGGGATGGAATGAAAAGTTCTTATGAAAATAGATTGCTGAATATAAGAAGTTTTGGGGAGAGCATCACAGACGTAAATTCGTGTAAATGAAGTTGAATTCTGTGCGAAGAAATGGAATTTCTGATACATGAACAAAAGGTGAAAAGAAAATCATTTCATTTTGTTTTTACTGTTTTAAAGTTGAATAAATAAATGTACATTTTCGATTTCCGATTTAAACATGATTATTTTCTAAATAGTTTTCTCGGTAAAGATAGTTTTGAATACGAGAAACTTTTTTTTATTTACAAATTATTTCAATGTAAAAGAATGCGAATCTTAATAACAATACTTTGTAAGATAGTATAGGAACAAAAAATCAAATCTTACTGGCAAGAAATAAATTGAAATGTTTATTGATAATTGCATGGAAAATAAATGACATTTATGTATCTAAAATGCATAATTGCTAAGAGATTGTTAGAAATTTAAACTAAGAATTTTTTCTTTTTATTTAACCGAAAAAAAATTACAAAAGCATATAGTTAAATCTTACTAATGAGAAATGAATTGAAATGATTGATTGTAGTTATATGAAAAAAAAATAGCATTTAAAATGAAAAACTCATGCCGAAAATGACTGTTTTGTTTGAGTTGTTTACTTCTGTAAATGAATTAGAAAATTAAAAACCACTATATGTTTTATATTATGATGTATTTCTTCTTCGCTGTTTTTTCTTGACCTGCAAAATCTGACCATAAAAAATTAGAAAAGCCCAAAGTCATATCTTATTAATGAGAAATGAATTGAAATGATTGATTATAATTGTATGAAAAAAAAATATATTTTAGTATTTAAAATGAAATGAAATGTTTATTGAAAATTATGTGAAAAATAAATAACAATTGATTGGTTGTAATTATTTAAAAAACATATCCTTTTAATATTTAAAATGTTATTACTCATACAGAAAATGAGTGTTTCGTTTCAGTTGTTTATTTCTGTAAAGGAGAAAAAACCACTATATACTCCACATTACAATATGTTTCTTCTTAATTTTTTTTTTTTTTTTTTTGACTGGCAAAATGTAACCATAAAAAATTACAAAAGCCCAAAGTCATATCTTATTAATGAGAAATGAATTGAAATGATTGATTATAACTACATGAAAAAATAATATTTTAGTACTTAAAATAAAATGTAATGTTTATTGAAAATTATGTGAAAAATAATTAACATTGATGTACCTAAAATGCAAAACTTACCCGTAAGAAATTACAAAAGAACAAAATCATATCTTACTAATGAGAAATGAATTGAAAGGATTGATTGTAAATATAAGGAAAAGTAAGGATATAATTTATATTCAATCAAATTCCTAATAATTCATATTCAATCAAATTCCTAATAATTCATATTCAATCCCAAACCCCATAATGCATATTTCAAATTAATCCCATATTATGATTTAATCCCACATTTCATTCCTAAATCCCATAATTTATATTCATTCAAAAAGAAAACATCCCCCCACCATTCAAATGGGATGCTTTCTAAAAATTGAGAAAAATTGACAATAAAAATATGAAATAAAGCTACTATAAAGAAAGGAAAATAGTAACATAACTTTTTCTGTATTCATTTGTGTGGATTTTTTTAATTCAAATTCACACAAATGAATGAATTAAGATTGACCGCTAAAATATTTTTCTATCAAGAATTTGATAATCTTCTTAACTTCGTTATATAATAATGAGCATGGTTTAAAAATTTTGGGAGAATTATAAGATTTGAAAGTTTTTCTTATTCATATTCATAAGAACATATTCAGCATCTATGAAATAGATTTCGTAATAATTATCTATAACATTCTCCCCTGTGTTGGAATTTTTGAAAAGTTTTTGTAGGTCTACTTTTGAAGATCATGACTCCTAGAACCCAAAATCACCTCCAATCTGAAACTTACATATGACAATAAAAGAAATATATATATATATGTATGTATATATGTATAACGATTAAGTGTAATACAAATTAACGAACTGAAACGTATAAAAAAAATTTAAAAGCAATATGATTGAAATTTGTAGAACCAAAGTAGAGTCTGCAGATCCACAAATACTTTGGGACTACAAATAAAGTGTGTTGTTTCATCTTCGTATTAGCCATGAAAATCAAAATAATATGAATGTGGGGCAACTAACAGACCCAAAAAGCAGTAAAAATGGAAGAAGCAATCAGATTAAAATATAATTCAAGATTAAATGGAATAGAAAAAGAAAAAAAAAGTAAACCTCTAAAGATTTACGTTATAAGATGCTTAAAAAATGCATCAAAAAATACATTGGCATGATTATATGCAACTGTTGTCAAAAAAAGTTTTTTTTTTTTAATGGAACAAGGAGTATGCTCCTATATATAAGGTTACAAACTTCAATATATGGTATCAGCTTTCCCTATAACACAGCTGAAACTAAACTGTACCTTGTTGTCCAATAAAATACTCTTGTGCTATCATCTGATGAGATATTAGTAAAATAAATTTTCATGGAACAAAATACAAAATATTAAATAAATTGTATAATTATAATTGCTATTAGATGATGCATATACTCTCTGTAGATATATAAGCTAAATTTAAAACATTTTATTAAGTGAATAACATTACAAGAAATAATATGTAACTAATCTATCAAATATTAATAATGTGTAAAATGTGATATGGATGATTCATTAATTAATGATTCACATAATTAAATTAACCAAAATCACAAAATATCAGTAATTAAATCACTCTTACAGTATATCGTAATTACTTAAAATAAATATACAATATATAATGATAATAAGTTAAATAACTAACATCATAATGCTTAGATGATTAAAAAGAAAAAAGGAAAAATGAATTTAAATATTGAAATTAATTTCATTTAATGTGACCACATATACTTTTCAAAAGCGTTATAAAAAATTAGACTTAGATTTGTCATATTTGGCCAGCACAAAATAGGGTCTGTGGTTTAAGTAACGATATATCCGAAACCGCATAGTAAGCAACGGCTTTGAAGAAATTAAACGAATGGGTAAGTGTGATCGCAGATCGCACAAAGGGTTTCATTTAATATCTCCTTCAAAACACTTTATCATTAAACAAACAAACGAAAATTGTCAGTAGAAAATTAATCAAATAAAATATTGCAAAGCTCAGCATAAGTTTAAGGGAGACGAAACTGGTCACCAGAGGCTGCTAGTAATTTAAATTAATGGAATTTAATAAAAAAACAAATATTTCATTTCGCGTGCCAAAATAGATGATAAATATCATTTAAGAAGATGCAATGAAAACAAATAAGCGTGTTTTTCACATGATTCATTTAATCCATTAATTTATGATACATACATAATAATTTTTATACCTATTTAAACTCGCGTGGAAGAATTAGAAGAAACAGCAACAACCACAACAAAATGAACTTATGATTTAAAAAAATATTTTAATTAAAATATTAGTTTTTTTTTCAAGTTTTATTATTAATTGTGTGACAAGATGTATTCAGCTGTTAGTACACAAAATTTGAACTCTCTGATTTATGTAGTTCTTGTGTGCGGATTCTGTGACAGACAGACAGATGGAAGAAAGAGACGAATAGGGTTTCATCAGATGAGCAAAACCATAAAAAAGGCCACAAACTTCAAGTAATTCTTTTATATTTTCCCCAAGACGTTAATATATATATATATATATATATATACAAGTATATATTAGTTTTGAGATAACAATAGAGATATATACTCATTTATCATTATCTATATGTGTAATTAACATAAAAATTGCAGAAACGTTATCAGAACTGATTTCTCGTGTCTACAGGAAACATGCCCGAAAAAAGTGTGATATATATGAATGAGTGATATAGCAAAGCGTAATGTCATAATACCAAGGTCAGAATTTACTGTATTTAATGTGCCCCATATGGATCTCACTTTTGTACATTCTTCTGATATTATTTCGTATAAAGACGGAACATATTTGATCATTAACATAAAAAATTGTTCTCAAAAATCAGTAATTTTTATATTTAGTAATCTTTAGGAAATACATAAACATTTTCTTTTCGAATTTTTCGACATATTTAGATAATCATTTTCAGCGCAATATATTTTCGAAACTTACGAAAGTCGTACTTGTTTGTACGATTTCTAATACTATTTCTATATTTTAATGGATTCTATTTACTTTTATTTTTATTTTTTACTGGTGTTACTAAATTTGGTATTACTTAATTTGGTGTTATTAAATTTAAAAACACCAGAGAGATTCTTAAAGAGTTTTTCTTTCTTATACTGAAAACATAAAAAAAATCTTTATGCCCGTATAAAGTAATGGTGATCTAACGGAGAGCCAATGTACTTTAAAAATATTAAATATCTTCTTTTTTTCATCTAAACTTCGGTAATTACCCTGTACCTGAAGTAATACTTTGTAGTTATTCTGTTTACTAAACTTAGAAATAACAGAAACATTATGAAGAATTTCTCTTCTTATGTTAAAAACATTAAAGAAAAAAAGAGTCTTATATACCTCTGTAAGTTATTAGTAATGCAACAAAGGTTCAATGTAATTAAAAGTTTAAAATTTTCATTTTTACTATCTTCTATCTTCCATAAAAGAAAGTATTGTTATAGAATATTTTTTCGACTTCTGTTTTTTGACAGATTTACACGTTTTATGGATTAGAGATTACAAAAAAACATGTTTTTACAAAATGTCTGTCTGTGCATATGTGTGTCTGTGAGTCCATATGTACTATCAAAAAAGTATGAAGATATGCATAGAACTGAACCAAATTTTTTGTGTATGTTTTTGGCTGTAGCAAGCAAGTCCTTATTCAGTTTTGAAATATTTCGCCGAAAGGGGGTGCTGTAATAGCGATTTTTGTGCCATTTTCTATATTGTACCATCGAAAAATGTAGGAAGTTATGCATAGAATTGAAACCAATTTTTTGTGTAAGTGTTTGGCTATTGCTAGTTTTCCCCCCCTTAATACGAAAAGAAAAAAAAAAAAATCCGCCGGGAAGGTACGCTGCGATAGCGATATTTGTGTCATTTTCAATGTTGTACTGTTAAAAGTGTATCAAGTTATGCATAGAACTGAACCGAATTTTTTGTGTAAATGTTTGGCTATGGCTAGTTGGTCTCCTCCTGAATTTTGAAAACATATGCCGGATCGGGGCGATGCAACAGCTATTTTTGTGCCATTTCATTTTTGTGCCAATAGCATAGGGCTAATGCACTTAAATTGTTTAAAATTTTCATTTTTTTCATCTATACTTCAGTAAATACTCTATAGTAACTCTGTTTACTGATCTTAAAATCAACAGAAACATTATGAGTTTTCTCTTTTAATACGAAAAACATTAAAAAAGCTTTTACACCCATATGAGCTAATGGTGCTCTAAGAGAGGACCAATGTGTTTAAAAAGTTTAAAATTTTCTCTTTTTTTCAATCTATACTTCAATTATTATTTCATACATAAACGAAACACATTTTTTCACTAAACATAATAAATTGCTTTACAAAAATTACAATGTTTAGGAAAACATTCATTTTCCTATTGGTCCACAGTCCGTATTATCACTCATAAGAACACTGACCACAAGAACTTCATGAAGTTTTCCCCCTTATTTAAGAGGACAGTCTCTATAAATCTTCCAGTCTGTGAGAAAAATCCACTAATCAAAATATCGCCTTCAAAAACCCATTTCTCTTCTATTCATTCATATTCCCGTCAGATTTTCTTTCATAATAAAGCTTGCAGGAACCATTCTCCATCTGATGACAACTAATTTTTCTGAAAGCAGGAACCTTCTTACTATATATGAATGAGAAAAAGTCGGTCGGGGAGCAACTCGTATTTGGAACAACAGGATTCTCAAGATATAGAATGTCGTTATTAATGATTCCGGAAAAAAGATAGATTGCATCAACAACAAGAGTATTTAAGTAATGAGTTTCACGATTCACTTAAACCTGTTAGATATCTGAAGAAATAAAGGTAGATAACTGAAACTGATTTCTTTACTTAATCTTACTCTCTCTTCATGAATTTCCTTCAAACGTTTACTCTCAATAACCATATATTTTTCGCAAAATTTTTATCCTATAGTGATTCAGAAAAAATGACTGCACGAATTAGAATGACTCTAATAAAATATAATTAAAGGAAAATATAAAATTAGTATTATTAAAGCTCTTATTGTTAGGAATTTTTGGTTTAATTTCATTTTGCTAAGCATAAGAGAAGAAGTGTGATTAATTTTTTTTTTTTTTTTTTTTTACAACCATTATAATAACTCTCACAAAAGGTATTCAAAGAAAAGTATTGAATTAGTATTGTTAAAGCTCGGTTATTGTGAATTTTGGGTTGATTTTTAAAAGCATAGCGAAAAAAGTGTAATGAAATTCTAAGCAGTTAATAAGGTAATCGATAATTTTTTTTTTTAGTTTCGTTCTCGCTCCCCATTAATTTCCTGCAAACTTTTATTCTGAATCTTAAGCAATAAACTATGCCTTTTGATATATTTTTTTAAATTCCAGAGCAATACGGAAAAAACAACTACAATTATTATTATGACTCTAGTAAATATATTAATAGGAAAATATATAATAGTATTGTTTAAAATAAATCTCGTATTACTGTGAATTTTTAGTTTAAATTTGCTAATCATAAGAGAAAAATTGTGATAAATTTTTAAGTTGTTCATATAATAAAAAAAACTTGTTAACAGGTTTAAAATACGTGCATTAAAGTATAACATTTTTAGATAGCTACAAAAGTAGTGAAGCTAAAATAGTTTAAAGAAATGTATTTTCTAATGTTTAGTGTACGATTTTACGCGTGAACAGTAAAACAGGGCTTTATTCTCTCAATGATATATTCCTTAATCAAAAGAAGGATGATTTTTTTTGTTTTAAACAAGCAGATTTTCTTTCTTTCTTCCTTTAACCTTCATGGTGATTGTCATGAAATTTTAATGCAATTCACTGGTAAATTTTTATTTACTTCTCAGTTATAAACTGTTTGTGTTTGTTATGTAATTAATACACGAATTCTGTATTTAATAATTTTTTCCATAATTATGTGATAAAATAGTGGAAGGACACCACTATTGCTGAATTAATGCATTATAAATGTATCTCCTGTCTTCGATAAAAAAGATGCAATGCATTGTTTTGACGATATAATATTATTGTTATTGTTGCGAATTCCTCTCGGACTAAAGGATTAGTCCGGTAGCGTATGAGAAGAAATTCACCCACTGAACCAATCTTAGTGATTAAATAATATTTATTTACAAAAAGTCTTATTTAAATTATAAATTAGTCAATGCGCATTTTTTTAGTAGTGGGTTCTGAGTCTTATGCGAGTGTTCCCGGAACACCGAAAGTTTCTAATAGAGTCAAATTGTAGAGTCTTACAGGTCTATAGATTCACACCTTCACTTGATCATATGTACAAGGGTCTCCGTGGACCTCGACGAATTGTCGCTCTTTTCCTCCTCACTGTACGAGAAGATTCTTTCTCCAGAATTCTCACTGGACTGCCTGTTTAGTCCCAGGCTTCTCTACACCAACTGTCTCTTGTCCTCTCGTGTCCTCCCTTGAAAACCACTCGATTAGGCAGGGACCTTGTAGAACCTATCAGAAAACTTACACATGATGTCAGCCTTAAAGCCTTCTAGAATTGGTTACCTGAAAATGCTGAGGTCATATACAAACTACCATGAGAAAAACTAACACCTGTCACATTTCAGCATAACAGCATTCCACGGCATCTTTTGACAAATTGTGAGAAAGATATTTTCTGTATAAACCAAAGTGTTCTCTTGTCAACGAAAACTTCAACTTGGGTGGCCCAAAATATCTAAGAAATAGTACAATGATGAGCTCCCACGTAGGCAATTCAATCTGTAAAATTCAATTCTTTACATTATGCTTTCAAAAGTTGCAATTGTTATAAAATTGCAACAAATTATGTGAAATATCAAGATAAAAATTATTAATGCATCGTTTTTTCTCAGTTATATACTTTTTAGTTATAGTTTTATAAAAACATTCAGACAAAATCCAACAATTCAAAAAATTCTTTACAGTAGAGATTTCTTTTAAAACAGATATTTTTTTTTAAAACTAGAAACTTTCTTACTAATTATACTTCCATCTTTTCTTGTAAAAATAAGGATGTAAAAATTGAATTGTATTTCAAGCGTACAGCTTGAAAATTTCATGAACACTTTTTTTAATCCACTTTTTTTTCAATAAAGCTTGGTTTTAGAATGTAATCAATCTTCAAACAATAAACGCTTGGAGCTTTAAAAAAAGGGGGGGGGGGGTTGAGAAGAAAAGAAAAACAAACTAAAAAAGAACTTTGACCATAAAAGCAGAAAAAAAATCTCTAACACCTCTACTATGATTATAAAACCATGAAGAACATGAGGGAAGAGAATAATAAAGAAAGCAAGCAAGAAAAAAGAAAGCATAAATGAATCAATGAGAAATTTCCTATCTACTTCAAAAGACAAGAGGGCGGAAATCTGGGAGAGTTTGTAGGGAGTGGGATAAGAGGATGGAGAAAGGGAACGCGAGACGGGGGGGTGACAATCGTCTTCAATGCTCTTCAAAGAACATACACCATCCGGTCAGTGAGGACACAAATAAGGTGAAAATGGCGGGCCTCATGCATTAGTAATATAAAGGGACAAAACTGCCTGCATTCCATTATGAAGGAGATATGTTTCACTTCGTCAGGCTCTCCTTTCACTAAGCGCCATTAATATGTAAATGTGAGGGAACCTTAACTTATGAATTTTTGGGAGGAAGAAAGAAAAAGATGTTTGAAGGAAATGGAAGTAGAAAGCATGAGGGGGAGGAATTAAGAGGAGCGGAAGGATGGACGCATAGAGAATGAAAGGACAGTCGTCTCACAGTCTGACCACGCTTACATCAACTTGAGGATGTGTTAAGAAACTGAAAAAGGTCGGGCAGGATAAATTTGGCACAAATATATCGCATTAAAATGGAAGAAAGATGTCTGCAACATATCAGAAGTTTATGTTTCGCAGCTTTAAAACCGAATTCTAAATAATTACCCTTTCTTTTTAATTCATATAACAAAAAAGATCTGATAATTCTGATCACTTTTTTAAGTGACAGTTGCTTTAAGTTGTAAAATGTGTAAGAATATGAATAAGGAAAGTATCTGAATAAGTTTTTAGATAGCGAATTATGAATAGAGTATTCAAAGGTAAGTTATTTTTTAAATTAAAATGTATGAAGATTTCCATTGACTCTCTGATGATAGACGGAAAATATGATCTAGATGGATGAACCATTCTTCTGTTTTTAAAATCTATTTGTAAAGGTTCTTTTCTTTACAATATTGAGAGATCTGTAGTTTTCCTATTGCATTTGATGTCCGCTATATGTTCTTTTATCCTAGTTCTAAGTTTCAACTTGTCATACCTATGTAATATTGCTTTATTCCATCTTGTTTGGTGAAAGGCATTTCATATACGCCAGAGATTTGATGCTATTCTATTAGATCAATTTTCTTACATATTGAGTTTTTTAATTTAGCCGAAAGTTTTGTAACGATGGATATATTGTATTTATTGAGTTTATATTTTAAAAGTTCGAAAAACCCAGGAAAATATTTCAAAGAGAATATATTAGAATTTTATAGTTTGAAGTTACTTTTCTTTTTTCTATCCATGCTTTTAATTAACTTAGCTATTGTGCTTTTTCTATAACCATCGCTCTTTGCGATGTCATACATTATATTTATTTCTTTGTCTAATTGCCCTGGGGCTGTAAAGGGCCTTTTGAGAGAATGCCTAAATGCAGAAACTTTGTATGAAAATGGTGCTTGAACGTTACGAGGTATAATGACTTGGGTTTCCTGTAAATAGTAGCTCCTTGGTGAGTCTTGATTAGTAATACCTCCAAGTGAAGTATAGTACCATTTTTTTCCATTTCCTTTTGTCGTTCGCTTCTTTTAAAATTTTGTTTTTGAGAAAGTTGCCGTTAGAGCATACGAAACATGTAAAATAAAAGGTATTTTTGCCATTTTTATTTTAATGTATCACTTGTTGCATAATATAAGTAATTTGATTAATTACTTTTTAACTCAGTTTACTCGAAATCGAATTTTCATCACTTGTACTCCTTGGCATCTGAAGTCGTCATATAACATGGACTTAATGGTTTTGAGTGAAACTCAGAGAAAAGAAAAATGCGAGTAGATAACAAGTGAATATCTGTATTTATAGGGTGGTGTACCAAAAAGTTCAAAAGCAAAAGCGAGAGTCTCAACTATTACAAATAAAACTCAAGAACAAGATTATTGGTTGGAAATTTATTAAGAAAGATTATTAGTCATACTACAACGACTTTTGCAAGCGGGATATCTTTCATTGAATTTTATATCCCAATAAATGATATGAGTGAGACAATTAAGAATCAGTATTGGATCTTAGTAAAATAAACGATAGAAAAAATGCCCCCAAGAAAGGAAATATTCATTTTAGGTGATATGAATGCTAGAAAAGGAAAAAAAAAGGTTTCAAAACACAGTGGATATATACGGTGGAAATGTAAAAATATGAAAACGGTGAAAAATTAGTAGGACAGTGTGAACAGATAAATTAAAAAATAATTAATATATTTTTTCAACACAAGACTATGCATAAATATAGAAGATAAGGCAATTAAGTTCAATTATTGATTATTTCATCAACAAACAAAGCAATTAAATACAAATGACAGATATAAGAGTTTACAGAGGAACTGAATGTGGAACAGACCACTACTTGATCAGAGCAAAGTGTACTTTTACATGTAAAGAAAATCACTTTAAGAAACAATATATAAGTAAGAAAATGGTACAAGACGAAAAACTGAATATTGAATTGTTACAGAATGAAAGTATAAGAATGCTTTATCAACAACGAATGGATAGGGAATTGGATGAGGATTTTGGACAAACCACAGAGGATATATATAACTATATAAAAGATAAAATAAGAAAGATCACAAATTGGATTACAACAACTAAAAATAATAATGATAGGATAAATTGGTTACACCAGATCTAAGTAATCAAAAACCCTCGACTAGAATTCGATCAGCAATGCAAAAAATTCTGTCAACCCAACCCGACGCACTAAAACCATCATCTTTTTTAGAGAGATTTTGTAAGAAATACTACCTATTACATCATCTCCTATGTCTGATTTTCTAAAATATTTTCCTACACCTACGCCAATCATGACCTCAAAAACCCAAAACAGTCCCCAGTTAAAAACTTTATCTACATATTTATCTATATTTATGTATAACTTTTTATGGACACGGAAACTTCCATAATTATGCACAAATATCTTCCAAATTGATGCATAAAATTAAGGGCAGAAAATCTCGACCAAGTCCATTATAGGACAATATCAGACCAACTGGATGCAAATAGGGAAATGTTTTGTAAAAATAGAAATAAAAAACACAGCTTCTTAATAATAATATGTATCAAATCAGTTTTAAATTACTATTAATTCTGGAATGAGGGCCAAAAATTCATGCGTAACAAATTTTTAATAAAATTAAAAATGGGCTAAATGAGAGGAAAAAAAGGTTTTAGGAAGAAACAAAATTCATAAACTCATCAATTTTCAAAATATTATTTTTTTATTTATTCAAGGTAATATATTTGTAATAAAATTGCAAATTATTTGTAAAATTTATCGTGTTTATTTTTTATTTATTTATTCATTTATTTATTCTTTATATTATTATAAGTTATTCTGCTTTGAATTAGAATTTTATCTTTTGGAATTTTAAATGCCAGTTACATTATAACATTACAGAAAACATAAACAAAAATAACTTTAAAATTATTTATATAACTATTACGTCATTATCAATCATTAGAAAATTTCTTAAAAGCCACAAGCTATAAGCATCAAGTTGTTGTGTTAAAACTTTTGTCTTACCTAAAAACCTTGAAATTCAGTACCCCATCTAACTGAAATCAGGAACAAATAAAGTGCAAAGCGATTGACAGAAAGAAAAAAAAAACAAATACGATATAGAAATTTCAGCAAAAGAGGGGAAGAAACAACATCAATAAGAATGAAAATATCCTTATTTTTTCTGTGCTCCATCCCATACATTTTCAAGTTACTGTTTTCTCTTCTTAGTATTATTGTTTTTATAAAAAAAAAATTCAGTACACTTAATTAAAAATAATAATTATTAGATACTAATTTGGTAGTTTTGGTTACTATGTAGTTTAACACATATTTTTTATTCAACTTTAATTATTAATATAATGAAATCAACACAAAATACATGCAACACAGGATCTTGTCCCCTTAGGGACATGTTTCTGCTTCAGATGATGACGAGTAGTAATTGTTTTATCTCGAAACACTTCCTGTGCCTTATATTTATTTTATGGTGATTTTTACAAAGTGTATTATTCTAATTATTACTTATTGCCAGTTCATTTCGCATTTTTTCGTTATCGAACTTTGTTATTGTATCGCAAACATATTTAAAAGTAAAAGCAAAATCTAGTTCAATAAAATACGATGCATGGGACTGTCCATAAAGTATATCACACTTTTTTCAACTTTTTTACCTCCCCCCCTCTCCCTTTCTTTGTCACAAAGCGTCACACTTCACCATACCTCCTCCCCTCCCCTTGTCATGTGTCACAAAATTTTGCCTAAACATACTTGTAGATTAAATTTTATTTTTAAACTTTAACTATGTGTTTTAATGATATTTATGAAAATAGCATTAAAAATGATTTGTGTACTTACTTGTATGAAATAAGATTAAGATTTACAACAAAAGAGTAATTAATATACACAATCTATATTATAAATGCCAAACGTATCTGTGCGTAACGGATACGTCATTTTGCGCATGGCAACACTTTCAAATTTTAAATGAACTTCGGTATTGCAATTTTTGCTACTAAAAGTTTTAAAACTTCTTAATGTCGCATATTTTCAATTTTTGCACCATCGTGATGGAAAAAAAATGTACTTTGAAATGAAATTTGTTTGAAAGCTGTATCTTAATTTGTTTTTGAAATATTAATTTTTTTTTGTAATTTTTAATAGCTCTTTTCTAATTGTGGCAACAGGAGTAACGCCATTTCTATATAAAGCACAAGAAAAAAAGAAAAAAATTGAGTGCTATATTTTTATGTTGCCATTTTCTCATTAAAAGAAAAAAAATAGAAATTTAAATATCTTCTGTTATAAAAGCCGATGAATTTTGACTTCATTTACAAAATTTGGTTTACACGTAAAATAATATCAACAGTTTAATATCTACTTCAACTAATAGCATTGTGACTTCAATTTTTGAATCAAAATTATCAAATTAAAATGCCAATTTTTTTTTAAACGTGAATACAGATGTGAAATGTTTATTTGTAAATTTTGATATGGTGAAAACGATCCGTGTTTAGATTTCACGGGAAAAAAAATTCTATGATTGAGTCAAAGTTGAATAAATTTTGCTTTTTATCATTTTAGAATACTAGCATAAAAACCTAATTGATAACTTTATCATAATAACATATCTTTATTATTTTTTACTGCTTACATATACGATTAAAGTTTAATTTTAACAATTTCTACAACTGCGGTTTATAGAAATAGTATTTTGTTAATTTGACGATAAATATCGTTCGTTTAAGAGTTAATTAGTTGTACCAATATAAAATGCATTTTTTACTATAACTAATTTTGTAGGTTTATTATAAGTTAATAAAACAGTTACTTCTTTAACATTTTCTTTCGTCAAAATTTGACGGGTTCTACCTAGTAGTAATAAAATATTAATATGAAAGAGCAATAGAAAACAGTAGTATTTTGCAATTTAAATGGAATTTAATATGTTTAACTTTATCGTTACATTACATGACTTTACATTATGCTTTCTTTATCAACACGAAACACTTTAATTTCAGAATTTAATCTACTGATTTTTAATGCTTTTATTTATCCAAAATGTGTCATGTCCCTTCCCTTCGAGCGTGACATTATTTGTGGAAGCCCCCTATTGTAATTTCTGTTTAATAATGTAGTACTGTTTGTAATATAAGTGTAAAATGTGTAACAAAATTCTTGTTTCTTTTTTAACATTACACATGTTTTTTTTCTGACATCAGCTGCACATTTGTAGCTTTTAAGCGGACTTGGTATCCATAATTGGATGAAAAATGACGAAAATATCGATTTTCGAATTATTTGCTTAAATTATACTTTATTATCCCTAATATATTCTCATGAAGTTTAATAAAGATCCAATTATTATAAATGCAGTTCAAAGTGATTTTATTACATCGATGTCCTATCAAATGCCACATCCACTTTGCTTTAAAAGTGTTTTACCCCAGTTTGTGTTTTTTCAACGAATTAGCATGTTCAAAGTGATAAAACATTTATGCATTTTTTTTCAATTGACCTTTTTTTTTAATGATTTATTTGATAAAACTAAGTGCCGTATTTGCAATAAAATAATAAGATTTTATTATTATTATTATTATTATTATTTTTACAGAAAAATGTTAAATTTATTGAGTTTTCACTGCAATTTAACACGTATTTCCGAAATTTTTTTTTTCGCTTCCATACTAATTGACCTACAGTAAATTAGATATTAAAAATTATGCAGCACATTTCTAAAGATAGTGTAAAAAATTAGCTTAAAATGTTTAAAATTGTAAAAGAAGATACATTTAAAAATTTATTTATTTAAAAATAATTATAATACAATTTTTATAAGTTTTCGAAAGGAATCGAAAAATTTTTTGATAGAATATTTTCCCCTCTTTGCGTCCTTTATTATTGTGTCAAAAATATATTTTAAAAAGCTTAAATTAAAAAATAATGTTCAAAGGGTTCCGAGTCCCCTTAATCTTCTAAATATTAAAAGTTATTAAAACATAAGACAATTATGAGTATTTTAAAACTTGTGCTAAAATTTGAAAATTCCGAAACAAAAAATATATTCTTTACTTGTTTGTAACTTTTTATTGGAAAAAGATAAAATTTTGAGCTTACACAGGGATAAAGAAACTTCCTATGAAATGCTGAAAATGTGTGTTGAAAAATGCTATTGAAATTTTCAAATTTGAATGAACAAGAAGGATAAATAATTTTTCCTTAGGCCAACATGGGGTTCATCTTTGTTTCTTTCCTACTAGATAAGTCCCCTTAACCCTGCTATTTCTAAACGAAACCCATCGTGATAAGAGTGTAATTTGAATTTCACATCAACCACGAAAATTATTGTTTTGAAAGTGTGGTGTTAAAAACTTTCTTTTTCAATTTTTTTCGACAAATGTTCGAAACAAACTATAAACAACTAATGTAAAAATTAATTATTATAGTGAGAAAATGGAAAATAACTTCCAGAATAAACAATTTTGTATTTTTTTCGGTTATTCAAGGTAATATTCTTGTCATAAACTAGTAACATGGTTATAAAGTGCATCATATTTATTTTTTTAACGTTATCACATGTATTTCTAGCATAGTTTGAAAATAGCATTCTCCATAATTTTAAGAATTCCTAACGGGTTGTTTAAATTCAACTTTTATTTTATATAAAGCATTAATTAAATATTTCATAACGAAAACTAGCTTTTTGCAACAACAAAAACAACAGCACAAAAAAGTATATGTATAATATATATATATATATATATTTATATACTACAGCGATATTACTCCTTATAAAAAGGACTAAATTCATAAAAGCCTCAAGCAATAAACATCAATTCGCTGTGATGAAACTTTTGTTATACACGGCAACCCTAAAATTCAGCATCCCAACTAACTGAAGACAAGAGCAAATAAAGTGCAAAGCGATGAAGGACAAGGAAAAAAAAACAAGTACCATATAGAAACCTCAGCAGGAGAAAGCAGGAAAATAACATCAAATAGAGTGAAGACATCCTCTTTTTCTGTCCTCCCGATCCCTTTATATACATTTTCGGGTTACTATTTTTCCTTTTTCTTTTTTAAGTACATTTTTATTTCCATCGCTCACTCAACTCCGTAGCTAAAAGCGACCAGTTACAAAAAAAGATGTTTCCAAATGGTTGCAATTTTGCGAACCACGGGGATTGGAAAACAATTTGAAATTCATATCTGGCAGAGAAATCATTTATATCCTCCTTGTAGTAGAAGGACCATTTTGACTTTGCGACCCCCTTTTCTGCCCGGAAAGTGATTCAAGTAAATGGGGGGGATATCGAAAAAAAGGGGGGAAAGAAACAGTAAAAATGCCTTTTCCTCCTCCCATTTGGTGGAGCTTCTTGCAATATTTTTTTCTCCATGTGAGTTATTCTCTACTTTACTCGGTACATTTGTGCTCGTATGATTACTCTAAGTTAAGAGAATTGAGGAATTTACCATTCATAAGGCAGTGGTTGTAATTCGTGGCTCTTTAAAGAAATTTTTCTTGAAAGGGATGCGCAGTCTGAGGAGTAATGTTCAGCACGAGTTTGGGTTTGGATTTATGAGGGTATAAAGTTTTTTTTTTTTTTTTAATTTATGGGTGTCGCGACAGCATATAAAAAGAATTTAAAGTGTAAATATATTGTTTGCTCTAACGATTACACTGTTGATCTCTCATATGATTGCAATGTACCAAAAAATTCAAAATGCATTTGTAAATTTAAAATGCTTATGAAAAATGTTAGGATTTACATGTGCATAATACTTTTTATTTATTTATTGGTATCATAAGAATCTATAAACAGAAGCCAAAACGTAAATGTTTATATATTTTTTTATTTCGTAAGGCATATAAATTGTTGATTTAAAACATGATGTCAACATGCCGCAGTGTTTCAAAAAAGATATAGTCATAGAATAGCAATAAAAATATTAATTTACTTCTGCATCAGTATTCATTGAGCATGTTTGTTTTAAAATATTTTAAAATGTACTCGTATGATTACAATGAATGAATTACACGCATGAATTACACATAATGTCAATTTTATATTTTTGAATGAAACTGTTAGAAATTTTTTAAATAAGGGATAAATATGTATTAAAAAAAGAATAGGAAATACCTATGAAAAGTTTATTGTCGCAAAATTCAATTTCAATATCCTATTTAATTATTTTCTTTCAAAGTGTTTATGTTTTGCTTATAAAATCACACGCTTTTATCTATTTATATAAAATGTTTCCATTCATAAAATATCGAATAATCATTATGTCCAATTAAATTATCCATGACTATGAATTCCTTGATATTTTCCAAACATCATTTAGGAAGAATAATATTTTAAATCAAAATTTAAAAGTTTTGGAAATTATATAATTATGTTGATGGGAAATGTAAAATTATATATATATATTTTCTCTCATTCTCTTTTGTCTCAATTTTTACTACCGATAATAACACCGATTCATATGGATAATCATCCTTATTATTTTTTAGTTACTACAATAACAATGTGGAACCCGTCGAATTTCGATGAAAGTAAATGTTTAAGAAGGAACTGTTTCATTGATTTATAATAAACCTACAAAATTTCCTACAGTAAAAAATGCATCTTAGAAAAATCAACTTAATTCTCAAACAAATATTATTTAAAACTTAAATTAAGAAAAACAAAAAATACTATTGCTATAAAACTCAGTTGTCCAAATTATAAAAATTAAAATTTAATCGCGCATGTAAAAATATAATAAAACAAAACATAATGAAGATCAGTTGTGAAGATAAAGTTAACAATTGAGGCTATTATGTTTGGTATAAATGCGTGTATATATAAAAAATTTACTTCAATTTGACACGATCTTGGAATTTCATGTGAAATCTAAACCCGTCATAATTTTCATCTTCTCAAAATTTAGATGTGCACATTTGAATTTTTATCAATTTAAAGAGAAAATGTCGTATTTCTGTTGCCACGATTATAAAATTCGTACTAAAAACTATAAAAAATTAATATGTGAGGAGTAAATTGAGATACAGCTTTCAAATTGCATTTAAAAGTACATTTTTTTCTCTATACGATGATGTAAAAATTGAAAATGGCGATGTTTAGAAGTATAAAATTTGCAGTACCGAAAATTGCAAAACCGAATTGCATGTAAAAGTGTTCCCATTCATAAAATGACGTATGCGTTACGCGCAGATACGTTTGGCCTTTATTATATAGATAACTCGTTTATTTATCTTTTTGATTCTTTAATTCCCATGATAGAATACATTCTAGAAACTCCATAGTTCAGAGAATCTGAATTTACACCAGAAAATTTCAATAATGAATTTAGTTATATTTGAATACGAAATGCCTGTTATTAAATTAAGTAACTATTGCTGTTTAAAATTTTCCGTGTGAATTTGGAATAGCTGAAATAAAAAATCCACTAAATTGAAAACCCTATTGCTAACATATAGGCGAAATGACCTGAATCATCCAGGATGTCATAAGGGGATGAGGCCAGGACGAATGCAATATACTACACTTATCACTTATTCATTTACATTTGATGTATTTCAAAATGAAATAAAAGTATATTCTGACTATTCATACAAATAATAAAGACGTGTAATATTATTTAGTATCCTTTTTCGATAAATGAAGTAAAACTTAGTGGAAATGATTTTATTGATAAAAACAGGAGTGTAACTGAATTACTTTCCTGGCCATATTACCTTTAAAAAAGATATTTTGCAATATGTAGAAATTGCAAAATAAAAATAAAAATGAAAAATGAAAAAAAAAAATAGATTCAAAATTTATAGTGAAAAGATAACATTATTAAATAAATACTTTTTTTTTTTTTGACATTGCGCATATTATCAGAAATTTAGTTTGAAATAAAAGCGTCTCATTACTCCCAGAAAATGTCTTTAAAATAATTTTTTAAAGATTTATTTATTTTATTTTTTAAAGCATTAAAATTTAAAAGATGGTTTCTTTAAAGCATTTGCCACATCATAAGATTCAAGTCTATAAATTATATCTCTGTAAAAGTATCATGCACAGTTTTATACTCAGCATAAATTACTTTATTTAAATCATACACATGAAATGTATTCTTTGGCTACTGATGACATATTCACAACTCTCATCTATCCATTCTTTTGAATAGGCTGGTGACATATTTCGCATCCCATTTTATCACTCCTAAAAAAATGAAGAAAAAGCGTCATATAAACATCCAAGGGGAGCGAAAATTCTCGATGTGCCGGCAGCCACCAATCTTCCAAATGCGCAAATCACTGCTAAACTTACGAAGTAATAAACACCCAGTTTTTCCTTGAATCACAGACAGACAGTCCACTTGACAGATTTGATTGCGGCGCTAAAGTCCCCTTTTCAATATGTAAACTGCTTTTCTACTTCCCCTCCTCAATAAATATTTTAGAAATAGGATAGGGGATGCGAAAAGACACACGAACAAAACTTATAACCAGCAGCCGTCTGGGCAGATGGTATGTTTGAGAAGGGGCGAGCGATTTTATACATACAGGACTTCATCAGAACGAATTTAAGCTCTTTGGAAGATGAAATATTGTTCTCCAAGTGTACAGTTGGGATTGCTCTGACCATAAGAGGTGGAGGGGCAAGTCTGTGATAATGGCACTGCTTTCACCGAGATTAGGATTGCGGCAGTATGTTGGTCAAATTTTTGTCGCGAATGGTCTGTCAAAGTAGTCATTTATTTAATTGACTTTTTCAGCTGTAATAGTCCTGAAATATGGCGACAAATAAGCATTAAAAAGTCAAATAAATCAATTCAGCTTTATATCTCTGCCAGTAAATCAATTAAATTGCTCAACATGAACAAAATGCATAAATTTTTGTATAGAGTTTTCATTTTAAAATATAGTTCTATTTTATACTATGCTGTTATGCTGTTTGTAAAAAATTGACTCTTATGTAGAAGCAAAACTTACAAATATTGTAATAATGCTCCTACGGTTAAGCGGTTGAATGAAGATAAGATTATTTTTAAAAGTTAAAAATGTCATGCATTCATCTAATAAGTGTAAAGAGCTAATTGTCATTTAGCCATCCAGATGTTGATAATGATATGATTCTGATTTTGAAGTTTCAAACAATTGTCGTGAATAAATTCTTGCAAGTGATATAATTGCGCAGTAGGGTGGAGCGAAAAAAATTTTTTTTTGAAAATCAAAAACGGGTAGGTGCCAAAAGTTGCCTTTATACTAGTACATCAACTGCGTGAAATTTTACCGCTGAAAAAAAATGGCTTGAGTCTGCGCTTTTGCTCCAAAAATCGAAATTTTGGGTAAAATTTGTCTTTTTTTGACATTTTTTCAAAAAAATTAAAACCTTCCTACAGAGCTGGTTAGTATTTAAAAGTGTTGTTTAGACCTTTATATTTATCTGCTTAACATATTAAAACTATAAAACAATATCTGTAGTCTGTATAATTGGAGCAAATCTGACAACTTTTTGTGAAAAATCAGCGTTAACCTCTCTATTGGAGCATACAACGAAATGTTTTGAATGCATTTCTTACCTAGCTGCTTTCAAAAGTACTGTGTATATAACTCATAGAGGTGCTTGCATTATCTCACCCGTCTCAACCACCCAATCATTTAGGCCCAGTGTTTTATTTATGTATTGAATTGTTATTTTTTTCCCGAAGACGAGTATAAGTTTTCTATGTATCAAAGTAATTTATCTCTTCTTTGTATTCACTGACTTTGGATGATTTGGATCATGCTGGTGTGACCTACTGCACGTATATTTTTATACCATGTATAACAGAAGAGAAGCTGAGTAATGTATTGGGTATATTCATAATTGAACCTATTCAGCAGTCTATTATCTTCATTAAAATTTCATGCAATTAGTACATTATGATTGGAAGTTCTGTTATCACAACATTCTTTCAATCAATTACATTTAATATGCAATGATTTGCCTAATAATTGATTGTATGAATTCAATTTCTAGTATGTCATCATTTATTGAACCTATTACATTGAATATATGCTAAGAAGCTAGCTGTTTAATATTATGACGATCGTCACAGAGGATGGCAAACAAATTTTGCGTGTAAAACAACAATATTTCTAAAGAAGTTTTAGCTTGCTTTATGTCGTTTCCTCTGTTGTTCCGTAGTCTAGTAATTTCTGATAAGATTTTAGATCTATTATTCAGGTGTGTTGTAAATTTGGTATAAAACATCCCGCGCTATAAACTTGGATTATACATTTTGTGAGTGAACATATAGACGCTGTTTGCCAATCTGTGCTTATATAAAGCGGGAAATTTTATTAACTTTATGAGCTGTCTTTTGTGTGAGATG
Source organism: Maratus speculifer (assembly GCA_964019185.1). Classification (NCBI taxonomy): domain Eukaryota; kingdom Metazoa; phylum Arthropoda; class Arachnida; order Araneae; family Salticidae; genus Maratus; species Maratus speculifer. The sequence goes on from OZ025291.1 coordinate 119,970,796, forward strand.
TTTTCTAAATTCCTATTCCCCATTCTTTCTGAGAAATAGCTTTCTTCATGAATTAGCTTTGGAATCTCCGACAGAAATTTCTAGTCTGTTCTGAGTATCTTTTTCACAATTTGAGAAAATAATTTTTCAAAATTATTCTCTATTTTATAATAATAATAAAAAAAAATGCAATAGGAAGTGAATAGTGCGTAGACAAAGATTTTCCTTATTGATCCAGTGCATCCATGTAGCTTAGAACGTTTTATATCGACTTCTCTAATAATTGACGCAGAGGAAATTCACTGGAGTTGAAGTAGCGAATGATTCAATATTATACTCAATTCTAAGCTTACCCCATGCAAAATAGTTCACAGTGACAAATAAAATTCTCCTAATTATAAATGAGCACTTATAGTCGATTAGAATCCGTACATTCCCTCATAAAGTACTATGCATTATAAGTTTATGCCCAGGACACTTCACCATCAAATGTTCCATTCATAAAAAGGGGATCTAAAAGTTAATAGGAAATTACCTGGATACGAAAATACTTAGAAAACGGCATAAAACTAATGCAAAAAAAGGTTATTTACAATAGCGGTTGCTTTACACATGGAGAACAAATTTTCATTGCAATTCTCTCTGACGATCACCATCATATTAAACAGCTCGCTTCTTAACATATAAAAAATGCAAAAGTAGAATAAATGATGGCATACTTATAGCTGAAATATCTGAAATCATCTTTGAAGCAAATCATTACGTAAAAAAAAAATACAATTGACTGAAAAAATGTTGTGGTAACAAAACTTCCAATCACTATTCATCAACTGAATGTAAGTTTGATAAATATAATAGATGGCCGAATAGATCCCTTTAATAATATTCCATATAATATTCCCCATAATAATATTACATTACTCTGCTTGTCATTTTTTTTGTATAAACTGTAAAAATATACATGAAGATAGTTACAGCATCATGTGGATGCAAAGAAAAGATGAACAAGGTGGAAGCATCGAAAACATGCCAAATTTTTATAAAGAAGATCACAAATCAATGTATAAATAAAACACTGTACTAAGGTGATCAAATAGTTGGGCCGGGTGGTATAGGAAATATAGCCACCTCCACGACGCATGTCCAAGGTAGTTTTGAAAACAAGAGCTGTATTAAAAACAACAATTCGTGTACAACAATTTGTTGTTGTTATACCAATAGAGTGGTAATACTGTTTTCTTACTAAAAGTTGTCTGTTTTGCTCCAGCTATAGGGAATAAACATATTGTTTTATAGTTTAAATATGTTAATCAGATAAATATAAAGGTCTAAGCAATACTTTTAAATACAAACCAGCTCTGTAGGATTTTTTCAATTTTTTTTTTAAAAATGTCAAAAAATGACAAATTTTACCCAAAATTTCGATTTTTGGAGCAAAAGCGCAGACTCAAGCCATTTTTTTTCAGCGGTAAAATTTCGCGCAGTTGATGTACTAGTATAAAGGCAACTTTTGGCACCTACCCGTTTTTGACTTTCAAAAAAAATTTTTTTTTCGCTCCACCCTATTGCGCAGGGAATGAGAAAAGGGACAAAACACGCAACTTATAATCAACAATTTTCTGAAAATGGTGCTTTTGGAAGCAGGCGAAATGTCTTATTCATACACAGGACTTTATTAGAGGAATTTAAGCTCTCTGGAAGATAAAGTGTTTCTCACTGATTGTACATTTTGAATTGAGGTGAACAAAATGGTGGAGAGGCAAATACTATTGTAACAGAATTGCTTTTATTTTGATTACTATTGCAGTAATACATTATTCAAACTTTCGTTTTCCGAAATAATGATCGATTTAATTGATTTTTCTAGAAAAAAATAGCCCTGAAATATGATGCCTAATAAGTTTTAAAATGTGAAATAAATCGGTGCAGTTTTATGCCCAATTATATTGCATCATTTGAACAAGAAGTATAAGTTTCTCTGCAAATTTCTATTTTAAAATATGGCCCTGTAGCTGTAAAATACATATATATAAAGTCATTGTTACATATCAAATTGTCAAGAGAATCGTGAGGGGAAGATTTACATGCAAGTCACTTGCTTTATTTTATCAGAATTATACATATAATAACGCATTAGATCTCACTATGGAAAAAAAATAATTTTAATCGAAAAAAAAGCTTTAAAATGATATGTCACATGAAACAAAATCATTTCTACTCCCCTCCCAGGGGTTTTGGATCAAAATGGACCCCACCAATCAAAAGCCTGTGAGAAGTTTCACATTCAGCGAAGCCTTCAAATGAAGTCGAATCTCGCTATACATGAATTAGTAGCTGAGTTACAAAAATGCCCGATGGAGGGAAAATTGGGAAAGAAGGAAAAGAAGGGCTCATAATATGGAAGAGTCGTCCGAGGGCTTTCCTATGGTATATCACATCATGAGGGTTTCTGCAAAAGTTTGACAGTTGCTGAGATTTCGCTAAATTTTCAAAAAGTTTCGACCTCTTATCCCTGTTCCCGTCGCCTTAGGAGGGAGGGATTTTTGAAATCGCTGAAATGCGTGTATAATTATTTTGTTAAGAGATTTATTTTTTGTAATTTCATGTTTTTGCCCAAAACTGCTGCTGAGGTATGGCTACATGTTTTAAAATTTTCGAACCCCCTTTTAACCCCATTAGGGAGGAAAGTTTACGAAGATCCCTTCTTAGTGCTCACTTAATAGGTCATAAAAAGTATGTTACCTCCAATTTTCATACTTTTAGATTCAGTAGTTTAGACTGTAAGATGATTATGATTCAGGACAAGCTCTTTTATGTAATATAGATACACTTTTATAATGATGCACACATGTTTTATAAAGACGAATTTAACTACCAGTATTATTTTACATTGTATGGGAAAATAGTAGTTGCATGTAAATTTGCGTGTTTGAACAAATGTAAAATTGAATTTTACATTTGCAACGAAGAAACAGAAAGGTAGCTGCAGAAATTAATTAAATTAAGAATGATCAATTAAACTTGTAATAAATATCTTCTCGCTGTTTTGGAGAAAAATATTCTAATTTTAGAACTTAAAAAACAATATGTGTTTGAAATTGGAATACCAACAGAGTACGTTTAAAACGTACGAGATCAAATACACACTATTAAAAATTATTGCATATGTAGACCATATGTAGAAAGTAGTTATAATTAAAGTTACCCTGTTTGGACAAGAGTCTGATCTGATCTGACAGACAGAAATCGATGAAACTTGGGAAATACATTAAATGAACCACAAAGGAAAAAAATTACATTAAAAATTCGCTTAATTTTCGATAGATAGATGGCGGGTTTCGCCGAGAGATAGCGGAGAAGAAAGAACGAGTGTTAGAGGTGAAGTTATTTTCTCATACAGTTAGTAATTTGTCATAAAAGATGGTTCACTACCACACATAGCCAAAGCAGTTGCGTCACTGGCATCTCCCTACCAGAACGGACTCTACGTAGCTAAAAACAGGGTAACTTCTATTATAACCACGTTGTATATATTAACTGTAATTCAACTGATTGCATTTTAAAATCTCTTTTACTTTAGAAGAAAAAAATGTTAGATATCCAAGATGCCTCAATAAGAAGATCATACATCGTTCATACCTCTCATCTTAACTGTTTGTTTCTATTATTTCTCTAAGCTAAATTAAAAATATCTGAGAACTCTTTTAAACAAACGAGAATATAATAAAACATTTACTTGATAATTGAGTCTAATCATACTGTCTGATACAACGAAATTTCAATATTATTACTTTTTCTTAATTTATGAATCATGGATTTTATGGGTTTCTGTGTTTTAGAGACAATTTTCTTATGTATTTTTTAAATGTAAAGAAACATTTGACACACGAATTTATTTTAGAATATTTATAAGTTGTTTTCATATAATAATGAAAACATATAGATATTCTTCTAAAATTTTAATAAAAACAAGAAAGCAAGATGTGTTATTCGAAAATGTTAATATATTAAGTTGGTACATAAGCTTAATATAGTATATAAAGTATTTCTTGCAGATTGTGAAGTTTACAAATGTTATAATATAATTCTGAGATTACATTAAATAGACTTTTTTATCTATAAAATCTCTTTTTTTATAAATAATGTAAAATGTTTTAATATTTAAAATCTCATAGCAAGATATCTTTTTAACATTTTTTTATATCACTGATAAGTATTTTTATTTTAGAAAAAAACATTAAGACTATTTTCTTTCCACAAAAGTCATATATAGTATTTTTTTCTGACGAACAGTAAATCCTTATTACCAACATCAATTACGCAATACTTTGACAAGATGGATCTCTACTTATAATGCAACAATAACAGCCTTAACTAACTTTGGCGTGCTGGCTGCAACAGACTTCGTCCCGTTCCAATCCCTGTCCGTTTCTATTAAGTCATCTATTTGACTGCAGGCTATCTCAGGAGCCAAAAGCATAGCCTGCGGTTACTATGATAAACATACCATAGATTTTTATTTGGTGTTACATCTTTCCCCATCATTATATTTTTGGAGAGTTTAGGATAAGACATGGTTCGTTTTTGCACAAAATACCTATTACAGAAAAGTTTCTGCCGCCTCTGTGATAGGAAAGCATTAGGGGGAGTTAAGTAAAAACGAGGGGAGGTGGAAAATGGAAGGATATAATTTTTTCGGGAAATTTTATCCGGAACTGGTGAGTAGATAGAAGTTGGAGAGCTGTTTTATCATTTTTTTTGTGAAATCTATTTCTCAAAAATGCTGCTCTTTGGATTGGAATCAGCATCTGATTGATAAAAGTGGTATTGGTGATTTTCGAAGATGTGATGTCATCCGCATAATTTATGAAAATCTATCAAGTTTATATTAATTTTCATCTAAAATGTTATTTCAATCAAATGCTGAAGATGTTGCGTCACCTGGATAATTTTGGTAAATATGCAATATTTAAAATTTTCGAATAAATTTTAGATTAATTCAGATATGGAATTAAAAAAAATTGTTTTACTAATTTTTATCGTTTTGCTTTTCTGTTTCTTTTTGCTTATTTCGTTTTTTACCTTTTTTCAGATACAGATTTACCGACGTTGATAAATTGTTAAGCCCATAATACAAGGTAATTCAAAATGAATATAGCGATATCAAACATCAGACATAATCTGCATGTGTTGTTGGCTTTTTGGAGCATCATTCTCAAGCACTCAAGTCTTTGAACAAAATGGATATTTTGATGTCGTCCATGTAGCAAAGGGGAATCGAATAGAATATTTATAAAGTATGTAAACAAAATATTGACCTTCTTTTTAAATTCGGCTTAATTCTTATCGATAAATTCCTTTCGATTAAACAGTTATAAATGTTTGTAATAGCTATATTCATTTTGAATTACCCTGTATTATGAACCCCATTTGTAAAAATAAGCATATGAAAATCCTTCAAAATGCAGAATCTTGAACAGGTTTCATTGAGTAATTATGAAAATGTGATATAAATTTTTATAGTAATTTTAAATCGCATAATCAGTGATTAAAAAAGAAATAGTAATAGTATAAATAAATAAATCCTCTGCCAATTTTGCTGAGTTTAATTGTTTTATATAAAGATTTTTAAAATCCCCATGCTGTGGTGCAAGAATTTCTCGTTTACAAATTAATCTTGAAAATAGTTATTTAATTTTTAATATTTTTGATAGTCTTAACTGCAGACTTACAGAATTATGAAATTTTCATTTATTTAACTAGTAATTTTTCCCCTAACAAAAAAGAAAAATTAAATCATATTTATGAATATGTATTATTTTTAATTAAAACATTTAAAAATGTATTGCCAGTTTCCTTTACCCTTCAAATCACCGAAATTTCACTAATCTAAGTTCAAAATTTCCTGAAATCCTTGTGTCCAGTAATTTTCGACCTGGGATGCACGTACCTAGGTAAAAATGAAAATAAGAATCTGCCAGTAATTGCAGAAAATACAAATTGGTCAGTAAGTCACAAAAATATTGGAAATGACAATTAATTTACATCGATTTCTTATCTGGTTATGATAAGAAGATTGGTAATGAAAAACAGCGTATTTGTCTCACCTAGTAGAGTGTGTGTGTGTGTGTGGGGGGGGGGGGGGTAAAGGGGCATATTTATAAAAAAAATGGGGATACTTCAAAACCGAAAGCCTAATAACGAGATACGTGAAAGAAAAACGGTAGGGAAGCGATGTCCAGTCTAAATATACAGATTTCTTCAAAAAAGAAAAAAAAATTAAATGATTTTAGAGTATTATTTAGTCAATTATATCCAATATAACAAGCATTTGCATTCTGCTAAAAAAAAGCATAAATATTTGTTGAGTCTAATATTTAAAATTCCTTTCCATGAACATAAAGTGTAATTTTATTTTTTACAAAATTGTTTCATTTTGATAATATATCAACGGCTTATATTATTCTTTAGAAAAAATACGATCTCAGTATACTCATGTATTCATGTATTACATGTTTTGTTTAACACAGAATTTTATATACATTGCCTTTAGATAATAAAAGGAAATTTTTGTTGATAATTTATTATGGAATATATTTTAGCCTTATATGTTTCTTTGTTATTTCTTTTAGTGCGACATTATGATATAAATGCATATAAAAAAATTCTGCGTTTATATTTATCAAAAAACCGTAAACAATTTCTGCCGTATCTAACGAGTTAGAAAAACAAATTTTCATTTTATGATTACAACCCGAAACAAAAAAATTAACGCGAAAATATTGTCTCTGCGGCAAAAATATGTTCTTAAGTCCATCCACTTTAGAAAATGAAAAATTAGACGTAAACATAATTGCTATGTGCGCATTACGAGCATAACATAAATATTTCTTATATGCTATTTTGAAATTTAAGCAGCGGTGATTATGCGCTAAATTCTTTGAGCGTTAAAAAACATGTGAAGGAATTAAATAATGGCATTACGCGTACAGCAAACCTTCTGATGATGAGGAATAAAATTTTATTACATGCAACAATACAGAACCACCTCAAAGAAATTACAAAAACCTTTTATGATCCTAATTAAATAAGCAACGTTAGAAATCCCAGCATAAAACATCAAAAGACATGCTACCTAATCCATTTTGAGAAACCGCGTAGCTGTAAATGATTAAAGCTAATCACAACACAAAGGGGTTTTTTTTCACCACTTATATTTGCTTCTTTACTTTAATTAAGCCACTAACGTTATTAGACAAATAGGTATGTTGCTGGTCTGCTGCTAAAATAAAGAATCCGTCTCGTTTGTACGAATTCGCAGCCTTTTATTAATTACCATGCTTTGCTTTCATTGAGACTCGACGGTGGAGAGAAATAAAAAAAAAGTCTCGCATAAAAAAAGCAGCCTCAATCTTTACATAATTAAACAGTTTCCTGATTAGTATGATTTCCAGCTAAGCGACTAGGAATAAGGCCGATGAAAAAAGCTAAATGGGAAATGAGAAGTATACTTTTTAGGCAATATAGAAAAAATTCTTAATGGAAAATAATCAAGAAAATAATTATTTTCAAGTTACTGGAAAAGAGAAAAAGAGAAAGAAAAAAATGAAATATTAAGTTGATAGGCGTGTGCATTATGATTTCGAAATATTTGGAGGTTTTTCTTTATCTTTTTCTTTTTGTTATTATTATTTTTCTGAAATAAAATTAATATGTTTTTTTCGATGCTTTTGTATAATACATCAAATGTTGAAGCATTTGGTTAGAGGATATTAATTTCAGTTGGGAAAAAAAGATGATGACAAGAAATACAGAGTGTAATCGCTGTTCTAATTAAAAAGAAATTGGAAATATTTTTTGTGAAGAGAAATAAATATATGATATTCAAATTAACTAAAGTAGACTTCAAAGCAATAATCATTTTCAAATGAAAAAAAAAAAAGTACAAATAAATGAAAGTAAGTGCTTCGCATTGAATTTATGTTTTTTTCCCCTTAAAGTATAAATAAATTTGATCATATAAACAAAATTGAGCCTAAATTTTGATATTGATTACCCTTGAGATTTGCTAATATTTTTTCTAGTTTCAAAATTTGGATTTGACTTGTAGTTTCATTAATTATAAGCATTTTTATTTAATGTACTAATTTACTTGCGGTGAATTTCATCACTATGTTTCAGTCTCATAAAAAATGTCAGACAATGCTGAATAGTTTTTCTTGACATATTTATTTTTTGATTCACAGTATTTTTTTTTTTCCAGAAATGCATAACGTGAAACACACACTAAGGCTTGTACTTCTTAATTGTACTTAATTATAGTTGGTTAAGAAACTTCAGGAATTTATATAAATAGTAAAAAAAAAAAAAAAGTCGACTTTGTTATTTAAACAGAAATTTGTGGAAAAAGAAGAATTATTTAGATAATTGATTTATGCTTCACTAATTCTCTAAAGAAGACAAATATTCTTTATTTGTGAAAATACAAGGTGTCCTTGAAAATACTTCTCATTCTCAATGGTATATTACAGTGTTAAAAATTTCTGCTAAAACACAGAAAAAAAACGCGAGACCCCCTGTAAATTTACACTAATTCTGTTAAATGAATTTAATTGAGTTTCTCAGTCAGGTTCCCTTAACTTATATCTAATTCCTTGTAGGGATTTTCATGTCTTTATTTTAAAATATTTTTATCTTTGTTAAACTTGCAATTTAAAACACACTTTTAAAATTCTTTTCAAATTTTATTAGATATATTAAAGAAAAAAAAATCAGTTTAAAATTTTTTTTTCTGAAACTTAGAAAAGGAAAAGACATGTCTTCGGAGTTAGTGGGGATTTTTATCGACAATCATGTGAATCAATATATTTTTCACCGCTGAATCACAAAAGACATACTTTGTGCTACTGCTTCTGTAGCTCAGTTAGTAACGTGTTCTCCTGTTGCTGAGAGGTTTTGGGTTCAAATCCCAAGACGGCTAAAAACAAACTGTGTAAAAATTAAATGGAAAAACAATACAAATTTACCCGTAAACTTCAAATTCATTGAACACCCACAGAGGGCACACACACATTTTAGGGTCTATATCCAAAATCTAGGTAACTAGCCAACATAAACACAAACAAAATAATTGAACGGACTGAGATTGAGTGATTTACTAATTTTGAAAACTAAATTAAATTATTATCATTAAAAATAAATTTACAAAGTCTTGCGTATTTTTAACGATGTTAATTTATAGAGTTAATTATAAATTTACCGAATAACTTTTCTGTTATTTAATCGAATCTCGGTTTTTCTAATCTCTGTAATTTTACATAAGACTTAACCCTTTAGCTACCGCATTATGAATTCATGAAAATTTTACATTCTAAAGCATTTTACGTAAATTGTTTAAACTAAATTAAAAGATTTACATAATTATTTAATAAATATTCGAAGGATTTTAGAAGGATTGAAGGATTGAAGGATTTAGAAGGATTAATTAAATTTGAATTTACAGAAATTTTGTGCAATTTTTTAACTCTACTCAAATCTTTTATTTTAAATTATTTTCTTAGTATTTTGTAGAATTATAAAATGTGTAAATATGATATTCTTACAATATAAATACTGTTACGAATTTTGTAAATAGTTAGTGTTTGTACTGTAAAATAATGTAAATAATCTTATTAAGCTCCATTCCTTTACTAATATTAATTTTTGTTACATTGTATCTGTTATCAAGCAAACTTGTCTATTATTTTCAGTGAATGTCTATGGCAGCTTGGCGAAATAATAAAGATATCGCCAAGTTGGCGTCACTTTTGACGACTAATTTTGGTCGCCAAATTTGGCGATATATCGCCAAGTTGGCGACAAACTTGTCGATTGTTGGCGATGGTAACCCTTCCCTCTCTACGGTAACCCCCCTTAGGTATACTGATACATTGTTTGTTGTTCCGTGGATTTTTCGAGAAGGTTATAGAAATTTCCAGCACATGCTGCGAGCCTATATAAGGAGAGCAATGCGAGCTGTTGTTGTTATTATTTACCAGTCAGGCATTGAGTGAGCTACTAGAGATTAGCGATGGGCATTATTTATCGTATTAGGATAAATAACAGTGTTACTACGCTAGAACCTAATATTGCATTAATATGTTACTGAAAAGTCCCTGTTAAATAAATAACACATGGTTCTTAATGACAGCATCTTCCTTCACTTGTTTTAATCAAGATTTCATTTTTTGTACCTCTAAAATAATAATAATATTCATTAAAAACGTCCTTAATCGTTTCTTTTGAGACGTTTGCCGAACAATGTTGAATGTCCGGGCTGGGTGCCCGGACAGCGCCCCCCCCTTCCTGCTTGCGCAGACCCATTCACAATTATTTAAAAACTTTGCGTCCCCCCCCCCTTATTAAAACATCCTTAAAAACCCTTATTAAAAAAATCTCACAATTATACACTCTAAGATAAAAAACCTGTCTAAAACGGAATTTAAAACTGTTTTAAAAGCTTCCGTTTTAGAAGGCTTTACTATATAAAATAAGATATTGTATGTATCCAGCAAATACAGCCCGGACAGCCCCCCCCCCTGCTTGCGCAGACCCATTCACAATTATTTAAAAAAATTGCATCCCCCCCATTATTAAAGCACCCTTAAAAACCCTTATTAAAAAAAATCTCACAATTATACACTCTAAAATAAAAACCTGTCTAAAACGAAATTTAAAACTGTTTTATAGGCTTCCGTTTTAGAAGGTTTTACTATATAAAATAAGATGTTGTTTGTATCCAGCAAGTACAGCCCGGACAGTCCCCCCCCCCTGCTTGCGCAGACCCATTCACAATTATTTAAAAAATTTGCGTCCCCCCCTTATTAAAACCCCCTTAAAAACCCTTATTAAAAAATCTCACAATTATACACTGATAAAAACTGTCTAAAACGGAATTTAAAACTGTTTTATAGGCTTCCGTTTTAGAAGGTTTTACTATATAAAATAAGATATTGTTTGTATCCAGTAAGTACAGTCCGGACAGCCCCTCCCCCTGCTTGCGCAGAGCCATTCACAATTATTTAAAAAAATTGCGTCCCCCCCCCCTTATTAAAACACCCTTAAAAACCCTTATTAAAAAAAATCTCACAATTATACACTCTAAAATAAAAAAACTGTCTAAAACGGAATTTAAAACTGCTTTATAGGCTTCCGTTTTAGAAGGTTTTACTATATAAAATAAGATATTGTTTGTATCCAGCAAGTACAGCCCGGACAGCCCCCCCCCCCTGCTTGCGCAGACCCATTCACAATTATTTAAAAAATTTGCGTCCCCCCCCTTATTAAAACACCCTTAAAAACCCTTATTAAAAAAAATCTCACAATTATACACTCTAAAATAAAAAAACTGTCTAAAACGGAATTTAAAACTGTTTTATAGGCTTTCGTTTTAGATGGTTTTACTCTATAAAATAAGATATAGTTTGTATCCAGCAAGTACAGCCCGTACAGCCCCCCCCCCCTGCTTGCACAGACCCATTCACAATTATTTAAAAAAATTGCGTCCCCCCTTATTAAAACACCCTTAAAAACCCTTATTAAAAAAATCTCACAATTATACACTCTAAAATAAAAAACTGTCTAAAACGGAATTTAAAACTGTTTTATAGGCTTTCGTTTTAGAAGGTTTTACTCTATAAAATAAGATATTGTTTGTATCCAGCAAGTACAGCCCGTACAGCCCTCCCCCCCTCTGCTTGCGCAGACCCATTCACAATTATTTAAAAAATTTGCGTCCCCCCCCTCATTAAAACACCCTTAAAAACCCTTATTAAAAAGAATCTCAATTATACACTCTAAAATAAAAAAACTGTCTAAAACGGAATTTAAAACTGTTTTATAGGCTTCCGTTTTGGAAGGTTTTACTATATAAAATAAGATATTGTTTGTATCCAGCAAGTTCAGGTTAAAAATTCTGGGCACCCAACCGTTCAAAAAGCTGGTTACGCCTATGCAACCACAGAAGAAATAACTCCTTAATATTAGCTAATTCAATAACTGTTAGATTTTTCACCAGTTTTTCAATTCAGTTCAGTTATGTAGTTCTTTTCTGTTAGATTTTCCACCCGTTTTTGAAAAAATGTAGTTTTTTACATTACAAAAGAACATTTTATCGCTTCGTAACTGTTGTTTATTTTCAAACGTTTTGTCTGAGGATAATGTTGTTATCGTTAACGACTTTTGATTTAAAGTTTCGTTTCCTGTTTGGTTTTCATTCGCGCTTGTTGAAGAAAGAGGATAAATAAAAAATGATTTCGTCTCTTTTTTTATTAAATATCAGAAAGACTGAATTTGAGATTTGTGAATTTGATTTCTAAAGGGCTCTTCTGGTTTTGCTTATTTAGTTCTCTACCATTTTTAACATGACCCCCAACCCCTTTCGGTGACTCACCTAATTTTGCTCATTTCTGCACTTCATTTCAATCTTTAAAAGGCTATAACTTTGCTTCTATGGGAGCGAAAGCGAAAAAAAAAATTTTAGCATAGCTAACTTTTACTCGCCATTCTTTTTGCTATTTCAATTTTCCGGTTTTTTCCCTATAGGACCATTTTTTGGGAGGGGGGCTGGGGGGGGGGGGCGTTTCTCATTTTTTGATGTAATATGTCTATCGAAAGCTTATGCTTCATACATTTCAAATCTATCATAAAAAAAATTCTCCCGTTATTCTGGGTCACGTTACGGACCCATAATGGGTTAAATTTAAATTTCTTAAACTTCTTTGAGGTTTTTTGCCAAATCGGTATCAGAAAAAAATTGTGCCAACGTGATGTGTGTATGACATCTGCGCCATATAAATATTATTCAGTCTTTTTTTATTGCAATTTTTTATGTAAAACAATATGCATTATTTTTCATGCACAAGTGCGCATTAAATGAAAATTGTAATGCAATTTTTGTAGTAGTACTTTATAATAATGAATTAAAAAATACACATTATTTAACAGTATTTCCTGCACAATAAAATGTTTCCTGGCGATTACAAAAAAATATGTCCTGGCAATTCAAAAAATAAAAACGTAATTATCCAAGTTTTCACTTCTGTTGGCACTCCAAAAATGTCACTTTTTTTAGGGGGGGGGGGGGGTGAAAATTTTGCGGAAATAAGTCTTATTTTTTATTTATGTATGGATCCATATAAAAAAGTATGAGCTAGTGAACTTTGGAACCATTTTAATACAACTCATATTCCAAATATTAAAATAATTGAGAAAAATTATTAAAAAAATATTTTCAATTTAATCATTTTTATACTAAGTAAATGCAATTAAATTTCTTATAAATTGAATCTGGAATGTTTAGATAAGATTTTAATATTTACAAAATATAAAATACAGTACAATATATTAGGTTTACAGCTTTCTAAAAGACATAAAAATAGTAGGATAAAATTTAGATGAGTTCAAAGTATTAGAATATTTTATTTTGCGCAACAATATTACCTTATTTATATGAAGTAAATGGTAGTTAATTTTTTGTAGCACCCTCTTTTTCTTTCATAATAGCGTACAATCGATCTTGCATACTATACATATCTGCTATTAAGAAACTAGTAAAAAAAACTGAGTTTGGAAAAAATTTCATTCTCTACCATCTGTCCTATCTCACAAGTTTCTTCGTCCTATCAGTTAATATTTGTTTTATGTTTTGCAGCCGCTCTAGTGGTGGCAGCACGCATTGACTTGCTGTACGAAAATTCAGTAATGCATTTCATCTCAGATTTTAAAACATCAACAGTGCTGATTGAGAAAACGCGGTATACGGAAAATGGATTTTTGAAAAATTCGTTTTCCTCTGTATGTTAAAGAAAGTTTTCTTAATATGTTTTCTTGTACTTTCTAATTTTCCTGTTTTTCGTATTTCCTATTGGATGCATTATTTTATATTCAAAAATATATGTGCCCATAGATATTTTCTTAAATGTTGTTTCCCCACCAGTGGCTGAGAGATTCTGCCCTCAAAACTGGTAGACGGCAGGCGCTGGATTAGAACAAAACCCAATCGCGGTCGTCAGCCCAATCATTCGGAATTTTCCGTGGTTTTCTTCGAACTTTGGATTTCCTTGCGTAAATACGGGTTGGGTTCCCTTAGAAAGACCCCCCCCCCTCCCTCCACTGAGGGCACCACCTTGGGGGCCCATATCCCATGTGTTGTCCGTTTGGGAGCATATTTAGCAATTGTTTATAAATTGTTTATTGTATCCTGTTACAAAAATAACAGGATGTTGGGACCTGTTACCAGCGCTACTGTGGAATGATGTAACCTGTTAACCAAAAATAACCATATTTCCCATCTCTACTAGAGATTGTCTAAGCAAGTTTGCTTGATGTATTGAGTTTTATCTACGTTGTTTTGAATGTGATATAGTGTTGAGACATTGTATAAAGAGTCTCTGCGACCTATAATTGTACTTGTTCGATAGATTTGAACAGTTATTTTTGAATATCTAGTAATATTTGTGAGTTTCGAAGACTCTGTTGCTTTGAAGATCTGTAAATAAATTATTTTCTACTTTTCTAAAAGGCAAGAGTTTGAAGTTGTCTAACCATAAGATCAAAAGAACCCTACATACGCAACAATACAGAAATATTTCCGAATTGAAAAATCCCCATCTCCCTCGCTCAGCGTCAAGAAAGCTGAAAAGATGCAAAGACAAAAGAAATCACCCTTTTAAAAATATTTTAGTTTTGTGTAACCAATAATGCTTTTGGAACAAGATAAAGTAATGTATCTGTAACTCATTCTAAACAGTATTACAACCAACTGAAGTATTAAAAAAATTTATAATAAGTTTTTTTAACGGTACTTACAAGTAATTACAGATTCTGTGTAATTTCGCAGATAAATTTTAAGCAGTGCATAACAGTTTAATTCAGACTATTTACAACAAATTATGCATCAAGCTGAAGAAAAATTAATTTAATTTTTCTTACAAACGTTTAATATGTGCATTTTTAGTTATATAGTCACACATCCAACTTAAAGTCCAATTATTCCTTCATTTAGATTAACAAATCCGGAGTAATGGAAGCAACACTTTTGCAGATACAAATATGTGAATTCGATTTTTCATTCACTCGCTGCAGTAATAATACACAGAGAATATAATTGTAAATATTTTCATATTATGTTAGTGTATAAATTTTGAAAAATTAAAAATGACTTTAACGACAAAGTTTGTTGACAATTTGTAATAGTATCACACTCATATGGGAAAGGCACACAACTATAGTAGACTAAGGCCATTTTGAAAAGATTAAGTCATAAATTGGGTGTCAAGCTAGTAAATGCGGTGCGTTCGTACTATAACGAAGTTATAAACAAATTCAGGACATGATGTAATACTGCATAGTGTTTCGGATACAATACAGTAACCGAAATCTTTTGTGTATCACTGATATTACTATCTGTTTTCTATTATGCAGGAAGTAACTTGTAGTAAACCTCAACAACGTATATCAATTTCATAAAAACTGAAATCGTTTAATATTAAATGCAGCCCAAACAAAACTCCCCCTATACCATTATGTAATAGTATACTTTTGTGTGGCCCTGTAAATAAATAAAAAACATTCATTGTACCATCGATTGCACAGAAGTTATATTTCAATATATTCTTCATAGATGCATAATTTTATTACATTCTAAAGAGTGTAAATCATTAAAATGCACTTGAAACTGTTTTTTTTTTTCTATTGGCCGTAATGTAACGGAATAGTTTTGATTGTCCATGTCCCCTTAAACTATGCATCCAATTTTCATAAAATCTGAAGTGACTCGACAAAATTATACAACAATTATATATTTTAAATTTGCTCTGAAGTATGCAGACGGACGGACGGACTGAACGGCGGCTATAGGTGCTACATATTTACATAGTTACGAACGCATCTAAAAGTGATATAGCCTATTTATAACATGCATAAAATCTGTTTTATTCACTCCCACAGGGATCTAAGTTTGTAAACATATGACGTACATCAGAAAGTGTATAAATACAGACTTGATTTATTATAGGAGTAGATTAAACGGATTTTATGCACCTTCTAAATGAATTGTCTTAGTCTTTTTTTTATGGACTGTGAGTCCTTTATACATGTACTGAGTTTGAAATATGAATAAAAAGTTTGAAATTTCAGAAACTAAGGGTCGTTGACAGTACTTTAAGCGCATTTTATTTAATCAGGTAATGTACAATTGGCTCAAGATACGGAAAATTCGAATTATAGACTTTTTACATTTAGAAGATTAATTGTAATTTGTAATGATACACTGTAAAAAAAAGGGTTACTTTACTCCACAAGTGGTGCCAACTCAGTTGCCACCAAAAGCAGTGTAAGAAAATATGACCAATAAATTGGTATAATAAACCACCAGCAACCAATTGGTGTAAAGTCACACAACCACTTATTTAGTGTACTTTAACAGCAAAATAAAAAATATTTAAAGATTACATTTTAAATGTAATACCGTCGTAATTCAAAATAAATAGTTTCACCTAAAGAGGTGCTAAACTTTCTTTTATTTGAAACAATCTTTTATAACGTACATTGTAAATACATTACTAGTTCGCAAACAACAAAATTTCTTATATATATTTATACTTTCACAGCAAAATAAAAATAGTTAAAAAATTATATTTTAAATTTAATACAGCCATGATTTAAAATAAATAGTTTGACGCAAAGAGGCCACGAAACTTACTTTTAATTGAGACAATTTGTTATAACATACACTTTAAACATACTACTAGTTGATAAACAACGAAATTTCCTATATGCTTAAAACTATCTTTTTCATAGGTCCCGTATTGTGTGTGTAGGGGATGGGGGGAGAGTGGAGCGGTAGACCTCTAAATTTCGGTATTGTCTCACTTACTAAACATGTTTAGCATTAAAATTAAGCTCTTTTTTTGGTACATCCTGACAGATTCTCACTAAAGACATGGACCACACTCTCACTGACAAATTTCTTCACTAAATGTAATCAAACTGGCGCCTATGATTATTTTAGTTATGGTTTACTAATTTAATAGAAACAAAATATAACAATCTCTTTAACTCTTTCAATATATTTTATGAAATGTATTTCAATATATTTTATATCTTTTTTTTTTATGAAAATATTTTTTGTTAGAGATCGGACTAACGCCATGGTCATACGTTATAAAATATTTTTGTAACAAAAATTGTAATTATTCTTAACTATCACTATGATTTTAATTCGGAATTTCTAGCTTTCTTAACAAAATAGCAAACATAAACTATACATGATATTAAATTACCTCACAATTATACAATTTAATGCTTCATAAAAATTGCTTCACTATACCAGCTAACAATTAAACAAATTTGTATTAAAAAGTTGATTACAACTGTTATACTGAAGACATACTTCTCGTTAAATTCGTCCATGTCGCCATTGTTCTTAAAATGACAATGCACTAGTGCACTATTAAAAACATAATGTAACTTAAAAAGGCACATGCAAATATTTTTTGTCTTGAATCTTAAATCTACAAAGAATAATAAAAGTGCTTACCTTATGTTTGCTCTTTTATCTGCTATTCGAAAGTTAGAAAGGAAGATTAAATGCTGAAATAAAATGGCGTCGTGTCGTCTGCAAACATACGATTGTATGTACGTAATACATGCGTACGTGATACATACGTAATCAAAACAGAAAGATGATTTCTTACACTGAATTTGATGTCTCGTTTCAAAAATTGCAATTAAAGAATAAAATACCACCATTCCGAGGTTATTATTCTCTGAATTTGGTGTCTCATTTCAATAATTGGAATTAAAGAATAAAGTACCATCATTTTGAGATTATTCTTACACTTTTTAAGGTGCTACTACCAAAAATAGTGCAGATTTAAAGTTTATTTCGCATTTAATAACCCCAATTTAAGTGTAATAATTCTCCTTTGTTTTTACAGTGTAGTTTAAATCATAAAACGTTATAGCTTTACATACCACATTAAAAATAAAAAATCCCCTAGAAAAATCTCTTCGGAATAACCTTTTGGTTCCTGACCTGTCTAACTCGACTATGGAATAAACGCATATAACGCCCATCAACGCACCGTATGGCAAAATAATGAACTAAAAGTACTTGACAATTGTAAAAGAGTGGTAACCAAATTATATTCCAGTTTAGAGTGTTACTTCTTTATAAAAGATCTGTACGCAAGGCAAGATGCATACACTTATCCAGTGGGGAGGCTGGCTGCAGTATATCTTACATAAAAATTTCGTTTCTGAAACGAATAAGTGTTACGAGCAGAATTTCGGAAACCTCGTCCAATTTGAAGAAAATGTAGCTTAGATTGGAGGATTTTGCGTATTTTTTACATAAGTTCAAGTATGTAGTGGAGAGTATACTAGGATATATGCCGTATTCCTTCTGGATTTTTTAAAAGATCACCACATACCCTCTGTTTCTCAAGTAGGCTATAGTATACACACTGTGTGGTATACTCTTTGCTTTAAACGTACACCTTATTATTATTATTATTATTATTTCTATTATTATTATTACACCCCTGTGTAAGATCGGTGAAGTTATATAGTGTTTCGGAATAATATGGGCAAATAAAACAGAAATACACTAGAGTGCCGATTATCGGAACTCCAATTAATCGAACTCCAAATTATCCTAAAAACTTATATATATATACATATATATATATATATCTAAAAAGAAAAAAAAGTAAAGAAAAGAAAATATATTTTCCAAATATGCGAACAGCCTATTTTTGCAAAAATATTTTTACCGAACTTCCAATTATCCAAACACTCTGTTTCTCCCAATCTTTTTTTCTTCAGATCTAAAATGCAAAATCCAGTCTCCGATTAGTGTATCGTTAAAAGCAGTAATATTAGAAGAAAATGAAAAAGAATGCTCTGAAAATGACTCATGTCCATCATATAACGAAACTTTTAAACGTTTGGAAAAAGATATGAAATAGCTCAAACGGCAAGTACAATGCTGATCCTATTAACTAACATATTTAAGAATAATTTAAGGTGTGGCTGTATTGTAAAGAGTGTCTTCTTTGAAGTAAGCAACATCAAAAGCTTCTTTGCTTAAATTATTATCTCTGAAGTTCAGAAGACGATAAGAAAAAGAAAATTTTAAATAATAAAAGAGTAGACAAATAAATAAATTAAATTAAAAAGGCAAAAAGGTAAAAAACAATGATTTTTAAACACGTCGAATATAACTGGTGATAACAGACCTAAGCCTCGATAAAACATGAAGGTTTTATTATAGTCAGGAAAATCACTTAAATTGTCTGTCCATTTATCCGAATTTTTGCATATCCGAACTATCTCAAAATTTTCTGTTTAAATAATGGGCACTTTCTGTATTCGTGAATTAACAAGTATAATCAATAGAAAAATGCATGTCTATTCATTCATTTTTTTTTCCGAAAACCTAAATATTGGAAAATATTGAATTAAGGAAGCATCTTTTCATTTTTTTCTAATCAAGTAATAATTTTTTTGTTTAGCCACTGGCAAAATATCAAAATATTGTTTCAATAGTTTTTAAGAAAAAGGTACTTTAATATTAGCTGGTATTCATAAAATTCAGAATTGTTGTTGCCCTCTTGAGGGGAAGTCTACTTCTTTCGCTTAGAGGGTGAATATCAGAAAATACGGAAATTGACGTCCGCACAGTAAAATTCCTATTAAATGTTATACAATACAATTTCTTTTGATACATTCTAATAAGAAATATCCTTAGAAGTATTTTCAAGAGACATTGTATTTCTAATAACAAAATAAAGCAATTAAAAGACTTAGAATTTCAGAAGGTCATTTTCCTGGTGTATCACATTGTGATGTGTGCAAAGTAAACGGCCTCCTGCTATACTGTATGAATATCTTTTTCGAGTTTTTTAATTTCTAATTAATATTTATTATTTACAAAACACATACATTAGATAGGTAACAAATTCTGTACTTTACAAAAAAAAAAAAAAAAAAAAAAAAAAAAAAAATCAGAATTGAAGTATTATTGTCACTGAAAATGAATGTCATTTTCCTGGTCTGCATTTTTGTTCTTTATCGCTGCAGAGTAATTCTTCTTATTTTTGATATAAAGTCAGAAGTAATTTAATATGCCTAGTAGCAAGATTTTTTATTATTTTTTTCAAAAAAAATGTGATTAAAGGCTTTGTAAAAATGGAGTAGGCTTTTATTTTGTCATTTTCCTGGCTTGCATAAATTAACAAATAAAACTAAACATTATATGGAATTTGAGCTACTATATTGAAAACGTGTGTATCTAAACAAAATTAAAATGTTAAAACTTAAAAAAAAGAATGTAAAAATGTTTTAGAATTAAAATATCATTATCCTGGCATACATATGTTAAGAAATGACATATAATTACATAAAAATTAACTTACTATTTAAGTTCTTCAAAATTTAGCAATTTTGCATGAAAAATCCTTTACTCTTTAATAGAAAATAAATTCACCTCTTGAAATTTTGAATTGTTTTAAATGGATACTTTCAATATCTCAGATGATCAAAATCGCACATTTTCTGATAGTCACCCTAAAATTCATGTGACTGTTACGATTTTTCTTTTATCGGTTACAAGGAAAATATATCTAACATTCGAAATTTTTTCATTATATTTATTCACATATCACTTATATTTTTCAATTTTCTGGATAAAAGAGAAAGAGAGAGAGAACAATGCGTTTTTGGCAACAGGGAGTACCTGTATAAGTGTACTCCGTGAATAAAAATAAGGCAATTGGGCCAGATAGTTTTGTTAGATACACACGCGTTTGTGTTTTTTAGTATGGAGTATCAGGTCCTTTTTTAAAAAGCGCAAACATTAAAAAAAAAATACATCGGGCAGGTCATGTAAATTATGTATCAACGAAAAAGCATTGTAAGAAAGAGCTTTACTTATCAAGGTGTCGAAAAAAAGTACTAAATGTGAAATCATTAATTTATACAAAAACATAGGAATTAAGTAAGCAATTATGCACTTTAATTTAGGATAAGTATTAAAGTTACATGGATATTTTATGAAAAAAGTAAGACGAATCTATGAATAAACGGCTACATAACTATCTCATACTACTTTTTATTTATCCCAGTGAAAGTGCGATATGCCCAATTACCCCTGTTGAGTTTTCAAACATGTTTTATATAGGACAGAACTATTTTACATTGAGAATAGAAGTACTTATACTATTTTACATTGTTTTCGATTACTTTCTAATAATATAACTTTTTTATGTACGTTTCTTCATTTGTATTATAAAATGCCAAGGTTTGGCTGTCTCACTTTCGGAATTTGGTTTCAAACCTCCCATTGTGATTTTACAAAATTTCATTACGTAATTTTAATAGAGTATTATGTAGTTTTATCTTTAATGAAAGGGAAAAAACAATGCAGAAGTTAATTTCCCATAATATATATATATATTTTTTTAACTAATGGGATAACTGCATCCAACATGGTCCAGTTATCCTGATATTTCCCCAGTTACCCCATTCTCGGAAGATCCGAAGGATAACTGGGACACCAGTCTTTCTTTTGAAACATGAAGTAAATACGTATAGATACCTAATAATACCAATGTAAATTATATGCCTAATTTTCAAAAGTATGTATAATTTAATAAAAGTGTTTTAGTAAAAAGTCGTATGTTAATACAGTATTTTAACAAAAAGCCGAGAAAGTTCAACCGAATTGACGTTGTTTTTAAAAAAGAATCCTAAATTTTCGACAATCTATTACAGCTAAGACACATTTATGATTGAATTGACACGAAGCAGAGATTAGGATGCATTTTCGCAAAAGAGCTAAAATTTAAAAGACATCGACTTTTTTTTTTTTTTTTTTTCTATTACATAAAATAGCCTATGGCCCAGTTATCACGTGGATCTAGTCACTCCATTTTACCTTATATTACTTTTCTAGATTATTTAGCTTTTAAAAATGAATTAATTGACTTTTATCAATAGAACAAATCAATACAAAGTCTACGATCCGTATTTTAAAAAAATAATAAATAAAATAAATGCTTTATTTAAACTGAAAAACTTTTCTGTGAACGTCTTTCATTTATAAAAAAAGAAAAAAAAACTTAAATTAAATATTAAAACTTTTTTAATAACAAGTCCAAAACTACCAACCAAAACTAACAAAAATCCAAAGCTACTTAAAATCAGAAAATATTTTAGAAAAATGCTTTTAATAATTTATTTCTTATATATGTATTTTCATCTATAGTTTGCTTCTAAAATCCTGTGACAAAAACATTTCGCTTAGTTTCTTTTGGAAAAAAAAAAGCTTTTCGATGTTAGACAACCAAATTTTTAAAGCCACCAGCCGCCAGGGGGCGTTCATTACATATGGGTAAAAAAGAAGAAATATGGTAATTCCATTTTAAGGTGTCATTACACATAAAAAACTCTTTTGTTTCAAATGGAAAAATTAGCGAGTAAAAACAAAAGCCTAATTCCCGATAACCTTCTTTCATTAGCACTGCTACTGATCAGTTCGCTCATTAGTTCACATTATCATTCAGTTCTGTCAGCATGGCCCGGTTAGTGATGAAGCATTTGGCAGGAAATCGCTCTCTTTTTGTCCTTTTTTAAGTCTATTCTTCAGACTGAAACATTTTAATCAAGTTTAAAACAAATCTGTTTAAATTATTACAATATAATGAAAGAGCATATATTGAAATGCCAGACCTTAGAAGTATTTGGACTTATTCAAATGCAAAACACTTCAAATATGTTCATTTGAAATAATTTCATACACTTTTTACCGTATCGTCAACCGAGACTACTTTGATCTTTTACATAAAAAAAAAAAATAAATAAAGTTTGTCAAAATATTTAGTAACTTGTAATCTATGTGTGTTCATAATTTTTCCTTTAACTTTTTAATTGAATGGGAAATGCTTATTTTTTTATAAAACTAAAATGAAAACTAATTTTCGGGGCTACTTTGTGCCAGGTATGGTTTGGTTCGTAGTAGCTCCAGTTACTTAGAAATGCCATATTAAAAAAATATTTGTTTATTGGCTCTGCAGTGTCAATTCATTCGCTGATCGTACAGCAAGAGCTTCAATAGTTGAACATATAAAATGTATTCAATTTATATGAAAGTGAACAAACAAAGAAGTCCTCAGCAGGGACTACTTTATTTCAAAACTTTGCAGATTATTAATAAATAAATAAATAAATAAATAATTTTCACTTTAAAACCCTAAAATTTGCTTCATTGTTTAATTGTTTACAATTGAATTTCGACGTTAAAAAGTCATGTATAATAATTTTTAATAATAGAAATGTGAGTGAAACTATCTCAAAGTAGACCAAAGTAGCATCGGTTGACAGTAGGCAAAGTATTTTTAATATTAATTTTAAAAAAAGTTTCAGAATTCAATCGTTAAAAAAAAATTATTTTCATGAAAAATTTTATTGTTCTAATTTTTTTTTCTGTAGGCACTTCTTTATAAAGGCCTTTTTTTAAATTCTCAATGAAAAAATCGTTGTCTTTGTAAGTTGTGTATTACTTATTTTAAATTGTTCATCCAAAATCATACAATTTTTGTTTTGTACAGCGCAAATATATCTATTTATGAATTTATATCGATTAAAAATAATCAGTTTTTATAACACTTTCCAACATAGGTGGTAAGTGTTTATGGCCTCGGTTTTCCCTGTCTGGTCTTTTGTTTGCTTATAACTCGCGTAAATATATCTCAATTAGCTATGCAATTTCTATATGTTATAGAGATTTAGTGTAGAATGCTGGCTACTGAAAATAAATTGTATACCATTTATAGTTCATTTACAAGAACATTGTGAAATTATTTTATGTTATGTTCAATGTAAAAAAATAATTTGGGGTGCATTTTTATGATGTTAAGATAATTCAAATACAAAGAAATTAATATAGATTATTGAAATGCACTATAACACATTTTAAATAGATAATGAGGTGCATAGCATACACCAATAAACATTTTTATGAATATTTTAAAAAGATGCTTAAAAGATTCGGTTACTGAACTAGCTGGGATCGATAATTGCTGGAAATGTGTTTTCAACTACGGTATGCATTTGATGGCCTAAGATGGATTGCTAGAATTTAGTCTGTAGAGCATACTGTCCCTCCTGGTCCCCTTTAATAAGGTTGAAAATATTATAATGCTCATGCAGAGCTGAGCCCGCCCCTATGTTGTATGTATTTATAAATGTAACTAATTTTTTAAATGTATAGCCTCATGTGTATAAATTCTATAGATCATGTCACCTCCCCCCCCCCCCCCAAAAAAAAAAAAGAAAAAAAAAAAAAAAAAAAAAACTTACACATTAGCAATTATAGACTATAATTGCAAAAAATAGATTTTCTCTGCTTAATTTTAGTAAAAAGTTTTTATTTAGGCATTCCATAATAAGAAATAATGAAATGTTTTAACAATCTTCTATTAATGCTCGAAGATATTTCACAATTTATATCTGATATATAGCTTTTCGTCCGAATAAAAAAAATTATTTTATTTTGTTTTATATTTACTACTGCGCTAAAAAACAACATACATAAGTCTAGAAACAACCACAAGTTTCAGATATTATTATTTTTTTAATTACAGTCATTTAACTTTATTAGCAAATATAACTGCTGCTCTTAAAAATGCTAATATCTAGAAATAATTAATTATTAAAAAAAAAAACATTTTAACGATGTCATAATTAATAAAATTATAACGCTTGCTTTAAAATGAAATTTACATTCACTTCTTAAATAGGTAAAATATATATATATATAAATACCAAAAATATGCGATTTCATGTCTTATGTAGCTCTTTCGATGCAAAACTTTGTGCAGTTAAATAAATTTATGGTGTCAGGATAAAGCTATTTAAGTACATTTTTAATAACTGCAGTTGATCTCTTTATGAATGAAAAGACTAAAATGAGTTCAGACTTCTTTTAATATTATTATTATTATTAAACTAACAAAGGTAGAATATGGCTGCTTCTGAAAACAATTAGCCCAGATTAATGAGTCATTTATATTTCGGGTTTTTTCAAGCATACCTTACTAGTTAAATAAGGCCTTTTTTTAAAAATATAATAAAATTCTAGGTCACTGACATCAGATTAATACAGCCATGAGTATAAATTTTCAAATAAAATAAAATAAATTTATATAAAAATCGTTTTTAAGGATTTTTCTGGTCTTAAGAAGTTTCGAGAGTCTTACTTTTTACCTGGAGGTGCAATTTAGCAACATGTCACATTTCATTTTTTCCCAGTCCCTATAAAACATAATTTTTTAAAGATAGACAACTTAGCATCTCTTCTATTTAAAATAATTTTTAACGTTCTATTCTGAAGTTTTATTTTATTTCTTAATGTTTAGTTTTGGTAAAAAATAAATAAATAAATAAATAAATAAATAAATAATAATAATAATAATAATGATAATAATAATAATAATAAATAAATAAATAAAATAAATTGTTCTTTGACTTGCATTTATTGCGCGCAATACTCTTACACAACTATTGTTTCAATAGTCCTAAAATATTGATAATGATCTAAAACTATTGTATCTTGAAGTAATACTTCATTTATACGCAACTTATTTATTTATTTAAAATTTAAATTGTAGTATTTTGAAAAAATAAATTTTTTATTGTGAAATTACCATTTTGAAATAAATAAATACATAAATAAATTGCTTATGAATGAAGTATCCGTTCAAAATACATTAGTTTTACATCATTATCAATATTTTTGTAGGTTCTTGAACTTGTTTTATTGCATTCTTCGCGCAATAGATGCAAGTTTTAAAAAAGTAATAATTTTTTTTTTTAATCAAAATTAAGTATAAAAAATAAAATAAAATTTCAATAAAGAATTTTTTTAAATATATTTTTAAAAGAAGACGTATTAAGTTGCTTATATTAAAATTTTCATGTATTTATGTTTTATAGGGACTAAGAAAAAATTAAATGTGCATGTTGCTAAATAGCACCTCCAAGTAAAAATCAAGATTCCTAAGACTCCTTAAAATAAAAGTTTGTGGCTTTTTTTTTTTTTTTTTTTTTTTTTTTTTTTTTTTTTTTTTTTTTACGAAATAATTTTCAATAATTTTATTGTTATTTTACAAACATTAATTAACAATAAAAAACTATAATGGAGGAATTTGGCGGCTCAATGTCTATCCGATTTTTACGCCAAACGATTATTGAGATTACATAGCAACCATAACTCGATTAGCGAGTTGGAACTAGACAAATGCATAGAACCTCAGTAGCATTATCTAATTATTATCTTTTACCAGTAAAGAATAGGGGGGAGAGGGAAATTATCCAACATTCAATAGTAAAAATCCATTTTTTAAATTCTCTTTTCCGAATATTTTACACTTTTGTCATTTTAAACGTGTAGGAAATGTAATATTTCAACTATTATGATTAATGGAAACCGATTGGTACTAATTGTTGATAAGAATGAAATATTGACTAAAATCCTTTTTTTCTTTACGTGAAAGTTTTTACATGATTTTCATTCATTTTAAATGAAAAAAAAATGTTCATCCGTTTCACAGCATATTAAAAATGTATTTAATGAGCTCAGTTTTAAAAGTGACAGCGTCATTTTATCGAGTAAGAAAGTGAAATAAAAGGTCTAGAAATATTTTTTTGCAAATTAATTTGGAATATTAAATTAAGAGAAACCAAATGATAGTTTAATTTACTAACTTACATTATAGTGTGTTAACGTAGATCTATAAAAGCATTATTTCAATATTACATTTTTTAAGTACTATACCTTTATTAATATTTTAATAATTCTTGAGTTGTTTTTAGAAAGTCGTTAAATAACAATGATATCTTGTATATATTTTGTATTCAAAGGATAAATTTCAGAAATTTGTAAAAAAAAAATTATAAGTTTGTGTATTTAGTTATTGAGCGATAACACAAAAACACTCACAATCACATAAAATATCCCACTAATATTTCTAATTCTCAAGAAAAATGTAAATTATTAGCTTAACTAGCAATAATTTATTTAGAATTAAATTTACTTTAAATCATCTCAAATTTGATAAAAAATAGCATAATTACATAATTTGTTAAAAAGCATAATTTGTTGATCTATGTTTATTTTATTGATGCGATTATAACACACACACACACACACACACACATATATATATATATATATGATACAGATAATTATATATGTTAAAAACACGATTTTCCTTTAATTTTCTGCACGTTTACTTTTTGCCTTAACACTCTGATAACCGAAAACCAGCATTTATTAAACTAAACACCACTGGATAAATGCATGGCTTTTACCTTAATGAAAAGGCATTTATGTAAATTTAACCGTCTCTTTTTAAAGTGTGAGAAATTTTATGTTAAATCCGTATATTGCAATATGGTTACTGATACATAAACTTCAATATCCAGGAAACCAGTTTGCAAAAGACTTTGAAGATAGGAACTGTTTTAAAACCCAAATTTAATAAAAAATAGGCAATCACCAATGCGTTAAAATAATATGATTTATTGTAATAAATATTAACTAAAATCCTTTTACCTATTCACCTACAACACAAAAGTGTGTACTGAATTATATAAAGAATTTTTTAAAAAAAATTATCGCACCAAAGTATTCTAATTTTTAGATGGAGGAGTCGAAGATATTAAATCGAAAAACTGATAAATAATAACTTACTTAAAATAATTCTATTTATTAAAATTAAATTTTTTAAATTAAATTATTATGTATTTAAACATTAATCTTTATTTATTTTGCGGTGCAGGAGGGGGAAAAAAACTCAATTTCCATATGTTTTGTACGCATTAATGTGAACATGATTCCCAATCACCCCTCCTTCATTTTCTACACATTTACGACCTGCTTTGTGTCTCAAAACAAGCTAATTTATAGAAGTGAATATTCCCTCAAGGCCTTTTACTTATTCAGCGACAACACAAAAGCACACCCGCCCGTCTTTTAACACAAACTGAATAATCAAAACGATCAGTAAAGCGACTACTTGTGAACGAACAATTAACCTTTCAAATTCCTCCGCATTTCCTCATCTTCATCTTCCCTTCCCTGCTTCTGACAATCATCTTCTCATCTTGGGCCTCCCTTTACGCCCCGGGGTTTGGCTGCTTGTAGGAGAAATGGAGAGAGGGCGAGAGGAAAATCGGCCGGTAACGCTTGTTTGGATTCTCATTTTCTACTTCACTGCCCCGAAGATACACAGCTGCGTCATGCGGTGAAGCCCATGAGCTTTAGTGGTGACGCACTGAAGCTATCAGGTTTGGTTGCGGCAACACCTGGTTTTCTCGAGTTAGGAAATGTTTATTGGCGCAATAACAGACGGTTCGATGACCAATCCAACTGACCGCATGCATTTGCGAAAGATCTTGGGCATTACATGGTCCAAATATTTGCATAGTTTGGAAAAGTAGTAGGTGCTTTCAATGTCTTATCTCCGAACACGGTAGATTTATTTTAGTTCATAAACTTTTCCAGTTTAAATATTTTTACGGAGTTTTAATAACGAATAATTAAATAAATGTATTGAATCAAAAATACTAAATCCAAAAAATTAACAAAAAATAACTTACTTAAAATAAAATTAGTCATTCAAATTCCGATTTTTAAATTATATCATTGTAATTTGTAATCTTAATACCTGTATATATTATGATTTGAATGAAATGGTATACACATTATGTAACTTGTATGCATTATTATCATTTTGATCACTGAAGCTATCAAGTTTGGTTGCGACAACAGCTGGTTTTCTCGTGTTAGGAAATGCTTATTGGCGCAATAACAGACGGTTCGATGACCAATCCAACTGACCGCATGCGTTTACGAAAGATCTCGGGCATTACATGGTCAATTTTTGCATAGTTTGGAAAAGTAGTAGGAGCTTTGAATGCCTTATCTCCAGAGACGCTAGATTTATTTTAGTTCATAAACTTTTCCAGTTTAAATATTTTTAAGTATTTTTAATAAAGAATAAGTTAAATAAATATATAGGTATTTTTAAAAGTTAATAATTTTGGGAGAATCCAAAATATTAAATCGAAAAATTAATAAAAAATAACTTACTTAAAATAAAACTAGTCATTCAAATTCCGATTTTTAAATTATATTATTATAATTTGTAATCTTAATACCTGTATGTATTATGGTTTGGATAAAATGGTATACATATTATGTAACTTGTACACATTATTATCCTTTTGATTCTAAATCAAAACGAAATATAAATTAACTAAATACCTAGTTATATTTAATAGTTAATAGCGAGTATTTTTAACAGTTAATAGTAGATTAGAGAGATATGATTTATTTTCTTCACATTTCAATACTTCACCACACCGTATCCCACATCTAGCATATACCTAGAAACACTATAATTTCCCTTACATACTATAAATTTAGCCAATATGATCACTGTAACTCATCAGGAATTGTCCAAAGGACGGTTAAGAAAAGGACAGAAAATTTACTTTTATTTTTACTGAATACTTCAAAATCTTAATATAAAAAAAGTTGCAAATAGTTAAACAGATTAAAATTAAACAATCTAAGCCCATTTAATTGCAAATATAGCATTGCAACATTTTAAAATACCAATTATGTAAATGGGATACACGCCATAAAATAGATTTTAGCTGAAAATCTGACTTTTCTTTTTACTATTATTTCCATTAAAAGACCGGTATGTAGATTTCAAATATAAATGTATGTATATATTTTTCTTTCATAAAAATAAAAAAAGTAATGCAATGAAAGTTTAACTGTCACTTCTATCGATATGAGCTCGAATGCTTTCAGTATCGAAATATATATATATTTTTCACAACTGAATGCGTTTTTAAAAAATATTGCGAATTACTTCATCTAAATATTTCTATAGTTTGGAAAAGAAGATATTTATACTGTATTATCTCACAGAGATGCCAGGTTTATTTTAGTAAATAAACTTTTTCACTTTAAAAGAAATCTGGAATATTATTGAGAAAAAAAATAATAAATGCAGTTTAAAATTATATTAATTGAAAAAAATATATAACAAAATACGCGGGGGGTTCAACATTTACTGTCCCTAGTATATATAACATATTTGTGCTGCAATGGTTGATAAGGAATGTCAAAAACTAATGTCTTAGATGCGTATATGCTCAGTTTCAGAACCGTTGCTGCTATATGAACATATTTTAAGAGAGCAGGGTGAAGTTTTGAAAACCTATTTCTATAGAATTTTTTAAGAGGGGAGAGGGACCAAGAATGAAAGGCGGGTTTGGAGGTTATGAAGCTAAATTTGTGATAGTGTATGAGATGTGGTACGATGTTTATAATCCAGTGTTCAAATAACAGTAGCGACGTATCATCTACTGCCACAAATCTAGCCCTAAAAGCCCCAAACAAGTATTTCACTCCTCCCTGCAAATCTAAGTGAATATTGCTTTTACGATTCTGAAATTGAGCTCATAGGCATCTAAGACATTAGGCTTCCATATTCCACATCAAGCTTCTCAAACGCATTCGTACGAATATTTTATATACACAAGGGACAGTAATTGTTGAATCACCCATAAAAAGATGGCAATATATATCAATTGAATGTATACAAATATAAAAGAATTATAAGGGATTGATGAATTTTAAGAAAATGCCTATTTATTTTTTACCTTTATCTGAATTGAAATTAGGCTCAGTGGGCTTTAAATATGTCTAAATACTTATAAATCAGTAAGTGATAGTATTTTTTAATATTTACCTGTATTCAGTACAGGCTGATGAGGAGGATGATGAGGCTAAAATTGTACTTGATCACTTTCTTATCAGCATCTACTGAATACAGATAAATGTTAAAAAATATTAATTACTACTGATTTATAAGTATTTAGATATAATTAAAGCCCACTAAGCGTAATTTCAATTCAGATAATGGTAAAAAGTAAAAGGTTTTCTTAAAATTCATCACTCCCAATGGCGGATCCAAAGAGGACGTCATGGAGCTTATGACCCCCCTCCCCTCCCCCCACCGAACATTTGAAATATTCTAAAAATTACTTTACAAATTAAATATATTTAACCCTTTAAGCCGCCTGCAAAATATTCAATTCATTTTTAACCCTTCATAAAATAGTATCTATAAAAGGTATTGGTATGAAAATGTTTATTTGACAAATTTTCCATATTTATTTATCTTATTCACTTATAAAAATTAATTTTAATGTTGATTTTATGTTAAATCAGCCATTGTTTCTCAAAGTTGCGTGACGGAAAAACCCGGTTAGGCCGCTTAAAGGGTTAAATTCTTATCTCCTCATGCTCAATATGCGAATTTTTTTCATTATTTAAAGCTTTATTGAAATCAAAATAGATAATTTTCGACACATTTGTGAAAATATTTTTAATCTCAAGAAATTTACAAGTGTACTTATTCGGAAATTATGTGATTAAAAAGAGTTTTCCATTTTTAAATAAAAGCTTTCGAAACATTCCATGAAATTGGCATTTTAAACTAAATTTCCGAACGCGATTGCTGATTGCTCTCTCATGACAATATTTCTGGCGCTTTCAATTCCTTAAATTTGCCTTAAATGCTACCCTAGCAACATTTGTGAATCATGTTTTGCATTTGTAAAAACAAAAAATGAGAAAAGCTTCAATTTCTTGATATCTGAATGAATCTGTAAACTATATATTTTATGGAATACCAATGCAATTTTTTTGTACTTACGAATGAAAATGAATTAGCGAAAGTACCAGAAAAATCATCAATTTTAATTTAAGAATGACCTACAATGTAATAATTGGTCATGAAGTGATGTGTCCCTCCCTTAAAAAAAAAAAAAAAAAAAAAAAAAAAAAAAAAAAGATTTATGACGCCCCTCTAAATAGAGGGCTGAATCCGACCTTTATCACTTCCTCATTAGTCTTATTTTCACTTATTTGAAGAGAATCATCCACCATAAATATATACTGTAATAAGGAATTTCGATCTTCAAATTATCATTCAATAAAAATTCTCAAAATTTCAAGAACAGAAGAGTTTTAAACTCATTTTTTTATTGCACTTTAAATATTATTCAAGCGCATACTATATGAATTACGGCAGATATTTATCACACAAAAAATTATTATTACTATTACTGAGAAAAATTAAACCTAATTTTCCAGAGTATTTAAAAAATTCTGGAGAACTTTTAAAAATGCCATTCTATATCAATTAAAATCCTCAATGCTTTTTACGCCAATTTGGTTTAGATATACAAATAAAACTGGACACAGTTTCTCAAAACTAAATTTAAATGTTAAAGGTGTTTAAACAAAGAAATATGATGAAAAAATTCTGAAAATTTTATAAAATTTGGAATTTACATGTATTTTTTACCATTATATTCAAATATATAAAATTAAAACCACAATTTTATATTTTTATGCAAATTAAACTCGCATAAAAAATATTGGGTTTTTAATTGATCTGGAATGAACAAAGGATATTTTGAAAATGCTTCATCGCTTAAAATATTCATTAAAATTCCTTATTGTAATCTTTTTTTTTTTTTGTATGATATATATTTGCTATAATTCACACATTATGCTATTGAATAGCACTTAAAGTGCATTTAATAAAATAAAAATATGATTTTAAAGGTTTCTTGTCCCCCTTAATCCACATTTTATAGTATAGAAATATTTTAATATTAAACGAAAAGTGTTGTAGCAAACTTATGATCTTCATTCGGGATTCTGTTAAGTACCATGACTGCATATCTAAAATATACAAGCTATTCATCTAAATATGTATTCTTGCACATGTACGAATCACATGTGCAGCTCGGTTAAAAAGAAATACCTTACACTAATTTTGCTATAAATAAAAACATAAAAGACGGGTAATAATACAACTTAAAATAATGTCTAATATTTAATGCTACTAATTTGGGGGTGAAGGCTACACACATATTAAGGGGAGAGTTTACCACAAAATCGATCAAAAAATCCATTTTCCTTTTTTAATATTAAATGAAAACCTGATTAATAGTGAATATTGTGAATATTTTGGCACTTCATTTTCACCCGTATGGCAGTTATATCCTGAGATATTATAAATTTTGTTAATATATCTACTTCAATTTTCCACACAAATGATAACTTTAAATGGCTTTTTTTTCCATGTTTAATTTTTTTTTTTTTTTTTATGTTATTCATTATACATGTGATAAATCTGCTCATGGCATTCTGGTTATTATTATTAGGAAAAAAAATAAAAGTTTGTGGATGTATGTCAGATTTTATCGTTTCACACTACATATAACAGAAAAAATTACATTAAATGTAACATTAGATGTAACTAATGAACTCCATGCACTTGCACAGTCTTGTGAAGTGCATGGAGTTTTACACATTTGAAGATCTAAAATTATTTGGGCAAAAATGTTAATATTTAAAAAAGTAATAAAGATTTTAAAAAATTCAAAAATTCTTAAACTTAAAAAAAAATTAAATATGCTTTTTTTCTTTCAAAATGTACTTTTAATTGAACATTGAAATGCAATGAGAACTATTTGAACCATATTTTTAAAAATTAAATTAAAAAAAAATGTTGAAAAATGGTAACATCCGTAATTGGTGCTTTTAATTTCTAAGTCAAAGCACTTTTTTTAACTGTAAAAAGATTTCAAAACATTTTAAAAGAAGAAGGGAATTAAGATATTGTGTGGAAATATACCGGGACCAAAAAAAAAAAAAAAAAAAAAAAAAAATACTGAAATTCTAAATATAAAATAAAGCAATAGTACGTTAAGTGACACCGGATGTGGGCAATAGGTTCCAGGCTGCTTGTGAAACTGTACGAATTATATAACAAAGATTGTAATTGTCTTCTGATTAGTAACTGATTTCTTTTTGGTAATGCAAATCATAATGGGAAGGGGGAGATCCCCCAAAATTGTTTTTTTACAATATAGCTCGAAAACTAATAGTCGGATACAGTTGTAAAAGAACATTGTCGCCGTTTTTGATGGAGCTGACCCTTTTTACGTAAAAATGAATGTAGGTCATAATAAAATGAATTAAGTAATAACTTTGAAAATTAAAAAATATATTTTTTTTTTTATAAAATATTCTTGAAACAATGTGCCAAATCTGGGTATTATTATTCAAAATGATATTCAATAATTCAAAATGATAATTCAGTATTTAATACATAAACGACAGGTAAATGAAAATTTATGCGTGATATTTAACGGAAAACATTATTCTTAGTCGATTGGCAATAAAGTCTTTTTCATAGGATCATTTGCAACAGAATAAAGTTAAAAATTTGCTTTTTTTTCTCCTCAGAACCGTGCAATGAAAACTGTAAAAAAAACAGGTCCTGCCTGTAACTAAATTCTGAATTAAATGTAAAGCTTTCATCTTTTTGTGCAAAACAATAATAAACATCTACTCCTGCTAAGGCAGAGAATTGTTTTAAATTTTCTAAACATTTTCCAGGTAAATTACGATTATATTTAACAAGGTTTTATTGTCCCTACTAATCAGGAATGTAGTGGAGGGTATACTGGGGTATACGCCATGTACCTTCTGGATATTTTAAAAGAACAACGTGTACCCTCTGCTTAAAGCACATGCTCTCTTTTTTTCCTTTTTTTGCGATTAAACCATTGCTACTAATTAAGCAAATGTGTTAGATGGCACACTAATAAGTTTTAATCATTATTTTTGTTTTTCTCCTAGATTACATACCAAATATACAGTCTATTTATCGATACTGATAGAGATAGAAAGATATAAAAAGAGTCAGATTTTCCTTTTATAATTTGTGCTGCCCCTCAAGATATGTTGTTAGTTTCTCGAATTCTGCAAAAAGTTCTTAGCAATATTATAAAATTTTCAATATTCGGGATATTGACAATGTATATTCAATTTTATTGACTATACGATGATAATTACTCAATAACTTTTTGTACTTTTCTAAAGAACACTATTTCGCTATTTAACGTTTTTTTTTCTGCAAAAATATATGCTTTGCAAGTCTGTATTTTAAAACCTTTTCTATTTTTCAACATAGAAATAGAAGTTGAACAAAATGGAAAAACTGCAGTTGATTCCTCCGCCCCCTCCCCCTTTTCCTCCAAACTTGTCATCCATGCATTCCATGCAGAAATGAGACCCTGTATTTACACATTTACAGTAAAACCTGTTAAAATAGAAATTCTTTATAATGAAGTTCTATCTTAAATTGAAAAGTTCCATCACCTCATCTAACAGAATATCTTTATAAGGATAATTGTTAAGAAGAAAATCTGCCTGGAATATTTTCACCGTCTCTTGTGATCGCGTTTTGGTAAGTTTTACTATATTCGCATGTGTATGTATATACGGGCGGAAAAATAAAAATAATCATACGAGATACCTCTTGACGACCCCCCCCCCCCCATCCTCATTAAGAAATTTTAATATATGCTATTGCATTTTATTGTTATAGCTTGCAAGAAGTTTAATATTTATATAGTTATTTGTTTTTAAAAAATAGTGTTATTAAAGGGAAAGAAAGCATTGGAATATTTTCATCATCTCTTCTGATTACGTTTTGACAAGTTTTACTATATTCATGGAAAAACAATGGAAAAACAATCGTAAACATGGATGGAAAAAAATCGTAAACATGAATGGAAAAACAATCGTAAAAGATAATTCCTTACGTTTTTTCTCCCCCATCCTCATTAAGAAATTTCAGCGTATGATATTACATTTTACTGTCTATAGCTTGGAATAAGTTAAGTAGATATATAATTATTTGTTTTAAAAAATTAATGTTATTAGAGGGAAAGAAAGTATTGGAATATTTTCACCGTCATTTGTTATTACGTTTGACAAGTTTTATTGTATCCGCATGCATGTATGTATATAAGCGCGGAAAAATAATCATACGAAATAACTCCTGATGACCCCCCCCCTAACCCCCATTAAGAAATTTCAGTGTATGCTATTGCATTTTACTGTCATAGCTTGCAAGAAATTAAATAACTATATGGTTATTTGCTTTTAGAAAAATAATGTTATTAAGGAGAAAGAACGCAAAACAGTCACCTATTACTTTGTTAGTTATTTTTTTTTCTTTACTTTTAATTTTCATTTTTTTTCAAGCTGGAGAATGTTGAGAAATGTTGACTCTTTATTAAGATTTAAATGTTTATTTATTTATTTTTTATTTTATTTTTTTTTTTTTTCAAGCCTAAGATGGCTTATTCATGCTTCAATATTTTTACAAAAAAGCTAAAAAAGGCTTAAAATCTTTCACTTTTTTAAAAATCAATTTTAATTTTATAACTAGTTAAATCTTTTAATCCTTTTTAAAATATTAACGCATTAAAAAAATAAATAGTGTGCGACAATTTCGAAAAGTTCTCTAAAACATTACCTTAAAGAAAATGAATTTATTTATTTTTTTCATTTGAAAATAAATAAATAAATAAATAAAAGTTCAATTGAATTTTTTTATTTATTATTTAAACTGGTAACAAATTTAAAATTGATTTTAAAATGTTATAGGTTTATTTTTCGGTCTAAAATTGATTAAAACAAATTATTTATGATTTTTTAACGAATCTACTTTGAGCGAAATCTTTGAAAAGCACGAGTAGAATAGATTTCCCCCCGCAGATTCATAAAAGACATACATTGTACGTAATAGCAACAACATCTATAGTTCAATCAGAAAGGTGTTCTTCTTCTTTCAAAAGGTCCCGCGTTCAAACTCCCGGAGGGTTAGAATAAATTGTGTAAAAATAAAATGATACAGCACTTTTAATTTACTTAAAAAATTCAAATTTGTTGAAGCTCAGTGAAAACTGATTCGCTAATTTTGAAAACTAAATTAAATTATTATCATAATAAATAAATTTACAAAATCTTAATTATTTTTAACACTATTAATTTATAATCTATTGTAAATTACCGACTAACTTCTCTGTTATTTAAGATAATTCTCGGTTTTTCTAACCTCTGAAATTTTACATAATTAAGCGAACGACTTAAGATTTACCCATAGATACTGTGTTATTTAACATAATCTAGGTTTTTCTAATCTCTGTAATTTTACATAAGACTTAAGATAAAATTAACTACAGATTCTTTGTAATTTAACAGAAAATTTTTTAATAGTGTAATAATTACGCTTTTTGCCAGTGGAATAAAATACAACAGCAAATTTTCAATGCTATTCAGTAAGATGATTGTAAAAATACTGGTTTCATTGGTTTATTGTATGGTAATATATGCATTACTCTGGTTATATAATGACCATTTATCCATATATTTCTTAGTAATTTGGTAATCTGCCTTCTATTTCTCTTCAAACTTCAACTGTTTTTAATAATATGATTGTAAAAATATTGGTTTCATTGGTTTATTTAATGGTATTGTCTGAATAACTTTGGATGCATTTATAAAAGTATATATATATATATATATATATATATATATATATATATATATTTTAAAAATGATAACTGCAGCATTTTGGTCAATGGATACTGAATCCCTTTTTTTAGTCGATATAATTGTAAAATAGCGTCATTAGTCATAGTGTCGTAGTTATCAGTCATAGTTTCATTAATTACAGTTGATATAAAGCACTCTTATTGTAATTAAGGGCTAAACAACTTCAGTTTTGTCAAATTTCGAAAGTAAGGAAAAAGTTCTGACGTTTCAGTATTTCATTTGCAACCAAGTTGTTAATAAAGCATAATGATGCTAGAATCTATGTTTTTCCTTACACTAATCGAAAGTTTTTTTTTTCTTCTTAAGTTGGGTTATATAGCTTACCAAAGCTAAAAACAAGAGCTCTTTTATAGCACCTAAAAACTTCCCCTTCGTAAACAGTTCGAATATAGTACATAAAGAAAAGAGAGATAGAGGAAAGGAGGGGAGAGGGGAGAAATATAGAAGGACAAACAATAACAGTGTTATGGATAATTTAAAGTTTATTCAACCTTAAATCACATACTACTGAATTTTATGAATATTCTCCGTGTATATAAATAATGAAATGTTAAGGAATTTTTTTTTTCTAATCATACTCTTCAATTGCAATAAATGGCCATTTAATGTGTCGTAGCATGAAATACTTTTAACGCGCGTTATTTGAGAATTAAATAAAAATGGTGATTTATTATCGTAAAGTTTATTTTACTCTATTGATTTATTCTATTAATTAAAGAAATTTCAGTACGAATAATATATTTTAACATAATATTTTACTAAATATCATATTGATCTGTTTTCATTTAACAGGTATTGTTTCTATTCTGTCAGACATACCTGATTATCTTATCTTCTAAATATTGGATTTGAGGATAACCCCTCTAACCTTCTCAATCTAAAATAAGTAATAACTCTAAAACTAATAAGAAGTGTTTGCATTTTAGTCAATTCAAAGATGCTGATTTTTTTTTTTTTTTTTTTTTTTTTTTATTGAGAAATTCGGGGATTGTTATTGAAAAACTTAAAGATATGGATTGTTTTAGCATAAACATAGATTTCTATTTTTATTTATTTCTATTTTTAATTTATTTTTTGCGATTATTCAAGAAACTACTGCTGGCGAGTATTTTTTAATTCTCTCTCGCTAAACATGTTCAAAATAAAAATATTTCATACACACTTTGGCAGCATGTACTGGAGAAATATGCTACAAAATTATTTTTTTTAAATATAGTGGCACAATAAAAATGGTCGCTAGCAATAGACCTGAAACATGGCAAAAGGTAATATTTAAACGGAATAGTTTTTCTACCATTATGCTTTGACAGAATTAGTAGCTATGCTCATTTTTTTGCACCAGGAGAATATACATGCATAACATAATTTCAAAGATTGGATGTATACATTCATTGCATGTAAAACATAACTTATTAGACGAGGATTCACATTAACTTGCTAATTAAATAATACATCTTAAAAATTAGGTATGAAAAATAAATTTTTGCTTTACGTTGCTTTTAATATGTGATAATATGCAGAAAGTTTAAGATATCAGATAAGTTTAATAAAAAAAAAAATCTCTTAAATTTCCTCCTCCTTCTCAAAAACATAAATAAAAGAATAAAGTTCTTTAGGATTACTTGATTTTGCTATTTAGAACCAACATAATACATTCTTTTGAAAATAATAAGGTAAATATGCTATTATTTCATTATCAATATACTATTTGAAGAATAATTTCTTATCAATCATGCATTTGATCACTAAGTTTCTACTGCCGTCCTATGGCAATCAATTTTTTTTTTTTTTTTTTTTTTTTTTTTTTTAGGATCAGACATTTGAAAATTCGAACACATACATGTTGCAAGGAAAACTAAAATAATTGGCCATTACAAATTTTTAATAAGATGTACTTAAAAATATGTAAATAATGAAATCTTACATTTACGAATGTTTTCGCGAATTTTACACTCAAGAAGCACATGTTCAGTACCCACCGTCGTGTAATACAGCAAAGATTTATAATATATAGATGTATGTGTGTATTATAACAATTTAAAAACAAATAGACGCTTTACATGAAGACATACTAAGCAATTTTAGGTAATATGGTAAAAAATACCATGATTATTTCACCTTTATTTCGACAGTTTGAATGATCAAAATTAAACTCTATTTTAATTGCAT
This sequence comes from Maratus speculifer, assembly GCA_964019185.1. Taxonomy (NCBI): domain Eukaryota; kingdom Metazoa; phylum Arthropoda; class Arachnida; order Araneae; family Salticidae; genus Maratus; species Maratus speculifer. The sequence continues at coordinate 120,010,562 of OZ025291.1, forward strand.
TAATTCATAGTTACAATACCATGGCGGTTCTATCAAAAATGCCTTGTAAACCTTTGATACAATTTAGATGAATTTTTAATTGACAATTACTTTGTTACCGACTAGTATTTTGTTTTACTTTCATACATAGAAAATGATCTTTAGAACTGCATTACCAAATTCAGAAAATTGTTCGTGCATTTAAATCAATGCTAAACCCTAAACAACCCTAATTCCCAATGTTGCTTGGATTAGTAATATTAATACCAAGTTACATTTCGTGTTTTTTCCATCATATTAATGTCATAAGTAGTAATTTAAAAAAAATGACTTTTCTATAGCAAATGATGTTTTTAGAATTAAAGAAACATGTTGGAAATTTGAAGTTATTCTTTTTTTTTTTTTTTTTTTTTTTTTTTTTTGGTTAAAAAGTTATAAAGAAAGCAAAATGAAGATTTTAGTTGAAAATAATAATGAATACGATTCTAAAATCTCGTATTAAAAAAAACATTTTGTCGCTTACTATAATTTGGTAAAAAGTTCTCGATTTATTCACATTCTTAATTCCATCAGACAATATTAGGTTTTATCTATATAAATGTCTTGCACATTAAACAAATATTATTACATTACATTCAAATTACATTCCAAGTATATTTATTTCGATTTATATATGAAAATCAATATTTTAAAAGAATATATTCCCTAGCCGAAGGCTGCCTGATATAAACAGCTGCTGGACAAATATTTATCACCGAATAGCATCCGCAACGGCAAGAGCTATCAGAGAACGTTATGGGTGAAGAAAATTGAATTCCATGTCATCATAAAAATCCAAGATGTTTTAAATTGAAGATTTTGTGACATTCAGTGGTTATGCATAAACGAAATCGTCAAGTAATACAATCTGCCAAACATTTTATGTTATTATATTTGCAGATTTTACAAAAAAGTAATAATGGAAAAATACATTCTTCTATGCAATATTTTATTTAGAGTTATGATTTCACTCATATGTTCACAGAGATATGTTTGTGTAATCCCATCAGTTCATGTTTTTTAAAATTAATTATCTAAGTAAATTACTTTCGTTATTATCTAAACTTCTCACATACCCACAGCATAATGCGTTCTAGAAATTTCGTGATTGAGATAATCGAAATTCAAGTCAGAAATTTTAAATATTAAATTTTACTACATTTAATGATGAAATGTCTATTTTAAATAAAGTAAATATACTATTTTGAACTTCTGGTATGAATTCGGAATATTTGAATTAAAAAAAAAAAAAATCACTAAATTGGGAACACTGATGGTTGCATTAACATAGGTGACAACCTGACATCATCCGTAATACGTGTGTTAATTTAACCCTGGTTTAATGAGTTTCGAACCAGAATTTTTTCAAAGAAATGAAATTAAGTGTTTCATTAACAATCCTGAAACTAAATAAATAAAGATTCATGAAATATATTTTCTGGTTCGAAATGACGTTAACCTGGATCAAAGTAATCTAGGTATTACAGAAGATTAGTTGAAAGTTGGCAGCTATGCATTAATTCTACTGCGGGCATTACAGGGTTAAAAAACAATGAGAATGGAATATTTTCAAAAAAATATTTTTTTTTACAGTTTATTAACTAAATAAGACGTAATGAAGACACCATTTATTAGAATACATTCATAATGTATCGTGATTTTATAACAAACTTTTATTAATCAGTGGTTACTATATTATATAATTAAAAATTCAAAATTGCAAATAAATAAGTACTTTACGCATTGTTTTAATTTGAAACTTTTTCTCTTCAAGCATTGTAACTTAATACACCGTATAAAATTTTAAATCACATATTTTACACCTATGAAATTTTATACCTTAACTTTTTCGTCAAAGCTATTCGTTTTAATCCGATAAATAAGGGTTAAAGTATTTAAATACATTATATAATTCTATAAAATAACAAGTTAATCACAAATAGAAAATGATTGATTTTGAATTGTTCTTATTTAACTTTAAATTCATTAAAATATTGACTTAAAGTAATATAGATATTCATTTAACATTATAAAGACATTCAATATTATTAATATATCCTACGAAACATGAAACAGACTTCCATGATAAATAGCTTCCTTATAGTGCATACTTCTAGACCTTAGTATGTTAAATTATTTTAAAAATAAAAGATACATAAAGTACATAAAAAGTAAATGATGTATATATAGTTTATGTGAATTCGTTTTAAATTCATATCTCAATGTTTCTAGTTTACTGAAATATAATCAACATTACGAAAATATAATGAAAATGTTGATTAATATTTTAAAGAAAATAAATGGTGATAAATTCTTTGCATTTAAAATTTATTATTTATAAAATCGACAAATATTCTGCTTCTTAAAAAAGATAATGATAATATATCTCCTGAAAACCTTAAAAAAGTTATTTAAAGCTTAAAATACGAATAAGAGTTTGTAATGACTCAAAAAATATGAAGAATATTTTTGAAATATTTTCGATTTAAATGTAACAGAATATTTTTGAAATATTTTCGATTTAAATATGGCTGAAGAAAGGCTGAAGAAATACAGAAATAATTTTTAAATAAACCTAGCTGTATTTCCTCATTATTTACTGCCGGCTGGTTTCGTTATAAACAAGGTAATTATTACTGAAATTCATTTCAACATCATGATTTCATTTTACTATGTTTGAATGGAATATACAGTTACGTAAAATTATTGTTATAAAATAGTTTATAAGCATAAAATTAAACAAATTTTATTATTAATATCAATTTACTTACAGAAAAAAGTATGGACACACTTTACTGTATATGAGTATATCATTAGTGTGAAAAAAAAAAGTTACTTTTCAAAATTTTAATTATTATACATGTCTTAATCAATTTCTAAATTTCAAACATAACTATAAAGAACAAAATGATAAAAATATTTTTTTATAAAATTGAATAAATTATCTTAAATCAAAAAACCTAATCTAGTAAAGTAAAAAAAATTCTTAAAGATGAAAAAAAAAGCGTTTAAACTAAGCATTTATTTAGACATCTTTAAAATAACATAGTATTTAAAGCATCATAAAAATAAAAGATACTAATCAAGACTGTGCCGCGGTAATCATGTATAAATGTCCTAAATTAATTTTAAAGATTTTTTGGGGTTTTATGTTAGATATTGCACTGCATGAATTGTTTCAAATATAGATATTTAGCAAATTGTTAAATTTAAAAAATAATTATTTTTATAGTAATATTAATTACTATATAATTACGATATAACTACTTTTTTTTTTTCAATATCTATTGATTTTTTTTATATGAGATTATAACAGAAAATAAGTAAAAAAGGTAACTTTTTTAAAATGACATTAAGATAACAAATTAAAATAAATAATTCAGCCATATTTTAGTGTGTCTTTTTAATACATTCGTCACAATGTTTTATTTAAATATTAAAAATATTTTATTTCATAAAAAATATATCTATAACTAATTTTCTATCATAACAATGGCTATATAGTACAGAAATAATATTGAATGAGAACGTTTTTAAAAGTAAAATTTTATAATTAAATTTTTATCCCTATTTATAGTTAAAATGTTTTAACAATCTACTGAAGATTAAAACTTTAAATAAATAATATTTTGTCTGCTGCTTGAGCAGTATGAAAGAGACAGTTAAAAGGTGATAAACAGCTGGGAGATTAAACTAGAAGTAGTAATTTGATTTTAAAGTTATTTAAATTAAAAATTTGCAGTTTAACATCATAAATGTAAAATTGGCTACAAAAAAGCTGTAAAAAATACTTTTTTAACCTTGGAGTAATTAAAAAAGGGAAATTAAAATAAAAAATCTTACTTTGAATTTTGAAATATTCATTTTAAATTTAAATGTACAATTGGCTGCAAAAAAGCAATAAAAATGCTCTTTCATTGAAATTTTAAGTCAAGATTAAATTTCCTTCAATTTACATGTCTAAAATATTTTTCCTTATAAATTATTTTCCTGTAATGTTGAAACCATAAAAATATCAAGCCAATCGTATCCAAAACAGGCAACAAATAGGAAAAATATGCATGGGTTTTTATTTTGTTGTTGTTGTAACTTCGACATAATTTTCAATTAACTTTGTAAGTGCAACCGGATCTCCAAGAGTAATTTAAGAGTTGATGGTTAGTTTAGTGAAATATATATTTATTTTTAATGATGAATATTCTTATTAAAAAAATTATACCAAAACCTATATTTAAGTTCTGTTAAGGTAAAGCTTTTATCTAGGAATAAAATCTATGTTTTAAGTTTCTAAGACACATGCATATTCTATAAAAAAACAGTATTTTTTTTTTTTTTTTTTTTTTTTTTTTTTTTTTTTTTTTAACTGATGAAATAAATTATAATTAATGAAAGTTTAAACAAGTGTATAAATAAATAACACATTTTTTAAACGTAGTTTTTAAAAGCATATTTTAAGTGTCATTAAAAAAATATGTATCCATCCTGAAAATTTCTAAAATAAATAATTATAATTAATTATATTAATACCTATACAAAACTTCTGATTTCTTTTTTTTTTAAAAAGCTTTATCTAGAAATAAAATATGTGTATTAAGTTTTGAAAATATATACATATTTTATAAAAGAACAAAACAATAGATAGCTGTGATTTTTTTATTTACCGAATAAAGTATAATTAATGAAAGTTTAAACAAGTGTATAAACAAATAGCATATTTTCTAAACGTTATAAAAAACTATTTTTCTTTTAATATTAATATACTTTTAATATTATCATTTTTAAAAGTATATTTTAAGTGGCATTAAAAAAATTATGCATCCATCCTGAAATCTTCGAAAATATATAAATAAATAAATAAATAAATCGATTTACCTTTATATACCCATCTTTTTCATCTGTGAAATTTATTTCTTTTTTAACACGTGGCCGCATACTTTTATTTTTTACTGAAGCGGTCTCACTTGCATTGCTCCCTAAACGAACATCTCAATGCTTTCACGGCGAAGCTTTGAATAGCGTGCGTGGAAGGAGAAACTACAGGCGGCCGAGCGCCACTGGAGATCAGACCATCATTGGCTGATAAGTTTGATCTCGTTCGACAAATCGTTTCAAAGAATTGATGAATTGGGAGGGGCCAAGGATTGAAATATCTGGGAAATTGGCCGGAAAGAGGTGGGAAATTGTTGAATGGAATTCCATAGATTTTAATGTCGAAAGCTTGTGAGTGACAGACATGCCAAATGTATTTACTGGAAGTTAATATGTGGGTGTGGAAAAAAATGGAATCCGGAAAACGAACTATCCCATAGCCCATTCTCAAATATTTTCACGCATCTGTATAATAAAATTTCCTCATTTTTTAATGAAATTTACATCAATAGGATTTATATAAATTTTTTTTTTTAAGAGAAGAATACAAAAATCTATATTATTTTTTAAATGAAGTCTATCCTGTCTGGAATCTTTAGAGAGATTATGAATTCAATACTTACAAATGGAAGATTGAGAAATAAACATTATTTACCATTTCAATGTGTACTTTTTACTTTAAAAGGAAAATAATTTAAATTTAAAAATTCAATTATAAATAAGTATCATTATGGAACTTAATAAATTTAATTTAAAATTAAAAATTCTACTAGCATAGATGCTTGATATTTTTCATTTAAATTTTGCAAACGAATAAAAAAAGAGAAAAAAAGAAAGGGAATGAAACAGATTTTAAGTCAATTAAACCTAATAAAATTTATGTGATGGAATGCAAATTATCAATTTATATCAGCATGGTTCTACTTCTTCCAAGTTTTTAAAGTATTTCAACAACATTAAAAAACATTTTCTTGGTTAAGATTAAAATTTTAATTTACTGTTTTTAATTGAAATTCCTTGAAATTTTATCTATTGGACTTAAAAGGAGAAATTTCCCTTCTGCTCCGAAAGAATAGAAATATTTTAGAACATTATTTTTATTTTTAGTTTATGAATCGATATCAGATTTGAAAAAGTAAATTCAATATTTATATTTATTTATTCTTTCTTTTTTTTTAATGCAAAAAATATGTACTTCATGTTTAAGCTTAAAAAAAGAACAGATATTTTATTTAGTTATTTTTATTTTATTTTATTGATATATTAATTTTTTTATTTTACATTATTTTTATTTTTAGTTATTTATTCATTTTTTGTCTTTTTAATTCATTCTATAATTTAGATAATGTGGAATCACTGGATGATAAAAACGATGTAAAAGAAGAACTTTTATTAGACAAACCATCACCTCAAAAATAAATAAATAAATAAATAAATAAATAAAGTACTGATGCTTTATTTTAAGCCTAAAAATGATTCTGAATTCGCAATAGATTTATTCTACATGCCAACACGTTTCATCATCAGCATGCGTAATCCATAGACTATCAGTTACCCATCACCATCCCACAATTTGTTTAAACTAAACACTCGTATCATCGCTAAAACACAATTATACAAAATTATTCAGCACAAAATTTCTAAAAAAAAAAAAAAAAAAAAAAAAAAAAAAAAAAAAAAAAAAAAAAAAGAAGAAGAAGAATATATATATCCTAGATTATTGTCTCCGCTGTCGACAATTTTGCCACTTCTGACTTTCTCTTTTTATTACCCTCTGGTCTTTACGTGCACCGCATGCTCTACTTCAAACACAACATCCACCATCTCTCTCTCTTCTCTGTTTACAGATGATACGAACCCTGACTCCCGCACAAAGAGAAGCTATCCCTGCTAACTCCCCTGTGCGAACAAACCATGGGATGACTTCAATTTAATTAATCGCTTTGGTCCCCCTCCGCTTTAGCGCCTATATACTCCAGTTATTCCCCTCACCGTGTTTCACGTTTTAAATGAAAGTAGTTCGGCCATCAAACCGCAGAAGGTAGCACTCTCTCCCTCAACCCCTCATGCAATACACTTTTGCATAGGTCCCCAAAGGGAGTGTTGGGGGACAGGGATACTGGGTTCAATCTAGCCACCATCTGTTAGGATTAATAAAATGAAAATGGGGTTGCCATATTTATATGGTTATCGCTTACATTTGAATCAGAATCCGAAGTTGTCATTTCACAACTCTCTCTTTTAACAGATGTAATTACAGAATATATGTATCTATATATATAATTTTCCATTTTCATTATACATGCAGACAGTTTATATATTGTTCTCACTGAATTTTAAATTTTGGTAAATATCTATGATACATTGGATTTATTTATAAAAAGTATTTATACATTTATATATAGATAGATATATAAACTTTTCATAAATATATCCATTGCAACATAAAAATTTACCAAAATTTAAAATTCAGTAAGACGAACTGATAAACTGTATTTAGCCATGCATAAATACAAGAAAAAATGTGATATTTAAAACAAAAATTTCAGATCACTGATAGAATCATGAAGTTCTATGTAACGATTATTGACAGACAAATAAAAATTATCCGAAGACTTATGTTGTAAATCCCTCATCAGCGGTATTTTTCAAATATAAGCAGAAAACAAGTTAGATTCTATAATAAATCAAGCTATAAGCTAAGAAATTTTACCTGATGTACACCCCCACTGACTAGTTGAAAAAAAAAACCCCGAACAAGATAGAAAACCAACGGTAGATTTGATTATTATTAATGTAGAATAATAATATTATTAATAATTTATACTATCTTACCCTATAAAATAATAAAATTCCCTGTAGTAGATATTTTGGAGAAAAATATACTATTCATAAATGAAATACCAATTCACACTTATTGTGGGACAATTAAATTATATTAAATATTCTAATTATTTAGTATACTAATTAAATCCATTAATATATATATATATATGTGTGTGTGTGGAACTTCCCTTTAACGAAGTCTCTATTTAACAAAGTTTTCTACTTAACGAAAATTTTACTGAACATTGACTTTGAACACCATTAACATGTCAATTAATTTCCATATTATGAAAAATATATTCTATGTAACGAAGTTTATTCTACTTTGATTCAAACAGAGAATTTGCTGTTGAGATATATGCATCAATTCATTTCAGCGGTTTGTACGAAAATAAAATATTTAATCATTTGCAATCAAAAGAAAAAATGCCGAAAGCTTTCGATACAATAGAAAGGAGATTTCTGTTTCACGAAAATGTTACAGATAAATTGAGCGAATATTTACAAAAGTGCGAAAAATTGTTACACTTGTTAAAGTATTGAGCAACGAAAAGAAGAAGATAATAATATTATTGTCTAATCTATTAATTATATATACAGTTGTATGCAAAATGTGTTAGAACTGCAAAGTTTTCTTTTTTTTTTTCTTCATTGAATTTCTTTACAATTACCTTTTTCATATTAAGTTGAATGATATTTAAGGTTAAAAGCTTAGCATATGTGAAGCTGATTTGTTCCATCAACTTGCTTTAAAAGTGCACACTGAAAAATAATTGGTTCTCAAAACTGAGTAAAAAATACTCAATTTTAAGTACTTCACATACTCAAAATAGCTCCGATCCAAAATGTACTCAAACCTGAGAAACACATGTACTCATTTCTTGATTTCATGGTTGTGTTCAAATATAAGTCGCTATGAACTGTCCTCTGAACATTCAAAATAAAGTAAAAATATGCTGTCATTTATTTTTTACGCTTAAATAATTAACAATAAACATTAATTAATTGTTTATTAGGGAAAATAACAAAATTAATAGCAAAATACCAAAATCGAATATTTTTATGATAAGAGCATTATTTGCAAGTACTTTTAAATTATTTTAAAATACTATACATAATTTAATATTTAGATAAATAAGCATTTTTTATGCCACCATAGACAGTCTATCTTTAGTAAAATTTAAATTTAATTTTATAGAAATTTAAATGTATGTTTAACATGCATATTTAATTATTATATTTAAATGTATATTTAAAATGTATGTTTAACATTTGTGGTTAGAAAACTTGAATATTTCTTGTAATAAAATACTTAAAGCTTGTTGGAATGCTTCCTTGCTCACCATTCAAGCAAAGCAAAAGCCAGAAAAATTATAAATATGAGAAACAATATTAAATTTAAATGTGACCGAAACTAAACTTTCCATTTAGACGACGGACTTCTCATTGTTAACTTACATTTTAAAATATTATATAAAACTAAAAATATACAATATTTTAAGTAATTACTGAACTTGCTTACTTTTTATTTAAGACAGGATTGTACTTTCTTAATAATAACTTAAAACCATTATAAATTTTTTATCTTCAGTTTTGGCAACCTTGGCACTCAAAGTGTTAAAAATAAAATTTGAGCTCTCCATTTTTTTAATGTGTTCTATACTGTAAAGGAATTAAAAAAATTAATAATAAAAAGACAACATTTTAGATCCAAAAAATAATTATTTCTTTATTAATTGCCACGAAAGAAAAATTCTGCAGTGTAAATAAATGAATAAAAAATCTGCATTTTATAAAGAAGGTGTGTATTTGGTGTATTTTTGTCGGCCGATTATCTACGCTATAGGATAAAGGCCCTATGGGGTGGGTTGCCCTCCGTGGGGGTCTTTCTAAGGGAACCTAACCCGTATTTACGCAAGGTTCGAAGAAAACCACGGAAAACTTCGAACGGTTAGGCCGACGGTCGCGATTGGGTTCGAACCCAGCACCTACCGTCTACCAGTTTGAGGTCAGAACCTCACGGCCACTGGTGGGGCTTTATAAAGAAGGAAATATTTATTCTTTAATCAAAGGGTTTTTTACCCTCTATTTTGTGTTAAATTTAAATGTAACTCTCTGTTTGAAAAAATAAAAAGCAATTTATTTCATATTTTTTACAGATAAAATGATACCCTGGAAAGACGTGATACTTACATATCAATATATTTAAATGGAATATGGGTCATATGTAAACATTGTAATACTTGCATAATAGTAAATGAAAAAAAAAATGAAATTTTTAAAAAAATATTTTTTCCTTATTGAAAATATTATTTAAACATTTTATTATTTTAAATTACACTAAAAACACTTGGAATAAAAATGTCCTTTAATTTTCAAAATTAATAAGACAATTTATTATATATTTTGTGCAACTAAAACGATGGATGCATTTTCTTTTAAGTAGAACAAAAATATATGTCGTATGTCATTGCAAATTTGTGCATACACTGTAAAAAAAAAGGGTCGATCTACTAAAAAAACTTTAGTGGTCCTTGTAATTACTAAACAATTTTTAGTAATCTTAGTCGGTTACAAAAAAATCTGTAAGAATTACTAGAAAAAAGTTAGCAACGAGCAGTTATTAGTTTTATATTTTTAATAGCTCTTACTAAAACGCAGTTGGTGTGGTCTTGATAGCATAGTGGTTGTAGTAACGGACTCCAGGCTAAAAAGTCCCGGGTTTGAAACTTGCCACCGCCAAATACGCCCCGAATGTATGTAGTGTCTCGTTAATAAAGGGATTATGAAAATCTTCTCGGAGCAGGTAGGAATGTTTGGTGCTGCCATCTATTGCGGTTTTGCCGAAAATCTTCCACTTCAGAAGTCTGGATGCTGCTCGAAGGAAGCTCCTGCCCTTCGGGCGCACGTAATGGTTATTAAAAATAATTTTGGAGCTATTACTAAAATTTGTTTGATGGCTTATACTAAAATTTTTTAAGTTAGTTAAGCAAAAAAATCTTTTGTTCAGTTTACAAAAGAAATGCTTGTTTCACTTGCAAAAAAAAAAAAAAAAAAAAAAAAAAAAAAAAAAAAAAGTTTGTAATGGTTACTAAAAAATTCTGTGGAATACAAATTTATTAAGAAATTTTTAGTAACCTCTTGAATTTTTTTTACAGTGTATGTATAAGTAAAAAATGTATGTATACTTTAATTTATTTTGCTTAGGAGGACGTTTACTTATTGAAGTTTTACCAAACGTTACAAGTTCCATTACTGGTACCAATCATAATTGAATTTCTTGGTAAATTTTAGCTTCAGATGACAAATGAGATGTTATCCAACCAAGTAATTTAAGAATTATGCTTGTTTAAATTTAAGGACTGATATTTTCAAATATATTTTTAAACATTGCAATAAACATTGCAACGCAAGTCATTTTTTAAAGTATAATTTAAAATGCATATTCTTATTTTTTTTTTCTTTTTTGAAAAATATTAATTGTATCTATGAATTTTTAAACATAAATTGATTTTCAGAAGAATCAAAAAGGCTTATTCAAAATTGCAGTTAATTTTATCAAGTTGTTTTTAGTTATATTTGAAAAACAAATAATTCGATCTATTTTGAAATGATATTGAATTAAATATCAAGTGCTCAAAATTGAAAACCTGCATAATTCCTAAACTTTTTGATGGTGCATAAAAATAGCAAGCAAATGAAGAATTTATGAAGAATATTAAAAGAAAGAAAACTAACATTTAAAACTGCGCAAATAATGCATAAAAAACAGCAAACAGCTGTTTCGAATTAACAAGCAAAATTTTTCTTCAACGTATAAAATAACACAGCGAGCAAGAAAAACAGTGTGCCTAAACTTGCTTTTTCTAGTACGCTATGTCTTGCTTACTGTCAAAAGTCAGTATTAATATTGTTATAATTTATGTGTATATGCAGATGACATCCTAAGTAATACTTAAGCAGAGCATTGATTAGTAGACCTTGTTATTTATCGGTATCTAAATCCCCAAAATCAAATTTTTGGGTCACTCTTTTTTTTTTCTCCAAGAATGATTATTTTATTAATAATTACAAATTGTAATATTGAATGGTAACTTTGGAATTTCTGGTAAATAAGTAGAGCAATAATATAAAATGCATTTTTCGCAGCTATAACAAATTGTGAAAATAATTCGAAATAAAACGGCGAAATATACACTGTAAAAAAAATCTGTAACCTTAGTAATCTAAATTAACCGAAATCTCTTATGCTTACTAAAATTTTATGTGTACACTGTACAAGAAAATGATGTCAATCTACAAAACTTGTAAGCAAAACTAAAACCATCTGTAACTTTACAAAAGAATTTACTAAAATTTTTTTAACTTTACTAAACTTTTATCTATAATGCTCGTTATCGTCACTTAAAAAGTTCTTGGAATACGATTTCCCAAAAAAATTCTTAGTAACCTTAAAATTTGTTTGATTTAAAGTGCAAATCTGTATCTGTTACATGAATTTTTATTGTTGCCGTTACATAAAAAGTTCTTGGAATACAATTCTACTAGAAAAATTTTTGTAATTTTCCCAATTTTTTTTTACAGTGTATAGCTCAGTATTTTCAAATTCGTTTATATGAAAAACTAAAAATTTTCCCAAAATACTTTTTATTATTCAAAATAATGATTGTACATTTTACTATTCATTCCAAATCGCGATACTGATTATTATTTTAGATTAATGTTTTAAGTAAATGTTAATAAATATGAATGCAAAAATTTATTATGTATTGGTACAATTCAAATAACATGTAAAAGAGATTTAACTTCAAAATATACCATTTATTACTATAGAATTGCGCACTGAAATTAAGAACAAAAAGTTTTTTCACTTTTTTTAATCACTTAGCTTAATATTTGTACATTTATTTAATTTCTTCAAATTAAATACTGAATGTTATTTGGAATAAAAATATATTTAACTTAATAAATAAAGAACTTATTACATAAATAAAACAATAATTTATCACACACTTTGTAGAGCTAAAATGATGCGTAAACAACAACGTAATAACAACAGTTTAAACGCAAATGTAAAATGTGTAATACATTATTACCTAATTCACGTGCACGTGAAAATTAAAAATAGATTTAAAAACAACAACCCCCCTCCTGCATTCAAGTATTTTTTTTTCCTTTTTAAAAGTAATATTTATAGATTTTATAATAACTGCCAAATCAAACACTGATATATTGCATATTAATGTGATATCATCAGTTTGGCGATATTTTGGCGATGTTTCGCGTGTATTATTTTTCCTCCTGTAACCCATAGTTTTCAGGACCGGGAAGCTTGCGGGCTGAACAACAGATGCCCATCACAATGCAAAATAGAGTTTAACAACAAATAAGTGAGATCATCTCAAACGGGTTCCGAATCAATCAACGCGTAGAAGTGATGTAGTTAACAGGTCCCCGTCTCCCCCTTGAAATTAGCTCAGGTTCTCAATGCAACAATCGGATTTCGTTTCTAACAAACTCTACTCTGCTCAAATCACCCAAAAATAATCTTAACGGATTACAAACGTAGTAATTTTAATCGAATCTATTACTGCTTTGAAATAAAAAACAAATTCTTTCACAGGAAGAAAAAAAAATGTTGTTCATAAAATTAACTTAAACTGGTATTAAATATTTTTTTTAACTTAAAAAAAAAAAAAAAAAAAAAAAAAAAAAAAAACTTAATATTTTGACTTTGAAATGATAATAATGATAATAGTAATAATATAAGTAAACATAAATAAATAGCTATAAATTAGTAAATAAATAATCCGTATATAGACGCAGACATTTGTCTTTAAACAAAATAATTTTTCTTTACAATTTTAATAATTGGGAAATATTATCTATCCCAAGTATATATAAAACTAATTTTACTAAATATGTGCATAAATTTAATCATCTTTTTTATAGATATTGATTTAATATATATATTCACTGAAAAATTAAATATTAAACTGATATTAATACATAAATTTTTGCCATTCTCAAAATTAAACTCATTAATAAAGAATAATTGGCACACTTGTAAATAAAACAACATAATATATTTCAATTATAATTTTTTTAAAACTCATTGAATGGTGTAAATTAAAAAAAAAAAAATTATATTTAAAACTTACTGAATGTAATTTTTTATCACTGATTTTGAATAATAATATTTACTTCATCAAAATACATATTTGCGCTATTGAATAATGAGACTATTATTATTCGAAAACAGTGTTATTTAAAATGTAAAACTTTGGTATCTTTCGTTAAAACACTTAATTATATTCAGTATCGTTTTCAATCAAATTTTCTTCTTTTCTGTTGATGGCCTTTATGTATTAGGACAGTATTTTTCACTGAAATCTGACATCGCATGCTGAATTTAAGTTTTAATTTTATCTTTGGTGTCATCAGATATATATATTTTTTAAATTTTAATGCAAACGATTCCCATGGGTCTACTGGTTGTTACATATTTTTGATTATCATTTGTCAGGTTTGGATAAGCTATTATTATCTATACTTATTCTTATGTGATGCTATTCTTTTATTTACTAATGGTGTTCTGTGAACTGTAAGCTCTAAAATAGCATTCCTTCCTTATCTGGAGTCTTAATCCGAGTAGCAAGGGAACCTAGTTCTGGTTGAAAGAATGTAGCATACAATAGGTGGCCTTTCGCTTGTCAATCAAATTTCATAGGTAAGACGCGATCAGAGTATGAAGAGAAAGATATGTCTTGAAAAAGTGACCTTCCTTTTAGAGGACGGATCCGTGCGAAGGAATGATCCTTGTTTGCGGATGGCTGGTTGGACGGTGAGAGCAGAGATTTCAGTCTTGACTTGGCTAGAGAAGAGTGAAGTGGTTAAGAGAAGAACTCTGGTCCAAAGTATAGTGTGCGTTGAACGAGTCTCTAAGAATAATGAACTTGGATGTGTGGAGAGATTAAGAGTGATCTCTGAATTAATTAACGTGCATAAGATAGATATTGAGTAGCTTAACAGTGCACAGAACGTGCGTTCTGGATTTAATTTAATGTTGAACCGGATAACCTATATTCGAGTTTGTAATTGTAAATATTGACTTATTTGTAAATATTGTGTAAATAAATTAGTTATTAAATTTAATTGAAAGAGTTAGTCTTATTCACTACGTACCACTCATGAGTGTCCAATATCACGTAATTATATCTGTGATGGCAACATACTAAAGTAAAGGATTATTCTTCAAAGTTTTCTGGACTTAGATGGAAATCCGACATCATTGATTAATTTTTTTTTATTTTTTTTTTATTTTTATTTTATTTTTTTCGGGCAGGGGGGAAGGAAGGACAAATAAAGCTATGTACAGTGTTTAAAATTTCTGTAAAAACAGGGGGGGGGGGAGAGATTATTGGTAAATTTACACCAGTTTTTGGTTAAATGCATTCGACTGACTTTCTCGATCATCATTTTACATACATTTCCTTTATATTACATCTAATTTCCTGTCGGGAATTCCATTAATTTCTCTAAAGATATTTTAATCTTTTTAAATCTTGTAATTCGAAATACATGCATTTAAATTTCTTAACTAAAATTATTTTGCAATTTTATTTGAAATATTGAATTTAAAAAATTAAGTTTAAAATTCTCTTTTCTTAAATTTAGAATAATTTAGAAAGGAAAAATCACCTCCATGGAGTTAGTGGGAATTTTTTTTTTTTCGAGTATCCTTTTGCAGATTTTCCTTCATGTGCCAGAAGCCTGGTAATATAAAAAATAAATTGTGTAATGTTATTTCAAAGCTATTAGTGTTATTATTAAAATCACTTTTGCACAATAAATTTCATTTTTGTCTATTTATTTATCTCTGATATTTTACTAAAAATTTTTTTTGAGTATTAGCGCACTAAAAAGTAAATTTAAAGTAAATTTAAAGTTTTATTAAATTAATACGATTTAAAATATAATCCCTAATCATCATTGTTGTAAAAACAGAATTAGATTCAAATTTTTGAATTAAAAAAAATATTGATTTTTTTAATTCTTTCTCAAATTTATTTAAATAAAATAAAATTTAGTTTAAAAATAATAGGTATTAATTTTGATCTAATATAAATGAAAATAAACCGTTTACGAAACAAACATATTTGAAGCGAAATATTTTAAAAGCTCAAGTGCTTTTTCCCTTTTGAATCATAAAAATACATTTTGCTCAAAATCAACATCTCCTATAGTCAATCGGTAAAGTGTTCCTCCATAGTTTCTTGACGTCTCAGGTTCAAATCCCAGTAGGACTTGAAACAAGTTGTATAAAAATTAAATGATACATCAATCCAAATTTACTCGAAATATTCAAGCTCTTCGAAGTTTACTGGAGTTTGAGTAATTGATTAATTTTGAAACATAAATTAAATCATTATTTTTAAAAAATTGTACAATTTTGTGCCTTTTTTAACGATGTTAATTTACAGAGTCTCGTTTAAATTTACCGAATAACTTCTTTGTTATTTAACAGAATCTTGGTTTTTCTAATATTTTTCTAATATTACATAAGACTTAAGATAATGGATTGCCGGTTGATTCTTTGTAATTTCATAGAAATGTTTTAACAGTGTATTTTATTTATTTATTTATTTATTTTTACACGCATAAGTTTAACAGTATTTGGCACCAAAATAATTTATTTTGTAATTATAAACTATAATATTTTTAGGTTCATGTTTGAATAAAGCATATTCATAGTACATCATCTGTTAAATAACAGAGAAATTATTTGGTAAATTTACGATAACCTCTGTAAAGTAACATCGTTAAAAATACACAAGACTTTTTTTTTTTTTTTTTTTTTTTTTTTTTTTGAGAACAATTTAATTTTGTTTTCAAAACCAGTAAATCACCCAATCTTCCATGAGTCTAAAAGGATTTGGTTTTTTCGAGTAAATTTGAATGGCTGTATCAATTATTTTTTGCACACTTCGTTTCTAGACGTCCAGAAGTTTGAACAGAGATCTCTCATCAGCGCAAGAACATTGTACTGCCTCAGCTACAAGAGCCGATGTTATTCTGTTCAAAATAAGTCTTGCGAAAAATCTATAAAAATCCCCACTAACACCTGGGAGATGATTTTTCCCTTTCTAAATTGTTCTAACTTAAAAAAAAAAAAAAAATGTTAAACTGAATTTTCTTTTTCAATAGCTCTAATAAAATTTCAAAATGATTTTATAAGTGTGCATTTTGAATTATAAGTTTTAATAAAGATAAAAATATCTTTGAATAATGAAAAAATCCCAACAGGAAATAAGATATAAGGGAAATGTCGGTAAAATAATGACTAAGAAATCAATCAAATACATTTAACCGAAAACTTACAGAAAGGCTCGCTTTTTTTTTTCCTCTGTTTTTTACAGACATTTTTAACAGCGCAACTAAAATTCATTAAATCGGTTCTAATGAAAACCTTATCTGAATTATCAAAAAATATTCTAAATATTTAATATATAAATTCTCTAATACATCTCCAAATATTAAGATAGATAATTGCGGACTAGCAGCAATGTGTTGATTCATAATTTCGTAAATAAAGAGTTAAAGAGAAGATAATATGTATCTCCGATATTATGGTCTTAATTATAATGTACTTTTATAAGCATTAAATGTTTATTTTAAAAATCATGTATCATTTCCTGACTTATGTTGTTCCAAAATATTTTCATTAGGATTGATCAATTTATGTAAAATTATTATACAGATTATGGAAAATTTCCAGCTTGGTAAAAATCATGAAATTATTTATTTATTTATTTATTTATTTAATTTTATTTAGTCTCCTTATAAAAATGGCATCGGTCGAAAAATAATTACTTTAGCTATGAATTCAGTAAAGAAATTTATCACTGCATAATCCTAATACAATTAAAATTAATCTAACTGTTTATAATTAACGTCAGAAATTTTCATAGCCATCGGGTATATCAAAACTGTACACACTTCCTAGCACTCTAGCACCACAAAAATATGTAAATATTTCATAGTCATAGGAAACACGGAAAATATACAGTTTCTACAATTACAGCACTATACGGAGTGCATGACGAATGATTTACAAAAATTAACTTTTAGATAAATAAACCAAGTGAATTAAATAACAAAATAACAGAATGTAACAAAAATCATCTTTCTAAAAAAGAAACCTGTGTGTTATGCCATTTTCGTGGTGAACAGTGCCGTTTTTCTTATACCGTTTTCTCAGAGCTGTTATGTATGTTTTCTCGGAATAAACGTTAATTTACGCGGTTCTATTTTTTCATCTTTTTGGAATTACTAAATTCGAAATTTAAATTTTAATTCAATTTAATTTGCTGAAGCAATAATTGATAAACAAAGGAAAAAAAAGCAACTACATAATTATTAGGTTTTTTAGATTAGTATATGTAGAGGAAAGACAGTTGCCAGATATTTCTTTTATTAATGCATTCTTTTGTTTTACAATCTCATTATATACTCATAATTTAATCAAAGAATTTTATACATTGAAAATATATTACTTTCTTTACGCACCATTTGTTTAAAACTTTTTTTTTTTTTAAGTAGTTACTTTAAAATCTCTAAAAAATAACTCAACTGCTATGCACCATCTTTATTCAATAAATCAAATAAATATAAATAAATCTAAATGGTTATGGTTTCAGCGTTTCTTTCAATTTCCCAAGAAGAAAAATAATAAAAATACGTTTATTGCTTGACTTATATTAATATCGAATACTCAATCTCATACCGAGCAATTTATTTAATGTTTAAAATAAAAGCAGTGGAAAAAATATCGTGAAGGAAAAGATATTTCAAGTGTATGAAGTGAATCATTTTCAAGATTTTGCACAGCATGCTTCAGAGAATCACCCACCGCCCGCGAGCTCATTTTTTTATCATCTCCTTTTTTTTATTATAGTTGAGAACAAAACCGAATTTACTCGCTTTTCCTCCTTATCCTTCCAAGAGGCACCATTCCCCCCCTCAATTGAAGAAAGAAAATGACAGAGAAAAAGAAGCTCAAGAGCAACTGAGGGATGATAGAAGCAGAGAGGATGATGATTCTAACAGCTGACCAGCCAACCAAGTGATAGAACGTCCCGAAGCGATAGTGGAAGAAATCGGGTAATCCTCTGCAATATCTATGGGCTCCAGGAAACGGTCTCTTTAATCCAGGGTTGCTCCGACTGAAGGAGATTAGTAACGCCAAATGTCACCTTTGGCGAGAAGGAAAGTTTTTGGTTACGCTTCTACCTAGATATAATCTCATGCAGATCTGATGCTTGAATTTAGTTTTAAATTTAAAAATATACAGACGAACAATTACCTTTTTCAAAATGAACCCGGAGAGCAAAAAATGTCCAATCTCGGTGTTCTGTATGCTAAAATAATGCTAATAAATTTGTAGTATGTCGATTGTAGATTAAACTGAATTAAGAATAAACGGAGGATAAAAATCTGAATCAAAAATAAGAGAAGTCGTTGAAAATATTGTAATTTCTTAATTTTTATTACAATATACAAACAGAATTTTGTGAAGAAAATAAGTTTCGAGTCTTAAAGACCCGGCTTCTGTATAACAAGAAGAAATGCGCTTTCTCTTGAGATTAATGCCAGACTAGCTTTATGCATTCATTATTTTTTCGAGTTGTCAACATTCATCATCTGAGTGGCGATTTTTCGCACTGAGATAAAAAAAAAAAAAAAAAAAAAAAAAAAAAAAAAAAAAAAAAAAAAGAGAGAGAGAGAGAGAGAGCGAGAGAGAAAAAACAGTAGTTGCAAATTTGTTTGAACTATTATTCCTTGATTTAAAAACTTCTGACCATATGTCAAATCTTATGGTGCATATCACATTCTCACATGACAGCTTGTTGAAAAATTATGTTTTTCAATTGTAACTGAAGGTTTGGAACTTTTTGAACTATCTTATTTAATTTTGAAAATAATAATAATACGATTACAGATGTAGACAAATGCTATGATGTAAATTACACTCTGATATAAGAGAATCTATTAAACTTTAATGACCTTTTGAAATATGAACTTACTTACAAGGTTGTTTAAACTATTTCTTATCTATTTCTTATCTACAAATAATTTGTTTGTTTGAAATTCTTATAGTGCTGGTTTTTTTTAATCAATTTTTGAAACGTGACCAGACTGTTGGGATACATTTTATCTGACATTACAATCAGAATTTTCAGGAGATTATATGACAGGAGGACCCAACACAGAAATTTGACTGAATATTAAAATACGACACTGAACCCAATATTTTGAGAAAAAATTATATTGTAAAAGATTTCATTGTTAATTAAACAGAGAGAAAATAAAGAAACAAACAATAAAATAAATAAATTCTCTTTTAAAGTTTGCATATACAAAAGATTGAATTAAGTATATGGGATATAAAAAAGCAAAATACTGAAAACAAAACTTTAAAAATTACCTCTGTATCAGATTACATGCTTTACGATCGTATTTTTAAAGATTACAGTGGGGGATAAAAATTCAAATTTTATCAAAATTAACATAGTTTTATAAAGTTCAATCTATTATACTCAGTTATACTCCACGGGTTATTTTGCCTGAAGTCCTTATGTTATGTATTTTTAAGTAGCGGTTATTATATGGTTAAAATATGAAAATTTTCTATATAGGAAGCAACTAATACAGTGAAACCTCCCAATGAGGGACACCTATGGGACCGCAACTTTTGTCCCTTAAATAGAGGTGTCCCTTATTCAGAGATTCTTACATAGTGAAACCTCCAAATAAGGGACATCTATGGGATTGCAATTTTTGTCCCTTAATTAGAGGTGTCCCTTATTCGGAGTGTCCCTTATTTGGAGGTTTCACTGTATTTCTGGAAATCACCATATGATCAGACAACCAATAATAAGTCCCATACTAAAGAATGAAATAGGAAATTTTTTGAGAAAATCGTACTTTCTAAATGTGAATATAGTTTGTGCAAATGAATTTGATTTAACAGCAGCTGATTTAAAAAAACAACCGTTTACATAAATTATTTCTATATAAAAAGAAATGTTGACAGTGTTTTCAGCATTTTACTTCTGCTTCCAAAGATGGATTCATAAAGATGATGAATTCAACAAGCGAATGTTTAAGCAAACAGAACAAAATTAGCGATATTCAAGGTATTTGAACAGGTATGCCTGTGCTCCGCAGGCTTCAATCAAGCAGGTTTCAATTTTTTTTAATTCGTTGAAGAGTATCAACATGAAATAAATTAAACAAGGATTTTTTTTTTCAAAACCCAAATATAAAAAAAAATTGAAAGTATTAATAAAGATACGGTACAGAAATTCAGCGATACAATTAAAAAAAAAAAAATTCCTACCAACATTTTCCAAAACAAAAATTTTGAGATAGTCTTTTTTTTTTTTTCCTCCGTCCGAGAGTTATATTGTTTCGAATAAAAAGGAAAATAGAACTAAAAATTGTCTTCTAGGGGAATTCATAGAATAAGGGATGAAACTGAAGGACAAAATCCGAATTTTAAAAAATCTCATCTTCTCTTTCACTTAGTTTTTTTTATTATTAGTTATTCATTTATTTATTTTTATCAAATAGTAAGAATAAATTTTACTATTTTTAACAACAGATGAGGTTTTTTATATCAGAGAAGTAAAATTTATTTAATTAAATTTCAAAATCCAACTAAGGACAAGGGCCTGCCCCTCGCTCGTCGGTGCCCATGTATAAAAATTACAGCTAGTACACGAACTTTTATACTTAAAAATATAAAACTATTTTGATTTTATCCCAGAAAAATTCATATTTCGCCGAATGAGCGATAACCTTTTGCAGTTGCATCCTTTCTTTAATGTCCCTAGCAATGGGTAGTTGGGGCGCAAGCGGGGCAGGCACGTCTCTTACATATGTCCTGTGCAGGAGCGGCCATATTTCGGCGGGATTTTCTGCCTCCGGCAACGGCTGGACATTTTCCAGATTACTCGTCGTTTGTATCCATCTTATTTTGCCTCGTCCACAACTGGGAATGGCCACAGGACAGTTATGGGGATTTGGAACCCTTCTGGATAGCCAAGCCGTTTCCTTCCTATTCCTCCCTTTTTATTTTTTATTTTCTTTATTGACTGCATGCATTGCTGATGAAATCGGTGGGAAAAGAGAAAGCTAACATTTTCAGAATCTGTTTATGAGATCCTTAGAAGATCACATTTATTTTTATCATAACACTTCACGTTTATTTTATCATACTTATACCCGATATTTTCAATTAAATTATAGAAAAAAGGAGAAAAAAATAATTTTCCGGAATTTGTTGAAAGGAAGCTGTGTAAATAAATTAGTAAGGAAAGGAATATTAAATACCTTACAAAAAGGACATGATTGTATAAAATAAAGGTAAAGTTCCAATTAATGCATTTTATTACATTACCGTAAAGATTATAGCATTCACTGAGAAAAACGAGAGATTTAATTATTTTTTCCACAGTTCAAATATTACGTAAGCATATTTTAATCATTTTGTATACCCCCCCCCCCCACCTCCTTTAAGGAAAAAACGAACAAATGCTAGAAACACCCACTCCTTTGCTTACGTAAGATTTTATGACATTTTAATATCAATTCTGTTTGTCATAAAAAATTACGGTTAGAAATAAATTACATATTAGTCCATCAATTTTATATGTAAATATGCCTATAGGGTTAGTAGTATCGAAGGAAAACTAAATCAATTTAATGTACTGTTTTTTGTTGCATTAAACAATTCATTAAATGCAAATTGGGTTTTAATACATTATAATTTATCGTATTGAATAATAATAATAATAATAATAATAATAATAATAAAAACTTCCAGCATTACAACAAACCCTAACATATTTAGGCATATAATTAAAAAACTGAGCACTAATAATAGGAATATTATGTGTTTGGCATTCACACAAGATCTTTGAATCCGTGTTTCCCCACTTTCTATTATTGCGTTTTCAATATAGTGGTGAGCTGGAATGTTCCTTGTTTCCAGTCCTTGTTTACTTCATTTCTTTTTTCTCAAATCGTTCAACATCAGTAGAATGGTCATCCAAACCAGGTTCTTTCACTTTTTGTTGTTTAACTATAGTTGTTTTGTTGTATAATGCTTACGTAAGAACTCTCGTGACTCCTTGTTGGCAAAAATTAGCAGACACTTCCCCCCCCCCCCCAATCCTCCTTTTACTGCTTGCGTAATACTTGAACAATCTCATATATCTTTGATGTCATAAATTATTTCTATACATGGATTACTATTTCACCGTAAAACGCAATTAACTATCGCAAACAAATTAAAAACCAAGATCTTCCTTTCCTAATCTTTTCTTTTTTACTTTTTTTATTGATTGCATGCATTGTTAACTAGTGAAAAATGCTCCAAGGAGCAGTGCAAAAGCAGAATATGATTTTAATTGAGCATTAAAAAGTAATGGACAAGTGCTTCTGTTAATTACTGAGCATGAGGAAGGATAAGGGATCCCTTCTTGGCTACAACTCACTTCAATGCCAACTTTGAAAAAATCATATTTGCGCTTTTTCCATATAAAAGAAATTTGCGGTTCTTTAGTAGAATTTTCCACCGTGCTTTAGATGTTAACCAGGGGTGTAGTCATAAAAATAACATAAGATATATGCTCTAAGCAGAGGGATATTCTAGAATATGTATACTATAAGCTTTCTTGAAAAACAGAGGGTATATGGTGTTCTATTAAAAAGTCCAGAAGGTGTACGGCGTATAGCCTGTACAACATCTCTGATGTTAACTGCACTGTTCACTCTGCACTATACTACAAATCAATTTTCTGTGCAATTATACATTTAGGGTATGCTTGGTGGCAGTGCATGAATGTGATACCTGCAGGAACTAGGTATCTGGCATTTTGTCGCCTTCCTTTACATTTATGTCTAATTAAGCTGCATCTTTACTGGTTACGTCTTTACACTATACATTTTTATAGTAACTGCAACTGATTTGTTTTCACGGAAAAAGCGCAAATATGATTTTTTCAAAGTTGGCATTGAAGTGAGTTGTAGCCAAGAAGGGATCCCTTATCCTTCCTCATGCTCAGTAATTAACAGAAGCACTTGTCCATTACTTTTTAATGCTCAATTAAAATCATATTCTGCTTTTGCACTGCTCCTTGGAGCATTTTTCACTAGTCCTTCTATTTTTCCATATTCCGCTGGGATACTGCAGAACTTATTTTGTATTTTATATATAGAAATAAAAAATGTTCCCGGGATAAAAAGTTTGTCTTTTGTTTAAAAAAAATTAAGTTTTTATCTTTAGTAGTTTTCGAGAAAAGTGCTGTGACACAAAATTTTTGTCCGATTTTCAGAATACTCTACAGTGCACCTACAGTATGCCATAAAAAAAAATAATAATTGTTGTGCTATGTTGTGCTTCTTGGTCAGACGAACATTTTTAAAAAAATCATCAAAATTGGATAAGTATTTAGTTAGTTATTGCAAAAAGAAAAATTGAAAAATCCGTGTTTTTGCGGTTTCCTATGCTTAAGCATTATCGCTCAATCATATTATTGTTGCGCGCTGCCGCGTTTACAATGATTCCAACCAATGAGAAAGCGCCATTTCACGGCCAAGTAACCGTTTTTTATACAAGCAGGGGAGTGCGTTGCAGCAAAATGCAGCAGATTTTTAACAGTGTGCATATCCTTGGCGCTATAGTTTACAGGAGTGGTACATTGTTCAAAATTTGAAACTTTTGCTGCATCGCCACTCCATCGCTTTGATAGAATATCTCTATTTTGATCGATGAGAATCCTCGATAATGCATTTAAGTAATCGTTTTCTACTTATCTACTATATCGTTTCCGTATATTTATTTTTTCAATCAGCACCAAGGTGCGCACTTTATTAGAAGACGCGCTCTATTAGTGGGCGCATTCTATTAGAATAAATACGGTATATACTTATAGTAAATACACTTTGTTAAAGTACAGGGCCCCAATATTTGACAGGTATGCCAGGCATTTTTGCCATTGATGCCATTGTGCTAAAAACAAAATATAAATAAATGAAAAAAATGGATAAAATATAAATTTGGTATGGTGCAAAAAATTGCCTAATTTAAAATTAAAAATCAAATTTAACAGCCACCAGGGCTAGACACCGTGCATAATTATTCAGTAAATGATTCATTAACACTAGAACGCCCGGAAATTCTACTTAAGTTTGAAAATAATATTTCTCACCAGAATTTTTATTCAAAATTATTTAATTGATTTATTTAACGTAAATTTGCGTGGATTAGATTTAAATTATTTCAAGAAAATTTTTCTGGTTCGAATTGAAATTTAGTTACATGATTGGAATCGAATCGACTCCATCCGGGCGTTCTAGTGTTAAAAAATGACAAAAATCAGCATGTCAAAAATTTCAAAAAAATTCATAATTCATTAAAAAATTAAGTTAAAAAAAAAGAAAAAAAAGCATTCTGTATTTTTTTTATGCTTAATCGAATGGTGTAACTGGTTTTTCTCTCCGATGATCACAAGTACCTTAGATTGATGACTGCCATTCTTTTATTTCATCTTGTAAAAAAACTGTTTAACGTAAAGCTATGAATTTTTGCAGGTTTAATCAGCATCGCAAAATATTTAAAATAAACTTTACCGCAACATTATATCTGTAATAGAACGTTAGATATACCCATTTATGACCAAGTTTGGAAAATACGCAATTTCAGAAAAACCGCCCAGCGAAATAACGTTTTCTCGATGACTACCCCGGGATAAAAAGTTTGTCTTTTGTTTAAAAAAAAATTAAGTTTTTATCTTTAGTAGTTTTCGAGAAAAGTGCTGTGACACAAAATTTTTGTCCAATTTTCAGAATACTCTACAGTACACTTACAGTATGCCATAAAAAAAAATAATTTTTGTGCTATGTTGTGCTTCTTGGTCAGACGAACATTTAAAAAAAAAAAAAAAATCATCAAAATTGGACAAGTATTTAGTTAGTTATTGCAAAGAGAAAAATTGAAAAATCCGTGTGCATTATCGCTCAATCATATTATTGTTGCGCGCAGCCGCGCGCACAATGATAAGAATGATGAGAGAAGAGAAAGCTAAATTGTTGAGGATCCTGATTTTGAGCTTCTTAGAAGTTCATATATTCTTTTATTACATTACGCCAAATTTAATTTATTATACTTTTGTTCAGTATTTTTCATAAACTTTTAAATAACTGAAAAAAAAAAAAAAAA
Source organism: Maratus speculifer (assembly GCA_964019185.1). Taxonomy (NCBI): domain Eukaryota; kingdom Metazoa; phylum Arthropoda; class Arachnida; order Araneae; family Salticidae; genus Maratus; species Maratus speculifer. The sequence goes on from OZ025291.1 coordinate 120,036,564, forward strand.
AAAAAAAAAAAGATTTAATTTTCAGAAATTCGTTGGAAGAAAGATGTATGGCTGCATCAATAACTATTAAAAAAGAGAAAAAAATCTTTAAAAAAAGCGTATGGTTTTTTATAGTAAAGTTCATAAGTAACTTCACCATATTAAAGCTCCATTTAATTCAATTTATTTTATTTATTTATTTATTCGGATAACCGAAAACCTCATTAACATTCACTGAAAAAGCAAAAATAATTACTGAAAAATAAAACCTACTGGCAATTTTCCTTCTAACATATGTGCTTCCTTCTTCTACAAGATTATACTCCAATCCAAGTATTGCTCATCCACTTATTTAAATTTTAAATCCCCTCTTTGCTATTGTCTAGTTAATTTCTAATCCTGTTAATAATATGACGGATTTGGTCACAAATTCTTCAGATAAAAATGTATTTGACGTCATAAACTATTTTCATGCATACATTGCTATTTCAACATAAAACATAGCTGACTTTGACAAACAAACTAAAAACCAAGCCTTTTAAATCGTATTCCTTTATTTTTAAAGGCTTTCGTAATTATGTAAATACGTAACACCAGTCCATCCATCCGTTGATCCGTTTTTTTGTCCATCTGACCGAAAACTGTATATTTAAATATATAATTGTTGCATAATTTTGTCGCGTCATTTAAAATTTTATGAAAATCGGATGCATAGTTTAATTACAAGGAGAATCAAATGTATTTCGTTACATTAGGGCCAATGAGAAAAAATAGTTTCAAGTTCATTTTAGTGGTGTTACACTCTTTTAAACATAATAAAACTGATATGCATCTATGAAGTGTATACTAAAATATACATTCTGTACAATCTGTGGTGCAAATAATATTTGTTATTAGTTTACAGGGCTACACAAAAGTATTCTATTGCATAATAGTATATAGGAAACATTGTTTGGGGCATATTTTAATAGTGTTAAACTATTTCGCATTTTATGAAATTGGCATACGCTGCTGAGGTTTACTACAAGTTACTTCTTGTATAATAGAAATCAGGTAGTATTTATAGGGATGCGCAAAATATTTCGGATTCTCAACACTATCCGAAGTACTGTATACTATTACACCTATATCTGAATATTTTTAAAACTTCCTTATAGTACAAACACACCTCATTTGCTACGCTTGACATGCAATTTCCAAATTGTTTACTTTTTTATTGATTCCATGCATTGTTAATGAAAATTTTGAGAGAAGAGATAGATAATCTGTTTATGAGATTCTTAGGAGGCCACATTTATTTTTATTATGGACTATTTCTATGGATTTATGTAGTGTAATTCGCATAGCTAATCCCTGTTATCTATTCATCACTGTTGTTTTTAAAAAAAATTCTCCGCCTATTCAATTAATAAGATATTTGCGATAAAATAAGTTTCATTTTTCGTTTTTAAGTACTGGTAGTGAAACATAGTAGCAATTTGCACTTACATGACTTGCATTACAAATGCAAATGTAACTAGACCATAAACTATTTATTTTATTATATTCTTGTTCCATATTTTCAATAAACTTATAGATAAAAGGAAAAATCTTTGAGAATTTGTTGGAAGGACCCTATATGAATAACTTATTTATAGAATTTTAATAAATATTGAATTTAACATGCATAATGGATGTTTGTAATGTAGTAGCTAAAGTTCCAATCAACAAAATTTTCTATGAAACATTATAACGTTGACTGAATAAAAAGAAAAATTAAAACCTTATATGTCATTTTCATATATTTATTGTTACTCACAGTAAATCTTAGTTAACTTTTACAAACTAACTGAAAACCAAATCTTTTCATTGCTGTTCTTTTATTTTTATAAATTTTTATAGAGTTTATGCATTGATAGTGAAATTTGGGAGAAAAGAGAAAGCTAACATTTTCAGAATCTCTTTATGAGAAATTTAAAAGAATTATTTATTTGTATCAAAAAAATTCAAAATTATTTGTTATTTCTCAATTTTCAATTAATTTAAAGGAAAGAAGAAAACAAATAGTTTTGAATATCGACAATTTGTTGGCAGCAAACGTCAATATATAAGACAATGTAGAAATTTAACAATTAGAAAATATTAAGTGCTCAAATTAAGTTTTCTGTTGAAAACATTTCATCAGATCACCTTAAAAAAAATTGTATTTAAAATTTACTTCACAAAATTATGTAGAATCTTTTTTAAAAAATCCCTGTCGGCTGGGCCTATAGGCGGAGGTAGATTTCGAAGAGTGCTCAATTGAACAAAAAAAAAATATATGATTAGAGATAAACCCAGTTTAATAACTTCATTTGGCCTTTTATGAAAAATTTTTAATTTCATTTTTCTTCAAAAACTGGTTTTATCAGAATCATCTTAAGAAAAATTCAGCTCAAATGCCCGTTTTGACAACATATTTTGAAATAGATTCTGAATTTATTTAAAAAAAATCGACCAAAACAGTACATTATACAGCTCCTAAATAACAAAAAACTGTCAGTTGCATGCATCTGAGAAAAAAATTGAATTTAAAAATGAGTCATAAAATAACCTATTTGTTGTTTGAATACATACTTAATTCCTTATTCATGATTGCTCGGAAAATTTTGTGCGAAATACTCACTTTGACAGCATTTTAAAAAATATATTCTATCTTTATCAAAAAACTGGCCAATGCGTCACAGTATATAGTTCCTAAATAAGAGGATCTGTAAATTGGATGCGTTTGAGAGCGAAAATGGATTTTAAAACGAGTCATAAAAAACGCAATTTGCTATGTGAAAACTTCCTTAAAATTAGACTTCGGGAAATTCTGTTCAAAATACCCTTTTTGGTAGCCTTTTTAAAAATATATTCTGTCTTTATCAAAAAACCGATCAATGCATCACATTATATAGTTCCTAAATAAGAGGATCTGTAAATTGGATGCATTTGACAGCAAAAATGGATTTAAAAACGAGTCAGAAAAAAACGCAATTTCTTATTTGAACACTTCCTTAAATTTTCAGTCACAATGATTTCGGAAAATTCTGTTCAAAATACCTTTTTTGGTAGCCTTTTTTGAAATATATTCCGTCTTTATCAAAAAAACTGACCAATGCATCACATTATATAGTTCCTAAATAAGAGGATCTGTAAATTGGATGCGTTTGAGAACAAAAATGGATTTAAAAACGAGTCAGAAAAAAACGCAATTTCTTATTTGAACACTTCCTTCAATTTTCAGTCACAATGATTTCGGAAAATTCTGTTCAAAATACCCTTTTTGGTAGCCTTTTTTTAAATATATTTTGTCTTTATCAGAAAATTGACCAATGCGTCACTTTATACAGTTTCTAAATAAGAGGATCTACCATTTGGATGCGTATAAAATCAAAAATGAATTTAAAAATGAGTCAGAATATAAGCAGTTTGGATTTCAGGTTTTTTCTCCAACTCTTATTTTTGTTTAATTTATTTTTGCTATACAAATTGATCCTATGAAAAACTTGTCAATATAAAAGTTGTAGATATTTTTGAGAAGATGTAAAATAAATTTAATCAGATTTGATATCTTAAAAATTGACGGAGTTATGGATTTTTCTCTTTTTTCAGCGCCCTTTTTCTTTTCGTTTTTAATTTTTTTCGTCGGTAAAAGTTGGTCCTATCAAAAACTTGTAAATACAAAAGTTTTAGATAATTTTAAGAACATTTACAAAAAAATTAGTTGGACTTGATATCTTGAAAATTGACGAAGTTATGAATTTTTTTCTCTCAAAATCCCTGTTTTTTTCGCCCCTTGAGCCCACTTCTAAATTTATCAAAAATCTGTCATGCATATACTTTTGGCCCATTTTTAAGAAGTAATATAAACTTTAAACCGATTCTATATCTACTTTAATTAAGAAGTTATGGCGTTTTTTCGGTTTTCACAAAAACGCCCCCTATTCCGACCCCCTTGGTCCGATTTTGCCCATTAACGAACTTAGCCAAGATTTTATCCCCTATGATTTTATGTACAAGTTTGGTGGTGATTGGTGAAAAATTATAGAAGTTATCGTGTCCATAAAAAAGTGAGATATATATATATATAGATAGATAGATAGATAGATAGATATGTAAACTGGTGCGATTGCAATAGGTAGTATTTCTTACGAAATCTACCTAAAAACACTCTACACGTGAATTGGATGAAGTTTTTTTTTTTTTTTAAATTTTCAATGATATTTTATGTTGCATGCATGCTGACTTTTAAAACATATTAAACAAACAAAAAAAAAAAAAAAAAAAAAAAAAAAAAAAACACCAATTGAAAGTAACAGCTATAAATTTCCAAAAATGAAAAAAGTCCGATTCAGGATTTGAACGAAAGATACCTTGGCTGAAGCCGCCATTTCTGCATTGATTTAAGCATCCCGGATGAATCTGGAGAACTATTTCACTACCTAACTTTTGATAATTACAATATCTGGACTCATATCAGAATCAGCTCAACAGCATAAATCCAAGGTTAAGTTCGAGGGTTTGAGGCCAGGAATTTTAATCCTTTAAGGGTACATTTTACCTTTTCAACAATTTGTTTATTTTTGAAAATATGCTTCAAATAGTGGATTCACTGCATTTCAATGTTCAACATTATTATTATTATTATTTTTTTTTTTTTTTGGGGGGGGGGGTGGAATTAGCTGCATATTTAATAAAAAGTTTTTAAAAGTTTTACAAGAAAATGCATTTATAAAATCCCTGTAACTTGTTTAAATATTGATAATTTTGCCCATTTCTTTCTGTTTAGATTTTCAAAAGTGTATTACGCAAATTGCGTATTTGTCTTTAGATACATCTAGTATTACATTTAATACATTTTTTTTACTGACATATACAGTAAAAAAAGACGAAATATAATGTACATCTTTTTACTTTTATTAATAAAAAAATTACAAAAACCTGAAAGTTAATTAGATGCGCATACTTATCACATATATAATAAAGAATATACACAGAAAAGTATAAATGTCTATCTCAAAGAAAAAAAAACTTAAAACCATAAAATAGCGAAAGTATTAATATGGAAAAAAGCCATTTAAAGTTTGAATTTGTATGGGATATTGTACTGGGTTCATTAACAACATTTACAATATCTCGCGATATAATTGCCATATAGATAAAAATGTGCTGTAAAATTATTTATAATTAAATACGTTTTCATTTAATTTTTATATTAAAAAAATCTACATTTCGAGCAATTTTGAGCAAAAATTCCCTTTAATGCTACACACTTTCACATACAGTATCAAAACATGCATTAGTGTCTTACAGTAACGCGTATAAATTGCGTGAATATCCGAGTACATTTACAGAAGTTAGATCATAGACAGATGAACATACAAACCGAATTCATAAACGCCTTTGATCTACATTGGAGAGTGTTAAAAATGAGTCAAATTTTTTTCAGTAAGTTTTGCACTGTTGGTAGGGAATTCAAGAACCGCCTTAAATTTTCAAGTTATGATCTATGCTTGATAGAACAGAGTAAATTCAAACATCGTCACTTTCTTATTTTTTATTAGATTAAAAATGTAATAAATTTTTTTTATTAATTGTACTTCCAGAAAATTCAATTTAAGAAAATGCATTTTTTGAAAATTTGATAGTACATATTTATATACTATATATATAAAGCATATATTTTCTATAACCCTTAACTTTCAACTGTTACTCTATGTCTGGATATTTATGTTATTGAAAACTCTTTCTCTATGAAAAGTTATTACGTTACTATGGTTTTATTAATTATTTCTGGCACATAATTAGTATTCGATTTAAAAAAATAATTACTCAGTGCAAATGGTATTTTTTCCCCCAAAAAAAAGCCAGCATTTATTTGTTTTATTTTGAAAACAGATACCGATTGTTTTTTAACAATACAGAGCTGAATCCATCAAACAAAAAGACAGAAAAACTTTCCTTTGACAAAACATGGTTTACAGTATGGATAAAAAGCAATGAAAATAGATTCAAAGAGAAAAATCAATCCGAAACTTTTTCCAGTACTTTTCCTTTCCTTTCACACGTATTGCTGGTGCCGGATGAATCTGTATTATCGAATAATGTCCAGTTGTCAGAAGTGGTCGATGATCATCATTGTAGCCCTAAACCTGAACGTATTCTGTTATCGAGATTAGTCTCTTTCACAATTTTCTTTGAATGTAACTTTAGTTGGAAAAAAATCCAGACAAAGTTCTAGATTGAAAATATTGAAATAACACGAATCGTATAAAAAATATTTTTTTTCTTTTAAGTAGAAAATTTAATAAAAGCTACAATTAAGTGGATTAAGAATTTAATATTTATTATTCAGAAGATAAAATTGATTGCAGTTGGTTACATTGCTTCAGTTATACAGTATTATTCATATATTTATAGATGTCTTGTTTTGTCCGCTGCAACTAAACCTGCCAAGTATGAATGGCAAATCAAAAAATGTTTATGAGAGGTGTTAGTGGATGTACAGCCTAGTGTAATTGTGTTGTATTCTTTACACCAGAACTACGATTTTTTCCGTGAAGACAGGTTTCCGAAATATATACATATTCCCTTTACACAGTTTCCATATTGCATTCTTATTTTTGATGACTAATTAGTTTCAATTTTTCTTAAAAATATATCTTACTGTATTAAAAAAAAGAAAGAAAGAAAAATTACATTCAAATTTGATATAAAAACAATAAATTTTTAAATTTTTAAATAAAGGGTAATTTAAACTATAATTTATATGAAAAAACACTTGTGAAAATTTAAATAATACATTGGCAACGATTACAAAAAAAAAAAAAAAAAAAAAAAAAAAAAACATACAACATATATTTTGCCATAGAACTGACACCTTCTGGCATCTTTAACTATCCGGGAATTTCAGCATTGCTGCGTAAAATTGGTACGCGAAGCGATTTGAAACCTTTATAATAAAAATGATGTATGAACAAAGAAAGTTATCATTAAGTGTCATGGCTGAAACCGTTTAGCCCAGCCGATCTGCTCAACCTGCGCCCCGGCAACATTTTATGTGGGTTCCGAGGCACAAAATCATTAATCAATATTTATACGATTAATTGTAAAGAACATAATAATTGCTAAACAGTTTTAAAAATTAAAACACACGCTTTTATATCAGGTCGGACTAAAAAGCTTAAGATTTTTTTTTTTTTTTTTTGGTTGCATAGTTACAGTTTTCATACATGTTTCAGTGATTGTCATGAGTCTAGAGTGTCAGGTGATTGCTAATTTTTCAAACTGCTTTTAATCCGTTTATCTGGCATTTTGATCTTTTTAAGCGGTGACTCTTCAAATTGTTAAATTGCCATCGGTTCTCAATACGTGTGCAAAGTTTCAATTTAATATGATGTTTTAAAGTGGGTGAAAATAACGTTCAAAGATTTCGTTACATACATACATATAGATGAAGCTAATAAAAGCAAATATTTATGAATTTCAAGCGCCGTTTTATATATTTTTGAGGGAAGATAATATATATAACACGGAACATTTTAACTGATAATTGTGTTATGTTAAAAGCCATTCTTTTAGTCAAAAATTCTTTTTTGCATGCAGTACTGTTTATTCTACAGTGATGTGCACATGTCTTAATCTTCAATAATAATAAAACATCATTCCAAATTGAATTCGCACTATACATTTCTACAATTATTATTTTTTTTTTCATTGACCAAAATATGGATTCACTAGAGAAATTCTCCTTGGAAAAGCTGCATTGTTATAATTATATGTTTCATATCTATTATATAACTAATACTGCTTTTTAGGGTCGAATTTTTGTTGCGGAAAAAATTGGCCCCAAAACATTTTTGCAGTGTTTATTTCAAACAGCAGACTTTATTATTTAGAAAGAGTGGCGTTAAAATTTTGGTGATACTTCTTTTGCAGCAAATGTTCTATCTTACAAGGGGACCACCAAACATGGTGCTCACAGATTTTGATGATTTCAAAGTATGTTGTAGGGGTCATACCACTAATTATTCTGGTGAAAGGGTTCCTTCAAATGGACCTTGGTTTTTAAGAAATTGGGGGGGGGGGGTCAAAGTTCAGCGTATATTTCAAATACTTATGAGTACCAACGCTGTATGTCAATTCGTGGCGTCGTGCCAAAGCACGTGTCTGTGGATCGAAAGGTTGTGAGTTCGAATCCATCTTCAGCTTCTATTCTCTTTTTTACTTATATTTAAATTTTTTACATGTTACAAATTTTAAGCAGAATTGGGAATTCTACAGCTTTGAACCTTTTGATATTTTCTGAAGAGGACAGTTTACTTTTTCAATATTTTATTATTACTATTATTTCAAAAAATATGGCTCAATTGGTGAACTGACTGCAGTTCAGGGTTCAACTAAAAGTACATTTTGCAACATATAATTAAATAAAAATGGGTATTTAATTAAAATTTTGAAAAAGTATAATAAAATTTTAATATTTTAAAATCTCCACAATTTTAAATAATAATTTTTTAGATTAATCAATCACCCCCTTTTTTTCCCCTTCAAATGTGTATTACACAATACTGTGCATGCATTTTTAGATAATGTAATGCTACATTTAACCCTCTCATGCATGAATTATTTTCTACACAGTAAAAAAAATCAAACAATCATTTTTTGTGATAAATGAGAGCAATTTATCATGAAAATAATTTTATTGGAAATTTTTATACATTATTTATTAATATATTCATACGTCCTCATTTGAGGACATTGTGCGTCAAGGGGTACATTCGTACTGTCCTCAAATATGGGGACAATATGATTCAATGTTTACATATCTGCATACGTTTCATATGATTTATTCAGTATAAAATGATTCTATATATTCTGGACATACAGGTACAGTGCATGTTCCACAAGTGTATCGTGTTTTACTTTTGCAATTTTTATCTCTACAGTGATTGGCAAACTTTGCTTCCGTTTTCTTCGGATAATGCTTTTCTCCATCTAAACGCATAGTTTAAGGTACATCGTGTGTATTCCTATCTTTTATTGCTGATTATAGAAAAAAGAGGGCTCTTTTATTTTTTTTTATCGCAGCTGTACCTTTATATATCAAGCTCATTTCAAAAGAATTTTTGAATTCCGGCAGGTCTATGCTTTTGGTGTTTTCTGATTTCCATAGAATCCCAGCGTTAACAATGGTGACATTTATAAGGTGATAAAAAATACACATGTATCACCTCTTATTTCTGAAATAATTACGATAGAGGGCTATGAGAGAATCCATAAAGTCAACTCCACCCGTATCCTCATTATACTTAGAGATACAATGTGGACACTTGATAGAAATAACTTTTCTTTTCCGTTGCAGTGAAATGTGTTACTTGGCCTTTAGGTACCTTTCCATAGTACGAAGAGATTGTATAAACCGATGTATTATCGATCCATCGGGTGATACTTATTATCCGATTACAATATTATCCGAAGATAAAACAATCGAACTACTACCCCTTCCTTCATTCTTCAGTTGTTTTATTGATTTTAGCTGCTTTTCTGCACCCATCAGCCTGTTAATTCTTATAGCCCCATCATACCAAATTCCCAGGGGGTTTAGTTTTAAAATCAATGGTAATCTGGAAAAGAAATTATCTGCATATATTTTGCAGTTTGTCTGATGCAAACGATGAGTCAAACGAAGTATGACATCAACAGATGCACCACAATCAGATGTTACCAGTTACATCTTGAAACAATTCAAAAGAATAAATGGAATCAGATACACCAGCACTACATCACATTTTGTATCCCAATTTGTGCGGTTTCTTAGGTAAGTATTGTTTTATAGATGATTTTCCTTTGAATGGAATCATCATTTCATCGACACTTTGATATTCTTCATTATAGGCAGCTTTGTGAAATGTCTCATGCAATTTTGTCAAAATCGGTCGAATTTTTATACATTCATCTGTATTGTCATCAGTAATCATTGAATTATTTATAAAATGTATTTCAAAAATAAATAAAGGTAGTAAACAAAAATGTGTTTTGTTTACTTTAGTGCAAACTGTCCTCATATGAGGAAGATATGTTTTATACTTTAAATAAAAACCTAATTGAAATATTGTAAAAAATTTCTATAATTACATGCTATATGATGATAAATTGTATATAAAAAATTTTACTTTGACTATATTGTAAATATTTCCTAGTTTATTTGTAGCAAATTCTGCGCAAGATCACTATACTTCAATACTTTGATTTTATTGCAACATTCGTGTGAATTACAACCATCGGTATGTTGTTGCTATCTATTGTGTTGCATGCAAGGTAATAACTGTCCATAAATAAGGTCTCCATGAATGAATGCTGAAAAAAATTCGCAACTCTAATATTTTATAGGGTAATATTTATCCGTCCTCATATGAGGCCAGTATGCATGAGAGGGTTAATATATATTTTTATTTGATATAAGTTGTGCAAAGTGGTGAAATCTAACACATCTTGATATATACTTTTATTAATAACAATTATAATAATAATAACGTTAAGTCTAATTTCATGCACATATTCAACACATATATAACAATCAAATTGTACAAAACATTTTAAATATCTGTAACAAATACAAAAAAAGCCCATGCTTAAAACAGACAACATTTTTAAAACATGAAAGCGAAGTAAATATAAACATAGAGGAAAAAAAAAAGTTTAAAGTTATCATTAGTGTGGGAGTTGCGTTAGGTGTATTAACAAAATTTACAACATGTCAAGATATGATTATCGTATGGATGAAAAAGAGGTTTTAAAATATTCACAATTAAACAGGCTTTCATTTAATGTTTCGAAACAAAAATCGATTTTTTGACCAATTTTGGGGTAAACTGTCCCCTTAAGAAATTAAGTTTACGTTTATGAACTTTTAGAGAAAATCAGTATTTTTTACCGAAATTTTTAATCTAAACGCAAATCCGATTTAATTTATGAGAAACTTCATTTTTTAAAACTTCCATAATTATATTCCTTGAATACTTAATTCATTATAAATATGTTTAAAAATACATTAAAAGATTAAAAAAAAAATGCTTAATCATCTTTTGTATAAGTGCAAATATATGATCAATAAAAAGAAATCTTTATATTATGAAGGAAAGGAAAGCAGACGAAAAAAGAAAAAAAATAGTATTTTTATATATATTGTAAATTTTATTAACAGACGATTTTTGCATTCCTATTGAATTACGGAAAGAGTGTTTTGATTTGGAATAAAAATAAATGTAATCTGTCATTTATTATTTGTGCAAACAATAAATTTTGTTGAGATTGAAATTGTGAGATAAATGTGTTTACAGAAAATTGGAAAATTGAAAATTTGGATAGCTAGTAACAACTTGCATTTTAGCATTACTGTATTAATATTTTATTACTCTTTCGAAGATTTACATTACTTGAATTATCTAATCCTATAAACGTTTAAGAAATTTCACGCGAAAATTATTTTGTATGATTTATACAAAAAGGATAAATTTGCATTTAAAGTACTATAAAATAAAATAAAAAAAAGCGATAGAAAAAAGAGAAATCATTATTTCAGAAATGTGCATAAAGTAAAAAAATATAGATAATATTTAAGAAAAAAAAGTTCTGGGTTAAATTAGTTTTGCTGTATTATAAGAAAAAAAAAATAGCTTAAAAATTGCAGAAAAAATTAATTTTCATGAAAAAATTCAAAAATATAAATGCAATTTATTAAGAAAATATAAAAGTTGTAGCAATTTCTCTAGTAATAAAAATACTTAAAATTTGTAACGTGTACAAAATATAAATAAAAAAGAAAATAAATGCCGAGGACAGATTCGAACTCACAACCTTTCGATCCACAGACACGTGCTTTGGCACGACGCCACGAATTGACATACAGCGTTGGTACTCATAAGTATTTGAAATATACGCTGAACTTTGACCCCCCCCCCCCCAATTTCTCAAAAACCAAGGTCCATTTGAAGGAACCCTTTCACCAGAATAATTAGTGGTATGACCCCTACAACATACTTTGAAATCATCAAAATCTGTGAGCACCATGTCTGGTGGTCCCCTTGTTAGTGGTAGTATTAATTTGTTATATCGCATTGTTAGTCTACTTATGTTATTTTAACTTTTTTAAACCTTTTCATAAGTGTGTTTGCAGCCTGCCAAAAGTCGGAAAGTTATGTTTGCGGTCCACCTAAAGTCTGAAATTTAAGTCGTCGGCCCTCGAGAAAAAAAGTTTGAGTATGGCTGGTTTAGCCTATTTTATTTTGTAATAATGAACACGAGACATCCGCATTGTGTTACCTTCATGGTTAGATTTATTTTTAGGTGAATGCGAATGTCAATACTCTTTTCAACTTAGATAAATATATCCTGTATACCACATGTTTGGCTAGTGTGTAAAATTACATTTATAGGTATAAAATATGTAATGATAATAATAATTGAAATAATTGAAATTATTATTAAATTAACTAGTATAATATAAATATTCGGTTACTATGGAAATTTCTAAAGTCAATTAAACTGAAAGAAAAATGTAAAACACACACACACACAAAAAAAAAAAAAAAAAAAAAAAAAAAAATCACAAGAAAGTGTGCCAGTAAAGAACTCTCTTAAGGAATTTCTTTTAAAAAAAATTCTTGTTTAATAATTTTAATTATTATATTCCAATTTTTTCAATATTATAATAATCAATTAACAATATTTAATCATTCTTATAGTTTCATTCCTCAATATGAATCAAAACTTAATTTTAAATAACAGAAATATATCAAAACAGCCAGCATCTCAGTAATGGACACCCTGTGACCCAATAGTGGACACTCTCTGTACCAGTAATGGACATTCTCTGCTCTAGTAATGGACAATTTCTGCTCCAGTAATAGAACCCCATTTTGTCCAGTAATGGACACAAATGAAAAGTAATAAATATAATTGTTTTTATGCCAGTATTTAGAATCAGAATTTAATTAAAACAAACTTGTTGTTATTTTCAAATAAATTTAACACTTAAGATACTAATAAAATAAAATTTTGAAATAATCATTCACTATATGCATCAATTATTGTAAATATAAGAAGGTTAATATTTTAATTATTTTAGATGAATAGTTTAAAATATTAAATATCACGTTATTGCAGATGTCAAATTATTGCGACAATTAAGCGAATTAAAAAGTAATAATTTAAAAGTATATTTTAGAATATTAGAGTGTCTCACTATTTTTAAAAATTAAGCTTCGAAAGAATACTTCATAATCTTTAATATTACGAAGTTGAAACATATAATACTATGAGGTGAACATTTTACATACTAAATAAAGCAATTTAAAAATAAAACTGTGGAACTGATGTTTGAAGCCTCTAATCTGCAGATTTATTAATTTCGTGATTACTATAACTCTGATTAATATTACATTTTTTCCCGTTTCTCAGAGGTGAATAAGGAAATATTTCAGACAGAAAATAGATTTTTAATAGCTTTCGTAATTTTATTGTTTTTACTTAAATAGGGTTGGATTAATCCTTATGATACACCCCTCTTCGATTACACCCTTAAACGACATTTTCTGCTTAATGACTGGTTTGATTGTCAGACTATAAAATATGCAAGGCAGAGTTATATACGTAAAAAAATAAAATAAAATATTAAAATTTTATTAACACATAAAATAAATTAAAAGCAGCTATTTATAAAAGTTTTGATTTTATTATATTTCATTAAGTGAAATTTAAAAATTAAATTTGAAATTTTATGTTTGTAATTAAGTCAAAATATTTTATGCACTATAAAAATTACTAAATTATATAGCAATGTGTATGTGAGATGTACATTACTCGGATATCACTAATTTAAATATTCCCGTAATGGACACCCTTCTTAAAATTTTAAAAATAAATTACGTTTTATAAAAGGCTATTAGCATATAAAATTCAAAGTTTTCTACTACAAAACAAAAAGCTGCAAATTGTGCCAGAAGATAAGGACTATATGAATTTATTATATGAAGAAGCATGTTCAATAAGATTTTCATTGAAAAACAGTGGAATTTTGAAACATTATTTTCTCTTTACTATTTTATTTGATTAACAGTGTCAATAATACTGCAAAATTATACAATATGCATACGGGAGTTATTAAAAAATAATAAAGGCTAAATTTTTATAATTTATTTTTTATAATCATAAAACATTAAAGAGTGTTCATTACGGTAAGGATGTTTAGTGGCACATCTCTTATATATTGTATATTCTAGAAAAAAAATGTTTCACAACGAACTCAGAAATTGGAATGGGATTCACGAGGGACAATCATTGTGATATCAAAAAAAAATTAGAACCGCTCAGTCATAAATGGTACGCCAACGTGCTAATTCATTGGTGTTGTGATTTCTGCCAATCTTTATACTTTTTATGAACTGTCATTTAGTCAGCATTTAATATTTTGTAAACAAATAAAAAACATGACAATAATAATTTCTTTTAGAAATACAAGGTAAAACAAGTTATTATTTTTAAAAAACAGAAAAGTTATACTTTATCAAGTGCATTGAAAATCTTATTGAGAACACAAGACTCGAAATTATCAAAAAATGAAACCAATAAAACTAGACTTTAGAAAGATAAGGCAATTTTTATTTTCCCTTTTAAACTGCTATTGTTATTTTGATGTTTTAACTTGTTTTTTTCTCTTTTGGTACTACAAGACTCTTAAATAAAGAAAAATAAAAAACATTTGGAATTGATAATGCGATTACATAAAAGTTGATACGAGGGGTGAAATATATTATTTATTACAACACAAAGCGAATCAAAAGATAATATTGTATTCTTGACATCAAAATTCGAGAATAAAAATAATAGATAGTACCAATAAATAAATAATCTCAAATAAAAAATTACTTTCAAACTTTTTGAGATTTGAACAGAAAACAACTCATTCCTCTCCACTTAAATAAAGTTTTCTTCAAAACATTTATTGATTATAGAAGTACCCCCCTATTCTTCTGCAACATAAAAGAATCGTTTTCATTTCTGCCCATCTCTAACTTTTTTTTATGGCATGCCATTTGGTCATCAGCAGATAATCACAGTTTTTCTCTTTTGTAAGATTCCATTTCGCAGATTGCCCACTCTTCTACAATAGGGTAAATAGAAATCTATTTTCCTATCTGGTTCCCGAAGAATGTTTGCTATTTCTTTTTTTCTATGACTGAGAAATTCGTACAGAACTGAAAACCTTCGATGATGACCACCGTCCAGATCGTTTGAGAACATCATCGAAAACCTCTATCTGACCAGATCAGTATATCAATAGCGAAGAAAATCCATCGTTTCCATTAGCACAATTTGACCTCATTCGCCTCTTACTTGACTTAGAAGAAATGTAACTAGATTGGGAAACTCTGGTTATAGCAAACATTTGCTGAAATTATTTTTACTGGTCAATATTTTAGGGCACGTCATCACATTAAATAAAATCATACAACTGAAAATAAATCTATGGAATCTGCTGAAAAGTGATGAAATAAATAATAATGATGTTGATTTCTAAAATTACCTATTTTATGTAATTTTAGATGTACTAATTTTTAAAATTTCATATTTAAACATGTTGATTTTGAAAAGAAAACAGATATTTTTAACGCGATATAAAATATACATTTTTGGGGTTCCGTAATTATAAAGTGAAAACGGTACCATTATAAGATCACTCCCATGTCTGTTTGTCCGTCTGTCACAGCCATTTTACTCATAAAATATAAAACGTGGAAATTTCAAATTAGGTGAAGTAATAAAGACTATTGACCCACATATTTACAGATTATTAAATATTTACAAATATATTTAGGAGGGGGGAAGGGGGCTAATTAAGTTACTTGAAGAAAACAAAATCCTTTCTTTGTTTATCGTGTGAGGTGTTCTGTGAATGCTTACGTTACGCTGAACTCAAATATATTTATATTTATTTTAATTTATAGGACATGCCATCACATTAAAGAAAATCATACAATTGAAAATAAATCTTTGGAATCGGCTGAAAATTGAAGAAATAAATAATAATGATGTTGGTATGTGTTAATTTTCTAAAATTACATATTTTAACCTGTTCACTTAAAAAAAAAAATAATATGATACAAAATATACATTTTTTTTTTTTATCAGAATTGCTTTCTAGATATTCATATTCAACATGTCGGCTAAAATTCTTAATTTAAGTAAAATTACTTTTGACATTTAAAAAACGAGATTTTAGATATTCTTATACACAGAATAAGATATCTACTCGTATTAGCATTTAAATTGGCATTAGTTAATTAAATAATATTACAAAAGCTATAGATAAAAAAGTAGGAAAAAAAATACTAAATTTAGAAAGTTCTAAGGTACTGTGATAAGAAATATGCGTGATATATTTAAATACTAAATAATGATTTTATCTGGCATGATGATAATACATTTTCGTCTTTGTAAAATGCTCTTAGTCCTAATAAAACAGTGTTAATAGTAATTTTTGCTATCGACAGCATTTGGCATATTATTCTGATGGTGACCCAGGATCAGATATTTAACTTTGATTTGTCATTTATAATTTTGTATTTAAAAAAATCTAAGCTCTTTTTTCAAAGCTAAGAAAAGATATAATTTATCCTTCGATATTTATCAAATTTTTTAAACGTGAAGCATAAAAATCTTGAAAAATACAGTTAGAAACCTTCTAGATGAAAAAGCTTTTTAAAAAACTGGAAGTAAAAATACGTTAAAACATTTTCTTATTCTAAAACACTCTAATTTGTGTCAGTTTAATAAAACTGCATTTATCTATATCTGCTCAAAATATTCCTAGATTTCTATATTTATCAAAATATTTCTATACAGTGAAATCTCTTTAACACGAACACGTAAGGAAAAACTTCTTTTGTTCATGTAAAAAGTAGTTCATGTTATTCGAACTTAAGTACATTACATACAACTGGACGGGGCAATCAGAAACAGTTTGTGCTGAAAGTAATTCCCATTAAGCGTATTAATGTTAACGCGATTTGACTGTATTCTGTGTTCCTATAGTTATTATTCATATTATTAATGTCTGAATATATTATAACACACGTAATTTCATTTTTGTTATATATATATATATATATATATATATATGTCCGATGATAGGTACACATAACTTTGCACTAGTATTTTGAATGAAATCAATAGAAGAATAAGAAATGAGTGGAGTGCTTTCGGGAAGAACAGCATTATTCTGAAGAATAATGTACCTCTTTATTTGAAAAGAAAAGTTTTTAAGCAATGTATTTTACCTGCATTAACCTACGGAGCAGAAACATGGACACTAACAAAACGGATGATACAAAGATTACAAACAACACAGAGAAGCATGGAAAGATGTATGCTAGGCATAACTAGAAGAGACAGAAAGAGGATAACCTGGATAAGAAATCAAACAAAAGTTTTTGACATTCTTGAAAGAATCAAGCAGCTAAAATGGAAATGGGCTGGGCACATTGCAAGAAGACAAGACAATAAATGGAGCACAAATATACTACAGTGGTATCCCAGAGATGTAAAACGACCAAGAAGACGACCACAAATAAGATGGAGTGACGAAATTAGAAAAGTGGCTGGTGTAAATTGGATGACGAAAGCATTAGACAGAAAATATTGGAAAAATCTGGGGGAGACCTGCATCTAGCAGTGGATCGAAAACGGTTGATGATGATGATGATGATGATGATATATATATATATATATATATGGGTGATTCTCAAAATAGGGGACAATTTCAAAAATGAAATCTTAAAAAAATTACTGTTAGCAAAATTTCTGAAAAAAATATGTGTTGTTAATATAGTATTAGGTATACTTTACACGTAGTCAGCAGAGCTAAATATTTAAAAATTAACTTAAAAAAAATAATTAGTATTTTTTGAGCCATGCTAATGACAAAACAAATTGCATGGAATAAATATATTAAGAAATTTTTATTTTCTTCCTGTTTAAATATTTTTTCTACGTTTATTAGCCTTCCTTTCCAACAAATAGTTTCCATTTTTACATATATACATATAAGGAGAATAAAAACATTACCAAAGAGCAAACTTTGTTTACATGAACAACATTCTGACACTAACAGTGTAAGAAGCTGTCTTAGTGATTTTCTGACAGATTTAATGCATATTATAGGGATAATAAATGTAATACCTAAATTTATATGTAAAATTAAACTTTAAAAAGGATACAATATAAGTACTGGTTACATTTATGCACATAGGAGTCTTTAGCATGGACAGAAAAACCATGCTAATGACACTGATATTTGTCCATGCTAATGACAATTTTTAATTTAAAGAAGATTATGAGCCATAATATAATCACAATGCAATAGTCCTTTCTGGGGCTTTTTAAAACACAAAAGTTCTATGCAAATAAGTAAAATAAAAATTTTAACTATAAAATAAACATGAAAATTATTATCCATTCTAATGACATACAATTGATGTACTCGCCTAATATTCAACTTCTATTCTTAAACTACAATACATGCTTCTATTTTCAGGCTGGAATAAAATGGCTACTTGTTGCCATGGAGAAACTTTATATTTTCAAAGTATTGTCATATGTGAAAAATAAATTTTGATTAATAAACAGCTGTTATAGTATGACCTTGTTTTGAAAACAGAATATGGAGGACAAACTTTAATTCTCTTTTTATATACTATAATTTTATTTTTAAAAAGAAATTTATTGGATAAATCCTCTCCTTGATTAATTTAAAGAAAGAATAACATTTGTTTTATTTTATAAACATGATATTAACTCTTGAAAAAGCTAGTATATACAAGGCACAGCTGCTGTGGACATCCATGCTAATGACATTTTGAACATTTATTCTGTTATTTTAAGGTGTTTTTAACTAAAAAATGAGTAATTCTTGAGTGCAAATAATGAATAATATTAAGACAAACATATCTAAGTATAAAAACATGACAGAAAACCTCTCATTTTTTTTTTTTTTATGCTGAAAGACATAAATTGTCCCCTATTTTGAGAATCACCCATATATATATATATACAGGGTGATTCCGAATTTTTTTTACAATAAAAGAGGGGTGATAGTACACATCAAGATAAACAATATTAAATAGGAAACCAAGGGTCCAAAACGTTTTCCTAAGGAAATAGCCGCATTTTCGTGAAAATAAATTATAAAGATAAATTTCAAAAAATGCCGATAGAGGGCGCTTTAAACTTTGGAGTAACGAAACACTCCTTTTTGGCGTTATTTTTTGCATCTTATTAAATGCTTTCGTAAGCTTAGACTTGAACTTAAATTTTGAGCTCAAAATCTGAATAGCTGGGAGACAAACTTAGCTTTGTTCAGAGAGTTCAAATTTTAAATAATTGTAAAAAACGGAAAAATTGGTCGATTCGTTTGCGGTTTTTGCTAAACTAATTTTTAAATCAGAAGTTTACTTGATCAATCAGTGTTTTCTTGGAAATAATTTTTAAAGATAAATTTCACAAAATGCTGATAGAGGGCGCCTTAGACTTTGGAGTAAAGTACAACTATTTTAACTGTTATTTTTTTAATCTCATTAAATGCTTTCAAATGCATAGACTTAAATTTTGGGCTGAAATTCTGAATCGTTGGGAGTGTTTAAGTAGCGAAAAATTGAATGATACTCGAGGAGGAAAGAGGGTTAAATTTTAACTCCTGAACATACTTCAGTTTGCGCTTCTTAACTCCTCATAACGATTCAGGATTTGAGCTCAAAATTTAAGTTTAAATCTAAGCTTCCGAGAACATTTAAAATGCTTTTGCAAGCATTTAATTAGAACCAAAAAATAATGGTTAAAATGAATTGTTGGTTACTCTGAAGTTTAAGGCTCCCTCTGACGGAATTTTTTGAGATTTATCTTTAAAAATTATTTTCAAGAAGATACTGACTTAAAGAATAGTTTTATTTTAAACCGCAAACGAATCGACCAATTTTTCCATTTTCTATAATTACTTTAAATTTGAACCTCCCCTCCCCCTTGAACACAGTTCAGTTTGTGCTACTTAACCACTCCCTACTATTCAGATTTTCACCTCAAAATTTTAGTTTAAGTCTAACCTTCCTAAATCATTTAAAGAGATGCAAACAATAACGGCAAAAAATAGTTGTTCGTTATTCCAAAGTCTAAAGCGCCCTCTATCGGTATTTTTTGAAATTTATCTTTATAATTTATTTTCACGAAAATGCCTAAATAAAGAATAGTTTTAGTGAAAACTGCAAATTAATCGACCAATTTTTCCGTTTTTTTTTTAATCATTTGAAATTTAAACCCTCTGAACACAGCTCAGTTTGTGTTACTTAACCACACCCAACTACAGATTTTGAGCTCAAAATTTAAATTTGAGTGTAAACTTACGAAAGCATTTAATGAGATGCAAAACATACCGGCAAAAAATAGTTGTTCGTTACTCCAAAATCTAAAGCGCCCTCTATCGGCATTTTTTGAAATTTATCTTTATAATTTAATTTCAAGAAAATGCCGACATAAAGAACAATTTTAGTGAAAACCGCAAATCAATCGACCGATTTTTCCGCTTTTTATGTATATTTGAAATTTTGGTCCCTAAACTTTAATGGCGGCTATCTCCTTAGGATAACGTTTTCGACCCTTGGTCTCCTTTTAATATTGTTTGTCTTGATGTGTACTATCACCCCTCTTTTATTGTAAAAAAAAATTGGAATCACCCTGTATATACAGGTTGTCCCAAAAGGTCGTTTACAAACTTAACATGCTGGTCTGTCATATCATGATGAACAATATTAAATAGGAAACTAAGGGTCCCAAACGTCTTCCAAAGGAGATATGCGCCATTAAAGTTTAGGGTCCAAAAATTCAAATGATTATAAAAAGCAGAAAAATTGGTCGATTCGTTTGCGGTTTTCACTAAAACTATTCTTTATGTCAGTATTTTCTTGAAAATAAATTATAAAGATAAATTTAAAAAAATGTCGATAGAGGGCGCTTTAGAGTTTGGAGTAACGATAAACTAGTTTTTACCATTATTTTTTGCATCTCATTAAATTTTTTTAGAAGCTTAGACATAAACTTAAGTTTTGAGCTCAAAATCTAAATCGTTGAAAATGGTTAAGTAGCGCAAACTGAATTGCGGGGGGAGGTTCAAATTTCAAATGATTATAAAAAACGGAAAAATTGGTCAAGTGATTTGCGATGTTCACTAAAATTATTCTTTATGCCAGTATTATCTTGAAAATAATTTATAGAGATAAAATTCAAAAAATGCCGATAGAGGGCGTTTTAGACTTTAGAGTAACGTACAACTATTTTTTTCCGTTATTTCTTGCATCACATAAAATTTTTTTAGAAGCTTAGACATAAACTTAAATTTTGAGATAAAAATCTGAATCGTTGGGAGTGGTTAAGTAGCGCAAACTGAATTGTGTTCAATGGGGGTGGGGAGGTTCAAATTTCAAATGATTATAAAAAACGGAAAAATTGGTCGGTTTTCGTTGAAACTATTCTTTATATCAATATTTTCTTAAAAATAAATTTTATAGATATCTTTCAAAAAATTCCGTCAGAGGGCGCCTTAAACTTTATAGTAACCAACAACTATTTTTAACCGTTATTTTTTGTGTCTAATAAAATGCTTGTAAAAGTTCAAACTTAAATTTTTTGCTCAAAATCTGCATCGTTGTGAGTAATTAAGCGGCCAAAAATTGAACTGCGTTCGAGGGGTGGGGAAGGTAACATTTCAACTCCTGAACACAGTTCAGTTTGCGCTTCTTAACCCCTCCTATCGATTTAGATTTTGAGCACAAAATTTAAGTCTAAACTTTTGCAAACATTTAATTAGATTAAAAAAAAAAAAAAAAAAAAAAAAAAAAAAAAAAAAAAAAAAAAAGGTTAAAAATATCCTCACTCCCATTGAACACAATTCAGTTTGCGCTACTTTACCACTCCCAACGATTCAGATTTTCATCTCAAATTCTCATTTCTTAAGCTTATGTCTAAGTTTCTAAAAAAAATTATGAGATTCAAAAAATAACGGAAAAAAATAGTTGTGCGTTACTCTAAAGTCTAAAGCGTCCTCTATCGGCATTTTTTGAATTTTATTTTTATAAATTATTTTCAAGATAATACTGACATAAAGAATAATTTTAGTGTAAATCGCAAATCCATTGACCAATTTTTCCGTTTTTTATAATCATTTGAAATTTGAACATCCCCACCCCATTGAACACAGTTCAGTTTGCGCTACTTAACAACTCCTAACGATTCAGATTTTTCATCTCAAAATTTAAGTTTATGCTTAAGTTGCTAAAAAAATTTAATAAGATGCAAAAAATAATGGTAAAAACTAGTTCCTCGTTACTCCAAAATCTAAAGCGCCCTCTATCGACATTTTTTAAAATTTATCTTTATGATTTATTTTCAAGAAAATACTGACTTAAAGAATAGTTTTAGTGAAAACCGCAAACGAATTGACCAATTTTTCTGTTTTTTATAATCATTTGAATTTTTGGACCCTAAACTTTAATGGCGCATATCTCTTTTGGAAGACGTTTGGGACCCTTAGTTTCCTATTTAATATTGTTCATCATGATATGACAGACCAGCATGTTAAGTTTGTAAACGACCTTTTGGGACACCCTGTATATATATACACTATATTGCCATTGATTATTGGACACTTGCGATTTTAGACATTTTGTTAAATATCTAGAAAAATATATGAGGAATCATCTCGAAACTCATAGAGTATAAATATAATAGTCTAAGTCATACATCACCGTAAAGATTTTTTCCCGAAACTCCATAGGGGACCGTCAACAAATTAAAAAAGAATGAATATCTTTTGAATAACCCTGTCAAAACTTATGTAGCAAAAGCGCTCAAACTCTAGATTATGATTGAATGCCTTATTGTAATTCACTGTGTTTATTTTTATGCAAATAGCATGCATACTCGCAGAGTAATTAAGGTTTTTATAAAAATGGTCCCAAATTTTTCCAAGTTTTTTCCTTATAATTTTCAGAGTTCTTAATATAAAATAATATTTTTTTTCAGAAAATATGACAAACAACATTGCACACAGTACTCTGTAATCAGAATTAAAAAATAATGAAAATTGTATACAAAATGAGTTGGTTTACTAAATAATTATTTACTGCGCATGCGTCAATGATATCAAAATTTCATTTGCATATTATGTTAGCTAAATATATAGAGCAACTTTTGTGAAAGTCACAAAATCATAACTTGAAAATTCTGAAAATAATCGTCAATTGAATGAGTTGAAAATCCGTTATTCTCAAAATGAAGCAAAAACAAGAGGGGTTGTATCCATATATTCATTGATTAGTGTCAATATAGAATACACAATACAGGATGTACTACTACATTTGGATAAAATCCCTCATTTTTTTGTTTCATTTTGGAAACAACGGATTTTGTCCTTTTTCTATAGACGATTACTTTCAGAATTTTCAAGCTATGATTTTGAGACTTTTACAAAAGTTGCTCTATACATTTAGCTAGCATAATATGCAAATGAAATTTTGATATCTTTGACGCATGCGCAGTAAAAAATTATTTAGTAAACCTACTCATTTTTCATACAATTTTTATTATTTTTTAATTCTGATTACAGGGTACTGTGTGCAATGTTGTTTGTCATATTTTCTGAAAAAAATGTTATTTTATATTACGAACTCTGAAAATTATAAGGGAAAAACTTGGAAAAATTTGGGACCATTTTTATAAAAACCTTAATTACTCTGCGAGTATGCATGCTATTTACTTAAAAATGAACACGGTGTATTACAATAAGGCATTCAATCATAATCTAGAGTTTGAAGGCTTTTGCTACATTAGTTTTGACAGGGTTATTCAAAAGATATTCATTCTTTTTTAATTTGTTGACGGTCCTCTATGGAGTTTCGGGAAAAAATCTTCACGGAGATGTATGACTTATACTATTATATTTATACACTAAGAGTTTCGAGATGATTCCTCTTGTATTTTTCTAGATATTTAACAAAATGTCTAAAATTGCAAGTGTCCAATAATCAATGGCAATATAGTGTATATACAGGGTGTCCCTAAACAAATGGTATATATGTGGGATATACTCTCGCATGTGGGCATACACACTCTGTTGCATCTGAATTGGACTGTATTTTCCCTACGCAATTCATTCACTGGAACTTTGCTTCGAGATTAAATTAGAAACGGGAAATAGCAAAGCTGTGTGACTAGGAGTGAAAATGAGAGGAAAGTAAATAGAATGTTTTGAACGACGGCAAACGATGTTGATTAAAAACTAAAGTGATGATTCCGACGATTTAAAAGCGAAAATGTAAGACGATTCTTTTAAGAACTATAAAATATTTACGACGAATTGATGTTTGATAAAGAATATTGTGAATAACCACAAAGAACGATTTGATGTTTTATTTTTTATTTGTTTGTTTTTTGTTCTGTTCGTCAGATAAGAAATGTATGTGTCTGTCAGAGAATAGTTTTTATTTACAGTAAGGACTCGTCCATCCTATAAAGTGGTGCCAGAAGTGTCCACCCAGTATTTTTCCTCATTGTTATGAACTATTTTTTCTTCAGATTCAAGCCGGATATTATTTTACGTGTGTGTTAATTATTCCACATTTTATATTTACTATGAAGCTAGACGACATCAAAGAACTGGAACTTGCATTTAAAAATGAACGTACTAATAAAATAAAACTACTTCATAAATTATTGTTCGAAACTGATGGTGATCGATCAAATAGAAAAAGAATTCGTGACTTCACTGGTTTCGATTTCGAAACGACCAGCACTGAATTCAAAAATAAAGTTACGAAAGTTCAAGCAGATTTTTCTGTAAACGATTTAATCACAATTTTTAATTTACTTTGTATTTCTAATGAAGGTCCTTTAACTGACCTTGCAACCCGATTAGTTACATATCTTTCAGACTTGAATTCACTGCAAGCTAACATTATTCAGAATGACAGAGATACCGATTCGGAACCTGAAATGTCTCCATATAACACTACATTGAGAAAGAACACTGCAAGTAATACCGAATCATCAAATTTTGATAAAAGCAAGCAATTTCCAGTTCAAAGTTTTTTGCCACCTACTATTAATTTTAATGATGTTGAAAGCGTTATACTGCCTTTTGATGACAATTCTTTTCAAGACATAAATGTTTGGTTAAGTAATTTTGACGATGTCGCTAGCATGCTCAATTTATCAGAATTTCATAAATTTATATTTGCTAAACGATCCTTACGAGGAAAAGCTCAGCTGTTGGTACAAACAGAATTTCATATTAACTCTTACGAAAAACTTAAACAACTCTTAATTTCAGAATTTGGTATTACTTATAATTCTGTTGAGTTACATGACATGTTAAATAAACGAAAATTACAAGAAAATGAATCCCTTGAAGAATATTTTCTCGTAATGAAACAATTGTTTTCGCGCGGTAACGTCGAAGATTCAGCACTCATGCAATATATTATTAACGGTATACCCGACCCTGTTTTTAGAAAATCAATATTATATGGCTGCCAATCTATAGTAGAATTTAAACAAAAGCTCAAAATTTATGATAAAATTCGGCATGACTATGAGAACACTAAATTTCGTAAATCCAAACCAGAAATGCCGTTGAAAGAGAAATCTTTTCATCCAAAACCTGATATTCTCTGCTTTAATTGCGGTTTAGCCAACCATAAAAGTAGCCAATGTAGGCATAAAGACAAAGGCCCTCGCTCCTTTAATTGTTCGAATTTTGGCCATAAGTCAGCTCAATGTGATCAACCAAGGGAATCTAGAAATAAACCTGAACCATCCCATATTTCCACCATTATGTCGAATACTTTTATGACCAAACAAGTAATTATTTCGTCAGTAAATGTTCTTTCTTTGATCGATACGGTAAGTGAAAGAAGTCTGTTAAAAGAAAGTATTTATCGCAAACTCCCAACGGTTTCGAACCTCGAACATTCAACAATCACATTAACTGGATTAGGAAACACTATGATCAAACCCCTGGGTTTTTTCTCTACGGATATTACGATAGATGATTCTTATTACACAACTAATGTTTATGAAGTACCAGATTATTTTATATCTTTTGATCTTACAACTGCATCAGAATATGGTTTAGAACTGAATCTCAAAAAATTCCACTTTTTACAACGAGAAATTGATTTTCTGGGCTACCAGATTAAAAATGGTCAACTGCACCCATCTCCCTCAAAAACTAAGGCTGTTCTAAATTTTTCAGAACCTAAAAGTATAAAAGATGTACATTCATTTGTCGGACTAACCTCATATTTTCGTAAATTTATTCAAGATTATTCTTTAATAGCTAAGCCCTTAACAGATCTCCTTAGAAAGGACACTAAATTTCACTTCGGTGACCAGCAGCGAAACGCATTTAATCAGTTGAAACACATTCTTGCTTCAGGTCCTGTTTTAAGCATTTATAACCCTAGTAATGAAACAGAAGTTCACTGCGATGCATCTATTGGTGGTTACGGAGCAGTCCTCCTTCAAAAGTCTTCTATTGATAATCAATTTCACCCTGTCTACTTTATGAGCAAAAAAACCCCAGATGCTGAGCGTAAATTTTCGAGTTATGAATTAGAAGTATTGGCTGTCATCGAGGCTCTTAAAAAATTCCGTGTTTATATTTTAGGTATTCCTTTCAAGATAGTCACAAATTGTAACGCATTTGCCTTAACTATGAATAAAAAAGACCTTTGCACAAAGATAGCTCGATGGGCTTTAATGTTAGCCGATTATAATTATACAATCGAACACAGACAAGGTACACGTATGCGCCATGTCGACGCTTTAAGCAGAAATCCCGTATGTATGACCATTCAAGGCAGTTTTACTTCCAAAATCATACAATCACAGAACACTTTCGAACATACAGGCCATCAAAGAAATTTTGAAAACAAAGCCATTTGACAATTATTTCCTCAAAAATAACGTTCTTTATAAAAATCAAAAAAGATTACGATCTGGTAGTTGTGCCGGATGAAATGCAGCTAAACGTCATTAAACACGTTCATGACAAAGGACACTTCGGACGCAAACGTTGTGAAGAACCCCTTAATGAAGATTTTTTTATCCCTAATATGGCAAATAAGATTGATAAAGTTATAACAAACTGTGTAACATGCCTTTTATATAATCGGAAACGTGGAAAACAAAAAGGTGAGTTACATCCCTTACACAAAGAGGAGACCCCTTCAAACGTACCACATTGATCATTTAGGCCCTCTCGAATCGACTAACAAAAACTATAAATATAATTGGTCTTTAATAGATGCATTTACCGAATTCGTGTGGCTATATCCCTGTAAAACTACTTCTTCTGCCGAAGTCATATCGAAACTGCAGCAACAAAGTTATACTTTTGGCAACCCTTCCAAAATCATTAGCGATAAAGGTCCTGCATTTACAAGTAAAGAATTTGCTGATCATTGCCAAAATGAAAATATAAAACACGAGACAATTATAACTGGCCTTCCCCGTGCTAATGGTCAAGTAGAGCGACTTAATTCCATCATAATTTTAGTAATCTCTAAAATGTCTAAAGACGAACCGACCAAGTGGTTTAAACATGTTCCTAAAGTTCAAGAAGTCATTAATTCAACTTACCAACGAAGCATTAAGAGAACACCGTTTGAAATACTATTTGGTACAAAAATGAAACAGAAAGAAGATTTACAAATTATTGAACTCCTAAACAGCGCAGTCGAAGAACAATTCATGAAAGATAGAGAAGAACTCCGAAAAGAAGCTAAGAAGAATATTCTGGAAATTCAACAAGAAAATCGCAAGCATTATAATTTAAGACGTAAGAAACCCCGGAAATATAACCTTGGAGACCTCGTAGCAATTAAACAAACCCAACAAGGACCAGAGTTAACATTGAAATCTAAATTCCTAGGTCCATATAAAGTAACCAAAGTGAAGTCTAACGACATCTACGACGTAGAGAAAATCTCATCAACTGAAGGACATATCAGTACTAGTTCGTGTGCTGAATACATGAAGCCTTGGCATAACGATAACTGAAACTTTATTTTTTTTCTCTTATTTTAAATGTGCATGTCTGAACATTTTAAAAGTCAGCGATTTTAAAGAACATTTTCATAAGATGTTACACCATTTCAGTAAAAAGACGACTGATCTTTCTAGTGTACAAACGAACTCTATTTTTCCCCCTAAGAAAAGTTACTGTTTTTGTTTTTGTTTCTTTCCAGATTCTATAAGATCACATGTCGCTGCGGCAGCTCCAGATGTCAGGACGGCCGCATGTGGGATATACACTCGCATGTGGGCATCCACTCTCTGTTGCCCCTGAATTGGACTGTATTTTCCCTACGCAACTCATTCACTGGAACTCTGCTTCGAGATTAAATTAGAAACGGGAAATAGCGAAGCTGTGTGACCAGGAGTGAAAAGGAGAGGAAAGTAAATAGAATGTTTTGAACGACGGCAAACCATGTTGATTAAAACTAAAGTGATGATTCCGACGATTTAAAAGCGAAGATGTAAGACGATTCTTTTAAGAACTATAAAATATTTACGACGAATTGATGTTTGATAAACAATGTTGTCAATAACTACAAAGAGCGATTTGATGTTTTATTTTTTATTGGTTTGTTTTTTGTTCTGTTCGTCAGATAATAAATGTATGTGTCTGTCAGAGAATAGTTTTTATTTACAATAAGGACTCGTCCATCCTATATATACGCTAGGGGGTGATAGAACACATCAAGACGAGTAATAGTAAATAGGAAACCAAGGGTCCCAAACGTTTTCCAAAGGAGATAGCCGCCATTAAAGTTTGGGGTCCAAAATTCCAAATACACATAAAAAACGGAAAAATTGGTCGATTGATTTCCGGTTTTCACTTAAATTATTCTTTATGTTGGTATTTTCTTGAGAATAAATTATAAAGATAAATTTCGAAAAATGCCGACAGAGCTCGCTTTAGACTTTGGAGTAACGAACAACTATTTTTTGCCATGATTTTTTGCATCTCATTAAATGGTTTCGTAAGTTTAGACTTAAACTTAAATTTTGAGCTCAAAATCGGAATAGTTGGAAACGGTTAAGTAGCTCAAACTTAACTGTTTTCAGAGGGTTTAAATTTCAAATGATTGTAAGAAACAGAAAAATTGGTCGATTGATTTGCGGTTTCCACTAAAACTATTCTTTGTGTCGGTATTTTATTGAAAATGAATTATAAGGATAAATTTCAAAAAATGCCCATAGAGGGCGCTTTATATTTTGGATTAACGAAATAATCCATCCTAATACTATTTTTGGCCGTTATTTTTTGCATCTCATTAAATGCTTTCGTAAGCTTAGACTTAAACTTAAATTTTGAGCTCAAAATCTGAATAACTGGGAGTGGTTAAGTAGCACAAACTGAATTGTGTTCAGAGGGTTTAAATTTCAAACGAAACGGAAAACTATAAAAAAAACGGAAAAATTAGTCGATTCGTTTGCGGTTTTTGCTAAAACTACTCTTTAAATCAGTGTTTTCTTGAAAATAAATTTCAAAGATAAATTTCACAAAATGCCGATAGAGGGCGCCTTAGACATTGGAATAGCATACAACTATTTTTAACCATTATTTTTTTAAAATCTCATTAAATGCTTTCAAATGCTTAGATTTAAATTTTGAGATCAAATTCCGAGTCGTTGCGAGTGTTTAAGTAGCGCAAAAGTGAATTGTGTTCGAGGGGGGGGGGGGTGAAATTTCAACTCCTGAACACACTTTAGTCTGCGCTTCTTAACCCCTCCCAACGATTCAGAATTTGAGTTCAAACTTTAAGTTTAAATCTAAGATTTCGAAAACATTTAACAAGTTTTGGAAAGCATTTAATTAGATACAAAATATAACGGTTAAAATTTGTTGTTGGTTACTCTGAAGTTTAAGGCGCCCTCTAATGGAATTTTTTGAAATTTATCTTTAAAATTCATTTTTAAAAAGATACTGACTTAAAAAATGGTTTTATTTTAAACCGCAAACGAATCGACCAATTTTTCCGTTTTTTATTATCATTTGAAATTGGAACCCTCTGAACACAGTTTAGTTTGTGCTACTTAACCACTCCCAACTATTCAGATTTTGAGCTCAAAATTTAAGTTTAAGTCTAAGTTTACGAAAACATTTAATCAGATGCAAAAAATAACGTAAAAAGTAGTTGTTCGTTACTCCAAATTTCAAAGCGAACTCTATCGGCATTTTTTGAAATTTATCTTTATAATTCATTTTCAATAAAATACCGACATAAAGAATAGTTTTAATGAAAACCGCAAATCAATCGACCATTTTTTCCGTTTTTTATGTGTATTTGAAATTTTGGACCCCAAACTTTAATGGCGGCTATCTCCTTTGGAAAACGTTTGGGACCCTTGGTTTCCTATTTACTATTACTCGTCTTGATGTGTTCTATCACCCCCTATCGTATATACCATTTGTTTAGGGACACCCTGTATATATATATATATATATATATATATATATATATATATATATATATATATATAAATACTTTTATAAATACAACCAAAGTAATTCAGGCAATACCATTCAATGAACCAATGAAACGAGTATTTTTACTATCATGTTATTGCATACAGTTAAAGTTTGAAGTGAAATAGAAGGCAGATTACCAAAATAATAAAAGATAAATGGATTATTACAATACCTACTAAATTCCAATTTTGGTAAATCCGAAGTTAAAACAATGGTAGATATTTCCAAAAAGTATGAAAGAAGCAGCAAGAATAAAAAATTGAATAAATACATCATATCACGTGCTGTGCAGCACTGAAGTAATGTATTTTAATTTTTTTAAAAATAAGGTTAATTTATGCCAAAATAGGCCTAAAGTGAAATAATCCACTAAGTAGCTGCAAGAAATCCTGTTATCTTATGATAACATAAATAACATAAAAGATTATATATATATATATATATATATATATATATATACTCTTTTATGAAAAATATGAAAAATGATGAAAAGATGAAAAAAATGTAAAGCTGCTATGCGCCGGTTGCATAAAGATAGTAATAATTTTTTTCACTTTGTCAAGATATATATATATATATATATATATATATATATATATATAATACCATTAAAAGTAGACAATATTCACCAATGGATTTTATCAATAAAACAATAAACCATATATATATATATACATATGTGTGTGTGTGTGTGTGTGTGTGTGTATACATATATATATAGAGAGAGCCATTAATTGTATTACAATATATAAGCCATTGAATTTAATAACTTATACCATAATGAACATGGAAGGAAAAAATAAATAATTAAAACGAATACAACGGGAATTTGTAGAACCAAAGCAGAATCTTCGGACCACAAATACTTTGGAACTACAAATGAAGTGTGTTGTTTCTTCTTCAAATTTGCCATGAAAAAGCACAATAATACGAATTTGGGGCTACCAACACACATAAAACCGAAATTAAATGAAGAAAAAACATAAAAAATAAGGCACATCAAAATTAGTAAATTAGATAGCAAATTAAAAAGGGGGAAAATAAAATAATTATCGTCAACATGATAATAATAAATCAATAAATAAAATAAAAACGGAGTAATGTGACAACAGAAAAAATAAACCATACATCATAGTTTACCCTATTAAGATTTAAAACAAAATCATTTAATTATACATTAAATTTATATTTTTTCCCATATAATATATTTATAAATAACTTGATTTTTTATGATCTTGTTCAGAATATTTCTTTATTATTATTTCTATATTCTGCATTTTATATATTTTTTATTCATATTCTTAACATCTGGATATATAGTGTACCATATTCCTATAAAAATATGATACTTTTAATAACAATTGAAAATGCTATTGTCACAATGCGAAATTGATTCCCAATTTAAAACTGAGAATATAATTTTAAAATCTTTCCAGTGTATCAGTTATTTAACCATTCCTTAGAAAGAAACGTCACATTCGCATTAAAGAATTAAATGAAACAATAATTTTCTTCGTTTTAAGCTGGTATGTATTATCATGCAGATTTGTTATTTGCAAATAAAATTATGTTTTGTGTCCTTTTTTTTAATTTCTAAAGGTAAATAGATACAATGGATTTACATGAAAGAAAATATCATTTTTAATTTTCGGCAAAATATCTCTTTAACTTCTTTTTAAATTGATCTCCTGAAAAAAGTGACACGTCCAGACTTGAAGTGCAAACTATCTCACCTTTATACAATGTTCGGCAAATTTCATTTTTAAAGAATGAAAAATAAAATAAAATAAAATAAAATAAAATAAAATAAATATTCAAGTGCGTGTATTATTCGTGCTTATATATATATATATATATATGCAGTAAATATATGAATTATTAACTGTATTATATTATAAAAAAAGTGGTTGCTAAAAGAATAGTTAGATTGTAAAAAACTATACAACGTCGGGTTGAGTACTGCTGAGTGTACTAGAAAAGTATAAATGGTTAATTGTTTATACGATAAAATTTAAAAGATATATAAAGACTAAATAAGTACCTAAATAAGTTACAGTATTGTTATATTGTAACTCTTTCTTAAATATTATCCATTTTTTAAAATATACGAGATATCTACTATCCAGAAAGTTGATTACGTTTTGGAATCAAAAATAAACAAAGTATAGGAAACAAATTTTATTATATACAGATGAAAGCCACACTCAAATACTACTTTTCTACATAGTCACCATTCAAATTAAGGCATTTATCGTAGCGATGTACGAGCTTGGAAATTCCTTCGTCGAAAAATTCGACCGCCTGCACCTTCAACCACTTGTTGGACGCTTACTCATAAGGATGGTGACTCTTTACTCGATCGCATCGTTACTGGTGACGAAACATGGGTTAAACACGTGAACTGTGAAACGAATTTGCAATCAATGCAGTGGGGGCACGTAAGTTCTCCCCAAAAACCCAAGAAATGCATGCAGACAATGTCGGCAAGGAAGATGATGGCGACTGTTTCTTGGGACAGAAAAGGTGTGATTTTGGTGGACTTCCTGGAAAGATGCACTACAATAAACTCTCAAAGGTTTTGCCAAACTCTCCAAAAACTCAGAAGAGCAATTCAAAACAAGCGCAGAGGAATGTTGAGCTCTAAGATCTTGTTGATTCACGACAACGCCCGGCCCCACACGGCAAATGTCACTCGTGAAGTTCTTGAATCTTTTATATGGGAGTTGTTTTCTCATCCGCCGTACAGTCCCGACCTGGCACCGAGCGATTTCCACCTATTCCCAGCAATGAAGAAGTGGCTGGCTATGCAGCGTTTTGATGACGACGCACAGCTGCAAGAAGAGGTAACGAAGTGGTTGAAGGCGCAGGCGGCCTAATTTTTCGACGAAGGAATTTCCAAGCTCGTACATCGCTACGATAAATGCCTTAATTTGAATGGTGACAATGTAGAAAAGTAGTATTTGAGTGTGGCTTTCATCTGTATATAATAAAATTTGTTTCCTATACTTTGTTTATTTTTTATTCCAAAACGTAATCTACTTTCTGGATAGCCCTCGTATATATATAAACTTTATTCGGTACTGACAATAAAAACAGTTCATACATAAACTTAATTTGGCATTTCACAAAACTAAATTCAGCGTAGTAATAATCGTTGATTTTTTACAATGTAGCTAAAATAAAACCCTTGGTTAAAGTTTAAACTTGGCGTTGTGCAATATGCACTTATAAAGAACGTCGCAAAGTTGCAATGCTTGGTTCGTGATGTGATTTTACATGTCGTTTTTTCATTAACTTTTATAGACATGGAAAGTGATTGTGAGATTCGATTAAATACAAACTAGTCACGATATATCGCTTAGTATTTATGTGATTAATTCTAATCAATTTATAGTGCTTTTATGAACACGACGTTTATTGATTTTACACTGCTATTGGGCATTTCATTACACGAATATATCATCAAAAGTTTAAGAACCGATGGTACGCAGAGTACGCTGCAGCTGTCATTCTGTATGCTCAACGCATCTAAGTTCTTAAATGGTAATATCTCTATCTAATTATCAACGGGTTTTTTTATAATCCTTATCAACAATGCTTTTATAATTCTGCTACGTTAGATACCTCCAGCGCTCCTCAATACTTTTGTTAAATGCCCATAAATTGAAATTTATGTGCAACGGGAAAATTCACCATTCCCAAAAGATGTGTGAACAAGAGTAATTGTTCTAGTTTTCCTGCAAATTTAAAGTAACTTCGATTACTTCTAATTTTCTCCTAATTTTAGTTTCAGTAGGTTAGTTAATAGATAGGGGAGCATATTTTTGGCACTATATTTTCGACGATATCTCTGAAAATATATCTAAAATAAATAAAAAAAAAAATGCATTTTTGAGTTCAGCGTTACAAAAGCTTTCAGGAGATACCCATACGACATACAAATTAAATAAATTTTTTTTCCAAGAAAGCCCTTCCAAGAATGCCCAATTAGCCCCTCTACATCTTTACTAAATATATAAATTTGAAAATATGAGGTTCAATAGTCTTTATTACTTCCCCCAATTTTAAATTTCCACGTTCCATAGTTTACCCGTAATGTGGCTGTGACAGACAAACAGACACAGGAGTGATCTTATAATGGTTTCGTTTTCAGTTTTCGTATAGAGAACTCTAAAAATAGTAATTCAATGGACATAAAAGGAATTCTTTTTGTTACTGAAGAATTTCATTCATAAAATAAAATTTTCCAGTGTAATCAGTCATTCATTTACCCATTCTACAACAAGATATGTCACATTCATAATAAAGAATTAAGCCAAAAAATTTATTTATACTTCAAAACAGCTGTGCATTAATATGCAAATTTGATATTTGCAAATAAAATTATGTTTTATGTCCTTTTCTATAATTTCTAAAGATGAATAAAAACAATAGATTTATGTAAGTGAAAATATTAGTTTTAATTTTCTACAAAATATCTCTTTAAATTCTTTTTAAATTGATTCTTCTGAAAAAAAAGTGACATTTCCAGACTTGAAGTGCAAACTATTTCACTTTTTATACAATGTTCGGTCAATTTCATCTTTAAAGAATGATAAAAAAAAAAAAAAAAAAAAAAAAAAAAATATAGTAATTCAATAGACATAAAAGGAATTCTATCTGTTATTGAAGATTCCCCCTCGTTCTCAAATAAAAATTGAAAAAAAAAAATGGAAAAGAATAAAAGAAAGCTTCACCCAACTGAACAATAGCTACATTCTTTAAATGACTATCCATGAATATAACTTCAATATCTCTTCGTTTTATTTGGGATTGCGTAAGTAAGATTTGACAAAGAAGAAAAAAAAGCAACAATTTTATTTAATAACAAAGAAAATAGAAAAGCATGGTTAGATGTAGAAAAGTACAGTTATATTAAAAGCTTTGAAACATTTCTTTATATTATAATTTAATATTTTAAAAAGACTTGCGCTAAATTGTTTTATGCAATATATGGGTAGTTGATTTATAAAATCGATTGTATTGTCGGACAATTCTTATTGGGTAGAGACAGATTGGCGATTGTTTTACACTGTGGCTTAATGAATTATTTTGTACAACGAATAATCTCATTTATCTAAAATTATAATAGAACTTTAAAGTACATAATAAATAACTGAATTCATTCTAATTCAGATTAATAAAATTGAAAAATAAAATAAACAT
This sequence comes from Maratus speculifer, assembly GCA_964019185.1. Taxonomy (NCBI): domain Eukaryota; kingdom Metazoa; phylum Arthropoda; class Arachnida; order Araneae; family Salticidae; genus Maratus; species Maratus speculifer. The sequence goes on from OZ025291.1 coordinate 120,072,394, forward strand.
TACCTAGTTACAAAAATGTATTAAAAATGCTATCTTGAAGATAGAAAGATTTTTTTTCATTAAAATTACAAGAATGAAAGAAGAATAGAAAAAAAAAAAAAAAGAAAATCAGTTTATAACTGCGAGAATCAGAAAACAGGAAAAGATAATAATATGGCTTTATTTACAATTAATTGACATATTCTAAAATAAAATATTAAGAAAAAGAAACATAAACGTGCCTTTAAGGAAATAACATAGAGAAAGAAATGTAAATTATTGAACGGTTGGCTCGATTTTCAGGTATTTTCTTCGGTCTTATGTTTATTTTATTTTTATTTCATGTTTTACAGTGATTGAATGTCATAAGAATCTAACAGTTGCTACGGAATTTTAAAAAGGTCTTATGGTACAGGGTTTTATTATCCATTTTTCCATTTTTAAATAGGCGTCGTATCGTGCACATTTTTTTAAACTCTTTTTTTTTTTTTTTTTTTTTTTTTTCACGGATACCTAAAAGGATACCTTTATCTACTGCACATCAAACTAAGTGATGTTAAGGACAATAATAAATAAAGTGAATGTGTATTTTATCCTACACCAGTTTTCATGCTAGACAACCAAATTAAAAACTAGTCAGATGTGGCAATCCCAAACTTTCTTCTATCTTATGCATCTTAATACTTCCTGAAAATGCAGCATAGCAGCCCCACCGGTTACGTGGTTTGAACCAAAATCTAGTCAGCAACAACGTACGTCAACTTATAACTGATTCTGAAGTTTGATGAAAACCCGTGCATTAGTTTTTGAGATAGAGCTTTGTAAAACCTTTAAAAAATCTGCACAACAGCGCCACATGTGGTTGATGTACACCAAAAACAAATCAGGATATTTTTTTAATCAATTACTAACTGAATCTGAAAATCCATGCATTAGTTTTTGAGATACATTTATTGCGAAATCATAAAAAAACAGCATATCAGCGTCATCTGTTGAGCTATTAAACCCAAAACTAAACAACACTAATCTATATCAGGGACTAATAATAGATAATTTCGTGCATTAGTTCTATAGATAGAACTATTGCAATAATGAAGAATAATACACCATGGCAGCGCCAAGTGCGGAGCGATTTGCACCAAGACGTAATCAGCTCTATGTTATATCAAGTTCTAATTAAATATAAAGTTTTATGAAAATCCGTGCACTAAATTTTGAGATATGGCAATGTGGAAATTGTAAATAATGCAGCATAGCAGCGCCACCTGTGGAGCGATATATACCAAAAGCTAATCAGATCTAATTTGTATCAAGATCTCATAGAATCTAAAGTTTTGTGAAATTCCTTGCATTAATTCTTGAAAGAGATCTATTGCGATAATCACGACTACTGTACCATGGCAGAGCCACCTATTGAGCGATTTGTACCAAAACGTAATCAGCTCCATGTTATATCAAGTACTAACTAAATCCAAAGTTTTATGAAAAACCATGCACCAATTCTTGAGAGTTTGAAATGTTTTGTGAAATTTCGTGCATTAGTTTTTGAGATAGAACGCCCACAAAATTTTTGTTCCGTACAGATAGACAGACTGACAGACTAACAGACTCACAGACCGACATTTTGTAAAAACATATTTTTCAGATTCTGTGACCAGCCTAAAACGTGTAAATATGTCAAAAACCACATTTCGAAAATTTTCACGAATCTAGTCCTTTTTTTCTTGTAAAGATAGAAGAAAGTAATAAACAAAAATTATTCACTGTAAAAACTATAACTGCGCGAAGATACGTAGTTAACACTAATAACATTGGTCTTCAAAATTTGGATTGTAACATTTTTTTTTTAATTTTATGATTTATTCTTATATATTTTGTGAAGTTGAATTTGAAAATGAATTTCATTTTTTACCATCACGTAAAAATACTTTGCTAATTTAAAAGCTAAAAAGTAAAAAATAGCAAAAATCTGATCCAATAAAGTACATGCGATTGTTGGATTTTTTAACATTAGAAATTTATTTTTGTGTGTATTTTATTGCTGAATCCTAAAATGAGCTTTTTTATTTAACCATCACACAGGATTTTTCGCAAACCGTAAGTTAAAAGTGACCCCCTTAGCCCCCCCCCCCAACTCTCATCATATCCCTGAGCTGTTTAGCTAAAAGAATCCTCAGTATAAGTAAAATAAATAAATAAATAAAAATAAAAAAATAGAATAAAATAAAATAAATAAAAAAATCATTGAATTAAATAAAATAAAATTGGATAAAAGAATTTTCGCACTTATTTACTAACAGATTTTTGCTATATTTTTTTACTTTTGAACTTCGATATCTAAAATTTGCGAAAATCCCACCACGATGTTAAAAATGAAGGTTATTTTCGGATTTAGTTATTCTTTAATATGAGATTTTTACCATTTTTGACTTTTTACCTTAGAAATTTATGATTAGGGAAAAACCCTGCTGTGATGATTAAAAATTTTGTTGTGTTGGTATTTTCGGATTCATTGCTAAAAAATACTTTTAAAAAGCTACCAAAAGTTAAAAAATACGAGTATTTTTTCAATTGTTTGGTATCAGATTTTTGCTATTTTTCACATTTTACTGTAAAAATGTACGATTTGTAAAATTCCAGACGCAATCGTTAAAAATAAAGGCCATTTTCTGATTCTGTGCTAAAAAAGGCTTCAAAATCAATTATTAGTAATTTAAAAACACTGTCATCACAGGCTTGTATATTAATTAAATAAATAATACTAACAATACAAATAAGTCAAAGACCTCCCCATTCAATTTTATTTTTGCACTTGTGGTTAAAGAGAAATGACCACATCCGACGATCACAAAAGTTGGTGCAGACCATGATATCGATTTTAAAAAAGAAAAAAAAAAAAAAAAAAGGAAAAAAAAACTCAAATTCTATTTCTGTTTTTCAAGATTCACCGAACGCCACGTAAACCCAGATTGAAATGCATCAATCCCTATTCTAAAGTCTATTGTAAAATGTTTCAACACATGAAAGACAGCTGCTTTATCTTGAGTCATTAGGCATTTTATAAAAATAGAGCGGGAGGAAACCCCTCACTATCATGAAATGTGGACGCGTCATTAGGTATCGAGGTTTGGGACGAACCCGGTTTTGGCCTCTATAAAACACAGCTTTTTCAAATTTCGAAATGTTGATAAGCGAGAACTGCGTATCATGCTTGAAAAAGTTGATACATATGTACAAAAGAAACGGTAAAGTGATTTATTGCGCTGCCTCAGAATTAAATTCCGGGATCGAAAATAGAAATTTTTAATAGAAATGTTTTAAAATGTATTGACTTCAATTCCCATTAAATATTTTTTTATTGGTCTAATTGAATAATTACATTTTAAACATGTTTCAGTTTTTTAATTAACTTTTTACTATATTAGACTTATATTTAATTGAATATTTTAACAGATTTCTTTTTTTTTGTGTGCATACAGTTTTAACAATGGACAATTGTTATGCTTTATTTATATGCTTTTATACAACTATTATGCTGTTCCGAAATTTAATAGCAAGATGCTTACAATTAATTCACCTGGTGTGAAAACTGATTTACAGATGGAGGGAACTTCCACTTTTCAAATTGGCTCTAATATTGCGAACAAAATTTTGCGAATTGTTCTAATATAGCAAAAGAGAAAAACGAAAATATTTCGGATTTTAGTACATATTATATCAAGGACCTTTACCTTATCGCTTTTTCTGAAACATGATGTTAGCATCTCATAAATCTGTAGCAAAATCATTACAATTTATTCTTCTACAAAACGGCTTACAGCAATAAGATTGAGGTTTATAAAAAACTTTCTCTACATAATTACCTGTTTTAAAATTACGTTGTTAGTATACCACATATCAAGCAAGTACTTCCACTGGTCCGTTTTTTGAAAACTAGTAATTTGTTTGAAAGAAATTCATGGTAGGTTTCTGCAACAATTCCAAGAAAAATGCTCTTCCTAGTAAGTTTCTACACTGTAAAAAAAAAAAAAAAAAAAAAAAAAAAAAAAAAAAAAAACTGTAATTTTACGGATGTAAAGTTGCCGTAATCTGTATAGTTACTAACATTTTATTTGTGCACTGTAGAAGAAAAGATGTAAATCTACAAAACTAATTTCTGTAAAGCGACAGAAATCTGTAACTTTACAACCGAATCTATTAAAATTAAAGTTATCTTACTAAAATTTTATCTGTAACCTGGGTTGCAGTTACATTAAAAATTCTAGAAATCCCAGTTTTCTAAAAAATTCTTAGTTACCTTACAATTTTTTTGATTTTCAGTGCAAATCTGTATCTGTACATGAATTTTAGCTGTTGCCGTTACATAAAAATGTCTAGGAATTCCAGTTCCCCAGAAAACTTTTAGTAACTTTACAGTTTTTTTTTTTTCAGTGTACGAAATTTATAAATAATGTTTCTATTTAAATAGAAGTGGTGTCAAAAATCGGATCAAATGAAAGTCCTGAGCAAGCTATTGACAAAACTGCAATTGTGTTGATGCAATTAAAAAACAAGTGGGTAAGTGTGATCGCATATCTCTTCGAAGGGTTTCGTTTAATATTTCTATAAAAACAACTTATCCTTTAATTAATAAATCCAAACTGTTAAGTTATAATTATTAAATTCTTACACAGATGGTAGCACCAATAAATTTAATTTAAAAATATTTATAAAAGAAAGTTATTTATTTTAATCAAATTAAAAATGTTCAAATAAAATTAGGTAAAATCCAAAATTCTATTTTTTTTTTAATATTTGAAAGTAAAATAATTTAGTTGTGATAAAAATAAAATTTTAAATTTATAAAAGCGAAAAAAATTCTTTAATTAAAATTAAAATGCTGCATCATTAATAAATCGTAAAAGTTTTTTAAATAGAAAGAAAACTGAATTAAAAAAAATATATTGTGAATGTCAGATGAACGAAACCTAATAATATAAACAATTAATTTGGCCCAAAATACGAAACTTCTTCTTAAATCAATATTAGGATGAAAATTTTAAGTTCCAGCATCGGGAATCGAACTGAGAACCTTCTGTTTATTAGTGAAATGTTTTATCTCCTAACAATGATATCTACACGTAAAATTAAAAAAAAAAAAAGTTCTCTTTTGAAAATTAAATCTCAAAAATGAACGGATGACATTGAAAAAATTAATTTAATTAAAATAACATACTTTTTTCAAAATTTTATGATTTGTTGTCGGACATGTTGTATTCAGCTGCAAGTACACGAAATTTGAAGTCTCTGACTTATGCAATTTTTATGTACAGATTCTGTGACAGACGGAGAGATAGAGGAGAGAGACGAATAAGGTTTCCTCAAATGAACGAAATCTTAAAAAAATAATAAATGAAAAATATACAGGGTGCGGCAGGTATTTGAGAACACGCATTATAGATTAAATATTTTTCAGAAGGTTATAGTTACAATTTTTTTTCTGTTGCAGGTAAGTATGTCAGAGTCTAACCTAACGCAAGAAATGAAGCGGCACGCTGTTATTGTTTCCTTGGTTGCAGGGCACTCCGATTTAGAAATTGCCACATTTCTGAAAGTCGCCCGATCATTTGTTTTCAAAGTACGGAAAGAACTGGAGGCTTCCAAGGGTGATGTGGCGCAAATTACTCACAGGAAACGACATTGTCAGCGATCTGACATTATCAGGACACCAGAATTTGTGAGCCAAGTTCAAGTTAACATCGATAATGATCCTGGGAAGTCAATCAGAGCACTGGGTAAGGAATTGGGAGTTAATGAGGCCACCATTCGACGAGTGGTTCATGAAGACCTTCGATACAAGTCCTATGTCATGCGGAGAGGACAGTTCTTGTCTAAAAAGACCAGAGAGAACCGTCTGATTAGAGCCAAACGTCTCCTGATTAAATTAAAACATCCAGAGGAACCGGGAATGCTGTGGTTTTTTTCTGATGAAAAAAACTTTGTGCAGGACCAGAAGACAAACCGAAAAAATGATCGCTGGCTATGTAAAACACTCGAGGAGGTTCCTACCGTCATGCACACAAAGTTTCCAGCCTCTGTGATGGTTTTGGGGGTCGTTAGCAGCAAAGGAGATGTGATGCCGCCACATTTTTTTGACCAAGGTGTTAGAGTCAACGCCGCTGCTTACACTGAGGTTCTGAACACGGTTGTGAAGCCCTGGATTACTACTGTAGCACAGGAGAGGCCGTATGTTTTCCAACAAGACTCTGCACCATCTCACACAGCTCATACAACTCAAGAATGGATGGCGGAGAATTTTCACGATCACATCACCCCAAACTTGTGGCCTCCCAGCTCCCCAGATGTTAATCCAATGGATTATTATGTATGGGGCGTTGTTGAAAGAGACTCTAATAAACATCCTCATAGCACAATTTCGTCTCTCAAAACAGCCATTGTGGATGCAATGGCGAATATTAACAAAAATCATCTGATTGCTGCCTGCCGTCGGTTTCGACACCGTGTAGAAGCTGTTATTGCAGCTGAAGGAGGTTTTATTGAATAATATTATTTAATGTACATATGATCAACTGTATATAATGTCAAAGTTAATGAATGTTCTTTCGTTAGTATTTATTCCTGTTTGTCTGCAGAGATAACTTTGTTCTCAAATACCTGCCGCACCCTGTACATACATTGATGGAAATTTCAAAACTGATATTTTTGGTAGATATTCATATAAATGGTCAAAAAGTAAGAACAAGTAGTTTTCCTAACCTTAGTCGAAAACCATTAAGTAGAAAATTTATCATTAGATGCGTATTTTTCGAATACTATTCCATTTTAAGGGGAATTTTCCAAAAGAAAATTATTCTATTGGTCAAGAAAAAACAAAATTAAATCTATTATACATTGCATTCTAGAAGGAAATTTGAAGATATCGTTTGAAAAGAAATTACTTAAATGTTAAAAAAGTCTTTTAAGAACGTAAAACAACAAATATACAGCTTAAACGATAAAGAATTATAGATAAATTGGTACAAATTATTTGTTAAGAACATAAACAATTTCGTAAAGCATTTGAATTTTGCACAAAAATTACTAAGGGTCAATCGAAACGAAGCAGTTAAAGTAGAAACTAAAAGGTAATTTAGGGAAACTTCCTTTTTTCTACCGAAAATGAAAATGTTCGGGTTTTTAAAAGTAATTAATATATACATAAGTATACATAATTATTAATGAATTACATGCGCAGCCCAAGTTGGTCTTCTGTCCCTCTAACCAAACCTTTTTATTTTCATATAAAATAAAATGTAATCAATTAACCAAAGACACAAAATGATTTTTCTAACTAAGGTACCTGTATGGACCAACCCAATATGGACATCCTAAGGAAAATGTATTTTTTTCACCCCCCATGTACAAGTCATAGGACTCCAAAAATATGTGTCCACTATTAAAATTAGCGACCTTGTAATTATTCTGGTTTAATTTAAATGATAAAAACAAAAAAAAATGTTTACAAGTGTCCATATAAGGAACTACCTGTCCCTATTATGGACAGGTGTTTCCTTATTGACTTTCTACACAGTGTGTATGGAAGAGCCACTTTTCCAAGGGATTTTAGAGGAGAGGGAATAAAAAAAAAGGTATCTTAAAGTATTCGGAGGAGGAGGGGGACGGTAAATATCTTCAGAACATGCATTTTAGAAAGGGAGGGGGGGGGTCATTCTCGGTTTTTACCCTTCCAAGACCCATGCAAAGCCCCTTAGTTACTAGTAAATATTATGAAATAATATTGTTGGTTTTGCTTAGCTTTATAGCATCTGTCTGCGAATTTACATCTGTTATTACTCAGTCCTCACAGCATGGACAAATAGAAACTTTTTCACCATGGGCAGTAAATCCCACATAATCCTCATGAACATATCTGCCACATGAGATGCATGGCCGTATGTTTGAAAAAGCATCAATACTACAAAAGAAGCAGTACCAGCTCTCCTTTGCTGAGGAAGTCATATCATTGGTACCTACGATTTCGCCAACAGATATCGTACTGGCGGGGGTGGGGGGGGGGGGGTTCTTTTTATTTTTTCTGCAAGGGTTTTTTGGAGGAAGGTTTTGGGAGGATTGTTCAAATGGCATCTTGTTGAATAAATATTTTACCACTTTGATGCCTTTTCAATTTATTGCTTGGCAAAGTTGAATTTTCTTCTTTCTTACAGTTGTAGTCGATGGTGACATAAGCGGTCCACATTGGGAACCGGGCATAGTTTTACTAAATCTAGTAACAAATGAATAAGGAAAATATTTTTAAGCAAAATATGCAATAGCAATCGAAAATATGTTTTATTAGCTTTCTAAAATACTCCACTTTTCAACATTTATTGTAATTTTACCATATCTAATAAGAATTTAGGCTTACAAGTAACTAAGATCAGCTCATCTCGAAACAATAAGTTTCCTCCTAAACGGCGAACCGCGCGCTTTTTTAACTTTCTAGCCTTAATTATCTTTTCAACTGCTTTTCTTCGCAAAAATGTTGAACCATCTCTCGATTAAAATTATTACCTTTAAAAATATTAGGGGTGTCCATATTTAGAGCCCTGTCCATATAGGGTACAAATACCTTATACAAATTTCACGTTATTAAATATATGATTGGCATGCATACATCTATTTATTTAATATAATGATTTTTGTAATTGATCATCTGCTATACCAGAACTTCCTAAAAGAGTAATCAAAACACGTCTGCAGTTTCAAAGTAAACGTTTTCTATTTCTGTTAAGTCTGTATATTTTAATAAGCATGTAAAAAAAAGAGTCTTCAAAGTTTATTAATATATGCATTGCATGTTTTTGCACTCATGTCTTGAGTTAGTCATAACTGAGAATTAAAAACAATGAAGTTCATAGAATAATTAAAACAAGTCTCATTTGAACTGCTACAATTCAAATCAATAAGTAATGTTGAACATTTTCAAAGAAAGAAACGACAATTTAAAAATATAGACAATTTCAGTGGAGTTTTAGTCCGGCCAAATTGTTGAGGCAATTACGCCGAAAGCCAACTTTCGGTGAAATTTGAATTTTTGAACAAAAACTAAAACGAAGACGAATTTTCGGTCGATCAAATTAGTCGATAAATTAGTTATATGTATGGAATTTGCATTCAGTTATAAGACTTCGTATGTCAAATTACCATCAAATATTTAAATAACCTAAACACAAAGTTGTTGCAACAAAACTTGAAAATACGAATGGAAGCAAAATTTTAAAACTATATAATGATATCGTTTTTTTTAGAATTCTAAGAATAATCTGATTTAGTTGATATATTTATTATAGAAATCTGTCAACATAAAATATCTGTCAAATATCTGTCAAATAATCTAGAAAAATTCAAAAATAAAATTAATAAGAAGATTATGTAGTTGCATAACCACAACACAGTGATATAAAGGAAAACAGAATTATTTTTTAAAACTTAGAGCTCGCAGCGTTCCTAAGTTTTTTATTTATTTTTTATTTTTATTTTTATTTTTTTTACTTTGATAGCACCATTTCAAAACTGAAATCTTTATCGTGAGTTTCCATTGCAGATATGGAAGGAATCTACCAGGAAGAGTTTTAACTTGAAATAGTGGTAGGAAATGTCGAAATATTTAGGAATGTTGCGTGCCCTGTAAGGGGCTGTGCGTATATAAATTCATCATTTTAGAGGTGAATTAGGATCTGGTGCATGATATTGTAAGATATCTCTGGGGAGAAAGTTTTTTTTTTTTTTTTTTTTTTTTTTTTTTAATATGGATATCATTTTTGATGCAATCAAATTTTTTTTTATTTTATTTGTAATATGGCCTTCGATTTAAAATGGTATGTTATCTTTTTTAGTCGGATATCTATTTTTATAAAAATACTAAGTTATTATTAAAATCACTAAATTATTATTTAAATCACTAAATTATTATAAAATTATTTAATTCTAAAATATAGAATACGCAAATTTTGAAGTTTCTGTTATTTTTCACATGTGCATGCACATATAATCACAGTTCGAGAAGCCATAGGTGAAGTATAATTGAAATAAAGCTTGTATTTACTAATAAATAAAGGAAAGAGAATGGTGTCTACTTGTTTTATTGATAAGAATTTCTGTCTACTTCCCACCACACTTCCGCTCGGGGCAAGCGCAACAAGACTTTATTTTTGTTGAATGCATTATGAAACAAAAAAACGATAATAAAATACATTTAAATAGTAACTATTTCTTTTATATATTATTTGATACAAAGCGCTATTTTATTGACTTTTTTTTCATTTGAATCAATTAACTATGCGAAAAGTAAGTGCAACCAGTTTTGTATATTGCTTCAAAAAAAAAAAAAAAAAAAAAAAAAAAAAAACACTTTGATAACGATATCATTACCGGGTGGGTGGAGGTTCGCGGGACGATAACATATGATATCGAAAGCGGGAAGAGGAACCAAAATTACCAAATACTGGATAACGTTATTTTTGCACAGTTCTGAAGCTATGAATAAATATTTTTCAAAAGAAATCTATCTATTTCATAATATATCTAATTCCATCACTTTCTTTTCATAAGATATACGATAGAAAACAGGATTAGGTCATAGGTTAATTAGAAGGGAACATCAAAGGGGATGTTTCAAGAGACAAGCGCATCATGGCAGTCTACATGATAGAAACATCACTATTACGCTATTTCATTACATTTATCTTTCGTCAAATGTATACCAGAATGAAGAAATTGTTTTCCTAGTGCATTTTATCAGTGGAATGGCATGTAATAAAAAGCTTTTTTGTTTGAAAATTTTTATTCTGAGATCACAAAAGATGTCGCAGGTGAAAGGAAAGCAAAAATGGATATTATTTATTAGAATTAATATGGAATAAGTTCTTTTAACCAAACATGTAAAAAAAACATAAATAATTATGTAACTAAAAGATTTCTCTAAGTCATCGATATTTTACGTATTTTAATTAACGAACGGCACAATAAAAAAAAATTGCTTAGCTCGTTAAAATTTATTCGACGATTTGATTTATTTTAAATTTTAACAAACAAAACAAACCAAACAAACCAAAATCTACCATTGTTTTAAAAGTAATTAATTCTTCGACATGAGTTTCGACACGTTATACAGTACAATTAATTTCAAATATTTCAATACTCCATATAAAAGGTTAAATTCGTTTTGCTGAAAAAGACAAACAATTTAGACAGTTTTCTTACAAATTTAATAACAAAACTATGGGTATTTCCATGGGTTTATGGAAATCACTCAGTCTGTAATTTTATACTCAAAACGTATTGTGCTATCATCAGCAGATGAACAAAAGAAAAAAAAAGAAATAAAATAAGAAAAAAACCATCAATGCTTTAAGACTGAGTGATTCCGAAAGAATCTCAAGAACCAAAACAGCCAGCTAATTTTTAACAATCACGGTATCTGGTCTGATATCTGAATCAGTTCATCAGAATAAATCGAAAGTTATTTTTTGGAACAGCACTAAATACTGCATGCGTAATTATATTAGACTAATTTTTTACATAATCAGATGCTGTGATTGTTTGGTTAGTTTGGTGAATTAGATCCGGGATTAGAGTTGAATTCAGGGGGTGGCTCCGGTAATAATATCACTATCAAAATGCTTTTTTTTTTTTTTTTAACCATTTGAAAAATGGTTGTTGTTTTCGGGAGAATGGACCCGATGATGTTACCACTTTTGAATGATGTTACCACTTTTGAATGATGTGGTCACTTTTGAATTTAAATTAATTTCTTTACTTTTAGAAGAGTTTTTTTTTAATTTAAATTAAATTCTTTACTTTTAGAAGAATTTTTATTTGAATAGTAAATTAAAATGGTTAAAATCATTGTAATAAAGGAGAAAACTAACAAATTTAAAAATGGGTAGACGGAAATTAACAGATACGGAAAAAGCCGAAGCCAAAGAAATGAATGAACGTGAATATCGCATTCAATGATATTAAACACAGTCAACATGTATAAGTTGCTTATTAGTTTGGCGATTCGTATCATTTGGCGAAATTGGTCGACGGGATAACTGAGTAATACTGTATTTGGTTTGGCGCAAAAACGTCTTTCAATGCAGAAAATGATAAAATCAAAAGATTATTGAGCCGCTGAAAACCAGTTACGTGTTGAAAGGCGATCACGAAAAAGGAAGCAATTTAATGCCGAACCGATTAATTGTAAAACATCATGTCGCCAGGGCGACCAATCCACTAGCCATGGCGTTTTACTATCGGTCGGTTCTAACCAGGAAAATTTGAGTGCCAATAGTGATTCTAACAAGCCGGAAAATGTTATAGCTATTACTCTTGATTTTCCACCACCTAAAAAGAAAACTAAAAAGCAATCGGCTTGGGAAAAACTGGGAAAAAACTTTTTTGATTCGATGTCTGATGGACCCATTCACAGATGCATGTGCTGCGATCGATTTTGGTTTAAAACCTCCATCACCAAAATTCTGCTCTGTAAAATCAAACAATATATGCCAAAGTCTTACAAGTATAACAGTATATGCCAAAGCTGTATTTTAATAATGATTACTTTTGCACCAACAATGTTAAATAGTTTGAAATGTTTCTTTCGTCGCCAACTTTTATGCTTGGCGACAATAGAGTGATATAACTTAAACGAACCGTACCTTCAAATTGCAGCATGTATAAAGTCATTTATAGCAGTGGCACGGATAATACACAATAAAACAACTGGTATTTAGCTTAAAATGATAGATGAATGTATCGAGTGAAACATTTTTCAAATGGTTGGGGTAATTTCTTAAATTACAATTTTTTTTTATTTTTGAAGTAATATACAAAAATGGTTAAATTTATTTTTTCGCATACTTTATTTATTCAAATGAAGAAAAATTAATATAATATCGCCTTATTCAAATAACACTTAAAAGAATTAGTTACTATTTAAAAGTATTTTAAAATAGCTTTTTGTTACATAATGCATTCAAATATACTTCCCATATGGTTTCTCAAACCGAGATTATATATGTATACACTTATGAAGACGAATAGGAATGCCAAATGTTGAGGTACACTGTCACAAATCTGAAACATTCACTGCTTTATCACTCCACTGCTTTTATAGAATATCTCTATTCTGACCAATGAGAATGCTCCATAATATAGCCAAATAGCTGTTTTCTATAAAAGCAGTGGAGTGATTTTGCAGCAAAAGCTGCAGATTTTTAACAGTGTATCCCATAATTTAAAATTAGATAATTTTATAATAATTTAGTGATTTTCATAAAAACTTCGTATTTTAATAAAAATGCATAACACCCTAACAAAAAGTAATATACTATTTTGAACCAAAGACCATGTTACAAATAAAAACGGACAACTTTAATTGAATTAAAAATGATACGATATCAAAAAGCAACCCCACCTCCACTTAGAGATGCCTTACGATATCATGTGCCACACACCCTCCCCCCCCCCCCTAAAATAATAACGTTATACATGCACAGCCCCGTAGTAGTAGAAGCAAAATTAATACTATTGTTTTATTACTACTTTTAATCTATCTCTACTCACCACATTTTAAGACTCATGAACAAGAAACTGGTAATGCTAGTTGCAATGGGTATTCCAAACTAATGCAAATTGTAAAGTTAAAATCTATCCAAAAAAATTAAAATTTTAAAATTTTTTAAAAGTTGATGTTAATAATACTGTATTTTCCTTTAAATAAGAATGAAAAAAAAAAAAAAAAAAAGATTTTTGCCTGGTAGCAAAAAATACAAAACGATGAACGCATGTAGCAGATATTTATTCCACCTGCAGATTATCTTAACATTAATATTTGTTAATGCGCTCATTTTGTACTTTTATCTCATATTATTTCAATACTTATTAGAAGATCCATTAAAATAACGAGGTTGAACCCGTCGAAATTTGACGAAAGGAAATCTTTAAGAAAGAACTATTTCATTGATTTATAATAAATCTTCAAGATTAGTTAAAGTAAAAAATGCATCTCTATTGGTAGGTCTAACTCTCAAATGAAATAGTGTTTAAGCTAAAATTAACAAAATACTATAAAACTCAATTATCAAAATTATTAAATGAAATAAAACCAAAATTCACCGGATTTTATAACAGACGATATTTTTTAAATAGTATACGCATTTAATTTCTATATATATTTTTTTAATTTTAAGAGAAAATGGAGTGTTACAAAATTGGTAGTAAAAATTAAAAAAAAAAAAACTAATATCACAAAATTTAATTGAGATACAGCTTTGAAACAAATTGCATTTAAAAGTACATTTTTTCTCGATACGATGGTATAAAAATTAAAAATGCACGATGGTCCGAAGTGTAAATTTTGCAGTAGCAAAAATTGCAAAACCGAAATTGCATGAAAAAGTGTTGCGTATTTTAATTTCAATTTTAAGAGAAAACGGGGTGATTCTGTTGCCACAATTACAAAATTGGTGCTAAAAACTATTTAAAAAAAATAATGTCTCAAAAATAAATTGAGATACAGCTTTCAAACAAATTGCATTTTTAAATACAATGTCTTCTCTGTATGACGGGGTGAAAATTTAAAATGTATGATGTTTAGAAGTGTAAAATTTGCAGTAGCGAAAATTGCAAACCCGAACTTACAGGGGAAAATGTTTCCATTCACAAAATGAAGTATGTGTTACACACAGATACGTTTGGCCTTTATAATATAGATAGGTTGTTAACCACTTTGACAGGACCGTTTGTACGAATTTAAAAAAATCTAATCAAAATTAATTCCTTCATTAGAAAGTCAAGAGCCTGTGCAGTTAGAGCTAAGCTGCAGTTAAGAGCCAATGTTTAACCATTGATAGTTTTCATTTCACTTTTTTCATAAAATGAACAATTGTAAGTAAACAAAAATCCCCGAAAAAAAGGCCAAACAAAACTGAAAAGTTTAAAAGTACTGAAATTAGAATTTGAACATTGTTATTGTTAATATCACAACATTATAGCGTAAATTCTTAAATAAATAAACAAACAAACAAACAAAAAAATTACATGACAACTTACACATTCTTATATTAGGTGTAGTAAGAAGTTTTAAAGCGTTTTTCAGAGAAATGAATATCCAATTAAGAGCTTAGAATGATATCTTTATTCATCAAAATAATCTCCATCATTATCTAACACCTTTTGTCATGGATCGAGCAGTTGACGGATGCCAGCAGTGTTGAATAATTCCTCTTTTGACGCGATGAAGTCATCAATCCTATTTCGCACTGCGTCCACTGTCCGGAAGTGTACAGAAGGCAAAGCATTCTGCATCGGCCGAAACAAATGATAGTCTGAAGGGGCTATGCCGGGACTATACGCCGGGTGTTCTAAAACTTCCCAGCCAAGAGTTACTAACGTGTCCTTGACTGTTTTTGCAACATGAGGCCTGGCATTGTCATGGAGCATTTTCACGGGGCGCAAACCTTTTCCAGTAAATGGATGTTTTTGACTGATTTACTTGTTCAATTGAAGCAATTAGTGCTTGTAGCGTTCGGCTGTTAAACTTATACCAGGCTCCAACAGTTCGTAATAGAGAACATCCTCCATATCCCACCAGATGCAGAGAAGAACTTTTTTGCAGTGAATGGATCGTTTCGGCGTTGATGTTGCTGCTTCGATAGAATTCAACCAATATTTTTTGCGTTTCCGATTGTTATAACCTATCCATTTTTCATCTCCCGTCACGATTTTTCGCAAGAAAGATTTCCTCTGTTGCCTATTTAGCAGATTCATGCACTTGAAGACACTCTCATCCTTGTTTTGTTTTTTTTTTGGCTCAATGCATGTGGCACCTATCTTCCTGCCTTCTGAATTTTTCCCATTGCCTGTAAGTAATTACAAATCGTTTTTTGGGATACCCCTCATTGTTCAGTAAGTTCTTTTTGCGTCTGAGATGCATCTTCATCAAGTAGAGATTGCAAATCCTCATGACTAGCCTTCAGTGCAGCGCCGCTACGTTCTCAATCGCTAACATCAAAATCACCGTCTTTAAAACGCCGAAACCAAAATTCGCATGTGCTTTTCGATACGATTTCTTCTCCAAGAATAGAACAGATTAATCATAATCAATATGCTTTTGAAACACTTTTTCCTTGGGGAAATTCATAACGAATGCAGTGACGAATAAATGACTGATCATATGACATCTTTGACCTTCAAAATTTCAACTTTACTTCCACTTTTCTCTCAGCTTTTGCGTCGATTTGAAAATGCTGAAATAGTTCTTATCCCATGACACAAATGCGGTCTGCTAATTGGTGCTTTATTTTGCGTTAAACGCCAGACAAATTTCGCTTTAAAACTTCTTACTACACCTAATATATATAGAGAGAAAAGTATAATTGAAATTTTTTCATAAGGATTACAATTAAAGTTGTTTAAAATGTAAACTTTCTGAAATCTTTAGGAAAGATTTTAGGTCTAAATTAAAAATTTGCTGCTTTGCGAGCAAGAAAATACTTTTCGACCCACAGCATATAATATTACATCGAATCTCATTCGGAAACTTGAACCTTTTGTAAAAGAATATTCATAAACCTGCGTATACATAATACTTATATAATTAAAAATTTATTGAGTTGTTTCATGTATAAAATGAGCATTCTCGTGGCTCACGTTTCCGGGTACGTGTTCAAGTATTGCGAGAAAACCAACAGCTGCTATTGAGGCGTTGGAGGATTATCAGGGGCGGGGTTATTTGCATCATCAAACATACTTCAAGAAAAGAGATTTAACTGTTGGGAGAACCGCATTTGTATTTCAACAAAAACCACAGAAATGGCTTGCAATCATCATTATTTCTAAAACTAGCCACCTCTGGCGACCAATTTGATCGCCTTGAAATGCGTGTTGAGCAGGGCAATATGTTATTATTATTATTATTTTTTTCACAATTTAATTTATGTGCTTTATCCTTCCACAAATAGGAAGATTCTGACAGAGAAATCAAGAATTCTTTACGATAATGGCTTTTCGTCCCTTGTTTGTTGTTATACATGTCATCTTTCTTGATAAAAGTCACTTTACTCACTTATCTTAGAATATATTTATATTTGAATGTAACTTATCACTCAAACGACTAACTGAAAAGTACCTTATTTTTGAACGATATTTCTAAAAATGTAACTTTTATGCAGTTTTATAAGAAAAAATAATTTTCATTAAGAATGTCTGTCACTTAATAAATTGATAGTCCAAGAGCCGACCTCACAAAACCCAAAGTAATCGAGCACAAGAAAAAATAATTATTTTATAGAAGAGTAGTAATAGAAGAATCTAATAATGCATGTCTGCCGGAAGTGAAGTGGTGCATAAGCCAAAAATTGATACCACTACTGGTTCACTTGTAGGTTTCGCATTGTGTTTGCCGTACAATCAAAAGCATGAAAACACGGAAAACTGGGTGCAGGAAAACACAATGCTAAACCTACGAGTCAACCACTAGTAGTATCAATTTTTGGCTTATGCACCACTTCGTTTCCGGCAGACATGGATTATTAGATTCCTCTATTACTATTCTTCCATAAAATAAAGAATTTTTTCTTGTGCTCGATGTCTTAGGGTTTTGTGCAGTCAACTCTTGGACTATGACTCAGTGGCTTTTAACAACTTCATAATATGTGATTATATTTATTATTTTTTCTTTCCTTAATATTTTGATGTTGTTGGCAACAACAGTTTTATATTGATATATTTGTTTGGTATTCCAAAAATGTATGTAGTGAATATTGAAAAAAAAAAAAAAAATATTATAGGTCAGGGCTGTCCAACCTTTCAGTAAGCAGGGACGCACCTCAGTTCTTGGCACTCAATGAAAGGTGCCATTATACACATGACTAAAAACATGCGGCAATATTATCGCATAGTACTAGTATATACGTATGTCTTAACATAATATAAACTAATTCTGCAGTGGTCGACAAAAGACCCCTATGGTTCTGCAGAATTATATACGTTCAATTTCAAAATTATTCATTTTTCTATGAGAAGTTTATTTTTAAAATGTTTCTAACGTAAGGTGAATGAAATTTTAATCACGCCTATAATAACAACAATAACAAACAAAAAATAAACATGTAAATCAGATATTTTGCGAGGTTTATTTTAGGATTTGAAAATACGCTATGACTTATTTTGGAGGTGTGAATTTAGTTTCATGAAAAGTACAAAAACATAAACAGGTATGATTGAGATCATTCCATTTGAGTGGCTGCAGAGAAGTAGCCTGGAAGTGATTTCATAGATAGAAATCCCTCTGCATTGTTTTATTAATTTTTCTTGGTAAATTGAAAAAAAAAAACCCCAAAATTTCAAAAATTAAAAGAAAAAAATTAAGCTCTTTTGTCAAAAATCAATTTTATAATCAAAAATTTAAAACTATTACATTCAAATGAGCTTTCTAACTAAAATGAATTTCTTTTATTAACAATTACTCTTATTTTTGAAAAAAAAAACTATTTTACGAGTAAATTATTATAACTACTTAGTTGCTGAAAACACGCATAGAAAAGAAAAGAAAGAATGAATAAAAAATTTTTAAATTCAATAGTGTATTAACTACAATAAATATGACATAAAATAAATAAATTTCGTACACATTGAATTTTAAATAGTTAAATTTTCGTCAGTAGTTGGTCAGTCTCGAACTATAAGAATGCTCAAATTAACTTCAAATTTCCAAAATACGAAACTTTTTTAAATAGCTATATATACTATACTAATAAAAGAAAGCATCACTCTGACTGTGCGTTTGTTCAATGTCTAACGAAATCTATCGCACATAAAAAGCTGAAAAGTTTTCCTCAAAAGCCTCTTTTGGTCACCTGAAGCTCAGAATATTGATTTTTTGATTTGTAAATATGATATTAGTTAAGATCACAATGAACCCTCGCAAAAAATGTGCCTTCTCTTTCTGCTTGTATAAAACTAAATGTAAAAAATAAGAGTCCTTTAATTCAATTTTATACGTAAGTTTCAACATTTTGAAATTTTCAGAACTTTTTTTTATAATACTATGTACAAAGTTTATGAGCTACCTTATAAATTTGTCTTTTATCTAATCTTTATTTTTATAATAGATAATGCGGTATTGAAATTTAAAACTAGGCAATTCTTTATGAGACACTCTATATATTCTGAAACACCCAGCAGAACTTTCTTCAGCAAAGCATTCTTGTTATATTCAAAACATGTAATTTTAAATTTAGAATCAGTTATACTTTAGAGCTTTACACATTTCAGCAGTTTGAGCACGTTAGCGAGAAATAAGTTGAATTTATAGGTGCCCATAACCAGTAGAGTTTAACATAAATATAAGCACCGTCAAAAAATAACTTTGAAATTTAATAAGTATTTCAATTAGTTAAAAATAAAAAGCAGTACATAAATTGTTGTAAATTCTGCTGTATGATAACTAATAATGGTATTTTAATTAGAATAGAGAAAACTCCACGCTATAACTAAAATATTACAATCATCATCACATTAAAAAATGTAACGAAACATTCTGGGTCTTGTGCACTATAGCTTGTGAAGTAAAGAAGAAAAATGAAGGCCAAGAATATTTATATAGTTTTTTTTATTTAAAAATTAATCATACTGTACATACTGTACATAATGTTAATTAAGGACTAACTGGCGTTTAATTTATTATGTTTTGAGAAAATTTAAAGTATCTTTTCAAACACACACTATTTCACTGTAATTTCTTCCTGTTAATTAATTATACTTTTTAGAAACATAATTGTATAGTGACGAAATTTTGCATTCTTTTTAGATTGAAATTTCATACAAATATTACAAAAGCTTTCGATATTCAACCTGCTATTTAGAGAAGCTAATTTGCAGTGTAATGTTAACATTGAAAAAGAAATCTTTATTAAAAAAAGAATAAATTTCTTTTATTTTGGCGAAAAAATTCTGATTTCAGTGGCGATGAATCTGCGAGGTTTAAAAAAGTGCAACCCTGTCATCATGGAAAGTGAGCGTTCTCTTCTATGGTCGGTTGAATTCGCATTGCTTACGGATTCATACGAAACGCAAAAGATATTTATTAAGACATTCATTCCTCTCTTTTGCGTTTGAGCTTTCTAGGATCGCTCTTTCCCTAAGAATACTCTAAAGGACAAGTGAACTAAGTCACATGTATGTGGTAATTTAGGATTTCATCGAGTATTTTAACTCTATTTTCTTCGATGAAGTTGGAGTGCAAATACATTATAGCTTGATGATTTTACTATTTACTGCCACAAATTAAAGGATTTTTAAATTAATGAATCAATGTTGCAAAAAACTTATAAGTATTTTAACAAGAATCAAATTTATCTTAATATTTGTAAAATTTCAGTATCCTTTTTTTTTTTACTCTCATCATTTGTTAACCAGGTCAAGTCATACATGAATCGATATCTCTTTAAAAGAGATGCGTTCCTCCCAAGTTTTAAGCGTATAAATTATGCACGTGGTGGGGGAGGGCGAGTTATGACCCTTAATGTCCATTTTGGAAAAGAACACATTGTGACGAAACTTGTAGTCAAATTTCTAAGAAACAAATAAGGAAAGTGTAATATTATATTGCCACACAGTTAGTGGGTTTTTTTCAGATTTGCTTCAGAAAATGAACAAGATTTATCAAATTTTTCTTGTTTTTAATTTAACAGTTTAATTAAGACCCTATCGAAATATTTCATTTTTTTCTGCCACATACACTACAAAATATGATGTATATTTGGTATAAATTTCAACGTTCTAAGCAGGGTCTATCATACAAAAAGAAAAGGAAACTTATTCTGAAGGTGGGAGGAAATACCGCACACGGATGTGTCACTTTTTTACAAACCTAATACATTTTGTTCTAGTTTCAAATCAAAGCAGGATGCATAGAACATTACAGAAAAAATTAATCAGGTAATCCATAACTGAACTTACATTGTACACTTTCACCAAGAAGAGCATCATCTATTAATAAAATCTGTCAATTATAATCATATTTCTCGACAAGCACTCTAAATAAACCTAGAAAAAATTCAAAAGAGTTTCAGTTTTTGAAACATATATTTGCGTTGAGAGGACACAATACATGGAAATTGGTCAAAATATCAAAATTTTCTTTTTTAATATTAATGAAAGCTTCTTTAATTGTGAATATTTTGACACCTCATTTCTAATTATACAACAATTGTATCGCGAGATATTGTAAATTTTGTTTAATACATCCAGTGCAATTAAACATAAAAGGAAAATTTTAAACTGATTTTTCTTCATGTTTATATTTTTATAACATGCTTGTTCGATAAGTGCTAAGGCATTTTTGCTAATTTAGATAGAGGTTCGATTCTTTTACTTGTTTTCCATGGTGTATTTAATATTTTTGTGCATGGACTTAACATTCAACTTTATAGTTATTATTTTTAAATATTTAAATTAAGAGGGTGTTGAATTTCCTTCATTTTTTAATATACACGAAAGAAAAAAAAATCAAATTAAATGTAAAATTTAACACATCTAAAAATCCATGCATAATTTTGCGTAGTATGTATACTCTAAAGAATTTAGAAGAAAAATCGAAGTAAAAATATTCATATTTATAAAAGTCATAAGAATGCTAAAAAAAGTTATTTTTTTATTTAAATTTTAACAAAATAGGTTCTTTTTCAAGATTTTTCAAAAATTTTATTTAATCTTTTCTATTAAGTATTGTGCAACCAGGATTATTCAAAATTGAGGAGATGGTTTCAAAGGTATTGTGTCCCCTTAAGACTTCAGATTTTAATTTCTTTGACAATTTAAATTGAATCTCTTTAACCATCTCTTTTTTTTTTTTTTATTCAGTTTTCTTAAATTGAATCTCTTTAACCTGGGACATTGTTACTAATTAATAATATCGCCTGATAAATTCTGATACTTGAGGTATAGTACATCACTCGTTCATGACGTGCTTTTTTTAGAAAATCCGTTGTAGCTTAAATTTATGATGAATAAAAACTCATTTCTGTTGGTTAGCAACTTTTAAATAGTATAACAAATTAAAAAATATTTTTTTTATTTATATTAACAAAAAAGTACATTCCATGATGCATAAGATATTATTTTAATAATACAGTTAATAAATTTTCTGTTTTAAAAGCAACTATGAATATACTTTAGATTAAAGCTAATTTCTATTTGTTATATAACTTTGAATTCTGCAAAAGAAAAGAAAAAAAAATGATTTATATTCCACAAAAAAGTACAATTACAAGGTGCAGGGGGTTCGAGGCATGCAACTTTTAGGAAGCTGTTAATTGTTTTTCTAGCTTCACTGTATCTACTTCCGGCAAATAATGTATTTGTTGATTAACTTTTTGACTAAGCTTGCCTTTCTTTAGAAACCTAAAAACTTTCGCGTTACTTAGATATTGTTATAGCAATTACACCGATTAATCACTTTTCAGGTAATATTCGTATTTCAGCAAGTTACGGGCTGTGTATATATAACGCTATCAACTTGGACATCTTCCCCCCTTTCGGTATCATATGTTATCATCCCTTGAATCCCCCACTCCCCCGGTATCGTTATCAAAGTGTTTTTTTTTTTTTTTTTTTTTTTTTTTTTTTTTTTTTTTTTTTTTTTTTTTTTAAACGTTCAGATTTTTTTATTTTTATTTTTATTTATTTAATTATTTATTTGAGTGATATAAAAAAAACTCGTTACATTTATTTTGCATGCTTTATTGATTAAAATGAAGAGAAGTCAATAAAATATTACGTTATATCAAATAACACTTAAAAGAAATAATTGCTATTTAAAAGTATTTTATAATAGCTTTTTGTTACATAATAGCATTTAACAGTAATAAAGTCTTGTTGTATTTGCCCTAAACGGAGAAGGGGTGGGACATAGATTGAAATTATTATCAACAAAACAAGTGGACAATCACTTTCTCTTTCGGCTTTATTTATAGTAAAGATAAACTTCTTTTCAAATATATTTAAAATATGGTTTCTCGACCGTAATTATATATGTGTAAACACATAAAAAAGAGTAGAATGTGAAACGTAGAGGTTATTCATTATTTTAGAATAAAACAGTTTTATAATAATTTAATGATTTTTATAACTTTTTTAGCACTTTCCAACAAAGTTGAAAAGTGCTTATGCATTCGGTTTGTCTGGCCGTCTGTCCGTCTGTCCGTCTGGCCGGATGGCCGTCTGTCCGGATGGCCGTCTGTCCGGATGGCCGTCTGTCCGCGCTCTAACTCCCGTAAATATACTCGGATTGCTATGAAATTTTTATACGTTATTGAAGTTTACCCTAGCACGAACCCTATTGAAAATGAAGTTTCTACCATGATTAGTTTATCTACATGGCGAATCAGAAGTTCCCCATTACATTACGGCCTATGGGGAAAAATCGTAAATATACTCGGATTGCCATGAAATTTTAGGACGTTATTGAGGTTTACCCTAGCACGAACCCTACTGAAAATGAAATATCTACCATGATTAGTTTATCTACAGAGAGAATCAAAAGTTTCCCATTACATTGCGGCCTATGGGGAAAAATCGTTAATATACTCGGATTGCCATGGAATTTTAGGACGTTATTGACGTTTACCCTAGCACAAGTCCTATCGGAAATGAAGTTTCTACCATGATTAGTTTATCTACAGGGCGAATCAAAAGTTTCCTATTACATTACGGCCTATGGGGAAAAATTGTTTCAAAGGAATTTTAAAGATGTCATACCCTGTCAAACATATTAAAATATGCATTCTATAAAATATAAGGTGAAAATGTAGCTATTATTCATTTACAGGGCCACACAAAAGAATTCCATTAGATTATGGTAAAAGGGGGAATTGTGTGTGACATATTTTAAATATATTAAGCTTTTTCATGTAAAATAAAATTGATATATGTCACTGAAGCTTAATATAAATTATACGTTACAGTCTTGCATAATATGAAGTACATAGCATTTACAGCGCCATACAAAAGATTTCAAATAGTATATTCTTTCCGAAGTACCGTATATGTGTCCGATGATGGCTGATGGACGGATGAAATGCATTTTAATTATGATATTCGCGTTTATATTTCGCTATGCACATTATATGGTGTGTATAAATGTTATAGTTGATATACAGGACTACCCAAAAGAGCTCACCAACGTTACAGAATATGAGCGTAAATTATTTAAACGTGGTTCTTAAATAAGCTATGCATTTTTACGCTGAGCTGCATTCAATTTACTGAGAAATGTTTGCAGAATATAGATAAAGGGATATAATGGCTCGTAGGGCCACGCAAAGAATTCAGTACATGGACGCCTATGAATGATGATTTATGAGAATGTGATTTCAGTTGTTTTAAAAGTGTTTTAGTTTACAATAAATTTTACCCTAATGCTGACGAGTAATAAAGGTACAATGTAAACTACAGGGCTGAACAAAAGTATTCAAGTATGTTTCCATCTAATTGTATGAATTGCTGAAAAAGAAATTTCAAGCTACTGGGTATTTTCTTGCTAAGCTAAATTTTCCCATTATATGAACTGACATATGAAAAACAGGGCTGCTTTAATGTACTGGAATACATATTAGGGTATATTTGGCTATACACTATTATTTCCCTAAATAACAAAGTTTTGTTAAAGATTTCATTAAGTGTTGGAAAGTGCTTCATAATCTATGCTTAACGCATGATTTTTCTTACTTGTTCAATTTAAAAATAGATAACAGACTGAAAATGATAACATACTATTTTGAACCAAAGACCATTCTACAACTAAAAATAGAAAATTTTGACTGGATCAAAAGTGATATCGATATCAAAAGACAACCCCCCTCCCCCCAGCGATATCTTTTGATACCGTGTGCTAAACCTGACCTACCCCCTAAAATGATAATGTTATATATGCACAGCTCCTTTCAAGTTATTTAAAGGGAGGAATACTTACTTTTATCCATAAGTATACTAATTCTCATCTAATTTCCGTTTATTCTAAGTAAATTTCATTAATAAATGCTGATAATCATAACTTAGAAACTTTAAATTGCTCGTGAATATTTACAAGAGAATCTCTGTCATGAAATAGTGTTTTTAAATTTTCATAATGTAGATTACACCGGATTCTTGAATTTTTGTGGCACGCAAGGGACCATCATATTCAGGTAATTTTCTAGATTTTCAGTACTTAGCAATTTTTAAAAAAATGTATGCGTTGTTTTATTAAAACATTATTGATTAAAAAATGTATTTAACATTTTTTAATCACTATTTAACATTAATATTAAACGCGGTAAAAACCAATATTTACCACGTTTTAAAAAAATTCTGTGATTCCGAGTACAGTAGAATTCCGGTTTTCCGAATCCCGATTATCAGAAAGTTGGCTTAACCGAAAGACCTTAAAATTTCTTAAAGTCCATTTTAAATTAAAAAAAAAAATTATTGACAGTGCTATCTTTACCGATATCAAATGACATCTTTCAACATATTTTGATTTACGATTACTGTTTTGTTTGTAATTTTTAGATCAAAACAATTCTGAATAATTTTTTTTTTACGTTGAAGTGCTGTTTTAATGCATATTATTTTTAAAAGTAAAAGAAAAATAAGTAAAAATCAAAACTTTGAAAGGTATTATTGCGAACTTGAAGAAATATAAAAAACACAT
This sequence comes from Maratus speculifer, assembly GCA_964019185.1. Taxonomy (NCBI): domain Eukaryota; kingdom Metazoa; phylum Arthropoda; class Arachnida; order Araneae; family Salticidae; genus Maratus; species Maratus speculifer. Next base: position 120,098,093 of record OZ025291.1, read on the forward strand.
TCTTTTTGAAATAAACAAAATCAACATACTTATTTGGTCCATTGCGTAGTTTTGGATACTTTATAAGTAGAAAATATTTTGTGCATTTTTTTTTTTTTTTTTTTTTTTTTTTTTGTTTTTGAACTTCAGTGTGCATTGAATATGGTATCATAATATTTTTATTACAACTATGCTCTAAATTACGTTCACAGCATTTCATAAACAACTTTTCCCCATAAACCTTCCAATTATTCAAAAAATGCCAAATTCTATGGAACACCGGTTATCCGAACATTCCTATGGAACTCCAGTTAAACAAAAATGCTTTCATTCCATGCTTTTCGGATAACCGGGGTTTTACTGTAGTCAATAATCACATATTTATTTTAAATTTAACAAAGTTTAATAACTCAATAGATATTATAAAGCTACCACTATATTGCGGCATTGCTCTTTTATACGTAAAAATTTACAGCATGGTGGTTCAGCATCAATTGAACTCATATCGCATAGTTTCAACAAGGAGGAAATCATCTCTTGATGACATTTAGTTTAACATCTGACAATTATCATCATATTTCTTGACAGCATAAATAAACCTATTAGAACAATTCAAAAGAGCTTCAATTTCAGAACACCATTTATTTTATAACAAAATTTATTTTCTCGAAATGAATCTCTTTAACTTGGGATATTTGACTAATTGAAACTCAAATATTTAAGGTTCAAAGCATCCCTTATTTGTGATTTATACTTTTTCATGAAAGTCTTTTTAAAAAAAGAAATAGATGTCATATACAATAAATTATTCGTCATTTTTAACAAATAATTTCTGTATTACTAAAATAATAATAATAGTAAAGTTTCATTAGAGGTTGAGGCTCTTCTCTCAAAACTGGTAGACGGCGTCTGTTGGGTTCGAACCCAATCGCAGCCGTCGGCCTGATCGTTCGGAGTTTTCCGTGGTTTTCTTCGAACCTTGGATTTCCTTGCGTAAATACGGGTTAGGTTCTCTTAGAAAGGCCCTGACGGAGGTATCCATCCCCTTTAGGTCCATTATTCCTCTGACTATTAGCCGTCACAAATACAACCAACCAAACTAAAAAATATTTCATCCGTGTTTCTTCACAAAAAGGGGGTGGGGGAGTAAAAAAAAATGGCGCTAAAGAGAGAGAAAATGCGTGCATTCTTAACAGGGAACTCTTCACTTACTTGAAACCACCCACTCTGCAATGTTAAACCAATGGGCAGGATGTTTTCGAATTCCTCGTTAAAATTTAAATATCTTTAAACTTTTTTTGTGGTAGGAGGGAGGAGGCGAGGAATAGGATAGTTGAGATCAATGTTTAATATTTTTTACTTTTCCGATTTCGGTTGCAGATTTTTATTTATTCATTTAATATACTTTCAGTTTCAAAACAGATTTTGAAAGTGAAAATACCTTTATTTAAAAAAATCTGCCACCAAAATAAAAAAAGAACAAAATAACCCTATTAAAGATCAGTGTCGGTCAGATATCCTATGCAAAGAAATTGATAAAAAATATTCAATTTTAAATGCTAAATTTGAAAATAACATGAACATATTAGTAACTTTATGCATTTTAAGTAATTATGTTCATTAGACAAAATAAGAACCCAAAATATTAAAAACCCGCTGCTATGTGTTCTTTTTCGTTCTAGCTGCTATTCTACTTCGCCAGAATTGGTGAAGTTTAATTTAATTGTTTCGTTTCGCGACATACATTTTTAAATTTAATGTTAGAATTGCCTTAGCGGTCATTTTGGATGGTACTGTATAAAAATATTTCAATTCGACTCAGAATTTTTTTTTCTTTCAAAATAATGTGTAATCTGTAAAATACACATCTTAGGATAGGATAAAAAATACCTTTAAAATCATCGTCAAATTTCTCTAAAGAATTCAGAATATGGCCACACCAGTAATTACTTTGTTGAACAATTTCAAGATAGATCTGATTTTCGATCCGACATAACCTTATTCTCTATATATTTTTTAACATTCTCAAAGCATAGAATATTAATCAAACAAAAAATGAAAAAAAAAGTGAAAAATATTTAAGAACATAAAAAAGCTAATTGTATTCAATATTAAAAGGTAGAAAACCCTTGTTAAAAATGCACAAATAACACACAAAAAGCAGCAAACAGCTGTTTCGAATTTACAAAAGAGATTTTTCTTCAGCGCAAGATAGAGTAAAGCGTGCAAAAATTGCAAAGCCTTTGCTTTTTCTGACATATTCTTTGATATACCTTGCATTGTAATAGAATCCCCTTTGTAGATTTGAAACAGCTGATTCCTGCTTTTTGTGTATTATTTGTGTATTTTATAACGTCGGTTTGCATTAATATATTTTGTAAAAAGGCGTCGTTTTCTATTTTAACATGAGAAATATGTTATTTTATTTGAATCAAAATTTCTAAGGCGATACAATTTAAATAAATTCTAGTAAAATTGCAATGAAATTTCACTTGAATTTATGTACTTATGTATATTTGTATGTCTAACGTAAATGTCAATTTAACTTAATAAGGTTATTGATACTTTTAATGTACTTTTTTATCCATCTTAAAAAATAAAATAAAAAACAAAAGACAGGATGCAAACAGTTTTTATACAATTTTTAGTAACTTTTTTTTTCTTAATTTGATCGCCGAAATATCTTACAAAATCTATGATTAAATTAGATCGTAAATTCTGCTATTTAAAAATTAAACAAAAAATCTCTTTTTTAAAAAGTTGTGCCAAACTCCTTGAAAATCCCAAGAAGTATACACTGTTAAGTACTTCTGTACAAACACAAGAAAAAAAAGCGAAACTCTCTGTAAATTTACACTAGTTTTCGGTTAAATGCATTCGATCAAGTTTCTCAGTCTTAATTTTATACACACGTCCGTCATATTATATCCAATTCCCTGTAGGGATTTCCATGTCAAAGAAATTTTTATATTTGTTGAATTTTGTAATTCAAAATACACTAGTTTAAAATTCTTTTGCAATTTTAGTAGGAATTTTAAAGAAGAAATTTCAGTTAAATTTTTTTTTCTAAATTAGAATAATTTAAAAAGAGAAAAAAAAAAATATCTCATCAGATTTAGTGGGGATTTTTGTCCGCTAAAGCATAATAGACGTACTTTGTATTCAATAGAAATAGCTCCTATAACTCAGTCAGCCTTCTATTGTCAAGGGGTTCAAGATCCAGAACGACTTGAAACAAATTGTATTAAAGTTTAATGATACAGATTAAGTTTAATGATACAGCAGTTTAAATTTACTCAGAAAATTAAAATTTAAACAAGACTGAGTGACGCGCTAATTTAAGAAACTAAATTAAATTATTATCATTAAAAGTAAATTTACTGAGTCTTCGGTATTTTTAATGATGTTAATTTACAGAGTCTATTCTAAAATCTCTGAATAACTTCTTTATGATTTAACAGAATCCCGGTTTTTCTAATCTCCGTAATTTTACCTAAAGATAATGGATTACCCGTAGATTCTCTGTAATTTCTCAGAAAATGTTTTAACAATCTATGCATATTGCAAAAATAAGATTAGCATCGTTTCTGTCAAAACTAAATAAGAAAATGATCTGAATACTTTAAGTGGCGTAGATGGACCTTTTAAAAAGAATAATAATTTTTTTTTTCATTAATGATTTACTTAGACAAAATTCAGAAATATTAAATACATAATAAAAAAAAAATCTAAGTAGATTCAACTAAGATTTTTCAAAATAAAATCATAAAAATCTTTCTAAGTTATCAAATAGTTACGCAAATGTAATTGAGAATGATTTGTTTTTTAACATATTTAATAACATATATGAAACTAAAAGTTAGGGAGTTCGTTTTTAATCGTTTGGTGATGCTTCTTTCTTTCCAGCAGTCATGAAATAAAGAAGCAATGCATAATTCATTTCGTGAGATGAAGCAACAGCTCAGAAATCAATTTATAATCTCCTAATGAACTATAAATAAAACAGTTGTATCATTCCTACTTGTAGATGCAGTTTTATCTAATCAACACTAATTTTTCATGACTGAAATCTTTCTCATTTAATTTTTCAGAAGTTTATTATAGAAGTTCTTCTAATCTCTTTAATAAAGAGCATTCTATGAATGCTGGATTTACTCGACAAACGGTGATAATTTAAATTAGACGGTACACTTGTTTACTATAAGATGCAAAACTAACATAGATTCAAAATAAACGCATCAGTTATTAATGTATGTAAATTTTATTCCCCGTTCCAACGATTTTTAAATAATAGTTTACAATTCTTTAGGGAGCAAATATTATTGCACACCACCTCTTGCACCACTCTTCCTGTTCGACGTCAAAGAATTGCGGTGTACTCCTGGAACCGCTTCCCCTTCTTTTCCCGTCTTGTGCGCTTTACACATGTCATTTTACATGTAGTTCGCATTAAGGAAGATGCTGTGTTTCAGTCGTCCCTACGCCATCGATCGCGCATAAATGTTTCCAAAATTAAGCCCCCCCCTTGAGATGATCACTGGAGCATGCAATACTTTTCCAGAGGTCGGACAGGGGCTGATATTTAAGCCCCGTCTCCTTCTCCGGAAAAGATGATGAGTATTTGAGTGGGGGTGGAGAGTTTTGCCGATAAATAGAAATATGGATGCTGATGAAAAACAAATGTTCTCAAGTTTTGAAGAGACCGGTGGGCACGGGCTGTAATGAGGTTATGCATGAAAAGGGTGAATATTAATATAAATGTAACACTAGTAGAAGGATTGCTGGCAACGGCCCGCGATGATTTATTTCATCACAAAATGGATTACGATTTGAAATTTTATGGTGCTTTGCGTGTGTGGATTTTCTGCACTCGTGAAATGTAAAATATCTTTAAATAGAGGTTCCAGCACATAATGATTATTTACATCAGAAATAACTAAAATGTAGCAAATATTTGCACTATAAAATAAACTTCAAATAAAAATGAATAGTTTAGTAGTATTATTCAAGATTTAAAATTAAAGAAAAAACAAACAGCCCGTTCAAGTTAACAATGTGTTTCTGTATATATATATATATAAAATCCATTGGTGAATCTTGTCTACTTTTAATGGTATTATATATATATATATATATATATATACTAAAAATTGTATGGCATATTGCAGGTGATGATTTTCTGAGCCTTTAAAATAAAAAATACACTTAAATAAAGAATATAGCGGGGAATGATAATTTAAAATACTGATAACATGTAATGCAAGACATTACACTGACGGCGTTGTGGACATTTTGAGCTAACTCGGCAAAGATTTTTTTTTTCTTTAGAATGGGGAGGGGTGTAAAACTTAACGTGGTAGATAAAGTGGCTGGTGCAATCTTCTACAGATACTGAGTTCATCTCTAAAAGTCTAAAAATTACTATAGAATATGAATTTACAAACAGGCAATAATCATGAATGTAAATTTTAGAATGGCTTTTTTTGAGTTCACTGCTATAATGGCAACTTCCAGCAATTTTAGATATATGATATTTTCAAAAATAAAAAAAAATAGCCAAAATTTAATATACCTACTATTTACTCTATATAATACACCATTTTTAGGATAGTGAAAAGAAAGATTTCTACTTTCATAAATGCATTAAATAGGGATTTGATATCTGTAAATAATTCCTTCTCATAAATGCATTGACTAAAAAAAATTCTGTTCTCATAATACATTGACTAGTAATTTAATTTCATTAAGTGATTCCGTCTCACAAATGCATTAATTGTAAAGATTTCTGCTTTCATAAATGCTCTCATTATATTCTCATTATGTTCTTCTGCTCTCATTATATTTTCATAAATGCGATCATTAATATTTTAGTTTCATTAAATAATTCCATCTCATAAATGCAATGCTTCAAAAAATTCTGTTCTAATAAATGCATTGATTAGTAATTGAATTTCATTAAATGATTTCGTCTCATAAATACATTGATTAGTAATTTAATTTCTTTAAATTATTCCATCTTCTCAGATTAAGACGCAATACTAGTCACTGAAAAAGACCCGGATGACAATGTTAAGTCTATGGGAGCGTCCTTTTCAAATATCTCGCTCAAATTTTAATAATTTTACATGATGTTTTTGCTTAGGATAGTTGAAGATGATTTACAACCGGGCTAGTTTTTATTTTTTCGATTTTAGTTGCATATTATTTTGTATTGTGATAATTTCAATTTCAGAGCCGGCTCTAACCGGTTTCGAAAGTTAAAGTATTTAAAAAAAATCTGAAACTAAAATTGAAAAAGTTAAAACTAGCCTAGTTGTAGATTCCCCTCAGCTATCTAATGCAAAAAAAAGCATGTAAAAATATTAAAATTTGAACGAGATATTTGAAAAGAACGCCCCCATAGACTTAAAATTACTGCCCGGACCTTTTTGAGAGACTCGAGAGACGTCTTAAGCTATTTTCGCCATAAATAACAATTTTACAAATTCATTTAAAGCACATTCGCTTAGGATTAGTAATCCATAAGAAATCAAAATTCCTTAAAAAGCAATAACTAAAGATATTCTGAAATACACCATATTTTCTGAAATACACAATATACACCATATTCATTAAGAGTCTTCTCATTTGTATCTTAAGTGACTTACATTAAATGACTTCTCATTGTGTTTTTTCGTTATAAACAACATTTTTCTAAATTCATTTAAAGCACATTCATCAATGATAGCTTATTATTAGTAATCCAAAAGAAATCAAAGCTCCGTAAGAAGCAATAACTAAAGATGTTCTGAAATACATCATATTTTCTGAAATGCATCTTATACATCATATTCATTAAGTGACTTCTCATTTGTGCCTTAAGTGACTTACATTAAATGACTTATTGTGTTTTCTCGCTATAAACAACAATTATCTAAATTCGTTTAAGCTGGCCGAGAGGTTCTGACCTGTCAACTGGTAGATGGCAGGTTCTGGGCAGGCCCGTAGCCAGGATTTCCCTTCGGGAGGGGCTCAAATTTTGATTTTTTCCCCCTGATCTGACCGTAATAATTTGCCTGATTTAAAGCGTAAATAAAAAATAAATCAGGATAAACCTAAGGATCCTAACATAGAATGCTTGGCCATGTCAAAAATTCTTTTGTATTGTTTAGATTTCTGTTAGAATTTTTGGTTTTCAGAAACACTTTCAGGTTCCAAACCGATTTGGTAGCCGGGGATGTTTTTAGGGGGGGGATTTCAACAAAAATTAAAAAGCACATACTAATAATGTTTTGGATGAGTCACATGTTTTCCATGAGAAAAAAAATATTGAAATGCAACAAACAATTTGAATAGACTAAAACGCAGGATCAATATTAGCAAGCGGGTGTCTCGCATTACAAGTGCGGGGACTTAAAATATTAATCCATAGATGAAGTTAATTGCTACAGATACATATTATCATAAAAATTATATTTATATTTCATATTCTCTTATGACAATAATTATAAGTGAGGATTCTTGGTACAATAGACCAGTCTTCGTGACTTCTTCTCACTAGGGAACGTTCCCAGGTGCAAGCTGTGGATTTGGACAAATGTGATATCAAAAGAAAGATCTCGGCATGTACGTTAAAAAGTGAAGTGTAACTACCCGTCTGAATCCAACCGTTTTCGAGATATCAGCATTTGAAATGAGAATAAATATATAAATAAATTGACAGATAGGTATATAAATTATTCGCAAGTTAAGCCAGGCTAAGAAAAACATTCTATTTTACTGACTATATACACATACAGTTTATTCATTACGCCACGCCACACATTCGCCGAAAATTTTGCATAAAACAAAGTGCTTGAAATAGCAAAAACAGATGGAAAAGCTCTCCGAATGCAACCGTATGCGAAAACTTCGTAGAATGCGAAGTGCCTGTCTAAAAGAAAGGAAATAATTGGCAATGAGTGGATGTAAAGGATTTTACTCGTAGCCCAGGAAAAGATATTGGCAGAAAGATTAAAAACAATGCTAAGAAAATTATATGCCCGCCTGTCAATTTATTTATTTATTCATTCACACTTCAAGTGCTGATATCTCAAAAACTGTTGGATTCGTTCGGGAGTTCCATTGCACTTTTTAACGTACATGACAAGATCTTTCTTTTGATACCACACTCGTTCAAATCCCCAACTTACACCTGAAGGTTCCCTAGTCAATAGTGAAGTTGGTTACCTTATCAGGATTTACTGTAGTATTCCAGTGAATGGAAATCATTTCAAGACTACTCTGTATTTCATCAATCATATTGGTTTGAGACAAAGATTTAATTATTTTCACTGTGGCAAAAGACTTTTTAGTCTTGGCTTGCTAGCCAGAATTGTAATCAAGACTGTTAAAAAAAATATTTGATCGTATTGTAATATGGTGCAATACAGTACACATGAGTTGTTTTTTTTTTTATCTTATCTGTATGCGTCAACATTGGGAATCATCTCGATCATAATTCATATTCAGCTTTCACTTGCAACATTGACATTTTATTGTCAAATATTGAGAAGATTATCTAATTGATAGGTCTAGATTAATCTTGATTTTCCATGTAGTAAATACTGGAAGAAATGCTTGGAAATCTGATAAAAGTCTTCATTCGAAATAAACCTTTTATTCAAATTTTAATGAGGCTTTTTACTCAAGGATTAAAAACCATGACCCTGTTATACTATTCAGCATATGTAATTCGAGGGATTGCATGTGTTTGCCTTAATGTTAATTTTGGAGTTTGAATGGGTATCTTCTCCAAGTTCTGATGCAGAATTAAATATCTCACAAAAGATTTCCATTACATTTTCCTTATGTCTGTGTAAAATAATTAGGACATCTTTAGCATGAGTTACAGCCGATATCATGCCACATGATTTTTCTGGAACAACCGACAGTGGCTTTATCAGACTGCATATGAAAAGCTTGTCACAAACAAACGGGCTTATGAGAAAATCACTCGATGACTGCCAAGAAAGTTCTAGCTGTAGGAAATATATTTCATATGTTTTCCCGAAATATGTCCTAAGTTAATGCACATGCATTTAAACAGCTCAATAAAAGTTAATATGCTTTCATGCCTTCGACAAATCTTGTGTCGCAAAAATAGAAAAATCTGTTTTTTTTTTTTTTTTTTTTTTTTTTTATACATGATGAAATTGTTTTTAGAAGTAATAAATTTACTATTGGTTCATTTCATAAAACATTTGCTACTCCATTATCAGTTCCAAGAAATTTCAGATGGCAGGAATCAGCATGCTGATGGATAATGCAAGGTTTAACCATCGGCTTGTATAACGGGTGTTTTTAATTTTTAGACACATTTGACGAATTCTAGACTAAGCTTTAATAACATGGCCAAAAATATAGGCTGCTCCATCATATGCCTGTGTACGGAAACCCTACATAAGAGTATCCAACCCTAAAATTGATAATTCTTCAAAAGACAAAGAATTTTTTTTTTTAGCTAGACAACTCTGTGTGACTTTTTTTTCTATTAAAAATTCATATGCAAACTATTCAAAGCAAAGTCGTTCAATGAAAAACACGGAGACTTTCGGCTTCTCAACACCCGATCATTTTTTCTTCGTATCATTCCTTTTCAGAATTTTCTGCTACTGGATTTTTTTTAATAAAAAATCTTTAACACTTATTACGCCGTTTTCAAAGGTATATTTTTAAAATCATTAATTTTTCCAGGATTTTACATCATAGGTGACTATTAAAAGCCTTTGGCTTTTTTCTTTACAAAACGTTTTAACAGTGACTATATCTTTAGGTTTTCATTACTTGCGAGATATTAATAGGTAAAGAAAATTCAGGGATATAATATAACGCGCAAGTAAATGTTTTACATTTTATTCTTCACGTTAACGTATACGCTATGTGCGTTTTTTTAGTCAAATTGTGGTGTGGAATTGCGCGTATCAAATTTTACAGTGCATAAAGATAGTTAGATTTGCGTTTTAAGAAAAATTCATATTTTTAGGGATAGATACGAAGGACGAATATATTCGAATGAGACATATAACGGGGGATTACAGTACATGTAACTGAATACCTTTATTTTTATAACTAAAAATGTATCTAGTTTTAATGTAATTAAAGATAAATACAAGAAAAACATAAATTTTCATTATCATTAGCAATAACTTTTTAAATTATTTTTTAACTTTCGGGAGGGGCTTCAGCCCCCTTAGCCCCCTCCCTCGCTACGTGCCTGGTTCTGGGTTCGAACCCAATCGCGGCCATCGGCCTAACCGTTCGTAGTTTTCGTGGTTTTCTTCGAACCTTGCGGTTAGGATTAGATTCCCTTAGAAAGACCCCCCATGAAGGGCACTACCCCACTGGGCCTCTATCCCTCGAGTAGATGATCGGTCGACACAAAGTAAACCAAACCTAAATTCGTTTAAAGCACATTCATCAACGGTAGCTTATGATTAGTAATCCATAAGAAATCAAAGTTCCGTAAGAAGCAATAACTAAAGATCTTCTGAAATACACCATATTTAATGCAGAAAAGGCGAAAGTTTCTCTTCTCAGAAACGTATCGATTAATAGTTTTACATCATTAAGTGACTTCTCATTCCCATATAATGCTATTTTTTCATATAACTCGCAAAGACAGTCTTTAATATCCGTTATATCTTTTGGGATTTCAGAAGCAAAGGTAATCAAAATTGTCATCGTCATAACAGACGTTACAAAATTGAGACTAGAATGAAAAAGCTTGAACCCACTTACAATATTTGTTACTATATCCTTCATACATAAAAAGCTATTCACGAAAAATGCCGAAAACAAAAATAAAACTGATCCTGAAAAAATATTTTCAATCGATTTGTTGAAGTTCAGTATAGTTCTGTAAAATTGGAGCATTTTAAAAAAATTGTGTTTTTCTTTCACTACACTAATACGTTTAATTCCTCTATGATTTTTCTTGAGATGGACGCTACTTAAGGAACAGAAGCTAGAATATATCAGAGTTATATAGAGTGGAAAATGTACTTGGTAGAAATCAATTGAACACTTCACAATTATATCAAACAATCGATGTTTCAATGAGTATTGTAGAGATGTCTTAAGGAAGAAGAAAACCATAAAGGGACGAACCAAGAAAAAGACAACATTTAACATTTGGAGAATATTAAGAAAATTAACTTTATTAGATTTAGTTGTTAGCTTCAGTTTTTCAATAAAACAGAACAAAGATTGAATGTTTCTTTTTTTATGTATTAAAATGCAATATATAAGTAGAGAAGAAATAATTGAAATAATAAAACTTATGAGGAACTTATCTTTATCAGTCATTACATTTTTTTGTTTTCGAAAATGTAAAATGCATCTAAAATACTCGATATCAGTAGCCATAGTGGAAATGTAAAACGAAAACAGTATTTAATATTAAAACTGTGGTTTATTTTTGTGGTAGATTTATACAGACCAATTAATTCCAGTGTCATATATGCAAAAAATATTCTTGGTAACATATTTCTTGGGTATATGCTAAAGCATACTATAACACACGTGGCTAAATTTAAATTTGCAAGTTACGTTTTGTACATGAGAATCATTTTATATTTTTTACATCTTCTTAGAATAATATCACATATAATTTATTATCTTTCGTTTTTATATAATAACAGTCATTCTAAGTAACAAAAAAAAAAAAAAAAAAAAAAAAAAAAAAGTTATACTCTGCTTTATTTTTTTTTCAGTTATGGAGATTGACTGTCTCAATTTAATTAATAACAAAACGTAACGTGTCATTTTTCGCTTTTAAATTTTGGTAATGGATATTAAAAACCAATATTTATTTAAGTGTGACAGCATTAAAATAATTTATCACTTAAAGATTTAAAAGCGATTATTTCAAGCATTCTATCTGAAATCAATGTTTGACAGACATGTTTTGAAAATTGAATTTAAAATAAAAATATTTAATAAATTTTTTATAGATTTCCTATCTCCTTTCATAACAAGAAAAGAAAAAATAAAATATTTTGCGATCGATTTTTTTCCTTGTACATATATAATACACTATATTGCCATTGATTATTGGACACTTGCGATTTTAGACATTTTACTAAATATCTAGAAAAATACATGAGGAATCATCTCGAAACTCTTAGTGTATAAATATAATAGTATACGCCATACATCGCCGTGAAGATTTTTTATCGTAACTCCATAGGGGACCGTCAACAAATTAAAAAAGAATGAATATCTTTTGAATAACCCGGTCAAAACTAATGTAGCAAAAGCGCTCAAACTCTAGATTATGATTGAATGCCTTATTGTAATATGCCTTGTTCATTTTTATGCAAATAGTATGCATACTCGCAGAGTAATTAAGGTTTTTATAAAAATGGTCCCAAATTTTTCCAAGTTTTTTCCTTATAATTTTCAGAGTTCTTAATATAGAATAATATTTTTTTCAGAAAATATGACAAACACATTGAACACAGTACCTTGTAATCAGAATTAAAAAATAATGAAAATTTTGAACAAAATGAGTAGGTTTACTAAATAATTTTTTACTGCGCATGCGTCAACGATATCAAAATTTCATTTGCATATTATGTTAGTTAAATGTATAGAGCAACTTTTGTGAAAGTCACAAAATCATAACTTGAAAATTCTGAAAATAATCGTCAATTGAATTAGTTGAAAATCCGTTATTCTCAAAATGAAGCAAAAACAAGAGGGGTTGTATCCATATATTCATTGATTAGTGTCAATATAGAATACACAATACGGGATGTACTACTACATTTGGATAAAATCCCTCATTTTTTTACTTCATTTTGGAAACAACGGATTTTGTCCTTTTTCTATAGACGATTACTTTCAGAATTTTCAAGCTATGATTTTGAGTCTTTTACAAAAGTTGCTCTATACAATTAGCTAACATAATATGCAAATGAAATTTTAATATCTTTGACGCATGCGCAGTAAAAAATTATTTAGTAAACCTACTCATTTTTCATACAATTTTTATTATTTTTTAATTCTGATTACAGGGTACTGTCTGCAATGATGCTTGTCCTATTTTCTGAAAAAAATATTATTTTATATTAAGAACTCTGAAAATTATAAGGAAAAAACTTGGAAAAATTTGGGACCATTTTTATAAAAACCTTAATTACTCTGCGAGTATGCATGCTATTTGCATAACAATGAACACAGTGTATTACAATAAGGCATTCAATCATAATCTAGAGTTTGAGCGCTTTTGCTACATTAGTTTTGACAGGGTTATTCAAAAGATATTCATTCTTTTTTAATTTGTTGACGGTCCCCTATGGAGTTTCGGTAAAAAATCTTCACGGCGATGTATGTCGTATACAATTATATTTATACACTAAGAGTTTCGAGATGATTCCTCATGTATTTTTCTAGATATTTAGTAAAATGTCTAAAATCGCAAGTGTCCAATAAACAATGGCAATATAGTGTATATATTACATATATACGGGAGACTGGGGAAAGTTGCCTCACCTTTTGCAAAACATATTTTTTTAAATATTGAATCTAGAATAAAGTTTCATATCTCACTTTATTCTTTATATAATTAGTTATCAAAAGAAAATTGCTATTTGAGTGTATTATATAAGAAACTAAAAAAGGACTGATTTTAATCCAGAGAAAACAATGGGTGAAAACTTCCAAAGTATCGGAGGACTGACACACTATATGAGAGGCTTGACCCCTTTTGTTTTATATTGAAATGTTTAATAAAAGAAATGTAATAAGTTTTAAAAACAGCAAAATTAATTTTTGCTACATGCTTTAATTATTATAATAAAATATTTCTGAATATACCATCATAAAGAAACCTATTTAGACGGAATCGCAAATCATAGGAGAAACATTTTTGCGTTTAGAACAGAAGTATTTCATTGCAGGTATAATTGTACAGGCAGGAAAAACAAACTTTTAATATTTAACCCCTTGAGCTCTTATGGTAGAATTTTATACCACATAATTTAAATACCGGAATGTACTTTTTGGATTTTGGCTGCAGATATTTTTTTAAAAAGCACTTTCAGTTTCGAAACCGGTTTTGAAAGTGAAACTACCTTTGTAAAAAATATCTGCAACGAAATCGAAAAAGTAAAAAAGGTGCGCTGTTGGCATGCACCTCAGCTATCCAATGCAAAAAAAAAAATTATTCAAAAATGTCAAAATGCGAAAGAGTATTAGAAAAATGCTTCCTCATAGGAATAGCATTAGCTCTCGAGCGTTTCCTCGAGCGAGGACAGGGGCCTTAAGACAATATTCTGTTTCCATAGAGTTTCATGTTTCAATATGTGCAGAATTAAAAATCTTTGTCCTTTTTTTTTTTTTTTTTTTTTTTTTTTCTTTTTTTGGTTTTATTTTTGTGACTTTCGACCCGAATTTCTATGATATATTTATCTAAATAAAACTTACAAAATCTCAAATTTTAGGTGGAAAACTCCCCACAATTGATTCTTCCATACCTATTTCGAGTATCTGTATAAAACAAAGACAAGCATTCCAGTAGCTTTATTTGACACCTATTAGTAAAATTCAGAAATCTTTTTAAATTAGAAAGTTGAGTCAAGCTCTCTCCTTCTCTCTATGATCAACCCTTCTTAGTTTCCCTGTATATATGTGTGTGTGTTGGAGCCGAAGGAAGAAGCCGGCTAGTTCGTGAATTCACCAAGGTTTTTCTAAATTCATTGGGCAATTCGGGAATTGACAGGGCAGACCTCGAAACGGCAAGAGGATATTGGCCTGTTTGCAAAAGGATTAGGAGCGTGTGGCTAAATTCGAAATAAAACGTTATGAGCTGGAATATTTGAGAAGAAAAAATATTTGAAAGATTATGAAAAGAAATATTTTTAAAGCGATTTAACTGAAGTTGCTGCCACCAAATAAGTTTTATGGTAGCGTTAATTTTAATTAGTTAACTTCTAGATTGGTTAAAATAATTGATGACGTGAGTTTCAAAATTCTCTTTATCGAAAAAATCAAATTTTAGGAAATTGCGAAAAACCTTTAAATGCGTCCATTGGTTTTCATTATAAATTTAGATATTGTAGTGTTACATTAGTGCAGATTGGTACAGACTGATAGCGAAAACAAGAGCGATAAGGCGAGTTTTGAAATTAACAACCTCAATTGTATTTTTACACATGTTACATTTTGTAAGAAAATGAAGCTGTTTCTTTTCATGACTTTATTTTAAAAATGTACTTCATTTTGATAGCTTTTATTTTACTTTTGACTTTCTTATGTATGTTTACCTGGTTCAGAATTTGTATTCAAATTTTAACTCACTTCCAAATATCTGATCGAGATCCAATTCGAAAACTTATTTATATCCAATGACAATGTAATATTAACACGATTTTAGGTGAGTACCATTTATTTATTTTATAGGAGTACACAAAATTCTATTAGGTTAAGTGATCTAATAGAACTTTAAATACGTATCATTTTGAAACGAATTGTGGCTGTTGCTTTTCATAATTTAATTTAACAAATTTCTATTATTTTTTAAATTATATTTTTAGTACAAGTTGTATATTTTGCTTTAATATGTAAACATCAACATAAATTTAAAAATAATATTGTAAAAATTATTTTACTCTCAATGTTAATGTTAAATGTTACATCTGGCGTTTATTTTTATTTCCAGTAAATTTGTGACAGACCTCTATTTTGCAGCAAAAAAGATGCTTCAACTTTAAACAGCTAATACTCGGTCAAAAAGATGCTTCAACTTTAAACAGCTAATACTCGGTCAGTTTTAATCGCAGAGAAATGAGACTGGTTTTTTTTTTTTTTTTTTTTTTTTTTTTTTTTTTTTTTTTTTTTAAATCTAATATGTTAGAGTAGTGGTAAAAATTTACTAAATATCACTTACAGGACCGGGGATAGAAATTTAATTTTCGTAATTTTTTACTAAATTTTTTAACCTAAATTGCTTAAAAAACAATTCTTTACCTTTTTAAAAGCATTTTTGCAATTAGAACTATATGTCTATAACTAACGGTTTAGAAATTAGCCATTGGCCACCGTTGAGAGTGGACACCCTGTATATATGTATTCCTACATAGCCTTCTACACAAATTATACATTATATTTAATTATATGCATATGTTTTTAATTAAAAAATATTCTAGCTAGTTTTTTTTTAGACAAGCAATAGTTTATTTTAACCTTTATTATTTGTTAACGTTTAACAGAAATGCAATAATATAGCGGAGAAGGAAGCACATATGAACAGTTCATATGTATATATGGTTCTTTCTCATAATTAAGTTAATTTTTATGTGCAAAAACTATTGAACTTAGCCAACAGATTTTTTTTCTTGTACATGGTATTTTTTTAAAAAATCCTTTATATGACACTTCTTACATTTCTTAATAGTTTTATAAATTCGAAATGTTGTCCATATTTACTGCACTGATGTGTAGGGCTGTTATGGACGCAGGCAAAAGTATCTTTTGACATACTTTTAATTCTGTTATTAATTTATTATCATAATCATTAACTATATTATTTATTAAATTCATCATAAAAAATATATGCAATACACATATTTCATTAGTTTCTGTGTGATTTGTTTCAGAAAAACATTAAAAATTTAAAATAATATTTCCAATATTTTTTTCTGGTAAATGAAATGCAAATAAATTTTTTATCAGTAGATTTTGGTAACAGATACATGCCAAAGTTTATCGTGCGTTATGATGTGTACATGGAAAATTATTAACAATTTCAAAGTATAAATGTTAATCGAATCAAAGGTTAAAAATTTAAATTGAAAATACAAAAAAGTTTTAAGTTCGTTCTTATTTTGTTTTTTATATTAAACTAAACAACATGGAAAATGCACGTTGAACGTAGCAAATGAGATGCGTTCGTATTATAACAAAAATATAAAAATGTTTAAATCTTGGTGTAATTATATGCAGTACTTCAGATACTCCAAAAGTATCCGAAATCTTTTAAGCATCCCAATAATTACTATCTTCTTTCTATTATACAGGAATTAACCTTGAGTAAATCTCAGCAACGTATACCAATTTCATAAAATATGAAATAGTTTAGTATAATTAAAACGCAGTCCAAATAATGTTTTCTCCAAAACCATTATGAAATGGAATACTTTTGTGTAACCCTGTAAATTATTAGAAAATATTCTTTGCACCGTAGATTGAACAGAATGTATATTATAGTATATACGTGATAGATGCATTTCAATTGTATTATGATCGAAAGAGTGTAACATCATTAAAATGGACTTGAAACTATTTTTTCCATTGGATGTAATGTAACGAAATAATTTTGACTGTCCCTGTAATTGAACTATGCTTCCGATTTTTAATAAAATTTGAAATGACTCGAAAATATTAAGCAACAATTATATATTTTAAATTTAAAACAATTTGGTTTGGTAGTTTTTGCGTTGTTATACGCGGGCGGACAAAGGGACAGACAAACGGTCGATAAACGGACGGACGGACGGAATGAACGACGACTATAGGTACTACGTATAGGTGCTGCTACTACGAAAATTGAAAACAGCACCAAAATAGAGAAAATTAAGCTAAAATCTGATTTTTATGTTTGTAGGGTTGAATGAGATAATTTTTTTTAATATGAATTTTATTTAAATTTTATTGCATTAATGTTGGTTTTTTTATCGTATACTTACTGATTAAAAGACTGCTTTAAAAGTGAAATAGTTTTCAATAGAAATAGAATGATCTGTTTAATTTTTTTAATGCACATAGCAACAGATTTCCTTATAGATGTTTTTTAGTCAACAATATTTATACACGCATAATGATTTTAATTCTTCTTAGAAAGTATACTATAAATTATTACCTTCATATAAAAAGTTTTTATTTTTTAGGTCACTAGAGTGAGCAAAATAGAAACTTCACGAAAATTAAACAAATATTTGATCAACAAAAGTGCGTTAGTATCCATTATTATATTAAATTTTATGACGCTATACATCGATTATAGCATAACAAAAGATTTTTAAGCCTTCAAATTAATAATAATAGAATATAAAAAAACGATTAAAAGTTAACTACATCGATTTATTTATCAAAATTTTCTGCTAGATTTTCAAATAATTCTAATACCAAGATACTGAAATAAATACTTGATCTATTAATGCCAAAAGAGTATACATTCTACAGTCATTAAAAAAGTCAAAGTTTCAAGTTTAAGATTTCATTTTTAGTTCAGCAGCATTGACTCTGAAACTTGATAATGATATTCGTAAGAAATAAATATTGAGCTATAAAAAAATCAGAGATAGTTTACACCGACAGCCATTGAAAAAGTCAAAGTTTTAAATTTAAGACTTTAGTTTTACTTCAGCATCATTGACTCTGAAACTTAGTAATGAAAATCGAAATAAATAAATATTGAGCTACAGAAATAAATACTCGATCTATTAATGCCAAGAAAGTCTACACCTACATTCATAAAAAAAAGTTAAAGTTTTAAATTTAAGACTTCAGTTTTACTCCAGCATCATTGGCTGTAAAACTCAGTTATAAATTCGAAAGAAATACTTAAAATAGCTAAAAATTGATTTATATCTTCAAAAACTAAAAAAAAAAAAAAAAGAGATTCAATAATTTCTGTAGGCTAAAAATGGAATTTTCAAGAACTTTCACAGTTCTAAGTATTAGAGAAAGGGTATATAATTACAAAAATCCTCACAATATGTGTCATACATTCAGAAATATAATAGCAAGTATGTCTCTTTCGTGGAAGTCACTTGAAATTTTATCAATTTGTAGTGATAATTCAAACGGAGCTGTGGCTTCACATTCATGCTTATCGGTAGTATTTCCGTTATGGTTATTGGTCTCTTGCTCTTTGATCTTGTTTTTTGCCATATATTTCAGAGAAAAAACTGGTATGGACAACAAAACTCTTTTCAGCATAATTATTTCAATTGTTTCATCTAATGCTACTTATTGTACATTATTGTTTAAGAAACGTGAATTTATACACCTAAGAAATACATTTCGCATTTCCAGACTTAAGACGACTTCAAAGAAGCTTTTTCTTATCAATGTTCTCCAGATCTTAAATTTATTTTTTTATTTCTTATTTATATCACATTTTGTTATTGAATATATTATACTTTTATTAACAGGAGAGAATTCATTAGATAATTTCAATCCCTTGTCTTGCATAGCAACAATTTCTTTTAGCTTTTATCAATTTGTTTTTCCTTTTCACATGACATTTATATTTTGTAGTTTTTATTGCTCTTGTTCTGCTAATTTTGAAACTGTAAAATATCAGATAAAAAAGATAAGAGTTTTCGATGAAATAAATGTCATTTCTAGTGTTCTTCAGTCGTATAGATCTGTCTTAAATATCAGTACAAGAACTGAAAAAGTATTTTCAACATCAGCTTTCTTTCTTTCTATTGTTCTTTATATTAATATGTTTTTACATATGAACGTATTCTTAACTGGATCATTTGATACACAAAGGCTTGAAAACTACTTTAGTTTTGTAGAAATTTTTATTAGCTTTTCTGCACTTATTGGATTTGCTTCTGAAACTCCAAAAATTTTAAACGAAATTAAAACAGATTTGTCTAAAATAAGTGAAAACAATGCCCTATATGGAAGAGGATTATCGTACAAAATGAATAAAAGGTTGGTCAATGCATTTATAAGTCGGGAAACTTTCGTATTTTCCGCTTGGAATATGGTATACTTTACAAGATCTGTAATCATTGCATCATACGGTACACTTATTTCATATGGAATACTTCTGATTCAGTATAAGTAAGTGAAGCGTTTTACACCTGCATCTTCATTTGGTAAAAACTATCTTGATTTTATACTCATTTATTACGAAAGCCACAAAACTCTGAAAATTTTATACTATTTCTTTTAGATTATATCATTATACCTATGTGTTACACTCTTGGGAAAAAAAAATACATACTGCTAACAGTGCAGTAAAACATACTATAAAAAAGAGACTCATACCAATCTATTATTAAAAACGTCTACTAATAATCAACAACTATATTTAAATAATGCTTATGGAGTCATCTACAAATCAAGATTGTCCCGAACTTTAAAACATTCAATGCCAATAAAAAATTTTGACATCGTATTCGGATTATTTTGTAAATTTTACTATGTGAAACTAAATTAAAAGTCATTCGATCAATAATTTTAGTGATTATGCTGGTTTAAAGCTTGCAAGTGTTAAATATTTAATTCATTTTTTGTGGCTACAAAACAGATTGGAGTGTATGCAGTTTTTAAAATATAACATAAACATTACCTGGTAAAACGAATTTTAATTTTGGATTCACATACTTGATGTCGGTTTAAAGTTTGCAACTGTTAAATGTTAAATTCATTTTTAGTGGCTGCAAAATAGATTGCAGTTTAGTCCTTGATGCCGGTTTAAAGTTTGCAACTGTTAAATGTTAAATTCATTTTTAGTGGCTGCTAAATAGATTTCAGTGTAGGTAGTTTCTGGAGCATAACGCAAACATTACTTGACAAAATGAATTATATTTTTAGATTCATATATTTGAAACTTCGAAAAAATAATATTAACTTCAAGCAATGTCCCAAGGTGGTTGTTTCCCTGGAGCATCGAAATGCTATCTCCCTTGAAGACTTGGAATCATATTCTTATTAATCATCTAGAAATGCAATTCCTTCCTGGGTCATTCCATGTCAATTCAACCAGACCTTGTAGCCCGACCCACAGGGATTTTCATGAAACTTTGTGTACACACTAATTCTATCATGAAATGATTCCCTCAGGAATTTTTCCTTCCTAAACCTCATAGTTTGTGAGATATGGGGGGGTCCAATCTTGGGGTTTTCTCAAATCGCACATTTCTGAGTCTGTATTTTGAGATCGCAGTTCCATCTTCAAAAAATTATTTCTCTGGATCTAAAACATGAATCATATTAAAAATATCACTGTAAGAATATGAAAAGATGCAGATTTTAATAAAATTATTTAAAAAAATTACTTGTAATATTTAGGATTAAAAAAAAATTAGCCAAAGCTGAGAGTTATGGTTATTTTTCCAAATTTTTGTGACTTCACCAAAAAGGCTGTACACGAAAAGGCAAATTAAATTTATAATTTCTTTTTGTTTTAAATAAAAGTTTACACTTTGGGCTTTCTATCTATGAAATAAAAATGATGTCTTTCGCATGGCTTATGCAAAAATTTTGGGTACTTTCCAATTAGCCGGATGCGTGTTTTATTTTTATATATGTAGATATGTATAGATCTATATTTATATAAATACAGATGCATTATACATGTACATATGTATGTATATATACAGTATACTGATATATATATGTATATCACTGGTGCCCGTCTAACCGAAAAGTACCAAATTTTGTCTTCTTTTGAGAATCTGCACCAATTGACAGGAAAAAAATCTGACTAAGTTTAGCTGTGGTACTTAAATAATTACTGGAATTTCTACGAGTTATTGAATTTAATGTTATTTTATACATTTTTTTTTTATTTGCAAAGTAAAGTTTAGGCTTTGTTTTTTCTGATTAAAAAAAATCTGACTGTAATATGTCTCCCCATTAAATTTAGGGACTGGTCAATACATTTCATTTCGTTATTTAATAGTGGGCATTTTTTGCTAATCTAAAGAATCTCTTACTTTTATTTTCAATAATTAAACTCAAAACAGATTTTTTTGTACAGTATAAAATAAATATTTTTTCTCCTCACATTTCCACTCTTTCTTTTGAATGCTTATATATTAATTATATGTGTTTAAAAAATGTTGAAAACCTTGTATTTCCTTTCCTTGGGAATTTTAATCAGTTTAAATATTTATATTGGCTAGTTTAAATACACAAAGGATTAACAGAACTTAAATTTCTTTCTATACACTGAAAGATTTAATTGCACCTGCCGTGTATAAACACCTTCTGATAAAGGCAGGGTAATGTTCGTTAGTGAAAGCAGATGTTTTGAAATCAATTTAATCAAATTATTGTCATTCTTTTGTTCCTTATCATAGAAGAATGATCTAACTTTTACTGTGCTACTAAAAATATATTCTGATTTTTGCATATTTTATAGTTTGTGATATGTATAAATATTTTTTCTTTGTTGTTTTAATATGGAGCCTGATATTAAACCATCTACCAGTCTTCAGGCGTGCAGTATTGGAATATTTTGACTGGTTTAGAATGCCACAAAACTAGCTGCACAAATAACAGAGAAATAGACTACATTAATAACCTCTGTGATTCAGAAAAAGAATTTTTATTACTTGGGACTATATTAGGACTATTAGAACATTTATAAAACGAAAAATAAGTGAAAACCGTTTGATTAATATATGTGAGCATCACAGAATTTGATTCTTAATGAAATATGAATTTTATCAATATAAATGTGCAGATCCATTTCAGCAGCTAAAAAGCAATTAGGACAGTTAATAGAAATTTATATACGGCCAAAAAAGTAAACCAAAGTTGAAAGTTAGGATTATTTTTCCGAAATTTTGTGACTTTATGAAAAAGGCTCTACACAAAAAGACAAATAAAATTTCCAATTTTTTTTTTTTTTTTTTTTTTTTTTTTTTTTAATATCGAATAACATTAAATTCAATAACTCATAGAAATTCCAGTAATTATTTAAGTACCACAGCTAAACTTAATTGTATTTTTTTCCCTTAATTGGTGCAGATTTTCAAAACAACGCAAAATTTGGTACTTTTCGGTTAGACGGGCACCAGTGTTATACATATATATACATCAATATACTGTATATATACATACATATGTACATGTATAATACATCTGTATTTATATAGATCTATACATATGTACATATGTAAAAATAAAACACGTATCCAGCTAATTGGAAAGTACCCAAAATTTTTGCATAAGCAATGCGAAAGACATCATTTTTATTTCATAGATAGAAAGCCCAAAGTGTAAAATTTTATTTAAAACAAAAAGAAATTGGAAATTTAATTTGCCTTTTTGTGTACAGCCTTTTTCGTGAAGTCACAAAAATTTGGAAAAATAATCATAACTCAACTTTGGCTGACTTTTTTTTATCCTAAATATTACAAGTAAATTTTTTAAATATTTTTTATTAAAATCTGTATTTTTTTATATTCTTACAGTGATATTTTAAAGATGATTCATGTTTTACATCCAGAGGAACATTTTTTTGAAGATGAAACTGCAATCTCAAAATACAGACTCAGAAATGTGCGATTTGTGAAAAACCCAAGAATTGGACCCCGCATATCTCACAAACTATAAGATCAGGAAAGGAAAAATTTCTGATGGAATCATTTCATGATAGAATTAGGGTGCTCACAAAGTTTCATCCAAATCCCGGTGGGTCGTGTTACAAATGGGGGAAAAATTGGTTGAATTGACATGGAAAGACCCTCGACCTCCGTCTCCATATTTGCAAAAAATCCTCTCGGAGTAAAAATTAAAAATTCAACGCTCTGCCTAAAAATAGCTTTCTGAAAATATAGTGAGAGGTTATCTGCATTAATTTAAATTATGTAAGGTAGAACCCGCCGAATTTTGTCGAAAGAAAATGTTTAAAAAGGATCTGTTTCATTGATTTATAATAAACCAACAAAATTAGTTACAATAAAAAAAATGCACCATATTTTGGTAAGTCTAACTCTTAAACAAATGATTTATAACCTAAACTTTACAAAATACTACTTCTATAAAACTTAGCTGTAGAAATTGTTAAAATTAAACGTTAATCGTACATGTAAGCAGTATAAAAATACTAAAGATCTGTTGTTATAATAAAGTTATCAATAGTAACTCTTATGCTAGTATTCCAAAATGAAAAAAGCAAAATAAAATTTTCACTTTGACTCAATCATAGAATTTTTTCCCCTTGAAATCTAAACCTGATATCATTTTCACCATACCAAAATTTACTCATGCACCTTTCATATCTGTATTCACCTTTTTTTAAAAAATTGGTTTATTAATTTGATCATTTTGAAATCTTTTTAATACAAAACTTGAAGTCTCGATGTTATTAGCTGAAACAGATACTAAACTATTTCTATTAATTAAGTGTAAATGAAATTTTCTAAATGAAACCAAAATTCACCGAGTTTTATGACAACAATATTACTGCCCGTAAGACATGGTGACGTCACGGCGACGTCGTTGTGAAGTCACACTGTGACTTTGTGACCGTCGATGTAATGTCGCGTGACTTCGATGTGAAGTCACAGTGACTAAAATGTGAAGTCGTTATGGCCGTTATAGAGCTCTTTTGTGACATCACATTGTGACCATTTTGTAAAGTCACGGTGTGACAAATTTGTGAAAAAATGTGTCTGTGACTACTTTGGCATTAACATTGTGACAAAATTGTGAGTAGTATAGTAATGAGAGTTCCACATCACCCGGCGTTCGGCGTTGACCTCTAAGAGGGGTTGAAGGTCATCCGGCAATCGTCGTCTAAGAGGGGGGTGGGGTGAAGGTCATCGTGCGTCACGCAAGGTTAAGATGACGTCATCTTATAGGATGAGTGTGTTTTAGATAAGAATTTTTTTTTTTTTTAATTTTAAGCGGGAAATTTAGGGAGTTAGAATTTTTTTGTTGTGTTATAGTACGAGGGTGTTATTTTAATTTGAATGCGGGGACTTTAAAATTTTCAGTTTGGTATAATTTAAGAGTTTATTTTTTTTATTTTAAGCGGGAATTTTGGGGAGATTGATTTTTTTTTTTTTTTTTTTTTTTTTTTTTCACCGTGTTTTAAATAAGGGGTTAAGCGGATATTTTGAGGACACAGAATATTTTTTTCTGTACTATTGTACGAGTGGTTTTTAATTTTAATGTGGCAACTTAAAAATTTTAAGTTTGGTGTAATTTAAGAGTTTATTTTTAGATTTTAAGCAGAAATTTTGGGGAGTTTTTTTTTTTTTTTTTTTTTCCACTGTACTCTTACATGATGAGTTAAGCGGATATTTTGAGGAAATTATTATTTTAGACTAATCACATAAGAAGAATATATTTTTTTTTCGGGGGTTGCTATTTTAATAAAGAACTAATTAAGAAGGGTTCATTCATGGTGAATTAATGAATTTTTTTTTTTAGGAGTAATTTTGTTAAGATTGAATTATTTTTTCATTTTTTGGAGTTTTAAGCGGATATTAATGTTTAATAGGGGGACTTTAATTTTTTTTGCAATGAAATTGACGTGTGCTCGTCGATCTAACCGTTCGGAGTTTATAGTTTTCTTCAAATCATGTGTGAATATTGGTTTAGAATTTCTTAGAATGACTTCCACCACTTTTATATCTATCCAATATCATAAATAACACATGCTGGTAATGGGAATTTGGGAATAACAATTTTGAATAGTTATTTAATGAAGGAATTTTAAAATTATTTCGAGTACTATTTTTAGTCAACTATGTTATACACTTGATATTTTAGAATAGTTAAAAAATAACTTTAAAATTTGAATGAAAAAATATGTTTCAAAATGGGATTTTACGTGCTAGCATTGAATCGCACTCGTCGCCATAACTGTTCGGAATATGTGGTTTCCTTCGAACCTTGGTGAAAATTTAATTGAATTGATTATTATTATTATTTTGTGTGTGTTGTATGTATGTGTGTATATATGTTTGCGTGATGTATGCATGTATGTGTGTGTATGTATGTATGTGTGTGTATGTATGTTTGTGTGTTGTATGCATGCATGTGTGTGTATGAATGTACGTATGTATGTATGTTTTGTATGTATGTGTGTGTTGTATATATATATATGTATGTATGTGTGTGTATGTATGTATGTGTGTGTTGTATGTATGTGTATGCTGTATGTATGTGTATGTAATTTTTTTTCCGAAAGGTGTGATCTTTAGCTGAAAGTGACCTAGGGTCAAAACTTTTACCCAGGAATCGCCACGGGGAGGCAGATCACATGATTCCCATAATGCACACATTCACATACATTATTTCGAGTGTTATTTTTAGTGAACCATAGTATGCAATTGAAATTTTAGAATAATTAAAAAATAACTTTAAAATTTAAATGAAAGAATGTTTCAAAATGGAATTTGACGTACTAACATTTAATCGCGCTCGTCGGTTTTTACTGTTTAGAGTCTGTCATTTTCCTTTCACCTTGGAAAACCTTGCGTCAATAAGGATATTTCAGAAAGACCCCCACTTTGGGTACTCTTTTAAAATAATATTTGTAATGAGATATGTCGTCGGCCTAACTGTTTGGAGTATCAACATAATATCATCAAATTAATACAAAATATTTCAAATAGTTAGAAAATGAATGCTTAAAACCGCCAAATAAGAACAAAATACTTAAAACAATGAGAAAATAAATGTTTAAAATCAACAATTTAACATTTAAAGGTTTTATCTTCAGATCAAAATAATTTGTGAAAAATGCTTTTAAATATTTTTAAAACTGTAATGAAAATAATATTTTTCATACTTTAACATGAAAAAAAGTGTTAAATCCAAATCGATGAAGAGTTTAATAATTATTTTCTCAAAGAGAGGATACTAAATTCGTTGCAATATATGTGTGTGTAAACATAGATGAATCATTCTTATCTGCTTATCTGATAGCGTTTTCCGAAAAGGGTTAAATCTCTGAATCTTATCTGATAGGAACTGGGGTTGATGTGTTATCTTAATTAATCTTAATGAGTACTATATCTAATTAAAATTATTTGACTTGAAATAAAATAACGTCTTTTGAGCAATATCTTTTGAAAATTTAAGATATAATTATTTAAATCAAATTAGAGGCTTTTTTTTTTCTCATCGATTTATTTTAAATAAAACTAAAATATTTATATTTTTCTGTACTTTGTTAGCAAAATAAAGAGTGTATCACATTCATTTCGGCTTTAACTGTTTGAAAATTTAAACTAACCTTTGATTAAAATGATTTCATAAGGTTGAGTATGTGATCTTTTAAATGAAATCTGGTTAAAAACGGAACACGCATTTATATAAAACTTTAAATACTTACGCTTTTGTGTATAATATAATGTATGTATTAAATATTAAATGAAAAATGTGAATTAACAATAAATGAAAGACATTAACATTAATAAAATATTATTAAACATTGCATTGATTAAAAACTTAATGAAAAATATTAATTTGGGAATACGCATTCGTATAAAACTTTAAACATTTATATTTTTTTGTGTATAATATTATGTATTTATTAAATATTAAATAAAAAAAAATATGAATTAACAATAAATGAAAAATATCAATTAACATTAATAAAATATTAATTAAACATTCTATTGATTAAAAACTTAATGAAAAAAATTAATATGGGAATACGCATCCTTATAAAACTTTAAACATTTATGCTTTTGGGTATAATATTATGGATGTATTATATATTAAATGAAAAATATGAATTAACAATAAATGAAAAATATTAATTAACATCAATAAAATATTAATTAAACATTGTGTTGATTAAAATATAGATTAAAAACTTAATGAAAAATATTAATTTCTCATGTAATTAAAATAACACTTTATAAATTAATGAATTAATAATAAATGAAAAATGTTCATTCGAAACAACTTGAGAAATACCAATTTGTAATGAAATTAGAAAATAGCAATTAATTAAATATTAATTAAAAATTAAATGAAAACTATTAATGAGAGACACATTGAAAAATATTCTTACCTTAAAAGTGACTGTTATATGCTTATTCCAACTGCTATCCACCGTCAACCTGCATCGTTGCTCGCCTGGTGGGTATTGTATGATAACCAGATATTTTTATCTTTGACGGTTTTCCCAAAAGTTGACTCACTAGATAAGTAAAAATGACAGGTTCAAATCTGAAATTAAGAGTTTATTCATATCGAATATAATTAATATAACATGCAATTAAAAAGAGACTTAATTTATTTAATACGTCATAATTAAGAATTTAATCAAATCCTGAATATATTTTTTTTAAATCTTATTAATAGAATAGAATAGAAATTCTTTTCATCATTTTCAAGAAACACACATGTTATTGAATACTTAAGAGAATATTTTTCGTAATGAATGTGTAATTAACAATTTTTAAATGATTTTTTCTAATTAATTAGTGTTTAATTAAAATTTTCATAATTAAAATAAATATATCAAATAAAAAAAGGAATTCTTTTCAAAATTTTCAAGAAACACAAGTTATTATTAAGTAATATTTTGAATAACTACAAACTTTAATCATGATGAGTCATCACTGTGAATGATCTTTTCTTCTCATATGTTATAAAAACAAGTTTAAGTACCCAAATTTATTGATATATTTCATTGTGTGTTGGATCCTTCTTTACTAATCTCGTTAAAATTATTCATTTACCAATGATTTAAACTTCACATTTTAAAGTTATTTATATAATATACTAACATTTGACTATTAAATATCAAATAATGGATATGCACTTTTTACACTCGCATCTTACAATGTAATTAGTAACCAAATGTAATGATTTTTAACCATGTCTTCTTAAAATTTTTTCAATGAAAGACTATCACAGTTGAATATTTAGCTTTCTCTCCATAACTTTATCGAGAAATATGTAATGTATACCACACGATTTCATTAAATGAATCACAATACAATTCAAACTTCTCATTTTCAATGTTTTATATATACTAGTGTTTATCAAATAGGTGTTTATTCTGAACAATCATTACTTAGTATATTGATGAAAAGTTTGTGTTGAAGGGTTTTTAACTCAAATGGTGTGAGAGAAGGATACATTAGGACAGAAGTTATTAAATATAGAGTCTTTAAAGTTTATACCCGTGCAAGAATTGGCATTTCAAGAAACAAAGTTGTGTCATATTTGAAAGCGTTCTTTATATTCGAAACACACACGTGATCACGATCACATCACTGAAGAGTATAGAGAAGCTGTTTATGTTGTATATAATTTGAATTTTCATTAACACAATATTATAACCGAAGTTTTTCGACAGTTTGAAAAGTTATGATGCACAACGTCTGCACACGTTAACACAGAATAAGATTAGCTTATACCCTTTCGATGATAAGCGTTATTTGCAGGAAAGATGTATTAACATAACATTTTCTTGGTAATTTTACTCGCAGGTTTCGATACCACAAACATCTGATGATACTTCTCATTTTTAACACGCGACGCTAACCATTGGGTCATTAAAGTCCGTAATTTAGTAACTAAAAAGTAAGAAAGATCATCGAAAGTGATTACTTCACACATGCAAAAATAATTTTTATTGTGACTGAACATATAAAAATCACGAAGAAAAGAAAAAAAATCACATATGTTTTGGATTACTTTAAGCTTTTATGAGTCACCTCATCAGTTAAATAGACATATTCACTTCTTATGAATCACTACTTAAGCTTAAATTTTTCAAACACTTGCTTATATGAAATGTATTATATTTTAGTTTATCAGAGATAGTGTGATTACTTGTTAATAATTTTAATGTTATTAAAAATATTTAAAAAAAATCAAATGTTAATATTTAATTAAAAAAAAAATACAAGTCACTATTAAAGGTTTGAACAAATTCATAAAAATAATTTTACAAAACTTTTCAAATTATTTAAAAATGTTTCACTAATATTTAGTAATCATCAAATTTTAATGTCGATAATCATTTATGTGACTAAGGTTTTCTGTTTTAACTGTTAAGTTATCAGATTCCCCCTTCAAGTACATCTCATTGATATGTTTTAATCAACCAACCAACCATTCAACTGTGTTCACAATCAACTATTATGTGAGTTAGGTTTTCAGTTTTAATTGTTAAGTTATTACATCTCCCCCCTTCCCCTTCATTTACATCTCATTGATAAGTTTTCAACAACCAACCACCCAACTTTTTTTTCGTAATCAACTATTTATTTACCCTAACAACCAACTATTTATTTATCCTAACAACCAAAAAGCTTTTATCGTCACATGAACAAAATTTTTTAGATGAAAGACTTGTCATTTTTAATCGAAAAAACAATGACTTGTGTAATAAATTTTTTTTCCTTACTTAAATGAAACCTTCGCATGTGTATGATAAAACTTGGAAAATTTCATTTACTGCACAAATTTAAAGTTAACAGGCAAGGTCTTCACACATCTTTTAGTATTTTACTAACACTTTACCAAATATCTTTAGAAAACAACAGAATTTTAAATAATTATTTTAATAAAAATTCTCTTTTGTAAGTGACATTACTAAACTTACTTGAAAAATTAACTTGGCAAAGCAGGTTTTCACTGTTTCAACTTAGTAATATTCATAAGTTTTATATCAAAATCAACTTGTTTGGTTATGTCCCAGCATGGTTTTATAAAATGTATCGAAAAAGACCTTTAATATTAATGTCTAAAAATATGCAGTTAGTCTTTTAAAGATAAATATTTTCACTTCTTTTATTTAAAAACATTTTTAAATAAAATTATTACAGTTGCCAATTTTTGTCAGTGTTATGAAATATGCATGCAAAACTTTTAATTATAACTTTCACATTTTAGTATTTCAAATTATTGTTTTCAAGGTATACTTAAATTTGAAAAAATAAAAAAATATATATTTAATTTTCATGCATAATTAAATTAAAATAGTTTAATAATAAAGACACATTTAACATTCTGTACTCACCTAATCCATCACCATCGCCAAAGCACGTCCAACACACTCCAGGGTTTAGGAAGAAATGAAAAAAATTCAAAGTCCTTATCAGAAAATGTTATCAGATAATCTTATCTTAAGATATGTGACGTCACAGAACATGTGTCAACTGATCACGTGATGTATACCACGTGACTAGCGCTTTGTATTCTAGATTGGTTCTTATAAAAATTCATTTATGAAGTAATTTAATCATTCTTATTATTATTAATTAACTAATTAAATTAATCTAATTAATTAATTTAATTATTCATTCTTATTATTATTAATTAACTAATTAAATTAGGTAATTAATTAATAATAAGAATGATTAATTAATTAAATTAATTAATAAGATTAATTTAATTAGTTAATCATTCTTATTATTAATTAATTACTTAAATTAATTAATAAGATTAATTTAATTAGTTAATTAATAATAAGAAGAATGGAGAGAAAGCTAAATATTCAACTGTGATAGTCTTTCATTGAAAAAATTTTAAGAAGACATGGTTAAAAATCATTACATTTGGTTACTAATTACATTGTAAGATGCGAGTGTAAAAAGTGCATATCCATTATTTGATATTTAATAGTCAAATGTTAGTATATTATATAAATAACTTTAAAATGTGAAGTTTAAATCATTGGTAAATGAATAATTTTAACGAGATTAGTAAAGAAGGATCCAACACACAATGAAATATATCAATAAATTTGGGTACTTAAACTTGTTTTTATAACATATGAGAAGAAAAGATCATTCACAGTGATGACTCATCATGATTGAAGTTTGTAGTTATTCAAAATATTACTTAATAATAACTTGTGTTTCTTGAAAATTTTGAAAAGAATTCCTTTTTTTATTTGATATATTTATTTTAATTATGAAAATTTTAATTAAACACTAATTAATTAGAAAAAATCATTTAAAAATTGTTAATTACACATTCATTACGAAAAATATTCTATTAAGTATTCAATAACATGTGTGTTTCTTGAAAATGATGAAAAGAATTTCTATTCTATTCTATTAATAAGATTTAAAAAATATATATTCAGGATTTGATTAAATTCTTAATTATGACGTATTAAATAAATTAAGTCTCTTTTTAATTGCATGTTATATTAATTATATTCGATATGAATAAACTCTTAATTTCAGATTTGAACCTGTCATTTTTACTTATCTAGTGAGTCAACTTTTGGGAAAACCGTCAAAGATAAAAATATCTGGTTATCATACAATACCCACCAGGCGAGCAACGATGCAGGTTGACGGTGGATAGCAGTTGGAATAAGCATATAACAGTCACTTTTAAGGTAAGAATATTTTTCAATGTGTCTCTCATTAATAGTTTTCATTTAATTTTTAATTAATATTTAATTAATTGCTATTTTCTAATTTCATTACAAATTGGTATTTCTCAAGTTGTTTCGAATGAACATTTTTCATTTATTATTAATTCATTAATTTATAAAGTGTTATTTTAATTACATGAGAAATTAATATTTTTCATTAAGTTTTTAATCTATATTTTAATCAACACAATGTTTAATTAATATTTTATTGATGTTAATTAATATTTTTCATTTATTGTTAATTCATATTTTTCATTTAATATATAATACATCCATAATATTATACCCAAAAGCATAAATGTTTAAAGTTTTATAAGGATGCGTATTCCCATATTAATTTTTTTCATTAAGTTTTTAATCAATAGAATGTTTAATTAATATTTTATTAATGTTAATTGATATTTTTCATTTATTGTTAATTCATATTTTTTTTATTTAATATTTAATAAATACATAATATTATACACAAAAAAATATAAATGTTTAAAGTTTTATACGAATGCGTATTCCCAAATTAATATTTTTCATTAAGTTTTTAATCAATGCAATGTTTAATAATATTTTATTAATGTTAATGTCTTTCATTTATTGTTAATTCATATTTTTCATTTAATATTTAATACATACATTATATTATACACAAAAGCATAAGTATTTAAAGTTTTATATAAATGCGTGTTCCGTTTTTAACTAGATTTCATTTAAAAGATCACATACTCAACCTTATGAAATCATTTTAATCAAAGGTTAGTTTAAATTTTCAAACAGTTAAAGCCGAAATGAATGTGATACACTCTTTATTTTGCTAACAAAGTACAGAAAAATATAAATATTTTAGTTTTATTTAAAATAAATCGATGAGAAAAAAAAAAAGCCTCTAATTTGATTTAAATAATTATATCTTAAATTTTCAAAAGATATTGCTCAAAAGACGTTATTTTATTTCAAGTCAAATAATTTTAATTAGATATAGTACTCATTAAGATTAATTAAGATAACACATCAACCCCAGTTCCTATCAGATAAGATTCAGAGATTTAACCCTTTTCGGAAAACGCTATCAGATAAGCAGATAAGAATGATTCATCTATGTTTACACACACATATATTGCAACGAATTTAGTATCCTCTCTTTGAGAAAATAATTATTAAACTCTTCATCGATTTGGATTTAACACTTTTTTTCATGTTAAAGTATGAAAAATATTATTTTCATTACAGTTTTAAAAATATTTAAAAGCATTTTTCACAAATTATTTTGATCTGAAGATAAAACCTTTAAATGTTAAATTGTTGATTTTAAACATTTATTTTCTCATTGTTTTAAGTATTTTGTTCTTATTTGGCGGTTTTAAGCATTCATTTTCTAACTATTTGAAATATTTTGTATTAATTTGATGATATTATGTTGATACTCCAAACAGTTAGGCCGACGACATATCTCATTACAAATATTATTTTAAAAGAGTACCCAAAGTGGGGGTCTTTCTGAAATATCCTTATTGACGCAAGGTTTTCCAAGGTGAAAGGAAAATGACAGACTCTAAACAGTAAAAACCGACGAGCGCGATTAAATGTTAGTACGTCAAATTCCATTTTGAAACATTCTTTCATTTAAATTTTAAAGTTATTTTTTAATTATTCTAAAATTTCAATTGCATACTATGGTTCACTAAAAATAACACTCGAAATAATGTATGTGAATGTGTGCATTATGGGAATCATGTGATCTGCCTCCCCGTGGCGATTCCTGGGTAAAAGTTTTGACCCTAGGTCACTTTCAGCTAAAGATCACACCTTTCGGAAAAAAAATTACATACACATACATACAGCATACACATACATACAACACACACATACATACATACACACACATACATACATATATATATATACAACACACACATACATACAAAACATACATACATACGTACATTCATACACACACATGCATGCATACAACACACAAACATACATACACACACATACATACATACACACACATACATGCAAACATCACGCAAACATATATACACACACATACATACAACACACACAAAATAATAATAATAATCAATTCAATTAAATTTTCACCAAGGTTCGAAGGAAACCACATATTCCGAACAGTTATGGCGACGAGTGCGATTCAATGCTAGCACGTAAAATCCCATTTTGAAACATATTTTTTCATTCAAATTTTAAAGTTATTTTTTAACTATTCTAAAATATCAAGTGTATAACATAGTTGACTAAAAATAGTACTCGAAATAATTTTAAAGTTCCTTCATTAAATAACTATTCAAAATTGTTATTCCCAAATTCCCATTACCAGCATGTGTTATTTATGATATTGGATAGATATAAAAGTGGTGGAAGTCATTCTAAGAAATTCTAAACCAATATTCACACATGATTTGAAGAAAACTATAAACTCCGAACGGTTAGATCGACGAGCACACGTCAATTTCATTGCAAAAAAAATTAAAGTCCCCCTATTAAACATTAATATCCGCTTAAAACTCCAAAAAATGAAAAAATAATTCAATCTTAACAAAATTACTCCTAAAAAAAAATTTCATTAATTCACCATGAATGAACCCTTCTTAATTAGTTCTTTATTAAAATAGCAACCCCCGAAAAAAAAAAATATATTCTTCTTATATGATTAGTCTAAAATAATAATTTCCTCAAAATATCCGCTTAACTCATTATGTAAGAGTACAGTGGAAAAAAAAAAAAAAAATCAAACTCCCCAAAATTTCTGCTTAAAATCTAAAAATAAACTCTTAAATTACACCAAACTTAAAATTTTTAAGTTGCCACATTAAAATTAAAAACCACTCGTACAATAGTACAGAAAAAAATATTCTGTGTCCTCAAAATATCCGCTTAACCCCTTATTTAAAACACGGTGAAAAAAAAAAAAAAAAAAAAAAAAAAAAAAAAAAAAAAAATCAATCTCCCCAAAATTCCCGCTTAAAATAAAAAAAAATAAACTCTTAAATTATACCAAACTGAAAATTTTAAAGTCCCCGCATTCAAATTAAAATAACACCCTCGTACTATAACACAACAAAAAAAAATTCTAACTCCCTAAAATTCCCGCTTAAAATTAAAAAAAATTCTTATCTAAAACTAAAGTGCACCGAAAATTTTAAAGTCCCCGCATTCAAATTAAAATAACACCCTCGTACTATAACACAACAAAAAAATTCTAACTCCCTAAAATTCCCGCTTAAAATTAAAAAAAAAAAAAATTCTTATCTAAAACACACTCATCCTATAAGATGACGTCATCTTAACCTTGCGTGACGCACGATGACCTTCACCCCACCTCCCTCTTAGACGACGAACGCCGGATGACCTTCAACCCCTCTTAGAGGTCAACGCCGAACGCCGGGTGATGTGGAACTCTCATTACTATACTACTATTGTGACAAAAGTGGCGATGTTTTCAAATCACATTGTGACCAATTTGTGAAATACAGGGTGAGTCTAAAATCATAGGACAAACTTTGAGGGATGATAGCGCAGCCCACTATAACAGAAAATTATTGTATAAGAATATATCACCGGAAATGGTGCGTTGAGGTACAAAATTCAGGGGATCAGTTTGGCCCTTTAGTTTATTTCTAAATTTTGCATTTATACCAGAAAATTTCTATACTATTGTTTTCATTATTTAAGACACATTTCTGATTGCATATAGAAAAAAAAATCTTCTTTGAAAATCAACGTTATGACAGCGAAATTTTTGAATTTGAAAAAACGTAATTTCATGTATTTTTTGTGTTTTACAGATTTACCAGTTTTGCGTTATTTTTTAACTTTCACACCGAAAATTTTCAAAGAAAAATTTCTACTCTGTATAACCATGAAATGAGTGTCTTAAATAAAGGAAAGAATATTATAAAAATTTTTTGGTGTGAATGAAATTTTTTTAAATAAACTAAAGGGTCGAATAGTCCTCTGATGTTTATACCTCAACGGGTCACTTCCGGTCATATATTACTATGCAATTATTGTTCGTTATAGTGAGCTCTATCATCCCTCAAAGTTTGTCCCATGATTTTAGACTTACCCTTTATATGTCATTTGGAACGAAATTGTAATTTCACACTGTGATGATTCTGTGAGGATTTAATTTTTCTTATCGATTCTCTAACAGTTTAACAGAAACAGGATCATCTGAAATTATAATTACTGAATGCCGTGCTTCTGTTTAAAAAGATTTTAAGTCCTAAAGTCATATACTCGCATTTTCTCAACAAATGCTGCATATTATATACATAAATAGTCACTTACAGAATTAATATTTTTTTCTAAATTAAATTTAAAAATTCAATTTACCTCACTTGCGTTATAACTGTTAGAGACTGCCTTACAACATTTGTTTTCAATATTTGAAAAATATTCCCTTTCAAAAATATTTATACATTTTGTCCCCCACACGCTAAAAATTGGATAGTTTCAGTTTTATTTATAACTGACACATAATTACTTTATCTGTTTCTGTTTTGTACAGGCGATATTTGTTCATTTCTCTGTAGTATGTTTTTGAAACCGTTTAGCCTTTTTGTACTTTTTTTAAAAAGCTTTTACTCATTTTAACATCCAAAGGTATCAGTACATATGTAAGTCTGTACAACTTGCCAATATTTCTGATCAATAACACTGATGTTTAAAAATATATTTTTTAATTATCTTAATTTTTCCAACTGAGTGAAAAAGTGCCCAAGCCAGGATTTGAACTAGGGACGTTTGGAACATGCTGCCAATGCTCTACTGTCAACTGAGCTATCTTGGATAAAACTGGCGGACGCAATTCACACAGTGAATATGAATCTATGCTTACCATTATTATATACAACCTTATGTAATAATACTTTAGCAGCATACATTAAGGGCCTCTGGTTCGAATCCTAACCTAAACACTTTTTCATGCTTTTCGGGAAATTAAAATTTGTTTGATTAATTTACCAATTAAAATCATTCTCTTAAAGTTAATGTAGAATTATATTTTCGTAAAACTACGTGAAGTTTATGCTCAATATTTGTAACATACAGATTTCAATTGAAAATCGTGAGTACATCTGAAGACGATGCAAGTACTTATAATATTATGTTTTAGTATTCCTTATTATAATGTCCTGTGCATGTATGATTAAACCAAGCTTTCAGCTGTAGTTAAGCTTATATACGAATATATATGTATATATATATAATATATATATTTTATATATGTTGTATATGTCACTTAGGGTAGATGTGCCTTACAAGGAGAGGGTCCAAAGCTTGTGTCGCGGAATCGGATGAACGTTTGTGTTTTGATTCAGTATAATTAGTACATAAACATATGATAGCCATAAGACGCAACTTCCGTCTTGAGAAAATAAGTCACAATGTTTAAGCTTATGCTTTACAATTTGTAATGGGTTAATTGTCCTATTTTGGCAAGCGGATCCAGCAGCACAAGCGTCAGCACACTGGATTTGAGTTTTTTGCTCGTCATTTCAAACCCAGCTCGGATTTTTTTTCTTTTTTCTTTTACATGATGAGGGGAGGAATTGGAAAGGAGGTGGGCTAATAAGAGCTAGTTTTCGTCCATCAAGTACCCGAAAAAAAGTTTTGAATTCCGATAATTATTCAGTGGCTTTGCACAATTAAAGATATGTATTTTTGTTTAGTATAATCTTTACATGATAAATTAAATGGTAAGTCATGGAAATTATAGCCCCAAAGTAGAATGTTTTGGCTTTTTTCGACATTTTTGTCGTTTTTTGCTTCTTTGAGTTAATTTTTTTTAATGAAGCGCTCGATGAACCCAATTAATTTTGACATGCAATGATACTACTCCTTATACGCTATCATGCGAGCATTATTTTATTAGGGTTCAGTGAGCGCTTCTACCTTTTAAAGAAAAAAAATATATCATCCGGGAGAATCAAATTCACTGTTATTGGAGCGCGTTAAGATTTGTTTTTCCGTACTCAAAAAATATTTACGTTGTTGTGAGGTCAATGTTGTTTTCTGAAACTATTTTTGTGAATATTTTTTAAAGAAATTACTAATAAATAATGCTTGGATGTCAGTATCATTGTTGTAAAGCCTGGTGGAAAAATTTTCTGATCTGTTCTAACAAAAAAGTTATATCGATACTTAGATGTTCGAAAAACTGCGATCTACAGAGTGTAAATGTATATAATACGCATTTCGTGATCTTCAGTCTCAAAATACTTCTATTTCTTCTTGTGATGTAAAAATAAGAGAATATATGTCAACGATTACTGCCGGCGAGACCACAAATAAGAAACATACTATACATTTATCAATATCTCATTGTAAGTACTGTAACACTTGTTGTATAATATGTAAAGGTAAGAACTGCCTCGTCATTGCAGTAAAAGTTGTTGAAATTCAAGCTTTCATAGAAACTAAAATCTATATTTTGTCGGGAAGACGATGCTGTTAAACTCATATTTCTTTATCGGTCAATATCAGGAAGTAAATTGGCTTTGAAAGATTTACGCTCTGTAAGTGAGAATACGCTGTATGAAAAATATATGGAAAATATTTAAAACAATAACGGAAATGTACAAAAAAGAAGGCCTCAATTTTGATACACCTGGACACTTTTCTGAAAACGATTATTATACTCTCATGAGTATATCTATGTACCATTTTAGCTATATCTTTAAACTAGTGCGAAGTTGAAAATACGCTTCTCAAAATAGAGGTAATTTCGTACTTGCTTTGCAGTGTTACTTGTAAAACTTAGAAATGGTCTCTTTAATTGTGTTTTGTCTACATTATTCAATATAAGAAAAATAATAATTTCTTCTTTAAAAATGCAAAACAGACATTGATTAAGAACTTTGTCCCACAACATTTTTCAATGGAACACATCACCAAAACACAGGTTATTGAAAAATATACGAGGCCTTTAGCATGAAGATTATTTATTCCGGATAACGACAATACTGTAATAATTATTTTTGATAGCACGTACATTTATATCCGGAAAAGTGCGAACTAATCCTTTCAGAGAAATTCATTCTGGTTATACAAAGGAAGACCTTTCGTTAAGCGTACCGTATTTGTCATTACTTCAAATTATATTGTGGATGTTTTCGGTTCTTACTTCGTGGATTCAAAGAACAATTACGCTAGCATACTTACACATATATTAAAAATGATTCACATAATATCAGAGAGTTGCTGGAGCTAAACGATGTTGAGAGAACTGAAGGTTTTTTACGGGATTGTTTGGAGCTTCTGCAAGAAATGAATATCGAATATAATATTCCAAGATTTCTAAATAGCAACAACAGTTTTCAACAGAGGATGCTAAGGGACACTTCTCGTGACCAAATTTTGATAGTCCGACACAAAAGTGTAAAAAACTATGTCTATGATACTTGGATTAAAAAAAAAACAGCGAAACAGCATGACATAATGGCACTGTCAATGTAAAGTAGGCGCAAGTGTCTAAGAGTACTAGACGCATGTTGCTTCCGTACTATGGTTTCTGGTTTACTTGCGCCATAACTCAACCAAAATATAAAAAACAATCATTGAATATGCTCATATACTACAACATGTGGCCAATGGATTGGTCAGTAGTGATTCTGGTGAAGCAACCAAGAAGGAAAATAATCTGAAACATATTGCCAAAAGTGTCTTAGTTTGTATGATTATATTTTCTGTTATTGATTATTTACGATATTTCATACATTGAAATAAAAGTATTACTAAGTTCCATTCATCGTAATTTTGCATTTAGTATTGTATTTACTATAGATTTCTTGGATTAAAACTAATGGCAATAGTGTTTATATTTATTAATGTACATGGTATTTACTTAAATACATATTTCATTTTCCATAAATTATTAGACTTTCATTCAAGATATTTTTATTTTCTTACTTGTTATGGGGTACAGTAATGAAAAAAATGTATGTCACATCTAGGTGCTGATGGGCGAAAAATGGCCCTTATTAGCCCACCTCCGTTCCATCAATTATTTTTTAACCGCAACTGTAAAGATATGTGTAATAAATAAAAATTACAAATCATAAATTAAATGTACGTTTTATGGTGTATAAGTGCATTTTTAACTTCGAAATTTTTCCTATTTAAATACATAATTATAAAGTATAAGTATATATATATATATATATATATATATATATATATATATATATATATATATATATATAGAAAAGAATTTTCTTTGTTGTAATTTAAAATTGTTTACAGTTGTTTTAATGAATATTTAATATTTTA
The DNA here is from genome assembly GCA_964019185.1 of Maratus speculifer. Taxonomy (NCBI): domain Eukaryota; kingdom Metazoa; phylum Arthropoda; class Arachnida; order Araneae; family Salticidae; genus Maratus; species Maratus speculifer. The sequence continues at coordinate 120,138,450 of OZ025291.1, forward strand.
AACAGCGAAATAATATACGTGAAAAAATATGTTATTTTCATTTTGTTTACTTATGCAAATGCTTTAAATATTTCATGGTTTATTAAAAGTATGATTTTATGATTTTAATAAGATTTTTTATAGTCTGGAAATCTTTATTTTTAATTAGAATAAGCATGTACGTAGTATTTTTGTTTAGAAATTCAATCTTTTCGATGTCTAATATGTTTATATGATGCAATTTAATTATATAAACAGAATTTTAATTGTGAATATTTTCATGTTTATATAGTTAATGAAAAGAGAAAATAAATAAAATAATAACAATAATAATAATAAACTTAAAGTCATTTAGAACTTTTGTACACCATAAAGTTACGCTAATTTTAAAATTTACTTGTTGTTATTTACATAAATATGCTGCTATTCTTCAGATATTAATATAAAAAGCAGTGAAATAAATTAAAATATGTTACATAAAATAATAGCATTCTGCTTTATTTTTAAATTGTAATTTTTCGATTATCAATAATGTATAAATGTATCGTTTTTAACAACTAGATTCTTAACTTATAATTTTTTTTAAATCTTGGATTATTATGTTTATACAGTGAAACTCTATTCATACGTTACTTGAATTGTATGTTACCCTCAGTTATGCGTTTCAAATCAACGGTTCCGGACTTTTTCCATCAAAAATTATCTTATTTATACGTTTTTGACTTGTACGTTTCCCTCAATAATGCGTTATACGTTTTTCCTTGTTTGATAAATTTTTGTCTCACTTATACTTTTTGCTGAAAGTATTTTTTTCTTTTTAAATAACCTTTGCTACACCTTGTCTTTTATCTTTGCCAAGCACCTGTCTGATGTTTCTGTGAATAAGATTAGTTACATGCAAAAATGGACTGACGAAACTGACCGGAATGATTATGTGCATTAGAATAACAACGACATGAATTTACCCACGCAGTTAATGAAAAAAAGGTAAATTTAAATGTGATAGTTAAAAAAAATGCAAAAATGCATTCATTTATCTACTCTATACGCGATTTCAATTGCATTTTTAGATGGTAAAGACATTATCGAGAAAGTAATTAGCAGGACTCAGTGCTGAATTCAGGGGGCATTGTCCCCCGAGTAATGCGAGGTTTCTCCCCCCGGATTTCAGATTTTATGTTTTCAATGGTCAAAAAGTAAAATTTTTCTGATCCCCGGAGCCACAGAAATCTCTCCCAAAGAATAGTGTCTGAATTGAACACAAGTAGAACTGACGGCAGGTCATATTGTCTGATTGTAATGATTCCACTCAGACTGATCAAATTTTGGACTTACTAAAGTAATTCCTATGTAAAAGCAGTAACGATAAAGCGTCTGCATTATTAAGAGAAGTAGAAGTAAAAACTTTGCTGTACAATGTCGGAACTGTTAGAAAAAAAATTCAAGATTAATGATTATTTTAATAAAACTTAGAAACTACTGAAATGATTCTGCAAAGGGATTCCAGTAATTTCTTTCTAGTACTCCGTATGTGCAACAAATATTCCTAATAAATCTTTTTTACTAAAATAACCTCATGTGTACTTTTCGTATGTGCTTTTTTACTTTCTTCTATCTTTACAAGAAGAAAATATTGGATTCATGAAAATTTTCGACTTCCGGTTTTCGACGGATTTATACGTTTTAGAAGATCCTGAACTCGTTTTGACTATTTTTAGAAAATGTCTGTCTGTGAGTCTGTCCGTCTGTCTGTCTGTATGAGACAAAAATTTATGGGCGCTCTATCTCATGAACTAATGCTCGAAATTTAATAAAATTTTATATTCAGTTAGACCTTGATATGAATTAGTGCCTATTGTTTTTTGGTGAAAATTGGCCTGCATGTGACGCTGCTATACTACGTTTATCATGATTTTCAAGATTGTTATATCTCAAGAACTAATGCACAGAATTTCACCAAACTTCAGATTCTGTGACCCCTTGATATACATAGACGCTGATTAAGTTTTGGTGTAAATTGGCCAGCAGGTGATTTTTCATGATTTTCATGATAGCAGAACTCTAGATTTTCTCTAGATTTTCAAGATAGCTCTTGATTTTCTCAAGAACTAATGCACAGAATTTCACCAAACTTCAGATTCCGCGATACCTTGAGATACATAGCCGCTGATAAGGTTTTGGTGTGAACTGCCCTATAGGTGGTGCTGCTATGCTACATTTTGCACGATTTTTGCGATAGCTATATCTCAAGAACTAATGCAAAGAACTTCATCAAATTTTAGATTCTGTTCCACTAGAACATATACATAATTAGACGCTGATTACATTTTGGTATTAACCTTGCAACAGGTGGTGCAGCTATGCTGCATTTTACACGATTTTTCCGGTAGCTATATCTCAACAACCAACGCACAGAATTTCATCAAACTTCAGATTTTGTTACAAAATGACATATAACATAATTACACGATGATTACGTTTTGTTATAAATCCTTCAACTGATGGTGCTGCTGTGCTATATTTTACACGGTTTTTTTTAAACTAGCTATATCTCAAGAACTAATGCACAGAATTTCATCAAACTTCAGATTCTTTTACACCATAACATAATTAGACGCTTTTTTACGTTTTGGCATAAATTGTCCAAGATATGGTGTTGCTGTGCTATGTTTTGCAAATTTTTTGTTATAACTATATCTCAAGAACTAATGGACGAAATTCCATCAAATTTTAGATTCTGTTAGGTCTTGACATGAACAAATGCTTATTAGGTTTTAGTATAAATTACCCAACATGAAGCACTACTAAGCTCATTTTCTCAGAATATTAATTAAATTTTGCGTTTTAGGCTTTTCGGATACCAGAATCTCATTAGGCTAGGTCAAATGTTCGAGGAAATTCGATAGTGGGTAACTTTGGGGTCACCACGTTTTTTTTTTTTTTTATTTTTTTTATTTATTTATTTTTTTAATTATTAATCTTTAATATTATCTATTAATATAAAAATGTACTTATGAGATAGAAGAAAGTTTTGAGATTGACACATCCAACTAGTTTTTTTTTTTTTTTACTTTGTTCCATTTTTGAGAATTCATATCATACGCGCTGTAATGCTTATAAAACTTCTATTTTTGATGTACAAAACAATTTAACGCCTCAACAAAAGAAAATTTTCAAAATATTCTTAAAAATAAGTCCTATAGACTATTAGCTGTGTTGTACGTTTTACTCATTTATACGTTTTACTGTCCGGTCCCGAGCAAAACGTATAACTGGAGTTTCAATGTAGTTAAAATAACTGTCTTTGTGATTAAAAATAAGTTCAAAAAATGTATTGAATTGCTGAAAACAGTTATTAAGTAGACAATAATTACAAAATCAAGAATAAAATTCATAATAAAATTCAAAAGAATACTTTTACAAAATCGTGAAACATTTAAAATGTTCGCATGATTAAACAAAATAAAATAATATATTCATTCAAGTACTAATATCCCGTAGTTTTATTTATATTTCTGTGAAAAATAGTCAATTGCTCCAAGAAATAATTGTAAATAATTTTAAATAACAACAAACAATTTCCGATCGATAGACATACAAATTGTTCTTTTCTCTTTTCGTTAAATATTTAAAAATGCAAAATTTCATAGTAAAAAATGCATTTATATGATACAAAACATGTATTTAATTTATACATTTAGTAAATTTCATTTATAATTCATATCTTATATTCAAATACTCTTAAATAAACTAATAGAAAAATCTTTCCGAAAAAAGTCCGAGCGGGATTCGAACTGAGAGACAAAAACCTTGAATCCTGTATGCTGACGCCTATGTTACGGAGCTGCTTGCCAAAGAAGGAAATTTATACGCTTATAAACTGTAGCGTAAACTTTATGACTGATTTTCTCAAAACCCCTGGGTGTTGCTTCTTATGGCTGTCATATATTTATATACTAACAATACTGAATCGATACACAAACGTTCATGCGATTCGGTGACACAAACGTCGGACCCTCTTCTTGTGAATATTTAACTGGCTTCTTTATGATTTTACCACATACTTGCCGCACGACAATGCATTGCACTGTAATTTTCATCTTGTTGTTTGATTTTCTCTTTTTGATAACTCATGTGAATTTTCTAAAAACAAAAAACTGGAACTAGATATTACAAAACCATTACAATAAAAATTTACTAGTCCCAGTAAAATATAAGTACATAAAAACACCAAAACACATTTATTTGTCGCAAACTAGTTTCGGTAGCGTTAGTGTACCGACATCAGTGCAAAATATGATTATTCAGAAAAATTTTCTTCTAATGTATTCAAGAGAAGCTGATTTTAGTACTCATACCAGTAAACTTTATACTTGAATTCGTTTCTCCTGTAGATATTTGGCCAAATTTCTTTTCTCAGCTATCATATTTTGCAATGATGATAGTACGCTATGACTACTGAAACTACTTTCCGATGAATAAATCTGTTTTGATGCCATAAACGCTGTTTTAATATGCACTGTATGGCCAAAGGTAACCGGCCACTTGCGATTTTAGATATTTTGTTAAATATCTAGAAAGATACATGAGGAATTATCCTGTAACTCGAAGTGTGTAAACATAATAGTGCAGGTCAAACATTTCAGTGAAGAATATTTTCCAAAATTTCTCGGGGGACCGTCAACAAATTAAAAAAGAACGGATACCTTTTGGATAACCCTGTTTAAATTAATGTAGCAATTTTTTCAAGTTAACCAAGTTTTTTGCTTATAACTTGCAGAGTTCTTGCAGGAAAAAAAATAGCCGTTGTATCCAAATATAGTATTACGTACCATATTGTGTTTTCTATATTTACACTAATAAATGGATAAATAAATACAGCCCCTCATCTTTTTTGCTTCATTTTGGGAATAACGGATTTTAAGCTTATTAAATTGACGATCACGTTCGGAATTTTCAAGCTATATTTTAGAGACTTTCACAAAAGTTGCTCTATATATTTCTCTAACACTTTATGCAAAGTACATTTTGACTGCGGTGATGCATGCGCAGTGAAGCATTATTTAGTAAACCTGCTCATTTTTCATACGATTATTATTATTTTTTAATTCTGGTTAAAGGATGTTACGTAAAATATTAGTTGTCATATTTTCTGTAAAAAAATTCTTTTTTATTAAGAACTCTGCAAATTATAAGCAAAAAACTAGAAAAATTGTGGGACCGTTTTTATAAAAACCTTAATTTTTCTACGAGTATACATGCTATCCGCAAAAAAAGTGAACATAGTTTATTATAATAAAGCACTTAATCATGATGTATAGTTTGAACATTTTTGCTACATTAGTTTTGACAGAGTAATTCAAAAGATATTCGTTCTTTTTCAATTTGTTGACGGTCCTCTGTGGAGTTTCAGGAAAAAAATCTTCCCGGGAATGTATGTCCTGTAGTGTTATGTTTACGCACTTAGAGTGTCATGATAATTCCTCATGTATTTTTCAACATATTTAACAAAATGTGTAAAATTGCAAGTGTCCGATAACCTTTGGCCATACTGTGTTCTTATAGTACAAAATTATACCTCAAGTCAGAAATGTGTTTTGCTTTATATTTAGTTTAGTGATCAGCTATTTTAGACTAATGGAACGTGGTTTGAGATTAATTTTTTAAACTGCCACTTCGTGTACTTTTTTTATAAAAAAAAATGTAGAAATTGTTCATAAGTATTGTATTTTACTGTAATTGTGACAAGATACTTGCGTGGGACTTTTGTGACTTTACATAAACTTTTTATGGTGTTTTTCATCATTGTTTCAGAAAAATTAATTAAACTTCTAATAAATGTTTTTTATCTTGAAATTTGGTCAAAACAAATTTGTTTTATCATTTAAGCTCAAATTTAATATTTTATTTAAGTTACGTTTTTGGTAATACTTAATTTGACTAAAAGCACTTTTCGTACTGCACTTTTTCTTATATTGCACTGTATTATAAACTATAAAAAATTAAAGCCAAAAACTGATTTTAATGCATAACGGTGAATGAGTATCTTAATTTTAATAAGTTAAATTCTGTTGTATTAATATTGATTTATTTCTCTTACATTTATGGATATAATCGATGTTATTAAAGATGAAAAAGTCTGTCAGTAAAAAAAGAAAGATTTGTTTATTTTTTTAATGCACATAGCAACGGATGATTCATAGATTTTTTTTATATTTACTCAATAAAGGTCTTATATTTGTAAAAATTTCAATTACTTTTACAAAACGTAAAGTTAAAACATTATTTCTATCTAAAGTGGTTTTTATTTTAGTTTGTTGTAAACATTCAAAACAGAAACATCATAAACTAGTCGGATGTGGCAATTTCAAAAAATTTTTCTATTTCCTCATGTTAATATGTAAATACTTCCGGAAATATATATAGCAGTGTCACCGATTAGGTAATTTACACCAAAATCTAATTTGCAACAACTTATTTTAAGTTCTATTTAAATCTGAAATTTGATGAAAATCCGTCAGATCAAGTATTTGAAATTGAATCATCACAGAAATCGAAAAGAAAAAATCTGGATAGAAGCGCCACCTGTTGACCGATTTCTTCCAAAAACTAGAAAATACTAATTTATATCTGGCACTAAATGAACCTGATGTTTAATGGAAATTCGTGTATTTGTTCCTGAGATAGAGCTATTGCGATAATCATAAATAATTCCATATAGCAGGACCCCTTGTTGAGAGACTTACTCCACAAACTGAAAAATACTAATTTATATCAGGTACTAACTGAATCTGAATTTCATGAAAATTCGTGCATTAGTTCTGGGGTAAAGCTATTGCGATAATCATGAATAATGGTGCATAGCAGTAACACTCATTGACCGATTTACTCCAAAAATCAAGAATTATAATTTATATCAGGGATTAACTGGATCTGAAGTTTGACGAAAATTCGTGCATTAGTTCCTGATATAGAGCTATTGCAATAATCATGAAAAATGTCGTATATCGGCGCTACCTGTAACGCGATTTACACCAAAATGTCATCTAGAATATATTATATCAATGATTAACGGAACCTGAAGTTTTATGAAAATTCGTTGATTAGTTCTTGAGATGTAAATTTTGTTGGAATCGTGTAAAAGGTAGCATAGAAGTGTCACTTGGTGGGCAATGTATACCAAAAACTAATCAGATCCGTTTTATATCAAGATCTAACTAAATCTAAAGTTTTATGAAATTCCGTGCATTAGTTCTTCAGACAGAGTGCCCACAAAATTTATGTCATATACAGACTGACTGACAGAGAGACTGACAGACAGGCAGACAAACATTTTGTAAAAACATATATTTTGGAATCTCTGATCCCTGAAACTTGTAAACCCATCGAAAACCGGAATTAGAAAATTTTCACGGATTCAATGCTTTCTTCCTATAAAGATGGAAGAAAGTAAAAACTAAACAAAAATTTCATCTTATTATAATACAGAACAATCACTGAAAGTCAGCCGCATTGAACCATTTACTGTAATTTTGTTTTAGATTACCAAGCAATTTTTATCCCAAGATACATAAATTTATACATGATCACAAAAAAATCTGTTATTATAAAATGTGATGCTTAAAGTTGCAATTCTAAAATATACAGTTTGATTTCAATGGCATTATCCCTGAAATTTAATGATGAAATTTAAACAAATGCAAATATTCTACTTAAATTGACTAATAATCAAATTCTTTAAAAACTTAAGAAAATAATCGTTAGATTTCTTGAGTAGATTGAAAATGAAATTGTTAAGAATGTATACAACTGTAAGTATTATAGAAGTGGCACAATACGATAGAAATTTTCAGAAGATATGTCGTATTTTGTGTTGATTGATTCCAATGGCATTAGATCTGAAATTTAATAATGAAGTTTAAACAAGTGTAAATATTCAATTTAAATGACTAATATCAAATTCTTTAAAAACTTAAGAAAATAATGGTTAGATTACTTGCGTAGATTGAAAATGAAATTATTAAGAAGGGACACAACTGTAAGTATTATAGAAGAAGCACATTACGACAGATATTCTCACAAGATGTGTCGCACTTTCAGAAATACAATAGCAAGTATGTCCTTTTCATGGAAATCACTTGAAATTTTATCCATCTGCAGAGGTAATTTTAATGAGATCCTAACTTCAAATTCGTGCTTATCTGCAATATTTCCTTTATGGCTACTGCTCTCAAGCTGCTTAATAATACTTATTTTCATGTATGTAAGGGAACTAACTCATATGGAAAACAAACATTTCCTCAGCATATTTATTTCAATTATTTCCTCTGCTGCCACTTATTGGACATTATGGTTTAAGAAAAAGGAATTTTTTCGCTTAAAAAATATGTTTGAAATTCCCAGACTTAAAAAGACTTCAAAGAAGCTTATGTTAATCAATGTTCTCCAAATCTTAAACTTGTTGTTTTATTTTTTATTAATATTATATATTGTTATTGAAGGTATCATACTTTTAATAAATACAAATTATTCATTATTTAATCTACTCATTTCTGGAGGCAGAATTTCTTATAGTTTTTACCAATTTGTTTTTCCTTTTCATATGACATTAATATTTGCTAGTTTTTATTATTCTTGTACTGCTAAATTTGAAGATGTGAACTATCGCATAAAGAAGACAGACATTTTCAATGAAAAAAATGCAATTTCTACAATTTCTACTGTGCTTCAATCGTATAGTGCTGCTTTAGATATGAGCAGAAGAGTCGAGAAAATATTCTCAGCATCAGTTTTCTTTCTTTCCATCGTCCATTACATTAACATGTTTTTACACATGAATAGCTTACTTACTGGATCATTTCACAAGCATATGTTTGAAAATTATTTTGGTTTTATAGCAAATTTTATAAGTTTTATTGCACTTATTGGATTTGCTTCTGAAACTCCAGAAATCATAAATGAGATTAAACTAAATTTATCTAAAATAAGTGAAAACAATGCTCTATATGGAAAAGGATTGTCGTATAAAATGAATAAAAGGCGGATCAATGCATTTACAAGTCGGGAAACTTTCGTATTTTCAGCTTGGAATATGGTATATTTCAGAAGATCTTTAATCATTGCATCATACGGTACACTTATTTCATATGGACTATTACTGATTCAATATGAATAAGGGAAACTTTCTCAACCAAATTAGCATTTTTATTTGAGAAATTCTATCGAATTTAATCCACGATAGTCTGAAAACTTCATACACTTTCTGTTAGACTCGTTAGATTGTATTCTACAGAGATGAAAAATGTGCCACGCCTTCTAATTTTGCCGCAAATTATCCTTAAAAATTTGACACATACTAATCGATTAATAATAGTGTATACAGCTCATATTCAAAATATTAGAATAATTGAGAAAAAGTAATAAGAAAAAATTATTTGTCATTTATTTATTTTTTATACTAAGTAAATGCAATTAAATTTCTTATAAATTAAATCTGGAATGTTTAGATAAGATTTTAACATTTATAAAATATAAAATACAGCACAACAAATTAGGTATACAGCTTCCTTAAACACACCAGAATATTAGAATAAAATTTAGATTGGTTCAAAATATTAGAATATTTTATTTTACGCAACAATATTACCTTATGAATATGAAGTAAATGGTAGTTAATATTTTGTAGCATCCCCTTTAGCTTTCATAACAGCGTACAATCGATCTTGCATACTGTATACAAGGTGTTTACAAACATTTCTATCAATATTAGCCCAAATAGACTTTATACGTGCCACTAACTCAGTTTTACTTGAAGGAGGATTTTCTTGAAGTTTTTTCTTCATTATACACCATAAGTTTTCGATGGGATTAAGATCTGGTGAATTTGGTGGCCAAGGAAGTACCTTAATGTTGCGTTGGCGGAACCAATTCTTAGTTGACACTGAGGTATGCGGGGACGCTAATTCTTGTTGAAAGATGAAATCATCTTCAAATAAATCTTCTGATGATGGAATCATGTAATATTCTAAAATTTCTTGATATATCAGAGAGTTAACTTTTTCGTAGACGATGCATAACTTTCCAGGTCCTTCTGCACTCATACAACCCCAAACCATGACACTAGCAGCAAATTTTACGGAACGTTTAAGGCATTCTTTATCAAATGCTTCTTGCTTCATTCTCCAAACTCGAATACCTTGATTACCATATGAAACACAAAACATACTTTCATCACTAAATAATATATTTTTCCAATCTTCATTGCTCCATAAACGTCTTGATTTACACCAATTCAATCTTATACGCTTTTGTCTTGCAGTCATGAGAGGTTTTGTTTTCGGTACACGAGATTCAAATTTAAATTTATGGAGACGTCTTAATGTTGTCGATGTAGAAACTTCAACTCCTTCTTCTTTCCATTTTCGGTGCAAGAATCGCACACCTTTAAAACGGTTTTTCTTAACTATACACTTCAGTTTCCTGTCATCTCTAGCAGATGTTTTTGGTTTTCGGCCACCATTTCGGTGATTATTTTGAAATTTTCCAATTTTTGAATATTGTGTTAGTATTTTACTAACGCTCGATTGCGAACAATGTAAATAATTCGCTATAAAACATTGATTTTTACCGTGCCGATACAAATCAACCATACGAAGTTTAGTAGATTCAGGAATATCACTCACACGGCCCATTTTAAGACGAAAAAGAAACAAACTGCAAAAAAGAATACTGATTTCAAATAAAATAGTCTGAATTTAATCAATGATGCCACCAGTTAAGAAATGGTAATAATTAAAGGAGAATTAATGTGAAATATTCTAATATTTTGAACCGCCTGAATAAATATTCTAATATTTTGACTTTTCAAAATAATTTTTTTTGCAATTAATCTTTTCAAAAATGATATTAAATTTAAGATAACAAGTAAGTTTAATCAACAATAAGTTCTTAATAAAAATATCGTTTGCATATTTTCATTAAAAGACATTAAATCACCAAACGATATTTTCAATTTCTAAAAAAAAGGTAATTATTCTAATATTTTGAATATGAGCTGTATTAACTATTGAAACAATTCAATTTTTTATGAGGTCACCTACCACACATAGAGATGGTACCAAACTTGAAAATTTTCTGTACTAATAATTCATTTCAACATCCTATTCTACTTCGGACATAATATAAAAAGTTATATGGTCAAAACTTTAAGGAATTATGAAACTTTAAAGTTAGATAAATTGAATGTTAAATTCAATTTGAATGGCTTTAAAACAGGCTCAGTTTATTGCCCGAGTTTTGGCCAATATCCGAAAACAAAGAAATGCCTTATTGAGATGAATTAGAATTTAAAAAAAAATCCTAACGATGTATTTCAGTCTGAGTGTTTAATTAAATAACTTGAAAATCCCCATAAATATTGAAAAATATAGTAATTTAGAAAAACTGTTGAAAGTTACTGTTTGGGTTATGAAATTCGTTACGAATCTGAAAAAATTAAATGAAGAACGCGGCATAGCGACAACGGAAAAATTATTAGAAGCCGAGAATTTTTTAATACATTCTGAACAAAAACAATTTTATAATGGAGAATTCGAGTTTTAAAAAACAGCAAATCAGTAGGAAAGACGTCATCTTTATCAATCTTTATGCCACATATTGGCGAAAACAATTTGATAAGATTACGAAGAAGATTAGAAATTCTGATCTGTCCGTAGAAGAGAAAACCCAAAAATTCTACCAAAATAATCTTGGTTAATTACCTTGATTGTATGTTGAGAACATGAGAAATCTATGCACGGAAGGGCAGCTAGTATTTTAGCAAAAATTAGCTCTCGTTTTTGGATACCAAAAAGCCGTCATTTACTCAAGAGTGTTATTAAGAATTGCATAATATGTGAAAAATATCTCTCCAAACATGCTGATCAGATCACTGCACCATAACCCGAAGATAGGGTAAATGAAGCAGCGCCATATTCAGTCTGTGGTTTAGATTTTGCCGGTGAAAATTTGTGCTATGTGAAAATTTTCAAAGAAACACAAAAATCTTACATAGATCTATGCGGTGTCACCAGAGCCCTGAACCTAGAACTTGTATCCAACATGACGACAACAAACTCCTTTCTATTGGCATTTAGAAGATTTACAGCTGGAAAAGGATTGCAAAGTTATTTATTCTGATAACGCTAAAACTTTTAAAAAGGCCTAAAAAGAAGTTTGAATTCTTATATGATGTAATGACCTACAGAACATTTTTAAATTTTGTCATGAATGAGAGAATTATATGGAAAAATATCATTTAAAGGGGAGGCTTCTATGAACGTCTAGTAAAGTCTGTTAAAGAATGTTTATACATGGTAATTGGCAAAGCTCTTTTGAGTTACGGTGAATTGTCGACATTATTGATAGAAGTGGAAGCGGTTCTCAATTCACGCACATTGACTTATGTATACAAAAAATATGCTTTTTAAAAAAAATACCAACCGACTTCAAAAAAAGAATCAAGCTTGGCGACAACTTGGCGCTAACGCATATGAAAACATAGTTTTAAAATACTTATGATATGAAAACGGTTGCGACAATGAAAGATGATTTGCATCAAATCATTATTATTTTTTTTTTATCAAATCCACATTTTTTTATTTAAAAAAAGTTCTAGTCATCAGAATTTAATGAAATTAAAATGGGACCACATGGGTGTTTTATACTTTCAAACAAACAAAAACAAAAAAAAAAAGAATTATCAAAATCGGTTTATGTTTAGAGAAGTTATGAGTGAACAAGAAATACATACAGGTCGAAATTATAACCTCATCTTTGAAGTCGGTTATAAAGATCTCGTATCAATATAAGAGTGATAGCCTGAAATTTTATTTAATTATTGTACACGCAAATCTGACTTGTGTGCTCGACATGAAAGCCTGCGATTACCTGAAAAATGAACGCTTCTAATTGGATGACTGATTCAAAAAGAATAGTTTTTTTTTAAGTTCTAATCGCAAGAATTTGATAAAATTAAAATAGGACCATGTGGGCATCTTACACTTTCAAACAAAAAAAGAATTATCAAAATCGGTTCCTATTTACGGAAGTTACGAGTGAACAACAAATACATACAAGTCGAAATCATAACCTCCTCCTTGAAGTCGGTTAAAAATAGCGATGAATCACAACCCCTTACTCCAGCGCATTTTTTGAATTTTGGAAAAAAACTTTCATTTCCCATTAATTTTTAAGACGTAATTGAAGAAAATTCGAAGAAATCTGCACTCCTAAAGAGAAAAAGTATCAATCTTTGCTATTAAAACAGTTATGGTCTAAATGGAAAAAGCAATATTTGCTGGATTTAAAATCTGCCCATTCACTGAAAAATCCTATTACACATCCACCACTGAAAGTAGGGGATATTGTTTTAATTGAATGTGACTTAAAAAATAAGCTTCTTTGGAAACTCAGAAGGATCCAGAAAGCTATTCCAGGAAAGGATGGCAATATTCGATCATACGAAGTAAAAACGGAGAATGGAATCCTATAAAGACCTATCCAGCATTTGTATCCTTTATAAATATGAACTAATGAACTAAATCGAGACATTTATTTTTGCTTTGTGTTTTATTTTTAGAACTCTAAAAAAATCTTTCTCTCTTTTTTAAAAAAAAAATCTTATTCTTTCTCCAAATACAGTATCCTTTTGTGTTTTAGTATAAGTGAGTATATTAATTGTTTAATAAGAAAAATGTCATTTATTGTGTTTTTGTATTATTCATTACCTTTACTTTATTTTCGTATATTGTTTGAATTTAAAACGGTTTCTATCTAGAATTTATTGATATTTTGATCTTGACTAATTAAGTGATTAACTAGATATTGTTTGAATTTTTATATTTGATATTTTGCATTTGTCTTTTAAAATTGTATCTAAAGTACTGAACCATAAATTTTGATTTCAGAATTTGATTGATGAACTCTTTAAGAGTTCAGGTAAGGAGTGTGAAGAAAAAGTATTAGTGCAATGTCAATACTAGCGTAAGTTGCGCACGCACTCTCCAAAGAAATTTCAGTTTAAATTGGAATGTTGATGTAATGCGAAAGACATCACATTTTTTTTCTTTTTTTTTTTTTTTTTTTTTTTTATGACGGGACAATGTCCCCCTGTATTTATTAACGAAACAGAAAGTTCCCTTTTGATTTATAAATACGCTATAATTTAATGTATTTTTCATGATATATAATCATTATTAAAATATTCAAAATACTTACGGATTCACTTTCTAATTCGAAGTTTGAATCAATTTCTTTTAGTTCTCTTTTCAGTCACATAGTAATTTAACTTCATATGTACTATTAGCAGTAATTAAAATTAAATGTCTGCTGCCATAATTATGAGTAGCTGCTGCCTTTGTTTTCTTAAAACTTCTTAAGAAACACTTTTCACAGCATGGCATGTTGAGATAAGACGAGTTCAGCCGGTGCCATCGTAAATACTCAAGGCCAGAGGACACGAGTGTGACGTCATCAGTAATCGATCGACTTCTCATTATTATTGGTTTTTGCACTAGAAAATTTTGAATAGCAATTTTACATTATTTTATTTACGGAATATCTATCACTTTATAAAGCAATAAGAACTGTTTAAACGTACTTGTGCTAATTTGGATTTCCCCACCAAAAAATCAGCCCTGTGGCATTCCGCATTTGGAAATGGCACTAAACTTGGTAAAAAGACTAAAGACACGATGGGAAAAAAGAGATTTCACAAGGAAAAAAAGAGCTCAAAACATCACCGATAGAGAAAAAATAATGCATTTTGTTACTACGCCTTATTGTTTATACTCCTTTTGTTACTAAGAAACGCAGTCAAGAATGAGTATAAAACGCGGGTTAGAAATGAAAAACCCTACGTATACAATAACAGCGATAATAATTAAGGCTATAAACGCATACGAAACTTTTTCAAATTATGTTGAATATTAGTCTAACGTTACAGAAAAGCGTATAGACTAAAATAATAGCACTGTTACCACATACATAGGTATAAGTTTGAGTTTTCCCTTTGTTTTACCTGTGCACAGTTAAAAATTTACAACATTTATTGCATGGTCACCCCACCGCTTTTATAGAATATCGCTAATCTGATCAATTAGGTTGTTTCATAATATCATCAAGTAATCGTCTTTTTAAAAAAAGCAGCCAGGTGACTATGCAATAAGTACTGCAAACTTTTGACAGTGTGTTTCATAATCATTTTCAGTTGTGTAACCTTCAACAACGCCATATTTACTCCTATCGATAGTATTTTCAACTGATGTTTTCGTGGATGTTTTTCCATGGCATTACTAGACACCATACCAATTTTAGTGCTATTCCGGTTATATTAGAAAGTGCGACAAGTGGCTCTAAATTGTGTCAGTTAAAAATATATATCCTATATACGAGAATGGATCGAAAAATTTACAAGAGTAATAAAAAATTAATTAATAATAATAGACAGAAACATCCTTAGCAATCACTTTTTCGTATAACAAGTAAACCTATTTATTCATGTATCTAAACGTAGAAAAAAATTGTTTAAGGGTGTAATTGAAAAAAAATATTTTTGCACTTTCAACAGCTCGAAATTTCCTGAGAAATTTTCAGACTCATTTCTAAAAATAAAAACATGAAACTTGCGAGGAGATTTTTGAAGAGTTTATAAGAAGCCTCGGGCTTTAATTTTTGGGCTCAATTAATTAGAATTTGATTTATAAATAATTATTTTCTCAGTATGACATTTTTTTTCGTTCCCAGATTTCCAGCTTTAGAAAATTTGCTTCAAAACGCCCACTTTGATTACATTTTTTGTTATATAGTCTGAATTTATCAAAAACTCGGCAAACACGGCACATTTCGCAGTTTGTAAATAAGAGAGTTTCAGTTTGATGCGTTTGAGAACAAAAATTAATTTTAAAAATGAATCAGAAACTAAGCAGTTTGGATTGAAATACATCCTTATCTCGGCTTGGTAGAAATGACGCTCTTATCCATTCAGACATTTACTCGGCTACTGTTTTCGCATCACTAACTGAAAGGAGCCTTGTTCCAGATAACTATTTCCTTCAATTTTCTAAAAAGGAAATAATCACAGGGTGAGATATCTGGGATGTATAAAGGTGATTCAAGACTTCTCACTTGAACTCTTGTAGCATGTGTTGAGTTTGGCACTCATTTTGCACTGGTATTGTTATGTAGGATGATAACACCATCACCCAATATGCCAGCAAGTTAGGTGGCATTATTTCCATTAGATGGCTTCGTGTAACTTTATCAAAGTGACACAAGCGAAAATATTTTTATAAACGTTTGGCATTTCATTCTCTTTGACTCGTCTGTGAATTTAAACTTCCTACCCGCACGACCGTAGAGCCATCTGTTCCACTCTGCAAAATAATATTCTCTTCAAAATAATTACTTTTCAAATGCTGCTCCTTGAAATCTTTTTATTATTATTCATTCACGTTTGTAATGCGTTACTTTACAAAAGATACTTTTAATTGATTGATGCTTATATTATTTTTATAAACTGATTTGTAGCAAAAATTTGTGATACGTGTATGATGTTTTCATCGTCCTTTTTTTTAAATATCGGTCCAAAGCTGTCCTTCTAAGACAAATTTGAATTAATTCAACGATAAAATTTTAAATATATACATACAAATTTTGTATATATATGTAATAACTTTCTGGGGGAATATATGATGCATGAAAATCAAGGTTAAGAATAGCATGCGAGATTAAATTTAGCATCACCTAATTTAAGACTTCATAAAAGAAATTCTTTTTTTGCTACCTCATGAGAATGAAAAAATGGAGTGACAATATGCAACTCACCTAATCGTTAATGTAACATATTTGTTACTACTTTAATAATAGCATTTTTCATGAACTTTTAAACTGTATGCTAAATTTGAACTACATGTTGACGAGTCACATATTCTTCGTGGTACCACTGGAATTTTTTAATTATGTCGTTTTGTATTGATGACTTGAAGTTATCCGAGAGTGTTCGCGTACGTATCCCCCGCTTCTTTTGTTGCACTAATCTACAATGCAAAATGTACTTTTATGTGTTTCACTTCATCATGCTTTTACGTTTCAGCTATTTCTTTTTTATAAGTAAATGAAGCGTCAATTAATGTTTTATCACTATATTTTGTAAGAAATCAGCAGTCTCTATGTAAAAACGTACATACGAACTCCTTGATAAATTCCTTGTAGTACCACAGGAATTTTTTATTTATGTCTTTTTGTATTTATGACTTGAAGTTATTTGAGAATGTTCGCGTACATACCCCTCCCCCTTCTTTTGTTTTTGCACTAGTCTACAATTCAAATTGTGCTTTCATATGTTTCACTTCATATCATGTTTTTGCGTTTAACGTATATTTTTTTAAGTAAATAAAGGATTAATGTTTTATCAGTATATTTTGCTCAGAAATCAACAATCTCAATGTAAAAATGTACATAAGAAGCACAGGTGAATAATTAAAAACTCCTTCTAATTTCATTATATAATGTTAAACTAAAAGTCCGAAAACTTAACCCTATCGTCATGAATGGGAATCCTTTTTTTATATACCATAAGTTTTATTGCATCAATATTAATTTATTTCTCATAGAATTGCTGATTTAATATATGTTATTAAAGGTAAAAAAGTTTCAATGGAATAAAAATAATCTGTTTACTTTTTTCAATGTGCATAGCAACAAGTGAATAATACAGATTTTTTATATTTAGTTAATAAATGTCTTACATTTATATTGATTTTAATTCTTTTTACAAAATATACGTCTGAAGCATTATTTCTATCTAAATTGTTCATTACTTCAGTTTCTTATGAAAATCCAAAACAGAAGCATCATGACATTTAAATGAACCACATGTAATACAAAACACAGAACATAATCACAGTAGAACACAGAAAAACGATTCAAAATAAGCTGCATTGATCGATTTATAATAATTTTTTCTAGGTTACCAAGCAACTTTTATACCAAAAAACATAAGTACATGTTTGAAAACAAAACTGTCTTCTATTATGAAAGAAGATATTTAAAGTTTCTATTCTAAGTCAAGCAGTTTTATTGCACTGACATTAGCTCTGAAATTTATTAACAGAATTCAAACGAGAATAGCTACTAAACTTAAAATGAATAATGATGAAATTCAATAAACTTAAGAAAAATGTCGTTAGATTATTTCCATACATTCAAAATGAAATTTCCAAGAAGTGACACAACTATAAGTATTATAAGAGTGGCACATAACGACAAACTAAACTCCCAAGATGTGTAGTACATTAAGAAAATCAATAGCAGGCATGTCTCTTTCGTCTCGCCACTTTAAATTTTAGCCATCTGCAATGATAATTATAACAGAACCACAGCTTCAAATTTTTGCGTATCAACAATATTTCCGTTATCGCTACTGCTATCATGCTGATTAATAATTCTTATTTTCGTATATGTAAGGGAACTAACTCATATCGACAACAAAACCTTCCTCGGCATCATATCATATATATTATAAAGCAGAAGTTCTGAAACTTCCACACGGGTGTTTTCAAAAACTACCCGATGGATTTTTTTGCCGATTGTATCATTCAATAGGAAATATTTTTGCGGAGGTTTGTCATTCAAATATACAGGGATAAGTATGATTTTTGGTAATAAATTTTGTATTTTTCGGTTGTTATTTTTGATGAAAGGGTTGCCAGTAGTTATTTTTTGGCGAAAATTATCATTACTAAACAAATTAAAAATGATATATCTGCTAGAAATATTACAAACATCTTGCAAATAAAAGCAGAAAATAACTACTGATAATAGTAATAATAATAATAATAAAGAAAGCACCGCTTAAATGATGCGTAATATTATAAAAATATATTTATCTTGAAAATAAAAAAATATATTTCTATTGCTTAAAAAATAAATTAACGCGAAATATAACAATTGGTTCAACTTTTGGCGACTTATCCCTGGTGTTAGAATAAAAACATGAATTTGAAAATTTGAGTAAATGAAGTTTAAATGATTGTTGTTTCCCTTTTTATTATTTTCTTTCCCTTTGTTATCGAATTTCCGTATAATATAACTTATAGCAGAAAAAAGCAGATCTAATTGTAAAAGACACTAAGTTGTAAGCTATATATTCGTTTCTATGCGACTTTCATTTTGCTTTTATCGCCAAATAATGTGTAAGCCGAAAATGCACTACTGACTTAATGCCTGACTTAGGTTCTTAATGGTCGCAATAATGTTGATTTTTTCAAGTGAAGATAATTTTTGGAGTATATTTTAATATTCAATCGTAAATTATATAGATATTAGTTATTATTTAAAAAATTTGAATCAAATATTTAAGATTTAGCTTTAGTATGAATTTTTGCACACATATATATTGTAAAATAATGTCATACTTTTTCAAAAGTTTTTCACCGTAATTTTGAAGAATGTGATCAACGAATATAACCCTTTTATTTATTTTTTTGCAAATATTTTTTATTGTTAATTTAATTTTTCTTGCGCCATTTCGTCAATTTCACTTACAGGAAAAATTACAGTTTTAAAATTTAGAAACTGAAGAAGGAAAGGTTATCCCGTCGATTAAAAATCTACCGCCAAATTCCAAGATTAAATGTCAATAATGGATGATCGTAAATGTCACATTCACTTGACATAAATACTAATTATGTCATCAAGTGATTTTTAACTCGGCATTTTATTTCTACTTTTATATATGCTCTGCTAATTTCTTTTTCGTTATTTAAATGAAAAATTATGCTAATCTATATAATCTGGCTAATAGTTTGGCGAAATTGGTCCACGGTATAACCAAGTAGTACTAAAGGAAAAATTTTGCAATTCAAAGGAAATTTATGCAATTATGCGTTATTACTATTGATAAATTCAACATTTTGAAATAAAAAATTCCTGTTGAATAATATTGACTAGTCTTTTTAAATTAACCATTTCCTCTTCAATATTTCTTCAATCACTATTACGCTATTTATCTCTTTCGCGCCAGGCTAAAAAATGTATTTTAAATATTTTATTAAATAAAACATAAAAAACATTTTTCTATTTTTAAAAAAATATTTTTAAAATCTAATTCTACCTCTATGTGTCTTACAGGAGGAAATATCAGAATTACTTTTAAAAATGGTTTTATCTGTTAATTGTATGTTATTTGTTTATTTGGGTGTTTGAATTTACTTTTGTCATCAAACAATGCGATTTTATGCCAAGAAGAAATAAGCCGGAGCGATGTTCGCAATAGCTAAATTCTCTCACTCTCTCTTAAATGTGCGAGAGCATTTTTAGGATAATTTTTTTTTTTTTTTTTATGTTTAAATGTAAATATATAAATAGCAGTTATAGCAAAAAAGTTGCGTATAATGTTTAAATTTTAGTATAAATGTCTTCCTCATCCAAACTGTAAAATAATTTAATTGCAATTTTTTAAACTTTTGGCGCAGATGCACCACATTCGCACGATTGCAACAAAATGGCGATTTTATGCCTCACATGCTAACTGACTATAGTTGTTTATTTATTAATAAAATATTTATTAACTTTCATTTTGTTTTTTAAAATAATATAAATCATTTTGTTCTATAGCTATTAATTAAACTTTTTTATTTATTATTTTTTAAAAATAATAAAAAATAATTAAAAAATATGCATGAATTTGGTATTTAAAAACGAAGTTTTCTCCAAATTGGCGTCAGAAAAAAATTGTGCCAATGTGGTGCCTACATGACATCTGTGTCAAAGTTTTTTGACTATACATAAGTAGGGAAAATGCAGTATAAATACCGATTAAAGTTTTTTCCAAGTATGAAAATTTTGTCACAGATTTGGTCATATACTCATCGAGGTATCTCACTGGCGCCAAAATGGCATTATTTCCCTTATATGGTAACCCAGCTATAGTTGTTTATCTATTGATAAGTTGTTTATTTACTTTCATTTTCTTTTTTGAAATGATATTAGTTGTTTTGTTCCACAGTTACTTTTTTATTTATTGTTAATTCCTGTTTAAAATGATAGAAAAAATTGGTTGCCTGTAAAGTCGGTATACGGGCGAAAGTTTTACGTGACAACGACTTTGAGTTGTAAAATAATTTTAATGTGAATATTCATTCGTATAGTAGGAAGAAGGATGAAATAATAGTAACAATTTAAAACATTTATTTATACAAAGAATTATATTTAAAACATTAATTTATACAAAGAATCTCGCACTGAATTTCATATTAACAAAATTTTATTTTTACCTTTACACATACATACGTATTTATATACAAATATACATACAAATAACAAATTGCAATACACTGTGTTTGTTAAACACATTTTACTTCATGTTTATTGATGTCAAATGTTGAATTTTGTAAACAGCATATTAAAGAATTTTTCAATGAGCAGAATATAACTAAAGTAAAATGGCTTTCACTAATCACATATCATTAGTTTTCCATAATATACCACCGAATTACGAAATAAACTACACTTATTTTCTTTGTACTTTATACTAATAACTAATACATAACGTATTTCGTCTTAGTTTGATACTATCTAAAATTCCTATTAAGCACCGCCCCTTCCTTGCAGCGAATTCACATTCACGTTCAGAAAATGGTCCCACAAGTGACCGGAAAAAGTTAGGAGAAAAGTGAGCGCGTATCGTGAGCGGAGCGTAACGTAACGTAACGCAGTTTCTTGAAGTGTCTCCCGGCAAACCAATTTACAAGACGTTGTCACGTCAAAAAATAAAATATACATAAATTTCTTTAGTATTCTAAAACGAGGATTTTGCCACATTGGAGTTACAAGAAAATCGTGCTAAACCTATTGCGTATATGATGACTGTGTAGGAATCTTTTGTGAAATATGAAAAGTGTAAATTGCCTACGACTTGATTATCACGTCAACCAATTTCGCCAAATAGTTCGCCAAATTATACAAAGTTACATAATTTTATCTTAAATAACTAAAGAGAAAATACTTAAATACGAAAGAACAATTTTTTTTTTCATTTTTCAGGTAGACATTTTGCAATAATAAAGTAATTGTTATAGTTTGAATTTTAATGTTTTTTTTATCGTTGGCAACTGCTGTAACGAAAAATGTTTATTTTTTTTTCCTTTTATTGTTTTGTAAGAGCTGGTTTTGTTAAATCCATTTTAAGGTGGTATTCAAATTTTTGAACTTTTCCCAATTACCACAACCTTAAGCCGATTTTGCTCATTTGCAATCCCTACTGAGATATTAACCATTTCAATGTATTTGACGTGTTTTATGATGATTCTTACATAATTGTGCCTTTTATCGCGCGGACAAAATTTAGTATATATATATAAAGTTTTTAGGTGGGAGTAGCTTTGGATTCCTAACTTAACATAATGAAAAGCTGTGAAGAAATTTTTAAGAAGTTGTACCATTGTAACGACTGTAATAATTAATATTTCTTCAGATAAAGGAAAATTTTAAATCCTGTTGCCACAATGGTCTCATTTCGCTTCCAAATATGCACTTTTAGTAATAAACTAAAATAGTTACTTCTTAATAGCAGGATTTTGTCCAACGTTTAAGATAATTTAATATCACAATCGTGTCTAAATCTTTTTCAGCAATGAGCAAGGAGCTGCTGGAGGTCCAAATTATTTAAAATACAAATTTAAATTCATCAGTTCGTTTCATCTACGCCGGTTGATTTTGAAATATTGACCAGCACAGCGGGCATAGCCTGCTAGTATTTATATAAATTACTTCCTCTGTGTCACTTATTAGACATTATTATTTAAGAAAAGAGAATTTTTTCGCGTAAAAATATTTGTTTGAAATTTTCAAACTGAAAAAGATTTCAAAGGAGCTTATGTTAATCAACGTTCTCCTAATTTTAAATTTGTTGTTTTATTTTTTACTAATATCATATATTGTTATTGAAGATATTGTACTTTTAATAAATAGAAAATATTCATTAATTTATCTACTGATTTCCGGAGGCAGAATTTCTTATAAGTTTTACCATTTTTTTTTTTTTTTTTTTTTTTTTTTTTTTTTTCACATGACATTAATATTTGCTAGTTTTTATTATTCTTGTACTTCTGAATTTGAAAAAGTGAACTATCGCATAAAAAAAGATAGACATTTTCAATAAATAAATTAAATTTCTACAATTTCTAATGTACTTCAATCGTATAGTGCTGCCTTAGATATGAGCACAAGAGTCGACAAAATATTATCAACGTCAGCTTTCTTTCTTTCCATCATCCATTATATAAACATGTTTTTACACATGAACAATTTACTTACTGGATCATTTCAAACAAAAATTTTTGAAATTTACTTTGGTTTTCCAGAAAATTTTATTAGCTTTTCTGCACTTATTGGATTTGCATCTGAAACTCCGGAAATCATAAATGAGATTAAATAAAATTTGTCTAAAATAAGTGAAAAAAAATGCTCTGTATGGCAAGGGATTACTTTACAAAAGGAATAAAAGATTGGTGAATGCATTTATAAGTCGGGAAACTTTGGTATTTTCTGCTTGGAATATGGTATATTTCAGAAGATCTTTAATCGTTGCTTCATACGGTACACTTATTTAATATGGAACACTGTTGATTCAATATAAATAAATGAAAAGTTCTCAACGAATGTCGTCATATATATGATTTAAACCACAAAAGTGAGAAAAAAATAAAAAATCAGCCACTTTCAGTAAGAAATCTTTAGATTCTGTTCTAAATGTCTGAAAAGATGTACCACGCATTCTATTTTTTTCGCCATATCATCATTAAAAGTTATCATCAAAAGTCATTAAAAATACTAGATATTAATATAGATTAGAATATTAATAATGTCTGTTAATAATTTGTACACTTAATTTTTTTAAGAAGTTGTCTCTATATAAAAATTGTAATAAACTTGAAAACTTTCAGTGTCAAAAAATTTATTTTGGCATAATATTTGCATTTTTTTGGTAAATTTTACCTTTGGATAACACATAAGAAATCATTAGATCTAATAATTTAAGAAGGATGCAGCTTCGGGATATTGATCGTTAAGTTTAATTTTAGTGATTTTAAAAAAGATTGCAATGCAGATGTTTTATGAAATGAGAATTCTACTTAACGGATCAAGCTGTAATTTTAAATTCTCACACTTGTAGCTTCTAGAAACTATAGTGAAATCAGGGATGACTGGGAAAGAACAAACCTCTTTGGACTATAGAATTCTCCTTCCTTCATACACCTCGAAAGATATAGTATTTATGATGATTTAATGGTCTAAAAGTGAAATTTTTTCTTTATTCTTTCTTTTGGAGAAAAATGTCTTAAATCAACACTAATTATTTTTACTTAATTTGTAGAAATGTATTTTTTAAAGAAAAATATGAATTTTTTAAACCGAAATCAATTTTTAGAAGTTTGAAATTAGAATTCATTCCACCAAGGAGATTTTTACAAGTTATGCTTAAGAAATTATCCTCCCTGAGATCCATTTTGTAATGATTAAAAGTAATTTAACGTTGAGAATTTTAAATTTTAAACTCATAATTCCTAAAATACATAACCAAATGACTTCCCATTGGTATACGAAGAAAAATCTATTAATTTATCTAAATATAATAGCGAAAAGAACAAAATATTTTTTCTTCAAATATAAAAAAATAGATATATAATGACGAAATTGGGTTTAATAATAAAATTTCTTAAAACTGGTGTAATTTCTATATATAGACGACCTCCATAAAAATTTAAATAAATCACTAATTAGTAAATGCTGCTACTAAACTATTGCTAAATCACAAATTCTTACAACTATTTTCTGACAGAATATGTAGCAAGAAAGAGGGGATACTTTATTTTTCTTATTCAAAGGCAGTACATTATGTACTGTGTACTGCATGTGTTGTAGTCGAGTTCCAACAGACTGTTTCTACGAGTGAAACAATGTTCAGGTCAGGATTAGAATCAGAAACCTTGGCATAAGAGAAAAATGTTCTATCAATTGAATTAAGCTGGACTAATCTGGCGGAACTTTCTCGCCCAGAGAACCTTGCTAATTATGACATCTGGTCTGATATCTGATATATTTGATTCAACTCAACAGAATAAATCACCAAGCCACGTTGGATGCGTAATCACACTATATTAATTTTAACACTGTTATCACTTGTTGGAATGGGAAAAAACATTTCTAAATCATCTAAACAAAGTATAGTTGACATTTTGAGCAGCTAATCGAATTTGATAAGTACTTAATTCCTTCGCTGTCATTTACGAAAGTACTAAAAGTTGACAAACTAATCAAATATCTAAAGTGCTGAGTGTAGGTTTTCATATTAGGGCCCAACTCTTAACTATGAGTTGGTCCCTTTAGAAACCTTTGTTAAAACTCCCTTAAAAATAGCCCCTTTCACTGGCTTTTTTTATTTATTTAAACAATATCTTAGGTTCTCCAGTTGAAATATGAACTTCTTAATTTGTATTATCTGAAAAATACTTTTCAGATTTCAGCTACCACAAATTTTTCATATAGACTTCCTTCTTTGAGCCTTTATAATAATAATTCAAATTTATTATAGTTTTCTATTGCATATTTTTAGTGTCCTCTAGCTACTTTAAAACTACCTACTATATTCCAGCCCTCTGGAACTTGACCTTATTTTATGCCTGAGCTACCACCTTTTCTGAACATTAACCTCCTTTTTGGGTAAAAACTTATGTTTGCTTACTACAGCCGTAAATTAAAAAATCGCCTTATTTTAAAAATAATTTTGTTAAGAGATTTCATTCGTTTATTAAATATCGTGTTAATTTAAAAAATAATTTGTAAAAAATATAAGTATATGAGAGAGCACTTTCAACTGCTTGGAGGAACATTCTTTTATTCGGTTCTAAGGGCGTAATTTCTATTGGATTTGGTTCATTCAACTTAGATGACAATTCGGCTACTTTCTGTTTTATGAAATTTTATCTTAGATTTCAGCTAATAATATTTTCAAACATTAATGGTGTAATCGTTTTTTGGCATCTATGGACTTGATTGTTACGAAGTTTGGGTCACTCAACTCGGTTTTTGTTTCAAGCACATACGGAGTACACTTTCAGTGCTTTAGGTTGTAAGGACCCAGATCCTATAGATTCGCTCAGAATGAGGATGTTACACTAGACACTGCGTAACTCAATAAGATCCCCGAAACTATAGATTCATTTAAAAGATTTTTAAAAAATATAAAATCTGATAAACTAGAATTTTGTTTATTTAAGGTTATCATAACGGGCCCTGCACTCTAAAACTAGAAGGAGTGAAAAGTTCATTCGTTGTAAGAGTGACAGACATTTTCATTCTTTTTTGAGTGCACTTTATAAAAATACACTCTTTAAAGATTGGAATTTACCACTCCCTAGAAAGGAGTGAAAATGTCACTCCGTTGTCGAGAGTGAAGTATGCCACTCCGTTGTAGAGAGTGAAACATCTCATTCCGTTAACGAGAGTGAAAATACACTCCTTAAAGATTGGAATTTACCACTCCCTAGAAAGGAGTGAAAATGTCACTCCGTTGTCGAGAGTGAAGTATGCCACTCCGTTGTAGAGAGTGAAACATCTTATTCCGTTAACGAGAGTGAAAGCCCGGCATTATAATCTTTAAAAAAAAATTCCGTTAAATTTTGAACCGATATATGGAGTAAAATATTGAAAAATACCAAAATATGTCAATTTTTAATTTTTAAAAAGTTCCTTTCATAATATAACTTGGAAAAATAGGCTTATTTGGTATTAAAACGCACTCTTTTTTAAGAGTCAGCAGTTACTTTTTCATAAAGGGTCAATACCCACTCTGGCAACAAGAGTGACTCATCAGCCAATCAGATATGTCTTGCACTTCCTTTACTGATAAGGAAAATGTTTGCGCCATTTTAAAATTAATCTTTCGTTTGCTCTGTTCACACATGTGGATCTCCATTCCTTTCATTTGTATTATTAATATTGAAACATAATTTAGATTTCGATCTTGGAATGATATACTCCGATATCTTATGATTCAAAATAATCCACATAGATTAAATTTCTTGTTTTGGATTCAAAATGGAGAACAAATAATTCAGTAAAAAGCAATAATACTCTATTAATACTCAGAGACGAAGAGGTTACACTGCATATATCGTATTTATCAAACAAAGGATTATTATTCATCAAACAAGGGATAATATTTAACAAAAAAGAAAACGGTAAGTCAGTTATAATTTTAACTTTTTATTTTCCGAAAGTAACTTCTAGAATGCTCAGTTAAAAGTTTTACTTTATACAGGAAGCTGTCTGCTATCTTTATGCGCTCGGAAAAAAAGAACAGAAAAAAAACGCTGATACAAAGATTGGTATTTTATGCCTGATGTTTACAGATAAAACTGCTTTAGTAATTTTAAAAGTTTGCTGTATGACTTATGAGTATTGACGTATGACGTATGACTATGATGAAATTTATTTAATAGAGATAAATAACTCATTAAAATTGTTTTTCAACAGTAAGAAAAATACATATGTAGTCATTTCTTTTATTTTATATTTTCTTCATTTTTCTTTTTCCTACATGAGTATATTCCTATAAAACTCTATCTCACATTCATAGAATATTATAGGGTAGATGTAGTAATAATAAACACCCCTGAATGTTTTTGGTTAAAAAAAAAAAAAAAAAAAAAAAAAGGCTTTTATTTTTTTCCGTAATTTGCCGTTGCGTATTTTATAATTTAGAACTATTGTTGACACTCTTAATTAAACCAATCAGGAAGTAGAAAATAATGTTTTTAAGTTCCCCTGGTTTTCATTGAAAATCTTGATAAACATACTAAGAGAGACTACTTTAGTTATTCATTTTATAAATTTATATATTCCTTATTTTCTTGCAAAATTTGCAATTTTTTGTTAATTTATAATTAAGTAATTTATGTTATAATATTAAGTATTCATTTAATAAATTTATACATTCCTTATTCTCTTGCAAAATTTGCAATTTTTTGTTTTTGTAGTTGAAGAAAACTTTGAATTTTATATACTTAATGCCACTTATAAAACTTTATTAACTTTTAATGTTTTGTGAGGAATGTTCATTACTGGAATACTTAAGTAGTCATTTTCCAGAAATGTACAGCTCATATAGGCATTGTTAAAAATGCAATTTCGGTTATGCATATAGTGCTTAAATTTTTTGACTTAATTAAAAACTTAAATCAACTTTAATTTTTAAATTGCACTCACCAAAATGTAATGACACCAAAATTTTTATAAATAGTTGCTTTTAAGTTATATTAATGTGATTAATAAAATCTCAATATCTTCTTCATTTTATTATTTTTTTTAAATGAATCTAACTATGTTTTGCCTATTTTATAATCTGGAAATCAAACCACTCATGAAGCCGAAAATATTTTTATGGTCACAGTCATAGAAGGGCTTATAGGGCTTAATCGTTCACCAATTAAATAAAAACACTTAAGTTACAGAAGTCATTAAAAAAATATTTTCTCTCTTAAATATTTGTTTATTTTTACTTTTTCAATTTTGATGCAGATATCTTTTAGAATATCACTTTCATTTTTGATACCGGTTTTGAAAGTGAAAGAAACTTTATAAAAAATATCTGCGACTGAAATCAAAAAAGTAAAAAAGATGCGATATCGAAACGAACTTCAGCTATTCAACTTAAAATGAATGGATAAATAAAATGTCGAAATGCAAATGAGATATTAGAAAAATCTTTCCCCATAGGATTTGCATTAGCTCGTGAGTGTCTTCGTCAGCAGGGACAGATGCCTTAAGGGTGTCCACATCTACTCTATATACGGGAATAAAAAATTGAAATTAAATATGACTTACCATGTCGTTTAATAAATACGGGTTTTATTAATATATATTTTTCAGCAATAAGATTTTAATTACACACACACACACAAAAAAAAAAAAAAAAAAAAAAAAAAGAAAAGAAAAAACGTGCATTATGGATTTATTTAAATAATATGTAAAACTTAATGGGTATCTGTAAAAAAATATTGACTGCTTAAGATTTTAAAACTGTTTAATAACTTGCGCTTATGGGCATTTTAAAACTATCATATATTTTTGGAGCTACCAATGAAAGCAAACAAAAGGAGAAAGATTGGAATAAAATACACTGCTCAAAACAATTAAAGGATATTCGAAGTTTTATATAAAATAAAGATATAAACGAATTTTTTTTTGCCGAAAATAGAAGAAGAGAATCACAAATGCAAATTTTTCTGGTTTTCAAACTATGGAGTATGCAAATTTTGAGTTCGACGTCAAAAACGTCGCTTCAGCGGCAGCGAATGAAATTTGACTTTCAACTAGATAAAAGAAAATGAAGACAAGGATGATCGGCATTCAGTGATTGCTTTGTTTCGATGTGTACGATGTCTCAGCGAAGTCATTTGACAGATTCAGAAGCTTGGAGAATTGTTGGTAGGTTAGAAGGGGGCCAAACTCAACCCGAAGTAGCGCAAGCCATTGGAGTGTCACAAAGTGTCATTTCCAGGATCTAGAACCGTTTTCTGGAGAGTGGATGTGCAGACCGAAGACCAACGGAAGGTCGTAGACGGGCAACAACGCCCAATGAAGATCGGTATTTAGCGTTAACAGCTCGGAGACACCGAAACATGAACGCTACTCTTCTCCAACAACACCTTCGCTCGGCTACAGGCACCACGATTTCAACTCAGACTGTCGGAAACCGGCTCCATGCTGTAGGTCTGTATGCTCGCCGACCGATGGTATGTGTTAGATTAACATCAAGGCATTGTCACGAATGCAGGGAGTGGGCAACCGAGCATGTCAACTGGAGGAGAAAAGAATGGAGCAATATTCTGTTTTCTGACGAGTCCCGGTTTTCTGTGCATCCGGATAATAGGCGTATTTTCATCTGGAGGGACCGTGGCAGTAGGAATAATCTGCGTTCGTGCACGAAAGTGTCAGATTTGGCGGTGGAGGAGTGTTGGTGTATGGTGGCATCTCCACTGACGGGCGCACTGACCTCTACATCATTCGAGATGGAGCTCTGACAGGTCGCCGATATAGGGATGAGATCCTCAGACCTATTGTAGTCCCTTACGCTGCAGCAGTCGGAGATAACTTCATTTTAATGGACGATAACTGCAGGCCACATCGTGCAAACCTGGTGAAGGATTTCCTTTTCGAGGAAGGAATCGTTCGTATGGAATAGCCAGTGTGTTTTCCAGACATGAATCCAATCGAGCACGTTTGGGACGCTCTAGGAAGACGAGTTTCTGGCCGCCAACAACCCCCACAAACTCTCCAAGAACTGGAAAGGGCTCTTCTGGAAGAGTGGGGCAGAATACCCCAACTTGTCATTAATAGCCTCATTGAGTCCATGCCTCAAAGGTGTTCAACGTTGCTTGCCGCCCGTGGAAACCATACCCCCTACTGAAAATGATTTTCTTTGAAGAAAACACCTTTTCTTATTCTTTTTTTCTCATATGCACAAATTGTGTTTTTTCCTTTTGTACATAAATGCGCAATAAAATGCATTTTTTTCTGCCAAGCATGTGTAATTTATTCTCATATAACCTACTATGTCTGTCGACCATGTATCAATCAGCTAAAAAGTTTCCCAGATACAAAATCCACCTAAAACTGCAATATCCTTTAATTGTTTTGAGCAGTGTAGTTTATTTCTGTCAATAATCTAATTTACTTCATATGTAAATTTAATTACGTTTTCCCTTAAAAAGTTCAATTGATGTTACATACTATGAATTAAATAAATATTGTCAATAAAGTATTTTATTCCAATCTTTACCACGCTTGTATTTTTTTTCATTGTATATTCTAAAAGATATGATTGTTTTAAAATGTCCATAATAGCAATAAAAAAAATCATAAAAAAAATACATTCACTTCTATGAAAAAATGACTACTCATTTCTACTAGGAGTGAAAAAACGCACTCCTTTAGCAAAAGTGAATAGTCACTCTTCAGAAAGAGTGATTATTGACCCCTATTTAGAGTGAATATTCACTTCCCAGAAGTCAGTATTCACTCTTTCAAAGAGTCAACGATTCCACTTTTGCTTAGAGTGAATAGTCGCTCTAAAGAGTTGGGCATATTTCGAGTCTGCGATAGAGTGAGTATTCAATCTTCCGGGATGAATAGTCACTCCTTTTATTTTGAGTGTGGACAATACCGGGTGTGTTAGCTAGTAGAGTAATATGTTTAATTTTTTTAATGCGCATAACAACAGAAGTTTTATGTAGATTTTTAACATTTACTCAATGAAGATGGTACAGGTGTAGTGATTTTAATTCTATTTACAAAATGTAAGGTAGACGCATCAATTCCATGTAAAATATATTTTGTTTAGTTTATTATGAACATACAAATCAGAGACATCATAAAACTCAAACGAATATGTTGTCAACAAAATGAGTTAGTATCAAACTACTTTTTTTTAATTCAAATCGATTACAAATTATGAAAAAGTTTAACGTGTATAAATTGTGTATTATGCAATCTAGAACAGCCATTGAAAGTCACCTATATTGATCAAACTCTTAAAATTTTCAATAAATTATGTATACAACTTTCATATATGTATTCATAGCTGTTAACAAATTCTCCCCCAGTGGGTTAATTTATTAGATGTTTATATATTTGCGTATTAACCCTTTCGGGTCCGAATTTTTTTTCAGTTTTTTGAAAAAAATACTTTTACGCTAATAGCATGAACACTAGCTATCCAAATAGTTTAATTAGAGTTTGATAAATATTTCATTGTCTAGAAGATAACAAATATTGTTGTTTTGTGCATTATTCAAGTAATATTCATATGACAATAGGATAAGGAAGAATTTTTGGAGAAGTTTAGAAAATATTGTATTACAATAAATTTTAACTCATATTGAAACTTTCTAATACTTTTTACGCTTTATTACACAGGATTTTTTCAGGAAATTAACTTTTATTTTAAATTTATAGAGTGAAATATATGTTTAAAATAAAAGAATCGCAAACGCGCAAAGAGAATGAAGCAAATAATAATAATTATTATTATTACTAAATGCCTATACACAAATGAAGTCATATAATAAATGCGTAGACATATACTAACATTACTACATGTAAAAAGTAGCAAATGTATTACTTATAACAAAATAATATTCCATTAAAATACATGTACTATTACTAGTACACCAGACCCGAAAGGGTTAAAATGTACAGTTTACCTTTCTGTGATTCATTAAATGGTAACTTTTGGTTTCAGAATGTTAGTTTCCGATTTATTTTTTGGGTTACTTTACTTCTAACTAACGCTGAACGAAACGTAAAGCCTTTTTGGAATCCTCGATGTTTGAACTTTAATTGGAAAAAAAAAGAACAGAAATTTTTTGCAAAAGCAGCAATTTGAGGGTTGACCTAAACCTGCGAATATGTTCGACAAGCGATTTAAAAATTATGGTGGAAAAGCCTCAATTAGCTTCCAACTCAATTTGCTCAAAAGAGCTCGGAATTGAGAAAATCAATTAATGATAAAGTGCCTTATTAGTAGATTAATATAAATATTTGTTAAACTGTAGACATCATTTTAAAAGGAAAATGTGCAATGGTTAAGTGCTTTTTCCTTTCTTTCTTTCTTTCTTTTTAGGGTTTCGCTCATCTGACGAAACAATTTTCAAATCTTGTGTACTTACAGCTGAATACCTCTTATCACACAATAAATCATAAATGTTTGAAAAAGACCATTATTTTAATTAAAATATTTATTTTAATACCATCAGTTAATTTTTTGTTTCTGATTTCTCTTCTAATGTTGCCAAAGTTTCAATAGATGTAAAAATTAATATGTATCTAATACAAATTAATGGATTAAATAAATCACGTGAAAAAGGTATATTTGTTTTTATTTTGGTAATTAATTTTGGTAATTAATTCCAGAATTGTATTTTTTTTTTCTACGGCAAACCACTTAATACGGAAAGAAGAAAAAAAGATTTTTTTTAAAAATAGGATTTAATAATCGCAGTACTTTTTAGGTGCGTTCGTAATTATATAATACGTAGCACCTATAGTGGTCGTTCAGTCCGTCCGTCTGTCTGTCCGCATATAACAACGCAAAAACTACCCAACCGAATCGTTTTAAATTTAAAATACATAATTATTACATAATTTTGTCGAGTCATTTCAAATTTTATGAAACTCGGATGCATAGATCAATTACAGGGGCAATCAAAAGGATTCCATTACATTACGGTCAATGGGGAAAAAAGTTTCAAATGCATTTTAATCGTTTGAAATTTAAAATACGCAATAATTACATAATTCTGTCGAGTTATTTCAAATTTTTTGATAATCGTGGGCAAAGATCAATTACAGGGGCAATCAAAAGTATTCAATTACATTATGGTCAATGTGGAAAAAGTTTCAAATATATTCTATACGTTTGAAATTTAAAATACATAATTATTACATAATTTTGTCGAGTTATTTCAAGTTTTATGAAAATCGGATGCATAGATCAATTACAGGGACAATCAAAAGTATTCCGTTACATTACGGTCAATGGGAAAAAATGTTTCAAATGCATTTGCGACATTCATGCGAACTTAATAAAATTTATATGCAACTATAAAGTACATATTATAATATACATCTTACATAATTTGTGGTGCAAAGAACATTTGTTATTGATTTACAAGTCCACACAAAATTATTCCATTACATAATGGTATAGGGAGAAGAATGTTTGATGAGCGTTTTAATTGCAATTCACTATTTACTATTTTATGAGATTGATATATGAAAGTAATATTTTAAAAACTTCGTTATCGTACGAACGCACCTAATTTGCTACGCTTCACGTGCAATTTCAACTTTTTTTTTTTTTTTTGAAAATATTGATTTTACAAATTTGGTACTTCCGCATTTGTTATTTCATGTGCTGATTCATAAAATCTAAAATAAAATAAAACAAAAGCGAGACCAAAACTTTTCAATTATGAAAATATGAATTTTTAAACTTAAAGAAAAGATACGTTTTCACGCAGACAATTAACGGGTATTTATTAAAATTAGGAAAACTAAATGATCGCTTTTACATTTTGACATAGTTTATAACACATAATGCAAATTTTATAAATTTAAGATAATTTTTGTTGTTGTTGCTGTTGTTGGGAGGAGCGCAATGTTAACTTTTTTCTTTAGATAGGCGTGTTTGTTGCAATTTGAATGCGTTTTTTTTTTTTTTTTTTTAACTGAGCACTAATGTAAATATTATTTTTTACATTATATATTTGTAAAAGTGTAAAATTCAGGGGGAGGAAAGCGTCGTCCGAAGAGGGGCTGTTTTCTAAATTGTGTTAAGTTTGGGAAAGACTAAAGAATCAATCGCTTTAAACTTCAACATATAGTTTATAACACATAAAAAGAATAAGGATAAAGTTTTTTGAAAGAGATATTAAACGAAATCCTCTGTGGGATCTGTGATCCCACTTATCCACTTGTTTCTTTGTACTTTAATGATAATTAGTAGATGACGAATTTTTGGCATGAAAAAAAATGGAAATTGTAAAATTTGCTTTCAGAAAGATTATTTTTGTTTTTGTTGGTTTCCATGTTCGTTGCTTTTTATAAAAATTTTTGAATTGTCGTTTTCTTGCTACTGCACCCATTTTTCTAAATTTCGTGATTATTTTCTTGACATAAATCCGATATATAATATGTTCATATCTATCCTATATATGTAAATTCTAATAAAATGAATTTTTGAAACAATCTTATGAAAAGATTGATTAAACAACTAATAATGTTACACAGCTTATTTCTCCTAGAATCTAAAAACAAGTTGAAAATTGCACACCAAACGGGAAAATGAGGTGCGTTCGTACTATAAACAGATTTATGCAATCATTTCGGAAATAACGGATTTTGAGCCTATTTATATCGACTATCTAGCTAACACAATATGTATTTCAATTTTTGAAAACGTAATGCATGCGCAGTGGAAAAAAATTAGCAAACCTGCTCATTTTTCATACAATTTTTACTATTTTTTAAATACATACAATATTGTTTGTCATATTTTAGCAAAAGAATGTTTTTTTATATTAAGAACTCTGCAAATTATAAGCAAAAAACTTTAGAAAACTTCGGACTGTTTTAATAAAAACCTTAATTTCTCCACCATTATACATGTTATTAACATAAAAATGAACACAGTTTATTACAATAAGCCACTTAATCATAATCTCTCAGTTTGAATGCTTTTGCTACGTTCGTTTTGACAGGGTTGTCCATAAAATATTCGGTTTGTTTTCTTCAATTTGTTGATGGTGCCCTATAGAGTTTCGTGAAAAACATCTTCATGGAAATGTATGACCTGTACTATTATGTTTACAAAGTTAAAATTTCAATATAATTAATTCCTTATGTATTTTTCTAGATATTTAACAAGATTTCTAAAATCGCAAGTGCCTGATCACTTTTGGCCATATAGTGTATTAACACTTTTTCTAGTAATTGAAAGCTAAAAATGATGATAATGCATGCAAAATAGATTGCTTTTTCTACTAATAACGTGACACAATTTGACTGCATAGAATTCATAAAACTTTTTTCTATTTGTATCAATTTATCTAATTAAATATTATAAACGTCATTGATAATAAAATTTGTGTATAGGGATGCTCCTGTGTTACGGTGTTCGTATTCGTTTCTGATTGGGTGAATTTTAAAATGGTTTTATTGACTATCTTTAATACGCTATTTTTACATGTGTTTGGTGTTAATGTTATCACAGTAGTTAGATTAAAAAGACAATTTTAGTGAAGTATATCAGATTTTTAATGGTGCGATTATTTACGCTTTAAGCGCGTATTCCGCTTCATGAGAATTTGCTATCAAATTGGGAAATAATGTGTGGTAACAAAGCATGAGTGAAATAATGAGAATTACTTTTATAAAATTTTATTTTGTAATGTTTATCAATCTTTAACCACATAATATTTATTTTCTTGCTTATTGATTGTAAGATTAGGAAACGATTGAGCTTCTTTTAAATTATTTACCATGAATCTGGATTTATACAAATATATATATATATATATATATATATATATATTTGGGTATTCACCATTCTGCATTAAATTGTATAAATAGTAAATGTAATAATAACTTATGCCTTTTAATTTGAACTCGATTGAAATCAATACTATGCAAATTTTTCTGCTTTAACTCGATAGAAAAGTAACACAATTGAACATGATTTAAAATGCATTCTTAATTTTGAGGATAATAACTGCATAAAATCATGTCAAAATATTTATCATCATAGAGCAATATGTATCGCCATCATTTACATAAAATCTCTGAATTACTAACAAAATTTATATTATTGTGTAA
The DNA here is from genome assembly GCA_964019185.1 of Maratus speculifer. Lineage (NCBI taxonomy): Eukaryota > Metazoa > Arthropoda > Arachnida > Araneae > Salticidae > Maratus > Maratus speculifer. The sequence goes on from OZ025291.1 coordinate 120,174,906, forward strand.
GTTTTATTTCGAATTCATACTGTTTAGCATAAAAAGTAAATTAAACCAGCGATTTCAAAAACGCTAATGTAAAACTTATTCGTTTTAAACTTTTTTATGAAAAATAAAAATAAAAATTGAGTAATAAAATTAAATTACAGATAAGTGTTCTGATTCATGAATATAAATTTAAATAAAAATGAAGTAAAAAATACTCATATTATATATTGAAGTAAAAAATACTACATATTAAGTGCATGAAATCGAAAAATAATAAATGAAATAAAAAATACTCTACATATTAAATGTAAACAGTGGATATATGTAGTGGAACAGCATGGGCTGTATTAAAAAATTCATTACATAAACAATTATTGATATTATGAATAAATGGAACAAGAATTTCATGAAGCGATTGTAGTATAATTTATACCATATTTCAAAAGAGCATAAAATATCTTTCTCTCGTTTTCATTACTGTTCATTTTATTTATATTCACTATGAAATTTACACTTTGTACAAAGCTATGTGCTTTACAGCTTATAGGTGTAAACGCATTTTATTTTCGAAAAAGTAAATCATCAATTAGAAGTTATTGTATTTTTCGTTGTTTTACACTGTGGCTAATTATTGCTTGTGCTTTAAATTTTTACCACATGTACAGTTTAGTAATAGAACCTGCTGCAGGAATTATAATGACCTTCAGCTATATCATTTCAACTCTTTCTTACTATGTAACATATCTGACTTTGTGGTGCAAAAGAAATTACTTGTTAGAAGTCCGGCGAGTAATAAAAAAGATAGGAGTAAAAGGCAGAAGCAAAGCATATTTACTATTGAACATGTTGCAAATAATAAATATAATTGTCTTTTTAATATGTCCAGCGGCACTTGTATATTTATCTACTACCGATAACATTTTGCAAGACATCATTTCAAAGGACTTGCTTCTTTATGTTTTTATATTTTATGCGTACGTTTTTAATCAAATTACATTGCCTCTTTTAATTACATCTATTCATGCAAGTATCTGCGTGTGGTGCTCTACTACTCTAAAAAATATTAAAGAGAATATAGATTATTGCATAATGCAGTTGAACTATAATGAAATAATCTCTGTTTTACAATTCTTTCATTCTGTCTTACATGTAGCTTCTCTGATAGAAATTACTTTTTCAAATGTTTCCTTATTATCCTTATTTTCTTATTTGATTTCAATTTTCTTTAGCATAGGACCTTTCCTTGGAGGAGTAGAGTATGATGGTATAACCACCCGAGTTCTATTTTCTGTCTCCATTTTGTTCAATATTTTCGGCATGACTGTTCTTATTGCTTGCGCTTCTGAAGTACCAATTATAATAGAGGAAATTAAACTTAGCTTATTATTGTTAGATGAGAAACTACCATTGCATGGCCCGAATATAAGGTCACAAACTATTAAAGTATTAATTGATACTCTTTTGAAACGGGATATCTTTTTCTTTTCTGCCTGTAAAATGATACGTTTTAGGCGTTCTTTAATAATCACGTGTTATGGAATGCTTATTTCGTACGGTTTGCTTTTGTATTCTATTGAAAAATCGCCCTGAGATGAAATAATTTGATACGCATAATTGTTGTAGAGTTTATGCCTTTTTAGATGCGTTCCTAATTATGTAAATACGCAGCACTTATAGTTATCGTTCAGTCCGTCCGTCCGTCTGTCCGTCCGCATATAACAACGCAAAAACTACCCAATCGAATCGTTTGAAATTTAAAATTTATAATTATTACAAAATTTTGACGAGTCATTTCAAATTTTATGAAAATCGGATGCATAGATCAATTACAGGGACAATCAAAAGTATTTCATTACATTACAGTCAATGAAGAAAAAAAGTTTAAAATGCATTTTAATAGTTTGAAATTTAAAATACATAATTATTACATAATTTTGTTGAGTTGTTTCAAATTTTATGAAAATCGGATGCATAAATCAATTACAGGGACAATCAAAAGTGTTCCGTTACATTACGGTCAATGGGGGAAAATGTTTCAAATGCATTTTAATGGTGTTACATTCATTCGAACATAATAAAATTGATATGCATCTATAAAGTACATATTATAATATACATTTTGCATAATCTGTGGTGCAAAAAATTTTTTTTATTGATTTCCAAGGCCACACAAAAGTATTCCATTACATAGCAATATAGGGAGGGCATTGTTTGGTGCGCATTTTAATTGTAATTAATTATTTACAATTTTATGAGATTGATGTATGAGAGTGATATTTTTAAAACTTCGTTATCGTACAAACGCACCTCATTTGTTACACTTCACGTGCAGTTTCCAACTTGTTCTTTTAAGAATGTATTTAATATTTTCTAGAGAAATGGATGATATCTAGATGCAAATTACTTTATCAAAATTTCGAGATATAAAAAGACATTTTACTTTCAAAATAAAAGGGAGAAAACAACATTATTTGGTAGAGGTTTCGAAAATAAAGGTGTCCTCATTATAAAAACAAAGGAACTGCAATTAAAATTGTAAAAGTAAAAAAAGGGCTTTCGAGAAGTTGATTTCAGCTATCCAATTAAAAAAACACGATATACTAAGAATATTGAAATGGAAACGAAATATTTTTAAATAATGTTCCCACAGTTTTAACAATCGCATGCGAGTATCTTCGCGTGAATAAACTATCCCCTTAATGATAGAGTGATATTTTTAAAACTTAGTTATCGTACGAATGCATATCATTTGCTTCGCTTCACGTGCAATTTCCAACTTGTTTCTCTTATTAACATTTTCCAACAAAGTTGAAAATTGTTTATGCTTTCGGTTTGTCCGGCCGTCTGGTCGCACTCTAACTCTCACAAATACACTCGGATTCCCATGAAATTTTTGGAAGTTATTGACGTCTAACACGAGCCCTATTAAAAATGAAATTTCTAGCATGATTAGTTCATTTAGAGGAACAGTCAAAAGTTTTCCATTACATTACGGCCTATGGGAAAAAATCGTTTCAAACGATTTTTATAGATGTTACACTCTGTCAAACATATTCAAATTTGCATGCATTTACGAAATGCATTAAAATATATCTTCTGTAAACTATGAGATGAAAAGAAGGAATATTATTCATTTACAGGACCGCACAAAAGAATTCAATTACATAATGGTAAAGAGGGGAATTGTTTGCGACATATTTTAATTATATTGAACTATTTCTCGTATAATAAAATTGATATACGTTGCTTGAGGCTTAATATACGTTATTTCAGGCACAATAAGAAGAGCACAGCATTTAGAGGGACACACAAAAATTTTGAAATTGTATATTCTATCCGAAGTGTACGGTAATATTATCGATGATGGCTGATGGATGGATGAAATGCCGCTTTAATTAGGGTATGAATTTTTAAGTTTCACTAAATATATACTTATATGGTGAGTATAATTTCTATAGTTGATATACAGGGATACACAAAAGTGTTCGTAAAGGTTACTGAATAAGCGCATAATTTATTTAAAGGTGGTTTTAAAATAAATTATGCATTTTTACGCTTAACATTTAATAACTGCATTCCATTTACAAAGAAATATTTGTAGAATATAGGTAAAATGATATAGAGGGTCCCGCAAAGTATTGGATACATGATCGCCTATGTATGATAATTCCTGGAAATGTGATTTAAGTAGTTTTAAGAATGTTTTAGTTTGAATTAAATTTTAGCTAAATATTAGCGTGTAATAAAGGTACTAGATAAACGACAGGGTTGAACAAAAGTACTCAAGTATCTTAAAATCTGTTAGTATAAATTGCTAAAAGAGAAACTTCAACCTCATATGCGTTTTCTTGCTAAACTAAATTTCCCCACTATATAGTATATGTATAAACAGATAGATGAAATACAAGGTTGTTCAAAAGTATTACAATGCATATTTTGCTGTAAACCTTAACACCTTAATTCTCTAAATAAAGAAGTTTTGTTAAAGATTTCAGGAAGTGTTGGAAAGTGCTTCATAATCTATGCTTAACGCATGATTTTTCTTAGTTGCTTCCGATTATTTTCTGGATAGGATCGCTTAGTTTTGCACTTCGCTGTTAAGCATGTTAATTATATCATTGTCTAGCTCATGACCACTTTACTATGTGTCGATAAAATTTTCATAACATTCTTTCCCAAAGTAGCTGTCTGAGTAACTTACGCCCTTCCTATTATGTATAATTTTATTGGACCAAGCACTGTTTCTCTAATAGAATTTTTGTAAATGGATTTGATGTGTCATGAAATTCAACAATGTAATAAATATAAAAGTGGATTAGTTATGATTTACGTAAATGTTTAAATCCAGTATAACATTTAAAAGCATTTCAAAAGTATGTGTATTTATTAATCTTACCACTTAAAAAAGTTCCAAAGATACGCCTAATTGTGTAGATAGTACTTCCTTCGGAGATTATATGGTATACTTATTAGTTTATAAAACTAGGAACAAGTAATACACCAACATACTTTTTTGAGTAAAAAAAAATGTTTTCCGATATAGGTGTACATAAGATTGTACAATACTCCATATACAGGGTGAGCCATAAATATCGAAACAATAGGCTATCTCCTTAAATATTGCCCTTAGACCCCTACTTCCAATTGCAAAAATTCATTAAAAAAAAAAATGTGAAATTTTTGATAAGATAAATTGCGACTCCATGGGGGTCTAGTTGAAAAGTTACCAAAATTAAATTTTTATACGGCCCCCGTAGGACAAAAATTCCAATTAGAAAAACCTTCCTCATTCAGTCCTGAATAAGACACAAAAAGTTGCATCTTCATATCTCCAAAATTCGAAAAGTTATAGCCGTTTAAAAAATTCATCAGGTTTTAAGGGATTAGACACAAATTGAAAAGGGTGCAAGTCAAAAAACAATGTTAGTTTAACAGTTCTAGAAAACGCGTAAAAAATATATTTTTTGAGTTAGAATTTTGATTTTTTTTCTTTTTTTGTGATGGTTAGCATTATAATTTGCTAAGAAAATCACATTCTAAAATTTCTTATACAATTTATAAAAGTTCCATGTGGTTAGTACTGGTTTAAATGGGACAATCAAAAATCGTTATAACTCGCAACATTATTTATCGGATTTCAATTTCTTTCCATTTAATTAAAGATGAAAATCTGATTTTAGTTTTGTTCCAAGGTTTTTTTTATATTAATTTTAAAACAATTAAAAATATTTATCGAAAAAATAATATAACTTTAAAAAAAATCATATTTTCAAAAACAAACATTTTTTTAAAAGTAAACATTTTTTCAAATTTGCCGAAACAAAACTAATGTAAAAAAATCAAAAATGACGTGTTTCAAGTTCTTTTTTCTTTTAAAAATTCTTAACATTTAATAATTTAAAAACAAGAAATAGAGGATAAAAAATTCATTATGCAGAAAAACGAAGTGTATTGTTTAAATGTCCGTCAGTTATTTTAAAAAATGCTTTTTCTAAGATGCAGATTAAGTCTTTTTTTTTCTTTTTAAATTTACCTCTGACAACTTCAGGCTTTTTATCGTCCTCCTGAGGATGTTAAAAAATCTGTATTCTGGGCCCAAGTAGGGCCAGGACCGAGATGTTACTTTTTTCGGAAGACCCGCCAGGCTGGGCCTAGCGTACTTTTCATAAAGGAGGGGACTACTTCCTTAAACTTAGGTGCACTCTGGATGAAATTTTCAAACCCGGTCTCAACAAAACCCGTATTAAAATCACTGTCTCTGACTGACTTAATACGTACATAAAATAAATAAAATTCGGCTCAATCGAATTTTTTTACGAAAAACATATAGATTTTAAAACTTTTATTTTACAAAAAAAAAAAAAAAAAATTAATTTTTTTTAATGGATTATTCAAAGGCTAAAAAAATTAAATACAATAAAACCAATGAAAAAAAAATCTGCCTATGATGGAATTCTGTCTTAAACGGAAAATATGTTGATCCATGCAAAATAAATGCAATAGTACCTGAAAAGAAAATAAGCTCCAATTACATATTCTAGGGAGAGCATCTGTCTATAACGTATTTTTTCTTTCCTATGTGATTCCGTCTTAAAAAGTTTTAGTGTATATCATTTTTCAGAGTCTCCAACGCATGGGATATGGATTAACGATATTAAAACATAAGTGAAACATTTACATATAAATAGAGATTCATTGATAAAATAAATATATTACAGCCTTTGGCGCTTCTTTAATAATAAAAAGTATAAATATAAAAAACGAAAAGCTATAAAAAATTTTTTTGGTCAGAACTCCTCCATATGAAACATTTTTTTTCCCACGCCGAATTAAAAAACTATGTAGAAATTTGCGACTGAACCGAGCTCTGATTTAAACTATTTTTCAGACCGGTCCGAGTTATGATGTTGACATTTTTTCAGGCCACGCCGAACTTTTCCCCCTATGGGTCGGTTTGAGACTTGACCTAGATATTTTGACCCGGGCAGACGTCTGGTATACGCAATTTAGCGTAAAAACTATACGCTGCTATTTTATGTCCAAAGAAAAAGCGCTATCTTAAACCAATTTTTATCAATTTGCAATTTGTAAATGTTCCCTTACAAGCGTTAAATCACAGAGAAGAAAGCACAGTTTAGAGGCAGGGAAAAGTGGTGTAAGTCAGGAATTTTTGAGGATTTTGGGATTTAATATCTCTGTGGGATTTTTAGATACGGAGATGAAATTTGTTTTGTTCAATTTAGGAATGGATAAGGAATAATTTCCTAATTGGAAATTTTGACCTACGGGGGCCGTATAAAAATTTAATTTTCGTATTTTTTCAAATAGACCCCCCATGGAGTTGCAACTTAACAGAAATTTCACCTTTTTTTATGAATTTTTGCAATTGGAAGTATGGGTCTAGGGGCAATATTTGAGGAGATAGCCTATTGTTTCGATATTTATGATTCACCCTGTATATGAATTCATATCAGAAAAAAATATAGAGTGGGGTAGAATTTTCAAATTTTCGAAAGCTAAAGTACAAATGAGGCGTTATTTAACTAGGTTTGATAATGTACTTTTTTATACATTCGCTATTTTTAATTTTAAAGAATAATAAAAATGCTATAACATCAAAAATTAGACACCAAGATGTACAATTTATTTTTAAACCACTAGTAATATAGCAATTGCAACAAAATTTCATCGATTTAATTTATGGAATAATTTATATGTACGCTCCGGTCATTTTGTTTCATATTTTTTTAAAGGATAAACTTTTCAATCAAACTTATTGCTGAATGCTCTCTTTACCTTTTGCAGCATATATCCTCGAATTCGTAGGATTTTATATTTATTAAAAGAAAAATATTCTATACAAACTAAAGAAACCTTGTTGCAGTGACTGTCGAATTAATTCCTAACATTATAATATATACCGGGTGTTCCAAAAATAACCGATGGATTTTAAAATTCAATAACTTGAAAACGGTGACAGCTATTTAAAAAATGTTTGCAGGAGGGTTATGTATGATGTCAAGAGTTTTTTTGCGGTGATTTTTTATTTTAGTTAGGATTTCAAACAATAGATGGCGCTGACGGCGATTGGTGCTTAGCCGAAGCCGAATCTGACCTCACTCAGCATTGATACCAAGAAAGGAGATTAAGGATATGGAGTGGGTCACATTCGATTTGATTTCAGTGGAATGCATTTTTACCATGGAAGTAACAGATTCTTCGATAGTGGAATACAGCGTTCAGAAATGGGTATAAATTTCGCAAACAATATTTGAGTTTGCAGGAGATTTTACATTTATGAAGTTTTATTTGCCCGGATAAAATTACTTTCTTATGGCATGATTTAAAGAATATTTTATGCATCGTATTTTAAAACTACACTGTTAAAAATTTGAAACCTTTGCTGCATCATCACACCTCCGCTTTTATAGAAAATGCTTACTTCACTGTATTAGGGAGCATTCTCATTGGTCAAAATAGAGATATTCTATAATAGCAATGGAGTGACGACGCAGCAAAAGTTTCAAATTTTAACAGTGTTGGTGAAGATATTTTGCTACAATCTTGGACCCAATTCTGAACTCTTTCGATAAGATTTCAATGGAATGCTTTGTTGCCATGGCAATAACAGATTCTTCGATAGTGGAATACAGCGTTCAGACGTGGGCATAAATTTCGCAAGCAGTATTCAAGTTTGCAGGAGATTTTGCATTTATGAAATTTTTTTTATCCCGGATTAAATTTCTTTTTATGACATTATTTAAAGAATATTTTATGCATCGTATTTTAAAATTAAGTAATTTTTTTTTTTTTTTTTGTTAAAAATTATATAACTTTTGTGATATTCTAAGAAATTTTAGATCTTTTAACTAATTTTTTAAAAATTTCAATAGGTAAGTTAGGAATTTTATAACTTAATTTGGAATTCCATTCCAAACTAAAATTTTGGAAATTTTAACTAAATTTCAAAATGGGTTTGATAAAATTCCAATAAATACTCATAAATGTAAAATAGCCTTCAAACTTGAATTCAGATTGTTATATTCATGCCCAATTCCGAACACTGTATTTTTCTATGGAAGAATATGTTATTTCCATGACAAGAACATATTCTATTGAAATCATATGGAATGAGTTCAGAATCGGGTACTAAGAGCAAGATTGTAGCAAAATATCTTCACCAACACTGTTAAAATTTGAAACTTTTGCTGCATCGTCACTCCATTGCTATTATATAATATCTCTATTTTGACCAATGAGAATGCTCCATAATACAATGAAGTAATCATTTTCTAAAACAGCGGAGGTGTGATGATGCAGCAAAGGTTTCATATTTTTAACAGTGTAGTTTTAAAATACGATGCATTAAATATTCTTTAAATCATGCCATAAAAAAGTAATTTTATCCGGATAAATAAAACTTCATAAATGTAAAATCTCCTGCAAACTCAAATATTGTTTGCGAAATTTATACCCATTTCTGAACGCTGTATTCCACTATCGAAGAATCTGTTACTTACATGGCAAAAATACATTCCATTGAAATCAAATAGAATGAGACGCACTCCTTATCCTTAATCCCCTTCCTTTGTATCAATGCTGAGTGAGGTCAGTTTCGGCTTCGACTGAGCGCCAATCGCCGTCAGCGCCATCTATTGTTTGAAATCCGAACTAAAAAAATCACGGCGAAAAAACTCCTGACATCATACATAACCCTCCTGCAAAAAATTTTTTAATAGCTGTCACCGTTTTCAAGTTATTGAATTTTAAAATCCACCGGTTATTTTTGGAACACCCGGTACATCTAAATGTTAGAATTCTACGGTTATGATATTAAACGCTTTATTCTACTCAAAAATTCTTAAGGAAAGAAACGCGCCTCCAGTTTCTCTCTTTTAATATGCAAAATGATAAAATGCATAGAATTAACCGTACATGTGCAGAAATGAAAACTTGGTACCTAAACGTTGATACACATGATTGGCAGTATAAAACTACAGAAAAAAAAACTAAAAAACATAAAATTATTATTATTATTATTATTTTTTTTTTTTTTTTTTTGTAAATATTGATAGTTTTTAAACAAAAAGTACTGTTACACCCGGGAAAGTACTCCGCATAAATGGATATTTTCCTAGTTCCATATCCGATAAACAGATGTGCTTATTCCAAGATTCGAAAAAAAAGCATAATTTCCCTTTTGTTTTCTACAGAGAAAAAAAAAAAAAAAAAAAGATTTTGAGGAGAGTGTTTGAATCAGTCTCATCTCAGAAGTTAGTAAATCTGACCTAGATTTTAAAGTGTTTTTAATTTCAATCCTGACTAATAACGATCTGATGCCTTTCTTTCTAACCGATGACCAGGCCCCTACCTGCCAAATTACCTCAGCTTAAAGAGTTAGATACCTGATATCGAGACGGGTGACCGCTTAATCCTCGCGTAGCGGCAATAAACCTGATTCCTTGACTTTTCACGCCATAATATATGCAGTACTTGCTTCGCTTTTGAGCATACTTTGTTTTGTCTGTTGCTTAACGTTACATCCTGTTGTTTGTATTCCAAATGGCTACTGAAGCTGTCTCGTAATTTAGTACTTTGTTCAGATGACTAGACCTTCCCCTTTAAAGGCACCTTCAGAGGTATAATGCACAGTTAATTTCGAGAACTTTGCACCCACGACGGATTTTACATGCACCACGCGCTATTAGCGTACATGTTTTTTTTTATTATTATTATACTACGATACTAAGATAATATATACTAAGATAAGCATTCGGGTCGGCTACTTAGTAAGTGTTTTTTGGTAATCTTTGTGGTTTATTGCACGTTAGATTAACTGTATTATTTGTTGCCGCATACTTAATACCCATCTTACCAGACGAAATGGAGCTTGATGATTTTGAGCCTAAACAGTGGTACTGAACTTAGCTGAGAGTGGGGGAAAATTCGAGGGAATAATAAGAACAGAGAATGGCTGAAAAAAAAGTCGTACCACAGAAGGAAAATTTTTGCGCCGAAAGGCAAGGCAAACGAGAGCGTTGCAAAGAGAGGCAAGATCATGCCTTTCTACCGTACCCCACCGAGAAAAACTGGCTCCGTAAGCTGTCACATTAGAGCGGATACGGTAGTTTTTGCGGACAGGGTCCTATTGCAACTAAATGTATATATATATATATATATATATATATAATTGATGATAAAAAAATAATGATATGATATAAAAAATAAATCTGATGCCTTATAGAATAGAAAGAATGATTTTCCCGTATTTTTCTGCATCGAATAGTATTGATCTGGATCGGATCTGAAGATCGCTTTAGATACAGACGTTTACGGATTTTAATAGATAAGAGATTTTGTTATGAGCTATGGGTAGTAATATAAATCTTCTTCCTCTGTCCTTTCTCCCTCCCCACTTCCCACCCTGTCTCTCTCTCTGTGTGTCTCTGTCTCTGTCTTTCTCTCTCATCTTTATTTTTATTCCTTTTTTTTTTTTTTTTTTTTTTTTTTTTTTTTTTTTTATCTGGCCCGAGGTTTTGCATATAATGCTGCATTTGAACCTCTATGGAAACATGGATATTGACATCTATGTCTATTTAAAGAATGAATTGTTTTCGAAGAAATAATACTTACTTTATCTCACTAAAAACTTCATTATTAAGCTTTAAAAAGCTTTTGTAAGTTTTAGAGAGAAAATTATTTCCACAATCTACAGTTAGTACCGCAACTAGCAGAAATTTATTATGAATGTATTCAATGAAAGCACACTTTGTGCATGCGAACTGTATTTTAATTGCTTTCTATTGATCTGTTGAATGGTCATATTTATTGAAAGAAAATAAATAATGAAATGATCAAAATCTTTTATATGAAAATATCAGTAATATCTGTAATCAATATATTGAATATAAAAAGTAAAGTAAATGTCTGTATCATAGTACTTTTTGTGGCTCGTGATAATGCATACATTGAAAATATTTGCGATTTTTTTTTCAATTGTTAAGTATGAATCTAAATATTTTTAAATAAATATAAATATATAACATCCGTGCAATCTTGAAAATTTATATTAAATTTTATGATAAATCAATGTAATGTAAATTATCTTTTCCTCCTTACCGCATGGCAAATCTTCAATGTAGACATTTTATTATGCTACGACATGAAAAAGATGTTCAAAATGTTTAATTTTGAAAACAAAGTTTTCTTCATATATCGATCATAGTAATTAATAAAATCAGTCGAAATATTTTAACTATACGGATAACGATTTATTATTATGCAATGTAATTATTTTGTATCGCTCCATAAAGTATTGATGAAGATTTCTTTACTGTAATGAAATTCTTTGTTCAAAGAGAAAGATGTTCAAAATGTTTAATTTTGAAAACAAATTTTTCTTCTTTAATCGATCATAGTAATTATATAAAATCGAGTCAAAATGTTTTAACTATACGGAAAACAACTTATCACTATGCAATGTAATTATTTTGTCTTGCTCCATAAAATATTGGTGAATATTTCTTTATTGTAATGAAATTCTTTGATATTACAGTGTTCAGTATTAAACGTTTCAATATAATACCGTCAACTACTGAAAAAATTGCTTAAAATCATAAAGGCATCAAAGAATGGATGATTTTAATTCGACTTTTTGACAAAGGAATAAATTAAAAATTAAATAATGCAATGAAAAATTACATTTCCATTTCAGCAATTATTTAAGTGTTTTAAGATAAAATCATTTCTGTCAAATCAGCTTTTCACATTAACCTCTTGAGGGACGAGGAATATGATATATTCCACCGGAATATAATACATTTGGTGGAATTAATTATTAATATATTAGGTGTAATAAATCATGTTCCACCTAATTTTAACTATTATTTGCACCAGAAAATTTTAAGTCTTATTTTGAGGGAAAACAGTTGAAAAATTGCTTTTACTTATTTAAAAAATAAAATGTTTCCAAATTTCCAGTAGGAATTCAGTATTACACAAATGTAATTTCTTTCCCCTCAAAGTTTTAAATAAAATTTGAATTAATTGAACTAAAGTGTCAAAAAATCTAGTAAATAAGCTTAATTGGATTTCACTAATATGTAGAGTTGGAAAAAATAAAATTATTAATGGAGAAAACCTTTTAATTGGAGAAGACGGTAAGAATGTTTTTCTACTTCATTATTATTCATTTATAATTCCTTTTTTAAGTAATTTCTAAGTAAATTTACAATAACATAAAATATGATGATAAAATCTGCAGTTTACAAAAAGTGTTGTACTTTACAACTTGTAGGTGTAAATGCTTTTTACCTTGAAAAAAGTGAATCATCCATTAAAAGATGTTGTTATCTTTGGTTTTTTACATTGTGGTTAAGTGTTGCTTTTACTGTAAATATTTACCACATATATCGTGAAATAACAAGCACTTCGGCCGGAATTACTGTAGTTTTCAGCTTTGTCGTTTCAGTCATTTCAAGCAATATTACATATTTGGCGTTACGATTTAAAAGTAACCAATTATTAGAGCTCCGAATATTAATAAAAAACATCGGTGTAGATTGCACAAGCAAAGTATATTATCTTTTGAACATGTTGCGAGTATTAAATGCAATTATGTTTTTCTTCTATCCGGCTGTACTTCTTTACTTGTATGCTAACGATAGCGTAATGCAACAAGCGTTCCCAAGAACTTTCAAGGAATTCCTTGATACATTTATTGTCACATACGCTTATATTTTTAATCAAATTACTTTACCGTTTTTCATTACACTGATATATGCCAGTTTTTGCTTGTGGTGTTCTACTACCCTGAAAAATATTAAGGAACAAACTGAAAAGTACAGTACTCATTTAAACAAGAATCGCATTATATCTGTCTTACAACTTCTTCAATCTATCTTAAATGTAGCAGCATTAATCGAAAATACCTTTTCTACTGTTGTCTTTTTCTCGTTAACTTCATACTTGGTCACTACTTTTTTTAGCATAGGACCTTTTCTTAAAGAATCTTTGTATGATAGTTTTCCCGTTCGTATTAACTCTTTTGTTTGCTTTTTGTTCAGTATCTCTGGGATGACTATTCTTATTGCTTGCGCTTCTGAAACACCAATGATTATAAAAGAAATAAAAATCAGCTTGATATTGTTAGATAAGAAAATTTCATTGCTTGGCTCAAGTAACAGCTCGCAAGCGATTAAAATATTAATTGATGCACTTTTGAAGCAAGATGTATTTGCCTTCTCTGCCTGCAGAATGATACCTTTTAAGCGTTCTTTAATTATCACATGTTATGGAGTGTTAATTTCATACGGCTTACTTCTGTATTCAATTGAAAAGACTTTTTAAAATAATTTACATGCTCGCATAGCTCGTAAATGGATCCAAAACTTTCTATTATAATACAGTTCTAAAAGAATTATACAGAATTTTACTACTGTGTTGTTCAATTTAACCTCTTTGAACTTTTCTTACCGATTTTTGAGCAATTTTATGCTTCTGGTGAATTAATATAAATGTTTATGGACAAAATATTCAGAAAATATCCACAAGATCTGCCTGCAGGATTATGCCTTTTAAACTTCCTTTAATCAGTACATGTTATGGAGTGTTGATTTCATATGATTTACTTTTGTATTCAATAGAAAAGACTTTTTTAAATGAAACGATTTCATTTTTAAAAAAATTACATGCTCGCATAGATCGTAAGTAGGTTCAAAAGTTTCTATTATAATACAGTTCTAAAAGAATCATAGAGAATTTTAACACTCTGTTGTTCAATTTAACCTCTTTTTATTCCAACAAATTTTATACCGTTCTTGAATCATACCGTTTCTTGAACAATTGTAAGAAATAATTTAAATGTTTCTGTACAAAACGTTCTGCAAATGTTAAAAAGGTACCTAATATATGATAACATAGTGTACTAAGGTGGTCGCTAATATTAGCAGAATATGTTGATATAATTGAGTACTGCGATGATATAAATAATAAAAATGGAAATACATTAAATAGATTAGCTCTCTCAGAAATAGTAAATATGGTAAGTAATCCTTCTGAAATAATATTCAGTTCAAATAGTAAGGATTTATCTGTTACATCTAAAACTATTGCAAAGTGGACAACTAAAAATCTAGTAACTGAACAAAATTTAGAGAGGATGTTACAAGAATAGCCAATTTTCGTTAGACACAAGGAAATTTCATGTTTAGAAAATTATTTATTCCGGAGACATAGATTAAGTTATACGAGATAGAGGCTGTGAATGTAGATTAAAATGACTGACTTCGGCGTTTCAGAGTATATCTAGCAATAAAACTAAAGCTCAGGGTGTATTCTGGATAAAGGAATTGAAGAAATGGTAAATTGTTGCAGCAGATGCCAAATGTTTACTGCAAATAATCCTAAAACGAAACCTTAAAAATGGGAATCAAGATTACCTTGAGAAAAGATTCATATAAATTATGCCGGCCCTCTTGAAAGTAAAAAAAAAATAATGGCATCGATTCTTATACTAAATGGTTAGAGTACTTATAGTACCTAGGACCGGGTAGTAACTAAGTACCTGATAGTAAGTAAGATATTAGAGTATTACGGGAAAATTTTGTTGCATTTAAATTACCGGTAAAATTAAAAAGTGATAATGTGCCCATCTTAAGAAATGGTGAATGTGGGAATTTTTTTAATTCTTTGAAATTAAAGATATACCTATTCTATCATATCATCCCTCATCGATCAGTCTAGCAGGAAAATACGTGAAAATGTGAAAAATTGCCTTAAAAATCTAAAAAAAGTGACATTTTCAGTTTTACAATTTTTGAGGGAAAATCATTCCGCTTTCTATTCGAGACTGGTTATACCCCCGCAGAATTAATATTTGGAAGGCTGTTCGAACAGCCCTGCCACCAAAAATACAGCAACAGATGCACAATTATAATCTTTATGAACTAATTTTTGTTAAAAATTTTGGAAAATGGGGGAAATTATTAAACTGAAAAGAATATAAAATACTTGAGAAAGATGAGTATTAGTAAATAAATGTGATAAAATAATATGCAAAAGTCGCGTTAATAAGTGCATACATAGCAGAGAGGTAGGTCATAAAATGTCAGTTAAAAGAACAAGCCAGAGTCTAATGTCAGACAAAGGTGAATAAACAGGCCAGAATGATAAACATTACAGTGATTATGATAGTAATGAAGGGTTATCAAAAACAGGATTTTGGAATTTAATGTAAATAAAATGACAACTTAATAAGGAAAAACTATAGAAACTATAGAAAGGAACCAATCTCAAATTTTACATGATATTGTAACTGGTACAGTTGTGAATCATATAAACGGTCATACAGCAGATAAATCTGGGAAGGTTACCTCGATTAAAAATAATAATGTGGACTCAAAGAAAAGTACCCCAGTTAAAAGTAGTCCAAGAGGACGACTATCTGTAGTTTATCTGAGATATGAAAGGAAAGAGGTTCTATACTAATAAATAACAGTAACTTGTGATCAGCGATGGCGTCATCAAAAATAACAGATTAAATTTCTGAGCTGATGCATGTGAGACGATTGAGTTATATTTCAGTGCAATAAATGACTGTGGAATATGCAGCCGCGTTTCTACGGCTCTTGTATATTGTGTAAATAAAACCTGTGGTTAAATTAAAATAGCCTCCTTGCTCATTATGAAATACCAAAGAGCTACAAAAGACAAAGCTATATTTATGCAAAGCTAAAAAAGATCCCATACCTTTTTTCTGTAGTAAAGAATCTACTTATTAAACTAAGATGTAACTTTTTAAATGTAATATATACACTATATTGCCATTGATTATTGGACACTAGCGATTTTAGACATTTTACAAAATATCTAAAAACATACATGAGAAATCATCTCGAAACTCTTAGTGTATAAATATAATAGTATACGTCATACATCTCCGTGAAGCTTTTTTACCGAAACTCCATAGGGGACCGTCAACAAATTAAAAAAGAATGAATATCTTTTGAATAACCCTGTCAAAACTAATGTAGCAAAAGCGCTCAAACTCTAGATTATGATTGAATGCCTTAGTAATACACTGTGTTCATTTTTATGTAAATAGCATGCATACTCGCAGAGTAATTAAGGTTTTTATAAAAATTGTCCCAAATTTTTCCAAGTTTTTCCCTTATAATTTTCAGAGTTCTTAATATAAAACAATATTTTTTTCAGAAAATATGACAAACAACATTGCACACAGTACCTTGTAATCAGAATTAAAAAATAATGAAAATTGTATACAAAATGAGTTGGTTTACTAAATAATATTTTACTGCGCATGCGACAACGATATCAAAATTTCATTTGCATATTATGTTAGCTAAATGTATAGAGCAACTTTTGTGAAAGTCACAAAATCATAACTTAAAAATTCTGAAAATAATCGTCAATTAAATAAGTTGAAAATCCATTATTCTCAAAATGAAGCAAAAACAAGAGGGGTTGTATCCATATATTCATTGATTAGTGTCAATATAGAATACACAATACGGGATGTACTACTACATTTGGATAAAATCCCTCATCTTTTTGCTTCATTTTGGAAACAACGGATCTTGTCCTTTTTCTATAGACGATTACTTTCAGAATTTTCAAGCTATGATTTTGAGACTTTTACAAAAGTTGCTCTGTACATTTAGCTAACATAATATGCAAATGAAATTTTGATATCTTTAACGCATGCGCAGTAAAAAATTATTTAGTAAACCAACTCATTTTGTATACAATTTTCATTATTTTTTAATTCTGATTACAAGGTACTGTGTGCAATGTTGTTTGTCATATTTTCTGAAAAAAATATTATTTTATATTAAGAACTCTGAAAATTATAAGGGCAAAACTTGGAAAAAATTGGGACCATTTTTATAAAAACCTTAATTACTCTGTGAGTATGCATGCTATTTGCATAAAAATGCACACAGTGTATTACAATAAGGCATTCAATCATAATCTAGAATTTGAGCGCTTTTGCTACATTAGTTTTGACAGAGTTATTCAAAAGATATTCATTCTTTTTTAATTTGTTGACGGTCCCCTATGGAGTTTCGGTAAAAAATCTTCACGGAGATGTAGGACGTATATTATTATATTTATACACTAAGAGTTTCGAGATGATTCCTCGAGTATTTTTTTAGATATTTAGTAAAATGTCTAAAATCGCAAGTGTCCAATAATCAATGGCAATATAGTGTATATAATGTTACATTTAGATGGTTTGACGGTTGACTTTGTTACTAATCTCATGGGTGAGAGTAAAAACACACCACTATTCTTATTCAGTTTGCATATTATTTTAATGATCCAATAAAATAAAATAAAATACTTTTGATACATTTCTATTATCTAAAAAACTGTAAGACTTAAAAAAGAAAATGTTAAAAAAAATGGTCTTTTTTACATACTAAGTATGAAACTTATCAGTTTGTCACTTCTAAAGATGGTAAAACTAAAACTTATTAATGCAAGATGATCTGGAGATGTAAAAAATTAAATTAAACATACCTACTTTATAAGAAAGGTAATATATTTCGATAAGATGTTACACTAGTCAAATGTTCCGATCTCAAAACTTTATTTAATGACATATATATTAGTACTTCAAAAAGAGCATAGTTTTAACTATTTATTATGGAAACAAAAAAAAGGATTGGGTAACATATCTGTTTTTTTTTTTTTTTTTTTTTTTTTTTTTTTTTTTTTTCACTGTTGTTGTAAGGGGAGGGGTGAATTCACATTGATATCTAATCAAGGACAATGAATCAAAAAACGAGAAAATTTTTCTTATTACAAATATACAAATTAAATAATATCGAACAATACAATAATTTATTGCGATTTTTTTTCTTTTTTACAATTACTTGTTATCACAGCCTCGTGTTTCTCTATTTAAAACCCTCTTCTATCATTGCACATTCTCCATTAAAATGTCAAATATCTTGTATTTTTAACCGACTTCAAAAAAGGAGAGGAGGTTATCAATTCAACGCGTATGTAATTTTTTTTATGTATGTTCACCGATTACTCCGAAACTATCAAACCGATTAATTTGGTTTTGGTGTTAAATGAAAGAGCTTGAATTGGTACCACTTCCGTTTCATAGAAATTGTTTCAGTACTTTTTTAATAATTAGGCAAAAGCTAATATAATTAGTGATTCTTCGCTAATTAAAAGTGTTGAATAAGTTCGCTGACGGGAGTGTAGTGAGGATGGCCGAGCGGTCTAAAGCGACTGATTTAAGCTCTGGTTCTTGAAAGAGAGAGTGGGTTCGAAGCCCACTCCTGATATACGTGTATACAATAACCTTTTTTCGTATTACATTTTTTATATATACATTTTACAAATGAAATACTAATCATGCAATTAAGAATATTTTTTATTTAACCGTTAGCACAGAGTATCAGAGATCTTTTATCAACTCAATACTTTATCAGTGAAATAATACTAAAATAATAGACTTGCGAAAAGTAACATGAGGTTGAATAAGTTTGCCGATTAGTCCGAAGTCCGGATAGCCGGTCCGATTTAAACTCAAATTCTCGGAAGAGAAAGTGGGTTTGAACATGCGTGTGTAATTTGCTATAATTTTTTCCGTATTTTATTTTTTATTAACCGACTTCAAAATATCGTTAACTTTTCACTAAAAAGAGAAAAAAAGACTTTTCTACCAAAAATTCAATCGATTTCAAAAACTACTGCAAAGTGAAAAATAATTTTTTTATATAACAGTAATAAGAAATTAAATTAGGAGCGTAATATTTACCATGCATATTATTATATTTATGTACATTAATTTGATTTTTTGGAGTCGGTGCCAGCCAAGCCAAGTTTAAAATTAAAATTATTTATCCAATGCAAATCGTAAATGAATAAAGTTACATTTTAAAACGAAATATTAAATCGTAAAAAAAACTCATAGATACTTGGATGTGTGTCTGTTGGAAAATTACATGTAACTTGGTTTGGCTGGCACCGACTCCAAAAAATCAAATTAATGTATGTAATTTATAATACTACGCATGGTAAATATTACGCTCCTAATTTAATTTCTTATTACTATCATATAAAAAAATTATTTTCACTTTGCATAGTTTTTGAAGTCGGTTCAATTTTTGGTAGAAAAGTTTATGGAATGTTATCTCCTCTTCATCTATTTGTCTTTTAATATCTTATTTGTAATATTTCAATTTTTGATTTATTTTCGAAATGTTTTGTATGTTATAAGGAGTTATAATTTGTCATTTTTCACCTATACTGTAAAAAAAGGGACAATTTAAAGGAGATTGTACTGGCAATTGGGACGCCAATACAATATCCGTTTTTTAACGGAAAAAAATTCTGGATTTTTCCGTTAACAAATGGGTATTTTACTAGCATTCCGACTGTCAATACAATCTTTGTAAAATTGACCGAGATTTTTTACAGTGTAATGCCAACAAAATTGAATGATAGCATATCTTCATTATGAATTAATTCTTCAAGTTCCTCTGGTGATTCCGTAGGTTATTCATAATTTCTTACTATTCATTTACTGATTTTCACTTTCATATTTAGTTCATCCTTAGAATTTCACAAACTTGTTCATACATATGCGATTTCATTTTAATTATTTCAGCATTCTAATGGCATTATTGCCTATGCGTATATATTTTTGCACTGTAGAACAAAATTGTAAATTCACGGTACTTTACCGTAAATTACTCCAGTAACTGTTAGTATTTACTCCAGTAATCTGGAAAATAACACATTTTTCAAATAAAAGGTCAACTTCCATAAATTTTTATGTTTTACGTGTAAAACCTGTTTATCTAAGGGCAATGTCCATTAATCTCGGAACAAATCCCATATTTCTAGTGTTGCTGCCTGGAATCTATGCTGCAGTAAAACTACTGCAGCAATTTTTTACAATGCACTTTAGTTTTAGGTAGATTTCGTATGAAATGTACCTATCGCGGTCGCTCCAATGTTGGAATTTCTGAAAATTTTTTGCAGATCTAAACCGATCATGACCCCTAGACCCCAAAACTACCATAAGTAAAAAACTTTATCTATTTATCTACATCACTTTTTTATGGACACGATAACTTCTATAATTCTGCTCAAATCTCTTCCAAAGTGATACATAAAATCAAGGGACATAAAATCTCAGTGTCAAGCTCGTTAATGGGCAAAATCAAACCAAGAGGATGGAAATAGGGAGGGTTTTAGTAAAGACAGGAAAACCCCCATAACTTCTTAAATAAAATAGATATTAAATCATTTTTAAATTAATATTACTTCTAAAAAATGAGCCAAAAGTTTATGCATGACTGATTTTTGATAAAATTAAAAATAGGCTTAAGGGGCGAAAAACATGGGGTTTTGGGGAATACAAAAAAATCATAACTTCCTCAATTCTTAAAATATCAAATCCATCTAATTTTTTCATGAATATTCTTAATATTATCTAAAACTTTTGTGTTGACAAGTTTTTGATAGGACCAACTCTTACCGCAAAATAAATTAAAAGCTAAAGCAAAAAGAGTGTGGAAAAAGCAAAAATTCCATAACTTCTTCGATTCTTAAGATGTAAATCTCATTAAAAATATTTTACATCTTCTTAATAATAGCTGTAATTTTTTATTGACAAGATTTCTGTAGAGCCAATTCTTATAGCAGAAATAAATTAAACAAAAGTAGGATTTGAACAAAAAATTTCAAATCCAAACTGCATATATTCTGACTCATTTTTAAATCCTTAAAAAAAAAAAAAAAAAAAAAAAAAAAAAAAAAAAAAAACGCATCCAAATGGCAGGTTTTCTTATTTAGGAACAATATAATGTGACGTATTGGCAAGTGTTTTGATAAAAGTAGAATATATTTCAAAAAATACTGTCAAAGCGGGCATTTTGAACAGAATTTACCGAAGCGATCGTGATTTAATTATTGAGGAAGTATTCAAATAACAAATTGTTTATTTTCTGACTCATTTTTAAATCCATTTTTGCTGTCAAATGCGACCAATTGACAGGTTCTCTTGTTTAAGAACTGTATAATGTGCCATATTGGTCAGTTTTTTGAAAAAGGGAGACTATATTTCAAAAAATGCTGTCAAAGTGGGCATTTTGAAGAAAATTTTCCGAAACGATCGTGATTGGCCAATTGAGGATGGATTCAAATAGTAAACTACTTATTTTATGACTTATTTTTAAATTCAATTCTGCTCTGAAACGCATTCATTTGGCAGTTTCTCTTATTTAAGAACCATATAATGTGCCGTATTGGTCGAGTTTTTCAGAAAGCCAGAATATATTTCAAAAGATGCTGTCAATAAAGGCATTTTGAGCCGAATTTTGCTTAAAATGATTCTGATAAGATCAGCTCTTATAGAAAAAAGAAATTAAAAATTGTTCAAAATCGGTCAAATAAAGTTGCTAAGCTAAGTTTATTTCTAATCATCTTTTATTTTATTTATTTATTTTTTTTTTTTATGAGCACTTCGAATTCTATCTCCTCCTGTAAGCCAAGCCTACAGGGATTTTTGTAAAGTTTTTATTCTAGCATTTTTAATGGTATTCCCTTTATCAACTAAAAGACAACTTTAACTTGGTAATTAGCTTAGTTTTAGCCGTTCAATTTCATTTTATTCACTTTAAAACAATATAGCTATAGATAGATAGATAGATATCAGTGCTATAGAGAATTATATCTATAGATATAAGGTACCCTGGGGTAATAACGCCACGTTAAGGTTCTACCAATTTTCACGGCTTAGTTTTAGATTGTATTTTTCAAACAAATGTAGGATCTGATACAGCAACTCATTGACTATCTATATAAAATAAAATAATTTAACAGATATGTATTTATAAAATGTAATGGCGTTTTTTCTTGACCATTGCTATTTGGCGTTAATACCCACCTATATGGGTAATAACGCCATGCAAACAAAACTATAAATTAAGATGGAATAATGGCATGTAGATTGCCCAATTCTAAAAATACAAACTCTGCAGCTCTAGAAATTGACAAATTGCAATCTAAGCTAATGAAAATGTACAATTTTTTTGTGACTCTGAAAGAAAAAGAAAGCTGTGGTGGTGGCGGGGGGAGGAGGCAAAAGAATATCAGATTCTAAGCTACGTTTTGCTTAAAAATGACCATTTAAATAGAATTATTAGAAACATTGCACGTATTATTTGAATCAGTATTTATATTCCCATGTATGCATTCTATGCGATAGAAAATATTGATTTTTTGTGAAAGTGAAAGAAAAAGCCAATCCCTGGCGTTATTACCCCGGGATACTTGTTGCGCAGTGAATCCTAAACTACAAATTATCTCGAGAAGATATCCAAAATCTTCTACAACAATTTGAAAGTACATGAAATACACTACAAATTTATGTAATAAACAAAATATTTCTGGATAAAAAATATAGTCTTCAGATCAAAAACCTTATCTCGCAAATTTTAGATCAAGCGTTAATTTTAGTTGCTTGTAAAAACAATAAGACCTAAAATTGAAACAAATTAACTTGAAGCTGTTTTTTGCGATTTATATGACTCAAAACCTTTCTGCGCAGAGCACATGGGTGTCATTTACCTGATTATTTCATAATTATGCAAAATATTAGCACTTGGCGTTATTACCCCGCCTGGCGTTATTACCCCAGGGTACCTTATATCACTGATGATTCTTAAGAAAACAGACTTCATGCTTCAAAATTCTAACCCTGATTAAAAATGTAAATGTCTCTTTAAAAAAAGAAAACTTATTAAAAATTGAATTATTTTTACGTTGGAATGCTCATTTTTTTAGCCCTTTTTGTCAAAAATGTGTAAAAA
Organism: Maratus speculifer; assembly: GCA_964019185.1. Taxonomy (NCBI): domain Eukaryota; kingdom Metazoa; phylum Arthropoda; class Arachnida; order Araneae; family Salticidae; genus Maratus; species Maratus speculifer. The sequence goes on from OZ025291.1 coordinate 120,198,248, forward strand.
AACTTCAGAACTTTATTAAAGAACATTTTTCCTTTGCGTGATGTGTTGGTTTCTAAAGGCAAGGACAGGTTCTTAACTACTGCCATCATAAAATCTCTGTCTGTTATTTTTTCTCTGCGTACTGTGCCTAGTCACCTTTCTCCACAAAAAAAGGCTGCGTTCTATAATACTCAACTCGCTTCATACATTTGTTCCGAGATATTGATTCTGAACTTAATTATTCGAAATCTTTTAGTTTTGCTAATGGTTATAACCCCATCTAAATTTGATAAATTTAGTACAGGGTGTCTACAAAAGAACTCCGGGGTTTTAAAAATTCATTTCTCACTAACTATAAAAGATAGAAAAATTTAGTCGACTTCTCTGAAAAGAGTAGCTCAAAAAGTTTTACTCATACGAATTGGGAATGTTTGCATCAGCTGTTGGCGGCGCTGCAGGGCGTTGACCTTGAAATGATGGCGACTCCGCAACAAAAGGCTCAATGTGTTATTTGGCTCATAGAAACGATAGAAATTTCTTCTGGGGGCATATCAAGAATCTTGTGTATGCAGAGAAAATTCGGGTTGTTCAACATCTCAGGGAACGAATAGTCAATAGTGTGGCAATCGTCCCCCCAGACATGCTTGCCAGGACAGGGGAAGAGGTAGAATACCGTTTAGACGTCTGCCGTGCCACTAACGGGGCTCATATAGAACTTTACTAAGTGTTAAAAAAAACTTGAAAATGTAAGCTTTTCAGTCATGTATAAAACATGTATGTATGTTTTTTTTTTCATTAGAGTATTTTGCCTCAAAACCCCGGAGTTCTTTTATAGACACCCTGTATTAAATTCAGTATTTCGAAACACTTTCTGTTCACCTCAAATGTTACTTCTAAATCTTATTACCATTATGTTACCACGCTACTTCAAAGTATCGAACTAATTTTAACTTTCGGCTTAAAAGTTATCTGTGGATCAATCAACGATATTAAATTACATCGTCTGAGAACCGGTGTGGTGTTCTATTTCAGCTTTTTTTGTAATCTCATTTACAGCAGTTTAGTCAAAAAATTAATTTTTTCAAAAAATAGCAGAAACATCTATTTTTTAGATATTAAATGTCATAAATGCCTGTAAAATCCCTCAAGTGGTATATGCTGATTAAATCTGACTAAAATTCATATCTATTAGACTCTTATTTTATATTTTGGGTATAACCATCTAATATCGATAAATCTGACATGGAATTCACTAATTCGAAATGCATTCTACCTCTCTCAAACGTTATTTCTAAACCTCATCTTTAATAATATATGTCTTCAATAACTGTAAACTTTTTTCATGTTTGGCTTAAAAGTTATCTGGGGACCAATCAACAATATTAAATTACGTCGACTTAAAATATTAGAGGTTTAATGAGAACAAGTGTATTCTACACTACTCGAAAATATTAGGGGAGTAAACAAAGAAGTTAAAAAAGACCTGGCGAGACAGCCACGTATTGACATAAAATGGATAGTACACATGTATCAATGCGCAATACAGAAAAAAATACGCAAAAATATTTTAATTAAGCTTTAATTCTTTGAAAAGATAGAAAAAACATGAAAAGATGATTGAAGGCAACAATTTGTTTACATGAAAATGATCTACAAAAAGTATTGCTTAAAAATTATGCAAGATCTTTAGTATGGCGTGTGGTCTCCTTAAACAGCTAAGATTGCTGCATACCTTTCTTTCATGGATGCGATGATGTTATCGATAAGACTTTGGGGAATACTGTTCCACTCCTCAAGAAGTACTATCTCCAAGTCTCGGACAGCAAAAAGTGGTCTTGGTCTAGCAGCAATACATCGCGATGCATTTTCCAAACATGTTCAGTCGGATTTAGATCAGGTGAGCACACTTGCCTTTCCATACTTTATATTGTTTCAGCTTCAAGCATGTTCACCACAAGACGAGCTGTAAGCGGTCTGGTATTATTATGCTGGAAAGCGAAGGAATCTCCAATGGATGTAGCGTAAGGTATGACACGAGGTCTCAATGTCTCGTCTGCATACCTTTGGGTCGTCAAAATAACATTCCCAATGATATGCAAGTCCGTAGATCTACCTATGCTGATTTCATCCCATACCATCAAAATACCTCGTTTGTATTGTGACCTTTCACGAACAAATGTGGGGCTATTTCCAATGCTCCTTTTCCTCCATTTCAAAATATGTCGGGTGTCGCACTACAGATTGAATAGAGACTCATCTATAAACAGTACTTGGTTCCAATCTTATTGCTCCCAATCAGCAGTCCATCTTCTTCGGGCAGCACGGTAGCTTGAGGTCAATGGAATGCAGATTATTGACCTACGTGCATAGAGATCTACCTGATGAAACCTGCTAGGTACTGTTTGTCTGGACATCCTTTGTCCTGTTGCCAAGAGCAACTGTCTTTGCAGCTGAGTAGCATTGTCTATTCTATTTCGACGAGCTGTTAATAGTATAGACCGGTCATCAGTTGCTATGGTGGCGCGTGGCCGACTTTGCCCTGGTCGACGTCTAATATTTCCTGTTTCTTGAAATCAGTTCCACAGCCTTCAAACGATTCTTCTGGCAATTCCAACAGCGTCCACGATACTTCGTTGCGTTTGCTTGGATTAAAGTCTGCCTATAATGCGCCATGCCATGGATTTTGATAAATCACGTTGTTGAGACATTTTCCAGTCACCCTTTCTCAAAAAAAATAAGCTGAGCAATCTAATTTTACAGTTAAGGCAGTAAAACTGACGTTTGTGCAACATCCCTTCTACCCTTATGCTCTTTTTCTGGTTTTTGAGATCCTGAACTTTGATTTGCAGATGAAGTGTTCGTTTTCTGTTTTCTACTAAGCTTTAAATTATGGACATTACTTTTAAGCTTTTTATCGGTGTAAATGTTTGTGTAATTTCGTTAAAACCATATGCTCCCCTAATTGTTTAAAGCAGTGTATTTCATCATTTATATTGCAATCTGGTGTATAGCAGTTTATAGTTGTAAATCGATTTTCCAAGAAAATCAGAAAAACATATATTCTCAAGATATTAAGAAATTGGCAAATACAGTTAAAACCAACCATTTGGAAAATGTTAGTCATTTCTGACTCAAAATCGTAATCCTTAAAGTGTTATTACACGCGTCGTGCTGCAAGCGTCAAATTGCAGGCGTCTCCATGTTATCCTATGGGACCAGGGGAGTTGCTTGGTTAGCGCGCGATTTTCTTGTGTCGGAGCGTCTTTGACGCCTGGAACGAAGCGAGTCGCCATGAAGAGCCAATCAAATGCTTAGAATTCCAAATGATGGTAAAGACTCTTCTCGAATAGACAATGAAAACGAAAAAACGGCTTAGAAAACGAAAAAACGCAGGCGATTTTTGTCGCTTGCAATTTTTACGTGTAATAGCACTTTTAGACTTCAATTGACGGAACATCTGTATCGGGAAAAGAGACAATTATTTCTGCAGAACAGCGATTTCTGAACATTTAGCAGTAATTTTTTCAGCACCCTTTATTAAAAATAGCAATCTTTCTTGGCATAAAACATCGATATCTTTTAGTCAATACAAAGTGCAAAGTACATTTTTTTTTCCTTTATTTTATCAGAAATGTAAAAATAGTAAATTATAAAAAATCAATAATTTTCAACATGTTTCAATTGTCATGTAGTTTTTAATTTTGTCTGAAAAAATATTTTTTAAGCTTTGTATATAACAACTGACAAGATCGAAAATCGATTAGTATATGTATGCTTTATATTCATTTATGTGTATTAACAAATTAAATTTCAATCAACTTGATATATCTTGTTTGTTCAGCTTCAAAGTTTTTATCCTTTGAACTTGCTTTTAAAAAAGCGTCAAAAATATTTTAATTCTTTAAAGTTGCATAATTTTCTATTATTATTAAGAATTTGTGCTGTACATTATTCCGCATTATTATGCTTAAAGATAATATTCCATAGTGAATTAATTGTCAACTGCTTTTTTTAATTTACTACGTGTAAAAAAACTAAGACGTCTGTAGCTGTGATAGCCTTTACACAGTAATGTCGTTTCCTAAATAATGTCGTAGATAAATGAACAATACAAATATTATGACAACATAAGAAGAATGTTAGAAATCAATGTAAATGAAATTCAATGTGTTTACAGTGCTTTTTCATACTAGAAATGTTTATTGAAAACTAAACACAAATTGTTTACTTTAATTTCACGGCGTTCATCATCATATATTAATATAGTTACTGATATCGCATACTAAGTTTAAATAGAAAATACAAATTAAATATATTTACAAAAAAAAAAAATATGCGTTTGTATATGCATCAAATCCACAATTATGAAATCTAAATACTCTTTATCGGCACCTTACACTCAATCCGAAAAGTTAAAGCATCTATAGGAAGAATAAACTAAACTAGACATCTAAAGGACATTAGTTTACAATAGTGTTACCCAGCCCCTGCAAACTGTAAACAAAGTAGGGGTTTTGATTTTTGATGTTGTTGTTGTTTATTTGTTTTATTCAAACAGTGACAAAGCAATTTTTTAATGTTTATTGAGTCGGATCACTATTCTCAATAACGGAAATATTCGTTGATTTAAATAAACAGTGCTAATATTTTTAATTTCTAATTTAATAACAATATTCTGCATAATTTTTTTTATATAAATTCTTTTCATATGTGGACTTGAATCCATATCAGTTAACTTCTAAAGTCGCACCTGGTTGCTAGTAATCATGAAGTTTTTAACTCTTCCACAGAGCTCACAGAAGAGGTATGTACTAAAGATTTTGCAGAATATAGCTGAATCTTCACTTTACATGACAAAAATTTTGAAAATTATAAAGATTTCAAAAACAATATTTAACAATGAAAGTTCAATTAATTAAAAAATAAACTCATACTATTGCTCACAACCCGAAAAAAAATTATTTAGAAGAATATAAAAATATTAACTTATATGACGATTTTTTTAAAATCATTTTCTTAATCTTTGGCCTTTACTGAGTTTTCCTATTTTCCCTATGTATTTTTTTTTTCAAAAAACGATGGTAGACGTTACGAAAGGTAAAAACACATGTGGTTTTTCATGCTATAGGGATTTACAGAATAATTCTACATAACTGGCACACCTTCGGAAAATGCAAACGATTTACATTTATGTCGTTGAAATTCACCGTTTCGGTAAAGTTTTAGCTTGTAACAACATCTGTGAACTGCCACAATATTTTTCAAATAAGGTTTATTAAGATAAAAAGTAATGTTTTAAATTATTTTGTTTATTCTTGTTTATTTATTTTTTATTTTTTCTTGTTTATTTTTTCATTTATTTATTATTATTATTTTTTTTTACTGTTTACATACTTTTAATGAATACTCGTACTAGAATAGTATGAACATGTTCTAATATCTTCAAATTATAATGAAAATTTTAGTTTTTAAAAAAGTGATATTTAATGAAAGGACTAAAATAGAAGATGAAAATGAAATGTTTGAACTATTGAAAAGGTGTAAAACAATATTAGGAGAAATTCTGTAGAATTGAGATCTGCAGCGGTGCATTAATTTCACACATTCATACGTTGTAACAACACCCTAATTCAAGTGTATCGTTTAATAATGGATTCAAATATTCGTCAAAAGTTCAAGTGTATCATGAATTAAAACATGTACTTACAGCATTGACTTAGGAATACAGAATGTATCTAATCATTCACGATTTACAAATTAAGATGCAATACTTGTAAGAGTACAACGAACTAAAAGGTTAAACAAATATCTCTCTAAATGCAGTAAAAATGTAATGCTTTAATTATGATGATAGTTACTCGAGCATGTGCCTAACATTTATTGTCTAAGTCAATAAGTCACAATATCCATTTGATCTATATGCAGCACATTTTTAATAATAAAAGCGTCTATTTGTTACATGAAAAAAAAAAAAAACTCATTCTTTTTCGATGATTATGAGTTTGTATTTTTGATTTATGTAGCTTTATTCTCTGCAGACTATTGAATTTAAAAAAACTATTTAATCTTAATATTATTTAGTAGCACTATGATATAAATCTATTTTCAAAAAATAAAATTAGAATATTTAAATTTCCATAGAGGAAACTTGTATATCTTGTATTTTTTTCTCTTCTTCCTCTTTTTCAGAAGCAAAAATGCTTCTAGGGCTTTTTTATTTAGCAGGTAACCTTAATAATAGCAGTTATAAAACGTTCTTTTTTTCAATTCTTTTTCATTTATGGTTACTAATTGCTCTCATTTTAAACATTTTACGTATTAGTCATCAATACAACAGATTCCATTTCACTATATGGATAAGTTATATAGCTGCAGTTTTAACATCTTTAGCAACTTATATCATTTTATGGTTTAAAAAATATCAAATATTAAATCTCAAGGAAACGATTAAAAATTTCCATAGTCCGATATTTAGGACAGGTACCTTGTTGAAGGTTATTAGATTTCTGAATATGCTCTTGTTTATAGTTTACCCTGCAGTGCTTTTATGTTTCAATTTAAAAATGAGACATAGATTTGGGAATCTTAGTGCTATCTTTTACAGCGTAATAACAATATATGCCTTCGTTTTCTATGCATTTACTTTACCGCTTTCTGTAACTCTGTTATATGCACAATTATGTTACTGGTGTTCTTCTGCTCTGAATGTAATTGAAAGTAGAATAAAATGTGCCTCTACCATACCAAAAACAAACCGGATTATCTCAAATCTACATTATTATCAATCAATCCTCAATTTTGCAACTTCAGTGGAAAATGCATTTTCAACAGTTACTTTCTTCTCCATGCTCTCATATGTTATCATCGCTTTTACAAGCATGGGAAATTTAGTAAAAGGAAGTTTCTCAGACAGTTATATTTTTGTGTTTCAAGTATCATTTATTTTCGTATTTTCAATCTTTTGTTTGACCATCCTGATAGTATATCCTTCAGAAACACCAATAACAATTGAGAGGATAAAAGTAAATTTAATCGTTTTGGAAGGTAAGCTGTCATTGACCTGCGATAGTAGGGACTCAAAATTCATCAAAACATTCATCAAAACCTTCACAAAAAGAAATGTTTTTGCTTTTTCTGCTTGTAATATGGTGCATTTCAAACGGTCTCTGATTATAACGTCTTATGGCACACTAATTTCGTATGGATTGCTTTTACTTCAGCTTCAATAAAGAAATGTATAACAAAATTATATTTTTGTAATCTCTATTATAATTCGACATTCTTAATTGATTACACAAGTCTGAGATGCTTTTTCTGTTGTTGTTATTGTAATAAAGTATGTTTATCTTCAAATAATTCACGCTGATTTCGAGAAAATTCCCTATTGTATACAATTTCGACATAAATTAAGACTTCCTGTTCAATTGAAAAATTTAAAATTTTATCATGACAGCACTAAACATCAGTCAGCATAATAGCAGGCATCTTTTGATTTCTAAAAATAAATTCTTTTGTTTTTACTGCTTGTAATGCGGTACATTTCGTACGTTTTGTGTCATATCGTACGGTACGTTTATCTCGTATGAATTGCTGTTACTCCAGCTTTAATAAAGAAATGCATAACGCAATAAATTTTTCTTCATGTCCTTTTGAATTCAATAATATTAACCGACTAAATAAGGTCTGAGGTAATTTTTCGTTGTTGAAAGAAATGGATAATTCTTCTGTAAAGTGATGAACGAACTTGAAGTTTGCAGTGGTCAATGCATTTCAACTGTAGACGTCTAACTTATTAACTTGGATTTTATAAATTTTTGTTGCAGTAATCTTGCCCGATCGGATTCACTATAAGACTGGCCGATAACTGGAGAAGGAGCCCTTCAATTTTATTGCGGCCCAATTATTCGGTCGGTGGTCGAGCTATTAAATATTGTAGGTATTACATATCTAAGGTCAGAGATCATGCTGAAAGGGAAAAGCAGCGTTTATTTAAATTTTAAGCTGATTTCGGGAAAAATACTCAAAAAACTCTAAGACATACATTTTCAACATAAATTGGTAGTTTCTCTGAGCATGATAAATGTAAAGTTTTGTCATGAATACACTAGACTAGACACCAATCTCCATAATAGCGGATTTCTGCTCATTCCTAAAAACAAATGATTTTGCTTTTATTTCTTGTAATACGGTACTTTTCAAACAGTCTGTGATTATCACATGTTATAGCACACTTATCTTTCATGAATTACTATTACTGCAGCTTCCATAAAAAATGTACAAAACAAAATCAGATTTTTTATAATTTCTATTAGAATTCAGTATTATTAACGGTTTACACAAGTAAAGACACAAGATTTCAAAATAATGCATGGATTTGGAAAGACTAGTAAATAAAAACTCTTAAACCTACTAGATATTTTTTAAGAATTTCCTTGATCTTCGATTGTCCTTTTATAGAAAAAAATTTGTTTTTCGTTTCAGAAATAACAAGAAGGAAAAATCCTGCTTGAGGCATAGACTATGAATTACTTTTCAGAACTAACAGATTACTATTAGGAAATGTATTTATTAATTTTCATACAATGAAACGGTATTTTTTAAAATGTAATTTATGGAATGAATATTGGGCCATTCCATTGTCACGTGCGGGACAATCAGACACCATAATTCCACCAAAATTGTGTTAAAGGGCTTACGATTTTTCAGAAATAAGAATAAACATATTTTTGTAAGTTTATATTTGTTATAACAATATCTCAGGCAGGGACAGATTTTTCCTAAATGGTTTATTGATTTAGTTATTAATTAATTTGCATGCGTCACGTGCAGGACATCAGAAGTCAACCACTTGTAATTTGCTGTATGATCCAGATAACATTTCTGCCCTACTAATTTTGCAATTTCAAAACAAAAAATATGTATTAGAGGCTAAAGGTCTAATGTCCATGAAATAAGCATTCTTATTTGAAAAATAAATTTTTAAATTGCTAAAAAAAATTATAAAGTATAGTGTCACGTGCGGGACACGGTTGTCACGTGTGGGACATTTGCAAATATCATTCAAGTAACCTTTTCAAAAATCAGAAAATAAAGGAATGCAAAAAAGGAAATGCATGTTAGACATTTTACAATACAAAAATATTTATTTTAACATTTTTTTTTGTACAAAGTAAATGTTCCAATTGACATTTTTAAACATAAAATAAAGTAAATGTATAAACAAAAATTCAAAATTTTTCTAGAAATTTTAAACAACCTCTTTTATTAGCTACAGTGGGGGTTGATATCTTTTTTACTACATGTTTAAATTCATGTAGAATTTTATCTGGATACTGTGGCCACTTGTAGAATTTACCACTTTTTATCATGGCAGACACTTCAACACTATCATGATGGGTGCTTGTAATTTCACCAGAATAATTAATGCCGTCATATTTTACAACACCCATTCACCCATCTTAAAAGAAGCTGCTGTTTCTGAGCCTTTTATTTTCTTCTTTTTGGAAATTAGGATTTTCTAATGACATTTTCTCTCTCATCCTTTTCATTCTTCTAGCACTAGTAGACTTAGAACTTTCCATTTCAGCTAAATAAATAACAAACTTTATCAATTATAAATGCTTTTGTCTAAATTTACTTAATTTCATAGAAAAATTGAATTTAAAATAGAATTAAACTTAGAAAAACAGAATATAGATAGGAAGTTTTATTATTTTTTTATTAAAGAATAATAACAAGTTCTTAAACACACAACTCTTCTTATTGTATAGAAAAATCCCTATAAATTAAGTAGATCAATTCTTGCTGGAAAACAATATGTTCTTAAAATAAAAATAACCATCAAAGTGTTCAAATTTTATTAAAATAAATTTATTAAAAAAATGGAAATAAAAAATATTAGCAACACAAAAAAAGAAAAAAAATGGAACTATCATAAAAAAAAATCTTAATTTCGTTTTCTTACATAGAATAAGTTCTTAGGAAAAAATAATCATTAAACTGCTAAAACTATGCTATAATAAATCTCTATTTAACATTCAGAAAACAAAAATAATCGTCCTGCTCATAAGGTGTCACGTGCGGGACAATTTTGTTTTGATATTTTTCTCCAAACAAAAATTTCACCCAAATTTTTAACTAGCATAGGATAAGTGTACTACACTAAACTGCTTTAGAAATGCCAATTAAACAAAATAAATGCGTTTCTTTTTCCTCCTAAGTGAAAAAGTTCATGTTTTGTGTCACGTGTGGGACACAGAAACAAAGTTCTTTTTGTGCGCTGTAATAATTATTTGAAATTATCTTATATATTTCAGTTTAGTGAAATATAAACAATGAATATTAGACTTACCTAAAATGTTGATTTCAAAAGTTTCACTGGATTTTCTTTATTAAAAAAACTCACTCAAAATGTATTGTAAAACGCAACATACTTGCTTGCATATGGACACCATCTTTAAACTGTTGTGTTGCCAATCCATAAAAGATAAATTTTACATTCTTACTCAAAACATAAAATTTGACATGTTGCCAATCAGTAAATACCAAAAATATTTATTTAAACAATTTTTTAAAAATGACTATCAATTTACCTGTTTTCATGGAATGGCCCTATTGCATTATAAGTCCATTTTCTGCAGTTGCTGTGAAATGCAGTAGTATGTACAAATAGGCTAGAACTAGCCCGCCGACCCATCGGCAACAGAGTTTAATACAAAATAAACATATGAAATCATTATTATATCTATGGTATAACACTCGACCTGCTCTCTTATTTAGATAGTCTAGAGTCAACATTTTGTAGATTTTCATGTGTAGTTTCCTCATTTTATCATCTGTTTATGAACGAGCCACCTATTCTGTTTTTTGTTATACTTTCGCAAAGTGTAGTTGAATCTCGATAAATCTGAATTTCGCAGTTATTTGTGCAATGTTATGATAATTGGGATATGGGCCCTCTTATATTATAAATATAGTCATAGAAGTGAGCATTTATTGGGTATCGTCCCTGAGTAGAAAATCAAAACTACATCAAAGCTTTCATGAAAACTTCGATGGGGCTTTAGCAATAAAGTTCTATTTTGGGTGAGTTTTAAATACATTTCTTCAACTGGGAGTTATCTTATGTTGTGGAGTGTTGCGGTCGCGTTTACGGCAGTTTTAGTTCCAGCTAAAAAATGTACTTTTTAAAGACCTCAATTAAAAGGGACATCTATGCTCTACAAAATTCGTTCCTCGTCTGAGCAATGCCTTGTAGTTTGTCAATACTTCAAATAAAAGTATATTGGGATCCACCAAGTTTAATTGGTGATGCTGCCGTGTTTTTTTAGTAATGCTGTGTATATTGAGATTTTAGAGTTATTAGTTTCATTTTCGTAGTGATATGAGTTGAACCTTTCTTAGATTCCATAATATACTTAGCATAGTCATCTTGTTTAGAGTTAGTGTTAGAATTTAAAGAAATTTTCGGGATTAGTATTTCTCCTTTCTCCTTTTTAGAGTCTAAACTTAAAATTTGATCACTATTATTTTAAATTCCTTGCTCTACTGAAAAGTCTTTTACTATCGATTTTAAATAAATTGTTTTTAAAGTTAATTTCCATCTGATGGCTACTTTTATAGGTGATGGACTCCAAGGATCCGACGCATATTTGCTAACATTTTGATAAAATGTTATTGTACAAAAGAATAATAAAAAAATTGAAAATGACATTTTCAAAAACTCAAATTTTGAAGACTTATAAATAAATTCTATATTTAAATTAATAATAATAATAAGCATCATTTTTAGATGATTATAACGAGTCATATTACATACGCCATGCATTAAACATTAACATTCCTAGATTAACGATAAAAAAAACAGTAGATTAAAGATAGACAGCTTTCACTGTTTAAAATGTTCGTTTTTCTTTGAAAGAGATAATCAGACTGACTTCTGAACGCCTCATATTGTACACGACATGGATTAAACATTAATATTCCTGAAACCATCAAAAACAAATTTTAAATGAAATTTTAGTTTTACAATATTCGGAACTACAAATTTTGAACTTCAAAATATCGCACATTTTTAATTTTTACACTGTTGCGTAGAGAAAAAAATGCACTTTTTAATGAAATTTGATTGAAATCTCTTATTTGTTGTTAAATTATTAATTTTTTTAAGCGTTTCAATTACTCTTTTTGTCATTGTGGAAACATAAGTATTCCACTTTTGGACATTAAACTTGGACCAATCAGAAAAAGAATAAAATAAAAACAAAAGTATTCTATTGTTGGACATTAAACTTGGACCAACCATGAAACGAATAAAATGAAATAAGTAGCGGATTTCAACCAATAAAAAAAGATTCAGATATGCTTTAGATTTCCTAATTCTTCTACCGAGAACAACTATTTTTTCCAAATAGTTAAAAAATAGTTCTACAAAAACGTTTGAATAAAAACTAATAGTTTTTATTAAAACGTATCCTTCTTCGATAATAAAAGTGTTGCTACGACAGAGTACAAGAATTTTTAATTGTTATAATTGTTTTAGTTGCTTGATTGTAATTGCTATAAAACATGCTTTTTTTGTCTACTTTTTTTATACAAATCAATATTTCAAATGCAGAAATACACAAAAAAAAAATAGATTAAGGGTTATGCGTTTTTCAATTTGTTTACTTTGACATCATCCTTCGCCTTTTTAAACCGTGAAATTTTGTTTTAACATTCTTAATATGTTGGAAAATGTTTCATGATCTTTTTTTGGCACATTATTTTTCTTTCTTGTTTACATTTAAACAAATTTCTTCTGGTGTCACACTTTTCCGTTTCAGATAAAAGGAACTTTAACTTGAATGACGTTACAGATACAAAAAAGCAAAATGATTTGTAACTTGCGCCATTCTTCTCGAAAATCTATTATATCAATATAATAGAGAAGAGTGCACATATGACGTTTAAAATACATTTTTTAATTGTATTATATTGATCCATTGTATGTGGGACACATGTTTCCTGCACTCATTCGTCGCCTGAAATGTATTTTTTTATATTAATCTGTTCAATATTTATAATTATATAGGAAAATAAACATCAAGATTGCAATTTTTTTATAAGGCAACATGAATACATCATTCTCAATAAATCTAAAAGGTACTCTTTTGTGTAATATTCTGGTAATTTTGTCTCGACTGACAGGATACAGTTTATAATTTTCTGCTAATTTGAAAGAGTGGTTTGAGCAATTAGATGGTAAAATTCATACAATTAAAATCAATAAACAATTTCTAAGTGACGTTGCTATTAACATTTGTTATGTTTAGAATTTACAAATATATTGAAAATGTGCAACTAGATATTACACGAACAATGATATAATGTTGTTATTATGGAATTATGGAATTATACCAAACTTTGTTGAATGTTTATCTTTTTAGGTAAATCAACAATAATTTTCGTATAATATTAATTTTTATTAAAATTGATTTGTTTTAAAATTTTGTGGAAACACATCTTTCTTGATATAAACAGAAGGTCTTAAATGAAATTAAGATCACGCATTAATGAAGTTCAGTTTAATTTTGATAGCTATGTTTGAAAAAATAAGAATTTTACAATTAACAGGTATCCTGCTGCTTGATTACGACAAATGTAAGCGTAAAACCATATCAAGTTTATGTTGCTTGTCTGTTTGTTTTCATGCTTGGATAATTTTTGCTTTCATTTCGAATATGGCATTTATTCCTGTGATGCTAAGTAGGACAGATTTCACAATTGCATTGAGTTCAGCTTTTGCAAATTCAGTATGTTTGGCTATATTCATAAATTTGTGGTTAAAAAGGCGCCAAATATTAAAGCTCACGAAAACAATTCAGAAAATTCCCAATAGCGGTGCATCAAAGAATTTTAATTTTATAAGAATGTTTCAGGTTTTTAATATTTTCTTATTTTTACTTTATCCAGTAATGTTTATAAATCTAACTTTTTCATTCTTTGAAAATATACTATCAAGTCTAAACTTCCTAACTTTTATGTATGCATACCTTTTCTACAGTATAACTTTTCCTCTGTCAGTAACGCTGATATATTCGAATTGTTGTTACTGGTGTTCAACACAATTAAAGTTTGTTGCAAGTCAGCTAAAGAGTGCCACTGTATTTTTAAATGAAAAACGTATTTTTGGAATACTGCAGTTTTATCAATTTATTCTTGATATTGCAATGTCAATAGAAAATGCCTTTTCCACTATTACATTTTTCTCAATGGTTTCATATCTAATCATGCTTTTTGCATATATGGGCCATTTAGTAAGAAGATATGCATCGGAAAACTACGTATTACGATGTCAGATGATAGTTAATTTAATATTAGAGGTTTGTGGAATGACTATTCTCATAGCTTACGCTTCTGAAATACCAGTTATCATTGAAAGAATTAAACTTCAGCTGTACATAATGGAAGAGAAACTCTCACTGGCACGCTGTAAAACTGTTTCAAATGATATTAAATTAATAATCGAAACATTTTCAAAAAGAGATGTTTTTGCTCTTTCTGCTTGTAACGTGGTACATTTCAAACGATCGTTAATTATCACATCCTATGGAACACTTATCTCATATGGTTTGTTGTTACTCCAATTTAAATAAGTCCCCTTTTACACAAATTGAAATAACAAGAATTCAACGCAAGAATCTATTCGTTAAATACTAGAGTACTAATACACCAGAGTGAATAATAACACTATATGCTAATATACAAATGATTAGGAAGGAATCCAAGAAATGGCACCTACGGGCTCTGCGCAGAAGGACTTTCAGTCATCTGAATCACAGAAAACCACTAAAAATTGATTTGTTACATTTGCAGACCTTATCGCTGTAAGAAGCCCGTAATATTCAACGCCTGATCTAAAATTTACGATGTAAGTTCTGTGATTTGAAAAATATATATTTATAAGGAAATACTTTGTTTATTACATATATTCGATGTACTTTCAAAATTTTGTGGAAGATTTTATTTGTATTCGCAAGGTAATCTATACTTTAAAATGTACTGCGCAATAAGTATACGGGGTAATAGCACCATTCACTGGTGGTATTACTCAGGTTGATTCTTTTCAGGGGAAGGTTTATTTTTTATCTTGCACGAGAGAACATTATTGTCATTGTTGAAAACCAAAAAGGATAAAGAGAAATTTATATGTCCTAAGTGCTGCTAATTTTTACATGGCAGAAGAATAAAATATTAAACAATTATTACTGTATCCTGATATCACAATTGATGGTAAGTAATAGAAATATGTCAATTTCTAGGGCTATAGAAGAAGTATCTTTAGAATTGGAAAACTTACATGCGATTATTCTATCTTAATTTATAATTTTGCTTGTATGGCGTTATTACCCATATACGCTGGTATTAACATCAAATAGTATTTCATCAAGAAATCACACCATTACATTTTATGAATACATATCTGTTGGAATATTCTTTCTTGTATCTATATTCAGTAAGTTGCTGCATCAAATACTATATTTCTTTTGAAAAAAAATTCTAAAAAAACTAGTCCGTGAAAATTGGTAGAATCTTTAACCCAGGATACCCTACATGAAATAACTGATGAAATATTTTCTGATCATTGAACTCAATTTGTGTTTGCTATCCTGTTTCACTGTGTTCTTAAAACTTAAATACCTTTAAATCTTTTCATACATTTCTTTGGGGACTGTGCAAATATAACGTTATCATTTTAGGGGGAGGGGGATCTGATATATGATATCGTAAGATATTTTTAGGGAGAAGAGGGTTGTCTTTTGATATCGATATCATTTCTGATCCAATAAAATTGCCTTTTTTTTATTTTTAACATGGTTTTTGGTACAAAATAGCATGCTGTCTTTTTTCTTTAGCCTGTTTTCTATTTTTATGAAAATGCAAAGTTATGATTAAAATCACTAAATTATTATAAAATCATTTAATTCTAAAATATGGAATATACCACCTTTTGACATATGTGTATGGATATATAATCACGGCTCGAGAAACCATATGTGATGTACATTTGAAATGAAGCTTATGTTTACTAATAAATAAAAGAGAAAGAGAAGGAATGTTATCCACTTGTTTTATTGAACGGAATTTCTAGTTGCCCCCCTCCCCCCCCAACCTCTCCTCTGTTCAGGAAAAGTGCAACAGTACTTTATTACTCTTGAATGCATAGTGTAACATAAAGCTATTATACAATACTTTTAAATGTTTACTAATTTTAAGTTACATGCGATATGTTATTTGATATAATGTTTTTTCATGTATAAAGTGTTATTTTTTTTTTTTACTTCTTTTAATTTGAATCATAAATATATACGAAAAATAAATGTAACCAGTTTTTAGATCACTTTAAACAAAAGAAGTAAATTCTAGAATTAATATATATATATATATATATATATATATATATATATTGATAACGATATCACTACTGGGGGTGAGGGGGAGGTTCAAGAGATGATAGTATATGAGATCGGAAAGGAGGGATTCAAAATTATAAAAAAGTTGATAGAATTATAATTGCACAGCCTCTTATAGTACGCAAAAACTGCTTTCAAAGAAAAACTTCTGACTTCAGCAAAAAGTTTTCAGATTTTTTTTTTTTTCTTTTTTGCATCTAACACAATTTTTCTAAACAAGGCAAGTATCATAAGAAGCGCCCCATTTTAACAACATATTAGTTTAATATTGAGAGTTGCAAGGTATGCTTATCAATGCTTATTGTACATGAATATTTATTAAAGTATAATAAATATTATCATATTCTGTAAACTCTTTCTTCAAATAAAATGATATGCTTTAATAAAACAGAAACTTTGAGTTTTAAAGAAGTTTTGATTCCTTTTTTTTTTTTTTTTTTTTTTTTTTCTTTTGTTTAATTTTTTTTTACATCATAGACACATTTAGTATTTGCTTGATTTCATCTAGCGTTTTCTTAAAAAAGAAACCTGAACTTTTGTGAGGGAGTGACCTTTGTCATAAAGGCACTTTAGTATTTCTGAGATCGTGACGTCAATAATTTAACATGTGTAAGCATAAAAGCGACATCTATCCTCTCTTCTACTTTAACTTTCTAGAGTGTGTGTGTCTCTTTCGGATTCTACAGTTAGGGCTCGCGGTTAGTAGTATTATGTAAATGTGAGGTATCTTAGTTTGCAGCATATAAAAGCTTGGAGTTTGAGTGTTTGAAGGGTGTCTCTGGCATTAGCCAGCCAAGACTGAGTGTGACTAGCGACTTTAGATAGCGAAGTGAATCACTGCCGATAGCCAGCCGAGTGTTCTGGAGATATTAGTCATCGAAGTGTGCTTTCCGCTGGTATCTAGCAGATTGAAAGTAACATCGAGCCTCCAGTGAGTTGTGAAGGAGTTTCGGTACTCGAATAGAGAAGTTGGCCGTGGTAAGAAATTTAATAGTAATTGCATTTGATTATCTCAAGGTAAATAAAGGATATCTACAGCCACGGGCTGTCTAATTAACTTTTATCTAGCAGCTTAGCCGAGAGATAGTGAGAAGTAATCAGAGTTGCCCCGATTGAGCTAGTTTCCGGAGCCTGTGAGTATGCGTTTAGTCTTTTCATAGTATTCTCAGTTGTGAAAATTAGACTTGCTCCACTTCCCTTGAGCCCGTATAGTTTTTAATAAACTGTGTTTTTTATCTTAATTCATGAGTATGTCTGCATTTAACTCCCAGCACGAGAATCCAACCGTTACACTTTCATCTCGTGAATTTCTTGACATCTGTATACACTGGTCATCAAAATTAAAGGATACTGAGAAAAAGTATGCTCACTAAATTAATGTTGCAACCAATACCCAATGCTGCAATTATTTATGTTAATTAAATGCTATTAAATACAAAATTGAAATTCCGCCCATTAGTGAACGCCGGAGATATTCAAATTCGGTGATTTACAATGTGATGCACAATGGACGTATGTTGGAATTTAGAACTGCGGTGTTGTTTAAAGTGAATACGGTTATGGGAGTGATCAATATTTTTTAATTATGGCTCAAAGGCATCATTTAAGTGAAGTTCAAGAGTGAAAAATGATTGGCAGTTTAGAAAGGGTCAAACACAAATGGAGGACACCCAAGAATTGAAAATCCTCAAATTGTCATATCAAGAGTTTCGAGCCGCTTTTTAAACGCTGAATCCATTGATAGATAGCCTGGTGATGGGAGACGAGTAACAACAACTGCATCTGAAGACCGTTTTTCTGTCATTGTGGTTCGAAAGAACTGCGATGTGACTACCGGAGATTTTGTTTCAAACATTCAGGCTGCAACAGGAACTCGAATTAGCCGTTCTATTTCTGAATGAAGACTTAACAAGAGTGGACTGTATGAGGGAAAGCATAATTTGTGACCCACTCATTCCAGCTTCTAAAGATACCTGTTTAAACAGTTGACTTTATTATGTTCAAAGGTGCCAAGAAGAATGGGCTTAAGTATTGTTTACTGAAGACTCCAGATATAGTCTGAACACTGATTCTAGGCATCTTTTGATATGGAGAGAGGAAGAAACAAGCAACTTGTCCCCCCCTTGTCCATGAAATATCCCGTTCGAGCTTAGTCTTCTTCGCCCCAATAAACATTACGACGATAACAGTTTTAAGGACACCTTTGGAAGCTGGAGTGAATGGGACACATACTCTTAGATTTCTTGTAAACAGTCCACGCTCGTTAAGCGTTTGTGAAGAAGTAGAATGGTTAATTCGAGTTCCTGTGTCAGCCTGAAGATCTAAAATCAAATCTCTTGTAGTAGCTTAGCGGTTTCTCCGAGCCGAAAAGGATCGAAAATGGTCATCGGATGCAATTATTGTTCTTCATCTCCCATGACCAGACTTCTTATTAATGGATCCAGTGTTTAAAAAGCGTCTCGAAGCTCTTGAGATGACACTTTGAGGATTTTCAAATCTTGGGCGATCTCCATTTGTGTTTGATTCCCCCCCCCCCTAGATTCTGCCAATTATTCACCCCTTTTGAACTTAAATTGAACTTTCACTCATTTGGTTTCGGTTTAGGACATATAAACCTTTTTCAGTGGATATTTAAACATAACCACCGCTTCTTGAAGACAACGCCTGACCTTTGACACAAAAATCGCAGCTATCGTAGACGGATTTTTTTTACGTATGTACACTGTTAAAAATTGCTGTACAAACACAAAAAAAGAGGGCTCTCTGTAAATTTAAGCTAGTTCTCAGTTAAGTTCATTTTACTAAGTATCTCCGTCATCATTTGTCAGGAATATCGTTATTCTTATATCTAACACTCTGAATGGATTTCACACTTTCACAACATACTTTCAGATTGAGGGTGGCAAATAACCGTAGAAATCTGGCTATAAAACACCGTTAAAACAATCTAATAAATTTGTCTTTGTATTTCAATATAAATTGTTATTTTTTGCAGTCATTGTTAATATATTATAATCTTATACATGTTGTTTTAAAATGTCTTGTTGCGTCCTTGCAACGAGCTGAAGTAAATGTATAAAGTACAAAGGCAAAACTATTGTTCATTTCGTGCAGAAAAGCTGATAAAAAAACCGTAAATAGACATCATCGAAATTTTAAAAACATAACTAAAAATGACGGCCAAAAGTATAAGATATTTATGATTTTAATTTTTAAAAATGAAGTTTGTTGATGTGATCTTATATGAAGAAATATTTTTTGTGAGTTTCATGCAAGTTGTAAGATTTTTTTTCGTAAGATTTTTTTTAATAAAATACTTCAACTAGTAAAACAAAACTCAGGTAACACGTTATGATTAAATCAATTCATGAAAATTGATTTTAGCAGAAAGAATATTTATTTATTTATTTTAAAACAACAAATAGCAGTAAAATGCTCTATAATTTTGTTCCTGAAAAAATTACGTAGAAAAACAAATCGAAAAATCTTTCTTAAAAACCCCATACCTGTCTATTTAATTTTTCTTTAAGTATGTTCCCAACTGCGACATCTGGGCTCATTTCCGTTTCTAGTTTCTACCCTCTCCTGAACCAACTCTTATCTTCTCTAACCCTGAGTATTTTATGAAAGATTTTTTGGACTTGTTTAATCTCAGAACTATACGAGGTATATAATAGAACAATAATGATTGTCCCTAATTTATATAAAATGTTTGTACTGCGATGGTTGATGTGGAATATTGAAGCCTAATATGTATTAGATGTATATGTGCTCAATTTCAGAACCGTTGTTGCTATATTAATATTTTTTGGGGAGGGGTGCAGTTTTAAAGACCTGTTTTTAGAGAATTTTTAAAGGAGATGGGTTTTGGAGCTTATGGGGCTAGATTTGCGACAGTGGAGGAGACGTGGCTACATCACTATGATCCCGGGTCAAAAAGACAATACACTGTTACAAAGTACTGTTACACTAGAGTCTCATACACAGTTACAAATCTAGCCACATAAACTCCAAACCAGCTTTTCATTACACCCACATCCTTTCACCCCTTCTTCCAAAAATATATTAATGTAGTAGCTACGGTTCTGCAGGGGTGCAGAAAATGTTTTTACTTCCAACATTTCCCCCAATCCATTTAAAATTTCCCCCAAACTTTAAGGATATGTTTTACCGTAAAATATATAACTTCGATAAATTCTATATTAACTATAGGTATAGAATTTTTTTCCTTCAAATTTTCTCAATAGATGCACGAATATTCTGAGATCAGTTTTGTAAAGGTCACCACACGGATCTTTTTAACTGTAGTGGCAATTTTTCTGTCTTGAGTAATTGTGTAATTCATTGTTAAAATCAAAATCAATTGTATATTTTTGTGCAAAATTTCCCTAGATAGCCAAAATTTCCCCCGATCCTAGATCGCCGGATCGGACATATTCTGCACCCCTGCGGTTCTGAAATTGAACAATTAGCCATCTAAGACATTCGGCTTCAAATATCGCATCAACCATCGCAGTACAAACATTTTATAAACACTTGGGACAGTAATTATTGAATCTCCCTCAGAAAGCGAAAACACTTTTCAAACTTATTGGTGCTAAAATTCTTGAGACCCTGCACTCGCTGAAAACAAATCCGCCTTCGGCAGCTGCCATTTTTTGTGTCAGAGCTCAAGCCCAGTATTCAGGGGGAGGTAACACAGAAATGCATATACTTCACTTATGCAGTCGCAATCAACCGTGAATTTCAACCGTTCTCTTTATTACATTCTAAACTTTTGAATAAAATCACTCAAATTTAAGATTGTAGAATCAAGTAGGTTATTTGATGGATATCAGTTCTCATAATAAATGATCGGATCTATCTACATTCATGACTTTTGTAATTCAAATTCCATCTAAAGAGTTTGTATTTATCGTTCTCTTACATATTCAAGGAAAAGTTGCAACAAAACGTCATAAGTTTATGCAATTTTCCTTTCGTCAAAGCACTGTAAGGATTTCATTGGTATTTAACTGTCCTCTCTTTTTACAATCTTTTACTTCTTCAAAAATATTATTCAAAAATGGGATTTACGAAATATTTTATATTCACTAAAATGAAGTCAGTCGGAAAAGAAAATTCAATTGTAAATTATAATAAAATAATATGAAAACTTTTAGCATAGAAATTGATTTGTATGCTGTTTTTACAAAATGAAAGAAGCAGCCAAAAAGGTACTTTATTTTTATTTACTTATTTTTAGTAAACCTTTTTTCGCAAATTCAGATTTATGTTTGATAAAAAGAAACGAGCAAATGCATGCTAGAAAAATTTGAAATAATGTTCTTTCCAAAAAAAGGAGAAGTGCAATTTAAATATCTTGTATGTTTTTGAACTCCAGATATCTTTTACGATGAAATATTCTCAAAACTGAATATTTAAATTACATTTTTTTCATTATGATGTTAAGTTACTATTATATTCAGAGCAAGTACTTGCATTGAATTCTGTATGCTACTATTATAGCATCAAGGATAAAGTTTTTAGTTAATAAAATTGCGAACTTTGACAGTTTATTATTTGACTTTCTCTCAACATTTTGCAGCTCTGTGTTTTTAATTTATTTATTTATTTGGAAATTTACACATTTTACTTGTTTAAAGTAATCGTCTGTAAGCTCTAAAGAATAAAAAACTTTTATTTTTAAATGATTTTGTTGAAAATGGAACGGTTATTATGAAATATAGGGTCAGGAAAGTTAATTATGACCACTTTTTGCATTTTGAACATTGTTATTTTTGTACCTGTTTCTAGTTTTAAAAGTGGTGTTTTAGTATCTAGGAAGTCGGCCATTTTCAACATAGATTCAAGTCCGTTACCAAATGTCAAGTCTGTCACCGCACGGTTTTTTAATGATTTTTATTTTTTTACCATTCTACTTTTATTTTTTATTCAACTAAGAAACATATATGCAATATCCTTAAAATTTAATAATTTACATGAATATATACAGTAATTATTAGAAAAAGTTCTTGTATAATTTTTATGTGATCAAAATCTAGTGGCTAAAACTGTCTCTCATTTCAATTTAATTTAAGTATTATTGATAAATATCATGTTTTGAAATTTAGGGGCATAATTCACTTCAAATTAAGTTGATTTTAAGAAATTTAATAAATTTAAAGCTTAGCTGAATATTTTCAGTAATTTTGTATGATAACGAACTTGACAATTTGCCTTACAAGCCAACTTTAAATAGCATTTATATATTATATTATAGGGCAAAGTGCACACTCATTTTTTTCATGTACCTTAAACATTTACTTTAACACCTCTCTCCATTTTTAAAGGAAAGTATTTAGTTTGAAAAATAAAAATAAAATTCTGAAATGTAAGCGAATGGGAAAAATGGCCGAAGTAACTTTGACCTTATAAGAACACTTGTTAAAAATTTTAATTCTCATGGCCCTTTTTCTTTTTAAGTTAAAAGGATGGTTATAACTACCCCATCAAAAACTCATAAACACAAAAATTGGAACTAATTAAGACCACTAGTGGGGAAATTATGGCAACAATATTTTTTTATACTTGTTTGGGGTAATTAAGATCGTTAGAATTCCAAACTGACAAATCCGTTGATTAAAAGTTTTAGTATCTTTGTTTCAAATTGCTATTTGGATCTCAAAAATGCTTCAGAGCAGTAATAAAAAAGTCTAAAATGAAAAATGCATGCACAGTAAAAATTATAGACCCAAACTGAACTGTAAGATTTCTAGGTGTAGTAGTATTCCTAAAATGATACAGTTGTGATCCCAAAATGGTACAGTGGTAACCTCAAAATGGTACAGTGGTAACCTAAAAATGGTACAGTGGTAACCCCAAAATGGTACAGTGGTGTTCCCAGTTAACCCAAAATGGTTCAAATCAGGGCAGATCCTTAACATTAAAACTATCAAAATTTGTTAGATATAAAGTATATATTATTTAAGATGTTTTGACTGTTTTAATGTTATTAAGGATCTGCCGTTTTTTAAAACCATTTTGGACTTCAAAGCGAACATTCCAATTTGGAACACTGCTGTACACAACAATCTTACAGCCCAATTTGGGTCTTTTGTTTTTACAGTGTGAGGTTAAAATTTAAACGTGAAATAAAATTTTGCCATACACAATTTTCTCCGTTATAGGGAATTACAACCTGGTCATAATTGCCCCACATGACTCTAAGCTGTTTTGTGTAATTACGCCATCGCAGATCGCAAGATTAATAGCGTATTTGGCTCTAGAGTTATTACACAGCAGATAATATCAAATTTCAATGTGAAAAATAACACTAGTAAGTCTTGATTACGTCCATTAATAACTAATATCGTAATACTAATAATATATATTCTACAACAAAAATAAGAATCTATATTATAAATAAATATATTGCTAATAAGACAATGTATAAAAACATTTAAAATACATTAAAAAAATTATTTACATGTTTCAACTCTTATTAATCGAGTCATCTTATAGTATATAATCGAGATATATATCGAGAATATAAATAGAAAATAAAAATTACAAATACAATAAAAGTGATATGTATAAAAACATTTAAAATTAACACGATAATTATTTAACTAGTGCACAGATAATATACAAATTAAAAAACGCGTGATACATTTAATTTATTTTTTAAAATTATTTATTCCGGTTTTCACATTCATTGTATTTGTAATTTTTATTTTCTATTTACATTCTGAAAATGACTCGATTAATAAGAATTGAAACATGTAAATAAATTTTTTAATGTATTTTAAATGTTTTTTTACAACGATTTATAAGCAATATATTTATTTATAATACACAGTCTCACATAAGTGATGGGACACTTGTGCTTTACAAAAGGAGACTAATCAAAAAAACATGTACACATTTTTTTGTGGGTGAGTTTCATACTTAAATTTAGTAAAGATTATTACATAACTTACATTTTGTCAAAATATTAAAATATTAATTTAATAAAAATACAAATGTTTAGAACGGAGCAAAAAATAGCTCACATAAGTGATGGGACACCATTATATATGCAACAAAAATCGTCTGAAATAAGCAATAAAAATATTTTTTGGGGTTTTATTTTTACTTAAAAGCAATTGGCAATAATTTATAAAATCGTCTGCAGTATTTCTCTCCAGTTTGTTTTGGAATTTTTGTGTTTTTTAGCTCTGTGTAGCCATGAATGCTAAACGAAAAGAAACTTCGCCTGAAATTTGAAAATTAGTTATTAATTTGCATATTGAACGTGGAAAATCTATTAGAAAACTGCTGAATCAGTTAACTTGAGTCGTTCAACAGTTTTCAATATCATTAAACGATATAAAAAGAATCATATGATTCAGGATAAAAGAAGACCTGGCCGACCATCAAAGCTATCCAATGGAAGAAAGCGAATTATCGTTCGAAATATTAAAAAAAAATCCAAGAAATAATGCTTCAAAAGTTGCTGCTGATTTACAAGCATTATGTGGAATAATTGTTGAAACTATTAGAAGGGTAATTCGATCTGCTGGATATCACGATACAGTAGCCAGGAAAAAATTCTTCGTAAGTGAAAAGAATAGAAAACTCAGACTAGCTTTCGCAAAATCCAACATATATAAGAATTCTGATTACTGGAATAAAGTTATATTTGCTGATGAGAGTAAATTTAATATATTTGGTTCTGACGGTAGAATCTTGGTGTGGAGAAAACCCAGGGAAGAATTTCGCAAACAGAACTTGATACCAACAGTAAAACATGGTGGAGGAGGAGTTATGGTATGGGGGTGTATGTCGTCCGCTGGAGTTGGTAATCTTGCTTTTATTGACAGTATAATGGATCAGTACAAGTATATTGATATTTTAAAGCAAAATTTGAAATCTTCAGCACGAAAATTGAACCTTCATAAAGATTTTAAATTCTACCAGGACAATGACCCCAAGCACACTGCTCTGAACGTTAGACTCTGGCTGCTATATAACTGTCCTGAAATAAAATAAACACCACCACAATCTCCAGACTTAAATCCCATAGAGAATATTTGGCAAGAATTGGAATCAAGAATTCGCAAACACACCATTTCTTCAACACAACAACTAAAATCGGTGCTTCAAGAAGAATGGGGTAAAATCACTCCAGAAATCACAAAAAAATTAGTCGAATCCATCCCAAAAAGATTAAATCATGTTTTAAAAGTAAAAGGAAATCCAACAAAGTATTAAAACCTTTTAAAAAGTAAAATTTTTGGATAAATATTTGATGGAAAAGTAAGTGCCCCATCACTTATGTGAGCCATTTTTTGCTTCGTTCTGAACAATTGTATTTTTACTAAATTAATATTTTAATATTTTGACAAAATGTATGTTATGTAATAATTGTTACTAACTTTAAATATGAAACACACCCAAAAAATTTTTGCACATGTTTGTTTATTTATTTTATTGCAGTTTCTTTTTATAAAGAACAAGTGTCCCATCACTTTTGTGAGACACTGTAGATTCTTATTTTTATTGTAGAATATATATTATTAGTAATACGATACAGTATCAAATTGTTTCGCCGAATTTCGTACAATTAACTGTGATCTTTCAAATGAGCCATGCGGTTGGTCAGAATCAAGGGTCAATAATGACGAACTAAAATTCATCGTTTAATCTGTCTCAAAGTGCCAATGAATTATCGTCGAAATTTAAATAGAATAATTCCTCAAGTTTGAATAAAATAATTCCTCATAGTTGTTTAAGTTATCAACTAGTTTTGCCATTTTCTACAAATTTCATTCTTGACGTGCTGTTCAAATTTTTGGTACGCTCGTAAACATATAAATACGTTGCACCTATAATCGTCGTTCAGTCCGCCTGTCCGCATATAACAGAGCAAAAACTACCCAACTGAATCGTTTGAAATTTAAAATATGTAATTGTTGCATAATTTTCTTGTGCCAATACAAATTTTATGAAAATCGGATATATATAGTTTTTATTACAGGAACATTTAAAAGTACTCCGTTATGCGAAAAATACTTTGAAATCCATTTTAATGACGTAACGATCTTTCGAACTTAATAAAATTGATATACATCTATAATGTACCCCACAAACACTCGACTTATGGCCATAAGCTGGTTTCGTTGCGGCCAGAAAGAGTTACGGCCATTTGTGACTAAACAGTATTGTGCCATAAATGACGCGCCGCTAATTGCGGCAGCGATCGTTAAGCCGCTAACGGATCGGTGATGAAAGAACTGTTGCGTTTACTTTGCCGGCCAACTTTTAAGGGTCGGTTTCTGGCTAGCATGTAACGGCCCACCATTTTGTAGAAAGCAGAGGGCTTATGTCGTTTAACCAGCATTTTTATTTAAAGAGAGGAAATGTTTTTTGTCTCCATTTCTTTCAGCGTAAGTTTAATTATTTTAAATCTGAGTTTAAATAAGCATATGAAAATTATGCGAGATATATATTTAAAACAGTGAAATAGATGGCATATTTTTATTTAGTTTGAAAAAATTGAAAAAAAAATAGAAATGGTTTTAAAAATGTATATAATATTCCAAGTATTTTTTTTTTTTTTCAGCGACGCCTTATTACATCCATTACTCACAAAAAAAGAAAGAAAGAAAGAAATTGAATAAATATTTAAAATGATTTATAATAAATAAATAAATAAACTCATTTAGATTGTACTTAAAGCAGTCTATCTTTCACCACTCTCAGTAATTTCAAACTTTCGCATTACACAAGCAATATTATTTTTAGCCAAAAATGCGTAAATATTTCTAAAATTGGCGATTGTAGTATGTCTAAAATTGGCTTAAAAATACAATTAATTTCTCTCTCTCTCTCTTTTTAAGGAAAGATCATAATTTTTCTTATTCAAAATGTTTGGTTTGGTGAAAGTATTTAATAAAATGTGGAATTTATTTTTTTATGCTTTAAAATGTACGTTAAACGACTTCTTTTTCGCACATTCTTAAAAATTACGAATAAAATTATCTTCTCTGTAAATTTCGTATTAAAATGTATATATGTATGTTTGTATAAACACGCTGGAATGAAATTCATTTGAAAGTATTTTCCTTAATATACAAAAGCAAAATATGTCATATTGAATAGAGTAACGAAAAATTTTCTTTTAAAGAAAAAAAAAACCTTTAAACGTTGAACGAATTCCAATTTGAAGAAGCATCTAATAAAAACATCTATTTAAATTCATATTTGTTCGGAAACGAATGAAATTGCAGGAGCTGTTACTCAGAAACTATGAATCGAAAGGTGGTTTATATTTTTTAGTAAATGTAAAAAATAAATAAATAAATAAAAAATCAGCAAATACTGTTAAACTGGGTGTTTTGAATCTGTGTTCTGGATATGACTGACTACTGCGAGACAGGAGGAAAACGGTTGTTACGTGACCACAACCGCTTACATCCCAATAATTTTTTTATTTGTAAGAAAATGGACAACTTATTCAATTTCAAATCGCTTTAGTTATCAGGCTAGCCAGTTGAATGCCTTTTCCTTTAAAAATGAGTCAGAAATTGCATAAATATTTAGCGTTGTTGAACAGGGAATTTGGCAGTCGCCTTATAGCTGAACGAAATCTTTTGTGAAAAGAAAACATTATATAAAGTTATTGTGTAAATATAGATTATATATTTAAATATTTATTATCAATATTTTAAATGATATAATTCATATTTACAGTAAGCTCTGTCTAAGACGCAATCTATTGGAACAGAGAAAATTATCCATAGTAGATAATATTTCATTTTAGAGAAATTTTACTCTATGTCTATGGATTCACAAGAAGTTGATAAACTTTCAGAGTTAAACTAATATCCATCTTATACAGAGTCCGTCTTAGATAGTATACCGTATTTGTATTGTTATATTTATTTTGTTAAAAAATTAATTTCTTAAGAAGATAATTGTGAACTTAAACAAAATATTTGTTTTATTAAATTGTGATTGTTAAAAGACATTTTCATTTTCGTTAAAAGACATTATCGTCCCCCCCCCCCTCCATTTCTCAGCAGATGATGAAACTTTATAAAAGCTTTCTTTATCTTTCAAAAACAGAGGAAAAAATATCTTGTAAAAATAAAAAATAAATAAAAAAATAAGTTTGAAAAGACATGACTGAAGACAAAAGTTTTCTTTTAAACTATTTAATTTATAATTATAGATTTTGATAAATAACAACTCGTAAAAAAATATCCCCCTAAAAACCTTTCTCTTTTTCCTAATACAACTGCTAAAAAACATTTGGTGAATACTGGAAGCAAAAGTGTTGAGTACAGCTTGCGCTCAAGGTCACTATTGCCTGAGGCAAAATGGGGTGACGAGATTCTGGGAATTTTGCGGGGTTGGCATTGCTATAGAGAAACTGTAATACCCTTTTATCATTCTTCTCTGCACTGTAGTATGAGTATGTTGTTGACTTTAACGACTGCAGAAATTCTCGAAAGAATATTATCCAGATTATAAATGGTAAGTCTTACCTAGTATGTATTTATTCATTAAAATTTTATTAAATTATATTCTGAATTTTCTTTTGCATCATTGTTTTTAACATAAATTCGTTGTAAAATAATGCTAAATAAATCTATAAGACATTTTTATTAAATGCAGAATATTTACTTGTGATATATCTGACCCAAAGCAATCGCAAAAATGTGATAATTTTAATTTAATTAAAGGTTATTCTTATTGGCGCATCTTTTTTTCGAAGTAATTATTTTCATTTTACGACGATGTACACGTATGCGATAAACATATTGCGACTCCTTGAATAGTTTAATATGCGTAAAATGTATGTTTATTTTAACATGTAAAATATGCTTTCTTTTCACACGTTAGTTTAAACTAGCAATACAGAGCATGTGTTTAAAAAATACCACTAAAACTTGATGATCTTAATTTGTATAAAATTTATTCTTATTGTACCTTTTCGAATAATGATTGATATTTTAAAACCGCGGATGGATAATTTTACATAATATTTAAAATAGATTGCTTTTATCATATTAACATTTTGTGTAAATTACGAAATAGCAACCATATATTTTTATTTTTTTCTCAAAGTTTGAAATTTGATCTTTTTTTTTTTAATGTTATTTTCCGATTATGTCATTAAAAATACTGAGAAAGCTTGGTAATTTCAATTCATTTTTATTGTAAAAAAATATTATTCGCAAAATTTAATGCTCGTAAAATTTCGACTAGTGTAGAAAATTTTATTAATTAAGATATGATTAGCATTATGATTAGCATTAACAAGTGTGTTTTTCGTGTGAGTAAAATTTCTTCTTAATTTGTGAAAAAAAAAAAAAAAAAAAATCTAAATGTGAAATTTAAAAATATTTAAATGATGCAAATATAATGATTGTTTCTCAGATAATAATTTAATAAAGTTTTAATAAATATGCATATACTGGTAATAGGCTTACTAATAAATGTAAAAATAACATAAAATGAAAAAAATATATATATATATATTTACAAATACATGAAATTTAAATGTAGCACACATAACAGATCATATTAAGGTTATATAAATTGTTTAAGGGTAAATTCAAAATTTTGTTCTATGAAAAATTCTTGTTACAAAATTGTTTAAATAACAAACTGTTTTCCCTGAAAAAAAAAAAAAAAAAAAAAAAAAAAAAAAAAAAAAGTTAATAATTATTCAGTATTTCAAAATATACATACATAATTTTATTTATCTTGAATTATTTTTAAACACAATTCTTGGTATAGTGAATTAAATAAATAATTTATTCTTTTCAATTAAAACTTTTAAAATGTATAACAATTTATATAATTTTAAAATTATTTAAATATAGATTCAAAGTTTGATCTATAAAAATATTTTCTGGAAGATTTTTTAAATGATAACTGTTTTTACATGAAAAACAATGTATTAATTATTATGCAGGTACAATTTTCAAAAGAATTGTGAATTTACTATTTTAAAACTTTCAAAAATTTTCAAAACCTATTACTTGGCATAGTGAAATTATTAATTAATTTAATTTTTTTTTCAATTAACACTTTTAAAAGCTATATGAAATGCAATTATTTATAAATGGCATTACACATGAATTTTTAAAATAGAATAAATAAAAAAAAGAAATTAATAAAAAATTCACTTTGTCAAATAATAAGTTTGGAAAATTTTCAAAGAAGTATATATATATATATATATATACATATAATGCTTTTGAAAAAATTACCTAAATAATTATTAATATATTGTTTTCACGCAAAAGCACTTATCATTTAAACAATCTCCCAAGAAATATTTTTTATAGATCAAATTTTGAATTTATTCTTAAGTAATCTTTATGGCACGAAACTGGCAGGCTTTTGGCTAGTTAAAATTGAAAATACACCAGAAAAGGCTTTTTTATGGGCAGCTTTTGGCTAAATTTAA
Source organism: Maratus speculifer (assembly GCA_964019185.1). Classification (NCBI taxonomy): domain Eukaryota; kingdom Metazoa; phylum Arthropoda; class Arachnida; order Araneae; family Salticidae; genus Maratus; species Maratus speculifer. The sequence goes on from OZ025291.1 coordinate 120,229,127, forward strand.
TTCTTACAAACACAAATGGCTGGGTGAGGGTCATCTCCTGGCCAACCTTTATTTTTAATGGCCTTTAAAAGAATAATTGTGGCCAGTTTGTGGCTGTCTGATATTTTCGATAAAACGCTTAATGGCACATTTGTGGGCAACTTCTTGTATCATCTTGGCCCATTATCTTGTGGCCATATTCTGGCCGGCGTGACAGTTTTTTGACGGAGCCGTTACGGCCAAAGATGGCGGGCCGTTATCAAACACTTTGGGCCACCGCTAACTACGCCTATAGTGGCCCACCAGTTATGTGTTTGTTGGGTATATACTAAAGTATACATTCTGCCCAATATGCGGTGTAAAGAATATTTGTTATAATTTACGCAGCCCCACAAAAGTATTCCATACATAATGGTGGAAAAACATTGTTTGGGGCGCATTAATTTATATAAAACATTAAAACAGTACTGTACATTTCTGTACATAAAAAATAGACTTATTCTGGGATTTTTTAACCAGCTACTTTATAATGCATTTTTAGTCTACATAATTTTTATAATAATTAGTTCATAAGTTTTCATAGTAACCCTATTTTTTAATAAAATTACAGCGGAAGATTTATGAGCTCATTAGTAAAATTTGCATAATCTCTCTTAAATAAAATTTGAAAGAACAGATCTCATAAACTTAATTTAGAAATTAAGAATTGCTTAATTTTTTTCGGTAAACTAATCTACTACATATATACAGGGTGTTTCTAAATTCATGGTACAAACTTTAATGGGTGATAGTATACATCAAGACAAAAAATATTAAATGGGAAACTAAGGGTCCCAAACGTCTTCCGAAGAAGATAGGCTCCATTAAAGTTTAGGGACTAAAAATTCAAATGATTATAAAAAACAGAAAAATTGGTCGATTCGTTTGCGGAATTCACTAAAACTATTCTTTATGTCAGTATTGCCTTGAAAATAAATTTTAAAGATAAATTTCAAAAAATGCAGATAGAGGGCGCTTCAGACTTTGTAGTAACGTACAACTATTTTTCACCGTTATTTTTTGCACCTCATGAATTTTTTTAGAAGCTTAGACATAAACTTAAATTTTGAGATTAAAATCAGAATCTTTGGGAGTGGTTAAGTAGCGCAAGCTGAACTGTGTTCAATGGGGGTGGGGAGGTTCAAATTTCAAATGATTATAAAAAACGGAAAAATTGGTCGATTCGTTTGCCGTTTTCGCTAAAACTATTCTTTATGTCAATATTTCCTTGAAAATAAATTTTAAAGATTAATTTTAAAAAAATACCGTTAGAGGGCGCCTTAAACTTTAGAGTAACCAACAACTATTTTTAACCGTTATTTTTTGTATCTAATTAAATGCTTGTAAATGTTCAAAGTTAAATTTTGAGATCAAAATCTGCATCGTTGTGAGTAATTAAGTAGCGGGAAGTTGAAATGTGTTCGAGGGGTGGGGAGGGTAAAATTTCAACTCCTGAACACATTTCAGTTTGCTCTTCTTAACCTCTCCCATCGATTTAGAATTTGAGCTCAAAATTTAAATCTAAACATTTGCAAGCATTTAATTAGATACAAAAAATAGCGGTTAAAAATAGTTGTTGGTTACTCTAAATTTTAAGGCGTCCTCTAACGGTATTTTTTTTAATTAATCTTAAAAATTTATTTTCAAGGAAATATTGACATAAAGAATAGTTTTAGCGAAAACGGCAAACGAATCGACCAATTTTTCCGTTTTTTAAAATCATTTGAAATTTGGACCTTCCCACCCCCATTGAACACAGTTCAGTTTGCGCTACTTAACCACTCCCAACGATTCAGATTTTCATCTCAAAATTTAAGTTTATGTCTAAGCTTCTAATAAAAATTATGAGATGCAAAAAATAATGGTAAAAAAATAGTTGTACGTTACTCCAAAGTCTAAAGCGCCCTCTATCGGCATTTTTTGAATTTTATCTTTATAATTTATTTTCACAATAATACTGACATAAAGAATACTTTTGGTGAAAATTACAAATCAATTGACCAATTTTTCCGTTTTTTATAATCATTTGAAATTTGAACCTTTCCCTACAGTTCAGTTTGCGCTACTTAACCACTCCCAGAGATTTAGATTTTGAGCTCAAAATTCAAGTTTATGTCTAAGCTTCTAAAACAATTAATGAGACGCAAAAAATAACGGTAAAAAATAGTTGTTCGTTATTCCAAAGTCTAAAGCGCCCTCTATCGACAATTTTTGAAATTTATGTTTATGATTTATTTTCAAGACAATACTGACATAAAGAATAATTTTAGTGAAAACCGCAAACGAATCGACCAATTTTTCTGTTTTTTATAATCATTTGAATTTTTGGACCCTAAACTTTAATGGCGCCTATCTCCTTCGGAAGACGTTTGGGACCCTTAGTTTCCTATTTAGTATTGTTTGTCTTGATGTGTACTATCACCCCTTAAAGTTTGTACCATGAATTTAGAAACACCCTGTATATATATATATATATATATAACTTTTTTGTCCCATAACAATGAAAAAAGAAATAAATAAAAAAAGGAAGAAATATTTATGGTTAGTTTTACACTTAAACATATTTTTACTAGAATTAATAAAGTATTTCACTAAAAAATAAAAGTAAAAAGTAAACTCTAATCAATAAATTGTTATTTCTTCTCTAATTTGATACACCTTCATTACTTGTAATAACTTTAAAAATATATTAGTTTTACAGAAAATTTATCAAAATTTAGAAATATACAAATGTATATAATTTATAAAAATGTATATATTTTTTAATATACTTAATTTATGATCGCAAGATCGGCAAAAATTCTAAGAAGCGCAGTTGTTAATGCGATTAATAAATAATTTTATACTTTTGAAGAGAATAGTAAAGGTTTTATTATAGGCATTATTGATCCCATCTATGTCATCCATTTTAAATCATAAAATGATCATCATTTTAGATATAATCGAGATAAATAATATATATATGTATATATCCAAAGGATCCTTCTTGAAACGAATACTATTTGTGAAAACTTATTTAATTTAAAGAAATATTTTATACTCAAAATTTTCATTTCCATTGCATTTGATAATCAATCTCGCTTCTACCAAAAAAATTGTCTCCATACTCCTATATTTTAGAATTAATTTTACAAGCTTTTATTATTATTATTATTTATTGAATAAATTAATTGTAAAATTTTCCTATCAATTTTATTTACAAATATATTAAATATTATTTGAACATGTTCTCATATTACGTTGCCCAGAAATCTAAATTTTTAATATTTCACTAAAGTAAAAATTTTACAAGAAATCCAATGCCCAGACTTCCAGAAATATCCACACTGCATTTTTGTAAAACTCTGTCATACAAAAAGTCTTCATAACAAACGAGTGGCGTATTTGTTTCCGAAAACCTATCATCTGGGGTTTTTTTTCTATTTTTATAAATTAATATTAAAAGCATTTTTCTTTTATTATTATTATTATTATTTACTCAATGTAGCTGTCATAAAATTTCCTGTCAGTTTCATTCATAGATATAGTATATATTACTGGTACATAATATCATATTATGTTGCCGATAAATCTAAATTTGCAATATTTCTCTCTTAAATCAAAATCTTATTCGTAATCCTCCATAGAAAATCCAGTTTCCAGACTTCCAGAAATCTGTAAAATTGCTTTTTTACAAAACTTCCGCCATTTAAAAAAAAAAAAAAAAAAAAAAAAAAAAAAAAAAAAAAAAAAACTCTTTAACAAACGAGTAGTATATTTGCTTCCAAAAATCTGCCATCTTCCCCCCCCCCCCCTATATTTATAAATTAATATTAAAAGCCTTTTCTTAATTTACTCAATCCATCAGCCGTAAAATTTTCCCTACATATATATTACTTATAATTGGCACATATTACCATATTACGTTGCCCATAAATCTAAATTTTTAATATTTCTCTTTTATGTCAAAATTTTATTGGTGAGCATCCATAGAAAATCCGATGTCCAGACTTCCAGAAATCTGCACGCTACATTTTTTTCTAAAACTTCCGTCATAAACAAGCTGTATAACAAACGAGTGGCGTATTTGTCTCCGAGGATCTATCATCTAAAAATCTCATCTCTTGTCTGTGCCCCCTCTAAGCCAAGGGATAGGCGAGGGTGGGCGATAAATTCTGCCGCGAAGGAGCGAGCGACAAAAGAGATAGATTGAGAGTACAAAGAGGGTCGAGTCACCTGCCAACAACGTTTTGGAAGCTCCCCGCGAAAAAGATCCCCTAAATCCCACTTTTCGGGAAATCACTTAAGCGCCGCCTAAATTCCTCCGCTGACAGACTGGAGAAATAAGAGAAAAGCCCTTTTCGCAGTCTCACGCCTAGATCTTAGGGATGCGGAAGAGCAAGGCGCAGTGTCCATCCTTGGCTCTTTATCGCCAGGTCCCGAAGGAAGAATGAAACTGAGTTCATGAGATCTATTTCCCTTAATTTTTTTTTTTCCCTTGGAAAAGAACGCATATATTTTATACCAGGGCGGGGAATCTATGATGTGCATGCTAAATTAACAAACACGGCAATTTCTCTAGAATAACGAAAACATAAATTTGTCAATCATTGCATAGCTGTTTTTTTTTTTTTTTAATTACAAAATAAATTTTTAGTTAAAATATACAGACTAACACAAATATTACTATTATTTTAATATGATTTAACACATCAGAAGTTTTTTATCTCTTTTTAATACTCTAGAGTATTTACTTTAAGTAACTGTTTCCTGTTCTCTTTGAATTTAAAACACTTATTTCTTAAATTAATTTTTTAATATAGTAACCCAAGATATTAGGTCAAAATTTACAATGTAAGGTGTTCTAGTGTAATAACGCCAAGAGCTAATATTATGCATAATTATGAAATAATCTGGTAATTGACACCCATGTGCTCTGCGCAGAAGGGTTTTGAGTCATATAAATCGCAAAAAACAGCTTAAAGTTAATTTGTTTTATCTGTAGGTCTTATTACTTTTACAAGCATCTAAAGTTAACGCTTAATCTAAAATTTGCGATACATGTTTTGTGATGTGAAGACTATTTTTTTTATCCGGAAATACTTTGTTTATTACATAAATTTGTAGTGCATTTCATGTACTTTCAAAATGTTGTAGAAGATTTTTGGATACCTTCTCGAGATAATTTTTAGTTTAGAATGTACTGCGCAATAAGTATACCGGGGTAATAACGCCAATCCTTGGCATTAATACCCCGGTTGATTCCCAACAGTGGTCGAACTACATCCTAAATACTGATTCAAATAAACACAATTAAAACCGTGCAATGTTTCTAATAATTCTATTTAAACGGTCCTTTTTAAGCAAAAAGTAGCTTAGAATCTGATATTCTTTTGCCTTCTCCCCCCCCACCCATCACATCTTTATTTTTCTTACACTTTCAGCAATAATTTAACATTTTCAATAGCTTATTTGACAATTTCTAGGTATGCAGAATTTATATTTTTAGAATTGGACAATCTACATGCCATTATTCCATCTTATTTTATAGTTTTGTTTGCATGGCGTTATTACCCATATAGGTGGGTAATAACGCCAAATAGCATGGGTCAAAAAATCACGCCATTACAATTTATGAATACATATCTGTTAAATTATTTTTTTATAGATAGTCAATGAGTTGCTGTATCAAATCCTATATTTGTTTGAAAAATACAATCTAAAACTAAGCCGTGAAAATTGGTAGAACCTTAGCGTGGCGTTATTACCCCAGGATACCTAAAATTACTAATATAACAAAAAGATTTAAAAATCTGAAAGGCAGTGTCACAAATTTAGCAACCCATTTTAGCTTTGGTTATTTTGATAAATATGGCAGATTAGATGGTGAGGATAACATAAATAGAAAGTTAGCTAACTCACCAATGATGTTGTTTCTATAACATCATCGCACACTCTGCGGCAATTTTAATTGATTGGCAACTCGACTTCTGATGTTACCGCGATTTGGAGGCATCGTGAATAATCATTACCATTTATCGAATCTACAATATCAAAAATAACTTAATACTTAAATTTTTAAAAGATAAAGGTACATACAGATAGTATACAGGCATACAAACAATAAATACCACAAACTCAACTGAAGTGAAAAATTAGCCAGAGGGAGGAATCGAACCAGGACCCCAGCATTGGGTTCAATTCCCGGTTCCACCACACCTAGTTCGATTCCTGGCTTCAACTAAATTTTCACTCTAGTTGGGTTTGTTGTATTTATTGTTGATATGTTTGTATATTATTCACATGTACTTTTATGATTTGAATGCAGGCGTTATTTAAGTGTGTATGTGTGTTTTAATAATTTCAACAGGTACTTGGATTGTTGTAAGTTAGATGTCACTTTAATAATATGTTGAAACTCAATAAAATGAATATTAAAAAAAAATCTTTCTTTCTTAAGTATATGCTATTTAAATGAATATTTAAGAAACAAAATTTTATTAAATGAACTGCTGATTACAATATATAAAACAATCGAATATTCGTGTTCGTTGTTAGTTATTTAATTCACGAAAGCAACTACTTCTATTAATCAGTTTTTGCATAATTCCACATGCAGACAATGTTAAAGTCACAGTTTATTTCAAAATTGGTTAATATATATATATATATATATATATATATATATATATACATTATTTTAAATGTTAAATGGAAGCCTGTTTAATTATGTATATTTTGACGCCTCATTTTTATACATATACATACGAACGCGGCGGTTACATCGTGAGAATGGTAATTTTTTTTAATACACCCAGCGCAATTAAGCACACAAATTGAAACTTTAAACGGCTTTTCCTCCTCCATGTTTATATTTTCATCCCTCTCCTATTTTAATAAAAAGAATATTGCCCAGTTAAACTGATGACATTGAGCTCACAGGCTACCCATATTAATTGTACATTACAGCCTTATATTTTCAAGGGTTAATTACGTTCGAAAAACAAATTAAGTAGGGGAAACAGCTCTCCCCTTTCTTCTTTTTTATACTTAGTCATTGAACCTCCTAAACTATCAAGGACAAGCTTTATCATAAAAAAATCTATATCCAAAATTCAGAGCAAATCGGATAATTCTTAATAAAATCCCATTTAGCATTTATATAATTTAAGAGGAGTTATTCCCCTATTTTATACTTAACCATTAAACTTCCAAAACTATTCAGAGATTTGAACGAAATCTGACAATTCTGCTTGAAAAATCCATTTATACAAATTAAGGGGAGGGGCATTAGAACCCCCGTTCCCCCTGTTTATACTTATTCAATGAACACCTAATAACAGCCACGGACTCGCCTCATCAGAATGATCCTATATCTAAATTTTGAACGAAAACTGTTAATTCTGTATGAAAATCCCGTTTATATCAATTAAGGGGAGGGGCATGAGCCCCCCGTTCCCCCTCTTATACATATCGAATGAACTCCAAAAACTAATCAGGGAAGCGCCTTATCAGGATATACCTATATACAAAATTTCAAGTGGATCTGATATTTTTATCATGAGTTATCGCGTTACGCATGAACGTACATACAGAACGGACAGGCACATAAGCTCTCAGGCTATGATAGCCTGTGAGCTAAAAATTATAAGGTTCTTTTTCGTATTTGAAATACAAAATTAAACTTTTTTTATGTATGTTCTTTATAATATATGTGAAAAATCTGCGCATGGAATTAGTCTTTAGGTTTTTTTTTTATGTTTTTGGTAAAAATAAAAGCCTATAAGATGTAGGTGATTTCATCGTTTTCCCCTACATAAATCAATAAAAAAATTACGTTAAACAAGGTAGAACCCGTCGAGTTTCGACGAAAGGAAATGTTTAAGAAAGAACTGTTTCATTTACTTGTAATAAACCTACAAAATAAGTTACGAAAAAAAATGCATCTTATATTTGTAATTCTAACTCTTAAGTAAATGATATTTAACCTAAACTTATCAAAATACTATTTCGATAAAACTGAGATGTAGAAATTATTAAAATTAAGCTTTAATCATACATGTAAGGAGTAAAAATATTAAATGATCTGCTATTATGGAAAAGTTATCAATTTAGGCTCTTATGCTAATGCTCCAAAATGAAAAAATGAAAAAATTATTCCATTTTGACTCAATCATAGAATTTTTTTCCTCGTGAAAGCTGAACCCACATCATTTCCACCATATGAAAATTTATATCAGGGTGGCGAGTGATCAGGGAAAACCGGGAAAAACACAGTCAAGAAAAGAGAAAACTACCAGTAATTTCTTACAGAAAATACTTCAAATAATATAAAGCGATTATATAAACTGAATTTATCATTAACAAAATACTGGTATTTATGATCTATATTGGCTGTGTTTTTATCTAATCACTCACCATCCTGATAATGTATTTTTCATATCTGTATTTACCTTTTGAAAAAAAATGATATTTTAATTCAATCATTTTGAAATCATTTTAATTCAAAACTTGAAGTTTGGATGCTATAAGCTGAAGCAGATATTAAACTACTTATATTCTTTTAAGTATAGATTAAATTTTGAAAATGAAACCAAAATTTACCGGGTTTTATAACAGGCGGTAATTTTTGACACATCACGTAATTTAATTAATTTTTTTCACTTTTAATGAGAAAATGGCAACATAAAAATAGAATAATCTGCTTTTTTAAATTTTTATTTTAACAGAAATGGAGAATATTTCTGTTGCCACAATTAGATGAACAGTATTGAAATCTACAAAAAAAATTATATTTCTAAAAGAAATTAAGATACAGCTTTGAAACAAATTCCATTTAAAAGCACATTTCTTTTTCTATTCGGCGGTCTTAACATTAAAAATGTGTAATGTTTAGAACTTTAAAAATTTGCAGTAGAAAAAATTGTAAAAATGAAATTGCATTTCTAAATTTAAAGTGTTGCCATTCGCAAAATGACGTATGCGTTACGCACAGAAACGTTTGGCCTTTATAATACAGATATGATATTAGTTAAATTTAAAAATCCAAGCCCAGTCTTTTGTAACACACATTTGAAAATCTTAAAAAAGAATTGAGCAAAATTATCAGTATTTAAAAAATAATAGGGATTTTTTTTAAATACATTTTTTGTTACTTTTTTAATTTTAATTAAAAATACAGTTTTTTCAACTTATTTTTAGTTGAACACTGTAATGCAAAGAATTCACCATTTGAACCATATTTTTAAAAAACGAAATTTTTACTTTTTTAACAAAATTGTCAAAAAGTTAAATTTTCCCTTAATAGGATATTGTTTCTGAATTTTTCGCTCGCACGTGTAAAAAGGTTCGCCATCCCATTTCCGTACACCGTAAACATTTTGATAATATAGTGTAATGCATCGGTGTACTGTTTCACAAAAATAAATAATAAAAAAAAAGCGAAATCGGATAAAATCTTTTTAAAACATAATTTAAGGCTGCTTTTGACTACTCTGCTTATCTGCTTTGAATTGATATCATTCTAGATTTAATTATTGCTATTTTTCTTAGCTTGTTTCAACAGTGAATAATTCTATATAAATACATGAAACTAGTTGTATGTGCCCATCCCAAAACTTTCTTCTATTCCATACATATGTCTTAATATTTCAAACAGTAGGTACACGTGTTAATGCTTTAACCCTTTCCGGCGCACTACTCTTTAAAGTTGGAATTTAAAGAAAATAAAAAGTAGGCAATGTATTTAGGCCTAGAGGAGTACAGAGGTATTGTTTTGTAAAGAGTGCACTAACCATTTTAGTTATACAGCTATTGCCGAAGTGGTAACCTCCCATAAGTAAAGCATTGATAAGCGCAGTGAGAAGAACATTGCTGTGAAGCGCGTATTACAGTAAAACATTTACCTATTATTTAAAAACAGTAGAGTTTGATCTCTGTGGTGCTGCCATCTAGAACTCATAAGAAAGATTTAAAGTAGCCATTAGAGTAGTTTTTGAAATATTCACAGCGTTTTTGTGTCTCTAAACAGGGAGAACTTTAGGTGTTGCCGACCCGGCAACACTGCGCGTTAAGGGGTTAATATTATTAATTCAATACTTTACCAATTTCGATTTTCATCTTAAATTTCAACTTCAGTCAATTAATCGGAGTAAAAACGAGTTAATGTAGATCATGATATTTATTAAAATCAATAGTGTTACCTTATTTTGTTATTATAAGCTGTTTGCAAATAGCCGACTTAGCAGGACGTTAGTTTCTATCTCTGCACAAGCCGATGACAATAGTACGACGAAGAATCGAGAAAATGACACAAAAAACGTTATCACAATTTTTTTTCCACGGAATATTTCCAAATTCAAGGAAGATCTGTTGGCTATAACAAAAAACACACACAAAATATTTGGTTCAATTCTGTACGTAAATTTATGCATCGTAAATTTATCGGTTGTACAATATTGAAAATGGCAGAAAAATCGCAATTAGAGCGCCACCATTCTCGGTGAATTTTTTTTCAAATTCAAGGAGGACCTATTAGCCAGGGCCAAACGCTTACACAAAAAAATTTGGTTCATTTTTATACATATCTCATATACTTTCCGATGGTAAAAAGGCGACATACGAACACACAGACTGACAAGCAGACATTATGTAAAAACACGTTTTTTGGAATCTCTGATCCCTAAAACATGTAAATACGTCGAAAATATTTCGTTTACAATATTTTCTTCTAATGAAGATAGAAGAAAGTTAAAAATTCAAGATGGATGAGTCAAACCATCCATATCTGATGAGTCTTCTACCACAATGAACGCAACACCCTACATTTGTAACAATCATCGTACCTGCATTTTACTGAAAACCAACCAGAATTTGCATTTTTATCTTAATAATGAAATGCATGAGATAAGTAATGGTGTGAAAACCTCTTTGTGGAAATGCAACATTATAAAACCTTTTTTAAATATGAATCAACCCTCCTCTTCTCCCCTATTATGCTAAACAGTGTTGCATTTTCAATATAGGACCTTTAATGATGATTTCTATAATAAAAACACTGTGTAAAAAAATAATAGTTATAATAAAAAGTCATTATTGTATATGGAATGATTTTGCTTACATTATAAAATAATATTGAGAAAATAAACAAATATTTTTTAATTTTTTATTTCAATTTCTATTGCAACCATACTTTACAAATGGATAAATTAACAAATAAGTAAAATAAAATTTAAACTTCAGGGGTTTTTTTTCACATTTTAACAATGTAAGCCTGTTTGGTTTGCCTTTAGACTACTTATGATAGTGTGCAATGATATTGATAATCTTGCAATTACATGCCAAAAATTTCAAATCTATTTTAAACAAAAGAAAATAAATGCGTTGAAATTATTTGCAATAACATAATATTCTTTTTAAAAAGTAAATTTTACTTGCAGTATCTTTCTTTTAATACTGATAAAGTGATGATTTAACACGATTTAAACCTTAACTGCTTGATATCACACCTCATTGCTTTTTTTCAATTTTTACCAATTAACTGCCAAAACTATAAGGTAGAATTTTTAAATTTTTCAGCTGAACGTCGTTTGCCTTGCCACCGCAAATTCTGAACGATAATTTTCATTTTATTTGATCTTAAAGTTTTCGCCTTTAAGTAAAGGTAATTTTACAATTCAAAAATAGTGATGGGTAGTAAAATAAAGAAAACACGGAAATTTATTTTGACCCTTGCGTTAACGCTACACTAGCGAGTAATGCGTTTGCATTTGAAATCCTTGTCTGTTGATATTTGAATTGAATTTCAGTTATAAATGTCCTGTATATAAAGTTTAGTACAGATGCAGTATAATATGTGTTAATCTAGCTCAGCAGTTTCCAACCTATGATGGGCCTTCTCGGGGTATGTGAAAATAATACAGGTATAGATGAAAATCACATAAAAGAAATAGTCCAAGAACCAAAAGCACAAAAACCTATGTTATCGAGCGCAAGAAAAAAAAACCATTTAATGGAAGAGTTGTAAGAGGGGAATATGAATATCTATGTCCGCCGGAAATGAAGTGGTGCATAAGCCAAAAACTAAAGCTATCAGTGGTCTAATAGTAAGTATTATTGAGTTTGTCAATCATTTTATACCTTTCGTTGTAGAACAAAAACAATGATAAACCTACGAGTAAATCACTGATGTCATTTATTTTTGACTTATGCACCACTTCATTTCCGGCAGACATAGATCATTAGATTCCCCTATACTCTTCCATAAAATAAAGATTTTTTTCCCTTGGGCTCGATACCTTAGGTTTTTGTGACATTGTATTTTGTATCGATTTATTATATAGTTGTGATAAGAATATTACTAATTTATATATATAAAGCATGCTTGAATTATCTAGATGAGTGGAGGGGATAGGAAAGCGTGTGTATGAAAAATGGGGGTACACCAAAATCAAAAGCCTAAGAAAGGGGTACACTAAAGAAAAACAGTTGGAAAGAACTGATCTAGTCTTTTATTCCTTTTTCTATCAAGTTTTTTTTTAGAAACCAATCACTGTAGCAATGCGACAATTTCTGCTACAAAAGTATAGGGTTGGACTTGTAAAATTCTTCATAATCGCCACTTTAGTGTAAATATTATATTAGAGGTATTTTATAACGCATTTAACATTCAAGTAATAAACGACCGTAATCGAAAATAGGTTTATTTACACGCCCAAAGGAAGGAGGGGAGTCTATTAACCATCTATCTACCGCATTATGAATTTATGAAAATTTTACATTCTAAGGCATTTTATTTAAATTGTTTAAACTAAATTAAAAGATTCACATAATCATTTAATACATTTTTGAAGGATTTTAGTAGGATTGGAGGATTTAGAAGGATTAATTAAATTGGAATTTATAGGGATTTTGTGCAATATTTATAACACTATTCAAATCTTTTATTTTAAATTATTTTCTTAGTATTTTGTAGAATTATAAAATGGACAAATATGATGTTCTTACAGTATAAATATAGAAATATTTCTGAATTGAAAAATCCCCACCCCCCCTCCCTCAGCTGTAAGAAAGTTAAAAAGATACAAAGGCAAATAAATCATCATTTTAAAAATATTTTTGCTTTGTATAACCAATAATACTTTTGGAACAAGATAAAGTAATGTACCTGTAAGTCATTCTAAACAGCATTACAACTAATTGACATATTAATTTTTTTTTTTATAGTAAGTAATCTTAATGGTACTTAATAAGTACCGTCGGTAGAAAAGGGATCAATTACAGTAATTATTTTCGGTCGGGAGCATGTTGCACTTCATTTCTAAAAAATATTTGAATTCACGGGTGATTGTTTTTTAAAGCTTTAATTATCTCTGCATAAATGAATCTGAATCAGCCTTGCATCTAGTTGACACTACTAATTACTGAAGAATTTTTAGGGACAAATCTGACATCCTGACTTTTTACAAAATGCTCTTTATTACATTTTACAAAAGTAAGAAATCAAATGACAAGCAGATCACTATCGGATTCTGATAAAAGTTCTATAAAACATCTTAAAAATGCAAATTTTCAAATTAATGTGTTTTTGTGTTAGATGAAGATTGATAAAGCATAAGAAAATTGTGATTAATATAAACCAATTAAATTTAGGCAATACGAAGTTTTGCTTTTTTTAAGTAATATTTCAGGTTTCAGATATTTCAAATTGTAGAAAAATAATTAAAGACTATTTTTTTATTTTTTTTTTATTTATTTATTTTATTTTATTATTTTCTTTTTCACAGGCAATACAAAATTGTCATATAATATCTCAAATTCGTGTGAAAAAATTTATAAAAATTCAGTTGGAAGCACATTAAAATAAAATAACAAATCATTCCTTCTTAAACGACGGTTTGAAAACTGGATTTTCAATTTATCGTCCTATTGATGAAGATTTAGCTTTGATATATATCTCAAATAATCCTCAAGAGCTTCAAGAAATCCTCATTCGTGAAAAAAAATCGCCAAATTTGAACATCCTTGGCTACGAAAATCTCTTCATCCTTATGTGTAACCCTCGAAGAAGAGACCGTAGGAAAGATAATGCCGCTCAAGACTGGGCTCCAGCCTTTTGGACCAGCTGGCTCTCCAGGAACCCTCCCCCCTCCCTCGTTTTCTTCCAGCTACCCCCTTCGATGTCTATTACACTAAATTAAATTCTCCCTATCCTAAACATTCCAGCTTAACCTAAATACCCGGGACCTAAACCCAATTAACAGCGCGCTTCCAACATTACAATAAAAGGTAAGGTCCAAAGGGGCATTAATAGAATTTACATTCTTTACTTTTCTGGATCCGTGGAATAGGGAATTATGTGCTCTTACACTTAGTTGCTTCATCGACGCGGCTGTATTAAAGAGTTGGGTGAATTTTGTTTGGGATTGAGAGTGTCTTCTCAAGTGATATCTGGGATTTATTAGGAATTTTCCACGCCTAGTAGCGATTTAAGTCCAAACTTACTTGGTGTCGGCACTTACTGAGACGATGAAATATAGAACTTTATTTCCGAAAGATTTGTTCCAGTAAACAGGATGGATAAAGTGAAACGCTTCTTAAGAAAGAAGAATCATTAAAATAGATTTCGGCGAAATTAATTCGAATTTACAGCGAAATTTTAAACTTTATCCGGGCGAATAAATTTAAATAAAATAGTCACAATTTTAATGAAACTCTCTTTGCAAATATAAATATCTCATCAAATTTCAAGAAAAACAATTTCATTTGATTTTATTGCTGTAAACTGGGTATTTCCATAAATATTTTTTTAATTAAATATTTCTATTTAATTTGCGTTACAAACACGGAAACATTGCTTAGATTTCTTATTTTTACTTATAAGGAGAAAGTGGGTAAAAAGTATTGCTGCAAGGTTTACTGTCGAAAACAACGGAACAGATTAATAGAAAAAAAAAGGATAACGTTTTTTAAACTGGAACATAATTATACAGTTAAACCTGTTAAAATGGATATGAACCTGTTAACATTGATAACCAAAAATGTATTTTATATAGAGTCCATTTTAACCTGCATAATTTTACTGTATTCCTTTCATCAAAGGAATGAAAATTTTTCGTTTAAGATAGGATTAAGTTAGATATAGGTTTCGTTGGTTCAGGTTTTACATTAATTAAAAATAACTCTCGAAAGAAATTAAAGTGTATGAAATTCAACAGTATTAATTTGTGTTACAAACATAGAAACGTTTTTTAGATTTCTTATTTTAACTTACTGAGAAAGTTCATTAATAAGTAGTATTTCAAGGATCATTGTCAAAAACAACGGAACAGTTTAATAATAAAAAAAAAAAAAAAAAAACGCGATAACACTTTTCAAACCGGAGCATAATAATGAAGTTAAACCTGTTAAACTGGATATGAACCTATTAACATTGATAGAAAAAAACTGTATTTTAAATAGGGTCCATTTTAACTTGCAAAAATAAGTGGTATTCCTTTCACTGAAACTATGAAATTTTTCCGTTTAAAATTTGATCAAGTTATATATACGTGCCGTTAATCGGATTTTAGATTAATTAGAAATAATTCTCGAACGACATTAAAGTGTATGAAACTCAACAATGTCTTGTAAATATTTAATATAAGAATTTTTCTGAAATATTTATATATATTTAATAATTCGTGTTATTTATTTATTGGTTTATCTATTTATTATCTGTTATAATTAAATTCCATTTGAAACAGCCTACACCCAGAAAAAGGAATTTATTAAAACTAGAAAAAATGTTTTGTTGAGTAAATTTTGGTTGTTTTAAGCGAACTTTTTAGTTAAAGTAAAATATCGCTTTAGTTGTTCAGACAAAAAATATTGTTAACACTCTTATAAAAGTTTAACAAAATTTCATCAATTTTATTTGAATCTTACTAAAGTCTTGTATTTTAATCTGTAATTACAACAAAATTATGTTGTTTTTGCAAAATTTAAATTGGTGTGCAGTAGTCATAACACTCTCACGTAATTTTGTTTAATTATATAGCTATAAAAGAGTAAAATAATTTTTGGATAATAAAAACTTTTCAAATTGAGACGGATTAAGGACGTTATTATTATGTTATTATGCATTTCGGAATCTTTCCATTGATCCCAATAAGGACTAAAAAAAATTTATGAAATTTTGTTAAAATTTTATAAGAGTGTTATTATTATTATTTTTTTTTTTATTTTTTTTATTTTTTTAGCAACAAAACCAATTTTTTACTTTAGCTCTTAAAACAACCAAAATGTACTCAACAAAACATGCTTTGTAGTTTTAATCAATTCCTTTTTACTTACCCATCATACGTAGTATAGAGTAAGTCTTGCAATTGTTTTGAAAATCGAAAAACAATTTTTGACGGATTTACACGTTTTAGATAGTGGAGATTCCGAAAAACATATTTTTAGAAAAAAAATTGGCCGTCCGTCTGTCTGTCTGTCTGTTTGTCAGTCTGTCTGTCTGTAAACGCTCTATCCCCCGAACAAATTGAGATAGAGACTTGAAATTTTGTATGTAGTTAGTATGTAAGAATGGGACAAAGTCTATTTAATATCAGCAACCTCGATTATCCGGAACTATTTTTTTCGAACTCTCGAAAAATTCGTTCTGATGAAAGGTATATAAAAATTTTCGAATTTTTTTGTTCTAAGGAGTGGACGTAAAAAACAATAAAATAATACACATTTTGCATATAAAACGAAGCCGATCGGATTATTAGTTGCCGAGATATTTGTAATCATGTTTTCCACATTCTTCGATTTTTCATGACCTTGTATTTCATTCAAATTTCAATTCAGAGGTATATTTTAATTGGAAATGAGACGCTTAATCCGACGCAGTTCATTGTTAGTTAATAGAGTTATTATTTTTTGAGTTATAAGGATGTTTCTTTTACGCAGTTCGGTACTACTTGAGTAGTTTGGCGTTTTATATAATTTATCGAAATTGGTAATCAGCAGTTCTTTAATAGAGCATTACTATGTATATTAACAATATTTAAATTTTGTTTAGGAATTACAATGCATTGTATAAATAGTTTTCACATGTTTTATTTTCATATACATATCCATGATGGGTAAGTATTACGGTGGCCCCCAATGATTAGTTTTTTTCTGTGTTTGTTAACAAATGGTGCCAACTAAAATGTAAGAGGATATGCGATTCTGAAAATTTGAGACGAGGGATACCAGCGAAAATTTAAGAGCATTTGCGTGTTCTGAAACTTTAGGACTCCTGATGACCTGTGCAATAATTTCGCGGGGCTAATCTTGGGAACTTCTGAAAATTTTAACGTTACGCATAAATTGGGACATCTGGCAACACTAGTACCACCAGCTCTTTTTATTATCTCTCTTTAGAGAAAGACATTACGTATACTATACATATCTAAATAAACTTTTCATAATTTACAAAGTACAACATGAATTAACCATCTTATCGAAAACTTACGTATCAATTACTGCTAATTGTAACCCATTTCACTGAATTTTTGTATGAAAAATCCTGATTTCTAATGTGAAGTTTAAAGTGAAGACACACAGACAACATATAAAAGAAAATGGTAACTTTTCAGGGACACGAAACAATAATTTAATGTACATACATGTATTTTATAGTTCTAAATGCATATTTAGGGCGATGATTTTTTTTCACGTATTTTATTACTTTTGTATCTAAACATCCCACCTTTCACTGTATCTAACTAAATAAACCATGGTACACCAATAAAAAAAAAAAAATTCATCTTTCGAATTGAGAAACACTTCGATAAACATGCTAGGTCAATTTACATAAGCGTATATACTCGCATATGTTAAATTAGACAAGAATAAAAGTTTGAATGTGAGAATTTAAGAAAAATTATCTTTTTATTGATGGGAGAAATAACTAGAGACAGGGATAATAAGAGACAGATCAAAGAAAAACAATCCTATATAAATATTTTTTTAAAGAATGATGATGAGCTAATTTAGAATTCAACCTTTAAACTTTACTGTTACCTCTGCAATAAAAATGTATATCATGTTTTATTTTTATGAAATACTCTCAAACTAAAAGATTCCCTCATTATAAACTACTAATAGTAATCCACGACTGTATTAGATAAAATTTTCTAGTGTAAAATGAAATACATTTCTAGATATAATGGATATGGGAACGTCCAATTGTTACTCTTGTGACCATTTGAGTAAATTTTCATAAATAATTCAATTAATTGAAAAATAATATTGAGATAAAAATTGATCTAACCAGTTAATTACCATTGCAGTGTACTCTCATAAAATATATGTAATTTGTTACAAAATTTAAAATTTTGCTTGTCTGTATAACAAATCAAAATTTTTTTATTCTTGTGACCAGAATGACACAAGAGTAAGAAAATTTTGATTTAATATATAGACAGGTAAAGTACTTTTAAAAATAAATTAGATATATGTAACGTGAGTGTAACACATTGGTATTTAATTAGTTATAACAATTTTAATATTAATTATATATTTTTAAAATATATTTAGGATTATTATAAAAATTTGCTCGAATTGCCATAAAATTTCTGAATGGACATTCCCATATGCTAAAATTTGACTAATTCACATCCTATTTTATAAATGGCAAAAAAGTTCTTAAGCATATAATTTCAGTAACGCCTGTTAGAATTATTTTAGATCTTGTTTTCTGTCTAATTAAACAGGCAACAATGTTTTATTATCTCTTTTTATTTCTCTGTATAATTCTTTATATTTAATCAATTTTTTCAGTCGATGCATAAAGTGTATACACGTTGATATGTTGAATTTGTCATATACTCGTATATCTAGAACTGTATGTAAATTTGTAGCATAAAAAAAACTGTTTTCTTTTTAGAGAAATCTATTTATTCATCTTCTACAACTCAAAAATATATTTTTTTATCTAAGAAGATATTTTAAAAAATATTTTTTAATTGCCGAAACATCAGTGAAGGCTTACTTTGGAGACACGAAAATTTTTGGTTTCCGTCTGTCTGTCAGCCTATCCGTCTGTTTCGCGATAACTGCCGTAAAAATCATCCGATCTCTTTGAAATTAAGTAAGCACGTTCATGAGCTATCGGGATTCAGCTGTAAAGTATTTTGCTAGGTTTGGATCATTTGTTCGGAAAATACAGAACATTCTATTTTGTATCATAATGCTTTTCTATGGCAAATCAAATGAAAAGAAAATGGCTCTTTTGATTAATGGATTAAAATGATAAAAGATGGATATTGAAATTTCCAAATACAGATCTTAAATTTACCTTATTATTTTCAAATTTTGTCTAAGCATTTGTAGGATTTTTAAAAATAGTTCTGCTAATTTTGGGGATTTTTATACATGAGTTCAAATAATATAAAACATTTTGTTTTAGAATTTTTTTATTTAAAATGTACGTATTTGATTATTTCTCTTTCTTTTATTTGTTGCATAGCAACAAAAACTGATGCTTTTTAACGGTAGTTCCGATGATTTTCAAATTTTCCTCCATTGAATGAAAATGGCGCGTTTAGTTAAAGTATTTAAACGTCAAATTATGGATGTTAAAAGTTCCAACTAAGATTTTAAATTATTCCTATTCTTTAGAGATTTTGTCAATATATTTGTAAGATTTTTTTTTAATGAGGTGTATAGTTTCTCGTGGAATTTTAGAAATGTTTTTAATAATATAAAACAGTTTGTTTGATCAATTTACATATTTGACATGACGTATATTTCATATTTTTCTCTTTTGTCTGTTGCTTAGCAATGAAAATAGCCGATAAGAAAATAAAACATTTCAATAATTCCATTTGCGAAAAATTAAGAGGTTTTAAATATAAATTACATTAATAACACATCTTTTTTAACACTTTCCAATATAGCTGAATTACTTAGGTATTTTAGTTGTCTGTCCGTCTGTATGTCTATTTTTTCTAACCCGCGTAAATATAGTCCGATATATTTGAAATTTATATATATTATTGTGGTATACTGTGGCATATTCTGTATTAAAAATGAAGGGTAGAGCATTTCTTGCTCATTTACAGGATCACTCAGAAGAATTCCTTGCATTACGATCTACGGCGGAAAATCGTTTGCTGTGTGTTTTCATGATATCTTAAACATATTGAAATTGATGCAAATCACTAAGGTTTATTAAAAGTGTCATACTATAGACCACGGCGCGCAAATAACTTAACATTCATTTAGAGGAACATGCAAAAGAATGTGTTTATAGAAGAAAGTGAGCAATAATTGAACTTATGAACAAAATAATATTAAAGTTTTGCCCAGTTTGTTATTTATCCTTAAAAATCTCAGTATAAAATGAAATTTAAGATGTATTCTAACCATTTGCATAATCAATAGAAAATTACGAATGCAAATTTAATGAGTGTACGGGGGGTTCATGGGGCAGAGCCCCCCTGAAGAAATGTGCTTTATTACCTAAAGAAATGTATCATAATATGTAGTTCATAAAAGTTTTAGAATATCATTGCAGAAAAGAATTATCAATTTAACGCATCAAATTTCTGAAACCTTGTACGTATTTTTAGGTGGATTCGTAATTATATAAATACGTAGCACTTATAGTCGTCGTCTGATCTGTATGTTTGCCTATATATCCCTCTGTTTGTCTACCGCAAAAAATTATAAAAATAGTACCCAACCAAATGGTTTGAAATTTAAAATATATGAATGTTGGAAAAATTTGTAGAGTCATTTCTAATTTTATGAACATCGGATCGATAGTTTAATTACAGGGACAGTCAAAAGTATTCCGTTACATTACGCGAATGATTTACGGAAAATACCTTATCGCTGACGGCAATTGAAGGCCAGGTGATCAGTGCTGAGTGAAGCGTCGACCTGGCCTTCAATCGCCGTCAGCGCCACCTATTGTTTGAGATGCGAACTAAAATAAAAAAATTACGGTAAAAAAACTCCTGACATTATACATAACTCTCCTGCAAAAATTTTTTAAATAGCTGTCACCGTTTGCAAGTTACTGAATTTTAAAATCCATCTGTCATTTTTGGGACACCCGGTATATAACGCTATCCTTTTAGGGGGGAGGGAGGGTCTGGCAGATGATATCATAAGATATCTCTAGGGGGAGGGGGGGTTGTCTATTGATATCGATATCATTTTTGATCCAACCAAAACTTTCTCTTTTTATTTGTAACATGTTTTTTGGTACAAAATCGTATGTTTATATTTTTTTGTACGTTTTTAGTCTGTTGTCTATTTTTATGGAAATACAAAACTATTGTTGAAATTATTAAATTATTATAAAATTAATTAATTCTAAAACATGGAATTCCCCAACATTTTACGTTCCTGTTCTTCTTCATATGTGTAAGCGTGTATAATCGCTGTTCGACAAACCATATGCAAACTATAAAACTTGAAAACCACATGCAAAGTTGAAATTAAGCTTGTGTTTACTAGTAAGTAAAAGAGAAAGAGAAAGAATGTTGTTCACTTGTTTCGTTGATAAAATCTTCTGTCTCCCCTACTCCCTACCCATCTGTGCCTGAGAAGTGCAAGAAGACACTATTAAATGCATTATGTAACAAAAAGCTATTATAAAATTCTTTCAAATAATAAGTATTTATTTATATATATATTTCATATATAAAGTGATTTATATCTTATATATAAAGCGATATTTTATTAATTTCCCTTCATTTGAATCAATAAAACATTCAAAAAACCAATGTAATTAGTGTTTTATATATCA
This sequence comes from Maratus speculifer, assembly GCA_964019185.1. NCBI lineage: Eukaryota > Metazoa > Arthropoda > Arachnida > Araneae > Salticidae > Maratus > Maratus speculifer. The sequence goes on from OZ025291.1 coordinate 120,250,899, forward strand.
CTCCAAATAAAATCAATAAATTCTAAAATTCAAAAAAAAATTAGACATTGATAACAATATCATTATTGGGGTACGGGGGGGGAGGGGGTTCAAACGATGATAACATTTGATATTGGAAGTGGGGAGAGAGTCCAAAATTTCCAAAAAGTTCATAACGCTATATATGAACAGTAACTAATGTTTGAAACAATTTTGGGAAGTAAGTATAGACGATGATTTCCATTGAAGTGCATTCTGCACTATTTAAAAACGGTTTACAAAATAAAAATTCAAGTTTTACACGACAATTCTTACATAGTTATAATAATTTAAATTGAATTTTTTTTTTTTTTTTTTTTTTTTTCAGTAGAAATATGTTTTTCCATTTTTATTGAAATAAACACTAAACATTCATAAAATTCTAAGTATCACAACTTGGTAAGTTTTAGTCATAGACGAATTAACTTTTAATACTTTACTCTTGTTATAACAGGGAGAAATATTATTCCATTATTCAGACATTATTCTCCTAAAAAGGTTTCAACTTATTCGAGAGTATATGCACAATGAGCAAAAAAATGAGGGATTGTATCCAAATATAGTAGTACGTGCCATATTGTGAATTTTATATTGACACTAATCAATGGATAAATGGATACAGCCCCTCATCTTTCTTTTTGCTTCATTACGGGAATAATGGATCTTGAGCTTATTCTATTGACGATCACTTTCAGACGTTTCAAGATATCTTTTTGAGACTTTTACAAAAGTTGCGTTCACGCATGCACAATGAAAAATTATTTAATAAACCTGTTCATTTTTCATACAATATTTATTCTTTTTTTAATTCGGATTACACGGTATTGTGTACAATGTTATTTGTCATATTTTCAGAAAAGAACATTATTTTATATTAAGAACTCTGCAAATTATAAGCAAAAAACTTGGAAAAATTTGGCACTGTTTTTGCAAAAACCTTAATTTTTCTACGAGCATACATACTAGCCGCATAAAAATGAACACAGTTTATTAAAATAAGCCACTTAATCATAATATACAGTTTGAACGCTTTTGCAACATTAATTTTGACAAGATTACTCAAGAGATATTTGTTCTTATTCAATTTGTGGACTATCCCCTATGGAGTTTCGGGTAAAAATCTTCATGGGAATGTATGATCAGTACTATTATGTTTTCATACTTCAAGTTTCAGGGTAATTACTCATGTATTTTTCTAGAGATTTAACGAAATGTCTAAAACTGCAAGTGGTCGGTCAAGTCTGGCCATATAGTGTATATAAGGTGGTCTGGTGTATAATAACGCCAAGCGGGGTAATAACGCCAAGTGCTAATATTTTGCATAATTATGAAATAATCTGGTAAATGACACCCATGTGCTCTGCGCAGAAGAGTTTTGAGTCATATAAATCGAAAAAAAAACAGCTTCAAGTTAATTTGTTTCATTTTTAGGTCTTATTGTTTTTACAAGCAACTAAAATTAACGCTTGGTATAAAATTTGCGGCCCCATCCTCCCCCCTCCCCCCACGCACACACACCACACCTTTATTTTTCTTACACTTTCATAAAAAATTGAACAATTTCAATAGCTTAGAATGCAATTTGTCAATTTCTAAGTTTGGCGAGTTTGTATTTTTAGAATTGGGCAATCTACATGCAATTATTCCATCTTATTTCATAGTTTTGTTTGCATGGCGTTATTACCCATATAGGTGGGTAATAACGCCAAATAGCATTGGTCAAAAAATCACGCCATTACATTTTATGAATACATATCTGTTAAATAATTTTTTTATATGGATAGTTAATGAGTTGCTGTATCAAATCACATATTTTTTTTGAAAAATACAAACTAAAGCTGAGCCGTGAAAACTGGTAGAACTTTAACGTGGCGTTATTACCCCAGGGTACCTTATTTCATTTAATCATAGTCGTTTAAGATACACACTAAATATACCAAAGAGTAATTTTCATATAAAAGTTACCAATTATTTATCCAAATCATTTGTTGGGATTTTTTGTATAACTCGTTTAAAGACTAGCCTATGTCTTAATCTCATTTATAACCCAGCAGTATACAAAGTTTCGGCAAAATTATTCTAGTCCACATTTAAAGAAATTTAGTTTTTAGAAATTTAGATTCTTAGTTTATGTTATTTTATTCTGATGGGATTTATGTGAAAAAATCTAAAGAAGTATCTACAACTTTCTCTTTATATCATTAAAAAATTACAGAGAATCTACGGGTAATCCATTATCTTAAGTCTTATTTAAAATTACAGAGATTAGAAAAACAGAGATTCTGTTAAATAGCATAGAAAATATTCAGTAAATCTACAAGAGACACTGTTGATTAACATAGTTTAAAACACACAACATTCTGTAAATTTATTTTTAATGATAATAATTTATTTAAGTTTTCAAAATCGGTAAATCTCTCAATCTCTTAAAGAATTTGAATTTTTCGAGTAATTTTCAAATTTTAACTTTTAAAACATTGTCTCTAAAATAGATATAAGATATTTGTTTTCGTTTAACCATTTCTGGTACAGAGAGATTTTGTTTGTAAAAGGAGAAATTATTGATTGATATAGCTGCAGAGGCCATTAGATGAGGATGCTCCACATTGGAGAGACTTCGGTGAATGAACAGTGGTTCAGCCAAAAGTGGTTCAGCCAAATTTTAGTCCGGAGACGAGAGTTCAAAAGCAAGCCCCATGTTCATTGTCATTCCATCCCCAAGAAAGTAAGGCTGGAGAAGGAAATCAAGAATAATTCTGTGCAAACTTGCTAGGAGCTTGCACACGCAGGTTTGAAGTACAGGGTGGTTACAGTTTAAGTATTTCTATTTGGAGCTATCTGTAGCATCAAAGAACAATTCGAATGAAATTAAAATTGGTGCATAAGAAGGGGGAAGAAGAATAGAAAAAAATAATGACAATAATTATTGACTGATGACGCTTTTTAGTGTGTAATGTGTAATACCAGAACAAATAGTTATGTTGTAAAGCGCATGACACATCTAAGTTATTGAACAATGCCATAGTGAAAGTGGTTACGCTTTCGTATGGCAGTATTGATGAAGCTCAGGTTCCATATCGCCATTGTATTGGAGGATACAAATCAGGCGGTGCACGATGTTCTCAACTACGAACTATAACGCATAAGGAGTAACTATTTCGCACATGTTGTGATATGTGACTTTTTAAATGATTGAAGTTTGTGTCACCTGCATGCTACACAATGGATTTTAAGTAACTCCTAAGTCAAAAATCACATAGCATCTGATCAAGGTATCGAGGACAACTCGCCATAAGAAAATATCGGCTTAATATTTTATCACCTGTAAAAAACTGATATAAAACAGTTGCAGCGTTCGTCCAATATGGGGAGTGCTCCATCTTGAATTAAATGTGTTTCTTAAAGGAGCTGTCTTTACTGCAGTTGAGGAATTTCAGAAGTTTGCGACATACGCAGATATCTTTGTGTAGTTACTGAGCACGTTACAAGGATTGTTGGCCGTAAGTCTTTAAGAAAAAAGGACTAAGAATGAAACTTGGAGTAAAATCGTACTACACAGCAATTTTGAGAGAGTGGAAGGGTATTTCGTAAATAAAATTTGAAGACTCCAAAGCCTATATTCAGTAGTTCTGCGAATTGTCTATTCCATTCATATGACATTGGGTTTCATTTCTCTTTGAAATCTTGATTTTTCTGATGATTAAAATCGATTATTTGCACCTAGATGGACCGAAGTGTTATAGGTTGGCAATTATTGCAACTATTTTTTATTGTTTTATTCATCTTCCCCCTTCGCCTAAAGTAAGTGTACCGATTGTGGTTTCATTCAGAATATTTTTTAAGCTATAGATAGCTACGAATAGAGATACTTATTTTATGACCACCCAGTATATGATGAAATCATCTGTTCGTATCTGCATAATTTGTGGATGTCATGGGAATTCAAAAAGTGGATTCCTTATGTTCTGTCCGAGGGAAACAAGCTCCAACAGCTGAACATCTACTTATCATGCGGTCATGCCGCAGCAAGGCCTTGTTTATGGATAAAATAGTGACAACTGATGGAAAACAAGTTATGTAAGATCAACTGGAATAAAAAACATCATCGGTCGATTTCTGGTTCCGCCTCATTGGCCGCCAAACCCGACGTTCATCAAAAAAGATAGAGTTGTGTATTTTTTGGACCAGCGCTGGTATAGTTCCTTATAAATTCTTAAAAAGCGTAAAAATTATTACGGCTGACGTCTATTCATCACAGTTGCAAGGGTTTTCAGCTGTTTTGCTCCAAAAGCAGACAACGCTCGTCAACAGGAGAGGAGTTCGTTTCCTCCATGATAATGCCAGACCTCATGCAACCAAAGCGACCAGGGACGTGATCAAAATATTGGGCTAGAAAGTTTTGTCTCATCCCTTGCTTCCTAGAAATCAATTTAATGAACTATTACTTGGTCATGGATACTATTTGCGGAAACAGCAGTTCAGAAACCGATACAATACATAGTCTCGGTTTACATTTAACGAACAAATCACATAAGTTGTAATACAATTTTTTAGCTCGTAAAAAATGTATCAAAAATGGTATTTATAAATTTGTGTCCAATTGGTGTCCAGTAGTGAAGAATAAAATAAGTATTTAAGACTTTTGTGGGTGTTTTTTTTTTATGTTTGATGAAAATCGTACGAACTTTCTTGGTTATCGATAGAAAGTTCCAGTAAAACTCAGCAACTTACTACAACAAATCATTTTAATTTAACAATTAAAACTCTTTATTTGTTTGTTTGTTTGTTTTTTTCTCGTGTAAAAAATACAGTTTGTTAGTACTATTATTATTACTATAATTATAATTATTATTTTATTGTTATTAATGCTGTCTCTGAAACATCTGCTTTTTTGTTCTTCACGCACATATAAGGATTTAGCTTCTCGATTTCTATTTTAAATTTAAGACTCTTCACCAGTGAAGAATCACATTCTATTGCTTTTTCAACAAGCTGTTGTTCATGCATTAAACTTTCCCAACAATTTTAGCAGAAAATATTTCACCAGCAATAAAAATTGGAAATTTTAGAAAATTGAAAAATTGAAAAAAATATGCATAAAAAATAAAAGAACTACTGATCTATATTTTTCTCCAACACAAAAGCAAAAGTTCTTGCAATTTAGCCCATACAGTAATACAGTAGACTATATAGTACATAAGTATCCAGTGTCACGTAGTTCATGTGATTGGTAAAACTAACTGAGTTTGTTTTGTAAAAAAATATTCTTTATTAATCAAAATTCGCGAATAACCAAATACGTCATCGCAAATGCTGAAATGTTCCGCATTTTTTATTATAATAGGAAAACATTTTAGAAAATATCAATAATTTCTAGTATATATTTTCCCCCATTAATACTTTTGATGTGACAATTGAAAATATACAATTTTAAAATAAAATAAATTAGTTTTTAGAAGAGAGAAATAAATGTATGTATTTCTTTTAAATGTGAAAATAGAACATTTCGGATTTTTTTCTTTTAAAATCTCATCAAAAAGATTTTAAAAGAAAAAAAATCCGAAATGTTCTATTTTCACATTTAAAAGAAATAAAAAACAAGAGAAAACATTTTTCGAACTATCAAGAGTTTTTTATATAATTTTTTTTTCCATTGATACCTTTGACGATTTGTATCGAAACGATACAATTTTAAAATAATATAAGATTATTTTTTAAAATATATAGAGAAAGAAAAATGAATATATTAGATATCTAAAGGATTTTAAATGAAAATATCTAAAATGTTTTAAATTTATATTTAAAAGAAATAGAAAGCAATTGTTTCATGTAATGCTATTTTGAAGAGAAAACATTTTCGAAAATATTGATAATTTCTGATGTACATTTTTTCCCCATAGATACATTTGACGAAATGTGCCGAAAACATTTTTCTTATGTGGCAATAGTAATTCAAAATATAAATCAATACTTATAAAAATTTTAATTTATCTATTTTTACCTATTTATTTTACCTATTTTCGGATATCTCTATTATTGTACAATCTGCGAATTTTAGAATGAGATGTAAAGTCATTAATACATCGACTAAATTTATAATTTTAATTAATTGATGCATTATTCTTACCTAATTGTTGAAACATACATTCATTCTTAACCTTCCAGAAGCGCGCGTATGTGAAAGATACACTAGACATAAATTTCGTTTTATATATTTAATCCTGAGGGCACTTCGAACACCTGATCTTGGCTATTCTTCTCTCTCCATTTGATCCCACTTGTAGTTGCATTTTATAATACACATTTGACAATATCTGCGACTTTTCATGTTGGTATGACGAGCGTGCCGGCTGGAAGGTTAAATAATATATTTTAAAAAAATGAAATTTACAAAAAATGTGCATTAAGGAGGCATTTTACTTTTTCAACATGTTTGTTTATTTTAAAATATATGATCCAAATGTTGAACTCTCTGCATTTCAATGTTCAACTAAAAGTGTACTTTGAAAAAAAAATTTAATTGCATATTTAATTAAAATTTTAAAAATGTTTGTTGCATTCCCTTTTAATCTACACGACTTCGAAGAATGTTCCTTTATTTTTATAACTTACCACTATCGATATAATTACATGATTTCGGGCGTTATGAGAGACTTATCGAAATGATACTAAATCATTCGATTAAACTTAATAATAGTTTATTTACACATTATTTACAGATAACAAAATAATATTTACATTTTAGAACTCGGATATAGGTGATCAGGGCTGACATTAAATACAGCAAATACTCTATGTGTACTGTTAAACTACTCTATATCTCTCAAACTATGCTAGTTAAATTAGATTTAACGTACACTACTCTTAATCTTCCAGAACATTCGCTCTATCCTCCAAGAGCCACACACAACTTCAAACACCCTCTGTTCGAGTTCTCTAGTCAGGAAAAAGTGTCCAAGCACTTTGGGTTCCACACGAGAACTGACTCTCTCAGTGATTTCCACAATAGCACCAAACAAGTAAGAAAAATCATGCTTTAAGCATAGATTATGAAGCACTTTCCAACACTTTATGAAATCTTTAACAAAACTTCGTTATTTAGGAAAATAAGGGCATATAGCCAAATATAACCAAATATGTATTTTAATACTTTTGAACAACCTTGTACTTGATCTGTCAATTGATATACGTACTATATAATGGAAAAATTAAGTTTAGTAAGAAAATGCCTAGTAGCATGAAATTTCTTTTTTCAACAATTTATACTAATAGATGGAAACATACTTGAATACTTTTGTTCAGCCCTGTAGTTTACCTTGTACCTTTAATACACGTCAGCATTAAGCTAAAATTTAATTTAAAATAAAAAACTGTTAAAACAATTGAAATCATATTCTCATAAATAATCACTCATAGGCGTCTATCTGCCCAATTCTTTGCGTGCTCTGTATATTATTTTATCTATATTCTGACAACATTTCTTAGTAAACAGAATGCAGTTCCGCGTAAAAATGCATAACTTATTTAAGAATCACGTTTAAGTAATTTACGCTCATATTCAATAACGTTGGCGAACTCTTTTGGGTAGCCCTGTATACCAACTATAGCATTTATACATATCGTATAATGTGCATAAATGCATTAAAATGCATTTCACCCATCCATCATCCATCATCTTATATATATGCAGAACTTCGGAAAGAATATACTATTTGAAATATTTTGCGTGCCCCTGTAAATGCTATGTATTTCATATTATATAAAACAGTATCGTATAATTCGTTTAATTACTACTAAGCCTCAGTGATATGCATTAATTTTATTAAACATGAAATAATTTAATATATTGAAAACATGTCGTACATCACTATCCCCTTTACCGTTGTATAATAGAATTCTTTTGTGGCCCTGTAAATGAATAATAGCTTTATTTTCACTGCATGCTTTATAGAATGCTTATTTTAGTGCAACTCCTAGATGCATATAAATTTTAATATGCTTGACAGAATGTAACATCTTTAAAATTCCTTTGAAACAATTTTATTCCATTCAAAATAAATAAATAAATAAATAAAATAGTAAGATCTGCAAATCAAGAGCCTCAACGTCAGCTCTCCAAATCATTACTTTTTACCACAATTTACGTAATATTTAACTTTCTACAAACAGTTGAAAACAAAAAGGTCAAGGCTTCTTTAATTAAATGGTTTTAATAATCTTTTTTACTATACATTATACATAATGAAAGGTTAATGGTTATACGTAATAAAGAATTTAACTTTTTTTCTGTAATTCTACAGTAAAATAGAGTGATGGAAAAAAAAGTTCAAAATCGATTAAAAATTGCTATAAAATTGTGAAAAATTGCTATAGTATGCACTATAAGAAAAAATTTTAATAAACATAAATCGGAAAGTTGATAGGAACTTTTTTCCATTTAAGTTTTAACTACAGTAGGTAAATTGAAACAGTAGACAAGACTAGAAAGAACAAGAAAGAATAATAGCAGCAGTTTTAAAAGTTTTAATGATATGTTAAATGCTGAAGTGGCTACAAAAAGAAATAATATTAATCGAAAACCTTTAGGAAGGTATATAGGCAAATTTTACCAAGATAAAGCCAAATTACGTGACAATCAGTGTTGCCAGGTCGAGTGTCTTAAAGAGTAGGACAAATAAGCAAGAAAAAGCGGAATATTGGCTTCTGGATATGGTTATAAAATACATGAAACCCTATAAAAATGAAACCTGCTTCTAACGGAGTACTGCTTAGAATGTTAAAATTTCATTTTCCCTTCTGAATCGTTTAAAAATAATTTTTTCTCCTGTGACTTGTGAGTCGATCTAAACAAGTTTGTTTAAGCATCATATTTTCAAAAATATTTTACATAATAATCAAAGCATGTAGCATAAAGTTATTTTACTTTTTTTTTCAACTGATTTCTTTTGAGAAATATTTCAATATAAAACAAAATAGAGTATGTTTCCCAAATAGTAAATCAACCCTTTCGTATATGGGAAGCTTAACCCATTATTTACTCATGATTTAAATCAATTATTTTTAAAGTTTATTTATTTCACTTATCTGGCAATTTGCTTTTGATATACAAAAATGATATATAAAATTACTTATAAAACTTTGCTCCATATTCAATGATAAAAAAATAAAAAAAAATCATAAATATATACTGGACAATGGCACCATAAAATTTAACTACTAAGAATGTATTTATAAAAAATACAACACATTGCTCAATGGTGCACATGTTTTGTGAACCATTGAGCAATGTGTTGTATTTTTTATAAATACATTCTTAGTAGTTAAATTGTATGGTGCAATTGTTCAGTATATATTTATGAAATATACCAATGCTAGGTTAAATTATGGACTTTAATTTCATTTTAAATGTTTCAAGGCAGAGAGATTGCGACTTGGCCGTGAGATAATTTATTAGAAATATTATCTCTCGATCAGGAAGCAAACTTAGTCCTTTCATTATCATATTTTCCTGAAGACGGCGCGAAACATTGATATTTTTATTTTATTTTAATTGTACAAATTCATATTAAAATTCTTGTTTTTTGCACCATTGAGCAATGTGTTGTATTTTTTATAAATACATTCTTAGTAGTTAATAAAAAATCAATTTGCAAAAAGTTGATCAATCCTCCCTAGTCTCCCCTATATCTATTATTCTTTAATGCTGAAATGGGCTTTCATTTTTTAAGTTGGTGTAAGTTTAATCTCCTTTAAAAATATCTCAAGTGTCACGCGGAAAAATTTGAATTTTAAATGCACTATAAATAAAAACCGAATTAAATTAATATCATGCACGAATATTGTTTTAAAAATTCACTTGCAAATGCTCACAATGCGTTATAACAAAAATGCGCGTTATGAACGAATTCCTCGTGCATTTCTTTCATCTTTGCACTGCAGAAATGTATCTTTAATTTTGTATCAGAAGTTTATTCTGTATCAAAACAGCATGATATTAATAATCGAATTTTTTTCGCGTGATCAAGTTTAGTACGAGTCATTTTCACAATTCCTGTCAAAATGAATACTAAAACTTAGTTACTGATAAAAAAACATATTTTTCAATTCAGCTTGGGATTAAAATAACAAAACGGAACTATGATGTATTATTCAATAATTTAATGGAAATATATGGAAAAAATATTAACACAAATTATGATAGTTTATTATTCATTGTAACCATTCATCATTGTATTTAATTAATCGTGATTTATCATCCCTTATCATAAGTTTTTCATTCCGCCGAAAAACACGTTAAAAAGTTAAATTATGAATAATAAACACACATAAGACTTAGAACTATACACTGCATAAATATAACGCACATTATTATAAGTAGTCTACATTTGCGATTCCCGAACTTTAATAAATTACGGAATGTATGTCAAATATGTACAATCAGAGAAAACAATATAACCCTTCCAGGCGACACACTTGATGCAATCATTGAAACAGATAGTAGCCATAAACCCAGCTTATCTTAACTATAGTCCTGAATGCAGTTCTCATAACTCGGGATATAGTGTCCTGGTGTATGCGCTGGACTTGTGATTGACGCAAAGCGGATCTTGCAGCTTAGATGCTAAGTAGATTAGAGCGGCGAGGAAAATATGATATAAAGGCTGCCGAGCCTAAGCCTTGCTGGAGTTACATCCACTTAACCAGATTGAATGGTCTATAGGTGATTGGGGAGAGTACATATGGACCCCGGTAGAGGACAAAAGCGATGACTTACAACGTCTGCGGGACAAGTTGGAAATTGCATGAACTGTTTGGCGAGAACGCTTCAAGAATTAGATCTGGCGAATTTACTATAGTATTTATATCACTATTTTAAATATAGAAACAGAATCATAGACTTTGAAAACCAATATAAAAAACAAGAAGGAAAATCATGCGCCCACAATAAATTAGAAACGCTTTCAGGATACTGTATCAGAACTTCAGAGTTTAATCCCTTCAAAGGCGATTGTGCTTTTGTAAAACTACTTAATTTCCATTCCAATATACTACAATGGCACAAGAATTCTAAATATAAAATATTCTCTTTATTAAGTAAATTTGGCTCCGTTTAATTGCATATATTTGGTTTCACTGAATTGTATGCATTTAAGCGAGCGCAGTAATTAACGTTACTAGTATAGGTTGTCATTTGATTCTATACGACAGATATGATAAATATTAATAAATAACAACAATTTACACACTAGTTTAAAAATTAGTTATTGCAATAATAATTTTAATCAGTAATTTATTATTACTCTATATATAACGATGCTGTCAAGTATTATAATAATACCAAATTGTATTATAGTAATACCAAACTGTCATGTAATATAATACTATTTGCGTTACATGGTTTAATTTTTCATTATAATTTCTGCGATTTAACTGAAAATTAAAAGAAATGCAAAATAACAAATTTTTGTTTTCAAAATACAACCTTTGAATATATTAACAAATTTGCGGATAAATTCATTTAATTTCATTATTTGCCAACTTTTTTTTTATTTGTTGTCTACAAAAAAATAATTTACGTTTATTTTTTCCTACTTCGGGCATTATATTTCTCCACTTCTGGTGCTAAATATTATTCTTTTATTCTCTTGACCGTCCTATTGTATTCTTCCCAATTCCGGAATTTTCAAAATTTTCACTGGCATCTTGAGTCGTTATATGTATGGCCAACTTTAAAAGAAAATAAAGCCTTTTCAAAATCAACACTCCCATTCACTTCTAAGAATTAACACGTTCGCTGCCGCTTACGTGAAGATGTAATGATAGTTAATGCCGCACTATAGAAGTTGGTTTTTCCCAGAAGCCGATTTACTTTTTATAACAAATAATCAGTGAAAAATTTTCCTGAGCCGACGTCCATGGCTATTAGACGTCACCCCATATCACGCGCTGGCGCGTCTGCGGCAGCGAACGTGTTAAGAGAATAATACTTTTACAACGCTTTCTTTTCCGCGATTTTATAGATAATAAAACTTTATTTCAAAAGATAATATTTATGTTCTTAAAATTATTCCATTCATCACATTCACAGCAATTTACAAAATCCGGATTACTAGACTGGAAAAATTTTATGCGATTAGCCGGGAGCTATGCGATAAACCGAATAGTTTTAACATTAACTTTATGGGAACTGTATCTGTTCCACGATATTTTATGCAAATAAGCGAATTATGCAATTATCGTTACCCGATTAAGTGTGGCCAACTGTATGTGCAATGTAGGTTTTTCTTGTTTACAAATAAATTTGTTCGTAAACTCCAGTGTCATTCATTCATTTCAACATTTTAGCAATGGAAATGCTTTGCCCCAGAAAGTGTTAATAGAGAGCGAAAAAAGAACTTAGAAAACGCATAATGCATTTCTCTATCCTGTTAAAAATTTTGCTATAGTTTAAACCAAATTTTGGTGCTCAGTAGCTGCCATCATAACATGGTGTATTCTCGTACCAACATTTGGAGCTTCCTATTTCAACCTCGTTCCAACAATTTTAACTATGCTTCAACAGGAGCTCCAAATGATGGTTCAAGATTTCAGCATCTTACAGTAGCAGCTATTGAGCACCAAAATGGGTTGAAACTAGGACAAAATTTTTAATAACGTATAGTCAAAAAAGAAAGTCCAGTCATCAGTTTTAAAATGACTCATAAATTTGTACATGCAAGGTGATTCTAAATTCATCGTACAAACTTTAAGGATTAATGCGGGGCACTGTAATAATCATTTATTGTATAGGAATGTATGGATGCAAGTGACGCGTTGGGGTGCAAACATCAGAGGTGCCAATTTGACCCACTTTTTAATTTCGAAATTTTCTATTCACACAAGAAAATTCTTATTCCATTGTTTTCTTTATTAAAGACAAACATATAACAATGGCTTAAAGGAAATTTTCTTTTTTGAAAATTTCTGGTATAAAATTGAAATTTTTGAATAACTCCATTTTTATTTATATTCATATATTTCTTCTATTTGACAGATTTGCAAGCATTAAGGGTTTTTTATTCAAAAATCTCGATTTCAGACGGGAAATTTTTAAAGAAAAATGTTACTTTTGTAATCTTGAAATGACTCTCTTAAATAAAGAAAATAATAGTCTAAGAATTTTCTGGTATGAATGAAAAATTCTGAAACAAAAAGAGGCCATAATAGCCCCCTGGTATATGTACCTCAACGCGAAACTTGCACTATAAATTCCTATGCAATAAATGATTGCTAGAATATCCTGCACCAAACGTTAAAAATTTCACCATGAATTTAGAATTACCCTGTATATGCTAGAAAGCAGACTAAAATTTATTTCCGGGGGAGAAAAATTCAAAATCATCTTTCGTGATTTCCATCAATAGGCGAAAATGTACTCCAATTGTTATGAACAGCCTTCTATATCATTACAAATTTTAATATACACCACACGTTAATTTAACATTTAATTCAGGTAAATGATGTATAACACAATATATGCTCGACAGTAGGTTAAAATTTATTTCCATTAGAAAAAGTATAACCAAATAAATAGTGCATATCACAATATATTCTAGATAGGCTAAAATTTATTTCCATTAGAAAAAGTATAACTGTATAAAAAATTCCAAAATCACCTTCAGTAAGTTCCATCAATAGGTGCAAATATACTCTTATTATTATTGATCGTATATCATTACAGATATACATACAGATATATCATATCATTATAAATTTTCATGCACACCACACGTTATTTTAACATTTAATTCAGGTAAAATGTATTTAACACAAAAACCGCATTTCCAGCAAATACCGTCCATAAATTTTTTAACGCATTCAGTTTTTTGCTTAGCCCTGTAAATTAACTTATTTATATTCTACAAATATTTCTTTATTATCTTCTAATTTAATAAACCTAATATAATTCGTTTAGAAAATTCATAACATAATTACAATGAATAATAATTATTGAGAAGGCGAAATTTTTATACGGTTTTTAGAACTCCTTCACATTTTGTGGCGTTCTTTTGGCATAGTAAAGGCAGTGTAAATTTATGCCAAAGGCAATGTCGGTTTATGCAAAAGGCAATTGGAATTTATGCCAAAGGCAATGTCAACTTATGTCAAAGACAATGGTAGTTTAAAAGTAACCCGGTTTCAGTCTTTTAGCCCATTACAGTAAACTTTGCCGAGAATGCGATACTTTCACGATATTTGAATTTTTTTCCTACATTGTTTGACGAAACTCACGTTTTTTATTGCAAATTTTGGCCGAAATCCATATTTTTTTTTCACGAGCCTTCGATAAAATTCGTATTTTTTACTGCAATTCTTTGACGAAGTTGGCATTTCTTTAGCGCGATTCTTCGATGAAATTCGCGTTTTATTTTCACGATCTGTTTTCAAAATTCGCTTTTCTTTCCGCAATTTTTTGACGCAATTCTAGTTTTCTTGTGCGATTCTTTGATGAATGTCGCGTTTTCACAGCGATCTTTTGGTGAAATTTATTTTCGTTTGCAACAATAAACAAAACTATTTTTTTTTTTTACGAGGTTTTTTCTTACAATTTGTGATAGTTTTGTGTGTCCGATCGGGAAAATTCTCAAAATCATTCCATGACCTGTTAACGAAATTCTCTACTTGTTTCCGTGACCTTTTGACAACATTTGCAACATTTTTTCGTCAATCGTTCGTCAAAATTTTTAATTATTTTGGTCAATCTTTGACAAAATTGGCGATGGTTTTTTTCAGTCTTTTGTAGAAATTCACGCTATTTTTCCACGAACTTTTGAAAAAATTCATATTTTTTGGCGACCGATTCACGAATTGTTTTTAAGAAATTCCACAAAAGAAAAACAGTCGTGGACTTCAAAGAAATTTTTAAATATTGGCGAAAGAACCACAGGTCTGTGAAAAAATTTGGCCGGATAAATACTACACAGCATTTCTTATTATGTGGGACCTTCCTTTTCTATGCACAAGTCCAACGATCCCGCATGTTAATTCAAACCCTGTTTCTAAAAGAATCCCTTCCCTCAATAAACACTTAAAAGGGCGGTCCAAGGAAGAGTATTCCTGATATAAATATTTGCAGAAACACGATTCACTCATGGCTAAATATTTATTAAAATGATTTTATGTTAAGATGTTTGTTTTGTAGCCCAGGTTTATTTCCTTGCGCTTTTTAAAGTCTAAATTTTCGAACTAATGGCCGATATTTTTATGATATATCTAATCTGAAGGCTTTAAATTTTTGGATATTTCGTAACAGAGTCACTCCTGAAAACTATGGGGAGAATAATGCGTTTGTGTTTTTTGTAGAAAATCGTAGTTTTAGACTCATTTTAAACTTGTTCTGGAGCTGACAACGAAAAAACTTTATTTAAAACAGGGAAACGTTTACTGAATGAAATATTAAAATCGGATTTTGTTTTTTTTTTCTAATTTGGAAAATTTCCCGCAAAATGTGAACATATTCGCATGAAAAATAAATGAACAATTCCAAAAATTGTCTTCGATATACATGACTTCAGAAATAAAGGTATACTTGCCCACCAAATCTTGTGACTGGGTGCGCTGTTTTGAATTTTTCAGCTTACAACGTGCGCGTGTTCACTTACAGACAGACAAACACCTATCTTTATTATTACAGACGCATCATGATAATATAATTTCATCATCCTGATAAAATTTAGTGTATATTATCATGTCTTCTTTTACCTTAACATATTTGGCACTTTCTGAGGTAAAAATATAATTATTAATGAAACTCTTTATCTATAATGAAATTTATTGTATTACCAATTATTATATTTTTTAACTGAATAGCCCAATCACACAAATTTGTGTTCCAAATTTAAAACAATAATAGAAAACAATCCTCACGCACCTATTGTAGGCTTTTTTTCAAAATGTCTTGGATCCTTCCAATGATACCTAAGAAGTCATGGAGTCGCATTTTTAAAAACTTGTTTTGTGTACCAAATAGACAAGTATTAGCTGAAATTTAACATCGGGCAAAATTTCATCTGCAATACATTGACTGAGATAATTTTAGATCTCACACAACTTTCCCTTGCACCTATAAAATTTCCAGCATGAATAAAAGCCTTTTTTTAATCTTTACGAAATATTAATGAGCTAAAAGATTTCACACTTGTATCCATACTTAATCACTATTATCTTATTTCACTTCTGCAAAGAGATTTATATGTCTTTTTATTTTACCATTAGATTCAATTTTGAGCGTCGTCTTATCCTCCCCTCACTAAAACAAAAATTGCCTTTTTTTTTTTTTTTTTTTTTTTTTTTAAGAAATTGCACACAATTATGTCCCTTAAGATTAAAATCTTGTCTAAAACGGAAATTAGCCCGGTTTTAAAGGTATTTAGCAGGGTTTACTATGTAAGATATTGTTTGTATCTAACATGTTCAAATCAAAAATATCTGGGCACCTTCTTTTTTTCGTTCAAAAGCCTGGTTACGTCTATGCAAATGATAATGCTTCGTAATGGACAAATTTATTTTCTGTTATATAAAAATCACTGAAATATAAATATAATTTATGTATATTAACATTTATATTTATATAAAATTATTATTTACATTAAATTCCATTAAATTTTGCCATAAAACATAAATATTTACGCTATTTGTAACATTTATCAGTTTTAAGTTTAATTTATAACATTTATGTTTTTTAAGTTTATTTTGTAACAGTTTATATGTATATGTATATATATAGATATATATATATATGTGTATATATATATATATATATATATATATATATATATATATATATATAATACCATTAAAAGTAGACAAGATTCACCAATGGATTTTATCAATAAAACAATAAACCAAAACGAAGAATTAAATTGAATTATAGTAAACAATATTAACCATTTGAAATTAACCATTGAATTTAATAACTTATAGCACATTGAACATGGAAGGAAAAAAGAATAATATGAATACAATTGAAATTTGTAGAACCAAAGCAGAATCTTCAGGTCCCAAATACTTTGGAACTACAAATGGAGTGTGTGGTTTCATCTTCGTATTTGCCATGAAAAAGCAAAACAATACGAATTTGGGACTACCATCACACAAAAACCAAATTATTAAACAAGGAACAAAGATATTTTACAAAAAGGAGTTGAAAGTAAGTAAAAATAATAGTTATCCATAACAAACAAAAAAGATAAAGCTGAATGGAAATATAATTGAATCGGAAAAAATAATTAATAATCGATATTAACATAAAATTAAATTAATAAAATGATTAAAATTAGAATTAAGAGATAACATTCATATTAACATATAACTTAAAATACATTATTGTTATTTTAATCAGTAACATTTATTGTGATTTTACATGGTAAAAACTCATTATCTTAATATAGGATAATAAAAAAAAAAAAAAAAAAAAAAAAAAAAAAAAAAAAAAAAAAATTAAAAAAAAATTAAAAAAAATTAAAATAGTAATAATATTATTAATAATAATACCAAAATTATATCAATTATATATATATATATATATATATATATATATATATATATATACAGGGTGATTCCAAATTTTTTTTACAATAAAAGAGGGGTGATAGTACACATCAAGACAAACAATATTAAATAGGAGACCAAGGGTCCAAAACGTTTTCTTAAGGAGATAGCCGCCATTAAAGTTTAGGAACCAAAATTTCAAATAAACATAAAAAACGGAAAAATCGGTCGATTGATTTGCGGTTTTCACTAAAATTATTCTTTATGTCGGCATTTTCTTGAAATTAAATTATAAAGATAAATTTCAAAAAATGCCGATAGAGGGCGCTTTAGACTTTGGAGTAACGAGCAACTATTTTTTGCCGGTATGTTTTGCATCTCATTAAATGTTTTCGTAAGTTTACACTCAAACTTAAATTTTGAGCTCAAAATCTGTAGTTGGGAGTGGTTAAGTAACACAAACTGAGCTGTGTTCAGAGGGTTCAAATTTCAAATGATTAAAAAAAACGGAAAATTGGTCTATTGATTTGCGGTTTTCACTAAAACTATTCTTTATTTAGGTATTTTCGAGAAAATAAATTATAAAGATAAATTTCAAAAAATGCCGATAGAGGGCGCTTTAGATTTTCGAGTAACAAACAACTATTTTTTTGCCGAATTGTTTGCATCTCTTTAAATGATTTCGGAAGCTTAGACTTAAACTTAAATTTTGAGCTCAAAATCTGAATTGTAGGGAGTGGTTAAGTAGCACAAACTGAACTGTGTTCAAGGGGGAGGGGGAGGTTCAAATTTGAAGTAATTACAGAAAATGGAAAAATTGGTCGATTCGTTTGCGGTTTAAAATAAAACTATTCTTTAAGTCAGTATCTTCTTGAAAATAATTTTTAAAGATAAATCTCAAAAAATTCCGTCAGAGGGCGTCTTAAACTTCAGAGTAACCAACAATTCATTTTAACCATTATTTTTTGGTTCTAATTAAATGCTTGCAAAAGCATTTTAAACGTTCTCGGAAGCTTAGATTTAAACTTAAATTTTGAGCTCAAATCCTGAATCGTTATGAGGAGTTAAGAAGCGCAAACTGAAGTGTGTTCAGGAGTTGAAATTTAATCCTCTTTCCTCCTCGAACACAATTCAATTTTTAGCTACTTAAACACTCCCAACGATTCAGAATTTCAGCCCAAAATTTAAGTCTATGCATTTGAAAGCATTTAATGAGATTAAAAAAATAACAGTTAAAAATAGTTGTACGCTACTCCAAAGTCTAAGGCGCCCTCTATCGGCATTTTTTGAAATTTATTTTTAAAAATTATTTTTAAGAAAACACTGATTGATCAAGAAAACTGCTGATTTAAAAATTAGTTTTAGCAAAAACCGCAAACGAATCGACCAATTTTTTCCGTTTTTTACAATTATTTGAAATTTGAAGCCTCTGAACACAGCTAAGTTTGTCTACTTAACGACTCCCAGCTATTCAGATTTTGAGCTCAAAATTTAAGTTTAAGTCTAAGCTTACGAAAGCATTTAATAAGATGCAAAAAATAACGCCAAAAAAGAGTGTTTCGTTACTCCAAAGTCTAAAGCGCCCCCTATCGGCATTTTTTGAAATTTATCTTTATAATTTATTTTCACGAAAATACCTAAATAAAGAATAGTTTTAGTGAAAACCGCAAATCAATCGACCAATTTTTCCGTTTTTTATAATCCATTGAAATTTGAACCCTCTGAACACAGCTCAGTTTGTGTTACTTAACCACTTCCAACTACAGATTTTGAGCTCAAAATTTAAGTTTCAGTCTAAGCTTACGAAAACATTTAATGAGATGCAAAAAATACCGGCGAAAAATAGTTGTTCGTTACTCCAAAGTCTAAAGCGCCCTCTATCGGCATTTTTTGAAATTTATCTTTATAATTTAATTTCAAGAAAATGCCGACATAAAGAATAATTTTAGTGAAAACCGCAAATCAATCGACCGATTTTTCCGTTTTTTATGTTTATTTGAAATTTTGGTCCCTAAACTTTAATGGCGGCTATTTCCTTAGGAAAATGTTTTGGACCCTTGGTCTCCTATTTAATATTGTTTGTCTTGATGTGTACTATCACCCCTCTTTTATTGTAAAAAAAATTTGGAATCACCCTGTATATATATATACATGCACTTGAAAATCTGGGTATTTGAAACACATAAAAATGTGAATATAGGGGATGCAGATTAGTACACTAAGCTTTTTACTACTGCATAAAATTAGAGTTCTTATATTTTGTGTTACAAATTAAGCCTTGGCCATAATATGTAAGGAAATTAACTCATTTGTATTTATCCATAGACATAACAATAGCTAAATGTTTACATAGAAATCAACACTTGCATTATTTGTCCGCTTTCTATTTATCCACATAAAGAAATATTATTACTGCATACACACACTCTAAATATCTAACGGTATATTTTCAATCTCCTTGCTTTGGGTCTTGATGTAGCATGCAGCCAAGTGTCGCCAAATTCCACCCACCAAAAAAAGTGAGACCATATACTAATTTCACTGATATACACTTCCCTGCAGCAATAAGTGAATGTGACTCAGATAGAATTGGGGGAATCGAAAAGGATAGGAACCACAAGTAGCTCGTCACTTGGATCTCGGAGCCTCAAAAAAATTGGAAAACTTGGGGGGAAGTAGGGACCGATAATGCAGGACTGACTAAGTAATCCGTGAAGCGTGCACAGATCGTTTAAATTTAACTGATGGCAATAAACATAGAAGTTTCCCACTTTTTGCATTAATATGAATGTGGATGTACTAAACAGATGTCAGGGTGTAGAAAATTTTAAAAGAATGACTGAGTTGTTTAGATAACATTTCCCCATTTGAATGAGGAAGTTCTGGATCACCGATGCAATTTATAGATGCTATCGCATTTACTAAGCCTAAAGAAAAAAAAAATCCAACTGCATGGATTTGGCAATAAAATAAATGTTGTAATATATAACAAATCCGAACATCAAGATATCATATACTTCATTAATTTCTAAAGTATTAAACAGCAAAATGTCAACAGAATCATCCAAATAAATTTCACGAAAACAAATTAATTTCTCTCTAATTTATATTATCCATTCATTATAAATAAAACCATTAAATTGCAACTCTTAAAAATTTTCAATATGTAACGACATAACCTTACTAAAATTGTATGTTGAGTGACTCTATTTTGACAAATATGCAAATAAACATCGAAGTAAACAGCAAAATTATGTGAGTAATCTGAGAAAGTGGAAAATGTTAATGATGGGTTTGTAAATCATTACAATTGTAAGGTATTTTTATTTGTCTTGGGAAATATTTTATTGAATCCGAAACATACAGCATTCTGTGTGTAAAACATTTTTTTTATTAGTGTTTGTTATGTTATTTAACATCTTTTAGAGAATAATAAGATGAAGATGGAATGATGAAATCAGAAAAGTGGTCGATCTTAATTGGATAACTAAAGCACTAGACTTAAAACAACGGAAAAAACTTAGAGAGACTTAAATACATCAGTAGATTAAAAACGATTGTTGTTGTTATTGATGATGATGATATTTTTTCATTGTCCACTGACAATGCCAGGAAAAGCATTTATTTTAAAAATATCAATTTCGTATTTAAATAAAGTTTTTATCTATATTAAAAGCTATACTTTCTCATGATTTGCATGCCAGGATTTAACAAGAGAAGAAACCCCATAAATATCGCTGTCTTTTTTTATTTTACCATTTTAATGGTTTAAGAGCTTAGTTCGATTACATAATTGTTAAATTGCTTTTATTGGGGCATTATAAATTTTATTTTATCAAACTGACTTAATTTTCTCTCTCATGAGTTATTTTCAAAAGGATGAAAAAGATATTTTTCACTTAAAATATATTTAAAAGTGATTAATAACATAGAATGTTGAATTTTTTTAAATCACACAATTATTACAAACTTACAGAGCGAATCTCATGTGAGGCTTATAAACATACAAAGAAAACAAATGATTATTAACCCTAACGTAATCAAGACTTAGTGCTTTTATATTTTCACATTGGTCATTAACTCCTTTCCGACGAGCGTGACGTATATGGAACGTATAAGGTGCTCTGAATCCTTAATTATTCCTACAAGTAATTTCCAATTAAATATTTTGTTTTATTTAATTATAACATTTTTTAGATCAAATTCGACAAAAAAAAATTTATAAAATACTTATGAAAACAAAATTAAAAATTCAGTAGGGAATAATTGTGGAGAAGTAGTTAATAGCGTAATAGTTTGCGACAATTTAAACTTTAAATTTGTCAATACAAATTAGAAGATTTTTGTCTTTTAAGTGTCTTTTTTAAAAATATATTCAAAAGCAGAAATTCTTTAAAATCTTCTCATGAAGAGCAGATACAAATATAGAAAAAGCAGAATTGTCAATGGAATTTTCTAAAAAAAATGCTTTTTAAATTTCCATCTATTGCTGTATTTCACAAATTATATTACAGTTTGCATTATATAAACAAAATATTATATATTATAGAAACAAATTATATTATAGTTTGTGTGAAATTAACATTCTAGAAAGGAGTAAGAATAAAACTGTGCAGTTCTCTAAGAGAATTTTTTTAAACCAACTCCAAACATTAGAGCTAGTAATAGCAAGTGTTCGTAATTAATTTCTAACTTTTGTTTATGCTAATCAATATTAGTTAACGGTAAGAAAATCTCAATTAATTTTCCTTTAATCTTAAACTTCCAACTAGCAATTTCAATGCTTAGATAAATTTCCTGATTTTAAAACATAGAATTTATTTATGTATTTTTGCCTAATATAAACTATTTTCACAAAATAGCCGATATTCTTTTAACAGTTAACTCCTTTATGTTAACCAATATTCGTAAAGAAGTGTGGAAACTCTTTTATTCTTAAATTTATATTTATCAATTTTAATAGTAAAATGAGTTTTATAATTTTAAAATGAAGATTCCTTTCCCTTTTATCCTATAAAATTTTATTTATTTATTTTAGAGCTCCCGATTATACGTTTATACGAGTATACGTATAATACGTATTATACGAAATACGGATTTGCTATACGTATAATACGGTATCGGCGGTTATACGTATTAAACAAAACAGCATATACGGTACATCGTACATACGGATGTTATCCAAGCGGTTAAACGTATAAACGTTTAAACGCTTTTCATTCAATGTATGAAATTTGATGTTTTAATGTTTTCCTGCGGATTAGAGACATTGAGAAATATACGGTAGAGTATCCCCATTGATGTGTTTACTTAACTACTACTTGTTATGCAGGTACTTAAAAAAATCTGAATACTCCCTCAGTTTAGATTTTGTTTTTTTACCCCAAAAAACTATATTATATATCATAAAATGTCTTACATTAGTTGTGGGTAGAATCAAACCAATCTTTGGAATATCTGTGGCGCAGTACTTAGTTTTTTATATTTTCTTGTATCTTTAGAAGAAGAAAGTATTGGATTCGGGAAAATTTTCTACGGATGTACACGTTTTAAGGGTAAGAGAGTCAGAAAAATATATTTTTACAAAATATCTGTCTGTGAGTGTGTGAGTCTGTGACTTTGTCTGCCTGTATGTGACATGAATTTTGTGGGCGCTCTATCTCAAGACTTAATACACAGAATTAAGAAACATATATGTGGAAGACTGGGGCACATGTGAAAATGGGACATATGAGAACATTGCCATTTTTCACTAGTTATTATATGTTTTTTTATTTCAAAAAATTACCAAAGATGGTAGCGCCTATAGAGATATGGAAATTTTTTTTGAAACTCTTCGACATTTTGTTTGTCCCCAGGAGCCAAAATACTGCTTACTGAACTCAAAAGTAAAATCTCCAACTTACTAAGAGAATAATTTTATTATTTATTCATTTTGTTTTAACACATACTATGGATACTAATAAATATTTATGATAATTTTTATTTCTAAAATTGAGAAATGTCAATAATTTGTAATTTTAACTCTAGTGGGAATGTGGGGCACTTATGAAGAGTCTAGTTGGGGCAGATCTGAATACATTATTAAATTCTCCAATAATCATTCAGTGATTCTGTTCCTTTCAGTTAACTTTGTGAAAATAATGCCGGATCCATTATCTATATTTTTATAGAAATAGAAGATATTTCTGTCATATAAAGTTGATTTTGTATAGAAACTTCTACAAACACAACTGTCAGAGAATACATAAAAAGCAACAAGCTCGTTTACGTTCAACTGTAATTAAAAAAAAAAAAATTAATGTTTTCTAAATTGCAATATATGCTATACATTATTTTATTAAACAGTTTTCAATACTATTTTTTATGCATCTTTAATGCAAAAAGTATTACGTTTAACAACTTTACAAATTTTTCTATTTCATTCGTTCCAAACTTGTAGTATTAGTTTATTTCCATTTCTAAAACAGCTATTTTATTTGGTGCTTTGAAAAAAGATATATATTTTAAGAAAATAAAAATTTTAAACTTATAACTACCGTGAAATCTCCATTATTGACATCCACCCCCTTTCTTTTAAAAGCAAAAGAAATTAAATTTCGAGGAAGCTTATAAATGTAAAACAATTTTTTATCCTTAATTTACAGGCAAATAAGGCAAATATAGGAATGAGAATCTTTCGCCTTTTGGTAGATTTCCTATAAATATTATCCAAATGTCCCTTCCCTAAAACCTCCCTCAAACAAAAAGCACTAAGCAAAATTTAAATTCTTTAATTATTTTCTCAAGTTTACTTCTTTAATTTTTTTTTTGTTATATTTCAACAATATTTTATCAATTATCTAAGCCCCCCCCCCAAATCTACTTATTTCTATTTTATAACATTTTACTTAAACATATCACTCTGAAACTAAATAAATATACATATTTTTTCTTTATGGCGAATTTATCAGGTAGTACAACTAATGATTAAAGTAACATATGAAAAAGACAATAAAAAACATGTCAATTTTTTCCCTTGTGTTCATATGTTTCTCTTATGTGTTTACAACTGCCCCTTCGTTTACTAAATTACTAATACGAAAATTTTTTGTAATTCATAAAACTATAAGAAAAGTAAGAAGAACTATAAAGGTAATTTAAAAATATAACATGCGTTAAAAAATTTCTGTTTACTATATTGAGTAGTTTTGCTTATAGAAATTAACCCAGGTATGAGAAAAAGCTATGTTTATGTGAACTGTTCACATATACCCCAGTCTCTCCTATATATTCAGATAGTACCTGATAGAAATTGGTGCTGATTAGTTTTGTGTGTAAATCGTTCAACAGGTGGCTGTACTTTGCTGTCTTTTTTTCGATTTCTGCAATAGCTCTATCTCAAGAATTAATGCACGGATTTTCATCAAACTCCAGATTCAGTTAATGCTTCATGTGAAGTGATTCTATGTATGTTTTGGTGAGAATCACCGAATAGGGGAGCTGCTATGCTAAATTTTTCCTGATTCGCGCAACTGTTCTATTGCAAAAAGTTATGCACGATTTTTTTTTTTTTTTAAATCAAACTTAAGATTTAGCTTCAGAATAGTAAATATTATTGCTGATCATGTTTTTGTATAAATCGTAGAATTTCAGGAAAATTAAGATTAATAAAGAATTATTAAAAAAGACTTCATATAAGGCTTATATTCTATAGGAATAATTTTTGTAAATTTATTCTAAATTAATTGAACAATTCCTTAATATAAAAAAAGTCCTATTTCTTTCATTGTGAAATTCTTTGTGACGTCAAAAAATTGTGGCCTACTTTTGAACGGCAGCCAAAACCCAATTACAATTTTTAGAATTGTATAACGATGGTGACAATTAACAACGCTATAGCTTTGACTTTTATCGTACTTACATTACCTCTAAATTAAATACTGTATAATTCCAATTGTAACATGATAAAATTGGAATAAAATTAATTTTAGGTTGAATTTCATTTGAAAACTGACAATCAGTTTAACGACATTTTAAATTATTTTCCAATTTCTTTCAACTAACTTAAAAATGAAGTAAAAAAAATACTGTAAATCATAAAAATTAGACTACACGTAGAATGCAGCATTTTTCCACTAAACTGAAATCTGCTAACCAAAAATACAGACATTCAGTTTATGTAGAGTATAATATTATTATCATGTCAAATTGCTTAAAAAATCTTTTGAATGAGATTATGATAATAATTATATTTCATTCTTTTTTAAGGATTCATTGAGTATGTTAATTTATTACAAGCAAATTATCCCGTTTGTAGAAATGACTCACAAGGAAGGTCCATATGGGCATACTCCGAAAAAACTGAAAAAAATTACAGAATGTTCTTCTCATGAGGATATATACGTTTATAAAAATATTTCTTGGCGGAACCTCTGTAACCTGTCCGTAAAGAAAAAAAAAGTTGAACATTTCGTTATTTGGCGATTTATTATCGGTTGACGATGAAAAGCAATTTAAAAAAAAAAAAAAATAATAATAATAATAATAATAATAATAATAATAATAATAATAATAATAATAATAATAATAATGTCAAATGAATTTTAAAGGAAAAGAGTTTCATTTTCAATAGATTTAGATAAATTAAATATCTTTGATTTTGTGAGCTTTAGTTTTTTTTTTTTTTTTTTTTTTTTTTTTTTCTAAGTATAATTTCGTTATATTGATATTTATATGTATTTATATTCAAATTTAACCATCAAAATTTGAGATTTATAACGAAATTGAAATTTAAATTTATTAAAATTGTTTCAAATTCAAAGTCCAGTTGAACATTGTCAATTCGATTTGTCGCTATGGAAACATCTGACTTTTTGAATTTGCTTAAATGTATGAAAATAATTTCACTCCATAAGAATTTTTTCTATATGCAAATATTTTTCCAGAGGTAAATGAAATTACTACCGCAACTAATTATATATATCTATGCAATTTAATCTGTATATATGTATATGTTACAGGCCAAACCCGATTTTAGGCCAAACTAGATAAATTGGCTTAGGCCAAACCGGTCTATCCTAACGCCCATCGGATAAACTAGTTTTTCCTAGGCCAAACCGGTCTATCCTGACGGCCATCGGATAAACTAGTTTTTCCTAGGCCAAACCGGTCTATCCTGACGGCCATCGGATAAACTAATTTTTCCTAGGCCAAACCGGTTTATCCTAACGGCCATCGGATAAACTAGTTTTACCTAGGCGAAACTAGTCTATCCTAAGGCCCATAGGACAAACTAGATTTTCCTAGGCCAAACTAGTTTGGCCTAACTCTTATAGGATAAACTAGTTTAGACTGCTGTTTATTGGTCTGAACTAGTTTATCCTAGGCCGATCTAGTTTATCCTAGGCCAATTCAATTTGGCGTGATTTTATTGAATTCAATGACCGCCTATACGCCAACATTCTTGTTTGTCCTAGGCTGATCTGGTTTATCCTAGACCAATGTAGTTTTACATGTTTTTAGCTCATGGGCGTGAAAACCAGAGAAATAACGGTCTCACAGGTTCTGTATATGCATGTACGCATGTATAAATGCATGTATGTACGTAACGCGATAACTCTTGATAGAAATATCCAATTTGCTTCAAATTTTGGATGTAGGTTCATTCTTATAATGTACCTTTCTGATTAAGTTTGGGAGTTCATTGGATAAGAATAAAGCGGGGCGAACGGGAGGTTAATCCCCTATAGTTAATTTAGAGAAATGGATTTATCATGCAGAATTATGAGTTTTCGTTTAAAATTTTAGATATAGGAACATTGTAGATAGGCGCCTCCGTGATTAGCTGTGGATGTTTATTGTTTAAGTCTAAGTTTAGATAAATGGCTTTTGACGCTGAATTGACGAATTTGCTTCAAATTTTGGATATAAGTTCTTTCTGATAAGGCGATTCCCTCAATAGTTTTGGGGGATTAATGGTTAAGTATGAAGGGAAAAATGAAGGATTACCCTTTTACCTAAGAAAAACTAGTATATTCTATGGAAATTTAGGTAAACAAATTTGGCGTAGGAAAACTAGTTTATCAATGGGCGTTAGGATAAAATAGTTTGGCCTAGGCTAATCTGATTTGGCTCGAAATCGGTTTGTCCGGTAAAAAACATGTCTTTCACAAGAATAAGTATAAATGTGTGTAAAGAGTCATTGCTTATAACATCAATACAGAAATTTAAAATGTCCACCGTAGACACAAGATGCATTAGACTTGGTGTTCGCTTATTTTTTATTTTCTGCAGATTCGTGCCAACTAAGATCAGACTTGCATTTATTATTATTATTATTATTATTATTATTATTATTATTATTATTATTATTATTATTATTATTATTATTATTATTATTATTGCATATTCGAGCCAGATCGGAGCTGAACATAATTTGGAATCGAACAGCATTTTTCACTTTTGAGAAATTAATTACCTGTCGACATATAAGCTATTCTTTTCACGGCGTCAAGTTTTTCTTTTCCGTAAAGTCGTAAGTGGAAATTCCATTCAAAAATTATTTAATAGTATTAATAATATAGGATTTTAAATAGTTATAATAATAGTATTATTTAATAGTATTTTTCAAAGGTACATCACTTTTATGAAAAAATAGTAAACGCCATTTGATTACATATTTTCTGAGTGAGAATGTCTATTAATCTTATGCATTTGCGAAAATGAAGTAGTTCTTAAATGTATTAGGTTGTAGTTCTTTTCGATTTAAGAAAAGCCTTAAGGAATGACAGGGAAGCATATTCACAAATCTTGTTTTTACTGAACAGATTCAATAGTTGTTATGTTTATAACTCTACTTTTTTTCCCTTTTGTTCTAAACTACATTAATTGTTTTATGAATCTCTATTTGAATATTGAAAGGTTTAAGAATCTAAATAATCAATAATACATTATGTATTTACCATTCTGTGAACACATCGTAATTTAAAAATATATTGTAAATTTATCCAATAAATATGTATGCAGTATTTTTAAAGGAATCCTAATTGTTATATGTTAAGTAAAATCTGAATTTTTTGCAGAAATTGAGTAGGGCCAGATTGAGCCGAACAGAGTCTCTTTTCACTGATTTTTGTACAGGCAAGGCTCTGGCTGAAATTTTAATTTTTACACCGGGTCACGGCAAAATAACTTTCCTTCGGGAAGGGTGGTGTCCGGGCCTCGAAACTTCGGTTCGTGCAAACCTCTGATAGTATTCTACAACCCTTCGAATAAAATACATTATATAGGGGTGATGACAAAACCACTTTGCACAAGGTTAGCTACTGAAGTAATCGGGATCAATACTAAAAAGAATATTGCCCAATCAAACCGGTGGCCTTGTATTCACAGGCTGTTTACACTAATCGCGTATTACAGCCTTATTTTTTTAAACAATAACACCCTCGAAAAATGAAGTAAGTTGGATTACTTTTTCCCATTTCCATCAATTAAACTTAATCATTGAACCCCCAAAACTAATCACAGATACATTTTCTAAAATTAAACAATTATAAAAATTTGTAGTAAATTAAATAATTCTGCTCAAAAAACCATTCATCTGATTTAAGAAGGGTAATCCTCCATTCCTCCCTTTATACTTAATCATTAAAGCCTCAAAACAAATCAGGAATTCGTGTTATAAAGAAAAAAAAAACTACATTCAAAATTTACGGCAAATCGGATAAATCTGCTTAAAAACCCATTTATCTAATTTAAGGAAGGCGGTAAAACGTTTACTACTTCATTATACTTAATCAAAAGAAAGAACCCAAATTAATTAAAAAAGCACCTGATCAAATGAATTCATGTCCAAAATTTTAAGCAAATTGGATAATTCTGTATTATAGGAAATTTATCTAATTTAAGGAAGGAAATAAATTGTAAGTTTCCTCCCTCATATTTAACCGAAGAACCACCAAAATTAATCAGTGAAACACTTCATCAGAATGAACAAATCCAAGATTTGCAGCAAATCGGGTAATTCTGCATGAAAAACCCATTTGTCAAAATTAGGCGGGATTCCCCCGTTCTTCTTATTCAATTAACTCCCAAAACTAATTAGGGAAGCGCTTTACCAGAATGAATATATTTCTAAAATTTGAAGCAAAACAGAAAATTCTGCGTGAAAAAAGCATTTACATAAATTATGGGACGTTACCCCCCTATTCCCCTTCCTTTTACTTAAACAATGAACACCCACAACTAATCATGGAGGCACCTCAAGAGAATGCATCTATATCTAAAATTTGAATAAAATATGCTAATAATGCTTGGAAACACATTTATTCGAATTAAGGGAAGGGGAAAATCAGCATCTCGACCCCCCCCCCTTTATTCTTCTCCAATGACCTCCAAAAATTAATCAGAAAAACTCCCCAAAAGAATAAACCTATATTGAAAGTTTGATGCAAATCGAGTATTTCTATCAAGAATTATTGCGTTACGTACTTAAGTACATACATAGATTCAGAACTTACGGACACATTAGTTCTCAGGCTTTGGTAGCCTGCTGAGATAAAAACACGCCAAATTACATTATTTCTATCAAGAGTTATCGCCTTACGCACATACGTACGTACATACATACATACATGCATTCATACATGCGTACATACATACATACAGAACCTGTGAGCCCATTATTTCTCTGGCTTTCACGAAAGTGAGCTAAAAACACGTAAAACTACATTGGCCTAGGATAAACTAGATCAACCTAGGACAAACAAGAATGTTGGCGTTGAGGTTGTCATTGAATTCAATAAAATCACGCCAAATTGAATTGGCCTAGGATAAACTAGTTCAGACCAATAAACAGCAGTCTAAACTAGTTTTTAACCGACTTCAAAGAGGAGGTTATGATTTCGACCTGTATGTATTTGTTGTTCACGCATAACTTTTGCAAATATGAACCAATTTTGATAATTCTTTTTTTGTTTGAAAGCGTATGAGGCCCATGTGGTCCCATTCGAATTTCATAAAAATCTGATAATTAGAACTTTTTTAAAAATAAAAACTTTAAATTTCAAATTCATTTTGAAGCAATCGACCAATTAGAAGTGTTCATTTTGCATGCTTTTATATTACACTTACATAGACACACGATCTTTTCACTGTTAAAAGTTTGAAGTTTTTGCTGCATCGTCACTCCACCGCTTTTATGGAATATCTCTATTTTGACCAATGAGAATTCACTATAATACAATGAAGTAATCATTTTCTATAAAAGCGATGAATTGACGATAAAGTAAAAGTTTCAAATTTTTAACAGTGTTCAAAGTGCAAAATCCTAACTGGACGAGGGCCAAGATTCACATAAATTTTGCGCTGTTTTCAAAACGAGATTTATTAACAAGAAAATTTATTTAAAACATTGAAAAATTTGCTAAAATTCAGGCTTCTGATTCGTTAATCTGGTTTCGCTAACAGCGCAAATTCTACCTGGATTCCGGACAAGTTCTCTTATGCAAGAAACCGGAAATATAGCATCTAGGGGAAATAGTGAGGAAATCGGCTATCTCAGGGAGTGTTCAGAGTAACTTACAAAAGTAACCAATGTTACCGACCGATTGTAGGGCAGTACGAAAGCAAATTGTGGCATCAATGAAAACTATTCTGTTGAATTGTAGCTGACGTCACACTTCGCTTTAATTTTCATTTCGTACTTGTCTACAATCGGTAAGTGGTCGGTAAGTAACCGGTAAGTTGTGCTGAACATGCCCTCTGTAACACTTAAAAAAAGCGCTAAAATGTTCTATTCTTTAAATGTGCAACAATGCTAATGAAATTTAAAGATAGAAGCAACATCTGCAGGACATTTTCTAAAAATGCAAGAATTATTGCTAGTCTAGGTAATGTATCACGAAAATGCCGCAGATGTCGGTGTGATCGACACTTTGGAATTCAGTAGCATCGTTGCACATTTAAAGGATACAAATTTTTAGCACTGCTTGCATTGTAAAAAATTGAACCCTTTTGCTGCATCATCACTCCATCGCTTTTATAGGAAACGATTACTTCGCTCTATTATGGAGCATTCTCATTGGTCAAAACAAAGAAATTCTATAAAAGCGATGGAGTAATGATGCAGCAAAAGGATCAAATTTTTTACAGTCTCGATAGCAGATTTTCACTCCATGTATTCCAGAATCTCTCCTTCGAGCAATGAAAAGTTCCCAAAAATGAAGGCTTATGACTGTCCAATCTCGTTTTGCTTAACAGCGAAAAATCCTTCTGGATCCTAACCACTGTTGCAGAGATGCTAGTTTTTTTTCAAAGTACGAAATCTTAGCTGGAACATTTCTCGTATCCATCAAAGTGAAATATCCACATCGATCCAGACATGAGAATTCGATATCGAAAAGCTGAAAATTCATCTCTAAAGAGCCTTATGCGTTAAAGCAAGAGTGTCTGTGTATCAGGATGCTTGTTATGCCGGATTCACAAAGTGTTAAAGTACATTGCTATATGCTAGATTTACATTTGGACAAATATAAATGACGAAAAATTTTAATAAGCTTACCATTAAAGTTAAGCTAGTTAACTTCTTTCACCCATAAAACAAACTCGTTCAGGCGACTACCGCCGAGTTCTAGAATAAAAACTCTTAAATTTTCTGTACTTTGGAAAACCGCGTTTATCAAAGATCATTCTTAACTTCAAATATTGCTACTTTCATATAAACGCATGTTGAATCATGGTGTGATTTTGATAATATCTTCCTTTTTACTTTCTTCTATCTTTACAAGAAGAAAGTATTGGATTCATGAAAATTTTCGACTTCCGGTTTTCGACGCATTTATACGTTTTAGAAGGTCCTGAACACGTTTTGACTATTTTTAGAAAATGTCTGTCTGTGAGTCTGTCCGTCTGTCTATGAGTCTGTTCGTCTGTCTGTCTGTGAGTCTGTCCGTCTGTCTATGAGTCTGTTCGTCTGTCTGTCTGTGAGTCTGTCTGTCTGTATGTGACAAAAAACTTGTGGGCGCTCTATCTCAAGAACTAATGCTCGAAATTTAATAAAATTTTATATTCAGTTAGACCTTGATATGAATTAGTGCCAATTGTTTTTTGGTGAAACTTGGCCTGCAGGTGGCGCTGCTATACTACGTTTTTCATGATTTTCAAGATTGCTATATCTCAAGAACTAATGCACAGAATTTCACCAAACTTCATATTCTGTGACCCCTTGATATACATAGACGCTGATTAAGTTCTGGTGTAAATTGGCCAGCAGGTGGTGCTGCTATTGTACGTTTTTCATGATTTTCATGATTGCTATATCTCAAGAACTAATGCACAGAATTTCACCAAACTTCAGATTCCGCGATACCTTGATATACATATTTGCTGATAAGGTTTTGGTGTGAACTGCCCTATAGGTGGCGCTGCTATGCTACATTTTGCACGATTTTTGCGATAGCTATATCTCAAGAACTAATGCAGAGAACTTCATCAAATTTTAGATTCTGTTACACTAGAATATATAACATAATTAGACGCTGATTAAATTTTGGTATTTACCTTGCAATAGGTGGTGCAGCTATGCTGCATTTTGCACGATTTTTCGGATAGCTATATCTCAACAACCAACGCACAGAATTTCATCAAACTTCAGATTTTGTTACAAAATGGCATATAACATAATTACACGATGATTACGTTTTGTTATAAATCCTTCAACTGATGGTGCTGCTGTGCTATATTTTACAAGGTTTTTTTAAACTAGCTATATCTCAAGAACTAATGCACAGAATTTCATCAAACTTCAGATTCTTTTACACCATAACATAATTAGACGCTTTTTTACGTTTTGGCATAAATTGTCCAAGATATGGTTTTGTTGTGCTACGTTTTGCAAATTTTTTGTCATAGCTATATCTCAAGAACTAATGGACGAAATTCCATCAAATTTCAGATTCTGTTAGGTCTTGACATAAATAGATGCTTATTAGGTTTTAGTATAAATTACCCAACATGAGGCACTACTAAGCTCATTTTCTCAGAATATTAATTAAATTTTGCGTTGTAGGCTTTTCGGATACCAGAATCTCATTAGGCTAGGTCAAATGTCCGAAGAAATTCGATAGTGGGTAACTTTGGGGTCA
Source organism: Maratus speculifer (assembly GCA_964019185.1). Lineage (NCBI taxonomy): Eukaryota > Metazoa > Arthropoda > Arachnida > Araneae > Salticidae > Maratus > Maratus speculifer. The sequence goes on from OZ025291.1 coordinate 120,284,570, forward strand.
CCACGTTTTTTTTTTAAATATTAAAATGTACTTATGAGATAGAAGAAAGTTTTGGGATTGACACATCCAACTAGTTAGTTTTTATGTCTGAAAAGGGTATTTTAATACATACGAACATTTAGAATTACGTTGCTATGCATTGAATCATAGAAGCAACTTGACGCGCTTTGATTGTGTACGCGTACTTTAAACTGTAACAAATCTGACCCTTTTGCTGCATCGTAACTACCCGCTTTTATAGAATATCTCACTAGTAATGCACTACACTAGTCTCAGAAAAAGACCAGGATGTTAGTGTAAAGACTATGGGTGTGTTCTTTTCAAATATCTCGCTCAAATTTTAATATATTTACATGATTTTTTTTTGCATAGGATAACCGAGGATGATCTACAACCGGCCTAGTTTTTACTTCTTCGATTTTGCTTATGTATGTTTTATATAATGATAGTTTCAATTACAGAACTGTTTAAACCGGTTTTGAAATTAAAAATAATTTTTTTTAAAAAATCTGAAACCAAAATTGAAAAAGTAAAAACTAGGCCGGTTGTGGAATATCCTCAGCTATCCTATGCAAAAAAAAGTCACGTAAAAATATTAAAATTTGAGCGAGATATTTGAAAAGAACGCCCCCATAGACTTCATATTATCATCCGGGTCTTTTTCTGTGCCTAGTGTGCGGCCTTAAAGTTTGCTGGATGCGATAAATTTCCGAAATGTTAAAGCTTAAATGGACAATCGGACAATTCTCGCATCACTAAAGCGGAAATAGACATCAATACCAATCGACATCCTTAAGTCGTTGAAAAGATGAAAATCCTTTAGTATATATTTTGCTCCGGAGGAAAAAATTATCTCTACATATCAATGCAAAATAAAGTGCATAGATATGTGTAACAAAATTATCTTTAGATTAAGATTTTGTTACCGGATTAGACACCAGAATGATTTCAGATTTTGTTCATGTGGGATTCCTCGATGTGAATATGATGACACATGGAGCACAGTATACGATTGATTGAAAAGATTTTGGACAAAAATAAATCATCAAGGGGGTCCTTGTGGCCCAGTGGTTAAAACACCACGCTGCTAATCTCTTGCAAGCGTAGGAGATTGTGGGTTCGAATCCTTTACAAATTACATATTATTATTATTATTGTAGATTTTGTTTTTCAAACTATTTGGAAAAACTGTTCTATATCATTCAGTAACAGTTAATCGCCTTATTACAATTAATAATATATTTCAGAAATACAAATGCCTTTCATTAGCAAAGACACCACTTTTGTATGCAATAAAATTTTGATGAAATAAAAGATTCCTTTCCCTTTTATACTACAAAATTTTATTTTTATTATTATTTTTTTCAATGAATAATAAAATTACATATTATTATTATTAAAAATTTTGTTTTCTAAACTGTCTGGAAAAGCTATTCTGTATCATTCAGAACAGTTAAAAGCCTTGTTACAAGATAGATTTTAAATATACAAATGCCTTTCAGTAACAAAGACCCTACTTTTGTTTGAAATAAATTTTTGTACAGAATAAAAGATTCCTTTCCTTTTTATCTTACAAAATTTTATTTTTTCCTATTTTTTTCCATGAATGAATTTTTTACTAATCAATTTTTATATATTTTAAAATATTTTTATTTAAAAGCTAAATTGCATATTATTATTATAAATTTTGTTTTCCAAACTGTCTGGAAAATCTGTTCTGTATTATTCAGTAACAGTTAAGAGTTTTATTACAAACAATAATATATTTTAGAAATACAAATGTTTTCAATTACACAGACCCCACTTTTATATTAAATAATTTTTTTGTATAAAATAAAAGATTCCTTTCCCCTTTTATCTTACAATTTTTTTCTAGTTTTTTTTTTTTTTTTTCTTTTTTTTTTCCACGAATGAGTTTCTTCATAAACAATATTTATATATTTTAAAATATTTTAATAATCTTTATCTATTTTAAAATACATAAAGATTGTTAAAATAAAAGTCTTTATGTATTTAAAAATATTTTTATTTAAAAGGAAAATTACATACTATTTTTTTTTCTAGTTTTTTTTTCCATGAATGAGTTTCTTCATAAACAATCTTTATATATTTTAAAATATGTAATGATTGTTAAAATAACAATCTTTATGTACTTTAAAATATTTTTATTTAAAAGTAAAATTTTATATTATTATTATTATTATAAATATTGCTTTCCAAACTGTCTGAAGAAGCTACTCTGTATCATACAGTAACAGTTAATGCCCCTATTACATATTGCAATTAATAATGTATTTCAGAAATACAACTGCCTTTCAGTAACAAAGACCCCACTTTTTGTATGAAATAAATTTTCCGATCATCACATCACAATATCTCTTCCATCCCAAATACCTATCAACCGGTGGTCTACTATGCATGTTTCCATCTTGTATCACCACCCTGCAGCAATGGCCTTTTGTCTACATGGAAGCGTAAGGCTCGCAGCCACGTGGCCAGAATTTCAGAGGAGATTTGCATTTTGCGGGGAGCGTGCAACGGAAGGCGTGAGTTAATCGCAATTTTATGGGAAAGCAAAGGAGTCAGAGATCTCTCTGTTTTGCATCCATCTCCGGATTAAATCTAATAAAAAGCTAAACAAAGAGCTTACTAAATTGCCCCAGGCGGTAGTGACTTGTGCTTGCCAGGAAAGAATGGCGGTGAGAAATTTTATAAATGATAAGTTTCCCACGCATATGGACTTTTTGCTTTGATGAAAACGTATCTGCTGAAATATTTAACTTAATAAATATCTTTTCGCCGATGATTTTGTTTCAGTGGTATAATTTTTTTTATTTATTGGAATTAAATTATTTATTTTTAGCTATGCAGCTCTACAAATTTTCCTCATTAGAAGAATATATACAGTGCTTATAAAATATATTTCATTTTAAACAGACTCAACAACAAAAAAAAAAGGTTTTTTTTTTTTTTTACTAGTTTTAAAGATATATTTGTAGTTATTATTAAGTAAATGTTAATTACAAATAATTTAATAAAAAAAAAACTTTTAGAATATTTTTTATTTATTTAAAGAAGTTCAATTTTACCAACCTAATTTAAAACGATAATAGTATTTTATTTTGTAAAATTTTCACATTTCTTTTTATTGCAGAACAGTAATGATATTTTGATGTATCTGCTGAAATATTTAAATGTATCTTTTTTATCGTTATGTATGTAGTTCATTTAACAGAATAAATATATTTTCAGTGGTACCATTTTCTTTATTCATTGGAATTAAATAATTTATTTTTAGCTAACTCTTCAAAATTTCCTCATTAGATGAAAACATACATTGCTTGTAAAATGTATTTGATTTTAAGAGGAGTCGGCAACCCAAAAAAAATTTTTTTATGATTTTATCAAATTTAAAATTGTATTTGTAGATATTATTATGTAAATGTTAATTACAAATAATTTAATACAAAAAAATTAAAAGAGTTTTTTTCTCGTTATTAAATTCATGTGTATTGCATTATTTATTGTGACTGACATTACACTCTCATTATAACCATGTATATTTGTTAATATTTTGTCTAATTATTAGTACAGGTATGCAGTGTTCTCGCTGACTTTTGACCAACTATAGTAATTTGGCTAATTAAAAATAAAAAACATTCGCCAAATGAAGAAAGTGTTAGCAAAATATATTCGCCGTATAGCACAAAAAAATCTTTAATCCTTTAATGTACCCCTCTTTTTTTCAATATGCTCAACAAAAAAAAGTTTTTATAACTGTGACACCGATTGTTATAAATCTAATTTCAACAATCCGCTACAAATATAAAAAAATATGTATATAATTTATATGTCTGCATATGTATAAAAATCGAAAAAGAAAAAGCAAAAATCGAACACTAGCAATTTGGCGAATCTAATCGCTTGTTTACTCGCCAAATGAAGAATTTAGTCGCAATTTGGCGCATTGGCGAGCGACAGTGAGAACACTGCAGGTATGCAAATTAAGACATATTGTCTAAATTTCTTATTTGAAACAGATGCAATGATTTAATTTGCGGATCTGGCATTTAATTATTCTAAATCCAGTGTTTTTCCTTTATGTGTTATCACAGTGACCATAAAGCAATTTTATATGCAGTGGTGTAGACGGAAAAAAAAGGGGACTTTCTAAGCAGATGATTATACACTCAAGGCAGATGGTGTATAGGCAGATGGCCTATAGATTATATATATATTAATGCTTTTTTGAGAAACAGAGGGTATACGGTGTTCCTTTAAAAAAGGAAATGATACAGTAACGGTGTATGTCACTTTTTTTTGAGGGGGGGGGGGGTGTAAAGGCGGAAAATGCAGTTCAGTTAATGTTTAGAAAGGAATTTCCAGCCTTATGGCAGGAAAAGAAAAAAAAAACTGCTTTAATGATACAACAATCATTTATAGATCAAGATTTAAATAAATAATTTAATGAAAAAATGAAAAATTGTTCAGTTACAAATCTCTTCGGTAATCATACCCGAAATTGATATATTTTTAGATTGAAAAATGATTCAAACCTCCGCTTTATTGATTAGGAAAAAATATTTTTTTTCAAAATCCTCCTTAAAAAAAGAAGAAATAAAAAGCACACACAGCTTTCAGACTACTGACACATTTGATCTGAAATCTTGAATCTTCCTGGATTTTGTACTTTGAACCCATGGAAGCTGTTAAATCCAAAATGACAACTTTATGACGTAAGTTTTAATTTATTTCTTTTCGGAAATGCATGAAACTAGCAAGTGTTGTTCAGAAACTATATAATGGAGCTCATTTTCTCTCTTTCTGTTTTTTTTTTTTTTTTTTTTTTTTTTTTTTCAAACGCAATAGATCATTTAGAAAATATTATCAAAGTGAGCATTTTAAACCGCATCTCTGTTAAAAAGAAGTATAACCACTCAAAAAGAGGTGAAAATAGTGATCAAAATTACTTATAATTCAATAGGAATTGTTTATTTATCAAAAAGTGGAAAATATAGTTCTATTCCAAATCGATTCCATAGTCAGGCTTTCCAATTTTATATCGTTCCGTTAAAAAATTAATTTGTAAATTTGTCAAGATATTTTGCGCTTGCTCAGCAGAGTAGCTGAAAACAGCCTTAACGCCTTGTGTACGAACGACACGTATACATGCCGCAAAAAGGCTTAATAATTCTTGTTTATCCTCATTAGTGAAATTTCACTGCAAAATTTGCCTTATTTAATCGAAGTATTTTCTTGATTTAATAGGGCACATAGGTGCACATTTAAATTTGAGTTTGTTTTAAAATTTGACTTGCTAAGAAATGTGGAAATTAGACCAGGGGAAAAAAATAATACATATATTTTAGTTCAATATTCAGTGTATAGTAAATGTATTGTAAAAAAAAAAAAAAAAAATGAAGAACAAAACTATTCCTAACCTAGAGATCAGGATAACTATTATTTCCAAACAGTAACCTTTCTACTAGGACTTTACCACGCAAGTTGTTTTAAAATGATAAGAAATGTAACTAAAAAAAAAAAGAAAACATGTCGTTTGTGGCAATCATTAGAATTGAATGTTTTAAAGCAATTTATGCACGATAAAAACATCTTTTATGTTTCAAAAAAATATTATGGGCCTTCTCAAATATACACATTGCGTTGGTGCAGATTTAAAACACTTGTTTTGCTTTTTATTGTTATATATATGTGTGTGTGTATGTGTAATTTTCACGAACTGTAACATTAAAAAAGCTCTAACTAATATTTTACAAGGAGAATTTATACTTTTAATTTGTTTAAAAAAAAAAAAAAAAAAAAAAAAAAAAAAAGATTAATGTAGCTAATTTTTTTTTTTTTTTTTATCGAAACTTTTCTTTAATGCCGGAAATAATTCATTTTATTTCCATTGATACGGTAGATTGATGAAACCTATTAAAAATCAAATAATAAATAAATTTGGATGTAAGAAAACTTTTAAATGCTAGAAAAATACAGGCTTATCTACTGATAATAAAATGCGTCTGAAGAAATGTGTAGAACGGTTCCAGGTTGTGCCACTCCTATCTGGATTCAACCGTTGCTAGACGCCACGTTAGGCTTAATTGAAAACAGATGCTAAAATGATGCTTTTAAAATTTCTTCCACTTGAAGTAATGTTTTTTCAGCATATTTTCATATAAAACATGTATATCAAACCCAATTATAATACATAAATATAAAAGTGGAAGAGGAAAAGTTTTTTATTATCTGAGTACGATCGTATTTTATTTGTCACTCTAGCACCGTCTCTCACAACTTTAGTGCTGCCATCTATGAACTATTCTAGAAGCCTTTTTGGGATATATCATAAAAGATAAATTTAGTTTTATATGAATTTAAATTTAGTTTTATTATTATTATTATTTAAATGCTAGCATTTATCCGGTTAAATTTTTTTTAATTTTGTTTTCTATTTAAATAAATAAGCTCTTTTTTTTTCTTCAAGTTGTTATGGATATATAAGATATCATCATGACTGCATTAGTATAACTGAAAATTATTTTTTCACATGGTCTTAAATTAAAACTTTATCTGCTTTGATGCAATGCATGCAAATACATCAAAATTGCTCTTAAATTAAAATTTGATGATTTTTATTTAGTTTATGATATTATATATTCCTTACATTTAAATGGCATTTAATAAAAAATACAAATTTCGGTTACAATATAAGAAAATTTCGAATGAATATAATCAAAGCTTTAAAAACTGTTAGATTTAATTTAAAATTTTACAAAAGAAACAGTAATAATAACTTTGGTTTTCATAACTTACGGATTGAATTTTTAAAGTTGCAAGCTGAAGTTTTTAAAAATTGGTTTTGATTTAACTCAATGCCTCCTACTATAGAAAATAGCAGTATTTTCTATAAAAAACTACGATAAAAAAAAAAAAAAAAAAAAAAAAAAAAAAAAAAGTTGTTTTGTGTTATTAACTGCGTATAGATGGCACCAAATCTAAATTTAAAAAGAAAACTCAAAGCTTCATAATCGATGCTTAAAAGCATCGAACTAAGAATCTATCATATACCCACGACTAAAATCGCTGCCGAATCATAATAAAGAATGTATTTTAAAATTTTAAAAACTTCAATATTTAATTTAAATATTTTGTGAAATCTTCAGAAATTGAGTTTTATTTTGCCAATTATTATTATTTTTGTAATAAATACTGTTCTTTGTTTTGAAATTAAAATTTGTTCAAAAACTAAATATCAAGTAAAAAAAAAAAAAGAAAGAAATCATTTGTATTTGTAGAAATTTATTGCTATTTTTTAAATGTGCTTTTTTACAATACAAACTCTTCAAAAGTAAAATCTGCATTCTGTTTGTTTGTATGAAGTATTAAAAAGATGAAATGCCAGTGAAAATTCCGTCATTTTTGACGGGGTTATATACTTGTAAATAGGCCCCACCAGTGGCCGCGAGGTTCTGACCTCCAAAATGGTAGACAGTAGGTGCTGGGTTCGAACCCAATCGCGACCGTCGGCCTAACCGTTCGAAGTTTTCCGTGGTTTTCTTCGAATGTTGCGTAAATACGGGTTAGGTTCCCTTAAAAAGACCCCCACGGAGGGCAACCCACCCCATAGGGCCTATATCCCATAGCGTAGATAATCGGCCGACAAAAATACACCAAATATGCCAAATATACTAGTAAATACATAAAACCACTTGCTTGCTTGTTTCGTTCCGCCTGCCACTGGGATATCGTGAACTATAACGTCACACCAATCACGCAGCGTTTTCTAATCGAGCATTTTTCTATCAATTTTAAGCTTAATTTTAAAGCTATTGAATCATTTTTTTTTTTTTTTTTACATTTTTGATGACATTTTTGGAATGTATGAGTATGTAATTATCAGAAAAACGTGCTGCTGATTGATTTCCCGATGTGTGCAAATTCCTCATTTAAAACGATAATAGTATTTTATTTTGGAAATTTTTCACATGTTTTTTATTGCAGAACAGTTATGTTATTTTAAACGGTACTTACGTATTAACGCCACCGCAGCAGAAGTTGTGCTAATGCGCCAATAAAGAGCAATCTTGTTGTTCGTACTTCTTAGTGCTTATTTTGCTCATTTCAATGCCATTTATTAGTGCTTTAAAGCTTTTTTTTTTTTTTTTTTTTTTGACGCCATTTTTTGTGCGCGTGCGAACGAAAAGTTTGCGCTTTATTAGCACATTACCACAATTTCTGCTGCGGTGGCGTTAATACGTAAGTACCTTTTAAATTAATATAAAGATTTTCTTTTTCAATTTTTTTTTTCAATTTATATACATATAAAAATATATAGAACTTAACAAAGAGCTTACTAAATTGTCCCAGGTGGTGGTGATTTGTGCTTGCCAGGAAGTTTGGCTATGAGAAATTTTATAAATGATAAGTTCCCCACGCATATGGACTTTATGTTTTGATAAAAATGTATCTGCTGAAATACTTAAATGTATCATTATGTGGTTCATTTAACTTAATAAATATCTTTACGCGTATGACTTTGTTTCATTTTCTTTATTCAATGGAATTAAATTATTTATTTTTAGGTTTGCAACACTTAATATTTTCCTCGTTAGAAGAAAATATACAATGCTTATAAAATATACTTGATTTTAAGCGGCAACCAAAACATTTTTTTATTATTATTATTATCGATTTTAAAAATATATTTGTAGATAGTATTATGTAAATGTTAATTACAAATGATTTAATAAAAAAAACTTTAAGAATTATTATTTTTTTAATTTAAAGAAGTTCAATTTTAACAAGCTAATTCAGAACGATAATAGTATTTTATTTTGCAGAATTTTCACATTTTTATTGCAGAGCAGTAAGTAATATTTTAAAGTAATATTTTATTTATTTATTTATTTTTAATAGCAAGTTTAACAAAGAGCTTACTAAATTGCCCCAGGCGGTTGTGACTTGTGCTTGACAGGAAAAATGGCTGTGAGAAATTTTATAAATGATAAGTTTCCTACGCATATGAACTTTTTGCTTTGATAAAAATGTATCTGCTAAAATATTTAAATGTACCATTATGTAGTTCAATTAACTTAATAAATAAAATTGGCCTATGACATTGTTTGAATGGCATCATTTTCTTTATTCACGGGAATAAAATGATTTAACTATACAACACTTCAAATTTTTCTCATTAGAATAACATATGCAGTACTTATAAAAAATATTTGATTTTAAGTGGAGTTGGTAACCAAAATATTTTTTTTTAATTATTTTAACAATTTTAATATTATATTTGTAGATATTATTATGTAAATGTTTCGTATAAATAATTTAATACAAAAAAAAAGAATTATTATTATTACTTTTTTTATTTAAAGAAGTTTAATTTCAACAACCTAATACAAAAAAAAAAAAAAAAGTATTTTGTTATAAAAATTTTTCACGTTTACAGTTATGATACTTTAAACTAATATAATGATTTTTTTTTCAATTTTTTTTCAATTTTATGTATATATATATATATATATATATATATATATATATATATATATATATATATATATAACCATTATATAATGCTACAACTCAGTATCTACAAGTTATAAATATCAATATCTACAAGATAGGTTTCCTACGCATATGGACTTTTTGCTTTGATAAAAATGTATCCGTTAAAATATTTAAATGTATCATTATGTAGTTCAATTAACTTAATAAATAAAATTGGCCTATGACATTGTTTGAATGGTATCATTTTCTTTATTCACGGGAAAAAAATGATTTAACTATACAACACTTCAAATTTTTCTCATTAGAATAACACATGGAGTACTTATAAAGTATATTTGATTTTAAGTGCAGTTGGCAACCAAAATAATATTTTTAATTATTTTAACAATTTTAAAACTATATTTGTATATATTATTATGTAAATGTTTCGTATAAATAATTTAATACAAAAAAATTAAGAATTATTCTTATTACTTATTTTTATTTAAAGAAGTTCAATTTCAACAACCTAATTAAAAAAAAAAATATTTTATTTTAAATTTTTTTCACGCGTATAGAAATATATATATATCAAGCAAAACAAAGAGTTTACTAAATTGCCCCAGGCGGTTGTGACTTGTGCTGGCCAGGAAAAATGGCTGTGAGAAATTTGATAAATAATAGGTTCCCCACGCATATGGACTTTTTGCTTTGATAAAAATGTATCTGCTGAAATATTTAAATGTTCTATTTTGCAGTTCATTTAAATTAATAAATATATTTATGCTTATGATTTTATTTCAATGGTATCATTTCCTTTTTTCATTGGAATTAAATGATTTATTTTTAAATGTGCAACTCTTCGAATTTTCCTCATTCAAGGAAAGTATCCAGTGTTTATAAAATATACTTGATTTTAAGCGAACTCGGCAACCAAAACAATTTTTAATATTGTTATTATCAACTTTTAACAATATATTTGTAGCTATTATTATGTAAACGTTAGATACAAATAATTTAACACAAAAAAAAGGTTTAAAAAATATTATTATTATTATTATTATTATTATTTGATAAAATTTAAAGAAGTTCAATTTTAACAATCTAATTCAAAGTGATAATCGTATTTTACTTTGTAAAAATTTCATTTTTTTTTTTTTTTTTTTTTTTTTTTTAATTGAAGAACTGTAATGATATTATGAACTAATATAGAGATTTTTTTTAATAATAGCAATAGTTTTAAAGTGAGAAATTAATAATTTAATACAAATGGCAAAAAGCATTAGTACATATAATTTTTTTAGTAACACAAGTTATTAAAATATTGAACATTCCTCTCTTACGCATGATATAGTGTTTAACTAGAAACAATTCAAGCCCTTTCATTCATATCTGGAAAAGCCTTAGGGTTTTGACGACACGAAAAATCTGTTAAAACACGAACTCAATTAAAGTATTTAAAGATTTGTTTTAACCTCTTCAGTCCCTAAGTACCCAAATGGGTACATCAGTTTTGTCCCATTTTATTAATGATACTCAAATATAAATGAAATTTCGATATAAGAATAATATGTTTCGAATTCCAAGATTTGAGCTAATGAAAATAAAACAAAAATCTCACTCTGAAGTCAAGCGAGAGAAGAAATAATTCAATAATAATTAAAAATACTGTAATAATAGCCAGTAGCGAAGAGGTTAAAGAGTAGATATGATATTAGTTGATTCTTAATTCTTTTAGAAGCAGAAATATTCTGTTAGTAAATTATAAAGTAATTGAGTCTCAATCATTAAAATCAACGTTTAATACACAATAAATAAAAACATGCTACAGACGTATACGACGTTTCACGAGCACCAGGGCTCGCTTCCTCAATGTACAAAAGGTAAAAATGTTTAAAATTAGAACCCCCCCCCCCCCCCAACTGACAGCAAGTCAGAAACCCAAATTACCGCAAACACAGTACCAAAATACCAACAAGCCTCAGCAACCAATAGAATCAAACCGGAAATGAGGTGTTATGACATAATAAATCTAACCAGAAAGTTGAGCTGTACGGTACACTAGATAAATCATTAGCCAAGGAGTTTTTTACTTTGTCAGTTTTGGAATTAATATTAGGTGGGCACGGCCACGTGTCTACCACCCTTCAAAGGGTTACACCAGCCTTAACTGTGGTTCTATATTCAGTATCCATCTAAATTTTTGTCGGCATGTCGTCGAAGGTATGTGGTATGGAATAAAAAAAAAAAAAAATGAAAAAAAGAAGTTTTTACAAAATTTTCATATTGATAGAGTACCGAGTACTTAGATCATGTACATTTACTATATTTATATATACATGTCAATTTACTACAAATATACATGCATATCAAATACAAGAGACGTATATGATCAGAGCAAGCATATTTTAGAAACATTTGATGGATTTTTCGAATGGAGAAAATTGAAGAGTTGCATATTTAAAAATAAATCTTTTAACCGTTTAAGTAATCAATATTTTTGAAAAAATCTTTCAAATAATGACTATTTTTTTTTCATGTTTTTTACAGAGTTTTTAATGTTTTATTACCCCCCTCCTTTTTTTTTTTTTTTTTTTTTAACTGAAATTTTTGCCCGATTGAATCAGAAAAATTCTAATTGTAAATTTACAATAAAATTTTACTGGTGAGAACAATAAATTAAGGTTAGAATAATCAATTTGATACCAATAGTATTGGTGGTACAGGCAAATTTTGATAAGTAAAAACAGGTTACCCGCATGACGTATGGGGAAATCAGGGAAGCGATTAATTCCAATTAATAAAGAAAAATGTACTGTAGAAACAACATCATAACTATAAAATGTAATTACAGTACACCCACACTTCATTTACTGGGGCATTCAAAAGTTCCTTTACATCATGTTCTATAAGGAAAATCATTTGTGGTGTATTTTAACGGTGTTATACTATTTTAAACATAATTTAAATTTATATACAATAATAAACTATATTTGAAGATGATTGCTGCAGAATTTATTTCTTGCTCTTACAGTACATATACAGGTTAACTCAAAAGTACTCCGTTACGTTTTGGTACATGAAAAAAAAATTGCTTGCGGCGTATTTAATGATGGCAATCTGTAAGAAAGATTATTAAACTAATATGAATTCTTTAGATACACTAAAATATATTTTCTGTTGGATATAGAGTGTAAAATGAAATTCTACAAATAATATATTGATTTATAATGATTTTAAATTACCCCATTTTTTTTAATAAATTTTAAATTTAAGAAAAAATTAAGCGAAGTTTTTTCACGTGATTTTGTTTACAATGGTATGGTTAATCATCACAAAAAGTTTCAAAATTTTAACTCGAGAAACAAAATTAGTTTAAAACGTGTTCCGGACTCCCTTTAAAGAATAAAATATTGGCCTTGAAACGATTATTCATAACTATGGAAAAGTATTTATCATATTCATTTCTTTATATCTCAGTTGCATAACACACACATAACAATCAGTTTAATCATATAATAAAAATAACTTCCCCACACAGAATCATTTTCAATCTGATTAAAACGTCACTGCTGCTTCTGTAGCGTTATATCAGCGAGTAAATCGAAACTATTCTGTTTTAAACAGAAGTCACCATATCATATTCCTTCCTTTATTTAACAGCATCCGTTCATAATAATAATAAAAAAAAAGAAGAAAAATAATCTCTGTATGCATATTCCATACCCAACCTGTCTGAATCCCATATGCCCTTCTGTATCCATCTGCACCCCCAAACGACCATAAGCAGAACGTCCCTACAGACCTGAATACAAACAGATTGGAGAGCTATAGATCTCGGCCCACCACAGCATGTAGCCTCTTTCCTACTCCCGCATACAGCTTTCAAAACGCGAAATCATACATCCCCCACCCCCCTCTGTGATATCGATAATAGAGGGACATTGCTTTATACAATCGGAATCACTTGTACGGATTTCATTCTATCGGGATATTAAATTGGCATCTATTCACGAAAGTTATTGTGATTATGAGGTTGGTCGCCTCTCGGATTCAAGTAATTAGCCTTGAAATTTTGAAATTTCTTATAGCGTTAACTTTTTAAATCCTCTCCTAACTCTTTCGGATATATATACCTTCAGGAAATGATGTTAACCGAATGTATTATAAAGTGTTACTATTCAAATTACAACTGAATAAAAAATATTTAAAAAACTAGGGTGTTAAACCCTAGCAAAGCAAAACTATAAGTTAATTATAGTTTTGTGCACAAAGAAGGGATTCTTTCTTCATGTAACCATGCATTTGTTTCGCAAATAACTCAAATCCCTTTTCGTCTTGGTTTTGGTAGTGCAAAATTTCAAATGTAGTAACGGGGCTGGTTTTCCAGCAGCATACGGGGCATGTTTTTCAACAGGTTTCTTGAAAGAAAAACGGGTCCCTTCCTAAATCCTTTTTATTCTTTTGCAATGTATATATTTATTTTTAAAAAGCTAAACTAATAATAAAATCTTTAAAAGGATGTTAAATCATTATAAAAGTTACATAGGGTAAGAATTTCCTTTTTTGATTTGAAAAAACACCTTTATGTGTATATCTTTTTAAATATTCAGATGAGTCATTTAAAATTTATATTATTAACTAGATTGCAAAGAGCACATAATTGTTGTTTTATGGGATTATTTTTTTACAGTGCAGGTAAAGTATAACATGGCTGCAGGTTTCTTTTTTTTCCTTCCTCCTTGTGTGTAAGTTACATCTTAAACATTTTTCCTTTCTTACAACATGATCAAATACCGTTCTTTAAAAATCTAGATCAAACATTTGTATTTCACATGCTTGTTAACTAAGCTGAAAAATGTGCACAATGTATAAGACATAAACTGATGCATGCGGCCATATTTATCATAAAATCAATGCATTTGCACGAAATCTTCAGCACAACTGTCATATATTTCCTAAAAATTATGCATTTCTAATGTACTTAAAATAAATAAATAAATTGTTCAGAAAATATAAAATTAAACACCGACTCAATCAACTAAATAAATCGATTGATTTTGTTTTCCTTTTTACGTACATCAAATGTAATGCAAAATTTAAAAAAACTTGGCCATACTCCTTCTAAATTCTCTATATTTTAACGAGAAATGAACTTTTAGTCCAAGAGCCGACAGCACAAAACCCTATGTGATCGAGCACGACAAAAGCCTTTATTTTATGGAAGAGTAGTAATATAGGAATCTAATGATCCATATCCGCCGGAAGTAAATTGGTGCATAAGCCAAAAATTAATACTAATGATGGTTGACTCGTAAGCTTAGCATTGTGTTTTGCTGTACCCAGTTTTCCGTATTTCATACTTTTGATTGTAGGATATACACACTGCTAAATCTACGAGTTAATCACTAGTGGTATTAATTTTTGACTTATGCGCCACTTTACTTCCGGCAGACATGGATCATTAGATTCATCTACTACTACTCTTCGTTAAAATAAAGGGTTTTTTCCTTATGCTCCATGACATAGGGTTTTGTGCTGTCGGCTCTTGGACTATTTGTAGCAATTCATGCCTATGGAAAGTAAGGCTTAAAACCACTTTTATGAAAACCTATATATCAGCGGTTCCCAACCGTTGTTGGCACGCGACCCACCTTTAAGAGAAAAAATTCGTGCTTCACCTAAAATGAGGGAGTATATCAGTATAAATATCGTTGTATGAGCTCTATAAGCTATCGGTTATCCTATCCAACGAAAAAAGGCAAGTTTTCGTACTAAGGCTCCACTATCAACAAACGAGAATTTGTACGTCCAATGTGAGTAAGTAGAATAATAATTAAAACAATCCACAAATTAAAAAGAGAAAAATACGTTTAATTATTATCAAAATATAACTGTATAATCAGTGAGATTTCTGGCACTGATGGCTAATTTTAGCTTAAATCAATTTTTACAAGTAGTATGCTTCTGTATTTGTTTTATAAAAACAGCATAATAGATAAAGAAAGTTCATACAAATATATCTTGTCGATCCCCATCAAAAACCTCAAATCTGATTTAGATATTTCTGGATATTCCGTTTGTATATTCATCAAGAAGGAAAGTGAGGATTTTTCATAAAAATATTATTTGCTGTTGAAACTGTTATATATTTTTAAACAGATCAAATAAAAGATATATTTTTGTGACAAACCTCAATTGTTCCGCAACCCATCAAAACATCCGCCTCGACCGATAGTTTAGGAATCGCTGTTGTATATTGTAATGTTTTGTATATTGTGTTGTATCCATAGAATTTATATACACCGCGCAGTTATAGGGAACTTAGTTAAGTTTAGAAGCGCATACAACAGTTGAAAACGCGCTTCCAATAATTATGACTCATAGACAGTATTATAACGGAATTAATTTGTGTACCCCTGTAATGAACAATAAATTCTACGGACACTATTTTCTACAGAAAGCATACTGTAAAGCACCTTCAGTCTTACATATCACCTACGTTACGTTTGAGTTGTCTTTAAAATACGCTGGACGATTTTTTCCCATCGTTGGTAGATAGATAGATAAACAAGATGATTGTAATAGGTCGATTAAAAAAATCGATATAAAAACTAAATGAGAACTTTCAAAACACAATTTTAAAAATTTTGAAATTATGTATTATATTTTATTAATCTCTACGGTTCCATTACAAGTTATCAAAAATATATCATTCCGTTTTTGCTTCGCTTAGCAACTCGCGTACGTTTTAGAACATTGTAATTACACTACGATGACCCTCCCCCCAAGCTAATATTTTGCACAGTGGTTGACGTGTCAAGTGTGGTCGTAGAGGCGCTAGTGTTCCTTCAACCTTCGGTAAGAGTTGCGACATGATGGCAATAAATTCTGATTGGTCGAAATCTGTTTTCAACCGCCGCAGGCGATCGACTGCACCACTATCATAGACTTTACATGGGATGAGGCCGATCCAGTGGCGTGGTCGGTAGCGTGTGCTCCTCCCGCACCGCTGGACCCTGGTTCGAGTCCAGCTAGCGGCATGGGTGTGCGGGTGTTGTCCTTGTGATGTGTATTAAAATGTATGTACTGGATTTCTTGTAATAATAAAGTGTTCTGTACTTGTTTCTGTGGTTTATGGATCATTCGAGGTAACAGCCATTTGTAGCTATAGACCTCAAAAGCATTTGTTACTCAAAAAAACTACATGGGATGAAAACAGAGGGTTTTAAAATCCTCCTCATTCATAATATTTTAATGCTTTTTTCGATTTTTAACATCAATTTTCAGGTTCAGAAATGTTTATATTATGGATATAAATACACTTTTGTCTACGAATTTCGCAATTTTCATGAAAAAATATTTTTTTTCTTCCATAAGTTTCGTTTTTGTACTGCCAGCACTAGCAATATCCCATCATTATCTCGTTATATTTTAATATATATGCATATAATTTGAATTATTTTTATTTGTATGACTAAATTGTATATATATCCTTGCATTGTTTTGATGGAATAGCATCACAAGTATTTTTTTTTTCTTTTTTCCGTCACAAGTAATCAAAATAAGTTTGGCGAGGAATAGAAAAACGCCAAGCGCCAAATGCCTTTATGAACTTGTGTTGTCGTTTAAAAAGTTGTTTTGCGATAAACTTTGCAGATGGTTTGGTGTAATGGTTAGCATACAAATCTCGTAACCCAAACATTGTGGGTTCGATCCTCGATATTTTAGATTTCTCTTTTTTCTTTTTTTTTCTTTATTGATTTATTGAGATTACCATATTTTTTTAATAATTTATTATCGGTTATTAAAATATATTTTTTTAGACTGATTTTTTTTTAAATGAAACTAAGTTTTAATGTTAAATATCATCCAACGGCTATATTTTGATAATTAAAAAGAAAAATTTTACTCTTTTTTTTCCTTTATTGATTTATTATAAGTTAATGTATTTTTTTAATTAGTTTTTTTCAAAAAAAAAAAACACTAAGTTTCAATATTTAATTTAATTTATTTATTAATAATTTATTATCAGTTAATAAAATATTATATTTCTTTAGATTTATTATTATTATTATTAATGAAACTAAGTTTTAATAAGAAATATGATCCAAGGGTTATATTTTGATAATTAAAGAGAAACATAAACTTTAATGCAATAACATTGAATAAAATTACATTTAAAATATATCTATGTCGTAATTTAATAACATAAAAAAAAATCTAATTACTACAGATAACTTATTACAGTATTCATTTTTATTGAATTAATCCTTCACTGCTCGATTTTTTCTATTTTTATGATTAAAAAAAATATATTATTTTAAATCTATAGATCGGTCTAATAATGGGAAAAATAGGAAAAAGAATTCAATTTAAAATTTGATATTATATGGTGTGTACTGTATGTACACATTTTGGGTTTTAAAGTACTGTATTGCTTTATTTTGTTACAAAATGAGCTTATTTTTTAAAAAATCATTTTTTGTCTTTTTCTTTTTTAAATGGATTTATTTACTCTTTATTTATTTAATTATTCTTTATTTAATTACTCTTTTTTTCCGATTCTTCCAAATAACTAAGTTTTAATATTTTATTTTATTTATTTATTTTTAATAATTTATTATCAGTTAATAACATGTTATATTTCGTTTGATCGATTTTTTTTAATGAAATTAAGTTTTAATATTTATCATGATTCAAGTGCTATATTTTGATAATTAAAAAGAATTATAGTTTTTAAAGCAGTAATAACATCGAAAAAATTACATTTAAAATAGTTTATGCTGTAATTTAATAACATAAAAATATCTAATTACTAGAAATAACTTACTACAGAGTTCATTTTTATAAAATTAACCCTCAACTGCACAATTTTTTTCTATTTTTATCTATATCTGTTGAATAATGGGGAAAATAGTAATTATAATTAATTAGGTGCGTTCGTAATTATGTAAATACGTAGCACCTATTGTTGTCGCTCAGTCCGTCCGTCTGTCCGTCCGTCTGTCTGTCCGTCTGTCTGTCCGTCTGTCCGTCCGTCTGTCTGTCCGTCTGTCTGTCCGCATATAACAACGCAAAAACTACCCAACCGAATCGTTTGAAATTTAAAATACATAATTATAACATAATTTTGTCGAGTCATTTCAAATTTTATGAAAATCAGATGAATAGATCAATTACAGGGACAATCAAAAGGATTCCGTTACATTACGGTCAATGGGGAAAAAATTTTCAAATGCATTTTAATCGCTTGAAATTTAAAACATATAATTATTGGGTAATTTTGTCGAGTAATTTCAAATGTTATGAAAATCGGATGGATAGATCAATTACAGGGACAATCAAAAGGATTCCGTTACATTATGGTCAATGGGAAAAGAATTTCAAATGCATTTTAATCGTTTGAACGTTAAAACATATAATTATTACGTAATTTTATCGAGTCATTTCAAATGTTATGAAAGTCGGACGCATAGATCATTTACAGGGACAATCAAAGGTATTCCATTACATTACGGTTAATGGGAAAAAAGATTCAAATGCATTTTTATGATGTTACACTCATTCGAACATAATAGAATTGGCATGAATCTATGAAATATATACTAAAATATGCATTCTGTACAATCTGTGATGCAAAGAATTTTATGAAAATCCGATGGATATATCAATTACAGGGACAACCAAAAGGATTCCGTTACATTACGGTCAATGGGAAAAAAAGTTTCATATGCATTTTAATCGTTTGAAATTGAAAACTTATAATTATTACATAATTTTGTCGAGTCATTTCAAATGTTATGAAAATCGGATGAATAGAACAATTACAGGGACAATCAAAAGTATTTTGTTACATTACGATTAATGGGAAAAAAGTTTCAAATGCATTTTAATGGTGTTACACTCATTTGAACATAACATAATTGACATGAATCTATAAAGTATGTACGAAAATATACATTCTGTACAATCTGTGATGCAAAGAATATTTAGTATTAAATTACAGGGCCACACAAAAGTATTCCCCTGCATAATGCTACACGGGGAAACATTGTTTGGGGCATGTTTTAATTATATTCAACTATTTCACATTTTATGAATAAGATATAGGTTTTTGAGGTGTAATAAAAATTACTTCCTGCATATTTACAGAAACACAAAGATTTCGACTACTATTCTGTATCCAAAGTACGCTCTACTATATCAGCAATATCTGAATATTTTTAAAACTTCGTTATCGTACGAACGCACCTCATTTGCTACGTTCACGTGCATTTTCCAACTTGTATTTATTTGCATTAATATTGATATTTTTAAGTATTCGGTAAAAATAACTCCTACCATAATAGCTTCATCGACATTTTTTAAGCCAAATTTATGGCACATAATAAAAATTATAATTTTTTCAGGTATGTGCTAGATACGGCACATGGTGCAGTGAGGGGTTAAGTAGGATGCTTCATACATCAAATACGTATTAAAAAAAAAAAAAAAAAAAAAAAAAAAAGGAAGTTGGGAATATAAATAGTAAGTTCGTAAGTTGAATTTTTTTCTAAAAATAATTTTACATGGAGAGCGAGGAATGTCAAAAGTGATTAAAGGCGAAAATTTTATGAAAAGTTATTTAGAAGACCGAATTTTTTTTCTTACTGCACAATACCAAATAGAGCAATTAAAAAAGAAAAAAAAAAGAAAGAAATTGTAGTTAAAAAATTAGCCCTTTCCATTCGACAAATGAACCTCTATCAGCCGCCATTGAGGAGAGGCCAATTATAATTGAAAATGTAATATAAATGTTGAAAATCTAAAAACGCTGTTCGACTCTAAAGAACTGGAATATAAAATTCCACGCATGACTATCTGAAAACTTCATGCATTGAAGATGCGCAATGAGATCTTAAATGTGTGGCTTCTTGATATATATTTATTTATATAATTATTTATTAATGTCTTAGGCATCCTAAGCATAAAATTTGCATGGAAATAAGCAATACACATATTTTAGAAACACATGATTACTTTTTTTTTTTCATTTTGTTTTTATGTGTTTCAGGGCTGTAGGAAAAATGTTTTTTAATCTAACGTCGTATGAAGTAAATGCTTATATTCTGTCTTAAATGTATCTGTGAGCTCAGTTTAAACCCTAACCTCAAAATCACCGCCAACCCCCTCCCGCACACACGCGTGCACCCAAAGGTTTGGTTTGATTTGGTTTTTGCCGGCCAATTATCTACGCTTGGGATATAGGACCTAATGGGTGGGATGCCCTCCGTGGGGGTCTTTCTAAGGGAACCTAACCCATATTTACGCGTAGAAATCCAAGGTTCGAAGAAAACCACGGAAAACTCCGAACAGTTAGTCCTACGGCCGCGATTGGGTTCGAGCCCAACACCTGCCGTCTACCAGTTTTGAGGTCAGAATCTCGCGGCCACTGGTGGGGCCGCAACCAAAGGAAAAATGTATTAATATTTATAGCCGATAAATTGCCACTAAAAATCTCTTGAAAATATTTTTTTAATAAAGTGTAAAACATTAAAATAGTAAATAAATAAATATGTTTTATCTAAGCACAAGGCATATTTTAAAAAATTGTCAGAAATTGCTTGCTTAAGCAAAGTTATATTCTGCTATTGCAAAAATTATTAGAATTTTTTTTTCTTTCTTTTGTGAGTCTGATACTAGTTGTTCAATCTTGTGTAATTTTGACAGGTAATTTTAAGCATTTTATTTTCCGTGAATTTGTTCGTTTCTCAGTTTGGTATGCTTAAGACTGTTCTTAAATACAAACCGACTATTTTCCGACACATTTTTAAATTTATTTTCGTTCAGAAACGTATCAAATTAATGTGTTCTTTTATTTAGAAACAATTTAATAGAAATGTTTCCCCCCCTTTTTTGGTAAAAAAAGAAGTTTTTCGGCAAATGCTGTCAACACGCATGACGCGTGTTGACGCATTCGCCTAATTTCCGGACGCGACACCGCAGAAAAGGAAAACATTGTCTTCTAAAGCAAGGATCATTTATAAAAATATAGTTAGTTAGTTTATGAGTAAATAAAAAACTTTTAGAATGTAAATCATTTTAGTAATAATACCTGAAATATCCTGTTTTTATGTTTAAAAAGGATTTAATAAGTTTTGCGTTGTTCAGTGGGAAGGGGGAGGGAAATATTTTTTGGAGAGCCACTTGTTCTCAAACTCAAACTGATTACTTTTTACCGTATTCACAAGGTTATTTCTATTAGCAAATACATACGACTTTACGTTTTTCTTTTTTCGATTGTAAGAAATCGAATAACGTTTCTCGTTTTCCGATATAATTTTTGGAAAATGGAAATAAAAACTGCACAGTCGAGTTATTGATTGAATATGACAGATGATAATAAAAGAGTAATATAGGTGTTAAAGTTTTTTACGGAAAACTGGAGGAATGGTGCATTTTTTGGCATTTAAATAGTAACATCTGCAGATTTCATGCTTTTCCGTATAAAAATGAGGTCGTGAATATGCCAAAAGTATTTGCATTGTTAACGAGGTTAAAAGAAAGAAAGAAAAAAAAAAAAAGTGGAGACTATTTTTAATGCAATCTTTAATGGCATAGGTTGATAGTTTTCATATTTTGAACAATCTATACAAAATCCACTCTAAATGTGAATATTCATAAAAATATGCACTTTAGTTAAAAAATGCTAAATTTGTAGTTTTTTTTTTTTTTTTTTTTTTTTTTTTTTTTTTTTTTTTTTAAATTTCGTTAAAAAAATTCCGAAGTTCGAGGAATATTTAAAAATATCTATATTAATTATTTATGCAATTATGAATTCCTTTTCTGTAAGATTACTCAATGATTCTATTTCTTTTATTTTTTTTTAAATAGAAATTATAGGGATGAAGACAATCGATATTAAATTTTTGAATACTTATAAAAATATATGCAATGCATAGAATTATAAAAAATAATTATTTTTTATGCAACGCCTAATGGGGTTAATGTTTATATTTGGTATTTTTAGGTCCAAATAAATAGATCAATCATAACATAAATGTTGAATTCACACACACTCAAAAGTTAACAGTTTGTAGGAGGTGTTAAATTCAAAACATCTGGAAAATTAACAATGTAGCATACCCCGCCTCACCCGTCCCTTCCGCATTCGAAAAAATGTTATTGATTAAAAATTTGCTTAAGCACATGTATAGTTTTCATTCCTTTAAAATGTACTGTGACATAATACTAAAATGTATAATCAGTATTTCAGTGATTAAATTCGATAAGTTGAGGGACTTCCTTTTACAAATAGTCTAATGAGAAAATCTGTAAGTAAATATGTATTGTTGTATGCTAAATAACCAATTTAAATTAAATATTAAATGTATTTGAATAAAAGAATTTCACTTGATATTACTTTTGTCATAATAAAGACAAAAACAGAAATAAATCGTTTATTTATAATATCGTCCTAATAAAAGAAGAAGAATTATTTTGTTTATCTCTTTCGTCTCTTTTGAACGATCATTAAAATAATAATATTACTGTTATCAAAAGTAACCAAAGGGCGAGGAAGCGCCAAGCATAAAAATCAGGGTTGCACGCGTTTTCTTCCATCCTCCACTTTTCTTCCACTGAGCATGCGTACTTGATCTCATGACGCTACTCGTTACGTTTGAGTTGTCTTTAAAATACACTGGACGATTTTTTCCCATCGTTGGTAGATAGATAGATAAACAAGATGATTGTAATAGGTCGATTAAAAAAATCGATATAAAAACTAAATGAGAACTTTCAAAACACAATTTTAAAAATTTTGAAATTATGTATTATATTTTATTAATCTCTACGGTTCCATTACAAGTTATCAAAAATATATCATTCCGTTTTTGCTTCGCTTAGCAACTCGCGTACGTTTTAGAACATTGTAATTACACTACGATGACCCTCCCCCCAAGCTAATATTTTGCACAGTGGTTGACGTGTCAAGTGTGGTCGTAGAGGCGCATCTAGAGCGCGCCATCTGCCGAAAACCCGGACCTACCCACTGAAAAATACACCATAGGGGCCTACAATTCACTTCCCTTTTACTCCAGTGCCGTAACCATTGAATTTTTCCTCCCACTTGTAATAATGTCGGGGCCTTAGACAATCACACTACAGTGGTACCTCAAGAGTTGTAGTATTATGCGTATAATTGAGGAGGAAGTTGTATGCATGCATGTGGTATTCATTTGCTGTATGGCTGATAACATTAAGCTAATGATAGCAGGTTACATGGTAATAGAGATTTTTAAAAAAAAATAACTGTCGCAGAAAAAAATAGTCAACAAATTTTAACCTTTTTTTTTCTGTGCCTGGCTAGCAATTGAGTGCATTTAACTAATTATAGGTGTTGAATTCAGGAGAATAATCAGATTCTCTCAATCACGTCACATTTATTAGATACAAGGCATGCAGTTATATAAACACAAAAGCAAAATATTTAACTAAAATTTCTATTTAAAATACATAATAATTACAGTAATAATAATAATCAGTAAAAATATTTTCTTAATAACTTAACAGAAAACATATCTAATTCTTAAACGAAACTATTGCATAAAAGTAGGGATGCACAACCTGTGGCCCGCGGGCCAAACTGATACGAGTAATTTTACGCAGTATAATTTTCCTTATAATAATTACAGAAACTTTGCTATGAAAGTAAACAAACGTCACTTTTGAAATATTCTGGTGTCAAACGATTTTCTGGCAAAAAGGTTGTGCAACGCTACATAAAAGCATAACTATAAACTCTTCCGACTTTACGAACCAGAAAAATTTAAGTGAAAATTTTGCTTTATTTAACCCATTTTCGGCCAAAGGTTCGTATACGAAACATTTCGATAAATATTTTTTTTTAACACTCTGACACATTTTTTTCAAGAATTTTATTTTTCTTCTATTTTTTAAGGCTTTTGAAGACATCCATAAAATATTAGTAATTCAATTGGAGTAAACACTTTCTCTTAAAAAATTTTCAAAATACGCTAGAGTTTTAATTTGAAACGCCTTTGACAAATTCGACTTTTTAAAAATATATTATTATTCCAATTGAAATGATTTATATGTTTTTAAAATAGATTAAAGTTGCAAATTCTGTATATGAAATAAGAATAAAACAAAAGTCATAAAAATATTATTCATATTCATATTATTCATTATAAGAAATAATATTTTATATTATTATATAAAATATTATTTCTTATATAAAATATTATTTTTCATGCACGAATCTTTTTTTGTGTCTTAATGTATGTAATTTAAGCATATTTCAATAAAAATAATGCTACATTTTATAAAATTTCTGTGCTTGGCCTAAAATGGGTTAATCAACTCATTATAATGATAAAATTTAGGGTAAATTTTTTGTGGTACAAAAAAGAAAGCGGAAGATATTGACAACTATGCAAAAGCCCAAAATGTTATTATCAAAAAATTTATTTTTCAAAATTGGATGTCTTTCTTGATGAGAGCACTGAATGTTTTGATAGTTATTTTTATAGCAGGATGCATACAAATAAATGTTTTAATCAGCATAGTCATTCATTTAATAATTATTTGAACACAAAATGTAAATTGCAATTTACATTTTACCCACGTATGTTACCATGTATTTAAAAATTAAATTCTAAAATTTGCGAAAACCCTTACATGATAGAAAATTTCTAATAACAAATTGGGATTCTACTTTCAAAAATAAATAAAAAGTATTTATTGCAAATATGATAACTGACAGAAATTTAAAATTAATAGCCAAAACTTTCTCATTTCCACTTTTCACAAAACCAATTTTTAAAATATGTTAATATAGCAAAACCTATGTAAAAGCAAAATCACTAGAGATCAGAAAGAAATATGTGATTTGTATTTAGATAAGTTTCTATCTAAACAAGTATAACCACATGATATTCCTTAGTGCCATGAATGTTCTTCGTTGAAAACAAGTTCAGATTTAACCCTTTGAGTACAAGCTAGGACTGGCGACTGTTTTTATACTTATTGGTATTACAATTCTTTTTTTTTTCTTTTGTAGATTTCTCTTGAAACTATTTTAGTAAAAGCATATGACAAGGATTCTTTTATAACCTCCTCAGTTCTGATGTCGCCTTGAGGCGACACTAAAAAACACCCTTTAAATGAATTTAAATGCTTCTAAAATTGTTAAACTTATATCTAGACTTTTTAAATAAATGTGTGCATATTAGAAACATCGATATATAAACATGCATCTTTGGAGATGTCTTATAATAATCTTAAACTGTAATGCTAGGTAAAATATGTCTCAGGACTGAGGAGGTTAAAAAGTGATACGAATGGAATAAAATATAGTCTTCGGGGACGTATTTCTCTCAATTCGTAGTTAAAGAGATAATAAGCTTCATTAAAATATGGAAAAGAGACACATTTATGAAAATTCTTGTCACTAATGCGTCCATTATGTACTGTTTTAGACTTAATATACGAAGAAATAACTTTCGAAATGCGTAAATCTGAATCTGCTCCAAAATCCGTATACAATAGAATCCTGATAATCCGGATCGTTATTTTTTTTTCCCCAAGTTTGAGAAGCGATTGGCAAAAAAGTTTTTTTTATTATTATTCAGAATACGATGATGCAACAAGTTAATATAATGGAATATAATGGAAATTAGCCAATCGATTCTCAAACTTGAAAAAAAAAAAAAAAAATGGAAAAACCGATCCGGATTATCGGGGTTCTACTGCATTCTTACAAAGCTGCAATGAATTCGTCCACAGTAACATCAATCATTTCTATTTCTATTTCTGAAATAAAATCGTTTGACATTTAAATGTCGTCTTTGTCGAAAACTTACAGTACTGTTGACGCTATATAAATTGTTTGATACTATATCGCGCAGCTAGATTCAAAAGCTACCAAACATAAGGTTTTCTCACTTGAATTGCATTAAAACAATAAATACTTTTTTGGGAGGGGAGAGAGGGAACACTACATTTTCAGAAAAATATAATGAAATGAAAAAAAAAATCAAAATTTAAAGATTTATTTCAACATTATTGTAATGTAGCAGCACTTTAAGAATAAGAAAAATTAACGTACAAACAAAATCATGTTAAAGAAAAAAGCATTTAAAGCATGTTTTCTTTTTAATAAGAACTTCTCAATAAATAGTTGTTTGAATCTGACGAAAACAATTAACATTTTTATATGTATGCAGAATATAAATCAATTCAAATTTTTAGAAATAAAATAATTTATTAGAAAATGAAATTATAATATTTAATCTTTAACTATAATAAATGCTGCTTAATGTGCTTCTTAAGTTTTTCGTTCAGTAGTATTGCTTTTTCAACAGACCAGTTTCTGAAAGGTGTGCTGTTTTGTTTAAAAGCCCATTCAAAGCATCACAAGAGAGAATATAACATTCTAAGTGTAGATAACATCTAGATGATGTCTCAATGGTGATTGAAAATTTGTTTTACAATCTGTAGTTGTAAAGTTCACAGAGATGCTTACTAAAATAATTGCAAAGTAATACAATGTAATGATGGTGATGATTAGGAGGACTAAGAAAGCAAATAATTTAAAAATTCTATAAATTCAGAAATGAGGAATGTATTGAAAGAGGTACATAACATCGCTCGGACAATTTTCAAAAGCAACATTAATATAAACGATTTACATAATCTAAAGGACTATTACGTCGTAAAATTCATACATAAATGTTTGAAAAAATTACTAAAAGCCGTATTATACACACAACAGGTAAATTTCAGGTAATTTTCAAAAACAACATGAATATAAACATGTTAAATAATCTAAAGGACTATTACGTCTTAAAATTAATGCACATATATAAAAAAAAAATACTAAAAGACGTGTTATACACACAACAGGCAAAAACTTTTAAAACGTTAATAAAATTTTAAAAGTCCTCTGACTCATGAGGGTCATGCAAGAAAGACAAAAAAAAAACTTTTTTTTTTCCTCACAATGTTTGCCACAGAGAGGCCGAAACTTGTCGGTTTTAGATTTTTTAAATTTTATTAATGTTAAGTTTTTACCTATTGTGAGTATAATACGTTTTTAGTAAAAAAAATTATGTATGTGTATGAACACTTTATTTTTTACCTTTTATGAGAGAATTATGCTAGCAAAAGCCATGCTTTGTTTGGATTCGCGAAGCATTATTTTATAAAACAGATATTTGAAAATAACAATATTTTTTAATATAATTTTTGCACCTTTATTAAACAAAAACGTTATTTTATGTTTTGGCGCATTTTAATTTATTATTTATGATGTAAGACTGGCATAATAAAATATTTTCGAAGAACACTTTTACAAAATATTTTGAAATTTTCAACTAAAAGCTCTTTTAAAGATGTTTTTTACAATTTCAGTAGCCACTGGTGTTTTTTAAAGTTGTTTGAAATATGCATGTTTCCAATCTTTGTAATTTACATCAAATAATCTTTGATAGCTATTTTAGAATAATATATTTGAAGAGAGCTTGAAGAAAGTTACTTCTTCAAAATCCTATTTTCTGGAAAAACATTTGAAATCTGCTCTCGATGATACTATGAATTTTTAACTGTAAAACATTTTATTCTAATTTCTTCGTTTTTATACATGTTAGCGTATGAGAATTTTTGATATTGTGGAATTTTTCGTAAGGAAAATTTCTATTGAATGCTTAATTTTGAAGGATTTTCACTCTCGACAACGTTACGTACGTTTTTAAGCCAACTGGTGTCTATATATCGTTAATATCTACAACTGCTTCATCTAATGTTAAACCTTGGTATTTATAAACTGTAACAGCAAAAGCTAACTGCAGAAGAAATTCTTTCCTTGAGCAATTTATGCTTCCATTTTTCCAGAATTTAATTACTGGTGGAATCGGTACGCACCAATTCTTATATGTTAAATGACTGCAGTATTCAAATTTATCCATGATTATTCGCGATATCTGGTCTGGTGGATTGTGATTTTCTTTAATACGTGCAACAAAGTCTAAACTCCCGTTCTATAAACCGTTTTCGGTCCACATATAAGAACGTACATTACTTTAGATTTAAATGATAAAGTAAGAAGTGGTTAAATTCCATTTGTCGTTTCTGAATCGGCCGACTTTTCTTTAGTACATTTACAAAGAGCTTGAATCGAGGCAACAACTTCACGCAGTTCTTTTAATTTTTCATTTATATAACAAATTTAACAATTAATTTTATTTGTTTACAATTCTTTTGTTGCCACTTTACAAAAAAAAAAAAAAAAAAAAAAAAAAAATCCATAATTCTTTTAAAATGTTTAAGTGTCATCTGTGCAAACAATTTTGCGGAATAATGAAAACGTGTTTTATTTATTAAATTAATCATGATTCTATCTATAATTACTTACTCCATGATTTATATTTTTTTTCTGAAAATATACGCGTTTCATTTTTTATTTATTTGCTAAAATGCGTCCGTATTGGAAATGCATGTAAAAAAATTAATTAAAATAATAATTTTTTAACCATTTACTGTAAAAAAAAAAAAAAAAAAAAAAAAAAAAAAATGTGCAAATCTACAGATCATAATTTATTTTTGTGTTTAATTTGAAGTTAAAATATTGAATAGTTTTTTTGTAAAGTGTACGACAAAATGCAATTTGAGTGGGCTAGTAGAGGGTTCGCTTCGCTCATCCTAATAAATCAAAAAATCTAAACAATTCTTTCAACAAATGTTTACTTCCTATTGTCAAGCGTCATTATTTAGTTGAGTTCTAAAGTGTTCCTTAATGTATGTGTAACGAGTGATTTTTCTTATTATTTTTTATAGTAAAAGATTTTCTGAGTCGTTATCATCTTTATTTAATGTTTTGCTTAGAAAAAGTCTGCATGATAAATCGTTAATTATTCTAGAAACACTACTCAAATGAGTAAACAAAAAAATCCACTCCTTTTATGTATGTACTTCATTTTGTAATTTGTAAAAAATCACACGTCTTTTGCGATCCCAGTACTCAGTAGTCACTAATGAATAAAGAAGATGCATTCATTAAATTACAGATCAATCAATATTAATTACATTTGACACCAAAAAACAGGAAATTGAATTACCAGTCCTCAAGGCAAATAAACTATCCAAATCGATTTTTGATTTTCATATTTACGTTCAGATAAATTCTAAAGTCTAATTAAGGTTGCTGAAAAGAGCAATTTATTCTGACATGGAAATCAACTTACACTTAGAGCATTCGAAATGAAAAAGAATCTGAAAAAACCTGCATAACCTAAATATACCTTAAAAACAAAAGAAGTTTTTGAAAGGAAACCACTTCTCATTAGATGTCGGTAATTAAGAAACGGTGTTAATTAGCTGATAATATGATACGGACTCATTGTTCATTAAGCTACTATTAGCTAATTTCTTTTGAGCTTTAAAGATCATTAGCAGTGCCATTAGATGAGATGACAATGAAAGTGAATCCGAACAAAGAAAAACAATTGAGTGAATCATTAATCGAACTGCATAACCAAATTTAAACCTTTAAATAGAATAATTAAGGCTCGAAAATCAACATTTCATTGAGCAATTATCCGCTTAATCATCTTAATATATGATTAAACATATTACATGTATGCTTATAATACTATAAAGCCATAAGTTTTAAAGCATTCAGTTTATACAATTATTCTAAGTGAAATCATTCAATAGTGGATCATTTGTGATCAAATACTTTAGATACAGTATTGCAATAAAGGTGCTTTAAAAGCATAATGTTGTGCCATATTGTTTAAAGTGTTTTTGTAGGATTCTTTCAAATAAGAACTAAGCTTTGTAAAAATTTTAATGAAGAATTCAAATTGCGATTCAAGATTTTTTTATGTAAAAAAAGTCTTTAAAAATTTAGTATTCAAAACTCTGCATGGACTTTAAAAAATAATTAATTAAATAAGTCTGTAGATTGCCAGTAGAATTTCCACATGTTCACATTTTTTTTTTTTTTTTTTTTTTTTTTTTCGACGAAAGATATTTTTTCGAATGTGCCAAAAACTATGATTTTTAGGATATGTTTAGCAGATAATGCTGATTATTTTACTTTCTCTAAAGCTGTATTTTTACAATTACACTAGAAAAGAAAAAAGTCCGTAAAAATGCAAAAGTTGTGCTGGAAAAATACAGAAACTCTCTTTAGAGTCTAAAAAAATAATAATAATCAAGCCTTAGAGAAATCGAAAAAAATTAACTATAATTTTATCAGTAAAATCTCTTAAGGATATTCTTGAATCGATATTGGCTAATTTCTCACAAATTAACGAAATTATTTCAGTAATTTCAAAAAATAAATTTCAGTAAAAATACGAAAATTTTACTATTAATTAACATTTTTTAATTAATTAATTAATTAATTTGCTGTGTGTATATGATATAAATATACTTCTATAATGTCTTAATTCTTTTCTTCTGTTATGTAGCAGAAAAGTTCTTAGCCACAAAGGTTAAATCTTATCAATCTTAAAGATATAACATATATACTATTTTGCCAATGGTGACCAGTCATGGGTACCAGTCATTTTCCTTTATGTTTACGTTTTGTTAAATATTTTTTTAATACATGAGGAATTATCCCTAAAATCCAGTTATGAAAATAGAATGGTATAGGTCATATATTTTCGTGAAGATTTTTTGCCAAAACACCATAGGAAATCGTCTAGAAATTGAAAAAGATCAATTACATTTTAGATAATCCTGTAAAAAAAATACAGCAAAAGCTTTTAAATTGTGTAACATGATAGTAGTACATTCAATATTGCGTAATGTTACTAATGTTTAACATATACTATTTTGCCAATGGTGACCAGTCATTTTCCTTTTTTTTTTTTTTTTTTTACGTTCTGTTAAATATTTTTTTAAATACCTGAGGAATTATCCCTAAAATCCAGTAATGAAAATAGAGTGGTATAGATCATATATTTTCGTGAAGATTTTTTGCCAAAACACCATAGGAAATCGTCAACAAATTGAAAAAGATCAATTAAAATTTGGATAATCCTGTAAAAAAATACAGAGAAAGCTTTTAAAATGTGTAACATGATAGTAGTACATTCAATATTGTGTAATGGCAATAATGTTTAACATACAGGGTGGTCATAAAAAAAACTTTGCCGGTATATGGAGCTCTAACGGCCAGTCCGTTCAACCGATCGAGGTGAAATTTTAGATATAGCTATTCAGAAGTATGAGTTAGAGATTTTCTGGACGGCAACAAAATGGTGCTCACGGTTACGGTTATAATTACAAGAACTCGAAATTTTCCAATGGCAACACCCATTTTTTTAATTGCAAAATGCTCAGCGCATGCAAAAACCTTAAAGAGCGTGTATAACAAGAAACGGACACGTTAAGCACGCACAAAAAACTGTTCAGTGTTTGTGAATATGACACAGAGTCAGTACACTAATCTCTGATTACAACACAGATCGGAGAAAACTTTTATTTTACACATTTTCCACATGGGTGCCATCACAGGCAATTACACATTGCATGGTGGCGACGACGGACAATACAGCGAACGTTACATCGCATGAGGGATGTTTGCAATCTCACGTTTGATTAAATCCTTCAAATCCGGCAAAGTTTGCGGATTGTACATGTACACTCTAGATTTTAGATATCCCCAGAATCTGAAATCCATAGGAGTGAGGTCGGGAATTCGTGGAGGCCATTGACGTTACCAGTTAAGGTGAAATTTGCCTCGTCCGTTCATAACATGCGAAGAGGTTGATCGTTATCTCCATCATATTGGATAAGAAATTCATTAACAAAGTCTATATGATGTTGATGGTCTGTCACTTCTAACATCTGGGTGCGCTGATACCGATATAGAAACATGCGGATTACAGAGCGCAGTAACTTTAAGACCATTGATTTTGGTATATCAAATACACGAGATGCACCTTTTGTAGTTTGCATGCGTCCTCTGGTCACCATGTGATGCACTTCCATAACAGTATATTCAGGAACAGTTGGTCGTCCGGATCGCAGACTATCACAGGTGCAGCCAATTTCTTCGAATTTCATTACTAAATCACGAAGAGCTTGTGAAATGCATAGGCCACGTATTTGGCGATGGTTTCGACGGTAAACGCGCCAGGTTTTCGCAGCATTCATCTGATTTTGATAATAGTTTTACCAACTCACCACGAACGAAGTCATTTTGTTGGCATGTGCGAGCTCCGACTGAAGAATTAATTTTCCCACCCTTCTTTTTATCCTTTTTCTACGCTGTCTATCTGGCAAACGATGTTCCGTGACTGGTATTTTGTCTCTGTCATATTCAAATTTTCTTCGTGCGCCTTGGTCGTGTTTTTGGGGCTGTTCGTAGAGCTGATTTTGTGCGAGCATAACGTGTCCGTTTATTCCAATAACCATACCGTTCCAACGCTCTTTAGGGTTTTCGCATGCGCTGAGCATTTTGCGATGAAAAAAAAGTTTGTTGCCATTGGAAAATTTCGAGTTTCTGTAACTATAACCGTAACTGTGAGCGCCATTTTGTTGCCGTTCACAGAATCTCGAGCTCATACCTCTGAATAGCTATATCTGAAATTTCACCTCGATCGGTTGAACGGACTGGCCGCTATAGCTCCATATGTCGGCAACGTTTTTTTCCACCCTGTATATTATATTTGTATACAGTCCCTCATCTTTTTGCTTTGTTTCGGAAACAATTAAATTCGTGTTTATTCTATCGACGATAATTTTCAGTATTTTCAAGCTATATTATTGCGACTTTTACAAAAGTTTATCTATATATTCAGATAATACATTATGCACATTATATTTTGATTGCATTCGCGCATGCACAGTAAAACATTATTTAGTAAACCTACTCATTTTTCATCCATTTTTTTAAGTTTTATTTTTAATTCTGATTGCAGGATATTGTGTACAATGCTGTTTTTCATAGTTTCTGAAAATAACATTTTTTATGCTAAAAACTCGGCAAATTATAAGCAACATTCTTTGAAAAAAAATCTTCAATTTTTATATAGCTAACCTTTTTTTTTTTTTTTTTTTTTTTTTTTTTTTTTTTTTTTTACCCACCTTAACTTCGTCTTTCTTGCATTTACATATATTAAAAATATGCGTTTCTCATAAATGATTTAACTCTTTGTTGTTTTCGGAGCATTCTTTATGATCATTGCAATTCGCAATTCTACCAATATGTACCAATGTTTTCTCATATGCTCCCTTGATTATGGCTAATTTTCAACTGAAAGAAAAAAAAATAAAAAAGTTTAAAAAACTAACAATTGTTTAATATAACGAATTATAAAACAAGGCGTAAGAATTTGAGAACTATTTTTCAAAATACAATTTTAAAGATATATAAAATGATAAAACAAATTCATACCGGCATTTTTATATAAAAAAAGCTATAATTCTAAACAAAGTTTGTTTACGTAATTACGTTCTTTAAATACCACAAAAAAGATATGGAAAAAAATATACTTATGTCAAACATTGCTTATAAAAAATCCATATGCTATAAAACACATTTTAAGAAAACAGTTGGTGACCATGTTATTAGAAAAGACAAACACCCTCTGGTAAACATAAAAAGTTTTATGTCATTTTCTAATTAAGAAATCCCTTTTTTTATTTAAACAGTTTTGTGACGACACTTATTAAAAGGAATTTTCTTCCAAAAATTAATATAATTAAAAGATGAAACAAATTACTTTACCTCTGTTAGCTTTCAGCGGATAAGAATCCAGATTTAGCCTTCAGGATTTTCATAGAAATTTTATGTTCTCGATTTGCAAAGATGCCTTGAAGAGAATTTTCGTTTTTAAAACAGTCCCTCAACACACGTTAGCCAAAGTAACATGATTTTAAAGCTTTTCCCCTTGTTGGAAATAAATACTAATTACTTGAGGCATTTCTTAATTATAACAGAAACTATAAAAGTATCGTGGAATTAAACAATGATACCAAATAAACTTCAAGGAAAAATGGTGCAATAATTATGCATTTTTGAATGTGCAACAGTCTGAACTGTAAATAATTCGTTTTTCTTTATAAAACAAGGTAGCGTTTTTGAAGAGCTTACATCTTTAATCTGAACTAATTATAGAAATCTATTGAAGGATATCATTGGGAGGAAAAATTGTTATTTTAAAGTAGAAAATATTTTAAACCTCACAAATAAACCAGAAAATAATCATATTGTCTATATATGTACGTCTAAATAATCATAGTCAATCATATTTATTTGCTTTAAGTGTTTTTTATTCAGAAAATTTCAATTAAAAATTGGGAATAAAAAATGCAGGATTTTTTTAAACATGTTCCTGAAAAACTGTTTGCAACGCAGTTATTTTTTGTAGTATATTAAAAATATAAAAGAGCTACTTAACAATAATATATAGTGATAAAATAAATAAAAATGAATAAATAATGGTAACAAGTATTTAAAAAAGATGAATGAAACAAACACTTTTTATAATATTAAGAGGCCGATATATATCATAAGTATTTTAACTTATTATTAATTATAATTATTATTATATCAGTTGTGAAAGTGTAATTAAAGGCAGATGTCCAACTTGAATAATGTTGTATCCAACTCGAACCCGAGAATTCTGCCTAAAGTCAACTCGAAACCTAGATTCAAATCTGAGAAGAAGAAAAAAATCGTCAACAATTAAATTTTTTGTTGCTAATTTTATATAAATATGACTTTTAGCAGTTTTAATGGCATTTTAAAAATATACTATATTCAGTAGACTCTCAAATAACTGAGATGGTCGGAAAATGACACGCTTCGGGTAAACAAATATCCCAAAAGGTCGGATTTGTGAAAATTTTCATGAAAAATTATGGAAAAATAATAGAAAATGTCAAATTATTACACAATATATGAGGACCCCAGAAGCCAAGGGGTACAAGTGACAAAATTTCGATTTGGAGTAAATTGAGTTTAAAGATAATTGATGTTAAATTGGAACATCAATAACAATTGAGCGAATTGAAATAGGAAATTTCTGCTTGTTGCATTCTGGTCTTTGAACTCTTATTTCAATAACTGTTAAAAAATAAAGTGCAATTTTCTGTAAATGTATAATTAATCAATATTGTTTGTTTTTCGAAAAAAGTGGTTTGCCTCCATAACTCAGCAAATAATAAGAAAATCACTTATATTTCTTTACCTGAAATGAATAAAGCATATTTTTAGGTCGTCTGTGTATTTAGTTTATTTTTTTCAATTTTGTCACTTATACCCCTTGGCTTCTGGGGTCTTCATATGTACCCGATACACTTCAACCATAACCTTGACTCGAAACCAACATATTCAAATCCAAACCGGATACGGATGTGGAGTGAAGGAAAATTATTCCATATTTTTATGCAATTATGGAAAAATAATCTACAGTTAAATACTATAAGCCCAATTAAGTGGCCTGGTCATTCAGCTTCGGAATTCTAGTCCGTAATGTAAAGTCTACGGGCGTTTGATGCATTGGTATATTTAAAAAATCTTCTTGGGAAATTAATAGTTTTAATTTCTATTTTCTGTGTACTCCTCTTAAAGGATGTTTTTTCTTTTTCTTTCTTAGTCCTCAAAATAATTCAAAAATCTATCCGTAATTTAATATTTTATGAGTTGAAAACTGACGAATTGTGAGTAAAAATTTCAACACTTCATGTAAAATTAAATATGTACTTGAGAAAAATTTAGCAATATATAAAATTTATGCGCATAAAATTTTTGTGATTTGAAATTTAAAAAAAAACAAAAAAAAAACATTATTGATAGCGGAAAAGAGCCTAATTTAGTGAATTAACACCAACAGAGAAGAGTCTTTCTCACGGATGTAGTGCAGAATATTACGCAGGTATACGTCGTATACCTTCTGGATTTTTAAAATGAGCACCGTATACCCTCTGTTTCTCAAGCAAGCTATAATATATACACTCTCGGGTATACCTCTGTTTTTTCTATGACTACACCACTGGTCCTTCTTAAAAAAAAAAAAAAAAAAAAAAAAAAAAAAAAAAAAAAAAAAAAAAAGCTGTCATTTCATGCCGATAAGTACAAGAGATGCAGATAACATTGATATCCGGTCCCCGTGACGCCGAGCGCAATTTATATATGGGGAGGCAAAGAAGGATTGGCATAGGCGCAATTGGCCGGTCTTTTTTTTCTTTTTTCCTAAAGTGCTTTTCAAAGTTTATAAAGGGATATGACAAATGTCTCAACTCACTTGGAACTTATGTAGAGAAATCAAGTTACATCTTATCTTTAAATTTGCATACAACTTTATAATCAGTTAATCCTTGATATAATTTGATGTTGAGTACTTTTTGGTGCAAATCGCTCAAGAGGTGTGCTGCTATATTGCATTATTCCTGATTATTGTAATAGCTCTATCTCATGAACTGGTGCACAAATTTTCATCAAACTTTATAAAATCCTTGATATGGATTAGTGTTCTTTAGTTTTTTGTGTAAATAACCCAACAGATGGTGCTGCTATGCTGCATTTTGCACAATAGCTCTACCTCAAGAGCTAATGCACGGATTTTCACCAAACTTCAGATGCTGTTAGAAGTTGTCATAGGTTGTTGCTGACTAAGAAGTATGCTGACTTGAAGTATTAACATGCATGGGACAGAAGAAAGTTTTGGGA
Organism: Maratus speculifer; assembly: GCA_964019185.1. NCBI lineage: Eukaryota > Metazoa > Arthropoda > Arachnida > Araneae > Salticidae > Maratus > Maratus speculifer. The sequence continues at coordinate 120,321,765 of OZ025291.1, forward strand.
TTGCCACACCTGACTAGCATTAATTGTTTTCTAAAATACAACTATCACTATAATTATTGCAGTAAATATGCACTAATTATTTCAATGATACCTAAAAAAATGATTAACATGCATTCTAACACACTTTTGTAAATAAAGTAAAAATCAAGCAATTTTGATTGATTACTTGTTTATCCATTACATTTTGTCAACTGCTGGCACGTCATGGTCACATCAAATATTTTTTGAAAAAAAATTGGCACGAAAATTCAAAAAAGTCCGCCATCCTTGCTCTATGTGCTACAATGCAATAAAAATTCTAAGTCATACACTTTTTGTGATCAGAAATTAATAATTTCTAAGAATATTCTGATATTTAAATTCTTTATTTTCTATCATAATCACGTAATTGTTTGTTTTTTCATTATTCTTCAAATTGCATTATAAGAATTTTCCAAGCTTTCCATTCAGAACAATACATAGGTATGTGCACACATTGCATGCTTGAACAAATAACGACCTTTAGTTAGTAAAACAAATAGAAGTCCGAATTTGAGTTTAACTCAAAATTTCTTATAAACTATCGGGTGATTGCAAAAATTCGTACCCGATTTCCGATGCATCGATTTCCGAAATGTACCCAAGTTTGTTTAATGGCAAAATGAGGTTGAATTCTCTACATTTACTTTCTCAGCAATTCCTTCATGGATTATTTTTCACTAAACCGCAGATTAAGTCGTTATCGATGCCCAGATCTAATTTTGTTGTTTAGATTGAAATAGACATAACCACTTTTTAATTGTCCTAAAAGCGGGAGTACAATCTAAAAAATCGTCTTGGATATTTTTTGCAGTCCCATCAACACTCAGTCCTTTTTAAAACTCATATAACATAACATGACGAAAATATAATTTTTCATTTTCCATTTTGAATGTTAACCTTGCACACAAATTATTTTGAAAAACTTTAACACTATGTTTACTCAAAGACATATAGATAACTGTTAATTAATAATATGATTATAAAAGAAACATCAGCACAGTAAAAATTCCAAGCTTCTGCTACCAATAAAACAGGGCATGAATTTTTACAATCAGCCATTAAACTAACAAAAAAAGAAAAATCACCCGTCAACCATATATTATGAAGCATTTTCCAATACATTTGGAATAATGGAACCAAAACAGCACCGTTTAAAATATTAAAATATTACGTCTCATTTCACCGTATGGAAATGTATAACGCATGTCAAAACCGAATTTCAACTGCTACCATCTACAATCGGAAAATTATTCAAAATTTTTAGCAGATCTATATATGATGTAAAGATTTGTATCTATTAATAATATGCATTCCAAAATTTAGTTTATTTAAGAGATACATATATTTCAGCTGAAAATCCCCTTACAGCAATTTCCTCTAAAAAAGAGAATGGTATGCGAGTACTTTTGTGTAGTCCTGTGTATGAGGTATAGAATTTATAAATAAAGTATAATATGTAAAAAACTAATTAAATTTAAAAACGCATACCAAAATTTAAAACATACTCTTCAGCAATTGTTACGCAAAGAGTGTACTATAATCGGTTACTTTTATGCGTTCCTGTAAATTAATAAAAATGCTATGAATGTTCTGCTTTAATCTGATCATAGAGAAATTCAGTGATTTATATCAGTTTCAATATATTTGAAACAGCATAATGTCATTAAAATGCTCTCCAAATGATTTTTCCCTATATGCCATAATGTAATCGAATACTTTTGAGTGTCCCTGTAAATGAACCATTAATACTGCATGTTTCATATGCAATACAAAACATCCTTTAGTAAATTTAAATAAGCTTTATTGCATGAAAATCCGAGTATATTTATGGGTGTTAGAGCATGGACAGACGGACAGACAAACTGAATGCATAAATACTTTTCAACTTTCTTGGAAGGGCTAAAAATTTAAGAAAGTTATAAATTTTCTATATTTGTGCAACTATTAAATGCAATGTAAAACTTTTTAAAGACTTCATTTTGTAACTTTCTAACAGTGCATTAAACAGTCTATAATCTATAAACTAATAAGTCTATAAACTATACATCCGATTTTCATAAAACTTGAAATGGCTCGACAAAATTATGCAACAGTTATATATTTTAAATTTCAAGCGATTCGATCGGGTAATTTTTTCTTTATTATATGCAGACGGGCGGACAGACGGACTAGACGACGGCTATAGGTGCTACGTATTTACATAATTACAAACGCACTTAAAAATTAAAGCCTGTTTTAAAGTTTCTATATTTATGCAACTAATGTAATGTGAAACTTTTTAAAGACTTCATTTTGTAACTTCCTTGCACTTTGTAACTTCCTTGAATTAAACAATCATACTGTTTATAAAAATGTCCCCATTCTCGCGACTTAAACCATTTTCCCTATTTGCAAGATTAACCCAAAATCTATAAGATTCTTCTCCTAAGATAAGTATGCCGAATGCAAAAAGGGGAGAAACACTCGTAAAATTTTCGCAAAACTTTAAACACTCGGATTCCAGTCATTTAAATTCCGTAAGGATTGATTCATCCCTCTAAGCTAAAACAATAAAATGATCCTGTTTTAATTACCAACACCAAAACAGGTTCAAGAAGTTCGACAATAGATCGTAAAAATTTTTACCCTAAATGTTAATAGAATAAAATTTTGAACTTTAAAAGCTCGATAAATATATTGAATAAACATAACTCTAAGAGTTGCGCCGGCTTTAAGGGTAAACTTATTAGATGAGTTACTAAAAATTTTTAGTCTTTTAAAATCTGATAGCCCTTTAAGCCTTTTATTATGCACTAAAGACGAGGTTTTGAAATAAAAAGATGGTTTTATTTGAAAAATATGCATTGATAATATTGATATTTTGTACAAAGAGGCGCAGCAAACTTTCACTTCATAATTTTATTTCAGTGCAAATCGTAAAACAAACGAAATATATCGTTTTAAATAAGTAATTATTTGATACTCGTAAAATTTTTACTGCCTTATTGAAAAAAGTTTAAAAACCATAATTTGTTAGATGTTTCAAGCAAAATAGATAAAATTGGATTCTTGAATTTTTTCACTCTGCATTATAAAGAGTTGTTGTCAGGCCATAAACGGGGTTCTGTATGCACAAGAAAATCTTTGACTATTAACAATTCGATTTTTTTTATTATTATTATTGGCCTATCTATAGAAAATGTTTGTATAATAGTCAGAGGCTGTTTGATGATTGTTTTTAATAGTTCACTCGAAATAAATGGCCTAAAGAAAATCATTAAACATTTTATTCAAATGTGTCAAAGATGAATAAAATATATATTTTTTCAAAAACTTATGGGTTGGCAACCTATCGAATTTTAAATCATCTATGCGTTAACATTGAAGAAAGAACAATATATTAATATATACTCATAAAAAATAATGAACTTACCATACTTAAAATCAGAAGAGATGCTAAGCTTATCATATTTCAGATGATGACGTAAACGGAATGATCCACGTGCCGCCCTCGTTTCTTTTGAATGCAACATGATTCTATGAACAAAGAGAATCAGTAAAACTCTATTTTAAAATTTTATTAAATTTCAAACCGCAAATCAAAATAAAGATTCAGTTTGAGTTAAGTAACTACAGATTATCTATTAATTATGCTATATTTAAAGTAAGGGAGGGATTCCAGAAAGTACAACACGACGTAAAACAGAGAAAAAAAATGGAGATCACACAATGAGACATCACATCTAAAATCTCAAAGTTAAAACAAAAGGCAGGTTGCCGTATAACTTTTTGTAACAGACCACCAGAGTAACGCGATGTCTCTTTCTTTGTTCATCGGTATTTATGCATTCAAGCATCACGCTACTCATGGGATCTTTGAAAAAAAAAAGAAAAGAAAGAAAAAGAAACACTTGTAATACACCGTGATAGCCTGTCTTTTTCATTAATCTCATAAAATATGCAAACAGCACATATTTAAAAAATATGTATTTTTACTCAGGTAGTATTAAGTATATTTTCCCTTCAAAACGCAACAGGGAGGGTTGAAGTAAAGGCACGCATTTATATACTTTTCTATAGAGTTCAGTAGATAGCAGATAGCATACAAAAAAAAAGATTCCGATATTGATTAAGGGATGCTCATTTATTTGGTAATCATAAAATTTGTGTGACTTCTGAAAAAAAATAAACTCAAAACCAATGTTTGTCAGATAATTCAAGTAAAATAAGGAAAGCCTTTTCAATTACTTTTTTTACGTTTCAATAAAAGGTTTTTATTCCCCGCAAAATACTGATATTATACTTGGATGCTGCTGGATGACTTTTTTTAAAGAATACATTTGAAAAGGAAATGATCAAGGGAACATAACAGTGTTTAATTCACAGATTTCTCTCCGGGAGTGGGTGGTATTTTAAAGATGTGGTGTGGAAATTGAACTTTTCTTCACTAAAAAGCATAAAATTTTAAATATTCTGCAGGGATATTTCAATATTCCGGAGGGAATGTCCCCCAGTTCACCCCTTCAATTCAACTTCGGAATACCAAGCTCGTAGTTATCATTGCATTAGTTCACTTTGCTATCACTATTTTAAAACGATATTTTTATTGTAGATTTCTATAGAAAGTTTTAAAAAATCTGCCAATTTTTTTTTTTTTTTTTTTTTTTTTTTTTTAAAGTAGCGATAGGGGATATATAAAAATTTAAGAACACAATTGAGCTCTTAAAATACCAGCAAACATTTTCAGGCAAGGTATATGCAAGATATGTCAAATGTAATAAAATATATTTTTTAATTTAGTATTTTTCCTTCATTTATTGTGATAGCTGCATGAAATTCATAAGTTCGACCAAGATGGTCAATAGACGACAACTTAATTTTATTACATTGCAAAATGTAAAACATATAGACGATATTATTTTAAATAAATAATTATACGATAATTTAAAAAAAATCTTCTTTTTTAAAAATTTTCAAAATCACAATTTGCCATATGTTTCAAATAGGGGTACATATTGTTGTGTTCATAAGTTATTTTGCTGAGTTTTGATAATAAAAAAGTTGGGGGGGGGGTTTAAAAATGTCGATATAATATTTGATGCTTAATGGATCTTAATAACAACGAGTAGAAAAGAAATTATCAAAATTATACTGATAAACTTTTGACATCGTATCTTCCCAAATAATTATGATATTTTTCTTCATTAGTTTCTTATGTAATACGAACAATCAAGAAACAATTTTGAATATTTCATCTTCAACTGCAAAGTACATTAAACAAAGATTAGAAGCAAGATCAAAGTACATCAAGTCATCATAAAAATTTTTTGCATCTTTTTCTTTATGTAATATTTCATTGTATAATTAAAATCAGTGTTGGGTATGAACGCGCTCACTGAACGTAAGTTCACGAACTTAGTTCATTCTTAGTGACCTTTGAACTGAACTTAGTTCACATTTTAAAAAACGAGCTTGAACTGAACGAAAGTTCAAAAAATCTGTGAGTTTGAACGAAATTTACAACTCAAACTCAGTTTTCTTCGTAATTTATTTTTTAAAAAATTTGCATTTAAGAATACGTTTTTTTTCATTGAAATGCCGTTAAAGGCCTACATGGACTCGGAACGGATCGAATCTGATCATTAGTTTTTTTTTTTTGGGAGGGGGGGGTCATGCCCAGGTCTTGCTTTGTCTGATGGCTCGATCCAGGCCGGACCGGGGTTATTTATGGAGATTTTTTTATTCTTCACAAAAGTGTGCACAAACCGAAATTTTTTGGCATGGTCACAACCTTACTTGCATGAAAATCACTGACCCGACCCTGTCTCATTTGTTTAAAAATTTGTTTAAGGAACAATCTCTTTGAGTCTACAATTCTTGACAAAAATACTTATCTTTTTAAATTGCCATTATTCTACAGTTAAAATTTTCTTTAAAGAATAATACATGTTGCATTTCTATGGTGTGTGTGTGTGCTCGGTTAAGGGAGGGGGCGGATATACAGTACTTAAAAACCTGTTATAAGAATCCGAGTATGACAAAACCCTGTTTTAAACGGAAAAAATTCTAGATCGGTGCAAAATGGATATACATTTGCAAGACACGACAGAACTGGTAAAACAAGAAATAAAATTATAAGGTTTTTTTTTCTTATGTGATTCTGTCTTAGGAGAATTTTCGATATAGAATTTTTCACGTTTTTAAGTTTTCAAGCCATGTACATGGATTAACAGTATTAAATAATAATTTAGATATTTACTTTCAAATAGAGATTCATTGAAAATCTTTATAGTTTACAGTAGGCTATATAGAAAAAAATATAGTAGAAATAGAAACATTATTTTGTCTCTGTACTATTCATTCTATGATAGAAGTCTCTCACGTGCTGAAATTTCAAGGCCCGGCCCTGTATAAAAGCTAAGCCTTTTGCCCGAGCCCGCTCTTCATGTAGCGAGCGAATTTTGATTTTTACGTCGATTTTGTTAAACATGTGTCTCGTATTAGACTTTTTGACTAAAAATATTTATCTTTGCTTTTTTATTGTTATATTTATAGTTTTCATTTCATAGTTTTATATATTTTTTTTTAATGTATTGTTATTTATTGCATGTAAATGTTTCAGTTATCATTAATATTGTTAATCCATGTTCCATGTATTGGCGACTTAAAAACATGAAACATGTTCGGGCCGAAATTTTAACTTTTTCCCGGGTCGGGCAAGCTCGAGCCTATTTTTAGCTATTATATCGGGCCGGGTCGGGCCTCTAAATTTTCTCTACGGGCCAGACCGGGCTTAGGCCGAAATTTTTACTTTAATTACGGGCCGGGCAGAATTTTATTTTATGACTCGAGCCTGGAAATTTTGGCCCATGCAGACCTCTACCTTACATACCGAATAATCAAAAGATTAGTTCAAAAAATTTTGTAAATTTGGACGATAAAGTTTTAACTTACAATTAAAAAAGTGAACTTTTAAGTGAACTTCGTTCACTTTTACAGATGAATTTGATTTGAACGAGTTCGTTTGAAAAATTCTGAATTTTAACGTGAACTTCACTCACTTTTAAGAAATTGAACGTGAGTTTGAATTAGTTCCTTTATTTTGTAAACGTGCTCAACACTGATTAAAATACACCAATTGAAAATGCAAAATCTAAGCCATTGTCTAAAATTATTAGTTATTATTGTAAAAATTTTGTCATTATTAAGTATATTTAAAAGAATAAATAACTTACAAACTTCTGCATCTTTTCAAAAAAAAAAAATGTGTGTGCATGTTTGATAAAAAAAAAAAAAAAAAAAAAAAAAAAAAAAAAAAAAAAAAAAAAATCACTATAAATGGGATGTACACTGTAAAAAAATTCCAAGAGGTTACTAAAAAATTTTTTGTGAATTTGTATTCCACAGAATTTTTAAGTAACCATTACAAGCTTTTTTTTTTTTTTTTTTTTTTGCAAATGAAACAAACATTTTTTTTTTTTTTTTTTTTTTTTTTTTTTTTGTAAACTGAACAAAAGAATTTTTTGTATAACTAACTTAAAACATTTTAGTATGAGCCACCAAGCAAATTTTAGTAATAGCTCCAAAATTATTTTTAGTAACCATTGCGTGTGCCCGAAGACTAGTAGCTTCTTTCGAGCTGCATCCAGTGGGTAAAAAGACAGACTTCTGAAGCGGAAGATTTTAGGCAAAGCCGCGATAGATGGCAGCACCAAATATTGCTACCTGCTCTATTTTGACATATTTCTAAAGGGGAGGGAAAGTCCAGAGATAATTACCCATGTTAACTGCTACGACAGGATTTTCATAATTCCTTTATTTTAACGAGTACTTGATTGCATACATTCGGTGCATATTTGATGGCGTCGAGCATCGAGCCCGGGTACTATCAGCCTGCTGTTCGGTGCTATGAGTACTAGGCTATCACGGCCACACCAAGTGAGTTTTAGTAATAACTATTAAAAATGTAAAGCAATTAACTCTATTCGTTGCTAGCTTTTTTTCTAGTAATTCTTACAGATTCTTTGTAACCGAGTAAGATTACAAAAAAAAATTTAGTAATTACAAGGATCACTAAGATTTTTTTAGTAGATCGACCCTTTTTTTTACAGTGTAGTACGCACAAAAAATCTTTGATTTCTAACAATTTGAAACTTTTTTTTTTTTAATTGACCTATCCGTAGGAAATATTTTCTGCAAAAATTTTGTAACACGGATTTACATTTCACATTTAAGTATCTCAAGTACATTGAAGTGTCTCAAAATCAGCTGCAAACTTGATTTATAAGTCATAAAAAGTAAGAAAAATAAAATTTATAAGAATAAAGAATTTAAATTATTTAAATACATACTGGTTTTATGCTCTAGTTAGAAACAATTCCCGTTTATTTTTACAAACTAATCTTGTATTTTTTTGTCAAAAACAATGCTTTGACTTATTTTTCACTCTGTCTTTTCATCAAAGAAAGAGTAACTTTTCTCCTCAGTTTCTTCAATATTCAAAACTGAAATTTGCACAAAAAATATTGCAACTTTCAAAGTACAGTGTCTCCCAAAAGTGATGGGACACTTGTGCTTTATAAAGAGAAACTGCAATAAAATAAACAAACAAACATGTGCAAAAAATTTTGGGGTGTGTTTCATATTTAAAGTTAGTAAATATTATTACATAACATACATTTTGTCAAAATATTAAAATATTAATTTAGTAAAAATACAATTGTTCAGAACGGAGCAAAAAAATGGCTCACATAAGTGATGGGACACTTACTTTTCCATCAAATATTTATCTAAAAATTTTACTTTTTAAAAGATTTTAATATTTTGGTGGATTTCCTTTTACTTTTAAAACATGATTTAATCTTTTTGGGATGGATTCGACTAATTTTTTGTGATTTCTGGAGTGATTTTACCCCATTCTTCTTGAAGCACCGATTTTAGTTGTTGTTTTGAAGAAATGGTGCGTTTGCGAATTCTTGATTCCAATTCTTGCCAAATATTCTCTATGGGATTTAAGTCTGGAGATTGTGGTGGTGTTTTTATTATTTCAGGACAGTTATATAGCAGCCAGAGTCTAACGTTCAGAGCAGTGTGCTTGGGGTCATTGTCCTGGTAGAATTTAAAATCGTTAAAAAGGTTCAATTTTCGTGCTGAAGATTTCAAATTTTGCTTTAAAATATCAATATACTTGTACTGATCCATTATACTGTCAATAAAAACAAGATTACCAACTCCAGCGGACGACATACACCCCCATACCACAACTCCTCCTCCACCATGTTTTACTGTTCGGTACTAAGTTCTGTTCGCGAAATTCTTCCCTGGGCTTTCTCCACACCAAGATTCTACCGTCAGAACCAATTATATTAAATTTACTCTCATCAGCAAATATAACTTTATTCCAGTAATCAGAATTCTTATTTATGTTGGATTTTGCGAAAGCTAGTCTGAGTTTTCTATTCTTTTCACTTACGAAGATTTTTTTCCTGCCTACTCTACGTGATATCCAGCAGATCGAATTACCCTTCTAATAGTCTCAGGATTAACAATTATTCCATATAATGCTTGTAAATCAGCAGCAACTTTTGAAGCACTATTTCTTGGATTTTTTTTTAATATTTCGTACGATAATTCGCTTTATTTCATTGGATAGCTTTGATGGTCGACCAGGTCTTCTTTTATCCTGAATCATATGATTCTTTTTATATCGTTTAATGATATTGAAAACTGTTGAACGACTCAAGTTAACTGTTTCAGCAGTTTTTCTAATAAATTTTCCACGTTCAATATGCAAATTAATAACTAATTTTCGAATTTCAGGCAAAGTTTCTTTTCGTTTAGCATTCATGGCTACACAGAGCTAAAAAACACAAAAATTCCAAAACAAACTGGAAAGAAATACTGCAGACGATTTTATAAATTATTGCCAATTGCTTTTAAGTAAAAAAATATTTTTATTTCTTATTTCAGACTATTTTTGTTGCATATATAATGGTGTCCCATCACTTATGTGAGCTATTTTTTGCTCCGTTCTAAACATTTGTATTTTTATTAAATTAATATTTTAATATTTTGACAAAATGTATGTTATGTAATAATCTTTACTAAATTTAAGTATGAAACACACCCACAAAAAAATGTGTACATGTTTTTTTTAATTTATTTGATTAGTTTCCTTTTGTAAAGCACAAGTGTCCCATGAGAGACACTGTATATCCCAAACTATAACAAAATTGTGGTATTGCTTCTGAACTTTTAATAGTTAGGTTTAATTCCATTATGTAGCTGACCTCTTATGACAAAATAAACCATTAAGTAGAAATTTACGCGAATTAAAAATGTTTTCTTTCAAGAATAGAGAGCGAAGCTATAACCATTGATATGCTTTTTAGTATCGTGCATATTTTTCTAAACTTAATTATTTAAAGGTATTAAAAACTAAATATAAATGTACAAAAATTTGGATGCTTCTAATTTTAATATGCATATATTTTTAATTGAAAATTTTTGGATTATTATTATTATTTGAACGTTTTAAATATGCCAATATTTCCCCCATTCACTGCTTTTAATTCATAATAATTTAATTATTATTTTAAAGTTTTATCTCTCTTTTTAATACTCAGGTATAGATACATGTTTTATGACGTAGATTTTTTCATATACTGCATTTAATCACATAATCACTTAACTACTATCTGTTTGGATTCCTCTTTATTTTTTTATCAATATAAGTGACAATAATTAAATACCATGAAACGTTCAGTCTCGAAATTTCATGAAATATTCATTTTATGAATGGGATTTATTGGTGTGACGTCATAAACCACCATCATGTGACCTCCCTGCTGTGTTTATATTTGTTTGTTTGCATGTGCTTTTTTCGGATATCGTCTGATTCTTTCTATTTACACATATACTATTTACTTCTAGTTTAAATATATGAAAAGTTATTTATTGCTGCACACGTAAAATGTCGTCTATTTTGAATGAACCATTATCGTTAAAAGACTTTGATCAAAGTGACATTGATTCATATAATGAATGAAATATGATAAATGAGTCAAACGAACATCATGGAGAAAGAGCTTCTCTTAAAGAAAAAATTGAGGATGAAAAAATGTTCAAAGCGAACTTTATTAATGATTTTAAATTTAATGTGGACCAAATGGATGTTTTATTTATTGCGGCATCCGTAAGATCTGAGTTCAAAAAAATAATGTACGACGTGCATGTATCAACACGTTCCAATAATGAGGTAAGAAAACATTTTCTAAATCAAATTTAATCTGCCATTATTATTATTATTTTCTTTTTTTTAAATATGAACCTCTATATTTGTTGTATATTTAATATATATTTACTTGGAGTAAAGTTTTCACGTTTTAACTTCGCTAACCACCATTTTAAAATATTATCATTTTTTAATGGAAAAGCGATGAAAAGAAATATTATTTCCTTTGCAGAATTTATCGCTCGACTTGTTTGTGCATCCGTACGCTGCATAAAATTTCGACAACTTTATTTATATGTTTATACTCATAAAAAATAAAAATCGCATTTATACATTCGATTTGAAATCCCGATGGTAAAATACCACCAACACGTGATTTCCTGGAATCTCGAACCTAGATTCCCAATAAAGCCCATTGGTTCCATGCGACTTCTGAAGTCATAAAGATTATGAAGAGATAAATAAGGTAAGAATAAAGGGTTTGTATTAATTCAATGCCTATTGATTTTCCTGTTCTCTTTTAAACCGATTCCGCGTTTTTTGTGGAATATAATCTTTCATAATTGCTTTTGACAGATTTTTCACGTTGGCTTTTTCATTAAAGAAAGTATCATTTTTCTTCCATTTTCCTTCAGCGTTCAAAACTATAGTTGACACAAATTCACTTATTTAAAAATTCTCAGGGATTTTGTCTGCAATTCTTTTGTTAGATTACAGCCCCAAAAAACCCAAATTAATGAGAACTGGATTTTGCGTGAATGTTTTCTATAAAATGAGCCATATTATCACTGCCTATTGATTTATTCAGCATAAATAAATTCTTTCTTGTAAAAGGATGAGGAACAGACGTTACACACCATTTTAACGATTTTCAATTCCATTTAAGACTGCAGTCGATTACTGTATTAATCACCAATTTAAAAAAAAAGCTGTAAAATTGTGTAGAGACTCTCTTCACAATTCCAGAAGTTTCATTTCAGTTCATACGAATAATCGAATGATTTAATGCCTTATTAATAATGTAATTACAAGAATTGTTCTAATAATTCTGTGTCAAAATTTAACAGGTATTTTCACAGGGTATGAAGAAAAAGTAAATCTTTTATTGTTTTCTGATAAATGAAACTAGAATGAAATTTAATAGGAAAAACTGTCATTAATGGTGATTTGAAACTAAATATAACTTTCTTTTGGTGACTACGATAATTAGTATATGAATTTATATGTTATAGTTGAAGATTGTGATTTTTACTTCCAATAAATAAATTAATAAATTGAATAAAGTAGAATTTTAATTTGGTTTTCAGTTTATATAGGAAAATAACCTCAAGTCCAAATGAAATTCATTTTCTTTTTAATAAAAATTTTGATTTTACTTAAGAAAGGTGTTATAATAAATAAAAGACATTGACATGTTTCGGAACCGTCAAATAAGTTCCATAATCATAATATAAATAAAATAAAATTTCAAAATATTTCACGGTCAATACAAATGACACGCGACAATGAGATATAAATAACAAAAAACACAAAAAACACGCGCTCTGTTGTAAAAATTAAATTAAAATATAGACCATGATCTAAAATATAAATAAAAATAAAATTTCAAAGCATTTCACGGTCAATACAAATGACACGAGACAATGAGATATAAAAAACACCAAAAAACACGCGCTCTATTGTAAAAAATTAAATTAAAAATAGACCATGATCTAAAAGAATTTCCAACATGGTTCTTCCCATTCAAGCTCTCGCGAGGAATTTATTCATTAATTCTAACCATAACTTAGGAATAATAAAAGAAACGGTATCATTGCAAACCAGATTTTTACGCGTATAAATTTCAATGGACTCTCTTATAATAGATTTACGACTACAATTTGATATGGAACATAATTTACTTTCACTAAACAATATTTTTATTTCCTCATTTAAATATGTTCTTGATAAGGCAGTGTTAGTACGTCCAAATTTAATATCAGATTCGTGCACTGATATCAGCCTTGTTTCGACTGTATTTCATTGTCTGGGAGGCATACAATTTATTAACCATTATACCAATCATATAATGTTACGTTTCTTTAAGGGGGGTAATTTTTGAAATTGTTCTATGAAGCAACAATTAGAGATTTTATGAACGTTATTATACATATACCATCGTTTTTGTTCTGTTTCTTTTGTTTAATGTATAGGCTTGACGAATTTGTTTTGTTTCCGTGCCTTTATTTGCTGAAACTGGCATTATCCTTAATTTATGGACATGGAGTGTAGAATAAAATGTAATACGAAAAACTGTCAATAGGAAAATAATGTAATAGGAAAGACCAGAAGAGCGCTTTGTAACTAAATATGACTTTCTTTTGGTGTCTGCTACAATTAGTATGCGAATTTATATGTTTTAGTTGAATATTGGGATTTTATTACCAATAAATAAATAAATAAATAAATAAATGGAATAAAGTAGAATTTAAACTTGGTTTTCAATCATTAGAAGAAAGAACCTTAAGTCAAAGATATTTCAGAAAAGATATTTTTCTGTTATTTACATTGTCATTTTGTTTGAGAAAAAAACCAATGAATAAGTATTTGAATTATTATTTTAGCTTCGTAGGTTAATCTTATGCTGAATCATATGAATATACTGCTTAAAATTCCAAACATAAATATCTTAATTATGCAATTCCCATAATTTTTACTTTCTTCTATGTTTACAAGAAGAAAGTATTGATGGATTCGTAAAAATTTCGAATTCTGTTTTTCGACAGTTTTACACATTTTAGGGGTCAGAGAACCCCAAAAACATGTTTTTATAAAATGTCTGCCTGTGAGTCTGTCAGTTTGTATGTGACAAAATTTTTGTTGGCAAAAACTGATGCACGGAATTTCACAAAACTTTAAATTCAGTTAGACCTTGATGTAAACTGAAGCTTATTAGTTTTTAGTGTAAATCGCCAAACAGATGATGCTGCTAGGTTTCCTTTTTCCCCGATTTCCACAAAGTTTATATCTCAAGAACTAATGGACGGATTTTCATAAAATTTCAGATTTCGTCAGTCTTTGGTATAAAATGGTGCATCGTTTTGGTGTAAATCACCCACACTGTTAAAAACAAATCTGTGAATTCACGGTGAAACTACCGGCAGCAAAGTAGCCGAACTTTTACCGTTCCGTTAGTAGATTTTCCGTTGTGGGAAATACAAGAAGGGAAAACTCCGTTTGAAGAATCAGTAACTTTCCGTTAGAAAGTTTGATTTTTAATAATAATAATTTAATATAATTTTCAAAATTAACGAATCGATTAATCGTAAACGAATTCGAAATTATCGAGTGATTTCAAGCCGCTATGTTATTTTACTTAATTACTATTTTGTATAATTTAGTTCACGCCGATGTGAGGATCAAACTCGGGACCTTTCCATTTCAGAATAAATCCTTACGAACTGAGCCAAAGCTGCTGATGTTGGATTGTACAAAGTATGTCTTTTATGAGTTAGTGGGAAAATCTGTTGTGCTTTTTAAAGATTTCCTTTCAAATATATTCTTTAGAATATTTGTAAACGGTTTATTTTATTTTATTTTATTTTAGACTGATGCATAATACTTATTATTTTTTAAATCAGTTTTAATGTTTTAAATAGTTCAAATTCAAAAAAAAATCACTGTTTAAAACCACTGTTTTTTTTTTTTTTTTTTTTTTTTTTTTTTTTTTTTTTTTTTGTTAAATGAATGAATGAATGAAAAAGTTTTTTTTAACAATTTTTTTTATTTCAAAAAAAATATAGACAATTTTTTGAAATTTTCGTACATTTATTTATTGGCTAATAAATTAAAAGATTTTTTAATAAGAAATAAGAGAAAAATAAACAGAAAAATATGTAATTTAAAAAGGATTTTTTTTATGTTTTCGTTATTCCAGGGCGCCAGTGGGACCCGAACCTATAATCTGCGCTCGCAGGCGGTTGGCAGTGTAGTGCCTTGACCACTCGGCTACGGAGCCCCCTACACAACGGAGTGTCTCCGTTTTTTTGTTTCTATTTCCATCCGTTTCGTTATTTTCAGGAAATATGGTGGAATTTCGTGATTTGTAACGTAAAATGCCCCTTTATTGTGAAAAGGGACCTTTTCTGTGAAATTCAGGAAGAAAATGTTCGTGAATTTCAGAATTTTTTTAACAGTGCAATAGTGTACCCTACTATGCAAGGTTTTTTTCACGATTTTCGAAATAGCTCTATCTTAGGAACAAATGCACGGATTTTCATCAAACTTCACAATCAGTTAGTCCCTGATATAAATTAGTGTTCTTTGAGATTTGGAGTAAATCGTTCAACAGATAAAGTAAATCGAGTGAATTTTACTAACGAGATATTTTTACGATTTCTGCAAATTTTCATTTCTAAAACAACGCACAGATTTTGATTAAACTTCATAATTCAGATCTGAAGTTAAAACTTTACATATTTTGTTGCTGGTTAGATTTTTGTGTAAATTACCTAACCGGTGACACTTCTATGCTTCATTTTTCTGGAAATATTAACATGTATGAGACAGAAGAAAGTTTTGGGATTGTCACATCCAACTAGTTTTATATCAAATAGGATTCAATTTTTTTTATTTGTTATAAGTTATTATTGTTAAATTTTAATACAAATTGAAGATATTGGAATAACTTAAAAAATTTACATGAAGCTATTATGTGACATAATAATGCACTTCTAATGAGAAATTTCTTACAAGTACATAACGATCGCTCAATGCTCATAAAATGTGATAGGCAGGACATTTAAAATTTGAGCTATCTAAACAGTAAATTTAACATACAGTGCTCAGCAAAAGTTTAGACACTGGTGTTTTTTAACCTTTAAATAAAAAATACGAACACGTGAGCTTTACAAATGGCTATACTTATTTTCAAATATATTTTATATAATATAGAATAAAAATAATGGTTATAATATAAGATAATATTTAATTTAACTGAAAAAAGTAAAATTTGCATATTGCAAAAGTTTAGACACTTTTTTTATTTTTAGCCATCTGTTCATGGAAAAATGCAAATTTCCAAGTTATGATGTCACATGTCTGAAGTATTTAATTATACCTCGATATAGCATCAGTTAGTGAAGATGCCGCGAGTTAAAAATATTCAATTAGGTGAGGTAATTAAAGTAGGAAAGCTGAAATGGAAAAGGAAGACTGTTGCAGAAATTTCAGCAGCATTGAATCGTCCAAAGTGGTCTGCCTATGAAGTATAGTCTAAGAATGACTCCTTCAAAACAAAACATAATCTGTAAGATCTTGTGTGACGAGAAAATGAGATGACAAAAGGATCCAGAAACGGACATTTACACAAGTAATGATTGCTAATCACATTAAAAGTAAGTCAGAACTTTCTGTGTCGACATAAATGATTCGTAGATGAATTAAAGAAACGGGTAAATCAATTTACATGAAAATGATAAAACAATCAGCTTTAAAATATCGCTATAAATTGGCGAGAATTCAATTAACTTGCAATCATACGTCATATGGACCCAAATGGTACGCTATGATATTCAGTAACGGAAAAAAAGTGGAATTTGAATAGCCCAAACAAGTGGGCATACTATTGGAATGACTTGAGTAAAGATCCTGGGACTTTATTAAGTCGACAAAAAGAAGGTGACTTTTAAATAATTTGGTCCTCACTTAGCTTTAATGCCCGTGTATCTGTGGAGTTATTCATTGGTTGCTAAGCAGCACAAAACTACGTACATACGTTGAAGATTAATTTTTAGTCATTTGGGGAACTTTTTCTGACCTAAAGTGTGAATTTTAGCATCTATTCATGTTGCATACAAAAGAAGAACTTTGTTTAAATCTGAAAATACTATTGATCTCTACTGGCCGGCGTGTAGTTCTGATTCGGACAAAATCGAAATATTTTGCAACATCATATGTCGTAACGTTTATGCAAATTTTTGCTATAATTTTCTTTTAATGAGGTTCGAGCTGCTGTTGAACTGTTTGGTACGAAATAGACCCCCAAGTGACGCAGCATTTATTTTTTTCGATGAAAAGTCACATTCTTGCACTAATAGCAAACAATGCGAGTGCAACTCGATTTTAATTTGTAGTTATTTTTCTGTAAATACACAAATTGTCTATACTTTTGCCACAATGTTAGTTTGATCTTTTTGTCATTATATTTTATGTAAAAGGTAAAATTCAAAATTTATTGTGGGTGAATAAAGGATAAGTCATATGTAATATATGACAGAGGAATTACAAACATTCGGTTCATACTTCTGAAAATAGAAGCGTAATCGATCATTGTCTAAACTTTTGCTGAGCACTGTAAATATATAGACAGTTAGTTATTCTTATAACAATTGACAATTTTCAGTGCTTCAATATGTAGGAAATTTTGAAGCATTGCTATTTATTTTAAATACCTCATAGTAAATCATAAACATTTCTGTTTCTTTCAATACAAATTAAATAGTCGACAAAGAAGAGGATGTCTTTAATCAATTTAAAATACAAAGGAAAAAACTGATGGATTTTGTTAAATCAACTTACTACCGAACATTTCTTTCTATTTTACATTTTCGCTTCAACGGCTTGAATCACTACTTTCTAAAAAAATTAATCATCTGGTAACAAAAAAAAAAATTCCTCCAATTCTTTTATTCAAATGAAACTTTCTAAAGCACAGATGATCTTACAAATATGCAGTTTAAAAAAGGCAATTATGACACCAATGAATGCTCGATAGGAACAAAAATTTTATTTCATTAAATCTATATCATAAGCTCTTTATAAAAGAACAAAGAATTCAAAACGAATAAAAATAATAGAAAAAAAAAAGGTTGAGCTGAAAAACTCAAATGAAAATCGAATAAAACAAAAGAAACGCTTAACATGCAAGCGTATTTGTAGTGGTCATGATTTTTTTCGATAATGGGAAAAGTTCTTTTACATTTTTTTATCTTCAAAAATGACATATCTTGGATATTATGAACTATATTGACCAACACACGGTTTGCTGAACAGTTTGCGCAGAGTTAAAATTGTAGCGTTTGAAGATTATAAAAAAAGGGAGGAGAAAAAAAGGAGTGCATTTCGGTTTTCAATTACCGAGTCCCGGGTCAGCAGCGATTAGTGCTCCTTTGAGTTAATGTTGCAAAGAAACGTCGATATTTTAAAGGTTTTTCTAAAACTTTGAATGCAGTTTTTAAAGGGGTTGTTTTATTTGGCTCTTTTTTGGTATTTTGGCGAAACAATAAGCTATTTTGTTTTGCTTTTAATAATGACTTATATTTATACATACACTGCTAACACTTGACACGCTTTTGCAACAGTAACTAAACAAAGAAATCAAAACTTCTAACCGAAATCATTTTCGATTGTGCTGTGAATGTGTTACGAATGTATAGTACAAAATTAAAAGATTGTGCAAAAAGTGTTGTTAAAAATTATAAGAGGATAAAATGTATTTTCAAAACATTTATTTTTAAAATTGTGTAATTTTAAAGGCACAATGCAGAAAACATTTTGAAAGTGTTTTACACGTGTTGTTTTATGCTGTTCTAAATTGTGTGGGATTTATGTGTTGTTAATTTGGGGAGAAATTGCTATATAGCCGAACACTTTTTTAAGAAATAAATTTCATTAACACTATTTACATCATTATTTCAGCACAATTAATAGCATTATTTTTAGAACACATTTCTAAATAAAAATGTTTTTGCAACATATTAAAACACGTTTCTAGAGAGCAATAATGTTACAACATATTAAGAATACAATCAGAACACAAAAAACGCTTCACAACACATTAATGTGTTGTGAATTTGGGGATTAAAAGTGTTCCAAAATGCGTATATTTTTGTGTTTGAGAATTTGCAGTGCAATTTTAAAAATTCTTTTCAACAAAATAGGGAATGATTGACAATAATATAAACTTATCAACGAAATAGAAAATAATATTCAAATTGTATACAAACTTCCATTTAACCACTTAACACAGAGATCCATGGTCGACTATTCGCTTTATTATTATCTTTCCTACCACTATATCTAAATAAAAATAATTTACCTCGAAGTACAGGAAAAATTTATCGCGACAATTATTGTTTTGAACTACAGACATACAAAACAATAAAAACAGTAATCAGCACTGTGTTTGCAGTCACATTTGCATTGCAAAATATTATTTTTATTATGAAAGTAGTCATTAACAGTTAACTGTGTGACTTTTTATAAACTTAGAAGTGAATTCTGTATAAAAAATATGTTTTAAAGAAGGTAATAATTTCACTAAAAATGTGTGCCATGGTTGAGGTTAATTTTGAAAAGAAATGCTGGGTAGCACTTTTCACAACAGACACTTGTAAGTGATTAAATAGAGAAAAAAAACAATTAATAAGTATGATATTGGTTCTAAACATCAATTTAAATTATCGCTTGTTTATTGGCAAATAGTAAATAGGGAATTATCTTCAGATTTTAAGATTTCGTGTTTAAATGTCAGGAAGCAGACACTTTTATACTAAATTTTAAATTTCATAGGATCTTCTGACTAAATAATAAAATTGAAAAAAGTATTAAAAAATTATGATATTTGTTAAATTATAATTTAAAACTGTATTTGCTTATCGAAAATAATAAATATGAAATAATCTTTAAATTTTACAGGACAATAAAGAAAATTCTGCATTTTTATTTTATTTACAATTCTTTATTATATAGAATTGCATCCTTTCACTCTTTCATCAGTTTAAGTTTTAAATTTTGGAAGATATTATGGATATATTTTGTAGTAATTTATGCTTCAATCCTTTAATGTATTGAAAAAAAGAGCAAAAAACATGCTCTATTGTAAAACAAAAGTTTTGCAGCTAATGTAATTGTATTACATTTACTTTCAAATAATTACTTTTTTCCTAAATTAAAAATATATGTTTTTTTAAAATTATTTCATAATATTTTTTTAAGAAAAAGGAAAGATTATTCTTATATTAATGAGAAATAATTTCTCAAAGTCCATTAATTTTCTTTTCAGAAAAATTAAAATTAAAAAAAAACATTTTCAAAATGTTAATACTTATATACAGTGGGTGTTCGGCTAACGAACTTAATCCGTTATAAATCACTGTTTGCTAACCGGATTGTTTGTTAGTTGATCACAGATTTAGTATAGATTTGTATGGGAATTCAATTGATTCATTCTTAAAAGCTAAATAACATATATATCGTCTCTTTTCAATTGCATTCTTTGCAATCATAACACAATCTTTTCAAAATATTCACCGTTACAAATTTCTGTGTACGTTTTTTACAGCTTACCTAATAAACAAACCGTTTACCGCATAATTATACCGATCTTTGTTTTTGAGAAATTTAATTTTGAAATGGGAGCCTTATTTGCTGGACACCCAGTATATAACTGTTAAATTATACTTCAAGTCGAAAATAGGTGCAATTAAACACAGTTCTGCAAATCTGAAATACAACATTGCTTCTTCTTGGCTTTGTTGTGTGCGGTGTTTGTTAACCGAGCATGTGTCCGTGACCCGAACATAAAAAATTTTCGCAAAAATGTTTGCAATCCGATCTGTTCGCAAACCGAACATTTCATTAACCTATAACCCACTGTATATTTAAATTTAAAGATAATATGAAATAAATTATAAATGGATTTTATAATGTCATCTAAGTAATGAAAATGAAAGAGCGTTAATAAATTGAGATATTGATAAAATACCTGAATATATTTGGCAAGAAATAATAAAATAGGAGTAAAAAAAATTCTGTAGAATCCATTTATTTAAATTTTTTTTTAAATACAGCTAAATTTTAAATACTTCTGTATAAAGTAATTTAGAAATATATTTCATAAAAAATATAATGCACTAGATTATATTTTCTTGTTTTCTTTCTTAGCTTTTCAGTTTTAAATATTATTGACAAAATTTAACGAATACTTCATAGTAAGAAAAAACGCTTTCATAATTATAAAATGTGTAAAGGAAAGTTTGTTGGAAAAGGAACATGATGCATTGTTTATTTGTTTAATTATGTTAACTATAAAATATTTAAGTATAGGGAAGATATTTAAATTTCCATTTTTTTTTTTACTTTTAATGAGGAAATGGCAACATAAAGATACAATAATCAATTTCTTCCCACTCCTGTTGCCACATTAGAAAAGCGGTATTAAAAACTACTAAAAAATTAATATTTCAAAATCAAATTAAGATACAGCTTTCAAACAAATTTCATTTAAAAGTACATTTTTTTCCCTACACGATGGTATAAAAATTGAAAATGTACGATATTTAGAAGTAGAAAAATTTGTAGTAGAAAAAATTGCAATACTATAGTTTCATTTCAAATTTCAAAATGTTGCCATTCGCAAAATGACGTATGCGTTACGCACAGATACGTTTGTCCTTTATAATATAGATATATAAGATTGTATTAATATATTAATAACAAGAAAAAATAGTTCACAAAATTTTTAACATTCAAATATATATATATATATATATATATATATATATATATTTAATGGTATTATATATATAGATATATATATATCCCCTTATTGAACTTCTTGTACACCCCCCCCCCCAGCAAAATAAGCTTAAAATAAATTATTAAATGTCCGAAGAAATAATTTTTAAATATTAAAAATCATTTAGTTTTTAATTCCTGTATCTGATATATATTTATATTAGGCAGTATACTGGTTTAGTAAGTATATTAATTAATATGTATTTATGTGTAAAACATTTCCTAATATTTTCTGTATAGACTTATATGTGCATTAATGATAAATTATTTAATAAACCAACAATATCACATTAGTCAATAGAATTGTATTTTTGAGCGCAACTGAATTTCACTCCCTTTATATTTAAATCAAAAATGTTCCATATTTTGGAAATTTCTTTTTAGACTTACAACTCTGAAAAGTAAGTACACATTACTTTAAATTTCGAAAATGAAATATGTAAAAGTTCATAGCAACAATTACATTACACATTAAGGTAGGCAAAACTTAAGAACGAGTCACAAAATGCCAATTTTCAAGCGATTTTCAATTTTTAATTTTTAAGCGAATATTGAAAGGAATACTCAAAACGAAGTAATATAATTCGAATAATTACTATCCCGGCATCAAGGTAAAAAACTTTTCAAATGAAAATAGGATTAAACTTTAATATTTTAATTTGCTAGTCAGCTGATGATCGTCAAATATGAAAATGTGGAACTAGAGTATCATTTTGTAAATGTCAAAAATCGGATTATTGGGAGTTTCATAAAAATAATTTTTCTGAAATTGTCTGACTTAGTTTATGTGTGAGGTCTCTTCAACTGTGTATATTTCCAGCTTTTAAATTTAGTTCAATAATGTAAAACAATTCTTATAACCAACTTATAACCAAAGCACTCCACACAAAACCCGCAAAGAATTTTTTTTTAAATTTTAGATAAACTTTTTTTTAACCAATGAACAATCTAAATCAGTAGGCATGCGAGTAAGTATTATTTGGAAAAAAACTTTAACAGTGGTTTTTTTTTATGCATGCGCAAGTTTTTTGTTAAATAACAATACTTTTTAAACGGTAGAAAATACTGCCATACAAATCACACTTTCCAATTCAGAAATTTATATTAATATTAGAGATTCGACAGCAAAATTTCTGTTATAAACAATAAACAACAAAAATATTTGGCGAATTCATGAAAATTGACGATGAAAAAAAAGACGCCAACCATTGCAACCCCATACTTCAAAATGAAGCGTAAAAAGAGTAAAAAAAAAAAAAACCTCCACTGGAGCGAGAAAAAAATCGTCTCTGGTAGTGCCTGTAATCTCCATCTAATTATCAAGAGAATCTCTTTGTAAAAAAGTGATAAAAACACTAGGGGTATACTTTCGATACGTTAAAAAGAACATTTATTATGTGCAGATAAAAAGACAGCGATTTGCGAAGCACAAAAAAGGGGGCACCGAAATGATTTTTAAAGAACTGCTCTAAAAACGGAGAGACACTATTCAATTGCCGTATCTTCTGGCAGTTATTTCCAGGAAACAATGGCTTTAACTGTTAAATGAAAATCGAACCGCTATTTTCAAAAATCGCCATACGGATTTAAGAGTTAGATTGGGGTAATTAGGAATTTCAACCTTTATATTCTAACCGTCAGGGTGCGTTTCCTGGGGTTGTTTCAAAGGCCGAAAAAAAGTAATGATATTTTTCGACGACAATTCAAGGGACAAAATTTTTAAAAAATGTTTCTGATGCTCTAAAATTAAATTTTATTCAATGTATATTTTGTTATTACTGAGTTGCAGAGTTTCTTATTGTTTTCAATTTTAGGAAAATTATTGTGTCATTTATAATGACAAAAAGATGTCAAAAAGGGAGAAAAACATTGTTGTAGCGATTATTAAAATATGTTAGGAAAGCACACCGCTGCGAAACCTAGAACAAACATACTTAAAAATTTCAAGGAAACATTACGTAAAATTGTCAAAGAATAGCCAGTCGCTATGAAACCTGCAATGAAGACGTTTAAAAATTTCAAGAAAACATTGTATAAAATTGTCAAAGAATAGCCAATCGCTATGAAACCTGGAATGAAGATGTTTAAAAAGTTCAAGAAAACATTGTAATACATTGTCAAAAAATAGCCAATCTCTATTAAGCCTGGAATGAAGATGTTTAAAAAGTTCAAGAAAACATTGTATAAAATTGTCAAAGAATAGCCAATCATTATAAAACCTGGAATGAAGATGTTTAAAAAGTTTAAGAAAAAACATTGTAAAAATTGTGAAAGAATAGCCAATCGCTATAAAACCTGAAATGAAGATGTTTTAAAAGTACAAGAAAAAACATTGTATAAAATTGTCAAAGAATAGCCAATCGCTATGAAACCTGGAATGAAGATGTTTAAAAAGTTCAAAAAAAAACATTGTAATAAATTGTTAAAAAATAGCCAATCTCTATGAATCCTGGAATGAAGATGTTTAAAAAGTTCAAGAAAACGTTGTATTAAACTGTCAAAGAATAGCTAATCGCTATGAAACTTGGAATGAAGATGTTTAAAAAGTTCAAGAAAACATTGTATAAAATTGTCAAAGAATAACCAATCGCTATAAAACGTGAGACTTTACAATATGTAGTAAAGACAGATTGACATCTATAAAAACTTATTCACCAAAGACATGTGATCTGTCGAAAAAATTAAAAAATTGTCTCATATGCCGATTTTATTCATGCATCCTTAATGATAATATATATTTTTTAATTAAAAAATTAAAAAATAGATCTTAGAAATATATTTATAGATCTAGATTTATAGATCTACATAATATTTATAGATCTTAGAAAATATTACGCAAAAATAAAATCTCCAATAACGCTGCATATTTTATTATTATTATTGTTGATGATGCATTTTCAGCTTTTAGAACTTAAAAGTTATTTACATTCATTGTTCAACTGGCATATTTTTATTGGAAATTGATGATTGAATGATTGATTGATGATTGAATTTAATTTTAATTCAAATGTGCATTTTTTTTTTTTTTTACTTTAATTACTGTTGTCCTCGGGTAAGTCATAGTAGAATCATGTTAAAGCTTGCTTTTGCATATATACATATACATATGGTTATCATGTCTGTCCATATGCCCTTATTTCATTTCAGTGTTTTATTAAATGTAACACAGTTGAAACTAATTTGACACAACCTATATCGCGCATTCCTAGTCATCCTAGATTTTATTTATTTATTATTTTTTTTTTTCGAGATCTACACTGTTAAAAATTTCGTGCTACTTTGAACCAAGATTTGGTGCTCGCAGCTATTACCAGCTGCCACCATAGGATGGTTCAATCGAAGATCCAAATCTTGGAAAGAGTTTACACCATATTATTTGAAAAAATGGTACTATGGTTCAACCAAATCTTGGAACAAGATTTCACCATCTTATGGCGGCAGCTACTAAGCACCAAATTTCGGTTCAAAGTAGCACAAAATTTTTAACAGTGTATAACAAAAACTCCAAAAACATTCATAATATTGTAGACAGATGTTTATTGTTAAAATAATGCATATATATATATATATATATATATATTCTATTACTATTTCCGGGTTCCTAAATGTTTTTTTTTTTTTCGAGATCGATAATAAAAACTCCAAAAACATTTATAATATCGTAGACAGATGTTTATTGTTAAAATAATGCATATATATATATATATTCTATTACTATTTCAAGATTTCCATTTTTTTTTTTTTTTTTTTTTTTTTTTTTTTTTTTTTTAATGCCAGCTTTTTTAAGAAAGAAATGTTGGGTAATTTTTTACAACATTTGTAATTAAAATTGCATACAAATCAAGCGATCATCGATAACTCTAGAATCTGTCGTAAATTAATACAGCTACGCCAGCTGGTGACCGGGGTGATAAATGCAAATACGCCAATTTTGGTATGGCGACATGTATGCGCAGATAACCATTATCTGCTTATCTCTTGCACATATTTTCTAAATTTTCACTTAATCATAACAGATGAATCTTGTCTACCAGATTTATTGCAAAATATCTTTGTTACGATTTGTTTTGATAAAATTATGTACATTTAAGAAAAAATAGCCACGGTATCATCTTATTTTCGGAAGAAAAAGCACTAATGCTGCGAGAACGTATTATCTTTTGCCCTGAAATTAAAATGACAATGCGACTTTTTATTAAATATGCATATTTTTATCAAAAAAAAAGCTGTAACAAAAAAATTTTGTTAAAATAAATCTGGTAAAACAAGATTCATCTTTTATGAGAAAATAACTTGAAATTTATGACTGAATTTTTAATATGAAGTCACTTAATAGCTTTGTCTGTTAAAGAAAAATAAAAGAGAGTCTAATTTGCAATTTTAGGTAAATTATTTTCTAAAACCGCAAAATATTTAAACAAATAAATGAACAATATTTGTTTGCTTAATAAAAGAACATTTAATATATGCATTTAAAATTAAAATTATTCCGAATATATAATAAAATAAAACGAGTTTTGAATTTAAAGAATGAAATGGTTATAAGTTAAATAACATAAGTGCGGTACGACCAAGAAAACATTGGATCCTTATCGTCTGCAATCGGTAAATGAAAAAAAAAGGAGCTAAAATTGAATATTTTATTTTGTATTAAATTTTATACATATTCTAAACATTGATAAAAGTTGTATTCCCATAGAAATACAACGGAATATATCATTTTGTATAACTTACTCATCAAGAATTTAGTAAAATATGGGACTACTGCAAATTTCTTTCTTTACATATTAACTACTTACTAATTTTTATGATTCATCTTTCATCACATTAAGAAACATAATTAAAATCGAACATATTTACATCAACGACATTTGTATTGCATAATTAAATAATATTTCACCTTAGTATATTTTATGTAACTATTTAATCGTACTGCACTTATTTATTCTATATTTATTTACAATATTTCAAACTTAAAGTTTATTCTACGCAACTTTAAAAAAAAACTTTTTATAGGAACAAAGCAGTTTCGATGCCATTCACATAAAAAAACTTTTATCTACTTAATCATCCTCTTGTGGTTCACCCCTTCCGATAGGTGGCGTATGACCTTAATTAATGTGACCCCGCCTTTAATCTTGCGGACACCTCTCCCATTTATCTCAGGACGCTTTACTACAGCTCTGTTTGTAACTGAAATTACTTACAAAACATGCAAGTAAAATCTAGGAATGAAGATTTCTTTTTGAAAAAAGTGGTAATCAAAAAGAAGAATTTTTTGGAATCCAGCAGTTTGCTGTCACTGTCAATTTTATGTTTTTGCATGACTGATTTACAATAATTAAAAACAATATGTAGCAAATGCAATGTTGTCAATTAATTAAAAACATCTTTTAAAACATATTACAGAAGCGGAGCATGGATTATATGAAAAAAAAATCCTTTTCTTTGTAATTAAAAACACTTAATTAAAAATTTTGATTGATTTTTCTCGAAAACTCCGTTTAATTATCTGCAAAAATCTCCTTGATTAAAAGAAGAAAATGGTTTTTGTCAGTACATTGTTAGATTTCTGTAGCAATAATAAAACAAATGCTTGAAAATAAGAAGGTAACACAAGAAAGTAAGTATTATTTTTTAAAACTGTGCAATATATTCTATTTAAATGCCTCTGAGATTCAAAATGTTAAATAAAATAAAATAAGCAACAGTGAAAAATACACTAATTTTTATCAGCTGATGTATAATTCACGATCATTTTTTAAACATATTTTTTTAGAAACTCTTTTTATAATACAAGTATAAAAAATTAATAAGTGACTAATTAATTAGTTTAATAATAATAATGTTGAGCAGAGAAATAAATTGCTTATCATATAAAAATAAAAATAGTATGGAAACAAAACCTGAGATGGAAATAAATAGTATTTGTACATCTTTGAAATAATCTTTATATATAGGTATATGTGTTTGAATGTATGTTCAAATCTACAATTTTTGACTTATTTACATGAAACTTACATACGTAAGTTTCTGAACAAAGTTGCAATTAGTGGCGAAATATTTCAAACTACTTTTTATGCCTTTTTTCAGCATCGCCTGCTGTTTATCGTTACACAAATCCCTTTTAATTTTCTAATGCGATTTTTTTGTTTCATATTGTCATAACCTTAAAAACAGAGATTTTTTTTTTTTTTGGGGGGGGGGGGAGTAGAGTAATAACGTGTGAGGTTTTTTTTTTTTTTTTTTTTTTTTTTTACAAGCCAATAAAAATTTTTATCCACTCGTTATATTTTTGTATGCAAAATTGACAACACTCTAAACTGATAAATTGCATTTTTCATAGTTAAAATAAAAATATACATAAAAGAAAATTCCTATAGTTTAAGCTTGCAGTGTCTTCGTGTTAGTAGCGTAGACTCTTTAGAATTAAATATGAATTCATTCTTTTCCAGCCCTGTTTCTGACCCATGCTGACACTTACGGATAGCACAGTACAGAGAGTGTCGCCAGACAAATTCATACATTATGCCTCAATCCCTCATTTATACCTAATGTTAATTTATGGACACCCGGTTACAGTATAGTAGATTATTTCTTATGATTCATTTATGATATCTTCATGATGCGTTTCTTTTTCAGTTCTTTGGAGGCTTGAAAAAATATAGAGAATTCGTCTGCAGGAAATACACCTCATTGGTCAATGAAATAATGCTTTTCACCTTATTTAATATCAAAAGACTTTCTTTTTCTTTCTTTTCTTTTTTAATGAAACAATCTACAGCTGTCTCCTTGAGGTAGGGGCCCTAAGAATAATGAGCTTTATACAGGGTAAGTCAAAAGTTCGATGCGAAAATAAAATGCTTTTAAAGATATAATATATATTATAAATATATATACATACATTAATCGCGTTGAAGGAGATTTTAACGAGAGTATTTGATAAATTGATTTGCAGAGAATCAACATTTACTATAAAGAACAGTTATACATTATTGGATAAGCTGAAAAAAATAAAGAAATCAATAATCAGGCTGATTGGTAAATTTATCATACGAATTGAATATTTCCAACTGAGCGAAAAAATTGCCAAGAATCTGGGTTCGATTCCCAGCATGGGCAATTTTTCGCTAAGTTGGAAATATTCAATTCGTATGATAAATTTACCAATCAGTTTGTGTTAAATATAATAGTACATCTACGTACCCATCTTTATATGGAGTTCCATTACCTGCGGTTTATTCGGCTGAGCTGCCTATGACAGACCAGATGTTATAACCATTAAGGTTATCTGAGTAAGGAATTCCAGCCTATTATCGCCCAGTTGGCATAAACGGTAAAACATTGGCCTAATAAGCCAAGGATCTGCCTTCGATTCCCGGCCTGGGCAATTTTTTGCTCAGTTAGAAATATTCAATTCGTATGATTTTACCAATCAGTTTAATTGTGCTAAAAATAATTAGTATGTTTGATATCAGTAACTTTCTTCTATAATTGATAATTTAGTAAAGAATATTTACTTTCTCTTTTCCACGACTATATATGTTTCAGTTCCTGCATGTAATTTAAATTTTACCACAGATTTGTTCAAAAAACAGAACATAATGCATGATTTTCAAAAAAATTATTAAATATCTCATGCAATCCATGATGGGTAGAACTGAGTTTGAAATATATTAAATATTTTGTTTAAATTCATTATTTTTACAGCAGTATTTCATTTTCCTTACTTAACTCTAATGTGATCATAGTTACAGCCCATAGAGCTTGTACTTTACAGTAGATACCGGCCCACCTAGACATCTTCGGCAATGAGCAGGCGGATATTCTGGCCAAAGAAGCCCGCAATTCCTGCCAACTTTCCAATAGCCTAACTCTTATATACGCTGATGGAATAGCCAGAAGTAAACTTGCCTCCCAACCATCTAAGAGAAATTCCATTCCGGAGCTAAACTACAATCGTAAAGTTTCAGCCACCATAGCCAGACTACGCACAAGACACTTTAAAAGAATGAAAATATCTCCAGACGGTCAAAGAAATTACAATACTTCTCCTCACTGCCCTGATACTCAACTATCTCCGACTCATGTTTTTAACATTCTCTCCATACTGACTAAACTCTACTCAATAGACATAAACCCTACTGACTATCATCTGCTGTATTCGCCGAAAGTCTTTGACTTTGCCAAGGCTGTTTTGGACACCTTCGGTGCTGTTTGATTCTTGTACTTCATGGACAAGACAACAACAACAACAATTTTAATGTGATGTAAGCTATATAACACGAAATCCATAACAAAGAGAGCTTTGTTGCATGTTTCTTTGAGCTTTTGTTAATTCAATTAAACTGAAACAAATAATTTTCGGAAAGACGATGTGTGTATATTTATAATTTCCGTATCAGATATAGACATTTTTTTTTTCTTTTTTGAAAGACGTTGTGATCGTTTTACTATAATTTAGAAAACTTGTATGGTCTGTTTTTAAAAATCTATTTCTATTTTTGATTCTATTTTTAATTTTTCTAATTTAAATCTTTTATCTATTTTCTATTAGTTTCTATTTTTGAAAATTTTAATCAAGATCAAAAATTAAGGCAAATTTTAATGAAATTCAATAACAGTATGGTAATTATTTATCTATTTATTCAATATAAGAAGAATTCACATAATAAGAATTATTGCGGTTTTGTTCATCTGACGAAATCCTATTCGTCTCTATCCTCTGTCTATCTGTCCGTCACAGAGCTCGTACTCAAAAATTGTTATAATTGAGAAACCTCAAATTTTGTGTACTTACAATTAAGCCACATATCAATTTTAATTTGCAGAAAATTTGCTGCAGTCTTACTTTGCAAACCTGAAAATGTGCAGCATGTTTACCATGAAAAGGCGAACGTTCATAACAAGGCCGCAGCAAGATTACGCAAATGCCAAATTCACCATACTTTGAACTTGAAGCTAACTTGTCGTGCAAGTTCATCTCTTGCTTTATCAAATTTATTACATATAAATAGATATCAAGAAGAAAATTTAAGGCCCCACAATAGTCACAGAAAAAGTACTCAAAAAGACCCGGATGATAATGTAAAGTCTATGGGAGCGTTCTTTTCTAATATCTCTTTTAAATTTTAATATTTTGACATGTTTTTTTTTTTTTTGCATAGGATAGTTGAGGACAATCCACAATCGGCCTAGTTTTTATTTTTTCAATTTCGGTTTTAGATTTTTTTTTTAAAAATACTTTAATTTTCAAAACCGGTTTAAACCAGTTCTGAAACTGAAACTATCATAATATAAAAAATATATAACCAAAATCGAAAAAGTAAAAACTAGGCCGGTTGTGGATCGTCCTCAACTATCCTATGCAAAAAAAAAACATGTCAAAATATTAAAATTTAAACGAGATATTAGAAAAGAACGCCCCCATAGACTTTACATTAGCGCTCGGCTTTTACCGTGTTACTAGTGTACGCTCTTAATTCTGTCATGACTAGTTTACTACAGATTCTTTGCAAGCTTGTACAAAAATTAACTTTGTCCTGTCAAAAATACTGCAAAAGTAATTATCTTTTCATGCCGCACTATCTGCTTACACCTTATTAATGTACATTTTGTAAATTTACATTTACACTAAAAGTGTACCCTTCAGACCTATTCATGCATACGCACTGACGTATACACGCCGTTTTTATCACCACTAACAAATGAAGGTGCTATTTGTATTTTTAAGCAGTCTTTTATTTATTTATTTTTGATTTGATAAGTAAAGCAATTAAAAACTAGCCGTTAGGGGCCACCGTAAAACTTACCTATCATGGATATGCATACTATAAAATATGAAAATAAAACACGTGTAAACTATTTATAAAAGGCATCGTAATTCTAAATAAAATTTAAATATACATTTAAATATCTTTGATTAATGAATTGCTAATGAACCCATTTCAACAAATTCTATAAAATGCCAGACTACTCAAGTAGATTACGTAAAAGAAACATCCATATAACTCCAAAAAATAATAATCATATTAACTAACTGCTTACTGCGGCAGATTAAATGTCTCATATCCAATTAAAATACATTTTTGAATTGAAATTTGAAGGAAATACGAGGTCATGAAAAATCGAAGAGTGTGAAAAATGGGAGAACAAATATGTCACGACAAATGATAAAATTTTTAAAAAATCTATCATTTTTATTAAATTAATTTTATCAATGTAATCTGTTCATTTTTGCGATTTAGCTTTTAAAAGAGGACCTTAATTTCAACGCTTTTCGTGTAGACGTCATAGCTTGGAGTTGAAGCATCTCGCTAGAAAACAGAACGTTCTTAGTTCGAACTCCGGTACTGGAGCTTGAAATTTTCATACTAAGATTGAATAAATTAAAAGAAATTTCGTATTTTTCGACAATTTAAGAGTCTATATTATTTTTTATTTTTTTTATCACTAACATCCAAAATATTCTTTGAAAATTCAATTTTCTTTCTGTTTTGAAAACTATTGCGATTTATTAATGATTCAGCTTTGTTAATTTCTTTTAAGCATTTTTTTCTTTTTTACAAATTTAAAATTTTATTTCTATCTCCGCTATATTTTTTTTTATTTAGGATTTTTAGAAAATTTAGAATTTTGGATTTATTTATATAAATTGTTTTGTACATTTTTAATTTCATTAAAATAAATAACTTGCTTTTATAATTATTTTAAAATTAAATTTATTGGTGCTATCATCTATGTAAAAATTTAATTATTATAAATTAACAATTTTGATGTATTAATTAAAGGATAAGTTGTTTTTAAAGAAATATTAAACGAAACCCTCTGTGCGATCTGCCACCCTACTTATCCATATTTTTTTATGTACGTTTTACTCCATTTTTCACATATTTCATGTAACAAAAGTGATGGTTACACTATTTCAATTTCTGTAACATGCTTTTTGTGTGCAAAAGTGGAATTTTGAAATTGATTTTTCATTCACTTTCTGATATTTTAGACTTATAGAAAATTATGTACACGGGTGTGATTGGTGACAGTAAAATATTTTAATATTTGTAAAACTTAATTATAAGTTGGTAAATCAATTTTATTCCATTATTACCTGGCCACAGATGATGAATTTATAAACATGGGACGGAAATCAGGAAGTTAGGAAAAAAAAATATTTTTATGGCTTACATATTAAAAATGTAACAATCACAATGGTAATATGATATGATCTTTGTGATGATGTGATTTGATATGATTAATAAATTTTTAATATAAAAAGTAATCAAATTGATATAATTGAAATACCTTTTTTTTAATAAACACAGATTTCTCATCTTGCATAATACATTTAATGAAGCACTTAGAAAATTTTATCAGAATGGCACTAAATATACGTTTAAATACGCTTTGAGAACATTTCTTTTAAAATCTAGCACTTTTTTTTTTAATATAGTGGTGTAAACAGAATTTAAAAAAGTCATCTGAAATAGAAACTTTATGGTACCCGCACTTAAATATATCCTAAAATGTTTTAAAATAATCTTTCAAACTGCATTTTCAAACTGAAACAATCAACTTTCAAAATTACATTTCAGTTACGAATTTGGCTTTCTTGTAAATGTCTATTAAGTTTGTTTTAATTTAATTTAAAAAAATTCTCTTTATCATTTTATAGTTTTCCCTGTTTATTAGTCATTAGTCGCTATCTGTCAATTTATCGCAAGAAAAATACAATTCAAAGGCTTTATAAGGACAATTAGTTTGTATGGGCTGCAAATATTATATTGAATAAAATAGGGCAATCTCGAAATGAATTCAAACATAAATTTCAATCCATGAATTTATTCCAACACAAAATATTAGATACATGTCATTAGTGTCACCAACTTCGACGACACTTCTGAAGTTATAAAACTATAATTTCAATTTGCTGCAGAGTAATTACAGCTTTCTATAGCTCTCATACCCTACTCTCATTGTATCAAAAGAGTATCAAATACTACTAACAGAAAATAAATAACCGAATCATTCATCATCCTTGGAATATGTTATCTTTATTTCTATTTCCTTGATAACTGTCTCTGGGAAGCTATAATAACAAACAACTCCTCAACACCAATGAGCCCGTTTTTTTCTGGAGATCTGCAGAGAAAAAAATAAACGAAAAAGAAAATGAAAAAGCATCCTACACACAAAAGTGGAAAAACTCTTCATGCAATTCATTACTCAATTGTTTTCTCTTTTTTAACGCATAATACAGTGGAAATAATCCAAAAAATGGTCCCGACATGTTGAAAGAAGAATAGGGGTGGCATAAAACAAATGTCCTAGGCAGGTCATTTTTCAAAGGGCTCAGTAGTTCAGTGTCATCTGGGAGCATTCTCTTTTCCTATTACCCATTGTGATCATTTCGTCAGATCGGAAGCCCCTTTTTGCTTTCGTTATGCAATGACGGGGTTGCCATAAAAAATCATAGATATACTTGGCGATTTAATATTGTATATGATTTCTGTGGTATCAGCCGATAAAACCTCATAAGATCAGAATGGAAATAGTCTTGCCTATCCATATTTTCATAAAACAGACATTGGCGGATATATGGCATTTTTGTTTTCTAATAATCATATTTTTATGAATTAAATTCAATAAAGCGATATAATTTGCATTAGGCAATGTTGGTCATTCATATTTTTTACGAAATATACATTGTCAAATGTATTGAAATTTTTTTTTCTTTTATAGGAATTTATTGAAAATTTGCTTTAATAAAAATAAATGCCACGAGAAAAAAAGAAAAAACAATTTTGCTTAATTTTACGAATTTACACTCCTGATGCCATTATATTTTGCTTTATTTATTATTATTTTTTTAATTTAAGAATAATTCAAAAGCTCAAATTAAATTTCTGCATTTTGGCTTTACTCGCAAACATTTTATTCAAACAATGATGCTTGGATTTCATTTGTACTATCGATTGAAAAATAAAACGACGTCTTATAAAATCTTTTTAAAGTGCTCAAAGGGATTAAATATAAAATTTACCATGTTTTATTATTATTATTATTATTATTATTATTATTATTATTATTATTATATACTAGAATTACTCTAGTCTGCGGTAACTAGCATTTAAAGGAATAAAAGATGTATTTTTAAAAGCAAGAAAATTTTCGTGGAAATTGTGCTAAAAATGAGTTGCAATTTTGTCTTGAATCAGGAATTTTATTTAGTCTAACGCAATTCAGACTCACTTTTCAAAAAGTGAACTTTAATCAACTCAAAACTTACGAAAATTGAGTCAAATTCCTCAATTTTAATTTAATGAGTTCCCTTCTGTTATAATACTGTATGACCCCTATGATACTGTACTGTTCAAAGTGACAGAATTTCAACAGGTATTTTTCAATTGCCTCCTATATGTTGGACTACCTTTAAACTACTTTTATAAATTAAAGATAGATTTTTCTGTAAAATGAATTTTTTTTTTTAATGTAAATGTTAAGTAAGTACTTTTTTTTTACTGTACGTCATGACTTTCATTTATTAATTTTTAATCTGATTAACTTTCTGGCAATTTGATACTTAAAGTTCTAGAGCATCACACTTCTAAACGGGAAACAAAAAAAAAGTTTCAAAAAGTTAAAAATTTGATAAGAGTAGTTTTAAAAATTTCTTAGTTATTTTTTTCCTTTACTTTAAAAATTGAATTTTTCCTTTAGTAAAACTTTTTCCCCCTAATTAGTTATGCAAATTAAATATAGTGCAATTAGCCTAAAAATAATTCGTTCTGTAACATTTCAACACTATTAATCAACATAATCATTTTATTAAAATTTACATCTTTATTATTGTGTAAAATCCTTGTTTTACTGTTGTGAAATGTCATTTTCATATATTCCCTTTAAAAAAAATCCTGACATCATAGCCTTTTCGCATATCATAAAAGACGATATCAACGCCAGTTATGACACTCCGGCTCGACTATGTATTATTGATGTTGCCATATGTCAAGCCACTATTCTAACGAAAGCATGGAACTATCCCTTTCACTCCATTCATATGTAGATATCCTCTTGCTGATTGAACAAGCATATTCCATCCCTTAACCATCGAGTCGGACGGGACACTGCACAATCGCATTATCATCTGAATATGTAATAATCTAAACATATCTAAGAAATATGACTTAGTTTGGGTCGCATGCGAAATTTCTCAGTGCATGCATTCACATTTGCCTAAAGTGTGTAGTCCCAAGAAATGGGACGCCTCTGCTTAGTCAGACGTCAAATTCGGCGAGAAAATGAGAGACGTAATGTGCTGTCGAGATTAAATAGAGTTGATTTTTATGGCATTTTCCAAAGTCTAAGAGATGTTTTGTGGTTCTTTGCCAAATGGGGATGAGAATATATTTATTTTCGTGTTAAAATGGCAAGTTTTATATGCAGATAGTTTCTGAAATATCATTCTAGTTATCAAAATTTATTTCTACTTTAAAGAGGAAGAGTTATCTTTGATGCAGCGAATTCCATGAATATTATTTCATTAAATTGATATTTCATTAATAATTGCACCAAATAATTTAATGTTATGTTTTACAGCAAATTTTTGAGGGTTATTGATCAAACATATAACTATTTTAATCGAAGATGACCAAAAATTGAGTATAAATGCTGATTTTATGTTATTTTTATTTCTCTTATTTTATTGTATTAATGTCAGAAGCTAAATTTAAATTGTTAGTGAAATAAGTGATGATAAAAAAGAAAAAGAAAGAGTGTCGGCTGAGCTTGAGTTAACCTGTACTTTGAAATCTTTAAATTTCAGGTTTAAATAAAGCTTGCCTTTTTCTTTTCTTTGGATAATTCATAATTGTATATATATTTTTATATACTTGATTTCTATCTATAAAAGTATGCATGAAATGAACTATAATTTAGAATACATAGTCATACAAAAATTAAGGTGTGAAACATGTTTATAATTAAGTTTCTGTAGATATTTTGATTGGATAAATCATTTTCATAATCTATTAATCTAATAATCTCATTTACTTCAAAATCTATTATTTTCAAAATGAAGCAAAAAGATGAGAGGCTGTATCCTTATATCCATTGATTAATTTCAATATAGCATACACAATATTGTATGTACTACTATATTTGGATACAATCCCTCCTCTTTTTGCTTTATTTTGGGAATAACGGATTTTTAGCTTATTTTTCGACGATTATATTCAGAATTTTCAAGCTATGTTTTTGAGATTTTTACAAAAGTTGCTCTATATATTTAGCTCTATAAATTACATTTTAATTGCGGTGACGCATGCGCAGTGAAACATTATTTTGTAAACCTGCTCAATTTTCCTACAATTTTTATTATTTTTTAATTCTTGTTATTGTCAATATTATTTGTCATATTTTCTGAAAAGAAACATTTTTTTACATTAAAAACTCTATAAATTATAAGCAAAAAACTTGAAAAAAATTGGGATTGTTTTTATAAAAACCTTAATTTCTCTACGAGTATACATGCTATCCTCATAAAATTGAATACAGTTTTCACAATAATCCATTTAATCATAATCTACCGTTGAAACACTTCTGCTACATTAGTTTTGACAGGATTATGCAAAATATCTTCGTCATTTTAAATTTTTTGACAGTCACCTATGAGATTTCAAGAAAAATTCTTCGCGGAAATAAATGACTTTTACAATTGTGTTTACACACATGGATTTTCAAAATAATTCCTCGTGTATTTTTCCAGATATTTAACAAAACGTCTAAAATCACAAGTAGCTGGTCAACTTTGGCCATATAGTGTATATATAACTTTCCGCAAATATATTTTTTGCATGTGTGCTGCCAGAATTTTTTGCTATGAAAATTCGCATTATTTACAGCATTTTTCCTATAAAAGGATTTCAATAGTCATATTGCAACCAAAAATATATGGTATCCCCATTACCAGTCGATTTTCCCATAATTGTTTACTTTTTTTTAAGGTTTAAGGAAAAGAAATGTAATTTTACAGATATAATGAAATTAATTTCGTAAAACTAGTGAAACAGTAAGAACTCCGTGGTTATTTTGTGAATATCTTTAAGCTTTTTTCAGTGATAGACTCTTCCGGATAGTGAACAACTTTTTGTCTCCAAGATACTTGTTATTTAGACGACTTACTATAGTAGGTTGCTTTAATTCGAATTTCTTGATTTAACAATATAAATATGGCGAATATTTTGACGTGGACTCTGAAATTCAGGCAAAAAATGCATCTACAAAGGAAAAGTAGAACAAAAATAGATTTATTCTAATGTATTCATAGAATCAGTAAAAATCTCATAATGGTCAACCTAGCGTTTGCCGATATCTCTCCTATTCATTTTATATGTAACGGCATATGTCAAAAAAGGAGAAAAACCTTTTCATCTGTTTACTTATTTCTTTCACTTTATTCTGATATGTGTAACATATTCCTGATTAAGCAACCATATTCGATTCTTTAAATGTCAACTATGACGGGATTATGCTTTGTTCGTATTTTCTTTTAAGTCATAGATCTTAAGATATTATAGAAAAAAGCAAACTACATATTTATCAAAGTTTTTCTACATTAAAACTTTAGGGAATTGCATACAATAGCGTTTTCAGCACTAGAGTTTTATTGATTTCATACTATGAAAAGAATATATATGGCTTACAAAACGAACATAATAAATGTGACTCTTTGACACATATATTTAAAATTATTATTAAACAATTAAATATTTTTCTTTATAATTTCAGAATTTATCTACGAAAAAAAATGCAAGACAGATCATCCAAAATAGTTAAATGCATATATATATATATATATATATATATATATATATATATATATATATATATATATATATATATACACACACACACACACAGGGTGATTCCAAATTTTTTTTACAATAAAAGAGGGTTGATAGTACACATCAAGACAAACAATATTAAATAGGAGACCAAGGGTCCCAAACGTTTTCGAAAGGAGATAGCCGCCATTAAAGTTTAGGGACCAAAATTTCAAATAAACATAAAATATGAAAAAATCGGTCGATTGATTTGCGGTTTTCACTAAAATTATTCTTTATGTCGGCATTTTCTTGAAATTAAATTATTAAGATAAATTTCAAAAAATGCCGATAGAGGGCGCTTTAGACTTTGGAGTAACGAACAATTATTTTTTGCCGGTATTTTTTGCATCTCATTAAATGTTTTAGTAAGCTTAGACTCAAACTTAAATTTTGAGCTCAAAATCTGAAAGTGGGAGTGGTTAAGTAGCACAAACTGAACTGTGTTCAGAGGGTTCAAATTTCAAATGATTATAAAAAACGGAAAAATTGGTTCATTGATTTTGCGGTTTTCATTAAAACTATTCTTTAAGTCGGTATTTTCTTAAAAATAGAGGGCGCCTTTGACTTTGGAGTAGCGTACAACTATTTTTAACTGCTATTTTTTTAATCTCATTAAATGCTTTCAAATGCATAAACTTAAATTTTAGGCTCAAATTCTGAATCGTTGGGAGTGTTTAAGTAGCGAAAAATTTAATTGTGTTTGAGGAGGGGGGAGTGTTAAATTTCAACTCCTGAAGACACTTCAGTTTGCACTATTTAACTACTCCTAATTATTCAGGTTTTGAGCTCAAAATTTAAGTTTGAATCTAAGCTTTCGAAAACATTTAATAAGTTTTTGCAAGCATTTAATTAGAACAAAAAAAAATAATGGTTAAAATTAATTGTTGGTTACTCTGAAGTTTAAGGCGCCCTCTAATCGAATTTTTTTTTTTTTTTAATTTATCTTTAAAATTTATTTTTAAGAAGATACTGACTTAAAGAATAGTTTTAGTTTAAACCGCAAACGAATCGACAAATTTTCCATTTTCTATAATTATTTTAAATTTGAACACCCCCCCCCCCCCCCTCTTAAACACAGTTCAGTTTGTGCTACTTAACAAGTCCTACTATTCAGATTTTGAGCTCCAAACTTAAGTTTAAGTCTAAGCTTCCGAAAACATTTAATGAGATGCAAAAAATAGTTGTTCATTACTCCAAAGTCTAAAGCGCCCTCTATCGACATTTTTTTAAATTTATCTTTATAATTTATTTTTAAGAAAATACCGACATAAAGAATAGTTTTAGTGAAAACTGCAAATCAATGAACCAATTTTTCAGTTTTCTATAATCATTTGAAATTTGAACCCTCTGGACACAGTTCAGTTTGTGCTACTTAACCACTCCCACTTTTAGATTTTGAGCTCAAAATTTAAGTTTGAGTCTAAGCTTACGAAAACATTTAATGAGATGCAAATAACACCGGCAAAAATAGTTGTTCGTTATTCCAAAGTCTAAAGCGCCCTCTATCGACAATTTTTGAAATTTATCTTTATAATTTAATTTCAAGAAAATGCCGACATAACAAATAATTTTAGTGAAAACCGCAAATCAATCGACAGATTTTTCCGTTTTTTATGTTTATTTGAAATTTTGGTCCCTAAACTTTAATGGCGAGTATCTCCTTTGGAAAACGTTTGGCACCCTTGGTCTCCTATTTAATATTGTTTGTCTTGATGTGTACTATCACCCCTCTTTTATTGTAAAAAAAATTTGGAAATACCCTGTATATATATATATATATATATATATATATATATATATATATATATATATATATATATACAGGGTGTCCAGTAAATGACTGACCAATTTTGAATGTAAATAACAAAAAAACGGTTTGAGATAAAAATGTGCGGTTTGCTGCATTGTTTTTAGAAAATCAATAAATTTTTAGGCATACACTTTCTTAAAATAGTTGGAATTTCGGCCAACAGATAGCGCTGGCGGCAGCAACAGGCTGTTGAAATTCAGACATTACTCTAGTTTTCATACGCACGAGATTTTCGATTCATTTCGCAGAGTCGAATGTCAGTCTACATGTTAAACTCAACTCACTTGTAGAAATAAAATTTGTTGGATGGAAGGAGATTTAAAATAATATTTATGATTGAATAATGCCTATTGTACTTACTAAAAATCAACAAAATATTCATTGATATTTCACACATTTACCATAAGCAAATTGTAGTCAAAAAATGTTTTTGTAACTGGTTAACTGATTCTCTTTTTACGTACAGTAAACTGAAAATATGTGATAAACACCACTTTTTTAAGTTAAAAAATCTTAATATTCAATCTGAACATTTCTTCCATTAAATAGTATGAAACTATATTTAAAAATTAGCGCTGTTAAAAAGCTTTAAGTTATAATCAAGCAACATCTTATTGTCTACGTCGTTTAGTGAAATCAGTTAAGTGGTTTAAACAGTGGTACGAAAATAGTGTTGGCAAGTTCCCTCTCTAAAAAGAAAGTGGGGCAGTGACTTATAAACTGGCACATAAAAATATAACAAACCTTACAATGAATGAATCCATTTATAACAAACTCTTTTTTAAACGTAAAAAAATATTGATTACGAAGGATAAAGTAACATACAAAATCAGCTGCTAGGGCTGAAACCTGCCTAAAACGAAGCAATGCTCATTTTTTCGAAAACCGAATTCATCCCTACATTATATTCATATTTTGACATTTAACGCATCTGAAAATTTTATTACGAAAGCCACGAGAGATTTTAAGATGACTTTTACACTTTTTAGGTGCGTTCGTAATTATGCAAATACGTAGCACCTATTGTTGTCGCTCAGTCCGTCCGTCTGTCCGTCTGTCCGTCTGTCCGCATATAACAACGCAAAAACTACCCAACCGAATCGTTTGAAATTTAAAATACATAATTATAACATAATTTTGTCGAGTCATTTCAAATTTTATGAAAATCGGATGGACAGATCAATTACAGGGACATTCAAAATGATTCCGTTACACTACGGTCAATAGGGAAAAAAGTTTTAAATGCATTTTAATAGTTTGAAATTTAAAACATATAATTATTGCGTAATTTAGTCGAGTCATTTCAAATTTTATGAAAATCGGATGGACAGATCAATTACAGGGACATTCAAAAGGATTCCGTTACATTACGGTCAATAGAGAAAAAAGTTTTAAATGCATTTTAATCGTTTGAAATTTAAAACATATAATTATTGCGAAATTTAGTCGAGTCATTTCAAATGTTATGAAAATTGGATGCATAGATCAATTACAGGGACAATCAAAAAGATTCCGTTACATTACGGTCAATGGGGAAAAAGTTTCAAATGCTTTTTAATGATGTTACACTCATTCGAACATAATAGAATTGGCATGAATCTATGAAATATATACTAAAATAT
The DNA here is from genome assembly GCA_964019185.1 of Maratus speculifer. NCBI lineage: Eukaryota > Metazoa > Arthropoda > Arachnida > Araneae > Salticidae > Maratus > Maratus speculifer. The sequence goes on from OZ025291.1 coordinate 120,363,870, forward strand.
GCATTCTGTACAATCTGTGATGCAAAGAATTTTTATTATTAAATTACAGGGCCACACAAAAGTATTCCACTATACAGGGTGTCCCAAAAGGTCGTTTACAAACTTAACATGTTGGTCTGTCATATCATGATGAACAATATTAAATAGGAAACTAAGGGTCCCAAACGTCTTCCAAAGGAGATATGCGCCATTAAAGTTTAGGGTCCAAAAATTCAAATGATTATAAAAAACAGAAAAATTGGTCGATTCGTTTGCGGTTTTCACTAAAACTATTCTTTATGTCAGTATTTTCTTAAAAATAATTTATAAATATAAATTTCAAAAAAATGTCGATAGAGGGCGCTTTAGACTTTGGAGTAACGATAAACTAGTTTTTACCATTATTTTTTGCATCTCATTAAATTTTTTTAGAAGCTTAGACATAAACATAAATTTTGAGCTCAAAATCTAAATCGCTGGAAGTGGTTAAGTAGCATAAACTGAATTGCGGGGGGAGGTTCAAATTTCAAATGATTATAAAAAACGGAAAAATTGGTCAATTGATTTGCGATTTTCACTAAAATTAACCTTTATGTATGTATTATCTTGAAAATAATTTATAAAGAAAAAGTTCAAAAAATGCCGATAGAGGGCGCTTTAGACTTTGGAGTAACATACAACTATTTTTTTCCGTTATTTCTTGCATCTCATAAATTTTTTTAGAAACTTAGACATAAACTTAAATTTTGAGATAGAAATCTGAATCGTTGAGAGTGGTTAAGTAGCGCAAACTGAACTGTGTTCAATGGGGGTGGGGAGGTTCAAATTTCAAATGATTATAAAAATCTGGAAAATTGGTCGGTTTTCGCTAAAACTATTCTTTATATCAATATTTTCTTAAAAATAAATGTTACAGATATCTTTCAAAAAATTCCGTCAGAGGGCGCCTTAAACTTTATAGTAACCAACAACTATTTTTAACCGTTATTTTTTGTGTCTATTAAAATGCTTGTAAAAGTTCAAACTTAAATTTTTTGCTCAAAATCTGCATCGTTGTGAGTAATTAAGCGGCCAAAAATTGAACTGCGTTCGAGGGGTGGGGAAGTTACATTTCAACTCCTGAACACAATTTAGTTTGAGCTTCTTAACTCCTCCTATCAATTTAGATTTTGAGCACAAAATTTAAGTCTAAACTTTTGCAAGCATTTAACTAGATTAAAAAAACGGTTAAAAATAATTTTTGGTTATTCTAATGTTTAAGGCGCCCTCTAACGGATTTTTTTAAATTTATCTTTAAAAAAATTTTTCACGGAAATATTGACATAAAGAATAATTTTAGCGAAAACCGACCAAGTTTTCCGTTTTTTTTATAATCGTTTGAAATTTGAACCTCCCCACCCCCATTGAACACAATTCAGTTTGCGCTACTTTACCACTCTCAACGATTCAGATTTTCATCTCAAAATTTAGACATAAGTCTAAGCTTCTAAAAAAAGTTTATGAGATGGAAAAAATAACGGAAAAAAATAGTTGTACGTTACTCCAAAGTCTAAAACGCCCTCTATCGGCATTTTTTGAAATTTATCTTTATAATTCATTTTCAATAAAATACCGACATAAAGAATAATTTTAGTGAAAACCGCAAATCAATCCCAATTTTTCCGTTTTTTATAATCATTTGAAAATTGAACCTCCCCCCGCAATTCAGTTTGCGCTACTTAACCACTTCCAACGATTTAGATTTTGAGCTCAAAATTTAAGTTTATGTCTGAGTTTCTATAAAAAATTAATAAGATGCAAAAAATAATGGTAAAAACTAGTTTATCGTTACTCCAAAGTCCAAAGCGCCCTCTATCGACATTTTTTGAAATTTATCTTTATAATTTATTTTCAAGAAAATACTGACATAAAGAATAGTTTTAGTGAAAACCACAAACGAATCGACCAATTTTTCTGTTTTTTATAATCATTTGAATTTTTGGACCATAAACTTTAATGGCGCATATCTCCTTTGGAAGACGATTGGGACCCTTAGTTTCCTATTTAATATTGTTCATCATGATATGACAGACCAGCATGTTAAGTTTGTAAACGATCTTTTGGGACACCCTGTATAATTCTATACGTTTAAACATGGTTTGGTACGTGTTTTAATTATATTCAACTATTTCACATTTTATGAATAAGATATACGTTGCTGAGGTGTAATAAAAATTACTTCCTGTATATTTACAGAAACGTAAAGATTTCGACTACTGTACTGTATCCGGAGTACGCTCTACTATATCATCAAGATCTGAATATTTTTAATACTTCGTTATCGTACGAACGCACCTCATTTTCTACGTTCACGTGCAATTTCCAACTTGTTTCTTTCTAAGCATCCTTCCATTTCAGTTTAGATGCGTTTGCAATTAGGAGAAGAAGAGGGAAGGGTTGTATATAAAAAGCATCTTAAAATCTGTCGTGGCTTTCGTAATAAAATTTTCAGATATGTTAAATGTCAAAATAGGAATATAACATAGGAATGAATTCGGTTTACGGAAAAATGAAAAATAATTCGTTTTATGCAGGTTTTCGCCTTAGTGGGTAGTTTTGTATGTTACTTTCTCCGTCGTAATCAATAATTTTTTTTGTTTAAGACAATATATTTTAAGTGCCGATTTATAAGTCACTGCCCCGTTTTTATTTTAGGCAGGGAGCTTGCCACCACTATTGGCGTACTACTGTTTTAATTCTGAATTCACAACACGTCGTATAGGCAAGAAGAGTTTGCTTGATCCATCTCTTAAAGCTTTTTGACATAACTATTTTTTTTTAAATACAATTTCATACTATATTTAACGGAAGAAATTTTTAGATTAATTATTAAGATTTTTTAACTTAAAAAAGCGGTGTTTATCCCATATTTTGAACTTATTGTACGTAAAAAGAAAATTAGTAAACCTGTTAAAAAAAACATTTTTTGAATACAATTTACTTATGATAAATGTGTGAAAAGTCAATGAATATTTGCTTGGTTTTTATTAAGTAAATAGACATTATTCAATCATAAATATTCTTTTAAATTTCTTTCCATCCAACAAACTGCATTTCTGCAGGTGAATGGAGAGTCGATTTAACATGTCAACTGACAAGGGGACCACCAGACATGATGCTCACAGATTTTGATGATTTCAAAGTATGTTGTAGGGATCATACCACTAATTATTCTGGTGAAAGGGTTCCTTCAAATGCACCTTGGTTTTTGAGAAATTGGGGGGTCAAAGTTCAGCGTATATTTCAAATACCTAATTGTACAACATCAGAATGTCAACTCGTGGCGTCGTGACAAAGCACGTGTTTGTGAAACGAAAGGTTGTGAGTTCGAATCCATCCTCGGCTTCTATTTTCTTTCTTACTTATATTTATATTTTTTACACATTACAAATTTTAAGTATTTTAGGTAGATTTCATATGAAATACTACCTATTGCATTCTCTCCCATGTTGGAATTTCTGAAAAATTTTTGCGGATCTACACGAATCATGACTCCTAGACCCCAAAACCACCATCAGTAAAAAAGTTTATATATATATATATATATATATCGGTGTATATCACTTTCTTCTAGACACGATAACTTCCATAATTATGCTCAGATCATCTTCAAACTTTTACATAAAATCAAGGAGCCTAAAATCTCGGTCGAGTTCGTTAATGGGCAAAATCGGACCAAGGGGGTGGAAATAGGGAGGGGTTTTGTGAAAACAGAAAAAACGCGATAACTTCTTAATTAAAATAGATATCGAATCAGTTTAAAGTTTATATTACTTCTAAACAATGGGCAAAAAGTTTATGCATGACAGAATTTTGATAAAGTTAAAAATGGGCTCAAGGGGCGAAAAAAACATGGTTTTTGTGAGAAAAAAAATCATAACTTCGTCAATTCTCAAGATATCAAATCAAACTAAATTTTATATAAATGTACTCAATATTATCTAAAACTTTTGTATTTACAAGTTTTTGATTGGACCAATTTTTACCGATGAAAAAAATTAAAAACGAAAAGAAAAAGGGGAGAGGAAAACAAAAAAACCCATAACTTACTCAATTCTTAAGCAATCAAATCTAATTAAATTTATTTTACATCTTCACAATAAGATCTACAACTTTTATATTGACAAGTTTTTCATAGAACCAATTCTTATAGCAAAAATAAATTAAACAAAAATAGGACTTGGAGAAAAAACCTTAAATCCAAACTGCTTATATTCTGACTCATTTTAAAATTCATTTTTGATTTTAAACGCATCCAAATGACAGATCCTCTTATTTAGGAACTATATAATGCGACGTATTGGCCAATTTTTTGATAAAGGCAGAATATATTTTTAAAAAGGCTGCCAAAAAAGGTATTTTGAACAGATTTCCCGAAATTATCGTCATTAAAAATTGATTAAGCATAACAAATTGCGTTTTTTCTGAGTCATTTTTAAATTCATTTTTGTTCTCAAACCCATCCAATTTACAGGTCCTATTATTTAGGAACTATATAATGCGACGTATTGGCCAGTTTTTTGATAAAGGCAGAATATATTTTTAAAAAGGCTGCCAAAAAGGGTATTTTGAACAAAATTTCACGAAGTTAGCATGATTGAAATTTGAGGAAATTTAAAAAATTGCGTTTTTACCGAGACATTTTTAAATCTTTTTTTTTTTTTTTTTTTTTTTTTTTTGTTCTCAAACGCATCCAATTTACAGGTTATCTTATTTAGGAACTATATTATGTGACGGAGCGGCCAGTTTTTTGATAACGGCAGAATATATTTCAAAAAAAGGCTGCCAAAATGGGCACTGCGTGCAAAATTTCCCAAAGCGATCATGATTAATGAACTGTGGGTATTCAAATAACAAATTGGTTATTTTATGACTCATTTTTAAATCCAATTTTGCTCTGAAACGCATTCAAATGACAGTTTTGTGTTACTTAGGAACTATATAATGTGCGTATTCTTCGATTTTTTTTTTTTTTTTTTATAAAGGATGAATATATATATTTTTAAAAGCTGTCAAAGTAAGCACTTCGCAAAAAAAATTCCCAAAGCGATCATGATTAAAGAATTGAGGTTGTATTCAAATAACAAATTGTTTATTTTATGACTCATTTTTAAATTCAATTTTGCTCTCAAACGCATTCAGTTGACAGTTTTTTTGTTATTTAGGAACTGTGTAATGTGCCGTATTGGTCAGATTTTTGATAAAGGCTAAATATATATTTAAAAAAATCTGTCAAAGTGGGCACTTCGTACAAAATTTCTCAAAGCAATCTTGATTAAAGAATTGTGGATGTATTAAAATAATAAATTGGTTATTTTATGACTCATTTTTAAATTCAATTTTGCTGTCAAACGAATTTAATTAACAGTTTTTTTGTTATTTAGGAACTATATAATGAGCATATTGGTCAATTTTTTTAATAAAGTAGGAATATAATTCAAAATATGTTGCCAAAATGGGCATTTGAGTAGAATTTCGTTTAAGAAGATTTTGATAAAACCAGTTTTTACAGAAAAATGAAATTAAAAATTTTTTTAAAGCGGTTGAATAAAGTAGTTAAACTGGGTTTATCTCTAATCATTTTTTTATTTTTATTTATTTATTTATTTATTTATTTATTTTTGAGATGAAAAATTTTCGAAATCTACCTCCGCCTATAGGCCATGCCGAAAGGGATTTTTTATTACTAAAGAAATTGCTACAACTTTTATATTTTCTTAATAAATTGCATTTACATTTTTGAATTTTTGCATGAAAATTTATTTTTCCTGCAATTTTTAAACTAATATTTCTTTTGATAACACACCAAAACTAATTTAAGCCTAGAACTTTTTTTTCTTAAATATTATCTTTATTTCTTACTTTATGCACAAATCTGAAATAATGATTTTCTTTTTTCTATCGCTTTTTTATTTTATTTTATAGTACTTTAAATGCAAATTTATCCTTTTTTTGCATAAATAATACAAAATAATTTTCGCGTGAAATTTCTTAAACGTTTATAGGATTAGATAATTCAAGTAATGCATATCTTCGAAAGAGTAATAAAATATTCATACGGTAATGCTAAAATGCAAGTTGTTACCAGCTATTCAAATTTTAAATTTTCCTATTTTCTGTAAATACATTTATCTCACAAGTTCAATTTCAACAAAATTTATCGTTTGCACAAATAAGAAATGACAGATTACATTTATTTTTATTGCAAATCAAAACACTCTTTCCGTAATTCAATTGGAGTGCAAAAATTGTCTGTTAATAAAATTTACGATAATATAAAAATACTATTTTTTTTTTCTTTTTTCGTCTGCTTTCCTTTCCTCCGTCATATAAAGATTTATTTTTATTGATCATATATTTGCACTTATACAAAAGATGATTAAACATTTTTTTAAAATCTTTTAATGTATTTTTTAATATATTTATAACGAATTAAGTATTCAAGGAATATAATTATGGAAGTTTAAAAAAATGAAGTTTCACATAAATTAAATCGGATTTGCGTTTAGATTAAAAATTTCGGTAAAAAATACTGATTTTCTCTAAAAGTTGATAAACGTAAACTTAATTTCTTAAGGGGACAGTTTACCCAAAAATTGATCAAAAAATCGATTTTTGTTTTGAAACATTAAATGAAAGCCTGTTTAATTGTGAATATTTTAAAACCTCTTTTTCATCCATAAGACAATCATATCTTGACATGTTGTAAATTTTGTTAATACACCTAACGCAATTCCCACACTAATGATAACTTTAAACTTTTTTTTCCTCTATATTTATATTTACTTCGCTTTCATGTTTTAAAAATGTTAAGGCTTTTTTTGTATTTGATACAGATATTTAAAATGTTTTGTACAATTTGATTGTTATATATGTGTTGAATATGCGCATGAAATTAGACTTAACGTTATTATTATTATAATTCTTATTAATAAAAGTATGAATGAAGATGTGTTAGATTTCACCACTTTGCACAACTTATATCAAATAAAAATATATATTAAATGTAGCATTACATTATCTAAAAATCCATGCACAGTATTGTGTAATACACATTTGAAAAAAAAAAGTGATTGATTAATCTAAAAATATTATTATTTAAAATTGTGGAGATTTTAAAATATTAAAATTTTCTTATACTTTTTCAAAATTTTAATTAAATACCAATTTTTATTTAATTACTTGTTGCAAATTGTACTTTTAGTTGAACCCTGAACTGATGTCAGTTCACCAATTGAGCCATATTTTTTGAAATAATAGTAATAATAAAATATTGAAAAAGTAAACTGTCCTCTTCAGAAAATATCAAAAGTTTCAAAGCTGTAAAATTCCCACTTCTGCTTAAAATTTGTAACATGTAAAAAATATAAATATAAGAAAAAAAGAAAATAGAAGCCGAGGATAGATTCGAACTCACAACCTTTCGATCCACAGACACGTGCTTTGGCACGACGCCACGAATTGACATACAGCGTTCGTACTAATAAGTATTTGAAATATACGCTGAACTTTGACCACCCCCCCCCCCCCAATTTCTCAAAAACCAAGGTCCATTTGAAGGAACCCTTTCACCAGAATAATTAGTTGTATCACCCCTACAACATATGTTCAGACCCTGCTACAAATTTTAGTAACTTCAATTTGAAATCCTATTCCTAATATACCACTTAACATTAAGCATAAATTTCAATTAAAAATAATCACATTCATATATTACTGATTCATTTATTTGATTACTTCATCTACTTTATTACTAAATTAATTGAGATCTGGACTAGGTTACCATCTACATGAATCTTGTTGTTATAAGGTAATTAAATTTAAAATAAACTCCATAATAACATTTAAAGTAAAATTAAGGAATTAAAGAATTAACTTGAAATCACAGGACAATACTAGGCCAATTGTAAATTAATTATAATATTCTTATTTTGCATAATTATAAGATATTAGAGACAACTTATAAAAAGTACAACAAAATTCTCAACCTGTTCAGATCTCAGATTCCCTGTAAATCTGTAGCAATGATCCCAATTTTACCAATACTGTTTTATAGGATGTTAAATGCATTTCAATGCTTAAGAGAGAACTATAAGTATTTATTAATTAAATTTTAGGAAGAGAGGGGGGAGCCTGAAATCTCTCAGATATTCAGAGAGCCAAGAAAGACAAATTTTCAAAATAAATTAAGGTATCAATAACATAAAAACAAACATCCTACAAAACAAGCAATGGCATTTGACCTCAAAAGGTATAGTGGTAGCATTTTCATTTATCCTTCCAATTGCATTGTGGATTATTAACTCATTTTACTTCACTTAGATTCATCAGAATATCTTAATATGAGATTTAATTAGAGAATTCCTGGGTATTTTTTTTGGGGGGGGGGGTTATTTTCTTCCTTTTTTTTTTTTTTTTTTTTTTTTTGAAAAGAAAATCAATTAAATATTTCCATTTTAAATTAAAATTATGAAAAGAATTTTATAGAATAGGCATAAAATAAGTTCACCTATATCTATTTAAAATTTCTAAAAATGTATAAGAATTTGAGTAAACATTTCATTTAAGTTTTTAAATCTCAGATAAATCATTGAAATGAAAAATATCTCACTTTAATCTAAGGATAAGGTGAAATTATACCCAGGTAAATTTTAACTAATAAAAAATTTTTTTAACTTGAGTTAGAGTTTCTTAAATTTCATCATTCTATAAATAAAAAGCAAGTAGAATGAAACTACAAGAAATACATATACATTTTAACAAATAATTCTAGTTTATTGAATCATACTATATATATTTATACTGAATCATTAATACTTTCTTTTTTTATATACTCAAGTACTATAGAGTTATTTAACAAGACAATAAGGATTTAATCCTATAATTTTCATTAAGCCTTTGTAATCAACAGCAATTCATATGTATATATGTATATGAAGACATAAATTATTTTACAAATCAACATAACAAAAGACGCTTACCTTCGATGAAGCTGACATGCTATAGAGTTTAAATATTACTCGCTGTTGCGAGAGAATTTCATGCATTATTTAGTCTCACCTTGCGGATTTGATTCTAACAACTTAACATAGAGCGTTAATTACTAGCGTCATATTACTGTTTAGCTCAGTAGATTGGATCAGTACCATTTCACTCGTAATGTCACCTTCCTAGATATCGCCATTGAAAAATTTCCGTGTTCTTATGCTGCTATTCAAAGAATCCTTCGGAACACTAACAGGAAATACTGGGGGTCCTGACAACATTTGGGCTCTCTAAGTTTCCATCCTAATCGCACACTTGCACAGGAGATCCTCGAATTCGTCTATTTTCTTAGAAACCCATCAGCAACCAGGAATTAGAATAATGCGTATACCTTGTCTCATGTGAAACACACGAAGTCCTATTGAAAAGGTCTCTTATTGTTCAAACTTCCGTATAACGAGAGTCGAAACGTGTAAAAATCTCGGGAGAAAAACTACGTTTTCCCAAAGTTTTTCGGGATTTTCAGCGGAATGAAGCATAAAAACACACAAATGCCATGTTATACCAACAGAAGCGGCGCACAAATGTCATCTCACATCAAAAGTTGCTTTCTAAATTTTGACTGAATTCCATCAATCAGTAAGTGCAAAGATACATTCCAGCTTGAGAGACACGAGTCGACAACATTTTATCGCCAACCATTTCGGTGCAAGAACTTTCTTCTGCAGAACCAGAATGCTGAATGATGAATCTTAAGCATATATTTCTTACACCTCCCTCCTCTTCCCCAGGGGGGGGGAATAAATTGAGCAGCCACTCTTTTACATACTCATGGCAAAGAAGACTTTTCTAAAACTAAAAAACTTATATTCCAGTGCCCAGGAACAGACCTTTTCAGCGGGGTCTCCTTACTAACACCAAGGGCACTCTTTCTTCCTAGTGCGAACACAGGGATGGACTATGATTGGCTCATAGTTATTTATCTCTCCCTTTACCATATAAGTAGATTCAAGAAAACATTAAACCCACGTGATGCAAACACATCCCTTCTGAAAGGGACCAGGTGTGTAGACCTTTTTGCCCGCGATTCCCACGGAAAAAAGAATAACAACATTTTAGCTTCACGTTTTTTATGACCGCAATAAAAATTTCATTTCAGGGAGGTCTCCCTATTTAAAGATAGGCGTATGGGCAGGGGATATTTTAAAGCCCTCTGCCCATGTTGTTCTCTTTCTTAAAAACGGCATTGTCACCATATTCTCAGACAATAAAACTAGCCTATTAAATTATTAACAAGCTAAGTTTGCACATAGCGTACGTGTGGTCTATTTAAGTGGACATTTGTTACCTTTCACAACATCACTTACAGGCAGCATGCATTTATATTTTTTTATCTGTATCTATTTATTTAATGGGACATGGATTGTCCTCATTTTACTTTTAAGTATGGGAATATTAGGGGATGCTTTATCACCCACAGAGTTGAGATCAGAGGGCGGGAAAATAAAAGAAAGAAAAAAAATAATAATGTGGGAGCATGTGTTTTAATTAAAAAAAATTGTAAAGGGAATTTTAATTTGGAATAATTTAATTTTAATGAAAGGCAGTTGGCATACGGGCTGTAACACATACTTTGAAATCATCAAAATCTGTGAGCACCATGTCTGGTGTCCCCCTTGTGAGATTTGACTTTGCGAAATAAGCCGAAAGCTCATGCTTATGAAATCTAGAGTAATGTCTACATTTCGACAGCCTGATATCGCCGTCATCGCCATCTGTTGCCCAAATTTCGAACTATTTTTGAAAAGTGTATATCTAAAAATTTATTTATTTTCTAATAACAATGTAGCAAACCGCGCATTTTTATCTCAAACCGCTTTTTAGTTATTTAAATTCAAAAAGGGTCAGTCATTTACTGGACACTCTGTATATATATGTATATATATATATATATATATATTATTTAAAAAATCGCTATTTCGAAACTTTATTTGGGGAAATGCAGTAAAATCTGAAGAAGATAGAAAAAATATGCATATTGAGATTTAGACGTAAGTACGTTGAAATTTTATGCTTTATTTATGCTGAAATACATTAAAATTAAAAAAAGGTCATGCATTAACTTCTTTCCCCTTTGCCTTTCAAGAGTCCGATTAAGGTTGGTGTAGATTAATAATTGAGAAACTCATTAAATTCTGTTAAAATCACAAAAAATCATATTTTCCCTGAGCTTCTTTGATCTGTTTTGAGCAAATTCTATACTGAAGGTTTTTTGTTCGTTATCACATTTTGATATTGCTTTACATCTTAATAATATGATAGCGTATTAGATTTTTCTGTTCTATCTGAACAAAGATAAGACAGAAATGAATCAAAATTACTTGAGGTCAACTTTCTTTAATAAGCGAATAATATAAAATGGAGTTGCTCATTTGCAATGGGAATTTCATTTTAAAAATAAATATAAAAATATAATTTTAAACACTATGTATTTGGTTAATTTATCTTAAAGCAATCCTTGCCAAAATTACTAATCTCATTTTATAGTTGATAATATCATATAATTTGTTTATATATTACTTCAGCACTAAATGTCAATGAAACTTCCTTTCCAGCAGTAAGTGTTTTTTTTTTTTTTTTTTTTACTAAGTTGAATGAAAGTTTAATAACTGAAGCGCAGAAGGCTGGATTGTCTGTATGAAATTTTAAAAAGGTTTTTTTTTTTTGGGGGGGGGGGGAGATCTGAAAGTATTACTTAAAAAAGTACCGATTCAAAAAGAAATACTGAATACAAAATATATATAAAAAAAATACTACTCAAGTTTCAGACAGATTATGTGCGTGATTAAAATTCGTCAAGTTTTTTTGTAGATTTTTTAAGGCTTTTTTTTAAATACACAAAACTTATGGCAAATTTAAAAGACGATGCAACTCTGGGAGTTTTGGAATAAAAAATTTCCTGATTTATTCTTCATCAAACGATCAATATTGAAGGATTTGTCAAATAACAGATCAGTCAGTATTCCAATACGTTATCAGCCAACATACATTAGCCCAATTAATAACTTTCCTTTATTAATGTACACAACTGCTTTATCAAGTGTAAATCCCCATGATCGGCAAACACTTATAACAAACATGTCAAACCCGTGGCCACATTTGGCCCAGCAACATGTTGCCTATGGCCCCCAAGGTCTTTAGCATTCTACAACATGTTCGATCCAGTTGTTTGAATACTTATGCACAAAAAAGAATTTGAGAAAACATACTTACACTGGCAAATGCCGTATGTGACACGGTAAACATCAAAAAGAATAGGTACAAATATATCTAATTCAGTTTTAAGTTTTAATTCCAAGTACAAGATTATCTAATTTTACATTCTTATGTTAACTAAAGTTAAATTTAATTCCACATTTCCATCTTAATTAATGTTAAATTTAATTTCACATCCACATCTTTAGTGTGAAATTCAATTGCATTAGTTTATTTTACCTTTAATGACGGATGTTGAAATTGTTAATCAGAATTTATTATTGTAATTAGTTCATTTAAATTCCATTTTTAAATAAAATTATCTAAAAAAATTCCGAATTTCTATAAATATTTTTAATTGGCCGAATTTCCAAAGTTTATGTGCACTTGGGTATAATTTAAGTATGTTAGGGGGTACATTTTTACTCAACAATCACAGGCTGTTTTCCACATTAAAAATGAGATTGCAGAAGATCAAGATTAACAAGTCGTCATATACAATAATTTTTTCAAAATACAACTAAAAAAATGCAATGCAGTAAAACATTTATTACCAAAAAGCTCTCAAACACAATGGGCGTTGTAATAATGCTCTGTATTTTAAAATATTTGATGACGAATGTTGACCAGGTTCTTTGAAGTATGCACCCGCTGAAATTCATAAATAGCAGTAAGCTGTGATCAATTATTAAAAAAAAGGCTTTAAAAATCCATTTATTTGCAGTAGAAATAAAATTAAAACATTTCATACAGAAATGAATAGAGATGGTGCCTGAAAGCATACTGTCTTCGTGAGCAAGGCGAACCAATTTAATTAATTATTCTGTTATTCATACATTGGCACCGCACAATTGGCAGAAAGAGCACATGAAAAATGAATGATATCATATATGCGAAATTTTCTGTTACGCCTTAAACAATTAAGAGGATTTTGAATTTAGTGGCAAGGAAACCAGAAATAGCAGTCCTAAAAGAATTAGCCAAAAAGAATTTGAATGCCAAATCGTACGTTAAGACTAAATTTTGAGAACATACAGTTAAAGTCAAAACATACCGCATGTACACGAAAATATTATGATGCATCGAGGAAGTTAACTACTCGAAAATTAAGCAGATCAAAGAGTTATTTCTACTGACCGAAAGGAAAGTCGATCTCTATTCTTTTTTTTATTATTTCTAGCGAGCCGAATATTCATTTAAAGGAATTCTGTTTTTCTGAGAGCCATTTTAATGATAAAGGAACATTTATAATATCTTTTCTTTCTTTTCTTTTGAAGGAATTGTATTGTGAGAATGAAATAAAAGTTAGAATAAAAGTGGATAACTAATTAAAAATTAGTTTTAATTGAAATTTAGAACAAAGATATAATTCAAGAAAATTATATGTGATTCTATATCACAGGCGTCACTATCTTCGATAAATTTCTGTCATTACTGACCGAAAGCAAAGTCGATCTCTATTCTTTTTTTTATTATTTCTAGCGAGCCGAATATTCATCTAAAGGAATTCTGTTTATCTGAGAGCCATTTTAATGATAAAGGAACATTTATAATATCTTTTCTTTTGAAGGAATTGTACTGTGGGAATAAAATAAAAGTTAGAATAAAAATGGATAACTAATTAAAAATTAGTTTTAATTGAAATTTAGAACAAAGGTATAATTCAAGAAAATTATATGTGATTCTATATCACAGGCGTCACTATCTTCGATAAATTTCTGTCATTTTTTTCTATCAAATTAAAACCATAGTAATTTATTTTATTTTTCGATGCCAAACACGTTGATCAAACCCTGTATGGATATCTTGCATCGGGGAAAATTTTGCATGACGCAAATGATGTAAACTAGTCGTTGGAGGCCAACGTAATACTTACCCATCATCGATATGCATAACATAATGTATGAAAACATAACATATGTAAACAATTTATAAAATGCATTACAATTCCAAAACAAAATATAAACGTATTTTTAAGTATTTCTAACACATCATCATGCTCTATTAATGAATTTCTGATGAACCAATTTCGATAAATTGTATGAATTGCCAAACTATTCAAGTAGCACTGCATTGCATAAATGAAAACATCCTTATAACTCTAAAAATAAAAATCATATTCACTAACGGTTTCTTGCATCGAATTAAGTGTCTCATTTGCAATTAAAAGATATCTTTGAATTGAAATTTGAATGAAATACAGGGTCATGAAAAATCAAAGAATGTGGAAAACAGGATTAGAAATATCTCAACAACTAATAATCCGATCGACATCGTTTTTTATGCAAAATTTGTCTTAATTTATTGCCTTTTACGCCCACTTCTTAAAATTAAAAAATTCGAAAATTTTTATATACCTTTCATCAGAACGAATTTTTCGAGAGTCCGAAAAAAATAGTTCCGGATAATCGAGGTTACTGATAGGCTTCGTTCCATTCTTACATACTAAGCACATACAAAATTTCAAGTCTCTATCTCAATTTGTTCGAGAGATAGAGCGGTTACAGACAGACAGACAGACAGTCAGACAGATACACAGACGGACGGCAAAATTTTTTTTTCTAAAAATATGTTTTTCGGAATCTCCAGTGTCCGAAACGTGTAAATCTGTCAAAAAAAATTTTCGATTTTCAAAACGATTGCAAGACTTACCCTATACTACCTATGATGGGTAAGTAAAATCATGCACGAAATAGTTCATAGAGCCGTACAGAACTTTATAGAGTTCTTTACAAGTTCTATACAGTAGCATTTCTATAGAATACTGTTTCAGAGAGCTTTGAAGACTTCTATAAAAAGCTTTTCATACAGAAAAAATTTGAAATTTTTTTCTGTAGAACACTTTTTCTATAGAGCACTATAAAACTTTTAGAAGTTCTATAGGCTAATGATTTTATAGAATCCTTTTAAAGAAAAAAATATATTTTGGCTTTTTAAAATTTGTGTGCTTTACTTATATGTACGCGTATGTTAAAATTTAAAAATTCAACAATAAAAAATTTGTAATACATTAGTTTAAAGTAATATTACTCCATAGATTTAATATGATATAATTTAATTCATAATTCTAATTCATTGTGATTCACTTGTTAGTGTAATAATATATCAGTCAAGCTGCACTGACATAAATAATGATTATGGTTAGTTAGTATGTTTTTTTTATTATTCATTAATTTAATTTGTCATTTAATTTTATAATAATTTATTAATTCGCTGTTAAAAATTAAGAACGTTTATCAAATACAATAAACTTTACTCATTAATAGTAATTCATCTAATTTAATAATTTTTATTCACTAATGATTATTCATCTATCTTAATAAACTTTATTCATAAAAGTAATTTTTATTCTAATATTTTAATCTGAAGTATAAAAAGATTTAAATAACTAGGTTTAAAGTTTAACAAATAATAATTTATCAAAATTTTAAATATTTTTTTCAATCCTTTATTAAAATAAGTGTTATTTTTATCACCTCCCATATCCTACGATGCTGTAAGATTAATGAAATTTAACCGAAATTTGAAATTTATATCCTAACATGATTTAAAATGTTAAACTCGTTTGATACTGTGAATAACATAACACTACTACCACCAATAAAATAAATAAGTAAATTAGTAAATAAACAAATTCTTTATTTTAACATACTTCTTTTTTTTTTCTTAAATCTTGTTTTCTAAGTTACAAATGATTCCGGTTTTCATAATTTACATGAATGAGAACAATATAATGAATCTATAGCTTATTATATATAGTACAGTAATTGTTATAAGTTTAATGATGATGTTAATAAATTTAATGACTAGGAACACGAATCACAAAAGAAACAAACTTGAAATAGTAAAATAAGAAAATAAAAGCAACAAGAATCCGTCGAATGAGCTATAAGTACTTGTTCAACGCCGATCACGAAAGCCAAACAGCACCGATCATGTTTAGCAGTTGATAGGGTGATCAGAATTCTAATCACCTTCTAATCCCAGTTTCTTCCTTAAGGAAGAAACTGCCAGTTAAGGTTATTCAAAATTTCCTTATAGTACATACTCGAATAATTTTATGGAACGTCTTATTATTTTATTAAAATTCTATAAACATTTATTTTTAACTTCTACAGATATTTCTATAGCTTTTGGTGCAACTAGATTATACAAAAACTGGACTTACTTCTACATGATTCTATAATATTTTTTCTACAATTTTTTTCTTTCGTAGAATTCTGTAAGAAATTTTTGTAACGGGTAGTCTAGCGATTTAAACAAATGATGTTTCACTGGTGAAAAATCCAGAAAACACGTAGAGTCTCAAACTTACTGCAATCCAATTTGATGTCATCTGAGTTGAATTCGGCAAGTAATAAGTTGAATTGCAATGTAATTTTAAATGACTAGACTTTAACGATGACAGGTAACATGACTGGAGTGATTAAACTTATTGCAGTAAAGTCTCAGCTTTCATGGTCCATCCACGTTCAAACAAGTGCCAATGGACGAGACCATTTCGATTCCAAAATCTGATCAACGTTACTTTTAAAAAGCTGGGATGAGGAATTTGGACTTCTCGTTGTCCAAAATTACACAGTTTATACTTGTGCTGATTTGCTAATGATGACGATTTCCGGTTCACGTTAACAATATTGTGGAAGACTTTATTGTGCAGATAATAATTCTAATAAGGGTGTGCAATGTGAACTTTGTTTCCTTTTCATTATTGTGCAAAAAATATGGTTTTTTCTTTTTTTTTTTCAACATCTTTTAAATTGTGAGATGGGGCTCATTAAAAGTCTTGAGTATTTTAAGTCTTCTGATCTCCATTCTATTTAACCATGCGTAATTAACTCAATTAAAAGTAGATCACTATATGCAAGTTAGAAGTATGGGGAAGAGAACTTCGTCGATCCAAACAAAAGAAATCTACATCATACGGTAAATATCTATCTCAAATGATTCTTAAATTCATAAATGCCCCTTATTAATCTATTTCCTTTCTGACTAAAATTTTCTTAAACAAAAATTTTACAACTCATTTTTTTCAAAATCTAATTTTTTATATTTTTGTTCTGAATTATTATAATTTTGAAATTTTCCATCCTATAATTTGATTATTTAAAATAAATAAATAAAAAAAAATTAGAAAAGTATTAATGAATAAAAAAAAGTTTCATTGTAAACAATATTATGGTAATAATAGCTCATTTCCACCATAAAGAGCCACATGTATCATGTTCGCTCCAATTATTTGCAGTTATAAGAACAAAATCGGAGTTTATGTTATACCCTCTTTTATCAAATTCATTACATATAACTAAGAGGATTTTAAAAAAAAAGTCCACAAAAATATTTTCACTCACAGGAGATATTAATCAATTATGAGGCTTTCCTTTCCCTGAAATCATAGCTGCATTTTTTTTTCACATATTTTACATATTAAATGGGTATTCGAAAGGGACTGGGGTGGTTATATCTTCATCAAATTTTATCTAGTGACATCTAGCCTGTAAAAGGAAATCCAGGTTTCTTTAAAAAACTGTAACAAAATTTTTCCTGAATTACATGCGAGTCGTAATTTTTCCACCTGGGCAAAAAATATTCAGGTCAGGATTCTAACCAGAAATATTTATTGAAGTTGCCAATGCTCAACCGACTGTTCCATCTCGAACGAATCTGGAGAACCTAATTCAACTAGTTACCGTCATCTTTGGTCATTTCGAGGCTACTTTAATCCATCCCATAAAAAATGTTTTTATCCTTTGAAGTGAACAAATAATACAAGATAATTTAGAGTTTTTGCCCTTGAAAAATATTTTATACTATATAGGGTATTTGAATGGTTTGGGGTGATTGAAATTTTCTATTATTATTATTATTATTAGCAACATTGGATGTGTTGTAAACAACTGTTTTCGTACAATGAAAAAATCAGGATAAGAGCTACAAATAAGGTAAGTGTCAAAATATTACCATTAGTAACCTGTAACCCATGTGTGATCATACCTTTTCCTTTAAGTTTTTATTTTGACTAGAAATGTTTACCTTTTCATAAAGTAAGCATAAAAACTAGTGTTTCGGGGCTATTTTGTGCCAGATCTTTTTTGGTCCGAAAATAGCCTCAATTACTCAGAAATGCCCTTTATACAGCCAAATCTCTTTAAAAATGTTTTTTTTTTATTTTTTTATTTATTTATTTATTTTTTTATTTTTTTCAAATGTTATTTAACAAAATGTTATGCTAATTGATTTTGTTCCAGTTGTTGAGGATAAAACGACGGGAACTGCTTCTTGTTTCTTAAATATTAACAATTGTTTAAACAATAATATAAATAAATCTTAAATATTAACAATTGTCTTAAATATTAACAATTGCTTAAAATTGCATTAAATATTAACAATTCTGTGTGTGTATTTAAACATTAAAAAAGTGTTTATTGAGTTTACAGTGTTAATTCATTAGCAAATGCTATTGAAAGGATTTTCATTAAAAATGTATTCACTTACATATGAAATGTGTCCATTTTTATATGAAATTAAGTGGCCAAAGAAGTCCCCAGCAGGGGCTACTTTGTTCCGAAAGTTTAAAAATATTTAAAAAAATACAAAATAATAATTTCTTTTTGAAACCACACAGTTTGTTTCATTGTTCATGTTAATTGTTTACAATTTAATTTCGACGTTAGAAATTCATATTTTTTAACAATGGAAATAGGAATGAAACCAGGAGAAAGTAGCCCCGGTTGATGGTAAACTTAATGATCATAGCATCTGTTCTGATATATGAATCAGCTCAGCAGATTGAATCACAGGATAGCTAAGTGAATTATGTCCTCTATATTCGTTCGGCTTTATAGAGCTGCCGTTCTCTATATGGGTCATTTCGTAGAGGATTTGGAGCTTCAGCCAAGATATCCCTAGTTCGAATCCTGATCTGGACATATTTCACCCAGTTGAAAAAAAATTACGGATCATATGATTTACTTACCAATTAGAATAACTGTGTTGAAATTAATCTAGTAGAATCACATGTGTCTGTCATTGGCGAAAATGAACTGAAATTACCACATTATCGTTTATAGTTAAGATTTTCAGTTAGAAAATCAGAGGATACAATATCATTCATTATTATTTATATAAACAGTAATTTTATAATTTTTTTGAATTTTTTCTTTTTTTATATTAGAATATTCTATTATTTTAAAAGGGAAAAATTCGTTTATGTCCAAAGGGCTAATTGAATCGTATACAGTACAGAAAGAGCATCATCAAGTGATCCATCAATTAAAGTGGGTCCCTTTATAGGACCATTATTTTAAATTTTTGCTTATTCAAAATTTTACCTTTTTTTTTCTTGCTAGTTTTAAAGAAATTGCTATTATTTAACTCAAAATTAAATAGTACTTTACAACCAAAAGTGCACTTTACAACGCACAAATTTACAAGATACATTAGAAAACGCAAACAATAAATCAGAATTTGAAAAACACAAAGTTTTCTTGAAAATTGTCTAAGGCAAAACTAATTAATTTAAAGCAGTTCTACTCATACAAAAAAATAAAAGGCCACAAAAAAAGAACAGAAGTATAAAATCATTCTAGCAATTCAATCCTTCTGCAAATAAAGTCTTGGCCACGATGGCTCTTCTCTCCTTCTCTTTAACTTGAAGACAAAGAAGATTTATTGTTCGGCTATTTTTACTTAAACCGGGGATTATTTCTATCATTTCTTCTCTCCTTGCTTGTTTACGATGTATTAATTTCATTTCACCACTGGGACTTGCTCTACAAAAATAAATAGCAGTATAACAGCAGACATTTTTCTAGTGCGATTTTTCTTACAAATGTGCCTGGAAGGGAAATGGCTTCGCTGCCAAATCCCAAATCGCCAATTCATCATTTTGGCGATTCCCTAACTCATATCGCGCCAATTAAACGGCTATCATTCACAAAGACTTAATTTTTTTTTCGTCTTTTTGTATTACCCCCGAGAGGAAGATGGAAATAAGTCTATAGTTTTTTGCAATCTTTATCACCTCGGGATGAAGTTTACTACTAATATAAGAATAAATGAAAATACTAAGGACATCGGAGCCATATTTGGTCACATTTTGAAGTAAAAAGGAAATCTAATTACATAAAGAAAAGCAAACTGTACGCATTCATTTATTAATTTTTTCTATCTTCAATAAAAGAAAGAATTATAATCAATTTTTTTTTTTTTTTTCAAATTTTGGTTTTCGACGAGTTTACACTTTTTAGGCGATTTCAAAAAACATATTTTTACAAAATGTCTGTCTGTCCCTGTGTCCGTGTATCGCCATTGTACCATCGAAAAGTGCATGAAATTATGCTTGGAATTAAACCAAAGGATTTATGTATGCTTTTAGCTATGTCGAGCAAGTTTTCCTTGAATTCGAAAAAATTCTGCCGGATTTCAATAGCAATGTCTGTGCCATTTTTATTATTGTACCATTAAAAACTGTATAAAGTTATGCATATAATTAAATCAATTTTTGTACATATTTTTGGCTATGGTCAGAAAGTTCACCTTAAATTTGGAAATATCCCACCGGAAAGGGTCGCTGAGATAGCGATTTTTACATTTTTTTTTTTCTTTTCGACTTTCCAAAGTTGTGTTGACATCTTCAGCTCGTGCAGCTACGGTAACTAGCATTTTGCTAAGCCGACTATTCGCAAATAGCTGGTGTCTAACTATTGATTTTAATAAATTTCATGATCGAAATTAATTCGTTTTTACTCCGATTAATTGGCTAAAGCATAAATTAAAAATGTAAATCAATGTTGGTATAATATTGAACTAATAATATTGAAGTATTAACATGGGTAACAACTTTTTGAAATAGTAAGACGTATAAAATAGAAGAAAGTTTTGGGCCTGGCATATCCAACTTGTTTATTTATTATTTGGTTAACATATTTTATAGCTCTTCTATCTAACGCAATAGTTCCAAAACTTTTTTTTTCTTTCGTACCCCCTTTCTGAAACTCTTTATATATGTGTAGCGTACTTCTTCTCACACTAAGTCCCTCCACATCCTTTACTTAAATTGGCTATGTTCTTCTGTTAAATGAATAATCAAATGATTTAACTCAATGACCTTTATATGTTTTTATCTTTTATTTTATGCTTTATGATTTATTTGAATGTTTTTCATTGGCAGTGTAACACGAAATCTCATAAAACAGCATTGAAATAATTTGCAAATAAACCGACTTATGATTGAAGTAATTGAAATATGATGGAAGTAACAATTGTTCAAATATGATTCAGTTAATTACTAGGCCCAGCCATTTAATATCTGTTTGTGGGCAGCCTATTGAACTTGCACATAAGTTTCTCTCTTTGCAAATCAAAAGTATGTACCTTTGTTTTGTTTTTTTCTTTTTTCTTTTAACCTTCTATTTCTTGTGATTTCCTCCATTACAAGTATTATTTTCGCGTACTTCCAACACACTTGTCGTGTATCCTCAAAGATATTGTATTCTAAGTTGAGAACCACTAATATTCAGGCATACATTCAACCCAGAGATTAGCTTTAACCACAAATATATGGAGCTCCTCTGTTTAAAACTCGAGTACACTCGGGTAACTTTTTAAAGATCTGAGGTTGTTTCCTTTGTGCAAACGATAATTCAACGAGAACTTTTCTTAAACCCTCTCCCTACGCATTCTCAGATTTTAATCTATTAATAAAGCTACACGTTCTTACAATTTTGCTCATTTTTCTCATATTTACGATCAGCAAGCACGCTCAGCATTCCCCGTTTCGATTCTGCCCAAAAAAATTTAAATCTTGATCTGGACTCAGCCCCGGTTTAATGAGATTAAAAGAAGAAAGAAAGAATGAGAATAAACTGAATAAAATTGTACTGAATTGAGAATGTACTGAATACTGAATTATGATGTAAAAAGGAGACCGAACGGGAACCGATACGAGTTTTTAGATCCCAGCCCTAGTCCAAGCCCAAATCTAATGAGAGAAAATTGAATCGTGATACATTAGTGGGCATAGCAACAATAAAATTGAAGTTATTTCATTTTTTTAAAAAGTGGAATGAAAATCATTACTGCCTGATTCTTTTCCATATAGTCACTCAAAAATAGTTGCTGAAAGGTAAAAAACAAATTTACTTTAGTTGATACAGCAACAGGATTTGGCAATAAAGAGAATATAAAAATCGGTAAATAATATTGGAATTAAACTTTTTTTCTTTTTTTTTTTGAAAAACATTGCAGAAGAGATGAAGAAAAGAAAGTATCGTATATTTAAACCACTATTATAGTGCTTTTATGAAATCAAACGTGATAAATTGTCTCAGATAAGAGGAGCTGCAGAGAGATAATTAGAAATTTGCTACTAGAAATAAAAATACCGTGTAGTTCCATTTGTAAGAAATTTTTGGTATTTTTTTGGCTCAAAATTAGATTTGTCGGCTTGTACACGAGTATAAGAAAATTTTAAAAATTTATATTCTTAAATTAAAAAGAAAAAATTGTAAATATGAAAAATTACTTAATAAATACTTACTAATTTCTATAAATATTTTAAAACTCTATTTTTTTACAATGCAAAAGTTACCAATTATCATTCATAATTTAAATAATTATCATAATTTTAAAGCAAGTCATTAAAATCGCTTTCTTTCATTGGTACATCAGTATAAATATCGACAGTATCTAATTCATCATCATCACAATCACCGTAGTCGTAAAAAATAGCAGCATCTTCAGTTCCATCAATCGTATTATGGATGCAACATTTTTTTAAAGATCAAACCATCATTTCTTGTGATAATTCATGAAACAAATAGGATATTTGATTTATATGAACAAGCAAGTCATAATAGAGTGAGCGGAGACAAATTAAACAGATTTAGCAGCACTTCCTGGACAAAATAGGAGAGATCAATAATTTCGGAGAACGCATTTTTTATCTATTATTTATGTACAAACTTTTGCTAACTTTTGTTAGCATATGTTAGCAAATTGTTATTAACAAATACTAACTTTTCGTTCGCTGATTTTTTCTCACCATTTTTTAATATCGGCGAGTTACCGATTTTGGATGATTTTTCACTGAAAAATCGTATATTCGGCTTATACATGGAAATATAAGGTAGAAACATTTTTCATTTAAAGACTTAGAATGGGGAACAACAAACGATGAATTTAGTGCTGTCGATATAAAAATACTTAATTATTAATGAATTCAACCTGCTAAATATGAATAGGTTCTTAAAAACTTCTTCTTAAAAACATAATGTGAAAATACTTAAATATCTATTATGAAATTAATTTTCGAAAAAAAAAAACAATTTATGAATTTTAACATGCATTAATTTCTGCTTATCCTTCTTGATAACATCCATGTAAATCTCTTTTTTTATCGTCATTTTTTTTTTCTTTTTAAATTGATTTTTAAATTTAAACTAACTTTCGATGCACACGTTACATAAATGTATAAAATCATAAGATAAAAATTCCTTTTATCTAAGTCAATTTAAGGTATCGGAAAAAAATGACCAACAATGGCCACTGCTTTGCCGCTTCAGTCTAAATAGAAAGTCCAAGATGGAGTCACTGGACGATTCCTGCAAGCTGTGAGAATAGCTTTGACCATTTCTCTTGTCTGGATATAAAATATGTTCTTCCAGATGCGGCCATTGCAGGGGAAAGAAAAGGGGAGTCATTTCATTTTTTTTTCTTTCCTTTAAAGGTTATGTTCGCGGTTCGAATAAAATTGAAAACGCCTACCGTCATAAATTTTTTTAAGTGTTTTAATTAAAACGAAACGCTTTTGGGTGCTATCGTGTTAATTGTCCCAACGCCATAAAATGTGCCGCCGACATAAGTCACAGCGGAAATTTCAATTCATTTATTAGTTTTTGTTTTGTTTTTTGAAAAAAACATATATATATATTATTGATTTTTGTGACCCATTAAAATAAAACATGATATATATTATTGACATAGATGACTTTTTTAATTACTTTACAGTATGTTAAAAACTACCGTTCAATTTTGTAAATTTAAAAGTATAAAACAATAAAGTAAATTACACTTAACTGTTTTAAATTTTGACTTTTACCTTTTTTTTTTCTTAAGTTTGACTTGTCACGTAGTATGAAAATTAATTTTAGCACACCATACAATATGAGCAATATGAGTGTCTACATAAAAATACATATATATTTATATTTTCTTGTTTTTCTAATTATGACCCTAGTTTTCCATTCCTGTAAAAAATTCGTACAATGTCAAAAAATGCTAAGTTTTTGGTATGGGATAAAAATACTTTTTAATGCAAAGATTTTATTTATTTATTTATTTACTCACAATCACTGCGACTTTGCTACTGTAACAGTTGAAATCTGCCAAGTGATATATCTCATTTTTATAAGAAGAAATAATAGTTTTAGGAATAATTCAAAAATTACTAACTAAGCCATAGTCTGTAAGCTCTCCTCTATACCTTTAAATTCATTTATAACCTTGTCCTCTAATGTACCACGTACTTAGTTCGGCTGATGACGAGCTGCTATAATTTCCTGTTCAAAACGCGTGCGTTTTGGCGTTTGATTATATGGTGATTTTTTACAAAGTTTTATTATTTTAATTGTTGATTATCGCCAATTTTCTATGCTTCCTCCACTATACTCTTTAATATATTTTTTATAACATGAAAAAATTTTTACTTCTTTTTAATTAAAAATCTGTAACATTGAATAAAAAAATTATACAATTTCAATAACATTCTTATTCAACTTTATTGAAATTTTATATCAAAATATTTAAAAATAAGACAATGTTTAACTTATGATATACAATTGCAGGAAAAAAAATCCTCATACAAACTTCTTCAAAAACATTGTTGCTTCGAAAATTTTTAAATATGACTACATTTTTACTTTTTGTATAAAATTGTGCATAGTTAGACATATTTTTATCAAATTTCATGCGTTATAGAAGATGCTCTTTAACTCTAGATAAAAAGATTTAAGGAACTGATCTCTCGATCATATGATCAAACAAAACAGCTTGCAAGTAATCGGTTACATTCAGATCGTGAATAACTGGATCGTCATCTTCTTCCTCTTCTTCTTCCCTTTTCTGAATCTAAATAATAGAAGTAACTTGGCTTAACCCTTTATCTACTGAATTATGAATTCATGAAATTTTTACATTCTAAAGCATTTTATGTAAATTGTTTAAACTAGATTAAAAGATTTACATAATCATTTAATAAATTTTCTAAGGATTTTAGAAGGATTAATTAAATTTGAATTTACAGAAATTTTGTGCAATATTTATAACCCCACTCAAATCTTTTATTTTAAATTGTTTTCTTAGCATTTTGTAGAATTATAAAACGTACAAATAAGACGTTTTTACAATATAAATATAGCAATATTTCCGAATTGAAAAATCCCCATCCCCTTCCCTCAGCGCCAAGAAAGCTAAAAAGATACAAAGGAAAACGAAATCATCTTTTAAAAATATTTTTGTTTTGTGTAACCGATAATGCTTTTGGAACAAAATAAAGTAATGTATCTGTAACTCATTCTAAACAGAATTACAACTAATCGACGTATTAAAAGCATTTTATAAGTAATTTTAATGCTACTTATAAGTACCGTCGGTAGATAAAAGGGTTAAAATACTTGAGTAAGAATTTTTAAAAAATACTTCATGTACTAGAATATGTAAAGGGAATCATCCGAAGCGAGCTACCAAGTAACACTTTCGTAGCGACATCCAGCACAGGGATTAAAAAATTTATTTCATTTATAATTTCAAAGCATATACGTCCTGTCATAACTTTTGAGCAGATGCTCCGCTTTTGAGAATTCGGTGTTTAGGTGCGTTCGTAATTATGTGAATACGTAGCACCTATAGTCGTCGTTCAGATCGTCAGTCTGTTTGTCCGCGTATAAGAGAGCAAAAACTACTCAACCGAATCGTTTGAAATTTGAAAAATATAATTTCTGCATAATTTAGTTGTGTTATTTCAAATTTTATAAAAAATTTATGTATAGTTTAATTAGAGGGACAATCAAAAGTATTCCGTTACATTACGGCCAATGGGAAAAAATTTTCAAGCGCATTTTAATAATGTTACACTCTTTCGAAAATAATAAAATTGATACGCATCTACGAAGTATAAACTAAACTATACATTCTGTACAACCTGTGTAGCAAAGAATTTTTTTTTATTAATTTACAGGGCCACGCAAAAAGAATTCTATTACATAATGATATAGCGGAAAACATTATTTTGGGCGCGTTTTAACTATGTTAAAGTATTACGCATTTGATGAAATTGATATAGTACGTTGCTGAGGTTTACTAGAAGTTACCTCCTGTATAATAGAAGATAGTATTTACAGGGACACACAAAAGATTTTTCGGGAACTATACTGTACTCGAAGTACTATTACACCAAGATCTGAATATTTTTAAAACTTCGTTGAGTACGAAAGCACTTCATTTGTTACGCTTAAAATGCAATTTCCGACTTGTTTTTTTTTTTTTTTTTTTTTTTTTTTTTTTTTTTTTTTCTGTGGTAGCCTTATCAAAAATTTCATCATGATCCTAAACTGGTATATTTATCTGAATGTCTGTAGTTAATTAATTTAATCATTTAATTTTATTTCCTTTTTATCCCCTAAAATTTTATGAAATTAATAAATAGCCATATTGCTCATGGGTTTTTTTTTCTTAACTGGGATGCGTGCTAAAAAATTTAACAAGCTTTCAGTTGCGACTCCTGAGTGAAGCTATATTAGACACACTTATCTGGTGAACCATGAAATGTGCTTTTATAATTTTACCTTTTTTTAATAAAAGAGGATTGTATAAAGTGTTTTGCAATTACTTTTTTTTAATTTTACTTTAATATTATACACACATACATACAACCATATAATATAAATATAAATATTAGTAAAACGAACTTATGAAACGACTGATTAAATGGCTC
Organism: Maratus speculifer; assembly: GCA_964019185.1. Classification (NCBI taxonomy): domain Eukaryota; kingdom Metazoa; phylum Arthropoda; class Arachnida; order Araneae; family Salticidae; genus Maratus; species Maratus speculifer. The sequence goes on from OZ025291.1 coordinate 120,391,120, forward strand.
ATTATGCTTCACAGTTATTTTTTCTAAAATATTGGAACACTTGGCTAATTAAAAAAAAAAAGAAAGAAAACCTTAAAATAAATAAATAATTACATGAGAAATTAATAATATATAATAGCAATTAATAGTGACATATATAACATTTAATATAACATTAATATAACATTAATATTATAACACATTAATATAACATTTAATAGTGAAAATTAAGTCACATATTAAAACGATATTTTAAAAATAATTTTCATTAGGAAGAATTTTAATGTGACGTGACATGGTATAAATATAATGCGGCTAGTAACTTCCAGCATCAGAATTTGAACTAAGAACCTTCTGTTTACTAGTAAAATGCTTTACCTCCAAGCTATTATTGAAATTACGTTCTCAAAATGTTGAAATTATGGCTCACTTTTAAAATTTAAATCGAAAAATGAACAGATTACTTTACTTTAAAATAAGAGTCTTTTTCAAAATTTTATGATTTGTCGTGTGACACGAGATATCCAACTGTAAATAAACAAAATAAAATTTGAAGTTTTTTTTTTCTTTGAAATTAATTTAAAATGCTTTTTCTTATTTTCTATGATATTCATAGTAAAATATGGAGCGTAGTCCCATCCAAATCCTGCTATTATATATTTAAGTAATGAAATATTTTTGTTGTATAATGAGTCATTATGATATTATTAAAGGTGGGCATTCCTATTAATTAAAATTTGAAATCTAATATCCGAGATGTATAGTTATAAATATTTTGTACTTCCAAATTCTTCGAATACCGTCAATATATCCAACAGCTTTCATTCGCTGCACGTACAATACAGCCGGGTGAAAAAGAAAAAAGTACAAATACCCCGCACTAACGCTGCAACAAACTATAGTATGAAAACAATACTGGAACAACACTCTAAAAGCTAAATGTGTAAATTAATCACATTTACATACATATATCTGTAATATTTTAAAAGTACACCTTTGTCATAAAATTTACACACTTGTCACTAAAATTTACCCGTACACTGTAAAAAAAAATCTGTAAAGGTACTAAACATTTTCTAGGAAACTGGGATTCCAAGAACTTTTCATGTAACGATAACAGGAAAAATCCATGTAACTGATTCTAAAACTAGAATTTTTGCTGTTACCGTTACAGGAAAACTTCTAGGAATCCCAGTTTCCTAGAAAAAGTTTAGTACCTCTACAGAATTTTTTTTACAGTGTACTTACGTGAGTTTATTGGCTTAATAGAAGTGTAATTTGTTATCACTTTAAAAATTCAAACACGTGTATAAAATGTTACGGATTTACCCGAATCGGTATGTTATTGGAATTTACAAACTTTTCATATTGCACAAATATCTGTGTATTTTGTATATTATATTCTGAAATATGTGTAAGAATGTTGCACAGATATATGCGTAAAAACAGAATATTGTGCAGAAGTATGAGTATAAATTTTACATTGCTATATATATAAGAACTGAATATTACGCAGGTCTATTTGTCAGAATATTACGCAGACATACGTGTCAGAACAAAATACTGCATAGACGTATGTTACACTGTAAAAAAAAATCTGTGAAGGTACTAAACATTTTCTAGAAAACTGGGATTCCAAGAACTTTTCATGTAACGATAACAGGAAAAATTCATGTAATCGATTCTGAAACTTGAATTTGTGCTGTTACTGTTACAGGAAAAGTTCTTGGAATCCCAGTTTCCTAGAAAAGGTTTAGTACCTTTGCAGATTTTTTTTTACAGTGTACTTATGTGAACATAATAAATAGCAATACTTGAAAACTTGGCTTGTGCAAATCTTAGATGAGTGGTCAAGTTAACACAGTCGCTACCGCTTACGTGAAAGTGTGATGATAGTTAATGCCGCACTGTAGAAGCGGATTTTTCCCAGAAGCTGATTTACTTTTTATAACAAAGAATCAGTGAAAGATTTTTCCCGCGCCATCGCGTGACTGGCTATTGGACATCACCCCATATCACGCGCTGGCGTGTGATCGGCAGCGAATGTGTTAAAGGTTTAGAATCTCGGAGATCCTGAATTTAAATCCCGGTTCGATAAGTATTGCTTGTTTACTGTAGATTGAATTAAATAGTGTATTTTTTCTCTTGGTGTATCTTTCAAACATTGTGACTGAAATTGAGTAGAAAAAAATCCTCCAAAATATTTTTTTTTCAAAATTTTATTTTACATTGTGTTTATTCAGATTATACAGATTATATTCATAAATAATGACTATACATTTTAGAGCTTCCAAAACAACTTTAACAAAAAATGATATGCAATAAATATAATTTCAGTCGATCCGGTATTTTGTAAATTAAGGTTGCATTAATTTGTGATCTTGAAACTAATCTGCTGGAAAGAAAGCAAATATGGCAAGCACACTAATTTATCCTGTAATGCAAATTTGTTTTGCGATCATAAGAATGTTTAGTTCAATGTTTACATCCCAAACTACAATGAGTACTATGTACACAAAATACCTCTTTTTTGTATATTGCGCAGGCATATGTGTATTCATGTACCATTTGCTCGTTAAAATGTGTATTTCAGAGTTATCTGATAACATATTACACACTTAAGCCACTTAATGGAAAATGTGGAACACAGGAAAATGTGTATTTTGCAATTTACAAATATAGACAAATCGTTTTTGTTAAAATAGCAAATAAAGCCTTTGTGCAAAAATGTTTAAGGATAGAAAACCAACGATTATAAATGCACAAATAATGTATAAAAAGGTAGTAAACAGCTGTTTCGAATCTACTATCGAGGTTCTTAATGAGTGCAAAGCTCAGTGAGCAAGAAAAGAGGCTCAGTTTTGCTTTTTCTAGCTCGCTGAGTTTTTCACCGATGAAGAATCTCGATAATAGATTCGAAACAGCTGTTTGCTACCTTTTTATACATTATTTGTGTATTTATAATCCTTGATTTTCTATCTTTAAATATCTTTAAATCGTTTTATTTATCATCAGTATACCCGGTTTAATGAATAGATTTAGGTATTTATTTCTTAGAGTGAAAACGATAGAAAATAAAATCTATTTTTAAATGATATATATAAAAAATTTCTATATAAATTCTAAAATATAGATTAGAGTGTAATCTACGCATAAAAATAAACCCAATCCTTTTTTTTTTTCAATAACAGTACCCAAGTTTTATACAATAAATAAATTTTAAATCCTTCAATTAGTCTAAAATCAAATTTTCCTGAAGATTAGTTCCAGATGATTCTGTTCCGTATGATTAGTTCCAGAGAAATTAATTATTTTACAATCATCCTATCTTAAAGACCCATGAAGCTCTAATAACACAAAAATGAAATATATTAAACACTAAAAGAATTAAAATATATTTTAAAAAGGCAAAGAGAGCAATATTTGAAAAATACACTACTTTATCATTTAATAATTTTAAGCAATTAATTATAATTATGCTACTTAAAAATAATGAATATACTCTAAAAAAAATCTGCAGAGTTGCAAAAATTTTTCTTGGAAACTGTGATTTCTAGAATTTTTATGTAACGGCAACAACAAAAAGACATGTAACAGATACACATTTGCATTGCAAACCCAAAAATCTTTAAAGTTGCGAATAATTTTTTAGGAAACTGGGTATGACTAGAACTTTTCATGTAACTTCTACTCATGTTACAAAAAAAATTTTAGCACGATTACTGTAGTTTTTGTAGATTCTTTTGTAAAGCTACAGATTTCAGTTTAGAAAAACTAGTTTCTTTTTCTTTTTTGTCTCTCTGTGTGTGTGCAATGCATAGATAAAATTTTAGTAAGCCTATAGATTTCTGCAACTTTACACCTGTACAAATTGCAGATTTTTTACAGCTTAGATCTTTCAAACAATGTCAACAATTCCTTTCCTGCCGCCACATCCTTAAAAAATCAAAGCAGAATTTTTTATTTTTTTTAATAAAGTTGCTTTATCATGCTTTTTTAGCAAGAATAAATCAAAATGGTGATTTTTCAAAAATTGGAGTCCACGCAGATGCAAAAGAAACATATTATGACAGAATTTTTTTTTTAATTATTATTATTATTATACAAATTGCAGTCGGGTAATTATTCATTATTTTTAAGATAAACATTGAATACTTCTATAATTTTTTACCTATTTTTATTTTTATTATTTGTCGAATTAGACAATCTAAATTACTGTAGATATGATCAACATGATTTTTTTAAAATCTGATTAACAGTTTTTAAAATTTAATGCTGTTTTCTGACTAATTAAACTTCTCTTAGTAGTTAAACTGTTTATTTTAAATTCCACATAATTAAATAAATATTTTTTCTACGAAACAGGAACCAATGTTTCTGCATTTCTATCCAGTAAAACAAATAGTAATATCTATTTCTTTTAGAAAACATCCCTAACATTCTTATTTTGTTCATATTAATTTTTTACAATCTAAAGCAATATTTTCAGGTAAGAATAAGTGCAAAACAAACATTCCTACAAATACACTATACGGCCAAAAAAACGGCCGCTTGTGGTTTTAGACATTTTGTTGAATATCTAGAAAAGTACACGAGGAATTATTCTGAAAATCCGAGTGTGAAAACAGAATAGTGCATGTCATATATTTCTGCGAAGATATTTTTCACGAAATTTCTTAAAGAACAGATCACAAATTAAAAAATAACGAATATCTTTTGGATAACCCTGACAAAACTAATATAGCAAAAGCGTTCAAACTGCAGATTATGATTAAATAACTTACTGTAATAAATTGTTATTACATATTTTTATGATGATAGCATATATACTCGCAGATAAATTGAGGTTTTTGTAAAAAGTGTCCTAAATTTTCAAAAGTTTTTTTTCTTATAATTTGAAGAATTCTTAGTATAAAAAATGTCTTTTTCAGAAAATATCACAAACAACATTGTACACAATATCCTGAAATCAAGATTAAAGAGTTTTAAAAATTGTATGCAAAATGAATATGTTTACTAAGTAATGTTTCACTGAACAAGCGTGAACGCAATCAAAATATAATTTGCATAATGTGCTAGCTGAATGTATAAGGCAACTTTTGTGAAAGTCTCATAAACATAGCTTGAAAATTCTGAAAATAATCGTCGATAGAATAAGCTCAAAATCTGTTATCCTCAAAATGAAGCAAAAAAGTGAGGGCTGTATTTATATATACATTGATTAGTGACAATAAAACATGCACAATATTGTACGTACTACTATATTTGGATACAACCCCTCATCTTTTCCTTTATTTTGGGAATAACGGTTTTTGAGTTAATTCTATCGACGATTATTTTCAGAATTTTTAAGTTATGTTTTTCAGACTTTTACAAAAGTTTCTCCATAACATTTAGCTAACACATTATGCAAATAATATTTTGATTACTGACACACATACACGGTGAAACATTATTTAGTAAACCTACTCATTTTCCTACCATTTTTATTATTTTTTAATTATGATTACAAGGTAATGTGTACAATATTATTTTTCATATTTTCTGAAAAGAACAAATTTTTATATTAAGAACTCTTCAAATTATACGCAAAAAAATTGAAAAAAAGATAGGATTGTTTTTATAAAAACCTTAATTTCTCTACGAGTACGTATGATATCCTCATAAAAATGAACACAGTTTATTATAATAAGCCACGTAATCATAATCTGCATGCAGTTTAAACGCTTTTGCTACATTAGTTTTGACAGCGTTATGCAAAAGATCTTCGTTCTTTTTCAATTTGTTGACGGTTCTCCATGTAATTTTGAGAAAAAAATTTTCACGGACCTGTTCTATTCTGTTTACATACTTGGAGTTTCAGAATAATTCCTCATATATCTTTCTAGATATTCAACAACACTTCTAAAATCAAAAGTTGCCGGTCACCTTTGACCATATAGTGTATATAAGTGCTTTTTTATATTTGTAACTTTTTTTCACTCTAATTTTACTTTTAAATATTGTTTTATAGATTTCTTTCCACCTTTTATAAAATAGGCAAAGAAAATTTTAAAAAAACAAGATATTTATTAATGTGATTACAATTTTCAAAATGTAATAATAATAATCATAATTCGTTAAATGTAACTTTGCTACAACTAACTATTACTAACTTTGCTTCATTTATTTGTTTTTTATTCTACATAAAACTTCTAAAGGCAGCATTTTAATTTAATATAAGATTATTTGATGGCAATGCAAATTTGATAGAGATTACGCATACTAAAAAATATATGCTGATATTTCGTAAAATCTCAATCTTAAAACAAAGATCAAGAAATATCTGAAATTTTTGGAACCACTTGCGTAAAATTAGCTGCACACAAAACAATTTTTTTTTTTTTTTTTTTTTTAAATCGATAAAAGTATAGAGATAACCTTCTTTTAACTGTAAAACAGCTTTTTCAGCCAGAAAAGTTCACTTGGGGGGGGGGGGGAGAAAAATCTTGCTAAGACGCACAGGGGAAAGAAAGGCGTGTTTTCATGAACATAGATCTGGAGCTAGTAAAAGAAGTCGAAATGACTTGATATTTGATAAGTTTATGCTGTTAACCCTTCACTGCACCGCGGTCCATATATGGCACATACCTAAAAACCTGAATAGGAACGTGAAACATGGATTTGGCGAATATGATAACTGTAACTGATCAAGAACAGTCCAAAAAATGAAATAACACTTATTTTGTCCATGTGAGATGGATGCATTTGACACAAAATTAGAATTTATCCTTTGGAAAAAAAATCCATCAAACTTTTAAGGCCAAATTTCCTTTTATTGTTTTTACTGAATACTTAAAAATATTAATATAAATCAAATTGCAGAGAGTTAAGCAAATAAAATAAATTAATTTAAGCCGATTTAATTGCTAAATATAGCAATAGAATATTTTAAAACCTTAATTGTATATACAGGGTACACTCCGTAAAATATAAAATTTTAGATGAAATTTCTAAATTTATTTATTTTTTCATTATTTTTCCCTGTATTAGACTGAAATATAGATTTCAAACATTTTTTTTTCATAACAATAGAAATAATCGTGCAATGAATGGAATGCGAATCGGAATGAAATCGAGAAAATCAAGAATCTCATACTTAAACCTGTTATTTTCAAAATTCGACTACATAATGAAACCTCCAAAATGTTAGGGATTATGTGATGGTGACATGCTAATAAATGTTATAAGATTAATATCGTGGGCCAATCGGACACGGGCAGATGTGATCACTATAAATTTCTCTTAAGGAAAAAAAAGTACAACAAATCCCATTTTTCGAAATTCTTTTTGAATCGCTATCGTTGTAAAAAGTACATTTAAAAAGCGTATTTTTATAAACAAAAGATAAAAAACGCTACAAGAAAGACACGTTTTAGAATTAAATTGTGTTATTGAATGTACGAAACGATAAAAAACAGGATAATTTTAATAAGGGGAAAATATCAAAAGTTGCGTTTAAATAAACAATTTGGGAAAATTTCAGAATCACGCAAAATTCCATAAAAGGATAAGTTTTTGAATGTAAATGTGTTTTTCCCCCTTCAATGTTCTTACATAAATTTGGAATATACAAAATACGTCCATCGAGTGTTTTTTTTTAATGCCCGTGGTATATTTTATTATATTTATTTATTTTGAGACAAGAATTAAAGTGACATCACTAAAAAATACGTTACAGCTAACCATAAACAATCCGTAAAAGGAATTATGTGTAATTTTTTTTTTTTTTTTTTTTTTTTTCAGTTTTTCTTATTTCTAAACATTTTACATTTTCAATTTTTATACCATCGTTCAAGGAAAAAATTACTTTTAAATGTAATTTGTTTGAAAACTGCATCTCAATTTATTTTTTTTTTAATACAGCGAAACCTGCAAATAAGGGACACCTATGGGACCGGAACTTTTGTCCCTAAAATAGAGGTGTCCCTTATTCAGAGTTTTTATTATTTTCTTTATATTTTTAATTAATCATTCAGAAAAATATAACAATAACAAAACATTAAAGGTGAAACTTAAATGTACCCGTAGTTTATAAATTATATTTATCAGACACAAAAGGAATAGAGAATTAATTAATTAAAATTTTCAATGGATTACTAAATCGTTAAATGATTTGTAGAATTACTGATTTGTATTTTTTATCCAAACTGTGAACATGTAATAGGCATAAAAACGTTTAAAAGAATTTTACTTAAAGTAATCAATCAAAAGTGGTTGTTTTGCAAATTTTAATTTTTCATTACAAATCTTTCAACTGTTCATTTACCACACTTATACATTTTAGTTCTTCATTATCAGCACTCAGCAGTATATACAAAAAAAGTATTCAACTGCTTTTAAGGCAACAAATCTCTTAGCTGCTCTGCTCAGCAAGCGGAAAATTATTTGACACAATTACAAATTAATTTTTTAACAAAAAAAGTATCAAATTAGAATGCCTGACTATTGAAGCGATTTGAAATCGAAGTGTGTTTTCAATTTTTTGATAAATAAATTACCTATAAGTAATTTGATCGCGTGACAAAGATATTTTTCATCCCTTCTTGAGCAGTTATTCTTCTTTCGCGTGAAAATTCGGTTCAAAACGCCCACTTTAACAATATTTTCTGAAAAATCTATTGCATTTACGAAAAAAAAAAGTTTGATTGCATAGTTGCTGAACAACAACGCCTGCTAGTTTCAGACATTTCTGAATAAAAATAAATTGAAACGTATGTCATAAAAGTTGCCTTTTTGGATTTGTGAACAGACTAAAAACATCTGTAAAGATTTTTATTTCATGACTTCTTTTTATTCTCTACTGTCAGAATCATCCTCACAATTTTCAGAATTACTTTCAATGGGGATAAATGCGCTCATGTCGAATCAGAATTGTGGGTAAGTAACTGCTCGTTAAATGTGTCGTATGTCTCTGTGTCAACATGACTGTATCTCTGTTTCATAAGTTTACAAATATCTGTATTTTCATTTTCATCACAAATTTTTTCATTATCTGAAATTGAAAAATTAGTCCCTTTAATCTCATTTTCAAGTGTACCTGAAATCGAGTGCCTTTTATTCAGAGGTAAATACATTACATGTCCTATACCAAGGGACTGGGACCGGAACTTTTGTCCCTTAAATAGAGGTGTCCCTTATTTGGAATGTCCCTTATTTGGAGGTTTCACTGTATTGATAAAATATTTTTCATTTTATTAAAAAAATTAATTATTTTTTCCCTTGTATTTATTTGTTTGCATTTATTTGTTCAGGTACTCAATCATTCATGAATAACAAGTCTCGAAAAATACATTCCATGTCATAACTAATAAAAATTTTAATTTTTTTTTTTTTTTTTCAAACCCAATTTTGAGGGTTTAAAAACATTTTTAAGTTTTACCAAAATCTATCTATTTTTATTTTCTGTAAAGTAATAAGAGATACATCTTTCAAAATTATTTAAATTCTATCTTAAACAGAGTATCGTTATAGAACAAACATTTTTTTTTTTTAAATCTCTTTCAACGAAATGTGTCAGATTAAAGAAATAAAAATTCGGTTTTGAATTACAGAAACTTTCTTGAACCACACAACAAACTTTTTATTCTGCAAATTAATATACAGCTCTGAATTAATATATAGTATAGGGTTTATGGCAAAATATGAATGTTAACATATTCTGCATAATATAATGGCTGGAAGGTTTAAATCTAAAATGTTACACATAGCGATATAGAGGAACAATATAAGAGCTGCTGTTTCTTCCTACCCAGAGAATAAGAATAAACAGGGTAATAGATAACAGTGCTAAAAGTACAAACCTATGAATATCATAATTTACAACCGTACAATGTGAAATAACATCTCATTAATCAAGATTAAAGTATATCTATTACATCTATAATTTTGACACACATTACTATATCGTATTTTATCACGAAAAAAAATCTTAAATTACTTTATCGTAATTAGTTTGTAGCATAACCAATTGTAGAATAATTAGATTGTAGGATAACTTATGGTAGAACAATAAATGGTACGATGTAAAAATATTTTTTTTAAAATGTACATACATAATTAAGTACATAAAAGTTAAGATTACATTTTCTTGGATAGGTAATGATAATTTAAAAGAAAAAAGAATAATTTAGTATATTTTATATATTTTGAAATATACATTTAGGACGATTTTTTTCTCATTCTTATGACTTCTGTCTCGTACGGCCGTATTTTCCCCTAAACAAACAAATGAATAATAGTGTGATATTTCAAATATCATATGATAAAAAGAGTGTGATAACACACTATCTGCTCCCCCACACACTCAAAAAAATAAAACAAAATAAAAAAAAGGTTATTATTTCAATTTTTAAAATCGCAGAATAAATCTGTTAGCAGCAATGCTACGTATTTGTTGTATTCTTCAATCTTATTACAGTAAAATTCTCTTGAATCATTGTCTATATACTGATATTATATCAAGCTTTAAAATTTTTAATAATATCATGTAATTTTGACATCATATTTATATTTTATAATGGTTATTCATTAAAAATATTTTTTAATTAATTTTCAAGATAAATAATTATCACAACCTAAGATTTTTTTTCTTTTCCAAAACTCATTACCAAAACTTTAGTACTTTCAAATATCCAAATTCGAAATTACATCTCATTCTGTCAAATAAAGTTTAGAGTAACGATTAAATATAGCCGTATTCCTATCTGCTTTGCCTAGATTAAAAATGAATTATGAGCTTCAAACTTGAAATCTTCCGGTAATCTAAGGTAAAATTTACCAAATAATTCATATTTTATGTCGAAATTAGGTATTATATTATTTTTTATTATTATTTTGATACAATTCCTGTATGTCGATGACCAACCAATAAAATTTCACTATTATAGCTTGATTGTAGGAAATATTACACAAAGAGTTTTGGGACAAACAGATGTTTTCCGCTTAGAATTGAAACAAACACACAAAAAAGAGGAGTGAAGGAATACTGTATATATATATATATATATATATATATATATATATGTGACATTTTAAAGTTAGGAGCCAGAAACATCATCGCCAGGGTCCCCGTTCTTTGCACAGAAGTCATGGCCAGCGAGGGAAAAAATAAAAAATAAATAAATGTAGCAGATCCAAAAAATCACTCATTGGTAGCTGTAAGTTTATTTATTCAACTGTAGTCATTATAGAGGGAAAAGCTCCTTTTTGCAAACGATCTTTTACCGAAATGTCCAAAAAATATTCCATCATTTACTTCAACCAGCCATACTCATCGACGAAAGAACTCCAGAATCTCTCCCCTTCTCATCTCGAGACTTCCACCTTTTAAAACTAAAAAGAAAATTCTAGAACTTTCTGTAATCTCAAACTATCATCCTTTTATGTAAACAGAATTCTTGTCCAAATACGAGACTATTTTACACAGACGATAAATTTATTTTTTTAAAAAAATATTATTTAACCAATTTATAATCGACTCATAATTTCTTGGGCAGACGATTTTCATAAATGATTAATTTTAAGAGAAAATGAAAAGAAATGAATTTATTAATGCACACATCAAAGGTTGACAGCGGAAAAATAAATAAATAGATAAAATAAAATAATGATATTTTTTGAAAGGTATGGTTTTGGAATAAATTTAATAAGATTTTCTTAAAAAGGGTTGATAAAAACATAGAAGAAATCAGTTTTATTTGGAATATTAAGAAATAAAGTTTTAATTAAGAATATTTTTAATTTAGAGCCATCTTTTTATATTTACGCATACTGGAATAATGTTTTTTAAGGCAAATTAAGAATTTATATCGTCTGCATACAGATTAACAGATTAGATCTAGAAACAAGATTTTAATTTAATAATTTGAAGTAAGTACGGAACATTAATATAAGAAAATTAAGGTAGTATAAAGGTTAGTTTTGGCGAAAAAATTTTAAATTTGTAATATTATCCCCCCTCCTCGAAAATTTGTATGAAATTGATAGTTAAATAAAACTACAAGTTCAGACAACAGAAATATAATAATTTAGAAAAGTCAAATTTTGGAATAAAACTGTCAAACCCAGGAAGCCAAGAGATGGAAGAAAAGAAATTTAACGCAATATAAAAATATTAGCGATTAAAATAATATATTTAAGAGAAAATTAATCTGAATTAAATTTAGGTAGGAGCATTTCCCTGAAAGAGATACAATGCTGTTACAATATCACTTACTATTTGTAAGTGCATAGGAGATAATACATACAATAACAGTAAATAAGTTATAAATATAAATAAGCAAGAGATAAAAAATATAATAAAAACAATAACAATTCGTTCTCATGGAAGTTTAAATAATTACAATAACTTAATGCATAGGTTATTTTAAATAAAGTTCTTCAAATGAAAAAAGTCTTTCCATTGTGTATAAAAGTCTTTTCCAATGTTCACTGAATACAGTCTCTTTAATTAAAGATCTCCAAATCTAGTTTAATCTTTGTTTTTTATGTTATGTTGGATCCAACATCTTTTAACAATCAATCAAATTTTTCTTTCAATAATATATCAATTTTTTTAATAATAAATAGCATCACTCTCAATATCAATAATAAATAATATAGAAAAATTTAAATAATAATAACAACAACAATAATAAGTAGTATAATAAGACTCCATATCCTAATATTTTTCAATAAGAGTATAATTAATACTAAACTTCATTATAGAATTCATAATAATAATAATAATAGTAATACAAGAGTATAATCAAAAGAAAATATCACAGTTAGTTTATTACTGATAGGGAAAATATTGGTTGAGGATAAAAATAATTACATAGCAACTAAATAATTTTCTTATCTTCTAATAGCATAAGAAAGTATTTTTTGCTAGCCGAAAGTATAAATAAAAAAAATCATAATAATTCCAAAATCCAAATTAAATTAAATCTAACTATTTAGAAAATGGACTCTCAACCAGTATTTCCTTACAATAATTCCTCTCTGATACTCTTTTACAAAATTGTCAAATTTGGTTATAAGTTTTCAAATGCCAAATGTAGAATAATGTTTTATCTACACATGGTTTATAAACTTTAATAATAAAATACAATAGGAATAAAAGGTGTCATTCTTAATTGAGAAATGGAAATAAAAATACTTTGCTTTTTTTCAAAAACTTTTAATATCTGTAGTTTTCACAATCACTGAAAATCACATATTAAGTTATAGGTTTGAGTAAAGTCATCAAATTTTATAACTGTTATAGCATAAATATCTGCTGAATAAATAGAATAATACTAATGTCAATAAATGAGTAAATATAGTTAGACTTAAATACACTTAAATTTAATTTATCAACATCAATTTGAAAGCTTTTACAATCAAAGTGTACACCTTATGCCTGCATAAGGAGCCCAATTTAATCCCAAAAACTCCCAAAAACAAGTAATATTCTTGTTGCGCACCAAGAACATACCTGCTAATGTTGAAAATTATGGTGATAAAATATTTAAAGAATAAGAATTAAAATTTAATCTATTGTCTTAACTTTAGTTTGATCTAGTGATTGTGATTGTATCTAAGGATTTGTTTGTTTTTTGGGTTGCTCATGAAACAGTTTAAAATCTTCGGGTGAAAAATAGGGTCTTAATTTAGAAACATGCACAATAACGGAATTCTGTCCTGTCTCATAATTAAATTTATCTATTTCATAAGATACATCAGAAAGTTTATTTATAATTTTGTATGGTCCAGAGAAAGTAGGTTCTAATTTTCGAGTGTTAGGGTATTTAAATTCTTCATAAATTACAGAGTCTTGTATTTTTAATGGGCATTCGACAAAATTTCGATCATAGAGCCTTTTACTTTTAAGGTGAAATTCCTGAGTTCGCGCTTTCGCAATTTTGAGGGCTTTGTCTACTGGTGGATAATAGTTTTGTTTTAAAGGAGATTCATAAGGCAATTGACCATAAAATAAATAGGCAGGTGGGAACTTGGTGATAGAATGGGGCGTATTGTTGTATTCTTCGATGACTTGGTTTAATAATCTAGTCCAAGGTATTTTAGAAGAAGTGGAATTAACTTTACATTTAAGCCTGGTAACTATAGTCTGATTAACTCGCTCTACTTTTCCATTGGTCTGAGGATGATGTGCGGATGTAAAACGCTGTTGAACATGATGATTTCTAAGGAATTTCTTAAATCTTGGAGATCTGAAAGATTTATGCCTGTCACTAAGTATTTTTTGAGGTGCTTTGATATTGAAAATTTGTTTTAAACAGTTAGTGTATGTTTCAGTGGTAACATTTTTGGAGGGAAAAACCCAAACAAATCTAGTTGCATGATCTATTATTATGTGTAAGAATTTTTTTGTTGAGTTGTAATAGTTAAATCCACCAACAGTATCAATAAAAAGACATTCAAAAGGTTGATCTGTTGCTGGCATGGCTTGTAATAAGCCGAATCTTTTCTGTTTTGGTTTTTTATTTTTCTGACAGGTGTCGCAATGTTTAACAAATTCTGTAATGTCTATTGTCATATTAGGCCAATAATAGTTGGGAGATATTAAATTAAGCATTTTTTGAATCCCTAAATGTCCAAAATTATCATGAGCAATATGGAGTAATTTTTTTCTTAATGACATTGGTACAACAATTTTTTTGAATCCCTTTTTCTGAACTATAATAATTCCATTCTCTTTTTTATATTTTTTGTCACAAACATTGTCTTTGTCTTGCATCTCTATAATTTCTTTCCTATCTAGCAATAAACTAATATGTTGATTAAAATGACAAACAGGATTTCGTGACAACATGTCTGCTTCGACATTTGTTGAACCCTTTTCATATTTTATCTCATAATCAAACATACTAAGTTTGAGCGACCATCTAAAAAGCCTACCTCTTAAGTTTTTAACACTCTTTAACCATACTAGAGATGCGTGGTCCGTATGAATTGTAAACTTGACACCATGAAAGTAATGATAGAATTTGTCAAGAGTATCTATAATAGCTAAACATTCTAATTCAGTTATGAAATAATTTTGCTCATAACTCTTCAAAATTCTAGAATGATAAGCAATAGGATGTAAGAAATTATCTTTATCAGGTTGTTTTAGAACGACACCTACTGCTATCTGAGAGGCATCTACAAACATATGTAAAGGTAATTTAGGATCATAAATTTTGAGGATGGGTTTTGCAATTAAAGAATTTTTTAATTTTTCAAAAGACTCCTGGCACTCTGAGTTCCATTCCCATATTGTGTCTTTTTTAAGTAATCGATTTAGAGGATATCTAATTTCAGCATATTTATTTATGAATTTATGGTAAACATTAATGGAACCTAGAAATCGTTGTAACTCTTTCACATTGGAAGGAGGTTTTAAATTTTTGATGGTTTCAATATTGGCATTTGCTGGAGTTATAGTTCCATTAGTGATTTCATAACCTAAGAAATTGATTTTATTTTGGCCTAATTTACATTTAGAAAGTTTAAGTTTAATGTTTTCTTGTTTGCAAATGTCAAAAATTTGAGCTAAATGGTTTAAATGTTCTTGTAAAGAGGAAGAGAAAATTATAATATCATCAAAATAGTGGCACGCAAAGTCGATTTTATATTTATTAAGGATCCTTCGAATGGTTCTATTGAATATGGGAGGGCCCGTTTTTATGCCAAAAGGGAGCACGAGCCACTCAAAAAGTCCAAAATTGGTTGTAAATGCTAATTTTTCTGTATCGGATGGATGTATTGGTATGTGCCAGTAGCCAGAGGCTAAATCCAAAGTTGAAAAATACTGAGCACTACTCAATTTATCTAAAATTCCATCTATACGGGGCAAGGGTTCTGCATCGTTTTTAATTATTGCGTTTAATTTTCTATAGTCTATACATAATCGCGTTTTTTTACCTTCCTCTCTTTTCATAACTAGTGTAACAGGGGCAGAATAGGGGCTATTACTTTCCTTTATCAGTCCGGCTGCTAACAATGATTGAATTTGGTTTTTTATTTCTATTTCTTCTAGGGGAGATGTTCGGTAGGGCCTCAAAGATATAGGTAGGTCAGATTTTAATATAACGCTTTGTGGTTCAATATTTATCCTACCCACATCATATTTATGCTTTGCAAAAATATCACTATAAATATGAACTAATTCCCTTAAATTTACATCTTGAATTAAATTTATTTCCCCAGTTAAATCTGAATCCGAATTATCGCGAAAATTTTGAAGAGTCATGGAACCTCTATAATCAGGATGCACATTAATTTCGTGATCATATTCAACACAGTCTTCATTTTTCATAATATTTCCACAAGTAGATTGTAACTCTATATCATGATTACTTACATTCAGTGTTTCATTATCATAATTATCTATTGCTACAGTATTACCAGTATTTAATTTTATATTTTTTTTATATTCTGAGGTTGCAATTTCATTAGATTGATCCCTGTTTTGTTGTACTTGGTCCATATTTACTGTATTGAAATGAAGGGATCTCTCATTATGTATGGATATACTGTTAGTTATAATTTTCCTTCCCTGCCTTACAATACAATTTTTACATTCTATGGTTAATTTAAATTTAGAACATTCTTTTAACCCCAAAATAGCATAATCCAAATTTGTATTGCATACTAAAAAATTAACATATTTTTTTAATTTTACCCACTTTTAGAAGAACACTACATTTTTTATTTATATGTAAAAATCCTTTTGCCTGACTAATGGTAACTGAGGGTATAGTCTCAATTTTAGCATTAAGTTTTTTAACAAATTTAAGTGGCAATATTGCAATAGTTGAGCCAGTATCTACAACACATGGTAAATTATAATTATTTGTATATCCATACACAATTAATTGCCAAACATTATGAAAATTATTTTGTGAGATATTTGGAAGAGTATCAGAGGATGGTACCTCATTCCTAAAAATACATTCTCTTTCCCAATGAAAAGCATTACTCACACCCCTATTTGTGCATATCCTACAAGGTCTTGAAGAATATGAATTTTGAATATAATTATTTTAACAAACTCTAGGTCTTTGAAACTGAGATTGTCTTTGGGGAATCCAATTCCTAGGTGTATTATTGGGCCTAACTGGCTGAATCCAGGGCCTAGTTGATTGAAAAGGTTGAAAATTTTGTCTAGCTGATGGTTGATTTATTACTTGGTTTGAAACTAGTGGGGTGGAAACTTCCACGAATTGTTTGACAACCCGGTACCATTCTGTGGTACTACTAGGAGGATTTATAATAATATTGTTTTTGAATTCTGGTTTTAAACCATCAGTTAAACCTTGTAATAGTATATTTTCACTAAGATGTAATTTCCTACCAATTTCCACTTTTTTACGAAAATAAGTTTCTAAATTGTCTAAATTATCTAATTTCAGATTTGAAAAATCAGAAAAACTCGGGAAGTCCAATTCAATGAGTCTTTCTATCAAAATTTTCTTAATTTGTTCATAATCCGTACAATTTAAGCAGTCATTGATATAAATTTTTTGCGCTTCACCTTTCAAATATTGCGCAATAGAATTAAATTTCCATTCTAGATTTTTCTGTTCCCTATCACATGTTTTATCAAAATAAGTTAACCAAGACAAAATGTTCATTCCAGAACTCGGGTCAAACGGTACGAACTTAGGATCTTCCATAATTTTTTTATTCTTACTCATTAGAATAAATGAAGCACTTCTATTTTCTTTATTAAATCCTAATCGTAAAATCATTCGCAATAAATTTCAAAGTTAATGATTTCTATCAATTACATATTTTTTCAAAATTACTATATTTAGCTGCTAACTTTAACCAGAAATTTTATCTAATAAAACAGAAATTGTAAATATCATAGATATACCTTAAATTGGGATCAACTTTTAATTATAGATCATAAACAGATTCAAAAATTTTAATTATAGGTAATTTCTTACTTAAAATCACAAAATTTACTGAAAAAATTAATCATATTTATCAGTCAAAATTCTAGCAACACCCTTGCACAGTTCCATATTTCTTACTGAATATAAATAAATTATAAGAATCCGGAAACCAAAGCTCACTGTAACCAGAAATTCTAACAAATAAAATGAAAAACATAAATGTTAACTTAATTTTCAGCTCAAATGTCTAGTTGTAGGAACATTATCATGAAAATACTGCATTCTGAGAATAGTTCTTGATAACAAACAAATATCAATAAAATAGAAAATGTACTTTTTTTAAAAATAACTTTAGCTTCTAAATTCTTTTATACTTCATAATTATTACAAACTTGCCTTTAATCGTGCATAAAAATATCATAATTGTCTTAATAATTAACAGTAATTGTCTAAGAATATCATACTCTTCAATTTAATCCTTAAGAACAAAAATGTTTAAATCTCCAACACATAATAATGATAATAATAATACTCATAAATAGGCAAGTAAATAAAATTCACAGACAAATAATCAAATAAATAAACCTGACAAACAGAGAATAATTAATTTAAATAAATACATAAAAAGTATACAAATAATGATATTCAAAACACTACGAAAAAAAAAAAAATCTCACCGAAATCCTATGGGTCTCAACTATCTCGAAAAAATATTTTTCTATTCACCAATTAACAAGAAATGGTCTTGTAATTATTATTAATTTTTTCTTCTTTTTCATCATAAGAGGACTACTTTTTATCGACCAAAGCACTTTACAGGAACAATTCCTCTGTTTTTGTCACTCCAGAAATCATGAGACTATGGCAGTTCTTGTTTAAGAACACATCCAATAACGACGGGCAAATTATTCAGCGATCCACAGTTTTTATTATCACTTCGTTCCATAGCAAGTTTCTTTAAAAACCAAAAAAGGCAGCGCAGGCATAAAAGATCCTGTCGACTCTAGAAAAGACTGTGACATTTTAAAGTTAGGAGCCAGAAACATCATCGCCAGGGTCCCCGTTCTTTGCACAGAAGTCATGGCCAGCGAGGGAAAAAATAAAAAATAAATAAATGTAGCAGATCCAAAAAATCACTCATTGGTAGCTGTAAGTTTATTTATTCAACTGTAGTCATTATAGAGGGAAAAGCTCCTTTTTGCAAACGATCTTTTACCGAAATGTCCAAAAAATATTCCATCATTTACTTCAACCAGCCATACTCATCGACGAAAGAACTCCAGAATCTCTCCCCTTCTCATCTCGAGACTTCCACCTTTTAAAACTAAAAAGAAAATTCTAGAACTTTCTGTAATCTCAAACTATCATCCTTTTATGTAAACAGAATTCTTGTCCAGATACGAGACTATTTTACACAGACGATAAATTTATTTTTTAAAAAATATATTATTTAACCAATTTATAATCGACTCATAATTTCTTGGGCAGACGATTTTCATAAATGATTAATTTTAAGAGAAAAAGAAAAGAAATGAATTTATTAATGCACACATCAAAGGTTGACAGCGGAAAAATAAATAAATAGATAAAATAAAATAATGATATTTTTTGAAAGGTATGGTTTTGGAATAAATTTAATAAGATTTTCTTAAAAAGGGTTGATAAAAACATAGAAGAAATCAGTTTTATTTGGAATATTAAGAAATAAAGTTTTAATTAAGAATATTTTTAATTTAGAGCCATCTTTTTATATTTACGCATACTGGAATAATGTTTTTTAAGGCAAATTAAGAATTTATATCGTCTGCATACAGATTAACAGATTAGATCTAGAAACAAGATTTTAATTTAATAATTTGAAGTAAGTACGGAACATTAATATAAGAAAATTAAGGTAGTATAAAGGTTAGTTTTGGCGAAAAAATTTTAAATTTGTAATATTAATATATATATATATATACATATATATATACATATATATATATACATATATATATATATACATATATATATATATATATATATATATATATATATATACTATTACAATATATGAACCATTGAATTTAATAACTTATAGCACATTTAACACGGAAGGAAAAAATAAAAAATTAATATGAATACAAATGGAATTTGTAGAACCAAAGCAGAATCTTCAGGTCCCAAATACTTTGGAACTACAAATGAAGTGTGTAGCTTCATCTTTGTACTTGCCAGGAAAAAAGCAAAACAATACGAATTTGGGACTACCAACACATACAAAACCAAAACTAAATGAAGAAAAACATCAAAAACAAGACGCAACAAAACTACCAAATTGGATAACAAAATGAAAAGGGAAAAATAAAAATAATTATCGTCAATTTGATAATAATGTATAAATAAATGAATTAAAAACAGAGTAATGTGATAACAGAAAAATTAAACCATACATCCTCTTAAGATTTAAAACAAAAACCTTTAATTTGACTATTCTAAGCTAAACTCAATATCTTAATATAAGATGATTTAAGATTTAAAAATAGATAATTAATATAATTACCCTGTACAGTTAGAAATAGTATTATAGGTCTCCAATTTATTAAAAATTAAGTACAATTTAATCATGTAAATTAATTAAATTATATGAATAGAATTAATTGATATATATATTTATAATACTGAAAAGTCAAATTATTTCTTTTCTCTTGAAACAGATCTTTTAATAGGGGAAAAATAACTCTACAATTCTCAAAAAAAAAAAAAAAAATTAAAAAAAAAAATTAATTTATGCTGTCATGAATAAAGCTAACTTGCAATTGATTTCACTAATGCGTAATACAAATATTACTTGTTAGCTGTCAAAATGAAGAATTATTACAAAAAAGTAGAAGAAAAAGATAGTATTTTAAAATTCAATTTGTTCAAAATTTATGATTAAATAAATAATACCTTGGGATTCACGTCCACTGTTTTGCCGTCTTTTTTGCAGATGAAATATAATTTAAGTGCATCATTATCAGGGATGACTTCGAAATTGGGGCTTGAAGTGTAGAAAGATTCTTCTTTACTCCAATTATAAAAGCTAAGATACATTTGTTTTTGAATTATATTTTAAAATGAACTACAAAAAACATACTATTAAATTATTTTTTATGGAATAAATAAAAAATTACAAAATCAAATTATTATTAAAATAACTTTGGGGTTGTCATTCTAAATTTTACATAAAAATATTTAACATGTTACATTATTTTAAACGTGAATGAAATCGAAATTAATGTAAAAAAATATTATGCTTTGAAATTTTAAAATATCATGTTTTCTTCAGAGAAATTACAATACTTTTTTAAACTTTAACAGATATGATAGTTAAAATTTATCATGTATAGTTGTATGTAGTATTGTGATGTATAGTAAATTTATGATAGTTATGATGATCATTAAAATTAAAATTTAACAGTTAAATTTTGAATTTCCATGTCATAAGCGACAACTTTTCATATACTCTGAGAATTTAACACCCATATAATATTTTCTATCTATACAGAGCATAGGGGAAAGAAAATTGACTACGTATACAAAAAAGAATATTTTAGCAGGTATGCATTCATAAAATACAATTATGTGATTTCTTGAACAATGATATTTGGCGTTATTATCTACCTATGTGGGTAATAACATCATGCATACTAAACTATAAATAAGATGCAATAATGACATGCAAATTGTCCAATTTTAAAAATACAAACTCTACAGTCTAGAAATTGTCAAATTTCTCTTATTTATCATTAAATGCGATATCAGAATAAAATAATAATCATTTAATATTTTATTCTTCCGACAGGAAAAAATAGCAGCACTTAAGACATATAAATTTTTTACAATCATTTTAGTTTCCAACAATGACAGTAATTGCTCGCTTGCGTATAAAATAAAAAAACCCTCTTTGGAAGTAGTTCCAGCACTGAAAAGAGTCAACCAAAGTAATAACGTCAATGGATGGCATTATTGCCCCGGTATACTTATTGCTGAGTATTACAGAACTTACCTGTCTAATTTTAGATCGAGCGTTACTCTTATGAGCTTCTTCAAGCGATAAGGTATATAAATAAAACAAACTAACTTTAGCGGCTGTGTGTGATTCAGATGACTTAGAACCCTTTTGCGCAGAACCTGTATCTGCCATTTTCCCCGATTTCCTCATGATTACGCGTAACATTAATACTTAGCGTTATTACCCTCAAGGTATTTCATTATGATATTCCTTTTGGGGTGTTATTATTAGAAAATCCATTTTGCAGCTTGATTTGAAATTTCTGCGACAAAAAATTTCTAAAATCACCTGAACTTGAATAGAACAAACTTGGGAATTAATTTAATAGATAACAATCAATAAACGTTTAAAAAAAATCCATTTTAAATTCAATTCGGCACCATAAAGACCTTTGTCCGATTGTTGCGCGATCTGTTTAACCCTGGTGGGGAAAAAATGACTGTCAGCGCCTCCAAGAAAACACATCAACCTACTGCCGCGCCATTGGTCAGATATTTTGTCAGATATTTATTTTATTTTTATAACAATTCCGTGCTATTTGTCCAACAAAATGAGATCACTCCGAGCTTTGCACGCTAGAGATAAAATGGGATCAGCTCGAGAAATACCCTCATTGAATTTTTTGTTTTCTAAAAATCAGCTTTGAGAAGTAAAATTGAGAGCCCTTTTGTATTTCAATGTGTAAGGAAGGCTTCATGAGCCTTTCCGTAACCAGTCCCTGCATGCATAACTTCATAGGGTGATTCCATGAGCAAATGTCCTGTAAGTCACATACTACGATTTTGGATACCAGTATTTTAGAACAGAAAAATGTGACTTATTTTATTTGAGATATTTCATTAATTGAATAAGGCCATGCAAACTTTTCAAAAATAATGGTGGCCAACTATTTAGCAGTTACTAAAAATGTGACTTACACGACAAGTGCTCATGGAAATACCCCATACACTTTTCGATGGTATAATGGCGACTAATTGGATACATACGGACAGACATACTTTTATAAAAACTGTTTTTCGGTATCTCTGGCACCTAAAATGTCTAAATTTGCCGGAAAAACAAATCTATCACAATATTTTCTTCTATTATAGGTATAATAAAGGAAAAGGAGAAAAAATGCTATTTGAAAAATATGAATATAATCAAGGTTTCTGAAAATATTTTACAATACTTTAAAAATCAGTTTGAAAAGAAATAGAGTTGTTATTGGTGGTATATAAAGAGAAATATTCTGTCTGATAGTGAACCATTTGCACAGTCAATGTTAGTAATTTAAGGATAATGTGGGATATGTTTTGTCTATCCTCGCTTTCTTATATGATGTCTTTTTGCAAAATTGCTGGAAAATAAAACTCGGGTCTTACTGTTATAGCATCACAATATATTTTAAAAGAACAAGAATCGTGAGTTTTGCAAATTTATGACTGTAGTTTTTTATTTGACTGTAGTTTTTGTAACAAATTTCTCTTATTTTAAGCAGATTTTTAATAACACCAAAATTATAAAATGTTGTCATGAGTTATTAGCATTCGCGATTAATACATTTCTATGAAGAAAATATTTTGAAGGGAGAACAATTTTTAAATGTTTTTAACATTTTCCTACTGCATACATTCAGTATTGGGCTCGGGCTTATGATATAAAAAGTTTCGAGTTGGTACTGTCTCGGATTTCAAATCATTGGGCACGGTCACTGAAAAAAAGAGCTCATCTCTCTTGCACAGTAATGAGAAATTTATCTCGCATTAATCAAAGAATTGCTAAAACTTTTTTTTTATTTGTATTTTTTACTATTTTTACAAGAAAAAAGTATTGGATTCATGGAAAATCTCAATTCCGGTTTTCCAAGGATTTATGCATTTTAGAAGATCCTGAATACGGTTTGCTTGTTTTTAGAAAACTTCTGCCTGTGTGTCTGTCTTTAGAGTGCTGATTAGATTCTGGTATAAATCGCCCAACATGTGGCACTGTTATGCTGCATTTTTTTTTTTTTTTTTTTTTTTTTTTTTTTTTTTTTTTTTGGATAGTCATATGTCAATAACTAACGCACGGAATATTCGGTGTAATATTCTATTACACTTTCATATAAATAGATCATTACTAGGCTTGGGTACATACTACACAACATCTGTTGGTTGCTTTTTGGTTTAGGAATTTTGGTTGTAGATATTTAAGAGGGTGGGTGCCAAAATTCAATAATTTATTTGAAAATGCAATGCTTATAGCATCTCCAGTTTAAGCGAACACAATTCAAGGAATCTATACCTTTTTAATTATCATGGTGGGTATAGATTGTAAAAGAAAAAGAAAAAAAAACTGACTTTTTTAAAAAGCAATACAGTAAAGATTTCCAGCCTGCTTCTGTCTTTTAAATAAAACGCTTATTTGAAGCATGGAAAATATTTTTGTTGTACAATTTACTTTTAAATTTTGATATTTAAGCAATAAATGGTTTAAAAAGTGGAAAAACAAATATAAGATATTACATTTATAAATTAATATTAATCATATATTTTCGTATACTAATCAAAATAGTAATAATACATTAAGTTGATTTGACAGAGAAAAAATAATTACAAATTTTACCTAGTTAAATTTAAATACTCTTTTTGCTTTGATAATGGCACATTCATCTGATTTTTTCAACTCTTATAATAAAATATACAAACATCACTTGCCTTAAGTCATTTGCATGTGGTACAAGTTTCTTTTTTCCAATGAAATAATCTTCCCAATTTTCTGTCTTCAACCTATGTGCATAATCAATGTAGGACGATACTTCCTCATCTTTACTGTTTTTGCAACGGAGGAATATGATTGTCTAGAAATTATTAAAATAACAATACAATACTAATAGTCAATCTAAATAACAATTATGCTTAAATAATACTAAAACTAAACAAATCATAAAATTCATAAAATAATATGTCTGTGAGTATGTAAATATCGAGCGTCCTAAAATGGGTTGTAGTTTATAATAATACTATGTATAGATTACTAATGTATATGTAATAGTACTATGTATGTGGTAGATTACTAATATGCTGACCGGCATTCAAGGTTTTTGCTTGATTGAGATTTCAATAAAACTGTGTCTCTATTCACAATTAAAAACTATAATGCTTACACATTTCATTAAATAAATACTAAGTAACTTATTCTATAAAGACTTGAATTGTTCAAAATCTTTTGGCTTTTCTTTTAAAAATTTAATATTCACAGCTACATCTTTTGGAACACACAAAATATGTATATACATATCTAAAACATAAAACTATTGTTGCCAACAATATCAAAATTCTACAAACAGAAAAAAATAAAACGATAAACTTAATCATATGTAATAAAGTTTCTAAAAACCATTGAGTTCGGTTGATTACGTTACACTAGTATTGATTTCAAGTTGTGGACCGGAGGGGGACATTCTCTCCCCCCCCCCCTGAGGAAATGAGATGTCCCCCAGAAGATTTGAGATTTAGTATTTTCAGTAGTAAAAAAAAATGCAATTTCCCCCTACCCCCGAACTCTACAATGTGCCCCCCCCCCCCCCCCTCGGAGCCATAGAATTCTCTCCCGGAGAAAAATATCTGAATTCAACACTGAATGGCTGACTATTTTTAAAATTTAATAACTTGCAAGTAATGAGAACTATTAACATATTTTGCGCCGGAAAATTGTATAAAATATCTTTTTATTTATTTATTTATTTATTTTTTTTTTTTTTTTTATTTTTTTTTTTTTTGCGATTTTGAAATTTTGAGTTTAGTTTCCAATAGCAACAATAAATGATACTGCAAGCAATAAGTACTCGATCAAGAACAAGACAGAAATCACCTTGCATTAATGCGAAAAAAATGGGTAAATAGCATATGGAGTGGCTTCCTGTATTATCGAATAAAAACCACTCTATTTATTTAACCTCTTTTTTTTGTGTTAATGTTGGGTATTAAAGTAAAAAAGGTATGCAATAATCTATAATTACTTATTCTACGAACCGATTTCGATTTCGGTCTCGATTAAGACCCGTGCCCTTGTCGTTGCTATTTGGAATTAAAACCCGGAATTACACACAAATAAATAAATAAATAATCTCCTGACATTTTAAATAACCCTCCTGAAATAATATTTTTAACAGCTATCACCTTTTTTCAATTTATTGAAATATTAAATCAATCAATCCCTTTTATGACAGACACCTGCTATATATATGTAACTTTAACAGGCCCTGATTCCGAATAATAGGCACGAGAAGCACATGCTTCCCTTCGAAAGTTTTGAAGGGGCCTGAAATTAAGATAACAGGGCCCCAGATTTTTTTTTTTTTTTTTTTTTTTTTTTTTTTTTATTGCATTAATTGTAATCTTTTTTACATAACTGAATATTAATACTTTTTTAATTTGGTTTGTATGCACAATGTAAAATATTAATAATTTAACTATTGCCAAAATCGAAAGAAGTATTTTAAAATATTAATATTTTATGCATGCTAAATTCAAACTTTTTATTCAACTTAAATTTTTACACTAATATTATGCAAAATCATTTTTCCATATTTATCTTGATTGTATACAATTATTGCGCATATATATAGAGAGGAACATAAAAAAGTTCGTTAATGAAATACATGTGGACTCAACTGTACAACGCTATATAGCACCGGTGTGAGTTTCGTAACATCTCAAACTTAAAAAACATTTCTTGAATGAAAGAGGGGTCCCGAAATGACACCGTGCTTCCCATATCTTCAGAAATTAATTGGGCTTTATAATACTTAAAAAATAGTAAAAATCTATTAGAAAATTAAATAAAATATATCACCGAGACATTTTATTAAAGCTTTGACCACCCACCCCCGTAAAATGACCTGTGGAATGAACTAAAAATTAGTGTCATCATGTATTCATGGCATGTTTGTATCGTGATATTATTGAACATTATAGTATTCCTTGACAAATTTCCTTTCGCAGATTTAAACGCATACGTTTTACCGTTAGATGTCTAGTTTAACTATGCCTTCGCTGCTATAATTATATTAAAATAAGTGTTAAATTTATACAAAACAAACTTTTTAAAATGATTCTCAAATAAGTATTAAAAAAAATATGTATATGTAATTAAACAGAGTACAGAGTGGAATTTATTTTACAAATAGACAATTTATAGATTTAGATCTTTTCTTTGTTTTGTCTTTATTTCTTCTTCTTCTAATAAGGAATAATCTAAAATTTTGTTAAGTGAAATGTCAAATGTAAAGTTGGACAACTTTTTATTTAGATTTGCCAATGATAGATGGCAGCATCATGCTTAATGATCTGTTATTTTACTCTCTTTTTCAAATTCTTTCAAAAATATTTTGACAGAAAAATATAGTAAATATTATTTAGTTTATTTATTATTTTTTTTCCTATACATTATAATTCTTCGAAATTTGATGCAAATTATGAATTATAAATTTCAGATTCTTAGAAGTTTTTAAAAATTTGATAAATTCCATGCAAACAAATAAAAAAAAAAAAAAAAAAAAAAAAAAAACCGCAGCAAAAAAAGAATGCAGCCAAAAAAAAAAAAAAAAAAAAAAAAAAAAAAACGAAGCATCATATTAAAAATCATACGTAGCTCATATGAGGACATAAGTTTCAAAACTCGCCTTATCCGAAAAATAAAATTTCAGGAAATCGTGAAAAACCTCTAACTGATTCCATTGATTTTCATTGAAACTAAAATTTTATTATGCCAAAAATTCGGGGTAAAATTAGTTTATATATATATATTCAATGTTTTTTTTTTTTTTTTTTTTTTTCAGTAGAACATTACCAGTATGAGTAGATTGATGAATACGAATGTTTGGGGGGGGGATAAGAGAAGTTTTGAAACTGATGACTTTATACACACAAAGTAATATGCAATAATAATAATTATTAAGTTTTAAAGCCCGTATCAGAATTGAAAACACAGTCCCTTCAATTATTGTTCGTTGGCAGAGCTGTTTGCGACTTATTTTGTATGTCTCTGGAAATGAACGATAAATCATGTGCACGCCATATTCTACTCTAAGTGCCTCGTAGTACACAAAGATATACAAAAATGTTAATATTTTAAAAATAGTGTAATATCATTTTTTTTTAAAACTGCGAACGATTTTTCCCTACATTGGTCGTAATGTCAATTTCTTTTGAATAACCCTATAAGTGAACAATAAGTGCTTCACTCTTCATTTTCAATAGCCAAACATGCCATAGTAAACCCCAATAAAATCGCAATCCAAGTTTACGACAATTAGAACAAGGCCAGACGGCACACTAGCGAGCTTACGGCATATATAGACAAACCAAATCTATAAACACTTTTCAACTATGTTGGAAAATGTTAAAAAAGGTCCTGTACTGCTCCCTCTCCCCGCCCCCATAAAAAACTGGAATAGGGTATTGGAAGTTTGATCTATAGCTTTCATCTCATCTTAAAGAAAATCGCATTTTAGCTAACGGACCCTCTCACAACGCAATTAATATTAAATCATTAATATTTGTTTACATTTTTATTTACATATTAACCCCTTAGCTGGGTTTTTTTTACGTGCAATAAATTGAAAATATGGGTTTTCTACCACTTTTTTAATCTAAAATATTCGTAATATTTATTCTAAACATTTCTACCTTTGGATAGTATGCCATTCCATTTGTTCAAAAATTAATGGTGTCAAAAACCTTTAAATGGTGAATTAAGCAAATTCGTCTTGCCCGAACGGCGTACGGGCAACTCAGTTAAGTGGTTAATAATTAGTAGATAATTACTAGTTCATTATAATAGCATAGACATGTGTCTTCAAAATCGAAATTGCTGAAAACTTTGAACACACACACACTTCTAAACACAATTTTGAATCGTACAGAAATTTCAAGGAATATTACTGGTCTTTCAAATTTGCTCTTTGAGACCAGTGACACAGGCACAGATGTGATCTTTGTGCTATAAAAAAAGATTTAATTATGTCCCACATAAAAGAAGTATCTGCATTATAAACTAGAAATATGCCATTTAATAATGCTGATGTCATATTCATGGTAGCAACACCTGATTAATAAATTTTGCTGGTATTGCACTTTTTAAAAAATTTAAACATTGCACAATTTGTATTTTTACACTGCCAAAAAAAAGGGGGGATTTATTATTTCTAATGCAATTTTTTGAAAACTGTATCTTAATTTGCTGTTTTACTTCGAATTTTAAAATAATTAACAAGTAAGACTTGTTATAAATCTGTAACCGATTACGAAAGATTATCCCATTTATCTTAAAACAATATAAATAGTTCGACATTTGTTTCTGAGTAATATAATGAAAGCAAAACGTTATCAATAAATAGATAAAATAATATAAATAAAACACAAACCTAACAGACATGTAATAGAACTATGCGCTTAATCTGTTGAAATAATCAGAATCAAAAATGCGAGTAAGCAGTGAAATTTTGGAGATTACTTCGGCTCTTAATTTCTAGCATGTGGCTAATACGAAAGCATTGTTTTTTATAAATTTCAAAACGATATTTGAGCACATTATTGATATTTTTCTTGTAATACTTAGTCTGCAATCTAAGACAATATAAAGAATGTCAGAATAGCGTTTAAAACTAGTCGAATGTGGCAATCCTAAAACTTTCTTTATCTCATGCATGTTAATACTTCCAGAAAAAGGAAACAGCAGCATTATCGGTTAGGTAATTTACACCAAAATCTAAACAGCAAGAACAACTTATTTCAAGTTCTAAATGAATTTGAAATTTGATGAAAATCGGTGCATTAGTAAATGAGGTAGAATTGTTGCAGAAATCGTAAGAAAACTCATAGAAGTGCCTCCTGTTGAAAGTTTTACTCTAAAAACTAAAGAATACTAATTTATATCAGGGGTTAACTGAGTTTGAAGTTTGATTAAAATCCGTGCATTAGTTCCTGAGATACAGCTATTACGATAATTATGAATAATGCCGCATAGCAACCTCACCTATTGAGCAATTTACTCCAAAAACTAAAGAGTACACATTTATATCAGAGACTAACTGAATCTGAAAATTTATGACAATCTGTCCATTAGTTCTTGCGATAGAGCTAGAGTGGAGATCGTAAAAAAGGCAACATAGCAGCGCCACCTGTTGGAAGATATGCACCAAAGACTAATCAGATCCAGTTTATATCAAGGTCTGACTGAATCTAAAATTTTGTGAAATTCCGTGTTCAATCCAAAGTGCATGTCCGATTTTCAATGCATCAAATTTCAAAATGTACTCAAGCTATTTTAAATGGCGAAATGCAGTCGCATTGTCTACATTTAGTCTTTCAGCAAACTCTCGAGTAGTTAGTTGTCCGTGGATTATTATTCATTAAATCACTCATTAAGTCATTTATTCACGCTGGAAAGACAGTCAGAACAAATTTTATCAATTAGATTGAAATCACCATTTCGAAATAGACAAAACCACTTTTTAACTGCCCTAAGAGCGGGAGCACGATCGAAAAAAAGTCTTACATATTTCTTGTAGCACGTCCAACACTCCTATACATAAACTCCTATGGCATAACATGACGAAAATTTAACTTTACATTTTCCATTTTAACTTTGCACACAAATTAATTTGAAAAACTTTTTTTAACGTTATATTCACTCATGACACGGATAACTGTCATTTAACAATATAGTTATAACAGAAACACCAAAACACTACAGTCAAGAAACTTGCACAGTTTAAATTGCAAGTTTATTTTGCAATCACTCAATATAAAGTTAATTTTTTTCTTAAACGATGTAGAGTAGTGTTGGGCGATTCTAGAAATTTTGAGAATCGATTAAAATTGATATCGTATAAAACAACATCGATCATAATAAGAATCGATACTAGAATCGATATTTCGATATTCAGGTTCACACGGAGAAGATCCAAATTATTAATTCCAAAACTTAGACAATCAGCAGGACCGTAATTACCGCCTCCCACCCCCATCCCCATTTAGGGAGGCATAGAATTAAGCTATTGCAGATTTTAGGGTCGGATAATAAGAATTTTAAATTTTAAAACGATTGTCACTTATGGGTGTCACTTACACAAAAACTTTGACAAATTTGAGAGACATAACTCAACTAATAACAACACTGAGTAACTTGGCATTAAACCGAGTATAAAGAGTGCCAAGAGCGTGTAACTAGGAAGAGAAACAAGGAGTATAGACAAAAAAAAAAACTTTTTTTTTTTTTCTAATGCCAACCAAATGTTACACGAGATAGTTTGGAAGAACAAAAAATATGCCCCATTCCCAAGGGAACAGGTAAACCCCACTCTTGACGGAAAGGCGACCATAGCCCAAATGTATCTTTTGTCGAAGTTTCAAAATGAGGATTTACAACAAAATAGAACGAGAATTGGACATTTTAAAAATTGCATGCATACTTTGAACGGCCCATTTAGTAAAGATTGGCGAGAAAGGGGGGGGGGAGGCGAGGAATTAAAACGAACGAACTTAAAAAAAAAATAATAATAATAATAATTAACTAATAATTCAAATAACTGAGCTTCTAAACAAAAATATAGTGTTTAACTTAGTGTTGAATTCATGGGGTGGCCCGCGGGAAACATGCACTCTTTGAAACTATAAAAAGTGCCAAGAGCATGTCACTAGGTGGAGAGAGGGGTAGTAACAGAAAAAAACGAGGAGATAAAAGCTTTATAACGATATGTTACATAAGATGGTGTGGAAGAAACAAAAAATATGCCCCCATCCAGGGGGGCAAAGTAAATCCCAAACGGACAGAAGGGTGACCCCGGCCCAAATATATCTTTTGTTGAGGTTTCAAAATATGGATTTATAACAAAATAGAACGAGGATTAGACTTTTTTAAAATCGCAGTCATAATTTGAACGAACCTGTAAGTTAAGACTGGTGAGGAAGGGGGGGGGGGGCGGTAGGACGGGCGAACGTGAAAAAAAAATAGTGGTACTCTGAGAGTGTCGATAGAAGTGAAACCTTGAACAATTACATGTGTATTTTTTGAATCGTTAGGATATATAATTTTGAATCGCGAGGAAATACTTTTAAATGAATAAAAAAAATGTTATATTATATTAAAAAACATATTAATATCTATTAAAAAAAAAAAAAAAAAATCGCGATACCATATGTCTAGCTATTGTAGTTAACTCACTATAACTACTTTCTTACATTTTAAAACGCGATAAATACACCAACCAAAATTAGACCATACTATCGATACCTTAATCCTTATCCAAATAAATAATTTTGTATTATTACTATATCTGTAGATTACTTTTTGAATTATTCAAATCGGACATTCCATTCAAAAGATATTACGAATTTAAAGATGACAATCTAAAGAAACAATAGCGCTGCTGAGTACTCGGTGGCCAATAAGCTTAGGGATTACGTGTACAATCAAAGGATTGCGGGTTCGAACCCCAGTTTCGCTGATATGTATCAATGTTTTTTTTTTTTTTTTCGAAGAAGTTTGAAAAATTAAAATTTTAACACATTATGGGTCCGTAACGTGACCTGAAATAATGGTAGAAAATTTCTTATGCTAGATTTGTAATGTATGAAGCATAAGCTTTCAATAGACATATTGTATCAAGAAATGAGAAAAAACCCCTCTGCCCCCCCCCCCCCAAAAAAAAGGTCCTATAGGGAAAACCGGGAAACTGGAATAGCAAAAAGAACGGCGAGAAATGGTTAGCTATACTAGAATTTTTCTCATCACTGTAACTCCTATAGAAGCAAAGTTATAGCCTTTTAAAGATTGAAATGAAGTGAAGAAATAAGCAAAATTAGGTGAGTGATCGACCAGGGGGGGGGGGGAGGTCCACAGCTCTGAGGGTGCCATGTAGCTTAAACTTTTGCATTAAAATGGTAGAGAATTAAATGAGCGAAATTTAAAGGTGTATATTGGGGGAGGGTGCAAGCCTCCCCCCCTCAAATTTTTTTTTTGTTTCTTTTGAAGAAACAAAAAAAATATGCCCCCCGGCGGGGCGCAGATAATCCCCAAACGGGCGGAAGGGCGACCCTTTTTTATCTTTTGTCAAGGATTTAAAATGTGGATCTAAAATAAAATAGACCGAGAATTGGACATTTTTAAAACTGTATGCATATTTCGAACGGCCCTGTAAGTTAAAACTGACGCGGAAGGGGGAGAATTAGAAGAGACGAGCGTGAAAAATAAAACATAATAAACTAATACTTCAAATAACTGGACTTCTAAACAAAAATATAACGATTTAACCTAGTGTCGAATTAATGGGTTGGCCCGCAGGGGATACCCCTCTCCCCCCCCCCCCAACCAAGAAGTTATGAGATTTTATGCTTTCAAATGCACAAATTGCGATTCCCCTTCACAGAGCTGTAAAACAAGATGCCTTTCTCCGGAGTCACAGAAAAATATCTGCATTCAACACTGATTTAGCCTAGACAAAAAAAAAAAAAAAAAAAAAAAAAAAAAAAAAAAAAAAAAATCGAAATCGAATTTAAAGATCGACATCGAATTTAAAGATCGACATCGAATCAAAAGATCGACATCGAATCTAAAGATCGACATCGAATCTAAAGATCGAAATCGAATCTAAAGATCGACATCGAATCTAAAGATCGACATCGAATCTAAAGATCGAAATCGAATCTAAAGATCGACATCGAATCTAAAGATCGAAATCGAATCTAAAGACCGATCTTACGGACAGAATCGATTTTACATTTTTACTTTCTTTTGTAACTTTACAAGAAAAGAGTATTAGATTCGTGAAAAATTTTGACTTCCCGTTTTTGATGGATTTATATATTTTAGAAGGTCTTTAACACGATTTCATGGTTTTTAAGAAATATCTGTCTGTGTGTGTGTCTGTCACTCTGTGAGTCTGTATACGACAAAAATTTCTGACCTTTCTATCTCAAGAACAAATGCACGGAATTCCACAAAACTTTAGATTTAGTTTGACCTTGATATAAACTGAATCTAATTAATTTTTGGTGCATATAGCCTAACAGGTGGCACTGCTATGCTGCATTTTTTGCGATTTGCACAACAGCTATATCTGAATAACGAATGAACGGATTTTCGTCACATTTTAGATCCAGTCACTCCTTGACATGAATTGATGTTTTTTGCGTTTTGATGTATATAGCTTCGCTGCTATACTGAATTTTTCACAATTTCCACACAGCGACATGTGAAAGAGGGGGGAGGGCGAAAGGAAGCGGTCGTTCCGAGCACGGAAATTTAGGGGGCGCCAAATTTTTACAACTAACATCACTTCTAGCCTATCACAAGAAAAAGTTAATAGGGGAGGGGGCTAAATTGGAACTTTGAACCGGGCGCAGTTCTTTTTTCGCACGCCCCTGTTTCCATTTTAGCTTTATCTCAAGAACTAATGCACGGACTTTCATAAAAATTTAGATTCAATTAGTCCTTGATATTATTTGATGCTATTACATTTTGGTGGAAATCGCTTAAGAGATGGCGCTGCTATACTGCATTATTCATGATTAATGCAATAGCGCTATCCCAAGAACGAATTTTCATCAAAATTCAGATTCAGTAAATCTCTGACATAGATTAGTGTTATTTAGTTTTTGGTGTAAATTGCCCTACAGATGGCGCTGATATGCTGCATTTTTTATGATTTCGCAATAGCTGTATATCGCGCTTTCATGGATTTTCATCAAAATTCAGATTAACTGGTAATTAATAAAAATTGATCCTGATCAATTTTTGGTGTACATCACTCAACAAAAAAAGCTATTTTGCAGGGGGGTGGGGGGGGGGGTTCTGAGGTTTTTTGAATTCTTCTATCTTAGAAACTAATACACTGAAATTTTGGAATTGGCACATCCGTCTATTTTATCTTCGACTTTTGAAGGAAAATGAAAATTATATTACCTTCAGAGAAATCGATTAAAAATTTTAAAGTATCGATTAAATCGAGTTGGCCGTAGTATCGATTAAATCGATTTAAAAAATCGAAATCGCCCATCACTAATGTAGAGAATAAGTTTGTAGCTGCTAACGCTTGAGTTTCACTAGCCAGATTACCAGTTAATAGTTTTTCCTATTTTTTGTAATAATCCTTTTATTTCCTACATAAAAAAAAAAACTATGTCACTATTTTTTTTTTTTTTTTTTTTTTTTTTTTTTTTTTTTTTTTTTAACACATAGTAGGGGAAAGCAGGGTAAAACCAAATATATTTCATTATCAGTTACCTCTTAAAATCAGAATTTCTAACAAAATGAAATTTTCCATTAATACTTTTTACTTATCCTTGTAAAATAATGTAAGTATGGTTTGTTTTAACATATAAAAGCTTTTCTTCGAAAAATCATATCATCCGGTCTTATCCCGTTCGTAGTGCAAGTATCTTACAAGAATTAACACACTTTGTTTTAATAACAAACAAATCAGTTTATTTTCCAAATTTAAATAAAAGATTGATCTGCAAATATTTCAATTTTAAAAACTAAAAGATCTTCTTAAAACACCATAATTTTTTTTAAATGCGCTAGGCCTTTCGAAAGATCTAAGTCTTTCTTCATCAAGCGTAAAAAAGACATGCTTCTATTATGCAGAAACAAGACTGAAAATTGAAATGAAAGATAAGGGGGGAGGAACTGATGAAACAGAAAATGGAAAAGTAGAAATCAATAGCCAATAGTAAAGCTTAAGACAACAGCCAATCACAGAAGGATATAATCAAAACAAAAGAACACAAAGTAGAGGGGGAATAATAAAGCAAATTGGAAAATAAATGAATAAATATATAAAAATATAGTTAAAATTTAAATATATTTTTTTTTATTTAAAATGCATTGATGATGTTTTAAGAAGATCTTTTTGTTCTTATTGATTCACACCAGTTTAAATTTATTATTTATTTTTAATTTCAATTATAAGTTTAATATTTAATATTTAAAGATGAAATGATAATTATTTCCATTAGAATTTGATAAACAGCAGAAAAGAAATTCACCACTTTATCAGCTTTATGAAAACTAAAATTCATCTTGTCCATGCATTTTTGAGGGACAAGAGACTTGACATTGTTAGCCAACGTTTTCAAATACAATGCATTTTTATCACATGCAAGATATCCGGTCTTACCCCGAGAGAATAAAGATCGAAAAGCAAGCTGTAAAAATAATGTTATAAATATTAGCAACAATTTTATTGAGGGAAATGAATCCTTATTAAATATATTATTACAAAAATATAAAAAAGTTTCAGTAACTTTAAGTGCTTTTAATTCAGTCTTTTTCAACTAGCAAAAATTTAAATAACAACGTTAAAAATCTCAATGTAGAAACCACACAAATGACAGTCTAACACTATCACAATGACCTCTTTTACCATTTAGCCAGGGCCAGTAGCGTAGCTATGTTTTTTGACGCCCGGGGCCAGCAAGAAATTTTGCGCCCCCACCCCAATATAGATATATAACAATTTCTCTCAATTTGGCGCCCCTAGGCCTCGGCGCCTGGGGCGGACGCCGTCCTTGCCCCCCCCCCCCCCCCTAGCTACGCCACTGGCCAGGGCGACGTATTTCAACTGTCACCTGATAAAGAACTGTTCAAATTCACCTGGTTACACAGTTTTACCTACTTTTCCTATGTAACAAAACCTCTGCAGTAAATGAATAATCTTCCAAAATATTTTATTTAAAAATTAAAAGTTATTATATTTTAACAAAGAACATATTATTATAATGCTTACTGCTTTCCTTCCTGTCAAATTATCTTCCTCACGTTTCGCCAGCGCTTGCATTAAAACTTCATTACAAACTTCTCCTGCACCACATAGTTTTCTGTTAATTTAAATGCACATAAATATAACTTTCGGTTTAAATAATAAAATTAAAGTATATGTTAAGTCTAAATTTAATTTCGTTTGTTAAACTTAAATATACATTTTATCCGTATAATTTTCATGAAATCGCTCTCAATTTAGGCATCCAAGTATTTTCATAGGTGTCATTTATTTATTTTAGCTAATAAATTTTAAAGATCACAGCTAAATTTTCTGTGAAATATAATTTTAAAACATAAAAAAGGGCAAGAATGATGAACGCATATCAAGTTATAAGGCAAAAATACGCCTACAAAAAATATAAAAATTAAAAAACAAATAAACATATTTCGAACAATCAGTATTGTAGTTTTCTAAATAACATCAATACAGGAAATAACCATGGGCTGGTTGATGCAAATGAGGGATGTAGTGAAGGGTATACGGGAGTATACGCCGTGTACCTTCTGGATTTTTTTAAGAAATACCATATACCCTCTTTTTCTCAAAAAAGCTATAGTATATAACACTCTAGGGTATACCGTATGAATTGAGCGTATACCCTCTGCTTAAAAGGCCTTTCCACTTTTTATTTTTTTTTATTTTTTTTATTTTTTTTTTTTTACGACTACATTACTGATGCAAATTTGTGTTAAATACTAAAGTAGAAATATTGAAGTTTTTCCAACACACCAGGAAATCAACCGATGTTATAAGTCTATAGAAATCTAAAGAATTTTATTTGGAACTTAAAAAAAACATTTTAAAGTGTAGCAGTCAATTTTGGAATAGAAACAAACATGTTAGAATAGTGGAGAAGAAACTAACCAATAATCTACTAGAAACGGCAAAGAAGATGGTTTGGGAAACATAAGTAAAGCAAATAAGGAAAATAATAGAAAAAAACAAGAAGGTTAATGAAGAACTGCAGAGTATTTAAAGCAAAGGAAAATGATCCCAAATTAAAAGTTAAATTCGCAGAATTATGTAAAACGATGTAAAGTGTGTTACAGAAGGCATCAAAAAATGTATTTGTGATCTTGTGAATGTAGTTCTAGAATATAACCTAACTTTAAATCAGTTAAGTGGAAACTATAATGTGCATTGCAAGAAAAGATATTGTTGTATTGAAGATTGTAGATCAAACAATAACCAAAATCAATAACAAAATCGTAAGTATTGGTGAAAAAATCTATAAAGATCGATGCAGATGCTCAAGGTGACAATATCTGCTTATGCTGTAGGGCAGCTATCGGGATTTTGTCGTTTCTATTTGTGTGTCACACACCTATGTAAGTATGTATGTATGTCACACGCAAGAATATAAAAAAGTAAATATGTCACACACATATATAAGCTTTTCAGCGTTGCTTCAATAAAAGTCATGTGATGTGTACAGCAGTGTATAATTGTTAAAATTAGAGACAAAGCAATATACCTGATCAACGGAAATTGGGGATCCTGTCTGATTAGGATGTGAGGGAAAAATCGATTACGAAATTCTATCATTACGAACATGAAACAAGTTAAATTGAACAAAAGAGTGCAGCAAAACGAACAATTATTGTTGGTATTAATTAGAACATAATTATCATCAATATTGCTTGAATCGTCAATCAATGATAGTAAAACCCAAAAGCATTCTCTGCACAGATTCTTGAATGATCAAGCTCTTGTAATATCCACCTATGTGTCTGGTATGCACCGAATGTTCCATTGTTTGTTTTGTTTTTTTCTTTTTCCGAAATTGGATGTTTACCTAAACTAATATGTATTTTGACCGGAAACTCAACGAAAACGAATTTTCAGTCGGTCTATAATTCCAAGTTTAAAGTAGTTTTAAGTATGTTATTCCAGGGTTGTAATGGTTTTATCCAAGGGTAATTTTGAAAGTGGTTAAAACTGGTTTTAACTGTCCTGATCAATGCAAGTTTTGTCCATCAGTGTTCAAAACTCACTTTTATTGAGAAAAGAAATTGAAATTTACTTTCTTGGGTGATAAATTTACTGCAACATTTGAAAGAGTTTGGCCAAACAGCATGTAATAATATTTGATATTACATTTGAGAATGTTTGCAAGTATATTACTTGATTTTATACTTTAATTTTAATAACATTTTAATTTAAGACTACAAAAATTTTTAAAGATAGATAATTAACATAGACATTGAGACGTTTTTAACAATTTGATTCAATTTGTACTTTTATTTAAAAAGCATGGTAAACTAAATCACAATAAGTGAAAGAAACATTTTAAAATATTAAAAAAGTAGATATCTACTTGTTTACTTTTAACGTCTGCTTTAATGTTTTATAATTTCTATCCCAATTTGTCAGACATCGTTATATATTTTAAATTCACTGAATAGTTACCCGCCTGTAATTATAAGTATATCTTTAATAAACTATATAACATATTTATAAGATGTTAAGTCTACTTTCGTTTATACATTATGATGTTTTAATATAGTTTTAAAAAACCGATTAGCATATCTTAATGTTAATAGAGATTAAAAATTTTGGAAACCAAATTAGTTAGCTTTTAAAAGCATGCATTTATGAATAGAGAAGGATAACTATTCAGTTATAAGAAACCTTGTAATGATGTTAAAGAAAATGATATATAAATAGAGCATTTTAAAACTCAAAAAATAATTACAGGTGTTGGTGTAGTTAAGACGACTTGATAGTTCTTTCTGGAAGAAATCAAACGTGGAAAATAATTCTTCTACGGGTGAAGAGTTAGTGCATACACTCATCGAATGCATTATGTAATCTTCAAATTCAAAGTCAATATTTCCAATTTTTCATTATTGGCCATCAAATACTGTAATGTATTAGTTATACAGGGTGGGGCATAAAGATCTCCTCATTTTAAGAGGCCAATAAAAATATACAGGGTGATTCAGCTCGTCGGTGACAAACTTTAAGGATCGATAGAGCACACCTAGACGAACATTTTTGAATAGGGAATGTAGGGTCCCTGACGCGATGGTAAGGCGCTAGGCGCTTTCGAAAATTTGGGTGCCGAAATTCGAAACGTCATAAAAACTAGGGAAATGGTTAGATTTTCTTGCTTGTTGCGTCGAAATGATTCTGTTTGTTTAGACTTTCTTCAGTACCAATTTGATAAGCGTATCTCTTAAAACATGGATAGGGGGCGCTGCAGACTTTGGAGAGCTAGACAACAACTTTAAGCCCGTTATTTTGATAATTTAACACATGCTCGCCAAAGTTTATACTCTAACTTAAAGTTTGAACCCAAAAGTAGAGCCCTGCAAAAAGCGTAAGAGCCGGAATAAAATGTCAAAGTACAGGGTGGTCGAAACTCGAAGGCTCCTAAGAGATAAACAAACAGATTTCTTGACTTATGGCATGCATTTTCATGATTCTGTTTGCTGGGGCTCTCTGAAACTCAGTTGAACGGTACAAAAAGAAACATCGATAGGGGGCGCTTTGGGCAAAAAACATAATTCGTTGACATTTCGGACGCTAACTGGAAACGGGGCGCTACGATCAGTTAGTAATAATGAAAACACATTTTCTACCTCTGCTCAACACTTCTGAATAAATTTAGACCAAAAACATCAATGATACTGGAAATTTATTTACAAAAAATAACACTACAGAAGATGCTCGAAATTTCGACCTTGGGTCATGATGCAGGCTTCGCACCTCCGTCGCATTGAGGAGTGTGTGTTTCCAACAATGCCAGGAGTATCTCTGATCTGCCCTGCAGCTGCCACAATGCGCGCCACAAGTTCTTCAGCACTGCTGACAGGTGTATGGTATACCTCGGCCTTCAGGTAATCCCAAAGGAAGAAATCCAAGCAGGTGAGGTCTGGTGATCGGGCAGGCCAGTGAACTGGACCCCCACGCCCGATCCACCGCTGGCCATACCTTGCGTTTAGATGGAGACGCACGTCGTTCGTGTAATGGGCCGGAGCTCCATCGTGCTGGAACCACATCTGGCGACGCGAACCTTCGGGTACGTGCGCCTCCTCCAGAAGCTGCGGCAGCACTTGATCCAGGAAAATCAGGTAATTTCCACCTGTCAGCCGTTCAGGTAACAAATAAGGGCCAATGAGGCAATCCCCTAGAATGCCGGCCCACACATTTACTGAGAAACGCTCCTGGGCTGCTCGGCTTCTGGTTTCATGTGGATTTTCATCACACCACACATGACTGTTGTGGGCGTTCCACATTCCCTCCCGGCTGAAGGTGGACTCGTCCGTAAACAAAATGCTGTTTACAAAACGGGGATCCCTGGATCTCATCGCCAAGTACCATCTTGAGAATTCCACTCGAGGGCCAAAATCCTGCTCTCTGAGCAACTGCACCCGCTGGATGTGGTAGGGGTGCAGATTCCGGGAACGTAAGATGCGCCACGCAGTTGCTTGCGAAATGCCAACATGTCTGGTGATATCTCTCGTGCTAAGACCTGGGTTGTCCTCAACCAGGTTAAGCACAGCCTCTTCGTTGTCGGGGGTGCTCACTGATCGCTCCCGTTCAGGCCTGCCTCCGTCGAAAGATCCCGTTGTGGACAACCTCTGGTGTACTCGAGCACGGCCAGACTTCATGCGCTGACGCTTACCGGCCTTTTCAATTCGTAGGATTTCACGGAAACACTCCGTTATTCACGATCTAGCTAGAGGGCGCCACGTAACCTCCTCAAAAGCGAGTAGAAAACTCAATTCAGAACTAGGGCTATGGGCTATATGCTAGATTTAATCATGTTTATAATAAGCAATCGTGTTAGCAACAAGAATCGCTAACACAAATCCTATAGTATGATATAATTGCAGACTTAATAAGAAATCAATTGAAAACAGTACATTGTATAGTAAAACATCGGCGCAAAATATTTTTTATTTACATACAAATAATGTTCTACAACATAAACAGAGGCTTGTAATGACCGTACGATATGTTTACGGTAAAAAAGAATTGTTATTAAATAAATCATTTTAATATTGAATACGTAGAGTTTTATTTATTTTAATTCATTGGAGAAATATGAATAAATATGTAGATTTAGAATAAATACTATTCAACCACTGTTATTAGAGCTCATAAGCATAAGCGAAACATACTTTAATTAACACATATATTTATCCACTAAATACGTAAATACCGTATTTATGCATATAGGCAGTAGATATTAAATATTTCCTTAATATATTATGGTTATTAAGGAAAATGCAAAAAATATAAACAGCAGGTATGGATCATACCAATACATCATACCTACAAGGACAAAATCGAAACCGAAACATAAATTCGTTTTTCTTCCTATTTTTGAACGAAAACGAATACGAAAATGGCTCAAATCTTTTTTTGAAATAATTAATGCAAACGTAAATATACATAATTTTTAATTAGACGTGTATAGAAACACATTTCTAACAAATAAATATTCATGTATAGGGAAGAGTGGGATATTTTTTACAAAATTAAGAAAAACAACTTTGTTTGACACAAAAACAAAACTTTCAATTTATAGAATACA
Source organism: Maratus speculifer (assembly GCA_964019185.1). Taxonomy (NCBI): domain Eukaryota; kingdom Metazoa; phylum Arthropoda; class Arachnida; order Araneae; family Salticidae; genus Maratus; species Maratus speculifer. The sequence goes on from OZ025291.1 coordinate 120,433,380, forward strand.
AAATGAAGCACTTTCTAATATTCTTGAGCAAAATAGAAGCGTAATTTGCAGAAAAAAATATTATTTTAAAAATTGTAAGTTTCTTTTATGTTGTAATATATGAAGTTATTGATAATATTCATATAGCGTTCCACAGTGGCGTATCTAAAATGGGTGACACCCAGGGCGGATATAAATGGAGTCACCCCCCCCCCCCCAAATCTTTTTTTTCCGATCACAATTCTACGTTATTACAAATAAAATTTCAACATTTTTTGCATGTCTGTTGTGATTTTATAGATAATTCGAAAAAAATGGATACAAAATTGTAATTTAAATACAAAATTCTAAAAAAGTCCATACATTTATGTGAAAACCGATTTTGATTTTTTAACAAAACTTCTGAAAACTTATATACTGTTTTTCTTTATCGTAATAAACATAGTATTTTTTTCTGTGATTATTGCTTAATTTTTGAACTATTATTCCATAAAATCACCTGCCCACATATTTTTGAGACGCAATATAGTTTACAATCTAAAGTTAATGCTTTCTTGGAATTCAGGGATGCAGACACCGAATAAAGTATAGATTATATTATCTTTTACTATAGATTGTACTGTATGCCAATACAATCGCTTAAAAAAGGGGGAGGGGGCAAAGAAATGCACGGCATCTACAACATTGGAAAAGACTTAACTTTTCCTTATTTACCTTCAGACTTCTCATATAAGAAACAACAAGGGCGACTCATAACTCATCCAATAGTTCGAATAAGTCAATGCTATATATAGATTTTTTTTTCTTTAAGCTTTCTTTTGCTCTCACTCGTTGGAAAGGTAGGTTTCTGTTCCTGGTGCATACCTTATTTAGACACCCCATTCTGTGTAAAATTTCAGATTCTCCAAGAAAAGAAAATTAATTCTGTTACGTGATGCGCTAGAAATTTTATTTCATTTCAGATTTTTTTTTCAAAATTTTATAAGATTATATATAAAAATATACATACATACATATATATATATATATATATATATATATATATATATATAATTGCAAATAAGGATTGATTGTCACCCTTGGAGGGTAACACCCAGGGCGGACCGCTTCTCCGTCCCTCACTAGCTACTCTACTGACGTTCCATAAATACAGCGGTGTGCGAAGAGAAAATTACGCCCGGGGCGATGTTGTAAATTGGCGCCCCCCTCCCCCAATCACTATTTCTCTTTGTGACAGGTATCACAAAATTGAAAAGTGTAAAAACGCAATTAAAGTCCATTGAACACATATTTGTGATTTATTTGAAACTTTAAAAGATTTTATTTAAAAAAACTAAATAATATAAAAGAAAATTGCACTTATATTTTGGCAAAAGAGGCACGGAAAACATATGTCGAGAAAATGTTTCTAACAGTATTGTATAACCACTTTTGGATGCCAAGAAAAAAGCAACATGCTATTATGAGAATGCATGTTTTTTTCACACAAATATCCCAATATATTTGTATACATAATTTTTCAAAAAAAAAAAAAAAGAAAGAAAGAAAGAAAGAAAGAAAGAAAGAAACGACGATGGTAATATAAATTTAACACCCCCTCAATTTCCACGCCCGGAGCGACCGCCACCTTCGCACGGCTCTGCATATATAGTATAATTATTACATCTATACATAAAAAGTCATTAATATACAGAAACCATGAAAGTATATGAAGGAAATTTGCTTTTAATTCTTGAAAAAATCTTTATTTCAAGAATCTTTATTTACAATTAATGGTTTTATATATATATACACACACACATTAACTTAAAATGTACAAAAGTAAAAAGTAACTAGTAATTTGATGAAGCAGAAACATTAGCATTTAAATAGCATTTTTTAGCCTAGAAAATATTAATTGTCAATTTTATTTTCCACTTAAACGTTCCCAAAGTTTGATACATTTAATATGATTGAATACACCAACTAATTTTAAAAATATATGTAAGGGAAAAAAGTATAAAATGAGCCCTAAAAAGTGCTGTTTTTATTTTAATAAATTGTAGGAGGAATAATAAACACAAACGTATATATGATAACAAAAATCGCGGGAATCCGGGAATTGAGGAGGTTACGTAGCGCCCTCTCTCGGCAAACAGCCTCCGCAACTGTTTCTTTCAAATGCATTGATATTTTGCGAATTGGGTAGGCCGCTATGAGATCAGTCCGGTCGTGACTCGAGCGAAGAAGGCATGGCAGGGGATTTGCCTGTTGGGGTAACGCTCGGCGTACAACCGCTGAGCGGCTCGTCCATTACAACCAGCAGCGCCATACGCCAAATGCATGTCAGCCAATTCAGAGTTTGTGTACCGTTCCATCCTACTACCGATCTGCAGACAAGTAACCCGAAGCTTAAGTAGGTACCGCACGTTCAAAAGACGTGTCTGCGCATACAACTACGTCATCTCGCGTTGTCGTCTACGCATTACGTATCTTTTGCATATCGATATGGTACGATATCTTTTGCATAAATCAGCAAAAAGCACCTTATGTAAATTTTATTGCGCGCATTGTGCATGATTGAAACCAGCTATGTTTGTTAAAAAAAACAAACAAACTGCAGTTTTAATAGCTTCTTATGATAAGTAAATTACTCTCTTGTTTTGTTTCTAACTGATCGTAGCGCCCCGTTTCCAGTTAGCGTCCGAAATGTCAACGAATTATGTTTTTTGCCCAAAGCGCCCCCTATCGATGTTTCTTTTTGTACCGTTCAACTGAGTTTCAGAGAGCCCCAGCAAACAGAATCATGAAAATGCATGCCATAAGTCAAGAAATCTGTTTGTTTATCTCTTAGGAGCCTTCGAGTTTCGACCACCCTGTACTTTGACATTTTATTCCGGCTCTTACGCTTTTTGCAGGGCTCTACTTTTGGGTTCAAACTTTAAGTTAGAGTATAAACTTTGGCGAGCATGTGTTAAATTATCAAAATAACGGGCTTAAAGTTGTTGTCTAGCTCTCCAAAGTCTGCAGCGCCCCCTATCCATGTTTTAAGAGATACGCTTATCAAATTGGTACTGAAGAAAGTCTAAACAAACAGAATCATTTCGACGCAACAAGCAAGAAAATCTAACCATTTCCCTAGTTTTTATGACGTTTCGAATTTCGGCACCCAAATTTTCGAAAGCGCCTAGCGCCTTACCATCGCGTCAGGGACCCTACATTCCCTATTCAAAAATGTTCGTCTAGGTGTGCTCTATCGATCCTTAAAGTTTGTCACCGACGAGCTGAATCACCCTGTATAGGACATTGAAAATGAATATTTTATGTTTACATTTGGAAAAAATAATGTTTTCCATTTATTAATTTTTACAATCTGCAACAATTTTTGCTATTAATTTCGAGGTTTTGTTGCACGAAAAATGATATCGTCTAAATGTTTTCTTCGATTTCTATACACTTGTGAAGTCTCTCCGGGAAATTCAGCATAACCTTTTTTCACCATTGCTGGAAGAATCGCTGAAATTTCAAATCGAATAGCATCATTCAGTTCGTCGAGTGTCTTAGGACTTAAGTTTATGTGTGTAAACTTTGGCCGTCAGGTAACCCCACAGGAAGAAATCACATCTTGCTGCATGTGACGATATCATTTTCGTGCAACAAAACCTCGAAATTAATAGCAAAAATTGTTGCAGATTGTAAAACTTAATAAATGGCAAACGTTATTCTTTCCGAATGTAAACATAAAATATTTCTTTTCAGTGTCCTATATATTTTTATTGACCTCTTAAAATGGGGATATCTTTATACCCTACCCTGTAGAAGGGGAAGCGGCAGCACATACAATCACCTCATAGAGTTCACGAGTGAAAATCTAGTATTAGTTAAATCTCGATTCGCATATTAAATCGCCATCGGCCTTCCAAGTCATACCTTGGTGGAAAACACCTAAAAATACGATTTTAGCGGTTAATTCTTATGTTTACCATTGTGCTTTCACACACCGAAAAGTATGAAAACATAGAGGATTGGAAGATGGAAAACATAATGGTAAACCATTAAGTCAACCGCAAAAATCAGATTTTTATGATTTTCCACCAAGGTATGACTTGGAAGGCCGATGCCGATTTAATAGGCGAATCGAGATTTAACTAATCCTAGACTTTCATTTGAGAACTTGATGAGGTAATTGTCTATGCTGTGGCCTCCCAATCTATTACATTTTAAGAAAAATAAGATTTATGAAATGTAAGTTCCTGTATGAAATATTACATAAGGCACAAAAAATGTTATCTATATTTAATAACTATTAAAATTAATTATTATTATTATATATATAGAATATGAAATTAATATTATATCATAAATACTATTAATTTATAAATATTAAGTTCGAGGAATTTTTGTTAAACTAAAGTTATTTGGCACTGTAAAACATTTGTGTAACGTTACTCCATAAAATTGGTATAAAAATGGTGGCAAATGCTACCTCCAATTTCATGGAGTAGTTTCTTTCACATATGCAATGGTGTAATTTAAACATATATTACTGGTGTAACATTACAATGTTACACCGGTTTTAACGGTTAAAATACTCCATAAAATTGGAGGCAGCAATGCTGCCACCAATTTTACGGAGTAACGTTTCCACAAATGTTTTACAGTGGGTAGAGATTCGACCACTTTTGAAAAGTTAAAACCAATGTTTAATATTTTTAGAAGGGTTACAAACCAGTTTTGAGCACTGTGTGTGTTAAAATTAGTTTTTATCCATCAAAATTACAACCCTGTGTTAGTCAATATAATTTCTTTTTATAAAAGAAAATAATAGACTCACATTTCTTTAACTTTCTTCTCACTGATATCCTTCGTAATTTCAGCCTTCTTTCTATTAAATTCCTCTTCTGATATAATTTTTTTATTTGAATGATAACCGAGGGTCAGAAGTTCACGACACATTTCTTTATCCTGAAAAATGTTAATAAGCATAAATTTTAATGAAAATTAGTTCATTGTCTATTTTAGCTTAAACTATGCATTGAAATGAAATTATATTACTTGAATTTATTGTTTGAAATAGATGTTTTTTATTTATAAAAACTAGCTAAACTCCCTTGCTATGCAGTGGAATGCAATCTTTCCACTTTTCAATGAGCACTGTTTAAAAATATATACATTTATACAAATGGGTTATTACTTAACAATTTAACCATGCGATAATATAGAGAAAATCGTTTCATTAAGTAATTTTTCTGGTTTAAATTATGCTTATTTTGCTTAGAAGAAACTCGGAAAATTGATAGCTATGTGAATTTCTGAAGATCAAGAAATTTTCATTAATAAAAATAACATCATTCTTAAGTGGAAACTTAAATTCTAACTCATTACTCTAAAATTTACTAATTTAAATACGAGTAAAATGTTTTTGCATCCCAAAGTGGCGTCGTATTAAGCAGATAGCATGGATTTTTGTTTCAAAAATTGAAGAAAAATTTCTATGATTGCCTCAAAGTGGTGGCATTTTCTAACTTTTCATATCGACTGCTATGTTGTATAACATATAAAATTATGCATGTAAGCATTCTAATTCCGAATGCACCTTTAATAATACACTATTTCCTTTTTATTTTATTCATATAAAAATATTTATTCATTTATAGATATGATCAAAAGAAACTCATTACATAGGTTTACAAATTTAAACATCTTTTATATACTTTTGATGAAACCCCTATTTTCTTATTATACTATTTCTTACTAATAAAAGTCGCTATTTGAAAAAAAACTGTCACGTCACATTTTTCTTTTTTTTTTTTTTTTTTTTTTTTTTTTTAATTTTTTTCTATACACGGTGTCCACTGTCAACGGTGCCAATGGCTAATTCCTAAACCGTTAATCAGTCATATACAGTCGGATGTCTCGTTAATTCGAAATCGGATAAATCGAATCTTCGCTTAATTTGAACTAGACTTGAAGTCCCAAAATTTTCAATGGCAGAATAACGTTAAAAATTTTCATTTATTCTAATCATTTTATCTTGACATCGTTTAATTCAAACAAACGAGAATTCCGATTTTTTATTTTTCCTTACTTTGTCACAGGCTTTAGATCCTTGAAACAACTTTTTTTTTCATTTTTATTATAATTGTTCTGAACTACTATACATATAATCCTATGCATTTGACATCCACTTTCTTAGTGCCCCGTCTGTCGATCAATGACACTTCTACCCTTTCTTCCATTGTGCTTGTTCCTAAAATCTTTATTTATGTATTTATACCTTTTAATTTAATATTAAGTCATATTCTAACCATAACAGCCGAAATAAATTAAAAAAGTACTATAACATTAATTCCTTTGTAATAGTACCCTTTTATTCATGTTTTTTTTTTTTTTTTCATTTTTTTTTTAAATATTTTCCATAATTCGAACTCTGGATAATTTGAACATTTCTTGTGGTCCCAACGAGTTCGAACTAACGAGAGCTGACTGTAATTTCAATTACAAAAATGTTTTAACACTTAGAAAGTCCGAAAATTTTAGTCATGTTTTATAAAAATAAGTCGCACTAGAATTTTTATTTAAAACAGTTTAACTTTTTTATTTAACATTTTTCGTCTTTGTTTCTTTTCAACTTATTTTGTAATGCAATTTCTGGTTTGAACTGAAATATATTCAAATGGTACCGGTCAAAATAACCGCTAGTGGCCGTTCTAGTGTTAAATGAAGTAAAGAAATATTTTAAAAGCGATTTGGATGAAGAAAAACATTTATTAAAAAATTACGAAATTTAAATTTTTATACTGTGTTCCGGTCTTAAAAGTTGTATTTAGTAAAATTTTCATGTTACGCTGACAAGTAACAGACAAAAAATGTCCCATTATTCCACGATTAAAATTGACCGAATAATGGCTGTTTAAAGTTGGAGTATATTTTTTGCTTCAATTTATGAATTATTCACAAATTTAGTAGAAAAATAATTTTGTCAGATATATTTTTAAAAAAAATGGATTAGAGTAAAATTAGTATTGTAATATAAACTTGAAATCTTTCATCATTTTGACATATTAATGCAAAATATACAACTTGTAATAAACATATAAAAAGAAAACAAAATTTTTGCTTAATAAAATGATGAAAATTAACAGCCTCAATTTTTTACAAAATGATGCATAATTTTAAATACTAGGACTTCCCTCAGAGGGATTAGTCTGAGCGATATTGCTGAGAATACACATTTAATAACTTGCGATAAGTAAAGAAAATGAGATGTTACCTTTAACTGGTCATTCATTGTGATAAAATATGATGAAAATAAGCATATTGAATCATACAATTACAAAATCTTATACATAAAGTTGCATATACTATTTTTATAAAAGAAAAGCAAACCATGCATGGATATAAAATTGGAAATATGCAAAATGTTAAAAGTAATACAGAAAATAAAACACCAAATTTTCCTGTATTGGAAATATAACTCTTTGAAATGATGTCATGAGCATAAACAGAAGCTTCGCACCGATTTGAAAAACTATAAATAACATAAACTATTATGTTTGAAGAGAATGAAGTGTATTTTATATAGTGTGAAATCCGTCCGAATAGTTTATAATGTTGAATATCTGTTTTCCACGGATGCAATGAGGTGTCGATAAGAGTTAGGAATCCTTCTTTAAAAATTTGTCCTAAACGAGCATTTACATCTTATAAGTTACTGTGATGTCTAAGTTATATTTTCTGACACCAACAGTATCCTAGAAATTGCAATATTCTCAATAAATTGGGTTTAAAACTTTTTCTAGATTAAAAAATTTTTAATTTGTGAAATTAAACTGTCGAATGTTTTAGAAATCGTTCATAACGAGAATATTATATCTTAAAAGTTGCAACCAAAAAAAAAAAAAAAAAAAAAAAAAAAAGATTTTAAATTTTTAGTCATATCAACATGAAAGAATTCTCAATTTTAGAACTTTTTTTGCTCGTGCATTGATGGTGATTATTGTTCCTACGCAAAATACAGTATATTTTGCAGCAAAGATGGTTACCAACATTTTTTGCCCACATTATTTTTTAAATCGGCTAGGTACTCCCAATGATAACGAAAAACACACAAACGTTAATGCTTTATAGCATAGAAATACAGAATCAAAAGCTATTTATCTCCTATTATATACACATAAATTATCTAATTACTTCTAGCAGATGCATTTTTCAATATACATAGATCAATATAATGCTTCATGTTTCTTTTATTAGTATTTCTTAGTATTCATTTTTCATTTATTTGTATTATTCAGTAAAAAACTCACTTTCTTAAGCCCGAATTACGTCAAACTTTTTATAAAAGCGCCTAAATCCATATAACAGCGAAATATTGTGAAGAGTATTAAATACAAGGTTGTAAGACACTTAGCCAAACGCAGGTAATAAATCGCCAAATATTGTTCTTTTCGCCCTCTCTCGAAATGCATTTTTTCCGTACATTTAAAAAACACGATTTTGAGTCATCTTATTTAAAATTCAAATAAATAAATAAGAGGAAGCAATAATAGCATAAGTCAAAACATTTTATTTCAGCATCAAGGAATTGTATCGTAGTTACACATGTGGAAAAAAGCTGCTTTTGGCCAAAAAACGTTGTCTTCACTAAATTTGAATCCGATTAAAAAAGTTCCGTGATTAATTAAAATGTTATAGGCAGAGCTGCCAAGTCCCCGGCATTTTGGATACCGGTATTTTAATACAGAAAATGTTTTATTAAATTGGAACATTCTGCGGATTTAAAAAATAACTTTTCCTATAAGAAAATTCTGCTGTGCAATAATCGGGGGCTTGGCATCTCTGTATAAGAATATTTCGTAATCTACTTTTTTAACCTTAAAAAGAGCAACGACCATTTTTCGGGTACAAAAAGTATTGCTAATTGTTCCATTTTGCATACAAAGTACTGATTGTAATATTGATACATCTATGGTGATAAATTTCCAATAATTTTTCAAACCCCATTTATTTCATTAAAAGTATAAATCTTTTATTCATTTAGTTTAAAATAAATGGTTTTTAACTAATTTCATAATACAGGGTGGTCATAAAAAAAACTTTGCCGATATACGGAGCTCTAGCGGCCAGTCCGCTCAACCGATCGAAATAAATTTCAGATATAGCTATTCAGAAGTATGAGCTCGAGATTCTGTGAACGACAACAAAATGACGCTCACGGTTACGGTTATAGTTACAGAAACTCGAAAATTTCAGATGGCAACACCCATTTTTTGTATCGCAAAATGCTCAGCGCATGCGAAAACCATAAAGAGCGTTGGAACCGTACGTGTATCGCAAGAAACGGACATGTTATGCACGCACAAAAAACCGTTCTGCGAATCCTCCCCCCCATAAAAAAAACTCGATTGGGGTGCAAAGAGGAAATTTGCATATGACACAGAGTCGTTACACTAATCCCTGATTACAATACAGATCGGAGAAACTAAAACTTTTACTTTCATTATACATTTTCCACATGGGTGTCATCACAAAAAATGTTCTGAAAATATTATCATTCATAGATTGTTACTTCTTTTTTTTAATAACAGAAAATGTTTCGTTTATTCCTTTTTTTTCCTTTTGAAATAAATAAATAACGTGATATTACAGCATGCTATATGTATCTGGTAATCAAAACGATGTTTTCGCCTAGTTGGCATAAAAAATCTCGCCGAACCCGGTGCTTATATCTCTAGTATATTACCTCAAGTATTTTATTTATGTATGCTATAATTGTTTTTACATACCACTTACTTCTTCTTGTATATAAAAATAGGTAAGTGGCTCCTTTATGCAGTATAAATTGTATAAATCTTTAAAAAATAGCCCCCGTTGCCTCTTTTTGGATCGAATTAAAAAAAATCAATGTCTAATTCCAGTATTGCTCCCAGGTATGCATACATATGCCAAATTTCAAAGTTGTATGCCAACAGGAAATGGATGAAAAATGGGAAAAGATTTCACATATGCACCAGGGTACTTAATTGGCGTCAAAATGGCATTATTTTACCTGAGATGGTAACCCGGCTTTATTTATTTATTATTTGTTTATTTACTCATAAAATGTTTATTTACTTTCATTTCCTTTTTTTAATTATATAAAATATTTCTTTTTATAGTTATTCATTATTATTATTATTTTATTTACTGTAAGATCTTTTTTGAAAATAGAAAATAATTTAAAAATGTGTATGTAAGCGTTATTTAAAAACGGAGTTTTCGCCAAATGGGCTTTGAAAAAAATTGCGCCAAATCTATGGTATCCGTGCCGAAAAATTAGTGACCAGAATTGACTTCAACACACAAACAAAATATAAGTTAAAAGAAAACATGCAATAAAAATTAATATAAAGGGAAAATGATGTCATAAAAGAAACTTTTTATTTAAAAACGTAATTGTTTCTAGTTTTCACACACGAAATATATAAAACATTCTTTTATCGATCAAAAAATGCTATTAAGAGATTATCACAAAATCTCAAAATCAAAGTTTTTATGACATTTTTTTAATATAAAAAAATAACAGTTTTATTTTCCTGCATGATTAAATTTTAAAATGTTTTATTGCATTCAATATTTCTGAATGCGTAAATGATTACCATTTACTCCATGTACTAATTCGGTTATCTACGAAAATATCATGCACACCAAATTTCTGTGACGTATGCAAATAAATTGCGCTTTTTAATCAGTTTTTTAACTTTTAAACTGTTTGGAATTAATTTTTAAAAGTAGGTGCATTCACCAGATTACCTTCATATATACCTACTGGTACAAACAGAATCGAAATCCGACAAACACTTTTTGAGATTTGCTTGACGAAAGAATTTTTTTGACTTTTAATATCGTTACGTACTCTGAGTATAAGACTTCGCGACGCTCAGACAATTACTAAATTACACTAGTCTGCAAAAGTACGGTTAAGTAATGTTTTTTATTTTTTGATAATTGATTCTTATGAAATGCATACTATTAAAACCGAAATTCACCTTCATTTTTTACCAACACGTAAAGATATTTTGTAAATAGTACTAAATTTGAAAGTTTAAAAAAGGAAAGACAGCGAAAATCTGCTTTGGGAGAAGGGGACAGATTGGGGCAAAGCCTTTATCTCAAAATATTAATGGGGTAGGGGGACGGTCGTTCATGGATTCTTATGAAATTATAAAGTTAAAAATTATGGAAAAAAATATTGTTGTTTTATTAAATAGCTATCATGCAATGAGTGTGAACATGTCTCTGAAGATACCATTTTCTCCATTTACACCTGAAATTTTCCCTTGAAAACTTGAGCGTTGCAAGTGACGAGCAGGACGAGCGTTTTCACAAAATCCTTAAACTTTTTTAAGACAATCACAAAGGTTTTTGGCACAAAAGAATATTAGGGTACTACTGTTGGTCCAGTTTAAGATAAACTGATCAAGAAAATTATAAAAAAAAAAGAGTAAAATCAATCATTTTAAATTTTTTCTTTTCATATTTCCTGTTATTATTCTTTTACGTTATTTAATAAATATTTTTTAAATTAGGCGTGACAGATTTTTTACAATTTTCCGTACTCAGTGCGCTAGAACCTATGAAAAAGTACACATTTCGGCAAAAGTATATAAACCGAGTAAACCAATGTTATCTACTGAACATGACATGTGCATAAATATAAATCTCTTTAATTAAAATCGAAATTTAATGTACTGTTTTCAATTTTTTACTATACAGCTTCATAAAAAACATGAAAAATATCAAACTTTTTATAATGGAATTTAAACGGGAAATTCGTTTAAAGCTAAAAATTAAGTTTAGTACGAAGAAGCAGACATTTTTCTCTTGGACCAAAATTTTTTCCATGTAAAAGCACATACGCATTATCCCGTTTCCAAGAAAACATTTTCATTTCAGTTCCTTAAAATTAGAATTTTGAAAACGCATTCGAAATAGCTATCTTCCCTTTAAAAGCAACTCCCATATTACAATTTACGTTTATAGATCTAAACTTTAAGAGAAACCGTGATACAAATATTATCTTAACATGTTTTTGTTCTTTTCACTCCCTTACAAATTGATTTGAAAAACTGCTTTTTAGTTCCTTACAATAACTGAAAAGTCAATTATTAATTTTCTAACTTCAATAGTTACAAAATAATTTGATTTTAATATGTGTTCTGTTCCTTTAAAATAAAAATAAAAATCCTTTTTAAAAAAAGTGTGTAAGTGTGATCGCAGATTGTACAAAGAGTTTCGTTTAATATTTCTTTCAAAAGAACTTATCCTTTGATTAATAAATCCAAATTCTTAATTTATAATTATTAAATTCTTACATACATGGTATTACCAATAAATTTAATTTAAAAGTAATTATAAAAGAAAGTTATTTATTTTAATCAAATTAAAAATGTTCAAATCAAATTATTTAAATAAAATCCAAATTTCCAAATATTTTTAATATCCGAAAATTTAAAAAATTAGCAAAAATATAAATAAATTTTAAATTTCTAACAGCGAAATTCTTAAAATTGATAATTAGTCTTTGGTTTAGTTTTTGGTTTTGGTAGTGTGTAACTCAACACTCAACAAGTGGAGCTGCTATGCTGCATTAATCGCGATTTCCAAAATAGTTCTATCTCAAGAACTAATACGCGGATTTTCATAAAACTGTAGATTCAGTTAGTCTTTGCTATAGTTTCTTGCTGATTATTTTTCATGCAAATTGTTCAATAGGTGACGCTGCTATGCTGCATTATTCTCCTGGTTGTAGGATTATCGCAATAGTTCTATCTCAAGAACTAATGCAGGAATTTTCATCAAACTTCGGATTTAGTTAGTCCCTAATATAGATTAGTGCTGTTAATTTTTGGTGTAAATCTTCATACAGGTGGCACTGCTAAATGCATTTTTCACGATCTTGCAATAGCTGTGTCTCAAGAACCAATACATGAGCTTTCAACAAACTTCAGATTTAGTTAGCACCTGATAAAAATTAATCCTGGTTAGTTTTTGGTGTACATCACCTAACCGATGCGCTATTATGTAGAATACTGCAATAGAAGATTTCTGCAATAGCTCTATCTCATGTATGGATTTTCAACGAATTCAGTTAGAAGTTGACATAAGTTGTTGCTGACTAGATTTTTATGTGAATAAACTAACCGGTGGTGCTGCTATGCTGCATTTTTTAAGAAGTAGTAACATGTATGAGATAGAAGAAAGTTTTGGTATTGCCACATATGACATGTTTTTTTAACGATATAGCTTGAAAATATTTTTGTTACAAATTGGAAAGGGAGAATATACAATAAGAGACAGTAAGAAAGGTAGAAAAAAAAGTATATTTTTTTTAAAGATGCATTTCAATCCAAACTACTTATTTTCTGATTTATTTTTACATTCATTTTCCTCTCAAATGCATAAAATTGGCAAAATCTCCTATTTAGAAACTACATAATGTGTCGTGATTGTCAAACTTTTGATAAATGCAGAAACTATTGCAAAAAATGCTGTCGAAATTGGCATTTAGAACCGAATTTTCTGAAGCGAGGTATCTGGGAATGAAAAAATTTTCATAATGAGAAAATAATTGTTTACACATTAAATTCTAATTGAGTGAAAAATGAAATCACACGGCCTCTTATACATCTCTTCAAAAATCACTTCAGCAAATTTCATGTTTTTACTTTTAAAAATGAGTCTGAAAATGTCTCAAAAATTTCGAGCTGTTAAGGATGGAAAAATATTTTTTCAAATACATCCTTAAATAAAACCATGAATTACAATGTAGCAAAACATACATTTTTTTAAAAATTAAAACTCTATTTAAAAACATTTTTTTATACTTTTAAGGAATTTTAAATAAAAAGCAGTTTTTATTTAATAATGTCGAAAATCTTAAAAAATAACGTTTCACAAAAATATTTTTGTAAAAAAAAAATGTTTTTTTTTTTTTTTTTTTTTTTTTTTTTAAGAAATTTAACTGTAAAAGTAATGAAAGCTATTTCAAAAATATTCAGTTTGATTTCATAACCAATGTATCACAATATTCGCTACGCTCTGAGACATTCAATACGCTCTGTTTTCCGAATTCAGCGAAGCATGATGCGCCTAAAACTGAACGTTTGATAGTGAAGAGTTAGGCGCCAATTTTTTGCATCTTCAGTTGAAAAATATTAGTTCCTCTTTAGATTCTTGTTTCATACATAAACACGTTGTGAGATAATAAGATAATCACTTACTAGAAGAGGTTGCTTTGCCGTTTTTTTAATTGATTCTTAGTATCAACTTCATAGAATTGGCGTACTACTGCTACTTTGTATACTGCTCACGGTTCAATTAAAAAAATCTACATTTTAGATTTTTACATTGAATAAAAGATTTTAGGAGAATTATTTATTATAAAATTTTAAACATGATGTCTAATAATAAGAACACTTCAGTTATAACTGTTATTCGTTATTTTCATTTGCTCTTAAAATATTTATTAAAAACCCTAATCAAATGCTGCAAATTACATCATAAATTACTGTATTTTATCTGTTTTTAGTTTAGAATTGACTTTACAGTAAGAAATAAATCAGATTTCGATGATTTTTTAGGAATCAGTTTTGGCAATAATTCAACGGATTTTTTAATTCGGAAATCTACCAAAATTTCTGAAAAATTAAAATTGCCTCAACAGTTTAAATAAAGTTATTTTTAATATTCGGAAATTTTTATGGATTTATGTATTTTTAAAAATAATCCTCTAAATTGGAAACACGGGTAGAATTTGTTATATACGTTTATACATACATATATATATATATATATATATATATATATAAGATCATTAATAGTAAACAGTATTAACCATTTGAAATTAACCATTGAATTTAATAACTTATATCACATTTAATATGGAAGGAAAAATAATAATATGAATACAAATGGAATTTGTAGAACCAAAGCAGAATCTTCAGGTCCCAAATACTTTGGAACTACAGACGGAGTGTGTGGTTTCATCTTCGTATTTGCCATGAGAAAGCAAAACAATACGAATTTGGGACTACCAACACACATAAAACCAAAATTAATTAAAGAAATACCAAGTAATTTATAGTGGATATTGAGAAAATAAAACAGTTATGAGCTATAAAGTAGAATCTACTAAAAAACACTTTTCAAAAGAAAAAAAAAAGCCAAGCAAGGAAAAAAAAAAGGATGAAAGTTGTGTCTAAAAAATGGTCTGATATCAAATTTCCAAGCTTATGTTATGGTAATTATTTAACATTTTCCATTAAAAAAATTACTATTGCTAAAGCAATGCCTTTGCATATGTTGTTAGAAATCCTTTTCTCTTGTACTAAATGCATCGTAAACGTGTTTTTAAAATTCAAATGTTTTAAAATTATGCATGATGGGCTTGGCGGCCATTTTTCCATATTTTATACTAATTTCTATGTACCCAAATCCATAGTTAAAATTTAAAACTCAAGATTGTTACTTAAGAGGACACGCTAGTCACAAGCCAAGACAATTCAAGATGGCGACTCGATTTTTCAGCGGATTCGAAGGATGGGCTAAAATTACTTTGATTGACATGCAATCATCCAATTAGGAAATAGAATGCTCTTAACCAATTATCTGCGACGATTTTTCTCTTCAAAGGTGCGCAATTCTAGCCGATTTCATGTTTAAAGGATTTTTTTCAACTGATTTCCCATTACTTTGGGTAAATGCAATGATGTCGAGCTTCAAAAGAATTTCAATCTCTTTATGATTAGCGTTCCAAAATTAAAATGGTTTGATTTTCAGAAAATAAAAGAATAATTAATTTAGATAGATTACTATAAAATAAAAACTATTTTATTTACTTAACGCAATCACAAAAAATAAATAAATAAATAAATAAATTAATTAATATTGAATGAGGGGGGGGGGGATATCAGGTACAAGTAGTTTAAATAACTTTTTTGGGGGGGGGGGATTCTTTTTAGAATACGAAACTTATCAAGATAAATAGCACTGAAGGTTAAAGTCATAAATACTTCATAAAATTATGAGAAAAATATTTAGACAAATTCAAATATTTAAACATTGTTTATTTTTTGCGGAGAGGCAAGCAAGCAAGGGCGAAAAGGAAATAGAAATTTTGAAGAAAGGAGAAATAGGTGTTAATCCCAGCCTAGTCGTTTATAGACATAATACATAATTTATTATTGTTTGTAGTGACAAATGTGACAGAAAAAGTGTAGCAAATTTTAAAAACTTTGTGTGATGTTAAGTCAATAAAGCAAAATATTTTGTCAATATTTCAGGTGGAAGAAAATTTAGATTCTTGATGATTTTTACAAGCATTATATAAATACCGCAAGAAGCTCTAACAATTTTTAATTTTGAGCACTGACATAGCAATAAAGTCTATAGGAGGGAGGAGGGGGGGTTCTGAAAACTGTTTTTTAAATGATACAGTCAATTAAGAATGGTTTTTGTTTTGATCCGATATATTATACTGATTCATTTTTTTATGGATTTACTCAACTCAGCCGAAAACTCGGGTCATTTTGGTATTTATGTTTAGTGGTTCAATTCTGAGCTAATAGAAAGGAAATAATTGCGAAAAGTTGTGAAAAATTACTTGCACATTAATGGAAAATCACAATATTTTATTTAAATATCTCTCTAAAGATATTTTACTGTAAGAAATGCACAAACACAATTCGCAAAAAATGTAAACATGTGTTTTGTGTAGAATTTAATGCATATCTATCGCTTTATTTTTAACACTTTCCTACATAGTTAAAAAGATTTTGTTAATATTATAGTTAGCAGAGATTTATAATTAGCACTTAAAAAAATTAAACATATTTAAAGACTTAATTATTTGTGCAAAAGGAGGATTTCAGGTTTTAATTATTTTTTTTTATTAAAATACGGAGAGAAAAAAGAAAGAATTTAATTTTGTAAGTTGAGAAGGGGGGGGGGGGAAGTAGAGGGAAAAAACGGATTTTTTTTTCGGGGGGGGGGAGAGATAGTAGGACAGTTTTATAGATGAGAGCTTATTTACCTTCTTGAATATTTATTAATAGGATGAAAAAAGTAACTTAAAAGTGTTTTAAAGATTTTTGATTTTGTGTACCTCAAAAGAACGAGGGGGGGGTATACAATGATATTTATGGGTTGTTTACGATTAATTATTTATTTTTAGAATAAAATATGTATAAACCTATTGAAAAAAAAAAAAACTTTCAAAGATTTTAAATTTAATGAGATATGGGTAGGGGAGAAAATAGTGCAATGCCCCCCCCCCTCAAAAAATGATGGAATTTGTGTTTGTTTAAAATTTGTGAGCTGAGGAAAAAAAAGAAATAAGCACATTATTTATTTATTTATTTTCGTGTGTGTGTAGTGAGAGATGTTTATTAGATGACTTATTATTTATTTGCCTTTCAAAATATTTATAAATCGGTTTAAAAAATAATAAAAGTGGGAATTATTTAAAGAACGAAATTTTCTGCACTTAAAAGAACAGAATGATAAATCCTAATTTCAGTCGTGGGGAGGGGGGGTGGAGGAAATTTTGTGATTGATTGTTTATTGATATACTAAAGTGACTTATATGCTACAAATATGGGTATTGTGGAGTAGACTACAAAACGAAGTGATATTTTTGTAAGGTGCAATTTAGAAGATTGTGACAGATTCAAAAGGCGAAGCGAAATTTTGATAAGGGAGGCGAAGACCAAGGGCTGATCTTGAGAGTCCTCAAGGGGGGGGGGGATTTTAGAAATTTGGATACTCCAGTGTAATGCACGGGTCGGAGCTCATTTTTTTATGTGGGTCGTGTTTTTTTTACTTTTTTGCTGTGGGTCGGGTTTGAGTCCGGTTGGCTTCCATTTTTTGTTCCTGTCTGGGTTAATTCCTACTTGGGTCGAGATTGGGTCGGGTTGACTTCGACTCTTTGCTGCTGTTCAAGTTAATTTCTGATTTTTTTTTTTTTTTTTTTTTTTTTTTTTTTGTCATATTTGGGTCTTGTTGACTGCTACATTTTGTTTTTAATCTGGTTGACTTTTACTTTTTAGCAGTGCTTAGCGCATTTGGGACACTTTAGGATTTGGTTTTTAGCACTTTCCAACAAAGTTGAAAAGTGCTTATGCATTCGGTTTGTCTGGCCGGATGGCCGTCTGTCCTTCTGTCTGAGCTCTAACTCCCGTAAATATACTCGGATTGCTATGAAATTTTTATACGTTATTGATGTTTACCCTAGCACGACACCTATTAAAAATGAAGTATCTACCATGATTAGTTTATCTACAGAGACAATCAAAAGTTTCCCATTACATTACGGCGTATGGGGAAAATCGTTAATATACTCGGATTGCCATGAAATTTTAGGACGTTATTGACGTTTACCCTAGCACGAACGCTATTGAAAATAAAGTTTCTACCATGATTAGTTTATCTACAGGGCGAATCAAAGTTTCCTATTACATTACGGCCTACGGGGAAAAATCGTTAATATACTCGGATTGCCATGAAATTTTAGGACGTTATTGACGTTTACCCTAGCACGTACCCTATTGAAAATGAAGTTTCTACCATGATTAGTTTATCTAGAGGGCGAATCAAAAGTTTCCCATTACATTACGGCCTATATGGAAAAATCGTTTCAAAGGAATTTTAAAGATGTTATACCCTGTCAAACATATTAAAATATGCATTCTATAAAATATAAGGTGAAAATATAGCTATTATTCATTTACATGGCCACACAAAAGAATTCCATAAGATAATGATAAAAGGGGGAAATTGTGTGTGGCATATTTTAAATATATTAAGCTGTTTCATGTATAATAAAATTAATATATGTCACTGAAGCTTAATATAAATTATACGCTACTGTCTTACATAATATGAAGTACATAGCATTTACAGGGCCATACAAAAGATTTCAAATAATATTCTTTCCGAAGTACCGTATATGTGTCCGATGATGGCTGATAGAGGGATGAAATGCATTTTAATTATGATATGCGCGTTTATATTTCGCTAAAAATATGCACATTATATGGTGTGTATAAATGTTATAGTTGATATACAGGGCTACCCAAAAGAGCTCACCAACGTTACTGAATTTGAGTATAAATTATTTAAACGTGGTTCTTAAATAAGCTATGCATTTTTACGCTGAGCTTCATTCAATTTATTGAGAAATGTTTGCAGAATATAGATAAAAGGATATACAGGGCCACGCAAAGAATTCAGTACATGGACGCCTATGAATGATAATTTATGAGAATGTGATTTCAGTTGTTTTAAAAGTGTTTTAGTTTACAATAAATTTTAGCCTAATGCTGACGTGTAATAAAGGTACAATGTAAACTACAGGGCTGAACAAAAGTATTCACGTATGTTTCCATCTGATAGTATGAAATGCTGAAAAATAAATTTCAAGCTACTGGGTATTTTCTTGCTAAACTAAATTTTCCCATTATATCAAGTGACATATGAAATACAGAGCTGTTCAAAAGCACTGGAATACATATTTAGCTATACACCATTATTTCCCAAAATAACAAAGTTTTGTTAAAGATTTCATTAAGTGTTGGAAAGTGCTTCATAATCAATGCTTAAAGCATGATTTTACTTACTTGTTACTTTATCGAGAAAGGTTCGGGTTGATCCGAATTTATTGGGGTGAATTCTTTGGTAAAATGTTCGTTCTTTTTTGCAATTTTTGTACAAAATGTGCGTCTGTTTCACGATATTTTGAAGATATTCGTGTTTTCTCCGTGATCATTTTACAAAATTTGTTGTCCGGTTCGCTTCTATTTTTTGCTGCTGGTCAGGTTTATTTTTTTACTTTTTGTTGTGAGTTGCGTTTGAATCCGGTTAACTTCTACTGTTTCCTACAAACACGTGACGTTACACACAGCAAACACGTGGGTGGTTTACAATTCTCCATCGATATACAGAGTGATATCGGCTCATACAAATTGCCCTCACCTCCGGGAAAAAAACCACAACGAGAGTGAAACAAAGAAAAAAAGGAAAACTATAGAAATCAGAGGAAAAAGAAAAGAGAAAGATCATTCAGGTGTCTTGGGTTAGGAAGCCCGTGAATATTTAAAGAAGGTATCCTCCTGGGGGCGATTAGTTTTAAGAATTCATTGAATAAGTATAGGGGGAGAAAGGGTAGCTAACACTCCCCCCCTTCAAATTTAGAAAAAGATTTTTATGCTGAATTACCACATTTCGTTCGAATATCGTAAATCATATAAATAATTGGTTTAAAATTTCATTTATATAATTGTTGGAGATCTCTGAGAAGGAAAAAATGAAAAGTATTTATATATTTATTTTGGAAGGGGATGAAGAGAATTTGTTAGATGACTTACTTTATAGGACTAAAGATTAACAAATATGGCTAAACACAAAATAAAGAGATTTAAAGACTAAATTTTATATACTTGGTAAGGAGAAGTAGGGGGAAAACATCAATTTTTGTGGGGTTAAGAGTAAAACTATGACTAATTATTTATTATTACAGTAAAAGTTTTAGAAAAATCGATGACTTTAAAAGTTTAAAATTTGTGAGCTGGGTGGGGGGAGAAACAATTTATTAATTATTTATTTTGGTGTGTATGTGGGATGGAGAAGTTTTTTAAATGACTTACTTTTATTTGCCTTTTAAAACATTAACAAATGGGCTTAAAAAATAATAAAATGTGGGGAAAGTTTCAATGAATAAATTCTAGGCATTTACTAATAGGATGAGAGGGGAAAATTTCATTTTTAGTTAGTGGGGAGGAGTTTTTGTGATAGATTTTTTATTGTTAGAACAAAGTGGCTATATGGTGTAAACATGGATACAGTGAGATAGACAGCAAAACAGCGAAGTGATACTTCTGGAAGGGATAATATTGAAGGCTGTGATGAGAGCAAAAGGAGGGAACGAAATTTTGATACAAGGGGGGGGGGGCAAAGGTGATATGAATTATTTTTCTAAATCAGAATTTCAGAGAACTCAGATTTTCACCTCCAATTAATAAATAACAAAAAACTTAAATATTTTAAGGACTTTTTGCAAATTCTGCATAACATTAACAAAGTTTTTTAAGGAGCAAAAATTACTTTTAAAAAATTAAACACTTTTTAAAAAATTGAATAACCATAAGAAATGTGTAGGATCACTTAAAATTATTCCGCTACATTATGGTCTATGTAGATAAATCATTTGCGGTGTTTCAAGGAGCGCCATACTAATTTAAAAGTAATGAAATTCATATACATTACTGAGATACTCTGGAAGACAATTATAAAAAAATATGTCATGTATAGCACTTACAGTATACACACAGAGGATCTCCATAGTAATCTATTATATTATGGTCTAAAAATCTTTCGCGATGTGTTGTTGTAATAATGTTACTCTTTTACAAACAATGAAATTTATACGAACTTCTAAAATGGACTTAAGAAATGCTTGCGGTATAATATTTGGCGAAAAACATTTGCCATTCAATTACAGAGTTACACAAAAGAATTCGGTTGTAAAAAGCTCTTCGGAGAAAAACTGTTCCTAGCGTACTTAAATTATGTTCACTACTTTGAACATGAAATGCAATGAAATGCTGTTTCGTGTATACTCTCTGTTAAAGAGAATTTCCATAAAAACATTCCATTCATATATATAATCAAATTAAACCTGTTGAAATTGGTCATCTGTTTCCCGCCGTCCTTGCTTTTTTTATCACTTAAAGTCTCTTCTTTTTCACTATTCGTTTTTTTTTTCTTTTCTTAAGGAAGATACAGCACATTCAGTCTAGCTTTATTAATGTTACAGTGTTTTACAATTAAGTTTTCTTTCAAAATTTATTATTCATTGCAGAACAATGTAATAATTCCCACGAACCATCTGTCGACATGTAAAAAGATGCGATTCAATAGCAAGATTTCAATATGATGAATACCAGAAGCGATAGGGCGATCGCCCCCTCCCCCTTTGAGCCCAATGAAGGGTCTGCAAAATGATATTAGATGTCCACAGGATAAATGAATCGTGTTTAAGATTGAGAACGGTGAGACCTGATCGGACTCGACGAAGCTGTCACTGCCCGGGTTGGGCCGGGCCAGTTTTAACTCATGAGACTAGGGCTTGGTTAGGTCTAGAGATCTGCATCGGCCTGTATCAGACTGGCAAAAAAAATAAATAAATAAATAAACAGGCCGTATGGGCCAGTCCGATAAAAAGTTTAACGGGCCTGCCGGCGTGTTATAAAGATTTCGGCAAAAACCCTAAAATGAGATCTATTTTCAATGAATATGGGTTTAACGACCATAAGTATAAATGTGCGTCACGAGTAGATACTAGTTTAACAACATCAATACATAAATGTAACGTGTACAGCGTAGAAATCAGCATCGGACAGTTGCTTTGTGTCTATACGGGTTTAATAATTTTTTGGCAAACTGGAGCCGGGCCAAGATCAGGTTTGCACTGTTTTTCTACATTTAGTCGGGGGTCAGAACTAGACTTAATTATTCGTAAGACGTGTAGGGCAGACAACAATATTTGTAAAAGGGATAAAAACTATTAACGTACTGTCAACGTACTTTTTGGAAATATACTCCTTGGTGTTTCTTAAATTCATTTCTGAACAACACGAAAGTTTGACAAATTTTCTGACTAATTTTCAACTATAAAGGCACAAAATTGACAAGCCTGACTATTGAAGGGATTTGGAATCGAACAGCATATTTCATTTTTGGTAAATAAGATATTTATATATACTTGTCGAGGTATAAGAGATTCTTGTCACGTGGTTTCAGATTTTTCTCCTTTACATGTTGTCGCTTCGGGAAATTCGATTCAAAACGCTAATTTTCACAATATTTTCATAAATATCATGAAAATTAGCGTTTTATATAGTGTGTTGCGCATTGTATTTGCTTGTATCAAAAAATGGACAACGCCATTCCATTACATTGTTTCTGAATAAAAACACCTGTTAAATTCATGTGTTTCCAAAAAGAAATGAAATCAGAAATGCATAAAAAATAGCTCCTCTAAATTTGAGAAAATCTTTGATAAAATGATAAAGAAGTATTTTCATAAATGTACTTTTTATTACACAGCTTCAAAAGTTATGATAATTTTAACTTCCTTTTTTTTCTTTTATTCTAAACCAAATTAATTTTTCAGTGCATCTTTATTTGAATGTTGAAAGTCTAAGAACCTAAGTAATCTTTAATGTTCTTATTGTGTATTGTCAGTAAAAATTTTCTATAAAATCATCTAATAAATAGGAATGCAGTAATCTTTAAAAAATCTTAATTCTATGATAAAAATCTTATTTTGTTTCGAAATAAAGATGCAGGCCGATTTCGGCCTGGACTATCTTCACTGATTTCTGTACGGGCCGGACCTGGCCTAGAAATGTAAAAGTGTAAACGAGCGGGCCAGGCTCGGGCCGAATATTTTGTTTTTATACCGGGCCGGACCAAAATAAAATTCATTCGGTCCGGGCCGGGGCGAGACAGGAAAATCCAGTCCGTCCAGACCTCTAGTCAAGTCTTCACTCTTTCGGAAACCGTTCCGAGTTCGGATCTTACTTTTTTTCTGCAAAACTTGACCACACTATATTTTTTCTTCCACTTTGGGCCTGGCATGGACTTCGTTCTTTTAGAGGTCTGCCAGAACCTAAATTTCCATGCCCAGGCTCAAAAAGCAATTCAATTTTAACCCAACCCAAGCTCGCTAAAAATAAATAAATAAATAAATAAATAAAAGAAAAAAATCTGATTCAGTACCGAATAGCCTGATACAAAACAGATCAACAAATCCATAATGAAACAAAATCAATCTAATATTTGAAGGAAATTGGGAAAGGTATCCCATATAATTATATCAATAATTTTTATTTTTGTTTAAATAGAAAAATGAATATATATATAATGTACTCGTCAATATTCAAACATATAGTTTTTCATATAAAAAATTATCTGATCTATTGAAAAATCCAGTCATCAACCAGTTTATACTAGATCCGAATTTGTCAAAATCCAAAAGAAGAAATGTCCCGAATCCGAAACGTTTAAAGTCAACTCGACCCATAATATATCAATCCGAACCCAAAAATTACAAATTATGTCAAATCGAGCCCTTACCCGAACACCTGAAACTGAAATGAAAGAAAATGAGTTCTTGTATTTTAATAGAATTAAAAAAATATGTTTTACATCTTCAACTTGAATGTTATAATTTATAGAGAAAAAAAATGTAGTATTTGCTCTTTAGTGCAAAACCTATTCCTAAGTCAGCCTGCTCAAACTTGGTCCGTAGCAAAAAAGTATAAATCTATCCGGCCTACTACAAAAAAAAAAACTCAAAAAAAAATCCCTAACCAAACTTTCTAATTAACTCGAATCCCCACCTTGTTCTTTGCGCAGCATATCTTGATGTAACTTTGCGCCATAAAACCCCATTTAACCAACCAATCAATCAACCTGAGTGCTACTCTCAGAAGTGAAATTTTATCCAGAACAGAACCGAATTTGAAAAAATGTAGGTCAAACTGACCCAAATCCGACCCACAGCAAAAATGTCAAGCCGATTCGAACACGACTCACTGCAAAATTTAGAAATAATCTCCACCAGCAATGAAAAACATCATCTCCTGCCCGAATCTCCAAATCTTGAAATCGCTCCCCCTTGAGGATTCTCGTGTTCCCCTTGAATCCGAAAAGAGTGTTCCTCTAAGAATTGCACTTAAAATAACTTCATTTTTCAAATATTCGACAAAGAAATTTATTTGACCCCTGAGCGTATAGTATTGCCCTGCTTCCGATCCGAACCCGAAAATACCATTGGAAATCAAATCAAAACCCGACCAAAAATTTTTTTGTCAATTTAGAATCGAAATGAAAGAAAAACAATCCATGTTTTAATGGAATTATTAAAAGTCGACATTTATATTTCTAATATCAATTTTATCTTTTATATAGAAAATAAATATCTAATATATACTCATAACGGAATCAACCAAAGAGAGATGGCTAAATTGTTGAAAAGTGTTCGTTAAATAGAGGTATCTTCTATTCGAGACATTCCGTATGGATATTTTAATGTACATGTTAACACTTGCGAATAGCAGTGTTAACATGTAAATTGAAATGTAAAATCTTAAATATTCATAATTAACTATTTGGAAATGTCTGTTATGGCATTTATATAGTTTCATTTTATAGTGTCTTCGATATTTTCTTTTATAATACTCCTTTAAACTATTTTCTTCCATAACGGAGAAAATATTTAGACTTTTATTTGAAATATGGGGTCGAATCAAATCCTTCTTGGAGATTGAAAATCCACTATGAATCAGATCAGAGCCCAAAATAGTGTAAATTAATTTCACCCGAAAACAACTACAGCAACAAAAAAGAATGCAGAGAAAAGCAGATAAAAAGTAGAATTCCACTCGGTCCGCAAGAAAAACGTAAAAATCCACTCGACCAGTAGCAAAAAAGTAAGAAGTCAACTTGACCGAAACCAAACCAGCTTCTATAAAATAGTACTCAACTCAACCCCCCCCCCACACACACACATACAAAATAGAAATCAACCAGACCCAATACCAACCAGCAGCAATAAAGAAAGAGAACCGGACCCCAACCCAACCCGCAGCGGAAAGTAGAATTGAGCCTTACCCAAACACGACTTGCAAAAAAAAAGTATTTAACCAGAACAACGGCAAAAAATGAAAGTAAACTGGACCGAAACCCGACCTGCAACGAAAAAAATTAGCCCCGATCCTACTCACGATGAAAAAAATTGTCCCGACACGAGCTGCAGGTGCGATTGGAATCTCCAAATTTCTGAAAAGTCCCCCCCCCCCTTTTTTTTTTAGGAGTCTCCAGATCTGCCCTTGTACCAGGACAAACAAAAACTGCTAAAAACTGCAAAATCGTCTAAAAGTTTTACAATGTTATATTGAATTGTCACCCATTAAATATATACGAACTTGTAAAGTTTTGTAAATATCTCGACAAATCTTGTCCACGATACTTTGTACTATGATGTTTTGGAACATGCAAAAGCCTTCTGCTCGATAGAAGCTGCATTAGTTGAACGTCGACAAAAAACTCCAAAGAAGAAACAATTCTGAAAAGTATTAGAGAGAAAAATTTGCTGAATAGCAGACTTTAAAAAAATTGCTATATTTTGCCGTACAGTTTCATTATTTTTACTTTTATACTATAACTAGCGGCCCGCCCTCGCTTTTCTTCGGGTAGAGCAAGTCGCCCAGTCCCCCGCCACTACTGACACCGCAAATTGTTTCTACCACTTCATCTCATTAAATTCAACTATTAAAAACATTACCCTCATTTTAGGTAGTCGGATAAAAAATAGCTTACATGTTAATCTAAAGTGTCAGATACCTCCATACAAAATTTCATAAAAATCGATCCTTCCGTTCTTGAGTTATAAATGGTGTAACTAACACGATTTTGCTTTATGTATATAGATTATAGCAGCCCGCCCCGACTTCTCACGGATATTTAAGAAAAATTTCAAGTTATAAATTTTTACACACACACTCATAACCTCATAATTAAAATGCCGTCTCTGACATTGACTCCCCTCCCGTGCCCCAGTGACGGCTACATCACACATTATGATGCAGCCCAGTCGAGCGGTGTAAACGGCAACCATTAAATCAGTCTTGATTTTGAAGTAATTTATTTTGATAAGAATCAATACCAAAGTAACAATAAAGAGCTTTTACAGAAACGGCATTTTAATTATTTTTTTTAATAAAAAACACTTATTGTGACATAACTATAACAGTTAGACATACGCTGTTGCGACATTTTTTGTAGATAATTACATGTTAACAAAGTCGTAGTACATTATTTTGTTCTATAATCAATAGTATTCGTAACGCACGCGATGTAAAGATTTTTTAAGTTCATTTTCTACACTTTGGGTTACAACATTGGCATTTTAATAAGGATCCCTAATTTTTTTTGAAAATATAATATGTTCACCGGAAATAGTGTAGCTTTCATACAGTGAAAGAATTTTTCAAATCCGTCAAGTAGTTTCGGAGCCAATTCAATTCAAACAAACAAACAAACAAATCTTTCCTTTTTATAATTTTATATTAAATTAAATAAGTAATATTTATCCCTAGGCTTATTGAAAAACTCCGCATTTGAAATTGTAGAAAACGTTACAATTTTAAATATTTGACTGCTCCTCCTAAAAGAAAAATCCTCCCTCCCAATATTTGATGCTCACTACTCTTTAAAATATTTACTATCTGTTATAACTTTTTTGAAAACTCCAAAACAATCGTTTCGTGATTTGTTTTTAACTTTAATTAATTTGCGTTTCAGCATTTCTTTTCCTTTTTTTAGTAATTGCTAAATAGTTTTAAAAATTAAAAAACACGGTTTTATATCAGGTCGGGCTAAAAAGTTTAAAATGTTTTGTTTTTGTTTTTTTTTTTTTGGAAGGGGGAGGAGGAGTTACGATTGTTACGAATTTCATATGTGTTTCAGTGATTGTCATGTGTCTAGTGGGTCAGGTAACCTTTAGTTTCTCAAATTGCTTTTGATTCGTTTATCCGGCGTTTTATTTTTATCCTTTTAAGTGGCGACTATAGCCTACGTTCACCGGAAATAGTGTAGCTTTCCAACGGCGAAAGAATTTTTCAAATCCGTCAAGTAGTTTCGGAGCCTATTCAATGCGAACAAACAAACAATCAAATCTTTCCTCTTTATAATATTAGTATAGATAAATAATGATAAATATTTGCAATTCGTTGTCTTTGCAAATATACCTTTATGTTATATTAAAATAAAATGTATTACGCAGGATAAATTCCCCATTTTTAACGACTGTTAAAAGTGTATCGTTTTCCTCAAAAGTAATAAATATTAAAAAATATTTATTTAAAGTTTGAAACAAGTTGATCAACAATTTTAAAATTACCAATTTTTAAAACTTTCTAACTTTAATTTCTGCTTATTTTTGATAAAACTGTTTTTCGAACTGAAAATGCTTATTTTTTTTACTGTTTTACTTAATAATATTGGACTGAAATTGGGCTGCCTAGTATCGTATAGTACCAAAAACAAACACAGGGAAGAGAAAACTGCGCCCGGGGCAAAGTTTCAATTTGGCGCCCCCTTTCCCAACTTTTTCTTGTAACAGCCCAAGAATGATGTTGATAGTATAAATGTGGTGCCACCCCCCCCCCCTTCGGACAGCTCGGTGTTGAATAAGCCTCCTCAAAATGTACTCCTTGCAGCGCCGTGCGAAAAAGAGGGGGACCAAGGAGGTAGTTGCCCCGGGTGCGAAATTTAGGGAGCGCCAAATTTTTACTACTAACGTAATTTTTAGTCTGTCACAAGAAAAAGTTCAGGGAATGGGGCGCCAAACTGAACTTTACTCCGGGCGCAGTTTTCTCTTTGCACACCCCTGCCCCCCCCCCTGTTTCATGTATTTTGCAAGCTGTTTAAGGAAATTTATAAATTCCAAATATAGCTCCTTGTCCTTTTAATGCTACCTATGTATTTCACAAAAGTTCCAATTATATTTTAAAATTATCAGAATTTCCTTTTTGCTAAAAAGGAGCTTACTGTAATTTGTATCAAATCTACCTTGTTTTGTATGGACTTGAAAAAAAATATATATATACAAAGAAATGTATAATTTTCTTCTTTGGAAGTTAGTTATAACTTAAAAATAGCGTTAGTTTTATAAAAACAAAAAATTAGAAGTCGTTGATTTTTTTCAAGATTATTTTAGTTAAAATTTATCAATAATTGTAGAAAAAATAAATCCAAACTTTGAAATAAGGGAGGTTATTTTAACACGTTACTGTAAACCAAGAACAGAAAGGAAATACAAGGAAAGGAAAAAAGTTACTTTCATTTGCTGAAATGGATTCGTGTTAACCAATCAAATTTTCAAAAGGGGAGGAGAGGCGGAGACTGGCTGAGGCGGAGCGCATATAATTAAAACGCTTTTTTTGTACCATATCTGATCAAAATCTTTCCAAATTTTGCTCAGCCTAATTGCAGTAGAAATATGGAAAGCATATCATTGGAAAGCTTAAACACTAATATTCCGTGAAACGTTTTTAATTTTTTCTGAATTTTGCTGAAATAGATTTTATAAGAGTAAAAAGGGCACAACACCTCGAATTTCACTGAATCCAAAATTTAGAGGATCCTCAGAATTAAACTACAACGAAAATCAGAAAAGTACAAACTAGCCCGGTAATAGAATGTCCTCAGCTATCCTGTGAAAAAAAAAATCATTTAAAAATATTGAAAATTAAGCGAGATATTCGAAAAGATTGCGCCCATAGACTTACCATTAGCGGTCGGCTTTTACCGCGTGATTAGTGTGTGCTCTTAAGAGCGTACACTAGTCACGCGGTAAAAACCGAGCGCTAATGTACAGTCTATGGGGGCGTTCTTTTCAAATATCTCGCTCAAATTTTAATATTTTTGCATGCTTTTTTTGCACAAGATAGCTGAGGGCGATCCACAACCGGCCTAGTTTTTACTTTTTCGATTTTGCTTATATATTTTTTATATTATGATAGTTTCAATTTCAGAACCGGTTTAAACCGGTTCCGAAAGTTTAAGTAATTGTTTAAAGAAAATCTGAAACGAAAACTGAAAAAGTAAAAACTAGGCCGGTTGGGGATCGTCCTCAGCTATCTTGTGCAAAAAAATCCTGTAAAACAATTAAAATTTGAGCGAGAATTTTGAAAAGAACGCCCCCATAGACTTTACATTAGCGCTCGGCTTTTACCGCGTGACTAGTGTGTGCTCTTAAGAGCCCACAATAGTCACAGAAAAATTACTCAAAAAGACCCGGATGACCATGTAAAGTCTATGGGAGCGTTCTTTTCTAATATCTCGCTCAAATTTTAATATTTTTGCATGATTTTTTTGCACAAGATAGCTGAGGGCAATCCACAACCGGGCTAGTTTTTACTTTTTCGATTTTGGTTATATATTTTTTATATTACGATAGTTTCAGTTTCAGAACCGGTTTAAACCGGTTTCGAAAGTTAAAGTAATTTTTTAAAGAAAATCTGAAACAGAAATTGAAAAAGTAAAAACTAGCCCAGTTGTGGATCGCCCTCAGCTATCTTGTGCAAAAAAATCATGCAAAAATATTAAAATTTGAGCGAGATATTAGAAAAGAACGCTCCCATAGACTTTACATGGTCATCCGGGTCTTTTTGAGTAATTTTTCTGTGACTATTGTGGGCTCTTAAGCAGACATTTCCGTACTCAAATTCAGGTATTGAAATTTAAAAGTTTTGTTTAGTTGTAGACAATCTATAAATAAATCGCTGGGTGGTAAGTGTTAAATATATTTGTCCATAGTTAAAATCAGAAGTTCTAAATTGTACTTAATGTAAACTTACCGGGTGTCCCAAAAATGACTGATGGATTTTAAAATTCAATAACTTGCAAACGGTGACAGATATTTAAAAAAATTTTGCTGGAGGGTTATGTATAATGTCAGGAATTTTTTTACCGTAATTTTTTATTTAATTCGAATTTCAAACAATAGGTGGCGCTGACGGCGATTGAAGGCCAGGTTGACGCATCACTCAGCACTGATCACCTGGCCTTCAATCGCCGTCAGCGCCGCCTATTGTTTGAAATTCGAACTAAAAATTAAAAATTACGGTAAAAAAACTCCTGACATTATACATAACCATCCTGCAAAAAATTTTTAAATAGCTGTCACCGTTTGCAAGTTATTGACTTTTAAAATCCATCAGTCATTTTTGGGACACCCGGTACTTACTACGCTTTCCTTTACAAACTTGGTGATTGGAAATTTGTGTAAAATATGAAAAGATGGCCGCCAAGCCCATCATGCACAATTTTAAAACATTTCAAAACATTTCAATTTAAAAACACGTTTACGATGTATTAAATACAAGAGCAAAAGATTTCTATCCAATTATGCAAAGGCATTGCCTTAGAAATAGTAATTTTTTTAATGGAAAATGTTAAATAGTTACCATAATATAATTTTGGAAATTTGATATCAGACCATTTTTTAAATACAACTTTCATCCTTTTTTTTTTTTTTTTTTTTTAACTTTTGAAAAGTGTTTTTTAGTAGATATCACTTCTTTTTTTAAAAAAAGAGATTATATAAAATTTAAATAATCTGCTCACTTAAATTGGAATGAGTTCTCGTAGAACCTCTGTAAGTAGGAAGTAAGAAATATATGTGTAGATTGTATTTGTATCTCATTTACAGTGAAACTCATTTAAGATACGCCCGGTTAAAATACGATCCCGCTTAATATACGAATTATCTTCGGTCCCTTGAAAACTGCCTATTAAACCTGTGTAAAATTACCCGCTTAAAATACGTACGCATAAGATACGATCCCGCTTAATATACGAAGAAAATTGGTCCCTTGATGTCAAAAAACCCGCTTAATATACGAAATGCTGCTTATGAAATCCGTTTATCAAGTGTCGTTATGACAGAATATGTAAAATCTTAGTTATTTTTCACAAGATACTTTCTTTTTACGTTTTTTCCCTCTAAAATATGTTCTTTTCCACTGCTTTTGCACGTTGAATTCTGATTGGCTCTTTTTTCAACAAAATACAAAAACAAGAATTGCTTTTATTTCTTTTACCATTACACTTGGGCAGTGGACGGATCTGAAATTTCATTGGTTGCTCCCTCACCTGATTGGATGAGTAAGTTGGTGAAATCCGTCTATATTTTTATGCTTTTTCTGCTTTTTGTTTTTTGTATCGCTTATCTAGCTGCTTTTTATTATTATATTATTTTTATTACTATAAATTGTCCTCAGGAGTGACTTTTTTATGTATTTCTTTTTGTCACTCGCTTTTGGGGGGCACTTAACATCACAGAATGTTACACAATGAATCTCAATGTTAACATCACTGAATAAGAGCAGTATCAAGAAAAATATAAAGATTGGGAATTATTTGTCAAAATTAACGATCAGGTTGTGACAAGTGAAGTTCGTTCTATTGCGGATATAATCACGGACGTCAAAAGTTCGGATGAACCTAGGTCTTCAGAAGTTGTAGCAGACGACGCGCATGAATAAACAGATGTACCAACCATACTATCATTCGCAACTGTAATAAGCTCGTTTTCAGTTTACTTCGACTGTATGCCTCTTCTATGGATGCTGGTCCCTCCGTTGAAAAATTTTCTACCACAGCAACAAGGCAGAAAACTTCATAATAAAATCTTGCCCTAAGTTGCACCAAATCAAGATAAACAACTTTTTCTCCAGAAACAAAAACTACACCATGATTTTTTTAATGTATCGAATAATTATTGTTCCATGCTTACATGAAAATTTATTATTCTTCCTCTTTAAGTAATGTAATGTATTTTAGTTACTGTTTTCTAAAAATTAATAAAATTTTCATTCTTTTTTAATTTGGCAAAGAGTACTGTATAAGAGCATTTTAATTTTTTTACTGTACAAACAGCTATTCCATAAAATTTTGGAGAAAAATAAAATTATTCTTTATTTCAATCAATATCTTAAATTCAAATTTTGGATAAGGCATGAATAAAATGGATAAAACAAGAGTTATATATGGCTAAAATACGTTAATAACAATGTGCACTGTCTTTAATATGCATTACTATTGGTTAATCTATGAAATCCGGATAAGATACGATCCCGTTTAAGATACGAAATGCTCTCGGTCCCTTGATTCGTATCTTAAACGAGTTTCACTGTATTTCTTAGAGTAATTTATCTTTTATAAGTAGGAAAATTTTGTAAAAAACTGATAGAATCGAAAAAAATATAGATCTATAGTTGCTATTTTAGTTAGATATGATACAAAAATCTAGTTTAGCAAGCAAACGAGTAATAACTTTAAATTTCTCTTTCAGCAATTTGTGCCTGAACACGGACACTTACTTGAATACATTTCTACAGCCCTGTATTTTATCTGCTATCTTTACATTCACGCAACTATTTAACTTAAATTTAATTCAGACTAAAATACTCTTAAAAATAGTAAAATCACACTTCCAAAAATTATCATCCTTTGACGGTCATATATCTAATTTTTTGCGTGGCCTGTAAATCGTTTTATCTGTATTCAGTAAACATCTTTTAATATTGCTAAATGTAATTCAGCATAAAAATGCATAGCTAATTTTACAAGTAAGAAAAATCATGCGTTAAGCATAGATTATGAAGCACTTTCCAACACTTCATGAAATCTTTAAAAAAAACTTCGTTAATTAGGGAAATAAGGGTATATACCCAAATATGTATTCCAATACTTTTGAACAGCTTTGATTTGTCTTACTTTTGATTTGCTTACTTTTGATCTGTCTGTTGATATACATATTATAAAAACGGAAAATTTAGTTTAGCAAGAAAAGAGCTTAAAATTTCTTTTTGAGCAATTTGTACTAATAAATGGGAAACATTCTTGAAAACTTTTGTTCAGCCCTGTAGGTTACGTTGTACCTTTATTACGCGTCAGTAAGAAGCTAAAGTTCATTTTAAACTAAAACTCTTAAAACAACTGAAATCACATTGTTATAAATTACCATTCATAGGTGTCCATGTACACAATTCTTTGCGTGGCCCTGTATATTTTTTTATCTATATTCTGCAAACATTTCTTTGTAAATTGAATGGAGTTCAGCGTAAAAGTGTATATCTTATTTAAGAACCACCTTTAAGTAATTTACGCTCATACTCAGTAAAGTTGGCGAGCTCTTTTGGATAGCCATGTATATCAACTATAACATTTATATACACTCTTATAACGTACAAAGATTTAGCAAAACTTAAATGCGTATATCATAATTGAAATGTATTACAGACATCCATCAGCCATCACCGGAAACATAACAGTCCGTCGGAAGGAATATACTATTTGAAATCTTTTGTGCGTCCCCGTAAATGCAATGTACTTCATATTATGCAAGACAATATCGTATAATTTATACGAAGCCTCAGTGACATATATCAATTTTGTTATACATATTTTAAAAATGTCGCACACTATTCCTCCCTTTACCATTATCCAATGGAATTCTTTTGTGTGGCCCTGTAAAGGAATAATACTATATTTTCACCGCATATTTTATAGAATGCATATATTAGTGCACCTCTTAAATGCATGTAAATTTTAATATGTTTGACAGGGTGTAACATCTTTAAAACGCCTTTGAAACGATTTTTACCCATAGGCCATAATGTAATGGAAAATTTGTCATTCTCCCTGTAAATAAACTAATCATGGTAGAAACTTCATTTTCAATAGGGTTTGTACTAGGATAAATGTCAATAACATACAAAAATTTCAGGGCAATTCGAGTATATTTACAGGTGTTAGAGCGCGGACAGACGGACAGACAAACGGAATGTATAAGCATTTTTCAAACTTTTGGAAAGTGTTACAAACGTTAAAATTCATTTGAAACGATTTTTTCCGATAGGCCGTAATGTAATGGAAAACTTTTGACTGTCCCTGTAAGAAAAATTATTCACGGCAGAAACTTCATTTTCAATAGGGTTCGTGCTAGGATAAATCTAAATAAAGTCCAAAAATTTCATGGCAATCCGAGTATATTTACGACAGTTAGAGCGCGGACAGACCGCCATCTGGCCAGACGGACAGACAAACCGAATGCATAAGCACTTTTCAACTTTGTTGGAAAGTGCTAATAAAAACATGAATTCATTTATTCCTAGGAAAACGGAGCCAAAGATATTTTTTGATTGGTTGGTCTTCCCGCAAATGAAATGCCTGTAGTTTATTATTGATGATTATGACTGGTTAATATTGGTCTGGAGGCCATCTTTTCGCATTTGACGTTAAATTATAATGTACCCAAATTTGTTGTTAGAATCCAAAATTGTTACTTATTCAAACATTTAGATAGCAGACACTTCCGTACTTAAATACTGGTGTTGAAATTTAAAAGTTTTGTCCAGTTGTAGGTAATCTATATGGTATCTTTGGATGGTAACGGGTTAAATATTGGTTAGAAATTTGCGTAAAATATGGAAAGATGGCCGTAAATCGATATGATATAAAATAATATTGGTTAATATAACTGTACAAAGCTGGTTCGGCTGGTACAATTGGTTCGGTAGTTCCAGAGATTACCCTATCTAAATAAACATTTTATGGTAAAATCGTATTTCATCATATAATGACGTCAAAGTTGTTATCTATGTTGATTCTTTGCTCACACACAAAGCGAATATCATTTACCATGGTTCTCTCTTTAATTAAAAATCAATTTTTTTTTAAACTTTTGTTTACATTAGGAATGAAACTTTAAATGCTAATAATTTTAAATGACTACACTTTAGAAGATATCTCTTCCCTCAAAAATTAATTTTATTTTAAATATCTTTCTAAAAATTAACTTTTACGCTGTTTTATTTTTAAAAAATAATCTCGAGGCATATTAAATTTGAAGTAACCATACATATTAACCTAAACTGATTTGCGCTATTATAATGTGGATAGTGCACGATCGTTGGCGGGTTTATGGCAGTTGGCATAATTTGATAATTAAATAACAGTTTTTTGCTTTTTAAGGATAAAAATTTTATTTTTTAAAAACTGAATTTTACAAAAGCACGTAGATTGAACAATTACCTATCCGAAAATGCATTCTATACTTCTTATATGTCCCTTATTTAAGTCTGTACCTTGATTAAAATAAAATTGTTTGACGAAGAAAAAAGTGATTATTTTCAGTATCTCGACGATTTTTAAAAAATCCTGTATCTCTTTTAATAATTTTTTTTTATAAAGATGAGCTTTAACTCAAATTGAAGCTTTTCATCATTAAATTCTTCTAGTTTCTGTTTTATTTCTCCACGATACTTCATTTCTTAAGTATCTGAAATTTTAAAATGCCATGTTTGTCCGATTTAACATGGGAAAGTTGTCTCGAGTATATTAAGCAGTAAAGTGGTCGTTATGTTCTTGGCGTTTGTTCGTTTGGCGTGCATATTATTTTTTTCCATCTTGGCTTTGCAGAACGACCGTCCTGCTTGATGAATCCCAAATGCACTACCTTAACCCTTATATCGTACGTGGTAAATTAAAACATGAAGTATTCATTTAAATTATGACAGAAAAATGGAGAAAATAAAAACAAAAAACGACTTATCGTACACATCATAATATTAAATTAATAAATTTTTGTAATTGATATCTTTTCATTTTGAATATTCATTATGAATTTTTTCCTATTAGTGTATCATATATATATATTTTTTAATACATAACATCAGTCGCTAAATTTAGCAATTTTATAAATATATATATATATATATAGAACCATTATACAATACTACAATTCAACATCAAAATATGGAATAACTCATTAAAAAACAAACTGTATCAATATATATGCATATATATTCTGTAACTTCTATGATCAGAATCTACAAATTTCTAAAGGGATACATAAACATAATTTTATTCATCTCACAATTAATAAAAATTTAGGATAATTAATGATAAAAATTTACCTATTAACAGTTTCGAATGGTTCATGAATACTAGCATAACCAGTTATTAGGAGCTGTACATATATAATGTCATCATTTTAGGAGAGAGATGGGGGGGGGAGCCGTTGGTACATGATATCGTAAGGTAACTCTAGGGGCAGGGGGTTGTCTTTTGATATCGATATCATTTTTGTTCTACTTAAAATTTTCTCTTTTTATTTTTAACGCGATATTTAGTTTAAAATAGTGTGTTATCTTTTTTAGTAAATTATCTATTTTTATGAAAATACAAAGAAAATTAAAATTACGAAATTATTAAATTATTAAATTCTAAAATATGGAATACTCTAACGTTTGACATTCCCGTTTTTCTTCATATGTGTATGCATACATAATCACGGTTCGAGAAACCATATGTGAAATGAAGCTTGTGTTTACTAACAAATTAAACAGAAATAGAAAGAATATTATTCGCTTGCTTTGTTGGTGAGAAATTCTATTTACCACCATCCCTCCTTCGTTCGTGCCAAGTGCAACAAGACTTTATAACTGTTGAATGCATTATGTATTAAAAGCTACTATGAAATATTTTTAAAAGTAACTATTTCTTTGAAATGTTATTTGATATAAAGTGATATTTTATTGACTTATCTTCATTCGAGTCAATAAAGTATGCGAAAAATAAATGTAACCAGTTTTGTATAAAACTGCAAACAAAAGAAATAAATTCTAAAATTTAAAAAAAAAATTTCACCTTGATAACGATATCATTACCAGGGGGGGGGGGGGGGGTAGAAGGACTTCGAGGGATGATAACTTATCATAGCGAAAGAAGAGAAGCGGTCGAAAATAATCAAAAAATTAATAACGTTATATTTGCACAGACCCTCATCACCCTAATAGCATGCGTGGTCACAGTGACGTCACTGTGAGTCACTTTGGTCACATCACATCTGTGACCAAAATGCCACCACTCAGTGACGTCACATTGTGACTGAGATGTGACTTTCTTAAAAATCTTTAGAAATTTATAAATACCCTTCAAAACATGTTATTTACTTTAAAAAACATGTTTCTGGCAATTTAAATATCGTCGCTTTTGTCACAGTTTCGTCTCAATGTTAATGTCAAATTAGTCACAAATGACACATTTTTCACAAATTTGTCACATCGTGATCACTTTGTGAAACGTCACAAAAGAGCTCTAAAACGGACATAACGACTTCACATTTTAGTCACCGTGACTTCACATCGACGTCACGTGACATCACATCAACGATCACAAAGTCACAATGTGACTTCACAACGACGTCACTGTGACGTCACCATGTCTTACGGGTGGCACAAAGTCACAATGTGACTTCACAACGACGTTGCAGAGACGTCACTATGCTTTACCGGCAGGATGGATGACAAATGTATGCATCATAAAAAGTAAAAAATACATTTCATTTTTATGGATCTTTTAATTTTTTATATTAAGTAAACTTTGCATTAATATAATATAAAATACGCATAAAATTAAATGTATTTTAACCTTAAGTCATATATTTGACAATACCAGAATTACCGAATCGTTAGAACTAGTTGCTATGCCACATTTTTAATACTTCTTTACATATCTGAAAGAATTTCATATGAATTCTTTTTAAAGCAAAATCTTGACAACGTTGAAGCAAAATTTTCTTCAACATTGTCAGAGAAAGCTTTTTTCTCTTATTTATTAAGCCCTGCACATCACCGTAACAAAAAATCCTAAAATTCCTCCGTTCATGGTTTCAGAAGACGAATTCCGTACACCCTCCCCACCTCTTCGTTATTGCTAGCCTGGAGCCATCTGACCACCTGCAAAAGAACACGATAATATTTTTTTTTTACCTCGATTTACTTATTCTCTTTTCTTTGTTTCTTTGCTTTATATCCCGCTTCAACCTCCCATTTCCCAGGAGAGCAAATACTTCTTTCGAAAAGCCACACTTCAACCGAGAGTGTGTAGTGTCATTATGTCACGAGTTACTGTGGCGATGCTTCTTTGCCAACTTTCATTAAGTGATAGCCGAACGTGATGTTTCTAGATAGACAAGTAGCTAGAGAGGGGGAAATTCAGCTTTAAATTATTTTGACCTTTTGTATTTTTTTTTTTTTTCATCGTCTGCATCCACAATTGAACAAAGTATTCCATTTGCCAAAGCTGAAAAAGACTGTTTTTTTTTTTTTTTTTTTTTTTTCGCATTTGAAGTCACGAAAATATTCTTAATGACTCGACTGGTCCGTGATTTCATAGCTATACTGATGTATATCATTGGTACCTTTTCACAAATATCCTTTTTTTTTTTTTTTTTTTTTTTTCGATGTGGAACTTGAAATAGGTTGGTTTTAATCGGGCAGAATTAAGCCCAGAATTATTCTAGGAATTGGGGAAAATTCAGAATGTCAGCGCCACTTGTTGAGCGACTGACATTAAAATACAAAGAAAACCAATTCATATCAAGGATTAACTGAATATGAAGGTTGGTAATCTGTACATTAATTCTTAAGATAGAGCTATTGTGGATGTATGAAAAATTCAGTATAACAGCTCCACTTGTTGAACGATTTGTACCAAAATGTGAACAACATCTATTCATGCCAAGGATAACCGAATCTGAATTTTGATGAAAATCCGTTCGGAAGTTCTTGAGATACAACTGTTGCGAGAATCGTAAAATATGCAGCAAAACAGCGCCATCAGTTGAAAATAGACAGAAAAAAGTAATAAAACTTCATTTCACGTGTGAACTGTAATATCAAAATGCTTATATTGTCGCCCCCGATCAACTTATGAATAATACTAGCACGCTTGCTTTCTATACTGGTCGGTTCTTCCTAACAAACCATGAATAAAATTAAGTATATCAATAAATTTCACCTTGCATTTTAAGCGATAGAGATCTTTATCTAGATTTTCCTTCCATATTGCTGAAAATGACACAATATTGTATTTTCTGATGTGTCCCATCGAATCTGGCTTGTTAAATAATCAACTCTTTTAGTTGATCATTTAGAATTGAATTTCTTAAAGTATGATAGAACAACATACGATATATTAAAAATTTAGCTTTAAAGTGTTTAAGCTAGAAAGAGACTTGATAAAAGGTATAATATATATATATACCTGTAAAAACATCAAATCCTCTTTGGTCAGCATGGAGTCCAAGTAATCGTTGTAAGTCGAAAACTCTCGGACGATTTCATCCATTTCAGAGGCAATCATTTCAAACTGCCTTGATTTGAATCTAAGGTGCTAAATACTGAAAAGAAGAATAATTTTACATTACAGCTTAATCTTTCCAAAGCATTTATTGTTGTGTTAGTCGTTTATTGTTTTTGTTTTTTTAGCTACATCTTCTTCACTAATTAAATTTTTATTTTACCACTAACGTATTTATAAAACAGCATGCTGGGGTGAGGGCCGTACCACAGAATAAACCACACTAAGAAAATAATAAAATAAACTTTAATTATTAAAACTTTTCTAGGAAACTGGGTTTTTTTATAACTTGTTACCTAATGGCAACATTGAAGCTATTAAAAAAAAGGAACTGGCATATCCTTAAAGCAATAAAGCTTCAACTATAACCGCTTTCGAGGGTACATTACCATGTCAGAAAACTTCCACTAGTAACTTTAAATAGGATTTTTTTTATTAAAACGCCTCATTAACGAAAAATTCAACCAAACATAATGGTAAAAACTTATACTCATTTTTACTGGTGGGAATTTGTTTCGATGGTAGTAGTTCCACCACACAATGTGACAATCAAGACAACCTACTGTTTGTGTCAGTGAAAAGAGTATAGCATATCGTCAAACGTCACTAGCATAAAGAAACATTTTTTTTTACCATGTTTGTGCGAGAAATTTCCGATCAAAAAAGTCCTTAAATAATACAAAAGTTTCTATTCAAGTTTACTGGTTGAAGAAAGTAATGATTTAATTAAAAGAAACAGGCATCATCTTCTGACAACCTCCTCAGTTACTTCACTCACAACTATTACACAATACTCTATAACAGATATAAATTTTCCAAGTGTGTGAAAAAAGTCCGGCCAGGATACAAATACAAACCAGGGATGCATTGGCTGAAGCCGCCAATGCTCTTCCAGATGAGCCATCCCGGACGAACACTGGAGGACTTCTTCACCCAAATCACCTCAACGATCACGGAATCTGGTCTGATACAATGGATCAGCTCAATATAATAAATCGAAGGTCAGTATTTGGAACTGCAGAAAACGTTGCATACGCAATCATATGAGATTAATTTTTTTAAACACGATTATTCAGTCGGTAAATTAATTATAACAGATGTAAATTTTCCAAATGGGTGGAAAGTGGGGATCCTGACCCGGACTTTTTTCACCCACTTGGAAAATTTACATCTGTTATAATTAATTTACCGATTGAATAATCATGTTTAAAAAATTAATCTCGTGTAATACTCTATATGTCTCCTCTTTATTCATAATTCCATTATTGTAACAAAAATAGGGGAGACTGGGGTACAATGGACCACGGGGTACAATAGTCCACCCCCTATTTTTGATATTAATTCTGTTTTTGAAAGCTTCATATTTTAGTATATAGATGGCAGTCATGAAGTAGTAAAAAGAAGTTTGAAACCATGTGCATAGCTGACATTTTAGCCATTTTATGCTTGATAATTAATTTGACGTAGGGGGAGTAAGGCAAAAGTAAGTATTTTCAGTGAAACATATCTTCATTTATTATTACAGATTTGTAATTTGAAAGACATTGTGTGGCAAAATAAAAAGGTAAGACAGTACATTATTATCTTTATTATAACTAAAATAATATAATTCTAAATTTCTTTTTTTTATCATGAAGTTTTTGTCAAACTTCCATATGGGGGAAAATGGACCATCAGAAACTGGGGTACAATGGACCATGGTCCATTGTACGCCAGTTTTGTATCGCATGTTTTTAAAAGTTAAATATTATATGTGAAATTCAGAATTAATAAATTATTTTACTTCTGTGTGTAGATTAATTAATGATTCATGTTATGTAATGCATTTTTGAAATATTTATCTGTATAATATATGCTTTCAAACATAAAAATTAGCCCAAATTAAGAATTAATAAATTATTTTATTTCTATGTGTGAATTAATTAATGATTCTTGTTGTGAAATGCATTTTTGAAATATTTATCTATATAATATAAGCTTTCAAATTTAAAAATTAACCCAAATTGAACATCAAAAATTAGTAAACAAAATATTTTGTGCATTTGAGGGTTCTTTTTTTCTTTTTTTTTAAATTTCATATAATTTGTTAATTCAATATTCCTGCACTTATGCATACATGCATACATAATAAATTAGATTTAAATAAAATAGTAGAATGAGAAAAACAAAAATTATATCTACCTATTAGTTTGTATCTGGATATAATAATTAAATAAGATAGAATTCATTAAAAAAATAGAGATGATGTAAAGTAAACAGGAAAATTTTATTATATTTTTTCCTTAGTCATATATTTAGATATATATATTTCTTGTTATAAAGGTTTATATATAACATTAAATGGCATCATTGTACAAAAAAGTTACATATTATTTTTCATATTTCTTTTAGAATGCCAAGAAACAAGCCTAGGAAAACCAATAGAGGTTCTGTGCCACATGAAGTTATGGAACAGGCTGTAAAATGTATTGTGGATGATAACAAACCTAATCGTTCAATCTGC
This sequence comes from Maratus speculifer, assembly GCA_964019185.1. Lineage (NCBI taxonomy): Eukaryota > Metazoa > Arthropoda > Arachnida > Araneae > Salticidae > Maratus > Maratus speculifer. Next base: position 120,475,663 of record OZ025291.1, read on the forward strand.
GACCGGTATAATGACTTAATGATAAAAAAAAAAATGAAGAAAATTTTTGTTACTTTAGTTAGAGCTAAAAGAGTGAATAAACAAATAAAAATGAGTAATAAAATGTGAATAAACAAATAAAAATGAGTAATAAAATGTGAATAAACAAATTATGATATAGTTTATCTTTCTTATTGTTAAAAAATGAACTACACTGATATATTTTTATTCAAATTACAAGTGGTCCATAGAGCCCCATGCTGTGGACCATTGTACCCCGGCATTGGGGTACAATGGTCCACTTTGTCACTTGCTATCTAAAAAAAATATTTAAAAAAAGTATGCATAATTATTATTTTTGAGTTGATGCAGTGTAAACTTTAATGTATAGGTAACATGCATGTACTTGATCAAAAGAAAAAAAATCAATACTTTAAGAGTAAACAGTCAAAATTTACAAAAGTGGACCATTGTACCCCAGTCTCCCCTACATGGGACAGATACACGTTTTCACTGTAAATCAAAAAATCTGTAAGGTTACTAAGATTATTTTAGGAAAATGGGATGCTTAGAACTTCTTATGAAACTACAACTCAGGTTACAGATAAAATATTACTGTAATTTTACTAGACTTTTTCTAAAGCTACAAATTTTTGTAGCTTTACAATAACTTATTTTATAAATTTACACCTTCTGTTTTTTATGAAGTGTGCCGATAAAAATGTATTTAGTATATAGATTTCAGTAACTTTCTAGAATTAGATTTTTTTTTTCAGGGCATAAGGTTTGCGTCCCAGGTATCAAAAATTGGGAGGTGGTAATTGAAATATTGAGAATATGATTTTCAGTTTTGAAAATCTGACAAAATTTCAAATTATGCAACGTACTTTTTATCAAGATGCACTTTTGCACTGTAAATCAAAAATATGTAAGGTTATTAAGAATTTTTTTATTATATTTTTTATTTATTTATTTAATTTGGAAACTGGGATGTCTAGAATTTTTTATGTAACTGCAGCCCGGAATACAGATAAAATTTTAGTAAGATTACTGTAATTTTATCAGATTCTTTTGATTTCTGCAGCTTTACAAAAACTAGTTGTGTATGTTTACATTCTTTTGTTTTTGTACAACGTACAGATAAAATTTCAATAACCATACAGTTTTCTGTAACTTTACATATGTAGAATTACAGATTTTTTTTTTTCGGTGTTTATAAGCAATTATCAGATGATCACACGGAATGGACGTTAGAAACTTTATGTTATATGTTATGGAAATAAACTCTTTTTGAAAAATTTGTTAAATATAGAAATAAAAATCTAGCAAAAATTAAAATGTCTTTATTATCTTTGAATGTGTATCAGGAGCTAACAAATTAAACAAAATCTATTACTGATAGCATTCTTTACAAACTAAAGTATTTAAAATGTTTTACAAATCATGTTCTTTTAAAAATTGCAATTTCTTGATTCTAATATTTTTATTAGCATTCTATATTGCCGTTGTGAGTCTTGGAAAGTATAACATATATTTAAGTTTTATTTATATATTTTACATATTTTTATTTATTTAATAAAATCCAAAATTTTGTTTGGTTTTTACTGATTCTTTTAAATTAAAATTTTCAATATATACAATACTTTTCTGGTAATTTTCTGTAATTTTTAATGTATATATAAAAATCCATACAGCTTCAAATGCCTTAACTGCATCAGTCAGGCTTGCACTGCTTCATCAGCATGAACTTTATCCTCTTGTTATTCATTATTTTCATTTTTTGTATTATGACACATTTATCCTATACATCTTAATCAATGAAAACATAATCGCATTCTCTGCTATATACAATCACTCTTCATCTTCATTATTGTCGCCATTATCAATAGAAACAGCACAAATGAGTTATTTTAGGGTAAAAGAAGTAATTCCAGTTTGTGTGTCATATGGAATCGCATGAGTTTCAATTCCATTTCGGTGAGGAGAAAGATTTTACAACGATGAATGCAGGAAAACGACTTTTTGATGAACGATGCTTGCAGGTCTTGTACTTATCCTAAACAGAGAGTTTAATAAAAGAATTCTCCTGATGAAAAAAAAAAAATAAGGATAATATATGTTATTAAAGTTTACAATGGCATTCAAAACAAAGCGTGTAGCGTTTATGATTCCCTTACAGGGACACTAAAAAAATATGTTATATTACAATATATGAAGAAGTATCGTTTGCGGTTATATTTTAATGACATTACATTATTTTAAACATATTGAAATTTATGCACATTACTGGCATGTACTAAAAAGTGCTTATTGTAGAATCTGGTTTGCAAATAATTTATCGTTTATTTACAGGGGCAAACAAAAATATTTAGCTACAGTACTTCCTATCTATTTGTAATAAAATCCAAGTGGAGAAAAGTTTAAATAACCACGCTGATGCGGATCATTCTGGTCTGTAAATTGACCATAATTAAACACTGTGTTAGACTTAATGGAAAACATTTGCTAATATATATATTTGCATTGCAGACATAATGGTAATTTCCTCTAGTTGAAATAATGTTTGTCCAGCATATTTTCAAGGATGGGATTTTTAAAAAAAAATAATAGGAGTAAGTATTCAGAGTTTGTAGCACAATGCAATGAAACCACGAAAAAATGTGATTGGATCAAGTACCGTCAATAAAACTAACGTCATATAAAAAATGCTCACAATTACTAAACAAATGTGCAGTTTGTGGCAGATCTGAAATATTTCTAAAAAAAAAAAAAAAAAAAAAAAAAAGACACATAACAAAGTTAACATAAAAGATTAACTCTAAAGCACTTTATCATAGGCTTTACCGTATCTAAACTTTTGTAATCATTAAAAATAGATATACTTAAATGTCGTAAAAGCTGAACGTAATCTTTTTTTTTCTTTTAAATATTAGTTTTATTCTTTTATTAAATTGCCAACGTTTGTTACATTTAGACTTTTGTAATTTCCCTAATATAAAGAAAATTGATAATTTTAATACGTCTAAAATATTAAAGTTACTCTTAATCGTCCCATTATTATTTATACTGCTTCAAAAAAAACTATTGTTTACATTGTAACTCTAAAAAGTATCCTACTCCTAGTTAGTTGGCGTTCTTACCCATAACTTGGGGTAAGATGGCAAAATTCAAATGTTTGCAAGAACAAAATTTTCGCTGCTTTTTATATTATCTGTAAAATGAAAATAAATTTTTAAATCATACATAAAAGTACAAACTTTAACAAGAAATCAATGAATAACAAGTAAAAGCAACAGGCAGATTTTAATACAATTAAATAAAATATTACGGCATCTTAACCCAATCTCCCTACATATACACCTATAGATCATATATAAGGATGCACAAAAAATTGGATAATTATACGAATTTTGATGGATATTGCAGTAGTTGGTTTTCAGCTGGTTTATGCATTTTCTAAATTGTTTATTTAGACATTTCTCATCTTAATAAACTGTAAAATTTTATTACAATACTAGCTGACCCGCCCGGCGTTGCTCAGTTCCGTAATAATAATGTTAAACGAACTTGAAATTTCTATGATTTTATCTTTAACTCGAAATATGTGTAAATACATTATATTAAACACGTGGCTCCTGATTGTGTCAAAAATCGGTTAAAAAAACTAATATTTAGCTGCAAAAATACTCAAAATGACTGCAATGGAAAACGAGGGAGGGAATATGTGTCCAACGATTGCGTGTTGATATTTATCCTTAAAAATGGCTGTTAAGTCGCTTAACTAAATACTTTTTTTTTTCACTTAGATATCCAAAATGAAATATTTTGAATTTCAAACTAATTATATCATTCTTAAATCCGACTATACCGTGAATGAAATCGATACTCGGGTTAGTATATAGTATTATAATTTCAGAGCCATTTTACAAAAATAAGTATATAATTTTAATCAAACATGCGTAATGTTCATTCTGTGAACAAAATCCTGACCGTAACCTAATTGTATCGTAATCATAATTTGTTTGTAACCTAGCTGAATCTTAACAGTAACCTAACTGTAACTTAAATATACCATAAATGTAACCTGGCCATCACCTTATCATAACTTACCCATAATCTATCCATAACCGAACGGCAACTTAACCTTAATCTAACTGTAACTTAACCGCGATCTAACTGTAACCTAACCGGATATTAAATATAACCTAAGACCCACCAGAACGTAATTGCAACTTAACTGTTACTTAACCGTAACGAATTTCTAACTTAACACTAACTATAAACGAAATATCTTAACCATCTCGCACTAAGTACTTAGTTTCACTTTCCACCGCTATGGAGAACATTATGTTTTGTAGAACATCCGAATTTTAGGTTCGGATTAGATTCATGTTCATGGAAATTATTTTGTCTTCTTCGGATACAGGTATGGTTGTTTGGAATATTTTTGTTCAGTTTAGATTCGGTTCAATTCAAATTTCGTGGGTTTTTTTTTTCCTTCAAATGGGATTTTTAAGTTAGGGTCGGGTTGTACTTATATGGAAATTATTTTACCTAGTTCCAATGAGGTTATACTTCACTGAAATATTTTTGTTAGGTTCAGATTAGGTTTGGTTCAAATTTCGGGATTTTTTTTTTTTTTTTTTTTTTTTTTTTTTTTTTTTTTTTGGTTTGGATTGAGTTTATGTCCATGGAAATTATATATTGTCTTGTTCGGATCTGGTTATAGTTATTTGGAATATTTTCGCCAGATTCATATTTGGTTCGATTCAGATTTCAGAAATTTTTTCAAATTGATTTTTAAGGTTCGGGTCGGATTCATGTGCAGGGAAATTATTTTGTTTTGCTCGGATCCGGTTTTGGGTCTTTGGAATATTTTTGTCGGAGGTACAGATTTCGTTCAATTCAGATTTCGGTTTTTTTTAATGGGATTTTTAGGTTCAATTGGGTTGCGCATGCACGAAAATTATTCTGTATTGTTTGAATAAGGATATGCTTCTCTTGAATATTTTTGTCAGGTTCAGATTTCGAGATTTTTTCAAAGAAATATTTTAGGCTCGGATTGGGTTCATGTTCATGGAAATTTTTTGTCTTGTTAGGATCCGGGTATGGTTCTTTGAATATTTTTGTCAGGTTCATATTTGGTTCGATTCAAATTTCAGGTATTTTTTTTTTTTAATGGAATTTTTAGGTTCGGATTGGTTTCATGTTCCTATAATTTTTTTGTCTTGTTCGTATCCGAGTATGGTTCTTTGGAATATTTTTGTCAGGTTCATATTTCGTTCGACTCAAATTTCAGGTATTTTTTTTTCAAATGGAATCTTTAGGTTTGGATCGGGTTCATGTCCAAGGAAATTATTTTCTCTTATTCTAATCCGGTTATGGTTCTTTGGAATATTTTTATCAGGTTCATATTTGGTTCGCTTCAAATTTCAGGTATTAGTTTATTTTCAAAAGGAGTTTTTAGATTCGGATCGGGTTCATGTCCACGGAAATTATTTTCTCGTATTCGAACTCGGTTATGGTTCTTTCGAATATTTTGATCGGATTCAGATGTAGTTTGCATAAAATTTTAGGTTTTTTCAAATGGAATTTTTTTGGTTTCAGTCGGGTTTATGTTTACGGAAATTATTTTTGTTTTGCTCTTATCGGGTTATAGTTCATTGGAATATTTTTATTGATTTCAGGTTTCGTCCTGATCATTTTTCGGGTTTCTTCAAAGAACCGTTTTAGGTTCGGGTCGGGTTGCATGACATTACCGACGACATCCGAACATTATTTTTCCTTGTTCGGATTGGGTTATGCTTCATTTGAATATTTTTGTGGGATTCAGATTTGGTTTGGGTCAGTTATCAAATCCATAGTTTTTTCAAATGGAAATTTTAGGTTCGGGTTGGGTTTATGCTCATGGAATTTTTGTCTTGCTTGGATCGTTGTATGGTCTGTTATTTTTTCGGGTTGGGATCGGGTTATGTGTTAATACGCCTAAACATTATGCTTTGCTACTATTCTTTTAGTGACTATTTTTTATGTATAATTTATTTTGCTATTTGGTAATTTATTATTGCGTATGAGTCGTCTGCCGATTCAAACAATTGTACGTCAAACAGTTATTACATTTTTGTTTTAAAAGCAAATTAAAGTCATAATAAAATTTTTAATTAAATAAAATGCATTCAAATTTAATCAATGACTTAAAAAACTGCTATATAAGGCCTCATATATACATATATATATATTTATTTACTGCAACATAGCTAACCATACATATATTCTAATGCACGGAGTACCAACGATCTGCCGTACAACAGCTGTCTTCAAAAATCCTAAGTTAAACTGAAATTTTGCAAGTCTATGAATTTTAGAGGGTATTTGGAAAAAAACAGTCACTTTTGAAAACTCAAAATCTCAAATTGGTTTCTATAATTCTATCTCAGCTTCTTTAATTACTTCTACGACAATTTTATACAACTAACCAACCGTAAACAGACGAAAGGCGAAAGATTGGGAAAAAGATGATTTTTTTATGAGAGTGACCTCTCGATTTTAATTAATTACTCAGTTAATAATTCGAATTTTCAAATTCTGAAGCTCAGGTACATCAGGAGAGATTTGGGGCTACTCTCAAAAAATTTTTGAGCCTCGTACATGCTGCAGATTTTGCTAGCCATCGCAGACACACACACACACAGAGCGTTTTGTTCGTTTATTAGTATAAATTCTGAATGCGTTGTAAAGTGTCAGATAATCTAAGCTGGACGTGTGATTTTTTTTTTTTTCGTTCTTGTTAATGTGTCTATTTTGTTACATTTCTGTATATGTTAAGTCAGGTTTAAATATTGTATTGATAAGGGGGATTCGGAAAAAAAACCTTATTTTATTTTATTTCATGTTTATATTCACCAATTGAGAAACGCGATTTGAATAGTTTATCCGACAGGCAAATCTGTTCCAAAATCTTGTCTTCCCTTGATTTTGTTTTGTCGACGTGTATGAACTCAAAAAATAAATAAATAAATAAATAATGCTATATTTCTTCCGCAGTGCACCGTACATTCAATTAAATCTTTGATGTCTAAATCATGTTAAATTTTACGAAAAGAACTCATTATATTTCTTAGAAGCACCGCAAAAAAGATCTATAACATAAAAATAAATCAGCCAAAGTTATTTATCTTATGGTTACAAAATTCTTGCACTTTCAAGGCCGATAGAAATCTGCAGGTGTTTGAAATACACACAGGTGCATCTGAAAGAATGAAGTGAAGAAGAAAATTAAAAACAATTTCAGGAGAGTTCTCGACCTCTGTTCTACAAAAATTACTATCCCTCACAAGGTTCGAGTATCTTTATTATGTTTGAGCAGATGCTCAGGAATTAACATTCCTATGGAATACGTGAAAAATCTTTTATTTCCTTTATTTTTCTCCACTTCGAAGAAATACTGGTGATCCAAAAATCACAGAAAAATTATAATTCGATAATTCAAAAAGTATGTGGTTTTCTTATAAAAATACAAAACGATATAGGTTTTTTTTTTTTTTTAATTGAAAATTGTAATGCTATAATATTTACATTTGACACCAACAAGCGAAGTATTAGTTGTGTCAGAAGTTTATACAGCGGTTTAGCACCGCTAGAAACAATATTAAAATTTCAAACATTTAACTATATAATATCGAAAAACATTTCCACTGTTATTCCAAGCATAGTACGACTCAAATAGCGATAGAGAGCAGTTTTGGGATCACGTTTTTGGTCGGAAAAAAAGATAAAGAAAAGAAAAGAAAAAGAAAAAAATCTATTAAAAAATTTACCCTTTTCGTTTACTTATGTAAACACTGCATCATGCCACTGATTGCAATTTTTGAATTATTAAACATTTATCTTTTTGGTGTCGTTTGGATAACAAGCCTCTCTTGAACAAGAATAAAGTTTTTCAGTTCCTGGCTTTTCTCTTTAAACTGCAATATTAAAATATAAATCATTTCTCTGAATTTAAATAAAATCAAACAAAAATCCTTTTACTGGTGTGATTTTTCATAGAAATTTTATTCTGTGCTAATTAGAAACTAATCACTTTTATTCCTGTTGCATACTTAAAATATTTTCATTAAGCAAGTAATGTATTTAAAACTAAAGTTAATATATAGAAAAAATGATTTTATATATTAAAGAAATTGTGATAACTAGCTTCAAATCTAATGTAGAATAAGACAAATTTGATTGTACCAACATCCAAATTTCTGGTTTCCAGTAGTTTTGTTTAATTACAAACTTCGTTAAATCGTATAGAATATTGTGCCTATTATCGGAACTATTTAGTATGTAAGCTTTCTAATATCAGTAACTATGAAATTTATACGTCATATTGCACTATTATGAGACTTTTGTGCATTGTTGCTATTTTAGATTATCAAAAACGGCTTATTAGCATTAGATTTTGTAATGCTGACTAATTAAACAGTAGGTTATGGTAGAGCGAAATGTAATATATAGAGTGAAATGTGTATTTCTTTTAATTTATCCATACAAGATATTGTCTTTAAAAAAAAAAAAAAAAAAAAAAAACTTTGTAATATATTTTTAGGCATTTGTTGGCAACATTTGTATTCCAAAAACAAGTTTTAATTTTGAATATGGCAACAGATATAATATATTTTTTCGTTAAGAAACTACGCGTCTGTGTTCTAAAACTTAAAAACTTAAAAACTTTATTTAAAAAAAAACTATTTATTTTAGATTGCGATCAGTATTTGCCTATTGCTCAACTAAAAGAGATTTTGAGCTACAATTACCCAGACAAGCAAAAACAAGACAACAAGATTTTTGCTTTTCAAAATTAGATGTCTACCCCGATAAAAAAAGATTATAATTATGTAGATAGTACAAAACACATTTCAGTTTTAAGATTTAAAATACATGCTTTTATTTTATATAAAATGATGTTGAAGATCCGCTGAAGAATTCCACATGTATGACCTAGTCATAAACAACATCTACAAAAAAGTTTGCAATGATGTCATTATCTTGCACAACCCCACAAAAAATGATGTTATCATTAAAAAAAACTCGACAAAAAAAAGGTACATAATGATTTATAGGTCTCCATTTGTTCGTAATATTAATATGGATATTTAAAATTAAATATAGTTGATAATATCTCTATGTCTTATCAGAAATCACTCATTTATATCTTTTCAAAACAGAACGTATTTTTTTAAAATCACTTGTTATTAGAAAATGGCAACAAAAAAGATATAGTAATCTGCTACTTTCCAAATATTTTTGCTTTAATTTCTGTAAAAATAGAATATTTCAGTTACCACCATTACAAAAATGGCATTAGAAACTATGAAAAAAAAATTATTTCTGGAAAATAAATTGTGATGCAGTTTTCAAATAAATTGGAGTTGAAAGCACTTTTTTCCCTATACGACGCACAGTGGGGCAGGATGCGTCCAAAATTGGCAAAAAATAAAATTTACTTTGAACAAAAAAAGCACATCGCGGATTCTTTTGTAAACTAAAAGTAAGGTACCCTGGGGTAATAACGCCACGTTAAGGTGCTACCAATTTTCACGGCTTAGTTTTAGGTTGTATTTTTCAAACAAATATAGGATCTGATACAGCAACTCATTGACTATCTATATAAAATAAAATAATTTAACAGATATGTATTCATAAAATGTAATGGCGTTTTTTCTTGACCAATGCTATTTGGCGTTATTACCCACCTATATGGGTAATAACGCCATGCAAAGAAAACTATGAAATAAGATGGAATAATTGCATGTAGATAGCCCAATTCTAAAAATACAAACTCTACAAACTTAAAAATTGACAAATTGCATTCTAAGCTATTGAAAATGTTCAATTTTTTGTGAAAGTGTAAGAAAAATAAACGTGTGGTGTGGGAGGGGGGGGGGGATGAGGCAAAAGAATATCAGACCGTGAGCTTCTTTTTGCTTAAAAAGGACCGCTTAAATAGAAATATGAGAAACATTGCACAGTTTTAACTGTGTTTATCTGAATCAGTATTTAGGATGTAGCTCGGCCACTGTTGGGAATCAACAGGGGTATTAATGTCAAGGATTGGCGTTATTACCCCGGTATAGTTATTGCGCAGTACATTTTAAATTACAAATTATCTCGAGAAGATATCCAAAATCTTCAACAACATTTTAAAAGTACATGAAATGCACTACAAATTTATGTAATTAACAAAGTATTTCCGGATAAAAAGATAGTCTTCACATCACAAAACGTATCTCGCAAATTTTAGATCAAGCGTTAATTTTAGTTGTTTGTAAAAACAATAAGACCTAAAAATGAAACAAATTAACTTGAAGCTGTTTTTTGCGATTTATATTACTCAAAACCCTTCTGCGCAGAGCACATGGGTGTCATTTACCTGATTATTTCACAATTATGTAAAATATAAGCACTTGGCGTTATTACCCCGCCTGGCGTTATTACCCCAGGGTACCTTAGTAAAACTTTAAGCTTTTACATAATTTATAGAGTAATTTATTAATTTACAAACCTTTTTCAACATTTTTTGTAGAAAAATGAGTTAAAAATAAGAATTTAAGACAGTTTTATACAAATTAGATATTTATAAATCATCCATAATATCGTATTAAAAAAATATTAACATAATTAGTAATTTTAATGATTCTCAAGCATACCTTAAAGTGAATATTAGCGACTCGTTTTGAAGGAATGAATCAACCTTTCTCAGGCAAAATGTATGCATTACTATCAAGACAGCAGAAGCAAAACTGTTTCTGCAGTCTTAGTGCTAACATATACTTTTTGTTTTCCTGTCTTTCAGATTTTAAACTCATACATGTCACGTACACTAATGAGGATGTAGAACTAAAATCGTATAATCGTTTTGCTCTTGATCTTTTTGATCGTCCAGAATAAATTCAGAAAGAATATGAAGATGGACACGTTTGCTTTTCATTGACGCTTCTGTTTGCTTTTCAAAACGAGGCGATGAAAGCGATTTGCCAAGCAACTCTTTATTAATTCTAAAGCATTACCCTTGTTTCACCAGGTTTTTGCTCATCGGAATTTATATTAAACTTTAAAACATTTTTTTTTTTTTTTTTTAACAACTTGCTCGTAGTTTCTCCGATTTTGAAGCTCTTATATCATAAAATCATATTACTTTTCAAAAGTTTTTTTGTTAAAACGTTTCATGATAGTCACTTTCATTTAAATACATTATTTTGTAATAAATAATTCATTAAAATTCGCATTTAACAAAGAAACTATTTATAATCATGTTTGGCACACCTATACACTAACTAAAATTTAAGGATGATTAGCTATAAAAATGACCATACAATTAAAAAAGTAGCAAAAAGTAGAAAGATTTTCTGGCATATTTATTCTTTAAAACTAACACTTAGTATAAAAAATTATAATTAACACTTAATTCGCCTTAATTCATAACTAAAACCTACTATGTTTGTAGACACTTAATTTTTTTTATGAATTTCACCACAATATATTCTAAGCACCTGTATATCTATAAAAATCGTATTAAATAAATAGAAAGTTGATGAATTATTGTTACATACTTGCAGTTAAAGGTTCCATAGTAAAAGAAAAATTATTTTTTAAGTATTACAGCGAAATTAACAAACGAATGTTGAAACAAAATTTGTGATTTTTTTTTCATTTATTATCAGATTACAATATGCAGTTTAACTTTTTTCTTTAGTGACGACAAAAATAACTTTAAGCAATTTTTAATACTAGGCATATGTGTACTGGCATTTGCTCTATTAAAGTGACGAACGCCGGTACTTCAAAATAAAATTTCATTTCTTCGATTTTTAGCCAGTTCTGAAAGCTTTTTGTCCCACAGTGCGACGGTGTAAAAAATGAAAAATTGTAATGGTTAGAAGGTTAAAAAATTACAGTAGTGATTAGATTATCAGTATTTAATCGTACAATGATACATCTCTTTCGTTTTACGGCTGGTTTATATACGTAACTTATATATATATGTCATGATACGACGATAGCGAACATTCTTCTGCTCACTAAAAGTCAACAGTGGAATGAGCTGAGCAGTCGCTCCGGCAGTTTGACCACCAGTGGATGTGTTTATTGGTCTATTTCCCCATAAGAAAGTTCAATCAAGCAGTCTTTAAATTAATTTTATTAGAACTCATAAATAAGTTAAGTTCTTTCCCGCAATCACCTTGGCACTCTCATCGAATAACTTCCACTTCTCCAACTTCTTGACTAAGTTACGTCATCCCATCTTACAATTTATCGGGAAAAAATTATCGGGCGTCCAGGCAGTTGAAAGGAAAGATGCATTCTGAGCTCCTAAAAACCCAAATGAGAAAGCCACATTTGCACGACAAACTAGCCCCTCCTCACTCCGCGTCAATCATTTTAAAAATCCAACCAAGATTAATCTGAGTCTACGCAATAAAAATGATCACCTCTGCTTAGCCTAGGAGGCGTGGACCTCGGGTAAGGATTATATCTTGTCCCGCAAATAGACAAGCCTTTTAACATCCGCGCATTACCACAGATCACGTGATGTTAAATAAAAAATAAAATTAAAATCCCTAGAATATTCTAAAAAGGAAAGATTACGAAATAATTTCCCGATTTTTTGAGAAACAAGCAATAGATTATTAATAAGTCAAATAAAAAAAAGAAAAAGGACTTTAGCTGTTAAAAGATTAATATATTACGAAACTAAGATTAAAATATGTTCCACAATTTTAGAATTAAAAACTCAGAGAGAGCAAAATAGCTCATTTTTTTTTATTACAAATCCCCCCCTCACAGAAATACGGGTGAAAATGTAGGTCTGAGACCTGCAAGTTCACAGAAAGGGAGATGATGCAGACTTAGATCACGAAGTTGTTGATATAAGTAGTAATTATTAGATACTAAATAAAAGAAAAATTAAATTAATTTTTTTTTATAAATATAGAATTCAAATTTAGGAATACTAAGGTGATGCGTGGAATAACTTTAAATTTAAATACAATAAAATAGGCATCAATAAAAATACAAGATATGATCTTGTTTAAAGTACACATCATAAAGTAATTTGAAAATATAAGCAATTACTCATGGTATATTTTTAACATAAAAATGAAAAACAATAACGCCGAATCCTCCTTAACAAAAATAAATCCAGACAGGATGAAGAGATTTAGTAGAGATTTCATGAAATCAAATCCAAAAATTTGGCCCACAATGTTCGTCCAAAAAGTCACATTTGGAATTGAATAGTTCACTGCTTCCTTTCAAGGAGGTCTAATTATATCGTTATAGACCATCCAATTTTTATCATCCAACATTGTGTTAACAGTTCAGTTTGTTTTTGTAAGAAAGTCCTAGAACAATTATAATAGTTCTATTTTTGGAACTTTTGTGAAAATAGTTTTTTATAATCATATTTTTAGATAACACATTTTGTAATATAGTAATACAGTAATAATAAATTTTAACAATGTAATAAACAAACAATATAATAAAGAAACATAATAAAGAAAAATACTAGTATAAGTAAATATCATAAGTATAAGTAAATCTCATAATGGGTATAAGTAAATCTCTTAATAAGTAATAATAAATATCACAAAAGACATTCTTTAAGTTCTAATTGGTATACTTAATCTCGTTTAGCTCATCTCATATTTTTTGGGATGAACTATAGAGAGAAGTGGAATAGAATAAAGGATATAATAAATTATGTAATCATTTACTTAATCTTGTAATTCGAGTACAGGATTAAGTAGGAATATATACAAAAAAATTTTAAATATAATATGATAAAATAAAATAAAATAAAAATAAATAAAAATGTTGTTCATGTTTGAGAATGCACGTGACCTTTATATTACTAAGATTCTTAAAAAGAAATATTAATAAATAATAAAAATAAAAGACAAGATCTATTCATGTCAAATAATTACACAATAAATATTCTCTCGCTGTGATAAAACATTGCAAGATGCAAGAAGGAAAGAGAAAAAGAAACAAAATTAAATTATAATTGACATGTGCTTGGACTGGAAGCAAAGAAAGGGAGAAAAAAAATTTAAAATAAAGTGATAAAAATTTTGTTACTTGGCAAATAATTAATTTAATGATTGATAGATTAAATTTGATATTACAAATAGGTTCAGTGGAAAATTAAAATAATTCTTTTTGATTTAAAATTTACTTGTTATTATATTATTCTAAGTTATAACTAGAGTAATTCAATACAGAATAAGAAATTTTCACTTTGTCCATCTACGCCGGCATAAACAAACAAATATAAAAATTTCCAGACAAGTGACACTCTCGCTGCAATCAAGAGATATCATTGCCATTCTTGTAAGAATTACAGGATATTATCTGAATTAAAATATGGAAAGAAATTTACTGTTTAAGAGGGAAAAAAGAAAAATTATAAAATGATAATAAACTAGAGATTAAGTCTAAGCTACAGTTTTTACTTGAGTTTGTTGTTGTTTAGGGGGTTGTTGCTCATGACTTAATTTAAATTTATCAGGGGAATAATAAGGCCTTAATTTAGATACATGTACTATTTCTGAACTGTTGAATTGGTTTTGCCAATCAACTTCAAAATTTACTTCGGATAATTTGTTAAGAATTTTATAAGGGCCACTAAATACTTGTGATAACTTTCCAGTATTAGGGTACTGAAATTCTTCATAGATAACTAGATCCCCAGTTTTAAATTTTGGTTCGATATAATTTTTATCATAATATTTTTTATTTTTTAAATGAAATTCATCAGTTCTTGCTTTAAATTCATGTGGAATAAATAAATAATAAATAAATAAGTAAACAATAAATGAGTAAATAATAAATAAATAAGTAAACAATAAATAAGTAAATAATAAATAAATAAGTAAACAATAAATAAGTAAATAATAAATAAATATCACAGTTTTCAATACATAGGAAATACACAACAAATAACCTTAAGAACAAAAATATTTTTCTTTTACGTATTGATAATAAATTTAGCAACAGTGAACTTTTTAAGAGCAAAATTATTATTATTTTTTTTTATATCTGTAATAAGAATAATAAAATCAACAATTTAATAAAGAAATTATTATTAAAATTTCGAAAAAATTTTCGTTAATTTACAAGGCTACACAAAAGTATTCCATTACATAATGGTATAGGGAGAACATTATTTGATGCGCATTTTAATTGTAATTAACTATTTACAATTTTATGAGAGTGATATTTTAAAACTTTGTTATCATACGAACGCACCTCATTTGCTACGCTTTACTTGCAATTTCCAACTTTTTTTTGTGTGTGTGTGTGTGTGTGCGTACGGTTTTTACGTTTGTCACCCCAAGTGGCTTAGTGTCAGGGGATAATATATATAGTTTTACATCAGCATTTTTTGATTCTCTGCCTCTGGTCACCACTATTTTATGAAAAGTAATCTTCGACTTAAGTTATCCAAAGCTTTTAATAATTGTCTGTGATTTCAATAACTTCTAAAATTAAACTAAGAGCTCAAATAAAATAATATATGGGATTTCTAGACAACATGTTTGATTCAATGTTTGTTGAACTCTTTTCATATTCAAAGATGCAAAGTTTTAAAGACCATTTAAATGATCTGCCTCTAAGATATTTTACATTCTTTCATAAAACTAGGTATGCAGAATCAGTGTGAATGGTAAATATTAGTCAATAGAAAATAATGGTAAATATTAGTAAAAATAATGATAAAATGTATCCAAATTTTAACAATCGAAAATATTCCAATTCAGTAATAAAATAATTTTGTTCATAATTTCTCAAAGCTCTAGAATTTAATAATAAGCAACAGGATATAGCAAAATATTTTCGTAAAGTTGTTTTAAAACATTTATTGTCCCCTCAGATCACATTAATTTACATTGTAGTTCTTTAATGTAAGTTACAACTATTACAACTAAAATTCTTTAAATAATAAATAAGGTACCCTGGGGTAATAACGCCACGTTAAGGTGCTACCAATTTTCACGGCTTAGTTTTAGGTTGTATTTTTCAAACAAATATAGGATCTGATACAGCAACTCATTGACTATCTATATAAAATAAAATAATTTAACAGATATGTATTCATAAAATGTAATGGCGTTTTTTCTTGACCAATGCTATTTGGCGTTATTACCCACCTATATGGGTAATAACGCCATGCAAAGAAAACTATGAAATAAGATGGAATAATTACATGTAGATAGCCCAATTCTAAAAATACAAACTCTACAAACTTAAAAATTGACAAATTGCATTCTAAGCTATTGAAAATGTTCAATTTTTTGTGAAAGTGTAAGAAAAATAAACGTGTGGTGTGGGAGGGGGGGGGGGATGAGGCAAAAGAATATCAGACCGTGAGCTTCTTTTTGCTTAAAAAGGACCGCTTAAATAGAAATATGAGAAACATTGCACAGTTTTAACTGTGTTTATCTGAATCAGTATTTAGGATGTAGCTCGGCCACTGTTGGGAATCAACAGGGGTATTAATGTCAAGGATTGGCGTTATTACCCCGGTATAGTTATTGCGCAGTACATTTTAAATTACAAATTATCTCGAGAAGATATCCAAAATCTTCAACAACATTTTAAAAGTACATGAAATGCACTACAAATTTATGTAATTAACAAAGTATTTCCGGATAAAAAGATAGTCTTCACATCACAAAACGTATCTCGCAAATTTTAGATCAAGCGTTAATTTTAGTTGTTTGTAAAAACAATAAGACCTAAAAATGAAACAAATTAACTTGAAGCTGTTTTTTGCGATTTATATTACTCAAAACCCTTCTGCGCAGAGCACATGGGTGTCATTTACCTGATTATTTCACAATTATGTAAAATATAAGCACTTGGCGTTATTACCCCGCCTGGCGTTATTACCCCAGGGTACCTTACATTTCTATTAAATTTAAAGAAGTTTTAATTGTAATTTTAACCACTAAAGACTTTGCCTCACATAATTTTTCTTCTTTTACCAATGCTTGATATAAAAAGAGTCTAAAAAACTATCAAAAGTTAGACATTTTAATGTTAAAATATTTATGAAATTACTTTAATTATGATGATAATGATCTCAATGCACAACCATAACTAAAATTGATATTTTTAATACTTTCCAACAAGGTTAAATGTTTCAAGATTATGTAAGAAAATAATTTGTATGATTGAATTTTTGTGAGTTATGTTTGTCTGGACCTATAAAAGGAAAATTATTTCACAATAACACCATAAAAAATAGAAAACGCGCAAAGCCTTTCGAAGAAACTGACTTTCTTTTTCAGGCTCATAGAACACGTGCTGTCACTCTTTGTACATTTTCTATTTTTTTTACGGTTTCTATTTTTTATATGAAGTTATTTGCCCTTATTGGTGTTCACACCGGTTTCTTAAATATTTTAATATCGCTGTCTGTATGTCTGATCGTCTATCCGTGCTCTAACTCACATAAATATACACGGATTACCATGTAATTGGTATATGTTAAATCTTACCACAGCATACATGGTAATGAAAGTTATGACTATAGTATTTAGAACTCGTTTACAATTGCACTCATAAGAAATGTAGGCATTCATTATACGAGGGAAAATCCTTCGAATGAATTAATGAAGTTATACTACTTCAAATGCATTGAAAATAATATGCATCATTGAAGTTCACTACAAGATGTTAACTATAAAGTATGGTATGAATAGTTGTTATATTCGTTTACAAGGTCACTCAAAAGAATTCCATTATATTAGTCTAGTGAAGAAAATCATTTTCAGTATATATTTTAATCCTGTTACACTATTACATGAGAGTCGGAAAGTGTTTCATAGCCTCTGCTTTAAGAATGATTTTTCTTTCTTACTTCAGAGCGACTAACTAAAAAAAAAAATCCATATTTTTCCTTATCTTTTTACCTTACCATTCCCCACTACATTTATAATAGTTGATTTGTTAACAGTTTAAAATCTTTATCGAACTATTATATCATTGTTACAGCTCAGTCTGTTACTTGCACTCTTGAGTCATTAATCAAAATATGTGAAAACTTTTTCTTATTTTAAAAAGTGTGCAGTAAAATGTACCAATTTAAACGTCGAAGATTAATTTTAAATTTTCGCAATTTTTTTTAGTTTATGTTACAAGTATTGTTAAACCAAATCAAACGACGAACGTTTCCTTATATATTTATATACATTCCTAATTATAAACATTACTAAATTTGGTGTCCTTTAGCCTGATCACAAGTTTAAGCATTGTTGTATTATGCACGTATAAATATTCAATAACTTGGGGTTTTCAAAAGGTTTTAAAAACTACCAAGATGTTAAATTAATGGAGCAGCACTATTATCTTTAAGATGCGTTTTCACAAGTCAAATAATGTCAAGCAATTATTTTAAGAGTATTAAATTAGTAAAAGAGTAAGCAATTATTTTAAAATTTCTGACTGCTTTTTGTAGCCATTTTTGTTATTTGAATCGTGCAAATAATTCAGACACTACCTCCTTTATAAAACTTCGTTCTATAATTAAATAATTATAGTGAAACATTAAATACATGCATAAGGCATAAGATAAGATCAAACTTCAAAAATTTTATTTTTTACTATTATAAACTTAAAATACTAACCAATGCAAAACTGCTAAATTTTGTGTGTCATGCTCTTTTTTAACGAACAATTAATTATTTGGCGTATAATTGTAAACATGTTATTTCCTTGAATTATTTGACAGCACTCTGGTATTTTATAACTGGTTCAGAACTCTAAACCTTCAATTTACAAAGAGAGCTCTATGCAGAAAGCAAAATGAGATCTTATCTGCACGATTAAAGCATCAAAATATAGAAATGAAAAGATAATTAGCGTGTGTCACTTCTCCTTTTTTTTTCTATGAACAAGATTTACCATTTTGTGAAACATATATAAGATAACATTGGAATGCAAAACCTGAACAGAATAATTCTATTCTACTCTATGTAAATTCATTTTTTTTCCCTTTCGTGGTAAGCTATAAACGTTGAAAAGAATGTTATACGAATTCAAGTTCGGCTTATATTTTGTGAAATCATTAACATTATCATATGCTTTTAAATAAGATTGAATCCTAAGCACGAAACGTCAAAAGATTTAAGTGGAAAATCCGAAAATATCCTCGATTTAAAAGGATTTCTACTGTTTCACTTTCGATAATTTTGATTAAATTTTCAAATTAATTTTTTTTACTTATGTTTGATATTTTTCATTAAAGAAGCATCTAAGAAATATATACTTTTTAAATGACTAGTAAATCTGCAGATCAAGAACCTCAACGTCAGCTTTGCACATCATTTCTTTTTTAAAACACACTTTGGGTAATATTCAATTTCCTAGAAACTGTAATTAAAAATTTTCAAATTACGTAATTATTTATAAGAATAAAATAAGAATAAGAAGTTTTAAGCCAACAAAAGCGTTAAATTAAAGGTTTAGTTATGTTAGGATATTCTGAATATAACATAGTAGATTTCTTCAGGGGGGCTCCGCCCCCCTGAACCCCCCGTAGTCTCATTAAACTTCAGTTTGTAACTTTCTATCTATTTACTAATGGTTATCGTATATCTTGTATTTCTTTATACATTTTGATTTATAAGGATAAGTAACAGTTTTAATAAGCATTTTTCATTATCCTCATTTTCTACATACCTGTTCACACCTAAATCTGATATATCAGGAACTTTTGAAAGTGTAAACTCAGTAATCTAGGGTTTTACAATTTGTTTCCGAAAAAAAGAAATTTTGATTGCATTTTGTGGCAGATATCGCGGCCAGACAGACAGAGAGACAGAACAGACTGACAGGCGGAAAACAATAAATTTTGTGTCGCCAAAATAAGCCTTCACTGAAGTTTCGGCAATGACGTCATTATTCATGAGTTATTGCTATTCATGTTTCTTATATTTTTAACGACTACTATAAAATACCTGTTTTATTTCAATTATGACGTCAAATTTTATCAGGTGAAATATTTGTTAAAAATATAATTATTTTTTATTTCTTTTACTTCTAATTATGCCCCCATTTTTGTCAGAAAAATTCTTATTAACCAAACAAATTTCCGTGTTTAATACAGCTCATATTCAAAATATTAGAATAATTGAGAAAAAGTAATAAGAAAAAATTATTTGTCATTTATTTATTTTTTATACTAAGTAAATGCAATTAAATTTCTTATAAATTAAATCTGGAATGTTTAGATAAGATTTTAACATTTATGAAATATAAAATACAGCACAATAAATTAGGTATACAGCTTCCTTAAACACACCAGAATATTAGAATAAAATTTAGATTGGTTCAAAATATTAGAATATTTTATTTTACGCAACAATATTACCTTATGAATATGAAGTAAATGGTAGTTAATATTTTGTAGCATCCCCTTTAGCTTTCATAACAGCGTACAATCGATCTTGCATACTATATACAAGGTGTTTACAAACATTTCTATCAATATTAGCCCAAATAGACTTTATACGTGCCACTAACTCAGTTTTACTTGAAGGAGGATTTTCTTGAAGTTTTTTCTTCATTATACACCATAAGTTTTCGATGGGATTAAGATCTGGTGAATTTGGTGGCCAAGGAAGTACCTTAATGTTGCGTTGGCGGAACCAATTCTTAGTTGACACCGAGGTATGCGGGGACGCTAAATCTTGTTGAAAGATGAAATCATCTTCAAACAAATCTTCTGATGATGAAATCATGTAATATTCTAAAATTTCTTGATATATCAGAGAGTTAACCTTTTCGTAGACGATGCATAACTTTCCAGGTCCTTCTGCACTCATACAATCCCAAACCATGACACTAGCAGCAAATTTTACGGAACGTTTAAGGCATTCTTTATCAAATGCTTCTTGCTTCATTCTCCAAACTCGAATACCTTGATTACCATATGAAACACAAAACATACTTTCATCACTAAATAGTATATTTTTCCAATCTTCATTGCTCCATAAACGTCTTGATTTACACCAATTCAATCTTATACGCTTTTGTCTTGCAGTCATGAGAGGTTTTGTTTTCGGTACACGAGATTCAAATTTAAATTTATGGAGATGTCTTAATGTTGTCGATGTAGAAACTTCAACTCCTTCTTCTTTCCAATTCGGAGCAAGAATCGCACACTTTTAAAACGGTTTTTCTTAACTAGAAAATCTGCAGATCAAGAGCCTCAACGTCAGCTTTGCACATCATTTCTTTTTTAAAACACACTTTGGGTAATATTCAATTTCCTAGAAACTGTAATTTAAAATTTTCAAATTACGTAATTATTTATAAGAATAAAATAAGAATAAGAAGTTTTCAGCCAACAAAAGCGTTAAATTAAAGGTTTAGTTATGTTAGGATATTCTGAATATGACATTGTAGATTTCTTCAAGGGGGCTCCGCCCCCCTAAACCCCCCCGTAGTCTCATTAAACTTCAGTTTGTAACTTTCTATCAATTTGCTAATGGGTATCGTATATCTTGTATTTCTTTATACATTTTGGTTTATAAGGATAAGTAACAGTTTTAATAAGCATTTTTCATTATCCTCATACTTCTACATACCTGTTCACACCTAAATCTGATATATCAGGAACTTTTGAAAGTGTGAACTCAGTAATCTAGGGTTTTACAATTTGTTTCCGAAAAAAAGAAGTTTTGATTGCATTTTGTGGCAGATATCGCAGCCAGACAGACAGACAGAACAGACTGACAGGCGGAAAACAATAAATTTTGTGTCGCCAAAATAAGCCTTCACTGAAGTTTCGGCAATGACGTCATTATTCATGAGTTATTGCTATCCATGTTTCTTATATTTTTAATGACTACTATAAAATACCTGTTTTATTTCAATTATGACGTCAAATTTTATCAGATGAAATATTTGTTAAAAATATAATTATTTTTTATTTCTTCTACTTCTAATTATGCCCCCATTTTTGTCAGAAAAATTCTTATTATCCAAACAAATTTCCGTGTTTAATATTTAACAAAGTACTATATTTATTTTTATTTTAATTCTGACGTCATATTTATTTTTTCTTAGTTTAATTTTTCGAATGGAACTTGCTCAATTGAAACTTATTGCCGTTGACAAATTATTCCATATTTTGATTTTTTTTTTTTTTTGGCAACAATAAAGGAAATTGGTTAAATTTTATCTAAAAGATCGCTATTGATTCTGCATGAAAAAGAAGGAAATTTTGAATTATTAAGGAAAATATGTGAATAAAATCAATAAAACATAGCCTATGTTCTTTTGTGGGCTATGTTATAGTTATACACAAAGATACAAAGACATTAATTCATCAGTTTTGACGTTGACTTAATTTAAATTTTCGCTTTCAATAATTACACGCATTCAAATTTATAACATTATAAAAACTAGTACACGGAACCCGGGGTTTCCGGGTCACAGAATAAACGTAAAAACTTCTTGTAATTGAAAAGTCTAATAAATTTTTCTTACGTAATATGCTTTTTAAACTGCCAACTAATTCCAAAAAGCAATTTTATATGAAACATAATAATTATGTAATCATAAAAAGCTTTGAAAATTATCGGTACTTCCATATTAGACGCAAGATAGAAATTATTAGTCAAAGTTATTACCCAAAGAATAAAATTGAATTCTTTCAGTTTTTAAAACCAACTAAGAAAATATGACACACAGGTATTCTTTAAAATAGATTTTTGTAAAAGTTAATTGATGTATCTTTTGTAAAGTAAGTTTGCAACGAACTAAAAGCCCATTAAATTGATAGATAAAAATGAAATAAAACCAACAACATACGGGGTTTTATAACCGACGATATTTTACATAGCAGGTTTTTAATTATTACTATTTTTTTCAGTTGCTATGAAAAAATGGCAACAAATTATACAGTGATCTGTTATTTTCCATGGAGAAAAGAGATAGATGGAGGTGCAGTGTGCGATTAAAACGGTTTGATGGGCGTTATTCTTCCAATTTAAATCTCTTATTCGGCCCAAACAAAACAATTACGTGGAACAGTGATCGAATTCTTCAAAATCATTTTTTCTCTAAATGAAAAAGATCTTTCAGAAGTTATTTTAGCATTCTAAAATAGCATTTCATTGTATTATGAATTAAAACTGTATTGCTAAAAGTTTTCCTTTTTTGCGAAAGCACACGATTGTGTTTGATGCAATGCCGCGAATCTTAGGGTTACATTTTTGGCGTCACCTTAAGCCACCAAATTGCATTTCTATTCTTTTTTTACTCTATGGCTATTTTTTCTTTATTTCCCACATAAATGAAATACTCAAGTTGCCACTATTAGAGAAATTGAACTAAGAACTACAAAAAAATTAATATCTCAAAAACAAATTGAGATACAGGTTTCTAACAAACTGCATTTAAAAGTGCATTTTTTCTGTATAAGATGGTATAAAGGTTAAAAACCTGCTATGTCTAGAAGTTAAAAAAATTTTAATAGCGAAAATCGTAAAACCGAAATTTCATCGGAAAGCGTTGCCATTCAAAACATGACGTATGCGTTACGCACAGATACGTTTGGCCTTTATTATATAGAAGATAAGGATTAGGATGAGTGGTTGCTTAGCAACCATTAAAAGAAAATAAAGAAAATGAAATAAATACTTTTGAATTAAGTAAGTCTCTAAAACAAATTAGTTTATATTATTGTAATACATTTATAAAAAATCTCCAAAATTTACAGTAATAATTTTAAAAATCTGACAAATGAATAGAAAAAATTTCAAAACAATACGAATAATTTAACCGGTAAATTTCAGCATCCATTTATCATAATGTGACATTTTCTCTCAAGAAAAAAAATGGAAATCATTGGATTTGCCATAGAAAAGCGTTATTGCGCAAAATAAAATATTCTATATTTTTCGAAC
Source organism: Maratus speculifer (assembly GCA_964019185.1). Taxonomy (NCBI): domain Eukaryota; kingdom Metazoa; phylum Arthropoda; class Arachnida; order Araneae; family Salticidae; genus Maratus; species Maratus speculifer. The sequence goes on from OZ025291.1 coordinate 120,499,605, forward strand.
GAATGAACCAAATCTTACAAAAAACTATACAGCTTAATCCCAGTGCCTCACTAACATACCCACTTAATTTCAAGCCAATCGGATGCTTTTTACGGAAGTTATCGCGGAACAGACAGACTGACAGACTGACTGACAGACTGACTGACTGACAGACAGACACAAAAAAATTTCGTGTCTCCAAAGTAAGCCTTCACTGACGTTTCGGCAATAATAATAATGTATGTAAACAAACTTCGCCTAATAACACAGTTAGAAATTAACTTTTATCATTGGGTTGTATTTTGTTTCCGAAATTGATACTTTCAAACAGTATTTTACTATGATTAATCTTTTTTCTGCTGTTTTTACTGTTTAAATTAACTTAAAATAAGATTTTTACTTTCTTCTATCTTCAATAGAAGAAAGTATTGTAATGAAAATTTTTTTCGACTTCCGGTTTTCGACGGATTTACACGTTTTAGGGGTCAGAGATTCCAAAAAACATGTTTTTACAAAATGTCTGTCTGTCCGTGTGTCTCTGTGTGTGTGTGTGTCTCTGTGTGTGTGTCTGTGTGTATATCTGTGTGTATGTCGCCATTCAACCATCAAAAAGTGTATGAAGTTATGCATAGAATTGAACTAAATTTTTTGTGAATGTTTTTGGTTGTGGCAAGCAGATCCTCCTACAGTTTTGAAATATTCCGCCGGAAGGGGGCGCTGCAATCGCGATGTTTGTACCATTTTGAATATTGTACCGACCAAAAGTATATGAAGTTATGCATCGGATTGAACCAAATTTTTTGTGTAAGTGTATGACTATGACTAGTTGGTCCTCCCTAAATTTGAAAAAAAAAAAGTCCTTCCGGCAATGCCGGGAGGAAGAGGTAGCTTTCATATACTTATATATTTTAAAGTAAGTTACATTGTTCAAAAATACTAAGCTCAAATTAGTGGAAATAATCTTATAAAATTAGTGATTTTATAAGATTGAATTCTAGTTTTTGTCAAGACTGAATATTAATAGGAATTTTTAGAAATTAGTCATCTTTTATTCAACCTGGTTTTATTTTAAGCGATTTAGAGAGTCACCAAATTCCACGATATCATAAAGTGTATGCCATTTTAAAGCAACACTGTGGATCGTTCAGATCAGACCGTTTCAAAATGTCAGCCATAAGCAAAATTCAAAGTGCTATAACTTAATCATTTTTTAAGATATAGACAAAATAAAAAGTGTTCTGGAATCGTTGTTTTAAGTTCTAACACGTAAAAGAAAAATATTTTTCAACTTTTAATTTTTTCGCATTTAATTTTAAATTTTAAATGTTTTTAAAAATTTAAAATGGCCACCATTTTGAAACAAAATGGTGGATGATGCTGGCCAACGAACTCGGTCATGACATTTGTATATACTATGTACATACCAAGTTTCATTGAAATCGGTTCATAAATACGCGTGTTATCACGTGACAAAAATCAAATCGTTTCAAAATGTCAGCCACAAGAAAAGTTCAAAGTGCTATAACTCAATCATTTTGTAAGATATAGACAAAATAAAATGTGTTCTGGAAATGTTGTTTTAAGTTCTAACACGTAAAAGAAAAATATTTTTCAAATTTTGATTTTTTCGCAGTTAATTTTAAATTTTAATTTTTTTTAAAAATTTAAAATGGCCACCATTTTGAAACAAAATGACGGATGATGCTGGCCAACAAACTCGGTCGAGACATTTGTATGTACTATGTACAAACCAAGTTTCATTGAAATCGGTTCATAAATACGCATGTTATCACGTGACAGAAATCAGATCGTTTCAAAATGTCAGCCATAAGAAAAATTCAAAGTGCTATAACACAATAATTTTTTAAGATATAGACAAAATAATAAGTGTTCTGGAATCTTTGTTTTAAGTTCTAACACGTAAAAAAAAAATATTTTTCAACTTTTATTTTTTTCGCATTTAATTTTAAATTTTAAATTTTAAAAAAAATTTAAAATGGCCGCCATTTTGAAACAAAATGGCGGATGATGCTGACCAACGAACTCGGTCGAGACATTTATATGTACTATGTACATACCAAGTTTCATTCAAATCGGTTCATAAATACGTTAGTTATCGCATGACAAAAATCAGATATATATATATATATATATATATATATATATGGTTATATATATATATATATATATATATGTCAACATTTGAACGGAGGGTGGTTTTGGGGTCTGGGGGTCATGATCGGTGAAAATATACCAAAATTTTCCGGAAGTGCTTTCCTCCGGACGGCTGCAATAGGTAGCTTTTTACTTTTTGTAATGAAAGCTACCTAAAAGCTGCCAGAAGGGGGCGCTGTAATCGCGATTTTGGTGCCATTTTCAATATTGTACCGAACAAAAGTATATGAACTTATGCATCGACTTGAACCAAACTTTTTATGTAAGTGGATGGTTATGGCTAGTTGGTACTCTCTGAATTTGAAAGAAATACGCTGGAAGGGGGCGCTGCAATAGCGAATTTTATGCAATTTTCAATATTGCACCACCTAAAAGTGTATGAAGTTAGTTCTAGAACTGAACTAAGTTTTTGTATATCATTATTTTTTGGTAAGGCAAGTAGGATCTCACCTGAATTTCAAAAAAAAATCTGCCTATCACTCTATTGTCCATCGGCTCGTGCAGAGATGGAAAATCGTTTTTACTCCTATTAATTGACTGAAGCAGAAATTTAAGATGAAAATCAAAGTTGGTATGATATTGAATTAAAATTATTAAAGCATTAAAATGAGTAACAATTTTTTAAAAAAAATTAAATGTACATATGAGATAGAAGAATGTTTTGGGATTGGCACATCCAACTAGTTTTATATTATTAAATTGCTTAGTATAACTTTTATATTGTGTTTCGTTGATCATGTTTACATTTGAACATTTGTCTGTATAACGACATACTAAAAGTTTCGCATATTTGCACATATTGATACGTGCAAACACGTGAAACTTTTTGTATGTATATATATACAGGGTGGTTATAAAAAAAAATTGCCGATATATGAAGCTCTAGCGGCCAGTCAGTTCAACCGATCAAGGTGAAATTTCAAATATACCTATTCAGAGGTATGAGCTCGAAATTCTGTGAACGGCAACAAAATGGTGCACACGGTTACGATTATAGTTACAGAAACTCTAAATTTTCCAATGGCAACATTTTATTTTCATCGCAAAATGCTCAGCGCATGCGAAAACTTTAAAGTTGGAACGGTATGTGGCTATTACAATAAACGGACGCGATATGCTCGCACAAAATCAGCTTTACGAACGGCCCCCCCCAAAAAACACGACCAAGGCACACGAAGAAATTTTGAATATGACAGAGACAAAATACCAATCACGGAACATCGTTCGCCAGATAGTCAGCGTAGAAAACGGATAAAAATTAGCAAGGGAATGTTAGTTCTTCAGTCGGAACTCGCAGATGCCAACAAAATGACTTCGTTCGTGGTGAGTTGGTGAAACTATTATCAAAATGAGATGAATGCTTCGAAACCTGGCGCGTTTACCGTCGAAACCATCGCCAAATACGGGCCTATGTATTTTACAAGCTCTTCGTGATTTAGTAATGAAATTCGAAGAAATTGGCTGCACCTGTGATAGTCTGCGATCCGGACGACAAACTGTTCCTGAGGATAGTGTTATGGAAGTGCATCACATAGTGATCAGAGGACGCATGCAAACTACAAAAGGTGCACCTCGTGTATTTGGTATATCAAAATCAATAGTCTTAAAGTTACTGCGCTCTGTAATCCGCATGTTTCTTTACCGGTATCAGCGCGCACAGATGTTGGAATTGAGAGACCATCAACAACATATAGACTATGTTAATGAATTTGTTATCCAATATGATGGAAATAACGATCGACATCTTCGCATATTATGAACGGATGAGGCACATTTCACTTTAACTGGTAACGTCAATGGCCTCCGCCATCCTCCACCCTCACTCCTATGAATTTCAGGCTCTGTGAGTGTATATGTACAATATGCAAACTTTGCCGGATTTGCAAGATTCTATCAAACGTGAAATTGAAAACATCCCTCATGCGATATAACGTTCGGCTGCATTGCCCACAGTCGCCATCATGCAATGTGTAATTGCCTGAAATGTGCAATCAAAATAAAAGTTTTCTCCGATCTGTGTTCCAATCAGAGATTAGTGTACTGACTCTGTGTCGTATGCAAATTTACTCCTTGCGCCCCAATCGTGTTTTTATGGGGGGGGAGGGGGATTCGCAGAACAGTTTTTTGTGCGTGCATAACGTGTCCGTTTCTTGCTATACACGTACGGTTTCAACGCTCTTTAGGGTTTTCGCATGCGCTGAGCATTTTGCGATGAAAAAAAAGGGTGTTGCCATTGGAAAATTTCGAGTTTCTGTAATTATAACCGTAACCGTGATGTAGCCCTACAGAGAATCTCGAGCTCATACCTCTGAATAGCTATATCTGAAATTTCACCTAGATCGGTTGAACGGACTGGTCGCTAGAGCTCCATATACCAGCAAAGTTTTATTATGACCACCCAGTATATTTGTATATGTAATACTTTTTAGAGTATAAAGAGTAAAATTTAAAGTTTTTCAGACATTGCGAGCTAAAGAATAAAGTAATTAATTTAAGGTAAATGACAAGTAATTTTTTTTTTTTTTTTTTTTTTAATCATGACAAACAATATCAGCTAATTAGATATTATTTCAATATTTCGATCAACGAAATGATCTTTTGCATTTACTTCCAATACCATCAACTCAAACCATAAAGCAAAATTATTAAGATTTTTTTTTTTTTTTTTTTTTTTACATGCAAACAGTTTTTGCAATTATAAATAAATTTATTTTAAAATAAGTAAAAGCTTTTCTTTATGTACTGAATAATAATAAATTTATTGTTTCAAAATTCTCGTGGACATGTGGCATTCAGTGATAAAATTATCCTATCAAAAACATGAATGTGAAAGAATGCCAAGTTCGTTAAATGTTTCGCTAATAAAAGAAGTGAGATCTAACTGCAAACCAAGCTCTTTCGGAGCTCCTTAAATCATAACTCCTGTCATGCATAATATTATTCAATTGCTTAAAATGATTTGTTATGTTACTTGTTATTCAATAGAGTGATTTAGCAAGTTTTCTCTTACTCAATTTTTTCTATTTAGTTGATCAGAAATTAAAGTTGATCCCTTCCTTAACTTATCAGTACCTTAACTTCAATATACTTATTCAAACACTTGATTGACTAGATCTTTGCCAATCAGATTCTAGATTAAATTGTACTCCGACTCAAAGATTAAAGTTTGTAGCTGAAAACTTGCCAAGTCGCTCTATTGAATAACAAGTAACATAACAAATCATTTTAAGCAATTGAATAATATTATGCATGACAGGAGTTATGATTTAAGGAGCTCCGAAAGAGGTTGGTTTGCAGTTAGATCTCACTCCTTTTATTAGCGAAACATTTAACAAACTTGGCATTCTTTCACATTCATGTTTTTGATAGGATATCATTATTTTTTGTCAAATCACTTCTTTTATGAGCGAAACCTTTAACGAACTTGGCAATTTTTCACATTCATGTTTTTGATAGGATATCATTATTTTTTGTCAAATAAGTAGGTTTTGAAATAAATAGGTTAAATTAGTTAAATTAGTTTTATTTAATATTATTAATCTTTCAGCTTTTTCCTGCATTTATTCACTGTTTTTTCCAGTCAAATTTAAAAATTTAACATTAGGACTGCTTATGTTCCTTTAAATTCCACTAATAAGGATGTTTCTTTTACGTGATTGGGCACTACTTGATTATTTCGTCGACCTAAAACGTTTGTAGCCAACTTGGCGAAATATCGCTATATTGACGACAAAAATTACGCACCAAACGTTATGCTAACATGGCACTATTTCTGGTATTTTGCCAAATTCCCATAGATTCCCATTGTAATCTGGTAATTTATCCAATAATTTTGTTAGAGCAAGGACTGTCGCCATCATTTTGGCATCTTTTTTTTCTTTAAATCGGTTCGCTAACTACCCAAGATTGCTTATATATTGCTATTTAGAAAGTTTTTAGAACGCTTTTCGCGCATTTTTACCCCTTTTAAATTTTGTATTTGTTAACAAATGTTCTTAGTGATCATTTATATCTTATAACTAGCAGCCTTCGCCCGCTACGCTGGTCAGTTTTTTTAAAGAAACTTTGAATCAAACGAAATTTTTACACCATAGTAATTTTTAGTTTTATATCGTATTTTAGACTGTCTGTCATCGGTGAAAAGTCAGTCATCTAAACGGAAAGTTCAGTGTTAGTCACCAATGAATGACGTAGCGCTCAACATGTTAACAATTTTAATCACATAAAAATTCATTCAGCGGAACCTTTAAATTAAAGCCAACCTTTTGTAATAGTGTTAAGATTTTTGGTTCGGTAGATTTTTTTGTGCTGTGATTAATACGAAATCCAAACTTTCTTTTATATATATAGATTATTTATTTAAATTAAGATCCGCCTCTGGTGACCAATTTGGTCTCCCTTAAATTTATGCTAAGCTTTGAAATTTTTACTTTTATTCATAATTTTATTTACTTGTGTAGTTTTACTAAATCTGCAGATTATGATAGAGAAATGAACAAATCTATGCGATCAAGGCAACATTTAGGGGAATATTCTGTTAATATTTTGTTCTGGTTGGCGCGATTAGCGAAGAAATCCCAAAATAGCGCCGAAAAACCATTTTTCATTTGTTAATTTAATGAAAAAAAGTGTTTTGAAAAAGATATTAAACGAATCCCTGTGTGCGATTGCCAATCACACTTATCCACTTTTTTTTTCTTTTTTTTATACTACTTTGCTATCCCGTCAACCAATTTCGCCAAATTATACAAATCGCCAAACTAATAGCCCAATTATACATATTGACGTAATTTTTATTTTAAATAACGAAAAAAAAACAAATAATTAGTAGAATATTAAGAAAAATATTAATAAAAAGTCGAAATAAAAACCATTTAATGACATTTTAAACACGTGAATCGCATTTAATGTCATTGAATGCGACATTCACGATCATCCATTATTAGCATTTAATCTGATAGTTTGGGGATAATTTTTTGGTCGACGGGATAACCTAGTAGTACCTTTTTTTTATTAGAATGAATGATAAATTAATTGCAAATATTTTTTCATGACAATGATTTTTCCTTCACATTCAAAAAATTTCTTTTTTAGTGATGGTAAAATAACTGCAGATGAAAAAGATACAATAGTAAGGCTAAAACTCAGATTTAATGACTGCTTGGCATATGACTTGGCGGAGGCTCAATAAGTACGCTAATTCCAGATAGAGTGTAAAGAAACAATTGGTACCATTTGATTATTCCATCGATCAATTTCGCCAAATTATACAAATGGATATAATTTTTATTTTAAATAACCAAAGAATTAAAAAATTACTAAAATATTAATAGAAATAGAGATAAAACATCGGATTAAAATTAGTTGACGACGTAACAATTATGCAAAACATATTTAATGTCAAAAGAATGTGATATTTACGATCATCCATTATTGACATTTAAACTTATACTTTGGCGACAGTTTTTTGGTCGATGGGAGATCAATATTGCCAAATAATGTAAACAAATTATATGAACAATAATATTGCCAATAATATTTAGGTGCAGATGTCATCTACGGATCACGTTGGCACGATTACAACAAAATTGCGATTTTATGCCTCACGTGGTAATCCAGTAATAGTCGTTTATTTATCAGTAAACTATTTCTTTATTTTTCTTTTCTATTTTAAAATTATACAAATTGTTTTGTTCCATAATTACTAAGACTTTATTTATTATTACTATTTCAGATTACATTTTCTTGGCAACGGGAAAGAAAAATGGTTATTTTTTATCGGAAAAATTTTAATTGATTCTGTATGAAAAATAATGAAATTTTGAATTATTAAAAAAAATATTTGTATAAATCAATTAAAAATTAGCCTATGTTCACCGGAAATAGTGTAGCTTTCCAACGGTGAAAGAATTTTTCAAATCCGTCAAGTAGTTTCGGAGCCTATTCAATTCAAACAAACAAACAATCAAATCTTTCCTCTTTATAATATTAGTATAGATTAATGATCATGCCAAATTTTATGTTTTTAAGCCCTTAACATACAGACATCGCATTTTTAGAACGCTTTTTGCTCTTTTACCCCCTTTGGATTAGTGGAATCGACATAAGATATAGCCTATATTGGAGCAAGGACTATCACTATCATTTTGATATCATTACTTTTAAAATCGGTTTGTTGTTTGCTGAAATTGCTTAAAAATCCCAATTTAGAACATTTTTAGAACGTTTTTCGCACATTTTCACCCCTTTTGAATTCCGTATTCTTTATCAAATGCCCTTAGAGATCATTTATATCTTACTAGCAGTTACCCGTGACTTCGTTCACATAACATTTAAAGAAGAGATTATTGATCAATCAAGCAAAAAATTTCGATGATGAAAAGCATGTGTAATTAACTTTTCATCGCGAATTTATGGTAAAAAAACTTTTGATAATCCCTATTTGCTAATTTGTTTGCTGGTCAAAATTTTCCTTTCAGCGATTAATACTAATAGATAGAAACATTCTTGAATTCTTTTGTTCAGCCCTGTAGTTTTCCAAGTGCCTTTAATACACGAAAGTATCTTTCTAAAATTTATTTCAAACAAAAATATTTCTTATTACTACCTAAATTACATTTTCAGAAATTATCATCCGAAGACAACCTTGTATCCAGTTCTTTGCGGGACCCTGTTTATCATTTTATATATATACTACAAACATTTCTTAGTTTACTAAATGCAGTTCAAAATAAAAATGCATATTTTATTTAAAAACCACCTTTAAGTAAATTACGCTCATATTCAGTAACCTTTCCGAGATCTTTTGTGTAATCCTGTATATCTAAATTTAACTATTTATACTATTACCATTTATACTCTCCATTTAATATGCATACATTTAGCGAAACTTAAAAGCACATATCATAATTCAAAATGCATTTCATCCATGTAACAGTCATCATCCATGATATACAGTACTTCGGATAGAATATATAATATTTGAAATCTTTTGTGTGTCCCTGTAAATGCTATGCACTTCGTATTATGCATGAAGTAACTTACATTAAGCCTCAGCAACATATATCAATTTGATTATACATGAAATCGTTTACCATAATTAAAATATGTCGGAAACTGTTCCTCCCTTTATTCCTGTGCAATGGAATTCTTCTGTCTGACCCTGTAAATGAATAGTAAGTGCCCTTTTCACTACATACTTTACGAAATGCATATTTTAGTGCACTTTGTAAATGCATATAAATTTGAATATGTTCTACAGGCTGTAACATCGTTAAATTTAATTAAAACGGTTTTTCCCCATAATGCCGTAATATAAGGAAATTTTTTGACTATCCCTGTAAATAAACTAATCATGGTAGAAACTTTATTTTCAATAGGTATTCGTGCTAGGTAAACGTTAAGAACGTCCAAAAATTTCATGGAAATCGGAGTATATTTACGAAAGTTAGAAAGCGACCAGACAGACAGACAAACCGAAAGCATAATAACTTTTCAACTTTGTTCGAAAGTGTTAAAAAATCGAGCCAAAAATATATTAATCAGTGATTTTATTTTCCACCTTTTCCCCACAAAAAATTTCTTCCATTGATAATTATGAGTTTTGAATAAAAATATTCATTTGTATGTAACTTATTAATTAGTATAAGTAAAAAATATTTCTGATTCATTTTAAATATGACGTCATTATTTATCTCGCTCCATTAGCTACTGATATTCATATCCCTTGTATTTTTAACGACTGCTATAAAGTACCTGTTTTATTTCAACTATGACGTCACATTTTCATGAATGAACCATTTTATTAAAAATATCATTCTTTTTCATTCTTTTTACTTTTAATTTATGTCACCATATTTTACACAAAAATTCCCATTAACTAAACAAATATCTTTGTTAAATGTATTATAAAAAATACACCTTTTATTTTTATTTCAAACATGACGTCATATTTATTTTCTTTTAAATTATTTTATTATAGTTTTTCGCGTGGAAGTTTTCTATTAAAAATTCATTGCCGCTGAAAAATTATTATTCCAATTTTTTATTTTCTTGGCAACAGGAAAAGAAAATGGTTAAATTTTATCTGAAAAATGCCTATTGATTTTGTATGAAAAATAATTAAATTTTGAATTATTAAGGAAAATATTTGAATAAAATAAATAAAAATTACCCTATTATTTAATCCGGACTTCTAACTTTACGTCTGCAAAATTTCAAAGCAATCGGTTCAGTAGTTACGGCGTGAAAGCGGAACAAACAAACAAACAAACAAACTCACTTTCCGATTTATAATATTAGTAAGGATAAATAATTAACATGCCAAATCTTATAGTTGTAGGTCCTTCAGTAACACAAAAGTTGCATTTTTAGAATGTTTTTTGCTTCTTCACCCTCTTTTGGTTAATGGTAAAAGCATAAAATATAGCCTATGTTTGAACCGGGTCGAATACCATCATTTTGGTATCATTAATTTTGAAATCGGTTCGGTGGTTTCAGAGATTAGTGCCGATACTCGCCAAAAGTGTCGCCAACTTAGCACTATTTCTGATATTACGCGAAATTCTCATAAACTCCAAAATGCCAAAATTTATGTTTCCAGTCCAGTCCCTTAATATACAGACATCGCATTTTTAGAATGTTTTTTGCTCTTTTACCTCCTTTGGATTAGTGTAATCGACATAAGATATATCCTATGTTGGAGCAAAGACTGTCATTATCATTTTGATATCATTACTTTTAAGATCGGTTTGTTGGCTGCTGAGATTGTTTTAAAATTGGTATTTCGAACTTTTTTAGAACGCTCTTCACGGATTTTCACCCATTTAAATTTGATATTTTTTAGCAAATGTCATTAGTGATCATTTATATCTTATAAATAACTAGCAGGCTATGCCCACTGCGCTGGTCTATTTTTCCAAACAAATCTTGACTCAAACAAAATGGTGATTTGAAATTTCTTTTTTAAAGCAGTGTAGACTATCACCTGGAATGTCCTTCCGCAATGCTGAAAATGACGCCAGTACCAATGTCATTGCGATATTGCACTATTGTTTGCCTTGGACAAAATTTGGGTGATTAAGTACCATCTCTCTTATTTGATCATTTATAGTAGAGTTTGATATGAAAATGAGACCGTTGTGACAGCAGGAATCAAAATGTTCTCTACTCATCACATTATTTTGTCAGAAAGCATTGCAATGATTATCAAACTCTATTAATTTTCAAATAGCACATTATCATTTGTTAGTTCTTAAACTCCCGAATCTGAACTTGCACTATGTATAGAACTGGTAGCCCAAATACAATCTCCCATTACATGTTGCGTTACATTTTTTAATAACCGTCCTCTTCTGGCAACTCTACTACAGTTTTCCATCTACCTGGTCTGTTCCAGCAAAGTATACATAGCAAAAAAATGTAAAAATGAGAGTTTAACTTAAATATTTATTAGAACAATGAAGCATAAAAGGTGTGCTTTAAAGCTGAATTATTTGGTTAAAATTAAAATTACACCAGTTTCACTGCCTCTTCATTTTTTTAAACCAGTTGCAGGGCTACCACAGGCGACTATTTTTATATTCCCTTCGCACCACTATTGTTCTAATATAAATTTCAAAACAAATTTTTCTTGCAATTGTTGTCAAAGTGTATGTTAAGAATTTCTGTTTAAAGAAAGTGGTGTCAGTTAAAGTTAAAAAATAGTCGCCTGTGGCAGCCCTGCAGTTGCAAACATGTAACTGTTAAATCGGGAATAACCTTGATGCTAAATTTTGTAGAAAAATAAACTTTCAGCTTGTAATCAATTCCATTATGATTTTTGGGGTCAAACATTAGTATTGCTTATAACGATTTGTTACAAATGTATCAGACTTATTTCGTGTTTATTGTCAAATGAAAGTGAAATTTACAATCATCTATTATTGGCATTTAATCTTATATCTTGGCGATAGTTTTTTTTTTTTTTTTTTTTTTTTTGACGGGGTAATGAAGTAGTATTTAATAGTTAGTTTTTGATAAAATTCTGTTGATAGGGCTTAATGTTAATTAAAACTGCAACATAAACATCATAAACAAAATTTTCTACTGTCGGGATTTAATGTATATTTTTTTCATAGCCAATTTTAAAGTATTTTTTTTTTAACCTGAATGATTGATAAATTAATTGCAAATATATTTTTTTTAATTCTATATCATTGATATTCGGAATATTTTTCCTGAACATTGCAAATATTGCCTTTTTAGGGATAGTAAAATAACTACAGATGAAAAATACATAATACGGCTAAAACACAGAATTAACGACAACTTGGCGAATGCCTCTACGGAGACTTGAAAAGTACGCCAGTTCTGTCAACTTAAATATCCAGATAGAATTTTAATAAATAATAGGTACTACTTTATTATTCCATAGATCAATTTCGCCAAATTATACATATTGCAAAACGATTCACCATATTATACAAACGAATATAACTTTTATTTTAAATAACCAAAGAATCAATAAATAACGAAAATATTAATAGAAATACAAATAAAACGTCGAATTAAAAAATAGTTAATGACGTAACAAACGCATGTAACATGTTTAATTTCAAATGGATGTGGCATTTACGATCATCCATTATTGACATTTAATCTTTTATTTTGGTGGCAGTTTTTTGGTCGAAGGGATAATCAAGTAGTACCAAATAATATAAAAATATATAAATAATAATATAGCCAATAATATTTTGGTCAGGTGTCATGTATGGATCACGTTGGTGCGATTGCAGCAAAATTGTGATTTTATGGATGGCCTGGTAATCTGGTTGTTCTTGTTTATTTACTAATAAACGGCCCTACCAGTGGCCGCGAGGTTCTGACCTCCAAACTGGTAGACGGTAGATGCTGGGTTCGAACCCAATCGCGACCGTCGGCCTAACCGTTCGAAGTTTTCCGTGGTTTTCTCCGAACCTTGCGTAAATACGGGTTAGGTTTCCTTAGAAAGACCCCCACGGAGGGCAACCCATCCCATAGGGCCTATATTCCATAGCGTAGATAATCGGCCGACAAAAATACACCACCACTACTAATAAACTTTGTTTCTTTACTTTTCTTTATTTTTTCTTTCTTTATTGTTTTGTTCTATAATTATTAATTAAACTTCACTTATTTATTATTGTTTCCTTTTTAAAATAATAGAAAATAATTAAAAATAATACAACATGTAACTGGTATTTGAAAACGCAGTGTTTGCCAAACTGATGTCAGATTTAAAAAAAACGCGCCAAGGTGATGCGTATATAAAAATGGAAAAATGTTTATAATAATGTAAACAAAAAAAGTAAACAAATAATTAAAAAATCGCCTTTTTGATTTTTATAAAAAATAACGCCAAGCAGTCGTTAATTCTGTAGTTGCATCAATAGTAAATTTTCTTTACTTCGTTTGTTTCATAATGAAAAACCATAAATTTAATAATCTCAAATAAAATAATCTGAGAAATTTTCTATGATCTCGTTGATGATCTAGAAATCTCCTTAATACATAAACAAAAAGGCAAAGATGTCATATGCGCCGAGTTTGGCGCGATAATTTTTTATGCTAATTTGGCGGAAACATTGTTTTGAATACCAGTTACATGTGTACATTTAAACTTTTTTCTGTTATTTAAATAGTAATAAAAGTTTATGAAAAAAGTTTAATTAATAAGTATATAAGAAAACAATTTATACAATTTATAAAGTAAATAGGCATTTTATTTATAAATAAATATTAATAGTCGGGTTAGTATATTTGAGACAAAATAATGCCAATTTAAAGTCTATTAGTTACCTCGGTGATATATAACATCTGTGCCAATAAAACTTTCAATAATATAGTAAGTATGCTATTTGGCGGTGCTCAATTATTGAAGATTAGTCCAATATCATTTTAAATATTATCTAACACAGAAAAAATATGAAGAAAATTGAAGAAGAAATGGCTAATTAAAACAAACTCGTAAAATATTTTGGCACAAATGCCTTATGAGCACCACATTTGTGCATTTTTTTTCCTTTTTTACGCCAATTTGGCGAAAACTTCATTTTAAAATACCAGTTACATCTATATTTTTTAATTTTTTTCGATTATTTTAAAAAGGAAATAAAAATAAATAAATAATGTTTTGTTAATAATTATAAAAAATAACAATTTACATCATTAAAAAAAATAAATAAGAGCAAATAGTTAATATACAATATATATAAATTATATATTATATATATATATATATATATATATATATATATATAATATAATATAATATAAATAATAAATATACAATAGCCGAGCTACCATATGAACATAAAATCGACGTTTTGATGCAATCGCGCCAATGTGGTGCATATATGACATCTGTATCATTTTTTTTTTAAGCAGGCAATTTTTATTTCAAAATGTTGAATTTATCGATAGTAATAACCCGAAAATTGCATAAATTTTATTTAAATTGCATATATTTCCTTGTTCAGTTTGTAAATTTTAAAACTAATTTTCCCTGGAAGAGAATATTACAAAATGGCGCAAAAAATGTATGTTTGTTGATTACAATTTTCAAAATTGCGGTGAAAAACTTTTGAAAAAGAATGACATTATTTTACAATATGTGTGTGGCAAAATTTCACACTAAAGCTAAAATTTAAATATTTGATTATAATTTTTAAAATATCAACTTATGTTTATTGAATTTACAATTGAATACTAAAATATACTCCAAAAATTATCTTCTTTTGGAAAAAACAACATTATTGCGACCTAATGTTAGACATATGCCTTTTTGGCTTAATTCTTTGCCGACAAAAGTAAAAAAAAAAAAATCTCAAAGAAACAAATATATAACTCACAATTACTTTTATAATTAGATCTGCCTTTTTCTGGAGTAAGTTATATACTATCAAAATTTGACAAAAAAAGAGAAAGAAAATAATAGAAAGGAAAATAAATATCGTTCAAAATTCATTTAATCAAATTTTCAAGTTATTTTTTTTATTCTAACGCAAGGATAAGTCGCCAAATGTTGCATCAAATGTAATATTTCACGTTAAGTTATTTTTTAAGCGTTACAAATATTTCTTTTATTTTTAAGATAAATATGTTTTTTTATATTAACATGCCTCATTAAATGGTTTTTCTTTATTATTATTATTATTATTATTCTCAATAGTTATTTTCTGCTATTATTTGCAAGATATTTGTAATATTTCTAATAGATATAGCCATTTTAATTCTTTTAGCAATTATAATTTTCGCCAAAAACAGCTACTGGCAACCCTTTTGTCAAAAATAACCGAAAAATACGAAATTTACTACGAAAAATCAGAGTTATCCCTGTAAATTTGAATCATAAACCTTCGGAAAAATATTTCCTATCGAATGATACAATCGGCAAAAAAATCCATCGGGTAGTTTTTGAAAACACTCGTTTGGAAGTTTCAGAATTTCAGCTTTATAATATATATGATTAACATGCCAAATTTTGTGCTTCTAGGCCCTTCAGTAAAACAAAAATCACAATTTTAGAATGTTTTTCGCTTCTGAACCCTCTTTTGGTTAGTGGCACAGACATAAGATATAGTCTATGTTTGAACCGGGGCGAATACCATCATTTTTGTACCATTACTTTTGAAATCGGTTCGGTAGTTTCAGAGATTAGCCCTAATACTCGCCAAAAGTGACGCCAACTTGGCACTATTACTAGTATTTTGTGAAATTCTCATAAACTTCCATTGTAATCCAATAATTTATCCTCTAACCAACCATTAATGTTTAATTAATGGTGATTTCTGATTTTTTCCTATTTATAGATCCAATAACCTACCTCCACACCAAATTTCAACTTCCTAAGTCACCTGGAAGTAGTCAAACATTTCTATGAGTGAGTGAGTGAGTCAGTGAGTCAGTGGTAAAAACAGTGGTTTTCAGACGTCAATTTCTCGTGAACGGTAAAAGATTTTAAAAAAAAAATTAGGATTCGGAAATTAGAAGATGGTTTTATACGACACAAAAAATTGCAAGTGTGTAGGTCAAATAGAATTTAAGTTATTGAGGGTTCAAAAGTGGCTTGAAATGGTTCGGGTAATATAACCCACGGCCGGTGTGTCGCCTTTTACTTTGTGAACTTGGCTGACACACTGCCGTGTGTCTCGATAAGATCCAATAAAATAAACTTTTTCAAAAAAAAAAATATAACCGACTTCAATCAACGCTCTAAAAAGAGTTAAATAATTCTTTAAAATACCCTAACGATAAATTGTTATCTAATAACCACACATCAGATATCATGTTCCGACAAAAAAAATGGTTATAAGTTTAATACATAGAATTTAATATCCAGCAAACATGGTTTTTCGACAGAATATTTTTTACAAGAAATTAATTTACATATTTTTGATTTAATTTATGAATATATAAATATAAAAAGTAATGAATTACTTTTTGAAGTTGGTGCCAAACAATCTCAATCAATAATGATTTTTACCATTTTATTTATGGTATTAGGCATAATATAACCACAATTCTTACTATACTTACAATAGTTTGGCACCAACTTCAAAAAGTGATTCATTACTTTTTAGATGTATATATTCATAAATTAAATCAAAAATATGTAAATTAATCTCTTGTAAAAAATATTCTGTCGAAAAACCATGTTTGCTGGATATTAAATTCTATGTATTAAACTTATAACCATTTTTTTTTATCGGTACATGATATCTGATGTGTGGTTATTAGATAACAATTCATCATTAGGGTATTTTGAAGAATTATTTAACTCTTTTTAGAGCGTTGATTGAAGTCGGTTATATTTTTTTTTTTTTTTTTTTTGAAAAAGTTTTTTTTATTTCTTACTTTTTAGTTATTTATACCGTAATACTTAATTATGTCGAGGCTAACGAAAAAGACAGGCTACCGCGGCACATTTCTAGTATGTTTTCTATGTATGTTATCTATGTCTAGTAGACAGAACCGCCCCCTCCCAGATGGTAGTCCCACTGCAGTTTCTCGGTATCTACGTAGATTTTCTTATGACGATAGATATCTACACAGATTTTCATAGTTTCATTTTCAAATAGTTATTTTTATAAATATAGAAGAATTTTTTTCCCTAATTATCCTTTTTTAATTGAAATATCTATTAACTTCGAAAACACTTAAATAAAAGTGCGATGTTGTTTTAGCACATATTTAATTACAATTTATATATAGGTTTATGAAAAATATGCATTTTCTGTTTCGAATGATGTCAATTTCAAAGGTTCAAAACTATCAGGAGAATCAGAATTTTTATTGATCTATAAAAAAAAGAACACGTGTTATCGTTTCTTTTTTAAATTATAGAATTGTTTTTTAGTTGGTGGCAATTCGAAAGCAACAATTGAATTAGCAATTAAAAAGGAGAGATTTCTATAATGTCAAATTATGAAAGGAATAGCATTATATAAATTTTAAATGGGTGCCATTTCCTTAATTTTTGATATTTTTTTACCGGACCTTCGAAAGGCACATCCCTAAATTAAAAGCTTTCGAACAAGCTATTACACGTCGCTGAATGTTTCCTGGTTCGGATTATAATTGAGTTGTTTCTCTTTTTTTGTTGTTTCACGAGCAAAAAGTGCCAAAACAAGGGTTCTGGATCTCTGAAACTAATCGGTGGATCTGGATGAATTTTTGTAAACTTTGAGATCTAGGTTAGGACACTTCCCCTTTTGAATTTCGTCGCGATCCGATGATTGGGTCCAAAGTTATTAAGAGGCAAACTTTGGACTTTAACATTAGAGATGCAGCTGAGCTTTACTATACAGCACTATCGTGCTGTATGATATTAGCTTATGATTGAGAAAACGGTTGCAACAATCAATATTAATTCGCGAGAAATCACTAATTTTATTAGTTTTTGCTTCGTTACTTAAAAATACTGAACCAATTTTGATGAAACGGAAATGGTAACTATTCAAGAGCAACATATTTCAATAAATCAAAATAATATAAATTGGATGGATAGTTTCATAGTAATTGGTGAACATATAAAAAAAAATACATACGTGCCGAATTGATAATCTCCTCCTCGTTTTTTGAAGTCGGTTAATAATTATTAGTATTTAATTTGTAAAATATATGTATACAAATTATAATACGGAAAAAAGTATTGTACACACGTATGTCAGGAGTGGAGTTCGAACCCACGGTTTCTTTCGTTAACCTCTTTCATTTAACACCAATACTAGTTTAATCGGTTGGATAGTTGCGGTGTAATCGGTGAACATATATAAAAAAAAGTACATACGCGGTCGAATTGATGATAACCGTCTCTCCTTTTTAGGTGCGTTCGTAATTATATAATACGTAGCACCTATAGTGGTCGTTCAGTCCGTCCGTCTGTCCGTCCGTCCGTCTGTCCGCATATAACAACGCAAAAACTACCCAACCGAATCGTCTGAAATTTAAAATACATAATTATTACATAATTTTGTCGAGTCATTTCAAATTTTATGAAAATCGGATGCATAGATCAATTACAGGGGCAATCAAAAGTATTCCATTACATTACGGTCAATGGGGAAAAAAGTTTCAAATGCATTTTAATCATTTGAAATTTAAAATACGCAATTATTACATAATTCTGTCGAGTTATTTCAAATATTTTGATAATCGTGTGCATAGATCATTTACAGGGGCAATCAAAAGTATTCAATTACATTATGGTCAATTAGGAAAAAGTTTCAAATATATTCTATACGTTTGAAATTTAAAATACATAATTATTACATAATTTTGTCGAGTTATTTCAAATTTTAAGAAAATCGGATGCATAGATCAATTACAGGGGCAATCAAAAGTATTCCATTACATTACGGTCAATGGGGAAAAAAGTTTCAAATGCATTTTAATCGTTTGAAATTTATAATACGCAATTATTACATAATTCTGTCGAGTTATTTCAAATATTTTGATAATCGTGTGCATAGATCAATTACAGGGGCAATCAAAAGTATTCAATTACATTATGGTCAATGGGGAAAAAGTTTCAAATATATGCTATACGTTTGAAATTTAAAATACATAATTATTACATAATTTTGTCGAGTTATTTCAAATTTTATGAAAATCGGATGCATAGATCAATTACAGGGACAATCAAAAGTATTCCGTTACATTACGGTCAATGGGAAAATTGTTTCAAATGCATTTTAATCGTGTTACACTCATACGAACTTAATAAAATTTATATGCAACTATAAAGTACATATTATAATATACATCATGCATAATTTGTGGTGCAAAGAACATTTGTTATTGATTTACAAGGCCACACAAAAGTATTCCATTATATAATGGTATAGGGAGAACATTGTTTGATGAGCGTTTTAATTGTAATTCACTATTTACAATTTTATGAGATTGACATATGAATTTAATATTTTTAAAACTTCGTTATCGTACGAACGCACCTAATTTGCTACGCTTCACGTGCAATTTCCAACTTGTTTAAGTTAGTTAATGAAATTATAATACGGAAAAAATACTATATGTTATACATGGATGTGAGGAATGGGGTTCGAACCCACGATCTCCTTCGAGAACCAAAGCTTAAATCGGGCGCCTTAGACCGATCGGCTATCCTAACTGCAATCTAAACGGTGAACAACGCCATGTTACTTTTCGCAAGTCTATTATTTTAGCACACTTTCACTGATAAAGTACTGAGTTTGTAAAAGATCTCTGATACTCTGTGCTAACGGTTAAAAAAAAATATTCTTAATAGCATAATTAGTATTTAATTTGTAAAATATATGCGTAAAACGAATAATACGGAAAATGTTTTTGTATATATGTATGTCAGGAGTGGGGTTCGAACCCACGTTCTCTTTTGAGAACCAGAGCTTAAATCAAGCGCATTAGACCGCTCGGCTACCCTGATTGCAATCAACTCAGGGAACTTATTCAAGGTCATGTTATTTTTCGCAAGTCTATTAGTTTAGCACTCTTTTACTGATAAAGTATTGAGGAGATAAAAGATCTCTGATTCTCTGTGTTAACGGTTAAATACAAAATATTCTTAACAACACAATTAGTATTTAATTTGCAAAATATATGTGTAAAAATTATAACACGGATTAGGTTGTTGTATACATGCATGTCAGGAGTGGGGTTCGAACTCCTGCTCTCTTTCGAGAACCAGAACTTAAATCAGGCGCCTTACAGCGCTCGGCCATCCTGACTGCACTCCACGGTAGGAACTCATTCAACAGTTTTAATTAGCGAAAAATCACTAATTTTAATAGTTTTTGCCTGTTTACTAAAAAATTACTGAACCAATTTCTATGAAATAAAAGTGGTACCAATCCGAGAGTAAGCTCTTTAATTTAACACCAAAACCAAATTAATCAGTTGGGTAAAGTATTGAGTTGATAAAAGATCTCTGATACTCTGTGCTAACGGTTAAATACAAAATATTCTTAATAGCATAATTAGTATTTAATTTGTAAAATATATATGTAAAAATTATAATAAGGAAAATTTTTGTGCACACGTATGTCAGGAGTGGGGTTCGAACCCATTGTCACTTTCAATCAGGCGCTTTAAACCACTCGGTCATCCTGACTTCACTTAATTGTAGGAACTAATTCAACAGTTTTAATTACCGAAAAAACACTAATTTTAATAGTTTTTGCTTAGTTACTAAAAAACTACTAAACCAATTTCTATGAAATGGAAGTGGTACCAATCCGAAAGTAAGCTCTTTAATTTAACACCAAAACCAAATTAATCGGCTGCATAGTTTCGGAGTAATCGGTGAACATACATAAAAAAAAAATACATACGCGTCGAATTGATAACCTCCTCTCCTTTTTGAAGTCGGTTAAAAATGAGCCACCGCTCTTGAAAAGATTAAATAAATATTAAGTTTTTCTTTCTTTAATCAAATGAATTATTTGATGATGTGAAAATATTTGGTGATTATCACTTTCGTCTGGATATGATAAGAGTACCAATTTGGTACAACTTTTCATTAAATCCAGTTCCATTTCTTGTGGTATATATTTATGCATTGACTGTAATATAGATAGAAAGTGACAACTGTTTCTGTATAAATATAAGTTCAGTGTAAATATTTTAGTGTTAGTTGGGTAAATTATGAACATGGTTTTTCAGAATAAGTTCCACTAAAGCTCATGTAAGAGTAGCTGGTGCTAAAGTGAATTAAAAATCAAAAGTATGTCATTTTGTCAATCAATATTTTGTTAAAATACCTGTTGACAAAATGAGAGCATTCCCACTGTTTTTGCTTCTTGGTTGATTAAATTCTTCATCAATTAAAAAGAGCAAACAATTTGTTAATGCGTAATCTCACAGAAACGAAATCGTTGTTCTTAATAATTGCTGAGTTATAATCTATGTAAAAGAATATCGCTGCATTTTATAATCCAGCTCATTTTAAAGGATCTACAGAAATTTGTAAGGTTGTAAAGGATCTACCGAAAGTAAATGCTATGCACTTCATATTATACGTGAAATATTGAGTCTCAGAGGCGTTATAAAATTTATGATACTTGAAATCGTTTAACATAAATGTGTCGCAAACAATTCCCCCTTTTATTATTGTGTAATAGGATTCTTTTGAGTGGCCCTGTAAATGAATAATAACTATTATTTTCCCTGCATATTTTACACTATGCATATTTTAGTACACTTTACGAATCCATATAAATTTGAATATGTTTGACCGAGTGTAATACCTTTAAAATTTATTTGAAACGATTTTTTTCCCATATACCGTAATGTATCGGAAAACTTTTGACTATGCCTGTAAATAAACTAATCATGGTAGAAACAAGCTAGAGTAACATCTATAACATATAAAAATTTCATAGGAAAAATAATATAAAAGGAAAAGAGAGCAGCGGAAATCTGTGTAGATACCAAAGGACAAATGAAAATCTGAATTAATACCCCGAAACTGTAGGAGGGGGCTACTAAAAGGGACGGTTTTGTCGCCAACTTGGCGATACATCACCTAATCTGGCGACCAAAGTTATTCGCCAAAATTAACGCCAACTTGGCACTATTTCCAGTATTTTTCCAAACTAATATGTTTACTAATAACTTTAACCTAATACTAACATTAGTTTAAATTTGGTTGTTGAAGTTGGTTGATCAAGTTTCTTAAAGGATCAGAAAAATTTGTGAAATCATATAAAAAACTGGTGAAACCAGTGAGAAAAGTAGAGTTCTATCTGAAAAATGATACAGTAACAAATCGGCAAATATTTTCAATACAAAAAAGTGCGTAGAAAAGAAATGGAATCAGATTATCTGTAAATCTCATGAAATTTTTTAAATTTTTATTAGTTGAAAATGTGGACTGAGTTTCAGCCTTATATTCTGAGTCATACTATTATCCACTCAAAATGATTACCGGACAAAGTAGATAGTAGAATATATAATTATGTTGTCACAAATCAGCTAAGATTCTCAACGCTAAACGAATATAAACCATGAAGTAATAATTAACGTATAACATTAACATAGTCGGGTTATTGAGGCATTAATGTAGAAAAATATTTCTAAACAGAAATATTTAGTATATGGTATTTGTTTAAGATTTTGGGATTATTTGGAGCTTTCATCTTCCACTTATCAAAAACCCTAGAATGAAATATTGTCCACACTTTGTACTGAATGCACCGTTTACGTTCTCGTTCTTTATTATATCAGCATGTAGCTTATAGTTATAAACCCCATTTTTAGGTGCGTTCGTAATTATGTAAATACGTAGCACCTATAGTGGTCGTTCAGTCCGTCCGTTGTCCGTCCGTCTGTCTGTCCGCATATAACAACGCAAAAACTACCCAACCGAATCGTTTGAAATTTAAAATACATAAATATTACATTATTTTGTCGAGTCATTTCAAATTTTATGAAAATCGGATGCATAGATCAATTACAGGGGCAATCAAAAGTATTCCATTACATTACGGTCAATGGAGGAAAAAGTTTCAAATGCATTTTAATCGTTTGAAATTTGAAATACATAATTATTATATAATTTTGAGGAGTTATTTCAAATTTTTTGATAATCGGGTACATAGATCAATTACAGTGGCAATCAAAAGTATTCAATTACATTATGGTCAATAGGGAAAACGTTTCAAATGTATTTTATACGTTTGAAATTTAAAATGCATAATTATTACATAATTTTGTCGAGTCATTTCAAATTTTATGAAAATCGAATGCATAGATCAATTACAGGGGCAATCAAAAATATTCCATTACATTACGGTCAATTGGGGAAAAAGTTTCAAATGCATTTTAGTCGTTTGAAATTTAAAATACATAATTATTATATAATTTTGTTGAGTTATTTCAAATTTTTTGATAATCGAGTGGATAGATCAATTACAGGGGCAATCAAAAGTATTCAATTACATTATGGTCAATAGGGAAAAAGTTTCAAATGTATTTTATACGTTTGAAATTTAAAATGCATAATTATTACACATAATTTTGTCAGTTATTTCACATTTAATGAAAATCGGATGCATAGATCACTTACAGGGACAATCAAAAGTATTCCGTTACATTATGATCAATGGGGAAAAATGTTTCAAATGCGTTTTAATGGTGTTACACTCATTCGAACTTAATAAAATTTATTTGAAACTATAAAGTACATATTATAATGTACATTTTACATAATTTGTGGTGAAAAGAACATTTGTTATTTATTTACAAGGCCACACAAAGGTATTCCATTACATAATGGCATAGAGCGAACATTGTTTGATGAGAGTTTTAATTGTAATTCACTATTTACAATTTTATGAGATTGATATATGAGAGTAGAGGTCTGCACGGACCGGAATTTCAAGGCCGGCCCGTAGGAAATTTATTTCGACCCGGCCCGTTTAAATTTTTATATTTAAGCCCGACCCGTTTTGGCCCATTACAATTTCTACGATTTCTAAAAAAAATCAGATTTTTATCATAATATTAAGATTTCTTTAAAGAATACTGCATACATATCTATGGAATGATTTTACAGTATATTTTACAGGAAATGCACATTAAGGCCCCTGTCCTCGCACGAGGAAACGCTCGCGAGCTAATGCTATTCCTATGGGGTAGCATTTTTCTAATAACTCTTTTGCATTTTAACATTTTTGCATAATTTTTTCTGCATTGGATAGCTGAGATGCATGCCGACAGCGCACCTTTTTTACTTTTTCGATTTTGGTTGCAGATATTTTTTTAAAAAGCACTTTCAGTTTCGAAACCGGTTTAGAAAATGAAACTAACTTTGTAAAAAATATCTGTACTCAAAATCGAAAAAGCAAAAAAGGTGCGCTGTCGGCATCCACCTCAGCTATCCAATGCAAAAAAAATTATTCAAAAATGTAAAAATGCGAAAGAATTATTTGAAAAATGCTTCCCCAATAGCATTAGCTCGCGAGCGTTTCCTCGAGCGAGGACAAGGGCCTTAACAACATTAATGATTACTTAGATTATTAGGCTTTCAACATTCGAATAAAGATTCATTAAAAATTTAATATGGCTTAGAATAAAAGAAAAAAGAAAGAAAGCTAAAAACATCGTTACTTTTGAAGATGTTTGATAAAAGGAGATTTATAAAAATATTTCTATATCATTTTATTAAAGGTTTTAAATCCAAATTCATTCTTAAATTCAAAGAAGCTCCTTTCTGATACATTTCTAAATTATCTTTTTTCTCAGAAATGCATAAGATTAGCAGGTATCTTTATTCAAAAACTATATAATCGAGTGGCGTTATCCATTTTTTGATACAAGCAATTTAAGAATACTACAAGCAAATATAATACTGTCATTATTAGCGATTTGAATAGAATTTCCGGAAGCGATAGCATGGGAAGGGAGAAAAACCTGTAATCATTTGAGAAACTATTACATCTCAACAAGGTCATACAAGTGTTTTATTTACCAAAAATAAAAAACGCTATTCGATTCCAAATCCCTTCAATAGTCAAGCTTATCACTTTTATACTTTTACAATTTAAAATTATTCAGAAAATCTGTCAAACTTTCGCATTATTGAGAAATTAATTTAAAAACCATCAAGAAGTATATATCCGAAGATAAAGCTAACATAAGTTCTTTATCGCTGTTAATAATTTTACAAATCATGTTTTCTGCCCTACAGATCTTGAGAACAATTAAGTCTAGTTCCGGTCCGGTCAGTCTATATGTAGAAAAATAATGCAAGCTTGATCTCCGACCGGCATGAGTCAGCTAAAAAAATATTAAAACGAGTTGCACACAATGTAATTCTCCGATGCTAATCTCTACACTGTACATTTTTATATTGATGCTGTCAAACTAGTATGGCTCGTGACGCACATTTATACTTATTCTCGTTAAAACCATTGAAAATAGCTTATATTTTATCTTTCCAACACAAATCTTCAGAACGGGCCGGTAGGCTCGAAAAATTTTTTTAATCGGCCCGGCCCGTCTGGCTCGTTCAATTTTTTTGCCGGTCCCGCCCGGCCCGTTTGTGTTGTTTGTCGGCCCGGCCCGTTAGAAAATTTGAAACGATTCCGCCGGGCCGAGTACGGGCCACGGGCCAAGCCCGGGCCCGTGCAGACCTCTATATGAGAGTAATATTTTTAAAACTTCTTTATCGTACGAACGCACCTCATTTGCTACGCTTCACGTGCAATTTCCAACTTATTTTTTATTATTTGGATTATTGGGACATGGTGGTGTGTGTAAAATGCCTCTTTTTCCATGACTGAGTTTAAGGCACCAGTAAAGCTTAATCCACATTTTCAGCTAACAAAAATTTGGGTAATTTCATGAGCTTTATAGATAATCTGATTCCATTTCTTCCTACGCACTTTTTTATGTTGAAAATATTTGCCAATTTGTTACTGTATTATTTTTTAGATAGAGCTCTACTTTTTTCTCTGGTTCCATTAGTTTTTTATATGATTTAATTAACATCTCACAGTACCAATAACTAGTTATAATTGAAACATAATAGCGAAACAATAACTTTAGAGTGTTTACAAGGTTTAACACGGATTGTATGCTCTTTAAAACTGCCAGTAGTCAAATCTACCAAGTTTATTCGTGCAGTTATCCCAAATGACCCTATATTAATGCTATTTTTAATCTAAAAATTACATAAGATATCTATATAATAAAGGCCAAACGTATCTGTGCGTAACGCATACGTCATGTTTTGAATGGCAACGCTTTCCGATGAAATTTCGGTTTCGCAATTTTCGCTATTGCAAATTTTTTCACTTTTGGACATAGCACGTTTTCAATCTTTATACTATCGTATAGAGAAAAAAATGCTCTTTTAAATGCAGTTTGTTAGAAAACTGTATCTCAACTTGTTTTTGATTTATTAATTTTTTTGTAGTTTTTAGTTCAATTTCTCTAATGGTGGCAACTTGAGTATCGCATTTATGTAAGAAAAAAAGGGAAAATAGCCGTAGAGGGGGAAAAAAAGAATAGCGATGCAGTTTGGTGGCTGGAGGTGACACCAAATTTTTTTTCATTATTTTAGAGAAAAAATTATGTTAAAGAATTCGGTCTTTGTTCCACGTGATTGTTTTGTTTGGGCCGAATAAGAGACTTAAATTGGTAGAATAACGCCCATTCAAATCGCTTTAATTGCATACTGCACCTCCATCTATCTCTTTTCTCCATGGAAAATAACAGATCACTGTATATTTTAGTTGCCATTTTTTCATAGCAACTGAAAAAAATAGCAATTAAAAACCTGTTATGACAAAATATTGTCGGTTATAAAACCCGGTGAATGTTGTTCGTTTTATTTCGTTTTTATCCATCAATTTAATGACTTTTAGTTCGTTGTAAACTTACTTTATAAAAGATACATCAATTAACCTGTACAAAAATGTATTTTAAAGAATATCTGTGTGTCATATTTTCTTAGTTGGTTTTAAAAACTGAAAGAACGCAATTTTTTTCGTTACTTCTAGGTTATCCCGTCGACCAATTTCGCCAAATTATACATGTTGACATAATTTTTATTTTAAATAACGAAAAAACAAATAATTAGAAGAACATTAATAAAAATATTAATAAAAAGTCGAAATAAAAATCACTTAATGACATTTTAAACACGTGAATCGCATTTAATGTCATTGAATGTGACATTCACGATCATCCATTATTGGCATTTAATCTTATAGTTTGGCGATAGTTTTTTGGTCGACGGGATAACCTAGAAGTACCTTTTATTCTTTGTCTAATAACTTCTATCTTGTATCTAATACGGAAGTATCGATAATTTTCAAAGCTTTATCTGATTACATAATTATTAAGTTTCATATAAAATTGCTGTTTGGATTTAGTTGGCAGTTTAAAAAGCATATTACGTCGGAAAATTTTATTACGCTTTTCAATTTAAAATTTTAAAAAAGTTTTTCACCTTTACTCTGTGACCCGGGAACCCCGGGTTGGATGTACTAGTTATATTAATAGCATAAAAAGAGTGAAATAAATATGAAAAATAATAATTCATACATTTTTTATTATTTCCTTACATATTTTGTAATACATTTCATAAACTAGTGCATTTACACACAAATCTATTGCAGCCTTTAAAATAACGATAACTTTCAAATAACGATGAAGTGCAATTTATCACTGACTATATTAAATCAAATACTTACAGCACTTCAGCTATTATCAACATAATACTATCATAATACTGGAAGTTATAAGATTAAATTCTATACGATATGTATTATATAAATTACTTGCTAAAATATTTATTGAAAATCAGTTAGCTCTATTTGAAATGAAAAAGAAAAAAATCGATAATCCTGGTGCACGAAATCTGATTTTTTCCACATTGATTATTCCGATGTTATCAAAGAAGTTCCATCCAATTTCTTAAGTTGAGGAAGTACTTCGGCAACTTTCGATCTATAGTCACTCAAGTTTACTTCCACTGGGCATCCTTTTAAAACTAAATCTTCTAAATCAGCTAGCTCAGACAGATGCTTAAGTTCATTTACATCTTTCACGTTATTATTAGACATATAAAGTACTTTTAAATGCTTGAGGTTGCTAAGAGGTTTTAATTTATCAACGCTGTTGTATGATGCCCATAGCTGCTCCAGAGTTTCAGCTAAACCTTCAATACCATTGAAAGTTTTGAGGTTATTTCGCCCAATTGAAAAAATCTTCACTTTTGGTAGCATATTGAGATTTGTAAGTTTATCAATCATATTTGTCGATAATGAGAGTTTTTCGCAGCTTGTTAAGTTGCCAAGGGAAGTATCAAGCTTGTCAATAGGCGGTATCCATCCATTTAGCTTAACTTCGGTCGCTTCAGAAAGAATTTCTCCAGTTTTTTCAGCCCATTTTTTAAGAGCGTCTTTCAAAGCGATTCCTTTTCCCATCCTGATGAAAACTAGATTTTACAAAAACTACAATGTTTAATTCATGTAGAACCTATATAAAAAAGAAAACTTTATTTGCATTCAACTTAAAAAAATTCTTAAACCATTTAGAACAAGACAGCACATGCAGACGTGGATTTTGGCATAACAGAAGTGATCAGCTGTAGTTACTGGCAAGGAGAATTATCTATCGTAGAAAAAAGAGAATGCAAGTCCTTGTTTAATAAACAGGGAGATTCATCAAAGAAATTCAAGTTTATCTTATTTTCAAATTGTTGAATGGTGCATTTTTCATTATTATACAAATCTATAAGATAAATAAAAATAATGACTTTAATACAAATCAAAGAATAATTTTGTAGATTTATGAGGTTAGCAGAAACATGCATTTTTAAACTGTGGCCTACGTTGAAGAAAGTCAAATTTCGGAATAACTTTTAAAAACGAAAAGCATACCTCTCTGATCACATTTTACTGTTTTTTGTGCTCCATAAAAGGACTTTAAAAATTAACTGCATTAGAATATTAAAACTTTTTTTTTTGGCAATGGCATTATTAAAGTTGGAATTTTCTGTTTTCTTCGAAATATTTTCATGTGGGCTGTAATTCTTTAAAAAAGCATAATTCAAAGTTACGACCTGTGAAAAAAAAATAGTAATCGAAATATTAGACTAGAGAACCCAGTGGAGGAAGGAGTTGATGGATCTCCATTTTTTTATTTGTATACTAATGAATAAAAAATGAAAAAAAAAGGAAAAAGAAGGAAGCCTTTATTTTTTCCTGTTTAAAAAAAAATTCCTAAGAGAAAAACCAGATTGTTTTAAAATGCATTGCGATACAATTTGTATACCATTTGTATGCAATTTGATCGTCTTGATACAATTTGTAATTTTTCTTCTATAGTAATGGAACATTTATTTGTGTATATTCAACACGATAAATTTTTTAAGCGACTTTACACTACTGTAAGATTAATTTCTTTTCTGAAATATTTAATCTAAACAACTATGATTATAATCGCAGATTTATTCTCTTAATGGATTCTACTTCCTTTCAATATTTGTGATAGTTACAAAAACATAAAAAGCATTGATTTTTGATTTTTAAGTATAAAAGTTTTATGGGAAGTTTCCTAATCTATATATATAAAAGAAAGTCAGGATTTCGTATTAATCACAGCACAAAAAAATCTGCCGAACCTAAAATCTTGAAAATTGGGGTAAAAATACTTCTGATAACATCGAGTGCCGCTAAGAAGGGATTTTCGAAAATTCCACCCCTAAGGTTGGTAAAAAAATGAACGAACTTTAAAAAATTCCTTAAAAATCGGCTTTTGTAGTTGTTCTTCAACTGATAACATATTTTAGTGTATTATTTCATGCTGAATCGAATGATACCAAGCAAATTCTTTAAAGTTCAGTAGTTCGCGAGATACTTCGCATTTTCCTGATTTGGCGGTGTCTTCGGCGCAAAAACCTGATATTTTCAATCCTTATCTATATATATATAAGAAAGTCTGGATTTCGTATTAATCGCAGCACAAAAAAATCTGCCGAACCTAAAATCTTGAAAATTGGGGTAAAAATACTTCTGATAACATCGAGTGCCGCTAAGAAGGGATTTTCGAAAATTCCACCCCTAAGGTTGGTAAAAAAATGAACGAACTTTAAAAAAATTCCTTAAAAATCGGCTTTTGTAGTTGTTCTTCAACTGATAACATATTTTAGTGTATTATTTCATGCTGAATCGAATGATACCAAGCAAATTCTTTAAAGTTCAGTAGTTCGCGAGATACTTCGCATTTTCCTGATTTGGCGGTGTCTTCGGCGCAAAAACCTGAAATTTTCAATCTTTATCTATATATATAAAAGAAAGTCTGGATTTCGTATTAATCACAGCACAAAAAAATCTGCCGAACCTAAAATCTTGAAAATTGGGGTAAAAATACTTCTGATAACATCGAGTGCCGCTAAGAAGGGATTTTCGAAAATTCCACCCCTAAGGTTGGTAAAAAAATGAACGAACTTTTAAAAAATTCCTTAAAAATCGGCTTTTGTAGTTGTTCTTCAACTGATAACATATTTTGGTGTATTTTTTCATGCTGAATGGAATGATACCAAGCAAATTCTTTAAAGTTCAGTAGTTCGCGAGATACTTCACATTTTCCTGATTTGGCGACGTCTTCGGCGCAAAAACCTAAAATTTTCAATCCTTATCTATATATATAAAAGAATGTCTGGATTTCGTATTAATCACAGCACAAAAAAATTTGCCGAGCCTAAAATCTTGAAAATTGGAGTAAAAATACTTCTGATAACATCGAGTGCCGCTAAGAAGGGATTTTCGAAAATTCCACCCCTAAGGAGTTAAAAAAAGGAACGAACTTTTAAAAAATTCCTTAAAAATCGGCTTTTGTAATTATTTTTCAACTGATGACATATTTTAGTGTATTTTTTAATGCTTAATCGAATGGTACCAAGCAAATTCTTTTAAGTTCAGTAGTTCGCGAGATACTTAACATTTTCCTGATTTGGCGGTGTCTTCGGCGCAAAAACCTAAAATTTTCAATCCTTATCTATATATATAAAAGAAAGTCTGGATTTCGTATTAATCACAGCACAAAAAAATCTATTGAAACTATAATTTTGAAAAAGAGTTCTATAATCAGGTTAACATGATTATGTAAGCAATATTTAATTATCTCAATATATATAAAACGCAAAGGGAAATTTCATTGCGGCCGCTCATAACTTAAGTTCTACAAGATAAATTTTAATGGATTTTACATTGTTAGTTGGATAATTTTTCAGAAATTTTGTAACAAATGAAATATAGCATTCTACGTTGTTTAATTGAATACTTAGGAAATGTTTTTAATCAGATGAACCCAATTACAAAAGTTTGGCTTTATTTTAAAAATTGCGCTGAATGAATTTTTACGTGATTAAAATTGTTAACATGTTGAGTGCTTACGTCATTCATTGGTGACAAACATTGAACTTTCCGTTTAGATGACTGATTTTTCGCCGATGACAGACAATCTAAAGTACGATATAAATTTAAAAATTACTATGATATAAAAATTTCATTTGATTCAAAATTTCTTAAAAAAAAAAAAAAAAAAAAAAAAAAAAAAACTGACCAGCGTAGCGGGCGAAGGCTGCTAGTATATTATATTTTCAATAATCTTGCTTAGTAAAATTCGATCAAATGAGAGATATCGTTAATGTCATGACTAAAAATATCGATAGTCAGCTCTATTGCAAAACCTTTTGAATAGTTTTTCAGAGATAAAATTACTAAATTATTAATTGCGAAATTCCCAAATTTTTGTAAATAACTTCTGTGCTAAATTCAACTCTAAGTCTAAATATATGACGAACAATAAATGAACATTACTTCCTCGCCCCGTCATTGCCGTTTTAAAAGTAACTTTGGTTCAGTTTCAGACTGAGGTGTCTCGGTTTGAGGCTAATAAACCGAGACACACTTAAGGGTGTATTCCAAAAAATATTTTTCCACCCTCAACAGCTCGAAATTTTCTGAAACATTTTCAGACTTATTTTTAAATGTAAAAACATGAAATTTGCTGAGGTTATTTTTTAAGACATGTATTATAGGCTGTGCGATTTCATTTTTTGCTCAATTAATTAGAATTTGATTTGTAAACAGTTATTGTCTCAGTATGACCATTTTTTTCATTCCTAGATCTTCAGCTTCGGAAAATTCGGCTCAAGACGCCATCTTTGATAGCATTTTTTGCAATATTTTCTGCATTTATTAAAAAATCGACAAGCATGGCACATTGTGTAGTTTCTAAGTAAGAGAATTTACAAGTTTGATGCGTTTGAAAGCAAAAATGAATGCAAAAATAAATCAGGAAATAAGCAGTTTGGATTGGAACACATCCTTAAGTCAAAATATAGGCAAAAGTGTTCTCATGTTCCGTCAAGTTCCAAATGGATCAAGAATAAATTACAGAGAAAACATTTTTACTACACTGTAACTTAAATACTTAAGGCATCCGAACACCTTTAAAACATAATTTTCGATCAAAATATCGACTTTTAATTTTTGCAATAATATGAAATTGAATATTTTATCTACCGAAATCTGGTTAATTTTTTTTTCTGTATCTAAAATAGAACCTGGGTTAGAACCGTTTAAAATTATATCTATTACAGCTTTTGAATTGTGTTTTAAAATTATTTTTACCCTTTTTTCAAAATGAAGATTTTCAGATTTTTACTTAACGCAAAACATCCTAAAACAAAAACATATGCATGAAATGCCACGCAATTTTCTATACTTCTTTCACAAATGTCTTTTGAGGCAATATATTGCACTCATGATAATATATCAAATAGTTTTATGGTACACTGGTAATAGTACTGGTAATAGTACACTGATATCAATGACAAACTTCGTGAATTTTTCATTATGTTAGTACTTTTACTTCCATATCTTCTGAGATAGAGATGTGATTATAATATGTATACTCCAAGTCCTAGAAAAAGTTATTTTGTTTATTATGCTATTTACAAAATGTCAATCTATTGTTTTATTTTTGAGCTATTATGTTTTGCGGAAATGTCAACTTTTGACATAATTTTTAGTATTCCTTTTTTTCTTTAAAAAAATATTTCTGGGTAATTGCTAAAATTTCTATACTTTTTTCAATGTTTAAAGTAAATGTGATTATAAAAAATGGATAGCAAGAGAAAAATTCCAAAAAAATACTTCCGAAGGTGTGCGGGTACCTTAAGAAATCATCAAAAAAAGTACTCATCTAATATCTTTTTTTTTTTTTTTTTTTTTTTAACAACATTTAATTTAACTTGATTCATGTAATGTAAAAATAAGGTTTTGTAACTAATATTTCACTTATTTCTAGATATGCTAGAACTATACAAATTATATACACAAAGTGTTTCTAACGAATATGTAATATTTACTTTTCTAAAATTTAACAAGGATTTTAACTTGTTTAACAAAACTATTAGTTAAATAAACAAAAATTCTTACAAAAATAATTCCAATGAAAAACCGAGGTCTTACATTGTCTAATTTATTTATAGTCCAAGATCCCAGAGCCCCCAGACGTTACTTATTTTCTCAAAAATGTATAGGATAAAGTAGTGCTAGTACGTGCTATGAGCGTAGCGATACCTTCTATCTTAGACCGACAGCCAATTTACGGGTACCAGGTACCAAAGGTAGGTAAAAACATTACGAACTTTTCTTATTTTCTCAGTCTTGATTTTTATATATGATGCTCGGGGAACTATTTCAATACTATATGTAAGCTCCCAGACCAATTGCATGGGCCAAACATCTTCCCAGACATACAGTGTCTCACATAAGTGATGGGACACTTGTGCTTTACAAAAGGAAACTAATCAAATAAATTAAAAAAACATGTACACATATTTTTGTGGGTGTGTTTCATACTTAAATTTAGTAAAGATTATTACATAACATACATTTTGTCAAAATATTAAAATATTAATTTAATAAAAATACAAATGTTTAGAACGGAGCAAAAAATAGCTCACATAAGTGATGGGACACCATTATATATGCAACAAAAATCGTCTGAAATAAGCAATAAAAATATTTTTTGGGGTTTTATTTTTACTTAAAAGCAATTGGCAATAATTTATAAAATCGTCTGCAGTATTTCTCTCCAGTTTGTTTTGGAATTTTTGTGTTTTTTAGCTCTGTGTAGCCATGAATGCTAAACGAAAAGAAACTTCGCCTGAAATTCGAAAATTAGTTATTAATTTGCATATTGAACGTGGAAAATCTATTAGAAAAACTGCTGAAACAGTTAAATTGAGTCGTTCAACAGTTTTCAATATCATTAAACGATATAAAAAGAATCATATGATTCAGGATAAAAGAAGACCTGGCCGACCATCAAAGCTATCCAATGGAATAAAGCGAATTATCGTTCGAAATATTAAAAAAAAATCCAAGAAATAGTGCTTCAAAAGTTGCTGCTGATTTACAAGCATTATATGGAATAATTGTTAATCCTGAGACTATTAGAAGGGTAATTCGATCTGCTGGATATCACGGTAAAGTAGCCAGGAAAAAATTCTTCGTAAGTGAAAAGAATAGAAAACTCAGACTAGCTTTCGCAAAATCCAACATAAATAAGAATTCTGATTACTGGAATAAAGTTATATTTGCTGATGAGAGTAAATTTAATATATTTGGTTCTGACGGTAGAATCTTGATGTGGAGAAAACCCAGGGAAGAATTTCGCAAACAGAACTTGGTACCAACAGTAAAACATGGTGGAGGAGGAGTTATGGTATGGGGGTGTATGTCGTCCGCTGGAGTTGGTAATCTTGTTTTTATTGACAGTATAATGGATCAGTACAAGTATATTGATATTTTAAAGCAAAATTTGAAATCTTCAGCACGAAAATTGAACCTTCATAACGATTTTAAATTCTACCAGGACAATGACTCCAAGCACACTGCTCTGAACGTTAGACTCTGGCTGCTATATAACTGTCCTGAAATAATAAAAACACCACCACAATCTCCAGACTTAAATCCCATAGAGAATATTTGGCAAGAATTGGAATCAAGAATTCGCAAACACTCCATTTCTTCAAAACAACAACTAAAATCGGTGCTTCAAGAAGAATGCGGTAAAATCACTCCAGAAATCACAAAAAAATTATTCGAATCCATCCCAAAAAGATTAAATCATGTTTTAAAAGTAAAAGGAAATCCAACAAAATATTAAAACCTTTTAAAAAGTAAAATTTTTGGATAAATATTTGATGGAAAAGTAAATGTCCCATCACTTATGTGAGCCATTTTTTGCTCCGTTCTGAACAATTGTATTTTTACTAAAGGCCGAATCCATGTCGATTCAGGCAGGGGGGTTACCTTCATAGTCTCAGAAGTTCTTTGATTGAACATATGTTAAAATTCAGGAAAAAATAAAATTCCCGTAATTTTTGGTTTTTCCCGAAAAAATTTCTGGACCGAGATACAGGGTGTCAAAGATGGCATCTCGAGTACCTTTTCCCGTTTGCGATTTTCGAAAAAAAGTTTAAAGTGCTCTATCTCTGAAACGATGCAAGATATTTCGTTGCAGTTTATTTTATTTTAAAGATAATATTTTTCTGCTTAAAAAGATATACTCTATTTTGAAATATGTATTTAATTATTTTTACAGCAGCCTTCTAAAAAAAATTTTTTTTAATCAAAAATAATTTTTTTCTCAAAAATGCCAATCTCAAAAATTTTGATTTTTTTCCTGTTAGTCAATACCATTGAGGACTACCTTCACTGTAAAGGAGAACTTCCACTTTTGAGTTTAACAAGTTTTAGAATCATTTCAAGAATTTAGAGAATTTTACAGGAACTGCATATCAAAAGTTCAATAAAAGTCTCTCAATTTTTGTTTATTTGTATCATATGTAGCCTATTACATATCCTAAACAAGTTAGAAATCACGCGTCAAACATGGTAAATGAGGTGCATTCATACTGTGACTAGTTTTATAAATATTTAGATCTTGGTTCAATAAGTATTACACTCTTGTGAAAACTGGCATGAATACAAAATTTATTATGTTTCTATATATTAAATTCAGTAATACAGAAGTAATATGAATCCATCTTAAAAAGAATGTAACCACCAGGGCAACCTAGAATCATTACCTATCATGGGATACATTTAAATTAATTATGCGTGATAGGATTTAACAGGATGAATGAAATATTTATGAGTGTCTCTTTTTCAAAGTTTTAATTTGACTTTCATAACATTTGACAATCTTTTTCACAACATTTGTTGCTTTTTTTTTTTTTTTTTTTTTTTTGGAGGTAACATTTTTTTGTTTGAAATGATATATTCAGTTTTCTAAAAATGTATTCATAAGCAGCCTTTTGATTTATTTTTAATTAAAAGAAATCAAAAATGCCAATCCTAAATTTATTTATTTATTTATTTTTTATGTTGATTCATACCATTGAGTACTTACTGCCTTCCTTATTTCAGAAAACTTCCACTTTTGATTTTGACAAGTTATCGAAACACATGTAAAATTTTGCCATATATTTTACCAGTTCCTGTATGACAAACACATACTGGTCTCAAGAAATCAATATCTTAGTCTTGTTTGACATAAGATTTTATTTCTTAATAAGTATAAGAAACTGACAGCTTTAAAAATAGCTTACAAAAGAAAAAAACACATGCAGTAAAGTTTACAAAATATATGTATAAGTTTCAAAACATATTACTTCCAGTGTACTCTGCTTAGAACTGAAATTAGAAATTCATAGACTTTATAATTTGTTGAACAGTATCTGTATCTTCCTTTGATATTTAGTGATGCCTTCCTGTTTAACTAATAGGGTCTGGGGCTTCCATAATCCTTAAAACATTGTGAATAGGAAGTGAACACTGGTGGTGATGTTGCTGTCTTGCAGGTGGAAATCTAACCCAAAAGCCGATCCAAGTGTGAGCATAAAGTTAACGACAATTTCATAAACAACTGATATCATTTACCTTTGCAATCCACCACTCACAGTAATATACACAGGCAACAAAAATTCGTTTTCATAAATTGTGAATCTGAATATTTTGCAATTGTTTCAGAGATCTTGATTGGACAAATGAAATTTCTTCTTGCTTGCTGTTCAAAGTTTGTGCAATATAGGTATTATGATAGTAATAGATGAATATACCCATCACTATGATATTAATGGATGATTGTTCATTCTATTAAATTCTATCCTACATAATTAAACATCCCATGATAGGTAATGATTCTAGGTTGCTCTGGTATTTACGTTCTTTTTAAGATGGATTCATATTACTTCCGTATTACTGAATTTAATATATAGAAACGAAATAAATTTTGTATTCATGCCAGTTTTTACAAGAGTGTAATACTTATTGCATCAAGATCTAAATATTTATAAAACTAGTCATAGTATGAATGCACCTCATTTACCATGTTTGATGTGTGTTTTCTAACTTGTTTAGGATATGTAATAGGCTACATATGATACAAATAAACAAAAAATGAGAGACTTCTTTTGGAACTTTTGACATGCAGTTCCTGTAAAATTCTCTAAATTCTTGAAATGATTTTAAAACTTGTTAAACTCAAAAGTGGAAGTTCTCCTTTACAGTGAAGGTAGTACTCAATGGTATTGACTAACAGTAAAAAAATCAAAATTTTTGAGATTGGCATTTTTGAGAAAAAAATTATTTTTGATAAAAAAATTTTTTTTTAGAAGGCTGCTGTAAAAATAATTAAATACATATTTCAAAATAGAGTATATCTTTTTAAGCAGAAAAATATTATCTTTAAAATAAAATAAACTGCAATGAGATATCTTGCATCGTTTCAGAGATAGAGCACTTTAAACTTTTTTTCGAAAATCGCAAACGGGAAAGGGTGCTCGGGATGCCATCTTTGGCACCCTGTATCTCGGTCCAGAAATTTTTTTGGGGAAAACCAAAAATTACGGGAATTTTATTTTTTCCTGAATTTTAACATATATTCAATCAAAGAACTTCAGAGACTATGAAGGTAAGATTTTTTCTTTGGCTGCCTGAATTGACATGGACTATGCCTAAATTAATATTTTAATATTTTGAAAAAATGTATGTTATGTAATAATTGTTACTAACTTTAAATATGAAACACACCCAAAAAATTTTTGCACATGTTTGTTTATTTATTTTATTGCAGTTTCTTTTTATAAAGCACAAGTGTCCCATCACTTTTGTGAGACACTGTATATGACATTAGCAGAAATCACGCCAACGTGGTGAGTATATGATATGTGTGCCAAAAATGCGTATTTGGTTTATTTACATTACATACTATGCTACTTGATTATCAGGTCGACCAATTTTATCAGTTTATAGAAATCGCCAAACTATTCGCCAATTTACTCAAAAGGAAAAATGTTGCCATTCTAAAATTTGAAGTTTAGAAAATTAATGAATTTCCTTCTATAGTAAAAAAAACTAGCCTTAAAAGGAATGACTCCTGGAATGATGCTGATGTGGAAGATTTCCGGAACTAACGAATCCGGGTTGTCCACTCCTTCCATGAGTCGAATAGACCAATCAGGAAAGGGCTCCGTCTATGCATCGTCGTATGGGTTGCTATAAAGAGAGGAAAGGTTACCATCGCCAACAACCACCAAGTTTGTCGCCAACTTGGCGATATATCGCCAAATTTGGCGACCAAAATTAGTTGTCAAAAGTGACGCCAACTTGGCGATAACTGTAATTTTTCGCCAAATTTTTAATTTCTTTACAACACCAGTCGTTTGATACATCATTTGAGAGGTTTGCAACTGCTTATTCATATAATGGATGTCTTGTGTGTTATCCCCCATTCTGCTCCCCAGGGGGGACACATTTTTATTTTCTTTACAACACCAATCGTGTTACACAAGATTTGAAAGGTCTGCAACAGCTTATTCATATTATGGATGTCTTGTGTGTCACCCCCACACTCTGCTCTCCCCAGAGGGGGGGTCCCTTTTTTAATTTCTTTACAACACCAGTTGTGTGACACATCATTTGAAAGGTCTGCAACTGCTTATTCATATTATGGATGTGTTGTGCGTCATCCCGCACTCTGCCCCCCAGGGGGCACATTTTTAATTTCTTTACAACACCAATTGTGTGACACATCATTTGAGAGGTCTGCAACTGCTTATTAATATTATGGATATCTTGTGTATAACCCCCCCCCCCTCTGCCCTCAGAGGGGGCGCATTTTGTAATTTCTTTACAACACCAATTGTGTGACACATCATTTGAAAGGTCTGCAACTGTTTATTCATTTTATGGATGTCTTGTGTGTCACTCCCCACTCTGCCCCCCCAGGGGGCACATTTTTAATTTCTTTACAACACCAGTCGTGTGACACATCATTTGAAAGGTCTGCAACTGCTTATTCACACCATGGGGCATTGGCGAGCGCAGCAAGCAGGGGTAGCCAATAATTTGGAATCGCGAAGCGATTACGCGGGGGGTTGGCGAGCATAGCGAGCAGGGGGGCGGGGCCCCCCTAGTAGCTTAAAAAAATCCTTAACGAAAGGGATTATTTTAATGATGACGTTTACTTATGGCATATAGATGTACCAAATATAAAATTTGATTTATTTAGATGATTTCGAATAAAATAATACTATAAAAGTTTTCATAATTTAATCCAGAATTTATTAAATCAAACCATAAAGAGATATTTTTAAGATATCGCATATGTGAATAACATTAAAGTATTTTAAATGTATTAATAGAATTTATTAAGGGACATAAAACATA
Organism: Maratus speculifer; assembly: GCA_964019185.1. Classification (NCBI taxonomy): domain Eukaryota; kingdom Metazoa; phylum Arthropoda; class Arachnida; order Araneae; family Salticidae; genus Maratus; species Maratus speculifer. The sequence goes on from OZ025291.1 coordinate 120,539,543, forward strand.
TCAATGTTAGCGGAAGTTTGTAAGGAGTCAAATACTTCTTATTTAGTCAAAAAATGTAGGCGGATATAACCATAAAATAACATTAATAAAATATATTATATTTTTCTCACTTAATATCAAGAGCTATTCCTTTATTGGCATAAGATTTATTTTAAACTAGCTGACCCGCCCGGCGTTGCCCGGATCCGTGGTAATAATATCAAACGAACTTGAAATTTGTGATTTTATCTGTAACTCGAAATACGTGACTACTGACTGAGAAAAATCTGTCAAAAAAATAAACAACTAATTTTTAGAGTAACAAATATTCAAAATGACTTCAACGTGAAACGGGGGAAGAAATATGTGTCCAACAATTGCTTGATTTTCGCGTTAAAATGTTGATTTTTATCCGTAAATATCGCTGTTCAGTCACGTAACTTTTTATTTTTTTCACATCCAAATCCTAAGTGAAATATTTTGATTTTAAAAAAATTATACACTCCTAGTTCCGACTATACCATGATTAAAATCGATAAGCAATGATTAGGTAAATGGTTAATATATAGTAATGTAGTTTCAGAACCATAGTACAAAATTAAGTATACTTTAATCAAAACATGTGTAATGTTCACCCTGTGAATAAAATCCTAACCGTAACTTAATTTTACTATAATCGTAACCTATCTGTAACCTTACAGCAACTTAACCTGAACCTAACAGTAACTTAAATGTATCGTAAATGTAACCTAATCGTCACCTTATCGTAACATATCCGTAGTCTGATAGTAACCTAACTGCAATTTACCTTAACCTAACTGTAACTTAATTATAACCTAACTATAATGTAACCGGAATTTAAATCTAACCTATGACTAACCATAATATAATTGCAACCTAAATGCAACCTAACTAACCCAAATGTAACCTAATCGTTATCTAATCGTAGCCAAATTCTAAAATTAATAATAACTATAAACTAACAATTCTAACCGCGTACGTGCTACAAAGTACTCCATATCCACTTTTCTCCTCTACGGGGCGCAGTATGTTTTGTACAAAATCCGACACGGATCATCGCCACTTGCGGTTGGATAGAATAGGTGTGCAATGCACGATTTGCAGAATGTTAAAGTTTCACTTTACATCACCAGAGTGAACATTTTTTCGTAAACAAACCTAAATCCGAACGATACTCCGATTATCATTCTTTTCGTAGATATATTACCCAACGGGGTGGGGATACAAATAGCAATTTAAGAAATTTATTGAAATTTCTATTCGGAAATAAAGATAACCACCACTCAATTAAGAGACCAATATTAATAACAACCTCCTACACGCTGCTGCCTAATTTATCAAATAGAAGGTAAGCTGTGAAATATGCTCTGTAAAATATGTTAATTCTACTTTTCACCTCCAGTAGCTCATCAATACCTTAACAAACATATATCCGAAGGAAACTCCAGTATTAAACTTATTCGTATAGATATATTAGTCGAGAGGGTGAGAAAATCCTATAAGAATTTAAGAAATTTAGTAAAATTATTGTTTGGAAATAACCACTTCTTACAAATTAAGGATGAAATATGTTCTGTACGAATATCCTACACAAATTCCCACTACCTGTAGCACTGTATGGCAGGTGTGCGTCAAACTCGGAACAATTTTTAGTATTTAAAAAGAAAAAAAATATAGCAATGATAAAATGTGTTTAAAAATATCTTTAAAAATAAAAAATAATGCATCAAGCACAGATTATGAAACACTATCCAGCACATTCAGGCTAATGTAAAAAACTGCACCGTTTAAAAAATTAAAATATTACATCTCATTTCACTATATAAAAATATATTAAGTATTTCAAAACAGAATTTCAGCTGTTCCAATGTACATTCGAAAAATGATCCGAAATTTTTAGCAGCCCTGTATATGACACATAGATTGATATCTATTAATAACATGCATTCAAAAATTTAATTCATTTAAGAGATACACATATTTCAGTTGAAAATTCCCCTTCGGCAATATCCTCTAATAAGGAGAATGGTATGCAAATATTTTTGTGCTGCTCTGTATATGATGTATAGAATTTATATGTAAAGGATAATATAGAAAAAACTAATTACATTTAGAGGCGCATACCGAATTTTAAAAAGCACTCTCCATCAATTATTAAGGAAAAAGAGTACTGTAAACATTTCTTTCGTGTGTCCCTTTAAATTAATAAAAAATGCGATAAATGCTCTGTTTTAACATAACTGTGGTTAAATTCATTTATATTAGTTTGAATACATTAGAAATTATCCGAATTTTTTAGCAACTCTGTATATGATTTAGAAGAATTTTGTACACTGTAAAAAATATCCGTTAATATACACAAATTTTTCCGTAAAATTCTACGGAAAAGTTTCATTTTTTTGAAAAAACAGAAGAACTTTCGTTATTGATATTTTAAAATTATAATTACGGTAAATTTTCCGTAATTTTTCTGGAAACAGAAAAGTTCCGTATTAAAACAGCATAAATTCCATAAATAACTCTAGTGGCGGCATCTATATCTCGGATAGAAAAACATTATAGAGTTGTTTTATGAACAACTTTCTATAATAATTTTCTTTATTTCTTTCTGTTTTAATAATATAAAGCTAACATATTTTTACAATATTAAAAATATAATAAAAATCCTAAAATTTTATTAATCCTTTTTAAGTTTGAGATTTTTAAGTCTACTTTTAATTTTAATATGTTTTTTTAATCTATCCACTTTAAGAAATTAGAACATAAAAATTAAAACATCTGAATTATATTAAAGAAATTATTATAATGGTGACGATTATCTAATTTATAAAAAACAATAAAGGAAATTTATTTTAATAATCCGTAATAACTATCTTTATTGAGATTAAAATCAATCGTCATACAAATACTTTGTTAAAATAGATATTTTTTGAAAAAGTATGTTAGTATCCTTTCAAAAACAAATAAGTAAATAAATATGAATAATATTACAATAAACTTTTAAAAACCTCCTTAAAATGAAGAAAACGAAACTTTTTAATGTATTGAACTGATAATACATGTGATATTTTAAAGTCTAAATTTTTTTTTAATTTTATAGAACTGAAATTAAAAACTAAATATTCGAAATTATGGAAATAAAATCTATTAAAAATTTAGAACTGTACACTCAATAAGAAATAATTCTCTTCATAAATTAATGCCGAGTTCAACATAAAGCCTTTGTTTATAAAATCATTCAAAATATGTAAAGATATTTGCAAGCAGTGTAAGTATAACTGTGGCGTAATGGTATTACACTACTGCAAGCTGCCATAGGCCAGGTACCTGGTTCGATCCCCATCGAGGGTAAGTAAGATTTCTCCACTGTTGTTTAAATTAAATGTATATGACCTGATGTGTCTTTGAGTGACATTCGTAAAGATGACAGTTTGTCCTTGAAAATTCTTTTTTGGCTTTCAAGCGAAAATTTTTATATAAAAAAATATGAAAAAACGGAAATATTTTGTAAAAAAAGAAAAAAAACGGAAATATTTCTGGAAAAAACGGAAAAAAATTTTCCGTTAAAAAACGGAAATAGTACAGGCGTCTAGATTAGCAGTATTATTTCCGTTATTTCACGGAATTTTTTTTTACAGAGTTCATATTAAAACATGTATTTCAAAAATTAATTCATTTAAGTAGTACATATATTGCAAAAAATTTCCCTTCAGCAATTTCCTCCAATAAGAAGAATAGTATGCGAATAGTTTTGTGCAGCCCTATATATGAGATGTAGAAATTATATATAAAGACTAGTATGCAAAAAACTAAGTAAATTTAAAAGTGCATATCGAATTTCAAAACATTCTCTCCAGCAATTATTACGCAAAGACAGTATTGTACCTGATTTCTTTTGTGTGTCCCTGTAAATTATTAAAAATTGCTATGATTTGTCTATTTAATTTAATAGTAGTGAAAGCAGATAATTTATATCAGTTTCAGTACATTTGAAATAGCGTTAAAATACTCTTTAAAATACTCTCCAAACAAATTTTCCACATATACCATAATGTAATCTATTTCTTTTGAGTGTCTCTGTAAATGAATCAATATTCGTACGTACGTCATATGCGATTTCATGACCATAAATAAGATTTGTCAATTGCATAAAAATCCGAGTACATTTACAGAAATTAGGGTGTGGACAGGCGGACAGACAAATCAAATGCATAAGTACTTTTAAACTTTGTTGAAAAGTGCTAAAAACACTTCTGATATTAAAAGAAATTATATCATTAATATTATCGAAAATGAGAATGTAAATTATATTTAAAATATTACTACTCGCAACAGCAACAGAAAGCATTCGAATGTAAGGAATTATTTTTGCCCAATTTCTAACTTTTAGTGGCAAAAGAGCCAGTAAGATCTTTTCTGATCTTTTAATTAATATTTAAAAACCATGTGTCTTGCTATTCGCGTTTGTAATGACCGAAAGGTGACGTTGTATAGACCTCATAATCGTTTGTTTACGTAGTGCTCTTTGTTCCATGCTGTAGCATAGCGAAACCCGTTTAAAGAGCTATTTAAAGTGCAGTTTTTTACCTTTTATTTAATTATGGGAGATAAATTACAAATATCGACAATTTTAGAATTTCTAGATGCTGGAAAATCTAGTAATTGCTTTAGAGAAGCTGAAGCAATTATTGAGAGAGAGATCAAAGAGATTAGTAATGTGCGGCATTAAAGAATGCAAAGAAGAAGAAATAGAGATTGTAGGCTCGTGTTTACAAACAAGCCAAACAAAAGGAAATCCCCATATTGTTTCAGGTTTGCTAGTAAAGGAAAACAAAAATTTGAAAATAAAAAAATTTTCTTGCTCTTGCAAAGCTGGAGCAAGAATCATGCAAGCATTGTGTTGCTGTCATGTTATTTTGCTATGAGTAAGTCAAATGTACTTTTTTATATTATAGATCTAAACTTTGTGCATAAGATTTTGATTTTAGATAATTTTAATACAAAGAACCCAACGTTGCATACGTTATAGAACTGTTTATTTATTTATTTATTATAGAACTGTTTATTTATTTATTGGCCTTTTAAACACTGATTTCAGCGGAAGATGCTCACGGTATCAGATCTATTTCGTTTCGGACTTTGTCCGCGAGAGGGCGTCTATTTCATTTCAAACGCGAATTTAAATAGATCAGTTTCAATTCCGCATATGTATTATTGCTCAACCAATCAGAGTTAAGGAAAAACAGAGAGACGAACAACGTGAATTCCAGGTTGTGAAGTTCGTTGCTAGGTTGTGACGTCATTTGAACTAATTCATTCCCTTAAACTTTCATTATTATTAAATACGTTTTCAAAGCAAGTATTTCAACTCCGTGCTAAAATTTAAAATTTAGGTGAAAAAACAGTCACTTTTGAAAGATTAAGTACTCAAATTCATTTATTTTTCTGTCTCGGTTTTTTAAATTATTTTTGTGAATGTTTTATACAACCGACCAAACGAAAGCAAGCGCAAAAAAGAGACGTGTTTTTTATAAGCGACTCTGCATGAACCAACCAACCGAAAATCAGCGTAAAGAAGAAAAGGAAAACAAGGCTTAGTTGTGATGATAGTGAGTTCCACTTCGTAATTAATATATCTGAAATTAATCAAAATATTAAAATTCTGAGCTTCAGGTGCATCAGGAGAGATATTGGGCTATTCTCAGAAAAATTTTGAGCCTCTTAAGTCGCGCAGATTTTGCTAGCCATCGCAGACACACACACACACAGAGCGATTTGTTATTTTATTAATATAGAGCAGCGGTTCCCAAACTTTCGGGCTCGCGGAGCCCTCTTTGGTAAAACATTTTAAGGCGGAGCCCCTGAACCCTACTAAACTCTGTGTTTACAAATTAATGTTTTTAATGCCTATGGAGCAAATATGGAGCAAGCTTATGTTGAATAAAAATTCGAGCCAGTAATTTTTAACATTGGACCAAAGTTCTCAATTTTGCTTTTTGCTGATATAGAAATTTTGAATTCAATATGAATTTCCAGTATGAACTCGGAATTAAAGATCGAAATGGTAACCATGTTTGGATTATATGTTACATTGGGGCTTACGTAAAACTATTACTCCCTCTGTCTCAAATTAGTTGCAATATTTAGTTTGAAAATTTTGTCCCAAATTAGTTGCTACATTTCAAGTAAGATGGAGTCATAAATAACTTCTGATGCAGTTTAGTAGATCGACACCAGTAAAATTATACTAGAATTATTATAACTCTTTATGCTAGGTCTCAGAAGCAATGTTAACTCAAATTTAAAGTAAAAGGAAAAGAAACATTTTAAAAAATTCTCTGAAGAAAGAAATCAATAATATTGAGCGCAGCACTGTACTGGAATGTTTGAAACGATGTTTGAAAAATTTTAAACTAAGCTCTAATGTCATAAATGCTGCAGCTTTTAAATTCAATGTGCATCATACAGTGGGTTGCCAAATTATTAGGGACAGTCATGAAATATAGGTGTTTTTTTGTACAATATTAGGATATAATTTGAAAAAAAAACACTGTTATAAAGTTAAAAAAGCTTTATTGTTATAGTTTGAGTATTCACGTAATATTATATGAAAAAAAATATATATATATAATACAATCAATTTACCAATGTTAAGTAAAGAATGTCAATATTTGATGACATTTTCTTTTAGCTTCAAGGAGCGCTTTGATGCATCTCGTCATGCTCTCATCGCAATTTCTGGCACTTTATTTTATTTCAGGGTTGTCATGCTATGCATTTATTAGTTTTTCGATGAGTTGTACCTTGGTTTTAATCATATTTTTGGCGACTTTGCCTTAGTGATCTTCAATAAGCTTTTTATGCGGTTCATGTCATTTGAATAGCCAGGCCAAGGTAAAACTGGGATATTGTGGTCTTCCCAAAACTTTGTAATGCTTCTAACTTTATGATAAGGCACTGAATCATGCATAAACATAAACGCTTCACCGCTTGGAAACCATTCTTCAATTTGTGGAAGCTGCCGAGTTTCCAGAACTTGCCTGTACTGGTCTTGTTTCATGATTCCCAAGACAATGCAGAGGCATCCAACTCTTTTAGCGCTTATGAGAGACTACACCATTACTTTATCAAGGTGTTTAACACTCTCCACGGTGCAGTCAGGGCGATATTTTTCGCCTGGGCGTCGCCTGACAAAGCTGCTTTTATCGGCTAAAATCTCAAAGTTTGATTTATCTGAGAAAAGCACCTGGAAAAAATTAAATTTGTTAATAATTTAGAAATAAATGATTTTCAATAGCATAAATAATAATTATCTTAACAACTCACCTTACTACCGTCATCAAATGTCTCCTGGCGATGTTCACGAGCCTAGGCAATGTGCTTCAGTCAATTTCGGTTTCTTGCCTGGACGAAGCAAATCCTGTCAACTCTTCCTCCGCTAATCTCCACTGCACATTTCTCTCGAAACTGGCATTCCAGATTCTTGAATAATGTGAGTAAGGAGTCCCATCTTTTTTTTATGTTTCCTAAACAGATATCCCTGATTTTTCTATCGGTATGTGGAGATGTTATGCGTTTTCTTCCCCTTTTACCTTTTTGTTTGGGCGAAAGTGGCTGGTTTTTATCCAGATTTATTTTTATCCTGCTGACTATTGACTTCGAAACTCCAGCAAGTTCTGCTATCTCTCTTTGAGAAGGACTCGTGTGCAGGAGAAAGGTTTTCACTTCAGATTTTTTTCCTAGGGAACAAATTAATCCCACAACCCATACTGAAATCAATAAAAATAAAAAAGTAATTAAAATTATAAATAATTTCACAAAAAACAAATATTTAATAAGTAAATGAAACATTGTACTCACATATAATTCTTAACTTTTTCAAAAAAGCCCAACGAATTTTGTTTAAATTAAAGAAAAGCATTTTCCACTATTAGGTGTGTAAAAGACTCAGCGTCTACCCCCTTCTTAAAATAGTTATAGAAAGCAAACAAACCTTTAAACATATTAAAAGTTCTTAAAAGTTGAATTATAGAAGCATTGACAACTGTAAAATACACTCCTGCAACACTGAAACCACTCAGAACAGCAGTCAAGTGCACCCAAAGTACAAAACTAGCAAAAAAGTATGACTGTCCCTAATAATTTAGCAACAAACTGTAATGTTTATCATCCTATCCCGTTTGCAGAAGCAGGCAAGGACATCAAAAATAAAAGATGAAAACATTTACGATGCAAGTTTACAGTAAATTGTAAATGCGGACAAAAGAAATGCCTCTGAGCAAAATCAAAGATGTCCCAATAAAACGAAGACAATCACTGCGAGGATTATCATATGCTGTTATAAATGCGTAAATAAAATTTATGCAGGATTCTCAAGGCGGAAAAAATTTGGAGCGTATTTTATGCATAACCAAGCAAAGTATAATAGAAAAAAATAAGCTCGACAGAATTCTATTTTGTTTGCAGCTTGTTCATGCTAAAAAATACTTTTTAGAAATGTTGGCATAGAATTTTCGTAAATGAATTCACGATTGATTGGCTTGAAGATAGTTTTAAGCGATTACTGTTTAAAAAGTCTTTAAAATTTGGGGCGTGGCTTAAGAGTGTGCGAACCGAGATTTTTTTAAACTAATTAATTCCTTATTAAGGAATAATGGAGGGAATGTTAGGTACGTAAATATTGTTGATTGATAGTATAGCTTTCTGAAAAATGTTCAAACAAAATCATAAAGTCTAAATATCAAACATGAGTACAAAATTATTCAAATGTCGCATCTAATTTGTGGGAGTATTTTTTATGGCGAAAACTACACAAACACAGAAAAAAAGTAAGTTGTACCATGTTCGTAGCAGAGAGATACTTCTGTGTAACTCCCATAGGCTATTCACAAAAAAAAGGCCTAGTTTTAATTATTTATGAGTAATTATGTAACACGTTTTCGCTAGTCCCGCCTACCCGTAATAAAATCAAGCGAATATGGAATACTTATTTCGTTCATCCTTAAGTTTCTAGTACTTCTAAACATGCAACGAACATAAATCGTCTCTCACCTTTTTTTTTCTTTTCTTTCTTTTTTTTTTTTTTTTTTTTTTTTTTTTTTTGAGCAAATTATGTAACACGTTTTCGCTAGTCCCGCCTACGCGTATTAGAATCAAGTGATTATAAAATAATTATTTCGTTCATCCTTAAGTTTCTAGTACTTCTAAACATGTAACGAAAATGAATCGTCTCTCACTTTTTTTTTTTTTTTTTTTGAGCAAATTTTAAAAATTTTAGAATTGAGTCATCGTTTTAGTGTTTAAGAAGGCGGGGCAAACTCTATAAGCTGTATTGTTTGGTGCAGCATTGTTCACTTTTTTGGACATTTTATTTAAAGTTTTTGGATATTAATTACAGCTTTAAAAGAAACTTTCTTTCGTAATTGTTTTTCACTCAAAACAGACATGTAGTTAAAAACTACACATGTTAACCTCTTGAAGGGCAAGCAATAATGTCTCTGTCATATTGTATTCTCACCGGAAAAATCGTAAAATTTTGTTTCAAAATGAAAAATAAAATAAAATAAAATAAAATAAAATAAAATAAAATAAAGAATACTGCCCAGTTAAACTGATGGCATTGAGCTCACAGGCTACAAATACTAATTGCACATTAAAGAATTATATTTTCAAGGGTTAATTCTGTTCGAAAAAAATTAAGAAGGGGAAACAGCTCTTCCCTTTCCTCTTTTTTTATATTTAATCATTGAACCTCATATACTATCAAAGACATGCTTTATCATATAAAAAAATCTTTATCCAAAATTCAGAGCAAATGAGATAATTCTTAATAAAAACCCATTTAGCATTTATATAATTTAAAAGGATTTATCCCCTTCTTTTATACTTAACCATTAAACTTCCAAAACTATTCAGAGATTTGAACGAAATCTGAAAATTCTGCTTGAAAAACCCATTTATATAAATTAAGGGGGGGGGGCATTAGAACCCCTGTTCTCCCTATTTATACCTATTCAATGAACACCTAATACTAATTCAAATAACACCGTGACGCTCAGTCACGGAATCGCCTCGTCAGAATGATCCTAATCTAAATTTTGAACGAAAACTTAATTCTGCATGAAAATCCCATTTATATCAACTAAGGGGAGGGGCATGATCCCCCTGTTCCCCCTCTTATACATATCTAATGAACTCCAAAAACTAATCAGGGAAGCGCCTTGTCAGGATATACCTACATACAAAATTTCAAGTGGATCGGATATTTTTATCATGAGTTATCGCGTTACGCACGAACGAACGTACATACAGAACGGACGGGCACATAAGCTGTCAGGCTATGATAGCCTGTGAGCTAAAAAGGAATTTTTTTAACAGTTTGCCACCAAAGTTAAAAATATAACATTTCGTTTAAATTAGGTAGGATAAAATGTATGCTACCGCCCTTCAAGGCGTTTAACGAACTGCAACTAGTAGGGAAATGTTTCTAATACAATGGTATACATGGGTGAGATTGAATTTATGTCAGAGAATTGACAAAAAGTCTAAGCAATGGTTGGAGCTGAGCAAAGTTTTAAATTCGTAATGTTATGACAAATGTAAAGAACCAACATATATATTTTAAATTGCTACAGACTTATTTCTGATTGGAAATGTGGCAGAGACCAATTAAAAGAAAATTTTAAAGAAGTGTTGTAAAAAGATACAAGATGCTAAAAAAAATCCCGTTTCAGCAATATACATTGCTTTTAAAATTAAGTACAATTATGAAAAACAGCATAGAAAATTTAAATAACTAAGAAATTATAAAAGTATAATAAACAGATTAAAGCAATTAAAGTTACGAAAAGAAAAGAACTATATGCACAACGTACATAAATATTAAATAAATCTAATGAGGGGTTTCTTAAATAATACAAAATATTACATGAAAGGGACGTTTTAATCGACAAACATAGTTGTACAGAGAAAAACGTTTAGAAAATTTAAATATACACATAGCATAAATATTAGAGATTAAATAATTTAAAGGTTATTAATATTAATTAATAAAATAATGTATAAATAATATTAATAAAGAATAATTTAAATTTATATATAAAAATATATACATATATACAATGTACACAAATGTAATATGGATCTAATAAAGGTCTTTAAATGATAGAAGATGCAATAAAAATATGTTTTCAGCGACAAACATTATTTTATTATAAAAAGCAGCATTAAAAAAATTAAATAACTAAAAATTAATGCAAGTAACATAAAGAGATTTTAAAAAAATTAAACGTATAAAAAGAAAAAGAAATATATACACACATTATACACAAATGAATCTAGAGAGGGATTTTAAATTATACAAGATTCTTTTTTAAAAAGACTTTTTAAGCGACAGATATTGTTTTAAAAATTAAATACGATTTTGAAAACTTGGATAGAATATTTAAATAAGTAAAAATTAATAATAATAAATATTTAAAGAAATTAAAATTCCAAAAATAAAAATAATACAATATGCAACATATACAAATATTAAATGCCTGTAGTTTTTGTAACTATTATTCTGCATAATTTGACGAACAATAATATATAAATGTTTAGAGTGATAAATGTGCTTAAATTTTTTTGGAGAGTTATTTTATTATCTGGTGCAATTTTCGACAATAGTAAGTGAATGTCTGCTTCTGCATTTAACAGGTTTCTGTATTTTGTTTTTATACTTGTGTAAGTGAAGATTCCTGCTTCACACAGATATGTCTTTGAAAATGGGAGTAAAATTAATTTTGCTTTGTCTAACAAGATTTTGTATTCATCTGTCAAATGACACCAAAATTCTGTGATACACTTGCTTTGAAAAGAGATTTCTAGATCATTTTGAGATGTTAAATCAATTAGAGTTTCGTATTCCTCAGAGCTTAAGCTGTGTGGTTTTGTTTTTGCACTGAATGGATTTAGTATCCATTTAAAATCGTTCAACATATTATTTTGAGCAGCTGGAAAGTCATGCATAAATGAATTTATCAGAGCTTCCGGATGATCTTGAATACTTTCTGATATATATATTTTTTCAAACTTAATGTTATGGTCATTTAAAAACATTTTGGTAGGAGTTAGGTATTTACTAAGAATTAAGAATAAACGTATAAATAAGCGGGACTCCAAAGAAATAAACTCTTCTCACTTTTGTTCGGTAAGCGGAGTTAACAGCACTGGCGGGACTTTTCTGTTTCGATTCACGTTGTGCATTCAATTCAGAATACTATTTCTTGTAGTCTTATTTTAAATCGAATTTTTAAAACACATTTAGAGCAGAAGTATAAAATAAAACAATTCAAACCAGAAATATTATACAGAAAGTAAATACATTTTAAGTGCCAATGCTTAAAAGTGTATCATTGCATTTTTGAATCATGTCATAGATACACTTATTTTTAACACACACACACAAACTTCTACATACATTTGAAAACCTTTTAATTATAATATGCTAATTCCTTTCATGTTTTGTTTATTTTCCTGAAACACCGCGGAGCCCCTGGTAAGTTCAGGCGGAGCCCCAAGGGCTCCGCGGAGCACACTTTGGGAACCTCTGATATAGAGGATAACAAAAGAACAAATAAATTAGTAAAACTTTAATAAAAATACAAATAAATAATCGAATTTAAAATCACTTGTTGACTCAACAAACAAGTATAGAGTGTTTAATGTCAAGTGAGTGTAACATTTATGCCTTAATAGCTGCATGGTCACAGTGACGTCACTGTGAGTCACTTTGGTCACATCACATCTGTGACCAAAATACCACCACTCAGTGACGTCACATTGTGACTAAGATGTGACTTTCTTAAAAATCTTTAGAAATTTATAAATATCCTTCAACACATGTTATTTACTTTAAAAAACATGTTTCCGGCAATTTAAATATCGTCGCTTTTGTCACAATTTCGTCACAATGTTAATGTCAAATTAGTCACAAATGACACATTTTTCACAAATTTGTCACATTGTGACCACTTTGTGAAGCGTCACAAAAGAGATCTAAAACGGCCATAACGACTTCACATTTTAGTCACATTGACTTCACATCGACTTCACGTGAAGTCACATCGACAATCGATGGTCACAAAGCCACAATGTGACTTCACAACAACGCTGCAGTGACGTCACCATGCTTTACGGGTCTTCATCCATTATTGGCATTTATCTTACAGTTTCTGTATAGTTTTTTTGTCGACAGGATAATCAAGTAGTACCATAAATACATTATACTGACATCAGAAAAATAAATGCTTTAGATATGAAACAGTAAATAGGTTGCTAGAATATACATTGCCAAATTTCTTTTCTCGCCAAGAACTTTTTCGTCATACATAACTACTTAAAGTTCATAAATTCTTTTACTTATAGTATTTTTAATAATATGAAAGAAAAACGAATAATTTAAATGTATCTGATATAAAAATATTTTAAATTTATGCGTTTTTAAATGAACGTTGTGTATTTTAAATAACGTCAGCGACAGCTTTATATTTAAAATAAAATAATGGCGAAGGAAACCTATTTGGCGATTGAACCATTTGAGCTAGCTAAAATAAAAGTAGCAAAATGGCCACCTGGCATATAAAAAAAGAAACAGTCAGACGGGAGCTCTTCATGACAGTCACATAACTTATATAGGTATTTATATAGATACTATATTAAAATTGTCAGCATCTCTGGTGGGATACTGGGAGTATCGTGGTAACGTATTTAGCGGGTAATGGTACTTACATCGCATTAGATGCAAGTTGCGTAAATTCGTTTTTGCTTAGAAATGCTTTTGTGTTTAGATCTTATTCCTTCGGGAATATTCTTATGTTAATTGTTATTCAATTTCTAGAATTATTCAATTTCTACAATTTTTTGTTCCATTCGAGAAAGTACCTTGAATATACACTATATTGCCATTGATTATGGGACACTTGCGATTTTAGACATTTTACTAAATATCTAGAAAAATACATGAGGAATCATCTCGAAACTCTTAGTGTATAAATATAATAGTATACGTCATACATCTCCGTGAAGATTTTTTACCGAAACGCCATAGGGGACCGCCAACAAATTAAAAAAGAATGAATATCTTTTGAATAACCCTGTCAAAACTAATGTAGCAAAAGCGCTCAAACTCTAGATTATGATTGAATGCCTTATTGTAGTACACTGTGTTCATTTTTATGCAAATAGCATGCACACTCGCAGAGTAATTAAGGTTTTTATAAAAATGGTCCCAAATTTTTCCAAGTTTTTCCATTATAATTTTCAGAGTTCTTAATATAAAATAATATTTTTTTCAGAAAATATGACAAACAACATTGCACACAGTACCCTGTAATCAGAATTAAAAAATAATAAAAATTGTGTGAAAAATGAGTAGGTTTACTATATAATTTTTTACTGCGCTTGCGTCAATGATATCAAAATTTCATTTGCATATTATGTTAGCTAAATGTATAGAGCAACTTTTGTAAAAGTCTCAAAATCATAGCTTGAAAATTCTGAAAGTAATCGTCTATAGAAAAAGGACAAAATCCATTGTTTCCAAAATGAAGCAAAAAAATGAGGGATTTTATCCAAATGCAGTAGTACATCCCATATTGTGTATTCTATATTGACACTAATCAATGAATATATGGATACAACCCCTCTTGTTTTTGCTTCATTTTGAGAATAACGGATTTTCGACTTATTCAATTGACGATTATTGTCAGAATTTTCAAGTTATGATTTTGTGACTTTCACAAAAATTGTTCTATACATTTAGCTAACATAATATGCAAATGAAATTTTGATATCGTTGACGCATGCGCAGTAAAACATTATTTAGTAAACCAACTCATTTTTTATACAATTTTCATTATTTTTTAATTCTGATTACAGGGTACTGTGTGCAGTTTTGTTTGTCATATTTTCTGAAAAAAATAATACTTTATATTAAGAACTCTGAAAATTATAAGGAAAAAACTTGGAAAAATTTGGGATCATTTTTATAAAAACCTTAATTACTCTGCGAGTATGCATGCTATTTGCATAAAAATGAACAAGGCTTATTACAATAAGGCATTCAATCACAATCTCGAGTTTGAGCGCTTTTGCTACATTAGTTTTGACAGGGTTATTCAAAAGATATTCATTCTTTTTTAATTTGTTGACGGTCCCCTTTGGAGTTTCGGGAAAAAATCTTCACGGAGATGTATGATTTATACTATTATATTTATACACTAAGAGTTTCGAGATGATTCCTCATGTATTTTTCTAGATATTTAGTAAAATGTCTAAAATCGCAAGTGTCCCATAATCAATGGCAATATAGTGTATTTATTTATTATTGTTTTCAATTCTTTGAATAAAATTGTGAACACATTATTTATTTTTCGTTCGACTCCATGGTTTATTTTTCATATCATGCATTTTATATGGCAATGCAATGATATGCAGTGACTTTTTTTGATTATTCTAATACATTAAAAGAGGCTTCCGTGGACGAGTGGTTAAGACACCATGACACTAATCGCTTGCGAGCGTAGGGGGTTGTGGGTTCAAATCCCGTTGGCTCCATTGCACACACATTTCATGTTGAACTTCCGGTTGTACTTCTCTTGTGCAGTAAAATTTCCATGTGCTATCTCGTCTCTGCAAATTGACGATGACTTTTAAGCAGGTTTTCATGTCGAGCATACAAGTCAGATGTATGTTGTTCAATAATAACAATACTTCTAATTTTTCTGCTGCTGTCATCATTTTATAAATTTTTCACAGCAGCAATTTATTTTTTTTTAAGATATTAGAAAATCTTCAGTTTTTATCAAAAAAATTAAATGACTAGTATTAAAAAATGCTCTGACGAGCACAAAAAAGGTTAATATATTTTTAAGTATAAAAAAGGATTTGACAAGTGCTTCTGTTAACAATGGAGCATGAGGAAGGACTAGGGATCCCTTCTTGGCTACAACTCACTTCAATGCCAACTTTGAAAAAATCACATTTGCACTTTTTCCATATAAAAGAATGTTGCGGTACTTTAGTAGAGCTTCCCACCGAGTTTTACGTGTTAACTGCACTGTTCACTCTGTAGTATACTATAAATAAATTTTCTGTGCAATTCTACTCTGCGTACGTGGGTAGTGGCAGTGCATGAATGTGATACCTGCATAACTAGGTTCTTGGCCCTATGTCGTTTTGGCTTACATCTATGTCTAATCAAGTCGCATCTTTACTTTTAACGTCTTTACACTGCACATTTTTATAGTAACTGTGACTGATTTCTTTTATATGGAAAAAGTGCAAATATGATTTTTTCAAAGTTGGCATTGAAGTGAGTTGTAGTCAAGAAGGGATCCCTAGTCCTTCCTCATGCTCAATTGTTAACAGAAGCACTTGTCAAATCCTTTTTTATACTTAAAAACGTATTAATATTTTTTGTGCTCGTCAGAGCATTTTTAGCCTCCGATGCTATTTATTTTCAGACAAGCTAAAAAATGTCGTGTCGTCATCCCTGAATTTCCTACTCAACCGATTTTGATATTTATTTTTTTAAATGAAAGTTATTTATTTGTAGTTGTGCCCATTTTAGCTATTTTTTAATTTATTTCCATTTTTTTATTTTATTTTTAATTTTAAATGCTTTTTACGATATTTCTAAAATATGGTGGCAATTCAGTTTAACTTTTCTCTCGATAATAAAAATTTATTTTTCATTATCACTTTCCACGAGTAAGAAGCTTTATTTCATTAGTGAACATGTCCTTGCATTTAAAAGAAAAAGTCAATTGTTTTCGTAAAATTTAACCACAATAAAATGATTGCGTATAATTATGCACTAATTGAGGTAAAAAAAAATATTTACTGAGAAGTAATAATAATAATGTAAATAAAATAACAGAAAATAATTTATGATAAAAATTAATGTCTAAAGAGAAATTTCAAATGAGGAAAATGATGTCATTCAGCAACCAGATAAATGGGAATTATAATATTTTTACGGATGCCTTTTTCATATTACTAATAACAGTAACTTTTAAAAAACATTTGAAGAGAAAATGACATCACTTTTTCATATTACTAATAACAGTAACTTTTAAAAAACATTTGAAGAGAAAATGACATCACTTTTTCATATTACTAATAACAGTAACTTTTAAAAAACATTTGAAGAGAAAATGACATCACTATTTAAAACATCGCATTTTTACTCATAACGATATTACATTTCAATATTTCTTTTCATCATGGGCACTGAAATTGAGATTTTATTTACAGATGAATTCAGTTAGTAAAAATAATGTCACAATAAAAATGTTTTTTTTTTTTTTTTTTTTTTTTTTTTTTTTTTTGACAAAACTATTTTATTGTGAGTGCATATAAAATAAAATTTCTGGATTTCGCCGGCACTCAGATTACAAATTTATCTGAAGATGTACGAATATTTGCATACAAAATTGTAACTGGCAAACTTGACATTAAGTTTGGAAATACAGGGTGTTTCGCTACCAGACCGACAAACTCTGAGGGGTGATAGCAGACATAGAGACAAACATTATTAAATGGGAAACCATGGGGCGCAAACGTCTTCTGTAGGAGCTAGGGGCCATTAAATTTTGAGGTCCAAAACTTCAAACGATAATAAAAAACGGAGAAAAGGGTCGATTTGTTTGCAGTTTTCACTAAAATCATTCTTTATATCACGATTTTTTTAGAAAAAAATTTTAAAGGTTACGTTCAAAAATTGTCGATAGAGGGCGCTTTAGACTTTAGAGTAACGAACAACTACTTTTTACCGTTATTTTGTGCATGGAGTTCAAGTTATACTAAAGTTTAGTCTTTAACTTAAATTTTAAGCCCAAAATCGGAAACATTGGGATCGAGTAACTAGTGAAAATTGAACTGTGAACATAAGGGAAAATTTTAAACACTCATAAACATTGTAAAAACTAATCGATTTTGGTACGGTTTGCGTGTAAGTCATTCCCTTCGTAATTATTTTATTCAAAATGACGTACAGGTTTGGTATCCTCATTTTTTGATAGAAGGCGCTTCCGACATATCTCCGACATTTCAATGGCATTACTCCTAGGTGTTTTACTACCAGAGCGACATACTTCTCGGATGTGTTAGGGATGCAAAAACTACTCGGAATCACATAGGAATGTAACTTTGGAAATGCATTTTTTTTTTTTTTTTTTTTTTTTTTTGGAGTTACGGTTAAAGGAAGCAGAGAAAAAAGCAACAGAAACAGCAGAGAAAGAACAACACGTTAATGTGAAAGAAAACAGTTTATTTAAATGTTTTACTAGAAAAGGTGTTCGAAATTACGACCAGAAGTAGTCCGGCATGCTTGATAGCGGCGTCACATAGAATTCCTCACATTTTGAAAGATTCCTGGCATCTCAGAAAGCTTTCTGGCATCTACAGAAATATCAGCTGCGAGGTCTTCAGCTGATGGTACGGAAGTCTCATAACCCAACTTTTTACTTGACCCCAGCAGAAGAAGTCCATACATGATCGGTCTGGCGATCTGGCAGTCCAATAAACCAGGTCACCACGACCTATCCACCGCTATCCATATGTTACTTTGAAGTGTCAGCAAACGTCATTGGTAAAATGTCGATGAGTCCCATCGTGCTGTTCATCGTTCAAATATTTCCTTCTGCTACCTTTGAAACTGGTTCGCGAATGATAGCTTCAAAATTATCACTGTTCACGCGCCGTTTAGCGCCATCTACCGTCACTGTCAAACTTGCCGGAGTATTTCTGGTCGTAATTTTGAACACCTTTTCTAGTAAAACCTTTAAATTTACTGTTTTCTTTCACATTAATGGGTTGCTCTTTCTCTGCTGTTTCTGTTGCTTTTTTCTCTGTTTCCTTTAGCCGTAACTCCCAAAAAATGCATTTCCAAAGTTACATTCCTATGTGATTCCGAGTAGTCTTTGCATCCCTAACACATCCTGGAAGTATGTTGTTCTGATAGTAAGACACCTAGGAGTAAAGCAATTGATGCGTCGGAAGCGCCCTCTATCAAGAAATGAGGACATCAAAGCTGTACGTCATTTTGAATAAAATAATTACCAAGGGAATGATTTACACGCAAACCGTACCAAAATCGATTAGTTTTTCCAATGTTTATGAGTGTTTAAAATTCTCCCCTCTGTTCACAGTTCAATTTTCACTAGTTACCCGACCCCAACGTTTCCGATTTTGGGCTTAAAATTTAAGTTAAAAACTAAACTTTAGTATAACTTGAACTCCATGCACAAAATAACGGTAAAAAGTAGTTGTTCGTTACTCTAAAGTCTAAAGCGCCCTCTATCGACAATTTTTGAACGTAACCTTTAAAAAAAATTTCTAAAAAAATCGTGATATAAAGAATGATTTTAGTGAAACCTGCAAACAAATCGACCCTTTTCTCCGTTTTTTATTATCGTTTGAAGTTTTGGACCTCAAACTTTAATGGCCCCTAGCTCTTACAGAAGACGTTTGCGCCCCATGGTTTCCTATTTAATAATGTTTGTCTCTGTGTCTACTATCACCCCTCAGAGTTTGTCGGTCTGGTAGCGAAACACCCTGTATATTTATTAAACATTGATTCAATAATGTAATTACTTTTGCTTTTTTTAAAAACCAAATCGATCGGGTCTTTTAAATATTTCATTCGCCGAATTCGATGGGATTCCACTCGTTTCATTGTTAAAATGCATTTCCTTTTTCTTAGCGTCTATAAAAAAGCGTTTAAACTAAAGAAAAAATCCGTTTTCGATGAATCTAGTCAATGAAGAAGTAGCACGTCAAATCGTATCTCTTTATTATTCCGCAATTCCAATGACTCAGTGAGAAACTGCTAATCAATTGGGTATTTCACGCCGTTCTGTTTGCTATTATATTGATAAACACAAGAAAAATTAAGTTAGTTCATTGCATTCTAAACGGGGTCGCCCTTCTAAAAGACCCTATCGATTTTTTTTTTTTTTTTTTTTTTTTTTTTTTTTTTTTTTTTTTTCTAATCGGAGGCGAATTGAATTCTGCAATGGCAGAATCTACAATCAACTTATTTAATACTTTTTTTATATTACATGGTACTGCTTGATTATCCCATCGACCCAAAAACTGTCGCCAAAGTATAAGATTAAATGCCAATAATGGATTATCGTAAATGTCACATTCATTTGACATTAAACATGTCGCACGTGTTTGTTACGTCATTAACCAATTTTTAATTCGACGTTTTATTTGTATTTCTCTTAATATTTTAGTAATTTATTGAATTTTCGGTATTTAAAAAAAAAAAAAAAAAAAAAAAAAAAAATATGTACATTTGTATGAATTGCCGAACAGTGTAGCAAAATGTATAATTTGGCGAATTTGATGGACGGAATAATCAAGTAGTACCCATTATTTGTTTACATTCTAACTTGATATTTAGGTTGATAGAATTGGCGTACTTATCAAGTCTCCGCCAAGGTATATACCAAGTAGTTGTTAATTCTGTATTTTAGCTTTACTAATATATATTTTTCATCTGCAATTATTTTACTATCACTAAAAAAGCAATATTTACAATATTGCTACAATATTGAAAAATCTTTGAAATGACAATGATGTAGAATTAAAAAATATCTTTGTAATTAATTTATCATTCACTTTGGTTTAAAAAAATTGTTAGGAATATAAATATATAATTTAAAATTGGTTAAGAAAAAAATATATACATGAATACCTCACAATAAAAAATTTTGTTTTTTATAATTACGTACAGCAATTTTAATTAACATTAAGCCCTATTAGCTGAACTTTATCAAAAATTAACTATTAGATACTACTTCATTACACCGTCGACGAGAAAGCTATCGCCAAACTATAAGATTAAATGCCAGTAATGGATGATCATAAATTTCACATTCATTTGACAATAAACGCGAAAAAAATTTTTAATTTAAGAAATTACACCAACCATTTGAAAAATGTTTCACTCGAAACATTCATCTATCATTTTAAGCTAAATACCAGTTGTTTTATTGTGTATTATTATCCGTGCCACTGCTATAAATGACTTTATACATGCTGCAATTTGAAGGTACGGTTTGTTTAAGTTACACCACTCCATTGTCGCCAAGCATAAAAGTTGGCGACGAAAGAAACATTTCAAACTATGTAACATTACTGGTGCGAAAGTAATCATTATCTACTGAAAAACACATTTCAAAAGTGAAAAAAAAGGATGAAAGTTGTGTCTAAAAAATGGTCTGATATCAAATTTCCAAGTTTATATTATGGTAATTATTTAACATTTTCCATTAAAAAATTATTATTTCTAAGCCAATACCTTTGCATATGTTGACTAGTATTAAAAAATGCTCTGACAAGTTGTTATTAATAATCTTTATTAATATTATTTATACATTATTTTATTAATTAATATTAATAACCTTTAAATTATTTAATCTCTAATATTTATGCTATGTGTATATTTAAATTTTCTAAACGTTTTTCTCTGTACAACTATGTTTGTCGATTAAAACGTCCCTTTCATGTAATATTTTGTATTATTTAAGAAACCCCTCATTAGATTTATTTAATATTTATGTACGTTGTGCATATAGTTCTTTTCTTTTCGTAACTTTAATTGCTTTAATCTGTTTATTATACTTTTATAATTTCTTAGTTATTTAAATTTTCTATGCTGTTTTTCATAATTGTACTTAATTTTAAAAGCAATGTATATTGCTGAAACGGGATTTTTTTTAGCATCTTGTATCTTTTTACAACACTTCTTTAAAATTTTCTTTTAATTGGTCTCTGCCACATTTCCAATCAGAAATAAGTCTGTAGCAATTTAAAATATATATGTTGGTTCTTTACATTTGTCATAACATTACGAATTTAAAACTTTGCTCAGCTCCAACCATTGCTTAGACTTTTTGTCAATTCTCTAACATAAATTCAATCTCACCCATGTATACCATTGTATTAGAAACATTTCCCTACTAGTTGCAGTTCGTTAAACGCCTTGAAGGGCGGTAGCATACATTTTATCCTACCTAATTTAAACGAAATGTTATATTTTTAACTTTGGTGGCAAACTGTTAAAAAAATTCCTTTTTAGCTCACAGGCTATCATAGCCTGAGAGCTTATGTGCCCGTCCGTTCTGTATGTACGTTCGTTCGTGCGTAACGCGATAACTCATGATAAAAATATCCGATCCACTTGAAATTTTGTATGTAGGTATATCCTGACAAGGCGCTTCCCTGATTAGTTTTTGGAGTTCATTAGATATGTATAAGAGGGGGAACAGGGGGATCATGCCCCTCCCCTTAGTTGATATAAATGGGATTTTCATGCAGAATTAAGTTTTCGTTCAAAATTTAGATTAGGATCATTCTGACGAGGCGATTCCGTGACTGAGCGTCACGGTGTTATTTGAATTAGTATTAGGTGTTCATTGAATAGGTATAAATAGGGGGAACAGGGGTTCTAATGCCCCCCCCCTTAATTTATATAAATGGGTTTTTCAAGCAGAATTTTCAGATTTCGTTCAAATCTCTGAATAGTTTTGGAAGTTTAATGGTTAAGTATAAAAGAAGGGGATAAATCCTTTTAAATTATATAAATGCTAAATGGGTTTTTATTAAGAATTATCTCATTTGCTCTGAATTTTGGATATAGATTTTTTTATATGATAAAGCATGTCTTTGATAGTATATGAGGTTCAATGATTAAATATAAAAAAAGAGGAAAGGGAAGAGCTGTTTCCCCTTCTTAATTTTTTTCGAACAGAATTAACCCTTGAAAATATAATTCTTTAATGTGCAATTAGTATTTGTAGCCTGTGAGCTCAATGCCATCAGTTTAACTGGGCAGTATTCTTTATTTTATTTTATTTTATTTTATTTTATTTTATTTTTCATTTTGAAACAAAATTTTACGATTTTTCCGGTGAGAATACAATATGACAGAGACATTATTGCTTGCCCTTCAAGAGGTTAACATGTGTAGTTTTTAACTACATGTCTGTTTTGAGTGAAAAACAATTACGAAAGAAAGTTTCTTTTAAAGCTGTAATTAGTATCCAAAAACTTTAAATAAAATGTCCAAAAAAGTGAACAATGCTGCACCAAACAATACAGCTTATAGAGTTTGCCCCGCCTTCTTAAACACTAAAACGATGACTCAATTCTAAAATTTTTAAAATTTGCTCAAAAAAAAAAAAAAAAAAAAAAAAAAAAAAGTGAGAGACGATTCATTTTCGTTACATGTTTAGAAGTACTAGAAACTTAAGGATGAACGAAATAATTATTTTATAATCGCTTGATTCTAATACGCGTAGGCGGGACTAGCGAAAACGTGTTACGTAATTTGCTCAAAAAAAAAAAAAAAAGAAAGAAAGAAAAGAAAAAAAAAAAAGGTGAGAGACGATTTATGTTCGTTGCATGTTTAGAAGTACTAGAAACTTAAGGATGAACGAAATAAGTATTCCATATTCGCTTGATTTTATTACGGGTAGGCGGGACTAGCGAAAACGTGTTACATAATTACTCATAAATAATTAAAACTAGGCCTTTTTTTGTGAATAGCCTATGGGAGTTACACAGAAGTATCTCTCTGCTACGAACATGGTACAACTTACTTTTTTTCTGTGTTTGTGTAGTTTTCGCCATAAAAAATACTCCCACAAATTAGATGCGACATTTGAATAATTTTGTACTCATGTTTGATATTTAGACTTTATGATTTTGTTTGAACATTTTTCAGAAAGCTATACTATCAATCAACAATATTTACGTACCTAACATTCCCTCCATTATTCCTTAATAAGAAATTAATTAGTTTAAAAAAATCTCGGTTCGCACACTCTTAAGCCACGCCCCAAATTTTAAAGACTTTTTAAACAGTAATCGCTTAAAACTATCTTCAAGCCAATCAATCGTGAATTCATTTACGAAAATTCTATGCCAACATTTCTAAAAAGTATTTTTTAGCATGAACAAGCTGCAAACAAAATAGAATTCTGTCGAGCTTATTTTTTTCTATTATACTTTGCTTGGTTATGCATAAAATACGCTCCAAATTTTTTCCGCCTTGAGAATCCTGCATACATTTTATTTACGAATTATAACAGCATATGATAATCCTCGCAGTGATTGTCTTCGTTTTATTGGGACATCTTTGATTTTGCTCAGAGGCATTTCTTTTGTCCGCATTTACAATTTACTGTAAACTTGCATCGTAAATGTTTTCATCTTTTATTTTTGATGTCCTTGCCTGCTTCTGCAAACGGGATAGGATGATAAACATTACAGTTTGTTGCTAAATTATTAGGGACAGTCATACTTTTTTGCTAGTTTTGTACTTTGGGTGCACTTGACTGCTGTTCTGAGTGGTTTCAGTGTTGCAGGAGTGTATTTTACAGTTGTCAATGCTTCTATAATTCAACTTTTAAGAACTTTTAATATGTTTAAAGGTTTGTTTGCTTTCTATAACTATTTTAAGAAGGGGGTAGACGCTGAGTCTTTTACACACCTAATAGTGGAAAATGCTTTTCTTTAATTTAAACAAAATTCGTTGGGCTTTTTTGAAAAAGTTAAGAATTATATGTGAGTACAATGTTTCATTTACTTATTAAATATTTGTTTTTTGTGAAATTATTTATAATTTTAATTACTTTTTTATTTTTATTGATTTCAGTATGGGTTGTGGGATTAATTTGTTCCCTAGGAAAAAAATCTGAAGTGAAAACCTTTCTCCTGCACACGAGTCCTTCTCAAAGAGAGATAGCAGAACTTGCTGGAGTTTCGAAGTCAATAGTCAACAGGATAAAAATAAATCTGGATAAAAACCAGCCACTTTCGCCCAAACAAAAAGGTAAAAGGGGAAGAAAACGCATAACATCTCCACATACCGATAGAAAAATCAGGGATATCTGTTTAGGAAACATAAAAAAAAGATGGGACTCCTTACTCACATTATTCAAGAATCTGGAATGCCAGTTTCGAGAGAAATGTGCAGTGGAGATTAGCGGAGGAAGAGTTGACAGGATTTGCTTCGTCCAGGCAAGAAACCGAAATTGACTGAAGCACATTGCCTAGGCTCGTGAACATCGCCAGGAGACATTTGATGACGGTAGTAAGGTGAGTTGTTAAGATAATTATTATTTATGCTATTGAAAATCATTTATTTCTAAATTATTAACAAATTTAATTTTTTCCAGGTGCTTTTCTCAGATAAATCAAACTTTGAGATTTTAGCCGATAAAAGCAGCTTTGTCAGGCGACGCCCAGGCGAAAAATATCGCCCTGACTGCACCGTGGAGAGTGTTAAACACCTTGATAAAGTAATGGTGTAGTCTCTCATAAGCGCTAAAAGAGTTGGATGCCTCTGCATTGTCTTGGGAATCATGAAACAAGACCAGTACAGGCAAGTTCTGGAAACTCGGCAGCTTCCACAAATTGAAGAATGGTTTCCAAGCGGTGAAGCGTTTATGTTTATGCATGATTCAGTGCCTTATCATAAAGTTAGAAGCATTACAAAGTTTTGGGAAGACCACAATATCCCAGTTTTACCTTGGCCTGGCTATTCAAATGACATGAACCGCATAAAAAGCTTATTGAAGATCACTAAGGCAAAGTCGCCAAAAATATGATTACAACCAAGGTACAACTCATCGAAAAACTAATAAATGCATAGCATGACAACCCTGAAATAAAATAAAGTGCCAGAAATTGCGATGAGAGCATGACGAGATGCATCAAAGCGCTCCTTGAAGCTAAAAGAAAATGTCATCAAATATTGACATTCTTTACTTAACATTGGTAAATTGATTGTATTATATATATTTTTTTTTTTTCATATAATATTACGTGAATACTCAAACTATAACAATAAAGCTTTTTTTAACTTTATAACAGTGTTTTTTTTTTCAAATTATATCCTAATATTGTACAAAAAAACACCTATATTTCATGACTGTCCCTAATAATTTGGCAACCCACTGTATGATGCACATTGAATTTAAAAGCTGCAGCATTTATGACATTAGAGCTTAGTTTAAAATTTTTCAAACATCGTTTCAAACATTCCAGTACAGTGCTGCGCTCAATATTATTGATTTCTTTCTTCAGAGAATTTTTTAAAATGTTTCTTTTCCTTTTACTTTAAATTTGAGTTAACATTGCTTCTGAGACCTAGCATAAAGAGTTATAATAATTCTAGTATAATTTTACTGGTGTCGATCTACTAAACTGCATCAGAAGTTATTTATGACTCCATCTTACTTGAAATGTAGCAACTAATTTGGGACAAAATTTTCAAACTAAATATTGCAACTAATTTGAGACAGAGGGAGTAATAGTTTTACGTAAGCCCCAATGTAACATATAATCCAAACATGGTTACCATTTCGATCTTTAATTCCGAGTTCATACTGGAAATTCATATTGAATTCAAAATTTCTATATCAGCAAAAAGCAAAATTGAGAACTTTGGTCCAATGTTAAAAATTACTGGCTCGAATTTTTATTCAACATAAGCTTTCTCCATATTTGCTCCATAGGCATTAAAAACATTAATTTGTAAACACAGAGTTTAGTAGGGTTCAGGGGCTCCGCCTTAAAATGTTTTACCAAAGAGGGCTCCGCGAGCCCGAAAGTTTGGGAACCGCTGCATTAGAGCGTACTCCGGATACAGTACAGTAGTCGAAATCTTTACGTTTCTGTAAATATGCAGGAAGTAATTTTTATTACACCTCAGCAACGTATATCTTATTCATAAAATGTGAAATAGTTGAATATAATTAAAACACGTCCCAAACAATGTTTCCCCGTGTAACATTATGTAGTGGAATACTTTTGTGTGGTCCTGTAATTTAATAATAAAAATTCTTTGCATCACAGATTGTACAGAATGCATATTTTAGTATATATTTCATAGATTCATGCCAATTCTACACTGTAAAACATTTGTGTAAGTTTGCCATCATTTATGTGTGTAACGTTCCTCAAATTCTGGAGAAAGTTATTCTGATATTTTAAAAAACACACAAAACCAGAGGATATTTTCACAGAGGTTCGTGGAACGTTCCACTTGAAGCATGACGTATGATGTAGTACTCCAAGCGCAAGCTCAGTGGTAAATGTCGACATAGACGACATGAGGAATTGAGAAGGAAAACATTAAACAGATGATCAACATCAACATCTTCCGGCACTATTTACAAGAAAACGAGATATGAAGTAAGTTGTCATTTTCTTAATATTTTATTGATAAAATATTGAGTATTTCAAATATATAAGTTGTTATAATCTAAAGTTTTGAAACCAGTGTCCATTACTGAAATGCCTATTTAACTAATTTCCAGTAATGAACATCCAATGTAGACATTACTAAAAATAATTTAATAAGTTCATAGTACATAAAATCTTCTCACTTATTTGGAAAAATCTGAAAGTAATTATTTTTAAATTATACTTAAAAAAACTCATTACTGTAGGAGTGAGTGTAAAGAGTAGGACAGCGGGAGGGATGGGACAGTAGATTTTTCTCTTTATGTATATACTAAACATTTCATCAATCAAACGTAACACGATAGCCCAAGCAATCATAACAAAATCTTCAATTGAAAAAAATATGATCAGTATAAACTTGCAGTCGTATAACGGAAAAGATTTATTCAAGAATCAAAAATAAATTCGCTTAATATAATTTATATGCTTTTCGTATATAAATGACTTGTATATGCATAGCTATGATAGTTTCCTTATTTATGGAACAATATACTGTACGTTATCCATAATTTAAAATAGGCTTAAAAGACCTATTTTTGTTTATACATAAAGTTTAACACAAAACAAGGAAGAGGGGAGGAATGGGACATGGTAATAAAAGGAAGAACTTGCATGTCGACATGGTGAATTCGACATGTCTAATTCTTTTTTTTTTTATAAGATGAATCTAATTTGCTACCATGCAAACATTTTTAGAGGATAATATATTATAACTTTGATTATAAATTAATTTACTTCAAAATGTAAATAAATTGAAATGATGATTTTTTAATGTCATCTACGACTAAAAATCTTGAATTTTTATTCATGATTGTCATTGAATCATAAATCTACAAGAATTTTATGATGTGGCACATACATTATCATCCTACAATGTTTGTTTAATTGTATATTTAGCCGACACTAGCCTATTTATGCTTTATAGGTTTGTTTTATAGCTGTCTCATACCTCCGTGTAAGTGGAGAGATATGGGGCACATTTTGAAATTTACATTTCTTTAATTATAAAATAAATTTTTATGTTGTGTTTCTATATTGTTCAGGGAGATTAAAAAGTCGTTCACAATGCCCTCTATAAAGTGAAATTTTAGTGTTTGTATCAAACAAATTTGATTTTCTTACTTTTGTAAATACTTTTGTAACTATCCCACACCATCCTACTCCCCCTTATGGTTTAATAAAAAGCTTCTTTCAATATTTTAATTAATGTTATCTGATAAACAATTTTTTCTAAATATTGTAATCAAATCATTATTATTTACATCTCTGCTTTTGATATTTTTTACTGTAGCAAACAATGAAACCAATCGGAAAGTAGACAATATTATATAGAGAAAGAAGGGGCTAAAGGGGGATGATCTAGAAACAAATTCAATTGAAAAACGACAATTTTTTAAAACTACACAAAATCTATTTGCTTCTTGAATGTTTGATTATTCATCTATTATGCACATAAAAATTAACATTAAACTATTAATTTTATAGCATAGTATTAAAACAATTTTATTTGGAGATCCGTGGCTTCAAATATCAGTTTTGCAATTTTATTTTGAAATAGTTTTCATAGTATTTATTAAACATCAATAAATCTGTGGTATTTTCATATTTGTAATATTAATTACTTTAATTAATTCATCAATAAACTTAACTGTTAAATGCAAATTATACAACTTCACTCGCCTGTTCTTTTCTTTTTTATTCTTTTTCTACTAATCCTTCTAACTTTCTTCCATTATTTCAATTTTATAACTGTAATTCTGATATTTGATGTTTTGAATCATCTATTGAAATAATTAAAATAAACGGATAATATATATATGAAATAGATGTGCCACTATTCGATACCCTTAATGAATTTCTATAAAAAATAATTTTTAATTAATACTATTTATATTACAATTTTTTCAACATTTTATTCATCACTCAACAATTTTTAACCATTCTCATAATGCCATCTCTTCTAAATCAAAATTTAATTGTAAATAAGAGAAAAATATCAAAACGCCCACACTCCAGTAATGGATACACCTCAAAATGTAAAAAAAATAGGGGAGACTAGGGATGGTTGACCACGGCGGAGGCTTGACCCATTCAACCATTTTCAAATTTAAATATTTTTCAGACTTTTGTCGCAAGATGTTAACCAAAGCTAAGAAAATTATCAAGCAACAAGCTTCATTTCTTGCAGACAATTGAAGCAGGTGAAACACAATCAGCTGTGAAGACTTTTTAACAAAGTTGAGTTTTTTAAAAATATTTTGGAAGAGTTTCCCAGTTAAAATATCATGGAAATTTAAGTTAGTAGGTTTTAATTAATACAGAAATATTGAGCTTTAATTATAGGCATGAATTTTGCACAGGTATATTATATGTTTAAAATAACTGTTTTTTTTTTCTTTAGAATATAGCTCAGGGAGAGAGGCTTGACCTAGTCAATATGTTGGAGTGTTGACCTTAGTGAAAGCTCCCTTAATTAAATGTTTTTGGAATCTGTTTATTATACTTGGTATACAATAAAATGTTAATGTTCATATTTGTAAAAGAATGTAAATTTATTCTGAAAATATAAAGGAGCTATACAAAAAATTTTATTTAAAATTAGCCTTTAACTGATGTGACATAAATCGGCACTTAACTACTGTAAACTAGTCTGGCACACCGCTCCATCGAAAGATGAATAAAAGGGGAGATCAACTTATTGGAAACTGTTTTTGTACTTAACATGTTGTAAAGGGCTGTTATAATTTAAATGCACCTATTCAAATGGCACTGGTGATAGTATAAAGTTCCAAAAGAAACAAAATTTCGGTAGTGTTTATAATTAAACAGAATGTTACATGTTAAACTATAAAAATTTAAAAATGCAACGGTCTGTAAGACTTGTAACATCAGTTAAATGTTGAAGATACTTCGGGACTTAAAATCTTTGTAGCTTTAAAGATAAAAACTTCGTAAAGATATTTTGAGTTTATAAATTATTTTATTTGTTTTAACCTTGTATCTTAAAAATATTCTGTTTTTTTTAACTTATTTTATTTCTTTAAACTTTGTGGCTTAAAGGTATTCTTAATTTTTTAAATTTTTGGGGGGTTTTCAAATTTATTTTATTTGTTCAAATCTTGTAGCTTAACGGTATTCTATATTTTTTTAAACTTATTTTATTTCTTTAAACCTTACAGTCTATAAGTATTCTAGGTTTAAAGTTATTTGAAAATGAGATTTTTAAAATTACTTTATTTGTTTAAACTTGTAAAATAAAGGTATTCTGCATTTCTAAAAATGATTTTATTTGCAGGGATCTCGCTAAGATTTTTTATTGGTGGGGGAGAGAGCCTGAAATTGCCAAGTAAAAACTCAGTATTTGCCAACTCAGTGAAAAGCAAACATAAATCCTTCTCGGGGTTTGCCAACTAGTTTTATTACACAGTTTTATATACAGTTATATGATAGCTTTTTTTAATTATCACAATTAGAAAATGTAATATAGCTTTTATTTCTAAAAAGTTTAATAATATTTCTAATTATATTGGTGAATTTCGTCCAATTTATCATAAATAGAAAGTGTATTATAGTTTTTAATTAAAGTTTTGAACTAATTTGCCAATTCAGTTTGTAAATTTGCTAACTGTAACAGCATGTGCAAACATTTGGGGGGAAGGAGTGTAGGCTCCCATCTCTACCCCCTCTTAGCGAGGCCCCTGTTTATTTGTATATTTCTTTACTTTTGCCTGTATATCTACATAAGATGCAGAGATTCATGCCTTTTATGAGTGAGGAGCCTGAAAAATTATTTTTTCATGATTAAAATCTATCTTTCTTCAAATATATTGCACTTATGTCGCAGGTTTATTCTGATAACTGATTGTATAACGAATAAAATAATACATAAAACTTTGTTCAAGGTTCAATATTTAAAAAAGTTAAAAATGATTTAGTTAAAAGTGGGTCAAACATGCCTAATTTCATCTAGTTGTTTTAATGACTGTAATTTGTTCTAGAATTAAATCAAAGTTCTCTAATGAAACAAAATAGCTATTTTTAAATAAATTTCACAAGGATATAAAAATTAATGAAATATTTCTGATTACAATTTCAGATTTTATTTCAGATTTTATTTCAGATTTACAATTTAAATTTATTACTGTGATTATCATAATATCAATAGTTTAATTATTTTAGGCAATGTTTTAAAGTACTAAATGTCATGAAATTACAGTTATCAAATTGTGTGCGTATGAAAGAAAGAGCAAATGTGTAGGGGAGGACTAATCTACTGACTAACTAACTAACCCTTTAAGGGGCAAGGCACCTCCATTCGTAAAAATCTTAAAAGAAAGATCGACACCAGAAATTATAAGTTTTTTTTCGATAGTACATAAAAGCTTTCGTTCTTGCCAGGTATCTCCGATGTGCTATTAATTAATATAGTATGTAGTTGAGTGTAAAGATATTTTTTAGCTGTTTTTAAAATAATCGGCGGATGTCAGAACGATGTAAAAGAAAATTGAATTCAATTCGAATCATTTTTGAAAATGCTGAATCAAAGGCCCCAAGAAGGTGATTATAAATCAAAATGCGCCAAAGCTAATGTATATATATATATATATATATATATATAGGACCATTTTTAAGGGAGCTATAATAAAGGACCCAAAAGAGATCAAATGAAAATTAAAAACAGGATCATAACATAAAAAATGTTAAAATTCCTTTGTACTTAACACTTCATATTTACAATTAATCAAAAATAAACCTAGGTTAAGAATTATTCGTTAGAACAATATTTTAAAGAAATGCATTAAAAAATTGAGTAAATGCTTTAAAAAAAGCCCTAGGACTCAAATAAAAATATCAGGTTGTGGGTCGTGGAAGAAGAGTCCAAAACCTAACTTTAAGGTTACGCATTAAGAAGATGGAAAAGTAGGGGGTGGAAGATGCACGAGAACGGGCCCCAAGGATCCAGCGTAAATACTGAAAAATAAAATAGCAAAAATAACTAAGTGGAGAAAAGTCCCCCACAATGAAGAAGATTAGATAAAAAGGGGTCGCGTTGTTAACAATTTAGTGCATAAAAATATTAAGGGGCCCAGAGATCTTAGCCCTTAAAATATTAAAAGTCTGAGTCTCAGGTGCATCAGGATCTGTCTGAGAATATCTTTACCTAAATTTTCAGACTTCTACGTGCGGTAGATTTTGCTAGCCATCGCAGATATTCAGAGATTTTTTATTTTATTAGTATATAAGTATACCAGTACCGTAAAGTATAGCTTTAACATTATTTATAACGGGTATTGATTTATTGTTTTTCATTTGTATTTTCTTGATTGAAAAACAAATACAAACCATTTTTAAAGAAATATCATACTTCAAAATTGGTCAAAAAATCAATTTTTTTCTTTAAATTTATATATGTAAGTAATATATATATATGTAAGTGATATGTATATATAATACTAAATATGTATATGTATCACTATATATATATATATATGAAAACCTATTTAATTGTAAATATTTTTATATTTCATTTTTACCCAAAAACAAATTATATATCGAGATATTGTAAATACACCCAACACAATTGCCCACACAAATTAAAACTTTAACCAGAGAGAACGCGCGCTTACCCAAGATAAAAATGTTTTTAACTTTGTCACCAACACAATCAAGTTATAACCGTCATTTTATTTAGGCAGAGACAATCCTTACAAATTTTGAGATAAAATAAGTTGAAGATTACTTTTAAAACGTAAGTGATTACAATTGCACAAATCATACGCACTCTAGGTCAAAAAGACCCGGCGCGTGTACTTTCGGGCTAAATGACTTTTTCTGAACGTTTATATTTTATTACTTTCATGTTTTAAAAAAGACAAGGCTTTTTTTCTATTTGAAATAGAGATTTGACCGTTTTTGTACATTTTCTTTATTATAGACTTGATAAATATATATACATGGAATTAGCATTCAAATTTTCTTTATTTAAAAAAAAAATAAAAGTATATGAAGATGTGTGAAATTCCATTTTTCATTATGTATGTTTCAGTGAAAAAAAAGTATTAAATGCAATAGTAGATTTATCTAAAAATCCATTTGCAATCTTGTATAGTACACATTTAAAAAGTTTAAAAATGTAAAAAATATATAAATATTTAAAGTAGTAGAAATCTTAAAAAATAAAAAAAAATTTCAATAATTTTATTTTTAATATGCAGTTTTTCAGAATGTACTTTTAGTAGAACATCAAAATGCACTGAGTTTATCATTTGAACCATATTATTAAAAAGAAATAAAATTTCTGAAACAGATAAACATTCACCTTAATGCATTTAAATGTTCTTTTTTGATGATTATTATTTTTAATGCTTAGAGAATAAGAAAAATAAACATAAATCAGAACTTAAAAAAGGTACTAAATGACACCTTCCACTAGTAATTTTGCTGAGATACTCATAAACGTTTATATCAGACAAAATTACGATTTAAAAAGAAAATCATGTTTTTAATTTTAAAATTTGCTTTTTTTTCAATTTTGTTTCAAAGAAAGCTAACAGTTGATAACTGTATTTGTCGAGATATTGTATTCCATGTAGTATCTAGTATATGATGTAGTATTGATGTGATGGTTGTATTTGAAAATTGTATTCGATGTAGATTTGTCCTAAATTTTATA
This sequence comes from Maratus speculifer, assembly GCA_964019185.1. Classification (NCBI taxonomy): domain Eukaryota; kingdom Metazoa; phylum Arthropoda; class Arachnida; order Araneae; family Salticidae; genus Maratus; species Maratus speculifer. The sequence goes on from OZ025291.1 coordinate 120,573,525, forward strand.
CCCCCCCCCCCCCCCGTAAATATTCTTGTATATAATATACTGTTTAAATTAGCTCAAATTAATCACATTGCTATTTTGGGGCATTCTAACTTTTGAAATGTATTATTTAATCAAAATAACGTTAATTTAAAGTATATTAAAACTAAACATTTTATTAAGATGCAATGAACTAATTTTATGTTTCATTTAACTAGGTGTCACAAATTTGCGAAGATTGCCGTGGCCATTGCCTTTCATCCTCTGCTATGAAAATTTTTCCAGTGAGTAAAAAAAAAAAAAGGATAAATCTAGAAAATTGAATGGTACAATAGAGCGAAATATTGTACACGGACAACCCAAATTCTGTGCAAAGAAAGAAAATTCCTATCGCTTTTTGGAGCAAATACCCCAGGTTAAGATAATCTTTTGGAGATGGCACGCATGAATGGCAATTTCAAGCAGCCGTCAACTTTTAAGATTTTTCTACAAAATTTTGTAGAAATTACCCGAAACTGTGCCTCCTGACAGTGAAGTTGCAACCAACATATCTTATCATCATATCTAATAAACGTGCATGTAGACTTGATAAACGAATTTAAAAGAAGAAAAAAAGCTATTGAGTTTTGTTATCCCATAATTTGTTTGCACTTCAGTGTATAAATTTTTTGGTCATGTTATTGAACTTTTATTTTTCTAGTAGAGTTTTAATAATAATAGACTTGTATTTTATGCTATATGTCAGCCCCCCCCCCCCTGTTTAAAATTAATGGTGAGAGTGATACTGTACACATTTGTTCAGAATTATTTGTGTGTGTGTGTGTTGTTTTCTTTAAATTTAAATTTCTTTAAATTTTTTCTTTAAATTTAATAATTTCTTTAAATTTAAAATAGACAATGCTGGTAGCTGGTTTTCATAAATGTAGATGTTTTCTTAAACAATTTGGAAGTATTTTTTGAAATAAAAAACAATGGAATGGAAATTTATGTTAATTTTTTGTGTGTGGTGTGAAAATATATTTCAATTTGAAATAACCTATTGTGCAAGCTGCTTTCATAAATGTAGATGTTTTCTTGTTTATTTTTTTTTTGTATATTAAAAATGAAATAATAAACGTGTTGTGTGCTCTAAAAATAAACAGATTTGATATTCATAACTAAGCTGTAGTAAAAACAAGATTTTGTGTGGGTACCTTATGCTGATATTTCAGGATTTCCTTGAATATCAGTCAAGAGGTACTCTAAACTAACTAATAGAAATTTCAGTGAAATGTGAAAACTTACTGCAATTTCAATTTAGAGGTGCAACGAATATTTGGTTGATAGTAAGAGGATAGAAAGCCAAATATTCTATTCCTTCTTAATATCTGATATTTAAATTAAAGCATTAACTAAAAAACGTGTATCAACCATAATAATAAAGAAAATCACATAATGCTTAAAACATATAAATTATTTAGAAACAATGAAAAGTTTCAGATATAAGTCTTTAAGTTTAAATAATTATGCTATAAAAATTTGCTAAATATTATTTTTTAAGCAAAATATATTTTTAAATTTTAATAGATTCTTCAAAGTAACTTTTTGTTCATTAATCCTTTTTCACAGTTACAGAAATATTTAAAACTAAAGGCAATCTAATTAAGTTGTTGTTACTTGAATAAACATAATTTTGCAAAATAATTCAATATGATTAATTTTAATAGATATTTAGTATCAGTATTGTTCAAATATTCAATATTTGTCTTAAATTGATTTTCATTGCATTCCTTATTTTAATGTGTTTGTTAAAAAGTGAAATTACAGCATTATTTTCAGTGGAATATTTTTTAACAGATTCTGTTGCATCCAGAATTGCCTAACATTTTAATAGGGTATCTGCCCAGTAAGAAGGTATGCAGATATTTTTTGTTACCAACCACTTGGCTTCTAGTCTATCGGGGTTATAGAAGATAACCCTATGCAACTTTTTTTTTTTTGGATTCAGAGTCCATCATCTAAAACCAATCTGGTATATAAATATTTTTCCATTTATCTCGAATCCTTTTAAGCTTTGTTAAAACTAACTTATCGGCCAGCTCATATGCAGGATGTTGACTCATAACATTATTGGCCTATAAGTCTATATGTTGGTTGTGGACATAGAATCTTAATTTACAGGGCAGGACAATCTCAAACAGTTGATAAAAGTCAGTTGCCTGTTTTAACAAAACATTTAGATGAAACTACAATATCTTAGGTATCCCATAAATATGATATAAATTGTATAATTAATAAAAGCAATTTCTCTGTTTTAAACATAACTACAGGAGTATATATCTTACAAATATACAGAATGTTCCAAATTCCTTTTTAATTGCTTAAGATATAAAATAAATTCTATAACTTTTTAAAAGGGACATTTGTTGGTACAAGCAACTGCAATTTCTTGTAAGCTGGATCATTTTTCATTAATTTACATAATATATGTGTTTCTTTCTGCAACACAGATTACACTGATTTTTATTTTAATCATTCCATTAAAAAAGAGATTAAAATCACGCAATTGCTTTTTTTTTATTAGTAATACTTAGCTGTATTCTAAATCAATGTAATCTTAAAAAGATTAGATTATAAGTTATTTATATCTCCAGTAGCTGAAAATTCTCCAAGTATCTGCGACAGACATTTTATGGATAGAAAATAATCGCATGAAAAATGTTACAATTGAACAGTTAATTATTTAAAGAATCACTTACTTGTACTAACTTTATGCATTTTGTTAACTTTAATTTATAATAAAATTAAGTATTAAAGAGCTAAGCAATACTATAAATCCTAAAAAAGGTCTGTTCAAAACTAAAATCCGCAAAAGAGAAAAATATTGTGACATTCGGTCGCCCATCTTGAACTTTCTGCTTTTGGGTTTATTGCAAACAAAAATAAAGGTATATGATCTCAATACACTATAAAGATGTTCTTTTATTTTCAATGTGCTCCTTTTCATTTTTTTTTCTGTTCTAGACCCACTGAACAGATAAGAGAGAATTTATTGAATGTGATAATAAAGGTATCCCAAAGTAAATACAAAACAAATGAGAATTGTCTTGTTTTAACACCAAACAACAGGTACTAAATACCTACTATTTAAGCACACATGAAGAAAAGTACTTGAACCAACTATTAAAATTTTAGAAATGTACTGTTTACTGAACCATAGGTAGCAAAAGTACAGATTAGCAGTAATTGTAATTTTCTTACTGGCCCAGACATTTTCAGCCAAGGGGGAAAATTACAATTAAAATCATTCATTGTCCATTAAAATGGTTGTATTAAAATTATTTTAGTGCAATTGCTTATCCACCATTTACTGGATTGATATTACCTGCAATTCATTCTGTTGAGCTGACCAAATGTTGTAATTAATAAGGTTAGCTGGGTGAATTAGGTTTTCCAGATTGATTCAGAAGTAATTGACAGTTTCAGGTAAGAAAGTCAAAGATTGGATTCTGTCTCAAACATTTTTCAAGTTCGAAAACAAAATTAGAAGATTACAATTAATATAGCTATTTACCAATTAGAATAACTGTGTTAAAATTCTTATAGTACAGGACAAATTGGATAGATTTGAAACACATAAATAGCAAGCAGGAAAAGTGATCCCTTATATCTCCATTTTATAGAAATTGCAAGATTCAAAGACTAAAAAACTGTCACCCTAAGGAATTTGTATTATAAAAGAACATTAGTATACAATATGATAGGCTATAAAATTAATATTTTTATTGTACTTTGATCTTCAAACATTTTTCAAAATGTACAATCAAGTTCTAATAACTAGTGGCATTCGATATTACATAATTTGTCAAATATCTATATTTATTGAAACTCTATTGAGGAATTAAAAGGAAAATCCTTGAAATTGTGGAATATATAATAGGATAGTTAATTTTTTCAATGAAGTTTTAATCAAGTAATAGAGTATATTTAATGGAAATATAAAGTACATCTGCTCACCTTTGTAATGGAAAATGCTCAAATTGGTCTATCACTGAAGCAAATGACTATGTGGGTCCTGATTGATATTCTTGTAAGCATGGCATGCAAATTCAGAAACATGTTATCATTTCTGTGCAAAATACAAACAACCAAATTTATACCAAATTTCAAGACTTTAAATATAACCGTAAAACGGCATATTTTAATTAAAACAAGAATATTTGATGAGATATGGACAGTTTAAGAAGTAATTTTCAGTCTAAGGAAAATTATAAATTGTTCCACATTTTTCCGAAATAATGAAAAAATTTATTATTTTTAGGGTAATGTTTTTCTATAGCTAAACAAATAAATCTGGTTTAATCAAACATACAAATATTGTACAACTATACACACATGTTGCGTAACTATACAAAAAATATATAGTGAAATATTATGCCTAATGCTGTGAACAATTACAGGTAATTAGTGTTACCTTACTAAAAGGTACTGTGTAACCTTGCTTACATGATGTGAAACTGCACAGTTAAATGTATTTTATACTTATACATAAAAATGGATAACTTTCTAGGAAAGTGTGGGGAAAACTCAATCCTACTGATGTATAAACTTACGCGCAATGACTGCGTGACATTACAGAAATATGTGGGGTAAGCTTATTCCTACAGATGTGTAACCTTACAAACTATTACTGTGGAAGCTTACAGAGAATTGTACTGTGACCTTACGCAGAAAATGTGTTATGTTTCACAATATTGTGGTGAAACCTAACGCAAAATTACTATGTAAGATTGCAGACATATTGCAGACATATTTAATAAGTTGCAGATACATTACTCTGGAATTTGCGTTATGTTTCACAATATTATGGTGTAACTTTACAAGCAATTAATGTGTAAGATTACAGATAAATGTGGTGAAAGCTTACTCCTGAAGATGTGTAACCTTACACGCAATTACTATGAAAGCTTACAGATAATTTTAGTGTAACCTCACACAGTAATTTGTGCCATGTTTCACAATATTATGGTATAATATTACACACAGTTAATGAGTAAGATTGCAGACACATGTGGTGTAACCTTACACAGGAATTTGTGTTATATTGCATAATATTATGGTGTAACCTTACACGCAATTACTGTGTAAGATTACCGACAAATGTTGGGAAAGCTTACTCTTAATCATGTGTAGCCTTACACACAGCTTCTGTGTAAGCTTACCGGTAATTATGGTGTAACCTTACATAGGAATGGTGTAACCTTACTCATAATATGATGTACACTTACACAAGACATGAATAATGTTGCTCCATTTATATCGATTACAAACCACCATAAGACTGGAGGCAGCAATGCTGCCACCAGTTTTATGGAGTAACGTTACACCAAATGTTTTACAGTGTATTATGTTCGAATGAATGTAACATCATTAAAATGCATTTGAAACTTTTTCCCCATTGACCGTAATGTAATGGAATACTTTTGATTGTCCCTGTAAATGATCTATGCATCCGACTTTCATAACATTTGAAATGACTCGATAAAATTACGTAATAATTATATGTTTTAAATTTCAAACGATTAAAATGCATTTGAAACTTTTTTCCCTATTGACCATAATGTAACGGAATCCTTTTGATTGTCCCTGTAATTGATCTATCCATCCAATTTTCATAAAATTTGAGATGACTCGACAAAATTATGTTATAATAATGTATTTTAAATTTCAAACGATTCGGTTGGGTAGTTTTTGCGTTGTTATATGCGGACAGACAGACGGACAGACAGACGGACGGACTGAGCGACAACAATAGGTGCTACGTATTTACATAATTACGAACGCACCTAAAAAGGTTAATATGTTTTTAAGTATGAAAAAGGGTTTGACAAGTGTTTCTGTTAATTATTGAGCATGAGGAAGGACAAGGGATCCCTTCTTGGCTACAACTCACTTCAATGCCAACTTTTAAAAAATCATATTTGCGCTTTTTCTGTGAAAACAAATCAGTCGCAGCTACTATAAAAATGTATAGTGTAAAGACATAACCAGTAAAGTTGCAGCTTAATTAGACATAAATGTAAGGGAAGACGACATAGTGCCAAAAACACTGCCACCAAGCATGCCCTAAGTGTATAATTGCCAGAAAATTGATTTGTAATATAGTGCAGGGTGAGCAGTGCAGTTAACATCAGGGATGTAGTGCAGGTTATACGCCGTATACCTTCTGGACTTTTAAATAGAACACCATATACACTGTTTCTCAAGAAAGCTTATAGTATACACATTCTAGGGTATCCCTCTGCTTAGAGCATATATCCTAGGTTATTTTTACGACTACACCCCTGGTTAACATCTAAAGCACGGTGGGAAGTTCTACTAAAGAACCGCAAATTTGTTTTATATGGAAAAAGCGCAAATATGATTTTTTAAAAGTTGGCATTGAAGTGAGTTGTAGCCAAGAAGGGATCCCTTGCCCTTCCTCATGCTCAATAATTAACAGAAGCACTTGTCAAACCCTTTTTCATACTTAAAAACATATTAACCTTTTTTGGTGCTCGTCAGAGTATTTTTTAATACTAGTCATTTAATTTTTTGATAAAAAACTGAAGATTTTCTAATATCGTAAAAAGAAAAATAATTGCTGCTGTCAAAATTTATAAAATGATAACAACAGCATAAAATTTTGATGTATCAGAATAATTAAAAAGGTCATTACATTGACATATAAAATGCATGATATGAAAAATAAACCATGGATTCGAACGAAAAAAGTACAGAACTTTATTAAAAGAATTAAAAGCCATATCAATTAAATACATTCAAAGTAATTTCTCGAATAAAACATTCACAACTAGAAAAATTCTAGAAATTGAATAAAAATTAACATAAGAATATTCCCGAAAGAATAATAATTTAACACAAAAGAATTTCTAAACAAAGCGAACTTACATCCAACGGGATTTGAAATCTCTACCCGCTGCTGAGCAGCTAAATGCCTTACCTCGAGAGTCCTAGTTTAACACCAGAGATGCTGCAAATTTTGCTATAGTACCTATATAAATGCCAGTATAAGTCATGTGACTGTCATCAACAGATCCGATCTGATTGTTTTATTTTTTATATGCCCAGCGGCTATTTTCCTACTTTTATTTTAGCTACCCGAAACAATCGTCAAATAGGTTTCCTTCGCCATAATTTCATTTTAAATATAAAGCTGTTACTAGCTTTATTTGAAATACATGACTTTCATTAAAAAACACATAAATTAAAAATACATGTATCAGATACATTTAACTTACACGTTTTTCTTTCCTTTTATTAAAAATACTATAAGTAAATAAATAAAGGTACTTTTTCAGTAGTTGTACATAACGAAAAGTTCTTGGCGGGAAAAGAAGTTTGGCAACGTATATTCTGGCAACCTATTTACTATTTCATATACACAAGCATTTTTTTCTCATGCGATAACAGTGTATTTAAGGTACTACTTAATTATCCCGTCGACTAAAGAACGATAGACAAACTCTAAGATTATATGCCAATAATGGATGAACATAAATGTTACACCTTTCTTGACATTAAACCCGCTACACTTGTTTGTTAAGTGATCAAATGATTTTAATTCGATGATTTATTTATATTTTTATGAATGTTTTACTAATTTATTTGTTCTTTTGTTATTTAATATAAATTTTATGCCAATAAGCGAATAGCTCTTGGTATTAATTGAGAAAAATATAATACGTATTTTATTAAAGTTACTTTATGGTTATATCCGCCGACATTATTTGGCTAAATAAAAAGTATTTAACTCCTTACAAATTTCCGCTAACATTGATATTTTTGGTACTTACGTAACAATGCCACCGCAGTAGAAGTTGTGCTAATGCGCCAATAAAGAGCAATCTTGTTGTTCGTGCCTTTTTTTTTTTTTTTTTTTTTTTTTTCATTTTGACGTCATTTTTCATACTTTAGTACTTTTTAAGCCTATTTTTGACGCCATTTTTTGTGCGCGTGCAAACAAGATTGCTCTTTATTGGCACATTAACGCAACTTCTGCTGCGGTGGCGTTAATATGCAAGTACCATATTTTTTATGCTCCTTAATAAATTCTAATATTACATTTAAAATACTTCAATGTTATTCACATATGCGATATCTTACAAATATCTCTTTATGGTTTGATTTAATAAATTCTGCATTAAAATATGAAAACTTTTATTAGTATTCTTTTGTCCGAAATCACCTGAATAAATCAAATTTTATATTTGGTACATCTCGACGTCATAACTAAACGTCATCATTAAAGTAATCCTTTTCTTTAATGACTTTTATTTTTTTAACCTAAATTCGTTAATTTTCTAAACTTAAATTTTTTTTAATGGCAACATTTTTCCTTTTGAGTAATTTGGCGAATAGTTTGTCGATTTCTATAAATGGGTGAAACTGGTCGACCTGATAATCAAGTAGCACCGTACGTAATGTAAATAAAATGGGTATGCATTTTTGGCACAGATGTCATATACGCACCACGTTGGCGATATTTTTTTCTGACGCCAATATCATATGCGCATCGGAGTATTTAACTGAATCCAGAGTGTCGTTATTTTGCTTGATATGGCAACCCGGATGTTGTTCTTTACTTATTAATTTAAAAAAAATTATTTTTTTAAATATATACTAGGGGGGCCCCGCCCCCCTGCTCGCTATGCTCGCCAACCCCCCGCGTAATCGCTTCGCGATTCCAAATTATTGGCTACCCCTGCTTGCTGCGCTCGCCAATACCCCATGGTATGAATAAGCAGTTGCAGACCTTTCAAATGATGTGTCACACGACTGGTGTTGTAAAGAAATTAAAAATGTGCATCCCTGGGGGGCAGAATGGGGGTGACACACAAGACATCCATAATATGAATAAGCAGTTGCAGACCTTTCAAATGATGTGTCACACAACTGGTGTTGTAAAGAAATAAAAAACGTGACGAGCCCCCTGGGGTGAGCAGAGTGTGGGGGTGACACACAAGACATCCATAATATGAATAAGCAGTTGCAGACCTTTCAAATCTTGTGTAACACGACTGGTGTTGTAAAGAAATTACAAAATGCGCCTTTCTGAGGGCAGAGGGGGGGGGGTTACACACAAGATATCCATAATATGAATAAGCAGTTGCAAACCTCTCAAATGATGTGTCACACAATTTTTGTTGTAAAGAAATTAAAAATGCGCCCCCCTGGGGGGGCAGTGTGGGGGATGACTCACACAACATCCATAATATGAATAAGCAGTTGCAGACATTTGAAATGATGTGTCACACAACTGGTGTTGTAAAGAAATTAAAAATGTGACCCCCTAGGGAGAGCAGAGTGTGGGGGTGACACACAAGACATCCATAATATGAATAAGCAGTTGCAGATCTTTCAAATCTTGTGCAACACGACTGGTGTTGTAAAGAAATTAAAAGTGTCGCCCCCCCTGGGGAGCAGAATGGGGGATAACACACAAGACATCCATTATATGAATAAGCAGTTGCAAACCTCTCAAATGATGTATCAAACGACTGGTGTTGTAAAGAAATTAAAAATTTGGCGAAATATTACAGTTATCGCCAAGTTGGCGTCACTTTTGACAACTAATTTTGGTCGCCAAAATTGGCGATATATCGCCAAGTTGGCGACAAACTTGGCGATTGTTGGCGATGGTAACCTTTTCTCTCTTTATGGTAACCCATACGGCGATGCATAGACGGGGCCCTTTCCTGATTGGTCTATTCGACTCATGGAAGGAGTGGACAACCCGGATTCGTTAGTTCCGGAAATCTTCCACATCAGCATCATTCCAGGAGTCATTCCTTTTAAGGCTAGTTTTTTTTTTACTATAGAAGGAAATTGTTTTGTTCTATAGTTATTAAACAAACCTTTTTTTTATTTATTGTTATCACCTTTCAAAAAATATTGTAACTGGTATTCCAAAACGAGATTTTCGCCAAATTAGCTTTAGAAAAAAATTAACGCCAATGTGATTCGTATATGACATTTGTGCCGCATTTTAATACAGAAACAGAAATAATTCGTACGAAAATAAAAATTAAAGTTTATCAGGTTTGTTTTCAGAGCTATTTATATATTTTGGCATCATACCCTCCCTTTTTGAAGCCAAAATAGCACCAAGCTTTGGCAAACAGATGTATATTAATCAGACATTCATAAAATAAGTAATAATTTAATTGACCTAGAATCATTCAAAGTGGCTTAAAAAAAACTGACACATTCTCAGGTCCGAATCATCATGGAACGCCCGACTCACCGCTCTTGCGTTGCGCCAAACCGGATTTATTACCGGTACGCCCTTACCTTACGTCTCAAAGACTCAAATAAATGTTTATAAAAATTTAAAACCATATTTTTACGCTTATCTTTTAAATGTCCTGTAGATTTTCCATTCATGTCTAATTATTCATAAAATAATAACTGTGAAAACTATTGGTATGAACGTTTGTACTTAATAACTTTACACATCTTTTTGTCTACAATTAAAAAAAATAATATTAATGTCAATCTTGTGTTAAATCAGTCTTTGAAATAAAATATTACGTGATGGAAAAACACGGTTACGCCGCTTTAGCGGTTAAAAAAATTTGCTATTCGATCTTTCGGCGCCATTTTTTGATTTATTCGCCAAACACACCAACCAGAACAGTATAATGAACTTTTCCGCAAAATCTTGCCCTGATCGCCTAAATTTGTTGATTTCATCATATGGACCTTCAGATAAGCAAGTAAATAAAATTATAAATAAAAGTATCATATTACAATGGCTAGCATAAATTTAAGGGAGACTAAACTTTTTGCCAGAGGCGGCTTTTAACTTAAATAAATGAGAATTTAATAAATAAAAAAAAAAATATTTCACTTCGCTCGTCAAAATAGATAGTGAATAGGATACATGAAAATAACAACAAATACTGATATACCATTGATGTAAGATCCACACTTGGCAGAATGCCCAGCAGATTCCATTCAGACTTTGGGGGGAATAGCTTATGAGGCCGAAACTTCAATGTAGTTTTCATTTTTATTCTGAGTAAAATTTTATTTTAAATTAAATAGATTGTTCTCCTTCTATCAGTTCTCGGAATAAGCCTTTCCAAAGTATATAATTCCCCCTTCATTTTTGTCAATTTTAATAAAAGCATGTCTTTTTTTTTACATTTATATTTATGACTAAAACGCAGTTTTAACGATTGCTTGGCATCTGACTTGGCGGCTATACGAGAAATTCGCCAATTCTAACAACCTAAATATTCAGGGCACATGTATGTCATACACTCACTAGGATTTACTTGGCGTCAAAATGGCGTTATTTTGCCTAATGTGGTAACCCTGATATTGTTGTTTATTTTTTGATAAACTGTTTATTTACCTTACTTTTTCTTTTATTGAAATTATATAAAATGTTTTTTGTTCTATAATTAATAGTTTTTAAAATTTAATATATTTAAAAATTGTTTTATTTATTGTTATTTTTTTAAATAATAGAAAATAATTTAAAGATGTATCTTTAACCAGTATTCGAAAATGAGGTTTTCGCCAAATTGACGTTGGAAAAAAATTGTTCCAAACCTTATAAGTATATGACATCTGCGCCACATTCATATCTAATGCATGCAAATAATATAAATAAATAATGTACAGAGTAATGTAAAGAAACATATTTAAAAAATTGCTAATCTGGTATATTTTAAAATCACGCCATGTTGCCGTTACTTCTAAAAAGATTAAGTTGCGCTATATTGCGAGTGAAAAGTTATTAAGTTAAATTTAATAATCATACCTTTAAATCGTCTTTTTTATTATTCTTGTCTTTTTATAACTTATTTCGTGTAACAGAATTACAATGTAATTTTAAAAACAGATAATTCAATTACAGAAACAAAAAGGTACCCCACCCCCCACCCCCCCACCCCCCCCCCCAAAAAAAAAAAAAAAACTCGACACATCTAGGGTGGTTTAATAAACAAACTCATCTCGAGATGGTACTAACTTCCCCATTTTTGACATGGACTCGCTCTTTTCGCCCATGCGCAGTTCTGTCCAGGTTCCTCTCAAGTGTGGTTCATCAGTAAGTATTTTTTCACGTGATTTATCTAATCTATTTATTTATGTTACATACATAGCAATTTTTATGTTCATTTAAACTCACGTGCAACAATTACAAGAAGTAACAAATATAAGAAAAAGACTGTGTTCAGCTGGAAATTTCAGACAAAAATTCGATTTTCTCAGCGACCGTCAAACATACAAAGATGAAAAAAAACTGTTCTAAGTTTAACCATGAGGATTAAAATAAACCAAAAACGAAGTTAATCCATCCACGGAAACGTTAGCTAGACTTAGTTGAATTTTTTGCCTTCATTTTTTCTTTTAAAATTAAATAAAAAACTATTGGAAGCTGCAGTAATTTTTTGAATGCTATCATTTTATTCGTCTCGTCGAGTTCTATCTTTAAAAAAAAATTTCACTGCCGTATCTCAACTGGTTCGCCAGAAATTTTAAAAAGTTGTTTGCACTTTCTATTTCTTAAACATATTATACCAAACGCTACCACGTTTGCTATGATAGAAATCCTTTTCTCTTGTACTAAATACATCGTAAACGTGTTTTGAAAATTCAAATGTTTTAAAATTATGCATGATGGGCTTGTCGGCCATTTTTCCATACTGTATACTAATTTCTATGTACACAAATCCATAGTTAAAATTTAAAACTCAAAATTGTTACTTAAGCAGACATTTCCGTACTAAAATTCTGGTATTGAAATTTAAAAGTTTTGTTTAGTTGTAGACTATCTATAAATAGATCGCTGGGTGGTAACGTGTTAAATATATTTGTCCATAGTTAAAATCAGAAGTTCAAAATTGTACTTAATGTAAACTTAATACGCTTTCCTTTACAAACTTGGTGCTGGGAAATTTGTGTAAAATATGAAAAGATGGCCGCCAAGCCCATCATGCATAATTTTAAAACATTTGAATTTTCAAAACACGTTTACGATGTATTTAGTACAAGAGAAAAGGATTTCTATCAACATATGCAGAGGCATTGACTTAGAAATAGTAATTTTTTTAATGGAAAATGTTTAATAATTACCATAATATAAGCCTGGAAATGTGATATCAGACCATTTTTTAGACACAACTTTCATCCTTTTTTTTTCTTGCTTGGCTTTTTTCTTACTTTTGAAAGGTGTTTTTCAGTAGATATCACTTTTTTTTAAAGAGACTAGGGGGGCCCCGCCCCCCTGCTCGCTATGCTCGCCAACCCCCCGCGTAATCGCTTCGCGATTCCAAATTATTGGCTACCCCTGCTTGCTGCGCTCGCCAATACCCCATGGTATGAATAAGCAGTTGCAGATCTTTCAAATGATGTGTCACACGACTGGTGGTGTAAAGAAATTAAAAATGTGCCCCCTGGGGGGTAGAGTGGGAGGCGACACAAAAGCCATCCATAATATGAATAAGCAGCTTCAGACCCCTCAAATGATATGTCACACGACTGGTGTTGTAAAGAAATTAAAAATGTGCCCCCCTGGCGGGCAGAGTGGGGTGACACACAAGACATCCATAAAATGAATAAACAGTTGCAGAACTTTCAAATGATGTGTCACACAATTGGTGTTGTAAAGAAATTACAAAATGCGCCCCCTCTGAGGGCAGAGGGGGGTTACACACAAGATATCCATAATATGAATAAGCAGTTGCAAACCTCTCAAATGATGTGTCGCACAATTGGTGTTGTAAAGAAATTAAAAATATGCCCCCTGGGGGGGGCAGAGTGGGGGATGACACACAACACATCCATAATATGAATAAGCAGTTGCAGACTTCTCAAATGATGTGTCACACAACTGGTGTTGTAAAGAAATTAAAAATGTGACCCCCCCTGGGGAGAGCAGAGTGTGGGGGTGACACACAAGACATCCATAATATGAATAAGCAGTTGCAGACCTTTCAAATCTTGTGTAACACGACTGGTGTTGTAAAGAAATTAAAAATGTGTCCCCCCTGGGGAGCAGAATGGGGGATAACACACAAGACATCCATTATATGAATAAGCAGTTGCAAACCTCTCAAATGATGTGCCAAACGACTGGTGTTGTAAAGAAATTAAAAATTTGGCGAAATATTACAGTTATCGCCAAGTTGGCGTCACTTTTGACAACTAATTTTGGTCGCCAAATCTGGCGATATATCGCCAAGTTGGCGAGAAACTTGGCGATTGTTGGCGATGGTAACCTTTCCTCTCTTTATGGTAACCCATACGGCGATGCATAGACGGAGTCCTTTCCTGATTGGTCTATTCGACTCATGGAAGGAGTGGACAACCCGGACTCGTTAGTTCCGGAAATCTTCCACATCAGCATCATTCCAGGAGTCATTCCTTTTAAGGCTAGTTTTTTTTTACTATAGAAGGATTATATAAAATTTAAATAATCTGCTCACTTAAATTGGAATGAATTCTCGTAGAATCTCTGTAAGTAGGAAGTAAGAAATATATGTGTATATTGTATTTATATATCATTTATTTCTTAGAGTAATTTATCATTTATAAGTATGAAAATTTTGTAAAAAACTGATAAAATCGAAATAAAATATAGATTTATATTTGCTATTTTAGTTAGATATGATACGAAAATCTAGTTTAGCAAGCAAAGGAGTAATAAATTGAAATTTCTCTTTCAGCAATTTGTGCCTGTACACGGATACTTACTTGAATACATTTCTATAGCCCTGTATTTTATCTGCTATCTTTACATTCACATTACTATTTAGCTTAAATTTAATTCAGACTAAATTACTCTTAAAACAAGTAAAATCACACTTCCAAAAACTACCATCCTTTGACGGTTATATATCTAATTTTTTGCGTGGTCCTGTAAATCGCTTTATCTGTATTCAGTAAACATCTTTTAGTATGCTAAATATAATTCAGCATAAAAAGGCATAGCTAATATAAAATTAAGAAAAGTCATGCGTTAAATATAGATTATGAAGCACTTTCCAACACTTCATGAAATCTTTAAAAAA
This sequence comes from Maratus speculifer, assembly GCA_964019185.1. Classification (NCBI taxonomy): domain Eukaryota; kingdom Metazoa; phylum Arthropoda; class Arachnida; order Araneae; family Salticidae; genus Maratus; species Maratus speculifer. The sequence goes on from OZ025291.1 coordinate 120,588,566, forward strand.
ACTTTGTTAATTAGGGAAATAAGGATATATAGCCAAATAGTATTCCAATACTTTTGAACAGCTCTGTATTTGATCTGTCTGTTGATATACATATTATAAAATGGGAAAATTTAGTATAGCAAGAAACAAGCTTAAAATTTCTTTTTGAGTAATTTGTACTAATAAATGGGAAACATACTTGAAAACTTTTGTTCAGCCCTGTAGTTTGCCTTGTACTTTTATTACACTTCTTTAAGAAGCTAAAATTCATTTTAAACTAAAACACTTAAAACAACTGAAATCGCAATGTTATAAATTATCATTCAAAGGTGTCCATGTACACAATTCTTTGAGGGGCCCTGTATATCATTTTATCTATATTCTGCAAACATTTCTTTGTAAATTGAATGGAGTTCAGCGTAAAAATGCATACTTTATTTAAGAACCAACCTTTAAGTAATTTACGCTCATACTCAGTAACGTTGACGAGCTCTTTTGGATAGCTCTGTATATCAACTATAACATTTATACACACCCTTATAATGTACAAAGATTTAGTGAAACTTAAGTGCGTATATCATAATTGAAACGTATTACATCCATCCATCAGCCACCATCAGAAACATATACAGTCCGTCGTAAGGAATATACTATTTGAAATCTTTTGTGTGTCCCTGTAAATGTAATGTGCTTCATATTATGCAAGACAGTATTGTATAATTTATATTAAGCCTTAGTGACATACATCAATTTTGTTATACATATTTTAAAAATGTCGCACACTATTCCCCCCTTTACCATTATCCAATGGAATTCTTTTGTGTGGCCCTGTAAAGGAATAATGCTATATTTTCACCGCATATTTTATAGAATGCATCTTTTAGTACACTTCTTAAATGCATGTAAATTTTAATATGTTTGACAGGGTGTAACACCTTTACAATTCATTTGAAACGATTTTTTCCCATTGGCTGTAAAGTATCGGAAAACTTTTGACTCTTCCTGTAAATATATTAATCACGGTAGAAACTTCATTTTCAATAGGGTTCGTGCTAGGGTAAACCTAAATAACGTCCAAAAATTTCATAGCAATCCGAGTATATTTACGAGAGTTAGAGCGCGGACAGACAGCCATCCGGCCAGACAAACCTAATGCATAAGCACTTTTCAACTTTGTTGGAAAGTGCTAAAAACCTGAATTCATTTATTCCTAAGAAAATAGAGCCAAAGACTGGTTTATCTTCCCGCAAATGAAATACTTGTAGTTTATTATTGATGATTGATTATAACTGGTTATTATTGGTCTGGAGGCCATCTTTTCGCATTTAACATTAAATTCTAATGTACCCAAATTCGTTGTTAGAATTCAAAATTTTTACTTTTTCAGACATTTAGATAGCAGACACTTCCGTACTTAAATACTGGTGTTGATAGTTAAAAGTTTTGCCCAGTTGTAGGTAATCTTAGTATCGTTGGATGGTAACGGATTAAATATTAGTTAGAAATTTGCGTAAAATATGGAAAGATGGCCGTAAATCGATATGATATGAAAAACTATTGGTTAATATAATTGTACAAAGTTGGTTCGGTTTGTACAATTGGTTCGGTAGTTTCAGAGATTACCTTCTTTAAATAAACATTTTATGGTAAAATCATATTTCATCATACAATGATATCAAAGTTGCTATCTATGTTAATTCTTTGCTCACACATAAAGCGAATATCGTTTATGATGGTTCTCATTTTATATAAAAATCACACTCAACTCGATTTTTTTTCAAAGTTTTGTTTACATTAGGAATGAAACTTTAAATGCTAATAATTTTAAATGACTACACTTTAGAAGATATATCTTCCTTCAAAAATTAATTTCATTTTAAAGATCTATCTAAAATTCATTTTTTACAATGTGTTATTCGAAAAAATAATTAAAACTGGAAGTGGCAGCACCTAAAATGACTTTCTCTACTATAATGTAGCTATTACAAGATTGGCAGGTTTATCGCACTTGGCATAATTTGTTAATTAATTAGCAATTTTTTGCTTATTAAGGATAGAATTTTTTTTTTTTTTTTTAACTGAATTTTACAAAAGCACGTAGCTTGAATAATTACCTATCCGAAAATGCATTCTATACTTCTTTCTTTCCCTTATTTAAGTCTGTACCTTGATTGAAATAAAATTGTTTGACGAAGAAAAAAGTGACCATTTTCAGTATCTCGACGTTTTCTTAAAAAAACCTGTATCTCTTTTAATAATTATTTTATAAAGATGTGTTTGATCTCAAATTGAAACTTTTCATCACTAAATTCTTTAAGTTTTTATTTCTCTGCGGTACTTCATTTCTTAAGTATGCGAAATTTTTAAATGCCATGTTTGTTCGATTTAACATGGGAAAGTTGTCTCGAGTATATTAAGCAGTTAAGCAGTCGTTGTGTTCTCGGCGTTTGTTCGTTTGGCGGGCATATTATTTTTTTCTAGCTTGGCTTGGCAGAACGACCGTCCTGCTTGATTAAAATACAGCTTTGGCATATACTGCTATACTTGTAAGACTTTGGCATATACTGTTTGATTTTACAGAGCAGAATTTTGGTGATTGAGGTTTTAAACCAAAGTCGATCGCAGCACATGCATCTGTGAATGGGTCCATCAGACATTGAATCAAAAACGTTTTTTTCCAGTTTTTCTCAAGCCGAATGCTTTTTAGTTTTCTTTTTAGGTGGTGAAAAATCAAGAGTAATAGCTATAACATTTTCCGGCTTGTTAGAATCACTATTGGCACTCACATTTTTCTGGTTAGAACCGACCGATTGTAAAATGCCATGACTAGTGGATTAGTCGCCCTCGAGACATGATGTTTAACAATTAATCGGTTCGGCATTAAATTGGTTCCTTTTTCAGCGGCTCGATAATCTTTTGATTTTCTCGTTTTCTGCATTGAAAGACGTTTTTGCGCTAAACCAAATACAGTACTACTTAGTTATCCCGTCGACCAATTTCGCCAAATGATACGAATCGCCAAATTAATAAGCAACTTATACATGTTGACTAAATTTTTATTTTAAATAATAAAAGAACAAATAAATTAGTAAAACATTAATAAAAAGTCGAAATAAAAATCACTTTATGATTGTTTAAGTACGCGTATTGTGTTTAATGTCATTGAATGCAACATTTACGGTCATTCATTTTTTTTGGCTTCGGCTTTTTCCGAATCTGTTAATTTCCGTCTACCCATTTTTAAATTTGTTAGTTTTCTCCTTTATTACAATGATTTTAAACATTTTAATTTCCTATTCAAATACAAATTCTTCTAAAAGTAAAGAATTTAATTTAAATTCAAATAAAAATTCTTCTAAAAGTAAAGAATTTAATTTAAATTCAGAAGTGACCACGCCATTTTGTCAATCCTCCACCGAAAACAACAACCATTTTTCAATGGTTAATAAGTAATGATTCATTTTCATTTGTAATAATATCGTACCAAGCACTACTAATGTTTGACGTCAAAAATCATAATAGGATCGATTACAAGGTAAGATATATTTTATTGAATGTAAGCTAAAGGTTTATTTTTTTTACAAAATTTCGCCATCGAGATTATTCCGATTTAACGGCTACATGTTTGCAACTAATTTATAAAATGAAGAGGCACTGAAGCTTCTGCAATTTTAATTTTATTCAAATAATTCAGATTAAAACACGCTTTTTATATTTCATTGTTCTAATAAATACATACGTTAAACACTATGCTTTATCTGTAAATAATTCTTTGCATATTTTACTTAATATACTCTGCCAGAAGAGGATGTTTATGTAAACGTAATGTAACATGTAATGAAATTGCATTTAGGCTATTAGAACTTCATATAGTACAAATTCAGAAGCGGAGAATTTAAGAATTATCAAAAGCTAAGGTATGATACGAAAGTTAATAGAATTTGATAACCAAACTCAGTAATCATTGCAATGCTCTCTAATTTAATAGTGTGATAACTAGACAGCATTTTGTTGTCTGTTGTCATAACCTGTTGTCGCATTTTCATACGAAACTTTACTATAAATGATCAAATAAAAGAGATTGTTCTTAATTGTCCAAATTTTGTTCAAGGAATAAAAATAGTACAATATCGCAATGGCTTTGCATTCATTTTCAGCAATGTGGAAGTAAATTCCATGTGATGGTCTGTAATGCTTTAAAATAAAAATTTAAAATCACCATTTTGTTTAAGTCAAGGTTCGTTTGGGAAAATGGGCCAGCGAAGCGGGCAATGCCTGCTAGTTAATAAATAAAATAATTGCCTATAAATTGGACTTTAGACAGCAAGAATGTATTAGACTGAATTCAAAGAAAAAACAAGTAAGAAAAATCATGTGTTAGGCATAAATTATGAAACACTTTCCAACCTTTCTGAAATATCTTACATAACTTCGTTATTTAGGGAAATAAGATGCTACGGTACTACTTGGTTATCCCGTCGACCAAAGAACAATCGCCAAAATGTAAGATTAAACGCCAATAATGGATGATCGTGAATGTCATAATCAATGACATTAAATACGATACATGTATTTGAAACCTCTTTAAGTGATTTTTATTTCGACTTTTTATTTATATTTTTATTAATAACCTACTAAATATTTGTTTTTTCGTTATTTAAAATAGAAATCATGTCAATGTGTATAATTTGGCTATTAATTTGGCGATTTGTATAATTTGGCAAAATTGGTCGACGGGATAACCAAGTAGTACCGATGCTACTGTCCATAGCCAAATATGTGTTCCAATACTTTTTAACAGCCCTGTATTTGATTCGTCGGTTGATATATATATATACTATATAATGGTAAAATTCAGTTTAGCGAAAAAATGCCAAAATGGTTGAAAGTTCTCTATCAGCACTTTATTCTAATAGAAGGAAAATATTTCAATACTTTTGCTCAGCACTGTAATTTACCTATTACCTTTATTACACACCAATATTTTGTTAAAATTTAGATCAAACACACTCTTAAAACTACTTAAATCGCATTTCCAGAAAAATTATCATCTATGGGTGACCATGTAGCTAATTCTTCGTGCGACCCTGTATATCATTTTATCTAATTCTACAAACATTTCATAGTAAACTGAAAGCAGTTCAACGTAAAAATGCGTAACTTAAAAGCCACCTTTAAGTTAATTACTCTCATATTCAGTGACTTTTATGAGCTCTTTTGTGTAACCCTGTATATCAACTATAACATTTATATGCACCATATAATTTTCAGACATTTAGTAAAACTTAAACGCGCATATCATAATTGAAAATGCATTTCAACCATACATTAGCTGTCATCATTAATATACAGTACTTCGGATAAGAATATAAGATTTGAAAACTTTTGTGTGTCCGTGTAAATGCTATGCAATTCATATTATGCGTTAAATATTAAGTCTCAGCGGCATATATCAATTTTATGATGCTTGAAATTGTTTAGCATTATTAAAATATGTCGCGATTCCCCCCCCCCCCCGCTTTATTATTGTGTAATGGAATTATTTTGAGTGTTTCTGTAAATGACTATATAACTATTATTTTGATTGCATGTTTTACAAAATGCGTATTTTAGTGCACTTTGCGAATCGATGTAAATTTGAATAAGTTTGACAGGGTGTAACACTTTTAAAATCCTTTTTAAACGATTTTTTCCCATTGGCCCTAATGTATCGGAAAACTTATGACTATCCCTGTAAACAAACTAATCCTGTCAAAAACATGAATGTGAAAGAATGCCAAGTTCTTTAAAGGTTTCGCTAATAAAAGAAGTGAGATCTAACTGCAAACCAAGTTCTTTCGGAGCTCCTTAAATCATAAATTCCTGTCATGCATAATAATATTCAATTGCTTAAAATGATTTGTTATGTTACTTGTTATTCAATTGAGCGACTTCGCAAGTTTTCTCTTATTCAATTTTTTCTATTTAGTTGATCAGATATTAAAGTTGATCCCTTCCTTAACTTATCAGTACCTTAACTTCAATATACTTATTCGAACACTCGATTGAGATCTTTGCAATTCAGATTCTAGATTAAATTGTACTCCGACTCAAAGATTAAAGTTGATAGCTGAAAACTTGCCAAGTCGCTCTATTGATAACAAGTAACATAACAAATCATTTTAAGCAATTGAATATTATTATGCATGACAGGAGTTATGATTTAAGGAGCTCCGAAAGAACTTGGTTTGCAGTTAGATCTCACTTCTTTTATTAGCGAAACCTTTAAAGAACTTGGCATTCTTTCACATTCATGTTTTTGACAGGATATCATATTTTTTGTCAAGTCACTTCTTTTATGAGCGAAACCTTTAACGAACTTGGCATTTTTTCACATTCATGTTTTTGATAGGATATCATTATTTTTTGTCAAATAAGTAGGTATTTGTTTCCTTTTTGAAATAAATAGATTAAATTAGTTAAATTAGTTTTATTTAATATTAATTAATCTTTCAGTTTTTCCTGCATTTATTAGCATCCGATGCTATTTCTTTCAGGCAAGCTAAAAATGTCGTGTCATCATCCCTGAATTTTCTACTGAATCGATTTTGATAATTATTTTTTTAAATGAAAGATATTTATTTGTAGTTGTGCCCATTTTAGCTATTTTTTAATTTTTTTTCCATTTTTATATTTTATTTTTAATTTTAAATGCTTTTTTACGATATTTCTTCAAAATGGTGGCAACTTAGTTTAGCTTTTTTCTCGATAATAAAAATTTATTTTCCATTATTATTTTCCACAAGTCAGAAACTTTATTTCATCAATGAACATGTCCTCGCATTTAAAAGAAAAAAGTTAATTGTTTTCGTAAAAATTAACCACAATAAAATGATTGCATATAATTATGCACTAATTGAGGTAAAAAAAAAAATATTTACTGAGAAATAATACTAATAATGTAAAAAAAATAACAGAAAATAATTTATGATAAAAATTAATGTCTGAAGCAAAGTAAGGAATATTTCAAATGAGGAAAATGATGGCATTCAGCAACCAGATAAAATGAATTTGCAATATTATTACGGACGCCTTTTTCATATTACTAAAAACACTAACTTTTAAAAAAGCATTTGAAGAGAAAATGACGTCACTATTTAAAACATCGCATTTTTACTCATAACGATAATGGACACTGAGATTGAGATTTTACTTTCAGATGACTTCAGTTAGTGAAAATAATGTAATGGTAAAAATGAAAATAGTTTTTTTTTTTTTTTTTTTTTTTTTTTTCATATATAAATATAAAAATCTATTTTTCTGTAGTGCATATAAAATAAAATTTCTGGATTTCGCCGGCACTCAGATTACAATTTTAACTGAAGATGTGCAAATATTTGCATGCAAAATTGTAACTGGAAAACTTGACATTAAGTTTGGAAATATATTTATTATATATTGATTCAATAATGTAATCACTTTTGCTTTTTTTTTAAGCCAAATCGATCGGGTCTTTTAAACATTTCATTCGTCGAATTCGACGGGATTCCATTCGTTTTATTGTTAAAATGCATTTCTCTTTTCCCAGAGTCTATAAAAAAGTGTTTAAACTAAAGAAAAAATACGTTTTTGATGAATCTAGTCAATGAAGAAGTAGCACGTCAAATTGTATCTCTTTATTATTCCGCAATGCCAAAGTCTCAGAGAGAAATTGCTAATCAACTGGATATTTCATACCGTTCTGTTTGCTATTATATTGATAAACACAAGAAAAAGGAAGTTAGTTCATTGCATTCTAAATGGGGTCGCCCTTCTAAAAAAGCTCTATCGATTTTTTTTTTTCTAATCGGAGGCGAAACTGAGTTCTGCAATGGCAGAATCTACATTCAACTTGTTCACTATTTTTTTTTCAGTCAAATTTAAAAATTTAACATTAGGACTGCTTATGTTCCTTTAAATTCCACTAATAAGGATGTTTCTTTTACGTGATTGGGTACTACTTGGTTATTTCGTCGACCAAAAACGTTTGTAGCCAACTTGGCGAAACATCGCTATATTGACGACAAAAATTACGCAAGAAAAATTATGCTAACATGGCGCTATTTCTGGTATTTTGCCAAATTCCCATAGATTCCCATTGTAATCTGGTAATTTATCCAATAATTTTGTTAGAGCAAGGACTGTCGCCATCATTTTGGCATCTTTTTTTTTCTTTAAATCGGTTTGCTAACTACCCAAGATTGTTTAAATATTGCTATTTAGAAAGTTTTTAGAACGCGTTTCGCATATTTTTACCCCTTTTAATTTTTGTATCAGTTAACAAATGTTCTTAGTGATCATTTATATCTTATAATTAATGAACATGGCAAATTTTATGTTTTTAGGCCCTTAATATACAGACATCGCATTTTTAGAACGCTTTTTGCTCTTTTACCACCTTTGGATTAGTGGGATCGTTATAAGATATAGCCTATATTGGAGTAAGGACTATCACCATCATTTTGATATCATTGCTTTTAAGATCGGTTTGTTGTTTGCTGAAATTGCTTAAAAATCCCAATTTAGAACATTTTTAGAACGCTTATCGCACATTTTCACCCGTTTTGAATTCCGTATTTTTTATCAAATGCCTTTAGAGATCATTTATATTTTATAAATAATTAACATACCAAATCTTATAGTTCTAGGTCCTTCAGTAACACAAAAGTTGCATTTTTAGAATGTTTTTTGCTTCTTCACCCTCTTTTGGTTAATGATATGCGCATAAAATATAGCCTATGTTTGAACCGGGGCGAATATCTTCATTTTGGTATCATTAATTTTGAAATCGGTTCGGTGGTTTCAGAGATTAGCCCCGATACTCGCCAAAAGTGTCGCCAACTTGGCACTATTTCTGATATTTCGCGAAATTTCCATAAACTCTAAAATGCCAAACTTTATGTTTCCAGTCCAGTCCCTTAATATACAGACATCGCATTTTTATAATGTGTTTTGCTCTTTTACCTCCTTTGGGTTAGTGTAATCGACATAAGGTATATCCTATGTTGGAGCAAAGACTGTCATCATCATTTTGATATCATTACTTATAAGATCGGTTTGTTGTTTGCTGAGATTGTTTTAAAATTGGTATTTCGAACTTTTTAGAACGCTCTTCGCGAATTTTCACCCATTTAAATTTGATATTTTTTAGCAAATGTCATTAGTGATCATTTATATCTTATAAATAATTAACAGGCCAAATTTTGTGCTTCTAAGCCCTTCAGTAAAACAAAAATCACATTTTTAGAATGTTTTTCGCTTCTGAACCCTCTTTTGGTTAGTGGCACAGACATAAGATATAGTCTATGTTTGAACCGAGGCGAATACCATCATTCTGGTACCATTACTTTTGAAATCGGTTCGGTAGTTTCAGAGATTAGCCCTGATATTCCCCAAAAGTGACGCCAACTTGGCACTATTTCTAGTATATTGTGAAATTCTCATAAACTTCCATTGTAATCCAATAATTTATCCGCTAACCAACCATTAATGTTTAATTAATGGCGATTTCTGATTTTTTCCTATTTATAGATCCAATAACCTACCTCCACACCAAATTTCAATTTCCTAAGTCACCTGGAAGTAGTCAAACATTTCTATGAGTGAGTCAGTGAGTCAGTGGTAAAAACAGTGGTTTTCAGATGTCAATTTCTCGTGAACGGTAAAAGATTTTTTTTAAAAAATTTAGGATTCGGAAATTAGAAGATGGTCTTACACGACACAAAATATTGCAAGTGTGTAGGTGAAATAGAATTTAAGTTATTGAGGGGTCAAAAGTGGCTCGAAATGGTTCGGGTAATATAACCCATGGCCGGTGTGTCACCTTTTACTTTGTGAACTTGGCTGACACACTGCCGTGTGTCTAGATCATAGTAGAAACTTCATTTTCAATAGGATTCGTGCTAGGGTAAACATCAATAACATATAAAAATTTCATAGCAATCAGAATGTTTATGGGAGTTAGAGCGCGGACAGACGGAAAGACAAACCGAATACATAAACACTTTTCAACTTTGCTGGAAAGTTAAAAAATTGAAATAAACACAGGGGAAAAGAGAAGTCAGATATAGTAATTATTTTTCAATTAAAAATATTCCTTCCACTCAGCATTTTTAGAAAAGAAGGTAACTGAATCAAAAATGTAAAGAAATGGCTCTAAATATGTATTAAATTACATTAACCCTTATCTATTTCATGCATATTTGCATGCACTTAAATGCAACACAACTTTGGAATTTTCTAACAAACAAAAGCAAATATAAACGTTGATAGACAAATGTTTGCTACCATAGCTACCAGTAAATTTTTAATCAGTAACTGCAACACTTTGCAAAGAGAACAAACTTTTAAATATAAGAAAATCTTTCATACTTCACTGAATATGAAATTAATTTAAAATGCAAAAAAATCATACTATTACCTACAACAGATATTTCCTAGATGGGCTTTATTTTCACAGAATCAATCGTATATCCACAAAATGAGGAATAAAACAAAATGCCAAAAGACAACGTGTATACAGTTATAGTGGGAAAAATATATGTGAATGAGTTTTAACTTTTCTATTGATACACTCTTCTGCGCATGTAATGACATCTAAAACACAATTCCAGTATTGTCATGACCATAGAGTATAGGATATCGATTGAAGAATCGCGTGTTATCTCAAAAGTTCAATTTTGGGCCCCGTTGTTTTTCTCTTAGTTACATAATTCTTTTTTTAATTACAAAAGATATAGAGATTAAAGCAACAAAAATGTCAGAATTCATCCACACCACTAAATTAGACAATATCATTAATACATTTTTTTGAATTATATTTAAGAACATTAAATACTAGAAATGGAAAGCGATTAGCATAAATTAGGATTTTTTAACCTCGTTGATGTAAGGCAAAAAGTATTTACATCGCGTTGCCACTCACTTGTATTTATTTCTTTTTACTTTTTTATATTTAACTAGCCGGCTATGCCCGCTGCGCTGAACCATATTTCCAAACTAACCTTGACTCAAATAAAATGTTGAGATAAAAATTTTATTTTAAAGCAAGACCATCCTGGAATGTCCTTCCTCATTGCTGAAAACGAAACCAACGCCATTTCAATATTATACTATTGTATGCCTTCGAGAAAATTTGGACAATCAAGCACCATATCTTTTATTTTATCAATAATAGTGGAGTTTCGTATGAAAATGAGACCGTTATGACAACAGGAATCAAAATGCTCTCGAGTAATCACACTATTACATTAGAGGGCATTCCAATGATTATGAGATTGATTATCAAACTCTATTAACTTTTGGATCGTATATTATCATTTCTTTTCTTAAACTCCCGAAATCTGAACTTGCAATATATGTAGTTCTGGTAGCCTACATACAACATCCGTACATGTTGCATTACATTTTTTAAATAAACGACCTCTTCTGGCAGGTCTACTGTAGTTTCCTATCTACCTTGGTCCATAGTACATAGAATAGTACATAGAATAGTACAGTACATAGAATAAAAAATGTAAAGAACTTTTGACAAATAAAGAAGAGACAGAAAGAAGTCTACAAAGAACTTATATAATTTTTAGAACAATGAAGCATAAAATGTGTGTTTTAAATCTATATTATTTGAATAACATTAACATTATATCAGTTTCACAGTCTCTTCATTTTATAAAACAGTTGTATACATGTAGCCGTTAAATTTGAGATAATCTTGCTGACTAAATTTTGCAGAAAAGTAAATCTTTAACTTGCATCCAATAAAATATTTCTACCTTCTGTAATCGATTCCATTATGATTTTTGGCCTCAAACATTAGTAGTGCTTGTAACGATATTGTTACAAATGTACGAGACTTATTTCATATTTATTCTCAAATGAATGTGAAATTTACGATCATCCACTATTGGCATTTAATCTTAAAGCTTTATGATAGTTTTTTATTCGACGGGGTAATGAAGTGGTATCTAATAGTTAATATTTGACAAAGTTCTGTTGATAGGGCTTATCGTTAATTGAAACTGCTATGTAATCCCCCCCCCCAAAAAAAAAAAATATATATGTACGGCTGTCGAGATTTTATAGATATTTTTTCTTAATCAACTTTAAAGTATATTTATTTTCCTTACGATTTTTTTATTAGAGTGAATGATAAATTAATTGCAATTATTTTTTCATTATAATGATTTTTCCTGCACATTGAAAATATTGCTTTTAGTGATAGTATAATAACTACAGATGAAAAAGATATAATAGTAAGCCTAAACCACAGTCTTAATGACTATGCTTGGCGTATGTCTTGGCGGTGATTCGATAAGTACGCTAATTCTATCAAACTAAATATCCCGACAGAACGTAAAAAAATAATGCTACTACTTGATTGTTCCATCTATCAATTTCGCCAAATTATACAAATGGACATAATTTTTATTTTAAGTAACCAAAGAATCAATAAATTACTAAAACATTAATAGAAATAAAAATAAAACTCCAAATTAAAATTAGTTGATGACGTAACAATTACGTATAACATATTTAATGTCAAATGAATGTGCCAGTTGCTATCATCCATTATTGACTTTAACCTTATACTTTGGCGAGTTTTTGTTCGATGGGATAATCAAGTATTACCAAATTTTATAAACAAATTATATAAACAATAATATTTAGGTGCGGATATCATCTACGGACCACGTTGGCGCGATTGAATCAAAATTGCGATTTTATGCCTCACGTGGTAATCCGGTAATAGTTGTTTATTTATCAGTAAACTCTTTCATTACTTTTCTTTTCTCTCGTAAAGTTGTGTAAATTGTTTTGTTCCATAATTATAATTTGACATAATTTATTTATTAGTATTTCCTTTTTAAAATAATAGAAAATAAATAAAAGTAATATAAATGTAATTGTTATTTGAAAACGCAGTGTTTTCTAAATTGGCATCATAAAAAAAAATCGCGTCAAGGTGATGCGTGTATAAAAATGGAAAAATGTTTGCAATAATATAAACAAAAAAAGTAAACAAATAATTAAAAAATCGCCATTTCGATAATTTTTTTAAATAACATCAAGCAGGAAATCAAATAGCATCAAGAGTAATAATAACAATTAGTAAAAGTTTAATTATATAATAAGTTTATTTAATAAGGGCACTACTTGGTTATCCCGTCGACCAGTTTCGCCAAATTACACAAATCACCAAACTAATAGCCAAATTATATATATTGACATAAATTTTATTATAAATAACGAAAATAACAAAAGATTTAGTAGAATTTTAATAAAAATACAAAAAAAATCGAAATAAAAATCCCTTAATGACGTTTTAAACACGTGTATTTTAATTACTATCACTGAATGTGACATTCACGATCATCCATTATTGGCATTTCATCTTATAATTTGGCGAAAGTTTTATGGTCAACGGGATCTAGACACACGGCAGTGTGTCAGCCAAGTTCACAAAGTAAAAGGCGACACACCGGCCGTGGGTTATATTACCCGAACCATTTCGAACCACTTTTGACCCCTCAATAACTTAAATTCTATTTGACCTATACACTTGCAATTTTTTGTGTCGTGTAAGACCATCTTCTAATTTCCGAATCTAAAATTTAAAAAAAAAAAACTTTTACCGATGACGAGAAATTGACGCCTGAAAACCACTGTTTTTACCACTGACTCACTCACTCACTCATAGAAATGTTTGACTACTTCCACGTGACTTAGGAAGTTGAAATTTGGTGTGAAGGTAGGTTATTGGATCTATAAATAGGAAAAAATCAGAAATCACCATTAATTAAACATTAATGGTTGGTTAGAGGATAAATTATTGGATTACAATGGAAGCTTATGAGAATTTCACAAAATACCAGTAATAGTGCCAAGTTGGCGTCACTTTTGGCGAGTATCAGGGTTAATCTCTGAAACTACCGAACCGATTTCAAAAGTAATGGTACCAAAATGATGGTATTCGCCCCGGTTCAAACATAGACTATATCTTATGTCTGTGCCACTAACCAAAAGAGGGTTCAGAAGCGAAAAACATTCTAAAAATGTGATTTTTGTTTTACTGAAGGGCCTAGAAGCACAAAATTTGGTATGTTAATTATTTATAAGATGTAAATGATCACTAATGACATTTGCTAAAAAAATATCAAATTTAAATGGGTGAAAATCCGCGAAGAGCGTTCTAAAAAAGTTCGAAATACCAATTTTAAAACAATCTCAGCAAACAACAAACCGATCTTAAAAGTAATGATATCAAAATGATGATGACAGTCTTTGCACCAACATAAGATATATCTTATGTCGATTGCACTAACCCAAAGGAGGTAAAAGAGCATAAAAACATTCTAAAAATGCGATGTCTGTATATTAAGGGACTAGACTGGAAACATAACGTTTGGCATTTTAGAGTTATTTCGCGAAATATCAGAAATAGTGCCAAGTTGGCGACACTTTTGGAAAGTATCGGGGCTAATCTCTGAAACCACCGAACCGATTTCAAAATTAATGATACCAAAATGATGGTATTCGCCCCGGTTCAAACATAGGCTATATTTTATGCGTATACAATTAACCAAAAGAGGGTGAAGAAGCAAAAAAATTCTAAAAATGCAACTTTTGTGTTACTGAAGGACCTAGAACTATAAGATTTGGCATATTAATTATTTATAAGATATAAATGATCTCTAAGGGCATTTGATAAAAAATGCGGAATTAAAAAGGGGTGAAAATGTGCGAAAATGTGCGAAAAGCGTTCTAAAAATGTTCTAAATTAGGATTTTTAAGCAATTTTAGCAAACAACAAACGATCTTAAAAGTAATGATATCAAAATGATGGTGATAGTCCTTGCTCCAATATAGGCTATATCTTATGTCGATTCCACTAACCCAAAGGGGGTAAAATAGAAAACTAGTCGTTGGGGGCCACCGTAATACTTACCCATCATGGATATGTATATGAAAATAAAACATGTGAAAACTATTTATACAATGCATTGCATATCATAAACAAAATTTAAATATTGTTAATATACATGGTAATGCTCTATTAAAGAACTGATGATTACCGATTTCGACAAATTATATAAAACGCCAAACTACTCAAGTAGTACCGAACTGCGTAAAAGAAACATCCTTATAACTCCAAAAATAATAACTCTATAAACTAAAAATTAACTGCTTCTTATGTCCAATTAAAATATACCTCTGAATTGAAATTTGAATCAAATACAGGGCCATGAAAAATCGAAGAATGTGGAAAACAGGATTAAAAATATCTCAGCAACTAATAATCCGATCGACTTCGTTCTATATGCAAAATGTGTGATATTTTATTGCCTTTTACGTCCATTCCTTAGAACAAAAAAATTCGAAAATTTTTATGTACCTTTCATCAGAACGAAATTTTCGAGAATCCGAAAAAAATAGTTCCGGATAATCGAGGTTGCTGATATTAAATAGGTTTCGTTCCATTCTTACATACTAACTACATACAAAATTTCAAGTCTCTATCTCAATTCGTTCGGGAGATAGAGCGTTTACAGACAGACAGACAGACGGACGGCAAAATTTTGTTTCTAAAAATATGTTTTTCGGAATCTCCACTATCTAAAACGTGTAAATCCGTCAAAAAAAATTTTTCGATTTTCAAAACGATTGCAAGACCTACCCTATACTAGGTATGATGGGTAAGTAAAAGCGTTCTAAAAATGCGATGTCTGTATGTTAAGGGCCTAAAAACATAAAATTTGGCATGTTCATTAATTATAAGATATGAATGATCACTAAGAACATTTGTTAACAAATACAAAATTTAAAAGGGGTAAAAATGCGCGAAAAGCGTTCTAAAAATTTTCTAAATAGCAATATTTAAGCAATCTTGGGTAGTTAGCGAACCGATTTAAAGAAAAAAAAAAGATGCCAAAATGATGGCGACAGTCCTTGCTCCAACAAAATTATTGGATAAATTACCAAATTACAATGGGAATCTATGGGAATTTGGCAAAATACCAGAAATAGAGCCATGTTAGTATGACTTTTGGTGCGTAATTTTTGTCGTCAATATAGCGATATTTCGCCAAGTTGGCTACAAACATTTTTGGTCGACGAATTAATCAAGTAGTACCCAATCACGTAAAAGAAACATCCTTATTAGTGGAATTTAAAGGAACATAAGTAGTCCTAATGTTAAATTTTTTAATTTGACTGAAAAAAACAGTGAATAAATGCAGGAAAAAGCTGAAATTAATATTAAATAAAACTAATTTAACCTACTTATTTCAAAAAGGAAACAAATACCTACTTATTTGACAAAAAATAATGATATCCTATCAAAAACATGAATGTGAAAAAATGCCAAGTTCGTTAAAGGTTTCGCTCATAAAAGAAGTGATTTGACAAAAAATAATGATATCCTGTCAAAAACATGAATGTGAAAGAATGCCAAGTTCGTTAAAGGTTTCGCTAATAAAAGAAGTGAGATGTAACTGCAAACCAAGTTCTTTCGGAGCTCCTTAAATCATAACTCCTGTCATGCATAATATTATTCAATTGCTTAAAATGATTTGTTAAGTTACTTGTTATTCAATAGAGCGACTTGGCAAGTTTTCAGTTACCAACTTTAATCTTTAAGTCGGAGTACAATTTAATCTAGAATCTGATTAACAAAGATCTAGTCAATCGAGTGTTCGAATAAGTATATTGAAGTTAAGGTACTGATAAATTAAGGAAGGGATCAACTTTAATTTCTGATCAACTAAATAGAAAAAATTGAATAAGAGAAAACTTGCTAAGTCGCTCTATTGAATAACAAGTAACTTAACAAATCATTTTAAGCAATTGAATAACATTATGCATGACAGGAGTTATGATTTAAGGAGCTCCGAAAGAACTTGGTTTGCAGTTACATCTCACTTCTTTTATTAGCGAAACCTTTAACGAACTTGGCATTCTTTCACATTCATGTTTTTGACAGGATATCATTATTTTTTGTCAAATCACTTCTTTTATGAGCGAAACCTTTAACGAACTTGGCATTTTTTCACATTCATGTTTTTGATAGGATATTCTATTCTATCTTCTATTATTATATATATAATAATAAAGAGAGAAGGATGTTTGTCTGTCAGCGCTGTTCTGAAGAGACTGCTGTACGTAGAGTTACAAAATTTGGAGGGAAGGTACTTTTTTACATGTAGTTTTGCACCTCGAAGCCCGATTTTCGATTTTTTGTTTAGATTTTTTAAAATAATTTTTTTAGGCGATTTTTACCGTTATTTTTGCGGTTTTATCCCATTAGTGAAAGGAATACGGTTTCATTCTTTTTACCTAAAATAGCAATTTTTTTTTCTCTTTTCAACAATGTTTATTCGGAATTCGTACAGCGATTTTTGAATTTTTAACGAATTTTTAATGCTATTTTAAGTGTTTTTTCTCATTTTGCGGCTATTTTTTGAAATTGATAAAAAGAAAATCGTTTTAAACTTTTAGCCTAATGCCCTAAATTTTGTGTTTGTTACGATTTTTAGATTTTAACGATTTTTAATGCTATTTTCAATGTGATTTTTAACGCTTTTTCAAGATTTTTTGCGTTTAGCATCTATTTTTTCATTGTTGTTCTATCAAAAACTTGAGCTGTTGAGAATGCAATAAGTAGCATTTTTTGTGAAATCTACCTAAAATGTCAAAAATTTAGGTACCACTATTTTCGAATAGCAATTTCATAAACTATCTTAAATTCTTGCTTAAGACCGCTACCCCTTCGAGTTATATATCACCTGATAGGTTATTTAACAGAGTATGGATTTGATAAAGTTTTTGAAGACTAGAGTGCTCTACCTGGTGGTGGAAAATGGAACTAATAGAACGCTATTTTTTTTAAATCTATAATATTAAAGAGACAAGTTTGTGTGTGTGTCAGCGCTGTTCTGAAGAGTCTGCTGTACGAAGAGTTACAAAATGTGGAGGGAAGGTACTTTTATACATGTAGTTTTGCACCTCGAAGTCCGATTTTCAATTTTTTGATTAGATTTTTTTTGATAATTTTTTAGGCGATTTTTAGCGTTCATTTTGCAGTTTTATCCCATTAGTGAAAGAAATACGATTTCATTTTTTTAACCCAATATAGCAATTTTTTTTTCTCTTTTCAGCAAAGTTTATTCGGAATTTGTAGTATTCGGAGATTGATAAAAAGAAAACCGTTTCAAACTTTTAGCCCTAAATTTTATGTTTGTTACGAATTTTAGATTTTAACGATTTTTAATGCGATTTTCAATGTGATTTTTAACGCTTTTTCAAGATTTTTTGCGTTTAGCATCAATTTTTTTTTTCATAGTTGTTCTATCAAAATCTTGAGCTGTTGAGAATGCAGTAAGTAGTATTTTTTTGCAAAATTTACTTAAAATGTCAAAAATTTAGTTACCACTATTTTGGAATAGCAATTTCATAAAATATCTTAAATTCTTGCTTAAGAGCGCTACCCCCTCGAATAATATATCACCTGATAGGTTGTTTAACAGAGTATCGTTTTGATAAAGCTTTTGAAGAATAGAGTGCGCTAGCTGGTGGTGAAAAATGGAACTAACAGAACGCGATTTTGTTAAAATTTGGAAATATAATGTGATTTATTTTAAATTTTGAAATGGTTTATAATACATGATAAAAAATTTAAACAAAGAATAGTGTAACACATTTCAGGGTGCGTGAAAGGAGGGGCGCGAACAAAATTAGGAAATGTAATAAGGAGATCTGTTTTACACTTTAAGGTAGTTTATAACGCATGTTAAAAATTTTAAAGTACTGGCGATGCTCTGGAGAGACTGCAGCACGAAGTTATGTATGAAATTTTACACCTTGAAGGACGATTTTCAGTTTTTTTAATTTAATTCATATGCAAATTTTAGTGGATTTCGAGGCGATTTTTCCACATTAGCGAAAAGGAAAGCGGTTTCATTCTTTCGACCTAAATTAGTGAATTTTGTTCTCTTTTCAATATAATTTATTTGGATTTCATGCAACGATGTTTGGATTTTTAGTGAATTATTTAATGTAAATTTTGCCGCTATTATTTGACATTAGTAAAAGGAATTTTGCTTAAAACTTTCAGGCTGATGTATTAAATTTTAGCTGTTAAGATTTATGAATTTCAGCTAATTTTAATGCGATTTTTCGAGATTTTTTGCGTTTGATGTCGGATTTTTGTCATTCATGAAATATTTCCAATTACAACGTTTTACCCTATTAGAGTAAATTTTGACCCCTGTGATTTTTTAATATTAGTGATTTTTAATGCACTTTTCAATGCAAATTTTAGAAATTTTTCGAGTTTTATGGTTTTGTGTTGATATTTTTTAACTAATGAAAGAGTTCAGATTTCAATGTTTTGTCCCATTATGGTAAATTATGCTCGCAGGAATTTAATATAAATGTTTATCTTACTAAGGCAAATTTTGTCCGGATTTTTGAATTTTGCTGATTTTTAATCTGTTTTATAGTGATTTTTCAAGTTCTGTTACAGTTGTTGACATCGGTAAAAGAATTTCGGTTTCTAACTTTTAGCATAAATAGTACAATTTGTTCTCCACACTTTTATGAATTTTGCCAATTTCTAATGCGATATTCAATGTAATTTTTAGTTAGTTTGGGGGATTTTAGGTGTTTCGTGTTGACTTTTCGTTATTCATGAACGATTTCCGATTACAATATTTTCGACTGAATATTAAATTTTTACAGCCATGACTTTTAAATATTCAGCGATTTTTAATATAGTTTTCGATACGATTTTTAGCCATTTTTTTAAGTTCCTTGGCGATTTTCTGCCATTTAGAAACCAATTTTGATATCAAACATTTTGTTTAATGTAGTTATGTCTCAAATGCAACGTTTTATCTCTTAATATGATTTTGGCGTTCCATGCCTACATTTTGTAGTTTATGAATGATTTCGATCATAATCCCCCCCCTGCCCTGCCTTAATATTATTTTTTTAAGCATTGACTTCCAAATATTTAGCTATTTTTAATGCAATTTTCAATGTAATTTTTAGCCTTTCTTCAAGTTCCATGGCGATTTTTTTACACCCGGAAATCGATTTCGATTTCAAACTTTTTGGTTAATATGGTTAATTTCTTGATTACAATATTTTATTTTATAACAGTGAATTTTTACCCTAGGGATTTTTTAATGTTTTACGACTTTCATTACAATTTTCAATGCAATTTTTAAGCTTTCTCAGTCTTTTTACATTTTTTAAAGGAATTTGATTTTAAATTTCTAGACTAATAAGAGTTTGGTTTCAAACTTTTATCCTTTACGGTAATTGTTTTGCTCTCTTATTTTGATCTACAGCAATTTTTAATGAAGTATGCTTTTTTTTTTTTTTAGTTCACGGCGATTTTATTCAGATACGGAAAGGAATTCGGTTTTTAATTTCTTCGCTAATATAATAAATTTTCTCCTGTGCAAAATCCAAGTAGAATAAATTTTGAGTTCCATGATTTTTGAAAATTTTGCCATTTTTAAAGCGATGTTTACATTTCTTCGCGACCCGCTTCGATTTTTTAGAGGTTCAATTTTTAGCCGAATTTATTAAATTCTGATCTCTTTTCTTCAAAGTTTATTCGAATTTTGAAACACAATTTTTGAATTTTGTTTTATATTTTTATGAGATTTTTAATGTTTTTTGCGATTTGTAAGATTTTTCCACATTATTAAAGATAACCCAACTTCAATTTTTTAGCCCATCTCTTATCAACGAAGTTTAGACGAAATTCGTGCAGCATTTTTTAAATTTTTCGAGGTTTTTATTATGATTTTTAAAGGTTTTTCGCAATTCTTGCTATTTTTTGATGAACCCGGGCAACGCCGGGCAGAACAGCTAGTACTTTAATAAATATGGAACAAAACAATTTATATAATTTTAAAGAAGAGGATGGAAGTAAATAAACATTTTAATAATAAATAAATAACAATAGTCGGGTTGGCATGTCAGGCAAAAAAATATCAATTTAGAGTCCATTAATTGCCTCGGTGCGTATATGATATCTGAGCAAAAAAAATTTCCAATACCAAGGCTAACTTATCATAATATCATGATATTATGATAAGGGGGCCTTGTCCAATACTATAATAAATTGCCATTTGGCGACACTGAATTATCGAAAATTAGTCCAATATGATTTTAAATACTACCTAACACAGGGGAATTATGAAGAAAATCGAAGAAGAAATGGCTAATTAAAAAAAAACTTGTAAATTTTTTTACAGAAGAAATTTTTTATTTGAAAATGTTGAATTTATTAATAATAATAACGCATAATTGCATAAACGTACTTTGAATTACATTATTCCTTCTTCAGTTTCTAAATTTTAAAACTGTAATTTTCCTAGATGTGAAATTGACGAAATGGCGTAAGAAAAAATAAATAAACAATAAAAAATATTTGCTAAAAAAGGGTTATATTCGTTGATCGAATTCTTCAAAATTACGGAGGAAAACTTTTGAAAACGTACGACATTAATTTACAATATATATGGGTGGCGGAAATTCTCGCTAAAGCTAAAACGTAAATGTTTGATTCCAACTTTTAATATACAAACTGTTATATATATATAATTTATAATTGAATATTAAAATGTACTCCAAAAATTAGCTTCACTTGAAAAAACATTATTGCGATCATCAACAACCTAATGTCAGACATATGCATTTTTGGCGACAAAAGCAAAATAAAAATCACAAAGAAACAAATGTATAACTCACAATTTACAGTTACTTTTATAATCAGATCTGTTTTTTTTTCTACTGTAAAACATATGATACGGAAAATCAATTTTTAAAAGCAAGCAATATGGCGCCAATTGTTGTATCAATTGTAATATTTCACGATGAGTTATTTTTTAAGTATTACAAATATTTCTTTCATTTTTAAGTTACATATATATACTAGCGGACCCGACAGACGTTGTCCTGTCACCAACAGACGTTGTCCTTCCTGGCACCGACACCTGAAAATCAAATAAATGTATACTTAAATATAGTAATACGCAAAATAAACACTACGCTCTTAATTTAATTTCTTATTACAATTATGTAAGGAAATTATTTTTTACTATTCATTAGATTTTGAAGTCGGTTCAATTTTTGATAGAAAAGTTTATTTTTCTCTTTTTAGTTAAAAGTTAACGATTGTCTGAAGTCGGTTAATCAAAATTATAATACAGGAAATATTATTGTAAAGCATATACGTTGGTCAGCAGTGGGGTTCGAACACGCGATCTCTTTCTTCAACAAGCTGAGCTTAAATCAGGCGCCTTAGACCGCTCGGACATTCCGTCCGCACTCTATTCGCTGAACTTATTCAACACTTTTGCTTAGCGAAAAATCACTAACTATTAGTTTTTGCCTAATTACTAAAAAAGTACTGAATCAATTTCGACGAAATGTGAATCTAAACTATTCTCAAATCCACTGGAACACACACACAAAATTTCATCAAAATCGGTCTAGTCGTTTAGGAGGAGTTCAATTACATACACACGCACAGAAGATTTTTATATATAAAGATGAGCATTGAAAATTTCAGGTTTTTGCGCCGAAGACATCGCCAAATTAGGAAAATGTGAATTATCTCACGAACTACTGGACTTAAATAAACTTGCTTAGTACCGTTCGATTCAGCATGAAAAAATACACTAAAATATGTTATTAGATGAAAAATAACTACAAAAGCCGATTTTTAAGGAATTTTTTAAAAGTTCGTTCTTTTTTCTACACATCGTAGGGGTGGAATTTTCGAAAATCCACTTTTAGCGGCACTCGATGTTATAAGAAATATTTTTACTCCAATTTTCAAGATTTTCGGTATGGTAGATTTTTTTGTGCTGTGATTAATAAGAAATCCTGACTTTCTTTAGTATATATAGCACTTTTAATTAGCGAAAAATCACTAACTATTAGTTTTTGCCTAATTACTAAAAAAGTACGGATTCAATTTCGATGAAATGTGAATCTAAACCATTCTCGAATCTATTGGAACGCACACACAAAATTTTATTAAAATCGGTCCACTCGTTTAGGAGGAGTTTAGTTAAATACACACGCACAGAAAATTTTTATGTATAAAGATGAGCATTGAAAATTTCAGGTTTTTGCGCCGAAGACATCGCCAAATTAGGAAAATGTGAATTATCTCACGAACTACTGGACTTAAATAAATTTGCTTAGTACCGTTCGATTCAGCATGAAAAAATACACTAAAATATGTTATTAGATGAAAAATAACTACAAAAGCCGATTTTTAAGGAATTTTTTAAAAGTTCCTTCTTTTTTCTACACATCGTAGGGGTGGAATTTTCGAAAATCCATTTTTAGCGGCACTCGATGTTATAAGAAATATTTTTACCCCAATTTTCAAGATTTTTGGATCGGTAGACTTTTTTGTGCTATGATTAATACAAAATCCTGACTTTCTTTAATATATATAGCACTTTTAATTAGCGAAAAATCACTAATTATTAGTTTTTGCCTAATTACTAAAAAAGTACTGAATCAATTTCGACGAAATGTGAATCTAAACCATTCTCGAATCTACTGGAACGCACACACAAAATTTCATCAAAATCGGTTCAGTCGTTTAGGAGGAGTTCAATTACATACACACGCACAGAAGATTTTTATATATAAAGATGAGCATTCAAAGTTTCAGGTTTTTGCGCCGAAGACATCGCCAAATTAGGAAAATGTGAATTATCTCACGATATACTGGATTTAAACGAATTTGCTTAGTACCGTTCGATTCAGCATGCAAAAATACACTAAAATATGTTATCAGATGAAAAATAACTACAAAAGCCGATTTTTAAGGAATTTTTTAAAAGTTCGTTCTTTTTTCTACTCATCGTAGGGGTGGAATTTTCGAAAATTCATTTTTAGCGGCACTCGATGTTATAAGAAGTATTTTTACCTAAATTTTCAAGATTTTTGGTTCGGTAGATTTTTTTGTGCTATGAATAATTCGAAATCCTGACATTCTTTAATATATATAGCACTTTTAATTAGCGAAAATTCACTAACTATTAGTTTTTGCCTAGTTACTAAAAAAGTACTGAATCAATTTCGACAAAATGTGAATCTAAACCATTCTCGAATCTACTGGAACGCACACACAAAATTTCATCCAAATCGGTCCTGTCGTTTAGGAGGAGTTCAATTACATACACACGCACAGAAGATTTTTATATATAAAGATTTTAATATTTTACCTCATTTAAGCGGTTTTTATTTATTTTATTTTTCAAATTACCATTAGTATTTATTTTCTGCTTTTATTGATAGATATTTATATTACTGTCCAATAAATATAATCATTTCAGTTTTTTTAGTAATAATAATTTTTGCCAAAAAATAGCTACTGGCAACCCTTTCGTCAAAAATAACCGAAAAATACGAAATTTAGTACGAAAAATCAGAGTTATCCCTGTATATTTGTATCATAAACCTCCGCAAAAATATTTTCTATCGAATGATATAATCTGCAAAAAGATCCATCGGGTAGTTTTTGAAAACACTCGTTTGGAAGTTTCAGAACTTCTGCTTTATAATATATATGATGTTCAAAATTCTCTTGGAACATTCTAGAAAGATCCGTAAATATCAACCGTTTTTGTTTCTTCTTTTTTGCATTATTGTGTTTGTTGATACGGAAACTCTTTGAAGTGAGAATCGCCAATTTCCTTGAAAAAATTATTAGCATAAGTCTTGGACATGATACTACTCTAAACTCAAAATAGCATGTCACGCTTACACAAGTGAAAAATGACGTCATAAACGAGCATTTTCAGACTTAAAATCGAAAAGGAAAAAAAATGCAGTTCTGATTATGTAATTCTGACTTTTCGTTCTCCTCGCTCAGATTAACCCTTTGAGGGTCGGCGGCGGGATATATTTTATCACACCTAATTTAAACAAAATTCTCAATAGACACTTTTAACGAACTTTTATATTTAAAGCTTTGGCGAAAATGTTGAAAAATTACGTTTTCTTATTTTGAAAAAAAAAATTTTGATTTTTCCGGTGAGAATTCAGTATTACAGTGGAATTATTGCTTGCCCCTCAAGGAGTTAAGACCTATGGATAGCATTTTATTTTAGCATTACTTGCTGATTTCCAGTATAAATGATGTCAAAAAAGAACACAAACTTTTTTTTTCAGGATTACATTTGAGCCAAATGCACGTTTACTTGGTCTGTAATGTGTTTTTTGATACGAATTACCTTTATTCTCTAATTGAAAATGATTATACACATATTGACGAAATATTGCTTGTTTAGCTTAAATGTTAACAACAAAGAAAAATCATAAAATACAGTGAAACCTCCAAATAAGGGACACTCCGAATAAGGGACACCTCTATTTAAGGGACAAAACCTCCGGTCCCAGTCCCAAGGGACGTTTAATATATTTACCTCTGAATAAGGGACACTGTATTTAAGGGACACTTGAAAATGAGATTAAAGGGACTGGTTTTTGAATTTCAAATAATGAAGTAGTCTTTGACGAAAATAAAAATACAGATTTTTGTGAACTTTTCAAACAGACAGACAGTCATGTTGATACAGAAGCCTACGACACAATTTATGGCGATTTATTTACCCAGAATTGTGATTCGACATCAATGCCTTTATCCGCATTGAAAGTAATGCTGAAAATTGTGAGGATGATTCTGAAATTGGAAAATGAAAGAAAATTTTGAAATAATGAACTTTACAGATGCTTTTAGGCTGTTCTCAAATCCAAAAATGGCAACTTTTAAGAGATAAGTTTTAATTTATTTTTATTCGGAAATGCCTGAAGCTAACAGGTGTTGTGTTCAGAAAACATGTAATCTACCACTTTTTTTTTTCAAATGCAATAGATTTTACAGAAAATATTGACAAAGTGGACGTTTTGAACCAAATTTCCATGCGAAAGAAGAATAACTACTCAAGAAAGGTTAAAAAACGTCTTTGTCACGTGATCAAAATCGCATATAACTCAATAGATGATTTATTTATTAAAAAAGGAAAACACAGTTCAATTCCAAATCGCTTCCATATTGATATTATAGTCAAGCGTTCCAATTTTGTTATTTTTCCGTTGAAAATAAATTTTTAACTCAAAAAAAAAAAAAAAAAAAAAAAAAAATAATAATAATAATAATAATAATAATAAATGAATTCTGAGTCAAAACGTTTTCCGCTTGCTGAGTAGGGCAGTGTAGAGATTTGTTGTCCTAAGATACGCAAAGCGTTGGAATACTTTTTTTTTTTTTTTGGGGGGGGGGGGGGGATGATAATGATGGTATTACAGAATTGTAAATAAGGTAAATGAATACTTCAAAGATTTCTATAGAAAAATTGAAATTTGCAAAACAATCCTTTTTGACTCATTACTTCAAGTAAAATTCTTTCAAATGTTTTTATACTTTTGTATGTACATAATATGCATAGAAAAGACAAATCAATAATTCTACAAATAATTTAATAATTTAGTAATTAATGGAAAATTTTAATTAATTGATTCTCTTTTCTTCCTTTTGTCTGATTAACGTAATTTATACACTTCAGATACATTTAAATTTCTCCTTTGATGCTTTGTTATTTTTATATCCTTCTGAATTAAAAATAATGTAAAAAACTCCAAATAATGGACACTTCTATTTAAGGGACAAAAGTTCCGGTCCCATAGGTGTCCCTTATTCGGAGGTTTCACTGCATTAATAACACTAAAAATTATTCAAATATTACTTTTTTCAAACGATATTTTGATTAATGGTTACATTATATATATAAAACCCCTCCGTGTATAACAATTCCGGAGTCAACCTATTCACGAGAAAAAGAAACTCATTCACCAATGAAAACATTTCATAGTCGTAATGGAGCGTTCTCATTGGTCAGATTTACAGTGGGAGCTGCAAAGGACGTCACTACATTTTACTTCGCTTTGAAATCTTTCCACGATTTTAAAAAGTATATTTAATTAAAACTTTTTATTAAAGGAAAGCGAAGGTGCGTTTTAAATGCAATATTGTTACAAATTTAATATTCGGGTTGCTTTAATTTTTTTTCTTTACAGCCGTGAACGACTCTTGAGAATTTCAAATCTATAAAAAACATTGTGAAAAGTTACCTCCGATTTTAAAGGGAATCTATTTTCTGACCAATGAAACCGTTCCATAGTCATAATGGAGCGTTCTCATTGGTCAGATTTACAGTGCGAGCTGTAAATGACGTCACTACATTTTACTTCGCTTTGAAAACTTTCCACGATTTTAAAAAGTATATTTAATTAAAACTTTTTATTAAAGGAAAGCGAAGGTGCGTTTTAAATGCAATATTGTTAAAAATTTAGTATTCGGGTTGCTTTAATTTTTTTTTCTTTACAGCCGTGAATGACTCTTGAGAATTTCAAATCTATAAAAAACATTGTGAAAAGTTACCTCCTATTTTAAAGGCAATATTTTCTGACCAATGAAACCGTTTCATAGTCGTAATGGAGCGTTCTCATTGGTCAGATTCACAGTGGGAGTTGTAAATGACGTTACTACATTTTACTTCGCTTTAAAGTCTTTTCACGATTTCATAAACAATATTTAATTAAAACTTTTTATTTAAGCAAACCGCGGGTGCGTTTTAAATTTCATTATAATCCCCATCCCCATCTACCAGATAGTTTTGCTATAATTTTAAATGTAGATTTCTGTTAAAATTTCCTTTCTTTTCTTTTTTTTTCCCCTCTCCAAGTTTAATTGCTGTATTTATCAAAATTGTTTCAGCCTAAAGTGGCTATGATTGAGCACAGTTGTTGTAATTTTTTATCATCCTTTAAAAATGCAAACATGCCATTTTGACGGGCTATCTTCTAGTTTGATATAACCATGGAAGAAAAGGATAGGTGGAGATGAAGTAAGCCACAAAAAAGTTTTGCAATATGAAACCATTTATCGCTCAAATTTTTATGTCCCTAACAAAAGCGCGGAAGGGATTTTGTATTAAGGCCCCACACTGGGCACAGAAAAAAGACTACATGTAAAGATAATGTAAAGTGTATCGGAGATTTCTTTCCAAGTATCTTGCTCAAATTTTAATATTTTTACCTGATTTTTTTTTTTTTCATAGGATAGCTGAAGGCGATCTATAACCGGCATAGTTTTTACTTTTTTAATTTTGGTTTCAAATTTAAAAAAAAAAAAAAAAAAAAAAAAAAAAAAAAAAAAAAAAACCTTTAATTTTTAGTACTGGTTTGAACCGGTAAATAGTCGTTTTTTAATGACATTTTAAACATCTGTTCAATAACAGTTTCGACAGTAAAAAAAATAAACAAGGGCAAAGAAATACGGATTTAAAATGATTTTAATTGATAGGTGTGTCAAACCTGTGTTTTGTTGGGGCTTAATTGGGCTTGTAGAGGACTTTAGAGTGTCATCTGTGCCAACTTTTATTCACCTTAATTTATTTGGATTTTCTTCGAGCATATAATGTGAAGAAATATTTAAAAATGTAGTATAGGTACAAAATCCCGGTACATATGTACACTATATTGCCATTGATTATGGGACACTTGCGATTTTAGACATTTTACTAAATACCTAGAAAAATACATGAGGAATCATCTCGAAACTCTTAGTGTATAAATATAATAGTATAAGTCATACATCTCCGTGAAGATTTTTTCCCGAAACTCCAAAGGGGACCGTCAACAAATTAAAAAAGAATGAATATCTTTTGAATAACCCTGTCAAAACTAATGTAGCAAAAGCGCTCAAACTCTAGATTGTGATTGAATGCCTTATTGTAATAAGCCTTGTTCATTTTTATGCAAATAGCATGCATACTCGCAGAGTAATTAAGGTTTTTATAAAAATGATCCCAAATTTTTCCAAGATTTTTCCTTATAATTTTCAGAGTTCTTAATATAAAATATTATTTTTTTCAGAAAATATGACAAACAACATTGCACACAGTACCCTGTAATCAGAATTAAAAAATAATGAAAATTGTATAAAAAATGAGTTGGTTTACTAAATAATTTTTTACTGCGCATGCGTCAACGATATCAAAATTTCATTTGCATATTATGTTAGCTAAATGTATAGAGCAACTTTTGTGAAAGTCACAAAATCATAACTTGAAAATTCTGACAATAATCGTCAATTGAATAAGTCGAAAATCCGTTATTCTCAAAATGAAGCAAAAACAAGCGGGGTTGTATCCATATATTCATTGATTAGTGTCAATATAAAATACACAATATGGGATGTACTACTGCATTTGGATAAAATCCCTCATTTTTTTGCTTCATTTTGGAAACAACGGATTTTGTCCTTTTTCTATAGACGATTACTTTCAGAATTTTCAAGCTATGATTTTGAGACTTTTACAAAAGTTGCTCTATACATTAAGCTAACATAATATGCAAATGAAATTTTGATATCTTTGACGCATGCGCAGTAAAAAATTATATAGTAAACCTACTCATTTTTCATACAATTTTTATTATTTGTTAATTCTGATTACAGGGTACTGTGTGCAATGTTGTTTGTCATATTTTCTGAAAAAAATATTATTTTATATTAAGAACTCTGAAAATTATAATAGAAAAACTTGGAAAAATTTGGAACCATTTTTATAAAAACCTTAATTACTCTGCGAGTGTGCATGCTATTTGCATAAAAAATAACACAGTGTATTACAATAAGGCATTCAATCATAATCTAGAGTTTAAGCGCTTTTGCTACATTAGTTTTGACAGGGTTATTCAAAAGATATTCATTCTTTTTTAATTTGTTGACGGTCCCCTTCGGCGTTTCGGTAAAAAATCTTCACGGAGATGTATGACGTATACTATTATATTTATACACTAAGAGTTTCGAGATGATTCCTCATGTATTTTTCTAGATATTTAGTAAAATGTCTAAAATCGCAAGTGTCCCATAATCAATGGCAATATAGTGTATATGTTATATACGAACTGGGTTTGGCGCGATTTTTTTTTTTCTGATGCCAATGTGTCAGAAACCTCGCTTTTAGATACCATGTACATATATTTTTTAAGTTATTTTCTATTATTTTACACAGACAATAAATAGAAAAAAGTTTAACTTACTTATTTTCGATATTTCTTCAGTTAGAAGCTTCTTAGTCCATTAATCAATGTATGAAAATGTTTTTTATTATAAAAATCATGCTTCATATTTTTTGCTTTCTGTAAATGATTCTTGTCTTGGTATGTTTCAAAATTTCCGTCTTTTTTCCAATATGATGTCGCAAATATGCCGTTTTTAGTTCTTACAAGTAAAAAAAATAATAAAAAAATCATTGTTTATTTTTCACTTTGAAATCACGTAAAAATGATTAAATGATACAGGATACATTGACCTCCAGATGTTTTTTTTTTTTTTTTTTTTTTTTTTTTTTTTTTTTTTTTTTAAACATAAATAGGCTTTTCGAAGAAAATTTGTGGACACGCGTACAAAAAGTACGAAAATGTCTAGTAAATAACTCATCCAATGTTAAATTCTGTATTAAAATAACATTAAGGAGTCGCACTGGAAATAAAGACTGGCACTGCCGTGCCATGCTTTAATTTAAGAAAAAAATAACAATAAACATTATTTTTATGATGATCAAAACGTGGCTTACGTAATAACAAAGTCATATATTACGTACGCCATATGATTTTCATTCATCGCGGTAACAGAAGTATTTCATTTCTGGACATTAAATATGGATCAAGAAGACGAAGACGAACCTGGAATCAATATCTATCATGGTATATGATTGAATTATTTAAAAATGATAGGATTTGATAGATTGGAGAAAACTTTTATTAAGTTGTGACTGGATTTTCATAAAATTTTAAATGATGCAACAAAATTTTGTAACGATTTTATATATTTAATTTCAAATCATTCACCTTGGTAGTTTTTACGCTATTATATGTGAACAGACCGACAAACAGATGGATGGACCAGGTAATGACCATAAGTGCTACAAAGTTGAAAAATTATGATATTTTCCCATGAACAACAATGTAATAAAATTGTTTTAAGTGTTTCAGCAAATAAACTACAAGCTTTGAGCATTTTATTTTCAATAAACAACAAGGCATAGTACTCAATAAAATACATCAATTACAGATCAATCTAACGATATTAAAGCAAGTTCGGAAAGACAGACAGACGACCAGATGGACAAACAAACATAATTCACAAACTAATTTTAACTTCTTGTAATGCTTTAAAAACGCAAGACAGATTAAAAATTTCCCTTTCAAGAAATTATAAATGGAATCATACTTGAATACTCTTATAGAACCCTGTATTTTATCCACTTTTTATTTACACGATACTAATTGGCTGTTATTTAATTATAATCTGTAATTTAATTAAGACTTTTTCACCCTTAAATCTCCTAAGATCATGTTTCAGAGATTATCATCCATAGAAGGCCTTGTATCCAATTCTTTGCGTGGCCTTGTATATTATTTTATCTACATTGTACAAAGATATCTTAGTGTACTAAATGTAGTTCAACACGAAAATGCATAATTAAAAGAAAAAAAAACTTTTAAGCTATTTCCATTTATACTCAATATCAATTAGAAATTCTTTTGTATAACCCTGTATATGAATTATAACATTTATACATAAAATGTTACATGCAAAATTTTAGTCAAAAGCTCATATCAAAACAAAAATGAACCATCAGCAGTCATCAATTATATTATATACACTATTTCATCGCAGTATCGCATCCGAAATCTTTTGAGGGTCCCTGTAAATACTATGTGCTTTCTGTTATATAGAAACTAACTTGTAGTTGCCCTCATCAACGTATAGCAATTTAATAAAATGTTAAATAACTCAATATAATTAAAATACTCCCCAAACAATGTTTCCTGGTATACCAATATGAAATCAAATACTTCTGTGTGGCCCTGTAATTTAAGTATAAATATCCTTTGCACCGCACATTGTACAGAATAATTATTTTAATGTACTTCTTGGATGCATATTAATTTCAAAATGTACGAAAAGTGTAATATGTTTAAAATGCATTTGAAGGTATTCTTCCCGTTGGCGTTATGTAACAGAATATTTTTGACTGTCCTTTGAAATTTTGGACCCCATACTTTAATGGCGGCTATCTCCTTAGGAAAACGTTTGGGACCCTTGGTTTCCTATTTACTATTACTCGTCTTGATGTGTTCTATCACCCCCTAGCGTATATACCATTTGTTTAGGGACACCCTGTATATGGCACTTTTAATTAGCGAAAAATCACTTATTAGTTTTTGCCTAATTACTAAAAAAAACTGAACCAATTTCGATGAAATGTGAACCTAAACCATTCTCGAATCCACTGGAACACACACACAAAATTTCATTAAAATCGTTCCAGTCGTTTAGGAGGAGTTCAGTTACATACACACGCACAGAAAAATTTTATATATAAAGATAAGCATTGAAAATTTCAGGTTTTTGCGCCGAAGACATCGCCAAATTAGGAAAATGTGAATTATCTCACGAACTACTGGATTTAAACAAATTTGCTTAGTACCATTCGATTCAGAATGAAAAAATGCACTAAAATATGTTATCAGATGAAAAATAACTACAAAAGCCGATTTTTATGGAATTTTTTAAAAGTTCGTTCTTTTTTCTATTCATCTTTGGGGTGGAATTTTCGAAAATCCTTTCTTAGCGACAATCGATGTTATAAGAAGTATTTTTACCGAAATTTTCGAGATTTTTGGTTCGGTAGATTTTTTTGTGCTGTGATTAATACGAAATCCTGACTTTCTTTTATATACTATATAGCACTTTTAATTAGCGAAAAATCACTTATTAATCTTTCCCTAATTACTGAAAAAGTACTGAACCAATTTCGATGAAATGGGAATCTAAACCATTCTCGAATCCACTGGAACACGCACACAAAATTTCATTAAAATCGGTCCAGTCGTTTAGGAGTAGTTCAGTTACATACACACGCACAGATTTTTATATATAAAGAAAAGCATTGAAAATTTCAGGTTTTTGCGCCGAACACATCACCAAATTAGGAAAATGTAAATTATCTCACGAACAAACAAATTTGCTTAGTACCGTTCGATTCAGCATGAAAAAATGCACTAAATATGTTATCAGATAAAAAATAACTACAAAAGCCGATTTTTAAGGAATTTTTTAAAAGTTCGTTCTTTTTTCTGCTCATCGTAGGGGTGGAATTTTCGAAAATCCATTTTTAGCGGCACTCGATGTTATAAGAAGTATTTTTACCCCAATTTTCAAGATTTTTTTATGGTAGATTTTTTTGTGCTATGATTAATACGAAATCCTGACTTTCTTTAATATATATAGCACTTTTAATTAGCGAAATATCACTAACTATTAGTTTTTGACTAATTACTAAAAAAGTACTGAATCAATTTCGACGAAATGTGAATCTAAATCATTCTCGAATCCACTGGAACGCACACACAAAATTTCATCAAAATCGGTCCAAAACTATTAGGAGGAGTTCAATTACATACACACGCACAGAAGATTTTTATATATAAAGATTGTGGTGTATTTAACTGTAACCGCAACTAAAGTAAAAATGTAAATAGAATGTTTTTATGTAAGCGGCAATTGTGTTCTATGCCGATTGTGTGTATCTGTGATCGTCTGCTGTAAATAATGTGTCCGTATTAAATAAGTTCTTTTAGTAAGAGGAAAGTATTATTCTTCCAAAGTACATATTTCTTTGTCAATGATGTTAAATCGATATTTAGTTCACAAATTAAAATAATATGTGAAATCTGGCGACGATGTATGGAATAAAAAGTGTCGGATTCACGCACATTAGATGCCGAAGACTGCCAAGGTGAAAAATTCTTTTTGTATTTATCTTTAAAGAAGATTTAAAATGGAGCAGTTGGTTCAAAGTTTTTTAGAACAAAATAAAGTGTTATTAGAGAAATTGACCACTTTTGCCGATCCGAAAACGCAAGAAGCTAAAGTTTTAGTTCAATTTTAAAAATTTGATGAAACAGATGAAGCTTTTGATTCTTTTTAGACCGCTTCGAAGCTTTCATGGATATTCAAAATGTTCCGGATGGCAAACGTGGGAAAGTTTTTATTTCTAGTTTGTCAGCAAAATTATATAATTTGTTGAAAAACCTGCTAGCTCCTGACAATCCTTCCGATAAAGATTACCTAATTCTAAAAAACACATTAAAAGCTCATCTCACTCCGACGCCGCTTATAATTCCTAGTAGGCATGTGTTTCTAAATCGTAAGCAACGGGAGGGGGAAAGTGTCAGTGCTTTTATGGCTGAGCTTCGCGCCTTGGCAATTCCTTGTCAATATAAACAAGAAATGTTGAACACGATGTTACGGGATGTTTTCGTAAGCGGGCTAAGGGATAGAGCAATATTAGATAGACTTTTTGAGGAAGATGATATAGGTATTGATAATACTTTGAAAATTGCTTTAGCTATGGAGAAAGCTATGAAAGGGACAAATGAGATAATGGGTAAATCTTTAGAAATTAAAGAATTTAGCATGAGGAAAAATAATGAGCAGTCAAAATTTGTTTCGCAAAAGAAAAACTTTGGAAGACAAAATCTTTCGGGAAAGAAAGTAAAAACGAGCTGTACACGGTGTACAGCAACGGATCACGATAAATATTCCTGCAGATTTAAATTAGCTAAGTGTCATTTTTGTCAAAAAATCGGGCACATTCGAAAAGCTTGTTTTGCAGCGAAAAAAGGGTTAAAAGGGAACACGATAAAACAAAAGCAGGTAGATACCCTGTATTCTAGTGAAAATGTTATTCCAATGTATTCTTTTGATTTGAACTCGCTGAAAGAGGAGGAGCAAAGAAAACCTCCAATTATGTTAACAGTAAATATTGAAAATAAACCTGTCAGTATGGAACTTGATACTGGAGGGGCCGTTTCGGTAATGAGCATAAAAAAATTTCGTGAGATTTCGAAAAAAAGAATTCAACCCACAAAAGTAGTTTTTAAAACATACAAAGGTGAAATAATTGTACCTTTGGGTTTTGCCACTGTTGATGTTGAATGCAAAAATCAAAAATTTAAATTAAATTTGTATATTGTTAAGGAAAATTTGGATTCAATTTTTGGCCGCGAATGGCTATATAGTATAAATTTGGATTGGAATTCTATAAAAGCAGCAAGAACATCTTATGACTATAATTTGAGTAAATTGTTAGAAGAGTATAAAGAGCCTTTTGACGATAAGTTAGGGGAAATTAATAATTATGAAGTAAAGTTGGAACTTAAATCTGAAGCAGTGCCAAAATTTTGTAGAGCTAGACCTGTACCTTTTTCTTTAAAAGACAGGATTGAACAAGAAATTGATAGGCTTGAAAAGGAAGGCATCATAGAGATAGTAGAGACCTCTGATTGGGCAACACCAGTTGTCCCGGTTGTAAAAACAGATGGGTCTATACGCCTATGTGCATATTATTCTGTTACCGTAAACCAAAATATTATGGTACAACAACATCCTTTACCAAAATTAGAGGAAATTTTTTCAAGTTTAAATGAAGGTAAACATTTTTCAAAAATCGATTTTAAACATGCATATTTACAAATGAAAGTACATCCAGATAGTCAAAAGATCTTAACGATAAATACACATAAGGGATTATATGTTTGTAAAAGACTTATGTATGGTTTAAATTCTGCTCCAGCGATTTGGCAGAGATATATTGATGGGCTTTTCCAGGGGATGGAAGGAATCAAAGTTTTTATGGACGATGTTAGAGTGATTGGATCAGATGATAAGTCACACTTAGAGGCCTTAAGAAAATTTTTTCAGAAATGTAAAGACCATGGGCTAAAATTGAATTTAGGTAAGAGTAAATTTTTTCAAAAAGAAATTCAATTTTTAGGGCACAAAATTGATGCAAACGGTATACATAAGACTGATGAGAAAATTTCTGCCATTTCGAAAGCTCCTAGACCCACTAACGTACAGGAAGTATAAAGTTTTTTAGGGCTTGTTAACTTTTATGGAAAATTTTGTCCTAATTTGGCTACAATAGCGAATTTTTTGTATAAATTAACACAGAAAGGTGTTAAATGGGTTTGGTCAAAGGATTGTCAGGAGGCTTTTGAAAAAATTAAAAATGAAATTTGTTCTCCGCGTGTCCTAATGCATTATGATCCATCACTGCCATTGATATTGGCAACTGACGCATCTCCTGTAGGAGTAGGGGCGGTTCTTTCCCACTCTTTACCTGATGGAACGGAAAGACCAATAGCTTTCGCCTCCAGAACCCTCACAAAAACTGAGCAAAAATACGCTCAGATTGATAAAGAAGCACTAGCAATTGTGTGGGGTGTCAAGAAATTTTATCTTTATCTAAAAGGGAGACGATTCACATTATTGACTGACCACCAACCTTTAGTAGCTATCTTCGGATCGAAGAAAGGTCTTCCAGTTCTGGCAGCCACAAGATTGTTACATTATTCTTTAGTATTACAATCTTTCCAATTTGACATTAAGTATCGTAATACAAAACAACATGGTAACGCTGACTTTCTGTCTAGGCTGCCGTCCACCTCTGAACAGCTAGACGTTAAAGATGAAATTGATCTATTTCAGTTAGCACAAATCGAAACTCTTCCTGTCACAGCCAGAGACTTAGCCAAAGAAACTCTGTTGGATGCAGACCTCGCCCCATTGCTGAATATTTTACAGAATGGAGGAATTTTAAGAGGGAGAGAAGCAGAATATAGTTTACAAGATGGTTGTGTCATGTTAGGCCAGCGTGTGTGCGTTCCCAAAAAGTATCAGGCTCAGGTGCTTGAAGAGTTACATCATGGTCATCTGGGTGCTGTTAAGATGAAAGCTATCGCTAGATCGTATGTTTATTGGAAGAACATCGATAAGGATATAGAAAATTGCTCAAAGAATTGTGTAGACTGTGCTCGATACAAAACCGACCCACAGAAAGTAAAGGTGCATTGCTGGGAGTATCCTAGCGCACCGTGGCAACGTATTCACGTAGATTTTGCTGGGCCTATCTTTGAATATATGTTCCTGATTATAGTAGATGCTCATTCCAAGTGGTTGGAAGCTTATCCAATGAAATCCACCACAGCAACCAAAACCATCGAATGCTTAAGAGATTGTTTCGCTCGATTTGGATTGCCACTCATGCTGGTAAGTGACAACGGTCCACAGTTTACATCATTTGAATTTGAGATGTTTATGCGTAATAACGGTATCAAACACAAGACCACTGCGCCATTTAAACCATCTAGCAATGGGCAGGCCGAAAGATACGTCTTTACAGTCAAACAATCTCTAAGAGCAATGCAAAATTATGGTGGCACAATACAACAAAAATTAAGTACGTTCTTTATGCAATACAGAAAAGCTCCAAACCTCACGACACTTCATAGTCCAGCCATGCTCATGTTGAAGAGAGAGATTCGGACGAGAATCGATCTGCTGCGTCCTGATCTTAAACGCAGAGTGGAAGAAAAAGTTCGTAAAGGAACTTATGAATTCTCTGATAGGGGATTCGAAATTGGCGACAATGTCGCTGTACGAAATTACCGACACGGCGACAAGAGATGGAGGTTTGGAAAAGTCGTTTGAAAAGATGGACATCTACATTACACGGTCGATGTAAATGGCCAATTGTGGCGTAGACATGTCGATCAAATACGGGATGGAGGAGACATAGAGGAAAAAGAAAGCGAGCTCCGTCGATCGTTTTCAAAACCTGCCATTCCTGTGGAAGATGCTGATGTTCACTAGTGGGGAGGCGGAGACGACTGATGCAACGCCAGTCTCAGTTACTACACAAGAGCATGCTCCACACAGTGTCCACGGTTCAACTCCAACACCACAACCAGTTCGCCGATCTACAAGAATTCGGAAACCTCCTCAGCGATTGGACTTGTAGTAGGAGTTTTGGAAGGGAGGAGAAGTGGTGTATTTAACTGTAACCGCAACTAAAGTAAAAATGTAAATAGAATGTTTTTATGTAAGCGGCAATTGTGTTCTATGCCGATTGTGTGTATTTGTGATCGTCTGCTGTAAATAATGTGTCCGTAAAGTTCTTTTAGTAAGATGAAAGTATTATTCTTCCAAAGTACATATCTCTTTGTCAATGATGTTAAATCGATATTTAGTTCACATATTAAAATAATATGTGATAAAGATTTCTGTAAATAAATAAGGATTAATATCTTAATCCAAGACCATTTAATTTAACCCTTTCCGGCAGGTGCAAAATCTGTAATAAAATGAGAAATTATCGACTGACACCGGAATTCAAAAACGAATTTTTTAGATATTTTGAATTCCTTAATTTAAGCTTTTATTGTAAAAACAAAATTTTAGTAAAATGTTACTGGTGCCGTTTGCATGTTTGTAATTAAAATTAGGTATCCCAGACCGGGCACAGTGAGCCGGAAAGGGTTAAGCGCCAAAGTGCATTAATTTTATTTTCGGTGTATGATGTCAAAATCGCTTGTTTTCGTGCCCTAAAATCAATCTTTCTTTATCCTTTATTATTAAAAGATACTTGAAAATTTCCATTTTCTTTCTAAAATGAAGTTATATTAATTTTCTTTTAATTCATATATATATATATATATATATATATATATATATATATATATATATATATATATTCATTTACCTTTATTTACATGAAAATTCAAACATTACACTGACGCATTATATATGCTTTCAATATTATGATGATAAAGGGTTGCTAGGCAACTATAAAAAGTAAAAGAAAAAATGGAATAAATACATTTGAAATAAGTAAATCTCTTAAACAAATTGTTTTATATTATTGGAACACATTTATAAAAATCATCCAAAAATTACAGTAATAATTTTAAAAATCTGACAAATGCATAGACAAAATTTCAAAATAATTTGAATAATTTCAGCCTCGTATTCGTAGACTTCAGTATCCAATTTGTCATTTAATGCCATTGAGCAAGTGAACCATTTTCTTTCAACAAATGAAAATTTTAAAATCGTCTGAATTGCCATAGAAAAGCATTATGGTGTAAAATTAAATGTCCTGTATTTTCCGAACAAATGAATCAAATAAAATAAAAAACTATACAGCCAAACCCAGGTATCTCAAGAACATACCCACTTAATTTCAAGTTAATCGGCTGTTTTTTGCAGCAGTTATCACGGAACAGACAGACAGAAACCAAAACATTTCGTGTCTCCAAAGTAAGCCTTCGCTGATGTTTCGGCAATAATGCTATTAAAACAAGCATATCAGTGTATTTGCGTTAAATGCTCATTTTAACATCTTTTAGTCGTTGTGTTTAAATTTGTAGTAAAATTTGTTGCATAATAGTCATAATATATATAATAGTTATATAGCATAATTGTTCATAAAATGAAGAACCCGTAAGAATATAATTGAACAAATTTGAATTTTATGTTCTACTAATTGAAATATCTTTTACCAAACTTTAAAAAAAATGGCAGTATTATTTTACTCTAAAATTGTTTTAAGCCCATTTAATATTATACAAAAGTTGGCGAAATACATACTAAAACCTTCCTTGAAAAATTATCTAGCTAACAATCTAAGTTCCAACAAAAATTATTCGGCAGAATTCAACCCGGAACTATCCAATCGCGGCTGTCGGCCTAACCGTTCGGAGTTTTCATGGTTTTCTTCGAACCTTGCGTAAATACGGGTTAGGTTCCCTTAGAAAGACCCCCACGAAGGGCACTCCTCCTCTGGTCCTATATCCCTAGCGCAGATAATCGGACGACAAAATACACCACCACACCAACCCGGAACTATATGTATAATAGATGATTTTCTTTCATTTCGGGTCGAATTGCTGGTTAATGAAATTTTTTAGCGGGTTTTGGATTGACTGAAATCTACATTTTGTATTGGGTTGGGTAACCTGATTTTATTTGAACTTAAACCGTAGGTCAGGTTTAAACTTTTTTTTTCTGGGCGTAAGATTTTAAGCGTTTCATGTCGTGCTTTGTTTCATTTTGGTCGAGTTTGGAATAAACCGATCTTTCAAAAGGATGTCTTGAATATTTTTCAAA
Source organism: Maratus speculifer (assembly GCA_964019185.1). Taxonomy (NCBI): domain Eukaryota; kingdom Metazoa; phylum Arthropoda; class Arachnida; order Araneae; family Salticidae; genus Maratus; species Maratus speculifer. Next base: position 120,628,692 of record OZ025291.1, read on the forward strand.
TGGAAAAACTATGTATGAACATTAACGGGACTATGCGTGTTCATTTTTGTACATAAATAATTAAATTATAGACTATCTTTCCATAAACGTAACAGGGCTGGGTTTTTGCCGGCAGAAAATGGTTTCTGCCCTGCCAGTTGCAGAAAGTGGTTATAACCTGTTTTAACCGGGAGAAATTGGCAACAACTCATTTCATGACATAATCTGATATTTTTTTAGTAACATTAAATTGTTTATATATATTTTATTCAGGATAAATAACAAATAAAATATTGTGAATAGTTTTAATTAAAAAATAAATAAATTTGTATTAGAACTTGATAATTTTAAATATTTTATGAAGAATCAGCCATATTATTTGCAGGTAATTGATAATCATGAAAATGATATTAAGGATATAGTAGTTAAAATAGTAAATAAATATCATGATTAAAAAAAAAATGCTTGTTACATATGTTAAAATCTATTGCAGATGCTCATAAAATTTGCTTAATTTCATTTAATGATTGAAATATCATAAAAACTGACAAATGCAAGATTCAAATCTCATTTACTGCAGTGCTAGCTTTTATGCTAGCTTATTTATGATAGCATAATAAATATCAAAGAACATGGGATCAAAATTGACATTTGAGCATAAAGAAAGGACAACAAAATTGCCTTTTGATATTAATCTAAATTTTATGTCATATATAATAACCCCTTCTAGCAAAATCGACTCCTTTCCCAGAAATATAGTTCCCCAAGAAAGTCCTAGAAAATGTTTTGCCTTCTGTGGGTGGTCACTTTTAAAAACAAATACCAGTGAAAATGAGAATTTTTTTAATTTTACATCCCCAATAATGACATTACCAGCAAGTAACGCTGGTCTTGAAAGAATATTTTCAACTTTTTCTTTCATTCAGAACAAATTAAAAGGCATTCGATGTTAAGGAAGGTTAGCAAAATTAATCCTATATGATGGAATGCTCTTGGCTCTTAGTATATTATTATTTTTTTCCACAAAGATAAATTTGTTCTTTCAATATGTAAAATAATTGTGCAAGATATTTCATTAATATTTTATTCTGTTATTTTTTGTACTACGATCATTTACTTATGTTTTTTCACAAGGCCAATTTATCTTTCAATGTAGTAGTAGATAATTTTTAAAATATTGCAGTGTATTATTTATTCTAAAATACTCTGAAAAGTGGTGTTAAGTTAAAATATCATAGAATTTTTGTAAATTTCTTTTTTAAAAACTTTTAAATAGAAATTCAACTGTAAAAAACAATAATATCAATAATTAAACTTGTACAGCATCAGATTATCGTTATGAAAATTCCTGTTTTTCAAGTGATGGAAAATTATTATATAAACAAAGTATATATTTATATGATCCTTTTGAAACTTTTTTATACTTTGAATAACATTCATATTCTTCTTTTTAATTTCTAAATTAAATTTTTATGTATTAAATACATGTGTGAATTACGAATCATTGCAGGTTACAATTCTTATTAGCATTATTTCTTAATTTCTGCCATGCCAGTTTTAACCGGTTATAACCACTGGTTTTAACCACCCCGAGAGAAACTTGCCAGCCCTGAAACGTAATGAAATATGAATTCATATTCTATCATTTTGTGTTTGGATCGAATATTTCAGCTTTCTGGTTGACGACTTTTGCTTGGTTCTGGTCGAATATTTCGGGTCTCGAGTTGATGGCTTTTGCCAAGTTCATGTCGTGTACAAGGCGATGTGTAAATATAATGTGACACTAATAATGCAAAATAAAGAATTCAAATAATTAAGAATCTGAATTAATGCAACTATTCAGCAAAAAAGAAAAATTTACTCAAAATTTTGGACAAAAGAAAGGAAATTAGCCTCGAAAATTGTAACACTGGGGGGGGAACAAATTTTTATTATGAGAATGCTGGAATAGCAAAATCTTTAGAAATATTTTTCAATAATGATTAGTTTTTATGCTTAAAGTACTTGCTTTCTGGATGTATTTTTATTGTAATCAAGTCTGACAAGTTAATTTAGCTTCCGAGCGATTTTACAATTTTGGTAAGTTTTATCTGTTATGAAAGATAAACTTTCTGAAATTCTAAATTCCTTGGTGGGGGGGGGGGCTATTACCCCCCAAGGCAGTGATAAATTCAACTGTATGCAAAAAGTTGAACGTTTTACTTGATCCGAAATATTAAAGAGAGAAAGCTATTTTAAGATGAAATACACACATTATTTTTTATTTCTATATCCATCCCATTATATAATATTACTGACTTCTTTTTAAAAAATGCTTTCTTATTAAACTTTCAAGTTTCTAACTGAAGTTTCGAATACTATAGAGAGTTTCCGAACGCAAGAGGTCATCGAAAATTTTTCTAAGAAATTCTCTGTCTTCCGTATTTCATCAGAGAGCTCATTATCAGAATCATTCCGTGCTCTCACTAAAGCTGTGTATTATTTATGATTATATAAAATTGGAGATTTATGATTAGGGGATAAATTTTTATCAGTGGTTGATATTGATAAAACTTTTTTCTTGAAAAAAAGAAGAAGAAATCACACTTTTTCCTCCCTAAATTAATGTTATAAGCACATAACCTTCTTTGTTTCATTTAAAAAAGGCTTTCTTTATTAATCATTTTTCTTCGCGTTTTTATTTTGTCGTAAGTCTGTCAAACGATAATTTTGATACAATCTCTGAACTTACGTTCTTTTAAGTTATAACATAAAATAAAAAATAAAAAAACACAAAGTGGCAGTCATTTATTCAGATAAAAAATAGTAGCCTATAATAAGGATACTGCTATCAATGTACGCCGATTTTGAAGGGGGAAAAAAGAATTGAAAAAGAAAAAGAGAAGAGGAGATTTCTTATTAGATTGGTGTAAACAGTTTATCCACTTTTTAAGATAACTTCTGGATCTCGAATTCATAAATATAGTTTTCATCGTCTCCATTATTAAAAAAAATGGTTAATATCATATTTCATAATATCTATTACTCGCTGATAAATTCCAACTTTTTTCTAATTTAACGAAATAAAAGAACCTTTTTTATAAAGCTGACTGGTATGAAAATTCCGAGAAAATGTTGTTTATTTTGTTATGCTTTGACTTACTTAAAGTTTATTTCCGATCTTTTTGCTTTTTATTATTTTTTTTCTCTTTTTAAGAAATAAAATTAGAGTCTATACAGTCTTATTTCATGTTTTAAGGTTACATAGCATTAAATGGTTACGAAACACAAGAAAAAAATTGGGGAAAAAAGGTGCAAAAAATTATTATTTTTTTTTTTTAATCTTTATATTATCTACTAGCTAAATTGTCCGGCATTGCCCGGGTTTGTTCAAAAAAAAAAAAAAAAAGAAAAAAAAAGAAAAGCACGAATTGCGAAATAGCTCTGAAAATCACAATATGATATCGCAAAAAATTTTTTAAATCGCTTCATAAATTTCAAATAAACTTCTCAAAAGAAGGAAACAAATTACTACAGATCTACACAGTAAAAAAAAAAAAAAAAATCTGTAATCCTACAAATGTAAAATTGCCAAAATCTGTACATTTACTAACATTTTATCTGTACACTGTAAAAGAAAAGATGTAAATCTACAAAACTTATTTTTGTAAAGCTACAGAAATCTGTAACTTTACAAACGAATCTACTAAAATTGTAGTTATCTTTCTAAAATTTTATCGGCAAGCTGGGTTGCAATTACATAATATATTTCAGGCTCTCAAGCTTCCTAAAAAATTCTCAGCAACTTTACAGATTTTTTGATTTTCAGTGCAAATCTGTATCTGTTACATGGATTTTTGCTGTTGCCGTTACATATAAAAAGTTCTAGGAATCCCAGTTTCCTAGAAAACTTTTAGTAACTTTACAGATCTTTTTTTACTGTGTAGAAGTTTAAAAGCGGATTCCTTTTACTAATCTCGAAAACTGATAGCAAATACTGAAAACACACTAAAAGTTACATAAAAAATTTACGAAAAATTCGAAAATTGCTGTACAAAACCCAAATAAACTTAATTGAAAAAGGGCAGAATTTACTTTAGGTCAAATATTAAATGCCAAAAGATCGTTGCGGATCGCGAAGAAACGTAAAATTCGCATTAAAAAGGGCAAATAGTTAAAAAATCATACTATAACTGGATGAAAGTTTCAAATCTAATTCCGTTGATGAATGTCAAGCTGTGAAAGGCTAAAAATTCGAGATAAAAAACGGCTAAATATCATAAAATCGCATAGGGGAAATTTTATAATATTAGGTTTTTATGATGATGTGAGTTCAGAGTAGAGGACTGTAGACAAATTACGGCACCGAATGCATAAATGCATTCTTAAGGAATTTAAAAAAAAAAAAATAATTTTTTGTTAATAGTTATAATTATTATATTCCAATTTTTTTCATATTTAACTTATCCCATAGTTACATTTCCCAATAGAAATAAAAATTTAATTTAAAATAACACCCAAAAGCCCAGTAATGGGCCCCTATGTTCCAGTAATGAACACCCTACGTTCCAGTAATGGACCACCCTACAAAAAATAACAAACAATTGTTTTTTCAATTGTAGTTTGCTCCAGAATTTAATGAAAGCATACTAATAAAATAAAATATTAAAACTCAAGTTAGAAATTCATTGCATTAAAGGATTTATAATGAAAAAACATAAAACAAAATATTTAAATTTAAGTTATGAATTTATTATAATCAAGGATTTATAATGTGGATATAAAACAAAATATTAATGATATTATTAAAAGTTTATTACATTAAAGGATTTATATTGTAAAGACATAAAACAAAATATTTAAATGTAAAGGATTTATAAGATAAAGACAATGTTTTACTGAAATAAAGTTTAGATAAAATAAGGCAATAAAAAAAAGTCTCCAATCTTCATTCATATCATTATCTAAATGATGTGCTGTGCAAATATGAAATATAAATAACAAATCTTCAATTTTATCATCACTTTCCAATAGTCCAAACTATTCAATACGTAATTTTAGAATGCATTTAAAATGATAAATGTTCTTGCACTATCCAACCATTTTCAGATAATCATATAGCCCATCAATTTAGCACAGATTGATTCCACAATTTCCCTTGAGATGCTTATATCGATACAATATCACCAATAGAACAATCTCACTATTTGCTGAAAAACATCCATAATATTGATTTGTTCCTTTCGTTATTCGGTACTACATGATACACATCTTTAACTAACTTTGGTCCCAAAATTTTCTCTGTTTTAAGAGCACAAAAGAAAACCAGTTTTAACTGCATTGAAAATTCTCTCTGTATGCTTTAGAATTTGGAAGAAGATATTAGTAATATCTTCTTTCAAATATGATTCTACATATCTGAACCAATTTAAACCAACTTCTTTTGTAACGGCACATCAAGATTTTGTCAAATATTCTGCTTGTTTTTTGTACCAATTTTGGATGTCTTCTTAGAAACAACTATTTATAAAGAAATTGACTTTATTAAATTCTAGTGGGTAAAATTTAAGTATTAAATTTGATTATTTAGTTTTTTAGTTAAATCAAAATGTTTTATCTCTACTGAAATTACACTTTTACTATTGGTCACTTGGGTGGTCCATTACTGGAAAATCACGAAATAAGCAATCCAGTAATGGACCACCCCTCCTAAAATCTTAAAAATAAATAAAATTTTGTAAATGACAATTGGTATATGAACTTCAGAGTTTTATATTACTATTCAAACAAAAACATTCAATTTTTACAAGAAGATATAAATTAAGTAAGTAAAGTCAGCTCTTAGCCTGTTCATTAAGATTTTCAGTAAAACTGTGAAACTTTATTTTCTGCTTTCTAATTGCTTTCATGAAAAGTGTAAAAAAATAATACAGATTATAGAGCATGCAAGAGGGAGCTAAAAAAATATGTAAAACTTAACTATCATTTATTATTTTTTTATGAACTGAAAACTGCGAGGTGGTCCATTACTGGAAGGTGGTCCATTACTGGCACATCTACCCTACTCGTTTAAAAAGAAATTTTTGTCGATTCAAACCTTGATCTGAATTAGTTACATAAGTAATATTATTACTTATTGTTAATGTGTTTTTTAAATCAAGGTAATTTTAAATAGAAACATCAAAGTCTTTCAAATAATATCTGACTTTTCTGGCATTTTTGCTTTGCAGCAAACATTTTGAAGTTTAATGAAAATTTAAATTTGACCTCGATCTAAAAACTTCTCAAACGCAAGTGAAACAAAAAGATATGCTATATTTGACCAGGATGTATGCCGGTAGATGACATTTATCAAAAGAATCATGTCAAGGATCTATTCTTTGATGTACTGCAGTAAAAGTGCAAAGACATTTCCAACAAATCAGGTTCGATATCTCATTTCATTTCTTTTTTAAGTTAAGTCAAACATAGTAATTAAAATTTAGTTTTTTTTTTTTTTTTTTTTTTTTTTACATCAGAGTAAAAATTAGAGTTGAGACATAAGTGTATATCTGTAAGCAACGCGAGATAAGAAAAAAAATTGTTACAAACTAGCTATTTGATATTGCAATATATCATATTTAATTTGCAGTGAGATTTGAAAGACATATGTTTAGAATATCACAAGATGATGGATAAGCCTTAATAATAACCATGTTAGAATGATTGAATGACAGAGCATGATTAAATCATGAACCAGTGATATCGTGACATAAAATCCCCTGATTTTCAGAGCCTCCAAATTTAGTATACTTTTTTTAAAGCTTAAATGACTTAATTAAAACATATACAAGTGTTTCTGTACGATTCTAAAAACGATGTAACAATATTTCATGATTTTTTAATGCATTTCTAAAAACAAAAGATAATATTTTAGAAGTTGATCATTTCACCAGCTGTTCTAGTTTACTTTTCTTTAATTCTTAAAACTTTCTTTTTTTTAACTTACTTTTTGAATGTATCAGTTCAGTACTTTCCTAATAGTAAATAAATATGTCTATTACATACAAAATTCTTAAAATCATATATGCATAAGGGAAGTTACATACCATTTATTCATGCCGAAATGATACGAATAATATTTACATTTTACTTTATATAAATACAGAAAAATTTGCTAAGACAAATTTTTACCTGTAAATGTTCCGTTTTAGAAAAAAAAATTCTTAGATACATTGCAAACTATAATTGCATTGTATTATTTTGACTAGGACCATGGACATTTTCCATTTAATTCAAAGGTTTTTATTATTATTATCAAGCTCCGTTTTTGCAAGTTTTACTGGATATTAAAGATTATCCCTTAACATTCTTTAATATGTTTATTATTCTGCGAAGTGTCAATTTGTTTATTTTATCTTTTATAAGGAAACTCTATGTGCTGCATTCTTTTACTCCATTTTGACCCTGAACTGTTTATAATCATGTACCTTCAGTATATAATAAAGTTAAAAATAAAGTAAAAGTTGTTTTAAATACGTATTTACGTGTGCCATGTTGAAAGAAAGTAAGCAATCAAAAATTTTCAAACAATATATTGAAAGTGAGCATTTCAAGTTTTAAAAAAAATGTTTTACACTATTTTTGCTGAACAGCTACGAGTAAAACAGCTTTGGAGGCAAAGATCTATACATGCTGAAATATCCAGGCCAGGACCTGGTTCATACAAGGACTTAATTCATCTTCTAAGAATAAAAGTTAAAAATTTCGACTCTAGTCTGGCCCGGCTCGTTATGAAATCTAATAAGTCTGCCTGAGAAAGACCCGGTCTGTACAAAAACTTTAAGAGCCCGAATCAACTTAGTTTCTAGAATACATGCTAAATTTTTGAAACAACATTATCATACAATTAAAATTCTTTAAAGTACACACTTATCACTTATGAATAGATTTTATTTTCGGAGTAATTGTCTACACTCTAAAAAATAAAAGTGTAAATTAGACAAATTTACATATATATTTGTGTAAATTCCTAAAATTACACACCTGACATGAAAATTACCCCCTTTTTGCAAAGTTTTACCTGTTTTCATGTGCATTTTAGCTTAACAAACTAAGTGCGTATTTTGTTATCACTTGGAAAACATAAATAAATGTGTAAATGCTGAAAAATGTCTGAATTTACACAAATTGGTACGTTATTGTAATTTACACATAATGATATACACATAGGTAAGAGTGTAAATTTCTAAAATCACCCACTTGTCATAAAAAATGCCTATTTTAATGTGTGTTTAGTTTGTGGCATTAAGTTTGTAAGTTTGTTATCAGTGCATAAACTCATAAAAATGTGTAAATGTAGTTTACTCCTGAAATTACACTAATTATTGTGTTGAAAATATTTTTAAATGCGTGAATTTTAAAGTAGACTTTACGAAAGGGATAGGAGGCTTACATATTATTCAAAGCTACATTTTTATTTTAGTAAACCCATTCCATAAATATCATGGTGTCATTGCTTTGCTGTAACAGTATTTTTAAGTAATAAATTAATATATTTTTATATTTTTATAAGATACTCTGACTACCTCTCTCACTCTCCCCTTTTCAGCAGCACGTGAACATTTAAAAGAAGTTAAAAAAATTTAATCTCGACACATGTAACAAATGTAACAAATATTTTGTTACATGTAACGTAAAATTTTATTCATTTAATTAGTAAATTTTAATTTCGTTTTCCGAATTCCCTTTTAAAATTTGTACATCAAATATAAGAATGCTTCATTGCATAATTCTAGGTTTTGATTAAATCGTAATTTCTTTCAGCCTGCTCTTTTTCACAATTTTACTTGTAATTTTCAGTAATAGTGCTAGATTTCATTCTTAAAGCGACATTAGGAAGACTTCATAACGAGGCATTATAATAGAGATATAATCCCACTTTATTCATAAAATTAAATTATATTTTTTGTACTGTTGGTATTCTTTTTTGCTGCCCCGCCCCCCCTTAATTAAAAGGATAGAAGTTTAATCTTCAGTAAAATCTAAAAACTATTTCGAATTCATTTAATATGTAATATAAAATATAATTCATGTAATTAAGATAATTCTAAATTCGTATCCTGAGTTATTTATACATTTTGCACATCAAATATAAGTATGCTTGATTTTACCCTAAATTATTTGAGCCGTCTGGTAGCTTGTAAACTTTTATCCATTTCAAAGTTTAACTTGTAATTTTAGTTTAACTTCAGTTCGCAGTGCAACTGATGGTTGTATTCAGGAACTACTTCAACCCCGAGTTAGACGCAAATGTAGCATAGAAAACTAAAACCGTAATCTTCGTTGACATGGCTTCATCATGTTTAAGTTGAAAACTAATGGTGTGTCCAGCTGATTGCAGGCGATCTTGTTCAGAAAACTATAGTATATAATAAGTTATTCTCTTATAAAATATAAGGTATGTAATGTCATACGTCCGCATTACCTCCAATTTTTTTATCTGGTTTGTTTATATTTATGTATAAATGTATATGATACATGTTGGATTGTTTTTTACGTATAAGAATTTTTTACACGTATAATTTACTTGCCTTAAAAAATGTCAACATTACATAACTCCTGATAAATGTCGATTAAAATAACAACTGTTGTATCTAAAGTCATTTATTTCTTGAAAAATTTTCATCTTAAAAATAATTTATGAATGTATGTTAACAGTAGCAAAATAAACATTAACATCATTTTTTTTTGGGGGGGGGGGGGGGTGAGGTGTTAAATTTTGGTTCGGTTGTGTGAAAGATATTATAGTTTATTTATAAACTATTATACAAATGTATACCATATCTATAAATTATATATTCTGATTCATAAGTTAAACAATTCATCTGAGTTTTATTTATTTATTGAATTTTTTTTTAAATTATGAAACTTATAATGTTAACTAAGTTTATCATCGATTAAAACTATAGCGTTGCTTTTGAGTTTCTACGTTACATTTCCTAATTTTGAGAAATTAATTTTTTAAATTTGTTATCTTAACTACATTAAATTTTCAGCTGTGTTTTAATTTGAAAATATTACATCGGAAGAACTATGTTCCACTAAAATAGTCATAGTAAAGAACACATATTTTTTTCTAGTTAATTATAGAATTAATAAAAATACACAGAAGTAAATTGCAAAAGGGCGCAAATACGTTGATTTAAAATAACTCCAGATCAAAAATTCTGAAGAAAATTTATATTAAAGTAATGGCTTTTTCTTCAAATATACATTTTTCCATTCCAATTTTGCATATTATTACAGAACTTATATGACATAAAACATATAATTGTATGCATATAAAAAATTATAACAGTTGTGTCATAATGAATATTCAAAATCGAACTTATCATTCTCTCCCTCCCCCTCTACATAAATATCCCCCGCCGGGTGAGTTTTATACACTTAAGACACAAATGTAATTATCAAATAAATTCTACGAGCATTAATTTCGAAAATTTATAAGAGTCAATTGATATTTGGATATAGACACAGTATTTCTCGTTTTTTTTTTTTTTTTTTTTTTTTTTTTTTACTATAGCTGATAAATAAAAATGCATATTAGTTTGATATCTAAAATTTTAATTAGAATATCTGAAATTTTCATTTATGAAGATAGGATTAATTTCATTAATGTTAAAATATATTTGTATTTTTTTTTCTTTTTTTAAGACACAAATTTCTAAATATAAATTTAATGCAAAAGATGTTACTTTAATGATTCAACAGCTTTTTTGATAGTCCTGATAATATTTTATATGGCAAATTCTTTGTAATGATGAATATTTATGAAAAGAAAACAATTCAACATGTAATATAAGTGATTTATGTATATATAAACAAATCAGCTAAAATAGTTGCAGGTAATATGTGTGTGTGTGTGCGTAAAATGAAGTTTGCGTACATTTTTTCTATATTTTTTTTGTAGTATTTTAAATTTTACTTTTATAACTGTATGTAACACAGTACCTTCAATATAATTGACTTTGTATCTTGTGTCTGAAAAATAAAAAATGAAAAATTGAGTCTGAACTCTGCAAATAAAAAGTGTGGGATTGCAAGTTTACCAATTGTGATTATTCCATCTGATTAGTCTAAAATCTATCATTAATTAATTATTTATTTTTCTTTATATTAATTTTAATTGCATGTTCTGAATAATATATAAATGAGGGGAAAATATAAAATTAAAAAGCAAGGAAGAATATAGAAAATAAAATAGCAGTTTTTATGTGTATATTTAGAGGAGAGTGGGGAGAAAAGGAACACTTTTTACAAAAATAATAAAATCAATTTTACTTGACACAAATACAAAAACCTTGATTTATAGAATACAACATGAAACACTTTCTAATGTCCTTGAGCAATATAGAAACATAATTTGAAGAATCAATTTTATAATTAAAGAAATTGAAAATGTCACAATGTGTCCCATACTTCCCCACTAACAGAGAAGTAATATTTGTACTATGATGGTTGATGAGGAATATCAAAAACTAATGTCTTAAATGGCTATATGCTGAATTTTAGATCTGTAGCTGCTATAGTAGCATAGTTTTAAAGGGAGGGGTAAAGTTCTAAAAACTTATTTATAGGGAGTTTTTAAGAGGAGGGGAGTGAGTGTGATAGGCTGATTTGGAGCTTATGATGCTACACTTGTGATAGTGGATGAGAAGTGTGTACATCACTATGATTCCGAGTCCAAACAACACTATTTTATCGCATCCACTGTCACAAATCTAGCCCCATAAGCTAATAATCAGACTTTCAACTACCTTCCCCCATTTTACTCCTCCATACAAAACTATATGAATATTGCAGCTACGGTTCTGAAACTAAGCATAAATATATCGATATTCTTCATCAACCCGTTGCAGTACAGATATTTCATATACACTAGACACAATAGTTATTGAACCTCCATCGAATATGCGTATTTTGCATATTACGCAAAGAACTGTGTAAATAAGAATAACACAATAATATGTGTTTTATGTGTAATACATATTTATCAGTGTAATCCCAGAAGATTACACAGATCAATGAATAAGAATATAACACAGATATATGTGTATTCTTGCGCAATTTACACATTAATGTGGGTATTTCATGAGTGATCACAATAACTTTTACACACTTAGTGTTATCATCAAATTACATACTGAAATGTGTATTTTGAAATTTACACATTAGGCGTGTATTTTGGCAATTTACACACAAATTTAAACATATAAACAAATCGTTTTTGTATCATCGATTTACACATTTTTGTGTGTAAATTTACACTTTTATTTTTTAGAGTGTATAATTCATGGAATACGAAATAATAATAATTATTATAACCACTTAGATATTAACGTATACAAAAAACTCATTAAAAAATTTATTCATTAAAATTTATTTCCAAAAGTTATATTCATATGATGATTCAGTAAGAAAGTCAGTGTTGTTTAGAAGGATTAAGTTGGTTAAACAAATAATAATTTTAAACGTGTAAAAAGTAGATTATGGAGAAAAAGTAGGTTATTTTTTAACATTTCTCTGTAACTTATAATTAGAAATAAAATTTCTGAAAAGTTCGTAAACAAATATAAAATATCATTAATTTTTTCAAAGATAAATTAGTAAGTAAAATACCAGTTCAACACAGTCTCTAAGAAGAGAATGAAGTCTAGGTTCTATTCGACGCGGGAAAAAAGGCCTATACCGAGGCTATATACTTGGCCCGAGTGTACCTTAAATAAGCCTTACACACTCTAAAAAATAAAAGTGTAAATTAGACAAATTTACATATATATATGTGTAAATTCCTAAAATTACCCACCTGACATGAAAATTACCCACTTTTTGCAAAGTTTTACCTGTTTTTATGTGCATTTTAGCTTAACAAACTAAGTGTGTATTTTGTTATCACTTGAAAAACATAAATAAATGTGTAAATGCTGAAAAATGTCTGAATTTACACAAATTGGTACGTTATTGTAATTTACACATAATGATATACACATAGGTAAGAGTGTAAATTTCTAAAGTCACCCACTTGTCATAAAAAATACCTATTTTAATGTGTGTTTAGTTTATGGCATTAAGTTTGTAAGTTTGTTATCAGTGCATAAACTCATAAAAATGTGTAAATGTAGATTACTCCTGAAATTACACTAATTATAGTGTTGAAAAAATTATAAATGCGTGAGTTTGAAAGCAGACGTTACGAAAGGGATAGGAGGCTTACATATTATTCAGAGCTACACTTTTTATTTTAGTAAACCCATTCCATAAATAACATGGTGTCATTGCATTGCTGTAACAGTATTTTTAAGTAATAAATTAATATATTTATTTATTTTTATAAGATACTCTGACCACCTCTCTTACTCTCCCCGTTTCAGCAGCACGTGAACATTTAAAAGAAGTTAAAAAAATTTAATCTCGACGCATGTAACAAATGTAACAAATATTTTGTTACATGTAACGTAAAATTTTATTCATTTAATTAGTAAATTTTAATTTCGTTTTCCGAATTCCCTTTTAAAATTTTCACATAAAATATAACAATGCTTGATTGTATAATTATAGGTTTTGATTAAATTGTAATTTCTTTCAGTCATCGCACAGTCTGCTCTTTTTCACAATTTTACTTGTAATTTTCAGTAATAGTGCTAGATTTCATTCTTAAAGCGACATTAGGAAGACTTCATAACGAGGCATTATAATAGAGATATAATCCCACTTTATGCTTATTCATAAAATTAAATTATATTTTTTGTACTGTTGGTATTCTTTTTTGCTGCCCTCCTCCCTTAATTAAAGGGATAGTAGTTTAATCTTCAGTAAAATCTAAAAACTATTTCGAATTCATTTAATATGTAATATAAAATATAATTCATGTATGTAAGATAATTCTAAATTCGTATACTGAGTTATTTATACATTTTGAACATCAAATATAAGTATGCTTGATTTTACCCTAAATTATCTGAGCCGTCTGGTAGCTTGTAAACTTTTATCCATTTCAAAGTTTAACTTGTAATTTTAGTTTAACTTCAGTTCGCAGTGCAATTGATGGTTGTATTCAGGAACTACTTCAACCCCGAGTTAGACGCGAATCTAGCATACTAAAATGTAATCTTCGTTGACTTGGCTTCATCATGTTTAAGTTGAAAACAAATGGTGTGTCTAGCTGAATGCAGGCGCTCTCGTTCAGAAAAATATAGTATATAATAAGTTATTCTCTTATAAAATATAAGGTATGTAATGTCATACGTCCGTATTACCTCTAATTTTTTTATCTGGTTTGTTTATATTTATGTATAAATGTATATGATACATGTTGGATTGTTTTTTACGTATAAGAATTTTTTACACGTATAATTTACTTGCCTTAAAAAATGTCAACATTACATAACTCCTGATAAATGTCTATTAAATTAACAACTGTTGTATCTAAAGTCATTTATTTCTTGAGAAATTTTCATCGTAAAAAGAATTTATGAACGTATGTTAACAGTAGTAAAATAAACATTAACATCATTTTTTTGGGGGGGGGGGGGTGAGGTGTTACATTTTGGTTCGGTTGTGTGAAAGATATTATAGTTTATTTATAAACTATTATACAAATGTATACCATATCTATAAAATATATATTCTGATTCATAAGTTACACAATTCATCTGAGTTTTGTTTATTTGTTGAATTTTTTTTTAATTATGAAACTTATAATGTTAACTAAGTTTATCATCGATTAAAACTATAGCGTTGTTTTTGAGTTTCTACGTTACATTTCCTAATTTTGAGAAATTAAATTTTTAAATTTTTTATCTTAATTACATTAAATTTTCAGCTGTGTTTTAATTTGAAAATAATTACATCGGAAGAACTATGTTCCACTAAAATAGTCATAGTAAAGAACACATAATTTTTTCTTGTTAATTATAGAATTAATAAAAATACACAGAAGTAAATTGCAAAAGTGCGCAAATACTTTTATTTAAAATAACTCCAGATCAATAATTCTGAAGAAAATTTATATTAAAGTAATGGCTTTTTCTTCAAATATGCATTTTTCCATTTCAATTTTGCATATTATTACAGAACTTATATGACATAAAACATATGATTGTATGTATATAAAAAATTATAACAGTTGTGTCATAATGAATATTCAAAATCGAACTTATCATTCTCTCCCTCCTCCTCTACATAAATATCCCCCGCCGGGTGAGTTTTATACATTTAAGACACAAATGTAATTATCAAATAAATTCTACGAGCATTAATTTCGAAAATTTATAAGAGTCAATTGATATTTGGATATAGACACAGTATTTTTCGTTTTATTTTTTACTATAGCTGATAAATAAAAATACACATTAGTTTGATATCTAAAATTTTAATTAGAATATCTGAAATTTTCACTTATGAAGATAAGATTAATTTCATTAATGTTAAAATATATTTGTATTTTTTTTCTTTTTTTTAATACATAAATTTCTAACTATAAATTTAATGCAAAATATGTTACTTTAATGATTCAACAGCTTTTTTGACAGTCCTGATAATATTTTATATGGCAAATTCTTTGTAATGATGAATATTTATGAAAAGAAAACAATTCGACATGTAATATAGGTGATTTATGTATATATAAATAAATCAGCTAAAATATTTGCAGGTAATATGTGTGTGTGTGTGAGATGAAGTTTACATGCATTTTTTCTATTTTTTTTAGCATTTTAAATTTTACTTTTATAACTGTATGTAACACAGTACCTTCAATATAATTGACTTTGTATCTTGAGTATGAAAAATAAAAAATGAAAAATTGAGTCTGAACTCTGAAAATAAAAAGTATGAAAATTGCAAGTTTACAACTATGATTATTCCTTCTGATTAGTCTAAAATCTATCATTAATTATTTATTTATTTTTCTTTATCTTAATTTTTAATTGCATGTTCTGAATAATATATAAATGAAGGGAAAATATAAAATTAAAAAGCAAGGAAGAATATAGAAAATAAAATAGCAGTTTTTATGTGTATATTTAGAAGAGAGTGGGGAGGAATGGGTCACTTTTTACAAAAATAATAAAATCAACTTTACTTGACACAAATACAAAATTTGATTTATAGAATACAAAATGTAACACTTTCTAATGTCCTTGAGCAATATAGAAACATAATTTGAAGAATCAATTTTATAATTAAAGGAAATCGAAAATGTCACAATGCGTCCCATACTTCCCCACTAAGAGAGAAGTAATATTTGTATTATGATGGTTGATGAGGAATATCAAAAACTAATGTCTTAAATGGCTATATGCTCAATTTTAGATCCGTAGCTGCTATAGTAGCATAGTTTTAAAGGGAGGGGTAAAGTTCTAAAAACCTATTTATAGGGAGTTTTTAAGAGGAGGGGAGTGAGTGTAGGCTGATTTGGATCTTATGATGCTACACTTGTGATAGTGGATGAGAAGTGTGTACATCACTATGATCCCGAGTCCAAACAACACTATTTTATCGCATCCACTGTCACAAATCTAGCCCCATAAGCTAATAATCAGACTTTCAACTACTCCCCCCCCCCCCCATTTTACTCCTCCATACACAACTATATGAATATTGCAGCTACGGTTCTGAAACTAAGCATAAATATATCGATATTCTTCATCAACCCGTTGCAGTACAGATATTTCATATACACTAGGCACAACCTAGTTATTGAACCTCCATCGAATATGCGTATTTTGCATATTACGCAAAGAACTGTGTAAATTACAATAACACAATAATATGTGCTTTTTGCGTAATACATATTTATCAGTGTAATCACAGAAGATTACACAGATTAATGAGTAAGAATATAACACAGATATATGTGTATTCTTGCGCAATTTACACATTAATGTGGGTATTTCATGAGTGATCACAATAACTTTTACACACTTAGTGTTATCATCAAATTACACACTGAAATGTGTATTTTGAAATTTACACATTAGGCGTGTATTTTGGTAATTTACACACAATTTTACACATATAAACAAATCGTTTTTGTATCATCGATTTACACATATTTGTGTGTAAATTTACACTTTTATTTTTTAGAGTGCATGGTCAAGTTTTGGTTTCGGGCTCTATGCAAATCTCTCCTTGAAAGTATGAGCTCCAAGAATTCAACTAGAGGATAAAACTTTTTATAAAGCATGGATTTCTGCAGATAAATATCATATACACAAATGCACGTAATCTTGATAGCAGCAAATGCAAAAATATGAATCGAAGAACAGCACTTTGAAAACTGTTTATCTCAATTTAGTGAGTTAGTGAATTTCACAAATTGTACTAAAAAGTGTTTATGTCTCTAAATTAATGCTTTTTCTAGCAATACTAAAAATCACCACTTTTATATTTTTCATTTTTCTAAAAAAAATCTGATACCTTTTTTTTTTTTTTTTTTTTGTTATAGTAACACCTAAAATTTCTACTTTCGTGAAAATTCATATCTGTTAAAATTAAATACAGCTCACATTTTTTAAAAGCTTTATTTCGCAATAATGTCGTATAATATTTTCAATAAATGCAACGAAAATTGGAAATTTCCCACAGATCCTGTTTAAGAACTTTCGTATAATCAACATGATTAAATTTTTGGTTCTTCAGTACCACGTAGTAATAAAATTTCGCCTTTGTTTCAAATGCAGAATTTATTAATAATATCTCATAATTTCAAAATTCGTCAAGTGTATCGTAGCTTGTTATAGTTGCAAAGCCTGCTAGCTTATGCGTTCACAAATATCTGTACTAATTAGCTATTTTTCATTATTTTTCATATTTTCACTTGCTTGTTTAGAAGAAAATATCTCTCATATGATTACAATTTAATTTTTATATACAGAATTTATATATATGTATATTTTCAAATAACAAAGAAAGAAAGAAATAACAAAAAAAATTATCCCTACCTTAATATCAATCGAATGTCTTCACATGATTTGAAAACATATAAAAAATTTCTAAGAAATTCAAAGAAGTTGTTTTTCTATTATTGACTCTAATATTTTCTTTTTCATGTAAGTCTTTAAAATAACATTAAATGTGCGAACAAAAAAAAACTTTTTTTTTTTCATTTAAATGTATTAAAAATTAACTTTTTAAAAAAATACTTCGAAAGTGCAATGCGACATTTAAATAATCCGAATCCTTTATTTTTAAAGAAATTGTAATCCATCATTTTGTAACGTGAACATATCTCTTTGCACTCACGAGTGTAAGATTTTATACAAACTCCTACATTATTTTTTGAAATCATTTCAACACCTCATTTTAAAGATAATGCTACTGATTTTCTTTCGATACTTAAGACCACACAAATTCAAATGATGATTTTTTCTCCGTCCATCTTATATATTTTTTCTTCTTTTTTTTTTACCCTTTTATTTCCACTTTTCATCTTTACACGGGATATTTGATTAAAATGGGACATAGAAAGGTCAAACATTTCGTAATTTGACCTTCTTTTCAAAACTGACCTTCGACCGATATACTTCAAGTTTTTAATTAAATCGAATATGAAAAGTTGTAACTAATGATCGGCCAAACACTTTTAGATGAAGCTTAGTTTCAATTTGGCATGTTTAAACACTCGCCAACTTGGCAGTGATTAGACTCCCCAAAGAAAAAGATATCTAAACTTGTTCTTTAATGATTCGCATCAGGTTTACGATGTTGGTGTTTGATTCTCCCTCGCGCCGTAAAGTGGTCCGCGTGATTTTGGTGGAAATATTCTAAAATTCTGATTTTTCGTGCAGTTCTTGAAACTTATTTACTGATAATTACGGAACGTTTTAGTATAAATACTATGCATATTTATCGATGAATTTTATTGAATTATCAATTTTATTTTTACTTAATTATGATTGTTATACAAATACCATCAAATAACAAACAGTAAACAGTCAAGCTAAAACTGTAACTTCGAGTACATGAAATCGAATTCTCTTTCAAATCTTTTTCTAAGTTAATCAGTTGTTGACTTTGATATTTTTTCTTTAAAAGTTTTTTATCTGGAGACAATTTTTCGATGAATGATACATAAATATGTTACACATTGTGTGATTTTTTTTTTTCAATATATAAGTCTCTTAGATAAATCCTATCAAACCTTGGCAAATTTACAAAAAACAAATATGCAATAAAATTATTGAAAATATTTACTTATTCTTTTACAAAAATATTTTTTATCCACGACTGCTGGAAGACAGTCATGCAATCTAAACTATATTTCTCAGCAACTCTAAAATTTTTCTGGAATGTGTATCAAGATGTTTTACAAAGAAACAGCTACCTTCCTTGGAGTTTTCAACATCGAAACACGTAATTTCTAAAAAGTTTATAACGGTTGAGATGGCAACTCGCATAAAGATTGGATTAAAATTCACGATAATGTGCTGGTTGCTGTGGGGAACATCTGCTCAGAGAAGCAGCCAGAGAAAAGACGAGCTTATTCAAGACACAGTCCGGAAATTTTTGGGCGTGAAATCCGATGACAGGAGTTCTGCTCCCGGAAAACCCCAGTCCCTTCCTCCTAGGTACATGATGGATCTCTACGAAAAATATAGATCTGGACAAACACCTATGCAAGGAAATACTGTTCGTAGCATTTTGGCAATGAAAGGTAAGAGCACCTCTTTTAATAGTTCAACATCTTTATTATTTCACACTTATAATACCTATAAGTTCCTTAATTTGAACTAAACTGCATTTCCACCTGTTTCAATAATTTTATAATACAGTGAAACCTCCAAATAAAGGACACCCCGAATAAGGGACACCTCTATTTAAGGGACAAAATTTCCGGTCCCATTGCTGTCCCTAATTTGGTAGTTTCACTGTAATAAAAACTCCGAATAAGGGACACCTCTATTTAAGGGACAAATGTTCCGGTCCCATAGGTGCCCCTTATTCGGAGGTTTCACTGTAATATTGATGACAGCTATTATTTTTATTATTAAAAATCATCTCACAATACACAACCTCGTATTATCATTTTTAATTTTATGTTTTTAGAACTCAAACCTCCAGCATAAGGAAACTTCACACTTTCTTCACTAATAAAATAGTGTATAATAGAAAGAAATTGCATTAAGAAATCCTTAAAGGAACGCATTAGGAAACTTTTCAAATATGATATACCAGAATTTAACCCTTTCGGGTCCGATTTTTTTTCTTTTTTTCAATTGTCAGAAAAAAAATTACTTTTACGGTAATAACAATAGCACTAGCTATCTAAATTGATTAATTAGTATTTAATTAATATTTCATTGTATGAAAGATAACGGATGTTGTCCTTTTGCGTATTATTCAATTAGTTTTTTATGTGACAATAGGCTAAGAAAGAATTTTTGGACTTTAAAATAAGAAAATATTTATTTCAATATTGTATTACAATATAGTTAAATTATATTACAACTTCTTAATACTTTTTTCGCTTTATTATACACGATTCTTTCAGGAAAGTAATTTTTATTTGAAATTTGAAGAGTGAAATATGCGTTTAAAATAAAAGAATCGCAAATGGTGCAAAGAGAAATAACCAAATAATAATAATAATTATTATTACTAAGTGCCTAATCATAAATGAAGTCATATAGTATATACATAGACATATATACTGTCATTGCTACATGTAAATAGTACCAAGAGTATTTCTTAACAAAATAATACTCCATCATCTTAAAAGATGAAGACTTAGAGAGGAGATTTTTCTAAGCAAATTATACTCTAGCAGTGTTGAATTCAGGAGTGGCCCGGGTTGACATTCCTCTCCAGAGCAATGACAACTACCCCCCATTCGGAAGATTTGAGATTTCGTGTCTTCAGTGAACAAAAAATGCGGTTTTCACCCCAGAACTCTATATCCCCCCCCCCCCCCCACTGCCCTGGCCGGAGCCACAAAATCCTTCAATGAAAAAAGTGTCTGAATTCAATGCTTTACTCAGAAGAAAATTATACAAAATTTCAGACTGCCGCAACTCATCTCATAAAAGGCAGAAATAAAAAATTAATAAAGGATTTGGGGACTGGCTATAAGCACTATTTTTCGTATAAATTTCATTTTAAATAAATACTATGGAGCTATTTAAGATTTTAAAAAATTCTGCTCGATAAGTCAAGAGTTTGGTAGATTTTGCTCTCTGAAAGATGTATTCTCGAAAACATTTCTAACTTTTGTGGAGCTCCCTCCACAAGCATAGAAACATGCCGAAAAAAAGGAATTTTGCTTCAGAAAAAATTAGGCATCTAAGCAGGCAAATTTGTTTTGTTTGAATGTAGCAAACGCCAAAAAAAAATTCATTGAAATACCATTAAAAACATTTCAAATGTTATAATGGATAATTTTATTCTTATTTATATCCAAAGTGTTGTGAAACACTTGTGCGTTCCTTATTTGTTGCATACTCCTTACTAAATAAATATTACATTTTTATACTTTGTTCCATTAGATATTCTCCATTTACTACACATTGTTTATTTCCTAATATATTATTTTGTGAGAAGGGATGGAATGTTACATCTTTTAATATCAATATGTATATTATTTACAACAAAGAATGTTATTTTCTAAAATTTCGCTGGGTTATGGGAATTATGATTTTGTTGCTGTGCAAGTATAACGTTATAAATTTTTTAGTAATTTTAGATCCCCTCCCTCCCTTCCGATATCATTCGTTATCATCACTCGACTTAACAATATTATTACCCTTCCCCGGTAATAATATCGTTACAAAGTGTAAAAATTTTTGGATTCTTAGAATGTATTTCTTTTGTCTAGAGTGATATACAAAACTGATTTCATTTATTTTTTAGCATTCTTTATTGATTCAAGTGAAGAGAAATCAATCAAATATCTCTTTGTATCAAATAGCACTTAAAAGAAATAGTTACTATTTAAAAAAGTATTTTATAATGACTTTTTGTTACATAGTGTATTCAGCAGTTATAAAATTTTGTCGCACATGCCCTGAGCGGTGAAGGGGAATAGAAATTCTTATCAATAAATCAAGTTTTTCAAGACAACATTCTTTCTCTTTCTCTTTTATTTATTAGTAAACACAATCTTCATTTCAAATATACATCACATACCGTTCCTCGAACCATGATTATGTATGCATACAGATATGAAAAAGAATAGAAATGTCAAACGTTGGGGTATTCCATATTTTAGAATTAAGTAATTTTATTATAATTCAGTAATTTTAATAATAACTTTGTATTTTCATAAGAACAGATAACCAATTAAAAAAAAGATAACATGCTATATTGAACCAAAGATCATGTTACAATGAAAATAAAAAAAAAAAAATTTTATTGGATCAAAAGGGATATCGATATCAAAAGACGAATCCCCCCTTTCCCTAGAGATATCTTACGATATAACGTGTCTGACACCTCCTCCCCCCTAAGAAGATAACTTTATATCTGTACAGCCCCTTTGCCCCATTTCTCATGAGAAATTAATACCACAGACAGCAGTACCATTCCTAAAAAGTTTAGGGGGGGGAGAGTTTTTTTTTTTTTTTTTTTTAAGGGGACAAAAAATTGTTTGATGTTTAGGTGCGCAGAGAAGAAGCAGTTGAACAATTTTGTTCTCATAAATATGTATTTTTTTTTCAATTAGCCAAATTACTCGTTAATAATAAATGTTTCATTTGGAATAAAATGTGATGGGAAAGATATAGCAAATAATTTTGATAATTACCCATTTCTGTGTTTAAGGTACTTTTATTTATGGCCTAATTTTCCTAATCAAATCCAACAAGTCACTTTATCCTTTGTGCAATTTCTGAAAATTGTTTTTTAAGTTGAAACTATTAATGACTCTAAAATATCATATTTTTTTGAGAGAGGCAATTGAAAAACCATTTTCCATAGAAAATACATTGGCTTTAGAACCTAAAATACAAATTACAAAATACTTTTAAAACATGCGAAATACAGCTAGAAAAATTATCGATGCAGAGTACTTTCTTCGGGAAGTAATTTTGCAAATTCATGAAAGGAAGAAGATAATCTTCATGCTCCCGGGTAGGGTGTACCTGACAGGTCATCCATTCAATTCATCACTGGTCACGAATAAGTCACTGCATTAAAATTACTTAACATTTCATATTTTCATCATTAATATTATAAATGTGTATTTAAATATGTACATACTATGTTTCCAAATTTCTGCAGATATAATAATAATTTAAATTCAAAACAGATAATTATTATTATTATTTCTTTAAAAAAAAGAGTGGATACATTACTATGTTAAAAGATATTAACATCTCCCAAATGACGTCCCTGGGCGCAGAAAGTAGCAATCCTCTCACGATAATTTGGCCGATGACCTTGAAATATTTCACGATGCTAGAGGATGAGAAAGTTATAGTAACAGGTACAAATGGTGCATTATTTAATAATGGTGGTTCTAGGTTTTGTCATTTATTGGTACCTTAATAAACAAAGAATTCTATCTAAACTAGTGTTAGTTATCAGCCAAATTATCGACTGCAGACCAGAGCCGTCCTTACAGGAGCGAAAGGCCCGATTTTTAAAGCGAGGCCCGGGGCAAGGATTTTGCGAGGCCCTTTCCTTTCAGTCTCTTAAGATAATCTTATCTATACTACCGATTAAAAAGAATGGTTTTCACCTATATACTGTGACCCAGCAGCCCGGGTTCGATCCTCTAGCTATTATAAAGGAATAGCATTTGTTTATGTACACTGTAAAAAAAAATTCAAGAGGTTACTAAAAATTTCTTAGTAAATTTGTATTCCACAGAATTTTTTAGTAACGATTACAAGCTTTTTTTGCAAGTGAAACAAACATTTCTTTTGTAAACTGAACAAAAGAATTTTTTGTATAACTAACTTAAAAATTTTTAGTATGAGCCACCAAGTAAATTTCAGTAATAGCTCCAAAATTATTTATAATAACCATTACGTGAACCCGAAGGGCATCAGTTTCCTTCGAGCTGCATCCAGACTTCTGAAGTGGAAGATTTTCGGCAAAACCGCAATAGATGGCAGCACCAAACATTGCTACTGCTCCGACAGTATATTCATAATCCCTTTATTAACGAGTACTTACACTACATATATTCGGGGCGTATTTGGCAGTGGCCAGTATCGAACCCGGGACCTTTTAGCCTGGAGTCCGTTACCATAACCACTATGCTATCAAGGCAACACCAAATGAGTTTTAGTAATAGCTTTTAAAATATAAAATTATTAACTCTATTCGTTGCTAACTTTTTTCTAGTAATTCTTACAGATTTTCTTGTAACCGACTAAGATTACGTAAAAATTTTTTAGTAATTACAAGGATCACTAAAGTTTTTTTAGTAGATCGACACTTTTTTTTTACAGTGCAGGCGCGAGGCCCTGTGCGACCGCACCTGTCGCACACCCCCCAAGGACGGCTCTGGTACAGACTATAGAAATAACTTCACAATTTGTGCAATTTGTGAAGTTATGAAAACTGTACGATGCTTTCAAAACAAGGTCGCAAATTACCCTACTTGCTGCTTAAACTGATGATGGAAATGGGTTATTTTTATATTCGAATGAATCATTCGAGCATTCACAGAAGCATAGCAACCAACCTTCCTATTCTTTTTTCTTTTTAATTAATAACAACCAGAATTTTTTTTTCTTGGAGGGGGGGGGGAAGAAATACAGAGCTACATAAAAATAAGTTATGTGCATATTTAGTTTTACTTCTTTTTTCTACAAATATCTTGTTTTAATTGATTAAATGAATACGTACGAACGTTGACAGATATGATCTATTTGTTCTGTACATCAGCGAATGATTCATTCAAATATCAAAATAACTCATTATACCCATCACTATTCTAAAACACAAATTTAGAAATCAATATAATTGTATGCATCTACAAGAATATACAAGTTGTTACGTATAAAAAACAATCTATCCACATTACATTAACTACTTAATAATCTAAAGTAAAAGTCCGTGAGATATGTGGGGTATACAGAGATATCTTTAGTGGCCCGCTATGTTACTCAAATTTTAAGAAAGGGAAAAGTTCATGGGGCATCAACAAAGTCATACTAGTGCAAATTCTTTTTTTTTAAATAAACAAGAACGAAAAATCATGCGTGAAGCATAGATTATGAAACACTCTCTAATACGTTCAGAATACTGCAATAAAACTTTACAGTATAAAAAGATCAAACGTTGATGTCTGAGTAAACAACTTGGAAAACGTAATTTGAAAACTCAATTTCATCAATTACCATGAATTGCCAAAAAAATATTCTAATTCTTTCTTACAATGTATCATATGATTTGTATATTGATTACATAATATGATAAAATTTAGTTCAGTTAGAAAACACATCACACAGGTGATAATTCCCCTTCAGTATTTTCCGTTAATGAATGTAAATCTGTTTGAAATCTTTTGTGCAATCCTGTACATAATCTATATAGTTTATACACAAGTAATATACAGAAAAAAATAAGTAGTCGAATTTAAAAACGCATACCACAAACTGAAAATGCACTTCCAGCAATTATTGTTCATATAAACTGTACTGTAACAAAATTCTTTTGTGTAATAAATGAACCTCGAATGCTATGTACACCCTATTCTTCAATAAGCATTTTGTAGTGTCCGTTACTGATACATATCAATTTAACATATTTTAAATGGTGTAAAATCCTCAAAATACATTGAAGGCGATTTTCACAATAAATCGCTATGTAACGGAGTCGAGTGCCTTTTGAAGGCCTTTGTAAACAAACAATTAAAGGTTAACATTTTATTTTCAACATCAACGATGTCATAGTAAATATCAATAACATATATCGATTACATGTCACTTCGAGTATATTTGCGCGAGTTTGAGCACGGACAGTCAGACCAAATCCATAAACAGTTTTCTAACTATGTTTTAATACCAGAAAGGGGCTTTACAATCCATTATCTCATCAAGTTGAAGGCTAAAATTACAGGATTAGACAGAACTTGATTACCATGTTAAAATTCAACTGGTCTGCAAGTCATGTTTTCACAGAAATAACCTGCAAACCCAATTTCAATAGTTGCTCTGTAGGTTTACCATTCTGTTTTCCTACACCCAAATGTGTGAAATCATGGAGAATTGAGAACAGAAAAATACAACGATAAACTTACCCGACAACCAATAAAATCGGGAATTTCACTACAGAGCGTAGCGCTCATTTTGAGTCTCCTCTGGAAAAGATTCCAAGGTCACTAAATTAATTTCTGTTTAGAAAATCTAAATTAAATTTTGTAAAAAAAAAAAAAAAAAATCTAATTCAGTTTTGAGGTTTTTTCACAGTTTTGCAGAAATACTAAATTGTAACTAAAATGATTGTTTCGACACTCGCTCATCCTATTTGCAGATATGAAGTTAACTTGATGCTTAATATTGTAGTAGTTTATACTCTCGAATCTTTCATCATCAGATTTTTTTCTTAGCCTAAAATGATGTTATTACAAAAATTTAATAAGAAACATATTACTGACAGTGTGGGTATGCACTAATTTATCTTTCTGCGTTAGAGACAGAGAGAAAATATGAACCCCCCCCCCCCTCCTATTATTCACTTCTAACTATGGCTCTGCAACTCGATGAGGTGATGTTTTGTGCAGCAGTCTCCCTGTCTAATAAATAAAGAATACTGCCCAGTTAAACTGAAGGCATTGAGCTCACAGGCTACAAATACTAATTGCACATTAAAGCTTTATATTTTCAAGGGTTAATTCCGTTCGAAAAAAAAAATTAAGAAGGGGAAACAGCTCTCCCCTTTTCTCTTTTTTTATACTTAATCATTGAACCTCCTATACTATCAAAGACATGCTTTATCATATAAAAAATCTATATCCAAAATTCAGAGCAAATTAGATAATTCTTAATAAAAACCCATTTAGCATTTATATAATTTAAAAAGAGTTATCCCCCTCTTTTATACTTAACCATTAAACTTCCAAAACTATTCAGAGATTTGAACGAAATCTGAAAATTCTGCTTGAAAAACCCATTTATATAAATTAAGGGGGGGGGGGGACATTAGAACCCCTGTTCCCCTTATTTATACTTATTCAATGAACACCTAATAACAGTCACGGAATCGCCTCATCAGAATGATCCTAATCTAAATTTTGAACGAAAATTAATTCTGCATGAAAATCCCATTTATATCAACTAACGGGGGGGGGGGGCATTAGAGCCCCTGTTCCCCCTATTTATACTTATTCAATGAACACCTAATAACAGTCACGGAATCGCCTCATCAGAATGATCCTAATCTAAATTTTGAACGAAAACTTAATTCTGCATGAAAATCCCATTTATATCAACTAACGGGGGGGGGGCATTAGAACCCCTGTTCCCCCTATTTATACTTATTCAATGAACACCTAATAACAGTCACGGAATCGCCTCATCAGAATGATCCTAATCTAAATTTTGAACGAAAACTTAATTCTGCATTAAAATCCCATTTATATCAACTAACGGGGGGGGGCATTAGAACCCCTGTTCCCCCTATTTATACTTATTCAATGAACAACTAATAACAGTCACTGAATCGCCTCATCAGAATGATCCTAATCTAAATTTTGAACGAAAACTTAATTCTGCATGAAAATCCCATTTATATCAACTAACGGGGGGGGGGGGCATTAGAACCCCTGTTCCCCCTATTTATACTTATTCAATGAACACCTAATAACAGTCACGGAATCGCCTCATCAGAATGATCCTAATCTAAATTTTGAAAACTTAATTCTGCATGAAAATCCCATTTATATCAACTAACGGGGGGGGGCATTAGAACCCCTGTTCCCCCTATTTATACTTAATCAATGAACACCTAATAACAGTCACGGAATCGCCTCATAAGAATGATCCTAATCTAAATTTTGAAAACTTAATTCTGCATGAAAATCCCATCTATATCAACTAACGGGGGGCATGAGCCCCCCGTTCCCCCTCTTATACATATCGAATGAACTCCAAAAACTAATCAGGGAAGCGCCTTGTCAGGATATACCTACATACAAAATTTCAAGTGGATCGGATATTTTTATCATGAGTTATCGCGTTACGTACATACATACAGAACGGACGGGCACATAAGCTCTCAGGCTATGATAGCCTGTGAGCTAAAAAACAGTGAATATCCATATATATATATATATATATATATATATATATATATATATATGTATGTATATCATATTTATATCATGTCATATGTACATCATATAGGGTATATCAGCATTTCTTTTCAAAATTAACACAATTGCCAGCAATGTAAAGTTTACATAACATTTATTTATTTATTTATTTATTGAACAACATACACCTGACTTGTGTGCTCGACATTAAAGCCTGCTTATAAGTTATCGTCAATATACGAGATAGCACAAGAAAATTTTAAAACACGAAAGAAGTACAACTGGGAGTTCCACACAAAGAGTGTGTGCAATGGAGCCAGTGGGATTCGAACCCACAACCTCCTACTCTCACAAGCGATTCGCGGCATGGTGTCTTAATTACTCGGCCACATTTGCACGTTTACATAAAAAAAATAACATTACAACGCCGACAGTTTTAAAATAATAACTCAATATATGTCAAGAGCCGACAGCATAAAAACCTATGTTATCGAGCACAAGAAAAAAAATCTTTATTTTGGGAATCTAATGATGCATGTCTGCCCGAAGTGAAGTGGTGCATAAGCCAAATATTAATACCACTAGTGGTTTACAAGTAGGTTTAACATTGTGTTTGCCGCACAGTCAACGATATAAAAACATGGAAAACACAATGATAAACCTATGTGTTAGCCACAAAACATAAAACTTGTTTTTTTTTGTTTGTTTGTTTGTTTTTTGTAAAATGTATGTATATTTTAATTAATTTCAGTACATTTTTAAAATATTCCTATTAATATTATTTATAGAAACATTTTATCAAAAAATATAAGAACATATTGGCACAAGTATAAAACATAAATGTTTAAGGCATCAGTATGACTTTTTATTTTACTGTATTTACACATTATGTTCTGCGTTCTGCCCCATAATTTATGACTTCGATCTTATAAAGCAGCAGTACTTTAGTTTTAAAAAATCACAAAGCAAAAGACTTGTACTTTGTTTTAAAAATGTATAAATATTAATTTCGATATTTATTATGGTTTTCTTTTATTTCTATACGACAATTCTTAATCATAACAGGTGATGAAAAATTAATTAACCAATTGAACATACTAGTAAATATAAGTACAAGTATAACACATAAATATTTAACGCTTTATATTGCAGTTTTTTTTTTTTTTTTTTTTTTTTTTTTTTTTCTGTTTACACATTGCGTTCTGCCTTGTGATTTATAGCTTCGATCTAATAAAGTAGTAGTATCAATCCTTGAAATATCCTATCTGGTGTTCTGAACTACTGATGAAAGAATCTTTTTATCAGATTTGTGAAACATAAGAATCTAAACGATCCGTAAAATTAGATATATGTCTAATCTGATGTGACAGCATGTTCAATAAGTCATTATGAATTATATTTCCACCGTTTGCTGTCGTTCTAATTGTTATTCAATGGCGAATACGAAATACAGTCGGCTCTCGTTAATTCGAACTCGTCGAAACCAAAAGAAATGTTCAAATTATTGAAAGTATGAGAGAAAAACATGTTTAAAGGAGTACTACTACAAAGGAATTCATGTTATACTATTTTTAAAATTTATTTCGGCTGTTATCATTAGAATATGACTTAATATTAAATTAAAAGATATAAATACATAAACTAATTAAGGGATTAGCAACAAGTTCAATGTAAGAAGGGGTGGAGGTGTCATTGAGGGACTAAAAAAGCAGATATCAAATGCATGCGATTATATGTACTCTAGTTCAGAACAATTCTGACAAAAATGAAACAAAAAAGTTCTTTCAAGTACCTGAAGTCCTTGAGAAAGTAGGAAAAATAAAATATCGGAATTTGCGTTAATTTGAATTAAACAAAGTAAAGAGAAAATGAGTTCGAATAAATGAAAATTTTATCATTATTCTACCATTAAAAAATTCGGGATTTCATGTTTAGTTCGAATTAAGCGAAGGTTTAATTTCAAATTAACGAGAGGCGACTGTATATTTGTAATGTTATATATTTCTATCTGCTTTATTTTTTACGTTCGAAATTTTACAATAAATTTTTCATCCATTGACTGATGCACTAGAATTCAACAAATTACGTGCGCACATGTATTCAGATAACAATAGACAATATTTTAATATTTTTGGAATTTAATTATAAATTAATAAATTAATTTTAAGGTATTTTTATGTTAGTTGGGAGCAGGTGATAAGTCACTAAATGCACATAATGGTTACAACAACAATATAATTATTCGTCAATTCCCGCTCGCCAAAATATGCCAACTTTCTGTGAAAATGCAGCAATGAAATATTGTGAAAGCTGAAATGTAAAAAATAAAATGTGAATAAAAAAGGGTTTAATGATTTTTTAATGCACTTTTATCAATAAATAGTTTAATATTAACCCTTTGTACCACCGTGTTGCAGATCTGCAATATATCCAAAAGTCAATAGTACTTACACAATAAGTTTTAAAACACGATTTTATTTGTTTTTCTTATTTCCCAACGCACCATTTAATATAAATTGATCATTGAAATTCTCAACAGACGATGATATTGAGTTAGTTTCTCATACCAAAATTTTGTTTATCATTTGAGAAACTTCTGGTCGATATTGCAAAAATTAACTTGGAAAATTTTGTCAAATTAAAAAAAGCTGGAGAAGTCCGAAAATAGATTTTTTAAGGTAATTTTGTATACACTGAAATTTTGTATTAGAAAATGGACAATATTTATGAGAAGTGCGCCAACATCTGTTTATTGTGGATGTGAATAAAGTACCTTTTAGTCAATAATTATTTTAGTTTTGCATTCTAAATTATTTATTTATTTTTTACATTCTTAAAATGATGTATTCTAACATCTGAGTCAATAGTTTACGAATCGGTTGTTGAGCCACAAAGGATTAATTTAATTGTGATTACATGCTAAAAATCCTTCATATATAGTTTAAATAATATTTTTTGTTTCTTTAGTCTTGCCATATATTAAAAAGAAAATGTGTCACATTTTTTATAATTTCCCCAGTTCGTGCTCTCTATTAAGCATAACGTAAATCGGCGAATTTTCCGTAAGTAGCGCTCACGCCAAATTAATACATTGTAATGGAAAAATTTGGGGTAAACATGAATTGAGCAGGCAATATTAGCCGTGATTTTTAAGATGATCATGGGATGCTTATCAAAGTGGGGTTTTGTTGTTGTGATTATTGATATTTTGTTTTCTGTTTGTTTATATTAATTTTAGTATACTTAATTGAAAACAGTTTCATTTCTAACTTTTAAAATTATAAACGAATATACGCGTTCGTCATAGAATGAGAACAAAAGAGAAAATATTTTATCTAAATTTTCAATATGATAATTTTCCTTATATGAAATGAAATAAAACATCATAAAATACTCAAAATAATGTATTGTTGCTATTTTACAAGTGATAATATATAGGTTAAATTAGAAAGTGTCAAGCTCGCTGTTTAAACGCGAAACTTGGTCATTTCTTGCACTTCTCATAATTTCATCACTCATCACAGGAAAGAATATATTTAAAATAACATTACAACATTTATATTATTGTTTAAGATGGCCGAAAATACATTTTCGGCTTTAAATACTTTATTATATCTGTTGTATTGTAATATAAATATATAATCATTTGAAGCATTTTTTTTTTTTTTTTTTTTTTTTTCGTTTAAGAAAAAATAATTTTTTTTTAACCTTTTGCAGTTGATACTCACAGATTCTGAGATATAAAGAATGGCAAGGATTTTTTTAAATGGTCTTACAAGGAAGGTCTCCATACTGGGCATACTCAGATTTTTTTTTTATATACTAATTAAACTACTCATGTATGTAATAAAGGATCAGAGAAAATTAGCGGCGGAATTGCAGAAGAAAATATGTAAAAAAATAAAATACTTTCGAATATTTGGCGTGAAAAGACAAAAGTGTTATATGATTTTGCAAGCAGCACTTTTCTCCACCAAAAGCAAACAATTTTAATGCAACTGAAAACTTTTGGATTTTTAGAATCTGTGTAAATGAATTTAAGCATAAACAATGAGAGAGTTTTATATTTATATATATATATATATATATATATATATATATATATATATATATATATATATATATATATATATTATTTGTGGCTGTAATTATTTAGTTTACCTCTGGAAAAAATATTTTCATATATAAAAAATTCCTATTCAGTAAAATTATTTTCATACATTTAAGGGTATTTAAAAATAAAAGCCAGATGTTTCCATAGCAATAAAATCGAATTGACAATGATCAACTGGACTTTGAACTTGAAACAATTTTAGTGAATTCAAATTTGAATTTCGTATTAAATCTCAAATTTTGGTGGTTAAATTTGAATATAAATACATATAAATAACAATATAACGAAATTATACTTAAAACAAACTAAAGCTGACAAAACAAAAGATATTTAATTTATCTAAACACGTTGAACATGAAAGTTTTTTCCTTTAAAATGCATTTGACATATAAAAAAGCATTTTTTGAATTTGCTTTTCATCGCCAACTGATGATAAATCGCCAAATAACAAAATTTACATAATTTTTTACGGATAGGGTACGGAGGTTCCGGCGAAATTTTTTTATAAAAGAGAAGAACATTCATGAGAAGAACATTCTTTAATTTTTTCAGATTTTTCGGAGTATGCCCGTATGGAGGCCTTCCTTGTTAGTTTTCGATTAAAAACGGAAGGTATTATTTATTACTTTTAATCTAAATAAATATATTTAAACTTATTTTTCGCAAAATAACTTATTTTGTTTCTTCTTATTACACGCACTCATTTTAAGATATATTGATCTCCCATTTATGCTTTTTGATGCATTTATGATAAAAGGCGCAGACAGCCAAATTTGGCCCTGAGGATAAAGTTTCTTGGGGACTTCCATGCATGTATTTATTTCCTTAAATAGGAGGAATTATAAAAAGTAGTAATAATATTTATTAAATTTGTTTTTTTTTTATTATATTATATTTTAATTAGTTTATAACAAGTTGTTTTTTTTTTTAACTAAGAGATTCCGATTACTGTTTTGATTCATTTCATTTTTAAGTAACATTAACTTTTAATTAATAAACAGTGTTAGATCATCCACAAATAAGCATCCTTCAGTTAAAATAATAATTGTTAAAATAGGTTCAATAGAAAGCCGAAGACAGATGATTAAAAAAACTCTCTTTCTATTTTAAATGGGTGCGGTTTCTAAGCAAAATACTTCTTAGATAAATATTAATCAATATAAATGCATGTTTATTTTATGAACTATAGAAGTAAATTGGATGTAATTTCAATCCGACTTATACAGAAGTATTGTAAAAGATGCCTTACATAATCCTTGTTTGGAATGTTTCCGTAAGAGGCCTATATTAATCAGGAATCAAGCAATAGACTGTTTTATATCAGAATGAATTTGTTTGTCGTTTTAAGCAGTATATATATATATTTCTTTGATTCTTTTTCTACACACTCAAATAATAATAATAATAACAATAACAATAATAATAACAATACATTTTGTAAGCTCCAGAAATATACATTTTCTAAATAAAATTTTAAAAGTTATAGTAGTGGGGACTTCTTTTCCTCTTAGGCACAGCGGATTGGTTCGAACATCCCACTCTCCCTTTCTCTCTATACATCACGGGATGAAACTTCACTGCTGCCTTACATTTTATTCGAATGCAGATATTCATATTCTGAAAATTTTAATAAAAATATAATTTTTTAGTATTTTTTTATGTTAATGTTGCTATTAATTATTAATATCAATTATTGATATGTTTTTTTTTTTTTTTTTTTTTTTTTTGGGGGGGGGGGGGTCAGATAATGTGTTCAAAAATGATGCGCATTAATGCCGCCTATTGTCGCTTATACGCTGTCTATCATTGAACCTTTCACAATTTTCTTCGGCACCAGTGCATAAACACGTCATTTCCGAATACACATTCTATAAACGAAAAAAAATGCTTGTTTTGGTTTCCTTAACTCTCTTTTAATATTCGGCCAATTATTTTCCAATCAACCTTTATATATATATATATTTATTTATTTATTTAAAGCATTTTTTCTTATTCTTAAATTAAAAAAAAAAAATCTTTTAAGAGTTGGGCTAGTAATACAATGTGACAATTTTTTTTTTCTTACATGCGTTTGGTAGTAAAAAGGCTTTGGTGTGTTATAAAACATTAAAAATATAGCACATAATGCAAATTCCCTGTACTTCTTAATTTCAAAAAATAAATTTTAAGTATTAATATCTCGGCATTATTAGTCTTTACACTTTTTTTAATTATATGTGAACAGAATGAAATATTTTTTAAATTTCAAAAATAAGCATTTTTTTTTAAGCCACACTTTGCCATTGTTAGCACAGTTATTCATATTTTAATATTGATTTTCACATTATCTACTCAATAGTACAAATTTTTCAATCAAATTTCTTATCTAAATCATTTTTAATAAGACTTTTAAACCCTTGTTTTTAACTTTCAATGTGACCGTTAATTTTTCACTCATCTCTTATCTCTTATCTTATTATTTTTTTTTTATCTTGTGTTTCTTGATAGAAACTTATCCAGTATCATTAAATGCAAAATAAGAAAAAAATACATATTGAGGAAAAGGAAAAAGGTTCTTATTTTTTATATTTAAATGAAATATTCCGCGCGTAATATGAGATTTGATATTTCTTTGAATTTTTTCTTATCAGATCTACAATAGCAAAAGCATGACATTTTAATAGAGTTGAACTCTTTCTTCTTTCTATATTTAGAAAATATAAATGCAGAAGATGCATTTACAAATATTTAAATTAACTTATAAACAGAAGAAATATTTTGTTCATGAGAAAAACAGTGTGCGGCAATTTCTGAAGATAAATTCGCCAGAAAATAAAATGCAATAATTTTCAAGCCCGATTTTTTTTTTTTTTTTTTTTTTTTTTTTTTTTTTTTTTTTTGAGAATAAAATTAATTTTATTTTAATAATGTTAATCATAGCTATCCAGATAGATTTACTGAAGTTTAAAGATTTTTCTCATTGTTTGAAATCTAACGAATTTTCTAATTTTGTGTAGTGTTCAATTTATGTTTATATGATTATAGGTTAAGGAAGCGTTTTTGGAGACATTTGGAAAATATAGTATTACAACATGGTTAAATAAAAAAGCATAAATTTCTAATTTTTTCTCGTTTTATCACACATGATTTGTTCAGAAAAAGAAATCATATTTTAAAGACTAAAATATATGTATGAAATAAGAGAATCATCAAAGGTGCAAATAGAATTAAGTAAACGTTTATTGTTGTTGTTTTTACTAAATAAATTTTCTAGTTTAACATTCAAACATTTTTAGGTAAGAAACTTTCTATTATTTTCTGCATTCTCTGAAGCATTTTTCTGAATGATTACCATGTATACCCACAACCAGTTTCTGAAGCATTCCATTGACTACGGCGAAGAATATTTTATACTTTAACATGATTTTTAATTTAAATAAAATTAAACAGCCTTTTTAAAAGGTAATTTTACAAATTTTCTAATTTGGTAATGAAACATTTTTAAGTAGAATATTTTCTCCTACCCTCTGCATCTTCTGAAGCATTCTCCTCAATGATTATCATTTGTATTTACTACAGATAAGCATACTTTCTACTATAACCCTTTCGGGTCAGATTTTTTTTTTCATTTTTAGAACAAAATTAATTTTACTTTAATAGCGTTAATCGTAGCTATCCAAATAAATGTATTGAAGTTTAAAGATTATCTTATTGTTTGAAATCTAACGAATGCACTTATTTTATGTACTATTCAAATCATATTTTTATGATAATAAGTTAAATAAGAGTTTTTGAAGACGTTTGAAAAATAAAGTAGAACAAGAGGATTTGAGAGGGTATTGCTACTTTCTAATATTTTTTGCGTTTTAACACACATGACTGGTTCAGAAAAGTAACTTATATTTTTAATTTAAAGAGTGAAATATGTGCTAAAATAAAGGAATCGGAAACGGTGCAAAGAGAATTAAGTAAATTCTTATTCTTATTCTTCTTATTATTATTATTACAAAGTGTCAAAGCACAAATGGACTCATAATAAGAAAGGCATCACCATATACTATAATTTCTATAATCGAAAGTAACTAAGTAATTGTTTAGACAAAATAATACTCCATTAAAAGATACGTACTATTAATAGTACACCAGACCCGGAAGGGTTAATACAAAAATTGTGTCGATTTTTAATGTAATTAAAACTAAATACCCTTTTTAAAAATTTAATTTGGTAAATTTTGCAGTTCAATATTTAAGTATTTTCAGATAGAAAATTTTCTATTATCCTCCGCATCCTTTGAAATGTTCTGCAGAATGATTGTCGTTTGTAACCGCAACCAGTTTCTAAACCATTCTATTGACTACGAAGAAGAATATATTATACTTTTATGCGATTTGTAATTTAAATAAAATTAAACAGCCTTTTTAAAAAGTAATTTTGTAAATTTTCTACTTTAGTACTGGAACAGTTTTAGAAAGAATGTGTTCTTCTATCCTCTGCTTCTTCTGAAGCACTCCCTTGAATGATTATCGTTTGAATTTATTAAAGCTTATAATATTTTCTTCTTTAATACAAATAAGATGTAAATTTTTAATTTAAGTAAAATTAAATATT
The DNA here is from genome assembly GCA_964019185.1 of Maratus speculifer. Taxonomy (NCBI): domain Eukaryota; kingdom Metazoa; phylum Arthropoda; class Arachnida; order Araneae; family Salticidae; genus Maratus; species Maratus speculifer. The sequence goes on from OZ025291.1 coordinate 120,665,595, forward strand.
TTTTTAATTAATATTTCAGGTTTTCTAGTTTAGTACTGCCAACCTGGATAAATTTGTCGATTTTTTTTTTAATTCTTCTTTCCTTTTTTATCTATCTTTTATTTTTTCCTTCTTAGTACGTCAAGTCGGGTGATTTTGTCACTTTTATTATTATTATTATTATTACTGTCTTTAAAGATCTAAAAATCATTCAAATTTTCATTTAAATAATTTATATATATTTTTTTTTCTAATTTAAAGATTTCAATTGCAAAATTTTCAATTCACATTTACTATCTACAAAGAAAATTTTTTTTAGTTCGTTTTATTTAAAAAGTGAAACAAAATTACTCTTAGCTTGGGGTGAATTTGTCTATATTTGAAAAAAATCTTTTATTTATTTTTTTTTTTTTTATAAAGTATTAAAAGTAATAAATAAAATAAATTTCCGATTTTGTCCCGTGAAAATTTTACCCCGAGTTGACATTTGAAAAGCCGGTTGTGAACAAAGTCCATGTAAAATTTAAAGTATCAAATTAACATACATAAATATTATTGTTTTGTAAAAAAAAAATACATATTATAAAATTTAAAAAAAAAATGTCTGTACCCCTTTACAGCATCAAGTTTAAATAACTTTTCCCCATAAAATTACACGCTAAATAGTAAACAAAACAGCATACTCGGAGTGATGCCAAACTCAGTTTGTAAAATGTTTGAATTAAATAATTTATGTTTAAGCTACTAAGGAAATTTATCTATTTTCCGCATTACTGTTTAGTTTTATTTTAACAAATTTTATTTATATTGTAACATTTATATTATAATAAACTATATATATTTATATTGGTAACAAATTTTATTTATTTTTGCCTTAATCCGCTTTGTGGGACAAATTCACCCCATTGACGGTACACATTTTTAGGTATATTGTTTTCTCCCATCCTCTTCATCCCCTGAAGCATTATTCTGGGATGATTACCATTTATATCCGCGACCAGTTTCTAAACCGTTCCATTGCCTTCAACGAAGAATATTTTATAAATGATATCGCTGAGAGCAACTTTCCATCATTTATCACTTTATGTCTTGACCTTTCTGGTTATCGTCATGTTTATTTCGTGTTTATTTGAAGATCACTGAAAAGCGCACTTTGCTCCTAACTGGCCGTAACTGCACTCAGCTCTTCGGCGTTCCATCTTTTACGGAAACAATTAGAAATTAAGTTCTGTTTTTGTTTTGGGGCTTTTTCAGAGATTTCACGTCATATTGTCAGTTGAGATTTTCCGTAGCTTGTTGCTTTCTCGCTTTCAAATGAGAAAATTCTCTAAGAATTATTTTTACATCGTGACTTTTGAAAGATAAATATTATCATGAGACCAACAAGTATGCATTAGCGTTTGATTTTTAATAAATATCTTAAATAATAATAAAAATAACAATAATAATGAACATTTTCTAACATAGAGGAATAATAATGCTTTGAATAATAGTGAAATGTTTCATCTTTTCTTAATATGATTTTTTACGAAAATACATTTTCATATATAATTAGCTGTTACTTTATATTACATATTATTACAATAGTTCCAATTCCTTTAGTATCAGTTATCTATAAAGAATACAAGTAAACATTATAAAATCTGTAATCAACAATTAAAAACATTTATAAACATATATTAACATAACTAGTATTTTTGTCGTTAGGCAAAATTTACGTAAAAAAAAACAAAGCGTAAAATGTAATACAGCGTTTTTCATAAATGTTTACTGTGATGTTACAGGGAATATAACAAGAAAACATAAGAAGGCTTTATAAATATTTAAAAAAAAAGACTTATAGCTATCGATATTTTACTAATTATTACCTTTTTTTACCATCTGTATAACAAAAGCCTAAGTCATGTGACTGTCATCAACAGTTCCACGCTGACCGCTTCAATGTTTATATGCCAGGCGACCATTTTGGCACTTTAATGTTAGCCAGGCGCAGGTGGTAAGTCTCTAAATATTGTTCTATCACCATAATTTCACCTGTGTTATATTATAAATATTATATATATTACATGTGACTGTCTTAAACAACTACGAGCTGATTCTATCGCTTTTCATATGCAAGGTTTCCACTTTGATTAAAAAATCAATCTTTTACATAAAATTTGCCATGAACGCAAAGAAATCTTGATACTTTTATATTAGCAGGGTGTCAATCTCGCCAATAGCATTTTTTAAAGTTTTCCCGTGGGAAGTTAAAACAATGCTTTGACGATGAAATTAAATATCATTGTTTGTGGCATTATATAATATTTTTCTTTTATTTTCGTTAAAATAAAAGACATCGTACTTTTAAATGAAGAGAGTGAAAGGATTATATTTTTAATGTTATACAAAATAATGTGATGGGAATAAAGTTTGGTGATTTATCATCTGCGCTCTGCCAACATTAAAAATAAAGAGATCTTAATTCCTCTATCAGAATCTTCCAATTTAGAAAAAGATTGAGCAAGTAAATTGAATTACGAATAAAAAATAACATGATACATTGCTTAGCGTACATTTAAGGGAGATCAAACTGGTCGCCAAGAGCGACTAGTGCTATATTAATAAGATTTAAAATCCCTTTCATCTACGCATTTTCAAAAGAAGATTCTCATAGCATCCGAGCAATAATTGTACGTTATTGCAGAGCTGTCTGGTGAAAATGTAGCCAACATATACATACACATATAAACAGATAGATAGATGGAACATACCTATACACCTACACACGCATTGACACAGTCCTTCTTCTCAGATCGGAATCACATTTTTAATAGAATATATCTTTTATTATACTGAAATTTCATGCATCATAATTTGTTTTTCTAAGTTATACGGCTTAGTACACTTTCATTAAAAACACCGCGTAACTATTTGAGTTAGCATTGTTTTGTGATTCTTCTACAATTTATGAAAAAACACTGTATATGCATATCCACATATCCACTCACACATACGCATATACACCACGTCTCCCACATATACCATAAAATGTGTCTATTGCAAAAAATACAAATAATTATTGTTATGATCTAACTTGTTATCAAATATTTTACTCCATAATACTTGACAAGCGTTCATCTAATTAATGTCTAAAATAGTCAAAGTAATGTGTTTAGAAGATAATTCTTTGAATTCACGTAATTAAATTTATAATACCTCATGTATTTATTTTCTTTTTCTCTCTTTTTTCAGACAAAATTGATGGTGTGGATATGTTGATTTTCAACCTAACGAGCTTAAAATCTACAGAACATATTCTGCAGAGCAAGATATATTTACTGAAGAGAAGAAAACCTAAAGGAGCAAAGAAAAAACAAGTTATGTTCAGACTTAACATAGGATGTCTTCCGGGCATGGCATCTAAGCATCAAATTGAGATTGCTCTTGGTCGTCAAAAGCCAGAATGGCATTCTTATGATATTTCTGAATCGGTTGTCAGTTGTAGGCAAAATAGAAAGAATGGTGACAGTTTACTTGGTTTAACCCTCGAAATTAAACGTTCTAAAGGCAGTTTTCGAATGGTTGCTTTTAAACGATTGGTAAAACCAACTTCACAACCATTTGTTTTGATATTTTCTGAAGATAATCAAAATCAAACAACTAGCACTTCAACAAGTAAAAAACACTCCGACATTTACGGAGAAATAGGTGATCTATTAAGAGCTAAAGCTAATGCAGAAGGAATTCTACCAGAAAAATTCCGTCTTCCTCAATTAGCAGATGCAAAACATCAAATAGCAAAAAGATCTATCAAAGACAAAACTCATTTGCAACAAAATGCAAATTTAAAACTTAATTCACAATCTCACTTGGAACATTTAGATCTCAACTCAGATGTATTTGCTCAGAAATACTTTGAAGCAGTTGTAAAAAGTTACGATTTCACTAAAAACTCTCGCTCTGACTTCATAAATGTACTCCTCACTTTCATGAACAGTATCATAAATTCTGTCAGTGTAAATAGGCATAAATATCATTTTCATCAGACTGAAAAATTTTCAACTAATAAAACCATTCAGAGAAAAGACATTTCTAACTATGCAGTGCTTACAAAAAAACATCATCTTAATTTAACAAATGTTAAAACTTCAGAAAAAGTATTATTTTCAAAAACTGGTGATTACCTAAATACCACAAAAACACGGACTTTTCAGAATAGAACTAAAAGGGCAATCTCTGATAAGTTACGGTATTCTACAGAGGAAAAAGAATCCAATACAGCAGAAACAACAGTGAATACAATTCAAGTAATAGATGAAAACTATTTACAAAGTAGTAGTTCTGACAAATTTCACAGAGGACGTCGGCGAAATCGTAAAAAGAAAGTACGTAAGTCTTCCAAAAGGCACAATAAAAAGAGACGGAAAAATCGCAAACTCCCTTTTTGGTGGACTAAACACGACAGCAGACTGCATGCTCAAGACATGAAACTGCTGTGCAAAAGAAAAAGTTTAATGGTGGACTTTTCCCAGTTAGGCTGGGATGACTGGATAATATCACCCAAATCATTCAACGCACATTATTGTGAAGGAAGTTGCTCTTTCCCCATCATTAAAGTAAGTATAAATTTAATTAACTTGATGATACTATCCTGACTTCCTCGGTATCAAAACTTACTTCCCGGTGTACAGAATAGTTTGGAAACGATTTTTTGTAATTGAAAATTCTAATTGATTCGTGATAGTTAATTCATTTTTTTTAGATTGCCCACTAATAACCACAAAAGGCATTTTTATAGGTAAAATATCTATTCTGTATTCAAATAAAGCTTTTGAAATTTAATGAAAGCTATGTTGTTATATTAGACGAGTGCAAGGGTTAATCGCCGAAGAAATTGTAAAAGAAATCCCGATTTACAGGAGCTTTAAATACTGTAATTTTTGGCGTATAATCCGTGGATCAAACAATCATTTATCGACCCAGAATTTTTTTTTTTTTTTTTTAATAAATCGTATCTTTTTAGATCACGGTAAATTTTTATCTTCAATTACAAAATAAATTTTCTGAGTCGAAAAGGAATTGTTTGATTCGCGGATTATACGCCGGAAATTACGGTACATCGATGTTTAAGCACGTGGTTTGTGTTTTATTTATATTATTTTTTTTTTTATGATTCCGTATTTAAAAAGTAACAAGTTGGAAATTGCACGTGAACGTAGCAAATGAGGTGCGTTCGTACGATAACGAAGTTTTAAAAATATTCAGATCTTGCTGATATAGTAAAGCGTACTTCGGATACAGTATAGTAGTCGAAATATTTGTATTTCTGTAAACATGCAGGAAGTAATTTTTATTACACTTCAGCGACGTATATCTTATTCATAAAATGTGAAAAAGTTGAATATAATTAAAACACGCCACAAACAATGTTTCTCCGTATAGCATTATGTAGTGGAACACTTTTGTGTGGCCCTGTAATTTAATAACAAAAATTCTTTGCATCACAGATTGTACAGAATGCATATTTTAGTATATATTTCATAGATTCAAGCCAATTCTATTATGTTCGAATGAGTGTAACATCATTAAAATGCATTTGGAACTTTTTTCCCATTGACCGTAATGTAACGGAATACTTTTGATTGTCCCTGTAAATGATCTATGCATCCTATTTTCATAACATTTGAAATGACTCGACAAAATTACGCAATAATTATATGTTTTAAATTTCAAACGATTAAAACGCATTTGAAACTTTTTTCCCCATTGACCGTAATGTAACGGAATCCTTTTGATTGTTCCTGTAATTGATCTATCCATCCGATTTTCATAAAATTTGAAATGACTCGACAAAATTATGTTATAATTATGTGTTTTAAATTTCAAACGATTCGGTTGGGTAGTTTCTGCGTTGTTATATGCGGACAGACAGACAGACGGACAGACGGACGGACTGAGCGACAACAATAGGTGCTACGTATTTACATAATTACGAACGCACCTAAAAACGAAATCACTATAAGATCACTCCTACGTCTGTCTGTCAAGCCGCTGCCATCGAAATATTCAAGGCTAGCGAATACGAATAGTGACGTCATCATTAATCGACTGACTTCTCACTAGTGTTGGAATTTACACCGAAAAAATTTTACTAGCAATTTTTCTTTTCTTTTTTTAAAATATTTACCATCTTATAAAACAATAAAACTAAACTTATTGATGATAATTCGGAATCCCTAAATGAAAATTCAGCCAGATGCGGAATGAAACAGCTGGTCTTTTATTGGGGGATTCCAAATTCTCACTCACCAATAAGTTTAAGTAGTTATTATAGTTTTATAAGTTGATAGATATTCCACAAATAAAAAAGAAAAAGAAAATTGCTATTCAAAATTTTCCGGAGGGAATTCCAACACTAGTGAGAAGCAGACCCGTAACCAGATGGGGGCGAGGGGGGCTGAGCCCCTCCTAGCTTCCTCTTGAGCCCCCTCTGACCATTTCACTATATTTTTAATAATATTTAATTTTTAACTAATTTGACAAAAGAAAAAATTTAGTTGAAAGAACGTTTATCTTTTGCAACTGCCTTGAATCGAATGCGTCAAAACTTTTCTATTTAAAAGCATATTACTTTTGTTAGATTATCTTGCGGTAAAATTCTCGAAATGCAAGCTGAATAGCAACGTTTTTCTTCTGAAAAAAATAGACACTAGATCATCACCAGTTAATCCAGAACATATGCTTTGGTACATAGTAAATAGCCTTTTAAATTTTGTCAGTGATTTTAAAGTAATGATCACATCTCAGTGACAGTGAAGGGAAATTCACATGTGTTACTCAAACCGGTAATTAGTGAAACGCTAACCACTAAAAATATGGTTGGCATCTGGATTATATGTGGTTTAGCCTACGGAAGATTAGTTAACGATAAATTATGATAAGAATGTATATAGAAATAAATTTCAAAGATATAAGATAATAAATTTATACAATGTAATGAAAAAAAAATATTTGAATTTTATTAATTGTTCCATGGGTGTCGTGAGGGGTGTATTAAGATTAAAGAGAGGAAAGTGTGTTTGATATTTGAACTTTTTTTTTTCCTTTTTTTTTCCCATGACTTAAGAAAAAAAAATTATTGTACAATAATGAAACATTAAGCGAAAAGTATGATTAATGTAAAGTTTATAAGTTTTATGACAAATATCTTCATTTAAACAACAGATATCGTATTTAAGTTTAAATCCGTTACTTTGTGTGAAAAAAGTGTTGATTAAGGTATATAATTTGCAGTTATGGTTGTTCAAATTCAAATAAGTATATGTGTTTTACACTTTATAAAGCTGTTTTCAGATCTAAGCCAGCTACTTTCTGACATACTAGAGAAAAATATTTATAGATAAAAGTATAAAATTTGTAATTAATTAGGCTGTTAAGGAATTGAATAGTGTTTTGCGCTTTTTTATAATATAAAATGTGAAACTTGCTGACATGATATTTGAAGAGACATATAACAGGCCGTGATGTGTTTTAATTTTCCACTCAATTAATTAAAACTTAGTTTATAAAAAAAAAAAAAAAAAATCTCAGCATGACTATTTTCTTTTTCGTTCTCAGCAGTCTCGCTTCAGAAATTTCAGTTAAAAAAGCTAACTTTGATAGTATTTTTGAGATATATTCTGTTTTTATCAAAAAATGGACAAGCACGGCACATTATGTAGTTTCTGAATAAGAGAACCTGTAGTTCAGAACAAAAACTAATCCAAAAATGAATGTAAAAAAAGCAGTTTGAATTTTGCACACTCTTAACTGGAGGTGTAAAGAATTTATGGGATAAAGGGAATGCTATTTGATTCTTAGGCACATTAATGTGAGAACCTGAAAATTTTTTAAGCAAGTAGGAGACAAAGCTTAGATCTTGAATGTATTAGGAAAATTCGCATTGTTGAGTGAGAAAAAAATAGTTATAGAAACCCTTATAAAAGGATTAAATGTACATAATAGTCATCTACATACATTTAATGAAAACTGTTCACTAGTTTCGAAAAGGGATTGCATCATTCACATTAAAGAAATTTATGAAAGGTACTCATTTTTGAAATGAAGTGGTGCATCAAATTCATATTTGTAATTCACTTTTGTAAGTATTCCTAAACATTTCTTTCTTTTCTCTTTCTCATCTTTTTATTCGCTAACTAAAAATTTAAATTTTTTCCTTTGACTAAAACTGGATATGAGATTTATAATAGTTTTTCTAAGCAATCTCTAAATTTATGTTTTGAAAATATGTAATTAATATATGCTTATTATAATTAATCCGAGCCGCATTTCGTTGTCTTGTAAAACAAATAATGGAAATTAAGTGAAAAAATCCTAAAAATTGTGTTATATATATATATATATATATTAAATCGCTGAACGAATTCTGAATAAGTTTTGTTGAAAAAAGCACAAAATTTATTGCATTGGGGGTAAAAGTTTGAAAACAGATAATATAGAAAAATTGCAGCGAATCGCTAAATGTTGCATAAAAAAGAAGAAAAAATCGCTGAAATTACTATAGTTTCAAAGGACGAAATATACTATATTAAGCTAAAAGATTAAAAGAGGACCTCTTTCACAAATATCAAAATATCCTCATAAAGCATAAAAAACTCAAAAAAATCACAAAAAATGTAAAAATCGTTATACGGATTCCGAATAAGCTTAATTGAAATGACAGTGCAATTTAATATATTGGGCTAAACGATTAAACAGTAGGGTGGAGCGAAAAAATTTTTTTTTTTTTTTGAAAATCAAAAACGGGTAGGTGCCAAAAGTTGCCTTTATACTAGTACATCAACAGCGTGAAATTTTACCGCTGAAAAAAAATGGCTTGAGTCTGCGCTTTTGCTCCAAAAATCGAAATTTTGGGTAAAATTTGTCATTTTTTGACATTTTAAAAAAAATATAATAAAAATTCTACAGAGCTGGTTAGTACTTAAAAGTGTTGCTTAGACCTTTATATTTATCTGCTTAACATATTTAAACTATAAAACAACATGTTTATTTCCTATAACTGGAGCAAAACAGACAACTTTTAGTAAGAAAATAGCATTACCACTCTATTGGGTCATATAACGAATTGTTGTTTTTAATACAGCTCTTGTTTTCAAAACTACCTTGGACATGCGTCGTGGAGGTGGCTATATTTCCTATACCATCCGGCCCAACTATTCGATCATCTTAGTATAGTGTTTTATTTATACATTGATTTGTGATTTTCTTTATAAAAATTTGGCATGTTTTCGATGCTTCCACCTTGTTTATCAGTTCTTTGCATCCACATGCTGCTGTAACTACCTTCATGTATATTTTTACAGTTTATACAAAAAAATGACAAGCAGAGTAATGCACGGGAATATTATTAAAGGGATCTATTCGGCCATCTATTATATTTATCAAACTTACATTCAGTTGATGAATAATGATTGGAAGTTCTGTTACCACAACATTTTTTCAGTCAATTGTATTTTTTTTTTACGTAATGATTTGCTTCAAAGATGATTTCAGATATTTCAACTATACGTATGCCATCATTTATTCTACTTTTGCATTTTTTATATGTTGAGAAGCGAGCTTTTTAATGTAATGGTGATCGTCAGCGAGAGTTGCAATGAAAATTTTTTCTCCATGTGTAAAGCAACCGCAGTTGTAAGTAACTTTTTTTTGCATTAGTTTTATGCCGTTTTCTAAGTGTTTTCGTATCCAGGTAATTCGCTATTAACTTTTAGATCCCCTTTTTATGAGTGGACAACATTTGATGGCGAAATGTCCTGGGCATAAACTTATAATGCATTGTACTTTATGAGGGAATGGACGGATATCGACTATAAGTGCGCATTTAAAATTAGGAGAATTTTATTTGTCACTGTGAACCATTTTGCATGGGGTAAGCTTAAAATTGTCTATGATATTGAATCATTCACTACTTCAACTCCAGTGAATTTCCTCTGCATCAATTATTAGAGAAGTCGATATAAAACGTTCTAAGCTACATGGATTCACTGGATCAATAAGGAAAATCTTTGTCTACGTACTATTCACTTCCTATTGCAATTTTTTTTTATAAAATAGAGAAATTATTTTCTCAAATTGAAAAAAAGATACTCAGAACAGACTAGAAATTTCTGTCGGAGATTGCAAAGCTAATTCATAAGGAAAGCTATTTCTCAGAAAGAATAGGGAATAGAAATTTAGAAAACATCTCACAGAAAAGACAGCTCATAAAGTTAATATAATTTTCCGCTTTATATAAGCACAGATTGGCAATCAGTGTCTATATGTTCACTCACCAAATGTATAATCCAAGTTTATACCACGGGATGTTTTATACCAAATGTACTACACACCTAAATAATAGATCTAAAATATTATTAGAAATTACTAGACTACGGAACAACACAGGAAACGACATAAAGCATACTCAAACTTCTTTAGAAATATTCTTGTTTTACACGCAAATTTTGTTTGCAATCCTCTGTGACGATCGTCATAATATTAAACAGCTAATTTCTCAGTATATATTCAATGTAATAGGTTCAATAAATGATGGCATACTAGAAACTGAATTCATACAATCAATTTTTAGGCAAATCATTGCATATAAAATGTAATTGATTGAAAGAATGCTGTGATAACAGAACTTCCAATCATAATGTATTGATTGCATGAAATTTTAATGAAGATAATAGACTGCTGACTAGGTTCAATTAAGAACATACCCAATACATTACATAGCTTCTCTTCTGTTATACATGGTATAAAAATATACGTGCAGCAGGTCACACCAGTATGATCCAAATCATCCAAAGTCTGTGAATACAAAGAAGAGATAAATTACTTTGATATATAGAAAACTTATACTCGTCTTCGGGGAAAAAATAACAATTCAATACATAAATAAAACACTGGGCCTAGATGATTGGGTGGTTGAGACGGGTGGGATAATGCAACCACTTCTATGAGTTACATACAGATTAGTTTTGAAAGCAGCTAGGTAAGAAATGCATTCATAACAACATTTCGTTGTATGCTCCAATAGAGAGGTTAATGCTGATTTTTCACAAAAAGTTGTCAGATTTGCTCAAATTATACAGACTACAGATATTGTTTTATAGTTTAAATATGTTAAGCAGATAAATATAAAAGTCTAAGCAAAACTTTTAAATACTAACCAGCTCTGTAGAATTTTTTTTTATTTTTTTGAAAAAATGTAAAAAAATGACAAATTTTACCCAAAATTTCGATTTTTGGAGCAAAAGCGCAGACTCAAGCCATTTTTTTCAGCGGTAAAATTTCACGCAGTTGATGTACTAGTATAAAGGCAACTTTTGGCACCTACCCGTTTTTGATTTTCAAAAAAAAAATTTTTTTCGCTCCACCCTATTAAGCAGTATACTAAAGGATACTAATTGAAAAAAATCAACAAAAATTGCTGAAAATTGCAATGAAACCTGCAAAAAACTTCAAAAACCGCTGAGCAGAAAAGTGGCTAAATTAGGGCTGAAAATGTAAAAGTGATTTTTCCCCTTTCAAACTAAATTTTTTTACCTCAAATCTCAATATTTTTAATATAACAACTCCTTGGGGGAGAGCGACCGGTATACGTGTCACATAAGGGTGCTCAATTTCCTCGATTATTCTCGTCAAAAAAAATTGTATTTTATGTTTTAATTTATTTAATTGGAGCATTTTCTCGATTCAACTAGGTAAAAATTTCTGTTTTGAAAAACCGGTGATAAAAAAATTTAAAATTCTGCAAAAGACACTCATCCCGAAAGGGTTAATTAATGTATTAAAGTATGTCGTAGCAAAGATATTCACTATAGGTTGATGGTATGTCTAGAGATTATACGCAATGATTTTATTTGAAAAATAGAATGTACAGAATTTCTTCAAAAAGTATACAACATATAGTCCTGTATACAGTCCTATATTCCTATTTCGGGATGGGGAGAAATTCCATTTTTAAATAGGTTTCTGTCTCAGCAGAAAACCACTAATTAATTATTTTCTAGTCTTTTCCGCGGTTCATAATTTTTTTCCATTTAAAAATTTCATTACAGTCCATTTACATTAAAAAATGGTGTATTATAAAGAGTATTTATTTTGTATGAGAGACATCAATTGTTAAAAAATATTAGCCCCACAAAAATATTTCAGAGCCCCCCCTGACATTACTCGCTGGTTACGGCCCTGGTGAGAAGTCGGTCGAATACTTGATAACGTCACAATTCGTGTCCTCCGGCCTTGAATATTTCGATGGCAGTGACCACAGCCATTTTACTCATAAACTATAGAACGTGGAAAGTTCAAATTGGGGAAAGTAATAAAGACTATTTACCCCGAATTTACAAATTATTAAACATGCACATATGTATTTAGGGAAATGTAGGGGGACTAATTAACACCTTGGAGACGGGTGACTGGTATACGTGCCACACATAAGATAGTCAGAATTTTTCATTACTCCCACCCTTTATTTTTAATTGTAGTGTTTACCTTGTTTAATCAGAGCATTTTTGCGATTCAGTTGCAGAAAATTCTCTTTTGAAAAACCGGTGATAAAAGATTAAAAGTTAAGCAAAACGGCTTTCATCGCAAAGTTATTTGGGGGAAAAAAATCTTTTCTTGGTATATCATATGGGGTTTCGTGTGAAAACCAGAGATGTAGTAGAGGGTATACGGGGGTATACGCCCTATACCTTCTGGATTTTTTAAGGAATACCGTATACCCCCTGTTTTTCAAAAAGCTCTTGTATATACACTCTAGGGTATACCCTCTACTTTGAGTGTATACCCTCTGCTTGTAGCGCATACCCTCTGTTTTTTTTTACGACTATACCCCTGGTGAAAACTTTCATAATTACATTTTCAGAGATATCGTCAAAAATGTTGTACAAAAATACACTCCCCGCCTTTTATTTCCGAATCTACTGGAATTAAAATTATGAAAAAATTAGAGGTAGTAGACGTTAATCTAAATACTACAGAAAAACTAAACCGATTACCCTCAGTCACATAGTTTTTGAAAAAAGACTTTTTGAAAAAAGCATTTTTCCGTTACACGCAAATTTCGATTTAGGGGCATTTAGCAAAGGTGCTGAGGAATGCTGGAGGCAAAATATCGCACCAGAAGTATAAAAGCATTCTTGAAGATGATTTTTCGAAAACATACTCAGTAATTAGCCTAGATATTAACCCTTAAACCCTTGGAGACGAAGGACACGTGTACGTGCAGCAAAAAGATTTAAGAATCCTTTTTAATCCCCACCAGGAAAAATTTACTGTAAAATTTGTCTTATTTGATCTGTCATTTTCTCGATTTAATAAGGCACAAATTTCTGTTTTTAAAAACCTGTGACAAAACATTAAAAGTTTCGTAAAAGGTTCCCATCGCGAAATGGTTAAAGACACGGACGGATTGGACATGCATAATGACAGAGACGGTGTACCTTCTGACTGTCGGCTTGCCTATATAACAACTTTTAATCATATATTTGTGTAATACAAGGCCAAGTAACATTATACATAACTAGCAGTGAACGTCGAATTCTTAAAAACAAATTAATTTAATTAGAATTAATCACATAAATACTATGGGATTCGCGACTAGTTTACATTGAGTAAATCTCTCAATACGCCTTCCTTGCCTTTAAAAGTTATATAATAACCTGCCTGGAAAAACACGGCAAGGACCAAGGCGGAGTACAATTTTGCGACCTCTTTTCGAAGTGCACTTCGCAGAAGGCTAAGTTTAAACTTTGAACAAGGTTTTTTGGTTTATCTACACTGTAAAAGGAAAAGAGTATTATTACACTAAATTTAGATTTATGAAATGCCAAATGAAGTTTAAATATATACTACTTTTATTGTCAGTAGCAAATTAAGTTTATCACAAACATATTAGGACAAGATTAAAAAAAGAGTTATGAATAGCAATTTTTTATTTTGTTAGATTTCATATCTTTTTGATATTTTATGGTATAACCAACCATACGTTGTATATATAGTTTTTTACAAAGTTTTATTATTGGGTCATTCCATGTCAAGTGTCCTAAATTTTGGCATGGTTCCCGCTCGACCACCTATGATTTTTTATGAAATTGATACAGAATACACATGTAGGTATATGATGAACATTTGGAAACTGTTTAGTGCAAAAAGTTGTATAGTTGAAGAACCAGGGGTCCATTTGTACCAATCACTATTTCATGCTTGTAGAAAAAACGGCCAAATCATGAAGTTTGGCATCATATTTCTCATGATATATGAAACCTTACTTATTGAAAATAGGTGATCTAGTACAACTTTTTATGCTAAAAAATGTAACTGCAGTATTAAAAATCAGAAATCAAAACTATCGTGATTACTAGGCGTCAAAGTAGGCCTTACGGCCAATCTGGTTGAATTTTACCCTTACTTTAATATGCTGTAACTACTGCAAATATTATTTTAAAAATTTCTCCCTTTACAAACTAATTACCTATGGATATATCGTAAAGCCTCTGTAGTTGTTTTTGATTGCTTAAATATTCATTAAATTATTGATGTTCAAAATCTAATAAAAAATTAAAGTCGTCGATTTTTCCCCGTTTTCAAAAGCGTATATCTAAAAAGAGACACTTCTGATTTTGTTACAATTAAAACCACTGGAAAGAACATGTCTTATTTTATAAAAAAAAAAGTTTATTTCGTTTTGGGCCTCTTAGATACAGAAGGAAAATAATAAACTACTGTAACTACTGCAAATATTATTTAAAAAATTTCTCCCTTTACAAACTAATTACCTATGGATATATCGTAAAGCCGCTGTAGTTTTTTTTTTTTTTTTTTTTTTTTTTGATTGCTTAAATATTTATTAAATTATTGATTTTCAAAATCTAATAAAAAATTAAAGTCGTCGATCTTGCCCCATTTTCAAAAGCGTATATCTAAAAAGGGACACTTCTGATTTGGTTACAATTAGTACCACTGGAAAGAACATATCTTATTTTATAAAAAAAAGTTTATTTCGTTTTGGACCTCTTAGATACAGAAGGAAAATAATAAAATTCAAAAACCTGTTGTACGAGATAATCCAGATACATACAAAAAAGGTATATATTACGACAGGGTCTTTCAACATATTTTGAACCATTCTTTTTTATTACAATAATTAATACATATAGTAATTATCACTTTTTCTGGTCACAATTACTTCCCCTTTACCATTATGAGTGATTTTTAACCGCATTGCCAATGAGTTATATCCAATAACCAGGCAAGACTAGCTCCTGGTTGGGTATTGCATGTTTAACAAGATTTATACAAAAATATTCCTTTTCTCTTTCAGTCTATGCTTTACATTACTGTTAAAATATTCTGTATCAAGATTTTAGCTCTATGGATTCTCATTATTATAATCAGTCAATGCAGCATTGGCTGTGCTGATAATTCTCAGTACCATTTGACAACTTATTGTGCACATAAAGGTTTTAAGCTTTTTAAAGAATTTTCCTCTGAATAACATGAGTTAATTCATTGCCGAAATTTATTGCATCTTGAAGAAAATTCTCAAATATGCTTTCATCACGAAACATTGCTTTTGCATAAATTTGAGTTTCTTCAGCGAACATGCTGTGATCCTTTCACTAAAGACAATCTTTGCGGTCCATCAATTTAAAAAGTTCTAATCATTTGACAGAATAAGAAATTAAGAAACTAAGAAAAATGTCAAACCAGACCAAAAAATATGTAGATCATGCAGAAAAGAATTCGAAGAAACAAGAACAACATGGTCTTCTTCTTCAAGCGAATTGGAGCAAGATGAAATAGATGTAACATAAACGTTGAACAAAAGTCTAACAGCTATTGATTTATCTCCTTTAAAATTTCAACGAACATCAACAAGAAATATTAAAAGCTATGCAAAGCGAAAGATAAGTGATAACTGAAGATGTGATTTCAAAGAAAATAGCTATTGTTGCTGCCATGTAAATTAAGACAACCTACTACATGCAACCAATGCCTAGACTGTTTAGATTACAAACAGCTAATTAAAGAATTGAAGGAGAAGTTACAGTTGTCAAAACGTCCAGAACAAATACAAATATTAATAATGGCACCTCAAAGTTGGACAATAAAAGAAGTTATGGAAGAGTTTGAAGTTTCAGAAAGAATGGTAAAAGCAGCGCGAAAATTAAAAGCAGTCATCGGGATATGGGCTTTACCTAGAGCAAAGTTTGATAAGAAGTTGCCAGAAAATACAAAAGAAAGAGTATTAATTTTTTTTCAAGATGAAGAATTTAATCTAATATATCCAGGAATAAAAGATTTCATTTCTGCTCGGATAGATGGAAGGCAAGTTCAGATGCAGAAACATCTACTACTAAGCAATTTGAAAGAAATGTTTGCAGTCTATCGAAGTAGTAATGGACCGGAAATCGGATTCTCCAAATTTTGCGATTTAAAACCAAAATGGTGTGTGGCTGTCGTTGCAGCAGGTTCACATTCCCAGTCTGTGTGTAAAATGCATCAAAATGTGAAGTTGATGCTAGCAAGCTTCCCAACTGATGTAGATTATAAATTCCTTATAATTAAAACAGCTTGTGACTTGAATTCTTAAGATTGTATGCTTCATCGCTGCGAAGAATGTCCTGGAACAGATGATTTAAAAAATTTTTGGAAAGTATTTTCAAAGATAGTGATCCAGAAGACTCCATTGAATTTAAACAATGGGTTCACACAGATCATGACACGTTAGAAACGAAGCAGATGACAACTAAAGATTGTATTGAAGAATTGGTATTGAAAATCTCAGCAACCATGTCTTAATAAATTTTATGCACCCTCATGGACCTTCGGAAACATTTTATTAGCCCACTAGACAAGATCTCTGTTGGATTCCGGAAGAGCATATAATTACTGTTCCAATTTCAATAAAAACAAAAATTAGTCAGCAATACATTTTACCGAAAGCTGTTGCAATCGCAATCAATAAGAAATTTGGTAAACTGAACCAATGAGTAATGTTTTTTACAGAATGGGGATCAGGATTCAACATAATGGGAGCTTGAAATAATCAAAATATTTAGTCTATAATAATCTATGGATCCCGTTAGGTATCCGCATTCAAAATTTAAAACATGCAATACCCAACCAGGAGCTACAGTCACCGCCAAAACAATCTTGAAACTTGAGATTTTAGACGTTTTGTTGAATATCTAGAAATATACATGAGGAATTATTCTGAAACTTCAGGTGTGTAAACAATATAGCACAGGTCATATATTTTCGTGAAATTTTTTTGCCGAAGTCCCATAGGGGACCGCCATAAAATTGAAAAAGAATGGATATCTTTTGGATAACCCTATCAAAACTGATGTACCAAAAGCATTCAAACTGCAGATTATCATTAAGTGACTTATTGTAATTATGTGTGTCCATTTTTATGCGGATAGCATGTATACTCGTAGAGAAATTAAGCTTTTTATAAAAACAGTCCCAATTTTTTTCAAGATTTTTGCTTATTATTTGCAGAGTTCTTAATATAAAATAAAGTTTTTTCCTGAACATATGACAAACAATATTATACATAATACCCTGCAACCAGAATTTTAAAAAATTAATAATTGTATGAATAATGAACAGGTTTACTAAATAAATTTTCATTGCGCATGCGTAAAAGTTATGCAAATTTTGATTGCATATTGTGTTAACTAAAGGTATGGAGCAACTTTTGTAAAAGCCTCAGATTCGCAGCTTAAAAAATTCTGAAAATTATCGTCGATAGAATCAGATGAAAATCCGTTATTTCCAAAAAGGCGCAAAAAGATAAGGGGCTGTATCCAAATATAGGTAGTGCGCGCAATATTATGTACAGTCACCGCAAATAATCTTGACACTTGACATTTTAGACGTTTTGTTGAATATCTATAAATGTACATGAGGAATTATTCTGAAACTTCAGGTGTGTAAACAATACAGCACAGGTCATATATTTTCGTGAAATTTTTTTGCCGAAGTCCCATAGGGGACCGTCAAAAAATTGAAAAATAATGAATATCTTTTGGATAACCCTGTCAAAACTAATGTAGTAAAAGCATTCAAACTGCGGATTATCATTAAGTGACTTATTGTAATTATGTGTGTTCATTTTTATGTGGATAGCATGTATACTCGTAGAGAAATTAAGGTTTTTATAAAAACAGTCCCAATTTTTTTCAAGATTTTTGCTTATTATTTGCAGAGCTCTTAATATAAAATAAAGTTTTTTCCTGAGCATATGACAAACAATATTATACATAATACCCTGCAACCAGAATTTGAAAAAAATAATAATTGTATGAATAATGAACAGGTTTACCAAATAAATTTTCATTGCGCATGCGTAAAAGCTACCAAAAGTTTGATATCATATTGTGTTAGCTAAATGTAAAGAGCAACTTTTGTGAAAGTCTCAAAATCACAGCGTAAAAATACCGAAAATTATCGTTGATAGAAAAAGCTGAAAATTCGTTATTCCCAAAAAGCAGCAAAAAGATAAGGCGCTGTATCCATATTTCATTGTTTAGTAACAATATAGCATACAATGCCCGAAAAAAAAAAAAAAAAACATTTGCATCGCATTTTAAATGTTCAGATGATTTACTTTATTTTTGAACTGACAGTGCTTTTGAGGCCTCTAGCTATTATGGCTGCCGCCTCAATTGATCTATAATACACAGAAATAGAGACAATACAGAACACTTTTTATTACAGATATCCATTACATATATTTATTACACTTCAAAGGGACAACACACCATCCATGCCCGAACCCGGATTCGAACCGCGGACCCACAGTGTAGCATCAGCCGCCATTACCGACCACGCCACTGGGTCGGCGTTATTTATTTATTTATTTTTGCTTGTTTTAAACATAGAAGCCGGGTAGAAGTTTCCATTGAGTATGCGCCACTTTAAATAGTAATGCTTGCATCTTGAGATGACTCAGCGGTTTTTTTTTTTTTTTTTTTTTTTTTTTTTTTTCGTATCTTCTAGTGGTTGAAAAGGTGAAATTTAATTTTGTTGCAGATAAAATCTTTTTTGGTGCATATAATGGGGCGAAAAAAGCTTACAGTTGTTGAAAAATCTCGTGCTTTAACTTTATTAAAACGAAATGTTCCTATAAGTCGCATTGCTAACGATTTGCAAGTATCGAGACAAACGATTTATGCCTTAAAAAAGGCGAGTGCAAATTTACCTCGGGGCAGTATGCCAATACGAAAAATCGGTTCAGGAAGACCAAAAAAGACTTCAGACCGGACTGATAGTATTTTGAAACGGGAGGTATTATTAAAACCAACCATTACAGCAGCAGAAATAAAAAATAGACACCCAAATCTATTAAAGGATATATCAGTAAGGACTGTCCGCCGCAGACTTCAAAAAGACTTGAAGCTTCCAGCTCGAATAGCAGCGAAAAAACCCATGCTTACTGATGTCATGAAAAAAAAAAAGATTAAATTATTGTAAGAAATATTTGAATTGGACAGCAGAAGACTGGAAGAAAGTAATGTTTTCTGATGAAAGTACCTTCAGGTTTATCAGAGAACGCCCGATGTTGGTGAGACGACCTAAAGGTTCCTCACGCTATGATACGAAGTTTACCGTGAAAACTGTAAAACACTCAAATAGTGTCATGGTATGGGGAGCTTTTAGTGGTGAAAAAGGTAGAGCTGGATTATATTTCCTTCCAAAAAATATTACTATAAATGGAAGAAAATATATAGCAGTTTTACAAAACCACTTACTGAAATTTTGGTCCATTCATGAATGTGAGTATTTCATGCATGATAGAACACCTGCACATAAATCAAAATTTGTACAAAAATGGTTAAATGATAATAATATATCAGTGCTTGATTGGCCAGGCAACTCACCTGATCTCAACCCTATAGAAAATGCTTGGAATCATATGAAAAATAAGGTACAAGAGTCTCACCCATCCAGCATAAAGGAATTGAAAGAAGTATTAGAAACTTTGTGGGTCAATATGGACAAAAACTATTTCCGAAATTAAGCAACTTCTATGCCTAACAGATTGCAAAGTGTCATAAAAGCGAAGGAAAATATGTCAAAATATTAGTTTTAGCAATAAAATTATTTAAAATGTAAGAGTTTACTTTTACAACACTTTTTTTTTATGAGTGTCAAGATTTTTTTTTTCGGCTCTATACACAATATTGCGCACACTACTATATTTGGATACAACCCCTTATCTTTTTGCGTCTTTTTGGAAATAAAGGATTTTCATCTGATTCTATCGACGATAATTTTCAGCATTTTTAAGCTGCGATTCTGAGACTTTTACAAAAGTTTCTCCATACCTTTAGCTAACACAATATGCAATCAAAATTTGCATAACTTTTACGCATGCGCAATGAAAATTTATTCAGTAAACCTGTTCATTATTCATGCAATTATTATTTTTTTAAATTCTGGTTGCAGGGTATTATGTATAATATTGTTTGTCATATGTTCAGGAAAAAACTTTATTTTATATTAAGAACTCTGCAAATAATAAACAAAAATCTTGAAAAAAATTGGGACTATTTTTATAAAAACCTTAATTTCTCTACGAGTATACATGCTATCCGTATAAAAATGAACACACATAATTACAATAAGTCACTTAATGATAATCTGCAGTTTGAATGCTTTTGCTACATTAGTTTTGACAGGGTTATCCAAAAGATATTCATTATTTTTCAATTTTTTGACGGTCCCCTATGGGACTTCGGCAAAAAAATTCACGAAAATATATGACCTGTGCTATATTGTTTACACAGCTGAAGTTTCAGAATAATTCCTCATGTATATTTCTAGATATTCAACAAAACGTCTAAAATCTCAAGTGTCAAGATTTTTTTGGCGGTGACTGTAGTCTTGCCTGGTTAATGGATATAACTCATTGGCAATGCGGTTACAAATCATTCATAATGGTAAAGTGGAAGTAACTATGACCAGGAAAAGTGATAATTATTACATGCATTAATCGTTGTAATAAAAAAGAATGCTGCAAAATACGTTGAAAAACGCTGTCGTAATATATACCTTTCTTGCATGTATCTGGATTATCTCGTACAACAGGTTTTTGAATTTTATTATTTTCCTTCTGTATCTAAGAGGCCCAAAATGAAATAAAGTTTTTTTTTATAAATTAAGATATGTCCTTTCTAGTGGTACTAATTGTAACCAAATCAGAAGTGTCCCTTTTGAGATATGGGTCATTCCAAAAATAAAGCACCCTTTGGTGTCCCGACACTTTGTATTGCTATATTTTCTAAAATTGTGTTTCAAAATTAAATTTAAATATTGAAAATTATATTTTAAAGATATTTTTCTTTAATGCAATTTTTAAGCTTGAGATAAATTCCATTTTTTGTTATTCAAACAATTTTCATAATAATTGTGTCCTGTAAAAAGCCATATCCCAAGAACAATTTTTGCTTTTTAAACCCTATTTTTTTTACTATATGTATCGTTTAAGTTATCTTTCAGGATATTTTTTATGTCTCTGTAGTCTTTATATTATCCCTATGTACTTTAAATATTTTTTGTAAATATTTTTTTTCATTTTATAAGAAAAATTCCCGTGTCCCTTAATTTTTGTCCCCTGTGTTACCGCCACCTTTTTCTTCCTATTAAAATAAGAATTTGCAACCTAAATGTTGTTAACAGTAGTCTTCATGTACTTTTAGAGTTAGCATTCATCCTAGGTAGTCATTTTCCTCATTTGTTAAATTTTGAAGAATATTATCTAAGTAAAGGTGATTTTTGAAGGTGGGTGTGTTTTTTGTGTGTCCCCTGTGTTACTATTAATTTATTTTGATTAATTATTAATTTTCTAGTTTATTGGCATTTAAATTGTAAGTCTTAGTTAAAAGAAAATATTCCACCTAACTTTACATTGTTTCTATGAAAATAGTAATACATAGGTGATAATTTATTTCATTTTGTCTCCTGTGTTACTAGTCCCCTGTGTTACCATGATATTTGTTGATATGTTATTGATGGACAAAAAAACCCAAGTTTAAAAATGAAATGCAACAGAATATCCTGTTTTTTAATGCATTTGTTGGTCTGTATCAGAAATACATTTTTAATTAATACATAAGTACACTTTTAAGATTGTTAAAAATTTTATGTTCAATTAGGATGTCCCCTTTGTTACTTTATTGTCCTCTGTGTTACTGACATTTCCTTTATCAGAACAAAAGAAATAAAACTTTCTTATGAATCAGTTTTATAATATGCACTGGCTAATATGTATAAATAAGTTTTACTATAATTTTATTATATTAGAGTAATTTTTACCAAGTTATATAAAGTTTTATACAGGGAGAATACAAAAACGGGTAACACAGGGGACATAATATGCCTATATCATGAAAAAATATATACACAAACCAAAAACTATATGGCACTGAAAAAGAGCATTTATATCAAAGTGTTACTATTGTAAAAGCAATTCTCTATTTTAATAATAAAAAATAAGATGATTATTTAAAATATGGTAACACAGCGGACATTTTTCAGCCAATGTGTCTGTGTTTCTAAGTGTAGTGAAAAATATTTTTAAAAAAGTGTGCTGTTGATATTCAATTTCTACTCTTGAATATGTTTACAACCCTCTCAACGATATTTTCATTTCATTTTAAAGGAAAAAATTTTTGAAAAAAAATTTCTCAAAAGGGACCTTTATTTTTGGAATGACCCATATACGCTTTTGAAAATGGGGCAAAATCGACGATTTTAATTTTTTATTAGATTTTGAACATCAATAATTTAATGAATATTTAAGCAATCAAAAAACAACTACAGCGGCTTTACGATATATCCATAGATAATAAGTTTGTAAAGCGACAATTTTTTAAAATAATATTTGCAGTAGTTACAGCATGTTAAAGTAAGGGTAAAATTCAAACAGATTGGCCGTGCGGCCTACTTTGAGGCCTAGTAATCATGATAGTTTTGATTTGTGATTTTTAATACTGCAATTACATTTTGTAGCATAAAAAGTAGTACTAGATCACCTATTTTCAATAAGTAAGGTTTCATATATCATGAGCAATATGATGCCAAACTTCATGATTTGGCCGTTTTTTCTACAACCATGAAATAGTGATTGGTACAAATGGACCCCTGGTGCTCCAACTATACAATTTTTTGCACTAAACAGTTTCCAAATGTTCATCATATACCCACATGTATATTCTGTATCAAATTCATAAAAATCGAAGGGAGTCGAGTGGGAGCTTCTAGGCCAGTTGACATGGAATGACCCTATTGTTTTAGCGACTATTTTCTTTTTCCTTTCAATTTTCAATTCGATTTTCATTTGAAACGATTTTTTCCAGTAGGCCGTAATGTAACAGTGAACTTTTGACTGTTCCTGTAAATAAACTAATCATGCTAAACAATTCATTTGAAACAGGATTCTTGCTAGAGTAAACGTCAATAACATTAAAATTTTTCAGAACAATCGGAGTATATTTACGGCAAATAGAGCGTGGACAGACGGACAGAAAAAAAACCGAAATCATGAACACTTTTCAACTTTGTTGGAAGTATAAAAAGATGACCATGAGTAATGCTGACGGTGTCAATGCTCTGTGCTCTGAGCAATCTATTTTTATTTTTTGCACATTTATTAACTTCTAAACTTCGTACAATATTAATTTTTACATCGTCGGAAAGGAGGAAAAATGTACTTTACGATTCACTTTCTTTGAAAACTTTAAATTACAGATTTTTCTAATATTTTTAAAATGTTTTTTAAGCATAATTTTTTTTTAATCTATCTCCATGGCGTGAAATCTCATTACAGGTGATTAAACCGTTTGTATTTAAAATATTATATAAATGGTTGAACCACCTTTTTTTTTTTTGGTTAATATTCTATAAATAAACTATAACTTCTCCAAAAAAATTAATTAATAAAATAAGTCTGACAAATTAAAAAAAAGAGAGAGAGATAATCAATAACACAATGAAACAATCAGAATCAAAAGAGTTTTTTACAGATAGTGAAATCTTTGCCTATTTATTTTGCCACCCTAGCATGCAGCTAATACGAAAGTACCGATTCTAATAAATATCAAAACTTTATTTGAATCCGTAATTGATTTTTTTTTCATATAAAAATACTTTTTGGTATTATTAGTGAACAATCTAAGAAAATATATTAAATCTAAAAAATCTATAAGATTTTTAAATTAAAATGTTCTGTGCCTTTTCTGTAAATCGGCCAATATATTTTGTAACTTAGTTGGATTCCTTTATATCATTAAATAATCATTTTAAGAAAGAAAACTCTTTCGCTGAGCTGTTACTTTAAAGTAGATAAAATCGAGTAGGATGTGACAATCCCAAAACTTTCTTCTATCTAATGCATGTTAATTACAGCGCCGAAACTAGTGTCGCGTCGGATAGTTCAGTGGATTTCGAACACAAAATTAATTTAGGCGATTCATATTCAATAACTTCAAACGGGTATCTTCTTACTTCTTTTTAATTGGAAGAAAATATACATCTTATATACACATTATACATCTTCTGTACATCTTCTTATTTACACATATGTTACAATTATTTACATGAAATTCGATATATTTTAGAATTATTCTTCTATCAACACTGTCATAACACCATCGCGTATTAATTCTTTTCTCTCTCTCAAAACATAAACAAAAAAAATATCTTGAGCCCAGGGGAGGGGTTGCCACGCGTAACTAAGATCAGGATTCATCGCCCTTTTGGCGTTAAAACATGATTCCCCACACACTCCCCACCTGGACTCATGAGAGTACATAATGATAAATCAATAAAACTAAATTCTTACAATAAACATTAATTTAAATCATAACTCAAATAATAAAAGCGAAAAAAATTTTCAATCTTCAGGTGCTGACATATAAAGTATTAAACAATAAAATAATATCATGAATAATATAAATAAAAAATGACACTTTAATAACATGTAACTACATGAACGTATCTGGCCAGATATTTACCTGAATAAAATAAACTAAATATATATACATAATATAAACAAATTAAGTACTATTATTAACATCTTAATAATCCTTTCAATTTGAAATAAAAGCATAATTATATACAATGAAGCCTTTTTTCTAAATGGATAAATTAACAATTGCAAAATACACACATAAAAAAGATATTTCAACTATGAATTTATAATAAGAAATAAATCACATTTATATATTCAAACAATAGTAGAAAAAAAAGTAATTTAAATTTCAAATACTGAAATCAATTAACATTCAACATCTAGTTCAAAAGGATACAACAGTTGTACTGGTTTTCTTAGCAGGCCTTTCGCAGTCTTTACCATGCAAGCTCGAATGAGCTGATCTCTGCCAAGAATCACTTCTTGAACTACTCCTAAGTCCCACAACAGTTTAGATTTAGCATTACCGTCCACTAAGACAACATCTCCAATCTTTAGATTTTTGTGTCTCTCAGGAGTTTTAAATTGATGGATCGATCTTAAGTTCAACAAGTATTGTTCCTTCCATTTAGTCCACAGTTGTTTCAACAAGGTGGTTTGATATCTTTTTCTTCTTAATAATGTCTCTCGGGTAGAGATTTTATTCTCTAATTCGGCAAAATGTAGTGGAAAACTAATATTTTCTCTTCCGAGTTCAAGAAAGTGAGCTGGTGTAAGTGGCTCTGGCTTACCGAAATCACTTGTTGTATACGTAAGAGGTCTCATGTTTATAACGGCTTCTATTTCTGTCAAAATTGTAGCCAATTCTTCAAATGTGATGAGAGCTCTTCCCAAAATTTTTCTTAGGGGTTCTTTTACACTTTTTACGAGTCGTTCGTAAAATCCTCCCCACCATGGGGCACGCTCGATGATAAATTTCCATATAATGCCTTTGTTTGATATGAAGTCTTGAAGTTCTTGATCTTTAATGATTTTTTCAAATTGTTGTAGTTCTTTGTCGGCAGCTTTAAAACTTAATGCATTATCAGAAAAAATTATTTTACAGTTTCCACGTCTTGAAATAAATCTACGAAAACTCAACATAAATGACTCATAGTAACTCACTGTAGTCATATCCCTGACTGCTTCCAAATGCATTGCTCTTGTTGCGACACAGGTGAACAGTACAATGTAGGATTTTGACGTCGCTTTACTATCTGTTTTGATGATTATTGGGCCGGCAAAATCCAATCCTATAACGGTAAACGCAGGGGATTGTGAGATCCTTTCTTTCGGAAGTTGCCCAGTTAGCTGGTCAGCTGCCCTTGCATTGTATCTTCTACAAATTAGACATTTTCTTAGATTCTTTCTGATAGATTGTCTTCCTTGTGGAATCCAAAATTTCTTCCGGATTTGTGCAAGCGTTAAAGAAACTCCACTATGCAGCAAATTTCTATGTTCTTGCATAATTAGCAATTCTGTTAATTTTTCATTCTTCGGCAATATGATTGGGTTGGTCTCATTCGAATCAAAGGAGCCTTCGTTAAGTCTGGTTTTTATTCGCAAAATTTTATTTTCATCCAAATATGGACACAGGGAATAAATTCGTGATGTTTTCTTAATAGAATTTCCTTTTTCTAATGACTCAATTTCTTCCTTATAATTCTTCGTTTGTACTTCTTTGATTAATAATTCTTCAGCTTCTTTCAATTCTTCAGCAGATAATGTATCTTTACGCTTGATTGAATTTCTTAAATTGAAAATAAATCTTCTAACTCTTGCCAATGTTCTAACTGCCTTCAAGAAGGAACTGAAGCGCTCAATTTCTATAAGTGGCTTCTGATGTTCAGATGAACAAACATTTTGGAAAATCACATTTCTTTTAGCTTCTAGTTGTTTCATATATTCATCTATTTCTCTGTCTTCTTTGGGCCATAATTTTGAATCCTTAATTAACCATGGAGGGCCTGACCACCACAGGTCATCTTTTTCGAGGTCGAGAAGGGATAGTCATCTTGTGAGTCGATCAGCAGGATTTGAGCTACCAGGACAATGTCTCCAGTTCTTCGGATCTGTTAAACTTTGCATTTCTGACGTTCAGTTGCTTACGAATGACTTCCAAGTACTAGATGAACTCTTGATCCAGTGAAGCACGATATTTGAATCGCTCCAATAGTGTACTTTGTCTTCATTTATCTTCAGAACAGACATTACCCGCCTTCCAAGTCTAACTCCAATCAGAGCACCCATCAATTCGTTTGTACTTCTTTGATTAATAATTCTTCAGCTTCTTTCAATTCTTCAGCAGATAATGTATCTTTACGCTTGATTGAATTTCTTAAATTGAAAATAAATCTTCTAACTCTTGCCAATGTTCTAACTGCCTTCAAGAAGGAACTGAAGCGCTCAATTTCTATAAGTGGCTTCTGATGTTCTGATGAACAAACATTTTGGAAAATCACATTTCTTTTAGCTTCTAGTTGTTTCATATCTTCATCTATTTCTCTGTCTTCTTTGGGCCATAATTTTGAATCCTTAATTAACCATGGAGGCCCTGACCACCACAGGTCATCTTTTTCGAGGTCGAGAAGGGATAGTCCTCTTGTGAGTCGATCAGCAGGATTTGAGCTACCGGGACAATGTCTCCAGTTCTTCGGATCTGTTAAACTTTGTATTTCTGACGTTCGATTGCTTACGAATGACTTCCAAGTACTAGATGAACTCTTGATCCAGTGAAGCACGATATTTGAATCGCTCCAATAGTGTACTTTGTCTTCATTTATCTTCAGAACAGACATTACCCGCCTTCCAAGTCTAGCTCCAATCAGAGCACCCATCAATTCGTTTGTACTTCTTTGATTAATAATTCTTCAGCTTCTTTCAATTCTTCAGCAGATAATGTATCTTTACGCTTGATTGAATTTCTTAAATTGAAAATAAATCTTCTAACTCTTGCCAATGTTCTAACTGCCTTCAAGAAGGAACTGAAGCGCTCAATTTCTATAAGTGGCTTCTGATGTTCTGATGAACAAACATTTTGGAAGATCACATTTCTTTTAGCTTCTAGTTGTTTCATATCTTCATCTATTTCTCTGTCTTCTTTGGGCCATAATTTTGAATCCTTAATTAACCATGGAGGGCCTGACCACCACAGGTCATCTTTTTCGAAGTCGAGAAGGGATAGTCCTCTTGTGAGTCGATCAGCAGGATTTGAGCTACCGGGACAATGTCTCCAGTTCTTCGGATCTGTTAAACTTTGTATTTCTGACGTTCGGTTGCTTACGAATGACTTCCAAGTACTAGATGAACTCTTGATCCAGTGAAGCACGATATTTGAATCGCTCCAATAGTGTACTTTGTCTTCATTTATCTTCAGAACAGACATTACCCGCCTTCCAAGTCTAGCTCCAATCAGAGCACCCATCAATTCGAGGCGGGGCAAGGTTAACTTCTTTATGGGAGCTAGTCTGCTTTTTGATGTAACAAAATTTGTCTTGATACTATTATTGTTATTGTATCTCAGATATATAACACTTCCATAGGCCTTAGTACTTGCATCACTAAAACAGTGAATTTCTACATTGTCATAACTGTCCATTTCCTGAAAATAATATCTTGGAATTTTTATTTTACTAAGATGTGGAATCTGTGCACACCAGTTATCCCATTTTTTCTCTAAATGTTCCGGCAAATTTTGATCCCAATCGATACCATGTTCCCATAATCATTGAAAAATCATTTTAATTAAAATCGTAAATGGTGATAAAAACCCAACAGGTCAAAAATTCTTCCAGCTGCTCGAATTATGGTTCTTTTGGTCTTATCTTGACAATGAACAAATTCTAACAGACCTTGATTATCTAATCTAAAAATGTCTTCTTCAGTGTCCCATATTAACCCTAAAATTTTAAATGGGGTTGTGTCAGTTGATGTATCAGCGCAAACATTCATATCTAAAGATTTTAAATTTTCCTTTAAAATGGTAGAATTACTTTGCCATTTACGTAAAAACATATTTGCTTGCTGAAAAATAGACAAAGATTCCTTTGAAATTTTTAAAGCTTCATTAACCGTATGTGCTCCTAACAATAAATCGTCCACATACATGGAAGAGTCAATTTTAGAGCAAGTTTCCGGATATAAAGTTGCATACCTCTTCAAATGATGTTTAATTACAGCTCCTAACAGAAATGGACTCGAAGTGACGCCAAATAATACACGACACATTTTCATAATTATAAAATTAATTGGGGAATTTTTATCTTGAGGGAGTTCTTCGATCCACAGGAAACGCGTTATATCTCTGTCACTTTCAGCAAGACTTATCTGTAAGAAAGCCTTTTCAATGTCTGCCACTACGGCAATTTTATTGCTTCGAAATTGCAAAATTAAATCAAATAAATCTGAGTTCAAATTGGGACCTGGGAAGAGTACATCATTTAGAGAAGGTTCAGAAGGAGCGTGAGATGAGGCATCAAAAACAATGCGTAGTTTGATTGTTTGTTTATCCCTTCGAATTACAGGGTGGTGGGGTAAATAATAGGTCAAATTACCATTCGGTGAATTTATTTCTTGCGGTTCAACAATTTCTACTATTCCTAAAGCCTTATATTCATCAATAATTTCTTTATATTCCTTAAATAATGCATGATTATTTACAAATCGTTTAATTAGACTATTAAATCTCTTTTTGGCAACATCATAATTATTCGGAAGATCAACATTGTCATATTTCATAGGTAGTTTAACTTCGTACCTATTGTTCTTAAACTGAATAGAATTTTCAAATTGTTCTAATATTTGATTATTACACAAATCTATATTTGTATTATCTTCCTGAATCCCTAACCCTTCTATAGTCCAAAATTTTTCAAGTTGAATTGACATTTTATCATTTTCATTATTATCCCAAATAGATATATACATTGCACCCACTAAATTATTTTCATTAACTTCATCTGAAAACTTCCCATGAAGTGTCCAACCTAGTTTAGTTTCATTCAAAACAAGGGTTGGTGAAATACGTTTATATTTTCCTGTCATAATTGACCAATAGTAGTCGCTACCAATCAACAAATCTATTTTATTCTCCCCATCACTTAATTCATTTGAAACATCTGACAACTGTATACCCATTTCTTTTATTTTTTCATTTAACTCTGAACTTGGGGCACGTATTATATCTGAACAAATTTTCTCTGTTTCTAATGCTTCCAGAGAAATTACATTGTCAGAAAATTTATCCTCTAAGAAAATCTTAACTCTGTTATGATTATTAACAATAGGTTTCGTACCAGCAAATGTATGGATTTTTAATGATTCCTGTCCTGTCACCTCTAAATTTAAATGCCTTGACAAATTCTTTCCGACAAACGTACGCTGCGACGCACTGTCTAGCAAGATACGAACATTAATATTTTTATCTTTCCCAATCATTATTCCCTTTAAAGTTTGAAAGTAAACATATTCATCTGGCTTACAACAAAGTGAAGAAACAGTTATTTTTTCATACTGCGTATTTTGCTTTCCCCCTATTTCATCCCCTTCAGTTGAAACAAGGTCAATTTTATTTTCCTTTGGTGATCTTTCTTTTATTTTTTACTACAAAGAGAATTTTGATGAGCTCTAGAATTACAAAGAGTGCAACGAATATTAGAAATTTTACAAAATTTACTCTTATAAAATCGTTTGTAGCATCGAAAGCATTTCGCTTGTTTCGATAAAGATTGTTTTCTTTCTTCCAAATTTAAGTTACACAAATTTGCTTCATGTTTCTGAGAACAAAAAGGACAAAGGTTTTCTGTAATTGTATTTAATGTAAATGCTGAAGGATTTCTATTTTTTGCTTGAAGAAAATGTTTAGAAGGATTTTGTTTAAATTTATTTTCATGAGATTTAATCTCAAAACTGACAGATGTAACATTAACAACCTTTTCACGCGCTTCGATTTCGCGCTTAAGGAGCAACAATAAATCATTTACGCAAACATCTTTTTTCTCGCACTGTTCTCTATGAAATTGCAATAAAAGGTCATTAGGTATACATTTATAAATAATAGGTAACAATAAACAACCATATTGGTCTGATTTCACATCCAATGATTCTAAACTTCTTATTTGTATCGCTATTTCATCATACAATTTTCTTAATGAATAAATATCATTTGATCTTCGCACTGCTTCTAAATTTAATAATTTATTTGTGTGCGCAGATATTAAAACTTCTCTTTTTCCAAAACGATCCTTTAATATATTTATTGCCGTTGCGTAATTTTCACCAGTTAATGGAAGCCCGTTAATAGCAGCAGCTGCTGATCCCGAAATCAAAGATTCCAAATAAGTAAATTTTTCTATCGCTTGAAGGGCTTCATTTTCGTGAACAGCGACTTTAAACTGCGGCCAAAATTCTTGGAATTCGCAAATGTCGCCGGTGAATTTGTTTAAAGAAATTCGCGGCAATTTAGTGTTACACTTTAACTGAGTATCTGATATGGGGGGCGTAACTACTTTTGGTTCACTTGTAATATCAGAAGTTTTCTTTAAATTATGCAAAAATCTATTTGCTCTCGATTTACATGTAATAATAGACTCTTTATATTCTAAACAAGCTTCAATTTCGGTTTCTAAATTAGAAGTTTCAATTTCAGATTGTATTAAATCGTCTAGGTTTTCTAGAGAAATCTTATGTTCCAGCAATGTTGCTAAACAATCCTCCACAATTTCCGGTTTCAAATCACTTTCTTTCAAAATTTCATTATCAATTTTTTTAATTAATTTAGTTATTGTGGATCTAATTGATCCGCGTTTAGTAATATTTCTTTTCAAATTTTCACCGGTACTCATTTTGTATAGTACTGTTTCTTCCAAATCATAAATTCAAAGAAATAACAATAAAAAACTTACCCGTTTAATATATGCAATCGTCCTAATCATATTCTCATTCTATTATTTCCCGGCGAACGTTGCACCATTGTCGCGACGGCTGGTTCAGTGGATTTCGAACACAAAATTAATTTAGGCGATTCATATTCAATAACTTCAAACGGGTATCTTCTTACTTCTTTTTAATTGGAAGAAAATATACATCTTATATACACATTATACATCTTCTGTACATCTTCTTATTTACACATATGTTACAATTATTTACATGAAATTCGATATATTTTAGAATTATTTTTCTATCAACACTGTCATAACACCATCGCGTATTAATTCTTTTCTCTCTGAAAACATAAACAAAAAAAATATCTTGAGCCCAGGGGAGGGGTTGCCACGCGTAACTAAGATCAGGATTCATCGCCCTTTTGGCGTTAAAACATGATTCCCCACAACTAGCCTTTTTTGCGGCCGGGGCAAACATGGATTTTGGCGCCCACCCACCCCCACATATATGCATTCTTTATATCAAACACACCAAACAAAATCTTAATTTGGCGCCCCCTTAAGCTTTTGTTCTGGCGGCGCCCGGGGCACGTGCCCCCTCTGCCCCCCTCTAGTTTCGGCTCTGTGTTAATACTCTTTAAAAAATGCAGCATAGTAGTGCCACCGGTTAGGTAGTTTGCACCAAAATCTAGTCAGCAACAACTTATGTTAACTTATAACTGAATCTGAAGTTTCATGAAAATCCGTGCATTTGTTTTTGAGATAGAGCTATTTCAAAATCAAGCCTTGAAACAAGAAGTATATTGAGACACTTCCCCAACCCTCAAAAAATAAAAAATAGAACTACCTATATATTGTAATCGCCAAATTGTCCATGAAAGAAACGAAAATGTTTTTTCAATTCGTGTTTTTAAAAGTTTAGGGGTCTTTTTCGTATTAAAATTGTACCAAATTTTAAAATTTCAATACAAACGCCTAATTTTGGCATCGTATTTATATTTTTCGTAGAATTTTTTTATTTTATTTCAGAATATCAAACAGGAAGGCTCAAGTACTTTAGAAATTATGAATGTTTGAAGTTTGAAAGCTATAACGTTAAATTCATTTTCAATTACCGCAGTACAAACACGTTACATTGCCAATAGTTAAGCATAACTTTAAAACTACTTGGCAAATAAATTGTAATTATGAATAATAATGAAAAGAATGAAAGTTTTTTATTAATATTTTTTTTTCAACTGGATAATTACTCCAACTATTCACGCTAATGAATATGTAATTTTGCATTCCCATTCTTTGACTTCCAGAAATCGATATGTGTTTTCAAAAAAATTATTGGTTACCTTTAATAATTTTTTTCAAATATTTCTTTTAAATATTTCTTTAATTAATTTTCGAAAAAATTGTAAATTATAATCTATGAATTTTTTATCAGAACTATTTCCAGAAGCTTCAAATAGCTTCTAGAAAAAAAAAATACAAATTTTTGAACCCGACGCGATGTTCTGGAGCATTTAGATTAACGAATCCATATATTTGTTTTGCTTTATACTTTTCTTCATACCAGGCGAGATTTCGGCCCTATGGGGCCATCCATAAATGATGTAACACTTGAAGAGGGTGGAGGGTGTTCATGAAATTGTGACAGTTTGTGACAAGGGGATAAGAAGAAATGTGGCATCACACATTTTAGTTAAAATAAAAGCATTAAAATTCAGTAGATTAAATTATGAAGTTATTTTAAAATTAATACATTTTGTGTTCATAAAAATAAGATTTAAAGCCAAATTTTAAATTCCAAAATATTACAGTTTTCAGTTGCTCATTCTACTATTCTATATTAATTATTACTAGCAGGGGTGACCGAGCTCAGCTCGGTCAAAATTAACTTTGTGTTCAACTCGAAATAGTATTATTACTGTAAAACATGTTATTAATAATAGTGTTATTTACAAAAACAATCAATAAGAAACTATGTTTGTATGCACATGTTCATAAATTTTACTTTATTTTAAAATTTACAACGAAAGAACATCAATCCAAATCACTTTTTCATCTCGACTCTGATTAGTTTAACTATGCATCTCGAATACTATTAAGAATGTATAAGAAATTTCTTCACATTCTGACAATATTTTTTGCCAGATATAACCAAATTTGGACACATTCTTTCATTTGGCGCCAAATATGTGTTTTGGTTTCGTAACCTTAATAGTCGATTTTTCGGCCAAATTTCGTCATTATTTTATCAAATATCGCCAACTTATTGGCTTTTGCCATAGTCTCGTGATCCTGACCCTTATTACCCAAATGATCCACTAATCAAATGTGAGCAAACATGTGACTTAGCTCAATGGTCTTCAGGTAATCAAAAACAGTAGAGTATAAAATGAATCAAAATCGTTTAAGCCATTTCTTAAGTAAAATTAGCTTGACAGTGTTACAGGCCAAACCCGATTTTAGGCCAAACTAGATTAGCCTAGGCCAAACTAGTCTATCCTAACGCCCATCGGATAAACTAGTTTTTCCTAGGCCAAACTAGTCTATCCTAACGCCCATCGGATAAACTAGTTTTTCCTAGGCCAAACTAGTCTATCCGAACGCCCATCGGATAAACTAGATTTTCCTAGGCCAAACTAGTTTGGCCGAACGGTCATTAGGATAAACTAGTTTAGCCTGCTATTCATTGGTTTGAACTAGTTTATCCTAGGCCGAACTAGATTGTCCTAGGCCAATTCAATTTGGCGTGATATTTTTTAATCTAAAGACCGCCACGGCGCCAACTTTCTAATTTTGATCTATTTTATCCTAGGCCGATGCAGTTTGACGCGATTTTAGCTCACAGACTATCAAAGCCTGAGAGCTAATGTGCTCGCAGATTCTGTGTATGTGTATGTAACAATTTACGTACGTATGGCCGTATGTACGTACATATGTACGTACGTGTGTACGTAATGCGATAACTCCTGATAGAAATATCCAATTTGCTTCAAATTTTGGACATAGATTTATCCTGATAATGAACTTTCCTGATTAGTTTCAGGGGTTCATTGAATAAGAATAAGGGGAGGAGAACAAAAGGCTAATCCGCAAACCCCCCCCCCCCACACACACACACACACACTTACACCTCCTTAATTTAGTTAAGTCAGTTTTCCATGCAAAATGATCAGATTTTATTAAAATTTTAGGTATAATATCATTTTGATAAGGTACATCCATGATCAGTTGTGGGTATTCATTGTTTACGTATACAGAAAGGAGCAATGGGAGGTAACACTCTTAATTTATGTAAATAGGTTTTTCACAGAGAATTTACCGATTTGTTTCAAATTTTGGATGTATGTTCCTTCTGATAAGGCGTTTACCTGATTAATTTGGGGGGTTCTGAGATATAAACGTAGAACTGATTTTTTTTTTTTTTTTTTTCAATCTGATAGAGACTTTCGGTTTTATGAAAAGATTTTTAATTCGTAACAGATATTGGTTTTTGCACACATCACTTCAGGCGAAATTGTTCATATTAAGAAACTAAATATCCGAATCCTTTTAAAAGTAAGAAAAAGCTTAAATAAAGCATGACACTTGAAATTTAGGATGGGGGGGGGGGGGGTAGAGTAAGAGGACGCTAGATTTTTTTTTTTTTTTTTAATCTCAGCACTTTTTAAGGTTTTAGCTGATAATTAAATATTACCATTATTTGAAACTTTTAGAAACATAATAAAACATGATGTTAAATATTTAAGAAAAAAGATGGCGAGTCAAATACCACTATTTTCGATTAGTAATTTTTGTAAAAATGTTAAATTCTTGTTGGAACTGTTTGAAACTTTGTGATAGTTTATAACACATGATAAAAATTGTAAAAAAAGTCCCATTGCGAAAGGGAAAGAGGGGGGGGGGCGAAGAAAATCAGGAAATATAACGGAAATTCTAGGTTGATCTAGTTGAAACTTTAAGATAGTTTATGACACATGATATAAATTTATAAAAATATGTTCCGCGTTTAATGCCACTATTGACGAATAGTGATTTTTGAACAATTTACATGAAAATGTAATCAGAATCAATTTATATCAGAGGCTATCTGAATATAAATTTATATTAAATTCTGTTCATTAGTTCTTGAGATACAGCTATTGTAAAAATTGTTAAAAATGCAGCATAGCATAGCCATGTTGAGTGATTTACTTCAAAATAGAAACAACACCAACTCATCTCATGGACGAACTGAATCTGATGTTTGATGGAAATTCGTGTATTAGTTAAGATAAAGCTAATGCGTAAATCATAAAAAATGCAAAACAGCAGCTCCACTTGATAAGCGATTTTGCGATTTACACCAATAACTATTTAGCATCAATTTAGATCAGAGACTTCCTGAATGTAAATTTTTATTAAATTTCGTGCATTAGTTCTTCAGCCGCATCCCTACAGCTTGCGACAGCGTATAGCAGGTGTGCTGCACACGTACTGCCGAATGCCCTCTTTCTTTTCGAACGAACTTCGAAGCGAACGAAATTCAAATCGTAGCAAGCGTGCTGAGTACGCACCGCCGAATGTAATTCTCCTTTTCGAAAGAGCCTCAAAGCGAACGAATTTCCAACCATAACCCCGCTGCCTAGGCCAGTCAGATAGCGGGCGAAGCCAGCAAGTTTTAACTAAGCCACGTTATATTAGTTTCTCATTCCAACACCAAGGAGAGCACTCTATTATTAACAAAACTGTATCTGAATGAAACTTCGTTAAACACCCTAATAGTAGATATGTTACTTGAGGTCGCGGTGCTTTAAAAGCTAGAATTTCCGTTATATTTCGTGATTTTGTTCGCATCCACACCCTCTTTCACGCCGAAATGTGACTTTTTTTTTTATAAATTTATATCAAATGCCATAAATTGTCAGTTTCAAAACTGTAAGTTTCAAAATGTTCCAACAAAAATATAACATTTTTACAAAAATTACTATTAAGAAATAGTGGTATTTCGATGCGGAATCTTTTTTCTTAAAAATTTATCATCATGTTTTTTTCTCCTCGAGGTTCATTCGCTTCAACATAAGCCCGTTTCGAGATTTTATGTAAAACAAGGGGCCCGATAGCGGGCGAAGCCGGCTGATTTGAACTAAATCGCATCCAAATTCCAACACTTGGGTGCTTGTGTTATATTAATTCCACATTAGTCCGTTACATTAGTCGCTATATATTAGTCCGACGTACGTACGTACGTACATACGTATGTACATACGTACATGGTTACATACACACACACAGAATCTACGAGCACATTAGCTTTCAGGCTTTGATCGTATGTGAGCTAAAAGCGAGTCAAATTGCATCGGCCTAGGATAAATTAGATCAAAACTAGAAAGTTGGCGCCGTGGCGATCTCTAGGTTCAATAAAATCACGCCAAATTGAATTGGCCTAGTACAATCTAGTTCGGCCTAGGATAAACTAGTTCAAACCAATGAATAGCAGGCTAAACTAATTCATCCTAATGACCGTTCGGCCAAACTAGTTTGGCCTAGGAAAATCTAGTTTAGCCGATCGGCGTTCGGATAGACTAGTTTGGCCTAGGAAAAACTAGTTTATCCTATGAGCATTAGGATAGACTAGTTTGGCCTAGGAAAAACTAGTCTATCCGATGGGCATTAGGATAGACTAGTTTGGACTAGGCCAATCTAGTTTGGCCTAAAATCGGGTTTGGCCTGTAACAACAGCATTCAGCAATGAAGCGATATGACCCACTAATATAATTTTGTTTAATATGCAACTCAGCTCAATAGTCTTCTCGTGACAAAAAACGTTCCGTTGCAAAATTTAGGTAAAATTGACTGAGTCGTTGTTATATATAATTAGAATGGACCGAACCCATTAAGACCTAAAAAGGCACACTAATTGAATTGTTACGTGCATGTGTCCTATCTCAATGGTTTTCTTTTGCCCGAAAACGATAAAATAGAAAATATACTCAAAATGGTAAGAACAATTTTCTAGATAAAATTAGCATGACCCACAAATGACCCTTATATCGAAATCTCTCGAAAATGTGACTTAGTTCATTAATTTGTGCGTGCCGAAAAACGTTAAATACAAAATTTAGATAAAATCGATTGAGCCAATTTTTAGGTATAAATAGTTTGACCTTGACCCATTA
Organism: Maratus speculifer; assembly: GCA_964019185.1. Classification (NCBI taxonomy): domain Eukaryota; kingdom Metazoa; phylum Arthropoda; class Arachnida; order Araneae; family Salticidae; genus Maratus; species Maratus speculifer. The sequence goes on from OZ025291.1 coordinate 120,703,613, forward strand.
TGATCCAAAATGACTCATTAATCGAGTTTTCTCAAACATCTGACCTAACCCAATGATTTTCTTGTGTCCGAAAACGATAGAATATAAAATTTAGTCAAATTTGCGCGAGACATTGTGTAAATAAAATTAGAATAACCCAAAAGTCACCCACTGATCGAAATTTCTCGAACATGTAACATAGCCCAATGATTTTCTCGTGCCAAAAATATGCTGTATACAAAATTTCGTTAAAATCGATTTACCCGTTCTTTAGATATAGCTTGACCATGACCCATCTTGACCCACAAATGACCCTTATAGTCAAAATCTCTCGAACATGTGACTTAGCCCATTAGTTTTCTCGTGTATAAATATTGTTACACTCAAAATTTCGTTAAACTTGATCCTGCCGTTCTTTAAATATAAATAACTTGACCCAGACCCTTTATGACCCAAAATGACCCATTAATCGAAATTTCTCGATCATGTGACCTAGCCCAATGATTTTCTCGTGCCAAAAAATGTTGTATACAAAATTTCGTTAAAACTGATCCACATGTTTTTTAGATATAGCTTGACATGTCCCGTTATGACCCATCATGACCCATAAATGACTCTTATAATCGAAATCTCTCGAACATGTGAGATAGCCCATTAATTTTCTCGTGTCAAAAATATGCTGTATACAAAATTTCGTTAAAATCGATTCACCCGTTCTTTAGATGCTTGACCATGACCCACAAATGACCCTTATATTCGAAATTTCTCGAACATGTGACTTAGCCCATTAGTTTTCTCGTGTATAAATATTGTTACACTCAAAATTTCGTTAAACTTGATCCTGCCGTTCTTTAAATATAAATAATTTGACCCAGACACTTTATGACCCAAAATGACCCATTAATCGAAATTTCTCGATCATGTGACCTAGCCCAATGATTTTCTCGTGCCAAAAAATGTTGTATACAAAATTTCGTTAAAACTGATCCACATGTTTTTAGATATAGCTTGACATGACCCGTTATGACCCATCATGACCCATAAATGACTCTTATAATCGAAATCTCTCGAACATGTGAGATAGCCCATTAATTTTCTCGTGTCAAAAAACTTGCATACAAAATTTCCTTAAATTTGATACTGTCGTACTTTATATATAAATAGCTTGACCCAGACCTTTTATGACCCAAAATGACACAGTAATCGGAATTTCTCGAACTGAGACCTAGCCCAATAGTTTTCTCGTGCCAAAAAAATGTTGTATACAAAATTTCGTTAAAATCGATCCACCTGTTCTTTAGCTATAGCTTGACCATGACCCATTATGACCCATCATGACCCACAAACGACTGTTATAATCGAAATCTCTCGATCACGTGACTTAGCCCATTAGCTTTCTCGTCTCAAAAAAACTATTATAGGCAAAATTTCGATGAAATTGATTCTGCGGTACTTTAAATATAAATAGCTTGACCCAGACCCTTAATGACCCATTTTCTCGAACATATAACCTAGTCCAATGTTTTTCTCGTGCCCGAAAACCATAGAATGTAATTTTTAGTCAAAATTGCGCGAGAAAATCTATAGATAAAAATAGCATGACCCCCAATGACCCCAAAAATGACCCACTAACCGAATTTTCTCGAACATGTTACCTAACCCAATGGTCTTCTTGTATTCCAAAACGATAAAATATAAAATTTGGTCGAAATCGTTAGAGCCGTTTTTTAAATAAAAATGGCTTGACCCACAATGACCCAAAAATGACCCACTAATCAAAATTTTTCGAACATGTGACCCAGCTCAATTGTTTTCTCGTGCCAAAAAACGATTGGTTACAAAATTTCCTTAAAATCGATCCAGCCGTTCTCTAGATATAATTAGCTTGATCCTGACCCATTATGACCCAAAATGACCCAATAATCGAATTTTCTCGAACATGTGACCATTCATCATTGGGCATAATATAGCCCAATGGTCTTCTCGTGCCCGAAAATGGTAAAATCCAAATTTTTGCGAAATTCATTAGAGCCGTTTTTGAGATAAAATTTACCCACACAGACACACACACACACACACAATTTTTGCTCGCATTATTGTATAAGATTTGTTGTTGTTGTTGTTGTAAACCAATTTCACGCAAAATACGAATTTTTTTTTCAAGTTCACAAATGTCATTAAAACACATAATTAAAGTTTAAAAATAAAATTTGAAATATGATCTAAAGCGTAGTGCTTTGTTTCTGAACTGCAACTATATTTTTTACATAATATAGCGTGACATATGACAAAAAGGGGGGGTGGTGTAAAGTGGAGTGTAACACTTTGTGACAAAAGATGGGGGGGAGGAGTAAAAAATCTGGAAAAAACGCGTTTCATCATTTATGGACAGCCCCTATCGCCTTTTTAGTTCAATTTTCGTATGATTGGTTGGTTGGTTGGCAGGCGGCTTGAGACTTATGCTTCGCCATAGGCGGCTTTGTCTCGACTACTCGACAAAGGAAGAGAATCCGAAATCTCAATTGCAGAGTGCTGTGAGAAGGCTGTGATTACCCACGAGCAACCACAAGAGAAAATTTGACGAGAGAAGAGAGACCAGAGCGGGACTTGAGAGCGGCTGTAATAATCTCAGAATACGTAGATTGGGAATGTAAAACAGCATATAGAACACAGTGAGGAAGGCGCCAGTTTCATACTGAAGAGCCGGGAGTTAGTCGGCCAGGTACGGGTACGCCACCGAGAAATCCAGATGTCCTCACGACGATGGCAGGTCTACTGTCGAAAGGCATCGTCCTCGCTAAGATGAGGGAAATCGGAGCAATAATCGCTGTTTAGCCAGGCATGTCTTTTCAGCTATCCAGTCACGGCGGATTTGGGCCCCAAGGTCTTCAGGAGCGACCCAGTTCAGGGTGCGAGTAAGCTACGGGCCATTGCGAGCCTGGGAGTCAGCCACCTCGTTAGGGGGGATGCCCTTGTGGCCAGGACACCACACAAGAGTAAGAGACACGCTATGGAGAGAGAGGAGCTGAGAGATTGTGTTATGCAGGAGTATGATAACTTTAGGAGAGCAGAGAGAATTGTTTTCCAGAGCAGAGAGAACAGAGCGGCTGCCAGTAAACAGGAAGTAGCGACCATTCTCTTTTACATAGGAGGTTAAAGCGATGAAAATGGCTAAGGCCTCGGCAGTGAAGACAGAATTGAGATGATGTACAAGCATGGCGATACTGGATCCGGAGAAATAATTGTGAACAGCAACGGCTGTTTTGGCGGAGTCTTTGGAGGCGTCAGAGGAGAGCAATACAGTGTTTGACATCGAAGCGCTCCACGACTTCCAAGCTTGGTAGATGGCCTCCGAAGGGAGAGAAGTATTTTGGAAGGAAAGACCATCCAAGAAGATATGGCAATCAGAGTGAAGAAAAGGATGGGATGGCCACGAGAACCTGAGTATATCATTAGGACCAAGGTTGTAAGTGCTCAAAAACTCAACAGCAGCAGCCGAAAGATGTCCAGAAGCAATGGAAAGGTCAGACGAGAAAGGGGGGTGTGGGAGAGAAAGTTGGCGAGCTAGAAACCTATTGGCAATGCAGTGGATACGGCTAACCATACTGGAGGTATTCGCCTCGCGGCGAAGGAGAGGAAGTGCAGTATATCTCGGAAGGCCGGTGGCAACTCGTAGAGCAGCGTTGTAGGTGACCTCAAGAGAGTTCAAAGTAGTTGGGCAGACTTTGAGAAAAAGGCGGCAGGCATATTCGAGGAGACTCCGAACAAGAAAGTCAACGATACGCAACATGTGTACCGTATGAATGCCGTAATTGTGCGAGGCGACGGCTTTCAAGTAGTTGAGCCTCTTAAAGGCCTTGGCACGAAGGTAAGAGAAATGATAAATGAATAGGAAGGACCTGCCGAACCAGACCTCAAGAATTCTAACAACGGGACTCCACTCAAGTTCGAGGCCCCTGATATTAGCTTTTGATACGAGAGGCCGACGGCGGGAGAAATCTATAGCGGTGCTCTTTTCAGGTGAAATGGAGAGGTGATGAGCAGAACACCACTGAACTAGCCGATCAATGCAGTTCTGGAGTTTGGCCAAGGGGTCTTCCCCCAAGGCATATATGAAAATGTCGTCTGCATAGATCAGGAGATAGACTCCACACTCCAGGATCTCGAAGATGTCGAAGAGGAAAATCATAAAAAGAAACGGGGAGAGGACACTACCCTGCGGTACGCCTCTCCTACAATGACCACGGTTGGAAAACTGAGACTTCCAAGGGACGTGGATAGAGCGATCCGTCAGAAAATTTGCGATCCAGCGGCCAACTTTGCCCCGGATACCAAGATGGGCAAGCTTGTAGATCAGGCCATCGATCCAGACTGAATCGTAAGCCGAGCTGATGTCAAGACATACCGCAAGCGCAGTCAGACGGGAGTTGGGAGCTCTTGATATGTCATCAAAGAACTTGCACAAAGCGGCCGTAGAGTCCTTGAAAGGCATAAATCCGTAGTGAGAAGCCTGAAAGATCTCGTTGTTCCCAGCCCAAAAGATAAGGCGGTGGAGAAGGAGACGTTCAAAGACCTTCGAACACACGGCAGTCAGCGCAATGGGACGATAAGAAGAGACCAGGCGAGAAGGCTTGCAGATTGGGACGATGGTAGCTTCTTTCCACTCAGATGGTACGGTACCCGAATCCAAAAGCTCATTATAAAGGGTGAGAAGTTTCTCTAGATTCGAGTCGGAGAGGCCTCGGAGTAATTTAACGGATATCCCATCACGCCCAGGAGTTGTAGGACGAGTCCTCTGGATGGCGAGACGTAGTTCATTGAGGGCAAAAGGAGCATCAAGGCAGGTATCCCCATCGCTAAGATCATAAGGAATAGGAACCAAAGGATCATGGCTGAAAGCCTCAAGGAAAAGGTTCGCTTGGGCGCGCCAGGAAGCGACAGGGCCCCCGTTTCACAAAATGTTGTCGCCAGGTGGAGCATCTTTACGAGCCAGATTTTTGAGCAATTTGAAGATTTGGCCATTCGAACCCTGAGAGCGACAAGTCCTGTCCCAGTAGTTGCGGGAAGTCTGTTTGATGTAGCGCTGGAGCTTGCTGGCCGTCTGTTTATAGAGCAACCACATCTCCTTGGAGCAGCAAGATCTTGCGAGACGGAGGTAACGACGTTTGAGTCCAAGTAGTTTACGGCATGTGGAATCCCACCAAGGAGCATTGTGGCGAGGCACACGGCGAGAGAAAACGGAGCACCTGGAGATTGTCGCTCTACAAGAGTCCGAAAAGGAGTCGTAGGTAGAATAGGAATTGAAGTTATCTAGAGTCGAATTTAGATGACAGGCGGCCGAGGTCCAGTTGACAAAGTGACGACGGGAGTCGGCGTGAGTATCGTGCCCAACAATCTAAATAATGACGGGTTGGTGATCAGAGTCGAATGGATCCGGATGCACCGAACAGGAAAGCGAACCAAAAAGGCCAGAAGAGGAGAGGGTGAGATCGAGAAGGGAAGGGGCAGAACCGGGCGCAATACGAGTCGCACTGGACGTATTGCAGACACAAACGTGATGACTGAGGATCCAGGAATGGAAGAGCTGAAGAGGAAGAGGGTAAGGAGGCTGGCGACAGAGAAGATTTATGTTAAAGTCACCCACCAGAAAGAAAAGTGGCTGAATAGAATTGAGTAAACTATCGAACCAGTGAATTGCAAAGGAACCCCTGAGAAGGTAGATATTGACAATGGTGAGCCAGATGCCATGAATGTTGATCCTTACGCCAAGAGCCTCCGTATTGCCGGAAGAGTCAATAGGAAGAGAAATGCGGTATGAAGGGTAAAAAGCGCGGACCGCCGTGAGGAGACCTCCACCGTGGCCGCCATCTCTACCAGCCAAAAAGGTGTGCATACGGGGAATAGAGAAGGTTGAACCCGAAGCTAGAAAGATCTCCAGTAAGCAGATGACCTGGCAGTCTCTAAAGAAAGGGGCACGTAGCCAATGTCCATTAGCTCTAACACTCCTACAGTTACAATGAATAACCTGGAAACCCATGAAAAACAAAAAGAGAAACACCAGCAAACAAGAGAGAGAAGCCCCCCAAAGACAACCACATGAAAGAATAGAACATGATTTCCTCCCCCCTCCCTAAGGAAAAAAAGTGGGGGGGGAAAGGGAGAGGACCTAACTCACATGAGTCCAGTGCCCTGGGAAGAATGTCCGAATTCGGGCTCATGTTTGGAGTTGTCATCTGAAACCCCAGATTCCGTGGAAGAGAATTCCATGAAGAGGTCTGACAAAGACCCCTTTTCCGATAAGGCCTTTCGCAACTTTTTTATTTTTTCCGATTTATATTGTGCTCTAGGTGAATGTAAAAGTTCGCTTTTTTTCCCAGTGTGTGGAGGCGGTGAGGGGGAATCATCTGTTGTTAAAACCTCTTTTATTGCACCGATGACCGCTGACGTAAACATGGTAAGCATATTTTGGCAGTTGGCAGCTTGAGCGGTTAGCACTTGCTGCAACATGTTAGCAATGTTTTCACTAAACCCTTTGAAGGGTCTCCTGGAGTTCCGTTTTAGTGATATAGTTCGTAGGAGGGGGGGGACTGGCAGATGATGAGGCCGCAGCCGCATATGATTCGGCCTTGTGAGTGGTAAAGAAGTAACTAGCGAAACTACACGAAATTATAACGAAATCCCACCCAAAAGGAGTAAACACGACACGTTGACAGCAACGCCAACAGAAATCAAAACACAAGCTAAAGCCGTTGCCAGATGCAACCTACACATCCGACGACCACGGAGCGAAAACCCCGTATGAATGGGAGTAATATTTTGGAACCTAAGTGTTGGCAAAAATACGATTTTCGATAAAAAGTTGAAACTTGTGCTCCGATATTTAAAAACATTTTTTTTTTTTTTTTTTTTTTTGTTATTTTCAATTATTCTGTACATTACATACAAATGAATAAAGATAGCTTTCTGGACTAATGGATGTGCATTGGCAATCTAACAAATAAATTAAATCCCCAAAACTGTTTTTTTTCCCCTTACAATAAAATAATTTATTAAATTTATTTTGGAATGATCTGAACTTGCATACAAAATATAATAACTAGAGGTTAGAGAGCAGCGTAATAATTATCCATCACGGATATGCATACTATAAAGTATGAAAATAAAACGCGTGTAAAGTATTTATAAAATACATTGCAATTCCAAATTAAAATTTAAAGATATATTTAAATATTTTTATTACATAGTAATGCTCTATTACGAAATTGTGGCTACTACTTGATTATCCCATCGATCCACTTCGACAGATTACTCTCGTAAATATACTCGGATTGCCATAATTTTTTTGGATGTTATTAATGTTTACCCTAGCACAAACTCTGTTGAAAATGAAGTTTCTACCATGATTAGTTTATTTACAGAGACAGTCAAAAGTTTTTCATTACATTACGGCCTATGGGGCCTACGTTTCAAAGGAAATTTGAAGGTTACACCCGGTCAAACATATTCAAGTTTATATACATCTACGAAGTAAACTAAAATATGCATTTTGCAAAGTATGCAGTGAAAAGAATAGTTGTTATTCATTTACAGGGCCACACAAAAGAATTCCATTACATAATAATAAAGGGGGGGGGGATTAATTTTAACTATCGTAAACGATTTCATGTATAATCAAATTGATATGCGTCGCTGAGGCTTAATATGAGTTATTTTATTCATAATACGAAGTGCATAGCATTTACAGGACACATAAAATATTTTAAATATTTCAATATTCTATGCGAAGAACTGTATATTATGAATGATGACTGATAGATGGATGATATGCCTTTTTAATAATGATATGCGCTTTTTTTTCACTAAATGTATGCATATAATATTGTGTGTATAAATGCTTGTAGTTACACAATTTAGATATACAGGGTTGCACAAAAAAGCTCGGAAAGGTTACTGTATATTATGGATGATGGCTATTGGATGGATGAAATGCATTTTTAATTCTGGAAAAGTGTTTTAAATAGTTTAAAGAGTATTTTTGCTTGAACTAAATTTTAGCAAAATACTTTCGTGTAATAAAGGTACTAGGTATACTACGGGGATGAACAAAAGTATTTAAGGATGTTTCCATCTATTGTTGAAAGAAAATTTTAACCAGTTAGTCGTTTTCTTGCTAAACTAAATTTCCGAGTTATATAGAATATATATATACACCGACAGTTCAAATACAGGGCTGCCCAAAAATATTGGACAGTAACATCTTATTTCCCTGGATAACAAAGTTTTGTTATAGAATTCAGGAAGTGTTGAAAAGTGTTTCATAATTTATGGTTAACGCATGATTTTTCTTACTTGTTTTTTATGTCATTGAATTTACTCTAATATATTCTTGCTGACTTAAGTTCAATTTAGGTAAATATTTTACTTATTAATATACGTATTTTTGCTGCTTGATGTGATTTTTTTTTTTTTGGGGGGGGGGGGGGGTTGTGAGCAAATCCAATTAAAGAAAAAGCAAACAAACTTTTTTTCACTATTTTTTTTTTCTTTTTTGTATTGGGAAATAAAAGGTGTAAAAACAGAATTTTCGCATTCAATTTTTTTCATTTTTTCATATTATTAGCATTTATTTTATGAAAGCAGTTGTTTAGCTTGCAGTATTTTATATTATGTAGCTGTTTAATTTGGTTTAATGTTTGTAAAGTTAGCAAAATGCATCTGATAACACCCGATTATTTGATTTTTCAATATACGCCTGGTCCCGTGATGGACAGATAATCGAGAATAAATGGAAAAAAAAACACATATAATATATTCTCTCCCCCCCCCCCCAGTTATCGCTTTAAAAAATAGTAATAATAGACGCATTTAAATGATTCTGAATCATACATGCATATATATATTTTTTTTTCTCTTTCAGCATACAGAAACATCCAATCATGCAGCTGTACAGAGCTTGATGCAGGCCATGGGGCTGAATACCAATGTTCCAACACCATCTTGCGTACCCACAACAACAAGCTCATTAACACTGCTCTATTTCGATGAGTACGGAGGACTGGTATTAAAGAGCTATCCAAATATGATTGTAGAGAAATGTGGTTGCAGATGAACTAAAAAATGCCTGTATTTTCTTTCAAATGTAGCATATCACTGTAAATAATGTTAATATATTTCAGGGTTTCAAAAAGATAACGGATTTGTGATGTTTTAAAATGTGGTGTTATTTTTTAATAAAATAGTTTTTAAATGTTTTAAATAAAATTTTTAAAAATAACTTTTCATACATAGCAGAAATGCAACAATAAAATTTCCAAATTTAAAAGAAAGGGACATAATTTTAAAAAATGCACACACAAAATAAAAAGTCAGAAAAAATTTTATCATTTTGTCTCAACCATAATAAATGTTTCAATTTTATGAACATGGCATCAATTTCTGGAACGAAAGTTTTTTATATGGGATACATGATTAAATTGGGATGCGTGATGAGAAAAATTAATATCGCATTTCTTTATATCAATAATAAATTAATAAATTAATAATAAAATTCAACAAAGTTACTATCTTAAAAGTATAATTAGATTATTTTAAAACTGGTGTAAATGCCTGTTCTAGGACGGTGCGTAAAAATCGTGGTTTTTCTTTAAAAATTATTCATATACTATCATTCTGTAATTGATCTACAGGGTTAAAAGTCATAAAAAGTTAATAAATTGAAGATTAATAAATTGAAATGAAATTACAGTTTTCAAGTATTTTGCATTTGAAAATACATCTTTCTTATACACACGTATAGGGAACATATATTGCACAAGTATAAAATAATTTAAATTATGCAAAGTTAATAAATAATTAAATTGAAAAAAAAATGCTTAATAAATTAAACATACAACCCTGAAGTAAACAAGTAGTTAATAAAATAGTTTTTTTAAACTATTTTATTACATCAATACTCAGAAAACAGAGTATTTTTATGTTAGCTTAGTGATGCGATAAATCGCCAAATATTGTTCTTATTAACACCATTCATATTGCATTAATTTCACTTAAAATGTGAGCTTTTTAATCTATTTCATTAAAAAAGCATAACTTTTGTTTAAAATGCAAAAATTGCACACAATTAAAACACATACTTTTCACTCATTTCCTTTAAAATGTGTAACAATAAAAATAAATAACGTAGCAGTATTTCATTTCATTTTTAAACTATTATCTCTAAATCACATACATGAAAAAAAAAAAATATTATTTGCCCCTAGTCAGACATGCTACAGGATCAGCAAGAAAAAAGCTGAACTTTCACGGCCTCACAGACTTTTGGCGAAATCTGCGTTTTTCTGCAATTTTTTTTAACGAAATTAGCATTTTCCAGCGACCAATTAACGAAAATCGCACTTTTTCTCCAACAGCCTTTTTAATGAAATTTGCATTTCTCCGAAATCCTTTAGCGAAATTCGCGCTTTTTCATAAAAATTTGCGTATTTTCCGCGATCTTTCGTCAAAATTTGCGCATTTTCCGCGATCTTTCGTCAAAATTTGCGCATTTTCCGCGATCTTTCGTCAAATTTGCGCATTTTCCGCGATCTTTCGTCAACATATGCGTATTTTCCGCGATCTTTCGTCAAAAATGCGTATTTTCCGCGATCTTTCGTCAAAAAATGCATATTTTCCACGATCTTTCGTCAAAAAATGCGTATTTTCCACGATCTTTCGTCAAAAAATGCATATTTTCCACGATCTTTCCTCAAAAAATGCGTATTTTCCGCGATCTTTCGTCAAAAAATGCGTATTTTCTGCGATCTTTCGTCAAAATTTGCGTATTTTCCGCGATCTCTCGTCAACATTTGCGTATTTTCCGCGTTCTTTCGTCAAAATTTGTGTGTTTTCCGCGATCTTTTGTCGACATATGTGTATTTTCTGCGATCTTTCGTTAAAATTTCCGAATTTCCTGCGATTTTTCGTCAAAATTTGGGTATTTTCTGCGATCTGTCTAGAAAATTGGAACATTTTCCGCGATCTTTCGATAAAATACGATTATTTATCACGATTATTTGACAAAATTAGAGTATTTTTCCGCAACCTGTTCACAAAAGTCGCGTTTTTCCAGCAATTTTTTGACGAAAATAACGTCTTGTTCGTGATCATTTAACAAAAATCGTGTTTTTTCTCGCGATTTTCAGAAGAAAATAGTATGTTTTCCGCGATTGTTTGAAGATTTTATAGTTTTTTTTCCGATCCTTTGGAGAAATTTGCGTTTTTCTGCAATCTTTTGAAGAATTTTTCTTAATTTAGCGCCGTTGGACTCGCGTTTTCGTTGTATTATTTCATCGTTACCCCCCCCCCCCTACATATAAATGACATCAAATTTTAATGCATATTTGCATTGATCCCAGGGATAATAAAATTCGTCGCCGAAAAGGCGGAATTCCGCGTTTCCGCGGAAAAGTAGCATGTCTGCCTAGTTAACATAAAAGTACCAAAAATAGAGTTGAATTTTCGAAGACTTTGTTTTAAATTAAAAACTATTTTCATTGGTTCATAGTTAAATCATGTCAAAGGCATTTTAATACTACAGGAGTTAAAATATTCAATGCATGAAATTTTATAAAGTTTTATCAATGAATTTTCAAAATTCAGTGATTCACCAAACATTGTTTACATTTGTAAAGTTAATCACAATTTCTAAAATGTACTTTTGTTAATACTGGCAATGTTTTTGGTAGCTGGTTTTTTTAGAATTTAAAACATTATGATTGTATAGTTATAAAAGTTTTAGAGAAAATGAAAAGGAATAGATGTAATACATTTCCATAAGTCAAACACATTGCTTTTTTTTACGACATCAAAACAAATTCTGCAAATTTTTTCTTTCCTACTTCTTTATTATTTATTCGCTTGCAGTGTCACATATGCAAAACGACAATTTCTGTGCATAAAGCATTATTGGTAGGACGAAGATACAACTATTGGAAAAAATTTCCTTTTAGGCTTTATAAAAAAATAATTGTGTCTACATTCTGCAGTTACCTAACATGTTGCCAGAATTGAGACATAGAGTTGCAGAGGCTATTGTTTCCATTGCTCCAAACTTGTTAACTGAACAGTGGGAAGAATTGGACTTTAGGTTGAATGTGTGCCGTATAATTAAAGGTGAACATTTGTAAGAAAAACTAGGTAGTTTACCTTCATTTTGATGTATGACTTTTTGTAAATAGTCTAAATTAAACTGTTATTAATACATCATTAATCTTTCACTGCACTACATGCCTAAAAAAACTGATTTTCATTATGTGCCATTAATTTGGCCAATGTGAACTCTGTCCCTGGTAAAGAACAAGCCAAAGAATGGAATAGCACTCATTTTGCCCATGTCAGATAGCTATACTAGACAAAAAATTTGAATTTGTTCTTTAAAACAAAAGAAATTTTGATCAAACTGTCAGGGTAAGATTTACTTTTATTATTTTTACTGAATATTTAAAAATATTAATGTAACAAAAGTCGCAAAGTGTTAAGCAGATAAAATTAATTATTTTAAGCTCATTTAATTGCAAAATACAGCAATACAATACTTTAAAACCTTAACTGAGTACATATGGCATATAGTATAAAATATAAAATTTTAGCTGAAAATTTTTAATTTATTTTTTACTACTTTTACCATTACTATACTGACATATAGATTTCAAATAATTTTTCATAAAAATAGAAAAAAAATTGTTCAGTGAAGTGTTAAAACTGGGATTTTTTTATGAACACTGCATTAATCAAAACCCACCGGAGCACATAGGTACTAAGCATTGAAGCTCACAGAAATGCAACTGAATAGAAAACAAGATGCCTTCTATTTGTACAGTAAATATTAGGATACATATAGAATTTTTCAATGAAATCAAAGTTCTTAAGCAAATAATTAAGTAGAATGCTAAAATTTGCCTTTAAAAACTTAAAAATTAAAATTATACAGAATGTAATTTATTACTTAAAAACATTAAAAGATGTTAAACTATATTATGCAATTTCTAGGACTTTCAACTATATACACAGTCATTCTTAGGTACAAAAAAGAAAAATGATGTTAATAACATCTTATTTTAAAATTTCATCAAAAGACTGAAATTTTAAAATAAGTGTTGATTATTGAAATTTTACAGGCATCTCATGAGCTTTTAATGCACAAAATATTAAATTAAGCATATATTTTAGGAATAATTTGATAACTAAGAAGAAAAAAAAAAAAAAGGAGAGAGGGATTTTTAAAAAAAAAAACACAGATAAAAGAATTCAAAACATTAATTTCCTTATGTGATATTTTAAAAATAAGAATGCATTCTAGATCTATATTTTTAACATTAGTGAGGGAAATCTGAGATCTCACTGGCTAAGACATAAATGAAACAGCATTAACTCATTTTCAAGTTTTTTAATCAATTATGGGATTTCTTAAATAAACTATTTGAATGTAGTAGCTCATTTTTATTAGAATTTAAAAGAATGCAATCATGTTGTATGAGACTGAAGTTGTTAAATAAAAAATGTATAGAAATATTAAAATATATAGAGGCAGAAAAGAAATCCACAGGAAAATTTAGTCAATTCCTTTTTATTTGTAATAAAGCTAAATATAGACAAAGCAATTATAAATTATTGAAATGGAAACAAGCTCTCATTTCATTCTTTGATTTCACTATGAATCCTTGACATTACTAGACAAATATTTTCTCTAGCAACTATCCTCAACACACACAGATATTCTCGATATCAAACACTAAGCAGTCACAAAATCTTCCATTTTTTTGCAAAATAAATAACATATAAATAGAAACAAAATTTATGCTACATAAAATGTCTTTTTATAACAAAAAGGGTGAGACTTCAAGATAAATATTCGAAAACAATAAGTTATTAATGTTATGAAACAAGTATAATATTATAAAACAATAATAAATTACATACCAATTATAAATATTACACACACAATCATAACACACAATACATATGCAATAAGTTAATATCAAAAAACAACTATATTATTACAAAACAATCACAGGTTATAAATAATATAAGAAAACAATCCTAAGTTATCAATAATATAAAAAGATGAATAATAAATAAAAATAACAGAAAAATGAAAATATCCCTCAGTTTCTTATATGAAGCATTGAGAAACAGATAGACCACTTTCGCCAGCTGTTGATTTCTAGAAAATTATTTTATAAAATGTCTATAAATTTTTGTCAAACCCTTTTAGGCTACTTTTGTTAGTGCAAAAGGAGACCAGACTTCTGGAGCTAGGCATGTGGTGATTGAATTGGCAGTGCCAGAGTGAACCAAACCTCTGGACCCACTTTTGCACTAGCAATTTGATATCCAAGTTACATTGTATGATCTTTTACATTGGCTCTATCACATGAATAGTTCAAAATTAATAAAATCATTATACAGCCAATAAATGTCTTGACACATGACATGCAATGCTTTCACACTTTAAAATCATCTTTCATGTGTGAGATAGTCCACTCTAATTCTGAATGCCTCATACAATATCTGCTTTAAAAACATAACTCACATAGAAAAAAAAAATGTTTTGACCAAAATAAAAGTAATCATTTTTATACTTATAACAAAAATTAATCAAAATATCCAATTACAAAAGGTATATTTATTTTGAGAAATTAAAAAACAACTGTCAACAACAATTTTAATAAAATGCTTCTGAAATGAAATAAAGGCTAAAATCAAATTTCACCACTATTAAATCAAAGCAAATTAATTTATTTGCTGAAAAAATTATTATCTATAGAGGAATAATTTTCATATTTAAAACTTAATTTGCTAAATTAATTAAAATTTATATGAAAAGTGGAACAAGGGATCAAAAATATTTTTATAAATAAAAATGAACAACTCCACTGTCACAAAAAAATAAAATAAAATAATATATAAATTAAGGTTGTTTTTTTTTTTTTGTTTTTTTTTGTTTTTTTGTTTTTTTTTTTTGCTTAATTTTTAATGTTAATAATTCAGTATGAATTTTGAAAACAAATTATTTTGGAGAAAAAATGAAAAAAGTAAGATTTTTTTATTATCAATTTGTTATTTTAACTAAATACCTATTAACAAGTTCGCTGCCGCTTATGTGAAGATGTGATGATAGTTAATGCCACACTGTAGAAATGGGTTTTCCCCAGAAGCCGATTTACTTTTTATAACAAAGAATCAGTGAAAGATTTTCCCGCGGCAGCGCGTGACTGGCTATTGAGACATCATGCGTTGGCACGTGAATGACCCCTTAACATTGGTGCCATATCACGTGCTGGCGCGTGATCGGCAGCGAATGTGTTAAAAATTGACAAAGAAAAAGGGATTTCAATATATTCTCATATGATGATGTTCAATAGCTTTTGTTTTCTTACAAAAAAAAGCATGTTTTATATATCTACAAATTACTTAAACTATAAATAGCATAATTTCAGAAATTTTTACTTATGTAGTGATTTGCAAATTAAAATATTTTCTCATTGCTTAATATAAGACTTAGGGGTTCACAAAGATTCAAAAACCATAAAAGTTTCTTAACAGAACTAAAGTTTCACAATAAAAATGTATTTGATTGAGGAATGATGTACAACAACAAAGTAAAAAACCATAATTTTCAACAATACAAAAGTTTCACTGTAAAAAAAGTACTTTATTAAAAAGTATAAGTACTTCAATGCTAATAGCAATAACAATCATATTTAAATCAAGAACAGGAGTAATATCACAATTTTGAATAATCGAATTAGTGTCAATTGAGCTTTAAATAACACAGTATATTGAGCTACAACATTATAACAGAATAATAATATTACATTTAAATCATGTAATCAAACAGTACATTATATCACTGGAAAAAAAAAATTTTTTCATCTTCTGTTGTTGCATTCCATAATATTCTGATGAATTTTATGTCCACCTCAATGATATTTTATTGAAAAGTTCAAAGATAGTGTTTGTTACTTGGTAAATATCAGGACTATTAAATAACAATTGATGCTTTTCAGTGTTATTCTGAAAAATTACTACTAAAATAATTATCTTAAAGTACTCTAGTAATCTATACAATGGATCTCTGATTATTTAACATTCATGAAAGTGTTATAAAAAAAAAAAGTGTGAGATAACTGAGATTGACTGCATTCTAATTTCGTCAATGAACCTCAGTATATCAGATGCATTTTCCATTTGAATAATGCTGTGAAATCACAGTTAAAATTTCTGTAAGTAAAATAAAAAGCTACTTCTTTAAAGTAAAATAAATAACCGTTATCACATACAAATATTATTAAAATAATAATAATTTTAGCAAATGTAAAAAAAAATTCTGTAATTATTATTTTTTAATTTATTTACTTTTTTTTTTTTTTTTTTTTTTTGGGGGGGGGGGGGGTAGGGAAAAGGTTTAGAATCAGCTGTACATTTTACAATCAATAGAAAAGAAACAATATCCATTTTGAGGCAAGGGAAATCAGAATATGTAGAAATGTTTGTTGCAATTCCTATAGTTTTTTTTCTTCTTCTTTTTTTTTTTTTTTTTTTTTTTTTTTTTTAATCTTAAATTATTATTGTGACAAATTTTCCAGGATACAAACAGAATTTATGCATTAATTATTCAAATAGTTTAACAATATTTTAATCAAGTATTGGCATTTTACCACATTTAAAGCTTAGTATAACTGAATATAAGTTTTACTAATAATACAAAATTAACATACAAAATTTATTAATATACATATATTAATAAATTTCTTTCTGAATTTTTAGAATACAATCCTTAAACATATAGTTGTACAAGTTGGATGAAAAACTGCATAAAGAATATTGGTTAACTGAGTAATTGTTAAATTGAGCATCAGATAAACATGAATCACCTGTACTTTGGAATAAAAAAGTCTTGAACTTACACTGATAACATTTCAGAATCAAAGACTTGTTTATCATAGAATACACCTGGTCAAATATAAGGTCATTATAATGCAACAAAATAACAAGATTCATTAAAATTCTACACTACATACAAAATGTAGATATGAAGTCATAACGGAAGTATTTTGGGAAATAATATGGAAATCAATAACTGAACTTCTTTCAACCAAAAATCTACTATATATTTTCATTATCTTAAAGTATCATAATTTATATGGAAAAGTAGGGATTGTCAATATTAGATAACAGTAAAGTTGATAACTGTTGAGAGAAAAGTAATATTTCTAGTAAGAAGTTGGTAATACTTTAATTATTTCATTTCTACATTTTGAACACTGAAATGCAACTTGTAAATGCTATAGATATATTAAATACTCTGTTAACTCTACAAGGAATCAAGTATGACAATTATTTTTTATTGATTTAAAATATTAATGGAAGCTATTTTAATTTTTACATAGTAAACTCTATAATCAATCAAGTATGGCAGCTATTTTCCATTGATTTGAAAAGATTAACTGCAGATATTTTAATTTTTACATAGTACATCAAAACAATGTATTAAAATGAACTTGTTTTATAAAATAAATCATAATAATGCATTGAGAACAACAAAGCTTGTTGCTTATCATGAAATAATGCATAATTGAAATGTTTAAACCCCCCCCCCCCCCGCACACACACTAAAATTAAGGACAAATAATTATTTATTGAATGAAATAATATCCACTTCAAACATTCACAGTGATGGGAATGTATAATTATGCTGAAATACAACATTGTTACATTAAAAAACAGTATAAAATTTTGCTTATATGCAGAATAGATCCTGTAGGAAGAGTAAAAAATTTTTGTTTCAAATTTAGAGAGAAATTGCAAAACATAGCATTATAAGCAAGTGATATGACAATAAAAGTGAAGTTTGATAGGATAATCAAAACCAATCTTTAGGAGGTAAATATAAAAATTATTTTGAACAATAACAAATACTTTTGTTTATTTTGATTCCTTATATGATGCTTTAAAATTACAGGTTTAATGTGAGAAGCAAAAATAAGTATATTTTTTGTTATTATATTTATTGTTATTACAAAGAGTAAATATTAAATTTATAAGGCTACTTGAGTCACAGGAAAAAATTAATAAATGCTCACTAATGCTAATCCAATGGAAGTAATTTATAAATATATATCAAGTGCATTTCAATATTTTAAAAAGATTTTTTTTTTTTTTTTTTTTTTTTTCCCCGTATGATAGGTAATAACAATCGATACAAAGGCCGTTTTTTACTTATTCAAATTTGATTGCAGAGTTTTTTATGAGATGCTTTCACTTTTGAAACCAATTCTGAAAATGGAAGTGTCCTCATTAAAAATATCCCTAAACAAAATTGAAAAAGTAGAAAACAGCCTTTGTAAGATCTATCTCATCCATCCAATACCAAAAATAATAATAATAATTTTAAAATATTGAAATGCAACCGAGATAGCTTTATAAATTTCTTCCATAGGATTAGGGTTAGCATTAGCAAATGATCTTTTTCTTTGATTGAAGTATCCTTTTAATAGTCAATTAATGCAATAAAAGAAATATTTCCAAAGACAAGTGAAGCAAAGACTATTGTAAAGAACTAAAGTAATTAATAGAAAAATGATTTGTATCACTCACAAAGCAAAAGGGGGATACCGGTTAACATGCCTCCCTGAACAATTAAAAAGTATAAAATAAGTACAAAAAAACAGTATATGTTATGATAAGTATGTAAAATACAGTGGAATGAAAAGCAAAAATATCTAATAGATCAGCAAAAAATTACTTTGAGACTTCATAAATAGAACCGCTTTTATGGCAAAATTTATAAAAAAGAAGGTTAGAAATACTAGCAGAATATATATTTTATTACTGCTATTATTTTTATCCCCCCCCCCCCCTACATGAATGGACTTTTTAAGAAGACTAGAAATAGTTTTAGTTTTATTGTATGTTTTGCTTTACATTGGTCACTATATGTCAAAATTTACAAAAGAATAAAAAAAATACTGCCATATAAAACAATGAACATTCATTAATAGTGATTCAAAAGCCCTGTATTATGGAGATCTGAACTATTTCACTTTTGTATAGGGAATTACAAAAAGGAAGAATAATACATGTTACTGATATTTTTAGAGATTAGAACCTACAGCCAAAGATTATACATAGTATCTTCCATTTTAAAAGCTATTCCTACTAATAGACAGATGACACTGCAAAGATTAAAATACATTTCTAATTAGTAAGTTTGTTTTTCTATGATATATACTTACTGAAACTGGTTACTACATAGATAAATTCAGTAACAAGGTGGGTAAATTGTGCAAAATTATTATTATAAAAATAACACACAAACTTTTTTTCTGGTAAGATTTAGTGACACTTTCTTTTCTGTCAAATTAGATATGTTTTATAAAATGTGGAAATGAATTACATTGGCTACAAACAAGTTGATCAAGAGACCTAGAACATACATGGACAAATTCCACTTATGTTTCTATTAATATCTAAATAATTAAGGCTTTAAAAATTGGAAATACAAGTCAAAGTACTCTTTTTCAGTTAAAATTGGATTTTCTGGGAAAAAGCTATTAAATAAATATATCCAGGAAACAAAGTTTTATTTCATCATTGTTAAAAACATAGCAGACAAATTCAACGCATAAAAAGATCTCATTTTAACTTCACATTATACACTAAGTTGTTTTTTACGCATCATACATTAACCCGTTCACTCTTGATTTATAAAAAAAAAATCTTTCTGCATATAGATACACTTAAAATGCATAATTTGTTTAATGCAATTTGATTGTTCTTTTGTATCAGGATGATAATTTTAAGTACCATATAAGATAACTTGTTGCAAAATTTATTTAATACATTTATTAGTAGTATTACAATTTAGGATGAATTATAAATAGTTTACAAATAGGTTCCAAAAGCATTAATCATTGTTAAGTATAAATATTGTAAAATAAGTAATATCTTTTCCAATTATAACAGTTCAACATTCCTGATATTGAAAGACATGGAGTAGTTCAGTTGCAAAAGAATCTTGTGTTGTCATAGATTATTAATTATTAAAACAAATTTGAAGTCACATATTAAATCTAAAAGTTATAAAAATGTCATACAAAATGAAGTTTAGTTCGAAAAAGATTTCAAACTACTTGGCCTCTTATATGTGGTTTAGGTGAGCAAGATGGATAAATAGGATAAAATAAAATTCAAATAATCCCAAATTTATTAAACTTCTAAAATCACTAATATATATATTTCATACATAATGGTAAATATTCTAATTATATTCTACAAAATTTTAATACTATTAATATTTTTATTTTAATGTTTCAAATTATCTGAAATTAAGTTTTTTTTCGATAGGCTTTAAAAAATAATCTAAACTAAAAAGTAAATAAATAAATAAAAAGTAAAATGACAGCAATTATAAGCTAATGAAATTATGATTACAGTTCAAAAATGTTACAAAAAGTAAGTCTAAAGTTTAAAAATTTTAGAGCTCATTATGGGAAAGAACCTAAAATAAAAGAATATAACAAAACAAGTTTAGTATAATCTTATCTTTTCTTTTTAACACTAGGAGGCTTTGCTCCCAGATTCTAAAAGCATATTTAATTACATTGGCTTTAAACAGATTGATTATAATTTAAAAGAAAAGTGGTGATCTCCTTGTAAATGGGTTTCCATTCATTTTCCTTTGATTGGAGATTTTTAAGGCCATGTAAGCCACTGTTAAGAGATACAATGACAGTTTTCATCTTTAATGTTTAAAAAAGTTAAAATTTTTAAAATAAGCTAATGTAAAATTAATTAAGGAAAAGGAGTCTTTTTCTTTTGATATTTTTTAACAAAATTACAAGGAAGTTCTTTTAAAAGACAAATGAAATGTATTATTTTAAATCTGGCAGTTTTCATCAAAGTTTTCCTTTTAATCATATGAAAAACTGGTGGAACCAGAGAGAAAAGTAGAGCTAGATTTAAAACTGGTTACAGTAAAAATTGGGAAATATTTTCAATCTAAAAACGGGCATAGAAAAGAAATGGGATCAGGTGATCTGTAAAGCTTATGCAATAACCCACATTTTTGTTAGCTGAAAATGAAGACTGAGCTTTACTTAATATCAATCAGGGAAAAAGAGGCATTTTTAACTCACTCCATATTCCAATCATCCATAATCAGTTTAAAAATTTGGGCTCATAACTATAGGTTATAGGCTGATGTGATGAAGTATGAGAACGGTCCATTCAGTGCAAAGTGTGGACACAATTCCATTCCAGCGGTTTTGATAAGTGGAAGATCAAAGCTCCGAGTAAACCAAAAACTTTGAGCACATACAATTCAACCATATACTAAATATTTGTGTTCAGATATATTAATCTACATCAATTCCTAAACAACCTGATTATTATTAATGATATATTTTAATTATTACTTCATGGTTTATATTCCTTTAGCGTTGTGGAGCTTAACCGATTTGAGACAATATAACAATATATTCTATTGACTACTTTGTTCAGTAATTATTTTGAGTGAATAATAGCATAATTCTGAAAATAAGGCACCAGTAAAGCTTAGTCCACATTTTCAGCTAATAAAAATTTGGGTTATTGCATGAGCTTTACAGATAATCTGATTCCATTTCTTTTCTATGCATGTTTTTAGATTGAAAATATTTACCAATTTTTACTGTAACCAGTTTTAAATCTAGCTCTATTTTTCTCTATAGTTTCACCAGTTTTTCATATGATTTCATAGCTTTTTTAGATCCTTTCAGGATCTTTATCTATTATCTTGAACTAACAAATCTAAACTATTATTAGTATCAGTTTAAAGTTATTAGTAGATATATGAGTTTGACAAAATACCGGAAATAACACCAAGTTCGCATCAATTTTGGCGATTAATTTTGGATCACCAGATTTGGCAATATATCGCCAAGATATATTGAAAAAATTGGCGATAGAACTGCTTTTTCTCCTATAGTAGTCCCATTGCAGTTTCGCAGTATCTACACAGATTTTCTTTTGACCATAGGTATCTACAAAGATTTTCATTACTTCATTTTCAAATCATTATTTTTATATATATAGAAGAATTTATATTCTTACTTAACCCTTTGTAATTGAAATATCTGCATTACATTAGCTGTTTTGACTTCAAAAACATTTAAATGAAGGTAAAAAAAAATTTTAAACATACATTTAGTTACAGTTTATATATATATTTATTAAAAATGTGTTTATTTTTATGTTTCAAAAGATGTCAATTCCAAAAACGCAAAAATATATTCATAGAATTTGAATTTTTATTGATCTATAAAAAAAAGAACACATATTATCATTTCTTTTTTTTAATTATTGTGTTGTTTTTTAGTTGGTGTCAATTCGAAAAAAATGATTGATTTAGCAATTAAAAAGGAGAGATTTCTATAATGTTAAATTATGGAAGGTATAGCGTTATGTAAATTTTAAATGGGTGCCATTTTCTTAATTTTTGATATTTTTTTACGGACCTTCGAAAGGCACATCCCTGAATTCACAGCTTTCGAACAAGCTATTATATGTCGCTGAATGTTTCCTGATTCAGATTACAATTGAGTTGTTTGTCTTTTTTTCTTGTTTCGCGAGCAAAAAGTGACAAAACTGGGGTTCTGGATCTCCGAAACTAATCGGTGGATCAGAATGAATTTTTCTAAACTTTGAGATCTAGAGTAGGACACTTCCCCTTTTCAATTTCGCGGTGATCCGATGATTAGTCCCAAAGTTATTAAGAGGCAAACTTTGGATTTTAACATTAGAGATGCATCTGAGCTCTACTATACAGCACTATCGTGCTGTATGATATTTACGTGAAAATATTTTTGTTGTTAGAAAGGAAATATTTACATTGTCTAGAATTCACAATAATAGTTGAAAAGATTATCTCAAAATATTAAATAAATGTCACACACAAATATTATTTTAAACTGTTTTGCATTGTTATTGTATGGTCATGGTGTAATTTCTCATTTAAAATTTTCTTTCCCTTTTAAAATTCATATATAAATATAGTTTTTATGATATAATTTTCAATGTTTTCCTGCTTTTGATACATAATAATTTAATTCTAATTTGAAAGTTTTTTTTTTTTTTTTTTTTAAATAAAGTTACATGTCATTTTTTTTTTTTTTTTTTTTTTTTTTTTTTTGGGAATATTTTTTTTTTTTTCATTGTTATCAAATTCAGCAACATTTTAAAATAATACCGTTTCGAAATGCTGAAAATTTAAATTTAAAATAAAAATAAATTCGCAAAAAAAATTAACCAAATGAAAAAAATAATAAATGCAGTTTACACAAACTTCTAATGTATAAAATTATCTAATAATGATTAAATTCCTATGTATAGTTTTTGCTCCTATAAAACTTTTTTAATGGAATGATTCTAACCAAATTTAACATTAAATATCTCTTAACATAATTATTAAATTTAAAAACTTGTCTACATCACCGTCTTTATCAAATATTTCTCTATAATACCACTAATTTACATATTTTTGTATGCAACAACAGCTCTCTCAATATTAAATAAGAAAGACATCTGGTCACAAAAAATTCATTGTCAGCAATGGTGATAGTGTTAATTACTTTTTTTATATAGAAATGTTACTATAAAAAAATTCCCTCTCAATCAACTCCCTCCCCAATCAATGCATAATCAAATAAAAAATTCAGAAATAAATATTATGATAACATGTTAAATGAGATAATAACTAAGATAATTACATTTGTTAAATCGACAGAACAACAAATAAATTAATGCTCTTTTAAAGATTAAATATTACAGATAAGATACACAACAATACACTAAGTAAAAATTGCAGTTTTTTTTTTAAATAATACAATGAATTCTTCCAAACTTCAAACCATTGTAAAAAAAATTATGAAAATATCTAGACACACGGCAGTGTGTCAGCCAAGTTCACAAAGTAAAAGGCGACACATCGGCCGTGGGTTATATTACCCGAACCATTTCGAACCACTTTTGACCCCTCAATAACTTAAATTCTATTTGACCTACACACTTGCAATTTTTTGTGTCGTGTAAGACCATCTTCTAATTTCCGAATCTAAAATAAAAAAAAAAAAAAAATCTTTTACCGATGACGAGAAATTGACGCCTGAAAACCACTGTTTTTACCTCTGACTCACTCACTCACTCATAGAAATGTTTGACTACTTCCACGTGACTTAGGAAGTTGAAATTTGGTGTGGGGGTAGGTTATTGGATCTATAAATAGGAAAAAATCAGAAATCACCATTAATTAAACATTAATGGTTGGTTAGAGGATAAATTATTGGATTACAATGGAAGCTTATGAGAATTTCACAAAATACCAGTAATAGTGCCAAGTTGGCGTCACTTTTGGCGAGTATCAGGGTTAATCTCTGAAACCACCGAACCGATTTCAAAAGTAATGGTACCAAAATGATGGTATTCGCCCCGGTTCAAACAGAGACTATATCTTATGTCTGTGCCACTAACCAAAAGAGGGTTCAGAAGCGAAAAACATTCTAAAAATGTGATTTTTGTTTTACTGAAGGGCCTAGAAGCACAAAATTTGGCATGTTAATTATTTATAAGATGTAAATGATCACTAATGACATATGCTAAAAAAATATCAAATTTAAATGGGTGAAAATCCGCGAAGAGCGTTCTAAAAAAGTTCGAAATACCAATTTTAAAACAATCTCAGCAAACAACAAACCGATCTTAAAAGTAATGATATCAAAATGATGATGACAGTCTTTGCACCAACATAAGATATATCTTATGTCGATTACACTAACCCAAAGGAGGTAAAAGAGCATAAAAACATTCTAAAAATGCGATGTCTGTATATTAAGGGACTAGACTGGAAACATAAAGTTTGGCATTTTAGAGTTATTTCGCGAAATATCAGAAATAGTGTCAAGTTGGCGACACTTTTGGCAAGTATCGGGGCTAATCTCTGAAACCACCGAACCGATTTCAAAATTAATGATACCAAAATGATGGTATTCGCCCCGGTTCAAACATAGGCTATATTTTATGCGTATACAATTAACCAAAAGAGTGTGAAGAAGCAAAAAAATTCTAAAAATGCAACTTTTGTGTTACTGAAGGACCTAGAACTATAAGATTTGGCATGTTAATTATTTATAAGATATAAATGATCTCTAAGGGCATTTGATAAAAAATACGGAATTAAAAAGGGGTGAAAATGTGCGAAAATGTGCGAAAAGCGTTCTAAAATTGTTCTAAATTGGGATTTTTAAGCAATTTCAGCAAACAACAAACGATCTTAAAAGTAATGATATCAAAATGATGGTGATAGTCCTTGCTCCAATATAGGCTATATCTTATGTCAATTCCACTAACCCAAAGGGGGTAAAATAGAAAACTAGTCGTTGGGGGCCACCGTAATACTTACCCATCATGGATATGTATATGAAAATGAAACATGTGAAAACTATTTATACAATGCATTGCAATTCATAAACAAAATTTAAATATTGTTAATATACATGGTAATGCTCTATTAAAGAACTGATGATTACCGATTTCGACAAATTATATAAAACGCCAAACTACTCAAGTAGTACCGAACTGCGTAAAAGAAACATCCTTATAACTCCAAAAATAATAACTCTATTAACTAAAAATTAACTGCGTCTTATGTCCAATTAAAATATACCTCTGAAATGAAATTTGAATCAAATACAGGGCCATGAAAAATCGAAGAATGTGGAAAACAGGATTAAAAATACCTCAGCAACTAATAATCCGATCGACTTCATTCTATATGCAAAATGTGTGATATTTTATTGCCTTTTACGTCCATTCCTTAGAACAAAAAAATTCGAAAATTTTTATGTACCTTTCATCAGAACGAAATTTTCGAGAATCCGAAAAAAATAGTTCCGGATAATCGAGGTTGCTGATATTAAATAGGTTTCGTCCCATTCTTACATACTAACTACATACAAAATTTCAAGTCTCTATCTCAATTCGTTCGGGAGATAGAGCGTTTACTGACAGACAGACAGACGGACGGCAAAATTTTGTTTCTAAAAATATGTTTTTCGGAATCTCCACTATCTAAAACGTGTAAATCCGTCAAAATTTTTTTTCGATTGCGATTTCAAAACGATTGCAAGACCTACCCTATACTAGGTATGATGGGTAAGTACTGATAAACCACGTTTGAGAGAAACCTGGACAGAACTGCGCATGGGCGAAAAGAGCGAGTCCAATGCGAAAATGGGAGAGTTCGTACCATCTCGATTATGAGTTTATTTATTAAACATCCTAGATATGTCGAATTTTTTTTGGCGAATACCTTTTTGTTTCTCTAATTCAATTATCTGTTTCTAAACATTATATTGTAATTCAGTTACACTAAAATAAGTTAAAAAAAAAAAGACAAATTATAATAAAAAAGATGATTTAAAGGTATGGTTATAACTTTTTCCCTCGCAATATAACATAACTTAATCTTTTTAGAATTAACGCCTGAATGGTGTGACTTTAAAACTTGCCAGATTAGCAATTTTTTAAAATTATTTCGCTACATTATTGTGTACATTATTTATTTATAGTATTTGCATACATTGGATATGAAAATGATAAATGACGCAGATATCATATACTCGCAAGGTTTGGTAAAAAAAAAAAAATTAACGTCAATTTGGCGAAAACCTCATTTTCGAATGCTGGTTAAATATACATTTTTAAATTATTTTTTATTATTAAAAACAATAACAATAAATAAAACAATTCTTAAATATAATAAATTTTAAAAACAAATAACAATAGAGCAAAAAACATTTTATATAATTAAAAAAAATTAAAGTAAATAAACAATTTATCAAAAAATAAACACTATCAGAGTTGCCATATTAGGCAAAATAACGCCATTCTGGCGCCAAGTAAATCCCAGTGAGTATATGACATACAAGTGCCCTGAATATTTAGGTTGTTAGAATTGGCGAATTTCTTGCATAGCCGCCAAGTCAGATGCCAAGCAGTCGTTAAAACTACATTTTAGCCATAAATATAAATGTTAAAAAAAAAGACATGTTTTTATTAAAATTCACAAAAATGTAGGAGAAAATATATATATTTTGGAAAGGTTATTCCGAGAACTAATAATAGCTCCACAATCTATTTATTTTAAAATAAAATTTCACTCGGAACAAAAAATAGAAAACAATATTTAATATATCATTTCTCGGCCTCATAGGCTATTACCCCCAAAGTCCGAATGGAATCGGCTTGGCATTCTACCAACTGAAGACCTTACAAAGCTGGTATATCAGTAAAAGCATTCTAAAAATGCGATGTCTGTATGTTAAGGGCCTAAAAACATAAAATTTGGCATGTTCATTAATTATAAGATATAAATGATCACTAAGAACATTTGTTAACAAATACAAAATTTAAAAGGGGTAAAAATGCGCGAAAAGCGTTCTAAAAACTTTCTAAATAGCAATATTTAAGCAATCTTGGGTAGTTAGCGAACCGATTTAAAGAAAAAAAAAAGATGCCAAAATGATGGCGACAGTCCTTGCTCTAACAAAATTATTGGATAAATTACCAGATTACAATGGGAATCTATGAGAATTTGGCAAAATACCAGAAATAGAGCCATGTTAGTATGACTTTTGGTGCGTAATTTTTGTCGTCAATATAGCGATATTTCGCCAAGTTGGCTACAAACATTTTTGGTCGACGAAATAATCAAGTAGTACCCAATCACGTAAAAGAAACATCCTTATTAGTGGAATTTAAAGGAACATAAGCAGTCCTAATGTTAAATTTTTTAATTTGACTGAAAAAAACAGTGAATAAATGCAGGAAAAAGCTGAAATTAATATTAAATAAAACTAATTTAACCTACTTATTTCAAAAAGGAAACAAATACCTACTTATTTGACAAAAAATAATGATATCCTATCAAAAACATGAATGTGAAAAAATGCCAAGTTCGTTAAAGGTTTCGCTCATAAAAGAAGTGATTTCACAAAAAATAATGATATCCTGTCAAAAACATGAATGTGAAAGAATGCCAAGTTCGTTAAAGGTTTCGCTAATAAAAGAAGTGAGATGTAACTGCAAACCAAGTTCTTTCGGAGCTCCTTAAATCATAACTCCTGTCATGCATAATATTATTCAATTGCTTAAAATGATTTGTTAAGTTACTTGTTATTCAATAGAGCGACTTGGCAAGTTTTCAGTTACCAACTTTAATCTTTAAGTCGGAGTACAATTTAATCTAGAATCTGATTAACAAAGATCTAGTCAATCGAGTGTTCGAATAAGTATATTGAAGTTAAGGTACTGATAAATTAAGGAAGGGATCAACTTTAATTTCTGATCAACTAAATAGAAAAAATTGAATAAGAGAAAACTTGCTAAGTCGCTCTATTGAATAACAAGTAACTTAACAAATCATTTTAAGCAATTGAATAATATTATGCATGACAGGAGTTATGATTTAAGGAGCTCCGAAAGAACTTGGTTTGCAGTTACATCTCACTTCTTTTATTAGCGAAACCTTTAACGAACTTGGCATTCTTTCACATTCATGTTTTTGACAGGATATCATTATTTTTTGTGAAATCACTTCTTTTATGAGCGAAACCTTTAACGAACTTGGCATTTTTTCACATTCATGTTTTTGATAGGATTTTAATTTATCTTTTACTTAATGAATGTCAAAAATATCACTTTTTTTTATTTAATAATACACCAGCGTAAAATATTAGAATACTTGACATACAGTTGTATGGGATATTCATCCCAAAAACATTAAAAGAAATGGGAAAATGAAAACAAATATATGAAGAACTACTATGACAAAGAGATTTTTTGTACATATTTTTTATTATTATTATTACAATATTTCCTTTCAATCAAAAAATGAACTTTTAAGTGAAGTACTTTGAAGTATTTTATCCCATTTATCTGACTTTTCAGTTTTGATTAAATATGCAACCAATTACATACATTTCAGTTTCATTCCTTCACAATTTTTTTTTTTTCTTTACATTATTCATAAAAATATGTTTTTCATCCATACATTTATACTTCATTCAAACATTCTTCATGTTTTTGAGACATGTATAAAAGAATATCTCTACTGCATAAAACTGGTCAAAATACAATTACAGTATATAGGTAAAATTAGGTAGAATTAGTAATGAACCAATTCCTGCAATTTTCTTAAAAATGTAAAATAAAAAATTCCTTTATAAAGAAACTTTACTACGCAAAAAAATATTAGAAGTCCAAAGAAATTTGTTAACAAAATGCAATTGCGCTGCATGTGAAGAAAAGAGGCAAAAAATAGACTTATTCACAAAAATATTGATCTGTTTGTAATATGATAAATAAATAATTAATAAAATACTTGAATATTCACAATCACAAAATTATATTTTAAAAGTTAAAATATTGCCTAAGTAATGCAATGCTTCTTGCAAGATGTCTCAAAGATTTTGTAAATTGTAAAGTCCTATATTAAGTATGAAAAGTTTTCATTTCAGGTATACTCACAACCTAATACATTTTTCAAAAATTTTATTTTATTCCACATTTTAATAACAATTTGGAAGTTTTAAAGTATTTTTTTTTACTCTGAGATGTGAACTTTTTGATGGTAAAAACAAAACTTTAAAAAATGCAATAAGTAATTATTACTCTTAGCACATCTTGTAAAAGAATATTAATAACTTATGAATCTTAAAATGTAGATTATGATGGTGTATGTTCTACCATTATGCCACTAGAGTTGTCTGATAGTTATACATTATTAAAACTACAGATCAATTCAAAATTTGGTTTTGTTTTCATTGTCAACCCAAAATCTAAGTTTTGGTGAAAATGAAGCTGAAAATTCAGTTTAATCAAAACTATCTATATTTCAAAAACCTTGATTCTTCCTTCAGAAATGTTTAATATTACTCATCGATTTGAGGTGTATCAGCTCAAATGAGAATATTTATTGCTATAAACTACATAATTATCAATCACGACTAACTCAAAACGAGTGCAAATTACAAAGCAAACAATGCATACATGACTAAACTGTATCATTGCTCATTAAAAGCGGCAGACTTAATGGTAATAGAATTTTTTTTAGTTTGAAACCGCAAAAGTGTATCAAATACTCTTTGAAAAAATTCTAGTATAACTGATAATAATTTATAAACATCATTATTAAAGATAAAATGAGGTGTGTATACCTAAAACTGAAATATTTTCCAATTAAATGAAATTTGTATAATTAAAAAAAACTTTGTGTTGTTAATGAATTAATTACATTTCATTTTATATGAAAACAAAAAGTTTTGAGTATAAAATACAGAGAGTCAATTTGGGCTACACTTACAATTAATTAATAATTACATATATTTAATAAATATGTATAATTAAAAATTATGCATGTTTAATAAATGCATATAATTAATCCTTATGTGTATTTATTTATATAAAAAACTTAATTTTTTGAGACATTTTCATTTTTATCTTAAAATAGAAAGATAATCAAAATTTGATTTTGGCCTTAAAAACCTGTTTTGGTCGATCCTTAGTTAAAACATTATTAGAACATTAAAATAGATACAAGCTGCTTACAAGATTTTATATACTCTTTTCTTAATCCATTTTGAGCATTGCACTGGAGTTGTTTTCTAATTTGATTCTTTATTGATGTCAAAAGTTGAATAAATTGAATGTATGAATAGCTTCTCTTAATAAGATTTATTGTATGACTGGATTCGATAACATATCCACTTAAAACTACAAATTAAAAAACTCTCAAATAAAAAATATATAAAAAGTAATAATTTATCCCACAGACATTCCTCAAAATAATTTCCAGAAAAACTAGATATACAAGATACATATAACTATATTAGTATTAAAAAACTTAATTAACTATTGCTAGTTAAATGTTACACATATTGCACTGCTACTGAAATTAAATTTTGTGCAAGGAAAGAATCACACAATATCACAGCTAGTTCACAAAAAGTTTCAACTCTAAAAAAAGTAAATTTCAAGGTGAAAATTACTTTTCCAATAAAATTTTTAATGATATACTTATAGGGAATCACTAGAACACATAACAGTTTCACATAAAATATCATTTGCTAATATTTTGCACGAAGGCATACATACAAAAGAAAGGCAATATAACATATGTCCATTTTTTTTAATTTTTGTTTCTTGTAACGCATAAAACATGTGATATTATTTCATGTTTAAAAATAGATGAATGTGATTATTTAAATAATCACATCTCAATAATTCTTAGAACAGTCCAGTTTATATTTTCCCATTATTTTATTCACGATTAATATATAGGATATTTTATTTCCATTATACATATTTATTTTTATTTAAATATGGACAATTTTTTTTTTTTTTTTTTTTTTTTTTTTTTTGGATATCTGGTCAAGCTACAAGGTAGTGTGAGTAATGCTCCAATAGCAACACAGCCTGACAGATATTTCATTGGCATAACAAATTACATACAATAAGTGCAACAGAATTTGACCAGTAAGACACAAAACTGTGTAAATTAAAATTAATAAACAGGTAGGTTATTTTGTTTGGCAAGCAGAATATGTTAATATTGATTGATTGATATAGTGACCAAAAAAATGAACTCACATATGAATGTACATTATTATTATTTAAACAATTTTGTGTTTGATTGATCAATTACTGGTGAATTATTACTTATGAGTTATCAATTACTCTTAATGCATGGCTGATCAGAGAGGGGAAATAATACACATTTCTGTACCAGGTGTCAAATATAATTGCTACAATCACTGATTTATGATTTTTAACTTTAATATTTTGCTTTCAAAAAATAATTTTCAGTAAAAAGAAGTTTAGAATAGCACTCCTATCATAAAAATAAAGAAAGTTACACAAAATATTAAAATAACTTAAATTTAATGAACATTATTTATTACTTTACTTAGTTAAGTAAAAAACAACTATGATTAATTGTTGATTCATTTTTGATTAAATTGTTTATATATTTGAAGAATGTGAAAGACAAAACAATACTTAAATAAAAAAATATTATTCTCTAGATTTATCTCACTTTGTTTCTAACATAGTTTTCTAGAATATTAAAGAATGTGATAAAATTACTTCACATAAAAAAAAAAAAAAATTATTATAAAAAAGAAATAAAATAAAGATTATATCTCCATCACAAAAATAAAAAATGCTATGAGAAAAATTTTTTTTTAAATCATATACATAATAATTAATGAAAATATAATTCATTATTAAAACTTATAACATATTTGTAAATTACGAAGAAGCCCAGAGTAGAATAGATGAGCACTGTTTCTCAATCCCCCCCCTCCCCTTTAATATTTGAATCTTTATAAAGCATGAGTAAATTATTAAATCATTAAATTACAGGGCTTGTGTTTATTTGTAATTAGAATGTAAATCTTACACAAATGACAAAGAAGGTTTACAGTTTTTGCAAGAGTGAGTCAACAATAGACTTTCATACTGATAAATTTTTAAAGTGAAGTTGGGTAGATTCTACAAATGAATATATACTAATTTGAGACGTGGAAAACTTTTATTCAGAATTGAGCTGGAGCCTTATATTTGACATAAAAATGTTCTACATTTAAACTAAAGATTTTTATATATATATAAATCAATTTTAACCAAATGATGACTTTTATTCTTCATAATAATTTAGTAATTTGATAAAATTTTAATTTCACTTTCTTTTTTTTATCTTTGCTAAGTATATAATATAATTAGATTAATCATTCATCTGTTGTTGGCTAAATACTCTCAAATGTATAGACATTCAGTACTAAAATAAATATATAATATTCAAAATTAAATTATTTTAAATTTAACAGCCCCTTCTTTTTTTATTCTTCTGGGTGTCTGGAGACATTCCTCCATTTTTATAGAAAGCGCTCAGAAAACTTCTGTTAAAAATATTTTTTACTGTTGCCAATTTGTTTTGTTTTCAGGAAACATAAAAATAGAAGAGAACTGTTCAGACAATTCAGATATCCTTTTACAGATATTTATGGGGGGGGAGGGGGGGGAATGCTTCTGATGAAGTCTTTTAGTTTTGTCAAATATTTTGTCTTCTGTTGTCAGATGAAATTTAGTTTAAATGAAATTGGTGATATATTAAAGGATAGGTTTAAGATATAAGTTAAAGCAATATTAAAAGAAAACAATATTTTAGATCAATAAAAAAATTAAATCTTACAAATAAAAAATATATAAACTGTGTACCTTCACACATAGTAAAACATTATCCCAAGTTCTTTTAAATTTAACATAAATACCATGATGATTATAAGATAGCTGAAATGTGACAAAATATGGACATTTTTAGAAATAGAATGCATGTTTTTTATTTATTGTATATATTTTTATACTGCTTTTTTAATTGAAGATAAAAATTAAACTGTAGATTATGAAAAAAAAATTTAATGAGATAAAACTACAATAAAAAACATAAATTCAAATCTTTGTACTAATTTCAATAACAATAGGAAATTCTTATACAACTGAAATTATAAATAAAAACACTGTTGCAAAACAAAATATGGTTTCACAATACATAATTTAAAACAAGACTGATAGATTGATAAAACAGGACTTATTTGCATAAATTTCACAGCACTGCTGATAAACAAAGTTCCATACTTAAATCAGTAATTTTAATAATATATCACACAGATACACATTGAAAATAAGAATTTATAAAATTGAATATGAATATGCAAAATAAAATTTCTGTAATATAATATCACAGATAAAGTATACCATATGCTGAACCATAATCCAAGAAAAATCAAACTGTTAATAACAAAATGAAAAAAGATTTTGGTTAATGTATTGTAAATGCAAGGAGTTAATGAAAGACTATAGTATGTATAGATAAATAGTTTGACTTCTTGATTTAAATTTGAAGTTGTAGACGCGGTAACCTGATATAGAGTGTGCTAAGAGCCCGGTCAATATGAATTCTAGGACGCAACATTACTAAGCTCATTTCTGTCACAGATCTGCAATCTTCAATTTTTAAGTATTTCAGCTGCCTGCAGTATTCACCAATTAATCTGAAAACAAATAAATAATCATTACAATGTGTGCAAGCAGACAAAGATACATATAAGTTTATTTACAGGTGATACACTAAAACACATATTTAAATAAAGAAGTGAATCAATGAATAAATATTTCAGAATAATCCTGTACCAAACCTGACAAAAAACACTGTTTGCAATCTAAATAATAATAATAATAAAATTTAAAAAAAAAATGTTTATTTGTAATCTGACACATTCCAACCCAAACCAAAAATTAAAGTAAATTAATTTATATTTTAATGAAAGCACACAATTTTATCTCTAATTAGACTTTTATCTTTTATATAGAAAACAGAACATACATACACTCATTAATTTTCAAATACAATAAAACTTCTGAATACCTTGGGACACTGAAATTTGTTCATTATTTGGAAGTGAAAGCAAATATATACAAATATACAGAAATGTTGAGGATTGAAAAAAGATGTTTGCTACTTGGTAGTCTCAGGACTAAGGCTCTACCTTAATAAAGGACTCTACCTTTGTAGAGTTGACCATGTCTTTTGATTTAAAAAATATTAATATTATTTCAAAAACTTTTGTTATTTAACTTGATTAAGCATTAGTTTTTTATTTTTCTGTTTTTTGCAAGTTTTAATAATGCTACATCTGCAGTCTAGATGCATAATAAATATAACATACATATATATCCACTTATTTGAGATAGACCTCACCTTTCTGCTTCATTTTAATGTTTACCATTTCAAAAAATATATTTTTTTAAGTTAGATTTTGTATTTTCTGAATTTCTTTCACATTTTCTGCTTAATTACCAACTTGATTTTTAGGACGTAAATACAAAAAAATAAAATAAAATATATACATTTATTCTGTGTACTTAAGTTCTAATAGAATCTTATATAATATATATATATATATATATACACATTATCATTTATTTATTTATTTTAAATATTTCTTGGAGGTCGATTTGTGTTAATTTTCATTTGGAGGTCGATTTGTGTTCATTTTCATTTGTATGCAATTTTAAATGCTATCTCATTTTCTGTGGTGGAGATACAAAAGTGTATGTGCATATATATATATGTGTGTGTGTTTATATACGCAAACATATTCATAACACCTTTTGCTGTTCTAATGATATCTTTGATTTAAACACAGAAATTATTTCCTAGAAGTCATTAAACAAATTCAAAAGACCTTTCATTTTAGTATTTTTTAAGATGACATTTTGTGTTTTGAGAAAATTGTGCTTTGGGACATTTTCAAATGTGAAAGATTAACAACTTTTTGTTAATGCATGAATATAGCGAGAGACAGGATTTTTCTTTCTTTTTTTCTTTGCTATTTTGGTATTTTTTTGGTTAGCCGGATACCAGTGTTATATATTCATATACAATCGATATTGGTTATAATGTACTTTTGCATATAATGTACTCAGATGCTTGGTCTAGAATAAAATCCAATATAATGCAATGATTTACAACTTCAGCTATAATGAACTATGTAAAAGTCTTAATCTGATTATAACATACTTTTTCATATTCAAACAAAAAGCCAAATCTGAATGTCAACTTTGCATTTCCAGATATAAAATCGATAAACAATCTTGGATGCTTATCCCAGTGAATTCTAAATCACTTTTCATGGAAGAGACAGGTATTCTTACTGTCATTTATTACAGTCTGATTTCTCGAACAGCTATGGAGAATGGGTAGAGAAAGTGTTTTGAGAAATGCTTTATAAGGCTGCATTCCGAAAATAAATGTGCTTCCATTTTATGGTAAAGCGATAAAATGTGGTTCTGAACAAAGGAATGGGGAATTCAAATATGGGTTCAACAATGAAATAGAGATAAAGAGATTACATGCACATTATTGAAATATTACATAAGTACCTGCTGAGCAATTTATCTCAAAAACTAATCCGTATCAACCTATAATAAGGACTACCTGAATATAAATTTTGATTAAATTTCGTGCATTACTGTATATACTTGCGTATAAGTCAACCTCCTAACTTATGTTTTTAAAAATAAGGAAAATTTTAAAACTTGCGTAAAAGTCACCCCCCCCCCCTCAAAAAAAAAGTCTTATTTTTTCTTATTTTTTTGAGAAAAATAACTTATAAATACAAACAAGAAACAGATTTTTTGTATAACAAGTGTTGCCATTGAAAAAAAAACTTATGTAAAATGCTATTGGCTGAAAAGTACTGAATGCATGCTGAACGCCATGACGTCAAACTTCCAATCGACTGCCATGAATAGCAAAATAACCGGTAATCTGACTATCACAGCTCAGGAACACTACAAAGTCGTGTATTTTGAAGTATTAGCATGCCCGCAGCCAGAAATAATGGTGCTCCAACATAGTTTGCTGTTGATTTGGAGAGAATAAAAATAACAGTATGTCATGTTAACTATATAAACTTACTTTAATGTTAACTTTAATCAGTATTTTAAGTCAATATGACAGCATTTTCTTAGTATTGAAAATGCATTCTTGATATAAGTCACGCACTTTTTTTTTTTTGTTTGTTTTCTGCAATCGGGTAGGTTAGATTATTTTTTTGACGAATAAATTAAAAATAATCTGAAATTCGGAATTGTCGAGGTTTGGAGGACTCCGAATTTCAGATTTTGTACTGTGCAAATGCAATGGAATGTTACAGCACTGATTCACTAGCAAACTATTTCCTGATATTTTATTTATATATATATGTATATATATATATTTTTTTTAGGTCTTGCGTATAAGTCGACCCCCCTACTTTAAAATTCTTTTTTTGTCAAAAATTTCTTGACTTATATGCGAGTATATACAGTAGTTATTGAGACAGAGCTATTGCACAAATCATAAAATATGCAGCAGAGCAGTGCCACCTGCTGAGCAATGTGCACCAAAAACTAATCACCAAAAATCAATTTATATCAGGGACAGCCTGAATATAAATTTTTATTAAATTCCGTGAATTAGTTATTGAGACAGAGCTATTGCATCATGCCCACAAAATTTATGTTACATACAGACAGAATCACTGACTCACATATACACAGACAGACTTTTTGTAAAAACACGTTTATCAGAATCTGACCCACTAAAAACATGTAAATCCGTCAAAAACTTGAATTAAAATTTTTTTACAAATCCAATACTTTCTTCTTGTAAAGACAGAAGTAAAAAAAATGTATTCCCTGACTGCCAATGCCTGAGGGAACGTCAGAATCTCATAGTATTTCTTATCATTTTTTTCCTCTTCAAAAGCTTTTAAACTGTGTGCAAAAATGTCTTTAATATCCTTTTTGCCATTATTAAAAACTAGTACACCGAACCCGGGGTTCCCGGGTCACAGAGTAAAGGTGAAAACTTTTTTAAAAATTAAAATTGAAAAGTCTAATAAATTTTTCCTACGTAATATGCTTTTTAAACTGCCAACTAATTCCAAACAGCAATTTTATATGAAAAACTAGTCGTTGGGGGCCATCGTAACACTTACCCATCATGGATATGTATATGAAATTAAAACATGTGAAACTATTTACACAATGCATTGCAATTCATAAACAAAATTTAAACATTGTTAATATACATAGTAATGCTATATTAAAGAACTGCTGATGTACCAATTTCGACAAATTATATAAAACGTCAAACTACTCAAGTAGTACCGAACTGCATAAAAGAAACATCCTTATAACTCCAAAAATAATAATTCTATTAACTAACAATTAACTGCGTCGGATAAAGCGTCTCATTTCCAATTAAAATATACTTCTGAATTGAAATTTGAATGAAATACAGGGTCATGAAAAATCGAAGAATGTGGAAAACAAGATTACAAATATCTCGGCAACTAATAATCCGATCGACTTCGTTCTATATGCAAAATGTGTGTTATTTTATTGCCTTTTACGTCCACACCTTAAAATAAAAAAATTCGAAAATATTTATATACCTTTCATCAGAACGAATTTTTCGAGAGTCCGAAAAAAATAGTTCCGGATAATCGAGGTTGCTGATATTAAATAGGGTTCGTCCCATTCTTACATACTAACTACATACAAAATTTCAAGTCTCTATCTCAATTTGTTCGGGAGATAGAGCGTTTACAGACAGACAGACAGACAGACGGACGGCAAAAAAAATTTTCTAAAAATATGTTTTTCGGAATCTCCACTATCTAAAACGTGTAAATCCGTCAAAAAAATTTTTTCGATTTTCAAAATGATTGCAAGACTTACCCTATACTACGTATGATGGGTAAGTAATATTAATTATGTTATCATATAAAGCTTTGAAAATTATCGGTACTTCCGTATTAGACGCAAGATAGAAGTTATTATCCAAAAATCCTGTCGAAGAATAAAATTGCATTATTTCAGTTTATAAAATCAACTAAGAAAATATGACACACAGATATTCTTTAAAATATATTTTTGTAAAGATTAATTGATGTATTTTTTGTAAATTAAGTTTGCAACGAACTAAAAGTTATTAAATTGATAGGGAAAAACAAAATAAAACCAACAACATTCACTGGGTTTTATAGCCGACAATATTTTGACATAACACGTTTTTAATTACTATTTTTTTTTTTTTTTTTTCAGTTGCTATGAAAAAATGACAACTAAAATATACAGTGATCTGTTATTTTTCACGGAGAAAAGAGATAAATGGAGGTGAAGTATGCGATTAAAACGGTTTCATGGGCGTTGTTCTTCCAATTTAAGTCTCTTATTCGGGCCAAACAAAACAATCTCTAAGAACAAAGACCGAATCCTTTAACATAATTTTGTCTCTAAATTTAAAAAAAAAAAAAACTATATTTTAGCATTCTAAAATAGTATTTCATTGTATTATGAATTAAAACTGTATCGCTAAAAGTTTTCCTTTTTTGTGAAAGCACCTGGTTGTGTTTCATGCAATGCAGCGAATTTTAGAGATGCTTTTTTTGCGTCACCTCCAGCCAGCAAACTGCATCTCTATTCATCTTTTTTTTTTTTTTTTACTCTATGGATATTTTTCTTTTTTTTTTTCCCCCACACAAATGCGACACTTAAGTTGCCACCATTAGAGAAAATGAGCTAAAAACTATAAAAAAAATTAATATCTCAAGAACAAATTGAGATATAGTTTTCTAACAAACTGCATTTAAACGTGCATATTTTTCTCCATACGATGGTATAAATGTTGAAAACGTGCTATGTCTAGAAGTTTAAAATTTTATAATAGCGAAAATTGCAAAATTAAAATTCCATCGAAAAGTGTTGCCATTCGCAAAATGACATATGCGTTACGCACAGATACGTTTGGCCTTTATTATATAGATATTAAATAAATTCATATACTAAAATCATATGTCAAGAAATTTATAGCGTGGTAATCAACTTTTGTACAGTAATAAAAATCATTATATGTTAGATAAATTTTTAAATAAGAAAATCATTCAACTTAATATTGTTCTTAACTTTTGAATAATGAAAGGTGATCTTACCTAATTCCATAATCTGTGATCCTCCAACAACCAGCTAAATTAAGATTTTCTAGAAGTTTTGATTTATGTGCAAGTACTACCAAACTTTTATCAGTAATGCCATATACACGAGCTACAGACAATGATTTCAGCCTAAAAAATAAAAAAAATATTTTGCAAATTAACTAAAATAGAACTTTATTTACTCTTAATATAAAAAAAATTATTTTAATAAATTTTCTAAGAACCAAATTACAAGAAATATGTGCTTCAATATAAGCTTATTATTGGCTATTTCCATGAGCATTAGTAGTGTAAATCACAGGCTATGATTTTTGGCCACCAGTATAATTGAATGAAAAAATGTGACTATTTTTATCATAGATATCTCATTGATTGAATAAGGCCAAGCAAACTATTCGAAAATAATAGTGGTCAACAAGCAGAGCAATTATTGTGTATATGATGTGACTTACACTAGAAAAACTCATGGAACTAGCCTATTTAAAAATTATGATGCCAAGAAAAAAAGGGGGGAGGGGGTTGCAATGATTTAATCCAAAATTCACATTTAATTCAACTTTATAAAAATAAGAAATGATATAATGTTGTTTTTAAGCAGTTAAAATTAAATAAATATTCCTTAATGATATTTTTATCAATGCATACCTGCCAACATGTCAATTTTGAAATCCTTACAATTTTCACGATGCATTTTATATGCTTAAAAATGCATAATATGCAATGCAAAAAGTAATATCACTTCATAACAATATTTTCTATGCTACTTTTATATATTTTTTTATATTTTGAAAAAAAAAAAAAAAAAGGTTGAGCAAGAAAATGTTTTTGCAATTTCATACTTTGGAAACATATTTCCAAAAAACTTCCTGCATGATGATCTGTAATAGATAAGGGCAGATTAAATTCACAGCAAATTTCCTGAAAGGTTACAGCAGTTGAGAGGGTGGGAGGGGGAGTATACCTACCGGCATTATTATACATTTTTATTGAATATCTTTAAAGAAATGCACATTTTTTCCGCGATACTTTCACAGAATTCGCGTTTTTTATATGATCTTTTGATAAACAGTTTTTTCAACGATCTTTTGACAAAATCTGCATTTTTCCTGCAATTCTTTGACAAAATTCACTTTTTTTAACGACTCTTTCACGAAATTCACGCGATCTTTTCACGAAATCAGCATTTTATCCGCGATCTTTGGACGAAATCGGCGTTTTCCCACGATCTTTATACGAAATCTGCGCTATTCTAACAAAATCGTTGTTTTATCGCGATCTTTTGTCGAAATCGGCGGTTTTTCCGCGATCATTTGACGAAATCGGCGTTTTTCCCCGCGATTTTTTGCTGAAATCGGCATTTTTTTTCAACGATCTTTTGACATAATTTGAATTTTTACGCGATTTTTTCTCGAAAACGGCATTTTTTCCCGCGATTTTTGATGAAATCGATGTTATATCCGTAATCTCTAGACGAAATCGACGTTTTCTTGCGGTTTTCACACGAAATCAGCATTATATCTGCGATATTTTGGCGAAATCGCCATTTTTTCTGCAATCCGTTCACGGAATTCGCGCTTTTTAGCGATCTTTTGATGAAGTTCGTTGACAAAAAATATTGACGAAATCGCCGTTTTTCCACGAAATATTGACGAAATGTGCGCTTTTTCGGCGATCCTTTCACGAAATTCGAATTTCTCCGCGATTGTTTTTTCCGTGCGCAAAACCGTACAATCGTACTGTTCAGCCGTACAACCGTACATTTAGAACAAAATCCGTACATTGTACGGCCAAACCGTACAAGTTGGCAGCTATGTCAATGACAAACTAATATAAGCATATCTGTCAGCTTTAGCAGGAAAAATAAGGGACAATGTTGTAGCGACATTTTTTGTGTTAGTATGAAGTTTCAAAAACATAGATTAACATAAGTTGAGAGATAAAGTGTCACAGAAACCTTTTTTAAATCGATTGGTATGCATTAACTTTCTAAACAGATTTAAAAAATATATATTATATATAGATATTTTAGCATAATAAAATATCAGAAAAAAAATTCTTTAACATAAAATATACTTCAGTCAAAATACTAAGACAATTACAATACTTATTGCTAACAAATGTTTTTTTTTTTCTTTTTTAGGAAATATAAATTTACATTTAATTTAGCTACTAAAACAGATTTAGCTTTTAATAAAATTTGTTCTAGAAAGTTGGATCAAATTTATCTTATTATAAAATTTTATGAAATATATAAATTTTTGAAATACTAAGAAAAGGGAAGAAATATTTAGGACTCTCACCTTGGTGAAAAGATAAAAAAAAAAAAAAAAGAAAGAAAGAAAAGTTTATAAGTACTGTATAGTGTATATGACATTCTTAAATTTTGGAGTATTTTGCAAGTTTACTTATAATTAAAGTTTTTTTCTTTTGTTATTATTATAACCTTTTTTACGTTTATTTTTACAATTGTCAGAATCCATACAAAAAAAATGTTTCTTCCACTAAAAATAAGTTTAAAATAGTCTATAATAACAGTGTTTACAACTTTAAGAACAAGAAGTGTATTTCAATATAGATGCAAGAAGTATTTGTATTACATGATTGTTAATAATAACTGTCAAAACATCAGTAAAGGCTTCTTTTAATTTTATTAATAAAATATATCAAATTTTTTGTTTCTCTCTGTCTGTGTGTCTGTTTCGCGATAACTGGCATAAAAAAACATCCATTTCTTTGAAGTTAAATAAGCATGTTCATGAGGTAGCCAGATTCAGCTAGATAGTTTTTTGTTATGTTTCGTTCATTCAGGGGGGGGGGGGGGTCAAGAAAATGTAGTGGTGGCTCATATATTTCTATCTCTATCTCTCTCTCTGTGACACAGAAAGATAAATTAGTGCACATTTACACTGTAGATACTATGTTTTTTACTAAACAGTTGCAATAACTTCATTTTATGCTAAGAAAAGAACAGGATGATGGAAAATTCAGAGTGCATAACTAGTGCAGTATTAGACATCATGTTGGCTCCATAAGAGCAAATGTTGCAAACTTATTTTAGTTACAATTTAGTAATTTTGCAAAACTGTGAAAAGTCCTAAAACTAAATTGGATTTTTGAATAGAATTTCATTTGGGTTTATGGAACATAAATTCATTTTCATTTAGTGACCTTGGAATCTTTTCCAGGAGGGGATCAAAATGTTTTAGGGGGAAGGGGGGAGTTGAGCCGCCCGTAGCACTCCTTGGCTATGTCCCTGATTAAAATGCAACGGATAATTGTACACAGGGGTTGTAATTAGAAGTGAATAATAGAGGGGAGGGGTCAAGAAAATATAAGTGATAGGAATATATTTATATGTTCCTGATGCATAGTATTTTAACATTCACAGAAATCAGTTGAAGATTAATTAGAAGAATAAAAAAATACAAAGAATTTTTAGATGTTGATAATAATATCAGTAGGAGGAAGAGGATTGAAGATTGACAATGCATGATATCTTAAGGGGAGGAGGAAATATCCAAAATTGATATTGTTAAACATATCCAACCCCCAATCTATTTATTGATATAGTAACAATCACAATCATTTCATCATAAAATTATACACCATGATCAATACTGAAATCATAAAATAAATCAGAAGAAATATGCTATAAGCAGAGGGTACACTAGAGAATTAAAGCTTAGAACAAGAAACAGAGGGTACATGAAGCTTCTTAAAAAATACCAGAAGATATATGGCAGATACCACCATATATCCTCCACTGTATCCTTGACTGTGACTAAATGACAAAAAAAAATATTGTTCAATAACACTTCACCAGGGCTGGATGATATACCG
The DNA here is from genome assembly GCA_964019185.1 of Maratus speculifer. NCBI lineage: Eukaryota > Metazoa > Arthropoda > Arachnida > Araneae > Salticidae > Maratus > Maratus speculifer. Next base: position 120,747,109 of record OZ025291.1, read on the forward strand.
TAATATCATTACACATTAATATTTCTTTAAAACCACAGGAACAATAGTGAGATTTTAATCCTTCCGATATATCGTTTCAAATGGTATTTCATTATACTTCCAGCGTTTTGGAAATTATCGAATTATGGATTGTGAATGTTGGTTACTTTTTTAAATAGCATGTTCATATTGGCATTTGTGTCTTGTGTGATATTATGGTTTTGTGCAAGTGTCGCACACATATTGCAATATGGGCGAATAGTCTATAGTTCTGATGTACTGCTTCGATCATTGGAGATCACTGAGAATACAGAGTTCATCAAATCTGTCAAAAAAGCACAAATGCAATTTTTTTTTTTGCGTTGTAATAAATTGTGTAATTTTGCATTGTATAAGTAAATTAAATTAAATTTTCCTTTAACATATCGATTATTTTATTATTGTTTTATGTAATTTTTTTTGTTTCATTAGAGTAATTTAAAATGTTTAACTTTTAAAAAGTTTCATTAACATACATTTTACATTAGATCTGCAGAAGAAAAATTTACAATTAAAAATTGCAATGCATAAAAATTTAAATATATGTTGTAATTTAAAAATTGTTGTAATATGTTGTAAGTTAAAAATTTGTTTTTTCTAAATAATCAACATACACATGTATATTTGTATGTTTGTAGTATTTTATACAGAGTACAGTTACATTTATGATCCTATAATGGAGTAACACATGAATTAAAATATATCGATATTTGGTCAGCGATACATTACAATATTAAAATTCGGATCTCGTCCAGCCCTACACATGTCCAGCCTTCATACAATTAAATTTAGATTCTTATTTAAATGATTTTACAAAGACAGCTTAAAAATAAGGCAGTATTTGTCAGATGCTATCCATATACCGTATTTTCGGGTGTATAGCCCACACCCTGTGTATAACCCGCACCCCTAAATCGAGCAGTGCAGTAAAAAAAGTTCGTGTATAACCCGCGGAGATGCATCGGTGTATAGTCCGCGGGCTATACACCATTTACGAACGTATATTTCGATCAGGGTTCGAAATTAGAAGCCATTAGTCATAATTTTTAACACAAATTTACCAAATTTTTTCGTGATGCATAATACCTACTGTAATTTGGCTAAAATATTAAGATTTTCGGAAGAAATGTTGCGCCGTTTACGTGTTTTAAGATTGAATTTCAAGCGATGCGGCGTTTACGCGCATTTTCTTTCAAACGAGCGAGATATTTTTCTGAATTTTTCCAAAAAAAAAAAAAAATCGGTGATAAATTCAAAATTTCGGACATAAAATGTATACGTATCTTAGGTCATTGGTTCTCAAAAGAAACGAGTCCTCGGAATCGGTCCGAAATGCACCAACTCCGAAAAGGAACGATTCCTTGGACTCTTTCCGAAATGAATCGACTCCGGAAAAGTTCGATTCCTCGGAATCGGTCCGAAATGCACCAACTCCGAAAAGGAACGATTCCTCAGACTCTATCCGAAATCAAACGACTCCGGAAATGTTCGATTCCTTGAACTCCTTCCGAAATGAAACGACTCTGTAAAGGAACGATTCCTCGGACTCTTTCCGAAATGAATCGACTCCGGAAAAGTTCGATTCCTCGGAATCGGTCCGAAATGCACCAACTCCGAAAAGGAACGATTCCTCAGACTCTATCCGAAATGAAACGACTCCGGAAATGTTCGATTCCTTGAAGTCCTTCCGAAATGAAAAGACTCTGTAAAGGAACGATTCCTCGGAATCGTTTCGAAAATGACTGACTGCTCTGAATCGTTCCGAAATTACATAAATCACGCACTTTTTTTTTGTTCTTTGCAACAGAGTAGGGTAGATTTTTTTTTGAAAAATAAACTAAAAATGATCTTAAATTCAGAATAGTCGAGGTTGGAAGGGTTCCGGATTTTGGATTTTGTATTCTACAAACACAATGGCTATAGGTCTATCAGTGCAATACTTGGCGATAGTTGCGACAGTTCTTCCAAACCCAGAAATAACTGTATTTAAGCAGTAAAAAAGAGCCTTTACAAACATGGGAGAACACTCTAAATTTCGCGACATAGCAAAAAAAATTTACAAATTTCGATGTTTTTTTCAAATTTTTTGAGGTTTAAAAATTGTAGAAAAATATCACGATTTCCAATTTTTAAAAAAAAAATCTTTGTATAACCCGCACCGTGTATAAGACGCAGCGGCTTTTTTGAAGGTTTTTTTCTTGTATAAGCTGCGGACTATACACCCGAAAATACGGTAGTTAAAATTTTAACTTCTTAATGTTAAGCATTTCTTAATGTTTGAAAAAAATTAATCCTTTTTTTTTTTAAAGGAAATGGAATAAAAGGCACATAAAAAAAAGAAAAAGTAAAATAAAGATTAATCAATTACTTGGGACAATTCATAGATATACTGCAAACAGCTTCATCTGTTACTTCCCAACAACTAGTTAAGTCAATTGATTCCAGACTGTGACAGTGTAAAGAAATGGAAATAATGGCAGCAGCACTTGTCCAGTGACAATTACTCAAATTCAATACTCTTAAATGGGATGCATTGACAGCTAAAATTTGCAGAGAACTATTTGAAATTGATGAACAGTGAGAAATATTTAAATGACACAGATTTTTATTTACTTCTAAAACTGGGCTAAGGATCATACTATCTAGCCATTTGCAGCTATTCAGTTCCAAAACTCTCAAATTTTTTGCATCTTTTGTAAAAATATGAAATGCTTGGCAAGTTACAGATTTGCAGACACTTGATAGATCTAAAATTTTATTTATTTTAAAATATTCAGAAACTAAATATTTCAGTTCTTTGCTCACGGCTCTTAAATTAAAAAGATCCCTTGCACTAAGTTCAGGAAACACATAACAAAATAAAACGTCTGCCAGAGGAATGTTGAGTAATGAAGGCATGGATTCATTGTAATCTGCCATATCTAGGAAAACAGAAAAAAATATACATAAGTAATTTAAAAACACAGCACACAAAAATTATAGTGACTAATTATTAAAATTAACAAATTTGTTTTTTGTTAATTAAAATAACAAGTTAATTATTTGTATTAACAAACAACAGATTTTAATTCAAAAGTTAGTTCAAAACAAGTTAGCTTCATAATGAAGATTGTTATTCGAAAAAAAAAAAAAAAAGTCACATCATATATTAAACAAAAGTAACATAATATTGTAGAGTAGGGGGTGCAAAACCTTTTCAAGAGAAGGGTCACTTACAAATATGTGTGGGTGATCGAGGACCAAATCAATAACATGGAGAGAATTCTATTTTGAGGACCTGTGCTTAAAATTAAACAAAAAATATGGTTTCAGAGAGGGGGGGGGGGTACCCTTTGAGGTTCACTTACTGGCTTACCCAGCCAAAATATTCACATTGATAAAGATATACCAACATATTTCATGTTTGTATATATAACAGATATAGCAAGGATTATTTTCAAAATGTAATGATGCTTCTTGACTTTATTCAGCAGAGTAAATTTTGCTTAGTTAAAAATGCTGAAAAACAAACATAAGTGGCTAATACTGGATAGGAAAGTAAATTTTATGAACAAATGAGAAAGAAGGAGCCAAACAAACAAGATTTTCCCATGCCTGATCAACGAAATACCCAATTTTTCTGTCCCAATCAACAAATTTACAATTTTTCCATGCCAGATTGACCAAATTTGCACTTTTTATGAAACATATTGACAAAAATTCGCAATTTTTCCATGCCTGACAGATAAATTTCTCAATTTTTCTGTGCATTATTGTCAAAATTTGCGATTTTTCATGCATGATCGAAAAAATTTGCAATATTTCTGTGCCCGACTGACAAAATTTGCGAATTTTCCACACATTATCGGTAAAATTTCTGATTTTTCACACTTTCGTCAAAGTTTATGATACTTCAGTGCCCGATTGACAGAATTAACAATTTTTTTGGAGGCTCACCATTAAAACTTGTCATTATTCTATGCCCGATTGACAAAATTTGCATTTTTTCCACCCATGATCAACAAAATATGCAGGTTTCTGTGCCAAATCAATGACACGATTCTTAACTGATTCTGACAAAATCTATATTTTTTCATTGCGACAAATTGATGACATTCGTGATTTTTTTCTTGCAATAAACTGATGAAGCATAAAAATCTGACCCGTTTGCTGCAGCGTCACTCCACAGCTATTATAGAATATCTCTTTTGTGACCAATGAGAGTGCTCCATAACACAGTAAAGTAATCGTTTTCTATAAAAGTGGTGGAGTGACGATGCAGCAAAAGTGTCAATTTTTTATAGTGTACTTTACTGTGTTATGGAACATTCTCATTGGTCATGAAACAGATAATCTATAAAAGCTGTGGAGTGACGCTACAGCAAACGGGTCAAGTTTTTAACTGTGTGTAGTACTATCGAAATAATCGGCACGGGTGATTTTCAGGAAACGCTATTCTTGCAAAAGACGAGGAATTTGATGTCATAAATTCTCCCCAATCAGTTTCGATTAGGGAAAATCCCGTTGGAAAAGCCGAAAAATGTATCGATTTAATATGCTCAATTACACCGTGATAAACGAGGATTCGAAATAAACATCAAATACAAAAGTTACGTATTTTTGTCCGTAGAATCCGAATCTGCAATAAAAAATGGTGGTTATAATTTAAGATTTCAAAGTTGGACCCCCTCTGACCCCCAGGGGGTCCGTTGCGAAGGTCAAATTTGGTATCAGTGAGTAGCTTATTTAAAAATATTTAACACGTATATTTTCGTTTTTCAATCTCATATGTATTTCTCGAGTTATTCGACCGTTTCCAGACTTTTCGGACACCCTGTATATGGTTCATATTGAGAAGATGTATCAATCTATGAATTGCCTTAAATCACAGATTTTACACTGATAAATAACAAGTGTAAATATACTATTAATATTTTTTAAACTGACTAAAATTAATATGCAGTTTTTATCACCAGATATCACATTTTACACAATAAAAAGCATGTAAATAGTAACTGCATATAACAAAAAATTGGCTGTTATTCTGTGAAATAACACACTTTCTAAGATGAAAACCTATCTAAAACAGAATACTTTTCTGGTTCATTTTGAATTTCATCTAAGCACATATCATTATATCCTTCTAATTTTTTTTTATTTAACTTTCTTAATTTTATAAAAATTTCAGAATGGGCTGCAGCCCCATCAATCTATCCTCTAAATACACCACTGAGCACAAATGTAAGAATAATGGAAAGTGTTGTACCTTGGGACAGTTTTCACATTTTAATTTTTTACTTCAGTAATTATAATCAGATTTTAAATTTAAAGGCAGCATTTTGATACACCAACATTTCTCTCTATAATATATTTTTTAAAACTCTGGCAATTTGTAAATAAAGTGTTGCCACTCATTTAAAGTAGTGATGGAAAAGTGTCCCAAGGTACAACAAAATGTTGTACCTTGGGACATATTACAAAATTTAAGCAATATTCACATATTAAAAATAATTTTCTGTCAACAAACTAGAATTTTATTTTTTTTATAGAAACACACAAAGAGTAAAATTTTATAGCTAAAGAATAATTTCTAAATACAATAAAATAGCAAAAATTCTGATTATCTACTATTATATGTTGAAAAGTCAACTTCGAAAATCAGTTGTGTAATTTGTCGTTCAGTCACACCAATGGAAATTAGATGTGGAAGTTTACGCTCAATATCTGATAAGCAAATATCATAGGAATCATCAGCTCCATGAGCAAATTTGTTGCTATCTCCTATATGTTTAAAAAATTTTACCTGAAATTCATCATTTGCAAGGATGTTAACCACTTTGGATAAATAGAATTTTTTTTTTTTTTTTTTTTTTTGGGGGGGGGGGGCTACTTTTGCAAGAAGGTAATCTTCTTTCTTAATCTCTTCTTTTAATATATCTGTGGTATGATCATAATGAAAACAGTTATCATATGTAGTGTTTCGTAAAACAAGTTCATCATTATATGATTCTGAACTGCTATTTTGTTCCGAATATGATCTTTTATATCCTCTTCTTGCTGAAGCAGTTTTCTGTTTCGTAGCTTCAATTGCAGTCTATACTGGGGAATCTGTTGAAATGGAGAATTTTCCTTTTTCTCACTAGATATTCCATTTTTTAGCTGCAGCTTTGAGAAATGGCCTCATCGTTTTTGGTGGTGTAATATTGGAATATGAACTTGCTATACATACAGCTGATGACACATTATTAACATTTACTGCTGTTAGATTCATCTGTTTCTCTAATCATCTCAGTTGAGTTTAGTGGTCTGTCGATTTCATATGGCATTAAAAATTCATCTTGTCTGAATGTTTTCATTGATTGGGTAAATGCCAGTTACTTCAAAACCTTTTATGATATTAGATGGAGTGAAAGCTTTATAAAATGCATTTCCGATAACTGCATTGTAACTTCAATCTTTATAAAACATATCAAAAACAAAGTTGAGTTATTTTATTTATTGTATTTCTGTATTTTTATTTATCCAAATTAACAAAAAATATGCATATGTTGTACTTTGGGATATGTCCCAAGGTACAACATAGGTTACTGTCCCAAGGTACAATCACCTCATGTTTTAAATAAAATCAAAATGTTAGTCAAACAAAATGCACTATCATTATTTTCTCACAACCAAAACATTTAAAAAGCTTCTTTTATATAAAAATAAAATGCAGTTGGCTTGTTGTAAAAATACAAAGGTAGAGAAGAAAATTAAAATAAGAAAAATATTTACTTTGGAGTAGCAAAATTTTATTTTTCTCACCAGACAATTTATTTATTGCTTCTGATGTTATCTGTTACAATGATGAAACGAGTTGGTTATAGGTCACTATTAGGCCTGGGCCTTAAATCGATTTAAAGCTTACATCGGAAATTGCGATTTAGTCAGTTTCTTAAATCGATACATTGGAAATCGCGATTTAGCCATTGCTATACATCGCGATTTAGCCATCGCCTTACATCGTGATTTAGCTACTGTCTTACATCGCGATTTAGTCAGTCTTAAATCGTGATTTAGCCATTGGTTTTAAATCGATTTCAAAAAATGATTCAGAGTTAACATCAGAAAATTGAGTTATCTACTTTAATGTATATACTGCTTGCATGTCAAACTAGTGTTAAATCGATTTAAGCAAACTTTGCAAGCCTCAATGCTTTCCGATTTAGGAAAAAGGTGATGTAAGAAAAATATGATTTAGGGAAAACAGAGCAAGTTGGTGTTAAATCGATTTAGAGGATCCGATTTAAACACACATCACAAACCTCAGTGTTTTCGATTTAAGAAAAAGACTATTTAGGAAAAACATTGAAAGCTGGTGTTAAATTGATATAGTAGGATTTGATTTAAAATTAGCAGGGTTGGCAAGTTTTTGACAGTGTACGGTTTTATCTGGTTAAAACCGTGGTTTAAACCGTCATGGCTAAAACCTCTTGTCAAAAACCTCGTCAGAAACCTCAAATACTACACTGATCTGTAAAATTTCACATTAAAAATCTGTCACAAATATACAATATTAGATGTAATATTAAAAATTCACTTTTACTGTATTGTATATTATCATTTCCAGAAAAAAAAAGGAAAAAAAATTGTCATAAATCTGAAAATTTGGCCTTCCTCCAAACTTGCTCAACTAGCAATGCTTCTGCTATCAAGCCCTGCTAGCTCAGCACCAATTGAGAGAGTATTTTGTAACTTTGGCTTCATACACTCTAAACTCATAAACCATTTGGGTGTAAATAAATGTGCTAAATTGGTTAAGTGCTATAGGATGCTGTGGGGTAAAATTGATCCAGATTATTTACTGTACAAAATCATTTTCTATTGTTTGAACATTCTAAAAACAATGTTTTATTGCAATTAAAGTAATTTAATTTTTTTGTAATTATTAAATTACAGTATAATTAATTTTAAATAAAAAATTACTCAATGTTTCTCTCTTGTTCTTAAAATGTTTAAAGCGCATTACACGTTTTTGACGGTTTAGGCCAGTTTTTGACGGTTTAAACCAGTTTTTAACAGTTTAAACCAATTTTTGACACGCGTCATGTCAAAAACCAGTTTCTGACGTCAGAAACCCAACCCTGAAAATTAGCAGCAGTCACTTGCCATGTGGATATTAAAAATGTAAAAGTGGCAATTAAAAAATTTCCTTCGTTTGCCACCCTTGTCGTCATTTGCCAAGTGGCGGTTAAAAAAAATCTATTTTTGGTCGCCCAGTGAAATGCAGTTTTTTTCATAGAAGTATGGATCTCTACATTGATTACATCTAATTAGAAAAGTGTTTTCTTCTTTTTCCTACTGGATGCAAACAGATTTCAACGACATAGCTGTATTTTCAATATTTTGGTTTTTTGCAGAGTTCATTTACTGTGTTCAGTTTGATTATTTTTTCGAGAAATGCAGTTTCATTTTGCAAAAAATATATTCATCGGCATTGATTCCACACACATTTCAAGTAATTTGTTGGCTATCGATCACCCTCCTAGTCGTCACTCGCCAAGTGGCGATTTAATAGATCTATTTCCAATCGCCAAGTGAAATGCAGTTTTTTTCATGGAAATATGCATCTCTACATTAATTACATCTAATTAGAAAAGTGGTTATTTCTTTTTCCTACTGGATGCAAACAGATTTCAATGACATGGCTGTATTTTCAATATTTCGTTTTCTTTGCCGCATTCTTTTATCTATTTCAGTTGGATGTTTTTTTCAAGAAATACAGTTTTATTTTGCAAAATATATTCATCAGATTTGATTCCATATGCATTTCAAATAATTTATTGGTCAAGGATCGCCACTCTAGTCATCACTCGCCAAGTGGCGACTTAAAATAATAATTATTGATCGCCAAGTGAAATACAATTTTTTTCATCAAAATATGCTTATCTACATTGATTACGTCTAATTAGAGAACTGGTTAATTCTTTTACTTACCCATCATACGTAGTATAGGGTAAGTCTTGCAATCGTTTTTAAAATCGAAAAAAAATTTTTGACGGATTTACACGTTTTAGATAGTGGGGATTCCGAAAAACATATTTTTAGAAAAAAATTTTTGCCGTCCATCTGTTTGTCTGTCTGTCAGTCTGTCTGTCTGTAAACGCTCTATCTCCCGAACAAATTGAGATAGAGACTTGAAATTTTGTATGTAGTTAGTATGTAAGAATGGGACGAACCCTATTTAATATCAGCAACCTCGATTATCCGGAACTATTTTTTTCGGACTCTCGAAAAATTCGTTCTGATGAAAGGTATATAAATATTTTCGAATTTTTTTATTTTAAGGTGTGGACGTAAAAGGCAATAAAATAACACACATTTTGCATATAGAACGAAGTCGATCGGATTATTAGTTGCTGAGATATTTGTAATCTTGTTTTCCACATTCTTCGATTTTTCATGACCCTGTATTTCATTCAAATTTCAATTCAGAAGTATATTTTAATTGGAAATGAGATGCTTAATCTGAAGCAGTTAATTGTTAGTTAATAGAATTATTATTTTTGGGAGTTATAAGAATGTTTCTTTTACGCAGTTCGGTACTACTTGAGTAGTTTGGCGTTTTATATAATTTGTCGAAATTGGTACATCAGCAGTTCTTTAATATAGCATTACTATGTATATTAACAATATTTAAATCTTGTTTATGAATTGCAATGCATTGTATAAATAGTTTCACATGTTTTATTTTCATATACATATCCATGATGGGTAAGTATTACGGTGGCCCCCAACGACTAGTTTTCTATTGGATGCAAGCAGATTTCGATGACGTTTTTGTATTTTCAATATTGCGGTGGTTTTTTGCCATGTGCTTTTAGTATATTCAGTTTGATCATTTTTTCAAGAAATATAGCTTTATTCTGGAAAATATAGTCATCAGCTTTGATCTCACATGCATTTCAAATAACTTATTCCTTTTTTCACACTGGATGCAAATGGATTTCAAGAACATTTCAGTATCTTCAATATTCAATTTCTTTTGCATGGTCAGCTCTTGGATTATTTCCCCCCCCCCCCAAGATATACTGTTTAATGAAGCAAAATACACTCACCAGTATAGATGCCAACTGTATTTGATGTGTGTAGTGCATTAAAAACACATTTATTTATTAATTAAAATCCAAATAACATTTTATTGTGTTTTATTTGTAACTGATTCACTATTTATGTCTGAGAAAAAAAAAGTCTTAAGGTTAAAATCTAAATTAATCCATTCTTAGTTTATATTTTTATGCATTATTTTGATGATTATTTATTTTTCATATGTTTGTGTAACATTAGAATAGTTTTAATTAATTATTTAATTAAAAATATTTTAAGAGGGTTCTTTAATGTTTCAGGTAATTTGTTTTTTACAGCAGAATGAGGGAGCATTCAATGGATTTTTCTGTAGATTTGTGGTTTTCTATTTTTTTTTGTCATTTACTTATCATTAAAAAGATATACTTAAGATTGTTTTATTACTAATCTTACAGAAGCCAACGATCTCAAAAAAAAATCAGCAACTTTGGTAATGTGGCCTTTCAATCTTTCTCCATTCACTATATGAATGTCAACATATATATTAATCACATTTTATTATAATCTTAAAAAAAAAAAAAAAAAAAAAAAAAAAAAAAAAAAAAAATTGCACCCTTTTTTTCAAATCTCCCCCCCCCCCTCCCTCTTTTTTTAAACTACTATTCTGCTGATGGTAAATGAACAGCTAAATTTATCAGTGAATCTGCTTCTTACTTCAATAAGTTTTTAACTTACTTTCAATAAGTTTTTAACTCAGTGTCCGTAAAAACAAGTGCATGCATGTTATTAGCAATGAAGTGCTATTTGAGCTCCCCTACTCAAGTAATTTAGATTGTAGCATCCAAAACAAGTCAGACACAATGAAAAAATCCTTTTTTATTTTATTTCTTTAAGGATGAGTTTATAAAAAATATTAAAATAGATCACTAATTTAAAAAAAAGCATTCAGTTTTTTTTTTTTTTTTTTTTTTTTTTTGCGTGTGTGTGTGTAAAATACATATTTTTTAGTTATTTGAACAATTAAATGCTAAATTAATATAAGTGCGGGGGGGGGGGGGGTTATAAAGCCTGTATTTTGTTACTAAAAATTAAATGATAGGTTTCGTATTATAAAGGGTAAAATTAGTGCTAAATCGCGATGTTAGATGGATGATAAATCGATTTAAGAAATCTCTACATCGCCCACTCCTAGTCACTATTAGACATAAACAAAAGTTCATTGTTGCCAACAGTTTTTTAGAAATTGTCAATGTCCCGAGGTACAAGCGTCCCAAGGTACAACACTCTCCCCTAATGTATAACAGAGATTACAGAGAGGAAAAAGTGCAAATCAGTGTCTGATATTCATCATAAATATTCCAAAATAACTGTTATGACAACTTGCTCACTTATAAACTTCACATCAGTTATGGGAAATACTCTTTTGACAACAATATAAAAACTATATATCACAATATAAAAAATACAAAGTGTTTGCAATTGAAATGGTAAAAATATGCAATATGGACTTGAAGTTTCAATTTATATAACATTTTAATGATAATAAAATGGTAATACAATGATAATACAATTGCTTCCACATGAGAATTAGAGATGCAACAATAGTTGAGTTATAGCTGAATAATCAGACTATTCGGCCAATTTGTTGAATATTCGACTTAAGCTGAATAGCAAGTCGATTATTTTTCCTTGGCTGAATAATATTGTAAGCATAGTTGTATATTATAGACAAACACCGTGTGCAGAAAATTTTAGGAAATAAACAATTTTTTTAATTTTTTTTTAGTACTCAAAAAAAAAATATTCCCCCAATTTTATATACGAATTATTTATTGTTAGTGCACACTTAAAAGAAGGACCTATTTTCGAATTCTTCAAAAGTTTAAGGCATTTGATGCCAAAAACTTTAAAAGTTCATCAGTCTGAAATTTCAGACACTAAAAATCACGAATTTTGGCAAAGTTGTCATAAAAAATCAATTTCATCAATTGTTTGCAGAAAAAAAAAATCTCAAATTTTGTCAAATTATCACGAAAAAAAAAAACAAGTTTAATCAAAGTTTTGCAGAAAAATCACAAAATATCATCGAAGGGTCACAAAAAATCACAAATTTCGTCAAAGGATCATGAGAAAAATGCAAATTTCATCAAAAGATCATGAGAAGAATGCCAATTTCGTCGAAAGATTGTCAAAAAATTGTGAATTGCAACAAAGAATCGCGAAAAAATGTGCACTTCAACAAAAAATCATGTAAAAAATGTAAATTCTGACAAGAAACTGCGAATTTCATCCAAGACCTCGTAAAAAACAGAAATTTTGCTCAAAGACTACAGAAAAAACAGAAATTTCACTCAAAGATTATTTTAAAAATGTGAATTCCGTTCATGATTCTATAAAAAATGCAAATTTCATGTAAGACTCGCATAAAAAATGCAAATTTTGTCCATATTAAAATAATATAATATGTAATTTTATTAAACTAAACATTAAATTAATTTGCAGAAAGTTTTTGGCCCAAAATTAACATTGTAATTAACCATAATTAAAATGCCCAGAATGTTTTTGGTTTTATACAAGGCTGATTGTAAGAAATATTTTTATACAGTAGACTCCCTCAAATCCGCAAACCAGAAATCCACAACTCTCTAAAATCCGCACATATTTTATGGATGTAAACAATGAAACTTTCAGTTCAGATATTGGGACGAAATTTGATTTTTTTTAGTTTTGCATTAATTCCATGTATTTTTTATTTTGTAATTTTCTTAATAATACTCTATTCATGTTTTTTCATGAAGGAAGAATAAATTTTTTTGGAAAAAATTCAAGATATTGCTGATATCACTGGTAATCACAATCTTCTTACCAAATATATTTATGCATTAATCAAGATTTTTTGGTTATTAAGCCTGGCTAAACTTGAAAAAAAAAAAAAAATCCTTATTTTATGATTTTAATTGGAATTACTAATGTACTTTTATGAGGCAAGTTTTGTTGAATAACTTTGGAAAATTACATACTTTATAATGAATATTTAATCATACACTATTGATTATTAACTTGACCTTTGCTATTAGTACTTTTATCATTTTAAAAACTATCTAAATTTTTATTATTTTAGTTTATTACTTATTTTAATACTTTATTATATTGTAAGTATTCACTATAGTTCCGATTGCACTATTAATTGCACTCAAATTATTGTTTAAAAAATATAAACAAAGCAATGACCAAAAATCTGCAAAATTCTAAAATCCGCACAACCTCTGGTCCCAAGCTGTGCAGATTTAAGGGAGTCTACTGTATTTACATATTAAAACTTTAATGAAAATTTTATGCGAAATTAACTAACACATTTTTCCCTTAACTTTCTTATCTTGTATGGGTTTTATCTACCCATTTTTATATAAGATAGTAATTTAGGAATCATGTTAAAATTTTCATGCTATATCAATAATTACAAAAAGTATCCATAATAAGCTAATGTAATCTACTCAAAATTTTCCAAATGGAGCAATACAAATAAATTCTAATTTTTCTAAGGCCAATTGGGTAAAGATAAAAATAAGGAATTTTGCTGGGTGGCCACTGGCTGGCAGGTTGATTTTTTTTAGTAGCCAGTTATTGGCTTATGAGAACAATTTTTTTAGTAGCCAGTAAGTACATTTATATCATTGAATATTTAATTAGAACATATACATGAGCTTAGAATAAATAAGTAATATATGAACTAGATAAAAATATTTTAATTTGTATTGTTTGGAATAAAGTTGAGATACTAATTTCTAATCTTTTTAAAATTAAGTTAACAGCAAAGTTATATGTAACATGCATATATAGTTAGCTATTATGCTTTGTATTTCTAATTATGCTTAAGCACTTTTGTAGCTAAATAAACACTTACCCTCTTTTTCATAATTATTTGTATAGAATTAAGATGTGATAAAATTTGTGTTTTATGCGTTCATTTTTACATTTTTTGACGAAAATCACATTTGTTATCACGATTTTTTGACGATAATCGCGATATATTTTTTACGGTTTTTTGCATTTGTTATCACAATTTTTGATGGCATTCGCGTTTGTTATTGCAGTTTTTGGCAATATTCGCATTTGCATACCTGCCAACATGTCAATTCTGAAATCCTTACAATTTTCACGATGTATTCTTACATACTTAAAAATGCATTGCATATGCAATGCAAAAAGGAATATCATTTCTCAACAATATTTTCTATGCTACTTTTACATTTATTTTTCTACTTATATTTTGAAAAATAAAAACATGAGGCAACACAAGAAAATGTTTTTCCAATTTCATACTTTGGGAATGTGTTTTCAAAAAACTGTCTTGCATGATGATCTGTAATAAATAAGGCAGATTAAATTCACAACAAATTTCCTGAAAGGTTACAGCAGTTGAGGGGGTGGGAGGAAAAGTATATTTACTGGCATTAATTATGCATATTTTACTGGGTGTCTTTGATGAAGGGCACATTTTTTTCAGCGATCCTCTCACAAAATTCATGATTTTTACGCGATCTTTTGTTGAATCAGTCTTTTTTCAACGATCTTTTGACAAAATCTGAATTTTTCCAGCAATTTTGACAAAATTCACTGTTTTCCGCAACTTTTTCACGAAATTGGCGTTTTATCCGCGATCTTCAGACGAAATCAGCGTTTTATTAGCGATCTTCAGACGAAATCAGCGGTTTATCTGCGATAGTTTGGCAAAATCGGCGATTTATTGAGATTTTTTTATCGAAATCAGCGGTTTTTCTACGATCTTTTGGCAAAATCGGAGTTTTCCCGTTATTTTTTGATGAAATCGGCGGGTTTTTTGTCCGTTGATCTTTTTACAAAATTTGCATTTTTGCGTGTTTTTTTCTCGAAAACGGCATTCATCCCCGCGATCTTTTGACAAAATCTGCGTTTTTTCGACGATCTTTTTACAAAATTTGCATTTTTACGCGATCTTTCCTCGAAAAGGACGTTTTATCCCCGCGATCTTTTGACGAAATTGGTGTTTTTTCGTGATCTTTTGATGAAATCGCCGTTTTTTCCGTAATCTTTTGATGAAATCGGCATTCTTTTCAATGATCTTTTGACAAAACTTTTAAGCGATCTTTTATCGAAAATGGCGTTTTTTCCCACGATATTTTGACAAAATCGGCGTTTTCCCGCGGTCTTCAGACGAAATCAGCATTTCATCTCCGATATTTTGGTGAAATCGCCGTTTTTTCTGCGTTCCGCACAGGAAATTCACGCTTTTCAGCGATTTTTCCACAAAGTTCGTTGACAAAAGCAGTGACAAAATCGTCGTTTATCCACGAAATATTGACGAACTGTTCCACTTTTTCGGCGATCCTGTCACGAAATTTGCATTTCTTCGCAATTGTTTTTTCCGTGCGCAAACCGTACAATCGTATTGTTCATCCGTACAACCGTACACTTAGAGCAAAATCCGTACACTGTACGGCCAAACTGTACAAGTTGGCAGCTATGCATTTGTTATCACGAATTTTGGCAGTATTGGCCTGTTATCGAGATCTTTTGACAGTATTCACTTTTTTTTTCGTGTTTCTTTGAAACAATTTGCGTTTTTTGCATTTGTTTTTGCATTTTTTGACAAAATTCGCGTTTGTTTTCGTTTATTTCATGAATTTTATTATGATTTTATTTTGCGTTTCTTCACGATTTTTTGACGATATTTGCATTTTTCGCAATTTAGTGACGATAAGTACATTTTTTGCGATTCTCTGACGATATTTCTGTTTTTTCGCATTTCTTTGACGATGTCTTTTTGCTATACTTACGTGAGATTCGTGTTTTTCTGGGATTTTTTTCACAAAATTTGGGTTTTTTTAAAGATTTTTTGATGAAAATCGAAGGATTTTTTACGGCGATTCTTTGACAAAATATCTTTTGGAAAATCCTGCATTTGGCCGGTACTTTCCACATTTTTAGTTGCCAGTTTTTCACATTTAGTCGTCGAGTGGCGACTGGCAAATGCTTATTTTCATCTTCACCAATGGGAAAATTTAACATTTATCCCTTGTTGCAAAAAAAAACACTTCTTTCACTGATATTTTAAATTAGACCTATAAAGAATATAAATATTTTTGTTGTGTATGCTGTAATACTTTATTTTGAATAAAATGCACTTAAAAACCCTAAAAGAGAAATTTAATTTAAAATATTTCTGTTTAAGTATGTTACTAAACTATTTATTATTAAATAACACTAAAAGAAATATAAGTACTAAATTCTTTTAATTAGTTGTATGCATACATTTTACATCAATATTTAATTTAGATTTTCTTTCATCTGAAATCTATGTTGTCTGGTACTTTTACATTTTAATAAGTACTACTTTAAAATTTAACCAGCAACAATATACATGAAATATAATATCCATTAAATTGTAACATACAGTACCTATGATACTATGCAGTAAATATTTTTTTTAATTTATTTTCCTTAGATATTTCTTTCCTTTAAATCTGAAATCATTCACTATATACTTCTTAAAAGTGCTGTCAGCTGGTACAGCAAAATAGAAAAAAAAAAGTATTTTTTGTTAATTATAAGTTTTATAAAGTCTCTCTTGTAACATAATATCTACTAAAATATAACTAATGAGGAACTTTTTTTTTTTTTTTTTTTTTTTTTTTTTTAGGGGAGGGGGCAAATTATATAATTGACACAATTTTTAGGCAAAACATAGTTTCAGAATAAAATATACTTTAATTAAATTTGCATACAAAAAAAATTTTTTTTTAATTACATATTGTGAAATATATAAGAATTTAGCATATAGTGCATCATACTATTTGTTTTTAAATAAAAATGAGTTCATTATTTGGCACCCGAAAAATTGGTATTAGGCCAAACCATTATTTGATGCATCACTAATGAGAATGATATATTGTATTAACCCTTTCATGTCCAAATTTTTTTTCAGTTTTTAGAAAAAGTTACTTTTATGCAGGGCTCGAAAAATAGCGTTCATCCCGGGGAACCCAGAAATCCTTTCCGGGAACGCATATTTTATAACTAAGGTTCCCGGCCGGGAACCTAACCTTTTGCCGTGTCCACTAGCAATGCCGCGGACGCATTATAACGCATAAATTAAGCAAAAAATCGGCAAAAAAAATAGCTCTTAAGCGGCCCGGGGGATGCATAATTTCGTCGAAATATTACAGGAAAAGCCTGAATTTCAACAAAAGTATCGCAGGAAAAACGCAAATTTCATTAAAGGATCGCAAAAAAACGGCAAATTTCGTTAAGAAATCGTGTAAAAGCGGCACATTTCGTTAAAAAAAATCATGGAAAACAATAAATTTTGTTAAAATATCGGGAAAAACGGCAAATTTCGTCTAAAAATATCTAAGACAACAGATTTCGTTGAAAAATCGCATGAAGCATCGCAAATTTCATTAAAAAATCCCAAAAAAGGCAAATTTTGTAAAGATTTTCTTTTGAAAAGCAACCGGCTCCGTTAAAACATCGCGATAAAACGGCAAGTTTCCATAAAACATCGCAATAAAACGGCAAGTTTCCTTAAAACATCGCGAAAAAATGACAAATTTCGTCAAAAAATCGTGAAAAAACGGCAAATTTCATCAAAAAATCGGGAAAAACGGCAAATTTCATTAAGAAATCGCAAAAATCAGCAAATTTTGTTAAAAAAATCATGGAAAACAACAAATTTTGTCCAAAAATTGTGAAAATGCTCCAAAATTCGTCAAAAAATCGTGTGAAATAGCGCAAATTTCATTAAAAAATCACAAAAACGGCAAATCTCGTAAAAGAAAAAAAAAAAAAAAATGAAAAATAGCAGATTTCGTTAAAACATTGCGATAAAACGGCAGATTTCGTCAAAGAGTCAAGAAAAAACGGCAAATTTCATTTTAAAAATTGCGAAAGAACGACAAATTTCTTTTTAAAAATCGCGAAAAAACGGCAAATTTCTGTTTAAAAATCGCGAAAAAACGGAAAATTTTGTTAAAATACTCATACATAAATTTTTTCGGGAACTTATACTTTTCATCTGGGAACCTATATTTTTCATGTAGGTTCCCAGCTGGGAAACTTAAATTTTTCAGAATTTTCAAGCCCTGTTTTATGTTAATAACATTAACACTAGCTGTCCATATAGATTAATTAGTGTTTAATGAATATTAAATTCTCTGAAAGATAACGAATGTTGTTGTTTTGTGTACTATTCAATTAATATTCCTATGCCAATAGGCTAAAGAAAAATTTTTGGAAGTGTTTAAAAAAATTTGAATTACAATAAGATTTATCTTATATCACAACTTTCTAATACTTTTTTCGTTTAATTACACACGATTCTTTAAAAAAATGAACTTTTATTTTAAATGTAATAAGTGAAATATGTATTTAAAATAAAAGAATCGCAAATGGTGCAAAGAGAATTAACCAAATGATAATTATTATTACTATCGCTAAATGCATAAACATAAATGAAATCATAATAGTAAATGCATAGACATATACTAACATTACTACATGTAAATAGGAACAAAAGTATCTCTTAAAACAAAATAATACTTCATTAAAACACATGTAGTAATGATAGTACACCAGACCCAAAAGAGTTAAATTAAAAATTATACTTATAAAAAACTACCTTCATATTTGTGACAGTCAAAAACGCGGTGATGAATTATATATATATTGCTTAATAAATAACGTTTTAAACAAACTTAGCATATTTTTTATGAGCAAATAAGATAAAAACAGAATCAACAGCACTGAGTAAAAGAGTTGAAATAGTTAAAAAGGAAAAAATTCTTCACTTTCAAACACATGAAATCTGGGAGTAAATTTAAATGACCCATGATTTTTTTTTTTCATCCAATTTTTCGGTAGTTGTTTTTTTATAAATTCTAAAAATTATCTTTTTTTTCCATAATTTAATCTTAAAAATAAATTATTAAAAATTTTTAAAAAATTAAGTCTTAAAGATTAATTAGTTCTTTTTAGAATAATGTGTTCGTTTTATTTATATATACTACTACTTATTACTAGCGAATATTAAGTCATAAATTATCAGCAAACTAATAAATTTAAAGGAATCACTCTGATAATAATCTTGAAAAATACTTATTAACAAGAAATGATTTGCGGCAAAAAGATATTAAGAATTTTTATAGATTACTATGATAACTCTTCCACTGTATAAGAGAAAAACTCGGCAAACAGAAATAAAATTTAACGATAACAATTCTAAGCAGATTGCAAATCTTCAAATAAGTGTGTCAAGCAGAAATTTAGACAAAATAAAATAAAAATTTTAAAAGTGCATGTCAATTACATTTAAAAACAAATAATAAAGGGATATTGAGTGCATAATACTAAAGTGATATTTTTTTTACCTGTTTGGATAAATGTTTTATTAGTTTAATACAATTGAAAGAACATGGGCTATGTTTTGATTACCATTGTTTATTTATATTTACTATTTTATCATAAAGGAAATTGCCAGATTCGTGAACTTGAAAAATAACTACATACAATTTCCACTGCATGAGAATAGGGTACCTTAATATCAGAGTGGCGATTGACAACGAATGACAAGAGCACGCATACTTCTAATCCAATCAGCGAACGTTATCATCATGCTCACAGACAACGACCACACAGTTTGATTGACAGGGAACACAAACAATCGGCGAGACAATCGGTCGCCGTAAATCTTTTTTTCTCCCTCCCCTTCCCAGAATGACTTTGGAATTTATTTATTTCAATTAGAAATCATACTTTTATAGGACTTCATGCATTTAAATTTTGTTTAAGCCGATGTATTCTCGTATTATATTACGTGTGATTAAAGATAACAGAAAAAAAAAATCATAGAAAGAAAGCTTTAAATAGTTTTTTATGATTTACTGGTTGGACAAATAATTTAAGAAAAAAAAAAAGTTGAATGTAGATTTTGCCATTGCAGGATTCAGTTTCGGCTCCGATTAGAAGAAAAAAAAATCGTTTTTTATATACATTTCATCAGGACGAATTTTTCGAGAGTCCGAAAAAAATAGTTCCGGATAATCGAGGTTACTAATATTAGATAGGCTTCGTCCTATTCTTACTTACTAAGTACATACAAAATTTTAAGTTTCTATCTCCATTTGTTCCAGAGATTGAGCGTTAACAGACAGACAGACAGACAGACGGCAATTTTTTTTTCTAAAAATATATTTTTCGGAATCTCCAGTATCTGAAACGTGTAAATCCGTCAAAATTTTTTTTTGAGAGTCCGAAAAAATAGTTTCGGATAATCGAGGTTACTGATATTAAATAGGCTTCGTCCTATTCTTACTTACTAAGTACATACAGAATTTTAAGTCTCTATTTCCATTTGTTCGTGAGATTGAACGTTTACAGACAGACGGACAGCAATTTTTTTTTTTTTCCTAAAAATATGTTTTTCGGAAACTCTAATATCTAAAAAGTGTAAATCCATCAAAAAAAATTTTTTTCGAGCGTCCGAAAGAAATAGTTCCGGATAATCGATGTTACTGATATTAAATAGGCTTCATCCTATTCTTACTTACTAAGTACGTACAAAATTTTAAGTCTCTATCTCCATTTGTTCGTGAGATAGAGCGTTTACAGACAGACAGACGGACGGCATTTTTTTTCTATTAATATGTTTTTCGGAATCTCCAGTATCTGAAACGTGTAAATCCGTCAAAAAATTTTTTTTCGATTTTCAAAACGATTGCAAGACTTACCCTATACTACGTATGATAGATAAGTAAAATACTTATGCTTGATGTGCCACAATTTTTGACACGACACTTTTTAACTTGTCTGAGAGAAATAGCATCGGAGGTTAACAAGTTGAATGTAGATTCTGCCATTGCAGAATTCAATTTCGCCTCCAATTAGAGAATTAAAAAAAAAATCGATAGAGGTTTTTTAGAAGGGCGACCCCGTTTAGAATGCAATGAACTAACTTCGTTTTTCTTGTGTTTATCAATATAATAGCAAACAGAACGGCGTGAAATACCCAATTGATTATCAATTTCTCTCTGAGACATTGGAATTGCGGAATAATAAAGAGATACAATTTGACGTGCTTCTTCTTCATTGACTAGATTCATCAAAAACGGATTTTTTCTTTAGTTTAAACGCTTTTTTATAGACTCTGAAAAAAAGGAAATGCATTTTAACAATAAAACGAGTGGAATCCCGTCGAATTCGACGAATGAAATGTTTAAAAGACCCGATCGATTTGGTTAAAAAAAAAATAAAGCAAAAGTAATTACATTACTGAATCAATATATAATAAATATATTTCCAAACTTGATGTCAAGTTTGGCAGTTACAATTTTGCATGCAAATATTCGCACATCTTCAGTTAAAATTGTAATCTGGGTGAGGGCAAAATCCAGAAATTTTATTTTATATGCACTCACAGAAAAATAGTTTTATTTAAAAAAAAACTAATTTCATTTTTACTATGACATTATTTTCACTAACTGAAGTCATCTGAAAGTATAGTAAAATCTCAATCTCAGTGACCATAATGAAAAGAAATATTGAAATGTAATATCGTTATGAGTAAAAATGCAATGTTTTAAATAGTGACGTCATTTTCTCTTCAAATGTTTTTTAAAAGTTATTGTTATTTGACATCATTTTCCTCATTTGAAATTTTTCTTATTTTGCTTTAGACATTAATTTTTATCATAAATTATTTTCTGTTATTTTATTTACATTATTAATATTATTTCTCAGTAAATATATTTTTTTTTACTTCAATTAGTGCATAATTATACGCAATCATTTTATTGTGGTTAAATTTTACGAAAACAACTTTTTTCTTTTAAATGCGAGGACATGTTCACTGATGAAATAAAGTTTCTGACTGGTGGAAAGTGATAATGGGAAAAAAAATTATTATCGAGAGAAAAGCTAAACTAAGTTGCCACCATTTTGAAGAAATATTGTAAAAAGCATTTAAAATTAAAAATAAAATTTAAAAATGGAAACAAATTGAAAAATAGCTAAAATGGGCACAACTACAAATAAAAAACTTTCTTCTAAAAAAATATTATCAAAATCGGTTGAGTAGAAAATTCAAGGCTGATGACTAAAAAAACAGCCAGGTCTTTTAAATATATAGATAGATTGTATGAATGTGTCGTTTTAACGGCCAGATTATGAAAAAAGTTGGCCACAATTTTTGACACGACAGTTTTCAGTTTGTCGGAAAAAAATAGCATCGGAGGCTAAAAAAAAAAGAGAGAGAGTTTTTTGCAATGTTTGACGCATTTTCAAGTTCTGAAAGTAGGAGCTCTTCAATTTCATTAAGTTAATTGTGTTGCAAGTTACAACATTACATCATAAAGTGTACAATTTTTGCATTTCTTTTATTTTTTCTTATGCATTATATACATATTTATTTTGTGCTTAAAATTTCTTTGGACATTTTTTTATGCTTTGTAATGGCATTTTTTTAAAAGAAATATGTGATTTTTAGCTCACAGATGATAGATGAATAGCCAGATGCACTCTAATCTGTTATCAATTTTTGAAAATATATATGTATATATATGTATATATATATATATATATATATATATATATATATATATATATATATATATATATATATTTTGTCATGTTTTATAAGTACGCATTCGTCCACTTGCGCTTAAGCTTATGACTGCCGATCCTTGAAGTGTTCATCTCCGAGATTTCACTGTCAAAAGGCATTTTTTGGCGGTTCCCACCATAACGTGATGGTGAGAGGACCGAACCAGTTTGTCCCGCCAATCCCACCAGCCACCAAGACCTATTTCTTCAACGTTACTATACAAAATACTTCAAGAATCAGCGAAGAGAACAAAGGGATCCGTTATTTATACTCCATTCCTCATCTAAGGTCATCTCGTATCCATTGATTAATCTATACCAATAAAAGAACAAAACGCTCTGTCTGTGTGTCTACAATGGCTAGCAAAATCTACGGCACGTACGAGGCTCAAAATTTTCATGAGAGTAACCCAATATCTCTCCTGATGCACCTGAAGCTCAGAATGTTAATTTTTTTATTAGTTTCATAGATATTAATTATGAAGCGGAACTCACTCTCTTCAAAAAGTCATTTTTTTAATGTTCGGGGAAATAAATCGTTTGCACATGCGCACAAACTCTTTTACGCACCTAAACGAAAGAAGCATTTTTCGGCGTTTATTTCTGTTTTTGGATCATTTTGTTTAAAACCAAATCAACCAAACTGCTCGCAGCAGTTAAACTTAACAGACATATTTCAAAAGATCATACTTTTAGGTCTCAAATGCTATTATTAATTCAAAATAATGCTGCAGTTAACCCTTTGAAAATAAATATTCAAAAATGGTTCGTTTTTCCAAAAACCATTTTTCTCCCTTTTGTCAATGCTCTTCCAGGGTGTATTTTTTAAGTTGTAAACAAACAAAATAGATCTTAAAGTTGAAACTTTCTTCTAACCGATGGTGTAATTGGTTTTAAAATATTTGGATTTTAACCCTTTCAAATACACTGGCAAAAGAAAGTCATTTTGCGACTCGCAGGGAGGATATTTTTTCCATGCTAAAATTATTTTAACGTTCATATTTCAACTCAATCATTTAAAATCTTCTCAATAGACCAAATTTATACTCCCTTCAAAAAATTCGAAACGTTTGGACCGATAGAAATATTTTTTACAAAATAAAATGTGCGAAAAATTTGATGAAATCAATAAAAAACAGATCGTTTTCATTGCGTTTTTGCCTTAGCAAAGCGCAATCCAATAGGTACCAGCAAACAAAAAACATATTCTTAAAGCTTAAAAACATTCTTATAATCTATGATGCAATCAGTTTTTAAAATATAAGATTTAACCCTTTCAAATACACCGGCAAAAGGAGGTCACTTTGCAATTCACGAATATTTTTTCTACGCTAAAAATATCTAAACGTACATATTTCAGCACAATCTTTTAAAAGCATCTCAATAGACTAAATTTACACTCTCTTAAAATTTTTTGAAACGTTTGGAACAGTAAAAATATTTTTTATAAAATAAAAAGTGCGAAAAATTTGACGAAATCAATAAAAACCAGATCGTTTTATTGCGGGTTTGCCTTTGCATGGAGCATTTCTATATGATTTGACAAACCTAAAACATTTTCATAATCTATGGTGCAATTTGTTTAAAACAAAATATGAGATTTAACCCGTTCAAATACACAGCAAACACGAATCACATCCCGGTCATGGAGAATACTTTTTGCTACGCATAAAGTAACTAAATGTCCGTATTTTAGCACAATCTTTTTAGAGCCTTTCAATAAACCAGATTTACATTACTTATAAAAATTTTGGAACTTTCATATGGATAGAATTATTTTTTTACAAAATAAAATGTGTGAAAATTTTTAAGAATTCAGTTAAAACCTGAGTGTTCCGTCGCAGTTTCGTTCGCTTTCGGTTCGCATAGTTTCCAAAAATCAAATTACATAGAAAACAAAATACCAAACAGCATGTGCTTTCAATTCAATATTTTTTCGCGATTTTTCCATTTAAAAATATAAATTTTGACAAAACGGACTTAAAGATATAAAATCATAGGAATTTGAGTTTAATTTAAGAGTCATTTAGAAAACAAATAACACATTTGAAAACTGAATTACATCACGGGCCCGGGAAACGCCGGGCAGGTAAGCTAGTCTATACTAATAAAAGAACAAGAAGCTCTGTCTGTGTGTGTCTGCGATAGCTAGCAAAATCTATGGGACGTACGAAGCTCAAAATTTTTATGAGAGTAGCCCAATATCTCTCCTAATGCACCTGAAGCTCAGAATTTTAATATTTTGATTAATTTCAGATATATTAATTACGAAGTGGAATTCACTTTCTTAAAAAAGTCATTTTTTTAATGTTCGGGGAAAGAAATCGTTTGCATATGCGCACAAACCCTTTTAAGCACCTAAACGAAAGAAGCATTTTTCAGCGTTTATTTCTGTTTTTTGGATCATTTTGTAAAAATCCAAAACAACCGAATTGCTCAGCGCAGTTAAACTTAACAGACATATTTCGAAAGATCATACTTTTAGCTCTCAAATGCTATAATCAATTCGAAATAATATTGCAGTTAACGATTGATTTAAAAAGAAACATTCAACAAGATAAAGTAAAAAAACTAAAACCCAACTACGACAAAAAACTACGCTGAAAAAGTATAAAAGTACCCCATGAATACAGGTAAAGTCACAAGCAAATGCTAGTAATATATAGATATATTCAAAATGTACAAGTAAAGCGCTTTTGAATGATACCAAACACGGCATATTTATCTTAACTTTATTTTTTGACGTATGACGCTTCCAGTATTTGGTAGTAGTGACGCACATATCCGTCGATGGCAGCAAATGATGCATAGAATGCAGAGGACATTTTTATGGGAGTTTTAGCCAGTTATCAAACTGTTTCCGCCTTCACCGCGTGGAGGTACTCCCAGCTTATGTCGTTTACATTAGTGCATTAAATTATTCTATTAACGTTCACGCTGCTCTACATTACAGTTCCCGTGATCCGCGCTTTACTCTTATCGCTCATTTTTTTTAAACATCTTCAAAGCAGTCTTGTAATTATGTATAAGCATATAAATACTGGTGAAGCTCTTTCAAGTAATACCAAACACATTACATATATTTTTATTTTATACTTTTTGTCCGCTAGAGGGCATAATAGTAAATTTGGTGACAAACTTTATAGCTCACAACCAACAGAATATCAAGATCAAGACCCTTCTAATGGCACTGCAGTGGTCTTATTCTGATTACTAAGTACCAAAGAAATTAAGAACGAAAAGATGTGAATTATATGCAATTAGCCCATAAATGCAAGTAAAGTCACAAGCAAATGCTAGTAATATATATATATTCGAAATGTACAAGTGAAGCGCTTTAAAATGATACCAAACACGGCATATCTAGCTTAACTTTATTTTTTTACTCTGTATATTTTGTCCGCTAGAGGGCGCCACATTGAATTTGGTGAAAATCTATATAGCCTATAACCAGCGGACAATTAAGACGCTTCTAATGATATGTCATTTGTCGAATTCTGATTAGTGGTTTAGAAGTTACGAGGGAACAGATGAACATACATACATACATACATACATACATACATACATACATACATACATAGCCTGTCAAAATCATAACCCTCCTTTGGCTTTGCCGTAGTCGGGTAAAAAGAGTCGTTTTTTCCAAAATCATTTTTCTCCCTTTTGTCAATGCTCTTCCAGGGTGTAATTTTTAAAATGTAAGCAAACAAAATAGAAGATATTAAAGTTGAAACTTTCTTCTAACCGATGGTGCAATTGGTTTTAAAATATTTGGATTTTAACCCTTTCAAATAAACTGGCAAAGAAGGTCATTTTGCGACTCGCAGAGAGGATATTTTTTCTATGCTAAAATTATTTTAACGTACATATTTCAACCCAATCTTTTAAAATCTTCTCAATAGACCAAATTTATACTCCCTACAGAAAATTCGAAACGTTCGGACCGATAGAAACATTTTTTACAAAATAAAATGTGCGAAAATTTTGATGAAATCAATAAAAACAGATCGTTTTCATTGCGGTTTTGCCTTAGCAAAGCGCAATCCTATAGGTACCGGCAAACAAAAAATATATTCTTAAAGCTTAAAAACATTCTTATAATATATGATGCAATCGGTTTTTAAAATATAAGATTTAACCCTTTCAAATATACTGGCAAAAGGAGGTCACTTTTCAACTCACAAATAGAATATTTTTTCTACGGTAAAAGTATCTAAGCGTACATATTTCAGCACAATCTTTTAAAAGCATCTCAAGAGACCAAATTTACACCCTCCTAAAAAATTTTAAAACATACGTACGAGTAGAAATATTTTTTATAAAATAAAAAGTGCGAAAAATTTGACGAAATCAATAAAAACCAGATAGTTTCATTGCGGTTTTGCCTTTGCATGGCGCTATTCTATACGTCTTGAAAAACCGAAAATATTTTCTTAAAGCTAAAACACTTTTATAATCTATGGTGCAATTTGCTTAAATAAAATACGAGATTTAACCTGTTCAAAGACACCGCTAACACGAATCACATCCCAGCTCATAAAGAATACATTTTTCCTACGCTAAAAGTAACTAAATGTCTGTATTTTAGCGCAATCTTTTTAGAGGCTTTCAATAAACCAGATTTACATTACCTACAAAAATTTTAGAACTTTCGTATGGATAAAATTATTTTTTTACAAAATAAAATATGTGAAATTTTTTATGAATTCAGTAAAAACCTGAGTGTTTCGTCGCAGTTTCGTTCGCTTTCGGTAAGCACAGTTTCCAAAAAATCAAATTACATAGAGAATAAAATACCAAACAGCAAGTGCTATAAATTCAATAACTTTTCGCGATTTTTCCATTTAAAAATATAAATTTTGACAAAATGGACTTAAAGATATAAAATCATAGAAATTTGAGTTTAATTTAAAGGTCATTTAGAAAACAAATAACACATTTGAAAACTGAATAAAATCACGGGCCCGAGAAACGCCGGGCAGGTCAGCTAGTGGTAATATAGAATACACAATATGGCACGTACTAATATATTTGGATAAAACCCCTGATTTTTTGGAATAACGGATTTTGAATTGTTTCTATAGACGATCACTTTCAGAATTTTCAAGCTATATTTTAAAAATATTTACAGAAGTTGTTCTATACATTTAGCTAACACAATATGCAAATGAAATTTTGATATCGTTGACGCATGCACAATGAAAAATTATTTAGTAAACCTGCTCATTTTTCATGCAATTTTTATTAATTTTTAATTCTGATGACAATGTATTGTATACCATGTTGTTTGCAGTGTTGAATTCAGACACTTTTCTCCGGGATGGAGTTCTGAGGTTCCGGGGGGGAGACATTTCCCGGAAGGAAAATTTCACTTTTTGACGATTGAAAACGAAAAATCTTAAATTTTCCTGGGGGAATGTCCCCCCCCTCCCCCTAAATTCAACACTGGTTGTTTGTCATATTTTTAGAAAAGAACATTTTATATTAAGAACTCTGCAAATTATAAGCAAAAAACTTGGAAAATTTTGGGACTGTTTTTATAAAAAACCTTAGTTTTTCTACGAATATACATACTATCCACATAAAAATAAACAAAGTATATTACAATAAGCCACTTAATCATAATCTATACAGTTTGAGCGCTTTTGCTACGTTAGTTTTGACAGGGTTATCCAAAAGATATTCTTTCTTTTTCAATTTGTTGATGATCCCCTATAGTTTTTTTTGGAAAAATCTTCACATAAATGTGTAACCTGTACTATTATGTTTACACAGGTAGAGTTTCATAATAATTACTCACGTATTTTTCTAGATATTTAACAAAATGTCTGAAATCGCAAGTCAACGGATCATGGGGGGAAAACGCGAATTCTGTCAAAAGATAGCGGGAAAAAATACGAATTTTCTCAAAAGATAGCAGAAAAGATGCGCATTTCGTCAATACATCATGGAAATAGGATCGCTGAAAAAACACGAATTTCGTCAAAGAATCGCGGAAAAAAAAAGCGAATGACCCCACAGGGTTCCCAGCAAAACATGACTGGCAAATTCCGTGACTTCCCATAACCAAATCTCAAAAAATTCCCTTATTTTCCCCTCAATAAATTTCTGATCAAACGAGCATACAGCGAAATTTGATTCTTATTCTCACAATCTTTTGCCAAAAATAACAATTTTTTTTTTTTTTTTTAATTGTACTAAAATCTTTTTTTTTCCCAACTGTTTGTTGAATTTTGTGTCATTTTTTATTTTATCACTCAAAAAATTTCCATGACTTTTTAGAAAATATTTGTAGAATTTTCCTTTTGAAATTTCCCTGACTTTTCATGACTACTTTGAAATTCCAAGGTTCCCAGCAAAACATGACTGGCAAATTCCCTGACTTTCCATGACCAAATCACAATAAATTTCTGATCAAACGAGCATACAGAGAAATTTGATTCTTATTTTCACAATCTTTTGCCAAAATTAGAAATTTTTTTTCTGCGATTGTACTAGAATCTTTTTTTTTCTTCTTTTTTTCTCAACTGTTTGTTGAATTTCGTGTGATTTTTTATTTTACCACTCAAAAGTTTTCCATGACTTTTTAGAAAATATTTGTAAATTCCCTGACTTTTCCTGTATATTTTGAAATTTCCCTGACTTTTCATGACTACTTTGACATTCCCTGACTTTCCATGATGCTGGTAACCCTGCCCCCAACATATCGTGGAAAAACACGAATTCTGTCAAAGGATCGCGTGAAAAAATACAAATTTTCTCAAAAGATCGTGGAATAAACGCAAATTCTGCAAAGGATCGTCGAAAACACATGAATTTTGTCAATAAATCGTAAGATAAACGCTAATTCTGTCATAAGATTGCTGCAAAATCCGTGAATTTTGTCAAAAATCTCGGAAAACCCGCAAATTTCATTCAAGATCACGGAATAACATCGAACTCAGTCAAAGTATCATGGGGAAAAATGCTAATTTTCCAAAAAGATCGCAAAAAACTCGAAATTCGAACAATAAATCACGAAAATACACGAATTTCGTCAAGAGATTGGAAAATAAACACGAATTCTGTCAAAAAATGACTGGAAAGAATGCAAATGTTGTCAAAAGATTGCGGATAAAATAACTTCGTCAAAGGATCGCGGAAAAGTACGAATTTCATCAAAAAATCGCAGAAAAAGCGCAAATTTTATCAAAGGATCGAGGAGAAATGCAAATTTTGTCAAAGGGTCATGGAAAAAACACTAATTCTGTCAAAAGAAAATTTTGCTTAACCATTAATGTTTTCATCAGATTTTTTTTTCCAGTTAAGTGGCAGGTTAAGCATTAACTTGGCATTTGTATTAACTGATATTTTGAGTGAAAGTATATTAAAATTTGAATTGGAGAACTAGCTAAGATTGCTGTATAAAACACTACATCAGAAATATAAATTTAAAATGGAAACTTAAATTTCAGATCTTTTTGAAGCATTTGCATAAATTATTAATTTGACCCCCCCCCCCCTCCTTCAAATAAAGCAGAATTTAAACAAAAATATTGACAATTTTACTGTGAATAAAATAATCTTAATTGTTTACATCCATGCACTATTTTAAATAATTTCTTCTTTTTCTGTTTCATTTGCTTTTCTTTTATCATTTTGCATGCATATAGTTTCATGTTTTCAAAGCTAAATTTGTTTCCTTGATTGTTATATGCTATAATCTAATTATTTTATAGATTAAATACACTGTTTAGTTTTTTTTCCTTCATTGAATTAAAGATTTCAAATTGTGTATTCTATTAAATGTTATATTTTGTACATTTGTTTGTACTTACTTGTAATTTTCTTCCTAAACCTCTTTGCCATCTTTGGAGGGAGCTTTTCTAAATTTTCTTGACATCCCTTAATGTGATATATCATTCAAAAGGCATGGCAGCAGAATATATATTTTGTACTGCATGTGCAGCATGCCTGCTGTACAGTGCTGTAAGCAGAGGGGCCCAGTTCATGGTTTCTTCGGTTTGAAATTTATGAATAAATCTAGAAATCTACCTACTTCTGTTTAAAAATTAAAAGATTACAATTCATATTTGCTTCGGAAATCAATATCAAAATACAAATTTTTCTGAAAAATATATAACTTATATTCTATGAATTTTTAAAAACAAAAATTGATTTCTAGAAGCTTCAAATATGAAATTCTAAGATTACAACTCATTTCACCATGTAATTTTTGAGTTATGCTTAAAAAACTGTTTTGAATGATTAAAAATCAGTCAAATCAACATGGGTCCTTTGGAGTTGTTGCAATGGGTTGCAATCCTTATTTAACATCTTTTGAATATTGCAGAACATTGAACATGATCAAGTTGATAAAGCATCCAAGTCAGAATGATGTACGTTTAATGGAAGTCTTCTAAAACAAACAATCAGTAGAGAGTTGGATGACATATTGATGTACGATGGGGGAAATTTTTACTGACGGGAAGCTTCCACTAATGCTTCCACATTACATGCGTGTTGATGACTCGAAGCCAAGTTCTTAGGGCAGGTGAGAAGGAAGAAGTGGCAAAAAGACACAGGAAACAAAAAAGAAAGTTATTTCAGTTATAGATAATATTTATATGATTGATTTACAAAATAGTTTCAAACAATTACAAAAATACAGAATTGTTAAGTTTAATATTGATAAAATTTTCACAACTATTTAAATTATTTTTCTTTTCTTACTTTCTTAGGAGAATAAAGATAGAACGTTTATGGAAATTAAAGTTTTATGAACAAAATCTTGTGGAATAACTATTTCCTTATATAATTTTTCAAAGTAATTTGTGAAATCTAAAAAGACAATGATTTTAATTGTGTTTTAATTTTAGTGAGGACTTTGACAAATTTTGAAAGCCACTGAATCATTTTCAAGGTAAATTTGCTGTGGAGTCACCTTTGGAGGTTACTAAGCAACTTTTTTTTTTTTTTTTTTTTGTTTAATTTAGCTTTACCTTTTTGATTTTCGCTATTTCTGCATACCATTTCCAAATTTGTGGCTTTATTGGATATTTTGTACAATGCTTGCAATTTGATGTCATGTAAATAAGGGTGGGTTTAGGTAATGGAATTTGCAAATGATCTAATTCGGCCGTTAAAGTTGTACATTGCATTTTAAATATATTTTGCAATAGCCCCTAAAGTTCTTTTAGGTACGCAGTTAGACAAAAAGAATAAAAATATACGATCTTACTTTGATGTGTTTAAATAGAATGATGAGTAGACTTTTCAGTAAAAAAATAGCTTCTTTATCTTTTATTTTATATAAATTTTCTCTGCATAATGACCATATTACAAGAATACTTCAACATTTCATTCTCTAAAACCAAATATAGGTATTATTATTTTTTTTTAATTTATTAAAATTTAATAGTGCCATAAAATTTGAAAACCCAAAGTCATAGCCTCTTAAATAATAAAAAATGTTCTTGAGAACAACAACACCAATTATCTCAAACTTATTATTTTCCAAGAACAAAATATGATTCATCTAAAAATATTTTCTTTTAACTAATCATTCCAAAAAAATTAACGTTCTTCAATAAGCTATTAAGAATCGAACATATAAATACAATTCTTTCAAATAGAACTACAGTGGAGCATCGCTTATACGACGTCGAAGGGACTACCAAAAAACGTCGTATAAACGATAACGACGTATAATCGATTTTCACTTCCAAAACTAGAATTAACTTTGTTTTCACTTAATTTTAATGTTTAACGTGATGATTTGCATGAATTTTTATATTAAACAAACCAAAATAAACGGGGCGGGAGGGGGAGGATTAGTAAGCAATTTAAGGATTTATTTATGTTTCACCGAAAGCTTCCTCATTTGCAGTACATCATTTCCTTTCCATTTAAAGTTAAAGATCAAAAACCCCGCTTGACCAACTAAAAGTCGCCAATACTTATAACAGTTAAAAGGATAGTCTATTTGCAACTTAAAACAGGTCGGTAAAGCTGACCATCCCCGAAAAAAGAAAAACCCCTCCCAGTGTAATCTGTTACACGTAAGCTGATTTTTCAGACTAATCGAACACCAGCCCACATTTTTATAATATGGAGTGCATTTAAACATGCTCTTTGGTGTCATTCATAGCTGCCAACTTCCGCTCGTTTGTAAAATACACAAGAAAAATGAACAAAGATAAACATATACAAAATCGAAAAATCGACGTATAAATGATTTTGTGCGTCATATAAAAGATATATTTTTACATTAAAATGAATAGGAATGAATCGGGACCACATTAAAACGTCGTATAAATGTAAACGTCGTATAAGTGATCGTCGTATAAACGATGCTTTACTGTAATGGAATATAATCATTTTTCAGCATAAAATTCAATCTAATCTGAAGAATTGTTCCACAAATACTATTGTTAAATTTCTAAATATTGACAATGCTATATAAATATATTATATTCTTCTGGGTAAGTATACTAAATTTTATGATTCTCACTTTTTAGTTCTTCAAATAAAATAGCAATTAAATAAAATTTTATTAAAAGAGCAACTGCTTTCATGGTACCAAATGTCATGTAAATAAGGCTAGGTTTAGGTAATGGAATTTGCAAATGATCTAATTCGGCCGTTAAAGTTGTACAGTGCGTTTTAAATATACAGTCGACTCTCGTTAATTCGAACTCGTCGGGACCACAAGAAATGTTCGAATTATCCGGAGTTCGAATTATAGAAAACATGCTTTATATCGTACTGTTATAAAGGAATCAATGCTATAGTGTTTTTTAAAATTATTTCGTCTGTTACCATTAGAATATGACTTATTAACTTAGAATGTACAAATACATAAACTAATTAAAATATTAGAAACAAGCAAGATGGAAGAAAAATTTAAAGCATCACTGATCGACAGACGGGGCTCTAAGAAAGTGGATATCAAATGCATTGTATTATCTGTATACTCGTTCACAAAAATCAAAGAAAGCAAGTTATTCAAATGATCTGAAATCCGTGAAAAAGGAAAGAAAAATGAAAAATCGGAATTCTCGTTAGTTCGAATTAAACGAAGTCAAGAGAAAATGAGTTTGAATTAATAAAAATTTTCAACGTTATTCTGCCATTGAAAATTTCAGGACTTCATGTTTAGTTCGAATTAAGTGAAGATTCGAATTATCTGATTTCGAATTAACGAGAATCGACTGTATTTTGCAATAGCCCCTAAAGTTCTTTTAGGTAAGCAGTTAGACAAAAAGAATAAAAGTATACGATGTTTTATTAGTTAATTACTAACTATATTCAGTAATATTTTAAATAAAATAAAACTTTATTATCAATAATTACATGCTTAGACTTTAGCATTGAAACTAGCTTGTGCACACAGCATCATGGCAAAACATTCAACTGACAGTCTACTTGCTGCTACAGTTACCCACACAGTTACAGATAAAACATGTTACTAAATCACAGTTACATAAAATATAATAAATCACAGTTTTATAGAACACTAAATCACAGTTATATAAAATATTATAAATCAGTTATATCTTAAATATTATAAAATCACAGTTAGATAAATTACAAATAACTGATGTCAACATATGTAACACCCCTCCTTGAAGATTTTTAATTACACATAGTCATTTAAATATTGGGGTCTTTTTACGACGCGCCCAGACCTTATTTGTTTTTGGGATATGTTTGATTTTTGGGATAACTGAGATGTATCCGTTACTGGGGGAACACTAGTAATTACATTAGAATGGGATTAGAATGGTTCTTTAGGCATATCAAATTCTCTTTCAATTTCAAATGGAATCTGTGATGGCCTTAAATGTACCCTATTTCTCACAAGTCTCTTACCAGAGCCAATTTGAATAACACATGACCTAGGATGTTTACATTTAGAAATTATTTGAGCAGGCTCCCATGTTTTCTGATTAAAATTATATGTGCTTACAGTATCACCTGGATTAAAATGTTTTAGTACCCTAGTACACTTATCATAGTAACGTTTTTGCTTTCCTTGTTTACCTATCATTCTCCCCTCTACATTTTTAAATATTTCTGAGTTTAACAGTTTATTGTGTATGGGGATTTTAGTTTTTAGTCAAACATCAATTGAGCGGGGGATAAGATCAACCCCGAGATAGGCCTATTCCTATATTCCATCATTCCAACTACCCAATCTTTATTATCGTCAAAAGCTTTTCTAAATATAGCCTTAACAATACCAACAGCTTTTTCAGCCATGCCATTACTTCTAGGGTATCTTGGACTTGCAAAATTGTAATCAAAATCCCATTCCCTGGCAAAGGTCTTATATTCCAAACTATTAAATGGATTATTGTCACTGACAACCGCGGAAGGAACCCCAAATTTAGAAAAACACACTTTTAACTTATTAATAATTTCTTTTGCATTCTTACTACTTAATTTTTCTACCTCAATCCATTTTGAATAATACCTTATAATAACAAGGTAATTTACATTTCCATAATATCAATACCTAACTTGTCAAATGGTCTATTAGGGATTACATGTGACAGAAGAGGCTCTTTAACATTTACTCTTTGAAATTTTTGACAGACTTCACATTTCATTACCAAAGATTCTATGTCTTGAGACATTCCAGGCCAATACATAATATCTCTTGCCCTGTTTTTACTCTTTTCCATACCAAAATGTCCCTCATGGATTAATGACAACATTTCATTTCTAAGTGAAGATGGTACAACAATTTTAGAGTCTTTAAATAATAAACCAAATTCAATATACAAGTCACTTTTAAATTTAAAATACTGTTTAATGTTATTAGGAACTTTGCGAACATGATCAGGTCAACCCTTTTCACAATACTCATAAACTAACTTTAATTCAGGATCTAACTGAATAGAATCCTTAAATTGAGCCAACCTTCGTTCACTCATGGGAAATTGTTTTACAGTATGAATAACATTTAACATACCAGGATCATCATTTACTTTATCTTTAAGATATGACCTAGAAAGAGTATCTGCCAGAAACATTTCAGTACCTTTTACATATTTAATATCAAATTGATACTTTAATAATTTTAACAACATTCTTTGTAACCTGGTAGAAATGTTACACATTGGTTTATTTACAATACTAGTAAGGGGCTTATGATCAGTTTGAATAGTAAATTTTTTTCCATACACAAAATTATGATACTTTTGTACCGCAAACACAATAGCAAGCATTTCCTTCTCTATTTGAGCATAATTTTGCACTGTTTCAGTGAGACTTCTGGAGGCATAGGATACCGGGTGACCCTCTTGTACAAGACAAGCTCTCAAGCCATCTTTCGAACTATCACACTGAATAATAGCTTCCTTTGAGCTACTAAATACTTTCAAAACAGTTGAGGAACACAACAAATCCTTTATTTGTTTAAAAGCTGCTTCATGCTCTGCAACCCAATTAAACTCTACTTCATCTTTTATAAGATTTCTTAAGGGAGAACTTATGCTAGACACATTTGGTATAAATTTAGATACATAATTGACCATGCCCAGAAACCTTCTAACACCCGCCTTATCAGTTGGAGTTTCCATACCAGTAATTGCTTTAGTATGCTGCGGATCAGCTTTGATTCCCTCTTTTGAAATTATTTGTCCTACATATTTAACTTCAGGAACTTTGAATTGGAATTTTTCAGGATTAAATTTAACATTACAGCTTTTTGCTCTATTCAAATCATGCTCATGTTCATTTTTTCCTGCAATTATGACATCATCAAAATAAATTTCTACATTTTTAATGTCATTGAATAAGTTTAAATTCCTCTTTTGAAAAACCTCAGGAGCAGATGCAATGCCAAAAGGCATGCATAAAAATTGATATCTCCCAAATGGAGTATTGAAAGTACATAAATCTGCACTTTCTTCATCTAATGGCACTTGCCCAAAACCCATCCTTTAAGTCAAGAACAGAAAACACCTCTTTCCCCTCCAACCTACTAATTAATTCTTCTGCAGTAGAGATAATGTGATGCTCTCTTTTTATCACTTTATTGAGATTTCTAGGATCCAAACAGATTCGCAAACTCCCATCAGGTTTCTCAACAATCACAAGACTATTTACCCAGTCTGTAGGTTTGTTTACTTTTCTTATCACACCCTTAGATTCCAAATTACCCAAAGTTTCTCTAAGTTTCTTATTAAGAGCTAAAGGAACCCGCCTAGGAGGATCTATAACTGGTTTAATTTCAGGCTTTAACTCAATGTGATATGGGTCACCAGGAAATCTCCCAAACCTCTGAATACCTCACTGTATGCATTTATAACATTTTGCTTACTACTAGTTTGAATTTTGTCACAAATGACATGCATCGTTTAGTCGTAGTTTAATTTTTATTTATTCTTATAGCTAAATTTCTAGGATTTTGTCAACGCGATTGTTAGTTTTAATTTATTTTCTTTAATTTGATATATTCCCCACTATGTCCGTTAATTCGTTTTTTTTTTGTTCTCCCGTACCTGCGATCGTAATTAAACTATTTTAAATTATTACGCAATAAATTGTTCTCAATTGCGTCGTCGCCTTGTTGGAGGAGGTTTTCCTTTCGCTTTTCTCGCGCGTTCGTCTGTAGGTTTGCCGTACTGACATCTTACTTGGCGGTCATTTATACCGCTCTCGTTCGAGGGCTTGTTTTTTTTCGTCCGTTCGCGCTCTCTCTCTCGCCAATTTTTTTTCGGCTGCGCTTTCTCCGATCGGGGAGTCAAGTAGCAGTGTGCTGGTCTCTGAGATGTTGGTGTGAGGCGCACCTGCCTCTATTTTTTTTATCGTAGATTTTTTTTTTAAAGGAAAACATTCTAAATTTTTTTTACACTACTCAGCAGCCATCATACGTCGCCCTTTCCCTTTTTTTATCAAATAAATCTTCCTGTTCCTGGAGCTAACAACTTTGTTACGTTTTATTTCACGTAAAGAGAATTCTTTTTACGGACTTCTTTTTTTTATATTCTCAAGCATGGAAATTTTCAAGTAAGAAATATTTTTTCCAATTATTCTTTACTTATTAGAAACAAGCTGAGAGTCAAATCGGCAAGCAGCGAAATTTATTTGGTCGGAACCTGGAATCGACAATTACAAAAAAAAGGAATCCAAAAAGAAATTTGTTCTTAAAAAAAAAAAAAAAAATGCAATGATTCCTTTTCTCTTGACACACTACGGTTTTTTTTTTGTTTAGAGAATGGTATGCTATTACGATAGATGGTGCCGTATGACCATTTCGCATGCCGGTACACATTTTTTTTGGATGATATTAAAAGTTAACTTTGTCTTGTTCTAGTTAAATAAGATAAAATGTGTGATACGTCGTTATGGTATGATGTATTTGAAATAATTGAATAAGTAACGTGAAATATGAATAACATCAGAAAAAATTTAGAACATATATATATTATAGTTAATATATATCATTTTTTTTAATCTGTTAATTTATGAACTGTTTAGAAAACGATATGAAAATAAGTTGTATGAATAATAATTATCACTGAAATAATTGATTGTGTTTAAAACATATGTGCATAGTAGTATTTGATAACAGAATATAAAAAAAAAAAAAAAAAAAAAAAAAAAAAAATTTGAAATTTTTTTTGTGGAAATTGACTTTATATGTGTTCTTTTGTTATTCTATCATAAAAAAAAAAGTAATTCACCAATTATGCCTCCAAGAAGAACTAAAACTAGAGCTAGGGCTGATGCCCAGAGTGATGTTGGCAGTAGTGTAATATCAAATTCAACCATGCCGACTCTAACACCCCACATTCCCCCCACTCAGTCACCGGCTGTTAATAAAAAATCTAATCTGCCTAACTTTAAAATTCAACCCTTTGAGGGCAACCCAGATGAACTTAATTTTTTTATTAATCAAATCAAAGATTTTGCACGCATTCAAAATTGGTCGGATGATGTCATTTTAGCATACACCACATCTCATTTAGGAGGAAAGGCGCGACAATTAATAGCGCAAAAGCTTGAGTTTAGCCCATTCGAATCTTCACATCACCTTTTTGAAGAACTTAAATCACATTTTACGCAAACTTCAGTGGCATCACACATCATGCAATATGAAAATTTACAAATGATGCCAGATGAATCAATAAGTAATCTTAGTCACAGACTAGAATTCTTAACCCACAAAATTTACAACAATCTAACTGATTCTCAAGCACTTGATCAAATCCTATTTGTAAAGTTTTTACAAATTATTCCCCCGAACTATCGGTTGCTCATTCTTCAAAATAACATTACAAGTTATAAACTGGCTCTAGAAAAGGCAAGATTAGCACAGGACTGTGAGATGCAGAATTCTGTATTATCCAATATGCCTGCAATTGAGGAAAAAGATAGTGTTTTAGCTTTAACGGAACAAGTAAACAGTTTACAGACAACAATCAATAAATTTTGTGAGAAAACAAAAATCGACGAGCCCGAAAATGAACATACAAAAGATGAGTCTACAAACAATTCTCAACCTATCTTCAACTTCCATAAAAAACGGACACATGACTTTCATGGCAGAAGAGGTAACTTTCGAAGAGATAACTTTAAACACAGTCGTGGAAATCGGCGCAACTTTCACCATACATACCGAAATCACAACTTCCGTAACACGCAGACAACACAGTTAGAAAATGTTACATGCCAATTATGCTTATGTGTCGGGCACTCTGCCCGTGAATGCAGATCTCCATCCATAAATTCTCAGTCTTTTAACTACAATGCAACTCCAGCAATAACTCACCCAAACTACTAATCGAGTCTTTGGATACTGGAGAACAAAGTACTCGTATCACACACTCTCCAGAAAATCTGTTTCATAACATTCCAAATTCTAACATTAAGGAAGAAATAATAGCCAATGTAAACATTATGGCACCCTCCATTCCTGTTATCCAAGTTCAAATTGCCAACGAAACAGCTCCTTTCCTAATTGATACAGGAAGTTCCATTTCTCTTTTATGTAAAAGTTTTTTTGATGCAAACAAACACAACTTTAAATATCGGGTACTATCCAGGAATATAAAAATATCCACTATCAATTCAGAGACTGAATTTAAAGGATGTGTAGAACTCTCTTTCAAGATTGGTACTATGCATTTTAGACATCCACTTTATCTTTTTACCTTAAAACCATCATCAAAGTTCACTGGCCTTTTAGGATTTGACTTCGTCAGAAAATTTAACGTAATAATCTTCCCCGAAACGGAAGTATGCAAAATTAAGGATGATTTTATATATTTTTCAAATAAGTCAGCAAGTCAAAATTTCACTATATCGAACCATCTTGAAAACAAAATAAAAAGTAAAATAAGATCTCAAAAAAAACCCTCAGACGTTGATTTTAATAAGTTACTTAATGTACCACCATTTGTCCCGAAAGAACAGGTCCCTATCATCATAACTCAAAATTTACCAGTGACACTTGTACAGAAAGTAACCCTTCAGCCATCAGAAGCTGCTTACATCAAGGTACGGACTTTCCTAAACAATTTCTTCATGAACAAAGATTTAATTTTGACTTCTGTAGACAAATACAAAGTAAATGTCCATGACTCTGTCCATTCATTTAAAACTCCAGCACAGGACTCTGGGGCGCTACTCCCTGAAAATGACAATTGTTACAATAACGAACAACAATTTTATATTTTTTTAGACAACCAGTCTGAACATATCTTACATATTAACAAAAACACTACAATCGGCCAATTCAACCTAATTGAAGAAATTAAGCCCGCCTTCAAGGAAAAGTTAGAAATACCCGTTGATATGCCACCTCCTACATCAGAAGAATACATAAATTTAATCCAGCCAGACCCTGAAGTCATTAAACAAAGAAAGATAGAATTTAACACTGCTGAATTAAACATTAATCATCTGAATAATGAAGAAAAAAAAAAATTGCATAAAGTACTAAAAGAGAACTTTCAAGCATTTTCAGCTACACTAAAAACAATGGGACACTCGGATGTTATAAAGCCCCAAATTAATTTTAATAGTGAAAACCCGATTAAAGCATTACCTTTCCCTGTGCCACATGCATTGCAACAGGAAGCTCGTAGACAAATAAATGAAATGATAGAAGCCAACATCATCGAAAAGAATGTAGCATCATGGGCCTGTCCCATGTTACTAGTAAAAAAAAAGTCTGATGGAGGTCCCCAAAAGTATAGAATGGCTCTAGACCTACGTGTCCTTAATACCATCATAGACCACTCAAGCTATCCACTCCCTAAAATCCAAACACTCATCAACAATATCGCCAATTATCAATTTTTCACACTTCTAGACATGCCTTCTGCGTACCATCAGGTACACTTGCCGGAATGCTATCAAGATAAAGTTTGCTTTACAACCCCGTGGGGTACATATAGATGCAAACGGCTACCTTTCGGATTAAAAACCGCAGCCAGCATTTTTCAAGCAATGATTGATACCATTATTGAAGAAGTCAACTTACCGGGTATTTTCAGTTATCAGGACGATGTTATTGTCTGCAGTAATTCCTTCCAAGAAACTTTAGAAAAATTGACAAAATTTTTAGAGACATTCAAAAAATATAACTTAACATTAAATTTAAAGAAGTGTTCATTTCACCAAAAATCATGCAATTTTCTTGGTTTTCACATAGAAAATAACAGAATTTATCCTGTATCTACAAATATTATAAAAATTAATTCGTTCCCAGTTCCTAAATCAAAAAGACAACTGAAGAGTTTCCTTGGCCTATGTGGATTTTACAGACATTTGATACCGTCGTTCGCAGAGGTTGCAGAACCACTGGTCACTCTGACTTCACCGAAGAAAGTATTCGAATGGGGTAAAGAACAGGAAGAGGCCTTCCAAAAGTTACAACAGATTTTTTTTTGCAAACCTTTTCTACAGCAACCCAACTTCAATGAAACATTCTACCTTAATACAGATGCATCAAAATTTGCCATCAGTGCTGTAATTCTACAAAAACATGGAAATGATCTACTGCCAATAGCTTACTTCTCTAAGGCCTTAAGAAAAGCAGAAACCAGATATCCACCTATACAGCTAGAGCTAATGGCTATAGCCAAAGGCTTGGCCGCATTTAAAAATATTCTATATGGTCGTCATTTTATTCTTTTAAGTGATAGCAAACCTTTAAAACATTACAAGAGAACCACATCCCCAGCAGATATTATCACTAGATGGCTACTTGAAATTAGTGAATATTCCTTTACCTTTTTGCACATTCCAGGTCGCATGAACATTTTAGCTGA
Organism: Maratus speculifer; assembly: GCA_964019185.1. NCBI lineage: Eukaryota > Metazoa > Arthropoda > Arachnida > Araneae > Salticidae > Maratus > Maratus speculifer. Next base: position 120,789,078 of record OZ025291.1, read on the forward strand.
TTACCTTTCTAGAACACCCACAATACATAATTCCACTGACATAAATTCAGACCCTCAATTAATTAACTCAGAAGAGATCCTGCCAGTTGTGGAAGATGTTAATACAATTGATAAAGATAATGTTAAGCAAGCTGCATACAGTCATGAAAATAATTTTAATTCTCCCCCACCTAAAGATGCACTTCTCGATATTTCTGAAGACACACTACTTTATGAACAGCGTAAAGATACAGAGCTTAAAAAAATAATTGATGATATCAATAGCAATGTCATTTCAAAGTTTAAAAACTACATAATTTGTGACAGATCCTCATTACTTCTTTTTCATAATCCTACTCCTACAAACCAAGAAGCTATTCAATATAAAATTGTTGTACCCAAATCCTTAAGAGAAAAATGTATTAGGATCCATCATATGACACACTATGGAATTGACAAAACGTACAAAAATATTAGCAAGAAATTTTTCTGGAAGGGGTTACATTCAGATGTAGTAAATTATGTGAAATCTTGTACAAGATGTCTCACTAATAAACCACAAAGAATTCCTACAGCACCTTTTCAAAACACAATTATTCCAACACAACCGGGTCAACTTATCTCTCTCGATTTCGTGGGCCCTTTCAAAAATGGATTCTTTATAATGACAATAATCGATCATTTTTCTAAACACTTAAGGTTGTATCCTCTAAGAAATATAACTGCAATGAATGCTGTTCATGCCATGTTTGACTACATAGTCACCTTTGGACGTCCTGAATTAATATTATCAGATAATGGAAAACAGTTTCACGCTCATATTTTTGAAGAATTCCATAAAATGTTGGGTGTCAAGCTTCGTTACACAACTGTGGCCCACCCGGAAGCTAACTCCGTCTCTGAGCGTATCAACTTTTCAATAAAAGCAACAGTAAAAGCACTAATACAAGATGGGTATCATTTTAACACAGCAGTAAAAATTCATGAAGCTATGTATAACAGCACCTACCATAACACAATTAAAATGTCTCCCAATAAAGTTCACTTTGGAAGAAACATCACCAATATTTTTGAAACATTTCACATAAACACATACAATAACCGATTTGATGTCCACCACGACTACTTCACTTTAATGAAAAATTTACAAGATCTTTACAAAAAAATATACAGCAATTTAATTGACTATCAAAAGCTACAGAATTCTAGACAGCACCCTAAAGCAAAACTTCGTCAGCCACAAGTTGGTGACATCGTATTTCTACAAACAGCCGGAAAGTTCAAAAAGGTTCTTGACACTCCAATGAAAATCATCGAAAAATGTTCTAAAGTAATTTTTAAAATTCAAAAAGCTGCAGATTCAGAAGGTAGAGTTCAAAAGGTACATATCAATAGACTCATTACCCCTGAAAAAAGAAAACATTATCTCTGTTCAAAACCTGCCAATAAAGTACAACTACCTGCTCTAGACTCAAAAACTGTGCAACAAAGACTGAATAACAATGTAAACAATCACTTACCTCAGGTTGACCCATCAGACCATGCCACAACTCCAGAAGATCCAGCAGCAGTGAGGGTTCCTGCCGATGTCAATGCACCTGATGCCAGAATTTTGTTGACGTCTACAAAGAACACTCATATACCGGTCACCAATACATACAATTTAAGACAGACAGCAGCCAGACAAAGATTGAAATAGACCATTCTAATATACTTTCTGCACTTACTTATAGGGACCATGAAAAATCTCTGTTGGTTGTCAGCGTTTGTCACTTCAGTGTTTATGCAGACTGTATGGCCCAGTATGTTACTACACCACACATCATATATTCTAATTTTTTTTTCTTTTCCAGACTCACCTGAATGTGAAATTTGACTAGACTACATGATATAACATTTTTTTTGTAAATGTTAATTTCCTCAGCTTAGGCTACAAAAGTAAGATGGTATGTTCCATCAACGCTGTATGGTAATATTGCATGTGAAATTTTAGTGTTGTAATCCTTGTGTAACAATTTTCATCATTTTCTTTTAGTATACATATTTCTTTATCTCAATGTGTATTGAATGTATTTTTCCCTTTTTTTTTTGTTGTGATCACAACCCCCTTTCATTTTTTTTCTCTTTTGTATAAGGTTTATTCATTTATGGTACCATAAAATATTTATTTATCCTTACATGGTGCAACCATATTATGTTATGATGTTTCAAGATAACACTATCATGAGTATGTATTGATGAAACATAACTGTATAATGTATGTAATATTTTCAACAATGTATGTAATATTTTCAACAATGTATGTAATATTTTCATAGTACAATTTATGTAACTCAAGTTTGCATTGTATAAAATGTTTGCAAAATACCATGTGTATGTAGAAAGTTGCAGTTATTGGTGGATGTACCTTTTTTCATTCCGACATGATGTATGTCGATGATTGTCATCCCCTTGTACATATAAGGTGATGGCTGTTTTGTTTTTTTTTCTTTTTTTTACCCCTTTTTGGGGGAGTATGTCACAAATGACATGCATTGTTTAGTCGTAGTTTAATTTTTATTTATTCTTATAGCTAAATTTCTAGGATTTTGTCAACGCGATTGTTAGTTTTAATTTATTTTCTTTAATTTGATATATTCCCCACTATGTCCGTTAATTCGTTTTTTTTTTGTTCTCCCGTACCTGCGATCGTAATTAAACTATTTTAAATTATTACGCAATAAATTGTTCTCAATTGCGTCGTCGCCTTGTTGGAGGAGGTTTTCCTTTCGCTTTTCTCGCGCGTTCGTCTGTAGGTTTGCCGTACTGACATCTTACTTGGCGGTCATTTATACCGCTCTCGTTCGAGGGCTTGTTTTTTTTCGTCCGTTCGCGCTCTCTCTCTCGCCAATTTTTTTTCGGCTGCGCTTTCTCCGATCGGGGAGTCAAGTAGCAGTGTGCTGGTCTCTGAGATGTTGGTGTGAGGCGCACCTGCCTCTATTTTTTTTATCGTAGATTTTTTTTTTAAAGGAAAACATTCTAAATTTTTTTTACACTACTCAGCAGCCATCATACGTCGCCCTTTCCCTTTTTTTATCAAATAAATCTTCCTGTTCCTGGAGCTAACAACTTTGTTACGTTTTATTTCACGTAAAGAGAATTCTTTTTACGGACTTCTTTTTTTTATATTCTCAAGCATGGAAATTTTCAAGTAAGAAATATTTTTTCCAATTATTCTTTACTTATTAGAAACAAGCTGAGAGTCAAATCGGCAAGCAGCGAAATTTATTTGGTCGGAACCTGGAATCGACAATTACAAAAAAAAGGAATCCAAAAAGAAATTTGTTCTTAAAAAAAAAAAAAAAAATGCAATGATTCCTTTTCTCTTGACACACTACGGTTTTTTTTTTGTTTAGAGAATGGTATGCTATTACGATAAATTTCATCAATTTTTCTAATAAGATTTAACATTTGACAAGCTTTTAATCCTAAAATAGGCTTAGATGACACATTAACTACAATAAATTTCAATAAAACATTATCACTTTCATTTACAGTACAATGCAACAATAACTCACCCTCTGGTATTAATTTAAAATTACCATAAGAAATTAAGGTAATATTAGTTTTATTTAATGTAACATTTGATGGAAAATTCATATTTTTATATACAGACAATGGCAATACATTAGTTTCAGCCCCTGTATCAAGTTTAAATTCAATCAAATTATTTTCAACATTAATTTTCTTTAACCACATATTATCTAAAGAATTAACACTTACCAATTCACAATCAAAACTAGAGTCCATCACTTGCTCTGACACACTGTCGATGTATAATAAATTAAAATCATCACAGTCTCTTTCTATGTGGTTTACTGTTTTATAATTAGCTTTCACCATTGCTTTACACATAGCCGCAAAGTGATTCTTACCCTTGCATTTAGCACACAGTTTCCCATACGCAGGACAGTTATACTTTTTATGATCTTTTCCGCACCTTGCACAGTTTTTGACACTAATAATGTTCTTTTTGAACTTTGCTGTCCCTTTGACAACTTTGTCACTACTCTTTTTCACTTCATGAACTTGGGAAGTAGACTCAACTGTTTCAATTTGAAGTTTACTCGTCTCTGCTGCTCTTAAAAAATTCACTGCTTTCTGTAGTGTCAAGTCAGGCTCTCTCAACAATCGCTCCAGTAAGGATTTTTCTCGAATACCCAAAACTAGTCTATCTCTGACAAGACTTTCCTCTTGATCACCAAAGCTACAAGTAGAAGACAAAGTCTTTAATTCAGTTAAATAATTGTCCTCTTGCTGACCTTCCCCTTGAGAACAAGAAAAAAACTTGAATCGTTCAAAGACAACATTCTTTCTTGGGATACAATAGTCTGTAAACATTTCCATAACATCTTTGAATTTTTCCTTGCTTTTGTTTTTACCAGCTTTGAATGTATTAAAATTTTCCGTTCCTTCATCACCCAAAAAGTTAAGTAAAATTGCAATCTTTACTGTGTCAGCCTTGTCCATTTCTTCAGATGCTATGAGATAATTTTCAAACTTTTGAGTCCATTTTGTCCATGCTTCAGCTAGATTGTTGCATGTAAAACTAATATCACCTGGTGGCTTGAATATCTCCATTTTTTTTCTCAGGGAACACTTAGTTCATATGATGAAAATAAATAAAATGAACAAACTTTGCCAGTTTCTCACACAAAGACCACAACAATCTCAAGCCTGTTTCCAACTCAGAGATTGTCACATGGATAAACTAAGTTCAATCCTTTTGCATCAGACAAAATGCAACACATGGTTCGTTTTTCATCCTGACACCATGTTTTATTAGTTAATTACTAACTATATTCAGTAATATTTTAAATAAAATAAAACTTTATTTTCAATAATTACATGCTTAGACTTTAGCATTGAAACTAGCTTGTGCACAGAAGCATCATGGCAAAACATTCAACTGACAGTCTACTTGCTGCTACAGTTACCCACACAGTTACAGATAAAACATGTTACTAAATCACAGTTACATAAAATATAATAAATCACAGTTACATAGAACACTAAATCACAGTTATATAAAATATTATAAATCAGTTATATCTTGAATATTATAAAATCACAGTTAGATAAATTACAAATAACTGATGTCAACATATGTAACATACGATCTTACTTTTCTGTGTTTAAATAAAATAATGAGTAGACTTTTCAGTAAAAAAAAAAAATAGCTTCTTTATTAAATCCATCGTGAGAAGGAAGAAAGGGATTTCTGATTAGCGATTTCCGATATGCTGTGATCGAAAAACGTCACGGGCTGGACTCCTCCAAAAAGAGCTGCGATGATGAAAACTATTGCATATGCGCTTTGCATCGGCGAGCGCCAAAGCGATGCATTGCAAAAAAACAAACTTTACAGGCACGCATCAGAGCCGACGCTTGGCAAAACGAAACCAATTGCACAAAACGTAATGAAAAATGTGATATGCAAGATTTCATCTCACATTTGATAGGACAGTTTTGGTGTGGGTCCTCACAATTACAGTAAACAGGAAAGGTTTCTCATTCATTTCAACAGTTTTGCTTGAACATTCATATGATGCATGGATTTCATTGTAACTTATGCATCTAGGAAAGATGTTGTATTGCTAAGTAAATTTATTAGCATCCAGTAAATTTATCTGGACAACATTGCTTGTACCCTTTTGCTGTTTTAAAATTATCCAGCTTGTTGAAGAGGGAGTGAATATAATAGTTTATATCATCTTACGAACAATTTAGATCTTTTAAGTATCTAACAAACTATGAACATCTAGGGATTTCGAAAAGGTCCGTTATTCAGAGTTTTTACATTTTAATTAATCATCCAAAAGAATTAAAAAATAACAATTCCTTATAGGTGAATTTTAAATGTATTCAAAGTGCATAAATTATGTTAATGAGACACAAAAAGGATAGAGAATTAACTTATCAAAACTTTCAATTGATTACTAAATCATTAAATAATTTCTAGAGCTATTAATTTGTATTTTTTGTATGCAAACTGTGTACATGCAAAAAGTATAAAAATATTTTAAAAATTTTACTTGAAGTAATCAATCAAAAGTGATTGTTTTGCAAATTTCAATTTTTCACTATAAACTTTTCAAGTGTTCATTTACCATACTCAGAAATTTTAGTTCTTCATTATCAGCAGTATTTACAAAAAAAGTATTCAACTGCTTTGCGTATTTTAAAGCAGCAAATCCCTCGACTTCTCTGCTCTGCTCCGAAAGTGGAAAACATTTTGAAACATTTACAAATTCATTTTTTAACAAAAAGTATAAAATTGGAATGTCTGATTATGGAAGCAATATGGAATTAAATTGTGTTTTGAAGTTTTGAATAAATTACCTATTGATTTATAAGTGATTTTTATTACATGAAAAAGACGTTTTCACCCTTTCTTAAGTAGTTATTCTTTTTTCACGTAGAAATTTGGTTCAAAATGCCCACGTTGACAATATTTTCTGAAATATCTATTGCATTTGAAAAAAAAAAAAAAACAGTTTGATTACATAGTTTCTGAACAACAATGCATGTTGGTTTCAGGCATTTCTGAATAAAAATAAATTAAAACTTATGTTATAAAAGTTGCCCTTTTGGATTTGAGAACAACCTTAAAGCATCTGTAAAGTTATTTATTTCACAGTTTTTTTTATTCTTCATTTTCAGAATCATCCTCACAACTTTCAGCATTACTTTCAATAGGGACAAACACACTGAAGTCAAATCAGAATTGTGGGTAAACAAATGCTCGTCAATTGTGTCATATGCCTCTGAATCAACATGACTGTCTGTCTATTTGATAAGTTCATAAAAATCTGTAATTTTATTTTCATCACAGACTACTTCATTATCTCAAATGCAAAAGCCAAACTCTTTAATCTCATTTTCAAGTGTCCCTTATTCAGAGGTAAATACATTACATGTCCTATACCAAGGGGACTAAGACCGGAAGTTTTGTCCCTTATTCGGAGTGTCCCCCATTTGGAGGTTTCACTGTATTAATAGTTTATATTTCCATTATTTAAACAACTCAAACAAAATATAAATTACCTTTAAAATAACTAAAACTTTTATTTTAACTATTATTATACAATTTAAAAAATTATATTCCAAACCAACTAGGCACATCAGCTCTATCCCACCCTTTACGTCTCTGTTTCATTAAACCTTTTACTTGATCAGCTAAACGCTTTTCTTCTTCCTTTTGCTCTTCTTTTTTCTTTTCTGGGTAGAGATTAGGAAATTCAAATTTAACATCATCCGGCTGTAGGAGAAAAGAAGAATGATAAAATTTACATCACAAATTATTTAAAATGATACCCATGCAAGTAGATTTAAATATATTAAAACATGAAAATTATAATGAGTAATATCAATTTTAAGCACTGAGAATCAATTTTAAGACTGACTACGTTAAATATGAGAATCATTGAACCATACAGATTTAATGGTATTTGTTCTTGTGGACAATTAAATTTATAATTTAAAATCTTGCAAATCATTGATATGCCTTATTTTTTTATTTTACGTTAAATGCATGAAATACCATAATAATGATCATGGAATTTCAATTTTATTAAGGGACTACTTAAATGAAAAGATTTATTAGCTAATGCTAACCCTATGAAATAAATTTATAAAGATATCTCAGTTGCATTTCAATATTTTTGAATGATTTTTTTGCATTGGATAGCTACGATTGATCTACATACAGGCAGTTTTTTACTTTTTTGATTTTGTTTATAGATAATTTTTATGAGAACACTTTCATTCTCAGAACCAGTTATGAAAATAAAAATATAATCACAAAAATATTCTGAAATAAAAAAGAACACAAAAGAAAACAATCATGCATTAAGCATACATTATGAAACACTTTCCAACACATTCAGAATAATGTAACAAAATTGCACAGTTTAATAAGTTAAAATATTATATCTAATTCAACAATATAGAAATGCATTTTCTTATTATACAGGAAGTAACTTGTTATAAACCTAAGCATAAACAATGCATATAAATTTTATTATATGTAAAATAGTTTAACATAACTAAAATATGCCACAAATAATGTTCTCTCTATACATTATGTAATGGAATTATTTTGTGGTGCCCTGTAAAAGAATAATAAATATTCTTTGTTTAGCATATTCTACAAAATGTATATTTTAGTGCCTTTCATGAATCCATATCAATTTCTTTATGTTTCACAGGTGTAACATCATTAAAAAATACTTAAAACTTTACTTCTAATTTTCAAAGATTCAATTGGGCAGTTTTCATGCTGTTATATGCAGACAGACAAATGACGACTACAGGTACTACATATTTATGTAACTACAAACACACCTAAAAATCAATTAAATTCAAAAGCGCAAAATATTTCCAGCAATTATTACTGAAAGACAGTATTGTAACCAATTTCTTTTGTGTGTCCCTGTAAATGGATTTAAAATGCTATCCTTCAAATTAAAAAATTACTTACACATGACTAACATAAATAGAAAACATTTTGAAATGAGAATTAAATAACTACAAGTTAAAAGTGAGAAATACTCAAAATTACATCATGAAAGTACATTTACATGTGAATATTAAAAGAGAAAGAAAATATAAAAAGAATGAATGTATTAAAATGTATCAACCACCCAGATATTACCAGCAATTATTACTCAAAGATAGTATTGTAACCGATTTCTTTTGTGTGTGTCCCTGTAAATGGATTAAAATTGCTATCCTTCAAATTAAAAAATTACTCACACATGACTATCATAAACAGAAAAAACTTTCAAATGAAGATTAAATAATTAGAAATTAAAAGCAAGAAATATTAAAAATTACGTCATAAAATTATATTTACATGTGAATATTAAAAAAGAAAGAAAATATAAAAAGAATGAATGTATTAAAACGCATCACCAACCCTAAATAGAAAAAATTATGTCAAGTGATAATTTTTAAGATTTGAAGCTTTATAGATTGAGGGGCAAAGACAGAAGCAGATTTTCTTTCTTTTTTAGGGATTTAGCTTATTAGATGACTCATTTATTTGCCTTTAAAAGCGTAAGTAAAAAAGAATATTACAAATAGGTAAAGAAAAAAAAAAAAGACTTAATTTAGGACTGATTATTTATTTACAATAAAGTAACAAATTGAGAAGAAAAAATAAAAGTTTAAAATTTTAAAACTTTGGTATTGTGGAGGGGGAAAAAAGTGGGATGTGAATTTCGGCAAAAAAGGAAAATATGGGGGGGAGGGGGAGATTAAGATTCTTTTTATAAAATCAGAAATTAATAGAAATACAGGGGAGTTCGATCCTTGATTAAGAAATAATATGCAGGTAAAACTAAACACTTTTAAGGAATTTTACATGAATATAAATACTTTTAAACATTAAAAATTCCTCTTGAAAAATGTAAGCACTTTGAGACTTTCAAAACTGTAAGAACCTTGACATAGATTTCAATGTTTAAAGGTATTAAGATGTTAAATTTTAAAATAATCTATAATAGTTTACATATATTAGTTTTTAGTGATCTTTTGATGAAATTTGCAGATTTTTTCTCTCGTTTCTTTGGCAAAATTGGCAGCTGTTTCTTGATCTTTTGACAAAATGTGCATTCATTTTACAATCTTATGACAAAATTTGCAATCATTTTGCGATCTTTTGATAAATCTTGCAGCCCTTTCTTGATCTTTTGATGAAACTTGCAGTTCTTTCTTGATCTTTTGACAAAATTTGCAAACAAGATTGTTGAATACATTATCTCGGAGAGTTATGGAATACATTATTAAAATCAAAATCAATTCTATATGTTTCGGCAAAATTTTCCCTGATCCTAGATCACAGGATCGAACATATTCTGTACTTCTGTGTGATACTGATATGGGAATGAAACAACTGACGTCAAATTCTCAGAGTACGTAGTCCAAACACAAATTCTCATCTTTTCCTATTAGATTATCCAGTTCCATTTATCAACTAGTTATGCAAATGAAGATGTTTGTTTCATTTAATTCTGAAGCATGTATGCAGTAATGAATCATATTCCAAAAAAACAATTCAGTACTTAGTATAAGAGTGAATACCAGTAACTAAGTAATGAATAAATAGGGTAAACAAATTCTCCAATATTAATATAAAAGAAATTCCTTTTATTGAAATGATTATATTTCTCAATTATGATGAATACTTTTATTAATTGACAGTTATAAGTAAAAGTTGTGTAAGGTTTTTTTAAACATACAGTTTGATGAATAATTTGAAATTGATCCAAATCGAATATTCATATTCCAAAGTAACAATTCTGTACTTAGTATAAGAATGGATAAATAGGTTATACAATTTCTCCAAAATTAAATTAATATAAAAGAATTTTTTTTATTGAAATGATTCTATTTCTCAATTATGATGAATACTTTTATTAATTGACAGTTATAAGTAAAAGTTGCATAAGGTTTTTTTAAACATACAGTTTGATGAATAATTTGAAATTGATCCAAATCAAATATTCGGCAGACTGAATAATTTGACATTCAAACTAATCAAATACTCAGTACATTTCTATTCATAACACACAAAAATAATAATTATGTATTTATCTTATGTAGTTATTCTAAAAAATATGACTCAGTAGAATGCTCTATTACCATTTAAGAGAATAATATTAATACTAAAAAATGTCTTCAAATAAAACACACAACTAAGGACTGTTGAGGAAAAATAAGTGCAATATACATAAACAATTACACAAACACTACACATTTAAGCAAAATGTGAAATGAAACCAAGTGGTTAAAAATTCCCAAGCTAGCAATAATACAGAAAATAAAAATGTTGATTAAAAATCAACAACTGCTTCAAGCACAAGCAAATTAAATAACAACTAAGCTGTCTTTCAGCAGAATCTGCATTTGTGTGATTTTTCTCAAAATTTAAAAGTACATTAATTCTGATTTTACTTATTAAAGGGTCTGATTGAACATTTATAACTAAAAAATTAGCTAGTAAAATAAATCTCAAATTGAAAACCTATTAGTTCATACCCAGAAAAACTTAATACAAGTTAATATAATTGTGTGAAGGTCAACTTGCAGAATATGTACAATTGAAATATAGTAAGCTTCCACACATCCAAAACTCGGAAATTTACAAATGCCTAAAATCTGCACATCATCGTAGATGCAAACAATGAAAATTTCAGCTCAGATGAAGGAGCAAAATTATAATTTATTTTAATTTTATAACATTTCATATTTATTTTAATATATAATTCTTGATAATATGTCTGAATTTGTGGTTTTTCATAAAGAAAATATAAAATTACTAGTCGCCCTTGGTGACCAGTTTGGTCTCCCTTGAATGTATACTAAACATTAAACCATATTGCTTTTATTCATAATTTATTTTAATTGTGCAATTTTTTTGCCAAATTAGAAGATTCTACAAGAGAAATACACACAGATGTCATATACACACAAAATTGGCACGATTGCAACAAAATGATAATTATAAGTGCCTCACATGGTAAACCGACTATTGTTATTTATTAATAAATTGATTGTTTACTTTAATTTATTTTTTTAAATGATATAAATTTTGTTCTATAATTATTAACTAAACTTTTTATTATTTATTATTATTCCTTTTTAAAATAATAGAAATTAGTTTTAAAATATGAATGTAACTGGTATTTGAAAACAAAGTTTTTGCCAAATTGGCGTTAGGAAAATAACGCACCAATGTGGTGCATATATGACATCTGTGCTGGTGAAATAAAAATTCCTTTTATACTAGTCTGGCACAGATAATAAATTGCTAAATATTGTACCCGTGGCATTTTTTCATATTTCATTAATTATTTAAAATATAATAATGTAATCCTTTGACTCATTTCATTTATAATACTAAATTTATTTTGAAACTGAAATGTTTGAAATTCATTACTTTTATTTATTTTTTTAAATTAAAAAAAAAAACCAGAAAAAATAAAAATATTGATATTTTGAAGCTCCATAGTTGCAGCGAAGGAAAACATAAGTAAATCCCATTTAACACAGCCTAAATCCTACCAGAGGACTTTTGCACAGTAAATGCATTTCATTTGGATGTCGCCATTAAACAATTAACAAATAATCATGATTTTTGTGCCACATGCATCAGCGTAATATACATATAATTTTTTTGGGAAAAAAAAGAATTAAAATTTTGCTTATATTACTATTAACCACAATCTTTTTACCATGTATATTTATGTTTTAAATCAACTTTTTTGTTTAAGACTGGCTAAACCTTAAAAAAATGCCTTTCTTTATGATTTTTAATAGGACACCTTCATGAGAAAAGTTTTATCAAATAATTCAAGGAAAATGTACCTGATCTATATAATGCATATTTAATTATACATTATTTATTTACTTGATCTACTTTTAACAATTTTTTCCAAGCAATCTTTATAATTTTGTTTGTATTATTGCTGTTTAAAAAATGCAAGCAAAGCAAAGACCAGAAATCTGCAAGAGTGATCAGGGTGAGTCATTTTTTCCCCTATCAAAGTGATAGGAGGAAGAATGAAAGAGAACATTTTAAGCTTTGTGTGTTAGAAATGGTGAAAAGAAAGAAGAAATTTTGGAGGTAGGGGCAAAAAATGCTAATAATTGACTACTTCTTGTAACAACAAAGCAACAAATAGAGATTTTTTTTTTTTTTTTGGGGGGGGGGGGGGCTAAAAGATTTAAAGATTTTAACATTTGAGAGTTGCAATAGTAATGAGAGATAAATAGAAATTTTGGAGGGAAAGATTACTTAGATGATTGATAAATTAATTTTTAGGTACTTTTTGGTTAGCCGGGTGTCAGTGTTATATTTGCATACATATGTCTATATACATGTAACATGCATGCATACATGTGCATATATACAATATTAGCCGACCTGCCCAGTATTGCCCAGGCCTGGGATACTATTCAGATGTTAAATGTGTAATCTTTTTTCCAAATGACTCTTAAATGAAATTCAAATTTGTATGGTTTAATATCTTTAAGTCCATTTTGACAGAATTCATATTTTTAAATGGAAAAATTGTGAATAGATATTGAAAGTATATGCTGTTTGGTATTTTATTTTCTGCATAATTTGATTTTTGAGGTCTATGCATACCAAAAGCAAATGACACCGCGACGGAACACTTAGGTTTTCACTGATTTTATAGAAATTTTCACACATTTTATGTTGTTAAATGTAACTCTATCCATCTGAATGTTTCAAAAGTTTTGTAAGTGAAAGTGATGCAAATTTGGTTTATCGAAATGCTCTTGAAAGACTGTGTCAAAATACAGACTTTTAGTTATTTTTAGCATAGAAAAACTATAGTTTCCATGAGCCGCAAAGTGATTTGTGTTTGCAGGTGTACTTGAAAGAGTTAAATCTCATATTTTTTAAAACTAATTGCATCATAGATTATAAAAAAGGTTTTACCTTAAAGAATATATTTTTGGTTTGTCGGTAATTGTAAAATTGCATCCTGGAAAGGCAAAACTGCAATGAAACAATCTAATTTTTATTAATTTCATCAAATTTTTTGCACTTTTATTTTGTAAAAAAAATTTTTACCAGTCGGAATGTTTCAAAAATTTTGTAGGGGATGTAAATCTAGTCAATTGAGATGCTTTTAAAAGATTGTGTTGAAATATGTACATTTATGTCACAAAATATCCTGTCCAAGAGCCACAAAGTGACCTCCTTTTGCCAGTGTATTTAAAAGACATATTTTTTTAAAACAGATTACATCATCGATTAAAAGAAAGTTTCAATTTAAAGAACATACTTTTGGTTTGCTAATATCTCTAAAAATATGCCCTGAATGGGCGTTGACATAAGGGAGAAAAAAAATTTTGGGGAGAAATGATCCTTTTTGAATTTTTTTTTTTTTTTTTTTTTTTTTTTTTTTTTTTTTTTCAAAGTATTAACTGCAAATTTTAATTTTTTTTTCAAAGTATTAACTGCAAATTTCAATTTTTTTTTCAAAGTATTAACTGCAAATTTCAAATTTTTATTTCAAAGTATTAACATTTGAGACATAAAAATACAACCTTTCAAAATATGTCTTTCAAATTTAATTGTGCCAAGCAGCTTGGTTGATTTGGATTTAAACAAAATAATCAAGTAATAAAAATTCCCTCAGAAAAATGTTACTTCATTTGTTTCAGTGGGTAAATGTGTTTGTGCGCATGTGCAAGCGCTCTTGTTCCCTGAGAATCAAAGAATGGACTTTTTGATGAGAGTGAATTGTGCTTTGTAATTAATATCTCAAAAACTAATGAAAAAATTAAAATTCTGAGCTCCAGGTAAAACAGAAGTATATAAAATATTAAACTGTGTTCTTTTCACTAAAGTGGAGTGCAGTAAAAGTGGGTGTAGTGATTGCAGATTGATACAGGGTTAGATCATCGATTATTTATTGCTACAATAAAGTAAATAAATTAACACTGAAAAAGTTTAAAGAATAAGAAATTTGGGAAATTAACAGGGAAATGATATTTTCTAGAGGAAAACACTGTATTCAAAATCACTGAAAATTTTCAGCAACAAACAACACAAAACATTTAATTATAAAACACAAACTTTAACAGAAAACATAAATATAAAATTAATAAAGATGCTCACCAAACTGACATATGCCATCTTATAATCAGGATCTTTTATTAAATAACCTTTGGTAGACTTTTTGATATCTCCAGTTATGTTTTTGGTTATAACTTGGGTCACTGGAACTTTATATATCTTTTCCAAGTAATTTTTTACATCATAATGAGTCATCCTAAAGAAAATAATGTCATTTAAAATTAGCAGATACACACACATACATATTTTTTACATTACTTATTATGTTACGTTAAGAAAAAAGGATTTTATACAAATATGCATAAAATGTAGTGGTACTTGTATATTATCCAGATCAAGTCATATTCATAGAACCAAAAATATTAATTACAGTAACTCTTTCATTTATTTATTGTTGTTATTTTCAATTTAAGTGAATAATTAATATTATATAATTGCCATATATAAGCCAGGGGAAGAAATATTTACATAATATGTATAACTATATATTATAATATAACATAGGTATACATGTAATATATACTCAATGACACAGTATATTTTCACTGATAGGGAGGGATGAGGCATCTGCAATAATGCTTAAAAAGAGTTTTTTCCACAAGATAGAATAATTGTTGTTTTATACTTGTTGAAATAAATGTTTTAGTTACAAGAAACTATTAGTTTATGGCTTAAAAAGATTCTTTTAAACATCAAAAGTAACTACTCTGACTTTTAATGTAAATTTTCAATCTTATTCCTTGTTGCTATCTTAACTGTTTTTGGTATGTTGTAAACTCTGCAATATGTCTTTTATAAATGAACAGTTCAGTTAAATCTAAAAGCTGTATAATTGTTGCAAAAACCTATTTTTTTAAATGTTGTTCTAAGGAAGGGATGAGACACTATGACTCAGGGAGGGATGGGATATGTCTCATTTTTGCAAATGCTCTATCCCTAGCCTGTTCAACCTTTTAATGAGCAGGGGTGCATCTCAGTTTTTGGCAAACAATGAAGGGCGCCATTATTAACATGGCTCAAAACATGCAAGAAAATCATCTTTTAAATTTAGTATCAATATATATAAGCAAATGAGACATATGCACACACAATGCCCCTATAAATCTAAAACACCATGTAAAAAAAATAAGTTAAATTAAATTAATAGAAAATTGTAATAAATTTCGAATTGTAATAAATTTCTTTGTTCTGTGAGGGGTTACCTCAAACATTTTTGAATTGGAAGGAACCAGAAAATGAAATATCATCGATTATTTTTTAAAAATGGTAATCGGAGATATTGATAGGTTTTTGGGTTACCCAAATATTCTGCAATAACATAATTTTTTTTGGAGGTGTAAATTTGCTTTTATAAAAAATACAGAAACAAAATTATGGGTGGTTCCAAAGAGAAAGCCTGAAAGAACTTTCATTGATGGAAATCCTCTTGCACAATTTTATAGAATTCTTTAAAAACAAAATTACCTAAAATTTAAAAGGTCTGGGGAAGAAAAATACAGCTTTTAAAACAGCCAAATGGCCAGTGAAACAACGTCAATAACAATAATACTGAATTTCCGTGCACGAAATAGAAGAAGAATCGTTTATATTATTCTACATTTTACTTCTTAATTTATTAAAAAAGTTATTGCCGATGTTTACTAATTACTATCAGCATAATTTCTATAAAAAGATTTATAAAGCATAATTATAAATTAATAAAGAAATGCAACAGCACATAATTAGTAAAAAAAAAACTACTCATGTAGAAATAACAAATATCAATTCAAGAATAAACTAACGTGCTGTTGCCTTTCTTTTAATACATTGCGTACGTTATAATTGTTGATATGTGAAATACTTGTAGAGATTTTTAAAATATCTCTAATGAAAATATCAAGGATTGTAAATAAAGTATTTTTACAAGGGAATTGTATTTGAAAATTTACAAAAAAAGGCTAGTAACGGGAATCCTTCAAAAGGGCACCAAGAAAATCTACAAAGGGCTCCATGGCGCCCGCGAGTGCCGCATTGGACAGCCCTGCTCTATCCAAATAATTATGTTTAATTCCACAATTTTTTGGTATTTCATTTTTATAAGACTATCTTGTTTTGGAATTGAATAGCATAACAATTAAAACTTACACTATTACATTATTTTGAAAGTTAAAATTAAAAATTAAAGCACTATAATTTCTTTTCTTACTCATGCATTATTTATCAATATCAACCATTAGTATTAAACATTCATATTTATTTCTAGACATATATATATATTAATAAAATATTACTGTTTTGAAATATTTATAACTTGAACTGTAAACTTTTATTTTTACATGGCAATACATTATGTGTAAGGAGGAATGGAAAAAGAAATTTCGTCTTCCCACAAGAAATTGACTGTTAAACCAATGAACAATAATATGCAATTGCAAAGCTACATCCATCAAAATTAATTGATAGCACTAGTCTAACACAAGCATATTTTTCATTTGATTTACATTTTACAAAATATAATCTATACTAATTAAATAACAAATCGCTCTATGTGTGTGTGTCCGTGTGTCTGCAATGGCTAGAGAAAACTATGGCACGTACGAGGCTCAATTTTTTTGTGAAGATTGTTCAAGGCCTCTCCTAATGCACCTGACCCTCAGAATTTTAAAATTCAAATAATTAATTGAGAAATTAATTAAAATTCCTAAATTAGAAGAAAAAAAAGTACTCATAATTCTATAGAAGCATAGATTTTTATCAAACCACAGAATATTTCTTCGAAAGCTGAAAGAGAGGGGAAAGGGTTAATGTAAATAGAGGCAATAAATGTACTTGGGTTTTTTTTACTAAGGGCTGTATTTTAAAATCTACTGAGCTTAAAAAATCAAAAATTAGACAGCTAGATGCAGAAAAATTTCACCTTTCGGAAATTCTAAAAATTATTTTCCTACTCCTATAAATAGTTGAAAAATTCATTAAAAATCTATTTATAAAATTTCATTTTATTTCCGTTTAAAGAAACAGATTTTTGAGAAATCATTCATAACAAGAACAGACATTCATCGCAGACATCTGGGTGCTGGTGGGTACTGGCAGTTATAGATTACCTGAAATGTTTTTCAAATATTAAATTTATAAATTTAATATTTATATATCCAGATGACAAATTTTTTGCTGGTTTCAAATATGTAAATTTCTTCACAGTCGCTCAATTACAACCTTAGATATTCATCTTTAATTTGTAACTTGGATGACTTGCTCTATTTAAAAGCGAGTTTTTCAAAACCATAAATGATTTTTATATAAGGATTCTTTGGCATGCTGTCAAATTTTTAAAAATACACTATTTGGATATTTTAAAGCTATGTATTGAGCAATATCTTTAAACACTGTTTAATAATATCTAAATTTATAAAAATCCAAGTTTTTTTAAAATAAAAAAATCTATTTTTAAAAAAGATAAAGAAATATGCAAACATGAATTAATTAAAATTCTTAAAAAAAAAAAAAAAAAAAAAAAAAAAAAAATCTCATAAAACAATAGTTTTTGAGCTTTCAGATAAATTATAACACATAGTACATATTTTAAAGAGTAGTGAGCATTGCGGTCGAATACTCAAAATTGTACCGTTTTCTACAATTTCAAATGCACAGAAATTTTCATTAAGCTCTGGGATAAATATTACTTATTTAATATAAAACTTTCAGCTAGTATATCATAAAATAAATGTTATGATTTACAGAAAACCCTAGGAATGCAAATGTCACACTGTCTTTGTCATTTTTTTTTTTTTTAACCACATTTAGAAAATTAAATATGAATTTTCACTTTAAAAACATATCCCATTCTTCACTCACATAGGGATGGGACATTTTTCTTGTTAATTTAATTAGTTTATTAATCTAAAATTTTAATTATTATCACCAAATTTATAATCTTTTTAAATGTTAAAATGCTTCAAGATGTTATTCTGAAAAATTCCATTTTGTACTAGTGAAATATAATTAGTAAAAATATTTTTGGAAAAAATGTCCCATCCTTCCCTATTATCCCTAAAGTATACTCATTGATAAAGTATATTTATATTACATAATATTTATTTGAACAACTGTTGGACAAATTATTGGAAATAAAAATACCATTGTTAACAGAGTACTTACTTGACATGATATAAAATAGAGTTGCTAAGCAACTGTTAAAGTAAAATAGAAATAAATAAAAAAAATTGCACAGCATAATGATTTTTACAACAAATATCAATATTTTAACCATTAAAATGCACCAATCTTTATCTAACTATATTAAATTTATTTTAGATGCACTGAATGATTAAAATTAGTTTATATATGGATATAGGTCTAATGGAATTTTCAAAAAAATTCTGGGATGATAAAAATTATTTTCAACAAAATTTCAGCAGACTTGGGAATGAGTATACAGTAAATTCTTAAATATAGCTTTAATTGTTTTTTCCCTTGGCATAATTAATTTTTTTAAAAAGCTTCTTTTTACATAAGAAGTGTATTTAATAAGCAGGAGAATTCATTTAATTTATAAGGATGTCATAAAATCTATAAAAATAAAGCGATAAGTAACTCTGTGTATGTGTGTTTGCTATATATAGAAGAGACCAATGCACACAGCGAAACAAAATTTGGCACAAAGATACCTACCTATATATCTGAGATCATGCACCTTGAAGCCAGTTTTAATGTTTTCTGATTAGGTTTTTTTAACTCTTTTTTTTCTTTAAAGCAATTTTTAGATATTTCCACAGAGATAAATAACATTGTGATTTTTAATGTTTAATTGAAAAATTACCTCCACTGTTGTACCTCTCAGTTTTATTGATTACCTCATTGTTTTACTTTTTGTATCACTACAAAAAAAAAACACTCAAAATACTATTTTATATTATAGTGCATCAAATTAAAAGAGAAAAGCATGCAGAAAACTAATAATAATACTTACTCCAATGGAACTATGAAATGAACTTGGTTTGGAGGTATAGGTTTGTCAGGTTTTACAAGTTTCATCCAAAAATTAGGCAAGAACACTCTGAGTTGTGGATTTCCTTTAACATACAAAGGATAGCTGGAAAAATAAATAAATAAAATGAATATGTATGAAATTAAGTGCACCATGAAAATTTCAAATCATTCTATACAGGAAAAGAGATTTCAACAGCTTAAACATAATATAATTAAAGTATTAAAATGGAACAACAAGAATTCCAAACCAGGTGTCGATCCAGGCAAAATTAGAGGCCTATTTAGGTCCCTTCACAAAAATCTATTTAATAAAACAGACCTCTTCACAGAAATGAATTTTACAAAATGAGCCCCTAAAAACAATTCCTTAAAAAAAAAAAAAAAAAAAAAAAAAAAGTCCCCTTCAGAAAATTCCTTTTATAAAAACGTACTATTATTTATTATTTTTGTTTTGTTAGATTTCAAAATGCATGATTTGTACATAAAACCAGTTCAGCAGAAACAAAAATTCCAGCCAAAAAGTTTAGAGAAGTTTTTGTTAATGAATCCTTGATTCAAATTTGAATTAATTAGACTTTGACTTCCATTATAAAATGTTATTAAAAAAAATGAAATTCACAAAAATAACTTCTGTTTTTCACAAAATGGAGTCCAAGGGAAAAAAACTTGCATCAATTTCTTCAATGGAAGAATGCGGAATTACATAGCAATCCATAACAAATGATTCAAAATCGCTAATCTATAAACTGCACAGTCAGCATATTGACAAGATGGAAAAAAAACATTTCTGTAGATAATTTGCAAAATCAAACTGTTGAAATGAAAAATAAATTTTATCATCTAAATTAAAAAAATTTTGAATTTTAGAAAAAAAAATTTCTAGTGACTGGTAAACAAACTAATATTTGAGATTCTTTTTAAGATGGCTTTTATGAGTAGGCCTACAGTGCACTTTTCATTTTGCATTCATGTACAATGTACATATGTGGCATTTTACATTACTGAGTTTTTTTTTTTTTTTTTTTTTTTTTTTTAATTCTATTTATTCTAGTTGCTTAAAGAATAAAAAACATGCTTTACTGACATTTTTTTCTGTATATTTCTAACTTCTATATGTTTTTCCTGACATTCAACTTGTAACCCAGAAAATTTTGGAAATTAATCTCTTCAATTAATTAGTTCAAGTATAACTTTTAAAAATAAAATCGGTTTGGATTAACCAGATTACAGATTAGCAGACTTCTACTGTATAGTATTATTTATTACTTGCAGTATACTAATGATTTGTTTATCTGTAGATGTAACAGTTTCCCTATTTATAGGACATTATACTGCATATTATCCATAATTTAAGGTAAGCTTAAAAGTAGCGTTATTGTTTATATAAGTAGTTTAACATAAAAGAAAGTAGTGAGGAGGAATGGAAGAAGTCTAATTCTTACTTTTGAATAGCATAAATATAACTAATAAATATTACTAATAATATGCAAAATATTTTAATAAAAAGGATTAAATTTAAAGAGAAAAAACTAAAAGGTTTGCAGAAAATATCATTTAATCTAAACCAGAAACAAAAAAAAAAAAAAACATGAAAAAAAAGTAAAAAAAAAAAAAATTATTTTTATTTTTCAGAAACTTTCACTTGTACTGGAGTTTTATACTGTGACACAAACATTCTTTTTTCTTTTTTTTTTTTTTTTGCATAACTACTAAAGATGAAAAATATGTTACATAGAAAATCAATTGGTCTAATGATAACATTGACATAAATGATTTTATTCTTGTTGAGGATTATGCCAAGAAAACAGACACAAGTCATACAGGAATAATTGAAGTTGTAGAGTATAATTCCTCCGAGAAAAAAAAAAAAAAAAACTTGAATTTTCTGACGGAAATTTTTCCTGCATCCATTTCTTTGTCATGTTACTTACAGCTACGGTTGACATAATTTTGTGAGATTCTTTCTAGTATTTTTTATTGGTTTGATTTTTGTTACTTTTTTTTATTATGGCTCCATACTTACTTCCTGGATGTGCGCTCAATGCATTTGTGATTTTAAAAACGTTGATCAATATTGACTGCAAAAATCATCGTATTGTTTTGATCAGTTTTGACATAGTCAGCCAATTTAATGGATCTTTGGAATTGGTGTAATTTTTCTGCTTTATTTTTAGATTTGAAATTTTTTAATTATTTACTGCACGTAACAAGTATATAGATTTTTTATTTCTTTTCATTTAGAATTTAAATTACTCTGCTTTGTTTTTTATTTTATTTTTTTTCCAAAATTTCAAGGAATCTGGAAAATGTAAGTACTATTTTTGTTTTATTTGTATTTAGTCGTGCTAAAAATGCATTTTTGAAATTGATTACAATTCTAAAGCACCAACAAAATTCATTTTCAAATATAGCGATTGCTTTCAAATTTAAAATTGTGAATTTCTTTTAATTTTTTGTTGAGATTATACATTTGTATATCTTTTTAATGAAATACAATCAAGGATCGATAATCCGCGCTAGTTTACAAATGAAAACAGTGAAATAAACAATTCAGAAAATTTACAAATCAGTGATCCAAAAATGATTTTTTAATACAAATAATAAAATATATGAAAAAAATCATAATAAAAGATCTAATTTTTAATGTAATTTTTTTATTTTATTAACAGTAAAAAATAAACTGTATTACGAATCTATATAATAAGTGTATGTAATTATTTTTATTTGAACACAGATGTATATCAATTTTTTAATAAAATAACTTTAAAATGCATTTTTGAGATAGCATATTTATCTTTTCATATTATACTTATTATAAAATTAAAATGCTGTCTAGGAATAATAAAATTATGCATATTCCATAATACAATAGACTCCCTCAAATCCACACAGCTTGGGACCAGAGGTTTTGTGGATTTTAGAATTTTGTGGATTTCTGGTCGTTGGTTTGTTTACATTTTTTAAACAGTAATTTGAGTGCAATTAATAGTACAATCGGAACTATAATGAATGCTTACAATATAAAAAGAATATTAAAATAAGTGATAAACTAAAATAATAAAAACAGCGTTCGAAATCCTTGGTGGTCCGCTGGTCCGAGACCACCGATAATTCAATCGGACCACTAATTTGAAAAACTTAGTGGTCCGCAGGACCAGTGTCTTTTTTCAGGCCCTTAGAAAACCAAAACCGATCGCACATGATTTTTTTTATTATCAGCGATGCCGCAAACACGCCATAGCGCGTAAATTACGCAAAATAATCGGCCATGGGACGCAAAAAAATCGCTCTTACGCGTCCCACGGGCCGCGTAATTCTGTTAAAAGATCGCGAAAAAACGGCAAATTTCGTTAAAAAATCATGAAATAACGACTAATTTTTGGCAAATTTTGTCAAACAATTCTCGAAAAAATGGCTAATTTCATTCCAAAACCCGAAACAGAAGGCAGATTTCTTCTAAAGATAAAAAACGGCAAATTTCGCCCAAAAAATCGCGAAAAACGGCAGATTTTTCCAAAAAATTGCGGAAAAATGGCAGATTTTTCAAAAATATTGCAAAACAATGGCAGATCTCTTCAAAAAAGTGCAAAAAAACGACAAATTTTGTCCGAAAATTGCGAAAAAAAAATGGCAAAATTTGTCAAAAAAAAAATCGTGAAAAACGAAAAAATTCTTCAAAAGATTGCGAAAAAAAGACAAATTTTGTTTAAAAAGTGCTAAATAACGACTAATTTCCGGTAAATATTGTCAAAAAATTCGCGAAAAAATGGCTAATTTCATCCTAAAACCCGAAAAAACGGCAGATTTCTTCGAAAGATCGCAAAAAACGGTATATTTTGTCAATAAATCCCGAAAAAACAAAAGATTTCGTCAAAATAATGCGAAAAAACGGAAATTTCGACAAAAAAAAAAAAAAAAAAAAAAAGCACAAAAAATATATATAATGCCGGGAGAGAATTTTTCTGTTTTAAAACCTAATTTTCCAACTTCAAAATTGTTGTTGCTGCTCCAAAAACTGATTTTCCTGCTTCCCAATCGGTTTTTTATTGCTCCAAATCTTTCTGAGTGAATGTGACTCCTGAAAGCACCATTTCATTAAGCAAAGTACCCATTTACTCAACAAAAATATCCCTTTTTTCAGCAAAAAAGTCTTTTTCAATAAACCTGTTGTGCCCCATTTTAAAAGAAATGCAAACAATAGTGATACTTGTTATCTTCAACACTTAAGTAAGCATTATTTTATAATTAAATTTGTATCTTGCACATTTATTCTTTAAAAAGTACAGAAAATTTCTCTTAAATTAATATTGGTTTTAATTATTTATTATTATTAAAACAATTATTGCATTTTCTTTTTCTTGTGCAAATGAACAAGTTCAATTTTTGCATCGAAAAATATGACTTATTAGTGGGGACCCGCATTTGTAGAAAAGGGACCAAGTATTTTAGAAGTCCTGGGTCCCGGGGACCCAGGATTTTTCAAGTCCAACTGCATCAATGACACTAGCTACAATTCCACCACTCTGGCTAGAAACTGGAGAAAAATCGAAAAAAAAAAAATTACATTAAACCCTACAGTCAGTTGAAATAAGTAATGGCAAATAAAATATCTAATAAATAATTTGATAGTTTTTCTTTACGTACTGTTTATTTATTTTTTAGCAAATTATGTTTTACATTTTATTATGCTGAAAATTTTGGATAAATGCAAAGTAAGATTGATTTATTTTCCAGAGAGAGTGTGTGTGTGTGTGTGTGTGGGGGGGGGGGGGGGGGGAGACCACTCTAAGTGTTAAAATAATTATTTAATAGAGTTTTATGTAACGGACCAGTGCTGATGTCTGCGGACCAGTAAATTCTCATGCTTACTGGTCCTTGGGACCAGTGACTTTTTTTTAGGAATTCTAACGCTGAAAAATTTAGATATTTTTTTAAATGATTAAAGTACTAATAGCTAAGGTCAAGTTAATCATCCATAGTGTATCATTAAATATTCATTATAAAGATTAAATGTATTTTTCCAAAATTATTTATCAAAACTTGGCTTATAAAAGTACATTACTAATTCACATCAAAATCATAAAATAAGGACTTTTTTTCAAGTTTAGACAGGCTTAATAACCAAAAAGTCTTGATTAATGCATAAATATATTTGGTAAGAAGATTGTGATTACCAGTGATATCAGAAATATCTTGAATTTTTTCCAAAAAAGAATTATTATTCCTTCATGAAAAAAACATGAATAGAGTATTATTAAGAAAATTACAAATTAAAAAATGTATGGAATTGATACAAAACTAAAAAAGTCAAATTTTGTCCGAATATCCAAACTGAAAGTTTCATTGTTTACATCCATAAAATATGTGCGGATTTTAGAGAGTTGCAGATTTCTGGTTTGTGGATTTGAGGGAATCTACTGTATTCTATAATCCACAATATTCCATAATCTGCACAACCTTTGGCCTCAGCTTGCACGGATTATAGAACTTTGACTATATTTGTAAGCAAAATTTTTCTTTCTGGAAAAAAGAAAAAAAAAAAAAAAACGTATTGAACAGAGGGTTTAGGGGGGTGGAGCCCCCTTTAAATAACTAGTTTAGATAACGTAGCTAGATATATATAGCTAGATATATATATAAAACCCCTCCGTGTATAACAATTCCGGGGTCACCCTTTTCCACGAGAAAAAGAAACTCATACACCAATGAAAACATTTCATAGTCGTAATGGAACGTTCTCATTGGTCAGATTTACAGATTGGAGCTGTAAATGACGTCACTACATCTTACTTCGCTTTGAAATCTTTCCACGATTTCAAAAAGTATATTTAATTAAAACTTTTTATTAAAGGAAAGCGAAGGTGCGTTTTAAATGCAATATTGTTAAAATTTTTATATTCGGGTTGCTTTAATTTTTTTTTCTTTACAGCCGTGAATGACTCTTGAGAATTTCAAATCTATAAAAAACATTGTGAAAAGTTACCTCCGATTTCAAACGCAATCTATTTTCTGACCAATGAAACCATTCCATAGTCGTAATGGAGCGTTCTCAATGGTCAGATTTACAGTGGAAACGGTAAATGACGTCACTACATTTTACTTCGTTTTGAAATCTTTTCACGATTTCAAAAACAATATTTACTTTTTATTTAAGCAAACCGCGGGTGCATTTTAAATTTTATTATAATCCCCACCCCCATCTACCAGATAGTTTTGCTACAGTTTTAAATGCAGATTTCTGTTGAAATTTTCTTTGTTTCTTTTCTTTTTTTTTGGTTAGATTTTTCCCTCTCCAAGTTAATCGCTGTATGTATCAAAATTATTTCAGCCTAAAGTGGCTATGATTGACCACAGTTTTTGTAATTTTTTATCATCCTTTAAAAATGCAAACACGTCATTTTGACGGGCTATCTTCTAGTTTTAAATAGTTATTTTCATTGTTGAAAAAAAATGCAGATTTTCATGAGTTTTTAAAGCAATTGCTATACTTGAAAATAAGTTTCTCTCGTAGTTTCAGTTTGGTGATCAATTTTGAATCACATTTTGGCACAAAAAAATCACCATGTTTACGGTGCAGACCACAAACATATATGTTCCCATTCCTCACCAATGTATGTGTACATACATATGTAATCATATATAACACTGGCTTCCAGCTAACCGAAAAGCATCGAATTCTGTTACATTATCTTTCAAGGAGAAAACTCTGTGTTATTACGACATTTAAAACGTGATGAAATTAATATGCATCTATGAGAAGCATTAACATTGTTTGTTTACAAGGTCGGGAAGAGTCCGATATCCTGCGCTAGGTTGGAAAACTTGGCGAAAATTTTTGCGCCAAAATGCCGTTTTGGCGACATGAAAAATTTTCCAAGATGGCGGAAAAACGACGTTTCTAAATCTTTGTTATTTATAAATCAATGATTTTGTACTATTTTATAAAAATAGAAAGTTATATAAAATCATTGATTTATAAATAACAAAGATTTAAAAACGATGTTTTTCCGCCATCTTGAAAAATTCCTCGATGCACAATTTTAAATATTAAACAATAAACACAAACAATAAATACAACAAAAACACAATTTTAAGCATTCTAAATAAGTTTTTCTATTGTCAGGGGGGCTCCGCCCCCCTGAACCCCCCGTTTTAATAATAATACAACAATTTAACTCTAATACAATAACAATGTTAAAAAACTTACCAAAGAGTAAGGTGCAGTTAAATGCTTAAAATCTCGCTCACAACTGCCAAAAAATTCATTTAATATTAAAAAAAAAAAAAAAAAAAAAAAAAAAAAACTGGGGGTGTTACATAAAAAATACCAATAAATACGACGGAGAATCAAAAAAAGGGTAAATATTTCATACAAAAAAAGTAAAAAATATACATAAAAAATAATAAAAAAAGCAAAGAAAAAAAAGCAGTTAAGTTTTAGAGAGCGTTCCTTTTGATAGGGTCGGTTCATTTCTATATTTTCTCCAGTTACATAATTGATCATATAAAAAATTTGTCGGCATTTTGAGTGCAAATGACAAAACTACAGCCAAAAGGTCGCGAACAGGGATTTTTAAATTCAGTTACATAATTGATCATATAAAAAATTTGTTGGCATTTTGAGTGCAAATGACAAAATTACAGCCAAAAGGTCGCGAACAGGGATTTTTGAATTTTCAAAAAAAGTTTTATAGACAGGATTAACGGTGCCGTAACAAGGTACTGGGATTTTTATCAAATTTAGACAAAAGACCAACTTCAGTTGCAAAATTGACTGCTAATTCCTCCGTCGCTAAAATTTTATGCCATGAAAATATGGAAATATTCTCTAATTATGGGTGCATTTTGGGAAATACCTAATTTAAAAATGCAAATAAAACAAACAAAAAAAGAATCCAAAGAAATAAAACAAAAGAAATAAAAAAGGCAGTTTGCAAACGAGACTCACTTAGACCAAGAACGTCCAACTGATATCCGTTGAAAGCGGCAAGTGTAACGATGATCTAGCAAAATTTAAAATTACGCTGGCTAATAGTTCACGTGATACTAATAAACCAATAAGATTAAAGAGCTCATACTCCGGCTCCCAAACGCATTTCCGAAAAAAAAGCAACCCTAAAGGCGCTCTCAGGCCGCCGCTTTAGCGTAATCCAGATCGAATTGCCTATCGCCAAAAAGGCGCGCCAAAAAAATCGCCAAAAATCTAGCACAGGATATCGGACTTGTCCCACAAGGTCACACAAAAGAACTCCAAATACTTTTATGTTAGCCAAGCGCTGGTGATAAACTACTAAATGCCCCCATTTTTATATTATTTTCATTTAAAATTCAAACTTTTCACTCATTTCTTTTAAAAAATACATAACTTAAATTATATATTACATAAAACAATCACATTTCACTCATTTAATATACAATTAACGGGAAAAAAAATAATACGAATGAATAAACCAAACTATTTTATTACAATACCGATGAGTTGTTTCAAATTTACACACACAAAAATAAAACTGCTACTGGCAAGGGGAAAAAATGCTACTGGTGAGTTTTGCACTATATAAATGGCATTTTTGGAGGCGCGAAATCTGCGTGTGCATTTATGATCAAAAAGCAGTAGCATTCAGAAAAAAATATACAAAAGCTTGTACAGATAGATAAAACGAAAATAAACAAGCAGAGACTTTACGCATATACTCACTATCTAAAAGACATAGTGGTATTAGTAAAATGTAATTAGTTTACAATTTTATAAAATGAACAAAATTTTTGTCCTCCAAACAAGCATTTGTTTTGATAAATTTGATTCATTCACTCACAGAATCCAAAAGAATGACTCAAGAGTTTTGTGCCTAGGGCCGTGTTCAGATATTACGCGCGCGCTCTGAAGCTACGATCATGGAGTGGAATCATATCGCGGACGGAATGTGCGTTCAGTACCCGCTACCGTGCTACAGGTTCTGCAACTGTGTGCTCAATAACAGGGTGAGAACAGACTACGTATACGGTGCTAATTATAAAGGTAATCTGTAGTAAATGCGAGTATACGTCTTTGGTATACTCACTGGCTGAATAGTTAAAGCGTCGAGCTTGCAGTCAGAGATTATGGGTTCGATTCTTGCGCGGGCTAAAAGTCGGTTTACGGTTTTTTTTTAGCACTTTCCAACAAAGTTGAAAAGTGCTTATGCATTCGGTTTGTCTGGTTAGCACTTTCCAACAAAGTTGAAAAGTGCTTATGCATTCGGTTTGTCTGGCCGTCTGGCCGGATGGCCGTCTGTACGGGCTCTAACTCCCGTAAATATACTCGGATTGCTATGAAATTTTTATACTTTATTGAGGTTTACCTTAGCACGAACCCTATTGAAAATGAAGTATCTACCATGATTAGTTTATCTACAGGGTGAATCAAAAATTTCCCATTGCATTACGGCCTATGGGGAAAAAACGTTAATATACTCGAATTGTTATAAAATTTTAGGACGTTATTGACGTTTACCCTAGCACGAACCCTACTGAAAATTAAGTATCTACCATGATTAGTTTATCTACAGGGCGAATCAAAAGTTTCCTATTACATTACGGCCTATGGGGAAAAATCATTTCAAAGGAATTTTAAAGATGTTATACCCTGTCAAACATATTAAAATATGCATTCTATAAAATATAAGGCGAAAATGTAGCTATTATTCATTTACAGGGCCACACAAAGGAATTCCATTAGGTAATGGTAAAAGGGGGAATTGTGTGTGACATATTTTAAATATATTAAGCTTTTTCATGTATAATAAAATTGATATATAAATAAAATATGTCACTGAAACTTAATATAAATATAAGCTACTGTCTGGCATAATATGAAGTGCATAGCATTTACAGGGCCATAGAAAAGATTTCAAATAGTATATTCTTTCCGAAGTACCGTATATGTGTCCGATGATGGCTAATGGAGGGATGAAATGCATTTTAATTATGATATTCGCGTTTATATTTCGCTAAATATATGCACATTATATAGTATGTATAAATGTTATAGTTGATATACAGGGCTACCCAAAAGAGCTCACCAACGTTACTGAATATGAGCGTAAATTATTTAAACGTGGTTCTTAAATAAGCTAGGCATTTTTACGCTGAGCTGCATTCAATTTACTGAGAAATGTTTGCAGAATATAGATAAAGGGATATACAGGGTCACGCAAAGAATTAGGTACATGGACGCCTATGAATGATGATTTTTGAGAATGTGATTTCAGTTGTTTTAAAAGTGTTTTAGTTTACAATAAATTTTAGCCTAATGCTGACGTGTAATAAAGGTACAATGTAAACTACAGGGCTGAACAAAAGTACTGAAGTATGTTTCCATCTAATAGTATGAATTGCTGAAAAAGAAATTTCAAGCTACTGGGTATTTTCTTGCTAAGCTAAATTTTCCCATTATATGAACTGACATATGAAATATAGGGCTGTTCTAATGTTCTGGAATACATATTTGGGTATATTTGGCTATACACTATTATTTCCCTAAGTAACAAAATTTTGTTAAAGATTTCATTAAGTGTTGGAAAGTGCTTCATAATCTATGCTTAAAGCATGATTTTTCTTACTTGTTTATTATTATTATTGGTGGTTGCTTTTTATTAACACATAAGACATTTTTTTAAAGATAAATTTTGTATTAATAATACAGTACCACATGTATTTATATTATAATCACTACATAGTGTAAAACAAAGTCGCTTTTTCTGTCCCTATATCCCTATGTTCGCTTAAATCTTTAAAACTACCCAACGGATTTTGATGCGGTTTTTTTTAATAGATAGAGTGATTCAAGAGGAAGGTTTATATGTATAATAACATCCATTAAATAGTGGAGAAATGCTGTTATTTTTGAGGTTTTTAATGTGATGTCGTAAATAATTTCATTTTTTCCGCTTATACATTGCAAACGCAGGCTGAACCCTACAAGATTTATTGTGTATAAAGACATCACTACATAGTATAAAACAATGTCGCTTTTTCTGTCCCTATATCCCTATGTTCGCTTGAATCTTTAAAACTACCCAACGGATTTTGATGCGGTTTTTTTTAATAGATAGAGTGATTCAAGAGGAAGGTTTATATGTATAATAACATCCATTAAATAGTGGAGAAATACTGTTATTTTTGAGGTTTTTAATGTGATGTCGTAAATAATTTCATTTTTTCCGCTTATACATTGCAAACGCAGGCTGAACCCTACAAGATTTATTGTGTATAAAGACATCACTACATAGCATAAAACAAAGTCGCTTTTTCTGTCCCTATATCCCTATGTTCGCTTAAATCTTTAAAACTACCCAACGGATTTTGATGCGGTTTTTTTTAATAGATAGAATGATTCAAGAGGAAGGTTTATATGTATAATAACATCCATTAAATAGTGGAGAAATACTGTTATTTTTAAGGTTTTTAATGTGATGTCGTAAATAATTTCATTTTTTCCGCTTATACATTGCAAACGCAGGCTGAACCCTACAAGATTTATTGTGTATAAAGACATCACTACATAGTATAAAACAAAGTCACTTTTTCTGTCCCTATATCCCTATGTTCGCTTAAATCTTTAAAACTACCCAACGGATTTTGATGCGGTTTTTTTTTAATAGATAGAATGATTCAAGAGGAAGGTTTATATGTATAATAACATCCATTAAATAGTGGAGAAATACTGTTATTTTTGAGGTTTTTAATTGATGGCGTAAATAATTTCATTTTTTCCGCTTATACATTGCAAACGCAGGCTGAACCCTACAAGATTTATTGTGTATAAAGACATCACTACATAGTACAAAACAAAGTCGCTTTTTCTGTCCCTATATCCCTATGTTCGCTTAAATCTTTAAAACTACCCAACGGATTTTGATGCGGTTTTTTTTAATAGATAGAATGATTCAAGAGGAAAGTTTATATGTATAATAACATCCATTAAATAGTGGAGAAATGCTGTTATTTTTGAGGTTTTTAATGTGATGTCGTAAATAATTTCATTTTTTCCGCTTATACATTGCAAACGCAGGCTGAACCCTACAAGATTTATTGTGTATAAAGACATCACTACATAGTATAAAACAATGTCGCTTTTTCTGTCCCTATATCCCTATGTTCGCTTGAATCTTTAAAACTACCCAACGGATTTTGATGCGGTTTTTTTTAATAGATAGAGTGATTCAAGAGGAAGGTTTATATGTATAATAACATCCATTAAATAGTGGAGAAATACTGTTATTTTTGAGGTTTTTAATGTGATGTCGTAAATAATTTCATTTTTTCCGCTTATACATTGCAAACGCAGGCTGAACCCTACAAGATTTATTGTGTATAAAGACATCACTACATAGCATAAAACAAAGTCGCTTTTTCTGTCCCTATATCCCTATGTTCGCTTAAATCTTTAAAACTACCCAACGGATTTTGATGCGGTTTTTTTTAATAGATAGAATGATTCAAGAGGAAGGTTTATATGTATAATAACATCCATTAAATAGTGGAGAAATACTGTTATTTTTGAGGTTTTTAATGTGATGTCGTAAATAATTTCATTTTTTCCGCTTATACATTGCAAACACAGGCTGAACCCTACAAGATTTATTGTGTATAAAAACATCACTACATAGTATAAAACAAAGTCGCTTTTTCTGTCCCTATATCCCTATGTTCGCTTAAATCTTTAAAACTACCCAACGGATTTTGATGCGGTTTTTTTTAATAGATAGAATGATTCAAGAGGAAGGTTTATATGTATAATAACATCCATTAAATAGTGGAGAAATACTGTTATTTTTGAGGTTTTTAATGTGATGTCGTAAATAATTTCATTTTTTTCTGCTTATACATTGCAAACGCAGGCTGAACCCTACAAGATTTATTGTGTATAAAGACATCCTGTTATTGTTGTTAAAATAAAATAAATAGGTAAAAATGTTAAAAGTAAATAACTGAAAATGTAGTGTATGAATTACAAATAAATAAAAAATAATACTAATATCCGAATTTTCTTTTATAAGTTTACACTTTTTTAATAACTCCATCCACAAAGAAGAGAGTATGAGCATGTGTGTAAAAATTTATAACTTGAATTTTTTTTAATACCCGTACAAAGCCTGGGAGGACTGCTGTAATCTATATTCATAAAACAAAGTCGTGTTAGTTACACCATCTATAACGTAATAACGGATGGATCGATTTTTATGAAACTTTGTATGGAGTTATCTGGCACCTTAGATTAACATACAGGCTACTTTTTACCCGACTACTTAAAAGGAGAGTAATGGTTTTAGTAGTTGAATTTAATAGGATGAAGTGGTAGTAACAATTTGCGGTGTCAGTATTGACACGGGAGTACCCGAAGCAAAGCAAGGGCGGGCCGCTAGTAATAAAATACTTATTTAAATACGAGAAAATGTGATTTTTGCAGAGAAAGTTTTAATATTCTCCGCAATTTAATATAATTAAATTTAATAATTTAATTTAATAATTAATAATTTAATTTAATAATTAATAATTTAATTTAATATTTTTAATATATTTAATATCCTTTTAATATTCTAAATATCGTTCCAAAGTGATTTAGATATATATTAAACAAATGAAAAAAAAAAAAAAAGTTTTCAGCGAAAATATCTGTATACGCATAAAATAATTTTTAATGTTCTTCTTCTTCTTCTTCTTTTTTTTTTTTGAAAATTTTAGAAGTAAGTTTTTATTGAGATTAGGATGCAAATATAATGCATCCGTGGATATTTTACGGTGTTAAAATCAAAATGGAAAATATTATAAAAGCAAAATGTAAAAGATATACATTTTTTTAAATTAAGAATATCTGCATACATATTTTTTAAAAAGGTGAAATATTTGGAGTTTGCCTTCTAGTTTTGTAATGAATAAAGTATGAGTAGAATGTTTATAATTTTTCTATTGAAAGTATAAATAAGTGTTTTGCTTATACTAACATAATTTCGGATGCCGTTTGTTTCTCATATTTTATGACATATTTTGGCCTGTTATCCACACGGTATTAAAATATGCAATCATTAAATAAGAAATATATACATACTAAAACTTCTTCTGAAAAATTATCTAACTATCAGTGCAAATCCCACTGAGATCAATCCAGTATTGTAGATTACAAATCGATCTTGTAATATGTGGATACAGGGCCATCACTAAGACTTTTTATTAGTGGGGGAGAAAACCTTAAATTGTCAAGTCAAATTTTTATATTCGCCAACTCGTTTTATAATTTTGCCAAGTTAATGCACTTTGAAAATGTAATACAGTTCTTATTTGTAAAAAAATAATAATATTCCCAATTAGAGTAGTAACTTTTGCAAATTCTATCAAAAATAGAAAATGCATTGCATTTTTTATTAAAATTTTAATTAAATTTGACATAAAAGTTTTAAATTTGCAAAGTGTAACAACATTTGTGAATGTTTTGGGAGGGGAGGCTCCCCTCCCCCCTTAGCTAGCCCCCCGTGTGGATATCTCAACCTTGGTTTATCAACAGCATTCTATTTAATACGAAAAGTACAAAGCAACTGATAAATGATTTTTAAATAAATACAAATAAAATTATTAAAAAATTTAAATTACCAATTGTTAAATTGCATCAGTCAACCTACCAACTTTGACTACCAAACAAAGTGCAACCAGTAACAGATAAGCACAAAAAGCACAATCACGTGATCAAATATCCCATCAGTTTTATTTGCGTCGCGCGCGTCAGCTTTGAACAGGGTTGGTTGTCATATTTTAAATGCTGATAGGGCTTAATTACATGAAATAGGTCACGTGATATTTCCTGGAATATTTTAAATTTTATTTGAGTGGTCACAGGTATGTATTTCCGTTGTATATTCTGTATATTCTTTGTTTGGTAGTCAAAGTTGGTAGGTTGACTGATGCAATTTAACAATTGGTAATTTAAATTTTTTAATAATTTTATTTGTATTTATTTAAAAATCATTTATCAGTTGCTTTGTACTTTTCGCATCATTCATTGTATTGCATCAGTCAACCTACCAACTTTGACTACCAAACAAAGTGCAACCAGTAACAGATAAGCACAAAAAGCACAATCACGTGATCAAATATCCCATCAGTTTTATTTGCGTCGCGCGCGTCAGCTTTGAACAGGGTTGGTTGTCATATTTTAAATGCTGATAGGGCTTAATTACATGAAATAGGTCACGTGATATTTCCTGGAATATTTTAAATTTTATTTGAGTGGTCACAGGTATGTATTTCCGTTACGAGAATCATGTTTTGAAAGGATAAAGGGATATAGTATTTGCATTTACCAATTCTGAACCATAAAAATAATGCAATAATTGAATAACTTTAAAATTCTCTTCTTCGATAACACCTACTCCAAGCAGAATCTTCTGAGCGCGCGTGCACAAAAATGATGTATTTTGAACACGCCCTAGAAAGAACTGGGCAGGCCTATTTTTTACAGTGCACTGTAAAAAATATGAGCCTTTTGCTGCATCGTCATTCCACGGCTTTTATAGAATATCTCTCTTTTGATCCATGAGAGTGCTCCATAAAGGGGTGAAGTAATCGTTTTCTATAAAAGCGTTGGAGGGACGATGCAACAAAATGGTCAAATTTTTTACAGTGAACGGTTACTTTACACTGTAAAAAATTTGACCCTTTTGCTGCATCGTCACTCCCCCGCTTTTATAGAATATCTCTCTTTTGATCCATGAGAATGCTCCATAATGACCTTATGCACGCAGCCTGAGGTCGACGCTAAAATTCGGCGGCTGGCGGTGTTTAGCATAAGGAAAGGGCAGTTGACGTCACTGTGGACGAATTACTGTAGATGAGGGAGAAAAACCTGTCCGTTCTTTAACGACTGACACTGTACGGATGAACTCCGGGAATTTGATTGATCTAAGTTTGCTAATGCATAAGTAAGTATGATACGATTGGGCTACGTCGTCAAGATGATTCCTACAATGATCGCTATGACAAATAAAAAGAATATTGCCCAGTTAAACTGATGGCATTGAGCTCACAGGCTGTTCATTACAGCCTTATATTTCCAAGAGTTAATTCTGTTCGAAAAAAAATTAAGAAGGGGAAACGGCTCCCTCCTTTCCCCCTTTTTATACTTAATCAATGAACCTCCTAAACAATCAAGGACATGCTTTATCATATAAAAAACCTATATCCAAAATTCAGAGCAAATCGGATAATTCTTAATAAAATCCCATTTAGCATTTATATAATTCAAGAGAATTCTCTTAAATTATATAAATACTAAATGGGATTTATAGATAAATATACATCTATATACAAAATTTCAAGTGGATCGGACATTTTTATCATGAGTTATCGCGTTACGTACGTACGAACATACATACATACAGAACGGGCGGGCACATAAGCTCTCAGGCTATGATAGCCTGTGAGCTAAAAATGTAGCGGTAGATTGGTTGACAGAAGTGTTTGTTTGTAAACATGCCCTTTCCTTATAGCAGTCTATGTAGTGTGAGTTATTAATGCTCTTTTGTTAAAAATATTAAAAGAAAATTCTTTTTGCAGCAGCAAATATTTAATATATTGTGATATAGATTCAAAATTCGTGTTCTGCTCGCGAAAAAAACTTTTTAAATTTGCAATTTTTCGTTAAAAACGTTTCCATTCAACCTGGGTCAAGGCTGAAGTCGTCTGCTAGCAATGTTTGCGCATGCTAGCAATTTAGCGGTTAGAATAAGGAAAGGGCAGCTGACGTCACTGTGGGCTCTTATTAGTGTGGGCAAGCTGTTTTCGCCCGTGCTTCGTTATAGCATCCACTCTACATATGAATTCAGGCATTCTGATTGGTCTGCAAATTTTATTATGGTTGTCTGCTTGCTATGATTGGGCTACGTCGTCAAGATGATTCCTACAATGATCGCTATGACAAAAATGTAGCGGTAGATTGGTTGACAGAAGTGTTTGTTTGTAAACATGCCCTTTCCTTATAGCAGATTAGCGTACCGCCAGCTTTGGCGTCTGATGTCACGTGCATAGACCAATCAAATTCCCGGAGCTCATCCGCACACTATCAGTCGTTAAAGAAGGAACCACAGATTAAGTATTTACACATGTGTAAATAGTTAATCTGTGGAAGGAACAGGTTTTCCCAGCACCCCCTAGATTAATCTAGGGGGCGCTGGTTTTCCTCGCTGATCCAGCGCCCCCTAGATCTAGGGGACGCTGCCTTATTATGGAGCATTTGCATTCTCATGGGTCAAAAGAGAGAATAATCGGGGGAATAGCGGGGGGCTATAAAAGCGGGGGAGTGACGATGCAGCAAAAGGGTAAAATTTTTTACAGTGTACACTGTAAAAAAAATTACTCTTTTGCTGCATCATCACTCCCTCGTTTTTATAGAATATCTTGCCATTGACCCATGAGTATGCTCCATAATAGGGTGAAGTAATCGTTTTCTATAAAAGCGGTGGAGTGACGATGCAGCAAAACTTTCAAATTTTTAACAGTGTAGGTTTGGATCATTAACTGGCCGATCAATTTTGAGAGTCTTATTTATCTACGAACCACTTCTTTAACAGTCAGGATAGCCGAGCGGTCTAAGGCACCTGAATTAAACCACTTCTTTATGTGTTTTTCAGAGAGAATTTAGACATTGTCGTGAAGAAAATTTCGTTAAAGCCGATAATTTTTTTCACTCAGGTTCAACAAATGGCATTCTAAATCAATCAATTTTAAGCTTACCTTACGAGAAAAGCAGAAGTCCGAAACTTTAAAAAAGGTCTCCACCTAATTGACGCGTGGAAAATATGGACTTTTCCTTTTGAAGGACATGCCAATATAAATTAATATTATCCGTAATATCTGAATTTAACTTTTTTTTCAATTCTGAAGATAATTTTAGACCAATTTGTTTGTTACTTCAAGCTTTTCTCTTCAAATGGCATGCGGGTTACTTTATTACCAGACATTAAACACGGACACCGGCGTCATTTTACATTTTTAAGAACTCTCGACATTTTTAAATGATCTTCGCACAAGTGATTCTGATGCTAGTGTCTTTATCTAGCTTCTAGTTTCCTTTCTTGTCATTCTTTTATTTGGAAAAAACTTGCGAACAATCAAATTTTAAGATCGTTTCAAAAGATTTTTTGACTCCTTTGTAGATTTTGTAATGACATAAAAGTTGGATTTTGTAAGAAATTTTAAATGACAATTTTTGAACAGTTAACTTTATCAACAATTCTTAGAAGTGACATTTAGATATCATTATAAGCTAGAATTTGCTCTGCTTTGAAGTTACAAAGTGTTTTGCTTCACCTTGAAGTCCAAATATTTTACGAATTAAACAAATATGCTCAGAGTCTCTTTTAAATGCAATGATTTAAAATATGAATGATAAAAAAAAAAAAAAAAAAAAAACTGAATAATTATTTCTAGAACTCAACTCTAATTTTAATTAGTTTTAAATAAGAAAAAGAGTTTAGCAGATAGATTTCTGCTCACCACATAGTTAAGAGAGTGTCAAAAGTTATGTGATTTTCAGAAACTTGTTCAAGTAAAAATCTTGATTCCGGACTAGATTTAGATTCTCACCGAAATAGTTGAGTCATTTCAATGGTGGATCTAGGTGTGAAGGTAAGGATTGTGTCTCCCCTTACCACTAAAGCGTTTGTAAAACGGCATTATGGACCATCATCGGAAAATACTTGGGTCGAAGAGCGGGCCCATTCTAGTTTTTATTCCCAGGACTCAGGATGAGTCAGGTCTTGTTCCTTAGAGATAGGCTGGGTCCTGGTCTTTCATTTTTCTGCAAATTCTGGTAGCGCCAGATTTCTTTTTCTTCTTTGTCGAACTCTGCCTCGACTTCTTTCATCTTAGGGATCCGCACTAGTCAAAATTTCTAAGTCAGGACAAGACCCAGAATGAAGCTAAACATTCAATCCGTGTCCGACTCGGCCCGTATAAAAATCATTATCGACTCTACGCAACCCCTCCCCGGGCCGCACTAGTCTAAAACGGAAAACCAGGAAACTCTCTCTTTGTAATAGCCGGACCGAGTCCTGATCTGACATTTTTCTGCAAATTCGGGTCAGACAGACTTCTTTTTTCCAGGTCTAGCCTTGTCTGGACTTTATTCTTCCTTCTGTCCGTTTCAACCGAGCACATACGAAAAAAATCAATATTGCCGATCGTGACCCGTGCCAGTTTAAATCCACAAGACTTGGGCTAGAGAAAATCTTCTATCTATTAGAGATGAACTGGTTCCTGATCTTACTGGTGACGCACCAGACTTCATTTTTTCCAAGTCGAGCCTTGATTGGACTTCATTATTCCTAGAGGTCAGCTCTCCACTGATAGAAATTTCCAAGTCGGGACAAGGCCCAGAAAAAAGCTAAACGTTCAGTCCGTGTCTGACCCAGCTCATATAAAAAGCATTATTGACCCACCCACGGCTGTGCCAGTGTTTAAATCCACGAGACTCGGGCTACTGGGTCAAGTCTCTCTTTTAGAGACGATTCGAGTCCTGGTTTTACATTTTTCTGCATATTCAGTTCGGGCAAGACTTCTTTTTCTTCCAGGTCGATCCGCATTGACTTTATTATTCCTATAGTTACCACTAGCTAAAATTTCCAGGTCGGGGCTCGGTCTAGAAAAAAAGCTAAATGTTTGATTTGTGTCCGTCCCAGCCTGTATGATAAACATTATTGGCCGAACTGCGACCCGTGCACTCTTCTAAATTCTGTCCCTCCCCCCCCCCCACCCCTTCGCACGAGCTCACGTTGAGCTGGTATCTAATTCGAAAAGAATATATATTGATGTTGTACTTTTGTTTTGTGAAATCATCAAAAATTTAGTTTGGTTTAAACAATTACAGAGATGCATTTTTAAAAATCTACTTTTTTTCTTTGTAGAACTTTAAAATTATGATTGTCTCTTATCACACATTTCTTTCATTCTAAACTGATATTCTTACTGTATTTTCATTTATATGTAATTATTTAAGTCACATTTTTACATGTGTTTATGTACATAAATCCCTAAATAGTCATTAATAAACTTTTTTCCCATATTCATGAATTTTGAACATAATTTGAAAATAAAATATGGAGCATAAGCAAGTGTGTTTTATAATTAAGAATAATTTTAATTGCAGAATGCAGGCCAGGCTTGAATCGATTTCTTTACTTTCATATCAGGCCAGGCCAATAATTTGTTTGTGTGGGTTAGATTTGGATATTTCAGCCCAGGCAAATCTGTAACGGATATATCGCAGCCAGCTTTAATTTATTTTAAATGCTTCTTTCAGGCCTCATAACATAGCTACTGAATATACTGGGTGGATATCCTAAAATGGACTGACTGATTTTAAAATTCAATAATTTGCAAATGGTGAGTGTTACTAACCAATTCAAGATGAGCATCTTTTACAAAATTTTTAATTTTTTATCACTGGTTTTTAAAACAGACATTTTTGCCTAATTAAGGGTGTATTTCCTTCCAAACTGATTATTTTCTGATTTATTTTTAATTTCATTTTTGCTCTCAAACACATCAAACTGCAAATTCTCTTATTTAGAAACTACATAATGTGACGTGTTTGTCGATTTTTTGATAAATGCAGAAAATATTGCAAAATATGCTGTCAAAATTGGCATTTTGAACAGAATTTTCCGAAGCAAGACATCAGGGAACGAAAACAATGGTCATATCGAGAAAATAATTGTTTATAAATCAAATTCTAATTAATTGAACATAAAATGAAATTACATGGCCTTTTACACATCCCTTCAAAAATCACCTCAGTAAGTTTCATGTTTTTACTTCAAAAAATGAGTCTAAAAATGTATCAGAAAATTTCGAGCTGTTGAGAGTGGAAAAATATTTTTTCGAATACACTTTTAAAGCAAAGAAAGATCGGATTAAAAAGGTAAAATTTATAATGAAAATTTACTGGCGAGAACAATCAAGTATTTTGTGCTCCTTATGCAACACATATATGTGAGGCTCGTCCCGAATGATTAAAAAATTCTAGTAATAGAGTAATGTTAGATGTCAGAAGTTTATTTTAGAGATTTTTTATTCTAGTTTAAAATAGCAATGACAGACGGCACTGCAAACAATAGGTGCTAAATTGGGTCCCAAATTCGTCCTCTCTCTTTTTTCATTATTGATGCGAGAAAAGGAAGTTAATATTTGCAGTGAACCCCATTGAACAAAATTGCACTGGCAACTGAAAATCACTTCATATATTTAGCCTTCTTTTGCATTAATACTGAGAGAAAATGGAGGCCAGAAATTGTGCCCCATGATTTAACAAATATTGTTAGCAATGCCATCTATTGTAAAATAAAATCAAGAATCACAGTAAAAAATCTCCTAATATACATAACCTTCCTGCAAGATTTCTTTTAACAGTTGTCACCGTTTGCAAGTTACTGAATTTTAAAATGTCAGTCAGACTATTTTAGGACACCCAGTATGTTTCTTTAATCAAGCTTCAAAGAGTTCTTTACAAAATTACAACTGATCTTAGATATGAACAGACACACAGTTTTATACCAAATTAGTAGTTTTTACATATTTCTGAAATCTGGAAAGGCAATAAAGTCTCAAATTGTCTCTATGAGTATATTGAAGAGATAGTAGTTGATCTTAAAAAAATTCAGTTTTTATTCAACAGCAGGAATGTAACTTTTCACCAGGAAACTACCCAATAATGTAATAATGAAAAAAATTAAATATGATGTTTACATTGAAATTTGAAATTATACCATAGATGTTGCTGCGATTGACTCTTTGGATTTCAGCATTGTTGCATATTTAAGGGGATCAAATTTTTAGCACTTTTCAGATAGCAGATTTCCACAAAATTTATTCAAGATGCTGTAACTTGAATAAACAAAATAGTGAAATACTCAGAACTTTGTGGATTTAACAATGTTTACGCTAAAATATCAGGCTATTTTAAATCATTAACCACTTCAAAGGCTGCCCCGAGATAAGTCGGGGGTTAAAGCACTGTTTCCCCATACCTGTCGCCGGTGAGTGGTTAAAGTGATGTGATGATTGTATTTGAAAGATTGTAAGAAATTAGATTTTGAATTGTTTGATATCTACTCTGACGTACAAGGACAATTTAAAAGCACAAAATAATGCAAGTTGCACATTTCCCTAAAATTTATTTTGTAAAATATGTGTTTTTGTTTTATTTTGATTGACTTATAAAAAATACATCTTTCTGTGCTTTTTATTAATACTTTTTTATTTATAAGTTGTGTATTTCCCATGATTCAAAGTTGACAACTTATTAGAAAACAGTAATTTGGCATGGACTTGAAAAACATGCCAATCAAAAACTTGCTAAACACTTGTGCATTGTCAAAGCACATCTGTTTAAGAACACTTAACATGTTCATCCACTCAGCTCTTTAATTGATAATAAAAATGCTTAAATTAACTGCAATAACAATAACAAACAAAATTTTTTCTCATTTTACTTTTTCTTAAAAAAAAATAAATAAATAAATAAACAAGGCAACTTAAAAATATCATGCAACTTTTATTATATTAAAATATACAAAAGAAATAATTGCTAAATTAATAAATCAACTATATTTTTGGTAACTTTGAGGCAGCAACAACAGGATTATTTAGTTGAAGCAACCGTCTTCCTTCAGTTTTGTAATCATATGAGCATTGGTGAACTTCCGCATATCTATGAGGGGCACAGAAGTTTTTACCACACCTAAAATATAATTTAGAATTCAAAGATATAGTATTATTTTAAAATAAAATTTAACAGGGATGCACTGAATATCTGGTATTTGATCAAACCAAATATTTAAAAATATTTTTTAAATCTTCCATAGATTTTATTTTTAACTTTCAATAAATAAAAATATTTTGAGTAATTGAGAAATAGAATCCTACTGAAATAAGAGATTGCTTTTACATTATTTACTTGCTGTTTGAAATGTTAAAAAAATTAACAATTAATGATGTATAATTTCATTACTTCAAACATTGCCTTGTAATAATCTGTCTTGTGCTTTTTTCACAAACATGGTGTTTCTAAACAAAATGGAACAATTTTCAGGGTGATAGGCATCAATACAAAGAGCTTATGTAAAGAAACCAGAATTGCAATCAAACTTATTTGTTCAAAAATGTACTCTATTGAAACTGAACTTAGGTTTTCATTTGTAATAACAATAATGACAATATTATAACAATATGTATTTCAACAGACTTTCCTTTCTGTGAGATATGATGACATGAAAAAAAGTACTAGAAATTACAATCATTTACATCCAATCACAGTCAGCTAAACATTTTATAATTTAGAATGTAACTGGTAGTATATACATTATGTCTGTCATCATATTTCATACTATGCAATGCTAATATGATTATATAAAGAGCGTCTTTATCATTGTTAAAGTTGGGGAAAAAATTCAGGGTTCAGCTTGTAGTGAGACACTTGGTATTTTGGATGGAACAAATGGATTGCGTTGCTGGTTTCCTACACAAAAACTATTTACCTTGGCTGCATTATCACCCTTTAAAATTATAAATAAAATTCTAGGAAGAAGTAACATTTTAAATATCAGAAAATTATTACTCACTCTAGATATTGTTCTGTATTGCATTTTAAGACTTCCTTGCTAAATCAAATGGAACAAGGAAGATATTTTTGCTGAATTGCAACAGTTTTGAATAGCTTTATTTATTATTTTACTTCAGTCTCTTTCTCACAAAAAAGATTATATGACACAAATATTTTTCTTCTAATTCCCATCTTTTTTTTTTTCTTTAAAAAAATATTTGTTTTAGAATTAAAAAGAAAAACCAAAAATTCATTGAATAAGCTACAAAGTTTAGTATTTCATTAATTAAAAAAAAAAAAAAAAAAAAAAAAAAAA
The DNA here is from genome assembly GCA_964019185.1 of Maratus speculifer. NCBI lineage: Eukaryota > Metazoa > Arthropoda > Arachnida > Araneae > Salticidae > Maratus > Maratus speculifer. The sequence continues at coordinate 120,832,629 of OZ025291.1, forward strand.
ACTAAAACTACAGTTATTTTTTTTTCCCCTAGTGAAATGTTTATTTATGAAAAAGGTCTTGATCATCAAAAGGGATGTATTAGTGTTAAATATGATGCAAAATTGTTTTAAAATATAACTTTTTAATACCTTTTAAACTTTGAAATATAAGAGTATTTGGCCAAATGGTTACAAATCAGCTAACCAAAAGTTTGGTATTCAGTTTACTTGTGTCCTGAATATTTGGTGCATCCCTAATAGTTAATATGTAAAAACTTGGAAAAGATAAAATTATTAAGACAGATTTTAAGACAAGAAGAGCAGAATTATGCAAGATATAATGAAAACATTTAACATTTTTATTATTTTATATGGTTTGAAAATTAAACAAAACTTTTTGTTAATTATTATTATTTTTATTATTCAAATAACTTAGGATTGCATAAAATTTATTTTATTTATTTATTACTTATAAATGCAAGGTAATTGTAATATGCATTGCAGTTAAATATACTAAGTTATTTTTATGATAGTTATAGTTAACATAATTCTTAAATCTGAATATTTTCAAAGAAAAACAATAAGGTATAACTACATATTTACACTGAATAAATCAAAAATTTAGTAGTTTCTTATAAATATGTAAAGAAATCTACAATACATCAAAATATAGATGTAAGCATTTAGAAAAAAATCAAAGAAATTTTATGACAACACACAAAGTAGCAAAATAGAACCTATGTGTTGTGTTTACTTTAGTGGGTGAGAAGAAGAGATGGGAGGAGAAACACTTGTTTATTTGTTTCTACCCACAATTAGGCCAAAGTGATCGTGAAAGTGACTAATACATTGCGAAGAATGGAGGCCGGCAAAACGACCCAAAAATGACCATCATTGCTTCATTTAAAATAATAGAGAAATCTTTATCCATGATGATAAAAATCAAGCACAAAATTATAAAAAATATAAAATTGAAAAGGTAAAAGTTACCTGTAAAGTCCTTGGCTTTTGAAGAACAATTAATCCAGACTCATGCACAGGAATTAAAAACGTAGACAGATTTTTGAAGATGAATATTTTTATTTCATGAAAACTTATTTATTTTTTACGACTATAAATATTTCTTCACAGATATGTATTTCTTTGCACTCGTACATATTAATCATGTACTCTATAGTAACAATTTCACAACAGATGATAATTATAAAATTGATATCTTCTAAAAACAAAATTCTCTTTCATAACACATTTTATATGTCTTGACAATATGAATTAGAAAATTTCTCATGATATAAAAAAAAAAGATAATATTATTTTTCTTTCTAAACATCAATCAACGATATGTACTTTTAAATATATTTATATCAGACGAAAATTTTACATAGAGATGTACAATATTTTCCTTTGGAATGCCCCGTGATATTTCAAAATTTATATATATAATGTTGGGCCAAATAATGATATAATGAAATAATTACTTTACGAATGAAAAAAAACTCATATCGTGGATGAGAATGACCACCTCCGCATGTTTCCTTCAGAGGGGTAAGAAAAACACAAAGTAATATTGAAGAATGAGGAACGAATTTGGTTAAAGATTTTGATGAGATATTTGGCGAACAAGATATGGAGACAAATGATGCTATAACTTTACTCAGCATCTATACCCTGGAAGAGGTAACACACAAGATCATTTTTCTGGATGCTTTTGGAGGTAGCTTTGCTTCTCGCCGCGTTAAAAAAAACAACTTCGAAATAATCCTGGCCTGAATATCTGCATGGAGACAAATGATGATATAACTTTACGTAACATCTGTAACCAGGAAGAAGTAATACACAGAATCATTTTCTGGATGCTTAAGATTGATGCCTTGCTACTCGCAGCCTTAAAACATCAATTTCGAATAATCCTGGGGTGGACATTTTTAAGAATCAACACCTGTTCCATCTAACGGTATCGGGGGAGCACCCTTTGCCCCGGAATTCCACTAAAATCTCTGATCAACCAGCCGCATCCATTACGGCAGGAGTCTAACAGCGCAACTGACTGGTGGGCGAGAGCCCGGAGGGAAAAAAAAGGAAGGGTTACTATAAATCCGAAAGGCGCCAATTTGGCAGCGAGCGAAAGAGGGGGGCGATGAAGAAATAAGCCAAGTTACGATGCAAAGAATGGATAAATATGAATTTAATACGAACAGAATTGATAAACACGTAAAGAAGGGAGGCCAAAGCAGGTGGCCATGCACTCAATGGCTTAAAATACGTCACCTGCGGAAACTAATTTGATAGGCTAAGGGGGGTGTCTGAATAAGCGGAAGTTCCACCCATAGAACAAGCCAGAAAGTTCTCGAAGGATCTCCAAACCGGAAGGAATGACTTCGAACAGGATTTTACCGGCTTGGAACATTCGAAAGCTAAGTAAGAAAGAAAACATTACAGGCGACGAAAAGAAAAGAAACGAAATCGAAATAAAATTTAAATTGAGAACATTAATAAAAAGGAGGTAATAAGAAATAAAATGGCTAATAAAATTGAATTAAACTAAACATATGGGGGGGTTATCGAGTAACCACCACATATTACCCAGGGTCCCCCAAAAGAAAATATTGGTGAGATGACAAAAAAAAATGAAAATTTTTTTTATCGAGACAATATTTTCTGACATATGTACAAATATACTAAATAATTACACAAAATAAATGTATCAGAAATAGTTATAGGAATATAAATAACTGTTTTACATGCTGTTCAAATAATAAAAAAAATACTTATTGTTATAATAGTAATCCTTATATGTTAACATGGAAGGTATACAAAATTTTCTTCCAGAAGTATCTATCATATATATAAAAAAAAATTTAAAGTCTATGTCTATGTGCAAAACAACAGTCCTTAAGTTTGACGAGTCTCTTGTTAGGCTGTGCAAAATGCACTTATAATAGTAGAATGCTTTAGTATATGTCAAAATATTGGATTATACAATAATATGTATATTTATATTCTTAGTTGTCAACAAAATGAAACATACTGTAACTATGTATGAATCATACAATAACTATATATAAAATATATGGTTTCAAATAACACATGATAAATTGAATGAATTTGTAAGTTGACAATTGAACAATAATAAAAAATATTTATATGGCGCAGAGAGATTAGTTAGGCTCTCATGAAAAAATTTACTTATATCACCACATAGCCTTTTAAACTTTCAATAAATCTTAAATGAATAACCTTAGCATTATTTAATAACACATTTTTACAGAAAATAAAATAATAAGTTGCAAAAGAATGGCATATGTTAGATTGGTAGCAAAAGTATAATGTTATATTTCAATAAAAACATCTTCAAAATGAATATAACAATTTTCACAGAGAGAATCTTTACACTCTCATAAAGGAATATTCTTGAACACTTTCAAAATAAATTGACAATAATTGCATAAATACTTTTAATACTATACTTCATTCAAAATAAACATAAGATGTTTAATATTCTGTAAAAGGAAGAAATTTATATGAATATGTCAACCTACAAACAAAAATCAACTATGTCAAAATTTCTATATAGAAGATATCTAGAACATATTTACTTGTAATTTTCAAACATTTAAAAAAAAAAAAAATTAAGTAAGTGATCACTTTTGCATTTGTCATATATCAAGTATTTGCTTTATATAGATATATATAATGACTCAATCAACATCTTTGGATCCAAAGTATAAACACTCAAAAGTATACAAAAAAATATTATATACTACTTATGGTGAGTCATTCACTTTCTATATTTCACCAAGAAGAGAAGAAATATTAGTATATATAAGTTTATCATGCACTTTCTTTTCTTTTTTTTTTATCAAAAGAGGTTAAATGTTAAAGCATGCATGCATTGTAAAGAGAAGTCACAATAGAGAAAGTAATTTGAGGAGTACTCCAATTTATGTTTACCCTATATTAATTACAATTTCACCTTTCATATTAGAATACACATTTGTCAAAAATAACTTTAAATAATGACATAATATATAACGAGAATATAAAAAAAGACAAATTCTTTCTCAATTTCAGCACCAACTATTGTAATTAAAGACTTTATAAGATTTAAAAGTATGGCATACATGAGATTATATATCTATTGTAATAATTATGAGTTAGAGATAAATGCATTAAATAATAAAACTATTGAAAACCATACATACATCAAGAGGATGACTGTTGAATTGTATCAGGGAGAAGAAGACTTAAATAATGAAGAAAAAAAATAATAACAGCTGCCTGCAGCTTGGAGAAAAGAAAAAAAATTACATAGTGACTCTTCTTACCGAAATATCAGTCTGGCTAGCATCGACTGATTATACTACAAAGCAATAGTCATCCTGAAAAAGGAAAAAGAAGGTTAGTTTATTTCTTATACAGTTTATGATTGCGAGGGCGAAGATCATAATTTTTATATTGAGTAGACTTGTTTTTAATCCCAGTATGAGTGCTATCAGGAGGAGCTTGTGACAGTACTGATTTACTGGAACAAGAAGATGTTTGTTGTGACTTAGAAGAAGAAAGAATTTGAGGAGATGTGTTACATGCAGCATCATGATTTGAAACTTGGGTAGGAGAGTGTTGTCTCACAGGAGTGGAAGATGCATTATCAACAGCTGATTGATCATGTGATGCATTTTTAGAAGAAACTGAAGGATGTTGCAGTGCTTCATTTCTCTTTTGAAGCTTCAAGATTCGATTAGTGTGAATCAACATGGGTGAAGCGTGACTATTATTAGAATCTTGAATTTGAATAAGCACAGGAGAAATTATTTTCTTCACCAGGTATGGGCCTTGTATTTTTTTGTTAAACACAGTGGGAAATTTTACGTAAACAATGTCATTAACATTGATGTTGGAAAACTTTAATTTTTCTCTGGATTTTTGGTACACCTTTTGTCTAGACGATTCGTTATTCTTGTAAGCTTGATAGTATATTTTTTCAATAACATCCATCAATTTATGAATTTGATATGCAGTATTGAGAATTTTCCATGAAACTTGAGTTTTATAATTGGAATAAATGTCGTTTATTTCTCTTCCAAAATGAAGAAGATTTGGAGTGAATTTTGTGGCTGGATGAGGTGTAGCATTATATATGGATTGGTGAATTTTTAGAGCAGTTGGTATATCACATCCTTGTGAAGCCATTGTATTCACAGACGATTTTATTTGAGAATTGACTCGTTCACTTAATCCGTTGGCCTGGGGATGGGCTACAGAACTGTGTTCTAATTTAATGCCAAGCTTTTTATTAAAGAAAGAAAACATGTCACTAGTAAATTGAGAGCCATGATCAGTGAGCGTTAATTCAGGCTTACCATGAGTGGAAATGTAATGTAATAAAGCTTTTGTAACAGACTCAGCGCTGATATTATTCAAGGCATATAATTCTAAATGACGAGAAAAGTGATCTATGACTGTCATCACATATTGACGATTCCTTAATGGGCCGAGTAAATCCATAGAGACTTTTTGATTGGGAGCTGTTGGGAGTGGTGCAGGTAAGTATGGAGCAGTGTTTTTTTTATGATTCTTATTTACTAAACAGATTTCACAAGAGTTGACATAATTAATGGTATCTGAAACAAGGGTTTTCCAGGTAAATCTTTTCTTTAAATTAACAATGGTTTTATGAATTCCAGTATGAGTAATATGAGCAATTCTTAAGGCTTTTGCTCTAAGTGACACAGGTAAAACAGCTTTGTGTAGCTCGATATCTTCTGAAGAGAAATGACCATTATAGCAAAGTAACTCATTACTTGGATTAATATAGTAGCCATTTAAACTTTTAGATTTCTTATTATTTTTAAGATCTTCATAAATTTGTTTGATTTTTGTGTCCTTTTGTTGTTCAGAGAAGATGGTGTGATCAAGAATTTCTAATAATGGATCTTGGTTATTATCATTATTAGGAGGTGAAGAATCACTCTGAAGATGACATGTGTGGTGTATTTTGTCAACTAAACCACATGGAAAGTGAGGAATGTCATTATGTAAATCGTTTTGATTATCAACAATAGGTAAAGGTTCTTGTGAAGAAATAAGATCTGGATTATTATTGAGATCTTCAGTAGGAATGTGAGGAGTTCTACTCAGAAAATCTGCTAAGACATTTTCTTTGCCTGGAACATGTTGGAATGTGTACGAGTATTCTGACAGTTCTAACATCCAACGAGTAGTAATATCAGCAGGTGATGTAGCTTTTTTATAATTATTAAGTGGCTTTGCATCAGACAATAGAATAAAGGGTCGACCAAAAATATAGTATTTAAAAGCAGTTATGCCTTTGTAAATGGCATAAAGTTCCAGTTTGATGGCAGGGTAGTGTCTTTCTGATTGAGATAGAGTTTTGGAATAATAGGAGATAGGTTTTAGTTCACCATCAAATTTCTGCATAAGAACAGCTGATATTGCTGTTTTTGAGGCATCTGTATTAACATAGAACGTTTCATTCCAGTTAGGAAGATTAAGCATAGGTTTCTGAAAAAATATGTTTTGTAATTTTTTAAATGCATTTTCCTGCTCAGTTTTCCAAGAAAATTTATTTTTAGGTTTGGTGACTTCGATGAGAGGAGTAATCAATTTAGAAAAATTAGGTATAATTGATCTATAAAATGAACACAAACCGATAAAACTTTTCGTTTGCCTCTTGGTTTTAGGCGTTGGAAAAGAAGTGATTTTTAAAATATTACTTGTAATAGGAAGAATTTTATGATCTGTGAGTTGGAAACCCAAAAAGTTAATGCTTGTTTGCATGAATGCACATTTTTCAGGAGACAGAGTAATGTTATTAGCAATGAGAGTGTCTAATAGCTTTGTGAGCTTCATGGACATTTCTTCAAATGAATTAGCACCCACTACAATATCGTCTTGATATGCATAACAGGAATCAATTTGAGATAATTGAATAACAGAGTCGATTAATTGTTGGAAAGTGCTGGCGGCCGTCTTCAGGCCAAATACTAGACGTAAATAGGTAAAAATTCCCCATGGAGTAGTAAAACTAAGCTTATCTTGCATATCTTTAGGTACAGCAATCTGCCAATATGCAGAGGGTAAGTCAAGAGTGGTATAATATTTAAATTTTGATAACTGTACCAATAGATTTTGAATTCTAGGAAGAGGATATGAAGATGGAATTATTATGGAGTTTAACAATCTTAAATCAAGAGCCAAACGATACTTTTGAGGCTTAGACATATCAGTTCTCTTCTTTTTAACAAGAAGCATGGGACACGCCCAAGATGAATTTGATCTCTCAATAATGCCAGCGTTTAACATTTGATTAATTTGGTCAAGAGCTTCTTGCTCAAGTGCCTGTGGCACAGGAAAAGGTAGCGTTTTGACTGGATGAGAGTTTAGCATCGTGAATTGAGGATTGACCAGGTCGGTATGACCTAAAGTGTCAAGAGATTTTGAAAAAGCTAAAGCTTTACTACATAATAATTTGGTCAAAGATTCCTTTTCATGAGGAGGTAAATGTTTAAGATCAAAGTCATTTGGAGACAGTTCTTGAATTCGTTTTCTTTTAATCTCTTCAGATGGTAAAATTAAATTACAATAATCGTTCTCAAAATCCAAATCAAAAGAGTATTCCTCAATATCTTTCTCATCTACATTGATACATTCGCCAATAATTGAATTTTTATTTAAATGAATATCCAGCTTTGATATATTCTGACATACAACCAAAAATAAATCATTTTGAATTGAAGAATTTGAGTGCAATGATTGATGTAACACAAGACCTTTATTTTTTAAATTGGGTTTGAAAACAAAATATTCAGATGGAGGATTGAGATACTTAACATGTAAATAAACAAACGAATTAGGAGGTATTAATTCTCTATTAAGTAATTGTACCATGTTGGAATTCACCAAGACTTTATTACCACAATTTAAATGAGTTTGCTTTTCACCAACATAGCTACCATCATTAGTATTCTGAGATGAGAAATTCTTGCCAGGAATATTATTATCATTAGATACATAGTTTACCACATTACCATAATCAGTTGGAAAAAAATAAGTAAAATTACCATCAATATAAGGATTATGAAAATTCATAGCAGAATGAGCCATATTATTTGTAAACAAACCATTATTTTGAACATTATAATTATAAGGATAGGTTGTATAATTGTTGACTAATTGTAAATTTGTGTCATCATAATTTGCACATATATTATCAGAATAAATACCATTACTTAGATTATTTGACATAGAATCTTCATAACAAGGCATCTTGTGTACATCTAAAGAATATGGTACACTTGAATTAACATACTTATATTCAGAATTCATAAAATAGCAAGTAGGAGATTCGTTATAACTGTGAAAAGGAATGTGTTTGTCCTTAATTAGGATAGACTTAAAACTTGGAGAAATAGTAATAGAATGCTTGTTAATAAATTCAAATCCAAGTATGGCTTGAAAATGAACATTTTGTATCTTTGTAAGGTAAAAGATATGATGAAAAAAAAATTTATCAATTTTAAATGCTATTTCTATGCATCCTTTGAAGAAAACCTTAGAATTTATGGTAGACACCGATACATTCCTGGATAAAAATTTGTAATGAAGCCTGGATTTAATGCTATTAAAGCATTCTTCATCCAAGAGAGACAAACTTGATCCCGTATCAATTAACGTTGAAATTTCATTATGTTGAATGTTTATGAGTATGCATGGAAGAACATATGAATTATTAAATGAGCTGCAGATGACATGTCTTTCTTGTACATCATCATCAATTTCAAGATTTTGTTTAGATGTCAAAGAATTATGTGAACAGGAAGATTTGTTAAATTTAGATGTCATAGGAGAAGTTTGGACAGCTGTGGATGACACTAAAGTAATTGAAGAGCGTTTGTCAAATTGTTGATGTTTGTTGTTGTTGTCAAAGTGTACTGACCCTGAATGAGAATTACGGGAGAGAAGGCGGTCAGTAGAACCAGTCTCCCTTATCTGTTTAAATGATAAACATTGTTGTTATTTTCAGAAGAAGAGGTGTGGCTTTTCCTTCTGTGAGGGTGAGACGAAATTTGAGTTGAAGAGTTTTGGTTAGACGAATTAATAATATTTTTAAATTTGTAACATGTATCCATACGATAATTGAATTTCCCACAGAACGCACACTGTACAACATCTCGTCTGTGATAAAAGGATGTAGAATTTTTTTTGTGAGAAAACTTATCAAAGGTGGGTTGATAAGGACGTTTCCGGTAAAAATTACGTTGATGAAAATTATTGTTACGTTTATTTGTAGCCTCTTGTCTCGGTGGAGAAGGCGAAAATGTCCTAGAATTTCTTTGAAAATTACGAGAAGCATGAGATTTGTCCTTTTGAGTTTGTAAAGGAGAGTAGTTGGTTTGAGAATTGCGAAAAACTTTATCCTTCGTATGCTTTATAGGGGTTTTATGAAGCACATTATTAGAAGCAATAGAATTATCATGGACTTTTTCAGTATCCAAACAATAGGCTTGATTAAAATTCTCATAAGATTTTTTAGGGGGAGAGTCATAAATGTCTTGAAGAAAATTTGCTCGTTCAAGAGCTAACTCGAAAGATGTAATATTTTCTTCTAAAATTTTGCGTTTGATTTGTTTAGGCAAAGCCTCAAGAAAATGAGTGAACTTTAATGAATTGAGAGCAGAAAGATCCAATTTTGGGTAAGCAAGTCGAAGTTGTTTATCCAACCGAAAAGCAAAATTTTTAACCGATTCATTTGAATCTAAACTTAAGTTCTGTAAGGATTTGAGAGAAACAGACTTTTTTGTGGGTAAGAAATAGTCTATAAATGCTTTTCGAATTTCATTAAAGTTAGAGTTCTTGAACTGAGACTGAGTTTCAAGAAAGAAGAGTAAGGCAGTGCCTTCAAGTTTTGATTTAAAGAGAACAAAAAGTTCCTTGTCTGTAAAGTTATTTAATTCTTGTATGTCAGATAATTGATCGAAGAAGAATTCTACAGTCTGAGGGTTACCGTCGAAGGGTTGGATTGCAATATTTAATTTTGCCTTGGGTGGCATGATGAAGAGAGAAACAAAAATTAATCTAAGAGCTCAATATATGACATGATAAATTTGGTTATTGGCTGGTCTTGTGATGAATAATATATATATAAATTGACCCGTTATTTAAAATATTGATGACTTTCATATACGTCATAAACCATTTTTATATGTTAAAAAAAAAAGAAGAAAACATATACTAACATATTAGTATGATATGAAGAATATAAGACCCAAAAATTTTATGTAAAAATATATATATAATATGGCTCAAAACATATATTATTAGATGTATGACAAAAGAAAAATAATTTATCTTAGCATGAAGAATAATTTTTACTAGCACCTCCGTTAAATAATGTATATATATTAGTTGCAAATTATACCAAGGCAAGAAAAATATATGGATAAATTATGTTATATATATGATGCACTGCTCCAGAAAACAAAAATATTATTTCAGTATAGAATCAATATATATTACAATTAATTACTGCACCACTCTCAATAACATATAATTATAAAATATTAATCATTGTATGAAAAAATAATTTGATAATGAAGATATAACTGAAGATAATGACGACAACATATAAATATATAAGGAAAATACGATGGTAGCAAAGGAAAAACGGATGGTCATGGAATGTTGGACACGCTTTGGTCAGTGCACCAAAGAAAATAAGAAACTGTTGTGTTTACTTTAGTGGGTGAGAAGAAGAGATGGGAGGAGAAACACTTGTTTATTTGTTTCTACCCACAATTAGGCCAAAGTGATCGTGAAAGTGACTAATACATTGCGAAGAATGGAGGCCGGCAAAACGACCCAAAAATGACCATCATTGCTTCATTTAAAATAATAGAGAAATCTTTATCCATGATGATAAAAATCAAGCACAAAATTATAAAAAATATAAAATTGAAAAGGTAAAAGTTACCTGTAAAGTCCTTGGCTTTTGAAGAACAATTAATCCAGACTCATGCACAGGAATTAAAAACGTAGACAGATTTTTGAAGATGAATATTTTTATTTCATGAAAACTTATTTATTTTTTACGACTATAAATATTTCTTCACAGATATGTATTTCTTTGCACTCGTACATATTAATCATGTACTCTATAGTAACAATTTCACAACAGATGATAATTATAAAATTGATATCTTCTAAAAACAAAATTCTCTTTCATAACACATTTTATATGTCTTGACAATATGAATTAGAAAATTTCTCATGATATAAAAAAAAAGATAATATTATTTTTCTTTCTAAACATCAATCAACGATATGTACTTTTAAATATATTTATATCAGACGAAAATTTTACATAGAGATGTACAATATTTTCCTTTGGAACGCCCCGTGATATTTCAAAATTTATATATATAATGTTGGGCCAAATAATGATATAATGAAATAATTACTTTACGAATGAAAAAAAACTCATATCGTGGATGAGAATGACCACCTCCGCATGTTTCCTTCAGAGGGGTAAGAAAAACACAAAGTAATATTGAAGAATGAGGAACGAATTTGGTTAAAGATTTTGATGAGATATTTGACGAACAAGATATGGAGACAAATGATGCTATAACTTTACTCAGCATCTATACCCTGGAAGAGGTAACACACAAGATCATTTTTCTGGATGCTTTTGGAGGTAGCTTTGCTTCTCGCCGCGTTAAAAAAAACAACTTCGAAATAATCCTGGCCTGAATATCTGCATGGAGACAAATGATGATATAACTTTACGTAACATCTGTAACCAGGAAGAAGTAATACACAGAATCATTTTCTGGATGCTTAAGATTGATGCCTTGCTACTCGCAGCCTTAAAACATCAATTTCGAATAATCCTGGGGTGGACATTTTTAAGAATCAACACCTGTTCCATCTAACGGTATCGGGGGAGCACCCTTTGCCCCGGAATTCCACTAAAATCTCTGATCAACCAGCCGCATCCATTACGGCAGGAGTCTAACAGCGCAACTGACTGGTGGGCGAGAGCCCGGAGGGAAAAAAAAGGAAGGGTTACTATAAATCCGAAAGGCGCCAATTTGGCAGCGAGCGAAAGAGGGGGGCGATGAAGAAATAAGCCAAGTTACGATGCAAAGAATGGATAAATATGAATTTAATACGAACAGAATTGATAAACACGTAAAGAAGGGAGGCCAAAGCAGGTGGCCATGCACTCAATGGCTTAAAATACGTCACCTGCGGAAACTAATTTGATAGGCTAAGGGGGGTGTCTGAATAAGCGGAAGTTCCACCCATAGAACAAGCCAGAAAGTTCTCGAAGGATCTCCAAACCGGAAGGAATGACTTCGAACAGGATTTTACCGGCTTGGAACATTCGAAAGCTAAGTAAGAAAGAAAACATTACAGGCGACGAAAAGAAAAGAAACGAAATCGAAATAAAATTTAAATTGAGAACATTAATAAAAAGGAGGTAATAAGAAATAAAATGGCTAATAAAATTGAATTAAACTAAACATATGGGGGGGTTATCGAGTAACCACCACACTATGTAATAAGTTATTTTTAAAGCTGAGGTCTGATGAAACTTCTATGGTTTCTGCATACTTTGAATATTCCTTTAAATTCATTTTTTATGCTCTATTGATATATATTGTTTTACAATTAATGGTTTTATACACACACATACATATATACACGGTACAGTCTCCAAAATGTACTCTTCTAAAATCAGTAATTTTCCGAAATCTGCATGCATTTCAAAACATAAACAATAAAATTTGCAATTATGAAGTATTCTTTATAATCTTTATTCCAAATAACAGTAAATGAAAGTAATTTTTAATATATTTGTGTGAAAATAGTAAAGACACAGTATATCACATAAATAAAATACATTTATTTTACAGAAACTTGCATACAAAAAACAAAAAACAAAAAAAAATCGATGAGAGATGTAAACAAATGCAGAAAAGTTTTACTAGTGGCACCACCGATCAGCCACTAAAGAAAATAGTAAATTAATTTATTTTATATTTCATGCAAGGTTTTATTTAATACATTACATAAAATATGGCCTTGCTCTATTTATCCAAAATGAGAATGAAAGTAAAGATGTTTTATTAAATCTTACCACTAGCTAAAGCACTTGAATTTCATTGAATTATGCAAAAAATTTCAATCCATTTTACACATTTCTAAAGAAGAAATTATCGAAGGATAAATAATAAAAATGAAGTCTTAAAAACATATTGCAAATGAAGAAATTTTTTCAACTATGAACTCACCTGAAGATAATAAAACAATCTAACAATGAATGTAAGAAAATTTTGAAGCTCTTAGGGCAATAGAGTTGTATAGACCAACAAGAAATAAAGATTATTTACAGAATTCAAAAGAAACTTCAAAAAGAGAAAATTGAAGTTCTCAACAAAAGGACGAGACAAAAAATGTTTTAAAATTGTAACAAAAAAAATTTTGGGGTACAAAAATAATACAAGTAAATAAAAGAGATTCAAATTTTGATTTGCTTAAATTGAATTATTACATACTTTTCTTGAAAAACAAAAAAAGGTAAGTAAAAATAAATAAAATAAATAATTTAATCATAAATCTGCAAAACTTTAAAATCCACAAAATTCTAAAATCTGCACAGCCTCTGGTCCATGCTGTGCAAATTTTTGAGACTCTACTGTACATATATACAATTTGGAAAATGAATTCATTATAAGATTATTAGAAATGCAATTAATAACATAATAAAAATAAAAGTTCATAGTAATATTCTATAATTTTACAAACTATTTATGAGGCAAGTATATGGCTAAGTTGAAAAAATTAGATATAAAAAATTTATTTACATCAGAACAAATAAAAATCAGTTTTATGTATAGTAAAAATATCCATAAATGATTGGTTAACTCACAACAAAACATAACAAATCATAACACTTTAACAAATTGATCTGGATCATCTTTGTAACCAACAATTTGAAGTCCCAGATTGGTTATAAAGAAGAACTTTTCTGTGTCTTAAGATATGTACAACTAACCAAAGGCTAAATCTAGCAAGGAGAAATAATTGCTTGAACAAGTCTGCTCAAAAGTCAGTCTATTTTGAGCAAAGGTTCCAAACCAGTCTTGGTTATGGCATTGAATTTTTGTAGTCAATACAAAAGCCCATTTTATTTTCTCTACTCTTATAAGCAAAAGTTATAAAAAAGGAGTGGGAACTATATGATACTTTAATAAGTTTAGCCTCCAGTAACTCTTATATTAACTTTTGGAATTGCTTTTAAGAAAGACACAATAAGGCTGAAGTAAGGTAAGAAGTTTATTGTGAGAATTATTCATTAGGGTTTCTATCTAATACTACCTGCATCATATTGATTTTATGAAAAAATATTTTTCAAGTCTCTTAGTAGTTCTTCCAGCTCTGGATTATTGGAGACTGGAAATATTTAGAAGATTAATTACTTATTTGCCTCAAGAAAGTAAAAAATAGAGATGAAAAAGTTTAAATAATTAAATGGTTTAAAGATTTTTGGCATTGTATGTTGTGCGAAGACAGAGGGAATTTGTCTATTCATTTATTTATTTTTTTCAAAAAAAAAAAAAAAAAAAAAAAAAAAAAAAATTCATTTTGAGTTTTTAAGAGAAAATCCAACAAAATGCAGAAGTTTTTCAGTAGTTATAGAGTGATTTACATGGTATGATATGATTGAAAGTGATATGCAATGTCATTCAGCAATGTGAATGTGTGCCCTAAGTAAACAAGGAAAAAAAAAAAGAATACATTTCTCGTTATTTGGTTATTTTGATGGTTCTTTTCTTCACCAAATAAAGCATTTTCTTTTCCTACAGTTTAGAACAATGGTGAATGATAATGAGAATCTTGATAGAAAATCCCGTCAGTGACAAGTAGTATGCAATCAGCCAATTAAAAAAAAATATATCAAACTATGATGAAAAGAACAAAATAGTGGTATTTATTTAATATTTTTATTAGATTATCAGGCATTAATTTTTTCTTTTATTTCTAAACTAGTAGGCTATGCCCGCTGCGCTGGTCAATATTTCAAAAGCAACTGTGGATGAAACGAACTGGTGAATTTAAATTTGTATTTTAAATAATTTGGACCTCCAGCAGCACCTTGCTCATTGCTGAAAACGATTTAGACACCATTGTGATATTAAATTATCTTAAACGTTGCACAAAAACCAGCTATTTAGAAGTAGCTATTTTAGTTTATTACTAACAGTGCACCATTTGGAAGCGAAATGAGACCATTATGGCAACAGGATTTAAAATTTTCCCTTATCTGAAGAAATATTAATTATTACAGTCATTACCATGGTACAATTTCTGAAAAATTTCCTCACAACTTTTCATTATGTGAAGCCAGGAACCCAAAGCTACTCCCACCTAAAAAGTTTATATATATATTAAATTTTGTCTGCGGGATAAAAGGCACAATTATGCATGAGTCATCTTCAAAAATTGAATACCATCTTAACATGGCTTTGACAAAACCAGCTCTTACAAAACAATGAAGGAAAAAAAATAAACATTTTTCGTTACAGCAAGTTGCCAACGATAAAAAAAGAAACACACATTAAAATTCTCACTACAACAATTACTTTATTACTGCAAAATTTTCTCCTGAAAAATGAAAACAAAATTATTTGCTCTTTCGTATTTAAGCATTTTCTCTTTAGTTATTTAAGATAAAATTACGTAAATTTGTATAATTTGGCGAAATTGGATGACGTGATAGTAGCCAATTTACACTTTTCATATTTCACAAAAGATTTTTACACAGACATCATATAAGCAATAGGTTTAGCACGATTTTCTTGCAACTACAATGTGGCAAAATCCTCGTTTTAGAATACCAAAGAAATTTATATATATTTTATTATTTTCTATCATTTTAAATAGCAATTAACAATAAATAAAAAAGTAACTGTAGAACAAAACAATAAATATCATTTCAAAAAAGAAAATGAAAGTAAATAAACAACTTATCATCAGATAAACAACTATAGCTGGGTTACCATATAAGGCAAATAATGCCATTTTGGCGCCAGTGAGATACCTCAATGAGTATATGGCCAAATCTGTGACAAAATTTCCATATTTGGAAAAAACTTTAATCGGTATTTATACTGCATTTTCCCTACTTATGTATAGTGAAAAAACTTTGACACAGATGTTATGTATGCACCACATTGGCGCAATTTTTTTCTGGCGACAATTTGGAGAACTTTGTTTTTAATTACCAATTTCATAAATATTTTTAAATTATTTTCTATTATTTGAAAAAAAAAATAATAAATAAAAAAGTTTAATTAATAGCTATAGAACAAAATGATTTATATTATTTTAAAAAACAAAATGAAAGTTAATAAATAGTTTATTAATAAATAAACAACCATAGTCGGTTTACCATGTGAGGCATAAAATCGTCATTTTGTTGTAATCGTGTGAATGTGGTGCCTATATGACATCTGCGCCAAAACTTTAAAAAGTTGCAATTAAATTTATTTTACAGTTTGGATGAGGAAGACATTTATACTAAAATTTAAACATTATACGCATTTTTTTTTTTTTTTTTTTTTTTGGCTATAACTGCTATTTATATATTTACAATTAAACATAAAAAAATATCCTAAAAATGCTCTCACACATTTAAAAGAGAGAGAGAATTTAGTAATTGCAAACATCGCTCCGGCTTATGCCTTCTTGGCATAAAATCACATTGTTTGATGACAAAAGTAAATTCAAACACCCAAATAAACAAATAACTTACAATTAACAGATAAAAACATTTTTTAAAGTAATTCTGCTATTTTGTCCTGTAAGACACATAATGGTAGAATTAGATTAAAAAAAAAAAAAATAGAAAAATGTTATTTACGTTTTATCTAATAAAATATTTAAAATACATTTTTTTTTAGCCTGCGCGAAAGAGAATAGCAAAATATTGATTAAATAAATATTGAAGAGGAAATGGTTAATTAAAAAAGACTTGTAAATTTTATTCAGCGGGAATTTTTTATTTCAAAATGTTGAATTTATCTATAGTAATAACGCATAATTGCATAAATTTCCTTTGAATTGCAAAATTTCTCCTTCAGAACTACTTGGTTATACCGTCGACCAATTTCGCCAAATTATACAAATCGCCAAACTATTAGCCAGATTATATAGATTAGCATAAATTTTCATTTAAATAACGAAAAACAAATTAGCAGAGCATATATAAAAGTAGAAATAAAATGTTGAATTAAAAATCACTTGATGACATAGTTAATATTTATATTATGCTTAATGTCAAGTGGATGTGACATTTATGATCATCCATTATTGACATTTAATCTTGGAATTTGGTGGTAGATTTTTAATCGACGGGATAATCTTTCCTTCTTCAGTTTCTAAATTTTAAAACTGTAATTTTTCCTGTAAGTGAAATTGACGTAATGGCGCAAGAAAAATTAAATTAACAATAAAAACATTTGCAAAAATAAATAAAAGAGTTATACTCATATCTATATAATTTACGATTAAATATTAAAATATACTCTAAAAATTATCTTCACTTGAAAAAAACAACATTATAGCGACCATTAAGAACCTATGTGAGGCATTAAGTCAGTAGTGCATTTTCGGCTTAAAAGCACATTCTTTGGCGACAAAAGCAAGATGAAAATCGCATAGAAACGAATATGTAACTCACAACTTACAGTGTCTTTTACAATGAGATCTGCTTTTTTCAGCTGTAAGTTATATTATATAGAAATTCGATAAAAAAGAGAAAGAAAATAATAAAAAGGAAATAACTATCATTCAAAATTCATTTAATCAATTTTTGAAATTCATGTTTTTATTCTAA
Organism: Maratus speculifer; assembly: GCA_964019185.1. Lineage (NCBI taxonomy): Eukaryota > Metazoa > Arthropoda > Arachnida > Araneae > Salticidae > Maratus > Maratus speculifer. The sequence continues at coordinate 120,850,531 of OZ025291.1, forward strand.
CGCCAGGGATAAGTATCCAAAAGTTGAACTAATTGTTATATTTTGCGTTAAATTATTTTTTAAGCATTACATGTATTTTTTTCATTTTCAAGATAAATATATTTTTATATTATTACGCCTCATTTAAGCGGTCTTTCTTTATTATTAATATTATCAGTAGTTATTTTCTGCTATTATTTGCAAGATATTTGTAATATTTCTAATAGATATAGCCATTTTAATTCTTTTAGCAATTATAATTTTCGCCAAAAACAGCTACTGGCAACCCTTTCGTCAAAAATAACCGAAAAATACGAAATTTACTACGAAAAATCAGAGTTATCCCTGTAAATTTGAATCACAAACCTTCGCAAAAATATTTCCTATCGAATGATACAATCGGCAAAAAAATCCACCGGGTAGTTTTTGAAAACACTCGTGTGGAAGTTTCAGAACTTCTGCTATATAATATATATGATTTGTCTATTTTTGAAGTACAACTAATACAAAAAAATATATATCTCAATCTATGTAACAGTTCGAAAAGTTCTAGAAAAATGAAATAAATTGAAGTAACAAATACTTTTTAAAGTTAGAGATGCCTAAATCATGTTGAATATCCATTTGCTAACATGGGTAATATTTTCGCAAAATGAAAATAAATATTAACCTGCAAGTATAGCTTGTTGCTAAACCAGTCCTTTTTGAGCATAAAGAACATCTTTTATAGGATTTCTTTTTAGCTTTTATTAAGGGTAGTTTTCTTCCAGAATTAGGTCTTGAGCTGTCATCAGTTGCTTTTGGGGAGTTTTTAGTATTCTTCTGCTGAAAAATGAATTTTTTAGATATCAAATATTTTACAGATTAAAAAATTATAATAAGAAAAAACATGTTAATATGCAATTAAATGATATAATAAGAAAATAAATGATGCATGGTAGATTTTAGTTTGATCTATTATCAGAAAAGTAATAAAAGAATTGAGTAAAAGAATATCTCAAAACTCCATTTCTAAAAATATAACAATAGTCAAAATAATATTTTGGCTTCCAGCTTTTACTACAGCTTTTATTGTAATCATAAAACAATATCTTATATCAAAATGCAACAATAACATAAAAATCAAAGTAATTAATAACTGTATTAAAAAGCTACTAATCCAGACTTTTTTACAGGTTTGGATTACAATCGATTACTTTTAAAGCATTTGCATTTTTTAAAAATTAAGATTAAAAGAGGTTGAATATGTTGATGCACAATATACACATATGTTTTACTTTAAATTCTTAATATCGATAGGAAATAATAATAATAAAGCATTTTAAATGTTTTGCTTATCATAGACAAAGATAACTTTAAAAAAGATTAGTTTTAATAAATTACACCAAACAATAAAACTGAAATTTACTTTTGATATGTTTTCTTGTATTTCAGTACTGCAAGGAGAATATTCTTTTAATGCTAAAAAATAAATACAGAAATAAATGATGTTACTTAAATAATATTAAAAAGGAAATAAAATGAAAGATCATGCATTACAAATGGCAAAAGTTTAACATCATAAATTGGCACATCACACAAAAAAATAATTATCAATTACAAACTTTTTCTTAAAAAAAAAAAAAAATGCAATATTTGCAGTAAGAAATCATATATATCCAATGCTGTCCTATAAAAGCAAAACTGATAGAAACAAAAATGAGTAAAATTACAATTTTCTTTTTCCTTATTGCCAATTAATTTTTGCATAAGGAAGAAAAGTGCACATTTTCCGCAAAAATGCAACACTGCTTTTCCCAAGAAAACATTTCTTCTTTTTCATATTAAAACATAAATTAATATTTGAAAATATTTCTGATTGGGAATTAAATAAATATTAAGCATTTTAATTAACAAAAATTACATGGTGTAAAAAAAATATAATATTCAAATTCTATTACAAGGGTTTAGTCAAAATATGAAGAGAAAGGGGTTGAAAAAAATCAGTTTAACTTCAATTTTATAGTAAGAATTCCGAGACTTAAGTTGCAAAGATTTTTTTTCATGCAGAAAGAAATTAAAATGTTTCAACTTTTATTCACGTTTGAAAATGCCCATTTTCTTCTATATAACAATTTTTTTTATTTACCTAATTTAATTGTTAAACAGCTTCATTTATACACAGATATTAAACATTTTTATCTTTGTGATGTGGAACTTTAATCTTAATCTAAGAAATTAACTCTCTTTTAAGTAATGTAATATATTTAATTTTTATGGATAAAATTGATGACATACTTTTACAAACTTTTAACTATGGACAATTATTTAAGGATGCAGTGCCCTGTCCTTTTTAGAATTGGCAAAATACACTGTGCTCTTTTTGAAAATAGCAAAATGCACTCCTAGTTGTATCCAGAGTTATTTTGTAAAAATTGTACCAAAAATTTTCTGAAATCTGTGTGAATAAAGTTTGCAAAAATTATAAAATTTCACCATTTTTTTACAAAAAAAAAAAAAAAAAAAAAAAAAAAAAAAAAGAACACAAGATAATATTAAACCATGTTGTAATTTAATTGCAATTATATACATATATATAGTTCATAAAAACTGTTTAAAATAATGTTATCTCTACCATACCTAAAAATTTTATCTTTATAATCTTTTAATAAACACAAATATGCATTTTCTATTGAAATGATGCCCTTTTCTATTGAACAAATGCCCCTTTTTTACTGATTAGTGGCCTACTTTTTTTTTCTTTTCTTGGTAGAATGATCTCTCCTTTTATACAAGTTATATTCATTGATGAAAGTGTTGAATCTCACTATGTATGTTTTGCTCTTTCTGACACGGGCAAAATCTGTTAGTAAAATGAGAAATTATCGACTGACAGCGGAATTCACAAATGAATTTTTTTGGATATTTTGAATTCCTTAATTTAAGCTTTTATTATAAAAGCAAAATTTTACTAAAATATTATTGGTGCCCTTTGCAAATTTGGAATTAAAATTAGGTAACCCAACCAGGCACATTGTGCTAGAAAGGGTTAAAGTGAATGAGTATTTTTCTTCCTATGTAAAGAATGGGCTTATTGCTAGAAATGAATAACTAACTAAATAAAATTTATTATCCTTACCCAACACCAACACACACCACTCAATAAGAAAAACTCATATGAATTTTTTGGATTAAAATTAATCTAGAATTCTATTTATTTAACAGATGCTACTAATGCTTTAGATATGACAGTGTTTTATTTTTTTCAATATAGTGGAAAATTGTTAAAATGTAAATCTTGTATTTTAATGAGGTTGCATTATTTTGAACATATTGAAATTGATATGAATTTATAAAATGCACTAAAACTGCTTTTTGCTGAATATGGAGTACAAAGTATAGACAACTATTTGCAAGGACACACAAAACAATACAATTACATAATGGTCTGTTGGGAAAATTTTTTTTTAGCATATTTTAATGCCATTAAAGTACTTCAAATATAATGAAATTTACATAGATTACAAAAGTGCATTACAATGTTCTTGCTATAAAAGCAGAATCAGCAGCATTTATTGTTCATTTATAGGGACATCAAAAGAATTTGGTTACAGTACTGTCTATGAGCTAGAATTGCTAAAAATACATTCTCAGCTTTGGTTTGTATTTAAAAATTTAATTAAATTTAGATATTATATTATATTTATAAATTCTTTTGATCATAAGTAGGGCAACACAAAGCAATTTGCAAGTATTATTGTCCATGAGCATGAACAACTTAATGGTGTTTATTAATTATATGAATAGAAAATTATTAGCACTTTTGCTCGTAGTTGGTAAACTGGGTTTCCTTGCCAGCTACGAGGCAATTCGTTACTGATATCCTTATCTAAACCACCGACTATGAGTATTGCCATAGAAAACACATGCATTAAACAGAAAGAGACTAAATAATGCACTTGGCATACTGAAATGGATAATTTATTTCTCAAAACCTAAATAGAATAACTAAATGATTAAACAGAAATGTTCACTTAGGCATCTGTGAACAGATACGCTAGCTCAGCTTTGGTAGCGAGCATGTTAAATTAGATAGTCATTAGAAAATATCATGTTATAATGCATAGTGTGCATCAAAGTGTCCCTAAACTGATCAATATAGTAGGATATTTAAACTAAAATCATACTTCATGTCCCAGAAAGCATTTTTTTGGAGGAGGATGAGAGAAGTAATTTTTGTTTAGATGAAAATTCAATCCACTAAAACTGGTTTTTCCAAACAAAAAATTATAAAAATATTAGATTTCTAAATTAGATACAAGTGTTGTAAGGAGAGTTTACATTTACATGAGTCTTTTGTTACACAAGATTCTATCAAACTTTAGTGAAAATTTTCAATGTTTTGTGGATGATAGGTAAATCTGTATTTTAATAAAATATAGGACAAATAAGGTAAAATTGGATGCACAACAAGACACTTATCATATTTTACAATATGAGAAAAAATGTGTCTTTCTTTGTTTATATGTGTTTGTATACATATGCAGGGTTTTTGCTGGCTTTTGACCAACATAAGCAATTTGGCGAATGAAAAATAAAAAACAGTAGCAAATGAAAAGAAATGTTAACAAAGTAGATTCTGTGTGAAACACTGAAAAATCTATCTTTAACCGATTATTGTATCCACTTTTATTAAAATGTTCTAAAATATTCAAATTTTTTGTAATTGCTTATAAAATAGAAATTCGGTAATCCATTACAGAAAATCTTAAAAATAAGTACATTCTAAATGATTTAACTATGTAATTGTTTCAGACATTCTTTTAGCAGTCTAAATAAAAACTGAAAACAACTATCTTTGATTTACTGTTGTAAAAATATACACAAAAACTGCTATGAGATTTTAACTCTTAAACGACAGAAGCAATTTAATCGACTAAAATACATTTTATACAACTAATAGATAGTAAGTAGCTAATTTTGACACTGCATTCCAAAACTTTTCTCTATTTGTCTACTTGCAGAATCAATAGAGCAGCTTTCAGGTTAATTCATAGTGAAGATATGGTTATTTCATCCAATTTTGTTAGCATCAGGCCTAAGACGATAAAATTTAGCTCCTGATAAAAATATCATAGCAAACCAAAATATTACAACATGAGATAGGAAAAGATAAATAAATTAAGGGAAAGTAATATTTCAATGATAAATAACAACCTAAAAAATAAGAAATTTGACTTACTAATAGAGAAAGTACTAGGATGTAAAATTATTTAATGAATGCAGAAGCAGAAACCACCTGACTGAACTTAAAAATCAGATATTTAATAAATATGATTATATATATTTGCAAAAATATATTTATAAAATGATTCTAATGGTTTTAAATAATGTTTGTATCTTACTATTTTAGGGTGTGAGAAGACCACTGACTAGGTCACACGCTCAAGAAAATTTGATTAGTAGGTATGGGGTTATTACAGGTCAATGAATATCAATGGAAATGAAGGTTTAAACAGTTATTAAATTGATGATAACTTAACAGTAAACAAAACCTTTTAAAAATTGTCAACATTTTGTCAAATTTCTCAATATTTAACAGAAAAGTCAACTTTCAAAACAGAATATGAAAGAATTTTTTACACATTCCCAATATTAATCAAGATTATGATTCATCCAATCAGAATCCAACTAAAAATGTAGTTTGTGGATGCCCTTTCACTGTAAATATATAAGTAGTGCAAAATTTAGAAATGTATGCATTGTTTTGATATTTATTGCTTCTTCAAATAATGTTTTATAAAATAAAATGCTATACAGCAAGAATACAATATTATAAAGAATACATAATCTATACTAATAAAAGAACAAAATGCTCTGTCTGTGTGTGTGTGTGTGTCTGTGTGCGATGGCTAGCAAAATCTACGGCACGTACGAAGCTCAAAAATTTTTTTGAGAGTAGCCCAATATCTCTCCTGATGCACATGAAGCTCAGAATTTTAATTTTTAAATTAGTTTCATAGATATTAATTATGAAGTGGAACTCACTCTCTTCAAAAAGTCATTTTTTTAATGTTTGGGGAAAGAAATCATTTGCACATGCGCACAAACTCAATTACACACATAAACGAAGGAAGAAACTTTTTTTCGCTGTTTATTTCTGTTTTTGGATCATTTTGTTTAAATCCAAATCAACCAAACTGCTTGACGCAGTTAAACTTAAGAGACATATTTCTCAAATACAATAATCAATTCAAAAAATTTTGCAGTTAACCCTTTGAAAACAAATATTCAAAAATGGTCGTTTTTTCCAAAACTATTTTTCTCCCTTTTGTGAATGCCCCAACAGGGCGTAATTTTGAAGATATAAACAAACACAAAAAAAGATCTTAAAGTTGAAACTTTCTTCTAACCGATGGTGTAAATGGTTTTAAAATATTTGGATTTTAACTCTTTCAAATACACTGGCAAAAGAAGGTCATTTTGCGACTCGCAGAGTGGATATTTTTTTCCATGCTAAAATTATCTTAACGTGCATATTTCAACTCAATCTTTTAAAATCTTTTCGATAGACCAAATTTATACTCCCTACAAAAATTTCGACACGTTCGGACGGATAGAAATGTATTTTACAAAATAAAATGTGAGAAAAATTTGATGAAATCAATAAAAAACAAATTGTTTTCATTATAGTTTTGACTTAGCAAAGTGCAATCCTATAAGTACCAGTAAACAAAAAACATATTCTTTAAGCTTAAAAACAAAAAACATATTCTTTAAGCTTAAAAACATTTTAATAATCTATGATGCAATCAGTTTTTAAAATATAAGATTTAACCCTTTCAAGTACACCGGCAAAAGAAGGCACTTTGCGACTCACATATAGAATATTTTTTCTACGCTAAAAGTAACTAAGCGTACATATTTCAGCCCAACCTTTTAAAAGCATCTCAATACAGCAAATTTACACCTTCTTAAAAAATTTTGAAACGTTTGGACGAGTAGAAATAATTTTTACAAAATAAAAAGTACAAAAAATTTGAGTAAATCAATAAAAACTAGATCGTTTCATTGCGGTTTCGCCTTTGCAGGGTGCAATTCTATATACATCCTGATAAGCCGAAAATATTTTCTTAAAGCTAAAACATTCTCATAATTTATGTTGCAATTTGTTTAAAAAAAAATATGAAATTTAACCTGTTCAAATACTCCGACAAACACAAATTACATCCCGGCTAAAAGTAATTAGATGTCCGTGTTTTAGCACAATCTGTTTAGAGCCTTTCAATAGTAACTAGATTTACATTACTTTCAAAAACTTTTGAACTTTCGTATGGATAGCATTCATTTTTTTCAAAATAAAATGTGTGAAAATTTTTATGAATTCAGTAAAAACCTGAGTGTTCCTTCGCGGTTTCGTTCGCTTTTGGTTCGCATAGTTTCCAAAAAATCAAATTACATAAAAAACAAAATACCAAACAGTATGTGCTTTAAATTCAGTATCTTTTCGCAATTTTTCTGTTGAAAAATATAAATTTTGACAAAATGGACTTAAAGATATAAAATCATAGAAATTTAAGTTTAATTTAAGGGTCATTTAGAAAGCAAATAACACATCTGAAAACTGAATAACATCACAAGCCTGGGCCACGCCGGGCAGGACAGCTAGTTTGTTATAAATTCAATTAGACAATGAAGGAGTCAGCATGAAGAACTATATATTTTTATTACAAAAAAAAAACCAAACAAATAGTTTAAGAGCATAATTATATGGAATTATGCTTAACATAAAAGGTCTTAAAAGTTAGTTTTTTTTTAATCTTTGGGAAATCTTATATCTTTAGAATTTATAGATATAATCTAATATTACGTTACAGATTTCAGGATGTTAGATATTGTGGAAATCAGGTAAAAATTAAAATATCTTGCAAAGCTGGCATTGAGGGCCTTGATTTTAAGATTTAAAAGTTGTAGATTATAACAAATAAGCATTATTATCATGGATTAAAAAGTATGCATATATCTTGCTTGAAAAGTATTTAAAAAAAAATCAGCAAATTGAGCTACTGTTTTCAAATAAATTTTATTTGAAAAAATATATTTTTTCAATAAAATTATAAGAAAGCAAGCAACATTCCACCTTTTACGATTAGTCACTGAAATGTACACAATTACAGTATGAATTTACTTAAAAGGGGACAAAGATAATGTAAATGCTAGAAGTTAAAAATATACATTTTAATTAAATTTGGAAATTTAAATAAAATGTATATGTTAATTTGTAACATCTATTATTATTATTTCTGCCATTTTTTTAAATGGTGACATTTTAAAATTCTGATTTCTTTCTTTTTTCTTTTTTGCACAGTTTAGTGTAAAAATTTAAATTGTGTGATATTTTGGAGCAAAAATGTAATAAAAACTAAAGTGATATTGCAAGTTGTTGCTACCATTTATGAAATTTGCATTAGTTATAGCTATATTTTTATTTTAAGCTTTGGGACAAATATTTGTCTTACAACATTGATTTTTTTTTCAAACACAGCTATTTCACAATGCATATAATAAAAGAAAAAGCATAAATTTTACTAATGTATTTTTAAAAAATATTAAGTTAAGAAGAATAAAATATACCTTTTAAACTATTTAAAAAAGTTCCAACATCAGTTTTAGAATGACTATGTACAAAACTTGGTTTACTTTTAGAAGTTAATGATGATAGCTCATAAGGAATGTCTGTGTGATTAGAATATGCTTCCATCAATAAACTTGCTTTTTCTCCAGATGATAAACTAATTGATAATGGATCTCTTATTCTTTTTAATTTCTGTTTTACACGATTCTCTCTAACAAATTTATTTCTGCAGAGGGATTCGTCTTCTAATAAATGCTTTGATAAACTATCTTCAGGGGATGTTCTTGGTCTATTTTGTATCCAGTTATCAAGATCAAGGAACCTCCTTGTAGATAAAACTTGGCTACTAGTTAATGGACATTGTTTATTATGTTTTAATTTCAAAAAGTCATATTTGGTGATGGGGTTCAAGCAGGAAGAACTCAAACTGAATCCAATACATTGATTGTCTGAAGAATTCAGTCTTCTGAAAGGCTTTTTTGTGACAGATGTTTCTGGCACAGGTTCAATGTAAGGCAAAAAGCTTGAGCAAAAAAGATTTGCAGACTCTAAAGAACTCCTTTGTGGAGTTTTTAATGACATTTTACCAGACAGAGTTGAAGAAGCTCGACTGTCTTTAGCATTAAGACTATAATTTTCAGAATCTTCTGTTTCAAGTTCATCGTTTATGTCTGCTAATTTGTTATGCTTACCATTTCCATCAGTAGCATATTCAGAAAAATACTTTTTTTCATCTTTTCTCAAATTATGGTGATCTCTACTTTTTAAATATTGCTTAGTTTGATAATCTGAAGTATCGAATCTTTGAATGGGAGGAAGGTGAAATTTTTCATTAGCATTTTTGGGTGGAGTAATATTTTCTTTTACTTGAGAAGATGATGCTTGAAATCTTTTAGACTGGAAAGTTTAATAAGAAACAAAATGAATGATTAGCTTGATTAGCATATAAGTAAAAAAGTAAGCAAGTAAATGTATTATATGTGTGTATAAACCTATTAATGATTTTTTAAATTTATCATATGCATATGCTTTAAAATAACATTCAATCATCTAAAAAAAAAAAAAAAAAAAAAAAAAAAAAAAAAAAAAAAAAGCTATTTAATTATTTGTTATTATTATTTTGTAAAAGTACATACTTGGCAAAACTGGCAAACAAATAAAAAAAGAACACAGATCATACATATAATTTTTCTAATCTATATTTGTGGAATGATTCATATTGAGTAGCATCTAACTCTACTAATGTTAATTTTTTGTAGCAGCAATAGATCAAATGAGCTGTTGTCAGGAAAGAAATAGACAAATTCTTAAACTAACTAACAGTTCTTAAATATTTCATTCTAAGATGTAATTTCACAAAATATATTTATTTTGCGTCTTTGTTTCAAATAAATAAATATTTATTTGATGGATATACTTTTTTTGAACAAGCTTTTACATCAAATGAATATTTATTAAAAAAAAAAAAAAAAAAAAAGATAATTTAGTAAATAATACAGGTCAAATAATTAATAATGTATAATTAAATATATATAATAAAGATTATGTATATTTTTCTTGAATTATTCAATAGAACTTTCCTTTTAAAGATGCCCTAATATTCACATAAAAATCATAAAACAAGGAAGTTTTATTTGAGATTTAGCTAATCTTAACAGCCAATAAAATTTGATTAATACAAAAATATTGTCATTTTCAGTAAATAGCAACATTTTGATTTTTTTTTTAAATTTATATATATATTTATAAAAAAATGATTTTATTAATATTATCATGAATTACACAAAACACATACAGAATGGTAAAAAAGTAAAAAATTCTACGATTTTGTCTTTACATCTGAATTGAAAGTTTCATTGTTTCCTGGAATCGCTACATATAGTAAGCTCTTAATTACTTGACAGTTACAAAATCAGGGCACATCAGTAAATTAAAATCATCAGACAACTGGGAAGACATTATCAAATGCACTTTCTAATTGTAAAAAAAAAAAAAAAAAGCTATAATTCAAATGACTGTAAATTAAGTAAATTCATTATAATACCATTTTAATTATTCCAAAATTCACATTCTCCCTCAATTTACCCTTTTTTTTGTAAACAGGATCACTGTGTAAAAAAGGCCAGATTAACATGGGATCAACCTTCTACTAGTATCGATAGAAATTTTTGCTTCATTAAAACAGAAAAATTTTGTATCTTAAATAAGATGAAAATTTTTTTTATAAATTTACTGGTGGAAATTTGTTTATGTAGATTGTAGTGTGTAAGGTTCTACAGAAATTTCTCACAATTTAACCATTTTTTGACACATTTCTTGAAAAGTATAAAAGCAAGATTCTACTGCAGATATTATCATAAGGTAAAATATAAATTGATTTTATACATAAAAATAAAGCAAATTTAAGAAGAAAATTTTGCAATTGCACACTATTAAATAATTTTTTGACATAAGTAAAAATATGGTAATTTCAAGGGAGACAATTATAACTTTTTGTCTTCTAGTTTTGTTTTCAGTAATATTTTAAAAGATTATATATATATATATATAAATAAGAACTTTCCTTACATCTGCTTCTTACTGATTTTATTTAAAGTCACTCAGAAACATGACTTGAACCTGAAATACATCAATCTGAAATTGACAAATATTTTAATAATACAGTAGAACCCCGTAAATTCGGACCCCGTTAATTCGGATCTCCGGATAATCCGGATCGGTTTGGTCGATTTTTTTTTCAATGATCGGCAAATTTCCATAACATAAATTTATTTCAGCTTCATATTCTGAATAAAAAAGTATTTTCTGAAATCTTTTCGGAAGAATACCTCAAGCTTTATTATTTAAACTCTTTAATGTTATCTATGAAAGGAACAACTATGCATCATTTAAGCTTTGGCAATTCCAATTTTCCCAGGTTTCTATTGAATCCATTTAGAAATGTCATCAAAAGCTTACTGCTTAATAATGTTTTACTCAGAGCATTGCAAGAAAGCAAAGTAAAATAGTCCTTATAGCAGGGTTGGGTTTCTTCCAGGACAGTGGAAGAAACTGGAAAAAACCGGAAGAAACTGGAAGAAATGGAAGAAACCCCCAGAAACCAAAACAAATGCTCAAAGTTAAAGTGTATTAACTATGTAAAAGAATTAAAGTATAACTACATGAAATCTAAATTGGAAAATTTAATTATTATTAAAAATATTATTTTTGCAGTTTTTTTTTTTTTTTAATAACAAACTTCAGGTTCAGACTTCAGGTGACTTTTCAGGTGATGGATTTTTACTTCTCTAGAGGTAGAGGGATGGGTTTTTTCACTAATTGCTCCATTTATTAAAAAAAAAAAAAAAAAAAAAAAAAAAAAAAAAAAAAGAAACTACCTACAAATTGTTTATTTTTCATAAAAAAACTATTTTATTTTCATATAAAAGTGCATTATTTTAAACTGTGCAACAACAGTAAATAAATAAATTTGTAATTTTTTTATATTTTTCATCTATCTTGAAAATCTCAATGCTGATTTTAAAATATTAGTGTTCTAAAAATATTTATGGGTGTGTCAAAATACTTTTAAACTATCCTGAAATGAAGAACTTTAAAAGAAATCTTCATTTTTTGCTTTCATCCAATTTAAGTTGAGAAATTGATTGCAGCATCCTACTGCTAAAAAACTTTTTTGCTATACTATGTTGCATTGTACTAAGAAAAATAAAGATTTTAATATATTTTTTTTAACACTAAGGATAGACCGAAAGAGGTTTTTAAGGCCAAAACCGAATTTAGGTGACTTTCCTATTTTTTTGGCTGAAAATGATAACATCCAAAAAAATTTAAATAATTAAATTGTATGTTTTAAAGTAATTAATACATACATAAATATACATAATTGTAAATTAATTATATGTATAGTATTTATTAATTATGTACAACTGTTAATAATCTAAAAACTTTATCTTCATATATAATAATTAATTCATCCATGACACAGATTTTCTAATTATACGAGTTTCATTTAATTAAAAAAATATTTTAGTTTTAGGCATATACAGACACCTTGATTTTTCATCTATAATGATTTTTGTAAATGATCATTTGTTATTCTAGAACTTTCTCAAAGAATAATCTAATGGAGTTTAAACTAAACATTTTCTATGAGATGATTGATAATTCATGACTGATAATTATAAACATTGAAGTTCATAGCAATACATTCATTTGAGCCGATACAGTTCAAATCAGTGACTAATGTTGAAAATTTCCAAATTGAAAAAAGAAATAAGATTTTTGGTATACTGAGTGTTTTGGTCTGGCCGAATTTTCGCCCACATTTTTGGCAAAACTCGAATTTTGGGCCAAAAACGAAACTGTATTTTTGGTTGATCTCTATTTAATACAGTTATTATTATACATTACTTACATTAATAAAACTGATGTAAATTTAAATCTTTTATTTAAATAGGTTTCATTCTACCATTAGTCAAGAATATCTACTATTTACTGCAAGTTTCAGAAATTTAAATAATAAAAAAATATGTTGGTTAAATTGAAATGTATAACATTTAATTGATTTTATGCATTTTCGATAAAATTTCTTTTCATTTAGCCAATGGTTGAAGATCTCTAGATAACTGTTGTGTGTGATCTTGGCTAAAAAGCTGATATAATAATTAATTTAGCATACATACTTAATTAAATTTGTTTTGGTCCAGTGAAATTGATTTATATAAGATTATAGGAAGAAGATATTTATTATATCTTACAAAATTGAAAATATAAGGTAAATTCTTAAAGAAAAACAGTTTCTTCCATTTCTTCCACTTGGAAGAAACCTATTTCTTCCGGCTGGTTTTTTCCATGGTTTTTTCCGCGGTTTTTTTCCACTGCAGAAGAAACTTGCCAACCCTGCCTTATAGCCACACTGACTGATAGGGATTGCTTTCCGATCTTTGTCAGCCAGTTCTACAAATCACTTGCGGAAAATTGAAATAGAAGGACGAATAAACGAGAATGAAAGATAAATTACAACTGAAGATTTTGTGTGCATATAAAAGAAATTGATGATTGCTTAGATATTGATGTCAGATCGGCGACATTGTAATAATGTAATAACCAATTATTGTTATAATGTAATAACCAATTGGTATACCAATTGGTTGGAAGCAGAAAATAAAAAAAGTTATGCCTCACTTACAGATGACGAAAAAATCGTATTGTGCACAACTGAAGAAAATGAAGATGATACAGACGAAATTACCATTATTAATTATGATCAACCAAAAGTTATTAGACATAATGAAGCGATGTCCAATTTAGGACAATTAATGCTTTATTTGGAATGTCATGTGGAGGTTGCACCCAAAGACTATTTATGCTCAAGCGGATGCGTGACCATGCACAACTGGCACAGCAGAAGATTACAAACTTTATAATTACAAAGTAAACATTTTTACAGTCTGTAAATATTAAATACGTTCCATATAAAGGTGATTTTTTTGTAACTATGTTTTATTTTATTTCATCTATTCTCATTTTCCGGATTTTCGACAATCCGCATTGGGTCTGGTCCCAATTAATCCGAATTATCGGGTTCTACTGTATTAACCTTTTGTGGCTCAACAACTCCAATTTGAAAAATATTGACTCATATGTTAGAATGTATTCTAACATATGAGTCAATATTTTTCAATGTATTCTCTTAAGCATGTAAAAAAATAATTAAAAAATTTAGAATGTAAAACTAAAATAATTATTGATTAAAAAGTTCCTTTTTCATATCTACAATAAACAGAAATTCACATACTTTTCATAAATATTGCCCATTTTCTAATATAAAATTTTAAAGTATACAAAATTACCTTCAATAATAACAGTAAAATCTACTTTTGTATTTTCCCAGCTTTTTTAATTTGACAAAATGGCTTTTTCCATGTCTTAGTGTAGTATTTAAAAAAAAAAAAAAAAAAAAAAAAAAAAAAAAACTGACATGAACTTTATAAAAACTTCTAATACTACATTTAGTGACGGCGTAGCATTTATTATGGCGTTAAATAATACCAATTTATCTATTTGACCTTTCAAAAACTCTTTAGTTCTTTAAAAGATTGTGCTTATTGCAGGTAACAAAAAAGCTCAAGTGGAGCCTGCAACTAGATAATAATTTGTAAAGCAAATTAAAAAATAAAATAAATAAAGGGATCAAAAATATAAAAATTAATATTTCTAATCCATTCATTCGAATTTGGGGACCATAAAATGTAGGGTCCGAACCTCCAGTAGCTCATGAATTAATTAGGCTGCTATGCATACACAATTGTTAAAATATTCTTTAAGTAGACAATAGATGCATTTAAAAACAATTTGGCAAATTTGAAACAGCATAGCTTCTTCTTGGCTTTGTTTTGTGAGGCGTTTGTTAAATGAACATGTGTTTTTTCTCTGGACTTAAAAATATCTCTTGCAGAAGAGTTCATTATCCGATCATAAAAATCTCTCGTGAAAGTGTTTGTTAATTGATCTGTTTGTAAACCAAACAGTTCGTTAACCAATCACCCATTGTATCCATTTTTATTGAAATATATAGATTTTTTATTAAAAAAAATATACAACTTCTTTAAAAATTGCATAAGCAGTCAAAATGAACAGCCCCCCCCCCCCTCAATCTGCAAAAATCATCAAACAGACATGGATTGGTGTGAAATTGGGTTATCTGACTAGTGCAGGACTCTGTGTGTCATAATTAAGGATCAGGCAATTGTATAGCTACAACACTTTTTGAAATTAAATCCATTTATATCTCAGTAATTTTAAAGTAATAGTTAAGAGATTTAAAAAAATACATAACATCTTCTTTTACCCTATTAATATTCAAAGTTCTAATCTGTTCTTGTAGCTGAGAAATTTTTTCTTTTGTGATTTCATTTTCTCTGATGAGCTCTTGATCAAGTTCTTCAATGTGTTTAGAAGAAGCCACAGATGATGTATCACTAAAAATATACCAAATGAGATTAAAAAAATTAATATATATAAAAATAATTTAAAAGTATTTTATCTATAATCAGCATTTTTATCATGTTCAAAATAAATAAATTTAATGATATTAAAAGCCAAATTAATTATTTTAAGCTTACTAATTTTCACAATTAAAAACAATAACATCTTTAAATGGTATGTTATATCAATCTTCAAAGACAATTTTACAACCTGGTTTAAAATGAATCATTAGAAAAATAAATTAACCATCAATTAAAGAACATTCTGAAAAAATCCCCCAAACAACAACAACAACAAAAAGCCTTATAAATTAATTTTTAATGTTTGAAAACTTTTGATCATTTGATTTTGAAGATAAGATATATTTGATAATTTGTCTGAGCAAACTGAAGGTTAATACACAGCACAATATTACTTTGTAGCTATGACAATTTTAAAAGCTTTCTTCAAGCTTAAAAAATATTTGTTGGATTTCATTCTAATTTTCATATAATGTACCTATGTGAGTAACAAGGACATCTATTCTATTATGAAAAATAAGTTTCAAACCATTTGGAAATTACATATTTATATATATATATATATATATAACAGGGTTCATACTTTCTTTCCATGGTAAAATTCAAGCACCTTACTCAAATTTCAAGTACCTTTCCAGAAATTTGCAAAATGAAAATTTTACCGTTGCAAAATATATTGCTTGTTTGTATAATGAGCAAAAATATCAAGAGAAAAAAAAAAATTCATTTTCACATGTTTTTAGATGAACACCATACATAACATCTTACAAAATCAAAGTTTTAATCAGACAAAAATAGAAGCTTGATAATTTTACATTGTGTTATTAAGCTTATTGCATATTTCAGCTTTTTAACTGTTATCTTCTATAGTTTATCTAAAAATTTAACTTCTGCTTCTTTTTCTTTTACAGTTTATCTCATGCTTTTTGATTGTATGCATTTTTTTTTTTTTTTTTTTTTTTTTTTTTGGGGGGGGGGGGGGTTAGATTGTCTTTAAATTAGAAGTTCTTTTACATCAACTTTAATGCTTTTGTTTTCTTTAAATTAAGTTTTTTTCCCCTCTATTTTTTCTTTTTGATGATTTTTTCAGATACATCATATACCTTTGTCTACCTCTAGATGCAGATGAAAATAGCTCTTTTGTTTTTACTACTTTAGAAGTACTCTACATAATCTTTAAAGAAATATAAATGTTCTTTAATATATTCTATTTTTATTAACAGAGAAACTTCTCATAACAGAAGCTTGTCTATGGGACAAACAATACAAGTTTGATACAAAGAAAAGCTTTAATATATCCTTTAACACACATTTATTGATCAGAAAATAATAATAATAATAATAATAATCTTTTAATTTCTCAAGGCTTGTAGAAAAAAAAAATAATAATAATAATCTTTTAATTCTCAAGGCTTGTGAAAACAAATTTGCAGTTTCAAGAAAATTCTTATAATCCCGAAAAGTGGCTTCACAGTCATCTTCTGGGATCTAACAACTTTCTTGCAAGACATTTATGATAGATTTCACTTGTGGAATTCATTTTTATTTATCCTGTGCAACTTTACAAGGATTTAAATATGAATTGCACATGACACTATATTTTATTGGACTTTTTAAATGATTTTTTTTTCATCATTGCACAAATGAAGTCTCTTATTTCATGTTTCAAAGCAATAAGATCACTTTCTTTCAGGGATTTTTGCTCTATTGGGATTTCTGAGCAATTTATTCCTAGTGAATTCAGTCTTTAGCTTAGCAATAGATATTATATTTTTTTAATTCAAGCTGAGGAAGTTTCGAAAGTGTTACATGTTTTATTTCACCATCCGTAAGAGTTTTGTAATTTAATAAGCATGAGCAAATCAATATTGCTTAATCAGCTGCAAAAAATGGCAGCACTGGTTTTTCAGTTTGATATTTCATTATAAAAAGCTGCACCAAAAATGCAACTGACGAGAGAAAATGCAACTTAATTTCTTTTCAACACAAGAGATAAATGACTTTAAATCTTCCCAAATTTCAATGGCCTTTTTTTAGAGCTGGTAGGCCGTCAAGCCATCTATGTCTGCAAAACCTTAAGGCAATCCTGCCAGTTGATATTTCACAGCAATCTTGAAGCCTTGCTGGATAGACTTTGAACAGCCTGTGCAAATTAGTAAAAAATACAGCAATTTGTTAGTTTGAAGAAGCTACACAGTTTTAAACCAGGGTTCATACAGAATTCGGAAGAAAAAATCCAAGGAGTACATAAAAAATCCAAGGAGTCCAAAAAATTTTAAGGATTTGTCACTTTTATTGTTATTTATGTGGTATGCACTTGCACAGCCCAATTCCACAGAGATTCCGCGAGTTACCCACCACGAGAGGGGGTTATCCGCGATCTTCAGATGAAATCAGCAATTTATCTGTGATATTTTAGCAAATTTGGCGATTTACTGAGATCTTTTTTCCAAATTGGCAGTTTTTCTGCGATCTTTTGACGAAATCAGCAGTTTTTCCGTGGGTTTTTTTTTTTTTTTTTATGAAATTGACATTTTTTTGATGATTTTTAGACAAAATTTGCATTTTTACACGATTTTTTCTGGAAAACGGCATTTTATACCCAGAAACTTTTGACGAAATCGGCTTTTTTCCGTGATCTTTTGATGAAATCGGTGTTTTTTTTTTGTTTTTTTTTCTTAAATGATCTTTTGATTAAATATTTGTAAGCGATCTTTTATTGAAAACAGCGTTTTTTCCATGATCTTGTAACGAAATTAGCGTTTTATCTGCGATATTTGGTGAAATTGCCGTTTTAACCGTGATCCGCACAGGAAATTCGCATTTTTCAACGATCTTTTGACAAAGTTCGTGGACAAAAACATTGACGAAATTGTTGTTTTTCCAAGAAATATTGACAAAATGTGCACTTTTTCGGCAATGCTTTCACGAAATTTGCATGTCTCCGTGATTGTTTTTTGCGTGGAAAACCGTACAAGCTGACAACTATGCGAAACTGATAACCCAATTTCAAATTTTCGGAAGAGGATGCCTTAAATTTTCGGAAATTTCGGATGAGAATCACCCCTGAATCCACCATTATCAGCAAAATCGAGCATGATAAATCGTATTATGAAGAAGAAATCCAAGTTGCATATTTAGCTGTGAAGGAATTAAACAATGTAATCACTTTTTGAAATTAGAAGCTTAGAGGTGAATCTGGATTATTCTTTTCACTTTTCTTTCCGTTATGGCCATGAAAACTAAATCACTTTGGTGGCTATTAGTATGATCCCAACCAGTTACTACTGTGCATCTGATGAATGATGTGCATACCGAATTTACTGTGCGCTTTACAATAACTTTTTTTTTGTAGCAATATTGCTTGCGTGCAAAATCGCCGCTTAACTTGAAAAATCCTGGGTCCCCGGGAATTCTAAAATTCTGGGTCCTTTTTTATCAAAAGCGGGTCCCCACTAATAAGTCATTATTTTAGATGCAAAAATTAAACTTGGTCATTTGCAAATGAAAAATAAAATGCAATAATCATTGTTTTAATAATAAATAAATAATTAAAACCAATAATTTTTGTTTAAACTATTAAGGGAAATTTTCTATACTTGTTTAAAAATAAATGTGCAAGATTCAAATTTAAGAATAAAATATTGAACATTTGAATGTAGAAGATAAAAAGTATCACTATTGTTTGCATTTCTTTTTTGACAAGACTGATTTATTGAAAAAGATATTTTTGCTGAAATACTTTTGTTGAGGAGTAAACTGATGAAATTTTTTGTTTGATGAATGGGTGTTTTTCTGAGTCACATTTACTCAGAAAGACTTGAAGCAGTCAAAAACAGATTGTGAAGCAGGAAAATCTGTTTTTGGAGCAGCAAAAAAAAAAAAAAAAAGAAGCAAAAAAATTAGTTTTTGGAACAGAAAAATTCACTCCCAGCATTAAGGGTGTTTTTTTTTTTTTCATGCCTGTTTGACAAAATTTGAGTTTTTTCACGATCTTCTGACGAAATTTGCCGTTTTCCGTGATTTTTAGACGAAGTTTGTCGTTTTTTCGCGATTTTTTGAGGAAATCCACCATTTTTCGAGATTTTGTGACAAAATTAGCCATTTTTTTCGCGAATCTTTTGAATAAATCTATCTTTTTTTGAGATTTTTTGATGAAATCTATCGTTTAATCGCGATTTTTTGACAAAATCTGTCGTTTTTTCGCAACTTTTTGAGAAAATTTGCCGTTTTTTCGCGATTTGTGACAAAATTAGCCATTTTTTTGCGATTTTTTTTTTTACGAAATTTGCCATTTTTTTCAAAAATTTTGACGAAACCTGTCGTTTTAGCGAATTTTTTTGACAAAATATGCCGCATTTTCCGAATTTTTTGACAAAATTTGCCGTTTTATCGCGATTTTTTTGACGAAATCTGTTGTTTTTCGCGAATACTTTGGCAAATTTTGACGTTTTATCGCGATTTTTACACAAAACTTGTCGTTTTTTCGCGATTTTTTGAGGAAATCTGCCGTTTTTTCGAAATTTTATGAGGAAATTAGCCATTTTTTTTTCCGAATTCATTGACGAAATTTATCGAAAAATAGTCGTTATTTCACAATTTTTTTAACGAAATTCGCCATTTTTTGCAATTTTTTAACGAAATTACTCGTTTTACGGGACGCATAAGAGCTATTTTTCTGCGTCCGGTCGCCGATTTTTTGCGCATTTTACACACTATAGCGCGTTCGCGGCATCCCCGACCGCAATACAATTTAAGGAGTTTCTAAGGAGTATTTTATTTATCCAAGTAGTTCTAAGTACTACTTGGGAACGTTTTCATTTCTAAGTAGTTTCTAAGGAGTCCAAGGAGTCTGTGCGAACCCTGTAAACAGATTATGCAATCTGCAGGTCCCTATATTTAGTATATGACAATCATAAAATTAAGTTCTCAGGAAATCTGCACAGTATTTCCCATATCGAAATTACTAAGAGCATTTTTTATACCATTATGCAAGTTAATTGTTGAATGATGCAAGAGACTTGAATTTTTTATACTAGTACATATATGATTAAGATTGAATGCCAAATTGGACAAATAAATCGATTTACATGGACTGTGTTGATTTATTTAAAGTTTCGTGAAATACTGTGAAATTTCCTCTGTCCACTAATTTAAGAGATTTTCAAAATATCTGAAATTTTTAATAACAAAAACTAATAAATAAAACTAAATATGCGAAAGAATTTCAAGCCTAACATCATATTTTTTTAAGCCTTTTTTATAAATTCTTTTTAACTATCAAAATCATTTATTTAAAATAAAGTACAATTTAACATAAAATGAAAAAATAAAAAAGTAATAGATGATTATGTGTATTTTATTTCACATGTTTAAAAAACAGGCAAAAAAAAAAAAAAAAAAAAAAAAAAAAGGCGAGGGGATAGCATATTTAACAAAAAATAAATGATCACATGAAACCAGAATTATTAAAAATACAAAATTATTTTTATTTATTATTAATAACAGTATTTATAAAGATATCACAGGTTCATTTTGAAGGATTTTCTTTTAAAAATTTCAAATCATACAAATTCGATCGAGCCCCTGCGACATAAGTCTGCATGCTCAAGATATGCTGGCAAATACAGTGAGACCACCACTCACAGATTGTTTTGAAAGATTTTCATATAAAATTACATAAATTTGATTGGGAAATGGGCAATGTTGGGCAAAATGTATGGAAAAATGCTGCTAAAGTCAGTGTAGCCTCTTCATTACAAATTCATTTTGAAAGATTTTAATTTAAAGATATAAAATTATAAGTTTGATTGAGAGTCAGGCAACACCAGGTGAGTCAGCTTGTATGATATAAAAACAAAAATTAATATATCAATTTACTACATGAACATTCGTCAATCATCAGAACTAAATTTTGGTATGGGATATTTATCTTTCTTTTTCGTAAGAGGAAGTATTTGATTAATCAAAATATAGTCATGAAAGAAATGTCACTATTTTTTAAAGTAAATACAAACTTAAACTACTTAATAATAATAATAATAATAATAATAATAATAATAATAATAATAATAATAATAATAATAATAAAAATTACAATGAGGGTCAAAACTATTATTTGCTCCGCTTTATTGGTAGCCATGACCATGAGTCATGATACATAAATAACATTGTTATCAAATTAAACCACAATAAAAATGCAATTAAACTTACATTTATAAAATTAATTTTATAAATGTATGCCGAATTAATGGATTGCAATATATTTGATACATTATATCATTTATTACTATATATATATTTTTTAAATATTGTTATTGCCTCCAAACACCCTACATTTTAAAATTTATCAGAATTACACAGAGTAGAAAAAGGAAGAAAGAACAAAATTGCTTTTTTCCATTGTCCACTGGGATGTAATTTAGATTGGAGAAATTTCTAATCTTGCAATTGGCAATATCAATAAATAACGTCTTTTCATTTTATTTTGATAACTTAATCTTACAGAAGGAAAGGTGAGAAGAACAAAGCAAAGTACAAATGCTCACACTCTGACTTCCTTGGGGAAAAAAAATGCAAAACAAATATTTTTGCTGATTATTTATTTTTATTTGCACGTTAATTTGAACGTCTGAATAGGAAAAATTAAGCACCTTTTTAAACTAGTAAATCTGCAGATCAAGAGCCTCAACGTCAGCTTTTCACTTCTTTTTTTAAAAACACACTTAGCGTCATAATATTCAACTTCCTGGAAACTGTAATTTAAAATTTTCGAATTACGCAATTATTTATAAGAATAAAATAAGAATAAGAAATTTGAAGCCATCAAAAGCCGTTAAATTAAAGATTTAGTTATATTAGGATATTCTGAAAAATTCATGATCTATTATTTTTGTTTTTTTATTATACCACAGTAGATTTCCGCCCCCTTGAACCCCCCGTAGTCTCATTAAATTTAAATTTCTAACTTTCTAACAATCTGCTAATGGTTATCGTATATCTTGTATTTTTTCTACATTTTGATTTATAAGGATAAGTGAGAAGTTTTAATAAGCATTTTTCATTATCCTCATACCGGGTGTCCTGAAAAGGACTGAACGATTTTAAAAATCAATAACTTGCAAACTTTTACAGATATTTAAAAAATTCTTGCACGAGAGTCATCTAAAAGGTCAAAAGTTTTTTTCCTGCGATTCTGGATTTTAGTTCGAATTACAAACAATAGATGGCGCTGAGAGAGCTAGGTGCTGTATTGAGATGGATATTGACGTCACTTGGCACTGAAGCAAAATAAGGAGGTTAAGGATATGGAGTGGATCTTATTCAAAAATGAACTTTTGCTTTTACCGTCCGATTTTGAATGCAATCCATATAATTTTGTTTTTGCTGGCGTCAGCGAAATAGTAGAGAAAAATATTATTTTCATGGGTACGACTCCTTTGAAATCGAAATGCGTGAAACAACAACGTTCGAATTACCGACTTTTATTATTATTATTATTATTATTATTTTACATTCCAAGAATGTAAGTACTTTTGAGAACAGGATATCTTATTTATCTATTTATTTATCTGGGTATCTTTCAAACCTTTTTTATGTCACCTAATCATGTCCTGTATTGTATTTTAAGTATGTGGGATTAACAGTTCATTTACAGGTACACCCAAAAGATTGCATCACATCATAGTCTATGGGGGAAAATCACTTGCAGTGTATATTAATTAAATACACTATTTCAAATGTATTGAAACTGATATAAATCATTGAATTTCAGTATAAGATGACTGTGATAGAATAGAGTATTTGGTATTTATAGCATTTAACGTTCGTTTACAGAGGCACACAAAAAGAAATCGGTTACTGTACTGTCTTTAAGTAATAACTGCTGGAAATGCGTTTTCAATTTCAGCATGCGCTGTTAAATTTAGCTGATTTTTAGATACATTAGTAATTATATAAATGCATATCACTTATACTCGTCTCTGATGCGTCCGTCCGTCTGTCTGTCCGCATATAACAGTGCAAAAATTTACTCTGTCGAATCGTTTGAAATTTTAAATGTATATTTATTGAAAAATTTTATCCAGTTATTTCAAATTTTATGAATATCGGATGTGTAATTCCAATACAGGGACAGTCAAAAGTATTCCGTTACAATATCGCCGACGGGGAAAAAGTTTCAAGTTCTTTTTGATGATATTACACCCGTCCAAACATAATGAAATTAACATGCATTTATGAATTAAATTGAAATACAAATGATGTAGAATATGCTGCACAAAGAATAGTTATTATTCATTTACAGGGCCACACAAAATAATTATGTAACATAACGGTATAGAAGGAAACATACTTTGCGGCATATTTTAATTTTGTTACACATATAATAAAATTGTTATAAGTTACTTAGGTTTACTAAGAATTTCTTTCTATGTAATAGAAGATATGAAATATTTACAGGGACACACAAAAGATATCGGAAACTACACTTCATCAAAAATGCTTTACGCTAACGATAATTGCTTGAAGTTTTAAGTTTTGATATGATTTTTTTAAAGTTTCACTACCTTTTTGCAAGTTACGCTGTGTATATAATTGGTGCAAATCATATACAGGGTTACACAAAAGAATTTGCATTCCTTACTAAGTGTGTAAGTAAATATATTAAAGGTGGTTTGTAAATGAGTTATGCATTTTTTACGTTGAACAGCTTTAAGTATATTACGATATGTTTAAAGAATAGAAATGAAATAATATACAGGAGGCACTCAAAAATTGGATTAATAGCCGGCTCTGGATGGTAATCTCTGGAAGTGTGATTTCATTAGCTTAAAGCATGTTTCGGTTTTAAATAGATTTTAGCTAGATAAATGGCGTGTATTTAAAGATAGTAGGAAAAGTACAGGGCTATACAAAAGAGTTTAAATATGCTTCCGTCTATTTAAATAAATTGCTAAATGTCAAATTTCAACTTAACATGTGTTTTTTACGCTTTCCAACATAGTTAAAAATGTTTATGATTTCTATTTAGTTAGCCGTCTGCCTGTCTGTCTTTCCAAACTCTAACTTGCGTTGAAATAATTGAATTGGTCTGTAAGTGATATATGTTAATAAAATTTATTATGCCGTGTTGGGTATTGTAAACAAACTATGCATAATTCATGATTCATTTACACAGACACTCAGAACTATGCCATTACATTATGTTCTGTGAGGATAATTATATATGTAGCTTCTATATTCGTCATCTGGAATGCTCTTTTATCTGTCCGCACATAATAGCGCAAAAGCTACCCAACAGAATGCTTTGAATTATAATATACATACTCGTTGCAGAATTTTCGTTACTCATTTAAAGTTTTATGAAAAGCAAATGAAAGCTTAAAAGGATATTAATAAATGCTTTCTTCATTCTATTAAAACCTATTCTGCGTGACTAATTCAATGATATCCAATGATAGGTGATGATTCTAGGTTGTCATTATGATTATGGCTTATTTAAGATGGAGGTAATATTATTTCCCTATTACCATGAATTTAATATACATAATCGTAATAAATTTTGTATTTGGGTATTTTTTCAAAAGAGTGCAACAGCTATTGCACCAAGTTTTCAATATTTATACTATAAATATTCTTTTTTCTAAAGAATAAACCATTTCCGCAATTTTTTACAACATACATGAAACTCTACTAAAGAACTGCTTTAAAACAAACTAGCATTTCTTAGAATATAACAAATTTTTTAAAATAGCAAAATTGATTAATTTTTAACAACAACAACAACAAAAAAAACCTACTAAATCGTTTCATTTTATTTTAAAATATGATGCACAAAGTATTCTTTAAATTAGATGATAGGAAGTAATTTAATCCGAGAAAATATGGCTTTCTTAAATGTAAAATCGTCTGCAAAACTCGTATGCTGCTCGTTAAATTCATTTCCAGTTTCCAATCGCTGCTATTATATAAAAGGATTTATTATTTCTATGACAACAACACATTTCATTGAAATTACACCGACTGAGTCCAAAATCGGGCTTCATGTCGAGTGCACAGGTCAAATGTATGTT
The DNA here is from genome assembly GCA_964019185.1 of Maratus speculifer. Classification (NCBI taxonomy): domain Eukaryota; kingdom Metazoa; phylum Arthropoda; class Arachnida; order Araneae; family Salticidae; genus Maratus; species Maratus speculifer. Next base: position 120,876,204 of record OZ025291.1, read on the forward strand.
GTTCAATAAAAACAAATAAACAAAAGTTCAAAATCGGGCCCTAAGAGCAAGATTGCATTGTCAAACGACACCCACTCCACAGCCTTAAACTCCTTATTTTGCTTCAGTATCAAGTGACGTCAATATCAGGGTTGGCAAGTTTTTGACATGCGACAGTTTTTGACGGTTTTAACCATGGTTTAAACCGTCATGTCAAAAAACTCCTTGTCAAAAATGTCTAAAACTGTCAAAAACCTATATTTATATGTAAATAAAAATATTTATTTACATATATATATATCTACCTATATTTCTATTGAATAAGTAAAATTTATTTGCTTTTAATAAGGAAAATGTTTCTAATGTTGTAGGGAAAAAAAATTTAAATTTTTGAAAAACATATTTTGAATAGTAAACAAAATCTCAGACTTTGGAAGACTAATCTTTTGTAATATTATTTATTAAATTTTAATGTGTTATTCAAAATATGCAGGGATATTATATTATGAAAAAATTTATTTATAACCAAACTTAGAGTATAGTTTAAAATAACATAAAAGATAGACAAGTTCCGTAATTGATTAGGAACAGAAAATTGTTCAAAACTGGATATGTGCTAGCGTATGCTACGTGGGGCAAATGAATTGCATTATTGAACTAAATTTCTACTTTGATAATTTCATTTGGATTGATTTAGATTATGTAATCAAATTAATTGGAAATATTTAATGAATGTTTTATTTTTTAAAATTATATATTTTATAAGATAATAAAAAAAACTACATAATATTTTGTGTTTTAGAAGTACATTGTAGATTTTTTCTGTTGTGACTTTTACAATTGTTAGTTAGTTTTTCAGAAAAATCAGTAATTCTGAATTCTAAATCATCCGGGATTTTTTGAATTTATAACTAACATAAAGATAATAAAAAACATCTGAGTATCTATTTACAATATTCAGCCTATTTATTTACAGGGCTTGAAAATTCTAAAAAATTTAAGGTTCCCAACTGGGAACCTACATGAAAAAAATAGGTTCCCAGATGAAAAGAGTAAGTTCCCGGAAAAATTTATGTGCGAGTATTTTAATGAAATTTGCCGTCTTTTCGCGATTTTTTGACGAAATCTGCCGTTGTATCGCGATGTTAACAAAATCTGCCGTTTTATCGCGATATTTTAACAAATGATGTCGTTTTTCTTTTCTTTTCTTTTTTTTTTTAATGAGATTTGCCGTTTTTGCGATTTTTCAATGAAATTTGCGTTGCTTCGCACGATCTTTTGATGAATTTTGGGGCATTTTAACGATTTTTTGACGAAATCTGTTGTCTTATCTCAATTTTTGGAAGAAATTTGCCATTTTTTGCGATTTTCTTTACGAAATTTGTTGTTTTCCATGATTTTTTTTAACAAAACTTGCTGGTTTTTCGCAATTTTTTAACGAAATTTGCCGTTTTTTGACCAAATTTGCCGTTTTTTTTTTGCAATTTTTTGACCAAATCTGCCTGTTTTTCGCGGTTTTATGACGAATTCTACCTTTTTTAGCGATTTTTTGAATAAATCTGCCGTTTTATCACGATGTTTTGAGGTTGCTTGCCGTTTTATTGCGATGTTTTAACGAAGGCTGTCATTTTTCAAAAGAAAGTCGTTACGAAATTTGCCGTTTTTTTTAGATTTATTAATGAAATTTGCGTTGTTTCGCGATCTTTTGGCAAATTTATGCCTTTTACACAATCTTAAGATGAAATCTGTTGTCTTTTAGGTATTTTTAGACGAAATATGCCTTTGTTTTTTCAAGATTTGTTGACGAAATTTGCCGTTTTTTGCGATTTTTTAATGAAACTTTTGTTTTTCCTGCTATCTTTTGTTGAATTTCGGGCTTCTCCCGTAATATTTCGACGAAATTACGCATCCCACGGACCGGTTAAGGGCTATTTTTTTGCGTCCCATCTCCGATTTTTTGCTTAATTTACGCATTATAATGCGTCCACGGCATCGCTAGCGGACACGGCGAAAGGTTAGGTTCCCGGCCGGGAACCTAGGTGAAAAAATATGCGTTCCCGGAAAAGATTTCTGGGTTCCCCGGGATCCCGGGAACGCTATTTTTCGAGCCCTGATTTACTATGCTGAAAAATTAGCTTACACAAATACTTATGAGTTTCTTATTTCTTTTTTTTAACTGAATGCTATAAAATTTTGTTAAATATAAATATCTTAAGTATTCAGTTGTTGAATAATTACTTCTCGTTTTACCTTGCTTTCAAAATAAGCATTAATTGTATTCTTAATACTATTAGTGTGTGTGTGTGTGTTGTGGGACAGAGTGGGGGAGGGGGGTAGAGATAAAAATGCTTTATAATGTGTAATAATCATACATATAATAAATTATATGCATTATATTTAAATTCAAATTAATCTACTAGATATTATGTATATAATCAGCTCTGTGAGAAGTGGGGGGGGGGGCAGCTGTCCCGTGCACGGAAATTTAGGGGGCACTATCCAAATTTATACTACAAATGTTATTTTTTGGCCTGTCACAAGAAAAAGCTGGGTAGAGGAGCACCAAATTCTAACTTTGTCCCTGTCACAATTTTCTCTTTACACGCTTCTGTATATAATGTGTATAGCATAAAAAGAAAATTTAAACACATGTATCAAGTTTTACATTTTTGAAAATCCTGCATTTATAACACAACTTGTTAACACTTATAAATACTAACTATGACAAAATGCATGCATATTAAATAACTTTAGATTTTTTAAAATATTAAAATAATAATAAATAAACAAAATATTTAAACATAATTTTTGTGCAAATATTTCTGCATGCCCACTGTTGTGTATTAACTCTATGGACTTACGGACTTCTACTGTGCTGTATTGCCTCCATGGTTAAAATGTAAAAATTCTCCTGGTTCGAGAGTATCTTTTGTTAAAAGTTTCAGTTTTGATTTGTATTCTGTAATGTGATTGTTGTTGTTTTGTCCGTGCAACTTAGATGCTAATTAAAATAATGTTGCAATGATTATCTCGGCCTTCTTCTTCAATTAATTATGCGAGGATCTAATACTTGGCGACGAGCGTTAACCAAAGGACTCAGTTTCATGAAGTAATTCTTTCTTATTTAGTTTTTCTGAACTGACTTTAGTTTCGTTTCTTTGTTCTGCTTTCAAGTGCATTGTCATAATGTCTCTCGGGAAGCTAGAAGAGTTTCATATAGGGAAAACTAATTGGACCGAGTACAAGGAACGCTTGGGATTTTATTTCACAGCTAACAGCATCGATGAAGATGTGAAAAAAAGGGCTATTTTCCTCAGTGTCGCCGGACCGACATTGTATTCATTGATTCGTTCATTGTGTACCCCGAACGCTCCGGATACTGTGACATTCCCGAACTTGTTGCTGACTTTGGATGGACATTTTTCGCCAAAACCATCCGAAATTCTATGCCGATTCAAGTTTAACAAACGAGATCAGCAGCAAAATGAAAGTATCGCTGATTTTGTCGCAGAACTCCGTAAGCTGTCCGAAAATTGTAATTTCGGGACTCAGTTAGATTCCATGCTTCGCGATAGACTGGTCTGCGGAATCCGTAACGAGGAAATCCAGCGAAAGTTATTGGCCGATCCAGCATTGACCCTCACAACAGCAATGGATATCGCACTTGCAGGTGAAGCAGCTTTACGACAATCGTCGGAAATTCGCGGAAATAATAATGATTTGTATAAGCCTGTAAATTTGATAAAATCAAAAGTACACAACAGGAGTGCCAAGGATAAGACACCTGCACAAAATAAAAAGCCTTGCCATAGGTGTGGGGCGCACCATCCCTTCGGTGAATGCAAATTTCTTAGGGCTACTTGCAATTACTGCAAGAAAATCGGTCACATTGCCAAAATGTGTAATGCAAAAAATAATAAAAAAGGTAATAGTAATTCTAAAATTCATGACATAGAATCAGGTAAGTCGGTGCTTGATGATTATTATGATTGTTTGCTTAATATAAATGTTTTAAGTTCCATAAATGACTATCCACCTAATGATGTAAATATAAAATTAAACGGTATTAGTCATAAAATGGAGATAGATTCTGGCTCTTTGCATTCCATAATCAGTTCTAGCACTTATGCTAGATTATGGCCAGTGAACCCCCCTTCTTTACTTCCAGTTTCAGATCAATATCTGAGAACTTGGAATGCTCAAAAATTAAATGTTAAAGGTTATTTTGATGCAAATGTGCAGTATCACTCACAAAATGTTACCTTGCCCTTATTAGTTCTTGAGGGTAAGGGTAAATCCCTAATTGGTCGTAGCTGGTTTAATGCGTTAAAAATTAATATCAATGTTGGTGATTCTAATGTTCACCAAATTTGTGCTCCAACGTTAAATTCAATTTTATCGGAATTCGACGATATTTTTTCTGAAACGCTAGGCATTTTTAAAGGGCCACCCATTTCAATTAAGATTGATGAAAATTGTGCTCCTAAATATCTAAAAGCACGTAATGTACCTTTCGCTTTGAGAAATAAAATAATTGACGAGATCCAAAATATGGTAAACAAAGGGATTCTGGAGCCAATTTCTTATTCTGACTGGGCTACTCCTGTGGTTCCAGTTGTCAAAAAAGATGGTAGCATTCGTTTGTGTGGGGATTATCGCAGTACTGTAAATCAGGCTGTGAAACAATTCAGTTACCCTCTGCCTACAGTTAAGGAGGTTTTAGCCACGATGACTGGCGGTACTATTTTTTCCAAATTAGATTTGTCAGAAGCTTATTTACAACTTCCGGTGGATGAGCCTACTTCTAAAATTCTAACTTTAAATACAATTAAAGGTCTTTTCAGGGTAACTAGATTACCATTTGGTATCTCAGTTGCTGTTTCAATTTTCCAGAAAAAAATTGAGGAAGTTCTGGCAGGAATTAATGGAGTATTACCTTACTTAGATGATATTTTTATTCAGGGTAAAACTATAGATGATCATAATTTAAAACTAAAACAAGTTTTAGAACGTTTAAAATCATCAGGCATTCACCTGAAACGCGAAAAATGTATATTTGCAGTTCCTACAATAGAATTATTGGGATTTCAAGTAACTAAAAAGGGTATTAAACCAAGTTTAAATAAAGTTAAGGCCATCCACGAAGCTCCTAATCCGAAAGATAAGACAGAACTTCAAGCTTTCTTAGGATTATTAAATTTCTATTGCAGTTTTCTAAAAGACAGATCTTCCGTTTTAGAACCTTTGCATAGATTGCTCAGAAAGGACACAGTTTGGCGTTGGACGCCTACGCATCAAAAGGCTTATACCGCGGCTAAGAATTTATTAACAAAAGATTCCGTTTTAGCGCATTTTGACGAAAGCCTTCCCTTAATTGTAACTTGTGATGCTTCATCATATGGAGTAGGTAGTGTGTTAAGCCACATTTTACCGAACGGTAAGGAAACTCCCATCGCTTATCATTCCCGAACTCTAACAACAGCTGAGAGAAACTATAGCCAAACAGATCGTGAGGCTCTTTCAATAATTTCAGCGGTAAAAAAATTCAATCAGTATTTGCAGGGTCGTAAATTTAAAATTATTACCGACCATAAACCTCTTTTAGGCTTATTTAATCCAAATAAACCTTTGGCCCAAATGATTTCTCCGCGAGTTCTTAGATGGGGTTTGATATTGGCAACTTATAATTATGATTTAGAGTATAGAAAGGGTAAGGACATAGGAAATGCAGATGCGCTTAGCCGTTTACCCTTGACCACTCCTGATTGTGAAATTCCTCCTCAGGCTGACGTACTATTATTATAATTTTCCCCAGTCACTCAGCTCAATTCTAAATTGATTTCAGCTGCAACTAAAAAAGACCCAATACTTTCAAGAGTTGCTCTGATGATAATGAATGGTTGGCCTCCGAAAATGAATGACGAGAAGTTCAAACCATACTTCCATCGACGCAATGAGTTAAGTGTTCACCAGAACTGTGTACTTTGGGGTAGTAGGGTTGTTATCCCTGGCATTCTTCGTAAAGATGTTCTAAATCTTCTTCATAATGGTCATCCAGGAATAGTTAGGATGAAAGGACTATCCCGCAGTTACGTCTGGTGGCCACTCATGGACAGTGAGATCGAAACAACAGTAAAATCATGTACTTTGTGCCAGGAAAATCAAAGAGCTCCGGCAAAAGCACCCATCCATCCGTGGGAATGGACAGATAGACCTTGGTCTCGCTTGCATATTGATTTCGAGGGACCCTATCAAGGTAAAACATTCTTAATAGTCGTAGACTCATATTCTAAATGGTTGGAAGTATTTCCTGTTTCATCCATGTCTTCTTCGGCAGCTATCGACTTTCTTAGATTGCTTTTTGCTACACATGGTATTCCTGATAGTGTTGTGTCCGATAATGCACAAGCCTTCAAATCAACTGAATTTATCGAATTTCTTGTAAAAAATCAAATCCGTCCAATAAAATCAGCACCTTATCATCCTTCTTCAAATGGACAAGCTGAACGTATGGTTGCCACCACTAAACAAGCGTTGAAGCGTATAATTCAAGGAAATTGGAAAGCACGCTTGGCACGATTTCTGTTTTCGCAACACATTTTGCCGTGTACAACTACAGGTAAATCACCTGCAGAAATCTTGATGAATAGACGTTTAACGTCACTATTAGATAGGTTGCATCCCGATTTAAATGCTGAAATGAGGTGTAAAAGCGAGAAAAAGATGGAGGAGGAAGGAAGTAAAAGATTAAGGACATTCAATGAAGATGATCCTGTTATATCCGAAATTATTCTGATGGATCTCCGTGGATTCCAGCTAAAATCTTAGAACCAACTGGTCCTGTTTCCTACAAGGCTGAAAGTTTAATTGACGGTAATATATCTAGACGTCATGTTGATCAAATTCGTGATCGTACTGTTCATCCAAACACGTCTGTGGACAGTACTAATTCATCTGATTCCATTCCACCAGTCACCTGTGATTCTCCTGAAAATTCGTCCATTAGTGTTCCTGAACAAATAATTCAACCTACAGTTCCTAATCGTGAAAAATCCATGCCTGCAGATCCACCAGCACCTGATTTACGACGATCTCAGCGTCATCGGAACACTCCCAAACATCTGAAGGACTATGTGCTCAATTCTTAGAGGGGAAGAGTGTTGTGTATTAACTCTATGGACTTACGGACTTCTACTGTGCTGTATTGCTTCCATGGTTAAAATGTAAAAATTCTCCTGGTTCGAGAGTATCTTTTGTTAAAAGTTTCAGTTTTGATTTGTATTCTGTAATGTGATTGTTGTTGTTTTGTCCGTGCAACTTAGATGCTAATTAAAATAATGTTGCAATGATTATCTCGGCCTTCTTCTTCAATTAATTATGCGAGGATCTAATACCCACTTCAAGATAAATTTCTGAGATTTGAAATCTATCATTTTTACTTTAATTTTTATTAATTAGAAATATTTAAAGACCTGCTAATTACCCACAGTATAATTAAATTTTAGCATAATGTATGGCAACTGTTGCTAATTTTAAAATTTAACAACAAACTCTAGTGCATTACAGCAGATTGTAACTCTATGGGTTTTCGACAGGTTTTTGACGGTTTAATCCGGTTTAAACCGTCGTCATGTCAAAAAACCCTTTTTGACGTCAAAAACCCAACCCTGGTCAATATCCATCTCAACACAGCACCTAGCGCTCTCAGCGCCATCTATTATTTGTAATTCGAACTAAAATCCAGAATCGCAGGAAAAAAACTTTTGACCTTTTAGATGACTCTCGTGCAAGAATTTTTTAAATATCTGTAAAAGTTTGCAAGTTATTGATTTTTAAAATCGTTCAGTCCTTTTCAGGACACCCGGTACTTCTAGATACCTGCCCACCAAAACCACCTAAATCTGATATATCAGGAACTTTTCAAAGTGTAAACTCAGTAATCTAAGGTTTTACAATTTTGTTTACGAAAAAAAGAAGTTTTGATTGCATTTTGTGGCAGTTATCGGGGACTGACAGATAGACAGAAGAATAGACTGAGAGTGGAAAACAATAAATTTTGCATCGCCAAAATAAGCCTTCGCAGAAGTTTCGGCAATGACGTCATTATTCATGAGTTATTGCTGTCCGTGTTTCTTGTATTTTTAACGATAACTATAAAATACCTGTTTTATTTCAATTATGACGTCAAATTTTATCAATTGAAATATTTGTTAAAAATATAATTATTTTTTATTTCTTTTACTTCTAATTATGCCCCCATTTTTGTCAGAAAAATTCTTATTAACGAAACAAATTTCCGTGTTTAATATTTAACAAAGTACTATTTTTATTTTTATTTTAATTCTGATGTCATATTTATTTTTTCTTAGTTTAATTTTTCGAATGTAACTTGCTCAATTGAAACTTATTGCCGTTGAAAAATTATTCCAGATTTTTTTTTTTTTGGCAACGATAAAGGAAATTGGTTAAATTTTATCTAAAAAATCGCTCTTGATTCTGTATGAAAAAGAAGGAAATTTTGAATTATTAAGGAAAATATTTGAATAAAATTAATAAAACATAGCCTGTATTCTTTTCTGGGCAATGTTATATTTATCAGCAAAGATACAAAGACATTAATTAATTCATCAGTTTTGACTTTGACTTTAAATTTTCGTACACGTTTTCAAATTTATAGCATTAAAATATAATAAGGATCAGGATGAATGGTTGCTTAGCAACCCTTAAGAGAAAATAAAGAAAAAGAAATAAATACATTTGAAATAAGTAAATATCTAAAACAAATTAGTTTATATTATTGGAACACATTTACAAAAAATCTCCAAAATTTACAGTAATAACTTTAAAAATCTGACAAATGCATAAACAAAATTTCAAAACAATATGAATAATTTAACTGGTAAATTTCAGTGTCCATTTATCATTGAATTCCATAATGAAATGTGTCATTTTTTCTCAAGGAAAAAAAAAAAAAAAAATTGAAAATCATTGGATTTGCCATAGAAAAACATTATTGCGCAAAATAAAATATTCTATATTTTACGAACGAATGAATCAAATCTAACAAAAAACTATACAGCTTAATCCCAGTGCCTCACTAACATACCCACTTAATTTCAAGTCAATCGGATGTTTTTTGCGTTAGTTATCGCGGAACAGACAGAAACCAAAAAATTTCGTGTCTCCAAAGTAAGCCTTCACTGACGTTTCGGCAATTATATATATTTTATGTTTCAAACTATTCGGTTCGGTAGTTTTTGAGTTGCTACATGCGAACAGAGGGACGGACGGACAGAGAGACGAATGCGCAACTCGGGATTCTTTTCCCTTCAATTCAAAACAAAAGCGACTTTTCTAAGTATCCGGGATCGGAGGAGATAGCGTTACATACATACATACATACGGTCGGATTTTAATAGTGTAGATTCTTGGTTGTAAATTTTAATTTGCTGACAGATGATTTTCGCTTCTGTTGAAAAAGTTCATTAATGAAACGTCAATGTTTGAAAATATATTTTTAGTTTTAGAAAATTTATTTTAATTTTTATACCATCTGCACAAATTGAAACTTAATTCTTTTTAACTTTAAAGAAAAAAATAGCTTCAAAAATACATTAATCAGTTTTATTTTCCCCTTTTTTCCGACAAAAAAAAGCCTTCCACTGCTAATTTTTAGTTTTTAATGAAGTTTTTTATCTGTATGTAACTTATAATTTAGTATTCGTAAAAAATATTTCTTATCCATTTTAAATATGACGTCATTATTTTTCTAACTCCATGAATTACTGCTATCCATGTCCCGTTTATTTTTAACGACTACTATAAAATACCTCTTTTATTTCAATTATGACGTCATAATTTACCAAATAAATATTTTATTTAAAATATTTTTATTCCTTTTATTTTTAATTATGTCGCCATATTGACAAAAAAATTCATGTTAACGAAACAAATATCATTGTTTAATATTTAACAAAAAATAGTATATTTATTTTTATTGCAAATACGACGTCATATTTATTTTTTTCTTTTAAATTTTCCTTAGTTTCAGTTTTTGCATGGAAATTGCTCAATTGAAAATTTATCGTCGCTGAAAAATTAATATTCAAAATTTTGATTTTCTTGGCAACGGAAAGAAAATTGATTAAATTTTATCTAAAAAATGCCGATTGGTTATGCATGAAAAATAATGAAATTCAGAATTTTTAACGAAAATATTCGAATAAAATAAATAATACATAGCCTTTGTTCTTTTCTGGCTATAATTATCTATACGCAAAGATACAAAGTTGAAGTTATGCTATTGAAGCATTGAAGTTATGTTATTCAAACTTCCGTACACATTTTAAAATTTATAATATTATAAGAATAAGAATTAGGATAAATGGTTGCTTAGCGACTATTAAAAGAAATGAAGAAAACGAAATAAATACATTTGAAATAAGTAAATCTCTAAAACAAATTAGCTTATATTATTGGAACACATTTATAAAAAATGGCCAAGATTTACAGCAATAATTAAAAAAATCTGACATATGCATAGATAAAATTTCAAAACAATATGAATAATTTAAGCCCCGTACTGGCAAATTTCAGTATCCATTTATCGTTGAATTCCATTAATCAAATGAGTCATTTTCTCTCAACAAATAAAAATTTGAAAATCGTTGGATTTGCCATAGAAAAACATTATTGTGCAAAATAAAATATTCTATATTTTACGAACGAATTAATAAAATATAACAAAAAACTATACAGCTAAATCCGAGTGCCTTACCAATATACACACTTAATTTCAAGTCTTTCGGATGTTTTTTGCGGTAGTTATCGCGGAACAGACAGACTGACAAACTGACAGACAGACAGACAGAAACCAAAAAATTTCATGTCTCCACAGTAAGCCTTCACTGACGTTTCGGCAACTAATAGCAAAAATTAAGCACCTTCATAAAAATATTAACAAATTCAAGTACTTTCAAAGACTATTTTTCTCTCTTAAAAATTCGAGGACTTTCAAGCATGGTATGAACCCTGATATAAACATTTAAAAAACATGTGTCACGAAAATTTAGTGTGTATGTCCTATTGACCATCTATAATTTAAAAATCAGTTGAAAATTAGATGTCAAAATTTTTCATAAATCCAGTATTTTCTTCTTGTTAGATAAAAGAAAGTAAAAAGAAAAATACTGTGTTTTACAGCTAAATATCAATATTTTAGTGCAGAAATTATATATAGGTTCAGAAACATTATATACATAATTTTTCAAAATTTTTGGACAAAAATGAAAAAATATCTTTAAAAGTTTATATGTATATATGGTAGCTTTTTAAATAAATAAAATTGTTTTTTTTTTCAAGTTTTTTAATTTAGATTTTTGTTTAAAAAATATAAAGTTATTCAATATTTATTTTAAGTACAATTCAAGATATTATCACAAACCTAGAAAACACTGAGTTAGTCAGCTAATTTCTTACAGATTAGAGGGAAAAATAAAGATGCAAAATAATTTTGATACACAAGTATCCCAAAAAAATTGAAACAAGTTTTTTTTTTTTTTTTTTTTTTTTTACTCATTAAAGATTCAAATATAAATTGCAAAACTATAAGATAATTTTGGTGAAACAGTACTGCATTTAATTTTAAAAAACTGCACATTAAATTTTTGTATAATATCAGGGTTGTATATGTTTTTTTTCGAAATTTTTCTCCATGCTCCAATAAGTGAATCAGTAAAAATTCCATTTATCTATGACAAAATCTCACTGAGTTATAATAACTTTGACTTTTATGAAATTTTAGAGTTTTTTAGCACTGAAAACAAAAAGATAACCTAGTGAGTTTTGAACTTGTTAGAGCATAACGAAGAAAATAATTTTAAATATTACTTATATAACCTAAGGACTGTACAAAAACAAAATAAATGTAACTGTTTGAAAATTTACTTTGTCTCATTTCTTCAAAATTTTTTCTTGCGTTATTTTGAACATTTTAAATTGCCTGTGTATTCAAAGAAATAAAAAATTAAAGCATGTTTCAATAATTTTGGGACACCCCATATATTAGTTTTCTAAAATCATTGCATAAATAGTCTTAAAGATATCAAACTGTGTAGTGTTAGTAAAGATTTTTTTGCTAAAGCTACAAACCTTATCAATAAAAGATTCTTTGCATAAAGTTTAATTTTGCTTTTAAAAAAATAACCAAAAAGTTAACAGAATTGCAAATTATTGTGCAGTATGTGTTCCATGGTGCCATATATTTTTCTGAGTTGTTTCATCTGAATAAAACAAAGTACAAGGCATATTAAAAATATGTAACAATCAATCCCTGGACTGATGGTTTTTGAAATTTTAACAAAATGGTAGACATCATATAAAATACAGTAGACTCCCTCAAATCTGCAATCCCCAAATCCATACATCTTTACAGATGTAAACAGTGAAATTTTTATTTCAGATGCAGCAGCAAGATTAGAGAATTTTTAAGTTTTATTTCATCCCATATGTATTTTACTGTGTAATTTTTAATAATATGACTGAATTTGTGGTTTCCATGAAAAAAGTATAAATTTATTTTTTGAAAAAAATCAAGATATTACAAACGTTACTGGTAATCCCGATCTTTTATACCAAATGTATTTATGTATTAATCAAGCTTTTGTGGTTATTATCATGATGATTTTGATGTAAATTAATAGAGAGCACTTTTCATAAGAAAAGCTTCAAGAAAAATCTCACTTTTTTATGCATATTCAAATATACATTGTTTATGATTTATTTACTTGATTTTTATTTTTAAATCAGTTTCTAAGTTATTTTACTTTTTATCCTTTTACTTTACTTAATTATTTTAAGATTTTTAAGATAATTTTTTTCGATATTACAATCTTTCATAATGCTTTTTTATAAAAACAATTCAAAATTAATTTTTTGACCCAATCTAGTAAATATTGTTTTCATTTCAATAAAGTTTATTCAAAATTCACGCAGAAATTTTTACATTTTTCATAAGTTTTTTTTTTTTAATCCTTCCACCCACCTAAAAATGAAAATTTTTTTTATTTTATTTTTTTAATTTTTTTATTTTAATCAACTAATAACTATATGACATTTTTGTAAATTTAATCTTACCTTTAAAAAAATCTTTAATCTTACCCTTAAAAAAAAAAAAAAAAAAAAAAAAAAAAATATGTTTTTTTTTTTTTTTTTTTTTTAAATTAGTTATTTTTTTCAGACCTGATGTATCCTACAGAATAAACATTTGTACATTTTTTACCCTCATGCATAATTTAGGTTAAAAAAAAAATAATAATAATAAAAAAAAAACAAATTGGTGTAAAGGGACCCCAACATATTGCAGAACTAAAGAAAACAGTAATTTGTTTCTTATAGTGATTTTTTAGGGAGTTATGTGTTATATAAAAATGGCTTACAACAGAGCTGTATAAAATGTTTAAAAAACAAAACATAAATAATTTTACTGTGCATTAAGATATCATTTGTAGAGCCTATTAGTAATAAAAAAATTATTAAATAAATAAAAAGGATAAAATAAATAAAAGGGTTAAAGGAATCCTGTTAAATTTTAAGATAATTTTTCTTATAAGGACTTATTAAATTAAGAATTATTATTAATTATTAAATGAAGAATATATTAAATATTAATTAATGAAGATAATGAATCATAAAAATTAATAAATGAAGAATAATAAATTATTAAATGAATAATATTATTAAATAATATTCTTCATAACACAGGCAACATTGTGTGGGTCTTTTAGTTTAAAAATAAATTTAATAGCTTCAGTTGTTATTATATGTTAATAGATAAAGTTTTTAGCTCACAGGCATCAAAGCCTTAGAGCTTATGTGCCCGTTTGTTCTGTATGTATGTATGTGCATATGTAACATGATAACTCATGATAAAAATATCCAATTCCCTTGATATTTTGGATATAGGTATATTCTGATAAGGTGCTTCCCTGATTAGTTTTTGGAGTTCATTTGATATCTATAAGAGGGGGAATGGGGACTAATGCACTTCCCCTTAATTTATATAAATGGGCTTTTTATATTATAAAGCATTTTCCTGATTAGTTTAAAAGGGTTGAATGATTAGGTATAAAATGAGGAAATGGAAGGAACTGTTTTCCCCTGCCTTAATTTGTTTTTTGAATGAAATTAACACTTGAAAATATAAGGCTGTAATGTACAATTAGTATGCGTAGCCTGTGAGTTCAATGCCATCAGTTAAATTGGGCAATATTGTTTTTATTAAAAATGTTTTTTCATCTTATAATATAATTAATATACTTTGAGGAGTCAATTCAACTGAATAGAAACAACTGAGTTAAGAGGGGAAGGATGTTCATACAGGAATGCAACTTAAAAAAAAAAGAAAATTACACTTAATAAAATTTATGGCATATTTCACATTTATGCATGAATTTTGTAAATTATTAATTTATAATTAACTAAATAAATTATAAAGAATAAAGTTGATAAAACACTATTTTTTAATTATCTTTAAAAAAAAAAAATTAAAATATTTTTTAATTTTTTTTGAAACTTTCGCATTTGCATTTTCCCAAATGTATATCAGCCAAACAGTTTGAAATATGTTGTTAATTCATTGTTTATAAAAGCTTATATGAATACATAAACATAATTTTTCTTTAGTTTACAATATTCTATATCAATTGAGGTAACCCAGCAACAGATACAATGAGTGCAGTGAGGAATTTTATATTACATTATTTTATATCAATTGAGATGACTAAGAAACAGATTTAATGAGCCCCGTGATTAATTTTATTATTAAAATGACGAAAAATGTCTGTAAATATCAAAATGAAAAAAATATATACATGCAAAAAATATAGGAAGGTCTTTCTTTTAAGATTTAGATCTTAATAAAATAAATGTAACAATTTCTGATATTCAAATTGTTGAAGGAGAAAAATCAAAAACTATAAGTCTTGTTGGCAGTAAATAATCATTTAGGATTTTTTCCCCCTTTTTCTTTTCAATTACAGTGCAAAAAATAAGTGATAAATTTTAGGAGCAATTGACGATTTTCATTTTGTTTACTTTTATTTGGCAAAATTTACAATACTTTTCTTCCGCAATTTGATTAACAAAATTTCATGTTTTTTCTGTGACAAACTAGCGAAATTTAGGATTTTTTTTTCTTGTGAATGATTAATAAATTTTGCAATTTTTTCAGTTATTCACCAGTTGAAGAAATTAACAGTTTTTCGGTGATCGTTTGATGAACTATATTATGTTATTTTGTGATTGTTTGGCGAAAATTGCAGTTTGATTTAATGGTTATTTGATAAAAGTCATTGTTTTATTTTGTGATCATTTGCTGAAAGATTTTGCGTTCATTTGTCTAAAATCATAATTTCATTTCTTGATTGATTGATAAAAATCACAGTTTTGTTTCACAATTGTTTGATGAAAATTACAGTTTTCCCTTGTCATCAATTGAATCATGGATTTTTAGTAATTAAAAAAAGCTGAAATCCACCTTTGGCAGAAAAGTGGCATCCCTGTTCACAAAAGTATTTGCTAACAACATACATGCTTATCATTAATTTTTTCCTTAAAAACAAAATAACTTGAACAAAGAAATATATGCGTATGGTCTGATTAGAAACATACAAGCATTTAAATAATTTTTTTCAAAAGAAAGTTAATAGAATGAAAGGAAAGAAAAATTAAAATTATCATGTATTGCACATTAATCTAGTATTTTTTTTTTTTTTACTATAGTTATTCTCAAAATAATATTAAGTAAGATAGATAAGATACAATTTGAATACAGAATAGTCAAAAAAAGGTAAAACAATAGAAGCAAGAATTAAAAAAGACATTGTACACTGATTATCTTAAACTGTCTTACGCCCATTGAAAAAATATAAAATGAAGAATATATGTGTGTATATATATATATATACATATATATATATTTTTCTTTTTGACAAAAGTTGTAAAACCTACTGATTACTAAACAAAAACAGACAGTTTTAGATCTTGCATGGATAAATTTTTACATTGTTGTTAAAGCTTAAAAAAAAAAGTTTTGTATTAAATATAGTCACCTAATTGCTCCAGATATTGGTGAAACAGTGCAATCTCCTCTTTCCATTAAGGTATACATGTGAACTTTATCACCATCATGGAAAACTAGGACAGTAAATGGTCTGCCTCCAGAACTACTTGTATCCCTATAAAAGTAAATTATGTAGTAAAAGAAAAAAAAAAGAAAAATGCAAACATCAAAGATAGATAATTACAGATATAAAGTTACATTAATGTCAGTATTCTACATATGTCACAGTTAACATATAATAATTTCATATGTCCATATTATTTTCTGCAGCCCTGTACAATAACTACAAATGCTATATACAAATCCCTATTCAAGAAAAACATCTTGTAGGTGGCTGTAACAACATACAAAAATTACATTAGCTTTCTATAAACTTAGCATTTAACATATATTTGTTTAATAAGTCATTTAATAAAATCGATTCATGAATTTGCTTTAAAAAAATTGTTTTATTAGGATTTTATACAGATATATAATAAATACAGTAAAATAATAATAAGAATTCAATTTAGGTTACAAATAAGTAACTGTAAATGTTTTTTTAGCAGTGTAGTAAACTTTCATTTTTGATTTTCAGAGGCATATATCAAGAAAATGGTTAATGCTTTCTTATTAAAATCCCAAACAGAAATATTAGAACACTGATGCAAAAAAATTGTGAACATGTAGAAGATGGATTTACAGTCTACATTGACTTCTGGAGCAAATATAATTCAAAGGAACTTGTAAAAGTAAATTATAATAATTTCATTCCAAAAAAAAAAAGTAAAATTTTGTTGATCCAGAAAATAAAATTAAGAACTCAGAATAAAAGCAAAGTGGTATGGTAAGAATATATTTTAATGAGAAACAAATATACAAATTATATACAATATAACAAAAAAAGTAAAAACTTACGTCCTTCTTTCAACACAATCAGAGATATCTTTTAACTTTTTGGAATCTGAAACTGTAGAATGATTATGTTATAATTTATAAGCTATCTGAAGAATGAGAAAACTTTAAGAATTTATTTGCATTGAAATTATAAAGGAAATAATGTATGTAATTGCTTTTCTAAATAATAATAATAATGATAATAATAATAATAACACAGATATTACATTGTTCACAGAATCATTTAATATTTTTAACTTCATTAAAAACATTTCATATTATATTCACATTAAAGATCAGTCGTTAATTATGTAACACTTCAAGTGTAGTAGGAATCCCAAAAATGAGGAAGGGGGGAGGGGGGGGGCGGATATGACAATGACATCATACCTAAAATGTTAAAATATGAAAATAATCAGGTTGGCATTATCTGCCAGCTGGTTAATAATAATGTTCATTCATTCACTTCTTTTATTCAGGTACTAATAGATATATTATCCCTTTTCTCTTTTAATTTTAACAATTTGAAATAAAAGCATGTAATATATCAGTGGTTTTATAGTATTCATATAAAAAAGTAATTGATTGTATATAATATTGTTTCATGGATAAAATTAACTCAAAATTAATAGATGTATTTGGGAAGGGGAAGGGTGAGGCATACTATAACTTGCGTGTGACAACTTGTGACACATTCACTAAGGGAGAAGGAGAAGTGGGAAGAGTAAAAAAACTGCATGGAATTTCCTTGCATAATTAATAGATGACAAACAGTGATAGCAGAAAGGACAACAATCATTAAAGAAAGATAAAAAAAAAATAATAGGCTTTCTTATGTAATAAATTTCACATACAATTTAAATACAGTAGACTCCCTCAAATCCGCACTCCTAAAATCTGCAACTCTCTAAAATCCGCACATATTTTACGGATGAAAACAACGAAACATTCAGTTCAGATGTAGGTGCAAAATTTGATTTTTTCAGTTTTATTATCAATTCTATACATTTTTTAATTTATAATTTTTGTTAAGGTAGTTGAATTCATGTTTTTTCATGAAGAAAGAATAATTTATTTCTGAAAAAATAAAGATATTGCTAATATTATTGGTAATCACAATCTTACCAAATATAGTTATGTATTAATCAAGCTTATTTAGTTATTAAGTCTGGCTAAACCTGAAATAAAGTTTCATTATTTTATGATCCTGATGTGAATTAGTAATGTACCTTTATGAGGCAAGTTTCCATTGAATAATTTAGGAAAAACACATTTCCTCTTTTATAATGAATATTTAATTGTACATTATTGATTATTAACTTTACCTTTCCTTTTAGTATTTTAATCATTTTAAAAAATATCTAAATTTTTATTATTTTAGTTTATTACTTTTTTTAATATTTTAATATATTGTATGCATTCATTATACTTTCCATTTCATTATTAATTACATTCAAATTATTTTTTTAAAAATGTAAACAAAGCAATGACCAGAAATCCGCAAAATTCTAAAATCCGCAAAACCTCTGGTCCCAAGCTGTGCGGATTTGAGGGAGTCTACTGTATATATTAGGTTTATTTAATAACTACTTTTATAAAATAATTAACTATCAAATGAACATGAAAATGTATCAAAAGGGAAAAATATATACTATATATTCTGCCATATAACGTGAATTATTATTTGAGATTACATTTTTCTATTTTTTATGTATATTTCCTACATTATCCATATCAACCTTTTTTTTAACTATTTGGAAAATAGTTGTTGTCCTTGGTAGATAACTGGGAAATCTGAATCTTTTTCTGGATGAATTCTGCAACTTTTTTATTTTATTCATTTTCTGATTCATGTTCCATGTTTAATGTACAAAAATGGAATACTTTTGTTGCCACAAATACAATGACAGAAAAATAATAAAAACTTAAAAAAAAAATTATAATTTGAAAACAAATTGTGATAAAAATTTCAAACAAATTTCATTTAAAAGTGTATTTTTTTCTCTACGCAACGGTGTAAAAATTAAAAATGTGAATGTTTAGAAGTTTAAAAATTTGCAGTTCCAAAAATTGTAATACTGAAATTGCATTTAAAATGTGCTTATGATGGGTCCCGGAATATAATGTTTAATCCATGTCTTATGTAATATGAGGCGTTTAGAAGTCAGTCTGATTAACTCTGATTATCAATTTTTGAATGAAATATATTATGTTTCTGAAATCTTAGCACAATAATTTTCCAATAATGATTATTTAATATTTAATATATTATTTTTTTATTCATTTATGCCTAAGTTTCAATTTTGCAAAACTTTCAGAAATAAATCATAAAACTGGACATTTAAAGTTTCTTAGCAGAGTAAATTTCAAATAGATAAGAAAAATTACTTTGCCTAGTGTTGATTGGACCCCCTCGCATTCCAAGAACAAGTTTTAGTGTAGCACCATCTGTAATTTGATAATCTTGAAGGCAGAGATCATCATTAAGCTCTTGAGATTTCCATATTAAATGTTGTTGAGAGACAGGGATACCTGTATGAAAACAAAATAAATCATCTGAAAATTGTAAAATCAATAATTACAGTTTGTTTATAAATAAAAATAAGCTTCTGCATAAATGCTTTAAAATTTTAAATAAAATATCCTAACCTTTTTAATTATTATTTGAGCAAAACTTTGATTTAGAAATAATGACATTTAAGGGTTGAATAATTAGCTAGAAAATAAAAATATTCATACAGTTTTAACATTAAAACAGTTAAGTGTTCTGAGATTTGGAAGGATTCTTTGGTAATGGAAAATTTATTCAGTCACTATGTTCTCTTAATATTTCAATCAGTTATTTTATAATTTAAGCTCCTTCTTAGCAATATATTTATCCCCCTTCTCCTTTTTCTCATATGATTAAGAGGTGCCAGTTTGTGCAGTTATTTTAGCTTTTTTGAGTTACTATGATCTAGCTTGGTTTGTGAGTATCTTTTTTTCATACAATTCATCTAAAATTTACTAAAAATATCAAAGTAGTTGTAAAAGTTGTTAGCATTTAATTTCACTGGAGATTAGAGTTTGCATGTGAAATTATTCCATAAAATTCAAAGAAACCACAAGAGATGCAGAAAATGTTTCTACTCCCAACATTTCTCCAAATCCACATTAAAATTTCCCCAAAATTTTACTGTATGTTATAGGTAAATGCTATAGTGGAAAATTTATATTTTTCCAATATTTCTCAACTTATGAATGAATATATATGGCATCACATAGATAAATCTAAATTAAAAGTAAAAAAAAAAAAAACTGAAAGTTACAGCAGAGTGTGGGAAGGGGGGGGGGGAAATCCACTCCCATTATTAATTGTTTTTTTCCGCGGTCTTTTGACGAAATTTGCATATTTTAGTGATCTTTTAACAAGTTTTGGGGTTATTTCACCTTCTTTTTGACCAAATTTGTGGTTATTTTGACAAAATCTGAGGTTATTTTGTGATTCTTAGATTAAATATGCTGTTGTTTTGTCCTCTTTTGAAAAAAATTTTGTGGTTCTTTCGCAATCTTTTGTGGGTTTTTTTTGCAATTTTTTAAAACAAAATTTGCAGTTGTTTTGTCCCTTTTGATGAAATGTGTGGTTTGTTTTACATCTTTTAACAAAATTCATGGTTGTGTTTTTTAGAACATAAACTATTCGAATTCTGCTCATCAAAAGACTTCCATATTATCAATATTTTATGTATAGATATTTTTTTCAAATTTAAAATGAAAAACACATTTTTTACCCATTGTCCTACGACGAGCATTTACACTAGTTTATAAAGATAAGGCAATGTGTTATATTTTTGGCCAAATCCATGTCGATTCAGGCAGGGGGGTTACCTTCATAGTCTCAGAAGTTCTTTGATTGAACATATGTTAAAATTCAGGAAAAAATAAAATTCCCGTAATTTTTGGTTTTCCCCAAAAAAATTTCTGGACCGAGATACAGGGTGCCAAAGATGGCATCCCCAGCACCTTTTCCCGTTTGCGATTTTCGAAAAAAAGTTTATAGTGCTCTATCTCTGAAACGATGCAAGATATTTCGTTTCAGTTTATTTTATTTTAAAGATAATATTTTTCTGCTTAAAAAGATGTACTCCATTTTGAAATATGTATTTAATTATTTTTACAGCAGCCTTCTAAAAAAATTTTTTTAATCAAAAATAATTTTTTTCTCAAAAATGCCAATCTCAAAAATTTTGATTTTTTTACTGTTAGTCAATACCATTGAGTACTACCTTCACTGTAAAGGAGAACTTCCACTTTTGAGTTTAACAAGTTTTAGAATCATTTCAAGAATTTACAGAATTTTACAAGAACTGCATGTCAAAAGTTCCAGTAAAAGTCTCTCAATTTTTGTTTATTTGTATCATATCTAGCCTATTACATATCCTAAACAAGTTAGAAATCACATGTCAAACGTGGTAAATGAGGGGCATTCATACTATGACTAGTTTTATAAATATTTAGATCTTGGTGCAATAAGTATTACTCTTGTGAAAACTGGCATGAATACAAAATTTATTATGTTTCAATATATTAAATTCAGTAATACGGAAGTAATATGAATCCATCTTAAAAAGAACATAATCACCAGGGCAACCTAGAATCATTACCTATCATGGGATATGTTTGAATTAATTATGTGTGATAGGATTTAATAGGATGAAAAAAATATTTATGAGTATCTTTTTTTCAAAGTTTTAATTTGACTTTCATAACATTTGACAACCTTTTTCACAACATTTGTAGCTTTTATATATATATATATATATATATATATATATATATATTTGAAGGTAACATTTTTCTGTTCGAAATGATATATTCAATTTTGAAAAAATGTATTCATATTTTCTGATGCATCCTTTTGATTTTTTTTTAATTAAAAGAAATCAAAAATGCTAATCCTAAATTTACTTTATTTTATTTATTTATTTGTTTTATTTATATTTTGTTGTTGTTGATTAATACCATTGAATAGTTACTGCCTTCCTTATTTCGGAAAACTTCCACTTTTGATTTTGACAATTTATCGAAACACATGTAAAATTTTGCCATATATTTTACCAGTTCCTGTATGACAATCACATACTGGTCTCAGGAAATCAAAATCTTAATCTTATTTGGCATAGGATTTTATTTCTTAATAAGTATAAGAAACTGACAGCTTTAAAAATAGCTTACAAAAAAAAAAAAAAAAAAAAAAAAACATACACTATAGTTTACAAAATATATGTATAAGTTTCAAAACATATTACTTTCAGTGTACTCTGCTTAGAACTGAAATTAGAAATTCATAGACTTTATAATTTGTTGAACAGTATCTGTATCTTCCTTTGATATTTAGTGATGCCTTCCTGTTTAACTAATAGGGTCTGGGGTTTCCATAATCCTTAAAACATTGTGAATAGGAAGTGAACACTGATGGTGGTGTTACTGTTTTGCAGGTGGAAATCTATATCCAACAGCCGATCCATGTGGGAGCATAAAGTTAACGACAATTTCATAAACAACTGATTTCATTTATATTTGCAATCCACAACTCACAGTAATATACACAGGCAACAAAAATTCCTTTTTATAAATTGTGAATCGGAATATTTTGCAATTGTTTCAGAGATCTTGGTTGGACAAATGAAATTTCTTCTTGCTTGCTGTTCAAAGTTAGTGCAATACAGATACTATGATATTAATAGATGAATATACCCATCACTATGATATTAATAGATGAATATACCCATCACTATGACATTAATAGATGAATATACCCATCACTATGATATTAACAGATGAATATACCCATCACTATGATATTAATAGATGATTGTTCATTCTATTAAATTCTATCATACATAATTAAACATAACATGATAGGTAATGATTCTAGGTTGCCCTGGTGATTACGTTCCTTTTAAGATGGATTCATATTACTTCCGTATTACTAAATACGGTAATTTTTGGAATGGGCAATTTTTTGCTTGAAAATGTGCTACAGTAGTGAAAAGATTTGGACAATTTTCTTTAATGAATGCCAAATCTTCATTATTTTCCTCTATATTAAGTGAAATTTCATTTCAATTTAAAACAGAATGACTTAATAAAACTCCAGCAAAATGACAGCCATTAATAGCTTGTTCATATTTTGCTGAATTTTTACTGAATTTAATATATAGAAACATAATAAATTTTGTATTCATTCCAGTTTTCACAAGAGTGTAATACTTATTGCACCAAGATCTAAATATTTATAAAACTAGTCATAGTATAAATGCCCCTCATTTACCATGTTCAACGTGTGATTTCTAATTTGTTTAAGGTATGCAATAGGCTACATATGATACAAATGAACAAAAATTGAGAAACTTTTATTGGAACTTTTGACGTGCAGTTCCTGTAAAATTCTCTAAATTCTTGAAATGATTCTAAAACTTGTTAAACTCAAAAGTGGAAGTTCTCCTTTACAGTGAAGGTAGTACTCAATGGTATTGACCAATAGTAAAAAAATCAAAATTTTTAAGATTGGCATTTTTGAGAAAAAAATTATTTTTGATTAAAAAAAATTTTTTTTTAGAAGGCTGCTGTAAAAATAATTAAATATATATTTCAAAATAGAGTATATCTTTTTAAGCAGAGAAATATTACCTTTAAAATAAAATAAACTGCAACGAGCTATCTTGCATCGTTTCAGAGATAGAGCACTTTAAACTTTTTTCCGAAAATCGCAAATGAGAAAAGATGCTCGGGATGCCATCTTTGGCATCCTGTATCTCGGTCCAGAAATTTTTTTGGGAAAAACCAAAAATTACGGGAATTTTATTTTTTCCTGAATTTTAACATATGTTCAATCAAAGAACTTCTGAGACTATTAAGCAGGGTTGGGAAAAAATCATGATTTTTTTTAAAAAATCAAAAAAATCGGATTTATTTGATTTTTTTAGAATTCTATTTTTAATTGCTGTGTTTTTATGTTTTTACAATACATGGAGCAGGTTTTCATAAAAATAACTAAAAAAGAATAAATAATGTTTATAAAAATATATAAAAATTATAATTTATAAAAATAATATAAGAAATAATTGTATAGTTCAGTAAATACTATATTTCAGTTACTGATTGGTACTAAAAATTTAACATCTAGGCTTTAATCTAAAGCCATTCTATTATTTTGTAATTGAATTATGCACACTAAATAAGAAATAAACTTAAATAGGTTGTAAATGAATAGAAAATGGTAAAATTAAAAAAAAAAAAAATAAATATTCATTTAATGCAAGCAATTTATTAAGGGATAAAAATCTCAATTAATTCAATAGTTTTAAGCAAATAGAAATAAATCAGAGATATAATTGTTTGAACAAAAACACTAATTTAGAAGCTTTGTCCACTTTTAATTTATTACAAACACTTGAATGAACTAGTCCAAAAGTAGAAAATTGTCTTTTTACTCCAGCAGATGAAGCCACGGCTGTTGTTATTTGGTAAATAAATTCAATTTCAATTTCGCTGATTATCTCTTTATCTCCCATTATGTAAAAGGACTTCCACCAATCATAATCTGTCATAATATCTAAAACTTTTTTCTCAAGCAATGGTAATTTTTGGAATGGGCAATTTTTTGCTTGAAAATGTGCTACAGTAGTGAAAAGATTTGGACAATTTTCTTTAATGAATGCCAAATCTTCATTATTTTCCTCTATATTAAGTGAAATTTCATTTCAATTTAAAACAGAATGACTTAATAAAACTCCAGCAAAATGACAGCCATTAATAGCTTGTTCATATTTTGCTTTAAATTTTGTAATTCTATCTCAGACTTGCCAAGTTCTGAAAGTTAAAAATCAGGAGATTTTTATCAATGAAAACTTGTTAATTTTGTTGATGTTGATGTAAACATCTTTAGTGAAAGTTTAAGTTTATATTATGTTATATAAAAAGGGATGTTTTGTTACTCATTAACTTATAAAACTATAGTAAAAATCATAAATAAGTCTTAATAGAGACAAATTATTAATAATTCAATACATGACCATAGTAACAATAATAAACCTTAAAGATACATAGTTTATAATGCATCTGAATGTAATTCATGACATAAAATACTACTGGTCAAACATACTAAAGAACAATTACACCTGTACTAGAGCTTTTCTCGCTGAATCACAGCACATTTGATTGTTAAATAATAGAATATTTAAAAAATGTGAAAAATCAGGAGCATGGAGCAAACATGTGAAAATGAGGAGTCTTCTGCCAAAATCTGCCAAAATGGAGATTTGGCAACTCTGCTATCTTTATCTAATACATTTTCTAACTTTTTACCCAAAAAGTTTTAAAAATTCGTAACCTTTGATTGAAATTTGATAGAGTAATATGGCAAGTTTTAAAACTTGTTCCTTGCACGTAGTATCCGATATTTTGGGGAACATTAATGAATTTGTTTAATCATTAACTTGTAAAACAAAAAAGATCCAAATCATTTAGTTGCCAAGATTGGCAAACGAAATATTATTTATAAAAAGTTTGTGTTTTGCCTCATCGTCTAAAGTTTATTTCAAAAGAACAAACAATTAAAGGATTAGGAGGGGGACACCTGGACTTAACCTGTACCTGCCACATTCTTTCTGATAGCAATCCTGAAAATACCAGAAAAGCACCTGTTACTTATTTACACCTATTTCTTATTTCTCTGCTGATTAATTTCCAAAATGAAAAAAGAAAAAAAATTGATTTAAATCAAATGATTTTTTAAAAAAAATCAGTTGATTTAAATCTAGATTTAAATCGGTTGATTTAAATCATGCCAACCCTGCTATGAAGGTAAGATTTTTTTCTTTGGCTGCCTGAATTGACATGGACTATGCCTTTTATAAATCAAACATTCTTAAACTAATAAAATTCAGTCTAAAAAATTGCACTTACCCTCAGAATACTGTATTTTTGCTTTAATTGAGACTATTGTTTCAAATGGTGAGCAACTTAATTCAAAAGCTGTTCCAGTGAGAGTTTCGATAAAGAGCTCCATGCGGTTTTCAGCCATCTCTAAATTGTTAAAATGTTGTTATTAAAATGAGCTGTTTGGTATGCAGTAAGATAAAAGCAAATTTATACTAACATATATATTAAACAAGTAAGCAATTTTCCAATTATGAATGATATCATAAATATGACTGGGAAGATTTTTGCAAAACTTGCAGCCTCCTATATTAAATCAAAAATGAGAAAAAGGATCTATCTATGCCCCCCCCCCCCCGAAAAAAAATCATTTTAAACGATAAAACACAATTAGTGCTGAAAAGTCTACTTACTATAAATTGAAAAACTATCATGTAATTTGCATATAACATGCCTCCTATATTAATTCAATTACAAAAAAAAAAAAAAAAAAAAAAAAAAAAAGCAAGATCTTGAATTTGAAAAAGTTCATTTTGATAGGTTAAAACAAACTCAGCATTGAAAATGTTGCTATACATATTGAAAATAGTTCTAACAAGTTTCACAAAACTTAGTACCTATACTATAATTCCTACATGAGAAAATTATCAAGCTAGGTCTCTGATTCAAAGAAACTCATTTGCTATGATTAAAACAGTTCCTTAAATTTCATAAAATAATTAAAAAATAGAATTTTTTACAATAAAAAAAATAGTAATATTATCATGAGCCTAGACAACATCAGGCAGGTAAAATAGTACTAAAATTAAATAAAAAGAATTGGGTGCCTTTATGTAATTAAATAGGGAGCTCTGTCCCTACAAACTATACTTGTCAACCCCTATTCAGACACTACAAACTCTAAAAACATGCTACTTTGATCAGCTTTCAAAAGATTGTGAAAAAAAACTATAATTAAAAAAAGAAAAAAAATTGTGATCTTCCTGCAAGTAGGTTTCCATTCATGATTGGGCAATTTTAATGTCAAATCAGATGCTGTTAAACATCTACTAGCTATTTATATGTTAGATTAAATAAGATCCATTAAACAGTAGAAATATATAGAATCTTTGCCTCCTGGTATTTTTTAAACATGCTATAAGAATATTTTAAAGACATTTTACATGCATTGTTTTAAATCTCATGTAATTTTCACTAAATTTTTTTCTTTCTTTTTTTTTTAACATCCACGTGAAAATATTTTTGCTGTTTGAAAGGAAATATAATTAGTGCCATCTAAGATTTTACAGCAACCAAGGGCCTCGGTAAGGGGGGGACAGGGGGGGAGCCTCCCCCCCCCCCAAACATTCGAAAATGTTGTTACACTTGGCAAAGTTAAAACTTTTATGGAAAATTTAATTAAAATTTTTAATAAAAACTGCGTAACATATTTCCTATTTTCGATAGAACTTGCAAAAGTTACAACTCTAATTGGGAATATCATTAAACTTTTTACAAATAAGAAGTGTATTTCAATGTCTAAGTGTGGTAACTTGGCAAAATCATAAAACGAGTTGGCAGATATGAAAATTTGACTTGGCAATTTAATTATAGGTCTTCTCCCCCACCAATAAAAAGTCTTAGCGTTGGCCCTGACAGCAATAGTTAAAAAGATCATATCGAAATATGAAGTAAATGTCTCATCTAAATATATTTTTGAATTTTAAATGTTTTGCAATATTATTTGATCATTTTAAATATGACGTAATTTCTTTTATTAGCTTTTTAAACACATATCAATGAATTTATTATTTTAAGGTTTTCTTTCTGTGTTTGATATTCACATAAAAATACTTTTTTGCTCGAAAGGAAATATTTCTATTTGGGCTCCTCAGAATTAACTACAATAATTTTAAAGATCATTTAGAAATATGAAATGGCTAACATAAATACATTTTTTAATTTTAAACTGTTTAAAACATTATAATATATGATGTGATTTTTTACATTACAGCAATTAAAGCATTATAATGAATTCCTTATTTTAAAATTTTCTTTCTTTCTTAATATTCACAGTTAATATAGTTTTTAATGATGTAACTTTCAATATTTTCTCACTTTTAACTCGTAATCATTAATTCATTAACACCTTTTTAAAATATTACTATTTTTCATATTTTTTGTGTGTAGTAGTTTTCTTGATATTAGCAAAGAAATACCCTAGGTCATAAAAATTCATTGCCAGCAATGACAGCATTAGCTACTTTTTTTTAGAATAGAGAGATAACATGAATTGGATAAAAAATTCTTAAGGTTTACATATTGTTATAAATACTTAATTGGGTCATTCCATGCCAAATCAACCAGTGACTCAACCTGACATTTTCAGATTTCAATGAAACTCTCAGGAATCATTCTATCTGATGATATAAACTTAAGCATATTTTTATTTTATCGTTTTAAATTTTCACGCAATTAATTATTTAAATTTTGAAAAATTATCATTTTTTGACTTGCTTACATGTTTTTAATTTTGAATTTCTCAAGTTCTATCAAACATAGAAAGTTTTGTGATCATTCATTTTAAAGAGGAGTTTATAAGGTTTGATTTGATATGCAAGTTGATTATGCATAGTTAAAAAAATAAAAAATAATTTTTTTTTTAATTTTAAATGTGAAAATTTTTTAGATAGTCATTTTTTTAAATTTTGAAAAAATTGTATGTTTGTTGTAATATTATAAGCTTACAATTCTGAAATTTTTAGAGTGGGATCTCAATGGGATCAGGAGTTATGAAATAAAAGCTAAAAATTACCGTTAAAATAACAATTTAATTCTATCTATTTTGTTATTTAGTTACAATTTGTATGGTAATTTTCAGTTTTTATTGCACAACTCCTGATCCCATTGAGATCCCACTCTAAAATTTTCAGAATTTTAAGCTTATAATATTACAACAAACATACAATTTTTTCAAAATTTTTAAAAATGAGTATCTAAAAAAAATTTACATTTTAAACTTAAAAAAAAAAAATTAAATTTTATTTTTTTAACTATGCATAGTTGACTTGCATATCAAATTAAACCTCATAAACTCAACTTTAAAATGAGTTGTCATAAAAACTTTTACATTTGATAAAACTTGAGAAATTCAAATTGAAAATATTTATACAAGTCAAAAAATGATAATTTTTCAAAATTTAAATAATTAATTTTATGAAAATTTAAAGCAATAAATAAAAAATAAAAATATGCTCAAATTTATATCATTATACAGTATGATCCTTGGCAATTTCATTGAAATCTGAAATGGTCAGGTTGAATATTGAATTTTTTTGGTTGATTTGACATGGAATGACTTAATTTATGCAATTTATATAATCAATAACAGAGACATTAAGAAATTGAGAATGTTAGCAACAATAAAAAAAATCAATAGCCAAGTGGTAAAAAATTATTATGTTTTGGAAGCCTTGAAGATTCACAGACAAGGGACTTGAACTGTATACTTTTTAATTGATTGAATGAAAATAAGCAGTTACCTAAAATTTTGCTAAAATAAAATTTTTACTGTCAATTTTCAGATTTATTCACATTTGAGGAATGCTTAATCCAGCTTTCCTCATTTCATTACTTTGAATAAATATTAATGAATATTATAAATTACAGCATCATTTTCACAAACATCGACAAATAGCAACATGAGATTTTTTTGTAGAATCACTTTGTTAAATTACTTACTTAAAGGAAAGACATAGAAGCCAGCTTCAGAAAAACAAAAGCTATAAAAATGGTTTATCTGCCAAATCCCATGGAACACTATTTAATACCATTCTTGTACAACATTAAATACTTAAATCAGAAACTTCAGAACTACCTAAAAAAGCATAAATAAAATTACTATATAAATTACATAATTAAACTTAGCTAATATATTTAACAATTTTCATAATAATTATTAAAAAATAAATAAGCAACATTTAACATAACTTGACCAATTAGCAGGGTAAACAATAATTTGAATATAACAGATAATTTTTAT
Source organism: Maratus speculifer (assembly GCA_964019185.1). Lineage (NCBI taxonomy): Eukaryota > Metazoa > Arthropoda > Arachnida > Araneae > Salticidae > Maratus > Maratus speculifer. Next base: position 120,906,122 of record OZ025291.1, read on the forward strand.
AAACATCTCATAAACATTTTTATAAACGTCTCATACTATATTATAAACATAAAACAGCCAAAAAGAAAATTTCACTTTTAGTTCAAGGTCACAAATCAACACCAACTTGACTTTCTCTTAGGTGTGCCACACACCAGTGAGACATTGAACAAAAAAACGTGAGACATGCAACAATTCCATCCTGATCCTGATAACAAAGAAAAAACTGGTTTGACTGCATCCTGTTGCATGATTTTTGACGCATGTTTCACTGGTGTATGACGAGCCACACATCAGTGAGACATTGAACAAAAAAACGTGAGACATATGACAATTGCATCCTGATCCTGATAACAAAGAAAAAACTGGTTTGACTGTATCCTGTTGCACGATTTTTGACGCATGTTTCACTGGTGTATGACGGGCCTTAAACCACTTGAAAAAAATTATTATCTACCTGATGCCTTCAACAGAAGTCTCAATACAACAGTTTTTTCATCTTCTTTTCCTGCTCGTTTTACAGTTAAAAATATACATATATTAATCTGAAAAGGATTCATTTTGAAAAAAAGTAAGTGTTTTATCTTGATAATTTTTGAATATTTATGTGTATTAACTAATTTAAGTTATTTCCTGTTAATATTTTTGCCAGTTTTTGATAATACCATACATAAGTTATAATTTAGCCTGCATTTATTAATTTAATGTGAGCATTTATCAACATCTGCTTTATTAAAGATTTAATATACATTAGACTCCCTCAAATCCTCAGCTCTCTAAAATCTGCATATAATTTACAGATGTAAACAATGAAACTTTAAGTTTGGATGTAGTGATAAAATTTGACTTTATTTTTATATCAATTCTATGTATATTTTAATATGGTACTACTGTGTTATCCCATCGACCAATTTCGCCAAATTATACAAATCACCAAACTAATAGCCAAATAATACTTATTGACATAATATTATTTTAAATGACAAAAAAAAAAAATTAGTAGAATATTAATAAAAATACGGGTAAAGTGAGTTTTAACCCACTTCTTGGCAGCATTTTTTCTGCCATGCGATACTGCACCATGCCTTGCTTTCCTTTACATTTAGGTATCGCTCTTCTTAGCAACCCTCGGAATGAAGAAGCGAATTTTTCTCCACTGTTTGCAGAAGCTTGCATATGCTCTGTTCGTTCTTTCTTTTCTAGCTTTCTTATTAGACGAGAGAGGAGAAATTTCAGAAATTTAATTCTCGCGCCTTGAAATTAATTAAATTTCTGGTGTCTGATTAGACGGTTGGATTACGAAGAGAGTTCATCGAGTGAGGATTACAATTTTCTTTAATGGTTTTATTAATTAGAAATCCTTTGTTTTGTATTTTAAAGAAAGTATTTTATACATATTTGGACTGTAGAGACCTGGTTTTGTATTTTAATGTAGTGAGTGTTTTAGGCATTTCTTTAGTCGCTTAGATGTTTTGAATCTTAATGTTATGTAATTACATATTAAACATAAATGAAAATGACTATTTGCATTCAAAGCTTAATATATTTCTTTAGAAAATTTATTATTGATTTCTTTTTTTACCTAGAAAAAAGGCTGGTTTTGTTTTTAAAAGAAGGTTTGTAAACAATTTATTTGTTTCTTGAACGGAATTGTTTTGAATGGTTAGATATTATATATGTTTTAAAGAAAAATGTCACCAGGGGCTTCAGGGGGTCGGAGCCCCCATGAGAAAGAATTTTTTTTTTGCTAAAAGTTTTGTAAATTAAATTTTTGGTTATGGTCATCCGAATTTGGAATCTTAAATTTTATGAAATAATATTCTAGGTAAGTGAGATAATTGTTTTAATTTTTCGCAATATGCATGCTTTTTACATCCTAATTTTTACAATATTTTAAGATTCTTCATCAATATATGTCTTTTTGCTTTATTTTTAATGTTGCGATCTCCCAAACACCGTTAAAAACCTAGTTTGTCGGTAAGTGGATTATTATTTTTTTTTATGTGTGATATTTCACAGTTTTTGAAATTTCTGTGTTTTAAAACACATATTTTTAATTCATTTTTATTATCGGCACTTTAAATTGCACTCTTTTGCGTGCGCACAAATTGCACTCTTTTGCACAAAACGCAAAAGCGTGCCAAGAAAAGGGTTAAAACTCAGTTTATCCGCATTATTAATTGCATTCAAATTTCTGCTAAAAAATGTTAAGTAAGCAATGACCAGAAATCTGCAAAATTATAAAATCTGCTCAACCTCTGGTCTCAAGCTATGTGGATTTGTGGGAGTTTACTGTATTGCCCAAAAACTTAATAATCACTTTGGTCTCCCTGCCCCTCAATCCACCCAAACTGTGGCCCATTTTTTTTTTCAAGAGAGGAGGAGAGGAATGTTGTAGATTTTAAGCCACAGCGCCTTTCTTTTTTAAAGGAAAGCATAGGAATGGATGCTTTTCAATTTAGAAGTGAGGGAGTGAACTCAAGCTCCAACCCTATTGCCTTGTTTCTCCTTACATAAACATATAAAATAACATAACCATAAAACTTAAGTTGCTGTAAAACAGACATCAATAAAAGAATAATTTTGTTAAATATAAAGCACGGATAAAAGATAAACAATGATAACGCAACTTTGAGTACTTTGATCAAAACTGAGAAAACTTAAAATATTTTCAATATCACCATATAAATCTCTTCATTATTTTCATTTACATTTTACGATTTAATATCAGAAAATATAAATTTTACATAAAAATATTATCGATTTAATCGCGCACACAGATATATATAGAAGATACTTTCGATAAAATTTAAAAAAGGGAAAGGTCAAACTAAAATACAGAAGTGTGAAGAAAATAAATACGGAAATTTAAGCCTTATGATTATATTTGATTTGAATACATGTTGATGAAAAATGAACTAATTTAATCAATAAGAACTATTAATGCATAATTATTAAAGCAGTGATATTATTTATTACGTGAAAAATCATACCTGAAAAATATATATTTGAGTGATGGAATATATCTCTGATTACCACAAATAAATGTTTTGGATTACATATAGATCTGTAGTCGATAATCCTGTATATTTCATATTGATGAGATTAAAAACAAGTATTGAAATAAGAAACACAATCAAAATCGAAGATACAGGTAATGCACTTTCAATAAAATTAAAATATGGGAAAGGAGAAACGTAAAACTTAAGTACAGTAGGTGAAGCCAATACTGAAACATGAAATATTTTCCTTGACGCCGTCACTAGCACAAAGCGGTTTCTATGGCAACGAAGAGAGCTTGATTCTGCTCAGGAACAGCGTTTGGATCGTTCGCGCACAAAGGAGACTGAAACTTGGAGTGAATTCTTATTATAAAGTGTGTTTAGTTCGTGGATTTTCTTAAGCGACTCCAATGTCAAAGGTACCATTCTCCCATTGATTGACAAAAAACAAGAATCCCAAAATCACTTTTTTACTTTTAAAGGATAAATGAACATTGATAGACACTTCTTCCCAACAAATCAGAAACTACATTACATTTCCCACCAAAACAAATCGCCAAGTGTCACTTAAAATTATTTCAAGTATTAAGTTGCAATCATATCAAATTTTCTTTGCTACATGTAAGGAATTTTAATTTATTTCTCATATAAAGTGATATAAACTTTATCACGGAAAACAATGGTATGGTATTAAAAAAATGTATCACCTCCCCCCCCCCCCCGCAAAAAATTGATAAAACTGACTTTCTTTTTAAAAAATAATCAGTTTAATTATTTTAGACAACATATATTTTCTTTTTATATATACAGATGTCTGCAAGTTTAAACTTAAAAAAAAAATACATATACCTCTTATTTAAAAGTATACATTAATATTTATACGGAAGTTAAAATTAATGTTTTTTTATTTATAGCCGGAGATCATTATCAGGAGGTCAGAGGGAGGGTCAGAGGTTTAAGGGATTAGTCGCCCCTAACCCCCCTAAATAATATCCTGCCAATGCAACTGCAAAGCAACAGTAGATTCAAGCATCCCCCCGCCCCTTTCTTAAAAGTTAATGTGGTTTTTCTTTTTCTTTTTTTCTTTTTCTTTCTTTTTTTTTCTTTCTTTCTTTCTTTTTCTTTTTCTTTTTTTTTTTTTTTTTAGAAAAAAAAAATCGAAATTATTAAAGTGAAATAATAAACAAAAAATTTAGACTAGGATTTATTTGAAATTCCAAAAACGTGTCAAATTTAATATTTCCTAATCGTTCTTTTACGTTTCTACTCAATTTTCGATATTTCAATTAAAAATTTTAGGAACGGTTCTGTACAAAAATTTATGTTTTAAAAGAAACAGTGACGTCAATTTTCAAATTTTTAATCCTAACAATTCAAAAAAAAAAAAAAAAAAGTGATTTAACTATTTATAAAACGGTGGGAAGTATGTATCTTACTTTATTTTAATTACCTAATGACATCATCAGAACTTTTAAAGAAAACTTTGCATTTGTAATGTACGCAAAGAACAAGGTTTTACTCATTTTGAAGCAGGTTTATTCGTAAAAACAGGTCATTCAATCATTAAGGCATTTCTAAATTTTAGCAACTAAAGTAATTTGCCCTAAAAAGGTTTAAAACGTTTAAAAAACATTTTCGATTCTTTTTACATTTTTAAATTTCGATGTTTTTAGAAAATCTACATCTTAAATGAAACTCACCATCTTATCAAATTTCATATTTCTAGTCTAAGTACCTCTCTATTCTCCATCTCAAAATTTCCTTCTATCTCGTACATGTTACTATCTTAATAATTCACTATCACAATGCCAAAATTAAACTTCAATCAATGCCCATCGTGAGCGTTCTAATGATATGAAACTTCGTGCATTAGTTCTTGAAATAGGGCTATTGCGAATATCGGTAAAAAAGTAGAATAAAAGTGCCCTTTTTTCTGCGATTTACACCAAAACATAATCAGCAATAATGTTTATCAAGGTAAAACCTGAATCTGAAGTTTGATCAAAATTCCAGCAATCATCAAAATTAGTTCTTGAGATAGAGCTATTGCGGGAATCGGAAAAAAATTTAGCATAGCTGCGCTACCTATTGGGCGATTGATACCGTAACGCAAACAGAATAACTTCACATCAAGGATTAACTGACCCTGAAGTTTGATGATAGTCTGTGCATTCATTCTTGCGATAGAGCTATTGCAGAAATCGTAAAAAAGACAGCGTAGAAGCGCAACCTGTAGTGCGATTTACATCAAAATTCAAACAGCATTCATTTGTGTCAAAGACTAACCGAATCCGAAATTTGGTGAATGTCCGAACATTAGTTCTTGAGATAGAACTTTTGTGGAAATCATCAAAAAAGGCAGCATAGCAGCACCACCTGTTGAGTAATTTACACCAGATTGTAAATAGCATTCTTTTATGTCAAAGATTAACAGAATCTGAAGTTTGGTGAAAATCCATGCATTAGTTCTTGAGATAGAGCTTGCGGAAATCGTGTAAAAGGCAGCATAGCTGCGCCACCTGTTGAGCGATTAACACCAAAAACTAATAAGCACCAATTTATATTCGGAGCTATCTGAAATCAAATTTTTATTAAATTTCGTGCATTAGTTCTTGAGATGGATCGCCCACAAAATTTATTTCACATACTGATAGACGGACATACAGATGCACAGTCACAGACAGAAATTTAGTAAAAAAGCATTCTTGAGAATTTCTGACTCCTAAAACTTGTAAATCCTTCAAAAACTGGAATTCGAAAATTTTATTGAATTTAATATCTTCTTGTAGAGATAGAAGTTAGTAAAAAGAGTGTAATTCCGTCACCGCCGCAGTAAATGAATTTTTTGTGATCAGAGGTCTTTCTTCGCTAAGAGTAATAAATGTTATTGCATGCAGTAATATGAAAATCGGTAGCTTTACAGATAAATGTTTTACAATCATACGTACGCACACCGTTTTTATCGAAGAATTATTTTAAGAGCTTTGTTAAAGCTTATCAAAATTGCTCTATTAAAATTGTTTTATAGGATCAAAACTTACAAAGTTAAAATGCGCAGACTGCTTTTTTTTTTTTTTTTTTTTTTTTTTTTTTTTTTTTTTTTTTTTTAATTTGAGTAATTTTTAATTTTTTTTTAATATTTTCAAGCTTTTAATAAATATATTTATTTCACATTTCTGAAAAAAATTATTATTTTAAATTGTTGTCAATTATAAAAACAGCACAAAGAATAATATTTCCTTCCAATTAAAAATTTATTTACTTGTGACTATTAAATTAAATTATGTGTTAAAAGCAGGAAAATATTGAAAACTTTGTTATAAAAATTGTATTTGCATGTGAATATTAAAATAGAAATTAAACTTTAAAATAATGTATACATTAATATGTTTTAAAAGAATTAAGAGGTTGAAAATTATGTCCCATTTAAAATGGTCAAATAATAATATAATCAAACAATTTAATTTAAAATAACTATCACGTCAAATCTCGAGTTTCTAGTCCTAATATTATCAGAGAAATCAAAAGTTTTTAGCATTTTTGCTCTGCTCTTACAACATTTTAATTTTTCTAAAATTGTTTTGTGAGAGTTTTATTATTGAAAAGCTGCAACCATATCACATTTGCAGTTTGTACAACTAACAATTCCATATAAAATGTAATTTAGAATGTGTTTCGCAAATTTCACACTTTTTACTTTCGAATTTTTTTGGTACGTTCCTAGAAGGCAGAGCCTTTTAGTTACATTATAAAATAAAAATAAACTCAAATAAAAAAATATAGCTTAATAAAAATGTAATGAATAGCTGTAACTCCTTAAAGAATTCACTATTCACTCTGACAAAAGCCAAGCTTTGCTCAGGCTGTGTCAACAAAAAATGCCTAATAAAAACAGAGTAATTTGATGAAAAAATATATAAAATTATTTCATTTATTTATTCAAGATTATTTAGCCACTTTTTAAAATTCATTCAAATTTATTCTAGCAAGAAAATAAATGTGGTTCGTATTCTGATCATTTCCACTAAAGCGTTAAAACAGTTCCTAAACTTATATTTGGTAAATCAACATTGCAGAATACAGTAAATATTTTAATAATAACAAGAATATTTGAAAGCTATCTATCAAGGGAGAATATCAAATTTCAGCACATGTTTTTAATCTTCTACGTTATGGTGTAGTTTATTAATCATTTTCGGATATCTTTCTGCGATGTCATCCAGTTTTCTATACTAATATTATAAAGAGGAAAGATTTGATTGTTTGTTTGTTTGAATTGAATAGGCTCCGAAACTACTTGACGGTTTTGAAAAATTCTTTCACCGTTGGAAAGCTACACTATTTCCGGTGAACATAGGCTAATTTTTAATTGATTTATTCAAATATTTTCCTTAATAATTCAAAATTTCATCATTTTTCATACAGAATCAATTAAAATTTTTCCGATAAAAAATAACCATTTTCTTTCCCGTTGCCAAAAAAATCAAAATGTGGAAAATAATTTCTCCTCGGCAATTAATTTTTAGTTGAACAGTATCCACGTGAAAAATTAAAATAAAAAAAAATTCAAAGGAAAATAAATATGACATCATTTATTATATTATCGGAAGTTTTGTTTGCACAGATATCATATACACACCGAGGTAACTAATGGACACTAAATTAATGTTATTTTGTCTGGCATGGCAACCCGACTATTGTTATTTAATTATTAATAAAATGGTTTTTTTTCCTTTCTCTTCTTTAAAATTATGTAAACTGTTTTGTTCTATACTTATTATTTAAATACTAATTGTTATTATTTTTTAAATAATAGAAAATAATTTAAATATATATATGAAACTGGTATTCGAAAACGATTTTTCCGCCAAATTAGTCAAAAATTATCGATCATATAATTATCGATCTTTTAGATCATAAATCCGATTACAGAAAATTAGTCAAATTATTTAATTAGAAGTTATTAAATTTATGTTTTTTTATTATGAAACAGACGAAGAAAAAAAAATTTACTATTGCTGCCCGACTGGAGAATTAACCTTGATGTTATTTTAAAAAACTATCGAAATGGCGAATTTTTAATTATTTGTTTACGTTTTTTTGTTTATATTATTGCAAACATTTTTCCACTTTTTTACACGCATCACCTTGGCGTGATTTTTTATGCCAATTTGGAGAACATTGCGTTTTCAAATACCAATTACATTTATATTACTCTTATTTATTTTCTATTATTTTAAAAAGGAAATAATAATAATAAACTAAGTCAATAAATAATTATGGAACAAAACAATTTATATAATTTTAAAAGAGAAAAGAAAAATAATGAAATAATTTACTCAAAAATAATCAACTATTACCGGATTACCACGTGAGGCATAAAATCGCAATTTGCTGCAATCGCGCCAACGGGATCCGTAGATGACACCTGCCCTACATATTATTGGCAATATTATTGTTTATACAATTTGTTTATATAATTTGGTAATACTTGATAATCCCATCGACCATTTGACATTAAATTTGTTATACGTAATTGTTACTTCATCAACCAATTTTAATTCGATGTTTATTTGTATTTCTATTAACATTTTAGTAATTTATTGATTCTTTGGTTATTTAAAATAAAAATTATGTCCATTTGTATAATTTGGCGAAATTGATCGACGGAATAATCAAGTAGTCGAACAAAAAACTATCGTCAAGCTATAACATTAAATGCCAATAATGGGTGATCGTAAATTTCACATTTATTTGAGGACAAACATGAAATAAGTCTGGTACATTTGTAACAATATCGTTTCTAGCACTTCTAATGTTTGACACTAAAAATCATAATGGAATCGATTACAGAAGGTAGAAAGATTTTATTAGATGCAAACTAAAGATTTATTTTTCTACAAAATTTAGTCATCAAGATTATTCTGATTTAACGGCTACATGTTAGCAACTGTTTTATAAAAGGAAGAGGCAGTGAAACTGATGTAATTTTAATGTTATTCAAATAATACAGCTTTAAAACATACTTTTTATGCTTCATTGTTCTACTAAATATATAAGTGCGTCTGCCACCCCCACGGAGGGCATCCTTTCCTTAGGGCCTATATCCCACGTGTAGATAAATGGCCGTCATAAATACAAACAAACAAAAACTTTTCTTTATCTGTCAATAATTCTTTACATTTTTTACTCTATGTATTCTTGCTGGAACAGATTAAGGTAGATAGGAAACTACAGTAGACCTACTAGAAGAGGACGTTTATTAAAAAATGTAACATGAAATGACATTGTATGTAGGCTACCAGAACTACACATAGTGCAAGTTCAGATGTCGGGATTTTAAGAACTAAGAAATGATAATGTACAATCCGAAAGTTAATAGAGTTTGATAATCAATCTCACTAATCATTGCAATGCCCTCTAATGTAATAATGTGATGACTCGAGAACATTTTGATTCCTGTTGTCATAACGGTCTCATGTTCATACGAAACTCTACTATAAATGATAAAATAAAAGAGATGGTGCTTAATTGCCCAAATTTTCGCCAAGACTTACAATAGTACAATATTGCAATGGCGTTAGCTTGATTTTCAGCAATACGGAAGAACATTCCAGGGTGATCTATACTGCTTTAAAATAAAATTTTTAAATCGCCATTTTTTTTTTTTTTTTTTTTTTTTTTTTTGAGTCAAGGTTTGTTTGGAAATATGGACCAGCGAAGCGGGCATAGCCTGCTAGTCATAAATATTTTCATACGTTTCTTTTGCATTCAGTGCGTATTGTACACTATATTCCATATTTTTTAACTTCTAATTTTCTATAGCTCAGTGATTACGGAAGAAATTCGTTTTTAGAAATAAGTAGGGACACAAAATTTAATAATAAATAACTCTTATTGATTAGAGACTGTAGATTTCAAATTATTAGAATTTTTATGACTTAGATTTATCTTTCCATAATTACAATGTTTCAATTTTGATGAATACTTGGTAAAAATAAGCCTCCGAAATTCTTTGTTAGAAAAAAGGATTTTTATTTGCATAGGAGGAACTAGTTTGGAGATATTCAATATAAACTTGATTAAAACTTTCAATTCAAAGTCAATATAAACTTGACTTCATTAAAACTTGAAAAGCTATCTCTCTATAAAAGCAAAATCTGTTTCAAAACGCAGTATTTATTTTCAACTACAGTGTAATAGAAAAAAAAAATCCGTTAAAATACGGAAATTGTATTGGTAATCTAGACGCCAGTACTATTAGCGTATTTTAACGGAAAAAATTCCGTAAATTCCAGAAAAAAATTCCGTTTTTTCTCTTACAAATATATCCTTTTTTTTCATATTTTAGTGTTTAAAAATTGTCGTTTTAAACAAAATATAATCTTTCGTACTGTCGATATCATTCGTCACGTTTCGAATCGTTAAAACAGTTCCAAAACTTATATTTAGTAAATCCACGTTGTAGAAGGCAATAAATATTTTAGTTGTAATAAGAATATTTGAAGGATATCTATCAAGGGAGAATATCAAATTTCAGCACACCTTTTTAATCTTCTTACGTTATGGTGTAGTTTATTAACCATTTCCGGATATCTTTCTGCGATGTCATCCAGTTTTCATAAATATTTCCATACGTTTCTTTTGTATTCAGCTCGTATTGTCCATTATATTCACTATTTTTTAATTCTTGATTTTCTATGGCTCAGTGATTACGGAAGAATTCTTTCTTTCTTTCTTTCTTTCTTTTTTTTTTTAGAAACCATTTTTAGAGAGCATTTACATCCTATAAATAACTACTATGTCCGAATTTCTAGCCCTAACATTATGAGAGAAATCGAAAGTTTTTCGTATTTTTTCTCTGTTTCTATATCCTTTTAAATTCTGTTTTTTCCCCTTTAACTGTTCTGCGTGAGTCTTTTTTTCTGAACAGCGGCAGCCTTATCAAATTTACAATTTCTGTCACTGACAATTCCATATTAATCGTAATTTAGTACGTGTTAAGCGAATTTCACAATTTTCACTTTCGTATTTATCGTTACATTCGTAGAAGGCTCTGCCTTCTACGATTTAGTTATATTACAAAGAAAAAATAAGTTAAAAGAAAAAAAAAACTTAAAAAAAAAAAAAAAGTAAGACATAATGTTTTACTGCATGAATAGCTGTAACTCCTTAATGAATTCAATATTCATTAATCAATTCAGTATTCATCCTGATAAAAACCAAGCTTTGCCTAGGCTATGTCAACAAAAATGCCTAATAAAAACAAAGTAATTTGATGAAAAAAATTCTTTCATATACTTATTCAAGATTATTTAGTCAATTTTTAAAATTCATTGAAGTACTTAATTCAAATTTATTCTAGCAAGAAAGGAAATGTAATTCGTATTCTGATCATTTCGAATGAAGCGTTAAAACAGTTCCTAAACTTTTATATTTAGTAAATCAACGTTGCAGATGGCAATAAATATTTTAGTTGTAACAAGAATATTCGAAGGCTATTTATCAAGGGAGAATATCAAATTTCAGCACTCGGTTTTAATACTCTGCGTTACGGTGTTAGTTTATTAACCATTTCCGAATATCATTCTGCGATGTCATCCAGTTTTCATAAATATTTTCATACATTTCTTTTGCATTCAGCACGTATTGTCCACTGTATTCACTCTTTTTTAACTTTTAATTTTCTATGACTCAGTGATTACGAAAGAAATACTTTTTAAGAATTCTCAGGGACACAAAATTTAATTATAAGCAACTCTTATTGATTAGAGACTACAGATTTCCAATTATGATAATTTTTTAACTTAAATTTATCTTTCTATGATTAGAATATTTCAATTTTGATGAATATTTGGTAAAAACAAGCCTCAAAATTATTTGCTAGAAAAGAGAAGTTTTATTTGCATAGGAGGAACTAGTTTGAAGACACTCAATATGAATCATTCTTCATTAAAACTTGAAAACCTATCGTAATTCAGAATGTGAATTCAGTTTATCACCAAAATCTGTTTCAAAAAGCAATATTTATTTTCACCTACAGTGTAAAACAAAGAAAAAATTATCCATTAAAATACGGAAATTGTGCTGGTTATCTAGACGCCGTATTTCCTTATTTTAACGGAAAAAAATTCCGTAAACTTCCGGAAAAATTTCCGTTTTTCTTCATATTTTTGTATTTAAAATTTTTCGTTTTAGACAAAATATAACCCTTCGTATTGTCAATATCGTTCATATCGTTTCGAATCATTAAAACAGTTCCTAAACTTATATTTAATAAATCAATGTTGCAGAAGGCAATAAATATTTTAGTTGTAACAAGAATATTCGAAGGCTATCTATCAAGGGAGAATATCAAATTTCAGCACACGTTTTTAATCTTCTACGTTACGGTGTAGTTTATTAACCATTTCCGGATATCATTCTGCGATGTCATCCAGTTTTCATAAATATTTTCATACATTTCTTTTGCATTCAGCACGTATTGTCCACTGTATTCACTATTTTTTAACTTTTATTTTTCTATGATTCAGTGATTAAGAAAGAAATACTTTTAAGAATTCTCAGCGACACAAAATTTAATAATAAGCAACTCTTATTGATTAGAGACTATAGATTTCCAATTATGATAATTTTTTAACGTAGATTTATCTTTCTATGATTAGAATATTTCAATTTTGATGAATATTTGGTAAAAACAAGCCTCCAAAATTATTTGCTAGAAAAGAGAAGTTTTATTTGCATACGAGGAAGTAGTTTGAAGATACTCAATATAAATCATTCTTCATTAAAACTTGAAACCTATCGTAATTCAGAATGTGAATTCAATTTATCACCAAAATCTGTTTCAAAACGCAATATTTATTTTCAGCTGCAGTGTAAAACAAAAGAAAAATTATCCATTAAAATATGGAAATTGTGCTGGTTATCTAGACGCCGTATTTCCTTATTTTAATTTCCGTAATCATTAAAACAGTTCCTAAACTTATATTTAATATATCAATGTTGCAGAAGGCTATAAATATTTTAGTTGTAACAAGAATATTTGAAGGCTATCTATCAAGGGAGAATATCAAATTTCAGCACACGTTTTTAATCTTCTTACATTATGGTGTAGTTTATTAACCATTTCCGGATATCTTTCTGCGATGTCATCTAGTTTTCATAAATATTTTCATACGTTTCTTTTGCATTCAGCATGTATTATCCGCTATATTCACTCTTTTTGAACTTCTAATTTTTGATGGCTCAGTGATTACGAAAGAAATTATTTTTAGAAATACGCAGGGACACAAAATTTAATAATAAATAACTCTTATTGATTAGAGACTATAGATTTCAAATTATGAAATTTTTTTAACGTAGATTTATCTTACCATAATTATAATATTTCAATTTTGATGAATACGTGGTAAAAATAAGCCTCCAAAATTATTTGCTAGAAAAGAGAAGTTTTATCTGCATACGAGGAACTAGTTTGGAGCTTTTCAGTATAAACCATTCTTCATTAAAACTTGGAAAGCTGTCGTAATTGAGAGTGTGAATTCAATTTACGATTTACTAAAATCTGTGTCAAAACGCAGTATTAATTTTCAGCTGCTGAAAATATTTACAATGGAGCATCGGATATCTGAACTAATAAATGACCGGGGATGTTTGGATAAGAGAGATTTTAGATCTTTGTTTTGAGGTTTGATCATTTTCGAAAAAAAAAAATAAAAAATAAAAATAAAAATAAATAAACATACTAGTGTTATGTGAGCATAGTGAAACAAATAAAAAGAAATATGCATGTATTTTGTTCCGTAATGCGTGCAACAACAAGAAGGGACACATTATCAAGGAATAATCTGATAAAAAATTCTGCAGGAAATGAAAAGTACAGTACCGTAAGTCGACATTTTAAGAAATAGAGGCGACAGCACACACAAACACATCATCGAGTTCACGGCTGAAATTCTAGAATTGGTTAAAACTCGATTCGCATATTAAAACGAAATCGGTCTCTCAAGTCGTATCTTGGTGAAAAACACCCGAAAACCCGATTTTAGCGATTGACTCATAGGTTTATCATTGCACTGTTAAAGTTAATGGGGACACATTGCACCTTTTAGGAGTGAAAGGCTTGTCTCACTGGTGACACCCCTAGAGGAGCCAGAATGGCACCTTTAATTAGGGTGAAAAGATGGCACCCTTAATCCAGAGTGCCCAATAATAAAAATAATAAAAAATATATAAACCGACTTTTGGCCCTCGAAAAATTCGAACCCATAACGTCTGATTGCAAGCTCAGCGATCTAACCACTCGGCCATCGAGCCCACCTTCAAAGTCTCCCTGAAATGTTCAAATGTCCTTAAATTTAAAAGTTGCTTTATATAAAAAAGCTCGCCAAAAGTTAGCCATCCGAAGTTCTAAACGAAATTGGGATAGCGTGATAGTCATCGTAGACAGAAATTGCTGTAGTTCAAGGGGAAAGATACAAGTCACACAGCATGCGAAAATGACTAAGGGGCCTAAATCTTCCAACGGTATGCATTGCGAGGCACCCTAATTAGCCTCAATCACCCAGTGAGAGATCAAACGGCACCCCAAACACATTTTCAAGCCCGCGGGTGTCAAATGGTAACTCCTTTTCACCCTTGGGCGCCAAATGCAACTGGTTTGTCACCTTTATTTTTAACAGTGTGCGTTATTCTGTTACCAATCCTACATGTTTTCATAGTTTTAGGTACATGAAAACATCATGGTAAACTTACAAGTCAGCCTTTAAAATCAAGTTTTCTGGTGTTTTCCACCAAGATATGACTTGGCAGACCGATTGCATTTTAATATGCAAATTGAATTTTAACTAATTCGGGAATTTTAGCCATGAACTTGATGAGGTGATTGTCCGTGCTGCCACTTCCCGGTCTAAAAGGAAGTTCAAAATTTTCTTTTGCTTCAGAAAGGACAATCTTTTTCTTGTTGTTAAATCTCTTTTCGTTTTTATGAAAGCAATTGAACAGAATGACACTCCTGTTGTTTCTTCACTCATTTTCTCTTGCGTACAAATTTGAATTTACCCTTCAGGTACGCAGTTGGTTTACCGGTTGTTCGATTGACCAAGGTTCGGATAAACAATGCTCCAGTGTAACTACAATAAAGCACCCACTTAATAGTGTCCAATTTAATACTGTTTCGATATAGCGCATTATTATTATTACATTTTAAATGTTCTTTATTACTTTCTTCTATCTTTACAAGAGGAAAGTATTGGATTCGTCAAAATTTTCGAATTTCGGTTTTCGACTGATTTTTGCGTATTGGTTAGAGAACCCGAAAAACATATTTTTTCAAAATATCTGTCTGTGAGCCTGTGACTGTCTGTATGTGACACAAATTTTGTGGAGCTCTATCTCAAGAATCAATGCACGTAATTTAATAAAAATTTATATTCAGTTAGTCCCTGATATAAATTGGTGCTATTTAGATTTTGGGGTAAATCGATCAACATGTTGCGCCTCTATGCAGCATTTTTCACGATTTCCGTAACAGCTCAATCACAAGAATTAATGCTGGGATTTTCATGAAACTTCAGATTCTATTAGTCCTTAATATGACTTGGTGGTGCTTACATTTTAGGGTAAATCGCCCAACAGATGGCGCTCCTATGCTACATTTTTCACGATTTCCGCTCTATCTCAAGAACTATTGCTAAAATATTAAAAAGTTATTTTGAGATTTCTGTCGAATAATTTTCGAGTATTTTTAAATTTAGTATTTTCAAATTTTCAAATTAAATTAAATATCCCAAATTATCAATTCAGGAAAATTTTATCTTCTAAAGCATTTTCTCTGAACTTCTGAATCTGTATTAATCAATCATTTACACAGAAGATTTACGCAAACATTTAATGAATTTTATGGGGATTTTGTCAATTAAAACTAATTAATAAAATTTAAATTTACAGAAATTTTGTACATTATTTATAACTCCACTCAAAACTTTTATTTATTTATTTATTTATTTATTTATTATTATTATTATTTTGTATTTTGAAGGATTAGAAAATGTACAAATATAATGCTCTTACGATAGAAATATAGAAATATTTTCGAATTCAACCCCCGTTCACAATCTCTAAACGTCAAGTAAGCTGAAAAGATGCAAACGCAAAAGAAATCATTCTTTTAAAAGTATTTGTGTTCTGTGCAACCAACAATGCTTTTAGAACAAGATAAAGTGGAATATCTATAACTCACTCTAAACTGTATTATTGCTAATAGATGTATTAAATGAATTTTATAAGTTCTTTTAATGAAACTTTTAAGTACCGTCATGGCATAAAGGCGTAATTGAAAAATATTTCAAAATAGAATATGATAGAATTTTAACTTTAATAAAATACGAATACCCCCACCAGTGGCTGAAAGGTTCTGCTCTCGAAGCTGGTAGACGGCAGGGGCTGGGTTCAAACTAAATCGCGACCTTCGGCCTAATCGTTCAGAGTTTTCTGTGGTTTTCTATCCTTTAGAAGACCTCCACGGAATTCACTCGCCCTAAGGCCTATATCGCTTGTACAGATAATCAACCCTCATAAACTATAAAATATCAGTACTTTTATAGCATTAAGAATATTATTATTATTATTATTAAAAGTCACTATACATGCCCAATGAATAATTTAAAAGAGAAGAGAAATTGGTTAACAAATAACATATAAAATTTAAATTGAAAGAAAGAATACATAATTTATTTTTAAAAAACACTGCAAGATTAATGATATAATAAACACATACCCTTAGTGCTTTTCATTGTGTGAAATTCCAAAACTAACCACTACTTAAAATCATTTCAGATGGAACATTCGTTAAGTTGTGCACAGAGGAAAAAAAATGAAACACTTATATTCGTCCACAAAAGTTGCGTGCTGGTTTTTGTCTCCTGGGACTATGATCCAATTCTAACTTCATGCTCTTTCTCTCTTTTTTTTAAAAAAATACTCGACAGAGAATATTAAGGCAATACGAAATTGTCGCTCCGTACTTTATCGATCGCGTGATAAAAATGTTTCGGTCTTGTTTTTCCAAATAAATCGCGAGATTTCGGCCTTTTTTTCATGATCACCAAAGAGTAGAAGTATGTTTTAGCTTGTCAGGCTGTTTCATAAACTCTGATATTTTCGTGTGTAGTTAGTTGAGTAAAACTTAACCATTTATGTTGTAAATTACGATAATAATAATAAAAAAAAGACACAAAATAAGTTTAGTAAAGTTGTCCCTTAATTTTTGAAGATTACATTAGAAAATTTGTGTAAAATAATAAATAATAATAATAATATGAAATTTAGGGAAAAAAAAAAATGTTCATTAAAACTGACTCGTTAAATCAGTAGCCATTTTGCAAAATAGCCATACACAAATTTATATTTATTATACAAATAATTCTAAATGATAATACAAATATAGATTTATTCCAAAACAGAGGACTGCCACGATAGATTAATTTTCTTTAATTATTTTTTCCGATACTATAACAAAGCACTAATAATTATGGTAGGTATTTGTGACACCACGATGAACGTATTATTTTACATCTGAAAATCTTAGATTCCTTTTGCCTTAGTTATTTTTTTAATCCAATTTTATGATAACTATAAGATGGAATAGTGTTATAAACGTTTTCAACTAGTTAATGTTGTTTTTCAACTATTTGTATTGATAAATAAAAGAAATAAAGTGTCAATTAGCACCTGCATCCACACCAATCTAAAAAAAGCAATAATAATTTATAACTTTTGATGCTAACATTAAATACAATAAATGAAGATATTTTTGGTTTAATTGCACTTTACTTAATATAATATGATTTAAAATATAAGATAATTAGTTAAAACTTGGTATACCAATAGCCATGTTCTTCTATACTTTATTGTTATTATTATTATTTTTTTTGAAGTGGAGCTTTTGAACCATCGCATTTGGAAAATATTTTATATAGGGCGTTTTTTTTTAAATTTTATTTTTCCAAAATACGATCTCTAATTGATGATAAAACAAGGCATTTTCTCAAAATAAATAAATAAGTAAAATAAAATAATAGATTTAACTGAGAATTAATTGTCTTACGTAAAATTAAATTTAAAAAATGAGCTTTTGAGCTGCCTTAATATTGAAATACCAACAAACTTTAAAGTTTTCAGTATGCAAACACATAATTCTGTCCCCAGGATATGAACCTAAATCCTCAAATTTGTTTAAATTTTAGGTTTTATTCTAACAAATTATTAATCCTGTTGTTACATTGATTGAAAGTTTTCATGAAATTATTCTCTTTCCAATGACTATGTGGCCTTGCAAATTTTTGTGATGATGCTTCTTAAACATAACCCACAATCTACTTATCGGATCAATATGAAAATTTGTGCAGGCATATTAGAAACTTCCAGAAAATAATTTCTACTAAATTTGTTGGGAACAACTAATATTTTTTAAAAATAATTGTTCCACAATTCACATTTGAACGTATGGAAATTTAATGATTATATTTGGAGTGGTGAATGCTAACATTACAGAAAAAATTAACAGTCTAAAAAATAATTATTATAGGATATATTAATGAAAATATTTTAAGATTTAATTCAACAATTCGAGGCCAAAATTTTACAGCATCACAATTTTTAAGCTTACTGATCGCATCTCGCCCCATTTGGTAACCAAAGTTAAAAAATACTTTAAAATCGAAATAGGAAGTCAAACTGGGTGTTACAGTTGGAATTTTTAATTTTGTTTTTATATATTTAAATATGGATATGGCCAAAACTTATTTTTTAAAAGTAATTTTAAAAAAAGTAATTTCCAATTGGATAGCCAGTTTATTTATTTTACTCTATGATTTGGATGACACAAATGTATGAAATGCTTCTCCCCTTCTTACGCCTTTTTTAGTACTTTTCAACAAAGCTGAAAAGTGCTTATGCATTCGGTTTGTCTGTTCGTCTGTCCATCTGTCCACGCTCCAAGTCCTGCAAATATACTCGGATTTTCATGCAACTGATAAAACTTATTTAGAGTCACAAAAGGCATGTTTGGTATTGCGATGTATGTACGATTAATGGTTCATTTACAGGGGCACTCAAAAGAATTCGATTACATTGTTATATGGAGAAAAATCATTTGGAGAATAATTTATTGACATTAAATTATTTCAAATGCATTGAAACTGATAAAAATTACTGAATTTCACTACGATCACGTTAAAACAGAGCATTCATAGCTTTTTTAAAAATTAACTTTCAAGGGCACACAAAATAAATCGATTATATTACTGTCTCTTCGTAATAATTGCTGGAGAGTGCGTTTTAAAATTCGGTATGCTCTTTTAAATTTAATTAGTCTTTTGCATATTACACTTTATATATAAATCATATACAGGGCTGCACAAAAGTAATTGAATACCATTCTCCTTATTAGAGGAAATTGCTCAGTGGCGTAGCAACAGGGGGGCGGAGGGGGCGGTCCGCCCCGGGTGTCACCCTCTAAGGGGTGACACGCAATGCCTTTTTACAAATCTATATACATATAATCTTTTAAGATTTTGGAAAAGAATTCTGAAATAAAATGAAAATTCTAGCGTACGACGCAATACAGCGCTTTGAGAATGTGAAATTTTTCTAAATTAGATATGCACCAGAGAGCAAAAAGCAATCTATCCAACGAATGGGTAGCGAAAGCAAACTTTAAAAGGAAGACTTATTTTCTACATATAGACACCGCATTGATTATGGGTTGAGTCTTGAGTGAAGAGTTGCTCCTGTGGTTTTTCATGCAATAGGACAATAGGAAAAATAGAATGTTAATGTCACTTGTAAAAATATAGAATTTTGATTGAAAAAGTAGGACAAACGAGACGGGGGGGGGGGACACCCTGATAAGTGGGGATGACACCATTTACATTAGCCCCGGGTGTCACCCATTCTAGCTACGAAACTGAAATTACTGAAGGGGATTTTTAACTGAAATGTATGTATCGCTTAAATGAACTAAATTTTGGAATGGATTTTGTAAATAGATACATATTTCTATATCATATACAGGGCTGGTAAAAATTCGGATAATTTTCCGATTGTAGATGAGAAAAGCTGAAATTCGGTTTTGAAATGAGTTATATATTTTCATATGATGAAATGAGAAGTAATATTTTACTTTTTTAAACGATGCAGTTTTATTACATTATTCTGAATGTGTTGGAAAGTGCTTCATAATCTATCCTTGATGCATAATTTTTTTTAAACCAATTTCACTGTAAAACAAATCTATAAGGTTACTGAGATTTTTCTACGAAACTGGAATGCCTAGAACTTTTCATGTAACAGCAACAAAAATATTCATGTAACAGATTGATGTTTACACTGTAAAAAAATACTCTGTAAGGTTACGAAGAAAACGTCTAGGAAACTTGAATGCCCAGAAATTATTATATAATGCAACAATAATAACAACAAAAGAAACTAGTTGGATGTGCCAATCCCAAAACTTTCTTCTATCTCATACGTACATTTGAATATTTTAAAAAAATAGTTACTCATTTTAATGCTTTAATAATTTTAATTCAATACCATACCAACTTTGATTTTCATCTTAGATTTCAGCTTCAATCAATTAAGCGAAGTAAAAACGAATTTCCGTCTCTGTAAGTACATGCCGATGGACAATAGAGTGGTAGGCAGATTTATTTTTTTTTAATTCAGGGAGGACTTACTTGCCCTACCAAAAAATAATCATATACAAAAAAATTAGTTCAGTTCTAGAACTAACTTCATACACTTTTAAGTGGTGCAATATTGAAAATGGCATAAAATTCGCGATCGCAGCACCCCCTTCCGGCGGATTTTTTTCAAATTCAGGGCGATCCAACTAGCCATAGCCATACACTTTCACAAAAATTTCGTTTAATTCGATGCATAACTTCATGCACTTTTGGTCGGCACAATATTGAAAATGGCACAAAAATCGTGACTGCAGCGCCCTCTTCCGACGGATGCTTTTCAAATCCAGGGAGGACCAACTAGCCATAGTCATACACAAAAAATTTGGTTTTATTCGATGCATAATTTCATGTACTTTTGGTCGGTACAATATTGAAAATGGCACAAAAATCGCGATTGCAGCGCCCCCTTCCGGCGGAATATTTCAAAACTGAAGGAGGACCTGCTTGCCACAGCCAAAAGCATTCACAAAAAATTTGGTTCAATTCTATGCATAACTTCATACACTTTTTGATGGTGGAATGGCGACATACAGACACACAGATAGACACACAGACACACGGACAGACAGCCATTTTGTAAAAACATGTTTTTTGGAATCTCTGATCCCTAAAACATGTAAATCCGTCAAAAACCGGAAGTCGAAAAAAATTTCGATTACAATACTTTCTTCTATTGAAGATAGAAGAAAGTAAAAATCATATAATTATCCCATGTTACTGATAAAATTTAATAAGTACACAGCTTTTTTAGATTTACAAAACATATAGTTTTGTAGCTTTACAAAAATAAATTACATAAATTTACATTTTTTTACAGAGTTGGGTCAGGAAGGGCAATTATAACCACTTTTTACATTTTCAAGATTGTTATTATTATTACTAGCATACCCAGCCCGCTTCGCCGGGCTTAATTTGAAGGTTTATTTAATAATTTATGTGTATGGTACACTTCTCTCTCAGCTGGCGACGGATCCCCCGGTGACTCTCCCCGGACCATCGGCACTCCACGTGCGTCGGGTGAGCGTCAGAACAAACTTTCAGCATATACATATGGGTGGTTGTACTTGAATGCACAGACCTGCGCGTTTTTTTCTATCTTGCTTTTATACCTCTGGACCGAGTTGGCGCATTGCCAAGATTTGCTTCCTCTGGACCGAGTTGGCGCATTGCCAAGATTTGCTTTCCCCTGTGCCTCAATTAATTAATTAATTATCCTCTTTATTCCTTTTATTTATAGAGATTTTTTACTTGCTTATTATTGGAAAAGTTGGGGTTTTAGTACATAGGAAGTAACTTTGACCCTTAAGGATTTTTAAAAGTTTTAATTCTCTCACTCTCCCTCCCCCTTTTTTAACATTTTCCAACAAAATTGAAAAATGTTTATGTATTCGGTTTGTCTTGCCGTCTGTCCGTCTGTCCGCGCTCTAACTCCCGTAAATATGCTCGGGTTGCTATGAAATTTTTATACGTTATTGATGTTAACCCTAGCTCAAATCCTATTGAAAATGAAGTTTCTACTATGATTAGTTTATTTACAGAGATAGTCAGAAGTTTTCCGATACATTACAGCCTATGGAAAAAATTCGTTTCAAATGAATTCTAAAGGTGTTACACCTTGCCAAACATATTCAAATTTGCACGGATTCGTAAAGTGCACTAAAATATGCATTCTGTAAAATATGCAGTGAAAATAACAGTTACTATTCATTTACAGGGCCACTCAAAAGAATTCTATTACACAATAATAAAAGGAAGGAATTGTTTGCGACATATTTTAATTATGGTAAACGATTTCAAGTATCATAAAATTGATATATGCCGCTGAGACTTAATATTTAACGCATAATATGAAGTGCATAGCATTTATAGGGAAACGCAAAATATTTCAAATCTTATATAGTTATCCGAAGTACTGTATATTATCGATGATAGCTGATGGATGGATGAAATACATTTTCAATTAGGATATGCGTTTTTAAGTTTTACTAAATGTCTGCAAATTATATGGTGTATATAAATGTTATAGTTGATATACAGGGTTACACAAAAGATTTCATAAAAGCTACTGAATGTAAGGGTAATTAACTTAAAGGTGGTTTTTAAATAAGTTATGCATTTTTACGTTTAACTGCTTTCAGTTTACTAAGAAATTTTTGTAGAATATAGATAAAATGATATATAGGGTAATGCAAAGAATTAGTGACATGATCACACATAAATGATAATTTCTGGAAATGTGATTTAAATAGTTTTAAGAGGCTTTTCTTTGAACTAAATTTTAACAAAATACTGGCGTGTAATAAAGGTAATAGGTAAATTACAGGGCTGAACAAAAGTATTCTAGTATTTTCCATCTATTAGAATAAAGTGCTGAGACAGAAATTTCAACCAGTTAGGCATTTTCTTGCTAAACTAAAATTTTCTATTAATATAATAGGAAATTTATATATATATATATATATATATCAATCGACGGATCAAATACAGGCTATTCAAAAGTACTGGAATACATACTTGGTTTTACTAATTAATAAGTTTTACTAAATGTCTGCAAATTATATGGTGTATATAAATGTTATAGTTGATATACAGGGTTACAATAGTCATAAAAGCTACTGAATGTAAGGGTAATTAACTTAAAGGTGTTTTTTAAAAAAGTTATGCATTTTTACGTTTAACTGCTTTCAGTTTACTAAGAAATTTTTGTAGAATATAGATAAAATGATATATAGGGTAATGCAAAGAATTAGTGACATGATCACACATAAATGATAATTTCTGGAAATGTGATTTAAATAGTTTTAAGAGGCTTTTCTTTGAACTAAATTTTAACAAAATACTGGCGTGTAATAAAGGTAATAGGTAAATTACAGGGCTGAACAAAAGTATTCTAGTATTTTCCATCTATTAGAATAAAGTGCTGAGACAGAAATTTCAACCAGTTAGGCATTTTCTTGCTAAACTAAAATTTTCTATTAATATAATAGGAAATTTATATATATATATATCAATCGACGGATCAAATACAGGCTATTCAAAAGTACTGGAATACATACTTGGCTATGGACAATAGTGTCTTATTTCCCTAAATAACAAAATTTTGTTAAGATTTGAGGAAGTGTTGGAATGTGTTTCATAATCTATGCTTAACGCACGATTTTTCTTACTTGTTTTAAATTAAAATGATGGTTGTAATTACTCTATCAAAAATTCATAATAACAAAAGTCTGGAGTAATTAAGACCACTAGTGGGGAAATTATGACGACTATATTTCCTTTTACTTACCCATCATACGTAGTATAGTTACCCTGTACTACGTCTTGCAATCGTTTTGAAAATCGAAATTTTTTTTTTTTTTTTTTTTTGACGGATTTACTCATTTCAGATACTGGAGATTCTGAAAAACATATTTTTAGAAAAAAAAAATTGTGTCCGTCCGTCTGTGTGTGTGTGTGTCTATCTGTCTGTCTGTGTCGCTGTAAACTCTCTATCTCCCGAACAAATTGAGGTAGAGACTTGGAGTTTTGTATGTACTTAGTATATAAAGATGGGGCGAAGCCTATTTAATATCAGTAAACTCGATTATCCGGAACTATTTTTTCGGACTCTCGAAAAATTCGTTCTGATGAAAGGTATGTAAAAATTTTCGAAATTTTTTTTTTTAAGGAGTGGATGTAAAAGGCAATAAAATAATACAAATTTTGCATCAAGAATGAAGTCGATTGGATTGTTAGTTGCCGAAATAATTGCAATCCTGTTTTCAACATTCTTTAATTTTTCACGACCCTGTATTTCATTCAAATTTCAATTCAATTACATATCCATGATGGGTAAGTATTACG
The DNA here is from genome assembly GCA_964019185.1 of Maratus speculifer. Taxonomy (NCBI): domain Eukaryota; kingdom Metazoa; phylum Arthropoda; class Arachnida; order Araneae; family Salticidae; genus Maratus; species Maratus speculifer. The sequence continues at coordinate 120,930,696 of OZ025291.1, forward strand.
GTGGCCCCCAATGACTATTTATACTTGCTTATACACATTTATTTGTGATATTTAAGACCATTAAAACTCCAAATTGACAAATCCGTTTATTAAACATTTTGGCAGACTTTTTTCAAACTGCTATTTGAATCTCAGAAATGCTTTACACTAGAGATAAATAATGTCTAAAATAAAAAATACATTATGAGGTTTATATTTAAGCGTGAAGTAAATTTTGACATACACAATTTTCTCCATTATAATAGTTGTCATAATTATCCCACCTGACCTTATATGTTCAGTTTTATATAATTAGAGAGCTAGAGCTGTTTTTTAAGTGTTCTCCCGGTTGTTAGTTCCATTCAAACTTATAATCTCTTTATTTAAACTTTTCATTGCACTGGAACGAGACTTATTATTCAAGATATATTTCTGTATATATTCAAAACACAATTTATTATATAATTTATTATTTCAAGATATCCTCTAAATTCTACTGAAAAATAAAACTGTTAAGTGTACAATTTTTTAATGAAAGGAAACGTCTGTGTGGAGTAAGTCCTAATGCATGGCGAACAATCTCTTCTTTATTTTTGTAAAAAATCATATAATTATCCACGTTTACTGATAAAGTTTTAGTAATACACAGATTTTTGTAGCTTTACAAAACTATAGTTCTGCTTTACATAATCAATTTAGCTGCTATTTAAGTGTTTGTCCTATTGTTAGTTCCATTCAGACTGTAGTCGCTTTATTTATACTTTTTATAGCATTGAAACAACGCTATTATTCAAGCTATACTTCTGTATATATTCGAAATACAATTTATTATTTCAAAATAGCCTATAAATTCCACTAAAAATAAAACTGGTAGGTGTACAATTTTTTAATGAAAGGAAACGTCTGTGTGGAGTAAGTCCTAATGCATGGCGAAAAATCTCTTTTTTATTTTTGTAAAAAATCATGTAATTATCCCGGTTTACTGATAAAGTTTTAGTTATACACAGATTTTTGTAACTATACAAAACTATAGTTCTGTTTTACATAATAAATTTAGCTGCTATTTAAGTGTTCCCCCTATTGTTAGTTCCACTCAGATTGTAGTCGCTTTATTTATACTTTTTATAGCATTGAAACAAGACTATTATTCAAGCTATACCTCGTATATATGCGAAATACAATTTATTATACAATTTATTATTTCAAGATACCCTATACATTCTACTGAAAAATAAAACTGTTAAGTGTACAATTTGTTAATGAAAGGATACGTCTGTGTGGAGTAAGTTCTAATGCATGGCGAACAATCATTCCTTTATTTTTGTTTTTCTTCCCCAGGCAACCAGAACTTGCCGATTTCACATATGTTGATAGTAACAGCGTAAACAAATACTTAGCTGAGTATAAAGAAGTATTGATCAAATTAGAATTGGTATTCTGTTGTTGCTTGGACGATTGAAATCGACAGATGGAATATTTTCTAATTTTTATTTTTTTATTCATTTTGTGTATGGGGCCGTCCATAAATGAGTCACACTTGGAGGGGGAAGGGGAGGTTAGAGAAATTGTGACAGCCTGTGACATTGGGGTGGGAGAGGGTAAGAAGGAATGTGAAGACACACATTTTGGTTAAAATAAAAACATAAAAAATCAGAGGATTATGAAGATAAAAATCTGAAAATGAAAATTTTGAATTTTGATGAAAATTTTGAAGTTGTTTTGAAATTAAAGAATTTTATCATAATGTAAAGATAGAATTTAAAGCCCCACAAATTACACTATTAAATTCCATTCCAATTTCCAAAATACTACTGTTTCCAATTGCTCTTTCATATTAGTATTGTATAACTATTGTGCATTAATTATAATTTTTGTTGCAAACTTGAATCTTATTTCATACAATGTAAGTAAGTACACAAATGATTTTTATTGTTATTCTCACAAAAGTCATTAAAACATACATTAAAAGTTTAAATAGAAAATTTGAAATATGATCAATAACATAGTGCTTTGTTTCTGAACTGCAAGTATGTGTGTATTAGGGTGGAGCGAAAAAAATTATTTTTTTAAAATCAAAAACGGGTAGTTGCCAAAAGTTGCCTTTATACTAGTAGGGTAGATGTGCCAGTAATGGGCCACTTCCAGTAATGGGCCACCTCGCACTTTTTGGTTTATAAAAAAATAATAAATAATAGTTAAGCTTTTATTATTTTTTTCTGAACTCTACCTAGTATGCTTTATAAGCTAGATTAATTTTTTACACTTTTCGTCAAAACAATTAGGAAGCAGAAAATAAAGTTTCACAGTTTTTCTGTTTTTCACAGAAAATCTTAATGAACATGCTAAGAGCAGACTTTACTTACTTAGTTTATATCTTTTTTATTTTACCGTAAAAATTGAATGTTTTTGTTTGGCTAGCAATATAAAACACTGAATTTAATATACGAATGGCCATTTACAAAATTTTATTTATTTTTAAGATTTTAGGAGGGGTGGCCCATTACTGGATTGCTTATTTCGTGATATTCCAGTAATGGACCACCCAAGTGACCAATACAAAAAGTGTTATTTCAGTAGAGATAAAATATTTTGATTTAACTGAAAAGTTAAATAATCAAATTTAATACTTAAATTTTACCTATTAGAATTTAATAAAGGCAATTTCTTTTTAAATAGTTGTTTTAAAAAATTCATCCAAAATTGGTACAAAACAAACAGAACATTTGACAAAATCTAGATGTGCCGTTATAAAAGAAGTTGTTTTAAGTTGGTTCAGAAATGTAAAATCATATTTGGAAGAAGATATTATTAATATTTTCTTCCGAATCATAAAGCATACAGAGAGAATTTTCAATAAGGTTAAAACAAGGTTTCTTTTGTGCTCTTAAAACATGGAAAATTTTGGGATCAAAATCAGTTAAAGATGTGTATTACGTAGTACCAAATAACGAAAAAGAACAAATCACTGTTAAAGGACGTTTTTCAGCAAATAATGAGATTGCTCCATTGGTGATAATATATCCATATAAGCATCTCTGAAGGGAAATTGTGGAATTAGTCTGTGCCAAATTGATGGGCTATATGATTATCTGAAAATGGTAGGATAGTGGAAGAACATTTATCATTTTAAACGCATTCTAAAATTCCATATTGAATAGTTTGGACTATCGGAAAGGGATGATAAAGTTGAAGATCTGTTATTTATATTTCACAGTTGCACAGCACATCATTTAGAGAATGATATGAATGAAGATTGGAGACTTTTTTTAATGCCTTATTTTATCTAAACTTGATTTCAGTAAAACATTATCTTTATCTTATAAATCCTTTAAATTTAAATATTTTGTCTTTATAATCTTTACAATATAAATCCTTTAATGTTAGTTAATAATAAACAGTTAATAATAGCATTAATATTTTGTTTTATACGCACATTATACATCCTTGATTATAATAAATTCACAACTTAAATATTTTGTTTTATGTTTTTTCATTATAAATCCTTTAATGTAATGAATTTCTAACTTAACTTTTAAAATTTCGTTTTATTAGTATGCTTTCATTAAGTTATGGAGCAAAATACAATTGAAACAAGTTGGAAATTGCACGTGAAGCGTAGCAAATGAGGTGCGTTCGTACGATAACGAAGTTTTAAAAATATACAGATCTTCCTGATATAGTAGACAATACTTCGGATACAGTGCAGTGGTTGAACTCTTTATGTTCCTATAAATATACAGGAAGTAATTTTCATCACACCTCAGCAACGTATATCATATTCATAAAAAGTGGCACAGTTTAATATAATTAAAACCTGTCCCAAACAATGTTTCCGCGTATAGCATTATGTAGTGGAATACTTTTGTGTGGCTCTGTAATTGTACAGAATTTTTATTTTAATATATATATATGTCATAGGTTAATGTCAATTTTATTATGTTCGAATGAGTGTAACACCATTAAATGCATTTACAACTTTTTTCCCCATTGAGTGTAATGTAACGGAATATTTTTGATAGTTCCTGTAATTGATCTATACATCTGATTATTATAAGATCTGAAATGACTCGACAAAATTATGTAATAATTATATGTTTGAAATTTCAAACGATGAAAATGCATTTTAAACTTTTTTTCCCCATTGACCGTAATGTAACGGAATCCTTTTGATTTTCCCTGTAATTGATCTATTCATACGATTTTCATAAAATTTGAAATGACTCGACAAAATTATGTAATAATTATGTATTTTAAATTTCAAACTATTCGGTTGGATAGTTTTTGCGTTGTTATATGCAGACAGACAGACAGACGAACAGACAAACGGACAGACAGACGGACAGACAGAGGGACAGCCGGACGGACTGAACGGCAACTATAGGTGCTACGTATTTACATAATTACGAACGCACCTAAAAACAATTATCTGTTATTTTTTGCAGGGTGGCCCATTACTGGAACATAGGCGGTCCTTTACTGGAACATAGGTGGTCCATTACTGGGCTTTTGGGTGTTTAGACATATTTCTATTATTTAAAATTAAATTTTTATTTCTGTTGGGAAATGTAAGTGTGGGATTAGTTAAATATTGTTGAAAGATTAATATAATATGAAAAAAATTGGAATACAATAATTATATCTATTAATAAAAAAATATTTTTTAGAGAAATTCCTTAAGGTGGCCCATTACTGGCACATCTACCCTATATCAATTGTGTGAAATTTTACCGCTGAAAAAAAATGGCTTGAGTCTGCGCTTTTGCTCCAAAAATCGAAATTTTGGGTAAAATTTGTCATTTTTTGACATTTTTTCAAAAAAATTAAAAAAAATCCTACAAAGCTGGTTATTATTTTAAAATGTTACTTAAACCTTTATATTTACCTGCTTAACATATTAAAACTATAAAACAATATCTTTATTCCGTATAGCTGGAACAAAACAGACAACTTTTGGTAAGAAAACGGCATTACCACTCTATTGGGACATACAATGAATTGTTGCTTTTAATACAGCTCTTCTTTTCAAAACAACATTAGACACACGTCGTGGAGGTGGCTATATTTCATATACCACCCGTCCCAATTATTCGATCATCTTAGTACAGTGTTTTATTTATATATTGATTTGTGATTTTCTTTATAAAAATTTGGCATGTGTTTCGATGCATCCACATAGTTTTTCTGTTCTTTGTATCACCATGCTGCTTTGACTATCTTAATGTAGGGGAAGATGGGGATACTTGAGCCATTTTTTTAATTTTATTTTTTTTAAATTTTTTATATTTTTTTAGAATAAAATAAAATATTGAAAATGAAAATTTGATATTTTTTCTTCAACTAAAAACCACTTTCAATTAATTTTGAACTATTTTTCTATGTATAATAAATGTTTATTTTTTGTTTTACATCGTGGCTCAAGTATCCCCATGGCGGGGATACTTGAGCCATGGTGAAGGGATACTTGAGCCACTAAGGAAAAATACCTACAAAAGTAATTTTTTTCGCTTTACTTTTTGCACAAACATTTTACAGAATGATAAATTATGAAACGTAAAGTCCTTCAAAACCAATTGAGAAAACAAAGCTAGTAATACGATCATTTTTTGTCGTTAAAACTGGTTGTCGGAGGATAATTTCAACTTGAGTTATAACGACGGTAGAAACATCCTCAGTTCAGAGCCATTTAAATTTGGAATCTGCAATTCTTCGGTCAAATTTCATTTTCAAAATATTAAGCACTTATCCAACAAATATTTTTAGAGTTTTCTTTCTGGCATATTTTATTAGTAACCAACCATCTATAGAAGCTTTTCTTTTCACATCATCACCATCATTGACAGAATTTTCCTCTAATGATATTCTCGAACTCATGCTTTTAATTTAGTAGCTGTCGGAATTTAAGCCAGATGTATCATTCTACTATTTCAAACACTTTTTTGATTTCACAGGAAAAGATTTTGTCTTCCTCTTTGGCTCCATGCAGATAAGTTTGAACTGGGATTTTTGTTGCTTTTCTTGTTTTTTGTTCGCTCTTTTTACCATTTTTTCTTCAATTTTCTTAGTTAAAAAAAAGTTACAGCAACAGAGGCTACGATTTCAATATAAAATATTAATCTTAATATGTTATATTAAAAAATAAATATTTTAATATGTTGGACCTAACTTATTAAAGTATTAGAGATTATAGCCTATAAAACCGTTTTAAAAAGTTATTTTAATTTTATGAAAGTTAAATTGAAAACTATGTTTACATTTATCTAGACAGGCTATTTTGTTAGTCAAAATGAAAAATAAAATAGATATTTTCATTTAAAAAATATACATTTTTGAACTTTTTTAGGTCGTTATTTTTTTAAGGGAAAAAAAAAATAAAATGAAAAATTATTCTCCCTTTTATCCAGAAAAATATCTATTAGTGAATATAAGGATGGAATTTTATTTTTTGTTTGTTTCACCCATGTTTAATTTCTAGTGGGGATGGTTGAGACATGGCTCAAGTATCCCCACTCTCATTGGCTCAAGTATCCTCACTATCACTATTTTTGTTTCCCAGAGTTTTACTAAATAAAGCATGCAGCTATTAGAACTATTTTAGACTCAAAATACAATTGAAATTATGCTTATTGAATGTATGTATATACACTATATTGCCATTGATTATGGGACACTTGCGATTTTAGACATTTTACTAAATATTTAGAAAAATACATGAGGAATCATCTCGAAACTCTTAGTGTATAAATATAATAGTATAAGTCATACATCTCCGTGAAGATTTTTTCCCGAAACTCCAAAGGGGGCCGTCAACAAATTAAAAAATAATGAATATCTTTTGAATAACCCTGTCAAAACTAATGTAGCAAAAGAGCTCAAACTCTAGATTGTAATTGAATGCCTTATTGTAATAAGCCTTGTTCATTTTTATGCAAATAGCATGCATACTCGCAGAGTAATTAAGGTTTTTATAAAAACGATCCCAAATTTTTCCAAGTTTTTTCCTTATAATTTTCAGAGCTCTTAATATAAAATATTATTTTTTTCAGAAAATATGACAAACAACATTGCACACAGTACCCTGTAATCAGAATTAAAAAATAATGAAAATTGTATAAAAAATGAGTTGGTTTACTAAATAATTTTTTACTGCGCATGCGTCAACGATATCAAAATTTCATTTGCATATTATGTTAGCTAAATGTATAGAGCAACTTTTGTGAAAGTCACAAAATCATAACTTGAAAATTCTGACAATAATCGTCAATTGAATAAGTCGAAAATCCCTTATTCTCAAAATGAAGCAAAAACAAGAGGGGTTGTATCCATATATTCATTGATTAGTGTCAATATAGAATACACAATATGGGATATACTCCTGCATTTGGATAAAATCCCTCATTTTTTTGCTTCATTTTGGAAACAACGGATTTTGTCCTTTTTCTATAGACGATTACTTTCAGAATTTTCAAGCTATGATTTTGAGACTTTTACAAAAGTTGCTCTATACATTTAGCTAACATAATATGCAAATGAAATTTTGATATCTTTGACGCATGCGCAGTAAAAAATTATATAGTAAACCTGCTCATTTTTCATACAATTTTTATTATTTTTTAATTCTGATTACAGGGTACTGTGTGAAATATTGTTTGTCATATTTTCTGAAAAAAATATTATTTTATATTAAGAACTCTGAAAATTATAATGGAAAAATTTGGGACCATTTTTATAAAAACCTTAATTACTCTGCGAGTGTGCATGCTATTTGCATAAAAATGAACACAGTGTATTACAATAAGGCATTAAATCATAATCTAGAGTTTGAGCGCTTTTGTTCCATTAGTTTTGACAGGGTTATTCAAAAGATATTCATTCTTTTTTAATTTGTTGACGGTCCCCTATGGCGTTTCGGTAAAAAATCTTCACGGAGATGTATGACGTATACTATTATATTTATACACTAAGAGTTTCGAGATGATTCCTCATGTATTTTTCTAGATATTTAGTAAAATGTCTAAAATCGCAAGTGTCCCATAATCAATGGCAATATAGTGTAGTTACAACTTTAAACAAAACTTTGATTACAAAAAAACAAAAAAGCCATGCACCCAAATATTTACTTCAGATAGGGAAAAGACAACTATTAATCACTATATTTTCAAAATGGTACCAAGATGTGTGATTTCTTTTTTACATGTTCAGAACTATAAATATGTTATCATATTGGCAGTTTTAGAAAGAAAAATTAACCAACTGTAGAGATAATAGGGGTGGCTCAAGTATCCCCTATGCTCAAGTATCCCCACTCTCCCCTATATTTTTAAAGCTTATACAAAAAAATGACAAGCAGAGTAATGTACGGGAATATTATTAAAGGGATCTATTCGGACATCTATTATATTTATCAAACTTACATCCAGTTGATGAAAGTGATTGGAAGTTCTGTTACCACAACATTTTTTCAGTCAATTATATTTTTTTACGTAATGACCTGCTTCAAAGATGATTTCAGGTATTTCAACTATAAGTATGCCATCATTTGTTTTGCTTTTGATTTTTTATACGTTGAGAAGCGAGCTGTTTAATGTGATTTCTGGCGATCGTCAGAGACAATTGCAATGGGAATTTGTCCTGCACGTGCAGAGCAACCGTTGTTGTAAATAACTTTTTTTTTCATTAGTTTTATGCCGTTTTCTAAGTGTTTTCGTAGTCAGGCAATTTCCCATTAACTTTTAGATCCCCATTTTATAAGTGAACAATATTTGATGGTGAATTCTCCGGGGCATTAACTTATAATGCATAGTATTTTTGAGAGAATGTACAGACTCTAATGGACTATAAGTACTAATTTAAATTTAGGAGAATTCTATTTGTCGCTGTGAACCATTTTGCATTGGGTAAGCTTAGAATTGTGTATAATAATGGATCATATGCTCCTTCAACTCCAGTGAATTTCCTCTGCGTCAATTATTAGAGAAGTCGATGTAAAACGTTATATTCTACATGGATTCACTGGATCAATAAGAAACTCTTTGTTTACGTACTATTCACTTCCTATTGCAATTTTTTTTATAAAATAGATAACAATTTTGAAAAATTATTTTCTCAAGTTAAGTAACAGATACTCAGAACAGGCTATAAATTTCTGTCGGAGATTGCAAAGCTAATTCATAAGGAAAGCTATTTCTCAGAATATAGGAATAGGGGAATAGGAATTTAGAAAACATCTCGCACAAAAAAAAAAAAAAAAAAAAAAAAAAAAAAAACAGCTCATAAAGCGAATAAAATTTTCCGCTTTATATAAGCACAGATTGGCAATCAGTGTCTATAGATTCACTCACAAAATATATAGTCAAAGTTTATATCGCGGGCTATTTTATACTAAATGTAATATACACCTAAGGAATATGTCTAAAAACTTATTAGAAATTACTCGACTACGAAGCAACACAGGAAACGATATAGAACAAACACTAAAACTTCTTTCGAAATATTGTTGCTTTACACGCAAATTTTGTTTGCAATCCTCTGTGACGATCGTCATAATATTAAACTGCTAGCTTCTCAAAATATATTCAATGTAATAGGTACAGTAAATGAAGACATAGGGTAACATCCCCAATAATTGACACTTTAAGAATTTGTCTTTAAACTTACTTCAATTTTCATTACAAAGAAATAAGATATTTACTTGGAAATATTTTTAAATCAAAGAATGCATATCTGTGCATCTATTTTGCCCAGTAAAAGCAAAAAATTTTGAAAAAGTATTTTTATAAAAATATATTTATAAAAAGTTGCTGAAATCACCAGTAATTGGCACCTAGAGCACCAATGTATGGCACCTTTTGATCCAGTAATGTAATTGACACAAGTTTATATAAAAAAAAAACTTTACATTTTGCATTGGTTTTAATCGCTTTAAATGAATTTATTGTAGATGAAAATGCCATATTTCATGTTTTTGAGAGTAAAAAATCAGCATATTAGTCTGAAATGTGAACACTTTGAAACAATACAATATACTTATATTAATACCCAGTAATTGTCATGCTGTCCCCAGTAATTGTCATATGAAGTTTTAATGGATTCCAATTACTGATAATATTTCATATTTTCAAATAAAAACAAATGATAAACAAAATTAGTCTATAACTTTAAAAGTACTTCCAAAATAAGTGGTTTAATCTCAAATTCATTGAGAATTTCTTGTAATTAGAATAGGTGCCAATTACTTGGAACTAGCAAAATTGAAGCACCATTAATTGGCATCTATCATTAATTCAGAAATCCAAATATTTGTGTCGAAAATACTTTTGCACTATTAAAGTAACCCTTTTTAACTAAACAAAACCGTTGTCAATTAAAATTTAAAAATTATTATAAATCATATAATAATGAATTGAAAAGCATGCCTTCCTTATACGAAAGTAGAAGCATTTGCAACAAAAATGGCTAATTTCATACAAGCCATAATTGTTTCTCTTTCCTAGGCACTATTGTCATCTAGTAGCAAAAATCAAAGTTATAATCTTTAACGTAAATGAGCATATAACTGGTATATGGTTTTGCATTTTTAAAAGACTGGATATAAATCTTATTTTAGGACATGTTTGTAGGATGTGCCAATCACTGGTGCATGCCAATTACTGGGGGTGTTACCCTACTAGAAATTGAATTCATACAATCAATTTTTAGGCATATCATTATACATGTAGTGTAATTGATTGAAAAAATGTTGTGGTAACAAAACTCCCAATCATAATGTATTAATTGTATGAAAATTTAAGGAAGATAATAGATTGCTGAATAGGTTCGATTAACAACATACCTAATACATTACTCAGCTTCCTTTTCTGTTATACTAGGTATAAAAATATACGCGCAGCAGGTCTCACCAGTAGCATCCAATGTCAGTGAAAACAAAGAAGAGGTAAACTACTTTGATACATAGAAAATTTATGCCCTTCTTCGGGAAAAAAATAACAATTCAATACATAAATAAAACACTGGGCCTAGATTGTTGGGTGGCTGAGACGGGTGGAATATGAAATGTAGCCACATCTACGAGTTATATACAGAATAGTTTTGAAAGCAGATAGGTAAGAAATGCATTCAAAAAACATTTCGTTGTATGTTCCAATAAAGAGGTAACTCTAGTTTTTACCAAAAGTTGTCAGATTTGCTCCAATTAAACAGACTACAAATATTGTTTTATAGTTTAAATATGTTAAGCAGATAATTATAAAGGTTTAAGTAACACTTTTAAATAATAACCAGATAATTATAAAGGTTTAAGTAACACTTTTAAATAATAACCAGCTCTGTAGGATTTTTTAAATTTTTTTGAAAAAATGTCAAAAAATGACAAATTTTACCCAAAATTTCGATTTTTGGAGCAAAAGCGCAGACTCAAGACATTTTTTTTCAGCGGTAAAACTTCACATAGTTGATATACTAGTATAAAGGCAACTTTTGGCACCTACCCGTTTTTGATTTTTTAAAAATAATTTTTTTCGCTCCACCCTAGTGTGTATGTAATAAGCATGACATGTGACAAGGAGAGGGAGGTGAATACGGTGAAGTGTGACACTTTACGACAAAGGAGGGGGGGGGGGGTCAAAAATATTGAAAAAAGTGTGACATTATTTATGGACAGCCCCTATGGTAGACTTGTATTTTAGAAATAAGTATTTTGACACATATGAACATTTCCAATACAGAGATTCATGTACAATTTGCATATCGATGTCAGCTTTCATTATAAAGAACAGTGTTGCCAATTTGGTAGATTTCTAAAAACAAAATTAATCAAATTTTGTTGGCTTTTTAAAAATAAAAAATAATCAATTTTTTAGATGCATTCGTAATTATATGAATACGTAGCAACCATAATCGTAGTCTCGCTGTTTGTCTGTCCACTTGTCCGCATATAATAGCACAAAAACTATCCGACTGAATGGTTTGAAATTTAATACGTAAAATCGCTGCAGAATTTTGTTGAATCATTTCAAATTTTATTAAAATCGAACCTAAAATTAAAAAGACATTAAAGTAAAAAGTTATCGTCATTCTATTGAATTCTATCATTCGTAATTAATTCAATGATGTCCTATGATAGGTAATGATTCCAGGTTTCCAAGATGATTACATCTTATTTAAAATGGAGTTCTATAATTTTCGCATTACTGAATTTAATATTTATAATCGTCATATAGATTTTGCGTTCATACATTTTTGCACAAAAATTCAGCAGCTATTGCATCAAGATCTGAATATTTATAAAACTAGCTATAGAATGAACTCACCTTTTTGTCTCGTTTGATTTACAATTCCCGACTTAACAGTTTATGAGTGCAGTTTGTCTGGTTGTTTGTCTGTCAGCCTGTCAATGTTTTAACTCGCGTAAATACACTATATGGCCAAAAGTGAGCAGCCACTTGGGATTTTAGACATTTTGTTAAATATCTAGAAAAATATATGTGAAATTATCCTGAAATTTTAAGTGTGTAAACATAATAGTACAGGTCATACATTTCCGAGATTTTTTTCCCGAAATTCCATAGGGAACAGTCAACTAATTCAAAAAGAACATTTATCTTTTAGGTAACCCTGTCAAAACTAATGTAGCAAAAAACATTCAAACTGTAGATTATGATTAAGTGGCTTATTGTAATAAATTGTGTTCATTTTTATGTGGATAACATGTACACTCGTAGAGAAATTAAGGTTTTTATAAAACAAACCCTAAGTTTTTCCAAGTTTTTTGCGCAGAGTTCTTAATATAAAATAATGTTCTTTTCCGAAAATATGTCAAACGACATTGTACACAATACCCTGTAATAAAAATTAAAAAATATTAGAAATTGCATGAAAAATAAGCAGATTTATTGAATAATTTTTCACTGCGAATGCCTGAACGCTATTAAAATTTCATTTCACTTTTATTGATTCGGTTGGGTACATTTTGCTCTGTTATACGAGGACGGACGGACTTACTGAACAATGATTGTCGGTGCTACGTATCTATAAAATTAAGAACGCACCTTAAAACGGCCCTTTACATACTGATCGAAAACATTTCGTTAAATTCAATATGCCTTTTTTGCGTTTTCAATGGAAATAATTCTCATGTAACGATCACGTACTAGGTTTTGCACTAACACCATTTACTTTTCAAAAATCCACAAAAATGTAACAGCTTAGTGAAAGAATATGTCATCTACATTTTCTCAAAGAATATTATATCACTTGCTTCTTTCTTTAAAAGAAAAAAAGTATAGAATTCGTGAAAGTTTTTGAATTCCGGTTATCGATGAAATTACACGTTTTAAAAGTCAGAGATATTGGAAAACATGTTATTGGGAAATGTCTGTTTGTGAGTCCGCCTGTCTGTAAGCAACATAAATTTTGTGGCCCTCTATCTCAAGAACTAAAGCACGGAATTTAATAAACTTTATATTAAGTTAGTCCATGATATAAATTAGGGCTGATTACTTTTTGGTGTAAATCGTTCATTAGAAATTTAGTTAACAACATATTTTTTAGATATTAGATGCCAGAAAACTATTATTTTTCCATTTACTAGTGTACTTAGCCAAATTGTAGATTTCATTACTGCATTCATTTTGGAATATTAAATACAGACAAAGTACATTTATACTTCTTCATTTTTTGTACTTTTTTTTCAGAAATGCTTTAGGAAACATTAACCCTTCCCTGCACAGTGGTTTTCTCCTGGAATACTTAATTTTAATTCCAAACTTTCACACAGCCCCAAGAATATTTTAATAGAATTTCCCTTTCACAATGTGAAAGCTTAAATTAAGGAATTCTTAGTTCCTAAAAAAGCCGTTTGTAAATTCCGTGTCAGTCAATAATTTCTTATTTTTAACCGACTTAAAAAAAAGGAGAGGAGATTATCAATTCAACGCGTATGTATTTTTTCTTTCTTTTTTTTATGTATGTTCACCGATTACTCCGAAACTATCCAACCGATTAAGTTGGTTTTGGTGTTAAATGAAAGAACTTGCTCTCGAATTGGTACCATTTCCGGTTCATCAAAACTGGTTCAGTACTTTTTTAGTAATTAGGCAAAAACTAATATAATTAGTAATTTTCGGTAATTAAAAGTGTTGAATAAGTTCGGTAAATGGAGTGCAGACAAAATGGCCGAGCGGTCTAAGGCGCCAGATTTAAGCTTTGGTTCTCAAAAGAACCAAATTTAAAGTTAAAATTAAATATCCAATGTAAATAGTAAAAAATAAAGTTAAATTTTTTAACTAAATATTAAATCGTAAAAAAAACTCGTAAATACTTGGATGTGTAGCTATTGAAAATTACATGTAACTTGGCTTGGCTGGCACCGACTCCAAACAATCAAATTAATGTACATAAGTACAATAATACGCATGGTAAATACTACGCTCTTAATTTAATTTCTTATTACTATTATCTAAAAAATTATTTTTCACTTTGCATTAGTTCTGAAGTCGGTTCAATTTTTGGCAGAAAAGTTTATAAGAATTTATGTTCACTATATGACCATTACTCATCGGACACTTTCAACGTTAGACTATTGTCGAATATATAAAGGTATACTTCTTGGATTCTTCTAAAACTTTAAGATTTTAAGAAATATTTTTAACATCATATTTATCAAAGTCGTGTCGATTTGATAAGGAAGGCAATTAAAAAGCCAACAGCGAAAAAAACATATTTATAATACATAAAATCCCCCTGTAAAATAAAATACACGAAATGATCTATCGATACAGCATGCAAATATGTGGATATTGTATAATATGTGTATATTTTCGTATGAAAATAGCACGTATATTCATTGAGATATAGCGATTTTATATTTAAAAAAGTTTTAAAAAATCGTGCATGTTTTTTGCTTATCATGACAGGTTTCAACTACATTTACCGCCACTTTAAGAAAAGTTGGCAAAATTTAGTTTATGAATACTTGTGTGAAATGTTTTTCATCTGTACATGCGCAAATAGTGACAAAGATTTTTTTTTTAAAATTTAGTATTCAATTTTTCGGAGCAGCACATATAAAAAAAGACGGTCAAATATAGTAAAAATTCAGAAAGATATCGGCGTAGCTGATTTTGAGTTGTTCTCTAAAAGCAACGGAATTAAAATGGATTTTTTTCAAACGTCATTTTTATTCGAATGCAACTTGTCTGCACAAGAAAGAGTTAAAGGCAATATTAGTTTTTGAAACAAAACAGGTCAAACAACTTTTAGTTAAATATATATATATACTAGCAGGGGTGACCGAGCTCAGCTCGGTCGAAATTAACTTTGGGTTCAACTCGATATAGTATTTTCCCTGTATCATTCACTCTGTATTATTACTGTAAAACATGTTATTAATAATAGTATTATTTACAAAAACAATCAATAAGAAAACTATGTTTGTATGCACATGTTCATAAATTTTACTTTATTTTAAAATTTGCAAAGAAAGGACATCAATCCAAATCATTTTTTTAGCTCGACTCTGATTAGTTTAACTATGCATCTCGAATACTATTAAGAATGTATAAGAAATTTCTTCACATTCTAAAAGACAATATTTTTTGCCAGATATAGCCAAATTTGGACACATTCTTTCATTTGGTGTCAAATACGTCTTTTGGTTTCGTAATCTTAATAGTCGATTTTTCGGCCAAATTTAGCCAGTATTTTGTCAAATATAGCCAACTTATTGGCTTTTGCCATAGTCTCGTGATCCTGACCCTTATTACACAAATGATCCACTAATCAAATATGATCAAACAGGTGACTTAGCTCAATGGTCTTCAGGTAATCAAAAACAGTAGAGTATGAAATGAATCAAAATCGTTTAAGCCATTTCTTAAGCAAAATTAGCTTGAAAGCAGTCAGCAATGAAGCGATATGACCCACTAATATAATTTTGTTTAATATGCAACTCAGCCCAATAGTCTTCTCGTGACAAAAGACGTTTTGTTGCAAAATTTAGGTAAAATTGATTGAGTCGTTGTTATATATAATCAGAAAGACCTGAACCCATTAAGACCTAAAACGAGTCACTAATTGAATTGTTACGAGCATGTGTCCTAGCTCAATGGTTTTCTCTTGCCTGAAAACGATATAATAGAAAGTATACTCAAAATGGTGAGAACAATTTTCTAGATAAAATTAGCATGACCAACAAATGACCCTTATATCGAAATCTCTCGAAAATGTGACCTAGCTCATTAATTTTTGCGTGCCGAAAAACATTAGATACAAAATTTAGATAAAATCGATTGAGCCAATTTTTTGGTATAAATAGTTTGACTTTGACCCATTATGACCCAAAATGACTCATTAATCAAATTTTCTCAAACATCTGACCTAACCCAATGATTTTCTTGTGTCCGAAAACGATAGAATATAAAATTTAGCCAAAATTGCGCGAGATATTGTCTTGATAAAATTAGAATAACCCAAAAGTGACCTACGGATCAAACTTTCTCGAACATGTAACCTAGCCCAATGATTTTCCAGTGCCAAAAATATGCTGTATGCAAAATTTCGTTAAAACCGATTCATCCGTTCTTTAGATATAGCTTGACCATGACTCATCATGATCCACAAACCACAAATGACCCTTATAATTGAAATCTCTCGAATATGTGACTTAGCCCATTAGTTTTCTCGTGTATAAATATTGATACACACAAAATTTCGTTAAACTCGATCCTGCCGTTCTTTAAATATAAATGGCTTGACCCAGACCCTTTATGACCATTTAATCGAAATTTCTCGATCATGTGACCTAACCCAATGATTTTCTCGTTCCAAAAGATGTTGTATACAAAAGTTTGTTAAAATTGATCCATATGTTCTTTAGATATAGCTTGACATGACCCATTATGACCCATCATGATCTATAAATGACTCTTATATTCGAAATTTCCCAAACATGTGAGATAGCCCATTAGTTTTCTCGTGTCAAAAAACTGTTACATACAAAATTTCATTAAGATCGAGCTTAACCGTTCTTTAAATATAAATAGCTAGACCCAGACCTTTTATGACCCAAAATGACCTATTAATCGAAATTTATCGAACATGAGACAGCCCAATAGTTTTTTCGTGCCAAAAAAATGTTGTATACAAAATTTTGTTAAAATCGATCCACCTGTTCTTTAGATATAGCTTGACCATGACCGATCATGACCCACAAATGACTGTTATAATCGAAATCTCTCGACCGTGTGACTTAGCCCATTAGCTTTCTCGTGTCAAAAAACTGTTACAGGCAAAATTTCGATGAAATCGATCACGCCGTTCGTTAAATATAAATAGCTTGACCCAGAACCCTTAAAGACCCAATATGACCGATTAATTTTTTTTCTCGAACACGTAACCTAGCTCAATGTTTTACTCGTGTCCGAAAACCATAGAATGCGATTTTTAGTCGAAATTGCGTGAGAAAATACATAAATAAAAATAGCATGACCCACAATGACCCCAAAAATGGCCCACTAACCGAATTTTCTCGAACATGTTACCTAACCCAATGGTCTTCTTGTAATCCAAAAAGATAAAATGTAAAATTTGGTTAAAATCGTTAGAGCCGTTTTTTAGATAAAAATGGCTTGACCCATAATGTCCCAAAAATGACCCACTAATCAAAATTTTTCGAACATGTGACCCAGCCCAATAGTTTTCTCGTGCCAGAAAACGATTAGATACAAAATTTCCTTAAAATCGATCCAGCCGTTCTCTAGATATAAGTAGCTCTATTCTGACCCATTATGATCCAAAATGACCCAATAATCGAATTTTCTCGAACATGTGACCTAGCCCATTGGTCTTCTCGTGCTCGAAAATGGTAAAATCCAAATTTGTGCGAAAATCGTTAGAGCCGTTTTTGAGATAAAATTTACACACACAATTTTTGCTCGCATTATAGTATAAGATATATATATATATATATATATATATATATATATATACATGTATGTAAGAATTTTGATTGGGCGTGTCTGCAATAATATAAGCTCCTCCTTTTCCTACTATATGATATGTTAGTAAATATTGAAAATTTCGCAACTATTGAAACTAGACTACTAGATAAACATAATTTAGAAATATTTCCCGATGTTGAACAGAAAGAGATCAATTTTTCGTGTAATCTTTATTTGCACAAGTGATTTCACTAAGGATTTTGAGTCAGCGAAATAACTATCGATTTGAAAATACAAAAGAAGAAAAAATGTTCAGTTTTGTGCAATGTGTTTAATTGTACTATTTGCCTTTTTGCCTTGTCTGTCAAATGTCGTTATTTGATCTTATTATGGAATGGAATAGAATCTGACATTAAAATTCTTAAAAAGAAAAGGAATGTACACATAATATATTTTAAATAAACAACAAGTTCGGCTTACCTCCGTACACAATATATTAAAAAATAAAAAAATAAATAAATGACATACTACTTACAATAACAAAGCAGAATTACATTCCAACAGTTTCCGACAGTAAAATTTGTCCATCATCAGGGAAAATTTAAGAAAAAACTAACATGTTACATTATCTACCCTATTGTTTATTTATTATAATAGAGTGTAAGTCCTTTTAAAACTTATTGTTTAATTATTATAATATAGTGTAACAAATTGTTTTAGACGGTGGATATTTTGACGTGTAATTGTTTTCTTAATATTTCCTTGATTACGGACAAGTTTTATTGTCTGAATCTGTTGGAATGTAAGTCTATTTAGTTGTAGTAAGTGGTAAGTGATTTTAATTAAAGTGTAAAAAATATATTGTATACATTGATAAGCCGAGCTTATTGTTTATTTATTATACTACAGTATAAAAAGTGCTTTTAGAAATAATAATTTTTTTATGTTAAATATTTTATAAGAAATATACAAGATGGCCATAATTAAATTGACAATACACAGAGTGTTCTGTAGCGTGTTTTAATTGAGAAAATAGTGCCAAATTTTGTGGGAAGATTAAACAAGACCGAATATGCAAAATTCCGCTACAAAAAAAAAAAAAAAAAAAAAAAAAAAAAAAGTTTTAAAAGTCATTTTTAGGATAATAAGTGGCACTGTGCAATCGAAAAGAGAGTTTTCAAAAAATGCAGAATCAATAGCGAAATAAAATTGTCTTTTATTAAGCACATTCAAATTAGGTTCAATGTGGCCACCGTTTTTGGGAATTAGATGTTGCACTCGGTGCACAGCATGCACAAAAACAGAAAGTAAGCTGCTTGCAGGAATCTTACGTGCGCTCCGTGTTACGTTATCCTTCAACATAGCTAGATCCTATACAACTCGTTGACAGACCTTGGACTTTAAGTATCTCCAGAGCCAGAAGTTGCTTGGGGCAAACTTAGGTGGTCGTCTGGTTGGTGGGAAAGCAGATATGGTGGATAATGAGAACATACGATTGCAACAAAGTTCTCACTGCCGCTCGCCATTGTGCCAAATTGTGACAAAAAATTTCATTTGGCGAGTAAATAATAATAAGATTCGCCAAATTGCGAGCGTTCAATTTTTGCTTCTTTTTTTTTTGTGTGTGATTACAGTCAAGATTCTTATCCTTGTTATACTGAACGATTGACGTCACTTTTCATCTTTAGTCGCCCCGTGCTATTTACATTATTATTTATTGAGATACTGACTCGACATCAATTCAGTTTAACAAAAGCTTAAGACATGAAACTAAACAATTATTCTAAACACCGTTTGAGTCAATAAATGCATTTCTGAAAATATTACGAAAATGAACTTTTAATACTGTTCTATAAGTTACATTTAGTGAAAACAGATCTGATTCTGTAATATGTAAAATGATTAAAAAAAAAAAAAAAAAAACATTTTTACAACCATTTGCCAAACCAAAATATTTGCCAGATTTAACGCAGCATCCGAAGTGATGTGCTGTTTCGACTTACTGCACGAACATGAACGTTGCTGAAGGAAGAAGAGGAGAAAGGGGGGGGGGGGGCGCCAATTCTAGATTCGTTTAAAAATGTAAAATCATATAAATTCGACAGTCTACACTGGCTAAGACTGGATGATGCCTCAAATTCAGACTCCTTTAAAATATATATAACCACGCAAATTTGAATGGGTATAGTGAAGGTGGGGTCTCCCACGTTCGTTAAAAAAATGAAATCATGCAAATTTAAGAATGTACGCTGACGAGGACAATTTGTTCGTCAATTTTAGGTTCGTATAAAAAACAAAAAAGATCTTATAAACTTGAGGGTGCAGAATTCGCGCAGAATCTACTGCATTGATTTTCATTTTAAAATAGGAAACCATACAAATTCGAGAGTGTATACTGCAGAAGATAAGAGGGCTCCGACTCTAGATTCGTTTGACAGACTTTTATATTTAAAAAATATAAAACCATATAAATTCAAAGGTTTATTCAGCTGAAATGGTGCTTCAATTCTAAGTTCTTTTAAAAATATAAATTCATAGAAAATCGAAGTGTGTGCTGCACATAAAGGTCACGAAGACAACGGGTCCATGACCCTAAGCTCGTTCGTATAGGTTTTCTTTAAAATATAAAATACTCATTCGAAGAAGAATTACACTCAGAAGTAGTGCTCTAATTCTACGATCATTTAAGATGTAAAAAATCTTGCAAAATCTGGAGCGTACACTTATGAAGGGAGAGCCCCCCCCCCCCCCCCCCCCCCCCTCCAATTTCGGTCTTGTTTTAAAATAATAAATTCGACTGCATACTTTGCAACGGCCATGGAGCATCGAATTCAGATTCGTTTTTATAGATTTTTGTTTTTAATATAAAATGAGGGTCTACATTGACAAAATGGTTCTCCAGTTCTAGGTACTTTAAAATATAAAATTATGCAGATTCGAGAATAAACGTTGACGAAGGCAATGGAGGTCTCCAGTTCTAGGTTTGTTTAAAGATATATAAAATCTTACACATTCAAGTGCGTACGCTGCCAAAGGCAATGAGATCCTGACTCTACGCTCATTTGGTTAGATTTTCAATTAAAAGTATAAAACCATGCAAATTCGATGGTTATGGTTTAGAACTGTAAATTTCATTGAAATTCGAGAGAGTATATATTACCAAAGTCATTGGGGTCCTGACTTAAGAATCGTTTGGATAAATTTTTATTTTAAAATATAAACTATAACAGATGTAAATTTTCCAAGGGGTGAAAAAAGTCTATATAAAATCTTACACATTCAAGTGCGTACGCTGCCAAAGGCAATGAGATCCTGACTCTACGCTCATTTGGTTAGATTTTCAATTAAAAGTATAAAACCATGCAAATTCGATGGTTATGGTTTAGAACTGTAAATTTCATTGAAATTCGAGAGAGTATATATTACCAAAGTCATTGGGGTCCTGACTTAAGAATCGTTTGGATAAATTTTTATTTTAAAATATAAACTATAACAGATGTAAATTTTCCAAGGGGTGAAAAAAGTCCGGGCCAGGATTTGAACCAGGGATTTATTGGCTGAAGCCGCCAAAACTCTTCCAAATGAGCCATTCCGAACGAATTCTGGAGGACATTTTCACCCAAATGACCTCAACGATCACAGAATCTGGTCTGATATTTGGATCAGCTCAACAGAATAAATCGGGGATCCGATTTGAATAATCGTGTTTAAAATTAATCTAATATAAACTATAAATTCGGATAATTACGCTCTTAGGGGTAGTGAGTGCTCCGATTGTATGTTCGTTGAAAAGTATAAAATCTCACAAATTCGTGAGTCTACCCTGGCGAAGGTAGTGTGGCCGCCAATTTTAAGTTTCTTTAAAAATGAAAACTCCAGGGTATACGCTGCAAAAGCAACCGGTCTCCGACTATAGGTATATTTGTATAGATTTTAATTTAAAAATATAAAATACAAATTTGAATATGTACGTTGTCGATGGCAATGGGCTGCCCTAATTCTACGCTCGTAGAAAATCTTATAAAAATCGAGAGTGTCTCTGATGAATTCAGTGGGGGATATCCCCTCCAATTTTGGGTTTTAAAGTATAAAATCATACAAATTCGAGAAAGTACGCAGTAGTCTCCCTCTTGTTAAAAATATATAAAATCATACAAAATCATGGGTGTACGTTGCTAATAGCAGCTTACCCTTCCATTTCAGATTCGTTTAAAAATATTATATCACATAAATTCGAGGGTGACAAAAGACAATGAGGCCCTGACTTTATGTACGTTCGGATATTTTTTTTTAAATATAAAACCGCGAGAAACGAATAGTTAAAAATTTGTTATTTGTTAAAAATAGTTTGTTATTTTTTTTTATATATAAATTTTCGAAAGTATACAAATTTTTCTAATACTTAAATTAATTTTAATAAAATCTATGTATAAGCAACATTAATTATTGAAGCCCCAAAACTAATAAGGGGTACGCCTTATCATATTGCAAACCTGTATCCAAAATTTGAAGCAAGTCGAATAATTCTGCTTAAAACCCCATTTATGTAATTTAAGAAACGTTTTCCCCCGTTCCTTCTTTTATAATTAACCATTAAACCTCCAAAACTGCTCAGAAATTCAACTGTGATGTATATGACTTCTCAGACTAGTTTATAGGAGTAGATCTTTTTTTTTTTTTTTTTTTTTCTCCAGATGGTCCAGATCTACACTTAATTTTGTAAGTCCTATATGTGCTTCTAATCTGAAAAATCTTTTATATGTTTTAAACTGTTTCTGTTTTGTAATAAATATTTTAATACATTTAAAAAAACACAGAAGTTAAAAATATAGCTCTAAACGATGAACGAAAGTGAAATTACCGAATGTTTATAAGTATTTCGAATGTGTGCGTGTGTGTGAGGGGAGGGGAATGCTGCACTCCCCCCCCTGTAGTTATGTCCCTGTTCCTAGCCATCACCAGCAAACAAACAGAAACACATGCACACAGGGAGAAAGAGAAAGAAAAAAATTGCTTTTTTACTAGTCTAAAACTACACATTCATAATTCACGACAATCTAATATAAGATTTACTAAGCAATAAACTATTGGAAACAAAGCGCAAAAGAAAGCGTGTTTGTTTAATGATTTCACGATTTATATTTTAAATCTCTCCAGGACAGTGTGCCCAGTCCGGTAACATCTAATTTTAATTCCAAACTTGCAATCGGCACCAGTAATATTATAATAAAATTTAGCTTTTACAATGAAAACTCGAATTAAGGAGTTCATAATTGAAAAAAAAAATGTTTGTAAATTCCGGTGTTAATCGATAATTTCTGATTTCACTAACAGACTTTGCCCGTTCCGGAAAGGTTTAAAAATCTGTTACTGTTTTCTATTTCGTTAATATTTTCGCGTTTCAGAATATCTATTAGATGTAACTACTTGTTAAAAAATCAATCAGGAGATGGCGCCACAACTGCTTAGTCTTCACTAGTTTTCATAAAACTTCTTTTGGCATGTCTCTTTCGGTATTTTCTCCAAGTTTCAGAATTGCGAAATCGAAATGGCAAAAAGTTATGCGTAATTTCTTTTGTTTATTAAATAAAGTATAAGAAAATTGTGTGTTTAGAAAGTAATTAAGCAAACAACCTCACAGAAAAAAGTATCTGTTTTTTTTAAATCTGCTTAAAGAAAAAAAAAATAAAGAATATTATGCATTAAGGGTGTTTCTTTTATTACATATGTAGCACTTTCCATATTCATTTATTCAACAATATTAAATTAATAAAATTAAACTTAAAATCTAATTAAAATTAATATATTAAATTTATGACACAAATCTAGGAATGCTGAAAGTTATCCATTTATTTGATGATCGACTAGTTAATTTATTAAAAAAATTTAATAATGATTTTTCAGTTATTATTTTCATATTTTAATCAAACAGAACGTTTAATCTATCTGGCTACCTTTAAAATACAAATTTTTATTCAAAATCGATTTGTTGTTTTTTACTTACCATTAAAGCTTGATTTGTTAGCTTATTAGATCTATTTGAATTTTGTTTCTATTTTGCTAAGGGGTTACTTCACTCCTACAAAAACATCCGTTCGCTAATGTTATTAATATTTAACCAATATTGGTGTTTTTTGGCAATATTTCTAATGAAACCCCAATACTGGCATAATATTGGTTAAATAAGGGCAACATGTAAACACCTCAATATTGGAGCAATATTTCATGCCAGTATTGCGCCAAAATCCAAAATGCCAGTATTGCTCCAAGATGTAGCCAATCAAAAATTCCATTACAGTGAAAAAAAAAAAAAAAAAAAAAAAAAAAAAAAAAATCAAGTTTTTTTTTTAATGATATCACACTCCTTCAAACGTAATAAAATTGATATGCATCTAGGAAATATGTACTGAAATATACATTCTGTACTATATGCAGTGCAAAGAATATTTGTTATCAATTCACAGGGCCACATAAAAGTATTTCAGTACATAATGGTACAGGAGAAAACATTGTTTGAGGCGCGTTTTAATCACATTAAAGTATTTCACACTTTATGAAATTTATGTACGTTTACTGCAAGTTATTTTCTGTATAATAGAAATTAAGTAGTGTTTACAGGGGTACACAAAGATTTCGGATAGAATATCGTATTCGAAGTCTGAATATTTCTAAAAATTCGTTATACTACGAAGCAACCACATTTGCTATGTTCGACATGCGATTTCTGACTTGTTTTTAATTGTATTTGTTTACATTTATAACATTTACAACATTATAATTGTAAGTTTTGCATTACTTAATCAGAGCCTTCTTGCGGACCAATTCGGCAAAAAATTCTGTTTTGAAAAACCGCTTATAAAGTACAGGGTGTCAATAGAAGAATTCCCAGTTGTAATATTTTCATAGTAGAGTGTTGGTTCGAGATCACAAATAAAGAATAATTCAAACTGTTTTCAATATACGCATGCATGAGAGTTGCTTCGTTATTGACCCACTTACTGGTCATATACGACTCTTGAGCGAAAAGCATTATTGCAGGGCTGTAGATTTAAAAGCGTACAATATCGGCGTATACAACAAACTTTTTCGCTGGGGGTTTTATAAAAGGTCGGGTCTATGTTCCACTGCTGCCTAATGATTTACCAGAGTTTGCCAAAACTGAAAATTCTCTTATTTCTATTATTCCGAACTTGTTAACTCAAGTGTAGGAAGAATTAAACTTTAGGTAGATTGTGTACCGTAAAATCATATTACTAAAGGTCAGATGGCTAAAAAAAACTGTCTGGTCTTTTAAATATATAGATTATTGAAATAAATAGTAGAATTTTTGGAAAAATTAAAGTATTTTGTCGAAAACAAATTTAGAATTCTCGAATTGTAATTTCTCTGGATTGTATTAATCAATTTAAGTAATAGATAGACAAGCAATTCAGTATTTAAGTTTAGACTTTGATTTATCCTGTAGAATTTCACTTTCATGGTGTTCTTCTTTGAAAAAGGATAGGAATAGTGGAAAATTGAAATCAGCAGAAGAAATGAAATTTCACATCGCTGGTATTTTATCAGATGAAACAAATTCTCTTCTTTTTTTATAAACTTAAAATGCAATCACGCCTTCATATAGATCGTTATTGTATGCTGTGCGTACATTTCTTAGCAGCAACTCAATATTAATAAAATTTATTGGGCCCAGATTTTTAGCCAATACTGCAATCATTGAAATTAATTCCAATGACATATCATTATTATATAAATAATGGCTTCACATTGGAAATATTTGCAAAGCAGTATCCCTTTTACAAAGAGATATTGGCTTTACTTTGAAAATATATAAAGCTAAAAATTAGTGGCTTACTTTACAAATATTGGCAACAAAATTATGAAATAGGTTTTGCCAATATTGAAACAGGAAAAAAGCCTTTAAACAAGTAAATGTTTGACAATATTTCATTCCTATATTTACTAGAATAAAATACAAATTTATATATAAAATATTTTTACATAATTTTCAGTTTATTGAATAGTCTACGCTCTTCAATTCAGCTGTAAAAAGAGATATTATACGGCATATTTGCATAGTGTAGCAGCAGGTAATTAGCAAATTAACTAATTAAAGATTTTAAGGCATAAAAAAACCTTTTATGTTTAATTAGTTCTAAACAGATTTATATGTTTATGCTCATACATAGAAAAACTCACATTTTCGAACTTGTGTTGAATGTTGCTATAATTATACCATAAGTAATCAGACTCCCCACTGCTGACAGAATTAGATTTTTATCAAGTACCAAACTGTCCAGAAGCTTAAATTCTAAAAACTTACCACTTATCTTGGCAATAAGGCGAAAGTATATCCATCTATCATGAGTTTTAAATTTCAGATTATAGATTATTCTTCGCAGTTCGGAACCAGCTTTGGATACAGTAGAGGAAAATATACAAATAGCAACAAAACGAATGAAATAAATTATTATATTTAAAGTGCGATATAATAACATAAATTGTGTCATCGATTTCTCAACGAGAATGCTATATGTGTGATAAAATACATTTCCAAGTAGAATAACGAAGACAAGTAGCAATATATCATGCAAAGTTTCGTTGATATCTGAGATTAAGTTGGAAATTTCAGTGCAGATGCGATCCAACGAATTGAAATCCACATCTTCACATTTCTGAAGTCTCTTTATCAAACAATTTGTAATTTGTTTTAATGATGAACAAAATAAACAAAAATAAATTACAACAATTGGTGATGCATAACTCCACATTTTTAAAAAAACAGAGACGTAATACAATGGAGTAGATGCCGGTGCCTTTATGTAACCGTACGTGAAATTATTACCAAGATAACTAAGAATCTCTGGAGGTTTCAACGTTATATACCATGCTAAAATTGTAAGAATGACATAAATATCATTAACAATCAACGTAAATATTAAAATGGTTCTATAGGTTAATACCGTTTGCAAATTGACTCCAGAATTAATTTTTGTCATGTGGTAATTTAAGTAACTTAACTTCTTTCTTTTCAGAAAAAGTAATATTCTAAGCAAAAATTCCAAAATAATAATTGCTGTGAAAATGAAGTTTTTTCTTTCATTATCTGAACTAACAATGCGTTCAAATATGCAATAAACTCTATTTATTTCACTGATGATTATGAAAATATTTGATGCTGCAAACAAAATTAAATTTGAGCATTTCCATTTACGCTTTACAGGACATGCAAGACCATGTAAATTTAAATATGCAATTAGCAAATTGAAAATTATAAACAATCCTTTCTTGTTCATTGTTGACTTAGAATATAATGCCATCTTTAATATTTTGGCATTTTTAATTGTTATTTTTAAATAAATGTCTGTTAGAGATCAAAAGAATGCTTCAAAATGTTTAAGTATTTTTTAAGATACACTATAAATTAACAAAGGATACCCAACCTTTAGCAACAGAGAAAAATATATTTTTTAAAAATATAGCCATGTGGAGATCAATTGTAGAAATTTGAATGGCTTCATCAATTATGTTTTCTTAAGCAATTATTATTATTGTAAATTTAAACAGTATTTTATATAATAGTTGTAAAATCATTTGCGAACTTATAAATATTCTTTTTTCTTATTTCACTTTTTTTATATCAAAAAACAAATATAACAAAACTTTTTTTCATCTAAATTATCAGCATTTTAGCAGCATTTTATTTACAAAACTTGTTTATCCATATATGCCGTATGCTTCTTCTTCGATGACAATAATATTCCATTTATTTATCATCAAATGAAATTGTCTTTCATTTCATGCAACTTCATTCAGAATTGTTCTTACTTCTTTTGTGAAAAAAGTTCCCTCTATAAAATTTGCACAACTCTGAAATACCATTCTGTCGTCAGAGATTTTAATTTTTTGAGATCTTTTCTCCAAGTTCATTTACAACTTATTCGAAATTACTACTTAATAGTATTTACGATTAAGTATTTTCTGGTAGAAGTGTTTCATCTTTCATTTTTTTATTTCTGAATAAAATATTTTATATAATTATTAAAATATAAATTTCAACTCTAATAAAACAACAATGTAATTGCGCTTCAGTTGTCCTTGATGCTATTCTAAAAATGAAACATGTAAGTATCACAATCAGTAGCATATTATTTCTTATTCTAAACAGAATGTTTCAAAACACCCGAACAAAAAAATTGTCAGTTTAGAATGGTTATATTTCCTTCAATGACATATTATAAATCAAAACTCCTTTTATAATGGTCTTATTTTTATATGAGGAATCGCAACCTAACTTTTTTATTACTATCAAATGTATTGTCAAGAAAAACATTCGAAAGTAGGGATAAACAATATTTAATATATTTTATCCTGCTTTTTGTAATATTATTAGTTACTATATCTGAAGTATATGTCATTGTTGAATTGTTAACATGTCATTTTAGCTATTGATTGTTGTTGGATACAGCTTTAATTTGAAATAAGTATTGGAGTTTACATTCTTCTTTTAGATTTTCAATAACGACAAAAAATATCGGAAAACGAATGTTATGGTTTAAAAAAGGATGTAATATTATTAAAAAAAAAAAAACACTTTCCATTCTAAAAATTTCCATTTAAAAAAAAAGTTTTTTATTTAAAATAATGATATTCTTCATCGTGATGTACTTACAGAAATTTGTATGTATCATAATATACAATTTCATATTGATTGAAACTGATGAATTTATAAAGCCTTTTTCTGTAACTCAGTAAATTAATTAGTGGATGTAGGTTAATTTACAAGGGACACAAGTAATATATGAGATCCAGAATACCAATTGTATTAAGACGTTCATGATTCATATATTTATCTTCGTTTCAAATATTTTTAAAACTCATATTCGGATCAAAATGGGATTTCACAATAGGATGGTATTTTGCTCATGCATGTACGCTATGTATGTGACATCACAAAAATTTAAAAATGTGCCTAACTTTTAAAATATATAACAAGTAAACATTTTCTAGTGTTCTTGCTTTTTGTAAGGTTGATAAACAGCTCATACTTTTGTCGCAATACGACGTCACCGAATTGCAATATACCCCTTGCACGTGACTTCACATGCTTCATCTGGCGCCCAAACATAAGGAAAATGTGGTGTTTTCACATTTATAAAAACTAGTCGTTGGGGGCCACCGTAATACTTACTCATCATGGATATGTATATGAAAATAAAACATGTGAAACTATTTATATAATGCATTGCAATTCATAAACAAAATTTAAATATTGTTAATATACATAGTAATGCTATATTAAAGAACTGCTGATGTACCAATTTCGACAAATTATACAAAACGCCAAACTACTCAAGTAGTACCGAACTGCGTAAAAGAAACATCCTTATAACTCCAAAAATAATAATTCTATTAACTAACAATTAACTGCGTCGGATTAAGCGTCTCATTTCCAATTAAAATATACTTCTGAATTGAAATTTGAATGAAATACAGGGTCATGAAAAATCGAAGAATGTGAAAAACAAGATTACAAATATCTCGGCAACTAATAATCCGATCGACTTCGTTCTATATGCAAAATGTGTGTTATTTTATTGCCTTTTACGTCCATTCCTTCGAACAAAACAATTCGAAAATTTTTATATACCTTTCATCAGAACGAATTTTTTGAGAGTCCGAAAAAAATAGTTCCGGATAATCGAGGTTGCTGATATTCAATAGGGCTCGTCCCATTCTTATATACTAACTACATACAAAATTTCAAGTCTCTATCTCAATTTGTTCGGGAGATAGAGCGTTTACAGACAGACAGACAGACAGATAGACGGACGGCAAATTTTTTTTTCTAAAAATATGTTTTTCGGAATCTCCACTGTCTAAAACGTGTAAATCCGTAATTTTTTTTTTTCGATTTTCAAAACGATTGCAAGACTTACCCTATACTACGTATGATGGGTAAGTAATAGTAATTTACGATCATTTTTTAAGTACTTAGAAAAACTAGTCGTTGGGGGCCACCGTAATACTTACCCATCATGGATATGTATATGAAAATAAAACATGTGAAACTATTTATACAAAGCATTGCAATTCATAAACAAAATTTAAATATTGTTAATATACATAGTATTGCTGGTAATAGTAATGCTGCTTAAAGACTGCTGATGTACCAATTTCGACAAATTATATAAAACGCCAAACTACTCAAGTAGTACCGAGCTGCGTAAGAGAAACATCCTTATAACTCCAAAAGTAATAATTCTATTAACTAACAATTAACTGCGTCGGATTAAGCGTCTCATTTCCAATCAAAATACACTTCTGAATTGAAATTTGAATGAAATACAGGGTCATGAAAAATCGAAGAATGTGGAAAACAGGATTACAAATATCTCGGCAACTAATAATCCGAACGACTTCGTTCTATATGCAAAATGTGCGTTATTTTATTGCCTTTTACGTCCGTTCCTTAGAACAAAAAAATTCGAAAATTTTTACATATCTTTCATCAGAACGAATTTTTCGAGAGTCCGAAAAAAATAGTTTCGGATAATCGAGGTTGCTGATATTAAATAGGGTTCGTC
The DNA here is from genome assembly GCA_964019185.1 of Maratus speculifer. NCBI lineage: Eukaryota > Metazoa > Arthropoda > Arachnida > Araneae > Salticidae > Maratus > Maratus speculifer. The sequence continues at coordinate 120,961,195 of OZ025291.1, forward strand.
CCATTCTTACATACTAACTACATACAAAATTTCAAGTCTCTATCTCAATTTGTTCGGGAGATAGAGCGTTTACAGACAGACAGACAGACAGACAGACGGACGGCAAATTTTTTTTTCTAAAAATATGTTTTTCGAAATCTCTACTATCTAAAACGTGTAAATCCGTCAAAAAAAATTTTTCGATTTTCAAAACGATTGCAAGACTTACCCTATACTACGTATGATGGGTAAGTAATAAATCAAGAATAAGACTAGTCGTTGGGGGCCACCGTAATACTTACCCATCATGGATATGTATATGAAAATAAAACATGTGAAAACTATTTATACAATGCATTGCAATTCATAAACCAAATTTAAATATTGTTAATATACATAGTAATGCTATATTAAAGAACTGCTGATTACCGATATCGACAAATTATATAAAACGCCAAACTACTCAAGTAGTACCGAACTGCGTAAAAGAAACATCCTTATAACTCCAAAAATAATAACTCTATTAACTAACAATTAACTGCATCGAATTAAGCGTCTCATTTCTAATTAAAATATACCTCTGAATTGAAATTTGAATGAAATACAGGGTCATGAAAAATCAAAGAATGTGGAAAACAGGATTACAAATATCTCGGCAACTAACAATCCGATTGACTTCGTTCTATATGCAAAATGTGTGTTATTTTATTGCCTTTTACGTCCATTCCTTAGAACAAAAAAATTTGAAAATTTTTATATACCTTTCATCAGAACGAATTTTTCGAGAGTCCGAAAAAAAATAGTTCCGGATAATTGAGGTTGCTGATATTAAATAGGGTTCGTCCCATTATTACATACTAACTACATACAAAATTTCAAGTCTCTATCTCAATTCGTTCGGGAGATAGAGCGTTTACAGACAGACAGACAGACAGACAGACAGACGGACGGCAAAAATTTTTTTCTAAAAATATGTTTTTCGGAATCTCCACTATCTAAAACGTGTAAATCCGTCAAAAAAAAAAAATTTCGATTTTCAAAACGATTGCAAGACTTACCCTATACTACGTATGATGGGTAAGTAAAAAATCAAAATTAAAAAGAAAGACCACAGGTGCTTTAAACGGCAAACGGGGAGTTATGATGCTTTGTTTGGGCTCCAGATGCGCACCAGATTAGAGTTATAGCTGTTGCTGTGACGTCAATGCAAGGGGTCTATACAGTAAACTCCCGATTTCCCGCGAGCGGATTAACCGCGAGTGTAATTCTTTTCCCTTTCTTATTTTTGAGAAGAAACTTATGCGATATAGGATGAGTTTTCGATATTTTTTATTAAACTAGGGGGGCGCCCCCCCCCTGCTCGCTATGCTCGCCAACCCCCCGCGTAATCGCTTCGCGATTCCAAATTATTGGCTACCCCTGCTTGCTGCGCTCGCCAATACCCCATGGTATGAATAAGCAGTTGCAGACCTTTCAACTGATGTGTCACACGACTGGTGTTGTAAAGAAATTAAAAATGTGCCCTCCTGGGGGCAGAGTGGGAGGCGACACAAAATACATCCATAATATGAATAAGCAGCTGCAGACCCCTCAAATGATATGTCACACGACTGGTGTTGTAAAAAATTGAAAATGTGCCCCCCTGGGGGGAAGAGTGGGGGTGACACACAAGACATCCATAAAATGAATAAACAGTTGCAGACCTTTCAAATGATGTGTCACACAACTGGTGTTGTAAAGAAATTAAAAATGTGACACCCCCTGGGGAGAGCAGAGTGTGGGGGTGACACACAAGACATCCATAATATGAATAAGCAGTTACAGACCTTTCAAATCTTGTGTAACACGACTGGTGTTGTAAAGAAATTAAAAATGTGCCCCCCCTGGGGAGCAGAGTGGGGGATAACACACAAGACATCCATTATATGAATAAGCAGTTGCAAACCTCTCAAATGATGTATCAAACGATTGGTGTTGTAAAGAAATTAAAAATTTGGCGAAATATTACAGTTATCGCCAAGTTGGCGTCACTTTTGACAACTAATTTTGGTCGCCAAATTTGGCGATATATCGCCAAGTTGGCGACGAACTTGGCGATTGTTGGCGATGATAACCTTTCCTCTCTTTATGGTAACCCATACGGCGATGCATAGACGGAGCCCTTTCCTGATTGGTCCATTCGGCTCTTGGAAGGAGTGGACAACCCGGATTCGTTAGTTCCGGAAATCTTCCACATCAGCATCATTCCAGGAGTCATTCCTTTTAAGGCTAGTTTTTTTTTACTATAGAAGGATATAAATTCCATTTGAAAACGTGGAAGTTAGGAAGCACCTGGCGTCTTATAATTTACCCCAGAAAGCTGTGTTGCTAATTGACAACGCCCCATTTCACCCTGGAGAACTACAGTTGAAATCAGAAGATAGGAATATTTTTGCAAAATTTTTGCCTCCCAATGTTACAGTTCTTATGGACCAGGGCGTAATCGCTTCAATTAAGAAAAAATGCAGAACGAAATTACTGACAAAAAGAAGTGAAGAGGGAGACGATCTTAAAAGCCTTTTTCAAAGATTACACGATTCTCGATAGCATTTATGATGTAAACAGTGCTCAGGTGCCGGTACGGAAATCCACAATAATAAAGTAATGGCAGAAGATTTTGCCAAGTATAGAAAAATCTCTAGTAGAATCTGAAAAGGCAGAGGAAGACTTTTCCGTTCACGATTTAGCGAATTTAGCAAAATCTGTTGCTGGTGGAGAAAATGTCGATGAAGCTAATATCACTAAGTGGATTAATTGTGATGCTAACGATCCAGGTTTCAAGCATGCAACTGATGACCAAATTACAGAAGCAGGTTTAGAAATGAATTTGGAAGACAATGACGAAGAAGATGATAAGGTACAAAAGAAAATGAGCCAGGACGCAGTTTTAGCTCACGTTGAAGGCCTTATCCACTATCTAGGGGAAGAGGATGACGCGTCACTTTGTGATAAAATAGTGCTTAAGAAACTTCAATCGCAAATAAAGAAGAAATTTTTCAGTACCAAAAAAAAAAAAAAAAAAAAAAAAACAGAAACTTTTGACGGATTTTCCAAAGAAATAAACCTGCAAGTATTCCTCAAGTAATAATAATCTTTATGTTACCCGTTGTGCGTATAAATTGTTCAAATGTATGTTTATGTTACTTATTATGTGTATAAATTGCTCAAGTACATTTTTATATTGATTTGTTCCCTTTTTTTTTTAATTTTGTGGATTATCTGCGATAATCGCGCCATTCAATTCCGCGGATAACTGAGAGTTTACTGTATTTAAAAACACTATACTTCTTATTATGTGCCACGAATTTTGCCGATTTAATCACTGTAACTGATCAAGAACAGTCCAAAGAATGGAATAACATTTATTTTGTCTATGTCCGGTATTTGCATTTGACAAAAAATTAGAATTTGTTCTTCAGAAACAAACAAATATTCGATCAAGCTGTTAAGGCAAAATTTACTTTTATTGTTTTTACTGGATACTTAAAAATATTGATATAAAGAAAATTGCGGAGTGTTAAGCAGTTTAAAATAATTAATTTAAGTCCATTTAATTGCAAAATATTGCAATACAATACTAAAAAATCCCAATTGTGTATATAAGGTAAACACCATAAAATATCTAATTTTAGCTGAAAATTTGAAAATTATTATTTTTATTATTTTTCCCATTATTAGACCGATTTATAGATTTAAAATATTTTTTTTTCATAAAAATAGAAAAACAGTGCATTGAAGGGTTAAATAGTCATTACAGTAGAAATATACATTCAGAATAACATTTACTGATTAAATTACTGAAAATAATTTAGTGGATTAAAGTAAATTACTGATCTATATTTTCCCGCAACACAAGGTCTGAAGTTCTCGCAACTTTGGCTATACAATACATAACAAAGTATTCAGTGTCACGTAGTTCATAGAATTGGTAAAGCAAAGTGAGTTTACTGTGTAAAAAACATTCTTTATGAAATAAAATTCGCGAATAATCAAGTTTAGTCTCGCGAATGTTGAAATGTTCCGCATTTTTACTTTCCTCTATCTTCAATAGAAGAACGTATTGTAATCGAAATTTTTTTTTTCGACTTTCGGTTTTCAACAGATTTACACGTTTTAGGGGTCAGAGATTCCAAAAACATGCTTTTACAAAATGTCTGTCTGTCCGTGTGTCTGTCTGTCTATCTGTGTGTCCGTATATCGTTATTCTACCATCAAAATGTGTATGAAGATATGCATAGAATTGAACCAATTTTTTCGTGAATGTTTTTGGCTATGGCAAGCACGTCCTCCTTCAATTTTGAAAAGTTCCGCTGGAAGGGGGCGCTGCAATAGCGATTTCTGTGCCATTTTCAATATTATACCACCTAAAAGTGCTTGAAGTTATGCATAGAATTGAACAAACTTTTTTGTGTAAGTGTTTGGTTATGGCTAGTTGGTCCTCCTTGAATTTGAAAAAAATATACTGGAAGGGGGCGCTGTAATAGCGATTTTTTTGCCATTTTAAAAGTTGTACTACATAAAAGTGTATGAAGTTATGCGTAGAATTGAACCACATTTTTTGTGTATGATTATTTTTGAGTATGGCAAGTAGGTTCTCCCTGAATGTGAAAAACATCCGCCTAGCATTATATTATCCATAGGCTCGTGCAGAGACGGAAACTCACTTTTACTCTATTAAATGACTGAAGCAGAAATTTAAGATGAAAATCAAAGTTAGTTTAGTATTGAATTAAAATTATAAAACATTTTTTTAAATATCATATAACATCATATAACATTTTTTTCAAATATTAAAATGTACATATGAGGTAGAAGAAAGTTTTGGGATTGGTATATCCAACTAGTTTATTTCGCGGATAATCAAAACTCGCGAATGTTGAGGGATTACTGAAGTTAATTTCATTTTCATACAATCAACTAAAATAAATTCATCCGTTCATCGCAAAAGCAATCTTTGCGTTTAAATTTTGTAGACGCAAGAAAGTGGAATGAGTTCCTTTATACAGAATATATTTTTCGTAATATGGAGATTAGTTTGCATGCTAATGCTGATCAAAATCAATTTTCAGCAGAAAATTTCGACAAGTAGAAAACTTCGTTGCATAGAGACCTAGTTAAAAGGGATAAGTTTGGTTGTATTTGAAGGCCCCGAAACTGTTCTCCACGTGCCTATGCCTTTAAATGGCTTTTCAGCGAAAACAACACTGTTAAAAATAAATCTGTGAATTTACGGTCAAACTACTGGCAGCAAAGTAGCCGAACTTTTACCGTTCCGTTAGTAGATTTTCCGTTTTGGGAAATAAAAGAATGGAAAACTCCGTTTGAAGAAGCAGTAACTTTCTGTTATAAAGGTTTGATTTTTAATGATAATAATTTAATATAATTTTTAAAATTACTGAATCGATTAATCGTCAAAAAATTCGAAATTTCCGAGTGATTTTAAGCTGCTATATTATTTTACTTACATACTTAACTAATTAATTTTTTTGTATAATTTACCTCAATCCGTTCTGAGAATCGAACTCGAGACCTTTTGATAGCGGAACAAATCCTTACTGACTGAGCCAAAGCTGCTAATGGTAGATTGTACAAAGTATGTCTTTTATGAGTTAGTGGGAAAATCTGTTGTGTTTTTTAAAGATTTACTTTCAAATATATTCGTTAGAATATTTGTAAACGGTTTATTTTATTTTGTTTTACACTGATGCATAATACTTGTTATTTTTAAAAATCAATTTTAATATTTTAACTAGTTTAAATTTAAAAAAATCACTGTTTTTTTTTAAATCAATTTTAATATTTTAACTAGTTTTAAAAAAAAAATCACTGTTTTTTTTTCTTTGAATGAATGAATGAATGAAAGAAAAAAAAAATTATTCATTAAAAAAAAATAATGTTACAGACAATTTTTTGAAATTGTCGTACACCTATTTATTTATTTATTTATTGGCTAATTAGTTAAAAGATTTTTTATAAGAAGTAAGAGAAAAATAAACAGAAAAAATCTTATTTAAAAGGGTTTTTTGATGTTTTCATTATTTCATGGCGCCAGTGAGATTCGAACCCACAATTTGCGCTCTCAGACGATTAGCGGCCTTGACAACTCGACCACAAAGCCCCCCACGTAACAGAATGTCTCTGTTTTTTGTTTCTATTTTCATCCGTTTCGTTATTATCAGGAAATATGTTGGAGTTTTCTGATTTTTAACGAAAAATGCCCTTTTGTTGTGAAAAGAGATTTTTTTCTGTGAAATTCAGGAAAAAAATATTCGTGAATTTCCGAATTTTTTTTAACAGTGAAGTTAAATTGTAATATTACACACACGCGAAAAAGATTTTGATTAATTCGACATTTGTAATTTTAGAAACTTTTCAAGATGTTGTAGTGAAAGCAGCCGACTTTAAACCACTTCACTTATTTCCAGCAATAACTTGCTCCATTTTTAAAATAACTGCAAAATATCCCTACACGTGGTCATTCTACTGATCTTACTAACTAAATAAATTTTTAGAACAATTTCATTTTGTAAATATTAAGTTTTATTTTAATTTTTAAAAAAATGTCGAAAATGGTCTAAAATAAGTTTCCTAAATTGGATCATACAATATTAGGCTGTTTTAATGAACAGGGAATTGAAGCAATTTTATTAAAATTAAAGTTAATGATTAATGAAACGATCAGACAAAACAGCACCAATGAGATATAATGAAATCAAATGTCTGAAAGTAAGAGTAATTGTTTTAAACCAAAATGTATTTAAAATATAAATCAAAATTATATCTAATTAAGAATAGAAATTATGGAGCTAATTGCCAGTTATTTTAATGTTGTATAAGAAGTGATAAAAATTTATACATGAATTTCTTTTATTATTTTTTTATTCCAGCGCACAAAACATGGAACGATATTTGGCATTTTGAACACTGAATCATGTCTGTTGTTTTATATTTCTTACAAATTATTCAAAACTAATCATTATTGCCTTTATTTATTTATTTATTTATTTTTTTTAGATTCTCTATCATTAGAAATTAGACATTGTTTTGTCGTTCTTTCCTTCCATTTTTTTTTAATCCCAGGCTGGGATCATGTTTACATTTCTTTTCTATATAATGCAGCAGGGATGGAACTGGCTTTTATTATTCCCAGATTTGTCGGAAAAGCAATATGTTTTGTAAGAATAATAAATAGTGATAATGAACTTCTGTTAATTATATAACTGGAAATATACCTTAAAGCGGTTCTCGAATTTCCTACAGAACAACACGAAATTTTCTAATGCATTTTTTGATTCATTTTCAACTGTAAAGGGATGAAATCGATAATCGATAGGTCTCATTATTAAAATGATCTGGAGTCAAATAGCGTTTTCCATTTCTTAAAAAAAAAAATAAAAAAAAAAAAAATAAATAACTTATCAAGCTATAAGTTATTATGGTCATGCGTCGACAGGTTTTTCTCCTTTCCCGTGCTATCGCATCTGGAAATTAGATTCAAGCGCCAACTTTGATAGTATTTTCTGAAACATCTTTTACTTTTATAAGAAACGCCATTAGGATATGTAGTTTCTAAATAAGAACACCGGACAATTTTTTGCGTTTCCAAACAAAAGAGAATTCAGAAATGTGTCAAGAAGTAAGCTCTTTTCAATTTGAGAACATTCTTAATAAATGCCATAGAAATATTTTTAAAAATATACTTTTTGTCATACATATTAGAAAATTGTGATTTCTTTAACCTTCTCTCTTTTTTCTTTTATTATAAACTACATTAATTTTTTTTTAAATACATCTTTATTTGAATGTTGAAAAGTCTAAATAATCATTAATTTCTTAATTACTGCCTTCTGAAAAGGGTTAAAACTTAGGTTAATACTATAAAATATACTGAACATTTTCCTGCAAATATCTATGCAATAATCTTAAAAAAAAAATCGTAATTGAATGTAAAAAAAATTGGACTATTTTGTCGAAGTTGCGTCATGCCAAATTGTGCTTGGTTGAATTTATTTTTGCGCAGGTCGGTAATGAGAATTCTCTCCTTTAATAGGCCTCTAATTTACGCATACGTGAATGTGTCAAAATATTTTAAAGGAGGGGGTACTATTTTTTTAAGAGTAGCCTTAAACACAAAAGTTTCTACTAAAACTCCAACTTCCTTGAACATATATAAGAAATATATGTTCATATATAACAAGTACATTTTCCAAAATGATAAGATAACACCTTCTTCTATTGACTATATCTTTCTCATAAAGTACATAATACTTAAAAGCTCTAAAGCGAACTGAGACAGAAGTAAAATGTTGATGAGCAGGATTTGCTTTTAACAATTCTCGGAATTACTTAAACGAGAAAAAGAAATCAACAGATAACTGAGCGAATATTTGATAAGAGCACTTTGATGTTTCTTTCCACCAAAATTATTTTTTGTGGAATGGGAGAAAAGAATGCTTTGGAGTAAAAATAACAATCGGAATGCTGTTGGGACTCCTCCTCATCTATCATATCGAACTAAGGTTTTGGATCAAGTATTTTCTTATACATATGATTTAGACATTTAGAAAAAGAACAAGATAGACAAAGTTTTATTGTTTCTAAGAGGACACAGTACCTTTGAAACGATCTATTCAATTTTGAATAAGTCTGTAATGTATGTGGTGACATAATACTTAATACTAAAAATTAAATAAAAAAAATTCTTATAAAACAGCCTATTTTACCAAAATTTAATTAATTTCTTTTTTTGAATCCCTAAAACCTTTTTAAATATGAATATTTTTTCGTAGATTTTTTCCATATTCATTAGAATATTATTACATAAAACTGTGAATAGATTTTTAGATGTATGGGATTTTACATTTAATATAATTTTTTTTCTCTCGTGTATAGTAAAAATTGAAGAAAATTCAACAAACTCTCAATAAATAGTACTTTCAATAAATAAATAAATAAATAAATAAATAAATAAATAAATAATAATAATAATAATAAAAAACAACAACTATAAACTTGAATGTTAAATCCATGCACAAAAATATTAAATACACAATCGAGAAAAAGTAAAAAAAAAAAAAAAAAAAACTATCTAAGTTAGAAAAACAGCCTTATTTTTTTTCGAACAAGCAAGTTATAAAAATATGAAGAGGAAGAAAAATCAGTTTAACGTTGGATCTATTAACAAAATTTTCAATATTGCGTGATACAATAGTCGTATTAGTAAAAATGAGGTGTCAAAACATTCATAATTGAAGAAGCTTTCAGTTGACATTAGAAAAAGAAAATCTATATTTTGGCCAATTTCAAGGTATACTCTGTCCCCGTAAATGGGTTAAAACTAGAAAAGTCCGTGGCTTTGGAGATGTAGTTGTTGAAATACGTCAAGTGGTATTTATGTATGTACTAACATTAAGAAGAATGTATACTTTACTACAGATAATTTAAATATTGCTAATTAAATTAAAATTGGTTCAATCTTCATTCTAATTCAGCTGATTTATAGCCTCCCCCTTTTAAATAACCAGCAACAAATACATTTTTTTTTTGCGAACTTTGTTTATCAGTTATCATGCAACAAAATAATTTTTAAATCGGTTCAGCTGCTTCAGAGCCTATTTCTTTCAAACAAACTAATGTTTCCTTTTTACAGTATTAGCATGCCTTGATTCATCTTATCCATAAAATATGAGGAGCTCAGAAGCCAACAGGTACAAGTGACAAAATGTCGATTTGGAGTAAATTGAGTTTAAAGATAATTGATGTTAAATTGGAACATCAATAACAATTGACTAAATTGAAATAGGAAACATCTGCTTGTTGCATTCTAATCTTTGAACTCTCATTTCAATAACTGTTAAAAAAATAGAGTACAATTTTCTTTAAATGTATAATTAATCAATATTGTTTGTTTTTCGAAAAAAGCGGTTTATCTCTATAACTCCCAAAATAATCAGAAAATAACCTATATTTCTTTACCTGAAATGAAAAAAGCATATTTCCAGATACCCTGTGCACTTAACTCAATTTTTTCAATTTTGTCACTTATACCCCTTGGCTTCTGGGGTCTTTATATATCCTTAACTCTTTCCTGATTATTCCAAGTTACCTCGGGTTTTTGTATATTACAATTAATTACTATCCCGAGAAAACTCGGTCATCACATAATTTGTCCCGACGATTTGTTTTATCGCATTTTAACTTTGCCTAAGAATAAAAACAAAGGAAATATTCTTATATAATATAATAAATTATGTAATATACTAAATTATTATATATATAAAATCCCTCCGTGTATAACGATTCCGGGGTCAACCCATCCACGCGAAAAAATTTTATTGTGACCAATGACAAATTCCATTGTGAAAAGTTATCTCCGATTTTAAAGGCTATGAATTTTTTGTCCAATGCAAACGTCCCAGAGTCGTAATGGAGCGTTTTCATTTGTCAGATTTACAATTTGAGCTATAAATGACGTCACTACATTTTACTGTGCTTTGAAATCTTTTCCCTATTTCAAACACAATATTCACACTGTTAAAAATTTGACTCATTTGCTGCAGCATCACTCCACCGCTTTTATAGAAAACGATTACTTTGCTGTGTTATGGAGCATTCTCATTGGTCATAAAAGAGACATTCTATAAAAGCTGTGGAGTGACGCTGCAGTAAATGGGTTAAATTTTTAGCAGTGCACTGTTAAAAATTTGACCCTTTTCCTGCATCATCACTCCCCAGCTTTTATAGAATACACTGTAAGTATCACACACAAAGTAACCGTTTTCTATAAAAGCATTGGAGTGATGCTGCAGCAACTGTTAAAAATTTGACCCATTTGCTGCAACATCACTCCACTGCTTTTTTATAAAGCGGTTACTTTACTGTAATATGGAGCATTCTCATTGGTCATAAAAGAGATATTCTATAAAAGCTGTGGAGTGACGCTGCAACAAATGGGTCAAATTTTTAACAGTGTAATACGGTAAAGTAATCATTTTCTATAAAAGCTGTGTGATGACGATGCAGCAAAACAGTCAAACTTTTAACAGTGTTTAATTAAAAATTTTTATTTAAGAAAAGCGAAGGTGCGTTTTAAATACAATATTGTTAATTTTTATATTCGTGTTGCTTTATTTATTTATTTATTTATTTTTATTTATTTATTTATGTTTTACAGCCGTGAATGACTTCATTGTCACATAACGAATCACGATTGTTTACTCTTTATTGTTGACATTTGTTTTCGATCTTATAAAGTATTTTCTTTTAAGTATTAGCTAATGGTATAAAATAGTTAATTCACAAATGTTTTAAAATAGCATTATTAGTGCATGTTTTGCATTATTAATGCATATTATTTTGCATGTTTTTTGTGAAATAATTACTGTAATTTTGTGAGTGAAATTCATTAGCTGCATATTCTATGCCATTATTTTAACCCATTCAATTAATAATTTGGCTACCCTCTCATATTCGTCTGGAAATGGCCAAAATGGGAAAATTTTGTATACATTTTGGATATTTTTATTATTTTCTCCCAGTATTTAAAAATATTTTTTGGCTGTAGTTTCACAATGTATTCTTTTATAATTGATATTTTACCTTACTTTATTCTTTTAAAATTTATGCATTTACCATTTGTTCATTACAATCCCTCCCCATACACCAGATAGTTTTGTTATTGTTTTAAATGCAGATTTCTATTGATTTTTTTTAGATTTTTCTCTCATGTTCAATCTTTGTATTTTTCAAAATTGTTTAAGCCTAAAGTGGCTATGATTGACCAAAGTTGTTGCAATGTTTTATCATCCTTTTAAAAATGGAAACACGTCATTTTGACGGGCTATCTTCTAGTTAAATATAATGACTAATTGTCAGGTTTTCAAGTTTTGCGATGTGAAATGCAATGATTTGATTAAAAAAATTAATGATTTTTTACAATTAAAAATAAATGGCAAGGGAAGCAGTTAAGTAATAAGTGAAAAACAAAAGGTTTGGTTTATTTAGCTTCATTTTTGTATAGTAAAAGGCTTAATGAAGTACTTCTTTGCCTTGTGTGCAACCATATTTTTATATCACTATCATTTTAATTTATAACAGTTACTGATGCTAGTGCTTCATTGCTTGAAAAAATTAGGTCTTTTGAGAACAAATAATTGATTTTTCTATTTTTTTCAATTTTTAAAATAAACAAGCATTTTTCTTGTGCATCTACCTCTTACCTCTATGCCAAATTGAAAGTTTCTAGGCTGGCATTTTCCCATAAATCACAGTAAAAATATAACTATAGAAAGTTTTCTTTCAATTTCAGTGAAAATTTATGTATTTTTTAATTTTTTTTTTTTTTTTTTTTTTTTTTTTTTTTTTTTTTTTTTTTTTGGGGAGGTGGGGGGAACTTTACGTCAACAAAAATCAGCATGTCAAATTTTAAATTTCTAAACCTGATAATATCAAATTAATCGTAATAGAGAATATTATTTTAAATATCATTCTAACAAATGTTCTCAGCGAGTATTTATGTTTTAAAAGTAATCACTATATTACATTTCATATTTTTAATCTCATCACATCCAAAGAAATCGTAATTTTAAAGCGTTTATCACTCTTGCACAATTTGTACAGACATAAAAAATAGCGTATTTTTTAAGCAGAGACTGTCAAAATCATCCCGAAAGAATATTTGAGATCAGTTAAGTAGTTTCAAAGTAAAATTGATTTAAGAATGATTTTCGTTCATTTTATAAATTTTAATCTCGAAATTTTAGAAATAATTCTGAGCAAGTACGTACGTCTGAAAAGTAACCATGTCGGATTTAATATTTAAAGTTTTAACAATTTTAAGTACTTTGTAATTTAGAACGATTTTAGAACATTTTCGGTTTGTTTCACGCTTTTAAATTTCGAGCGTTTTTAGAACCGCTTTTGGCGAATAAGATCGTAAAAGTAACAACTGTGTTAAATTGAAAGAATATTTGTGATCGGTTCAATAATTCCAAAGTAAACGTAATTTAAGAACGTTTTCCTCTCATTTCACAGTTTTTAATTTCGAAATTTTAGAAACAATTCTGAAATTTTAAGAAGCCACAAACTCTTTATAAGCTTTACGAAAATATAACACTTTTCAATGTAAATGTCCACTTCCATTTTTTTTTGTTCCTGCAATTATAGTCTTGCCAATTTTAGTTATCTCAAAATAGTTTCTGTTCGGAAAACTTTTAGATACAACTAAATTTTCTCAACATTTGCAGTTATTCCCCTTGGCTTCGGAACACCCAAAAGCGTTACATGCTAAGATTATTTTAAACAAAACTACTTTGTCTTTTGAAAACATCAAAAGTGTTTCAGAAATTTATACTATCTTAAGTTTAAATACTCCGGTACCAAATAAAGTTTTTATTTGAAACTAATTTTGTTCTGAGAAACATAAGAATTTTGTGTATTTCTATTTTGATGAATCACTTAACATTATTTTCTTTCATTAAATATAATTTAATGAATTTGAGTCATTATTACTCTTTACTGTGAATTTTTGTTAAAAGGAAATATTGGAGTGTATCTTTTGGTTAATTGTTTCTGTTCTGAAACTTTTGGTTGAAGTCTTCGATGGTTAAATGAAAGCATATTATTTTCATATTCCAATTTGTATATTTCGGTTTTTTTTTTTTATCTTGGAGATCGAAATTACAGTTATGAAGATGCTTTTTTGTTTGGATAAACTGAATAGGCTATTTCAAAAACTCCATGTTTATTTTTTTTTCAAAATGCATTTATTTGTTGAAAAAAATGTCCTCGAAGCTCACATCATTTTGTGTGGATAAAAATTACATTGATTTATTTAGCAATCAGTGCTCAAAAAGCACGATACAATTATCATTCATTACAAAAACAATATTAATCAGTTCTAATCAAAATTTCTGTATTTCTGTAACACATTCGAATACTTTTATCTTTAATTAGTTTGAGTGTTCGAGGAAAATAATAATTTTCTTAAACAACAACAACAACAACATACACAATGCATTATTAATGTACAGTATGTGTGTAAAGTCATGGTGCCCTTTTGACCGGTCATAGAAAATGGAGGAAACAAGATGAAAAGAAGTTAGAAATTGCATGTGAAGCGTAGCGAATAAGGTGCGTTCGTACGATAACGAAGTTTTAAAAATATCACTCTCATGTATCAATCTCATAAAATTATAAATAGTTAATTACAATTAAAAACGCACCAAAACAATGTTCTCCATGTACCATTATGTAATGGAATACTTTTGTGCGGCCTTATAAATGAATAAGACTTTGCACCACATATTATGCAAAATGTAAATTATAATATGTACTTTATAGGTGCATATCAATTTTATTATGCTCGAATGAGTGTAATATCATTAAAATACATTTGAGACATTTCCCCCCATTAATCGTAATGTAACGGAATACTTTTAATTATCCCTATAATTGATATATGCATCCGATTTTCATAATATTTGAAATGACTCAACAAGATTATGTAATAATTACATATTTTAAATTTCAAACGATTAAAATGCATTTGAAACTTTTTTCCTTATTGACCGTAATGTAACGGAATACTTTTGATTGTCCTTGTAATTGATCTATGCATCCGATTTTCATAAAATTTGAAATGACTGACAAACCCGATGAAATATGTACTTATTAATACATATATTTGAAATTTGAAAATTATATAATACAGATATTTGAAATATGTATTATGTAATAATTACATATTTCAAATGTCAAATAATTCGGTTGGGTAGTTTTTGCGTTGTTATATGCGGACGGACGGACTGAGCGACAACTATAGGTGCTACGTATTTACATAATTACGAACGCACCTAATGAGAAATCTTCACCATATAACAAAAAAGCACCCCAAGCTTCATACCTGTTCAGTGCGGTTTGATGTGGTCAGTGGTGGATCCAAGGAGGAGGTCAAGGGGGTCATGACCCCTCCCCCTCTCAAAGAAGAAAATTTTTTGAAGGAAATTTAAAAAATGAAATATACATTGATTTTTTTTCTAATTTATCTCTTGCTTAAAAATTAGAATCTTCCTGATTCTTTTAAACCCCTACTTAAACCCAAAGTAAGTACAGTAAAACCCCTATAGTTCGGATTAATTGGGACCAGACCCAATCCGGATTATCGAAAATCCGGATTATCCGGAGAGTTAGAAAAAATGAAATAAAAGAAAACATACTTACAGAAAATCACCTTCGTGTTAAACGTATATTGAATATTTACAGTCAGTAAAAATGTTTACTTTGTTTAATTCTTCCGAAAAGATTTCAGAAAAAGTTTTTATTTATTATTCAGAATACGACGATGAAACAAGTTAATGTGATGGAAATTAGCCATTAGCTTCTCCAATTTGAAAAAAAAAAAAAAAAAAAAAAAAAAAAAAAATACCAAACCGATTCGGATTAATGGGGTCCGAATTAGCGGGGTTCTACTGTAATTTCTGACATATCCATGAGGCATTTTTAAATCTTAGATGCAAGATGCATTTATTCAGAGCAAATGTGATTGATTAACATTTTCCATTTTTACTTTCTTCTATCTTTACAAGAAGAAAGTATTGGATTTATGAAAATTTTCGATTTCCGGTTTTCGACGGATTTATACGTTTTAGAAGGTGCTGAACACGTTTTGACTATTTTTAGAAAATGTCTGTCTGTGAGTCTGTCCGTCTGTCTGTCTGTCTGTCTGTCTGTCTGTCTGTGTGTCTGTCTGTATGTGACAAAAAATTTGTGGGCGCTCTATCTCAAGAACTAATGCTCGAAACTTCATAAAATTTTATATTCAGTTAGACCTTAATATGAATTAGTGCCTATTGGTTTTTGGTGAAAATTGGCCAGCAGGTGGCGCTGCTATACTACGTTTTTCATGATTTTCAAGATTGCTATATCTCAAGAACTAATGCACAGAATTTCACCAAACTTTAGATTCTGTACCCCCTTGATATACATAGACGCTGATTAAGTTTTGGTGTAAATTGGCCAGCAGGTGGCGCTGCTATGCCACGTTTTTCATGATTTTCATGATAGCTATATCTCAAGAACTAATGCACAGAATTTCACCAAACTTCGGATTCCGCAATACCTTGAGATACATAGCCGCTGATAAGGTTTTGGTGTGAACTGCCCTATAGGTGGCGCTGCTATGCTACATTTTGCACGATTTTTGCGATAGCTATATCTCAAGAACTAATGCAGAGAACTTCATCAAATTTTAGATTCTGTTACACTAGAATACATAACATAATTAGACGCTGATTACATTTTGGTATTAACCTTGCAACAGGTAGTGCAGCTATGCTGCATTTTGCACGATTTTTCCGATAGCTATATCTCAACAACCAACGCACAGAATTTCATCAAACTTCAGATTTTGTTACAAAATGACATGTAACATTACACGATGATTACGTTTTGTTATAAATCCTTCAACTGATGGTGCTGCTGTGCTATATTTTACACGGTTTTTTTAAACTAGCTATATCTCAAGAATTAATGCACAGAATTTCATCAAACTTCAGATTCTTTTACACCATAACATAATTAGACGCTTTTTTACGTTTTGGCATAAATTGTCCAAGATATGGTGTTGCTGTGCTACGTTTTGCAAATATTTGTTATAACTATATCTCAAGAACTAATGGACGAAATTCCATCAAATTTCAGATTCTGTTAGGTCTTGACAAAAATAGATGCTTATTAGGTTTTAGTATAAATTACCCAACATGAGGCGCTACTAAGCTCATTTTCTCAGAATATTAATCAAATTTTGCGTTTTAGGCTTTTCGGATACCAGAATCTCATTAGGCTAGGTCAAATGTTCGAGGAAATTCGATAGTGGGTAACTTTGGGGTCACCACGTTTTTTTTAAATATTAAAATATACTTATGAGATAGAAGAAAGTTTTGGGATTGATGCATCCAACTAGTTCAATAAAAGCAAAGAATCTTTCGCGAAATCTTCATAAATTGAATTTTAAGGGGTCTCAGGAGTCTTACTTTTTACCTGGTAGTGCGAGTTAGCAACATATACATTTGATTTTTTTTCTCAGTCCCTTTTAAACTTAAATGCATAAAACTTTTTATATAGACAACTTAATATCTCTTCTATTTAAAATAATTTTTTTAATATTCTATATTGAATTTTTATTATATATTTTTTATATTTAATTTTGATTTAAAATTTAAATTGTTTTTTGACTGCGCGCAACATTTCTCAAAAAATAATAAAGCCATTTGTATGAAACTTGGTAAATAACTTCATTTTAAGTTTAAGAACAACTTATACCTCAAATTTAGAATTTTAATTACATTGATTATTGATAATTGGCAATTTTTTAATAAAAAATGATTTTTTTTCAATTTTTTCAATTTTAATTTCAATTTTAAATAAATAAATGCATAAATTGCTTTAAAATGAGGTATAAGTTCAAGATACATTAATTTCACACCATTATCAACTTTTTTAGTGGTTCTTGAACTAATAGTTTTGCTAGAATCCTGCGCGCAATGGATACAAGTCTAATTTTTTTTAATCAAAATTAAACATTAAAAAAATAAAATTGAATTTCACTGTAGAATATTAAAAAAATTATTTTTAATAGAAGAGATATTAAGATGTCTATATTAAAAATTTTATGCATTTATGTTTTATATGGACTGAGAAAAAAAATCAAATGTGACATGTTGCTAAGTTGCACTACAAGGTAAAAAGTAAGACTCCTGAGACCCCTTAAAGTGAATTTCAGGCAGTGACAGCCAATTGCTCCCTCATGATGGCTTTTTGTAACTGCCAAGTCCTAAAAGTTTGTAATATAATGCTCAGTTTCTTGAATAATTGTTTGATTTTATATAAAAACGAAAATTTTTTTTTCAATTTCTTGGCATCTAAATAAAATGTATATTTATTTATATTTTTACGAATATTTGTGCAAATTATTGTTACAAATGAAAATAATTTCTCAAAAATATCAGAAATTTAGCTATTTTGAATGTGGGGACAATCTTCAATATAGAAATTGCTTGTTAAGAGACGTGCGCCCCCCCCCCTCAAAAAAAGAGGCATGATCTCCCCCCTCTAAAAGGAAGCTGGATCCGTCCTTGGATGTGGCCCCCATTTGAAACAGAGAATTACAGATTCTTTTCGCGCTATTACACCAGCCATCCTTAATTGTTTGTGGGAAAAACTTGAATGTTGTTCAAATATATGTAGAGCATCAAATGGAGTCTTCATCTAACTGCACTGAATAGATATGAAACTTGTAAAATTTTTCATTTATTTGGTAAAGATTTCACATTATCATCTTGTTTCGTTGATTTTCTGTTACCGGTCAAAAGTGCTCCGTGACTTTACAGACACATTGTATATAATTTATTTTTTAATCAATTTATCACATTATATCACTTTCACTAAGTTATTGATTTATTTAGTAAATATTAAGATGGAAAATTAAATCGCAGTTTAAGCACTGCAAATAACCTATTTTAGGTTAAAGAAAATACTCTTTAAAAGCATTTTATCTCAAATATTCTCATTTGAATGTGAAAAATATAAATCCTCATTTGTGCTCTCAAATCCAAAAGAGCAATTTTATGACATAAATTTGAATTTATTTTTGTTCGGAATTTCACGAAACTAGCAGGTGTTGTTGTTCAGAAAGTATCTAATCATACCGTTTTGTTCGTCCGAATTATACTGTCAAAGTGGCGTTTTGAACCGAATTTCCGCACGAAAAAGAATAACAAGCAGTGATGTAATCGTAAAAATATTAGAGTGTATACGGTATAAGCAGAAGGTATACGCTGAAGTCATGAATGTTCTAGGATAGGGTGCACGCTGATGCTTTATTTGAAAACCAGAGGGTATACGAAGCTTCTTAAAAAAATCCAGAGAGTACATGGCGTATATCCCCGTATACTCTCCACTACATCCCTGATAACAAGTTAAGGGTGAGAAAAATCTTTGTCATGCAATCAAAATAGATTATAACTCAATAGATAATTTGTTTATCAAAAAATAGAAAACACACTTCGATTCCAAATCACTTTCACCGCTAGGTCATTCAATTTAATATTTTTTTCCGTTAAAAGATGAATTTATAAATGTGCCAAAATGTTTTGTGCTTGTTCAGAGCAGCCTTAAAACAGAGTACCGTAATTTCGGGTGTATAAGCCGCGGATCAAACAATTCTTTTTGGACCCAGAAATCTTATTTAGTGATTGAAGACAAATACTTACGTCGATCTAAGTAGTTACATTTGTTTCTTAAAAATTTCTGGGTCGAAAAAGAATTGTTTGATCCGCGGCTTATACACCCGAAATTACGGTATATATTTTTGCTCCATTTTTAGAGGCATATACTTTCACAGAAATAGTCTGACATCAAATCTTCTCCTCACTACCCGGGTCACATGCTATAGAAGATAAGCTTCATTTGACTAATTGCTCGGTAAAAGCACCGGAGACAATCCTCGTATGAAATTTCACTTGTCGAAAAACATCCGTTTCCTTCTATCAAGAAACTTACTTCACGAATTCTCCTCTCCATCTCTGCCGTCTCCCCGACGAATGACATCGATTACTCCATCCGCGTTCCGTCTGCGTTTGGACAGACCTGCGAATTTTGAACAGGTGGTACATCTCATCCTTATCTGATGCTCCCAGCAGAAAAATTTTGGTCTCGTGTCTTCCTATAGAGAAAATACCATAAAGTCAGGGAAGATGACCCCACGCGGATTTTTCTTTTTTCCTCTTTTTGATCTGGAAGTTTTTGATCAAAGATTGCCGTGTCTTGTTTTGCAGGATGATAAGCCGTTGAATGACATGAAGACAGAGAGAACATACGGGACGGGTAGATGGAGTATGTACTGAAAGCATTTGGGAAAGGAATTTTTTAAAAAATTATTATTATATAACGAGTTGATTTTAGAGAGTGGGTGAACTCATTAAGAAAATAAGCGTTATATTTCAATAATATGCTATATGCTGTATCACTTTGGGCCCATTTAAATATTACGTGAGCATATTTTTAGTAATTTTTAGTAATTTTGTATCCCTTGAAAGAACCCTAAAATTTTTGGTCTCGTGTCTTAATATAGAGAAAATATCCTAAAGTCAGGGAAGATGGCCCCAGGCGGATTTTTCTATTTTTGTTTTTGATCTGGAAGTTTTTGATCAAAGATTGCCATGTCTTGTTTAGCAGAATGATAAGGCGTTGAATGACATGAAGACAGAGAGAACATACGGGACGGGTAAATGGAGTATGTACTGAAAGCGCTTGTGAAAGCCATTTATATTTTTTTAATTGTTATTATACAGCTAGTTGATTTTCAAGTGTGCATGAACTCATTAAGAAAATAAGCGTTATGTTCCAGTATGATGCTACATGTTTTATCCGTTTAGGCTCGTTCGAATACTATATAAGCATATTTTTAGTAGTTTTGGATCTCTTCCCTCATTTTGCAAGGGAAAATATGAAAATGCTAGACTCCCTCCCACTTTTTGCTTACGTGAGATTTTATGACATTCTAACATCAACACTGTTTGCCATAAAAAATTACATTAGCTATAAATTACATTATTAATCTAGCAAATTTACATAAATAGGACCTATAGGAATTGTGGTATCGAAGGAAAGCAATATCAGTTTAATATATTGTTATTTATTGCATTAAATATTCCATAGAATGCAAAATAGTTTTTAATTTATTATTATTTATTCCATTCGACAACTATAACAACAAACCTTTAAGAAATACAACAGGTCCAAACTTATTTAGGCACATAATTAAAAATTTTATCAAGAATCATAGGAACATTATGTGTTTGGTGCTCACATTTTTAATCTGCTGTCTAAGATCTTTGAATCCATCTTTCTGCATTATCTATTATTACATTTTCAAAGTAGTGGTGAGCTCGAATGTTTCTCGTTTCAAGTCCTTGTCTAATCCAGATCTTTTTTATCAAGTCGTTCAACATCGACAGAATGCTCATCCAAATCATGTTCTTTTGCTTTTAGGTAGATTTCGTATGAAATACTACCTATTGCATTGTCTCCCATGTTGGAATTTCTGAAAAATTTTTGCGGATCTACACGAATCATGACTCCTAGACCCCAAAACTACCATCAGTAAAAAAGTTTATATATCTATCTATCTATCTATCTATCTATCTATCTATCTATCTATCGGTGTATATCACTTTCTTCTAGACACGATAACTTCCATAATTATGCTCAGATCTTCATCAAACTTTTACATAAAATCAAGGGGCATAAAATCTCGGTTAAGTTCGTTAATGGGCAAAATCGGACCAAGAGGGTGGAAGTTAGGAGGGTTTTTGTGAAAACAGAAAAAACGCGATAACTTTTTAATTAAAATAGATATCGAATCGGTTTAAAGTTTATATTACTTCTAAAGAATGAGGAAAAAGTTTATGCATGACAGATTTTTGATAAAGTTAAAAATGGGCTCAAGGGGCGAAAAAAACATGGTTTTTGGGAGAAAAAAATTCATAACTTCGTCAATTCTCAAGATATCAAATCCAACTAAATTTTATGTAAATGTACTCAATATTATCTAAAACTTTTGTATTTACAAGTTTTTGATAGGACCAATTTTTACCGATGAAAAAAATTAAAAACGAAAAGAAAAAGGGGGGAGGAAAAAGAAAAAAACCCATAACTTACTCAATTCTTAAGCAATTAAATCTAATTAAATTTATTTTACATCTTCACAATAATATCTACAACTTTTATACTGACAAGTTTTTCATAGAACCAATTCTTATAGCAAAAATAAATTAAACAAAAATAGGAGTTGGAGAAAAAACCTCAAATCCAAACTGCTTATATTCTGACTCATTTTAAAATTCATTTTTGATTTTAAACGCATCCAAATGACAGATCCTCTTATTTAGCAACTATATAATACGACTTATTGGCCAATTTTTTGATAAAGGCAGAATATATTTTTTAAAAGGCTGCCAAAATAGGTATTTTGAACAGATTTCCCGAAGTTTTCATCATTAAAAAATTCATTCAAGTTTAACAAATTGCGTTTTTCATGAGTCATTTTTAAATTAATTTTTGTTCTCAAACCCATCCAATTTACAGGTCCTATTATTTAGGAACTATATAACTTGACGTATTGGCCAGTTTTTTGATAAAGCCAGAATATATTTTTTAAAATGCTGCCAAAAAGGGTATTTTGAACAGAATTTCACGAAGTTATCGTGATTAAAATTTGAGGAAATTTAAAAAATTGCGTTTTTACCGAGTCATTTTTAAATCTTTTTTTGTTCTCAAACGCATCCAATTTACAGGTTCTCTTATTTAGGAACTATATAATGTGACGGAGTGGCCAGTTTTTTGATAAAGGCAGAATATATTTCAAAAAAGGCTGCCAAAATGGGCACTTCGCACAAAATTTCCCAAACCGAGATGATTAATGAACTGTGGGTATTCAAATAACAAATTGGTTATTTTATGACTCATTTTTAAATCCAATTTTGCTCTGACACGCATTCAATTGACAGTTTTTTGTTACTTAGGAACTATATAATGTGCGTATTCGTCGATTTTTTGATAAAGGGTGAATATATATATTTTAAAAGCTGTCAAAGTAAGCACTTCGCAAAAAAATTTCCCAAAGCGATCATGATAAAAGAATTGAGGTTGTATTCAAATAACAAATTGTTTATTTTATGACTCATTTTTAAATTCAATTTTGCTCTCAAACGCATTCAATTGACAGTTATTTGTTATTTAGGAACTGTGTAATGTGCCGTATTGGTCAGATTTTTGATAAAGGCTAAATATATATTTAAAAAAATCTGTCAAAGTGGGCACTTCGGACAAAATTTCTCAAAGCGATCTTGATTAAAGAATAGTGGATGTATTAAAATAATAAATTGGTTATTTTATGACTCATTTTTAAATTCAATTTTGCTGTCAAACGAATTTAATTAACAGTTTTTTGTTATTTAGGAACTATATAATGAGCATATTGGTCAATTTTTTAAATAAAGTAAGAATATAATTCAAAATATATTGCCAAAATGGGCATTTGAGTAGAAATAAGCATTTTTTTTTTTTTTTTTTTTTTTTTTTTTTGAGATGAAAACTTTTCGAAATCTACCTTCGCCTATAGGCCATGCCGAAAGGGATTTTTTCTTCTTAAACTATAGTTGATTTGCTGTCTAATGCTTATGTAAGAATTCTCGTGAACTCCCATCTCTCCCTTGTCAGCAAAAATAAGCAGATACTGGACTCGCCCCCCCCCCCCCCTCTGTATCTGCTAACGTAATACTTGAACAATTTCTTTATATCTTAACGATTCTTTTAATTTCTTCGGTCCCTGGGTCTCCATTCGGGGACCTCTGTTCTTTTATTTATAAAAACTAAAATGCCTGATTTTTTTTTTTTTTTTTTTTTTTTTTTTTACATTACTTTTCAATAGCTGAATGTGTTTTGCGTTGAAAACAAACGAATAAATGCTTGCCTCTGAGCTGAATCCCTCATAAAATAAATATTATTTTCATTTCAGTTTTGCAAAATGCCTAAAAATGTCCAGAAGACAGTGTGAACAAGAAAGTGATACATTTTCACAAGTATTTAGCTTAAATCTTTTTCAACAATTTTTGGGGGGATTTGTAGATTATTTACTTGTTTGAAACTCTTAAATTTGTGATTTTTGTCTAAAATTTTCCCTTTCTACTAATGTTCTACCCCGTCTACTATAATAAAAACCACCTTTCACACGAAATAATTTGCTCAATCATATTTAGAAAGCACAGTGGAATGTCTAAAAATGTCTTTTAATGTGATTATATTTTCTTAACCATTCACCTAGATATAGTTTTATCCTATTAAAAATGTTATACGAAAAATTTGCTACAACAAAACATTTCTTTGTTGCAGAGAGGATCACGATAAATTTATTTACACTATTCTTATGCGAATTGTGAGATTTTCATAACAGCAGTTTTTGCTAATTAATCTAATTATTCTTGTAAATATTTTGCAATAAAAGATCTAACTAGTGATTTATTAAATCAGTTTTAATTTAAATAAAATCTAAAAACCAATTTTTTTAAAATTTGAAATATAACAATTATGTATTCAAATAAAATCTATAATAATAAAGAGAAGTTTGTGTGTGTCTCAGCGCTGTTCTGAAGAGACCGCTGCATGTAGAATTACAAAATTTGGAGGGAAGGTACCTCTATACATGTAGTTTTGCACCTCGAAGCCCGATTTTTGATTTTTGATTTAGAATTTTTTAATTTAATTTTTAGGCGATTTTTAGCGTTCTTTTTATGTTTCGAGGCGATTTTTCCATGTTAGTGAAAGGAATATGGTTTCATTCTTTTCACTTAATGTAGTATTTTTTTTCTCTTTTCAATAACATTTATTCGGAATTCGTCCGGCAATTTTTGATTTTTAGAGAATTTTTTTAATGCGTTTTTTAGTGTTTTTTCGCATTTTGCGGCTATTTTTTGACAATGATAAAAAGAAAATGGATTCAAACTTTCAACTTAATGAACTAAATTTTGTCTGCTGTGATTTTCCAATTTCAGTGATTTTTCAATGCGATTTTCGATGTGATTTTTAACGATTTTTTTACTTTTTGTGCGTTTAGCATCGATTTTTTTTTGTCATTTTTGTCTAAATTATAGCTTTTTGTATGCATCACGATCTTATCTGTTCTTGAATTGCATGTAAGAAAAGTAAAAAACATAAAATTAATGAATCAGCAATAAAGTTATTAATTAGGATAGTCACAGTAATCTATAATAATAACGAGATAAGTTTGTGTGTGTGTCAGTGCTGTTCTGAAGAGACCGCTGCATGTAAAATTACAAATTTTGGAGGGAAGGTACCTCTATACATGTAGTTTTGAATCTCGAAGCTCGATTTTTGATTTTTGATTTAGAATTTTTTAATTTATTTTTTTAGGCGATTTTTAGCGTTCTTTTTATGTTTCGAGGCGATTTTTTCATATTAGTGAAAGGAATATGGTTTCATTCTTTTCACTTAACATAGTATTTTTTTTCTCGTTTTAATAAAATTTATTCGGAATTCGTGCGGCGATTTTAGATTTTTAGCAAATTTTTTTAATGAGATTTTTAGTGGTTTTTCGCATTTTGCGGCTATTTCTTCACAATGATAAAAAGAAAATGGATTCAGACTTTCAGCCTAATAAACTAAATTTTGTCTGCTGTGATTTTTCAATTTCAGTGATTTTTTAATGCGATTTTCAATGCGATTTTCGATGTGGTTTTTAGCGATTTTTTGATTTTTTTGTGCGTTTAGCGTCGATTTTTTGTCATTTTTGTCTAAATTATAGTTTTTTGTATGCATCGCGATCTTATCTAGTCTTGAGTTGCATGTAAGAAAAGCAAAAAACAAAAAAAATGACAAATCAGTAATAAAGTTATTAATTAGGATATTCACAGTAATCTATAATAATAAAGAGACAAGTTTGTGTGTGTGACATCGCTGTTCTGAAGAGACAGCTGCATGTAGAGTTACAAAATTTGGTGGGAAGGTACCTTTATACATGTAGTTTTATATCTCGAAGCCCGATTTTTGATTTTTTTTATTAGAATTTTTTTAAAATTTTTAGGCGATTTTTAGAGTTCTTTTTATGTTTCGAGACGATTTTTCCATATTAGAGAAAGGAGTAAGATTTCATTCTTTTTCACTTAATATAGTACTTTTTTTTCTCTTTTCAATAAAGTTTATTCGGAATTCGTGCGGTGTTTTTTGATTTTTAGCGAATTATATATAGACCGCTTGCATTGACGTCACAGCAACGGCTGTTCCTCTAATCTGGTGCACATCTGGAGCCCAAACAAAACATCATAACTCCCCGTTTGCCGTTTAAAACACCTCTGGTCTTTCTGTTTAATTTTTATTTTTCTTATTCTTGCATTATATCTCTAAATAATTAAAAAATGAAGCTCAAATTACTATTTTAATAAATGTGAAAACACCACAAATGCCTTATGCTTGGGCGCCAGATGAAGCATGTGACGTCACGTGCAAGGGTTCTATTGCGGTTTTTGGTATTTCTTCACATTTTGGGGCTATTTTTTGAGAATCATAAATATAAAATTTATTTAAACTTTCAGTCTAATGAACTAAATTTTGTCTGCTATGATTTTTCAATTTCAGTGATTTTTAATGCGATTTTCAAAGTGATTTTTAGCGATTTTTTTTTATTTTTTGTGCGTTTAGCATCGATTTTTTGTCTTTTTTGTCTAAATTATTGTTTTTTTATGCATCACGATCTTATCTATTCTTGAATTGCATGTAAGAAAAGCAAAAAACCTAAAATTAATGAATCAGCAATAAAGTTATTAATTAGGATATTCACAGTAATCTATAATAATAAAGAGACAAGTTTGTGTGCGTGTTAGCGCTGTTCTGAAGAGATCGCTGCATGTAGAATTACAAAATTTGGAGGGAAGATACCTCTATACATGTAGTTTTGCACCTCGAAGACCGATTTCTGATTTTTTTATTAGAATTCTTAATATGATTTTTTAGGCGATTTTTCTATATTAGTGGAAGGAATACGGTTTCATTCTTTTCACTCAATATAGTATTTTTTTTCTCTTTTCAATAAAATTTATTCAGAATTTGTGCGGCGATTTTTGATTTTTCGAGAATTTTTTAAATGCGATTTTGAGTGTTTTTTCGCATTTTACGGCTATTTTTTGACATTGATAAAAAGAAAATGGATTCAAATTTCGAGCCTAATGAACTAAATTTTGTCTGCTATGATTTTTCAATCTCAGTGATTTTTTAATGCGATTTTCAATGTGATTTTTAGCAATTTTTTGATTTTTTGTGCGTTTAGCATCGATTTTTTGTCATTTCTGTCTAAATTATTTTTTTTGTATGCATCACGATCTTATCTATTGTTGAATTGCATGTAAGAAAAGTAAAAAAACATGAAAATAATGAATCAGCAATAAAGTTATTAATTAGGATAGTCACAGTAATCTATAATAATAACGAGATAAGTTTGTGTGTGTGTCAGCGCTGTTCGGAAGAGATCGCTGCATGTAAAATTACAAATTTTGGAGGGAAGGTACCTCCATACATGTAGTTTTGCACCTCGAAGCCCGATTTTTTACTTTTTGATCAGAATTTTTTTATTTAATTTTTAGGCGATTTTTAGCGTTCTTTTTATGTTTCGAGGTGATTTTTCATTCCTCGTGTACTAACCGTGTACTTCAGACGACGTTATTTCACGTATTTCAAGTTAGAGTAATAGTAATTTTTTTTCCCTTCTCAATAAAGTTTATTCGGAATTCGTGCGCCGATTTTTGATTTTAGCGAATTCTTTTAATGCGGTTTTTAGTGTTTTTTCGCATTTTGTGGCTATTTTTTGACAATGATAAAAATAAAAAAAATTGATTCAAACTTTCAGCCTAATGAACTAAATTTTGTCTGCTATGACTTTTTCAATTTTAGTGATTTTTAATGCGATTTTCGATGTAATGTTTAACGATTTTTTAATTTTTTGTGCTTTTAGCATCGATTTTTTATCATTTTTGTTAAAATTATAAATTTTTGTATGGATTATGATCTTATCTATTCTTGAACTGCATATAAGTTCCTCTCCCGTTTCCCATTGCAGTCCTTTTGAAAATTTTTACCGCTAAATATTGTTTGTTCATTTTTTTAAAACCAATTTTTCATATAGTCAGTGGCCGTGTTCTTCAGACAACGTAATTTCATGTATTTCGAGTTAGAGATGAAATCTCAAATTTCATGTTCCTTTAATATTATTATCACGGAACCGTGCGACGCCGGGCGGGTCAGCTAGTTTTAAATTATATTAAAAGCGGTATTTTGGTAATGGTATTGTGCTAGGAATCCTTATTTTAAGGAGCCTTTTTTCCTTCTCATAACTTTAAGGGGTTTAAACGCGTAGTTGAATTATATCTCTCAAATTAGTATCTTACTAGCAGGGGAAACCGAGCTTAGCTCGGTCAAAATTAACTTTGTGTTCAACTCGGTATAGTATTTTCATTGTATCATTAACTCTGTATTATTACTGTAAAACATGTTTATAATAGTGTTATTTAGAAAAACAATCAATAAGAAAACTATGTTTTTATGCGCATATTTATAAATTTTATTTTATTTTAAATTTTACAACGAAAGGACATCGATCTAAATCACTTTTTTAGCTCGACTCTGATTGGTTTAACCATGCATCTCGAATCCTCTTAAGAATGTATAAAAAAATTCTTTACATTCTGAAAGACAATATTTTTTGCTAGATATAGCCAAATTTGGAGGCATTCTTTCATTCGGCTCCAAATACGTGTTTTGGTTTTCGTAATTTTTATAGTCGATTTTTTGGCCATACGTCGCCAATATTTTGTCAAATATCACCAAGTTATTGGCTTTTGCCATATTCTCGTGACCCTGACCCGTATTACCCAAAATGAGCCACTAATCAAATTTGATCAAGCATGTGACATAGCTCAATCGTCTTCAGGTAATCAAAAACAGTAGAATATAAAATTGAATCACAATCGTTTAAGCCATTTTTTAGGTAAAATTAGCTTGGCAGCATTCAGCAATGAAGCGAAATGACCCACTAATATAATTTTGTTTAACATGCGACTCAGCCCAATAGTCTTCTCGTGACAAAAAACGTTTTGTTTCGAAATTTAGGTAAAGTTGATTGAGTCGTGGTTATATATAATTAGAATGACCCTAGCTCATTAAGACCCAAAATGACCCACTAATAGAATTTTCGCGGGCATGTGTCCAAGCCAAATGGTTTTCTCTTGCTCAAAAACGATATAATACAAAGTATAGTCAAAATGGTGAATACCATTTTCTATATAAAATTAGCATGACCCATCATGACCAACAAATGACCCTTATAATCGAAATCTCTCGAACGTGTGGCCTAGCTCTTTAGTTTTAGCATGCCGAAAAACAGATACAAAATTTAGATAAAGTCGATTGAGCCGTTTTTTAGATATAGTTAGTTTGACCCTGACCCCTTATAATCCAAAATGACCCATTGATCGAATTTTCTCAAAAATCTGTCCTAACCTAATGATTTTCTTGTGACCGAAAACGATAAAATACAAAATTTAATCAAAATTGCGCGAAACGTTGTCTATATAAAATTAGAATGACCCAAAAGTGGCCCACTAATCAAAATTTCTCGAACATGTGACCTACCCCAATGATTTTCTCATGCCAAAAATATGTTGTATACAAAATTTCGTTAAAATCGACCCACCCATTCTTTAGATATAGCTTGACCTTGACCCGTTAAGACCCACAAATGACCCTTATAATCGAAAGCTCTCGATTATGTGACTTAATCCATTAGTTTTCTCGTTTCTAAAAATTGTTACATACAGAATTTCGTTAAAATTGATCCTGCCGTTCTTTAATTATACATAGCTTGACCCAGACCCTTTATGATCCAAAATGACCCATTAATCGAAATTTTTCGAACATGTAACCTAGTCCAATGATTTTATCGTGCCAAAAAAATGTTGCATACAAAATTTCATTAAAATCGATCAATTTGTTCTTTAGATATAGTTTGACCATGACCCATTATGACCCATCATGACCCACAAATGACCCTCATAGTCGAAATCTCTCAAACATGTGATTTAGCCCATTAGGTTTCCCATGTCAAAAAACTGTCACATACAAAATTTCGTTATAATCCATCACGCCGTTCTTTAAACATAAATAGCTCGACCCAGACTCTTAATGACCCAAAATGACCCATTAATCGAAATTTTTCGAACATGTAACCTAGTCCAATGATTTTATCGTGCCAAAAAAATGCTGCATACAAAATTTCGTTAAAATCGATCCACTTGTTCTTTAGATATAGGTTGACCATGACCCATTATGACCCATCATGACCCACAAATGACCCTCATAGTCGAAATCTCTCAAACATGTGATTTAGCCCATTAGTTTTCTCATGTCAAAAACTGTTACATACAAAATTTCGTTATAATCCATCACGCCGTTCTTTAAATATAAATAGCTTGACCCAGACTCTTAATGACCCAATATGACCCATTGAAATTTTTTCTCGAACATGTAACCTAGCCCAATGTTTTTCTCGTGCCCGAAAACCATAGAATGCAATTTTTAGTCAAAATTGCGTGAAAAAATCGCTAGATAAAAATAGCATGACCCACAATGACCCCCAAAATGACCCACTTACCGAATTTTCTCGAACATGTTACCTAACCCAATGGTCTTCTTGTAATCCAAAACGATACAATATAAAATTTGGTCAAAATAGTTAGAGCCGTTTTTTAGATAAAAATGGCTTGACCCATAATGACCCGTAATCGACCCACTAATCGAAATTTTTCGAACATGTGACCCAGCCCAACAGTTTTGTTGTGCCAAAAAACGATTGGATAGAAAATTTCCTTAAAATCGATCCAGCCGTTCTCTAGATATAAATAGCTTGATCTTGACCCATCATGACCCAAAACGACCCAATAATCGAATTTTCTCGAACATGTGACCCAGCCCAATGGTCTTCTCGTGCCCGAAAATGGTAAAATCCAAATTTTTGCGAAAATCGTTAGAGCCGTTTTTGAGATAAAATTTACCCACACACACACACACACAATTTTTGCTCGCATTATAGTATAAGATACTATAATGCGAGCAAAAATTGTGTGTGTGTGTGTGTCTGTGTGTGTAAATTTTATCTGAAAATAGGCTCTAACGATTTTCGCAAAAATTTGGATTTTACCATTTTCGGGCACGAGAAGACCATTGGGCTAGGTCACATGTTCGAGAAAATTCGATTATTGGGTCATTTTGGGTCATAATGGGTCAGGATCAAGCTATTTATGTCTAGAGAACGGCTGGATCGATTTTAAGGAAATTTTGTATCCAATCGTTTTTTGGCACGAGAAAACTATTGGGCTGGGTCACATGTTCGAAAAATTTTGATTAGTGGGTTATTTTTGGGTCATCATGGGTCAAGCCATTTTTATCTAAAAAACGGCTCTAACGATTTGACCAAATTTTATATTTTATCGTTTTGTATTACAAGAAGACTATTAGGTTAGGTAACATGTTCGAAAAAATTCGGTTAGTGGGTCATTTTTGGGGTCATTGTGGGGCATGCTATTTTTATCTAGAGATTTTCTCACGCAATTTTGACTAAAAATTGCATTATATGGTTTTCGGGCGCGAGAGAAACATTGGGCTAGGTTACATGTTCGAGAAAAAATTTTAATGGGTCATATAGGGTCATTAAGGGTCTGGATCAAGCTATTTATATTTAACGAACGGCGTGATCGATTTTAACGAAATTTTATATGTAAAAGTTTTTTGACATGAGAAAACTAATGGGCTAAATCACATGTTTGAGAGATTTTGACTATAAGGGTCATTCGTGGATCATTATGGGTTAAGCCATTTTTATCTAAAAAACGGCTCTAACGATTTTGACCAAATTTTATCTTTTATCGTTTTGGATTACAAGAAGACCATTGGGTTAGGTAACATGTTCGAGAAAATTCGGTTAGTGGGTCATTTTTGGGGTCATTGTGAGTCATGCTATTTTTATCTAGAGATCTTCCCGCGCAATTTTGACTAAAAATTGCATTCTATGGTTTTCGGGCACGGGAAAAACATTGGGCTAGGTTACATATTCGAGAAAAAAATTTAATGGGTCATATTAAGTCATTAAGAGTCTGGGTCAAGTTATTTATATTTAAAGAACGGCAGAATCAATTTCATCGAAATTTTGCCTGTAACAGTTTTTTGACACGAGAAAGCTAATGGGCTAAGTCACACGATCGAGAGAATTCGATTATAAGAGTCATTTGTGGGTCAAGATGGGCCATAATGGGTCATGGTCAAGCTATATCTAAAGAACAGGTGGATCGATTTTAACAAAATTTTGTATACAACATTTTTTTGGCACGAGAAAATTATTGGGCTAGGTCTCAGTTCAAGAAATTTCGATTAATGGATCATTTTGGGTCATAAAAGGTCTGGGTCAAGCTTTTTATATTTAAAGTACGACAGTATCAAATTTAATGAAATTTTGTATGTAACAGTCTTTTGACACAAGAAAACTAATGGGCTATCTCACATGTTTGAGATATTTCGATTATAAGAGTCATTTATGGATCCTGATGAGTCATAATCGGCCATGTCAAGCTATATCTAAAGAACATGTGGATCAATTTTAACGAAATTTTGTATACAGCGTTTTTTTAGCACGAGAAAATCATTAAGCTGGGTCACATGATCGAGAAATTTCGATTAATGGGTTATAAAGGGTCTGGGTCAAGCTATTTCTACTTAAACAAACGCCAGGATCGATTTTAACAAAATTTTGTGTGTAACAATATTTATACACGAGAAAACTAATGGGCTAAGTCACATTTTTGAGAGATTTCGATTATAAGGTTCATTTTTCGGTCATAATGGGCCATGGTCAAGCTATATCTAAAGAACGGGCTGCAACCCGTCGACCAAGCATATACCATACATGCTCTATCGGATTCAAGTCAGGCGAAAATGCTGGCCATTCCATACGGGTGATATCTTCAGATTGAAGGCATTCATTTACGATGTTTGCTCGGTGAGGACGGGCGTTATCATCCATAAACACAAATTCTGAGCCCATGGCACCCCTAAACAAACGTACATGTTGTTCCAGAATGATGTCCGGATAAATTTGGCCTGTCATGGTTCCAGTTTGAACATGTAGATCTGTTCTGGAGCACAGTATAATTCCATCCCAAACGAGCAATCCTGCACCACCGTAACGATGTCGTTCAGTGATGTTGTTTTGGTGGTAACGGGTGCCTGGCGCTCTCCATATGAAAGTCCGACGTGAATCAGACTGCAAGTTAAACCTGGATTCGTCGGAAAACCTTACACAAACCCACTGTGACGATGTCCACATTGCATGTTCTCTATTCCAAGCTAACCGCAGGCGACAATGAGTTACCGTGAGCGGAACACTTCTAAGAGGTCTTCGAGCATATAGACCAATCTTTCCCAACCGTCTATACACAGTTTGCCTTAAAACAGTCGTACCTTAGGCTGAAGGTAACTGACGAAACAGGTATGATATCGTGCTCCGTCTGTTTCTTTTGGCAATTACTGACAAAAAACGGTCTTCATTCGTGGTTGTAATCGGCGACGACCTGTACTGTAACGTCTACTGACATTTCCATCATCTTGGAATCGTTGCCAAAGTCTAGAGATTACACTTTGGGCAATTCCAAATTCCTTGGATACTCTCCATCTGAGTACGCTCACATTCCAGACGGCCGATAAATCTACCACGTAAAATATCATCCACATGTGTCCTCTGTGTCATAACTATTTAGTTTTGGCACTGAGAAGCTTTGAAAATGCTTGTTAACAGTTTTACTTTTTTTCCACAGTTCCTTATATACGTCTCTCTTACAATTTCGTCATTGTGATCCACTATCGGCGCCATCTGGTGGATTTCAGAAATTTGCTTATTAATCTTGAAGATGTGTGTGATAATTCTGCAAGTGAAATTTTTACTTTAGAGTTTAATTTCCATGTGATTCTGAATTATCCTTAATTTATGGACATGAGTGTATTACTCATTCTAAACTGTATTACTACTAATAGTAAGTATTAAATGAATTTTACAAAAAGTCTTTTTGATGCTGCTTTAAAGTCCCATTGGGCCATAAAGGGTTAAATAACCTTTTCTTGTGTTTTGATATTTTAAATTTTAAGTTTCTTAACTGATGCTTCCAGGACAAACTTATGATCGCGTGCTTCATTTACTAAATACCATAAAGTCAGTGGAGATAGCCCTACGAAATATTTTTTAAATTTTCTTTCTTATATGGCAGTATTTTATTTCTGAGTACTGTTTAGCAGAATGCTAAGTCTCGGAGTGACAAACAGATATAGAGAACATACGAAATAGCGATGTACAGCCTAGTTGTTTATAGGGAGTATGTGAACTCATTATGAAAATAGGCATTTGTTTCAGTACATAATTTACTGAAATTGTAATAACAAAGAATAGCCCTATACCATTATGAAACGGAATTATTTTGCGTGGTCCTGTAAATGAATAGCAAATATTCTTTGTGCGATATATTCTACAAAATGTATAATTTAATGGCATTCATGAATACATATCAATTTCATTATGTTTCGTCTGAATTATGTATGAAACTATTTCATCTCATCGGCCGTAATGTAACGGAATATTTTGGCAGTCTCTGTATTTGAACTATATATCCGATTTTGCTAAAGTTTGAAGTGACTCAGCAAAATTCTGCAACAAATATACATTTAAAATTTCAAACGATCTGGTTAGGCAGTTTTTGTTCTGTTCTATGCGGAGAAACAAGCACACAGATGGATGAATCAGCCGAAGACTATAGGTACTACGTTTTTATTTAATTACCAAAGCACCTAAAGATAGTTAAATTTAAAAGCACATACCAAAATTGAAACCGCATTTCCAGCAATTATTACACAAAGACAGTATTGTAATAATATCTTTTGTGTGTCTCATGTAAATGGATTGAAAAAGCTATGAATGTCATGTTCTAACATAATCGTAGTGAAATTCAGTGATTTATATCATTTTCAATAAATTTGCAACAATGTAATATCATTAAAATACTCTGAAAATGACTTTTCCCCCATAGATCATAATGTAATGCAATTTTTTTGGGTACCCCTGTAAATGAACTATTAATCCCACATACTTCATATAGAATGTTAAATATGCCTAGGGAACCCTAAATAAGGTTTACCTATTGCATGAAAATCCAAGTATATTTACGGGAGTTAGAGCTAGGACAGACGACCAAACGGCCAGACAAACCGAATGCATAAGCACTTTTCAGCTTTGTTGGAAAATACTAATAAAAATCACTCAGCACATAAAATAACTTTTTTTTTCATTATAATGAGCTTTGAAATTCTTTTTTGATGTTCTCTGGATATCACAGATCTTCAACTTTCAGTCAGAATTGAAACAACAAGGAAAAAAAAAAGTCAGGGTATTAAATACACCCCCATTCCTTTCAAAACACATACTAACATCTTAGTACATTCAGATTTCAATTTCTTTTCTAAAGATCCAGTGAGAAAAGAAATTGGTTTAGTGTTTCTTAGAGACAAGAATATAAAAAGAAGAAAGATGATACATTAAAATTCGCTGAAATAAAACAATAATTGTTTGAAAGGACTTTCACTGAAAGGAATTTCTGGTACACTCAGAAAAAATAGAGCTCGATCGAAAAATGTTACAGTAAAAATTGACAAACATTTTCAATCTAAAACAGTGCGTAGAAAAATAATGGAATCAAATTATCTGTAAAGCTCACAAAATTACCCAAATTTTTGTTGACAGCCGAAAAAGTGGACTGCATCAACTATGCATTCTATTAACTACTTTGCCAATAATCATTTTGAGTGTATAATAATACGATTCTGAATATAAGTTATCAGTAAAGCTCAATTCACATTTTCAGCTATCAAAATCTTTTTATTTTCAAACAAACAATAGGTTTTGATATATAGTTTTTATCAGTTTACTTTTAATGAAAGTAATGCTCTACTAATTTTTTTCTTTGAAATAAAGTGATAGTTTAAGCTTTAAAGGTAATTTTAGTTGCATAAATTTTATAGTAACCTAGTTTTAATATATTAGAAATTAGAATAAATGATTTCATTTTATTAAAATCTAATTCGATTTAAAATAGCGTTCGCAAAATATTTCAGATAATTTAATTTTATAATTTGAGTATATATCAGAGTCTAAAAACAATGAATATTTGAAATATTAAAACAAAGCAGTTGCTGAATCAATAATTTTTGTAATACCTCTATTCTAAAAAAAAAAAAAAAAAAAAAAAAAAACCTAAAACAATTATTATTCTAAAATAATAATAATAATAAATCCCTGTCTGCTTGGCCTATAGGCAGAGGTAGATTTCGAAGAGTTTTCATTTCAACAACAAAAAATAACGATAAACCCAATTTAACTAATTTATTTGACTGCTTTTGAAAATTTTTTTATTTCGTTTTTCTGTAAGAACTGATTTTATCAAAATCTTCTTAAACGAAATTCGGCTCAAATGCCCATTTTGAAAACATATTTTGAATATATATTCTGACTTTATTAAAAAATCGACCAATACGCACATTATATAATTCCTAAATAACAAAAAAACTGTCAATTGAATGCATTTGAGAGCAAAATTGAATTTAAAAATGAGTCATAAAATAACCAATTTGTTATTTGAATAAATCCACAATTCATTGATGAAGATCGCTTTGGGAAATTTTGTGCGAAGTGCCCAATTTGACAGCTTTTTTTAAATATATATTTAGCCTTTATCAAAAAACTGACCAATACGGCCCATTACACAATCTCTAAATAACAAATAACCGTCAATTGAATGCGTTTGAGAGCGAAAATGAATTTTAAAATGAGTCATAAAATAACCATTTTGTTATTTGAATACATCCTCAATTTTTTAATCATAATCGCTTTGTGAAATTTTTTTTGCGAAGTGCCCACTTTGGCAACATTTAAAAAAATATATTCAGCCTTTATCAAAAGAATTAATGAAGACGCACATTGTATAGTTTCTAAATAACAAATGATCTGAGCATAATTATGGAAGTTATCGTGTCTAGAAGAAAATGAAATATATATATATATATATATAGATAGATATATAAACTTTTTTACTGATGGTGGTTTTGGGGTCTAGGAGTCATGATTGGTGTAGATCTGCAAAAATTTTTCAGAAATTCCAACATGGGAGAGAATGCAATAGGTAGTATTTCATACGAAATCTATCTAAAATAGAGTAAATATAAATAATAAAATAAAGTAACAGAGATGTAAATTTATTTCTTATTTAATCATAGAAAACAATATGAAATTTCATGCTCACGACAGAAATTTTAAGTGATCCTATATATATATAAACAAAAATAAACAAGTTGTTACCATCAGAAGTCTTTCTGCTATAAAATATGATAAAAGGTTAATCACGCATGCTTTTAATAATCGAAATTGTTTTCTTAATTAATGGATTTGTACTTCTTTAAATGTTATGTGGACGAAGTCACGGGTAACAGTTAGTAGATTTATAAAACTGATTTATAATACAAAAGAAAAGGGCTTTTACATTAACAAAATAGAATCCGTCAAATTCCTCTTCCCTAAAGATCTTTTATTATTATAAAGTTATCAATTAAGACTCTTTTGCTTGGTACTAAAATGAAATACAGCAAAATGCATTCCACTTTTACTCAATCATAGAATTTTTTTCCCTGTGAAATCTCAACCCGACATTATTTTTTACCATCTCAAAATTTACATATGCACCTCTTTTATCCATGTTCACGCTTTAAAAAATGGTATTTTAATTTGATCATTTCAAAATCATTTTCATTCAAAACATGAAATCTCGATTTCTATTAGCTGTGAACAGATACTAATTTATTTATATTGTTTTAAGTATAAAGGACTATTTTTTTAAAATAATCAGCATGCAATAAATAGGACATACAATATCCCCGTGACTTCAGAGTGTGAAAAGAAAGTTATTGCATCGAGTTTAAAGAAAGTTTTTAATAACCTAAAAATCCCCCCCCCCCCCCCTTAATTGATAAATAAAAACGAACTAAAACCAAAATTCACAGAATTTCATAGCTATGCCAAGATTGAAAATTCTTCACATAGCAGGGGTTTTAAATTCAATATTTTTTTCACTTTTTATGAAAAAAATGGCAACAAAAAGATACAGTAATTTGATTTTTCCCCTTTACTTTTAACAGCGATGGAGTACTCTTGTTGCCACAATTCAAAAAAGTATAAAAATCCACACACACAAATAATAATAATAATAATAATAATAATAATAATAATAATAATAATAATAATAATAATAATAATACATCGAAAACAAATAAAGATACAGCTTTCAAATTGCATTTAAAAGTACATTTTTTCCCATATACGATGATGTAAAAATTTAAAATATGCGATTTTTAGAAGTTTAAAAATTTGCTGTAGCAAAAATTATAAAACAGAAATTTCATTTCAAATTTCAAGGTGTTGCCATTCACAAAATGACGTATGCATTACACACAGATACGTTTGGCCTTTGTAATACAGATATGTTTTTCATACAGTTGTTACCTCCATATCCTGTAACCTGTAACGTCAATTTTCTCATTATATCGAGCGGGATATTAAGTTAACTGATATCACTTTCTCGCATTTAATGCATGCATATATCGTTTCAGTAATTAAAATGTACAGGCGAGGAAAAAAAAGAAACATCCCTACTAACTGTACAATTAATTATAATAGAAGAAAGTTACTGGTACCAAACGATTTGAAATATAGTATGCTTTTAACTTATGTATATAAAATTTGCTCAGGGGAGGGGGCATCCATAAATTAAAAAAGAACAAACTTTATATTTTTGACTGTCAAAATGCAATTCTGACGATATATTTTAAATATTTGGCTCAAACTATTTCTAGAAACGAAATTTCTAGTCATTTGGATAATGCATTTTTGAATTATAAACATTAAAAAATTTAGAACTAATTTTAAACTACATTTTCAAATTTTTAATAATATCTAATGAAATTATAATCCTGATGTAGTAATTTTTGTGTGATTATAATACAGAAAAAATAATCCAAACATAACAATGCACTGAATTTGTAATTGAAAAAAATTACTGTATGAAATATTAAAATAAAATTCGAAAAGAAATATGAATTGCAACCAACAATTTTTTGATAAAATTTGGATTTATGACGTCCTGCTTTATGCGAATTCTCAATATCAAACTCTGCTTCCAAGTAGTTTTCGAATTGTGATTAAAAAATAGCAAAAGGAGCCATCTATGATGTGTAGAAAACATAATTTGAAATATATATATATATATAGGATCTGGGGAAGTAATTATGACCACTTTTTACATTTTCTACATTGTTAGTTTTTTTTTACTTGTTTCTATTTGGAAAAGTGGTGTTTTTAGAACATAAGAAATAACTTTGACCCTTTAAGAACTTTTGTTAAAAGTTTTAATTTTTATAGCCTCCTTTTTTTAAATTAAAACTAGTTGGATGTGTCAATCCCAAAACTTTCTTCTATCTCATAAGTATATTTTAATATTTAAAAAAAACGTGGTGACCCCAAAGTTACCCACTATCGAATTTCCTCGAACATTTGACCTAGCCTAATGAGATTCTGGTATCCGAAAAGCCCAAAACGCAAAATTTAATTAATATTCTGAGAAAATGAGCTTAGTAGTGCAGTGCCTCATGTTGGATAATTTATACTAAAACCTAATAAGCATCTATTTATGTCAAGACCTAACAGAATCTGAAATTTGTTGGAATTTCGTCCATTAGTTCTTGAGATATAGTTATGACAAAAAATTTGCAAAACGTAGCACAGCAACACCATATCTTGGAAATTTATGCCAAAACGTAAAAAAGCGTCTGATTATGTTATGGTATAAAAGAATCTGAAGTTTGATGAAATTCTGGGCATTAGTTCTTGAGATATAGCTAGTTTAAAAAAACCGTGTAAAATATAGCACAACAGCAGTAGTTGAAGGATTTATAACAAAACGTAATCATCGTGTAATTATGTTATATGTCATTTTGTAACAAAATCTGAAGTTTGGTGAAATTCTGTGCGTTGGTTGTTGAGATATAGCTATCGGAAAAATCGTGCAAAATGCAGCATAGCTGCACCACCTGTTGCAAGGTTAATACCAAAATGTAATCAGCGTCTAATTATGCTATATATTCTAGTGTAACAGAATCTAAAATTTGATGAAGTTCTCTGCATTATTTCTTGAGATATAGCTATCGCAAAAATCGTGCAAAATGTAGCATAGCAGCGCCACATATAGGGAAGTTCACATCAAAACCTTATCAGCGGCTATGTATCTCAAGGTATCGCGGAATCTGAAGTTTGGTGAAATTCTGTGCATTAGTTCTTGAGATATAGCTATCATGAAAATCATGAAAAACGTGGCATAGCAGCTCCACCTGCTGGCCAATTTACACCAAAACTTAATCAGCGTCTATGTATATCAAGGGGTCACAGAATCTGAAGTTTGGTGAAATTATGTGCATTAGTTCTTGAGATATAGCAATCTTGAAAATCATGAAAAACGTAGTATAGCAGCGCCACCTGCAGGCCAATTTTCACCAAAAACCAATAGGCACTAATTCATATCAAGGTCTAACTGAATATAAAATTTTATTAAATTTCGAGCATTAGTTCTTGAGATAGAACGCCCACAAATTTTTTGTCACATACAGACAGACACACAGACAGACAGACAGACGGACAGACTCACAGACAGACATTTTCTAAAAATAATCAAAACGTGTTCAGGACCTCCTAAAACGTATAAATCCGTCGAAAACCGGAAGTCGAA
The DNA here is from genome assembly GCA_964019185.1 of Maratus speculifer. NCBI lineage: Eukaryota > Metazoa > Arthropoda > Arachnida > Araneae > Salticidae > Maratus > Maratus speculifer. The sequence continues at coordinate 121,001,748 of OZ025291.1, forward strand.
AATTTTCATGAATCCAATACTTTCTTCTTGTAAAGATAGAAGAAAGTAAAAATGGTTATACAGTCAAACTTCGTTAACGTTAGCACTCTTAACGTGAATTACTTTTAACATGAGCTGTTTTCACGGTCCCCTATAAAGACGAATACAAAGATTTGATACCGATAACATGGATTACTGTTGACATGAGCAAAATTTTGATTCCCCTTGACGTTCATGCTAACGAGGTTCGACTGTAATTACGCATCAAAAACTCATAATCATAAAAGTTTGGGGGTATTTAAGACCACTAGTGGGGAAATTATGACCACTAATACTTCCTGTTTGTACTTGCCTACACACATTTATTTCGGGTAATTAAAATTATTAGAAATTCAAACTGACAAATCCGTTTATTAAACTTTCTTCAAATTGCTATTCGGATCCCAAAAATGCTTTAGATCAGTGATAAAGAGTGTCTAAAATGAAAAATACATTATGAGATTAAAATCTAAGCATGAAATAAAATTTTACCATACACAATTTTCTACATTATAGGAGTGGTTGTAATTACTCCCACCTGACCCCATATATATTACTTATTTTATTGAAACATTTGGGTTAGCGAAAGTCGATACACATTAAAGCGTGAGATTTCATATTAGCAAAAAATATACATTAATAGAAGTGACATAGTCATTCTGTAGCATTTCAACAACCTAGTACCTAAATTCAATTTGGATACAGCCCCTAAAACAGGCTAATTTAAAAATTATTAATTTCTCTGAAACCAATCAAACAAACTTAATGAAAATTTGTTTATAGGCTAATTAAAAAGTTTGGAATTTATTTACGGTGGTGTATCAAACTTGGGTATTGCTATTGAAAAAAAAAAGTCTGTTTTGGATTTAGGAATGGCTCATATTATTTATAAGTAGATTTTATTTCCAATCATATGATAAATTTGATTCCTTTTTTTTTTTTTTTTTTTTGCGAGTGTACAATATTTTAAGCAGTTTAATGCAACTATTTACATTATAAGCCATAAGCATGCTTATCAATAACGTTAAGCAAAAAAAGTAGCATTTAATGTTACGATATCAGCTATTGTTTTCGATCGGATTGCATATATTTTTGCCCTTAAATACAGCATAATTCCAATTTTTACTCCAATCCTTAAATTAATTAAAAAATTTATACCATGACAAAATATTTCTTAAATGTATACTACATTATCTGAGGGAGGGAGAGACATTTTTATTCTTAGTTAGAATTTATTTTAAACTAGGCAAGTAAAAAAATGAACAAATTTGTAATTTTAAAATTTTAAACTAATCGGAATACCGTAAAATTTATCAAAACATTTTTATAATTTAAACTAAAACATCATACATCTTAATTAAATTTTTCAAAATGGTACATTTTCGGAAACATAATACGAAATGTGTTGTCAGTCTAATTTAATTAAAAGGATCCAAAAATACAAGTCGTGAGTTTTTTCTTTTGAGTGTGCATAAATAAAAGTCGAGATTTATTAGTCTTAATGTTTCGTTAAAAAAATAATAAAAGTGAACATTCAAGTTGGATAAAACTTTTCATATAAATCAATTTTACTTCGTATTCCTCCCTCTAGATAATTTAATTAATCTGTTTTAAGAACTTTTGTCTGTTTACTTTTAAGCACGAAATCCAGAAAGTGAAATAAATAAATAAAAATAAGTACATTGAATAATCAATTTTATGAAAGAAAAAAGAGATTTTAGATATATTAATATTTTTTTTTTCTATAACTAAGTATAGGGTTTCAGTTTTAACGTAACTAGTAATTACTCCATTGAAATTCATTTTTAGAATATCTAGTTTTATTATACAGGCTGTCCACTTTCAACTTTGTCCAATGGCTAATTCCTAAACCGTTAGTGATAGAGATAAAGTTCCAATAACAAAAATGTTTTAAATGAGGTAAACAATTGTCTTGAAAGTAGTTTGATTCAATAAAAAAATATTTTAAAAAGTTATGAAATTTAATTTTTTTGTACGATCCCACGCTTCTGAAAATGATATTCTGAAAAAATTTCTTATTAAATTAACAATTAAGGTAAAAATGTCCCATTCATCCAATACTAAAATTCACCGAGTAAGAAGTTTTGAATTTATAATGACTTTTGCCAGTGTTCGGTCTTATTATCCTTTGTTATTTTGGCAATAACTTTTATCGTCTGCGCTTGCTTATATGACTTAAAAGAATATTTTGAAAAAAAAAAAAAAAAAAAAAAGCACAGCCATGAGTGCCAGGGTTGTGAATGAGTTAAATGAACTGCAGTCCATTAGAGATTTTAATCTGTGTTTTATTGAGTATATAAATGTTTAAAAATGAGCTATCGACAAACAGTTTTCTGCATGTGCACACAGGTGAGTTACACCATTTTTCGAGGGATTGAACAGAAAGTGCTTAAAGTATTAGATGAATTTATTTCGCGTGTATCTGCACTTCATCAGAAAGCAATCACATCCTACAAGTATTTCGATTAAGTTTTATTAAGTTTTATATTGTTTAAAATAATTATATTTTAACATATGTTTTGCTTTGTAAGAACATGTTATTTTCCCACTTATATTTTTAGTGCATATATTTAGCTGTATATTTTGCTTTAATATGTAAGAGTGAAAGCAGTTTTCAAATTTATTAGTAATGTTAATTTTACTCTTAACTTTTATTATTTTTTATATCTGATTCTTATTTATATTTCTTGTAAATTTGTGAATAACCTCTATTTCGCAGCAAGAAAAGATGCTTCAACTTTAAACGGCTATTACACGGTCATTTTAAATAGTGGCGGAATAGGACTTTTTTAAATCTTCTTTTATTTTTGATGAATGTAATTTATAGTACTAGGGGACAGTATATAAAAAAAAATTTACACATTTTTTATGAGATGTTTTTATTGATCCAAATCGCTTTTAACATAATTCTTTACTTCATTTAAAACATTTTTATAACTGGAACGTTATGTTTATGACTAACAGTTTAGGAATTACTTTTTAAATGCCGTTGAAAGGTGTAACACCAAAGATAAAAAAAATTAGATCAAACTATTTTATTTTATGAAATTTTAATTTCATTTAAAATATCATTGCTGGAATATTTTAGAAAATGCAATTTTATAATTTGAAAACGGATACGTTAAGTCTAATATGAGGACCCTATAGAAGACCTAGACTGTAAAAAAAAATTCAAGAGGTTACTAAAAATTTTTTAGTAAATTTGTATTCCACAGAATTTTTAGTAACCATTATAAACTTTTTTTGCAAGTGAAACAAGCATTTCTTTTGTAAACTGAACAAAAGAATTTTTTGTATAACTAACTTAAAAATTTTTAGTATGAGCCACCAAGCAAATTTTAGTAATAGCTTCAAAATTATTTTTAATAACCATTACGTGCGCCCGAAGGGTAGGAGGTTCCTTCGAGCTGCATCCACACTTCTGAAGCGGAAGATTTTCGGCAAAACGGCAATAGATGGCAGCACCAAACGCTAACTGCTTCGACAGGATTTTCATAATCCCTTTACTAGCGAGTACTTACACTACATACATTCGGGGCGTATTTGGCGGCGGCCAGTATCGAACCCAGGATCTTTTAGTCTGGAGTCCGTTACTATAACCACTATGCTATCAAGGCCACACCAAGTGAGTTTTTGTAATAGTTATTAAAAATATAAAACTATTAACTCTCTTCGTTGCTAACTTTTTTCTAGTAATTCTTACAGATTTTCTTGTAACCGACTAAGATTACTAAAAATTTTTTAGTAATTACAAGGATCACTAAAGTTTTTTCAGTAGATCGACCCTTTTCTTTTACAGTGTAGAAGGAGCAAGCGACAAATTTAGATTTCGAGTAAATTGAGTTCAAAGTTGGAACATCAATAATAAATGACTGAATCAAGATATGAACGTGTTATTTATTTTACAGCGGGCTTTGAACTCTTATTTCAATAATTGTTAAACAAAAGCGGAGTAACAATGTATATTTTTAAATTTAAGTAGCGAAGAAGGAATTAAGTAATTAAGTAGTTTAGCTCTTTCCGGTCTCATGTATTATTAATACACATGTCTTTTAACCAGTGCCAGATTTACGGCAGGGCATTCGGGACACGGGCCCAGGGCCCCTGATATGTTCCAATTATTGTTCAAAATCTGACGTAGTTTTAATATCCAATGAAATTTTACATTTCCTTCTAAATTCTTTTATGTTCATATTGTATTTTTATAACATTGTATATTTTGTCTGAAACATCCATTTATTTGCTTTATTACACTGGATTTTTTCTTTTATCCTTTTCCCTTTAAAAATATATTGTATTGTTAATTCTTGTCTAATCCTTTTTCTGTTATCGGCAGATTATTTGAGTGTTGGTGAGCGTAGCTTGCAGGCTGTAGAGCCCCCTACTTAAAATAATTGCAACTTGGTGTTGTAGAAAATTTATTAGTTGTTGCATATTTTATCATTCCAGATATACAGACTTGCATAGTAAAAGATAATTAGCACCACACAGATTACTGTAAATTGTCTACTCATTTAAATTTCATAAATCTGAAATAATTATTTTAAAGTAAATTATAATTATATCTATTTTTTTTATAGATATTTCAAAGTCAATAATGGTTATTTTAGTAGCCATATTGTTTCATTTTTTTCGGTCTATTCCCGTGTAAGTATCTGTTCAAGGGGGATCTCCCTGTAAGCATCTGTGCCCAGGGCCATCAAATTAGTAAATCGGTCCCTGCTTTTAACCACTTGGGGACGAGCGACTGGAATATGTGCTACTTAAGGTGCTCAGAATCCTTTATTATTCTCACCAGTTATTTATTATTATGTTCGAAAGAGTGTAACATCATTAAAGTGCACTTGTAACTATTTTTTCCGATTGACCGTAATGTAACGGAATACTTTTGAACGTCCATGTAATTAAACTATGTATCCGATTTTCCTAAAATTTGAAATGATTCGACAAAACTATGCAGCATTTACATATTTTAAATTGTAGACGATTCAGTTAGGTAGTTTTTGCTCTGTTATATGCGGACGGATGGACAGATGGACAGATTGAAGGACAACTATAGGCGCTATAAGCATTTACATAGTTACGAACGACCTAAAAAAGTGATGAAATTTCGAATGATAAAAAATAATAAAATTTCTTGTTTTTTTATAGTATAATTATAAGGGACTTATCATTAAGAGGAGAGATTTATATTATTGTAACTTTCGACCTACAATTTGCGACAGTGCTGCCAATCCGAGGATTTTTCACAAGGAATTATGATAGTGGGTTTATAGAGTTTAATCCATGTAATAAGAATTTTTCTACGATACATAATTCTATTAATCAGGATATTATATACGGTATCAGGATATTAATCAGGATATTATTTTATTCGGTACTTACAGTGTCTTACCTTATGCATCTATTTTATGAAATTTCAACTAATGAAAACATTGCATCATTGTTTGACGAAAATGTTAACACTTTTCACTTAATAGTATAAAATTATTTAATAGAATAAAAATATTATTAAATAATAAATTTACAGAGAAATATATTCCTCATATTAAAACAAAAGTAGACTAAAATTCAAAATCACAATATACATAAAAAACAACCTACAGAGAAAGTAGAAAAACTGTGAAATTTTTCTAATATTTACACAGAGTTCATGTAAAATTCATAACCCGATTATATGATTTGGGCACATGATTTTCAACAAGCATTTTTATAAAGCTTAGCATATAAGAAAAAATATAAACATCTATTTTGATTGGATTTTTTTATAATTTGTAATAGCATAGTTTAAAAATTAAACAATTTAACAGCATCCAAACTGGGTTACGTAGCTTTAAGTTGATCAATTTAGGGAATGTAAGGTGAAAATCGGTTCCTAATTATTCACGTGAAGGTACTCGCATGCGATTGTTAAAACTATGGGAACATTATTTTAAAATATTTCGTTTGCTTTTCAATATTTTTTAGTATTTGTGTTTTTTAATTAGATAGCTGAGGTCAATTTCTACAAAGCCCCTTTTTTTTATTTTTCGAATTTTAATTGAAGTTCCTTTTTTTTTTTTTTTTTTTTTTCTTTTTTTTTATATAATGAAGACAACTTTATTTCCGAAGCCGCTACCAAAAAATTTTGTTTCCTCCCTTTTATTTTGAAAGGAAGATATCTTTTTATAACTCGAAATTTTGATAAAGTAGTTTGTATCTAGATATCATCCATTTCTCCAGAAAATATTAAATACATTCTTAAAAGAAAAAAGGTACACGCAAATATTTCTGATACAAGCATGAAATTGGCAAATATTACCAGGGCCGTGCTTAGGACTTTGGCGGCCCTGGGCGAAATATATTTTGGCGGCCCTTTTTTTCTGAAATTTTTTAAACGGATATAAAATGTTATAAACCGTACAAAATGTATCACAAGAGTGAAATTAGTATGAACTTTTTAACACAAAAAATTGAAAAAAAAAAGACATCATAAGAATCATTACCAAAAGAATCAAATTTCACTTGAACATCAGTATTTATAATAATACTTTTTGCTTACCATTTTTTGGCTTTTCATGATAAATTACAGTTTATTTTAATTTGTAGGTTTTAGCATCATAAATCGCACGTAATCTATACCTATATTATAAAGAGGTAAAGTTTGTTTATATGTAGGGACTAATCTGTGGAACTACCGAACCGATTTCAAAAGTAATGGTACCAAAATGATGGTGCTTTTCCCTGTTCAAACATAGGCTATATCTTATGTCGATGCCACTAACCCAGGGAGTACAGGCGCAAAATAGCAATTTTTAAACAATCTTGAGAAATAACGAACCGATTAAAAAAAATAATGATTCAAGATGATGGTGACAGTCCTTGGTTCCAACATTGACTATATTTTATGTTGGCGTCATTACCCCATAAAAAGCAAAAAACTTTCTAAAGATGCAACTGTTGTATTACTGAAGGACATAGAAACATAACGTTTGGCTTGTTTGTTATTTATAAGATATAAATGATCTCAAAGAGCGTTTTCCAAAAATACGAAATTTAAAAGCGGTGAAAATGGGCGAAAAGTGTTCTAAATTGCTATTTTTAATCCATCTCGGAAGTACGGACCGATTAAAAAATAATGATGTCAAAATGATGGTGATAGTCCTTGCTCCAATATAGGCTACATCTTATGTAGGTGTCACTTCTCAAAAGGGGTTCAGGAACAAAAAAAAAAGTTCTAAAAAATGTGACTTTTGCGTTACTGACGGACCTAGAAACATAAATTTTCGGATGTTAATTACTTATAAAATATAAATGATTTCCAAAAACAGTTTCTAAAAAATATGAAATTTAAAAAGGGTAAAAAATGCGCGAGATGAGATATAAAAACTTTCTAAATTGAATTTTTTAAGTAATCTCGGGAAGTAACAAACCGATTTAAAAAAGTAATGATGTCAAAATGATGGTGACAGTCCTTTCTTTAACAAAAGCTATATCTTATGTCGATGTCGTTACCCCAAAAGGGGTGCAGGAGCAAACAAACGCTCTAAAAATGCGATTTGTGTGTTACTGAAGGGCTTAGAAACATGAAATTTAGAATGGTAGTTACTTATAAGGTAAATATGGTCCCCAAAAACATTTCCTAAAAAATTCGAAATTTAAAAAAGGGGAAAATGAGCGAAAAGTGTCCTAAAAACGTTCTAAATGGCGATTTGTAAACAATCTCAACAAGTATCAAACCAATTCCAAAAGTAAATTTGTGGCGATGGAGCCTGTTAAAAAATAACAAACATAAGCTATATTTTATGTTCGGGGTGCTATCAACAGAGGGTTTCAGTAGCAAAAAATATTCGAAATGTCTATCTTTCTAAATTATAAAAAGGTCAAATAAATAAAATGTAATAAATTAATTCAAAAACTATAAACCAGGGGTTATATTAGGTTTGGTTTATGTTGGGCTCAGTAGAGTGAAAAATATTAAAAACTTCATGCTTGAATCTTGTGTTAATTTTACCATTTTTTCTTGGAATAGTAAAAATGTTTTATATAGAAAAAATCTCAGAAAATTTCTTTTAATTATATTAATGGTCAACAGCGCCTAGATATGTTTCATATATATTAACACTGTACAAGGATTACTGAAAGAATTATCATAATAGCTAAAAATGTATGAATTGATATGTACTACTTTGAATTCTAATATTTTTATTTTGCTCATTTTAATTTTTTGAATTTGTATACTAATTTTATTAATTAAAAAGTAGCTCATTTTCTGCATTTGTAAAATGTTATGTCAGAAAACTGTGTCTTCACTTGTCACGAATTAAATCGATGAATCCGTTTGAGGGAAGAAGTTCTACTTAAAAATATATTTACAAGTTGACATTAAAATAGAAAGAAAACATTAAACCTAATAATACATACGAAACACATTTAAAGACGAACATTACTGCATATTTAAAATGTTATATTTAAAATGATTACAAAAAAGTCTCTTTTTTAATACTTTCCAACTAAGTTCCAAAGTATTTATGATTTCGGTTTACCTGTCCGTCTGTCCTCGCTCTAGCTTCCGTAAATAACTTGGATTGCCCTGAAAATTTTCGACATTATTGACGTTTACCCTAGCAGAACTTTATTTCAAATGAAGGTTCTAGCATGATTAGTTTATTTACAGGGACAGTCAAAGGTGTACCGTTATGTTATAGCCTAAGGAGAAAAATAGTTTCAAATGAATTTTAAAGATTTTACACCCTGTCCAATACATTACAAATTATATGCATTTATGACGTGCACTAAAATATGCTTTCTGTAAAATACGGGGTGAAAAAAATAGTTGTTATTCATTTACAAGGCCACCCAAAAGAATTACATTACATAGTGGTAAAGAGGGGAATTGTGTGCGATATATTTTAATTATATTAAATTATTTTATACATACTAAAATTCATATACGTCGTTGAGACTTAACATAAGTTATACGATATAACCATGTATAATACGAAGTGCACAGCATTTACAGGGACGCGCAAAAGGTTTCGAATAGTATATTCTTTCCGACGTACTGTATATGTATCCGATGATGGCTGATAAATGGATAAAATGCATTTTAATTATATGTGCTTTTAAGTTTCTCTAAATCTATGCATATTATATAGAGTGTATAAATACTACAGTTGATATACAAGGCTATACCAAAGAGATCGTAAATGTTACTGAATATGAACGTAAATTATTTAAAGGTGATTTTTAAATGAGTTATATGCATTTTTATGCTAAACTTCATTCAGTTTACTAAAGAATAGTTTTTGAGCATGGATAAAATGATATACAGGGCCACGCAAAGAATTGAATGTATGGACGCCTATGAATGATAATTTCTGAGAATGTATTTTCAGTAGTTTTACGAATTAGTTTAAAATAAATTGTAACGAACTTCTCAGGTTCGGAATGCGCCTGACAAGTCAAATAGACTCTTCATAAAAGCTGGTAAAATGTAAAAGCAACACCAACTTTTTTGCGGCCCCAAATTTTGGCGGCCCTGGGCAAATGTCCGGCTCGCCCCCCTTTAAGCACGGCCCTGAATATTACTTACTATTCGAGTGCATTGGAATCGAATACTGATTCTTGTTTTCGATTAGTTTTATCTTTTATAGAAAACAATAAACACTATGCAATTTCTAAGTATTTAAATAAGAATATATAGAAATTTCAGACATTTAAGAAGAAAAAGAAAAAAAAAAAAAAAAAAAAAAAAAAACTTTGTGAATATCTCAGAAATTTGAAATTTTGGACGAGAATGAAAATATACTGTTGTTTCGATCTTCCAAGATATGAGAAAAATAAGATACTTTAATAGTCAATAGATGGCGCCACTACAAAATATCAGTCCATGAAGTGGAAAGGGAATAAATGATATAAATTAGAATTTTTGAATAAATGGAAATAATAAAATAGTATATTCATAAATTTTTATACATTACATTTTTGAAAACAATAATATGGAACAAAATTTAAATAAATCACAAATAAAATAATTAATTTCAGTTTGAATAACATTAATAAAATCGAATTTTTCATGACACGAATCTTTATAAATAGCGGTAATACCAATACATTTTTAAAAGTCTATAAGTCACCTATAAATCAGTAAAATTACAATCAATCGTAATACTTCGCGCTTGGGTTATAATCAGACTCTGTATAAGTACGACGGAATAGCAGAATTGTGATCAGTGTTGAAAGCAGACGTTTTTCTTCGGGAGGGATTTCTGTGGCTCCGAAGGGCACATTATAGCTTTCGGGGGTGGGGAGGATTTTGCACTTTTTCTGCATTGAAAACTCAAAATCTCAAAATTTCCGAAGGAGCATTTCATTGCTTGGGGTGGGATGGGGGGGGGGGGGGAGATGTTCTTCTCGGATCACTCTCGTGAATTCAACATTGATTGTCATTGTATTCTTCTTGATTTAAAAAAGAAAGTTTATGAAAGGCTTTAAGATTTAAAATACTTTTTTGTGTATTTATATTTATACATAACATTTAATTTTATTACCAGAAATAATATACCTTAGAAAAACAAATGTTCTTGTTCATTCCTAATTTTCAGTGGCGTAGCTAGAGTGGGTGACACCTGGGGCGGACGTAAATGGTGTCACCCCCCCCCCCACACACACACACCACCACCAACATAATCGTGAGCAGGAAGAAGAGAATTATTTTTATATTTCAGATAGTATAGTAAAAATTTATCTGCTATACATTAGCATACCCTGATTGTATTCATGTTTAAAACCAGATTACGACAAAATTGATATATTTTTACATTTGAGGATCCATGAATCCGTTTTTGCTATTTAAAACTTCATGCATATGTATGTGCGTGATTAGAATTTCAAAACTTTGGCAATATTGTATTAGCTCTCTCACACACACATACACACAAATTACATTGAGACATTATCGAAAAAACACCAAAAACAAAGTTTGGGACTACTTGGTTTGGAATCTTTAAAAAAAAGGAAGAAATCAACATACATTCATATAGATGGGGGAAATGAATTCAGAGAGCATCAAAATGTTAATTATACCAATACCCAGAGTTGTATAATATAGACGCACGCGTGCACGCCATTTGCAGAAAAAATTTATGAACTTTGCAGAAAATTTTAGGAACGAAACAAACTTTTTTTTAAAACTTTTTTAGCGTCAAAAAATTAAAAATATTCTGCCAATTTTATGTACGATTTATTTGCTATTAGCGTCCAATTAACAGCAAAGTCGGAAATTTAAGTCATTTCATGCTGAAAACTTTAAAATTCCTCAATCCGGTATATCGAACACCAAAAATCGTGAATTTCATACATCGCAGTTGTCGTAAAAAATCAATTTTGTCAATCTTTTTCAGGAAAAATCCTCCAATTTCGTCAAATTATCAAGGAAAAAACACGAACTTATTCAAAGTTCTGCGGATAAAGCGCAAAATATCGTTAAAGGACCACGAAAAAATGCAAATTTCATCAAAAGACAGGGGAAAAAAAATTCGCCAAAAGATCGTGAGAAAAATGCGAATTTCTCCGAAAGACTTCGTAAAAACTGCGAATTTCAACAAAGAATCGCGTAAAAAACATGCATTTCGACAAAGGACTGCATAAAAAACTATTATTTCGACAAAGGACTGCATAAAAACTCGTATTTTAAAAAAAGATCACAAACAAAATACAAATTTAGACAAGAGATCAGTAACCTTATTTATACCTGGTTCTAAAAGTGATACTACTATCCTTAAGTAAAAAAACTATAACCAAACTCAAAAAGTACACATGGACAATAGATATTGACTTCAGGTATCCCATTAAAAAAATCATTTAAAACAATAAAGAAAGAAAATCGTAAAAAATACTCCAACAGGTTTAACATTAGCCATTAGCGTTCGAGTTACCACATAACTAGTGTAGGCTCTTAACTCGCTATAGTAATGTTGTCGATACACGTACATAAAAATACCGCTCCTAAGGGAAGGTGATAACTTAAAGTTCTCTATGATTATTATGTAGAGCTGTTCTATATGTAGGGACTTATGTAAAAAAAAAAATTGTCGAAAAAATATGAAACATGGTAAATATAATATTTCATCTCTCTAATGATCCCCTTTCTCAAAAAAAATTTCTAAGGAAAGAAACAAAAAATCTTATTACTGCTTGTAATAACAAAAGCGTATAAACAATGATTTTAAAGCAGAGTATATTTTAAACACCTTTTTATACGTAAAAAATCTGTCTCGGGTGAAATCGATCCAGACCGAAAAACACTCCATTGTTGACAGTTTTCTGCCGTAAAATTTATTGGATTAAAAATCGTAAGGAAGCTAAATATCTTTTTACTTTAGACAGATTCCCTTCAATCTTATACAGAAATAAAAAACTAAGAAACAGGATGCAGTGGAACATGAAAGCAACACAAAGAGAACATTCAAAGGACACCCTGGAGTGCGGTATTGGGCAGACCTGCTCTAACGTATGTACAAAATTCACGAATGACATGACTTTCGAATATTTACATTTATAGAGAACATTCAAACACTTTTGTTTTCAAATTAAAATTTAATTTTTAAATAAAAAAGAAAGTTTTAATTACCTATTAACTGCTTGGATTTGGATCTTTCAATCTTAGAACAAAAAATTTAAATGATAAAACCCTATATTCTAACAATTATAACATTTCAAATTATAATAATACAAAATGTATAACATCTTTCAAATGAATACTTATCATACATGATTTTATAATGAACTAAATACTAAGAAAGGATAAAAAATGAAACAGAAGTGACGCTCTTCGGTGCCAGACAATCTATGTATTTTTCGCGATGAAGGTCCCGTCATTGGATACATATCGAACATATTTAAAAGATTTTGATTGGATAATTGAAACAAAGAAACATTGAAAAACAAACTAATTCCCTTTTTTATGAAAAAAAAAAAAAACTCATTTGCTTTTTAAGGCTTACAAAATGAATATTATTTTTAAATGTATACGGATAATATTTTAATCATGTTCTAGCTATTCTAGTACTTCATAATTTTTTTCTGTTAGTTTCACGTTGACGAAAGCGAACAGGATCTCCAAAATAAGAAGATCACAACAATCAGAGATGTAGTGAAGGGTATACGGGGGTATACGCCGTATACCTTCTGTAATTTTTAACACACGCTAGGGTATATCCTCTGTCTTCAGAATATACCCTCTGCTTAGAGCGTATATCCTCTCAATGTATAAAATTTCATTTCAATCGTATATCCTCTGTTATTTTTATGACTACACCCCTGACAACAATGTCTCATCACTCATCGCGAATTCTGCATAAGTCAATGCAGCGCGTATGTACAGGGACATGCAAAGAGAAAATTGCGTCCGGGGCAAAGTTAGAAATAGGCACTCCCCCTCCCATCCCAACTTTTTCTTATGAAAGATCAAAAATGACGATGGTAGTATAAATTTGGCGCCCCTAAATTTCAGCGCCCGGGACCGCGCTCTCCCCCCCCCCCCTTCTTCCATTTCGCACGGCGCTGCGTGTAGAAAAAAAATCTTTCTTTTAAAGTTTGTCTTAGTTACCCACACATTGTGTAAATGGGTTTTTGCTCACTGTTGCAAACCTAATTTAGACGCCGCATTTGGTGTACCATTTCACTTTCTCCAAGAAAATAAAAGTAAGTCTGTTGCGCCGTGTTTTGCTCTAGAAAATTCATTTTACGTCAGAATTTTTTCCAAAATCTTGTAAGATTATGCATATTTTTTTACAAATAAAGATCGGGTGTCACCCCTTCGAAGTTGACACCCGGGGCGCCCCCCCCTCCCAACTTTTTCTTGTGACAGACCAAAAATGACGATGGTAGTATAAATTTGGCGCCTTCTAAATTTCAGCGCCCGGGGCCTGCCCCCTTCGTCCCTCATTTAGCACGGCGCTGCGTGTATAAGTAGAAAAAATTCTTTCTTTTTAAAGTTTGTTTTGGTTACCCGCACTTTGCGTAAATGGGTTTTTTCTCACTGTTGCAAATCTAATTTATACACCCCATTTTTTTAACCGTTTCACTTTCTCCAAGAAAAGAAAACTAAGTCTGTTGCGCCTAGTTTTGTCCTAGAAAATTCATTTTGCGTCAGAATTTTTTCCAAAATCTTAAAAGATTATGCATATTTTTTTGCAAATAAAGGCCGCTCGGGTGTCACCCCTTCGAGGGTGACACCCGGGGCGGACCGCCCCCCCCGCCCCCCCTTAGCTACGCCACTGCTAATTTTACCTGTTTTCTTATTTTTCAGTCCTTATTTTATAGCCTTCCGTATCTATATATAAATGTTAATATATAGTCGTACAAGGGCGCCCATATGATTGATTTTAGGGGGGGGGGCTGAGGAAAATCTCAACTTCCCAGGTACTTTTCGTACCCTCCCCCCCCCCCCCCGATTTTTTGACGAAATGTGCTTTTTTCGCAATTCTTTTAAGAAATTTGTGCTTTTTCCTACGAATTTTTGATGAAATTTATGTTTCTTTCCCAACTTTTTGACAAAAATCATTTTTTGTTAAATTTTTTGGTGAAATTTGGGATTTTTTCGTGATTTTTGAACAAAATTTGCGTTTTTTCGCGATATTTTGACGAAATTTGTGTTTTTTCCACAATTTTTGGTTTTTTCTGAACGAAATCAAAGATCTTTTTTGCGATTCTTTGACAAAGTAAGAGCTTTTTTCGCTATTCTTTGACGAAATTTGTGCTTTTTCCGCAATTCTTTGATGATATGTGCATGTCTCTCCCTCTTATTTGTCAACATTTGCGTTTATCTGCAATTATTTGGCAAAAATCGCATTTTTCTTGTGATCCTTGATCAAAATTCACGCTTTTTTATGATAGTCACTGGCATGGGTATACTAAATGACCTTTCTGCAGTGAAATTTTTTGGTGGAAATAGGGAAAGTATCTTCTGCGATTAGATCCTTTACCATGACAGTCTAACCAGTTCTTGCTTTTCCACAAATCAAGCCATATTCTTGCTCCTAAGTCCAAATTCCCAGTTTTATAAAATTGAGATAATTCCTTGATTTCTTTTGAAAAAAACCTTTTCCATATTTTTCATCTGATAGGAATGAAGTAAAATCGCTTTAAATGACGTTTCATTTCGATTTATAAACCTTGACTCAAGAGATATAATTAAAGAGTCTAAATATGGTAAAAAATGGTGCTCTTTATTAATATTCTAGAGGAGTGGCCATATGATGGTTCCAAATGTGAGATTATCAAGTAAACGATCTGCACATTTTGATATTGATTCCTTAAAATTGCAATTTTCTATTAGCTCCATGAAAAATACTGAAAAATTCTTCAGGTTTTATCTGTGCAAAAGAAAAATCTCAAGACGTTTCTGTCGGTGCTAATTAACCGAACGCAAATGTTAATCTACAGAATGCAATTTATTTACAACTGGCTCTAGATAAAAAGAATATGTAGAAACTACTTTGAGACATACAATAATCACTACAGCAATAATCACTACGTTGCAGCATTTATATTAAAGACTTGTGAGCGTATTTCTTGTTTTATGTTCGTACCATTGTTTAGAGAGATATTACAGAGATTTTCTTTGACAATGGCAAAATGATTAGAAAATGTGGTATGGACTTATTATTTATTACATATACACCAGAAATATTTGAAAAAAAAAAAAAAAAAAAAACTAAGAGTCTTCCCCCTAAAAATCTTATCACTCCTTTCATTGCTTTGTGCTTCTTATCTCTAGAACTTGATGGAGATCATTTACAATTTACAACTAAATTCAAACAATGGTATGCCCAATATTTATTTTATTTATGAAAAGAAAAAACTCTTTAATGATATTTATAAGAATTATTAAATTTTAAACCGACCAAAATTATTTTGTCTTGTTCTGCTTAATAAAATTTTCGATTTTGGGTTGTGTTACAATCAGGGCCCGATTAAGGCTATGGGGGGGGGGGGGGGCATCATTCGGGAAGGCCCCCTTCTGTCTACTGGTTTTATATATATATATTTTTTTAAATAATATGGAAGTGGCTAATACTAAACATCATACGTATTGTATGTATATGAAAATTTTGTTCTTGGTGCAGTTCACATTTGTATACAGGGTATCACAAAAAGATAGTCACAACTTAAAAAAGTATTAGCTAGAAAATTGTAAAAAATACATGTGGCACTCGGGGACTGCCGCGGTAAAGCTATTGCATAGCATTTTTTATCAACTTATGCAATTATAATTATTTATTTATATTTTATTTATGTAGTTTTTTTCTTTTTTTTTGTCTTTGATATTAATTCAAGTTACACTTTTTGAGCGTGATGACCGATAGCAACTTTTTTTCTTTTATTGAATAAATGACAAGTTAATATCGTTTAAAATATTTTTATTATCTTAAAATACATGTAGGTTAATCAGGAATTTTTATCATTGAAACTTTACGTTTATGGCAGCTGAAATAAAAAACATAGATTTGAGACTTGATATTCTCAAAATATCTGAAAAATACCGCGTCAATATCTGCCGAAGTCTACCGAAGGATACCGTGCCGAAATCTGCCAAACTGAAGCGACGTAGCCGGAGTGTTAGGTTTATTCTCGTTACGGAATTTCTGGATTTTTTCGCCGCGCTCAAAGCCCGCGATAAAAGCTATGCAATACCTCAATAAATTACCAAACAAAATTTGGCCGCGCTACGAAAATTAGATCGCGAGTTATAAGCATTTTAAAATTTTCGACCCTCAGCGTGGGGGGGGGGGGTCTCCTGTCACCAAAAATTAACACTGTCTCATAACAAATTATCAAACAAAATTTGGCCGCGCTACGAAAATTGATCGCGAGTTATAAGCATTTTAAATTTTTCGACCTTTTTCAGGTGTGTGTGTGTGTGGGGGGGGGGTCTCCTGTCACCAAAAATTAAAACTGTCTCATAATAAATTACCAAACAAAATTTGGCCGCGCTACGAAAATTAGACCGCGAGTTATAAGCATTTTAATTTTTTCGACCCTCAACGTGGGGGTCTTCTGTCACCAAAAATTAACACTGTCTTATAATAAATTACCAAACAAAATTTGGCCGCGCTATGAAAATTAGATCGCGAGTTATAAGTATTTTAATTTTTTCGATCCTTACCATAAGACGGGTCTCCAATCACCAAAAGCTACATTATCCTACCTTGTTTTATTTTAAGACGATTATTTTCTATACACATTCTATCAGGAATTTTTATTATTGAAACTATAGATTTATAGTATCTGAAATAAGAAATATATAATATCTGAAATAAGAAATTTGGCCGCGCTACGAAAATTGATCGCGAGTTATAAGCATTTTAAATTTTTCGACCCTCACCGTGGGGGGGGGGGGGGGTGGGTCTCCTGTCACCAAAAATTAACACTGTCTCATAATAAATTACCAAACAAAATTTAGCCGCGCTACGAAAATTAGATCGCGAGTTATAAGCATTTTAAGTTTTTCGACCCTCAACGTGGGGGGGGGGGGGGTCACCTGTCACCAAAATTAACACTGTCTCATAATAAATTACCAAAGAAAATTTGGCCGCGCTATGAAAATTAGATCGCGAGTTATAAGCATTTTAATTTTTTCGACCCTCACCATGGGGGGGGGGGGTCTCCTGTCACCAAATATTCACACTGTCTCATAATAAATTACCAAACAAAATTTGGCCGCGCTACGAAAATTAGATCGCGGGTTATAAGCTTTTTAATTTTTTCGACCCTCACCATGGGTGATCTCCTGTCACCAAAAGTAACACTGTCTCGTAATAAATTACCAAACAAAATATGGCCGCGCTACGAAAATTCGATCGCGAGTTATGAGCATTTAAAATTTTTCGACCCTCACTGTGGGGGGGGGGGGATCTTCTGTCACCAAAAGTAACACTGTCTCATAATAAATTACCTAAGAAAATTTTGCCGCACTACGAAAATTAGATCGCGAGTTATAAGCATTTTAAATTTTTCGACCCTCCCCATGGGGGATCTCCTGTCACCAAAAATTAACACTGTCTCATAACAAATTATCAAACAAAATTTGGCCGCGCTACGAAAACTGATCGCGAGTTATAAGCATTTTAAATTTTTCGACCCTCACCGTGGGGGGGGGGGGTCTCCTGTCACCAAAAATTAACACTGTCTCATAATAAATTACCAAACAAAATTTGGCCGCGATACGAAAAGTAGATCGCGAGTTATAAGCATTTTAAATTTTTCGACCCTCACCGTGAGGGGGGAGGGGTCTCCTGTCACCAAAAATTAACATTGTCTCATAATAAATCATCAAACAAAATTTGGCCGCGCTACGAAAATTAGAACGCGAGTTATAAGCATTTTAAATTTTTCGACCTTTTTCAGGTGTGGGGGGGGGGGGGCTCCTGTCACCAAAAATTAAAACTGTCTCATAATAAATTACCAAACAAAATTTGGCCGCGCTACGAAAATTAGACCGCGAGTTATAAGCATTTTAATTTTTTCGACCCTCAACGTGGGGGTCTTCTGTCACCAAAAATTAACACTGTCTTATAATAAATTACCAAACAAAATTTGGCCGCGCTATGAAAATTAGATCGCGAGTTATAAGTATTTTAATTTTTTCGATCCTTACCATAAGACGGGTCTCCAATCACCAAAAGCTACATTATCCTACCTTGTTTTATCTTAAGACGATTATTTTCTATACACATTCTATCAGGAATTTTTATTATTGAAACTATAGATTTATAGTATCTGAAATAAGAAATATATATGTTTGAGACTTCATATCCTCTAAATATCTGAAAAATACCGCGTCAATGTCTGCCGAAGTCTACCGAAGGATACCACGCCGAAGTCTGCCGAACTGAAACGACGTTAGCCGAGTGTTAGGTTTTTTCGTTACGGATGTGTTAGGATTTTTCGCGTTACGGAATTTTTGGATTCGGTCGCCGTGCTCAAAGCCCGTGATAAAAGCTATGCAATAGCTTAAAATAAATAAATAAATAAATAAATAAATTAGTTGACAGAAGTATTATTTTGCAAACTTTTTCTTTGATTATATACGTACGTAACATAAAATGGCTGAAAGATAATGTCCCAAATGAATCGTAATTAATGATTTTAACTTCCCATTCTACAACGAATATGTTAATGAAGCATTTCTTTTGAAAATATCCGAATATTAAGTTGTTATAATATAACTTTCATTATTAATTTTCTAACGTAGTTTGTTTTTCGCATAGATGAATGGGGTACTGAAAGTAAAGAGAGAAAGGAGAACTACTCTTACCTTCCTAAATGTTTGTAAATATAGGAAATTTGATCTCCTTTTGACTAATTTTAATCATTTGGCACTTTTTAGTGAAAATACCAATTGCTCTCATGGGGGCCCCGTAATGATGGGGGTCCAGGAGCAATTGCCCCGTATGCCCCTGCATAAGTCGGGCCTTGGTTACAATCTGACATATTCAGGGTTCTAATCTTTATTAGATTCGGGAAAAGGAATTTTCCAATTAAAAAATAGCACTGTATCATTCACATCTTATTGTTAAATCTGTGTCTAATTTCTCAGCGGTTTGTTCACGCAAAATCAGTTTTATCTATGAAAATGGGTCGTGTCTATAACGAAATCCTTTTTTTATGTAGAAAAAATATTATATTCTAGTAAGAAAAAAAGGACCACAGTAACACCTTGCTAAAATAAAAATTGTATAAAATACAATTTGGTTCCTATCTCATGTTTTCCCTTTTTGTAAAAGGCAAACTGTTCGAGAGGACTAATTTAAATCTTGCCAAACCGAATCTGTTTAAATCAGAATCTAGCTTTAAAAGAAATAAAATTCACGGTTATGAGAAAATAAATTCCATACAATTATACCACCTTAAACGGAAAACTGTTTAAAACGGAAATATCTTACGAAGCCTTCTTTGCAGGATCAAGTTAGAATTTTCATATCTTGCAACTAATTTATATTTTAAAAAAGTATGACAAAACCAAAATCTAGGGGGGGGGGGGCTCAAGCCCCACCTTGCCCCCCCATATGGGCGCCCATGTAGTCGTAGTATATATAGTCGTCGTTTGGCGATGAATCTTTTCATGTAATTCTGTTTCTGCCCGCATTTTCATCGATAATATATGATTCTGTGACAAAGCATGCTTTTGAAAACCCTTGTCCTTAATTAATATTTGTTTGTTCTGTCTGTCTTATGATAAATGATGATTCAAGATAGCCTTGGTGATTGCGTTTTATTTAAGATGGAGTCGTATTATTTCCGTATTTCTGGATTTAATGTATGTAATAATCATAAATTTTGTATTCATGCATTTTTGCATGACAGTGAAATAGTTATTGCGCCAAGATCTGAATATTTATAAAACTAATAATAGCAACAACGTATCTCATTTGCACGCATGATCTATAAATTCCAACTCGTGTATTTTTTAAACTAAGATTGCACTACAAGTACATTTAAGTATTTTTTGTTATTTTTTCTGGTACAGGTACTTTTTCAACTTTTTAATAACAAAAAATGTAGATCAAAATTTTAGATCTTTACGCAGCGTCTCACTGCATAATAGTTGTTGACCGATTTAGGTAGCAAAAAATGAAATAAAATAATAATTTCGATTCCTATTTTCCTTTATTTAAAAATAACGGTTTTCTGTTCAGTTAAAGTTTTCTGGTTTTCTGTTAGGACTGGTTTATAGCTTCAATTTCAAGTCAAAAACATATGCTTAGGATTTTACGATGGTCAGCATATGATATTCATAAACTGATGTTAAATCAATGGAAATGTTTGAAAATTTCTTGTCATTGGTGTCTCGTTTTGGTGTCCGGGGTCTTCCTACTGTAGTTATAGTCCTGGCGAGGATTATTTAGATTTCTTCTTCGTATTATTATTATCATTACGAGATCCAACCCGGGCTTTCTCAGTTACAGAATATAGATACCCCCCCCCCCTATTTTTAATTGACGAGTCTAATATTACAAATTTACATTTAATATATATTTCTCAGATTATATCTCATTAATAAAATCCAAGACATAAAATTATTTACGAAATAAAGTTTTGAAATCCATATAAGCGTTGCTTTCATGGAATGTAAGCGTGAAACAAATGTGGAACTATTTATATATTTTTAAGTAAAAACGGATTTTTATTTTCTTCATAATCGTCTACACGTGATAGAGGTAGATTTCAAAAAACATATTATGCTTTAAAACTGTTTTTAAAATCATAAAAAATGAGTAAATTTCGATGCAATTTTCAAACAAGTTGTAATACAGTTTAAAAAAAAAACTGCGTAAAACGTTTGAAAACAACCTTTTTTCCGTATCCGATGATGTAAAAATCTAAAATGCGCTATGTTTAGAAGATTAAAATGTGGTATTAAAAGCGAAATTAAATCGTCTACTGTGGCCAATTTCATAATCACGTCAGCGTTACGCATGAAGATGTTTGTGTTTTAAAATATAAATTGGAAAGTAAATTTAACATTGTCATAGACTAAACAGAAAGAATAGAGATGAAGTATAGTGGCTGAGGGTCGCTAAAAATGTAATCCTAAAATTAGCTATATTAGGTCCAAACGAAACCATGTGCTTAGCGAAAAAAGAAGAAAACTTTTTTAGTAATATAGTTTTTAATTCATAATGCAATGAAATGTTACCTTCGAATGCTATATAAGCCAATCAGTATTGATTTAGAGTAAAAATGCACGGCTGATGCCAAACAATTAGGTCCGTATTCTAATTGATTATTTTGTTTGTGACAAGTGAATGCATTTAAATATGAGTGATTTACTGCAAACCGATTTTACGACATACTGCACCTCCATCTATCTCTTTCTTCAATGAAACGTGGTATTGAGATGTACAACTTCGTTGTTCTCTTTAACCACTTGTCTGATTTGCACGTATGTTGTACGGGCATGAAGAGTTTTTTTGATCAATCACTTAAAGCTCATTGTCACCATTAAATGTTTTAAATACAATTTCATACTCCTTAATGGCAGAAATGTTAAGACTATGAATATTTTAGCTTGAGAATATGGTGTTTATCCCATAATTTTAATTTACTGTACGCAAGAAAAAAAAAAAATAAATAAAAGAGAATTAGTTAAGTAGTTAGAGTTTTTTATATAGAAAAATTCAGTTATAAAATTTCAAAAAATTTAATTTAAAACTAATTTTACTAGCTACTTTTCTTTTTAGGCGCGTTAGTAATTATGTAAATACGCAGCACTTATAGTTGTCGTTCAGTCTGTCCGTCCGTCTGCATATAACAACGCAAAAACTACCCAATCGAATCGTTTGAAATTTAAAATATATAATTATTACATAATTTTGTCGAGTTATTTCAAATTTTATGAAAATTGGATGCATAGATCAATTACAGGGACAATCAAAAGTATTCCGTTACATTTCGGTCAATGGGGAAAAATGTTTCAAATGTATTTTAATGGTGTTACACTCATTCGAACATAGTAAAATTGATATTTATCTATAGAGTACATATTATAATATACATTTTGTATAATCTGTGGTGCAAAGAACATTTGCTATTGATTTACAAGGCTACACAAAAGCATTCCATTAGATAATGGTATAGGGAGAACATTGTTTTGTGTGCATTTTAATTGTAATTAACTATTTACAATTTTATGAGATTGATATATAAAAGTGATTTTTTTAAAACTTCGTTATCGTACGAACGCACCTTTTTTGCTACGCTTCACGTGCAATTTCAAACTTGTTTTGAATCTACATTGCAGAATTTGAGCATAAGAAACATTTCACTAACACTGATTCATGAATTATAATATATGTGAAGTTCTTAATTTCGAAAACTTCGTCACAGTTTTATTGATTCGTAGCTACGCAGAGGAATTTATCTGACAGTCAAAACTGAAACTTTAATCTTTAACCAGTGCATACTGTTGAAAGATGGAGAAAGTTTATTTAAATACGATTTAGCATAGATTTTAATCTGTACGTATCATGCATGTTTCAAGTTTGTCATAGATGGATATGTTAAAGTTAAGTAGTTTGTCCAAAATATTACGCGAGGTCTGCATGTGTTAGTTCATATACTAGAAATAAATATATGGAGTGTTTTGGAAAAGACTTTCTGTTAAATAATTTGTCCTTAAAAAAATTTCTGACACTATAAACAGAAAACATTGAAAATCTCTAAAATTCAAGGATGTATGCATGTATTAATTGCAAAACATTGCGATTATTTTAAATATTCCTTCTGAATGTAATTTAGGAACAAAAGTTTTTAAGGAAAACAAGGGGGGAGGGTTTATATAAAAATGAGATTTCATATTTTAATATGTACACGTATAGTCCCTTGTCTTTTTTGATTATTTTACTTTAAGTTTTATTCAGAAAATTAGAAAAAAAAAAAAAAAAAAAAGATATTTACTTTTGAAAATGTGATTTTTGCAACTTTTTAAAATATGATTTTTATTCTTGCTTTCATTTTATTTTTGAATAAAGAATATTTTAAATTGGAGTAGAAAAAATACAGCTGAACAAAAAATCATCTATTAATTTTAAATCCATATAAATGGAAGCATTATTTTATTTCTTGAAATTGTGGGACATTGCAAAAAACGCGTGCAAATTTGAAGCACATGGCATGCAACAATTATTACCTTTTTTAATCGAATTCTGTTATATTGGAATCAAGAGGCAATCTTGAATTTTGTTAAGCATATCATGGACTTATTGATCTTTTTGAATGTGTAATAATTCTAATGTCTGACGCTTCTTTTATTTAATTTTTTATCGCATACATATAAAGAAAAATCATGATTTTGTAATTTTTTAAAAGTTTGTAAGCATTTTAGTAAAATAAAGAAAATAAGTGGCAAATTTCAAAATTGGAGAAATCCATCTTCATATGTAATACTACATCAATCATCAAGTTCACAAATGTTTGGAATTCCTTTGATTTTTTTTGAGAACTGAATGGTCTACAGTTCCCTGATGATGAGTAATGGCTAGCTGACAGCGCTAGGATTTTATCATCTTAACATCGATATTTTAAACACCTTGTAAAGTCTTAATGTTTTAAAAATTTTAATATTTAGCACCTTTTATGTAATAAAATTTACTATGAGTTATGATTCATATTGTTTATTAAAATTAATTTATTTTAGGTAACAACAATCATTTTAAAATGTCGAAATGCAAACGAGAAATTTGTAAAGAACGCTTCTGTTGATTTAACATTAGCTTGCGAATTTCGTCACAGGATTGAAGTAGGCTCTTAAAGAGCTTTCTAGTTATTTGACGGTTAAAATAATTTTGGAGTTGCATTTTCGGCCTTAATAAATGTGGGGGGAAAATCCTGCAGTAAATTTAACGAGAGCAAAGTGGAACTAAATTAATCAAGCATAATAAATGACGAATAAACTTCTTCAAATTCTGCCTTAAACAATAAACAGATGCAACCTGTCCTAAACTTTCAACACAATATCATTCACTGTGGCGAAAAAAAGTATGACGAGTGTTGAATTCAGACACTTTTCTCCGGGAGGGATTTCTGTGGTTCCGAGGGGGGGACGGCACTTTTTGACCATTAAAAACGCAAAATTTAAAAATTTCAGGTGGAGGAGGTCCCCCCCCCCGGCCCACCCCCTGAATTCAATACTGAGTATGACCCAGTTTGCCAGGAGATTGTCTATTTCCTGGAGGGCGAGATTTTTCCAGGATTCCCAGGATGATTGCGCGACTTGTGACATATTTCACTACAAGGTCCTAACATAATACCGACTGATTGTTAGAGAATACAGTCTTCTCGTGAAGTTTTAGTTTAAGTTAATAGCTTTCATGATTATTGCGGCTGTAAAATATTGCATTTGTCATATATTTTTTTAAACAGATGAAATAAAACATCTATTTTTGTGGCAAACTTCGATTGTTCCGCGACCGATAAAAACCCGACACGATCTATAAGGTTGGGAATCATTGCCTTGGACAGTGGCATATTTTCCAAAATCGAAAAATCTTGAAACTACAACGTCACACACCAACTTTATTTATTTTATGCAAGAATATCGAAATGCAAACATGAAATTTGTAAAGAATGTTTCCATTGATTTAATATTAGCTTGCGAATTCGTCACGTGATTGAGTAGGCTCTTAAAGAGTTTTCCATTCATTAGACGGTTAAAATTAATTTTGGCGATGCATTTTCTTAATAAATGTGGGAAAAAATCCTGCTGTAAATTTAACTGGTGGAAAGTGGAACTAAATCAATCAAGCGTAGTAAATGACAAATACACTTTTTCAAATTCTGCCTTAAACTACTAACAGATGCAACCTGTCCCAAACTTTCAACACAATATCATTCATCTTGGCAAAAAAGTGCGACCCAGTGTGACTTAGGAGATTGTCCATTTCCTGGAGGGCGAGATTTCAGATTAATGGCGGTTCACGTTTTTTCCCCTTTCATTCTGAAATGGGATAGGGGTGCTGCGACGAGTATAAATAAGTGCGACTGATGCGAGTAATGTAAGGGGCCTCCTATCAAGGAAAGGATGGAAGACCTTCCTGAAAGACGTCGATGTTTTTTCGTCAGCTGACATGTTTTGAGATACAAATCAAGTAGAAAAGCTACAGGGGAAGAAAATAAATGAACCAATTCAGTAGGGAATAAAAAAATAATGATCTCAATTTCTCTTTCAAGCTTTTGAAATATTTTTACTTTTTTGCGAGTATGTATGACCTATAAGAGGTAGTCTAACTTAACATTCCGAGTTAGATTTTTGAAAAAAAAAAATTCTTACAAACAAATGCATTGGAAAAAAAAATTCTTCTGTATCCATTAAGTCCATTAGTTACTTCCCTAAGTTAGCCAACTTTTGAAACTCAAAATTCGTTTAAATGGCGTCAAAATGTGTAGCTGTGGATGAGAAGAGTTTCACGTTTTTCCTTTTCTTTGAACAGTAGTGTCTTTAATAAGGTACTGCTCAACTGTCCATATTACATACTAAGTTATTTTTTTCTTAAAGATTCATTATATGACATTAAGATTTCTACTGACTAGCAGCATAATAATAAAATATGATTGAGACCAGAGTGCTGCTCAATATTTTATTCAAATCTTGAACGTCAGTGTTATTATTGTTAGCCAATTTTTGAAATCAAAACTCACTCAAATGGCGTCAAAATATTTATTTCCGGATAAGAAGAGTTTCTCGCATTTTCTTTGTGAAGTTGAGTTTTTAATTAAGTACTGCTAAACTGTACGCATTTCATACTACTTATTTTTCTTTCTTAAAGATTTATTATAAAGTACATTATTCGACGGTAAGCTTTTTAGTGGCTAACAACATAGAAATATAAAAAATGATTGAGACCAGAGTACTGATTGCTTATTCAATAATACAATATTTGCTTATAAATAAACATCAATATTTTGATTCTGTTCATACGAAGAACATCATTGAGAATGATGAAACATTTATTTGTAAGTATTAGGGCACCATACTGTTGAAGGATTTTGGATATTTAACTATATCAAATCACAATGTTTGATAGATGAACTTGATAGTGGCTATTGTATCCCATATGAGGACACCCCTACGTTGGTTCCTCACAGGAGTGAGGTTTTGTGAGGAACCCAACGCAATTTTGATCTTTATCAAAATGGCATAATTTACATATTTCCGCCCTTCTCTTCAATATAGAAACTATCCAATGAGACGAAATTAATTCCACAAGTGCTGTCATATGTCTCGCATAAATCTAGGCTCCAGATGCTCTAGATGCCAATATTTTTTTACAGTTTATTTCGTCATCTTTAATCGCAGATAATTCTGAATTAAATAAGGTGAAAAAAATTACTTTAAAAAATAATGTTCACAGCATACGGAGCCCTGATTTAAGAATTAAATTTAGCAACTCTACCTTTCGCGCATGATAATTTTATATAATTCACTGTAAAAATAAATAAATGAATAAATAAAAAAAAAAAATAAATAAACGGACGATTTTACGAAAATTCTACTGGCAATCGAGACCCCAGTACAATTTACTGTTTCTTAAAAAAAAAAAATTCTGTAAATTTCAGAAAACCCCCCGAAAAAACCGGAAAAAATTCTGGAATTTACGGAAATGTTACCATTACAACAGTAAAAATTGTACTGGTAACCCGATTACCAGTACAATATCCGTAAAATTGTCCGTTTTTTTTTCTTTTTTTCAGTGAGTTGTATTGTAAAAGAGCCCCTAAGAGCTACACATTGTTTATTTTCACTTTTTAAATGCATATAAACACCATACGAAGTTCAGCAGTATTTATGAAATGCAACAGTAGATGGCAGATAACTTTGTGCAGATTTGTCTTTGATAAATTTGTGTCTGTTCAGCATAAGGAAAAAAAAAAAAAATCAGACTTTTTGAAGTGGGGATTAAATGAGAATTTGAACAGATTTTTTTTCTTTCTACACTCTGTTAATGTATTCACAGTTTATGATATAGAAAAAATTTACTTTGTTCGTAATAGTCCATTTCAAATGTGTATTTGGAACAATTTTTTTCATCCATTATATTAATTAAAAAAAAAAAAATGTTTGCCGCTGTGTATGTGTGTGTGGGAAGAGTGGGAATTAGATTTTTCAGGTATCTATTATAATTATTACTTACCCATCATACGTAAGGTAGGGTAAGTCTTGCAATCGTTTTGAAAATCGAAAAAGTTTTTTTGACTGATTTACACGTTTCAGATAGTGGAGATTCCGAAAAACATATTTTTAGAAAATTTTTTTTGCTGTCCTTCCGTCTGTGTATCTGTCTGTCTGTCTGTAACCGCTGTATCTCCCGAACAAATTGAAATAGAGACTTGAAATTTTGTATGTGCTTAGTATGTAAGAATGGAACGAAGCCATTTAATATCAATAACCTCGATTATCCGGAACTATTTTTTTCGGACTCTCGAAAAATTCGTTATGATGAAAGGTATATAAAAATTTTCGAATTTTTTTTATTTTAAGGAAAGGACGTAAAAAACAATAAAAACACAAATTTTGCATAAAGAACAAGGTCAATCGAATAATTAGTTGCCGAGATATTTGTAATCCTGTTTTCCACATTCTTCCATTTTTCATGACCCTGTATTTCATTTAAATTTCAATTCAGAGATACATTTTAATTGGAAATGAGATGCTTAATCCGACACAGTAAATTGTTAGTTAATATGATTATTATTTTTGGAGTTATATGGTTGTTTCTTTTACGCAGTTTGGTACTACTTGAGTAGTTCGACGTTTTATATAATTTGTCGAGATTGGTTCATCAGGAATTCATTAATAGAGCATTACTACGTTTATTAACAATATTTAAATGTATGTTTAAATTTTGTTTTGGAATTACAATGCACTGTATAAATAGTTTTCACATGTTTTTATTTCATGCATTATAGTATGTATATCCATGATGGGTAAGTATTACGGTGGCCCCCAACGACTAGTTTTTCGTAAGAATTAATTGCTTGGGAAAGAGTGACACGTATGCCTGCCGCAAAAAGGTTTAAAAATCCGTGTTTATCCCCACCAGTAAAATTTTACAGTAAAATTTGCCTTATCTTATCGGAGCTTTTTCTCGTTTTAATAAGCCACAAATTTCTGTATTTTAAAATCGGTGACAAAACATTAAAATTTTCCTGAAAGGCTCCCGTCGCGAAGGGGTTAAAAAATTAGTAGTAGTCAATTAACATGCAAGTAATCATTTTATTATTACCCACATCCAGTGAGCCAGCATTGATTAAATTTCACTTTATTTTTAAAGTCAGGCGAAAAATTTTAATATTTATCTCAGACGATATAGCTTTCCTTTTTAATACTGAAAACAAAGCATTCTGAAGTTTTTGATAAACTATTTTAAAACCATTTTCAATTAAAATTAATCCTATAGAAAACAGTCTAAAGGGATTTAAATCAGCTAGTCTATTTTCAGAAAACTAAAGCCGTTTTGGTTTCATAAGAATGAGTTAATTAGAAGAAGTTATTATTGATATAATTAGAAATGACTAGCATAAGCAAAAGATTAGCAGTTTATCAAATATTAATGGTTAGAAAAAATAATCCAAAATCGAAAATCTGAATATATTTGAATATAATCATAAAATGAATGTATAAATATAAATTAAATAAAATTTATATTCTTAAAAACACAATAAAAACAACAAGTAAAATATAATTAATCAGATAATCAAATGAATAATTAATTAATGTATTAAGTAGATAGCAATATTAAATGCTCACTACAATCTCTATAAATAAAAGGAATTCTGAGGATAATTAATCTCTATAAATAAAAGGAATTCTGAGGATAATTAATTGAATAATTGAATAATTATTTGAGGCACAGATAGGCTCTCATCCTCTATACCTTTTATTTAATTGAATAATTGAATAATTATTTGAGGCACAGATAGGCTCTCATCCTCTATACCTTTTATTTATAGAGATTTTACACAGCTTAGGTAAACGCAGAAGAAATATAAAACAGATAATGTATTTATCACAAAAAATCGTCTGCTAAGAAAATCTTTTTTCATTTTGAACTCTATAAATAAAAGGAATAAAGCAGAAGAAATATAAAACAGATAATGTATTTATCACAAAAAATCGTCTGCTAAGAAAATCTTTTTTCATTTTGAACTTCTATAAATAAAAGGACAGATAGGCTCTCAAACAGTGAATCGTCGAATATAATTGAAGAACAAATGGAAGAACAAATGGAAGAACAAATGGAAGAACAAATGGAAGAACAAATGGAAGAACAGATGGAAGAACAGAAAGAAGAACAGATGGAAGAACAAATGGAAGACCTCTTCATTAACAATAAAAAAAGATATGCAAACGAAACCCCAGAACACCGAGAAGAAATTGTGGGGTTGTAGAACTGGCATTCAGATAGTCTTCGGGCTACTGAGGGCGGGCAACCGTCTAGTCCTTACTAATATTATAAATCGGAAAGTGAGTTTGTTTGTTTGTTTGTTTGTTCCGCTTTCACGCCGTAACTACTGAACCGATTGCTTTGAAATTTTGCAGACGTAAAGTTAGAAGTCCGGATTAAATAATAGGGTAATTTTTATTTATTTTATTCAAATATTTTCCTTAATAATTCAAAATATAATTATTTGTTATACAAAATCAATAGGCATTTTTCAGATAAAATTTAACCATTTTCCTTTCCTGTTGCCAAGAAAATAAAAAATTGGAATAATAATTTTTCAGCGGCAATGAATTTTTAATAGAAAACTTCCACGCGAAAAACTATAATAAAATAATTTAAAAGAAAATAAATATGACGTCATGTTTGAAATAAAAATAAAAGGTGTATTTTTTATAATACATTTAACAAGGATATTTGTTTAGTTAATGGGAATTTTTGTGTAAAATATGGTTACATAAATTAAAAGTAAAAAGAATGAAAAAGAATTATATTTTTAATAAAATGGTTCACTCATGAAAATGTGACGTCATAGTTGAAATAAAACAGGTACTTTATAGCAGTCGTTAAAAATACAAGGGGTATGAATATCAGTAGCTAATGGAGCGAGATAAATAATGACGTCATATTTAAAATGAATCAGAAATATTTTTTACTTATACTAATTAATAAGTTATGAGTTACATACAAATGAATATTTTTATTCAAAACTCATAATTATCAATGGAAGAAATTTTTTGTGGGGAAAAGGTGGAAAATAAAATCACTGATTAATATATTTTTGGCTCGATTTTTTAACACTTTCGAACAAAATTGAAAAGTTATTATGCTTTCGGTTTGTCTGTCTGTCTGGTCGCTTTCTAACTTTCGTAAATATACTCCGATTTCCATGAAATTTTTGGACGTTCTTAACGTTTACCTAGCAGGAATATCTATTGAAAATAAAGTTTCTACCATGATTAGTTTATTTACAGGGATAGTCAAAAAATTTCCTTATATTACGGCATTATGGGGAAAAATCGTTTTAATTAAATTTAACGATGTTACAGCCTGTAGAACATATTCAAATTTATATGCATTTACAAAGTGCACTAAAATATGCATTTTGTAAAGTATGTAGTGAAAAGGGCACTTACTATTCATTTACAGGATCAGACAGAAGAATTCCATTGCATAGGAATAAAGGGAGGAACAGTTTCCGACATATTTTAATTATGGTAAACGATTTCATGTATAATCAAATTGATATATGTTGCTGAGGCTTAATGTAAGTTATTTTATGCATAATACGAAGTGCATAGCATTTACAGGGACACACAAAAGATTTCAAATATTATATAGTCTATCCGAAGTACTGTATATCATGGATGATGACTGTTGCATGGATGAAATGCATTTTGAATTATGATATGTGCTTTTAAGTTTCGCTAAATGTATGCATATTAAATGGAGAGTATAAATGGTAATAGTATAAATAGTTAAATTTAGATATACAGGGTTACACAAAAGATCTCGGAAAGGTTACTGAATATGAGCGCAATTTACTTAAAGGTGGTTTTTAAATAAAATATGCATTTTTATTTTGAACTGCATTTAGTAAACTAAGAAATGTTTGTAGTATATATATAAAATGATAAACAGGGTCCCGCAAAGAACTGGATACAAGGTTGACTTCGGATGATAATTTCTGAAAATGTAATTTAGGTAGTAATAAGAAATATTTTTGTTTGAAATAAATTTTAGAAAGATACTTTCGTGTATTAAATGCACTTGGAAAACTACAGGGCTGAACAAAAGAATTCAAGAATGTTTCTATCTATTAGTATTAATCGCTGAAAGGAAAATTTTGACCAGCAAACAAATTAGCAAATATGGATTATCAAAAATTTTTTTACCATAAATTCGCGATAAAAAGTTAATTACACATGCTTTTCATCATCGAAATTTTTTGCTTGATTGATCAATTATTTCTTCTTTAAATGTTATGTGAACGAAGTCACGGGTAGCTGCTAGTAATGAAATAAAAAACAAAAATATACTGCTTCATTGGCAGATTTCATTTAATTATCAAAGTCGTTAAGATATTTAAACATTTTGAAAATTTTAAGCTGGATTCATGCTGGAACATATTGATTGCATAGTTCCATATTTAATATAACATTTCTATGTTTATTTTATACAGGCTGATCAGAAAAGAAGCTTTGCCGATATATCATGCGTAACAAATGGAGCGTTAAAGGATTCGAAATGAAATTTTATATACAGACAGATACTTCAAAGTGTGCATTCGATAATGTGATTCAGAAGAACATACAGCTGCCCAAGTTATGGTTACAATCACAAAAATTCAAAAATTACAAATAACAACACTCATTTTTTCCGATCGAAAAATGATCTATTCAGAAAAAATACATAAATGGCGTTAAAACCATACTTGTAGCACTAAAGAAAATGACAAATAAAAGAGTGGTGCGTGTCCCACATGCGCTGAAAGAATATTTTGCCGATATTATCATCATCAGCTTTAAGCTGTAGACACATGAACTTACAAACTGTCTTCAACTGTCGGATTGTTTGTTGTGGAGACACGGTGTTTTGATCTATAATGACTTTTCCATGTCAAGGAAAAAAAAATTCAATCCAATTGCAGGACAGGGAACATTTCCCTCCAAGTAGGGTCGGGCCTTTACCTCCTGAACCAATGTAATCTCGCTGCATTTTATTATCAACAGACTGCAGAACAATTAAGAATAAAGGATTTTCTAGAATTCATTTGAAGTTGTGCAAAACACTCATGTGCTCGCAGCCTTACTACATTTTCGCGATCTCTTGAGCTGTTCCTAAAAGTTTTTAACTCTTCGAGTGTATAAAATACAAGGTATGCACCTCAAATCCGTTAAGTGTACCATGCATCTAAAACACCATTCATCGCGAGATTCTGATTAGTATCACGTCACTATTTATTATTGCCCCCATATGCAATGTAATATCCTATGTGAAGGCAAAAACTTGAAAATTTTCTAATTCGTGTAAAATGCTTTATTTTTTAACTGAGTTTATTTACACATCCCAATCGGCTAAATGAAATTTAAAACTTCAGTTTATATCTTTTCGGTCGAAAGTAGTTTTTTCTTTAGGTTAACTCTTTTAAATTCTAATACAGATACTCTTTACTTTCTTTTATAGGACTAATTTAAATATTGTTTAAAAAAAATAATGTATCTATATTAATAAAAGAACAAAACGCTCTGTCTGTGTGTGTGTGTGTGTGTGTGTGTGTGTCTGCGATGGCTAGCAAAATCTACAGCATGTACAAAGTTCAAAAATTTTTTGAGAGTAGCCCCAAATCTCTTCTGATGCACCTGAGCTTCAGATTTTCGAAATTCCAATTATTAACTGAGTAATTAATTAAAATCGAGAGGTCACTCTCATAAAAAATCATCTTTTTCTCAATTTTTTTCTCTTTCGTTTTTTTACGGTTGGTTGGTTGTGTAAAAATTTTCACAGAAGTGATAAGAAAGCTGAGACAGAATTAAAGAAACCCATGGAGGAATGAGATAAGTGGAGGTGAAGTAAGTCTCAAAATTGTTTGCAATATGAAACCATTTATCGCTCAAATTTTAATGTGCCAAACAAAAGGACATGGAAGGGATTTTGTATTTTAAGACGAATTGAAAGTAATGAATTACAATTGAAGCATATTTTAAGAGGAAATAGCAAATTTTTAAAATGGTCTTTGTTCTATTATTATTTATTAAAATAAATGATCGCTTTTAAAATGATGAAAATTGGAAAATTAGCAATAATTAAATATCAAATTAAAATTAAATGAGATATTGAAAACATTTGATACGAACTAAAAATTTTATAACTAAAAGTTTCCTTCATTAATGTAATTTTAAATGTCTATAACGTAGATCAAAAATGTTTATGACTTAATAATTGCATATAAATAAATATTTAATATATGATGATGAAAACATTCTTTTAAAATCATATATGAAAACTTAAGTAATAAATAATCTAAAATATAGATTTCTGACTGCAGACGATTTTAATGTTTTGACGATTTTATATATCAAAAATAGTCACTAAAAGAATAGTAGCAAAACATAATGTTTAGGCGTAACATAACCCGATCCCAACCAGAAAAAATCAGACTATACACCGATCCAAGCAAGACAAAAATTCCATAAGCATAAACCCGACCTGAACCTAAAAATTTCATTTGAAAAAAAAAAAAAAACTATGGATTTGATATCTGATCCGAATCAAATCGGAATCCCACAAAAATATTCAAATGAAGCATACCACAATCCGATCAAGGAAAAATAATGTTCGTGCATATGCAACCCGACCCGAACCTAAAAATTATCTCTGAAAAATCCCGAAAAATGACCAGAACGAAACCTGAAATCGATAAAAATATTCCAAAGAACTATAACCTGATAAGAGCAAGACAAAATAATTTCCGTGAACATAAACCTGACTCGAACCTAAAAAATTCCATTTGAAAAAAAAACCTGAAATTTTATACAAACTACATCTTAATCCGATCAAAATATTCGAAAGAATCATAACTGGATTCAAATGAGAGAAAATAATTTCTGTGCACATGAACCCGATCCGAACCTAAAATTCCTTTTGAAAAAAATACCTGATATTTGAATCGAACCAAATATGAACCTCACAAAAATATTCCACAGAACCATACCCGGATCCGAACAAGACAAAAAATTTCCATGAACATGAACCCAATCCGAACCTAAAAAACTAAACAATCTGAATCTGACTAAAATATTCCAGAGAAGCATATCCTTTTTCGAACAATGCAGAATAATTTCCGTTGATGCGCAACGCAACCTGAACCTAAAAATTCCATTAAAAACCGAAATCTGAATTGAACGACATCTGAAGCCGAAAAAAAAATATTCCAAAGACCCTAAACCGGATCCGAGAAAGACATAATAATTTCCCTGGACATGAATCTGACCAGAATCTTAAAAATCAATTTGAAAAAATACCTGAAATCTGAATCGAACCAAATCTGAATCCGACAAAAATATTCCAAATAACTATAACCAGATACGAACAAGACAATATAATTTCCATGGACATAAACCCAATCCGAACCAAAAAATTTGTAAAAAAATAAAAAATAAAAAATTCTCGAAATTTGAACCAAATCTAATCTGAACCTAACAAAAATATTTCAGTGAAGTATAACCTCATAGGAACTAGGTAAAATAATTTCCATGGAAGTACAACCCGACCCGAACCTAAAAATTCCATTTGTAGGAAAAAAACACGAAATCTGAATTGAACCGAATCTAACTGAACAAAAATATTCCAAACAACCATAACCGTATCCAAAGAAGACAAAATAATTTCCATGGACATGAATCCTATCCGAACTTAAAATTCGAATGTTTTACAAAACATAATGCGCTACGTAGCGGTGGAAAATGAAGCTAAGTACTTAGTGCGAGATGGTTAAGATATTTCGTTTATAGTTAGTGTTAAATTAGAACTTGGTTACGGTTAGGTAACAGTTAGGTTGCAATTACGTTCTGGTGAGCCTTATGTTATATTTAATTTCCGGTTAGGTTACAGTTAGGTCATGGTTAAGTTACAGTTAGGTTAAGGTTAAGTTGCGGTTAGGTTGTAGTTAGATTATGGGTAGGTTATGATAAGGTGACGGCCAGGTTACATTTATGGTATATTTAAGTTACAGTTAGGTTACTGTTAAGATACAATAAGATAATACTGTTTATACATTAAGATAATACTGTTAAGAACAAATTATAATTGCAATACAATTAGATTTACGGTTAGGATTTTGTTCAGAGAATGAACATTACGCATGTTTGATAAAAAATATATACCTATTTTTGTAAAATGGCTCTGAAATTATAATGCTATATACTAAGCTTTTAGCTAATCATCGAGAATCGATTTCATTCACGGTATAGTCGGATTTAAGAGTATATTGATACAAGTTTGAAATTCAAAATATTTCACTTGGGATATCTATGTGAAAAAAGTATTTAGTTAAGTCACTTAAAGTAGCGTTGCAAAGGTTAGAAAAAACCCGGTTTAAACCCGGGAATAAAACGGTTTTTTAGGAATAAACCTGGAAAAACCCGAGATTTTTTGGAATAATTCGGTTTTTTGGGAATAAACCTGGGAACAAACCTGGTCTATTGGAAATAAACCCGAGAATAAACCGACTTTTTGCAACTCTACTTAACAGTAATTTTAAGGATAAATATCAACATATTAACACGAAAATCACACAATCGTTGGACACATATTTCCTCCTACGTTTCTTATTGCTGTCATTTTGGGTATTTTTGCAGCTAAATATTAGTTTTTTTAAAACCGATTTTTGACACAGTCAGGGGGCACGTATTTAATATAATGTACACTGTAACCAATTTGACCCTTTTGCTGCATCATCACTCCCCTGCTTTTATAGAATATCTCTCTTTTGACCTATGAGAATGCTCCATAATAGGCTGAAGTAATCATTTTCTATAAAAGCGATGGAGTGACGATGCAGGAAAAAGATCAAATTTTTAACAGTGTATTTACACGCATTTCGAGTTAAAGATAAAATCATAAAAATTTCAAGTTCGTTTAACTTTATTATTACGGACCCGGGCAACGCCGGGCGGGTCAGCTAGTACTATATAAATTCAAATGTGATCCTATTGTCGACTAATAAATAAGAACGAAAATAAAGTAAGAACTAGTTCGATGTGCCAATCTCAAAACTTTCTTCTATCTCATACATGCATTTTAATATTTCTAAAAGTAGTTACACATATTAATACTTTAATATTATTAATCCAATATTATACCAACTTTGATTTTCATCTTAAGTTTCTGTTTCAATTAATTAATTCGGAGCAAAAACGAGTTAATGTGGATTACGATATTTATTAAAATTAATAATTTTCCCCTATTGTGTTACCGTTAGCTGTTTGCAAACAACCGGCTTAGCAGGAAGCGAATTCCTGTATGAGCTGACGGACAATAGAATGAAGAAAAATCGAGAAAATGATACAAAAAGCATTACTCTATCACAATGCTCCTTTCCCACGGAATATTTCCAAATTCAAGGAAAATCTGCTGGCCAGCCAAAAACATATACAAAAATTTGGTCCAATTCTGTGAATAACTTTATACACTTTTCGATGGTACAATAATAAAAATAGCATGGAAATCGCTTTTACAGCACCCCCTTCTGGCACTTTTTTTTTCAAATTCAGAGAATACGTGCTTGTCATACCCAAAAATAATCATGCACAAAAAGTTTAATTCAGTTCTATGCATAACTTCATACAGTTTTTGATGGTACAATAATGAAAATTACACAAACATCGCGATTACAGACACGGATACCCTTCCGACTGATTTTTTCAAATTCAGGGAGGATCTGCTGACCATAGCCAAACACTTTCACAAAAAATTGGTTCAATTATATGCATAACTTCATGCACTTTTCGATGGTACAATATTGAAAATGGTACGAAAATTGCAATTGCAGCGTTTCTTTCCGGTGGATTTTTTTCAAATTCAGAAAAGACGTATTAACAATAGCCAATCATACAAAAAGTTTAGTACAATTCTATGCATAACTTCATACACGTTTAGGTAGTGCAATATTGAAAATGGCACAAAAATCTCTATTACAGCGCCCCTTTGCGGCAGAATATATCAAAACTGAAGGAGGATCTGCTTGCCATAGCCAAAAAACATATAAATTTTTTTGTTAAATTCTATGCATATCTTCATACACTTCTTGATGGTACAATGGCGATATACGGCACACAGATACACACACAGACTCGCATACAGACACACACGCGGACAGACAGATATTTTGTAAAAACATGTTTTTTGGAATCTCTGAACCCTAAAACGTGTAAATCCGTCGAAAAGCGGAAGTCGAAACAAATTTCAAATACAATATTTTCTTCCATTTAACATAGAGGAAAGTAAAAATATATTTTTTCGTAGGCTAAATTTGTTAACACAAACTAAAAACTAGTCGTTGGGGGCCACCGTAATACTTACCCATCATGGATATGTATATGAAAATAAAACGTGTGAAAATATTTATACAATGCATTGCAATTCATAAACAAAATTTAAATATTGTTAATATACATAGTAATGCTATATTAAAGAACTGCTGATGTACCAATTTCGACAAATTATATAAAACGCCAAACTACTCAAGTATTACCGAACTGCGTAAAAGAAACATCCTTATAACTCCAAAAATAATAATTCTATTAACTAACAATTCACTGCGTCGGATTAAGCGTCTCATTTCTAATTAAAATATACTTCTGAATTGACATTTGAATGAAATACAGGGTCATGAAAAATCGAAGAATGTGGAAAACAAGATTACAAATATCTCGGCAACTAATAATCCGATCGACTTCGTTCTATATGCAAAATGTGTGTTATTTTATTGCCTTTTGTGTCCATTCCTTAGAACAAAAAAATTCGAAAATTTTTATATACCTTTCATCAGAACGAATTTTTCGAGAGTCCAAAAAAATAGTTCCGGATAATCGAGGTTGCTGATATTAAATAGGATTCGTCCCATTCTCACATACTAACTACATACAAAATTTCAAGTCTCTATCTCAATTTGTTCGGGAGATAGAGCGTTTACAGACAGACAGACAGACAGACGGACAGACAGACAGACGGACGGACGGCAAATTTTTTTTTCTAAAAATATGTTTTTCGGAATCTCCACTATCTAAAACGTGTAAATCCGTCAAAAATTTTTTTTCGATTTTCAAAACGATTGCAAGACTTACCCTATACTACGTATGATGGGTAAGTAATATAAAAAATACATACAGAAAATTATGTTATTAAAATGATTTTTAGAGCGTGTGACATGAGTAACTCCCGGAGTTCGAGTGTACTATTCAAACAATACCTTGTATGCGCCATGGTATTGCTTGATTTTTATATTCATTATCAAATAAATAAGCAATTGTAAATTTTGTCCATTGTGCATGGATTTTTGAGAAGGATGAAAACCTCTGCTTCCGGTTAACCAACAGCGTGTTGAAATGTTTTGAATTCTTAATAGAAATCTTTATAACTCTATGAATAAATGTGCTATTTTCACACAAATGTTGCAAATAATATACAGCCAAAAACTTCAAAAGTTATTAAAAAAATTGTAATTTAACAAATTACAACGACTATTTAGAAAATGATAATTTTGAAGAAATTCTAAATTTAAACTAAGAATAGTAATAAAAAACATCATTTTTAGGATGATAATAACGAGTCCTATATTACGTACGCCGAGTATTAAACATTAATATTCCTAGACCGATGATAAAAAAAATTGTAATAAAGTTCATCAGTGATGACGTCACAACTCCAGAAATTGGGTCAAAACAAACCACAGAGTTCAGAAAAGATAGAGATGAATTGTGTTGTTTTATCGTGAAGCTAAAAATTCAACCCTGAAACTGATTTAAACAAGTTACAATTCGGCCCAAACACTTGCGGATCGCTTTTAAAACTTCGTCCAGTTCAATGAATTCAGCCTTTGAACGATATCTACTTTCATATTGAAAGCCTTTTTGATGGTATATAGTGCATCTCTAACACACGCTAAACTCTCTCGGTTGTATTGACCATGAAAATGCGGGGTTGAGTTGTCTGTGACGTCACACTGATGAGCTCTATTAGGATGAGCGAAGCGAATCCTCTACTAGGCTACACAAATTACATTTTGTCGTACACTTTATGCAAACACAATTTAATATTTTGACTTGAAATTAAACATAAAAATAAATTATCACCTACAGATTTGCGCAATATATATATATATATATATATATATATATATATATATATATATATATACATACAGTCACCGCCAAAAAAATCTTGACACTTTCGATTTTTGATGTTTTGTTAAATATCTAGAAATATACACAAGGAATTATTCTGAAGCTCCTGGTGTGTAAACAAAATAGTACACGTCATACATTTTGACAAAGATTTTCCCCCGAAATCTAACGGGGGACCGTCAATAAATTGAAAAAGAACGAAGATCTTTTGGATCACCCTGTCTAAACTAATGAAGCAAAACAGTTTAAACTGCAGATAATGATTAAGTGGCTTATTGTGATAAGTTGTGTCGATTTTTATGAATATAGCTTGAAAACTCGTAGAGAAATTAAAGTTTTTATAAAAACGGCCCAAAATTTTTCCAAGTTTTTTGCTTAAAATTTTCAGAGCTTTTCATAAAACACAATAATCTTTTCAGAAAATATGACAAACAACATTGCACATAACACCCTGTAATCAGAATTAAAAAATAATAAAAAATGTATGAAAAATGAACGGGTTTACTAAATAATTTTTTACTGCGCATGCGTCAACGCTATTAAAATTTCATTTGCATTTTTGCAAATAAAAAATGAAACACGTATATTTTCAGAAGAAAATATAAAACATGAAGTAAGTAATTATAGATAGACTCATGATGAATTAAACAAATAAAATATATTAGCCTCCGATGTTACTTCTTTCAGACAAGCTAAAAAGGGTCGTGTCACAAATTGTGGCACACTTTTTCATAATCTGTAAGTTAAAACGATACATTCATACAATCTATATATTTAAAAGACCTGGCTGTTTTTTAGTCATCAGCCATGAATTTTCTACTCAACCGATTTTGATAATTATTTTTTTAAATGAAAGCTATTTATTTGTAGTTGTGCCCATTTTAGTTATTTTTTAATTTATTTCCATTTTTATATTTTATTTTTAATTTTAAATGCTTTTTACGATATTTCTTCAAATTGGTGGCAACTCAGTTTAGCACTTCTCTCGATAATTTTTTTTTTCCATTATCACTTTCCACCATAGTCAGAAGCTTTATTTCATCAGTGAACATGTCCTCGCATTTAAAAGAAAAAAGTTAATTGTTTTCGCAAAATTTAACCACAATAAAA
Source organism: Maratus speculifer (assembly GCA_964019185.1). Lineage (NCBI taxonomy): Eukaryota > Metazoa > Arthropoda > Arachnida > Araneae > Salticidae > Maratus > Maratus speculifer. The sequence continues at coordinate 121,042,789 of OZ025291.1, forward strand.
TGATTGCGTATAATTGCGTATAATAATATGCACTAATTGAGGTAAAAAAATATATTTACTGAGAAATAATATTAATAATGTAAATAAAATAACAGAAAATAATTTATGATAAAAATTAATGTCTAAAGCAAAATAAGAAAAATTTCAAATGAGGAAAATGATGTCATTCAGCAACCATATAAATGGGAATTACAATATTATTACGGATGCCTTTTTCATATTACTAATTACAGTAACTTTTAAAAAACATTTGAAGAGAAAATGACGTCACTATTTAAAACATCGCATTTTTACTCATAACGATATTACATTTCAATATTTCTTTTCATTATGGACACTGAGATTGAGATTTTACTTTCAGATGACTTCAGTTAGTGAAAATAATGTCATAGTAAAAATGAAATTAGTTTTTTTTTCTAATAAAACTATTTTTCTGTGAGTGCATATAAAATAAAATTTCTGGATTTCGCTGGCACTCAGATTACAATTTTAACTGAAGATGTGCGAATATTTGCATGCAAAATTGTAACTGGCAAACTTGATATTAAGTTTGGAAATATATTTATTATATATTGATTCAATAATGTAATTACTTTTGCTTTTTTAAAAACCAAATCGATTGGGTCTTTTAAACATTTCATTCGTCGAATTCGACGGGATTCCACTCGTTTTATTGTTAAAATGCATTTCCTTTTTCTCAGAGTCTATAAAAAAGCGTTTAAACTAAAGAAAAATCCGTTTTTGATGAATCTAGTCAATGAAGAAGTAGCACGTCATATTGTATCTCTTTATTATTCCGCAATTCCAATGTCTTAGAGAGAAATTGCTAATCAATTGGGTATTTCACGCCGTTCTGTTTGCTATTATATTGATAAACACAAGAAAAATGAAGTTAGATCATTGCATTCTAAACGGGGTCGCAGTTCTAAAAGACCTCTATCGATTTTTTTTCCTAATTGGAGGCGAAACTGAATTTTGCAATGGCAGAATCTACATTCAACTTGTTTTCATTATTCTGCCAAAAATCTTCAAAACTGCTTTCAGATTTTCAAACTATGCTCATTCCTTTTAATCATATAATAGTTTCACGATTTCTTTTATAAATTTTTTTAAATCTTTTTTTTTATTTTTTAGGAAACTTATAGCATATTTTTAATGAATTAAAATTTGGGAAAATTCAATTATTTACATTCAATTATAAAAGTATTTTTTAGTGTTAAGAATTCAAATACAAAATTTATTCTTATTTTTGTGAAATCATTTATGCAAACGATATTTACGTATTTTAAATAATTATGATTTTTTTTTTTTTTTTTTGAAGTGGCAATACAAGAATTGTAAACAAGTAAATTTAATATTTTGTATAATTTTGCTTAGAAAATTTGTTATTTATATCATGTCTTATATTATAAATAAAAATTCCAAGGAAGTTTTTAATTATTTGGCTGAATTTACATTTCTAAAATTAAAATGCGCCGAAATATAAAATGTTTTTGCTTAAAAAAAAGGCAAAAGTAATAATAATAAAAAAAAACGGTTTTTTATTTTCAAATAGTTATTTTATGAAATAATACTTCGCGAATCCAAATAATGCATGGCTTTTGCTAGTTTATAGATAGACAACTTTAACTGTTTAAAATGTGCATTTTTATTTGATGGAGTTAATCAGAATGACTTCTGAACGTCTCATATTACGTACGACATGGATTAAACATTAATATTCTTGACTCACAACAAACAAAATTTAAATGAAATTTCAGTTTTACAATTTTTGGAACTGCAAATTTAATAACTTCTTAACATTGCACAGTTTAAATTTTTACACCGTTGCGTAGAGAAAAAAATTGCACTTCTTAATGAAATTTGTTTGAAATTTCTATCACAATTTGTTTTTAAATTATTAATTTTATTAAAAACTAGTTGCACCCGTCGAAACTCGACGGAAAAGAAAATATATTAGGTATGATATATATCAATCTTATATAGACAGTAAAATACTGAGCGAAATAAACAATTGCCACCTCTTAAAATAGGGATAACATAGCTTTTCATGATGAAGATACACAAACTTTAGAAAATAACAAAAAATAAGGAAAATAACTCATAAATTATTATGTTGTACCTAACTTCAGCTACAAATCTTTTTTTAATGCGGTTTCTAAACCTTAAATATTATTTAAATGCCAAATTATTTAGGAAGTTAATATTATACCCCGGAAGACGAATTCAAAAATATCTGCATAGTTTATTTTTTCTCCGTTTAAATATTGCTTGATAACTGTAGAATAATTATAATATCAATGAAACATTTTATAATAGAAACAGGGACTTGCTAAACTGTCTAACCAACCCACTACATATTTACAGCACTTACAATAAATTTAATTTATTTATTGGTTTGTATCCTCCATGAACTTGTAAAAATTAATTTTATTGTTATGGCAACGAAAAAAAAAAAGACGATACCTCTGTTATTAAAAAGAATAAAATTGTTGTATTTGTTAGTGAAATGCAGAAATTTTTTATTTTATTTTAAACAATAACTTAACATAATGAAATGATTTTAATTATTTTTTGATATGTAAGATAGAAATATAATAATACCGGCATATCACAGATTTTATTCTTTATATATATATATATATATATATATATATATATATGTATATATGACATCATTTACACCTTCAGAAATACTCATCTTTTCTTAAATAAAAGCGTGATTTATGCAGTTATTTAAGAATTCTTTAGTTTCATAAAATATTCATTATAGTTAAATAGAAATGGCGCAGTTTACAGAAATATTTTCATGTGTGCACACCACGGACCTTTAAATTAATAGAAGTTCACTTTATTTTGATGCAGGAATAAAAGTCAGTGAATATGACATCATCACTGACACATCTTTAACAATGCATATTATATTCATGGAATAAATTTATCTGGTTTCTGTATGACGACATTTTCTCCATCGACAAAATTTCACTTTAGATATTTTATTAAAGTTTATCTTCTGTTATTTTACTTACATAATACTTAATAATATTACTCAGTAAATAATCTGTGTATTGCAGGGAATAACTATGTGCAATCATTTTATTCTGATTAAATTTTACGAAAACCTTTATTTATTTATTTATTTATTTATTTATTTATTCTTTTTGAAATGCGATTATACATTCACCGATGAGATCAAGCTCCTGATTGGAGAAAAATAATGAAAGAAAATAAATTTTGAGAAAAGTTTAACCTGTTGCCACTGTTTTGAAGAAATGTCATGAAAAAGCTTTTAAAATTAAAAATAAAATATAAAAATGGAAATAAATTAAAAATTAGCCAGAATGGGCACATCTACACATAAACAGCTTTCATTTAAAAAATAAATTTTCAAAATCGGGCCAGTAGAAAGCTCAGGGCTGATGACAAAAAAAACAGCCAGGTGTTTTAAATATATAGATTTTTATTACTCTTTTTGTAATCGTGGCAACAGAAGTATTCCATTTTTGGACATTATACTTGGACCAATCAGGAAACGAATAAAATAAAATAAGTTGCGGAGTTCAACCAATAAAAAGATTCAGATATACTTTAGATTTCTCAATTCTCTACTGAGAACAATAACTATTTTTTCCAAATAATTTTGAACATTTTTTTTTCTTTTTACGGGATGATCTAAAATAAAATTTTTTTAAAAAGTAAACTTGTAAATTTTCTAATCACTCTAGTGACTATCCGGTGATATTAAGCGATTCCCAATATTAGCCTGGCTAGTCATATAATGCATAACATGTATACAACAATGCATATTTATTTATGTTTATGCACAAGTATGGTTATCGATGGTTGACATGTTGAGCTCAGTCTTGCTTACATTCATTACTTTTGTTAGTGCATATTCGCTTTGTTGCTACATAACTTCATGCTAATAGTGACTTTTTTAAACCGACTATTGAACATCGAAAAATTTGCATTTAATTAATAGCTACATTTACTAATATATGGATCTTCGCATATAAAACATTGAGGGCTGTGCAAATATAATGTTATCCTGTAAGGGGGGAGGAGGAGTTTGTCAAATGCTATCGTATTATATCTTTATTGGGAGGTGGTTTATCTTTTGATATCGATATCACTTTTTATCAACCAATATTTTTATTTTTAGGTAGATTTAGTAAGAAATACTACCTATTGCAGTCATTACTATGGTAGGACTTTTGGAAAAATTCTTCATAACTTTTCATTATAGGACCCCAGGAACCCCAAAACACTACTAAATTTTGTCCACACGATCATAAAAGTCGCAATTATGCACAAATCGTCTTCAAACTCACCAGATACATTGCGATGGTTAATATCCCGACAGGGATTGCAAATGGGCAAAATCCACCCAATGGAGTGGAAATGGGAAGGTTTCAAAAATTTGTATATGAGTGTGTATATGCGTGTACATTAGAATTTTCAGAAAAGGTTATGTCCTTGGAGCCTATTCTTAGAGATGAAACTGGGTCTATATCTAATCTTGATTAAGTTTTTGTTGATGAAATTTCTACCTAATTTCGAAATCTACCTACGCTTGTAAGCTGAGCCGGCAAAGATTTTTTTATTTGTAACATGGTTTTTTTTAATTAAAAATAGTATGTTATCGTTTACGTTATCGTTCTATTATCTATTTTTATGAAAATACAAAGTTTTTATAAAAATCACTAAATTATTATAAAAATATTAATTCTAAAATATGAAATACTCCAACATTTGATATTTCTATTCTTCTTCATATGTGTATGCATATACAATCACTGTTCGAGAAATCATATGTGAAGTACATTTGAAATAAAGCATGTGTTTATTAATAAATAAAAGAGAAGAAGAAAGAATGTTGTCAACTTGATTTGTTGATAAGAATTTCTACCTCCCCATCCCCCTCCTTCGTGCGGAGCAAGTGCAATAAGGCATTATTACTGTTCAATGCATTATGCAACATACAGTATTATTATTTTAAAGTATTTTAAGCTATTATAAAATACTTTTAACTAATAAAAATTTCTTTTAGGGATACATGCTATAAAGTGATATTTTATTGACTTCTCTTCATTTGAATTAATAATGTATGCGAAAAATAAATGTTACCAGTTTTGTATAATACTCCAAATAATAATAATAAAAAAATCGACATTGATAACGATATTATTACAGGTGGGGGGAGGGGTTTCGAGAGATAATAACGTTTGATATCGGAAAGGGGTGGAGAGAGTCCAAAATTACCAAAATGTCGTTAACATTATATATGCACAGTCCCTTATCTCCCATTAAATAGAGAGCATTCTAGACTTTCGTCTTTTTTTATTATGCTGTCTGGTATAGTTTTCACGATTAAATCGATAACTTTCAAGTTTAGTCACTAGGAGCACTGCTACCGGTTCCATTAGACCGGTAGGTGTCATTTTACTATACGGTTTTTGCATTTGCATAACTGCAGCTTTCTTTTCGTACGTGTTTTCAAGATAAAAAGACATTCTAATGCAATTTGTACAATGTGAATTAACCTCCTCAGTCTTGAAGTAGCCTGTAGGAGACACTAATAGCAACTTTTTAACTTATTTAAATACTTTTAGAATTGATAAAATTATTATTTAATAAATATGTGCATATCATATGCATCGATATATAGAATGATATATTTTTGGAGATGTTGTATAGTAATTTTAAACTGGTTTTTGAAGTCCCCGGAACAATTTTTCTCAGGATTGAGGAGGTTACACACATTTAACTTTTAATATGTAACTATCGAAAGTTATAATTCTGAATTAACATTTTTATTTATAACACATTCTTTTTTATTTTTACAAAAAAAATATTTTTTTTTCTGTCAACATAGTTTTTTTTCATATTAAATATTATCTATTTTAAAAATTATTTTTAATTATCATCAATTTTTTCTCCTGATATAAAACTTGACGTTTTTCAACATAGTTACTTTTCATTTCTTCAAAATTCTATATATTTAATGAGACAGAAAATAAGGAATTGCAACTCTCTTCAACTCTGCATTCAGGGTTTTTAGGTTATCAGTCGAATTCTGACTGCATTACGAATCACTTTTTTGAACAGGGTGCAGCTGGGATAATGGGTGGTCTCGGGGTCTTTTTTAAATGGCAGGCCAATTTCAAAAGAAATTACATGCGGGTGCTTTTTGAAAGCGCACATACCATTTCTGCTTACTCAGTATGCGTTTTTTTTCTAATGGCAGTGTTAAAAGTAGAGAACTTTTTTCCGTTTAAAACCCGCATAAAAATTAGAAGACGGTTTTATTCTTTTTGTGCCTGGATTGTTTGATATATATATACATAAATTATATAAAACCATTAATTGTAAAACAATATATATTAACAAAAAATAAAAAAAAATGAATAGAATGAATATTTGGAATTTGCAGAACTATAGTAGACTCATCACACCCCATATACCATAGAGCTACAAATAAAGTGTGTTTTCTCATTTTCGCATCAGCCATGAAAAAACAAAATAATACGAATTTGGGGTTACCAACACACGTAAAAAAGAAAATGGAGAAAAACATTAAAAGTAAATTATAATAACATTATTAAAATGGATAAATAAAGGAAAAAAACGTACCAGACACTAATGTCTAGATATATAAAAAGAGAATAAAAATGTAAACAGATAGGGAAAACATAATAAAAATAAAAACTGAAATTAATTTTATTTAGTTTGACAATACAACCTAAATGCAATTTCTTAATGTAATAAAAGAAGGAATAAAATAAATAATTAATGTATGCAATTTATACACTTAGAAATGATATTTTAGGTATTGTCCAAATTGTTGAAAATTAGATTCAAGATAATCTTTAACATTATTTATTATACTATATTAATATATTTAATTAATATAATTATACAATTATTCATACATGTGTGTTAACTGAACATCTATATATTTAAAACACCTGGCTGTTTTTTTGGTCATCAGCCCTGAGCCTTCTACTGCCCCGATTTTGATAATTATTTTTTTAAATGAAAGCTGTTTATGTGTACATGTGCCCATTCTGGCTAATATTTAATTTATTTCAATTTTTATATTTTATTTTTGATTTTAAAAGCTTTTTCATGACATTTCTTCAAAACAGTGGCAACAGGTTAAGCTGTTCTCAAAATTTATTTTGTTTCATTATTTTCCACCAATCAGGAGCTTGATCTCATCGGTGAATGTATAATCGCATTCAAACAAACAAACAAACAAACAAACAAACAAAAAAAAGAATAAATAAAGGTTTTCGTTAAATTTAATCATAATAAAATGATTGCACATAGTTATCCCCTGCAATACACAGATTATTTACTGAGTAATATTATTATGTAAGTAAAATAACAGAAGATAACCTTTAATAAAATATAATATCTAAAGTGAAATTTTGTCGATGGAGAAAATTTCGTCATACAGAAACTAGATAAATTTATTCCATGGATATAATATACATTGTTATAGCTGTGTCAGTGATGATGTCATATTCACTGACTTTAATTCCTGCATCTAAATAAAGTGAACTTCTATTAATTTAAAGGTCCTTGGTGTGCACAAATGAAAATATTTCTATAAACTGCGTCATTTCTATTTAATTATATTGAATACTTTATGAAACTAAAGAATTCATAAATAACTGCATAAATCACGCTTTTATTTAAGAAAAGATGAGTATTTCTGAAGGTGTATGTAATGATGTCATATTAGAGAGAGAAAAAAAAAGAATAAAACCTGTGATATGGCGGTATTACTATATTTCTGTCTTACATAATATCAAAAAATAATTAATATCATTTCATTGTATTAAGTTATTGTTTAAAATAGAAAAAAAAAATCTGCATTTCAGCAACAAATAAAAATTTTTTATTCTTTTTAATAACAGAGATATCTTTTTTTTCCGTTGCCATAGCAATAAAATTAATTTTTACAAGTTCATGGAGGATACAAACCGATAAATAAATTAAATTTATTGCAAGTGCTGTTAATGTGTACTGGGTTGGTTAGGCAGTTTAGTAAGTCCCTGTTTCTATTATAATTAAAATGTTTCATTGATATTATAATTATTGTACAGTTATCAAGCGATCTTTAAATGGAGAAAAAATAAGCTACGCGGATATTTTTGAATTCGTCTTCCGGGGTATAATATTAACTTCCTAAATAGTTTGGCATTCAAATAATATTTAAGGTTTAGAAACCGCATTAAAAAAAGATTTGTAGCTGAAGTCCAACATAATAATTTATGAGTTGTTTTATTGTTTTTTGTTATGTGTTATGAGTTGTGCATTTGTTTATTTCGCTCAGTATTTTACTGTCTATATAAGACTGATATATATCATACCTAATATATTCGCGTTTGAAATGAAATAGACGCCCTCTCGCGGACAAAGTCTGAAACGAAATAGAGCTGATATCTTCCGCTGAAATCAGTGTAAAAGGCCGATAAATAAATAAACAATTCTATAATAAATAAATAAATAAATAAACAGTTCTATAACGCATGCAACGTTGGGTTCTTTGTATTAAAATTATCTAAAATCAAAATTTTATACACAAAGTTTAGATCTATAATATAAAAAAGTACATTTGATTTACTCATGGCAAAATAACATGACAGCAACACAATGCTTGCATGATTCGCTTGCTCCAGCTTTGCAAGAGCAAGAAAATTTTTTTATTTTCAAATTTTTTTCCTTTACTAACAAACCTGAAATAATATGGGGATTTCCTTTTGTTTGGTAGTGCAGATAAAAAACTGCACTTTAAATAGCTCTTTAAACGGGTTTCGCTATGCCACAACATGGAACAAACAGCATTACGTAAACAAACGATTATCAGGTCTATACAACGCCACCTTTCGCTCATTACAAACGCGAATATTCTTTTCCGTCGAGTTTCGACGGGTGCAGCTAGTCTAGTTTAAAATGTATTATTACAATTTAGCAAATGCTTCACCCCCCTCAGTTTATAAATAAATATACATACATACATACATACACACACACACACACACACATATAAAAAAAATTAACTTTACATATGGTATTAAAGTTTATGTTTACCTAAAAACTAATATGCACAACTTAAAAATGATCAAGTTATTGAGATAAGATATGGTTGTCTATTGTATTTGTTTTAAAGAAATTATTTGTAAAATATTAGAATAGAAATTATTCTTGGAAATTCTTAGCTAATAAATAATAATAATAATAATAATAATAATAATAATAATAATAATAAAATTAACTTTACACATAGTATTAAAGTTTATGTTTACCTAAAAACTAATATGCACAACTTAAAAATGATCAAGTTATTGAGATAAGATATGGTTGTCTATTGTATTTGTCTTAAAGAAATTATTTGTAAAATATTAGAATAGAAATTATTCTTGGAAATTCTTAGCTAATAAATAATAATAATAATAATAATAATTATAAAATTAACTTTACACATAGTATTAAAGTTTATGTTTACCTAAAAACTAATATGCACAACTTAAAAATGATCAAGTTATTGAGATAAGATATGGTTGTCTATTGTATTTGTCTTAAAGAAATTATTTGTAAAATATTACAATAGAAATTATTCTTGGAAATTCTTAGCTAATAAATAATTTATTTTTTTCCTATAATAGAGGACAGCACCATAAGCATATAATTTAATTAATATATTAATCCTATAGATGGCAGCACTAAAATAATTTTCTGCTAGAAGTTGTAGTAATATATTCTAGTTAAATAATTAATATATTAATATTAATAATTGATTAAAAATATAATATTTATAATAGTAGCATCTATGTTTTTCTAAATATATTATGAATTATATAGTATAATATATGTTTTACTAATTTTTATAATATTATTACAACTTTATTTTATTATCTATATGATTTATACTATGACCATAACCTTGACTGTTAGTAAGTCACATGTAGTTTGTATCTGATTGCACTACAAATCTTGCTAGGATTTGGGTAATGGTAAATATTTTAGTATATATATCCTTTTTTATAATGGAATATTGTATTATTGTTATTTTGTCATATTGATTTTATTTTCTTCTATGTGTATCTTTCTACTAATTTATCATCTGAATAGCTTCCAGCCAGTCGGGTGTATTGTGAGTCGAATTCTTAGCTTTCAGCACGACTCTTAACAGAAACTGGTTGGATGTTTTTGCTTTTTTGTTAAACTATACACCCCTGAAGAAGTAGTTTAATAGAAAAGCCTTCTACTGCCTTTTTATCCATTTATCTTTCATTATTTTGGTAATCTGCCTTGTATTTCACTTCAAACTTCAACTGTTTTCAATAAGATGATTATAAAAATACTGGTTTTATTGGTTTATAGTATGGTAATATATGAATTACTCTGGTTATATAATGTCCATTTGTCCATATATTTCTTAGTAATTTGGTGATCTGCCTTCTATTTCTCTTCAAACTTCAACTGTTTTTAATAATATGATTGTAAAAATACTGGTTTCATTGGTTCTTTTAATGGTATTGTCTGAATAACTTTGGATGTATTTATAAAAGTATATATATATATGTATATATATATATATATATATATATATATATATATATAGATGTATAAATATATACTTAAACTCAATATAGTAGTATAAAATAAAAGAAAGAATAAAATAAGTAATTAATATATGAATTTTATATACTTAGAAATAATATTTTAGATATTATCCAAATTGTTAAAAGTTAGATTCAAGTTAAGCATTAACATTAATTATACTATTTTGGTAATATCTGTGTTGTGTTGGATCTGTTTATTAAGGTATATATATATATATATATATATATATATATATAATTGTATAGTTATATTAATTAAATCTATTAATTTAATAATTAATGATTAACTTGAATTTAACTTTTAACAATTTGGGCAATATCTAAAATGTAATTTCTAAGTGTATAAAATGCATATATTAATTATTGATTTTATTCCTTCTTTTATCGTATACTACTATATTGAGTTTAGGTCAGTATTGTCACATTAAATAAAATTAATTTAAATTTTAAATTTTTATTATTTCCCCCCTTTTTTTACATTTTAAATACCTAAAAATTATGATATTAGTTAACAATTATTTATCATTATATTATTTACTTGTTAAGTTATTACGATATGATATAAGAATAATTTAATCATTGAGATTTTATAATATAGTACAATTAATTTCAGGAGTCCTTATAATGATTCATCGATACAAAATTTTAAATATTTTTAATATTTATAAATCAGTTACTTATTTTTTATAGTGCTTTTCATTAAATAAATAATTTAAATTTTATATCTATAGAGAGAATATGCTTCAGGCATCTTCCAATAGATATATATAATAAATTTATAACGGTCTTTTTCATGTTACATTATATTAGGGGTAACTATAGTGTTTGGTATATTTTTTTTCCTTCTGCCCATTTTAATAATGTTATTATGGTTTATTTTTAATGTTTTTCTCCATTTAATTTTGTTTTTATGCTTGTTGGTATAGCTCCAAATTCGTATTATTTTGCCTTTTCATGTCTAATACGAAGATGAACCCAGATACTTTATTTGTGGTTCCAAAGTATTTGTGAGTCTGAAGATTCTACTTTGGCTCTACAAATTTCGATTATATTCATTTTAATTTATTTTTTTCATATTTCAATGTGGTAATTTTGTATTAAATTTAATGGTTTATATTTAAATGGATTATACAGGGGCAAGTCATAAATATCGAAACAATAGGCTATCTCCTTAAATATTGCCTCTAGACCCATACTTCCAATTGAAAAAATTCATAAAAAAAGGCGAAATTTCTGATACGATAAGTTTCAACTCCATGGGGGCGGGGTCTATTTGAAAAAATACGAAAATTAAATTTTTATACGGCCCCCGTAGAGTGAAATTTAAAATTAGGGAATTATTCCTTATCCATTCCTAAGTTAAAAAAAAAATCTCCGTAACTAAAAACCTGACAGAGATATTAAACTCCGAAATTCTCCAAAATTCGTGACTTACACCACTTTACCATGCTTGTAAACGAAGAGTTTTTGACTAATTTTCAAAGCCAAAGAGGGATCGTCCACAAATTATCCGTTATTAAATATCGATTTAAGACAGCGCCTCTTATTTGGACATGATAAAGCAGCGTATTGATTTAAATTAAAACTTGTTTTCAAATTATGGTGATCGTCAGCACTGGAGGTCTGCATGAATCGAAATATCTAGGTCCGGTCCGAAACGGACCCATAGGGAAAAAGTTCTACAAGGCATGGAAAAATGACCCAGACCGGCCTAGAAAAAAGTTTAAATCGTAGCCCGACTCAGCCGTCAATTTCTATATAGTTCTTACTTCGGTGTGGTTAAAAATTATTTCGTATGGAGGAGTTCTGACCAAAAATAATTTTTATAGCTTTTCGTTTTTTATATACTTTTTATTATTAAAGAAGCGCCAAAGGCTGTGATACATTTATTTTATTAACGAATCCCTGTTTATATGTAAATGTTTCACTTATATTTTAATATCGGTAATCCATATCCCGTGCATTGGAGACATTAAAAAATGTTATACAGTAAAACCTTTTAAGACGGAATCACATAGGAAAGAAAAAATACGTTATAGACAAATACCCTTCCTAGGAGGGTTAAATGGAGGTTTTTTTTGTTTTTTTTTTACTCTGGTAATATTGTATTTATTTTGCATGGATCAACACAATTTCCATTTAAGACAGAATTCCGTCATAGATAGATTTTTTTTTTCTGGTTTTATTGTGTTTAATTTTTTAGCATTTGAATATACTAATCTTTAAAAAAATAAATTTTAAAGTTTTTTTTATAAAATAAAAGTGATTTCAAAATCTATGTAGTTTTCGTAAAAATTTGTATTGAACCAAATTTTACTTATTTCAGGCACGTATTAGGTCAGTCAGAGACACTGATTTTAATACGAATTGTTCGAGACCTGGATTGAAAATTTCGTCCAGTGCAGACCTAGGAAGAAGGAACCCTTCCGGTATGAAAAATACATTAGGCCTGGATAGGCAAATGTTCAGAAAAAAGTAATGTCTCCGTCCTGACCCGGCCTAGGCCCAGAATACAGATTTTTTAACAGCCTCTCCAGGACGATAAAAAGCTTGAAGTTATGATATGTAATTTGTGTAATTGGTAAATTTCTAAAAAAAAAAAGACTTAATCTGCAACTTAGAAGAGCATTCTTTTAAATAACTGACGAGCAGTAAAACAGTACATTTCGTTTTTCTGCATAATGAAGTTTTTTTTTCTGACTATATCTTGTCTTTAAATTTTTAAAAGTTAAGAGTTGTTAAAGAAAAAAAGTACAAACTTGAAACATGTCATTTTAAATAATTTTACATTAGTTATGTTTCGGGCAAAATTGAAAAAATATTTACTTTTGAAAATTTGATTTGTTTAGTTATATTATTTTTTCAATACATATTTTTTATAGTTTTAAAATTAATATTAAAAACAAAAACCCTGAAACAAAACTAAAATCAGATTTTCATCTTTAATTAAATGGAAAAAAACTGAAATCTGATAAATAATGTTTCGTGTTATAACGATTTTTGATTATCCCATTTAAACCAGTACTAAACCATATGATTTCTTTTTAATTTTAGGATAAATTTTAGGATGTGATTTGCTTAGCAAATTATATGGCTACCATCACAAAAAAAAAAAGAAAAAAAATCAAAACTCTAACTCAAAAGATAGATTTTATATACGTTTTCTAGAACTGTTAAAGTAACCTTGCCTTTTGAATTGCGCTCATTTCAATTTGTGTCTAATCCCTTAAAACCTGATGAATAATTCAAACGGCTATAACTCTGTGAGTTTTGAAGATATAACGTTTTGTGTCTTATTCAGGACTGGATAAGGAAAGTTTTTTTAATTGGAATTTTTATCCTACGAGGACCGTATAAAAAGTTAATTTTATCTTTTTCAAATAGACCCCCCCATGGAGTTGCAACTTATCTTATCATAAATTTCACCTATTTTATGAATTTTTGCAATTGGAAGTATGGGTCTAGGGGCAATATTTAAGGAGATAGCCTATTGTTTCGATATTTATGACTCACCCTGTATGTATATGGTGCCTGATGAATCTGCTATGGTTCTGCATATTTCGAATATACCTTTTAATTCATTTTTTCACTTATTTTAAATACAGGGTGTCCACTCTCAACGGTGGCCAGTGGCTGATTTCAAAACCGTTAGTCAATGACATATAGTTCCGATTGCAAAAATGCTTTAAATAAGGTATAGAATTGTTTTTTAAGCAATTTAGGTAAAAAAAAAAATAAAATAAAATAAAATAAAAAATTACAAAAATTAAATTTTTATAAGGTCCCCCGGTCTTATAAGTGATATTTAGTAAAATTTTCCCATCACTCAAAGAAACAATACAAAAAAGGTCCCATTCATCTAACACTAAAATTGACCGAGTTATGAAACTTTAAATTTCATGACTTAAACCACTTTTCTGTAACTAAAAAAGGATGAGATAGACTAATCTTTAAGAGAACGTACATTAAGTGCTTAAAGTATTATGAAGGGCGCCCATTACCAGCGCTGTACAATGGCTAATTCTTAAATCATTGTCACTGACATATACTTCCAATTACAAAAATATTTTAAATGGGGTAAAGAAATGTTTTCAAAGCGATTTAACTGAAGGTACTGCCACCGAATAAGCTTTACGGTAGTGTTAATTATCGGTAGCTTTACGGTAGTGTTAATGATTAAAATAATTAAAGACGTGAGTTTCAAAATTTATCAAGAAAATCAAATTTTGGAAAATCTTGAAACACCTTTATATGTGTCCATTGGTTTTTATTATAAATTTGGCGATTGCAGTGCTACAGTGTAGTTTGGTATAGACTGATAGAGAAAATAAAGTGGTAAGGCGAGTTTTCAAACTCATATCTTCAAATGCATTTTTACATATGTTTTATTTTGTAAGGAAATGAAGCTGTTTCTTTTCATGGTTTTATTTTAAAAAGTTGTGGTATTTTGATTAGCTTTTATTTTATTTATAAAGCTCGTATGTATTTTTCCTAGTTCAAAATTTGTATTAAAATTTTAACTCACTTCCAAACATCCGATCGAAGTTTAATTCGCATACATATTTATGTTCAATGACAAAGTAATATTAACACAATTTTGTGTGCGTACCATTTGTTTAATTTATAGGACTACCCCAAATTTTATTAAGTTAAGTAATCTATTAGAATTTTAAATATGCATGATTTTGTAATGAATTGTGACTGTAGCTTTTTGTAATTTAATTTAACATTATTTCTGTTTTTTTTTTTTTTTTTTTTTTTTTTTTTTTTTAGTACAAGTTGTAAATTTTGCTTTTATATGTAAACATCAACATAAATTTAAAAGTAATATTGTTAAAATTATACTTCTCTCATTGTTTAATGATAAATTTTATATCTGACGTTTATTTTTATTTCCAGTAAATTTGTGACTAACCCCTATTTTGCAGCAAAAAACATGCTTCAACTCTAAACAGTTATTACTCGGTCAGTTTTATTCGCAGAGGAAAGGGACTTTTTTTGTCTTACTTGTTAGAGTAGTGGTAAAATTTTACTAAATATCATTTATAGGATCGGGAGACCGTATAAAAATTTAATTTTCGTAATTTTTTAATAATTTTTTTTGACCTAAATTGTTTAACATTTTTTTTTACCTTTTTTTAAACATTTTTGAAATTGGAACTATATGTCTATGATTAACGGTTTAGAAATTAGCCATTGGTCACCGTTGAGAGTGGACACCTTGTATATTGTTTTACGATTAATAATTTATATATATAATCGCGATTAAAATATAGATTTAAATCAATTGAATTTTTAAAATGACTAAATGAAATAAGCAGGGACCAATTTGCAAATTTGGGAGCCCCACCATACATGCTTATGCAACTCCGTTGTACCGTTGCTTAAAGGCGGATTGAGGGACAATATATATATATATATATACATTAAAAAAGGTAATTACTAAGGTAAACATAATCGATTTTATTAATTTATTTAAAATGCATATTAAAAAATACATTTTTATTACCATTACTGTACTTTTAAATAATAATTTCACAATTATGACATTTAAATGATCAGATGTTTTATAATAAATTGTGTGTTGTTGATTAGCTTTTCCTATGCAAAGTCAATACACATGGAATGATAAAATATGCAACAACTAATCATAAAATTTCCCCAATACTTGAGCTGGAATTATTTAAAATATTATGTTGCTCTCCCGCCTACGAACTACCTTCACCATCTTAATAAATAAATAAATAAATAAATAAATAATAAAAAAAATAATAATAAAAAAATTCTGACGAGAACAGGATAAGGGCAGGACTAAATATGAATTGAAAGTACTACATAATTTTGAAGTGATAAAGATAAAAGAAAGTTTTCGTTATAATAAAATAATGAAATATGGATGTTTCAGGTATAATATGCGATGGTATAAAAATACAATATCAATTCAATAGAGTGTAGGATGAAATGTAAAATTCAATTAGATGTTAAAACTTTATAAGATTCCTTGAAAAACTTTCAGAAGAAATTGGGGGCATCTGAAAATCAGGGGTCCTGGGCCTGTATTCGAATGCTTTGCCATATAACAAGCGCTGCAAGTAGGGTGAAACCCCCATTCATAGTCATCTAACTACAACCACTAACTGACACTTCAGCAAAAATATAACTCAAATAAGCAGTTACTTGTAAAATTCTGCAATCTAATGTCAATTATTGGTAACTTATTTTTCTTAACTTTTGTAACTCATATATCAGTTATCTTTTTTTTAAAATTAAAATTAGGGATGGTTTCCGTTACTGGATTTATTGACAATATTTATATAAAAAGAACAATTTTTCAAAATTTAGTCAACAATATTTTAAACATTTTCGAGCAAATTAGTAAAGTGCGTTTGCATTTGGTTAGTCTGTCCCTCTATCCACGCTCTAATTATTTTATTTAGGTTCCTTTGATAAATTTGATGTTGTATATTAAGCATGTTGGATTATTAGTTCATCTACAGAAGCGCCCAAAAGAATTTCATTGCATTTGGTAATGAATTATCATAATATGATAATAAATAATGATCATAATAAAATGATAAATACTCTGCAAAAAATTGTTTGCAGAGTATTTAAATGACATTACGCTTTTTCAAATGTATAGAAAATGATATAAATCACTAAATTTCACTACGATTACGTTAGAATAGGACATTGATAGCATTCTTAATCAATTTACAGGGACACACAAAATAATTTGGTTACAATACTGTTTTTGAATAATGTTGTTGGAAATGCGTTTTCCATTTCGACGCGCGCTTTTAAATTTAACTGTTTTTAGCTGCGTTCATCATTTTATAAATATGTAGCACCTATCGTCATCGTCTGATCTCCATCTCTCTGTTTGTTCTTCTGTCTGCCCGCATATAACAGCGCAAAAACTGTCCAACCGAATCATTTGAAATTTTAAATATGCATTTGTTGAAAAATTTTGTTGAGTCATTTCAAATTTTAGTAAAATCGGATACATAATTCAAACACAGGGATAGTGTATAGTATTTCGTTTCATTACGTCCTATAGGGTAAATTAGTTCCAAGGGTTTTTTATTGATGTTGCAGCCGTCGAAACATAATGAAAATAATATGCATTTATGAAGGGCATTAAAATATACAATTTGTGGAATATACCGCACAAAGAGTATTTATTATTCATTTACAAGGCCAGACAAAAGAAAGTCCCTTACATAATGGTATAGGGGGGTTCCAAACTATTTATTTTCTGACACATTTTTAAGTTCATTTTTTTCTGTTAAATGCATTCATTTGGCAGGTTCTCTTATTCAGAAGCTATAAAATATACCGTATTGGTCGATTTTTTCATAAAAGCAAAATATATTTTTAAAAAGGCTGTCAAAGTGGGCATTTTGGACAGAATTTTCCAAACGATAGTGCTGGGAAAAAAGGCCGTACTAGGAAAATAATTGTTTGTAAATCAAGATCTAATAAATTGAACGAAAAATAAAGCGATAGATCGCTTATAAATCTCTTCAAAAAAAATCTAGTCGGCAAGTTTTATGTTTTTACTTTTAAAAGCGATTCTGAAAAATGTGTAAAAAAATTTGCAGTTGTTAAACGTGGAAAAATATATTTTTTTAATACCACCTTTACATGATTTTGATAGAAAGAACTTTTATAGAAAAATGAAATTAAAAACTCGCTAAAAGCGACCAGATAAAATTATTAAACTGGGTTTATCTGTAATCTTTATTTAGTTTTTGTTGGCGAAACTTGTACTTAATTTTGAAGTCTCCCTCCGCCTGTATACTGAGCTGGGAGAGATTTTTTTTAAAATATTTATCTATGCTTTTTTTAAAATATCTTACAAAAAGGCCAAAAACTACCGTTTTAAACTATTCACTACCTGTGGTACGCGTATGTATCGATATGGTTGTCAAAAGCGATTGTATTTTTATTAAATAGTTTGCCAATATCCCCAAACAATGATTTTTGTGGTAGATTACTGTTTGAAGTATACCGTGAAGAATATTACTTTGAAATATTTGCAGACAAAAAACTAAGTAAATAACTACCTGCTGATCTCTGTACCAGTCAATGGAAAAAAAAGTTCTGTATGTGCTAAATAATTTCATATTATTATTATATAAATTTTCTAATCTTTCTTCAAATAATAAAATAAATAAATAAATAAATAATAAAAAAATATGAAATGGAATTTTAAAAAAATTCTTAAATTGCGACATATGGGGCTAATTACGATTTTTATTTCACTTTTATTTTTGCATTAGAAAATTACTCTTTTATTCATACTTTGTACTCGTAAATTTTCACAATTTACTTTGCTATTTTTTTTTTAAATGTCCATTTAAAAATGAAATTTTACTTTAATATTTTTCTTCTTTTTTTACTTGAGTTTGTTCACCATAAATAATTTGAAAGAAATTTATATGAAAAAAGAATCGCACAGTTCCAAGAACGATCGATTATATCCTTTCGCAACTGCCAAAATCTAAAAAGGTTCAAGTAATGGAAGAGAATGCTCTCTTAAAATCCTTTTTTCGTTTCAAATGCCTCTGAAGTGTTTTTCTTCCACAATTATTTTTAGAAACGATATATATATAGGATATATGGGCCAGTAATGGACATCTTTCAATGTTTTTGGTTTATAAAAAATAACCAATAAAAATTTAGCTTCTATTTTTTTTTCATAGCTCCCCCTTGCACATTTTATAATCTTGCATTATTGTTGACGCTTTTAATCAAACCAATCACAAAGCAGAAATTAATGTTTGGAAGTTTCACTGTTCTTTTGCTGAAAAGCTTGATGAACATGCTAAGAGCTGCACTGTAAAACATTTGTGTAACATTACTCCATAAAATTGGTGGCAGCTTTGCTGCCACCAGTGGTATGGTGTGATTTTTTTTTCACTTATATAATGGAGTAATTTAACATTACATAGTAGTGTAATGTTACACTGGTAATCTTGGTTAAACCGGTTTTCACTATAAACTTGGTGGAAGTTTGGCTGCCACCAACTTTATGGATTAACGTTACACAAATGTTTTACAGTGTGGCTCCATTTAATAAATTTATATATTCTTTATTTTCTTGCAAAATTTGCAATTACTTGTGTTGGTAGCAATATAAAACTTTGAAATTTTTTTATACTAATGGCCATTTTATAAAATTTCGTTTATTCTTAAGGTTTTCACTTTTTATATTACTGGGATGTTTAGTAATTCATTTTTCAGTAATGGACACCCCATGAAGACATTGCTAAAAATGCAATTTCAGTAATGTTTATAGTGCATAAAATATTTTTACTTAACTGAAAACCTAAACAATGAAATTTAATTTTTAAATTACACTCACCAAAATGTAATAACACCAAAAATTTTATAAATAGCTGATTTTAAGTTATTTTATGTAGTTAAATAAAAATTTCAAAATTTAATTCTTTTTTTAAAAATGTATTTAACTTTGCCTTGTATATTTTATAATCTGACAATCAAACCATTCAAGAAGTAGAAAATATTAATTAAGGACGCAAAGTAAGGCTCAAAGAGAGTCTCACAGGGCTTAATCCCTCCCCACATCCTTCTTTAAGGGGACAGTGGACCTTTATTTGAGCAAAATCGTCTATAGCAAAATGGCCGTAGAAAAGGTCTATTTCTGTGATATAACAGTACCAAAACAGTTTTTTCTCATTAAAATATCATTTATAAAGGTTTTAAGAAGTAAATAATAAAGGTAAGTGCATTTATATACTTTAAATCTGTTTTTTTTTTTTTCAAAACTAATTTTCAGCGTTTTTAGATTTTTGAAATGCTCCGTGTGTCGTAATTTTTAATCAATATTTATGAAATTGATAAGAAAGTATTCGGATATTGTTTAGAAAGAAATTGTGTAAGATTTTAAAAATTCGTCATCATTAAGATAGTCAAATTTGATTTTTTACTTATTAAAAGGCACAATTTTGATGAAAATTGATATGGAATTCAGAAAAAAATCTGTAAAATAGCAACTATTCAAGAGATTAAAAAAATCTTACACAAATTTGTTTATAATAGAGTTTTAAGCGATAACAATGCAAAAGCAAGAAAATATCTTAAAAATTAAAACACAAGAAGCATTTTAAATTTTCGTTTAAAATTTAAAATTTTTTAAAAAATTGAAAATTTTAATAAGATTGGAAATTTTTTTGAATGTGTTCGATATGCTTTAGGTGAAATGTATATATGCACAAAATTTCATAGTGCTATGATAAAAATAAATAAATAAATAAATAAATAAAAAATAAATAATAACGTCCACCTTTAACACCAACCGCCTTTAGTAAACCATTTATGTCACAGAAGTTCTTAAAAGTTTATTTTCTTTCTTAAATGTTTGCTTATTCATCTCTGACAAAAAGAAAAAAAAAATATTATTAAATGTTAAAATGATCACGAAACTAGTCAATCTGCATATCAGTGGCCTGAAACATGTTTTATAGTTTATTTTGAAATTATTATATTTAGTATTTAAAATATCCAACTGCAGTATCATTTTTTCATATTTATAGCAATAATTTTTACAATCACTAATATATCAAGCCTTTGAAAATTTTATTGTTAGAAATAGTAAGATGAAATTATACACTAATACTCATAAAAAAAAAAAAAACTTTTAATTTCCCCACTATCTCAATAATTTCCCAATTTTGTTTGCTATATCATGTCAGATATCTAATGCTTGTGAGTATACCGTGTTTTTAAAATTTTTATCAAGATTTATTCTATTATTGTCAATTTTTTCGTAGTTTGAATTTTTATCATTTATTTTTATTTGAGCATACACATTTACATAATTATTTTTAAATATACAAATTATTAAACTTTTAGTTTAGAAAACCATGGAAGTACAAAAAACTTCTCGTTATTAAGCAAGATTTGAAATATTAAAATAATCGTCTGCTTATCAATTATCGAGGTAAACAAAAAGTACACGATTCATCAATCATATACAACTGAAAGTTTTCAAAGAAAAACATGAATAATGAAAGAACGTTGAAAATTCTGTCAACAGAGTTTAAACGATCAAAGTGCTCACTCCATTTTTGGCGATAAAAGCGTGTGACAACAATATTTTCTTTTTAATATCTATTGTGAAAATTTTTTTTCTTTCATTTTTTTAGTACTAGTATCTCACTTTTGGCTTGCAGCGGTGAGTAAAAAGTAAATAAGTTGGGTTAGTTCACAGAAAAATTAAACCCGATCACAGAGAAAAAAAATATAATTAAGTAAAACACTTATTTTTATACGAGCGTTATACATTTTATAAGCATTCATATGAACGTAGCCCTTTTAGGGTCAATTAACTTTTTTTAAGTAATTGTTTTTAAATATTTAATTTATTAATTTATTAAATTTATTTTTTAAAATTTTTTAATTTTACTAAACTATTCATATTACTTGAGAGAGTTGTTACAAAATATATTCAATACAAATAACATTGACATAATTCGGTTTTAATTTTGATAAGAACCATAATCGTAATAAAATTATAAATCGTCTCACCGTCAATACACATGACGCACAAAAATGAGATGTAAACAAAACCACGCGCTTTGTCGCAAAAAATTAAATTAAAAATTGATAGTCCAAGAGCCGACCGCACAGAACCCTAAGTCATCGATCACAAGAAAAATTCCTTTTTTCATGAAAGAGGATTCCAATGATCCATGTCTGCCGGAAGCGAAGTGGTGCATAAGCCAAAAATTAATGCCACTAGTTGCTTAGCATTATATTTTCCTGCACCCAATTTTTCATGTTTTCATGCTTTTGATTGCACGGCAAACACAATGCTAAACCTACGAGTCAACCACTAGTAGTATTAATTTTTGGCTTATGCACCACTTCTCTTCCGGCAGACATGGATCATTAGATTTCTCTATCACTACTCTTCCATAAAAAAAAAAAGAATTTTTTCTTGTGCTCGATGACTTAGGTTTTGTGCGGTTTGCTCTTGGACTATGACCATGATCAAAAATTATTTTTCAACGTGGCTCATCCCATTCAAGCTTTCCTAGAGGAATTTATTCATTAACTCTAACCATAATTTTCTTAAAATCTCGTGATTTAGATTTAAAAAATCTAATGGATTTAATGAAAATTTTATAATATCAGTAATCTGTTTACAAATAAAAATTGCCAACCTGACAAGGTCAGGAAATAATAAAGCCCCGGCTCAGTCCGGTCTGTGTCTGCCTGATATGAGACTAGTTTGAGGCTTTATTACTTACTCATCATGAGTAGTATAGGGTAAGTCTTGCAATCGTTTTGAAAATAGAAATTTTTTTTGGCGGATTTACACGTTTCAGACACTGGAGATTCCGAAAAACATATTTTTAGGGAAAAAAATGCCGTCTGTGTGTTTGTAAACGCTCTATCTCCCGAAAAAATTGAGATACAGACTTGAAATTTGATATGTACTTAGTATGTAAGAATGGAAATAAACCTATTTAATATATAATCAATAACCTGGATAAAATATTTTTTCTGATTCTTGAAATATTCATTCTGATGTAAGGAAAATGTATGTATTCTGATGCATAAAAAATTTCGATTTTTTTTTAGTTTAAGGGATGAATGTGAAAGACAATAAAAAAAAGATAAATTTTGCATAAAAAATGAAGTTGATGGGATAATTTAATTGCCCAGATATTTGTAATCATATTTTCCTCATTGATAAATTCATAATCCTGTATTTCATTCAAATTTCAATTCAAAGACATGTTTTAATTGGGAATGAGACGCTTATTTCAACGCAGTAAATTGTTAGTTAATCTAATTATAATTTTTGCAGTTATAACGATGCTTCTTTTAAGCAATTCGATATTACTTGATATTCCCGCCGATCAAAAAGTTATCGCCAAAAATTAAGTAGTACTGGAAATCCGTAGCAGAACGTTACTATGCCTTAAAAATATTTAAATACATATTTAAATTTTATTTTGGAATTGTGATGCATTTTATAAATAGTTTTCATATGTTTTATTTTCATATTTTATATTATGCATACGGTAAGCATTACGGTGGCCCTTCAACGACTAGTTGAACGTTCGGGATCTGAACAAAAGAGCGAAACACAGAGGATAAAGAGCGGGGTTGGGTAGGGGGGAAGGTATTAACATGATCCCCCATTTATCCCCCTTGCCCTCTATCTTCTATCTCTTAACTTTAACCGACCCGTCATGTCACGGCCACTTAATAAGCTCTTCATCATTCTAGAAGAGTTTGATTGTTTTTCTATGGAAATTTCAAGTCAAACTCGGTTTTTTTCCCTTGAAGATTTTGTTTGGCATTTACAGCGATATGCTTTTAGCAAGCCAGCTGTCAGTTTTTTTTAGAGTATGCAAAAGAAAAGAAAAAAAAGTTAAGAAAGAGTGGAATGGTAGAATTTCAAAAGTTCCTTTCAGATAAAGAATTTTTCCTTGAGAGAATACTAATGGAAAAAATATAATCCTTAAAGATGCTCTTAAAATTCTTATTCATTCAAGCATCCTGGTTCCAAAAGAGGAAAAATAAATATTATTTATTGTGAAAATGCATTCCATTTTTTTTATTAATTAATTCCTGAAAAGTTTTGTTTTTGGACAATATTTTCTCATATATTATAATCTTTCTGGAAAACTTTCAAAAAATAGAAAGATTTACATAATTTTAATGTAAATAAACAATACTTATTTGGTCATTTTATGCATTTAGCATATTAATTATTTGTTTTAAAAAATATGTAGACAAAACTAAAATAGTAAAACAAACGTAAAATCAGGATAATTTTCCTATTTGAGGGTATATTCCAAAAAAATATTTTTCCACTCTCAACAGCTCAAAATTTTCTGAGATATTTTCAGACTCATTTTTAAAAGTAAAAACATGAAACTTGTTGAGGTGACTTTTGAAGAAGTTATAAAAGGTCGTGTGATTTCATTTTTCACTCAATTAATTATAATTTAATTTATAAACACATATTTTCTTAGTACGGCCATTATTTTTTTCATTCCCAGATTTTTGACTTCGGGAAATTCGGTTCAAAGCGCCAAATTGACAACATTATTTGCAATATTTTCTGCACTTATCAAAAAATCGGCAAGCACGGTACACTATGTAGTTTCTAAATAACAGAATTAGCCAGTTTGATACATTTGAGAGCAAAAATGAACTTAACACTTCACTGCATCGTGTCCCACATCTGGAACATGTACCTAAAAATACTATATTTCTCTTGATGTGTGATGTTTTGGCCAATATGACCGTATTAACTGCTTAAGAATATTGCAAAGAATGAAATAACACTTACAGAGTGTCCAGCGAATAAGATCCTGATTTCAAAATTAATTATCTCAAAAACAAAGATCGATAGAATAATGCAGCAAACGATTTGTTTATTAGATAAGCTGTAAAAATCTTATACCGAATTTACGAACGGTGAATATCTTGAAAATATTGTGTTCCGATTGCAAAAAGTGTTTGATTTGACATTTTTCTTGTTTTAGATTGTTTGCAGAGAACGAGTTTTTCGGCTTACAGTGCCATTTTTGGAATTAAATTTTTAGAAATTTTACAATTTCAAAAATTTACTTCGAAAATTCGTTAAAATATGGCACTGTAAGCCAAAAAACTCGTTCTCCGAAAGCAATCTAAAACAAGAAAAATGTCAAGTCAAGCACTCTTTGCAATCAGAACACAAATTTTTCAAAATATTCACTTATCGAAACTTCTGTATAACATTTTTCCAGCTTACCTAATAAACAAACTGCTTACACCATTATTCTATCGATCTTCTTTTTGAGAAATTTAATTTTGAAATAGTTGTCTTATTCGCTGGACACCCTGTATTTTGTCCGTATCACATGGCTGCATTTAACAAAAAAAAAAAAATACAATTTGTTCTTCAGACACACTCACACACTCACACACATACCCCCCCCCCCCACACACAAAAAAAAAAAAAAAAATCGCAAAGTTTATTACTTTTACTGAATATTAAAAATATTAATATACAGAAAGTTGCAGAGTGTTAACCACTGTGCTTCATTAATTTAAGCCCATTTAATTTCAAACAAAGCAATACAATAAACTCCAACTGTATATATAGAGTGCATGCCATAAAATATCAAATTTTAGATGAAAATTTGAAATTCATTTTTTTTCCATTTTTCCTATTACTAACCGATATATAGATGTCAAATAATATTTTTCATACAAATATAGAAGAAATCGTGCAATAAAGGATTAAAAAAAAAAAATATCAAAACAGAAACAGTTTAGATCGGAATACACTCTTAACGACATAATAGAGGATTTCATAGATATATAAGGGGGTTCATAACCATAGTAGGCCAAGTTCATTGTGATAAAAAAAAAGTCTATTTAAAAGGTGCATGAAATCCGTTTTATCTACTCAAATAGTAAACCAAGCTTTTGTTCATCACATACTTTCTCATAAATGACGTCTGTTTGCAGACTTGGTTTAACCACGTTCTCCTTATACCAGTAATTTATGTAATAAGATTGTATATTTGAAATCCAAATAATTATAAACATTCTATGATAGAAAGTTTCACCTAATTGGTCATTAGTGGTTGATAAAATGAAGATAAATTAGTCCAATTACATCTACGTTGATTGAATTTTATCACAATTTTTTTTATTTTTTTTCACTATGACTCTTATCACTTGTTTATCGGCCGGCATAAGTTATACATAGGATTAATGATTATTATTACCATCAAATTCATAATCTTTCAATATTTATAGAATCATGAGTGCAAAGTAATTTTCATAAGCCTTTTGTAAGTAGATAAGATTTTCTTAATCAAGAAAAACACATACACACACAGCAAAACAATAGTAACAACAACAAGTTGGAAATTGCACGTAAAACGTACCAAATGAGGTACGTTCGCACGATAACGAAGTTTTAAAAATATTCAGATCTTGCTGTTATAATAGAAAGTTCTTCGGATACAGTGTAGTGGTCGAAATCTTTTTTGTGTTCCTGCCCCACCAGTAAACAGCAGTCTAAACTAATTTATCCTATAAGAGTTAGGCCAAACTAGTTTGGTCTAGGACAATCTAGAAATGGCCGAGAGGTTCTGACATCTCAACTGGTAAGACGGCAGGTGCTGGGTTCGAACCCAATCGCAGCTGTCGGCCTAACCGTTCGGAGTTTTAGTGGTTTTCTTCGAACCTCGCATAAATACGGGTTAGGTTCCCTTAGAAGGACCGCCGCGAAGATTTCTCCTCCCCCCTGGGCCTATATCCCTAGTGTAGATAATCGGACCACAAAAACAAACCAAACCAAACCTTTTTTGTGTTCTTGTGAATATACAGGAATAGCAACTCTTATTATACCACAGTAACGTATATCGTGATCATAAAATGTGAAAAGTTTAATATAATTAAAACGCGCACCAAACAATGTTCTCCCTGTACCATTGTGTAATGGAATACTTTTGTGTGGCCTTGTAAATCAATAACAAATATTCTTTTCGCCACAGTTTGTGCAAAATGTATATTATAATATGCACTTCATAGATTCATATCAATTGTATTATGTTCGAATGAGCATAATACCATTAAAATGCATTTGGAACTTTTTTCTCCATTGACCGTAATGTAACAGAATATTTTGATTGTCCCTGTAATTCATCTATGCATCCGACTTTCATAAAATTTGAAATGACTCGACAAAATTATGTAATAATTACATATTTTAAACTTAAAACGATTAAAATGAATTTGAAACTTTTTTCCCCATTGCCCATAATGTAACGGAATATTTTTGATTGTCCTTGTAATAGATCCATGCATCCGATTTCCATAAAATTTGAAATGACTCGACAAAATTATGTAAATAATTATATATTTTAAATTTCAAAAGATTCGGTTGGGTAGTTTTTTGCGTTGTTATATACGGACGGGCTGAACGACAACTATAGGTGCTACGTATTTACATAATAACTAACGCACCTAACAATAACCCACAAGGATTGTGAAGACAAGGATTGAAGAAAGACAGAATTTTGAAACATAATCAACAATATAAATGTAATAATAATAATAATAATAATAATAATAATGATAATAAATGCCATGAAAAGAAAATAGAATATGTTTAATTTTAGCTAAATTCCGTCTTTTTAGCACTTTCCAACAAAGTTGAAAAGTGCTTATGCATTCGGTTTGTCTGGCCGTCTGTCCGTCTGTCCGTCTGGCCGGATGGCCGTCTGTCCGTCTGTCCGTCTGTCCGCGCTCTAACTCCCGTAAATATACTCGGATTTCTATGAAATTTTTATACGTTATTGAGGTTTACCCTAGCACGAACCCTATTGAAAATGAAGTATCTACCATGATTAGTTTATCTACAGGGCGAATCAAAAGTTTCCCATTACATTACGGCCTATGGGGAAAAATCGTTAATATACTCAGATTGCCATGAAATTTTAGGAAGCTATTGAGGCTTACCCTAGCACGAACCCTACTGAAAATGAAGTATCTACCATGATTAGTTTATCTACAGGGCGAATCAAAAGTTTCCCATTACATTACGGCCTATGGGGAAAAATCGTTAATATACTCGGATTGCCATGAAATTTTGGGACGTTATTGACGTTTACCCTAGCACGAACCCTATTGAAAATGAAGTTTCTATTATGATTAGTTTATCTACAGGGCGAATCAAAAGTTTTCCATTACATTACGGCCCATGGGGAAAAATCGTTAATATACTCGGATTGCCATGAAACTTTAGGACGTTATTGACGTTTACCCTAGCACAAGTCCTATCGAAAATGAAGTTTCTACCATGATTAGTTTATCTACAGGGCGAATCAAAAGTTTCCTATTACATTACAGCCTATGGGGAAAAATCATTTCAAAGGAATTTTAAAGATGTTATACCCTGCCAAACATATTAAAATATGCATCCTATAAAATATAAGGTGAAAATGTAGCTATTATTCATTTACAGGGTCACACAAAAGAATTCCATTAGATAATGGTAAAAGGGGGAATTATGTGTGACATATTTTAAATATATTAAGCTTTTTCATGTATAATAAAATTGATATATGTCACTGAAGCTTAGTATAAATTATACGCTACTGTCTTTCATAATATGAAGTACATAGCATTTACAGGGCCATACAAAAGATTTCAAATAATATATTCTTTCCGAAGTACCGTATATGTCTATGGTATATGTCTACCGTATATGGCTGATGGAGGGATGAAATTCATTTTAATTATGATATTCGCGTTTATATTTCGCTAAATATATGCACATTATATGGTGTGTATAAATGTTATAGTTGATATACAGGGCTACCCAAAAGAGCTCACCTGAATAATTATATGAAATTTTATTCAGGATATGAGCGTAAATTATTTAAACGTGGTTCTTAAATAAGCTATGCATTTTTACGCTGAGCTGCATTCAATTTACTGAGAAATGTTTGCAGAATATAGGTAAAGGGATATACAGGGCCACGCAAAGAATTCGGTACATGGACGCCTATGAATGATGATTTATGAGAATGTGATTTCAGTTGTTTTAAAAGTGTTTCAGTTTACAATAAATTTTAGCCTAATGCTGACGTGTAATAAAGGCACAATGTAAACTACAGGGCTGAACAAAAGTAGTCAAGTATGTTTCCATCTAATAGTATGAATTGCTGAAAAAGAAATTTCAAGCTACTGGGTATTTTCTTGCTAAGCTAATGTATATACTAACATATGAAATATAGGGCTCTTCTAATGTACTGGAATACATATTTGGGTATATTTGGCTATACACTATTATTTCCTTAAATAACAAAGTTTTGTTAAAGATTTCATTAAGTGTTGGAAAGTGCTTCATAATCTATGCTTAACGCATGATTTTTCTTACTTTTTTTTTTTTAGCATTTTCCAACAAAGTTGAAAAGTGCTTATGCATTCGGTTTGTTTGTCCGTCTGTCCGCGCTCTAACTCCCGTAAATATACTCGGATTGCTATGAAATTTTTATAAGTTATTGAGGTTTACCCTAGCACGAACCCTATTGAAAATGAAGTATCTACCATGATTAGTTTATCTACAGGGCGAATCAAAAGTTTCCCATTACATTACGGCCTATGGGGAAAAATCGTTAATATACTCGGATTGCCATGCAATTTTAGGACGTTATTGACGTTTCCCCTAGCACAAGTCCTATTGAAAATGAAGTTTCTACCATGATTAGTTTATCTACAAGGCGAATCAAAAGTTTCCCATTACATTACGGCCTATGGGGGAAAATCGTTAATATACTCGGATTGCCATGGAATTTTAGGACGTTATTGACGTTTACCTTAGCACGAACCCTATTGAAAATGAAGTTTCTATTATGATTAGTTTATCTACAAGGCGAATCAAAAGTTTTCCATTAGATTACAGCCCATGGGGAAAAATCGTTAATATACTCGGATTGCCATGAAATTTTAGGACGTTATTGACGTTTACCCTAGCACAAGTCCTATCGAAAATGAAGTTTCTACCATGATTAGTTTATCTACAGGGCGAATCAAAAGTTTCCTTTTATATTACGGCCTATGGGGAAAAATCGTTTCAAAGGAATTTTAAAGATGTTATATCCTGTCAAACATATTAAAATATGCATTCTATAAAATATAAGGTGAAAATGTAGCTATTATTCATTTACAGGGCCACACAAAAGAATTCCATTAGATAATGGTAAAAGGAGGAATTGTGTGTGACATATTTTAAGTACATATATTAAGCTTTTTCATGTATAATAAAATTGATATGTGTCACTGAAGCTTAATATAAATTATACGCTACTGCCTTGCATAATATGAAGTACATAGCATTTACAGGGCCACACAAAAGATTTCAAATAGTATATTCTTTCCGAAGTACCGTATATGTCTATGGTATATGTCTACCGTATATGGCTGATGGAGGGATGAAATGCATTTTAATTATGATATTCGCGTTTATATTTCGCTAAATATACGCACATTATATGGTGTCTATAAATGTTATAATTGATATACAGGGCTACCCAAAAGAGCTCACCAACGTTACTGAATATGAGCATAAACTATTTAAACGTGGTTCTTAAATAAGCTATGCATTTTTACGCTCAGCTGCATTCAATTTACTGAGAAATGTTTGCAGAATATAGATAAAGGGATATACAGGGCCACGCAAAGAATTCGGTACATGGACGCCTATGAATGATGATTTATGAGAATGTGATTTCAGTTGTTTTAAAAGTGTTTTAGCTTACGATAAATTTTAGCCTAATGCTGACGTGTAACAAAGATACAATGTAAACTACAGGGCTGAACAAAAGTATCCAAGTATGTTTCAATCTAATAGTATGAATTGCTGAAAAAGAAATTTCAAGCTACTGGGTATTTTCTTGCTAAGCTAAATTTTCCCATTATATGAACTGACATATGAAATACAGAGCTGTTCTAATGTACTGGAATACATATTTGGTTATATTTGGCTATACACTATTATTTCCCTAAATAACAAAGTTTTATTAAAGATTTCATTAAGTGTTGGAAAGTGCTTCATAATCAATGCTTAACGCATGATTTTTCTTACTTGTTTTTTTTTTTTTTTTTTTTTTTTTTTTATAAATAAATGCATTAGATTTCTGAGGAGTTCCATATAAACATATTTTAGTGCTGTTTATGTAAAAATCGCAGTCATTTTCAATATTGGAAATGAAAAATTAAATGCAAACTTTATATGGGATAGAATATTAAAACTCCCTCTTATTTTCTTAGAAATTCAAAACTTTCAAAATCTATAAATTAGAATAATGTATGTACATTGTACAACGTTTGTATTTGTAACTAGTAGAATTTGGCCGCTATGCTGGTCATTTTCTCCTAACCAGCCGTGAATTTGATTTTGTATTTTAAAGCAATGAGGACATTTATTTGGAATGTCGTTCCACATGCTGAAAATGTTACCAATGCCATTGCGTTATTATATTTTCTAACGTAACAGACAAAACTTGGTCTGTTAAGGACCAAATTTTTTAGTTGTTCAATTATAGAAGAATTTGGGAAATAACAGTAGAAACGAAATGCAGTATACGAAAACCATACTAGAAAAAGTATATAACAAATAGGGATGACAGAGATCACCGCCCCGGGAAAGTATAAGTGCAATCCCGGGGAGGGGGGTGGGGAGACTCAATTCCACTGCATCTGGTCAGATAAGTTAACAATGATTAGCTTTTACAATATTATTTAACAATTACTAACTTATAAAAACATAAATTCAATTTGCTAATTTAGGCTCTGAAACTCATAAGAAATGTCACCAGTACATACGTTGATAGGAATTTTACTATATTTCCATTAAAAATTACAAGACATAATTTTTGAATTTTAGAGTTGGAAAATATTAAGAGTTGCATATGCTGATAGTTATAATGAAATTATTAAATAAATCAATGAAACAAAACAAAAGAAGTAATAAAAATATTTACATTATGTACAAAACAAGGACACCTGTCGTATATAGAAACAATGCAAGTCTTATCAAAATTCGTCTAGTTGAGTTTTTATTAAAAAGCTAATCTTTCATAATCGAGTTCTCCCGTTCCTCCCCCCTCTTATAAATCTACAAATAAACAACGAATGATATGTAACACACGTAAGCCATCTCTGAAAAATTATCTATTAATCCTTTCAGGGGTAAAGCATTTCCAATGCTAAAGTGATGAAATAAATGAAAGACACCGGAATTTACCAACAAATTAATTTGGAAATAAGAAAAAAGTTTATTATTGCACAAATAATATCATGAGAGAAACGCAAAACTTCACATTGATTAAAGCATTAAATATATTATATGAACTTTAAAAAGTTCACTATTTTACTTAAAAGATGACTAAAATAGTAAAAGAAATTTTACAAGTTTAAAATAAGCATTTTATTTAAAACTTCTTCGTATTTTAAAGCTTTTCCAAGCTCTTCGTCAAAGAGTATTTTAATATGTAAATACTGTTTATTTATATAAATACGTCACCAGGCTTTGTTCATGGAATTTCCAGGCTGAGAAATTTTTATCTACCAGTATTTTCATATATAAAATCATTTCTTCAACAAACAGGAATATCGCGCGTCTAAACTAAGTTTATTTTTTCACAAAGAAAAATACTGGTATTTCATATAAAAAACAACGATACCCGTACGAACCATGGTCACTCCGTTTTTTGACCTGATAAACAGAACAATGTGCATACACACAAAAACATTACATAATACAGTATACTATATATAAGCATTATTTTCTAATCTTAAAAATTACTATAATATAATATATACTTCTAAAAATATTACAGTGAACCAACATGTAGAAGTTCTAAACTTATTGTATTTATACAATTTTCTTTAATCTTACACTGAGAAAAAAAATATGCCGCCTTCAACTAGAATGAATAGTTAGTCACTTTCTGAATCTCTAAACTAGAAATATAGATGTCCAAACTATGCGAGTGGGGTAAACAACTAAGCTGAATAGGCGAAATGACTTGACATTTCTAGTCTCGTATTTTCTAGGAGACGAAACGACATTGAACCGTTTCAGTAGCGAGAAATTATCGCTTGATTTTAGGAATGGTTTCTTAAGCTATAATTCTAGCTACTAAATCAAATCTATTGTGTTCGCATCTATTTGAAGAGATTTTTAGATAAATTTGACAACAAAAATATAGGAAAACGCGCTTGAATTCTAGTAAGAGACTCTGGAAATCTCTAAGAAATGGAACTAAAATTTATAGGGATGACATGGAACTATTTTTTCTAGAGCCATTACTTAGATTCCATATGCCAGAACCATATTTTTTTCTCAGTGTAGCGGAGTAAATCATTGAACGAAATAAAGACGCTTTCGACCGAAGAAAGTACATTTCTATTGTTTATTAATTTATTACATAATAACTGATCTGCCCGGCGGCGTTACCCGTGATGTTGTTCAATTTTGAAATGTGTTATCTGTTTTCAAAAAGGACCCAAACATGAAACTCAAATTTCTATGACTTTATATCTAAGTCCATTTTGTGAGATTTTATATTTTTATATGGAAAAATCGTGAAAAGTTATTGAATTGAAAGCATATGCTGTTTGGTATTTTACTTTCTACGTAATTTGATTTTTGGAATCTATTCGTACAGAAAGAGAACGACACCGAGACGAAACACTCAGATTTTTACCGAATTTTTAAAAATTTGCACACATTTTATTTTGTAAAAAGAATTCTATCCATACGAACGTTGCAAAAATTTTGTAAGTGGTATAAATTTAATTTACTGAAATGCGGTAAAAAAATTATGTTAAAATATGGACAGTTAGATACTTTCACTTAGAAAAAATATTCTCTCCAAGAGCCGCGATGTGATTCGTGTTTGGTAGTGTATTTAAATGGGTTAAATCTCATACTTTTAAAAATCGATTGAACCATAAATTATAAGAATATTTAGCTTTATAGGTGCTCTCAACTGCTCCGCTCAACAAGCGCAAAATGTTTTGACACGTTTACAAATTCATTTTTTAACGGAAAAATATAAAATTGTAAAACCTGTCTAAAGAAGCGATTTGTAATTGAACTGAGTTTCCCATTTTATAATAATTAAATCACCTAGCGAGTATGAGATATTTTGATCAAGTGATCACGCGATTTTCTCCCTTTCATTGACTGGTTTCTCTGCTTTCGTCGGAAAATGCGTAAAAAAACGTTAACTTTGGCGGCTAGTTCTGAAGTATCTATTGCATTTACGAAAAAACTGAAAAATGAGTGCAATGCGATAGTTTCTGAATAACAACACCTACTAGTTTCATGCATTTTCGAACAAAAATAAATTAAAACTTATGCCATAAAGTTGTTCTCTTTGATTTAAGAACACCCTTAAGAATAGATTTTTGGTTTGTCGGTACCTATAGAATTGCATCCTGCAGAGGCAAAACCGGAATGAAACGATCTGATTTTTATTAAATTCGTCAAATTTTTATCATATTTTATTTTTTTTTAAATGTTTTTATCCGTCTGAACTTTTCAAAACTTTTGTAGGCGGTGTAAATCTGGTTTATTGAGATGATTTTAAAAGACTGAGTTGAAGTATGTACGTTTAGATAATTTTAGCATAGAAAAAATATTCTATCCGTGAATCGCAAAGTGACCTCTTTTTGCCGGCGTATTTGAAAGGGTTAAATATCATTTTTTTTAAACCGATTGCACCATGGATTATAAGAATGTTTAAGCTTTTAGAATACATTTTTAGTTTGTCGGAACCAATGGGATTGCACTTAGCGGAGGCAAAACCGCTATAAAACAATCTGGTTTTTATTGATTTCATCAATGTTTTCGCACATTTTATTTTTTAAAAAATATCTCTACCTGTCCGAACGTTTCGAAATTTTTGTAGGGGTTGTAAATTTGGTCTATTGAGATGTATGTTCGTTTAGATAATTTTAGCGTAGAAAAAATATCCTCCCTGTGAGTCGCAAAGTGACCACCTTTTGCCAGTATATTTGAAAGAGTTAAAATCCATATTTTTAAAAACTAATTACATCATCGATTAGAAAAAAGTTTCAACTTTAAGATCATGGTTTTGGTTTGTTTATCTCTCCGAAATTGTGCCCTGGAGGAGTGTTGACAAAAAGGAAGAAAACGGTTTTGGGAAAAACGATACTTTTTGAATTTTTTTTTTCCCAGGGGTTTACTACAACATTTTTTTCGAATTAATTATAGCATTTGAGTCCTTAAAGTACGATCTTTCGAAATATGTCTTTCATGTTTAACTGCGCGGAGCATGGATGATTAAAAATGGCCATAAACGATTTGGATTTAAACTAAATGATCCAGAAACAGAAATAAACTTCGAAAAATGCTTCTTTCGTTTCAGTGTGTAAATGTGTTTGTACGCATGTGCAAGCGTTTTCATTCTCGAGCACAAAAAAACTTTTTGATGAGAATGAGTTGCGCTTCGTAATAAATATCTCTGAAACTAATAGAAAAAAAATTGTAATTCTGAGCTTCAGTTACATAAGGAGAGAGCTTGGATTAACTCTACACACACACAAAAGAGCCTCGTTACGAGCCGCAGTTTTGACTAGGCATCGCACACACACACATATAGAGCGATTTGATTTTGTATCTACAGTTGGCAAAAAAAGTATTTGTACACTTCATTTTTTTAAATTATAATGAAATTAAACAAAAGATTTAAGCAAAAAATACTGTAGTACATTAATTTAATGCATTATAATATTATAGAAGCAAAAACAAAATTAAACGAATCGATTTTTTACATTATAATAAACAAATATACAAAAATATAATGCAAAAAAAGTATTTGTACACTATATTAATGTAATATAATTAAGGAAAATTTAGTAAAATGATACAAATTAATATTTTGTGTGAATTCATTTAGCATTTATGATTACTTCTAGATGGTGTGACATAGATTCCACCAACTTTTTTGTAGCGGTCTGATTAATGTTATTCCATGACACAATAAGAGCTTCTTTAAAACTGTTTTTTACTGATACATATTTTTTTTCCGGATTTTTGCATTCAATAGCATCCGGAAATTTTCTATTGGATTCAAGTCTAGAGATTTTAGAGGAGTTACCAGTCATCTTCGAGTACTGTCGTAACCATGTGCTGGTGATCACAGCAGTATGCTTTCGTCGCTATCCTGCAGAAAATGAAAAACTTTTTCTACGTATAATTTCTTGCCACAGTTTAATAAATTATGCCGCGACACATCAATGTATGTTAAACCTGTCCTTCCATTGTCAATAAATTTAAAATGTCCTGCTCCATTAGAAGCTATACACCCCAAAACTATAATATTCCCCCCAACATGCTTGATAGTTTGAAGGATACGTTTTACATCTAGAACAGTTTTATTTTTACGCCAAATTTTTCGAATGCTTGGTGGTAAAAAAATTCCGAATTTTCCCTCATCAGAAAAAAATACTGTTTTCCAAAAATCCAATGATTTACTTCTTTATGCGAAAGCGAATACTATGCGTTTTCGCCTATTTGTTTCGCTGATGAATGGAAATTTCCTTGAGGTTCTTCCTTTTAAATCTGCATTGAGAAGAATATTTTTTATTGTTTGAGGTATTACTCTGATGCGAGAAGATGTTGCAAGGTCTCCAGCAAATTTTTGAACCGAACGCATAGGATTTTTTAAAGCTTTTTTAACAACACTCCCTTTTTCCCTCATTGTTAATTTGCTGAGAAGTCCTGGTTTTCATTGAATTTCGATGCATTTAATTTATTCATAGTTTCTCACTATACATACAATAGTTGTAAATGGTAATTTAATAGCTTTTACAAATTCTTGTTGCGAATTTAAATTTTTATTATGCTCAATCATAGGATTTCATATATCTAGAGGTGCCTCTCTAGTTTTATGTTCTATACTCAATTACTTCAAGAGGAAATTAGATTAAATGTCAGACCAATATAATATGAAGTTAAAAATTATTAACAGCTTCTGTAAAAGTAGTCCTTTGAATCATAAACACTATAAAACACAGTACATATCAGGATGGAGAAATGTACAAATACTTTTTTTGCAAGAAATTTTTAAACTTTTCCTATTAGAAAAATATTTTACATCTTTATCGAAGTTTTCTGTTGTGTAATTTAAAACGCACGGTAAACAGACTGTATTAAAACTATTTTTGACAAAATATCTGTTTTTATTTAGTTAAAAATTAAAAAGTTTAGAGTGTACAAATACTTTTTTTGCCAACTGTATATTATAAAGGCCAAACGTATCTGTGCGTAAAGCATACGTCATTTTGCGAATGACAACACTTTCGAATTTTAAATGAAATTTCGGTATTGCAATTTTTTCAATTACAAAATTTTAAACTTCTAAATATCGCATATTTTAAATTTTTACACCATTGTATAGGGAAAAAAATGTTCTTTTAAATGAAATCTGTTTGAAACCTGTATCTTAATTTGTTTTTGAAATATTAATTTTTTTGTAGTTCTTAATACTGCTTTTCTAATCGTGGCAGCAGAGGTACTCCATTTCTATTAAAAGCAAAGGAAACAAGTTGGAAATTGCACGTTAACGTAGCAAATGAGGTGCGTTCGTATGATAACGAAGTTTTAAAAATATTCAGATCTTGCTGATATAGTAGAGCGTACTCCGGATACAGTATAGTAGTCGAAATCTTTACGTTTCTGTAAATATGCAGGAAGTAATTTTTATTACACCTCAGCAACGTATATCTAAATAGTTGAATATAATTAAAACACGTACCAAACCATGTTTCCCCGTATAGCATTATATAGTGGAGTACTTTTGTGTGGCCCTGTAATTTAATAATAAAATTCTTTGCATCACAGATTGTACAGAATGCATATTTTAGTGTATATTTCGTAGATTCATGCCAATTCTATTATGTTCGAATGAGTGTAACAACATTAAAATGCACTTGAAACTTTCCCCCCATTGACCGTAATGTAACGGAATCCTTTTGATTTTCCCTGTAATTGATCTATGCATCCGATTTTCATAACATTTGAAATGACTCGACAAAATTATGTTATAATTATGTATTTTAAATTTCAAACGATTCGGTTGGGTAGTTCTTGCGTTGTTATATGCGGACAGACGGACAGACGGACAGACAGACAGACGGACGGACTGAGCGACAACAATAGGTGCCACGTATTTACATAATTACGAACGCACCTAAAAAGAGAAAAAAATATTTACTGCATCTTTGTGTTGCCATTTTCTCATTAAAAGGGAAATAATTGAAATTTAAATATCTTCTGTTATAAAACTCGATGAATTTTTTTTTTTTTTTTTATAAAATTTTATCTCCACGTTAAAGAATATCAACAGTTTAATATATTTTTCATCTAATAACATTTAAACTTCAAGTTTTGTATCAAAATGATCAAATTAAAATGCCAATTTTTTTTAAAGGTGAATACAGATACGAAATGTGCATTTGTAAATTTTTATATGGTGAAAATGATGTCGGGTTTAGATTTCACGGGAAAAAATTCCTATGATTGAGTCAAAGTTGAATAAATTTTGCTTTTTTTCATTTTGGAATGCTACCTTAATTGATAACTTTATCATAATAACAGATCTTTATTACTTTTACTGCTTACATGTACGACTAAAGTTTAATTTCAACAATTTCTACAACTGAGTTTTATAGAAATAGTATTTTGTTAATTTGACGTTAACTATCGTTTGTTTAAGAGTTAGACTTACCAATATAAAATGCATTTTTTACTATAAATAATTTTGTAGGTTTATGTCAATGAAACAGTCAATGAAACAGTTCCTTCTTAAACACTTTCTTTCGTCAAAATTTGACGGGTTCTGCCTTGTTAGTATAATATAACTAATTAATTTATTGTATCAAGTTGGCAATAGCATTCAGCAATGTATTAGTTCAATATAGAGCCACATTTTAAATAATATATTAAAGGCAGCACTTATTTTAGCTTAAAAGAAATAATTGTCAATATAATGGAGTTACCATTTTAAAAATAAGTTTAATTTTTCGTTTTTCGAAGAAAATACTGATTATTAAAACTAACAATTAAACGAAAAAAATGTCTTATTTTAGAAATGCATTAAAAAGCTGTTCTTACTGAATTTTTTATTTGTGTAAGTAAAATCTCTTTAAAAAAGTAATTGCTGAATGGCAGAAAGAGTTTGGAGAGTTTTAATTAGCTACTATCAACTCAAAGAACTCGAGCATTAGTGTATGACCTGGAGTAAAGATAATTGTCTTCAGATTTCTTTTTTTGTGGGTACGGACCGCTTAATTAGCGAAATTAATGTATCTAAGTGGTCATCATTTAGCATTTTGTATAGGTCCAAAATTGTTCCGCACTTAAAAAAGATTCCCAGCTAATTACGAATTTGTTTAGCATAATATTTCAATTAAAGGTCACATTAAGCACCTTTCCTCCTTGATTGATGGTCTGGCAATAAACTGTTTCAGTCTTTATTTGTCAAATAAAATGAATGAATAGCGCTAATGATGTACTGGATATAGGTATATAAACTATAAAAGATAGTTTAGATTTTCCAATAATCTTTGTACGTTAATTACCGTTATTTCGGAGATAAAAATCTTCGTTCAGTAATTTTTCACCTTTAATTGCCGTTTAAATATCTTAAAAGTAATATCTTAAAAGTAATCATCCTCAATGTACATATGTATTTTAATTAGCTTTATATTGTATCTTTCTATTTGCGCTAACAAACGTTTATTGAGATTTTGAAGAATTCTTTCTTACGATTTGGTTTCAGTATATCAATATGAGTTTAGGTAAGTGACAGTGTTACACAATGTCCGGATTTACTTTGGACTTTTCGATTTTCCGGCATTGCAAGACCCCTCCCACGAAATTACTGCTCGAGACGTTACAAGATCCAGTATGTAAAGTTTCAATGCCATGTACATTTTTGCTCTTATATACTATGCAGTAGTAGCGACATATCATACTATGAGTTGGCGACATGCCATGCAATATGCTAATGCGTGTCATGTAAGAATTTATGCTAGTCTATTTCGCCTTAACTTTAATTCCTTAAAAAATTGAAAAAATACTTTGGATGTCTCGATATTCAAACATTGCAAGACCCCTCCCATGAAATGACTGCACGGGACGTTAAAAATTTCAGTACACTAAGTTTTAATGGCATATATTTTTTTGCTTGTAACTTTTTTTGCTTGTACTATGCATTAACAATGCACCATGCAATGTGTTAACGATATGCCATGCAATGCGTCAATGCATGCCATGCAAGAATGTATGTTAGTCTACTTCACTTTAGGTTTAATACCTTAAAAAAAAGAAGAAAAATACTTTGGAAGTCTCGATTTCCGTGCATTGCAAGATCCCTCTCACAAGTCAGTGCGTGAGATATTAAAAGAACCACTGCGCGAGACGTTAAAATTCCCAGTATATATTTTGATGGTATATATGTAGATATATATATATATATATATATATATATATATATATATATATATATATATATATATATATATATATATTACTTTTAAAGTACTACGTATTAGAGAATATCACACTATGTGTTAAGGAAGCCACATGATGAATGAGATGAATGAATGAGATGAATGAATGAGAATCTATGTGCCATACAAGATTTTATGCTAGTATACTTCGCCTTAATTTTAATACCTAAAAAAAAAAAAAAGCTTTTAAAGAAATCAATCGAGTTGGAAGGAATCGTAATCTGTTATGAAAAGTTACACCGACAAATCAAAATTGCCATGTTTATCAAAAAGACACTATTTTGCTTTGGATTTCCAAGTAAAAGACAACTTTTGGGTGGGTGCATTTTTCTTTTTATGTTCATCTGTTTAAAATTAACCTTATGCGAGGTGTACAGGAGACAGGAAACTCTGAGGGAAAAAAATTACTCGAGTTCTTCATTTTGAAAAGTGCTAATAGAAGCTTTTTTTTTTTTTTTAATATTTAATATGTTTTAAATTTTAAATTTATGTATTTCTTTTTAAGTTGACAAGTTAAGAAATATATGCATGTGTGAGGTGGATGAAGTTCTCAAAAAAGTTTTTATTTACCTTATTTTATATTTATATTAATCCATTATAGTCTGAATTTCTTTCTGGCAGTCACATGGCTTCAAAATCATCTAACTTTCAACGAATACAAAGCCTGTCACTTTTATAGTTTTAACTGAAGGAAACTGAATTAACTGAATTATAAGAATTACGAAATTAATATTGTAAAAATTTCGAGTCGAAGATATATTTCTAACGTAAAAACATTTTTCGATTCTGAAGAGTCTTAAACATTGCTGTTATTAAATTAAAGTTATGAGAATAATTAATTTCCAAGATTGTCAAAGGATGTGAAGAAGTGTAAACTAATGCTCTTTCGAAACATTTTTCTGTTGCGTGATTTATTTGACACAGGAATTCTATTTGAGTTCTTTAATTTTTGTTTGTTATGAAAAATTACCTGTAAGACAATTTTGTCAGGCTTTCAAAAAGTCACTATTTTATAGCGGCTTAATAAACATCAAACTTTAGACTAATGTAAAGTCTACCATTTTTAAAATTTTAGCTGAAGAAAAGTAGCGTAATTAGCCATTTTGGAATTTTTTTTCTAATTTAAGAGAAAAATTATCTTTAGCTTGAAAGAATTAAAATTGCTTTACCGAATGACGAAAATTAACATTCGCTGAAATTTTAACGAACAAGTCATTACTGAGTTTCAAAAAATGTATTTATTTTACCTTCTATTAATAAGACAATAGGATAAAGGAAAAATTTCGAAATTGCTAAGAAAATGTCGTATTATAATAGCATTAAAAGACATAACAACTTTCTATTACTTATTATATTTTTATTGAAAGTTAATGAATCGGATAAGTAATCCTATTTTCAAATTTAAAATGTTTGAAACTAAAGAATCAGTAACGGCATAAAGAGATTGAAACGAATTTTTGTTTCGCTGCAGCATATAAATGCTAACACGCAAATGAAGGTAAATTTAGGTTTCACCATAGTAATGAAAATCCCACATATATTATTTAATTACTATATATTATTTCTAATTGTTTAAAAAGTGTAATGAAGATTTCAAAAAGAGAAAAATAGTTTTATTTTCTTGACTTGTTTTAACTCATCACAGAGTCATTTTCAAAACAAATTAAACTAGTCGTTGGGAGCCACCGTAATACATACCCATCATGGATATGCATACTATAAAGTATGAAAATACCAAGTAACAGAGAATTGAATAAAAGAAGAATCCTTATAACTCCAAAAATGATAATTATGTTAACTAACAATTTACTGCATTAGATTAAGTATTCGATTTCTAATTAAAGTATATGTTTGAAATGAAATTTGAATGAAATACAGGTTCATGAAAAATCGAAGAGTGTGGAAAACAAGATTGCAAATATCTCGACAACTAATTATCTGATCGACTTCATTCTTTATGCAAAATTTTTGTTTTTTTAATTATATTTTATATTTATTTCTTAAAATAAAAAAAATTCGAAAAGTTTTATATGCCTTTCACCAGAACGAACATTTCAAATGTCCGAAAAGAATAGTTACGGACAGTGTTCTCGCTGACATTTGACAAACATTAGTAATTCGGCTAATTAAAAATAAAAAACATTCGCCAAATGTAAAAGGTATTGGCAAAATAGATTCGCCTTGTAGCACTAAAAAAATTATCTTTAATTTTTTAATGTACCCCCTTATTTTCAGTATGTGCTAAAATAAGCTAAATTTTTATAACTGCGACAACGATTGTTATTAATCTAATTTCAACTATCCGCTACAAATATATTAAAAATGCGTATATATACATATGTATGAAAAACGAAAAAGAAAAAGTAAAAGTTGTGCACTAGCAATTTGGCGAATCTAACTTGCCAAATGAAGAATTTAGAATTTTTTTTCTTGCCAAATGAAGAATATAGTCGCAATTCGGCGCATTGGCGAGCGACAGCGAGACCTCTGGTTACGGATAACCGAGGTTACTGATATTCGATAGGCTTCGTCCATACATACTTCGCACATACTATGTACATACCAAATTTCAAGTCATCTCATTATCTCAATTTGTTCGGTAGATAGAACGCTTACAGACACACAGACAGACGGACGGCAATTAAAAAAATATATATATATATGTTTTTCGGAATCTCCAGTGTCTGAAACGTGTAAATCCGACAAAAAATATTTTTTTTCGATTTTCAAAAAGGTTGCAAGACTTAATCCTAAACTCAGGGGCGTAAACCACCATTGTTGCGTAGGGGGGTGGGTAGATTCTTGAATTTCCGACTTCAAGAAGGAAAATTTCCTAGTACAGTCGAACCCCGTTATAACGAACCCGGTTTATAACGAATCCCCGGATATAACGAACGAAAATTTTGGTCCCGCCGTTTTCTTATTGTATTTAATGCTATTTTACCCTTTTATAGCGAACCTCCGAAATCTTAAGAATCGGTTATACCAAACTTTTTTCTAATCGACCATGATTTTTTTTTCTCTTTTTTCTTTTCTACTGATTTGAAAAAAAGTTTTCGACTCTAATTTTATAAGAATATGTATGCCGGCTAATAAAACGTGGTGCAAATTAAGGATAAGTCTTTTGATTAAAGAGTGGTAAGACCTGCATTCTTTCTCTTTTATGGTAGCCATTCTGCAGGTGTGATCACGCTCACCCGTCAGTTATTTTCCATTACTGCTGTCATAGCAAATCAGTAACACATTTAGGCTAACTTATTTAACTAATGTATTTAAGAATAATTCGAGACATGAC
This sequence comes from Maratus speculifer, assembly GCA_964019185.1. NCBI lineage: Eukaryota > Metazoa > Arthropoda > Arachnida > Araneae > Salticidae > Maratus > Maratus speculifer. Next base: position 121,086,823 of record OZ025291.1, read on the forward strand.
AGCATTGAAAAGAACATCTTTAAAGCAAGCAAAATCAAAAGCTTTTCCCCTTAAATTATACTCTCTGGAGTTCACAAGATGATGCAAAAAAGGAAAATTTAAATGAAAAAACAGTAAACAAACAAAATAAAAATAAAATGATTTTTAACGCGTCAATAATTTGTGTTACTCATCCTAACTCTGGATAAAGTGTAAAGATTTTAGTATAGTCAGGATTATTTTTTAAATTGTCTGCTCATTTATCCCAACATTTATCCGAACTAGGGTTGGTCTCGAATGTTTAGATAATCGGCCCTTTACTATATTTCTATTTGTCTTCCTTTTTAGTTAATTTATTTAGTATTGTGCTGTTTAATATTATCAATTTTAATCAATTTATTTCATTAATGATCATATCTAAGGGAATTTACGTTTTTTTCTTAATACATGATTATTTATCATATAGGTATCAGGTAATTATATACATATTTTGTAAACTCTAACATGTTTTAAAAGTTCAGATATAGCGAACAAAAACTTCGGTTCCTTGAAGTTTGTTATAACGGTGTTCGACTGTAGTATGAAAAATAAAATACCGACTATAATATACATACATATATCATATATGTATGTTTCTGTATATACATACATATATATAAAGTGGCAGGCATTAATTTCATGAATTTAATAAAATCCTGGCGGCTTATGAAAGATTGTGTTGTTCGACAAGTCTAGTCAACTTGTGTGAAATTCTTGATAATAGCTGATATCAGAGAATTGAAATTGAGAATACAAAGTGGTTGTTTTGCAGTCGTACTACTTATCTATACGGTCAGAGCGTAAGTGTAGCAAGGCAATGGATTCCATAATCCGGTGATTTCTCCACCAGAAACGGAGCCAGTTTGTTTTCTAAGTTGTTTATTCATCAAACATGAAAAATTGAAATGAGTCTCGCATATGAAAAAATTCGTAAGCCCTTCATTCTTTGGCACGAATTATTATGTCATACTATAAGATTTTAAAAGGAAAATTTAGAAAAAAACCAGTATCGTAGACAGGGGGTAATGTATGTCGAAACACTTCAAACAAGACAGAAATCTAAGCTCCGAAGTCACTGCATCTGCTTTTTGTTAGATTCGCCGAGGACGACAGACATCGATGTAGTACGGAAATGAGCCAATCAGTGAAAAGAGTACATCTAGAGATGGGCAGCTAAGCTAATCACTCGAGAAGGAGAGTGGCTTAAGGAACCCATACCTCGTAGCGTGGTGTTTTTGAGGTAAAAAGCCTAGCATCGAAAAAGCGTGAGAACATAGATTAAAGGAATTAAGATTGGAAATAAAAATAACAAAATGGCTTTTCAAATATTTCTTAAGAAGCTATTCACCCCAGCCGTTCTCTCTTAATGATCTAACTAGAAATCTGGGCATTTCGAAAGAGGCAGTTTAAATTTAAGCTTTAAATTGAAAGAAAAAAAAATTTGTCCAAAGAAACCTGTTTCTATTAATACCGGAATCGAAAAAAAAATACAAAAGGAATTACAAAAAGGAATGTGTTAAGTACTTTGTGGAAGAGGAGAAGCTGGTCTCTTGTTCTGCAGTTCGGGGATTGGACAGCAATTTTAATATCACTTACGAAAAATGAATGGAGGTTGTTAGTAGAGTCATCTTAAAGTTGTCCTTTATCACGGAAGCCAGTATGTATTTGTATCAGTTGTTAAATAGATGCATTTAAAAGAACGCCAAGTAAACTTAGCTCTCGTTCTCAAGAAAATAAAATATGCCGACCTCCGTTGGACTATTTGCGGTGTTTTGAAAGTAATCTTGATCTTGGTGAACAAGGCGAATACACAAAATACCCATGCTTCATTGGTGAATGGGACAGTCGTGATAAGAGTCAACATTAGGTCAAAAAGAAATGCGGTCTAGCAGCAGTGATTTTCATCCGTTTAAACTTATAAAAAATAATCGATTTCTGAAAAACCAATTTGCCTCACTAAGAAACGGTTATTTTACATAGATTTAAATAGACAAAACCACCGTTGCAGATAGTATATGTAAAATTGTTCGAGACAGTACCTTTTTAAAGCAGCAATTTTTTCAGCAAAAATATTGATATTAATTTTATAAAAAATCTTGACATGATGGGGGAAAATGAAGGTCATTTACAAAATCAGCACACCAAATAACATAAAAACCAATTGAAACTTCTTTTGAATTTTACAAAAACTTCAATTTTGCAGGTTTCTGTTAATTTTTAGTAGTTTTATTTTCATTAATTCCACACTTCTATCTAAAACAGCTGATGAGATATACAAAATATTAAAAAACTTTCGACCTGCTTTAGCTCTTTAGGGGAAAATTTTCTAATATATTAAAATATGTTATTAATTATTTATCAGGTTTTTTTTTCTTGAATTTCACGTTTCTACCTAAAACGACTGTAGAAATAGGGGCAATTGATCTATAAAACGATGTCTCAACAAAACCGAATTGCACGACTTGCATTGCATTTTTTGTTGTTTTCATTTAGAAGGTGGTATAATTGACACAAAAAATATTGAATTATTAAATATATACAAAAATATTCTCATGAATAGCAACATATAACGATTTCGTGCTATACGATCATGAGCTAGAATACCAAGCAAAACAGAATTAGATATTCAGAAGATTGATTATAAGGGATTCGTAGGAATGCCCATCGTGGCGCAATCGTAGTTTTGTTTTGTGATTCACACATGGGAAGGGTTAAAGTTGTCTGGATGTACCAAAGCATGACCTGCCCGTAAGACACGGTGATGTCACTGCGACGTCGTTGTGAAGTCACATTGTGACTTTGTGACCATCGATTGTCGACGTGACGTCACGTGACGTAGATGTGAAGTCACAGTGACAAAAATGTGAAGTCGTTATGACCGTTTTAGAGCTTTTTTCTGACGTCACATTGTGACCACTTTGTAAAGTCACGGTGTGACAAATTTGTGAAAAATGTGTCATTTGTGGACATCACTTTGACATTAACATTGTGACGAAACTGTGACAAAAGCAAGGATATTTAAATTGCCAGAAACATGTTTTTTAAAGTGAATAACATGTTTTGAAGAATATTTTTTAATTTTCTAAAAATTTTTAAAAAAGTCACATCTCAGTCACAATATGACGTCACTGAGTAGTGCCATTTTCGTCACAGATGTGATGTGACCAAAGTGACTCACAGTGACGTCATTGTGGCGTCACTGTGACCATGCATGCTATGTGGGTGGAAGTAGAAACAATGCTTTATCTCTTTAATTTTTAGCAATAAGTTAAAATTTGATTGTTCAAGTACTATTTTAATAACCAAAACCTTGGCAAAAATAGATTTTTTTTAAATTTAAGTTTATAAATCTTTCTAATGACATACTTTAAATCTGCTTAAAAATTTAATGTCAACTACGTTTTTTCCGACTAAACAAAATGTAGTTATAATAATATGAAAAAAAAAAAACAATCGAATACAATTGATTAAGGAAAAAATAAACGTACGAATTATTTCTGATAGAAGTAAAGTCATATAGTGTAAAATATCCAGTTTAATTCGATGTAAAAATCCAAAGAGCTTGGGTGTTTTCAATTTTCATTCATCAATTTTTATTAAAATTGCGTAAAGTAAATAAAATTCACATTAAAAAAGTAGTTAATGGAAACTATAAAACCATAATTATTTTTTGATTAAAAATTAAATTCGTATAACTTGGAAAATATCCAGGCTGATAAGGAAAAGCACTAAATATTTGTAATTGATTTTTGAATTTTCATTGGATATCACCTAAATTCAATGATACGCACTTCTAACTAAATTTAAAGTTAGAGAAAACGAAGAAGTTTCATCACTTCAATCAGCATAGCTTAAAACTTCCACACCAAAGTAAGAAATTTTCGACAATACAACAGAATCTCGATAGCTCGACGTCAAAGTGCATGAAAAAAATTTGGAATATCAAGGTTTTTAATCAAAATATCAAGGTTTCATCTAAAACTAACATCGCTGGAACATGTATATAAGTATTTTTTCGTCGCATCGAGGTTTTTGAGTTCACAATATTCGACAAATCAAAGTTCATATAGATTTTATCAAAAGAAGAAAAACTGAAATATTTCCGACTAAAGAACAAATTTAAGTAAATTTTCTTTGCTCAAAATTGTTTTTTCTTTTTCTTTGCTTTCTAATTAAAAACTACAATAAAATAATTTCTCCAATTCACAAGTTTTTATAATTTAATATATATATATATATACTGCTTTTGACTAAACCTACATTTTCCCGATCGAACGGGAATTTTTCCGACTGATTTTATCTTTTTTCAATTTGTAAGTCCTTTTAGGTAAATACCATTTTTCCGACTAAACGTACATTTTCCCTATCGAACGGGAATTTTTCTGATTGATTTTTTCGTTTTTTAACTTTTTAGCATTTTTCCGACTAGACGTACATTTTTCCGATTGAACTTTTCATTTTTCCAATTTGTAAGTCCTTATAGGTAAATATAATTTTTTTTTTCGACTTAATGTACATTTCACCTATTCAATGGGAATTTTTCCGACACATTTTTTTTTTCCAATTTGTAAGCCCTTATAGTAAATAGCATTTTCGCGACTGATTTTTTTCGTTTTTCCAATTTATAGGTTTTTTATAGATAAGTACCATTTTTTTCTAATTAAGTGTATTGTTTACCGACCAAACGCGAAAATTTCCGACAGATTTTCTCAGGGGGGTGGGGGGTGCCGCCCCCCCCCCCGGGATTTACGCCTCTACCTAAACTACTTATGATGGGTAAGCAAAATTATATTCCAAAATTGCACGGTCTAAGGTGCATTGAACTAAAACGCCTTCATTCAGTTTTTCATCTACTGCACGTTATTATTTTATTTTACTTGTATTTTATTTTCTATTTTTTGAAGCCATTGAGTCACTCATGCCACAGTTCCGGTACATTTATTTTGGTTTTGGACTTAGATTTGCATTAAACTGAAACGCCATTATTCCGCTTTTCGTACGACGCACGTTATTATTATTTTTTTTATTTTACTTGGTTTTTAAATTTCTATTTTTTCAAACCATTGAGCAACTCGTGCCACAGTTTTGGTAGGTTGAATGATTTTTTATTGTTACATGTGAAATTTTTTCTTGTTATAATCCCTATTGTTTCTCTTATAATGAATGGATAATATTGTTTGGAGGGAAAAATTATTTTACTCTCGTTGAAGTTTATAATGATATTTTCTTCTTGATGTAATTTTGCTGGGGTTGTTGTTTTTCTGTTATATTTAATATCTGCTATATGCTCCTTTTTTTCTGTATTTTTATATTTATTAATGGTTTTAGTTCAATGCACCTTTGACGTGCAACTTTAGAATACCATTTTTAATTTGTTTTGACAATGACTCTTTGATGAGTTGAAATAAGTCAACAAAATAAAACAATTTTTTGTTTTTAAAAGCTTTATTACACTTTTTAAGCAATTAGAAATAATACATTAATACAAGATGTCTTTTTGTTATAGATTTGTTATAGATATATATTGATATAGAATGTATGTAAATAATAAAATAATAGTTAATGATTATAACGGAATGAAAGTTTCTAAAATCTCTTGATAATTAATAATTAACCAAATATTTTGTGCATGTTAACTTCAAGTATTTAGTTATTGTGTTTAATTTTGGGAAACAAGAAATAGTTTCGACCAGCCTTTTTAAAACCTTTTTTTGAACTAAAATCGTTTGAATTTGATAGTTTTGATAATGAATGGATATGTAAAAATCTGCATTTTACAACGTTTACAGAAATAACACCGGAGCTAGAGAAATGACAACATTTCTGCTATTTTTCATAGGAAATCTGCCAATAAATAAATAAATAAATAAACTTATCGTTTTAGTCAAATTTATTGTTATAATGATAAATTTAATATCATATCACTTTACAGTTTTTAATATACTGATTAGTAAAGAAATAATACGAGTTGACAATTGCTAGAAAAAGCTTCTAGGCCAAGAGAAAAATCTAGAACTTCTGGCTTAAATAGCTAACGCTCTACCAAGCAATTTTCCTGAGCTACCCGGACGACAGCTGAACTACATAATTCAGTCAAATAGCCTTCTGATAGCATTATCCGATCTGTCTTATGAGACAGTTCGATATTATAAAATGTAAGTAAAGAAATTATAATGGATTATGATACGTAAGAACACTTCATTAATTTTAAGACAATCATTCCCATTGGTAAACAAGCTATCAAATGTTTCCGCTAAGTGCCGTCCATATAGTTCATTTCGCAGAGTGTTGACAATAAAGATAAATCTCTTGGATTCCACTATTAGCCTGGACATGTTTAGCTCAGGTTGGGAAAACATTTCCACTCGTATTAACATTATATGCATATTTTTTATTTTTATGTGAACTATTTATATGTTTTTTCATAAACTAAGAAACAGGAAAGAAACTTTTCCATTTATTTTCTTTAAATTCATCCCTATATGTTATTTATATTTCACTAATTAAATTAACGACAATAAGAAAACAGAGAAACTATGTGAAATTTTCTTTCTCACTGCATTACACGGATAATTGATAACAGTAACAGCGAGTCACATTTCAAACAGCACATTTTGCTTTAATTAAAAAAAAGCATTTAAACGTAAATAACCTTATAATTAACCAGCAAACATTAATATGCTCCTTCTATGTAAACTTCGTGATAAGATAAGCTTCAACCCCCGCGATGTGAAAAAAAGAAAATCTAGCTTAATGAAAACACTGTCTGCGGAATAACAGAGAGTGGAGGCATTAATTGGTTGAATTGGATGCATGTTGCCAAACAAACTAACTCCGTCTGTCAAACTGAAATAGAGCCACCGAAAAGTGAAAGAAAACAGATCCATGCTTGAAACCTGGCAATACCGCCTTGTATCTGACGTCACAATCTGTCGTTTTAACTGAAAGAGAAGAATGTATGTTGATTCTCTCAACATTTAATTGCCTGGCTTAGAGTCCTCTGGGAGTATTCCTCTTCTAGGTCTCCAAGGCAAATGTTTGCTTTAAAGCAAAAGGTTATCTCTGCCTCTTGACTTTTATTCCTTTTTTTCACGAATGATTTATTTTTTCAGTTTCGTGCTGTCTATTTGGAAATAAGAGCTGAGGAAGAGCAGGCGTTAGATAAAACGGATTAGCTACAGTTTTTGCCGCTTGTAAAGCAGATAAATCTTTTTAATGTAGAATAAAAAATGAAAGAATCAGGATTTGGATTGAAATTTATGGTAATTAAATTATTTCCTTCTATTTACTTACCATAATTTTGATGGCAATAAAAAAAATTATTGTTTCCTTTTTGCAATGACTGCTGTTATTTTAAAAGTGTATTTTTTATTAACACTCAAGAGAGTATCTTTTAAAAAAAGGCATTTGTAATGCGATCTTTTTGAAGTCAGTTGGAAGAATTTTATCTGTTAAAAAAATACGATTACTTCTTCCTTCTGCTGTAACTTCATGCCTTTACAGGATTTATGTATTATAAAAATGATTTTTTAATCTGCCGTAAAGTTTACAATAATCTCCCAAATCTAATGAAAAAATAAAACATCAACTCGAAAAATAATTAAAGAATAACGTGAAGCATATTTTCTTAAATTGTCTTTCCGATTGCTACTATGTGTACATTTGGAGATATAATTTTAGTTTCTGTTCAAACGGTGCAAAGGCGTTTTCTTTCTTTTTTTTTCTTTTGTGTATGATGAGATTATAAAGCTGCGTAACAGTTAATTTAAAAATAACCATCCGCAAAAAGTTGAATAGATAAAAAGTTCTGACAGAAACTCAATAAATAAATAAATACCTCATTTCTTAAAAAAAAAAATTGCTTAGAAAGACTTATGTGAAAAAATAACTTGAAGAGTAAGATTAAAAATACATTGCATCCTTGCTTCAAAAGTGATAAAACTCAAAGGATATTTTGAGTTATAGCTACCATTCTATTTGTTTTTTACGCTTTTACGAATCACCAAATGGTGCACTGAAAATCCAGCCACCAGGTAGCAGTTGTGTTTGCAAAATATCCATTGACCCTTCCACAGCCCGGAAACTTTTTTCGTATTTCTTGGAAAACGAAGTTTTTTTTTTAGCTATGTACCTTTTTGAAGCAAAGAGTGCCAATGTATCCATTTACATGTATTTCCTAGGTTTTAAAAAACAGTTATTAAAAGTTTCAAAAACATGTGATATGGAAGTTGAGGCAATTTTATGCTGCGAAAAAATAGTTTTGAAATCTACCTTTTCTTTATTTTATAGTAGAGACACATAGATGGATTCATAAATTCTGATAACATTTATTGAGTTAATTTTTCTAAAAATATTATTTGTCAAAATATTAAAAAATCAGTTGAGACCTAACGTGTATCTTATCTAAGCTATATATCATTCATCTGTAGATTACGAGAAACTCCCCAACTTTAAACAATGTCCCCGCACTAACAGATTTTGAATTAATCTGTGTTTTAATTGTTGTTTATTGGTTATTAATTAGTTTCACCATTACTAAAAAAAACTTAAATCGAAACACGTGTTTTTTTACGGTCATCATTAGAGCTTACATTATCGAATCCATTAACTTCTAACAACTAATTGTGAAGGATGTAAACATATAATCGAAAATTTTAAAAGATTATAGTTTAGGTTAAACTTAAAAATTGCTTCTTTGTAATTTCATGTATGCTAAATATTAATAAATCAGGATACATTCATGAATTTTCAGATGAACAATGTTACTGTCGGTAGCAAATAATTGTTTTATCCTTCATTATTTTATCCGCAGTATCACTCGGCCTTAAAAAATACGTTTCTTACTATTGGCACATTCCCTGAGTATGTATTTTAATTTGTAAATGCACTGTTAAAAATCTGCTGCATTTTGCTGCAACGCACTCCACCGCTTGTATGATCTCTATTCCAACCAATGAGAAAGCTCCATTTCACGGCCAAGTAACCGTTTTCCATACAAACAGGGGAGTGCGTTGCAGCAAAATGCAGCAGATTTTTAACAGTGTACCGTGTTCTTTAAGATAGGGGAATTTGTAAATACCGTGTTCTTTAAGGTAAGGCAATAAAAATTTGTATTTAGAGGAAATCAAAAATCGACTGAAAGAAAAAGAAATGTATAGGGCAAAGATAGCGAGTATTTTCACATCTTCGTTTCAATTCTTTTCAAAAAAACATTTCTCGTGACCACGAAATTCCAACAACCAAAAAAAAAAAAAAAAAACTAATAAATTAAATATCAATGTTAATATATAAATGAATGCTTTATTTAAATTACAGCATCCTCGTTTTTCAAGTTCACATAAATCTCCTTCGCCAAATAATAGCATTACCTTTCTTTCTCAAGCCTAGATTTTACATCACTAAAATCCTTCGCCAATTCAACTTCAGAACAGTTTTCATGCTTACTAACAAACTTACTCTTTCCAAATTGGATTCTATTGGTGTCCAATTCCCGGGGAATCTACAGTATAAATTGTCAATGTGGCCTTTTTTCTTCTAGACAAACCAAGCGCAGTTTAAAATTCCAAATTAAAGAGTACAAGCAGTGTGTTCAGAAAGAAGTAGAGGTCTCACGGGCCGGAATTTCCAGGTCCGGGCCCGGCCCGTAGAAAAATTTTTTCGGCCCGACCCGGCCTGTTGTAAAACTCAAAAGTTCGGCCCGGCCCGTACAGAAATCAGTGAAAACAAGCCCGGCCCGTTTTGGCCCGTTACAATTTCTGCGATTTCTAAAAAATTCAGATTTTTTTCATATAATTAAGATTTCTTTAAAGAATACTGCATACAAATCTATGGAATGATTTTACAGTATATTTTACAGGAAATACACATTAGCAAAATTAGTGATTACTAAGATTCTTACGCTTTCAACAATCAAATAAAGATTCATCAAAAAATTAATAGGGCTTAGAATATAAGAAAAAAGAAAGAAAGTTAAAAACATCGTAACTTTTGAAGCTGTTTAATAAAAGAAGATTTATAAAAATATTTCCATATCATTTTATTAAAGATTTTAAACCCAAATTCATTCGTTAACTCCAATATGCGCCTTTCTGATACATTTCTAAATTCATTTTTTTCTCAAAAACGCACAGCAAATATCTTTATTCAGAAACTATATAATCAAGTGGCATTATCCGTTTTTTGATACAAGTAACTTAAGAATACTGAAAGGAAATAAATTATTGTTATAGTTAGCATTTTCAATAGAATTTCCGGAAGCGATAGCATGGGAAGGGAGAAAAACCTGCAACCATTTAAGAAACTATTGTATCTGAACAAATTTATGCAAGTATTTTATTCATGAAAAATGAAAAAATGCTATTCGATTCCACATGCTTTCAATAGTCAGGTTTATCACTTTTATATTTTTACAATTAAAAATTAATCTGAAAATGAGTCAAACTTTCGCGTTATTGAGAAATTAATTAAAAAACCATCAAGAAGTATTTATCTAAAGATTAATCTAACATAAGTTCTTTATCGCTGTTAATAATTTTACAAATCATGTTGTCTGCTTTACAGATCTTGAGAACAATTAAGTCTTGTTCCGGTCCGGCAAGTCTATATGTAGAAAAATAATGCAAGCTTGATCTCGGCCCGGTACGAGTCAGCTGAAAAAATATTAAAACGGGTTACACACAATTTAACTGTCCAATGCCGATCTCACACTGTACAAGTTACATTTTAGGTAGATTTCGTATGAAATACTACCTATTGCAATCGCACCAGTTTATCTATCTATCTATCTATATATCTCACTTTTTTATGGACACGATAACTTCTATAATTCTTGACGAATCTAAACCAAACTGGTACATAAAATCGAAGGGGATAAAATCTCGGCTAAGTTCGTTAATGGGCAAAATCGGACCAAGGGGGTCGGAATAGGGGGCGTTTTTGTGAAAACCAAAAAATCGCCATAACTTCTTAATTAAAGTAGATATTGAATCGGATTAAAGTTCATATTACTTCTTAGAAATGGGCCAAAAGTTTATGCATGACAGATTTTTGATAAATTTAGAAGTGGGCTCAAGGGGCGAAAAAAACAGGGGTTTTGAGAAAAAAAAAATTCATAACTTGGTCAATTTTCAAGATATCAAGTCCAACTAAATTTTTTGTAAATGTTCTTAAAATTATCTAAAACTTTTGCATTTACAAGTTTTTGATAGGACCAACTTTTACTGATGAAAAAAAATAAAAACGAAAAGAAAAAGGGCGGTGAAAAAAGAGAAAAATCCATAACTCCGTCAATTTTTAAGATATCAAATCTGATAAAATTTATTTTATATCTTCTCAAAAATATCTACAACTTTTATATTGACAAATTTTCCATAGGACCAATTCGTATAGCAAAAAGAAATTAAACAAAAATAGGAGTTGGAGAAAAAAACCTCAAATTCAAACTGCTTATATTCTGACTCATTTTTAAATTCATCTTTGATTTTAAACGCATCCAAATGGTAGATCCTCTTATTTAGAAACTATATAATGTGATGCATTGGTCAGTTTTTTGATAAAGACGGAATATATTTCAAAAAAGGCTACCAAAAAGGGTATTTTGAACAGAATTTTCCGAAATCATCGTGACTGAAAATTTAAGGAAGTGTTCAAGTAAGAAATTGCGTTTTTTTCTGACTCGTTTTTAAATCCATTTTTGCTCTCAAACGCATCCAATTTACAGATCCTCTTATTTAGGAACTATATAATGTGATGCATTGATCGGCTTTTTGATAAAGACAGAATATATTTTGAAAAAGGCTACCAAAAAGGGTATTTTGAACAGAATTTCCCGAAGTCTTCGTGATTTGAAAATTTAAGGAAGTTTTCACATAGCAAATTGCGTTTTGTTTTATGACTCGTTTTAAAATCCATTTTCGCTCTCAAACGCATCCAATTTACAGATCCTCTTATTTAGGAACTATATACTGTGACGCATTGGCCAGTTTTTTGATAAAAATAGAATATATTTTTAAAAATGCTGTCAAAGTGAGTATTTCGCACAAAATTTTCCGAAGCAATCATGATTAAAGAATTAAGGATGTATTCAAACAACATATCGGTTATTTTATGAGTCATTTTTAAATTCAAATTTTTTCTCAAATGCATTCAACTGACAGTTTTTTATTATTTAATATATAGGTGTGTAATGTGCTGTTTTGGTCGATTTTTTAATAAATTCAGAATTTATTTCAAAATATGTTGTCAAAATGGGCATATGAGCTGAATTTTTCTTAAAATGATTCTGATAAAACCAGTTTTTGCAGAAAAATGAAATTAAAAATTTTTCATAAACGGCCAAATAAAGTTATTAAACTGGGTTTATCTCTAATCATATATATATATTTTTTTGTTGAAATGAGCACTATTCGAAATCTATCTCCGCCTATACGCCCAGCCGACAGGGATTTTTTTATATTGATGCTGTCGAACTAGTATGGCTCGTGACGCACATTTATATTTATTCTCGTTAAAACCATCTGCGTTGAAAATAGATCATATTTTATCGTTTCTGCTTAAATCTTCAAAACGGGCCGGCAGGGCCGGAAATTTTTTGTATCGGCCTGGCCCGGCCCGTATGGCCCGTTCAATTTTTTGCCGGCCCGGCCCGTTAGAAAATTTGAAACGACTTCGCCGCCCCGGCCCGGCCCGCGGGCCGGGCCGGGTACGGGCCACGGGCTAAGCCCGGGCCCGTGCAGACCTCTAGAAAGAAGAAATTAGCAATTCTGTCATTACTAAACATTGCTGGAAAATGAATCATATTTTTTACTTTATCTCCACAAAAGTTATCGCAAAACCCATGAAGCATTCCATACTTACAAAAATCTTAAAAAATATTGTTAATTGCGATTTTACTATTCCACGGTTGCCGGATTGTTATAAAAATTATATAAAAACCTCTCGTTCACAAATTCCACTTGCATGTTTTCAGATTACATTTATTGTATCTTAATGGCCGTTCAGTATTTTTAGTGAGATCGTGATTTCAATGTTCTAACATGTGTCGCGCAGAAGTGACATCTATCCTTTATTCAACTTTAACTTTCCGGAGCGTATGTGGCGCCCTCAAGTCTACAGTTAACTGCTGTTAGGAGTATTATGCAAATTCATAGCTCCGTCTTCAGTTTGCAATGTATAAAAGCTGTGAGTTGGAGTGTGAGGTGTGTTGTGAGGTGAGGAAAGCCACCAAGGTATCGTGAGGCGAGAGAGGCCAGCAAAGTGAGATAGTTTGTGTTGTGAGTTGAGTTAGCCTCCAGTGAAGTACAGTGTTGTGTTGAGGTGAGCTGGGATTGCCTAAAAGGAGAGCCAGTGGGTAAGAGTAGATTAGTACGTTGAGTTTTTTGAGAATAAAGATTTTGTGCAGCCACGGGCTGCTTTCTTATAGATTAGAGTAGCAGTAAGCCGCGACCTGAAAGCAGAGCCGGTTTGAGTGCTCCGAGCTGAACTTAGCCGTGGATGTGAGTATAGATTACAATTTAATCTTATAGTATTATGTTTAGTGACTGGAAATCTTGAACTTTAGCTCCACATCCCATTTCCCAGAGGCAGTAAATAAAGTGTTGGATTTTAACTTTTACTTAAATTATGTCTTCCTTTAACCAAAATAACACCAGTGGCGTGCCCAGCTACGTCACAAATGGCGCCCAACGAAAAGTCGAACATTGCGAGATTGTCCCAGGAGTTTATTTTACTGGTGAAAGGGACAATAACGAATTCTTAGTGAAATTGGAGGATTATATTTGATTTAATAATATACCGGAGAAGAATAAGTATATAGTGCTTAAATGCTCGCTGAAGGGCGAAGCACTTTTGTGGCTAGATAATATAGGGAAATTCCTAATTAACGATGAGACTAAACGATTTGAACAGACAGTTACTGAATTAAAGAAACCGTTTCCTCCTGTTAAGGATAAAAGTGTTTTACGTAGAGAATTTTATTGTAATAAACAGAACATATATGAACCGGTCTCAAAGTTTTATCTACGTAAACTTGAGTTAAAAATTATATTAGGTTTGGATGTCACGTTTGAGGAATTATTAGACATAATTCTTCCTCTTTTTAATACAAATGTGCAGGACTATATTGAACTTAGAGAACCAAAAAAATTCTTCTGAAATGCACCAGATTTTGTTGGAGTATGAGTCTCGGCATAGCTCGGATCAATGGGAGTCACGTAGCCTTCGACAGAGACCCGTCATGGAAAACCATTTGAGAAATGAGGGGGATAGGAATTTGAGAGGGGGACAACGATTAATGAGTAATAATTTGAGTAATGGTAATTATAGATATAGTCGAAATGTGTCAAATACGGTAATGGTAATAGGAATTTTGGTGGTGTTTGTAGTTGCCGAAACGTCAGTGAAGGCTTACTTTGGAGACACGAATTTTTTTTGTTTCTGTCTGTCAGTCTGTCTGTTCCGCGATAACTGACGTAAAAAGCATTCGATTGACTTGAAATTAAGTGGGTATGTTAGTGAGACACTGGGATTAAGTTGTATAGTTTAAAACGTTTAGCTGTTTAGTTAGTACGAAGATTAGATTTGATTCATTCGTTCGGAAAATATAGAATATTTTATTTTCCGCAATAATGCTTTTCTATGACAAATCCAATGATTTTCTATTTTTTTTTCTTGAGAGAAAATGACACATTTGATTAATGGAATTCAATGATAAATGGATACTGAAACTTACCGGTTAATTTATTCGTATTGTTTTGAAATTTTGTCTACGTATTTGTCAGATTTTTTAAATTATTACTGCAAATTTTGGAGATTTTTTATAAATGTGTTCCAATAATATAGATTCATTTGTTTTAGAGATTTACTTATTTCAAATGTATTTATTTCATTTTCTTTATTTTCTCATAATGGTTGCTAAGCAACCATTCATCCTAATTCTTATCCATAATTTGAAAGCGTTTACGAAAATTTAAATGAAGTCAACATCAAACCTGATGAATTAATTAATGTCTCTGTATCTTTGGGTATAAATATAACATAGCCTAGAAAAGAACATAGGTTATGTTTTATTAATTTTATTCAAATATTTTCCTTAATAATTCAAAATTTCATGCTTTTTCATACACAATCAATAGAGACTTTTTAGATACAATTTGACCAATTTCTTTATCGTTGCCAAAAAAATTAAAATCTGGAATAATTATTTTTCAATCGCAATAAGTTTCAATTGAGCAATTTCCATTCGAGAAATTAAACTAAGAAAAAATAAATAAATATGACGTCAGAATTAAAATAAAAATAGGTATAGTACTTTTTGTTAAATATTAAACACGGATATTTGTTTCGTTAATAAGAATTTTTCTGACAAAAATGGAGACATAATTAGAAGTAAAAGAAAGAAAAAAGAATTATATTTTTAACAAACAATTCACTTGGTAAAATATGACATCATAATTGAAATAAAACAGGTATTTTATAGTAGTTGTTAAAAATACAAGAAACATCGATATCAATAACTCATGCTAACTGCTGCAAAATTCAATCAAACTTTTGTTTTCGGAAAAAAATTGTAAAACTCTAGATTACTAATTTTACACTTTAAAAAGTTCCTTATACACCAGATTTAGGTGTTTGTGGTTGGCAGGCATGTAGAAGTATGAGGTTAATGAAAAATGCTTGTCCAAACTGTTACTTATCGTTATAAATCAAAATGTATAAAGAAATGCAAGATATACGATAACCATTAGCACAATTAATAGAAAGTTGAAAATTTAAATTTAATGAGACTACAGGGGGTTCAGGGGGCGGAGCCCCCCTGAAGAGATCTACTATGTTATAATAAAAAAACAAAAATAATGGATCATGATAATTTCAGAATTTCCTAACATAACTAAGATTTTAATTTAACGGATTTGATGGCTGAAAACTTCTTATTCTTATTTTATTCTTATAAATAATTACGTAATTTGAAAATTTTAAATTACAGTTTCCAGAAAGTTGAATTTTGCCCAAGATGTGTTTAAAAAAATGATGTGCCCCCGATCTGCAGATTTACTAGTTTTAGAGGCAATGATAGAAATATTGATGGAAATAGGCGGAGTAGTGACTATGGTCTGAGAGGGGGTGTACATGAAAGGAATGTTCCTTCTTCACGAGTAAGGAGATTGACTTTGGATGAGGATTCTGGGGGCAGGTCAGTGCAAAGGAAAAATGTTAAGAGATCGGAGCAGTTAAACAGGTAGGTGGCTGTATTTCGGAAGGTATGCAGTCACAGGTTAAAATGGAAAAGCTTTCTGTATATCTGAATAGTGTGACTATTAATCCGGTGGAGTTACCCCGATTGTTAATTATTTTGGATGGTATTGTTGTTAAAAGTCTCTTCGATACAGGGGCAGAGAAGTGTTTCATTTCGTATAATATTTATCGTAAATATTTTTCGTATAAAAAGTTGCGGAGGTCAAATCTGGTGGTTCACTCGGCGCAACGAGTAGCGTGTCTTAATAAAGGTTCGGTGGATCTGGAGGTTGAAATTCGTTCGGTTAAGACACGTTGGGCATTTTGTGTGCTAGATGGTTTAACGTCACATTGTATAGTCGGTACAGATTACATGAAGGATAGTGGAATTATTCTGGATTTCTTTAAAAAATCTTTGATCGTAAATAATGATGAGAATGTGAGCAAGAAAAAGTCAGTTTCGGTGTCTGTTGATTTAAGGGAGTCTGGCTTAAGTGAAGTCGAGAAAGAGGCATTTAATAAGTTTTTGGTTGATTTTGGCGAAGTTTTTTCAGATAAACCGGGTTTAACGCATGTTGCGTGGCATGAAATTGATACTGGTTTGTCAGCACCTGTTGCTAGTAAACCATATCGTTATGACAACGTAAAGTTGGAGATTGATCATTCTTTTGCTGTTCCTTACCGTCCTTAATCTAATATGGCTGAACGTGTAAATCGTACGCTAATTCAAATGATTTCTTCTTATGTAGGTTCACATCATTCAAATTGGGACCAGTTTCCTCAGCATTTTACGTACGCACTTCGTACGACAGTTCATGAGTCGGGGAAAACGCCTGCTGAGTTATTTTTGGGTAGAAAAGTCATTACTCCATTTCAAAGGTTAATTATGGTATCGGATGCTGAAAGTCAATTTATGTGTCAGGATATTGAGAAGTTGGTTAAGGAGGCACAAGTTCAGATGGGACAAGCACAGGAGAAACAGGCTCAGTATTATAATATGCGTAGATGGGAGTTAGAAGTTAAAGTTGGAGATTTTGTTTTAGTGGAAAAGCATTGGTTAAGTTCAACTCGTCAGAAGAGGGTGGCTAAGTTTGGTCCAAAGTTTGTGGGTCCTTTTGAAGTTCTAGAAGTTCGAAATAATAATGTGGTTGTAAATGTAGATGATGAAAGGATGACGGTTAATCTGGATCAGGTTAGAATTTATAAGTTTAGAGAGAATGATAGTGAGGGTTCTCATGTGTCGAGTGGTGTTTCGCCAAATTCCCGATCCAATGAGTTTCCCGAGCCTAGCTCATCTTCGTCTAATGGTTATCATCAGTATTCGCAATGAACTCTAGAAAGACAGCGCCAAAAAGTATTGCTGAAAATAGAAAGACTGTTCAACCTAGAGCAAATTATGATAATGAAACTAAGAGACCAATCTCGACTACGTCAGACTCAGTATACCCTAAAAAGCAGAAGATCGTAAATCGACCCGTACCACCAATAATTAGACATCAACCTCAGAAGCATAAACTGTCCAATAGTTCTAATCGTCGTTGCATAATCCTCCAAAAAAAAAAAGACTTTTATGGACACTCGTCGAAATAATAAGAGAACTGTCAAATCTGATTATGTTTTTCCTAATAAAAGACAACATAAGTCTGGACAGAAGCGCGTCCTAGCATCAACAGTTACTTCAGGTGCGTCCAGAAAGAGGAGACAGTTTTCGGAGAATCAGCGTCCGCAGTCTGGAAATCGATAGGAGTTTTGCCATGGAGTGACCCCAGCGAACCAATCTGGACGGAGTCGTCGAGTGGAATCTACAAGTGTCCCACGGCATCCATTCAGGACCAGACTATAAGCACGGTAGTCAACGGTTGCGTCCCCATACACTGTTAAAAATCTGCTGCATTTTGCTGCAACGCACTCCCCTGTTTGTATAGAAAACGGTTACTTGGCCGTGAAATGGAGCTTTCTCATTGGTTGGAATAGAGATATTACATACAAGCGGTGGAGTGCGTTGCAGCAAAATGCAGCAGATTTTTAACAGTGTACAGTTCTGATGACGAAAGATCGTTTGTTCAAGGATTCTGGGACAAGAGGAGAAAGCCTTCCTGTAGTATGAAGCCGGCAAGCAGCGAATCTTCTCTATAAATGGGTCATGATGTTCTTTATTAACTTTCTATTAAAGTGCATTTATGTTGTAGCAATGTGAAGGAATGAAAACAGATGGACTGTTTTAGATTTTATTTTTGGCCATTTTTGGAAATTTTTACGGACTCACGAATGGTGTTTAATTAAGTTCAAAATTTGTTGGCAAAATTGTTACTTTGATGTATGTTTGAAATTTTTGTCTCAACTGCTTTGAAAAATTCTGGATCTATTGTTAATTGTTATGTTAGTTTCTAAAAATGTTGTTATATTGTTATATTGTTAATGTCTTATATTATGTATGTTAATGTATGTTTCATTTTCAGATATTGATAGATAATACTTTAAGTTATTTTGTACACGCGCCACGGTTAGGCGTGCACGTGTTTTGCTGTCAAGAAGTCCTTGACACGCGTTTCTGTCTCTTATACTAACTTTAATTAATTAATTTTCTTCTTATCGTTTCGGGTTTTATGCGTAGCGTTCTTATTTAGTTGGGAGTAGTTTCCGCAAGTTGCGAGTTTTGTGTTGCACTTGAATATGAAATTGTATTGTTTTAAAATGGAATGTTAATGAAATTTTCTTGCAGGGAAGTATACCCGTGTTATGTTTTGATGCTGTTATTTCTTTTTTAGTTAATACAGATGAATATTTATGTTTGATGATGTCATTTTGTTTTGTAAATTTTATTATTTTTTTTAGATTGTTGCATAAGCACAGCAATATTAAGCTGTACGTATGTGCCCCAAGTATTGTACAGTGGAGCTAGTTCTATCGAATTTTTGGGTAGTAGTTTATTGACTTATGGGAATTCAGTTATATTACGAAGTAGCATGGAGTAAATTTTATTTTGGATAAATTATGAGTCTTGGTGAAGAAAATTTTGCGCATGGGGTTTTTTGGACTTTGTGCGAATTCTGGCGATAAGAAAGTTTTATGTGGAGAGGTTTTTGGCAAAATTGCGGTTATTTTCACGTGTTGAGGAAAATTTCGTAAGTTTAATGTAGTGATGAATTTTAGCACTCCCAATGGAATGTTTTTTTTTAAAAAAGTAGTTAGTTTTGAAAGTTTTAAGAGGTTTTTTTAAAGTTAAGGAGGATGATTGAGGTTGAGTATGTGATTTTTTATGCAAACTGATGATTTTTTCGTGGTGGGTTAAAGGTTAATATTTTGAAAGTTATGATTCGGCACCAAATTTCACCCATCACCTTCGTTTTTTGTGCGGCTCAAAATTTATTTCAAGAAAAAGTCCAGGGCATGCATTTTGCCCAGTCCTTTTTCTCTGTAGATTCCGAGGGGGGATTGTGAGGGAGTGTCCCTTGGTGATAAAGGCACTCTAGTATTTTTAGTGAGATCGTGTCGTCAATGTTCTAACATGCGTGGCGCAGAAGTGACATCTATCCTTTATTCAACTTTAACTTTCCGGAGCGTGTATGGCGCCCTCGAGTCTACTGTTAACTGCGGGTAGGAGTATCATGTAAATTTATAGCTCCGTCTTCAGTTTGCAATGTATAAAAGCTGTGAGTTGGAGTGTGAGGTGTGTTGTGAGGTGAGGAAAGCCAGTAAAGTGTCGTGAGGCGAGAGAAGCCAGCAAAGTGAGATAGATTGTGTTGTGAGCTGAGTTAGCCTCCAGCGAAGTACAGTGTTGTGTTGAGGTGAGCGGGGATTGCCTAAAAGGAGAGCCAGTTTGTAAGAGTTGATTAGTACGTTGAGTTTTTTTAGAATAAAGATTTTGTGCAACCACGGGCTGCTTTCTTTTAGATTAGAGTAGCAGTAAGCCGCGACCTGAAAGTAGAGACGGTGTGAGTGCTCCGACCTGAACTTAGCCGTGGATGTGAGTATAGATTACAGTTTAATCTTATTGTATTGTGTTTAGTGACTGGAAATCTTGAACTTTAGCTCCACTTCCCATTTCCCAGAGGCAGTAAATAAAATGTTGGATTTTAGCTTATACTTAAACTATGTCTTCATTTAACCAACATAATACCGGCGGCGTGCCCAGCCACGTCACAAACTGAAACGCCACCATTCAGTTTTTCATGTGAAACGCGTTATTATTAGTTTTTTTTTTCAAATTTTATTTGGATCTTTATTTTTATTTTCAAGACCATTGAGTAACTCTTGCCATAGTTTTGATAAGTTGAATGATTTTGTATCGTCACATATGGAATCTATATGTGTTCGAATCGCTATTATTTCTCTTATAACGGATGGATAATAGTTTGGGGAGAAATTTTTTATTTTCGTGAAGTTTATATGGATAATTTCTTTTTAATGTAATTTTGTCAGGGCTGTTGTTTTTCTACTATGTGTAATATCAGCGATTTATTCTTCTTTCCTGTACTGAAATTTCCTGCTTGTCCTTCCAATATAGCAATTCTTAGATCCGTCTGCTCTAATTAATGGTATTTCATAAATTTCTGAATCGTTTTCGAAATAAATTGGATCTATCTCAGTGCAAGTAATATTCTTCAATTTTGGAGGTGATTTTGTTAGAACGAAGATATTGAAACGTTAGTCAATCTTAGTAGTGGTAATCTTCCTTTTATATTAGTGTTTCTTCAATTTTCAATAAACTTAATTTTGACCAATTCAGTTGTCTTAATTCGTGTATTTTGTGTAATTTTAATTCAGTAAATCTATGCCAAAAATATTCTGGCACGCCACATCGCAACTCTTTCCAAACCATGTGTTCGCCGTTCCTGCTATAGGGGATCATGTAGATTTTATACGTACACTGCCTAAGTATTCTTATAGCCGCCAAGGGAGCTACTGACACTTCATGTAGAAATTAATACGAATACAATCCCTCAAGATATTTTTATGTTTTCGTTTGGATTTTTATTTTGTGCTATACAGTCGTATATTGTAAATAAATATCCATGCATCAACATGGTATTTTATTGTTCCAATTTTAACTAAAAATTATAATCCACGTTCGGATTGTTTTAATATTCTGTGTTAAAAATTCACATATATTGTTTGATGCAAAAATTTTAATCAGATGTATTGATGGAATTCTTAAATTGTTAGCATCATTTCTCTTACCTAGATCGGCAACTATTTTTGCAGAAATTTCCATTCTACAACATGGAAATATTTCTTTTTGAAAATCATTCTTTTGCATTCAAGCCATTGAGGCTGATTAGGGATCGGAACATATATATCCCGCGTGGACAATTTTTTTTTTCAATTAGTACCACTTCTTTAAATCACTGCCATACTTTGGATATTTTGAAGATAAATCTTACCAGAAGAATGAAATATTGTAATCAGGGTACGGTTGAATATAAAAATATTGCCAGCCACCTCCCGAAACAAACGGTTAATAATTGCGGTTTACTTAATATTAATTCGGACATAAGGGCCAGATCTTATCATTTGATATATTAAATCATAAACAACTTCTAGAAATTAAAATGACACTTTTAGAAAGACTATCTGTTGTGGCGTCCAGAAATAATTAATTCTGAAAAAAATCGGTACATTTCCCTAAATTATGATCAGCAAACCTCAAAATCACCTACAAAAATTTAATGATATTCATAAAATATCTACACACACACACGAGCATACATCAGATAGTTCTAGCTCTCGCAAGGTGTCGCGATACTGAGCGAAATATCGCTAATTTTAGCGATAAGCATGCGATAAATGAAGCCAATTTATGATGATACTTGCCAAAATATCGTTAATTTTGTGGACAAGCATAGATCGTCTTAAATGAAGATAATTTGTCAATAGCTAGTTAATTTGGTAAAATTCACGTTAAAAAACAGTACTGACGAAAAGTGAGAATCTTCTACAATTAGATTTTTCGCATTTTATCTTTGTGTTTTTGAGTAAAGTTAAGTCTTAAAATTAAGGAATAGCGAAATGAAATTACTTTTTTTTCTTCCGGTAGAGTTCTTTTTTTCTTCCTTAAATAAACCAAAAATGTTTATCTAATATTCGACATTTTTTCGAAACCTATTTTAAAACTTATTATTTTCATATGTATTAATGAAATTCTAAAATTGTTAACCTTATTTCTCATATCTAGAATGGAAACTGGATTAATGCAAAATTAAATCTAACAACATGAGACTGTTTCGTTTTGAAAGTCGTTTATCAAGTTCCAGTGATGCTATTGAGATTTGTATCCTTAATAACTGCAAGTTGCTTAACATTAATTCGGGAATATGAGCCTGACGTTAAAACAAACAATTCACTTCAATCTACCTCGTTTGGCTTTCAGACACAAAGGAGATTATTTAATGCATACATGAACCTGTCTTGTAAATACATCGCTTTTTGAATATCCCCCAATGCATCGAGCGAAGAGTAGTTTTAATAACCTATAGTAATTACCGTCATTCTGGACATAATAGAGCCATGTGTACGAGGGAGAGAGGCCGTATATTAATCCTAGCAACGCTAAGAGAACATGCTTTCTGATTTTAATATGGATAATTTATAGCACGTGTTATTGCACATTCCAGAATCTGAGTAAGTTAAAAGATCTATGTAAATTCTGATTAGTTATTAAATGAGTTTAGTGAGGCACTAAAAATCCTACAAGGGCTTGGCGTTCGTGTTAAACTGAAAACCTTTATGAGTCTATTGAACCGTAATTTTTATGTTAGAGCTGATCTTGTAATTTTGGTTGTAATCAATTTTCTAAGGTGGTAAATGATCTTAATATCATTAAGAGCAAATGACATGTCAGTATTTATGAATCATATCTTTTTTCAATTTTCCTTTTTTGTTATTTTAATAAAATAAATATATGTTTTATGAGTGGGATTTATAGTAAGAATATTAAATACTAAAGCTTTTTTCTAAATGAACTATTAAAAAATACATATCTTTTGAGTTTTATGCAGTTTAAGTGTAAAAGCAGAAAACACATAACAAGAAGAGTATGTATTCTATTAGAAATTTCCACTTGATTTTTCGAGAATTCTTTGCCATCATTACAGTGACCTGAAGTAAATATATGTTACAATTTTTTTGTGTTGATCATTAACCCTTTGTTCCCCGACGGTAAAATTACCGTACCTTTCTGCCAATATTTTATAACTTGCTATAAAATTCATTCCATACATCGATTAGTAGTAATACATTTGAGATATTATATACTTTATTTTACACTGTTAAAAATTTCTGCTACAAAAACACAGACAAAAAGCAAAACTCTGTAAATTTACACAAGTTCTCGATTAAATGAATTCAAACGAGTTTCCTGGTCATTATTTTACACATGTTTTCCTAACCTTATATTTAATTCCCAGTAGAGATTTCATCGTTTTTATTTAAAGATTATTTTATCTTTGTTAGATTTTATAATTCAAAATACACAATTTTAAAATTCTTTTGCAATTTTATCAGATATATCAAAGAAGAAAGTTTAGTTAAATTATTATTATTATTATTATTATTATTATTTTTAGACTTAGAATAAATAAGAAAGGAAAAAAAATCATCTCATCAGACTTAGTGGCGATTTTTTTCTCGCTTATTTATAAAAGACATTCTCTGTACTCTTTAGCAAGAACTTCTATAGCTCAGTCAGTAAGATGTACTTCCTCTGTCAAGAGGTCCCTGGTTCAGACCACAGGACGACTAAAAACAAATTGTGTTAAATTATACTGATACAGCAGTTCGAATTTATTTGGAAAATTCAGATTACGTGAAGCTCACTGAAAATTGGGCGATCCACTAATTTTAAAAACTAAATGAAATTATTGTCATTAAAAATAAATCTAAATCTACAGAGGGTGGTGTATTTTTAACGATGTTAATTTATAAAGTCTAGTTTAAATTTACCGAATAACTTCTCTATTATTTAACAGAAACTCCCTTTTTCTAATCTCTGTAATTTTACACAAGACTTAAGATAATAGATTACCGGTAGATTTTCTGAAATTTCTCAGAAATTATTTTAACTGTGTATCTTGTTCCAAAAGCATTATTGATTAAACAGAAAAAAAATAAATAAAAGGACGATTTTTTTTCCGATTATATCTCTGCCACTTTTTTTGCTGTTGAAATATTGTGGTGAGAATATTCAGTTCGGAATTATTTCCATATTCGTACTGCAATAGCGTTATATTTGGTCATTTCCCAATTCCAAAAAATATTTAAAAAAAAAAAAAAAAAAAAAAAAAAAAAGGGATTTTAAATAAAAGATTTGAGTGGAATTATAATTATAGCACAAAATCTCCACAATTTCAAAATTAACTAATCGAATGTAATTGGGAAAACTCTTCTAAAATTTATTAAAGGATTTTGTAAATTTTCTAATGTAGTTTAAGAAATTCACGAAAAATGCTTTAGAAGATGCACTTTCAGAAAAGACTATAAATTTATTAGCCTTTGCCCTTCAATTTTCAACTAAGGCTTAAATAAGACAACAGTCTTATTTGAAGAAAAACGGTTTGATTCACTGAATACGCGGCCTTATCCCTTAGATACTTAGAAAATTAAGAGCAAGCTACATATTTTTAAGGTTCTTGTCCTACGTTTTTTCGTTTTACTGTTAGCAAAATACGGTACGACACCATACATTTTCATCCTCTAGAGTACAGCCCTTCATTTTAGTCCTGTTTCAAAAAAGTAATGTCACTTAACCGCGGCAGTAACATATTTGTTAACCCACCAAAAAAGCGATTCTGTGATGATTATCTAACGTGTTACATGCTACGAAAAGCTGTTTTAAGGGCTGCATAAAATAATTGGCATTGATTTTTTTTTGTTTGTTTATGATTTATGTATGGAATTTTATCTGCCGATTTCTGCCCGTAATTTTACAGGGACATTTTTAACAGTGCGAAATTTTCTTGAATTCATAATTTGGGACATAAAGAATTAAATATCAATCCACTTAGATATAGATAGAATTTACTTATACAGGAAGATTATAATAAACAGATTGAAACAAATTTCAAGAGGCAATAATGTTCAGTTCAGTAAATAATTTTTGCATTGAAAGGACGGGTCACAATCCATTTATTCAGTCAAAAATACAGGGTTACTATTAAAATCCAAATTCGAATTTTACTAATTTCTTAATAACCGATTTTATTTAAAATTTAAAATATGTAATGCTGACTACACGATTACGTGACAAAGCAAATTTGCTTTGTCAAATATTGCTTCGTCAAAATCTTGTAAACCGAATAAAAAGAATAATAATAAAAAATAGCCTTATATAGTATTTTTATGCCATATCATCCTTAGATTCTTCTATGCTTTCTATGATACCCCATCTGCTATGATATCCCAGACAGGACGATTTTAACAGAAACCATACAAAACATAGACGTGAGAAAAATCGGCACACAAAATCTTCATTTGGCGCCCCTTCGGGTCACATGCTCCCTCTGCCTTTCCTTAGTTTCGGTCCTGATATTATGGTAAAAATAAAGTGAAATTAAGGTTATGTGACCGTTTCTTAAAACAAATATTGAATAGAGAGGCAATTTGCTGTCAATTTTTAGAAATGCATAGATTCGATTAAATGTTGTACACTTCCATGATTTTTCATGATAGCATTGCATTTCACCCAAAGAAAGACAAATCTTTTGAAAATTGTTTTCCAGTTCTTTATTTCAGTTAAAACTATGAACAAGAGTAATGTTCGGATTGGAATGAGGCATTCTATGTTTCTGAGTGAAAAAAACAAAACATTTCAATTCTGGCTTCTAATACAAAATATTTTATTTTTGGTGAGTTTATCACGTCTTAAAATTTTTTAGTATCACCCAATGCAATTACATGAAATTATTTTTGGAAACTTAGCAAGCTGTTTGCTTACGTGAACGTTGCTTTGAATTAATAATTTTTTGGGAAATAACAAAATTTCAGTATATTCTAAAACAAAATACATTTCTGAAATGTAAGTAACTAATTTGTAAGTTTGTGTTTTTCAAATGATAAAAAAGGAGTAATTGGATATGCGGTGCAATTTTCCCCCTAAAAAACCATGCTTACAATTTTTGCAAATCTTTTAGAATAAAATGTTTCTGAAGAATGAAATAATATAATGTATAAGAAGAAAAATTTAATTATTTTGTTAGTTATTTTCGTAATTCTAAACAGAAAATTTATTTGCTGAAACAGAAAATATTTTTGCCACACCAGTGTTTAGTATTTGGAGATCGCATGCATGTTTCGCCTATCGAAAGATGCTGCAAAAATTAAATTATTCATTCTTCCCCCTAAATTTGCTGATTTTTTAGATTTCTATAATTTCTAGAAGTTTTACACCACATATTTTGTCTATTTGGTCATTCCATTTTGTATAATAAAAAATATTTGAACCCACTTAAACTTCCACATTATTGCACTGAGGAAAAAAATATACCGCTTTCACCTATAACGAATAATTAGTCATTTTCTGAACCCTTAAACTAAAAATATAGCTTTCCGAACTATGCCTAATAAGATGAACAACTAAGCTAAATAAACGAAATGATCTAGAATTTCTAATTTCTTGTTTTCTAGGTGAAGAAACGATATCGAATCCTTTTAGTAACAAGAAATTATCGCTTGATTTTTGGAATGATTTCCCAAACTAGAGTTATAGTTACAAAACTAACCTGTTGTGTTCGAATCTATTTATAGAGATTTTAAAATAAGTTTGACCTCAAGAATATGGAAAATTGCTTTCGAATTCTAGAAGGAGACTCTAGAACTCTCTAGCAAACGGAAAATAGAATTTGTAGAAATGACATAGAACAATTTTTGTCCTATGTCAATTTAGATTCAATTTAGCCACAATTTAGATTCTAGATGCCAGAACGATATTTTTTCCTCAATGTGCTTTTTATAATGTAAATACTTAATTTAAAATTAAATCTGTTTCTTTTTTTTATGCAAACTCATAGAATAACTGCCTATAGATGACAAAAATCTTATATATGAGTTATATTTTAAGAATTCATTTTATATGCATCACATAGTTACTAAATGTACAAACTAATAATATTTATGTCCAACAACTACTCTGTAGTCGATAATGTTTCCTATTTACTTTTAAGGGATCCTGTAGAAGAATTACGATGCTTTGTACTCTATTTTAAAACTGAACATGCTGTTGTGCATTTTAATAAAACGTACCAATTTTGTTTTATTTAAAATAGTGCAATTATTATTGCAACGCAATTTAAGCATTATCCCCAATATACCAAATACATCGAATATTTTCAAATTATTTTGTGCATTCCTGTAACTATACCAGCAATGATATATAAAGTTTCAATAATGAACAGGTTGTTGAGAACACCTATAACTTAAAATATATACTAATGTCTTGGCAGTACAAGTGTATTTTCGAAATTTAGATCGCAAAGTGATTGAAAGATATATGAACAGACAGATGAACCGAAATCATAAATATTTTCTATTGTATTGAATAAAAAAAATGTTCTGTATTTTTTCAATATCTTTTGATTTTTTTTTTCACGCTTATGTAAAACAATTAGAAAAACTACACCAGTGAAATAAAAGTGAATGATTAATTGCAGTTCCTAAATAATTTTCAATTAAGTTAGCAAATTAACATTCAGGATATATACTGTAATGTTGACACCATTTTATTTTTTAAACTGCGATTAAAATAAATATATTCTAAACACAACAACCCTAAATTAATACTTTTGTTTTTTTCCCCAAATGCATTTAAAACATACATTCTGTAAACTTGTTAAAATTGTCATACTTGTCATCGCGCGGAGCATATTAAAGCCATATGTCCGTGATTGTGTTTGGGGATTAATTCTGCCAATGTTCGAGTGAACATGTTTTCTACATTTAATAAACGGCATTCACAAAGTAAGTCGTTACGCATTTGAGAATTAGGGGATTTTGACATTTTTGATTGGTCATTAAAGCAGTCGACAATTAAGTTGAACATTCGAGCTCAATTACTTCGGCACGAACTTACTTCGGGGATTATAGCAGTATGCATTATTCAGGGGAACAAAGAATTAGCATTCGCAAATGCCTGTATGGTTTAATTAGTACTGCCATATAAAATGAAGCATTTGATGAAGCGGTACGGAATTCGTAGCAGACGTGATGTGACAAATTGCATTAAAGGTTCAGATTAAATTGAATCAGCGTTTAGGAAGTCATAAGTAGTAATGAGAAAAGGTGAAGGGTAAATTGGTAAACATGAAATTATTAAAATTTTTTAATTAAGCAGTGAAAGAAAGTGTTTTTCGATTAGTATTTATGAAGGTATCTATCGTTGGTTATAATGAAATCATATTTTTTTAGGTGATTCTAATGCTATCGTTAAATTGAAAATTACAATAAATTATTAATTAATATTTTTTAACAGCTAATGCCATTGTTTATAGATTTTAGTTTATACTCTATAGACAAGTATGTATTATTGTTGTCATATTAAAAAATGTTAATAGTTAGAATTCCTGTTATGTGTAAAACTATATGTCGATATATGTCTCTACATGCAATTTTAACTCTATAAAACTATACACCGATGGATTGTTATATTTCTCCACTTTTTCTTTTTAACATTATGACATTATGGATAGCAGGACATGCTTGTTGCTCGTATAGTAGATACGAAATATTCATGGGTACAAAACATTAGCCAGTGAAAAATATATGTATGGTTTAATTAGTACTGCCATATAAAATGAAGCGGTACGGAATTCGTAGCGAACATGATGTGACGAATTGCATTAAAGGCTCAGTGAATCAGCCAGCGTTTAGGATGTCATAAGTAGCAATGAGTGTAAAGATAAAGGGTAAATTGAAAAACATGAAATTATTAAAATTTTTTAATTAAGCAGTGAAAGGAAATGTTTTTCGATTAGTATTTAAGAGAACATCGTTGACTATAATGAAAAGATATTTTGTTAGGTGATTCTAATATTACGGCTGAATTGAAAGTTAAAAGAAATTAGGAATTTTAAAAAATATTATTAGTTAATGTTAATAGTTTTATTGTTTTATTTCTGTATAGACAAGTATGTATTATTTTTGTCATATTGAAAAACGTTAATAGTTAGAATTATTGATATATGTTAAATTATATGTCAATATATGTTTCTACATGCCAGTATAGCTCTTGGATTGTTATATTTCTCTACTTTTTAAGTGAGTTCGCAATTATGTAAATACGTAGCACCTATAATCATCGTTCAGTCTATAGGTCTGTTCGTCCGTCAGTCTGTCCATCCATCCGTCCGCATATAACAACGCAAAAAACTACACAACCAATACGTTTGAAATTTAAAATGTACATTTGTTGCATAATTTTGTGGAGTCATTTCAAATTTTAGGACAATAGGATGTACAGTTCAATTACAGCGACAACTAAAATTATTCCATTACATTACGGCCAATGGGAAAAATAGTTTCAAATGCATTTTAATGATGCTACATTCTTTCGTACATGATAAAATTGATATGCATCTATGAAGTATATACTAAAACATACATTCTGTACAATCTGTGATGCAAAGGATATTTTTTATTAATTTACAGGACCACATAAAAGTATTCCATTACATAATGGTATAGGGGGAAATATTGTTTGGGGCGCGTTTCAACAATATTAAAGTGATTCACATTTTTTGAAATTGATTTACGTTGCAGAGGGTTACTAAAAGTTATTTCCTGTATAATAGAAAGCAGATAGTATATACAGGGACACAAAAAAGAAATTCAGATACAGTACTGTATTCGAAGTACTGTATACTATTACACCAAGATCTGAATATTTGTAAGACTTCGTTATAGTTAGGAACGTACTTCATTTGCTGCGTTTGACAAGCAATTTTCGACTTTTTCTTTTAAAATTTTTGACGTCTGTGTTATTGATAACAGGACATGCTTGTTGCTTGTATAATAGATATGAAATATCCCCAGGGCACAAAAAATTAACCTACCAAAAATACCTGTATTATTTAATTAACACTACTGTGTAAAACGAAGCATTTGATGAAGCGATGCGGAATTCATACGAACATGAAGTGAGAAATTACATTTAAGGTTCAATTTAAATTGAATTGCGTTTAGGATGTCATAAGCAATGTGTAAAGATAAAGAATAAATTGGAAAAAATGAAATTATTCAAAATTTTTAAATTAAGATGTGAAAGAAAGCGTTTTTCGATTAATATTTAAGAGGGTATCGTTGACTTCAATGAAATTATATTTGTTAATTGATTATAATACGACTGTTAGAATCAATTGTTGCATTAAAAATTACAAGTACATTATTACTTGTAATTACATTATTACTTAATTTTAAGTTATTATTAGTTAATGTTTGTTAATTAGTACTGTTGTTTATAGATTTTTGCTTGTTTTTTCTCTATACAGATTGTATGCATCATTGTATGTATCATTGTATGTATTATTTTTTATCATATGTAATGCAGTTAATAGGTAGAACTCCTGTTGTGCGTTAAATTATATGCCAATTCATGTCTCTACATGAATGTATAACTGCATAAAAGTATGCATTGAAATGGACTGTTATATTTCTCCGTTTTTTTTTTCTTTTAAAATTATTATATATCTGTGTTATTTGCAGAAGAATATGTTTGTTTCTTGTATTATAGTAAATGTGAATTATTCACGGGCACGAAGAGTTATCCAGTCAAAAATACCATTATGATTTAATATTACCTCCACGTCATAAAATAAAGCATTTGATGAAGCGGTACTGAATTTGTAGTGAACGTGATATGAGGAATTACATTAAAGGTACAGATTAAATTGAATCAACGTTTAGGACGTCATAAGGAATGAGAAAAGGTAAAGGGTAAATTGGAAAACACTATTAGAAATTATTGCAATTTTTAAACTAAGCAGTGAAAGAAAGTATTTTTCGATTAATATTTAATATAGTATCGTTGACTATTATGAAAAGATAGTCGTTAGATGATTTCAATATTACTGCTGCATTAAAAATTACAAGGAATAATAAATTTTAAAAGTTATTATTAGTTAATATTTTTTTAGTATTGATGTTTATAGATTTTACATTAATAGACAAATAATTGTAGATATATGTACCATTTTTGTCACATTAAAAACAGTTAATTGTGATATTTCCTGTTATGTATTAAATTATATGTCTATATATGGGTCAGGTCTGTATAGACAAATATGCACCCTTTATGTCACATTAAAAACAGCTTATTGTGAGAATTCTTGTTAGGTGCTAAATTATATGTCTATATAATGTCTCTTCCTGCAAGTATAACTGCAAAGAAGTATACATTGTTACATTCCTCTACTTTTTCTTTTTAACATTATGACATCTGTGTTACTGATAAAAGGACATGACTTTTGCTTTCGTAGAAGATTCATGATGAATTATTCATGGGCATTAAAAATTAACGTGCCAAAAATACCTCTTTCGTTTAATTAGCACTGACACATAAAATGAAGCGGTATGGAGTTTGTAGTGAACGTGATGTTGAGGAATGGCCTTAAAGGTTCAGATTAAATTGAATCCAAATTTAGAATGTCATAAGTAATGTGTAAAGGCATAGGGTAAATTGAAAAACATGAAATATTTTGGAATTTTTTTTAACTAAGCAATGAAATACATTATTTTCATGGAGTATTGAAAGGCATGTCATTAACTAAAACGAAATGTTATTTTGTTAAGTGATTCTAATCCTAAATATGAAAGAATGTTGCATTAAAAATTACAATGTCTAATTAATTTTTTTAATGCTCAAACAGTTGGTATTGTTTTTTAACGATTATGGTTTGTAAGCTCTGGACAGGATTAAATAAATTCCTACATATAACATGCAGCTACAGTTTAAAATTATATATTTCTATTTTTAAGGTATATTCATCGTATTACGAACAACCCATTTTTTGTAAGAAATTTCATGAAATAAGTGGCATGATAAAAAGAAAACTAATATTTAATACGAACATAAGA
The DNA here is from genome assembly GCA_964019185.1 of Maratus speculifer. Lineage (NCBI taxonomy): Eukaryota > Metazoa > Arthropoda > Arachnida > Araneae > Salticidae > Maratus > Maratus speculifer. The sequence continues at coordinate 121,119,130 of OZ025291.1, forward strand.
TAAAATGAGCAAAAGTTTAATCAACATATAATGTTAATAATGTAGGAGTCTCAATTTTTTTTGCTCATTATTTCTTACATTTAAACTTTTGCAAAAAGAAATCCGTCGAATTCTAACGAATGAAAATCTTCAGAAGAATTGATGGATTCAATTAATCAATCTTATTCCGAGTGGCCTAACTCTTAAAAAAAATATATATATATTATTTTGAACTAAACTTTGATTTTTAATTTTTCAAATTACGGGGAAAATCAAATTTGCTCTTACACGTAATCCCTAACGTGCAATTACGAAAGGAAATTATGAAGTTATTAATTGAGGTTTCAATCTTTGGTAATAAGCTATGAAAAATCAACCAAAATTGTACCACTATGACGCAACTACACAACCATAATTTTTTTCAATGAAATCGAAAAATAACATCGTTTTGCATTCACAGAATTTACAGCATGCTTGCTTATCATATTCATGTTCACTATTTTTAAAAAAATATTTTAACTTGCAGTAAATTATTTATAAATTCATTTCTAAACTTGATGTCATGTTTGCAAGTTACAATTTTTCATGCGAGCATTACCACTCTTGGCTGGAAATTGTAATCTGAGTGCCTGAGAAATTCAGACATTTATTCTTTTAGACACACTCGCAGTAAAATATTTAATTTTATCAAATAAAGTTATCATTTCATTTTTATTATGACGTTGTTTTCACTCACTGAAATTGTCTGATGGGTGGAATAAAAAAATATTGAAATGTTAAGCTTTATGAGTAACGATGTACTTTTTTTTTATCGTTTTCTAAAAAATTTTTAAATTTTTTTTTTATTGTAATACGAAAATGACATCCGTAATAATAAGGTAATTCCCATATTATTCCTACTCACTTTAACAATGGAAGTAATTCGATTCCCAGCAATGTGAAGAAATTTCATAAAGAACTTTTAAAATTAAAATCGAAAAAAGGAGGAATATTTTAAAACGCAGCTAGCTCGGACACATCTACAAATTTAGTTTGCATTAAAAAATATAATTTGAAAAATCGGTTTAGTCATAGCTGCCAACTTTTACGCATTTTTCCTACCACAAAAGTTTTATAGTAAATATCGTCTTATTTAATCGTCGAAATCTTATGATTAAACAAATGCAAAATCTATCTACAATTTTAGTGGCAACAAAAATGCATAGAAATTGGCAGCTACGGTTTAGTAAAAAGCTCAGGCGAGATGATTAAAGAAACAGCCCTGCCTTTTAAATGCACTGATACCCTGCGCATAATTCACATTCATAAAAAACTGGCAGGCGATAGCACAAATAATCACCTCATCGTGTTCATGAAGGAAATTCTAGGATTAGTTAAATCTCGATTCACATATTAAAGCTCAATCGGTTTGCTAAGTCGTACCTTGGTGAAAAGCAATTGAAAATCTAATTTTAGCGGTTGACTCGTAGGTTTATCATTATGTTTTCCTTCTCCCAATCTTCTATGTTTTTATGTCTTTGATTATGTCATAATCATGTAAAATACTTTAAAGCTTTGTTCATGCAGTAACGCTAATTTAAAAAACGTTTTGGGTGGGCTGAAATTTTTTTTTGAATAAAATAACGCATTCAGTTTTTTTAGATATCTGAGGCGGGAGATAAGCGCACGACTAAACATAATAATTTGGAGTTAAATGTTATTTGGAGCTAAAAATTTTACATCTGTACTTATTTGTAAAGGTTGTAAATTTTTGATTTATAAACACAAGTCAATAAAAGACTGAATTAGCAGTTTTTAATAATAACGTAATTACTTTCGGGAACATCTTATCAAACAGAGTAAGCGTAATGCAGAGAACAATCCAAGAAGATTTAAAAAATCTAAATTAATAAGTATAAATATCTTAAATGATTACATATTATAGGTATTAAAATGGTTTAAAATGGTGTAAAATATTTTTCACCAAACTTTTTTAGATGTCAAATACTAGAATTAGATTAATAATTTTCTGTAAATCTATTAGCATCTATTTAAAAAGAAAAAAACAATTTCACATATGTTCATTCATTTTATGGAAAGCACTGAAATGAGTAATTTCACGTTTTACTACCACAATTAAACTTTGGTCTCAAAATTCTCATGTTAATCTGATCGTCACAGTTTCTTTTAATAAAATTAAATCTCAACCAAATGCATACAGTTATAAACTGGTCCGTATAATGAAACTTACAAATCAACAATTGCAGCAACTTGCTACCGGAATTTTAAAATACTGAAATTCATCTAAATAATAATAATAAAAAATATGATTACGTCAAGTATGAAAAAAAAATTCATTTAATAGAACTTAAAAAAAAAGAGTAGCAGAAAATTGTAGGTAGATTAGCACACAAAAAATAAGAAGGCAAAAGTCAACCCCTACCCCCACCCCCCTCCCTCGATAAGCCACATGTTTAGCTTAAATTTAAAAGAGTGTATTTGTTAGTGTGATATATAAAAATAATTTTTATCAAGAATTTTGTGTAAGGTCCATGGTGTTAATTCAAGGAGTCCGTTACCAATATCATGATCTCTTTTGATAATTTGTACAGCATATGAATGTAGAAAGAATCCAGGTTAACGTAAGATCGCGATATACTGAAATAACTTTTATGCTTTACATTGTAACACTGGCTTAGACTTACACTTTAAGTTGATCGTAAGCGAGGCACCATCATCCCAGCTCAAATGCTTACATAACACGAGTAAAAAATATATATTTCTTTCAAATAAAGTTTCTTTGCACACCAGAGACTGCCCTCAAGCCAGCATTTTGAAGTTTTTTAAGGGGAAAGTGGACCTTTATTTCAGCAAAATCGTCTATAGCAAAATAGTCGCAAAAGAAGTCTATTTCTGTGGTATAATAGTAGAAAAACAGTGTTTTCTTATTAAAATATCATTAAGAAGGTTTTAAAAAGTAAATAATAAAGGTAAGTGTATTTATATACTATAAATCTGTTTTTCTCAAGACTAATTTTTCAGCGTTTTTATATTTTTGAAATGCTCCCTGCGACGTAATTTTTGGTCAATATTTTTAAAATTCGTCTTCATTAAGATAGTCAAATTTGCTTTTTTACTTATTAAAAGGCAAAATTTTGATGAAAATCGATATGGAATTTAGGAAAAAATCTGTAAAATATTAACTATTGAAGAAATTAAAAAAATCTTACACATTTTTTTAAATAATAGTTTTAAATGATAAAAATGCAAAAGGAAGAAAATATCTCAAAAATTAAAACACGAGGAGCATTGTAAAATTTCCTTTAAAAATTTAAAAATTTTAATAAGATTGGAAATTTTTTTGAAGGAGTTATATATGCTTTTTGTGAAATGTATATATGCACAAAGTTTCATAATGCTATAATAATAATAATAATAATAATAATAATAATAATAATAATAATAATAATAATAATAATAATAATAACACATTTTTAACGTTCACCTCCCCTTAAGCATAGCCTGTAAACTACTAGGAAGAAAAATTTGAAATTTTGGATTTGCATAAAGAAGGATATAATATATATAAATCCATAAAGAAACATTAGGTTGCAAGTCATATTCTTTTTCAAATATTAATTTCATAATTCATAATTCATTTTATAAAATTTTTAAAATTCAATGTCTTATGTTTGGGTTTTTTAGTACTATAAGCACACAAAAAAGTTTTACATTAGGATTATAATTTCAAGAGGTATTAATAAAAATATGATAATGTAAATTAATATTAGAATATCTAAATTTTGAATATTTATAATTCCAAAACTTACTATCCAAATGACATTAAATTTCGTTTCTATGCATAGTTTGAACCAAAGATTCAAAATATCTTGTAAAAATTAGGTATTGCCATAAAAAAAAGAAGTTTAAACTGGATTTAATTTGTAGATGGTCCGTTAAGCAAATTTTACGTACATCGTTTAAAAGTAGACTTAATTTCCAATCGGTTGGGACCAATAACCCCCCCCCCCCCCCAAAAAAAAAAAAAAAAAAAAAAAAAAAAGTTGGCATGAATTTTAATTTGCGATTTGTGAAATTAATTAGACTTAGAAGTAGACTTAATTTCCAATCGGTTGGGACTAATATTTTTCTCCCCCCCCCCCCCCAAAAAAAAAAAAAAGTTGGCATAAAGTTTAATTTGCGATTTGTGAAATTAATTCCACAAATAAAGTTGAATTTATAACATATATATTCTAAAGCATATTATTGCTTTTATAATACATTTTGGGCCTTATAATGTATAATTTAAAAAGAATTATTCGAAGTTTTGGTAAAGAATGATGACAAATGATAGAATGCATACTGAATGATAGATGAGTGATGTGGTTTTGAAAGTGGGATGACAACAACGAGAAATCATCTAAAAATATGAAAAATGACCGAGAAGGATAATGAAAAAATTTGAAACATATGCAAAATTATATAAAATGTACGCAGTAAAAAAAAAAAAAAAAAAAAGCATGCATAAATGAAGCCACAAAGAATGAAAAAAAAAAGTGACATTACGATAACTTTTATAATGATGAAGTTTTTGAGTCTTGTACAGGCAAAAAAGAAATCAGTTCGCATAAAGTGTAACTTGCAACTTCTGAAATTAATTTCCAAAATACAGTTAAATTTATAATTTATAGATTCTAAAACATATTATTACTTTTATAAGGCATTTTAACCTTTGTAATGTATAATTTTCAAAAATTACTCGAAGTCCTGGTAAACAATGATGAAAAATGGTAGAATGTAAACTGAGTGATGTGGTTTTAAAAGCTGAATGACAACATCGGGAAATAATCTAAAAAGATGAAAAATGAGCAAGAAAGGATAATAAAAAAGGTGAAGCATATGGAGGATTACATAAAAATTTACGTAGTCCCCCCCCCCCCCCCAAAAAAAAAAGCATGCATAAATGATTAATAAATTAAAGAACAGACAAAAAAAAAAAATGACATTACGATAACCTTTAGTTATGATGAAGTTTTTGAGTCTTGTACAGGCAAAAAAGAAATTAGTTGCCATAAAGTGTGATTTGCAGCTTGTGAAATTAATTCCACAAAAACAGTTGAATTTATAATGCATAAATTCTAAAACACATTATTGTTTTTATAAGGTATTTTGGGCTTTATAATGTATAATATTCAAAAATTACTCGAAGTTTTGGCAAAGAATGAAGAAAAATGGTAGAAAATAAACTGAATGATATATGAGTGATGTGGTTTTGAAAGCTGAATGACAACAACGAGAAATCATCTACAAAGATGAAACATGACCAGGAAAGGATAATGAAAAATGTTAAATATATGAAAAATTACATAAAATTTAAGCAGTCAAAATCTCAGAAATAAATCATTTATAAATTAAGGAAAACAATAATTTAAGAAAAAGGTCAATGGTATTCAAATGAAATAAAATCCTTGAATTTGTTTCAAGATGATGGATGAAGTCTACAAAATACAGCAAACTTTCAAATGAATCATTTCCAGGAACATAACATTCGTACTGAAAAAATACCACGAACTATATGAATAATTCTATTTTATTAATGTTAACAATCCGATTCGTAGAATTATTGAAAATATTTTTTTTTTTATAATTTACTTAGCATATAATTGTTATTAAATGTAGAATTTTACAACTCCAAAAGTTTTTGTTTTCGTTTTTTATGTTTTATTAAGCAATTATATTTACTTTGTAATTTAATATTTACATTTATGCATGATATATTTAGTAGAATGTTATCTGTAATATGTATATGAATCCCTGTGCATTTGATACATTCATATATTCCTATTATATTAGCATACTTGTATGCATATGTAAACATATATACACATATCTATATGCAAGATTCTTAGATGAGAAAATTTTGTTTCAATGATACTCACTGTTAGAGATGCATTCGACTATAAGGAAAAAAAAAAATATGCATTGTAAAATTAAGGTTCGGGAAATTTTTTTTCTAAAAAAAATACAAATTTGATCTGTCATGCACGGAAATATTTTTAACCGAATGAAAAACACATTTGCACATAAATAAACTAAAAATATATCATTAAGAACAATTATACCAATACTTTGCAAACCTAAACTTCGTTTAACCAAAAGTTTTGTAACTCGAACCAAAAAATGATTTTTTAGTGTTGAAAGATACATTTTATCAAGAGTATTAACAATTTTCAAAAAATAATGCTGAAAGTACATAATTATATAACTATGTACACATAAAATACAGTACTACATTATTAAAAAAAATCTACTACGAGTATCTAGAAAATAAATTATGACTCTAGAAAAAACAGTACCATGTCAACCTTATAAATCCTAGTTCACTTTCCAAGAGAGTTCTAGTTATCCCTATTAAAATTTAAGGACGTTTACCTATATTATCGTGATCAAATTTATTTAAAAATCTCTGCAAATAAATAAGCGCATAAAGCGAGTTTTAGTAACTATAATTCTAGTTTATGAATTAATTCTAGAAATCAAGTGTAATTTCTCGCAATTCAAACGATTCATAATATAATTTCATCACCTAGAAAATGATAGACTACACTGAGAAAAAAATATTGTTCGGGCACCTAGAATATAAGTTGTGGCTTTAGAAAAGATAGTTAAATGTCATCCTTATAAAATATACTTATCTTTACTACAGATTTCTAGTCTTCTAGAAGAATTCAAGAGCGTTTTCTTATATTCTCGTGGTCAAACGATTTAAAAATCTGTGCAAATAGATACAAACACAAGCGGTTTATTTTAATAACTATAATTTTAACTTATCGAACCATTCCAGAAATCAATCGATAATTTGTTGTTATTGAAAAGATACAATATAATTTCGCCACCTAGACAACAAGAGATTAGAAATTGCAGATCATTTCGTCCATCCAGTTCAGTTGTTTACCCTTTCGCATTGTTCGGAAATCTATAATTCTAGTTTATGGATTCAGAAAATCACTATTACTTTTTCTAGGAGAAAGCAGAAATTTTTATTTCTTAGTATAGAAATTATTAATAATTTTATTTATTCAGTTTACTTGTTCACCTTATTCGCATAGTTCATAAATCTATATTTCTATTTTAGAGATTTAGAAAATAACTACCTATTCGTTCTTAGATGAAGGCAGCATATTTGTTTTTTCAGTGTCGTACAATCAATTGTTTACTCGCTTACAGAAAACTTCATTCACTGTTTGATTGCATGAAATTAGTCACTTTTATGATACAGTACATATACAATACTGATAAAGTAAAAGACTTTCTAAAGCGCTGTATTTATTATATATTACGTAAATGTTTAATTTTAGTTAATTATTAGAAGGCCAGTGGTGCAGTGGTTAGCTTGTCTCATTGCCACATTATAGAGTTTGACTCCCGGTTGGGCAAGGTTCACTAACTCTTCCATTCCTTCGGGTTCGATTAAATGAGAACCAAGTTAGTATGGGAACTAAAAACCAATTATCGCATCTTAAAGTCCAACACACACGAAGACTTTTTGCGGTTAGCAGGCGGCGCGTTTTATGTCCTCATTCGGCGCGTTTGATGTTAATGACTTTTGAAGTTCAATTTCAATCCAAGTGTAAGACAGGAATCTTTCCCTTGAGTAGGGTTTAAGATAGTTATGTCCCTGGCCATTGTGTCTCCTCCGTTTTCTAATGTCAGTAAACCGCAGATGGGGAGAAAAGAAGGGAGTTCCACGAATTCATTTTAGTATATATTAGAGTAGAAATTTTTGTTTCGTATAATCTGAAAAATCAGTCAAACCTAGAAAAGTTTGACTTTAATTAGTTCGGATAAGTGAGGTTTTCGTTAGTGTTCAGTTTCTAATTATATTTGTTACAGAATTAAAAAAGACTTTGCAATAATGTTTATCGGAATAATAGAATTATTATTAACCATTATTACCTTTTTCAGCGATTTAAATTGTGGACATCATCCCCCCCCCCCTCCCATCAATGTGTTTATATCATTATCTAATCTAAATATATAAATATTGCAAAAACCACGTTTAAATTGTAGAGTGATTTGTATTGTATGTGACAAAAGTTTAAATAAATCATATAATTAAAGTATGTACTTTAATTTAATCAAGTTATATTATTAAATGAGAATGCAAATTGACAATTTCATTACATTATGTACTTATAATTAAATAGTAAGTAAAACATTTATTAGATGCTTTGCTAAAATTTTTTATAACTTACAGATATTATAACTATAGCGGAATTAATAAACCACAATTTTTATTTGTAAATGAAAAAGGAGATTTTTGCGCATTTAATGCATTAATATCAATGATAGCATTTATCAGATGTTTTATTAAAATTTCTTATAATTTATAGCATGCCATAACTATAGTGGAATTAACTAAGCACAATTTTTTCTGCAATGAAAAAGGAGAATTTTGCGCATTTAATGCATTAGCATTACTGTTATTTATAAGTTGTTTTATTGAAATTTCTTATAATTTACAGTATATGATAACTATAGCAGAATTAATTAAACACAATTTTTATCTGCAAATGAAAAAGAATAATTTTGCTCATTTAATGCATTAATATGAATGACATTATTAATAACGCACGATTAATGTTGCTAAATGAACCAATAATATTGCTATGCAATAAGAATTTACTATATAGTATACCACTACTTCCTCTTTATCTTCCGTACTCACCTACATTTAGTAAAGTATTTTTGACCATCAGGTAACATGATACAAAAAACAAGAACTTGAGAGAAAAATATTAAATTTCCTACAAACTGGAGTGATAAGAAATAACAAAAGATACGGATGAGTTGAAAGCGAGTAAATGTTTCTCTAAAATATTTTGTTGAAAACAACAGTATATCGGATTTCGAAGATAGATTAGTTGCGTCAGTGATTCATTGCGTTTCTATTGTTTTCGAATTACGTATTGGATTTCTTTTTAAATTTATGCATTCCGTAAATATATGCATACTTTATTAAATAACGGATACTAGTGAAATCGATATCAACATTTTCTGACAAACAGCTATTGTTTCGGAGCCATTGGTCATGTTAAAACAATTATTCTAGAAGTAAAATTATGGAAGAATAATGTAACGGATTCGTTAAGCTAAAAATGCAATGTGTTTTCAAAAAAGAAGATTAATATCATAAATTAAAATAAAATTTGTTTACAAACATACAGCATAGATAATATGTATAACGACTTCTCTATTAATTACACCACATACATTTTGTGGCTTTTTGACCCCTCCCTTCCTTTATATCATATGTTAATACATTGACATGATACCCCTACTGCGACTTCACATTATTTACTATAACGGTTGTTTAGAACTAGTTTTGATTAAAACAATACTGTAGTTATTAATATTTTAATAGGCTATTCATAATCTGCTGAAATAAATAGTCATAAAATGTTAAGATCTTTTATGATTTGGCTTTAAGCATTTGAAATACAGTAATATACCTTATATTTAATTTGAATAATATACTCAATGCATCCTGTGTAGTAAAAAAAAATGTTTGAAAATTTAATTTATACTATTTGCAAATAATGCTTCCCTAATTCTTTTCACATTTTAAATGTGACTCACAAAGTGTTAACCCATGCACTTGTGTCGAACTGTGTCGCACAATGGGGACCTCCCTCACCCCCCCTCAATTTGTGACGTAATTTTGTAACAAGAGGCCAATTGAAAAATTAAAATATTTTTAGTAAAATTAACTTTTTCATAATTTAAAAAAGCCGAATATTGTTTAATATTGCATTTTAAATAAGTAATTCATATTATTTAACTGCAACAAATGAGTAATATTATAAGTAGCATAAGATAAAATAAGTAACATAAGTATAATATAGCTTCTAACATTTGTATACTGTAGTTATTAAAGAAATAATTTTTTTGTCAATACATCCAGAAAAAAGAATTGATTAAAACTGCAAAATATGTTTTGTTGAGTACATTTTGGTTGTTTTAAGCGACTTTTTTGGTTAATGTAAATAATCGGTTTTGTTGCTCGGACAAAAAAATATTGTTAACACTCTTATAAAATTGTAACAAAATTTCACCAATTTTATTCGAGTCTTACTAAAATCTTGTATTTTCAATTTGCAACTCCAACAATATTTTGTTATTTTTGTAAAATTTAAATTGTTGTGCAGTAACCACAACTCTCTCACGTACTTTTGTTTAATTGACTTATATAGCTATAAAGGATTAACATAATTTTTAAGTAACAAAAACTTTTCAAATTGAGACAGATTAAAGACGTTATAATTACGTTATTATGCACTTCGGATGAAAATTGTAGACAAAAAAATGCAAAATAAATAAATAAATAATAAAAATAATAATAATCAACAATATTTTTTTGTTTATTCAAATGAAATTTCCATTGACTTATATTTAAATGAAAAGATTTGCTGAAGCAAACAAATTTTTGTTGATTCAACAAAACTTTTTTCTGGATGTTGATAGCATTCCACAAGCTCAACCTTACGAACCTTCAAACCGAAAACTCTTTCATTTTTCGCGTTTTAAAACCTAAGCGTCCTCACTGTGTTTACCGGCAAGTATATTTTGGAATCTAACACTTAATATGCTTATAACAATTTTCACAGGTTTTACATAATTTTTGCAAACACTTTTACCAATGAAGTGTATTTTTTATTAAAAAATAATCACCATTTATGAATAGTAATATCCGTCTTATTTAATCTACCATTTATAAAGGAATATATAACTATTAATAAATAATGGTACATTTCTCATTTCCAAAAGTAAAATAAAAAATACCCCCCCCTTCTCCTCTAAATTGGCAACACCGATTGTGAGAGATAGCTATAACATGCCCTTTATCGTATTTGATGTCTTATGTTCTTAACATAAGCATAGATCCTGTATCACTTTGTTATTCTGCATCTAACTGTACTTTAAATATCTAAAAAGCAAATAACACCTCCCATCTATTACTTCAATAAAATTTCCAGTAAAAGTACTTGAACCATCTGTGTTTATCTACCTAAAAAACAACGCATGATAACAAGGAACATTTAAAGATAAAACTATCTGAGAACCCACGCTTAAAATATTTGCATTTGGGATATGGTGTCTCAGACCCAGACGAGCAACAACTTTCGGGAATTTTATCGCACAGCTAATTTACAAAAGCAGTTTTCCTCCGTAAAACAATTTACGTTCAATAGAATGTCGTAAAAGACTGTCGAAATACCCGGATGTTTATAGATTGTCTTCCCTTATCGAGTGGGTGAAGGGACGGAGCCCACCCTATGTGACCAAAAATCAGATAAAAAAGGTTTACTGGTTCAGAGTTTTACTTTTGTGGGCCATAAAAAATAGGAAAAAGGAGCCATCAAAGCTCATTTTGAATCTTTTATTCGTTTACAGCATTTCTGCTTCTTGTTTTCTGCACTGTTTTAAGAAAATAAAAAGAAAAAAACAAGAAGTAAAATTGATGAATTCATACATAAGAAAACTTTAGAGTAGTATGCAAGAATATGTGAATTTTACTGAAAGATTTAACGTTCTGTAAATGCTAAACATGCATAATTAAATTATCAATTTTTAGTGTTTGATTATTAAAATTTCTTCGCTTTTATTTTAGTATTTTTCCTGCATGACGCGTGGTTCTTTTCATTTCAAAACTTACTTAAAAATCAGGATACGTATGTCATACTTATTTCCGAGCCAGCATCTGTATCGGTTGCACTATAAAACTACTGATTGAAAATTTCGATTTTAAATTTAAGAAACCATGGACAATACCTTATAAATTTCATACCATTCAGAGATACAACTTCAAATGTATTTCAAAAGTTTTGAATACAACCATGTTGCACGATATTATCACGGGTTATACATAAGGGACACGGATATGCGGAAAAAATGAAAAAACTTGTAATAATGTTTTAGAAACAAAAATATTTTAGAATAGTAAGTAACATAAAAGAATAATAAAATCCAAACTCGTTCTTATTCTCAATTGCTCACATTGTTCTCTAGGGATTAGATCGATCTTTGAATTTCATTCTTAATTGAATAGATAAGGCTGATTGGTGTTACATAAAATCATTGATGTTATAAGTATGATTAAAAAATTAATTTTTGTTAAGTCAAACTACCTGCAAGTGTTTGTTCTGTCTAAATGGTGATTTGGTGAGGATGCGTCAAAATGCTATTTAGACTTGGATGTTTGTAATGGTTTGCAACTAATTTTCATTTCTATATTCCTATTTGCCCAACTAGGCCGAGAAGCGGCAGCACAAACATTCACCTCATCGAGTTCACGTATGAAAATCTAGAATTATTGAAATATCGATTCGCATAATGAAGCGCAATTGGTCTGCCAAGTCATTTCTTGGTGGAAAACACCTAAAAATCCGATTTTAGTGGTTGACTCATATGTTTACCATTATGTTTTCCTGCTCAAAATCCGCCAAGTTTTCATGCTGTACTACATTATTCATCATCTTTCCTCTCCTGTTGAGAAGCAAAGGTGACAAAGATTTGCACTTTTAGAAAAATGATCAAAAAATCCTGCTTTTAGTATGTGTGTGGGAGGTTAAAGAAAGGGAAATAAAAATAAATCATCCGATCTAATATCTACATTCTTAGAAAATAGTCATTTGCACGTCAGGCGTAGCAAATGAGGTGCTTTCTTACTATAACGAAGTTTAAAAAATATGTATAAGTTGCTGTTATAGTACATAGTACTTCGGATAAAATTATAATAGCCAAAAACTTATGTGTTATATAATCTGTAAATAATATCTGCTTTCTATTATACAGGAAGTAACTTGTAATAAACCTCAGCAACGTATATCAATTTCGTAAAATCTGAAATCGTTTAATATAATTAAAACGAGCCCTAAACAAAATTTCTCCTTATACCATTATGCAATGGAATACTTTTGTGTGGCTCTATAAATTGATAAAAAATATTCTTTTTACCACGCATTGTGCGGAATGTAAATTTTAGTACATAGTTCATAGATGCATTTCAATTTTATTATGTTCGAAAGCGTGTAACATAATTAAAATGCACTTGAAACTATTTTTTCACATTGGCTGTAATGTAACAGAATACTTTTAACCGTTCCTGTAATTAAACTTTACATCCGATTTTCATAAAACTGTAAATGACTAGATAAAATCATGCAACAATTACATACAACCCTTGGCACAAAGTTTCCGATCATTAGACAAACACGACCATTTTTTGTAAGAAAGGATTATTTATTCTCACTGCATAAAAATTAGCGATAATACATTTGTATTATACATAATGAACAGACATATGCAATAAATAAAAATCATTATGCATCAATTTATAAACAGAAAAATGGTGATTGAAATTTAAACATCAAAGGAAAATTTATTTAATCACGCTTTGATTTGGAAAAAAGTAACCGATCACTGTAATCAATATTTAGTAAATCAACCTTTTACTCGAATGACAGCCGAAAATCTTCATGGAGTCGACTCGACTCAATAAGCTTTTTACACTCATTGGAAGTAATTTCACTCCAGAATTCTCTTGTAGCTTTATGTAGTTCTATAGCATTTGTGATCCTTCAAAAATCGATTTTTCTTTTTAATATATTCCATAGATTTTCTATGGGATTAAGATCTGGACTATTGAGCGGCCAAGTCATGATTAATATTGGATTATTGCCTACATTTTGTAGAAATTTCTTCACTGATTTGGTGCGATGTGGTGATGTGTTGTCATCTTGAAGAAAGAAGTTATTTTTATCCGCGAACCAATGATCGATGCTGGAAATAAAAAAAAATTCATAAAATGTCAATGTGAACGTCAGAGTTTACTGTACATAACACAATGCACAACTTGATGACGCTTTGTGGTGTCATACAACTCCAAATTCTAAATGCAGGTGAAAATTTAGTCCTCGTATTAATACACTTATCATTGAATTTTTCACCAACTCTCCTCCAAACAAATGTTCCACAGTCATCATCTGTTCCTAGAGTTATCCATGATTCATCGCTAAAAATAACCTTATTCTATTTATCAAGTGACCAGTGTACATTCTTTATACCATTTCAAGCGCTCTTTTCTATGCTTCTTTGTCAAGTAAAGTTTCACTTTAGCTTTACATAATTTAAATCCTACTGCATTTAGACGATTACGTACAGTGTGGTCACATACCTTTACATTATACTTAGACCATTCGGCATTGAGTTGTTTTAAAGTTGCTCACTGCTTTCTTTTCTCTATTTCTACAAGTTTTCTGTCTTCCATAAGCGTTGTCATTAGTGGACGTCCACTTCGATGTAAATTTTCAACGCTGTTAGTCAACTGATATTTTTTCCAAATATCGCATATCGTACTTTGAGCACAATTTAATAAAGCAGCCATTTACCTTTGGTAATTTCTCTCTTGCAGCAATTTAATCATGCTGATTTTTAAATCGCTTGACAGGTGTTTCACACGAACCATTGTCCAGCACTTCAGAGCTGCTTTTGATCTCGTAGTTAGAAGATTTCTTCGTTTAAATAGGATTCATATATTGTACGCATGCGCAGGCACTCTTATCTATATTCAATATGCAAATTTCAAACTTGTTTCCTCAGTGATCGATTACTATTTTCCAATTTCCGCATTGATCGGATATTTTAAGCTATTGCATAGCTTTTATCACGGGCTTTGAGCGCGGTGACCGAATCCAAAAATTCCGTAACGCGAAAAATCCTAACACATCGGTAACGAAAAAACCTAACACTCGGCTAACATCGTTACAGCTCGACAGACTTCGGCATGGTATCCTTCGGTAGACTTCGGCAGATATTGACGCGGCATTTTTCAGATATTTAGAGGATATCAAATCTCAAACTTAAGTTTCTTATTTGTTACCATAAATCTATAGTTTCAATGATAAAAATTCCTGATAGAATGTGTATAGAAAAAAATCGTCTTAAAATAAAACAAGGTAGGATAATGTAGCTTTTGGTGATTGGAGACCCGCCCAATGGTGAGGATCGAAAAATTTAAAATGCTTATAACTCGCGATCTAATTTTCGTAGCGCGGCCAAATTTTGTTTGGTAATTTATTATGAGACAGTGTTAATTTTTGGTGACAAGAGACCCCCCCCACGGTGAGGGTCGAAAAATTTAAAATGCTTATAACTCGCGATCTAATTTTCGTAGCGCAGCCAAATTTTGTTTGGTAATTTATTATGAGAGAGTGTTAATTTTTGGTGACAGGAGACCCCCCCCCCCCCCACGGTGAGGATCGAAAAATTTAAAATGCTTATAACTCGCGATCAATTTTCGTAGCGCAGCCAAATTTTGTTTGGTAATTTATTAAGAGACACTGTTACTTTTGGTGACAGGTGACCCCCCCCCCCCTACGGTGAAGGTCGCAAAATTTAAAATGCTTATAACTCGCGATCTAATTTTCGTAGCGCGGCCAAATTTCGTTTGGTAATTTTTAATGAGACAATGTTAATTTTTGGTGACATTAGACCCCCACGGTGAGGGTCGAAAAATTTAAAATGCTTATAACTCGCGATCTAATTTTCGTAGCGCAGCCAAATTTTGTTTGGTAATTTATTAAGAGACACTGTTACTTTTGGTGACAGGTGACCCGCCCCCCCCTACGGTGAAGGTCGCAAAATTTAAAATGCTTATAACTCGCGATCTAATTTTCGTAGCGCGGCCAAATTTCGTTTGGTAATTTTTAATGAGACAATGTTAATTTTTGGTGACAGGAGACCCCCCACGGTGAGGGTCGGAAAATTTAAAATGCTTATAACTCGTGATCAATTTTCGTACCGCGGCCAAATTTTGTTTAATGATTTATTATGAAACAGTGTTAAATTTTGGTAACAGGAGACCCCCCACGGTGAGGGTCGAAAAAGTTAAAATGCTTATAACTCGTGATCTAACTTTCGTAGCGCGGCCATATTTTGTTTGGTAATTTATTATGAGACAGCGTTACTTTTGGTGACAGGAGACCCCCCACGGTGAGGGTCGAAAAATTTAAAATGCTTATAACTCGCGATCTAATTTTCGTATCAAATTTTGTTTGGTAATTTATTATGAGAGAGTGTTAATTTTTGGTGACAGGAGACCCCCCACGGTGAGGGTCGAAAAATTTAAAATGCTTATAACTCGCGATCAATTTTCGCAGCGCAGCCAAATTTTGTTTAATGATTTATTATGAAACAGTGTTAAATTTTGGTGACAGGAGACCCCTCCACACGGTGAGGGTCGAAAAAGATAAAATGCTTATAACTCGTGATCTAATATTCGTAGCGCGGCCAAATTTAGTTTGGTAATTTATTATGAGACAGTGTTACTTTTGGTGACAGGAGACCCCCCACGGTGAGGGTCGGAAAATTTAAAATGCTTATAAATCGCGATCAATTTTCGCAGCGCAGCCAAAATTTGTTTAATGATTTATTATGAAACAGTGTTAAATTTTGGTGACAGGAGACCCCCCACGGTGAGGGTCGAAAAAGTTAAAATGCTTATAACTCGTGATCTAACTTTCGTAGCGCGGCCATATTTTGTTCGGTAGTTTATTATGAGAGAGTGCTAATTTTTGGTGACAGGAGACCCCCCACGGTGAGGGTCGAAAAATTTAAAATGTTTATAACTCGCGATCAATTTTCGTAGCACTGCCAAATTTTGTTTGGTAATTTATTATGAGACAGTGTTAATTTTTGGTGATAGGAGATCCCCCATGGTGAGGGTCGAAAAATTTAAAATGCTTATAACTCGTGATCTAATTTTCGTAGCGCGGCCAAATTTTGTTTGATAATTTATTATGAGACAGTGTTACTTTTGGTGACAGGAGACCCCCCCCCCCCCCACGGTGAAGGTCGCAAAATTTAAAATGCTTATAACTCGCGATCTAATTTTCGTAGCGCGGCCAAATTTCGTTTGGTAATTTTTAATGAGACAATGTTAATTTTTGGTGACATTAAACCCCCACGGTGAGGATCGGAAAATTTATAATGCTTTTAACTCGCGATCTAATTTTCGTAGTGCGGCCAAATTTTGTTTGGTAATTTATTAAGGTATTGCATAGCTTTTATCGCGGGCTTTGAGCGCGGCGAAAGAATTTAGAAATTCCGTAACGAGAAAAAACCTAACACTCCGGCTAATGTCGCTTCAGTTTGGCAGTCTTCGGCACGGTATCCTTCGGTAGACTTCGGCAGACATTAAAGCGGTATTTTTCAGATATTTTGAGAATATCAAGTCTCAAACTTATGTTTTTTATTTCAGCTACCATAAACGTATAGTTTCAATGATAAAAATTCCTGATTAACCTACATGTATTGTAAGATAATAAAAATATTTTAAACGATATTAATTTCTCATTTATTCAATAAAAGAAAAAAAAAGTTTTGTTATCGGTCATCATGCTCAAAAAGTATAACTTGAATTAACATCAAAGACAAAAAAAAAAACTGCATAAATAAAAAGTAAATAAATAATTATGATTGCATAAGTTGATAAAAAATGCTATGCAATAGCTTTACCGCGGCAGTCCCCGAGTGCCACACGTCTTTTTTTTCTCACGGGAAAACTTTTTCGTTTATAGTATATTTATAAATTATACGATTTTTATAGTGAATTCATTTTTCGTTAATATTTTAATACGTGTTCTTTTATTTGGCATATTGAAAAATGCTGATATGTCCATGAATCGCGAAATATATGCTTCGAAATGTAAAAATCATAAGCTTGATAAAACTGATAGGAAACTTTTTGTCAAGGGTTGTAGTTTAAATTTCAAATGATTCGGTTGGGTAGTTTTAGCGATGGGCGTACGGATTGAACGACAACTATAGGTGCTATGCATTTACATAATTACGAACGCATCTAAAAAAACATGTTTTGTGAAGGGTGCAAAATGAGACTTTCCTGTGGGAATTTAGTTGAAAACTAATGTTAAAAAGATTGTGCGTCCACTACACCTCCCTACACAATTTCTAAATTCCCTGATCGCTAACCACTCTGATAAATAAATAAATAACATATGTATCATTAAGTAAAATCCCCAACCAATAAGGAATTTATGTATTTTCTTATGAACCGAAACACTTTTAATCTGAGAATACCGTTTATTCCTTTTCGCTTTAAAAACATGAGTAACATAAAACATAAATCATACAATGAAAATTTTTTAAGTATGATTAATATATGTAGTAATTAACAGATGTTTTAGCAAAAAAGAACGTTATTTTAGTTGTAGTTTTAATTTATATATAATGTGTCCTGGGGTAAAAAAGCCACCAATTAAGGTTCGACCAATTTTCATCGCTTAGTTTTAGATTTTTTTGTCAAACAAACATACGATTTGATACAGCAACTTATTGATTATGTATAAAAGAACGGATATTTTATCAGATGTGTATTCATAGAATGTAGTGGCGGAGCTTCTTGACCAATGCTATTTGGTCAAGCAAACAAAACTATAAAAGAAGGTAGAACAATGACATGTAAATTGTCCAGTTCTGAAGATATAAAACTTACATCCCTAGAAGTGGACAAATTGCTTTTACTTACCATTAATTTCGCTATCAGGATGCAGTAATAATAATTTAATATTTTATTCATTTTGGCATAAAAAAATTAACAGCATTTAAAGTGTACAAATTTCTCTTTAACCTTTTTAGTTTTAAACAATAACAATAATGTTCTCTCGTGCATTAAATAAATACATAAATAAATGAATAAAATGGATGGCATTATTACCCCGGTATGCATTTTGCTCAGTATATTTTAAATTACAAGCTATCTCGCAAACAGATCCAAAATCTCCAACAATATTTTGAAAATGCATAAAATTCACTACAAATTTATATAACAAACAAAACATTTTCTAATAAATATATAATCTTCACTTTACAGAGCTTACCTAGCAAATTTTAGATCGAGTGTTGACCGTTATGTGCTTCTTCCAGTTATAAGGGTTATAAATGTAACAAATTAATTTTTAGCGGTTGTTTGTAATTCAGATGACTCGGAGATTTTTGGTGCAAAAAACTTAATGCCATAACTACGCATAATATTAGCATTTGACGTTACCCATACTGGCGTTATTACCCTAGGGCACCTCAAATGAAATAACTATTTATTACTAAAATATATTATAAAAATATTAAATCCTTTATTCAGCATACATTGTAAAAAATATTCAAATACATACGTTTCGGTGGACTATTTTTTAGTCTATTCTTACTAACTTTGGAAAATAATCTTTGCCATACTTTTATACTAGTACAATTTCAAAAAAATCAGTCAGAAAGCAAAAAAATTTTAAAAGTTTGATATTACAGAATATACAAATAGTTGAAAGTTTTGTCCAATAATATATTGGAAGATACAGGGTATGTCACAAAAAAATCTGTACAATTTCAAAATTGTATAAAAATAAACAATCAAATGCGAGTAATACTCGCACTTGATTGTTTAATTTTATTCCGTACAGTAAATATATGAATTCTTAACTGTATTATTAAAGAAAAAAATCGTTGCTAAAAGAATAAGATTTTGTTAAAATACTATACAACGTAGGGTTGTATAGACATTTATACTAGAAAAGTATGGATGGGTATATCATGAACGTTCAAAGATGTATGATGCCTAAATAATATCAAATAGTTCTATTCTGTATAGTCTTTTTTTAAATTCTTAACATAATATTTTTTTATGAACTTAATTCTATATTGAAAATAAAAGTAGTGCATATTTAAACTTTATTTGGCATTTCATAAAACTCATTTCATAAAGTTCAATGAACAAATATATTTTTCTGTTTACATTGCAGATAAAACAAAACCATTGTTCAAAGTTTAAATTTGGCACTGTGCTAAGCGTGCTTCGAAAGACTGTCGCAAAGTTGCAACGATGTCTTGGTCTGTTTTTCCAGATAGGTTCATAATTAACTTTTAAAGACACTAGAGGCGTTCAGAGGCCCACTCAATATACACTAATCGTGAATATCATAGCATTTATGTGATTAATTCTAATTAAATTAGACTGTTTTTAACAATTTGACATTTATTGCTTTTATACTTCTATCGGGAATTGCATTACAAATACATTCTTGAAAGTTGTTATCTAGGCTTTGAAAGTGGCTGGTACATAGAATACGTCGTACCTGTAATTAATTATCTTTAAACCATCCGTGTCTTCTCGGATAATTATAATGATGATTTTTTTTTCGCAATTCGTTATCAACAATGCTATTATATTTCTGCTACGATATATACCACCAGTACTCCTCAACACTTTTGTTGAATGCCCGCTAATCCAAATTTGTGTGTAACGGAGAAATATGCTTCTCTCAAAAACTATCTAATCTAGGGTAATCGCTATAGTTTTCCTGCAAGGTTTATATTAATTTCTACTTCTTCTATTTTTTTTTATAATTTTAGTTTCAGTTGATTCGGAAATAATGGGGAGGTGGATATTTTTGCACTGCATTTTTGATGATATCTCTGAAAATAAAATATCTAAAATTAAAAGAAATGTTTTTTGCGTTCCGCGTTACAAAATTTTTCATACGTTACTCCACATCATCTACAAAAGAAAGATTTTTTTTATTTTTATATAGCTTAATTAGTCCATCTATATTTTTCCTAAATATATTTGTGAACGTTTAATAACCAGTAAATATGTGGGTCAATAGTCTTTATTACTTCCCCCGATTTGAACTTTCTGCGTTCCATAGTTTATGGGTAAAATGGCTGTGACAGACAGACACAGGAGTAATCTTATAATGGTCCTGTTTTTGTTTAAAAAAATTTTTTTTTTAATCGTAAGAATGAATAGGTATATATATCAAAACTAGTTACAACAATCAATAGATTAACTCAATTTTTTTTTGTACAATGGGTTTCTGGTCATAGATGATGATGCACAGCACGTAAATTATTAAAGACTTCAATTATTCAAAAATACTACTCCCCCAAAGAAAGTCATGAGTCGAGTGGTTTATCAAAACAAAATCCGATACTCAAACTCGAAGAAATTAGTGCAAGTGTGTTTATGCGAAATGTATTTTCTGCATCAAATTTGATTTGAATCGAGTACAGCAAAACTGTGAAAGGTTTGGCGGACGATAAGTCGAAGATAAGTTGTCGGGGAAGTGACGTGTTTGACATACCTGATCCACACCAAGGTTCCCCACTGGCTTGACATTACTCCTGTTGATTTTTACTTTTCAGGGTATATCAATGGCTATTGCCATGCTATTTAAGGCTATTGTCATGCCAGTTGCGGACATTGGAGAAATGAAGGCTACAGGGTCGCACTGATCCTAAAATTTTCGTACTTTCCTACCACAATTTTTAAACGGTAATAATTATTGTATAATTCTATTGTAGATGTTAAACGAACCTTCCATAAAGACTTTTGATTTAAAATACTGGTAGCAACGTGTGAAAATTTTAGGAACGGTGCGAGTCCTGGGGCTAGGATAAAAGATGCTGTGTGTACTGTTATTAAAGACACGTTTTCAAATACTTGAAAAGAACTAGAAAACCACGTTGGACATCTTCCAAGTTACAAAGGGGCCACATGTTGAATTTTCATAAAGCATATGGTTTTATTAAGAACTTTACAATAGAATTTATCAGGTATCCAGACAATCACATCTTTAATTATAACAGTTTTCTTACTGTAAATATGAAGAAAGGTTTTGTGATCATTCTGTATATCGATTTTGGATGTTTCTAAAGTTAAAGATCGCTTTTTTTGTAATCATGGATAACTTGTTTGTTGTATATATTTTCATTCCTGAATCTATTATACTTTCAAATATTAAGAAACACCTGTCATGTTTTACAGTGTATTTAAGAAAGAGTTCACAGTTTACAGAGCCTTAATCTTTTAAAGCGGAAATGAATACATCGTATTTTGCATTAAAGGATTTGTTAGTTCATAAAATAATATAACAGTTAAATCTGTTACTGGCAGGTGATTTTCATATCTTGAGTGTGATATTTATGACATTTTTCCATGTTTTAAAGATTAAGCATGAGTTTTAAATTTCATGAGAAGGGTGAGTATGAAGATGAATATCTACGGCTATAAAATTTTCGTGCGGTTCTAATGGGTGGTTTTATAATGCAGTAAAATTGGAGGTTTTTTTCATTGCGGAAAGAACATCTATATTCAAATGAAATGTATTTTGCTGTAATGGCACTGGAAGTGAAGAAAGTAATAAAAATCAAAATTTCGTGACTTCTGATTCATGAATTTTCAGAACGACTGCATAAAACATTTTGCAAATGAGGAGAGTTTCTGAAAATTTTGAACAGGATATCACTTAGCTTTAGGGTAGACAGATAAATGTTGTTACGAAAATGGTGGAAGGTAAAAGAAATGTGCTGTCATATTCTAACAATGCTCGAACATATATTCGTAAATTGGAATAGTAAAAAGTATTTGCTTGACGAATCAACTCGAGACTGAATCTAATTGTTCAAGCGATAATAATAATTATAATAATGATAAATTATTTTTGCAAAATACATTGAAACTTTTATGGAATAATATAATTAAATATTTAAATTTTAGTTTCTCTGAGAAAAAAAATAAAAGAATAGAATTTTCATTTGCAGATCAATTTTACAAAGAAAAAGAATTTCTAAATTCACTTGAGTTCTTTAACTTCACGATTAATATTATGCTATTGGAATATTTTTACCTGAAACGTTGAAGCTAAAACATTCTTCAGTTATAGTTGTTTAATTTTGAAAATTTGATGGGACGATTCCATTTGCAAAGGCCTGCAAAAAGAAAAAAAAATCTGCAACAAAGAAACGATAAAACAAGGCAAAATTATTGTACTTAAATTTAAAATTTACACATATTTGCAGTTCATTCATTGATTTGCAGAAAAAATAAAACTAATTAACTTGTTTTAATTCCGCAATAATCTACAAAAGATTCTTATTACCAATGCTCTATTACGATTTATTTACTATTTTTTTGCATTATTGCCGTAAATACCAACTAAATGTTGGCTTTGTTTGTAAATACAGTGGACTCCCTCAAATCCTCACATCTTGGGACCAGAGGTTGTGCGCATTTTAGAATTTTGCAGATTTCTGGTCATTGTTTGGTTTATATTTTATAAAAGGTAATTTGAATACAATTAATAATGAAATCAGAAGTATAATGAATGCTTACAATATACTAAAATATTAAAATAAGTCATAAACTAAAATAAAAATTTAGATAACTTTTATGATGATTAAAATACTAAAAGAAAAGATGAAATTAAGAATCAATAATGTACAATTAAATATTCATTATAAAGATGAAACGTGTTTTTCCTAAATTATCCACTGAAACTTGTCTCATATTGGTGCATTTCTAATTCACATCAAAATCATAAAATAAGGTTGGTTGTTTGGTTGAATGAGGTTTTATGGCGCAAGGTCCCCTGTGGGACATGCTGCGACAAGAACAAGGTAATGAATACAAAAGTTAAAAATGTAATATAAAATGTAAAATGTTAAATATGAAAAAAGCGATAATCATATCAAAAAAAGGGCATAGCTATGAAGTAAATGAAAAAAGGAAATGTAGTGGTACATGAAAATATAATTAAAACAATTGACGAGATTAAAAAAGATTTAAATAGTTAAAATTCTACAAATAGTTAAAATTCGAAAGCAGTAAGACAATAACACGAAAAATAAAACAGACAAATACTACATAAAACTATATGAGAAATTTAAAACTCAGAGTAATAAAAAGAATTTAGTCAGGCGCATACTCTTCTAATATAGTATTGTTCTCTGAATCAGAGTCATAGTTGTAAGACTCTGACTCCATGGCCTCCTCAACATAGTTTTGAAGCTGCTTCGTGTCTTTTACATTTCGAATACAAGCGCTGAGTGACGAATTTTTCTGTCTCTTTCCCACAGTCTTGCACCGTGGAGAGGCAGGAGTAGATATTTTAGAACTTTTTTGTAAATTTGTTTTACGGGTAGTATCAGGCCTCTGTATTGGTATTTTAGTACTCGTACCTGCCTTGATCTTAGTCTGTGGTTCAGATGATTTTAAAGTATTTTTTTGGGATGGAGCAGTCATAGTTTCAGTTTTAAGTTTGGATGAAGTCTTAGATTGAATTTGAGATTTCTGTCGCCGTTTTTCTAGGTCATTTATCTTAACAGGTTCTGATGATGGAAGCCAACGCTCTAATTGTGGGTTGCCAGAACATTTAGTAGGGAGACAGATATCACGGGATTCTTTGATTGGTGTGTTAGTTGACTGTGTTATGGTTGATTTACTTGGTGGATATGAGGTATTAGTTTGGGTACTTATGTGTCTTAAGGATTTTGATTGGTTATAAAGTAAGCTAGAGTAAGAAATTCCAACAGATGGAGTTCTGGTTTCAACAAGTTTACGGGCATCAGGATAAGACAAATTTTGAGTAATTTTAAGAGTAAGAATTTCTTTTTCTCGGTTCCAATTAGGACAAGTGCGGGAATATGCTGTATGATCCTCTTTACAATTTGCACAGCGTTCGGGTTTTTCACATGATTTATTGTCATGGCCGACTTCTGCACAATGTGCGCAGGTAACAGATCCACGACAAGTAATGTTAGTATGGCCGTAACGCTGGCATTTAAAATAACGGATAGGATTTGGTATATAGGGACGGACTGAACAGTAGGGTGGAGCAAATTTTTTTTTTTTTTAAATCAAAAACGGGTAGGTGCCAAAAGTTGCCTTTATACTAGTACATCAACTGTGTGAAATTTCACCGCTGAAGAAAAAAATGGCTTAAGTCTGCACTTTTGCTCCAAAAATCGAAATTTTGGGTAAAATTTGTCATTTTTTGACATTTTTTCAAAAAAAAAAAAAAAAAAAAAAAAAAAAAAAAATTGAAAAATTCCTACAGAGCTAGTTATTATTTAAAAGTGTTACTTAAACCTTCATATTTACCTGCTTAACATATTTAAATTATAAAACAATATCTTTATTCCGTATAGCTGGAGCAAAACACAGACAACTTCTGGTACGAAAACGGCATTAACACTCTATTGTGGCATACAATGAATTGTTGTTTTTAATACAGCACTTGTTTTCAAAACTACCTTTGACATACATCGTGGAGGTGGCTATATTTCATATACCACCCGTCCCAACTATTCGATCATCTTAGTACAGTGTTTTTTAATTAATATATTGATTTAGTCCAGTCATTTAAGCTTAAATTAGGTAAGAATCTCGGAATTCGAGATACCCAGCTGTAAGTCTGTAAATACTTGTATATTGACACCCTAAAAGTTGTCTCAAAACCTACATATGGTAGGGTGTACGCAACTAGTAAATTCCAAGGTCAAAGGTCACAAAAATCGTTTTTTTTTTGCGCTTTTTTGTAAATATCTCATTTCCTATAGGTTTTTTGCTATTTGTATTTATTATCAATATTGTAGAATACAAAATTCTCTACAATTTTTGTTTGAAAACATTTTTCATACGTCGAACCGTTTTCGAGATAGAGGGCGGAGAGCGCGCAATCACAGCATCACTTCAGGTCAAACGGTGCCTCCGGTCGAAAACGCGCCATATATAGTTGATGAACTATCGATAAATCAATGATTATAAATATTTATCAATTTTTATTAACTATTATATTATATTTTATCTTTTTCTTTATGCATTGTAAAGTTGTTGATTGTAAAGTTGCAGTGGCTCCATTATTACTCTTCCAAAGAATTACTGTCAGCAAACATTTTGAAAGTAATCTTGAGGAATATCTTCAATATGAATTGAGTCCGTATCCAACAGCTCTATTTGATAATGATGGCATGAGAAAAACAACAAAATCGTCATTGTATGACAACATGAGCCCAATTGATTTTTTTTCTCAATGAAAATAATGTGACGTTCATTATTGATGACGATTTCTTGTTCATCATGTTGCATGGAGCAGAGAAGATACTTTATCTATTATTTTTGATAAATACATTAATTATTTAAAAAGGCATTACAGTTCCAAAATAATTGTTGTATTTGACGGATATTCAGACTACAGTAAGAACGCAAAAGCTATGGAGCAGCAGAGAAGAACTGCTGCACTTTCTAAAACGTATAAAGTCTGTTTAGATGAAACAATGGTTGTACCAGTTACTCAAGAAAAATTCTTATCAAATCGAAATAACAAAGATATGCTCATTAATACCTTAACTGAAAAATTACAAGCTGCAAATATTACTACTAAACAAGCCTGAGATGAAGCGGATGTTCTTATTGTTGAAACTGCAATTGAAGAATCAAAGTCTGAAAAAACTGCAGTTATAGTAGGACAAGATATTGATTTACTTGTCATTTTAATTGGGCGTACACTGTCTTACGAACAAGAAATTTTCTTTTAAAAAGTTGGGAAAGGAAATGTAAAAACGGAGATATACTCGACTAAAAGTTTTGATAATTATCCTCATTCCAAAACACACATTTTATTTCTGCATGCATTAGGTGGCTGTGACACAACTTCTGCGCTTTTTAAAAAGGGAAAAAATAATTTTTAAAAGTTTTTGAGAAACTGACGAATTTGGATGAACTAGCTGCAGCATTTGAGGAAGAAAATAGTTTGGCCCAGAGATTATTAGAGAGTGGAACTCAAATCTTATTGGCAGTCTATAATGCTCCGAAATCCGTGAAAAGTCTCGATCATCTTCGTTATATGCATTACGTCAAGTCTACGAAACTTAATAAACCTGTGCAGCTTTCAATTCTTCCACCAACAAATGCAGCTTCTCATCAACATTTCAAACTTGTATATTATCAAGTTCAAACTTGGTTAGGGCATGATTTGGAACCCCAGGTATGGGGTTGGACAATGCAAAACGATTTTCTGGAGCCTATCATGACAATTTTACCACCTGCTCCAGAAGATTTTCTAAATACAATTTTCTGCAACTGCAAGAGTGGTTGTGGTTCGCGATGCGGATGCAGGAAAGTGGGCTTGCAATGCTCTTTAGCTTGTGGCCAATGTAATGGGCAAGCTTGTCTCAATGCAGAACCATATTAGAGCGACATTAACAAAGATGAAACCTTTGACCCCGAAATCATGGAACAACTTGAGACAAATGTCGTTGAAGACGATAATGAAGACCAGTTTGAAATTTACTAGCTGCCGAAAGACGACGATGAAGGGGAAGAAGATGATTAAAAGCATAAATTATAATTTTTGTACCCTTTATTCCATTTTTTTACTTTTAATAAAAATAAATGTATTGAATAGTATTTTTTAATAAAACGATTAATTCATAATTTATTTGTTTTTTTATCATGTAAGAAGTTATTAATATTATATTAATTAGGTTAAAATTCAAGTATAATGTCGATATTTTCATTAACAATTCTGCAATTACATGGACAGGTAAGTGTTGTTAAATAAATTAATACTGAATAAAAAGTGGATAGGTTAGGAAAAAAATGATATATGGCGCGTTTTCGACCGGAGGCACCGTTTGACCTGAAGTGATGCTGTGACCGCGCGCTCTCCGCCCTCTATCTCGAAAACGGTTCGACGTATGAAAAATGTTTTCAAACAAAATTTGTAGAGAATTTTGTATTCTACAATATTGATAATAAATACAAATAGCAAAAAACCTATAGGAAATGAGATATTTACAAAAAAGCGCAAAAAACCGATTTTTGTGACCTTTGATCTTGGAATTTAATAGTTGCGTACACCCTACCATACGTAGGTTTTGAGACAACTTTTAGGGTGTCAATATACAAGTATTTACAGACTTACAGCTTGGTATCTCGAATTCCGAGGTGAACTTACTATAATGACTGGACTAATTTGTGATTTTCTTTATCAAAATTTGGCATGTTTTCGATGCATCCACCTAGTTTATCTGTTCTTTGTATCCACATGCTGCTGTGACTATCTTAATGTATATTTTTACAGCTTATACAAAAAAAATGACAAGCAGAGTAATGTACGGGAATATTATTAAAGGGATCTATTCGGCCATCTATTATCTTTATCGAACTTACATCCAGTTGATGAAAGTGATTGGAAGTTCTGTTACCACAACATTTTTTTCAGCCAATTATATTTTTTTATGTAATGACCTGCTTCAAAGATGATTTCAGGTATTTCAACTATAAGTATGCCATCATTTATTCTGCTTTTGCATTTTTTATATGTTGAGAAGCGAGCTGTTTAATGTGATTTCTGGTGATCGTCAGAGAGAATTGCAATGGGAATTTGTCCAGCACGTACAGAGCAACCGTTGTTGTAAATAACTTTTTTTTTGCATTAGTTTTATGCCGTTTTCTAAGTGTTTTCGTAGCCAGGTAATTTTCCATTAACTTTTAGATCCTTATTTTATAAGTGAACAATATTTGATGGTCTATTGTCCTGGGCATAAACTTATAATGCATAGTACTTTTTGAGAGAATGTACAAACTCTAATCGACTATAAGTATTCATTTAAATTTAAGAGAATTCTATTTGTCGCTGTGAACCATTTTGCATTGGGGTAAGCTTAGAATTGTGTATAAAAATGGATCATATGCTGCTTTAACTCCAGTGAATTTCCTCTGCGTCAATTATTAGAGAAGTCGATGTAAAACGTTATAATCTACATGGATTCACTGGATCAATAAGAAAATCTTTATCTGCGTACTATTCACTACCTATTGCAATTTTTTATAAAATAGATAATAATTTTGAAAAAATATTTTCTCAAATTAAGTAAAAGATACTCAGAACAGACTAGAAATTTCTGTCGGAGAATGTTAAACTAATTCATAAGGAAAGCTATTTCTCAGAAGAAATGAGAAACAGGAATTTAGAAAACATCTCGCAAAAAAAAAGTTCATAAAGCGAATAAAATTTTCTGCTTTATATAAGCACAGATTGGTAATCAGAGTTTATAGATTCATTCACAAAATATATAACCAAAGTTTATACCGCGGGACATTTTATACCAAATGTAATGCACACCTAAAGAATAGGTCTAAAAACTTATTAGAAATTACTCGACTACGAAAAAACACAGGAAACGACATAAAACAAATACTAAAACTTCTTTTGAAACATTGTTGCTTTACACGCAAATTTTGTTTGTAATCCTCTGTGACGATCCTCATAATATTAAACTGCTAACTTCTCAAAATATATCCAATGTAATAGGTACAGCAAATGATGAGATACTAGAAATTGAATTCATACAATCAATTTTTTTTACAATCAATTTTTCAATCAATTTTTTTTTCATACAATCAATATAAGGTACCCTGGGATAATAACGCCACGTTAAGGTTCTACCAATTTTCACGGCTTAGTTTTAGATTGTATTTTTCAAACAAATATATGATTTGATACAGCAACTCATTGACTATCTATATAAAAAAATAATTTAATAGATATGTATTCATAAAAAGTAATGGTGTGATTTTTTTACCAATGCTATTTGGCATTATTACCCATCTATATGGGTAATAACGCCATGCAAACAAAACTATGAAATAAGATGGAATAATTGCATGTAGATTGCCCAATTCTAAAAATACAAACTCTACAAACTTAGAAATTGACAAATTGCATTCTAAGCTATTGAAAATGTTCAATTTTTTGTGAAAGTGTAAGAAAAATAAAGGTGTGGTGTGTGTGTGTGTGGGGGGGGGGGGATGAGGCAAAAGAATACAGACCGTGAGCTTCTTTTTGCTTAAAAAGGACCGATTAAGTAGAATTATTAGAAACATTGCACAGTTTTAACTGTGTTTATTTGAATCAGTATTTAGGATGAAGCTCGGTCACTGTAGGGAATCAACCCGGGTATTAATGCCAAGGATTGGCGTTATTACCCCGTTATAGTTATTGCGCTGTACATTTTAAATTACAAATTATCTCGAGAAGATATCCAAAATCTTCAACAACATTCTGAAAGTCCATGAAATGTACTACAAATTTATGTAATTAACAAAGTATTTCCGGATAAAAAAAAATAGTCTTCACATTACAAAACGTATCTCGCAAATTTTAGATCAAGCGTTAATTTTAGTTGCTTTGAAAAACAATAAGACCTAAAAATGAAACAAATTAACTTCAAGCTGTTTTTTGCGATTTATATGACTCAAAACCCTTCTGCGCAGAGCACATGGGTGTCATTTACTTGATTATTTCATGATTATGCAAAATATAAGCACTTGGCGTTATTACCCCGCCTGGCGTTATTACCCCAGGGTACCTTATAATCTAATTGATTGAAAAAAATGTCGTGGTAACAGAACTCCCAATTATAATGTATTAATTGTATGAAAAATTAATGAAGATAATAGACTGCTGAATAGGTTCAATTAACAACATACCTAATACATTACTCAAATTTCTCTTCTGTTATACAAGGTATAAAAATATACATGCAGCAGGTCACACCAGCAGCATCCAATGTCAGTGAAAACAAGGAAGAGGTAAACTACTTTGATACATAGGAAAATTATGCCCTTCTTCGGGAAAAAAAATAAAAATTCAAATCATAAATAAAACATTCGGCTTAGATTGCTGGATGACTGAGACGGATGGGATATGAAATGCAGCCACATCTACGAGTTATATACAGAATAGTTTTGAAAGTAGATAGGTAAGAAATGCAGTCAATACAACATTTCGTTGTATGCTTCAATAGAGAGGTAAAGCTGGTTTTTACCAAACGTTGTCAGATTTGCTCCAATTATACAGACTACAGACATTGTTTTATAGTTTAAATATGTTAAGCAGATAAATATAAAGGTTTAAGTAACACTTTAAAATTATAACCAGTTCTGTAGGAATTTTTTAATTGTTTTGAAAAAATGTCAAAAAATGACAAATTTTACCGAAAATTTCGATTTTTGGAGCAAAAGCGTAGACTCAAGCCATTTTTTTTTCAGCGGTAAAATTTCACGCAGTTGATGTACTAATATAAAGGCAACTTTTGGCACCCACCCGTTTTTGATTTAAAAAAAATAATTTTTTTCGCTCCACCCTACTGGACAGCTTAGATAGCCAGCTTTGATTCTGGTTGGTAATGTAGGGCTATTAAATGTTAGAATGATATGCTTTGTCGGCAAAACTTGTCCATTCCGACGAATAGTGATACGGCGTACATATATTACATCTTGGTCTTTTAAAATTTCTGCAAGTTCATCCTTTGTAGAGAATAAAAGGTCAGATTCGGATATTACACCACGACTTGTATTTAGAGTTCTACGAGCTTGGACAGACACGGAAAAAGTACCTATTATAGAGCAAATAGAAAGATATTGTGATTGTTTGACAGCAGAAACCTCAACTAGTAAGTCCCCAGATTGCAGTTTTTTGAGAGAAAGACCATCCCCCAAGACAGATTGGAATGTTTTAGCAATGTGAAAAGGTGAAGTCTTTTTAAAGGAGCAATCAAAGTGGCTATCAGTACGTTTAACGATAAAGAAGCGAGTGGAAGAAGGCGTCTGTACACTTTGTTGCTCTCCACCAGGGAGAGAAATAGAAGGAAATGAAGTTTTTCCATCCATAATAGAAATATAATTCAGAACGGGGCCGCACCACCCACTACCGAGCCCAACAAGGGAATGCACATTCATGCAACAGTGCTAACCAGGGCCCATACGGTCACAAGACAACTCTATGTCAGTCTCCACCCTTAACGAGATGACTAGTAGCTGCTCGATCACTTGATCCCTAAAGTCAGTGACAAAGTCAACTGACCAGCCGATTGGTGCATACGGGACCAATATGCACCTCCCGTCTACCTGAAGCAGAGGCCAAAGCAGTGTGTTGATTTCCCTCAACTGCCAGGATCCCCCTTTTCAGGGACACGGGTCGCTACGCACGGCCAACACGTGGGTGGTTTACAATTCTCCATGAGTCGTTATACAGGATGATATCGGCTCATACAGAATTGCCCTCACCTCCGAAAAGGAAACCACAATGAGAGTGAAACAAAGATGAAAGGAAGAGAAGAGGAGTAAGAGAAAAATTAAAAGAGAAAGATCACTCAGGTGCCCGGGGTTGTGAAGCCCGTGAATACCTAAAGAAGGTATCCCCCCTGGGGGACATAAAATAAGGAAGTTTTATTTCAGGTTTAGCCAGGCATAATAACTAAAAAAGCTTGATGAATACATAAATATATTTGGTAAGATTGTGATTACCAATGTTATCAGCAATATCTTGATTTTTTCAGAAATAAATTAGTCTTTCTTCATGAAAAAACATGAATTCTATAACCTTAACAAAAATTACAAATAAAAAAATATATGGAATTGATATAAAACCAAAAAAAAGTAAATTTTGTACCTACATCTGAACTGAATGTTCCATTGTTTACGTCCGTAAATTATGTGCGGATTTTAGAGAGTTGCGGATTTGAGGGAGTCTATTGTACTAGAAATTAATTCCCGTAAAGCAAAAATGTTTTTAGGCTTAGGCTGATATAGTACTACAAACATTAGCAACATGTCAACACTACAATGTTAGAGCAATATTTCAAGGTAATATTTAGAGAGAATCCCAAAATTTTTCTGAGTTATAACTAACAATACATGCCAATAGGGATCTTTTTATGTTTTACAAATCACCCGTAAAATTTCGAAGCTAATTTGAAATAAATATAAAATATAAGACGGAATGAAAATTTCGCCTTGCTTTTAATATAAAATGCATAATATGAACTTTAAAATGTTCAGGCTTACTTAAAGGCGATTAAATAATCAACTATAGATGTTAGAAGTTAATTTTATTTAAAAAAAATCTTAGTACTTTCAAACCTTTAAATAGATTCTTCCTCAGAGAATATTTTCTTTTATAAATACAAATATTAGAATTCGTTTTGAAAAATGAACGAGACTCGTGGCTTAAGATTGAGTTAGTAATATTTTAGGTGAACGGTAAAAAGAAATATTTGATTGTTGTACCATGAAAATTTAATACGTCATTTTCTCAAAATTGACAGGATTTAATTTTTAGTATGTTAAACCATAAATTGGGTATATTATAAGACAGGGCATCATTGCACACTTTATTGCTTTTGCATAGGATTTCTATTTCTATATAGGCTTTCTCTTATAATGGATAAGTAATATTTGGATGTTGGGAATATGATTTTTGTATGATCAAAATTTATTGTGATATTCTGTTTGAGATATAAATGTGAGAGAGCAGTCGATTGGCGGCAAAATTTTATATCTGCTTTAAGGTCTTTTATTCTTTTTTTGAGTTTTCTATTGGTTTTCCCGATACATTCCATTAATTTATTGCAATCAGTTTTAAAAGGGATGGTATATACACCAGCTAATTCAACTTTCGGTATTGGATCGATTTTTGTACAAATTACTTCTTTTAATTTCTTTGGTGGACAGGCTATTATTAATAGCTTGTATATATTATAATGTTAATTGACTTTAGGTATTCGAGATAACTGCTCCTCCTTCTTCTTTTTAACACTTTCCATCAAAGTTGAAAAGTGTTTATGATTTCAGTTTGTCTGTTCGTCTATTTGCGCTCCAACTCCTGTAAATATAAAATATAGATAAAATGATATACAAGGCCATGCAGAGAATTGGATACATGGACACTTTTGAATGATAATTTCTGAGAATGTGATTTCAGTAGTTTTAAAAGAGTTTCAATTTAAAATAAATTTTAGCAAAATACTGGCGTGTAATAATAGTACTAGGTAAACTACAAGGTTGAACAAAAGTATTCAAGTATGTTTTCATCTATTAGTATAAATTATTGAAAGAGAAATTTCAACGTGATAGGCATTTTCTTTCTAAACTAAACTCTTTCATTATGTAGTATATATATCAACCGGCAGATCAATTAGAGGGCTGTTCAGAAATATTGGAATACATATTTAGCTATATACAGTAACTTTATTTCCCTATATTTTGTTTGCGACGTTTTGTTAAAGATTTCAAGAAGTTTTGGAAAGTATTTCACAATCTATGTCTAACGTATGATTTTTCTTATTTGTTTAAAAGTAAAGAGAAACTATTTCATATCATTCTTACCTTTCTTTATAATCCACACATTTTTCTACCTTTTCTTGGAAAATTAATGTTCTTCTACGAATTTCATAGCATAAAAGATTTTTTTTATTACTACTACTGTTTCCTACGTTATCTGGTAAATTTTATGACAATGAACCATTGCTTCTCAACCTCTCATACTTCCAACCTTCAACTACTGTAACTGCAGCACCCCCCCCCCCCCCCAAAAAAAAAAAAAACAAAAAGACAGACAGAAAATGTATTTTATCACTTAAAAAATACCATTCTATTAAGTAGAAACAACCCATTGTATTTAAAAAAGGCTTGATCACTAAACCACTTTCACGAAGGAAGAGAAGAGGTTAGGATAATGCTAAAAGCGTAGGTGTTTTAGGAAAATCATGCCATTATTCGCACTATCCTCCAGAAAGATATTTCTTACATTATAAAACTTGTACTACGAAATAATGTGAATGACTGTTTACTGTAATCATTTATTTATACAAATGTTTCTTTGATATAGTAAAAATTTTGCATAAAGTGATTTTTTATGCTAAAAATATTGCACAAAACAATTGTGCTTTTTTATTTTGTTTCTTTATTTCTTAGAATGTAATAAAGAAAAATTCAATAAATCAAATTTTGTCTATTCTTTACCTTGTTTTAATTTTATTAAAATATTTTATTATTTTTTTTCTAAAATTAAAATTATTTTTCATATTTTTTTGCATTTATTTTCCTTTTAATTAAAATTTTCATGGATTTAAGAATAAATTGCGACAAAATGATTAGTTCATTCTAAAAGCAAATCAAATAATCAAAGTTACAACTTACATTAAATAGGATTGGGGTGAATTTAGTTAGGCGTTTCGCGGAATTAATTTTGGTATGTATTAATTCCTCTGCTCCCCGAAGCTTTTGATGATTTCGAATTAAAAGCCTGAGATTAAACTGCATTCCATATGAATCAGGGACATCAATCAGCCCGTTTGTCATTTTTCGTGACAGCTCTAGTTAAAACTAATTTCACAATGAGGTAACTATTATAAGTAGCACCCTGAGTTCATGAAAAGGGAGGAAAAGAGGACAATTACGCTCTCCTAATTTTATAATTTAACTAATGTTTATTTATTACTTTCTTCTATCTTTACAAGAAAAAATATTGAATTCGCGAAAAATTTTGAATTCCAGTTTTAGGGGCCAAAAAAAAAAAAAAAAAAAAAAGAAAAAAAAAAAAAATGGTTTTATAAACTATCTGTCTGTTTGTCGGTATTTGGCATAAATGTTGTGGGCACTATATCTTAAGAAATAATGCACGGAATTTTACAAAAATTTAGATTCAGTTAGACCTTGATATCAACTGGATCTGATTAATTTTTGGTATATATTGCCCAACAGGTAATACTGATATGCTGCCCTTTTCAGTATTTCCACAATAAGTATATATCAAGAACTAATGGACGATTTTCATAAAGATTCATATTCAGTTAGTTATTGATATAAATTAGTTTTCTTCATTTTTTGGAGTAAATCGCTCAACAGATAAAGCTGCTATGCAACATTATTCATGAGTATCGCAATAGTTCTATCTCATGATCTAATGCACGAATTTTCATCAAACTTCAAATTTACTAAGAATTTGAAATAAAATGTTACAGATTTGATTTCGGTGTAAATTGCCTAACCGGTGATATTTCGGTGATAACTGGAATGACGTTGCTATGTTTAATTTTTCTGGAAGTATTAACATGTGTGAGATAGAAGAATGTTTAGGGATTGCTACATCCGACTAGTTTTTTTAAAATCTGATTTGAGAAAATATAATAAAATTTCTTTTATCAAATTACTTAATTTTTTTTAAATGGTAAAAAACAAATTAAGGATTTTTCGCATTTTTTTCCCGGAACCGCCATGGGGACACTATATAGTTTTGCTTTTATTTTTACATTATATGTTTAAAAACATATTAAAAGAGAAGTTTGAGAAAAAAAAAATTATAAATTATTTCAGGTTTAGAAAGGAAAAAACCATGTTTTTTAAAGATTTCAGCAAGATTTGAGCAAGTACGAAACCTGTGAAAGTTTACGTTTGGATTTTAAATATTTGCTACTTTTTACATTTAATTACTTTTTATGTTTAAAAAGGTTCTCGTATGGGATGTTCGGGCAAAAAAATTGTATTCGCTGAGCATTTACGATAAAATCACACCAAATGGGTTATTAGGCTCGGAATATTGTTTTCTTTCAGAATATAAATAAAATTTTCAAATTGAAAGTCATCTGTATATAAAAAATTGCTCCACTTTCGATTTTTCAAAGGCTAACACCCACTTTTAACACCATATTTGAGATTCTTGGCCAAAGCTGCAGGAAAAAGGCATCGTTTATATACTTTTTATTAAATCTTTATAGAGTTATTAAAAAAAGCATATATATTTAGTATACTTGGCAATTTCTGGGTTTTATTGCATAAAAAAAACATACCTTGAGATTAATTTTTAACACAATTATACAATTAATAAGTAAATACACCTATGATTTATTATTTTGAGCTGTTTCAGATATCAGGCCACATGCTGTGATCGTTAAAAATATTATACTAGGTGAATTAGTCCTCCAGATTCGTCCGGGATGACTAAGTCGATTGAATATGGAATCTTTAACTAAGACATCCCTGATTCGAATCCTGATTCGGGATTTTTTCACCCATTTAGAAAATTACAAATGATAAAATATACTTTGAACCAGAAAACTTGTTTAATTAAATGTATCTTGCTTTTATATAACAGTTATTTTAAATCTACTTGATTTCATTCATTACATAAAATTTCTGGATCAAACATATTTAAACGAGAGTCTCCCTCTAAAATCAAAAGACTTTGAAGTATTAATTAAGGATAAATCTAAAAATTTTAAAATAAATAAAAATAAGATCCCCTATAAGATAAGCTTTTGCTCAAGCACTTAATAAAAGGAAAAAATTACTTCCGATATACTGGTGTCAACGTGGTATTTAGGAATTAGAATTAGGTAGTCAAAAAATGAACCACCGCCTTCGAAAGAGTTAAGTTACTTTTTTTGGAAGTTATTTATTTTGTAAAAAAAAGTTCGCTTTAAATTCTTTTGGATGCTTTATATTAATGATTTTTAAATATATCTTTATATTGCTTTTCACGCTGATACGTTTTAAATTCTTTTATAGGGCAGCTTATGTTATATTTATATTCTCTATTTAAAAAAAAAACTAAGATTTGACAGCAGATTATAAGCACTTTTTACCCAAAAATATAACTTCTCCTTGCATTTTATTGAATAGATTATCTATATTATCAACTTTGGGATGGACCTTTTGAACGAATTTTGTGTGAGTATAATAAACAGCAACTAACGTATTTCCTTACAATAATGAACACATCGTACTTAGTTATTTAAAAAAAAGAAGTTTGTTCATAATTTCAAATAGAATGTAGTTTCTTTTGTGATACACATTATAAAACAGCAAGTTATTTGAAGCTTAAAATATACAATATTTTTTCGTAACAACTTGATTTAACTTTGCTATATATTTATTAAATGATTAAAACTACAATTTAATCTAAACTAGATACTGAAATGAATTTAGTCAGCGTTTCATGGAATTAATTTTGGTAAGTATTAATTCTCATGCCTCCTAAAGCTTTTGATGATTTCGAATTGGAAGCCTGAGACTAAACTGCATTCCATATGAATAAGACTCATCTATCAACCGGTGTGTCATTTTCCATGACAGCTTAGGTGAGACCGATTTCACACATAGGTAACTACCGTAATTATCAACCTTCAGAAGAATCATCTAACTGAATCTCGTCCGGGTATAATAAGAAATAGCTCTGATTATTTTTAACGCTAATGAGAACAACATACATACTTAGTTATAAATAAAAAGCACATTTGCACACAGCGGCATGTTGAAAGTCGATTGTAATATAATATACAAGGTGTTCTTTCTTATCGTTGATCAATAACTAATCTATAAATCATTAGTTTTAAAGTATAATATGAAACAATATACCGAGAGTTTCAAAAAAGTTTATGAAAAATAAAACCCAATAGAAAAAGCTATTATATTATAGCTTATATATATTTATATTCTCCATTTTAGAAAACAACATTTTGCAGCCGATTATAAGCACTTTTTTCCAAAACTATAACCCATCCCTGCATTTTATTATGCGGTTATCTATGTTATCAACTTTGGGAGGAACCTTTTAAATGAATTTCATGAGTGATTCATTTTTCATAAGTAGCAGTCAATGCATTTTTTTTTTTACAATAATGAAGGCAACATACTTAGTTATAAATTTAAAAAAAGTGTGTGAATATAGCTTCAAGCAGAATGTCTCTTCTTTTGTGATATACATTATTAAATTGTAAGTTATTTAAAGCTTGAAATATATAATATTTTTTCATAAATTTATTTGACTTTGCTATGTATTAAATGATCAAAACTACAATTTAAGCTAAACAAGTCTGAGTTGAAATTTAGTTAGGTTTTCATGAAATTAATTTTGGTAATTATTAATTCTCATGCCGCTTAAAGCTTTGGATGATTTAGAATTGGAAGCCTGAGACTAAACTGCATTCCATATGAATAAGCTATGAATAAGCCATTAATTATAAATAGAAATTTCCATATACGTCCATTAAAAACATTTCAAAAATATGCATTAAAATATTTAATTGCTATAAAGGACGTTAAATACTAATAAAAACATTAAAAGATCTTAATAATTTTTACATGTTTCGATTGAATTTACTCAATCATCA
Organism: Maratus speculifer; assembly: GCA_964019185.1. Taxonomy (NCBI): domain Eukaryota; kingdom Metazoa; phylum Arthropoda; class Arachnida; order Araneae; family Salticidae; genus Maratus; species Maratus speculifer. The sequence continues at coordinate 121,157,953 of OZ025291.1, forward strand.
TCAGAAAAAGAAAATACAAATAAACATAAAGATGGAAAATGTCAATAAACTATTACAAATGAAATTTAAAAATTAAAAAAAAAATAAAAATCACGCGCGTTATATTTTAATTATGTATCACGTTGCTTAATTTTTAAATTATTTAACAATTCAATCCAAATATTTGGGATTTGAAATGACAGGGAATCATTGCAGACCATTGAGCTTCTGACGTAAATTTCAATGCTCTCTCTAATAAAAAGTTGCAAATAAAAATCTGACCTATAAATTAATCTACTTTCATTAAACAAAATATCTATGTTTTCTATTTGATTTAGCCTAGATAATGCGGTTTTACCTCTATTAAATTTTATGTCTGCAATGTGTTCTTTACATCTTACTTTGAATTTTCTTTGAGTCATGCCAACATAATAATTCTTATGTTGAAATTATTATGTTGGCATGATTTACATCCACTCCTAAGGGGGTAAAAAAAAGAACGAACTTTAAAAAAATTTCTTAAAAATCAGCTTTTATAGTTATTTTTCAAATGATAACATATTTTAGTGTATTTTTTCATGATGAATCGAATGGTACTAAGCAAATTCTTTTAAATCCAGTAGTTCGTGAGATACGTCACATTTTCCTAATTTGGCGATTTCTTCGGCGCAGAAACCTGAAATGTTCAATCCTTATCTATATATATAAAAAAGAGTCTGGATTTCGTATTAATCACAGCATAAAAAAATCTACCGAACCAAAAATCTTGAAAATTAGGGTAAAAATACTTTTTATAACATCGAGTGCCGCTAAGAAAGGATTTTCGAAAATTCTAACCCTAAGGGGGGTAAAAAAAAGAAAGAACTTTTAAAAAATTCCTTAAAAATCAGCTTTTGTCGTTATTTTTCAAATGATAACATATTTTAGTGTATTTTTTCATGCTGAATCGAATAGTACTAAGCAAATTCTTTTAAATCCAGTAGCTCGTGAGATACGTCACATTTTCCTAATTTGGCGATTTCTTCGGAGCAGAAATATGAAATTTTCAATTTTTATCTATATACATAAAAGAAAGTCTGGATTTCGTATTAATCACAGCATAAAAAAATCTACCGAAATAAAAATCTTAAAATTTGGGGTAAAAATACTTCTTACAACATCGAGTGCCGCTAAGAAGGGATTTTCGAAAATTCCACTCCTAAGGGGGGTAAAAAAAAAACGAACTTTTAAAAAATTCCTTAAAAATCAGCTTTTGTAGTTATTTTTTCAAATGATAACATATTTTAGTGTATTTTTTCATGCTGAATCGAATGGTACAAAGCAAATTCTTTTAAATCCAGTAGTTTGTCAGATACGTCACATTTTCCTAATTTGGCGATGTCTTCGGCGCAAAAACATGAAATTGTCAAACCTTATCTATATATATAAAAGAAAGCCTGGATTTCGTATTAATCACACCATAAAAAAATCTACCGAACCAAAAATCTTGACAATTGGAGTAAAAATACTTCTTATAACATCGAGTGCCGCTAAGAAGGGATTTTCGAAAATTTCACTCCTAAGGGGGGTAAAAAAAGAACGAACTTTTAAAAAAAATTTCTTAAAAATCAGCTTTTGTAGTTATTTTTTAAATGATAACATATTTTAGTGTATTTTTTCCTGATGAATCGATTGATACTAAGCAAATTATTTTAAATCCAGTAGTTCGTGTGATACCAGCGTAGCGGGCGAAGGTTGCTAGTATGTATATATATATATATATATATAATATACATATTATTGAAACATACAAAGCTTAAATTAGTGGAATACGATTATAGAAGATTCAATCAATACTTGTTTATGTCAGTACTCAATATGAATGAGAATCTCGAGAAATTAATCAATTTTACACAAGCTAGTTTTATTTATTTATTTATATCTGATTGCCAAATTCGGCGATATAATGAAATGCCTCTCTATTTTAAAACAACATGATGGGTGAAACTTATCAATGAGCTGGATCGATACCTTAATAAATCCCGTTCACATCCCGTTCACCCCTCATTCACATAGAAATCGGTTGATATATACGAATGCTCAATACGAATGCAAGCAAATAGATTTTTCAAAATGTCGGAAATTCAAACTGTTATATGCATGACATTTTTACGAAAAAGTCAAAACACAAAATACTCCGGAATCTTTGTATGAAGGTCAAACACTTCTGAAAAAGCCATTTTTTATTTATATATACATACTAGCGGACCCGACAGACGTTGTCCTGTCACAGACAGACGTTGTCCTTCTTGGCACCGACTCCAGAAAATCAAATAAATGTACGTAAATATGGTAATACGCACGATATACACTACGCTCTTAATTTAATTTCTTATTACAATTATGTAAGGAAATTATTTTTCACTCTTCAGTATTTTTTGAAGTCGGCTCAATTTTTGATAGAAAAGTTTATTTTTCTCTTTTTAGTTAAAAGTTAACGATTTTTAATTGTTAAGTCGGTTCATCAAAATTATAATACAGAAAATATCATTGTAAAGCATACACGTTTGTCAGGAGTGGGGTTCGAACACGTGATCTCTTTCTTCGAGAAGCTGAGCTTAAATCTGACGCCTTAAACCACTCGGACATTCCGTCCGCACTCTACTCATCGAAATTATTCAACACTTTTAATTAGCAAAAAATCACTAACTAATAGTTTTTGCCTAATTACTAAAAAAGTACTGAATCAATTTCGACGAAATGTGAATCTAAACCTTTCTCGAATCTACTGGAACACACACACAATATTTCATCAAATTCGGTCCAGTCGTTTAGGAGGAGTTCAATTACATACACACGCACAGAAGATTTTTATATATAAAGATGAGCATTGAAAATTTCAGGGTTTTGCGCCTTTTAAAAAATTCCACAAAAATCGGCTTTTGTAGTTATTTTTCAACTGATAACATATTTTAGTGCATTTTTTCATTCTGAATCGAATGGTACTTAAGCAAATTCGTTTAAATCCAGTAGTTCGTGAGATAATTCACATTTTCCTAATTTGGCGATGTTATCAGGAGGCGTTCAGTTACATACACACGCACAGATTTTTATATATAAAGGTAAGCATTGAAAATTTCAGGTTTTTGCGCCGAAGACATCGCCAAATTAGGAAAATATGAATTATCTCACGAACTACTGGATTTAAACAATTTTGCTTAGTACCGTTCGATTCAGCATGATAAAATGCACTAAAATATGTTATAAGATGAAAAATAACTACAAAAGCCGATTTTAAGGAATTTTTTAAAAGTTCGTTCTTTTTTCTACTCATCGTAGGGGTGGAATTTTCGAAAATCCATTAATAGCGGCACTCGATGTTATAAGAAGTATTTTTACCCCAATTTTTAAGATTTTTAGTTCGGTAGATTTTTTTGTGCTGTGATTAATACGAAATCCAGACTATCTTTTATATATATAGATAAGGATTGAAAATTTCAGGTTTTTGCGCCAAAGACATCGCCAAATTAGGAAAATGTAAATTATCTCACGAACTACTGGATTTAAACGATTTTGCTTAGTACCATTCGATTCAGAATGAAAAAATGCACTAAAATAGGTTATTAGTTGAAAAATATCTACAAACGCCGATTTTAAAGGATTTTTTAAAAAGTTCGTTCTTTTTTTTTAACCTCCTTGGGGGGGGGGGGGGGGATTTTCGAAAATCCCTTCTTAGAACTTCTTAACTCGGTGTTATAAGAAGTATTTTTACCCCAATTTTCCAGATTTTTGGTTCGGTAGATTTTTTTGTGCTGTGATTAATACGAAACCCAGACTTTCTTTTATCTTCTCTTCACTTTTAATTAGAGAAAAATCACTAACTATTAGTTTTTGCCTAATTACTAAAAAAGTACTGAATCAATTTTGATGAAATGTGAGTCTAAACCATTCTCGAATCCACTGGAACACACATACAAAATTTCATTAAAATCGGTCCAGTTGTTTAAGAGGAGTTCAATTACATACACACGCACAGAAGATTTTTATATATAAAGATATTTATTTTCTTTGATACATTATTATAAATTAAAAAGTTTTTTGACAATTTTAAATGACCGCTTTTTTAAAAGAAAAAAGATGGCGGGTGAAGTTGACCAACGAACTCGGTTCCGACATCATTATATACTATGTACACACCAAGTTACATCCAAATTGGTTCATAAATACGCGTGTTATCGCGTGACAAAAATCAGACCGTTTCAAAATGTCAGCCACACTAAAAATTTAAAGTGCTATAATTCAGCCATTTTTTAAAATATAGACAAAACAGAAAATGCTCTGGATTCTTTGTATCAAGATCAAACACATAAGAGAAAAATATTTTTCAGTTTCTAATTATTTTTTGCATTTAATTTTAAATTTTATTATTATTTTTTTAAATTTAAATGGACGCCATTTTGAAGCAATATTTGAACAGAGGGTTGTTTTAGGGTCTGAGGGGCATAATCGGTGAGAATATACCAAACTTTTCCTGAAGTGCTTTCCTCCGGAAGGTTGCAATACGTAACTTTTTACTTTTTGTAATGAAAGCTACCTAAAAGCCTTCATGAGGCATGTCATAAGACAAGTTATAGTAAAGTACATTAAAAAACATAACTATTAATAAAAAGTCATAATATCCAACAGCGTAAACAAACAAGAAAGGAATAAGTAGATTATGGAACACTTTCCGACAATTTTGGAATACTGCAGCAAAATTTCACCGTTTAATATACACTGTAAAAAAAAATTCAAGAGGTTACTAAAAATTTCTTAGTAAATTTGTATTCCACAGAATTTTTTAGTAACGATTACAAGCTTTTTTTTTTGCAAGTGAAATAAACATTTCTTTTGTAAACTGAACAAAAGAATTTTTTGTATAACTAACTTAAAACTTTTTAGTATGAGCCACCAAGCAAATTTTAGTAATAGCTCCAAAATTATTTTTAGCAACCATTACGTGTGCCCAAAGGGCAGGAGCCTCCTTCAAGCGCACCCAGTGGGTAAAAAGACAGACTTCTGAAACGGAAGATTTTCGTCAAAGCCGCAATAGATGGCAGCACCAAACATTCCTACCTACTCTATTTTGACATGTTTCTAAAAGGGAGGGAAAATTCTGAGATCATTACCCATGGTAACTACTACGTCAGGATTTTCATAATCCCTTTATTTAACAAGTAATTACATTGCATACACTCGGTGCACATTTGGAGCCGGCCAGCATCGAACCCAGGTACTCTCAGCCTGGAGTTCGGTGCTATGACCACTAGGCTATGCCGGCCACACCAAATGAGTTTTAGTAATAGCTATTAAAAATGTAAAACTATTAACTCTTATTCGTTGCTAGTTTTTTTCTAGTAATTCTTACAGATTCCTTGTAACCGAGTAAGATTACTAAAGATTTTTTAGTAATTACAAGGATTACTAAAATTTTTTTAGTAGATCGATCCTTTTTTTTTACAGTGTATGATAAACGAATACCTAAATAAATAATCTAGCAAAAGCATAAAAATTCCCGTCTAATAAAGTAAATGAAGTTACCTAAATAAACAATCTAGAAAACATATAATAATGTACTCGAATTCTTTCATGCAACTCGGTACATAATCTATGTAATTTATAATTACCACATAATACGCACAAAACAAATTATACGTTTAAAAATGCATACCATAGCGAAAAAAGTACTTCCAGCAATTACAGACCCTTGTCAGTCCTATAATCGAATTATTTTGTGTGCCTCTACAGGGTGATTAAAAAAAAGTGGACAAATTGATATGACAAATCAGGCATACGACAAGGATAAAAAAAAAAATCGCACAGGAACATAGGGCCGCAAACCACTTTTTTGAGTCACAAATACAGGATGTTTTATCCTAACTCAAATTGGTTGACGGTAATAAATTTCAGAAAACTGAAGTATATTATAATTAAACATTTAACAGACATTCTCAGCTTTGTTTTAAAGGTGATAAACACCAAGTGAAAGTGGTAGAATTTTGTATTATGCGCACCAGCAATATGCACTTCGCGCCTTACATTTTGGACTGTGAATCAGTTTATACGGTATCATCGATTGCTTGTACAATATGTTTTTCCAGATCTTTTCACAGCGTTACCACATTTCACATAAAATAAGGTACATATCGTTGCATTTTCATTACAATAGTTTTATTTTCCTCGAAATTATTACTTTCAAACCGGTTGTGGCTAGAATGAAACACCCTGTATTTGTGACTCAATAAGTAGTTTGCGACCCTATGTTCCTGTGTTATTTTTTATTCTTGTTGTATGCTTTATTTGTCGCATCATTTTGTCCACGTTTTTTTGTAATCACCCTGTATAAGTGAAAAATAAATGCTATGCCTTCTATAACCTATAAAAAACATATTGCAGTGCTATGCGCAAGGGAACCTTTTATGGTGTTGCTCGCACCTAACATCGAGATCTGGTGCATTTTGTAGCCCTATGCTTAAAGGTTAGAGAACTGATAACAATTCTCTGTTAAAATCATTTTATAAGTATATTTTTTATACTTTAAATTTTTTATTATTGGATTTGGTATTACTTCGTTATCCCGTCGACCAAAAAACTATCGCCAAACTATAAGATTAAATGCCAATAACGGATAATCGTGAACGTCACATTCCATGACATAAAATACGATACACGCATTTAAAATGTCATTAACTGATTTTTATTTGTATTTTTATTAATATTTTACTAATTATTTTTACTAATTCTACTTTTTTCATTATTTAAAATAAAAATTGTCTCAGTATATATATTTTGGCTATTAGTTGGCGATTTGTATAATTTGGCGAAATTGGTCGAAAGGATAATCAAGTAGTACCTTGGATTTTTTTTTACTTATTTCAAACCAAGTGCGAGTTAAGCCGTAAATATGGACTACGAATTTTTTGCTTGTCTTATTTTGAGGTTATGACATTCAGCTAAGGCTGCCGGAAAGCTCTACTTTTGAAAATACACATTTTTTTTTTCCAATTAAAAATGGGAATTCAATGTCGTAATTTTTAAAAACCGAATTCATAGGTTTTTTGAAGGAATTTTTAAACTTTTTTTCAATATTTTATATTTATTATTAACTAATTTATATTTTTAAATGCTTTTCTTAAAAAAAAAAAAAAAAAACTACATTAATAGTTTAATAAGTTGTCTATAGGGGAAACAGGATTATTAGAAAGTTATGCTGCTTCAAAATTAGAAAATATGACTTTAATAGATATTTTTTTTCTCAAACTTCCTATAGGGCTTTAAAATAACCACGTCTCAATCCTAGTTGCGAGTATCACAAAAAAGCGTACTTTGTCAGTGACCTATTTTTATTCCCTTGTATATATTGTATCATAAAATAATTAAAATGTACTGCAAACTATTTTTTCCCATAATAGAATCCACATTCGAGAAATGTTACAGACAGAAATATTTCCCAAGGAATAATACAATAAGACTCTCATGCAAAAGTAAAGGAAAAACCCTGGCGTAATTTTCTTAAAACACGAAATGGTTTATTTATTGGTTTATTTTTATCGTCCGATTATCTACACTAGGGAAGGACCAGGGGGGGAGTGCCCTTCGTGGTGGTCTTTCTAAGGGAACCTAACCCGTATTTACGCAAGGTTCGGAGGAAACCACGAAAACAACGAACGGTTAGACCGACAGCCGCGATTGGGTTCGAACCCAGCACCTGCCGTCTACCAGTTGAGAGGTCAGAACCTCTCGGCCACTGGTGGGGCAAAACGCGAAATGATACCATATATTTACTATATTATATATATATATATATATATATTTCTAAATAATAAATATTATATTTTTAATAAAAAAGTATGATTGAAAACAGAAAAATAATTGCTATAAGTGTTTTTATTTTATTTATTTATGTTTATTTATTTATTTAATATCCGGAAGCACAGGTTAATAATTTAAAAATGGCTGCCAAAATGGGCACTTCGCACAAAATTTCCCAAAGCGAGAATAATTAAAGAATTGAGGATGTATTCAAATAACAAATTGGTTATTTTATGACTCATTTTTAAATCCAATTTTGCTCTCAAACGCATTTTATTGACAGTTTTTTGTTATTTAGGAACTGTATAATGTGCGTATTCGTCCATTTTTTTTTTGATAAAGGCTAAATATATATGTTTTAAAAAGCTGTCTAAGTGGGCACTTCGCAAAACATTTCCCAAAGCTATGATGATTAAAGAATTGAGGATGCATTCAAATAACAATTTGGTTACTTTATGACTCATTTTTAAATTCAATTTTGCTCTTAAACACATTCAATTGGCAGTTATTTGTTATTTAGGAACTGTGTAATGTGCCGTATTTGTCAGTTTTTTGATAAAGGCTAAATATATATTTAAAAAAAGCTGCCAAAGTGGGCACTTCGCACAAAATTTCCCAAAGCGATCTTGATTAAAGAATTGTATGTATTCAAATAATAACAAATTGGTTATTTCATTACTCATTTTTAAATTCAATTTTGCTCTCAAACGCATTCAATTGACAGTTTTTTGTTATTTAGGAACTATATAATGTGTATATTGATCGATTTTTTAATAAAGTCAGAATATATTTCAAAAAATGTTGTTAAAATGGGCATTTAAGCCAAATTTCGCTTAAGATGATTTTGATAAAACCAGTTCTTACAGAAAAATAATTTTTTTTTTTTTTTTTTTTTTTTTTTTTAAGCGTCCATGTTAAGTAGTTAAACTGGGTTTATCTATAATCATATTTTATTTTTTTTGTTTGTTGAAATGAAAACTCTTCGAAATCTACCTCTGCTTATAGGCCAAGCCGACAGGGATTTTTTCATTTGTATTTTTATTGATGAGGTTTTAATTTCGTCACGGAATTTAAGCAGAAAACAAATACTGAACATTTTTTATTAATATAAGTGTAAACATATTTATGTTTCGCAATCGTCTGCACGTGATAGAAATAGATTTTTCTAAAATCATATTAGAAAATTATTTTTAAAAGTATAAAAAATGAATCTATTTCCCTACAGCTTTCGAACAAATTGCACATAAAAGTAAGAGAATTAAAAGAATAAGAATTGATAATTTGCGATGTTTAGAAGCTTAAAAATATTGCAGTCAAAAATAAATTTAATCGTCTGTTATTGCCAGTGCACATATTCTTTCAAGTACAATGTTGTGAATATCGCTTTAGAATTAAATTATTCTAATTTCGTAATATATACCCCATGCGAAACAATCATATCAAGATAATAAAATCTAGTACCTTCATACAAAAACCCGAATTTAGATAAAAATTAAAAGATCGTGCGATACATGATAACGTAAGAAAGGAAAATCCATTTACTTGGGATAAGCGCAAATCTGAAAATATCGCGTGACAACGTACTGCAATCCCTGTCGACTGATGTTTCCAGGCGCTTTCCTTATGTTTCTGGGTGAAAAATGCTCTGGAAATGGAAATTCGTGTAATATTTCATAGATTACAGTTTTTTTTTTAAATATTATTTCAGAATTAAAGAAACTCGATTTTGGGATTACATTTTCTTCATTTTTCATATCTCGTCAATTTAATTTCCTGTTTTTTTCGTGTGGATTAGCTATACTAAAGTATTAATTTCGCATTCGGAAAAAAGCACGAAATATCAATTTAGGGGCTGTGCATCTGTAACATTATCATTTTAGAGGACAGGGGGTGGGGCTGGCACATGATATCATAAGATATCTCTAGGAGGAGGGGGTTGCCTTTTGATATGGATATCATTTTTGATCCAATCGAAATTGCCTCTTTTCATTTGTACCGTGGTCTTTTTTTTCACAATAATCTATTATCTTTTTAGGTGCGTTCGTAATTATATAATATGTAGCACTTATAGTGGTCGTTCAGTCCGTCCGTCTGTCCGACAACGCAAAAACTACCCAACCGAATCGTTTGAAATTTAAAATACGCAATTATTACATAATTCTGTCGAGTTATTTCAAATTTTTTGATAATCATGTGCATAGATCAATTATAGGAGCAATCAAAAATATTCAATTGCATTATGGTCAATGGGGAAAAAGTTTCAAATATATTCTATACGTTTGAAATTTAAAATACATAATTATTACATAATTTTTTCGAGTTATTTCAAATTTTATGAAAATCGGATGCATAGATCAATTACAGGGACAATCAAAGGTATTCCATTACATTACGGTCAATGGGAAAAAATGTTTCAAATGCATTTTAATCGTGTTACACTCATGCGAACTTAATAAAATTTATATGCAATTATAAAGTACATATTATAATATACATCTTACATAATTTGTGGTGCAAAGAACATTTGTTATTGATTTACAAGGCCACACAAAAGCATTCCATTACATAATGGTGTAGGCAGAACATTGTTTGATGAGCGTTTTAATTGTAATTCACTATTTACAATTTTATGAGATTGATATATGAAAGTAATATTTTTAAAACTTCGTTATCGTACGAACGCAACTAATTTGCTATGCTTCACGTGCAATTTCCAACTTGTTTTAGTCTGTTATCTTTTTTTTTATATACAAAGTTATTATTAAAATCTCTAAATTATTATAAAAATTATCTAATTCTAAAATGATATACTCTAAAGTTTGACTTTACTATTCGTTTTCATACGTGAATGCATATATAACCACTGTTCGAGAAATCATGTCTTAAGTGTCATGTCTTAATGAAAAACTATTTCTTGCCTAAATTTTTTGCATCTCATTAAATGGTTTCGTAAGCTTAGACTTAAAATTAAATTTTGAGTTCAAAATCTGAATAGTTGGGAGTGGTTAACTAGCACAAACTTAACTGTGTTCAGAGGGTTTAAATTTCAAATGATTATAAAAAACGGAAAAATTGGTCGATTGATTTACGGTTTTCACTAAAACTATTCTTTATGTCGGTATTTTATTGAAAATGAATTATAAAGATAAATTTCAAAAAATGCCGATAGAGGGCGCTTTAGACTTTGAAGTAATGAAAAACTATTTTTTGCCGTGATTTTTTGCATCTCATTAAATGCTTTCGTAAGCTCAGACTTAAACTTAAATTTTGAGCTCAAAATCTGACTAGTTGGGAGTGGTTAAGTAGCACAAACTGAGTTGTGTCCAGAGGGTTTAAATTTCAAACTGTCATAAAAAACGGAAAAATTGGTCGATTCGTTTGCGGTTTAAAATAAAACTATTCTTTAAGTTAGTATATTCTTGAAAATAAATTTTAAACATAATTTCAAAAAATTCCGTTAGAGGGCGCCTTAAACTTCAGAGTAACCAACAACTAATTTTAACCGTAATTTTTTGTATCTAATTAAATGCTTTCCAAAACTTATTAAATGTTTTCGACATCTTAGATTTAAACTTAAATTTTGAACTCAAATTCTGAATCGTTGGGAGGTGTTAAGATGCGCAAACTGAAGTGTGTTCAGGAGTTGAGATTTAACCCCCTCCCCCTCCACCCTCGAATAAAGTTCACTTTTGCGCTACTTAAACACTCGCAACGATTCAATATTTGATCTCAAAATTTAAATCTAAGCATTTGAAAGCATTTAATGATATTTTAAAAAAGAACGGTTAAAAATAGTTGCACGCTACTCCAATGTCTAAGGCGCCCTCTATTGGCATTTTGTGAAATCTATCTTTAAAATTTATTTTCAAGAAAACACTGTTTAAAGAGTAGTTTTCAAAAACCGCAAACGAATCGAGTAATTTTTTCGTTTTTTATAATCGTTTGAAATTTAAACCCTCTGAACACAGTTCAGTTTGCGCTACATAACCACTCCCAACTACACTGCTCAAAACAATTAAAGGATATTGCAGTTTTAGGTGGATTTTGTATCTGGGAAACTTTTTAGCTGATTGATACATGGTCGACAGACATAGTAGGTTATATGAGAATAAATTACACATGTTTGGCAGAAAAAATGCATTTTATTGCGCATTTGTGTACAAAAGGAAAAAACACAATTTGTGCATAAGAAAAAAAAAGAATAAGAAAAGGTGTTTTCTTCAAAAAAAAAATCCTTTTCAGTAGGAGGTATGGTTTCCACGGGCGGCCAGCAACGTTGAACACCTTTGAGGCATGGACTCAATGAGGCTATTAATGACGAGTTGGGGTATTCTGCCCCACTCTTCCAGAGAGCTCTTTCCAGTTCTTGGAGAGTTTGTGGGGGTTGTTGGCGGCCAGAAACTCGTCTTCCTAGAGCGTCCCAAACGTGCTCGATTGGATTCATGTCTGGAGAACACGCTGGCCATTCCATTCGAAAGAATCCTTCCTCGAAAAGGAAATCCTCCACCAGGTTTGCACGATTTGGCCTGCAGTTATCGTCCATTAAAATGAAGTTATCTCCGATTGCTGCAACGTAAGGGACTACAATGGGTCTGAGGATCTCATCCCTATATCGGCGACCAGTCAGAGCTCCATCTCGAATGATGTAGAGGTCAGTGCGCCCATCAATGGAGATGCCACTATACACCAACACTCCTCCACTGCCAAATCTGACACTTTCGTGCACGAACGCAGGATTATTCCTACTGCCACGGTCCCTCCAGATGAAAATACGCCTATAATCCGGATGCACAGAAAAACGGGACTCGTCAGAAAACAGAATATTGATCCATTCATTTCTCCTCCATTTGACATGCTCGGTTGCCCACTCCCTGCGGTCGCGACGATGCCTTGATGTTAATCTAACACATGCTATCGGTCGGCGAGCATACAGACCTACAGCATGGAGCCGATTTCGGACAGTCTGAGTTGAAATCGTGTTGCCTGTAGCCGAGCGAAGGTGTTGTTGGAGAAGAGTAGCGTTCATGTTTCGGTGTCTCCGAGCTGTTAACGCTTAATACCGATCTTTATTTGGAGTTGTTGCCCGTCTACGACCTTGCCCTGGTCTTCGGCTTGCACATCCACTCTCCAAAAAACGGTTCCAGATCCTGGAAATGACACTTTGTGACACTCCAATGGCTTGCGCTACTTCGGCTTGAGTTTGTCCCCCTTCTAACCTACCAACAATTCTCTAAGCTTCTGAATCTGTCAAATGACATCGCTGAGACATCGTACTCATCGAAACAAAGCAATCACTGAATGCCGATCATCCTTGTCTTCATTCTCTTTTATCCAGTTGAAAGTCAAATTTCATTCGCTGCCGCTGAAACGACGTTTTTGACGTCGAACTCAAAATCTCCATACTCCACAGTTTGAAAACCAGAAAAATTTGCATTTGTGATTCTCTTCTTCTATTTTCGGCAAAAAAATTTGTTTATATCTTTATTTTATATAAAACTTCAAATATCCTTTAATTGTTTTGAGCAGTGTATTCAGATTTTGAACTCAAAATTTAAGTTTAAACCTAAGCCTACGAAACCATTTAATGTAATGCAAAAAATAGTTGTTCGTTAATCCAAAGTCTAAAGCGCCCTCTATCGGCATTTTTTGAAATTTATCTTTGTAATTTATTTTTAATAAAATACCGACATAAAGAATAGTTTTAGTGAAAACCGCAAATCAATCGATAATTTTTCCATTTTTATATACATTTGAAATTTGAACCATCTGAACACAGTTCAGTTTGTGCTACTTAACCATTCCTAACTATTCATATTTAAAGCTCAAAATTTAAGTTTAAGTCTAAGCTTACCAAACCATTTAATCAGATGCAGAAAATAACGACAAAAAATAGTTGTTCGTTAATCGAAAGTTTAAAGCGCCCTCTATCGGCATTTTTCGAAATTTATCTTTATAATTTATTTTTAAGAAAATACCGTAATAAAGAATAGTTTTAGTGAAAACTGCAAATCAATCGACTAATTTTTCCGTTTTTTATGTGTATTTGAAATTTTGGGCTCCAAACTTTAATGGCGGATATGTCCTTTGGAAAGCGTTTAGGACCCTTGGTTTCCTATTTACTATTACTCGTCTTATTACTCGTCGATGTGTTCTATCGCCACCTAGCGTATATACCATGAGTTTAGGGACACCATATATATATATATATATATATATAGGGAGTTGCTGCATGCTTAAACTCTGATTGAACCCGGCAACCCTGCGGCACTTTTCATTAGCCATGCCGCACGTCTTCTTGTTTGTTTTTCTCTTATGTTTCACGGTTTAGATATTTATTAGTTAGTGTTTTGATGGATTCATTTTATAGTTTATGTATTAGTTTTTCAATTCTGTGTTACGGTTTATATATTTATGAGTTATTGTTTTAAAGATCCGTTTTATAGTTTATGTATTGATGTTTTTAATTAAATAGTGTGTAATTTGAATTAATATTCCAGTTTGAATTATATATATACACTGCTCAAAACAATTAAAGGATATTTGAAGTTATATATAAAATAAAGATATAAACGAAATTTTTTTTGCCGAAAATAGAAGAAGAGAATCACAAATGCAAATTTTTCTTGTTTTCAAACTGTGGAGTATGCAAATTTTGAGTTCGACGTCAAAAACGTCGCTTCAGCGGCAGCGAATGAACTTTGACTTTCAACTGGAGAAAAGATATTGAAGACAAAGATGATCTGCATTCAGTGATTGCTTTGTTTCGATGAGTACGATGTCTCAGCGAAGTCATTTGACAGATTCAGAAGCTTGGAGAATTGTTGGTAGGTTAGAAAAGGGCCAAACTCAAGCCGAAGTAGCGCAAGCCATTGGAGTATCACAAATTGTCATTTCCAGGATCAGGAACCTTTTTTGGAGAGTGGATGTGCAGGCCGAAGACCAGGGCAAGGTCGTAGACGGGCAACAATGCCCAATGAAGATCGGTATTTAGCGTTAACAGCTCGGAGACACCGAAACATGAACGCTACTCTTCTCCAACAACACCTTCGCTCGGCTACAGACACCACGATTTCAACTGAGACTGTCCGAAACCGCCTCCATGCTGTAGGTCTGTATGCTCGCCGACCGATGGTATGTGTTAGATTAACATCAAGGCATCATCGCGACCACAGGGAGTGGGCAATCGAGCATGTCAACTGGAGGAGAAATGAATGGAGCAATATTCTGTTTTCTGACGAGTCCCGTTTTTCTGTGCATCCGGATAATAGGCGTATTTTCATCTGGAGGGACCGTGGCAGTAGGAATAATCCTGCGTTCGTGCACGAAAGTGTCAGATTTGGCGGTGGAGGAGTGTTGGTGAATGGTGGCATCTCCATTGACGGGTGCACTGACCTCTACATCATTCGAGATGGAGCTCTGACTAGTCGCCGATATAGGGATGAGATCCTCAGACCTATTGTAGTCCCTTACGCTGCAGCAATCGGAGATAACTTCATTTTAATGGACGATAACTGCAGGCCAAATCGTGCAAACCTGGTGGAGGATTTCCTTTTCGAGGAAGGAATTGTTCGAATGGAATGGCCAGCGTGTTCTCCAGACATGAATCCAATCGAGCACGTTTGGGACGCTCTAGGAAGACGAGTTTCTGGCCGCCAACAACCCCCACAAACTCTCCAAGAACTGGAAAGAGCTCTTCTGGAAGAGTGGGGCAGAATAACCCAACTCGTCATTAATAGCCTCATTGAATCCATGCCTCAAAGGTGTTCAACGTTGCTGGCCACCCGTGGAAACCATACCCCCTACTGAAAATGATTTTCTTTGAAGAAAACATCTTTTCTTATTCTTTTTTTCTGATATCCATAAATTGTGCTTTTTTCCTTTTGTACACAAATGCGCAATAAAATGCATTTTTTTCTGCCAAGCATGTGTAATTTATTCTTATATAACCTACTATGTCTGTCGACCATGTATTAATCAGCTAAAAAGTTTCCCAGATACAAAATATACCTAAAACTGCAATATCCTTTAATTGTTTTGAGCAGTGTATATATATATATTAATTTTCTTAAGTGTATATCGGAGTAGGTGAACCGGGTCCTGCGACTTTAGGATCTGCTAGTAGACTCTGTTGTGTAGATCGTCATATTAGTACAGTAAACAAATCCTAAATTAGCAACATATTTACATGAAAAAAATCTCATTGGCATTCGTACTTATAATGTTAACAGTTTGTGCTAATAGTCACTTTTCAGATATCGGAAAGCATTTGAAGTACATGATACGATAATTATCATAAGCTGTACGTTATGTAATGTTTCAATCAAACTACAAATTTTTCATCAAATTGCATTGCAAAAGATACAAGTTGCCTCTTTTTATTAAAAAATAATTTATTTCTTAAAAACATTACAAATGTAAAAAATAAGCAACATTTTTTAACGTTTGATTATTTTTTAAATTTAAAGTACAAATAAAAACTTAAACTACAGCAATATTAAAGGGAAATAAAAGAAATAGACGGGAGTATCAGCTTGTGAAAAAACTAGACAAATGGGATTAACCAATTAAAAAAGATGTTCCAATAACAAAAATAACTTAAATCTACAACTCTTTTTAAGACCCAACAAGTATATATATATATATATATATATATATATATATATATATATATATATATATATATATACGGATAGATTTTTTTTCAAGAGCTAAAGAGCTTTCAGAATAAAAAATAAATTCTAAAATATTTCTACTATAATTTTACTTTAATTCTATCGGATTTTACGTATTTCATTATATCAAGGACATTATTTAGCAATGAAAATATTTTATTAAATTATTAAATTATTTTATTTATTAAATTATTTATTTTATAATACGTAGAATTAATATTCATTATTAAGATAATTATATTGAACAAGATATATAAAAGTTTAATGGGTGATGAATAAAATATTTATATGAATTTAAAATGATTACAAATATACACCTTAATCTGTGTTTTCTTTGCTATATGATAAAAATGACTGTTGAATTTTAAACTTCTTCGTTTATTCATCGGTGCTGATTTATATTCAACTGGTTACACGAGGTAAATTTGTAAAATTATTCAAACATGTCTACTATATTCTGTATTAACACACAAAATTTATACCTTTTATTTTCGTTTTCATGATGAATGACCATAGAGGTATACATAATTTATTTATAAACAAAACAAAACAAAACAAAACAAAAAAAAAAAAAAAAAAAAAAAAAAAAAGGTTACAAGAGTTATCTACACTGAAAGATTGGCAATAAATTTACATGTATGATAATCAAGCTCAAAGAAGCAATATTTTCGCTTTTTTTTTCACTTCGATCGAGTAAAAATTATTCTATAAATGGAAAATAAACCTTTCATTGTAACCAAGTGTGATAACGTTCGAATTCTTTAATACCATTTTGTTCGAGTATCAGTCATAGTCAGTTTTAATAGCAGAGTTAAATATATATATATATTTTGATTAAATAAGGCGAAGATCACCATTAAGAAATTGCCGTACAGTAAAATTCTATTATTCGAACGCCAGTTATTCGGATTTTTTAAAAAAAACATTCATGGTATATAAAAAAGACTTATTGAAATGCAAATTCACATATTCGTTGCTAAAAATGTGAATTTTTTTTAAATTCTCATTTAAAGAGATCCAGAGCACAAAAATCTTCAAATTTTCTAAAAAAATTATTGCTTTAAATTTTTTCCCGCTTTTTTATGCTTAAAATGGCGTTAAATCATGTTTATATCGTAATTAGAAGAGAAAAAATATTTTTTTCCCTTTTGGTTTATTTTGAAAATTTGACTTTCAATCAATGGTTGTTATGGAAATGACTTCTTGTGAAAATGCGTTTTTCTTCATGATGGGTGTTTTGACAATTCCTTGGATTCAAATTGTTATACGTGAAGAACTGTTAAAGATAAATACTTCAAACTTGAAACTTGTCTTTTTTTTATTGTTTTACTTTAATTTTAATTCAGCTAATTTGACAAAAAAATTTCTTTTGAAAATATGATTTTTGTATACTTTTATTAATAAATGAAAGTTTTATAATTTTTTTAAAATTTTCTATAAATATTTAAAATTTTTAAAAATATTAAAATTTAAAAAAATGCTGAATCAAAATTCTAATTTCGATCTTTCTGTTTACTTAAATGTAAAAAAAAAAAAAAATTAAATTAAATTCTACAAGTAATATTTTGAGTTACACCGATTTTAATTTATCCCACTTTTTTAATACAATTTAAGTAATTTTTTTTAATTCTGAGAAGTTTTGTGATGTGAAATCGTCCGTTCTTTACAGTGAACAGCCTGGCCTCCAAGATCACCAGACCTCAATCCTTATGACTTCTGGCTGTGGTGTTATCTTAAAAATGTGGTATATAGTGGCTCAACTGCAAATGTAGCTGAACTGAAGGAATGGAATAAGCATCACATTCACAACGTCAACTTTAAGATTCTCTGTTCTGTGTGGAACATGTTGTTTATCGGTTCATTATGTCGGACAATATTGAACAGGATATGGTCCCTGTCCACCGAATGTCTTGCAATAATTTAAAATCAAATTATTGTGTGCTTCTTATGCCGTTCTTAGGCCAAAGAATATTTAAAATGGAATCATTGTGGTTTTTTAAGCGGTTTTTGGCCCAAGGACACTCAAAAACTGACTTTTACCATTCAATGTGGTATGACATTGCCGTGATGGATTGGTTTTCCACTAACAGTATTACAACTATTGGCTGATCTTTTTTTTTCCATCAAACTACAAAACACTCATCAAAGTGAACAACAGAATTAGTTTGCGGCGTAATTTATACCAAAGTCGTCGTATTCCAATTAAAAATGTCACTTGTAGCCCATCGCACTTCCTTTATGCCACTTACAGCACCATATGTTGATGCACTTCAGAAATTTTTTTTTCTTAAGTATGTTGTTTCCCTCATCTTCCATTTTAGTTAGTTTAAATTTGAAATTGCTGTGATCAGCGGTTCCTTTTTTGAAGAATTGTGAAAGTGGGAGGACTTTAATTGTAGACACTCACAATTTAAATTTTTATATAATCTAACATTTAAATTTACATTTGATGGAAATTTTGGAAATCAATGTTAGGTGACTATAAGCTTGTATTTGCAGTTTATAGCAAAAAACTAGCTTCATTGGATTTATTCACCGGACACATTTAAATATATAAAAGTGCCTTTTTATTTTACTATGTCCTTGCCACTTTTATTTAAATCAGCCTTTAAATTTATATTTAAATAAATTAGAATTTTGGAAGTCTATATTTGGATAATTCTCACCTTATATTTGCAGTTTAGGAAAGGAGCTAACTTTGTTGGATATATTTACCTACAACCAGAGAAAGGAATTGATTAAAACAACAAAACATATTTTGTTGAGTACATTTTGATTGCTTTAAGCGAAATTTTTAACGTAATTTTGTAAAAGAGCTTTTCAGAATCCCTGCAAAAAAAAAAAAAAAAAAAAAAAAAAAAAAACTTTAAATGCCACACAATACATTTTCAATACTGAATCTGTCTTGAAAAATTTAAATAACATATATCAAATGTTGACAAATCTAGTATATTTATAAGAGTTGGAGCACGGCTAGGTGGACAGAGAAACCAAATTCATAAGCATTTTTTCATTTCCATTTCAATTTCATGTTTTTCAATATATTTAAAGAAATTGAACATTATTAAAATATATCGCAAGTAATTTTAGACTGTATTGTAACGAAATTCATTTGCGTGTCGCTGTATACGAATCATAAATGTTAAACACTTTAATTTTAATACCGTCATGGGTTACTTTGGGTCACTTTTTTTCTGGTCCCACTCACATTTCCATTATAAAAAATACTATACACGATTTTTCAACGTCGAAATTGAGTTGTAAAGAATTAACATGAAACAATGAAGCAAACTGTATAGTTCCAATAGGATTTTTTTATTTTTTAACTATTTTTAAAATATAGGGAAAAAGTGGTTATTACTAGGGGGTATTTTTAGTCCATTCACCTAGTTTCATATAAAAATAATACATTTCATATGCAAGTGAATACATTTTTATTGAAATCCCTTTGTAATAACATCTGCTAATGAATTAACATTGAAAATTCGATAAATAAATGTTTTTTAACATTTTAATACAATTAACCAATTGTTGATAATAAAGAAAGGAGAAACAGATTTCGTCATGTTACCCTCAGAAACTGGAACAAAAAAAATTAATGCAACATTTTGTTACAGTAAAATTTGAAAAAAAAAAAAAAAATGTTACTTAAAACTTTTTTTGAAAAATTTGGTTGTATAAAATTCGTTTTTGAGCAATTGGGGTTATTTTCGGACCAAAAAAGGCCTAGCACAAAGTAGCCCCCAAATACTAGATTTCATGTTAGCTTTATAGAAATTTAAACATTTTCTGTCAAAATAAAAAGTTAAAGGAAAAAAATTTGATCATATATGGTTTACAGGTAACTAAAGGTAATATTTCGCCACTTACCTTATTTGTAGCTCTTATCCTGGTTGTTTCACTATAAAAGTTCGGAAATTTAAAATTTACTCACGAAAACAGTTATTTACAAATACGACCAATGTTAGCTAAAAAAAAAAAATTAAATCACCCCAAACTATTCAAATGCGTTATAGCATTTTTCAAGGGCAAAAATTCTAAATTATCTTGCATTGTTTTATTAATACAAATAATAAAAACTTTTTTTAAGGAATGGAACCAAAGTAACCCTGCCAGGACCAAGGTACCGAACATGTGGATTATAGTAAAACCCAATAAAGTACAGCAATTACGTGGGAATCTCAATATATTTTTTCAATTTAGAGCACGGACATAGAAGCCCAATTCATAAATAATTTCCAACTACCTTAAAAGTGTTAAAAAGAAATTCAGTTGATTATAAATAATTGTTACAATAAATAACAGTAAAATGTAATTAGTATTAGTTATAAAAGAAACAAAACTTAAAATAACTGACATAATTTTAATAATATTTCATACAAATATTCGTATTAAAGAAAACCAAAAATAATTCCATTTTTTTACATAAAACATATTTCAAACCATTTAATCTAGATAACATTTTATTAATGTTATAATAATGCATATTCATAAAATCCCATTATATGTCTTCCTTTGGGCAATTAGGCAACTCTTTCATTCGAGTGCGTAATTGTTTTAAGCACTGGTCCAGGAAAAAAGCCATAAATATGAATTACGACCCGAACGATGATATTTATGAGAGGAATACAATTGCGTTTTCTATTGTTTTTGAAAGTATTTAAAGCTCTTTAGATAACTGTGTTATATAATAAAGAAAGCAATTCATGATCTTATACGAAAGGTGTTAAATTAAGGGGCAAAAACATTCTACTCTGCTCAAAACAATTAAAGGATATTTGAAGTTTTATATAAAATAAAGATATAAACAAATTTTTTTTTGTCGAAAATAGAAGAAGAGAATCACAAATGCAAATTTTTCTGGTTTTCAAACTGTAGCGTATGCAAATTTTGAGTTCGACGTCAAAAACGTCGCTTCAGCGACAGCGAATGAAATTTGACTTTCAACTGGATAAAAGAGAATGAAGACAAGGATGATCGGCATTCAGTGATTGCTTTGTTTCGATGAGTACGATGTCTCAGCGAAGTCATTTGACAGATTCAGAAGCTTGGAGAATTGTTGGTAGGTTAGAAGGGGGCCAAACTCAAGCCGAAGTAGTGCAAGCCATTGGAGTGTCACAAAGTGTCATTTCCAGGATCTGGAACCGTTTTTTGGAGAGTGGATGTGCAGGCCGAAGACCAGGGCAAGGTCGTAAACGGGCAACAACGCCCAATGAAGATCGGTATTTAGCGTTAACAGCTCGGAGACACCGAAATATGAACACTACTCTTCTCCAACAACACCTTCGCTCGGCTACAGGCACCACGATTTCAACTCAGACTGTCCGAAACCGGCTCCATGCTGTAGGTTTGTATGCTCGCCGACCGATGGTATGTGTTAGATTGACATCAAGGCATCGTCGCGACCGCAGGGAGTGGGCAACCGAGCATGTCAACTGGAGGAGAAATGAATGGAGCAATATTCTGTTTTCTGACGAGTCCCGTTTTTCTGTGCATCCGGATAATATGCGTATTTTTATCTGGAGGGACCGTGGCAGTAGGAATAATCCTGCGTTCGTGCACGAAAGTGTCAGATTTGGCGGTGGAGGAGCATTGGTGTATAGTGGCATCTTTATTGACGGGCGCACTGACCTCTACATCATTCGAGATGGAGCTCTGACTGGTCGCCGATATAGGGATGAGATCCTCAGACCTATTGTAGTCCCTTACGCTGCAGCAATCGGAGATAACTTCATTTTAATGGACGATAACTGCAGGCCACATCGTGCAAACCTAGTGGAGGATTTTCTTTTCAAGGAAGGAATTGTTCGAATGGAATGGCCAGCGTGTTCTCCAGACATGAATCCAATCGAGCACGTTTGGGACGCTCTAGGAAGACGAGTTTCTGGCCACCAACAACCCCCACAAACTCTCTAAGAACTAGAAAGAGCTCTTCTGGAAGAGTGGGGCAGAATACCCCAACTCGTCATTAATAGCTTCATTGAATCCATGCCTCAAAGGTGTTCAACGTTGCTGGCCGCCCGGGGAAACCATACCCCTATTGAAAATGATTTTCTTAGAAGAAAACACCTTTTCTTATTCTTTTTTTCTCATATGCACAAATTGTGTTTTTTTCCTTTTGTACACAAATGCGCAATAAAATGGATTTTTTTCTGCCAAACATGTGTAATTTATTCTCATATAACCAACTACGTCTGTCGACCATGTATAAATCAGCTAAAAAGTTTCCCGGATACAAAATCCGCCTAAAACTGCAATATCCTTTAAATGTTTTGAGCAGTGTAGATTTAGCTATACTATAGAGATAACCAACTAAGAATAATTGTTGTTATACAAATTTAGAATTTTAATATTAAAAATTTATCAACAATTATACATTTATACATAAACGATTTGGAAATTGCACCTGAAATGTAGTAAATGAGATGCATTCGTACTATATCGAAGTTTTAAAAATTTCCAGGATTTGCTGTTAGAGTACACAGTACTTCGGATACAGTATAGTGATCGAAATCTTTTGTGAGTTCCTGTACTTACTGTCTGCTTTCTACCATACAGCAAATAACTTGTAGTATTCCTCATTAATGTATATCAATTTCATAAAATGTTAAATAGTTTAATAAAATTAAAGCTCGTAACAAACAATGCTCTCCCTATACCATTATGTAATGGAATACTTTTGTGTGGCCCTGTAAATCAATAACAAATATTTTTTGTACCACAGATTGCACAGAATGTATATTATAATATATGCTTCATAGATGCATAACAATTAAAAGTGTAACAGCATTAAAATGCACTTGAAACTTTTTTCCCGATTGACCGTAATGTAATGTAATACATATGATTGTGATTAAACTATGTGTCCGATTTTCATAAAAATTGAAATGACTCGACAAAATTATGTAATAATTATATATTTTAAATTTCAAATGATTCGGTTGTGTAGTTTTTATGTTGTTATATGCGGACAGGCCGACAGACAGACTAAACGACAACTATAGTTGCTATGTATTTATTTTATCCTTATGTATTATAAGGAACTTAACTCGGTACTGAGAATAAAAAATAGTGCATATTTAAATTTCATTTGGCATTTCATAAAACTAAATTCAGCCTAGTAATATTTCTTTCTTTTTCCAATGAAGCTAACACAAAACCGTTGTTCAATGTTTAAACTTGGCATTGTGCTAAAGAAGCTTATGTAGAAAGGAGCTCGCAAATTTGCAAAAGACATTTTGATCCGTAACGCATTTTTCCAGCTATTCTTTTAAATTAACTTTTAAATACATACACAAGAGTCCTGATGAGAGACCCATTCAATGCAAACTAATCGCGAACCCCAACAGTATTCTTGAAGGGTTCACCTGCATAAGGAATTAAAAAAAAATAGACACTTAATACCAAAAATTTCGTAACGTAGTGGCCACTATGTACGAAGCAGGGAACGTTTTTATTAAATAAGGCAAATAATACTTTTAAAAGAAATCCTGGTACTAAAATATATATTTTTTATTTTTAAATTTCTTATGCATATGAAACCTAATTTATGTGATTAATTCTAATTAAATTAATATGTAACAGTATGAAGTTTATAGACTTTTACTGCTACTAGGTATTGTATTACACAAATATATTATTAAAAGATGTTATCTAGGCTTTCAAAGCCGATAGTATGCAGAGTACTCCGCTCCCGTCATTATTTATGTCCAAACTGTTCCTGCCCTTAAGGGTTAATATCTCGGCTAATTACCGACGATTTTTTTTCAAAAATAATTATCAAGAATGCTTTTATACTTCTCTGATGCTAGGTACTTCCAACTTTCCTGGACACCTTTTCTCAATGCCCACAAATCTAAATTTGTGTGTAACAGAGATTTTTTTTTTTTTCAAAAATTAAGCGATCTAGAGTAACCGCTGTAGTTTTCCTGCAAGGTTTAAAATAACATCTATCACCTCTCATTTTTTCATAATTTTAATTTTAGTAGATTTGGAATTAGATGGGCGGAAACATATTTTTGCCCTAATATGTTTTCAACGATAGCTCGGAAAATATAATTTGTAAAATTAAAAGAAATACATATTATGAGTTCAGGGTAATGATTGAATTAAAAAAATACTATACTTGATGTACAAAGAAAATATTTTTTTCTTCAAGTATCTTAATTAGCCTCCCTACCCCCTTCTTAAATAAATTTGTAAATGTTTAATAATGTGTAAATATGTGGGTCAATAGTACTAATAATACACACTTTTTACTTTCCAAAATTTGAGTTTTCCGTGTTTTGTAGCTTATGAGTAAACTGACTGTGAAAGATGGACCGACAGGCACCAGAATGATCTTATAATTGTTCCGTTTTCATTTTGTAAGTCCGGAACCATAACAAAAAGAACAATTTAAATAACAAATTTAAAAGATGATTTAATAATAACTTTCGAACTTGCATTAATTATTACATATTTTTATCTTATCAATGACTGTTTTAATAAAAAGACATTATGGTATCTTTTTCTACTTGTTATTAAAAGGAAATAAGAAATATTAAAAAGACAATTTCAAATCAATGTATTTTTATTTCAGATTTTCCTAAATTAAACCTTTTTTTTTTTTTTTTTTTTTTTTTTTTTTTTTTTTTTACGTGCAGTTAAAATCCGTTTTGTGATTAACAACATTACAACATGCTAGATAAAATAAAAAGCAATAAAAAGTTTTGCGAAAAAGTAATAAAAAAAGGCTTAGCTGTAGAAAAAAAGAGGATAAGATACATTTGAAGACAATGTAATTATTTTATCAATGTTATTGTTCATATTTTTTTTTTCAATCGGATAATCATTTAAAACAAAAGCGCTTTTTCCTGAAATTTCCGGAATGGTTCGCTACACTGCTAGAAAATCTATTAAAAACTACTAATTTCCGAATTTTTTTCAATATGTTTGCATTGCTCTTAAATCTATTCAATCGTAACAAGAAAAAAAATGAAATAATAAATGCAACAATTGTGTTTCTTTTATTTCATACCCCCCCTTTAAATGTGATACTAATTTGATTAGTTTTTTTTTTCACTTTAAATACTTCTACTATGTTCAGAATCCTTCCACTTATATTCAGTCGACGATAAAGCCTTAAATTTGCAAATTTAAATCTTTTATTTGCATTTTTATGGTTTTATTTTTAGCATGAATAATGTACCTATATAATGCAAAGCTTTTGTTGTTTGGCCATTGTAAAGAATTTTCTTTTATCAGAAAAGATTTTAATGTATAATTATCATAAAATATTAAACTCATGTACATTGTAATAGAATATTTTCCCTTTAACCTCATTTACTCTATCCTTGAAACATCTCTCTCCTGTTTTTAGGTGCGTTCGTAATTATGTAAATACGTAGCACCTATTGTTGTCGCTCAGTCCGTCCGTCTGTCTGTCTGTCCGTCTGTCTGTCTGTCTGTCCGTCCGCATATAACAACGCAAAAACTACCCAACCGAATAATTTGAAATTTAAAATACATAATTATTACATAATTTTGTCGAGTCATTTCAAATTTTATGAAAATCGGGTGGATAGATCAATTACAGGGACAATCAAAAGGATTCCGTTACATTACGGTCAATGGGGAAAAAAGTTTCAAATGCATTTTAATCGTTTGAAATTTAAAACGTATATTTATTACATAATTTTGTCGAGTCATTTCAAATTTTATGAAAATCGTATGGATAGATCAATTACAGGGACAATCAAAAGGATTCCGTTACATTACGGTCAATAGGGAAAAAAGTTTCAAATGCATTTTAATCGTTTGAAATTTAAAACGTATATTTATTACATAATTTTGTCGAGTCATTTCAAATGTTATGAAAATCGGATGCATTGATCAATTACAGGGACAATCAAAAGTATTCCGTTACATTACGGTCAATAGGGAAAAAAGTTTCAAATGCATTTTAATGGTGTTACACTCATTTGAATATAACAGAATTGACATGAATCTATGAAATATGTACTAAAAAATACATTTTGTACAATCTGTGATGCAAAGAATATTTATTATTAAATTACAGGGCCACACAAATGTATTCCACTAAATAATATTATACGGGGAAATATTGTTTGGGGGGTGTTTTAATTATATTAAACTACTTAACATTTTATGAATAAGATATACGTTAATGAAGTATAATAAAAATTACTCCCTGCATATTTACAGGAACACAAAGATTTCGACCACTATACTGTATCCAAAGTACGCTCTACTATATCAGCAAGATCTGAATATTTTAAAACTTCGTTATCAACGAACGCACCTCATTTGCTACGCTTTACGTGCAATTTCCAACTTGTTCTATTTTAAGGTGCGTTCGTAATTTTGTAAATACGTAGCACCTATAGTCGTCGTTAGTCCGTCCGTTCATCTGTTCGTCCATCTATTCGCATAGAATAGAGCAAACACTACCCAACCTTATTTTTTGAAATTTAAAATACATAATTGTTACATAATTTTGTCAAGTCATTTCAAATTTTATGAAAATCGGGCGCATATTTTAATTATAAAGATAATAAAAAGTATTCCATTACATTATGACCCATGGGAAAAATAGTTTCAAGTAGATTTTAATGGTGTTACTCTTTCGATCATAAGAAAATTGATATGCATGTATGAAGTATATAGTAAAATATGCATTGTACTATCTCTCGTGCAATGAATATTCGTTATTAATTTACATGGTTACACAAAAGTATTCCATTACATAATAGTATAGGGGAAAACACTGTTTGGGGCGCGTTTTAGTAACATTAAATTATTTCCCATTTTATGAAACTAATATACGTTGCTGAGATTTACTACAAGTTACTTCCTGTATAATAGAAGTCAGATAATATATACAGGGACACACAAAAGATTTCGGATACTGTACTGTATCTGAAGTATTGTATTTTGTATTTTCCCATAATATAGTAAATATAACAACCGACAGATCAAATACATGGTTATTCGAAAGTATTGGAATACATATTTTACTATATCTTATTTCCCCAAATAACTATTTTTTAAAGATTTCAGGAAGTATTGGAAAGTGTTTCATTATCATTGCAAAAGAATGATTTTTTGTACTTGTTAATGCTTACATTTTAAAATTACTGAATTTAGAACTCTGACTCTGTTTACATGGTACATATTGGATTAGGGAGAAGGTACATTATGTGATATGGGTTTTTCTTCTGTATACCTTCGTATATATTTCAATAATTATTAATGTACTGAAAATAAACTGGCAGAACGCCTAATTATTAGATGTCGCTTACTTACAGACAAAGATACTGAAAATTAATACGTATTTGAGTAACTTTCAGGGTTCTTGAAATTGATTTTATAAAATCGGTAATTTCTACAATTATTTTTAAAAAATAAAAACATATTCGAAACATTTTCTTTCTAACGATAGTCAAAAAATATTTTTATGAATATATGAATATTCGAGAAATGTATCCGCGTTTAACAAAATATACCTATTTAACATGTTTTTAAAAAATCCGAAAAAGAAATTTGTAAGTCGTTTAATTTTAACAAATATTAATAAAAACAACACTTAAAAGAAAGTTTAATAAGTTTCGATGTCGCATTAAATGTTTCTTATAATTTTATTTAAATAATGAAGTTTTCAATAAAGCGACTTTTTTATGATTTTTATTAGAGGGAAAATAAATCTAAAAAAATAATTTCAAATCAATGCATTTTATTTTTTCTTCAGAAACTTCTAAATTAAATATTATTTTTCTCTGAGCAATGAAATCCTATTTGTGATTATAACACAATAATATACTGAGATAAAAATAAAATCAAAACATTTTACAAAAAAATTAATCAAAGGGGGTCAGATATCGAACAAAGATACTTACATTTGAAAACAATGAAATTGTTTTATCAATGTTATTGCTCCTTTTCTTTTTAATCCTATAGTCATTTAAAACGAAATCCTTTTTTTCTTGGAACTTCCTGAATGATTCATTCCAGTGCTAGAAAAACAATTGAAAATTACCAATTTCCAAGATTTTCCACCTGATGATTATCACTTATTTATTTTGTTCTCAAATGCATTCAGTTGTAACGTGAAAAAGCACAATGAATTTCTTATCATCAATATAAATATTTTTTTTTCTTTGCATCATATCCCCTTTAAAATTAATATTGGTTTAATTTAAGATAATATATGTATATATATATACAAGCGGACCCGACAGGCGTTGTCCTGTCACCGACAGACGCTGACCTATCACCGACTCCAAATAATTAGAAAAATGTACATAATTATAATAATACGCACGATAAATACTACGCTCTTAAATTAATTTCTTATTACAATTATGTAAGGAAATTATTTTTCAATTTGCAGTAGTTTTTGAAGTCGGCTCAATTTTTGATAGAAAAATTTATTTTTCTCTTTTTAGTTAAAAGTTAACGATATTCTGAAGTCGGTTAATTAAAATTATGATACAGAAAACTTATTTCAAATCATACATATATGTCAGGAGTGGGGTTCGAACACACGATCTCTTTCTTTCAGAACCAGAGCTTATATCTGGCACCTTAGACCGCTCGGCCATTCCGTCCGCACGCTATTTAACGAACTTATTCAACACTTTTAATTAGCGAAAAATCACTAACTATTAGTTTTTGCCTAATTACTAAAAAAGTACTGAATCAATTTCGATGAAATGTGAATCTAAACCATTCTCGAATCCACTGGAACACACACACAAAATTTCATTAAAATCGGTCCAGTCGTTTAGGAGGTGTTTAATGACAAACACACGCACAAAAGATCTATGTATATAAATATATATATATATATATATATATATATGTGGGTGTGTACATATATATGTATATATATGTATACATATATGCATTCATTTAGTTATTTCCATTTTTTTTTAATTCTTATATTTGGTCGCCGATACAGCCTTAAATTTATCAATAAAAAAAAATCATTATTTTACCATTTTATTTTTTACATGAGTAGTATAGTTAAATAAGTCAATGATTTTGTTGTAACAGTCTAAAATTACAATATAAAAAAAAATGTGTGTGGCACTCGGGGACTGCCGCGGTAAAGCTATTGCAGAGCATTTTTTATCAACTTATGCTAAAATACAATGTTTGCCGAAGTCTGCCGAAGTGAAACGTCGTTAGCCGGAGTGTTAGGATTTTTTCTCGTTACGGAATACCTAGATTCGGTCTCCGCGCTCAAAGGCCGCACTGTCTCATAATAAATTACCAAACAAAATTTCGCCGCGCTACGAAAAGTAGATCGCCAGTTAAAAGCATTTTAAATTTTTCGACCCTCACCGTGGGAGTCTCCTGTCACCAAAAATTAACAATGTCTCATAATAAATTACCAAACAAAATTTGGCCGCGCTACGAAAATTAGATCGCGAGTTATAAAATTTTAAATTTTTCGACCCTCACCGTGGGGGGTTTCCTGTCACCAAAAATTAACACCGTATCATAATAAATTACCAAACAAAATCTAGCCGAGCTAAGAAAATTAGATCGCGAGTTATAAGCATTTTAAATTTTTTGACCCTCACCGTGGGGTCTCCTGTCACCAAAAATTAACAATGTCTCATAATAAATTACCAAACAAAATTTGGCCGCGCTACGAAAATTAGATCGCGAGTTATAAGCATTTTAAATTTTTCGACCCTCACCGTGGGGGGGGGGATGGGCGTCTCCTCTCACCAAAAATTAACAGTCTCGTAATAAATTACCAAACAAAATTTGGCCGCGCTACGAAAATTAGATCATGAGTTATAAGCATTTTAAATTTTTCGACCCTCACCGTGGGGGGTCTCCTGTCCCCGAAAATTAACACTGCCTCATAATAAATTACCAAACAAAATTTGGCCGCGCTACAAAAATTAGATCGCGATTTATAATCATTTTAAATTTTTCGACCCTCACCACGGGGGTCTCCTGTCACCAAAAATTAACACTGCCTCATAATAAATTACCAAACAAAATTTGGCCGCGCTACAAAAATTAGATCGCGAGTTATAAGCATTTTAAATTTTTCGACCCTCACCTTGGAGAGTCTCCTGTCACCAAAAATTAACAATGTCTCATAATAAATTACCAAACAAAATTTGGCCGCGCTACGAAAATTAGATCGCGAGTTATAAAATTTTAAATTTTTCGACCCTCACCGTGGGGGGTTTCCTGTCACCAAAAATTAACACCGTATCATAATAAATTACCAAACAAAATCTGGCCGAGCTAAGAAAATTAGATCGCGAGTTATAAGCATTTTTAATTTTTCGACCCTCACCGTGGGGTGTCTCCTGTCACCAAAAATTAACAATGTCTCATAATAAATTACCAAACAAAATTTGGCCACGCTACGAAAATTAGATCGCTAGTTATAAGCAATTTAAATTTTTCGACCCTCACCTTGGGAGGATCTCCTGACACCAAAAATTAACACCGTCTCATAATAAATTACCAAACAAAATCTGGACGAGCTAAGAAAATTAGATCGCGAGTTATAAGCATTTTAAATTTTTTGACCCTCACCGTGGGGTCTCCTGTCACCAAAAACTAACAATGTCTCATAATAAATTACCAAACAAAATTTGGCCGCGCTACGAAAATTAGATCGCGAGTTATAAGCATTTTAAATTTTTCGACCCTCACCGTGGGGGGGGGGATGGGCGTCTCCTCTCACCAAAAATTAACAGTCTCGTAATAAATTACCAAACAAAATTTGGCCGCGCTACGAAAATTAGATCATGAGTTATAAGCATTTTAAATTTTTCGACCCTCACCGTGGGGGGTCTCCTGTCCCCGAAAATTAACACTGCCTCATAATAAATTACCAAACAAAATTTGGCCGCGCTACAAAAATTAGATCGCGATTTATAATCATTTTAAATTTTTCGACCCTCACCACGGGGTCTCCTGTTACCAAAAATTAACACTGCCTCATAATAAATTACCAAACAAAATTTGTCCGCGCTACAAAATTTAGATCGCGAGTTATAAGCATTTTAAATTTTTCGACCCTCACCTTGGAGAGTCTCCTGTCACCAAAAATTAACAATGTCTCATAATAAATCACCAAACAAAATTTGGCCGCGCTACGAAATTTAGATCGCGAGTTATAATCATTTTAAATTTTTCGACCCTCACCGTGGGGAGTCTCCTGTCACCAAAAATTAACACTGTCTCATAATAAATTACCAAACAATATTTTGCCAAGCTACCAAAATTAGATCGCGAGTTATAAGCATTTTTAATTTTTCGACCCTCACCGTGGGGTGTCTCCTGTCACCAAAAATTAACAATGTCTCATAATAAATTACCAAACAAAATTTGGCCACGGTACGAAAATTAGATCGCTAGTTATAAGCAATTTAAATTTTTCGACCCTCACCTTGGGAGGATCTCCTGACACCAAAAATTAACACCGTCTCATAATAAATTACCAAACAAAATCTGGACGAGCTAAGAAAATTAGATCGCGAGTTACAAGCATTTTAAATTTTTTGACCCTCACCGTGGGGTCTCCTGTCACCAAAAACTAACAATGTCTCATAATAAATTACCAAACAAAATTTGGCCGCGCTACGAAAATTAGATCGCGAGTTATAAGCATTTTAAATTTTTCGACCCTCACCGTGGGGGGGGGATGGGCGTTTCCTCTCACCAAAAATTAACAGTCTCATAATAAATTACCAAACAAAATTTGGCCGCGCTACGAAAATTAGATCATGAGTTATAAGCATTTTAAATTTTTCGACCCTCACCGTGGGGGGGTCTCCTGTCCCCGAAAATTAACACTGCCTCATAATAAATTACCAAACAAAATTTGGCCGCGCTACAAAAATTAGATCGCGAGTTATAAGCATTTTAAATTTTTCGACCCTCACCACGGGGGTCTCCTGTCACCAAAAATTAACACTGCCTCATAATAAATTACCAAACAAAATTTGGCCGCGCTACAAAAATTAGATCGCGAGTTATAAGCATTTTAAATTTTTCGACCCTCACCTTGGAGAGTCTCCTGTCACCAAAAATTAACAATGTCTCATAATAAATCAAAAAACAAAATTTGGCCGCGCTACGAAATTTAGATCGCGAGTTATAAACATTTTAAATTTTTCGACCCTCACCGTGGGGAGTCTCCTGTCACCAAAAATTAACACTGTCTCATAATAAATTACCAAACAATATTTTGCCAAGCTACCAAAATTAGATCGCGAGTTATAAGCATTTTTAATTTTTCGACCCTCACCGTGGGGTGTCTCCTGTCACCAAAAATTAACAATGTCTCATAATAAATTACCAAACAAAATCTGGCCGCGCTTCGAAAATTAGAACGCAAGTTATAAGCATTTAAAATTTTTCGAACTTCACCATGTGGGGGTCTCCTGTCACCAAAAATTAACACTGTCTCATAATAAATTACCAAACAAAATTTGGCCGCGCTACGAAAATTAGATCGCGAGTTATAAGCATTTTAAATTTTTCGACCCTCACCGTGGGGGGAGGGGGGAATGGGCGTCTCCTCTCACCAAAAATTAACAGTCTCATAATAAATTACCAAACAAAGTTTGGCCGCGCTACGAAAATTAGATCTCGAGTTATAAACATTTTAAATTTTTCGACCCTCACCTTGGGAGGGTCTCCTGACACCAAAAATTAACACCGTCTCATAATAAATTACCAAACGAAATCTGGCCGAGCTAAGAAAATTAGATCACGAGTTATAAGCATTTTAAATTTTTTGACCCTCACCATGGGGTCTCCTGTCACCAAAAATTAACAATGTCTCATAATAAATTACCAAACAAAATTTGGCCGCGCTACGAAATTTAGATCATGAGTTATAAGCATTTTAAATTTTTCGACCCTCACCTTGGGGGGTCTCCTGTCCCCGAAAATTAACACTGCCTCATAATAAATTACCAAACAAAATTTGGCTTCGCTACAAAAATTAGATCGCGAGTTATAAGCATTTTAAATTTTTCGACCCTCACCTTGGAGAGTCTCCTGTCACCAAAAATTAACAATGTCTCATAATAAATCACCAAACAAAATTTGGCCGCGCTACGAAAATTAGATCGCGAGTTATAAACATTTTAAATTTTTCGACCCTCACCGTGGGTAGTCTCCTGTCACCAAAAATTAACACTGTCTCATAATAAATTACCAAACAATATTTTGCCAAGCTACCAAAAATAGATCGCGAGTTATAAGCATTTTTAATTTTTCTACCCTCACCGTGGGGTGTCTCCTGTCACCAAAAATTAACAATGTCTCATAATAAATTACCAAACAAAATCTCGCCGCGCTTCGAAAATTAGAACGCAAGTTATAAGCATTTAAAATTTTTCGATCTTCACCATGTGGGGGTCTCCTGTCACCAAAAATTAACACTGTCTCATAATAAATTACCAAACAAAATTTGGCCGCGCTACGAAAATTAGATCGTGAGTTATAAGCATTTTAAATTTTTCGTCCCTCACCGTGGGGTGTCTCCTGTCACCAAAAATTAACAATGTCTCATAATAAATTACCAAACAAAATTTGGCCGCGCTACGAAAATTAGATCTCGAGTTATAAGCATTTTAAATTTTTCGACCCTCACGATGGGGAGTCTCCTGTCACCAAAAATTAACACTGTCTCATAAAAAATTACCAAATAAAATTTGGCCGAGCTATAAAAATTAGATCATAACAAACATAAGTTTGAGACTTGATATCCTAATATCTGAAAAATACCGCGTCAATGTCTGCCGAAGTCTACTGAAGGATACCGTGCCGAAGTTTGCCGAACTGAAACGACGTTAGCCGAAGTGTTAGGTTTTTTCGTTACGGAAGTGTTAGGTTTTCTCGTTACGGAATTTCTAGATTCGGTCGCTTCGCTCAAAGCCCGCGATAAAAGCTATGCAATAGCTTAACACATTCACTTAAAAGTCTTCAAAGTAAATTCGTTAGAATATACGCACTTGCTCCAGAACTCCTGTTGGAAATATCATTGAAAGTCCTGTTTCTGTATCTTCCCAAATTCAGCCGTCGCGTCGCTTTGATTTTGATACATTCTACAGGGTTAAGACACTATTGAAATACGTTTGAAACTTACTACTAGAAATACGTTTTATAAGATAAATAACACTTTTAATATTTTTTTTTTTTTTTTTTTTTTTTGAAAAAGACAAAATGTGCTTGAAATACGTTTCAATGGTTATCTGATAATACTCTTGTGACTATGTATGTTCGAGTTTAATTTAACAAATTTTTCGCGTTAGTAAATATATTAGTTTATATTCTTGCATAAACATGATTGCTATGTATGTCTTTTGGAAAAAAAAAATGTATGTTTGTTAATTTTAAGGAAAGAAAAAAGCCGCTTACGAAATAAGTTAAAAATAAGCTTTGATATCGCATTGAATTTTTTTAATAATTATTTTTAAACAGTGAAGATTTGAGAAAACGCAATAAGGTTTTTTACCTTCTTCTTTCCACTGAAAAGTATTGTTATCGACTTTTTTTTTTCGACTCCTGATTTCGACCCCCTGTATTACATGCTTTAAGGGACAGAGATCCCGAAAATGATGTGTTAAGAAAATGATTGACTATCTGTGTATGTCTCTTTGTATCTGTCTGTGTGCTTCGTTTATATTATCGAAAAGCATATACAGTTATACATCGATTTGAAGCAAATGTCATAATATGTTTTTCACTATGGCCAGCATTAGAAAGAGCCCTATAAAATTTGTTAGTGTCCGAGATTCACTAACAGTTTTTTAGTGTTGTTAATGTAAATAAATTAACACTGATTTATCTTTTTGTATTATATTAATCCTCTAAAGCACATTTAGCAAGTGGACAACACAAGATACAGGAATTTAGTTTCCTGCTGCGGTTACTGGATTGACATATTATCCAAGTATGCGAAAACTGAAAAGAAATATAAGCACCGTGTGTGCTTTACAAAAACATAAGAGAAACTGAAGTCAGTTCGTTCACAGTAAAATATTGTCCTTGAAGTAATCAACAAAAATGATTTCGCAATCATGTGCAATCATCTACTTATGAATTGCTTTATATAAACAATGATATTAAATTAATTTCATTAATGTCACTTTTGAAATATGAAGTTATTTAATGTTTATCAATATTATGGTTTTAAAGTAAACAGTTGATGTCGTTAATTTCACTTCTGCAATATAGAATTATTTAATGTTTATAAATATTAATGTTTTAGAATAAATACTTTAAGCACTTAAACACACTCCCACCCTATCCGGCTTTAGTCCTGATATATAGGAAGGAGAGCTAATTTGTGGACAGGTCGTTTCAAAAGTGATCTTCTACACTGCACAGTTACAACACGGACATGTCCGTCTTTTCCTGGATGCACCTCTTTTACCCGGCCCAATGGCCAAGAGTCTGGTGGCTGGGCATCATCAAGGAGTAGCACAACTTGTCCAGGTTGAAGATTACGTTGCTCGACTGTCCACTTGCCTCTCTTTTGGAGCGAGCTCAAATATTCTTGCTTAAATCGCTGTGAGAATCCTCTTTTTAAATTTTGCAGCAGTTCCCAGCGATTTCTAGGGTTGCATGTGATGGATGAGGTCTCCTCCGGTATCGAGAAGATTACATCACCTGTAAGAAAATGTGAGGGTGTGAGAACATTTATGCAGTCACTATCATTGTCATTTAAATGTATGAGAGGTCGCGAATTCAACAAGGCTTCGACTTGACTAAGTAGGGCGGCAAGCTCTTCAAACGTTAGGAGTGTCTCTCCTATTACTCTTTTTAGATGGTATTTTGCGGATTTTATTGCAGCCTCCCAAATTCCGCCAAAGTGGGGGGAAGAAGGAGGGATAAAATGCCATTCAATGGATTTTTCAGTTAAATATTGAGACATGATTTCATTTTTAGGAAATGACAACCAGGCCCTCTGTATTTGGTCGATTTTTCTTGATGCCCCGACAAAGTTCTTCCCGTTATCACTATAAAGGTGACGTGGGGTACCTCTTCTTGCACTAAAACGTCGAAGAGCTGCTATAAATGCTTCAGTTGTTAGGTCACTTACAGCTTCTATATGGACCGCTTTCGTAGCAAGACAAATAAATAAGGCAATGTAACCCTTAGTTGTTTTTGCACCCCTACCCTTGCTAAATTTAATGGATATGGGGCCTGCATAATCAATTCCGCTGGCGAAAAAGGGGCGTTCAAGATTTACTCGAGGTTTAGGTAAATTCCCCATTAATGGAGGAGTTGTAATAGCTTTCTTATATCTGAAACATTTTAAACATCTATTAATGCATTTGTTGATGAGCTTTTTTCCACCAACTATCCAAAAAGATTGTTTTATGATGTGCGATAGTAGAGAAGGTCCAGCATGTAAAGTGGCAATATGCTGTTGTATTATCAATAGTTCACTCATTTTATGTTGTGATGGAAGTATTACCGGATGCTTCTGATTAAATGCTAACTGTGAATTTTGCAGGCGTCCTCCCACCCGTAGGATACCCTTAGCATCAATAAACGGATATAGGAAATGTAATTTGCTTTTCTTAGCTAGAGCTTTTTGTTCTTTGATGCATTTTAACTCTTCTTTAAAATAAGAATTTTGAATCCAAAGAACGATCATTTCTTCAGCAGATTTTGTTTCGTTAGATGTAAGTACTGTTGAAGGGATTTGATGTTCATTAGCATTTTTGCATTTTTTAATGAATCTTAGGCAATATGCCAGAATGCGGATAATTTTTGAAAGCGAAGAGTGCTTTTGAAACAAATTATCTAGTACATCATTCGAAGCATGCATGTGACATGAAAAAATGGGATCCGACCTTTGCTCGGATTTGATTTGTTCATCGAATTCATCAACATTTAAGTCGTCTTTCGGCCAATTAGATGGGTCTAGAAGTAGCCAGCTTGGCCCTTTCCACCATAGCTCGCATTCTGGCAAACACTTTGGGTCAATACCGCGAGAAGCGATATCTGCGGGATTTTCTTTTGAGGGAACGTGTCCCCAGTGCTTCATAGGTAAAACTTCTGTTATTTGAGAGGTTCTGTTCGCGACAAATGTTTTCCACTTGCGGGGGTGTGCGGACCATGAAAGGACTACTTTAGAATCAGTCCATGCAAAAATATCGAACTTGTAATTCTTTAGTGTGTCCATAACTGTGCGGAATAATTTAGATAACAAGTGAGCACCACAAAGTTCTAATTTAGGGACAGAAATTTGCTTGATTGGTGCAACTTTCTTTTAGAAACCAAAAGAAAAGCATTGGTTTTTCCATTGCAAGTTTGTCGGCAATAAATTGCGGCAGCATAAGCTAGTGTTGACGCATCGGAGAATCCGTGTAATTCGAAGGCATTCTCGGATGAAAGCGTAACACATCTTGGTATCGAAAATTGATTGATTTCATTGAACGAATCTTGAAATTTGAATAATTCTTCGGTTAGATGTTCTGGAATAATAGTGTCCCAGTCCCCTTTTATCAACCACAGTTTTTGATAAAATATTTTTAAAGTTACAGTACATGGTGAAATTAGACCCAGTGGGTCAAAGATTCTAGCAGATTCTGCTAAAATTTGCCTCTTTGTAAGAGGTGGAGTGAGATTTAGTGAAACCTTGAAAATAAAAGCTTCTGAAGAAGAGTTCCAGCTTAATCCTAGAACTTTAGCGCTTCCGTTATCACTAGGAATTATTTCAAAATTCGATTCGGTATTGGAATCATCTTCAAACTCTCTAAGAAATTCCTTTGAATTTGAATTCCATTTTCTTAAGTGGAAACCATGCGCGTGCAAAACATCGGTAATTTCTTTACAAGTTTCTATTGCCTCGCTAACAGTGTTTGAGCCTGAAAGTAGATCATCCATATAGAAATCTTTCTCTAATGTTTGAGAAATAACAGCATTTTTTGTATAATCATCAGCAATTTGTTTGAGACATTTAGTGGCTAGATAAGACGCTGGAGCTAGCCCATAAGTGACCGTTTTTAATTTGAAATTTTTTATTTCCTCATTAGAGTTAAACCTCCAAACTATTTTCTGATAATTTTGATCTTCTTCAGAAACTAAAATCTGGCGGTACATCTTTTCTATGTCAGCGCAAAAAACAATTTTCGGAACTCGAAAATTAAGTAAAATTTCAAATATGTCCCTTTGTAATTTAGGACCTACTCC
Organism: Maratus speculifer; assembly: GCA_964019185.1. NCBI lineage: Eukaryota > Metazoa > Arthropoda > Arachnida > Araneae > Salticidae > Maratus > Maratus speculifer. The sequence continues at coordinate 121,196,637 of OZ025291.1, forward strand.
CAAAATTGAATTCAAGGAGTTTCCTTTTGAAGTATTACATGATGCATCAAACACAACTCTCAACTTGGTAGTAGTACTAGAAGGTTTAATAACCGCATGATGAGGAAAAAAAATATTGTTCATTTTCAGAATCGTTAATGTCATTTTGTGTTATTAATTCCATATGGCCTAACTGTATATATTCGCGCATAAAATCCTTGTATTGCTTTTCGAATTCTGGGTTTTCTTTAAATTTCCTTTCCATCGCCAACAAGCGAGAAATTGCGGCAGGTCTAGAATTACCTAATTCTGTCTTAGGTTTTACAAAAGGTAATTTTACTACAAAACGACCCTCGGAATTGATTGAGTAAGTTTTCTGAAAATGTGATTCAACAAATTGTTCTTCTGGAGACAGAATTTGAGCATTATTATTGAATACTTCTTCCATTTCCCAAAACCGTTTTTATTCATTATCAATATTAAGTTCATAAATATGTAAATTATGCATTGAATTAGAAGTTGTGTTAAGATGCGGCATTTTTCCCGATACGAGAAAGCCAAAGATGGAATTTTGCACAATTAAACTGCTCTGAGCACATGTTATTTGACCAGGAAGCAAAATAGAAAAAAAGTAATCTGATCCTAAAATAACATCGATTTTATTTGGAGTCCCAAAATGTGGATCTGCCAAGTTTACATTTTTTAAGTGTGAATAATGCTCTTCACTTATTTTCTCAGAAGGTAATGGAGCTGTTAATTCGTCTAAAATAAAAGCTTTCACTGACAACTTACTGTCAGCATTATGAATTGATACAAGATCAATCATTACGTAACCCTTTGTTACTGCGATTTTTGAATTAGAAAGACCTTTCACGGGAAATCTGGCATTTTTCCTTTTGAATCCTAACACTTTCATGCATGATTCTGAAACGAACGTAGATTCTGAGCCACTGTCACACATAATTCTTAATGTGTGCTTTTGACCCATGCAATCATAAATATATACCGTAGCAGTGGGCAAAAGTGCGAAAGATGTTTGAACAGAATTTATTGAAGGAGAAACTTCTTTTTTATTATCATCAGGAATCGAAAGGTCCTCTGAATCAGATTTGCTTTTCCGACTCTGTTTTTCATTCGAACGTGAAGTTGACATCGCATAATTTTGTAGTTTATTCTCGCATAACAGCGTATGGTGTTTAAGCTGGCAATGATGACAGCTAAATGTAGAATTACATTGATATGTGTAGTGTCTGTCAGACAAACAGTTGCTACATAATTTGTTTTTTCTCACAAATTGTTTTCTATCTCTTACGTTTAATTCCTTGAATTTAATACATTTGTACAATAAGTGATTAGCTTTACAAAATAAACATTTGATAACATTGTTGGCGGGAGCTTTGTGAAAATTAAATTGCTTCTCTTTTTTATGTAACCCTGTATAATCATTATTATACAATTCTAAAGATAAACATCTGTCATTAATGAACTGAATAAATTGATCAAGAGAAGGAAAATCATCCTTTGATGAATATTGAGCCCATTCTTCACGTGTTTTATTATCAACCTTTTGAAGAAGAATATGAATTAACCAAATGTCTCTATCTGATGCTTTAACATCGATTGATATGAGAGCACGAATTACCTCGTCAGAGATATCTGATATATTGCGTAAGTTAAGTGCATTAGCGTGAATAATGGGAGGTATATCCATAAATGTTTTGATAAGAGCTGCGACAATTTGTTTTTTTTTGTCGTATCTTGACAATAATTTTTCCCATGCTTCTGCATAACTGGTTTCAGAAATGGGAATATGTTTTATAATTGAAGATGGCTCTTCACCGAGCAAACCTCTTAAGTATTGAAATTTTCGAATATTTGTTATACTAGCATTATTATGCACTAACGATAAATATAAGTCTTTAAATGACATCCAGTTTTTGAAATTACCATCAAACTGCTCAATATTCAATCTGGGTAATTTAAAATTATTAGTTGTATTAACTATAGGTAATTGTTCATTAACAACTTGAGAATGTGCATTCATACTATTTATAGAAAATGTTTCAAGTTCTGATTGCAGTTTGGCTTTGGTTTCATAATATTTTGTTATTAAAAAATTATTTTTAATAACAAAGAATTAATAATATTAAATAATTTAATTTAATACTTAATAATTAATTAATTAATAATTAATAATTTAATACTTAATAATTAATTAATAAGATTAATTAACAAAGCACTGGTCATGTGATATACATCACGTGACCAGTTGATGACATATGTTCTCTGACGTCACTTATCTTAAGATAAGACTATCTGATAACATTTTCTGATAAGGACTTTGAATCTCTCATTTCTTCCTAAACCTTGGAGCGAGTCGGACGTGTATTTGTGAAAGTGTTGGATTAGGTGAGTATACAATGTTAAATGTGTCTTTATTATTAAAGTATTTCAATTTAATTATGCATGAAAATTAAATATTTTTTTTCCAAATTTTAGTACAACTTGAAAACAATAATTTGAAATAATAAAATGTGAAAATTAGAATTAAAAGTTTTGCATACACATTTCATAACACTGGGATAAACTGGCATCAGTAATAATTTTATTTTAAAATGTCTTTTAAATAATAGAAGGGAAAATAATCATCTATAAAAGACTAACTGAATTATTCGCATATTTTTAACAATTGATATTAAAGGTTATTTTAGATACATTTTATAAAGCCATGCTGGGACATAACCAAACAGGTTGTTTATCATATAAAACTTATGAATATTACTTAGTTGGAATAGTGAAAACTTGCTTTGCCAAGTTAATTTTTCAAGTTAGTTTAATAATGTCACTTACAAAAGAGAATTTTTATTAAAATAATTATTTAAAATTCTGTTGTTGTTTTCTAAAGATATTTGGCAAAGTGTTAGTAAAATACTAAAAGATGTGTGAAGACCTTGTCTGTTAACTTTAAATTTGTGCATTAAATGAAATTTTCCAAGTTTTACCATACACATGTGAAGGTTTCATTTAAGTAAAGAAAAAATTTATTACATAAGTCATTGTTTTTTCGAATGAAAATGAAGAGTCTTGCATCTTCAAAATTTTGTTCATGTATCGACAAAAGCTTTTTGGTTACTAGGGTAAACAAATAGCTGGTTGCTGGGGTAAATAAATAGTTGATTGGTTGATTAAAACTTATCAATGAGATGTACTTGAAGGGGGAATCTGATAACTTAACAGTTAAAACAGAAAACCTGACTCACATAAATGATTATCGACATTAAAATTTGACGATTACTAAATATTAGTGAAACATTTTTAAATAATTTGAAAAGTTTTGTAAAATAATTTTAATAATTTGTTCAAACCTTTAATAGTGACTTGTGTTTTTTTAAATAATTATTCACATTTGATTTTTTTAAATTTTTTAATAACATTAAAATTATTTACAAGTAATCGCACTATCACTGATAAACTAAAATATAATACATTTCATATAAGCAAGTGTTTCAAAATTTAAGCATAAGTAGTGATTCATAAGAAGTGGTTATGTCTATTTAACTGATGAAGTGACTCATAAAATCTCAAAGTAATCCAAAACATATGTGATATTTTTCTTTTCTTCGTGATTTTTAACTGATAAGTCACAATAAAAATTATTTTTGCATGTGTGAAGTAATCATTTTCGATGATCTTTCTTAATTTTTAGTTACTAAATTACGGGCTTTAATGGCCCAATGGTTAGTGTCGCGTGTTAAAAATGAGAAGTATGATCAGATGTTTGTGGTTTCGAAACCTGCGAGAAAAATTATCAAGAAAATGTTGTTATGTTAATGCATCTTACCTGCAAATAACGCCTATCATCGAAAGGGCATAAGCTAATCTTATTCTGTGTTAACGTGTGCAGACGTTGTGCATCATAATTTTTCAAACTGTCGAAAAACTTCGGTTATAATATTGTGTTAATGAAAATTCAAATTATATACATCATAAACAGCTTCTCTATACTCTTCAGTGATGTGATCGTAATCACGTGTGCGTTTCGAATATAAAGAATGCTTTCAAATATGACACAACTTTGTTTCTTGAAATGCCATTTCTTACACGGATATAAACTTTAAAGACTCTATATTTAATAACTTCTGTCCTAATATATCCTTCTCTCACACCATTTGAGTTAAAAACCGTTCAACACAAACTTTTCATCAATATATTAAGTAATGATTGTTCAGAATAAACACCTATTTGATAAACACTAGTATATATAAAACATTGAAAATGAGAAGTTTGAATTGTATTGTGATTCATTTAATGAAATCATGTGGTATACATTACATATTTCTCGATAAAGTTATGAAGAGAAAGCTAAATATTCAACTGTGATAGTCTTTCATTGAAAAAAATTTAAGAAGACATGCTTAAAAATCATTAAATTTGGTTACTAAGTGCATTGTAAGATGTGAGTGTAAAAAGTGCATATCCATTATTTGATATTTAATAGTCAAATGTTAGTATATTATATAAATAACTTTAAAATGTGAAGTTTAAATCATTGGTAAATGAATAATTTTAACGAGATTAGTAAAGAAGGATCCAACACACAATGAAATATATCAATAAATTTAGGTACTTAAACTTGTTTTTATAACACATGAGAAGAAAAGATCATTCACAGTGATGACTCATCATGATTAAAGTTTGTAGTTATTCAAAATATTACTTAATAATAACTTGTGTTTCTTGAAAATTTTGAAAAGAATTCCTTTTTTATTTTATATATTTATTTTAATTATGAAAATTTTAATTAAACACTAATTAATTAGAAAAAAATCCTTTAAAAATGTTAATTACACATTCATTAAAAAAATAATCTATTAAGTATTCGATAACTTGATGTTTCTTGAAAATGTTGAAAAGAATTTCTTTTTTATTCTATTAATTAGATAAAAAAATTATATTAGGATTTAATTAAATTCTTAATTATGACGTATTAAATAAATTAAGTCCCTTTTTAATTAAACATTATATTAATTATATTCAATATGAATAAACTCTTAATTTCAGATTTGAACTTGTCATTGTTACTTATCTAGTGAGTCAGCCTTCGGGAAATACCGTTAAAGATAAGAATTTGTTGTTATCAGACATTTCCTAACAGGTAAGCAACGATGAAGGTTGGATTTAAGGATTGGCGAATGAAAGTTTAAGGTGAGAATATTTTTCAATGTGTCTCTCATAAATAGTTTTCATTTAATTTTTAATTAATATTTAATTAATTGGTATTTTCTAATTTCATTACAAATTAGTATTTCTCAAGTTGTTTCGAATGAACATGTTTCATTTATTATTAATTCATTAATTTATAAAGTGTTATTTTAATTACATGAGAAATTAATATTTTTCATTAAATTTTTAATCTATATTTTAATTAACACAATGTTTAATTAATATTTTATTAATGTTAATTAATATTTTTTATTTATTGTTAATTCATATTTTTCATTTAATATTTAATACATCCATAATATTATACCCAAAAGCATAAATGTTTAAAGTTTTATAAGGATGCGTATTCCCAAATTAATATTTTTCATTAAGTTTTTAATCAATGCAATGTTTAATTAATATTTTATTAATGTTAATGTCTTTCATTTATTGTTAATTCATATTTTTCATTTAATATTTAATACATACATTGCATTATACACAACACCATAAGTATTTAAAGTTTTATATGAATGCGTGTTCCGTTTTTAACTAGATTTCATTTAAAAGATCGCATACTCAACCTTATGTAATCATTTTAATTATAGGTTAATTTAAATTTTCAAACAGTTAAAGCCGAAATGAATGTGATACACTCTTTATTTTGCTAACAAAGTACAGAAAAATATAAATATTTTAGTTTTATTTAAAATAAATCGATGAGATAAAAAAAGCCTTTAATTTGATTTAAATAATTAAATCTTAAGTTTTCAAAAGATATTGCTCAACAGACGTTATTTTATTTCAAGTCAAATAATTTTAATTAGATATAGTACTCATTAAGATTAATTAAGATAACACATCAACCCCAGTTCCTATCAGTTATGATTCAGAGATTCAACCCTTTTCGGAAAACGCTATCAGATAAGCAGATAAGAATGATTCATTTATGTTTACACACACACACATATATTGCAACGAATTTAGTATCCTCTCTTTGAGAAAACAATTATTAAACTCTTCATCGATTTGGATTTAACACTTTTTTTGATGTTAAGGTATGAAAAATATTATTTTCAATACAGCTTTAAAAATATTTAAAAGCATTTTTCACAAATTATTTAGATCTGAAGATAAAACCTTTAAATGTTAAATTTTTGATTTTAAACATTTATTTTCTCATTGCTTGAAGTATTTTTATTCTTACTTGGTGATTTTAATCAATCATTTTCTTACTATTTGAAATATTTTGTATTAATTTGCTGATTTTATGTTGATACTCCAAACAGTTAGGCCGACGCGCGCGAACACATCTCATTACAAATATTAGTTTAAAAGAGTACCCAAAGTGGGGGTCTTTCTGAAATATCCTTATTGACGCAAGGTTTTCCAAGGTTAAAGGAAAATTAACAGACCTCCAAACAGTAAAAACCGACGAGCGCGATTAAATGTTAGTACGTAAAATTCCATTTTGAAACATTCTTTCATTTAAATTTTAAAGTTATTTTTTAATTATTCTAAAACTTCAATTGCATATTATGTTTCGCTAAAAATATCGCTCGAAATAATGTATGTGAATGTGTGCAATACGGGAATCATGTGATCTGCCTCCTCGTGGCGATTCCTGGGTGAAAGTTTTAACCCTAGGTCACTTTCAGCTAAAGATCACACCTATCGGCAAAAAAAATTACATACACATACATTCAACATGCACATACATACAACACACACATACATACACACACATACATACAACATGCACATACATACAACACACACACACATACATATACATACAACATACACATACATACGACACACACACACTATGCAACACACACACACACACATACATACATACAACATACAGATACATTCAAAACACGCACATACATACAACACATTTTAAAAACAGTAATTCAATTATATAATAACACTTTTGTTATAAAATCTCATTAACAGGGTTTGAAAAAGTTCTGCGTTACTGGTTATAAATATTATATGTTTTTAAATTAATGTAGATGAATTCATTTCGATAATAAATATAGTTTAATTTTTTTAACCGACAAGTATTAAAACATTAAAAATAAGTTCCTTTTTTTCTTCGGAAAGTCAAAAATTCTATTAATATTAAAATTTATTTATTTGAAAATTGTTCTGCCAACGAAAAATTACACACGTCAAAAGATATTTCTGTTAAAAATCGCTTACTCTTTCAGAAAAGAAAGGACACACAAAAATTACTTATATTAAACACATTGTTATGTTAAAAAATATGCACGAATTTTGAAAAAGGGTGTCTGGTGAGGAACACTTTATTATTTTAATTATTAAATTTCATTAATTGGAACAGAAATAGTTTTCATCAACATCTACACAATCACACGAAAGAAAGGCGAATACAGATTGCAATTCAGCAATTAAAAATTAGACCCCAAAAAATCACAAGATTCTTTTAAGTTTCCCAATAAAAATTATTACCGCTCAAAAGTTCTACAAATTGTTTTCGAAGTCACCTCATTAAAATGAATATTTAAAATAATTAAGTTCAAATTCCCGTTACAGACATGCGTTATTTATGATGGTTGAAGCTTATTCAGGTCTTTCTAAAGAAATCTAACAGTTATTCACACATGATTCGAGGGAAATCACAGATTCCGAACGGTTAGGTCAACGAGCGCAAATAAATGTTAGTACGTAAAATCCCATTTTGAAACATATTTTCTCATTCAAATTTTAATGTTATTTTTTAACTAATCTAAAATATCGAGTGTATAACATAGTTAACTAAAAATAGTACTCGAAATAATTTTAAAGTTCCTTCATTAAATTAATGTTTAAAGTTAATATTCACAAATTCCCATTACCAGCATGTGTTATTTATGACTTGGTGGAGATAAAGGTGGTGGAAGTCTTTCTAAGATAGTCTAAGCCAGTATGCACACATGATTCAAAGAAAATTACAAACTCCATACGGTTAGGTCGACGAGCGCACGTCAATCTCATTGCAAAAAAGTTAAACTCCCCCTATTAAACATTTATATCTGCAAAATATCCTTCGTGAATGATTAGTCTAAAATAATAATTTCCCCCAAAATACCCGCTTAACTCATCATGTAAGAACACAGTGGAAAAAAAAAAAAAATCAATCTCCCCAAATTTCCACTCAAAATCGAAAAAATAAACTCTTAAATTACACCAAACTGAAAATTTTTAAGTCGCCACATTAAAATTGAAAACCACTCGTACAATAGTACTGAAAAAAAAAAACATTCTATGTCCCCAAATACCCGCTTAACCCATTATCTAAAACACGGTGAAAAAAAAAAAAAAAAAAAAAAAAAAAAAAATCAATCTCCCCAAAATTTCTGCTTAAAATCAAAAAATAAACTCTTAAATTACACCAAACTGAAAATTTTTAAGTCACCACATTAAAATTAAAAACTACTCGTACAATAGTACAGAAAAAAACATTCTGTGTCCCCAAAATATCCGCTTAACCCCTTATTAAAAACACGGTGAAAAAAAAAAAAATCAATCTCCCCAAAATTTCCGCTTCAAATCAAAAAATAAATCCTTAAACTAAAGTTCACCGAAAAATTCCCTTCATTATTTTTTACTCATTATTTTTAATTATCATTTTTAATTATTACCTTCATTATTTTTACTCAATATTTTTAATTACTTTTTTATTAATTACTAATTATCGTTAATTGCTGTTATTCACTTCTTAAATTCCACTACGTACTACACTTGACTAAAAAATACCGCTCGAAAAATTCTAAGTCCCTTCATTATTTTTCACTTATTATTTTTAATTACTTTTTAATTAATTACTATTTTTAATTTAATATGAATCATTCATCTCTTAATCAACAGTCAAAAGAACCGCTCGTACTGAAGTATACTTAAAAAATTAATCACCCTTTTACCCCTCTCTTATAGCATAAAATATTCAAATTTCACGAAAAAAATTTAATCCCCCTTTTTAACCCCTTCTCTTATAAGACAACCTTGAGGAATGAGGAGGATTGAGGAGGAGGGTTTAGGAGGAGGAGGGTTGTGCAGGAGGAGTGAGGAGGAGGCTTGAGGAGGAGGTTTGAGGAGGAGGAGCCCTCCTCCCTCCTCCGAGCCTCACGCCTCCTCCTGAGGCCGGACTGTCATTTTTCCCCTACTGGCGGGCATTATCATGAGGCCTGCAATTATCAATCAAGAGAAGAATTTTTCGTATTTAGCTTTCATTTATTTATCAAATTTCACTAGCTAATCGTTAAATATATCTTGTATCAGTCATGCCTTCTTGTTGAACTTATAATCGCAAGGCAATGAATGACAGTTCCTAAAGAAACGGAGCTTGCCAGAGTGACCAACAATCAATATTTTTCTTTTCTCTATTTAAAATTTGTTACAACAAAAGAGTGCTGTAATTCGCTGTTTTGAAGTTTTCCTCCAATAGATTTGTGGTTTTTAAATGCTAATGTTTTTCTTGGTTCAAGTTCATCAAATATGCAAGATTCGCCAGCATTTAAAACATCTGCAGAGTTGTATGTCTTTATATGGGCAGCTACTTCTCCAGCTCTCCATTCATTTACAGTATTTATAGATACATCACTTGCTTCACCGCAAATTGATTTCATTACAATTTCATAGAGAGTACGAAAGCGATTGAACCACATGATGCTCTTGGAAATTTTCGATATCAAGCATTGTTCCGAACACTTCAGCTTTCTGCCTTATCAGAGAACCACTTACAGGTACATTGCATGAGCGAACATCTTCGAACCATCTGAACACGATTTTGTCGATATTATGAAATTGGAACTGCCGCATTAGTTTTCAATGTGAACCAAAGCTTGCATTTTGGAATTGATTATAAATCTTTCCTTTATCTTTCAGAAATGTACATACAGTCGATGATGTTATTCCATATTTTTTGGCTACATGAGTTTTGCGCAATCCTTTATCAATCTCAGAAATTATAGCTTTATTTTCTACCAAAGAACATTGTTTTCGCTTCACACAGTCCATTTTATAAACGAACGAAGCAAGAAACATTACATCAGGTCATTGCGAAAGTCATATTCCAGAATAAACACAAACACTCTCTTTACAGTAAAGTCTACCTGCTGTCAATCACGTGATCACTTTGAAGCGTACGGACTAATGAAAAAAAAGGGATTTGAAAAAAGAAGTAAACAAAAGAACAAATAGCAAAGGGGTTAAAAAACTGAAATAGCACCTGTCTCAAAACAACGTTATTTTTTTTTAATCATTGATATTCTAATCGAAGTATATTTGATTTCTGTTAAGCAAATGAAAAAAAAAAAAAAACTTCGATGAAGATTTTTTGTTGTAAACGAGTTCCTGAAAAAATGTATTTCATTAAATGGGAATTTTTAATACACTGGGGTTAATGCAAGTTGAAAAGGGTATTTGTCTAATTTCGCAGTGGCGAGATTTTTCGTTGCAATGGAATTCGCTGTAACGGAAATCTATTGTATTAACGCGCATGAAATACAAGAAGATTTTGAGATTGGCACTCCCAACTAGTTTTTCCAATTGCTGTTAAAGTAAACATGCGAAATCGGAAAAGATAATTTCATATCAATGTATTTTGCATCCGATATTTCTAATTTAAACACTGTTTCTTTTTCTTTCTTTCTTTTTTCTTAAACAACTAAAACTTATGATTATACCATAGAATATAATTAGATAAGATGAAAAAAAAAGCAATAAAATCTTTTGTAAAAAAAGAATGAAAAAAGGCTTAGCTAACGAAAAAAGACATGATACATTTGAAAACAATGGAATTATTTTATCAATGTCTTCAATTGTTTTTATCTCCCTTTTTCTACCCGATAATCATTTAAAACAAAAGCCTTTTTTCCCGGAACTTCCTGAATATCTCACTAAAGTGCTGGTAAATCTATTAAAAACTGCTAATTTGTGAATTTTTCAAATTAATGAGTATCGCATGTGTACCTTATTTTCAGATGTATTTAGCTGTAATGAAAAAAATAAAACAAAACAATGAATTTCTTATAACGAGTACAACAATAGTTTCTTTTGCACCATATCCTCTTTTAGAAGTGATATTTGTTTAATTGACATTTTTTTGCGTTTCTTTGAATAGATCCATTGTTTTTAAAATCCCTTTTTCTTTTACTCGGTCAACGATATAGCCTTAAATTTGTCAATTTAAAAACATTTCCTTTTCATTATAGTGTATTTTTTTTCTTTTTTGCATAGACAAGAGTATTTTAATGATTTAGAACATTTGTTTGTTTTACGAGTTTTGCCAGAAAACGTTGTGTAAAAAAAGATTTTAATGTGCAGTTAATCAAAAAAAAAAAAAAAAAAAAAAGTTAATGCAGTTAATAATGAAATGTATAGTTTTCTTTCCTTAAAATATATTTTATTAAAATGTTTGTATTGAAAAATACCACGAATTTCTATTGATTTCCAGGCACAGTTCAAATTAACAGCTCTGTTGCCACATATTTTTAAAAATATATATATACTGAAAAGCTTTAATTTTTATCGAAATTAGAAATGCAGTAACTTATTTGCCGTTTTATTACACTTTTTAATACGTTCCAACATATTTGAAAAATGTTTATGAATATGATTTGTCTATTTATCGTCTGTCGTATGTCTCGATGCCATTTGTCATCTTCGTTGATGCCATTTGTCAATTCTTTTGTTATGCGGGAAATAAATAATATCTTGCCATAAAAAATTTGTATTTATTTTCTCATTATAAAATTAAAATGCATAGAACCGAAAAAAAAAACCCCGAAAAACATTAAATTTGTATTAGTATTTGCAACATTTTTGATCTACTAACTGTTACTTTACTTTTATTTGTTTTTGTTTTTGTCTTTTATCAAAATATTTAATTTTTAGGTGCGTTTGTAATTATGTAAATGCGTAGCACCTATTGTTGTCGCTCAGTCCGTCCGTCTGTCTGTCCGTCTATCTGTCCGCATATAACAACGCAAAAACTACCCAACCGAATCGTTTGAAAATTAAAATACATAATTATAACATAATTTTATCGAGTCATTTCAAATTTTATGAAAATCGGATGGATAGATCAATTACAGGGACAATCAAAAGGATTCCGTTACATTACGGTCAATGGGGTAAAAGTTTCAAATGCATTTTAATGATGTTACACTCATTCGAACATAATAGAATTGGCATGAATCTATGAAATATATATTAAAATATGCATTCTGTACAATCTGTGATGCAAAGAACTTTTATTATTAAATTACAGGGCCACACAAAAGTATTCCACTATATAATGCTATACGGGGAAACATGGTTTGGTACGTGTTTTAATTATATTCAACTATTTCACATTTTATGAATAAGATATACGTTGCTGAGGTGTAATAAAAATTACTTCCTGCATATTTACAGTAACGTAAAGATTTCGACTACTGTACTGCATCCGGAGTACGCTCTACTATATCAGCAAGATTTTAATATTTTTAAAACTTCGTTATCGTACGAACGCACCTCATTTGCTACGTTCACGTGCAATTTCCAACTTGTTTTTTCTTGCATGTATGTTTTTTCACGAATAAATGAAATTATAATCAATAGAGAGAGAATTACATATCGCCATTTCTGGTAACGAACGACTTTCAGGCAAAAATATTAAAGAGCACCTAATTTATAATTTTAAATATAAATAGAAAAGTATTTTACTTTTAAAGTGATTTTACAGGGAAAAACAAAGTTATTCGAAGATTGATAATAATGCAATTTCATTGAATAAAACGGAAAACTCTTTTTGTGTTCTCAGAGTGTCTACAAAAAATTAGTAAAAGTAATATATATGTATATATATATATATATTAGTAAATGCCGCTTAAAAAATCCCTTGTATGAGAAAAACATTTCTGCTATTTATTACCAATGAGAGAGCGCATGGATTTTACTTTCAGATATAAAAGTATGCATATATTTTTGGATTTTTCAAAGTTTTTATAAAAATGCTGAAAAAATGGTTTTATTGATAACTGTCTAAGTTTTCCTCTTTCTATTACATCTTCAATGTTATTATGTTTACAATGAAAGAGAAAGTTGAATATGTTATTAAAAGATTGATAATAGTGCAATTTTATTAAATAAAACGGAAAACTCTTTCTGTGTTCTCAGAATGTTCTAGAAAAATTAGTAAAAGTTAAAAAAGTAAATATATATATATAAATACATTAGTAAATGCTGCCTTTTCTTTTTTAAATATCGCTTGTATGAGAAGGATATTTGTGCTATTTATTACGGATGAGAAAATGCATGAATTTTACTGGAATTATATGCATGTATTTTCTTATAATTTTCAACACATGGAAATATATGCATACATTTTCAATTTTTTTAAAGTTTATGTAACACTGCTGAAAAATGGCTTTGTTTCTAATTATTTAAGCTTTCTTCTTTCTATTACACCTTCTGTTTTATTTATTTTTTTGAGATAGTGAAATTACATCTTGAGATAATTTACATACATCCATTACATACATACTCATAATTTACATACTTTGAGATAAATTACATCTTGAGATCCTTTGTTCTAAAAATTTCTAGAAAAAATGGTAAAATTAAAAAATTATTAATAAAAAAATAAATTTAAGTTTTATTTATAAATGCCTTTTATTCTCACATGACAGAATATTTGTGCTATTTATTGCTTATGACAGAGTGCATTGATCCTAAGATGAAAAGATAAAAACGTATATACATTTCAAAACTTTTATAAAAATTTTGAAAAAAAAATGGTTTTGTTGCTGACAATTTAAGCTTTCTATTTCCTATTATATCTGCTAGGCTATTTATTTTTTATGAGACAGCGATATTACTTCTTGAGATCACTCACGACAAGGGCATTAGTTGCCTTTTATCGTTATATCGTAAGCCTCTCTTGGAATTAATCCAGCTTTTCAATTGCTACGAAGCGAGATTATGGATTTATAATGATATTTCTGCTTGATTCAAGAAACATCATTTCTGTAAATGATAGATCGAGGCTATTTTAGTCATTGAGAAAGGCAGTAAGAACTTTCTCTGCGCAGTAAAAGTAATCAGAAAACTTTCTTATTAAATTAATAAACAATTTATGAAAGGTACGTTTGAAAGTAGTTTCATATTTAGATGTAGAATTGATTCCAGTCCTTTCTTGCAGTCAAAATTATTTCTAGATGATTAGTTCTTTCTAGGTATACATTTCTGAGATTAAAATATATATTTTCAATATCTTTTATTATTATTATTTTTTTTAAGATTGTAGTTTCTTCGAAATTTTCATGCATAACGACAGCAAAGAAAAATTTTAATCAAATGAAGATGGAAATAAATTATAAAAACAAAATTCAAGGTAAACGAATAATTAGAAATATTTCACTTTATTATTGGAAGAGAGACCGATTTAAAAATAAATTTTAATCTTATAAAATGAAACGAAATACATAGCAAACGGTTTTCGGTTTACTTTATTAATGTACCTGTAATTTTTTTTTGCTGTTTACTTCCTTTATTATTTCAGCATAAAAGTAAATGGAGAAATGGATGATGTCTTCTTTCAAAGTTTGCATTTTAAAAATATTTAAGGAAAAAATGAAAAATAGCGCTGTTCGAAGCTAGACGAATCATAAATCTTAAACTAATATTAAATAAATAAAAAAAATTATGAAAGGTACGTTTCAAAACAGTTTCGTATTGAGACGTGGAATTGATTTGAGTCCTTTATTGCAATCAAAATTATGTTTGCACTATAAAATAAATAAATAAATAAATAAAAATTAAATTTATGGTATTTTATGGAATATGTCACTTTTTTTTACATAAACTGTCAACTCCCGTAATTTTTTTTTTGTTTTACGGCAAATACCGTTAATGTAATGGGAAAGTCCGTTGATATAATAATAAAGTCTGTTTTTTACGGGCATTGTCTGGAATCTTTGCTGCCGTAAATCTCTGCTGCAGCTTTTTTACAGTGCATATGATTAGCTCTTTCTCTCTATATATATATCTGAGATTGAAATACATATTTTCAATATCATCTATTTTTTAAAGCGGCAGTTTCTTCAAAATTTTTATCCATAACGACATCAAGAAAAGTTTTAATAAAATGAAGGTGGAAAGAAATTATAAAAATGAAATTAAAGGTAAACAAAATAATTAGAAAATATTTCTCTTTATTATTGGAAGAGAGACCGATTTAAAAACAAATTTTAATCTTATAAAATGAAACGAAATACATTACAAACGGTTTTCGGTAAACTTTATTAATGTATCTGTAATTTCTATTTCTAATTTCTTCCTCTATTTTTTCCACATAAAAGTAAATGGAGAAATGGATGATATCTTCTTTCAAAGTTTGCATTTTTTAAAATCTTTAAGAAAATATCGGAAAATGGCGCGGTTCAAAGCTAGACGAATCATTTATCTTAAATTAATGTAAAATAAATCAAAAAATGTGAAAGGTACTAAACACAAACGCATTTCGGAATACTTTTTGTACCCAAATTCACAACACATTAATGTGTTGTGAATTTGGGTTGTGACTTTTAAGTCTTTTTATGTTGTGATCGTATTCTTAATATGTTGCAAAAGTATTGCTATTCAGAAATGTGTTTTAAAAATTGCGTTGTTAATTGTTTTGAAATGGTGTTGTAGATATCGTTGAATAAAACTGTTTCTTAAACTAGTGTTGTGCTGCATAACACTTAATCCCCAAATTAACAACACATTGTAAATACCACACAATTTAGAACACTATAAAACAACACATGTAAATCTATTTCAAAATATTTTCTACGTGGTGGCTTTAAAATTTACATTTTAAAAAATGGATGCTTTGAAATATGTTTTGAAAACACATTTTCTCCTCTTGTAATTTTAATAACATTTTTTGTACACCTCTTTTATTTCGTAGAACCCATTTGCAACACATTTACAACTATTTTAGTTAGATGTGTTGATTTTTATGTTCAGTTAGTGTTTCAAAAGTTTTTCTCGCTATTACATTGTATATGAGATTAAAAAAATATTATTTTGAATATTATCTTTTTTTTAAAGGTTGTAGATGTTTAAAGATTTCCTTCTAACGGCAAGCAAGAAAAAATTTAATCAGATAAAGATGGACAGAAATTATAAAAAAGAAATTCAAGGTAAACAGAATTACGGATTTGAAAATATTTTCTTTATTATTGGAAAAGAGACAGATTTTTAAAAAATAATAATAACGTATACTTTAAATTTAATGTATACTTTCTTAACGTTCATGTATCTTTGCTGTTTTCTTCCTGTATTATTTCCACATAGAAATAAATGGAAAAATGTATAATATTTTCTTTCAAACTTTCCATTTTTTAAACCTTTAAAGAAAAGTCGAAAAATGGCATGCTTCGATGCAAGACGAATCATAAATCTTATTTCTTTTGGTCTTGAAAATGAGAAAGAATTGAGAAATTTGAAACATTGTTTGTGATAAACTTAGGCCTTATTGATTTTTTCAAAATTTTTTTATTTGTAACCTAATTTAATAAATTCGTAATGTACGAACCAACTCTCTAAATAAGATTGTTATAGTACATGTATTTTTTTAAAAAATCTCTTAAAGGAAAATGTTTCTGAAATGGAGATATTTTCATAAATACAGGTATATAATAGACGTATTAATGGAAAAATGTCACAAAAATAAGCGTATTCCTTTCAAAAATTGTAGAGGATTTAAAATAACCTATTAAAAATATTTTTCTGCATTCTAAAAAAAGTAACTATATTCCTGCTGCAATAGAACTTATAACTGTTACTACCATAACTGAATTTATTGAAAAAAAAATTCATTTTTTGGCAAAAAAATTCAAAATTTATTGATATTAAAATATGAAAACTGGTAATGTTATGGGGAAATGTATGATAAATAGGCTGAAGCAGGTAATATTAAAATGAAAGACTTATGTTAAATGATATGTAATGATGGAATCAGCTAAGGTAGTTTTGTTAAATGAATTTTAAGGGAGAAAAAATTGTACATATAATTTTTTGAAGGTACACACATAATTAAATTCTGGTCAGTACCAGTCAATTTTTAAAATTTTTCCTAATTTGTTTAAGTTTTTTTTATGTTTAATATTCAAATTTTCATTTTCTGATTGATATTTATCACTTTGAAATAGTCATTTTTTACCTACTGTTGTCAGATTTTAAAAAAGCCGAAATAATAACATTTACGAAGTTTCCAACGTAAAAGCATACTTACAAGGGAATATTAAAAAAAAATACTTTAAAAAATTATTAAATGGCAAAAATTATTTCATGTTTAAAACAGCTCATTTAAAACGGTTTGCTTATAGTATTATTATAGAAGTCCGGAAAGCAGCAACATCTTTTATTTAATCATTTTTGTACACGTTTATTCTTAAGTGTAATTGAATTTAATCAATCAGGAAAACAGTCGTCAGCTGTCGCGACAGCAAAAGATTCATTCGGCTTTGAGAAATAAAAAAAAAATCCACGTCATAGGAAATCAATGGCAACACGAGCACAAGACATTGACAATGGGGTAAAATAATTATTTAATCCTCCATTATCAGGTAATATTTTTACATGGGAACAAATTAGCATGTTTTATATTTTTATGGGAATTGGCGAGTATAGTTTGTCATGAGCAGAGCATCCGAGTTACGGAAAAAACCTCTGCTTTAAGGGATTGTTTTTCTTTTTCTTAATGCAGTAATACTTACTTATTAAAAGTACAGTTGATGTATTAGAGAGAATAATTAGAATGAAGAGCCTTACAAGGATCGGATTATACCTGATACGAGTATTAAAACATGCCTAAATTTCCCGTAAAGCGAATTTCTCTTTACTATCACCTATGACGACAATGAATATTTATTTTTTTTTATTTATTCATTTATTTTTGTAAAGCCGTTATATTTGTTTTAAAATGTACGCATTTTTAGAAATAAAACTTTGTAAATTTATTATTTTTTCAATCCATTTAGTTATAATTAAAAATTCTCTTTATTAAGCACTTCTTATAGTCAATTTTTACTAGATAAAAACCTTTAAAAAGTGACAATTTCTAGAAAAGCTTAATAAATAATTGAGTCCGTAACGTGAGACCACACGGGAGAGTTCTTTTCAGAGATGTCTAAAATAGCTTTCTATTAAGAAAGAGTTGTTGGGTGGTATCTGTCAACAGATATTCGCTAACGCCTATAATAGTCTTTTCTGATTTAAATGTAAATTGCTGCATTCATAATAATGAATGGACTATATATATACTTTCATATGCTTTTCTTTATTATTTCGCGAAACAATAAAATATTTTGGTTTGGCGCATCCTTGTACATACAGTTGCGAAAACGAAGATAAAAAAATTGGACTATATTATGCTATTTTGAGCTCAAAGAATAAGAAAAGTAACAATTAATAAGGTAAATATTTGGGTATTTTCCAGTATTTCATAAGAGTTCATGTTAAAATGAACGCAAACTTAATACAACTGTAATATTATTAAAAAAAGAAACTTCTTTAATTACCAGCGTAAAAGCTAAATACGGATTTTTTTTCGTTCTTTCTTCAATAAGCACCAGAAATATTAACAACTAGCGAGCTACGCCCGCTAGCTGGGGCACTTTTTCCAAAC
Organism: Maratus speculifer; assembly: GCA_964019185.1. Lineage (NCBI taxonomy): Eukaryota > Metazoa > Arthropoda > Arachnida > Araneae > Salticidae > Maratus > Maratus speculifer. The sequence goes on from OZ025291.1 coordinate 121,215,490, forward strand.
GAACCTTGATATTAAGCAATATATAATAAACAAAAAAATTCATTTAATAAGCAAGTCTTGGTGTTCGAATCCTCAGCACAAAAAAAGTAAATTAAAGAGCTATGGTTGTTATGCGCCCATTATCCCGTTAAAATATGTGATTTCGCACAGTGGGCGGTACGGGCCCATCGTGCGAAGCCGGCCCACCGGCGCTACGCGCCATGGTCGCCATTGTCCCGTTAAAAATATTTGGTTTTGCACGGTTGGCGCTGCGCGTCCATAATACATTTTCTCGTATTTTTTGGATCATCAGAAGCAGACTTTTACGCAGATTCTGAATATGTAATCAGTTTTTTTCTACTTTAAAAACTGTCTGCATGATGGTTTAAGAAAAAACGCGCAAAAAAAGTTTGTTTGTTAAAAACTGCAAAAGACTGCTATTAAAAAAAATAAGTAATTTCATTAATATCACATAGAACATAACTAACAAATAATTTTGGCAGCTCGTTTTCCGTTTGTAGTAAGAGAAATTAGTTTTAATCGCGGAAATCTTACGTTACACAATATTCGTGTATGCTACCAAAAAGAAAAAGTATGAAAAGGAGCTACAATGATTAATAGTCACATACAGAATAAATATATGAATAGCCAGTTACATCTGAGATCATCAAAATATTAATTAGCAACACTATTACCTCTTAGTGAACATATCTTGCTGTGCTTAAATAGTTGTACTTATTATATTAATTAAACAGTGTTTAATTACTTCTTTTAGTACCAATTACTTCTTTTCTCTTATACATTCTTTGACAAATTGACGGGAGAAAAATAGGTTTTCGGCTGCTTCTTCTTTTAGCCAAAGGGGAAAAGTTCCTGTTCTTCACCGCAAGGTAGCGCAGTGTACTGCCTCAGAGCTCCGTTTGAGACCTGTTTGGGAAATAAGACGTTTTCCGTTCTGATTCCCGACCGGTTTTTAATTCATAACTTTTTTAATTTTGGTCCCACAGTCTCGAAAATGCCCGAAATGACTTTCCCGGAATTTTTCGAATCGAAAGACACCTCTCGCGACTTCCAACTCGCCCGCGTTGCGAACTGTAATCGGCTTCAAGCAGACAGACAGACAGAGGCGCACGGATTTTATTAGTGTAGATTTTATGAAGAGTTGTTGTTCTCTATACTGATAGAGCTCTGATTCCCACTCAAAAGCACTGGCGAATCTATTACACGCGTGTGCACGGTGGTATATGTGAGAATGAATGTCTCTTGAACGCGAAAAGGATTAAATTTTTTAATACAGATAAAATGTTATTTAAAAAAAATATTTAACACGTACAAACTGTTACAGTTAAATTACTGATGCAATAATTTTTTGCATGAAGTAACATATTAGAATTTTTTTTTCTGTAATGTCACACCATAACATGTAACTATCTTTTCTTCTTATTTTTTTGTGTGTGTATGCATGTTTGAATATGTAACTTATTCACTCCAAATTGATGCATGTAGAACCCCCATACAAAATATGACTACTATAAATACCAGATAAAATGGAGTTTTCATCATTAAACTTAGCAACTGATTTTAGCAATTTATCTAGGACCTCAGGCTTAGACACTACTTTTGACTGGGATGGAATCGTAAAAGAATAGGATATAAGACTAACTAATATTTATAATTAAAAATATAGTTTTGCATTTTTTTAATTACTTTTCTAATTTTTCTTTTTTCCCGAAAATATTATAACGGATATTATACTTTGTCCATGTCTCACGTAGCTATCCAAAACAATGAACACACTGCCTTTTCCCACTAAGCTGGTATACAAACTTTGAAATTAATGGGATAACTCTAAAAGTGACTGAACTTATTTAATCTAAACTAAGAGTAGTTTACTTCCTTTTATCTTACATTCGACGGACAGACTCAAATTATTAAATTGAATGCATTACATTTTTATATTATATAATGAATTGAGCTCAAAATATTTCTAAAGTACAAGCTTTATTTAATATTTTATGTATTAAAATCGGGGAAAAGCCAACAGGCTATGAGTTAGCTTTTAGCACTTGAACAAAGCTAAGTATATTTTAGAAACATTTTATCAGCTAAAAAAGAAATTGACACTTTTTAAGAAGAGTAAGCAGAAAAAAAAATTAATTTTCTAAAGAGAAATTCTAAACGTATGAATGGATTCCACTCCCACAGGTTTAACATTAACAAAGGGAAGTTGGAATCTAATTGACCAACACATGTAAAACATTGTGATGTCACATCTAAAATATGAAAAAAATTATGTAGTTATCGCTCTTTCGTTTATAGCATCAGAAATAATTTAATATAAATATGTATTTCAACTAAAGAAATAAGGTATAAAGGAGATTGATCATAGGTAGGCTTGACCCACCCTTCAGTTTTTATATATATGAAAGGATTTCGGAGTTTTACAAATAGGTGTCAACTAACGCTACTAAAATGCTCAAACAATTGTCACTATTTCAAACACAGATAATCGATATAGGTATAGAAAAATCAACTGGGATGCGTTTTTAACCTAAAAGTTGGGTTTTTTAGAAATATTTTGCAAGCTTTAATCAGATAAAATACATAATAGAAGTTTAAATAAGTACATTTTAAGTAATGCAGACACACTGAGCTTTCATTGCAGGCAGCTTTCCTACAATAATTAAAGCTTAACGTAACATACTATTCTTTAAAAAAGGATTATGCGGCTTTGACAAAATGGTTAAGGCTCCCTTAATTAAGTGGTTCCGGAAATCTTTTTATGTACTATTATTATTTCTACATAATGAAAGATCAATGGTTATGTACAGAAAAGAATGAAGATTTATTCTGTAAAAATACAGTAAAGCTTGAGTGATGGAAAAGAAAATATTCGAAACTGAATAAAGAAAAATGGGAAAAATTGCTATAGTATCCTCTGAATGAAAAAAAAATAAATGAAGCATATATGGGAAAGTCGGTCAGAACTTTTCCATTTAAATAACACCTACAGTAGGTAAACAGAAACAGTGGGAAAGACTGGAAAGGATTATAACTAATGAAAGGAGCAATCTTAAAAGTTAAGGGAAGATGCGACTAGGACACCACCCCCACTTACATTATATTTATACTTCATTATAAGCATCTAAATTTTGTGTTTGAAAACATATCTGAGAACTTCGCACAAATGTCTAAGTTTTTTAGCTCTCCAAAAATTTGTCATTTTCAACTAAAACCCTCCATTAACTTATCATGTACTTAAGCGATTTCGGTAAAGTTTTTTTTTTGGTGTAGAGTATAAATAAGATAATATGTAGTAGACAGTTAAAAAAATAATTAACTTCAGATTTTTTTTCTGAAAAATTGCCATTGTTCTAAATTGCAAAGTTTAAGTTACTGAAAAACCTGTCTTCCATACTTTTAGAGATTAATCCATTGGAAATTGATTCCAAGTTTTATCGAAATCGGTCGGGTAGTTTTAGAGGAAACCGGTCTCAAGGCTCGCATATTTCCCATGGGATTGCATCCAATCTTGTCTTCTTTTAAGTGCTCATGCGGCTGCAAAAGTATGTAGCACTGATTGAAAAACAGGAAGATATGTAGACAAATTTCACCAAGTTAATTACTGTGAGATGAAGTCAAACTATCTGATAATTAGTGTTGCCAAGTCAAGTGTCGCGAAAAGTAGGACAAAAGAGACATTAAAATTCGGGACAGTTGCTTATAATTCCGGACATATTAATACATGAAACCAAATTAAAATGGAATCTGTCTCTAACGGTATACTTTTTTATATGTAAAAAAATCATTATCCCTGCTGTAGAAACATACCTGCTAAGACAAAATCCAGTTTAAAGCAGAATTTTTCTCCTGTGATTTTCGTTTTATCATAAATCTAGCCCCATAATCTCCAAACCAGCCTTTCCCTTTTACCCCCCGCCCTCCCTTTAAAAACTCTTAAAAATAGATGTTTAAAACGTCACCCATCCCTCCAAAAAATATGTTAATATACCTAAGACTAAGTATATAGGCATCAAAAACATCACGCTTCGATATTTCACATCAACAATCGTAGTAAAAATATTTTTTAAACACCGGGGATTATAATTATTGAACCACCCATGTATTTTAATTACTAATGTCAATAATCGGAGAAAAAAAGTAACGAATTTTTATATGGGAAGCATTTATCAGCGGAATGCAATAATTCATTAATTTATTATTGCTCATAATATTTTTTGAATATTAATTTATTGCAGTGTTCAGAAAAAGTATTTGACATACACAGAGTATATTAGTTTTCTTTTCTTTATCACTTTCTTCTTTTCCTTTTTTAAGACCAAATGCTTATGACTTCATCTTTTACTGGCAGAAACAAATTGTTACATATTTTAAAGATTACTAAACGTAAAACAGTGTTGATAAAAATAAAAGTCATGGTATGTAATGTCTTGCGCATTAGGGTGTATCACGAAAAACTTTCTTTGGAAATTCAAAATTCCAAGTTGATAAAAAGTAGTTACTATGATCACATATTTACCCCCAAAAATATTTTTGAAATTAAAAAATATTTAGGTCTTCCGGAATGAGGATGAAGTTTAAACGTTTTGACGAAAAATGTAGTTTCTTACATATTTTTTAAATATATGAATATAAAGTAATTGTTTTTTTCAATGTACAAAAACATAAAGTTTAGATAGACATTTGACATTTAAAAAAATTTCGTTTCTGTCATTGATTTTATAAGTCTCCTGGAATCTAATTAAAAATCTCATTATTTTACCATATAACCAAAATTTTCAATTAATTTTGTTCATGATTTTAAATTTGTTACAGGTAATTTTTTACAACTCCAAACCTCCAGATATCATGCAAATAAATTGTATATGAATTTTTAATTTATTAGTCTAGTTTGTTTGTCATGATATTAGAAATAATTTTTAAAATATCACACACACATAAAATAAATAAACAAATAAATAAAAGAATAATAAAAAATAAAAGTAAAACTTTGAAAATTTAATATTTAAATGTAAAATGCTACAAATACAATAGTTAAACATTGAATTTGAAAGACATTATTCAAAATAAAACTCGATTTCACTGTCTTTTTATCTTGATAAGTTATCTTTATGGTTTTAGGCAGTGCACCACAAGTGTAAGCAGCTTTTTCAACCTGCAACCAAAGTTTTTGTTTATGCCGTTTAAAATATATATAATTTATATTGCTCTGAATTACCAATATGATTATTAAACAAAAATATTAAATTAAGTTTATTACTATTATAATAAAAAAAATTACTGAATTAATGCTATAGAGAAAAGTTTTACTTGTTCTTTATTCTTGAACTGCTGTAGTTGCAGATGAGAAGTGACGCTTCGTTTCAAACTTTGAAATTTATTTTCCATCCAGCAATCTTTACCTAACGAAACAATCTCGACATTTGTGTGTTTAGACAAACGTGTTTAGATACTGATATAACCTCCTTTAGAATTTTTTTAATTGCTTGAATGTATAAAAATTTTTTAATTCATTTCTTTCACTAGTTACTGAATCAACAATCAATTCAATATAGGGGAAGATGGGGATACTTGAGCCATTTTTTGAATTTTAATTTTTTTAAATTTTTTATATTTTTTTAGAATAAAATAAAATATTGAAAATGAAAATTTGATATTTTTCCTTCAACTAAAAACCACTTTCAATAAATTTTGAACTATTTTTCTATGTATAATAAATGTTTATTTTTTGTTTTACATCATGGCTCAAGTATCCCCATGGCGGGGATACTTGAGCCATAGTGAAGGGATACTTGAGCCACTACGGAAAAATACCTACAAAAGTAATTTTTTTCGCTTTATTTTTGCACAAACATTTTACAGAATGATAAATTATGAAACGTAAAGTCTTTCAAAACCAATTGAGAAAACAAAGCTAGTAATACGATCATTTTTTGTCGTTAAAACTGGTTGTCGAAAGATAATTTGAACTTGAGTTATAACGACGGTAGAAACATCCTCAGTTCAGAGCCATTTAAATTTGGAATCTGCAATTCTTCGGACAAATTTCATTTTCAAAATATTAAGCACTTATCCAACAAATATTTTTACAGTTTTCTTTCTGGCATATTTTATTAGTAACCAACCATCAATAGAAGATTTTCTTTCACATCATCACCATCATTGACAGAATTTTCCTCTAATGATATTGTCGAACTCATGCTTTTAGTTTAGTAGCTGTCGGAATTTAAGCCAGATGTATCATTCTACTATTTCAAACACTTTTTTGATTTCACAGGAAAAGATTTTGTCTTCCTCTTTGGCTCCATGTAGGTAAGTTTGAACTGGGATTTTTGTTGCTTTTCTTGTTTTTGTGCGCTCTTTTTACCAATTTTTCTTCAATTTTCTTAGTTAAAAAAAAGTTACAGCAACAGAGGTTACGATTTCAATATAAAATACTAATCTTAATATGTTATATTAAAAAATAAATATCTTAATATGTTGGACCTAACTAATTAAAGTATTAGAGATTATAGCCTGTAAAACCGCTTTAAAAAGTTATTTTCATTTAATGAAAGTTAAATTGAAAACTATGTTTACATTTATCCAGACAGGCTATTTTGTTAGTCAAATCGAAAAATAAAATAGACATTTTCATTTAAAAAATATACATTTTTAAACATTTTTAGGTCGTTATTTTTTTAAGAAAAAAAAATAAAATGAAAAATTATTCTCCCTTTTCTCCAGAAAATATCTATTAGTGAATATAAGGATGGAATTTTATTTTTTGTTTGTTTCACCCATGTTTAATTTCTAGTGGGGATGGTTCAGACATGGCTCAAGTATCCCCACTCTCATTGGCTCAAGTATCCCCACTATCACTATTTTTGTTTCCCAGAGTTTTACTAAATAAAGCATGCAGCAATTAGAACTATTTTAGACTCAAAATACAATTGAAATTATGCTTATTGAATGTATGTATATAGTTGCAACTTTAAACAAAACTTTGATTACACAAAAAACAAAAAAACCATTCACCCAAATATTTACTTCAGATAGGGAAAAGACAACTATTAATCACTATACTTTCAAAATGGTACCAAGATGTGTGATTTCTTTTTTACGTGTTCAGAACTATAAATATGTTATCATATTGGCAGTTTTAGAAAGAAAAATTAACCAACTGTAGAGATAATAGGGGTGGCTCAAGTATCCCCTATGCTCAAGTATCCCCACTCTCCCCTACTGTTTGCTCAAGTTAGTTATAAGAGGTGGTTCCGTTACAACAGTAGATTGTCAATGAATAAAATCTATGTAGTAATCTGCCTCATATTTAACTCCTGGTTGTTTTAAAACTCTATTTTCATTGAATTCGGTTTGTCAAGTTTTTTCTATATTTTTGCTTGCCAGAGATCTCATATGTTTTCGAGAATCAAGCAACATTCACAGATGAAAATGTTCTGGATATATCGTAAAGACGTTTCTCTGTAGAGCTATTGAACAACAATCTTAAATTTATCTTTTAAGTACTTGATATACTGTACGTTTTAAAAAAGTGTGATGAATAAATAATACACTGTCTGGAGTTACATAACCAACCACTGCCTGGAGTTACATAACCAAAATATGTTGAACATGGTTCTTCTATATCCATCAAGACAAACAGACAATGTAATCGAGATTTTCTTTGAATAATAGTTTTCCAATTCAATGTTTAACTATTCTATTTGTAACCTTTTTCATTCAAATATTAAAATAAGTTTTATTTTTTTTTGTGTGTGTGATATTTTAAAAATTGTATCTAATTTCATGAGCCAAAGCAAATTAGACTAATAAATTAATTAAAAATTAATATACATTTTATTTGCATGATATCTGGAGGTTTGCAGATGTAAAAATATACCTGTAACCAATTTAAAATTATCAACAAAATAAATTGAAAATTTTGAATATTTGGTAAGATAATAAGATTTTTAATTAGATTTCGGAAGACTTATAAATTAATTACAGAAACGAATTTTTCTTTTATGTCGAATGCCTATATAAACTTTATGTTTTTGCACTTAGAAAAAAGCAATTACTTTATATTTACATATTTAAAAAATATGAAAAAAGTAGGGGAACATTGATACAGCTTTTTTCTAAGAATTTTTTGGTGTCCAGAAAGCAGAAATTTCTAGTTATTTTTCTATGTGGTGTCAACAAAACCTGTGTAGCGCTGTTTTATATATTACTTTTGCATGAAACTTAAAAGAAATCAAAAAAAGTCATTTGTATCAATGTGCCCCATCCCCGGGGCAGATTGATACACCACATGGGGCTCTTTGATACGTCTGGGAAAAATGGAGACAAATAACACACATGCATATTTTTCATAGAAAAATAGTAAGTAAACCATTTTATATATTTATAAAAATTCAAATCACCCACACTTTATTTGTAAGCAATATTAAAGCAATCAAAATGAAATATATAATGACATGATGTTCTGGCTGTTCCATGTCTGATTATTGGCTGTAGTAACTTTGTCATGTCTCGCACTCCAACCCCAGCATTATCTTCTTTCTTAGGAAAGATGAAAAAATTACCACGCTTTCTGTTTATAAATCCGTTTATAAAAAGAATATACAGGATAGTTATATTAAAAATTCTGTTTATAATGTAATTATCCTGTGCTGTTCTGCCGCTTGTTTCTCTTACTTAACAATTTTTTATGTCAAAAATACTTTTTTCTCTGGTGTATCGATATAAATTCAAGATTTTCAAGGCTGCTGTCCTTTTCCTTTGCTAGTTATACTAGCACTAGATGTTGGGTAAGTTCGTACGTCTTCTGTTTGCAAAAATACTATAAAATGTTCTAATATAAAGAAATTAGAACTATTTCACATCAGTAAAAACTAATATTAGACATTTTTAGCGAAAACTGGTTGGATTAAGGAGTGTATTGTAAATAAGTAATAAAAGGTAATGAAAAAATGAGCTAGAAAACGATTTAGGTTGTATCAATGTGCCCTGACATAGACTGTATCAATGTGCCACATACAGACATTTTGAATAAAATGAGTTACAAATACAATATTTCATAATTTATCTAACAATAAAGAATGAGGAACTGACAAAGAGTAGCTTTACTTGCCAGGGAGAATATTCTTTTCGGTTGAAAACACTGGAACGGTTGTATAATACCATTTAAAATGTACAACTCAAATTTACTTTTGACCTACAAAAACAATAAATTACCCGTTCCGTTTCATCAAATAACTGAATCATTCCAAAACTTTCTGTATGTAGTTGAGTGCACTAGCATCACCTTTTGGAGCTGTTGTGAAACTTCCTGTAATGACCCTGTGATCAGTAGAGGGGGTGTATCAATGTGCCCCAGTTCCTCCTACATTTTAGCTAAAAAGTTTAAATTCGTTCTCATTCCGGGAGACCTAAATATTTTCCGATTTCAAAAATATTTTTGGTGGTAAATATGTGATCATAGTAACTACTTTTTATCAACTTGAAATTTTGAATTAAAAAAAAAATTTTTAGTGATACATCCTGTTTATTGCGCATGCACTCACAGGCCAAAAATTCAATATTATGTTACGGGTCAATCTATTTCAAGTGGTCCAACACTGGTCGCTCGACCATTTTTTAAAAATCTGAAATTTTTTGTACAGCAACCCTAACATGATGGAAGTTCAAAATGACCGTTATTTTAATTTTACTATTTTTTTTTGTGCATGGCGGCCATCTTTGTTTCATCGTGTTCAGCGATTTTCTCAGATACTAGGATACACAAAATTGTAAATATCTCGTCTTTTTTTTTCCCAATTGAAATGGGGTTTGCAGCATTTTGTTCAGAATACAATAGGCTAAATATATGGTGGTAGAATAATTTTGGAAAATAAAATTTTACAAGTGAAATTTTAGCACAAAATTTAAGATTTTTTCCAAAATCTATCCGTTTTCAAGAGGAAATATTTCATTCAAGGAAATCTGTCACACTTACACAATTTTTTCTACAAATAGGTCAAAAGTGCGTGTACGCATACATCAAGTCCCAGATCTAGGAGTTAATTTCTCTTTGCGAGAAAAATTCCGAAATTCTTCAAAAATTTCAAAAATCGCACTTTTTAGGCTTTTATATCTCTGGTGGGGCACGAGATAAAAATCTGTAATTCTAGCCTTTGATAGTATTATGTAGTAATGTTATGTACAAAAAATTTCAAGAAGAGATTTGACTACAAGCGGAGATATGACATGGACAATATGTGAAAACAATACCGCCAAACTATTCTAACCTACTACGTAATTGTTCAACAAGATTGTCAACCTTACACAATTTTTTTCTACAAATAGGTCAAAAGTGCGTGTACTCATACACCAAGTCCCAGATCTGGGAGTTGATTTCTCTTTGCGAAAAAAATTCCGAAATTCGTGAAGAATTTCAAAAATTGCACTTTTTAGGCTTTGATATATCTGGTGGAGTACGAGATAAAAATCTGAAATTCTGACCTTTGATAGTATTGTGTAGTAGTGTTATGTACAAAAAATTTCAAGAAGGAGATTTGATTATAAGCTGAGATACGGGGATAAAAAAAATGTTACAAACGCTATTATGAGTACATTAGGAGAAATGAGATTAATCTCTTTTATTACAATATTTACACAGAAAATATCATTTGTTGAAAACAGTTTAATAATAAATGTTTAATTTACAAAGATACTATATATGCTCAACAAAGAGCTTAACACTATTTACGAGAGATGTTATGAGTTCGACCAGTTACTGTTGTCAATCCATCAGGCTGTTCTTTCTCAAAATTTTATTTGAAGCCACCCAAGTCTTGTCATCCCTTGTTAACTTGAATAAAATTCTCTAGGTTTAATAATTGAAACCATGTCAACTCGATCAGTCAACCCATTGTCTGAAATTTACTTTTCCTGAAATGTGTACCGAGTAAAATTTTTTTGCAATAGCATTTGTAGTAGGTTTGGTCCTCTGGACAAATAGTGTATTGGCTTAGCATACATTCTGAATTGTTTAAATCACACAGACCTCATGAAGTAACATTTAACTCTGTACCATAAATAATTAATTTAAAATTTTGGAGGTATGAACAATTACATAGAAGGTTACAATAGTTTGGCAGTATTGTTTTCACATATTGTCCATGTCATATCTCAGCTTGTAGTCAAATTTCCTTCTTGAAATTTTTTGTACATAACACTACTACACAATACTATAAAAGGCAAGAATTTCAGATTTTTATCTCGTGCTCCACCAGAGATATCAAAGCCTAAAAAGTGCGATTTTTGAAATTTTTGACGAATTTCGGAATTTTTTTCGCAAAGAGAAATCAACTCCCAGATCTGGGACTTGGTGCATGAGTAGACGCACTTTTGACCTATTTGTAGAAAAATTTGTGTAAGGTTGACAGTCTTGTAGAACAATTACATAGTACGTTACAATAATTTGGCAATATTATTTTTCACAAATTGTCCATGCCATATCTCAGCTTGTAGTCAAATCTCCTTCTTGAAATTTTTTGTACATAACACTACTACACAATACTATCAAGGCCAGAGTTTCAAATTTTTATCTTGTGCCCCACCAGAGATATCAAAGCCTAAAAAGTGCGATTTTTGAAATTTTTGAAGAATTTCGGAATTTTTTTCGCAAAGAGAAATTAACTCCCAGATCTGGGACTTGGTGTATGAGTATACACACTTTTGACCTAATTGTAGAAAAAAATGTGTAAGGTTGACAGTTTTCCTTGCATAAAAAATTTCCTCTTGCAAATGGATAGATTTCGGAAAAAATCTTAAATTTTGTGCTAAAATTTCACCGGTAAAAATTTATTTTTCAAAATTATTCTACCACTGTACATTTAGCCTATTTTATTCTGAACAAAATGCTGCAAACTCCATTTCAATTGGTAAAATAAAAGACGAGATATTTACAGTTTTGTGTATCCTAGTATCTGAGAAAATCGCTGAACACGATGAAACAAAGATGGCCGCCATGCACAAACAAAAAATAGTAAAATTAAAATAACGGTCATTTTGAATTTCCATCATGTTAGGGTTGTTGTAAAAAAAATTTCAGATTTTTTAAAAATGGTCGAGCGACCAAAAAAAAATATTTTCTGGACCACTTGAAATGGATTGACCCTTACAAAATTTTGGAAATTACTAAAATTAAATATTAATATTTGGTTTGTTAAATAGTATATTCAAATCAAAAATCAACGGATAAATTATTTTAGGAAGGATAAATAAAAATATCTAATACTAATTTAGCAATAGGGAATAAAAACTTCGAATAATTGTAATTGCAGAACTTTTTGGCCCAAACAATCAATTCAATATATTGTTTGCTCAAGGCTTTGCATTGTTTGGTTTTTGGCCAGTTGAAGTTTTCTTCATGCGAAATGATGCTGCCTTGATTTCTGAAGGAGATTACTGCCATACTTAAAATTTATTTATTTATTTATTTAAAAATAAACTGCATGCTATGCATGCATATAAAGGAGATTGCAAAAAATGTAGTATAAATTTTTCGTATAAATTTTAGAGAAAAATAATTTGTATTAAAAAAATGATTAATTATATTTTTTCCTGTGAAACCTATTAGTTAATCACACTAAACAATTCTAAATAAAGAAAAATGTAATCAATCAATAAATAAATAAACAAAAAAATAAAATACATATTGCAAAATCGAAAGCAGATTTTCATATCTTTTAAACTTTTGAATGTTCTTAAATATAAAAGAGCTACATTATGACAGAAGTTTAATATATTTTTGTTCGGAAATGCATGAAACTAGCAGTTGTTGTAGCTCAGAGACTATCTAATCGCATTCGTTTCCCGTATTTTTGCAAACACAATAGTTAAAAAAAAATAGTGCCAAAGTGGTCGTTTTGAACCCACTTTCCGCGCAAAAGAAAAAAAAATAACAGTCAAGGAAGAGAGAAAAAGTCTTTGTCACGCAATCGGAAAGGTTTAAAACTCAATAGGTAATTTATTGATCATAAATGGAAAATTCATTTCAATTTCAAATCGTTTTCATAGTCAGGCTTTCCAATTCTATATATTTGCATTAAAAATGAATTTGTAAATGTGTCAAAAAGTTTCGTGCTTGCTGCGTAGAGTTGTTGACAACAGCCTTAAATTCAAGACACTTCAGAAAAATGAAAAAAGATGAGCTTTGTAAATAAATATTTTTTTTCATTTGCTTGATTTGATTTAATTAATTACATTTTACTCATTAATTTTTCTTCTCAATATTTTGTGCACTGTAGTTCACCCATCTCGTATCAGGAATGGGGATGTGGGTGGGATGGAGAAGACATTTGTTAAATTTATTTTGAAAGAAAGCACGAAAGAAAAAAGGTGAGAAAATTAAAAAATAAAATAAAATATCAAAATAACGTGCTAGCAACAGACTTTTCATTGATTGAAGCATGGAATGCTTATGAATAGAAAGCCACTGATTTGACTGCGCATAATTAACTGGTTAGTTATCTAAGTTTATTCGGATCATTTTTCAGTATGAATGTGTGAAGCAAGAATGTGTGTCATTTTTCTATAGAAAATTCATTTATCTATGGGAATACACTAAATATGATTTATATTTCTTTTATAATTAGTAATGTGCACCGACTTTCTAATTACCTATTAACTATTTATATGCATTTATTTATTTTTTCTACTTTTTTTCTTTTTAATTATACAAATAAAAGATTGCTTTTGTTTATTTAAGACAACTTCGACAAAATTAAAATGTCTGTTAAAATAGTATTTTTAGTTTCAGTACAGCTTGTTTCTGTTAAAGATAAAAAAAGGAAAATTTTTCAACTTAATATTTTAATTTTATTATTTATTTACAGATATTACTTCAACTAATTAACTTTCTTTTCTGAATTTCAGACTCCCATTTTCTTTAAAGTTGTACATTTTAACTTCAGCTTTTCCATTTTTTTCAACACTTGTCTGTGCTTCTTTGAAATACCAATTCTTTTTCCATCAATTACAACTGCTGCACCAAGTCATTCGATTCTTCATCTGTTAACACAACGCCCATCAATTATACCCACACATTTCTGCTCCTAATTTGAGTTCAACCGCACAAAAAGTTCGCAAGAGAGGCCTTAATCTGGCGAAAGAGATGGGGCGACAATCTGCCAACATCTCCAGAATCTTTCTCTCCCCCCCCCCTCTTATTTTTTTCTTTTCACAAACTTTTGCAACGCTGGAGAAAATATTGCAAGCCGCTACGTTTGCCTTTCCAGAGATTGGATGCAGAGATAGAGAAGTGAGGATGATGAAGAAACTTCCTGTTGTTCTACGGTTTTTGCGGGGACCACAAGCCCCCACTAGCGCGTGTAATCTCCGTGGGGCATCAAAGCCGCTAGGAAGGCTTGACAACTGCCATTTTGTCAAGCTTTTAAATTTTTATCGGAAACTTTCTTTACTCTTCCTGCTTTTTCGTAGAAGTTTTCTTATCAGGTTTTCCAGGAGAATGATAAGAATGAAAGACTCTTCTGTTTTGAAAACTATTCGAAAGTAAATAACAATGAAGCTAATATTTCAACTAAGGACCCCTCCTTATCTAATTCAGAGAGACTATGTCAGATTATTTACCTACAAAAAACCGGTATAATATACTTTCTCTAAATAAAGAGGATACGAACTTTTATAAATCAAGCAGTAAAAATTATAAATACATATTTTTTTTTTTAAATAAATAAAATTGTAAAAAAAAAAAAAAAAAAAAAAAAAAAAAACCTTTTATCTTGTTTAAAGGTTTACATAAGATGTTAACTTTCAAAAAATTGATTTTTTTTTTTTTTTTTTTTTTTTTTTTTTTTTTTTGACGAAAGTTAAATCTTTATAGTGTTTATAATTATGGGCAAACAGTTAAAAAGTGATATCTCAATTATTAAGAAAGATATGATAAAAAATGTGAGCGCACACACTAACAAAATTTAGTGAATCCTAAATTTTTAAACGTGATTTTTTGGAAATTACATTTTTCATCTGAGGCAGCATCATGAACTTGAATAATTTTTAAAATTTTTTAATAAAATTTGAACTTTTCCATGCATATTCAATTGTCGAGCTATTTAAAAAATATATAATTTTTTATGTTTGTTAGTAAACTTAAAAGCTAAATTTTTATACAAAATGGGACATATTTTTAGGAAATTAAAAAATTGAACAGATGTCTTTTGATTACAACCTTATTTTACAAAAAGTTCTGAGATTTTAATATTTTTTAGATGTTGCCTGTAGAGCCCGGATACTTTGTAGTACGTTTTCGACCTATTATATATCCAAATTTAACAAAAACATCAAGCTATTAAATACAACGTATTATTAATAGATTTCTAATTAATTTTGCTCTCTTCCCAGAATTTAAATCTGCAATATGTGAAGTTTGCGCCACCAAGAATGAATGTAACTCCTTCAGATTTAATGGAGGAAAATGTTAAAAAAATTAAAGCATTAAATTAACCCTTTATGGTACTTTGCTGTTGATGTCGAACATATAATGTCGATTAATTAATTATGCCATAGAACTGCTTAAATGCATTTTATTTGTTTTAGATTTCTCCAACGTTGCAATTGATCTCCATTATGAGTAGAATTCTTAAGGATTATGCTACTTGTGTGTTTTGAAACTGTAGTTTCATTTTTATCCTCCATACATACAATTGATAATTCTGAAAGACCCTGCATTTAAATGAACTAAAAGATTTAGTGGCTTATATAAACCGAAGTATATAGCTTCACAATATTCACATGAAAAACAATTATTTTGAACCCGAAAAAGCATTCTTACAGTAAATACTCAATATTAATTAACAAATTTTGTAAAAATTTGACCACTAAATCTACATTTTTTTCCAAAATTTCTAATATTTTTCGTACGCTTAGTGGGACATTTTTCATATTTAATTTTAATTTCCAATTTCACTTGTACAAACTTGGCTGTAAACCTCTAATTTTTACATTTTTTTTTCACACGTTTTAAAAGAAATTTGTTATAATTTATTTTCATAAGTCATTATATATTTTTAAAGTTTAACTATAGTTAAACTTTAAATAAGGAAACCCCATTTATTTTTCATAACTTTTAATGTCTTTTTTAATGTTTAAAATAATATTTCTAAAATTTAATTTCGCTAAACAATTAAATATACTTTTGTCAACAAATCTTTATTTTATTTTATTTTATAATTTTTTATTTATTTTTTTACATGTTTACGAAAACCACTACCGATACATAATTTGGGTAAAGCATTTTAGGTGCCTAAGCATTATACTTGAAGATATCCTAGTCTAGAGTATTTTATTCAGCTCGATAAATAGTATAATTTTTTAAAGTGTAAGAAATATAGATTTACATTTTAGCAAGGTATAGTTTATTGAAAATGCTAACAGCTGATAACAAACAAGTCAGAATTTAAACGTAAAACTTAGCAATTAAGGTGCGTTCGTACTATAACGAAGTTTTAAAAATATTCAGATCTTGGTGTAACAATATACAGTACTATGGATACAGCATAGTATCCGAAATCTTTTGTTTATCTTGTAAATACTATCTGCTTTTTATTAGACAGGAAATAAGTTTCAGTAAACCTTTGTATATCAGTTTCATAAAATGTGAAATACTGTAATATAATTAAACACCGAACAATTCCACTATATAATAAATTACTTCTGTGTGGCCCTGTAAATTAACAACAACTATTCTTTGCACCACAGATTGTATAGAATGTATATTCCAGTATATACTTCATAAATACATATGAATTTTATTATGTTCGAAAGAATGTAACACCATTAAAATGCAGTTTAA
Organism: Maratus speculifer; assembly: GCA_964019185.1. Classification (NCBI taxonomy): domain Eukaryota; kingdom Metazoa; phylum Arthropoda; class Arachnida; order Araneae; family Salticidae; genus Maratus; species Maratus speculifer. The sequence goes on from OZ025291.1 coordinate 121,232,330, forward strand.
ACTATTTTTCCCATTGGACGTAATGTAACGGAATACTTTTGATTGTCAATGTAATTGAACTATACATTCAATTTTCATAAAATTTGAAATGACTCGACCAAATTATGCAACAATTATGTATTTCAAATTTTATACGATTCAGCCAGATAGTTTCTGCGTTGTTATATGTGGACAGACAGACGGATGGAGGACTGAACGACTATTATAGGTTCTATGTATTTACATAAGTACGAACGCACTTTAGAACATTACATTAAATTAACTATAGTCCAATATTGCTTTTCGATTAGAATAAAGAATTCTTTGTATAGACATTCATCTCAATCAACTACCCATTTTTAGAAATTGTTATTTCATGCTGTTTCAAAAAGTGAAATTAAATTATAGCATTCTTAATGCATGCGAAAAAGGAAGGAAATGAAATTACTAAGGTTACGAGAAATGAAGGCAATGTAATTCCAAACTCGAATTTCTTTAATTCTAAGATAATTTCAAACAGGAAAAAAATGAATCCTGGATCTGTAAAATACTATAGATAATTCCATTTTTTGTGTATTTTTCACCTAGAAACACAAGAAAAGTGCCTAGAAACATCTCTTGGCAGATATTACAGCGTATTGTCACGCAATAGTATTCCCAGTTTTGCGTTTAATCCAATTTAAATGATTGTATTTCTTTCTTTTTATGTGTTCGTGCATCACACGATCTTTTAATTTTTATTTCTGTGTTTGTGTATCAGGATAAGAAATAGTATTTTAATATGATGGTTTCGCGGGAGGATACAATATGGAATTAGAATTTTCCCATTCATTTAATTATAGCACGGGATTCTACGAATTTTACAACACTGCATTCATAAAACTATAACACATGTAATAATAATAAATTAGTTGCGTAGTACATCTCGTGTTGTTTTTATATTGCATGAGGTTTTTTTTATAGTTTGATGGCAAAAAGAAATTCGATATTATTGTGCACGTAGAAAAAGCTTATTACGTTAATTTTATTAAGCCACTTTTTAAATTGATTTAAGGTAATAAATCATACTTAAAATTTGGATTAAACAGGAATTTTTAAAAAAATTACATTTCGCCGATTATGTGATTTAAAAAAAAAAGTATTTGTCAAAAGTACCTTGTTCTTTTAAAATTTCACTTCTAATTAAAGAGCTGGATAAATAAAAATGACGTCATCTTGACAAGTTTAATAATCATAAAAAAGAAATGTTTGTCCTTTGAATTAAAAATAAATGCTTTAAAAGAAGAAAAAAAAATTTTCAGCCTAAAAATCATTTTATTTTTAGTGCCTTTAAAAAATAATTATTTAAAAATGGTATATGCTTTTTCTTCAAATTCAATTTTTGGAAATAGGGGTTGATCTTTTTTGAATCAATACTAATAAAAGAACAAATCGCTCTGTCTGTCTGCGTATGTGGCTGCGATGGCCAGCAAAATCTACGGAATGTATGAGGCTCATTTTTTTGTGAAGTTTTTCTAAGGTCTCTCTTGATGTACCTGAACCTCAGAATTTTAATTTTTTGATTAGTTTCTGAGATATTAATTATGAAGCGCAATTCATTTTAATCAAAAAGTCTTTTTCTAATGCTCGGGGAACGAAAACGCTAGCATATGCGCAGAAACGCATTTACGGATCGAAACGAAGGAAGTAACATTTTTCCAATTTTATTTCTGTTTTTGGATCCTTTTGTTTAAATCGAGATCAACCAAACCGCTCGGCACAGTTAAACTTGAAAGACACATTTCGTACTTTTAGGTCTCAAATGCTATAACCAATTCAAAAAAATGTTGCAGTTAACCCCTTAAAAAAAAAGAAATAAAAAAAGGTCGTTTTTCCCCAAACCATTTTTCTCCCTTTTGTCAACGCCGCAATTTTGAGATACAGAGAAATCGAAAGTATGATCTTAAAGTTGAAACTGCCTTTTAATGGTTGATGTAATCGGTTTTTAAATAGCCCTTTTTTAAGCGTTTTAAATACACAAATACACTAGCAAAAGGAGAAAGTAGTTTACGACTCACGGAAAGGATATTTTTTCTACGCTATAATTACCTAAAGGTGCATATTTTAACAGAATCTTTTAAAAGAATCTCAATAGACCAGATGTACATCCCCTACAAATGTTCGAAACATTTGGATGGATAGAAGTATTTTTTGCATTATAAAATGTGCGAAAAATTCGAAGACATCAATAGAAACTAGATCGTTTTATTGCGTTTTTGCCTCTGCAGAGCGCAATCCTGTAAGCACTGACAAACAAAAATACATTCTTAAACCTATGGTGCAGTTGGTTTTTAAAAATATGAAATTCAACCATTTCAAATATACCGGCAAATGACGTGACTTTGCGACTCACGGATAGAATACTTTTTCTATGCTAAAAGTATCTAAACGTACATATTTCATCTAATCTTTTAAAAGCAACTCAAAAGACTATATTGAGACCCTTTACAAAAATTTAGAAACGTACAGACGTGTAGAAATATTTTTTGGAAAATAAAACACGCGAAAAATTTTACGAAATCAATAAAAACCAGATCGTTTCATCGCAATTTTTCTCTGCAATCCTATAAGTACCAACAAAATAAAACTATATTCTTAAAGCTAGAACATTCTTATAATCTATGGTGCAGTCACTTTAAAAAAAATATGAGATTTCAAGTACACCGGCAAAGACGAATCACATCGCGGCTCATGGAGAGTATATTTTTTCTACACTGCTAAAAATAAATAAATGTCCGTATTTTAACACAATCTTATTAGAGCATTTCAATGAACCAGATTTACATTATTTAGAAAAATTTTTAAATGTTCGGATGTATAGAATTATGTTTTTCAAAAATAAACTGTGTGAAAATTTTTACGAAAGCATTCAAAACCTGAGTGTTCCATCGCGGTCTCGTTCGCTTTCGGTATGCATAAATTAAAAAAACAAAACTACGTAGAAAATAAAATATTTAATAGCATATGCTTTCATTTCAAAATCTTTTCGCGATTTTTTCATTTAAAAACATAAATTTTGACAAAATGGACTTAAATATATAAAATCATACAAATTTGAGTTTAATTTAATTTAAATGCATCAACATCTGAACTTAGCATTAATGATTTTAAACAATAATTTGTCGACAGGCGATTTTGATTTCAGTAATTTTTGTGTTGCAACCATTACTACTACTACTACTACTACTAATAATAATAATAATAATAAAATTAAATTGAATTAAAAAAAAGGAAATTAATTCTAATTTTAAAATTCTCGATGAGACCTTATATGACATCTTTAGAAATAGGTGGATGAGTTTTGTTATTTTCGTTGCCCAAAATTCATTATTCTAGATTAGAATAGACAGATTTTAATGTGTCAAATGTCTAAGTAGAAGTAAAAGCGCATCAAGAACTTCATTCAGACATACTATAAAATTGTCTAATAGATTCTTATACTTTATGATATACCTTATAAAATCTCACGATAGTTAATAATAAGATAGCTAATAAGATGAATGCATTCTAATTATTTAGTGTTAAAATCATAGGAATTGAAGTAAATAAAAAAAATTCACTTCGTATAAATAGAATAATCATAAAATACTCTCCAAAAAAGTCATTGGTATTCCTAAATATAAAGGGTCAGGTGGAGGTAATTATGACCAGGAGGTAATTATGATAATCCCTATAATGGAGAAAATTATGTAAGGTAAAAATTTACTTCACGCTTAAATATTAATCTCATAATGTATTTTTAATTTTTAAATTTTTTTTTATCACTAATCTAAAGCATTTTTGAGATCCAAATTGCAATTTGAAAAAGGTCTTGCAAAATGCTTAATAGACAAATTTGTCAGTTTGGAGTTCTAATATCCTTAATTACCCTAAAGAAACGTGTGTAGGCAAGTATAAAGCGGAAATACAGTGTTCATGATTTCCCCACTAGTGGTTTTAATTAACCCAAACTTTTGTGATTATGAGTTTTTGATGGAGTAGAGTTTTCTGAAATTGATATTTTGTGCCCTTTCCAAAAGCGAAACTAATATTGCATTAAAGATAATCTAAATAAAAATGAATCGAAATGAAATTATTTTTGTATATATATATACAGAGTGAGTCATAAATATCGAAACAATAGGCTATCTCCTCAAATATTGCCCCTAGACCCATACTTCTAATTGCAAAATTTCATAAAAAAAGGTGAAATTTCTGATAAGATAGATGCAACTCCATGGGGGTCTATTTGAAAAAATACGAAAATTAAATTTTTATACGGCTCCCGCAGGGCAAAATTTCCAATTAGGAAATTATTCCTTATCCATTCCTAAATTGAACAAAACAAACTTCATCTCCGCATCTAAAATTCCCACAGAGATTTTAAATTCCAAAATCCTCATAAATTCCTGACTTACACCATTTTTCCTCATTAAACTCTGATTTCTTGACTCAATTTCAACGCTTGTTAGGGAACATTCACAAATTGCAATTTAATAAAAGTCGGTTTAAGATAGCGCTTTTTCTTTGGACATAAAATAGCAGCGTATAGTTTTTACGCTAAATTGGTATACCAGACGTCTGCCCGGGTCAAAATATCTAGGTCAGGTCCCAAACCGACCCATAGGGGAAAAGTTCGGTGTGGCCTGAAAAAATGTCAACATCATACCGGTCTGGAAAATAGTTTAAATCATAGCTCGCTTCAGACGCAAGTTTCCACATAGTTTTTTAATTCGGCGTGGGAAAAAGTTTTTTCATATGGAGGAGTTCTGACCAAAAAATTATTTTATAGCCTTTCGTTTGTTATATTTATACTTTTTATTCTTAAAGAAGCGCCAAAGGCTGCAATATATTTATTTTATCAACGAATCTCTATTTATATGTAAATGTTTCACTTATATTTTAATATCGTTAATCCATATCCCATGCGTTGGAGACTCTGAAAAATGTTATACACTAAAACTTTTTAAGACGGAATCACTTAGGAAAGAAAAAATTCGTTATAGACAGATGCTCTCCCTAGAAGATGTAATTGGAGCTTATTTTCTTTTCAGGTACTATTGCATTTATTTTGCATGGATCAACATATTTTCCGTTTAAGACAGAATTCTGTCATAGGTAGATTTTTTTTTTCCGTGGTTTTATTGTATTTATTTTTTTTAGCCTTTGAATAATCTACTTTTTAAAAAATAAATTTTAAAAGTTTTTTTTTTTTTTTTTTTTTTTGTAAAATAAAGATTTTAAAATCTATATGTTTTTCGTAAAAAAATCGATTGAGCCGAATTTTATTTATTTTATGCACCTATTAAGTCAGTCAGAGACAGTGATTTTAATACGGGTTTTGTCGAGACCGGGTTTGAAAATTTCATCCAGAGTGCACCTAATTTGAAGGAAGTAGTCCCCTCCTTTATAAAAAGTACGCTAGGCCCGGCCTGGCGGGTCTTCAGAAAAAGTAACATCTCGGTCCTGGCCCTATCTGGGCCCAGAATACAGATTTTTTAACATCCTCTGCACTGTAAAAAAAAAAAGGGCCGATCTACTAAAAAATTTTTAGTAATCCTTGTAATTACTAAAAAATTTTTAGTAATCTTACTCGGTTACAAGGAATCTGTAAGAAGTACTAGAAAAAAGCTAGCAACGAATAAGAGTTAATAGTTTTACATTTTTAATAGCTATTACTAAAACTCACTTGGTGTGGCCGGCATAGCCTAGTGGTCATAGCACCGAACTCCAGGCTGAGAGTTCCTGGGTTCGATGCTGGCCGGCTCCAAATGTGCCCCGAATGTATGCAATGTAATTACTTGTTAAATAAAGGGATTATGAAAATCCTGTCGTAGCAGTTACCATGGGTAATAATCTCTTAATTTTCCCTCCCCTTTAGAAACATGTCAAAACAGAGTAGGTAAGAATGTTTGGTGCTGCCATCTATTGCGGCTTTGAGGAAAATCTTCCGTTTCAGAAGTCTGTCTTTTTACCCACTGGATGCGCTTGAAGGAGGCTCCTGCCCTTTGGGCACACGTAATGGTTACTAAAAATAATTTTGGAGCTATTACTAAAATTTGCTTGGTGGCTCACACTAAAAAGTTTTAAGTTAGTTATACAAAAAATTCTTTTGTTCAGTTTACAAAAGAAATGTTTGTTTCACTTGCAAAAAAAAAAGCTTGTAATGGTTACTAAAAAATTCTGTGGAATACAAATTTACTAAGAAATTTTTAGTAACCTCTTGAATTTTTTTTTACAGTGTGGAGGACGATAAAAAGCCTGAAGTTGTCAGAGGTAAATTTAAAAAGAAAAAAAAAAGACTTAATCTGCATCTTAGAAAAAGCATTTTTTAAAATAACTGACGGACATTTAAACAAAACACTTCATTTTTCTGCATAATGAATTTTTTATACCCTATTTCTTCTCTTTAAATTATTAAATGTTAAGAATTTTTAAAAGAAAAAAGGACTTGAAACCCGTCATTTTTGATTTTTTTACATTAGTTTTGTTTCGGCAAATTTGAAAAAATGTTTGCTTTTGAAAATATGATTTTTTTACAAGTTATATTATTTTTTCAATAAACATTTTTAATAGTTTTAAAATTAATATAAAAAAAACCTTGGAACAAAACTAAAATCAGATTTTCATCTTTAATTAAATAGAAAGAAATTGAAATCCGATAAATAATGTTACGAATTATGACGATTTTTGAATGTCCCATTTAAACCTCTACTTGCCACGTGAAACTTTTATAAATTGTATGAGAAATTTTAGAATGTGATTTTCTTAGCAAATTATAAGGCTAACCATAGCAAAAAAGAAAAAAACCAAAATTCTAACTCAAGAAATAGATTCTTTATGCGTTTTCTCGAACTGTTAAAGTAATATTGTTTTTTGAATTGCGCGCATTTCAATTTGTGCCTAATCCCTTAAAACCTGATGAATTTTTTAAATGGCTATAACATTGCGGATTTTGGATATATGAAGATGCAACTTTTTGTGTCTTATTCAGGACTGAATAGGGAAAGTTTTCCTAATTGGAATTTTTGTCCTACGGGGGCCGTATAAAAATTTAATTTTCGTAACTTTTCAATTAGACCCCCCCCATGGAGTCGTAATTTATCTTATCAAAAATTTCACATTATTTTATGAATTTTTGCAATTGGAAGTATGGGCCTAAGGGCAATATTTAAGGAGATGGCCTATTGTTTCCATATTTATGACTCACTCTGTATATATATATACAGTAGAGCATCGTTTATACGACGCCGAAGGGATTACCTAAAAACGTCCTATAAACGATAACGACGTATAATCGATTTTCACTTCCAAAACTAAAATTAATTTTGGTTTCACTTAATTTTAATGTTTAACGTAATGATTTGCATGAATTTGTAAATTAAACAAACCAAAATAAACAAATAACCAAAAAACGGGGGATGGGGGAATTAGTAAGCAATTTAAATATCCGTACCTTTATTTACGTTTCACCGAAAGGTTCCTCATTTACAGTACATCATTTCCTTTCCATTTAAAGTCAACAATCAAAAACCCTGCGTAGCCAACTAAAAGTCGCCAATACTGATAATGGTTAGAAGGATAGTCTATTTGCAACTTAAAACAGGTCTGGAAAGCTGACCATCCCCGAAAAAAGAATGATCCCTCCCATCGTGTAATCTGTTACACGTAAGCTGATATTTCAGACTGATCGAACTTCGAACCCCAGCCCACATTTTTATAATTTAGAGTGTATTTAAACACGCTCTTTGGTGTCATTCATAGCTGACAAATTCCGTTTGTTCATAAAATATACAAGAAAAATAAGCAAAAACAAACCTATACAAAATCGAAAAATCGACGTATAAACGATTTTGGGCGTCGTATAAAAGATATATTTTTACGTTAAAATGAATAGGAATGAATCGGGATCACATTAAAACGTCGTATAAATGTAAACGTCGTATAAGTGATCGTCGTATAAACGATGCTTTACTGTATAATAAAAAAATTAAGAGAATGTAATTCCAAACTGTAGTTTTCTAAATTCTTGGATAATTTAAAACGAGAAAAAAATGAGTATACTGGATTTATAAAATATCACACACACTTCCATTTTCTGAGTATTTTTCACCCAGAAACATAAGCTAAGTGCCTGGAAACATAGACATTTACAGCTTTTTCTCACGCAATAGCACTTGCACTTCTGCGTTTATTCTATTTTAATACTGTTTTGTCTTTATTTTGTCACAGGATCTTTTAATTTTTACGAGATTTCATGATTGCATATCGAAATACGAGATTTTACTATGTTCACTGTAAATTCTCAGCGCACAAAAAGAAACACATTTTAGAGCACTTTTTTTTGTCACCAAATATACAACGCATTAAAGTATTGTGAATTAGAAAACTTCATAAATAAAAAGTTTTTTTTGTTGGGATTGTGCTCTTAATATGTTGCAAAAGTGTTTTCTATCTAGAAATACATTGTTAAAAATCTTGTCCTAATTTGAACCAAATATTGGTGCTCAATAGATGCCAGTGTCAGATGGTGAAACCTTGAATCAATATTTGGAGCTCTTGTTGAAGCATAGTTCCAATAGTTGGAACGAGGTTGAAATAGGAAGCTCCAAATGTTGCTAAGAGATTTCACCATCTCATGGTAGCAGCTATTGAGCACCAAAATTTGGTTCAAACTAGAACAAGATTTTTAACAGTGTATGTTCTTAATCTGTTTCAAAAGTGCTGCTATCTAGAACTGCGTTCTGAAAATAGTGTTGGTAATTGGGTTGAAATAGTATTGTATATAGTGTTGATAAAAATATTTTCTTACAATAGTGTTGTGCTGCACATCAATTTGTCACCAAATTAACAACACGTTGTAAACACCACACAGTTTATAACACTAATCAACACATGTAAAACACTTTCAAGACACTTTCTGCATGGTACCTTTAAACTTACACAATTTTAACAAGTTGTAAATTGCACGTGAACTTTGCAAATGAGGTGCGTTCGTACGATAACGAAGTTTTAAAAATATTCAGATCTTGCTGATATAGTAGAGCGTACTTCGGATACAGTATAGTAGTCGAAATCTTTGTGTTTCTGTAAATATGCAGGAAGTAATTTTTATTGCACCTCAGCAACATATATCTTATTCATAAAATGTGAAATACAGCTCATATTCAAAATATTAGAATAACTGAGAAAAAGTAATAAGAAAAAATTATTTGTCATTTATTTATTTTTTATACTAAGTAAATGCAATTAAATTTCTTATAAATTAAATCTGGAATGTTTAGATAAGATTTTAACATTTATAAAATATAAAATACAGCACAATAAATTAGGTATACAGCTTCCTTAAACACACCAGAATATTAGAATAAAATTTAGATTGGTTCAAAATATTAGAATATTTTATTTTACGCAACAATATTACCTTATGAATATGAAGTAAATGGTAGTTAATATTTTGTAGCATCCCCTTTAGCTTTCATAACAGCGTACAATCGATATTGCATACTATATACAAGGTGTTTACAAACATTTCTATCAATATTAGCCGAAATAGACTTTATACGTGCCACTAACTCAGTTTTACTTGAAGGGGGATTTTCTTGAAGTTTTTTCTTCATTATACACCATAAGTTTTCGATGGGATTAAGATCTGGTTAATTTGGTGGCCAAGAAAGTACCTTAATGTTGCGTTGGCGGAACCAATTGTTAGTTGACACCGAGGTATGCGGGGACGCTAAATCTTGTTGAAAGATGAAATCATCTTCAAATAAATCTTCTGATGATGGAATCATGTAATATTCTAAAATTTCTTGATATATCAGAGAGTTAACCTTTTCGTAGACGATGCATAACTTTCCAAGTCCTTCTGCACTCATACAACCCCAAACCATGACACTAGCAGCAAATTTTACGGAACGTTTAAGGCATTCTTTATCAAATGCTTCTTGCTTCATTCTCCAAACTCGAATACCTTGATTACCATATGAAACACAAAACATACTTTCATCACTAAATAATATATTTTTCCAATCTTCATTGCTCCATAAACGTCTTGATTTACACCAATTCAATCTTATACGCTTTTGTCTTGCAGTCATGAGAGGTTTTGTTTTCGGTACACGAGATTCAAATTTAAATTTATGGAGACGTCTTAATGTTGTCGATGTAGAAACTTCATCTCCTTCTTCTTTCCATTTTCGGTGCAAGAATCGCACACTTTTAAAACGGTTTTTCTTAACTATACGCTTCAGTTTCCTGTCATCTCTAGCAGATGTTTTTGGTTTTCGGCCAACATTTCGGCGATTATTTTGAAATTTTCCAATTTTTTAATATTGTGTTAGTATTTTACTAACGCTCGATTGCGAACAATGTAAATAATTCGCTATAAAACATTGATTTTTACCGTGCCGATACAAATCAACCATACGAAGTTTAGTAGATTCAGGAATATCACTCACACGGCCCATTTTAAGACGAAAAAGAAACAAACTGCAAAAAAGAATACTGATTTTAAATAAAATAGTCTGAATTTAATCAATGATGCCACCAGTTAAGAATTGGTAATAATTAAAGGAGAATTAATGTGAAATATTCTAATATTTTGAACCACTTGAATAAATATTCTAATATTTTGACTTTTCAAAAATTCTTCCTTAGCCTATTGCCATATGAATATTAATTGAATAGTATGCGAAACAACAACATTCGTTATCATTCAGACGATGAAATATTCGTTAAACACTAATAAATCTATATGGTTAGCAGTGTTAATGTTATTAACGAAAAAGAATTTTTTTTTTCTTCCAAAAACTGAAAAAAAAACAGTCTCAAAAGGGTTATTTCTGAATTGAAATTCCACGCATTGTATAGCACTGCATTTATTGACTAACAAGCTACGATACTTGGTTATTCCGACAGAACCTTGAGTCAAACGAAGCATATCGGTGAATTTTATTGTGCGTTTTAAAGCAACATAGACCTTTATTTGGAATGCCTTTTCGTATTACTGAAAATGCACTGTTAAACATTTTTCAGTGAAATTACAGAGAATCTACGAATAATCCATTATCTTAATTTTTATGTAAAATTACAGTGATTAGAAAAACCGAGATTCTGTTAAATAACAGAGAAGTTATTCGGTAAATTTTGAATAGAATCTGTAAATTAACATCGTTGAAAATACGCAAGACATAGTAAATTTACTTTTAATGATAATAATTTAATTTAGTTTTTTTTTTAAATTAATGAACACTCAGTCTTCAATGAACTTCTAAGAGCTTGAGTTTTTCGACTAAATTTGAACTACTGCATCATTAAACTTTAACACAATTTGTTTTGAGCCACCCTAGGTTTTCAACAAGCGACCTCTTGACAGCGGAAGGATATCTTACTGACTGAGCTACATTAGATATTGCTATTGAATACAAAGTATGTCTTTTCTGATTCAGAGAGGGGAAAATCCCCACTAAATCTTATGAGATAATTTTTCCCTTTCTAAATTATTCTAAGTTTAAAAAAAAAATCTTTAAACTAAATTTTCTTCTTTAATATTTCCATTAAAATTACAAAAGAATTTTAAAAGACAGTGTTTCGAATTACACAATTTGACAAAGATAAAAATATCGTTAAATAAAGATATGGAAATCCCTACAGCGAATTACATATAAGGGGTACATGTGTAAAATAATGACCGAGAAATTCAATAGAATGCATTTAACCTAGATCTAGTATAAATTTACAGAGAGTTTCGCTTTTTTTCCTTTGTTTTTACAGAAATTTTTAACCTTGTGGTACAAACGTTTTTGCACTGTTATATTTTCTAATGTGTCAGACAAAATTTGGACTGTTAAGGACAAATTCTTTTAGATGATTATATACAGTAGGACCTGTAAGTAAAAAAAAAAAAAAAAAAAAAAAAAAAAAAAAAGATAGGAAGATATTTAAAGTGCTTAAACCATCCTTGAAAAATTATCTAACTATCCAAAATCCTTCCGATAGAACTTTTTAAAAAGATTAATTTTTCATAATCATATTTATCTCATTATAAAACTTTCCCTCATAGTTCTATAAGTAAGCAGCATTGAAGGTCAGTCGATATACTAAAATTGTTACTGAAATATTAACTAACTAATAGTGTAAGTTCCATTGAAATCCATTTCGCAGAGCTCAAGTTATAAGCAATCTGAATAAAATTTGCTTATGCATATATTATATATATATAAATAGATAAATAGAAAAAATAATTATGTTATGTAATAATAATTAACCTCTGAATAAGGAAAGAAATAAGTCTAAAAATTCACACACAAAAATTTTGAGCTTATATACTGTGGGATCCCATAAGAAAATATACATTCATTGAAGGTATTTGTTATTAAAAGGTAGAAATTACAATATAATAATAACATACAGTCCCTATTCACAAAAAAATAAAATAAAAATTAAATTGAAAAAATAAATAAATTATAAGGACTAATTTAAATAAATCACGATAAAAAGTCATTAGGTTTACTTAAATATTTTATTCGGTTTGTCTAAATTAGTTGAAGAATATTAAATGTTGATTTTTCTCCTTTGATTGGAGCTTATTGAAACTAATATTAACATAAAAACTAAAACAATGCATATTGCATTATTTCAACTTGCTAGCAATATCGTTTTGTCATTTGAATAAAGAATTCTTTGAAGATGCATTAATCATAATCCACTGACGAATTTTCCTAAACTGGTATTTCGTGTTGTTTCCGAATGCGAAATTAATATTATAGTATAGCTAATCCACACGAAAAATACAGGAAATTAAATTACTGAGATATGAAAAATGAAGAAAATGTAATCCAAAAATCGAGTTTCTCTAATTCTGATATAATTTAAAACAGGAAAAAAAAAAAGAGTACTGGGATCTACAAAATATTACACGCACTTCCATTTACAGAGTATTTTCCACCCAGAAACATAAAGGAAGCGCCTGCAAACATCAGTCGACAGGGATTGCAGCGTGTTGTCACGCAATACTTTAAGACTTGCGCTTATTCCAAGTAAATGGTTGGTTGGTTGTATAGGGTTTAATGGCGCAAAATCCCTTTAGGGACATGCTGCGCCAAACAAAGACATAAATATGAAAAACAAGGGGTTAAACAAACGAAATAGAAAAGGCTATCTAGATGGGATATCCCATCCAGATATAGTCGAAAAACTATAAAAAAAATTTAAAAAATTAAAGACAAGTATTCTGTAAAGGTGCTAGTATCAAGAAAGGCATCTGGATGGGGTTTCCATCCAGATTGCCAAAAAAGGAATGTCAAAGTTAAAGTTTAAAGAGGTCTTAAATCATAAAATAAAAGCCCGCATGTTTTAAAAAAGCAAAGAGTGCCCCATGGGGTGTTTCCCCAATGAGGTTTGTCAATAGTGGTGATGAAGTTTTAAAATAGAGTCTATAAAGGTGCCGGAGACCCGGACAGTCCGTCAAAATATGATGAATGGTAAGATAATCAAAATGACAGTGTGGACACATGGGTGCATCCTCCCTCAATAAAAGATGTTTATGGGTCATCCTAGAGTGTCCAATTCTCAGACGAGTCAGAAGAACATCGGTGTTTCTTGGATAGTTTGGAGGCCAGGTCAAGATAATTGGTTTGATATAATGTAGTTTATTATTGATTTCTAAATTCCAACTTTCTTGCCAGTTATTATGAATAAAGTGATTTATAATTAGTTTAGTGTCTGAGAATGGTACTTTATGGTGTAAAGGGTTAAGAGCAAGCCTTGCCGCCTCATCTGCTTTTTCATTACCAGGAATACCCATGTGTCCAGGTATCCAACAAAATAAAATATTATAACCTCGTCTAGTCAATTTAATATAAAAATCCAGGATGGTAGTGACATAAGCATGTCTTTTAAAAGATTTAAGTGCGTCAATAGAACTATTTGAGTCAGTATATATGATGAAGGAAGTGTTATTATGATTAGATATGTGAACCATGGCTCTCTCTATTGCAATTAATTCAGCTGTAAATATAGAAACAGAAGGATGAAGCTGATAACTTAAAGAAATATTATTACAAAAAACGCCACAGCCAACACCATTTCCACTCTTTGAGCCATCTGTATAAATGTCGATAAAATTTTTATAATCTGCACGGTGTGCAGCAAATAATTGTGGAAAAGCAGCAGCAGGTAAATTCTTTTTATCGTAATTTTTAAAAGGATGAAGGGTTTTAATATCAGGTGGGTGCCAAGGAGGATAAATATGCAGTGGACAAGTACTCACCTCAATGTTACTCAGAGGGCTATTGTTGGTTATGCTTCTCATTCTGACTCCAAAAGACGGGACGCAAGATGGACGATTTTGATAAAGAATATCATTGTCAGAGTTTAAAATGTATGTATGAAGTGGATGACTAGGATGTGAAAGGAGACGGTAAAACAACCCCAAAGAAAGTTTTCCACGGGTATAATGTAATGAAGGTTCATTACAGTTAACATATAAGCTTAAAACAGGTGATGTACGAAATGCACCAGAGCAAACACGAAGTGCGCTATGGTGCACTGTGTCAAGTTTTTCAAGAACAGATTTTCTAGCTGAGCCATAGACCTGGCAGGCATAGTCGATCTTTGACCGGATCACAGCTCTGTATATTTTAACAAGAGAAGTACGTTCTGCTCCCCAAGAAGTGTTAGAAAGTACTTTAAGTATATTCAGTGATTTTTCACATTTCGTCCGTAAGTTTAAAATATAAGGTAAAAAAGTAAGTTTCTTGTCAAAAATTAAACCCAAATAGCGAACACTGTCCGCAACAGGTATTTGGGTTGAACCAATAAAAATTTCAGGATCTGGATGTAGATCCCTACGTCTACAAAAATGCACACAAGAAGTTTTGTCATGAGATATAATAAAACCATTTTTATTAGTTCAATTAATAATATGAGTGATTGCAATTTGCAACTGTCTTTCAATAAAACGGATATCCTGTCCCATACACATGATACGGAAGTCATCTACATATAAATCTCCTTTCACTGAGGGAGGAAGCTGCTTAAGGATGTCATTTATTTTAATAGCAAAGAGGGTGACACTCAGGACACTTCCCTGGGGTACACCCTCCTCTTTTTCATAAAAGCTAGACAAAGTGCCCCCAATTCGGACTTGAAAAAGTCGAATGGCAAGAAAATTTTTGATAAAAATTGGCAGATTCCCGCGGAAGTGCATGTTAAAAAGATCTCTGAGAATTCCGTATCGCCATGTTCTGTCATAGGCTTTCGCCATGTCAAAGAAAACTGACACCAAATGGTTGCGTTTGAGAAAGGCTGTCCGAATATAATGTTCAAGATGGAGTAAGTTATCGATAGTTGACCTACCACGTCGGAAACCACTTTGAAAAGCAGTTAGCATATGGTTAGTCTCTAAAACATACACGAGGCGGCAATTGACCATTTTTTCAAGTAATTTACAAAGGTTGCTAGAGAGTGCGATAGGCCTATAATTACTTGGATTGGAAGCATCTTTTCCAGGTTTAGGAAAAGGAATCACAATAGCTCTACACCACGCTCGAGGAAAAATCTGTTCCATCCAAATTCTATTATAAAAAGAAAGCAGAGTGTCAAGAGAAGGTGCAGACAAATGCTTGATCATGATATAGGTGATGCCATCGTGACCTGGGGCAGATAAGCGACTATCTTGCAAACATTTTAAAAGTTCTGACATAGTAAATGGTACATTATATGAAAAAGAGTTATGAGAATTAAAATCAATCCTGGTCTTTTCAGTTCGTCTTTTGTATGATAAAAAAGGTTCTGGATATGCGTCTGATTTTGAAATAGAAGCTAGGGTAGACCCTATAGTCTCGGCTATGTTCTTAGGAGAGGTGATAGTTTGACCGTTATATTTTAAAATAGAAATGTGATTTTCAGAGTAAATGCCCATACATTTTTTCACTTTAGCCCACAGTTCTTTACTGGAGGTATTTGAGTTTATGCTTGATACATAGTTAACCCAGGATTCACGTTGGCTTTTACGTCGCACTCTTCTAGCTTCAGCTTTTGCTTTTTTATATAATATGTAGTTATTGTTATTTGGGTACCTCCGAAAAAGACCCCAAGCTTTTTGTTGTTTCTTTTTTGCCGCCTGGCAGTCACTATTCCACCATGATTTTCTGTGTTTATAAAAGGAAGAAGTTTTTAGAATGCTAGCATCAGCAGCACTGATAATACATTGAGTTATATTATCAAGTGCTTTGTCAATATCATCAGCTATCATGTTATCAGTAATATTTGCAAGAGCAGTAAAAGTTTGCCAATTAGCTCTGTCATATACATATCTTTTTGGATAGTCACTAGAATCTCCACCAGGATTAGTCAATGTAGTAAAAATAGGGAAGTGGTCACTGCCGTGCAAGTCGTCTGAAACCCAGAAGTTCCATAATGGATAAAGTGATGGGGAGCAAATGGAAAGGTCTATGGCATGGAAAGTACGGCTCGGTTCATGAAAATAAGTATAATCACCATTATTAAGTAGGCATAAGCCATTGTCAGAAATTAATTTCTCTATTATATCTCCACGTCGGTTATTATCAGAGTTACCCCACAGTTGGCTATGGGCATTAAAATCTCCTACCATAATTAAAGGCATGGGGAGTTGGAGAAGAAGAGAATCCAGATCTGCTGGTTGAATATATTGATTTGGAGGTAAATAAATGGTGCATATTGTTATGAGTTGTTTAATATGGACACGGACTGCGACAGTTTGAAGGTTAGTATTTAAAGAAATAGGAGAATGGGGTAAATTATTGGAAATAAAAAGAGCCACACCACCAATGGCCTTTCCATTAGCTATCATATCTTTCCGGTAGGTTGTATAGCTGCGTAATTTTGCTTTGTCAGTGGGCTTTAGATGAGTTTCCTGTAAGGCTAAGATTAATGGTTGATGGTCCGAGAGAATATAACGGATTTCGTCGTATTTATTGTGATAACCACGGCAGTTCCACGATATAATATTAGTCATAAAAAGGAAAGTTAGATAAATGTATCTATGTCATTTTGTTCGGAGGTAGTAGACATACTATCTCCATCGTCCAATTCAGCATCCGGTTCAGGATGAATTTCCATAGTGTATTCATCCTCCACAATTATTTGATTTATTTTATTATCTTTGCCTAGATTTGTTTCATTTTTTTCTATTTTATTCTTTTTTGCAGGAGTTTCAGATACTGTAGTGGATTTAATAGTTTGAAGATTATGTTTTGCAGAATCTGATCTACGACTTTGTTTTAAAGATGAATTTTTGATAGCAATTTTTGTGTTCTTTTTATCTAGTGGAATTTGGGGAAGTTTAGAGTGTATTGATTTTGGAGAGACAGTTTGGTCAGGCACAGATTCTTCAAATACAATATTTTCATCAGCATCCGAGTCACTGCAGTATAACTCGGCATCCATAACCTCATCCGCGTAACGCTTCAGTTGTTTTGGATCTTTAATGTTTTTAATTACTGAACTGATGCCAGATTTTTGCTTCTCCTTCCCCACAGTCTTCCACTGTAGAGAAACAGGAGTTGAGGTTTTCTGTTTAGTCGTTTGTAGAGCGGGTTTTTTTTGGTTCTGTTTTCTGGGGATATCAGGTTTCTGTGGTATTATGGTATTCGTGGCAGCTTTTGTTTTATTTTGGGGTTGAGGTGACTTATTGGATAGAGCTGTAATTTTCTGCTGTTTCTTCTCCAAGTCAGTTATTTTTACTGGTTCAAAAGATGTGGTGTTAGTAGATTGCGTTACGGTTGATTCATCTTGCGGATATGTTACATCAGTTTGTGTAGCCGTGTGTCTTACGGCTGTTGATTATTTTTTGAGTAAGCTGGAGTAGGTAATTCCAACAGATGGGGTTCTATTTTCAACAAGTTTGCGGGCTTCAGGATAAGATAAGTTTTGAGTAATTTTTATGGTAACTATTTCTTTTTCACGGTTCCAGTTAGGGCACTTGCGGGAATATGCTGTATGATTTCCTTTGCAGTTAGCGCAGCGTTCGGATTTTTCACATAAATTATTGTCATGGCCCACTTCTGCACAACGTGCACAGGTAAGGGATCCACGACAATTTGTTTTAGTATGACCGAAACGCTGGCATTTAAAACAGCGGGTAGGGTTTGGTATATAGGGTCTGACTTTACAGTTTAGATATCCTGCTTTAATTCTAGGTGGTAAAGTAGTGCTATTGAAGGTCAGAATAATGTGTTTAGTGGGAATTACCTGCTCATTTTTACGGATGGTGATACGGCGTACATCTATGATATTTTGGTCTTTTAAATTTTCTAAAATTTCATCTTTGGTGGAGTATAAAAGATCTGGTTCAGATATTACTCCGCGGCTTGTATTTAAAGTTTTATGTGCTTGTACAGAAACGGAAAATGTGCCTATTGTAATGCAGTTTGAGAGAAATTGTGATTGTTTGGTTGTAGAAACCTCAACCAGCAAATCACCAGATTGTAGCTTTTTGAGAGTGTGACCATCTCCTAAAACAGACTGGAAAGTTTTTGCTATGAGAAATGGTGAAGTTTTTTTAAACGAGCAATCAGAGTGACTATCAGTACGTTTCACAACGAAAAAGCGAGTATTCTTCGAAGACAGTACAGTTTGTTGCTCTCCACTAGGGAGAGAAGTAGAAGGAAAAGAAGTGTTTCCATCCATATTTAACAATAATAAAATTCAGACCCCGGCCGCACCACCCTCTCCCGAGCCCTACAAGGGGATGCACATTCGTGCACCAGTGCTAACCAGGGCCCATACGGTCACAAGACAACCCTATGTCAGTCTCCACCCTTGACGAGATGACTAGTAGTTGCTCGATCACTTGATCCCTAGAGCCAGTGACAAAAGCCAGCTGACCAGCCGATTGATGCATACGGGACCAAATGCACCTCCCGTCTACCTGAAGCAGAGGCCAAAGCAGTGTGTTGGTTTCCCTCAACTGCCAGGATCCCCCTTTCCAGGGACACGGGTCGCCACGCACGGCCAACACGTGGGTGGTTTACAATTCTCCATGAGTCGATATGCAGGATGACATCGGCTCATACAGAATTGCCCTCACCTCCGAAGAGGAAACCACAATGAGAGTGAAACAAAGATGAAAGGAAGGTAAGAGAAGTAAGAGGAAAAAGAAAGGAGAAAGATCACTCAGGTGCCCCGGGGTTGTGAAGCCCGTGAATACCTAAAGAAGGTATCCCCCTGGGGGACCAAGTAAATGGATTTTCCTTTCTTATGTTATCGTTTACCAAATGACCTTTTAATTTTTTATCTGAATTCGAGGTTTTGTATCAATATGCTAGATTTTATTATCTTGATATTATTGTTTCGCAGGACTATAGATTACGAAATTAGAATTTTCAAATTAATTTCATTCTGGAGCGATATTCTACTGATTCCACAACATAGTATTTGCAAGCACAGTCCTCCCCACTTAATCGGGTCACGGATAATTGAATATCACGCTTATTCGTATAGAACTCCCCGGAACCGAATTTATCACCATTGGTTCTATGTTTTTTCCCCCGCTTAAACCGAATCCCATTCGCGAGCTTACCTACTTATTCGAATAACATCTGAGTGATCAATGTTTGAAAAGGGGCATGGAAAACACGTTTCAACTTGAATTTTCCGCACTGTCATTTTCGGCTCATTTACACTAAAAATAAATTTTCAGTTCTTCCTGAAATCATTTCGACCGGCAGGTGTGTAATGTGCAAGAAGTACAGAGTATTTTCCACCCTCCTTTTTGCGAATGGGTGAAATAAGTTGGTCAGTAGGTCAGTGTGGATTATTTTTGCATTTTGTAAGTTTAGTCGCATTTTTGTCAAGAAAAAGGCATTGCTATGAATTATAAAGGAAAGTTTTAAACCTTTCTGATAAACTACAGTTTTAAAAGCATTAAATAAGAAAACAGAAGTCCAAGTAGCAAAAGGTTTTAAAATATCGTAGATGTAAGTTTCTAATATGAAACGCAATGCAGAAAAAATCCAAAAAGAACAGAGATAAATGAAAATTTGGATCGAAAGAGGGAACATAATTCCAAATTTGATAACATTGGTCATATGCGCTGGATTGAGTTTAGAGAAAAGAGTGAAAGTTTCTTTAATAAATGGTGATGATTATACTAAAAGCGTGTGCTAACGCGCACAAAATGTTTCCACGTTTTTTGTTTGTAATTCCAGTAAACGCGTAAAATCGACGTAAACAAGTCACTTTAAACGACGTGATGTTTTTAAGCGTGTATAAATAACGTAAATTACATGCAGCAAGGTTTTAACCAAATTTCAATGAACTACATGAAGTGTAATGTAAATCATATAACAATATGTACTGATATTAAATTATTATATACTTATTTTATATTAGTATTTGTATCTATTTTACTAATTTACGTTATTACATTAACGATTTTATTATACTGTTAATTAATTATGCTGTACAGCGTTAGAATTCCTAAAAAAAAGTCACTGGTCCTAAGGACCAGTAAGCATGAGAATTTACTGGTCCGCAGACATCATCACTGGTCCGCTATATAAAATTCTATTAAATAATTTTAACACTTAGAGTGGCCTCCTCCTCCCCCCCCCCTCCTTGGAAAATAAACCAATCTTACTTTGCATTAATCCAAATTTTTCAGCATAATACAATGTAAAATTATAATTTGCTAAAAATTAAAGAGAAATTTTCTGTACTTTTTAAAGAATAAATGTGTAAGATACAAATTTAATTATAAAATAATGCTTATTTAAGTGTAGAAGATAACAAGTACCACTATTGTTTGCATTTCTTTTAAAATGGGGCAAGACAGGTTTGTTGAAAAAGACATTTTTGCCGAAAAAGGGGATATTTTTGTTGAGTAAATGGGTACTTTGCTTAATGAAATGGTGCTTTCAGGAGTCACATTCACTCAGAAAGATTTGGAGCAATAAAAATCCGATTGGGAAGCAGGAAAATCAGTTTTTGGAGCAGCAACAACAATTTTTAAGCCAGAAAAATTCTCTCCCGGCGTTCACTTATTATTTTTTTTCCCATTCTTTTTTGTCGAAATTTCCGTCTTTTTGCGTTATTTTGACGAAAACTTTTGTTTTTTCGGGATTTATTGACGAAATATACCGTTTTTCGCGATATTTTGTTTCAAAATTTCCCGTTTTATCGCAATTTTTTGACGAAATTTGCCGTTTATTCGCGATCTTTTGAAGAAATCTACCGTTTTTTGGGTTTTAGGATGAAATTAGCCGTTTTTTCGAGATTTTTTGACGATATTTGCCGGAAATTAGTCATAATTTAGCTCTTTTTTAACAAAATTTGTCGTTTTTTGCAATTTTTTTTCAAATTTTGCCGTTTTATCGCGATTTTCGGGCAAAATTTGTCGTATTTTCATGATTTTTTGAAGAAATCTGCCCTTTTTTTTTTGCAATTTTTTGAAGGAATCTGCCCTTATTTCGCTATTTTTTGAAAAAATCTGCCATTTTTCGCGATTTTTTGGGGCGAAATTTGCCGTTTTTTCGCGGTTTTTTGAAGAAATCTGCTTTATGTTTCGGGTTTGAAATGAAATTAGCCATTTTTTCGAGAATTGTTTAACAAAATTTGCCGGAAATTAGTCGTTATTTCGCGATTTTTTAACGAAATTTGCCGTTTTTTCGCGATCCTTTAACGAAATTACGCGTAAAAACTATTTTTTTGCGCCCCATCGCCGATTTTTTGCATATTTTACGCTCTATAGCGCGTCCGCGGCATCGCTAAAAAATCTTATGTGCAATCGGTTGCTGTTTTCTCAGGGCCTGCAAAGGCACTGGTCCTGCGGACCACTAAATTTTTCAGATTAGTGGTCCGATTGAATTATCGGTGGTCTCGGACCAGCGGACCACCAAGGATTTCGAACGCTGCTGTAGATGGTTGTTATACCTTTTTATTACGCATGAAATATTACATTTCACTGTTCCCCGTTTAATCAAATCAACCATCAATATTCGTTTAAGAGGGGACGACTGTAGATAACACCTTGCTATATTATAAATGACAAACGTTGCGTGCGAAATCATAAGAAAATACGATATAATAATATACGACAGTCCTTATCCCCTAAAAGAAATACAAACTATGATATAAAGAATCATATACAAGAATGATATAAAATAAAACACGAAAAAATGTTATTAGTTCACTTGGATATGTTATTCGATTCGTCTAAATTAGTCAAAGGATGTTAAACAGTGAAAAAGATAAGCCTATCCAGGCTATGGATGGGATCTACTTTGTCACGAATAAATGCAAATAATAATTATCATCTTTTTTAGTCAGAGATAATTATTACAAATTCTGCGATAAAATAAGTTGAATACTTAAAAAAAAAAAGTTGTAATTATTGTAAAAATTGTACGCACTCTAGATGAATTTCGTCCAGCGCGCGTACTCTCGGGTTCAATATTAGATTTTTGTCTTGGATTCGAGTTTATTGAAACAAAAAATTAACGTTAAAATAAGTAATTCAAATTTCAAGCAATATCGTTTTGTGAATAGAATAATAATAAAAAAGTCTTTGAATATACATTTAACGCAATAAACTGAAAATTTTTCCTAAACTAGTATTTCGTATTGTTTCTGAATACGAAATTAATATTGTAGTATAAGTAATCCACACAAAAAAGACAGGAAATTAAATTACTGAGATATGAAAAATGAAAAAAATGTAATCCCAAAATTGAGTTTCTCTAACTCTGAGATAATTTAAAACAGGGAAAAAATGTACTGGGATCTACAAAATACTACACGCACTTTCTTTTCCAGAGTATTTTTCACCCAGAAACATAAGGAAAGCACCTGGAAACATCAGTCGACAGGGATTACAAGTGTTGTCACGCAATACTTTCAGACTTGCGCTTATCCCAAGAAGTAAATGGATTTTCCTTTTTTTATGTTTTCGTGTACCGCATGATCTTTTAATTTTGTTATCTGAATTCGGTTTTTTGTATCCAGATACTAGATTTTATTATTTTGATATGATTGTTTCGCAGGAATATACATTAGGAAATTACAATTCTTGAATTAATTTAATTCCGGAACTATATTCTATTAGTTTCACAGCATTGTAGTCGCAAGTATATGGCATCTTTCTGTATTATAAATCACAAACTTTCCGTGCGCAGTTGTAAAGATTACAATAAAATAATAATGTATAGTCCCTATCCCTTCAAAAATTAAAACAAACTATGATAATTATCTAAAAAAAAAAAAAAAAAAGAAAAAATATCATTAGTTCACTCGAATATTTTATTCGTTTCGTGTAAATTAGTCAAAGGATACAAAGTCAAAAAACCGCGCCCATACTCGGGGGTATGTATGGCTTCTATTTTGTCGTCAATAAATGCAAATTATAATCGTTACCTTTTATAGTTGGAGATAATTGCTAAAAATTCTGTGATAAAAGGAGTTGAAGATTAATTTAAAAAAATAGTGGTAAGAACTGTAAAAATATTATGCAGTCTTGGTCTATCAGGCCCAGCGCGTCCTCCTGGGAGGTTAGTTTTTTGCCCTAGATTAGAGTTTATTGAAACTAAAAATTAACGTTAAAATAAAGCAATGCATATTATATTTATTTAACTTTCAAGCAATATCGTTTTTGTGATTTGAAAAAAAATATTCTTTTAGTATGATTTGTCATAATAACTGCAGAATCCTAAGAGGCTGTGCAAATATAACATTATAAATGTTTTGGTAATTTTAACCCCTCCCCTCTCCTGTAATAATATCGTTGTCAAAGTGTAAAATATTTTTATTTTTATAATTTTGTTTGGAGTAATATACAAAATTGGTTAAATTTATTTTTTGCTTACTTTATTTATGGGCCATTCTCAAATGTCGCTTACACATGTTGTGCAATAGTAAAAAGAAGAAAATTCAAACATAAATTAATATTTAAAGTTTGATCTGAGCTATGCATTATCTATAGAAGATTATATTGAACATTTGTAACAGCGAAAATTAAAAAAATCAATAAAAATTTTTGACACATAAATCTTTAAAATTGTGATTGTAGGCAAAAATGCAATTCCCATTCCAAGTTTTATGTAATTAGCTGTTATTTTTTTAATTTAATTTAACTTTTTTAAATAAAAAGGTTTAATTATTTTAAATATAAACTGTTCAATATTAATGAAAAAAAATTATCACTATATATATTCTATAAGAAATTAACAGAAATTTTTTTACCCTCACTTTGCGTCGAGTCCGTTACCTTGTGATCATTTTAGTCAAAGTGCAACGGTCGGTAACAGGCGGACCGCTATCAACATCCAGCTTCAGAATAGACTGATGTGGTTACAAAGTTGTTCTGTCTTGAAAAATCTTTACTTCAAATGGAGATAACTGACTTGCAATAACATATTTCCTTGAAAATGTATAAAACTGCATTCCCTGAAAATTTTTTGGATAAACATGTCTCAAAAAAGTATGAAAATTGCAAAGCCGGAATAAGAAAAGTTCAAAGCCGGATCCTAAAACAAAAGGTCATAAAGGTACCATAGATTTATAAATTAGATATGCAATATATACAGTAAACAATATACATAATATACAGTATATATAATATACAACAACAAATATAATATACAGTAAACAATTTTACGTTAATATAGATTTAGAAATATAATGGTAAGAAGAAAAGGAAAAGGCAATATATAAAAAAAAGGAAAAATGAAATATTTACAAAAAATATGTACAAATTTACAAGAGATGATAATAAATATCCAGAAAGGACAAGCCATTTCAATAAAATAACAAGAAAGAAAAAATATGCTTTAATCATATATTATGATGCACTTTCCGACGCAATAATAATAATGTGACAAAATTGCACCGTTAAAAAATTAAAATATTGCGTCTCATTTCACCATATGAGAATGCATAACGCATTTAAAAACCAAATTCCAGCTGTTCCAATCGACGATAATTTTTTTTTACTAGCCCTCTATATGATATAGATATTTATATCTATTAACAACATGCATTCCAAGATTTATTTCACTTAAGAGACCAAGATTTAATTCACTTAAGTATAGTTCAGTAAAAAAATCCCTTTCAGCTATTTCCTATAATAAGGAGAATGGTATGCGAATACTTTTGAGCAGCCCTGTATATGAGGTGTATAATTTACATATAAAGCGTAATCTGGAAAAAACTAATTAAAATTAAAAAAGCATAAATTTAAAAGCGCAGAATATGTGATTATATTTAAAAGTACAATCAGAACAGATACCGAATTTTAAAACATATCTCCAGCAAATATTACGCAAAGGCAGTATTGTAACCAATTTCTTTTGTGTGTCCCTGTAATTTAATAAAAAATGCTATGAATGTTCCGGTTTTAACATGATCGTAGTGAAATTCAGGGGTTTATATCAGTTTCAATATATATGAAATTGTTTAATATCATTAAAATTCTCTCCAAACGCTTTTCCCCTTTATACCATAGTGCAATCGAATTATTTTAAGTGTCCCTGTATTTACAGGGACACTTAAAAAATTAAAATATATTTTTTATTTTTTATTTTTTATTTTACGAACCATTAATCGTACATAGTTCATAACAATAACAAACATCCTTTAATGACCCTAAATAAGCTTTATCAGTTGCATGAAAATCCGAGTATAATTACGAGAGTTAGAGCGTGGACAGACGGACAGGCAAACCGAATGCATAAGAACTTTATCAACTTTGTTGGAAAGTACTAAGAAATACTAAGAAAAGTTATTACTAAGTACTAAGAAAGTACTAAGAAATACTAAGAAAAGTTAATTTAAGTCGATGTTTTCAGGCAGATGGTCTACGTCAGCGAGCACGCTCATCATAAGTAGAAATGTTTTGAAACAGTAGAAATATTTTCGAAAAAAGAATTGCAGTTTGATTTTTTATAACTGAGTGATTAGAAGTAATATTGAGATCATCATGAACAATAATATTTCTGCGATAACACGAATAATGAACAACCCTACGAAGAGTTTTGTTCTGGACAACCTGGATTTTTTTAAGCGTGGTTTTAACCACTTAATCCTAGATCTGAGCACAGTAGAGAAGTATGGGACAAAGCTCAGTCTTGTTTAACAAAGCACAGTCTTATATTTTATTGCTTACACTCATTTCATTACTGTACAGGATATGGGCAAGGTCATTTTGAGCTTTGTAAAACTTTTTGACGGTATAATCGTTGTGCTTGCGCCAAGTGAGTGTGCTGTCCAAGAATACACCAATATTTTTAACTTCCCGTCCACAACTGATAAAAGAGCCATCAAGAGAAAGAGGTTTTGGTGTAGAGGAATTATGTGTGAAAATGAATGCCACTGATTTGGTCGAGTTAATTTTCATAGGCCATTTAGTGAAGAATGATTCCAGTTTGCGAATGTGTCTCTGGAGGTGACCGTGCATTACAAGCCAGTTCTTGTCACGAACCATCACGTTGTGTAGTCCGCATAGATAGCCAACAACATATGTGAAGATGTGAGAATGTCAGAAGTATATGCCTTTTGAAGCCAGAGACCCAATTTAGAACCTCTTAACAAGGCAGCATTAATCGGGCAAGGTGTAGAAATGAAAATGTCCATGTAATGTGTCTTTTCAAAAATTGACGCCTAGATTTTTAATTTGATTTATAGACATATTTTGATTTCTAAAAAATCTAACAATTTTTCGATCACTCTGATCACTTGTTGCACGTTACACGTAGGAATCCACATCTCGGTTTTTCGGTCAAAATTGTGATCTCTACCGAATACTCTGTATTACCCATCGTTTTATCAATTTAATATTCTACAAATTTGAATAGTGAACTGATTTTTGGACTTCAATATAAATATATTAAAACTCCATATTTTGTAAATTCCACAGCTTTCTCCATCTTAAGTAATCAATGCAAATTAAATCTTTGGTGTTATACTGTTCAGATAAAACAGTTGTTTTATGGAATTAATTCAACAGTTATAAATGTTAAAAAAAAAGCTTAAACCTCTTTAAGCGCTAAACTAAAACAGTAACTTTTTCATAAAAATAAAGTAAGATTATTTTCTAAATAAATAATGTTGATCAAACCTGAATAATATTTTCTCTATATTTCATTCCTATTATATTTTCAATATTTATTGTGAAATTGTATTTTACGCGTCTCTCTTTCTAATTTCATTATGTTTCAGTGCGAGCCTAAATTTTTGAGAAATATTGTATTTTACAAAATAGTAAAAATAAAGACGAAATTTTAGATATATTAAAAATAGTTACTTGAAAATAAAATTACACAAACCAACGCAAACATAAAATACAATTAAATGAATCTTTTATTTTCTTTGTTTTCTAATGCAAATTAAGTTTCACAAAATAGTTGCTGCGATTGCATGTTAGATTTAAAAAAAAACTATTTATATAATCTTATTGAAAATTTTATTAAGTTTCTACTATGTGGTAACACACCAGAATCTCAAATATCTCCTTTTTAATTTAATTAAAAAGCTTTAAAGTGTTTTCTAGAATAGCAGAAAGTCATATTCTGCTTATAAACATTCCCTTGTAACTCATAACTCACATTTATGACTTTTATTCTGGTTGAATGCTTAAAACAATTAAAACTACGAAAAGCTCGCATACATAAATTATTCAATCGAAAAAAGAATAATGCGTAAATCTTATTAAAGTATAAGCATTCTAGCATAATGTTTTAAAATGAAAATTAATATCATGACCATGATTTGGAATTGTGCTAAAAAAGGAAAGAATTCTATTCTTCAAAAAGTATATTAAAAAAAATTGAAACTTGCTAAATTACTTTCTTTCTCAAAAGTTTATAAGATGCTTTCTTTTTTCAAACAGTGCACTTTACACAAATAAATGACTACCAAATTTATTGAGCACAATTATATATTTCGCATTTGATTATTAACCATAATGAAAAA
The DNA here is from genome assembly GCA_964019185.1 of Maratus speculifer. NCBI lineage: Eukaryota > Metazoa > Arthropoda > Arachnida > Araneae > Salticidae > Maratus > Maratus speculifer. Next base: position 121,260,275 of record OZ025291.1, read on the forward strand.
TTAATTTATTTTAATGTGTATCTCACTAAGGTCACAATAAAAGAATGGTTAGGTTCTCGCATGCTTTATTCGCGGTTAACGGGTTTGAACTTCGGTCTTCAAGAATTGATATTTGCACATGGCGCACATGCTATAAAACTATGAAATAAAAAGTCTTCATGTTGTAAACAAAAAAGTTGCAAGTTGTAATCTGATTATTCATTTGGCTCAGACAGCATTTTAATGTAGGAAGCATTTTGTATACTTATTTCTCAGAAATGGTAAAGATTCTTCATTTTACACTTTTATACAGCGCTTTTTAGTGAATATGCGATATGTAAAAACAGGCACCACGAAAACCACAAGCGCAGTCAAATTAGATTAGCGTTTAGATTCTTCACAACTTCCTAAAAGGATCAAATCTTTAATCTTCTCATCAAAATTAAAGAAAAACTAGGTAATAGCAGCAGTTGTAACATATAGTAGAGACATCGCAAATATTCAATTACGTGGGAATATTTTTATATTATATTCACACTACTCTTTTTAGGTGCGTTCGTAATTATGAAAATAAGTAGTACCTATTGTTGTCGTTCAGTCCGTCTGTCTATTCGTCTGTCTGTCTGTCCGCATATAACATCGTAAAAACTACCCAACTGAATCGTTTGAAATTTAAAATATATAATTATTACATAATTTTGTCATTTCAAATTTTATGAAAATCGGATGCATAGTTCAATTACAGGGACAATCAAAAGTGTTCCGTTACATTACGGTTAATGGGGAAAAATGTTTCAAATGCATTTTGATGGTGTTACACTCATTCGAACGTAACAAAATTGATGTGCATCTATAAAGTACATATTATAATATACATTTTGCATAATCTGTGGTGCAAAGAATATTTGTTATTGATTTACAAGGCCACACAAAAGTATTCCATTGCATAATGGTATAGGGAGAACATTGTTTGGGGTGCGTTTTAATTGTAATTATTTACAATTTTATGAGATTGATATTTTTAAAACTTCGTTATCGTACGAACGCACCTCATTTGCTACGCTTCACGGGCAATTTCCAACTTGTTTAAAAATATATTTCGTAGTATATTTTCTTGAAAAAGTTCTCAAAGTGTATGCAAAATATTTTTGTTTCGAAAAAGTGTTGCGAGCTATCATTAAAAAAATATATATATATATATTTGGCTGTAATTGAAACATTGCGATACCCCCACGTATATTGTGGCAATAACATTGCCTTTATAGTATTTAACTGTGTGTATCATTTCATTTTTAACACTTTCCAACAAAGTTGAAAAATATTTATGCATTCGGTTTGTTTGTCGTCTGGCCGTATGGCCGTCTGTCCGCGCTCTAACTTTCATAAATATACTCGGATTGCCATTACATTTTTGGACGTTATTGATGTTTACCCTAGCACAAACTCTATTGAAAATGAAGTTTCTACCATGATTAGTTTATTTACAGGGACAGTCAAAAGTTTTCCATTACATTACAGCCTATTGGGAAATATCGTTTCAAATGAATTTTAAAGATGTTACACTTTGGCAAACATATTAAAATTTATATGCATTTACGAGATGGACTAAAATATGCATTGTGTAAAAAATGCGGTGAAAAAATATATTTTATTCATTTACAGGGCCACACAAGAGAATTCTGGTACATAATGGGTCACGCAAAGAACCGGAGACAGTGTCGCCTATGGATGATAATTTCTGGAAATATGATTTAAGTAGCTTAAAGAGTATTTTTTTTGGAACTAAATTTTAGCAAAACACTTTTGTAAACTACAGGGCTGAACAAAAGTATTGAAGTATGTTTCCATCTATTAGTATAAATTGCTAAACAAAAAATTTTATACAGCTAGGCGTTTCCTCGCTAAACTACATTTCCCCATTATATAGTATATATATCAACCGACAAATCAAATACAGGACTGCTCAAAAGTATTGGAATACATATTTGGTTATGGACAGTAAACATCTTATTTACCTGGATAACAAGGTTTTGTTAAAGATTTCAGGAAATGTTGGAAAGTGTTTCATAATCCCTGCTTAACGCAAGATTTTTCTTACTTGCTTTAATTCAAGAAGGGATATCCATTATGAAGCACTGAAACTGCTTATGTTTTTTTCCTGCTGTTTATCCTTTTACTTTAGTTTGATTTTACACATCATATATTCGACTAAACAAAAAAGGTTGCACATGCTTATTAGTTTTTGGGTATTCGGTAAAAAAATTTAACCCCTAAACAATTTTTTTTTCTTTTTGCTGCGGCAGTGTATTAAAACAATCTTATATTCTATTAAGATCAATCTTAGCAATTATTTTAGAAACTGCTGGAAAAATCTGCACTTTCCGGAATAAAATATAATAAATGAAGATTAAAAGAATTCTTCTCTACAAAACTATTCAATTATTTCAATCCCAAAATGCAAACTTTTACCACCCAAGCTTTTTTTTTTTTTTTTTTTTTTTTTGAAAGAATTTGAAAATTCAAGATAAAACACATTAAAAATATAAAAAGTAATCTAAAATATGGTTTGACCAGTATTGCTAGATAGGCTACTTTTTTTTAAATTCAGATTTTTGATTGACATCACTTTTTTGAAAAAGTAGAATGAGACTTATTTCATGGCATATTATTTAAGGCGAAAAAAAGGGCAGTTTAGCGTTTCAAAAAAGTGGTACCAATCAAGAAATCTGAATTTTAACAAAGTAGCCCACTGGCAACACTGGGTTTGACAAATTGACAAATAATAGTCTTTACTGGGGTCTCCGTGGCCGAGTGGTTAAGACACCACACTGCTAATCGCTTTGCAAACGCAGGAGACTGTGGGTTCGAATCCCACCGGCTCCACTGCACACACTCTTTGTGTGGAGCACCCGGTTGTACATCTCTTGTGTTGTAATATTTCCTTGTGCCATCTCCTTCCTGTATATTGACGATGACTTATAAGCAGGCTTTTATGTCGAGCACACAAGTCAGATGTATGTTATAAATAAATTCCATTCTTCTAGTCTTTACAGATAAAATGAAAAAATAATTGTCCAAGAGTGTTGAACAGTGGTATTCTCTAAATATTTCTGTAGGATTTCTAATATGGTAAAGAGGTGAATTTGAAGACCACGCTTGCGTTATTGCAGTCATATCTGTATATTGATGGTGTAGTTATAGTATATACTTATATCGTAATTATTATCGTAAATATTTAGCCAATGTTCTATCAAAGTTTGAGTTCGGTAGGATTGTTTAACATTTCAAATAATTCAAACTTTAATTTTTTTTATTAAACAAAACATTCTTTTCTAAACTGACGTAAATCAACAATCCTTATCAATTATTATTTTCTTTCTTTTGCTTAGAAGGTAAAGTAAAAATAATTATTAAAGCATTTTTAACCAAATTACATAATAAATTTTTTTTGAGTATGGACAAGAATTTCAAACACATTTTAGTTTATAGTTAACATGTTTATAATGGTATGTAATCATAATATTAATTTACACTTAACATGGGAGGACGCGCGCCGGGCCTTTTAGATCCGAAGTGCGTATAATTTTTGCAATTTTAACCACTTATTTTTTAAAATTAATCTTCTACTTATTTTATCGCAGAATTTATCAAGTTTGTCTGCGTCTAAATAAATTGACTGTTATAATTTGATTTCATTGGTGACAAAGTTAAAACCATTTCTATCCTGGGTAAGCGCGCGTTCTTCCGGGTTAACTTTAATTTCCAGCAGGCACACTTACTAATTTTACAACGAAAGTGTTATTTCTTAAACCATTCTCAAATACATTATTTAAACTGACTGAAGGTCATTCTTATTCGTCAAATGTACTTTCATTTTCGAACTGAAATTGGTTTCATTGATTTCTAATACAATCTTGTGGGTTTTGTATTTGTTTCGCGTATTCTGTAGCAAGAATAAGATCAGTGCTACGGGATTTTTATTACACAATAATCCCTTAATATTCGCGGATTTAACATTCGAGAGTTTTGATTATTCGCGAAATAAAAAATGAGGAACATTTCAACATTCGCGAATACATAACTTGGTTATTCGAGAATTTTGTTTTATAAAGAATGTTTTTTTTACAAAGTAAACTCGTTTTGTTTCACCAATTCTATAAACTATTTGACACTGGACAGCTCCAATACTGTATATTCGAAAATTCGAAAATTGCAACCTTTGTATTGAGGCGAAATATAGATCAGTAATGAAAAATGCAAAACATGACTTAATGATTAAAAAAAAAAATCTCAAATTTTCTAAAAATTATTATTATTATTATTATTATTTTTTTTTTTTAAGTGAACATTTTTTCTGCAAAAATTATCTGGGAAATTTTAAAGCTTCTACAATAACTTGTTCAAGAAGCAATAGAAAGCTATCTTTAACTTGTGAGGAGTTTTAAATTTAAAAAGGCAATCGCAACTTTTTATTATACGAAAATTCATAAACAAAAGATCTGTTGTTCCAAACAATCGCATATCAATAAATTTTTTTTTCAGATATCGACTAAAAGTTAAATTTAGTACAATATGTTTATAATTATTGAAATTTATTTACAGCATATATTTTTTATGCTTAATAAGTATATTTTTACGTTTTCATAATTTTTTCCATTAAAAAAAATATCATAGAATCTAACCCTCTTTTATACACGGAAAGTAGTTTTGCCAAATTTACCACCCCTCCTCCGAAAAAAAAAAAAAACCCGGAAGATTTTGATTGACGCTAGTTAGTTTTGTTTTTATCGCACTTTCGTCCTTTTTTATACTATGTCCAATGTGCCAACAACATTTTCGGTAACAAATTTATTTAAAAAGAGGTTATTAATTAATCGATTTAATTGTTAATTTCCAACTGCATTTGAATTACATTAATCACCGTTGTTACTTTGTAGTGATACGTCTCATTATGAATGAAAAATTAGTTGAACAACAAAAATAAATTAAAACATCCTGCAATGCAATAAGGATCATGAAAGCTTTAAAGGACATTCTACAAAAATAAATTTTTGTATTTAAGCATAAACGGAAATAGACTATTAAATAATGAAATGTTAAAGCTTAAAATACAGATATACTAAATTATAAGTTTTATTATGTAGTTACTTATAGTCTATAATAATATCAATTTCAGATGATCTAATGCTACTCCAAAATTTCATGATTGCGCAGTTAATATTATAACCAGTGTTGAATTCAGTTAAATAATCGTTTGTTAAATATTAAGGGGCCTCCGTGGCCAAGTGGTTAAGATATCATGCTGCTAATCACTTTCGAGCGTAGGAGGTTGTGGGTTCGAATCCCACTGGCACTCCTTGTACTTCTCCTGTGTTATAATATTTCCTTGTGTGCGTCCCTGTATAAGCAAGCTTCATGTCGAGCACACAAGTCAGATGTATGTTGTTCAATAAAACAATTAAATATTAATACAGGAAAACCCCTTCATAAAATAGTTTTTAATCTTGTAGTTCCGTACAATTCACACTTCAAAAGACAAAATAATTTTAGATATAAATTAGGATATAGTATAATATATATATATTTACAATATTTTCAGAATCTGTAAAATCATCATTTGTAATTGCACTTCAGATTAAAGGGAGATACTGCTCATAGAAAAATCGATTTTTCTCGGACGATTTACATAAGCTGGAACATTTTCTCCAATTTATAAAACAAGCCGCATTAAAAATATCCTTAAAATTATGCTAGTATGATTAGAAACACATCTAGTAATCCCAGTATAAACTATGCTTAAAAGGCTATTTTAAAGAAGTTACTTTAAAATGTAGAAAATTTTTCTTTAAAAAAATGCACGCAATATATATTTTTTAACCATTTAGTATTTGATTATGCAATCTTCATGAGCTTGTAAATTTTAGATGTACCTTAAGATTGAAACTATATATGTGCATATATCAGCAAAAAAAATATTTTTTAGAAATATAGTTATAATCTTTAAGGTTTAAATATATCAATTATATGTTTTGTATAATTTTGAAAAACCTCAATTTGAATATTATTCTAAAACTTGAAATATCCAATGTTCTAGTTTACTTGTATTGAGTTATTTATTTTTTTTTGTCAATAAAAATATACATATTTCATGAAAAATATTCTTTAAAAAAAATGCTAAGAAATTCCAAGCAAGAATTTCAGAACGAATATTGTTGACTAACTATTTTCTATGAAAACAATAGAAACTCTACTTTCTTCTTTGAAAAATATGAGCTTAGATGTGTATTCCAGAATCAAGCATCAATAAAAATGTTTCAATATAAAGATTTAATATAGCAGTTGCTATAAAAGTCTAATAAAAATGAAATAGGGTGAAATGTATAGAATAATTACACTTATTCCCTATCGAAAACTTTCAAATACATTATGCTGACCATGGAGCTATGTTGACAAACTAAACAGGTCGAGCTAAACATTCAGAAATCCTAAGTTCAGTTTACCAACATTTTTTGCTTACAATGGAGTAAACACGTATTGTCCTAGGTATAAACTGACCAATGTTGAATTAAAGGGCGCGGGAACAAAATCCTCCAACGGAAATGTTGAGAGTTTGTGTTTTCAGTGGTGATAACGACCATTTTTTCATGGAACGAAATTTATTTTCATAAGCCAAAAACTAATTTTACCTCTATTCAGAGACCATCTCAGTTGAACTCCCTCCACGAGCGACCAGTTATTTTTTAAGAAAACGAAACATATTATGTTTTTTCTGGATCGCTTGAAGAAGGTTTTATTCGAAAAAAGATACCAGAGAGCGTATCATTCACCAAAAATCTAAAATAAGCATTTTTTGTATTTCGGTTATTTTTAAGAGTTTAATGCCTTTTAAGGCAATGGATTTCACTCTGATGACAAATTATGCATAACTTTAATCAAATTCTGTGAAGAAATTCTTAAAGAAACAGATAAAGTAATAAAGTTGTCATTTGTACCCGTCCAAAAAAAAAAAAAAAAAAAAAAAAAAAAATGCTTTTATTTATTGGATTTTGAAAATACAAAAGTTCGAAAATAAAAGTTCGAAAAAATAAAATCTTAAAGCAAGCGTCAATGTATCCATTCTTTTAAACTCCGCAGTAATTTACTTATGTAATTAACTAATAGTTTTGATAGTTCATTTTTTATGCTTTTCATAATGTGAAAAATAGATTTTAGTAATATTAATTGTTACCTTTTTTTCAACAGTCAAAATCTAAACTCAAACATGACCTCCATTAAGAGACCACCTCTCAGAGCGACCAATTTTCATTGTAACGGAATATGGTCGCTTTAATGAGGGTTTTACTGTATAATAAAATAATCAAAACATCTTGGGAAAAGTAGATAAATTTTACCCTATGTAGGAGGACGGGGTAGCCTAAAAATCAGTGCTTTTCACTTTATTCAATTTTATTGCATATGGGATCCAATATTGGTTTTCATCCTTTCCTTAACCCTTTCGGGTCTGGTGTACTATTAATAGTACGTGTCTTTTCACCTAACATTATTTTGCCTTGACAATTATTTTGTTACTTTCTACAGATAGAAATGATAGTACATGTCTATGCCTTCCTTACTATGACTTCATTTATGTTTTGACATTTAGTAATAATAATAAAAGTTTACTCATTTCTCTTTGCACAGTTTACGATTCCCTTATTTTATACATATATTTCACGCTTTAAATTTACAACATAGGCTACTTTTCTGAACGAATCAGGCGTGATGAAACGCAAGAAACATTAGAAATTTTTAATATCTGTTAAACACTGTTGTAATACGATATTTTCCAAACGTCTCCAAAAACTCTTCCTTAGTTTGTTACCATATAAATATGTATTAAATTGCACACAAAAGAAATACATGCACTGCATTTTAGACTACGAGATAATCTTTAAACATCAGTAAGTTTATTTTGATAGCTATGATTAACATTATTAAACTAACAGTAATTTTGCTCACAAAATGGAAAAAAATTCGGACTCGAAAGTGTTAAAATACCTTTTAAATCACAAAATTTATTACTTATCCATCATACGTAGTATAGGGCAAGTATTGCAATCGTTTTGAAAATCGAAAAAAAATTTTGACGGATTTACACGTTTCAGATACTGGAGATTCCAAAAAACATATTTTTAGAAAAAAAAAAATTGCCGTCCGTCCGTCTGTCTGTCTGTCTGTCTGTAACCGCTCTATCTCCCGAACAAATTGAGATAGAGACTTGAAGCTTTATATGTGCTTAGTATCTAAGAATGGGACGAAGCCTATTTAATATCAATAACCTCGATTATCCGGAACTATTTTTTTCGGACTCTCGAAAAATTCGCTCTGATGAAAGATATACAAAAATTTTCGAAATGTCTTATTTTAATGAGTGGACGTGAAAGGCAATAAAATAACACAAATTTTGCATAAAAAACGAAGTCGATCGGATTATTAGTTGCCGAGATATGTGTAACCTGGTTTTCCAAATTCTTCGATTTTTCACAACCCTGTATTTCATTCAAATTTCAATTCAAAGATATATTTTAATTGGAAATGAGACGTTTAATCCGATGCAGTAAATTGTTAGTTATTATGATTATTATTTTTGGCGTTATAATGATGTTTCTTTTACCTAATCCGGTACTACTTGAGTATTTTGGCGTTTTATATAATTTGTCGAAATCGGCTCATCAGCAATTTATTGATAGAGCATTACTATGTATATTAAAACCATTTAAATATGCGTTTAAATTTTATTTTGGAATTGCGATGCATTTTATAAATAGTTTTCATGCGTTTCATTTTTATATTTTATGCATATGTATGATGGGTAAATATTACGGTGGTCCTCCAACGACTAGTTTTTCGTTATAATTTAGGATTAGAAGTTAAATCGTGAAAATCAATGAAAAATCACAAAAACCAGTGTTTTCCACTTCATTTTATTAGGTGTGTTCGTAATTATGTAAATACCACCTATAGTTGCACTTATAGTTGTCGTTCAGTCCGTCCGTCTGTCTGTCTGTCCGCATATAACAACGCAAAAACTACACAACCGAATCGTTTGAAATTTAAAATATACATTTATTACATAATGTTGTCGAGTCATTTCCAATTTTATGAAAATCGGATGCATAGATCAATTACAGAGACAATCAAAATTATTCCGTTACATTACGGTCAATGGGGAAAAAAGCATCAAATGGGTTTTAATCGTTTGAATTTTAAAGTATATGATTATTACATAATTTTGTCGAATCATTTCAAATTTTAGGAAAATCGGATGCATAGATCAATTACAGGGATAATCAAAAGTATTCCGTTACATTACGGTCAATGGGGAAAAGCATCAAATGAGTTTTAATCGTTGGAATTTTAAAATATATGATTATTACATAATTTTGTCGAATCATTTCAAATTTTATGAAAATCGGATGCATAGATCAATTACAGGGACAATGAAAAGTATTCCGTTACATTAATGATACCTTAATGATTTAATGGTTTAATGATACCTTTCGAATATAATAGAATTGACATGAAGTTATGACGCATATATATATATATATATATATATATACTAAAATATACATTATGTGCAATCTTTGATGCAAAGAACATTTATTTTTAAATTACAGGGCCACACAAATGTATTCCACTACATAATGCTATAAGGGGAAACATTATTTGGGACGTGTTTCAATTACATTAAACTATTTCACATTTTATGAATATGATATGTGTTGCTAAGGTGTAATAAAAGTTACTTCCAGTATATTTACAGGGACACACAAAAGATTTTGTCACTATACTGTATCCGAAGTACTGTCTACTATAACAGCAAGATCTGAATTTTTTTAACACTTCGTTTTCGTACGAACGCACCTCATTTGCTACGCTTCACGTGCAATTTGTTTTATTGCATATGGGATCCAATATTAGTTTTCATCTTTTTTCTTAAAATACCCACCTTTTAAATTACTTATCAAACAAATTTTTTTTTCTTTTAATTTAGGATCAGAAGTTAAATCGTGAAAATCGATGAAAAATGAGATTGGACTTCTTCGAACCAAGCCATAAACTTGTAATTGTCATTAAGGAGGATAAATTATCATCGGATCACGCTCGCACAGTGTGTGGTGCGCAATTAAGTTTTCATGAAGCATTAATTATTGTAAACAGCGAAGATCCTTGACATTTATGAATTAGTCACCAGCCAGTTTATTCCTTCGTATGTCATTGATAGTTAAAGATTAATTCGCGACAGGAGGTAATACAGGGCATCGTGCAGTGTTTGGAGTAACATGTAGAATTTTTCGCTATTCCCTGAGGTTGATACTCACATCGTTAATCTTTCAGATATCTGTCAGTGAAACTAAAATAAAGTAAAAAAAAAAAAAAAAAAAAAAAAAGACAATCGTAAAAGACTTTCAATCATATAAGACGCTCATTTCAAGTATCTTGCAGGGATGTAGTCATGTTTGAAATTCTATATGTATAGAATTCCGTTTTTTTTATTATTATTTTTTTTTTTTGCCTTTTTTTTTACTTACTTATCATACTTAATATAGGGTAAGTCTTGCAAACGTTTAGAAAATCGAAAAATTTTTCTTGACGTATTTACACGTTTCAAATACTAGAGATTCCGAAAAACATATTTTTAGAAAAAAAAATTGCCGTCCTTCTGTCTGTGTGTGTGTGTGTAAACCCTCTATCTCACGAACAAATTGAGATAGAAACTTGAAATTTTTCATGTATTTAGTATGTAAGAATGGAACGAAGCTTATTTAATATGCGTAACCTCGATTATCCGGAACTATTTTTTTCGGACTCATGAAGGTATATAAAAATTTTCGAAATTTTTTATTTTAAGAACTGGACGTAAAAAGCAATAAAATAACAAAAAATTTGCATAAGAACGAAATCAATAGAATCATTACTCGCTGAGATATTTGTAATTCTGTTTTTCACATTCTGCGATTTTTCATGACCCTGTATTTTCTTCAAATTTCAATTCAAAGATATATTTTAATTAGAAATTAGACACTTAATCCGACTCAGTAAACTGTTAGTTAACAGGATTATTATTTTTGGAGTTATAGGGATGTTTCTTTTACGCAATTCGGTACTAATTGATAAGTTTGGCATTTTATATATTTTGTCGAAATTGGTTCATCAGCAATTCATTAATAGAACATTACTATGTATATTAACAATATTTAAATATACTTTTACAGGGTGCGTAGTCTGGAAGCACCTTGTAAGCACCTTTTACCAGAATTTTTAAAATGTAAAATCTGGTTTATTTAACGAAAAAGAATTCCTTTTTCAGATGTAACAACCAGTACTTTAAAGAATTTCTGGTACTAAAATAATTAAAATCCTCTGAGTTTCTTGATGACTACGCACCCTGTTTTAAATTTTGTTTTGGAATGACAATATATTTTATAAATAGTTTACACATGTTTTATTTACACATATAACATTATTCATATCCATGATGGGTATGTATTACTGTGGCCCCCAACGACTAGTTTCTTTTTAAATTGGTAGAAGGTTTAAATTAAAACTTAAACTGTAAAAATAGGTTTATTTGTCTGTTAACTTACTTTGACTCAACCCAAGTCATTAAAAAATAATAATAATAATATTCTAAAACTGCACAATCTATGAAACATCATCATACAATTTTTTGCGTACTCTTTTGATATTATGCACGTTATTTATTTATTTTTTTCAATGTTTATTTATTTATTTCATTTACTTCAGTGTTTATTTATTTATTTCCTTTATTTATTTATTTATTTATTTTTATAACCATTAAATTTCTCGAACCATAATCTTGATAAGTTAATAATAAAACATCTATAAAAATTCTATATCATAAGTTGAAACGTCATATTCACCTTTATAAAAAATATAAATAATATGAATACATAATTCATTGTAAAATTTATTACTTAATAGTTACAAAACATTAAGAGTTTTAAAACATTAAAACCTTTTAAAATGTTAAAAACATTGATGTCATAAGATGTTAAAAATCCTAGCGCTATTAACTAACCTTCAGCCATCATCAGGGAAACTATTCTTTTAACATTTTATGGCGTCAGTGTTTTTAACATCTTGAAAGGTTTTAATGTTTTGCACCTATTAAGTTTACTATGAATTATGTATTCATATTATTCATATTATTCATTTGATAAATTAAATGAAGCTGCATCATATTGAATTTTTGCGTGTTAGAATCCCTGTGATTTCTCTGATATTGGGTGGATAGTATATACTGGAGGGGAAAATTATCTTATTTTTATTAAAATTTATTTAATTGGTTTGTTTTTGATATAATCTTGCTTGAACTGGAGTTTTCCTATTATATTTAATATCAGCTAATTGCTCCTTTTCTCCATGCTTATACACAATATGGTCAAAAGTGACCGGCCATTTGTGATTTTAGACGTTTTGTAAAATATCAAAAAATGTTTATGAGGCATTATTCTGAAAATCTAGATGTGTAAACTGAATAGTATAGGTCGTATATTCCGTGAAGAATTTTTCTCGAAGTCCCATAGGGATCGTCAACAAATTGTAAAAAATGTAGACCTTTTGCACAACTCTGTCAAAAGTAATGTAACAAAAGCGTCCAAATTGCAGATTATGATTACGTAGCTTATTGTAATAAAATGTGTTCATTTTTTGCGGATATCATGTACATTCATAGAGAAATTAAGGGTTTTATAAAATCAGTCCCATTTTTTAAAAAGATTTTTGCTTATAATTAGCAAAGTTCCCAATATGAAACATTTTTCTTTTCAGAAAATGACAAATAGTATTGTGCATAATACCCTGCAACCAGAATTTAAAAAAATAATAAAAAAAATAATAAAAATTGTAGGAAAAATGTAGAGGTTTATCAAATAATGTTTCAGTGCGCATGCGTTAGCACAATCAAAATGTAATTTGCATAATGCGTTAGCTAAATATATAGGGTAACTTTTCTAAAAGTCTAAAAAACATAGTTTGAAAATTCTGAAAACAATCTTCTATAGAATAAGTTCAAAATCCGTTATTCCCAAAATAAAGCAAAAAGATTAGGGATTGTATCCAAATATAGTAGTGCTTGCCATATTGTGTATGCTATATTGACGCAAATCAATGGACAAATGAATACAGCTCCTCATCTTTATGCTTTATTTTGGGATAATAGCGGATTTTGGAGCTTATAAGTTTTGACAGGGTTATGCAAAACATCTTCGTTCTTTTTTAATTTGTGGATAGTCCCCTATGGAATTTCGAGAAAAAATCTTCACGGAAGTGTTTGACCTGCACTATTCTGTTTAATCACTTGGAGTTTCAGAATAATTCCTCATATATTTTTCTAGATATTTAACAAAACATCTAATACCGCAAGTGAACGGTTACCTTTAGCCATATAGTTGGTTTCCTACTTGTCATACCGATATAATATTTTTTTTATCCGTCTGCTCTAATAAATGGTACTTCATTTACTCCTGGTTTTACTGTTATTCCTATTTTTCTATTTTTAAAATTTTAATTTACACAATTCAGCAATTAAAATTATTATATTATTACAAGTAGTTCATATGATATAGTTTATTTTTTTAATAAACAGAATATTTAAAAAAAAAATAGTGAAAAACGCAGCATTTAGTAAGTAATTCAGATATTTTAAATCCAAGTACTTTCCATATGAGTAAGTGTCCTGGCTCATATGTAAAGGCATTTAAAAAAAAAAAAAAAAAAAAAAAAAAAACATATGAGATTGATGTTATGCTGTTCTTGATTATGAAACAAATATCAGGGGGAAATAGGATAGTATTCACAAGCGATTGTATTACTCCGTTAATATACTAAACTTATGCTTCTCATTTATAGGTTAATCCCAATAATCACCTATAAAATAGTAATAGAATTTAAATAATGCAGCATAAATATTTTTGATCATGTAAGTAATATAATAATAATACAACAATATAACAAAGTCAAAAATTTTTAAATAATCCAACTTTTAGAAAGGCACTACTAAACTGATTTTGACTACCTTATTGATTCTTATGCCTTGTTCACGTAGACATAATTTTTAGTATACAGCTGTTGTTATTTTCATTCATAATATTCTTTTTCATTTTCCAAGATATCATGCTTTTTTCTTATTTTTCAGTCAAAATTTTATGGTAGGTGATTATGTATATATTTTTTTCTTTTCTTTTTTTTTTTTTTTTTACATTTTGTAATTAATTAACGCTTAAAAGTAATTTAAAATTTCAGTAAATAATAAAAAAAAACGATCTTTCTGCTGGTCTGAAGGGTTTCTCGGCTATAAATCCTGGGGTTACCCCCTCAGTTATTTGTGCTAGTTTCGGCACACCAGTAAATTTGAAAAATATTCTCCGGCATACCGGTTAACACGGGAATGTAATTTGGTAATACAGTTGCTGTTATTTTCATTCATAATATTCTTTTTTATTTTCCAAGATATCATGCTTTTTTTCTTATTTTTCAATCAAAATTTTATAATAGGTGATTATGTATCCTTTTTTTTTTACATTTTGTAATTAATTAACGCTTAAAATTAATTTAAAATTTTAGTAAATAATAAAAAAAAGCGATCTTTCTGCTGGTCTGAAGGGTTTCTCGGCTATAAATCCTGGGGTTACCCCCTCAGTTATTTGTGCTAGTTTCGGCACACCAGCAAATTTGAAAAATATTCTCCGCCATACCGGTTAACACGGGAATGTAATTTGGTAATACAGTTGCTGTTATTTTCATTCATAATATTCTTTTTCATTTTCCAAGATATCATGCTTTTTTCTTATTTTTCAATCAAAATTTTATGGTAGGTGATTATGTATCTTTTTTTTTTTTTTTTTTTTTTTTTTTTTTTTTTTTTTTTTTTACATTTTGTAATTAATTAACGTTTAAAAGTAATTTAAAATTTTAGTAAATGATAAAAAAGCGATGTTTCTGCTGGTTTGAAGGGTTTCTCGGCTATAAATCCTGGGGTTACCCCCTCAGTTATTTGTGCTAGTTTCGGCACACCAGTAAATTTGAAAAATATTCTCCGCCATACCGGTTAACACGGGAATGTAATTTGATAATACAGTTGCTGTTATTTTCATTCATAATATTCTTTTTCATTTTCCAAGATATCATGCTTTTTTCTTATTTTTCAATCGAAATTTTATGGTAGGTGATTATGTATCTCTTTTTTTTTTTTTTTTTTTTTTTACATTTTGTAATTAATTAACGCTTAAAAGTAATTTAAAATTTTAGTAAATAATAAAAAAAAGCGATCTTTCTGCTGGTTTGAAGGGTTTCTCGGCTATAAATCCTGGGGTTACCCCCTCAGTTATTTGTGCTAGTTTCGGCACACCAGTAAATTTGAAAAATATTCTCCGCCATACCGGTTAACACGGGAATGTAATTTGATAATACAGTTGCTGTTATTTTCATTCATAATATTCTTTTTCATTTTCCAAGATATCATGCTTTTTTCTTATTTTTCAATCAAAATTTTATGGTAGGTGATTATGTATCTTTTTTTTTTTCTACATTTTGTAATTAATTAACGCTTAAAAGTAATTTAAAATTTTAGTAAATAATAAAAAAAGCGATCTTTCTGCTGGTTTGAAGGGTTTCTCGGCTATAAATCCTGGGGTTACCCCCTCAGTTATTTATGCTAGTTTCGGCATACCAGCAAATTTGAAAAATATTCTCCGCCATACCGGTTAACACGGGAATGTAATTTGGTAATACAGTTGCTGTTATTTTCATTCATAATATTCTTTTTCATTCTCCAAGATATCATGCTTTTTTCTTATCTTTCAATCAAAATTTTATAATAGGTGATTATGTATCCTTTTTTTTTACATTTTGTAATTAATTAACGCTTAAAATTTATTTAAAATATTAGTATATAATAAAAAAAAGCGATTTTTCTGCTGGTCTGAACGGTTTCTCGGCTATAAATCCAGGGTTTATCCACTCAGTTATTTGTGCTAGTTTCGGCACACCAGTAAATTTGAAAAATATTCTCCAGCATATCGGTTAACACGGGAATGTAATTTGGAATCATGCTTTTTTCTTATTTTTCAATCAAAATTTTATGGTAGGTGATTATTGATCTTTTTTTTTTTTCACATATTGTAATTAAGTAACGCTTAAAAGTGATTTAAAATTTTAGTAAATAATAAAAAAAGCGATGTTTCTTCTGGTCTGAAGGGTTTCTCGGCTATAAATCCTGGGGTTACCCCCCTCAGTTATTTGTGCTAGTTTCGGCACACCAGTAAATTTGAAAAATATTCTACGGCATACCGGTTAACACGGGAGTGTAATTTGGTAGTTATTCTGAATTAATTTAATTTTCTGAATCTACGCTCTGAATTTCATTTTTGTTCAGTTTACGTATGGAAATGTTAAAAATGCTTTTTACACGTTATTTTAGTAATGCAATAAAAATATCTTCTTCGTAAAGCCAAAATATGTATACACCAATCCATTGTTTTAATAATCTAATAAAAGTATCTTCTTTGTAAAGCGCAAATACATGTCCATCATTCCATTGTTTATTCTCAAGCTTCATTTTAAAGCAAAGTAATACATGTTTTTCTGACGTTATACCAATTTTCAACTATCGCCATCCTTGCTTCGATCTAAAGATACCAATCGAGGGTATATTTAGTATATGATATGGTCACATGAAATCTCACAAAAATTTATTATCATCGTTTTCTCTCAAATCTTCTTTCATATAATACAAATGACATTTCATCCTATGTAAAAATAATAGTAGTAAATGAATATTTTCATTAAAATTTCAGTTTTACTAATTTAGCATGTGAAAAAAAGATATGTATCTCGATAATCAAGTCTTCCTGCTTTGACTTAAATTGACATTATAAGTAATTTTACTCCAAATGGACAATAAATTAGATAATAAAACTTAAAAAAATTAATTAGGGAACCGTTTATTTTCTTAATTGATTTTCTACATATCTATAGTGATTTATCTTTGAAGAAATTACTCCATGCATTTTAAAATTGACGAATACTACTTCGATGATTTCTAGAAGATAGCTTATATGTAATTTCAGGGTAATTCAGAAAAATGTTCCTGCCTTTGATTGATTACAACCAATGAAGTTGATCCAAAAGCTCATTTAATTAAAGTAAACCTAATTATTTTCAATCTGTCATGCTTCCCATACTTTATCTTTTAAACAGCTAAAATCGATGCCATTACCCGGAAAATTAATATCGAACTTTGACCGAAATGATGTAATACGTGGAGAATATTGGTTTTCTGAAATGATAAAAGATAGATTAATCAAAATAGAGAGCTGCAAAGATTTGAGCGTTTTAGAAACTTATTTTGCCTTAATAAACAATTATAAAGCTAAGTGAAATATATTTTCAATCTCAGTATGTTTGTTTGAAAAATTTCATATAACTGCCTAGAAATATACTTTAAAAAATAAAATAGTCAATTTTTAAACAATTGTTTAACATACAGTGGTGGAAAACAAATAAATAAACACCCTCATCTAACTTTACAACTAATTATAATAGAAAAAAGTTATTGGTGTCAAACTATTGAAATAAATTTTATTTTTAAATGTTGCATATAAAATTTGCTTAGAGGCCATCTACAAATAATAAACAGAACAATGTTGTTTTTTTCAATGGTAAGACCCAATTTCGACAGAATATTTTAAATCTTCGTTTCAAATTATACCCAGAAACGAAATTTCAAATTATTTGCATGAAACCGTTTTAAATTTACATAAACATTCAACGCTTAAAGTTTCTAATTTTACATTAAAAAAAAATATCTTCTGTAATTCCAACCTTAACATAATTTTTTATGTCCGTGGTTATAATACTAAAAAAGCAAACATAAATACATTAAAGCTGTAGTTTTAAAAATTTTATAACAAATAGGCTGATAAGTTCCAGTCTGACACATAAAAGATGTCACATATACACAATTAATATTCTATTTAGTATGTTCTAACCTTAGAAAGATAGCTGTAAAAATCGACGATCTGGCGGTTTCATTAAAAGTTACAGTGGTTTTAGTGAAACAACTTATTGTATTTTCAAAACAATGGGAAAAAAATAATTTCGTGTTTTTATAAAACTTTGCTGTTTGATAGAGGGAAATACCACAGAATCAAAAGCTTGGCCTTATAAATGTTATCCAATCATTATTATTGGCTGGTTTGCTGAATTTAAACGCAGTCGTACAAATATGGATGATGCGCAGCACTCTGGTAGCCCAAAAGAGATGGTTATAGCTGAAAACATAAAAAAAGTCCACAAAATCGTTTTAAAAAACTTTAAATTGAAGCAGCATAATATGGAGGATACTCTAAACATAACAAAAGAGTGTGTATGCTTTATTTTATGTCAACATTTATCTATGATAAAGCTGTTTTCGAATTGGGTATCGCGTGTGCTAACAGAAGACGAAAAACAACAAAGAGTCGATGATTCTGAGAGCTGTTTGAAGCTGATTCGACGAAATAAAAAAGACCAAATAAAATAAGTAAATAATAATACGTAGTTAGTAATAATATGCAATAATATTAATGATGTTATATAATAATATGTATAATAATATCATAGAATAATATATCTTGATCATTAATAATAAGCAAAATAAATACCAAATAAATGACCAATAAAATTTGACCAATAAGATTGTGTTTTCTTCATTAGACCGGGAACATATCAGCCGACATGTTAATATGAAATATAAAATTAGTATTTAAAAAAGTGTATTGCAACTTGCAAGTGCTTATAAGGATATATTTATTATATCCTGCGTTATGCGAATACTCAATATCAGTTTTTTTCTTTCAAGTCGTTTTCGAATTACGATTTAAAACGTTAAAATGATGGTTTAAGAGGCTGTCAATGTTGTTCAGAAAGGCGTAGTTTGAAAAAAAATATATATTTTACTCATTTTACTGAAACATTTGGGCTGGCAATTGTCGAAACATATTCTTCTTAAGATAGTGATATGGACGTATTCGTAGCAAATACTACATTAATAGAAGTGACATAATCATTATGTAGAATTTGAACAATCGAGTACAGAACTTTAATTTGGTTACAGCCCCTAAATACGCACATTTTAAAGTAATTATAATTTCTCTGAAACTACATCGAACAAATTTCATGAAAGTTTGTTTTTTGGATAATTGAAGAGTGTAGCATTTAATTCCAAGCTGTCCCAGAAGCCTGGAAGAAGACAACGAGAATTTCTATTTACAAAAAGGGCGATAAGGAAGGCCCTGGCAACTGGCACCCATAGCCCTGGGGCCTCACTAGTAGATTTCATAAGTGGCTGGAAGGCCATGATATATTCTCTTTTAACCAGAAAGATTTTTTGCCACACGATGGGGTGTTTGAAAAGAACTGTGTTTTAGACCAGGTAATTCGAAAATTCAAAGTAAAGACTTTTATAGCTTCGTTAGATTTATCAAATACATTTGGCTCTCTCCCGCATTGGGTAATATTTGAAGCCCTTGAAATCACCGGTAAGGGGAGGTCTTCATTAAAATAGTTAAGAATCTATATGATCAGGCTATTAAGTGATACAAGACCTCCGTAGGTGTTTCGACCCCTCCTGTGGCTAGCACCGGGGTTAGGCAAGGTGACCCTCTGAGTGGGATACTAGACTATATAATATATTTATATTAGCGATTGATTTCCTGCTTAGAAAAATTCAGAAAGAGGGGTCCTGTAGGGATGAAAATAGTAGAAACATATTCCATTACATACTATCTTACGTAGAAGACGTGTTACTGATGGCCAAATTAATATTAAATATATCTGTTATATATTATATTTCAAATACTGGTGCGGAGGATCCTCTATTTTTATTTATTTAGTTAAAAACAGCATGAGCTAATAAAGAGATAAGGAAATTGTTCACTTACCTCATTTATAGTCATCCCAGATCCCGATAAATACAATCCACGATATATCCATTTCAACCACAACTTTTGGCTTGCAGCTGCAAAAGACTTAATTTATGTTGTTAATAACTTGTTATAATAACTACACTGCACTCATTGATGATAGATAACATTTCTTTAAATTTTGTGTTTAATGAAATAAAATCGCGTAATAATTTCTTGATTAAAATAATTAAAGTGTGACAATTTTAAGGGAGAGAGAAAAAAAAAAAGAACGTCTCTCTCTGATAGCACATTTCACATATAGAAAGAGTCAGAGAAAAAGTGCGTAATAGAAATGTGATGAGTCAAGGTGATACAAAGTTCAAGCATCAGTTCTTACTGTTCGAAAAAGGGTAGATGTATGTAGACCACAGGCCGCAGAATTCGGGGCTTGGCCAATTCAAAGAAACAAAGTATGAAAACAAAATCTTGATTAATGTTCTAAGTCTAGTTTCTTACGATTCGAGTATGTATTACAAATATGCTGCTACTCTACAGTTTCTTCTGAACTTACTTAATAATCTTGCAAACAGAATTGGACTTGTCTTTAACCCCAGGAAGTATGTAACGCAGCATTATTCAAGAAAATTGCCGACTGGTACGAGGGACACCATTTTTAATATCAATGGCCATGAGTTACCTCGTATCCAGGATGGCTTGCCTGCCATTTTCCTGGGGAAACCAATAGGACCTTTTCAGCCAAAAGACACTTTAACAGTAGACAATCTTAAGTAACGGTCGATAAAACTGATGAATTATTCTAAGCTCGCGCGGTGGCAGAGGATTGACTGCTTGAAAACATTTTTTTACCCTTCATTATTATTTCTTATGCGTATGAACGTTTTAAGCAAAACTCGATGGCATTCGATTGATGTGCACATTCGTCTCCCAAATAAGAGAACTCTTGTCATCCCCCCCCCCATGCAGCCAACGAATATCTTTATGGTGCATTGGAAAATGATTTATTTTGTATTTCGTTGGCAGGATTCAGATATTGCTCTAATTGATGGGGGAGGGGGGTGTCAAATTATTAATATCGAGAGATCCCATTATACGTGACCTAGTATGGAAGGAGCTTAATGATGATGCAACCTTCAGGTTTAGATTTAATATTTTGAATGATTCCGAAGATTTTATAAACAGTAAAAAGTATTCGGATGATGATAGGGCGGCCAACCGCTATGCTTCGCCTTGGACGAAAGTTCGGATGGCCTCTGCCCACTTAAATGTTACCTGGAATTTAACTTCTGATAGAAACGTTGATATCCAAATTGGCGAGGCCAGTATTAGTAACAGAAGGGCTGTCTTTCGAAACATAAGGAACTTTTTAAGAAAGGGGCACATTTTGTCACTGAGGGAGCATCCCCAGCAAGGAAAAGCCAACATTTGTATCGCTGCGGCGCATAAATGTTCACGTTTCTTTAATGAAGGTGCCCATACAAGTTTCAGAGATTGAAGGTTTATCCGTAAGGCCTTTCTAAGCCTTGTAAAATTGAATGCCTGTAATATTCCTGGGAGAAACAATCCCCACCCCGGGGGATACTAGATGCCGACGATGCAGCTTGCTTGAGACCTTGCCGCACCTCCTCGACCATAGTAGTATTTATAAGAGTCGCCACAACGCAATAATAGTTAATAGAATCAAGAAGGCTGCCGGTGACAGATGATCTGTAGAGGAGGAGGATCGTGTGGTCGGGGAGCAGAACAGAAGACCTGATTTGGTTATTAGAAGAGGAAGGCAAGTGATTATCATCGATGTTACTGTACCGTTCGATAATGGTTTCGAAGTTTTTGAAGCGGCTAGAACAGAAAAAGTTAAGCATCACACACATTGCACTAACTTCTGGTCAGGCGTCTCTGATCTTTCGAGTCGGCTCTTTGATGTATAAAATACTTTTTCAGTGCACTGAATTTGAACTTCAAGAGAGAAATTGAACGCGAAATCAGTTGATAGCTTTACGACTGAAGATGGGAGATATAAACTTTCCCTTCTTTTGTCAATTCGATAGTCTTCGTCCCTCAAAAATCATTTAAAGAGGTTCCAAAACTTGTAACCTTTTGTTCCTGTCCCACCGATAGTCGGAAACACTGCTTTTTCAAAGATTATATTTATTGCTCTTTTAGTGTAATTGAAAATAGTGACGTCTGTGCGCAGCTTTAAGAAGTATGCTGATTTGGCTAACGACTTCATTGCCCGTGATGACAATGCTGCTGTCGATTGTCGTTGGGGCACTGGGTAGTTGGGGTCCGGCTAATGATAGATGCATGAGAAAGATATGTTCAAAGAAATATTTGAGTGTGTTTAAAAAGATTGTAGTGAGTGAAACTATCTCTTACTCTAGAGATGCTTTTGATGAACATATCCGCCGAGTCCCACAATAATCACTCCCTCTTCGAATGTTTTCTACCCACTCACCTGCTTATTGTATTTATGTTTTAACTATATATATGTTTCTGTGTTTTAATATATCATTCATGTTTTTAATAAAGTTTACTTATACATCACCAACTTACTTTCTGGTAAGGATTATAAAATAAGGTTCTCGCGAATCACAGACAGGCCGGAATAAAGCCTAAGCCACATGGACACACACTTTTTGTGATGAATTTAAATTTAAATTGTCAAGTTAATCCACATAGACACATTTATAAACATTGTACTGTACGGTCTTTATTTACATAGATCATTATGCAACGGAATTCCTTGCAATTGTATAAAAAATGATCTAAATTAAATATTCTGCAGATGCATGCATTTTTTATTGATTTTTACAAATTTCTTTTAATTTCATTATGTTTTAAATGTCTAACGATTGGGAAGCGATTTTTCCCAATTGACGGTAATGTAACGGAATAATTTTGACCAGCCCTGTAAATGAACTATAAATGCTACAGTCGTCATTTTCAATAGTGGTCGTACTACATCATGCGTCAATAATATACAAAATGTTCAGAGCGATCCGATTGTATTTACGAGAATTTGAGGTCGGACAGACAAACCAAAATCATGAATTTTTTCGACCATATTAATAATTTAAAAAGAAGACTAAATTAGAGAATAAATATATCTTTCATCATTTTATTTACATATGACAGATAGATAATTTTACGCACTTCTAAAAGCAACGATTTTATTAAAGAATAATCTGTTTACCTTAAAATATAAGAAGGAGAGAGCTCTTTTTTAGATATAAATATTCAAGATAATATTAGTTGAATACATATTTTTATATAGATATACTTTTATATAATGCGATCGCATGCTGTTTTGTAACGTAATCATTTAAATTGTGAAATAGTCAACCCATCATCTGTTTTATTTTTAGATTAAGACTAAGATTTCAAAGACAATGTTTTGTATTGCAATTGAAAAAATTTTGGCTTCGTTTTTGAAGGTAAATATCCTCCCTAAGCAAATCTTAAATGCATAACTTTAAAGTGGACTTTATTTCAAATCATTTAATACCAGTGAATTTTTTCCACAACAATTTGTCGTAGAGTTAAGTTTTTTTTCTACAGCTGTAATCAGCCGAATCCCCATGTAAACTGTAAAAAATATCCGTTAATATACACAAATTTTTCCGTAAAAAACTGCGGAATAGTTTCATTTTTTCAAAAAAAAAAAAAAAAAAAAAACAGTAGAACTTTTGTTATTGATATTTTGAGAGTATAAATACAGTAAGGTTTCCGTAAATTTTCTGGAAGCAGAGAAGTTTCGTGTTAAAACAGCATAGATTCCATAAATAACTCTAGTGGCGCCATCTATATCTGGGATAGAAAAAAATCACAGGGTTGTTTTATGAACAACTTTCTATAATAATTTTCTTTATTTCTTTCTGTTTTAATAATATAAAGCTAACATATATTTACAATATTAAAAAAATTAAAAAAATTATAAGATTTTGTTAATCCTTTTTAAGTTTGAGATTAGTTAGTTAGTTTATTTTCAGTTTGTTTATTTCCATTATGATTTTTAAATAATGTTTAACTCATTTATAGCATATTTTTTTAAAAGTGCGTAGGATATTTTTAAATTGAAAAAATTTCTACTTTTAATTTTAATATATTTTTTAAATCTATTTACTTTTAGAAATTCGCACACAAAATTTAAACATCTGAATTACATTAAAGAAATTATTATAATGTTGACGATTATCTAAGTTATAAAAAACAATAAAGGAAATTTATTTTAATAACCAGTAATAGCTATCTTTATTGAGATTAAAATCGACCGTCATACAAATATTTTGTTAAAATAGATGTTTTTTAAAAAAAGTATGTTAGTATCCTTTCAAAAATAAATAATTAAATATGAATAATATTACAATAAACTTTTAAAAATCTCCTTAAAAGGAAGGAAACAAAACTTTTTAATGTATTCAACTCTTAATACATGTAATATTTTAAAGTCTAAAATTTATTTTTTATAGAAATGAAATTAAAAACTATATATTCGAAATTATGGAAATAAAATCTGTTAAACATTTAGAACTGTACACTCAATAGAAAATACTTCTCTACAAAAATTAATGCCGCGTTCAACATAAGGCCTTTGCTTTATAAAATCATTCGAAATAAGAAAAGATATTTGCAAGCTCTGCATATGTAACTATGGCGTAATGGTATTACACTACTGCAGGCTGCCATAGGACAAGTTCCTGGTTCGATCTCCATCGAGGGCAAGTGGCATTTCTTCACTGTTGTTTAAATTAAATGTATGTGTCCTAACCTGATGTGTCTTTGTCTAAAGAATAAAAATCATAAAGATGCCAATTTTTCCCCGAAAATTCTTTTTTGGCTTTCAAGCGAAAATTTTTGTATAAAAAAATATGAAAAAAAAAAAACGGAAATATTTTGTAGAAAAAACGGAATAGTACTGGAATAGTAGTTTTTCCCGAAATAGTACTGGCGTCTAGATTACCAGTACTATTTCCGCTATCTAACGGAATTTTTTTTTTTACAGTGTATTAACACAAATACAGTCGGTTCTCTTTAATTCAAAATCGGATAAATGGAATATTCGTTTAATTCGAACTAAATATGAAGTTCCGAAATTTTCAATGAGCGAATAACTTTAATTTTTTTCATTTATTCGACCAAATTTGCTCTTGATTTCGTATAATTCGAACTTACGCGAATTCCAACATTTCATTTTCTTTTACTTTTTTACGGATCTCAGATCCTTGAAATGATTTTCTTTCTTTCGTTTATTTTTCAGAATTGTTCTGAACTAGAATACATGTAATCCTATGCATTTAATATCCGCTTTCAACGTATCTCGTCTTTCCATAAATGCACTTCTACCCCTTTTTCCATTGTGCTTGTTTCTAACCCGTTAATTAGTTTATATATTTATATCTTTCAATTTAATATTCTAATTAATAAGTCATATTCTAATGATAACAGCCTAAATAAATTAAAAAATACTAGAACATTAATTCCTTTATAATGGTTCCCTTTAAGCATGTTTTCCTCTCATACATTCATAATTCGAATTCAGGATAATTCGAACATTTCTTGTGGTCCCGACGAGTTCAAATTAACGAGAACGGACAGTATTTCGTTAGAAAATATTTAAAAATTTGCGCAATAATGTTTTCTTTAGAAAATATTTCATATAGAACAACAGCAGTCTTATGCGGAATTTACTCTCATACGCTGAATTAGTAGCACATGTTGGGAAAAAATTTACTTTTGATTTATCATATTTAAAATTATGGTAATTCGTGTAAATCATTTAAAAAGCTTGAATAAGATACTTCATATAAAACAAAAGAAAGATTTATTTATTCCATATAGGATTTATTTAATAATTTAAACCCAAAGCATTGATGTTGATAGATATAAAAATAAATAAATAAAATATATATTTATGAAACAATGCCAAAAATTTGTGGCACATTTTCAAAAAAGCTATTTACTGTAAGCCACGAAAGAAAGCAATGAATGTGAGTATAAACATTTAGGCGTTTTTAATTTTCATTGAAGGTATATTTTATTCAATGATGTTTCCTAAGAAAATATTTTATATAGAATAACAGTAACCTTTTCAAGATTTTATTTCCCTATATTGATAATATTCATACTTCTAGGACAGAGTATTTAGTTTTTTCTATCATATTTAAAGTTATGGTATATACAGAGATTTACATTTGAAATATACTCAAGTTCAGAAAATAAAGTTAATGATTCAAGCTCTTTTTACTTTAAACTTTCTGTTGGATATCTACAAAAATGGTTCATCTTTGAACTTTGCAAAAGTAAGGAGTGAAGATTTCAGTGAATATTTTGTCATGAGGGCAATTAGGGTACAACGAAAAATTTTGCAAAAACTTATTTTTCTGCGATCACACTGTAACAAAAATTGCTCGAAATAGTTTGTAACTGTAGCAATTGATTTCGTGGGCCTTCAGCAACGACTGTATACATACATACATACATACATACATATATATATATATATATATATATATATGTAATGATTCGACGAGATCGATGTTCCATAACAATGTACAAGTTCCAGTGGCACACCATCTATGAGGCAGAACAGATTACTACTACCAAGAATCAACAGTGGGACGAGCTGAGCAGTCGCTCCGGCAATTTGACCAGCAGTGGATGAGTTTATTGGGCTATTTCCCCATAAGAAAGTTCAATCAAGCAGTCTTTAAATTAATTTTATTAGAACTCATAAATAAGTTAAGTTCTTTCACGCAATCACCTTGGCACTCTCATCGAATAACTTCCACTTCACCAACTCCGTGATTAAGCTACATTCCACAATATTAGAATTTTGGGGAGAAAGAAGAAACAGCATCCTAATAATTTTTGAAAGTCAATCGCATTCTCGGGAAACATGACATGGCTTCCGAGTAGTTTTTTAAGAAAAAATGCATTCTAATTCAGCGGAGCAATAAAACGCGCGTCTTGATAGTTTAAAGAAAAGGTGCATTCTACTCTCCTGAAAAGCCAAATGAAAAAATCATTTTCACGACAAAACTAGCGCCCTCCTACTCCGCGTCAATCATTTTAAAAATCCAATCAGGATGGACTCGAGCCTCTAACGGACAAAATGATCAATTCTAATTGGCCGTAATAGGCGGTCTATTGGCAAGAACTATATTTTTTCCTCGGAACACTAAGCCCTTTAGCAACGCGTAGTAACACTTGTCACGCGATGTTAAAAAATAAAAAATAAAATTAAAATCGCAGGAATATGCCAGAAAGTAAAAAGCTTACGAAATACTTCCCGCCTTTTTGAGAAGCAAGAAATAATTTATTAATAACTAAAGTAAGAAAAAGAATTTTAGCTGTTACAAGCTACGAAACTAAGATTGAAATATGTTCCACAAATTTAGAATTGAAGCTAAGAGAGAATAAAAAAAAAAATGGCGCAAAATTTTTTTTTTTTATTTTATTACATATATATACAAATTATCACGTGGAAAAAATTTATTAAAAGGAATGTAATCAAATAAAATAATTAATATTCGCTATAAATTATTTTTTGAATCATTATTTGATGTTATGAGATAGTAATTTTGCAATTTTTAATGGAATCTAGGAAGAGGTATCAGAGAACTACAAAATACAAATCACAATGATAATACACTAAGGTGATGCGCAATTACAATTATTATCTTCGTGCATAATATTCAGTCCATGCGGAAGGAGATGATTCATTTATGTGAGAAATTACTCGCTAAGGCTGAAATGTCTCTAAAACGAAATTTTTCTCCTGTCTTTCTTAAATCCATCGCAACAAGTTTTATCATATTTACAATTTTATCTACCATTAGCCCTTTCGGGTTTGGTGTACTATTAATAGTACATGCCTTTTCATCGAACATTATTTTGTCTTAATAATTATTTAGTTACTTTCCACATATAGAAATGATAGTACATGTCTACGCCTTTCTTTATTTCGTTTTGACATTTAGTAACAACAACAATAATAAAAGTTTATTTACTTCTCTTTGCACAGTTCGAGATTCCTTTATCACATATATTTCACTCTTTAAATTTAAAATATAGGTTACTTTTCTGGACGAATCACGCCTGATAAAACGAAAAAAAAAATCATTAGAAAGTTGTAATATTTGTTAAACCCTAATTTAATACGATATTTTCCAAACTTCTCTAAAAACTCTTCCTTAGCCTATTATCCTATAAATGTGAATTAAATAGTACACAAAATAAGTATATTTCGTACATTTCAGACAACGAAGTAATTCTTTAAACTCCAGGAACTATTTGGATACATAAATTGTTATAAACTATTATAACTCTTTGGATAGCTTACGATTAACATTGTTAAAGTAATAACAATTTTGTTCTCAAAATGGAAAAAAAGGAAAAATTTCTCAAAATACACTCAAAAGGGTTAAATAAAACGGATAATACTAAGAAAACTGATAACAAAAAATCGTAGCAATTGGCATAACTACTTTTTTTTTTTTTTTTTTTTTGCAAAATATCCAACTATGTTGTCAGCCTTTTTTCTGAACTCGCACACGTTGTCGACAACCATATATCAAAACTCTCAAGAACTTTGGGGTGCGTCATTCAAGCATCATTCTCTCAGCAGGATGAGGTTAGAGATCAGGTAAAACAATTCCGCAGCATTGATCTGAGCAATTAAAACTTTTAAGGCGCGACACTAGGCACAGAAAAAGACCCGGATGATAATGTAAAGTATACGGGGGCGATCTTTTCAAATATCTCGCTCCAATTTTAATATTTTTACCTCATTTTTTTGCATGATAGCTGAGGACGATCTACAACCGGCCTAGTTTTTACTTTTTCGATTTTGCTTACATATTTTCTAGATTATGATAGTTTCAATTTCAGAACTGGTTTAAACCCGTTTTGAAAGTTAAAGTAATTTTTTTTTTTTAAATCTGAAACCAAAACTGAAAAAGTAAAAACTAGGCCGGTTGTGGATCAACCTCTGCTATCCTATGCAAGAGAAAAAAAAAAAAAAAACTTGTAAAAATATTAAAATTTGAGCGAGATATTTGAAAAGAACGCCCACACAGACTTAGTATTATCATCCAGGTCTTTTTCTTTTTCTGTGCCTAGTGTGGGGCCTTAACACTTTCCTCATTTCCTTTTGGGTCTAACTCAAATAATTACTTATAATGGCATAAAAAATCTGATTTAACATATTTTAAAATAAATTTATTTATTAATTTAAAATTTTGATTTTTTTTTGTGTGTGTGTGCGTAATGATTAACAATATAATTTGTAAACAAAATCACAGGATAAAACTTCTCATAATATTTAAAATTTATTTAAAAAGAGGAGTAATTTAAAATTTTTATAACTTAAAATATAAAGATGAAGAGTTTATTTATTTATTTTGTTACATTTAAATAAACAAAAAATCTAAATTTTAATTTTGATTCAGCTTTTTCAAAATATTAATTTTTTTAAATAGAAATATTTAAAGTAAAAATTCGAAAAAAATGATGTTACTTGCTTATAAAAAATCATATTTTCAAAAGTAAATATATATATTTTTCAATTTTCTGAATTAAAATTAAAGTAAAACAATCATAAAAGACGTGTTCCAAGTTTCAAACATTTATCTTTAACGATTCTAGGAGTTATAACAATTTAAATCTGAGAAATCGCGAAAAAACCCACCATGAAGAAAAACGCATTTCCACAAGAAATCCTTCTCATAACAATCATTGCTTGAAAGCTAAATTTTGAAAAGAAACCAAAAGGAAAAATAACATTCCCTCTTTTAATTAAGATACAAACACGATTTAATCGTCATTATAAGCATTAAAAAACAGAGAAAATTTTAATGCAAATTTTTTTTTTTTTTTTTTTTTTTTTTTTTTTAAACAAAAATTTGATGATTTTTGTGCCTGGAACCCTCTTAATGAGTACAACAAGAAGATTAGGATATGAATATTTGGACAACGTAGAAGTGAGTTTTTATAAGTTAGGAAATGACCTTTTGCATATTTATAGTACATTGACAAAGCTTGACCACGAAAAAATAATGAAGGAAATTGCACTGAGATTGAGAGTAAACGATGTAGAGTAACTGACACCAATATTATTTTTAATTTTTCTTGTGAACATATTTTTCTTTCGCACCAATCTTTTTATTTAGAATAAATACTTATTACAGGTGGCTGCCAGTATATTAATTTTCGACCGATATTGTTACTTCTAGCAAGAGCTTGATATATTCCTTACTTTGAGCGATTTAAAATTCTAGCAATTTCAATAAAAAAATTTATCTTTGGATTTCAACTTAAAGAACTTTTTTAATTTTTTCTCTTTTGAACATTCCTTACCTCTCGGATCTTAAATAAACACACTGTTAAAAAAATTCTGAAGTTCACGAATATTTTTTTTACTGAATTTCACAGAAAAAGTCCCTTTTCACAACAAAAGGGCATTTTCCATTAAAAATCAGAAAACGCCAACACATTTCTTGAAAATAACGAAACAGATGGAAATAGAAACAAAAAACGGAGACACTCCGGTTTGTGGGCGGCTCCGTGGTCGAGTGGTCAAGGCACCACACCGCTCACTGCCTGCGAGCACAAATTGTGGTTTCTGATCCCACTGGTGCCATGAAATGATGAAAACACAAAAAGTCTCTTTTAAATTACATTTTTTCTGTTTATTTTTCTCTTATTTCTTATTTAAAAAAATCTTTTAACTAATTAGTCAATAAATAAATAAATAAATAGTGTACGATAATTTCAAAAAAATTGTCTATAACATTATTTTTGTAAAAAATGAATAAAAACTTTTTTTTTAATTCATTCATTCATTCATTCGAAAAAAATGAGTGATTTTAAACAGTGATTTTTTTAATTTAAACTAGTTAAAAAAATAAAATTGATTTTTAAAAATAACAAGTATTATGCATCAGTCTAAAACAAAATAAAATAAATCGTTTACAAATATTCTAACGAATATATTTGAAAGGAAATCTTTAAAAAGCACAACAGATTTTCCCCTAACTCATAAAAGACATACTTTGTACAAACCGCCATCAACAGCTTTGGCTCAGTCTGTAACGATTTGTTCCGCTATCAAAGGGATTTGATATGCGGTAAATTATGCAGAAAAATGAAAAATAAATTAATTAAATAAAATAATATAGCAGCTTAAAATCACTCAGAAAATTCGAATTCTTTGACGATTAATCGATCCCTTGATTTTAAAAATTATATTAAATTATTATCATTAAAAATCAA
The DNA here is from genome assembly GCA_964019185.1 of Maratus speculifer. Lineage (NCBI taxonomy): Eukaryota > Metazoa > Arthropoda > Arachnida > Araneae > Salticidae > Maratus > Maratus speculifer. The sequence continues at coordinate 121,291,495 of OZ025291.1, forward strand.
ACCTTGTAATAGAAAGTTACTGCTTCTTCAAGCGGAGTTTTCCTTTCTTTTATTTCCCAAAACGGAAAATCTACTAACGGGACGGTAAAAGTTCGGCTACTTTTCTGCTGGTAGTTTCACCGTGAATTCACAGATTTATCTTTAAAAGTACAGCTAAAATAATAACCGGCTAATAAATAAACCAGCTAAAAAATATTTACCATTATATTGCTCACAAAAAACGGCTCGTTAGTTGGAATAGTTGGCTTTCTGAAACTAATCAGGAATTTGAAACCGTTTGCGTAATGTGCCTAGATTTTTGAGCGAGTAATTTTTTAACAAAAAGAAAAAAGGCGTATTTTAAAAAAATAGTGCTTATTTAACTATTCTAATGTCTTTACTATATTTCATTCCAATTCCAATTTTAGAATTTACTGTCTGATTATTTTATGTATATCATCTGCCTATTTTGTCATTATACACTGGTGTCCAAAAGTTAAGCATAATTGGTAATTAAGTAATTATTTTTAAGTAATGAAAGAAATGTGAATCGGAATGTGCTGAAACTCCAGGTGTGTAAACAAAATAGTACGCGTCACATATTTTCGCGAAGAGTTTTCCCCGAAATCGAACAGGGGACCGTCAACAAATTGAAAAAGAACGAAGATCTTTTGGATAACCCTGTCAAAACAAATGTAGCAAAAGCGTTCAAACTGCACATTATGATTAATTGGCTTATTGTAATGTACTGTGTTGATTTTTACAAGGATAGCATGTATACTCGTAGAGAAATTAAGGTTTTTATAAAAACAGTCCTAAATTTTTCCAAGTTTTTTGCTTATAATTTGCAGAGTTCTTATTATAAAATAATGTTCTTTTCTGAAAATATGACAAACATCATTGTACACAATACCCTGTCATCAGAATTTAAAAATAATAAAAATTGTATGAAAAATGAGTATGTTTAGTAAATAATTTTTCATTGCGCATGCGTCAACGATATCAAAATGTCATTTGCATATTGTGTTAGCTAAATGTATAGAGCAACTTCTGTAAAAGTTTCAAAAACATAGCTTGAAAATTCTGAAAATGGGAGCCTATAGAATCAACTCAAAATCCGTTATTCCTAAAGGAAGCAAAAAAATCAGGGGTTTTACCTAAATATAGTTGTACGTGCAATATTGTGTAGGCACTAAACAATGGAATATGGATACAGCCCCTCATCTTTTTGCTTCATTTAGGGAATAAAGGATTTTGAGTTGATTCTATAGGCTCCCATTTTCAGAATTTTCAAGCTATGTTTTTGAAACTTTTACAGAAGTTGCTCTATACATTTAGCTAACACAATATGCAAATGACATTTTGATATCGTTGACGCATGCGCAATGAAAAATTATTTACTAAACATACTCATTTTTCATACAATTTTTATTATTTTTAAATTCTGATGACAGGTTATTGTGTACAATGATGTTTGTCATATTTTCAGAAAAGAACATTATTTTATAATAAGAACTCTGCAAATTATAAGCAAAAAACTTGGAAAAATTTAGGACTGTTTTTATAAAAACCTTAATTTCTCTACGAGTATACATGCTATCCTTGTAAAAATCAACACAGTACATTACAATAAGCCAATTAATCATAATGTGCAGTTTGAACGCTTTTGCTACATTAGTTTTGACAGGGTTATCCAAAAGATCTTCGTTCTTTTTCAATTTGTTGACGGTCCCCTGTTCGATTTCGGGGAAAACTCTTCGCGAAAATATGTGACGCGTACTATTTTGTTTACACACCTGGAGTTTCAGCACATTCCGATTCATATTTCTTTCATTACTTAAAAATAATTACTTAATTACCAATTATGCTTAACTTTTGGACACCAGTGTATTTTAGTAAATGTCTAAACTTTTATATAAAATTGTTGTAAATTCTTGGTAAAGACTTGAGTTTCAATGTTATAAAAACAATTACGTTTCTCATATAAATATATAAAATAAATCAAGCAATTCTAATACAACTAATATATATTATTCTTAAATTATTCAAACAAAAATATATGAAAAAACAAACATTGAAAATCCAACAATAAAAAGGAGCTCAATAACGATTATGTTCAACAATGGGCGACTAATATATAGTCTACCTTGATTCTCTTAAATTGCAACTTTCGTTTTTCTCACAACAATATATTAGTCTTTTACTATTATGAATTAACAGTTTATTAACAGTGATATTTCGTTATCCAATTTTGTCAAAATCACGATATTCCTCTATTAAGTTTTTCTAAATGTATATATATATATATATAAATTAAGAATATGTCGGTACTACTAGGTTATCCTGTCGACCAAAAAATTATCGCCAAACTATAAGAATAAATGTCAATAATGGATGATAGTGAATGTCATTCAATGACATTAAATACGATTCATGTGTTTAAAACGTCATTAAGTGATTTTTATTTCGACTTTTTATTAATATTTTTTATTAATATTCTACTAATTATTTGTTTTTTTTCGTTATTTAAAATAAAATTTACGTCAATATGTATAATTTGGCGAAATTAGTCGACGGGATAACAGAGTAGTACCGTTATGTCTTATCGCCAAGCTAAACGGAAAAGTTGCAGTTTAAGATTTATAAATGGTGAAATTGGGTGAGAATTATTCTTATTGTTTAATGTCATTCTTATAATTTTAGTGATTTTATTTAATCTTCCTGTGATCATAATTGGTTTTATATTATGCAACAAGGAATAAAGGATAATTCTATAATGTATTTTTTGAATGATTTATTTCAGGGGAAGATTTTATAAAGCGAATTTTTAAAATATATATGTGCCTTCGAAACTCAAAAGCTGAAGATAGAAGAAACTTGCTTATCAGCAGAGTTGTATAATATAGACGCACGCGCGCACGCGCGCACGCCTTGCGCAGATAATTTTATGAAGTTTGCAAAAAATTTTAAGAAAGAAACAATTTTTAATTATGCTACTTTTTTAGTACCAAAAAAAAAAAAAAAAATATTCCCTCAAATTTATGAACGAATTATTTACTGTTAACGCGAATGTCGTCAAAAGACCTTGAAAAGATCGCGAATTTCAACAAAGAATTGCGTAAAAAATGTGCATTTTGACAAAGAATCACGTAAAAACGTGCATTTCAACAAAAGCAGCGTAAAAAATGCGAATTTCGTCCAAAGACCGCGCTAAAAAGGAAAATTATATTCAATAATCGCGTAAAAAACGCGAATTTCGTGCATCTGTCTCGTAAAAACACGAATTTTGTGCATGAATCGCGTAAAAAACGCCAATTACGTCCATGAATCGCGTAAAAAGAGAGAATTATGTCCCTGAATCGTGTAAAAAATGCGAATTACGTCCATAAATAGCTCAAAAAACGCTAATTACATTCATAAATCGCATAAAAAACGCAAATTACTCGCAAATGAATCGCGTAAAAAACGCGAATTACACCCATGGAGCTACACCCAACATTAAATTAATTTGCAGAAAGTTTTTGGTCCAATATTACGTGCGTAGAGGGTTTTTGGTTTTATACAAGTCTGCTTATCAGGCAAAAGAAAATGCTTTCAAAGAAATTAGGTGAAAGATAAAGAAATATCAAATATCGAAGTAATAAAGATAATTCAAAATTATTGTTCAGTATAATCAATTGATATTACCGATTCCTCTAATGCATTTTTTGAACGATTTATTTCAGGGGCAGGTACTGTAGAGCGAATTTTTAAAATACATGTGTCTTCGATATTCAGAAGCTGAAGAAAGAAGAAATGTGCATAACGGGAAACAGAAGATGAAGAAAACAGATTCAAAGTGGCGAGGGATAAAGAGCTTTGTATACGGAAAGTAATAAAATAATTTAAAAATTATTTTACATGGTAATTAGTTAATACTATCTTTTTTTTCTAAAATGTTTTTTGCATGTTTCTTTTCAGGGAGAGGTATTAAACATTTTTTTTCTGAATATATGTGCCTTCTAAAATCAAACGGCTAAGAATGAACAAAAAGTGCATATCAGGAGACAAAAAAAAAAAAAAAAAAAAAAGGTTATTGTTAAGGAACCATCAAATATCGAAGGTAATTAAATAAATTCAAAGTTATTTTTCAGTCTAATCCATTGATATTATCTATTTCTTTAAAGTCTTTTTTGAATGATTTATTTCAGGGGCAGATATTATAAAGCAAATTTTTAAAATACAGGTATCTTCGATATTCAGAAGCTGAAGAAAGAGAAATGTGCATAAGATGAAGAAACAGAAGGTGAAGAAAACAGATTCAAACAAAGTAGGCGAGGGCTAAAGGGCTTTGTACACTGTAAAAAAATTCAAGAGGTTACTAAAAATTTCTTAGCAAATTTGTATTTCACAGAATTTTTTAGTAACCATGACAAAGTTTTATTTTGCAAGTGAAACAAGCATTTCTTTTGTAAACTCAACAAAAGAATTTTTTGTATAACTAATTTAAAAATTTTTAGTATGAGCCACCAAGCAAATTTTAGTAATAGCTCTAAAATTATTTTTAATAACCATTACGTGCGCCCGAAGGGCAGGAACTTTCTCCGTGCTGCATCAAGACTTCTGAAGCGGAAGATTTTCAGCAAAACTGCAATAGATGGCAGCACCAAACATTCCTACCTGCTCCGACAGGATTTTCATAATCCCTTTATTAATGAGACACTACATACATTTGGGGCGTATTTAGCGGTGGCAAGTTTCGAACCCGGGACCTTTTAGCCTGGAATCCGTTTCTATAACCACTATGCTATCAAGGACATACCAACTGCGTTTTAGTAAGAACTATTAAAAATATAAAACTATTAACTCTATTCGTTGCTAACTTTTTTCTAGTAATTGTTACAGATTTTCTAGTAACCGACTAAGATTACTAAAAATTTTTTAGTAATTACAAGGATCACTAAAGTTTTTTTAGTAGATCGACCCTTTTTTTACAGTGTATACGGAAGGTAATAAAATAAATTTAAAATTATTTTTCATTGTTATGAGTTAATACTACCTTTTTTCCTAAAATGTTTTTTGCATGTCTCTTTTCAGGGAGAGATATTATAAAACATTTTTTTTTTTTTAATGTATGTGCCTTCTAAAGTTAAACTGCTAAGAATGAATATCAGGAGACAGAGAGGAAAAGAGAATGTTTTCAAAAAAATTAGGCGAATGATAGGAACCATTAAATATCGAAGGTATTAAAATAAATTCAAAATTATTTTTCAGTGTAATCAATTGATATTATCTATTTATCAAATGCATTTTTTGAATGATTTATTTCAGGGGCTGGTATTGTAGAACAAATTTTTAAAATCTGTGTGTGTTTGAAACTCAGAAGCTGAAGAAAGAAGAAACGTGCATAAGATGAAGAAACAGAAGGTGAAAAAAACAGATTCAAACAAAGTAGGCGAGGGATAAAGAGCTTTGTATATGGAAGCTAATGAAATAAATTTCAAATTATTTTTTATTGTAATTAGTTAACACTATCTTTTTTCCTAAAATGTTTTTTGCATGTTTCTTTTCAGGGAGAGATATAATAATTTTTTTTTCTAAATATATGTGCCTTCTAAAGTCAAACTGCTAAGAATGAATATCAGGAGACAGAGAAGAAAAGAAAATGGTTTAAAAAAATTAGGTGAATGATAAGGAACCATTAAATATCGAAGGTAATAAAATAAATTCAAAATTATTTTTCAGTATAATCAATTGATATTATCTATTTCTCTAATGCATTTTTTGAATGATTTATTTCAGGGGCTGGTATTGAAGAACAAACTTTTAAAATCTGTGAGAATTTGAAATTCAGAAGCTAAAGAAACAAGAAACGTGCATAACGGGAAACAGAAGGTGAAGAAAGCAGCTTTAAACAATGTAGGCGTGGGATAAAGAGCTTTGTACGTAGGTAGGTAATGGAGGGGCTTTGGGACCTATGAGCAGCTAGGCTGTTATCCCGAATGATTCAATAAAGAGCTTTGTATACGGAAAGTAATAAAATAAATTTTAAATTATTTTTCACTGTAATTAGTTAATACTATCTTTTTCTCTTAAATGTTTTTTGCATGTTTCTTTTTAGGCAGAGCTTTTTTTTTTCTAAATATATGTGCCTTCTAAAGCCAAACGGCTAAGAATTAACAAAATATGGATATCAGGAGACAGAGCGGAAAAGAAAGTGCTTTCAAAAAAATTAGGCGAATGATAAGGAACCATCAAATATCGAAGAGAATAAAATAAATTCAAAATGATTTTTTAAGCTAATCAATTGATATTATCTATTTCTCTAATGCATTTTTTGAATGATTTATTTCAGGGGCAGGTATTGTAGAGTGAATTTTTAAAATACATATGTCTTCGATATTCAGAAGCTGAAGAAAGAAGAAACGTGCATAACGGGAAACAGAAGATGAAGAAAACGGATTCAAACAAAGAAAGCGAGGGATAAAGAGCTTTGTATACGGAAAGTAATAAAATAAATTTAAAATTATTTTTCATTGCAATTAGTTAATACTACCTTTTTACTAAAATGTTTTTTCATGCTTCATTTCAGGTACAGATATTATACAATATTTTTTCTAAATATATATATGTCTTCTAAAGTCAAACGGCTAAGAAAGAAGAAACTTACCTATCAGGATATAGGAAGCAAGACAAGGGAGAGAGAAGCACAGCGAAAAAATGACTAAATAAAACAAATTAAAATTTCTTTGCATTCTGATTAATTAATATAATCTTTTCCTTTAAAACACTTTGAACTCTTTTTTTTTTAAGTGAAAGATATTACAAAAAGAATCTTAAAAGTACATGTTTAAAAGCCAAAGTTATAATAAACTGGTCTTTCAAAAAACAGATATATATATTTGTGGCTTCCGATAATAAACAGGTAAGGCACATTTTTGAAAAAAAAATGAGATAATTTGGGAAAATGTAGCTTTAAAAGAGTACTGTCATCTGCTGTAGTACTGAAAAATGAAGATCGAATACTTCCCGTCATAGGGCGACTATAAATTTTCACTTAATAATTGAAAAACAGTAATAATCGGGTAAGTGCATAAATTAACGGTATTAACCGGATAAGATTTCTATTTATTTCGTCGTTTTGTCGTTCGTTTAATCGTCTATAATTCTAAAAATCACATAAAAATATAATAACATAAAAAAAGTAAAAAATTGATAATATATTTAATTGTTGTGAAATTAATGTTTAACATGTAAATAAATACGTAATTTTATTTGCATTTTTTAAATATAAATATACAACTGTAATAACTAGATAAGAATTACTTTTTAATTGGTTCTGAATTAATAAAAACCATTTATATATATATCTATTTTGGCACATTTTTGAAATCTTTAAACGTTAATTACTCAAAATATTAAAAATGTGCCTTACCTGGCTATTACCGGAAGCCACAGATATATTCTGAAAAGTATTTGATAACAGTGATATTTCTTTAGAGCGTAGAAAAGTAACTCTTTGTACTCCTCAAAAATCATTGGTTGGAATGAGCAATGAACGTATCCATCCATGTTCTTAACATTTTTCTTTTAAATGTAAATTTTAATGTGAGTAGTTATTTATAATTAAATCGGTCATTTCACTTGTTAGAAATGTCTTTTTGATACATGTTAAAATATAAATTTACCTTATTTCAGATTTTTTATATCAAAAAATTGAACCCATACTTTCTATAAAGGAAAATGTTTCGCATTTGTATTAGTAGTAGTGGTAGATTTTGCAGAAAATGAAAATTTGTGGCTCTAACGTCATCTAGTAATGTCGTGTAAGTAATGAACGAAAATTTAAGGGTATTGTTTGAAAAGAAATACACTGATTTACATGTTTATTATGCAGATCATAGATCTCTACCTTTAAGAGAGCATTTGTGGCAAAAAAGTATATGCGGAAAAATCTTGACGTATGTGGTTTTTAAAATGGTCGATTCGATTTTTGAATAGGAATTTATCATTATTTTTCATAATAAAAAATATGTTTTTAAATTGAAAAAATGCTTAGACTATTTTTTTATCCATTTTTTAAATCTCTTTAAAAAAAAATGAAAATTCAATTGAATTATTTCGCAGGGAGGAAGATATAAATTAAAGCTTGTCACATAGATTTAACAGTAGCATCCTCACACTTTTACTTGTTCTAACTCTATGAGTATGTTATATGTACTATGCTTTTTTTCTGGGCAGTTTCGACCCCAAAGATTCAAATAAAGTATCAAAAGTTTATACTACATTTTTAAATTAAAAGTGTATTCAATTTTTAATATGAAACGACCGCTATTTTAAGAAATCGCAGTGAGGCTCAGAAAGTATATGTAGTTTTTAATTGAATGATACCACTCCCCTCTGTTTGCAACAATTTGAAGATCAGATAGCTCTGGGTGCTACTTTTTTCTTTTTCAGGACTGTGTATGTGACACAAAAATACATAGAGGAGCATTAATTAGTACGTTAAAAGATGAATTAGCAATATTATTCTATTTCGAATGGATTTAAAAATTCTTTTATTGCACTGAGCATCGTAATAGGTTTTTTGTACCATTGGTATCTATCATTATAAATTTATTAAGATACATATTAAACTATTTTGACAGAAAAAAATGGACATGTAAAGTTTACACTTTCTATTTATTGAGTAGATAAAATAAAATCAGTCTTTACATTTATTGACTTCTAATTTGTTTTCAAAACAAGGGTATTTCTATAAAAATAGGGGCTGATAACTCAGCTGCCGAATTCTTCTCATTAAGGCGCAACACTAGGCACAGAAAAAGACCCGAATGATAATGTCTATGGATGCGTTCTTTTCAAATATTTCGCCCAAATTTGAGTATTTTTACATGATTTTTTTTTGCACAAGATAGCTGAAGACGTTCCACAACCGGCCTAGTTTTTACTTTTTCAGTTTTGTTTTCAGATTTGTTTTATTTTTTTAATTGCTTTAATTTTCGAAATCGGTTTAAACCAGTTCTGAAATTGAAACGATCATAACATAAAAAACATATAAGAAAAATTGAAAAAGTAAAAACTAGACCGGTTGTGGATCGTCCTCAGCTATCTTGTGCAAATAATCATATAAAAATATTAAAATTTGAGCGAAATATTTGAAAAGAACGCTCCCATAGGCTTTACATTATCATCCGGGTCTTTTTCTGTGCCTAGTGTGGGGCCTTAATGCAGAGTCGCCAAGTCTCCGGCTTTTGTCTACACCACTGTTATATTTTAGAGAAAATATTATTCTTTTATATCGTCTAAATGTTCCAATTCAATGAAAGAACATGTTCTACATTAAAATATTGGTTTCCAAAAAAGCCGGAAACTTGGCAGCTCTGCTAATGTAAAGTTTGTGTGCGTTTCATCTATTCGTATATGTAAAATATCTCCTCGGAAAATTAATATTTTAAACTTCTATTTTTTTATATACACTTCTTAAAAGGTGCTCTGTTTTTTTTAGTTTTCAAAAAATGTCCAAAATACAGGGTGTTTATAAAGTCCCGGACCCATTTTGATGTTTAATAACTCATAAAATAATAAAGATAGATTAAAATTAATAACATAAATGGTTAGATAGACTCAAAGAGTTTCATGACCCTTGTCAATGAACATCCACGTGTGCCCCCTTCGTCGCACGGAGAATACCAAGTCGATAGTCAATTTCACGCCAGGAAGATGTATTGGGCGAGGAGGTTCAATTCCTTGGCCACCCAGATCACCTGTTATAACGCCACTGGACTTTATCCTTTGGGGATTTGTAAAGGACAATGTTTACAGGAGGAGAGTGTAGTGCCGAATATTGATGACTTAAAAGCCAGACCATAATAGCCTCTGTGGATGCCGACATGCTTACCGCTACCTGGCGTGAAATTGACTATCGACTTGATATTCTCCGTGCGACGAAGGAGACACACGTGGAAGTTCATTGACAAGGGTCATGAAACTTTTTGAGTCTATCTAACCATTTATGTTCTTAATTTTAATCTATCTTTATTATTTTATGAGTTAATAAACATCAAAGTTTTGTCCAGGACTTTATAAACCCCCTGTATATTCTTCATTTTATATGAAAGTTCGTCAGCTTTTAATACATAAAACATTAATTAAGCCATAGATTTTAGAAATATTTTCAGAACTAAATAATAAAAAAAAGAAATACCCTTTAAGAAAGAGTACACAGAAAATAACTTTAAAATATAAATTTCACCAAGAGATATTTTAAATATCCGAATGCTTCAAACATCCATAGACTTAACATTACAGAGAAAATTCCAAAGATGACTTTAGATATATCTGTAGGTTACGAAATAAATTCTATTAGAATGTCCCAATATTAATGTTAATTCCTAATAATTATTCAATAAATGTTTTAAAGGAAGCATTTTAACCCTTTATGTTCTGATAGTACTTATAAGTACGATAAAGTAAATTCAATGTAACACTTATTTAATACTAGCTGTTACCCGTGACGTCGTTCACGTAGCATTAAAAAAAAAGATAAACGCTTTAGTTAAACAAAACGTTTCATTAATAATAATTTAAAATACAGTGGAGCATCGTTTATACGACGCCGAAGGGACTGCAGAAAAATGTCGTATAAACGATAACGACGTATAATCGATTTTCACTTAAAAAACTAGAATTAATTTTGTTTTCATTTAATTTTAGCGTTTAACGTGATAATTTACATAAATTTGTAAAAAAAAAAAAAAAAAAAAAAAAAAAAAAAAACGGGGAGGGGATTAGAAAGCAATTTAAATGTGCTTACCTTTATTTATGTTTCACCGAAAGGTTCCTCATTTGCAGTACAACATTTCCTTTCCATTTAAAGTCAAAGCTCAAAAACCCCGCGTGGCCACCTAAAAGTCGCCAATACTGATAAGAGTTAGAAGGACAGTCTATTTGCAACTTAAAACAGGTCGGGAAAGCTGACCATCCCTGGAAAAAAAATGACCCCTCCAAGTGTAATCTGTTATACGTAAGCTGATTTTTCAGACTAATCGAGCACAGCCCACATTTTTATAATGTAGAGAGCATTTAAACACGCTCTTTGGTGCCATTCATAGCTGCCAACTTTCGCTCGTTCGTAAAATACACAAGAAAAATAAAAATAATAAACCTACACAAAATCGAAAAATCGACGTATAAACGATTTTGGGCGTCGTATAAAAGATATATTTTTGCAATAAAATGAATAGGAATGAGTCGGGACCACATTAAAACGTCGTATAAATGTAAAAGTCGTATAAGTGATCGTCGTATAAACGATGCTTTACTGTATATATAACACATATCTTATAGGAGGCTATGCAGTAATTTTTTTTATAGGGGACTTAAAGAACTCGGTCAAATAAAATGGAAATGTGTTAGATAATATGAGCATTCGCGAAAATGAAATTGCAACCACTTATACTGTAGAACAACTGTAACGCACCCCAATTGTACACAAATCATGTTGTAGTGTATTTCAGAATTCCATATCAAAGAAAGAAAAATCATATGTTAAACCTAGGTAATAATATTCCATAATACATAACTTCGCCGGCCCATTCTTTTCTGAAGCTGTGTATATGATCTATGTGTTTGTAAATATTCTAAATACAATGTTAAAATTTTGCTTAGTTAAAAAAAGTGTAACGAAGATCAAAATTCACCTTTAGCAATTTCTAATAATAGACAGAAACTTACTTGGATTCTTTTTTACAGTCCTGTATACTACGTGCAAATATTTATACGACCGCATATTTAGCTTAAATTATTCAAGCAAAAAACCCGATTAAAATTATTGAATTCATATTTCCGGGAATCGCTATTGCACAGGTGACCATATATCCAGTTTATTGTATAGTCCGATACATGATTTATTCAAATTCTACAAACATCTCTTATTATACTAAATGTAGCTGAACTTCAGGATGCATTAGTTTTCCTTAAAATACATACGATAATTGTAAAAGCTCTTCAGCATTCTTTTCTAATAGACCATACTTTGGATACAATATCTGAGATCTGGACACAGGTCCAAAATCTTTTATGCGTCTGTGTAAATGAACAACAAATGTGATGCAAATCAGATTTAACTGCAAGCATATTGTAGTAAATTTCAGTATTTATCATTGTATTAATTAATCTCAGTATATTAATTTCATCATGTTTAAAATAGTGCAACGCAATTAAAATACGCTGAGAATATTTTTCCCCGTGGACTATTATATTACCGAACATTTTTCTGTGATCTTGAAAATGAATGTTAAATCTTTTCACCCCATTTTCTATAGAAATCCTGTTTTAGTGCATTTCAGAAACTTATATCAATTTCAATATTATTAAAATAACCTTAATAAAATAACATTATTAAAATGCGCTGCAAATGGTTTTTCTTCACAGACCATTATATATTGAAATACTTTTGAGCTCCCTGTACGCACACTATAAGTACTACACTTAACATATTCAATGGTAACCATGTTCTTGTGAACCTTAAAAATGCATGTAAATTTCATTACCTTTAAAATTATGTAACATTATCAAAATACACCAGAAATGATTTTTCCTCCTTAAACCATAATGTAAAGTCTCCTTATGGGTGCTCCTGTGATTCAGCTATAATTGCTACCTGGCGCATTTTCAATGCCGCACATGCTATGGCAAAACTCAATAACGTAAGTTATTTTCGTATGAATCCTACTATATTTACTCAAGTTGAAACACGGACAAACAGACGGCAGATCCCAGGCACTCGGCATCCGGTATACAGACAGGCGGAAGTCGTAAACACTTTTAGACCATGTTAGAAAGTGTCAAAATGGAAGTAGTTTCCGTAAAACGAAAAAAAAAAACAGTGTTAGGAAAAATCTACTTCAAAACTGTGTTTTAGGTGGCATTTTTGTATAATTTGTGCATATATGTTTTGCATACCATAAAAATTTATAGAAATTTATTGTAAAAAAATATTCTTAAAAGTGATAACATATTTTTACTTTTTAAGAGCTAAAAAAAAGTGAAATTAATATCCATTTACAAACCATGTTTCCAGCACACTTCGAGCGCATTATGCGAAATTGAGATATTGACTGAGGGAATGTATTTTCTCACAATTACATTAAATCTTTAGATTTTAAGCCCGATAGTACGTTTTTAAAGTGATTTTTATGTATATTTGAAGAATTGAACAATTTTAAGAATTAACACACAAAAATATATTTTTTTAATTATTAGTTGAGTTTTTCTTACTTTCTAAGAATGGTAAAAAGTATTTTTCATTGATCATTACGTTATTTACGATGTGTATAAATTATTAACATTTTCTAATCATTTAATACTTAATCTTTAAAAAACTTATTTCATTTTAAAATTAAATATTTATACTAACCACGCTCAGACGATAAACTTAATTTTCTTTAAATAATAACTTTTGATATCATAATTCAATCTCATTTCATTACAACATCAGAGCATATTTATTTTATTTTTAATATGTGACGTCACAGTCGTCTCTTTTTAGCACTTACTCTAAATTACATTGTGTTACTAAAATGAAAACTTGAAAACTTAATACTTTGTTTCAGATATGACGTTACATTGATAAGTTTAAAATTCTTAATGGAAAGTAGTCCTGTGACGTCACAATTGGTAAAAAATTGAATTGTATAGCCTCGAACCGAAAGAAAGAAAAAGGTTCATTTTGATTACGGATTAATATCTGGAAAAACTACTAAAATATTTACAGTGGCTCACAAAAGTGTTCGTACACTTTAAAAATTTGTACTAAAAAGAAATTTCCCTGAAATTAAATTCGTATATGAAGTTGAGAAATTTTTTACATTATCTGCAAGTTATTCTGAATAACACACAACCTTTTTGTTTAATATTAAGGGGTTTTTCTTTAAATCTCAAAATGAAAACGGAAGATGCCATAGAAAGAAGACGCCACAAAAGTCTTCGTACACAGAAACATTTTCGGATAATTTCATTATTAAAAATAGTGTTTATCGTTTTATTTTTATTTTTGCATTATATTGACATTTAAAAAACCGCTGGGCTTTATATTTTGCAGAATTGGTCCGTAATATTCTATTTATTAATTAAAATTGGTTTGTAATCGTAATGTCACGACTAATAGCGTTTGAAATTAGTTATTTTTCTTCATAATAGTAGTAAATCAATTCGAAATTTTGCAAAATTAGTTAATTTATTCCATTCTATGGTGAAGTATGCGATAAAAAGTTTTGTAGAAAAAAAAAATGGATTGAAAACTAGGTATGAAAAGGTCGTCAATCTAAGTTAACGCAATGGGATCAAATACTTACAATTAGAAAAGTCTTAAAAAATCCCCGTTTAAGTTCTATAAAAGTTGCTACAGAATTTAATGAAACATTTTCTACTTCATTTTCACCTGAAACTGTTCGACGAGTGGTAAGCCAAGCTGCATTATATAGGTATTCTGCCCGTAGAAAAATTCTTGTTAGGGCGAAAAACTGAAAACTTAGGCTTTCTTTAGCAAAATCAATGATAAATAAACTCGAATCGTATTAAAATAATGTTTTATTTACAGATGAAATCTAGTATGCTATTCTTGGTCCAATGAGTGCATAATAGTATGGAGAAAAAAAAATTAAGAATTTAATTCAAAGAACTTTGTTGGAACAGTTAAACATGCCAGTGGAGTTGTCCTTGTGTAAGGGTACATATCAGCATCAGGATTAGGTAATTTGGTATATATTGATAGCATAATAAATCACGATCTTTGTTCCAATATTTTAAAAGGCAATTTAAAATTATCAGGCCAATATATGGATAACAGATGCAACTTTGTTTTTTATCATGATTATGATACAAGGCACATGGCTCTCAACGTTCGTCTCTGGCGTCTTTATAATTATTCACAAGTTCTGAAAACATCACCTCCAGTAGCTGAATTTAAACCCAGTAAAACATATTTGGAGATAACTGGAAGTTAGAACACGAAAATACAGTATTGAAACAAAAAGCGAAGTAAAAAAAACAATGTTCGATGAAGGCATCAATTTTCATGCAGAAATTACAAAAACACTAATTAAATCTATTCCCAGGTGTTTAAAAAACTTTTGTGGTGCTAAATAATATCCTATTAAGTACAACTTTAGCGAAGTATTACAATATTTACAAATATACAGCGATTTTTTTTAAAGTGTACGAAGACTTTTGTGAGGTAAATTTTTTGTTATTTTTTGATTAGTGATTTTTTCAAAATAAAGTTTTGCTATGTTTTTAAAATATTGTATGTAGTTTTGTTAATAATGAGTCATAGATCTTACTCTTAAATACCCATTCTAAAATAATTATTTTAATTAATAGATAGAGCCCTATTTCATTGAAATTCCTAAGTGTACGAACACTTTTGTGAGCCACTGTATTTTCTTGTAAAGTGTGAAGTTATATTCTTGTGAAGTCTTCTAAGTGTAAAAGAAATTTCACATAATCGTCTGCCTGATATAAGAAAAAAAAACAGTATTCCTCTGACGTCACAATTGGTAAAATTGCGGTTTTTAAACTCGAACCGAAAAACAGAATAGGGTCCGTTTATTTAATTCATTTTGTTTTATCACGTGAAAATCTTTCAGTTGAAAATTAATTACAGAAGATAAATAATTATTCCGGTTTTTTTTTATTTTTTGGCAACGAAAAAAGAAAGATGATTAAATATTATGGAAATTTTTTCAATTTATTCTGTATGAAAAATAGTGAAATTTTGAATTATTAAGAAAAATATTTGAATAAAATAAATAAAAATTAGCCTATGTTCATTTCAAGCCAATAATCTATCTATATACAAAAATTCAAAGACATTAATCCATCCGTTTTGAGGCCAAGTTCATTCCAATTTTCGGACACACTTTCACATTTATAATATATATAAGGATGACTAGCAATAAAAGTAGATTTTACTTTTCATACAAAGACTTTGCTAGAGCACATTCAGAAAGCATAGCAAAACCTCCGAAGCTAACTACGGTAGAACCAATAAAACCTCGATTATATGAAATAATTGGGACCCATCCTACTTCGGATAATTGAGAATTCATCAATAATCATCTAGTTTAATATATAATATCGTCATTGAACTGTTATTATGACTTATTTTAACTGTTAAATACTAAATTAAAATTATAAACGAAAATAAATTTATTTCTGAAACAAAAACTTATAATATGGTTTAAATGTTTTCCGGGTTCTTTGTGAGAAGGAATTTTAAAATATTTATCTGCGCTCATAGTTTGGAAAGGATGGCTTGAATACAAAAGGAATATGGTGGGTGGGGAAAGGGGGTGAAACCCTTTAAAATGCATGTTTAAGAGAAAATTTTGGATGATAGTAGAAAATGAAAAAAGTGCAGAAGAAACCGACTTCGGTTAATCGAGGAGAGTTTCGCTTAATCAAGGTTCGGTAAACCGAGGTTTGGATAATCGAGGCTCTACTATATTTTTTAACCATTTTTTAAAAGTGTTTATACACTTTTCTCTTATTAATAAATGTAACGTAGAAATTTTATAACTACTAAAACCTTTTCATATACAGATAGGATCAAGATACATTTATTTACCTTGTTTTATAAAGAATTGCAGGATACCCATAACGTTATTATTATTTTTTTATACTGTGCGGTTCAACCCCGAGTCTGAATCGGGATAATTTTTCTTTATAATATTTTCTTAAAGATAATACTTGGTTATCCCGTCGACCAATTTCGCCAAATTATAGAAATCGCCAAACTAATCATGTTGTTCAATCAAATGCCACCAAATTATACATGTTGACATAATTTTTATTTTAAATAACGAAAAAACAAATAATTAGTAGAATATTTATAAAAATACAAAGTCGAAATAAAAATAACTTATTGATGTTTTAAACACAAGTATCATATTTAATGTTATTGAATGTGACATTCACGATCATCTATAATTGGCACTTAATCTTATAGTTTGGCGATAGTTTTTTGGTCGATGGGATAACCAAGTAGTACCTTTTTAAATAAAGGAAAATAAGATTTGCCTTACTTAATTTGAGCATTTTCCAAATTATGTAATTGGTTCTTTTAAAAAAGGAATGCCAACCAAATAAAACTTGTGTAAGGTTCCGATGACTAGAAAGAGTTAATTAGTCTAATTATTCTTGTAAATATTTTTTAAAAAGACCTTTAACCAAGTTTTTAGCTCACAGGCTGTCAAAGCCTGGGAGCTTATGTACCCACCCGTTCTGTATGTACGTACATTCGTACGTAACGGGATAACTCATGATAAAAATATCGATCCACTTGAAATTTTGTATATAGGTATATTCTGATAAGGCGCTTCCCTGATTAGTTTTTTGGAGTTCATTTGATATGTATAAGAGGGGTAAACGGGGGGCTCATGCCCCTCCCCTTAATTTATATAAATGCGCTTTTCATGTAGAATTATCAGTTTTCGTTCACATTTTAGACATAGGATCATTCTGATGAGGGCACTGCCATGATTTGTGTTTCGAGTTCATTGGATAAGTCTAAGAGGCGGTTAATGGGAAGTAACATCCCTTAATTAAGGTTAATGGGGTTTTCCCGCAGAATTTACCAATTTGCTTCAAATTTTGGAAATAGGTTCATTCTGATAAGGCGCTTCACTGATTGGTTTTGAGAATTCATTGAATAAGTATAAATGGGGGATCGGTGGGATTGCTCTCTTAATTTATTTAAATGTTTTTTCTTGCAGAATTAGCCGATTGCTTCAATTTTTGGATATATGTTCATAATGATAAGATGCTTCCCTAATTAGCTGTGGGGTTCTTTTGTTACGTTCTTGTTTAAGGGGTACTTGCGATTACCCCTTTTTAAATTTGATAAATGGGTTTTTATGCAGAATTATCCCATTTGCTTTTAATTTTGGATGTAGGTTCTTTCTGATAAGGCGAATCTCTGAATAGTTTTGGAAGTTTAATGATTAAGTTTATAAGAGGGAGATAACTCCTCTTAAATTCAATAAATGAGTTTTTATTAAAAATTTTCAGATTTGCTCAGAATTTTGAATATAGATTTTTTATATGATAAAGCATGCCCTGATTAGTTTAGGAGATTTAATGATTAAGTATAAAAAAGGGAAATGGGAGGAACTGTTTCCTCTCCTTAATTTGTTTTTCGAACGGAATTAATCCTTGAAAATATAAGGCTGTGATGTACAATTAGTATGCGTAGCCTGTGAGCTCAATGCCATCAGTTTAACTGGGCACTATTCTTTTTATTATTAAATCAGTTTTAGTGAAAAAAATAAATTATTTCATTAAATGATTACTAGTTAATTATTTAATTAATTAATTAATAATTGATTATTTCATTCAGTAATTAATTTAATAAAAAAATTAACATAAAATGTCTACATTTTATAACATTATATAAATTTTCTAATATAACTTCAGAAATTTAGGAAAATAATTATTAAGATAAAATAGCTTCTTGATTCATAATTTTGGCATAAATGGAAAAAAGAAAAAGGTATCGGATTTTCCATTTACATCTTAATTTTGAAAATTTCTTTTTTAGTATAATTCTGAAATGTTTTTATTTAATATATTTTTCCCCCAATAGTATCTTTTGACAGAAAAATTGTTCTAGAAAAGCGTACACTTGTTTTGAAAACAAATTACACGTCAATAAATATTAAGAATGAATTTAATTTGTCTATTCTATAAACATTAAGCAGACTTACAATGCTAAGTTCCAAAGTAACATTTCCTCAATTTACTAATGATTCCTTTTTAAAAGTTTTTCTCCTCAATCTACCATTATCTAATCACCGCTGTCAAAATCACCACTCTCGAAGCTCATATTTAGTCTTTCAAAACCAGGTGCATTGGATGTCATTTAAGAAATTCTTGGGCCGTACCTAATGCATCTATGCTTATGACAACATGATTAACACATCCGACAGTCAAGGCAGACAATTACTGGAGCAGCCCTTAAAATGCCCCCAATTTCAAAGCGTAAATTATCCTCTGTTACGGAAAGGAAATTTTTGAAAGGGGTGGTTCCAGTAAAATGTACTATTAAATTCTCTTTTTCGTTGTTCGCCGCATTTAATAGTCTAAAAATTTTCAAAATAAATAAGTAGAAAGTATGAGTAGTTTTTATGCAAGTTTTTCTACAATTATACTATTTCATGTAACGTAATGTAGCATATCCATTTGATTTTGTAGTACAGGATAACACTTTAATCTACATATATGCACATCAATTTTCTCTTTCTTGTTAAATATTTAAAAAGAAATTTAAATTGGAGCCTCTTCTATAAGATGATACCAATATTTTTAATCAGGAAAGACGTAACCATGACGTCAAGATACTTTTGTGAATTAGTTACGTAGCTACCACGTCTCTTACCATTATTTTTTAATTATTTTCTTCGTCTTATTTGACGGATGAAATACTTTAATTAAGTTTTACGAAGATTTCTCATAAAAATTAACAGTACGAGACTCAGCAACTATGCAACTAATTCACAAAAACATCTCGAAGCGCTTGAGACATCTTTTCAGTGTAATTGGTTAAATTGATGAAATATTTTATAAAACATTTTTTTAAACTAATTTATCGTCTAACTTACGAGATTTTTTTTAATATATATTCACATATAATTGCCCCTATAGTCATTTGGATGGCCTTATGTTATCGATTAAAAGAAGGGTGGTAAATTTCAGTAAAAACAACATGGAAATAAAAAATAATTTAAATTAAATATTCATTGATTTTCTGTCAGATCACAGTAAAATAATTTTATTACCTCAATAATAATAATAATAAAAGTACTTCTGAACAATAAAATTTCATGAAAACGAGAAAAGATTCATAAAGGAACATAAAAAAGGTTTTCAGCATATAAACTACCTTAAACCTCACAAGTAATAAAGACAAAATACTCTGCAACGTGGATAATAAAAAATAATGCCATATTTGGAATTGAACGGGCGCAAGGACGTCTATTTCGATTTAACCTTTCTGGTCCGAATTTTTTTTCATTTTGATCACAAAATCAGTTGGTACTACTCTGTTATCCCGTCGTCCAATTTCGCCAAATTATACAAATCGCCAAACTAATAGCCAAATTATACATATTGACATAATTTTTATTTTAAATAACGAAAAACAAATAATTAGTAGAATATTAATAAAGATATTAATATAAAGTCGAAATAAAAATCACTTAATGACATTTTAAACACACGAATCGTATTTAATGTCATTGAATGTGACATTCACGATCATCCATTATTAGCATTTAATCTTATAGTTTGGCGATAATTTTTTGGTCGACGGGATAACCTAGTAGTATCAATCAGTTTTATTTGAATAACGTTAATCTTAGCTATCCAAATAGATTTATTGATGCTTAAAAATTTTTTGATTGTCTGAAATCTAACAAATGTACTTATTTTGTGTACTATTAAATTCATATGTATATGAAATTAGTCTGAGGAAGAGTTTTCGAAGATGTTTGGAAAATGAACTATTACAACAGGATTTGAGAGGTATTGCAACTTTCTAATGTTTTATCACATATGATTGGTTCAGAAAAATAACTTGTATTTTAAATTTTAAGTGTGAAATATCTATAAAATAAAGGAATCGTCAACAGTATGAAATATCTGTATAAAATAAAGGAATCGTCAACAGCGTGAAATATCTGTATAAAGTAAAGGAATCGTCAACAGCGTGAAATATCTGTATAAAATAAGGGAATCGTCAAGAGCGTGAAATATCTGTATAAAATAAGGGAGTCGTCAACAGCGTGAAATATCTGTATAAAATAAAGGAATCGTCAACAGCGTGAAATATCTGTATAAAATAAAGGAATCGTCAACAATGTGAAATATCTGTATAAAATAAGGGAATCGTCAACAGCGCACATACGGGTATTTGAACATTCTAGGCGGACAAAAGTCAAATTATTAAAGTTTGAAGATTGTTATAAAGAATGACAACCTGAATTAGAGGACAGTTTCGAGAACTGTACCCAACCCTTTCCACCTTTTCCGAGTACACGCGTCTCCTTCAAATTTAGTCGGAATTCGATCATTCAACTTGTTGCTTGTGTCTGTTTTCGGCATTCGTGTAAGCACATTACATTTTAAAGAAATATTTATTATTTTACGCTTATTTTGAAATTTTTTCTCATGGATACTGATACAACAGATAACAATGCAAAACTTCAATATAATTTTTTGTTGTTTTATCATCGTGAAGTTTAGTTGTTGTAATTTGAATGTTACCCTCTTATTACAGTAAGATTATTTCTAAAATATTTTATTTAATCGAGTGTTTGTTGTGCTGCCCAGTCAGATTCTGTTATAATTTCTGACTGAATCGAAAGTTTGAAGCCTTGAGTAGGGAAAAATCAAAGAAACTACCGCGGAAAAGCACAGATGTGTATGCCTTGATGCTTTGAACTTTTTTCTCCAAATACAGAAAAAAAATGATTATCGTAAATTGCATTCTAAAAGAAAATATTTTTATTGTAAGTTCACAAGGTGCCTTGGGAGTAAGGATTGTAGCCCATAAATATTTGTTTGATCGAATGCAAAGCTTAAATTTGTCCAATTTAAAAGATAAATTAAATTTCTTAACAGATCAACTAATATAGCATGAAGGTTACACAGTAAACCAAATAGAGAGTTTAAAACACAATCCCGCACATTTTAAATTGCAAATTAAGTAAAGATTGTTAAAAATACGTAAGAAGGAAGACATATTTCAGAAAAAGAATTATTTTTGGATTGAAAGAAGTTTGAGATACCTGTCATATGTTGTCGTTCTATAAGATTTCGTTATATCAAAGAAAATACAGATGTTGCGGCGAAAGAAACTAACGCCATTGAGGTTAATTTAAATGGGAAAAAATTCTCAATCATTTACATCTTTAACATGACAATGGTAGATGAAAAGATCTTCAACGATGCGACTTGCACAAAATCCACAAATCGATACTACATATGTGGTGCAACTTCTACACACTTCAACAAAATTGATATTTAAATAGAAATTAATTCTGAAACCATCAAGTGCGGCCTTTAAATTTTATATGCTAGAATTATAATTTTTGAAAGCATTCTCAATTTGCTTATAAGTTGCCAATAAAGAAATATAGAGAACAGAATACTGAAGCACAGAACCCCTCCCCCCCCCCCCTCAAAATCCAGAAAAGACTTCGGAATAAAATTTGTTTGCTGGCAGACATACCAAAGGCGAGTTTTGACAATACCAATGATGGTAATACAAACAGGAGTTTTTTCGAAAATCCAAAATATGCTTCTGACATAACAGGCATTAATTATGACCTAATATACCGCTTAAAAGTCATACCGAAGAGAATATCTAGCGAACATACAATTTATCCGGAAAAATACTGGAAATGTGCTTTAGTCGCTGCTCTCTTGTATGTATACTTGTACCAATGGCATCAAATGATTTCAACAATGTCCAAAATATTAATAGATGGTGCAGTTATCGTTATAAACGCATTATTTCCCTTTGAGCTGCTTTCAGAATTGGTCGCAAAAGCGCGTAACTAGCATTTTAGGCTACACCGCCAAAACTTCGTGCAAAAAGTCTCGAGGAAAAATTGCATCAAATGTATTTTTATTAATTACTTTGGTACTTACGCATTATCGCCACCAGCAGAAGTTGAGGCGATGCACCAATAAAGCGCAATCTTGTTGTTCGTGCTTTTTTAGTGCTTTCTTTTTTGCTCATTCTTAGACGTCATTTTTTAGCGCTTTTTTAGTGCTTTAGTGGGGTTTTTTTTTGCTCATTTTTGATGCCATTTTTTGTGCACATGCGAAAAAATAGATTGCTCTTTATTGGCGTATTAGCGCAACTTCTGTTGCGGTGGCGTTAATACGTAAGTACCACTACTTTTAACATCAGACCCTCTTAAATGTACCATGAGAAAAGTAAAAAGAAGAAGGATGAACTCCTTTTTGCTAGAAACAATTCTTCTTCTTTTGTCTGTGAAGCTCAATATTCGTGATGAGTTTTCAGAGACTTAAAAAGATAAACATTAGTTTTAAAAATAAAAATGTGCTTTTTAAAAATAAATCTAACAAATGGGGGTCCTCGGGGCAAGTATCATTATCGGGAGCCCCCTTATATCTATCTACAGAATTTCTTTGTGGACAATGTGGAAGTAGCTAGTACAAAACTTCAAATATTCTACGTATGCATGAATTTTGTACTCAGTGCTGGTTATATTTGTATACAAAATATCCCAGAAAAAGATGATCATAGCTTGAAAAAAAGTACTACTTTGATATTAATAGAAAGAAATGATAGATTAGTTGATACGAATATTTCATTGCAAACTTTTACTTTGCCTATATACGTACTTTATAAGATATAAGAAAAAATATATCTCAAAAATGTCATAATTAAGGATTTTAACTTGTTGAGTTTACGAGAAAACATTAATAAAGAACTTCCTTTAAAAATATAGAATACTAAATTATTGTAGTAAAATTTTAATCATTATTTTTCTAATCATATAGTCTGTTTTCTGCATGGTATGGAGGGAATATCAGAAGCAGAGAGGGAAAGGGGGACTGCACTTTCTTCCTAAACGATTAAATAAACATATGGAGTTTAGTTACTTTTAGCTAATTTTAAGCATTTAGCACTCTTTAATAAAAATCCTGATTAGTCTCATGGGACCCCTCTTAAAGAGGGGGAATGGTACCGGGGCAACTGCCCTTCATGCCCTTTCATATGTCGGGCCCTGAATAAATCATCTTTATAAATTTAGTAAATGTATTTTTTCTTTCTTTCGATCCTTTAGAATAGATATATATCAAAAAATAATTTTGGCCGCGTAGATAATGCAAATACCCGTATGTGCAGTGTGAAATATCTGTATAAAATAAAGGAATCGTCAACAGTGTGAAATATTTGTATAAATAAAGGAATCGTCAACAGTGTGAAATATCTGTATAAAATAAGGGAATCGTCAACAATATGAAATATCTGTATAAAATAAAGGAATCATCAACAGTATGAAATATCGGTATGAAATAAAGGAATCGTCAAGAGTGTGAAATATCTGTAAAAAATTAAGGAATCGTCAACAGTGTGAAATATCTGTATAAAATAAAGGAATCATCAATAGTACAAAGAGAATTAAGTAAACTTTTATTATTAATTATTACCACATTCCAAAACATAAATGAAGTCATAATAAGAAAAGTATAGCCATATATTATCACTTCTATATGTCGAAAGTAACTAAGTAATTATTAAGACAAAATAACACTCGATGAAAAGACATGTATTACTAATAGTACACCAGACCCGAAAGGGTTAAAGAGCTGATCATTATATTTATTGCTAAATATCACAATAATAATAATAATAAAAACATTGTTACTTTTATTTTATAACATGAAGAATTGCGCAGCATGTTCCTGAAGGAACTTTGCGTCATAAAACCCCATTCAACTAATCATAACATGAAGAAAACAAGAAAGTTATTTTAAAAAACAATGCATAAAGCTGTTCCAATGTTAAAGAAATAAGTTACGTTGCTTACTATAGCGATTGTAACTACCAAAATAAATTATTAACAAACTATTATGTACAGTGTCACAAATTAGCTTTTAGTGGTTACATGTTCCCAGTACATTTGGTATAGTTAATTAAAAAAAATATTAGAAATGCAACTGCAAAAAAAAAAAAATAAAAAAAAAATAAAACCACCCAAATTCAGTTTGACATTTTCTGCTGTTCAGTATAAAACTGTTGCACTTAATACTTCCTCCAACAAAAATAAATAAAAATATTCGAATCTTTTCGGAGAACTACCGCGAAATTATAGTGAACGTTTATTCTTATCCTGAAATTTAATTTAAACAAAACCTTCCGTTTTCTCGAATTAATTACATTGGAAACCATCGTGTTCAAATGAACATTTCGAATATACACCTGATGAAAGAAAAAGTACATTTGAAATTCTAAAAACGCCCTTTAATCTGCTCGGTCTGGAGTTCTATTAATAAGATACATCTTTTAATCGAGTGTTATGTTATCTTAACAATTGTTTTACTAATTATCTGCATGTAATAATGGCAGTTTATATACAGTGTGCACTGTAAAAAAAAAAGGGTCGATCTACTAAAAAAACTTTAGTGATCCTTGTAATTACTAAAAAATTTTTAGTAATCTTAGTCGGTTACAAAAAAATCTGTCAGAATTTTTTCCTAAAAAAAGTTAGCAACGAATAGAGTTAATAGTTTTATATTTGTAATAGCTCTTACTAAAGCTCATTTGGTGTGGCCTCGATAGCATAGTGGTTATAATAACGGACTCCAGGCTAAAAGGTCCCGGGTTCGAAACTTGCCACCACCAAATACTCCCCGAATGTTTGTAGTGCCTCGTTAATAAAGGGATTATGAAAATCCTGTCGGAACGGGTAGGGATGTTTGGTGCTGCCATCTATTACGGTTTTGCCGAAAATCTTCCACTTCAGAAGTCTGGATGCAGCTCGAAGGAAGCTCCTGCCTTTCGGGCGCACGTAATGGTTATTAAAAACAATTTTGGAGCTATTACTAAAATTTGCTTGGTGGTCCATACTAAAAATTTTTAAGTTAGTTATACAAAAAATTCTTTTGTTCAGTTTACAAAAGAAATGCTTGTTTCACTTGCAAAAAAAAGTTTGTAATGGTTACTAAAAAATTCTGTGGAATACAAATTTACTAAGAAATTTTTAGTAACATCTTGAATTTTTTTTTTTACAGTGTGCTTGATAAAGTCCGTTGTCATCCCAATAATTTTTGAACGGCAAGAGTTATAGTAAAACTAGTTGGATGTGTCAATCCCAAAACTTTCTTCTATCTCATAAGTACATTTTAATAATAATAATAATAAAAAACGTGGTGACCACAAAGTTACCCACTATCGAATTTCCTCGAACATTTGACATAGCCTAATGAGATTCTAGTATCCGAAAAGCCTAAAACGCAAAATTTAATTAATATTCTGAGAAAATGAGCTTAGTAGTGCCTAATGTTGGGTAATTTATACTAAAACCTTATAAGCATCTATTTATGTCAAGACCTAACAGAATCTGAAATTTGATGGAATTTCGTCCATTAGTTCTTGAGATATAGTTATAACAAAAAATTTGCAAAACGTAGCACAGCAACACCATATCTTGGACAATTTATGCCAAAACGTAAAAAAGCGTCTAATTATGTTATGGTGTAAAGGAATCTGAAGTTTGATGAAATTCTGTGCATTAGTTATTGAGATATAGCTAGTTTAAAAAAAACGTGTAAAATATAGCACAGCAGCACCATCAGTTGAAGGATTTATAACAAAACGTAATCATCGTGTAATTATGTTATATGTCATTTTGTAACAAAATCTGAAGTTTGATGAAATTCTGTGCGTTGGTTGTTGAGATATAGCTATCGGAAAAATCGTGCAAAATGCAGCATAACTGCACCACCTGTTGAAATGTTAATACCAAAATGTAATCAGCGTCTAATTATGTTATATATTCTAGTGTAACAGAATCTAAAATTTTATGAAGTTCTCTGCATCAGTTCTTGAGATATAGCTATCGCAAAAATCGTGCAAAATGTAGCATAGCAGCGCCACCTATAGGGCAGTTCACACCAAAACCTTATCAGCGGCTATGTATCACAAGGTATCGCGGAATCTGAAGGTTGGTGAAATTCTGTGCATTAGTTCTTGAGATATAGCTATCATGAAAATCATGAAAAACGTGGCATAGCAGCGCCATCTGCTGGCCAATTTACACCAAAACTTAATCAACATCTATGTATATCAAGGGGTCACATAATCTGAAGTTTGGTGAAATTCTGTACATTAGTTCTTGAGATATAGCAATCTCGAAAATCATAAAAACGTAGTACAGCAGCGCCACCTGCAGGCCAATTTACACCAAAACTTAATCAGCGTCTATGTATATCAAGGGGTCACATAATCTGAAGTTTGGTGTAATTCTGTGCATTAGTTCTTGAGATATAGCAACTTTGAAAATCATGAAAAACGTAGTATAGCAGCGCCACCTGCGGCCAATTTTCATCAAAAACCAATAGGCACTAATTCATATCAAGATCTAACTGAATATAAAATTTTATTAAATTTCGAGCATTAGTTCTTGAGATAGAGCGCCCACAAATTTTTGTCACATACAGACAGACAGACAGATTCACAGACAGACATTTTCTAAAAATAGTCAAAACGTGTTCAGGACCTTCTAAAACGTATAAATCCGTCGAAAACCGGAAGTCGAAAATTTTCATGAATCCAATACTTTCTTCTTGTAAAGCTAGAAAAAAGTAAAAATTAAGGTCTAGATATAATAAATTAGCCATGCGCTACTGAATGAAACAGCCTTACGGCACCACCCTTTCGATGATTGCGGATTTAGCATTACTACCTCGAAAACGGAAAAAAATATGGAAAAAGTGATTTACAAAGTTGTAGAGCATCATCGATTTAATACGAAAATACACATTTTGGCGATTAATGCGAAGAATGGGATGATTAAAACGCGTTTTTATTTCATAATTTCATACACTGCAATGTCATGAAACTTATTCGAAAGAGAAATGATTATTTTTTAAATAAATGTGCATCCAAATGATCATTGCAGCTGATGATGAGAAGTTTGAACATCTGAAATAAAGGTATATATTTTTTTTCTTTCTAAGGTCGTATAGTCATCTTACAATGTAGAAAATCACGAAAAAACAAATAAGCGCTTTTACTTTTCTATTCTTAGCATTAATGTCCAGAAGGTGTCTTTTCGTATTAAATTGATAATGCTCTAGAACTTTATAAATCACTTTTTTACCTATCTCATTCCGTTTTCGGGATATGAATGCTAACTTCGTAGCTGCTCATTATATGGTGCCGTAGGCCTGTTTCATTCATTTTGCTTTTCAGAAATTATTGGGTGTAACAACTGACTTCAGCGGATACACCGTATATGCAAGATCAAAAAAGCAATGGAACAGTGTAGTCACTTTTAGGTAGATTTCGTATGAAATACTACCTATTGCGGTCGCTCCCATGTTGGAATTTCCGAAAATTTTTCTCCAGTTTTACGCCAATAATGACCTATAGACCCAAAAACTAACATCTGTAAAAATGTTTATCTATCTATCTATCGGTCTATATCACTTTTTAATGGACACGATAACTTTTATACTTCTACTCAGATCTTTTTCAAACTTTTACATAAAATTAAGGGGCATAAAATCTCGGTTGAGTTCGTTAATGGGCAAAATCGGACCAAGCGGGTGGAAATAGGGAGAGTTTTTGTGAAAACCGAAAAAACGCGATAACTTCTTAGTTAAAATAGATATCGAATCGGTTTAAATTTTATATTACTTCTAAAAAATGGGCTAAAAGTTTATGCATGATAGATTTTTGATAATGTTAAAAATGGGCTCAAGGGGTGAAAAAAACAGGGTTTTTGAGAGAAAAAAATTCATAACTTCGTCAATTCTCAAGATATCAAATCCAACTAAATTTTTTATAAATGTAATCAACATTATCTAAAACTTTTGTATTTACAAGTTTTTGATAGGACTATTTCTTACCGATGAAAAAAATTAAAAACGAAACAAAAAGGAGGGGGGTGATAAAAAAACAAAAATCTACAGCTTCGTCAATTCTTAAACTATCAAATCTAATTAAATTTATTTTACATCTTCTCAATAAAATCTACAACTTTTATATTGACAAGTTTTTCATGGGACCAATTCTTATAGCAAAAATAAATTAAAGAAAAGTAGGAGTTGGAGAAAAAACCCGAAATCCAAACTGCTTATATTCTGACTTATTTTTTAATTCATTTTTTATTTTAAACGCATCCAAATGGCAGATCCTCTTATTTAGGAACTATATAATATGAAGCATTGGCCAGTTTTTTGTTAAAGATAGTTTTTTGTTCAAAAAAGGCTGCCAAAAAGGGTATTTTGAACAGAATTTCCCGAAGGGACGTGATTGAATATTTGAGGAAATATTCAAATAACAAATTGCGTTTTTCCTGACTCTTTTTTAAATTTAGTTTTGCTTTCAAACTCATCTAATTTACAGGTTCTCTTATTTAGGAACTGTATAATGTGCCTCATTGGTCAGATTTTTTGATAAAGGCAGAAATATTTTTAAAAATGCTGTCAAAGTGGCCACTTTGCACAAAATTTCCTGAAACGATGAGGATTAAAGAATTGAAGATGTTTTCAAATAACAAATCGGTTAGTTTATGACTCCTTTTTAAATTCAATTTTGCTCTCAAACGCATTCAGTTGACAGTTTTTTGTTATTTAGAAGCTATATAATGTACTGTATTGATCGATTTTTTAATAAAGTCAGAATATATTTCAAAATATGTTATCAAAATGGGCATTGGAGCAGAATTTTGCTTAAGATGATTCTCATAAAACCAGTTCTCGCAGAAAAATGAAATTAAAATTTTATCAAAAGCGGCCAAATAAAGTTGTTAAACTGGGTTTATCTCTAATCATATTTTATTTTTTGTTGTTGAATCTTCGAAATCTACCGCCGCCTATAGGCCAAGCCGACAGGGATTTTTTTTATTCCCTACTTACATGGTAACTTAAGATTTAGTGTAACAAGGTAGGAGTGTTTTCCAATGCAATGGGAATCATGTTAATGTTTTATGCATGGCTGACAGCCACAAAAAACGAAAGCTTAGAAAATTAAAACAACATTGTTAGAATAGTATAGCAAAATAATAAAAAAGAGAAAAAAATATCCATTACACTTAAAAATCGAGCTTTCCATACGCAGGCGGAAAAGCTACCATAGAGAAATGCCCCCCCCCCCTCCCCCCAAAAAAGACTCTTTACAGAGATTATGCTATATAGTTTTAGCAGCTTAAAATGTTAAAAAAACAGCATAATATGACAAACATTAAAAAATAAGAATAGTTTAAAAATGAAAAAAATATTATAATATGCATGAGTAACACAATGAAATATGATAATTTATACAAATCAGGAGAGTTTAATCTAAAAATGCAAATAAAAATATGAATAATAGGGTGTAAATAGCGGAAAAGGGGTCGGTGATCACATAGTCTGGTAACTAACAGAGAATACAAGAAACACAAAAAAGATATTACGAAAAATGAGAGCGCAAAGATAAAGTAAATGTTTAAAAAGAGTAAAGAAAAGGGTTAATTTCAAATATTTTCATTATTATTATATTTATTGATAAAACAAAACGGGATAAGGTATGCAGGTCCTCATACGTTGAGAAACTTTCGGTTTATTAGCTAAGTATTTTTTTTCTGATTTTATAATTTAAATTAAATTATATCTTTTCTACCGTCATTTTTGTTTTCAAGAGAAGATATACAATGGCATAATGAATGAAAGTTACATTTAAGTTTTCAAATATTTATTATGAATCTAATTAGAGAAAGTAAAGTAGAATTTTTGAATATCAGAATTTTAAGCAGAACCCAAAAAGGTTCGAAACATCAAACAAAAAGTTCAGATCATGATAAACATGAGGAATAACAAAATATATTTTTATTATTTGTAAGCTTGACTTGATTAAAATAAAAAGTTTATGATATTTACTGATTTAGAATTTAGTTCAAAAGTGCTTTTATTTTCATTTTGCTTCTTTTATACATTGTGATTACAGTCTCTTTACGTTTTTTATCATCGTATTTGTCACAGTATTGATTAAAAAAAAATAACCAATTTGATTAGTTGAAACTGGTAGTAAAAAAGAACTTGCTTTGAACAACCTCGATAATATGTAATTTCAACTTTTTTTTTTGCATTAAAAAATATAAAAAATAATTAATTTTACTGCAATCCTTAAGCAAGTAAATGATATAAAATCATTCCTCGGCGATACTCAAAATTTCAGCGATGCAACATGCTCGCAAATTATTATATTTTGTATGCATTAATCTTCAATAATGAATCCAGAAATTCGTGCATTTATCAAATTCTACATCCGATACGCTTTTCATTAACATTTTATATCAAACTTTTCACAGCCAATCAAATAATATTCAAATTAAGTTGATCCTCGATTCTATTGTGCTTGGGAAAACAATCGTACAGCACGCTTCACCTGCTAGAGCAAATAAAAGCCGCCTAATCAATCTGCAGGCAAATTGAATTTCGCTGTTTTAGTCGTTTTCTAGAGTTTAATCTATTCAAACCTGCCGTTTCCAATTCATCAGATTAATTGAACTCGCTCAGCTGAAAACTAATAAAGCAAAGGTATTTTTTCATTGAGAAAAAGATGTAAATAAATTCAGTTAAATCACAGTATTATTCAGCATTATTTGTACGTTTTTCTCTTACATCATAAAAATTTATTTCAAAACTTAAATGAACGACACTTTTATTCACGACACTTTTATTCACGACACTTTTATGAACGACACTTTTATTCTAAATATTAAATTAAAATAATATATTTAAATCAGAATAAAGAGGTAATAGCAGAATTTAGAATTTTATTGAAAATGCATTCTGGAATAATGTGTAACACCGGATATTATTTTTTAACTATCATAACATGAATATTATTTGCGTTGCATTTGTTTAATTTAGCATTGATAAAGCAAAGGTAATGCAATAATAGAACAAAACACAAATTTTTGAAATAGTATTATTATTCTACTACCAACATCATATTCACGATTTTTATTTATTTATTTATTTATGTTCGTTTTTCTGATTTTCAATAAATTATATAAGAAATTGAGAAATGCAAAGAGTATTATTTTATTTGTAATATTTAAGTTAAAATAAATACCACTATTGAATTGTAATACATTTAGAATACAACAGTAAATTCATGTTTTACATACAATTTAACTTTTGTCTATTCAAGACCTGTCGCTTCTAATCATCAGATTAAAACTAATAAGAAAAAGCGAATCACAATTTTCTGATATAGCATTAATACTCTACTGCCAATTTTGGCTCAATATGAATACATAATTTTTTTTTCTAGCGAAATCAAAACAAGTACTTAAAAATGTCCATTGATGATTCTCCCACCCGGATTCCAACAAAGAAAACAATTCATTTAAAGCATATTATTCAAGGATGCGCATTATCCTTATTTATAATTTTAGTTTAATAAAAGAAAAACAGCCGTTTCTAGCTATTATTATTGATCAACTGAAAAAGTTAATACAGTAAAGATTAAACAAAATTAAAAGCCCTTAGACCTTGCTACAGCCGGAATTCAAACCACAGACCTTTGATTTGCAAACCGTAGTATATTACCGATTAGAGCACTGCGACATTTCTGCCATCTGGTCATTGGCTTCTCTATTTTGAAGAGGTGGATACAGTTTTCGTACATCATCATCTGCCCAAATTTTTTTAAGGACTGAGCGAATATTCCGAATCAAATCCACTTTTTATTTATTTCTTTTTTCTCCAGTCGCTTATTCATGATTTTATTGATATAGTACTATTAACTGCAAAGGAATTATCATTCATTTATATTGTCTAACAAAAGAAATTAGTTATATAATAATCTATGTTGAAAATTTGTTCACAAGATATTTTAATTACGTCACACTACTTCAAGCATAATGAAATTGGTATACATTAGTCAATTTACTACAAGATACTTGCTATAGAATATGATGTGCGTATCATTTATCGTTCATTTATAGGGACATATAAAAAAGACTTCGGATACAATACTGTATTTGAAGTAGTGCCTATTAACCTTTCCAAACCTGAGGTACACAAATGTGTACCTCTATTCTTTTCCTCATAAAAACTAAACTGTTTGAGTTTTTTGCATTTTTACTTTACTTCTATACAGCTGAATGTTTTTTGCTTTAAAACAAAACTTATACATATCAGCACTAATTAATATTATCTCATAAAATAAATATTATTTTCATTCGAGTTTCGAAAATACCTTCAAGGCCAAGAAAGTAAGAAATATTCATGATTATTTAACTTAAATACTTTACAATAAAAAATTCTAAGGATTTGCTGATCTTGCTTATTTAAAGACGTAAATTTTGCTATTGCGTAAATTTATATTGCTGGTAGTTAAGCTGGTGTTTTAAGGAGATTGGTACTTTTATATCCATATTTCTACACCTTAATTACCAGTCCCCTAAAGTACTGATTTCTTAACAATGACTCTTTCTGTCATCTATGGTGAAATTTCGGTAATGCAAAAGCAATAAATATACAGGATTGTTATAATTAAAGTTCGCCTATTCAGAAGGCTCTAGAGCCTGTTCTATGGCTCCAAACAAATCAGAATTTCACTAGTACGTAGTTGAAGACATGCGCTCTGCGAAAATGAAAAAAAAAATTAGTTAGAATTTTTGTCAGTAGGTGGCGCTGCACCAATATTTAAGCCAATATTTGCAGATTTCTTTATTTTCTGGGGATTTTTGAAAGATTCTGTATCTAAAGACAGATGTCAGACAATCTCTGATCTGAAAGACAGTATTAGACTTCGCATTCTCTCAATCTTACAAGGACAGTTTATGCAATGCTGTAGAAAGCACAATTCTGAGAATGGAATGCATTATTAAAAATGGCAGAAGATTCATTGAGCATGCATCATGTTATTCTTCGTTCTTTCCTTACTGCCGAGCAACATGCTTTATTTTTGTCGATGCAGTTTACATCACATGAAATGATATTCATTTTTCTGTATTGTTTGGAGTCATAGGTCAGGCTCTAGAGCTGTCTGATTAAGTGAACTTAATTATAACAATTCGCAGTTCGTCGAAGTTTGCTGAAACTTTTAAATTTGTGTTTTTCGTCTGGATTGACTGATATTGATATAATGAATCTGCAAACATCATTTTAAATATTGGCGCAGCGCCACCTAGTGACAAAAAATTTGACATTTTTTTTTCGATTTTCGCAGAGCGCATCTCTTCAACTATGTACTAGTGCAATTTTGTTTTGTTTGGAGCAATAGAACCGGCTCCACAGCCTTCTGAATAGGTGAACTTTAATTATAACAACCCTGTATATTTGTACAGTTATTTTATGCTCAGGTCTGAAAAGATTAAGGGTAATTAGTGGAACTGTGTTTTCAGTTATGGTATGCGTTACTAAATCTAGGTAAATGTTCGTATACTACGTGGTGTATATAAATTCCAGAGATCATATTGAGAGTAACACAAAAGTGTTCATAAGCATTTCAGAGCATGCGCATGAATTGCTTCAAGGTATTTATAAATTCAGTTACTCATTTTTAATGTTAATTATATTAAATATATTAAGAAATAGTTGTAGAACATAAATAAAATCATATACAGAGCTATACAGTGAACTGGATACATGGCCGGCAGTAAATAGCAATTCCCGAAAGTTTAATTTCAGTAGTTTTAGTCTTCTTTTGACTGAAGAAGATTTTAACTTTATATGTATCGCGCATTATAATCTGTAGGTATTATATAGGGCAAAAAAGGAGCTAAAACAGCCATTTCCAAGCTGCGCTGGCCGCTTGTGGCTCGGCGGCGTTTTATGTGTGGCCCGATACACATAATCATTAGTCCATACGTGTACAATTAATTGAGATGTGCATAAAGAAGTATTTAAGAGCTTCAGAGTTGTTTTATGTACTTTCATAAAAAAATAAAATCTCCTGTTATTTATAATTACCCTAAAGTCTGAATTAACTTAAGCTGAATGTGACTGGGCTAAAATATAATAGGGAAAATATTTCAAGAATGTTTCTTTTTTATTGGTCAAAGTTTATGAATTTTTAGCTCACAGGCTATCATAGCCTGAGAGCTTATGTGCCCGTCCGTTCTGTATGTTCGTTCGTGCGCAACGCGATAACTCATGATAAAAATATCCGATCCACTTGAAATTTTGTATGTAGGTATATCCTGACAAGGCGCTTCCCTGATTAGTTTTTGGAGTTCATTCGATATGTATAAGAGGGGGAACGGGGGGCTCATGCCCCCCCCTTAATTGATATAAATGGGATTTTCATGCAGAATTAAGTTTTCGTTCAAAATTTAAACTAGGATCATTCTGATGAGGCGATTCCGTGACTGTTATTAGGTGTTCATTGAATAAGTATAAATAGGGGGAACTGGGGTACTAATGCCCCCCCCCTTAATTTATATAAATGGGTTTTTCAAGCAGAATTTTCAGATTTCGTTCAAATCTCTGAATAGTTTTGGAAGTTTAATGGTTAAGTATAAAAGAGGGGGATAACTCCTTTTAAATTATATAAATGCTAAATGGGTTTTTTATAAAGAATTATCTCATTTGCTCTGAATTTTGAATATAGATTTTTTATATGATAAAGCATGTCTTTGATAGTATAGGAGGTTCAATGATTAAGTATAAAAAAAGAGGAAAGGCGAGAGCTGTTTCCCCTTCTTAAATTTTTTTCGAACGGAATTAACCCTTGAAAATATAAGGCTTTAATGTACAATTAGTATTTGTAGTCTGTGAGCTCAATGCCATCAGTTTAACTGGGCAGTATTATTTATTTTTTATTGTGTTATGCATTTTCTGGCTAAATTAAATTTTACTATACTATGTATAATATATTGAAATCTTTACATAGGGTTGCACAAAAGTATTAGAGCACCTTTCCGGTTATGGACATTTAATGGTAAGATGAGGTTTTCAATTAACTTATGTAGTTTCAAAAATGTTTACTTAGGTACCCTGTTTACTTTATTAAAAGACGAAATTTTCTTAAAGAAAAACTGTAAGTGTTATAAAGTGTTTCATAATACGTGCTTCACACATGAATTTTCTTCCTTGTTTAATTTTCTGCAGTGATATTAATAATTTTAATTTTTGTTAGCACATAACGTTAATATAGCTACTTAAAACCTCAGCCACAAAATAACTCATGTTGAGCCGAAATTCACTCATTTCATGATTTATAAGCCAGCTTCTTGAAAAGAGTTGAAACAATTCGAGTTGTTTTTACAAAATTTAAATCAATATGAGTAGTTTAAACAAACATTTTAAATCAAGATGAGTAAAGCGTTTAAAAAAATAACTCGTTCACGATCGTATAAAATACAGTTTTTTCCTGAGAAGCTAAATCCACTCTTTCGTTTTAAGAGTGCGTGCATAGAAAAGGGTTAGGCTTTATGATATTTTTTATTATTACTATTCGAAAGAAGTATTGTAAAAATATATTTAAAAAAATGCTGGAAATATATTTGAAAAATTATAATTATATTATACAATGTTTAGTTATTAGTTAATTGCTGTAAAAAAAATATCGATATACAATTGTTTGAAAGAATAAATCTTTTACTTATGAATTTCCATATAAAAAAAGCTGTGGTTTCGATTTCTCTTTTAAATTTAACACTTATCACCCGTTAAGTATGCATTCTATTCAAGAAGTTGTGGTTGAAAGTCTTAAATTTATCGTACAGATTTTGCAGAAAAATTTTTACTTGCAATAAAAATTTTGAATTTTAATAAATCTAGGATTTTATAAATTTATTTATTTTAGTATCAAGTCATATGTTTTGGGTTTCTCAGAATTACTGATATGTATTTCGCTCAACATATAGGTTGAAATACTCGGAACACATACCATACAGTATTATGCAACTGTGCAATGTCAAATAGTATATGCCTTTCGGGTCTGGTGTACTATTAGTAGTACATGTGTTTTAATGGAAGAAGTATTTTTGTTTTAAGAAGTACTTTTGCTATTATTTACATGTAGTAATGCTATGAATTTACTATATGACTTCATTTATTTTTAGAAATTTAGTAACAATAAAAATTGTTATTATTTGCTTAGCTCTCTTTATGCCTTTTGCTATTCTTTTATTTTAAATATGTCTTTCCCTCTTTAAATTTAAAGAGTGAAATCACTTTCCTAAAAGAATCATGAGTAATAAAGTGCAAAAATTACTATAAAATTGTTATATAAATTCAATCTTACTGTAAGGTAATATTTTCTAAACATTTCCAAAAATTTTTCCTTAGCATATTGTCACATGAATATTAATTGAATAGCATGCAAAACAACAACTTTTGTTATGTTTCAGACAGTTAAATATTCGTTAAACACTAATTAATTTATTTGAATAATGTTAATGTTATGAAAATAAAAATAATTTTTTCTAAAAGTTGAAAAAAATTCGGATGCGAAAGGGTTAAGGAAATGGCAAAACAAAGCGTGTTTACTTTATTAAAAAACATTCTTTATAAATCAATAGAAATTTTCTTCATTCTTTATTACGCGAATAATCGAATTTCAAGGAATTACGTAATTTAAAAATAAATTTTACAATACTTTTGCACAAATTGTCAAATGTCAAGCAAAAATATTTCTTTTAAATAAAAGTGGCGCTAAATAAATAATATTGGTATAAGAGATTCTAGTTCCGATGTCACGTAAGAGATGACGTAGGACAAGTAAGAGCTAAATAAATAAATGAAAGGAATAGTAGAATTTGAAGGTTCATTAATAATGTAATCTCGAAATGTCATAATTTATACTGTTCCATGTACCCAGATATACCGCGCCACGTATAATTAAAATCTCAGTGTCCAGAAACTGAAGTGAAGTGAAGTGATTTTTCTTCTGTTTTTATTCTAAAGTTGTGTTTGAGACAGTGTTGCCAGATTGGGGATTTTGTCCCCATTTTGGGGAATTTTCAACCTCTAGGGGAATTTTTTGGGGACAAGTAAACCTTGGGGACATGTTTGGGGACTATGAACATATTTGGGGAAAAACTTGGGGAATTGTTATCATAAGTTCAATTTTTACTTTCAGACATTTGCCAATAGTGGATCTATCTCGAATTCGATTTTGGTTTGGAAAACGAAAATAAAATATAGAAATAATAGATATAAATCATTCTCGTGGTTGTGCTCACCATTTACATGTACTACAGAGCTATCATGATCTGCATTGGACTATCCCCCATCTAAATTTTCAGATAAGTGATGCAGATTTTCCTGTCATTGCGGACAGAAACAGAAGCACAAAAATACATTTCATTTAATAGTATAGATTTATACAGCAAAAGTAATAACAATTTTTTATAACTTTTTTTTGGTTGTTGTTTATAGCTTTGAACAGGGGTGTAGACGTAAAAATAACAGATATACGTTCTTAGCAGAGGGTATACGCTCAAGACAGAGAGTATACCCTGAAGTGTGTATACTACAGCTTTCTTGAGAAGCAGAGGGTATACGGTTTGGTTTGGTTTATTTTTGTCGTCCGATTATCTACACTAGGGATATAGGACCAGGGGTGAGTGCCCTTCATGGGGGTCTTTCTAAGGGAACCTAACCCGTATTTACGCAAGGTTCGAAGAAAACCACGAAAACTCCGAACGGTTAGGCCGACGGCCGCGATTGGGTTCGAACCCAGCACCTGCCGTCTACCAGTTGAGAGGTCAGAACCTCTCGGCCACTGGTGGAGCCCAGAGGGTATACGGTGTTTCTTTTAAAAAATCCAGAAGGTAAATACGGCGTATACTCTCGTATACCCTCCACTACATCCCTGGCTTTGAATATACATGCAAAATTCTTTTAATATTAAATGTTTATTATTTTTTTTTCATAAATGGGGAATTTTTTCTAAAAATTGCTTAATTTAGGGAAAAAATTGAGTTAAAATAGGTTAAAAAAATTTTATAACGGAAAATTGAAAATTGAGAACTTGCTTTTTTGAGTAGAAATTACGTTGAGGACTTTTTGTGAAAAAAGCCCTCATTTGGGGAAAATTTCAGAAAATTTGGGGAAATTGGCTTTCGACAATCTGGCAACATTGGTTTGAGATGTGGGCAGACGATAATGCGGCAGTGAGCTGCTAATGAGTTATTCTTTTTAATAAAGGGATTTTAATGTAACCAGTGCCTATGGAATAATTGTGTAATGTGTGTATTTCATTAACATATACCATTATTTTAATTTCATCTATTTAAATCGATCAGTCCTTTCGATTTAATTGTAACTGCTGGATTTAAAGTAACGAATGCAAAAAATTCCATCTAAAATTATTTTTTAAGGAATGAAAGAGAAACATGAAATCCTGCATTAGCATTAATGGTCTACTACCTACTTTACGTGATTTTTCTGCTCAAATTATAGCAAAAGTACTTCAAAATTTCTATAAATGACATTTTCATTCCAAATTCTAAATTAAAAAAAATTCAATTTAAGGCATTTCTTGAAAAAAAAAGACTGAACGGAATCTTGGAGTTCATTAAGAACGCATTCTGCAAAAATAATGTAATATTTATTACTCTACTTAAATCCTCTGTTGGGAACGTTCACAAACGCATTATGATCCTGATGTAAGTGATAAAGAAAAACTGTATTCAATCTGGCCTTTGTGTTCTTTTTACAGAAGCTGTGATGTCTTTAGGATAATTATACTTCTAACATCATTACTTTAAAATAGAAAAAAAAAAAAAAAAAACACAGGTAGATGCGTTATCGCAGTGCATAACCATGTAATTATCATTAAGTTTCCAGTAGTAAATGATGATTCATCTACAGATACTATGAGTAAGAAATTATATTTGGACGTTGAAGACTTTTGTGATTCATGGTCTTCAGCAGGAAAAGTAGGGATACTGAATGTTTATATATATTTTTTTCTATTCTTGATTTATTTCGTTTGTAATCAAGAAATCATTTCAGATGGGAATGTACGAGCTGTTCACACATCATTTTGCTTGTGACTGTAAGGAACATTTTGGAAAAGAAATTAAAAAAGAAACTATTAATGAAGTTTATCCAAATGATCAAATAAATGAAACAATTAATAAAATTTGAAGATTGATTAATAATGTAATCTCGAAATGCCATAATATATACCATTATTTTAATTTCATCTATTTAAATCTACCACTTCTTTAAATTTAATTGTAATTGCTATATTTAAAGTAACGAATGCTAACAATTCCTTTTAAAATTGATTTTTTTAAAGAATAAGAATTAAAAAAACAACATGAAATAGCATTAATGTTCTACTACCTACTTTGATAAATTTAAAAATTTTCCTGCGTAAATTACACCAAAAGTACTTCAGAATTTCTATAAATGGCATTTTCATTCCGAATTCTAAATTTAAAAAATTCAATTTAAGGCATTTCTTGGGAAAAAAAAAGTCTTGGGGAATCTTGGAGTTCATTAAGAATGCAGTCTGCAAAAAATAATGTAATACTTATGACTCTTATTTAAATCCTCTGTTGGGAACGTCCACAAACGCATTACGATTCTGATGTAAGTGATGAAGAAAAATTGTATTAAATCTGGTCTTTGTGTTCTTTTTACAGAAGCTGTGATATCTTTAGGATAATTATACTTCTAACATCATTACTTCAAAAAAAAAAAAAAAAAAAAAAACAGGTAGATGCATTATTGCAGCGCATAACCATGTAAGTATCATTAAGTTTCCAGTAGTAAATGACGATTCATCTATAGATACTGAGAGTAAGAAATTATATTTGGACGCTAAAGATTTTTGTGATTCATGGTCTTAAGGGTGTATTTCGATTCAAACTGCTTATTTTCCGGTATATTTTTAAATTCATTTTTGCTCTCAAATGCACCAAACTTTCAAAATGTCTTATTTAGAAACTACGTTAAGTGCCGTATTTGTCTATATTTTGGTAAATGTAAAAAATATTCCAAAAAATGCTGTCAAAGTTGCCAATTTGAACAGAAATTTCCAAATCTGGTGATCGGGTAACTAAAAAAAGGGTCATACTGAAAAGTTAATTGTTTATAAATCAAATTCTTATGAATTGAGCGTAAAATGACATCACACGGCACTTTATACGTCTTTTCAAAAATCCCCCCAGCAAGTTTCTACTTTAAAAAATGTATTTGAAATTGTATTGAAAAATTTCGAACTGTGGAAGGTGGCAAAACGTTTTTCGAATGCACCCTTAAGCGGGAAAAGTAGGGATACTGAATGTATATATTTTTTTGTATTCTTGATTTATTTCGGAGGTAATCAAGAAATCATTTCAGATGGGAGTGTACGAGCTATTTACACATCATTTTGCTTGTGAATGAAGATCGTCCAGATGGGTTTTTAAATCAATACGCATTACTTAATTTATTTTAAATCATAATTTATTTACATTATATTTTCAAATTCTAACATTCATGAAATAAACGTTGAGGATACGTTTTTAAAATTCGTATAAAACAGTAGTTCCCAGGGTTTTTCTCCATTCGCGCCCCACATAATGATCTTCAAAATCATCTCTGTACCATATAATACTT
Source organism: Maratus speculifer (assembly GCA_964019185.1). NCBI lineage: Eukaryota > Metazoa > Arthropoda > Arachnida > Araneae > Salticidae > Maratus > Maratus speculifer. The sequence continues at coordinate 121,332,778 of OZ025291.1, forward strand.
TAATTTTGAACATCTGTTTTGGTTTCTGTTGGTTTCTTCCATTTCTTCCAGTTTCGATTTCTTCTGAAAGAAACGCAACGCTAGCAAAAGATAATGAATTTGTTATAAATATGCCTATTTTTTAGATAAATAGAGAACTTGTAAAAATACTGTAACAAATTGCTATTCTAAAACAGTCGATTAAGAAAAAAAACTAAGGTACCCTGGGGTAATAACGCCACGTTAAGGTTTTACCAATTTTCACGGCTTAGTTTTAGATTGTATTTTTCAAACAAATATAGGATCTGATACAGCAACGCATTGACTATCTATGTAAAATAAAATAATTTAACAGATATGTATTCATAAAATGTAATGGCTTTTTTTCTTGACCAATGCTATTTGGCGTTATTACCCACCTATATGGGTAATAACGCCATGCAAGCAAAACTATAAAATAAGATGGAATAATTGCATGTAGATAGCCCAATTCTAAAAATACAAACTCTACAAACTTAGAAATTGACAAATTGCATTCTAAGCTATTGAAAATGTTCATTTTTTGTGAAAGTTTAAGAAAAATAAAGGTGTGGTGTGGGAGGGGGGGGGGATGAGGCAAAAGAATATCAGACAGTGAGTTTCTTTTTGCTTAAAAAAGACCGTTTAAATATAAATATGAGAAATATTGCACAATTTTAACTGTGTTTCTTTGAATCAGTATTTAGGATGTAGCTCGGCCACTGTAGGGAATCAACCGGGGTATTAATGCCAAGGATTGGCGTTATTACCCCGGTATAGTTATTGCGCAGTACATTTTAAATTACAAATTATCTCGAGAAGATATCCAAAATCTTCAACAACATTTTAAAAGTTCATGAAATGCACTACAAATTTATGTAATTAACAAAGTATTTCCGGATAAAAAGATAGTCTTCACATCACAAAACGTATCTCGCAAATTTTAGATCAAGCGTTAATTTTAGTTGCTTGTAAAAACAATAAGACCTAAAAATGAAACAAATTAACTTGAAGCTGTTTTTTGCGATTTATATGACTCAAAACCCTTCTGCGCAGAGCACATGGGTGTCATTTACCAGATTATTTCATAATTATGCAAAATATAAGCACTTGGCGTTATTACCCCGCCTGGCGTTATTACCCCAGGGTACCTTATTATCATATAAATCATTAAAAATCGTATGTATTTATTTAATAATTTAAAAAAAATTTTAAATCTTTCTCTTTTTTATGAAATTTTGAAAAAAAAAATTAAAAGAATATGGAAGGAAATCAATGTTAATGAACTAATATAAAATTCTTTCCGCGAAAATCAATTTTTCAAAATACTTTTTTTTTCCTTACACACAAAGCTCATTGTATTCAATCTATAAAAAAAGCAATTGAATCTCCTTTCTCTGAAATTCCGTTAACAAGCCTAACAATAACAATGAAAAATACTTTTATTTTTTTTACAATCGATCCCATACTTTTTTTACTTATAAATTAAATTAGCTTGAAGTTAGGGAAGATAAAATTTTCAGTATTCAGAACAGATTTAAAGATTTGGAAAGAAAAACAATGTTATTTGAAAGATAACTGAATAATTTGTTTAGCTTTTATTTATTTATTTTTATTTTTAAAAAAATCTATGTGTTTATTAATAAAAATGTGAAAAAAAATATTTAAAAAAAGGTCTTTAAAAATATCTACACGTTAATCCTCTATTTCAAACAAGTGATAAATTTCACATCAAGCATAACAAATGTGGTGCTTTCGTACTATAATGAAGTTTTTAAAATACTCAGACTTGGTGCAATAGTATACAGTACTTCGGAACAGTATAGTATCCGAAAACTTTTGTATGTCCCTGTAAATACTGTTACATAGGGGTTGTATTATTAGGGGTATTATATAGGGTTCTTTTGATCTTATGGTTAGACAACTTCAAACTCTTGTCTCTTAGAAAAGTAGAAAATAATTTATTTACAGGTCTTCAGAACAATAGTCTTCGAAACTTACAAATATTACTAGATATTCAAAAATAACTGTTCAAATCTATCGTACAAGTACAGATATAGGTCCCAGAGACTCTTTATACAACGTCTCAACACTAAAATCACATTCAAAATAACGTAGATAAAACTCAAGCAAACTTGCTTAAACAATCGCTTAGAAGTTCACTCAATGACTGACTGATAAATATTAACCACAACAGCTCGTATTGCTGTCCTTATATAGGCTCGCAGCATGACCTGGAAATTTCCACAGGCTTCTCGAATATTCCAGAAAACTACGGAATAACATTCAATGTATCAGCATATCTAAAGGGGGGGTTACCATAGAGAGGGAAAGGTTACAATCGCCAAGTTTATCGCCAACTTGGCGATATATCACCAAATTTGGCGACCAAAATTAGTCGTCAAAAGTGACGCCAACTTGGTGATATCTCTAATATTTCGCCAAGCTGCCATAGACATTCACTGAAAATAATAGACAAGTTTGCTTGATAACAGAGACAATGTACAAAAACTAATATTAGTAAAGGAATGGAGCTTAATAAGATTATTTACATTATTTTACAGAACAAACACTAACTATTTATAAAATTCGTAACGCTACCCCCACCTCAAAGACTGCACGTCCCGGGCAGTGTAATCCTTGAGTTAGAGGAAAACACTTAAAATAAATAAATAAATAAATAAAAATAATAATTAGATTTACATAAATAAGAATTAATTACTATTTACATATTTACAAAAAGTGACTTTCATGACCATTGTCTGAAATTCCAGTTTTAAATTTCTAATCACTTTGGCCAAAATAAGGGGCTAGCCGGTTATAATGTACGACCTTGGGCTTGGTGTGTGGCGATTTTCGTATGCGTACGACGACGTCATTCAGCCTGTTGACGACTGTGTAAGGACCGTCCCAGTTTCTTTGTAGTTTTGGCGACAGTCCCTTACGACGTATGGGATTCCACAACCAAACTTTGTCACCTTCGTTGAACTCATGTCCAGTTGCCTTTATGTCGTACCGTGTCTTCATCTTTTCTGATGCCAGTCCGATTCGGTTCCTCGCTAGACGATGAATCTCCTCAATCCGTGCCTGGAATTCATCCACGTACTCTTCGGGCGATAAAGGAGCATCAGGAGGACGGCCAAACAAAAGATCCACAGGTAGACGAAGATCACGACCAAAGAGCATTTGAGAAGGGGAATAACCAGTGGCCTCATGAGCAGCACTCCTGTAGGCAAGCAGGAACAGAGGTAATTTCTTGTCCCAGTCCTGTTGATCTTTAGACACCAGGGGGGAGAGGCTATTGAGGATGGTACGAATGAACCGCTCCATCATGCCGTCCGATTGAGGATGTAGAGGTGTAGTTCGAATTTTGTCCATGCCGAGTAGTCCACACATTTCCTTAAACACAGCCGAATCAAAGTTTCTTCCTTGATCAGAATGGATTTAAAGAGGAACTCCGTATCTGGAAACCCAGTGTTGAACCAGGTGTCTGCTACGGTTACCGCCTCTTGATTAGGAATGGCGTAGGCTTCAGGCCACTTAGTGAAGTAGTCCATGACAACGAGGATGTCCTTATTGCCATCAGATGTCCTAGGAAGAGGACCCAGGATGTCTAGAGCAATTCGTTCGAAAGGAGCTCCTACATTATAATGCTGCAATCGTCTACGGGTGCGCCTCTTTGGACCTTTACGTGCTACACACGTGTCACAAGTTCGACACCACTTCTCTACATCACTGCGAACATTATTCCAGCTCTCGAACCTTTTGAAGGGTCTTCATTACACCAAAATGACCTCCTGTGGGACTACCATGAAGTTCTTCAAGGACCATAGAAATTCTCGACTTAGGGAGTAGTAGTTGCCATCTACATGTCTTTCCATCGTCAGACTCCCATTTTCGGTTCAAAATACCGTTCTTCAAATATAGGGAATCCCAGAGAGCCCAATAACGTTTAGTCGTAGGATGATAATGGGCCATGTTTTGTCAGCTGGGCTTCCTGTTGGACTCCTCTTTCAGCTCTAGAATTGGCTTAATTTCAGGATCAGCAAGTTGATCTTTACACAGGCTCTCATCACTCCACTGATCTTGAGATGGTGTAGAGCCAGTTGTAACTTGTCTTACTATAGGACCTTTGACATTAAATTTCTTCTCAACCCGGTCGCAGTATCTACAATTCTCTGAGCAGGGTCTTCTTGAGAGAGCATCTGTATTTCCATGTGATGAGCCTTTTCGATGGCGTATCTCCATATCGTACTCTTGAAGCTTTTGTATCCACCTGGCTATCTGGCCTTCAGGGTTCTTAAAATTCAATAGCCAAGCTAGAGAAGCATGATCAGTTCGGATCAGGAACTTTCGACCGTAAAGATAGTGTTGAAAATGGTCTACGGCTTTCACTACAGCAAGAAGCTCTTTTCTTGTTACGCAGTAGTTTCGCTCTGCCTTTGATAAGCACTTGCTGAAATAGGCGATAACACGCTCCTGGCCGTCGATTTCTTGGGACAGTACAGCGCCATTGCTTTTGTTACTTGCATCCGTATCAAGTATAAACTGTTTATCGATTTGAGGATATGACAGAATTGGAGTGGATGTTAAGGCCTCCTTAAGCTTTTCGAAAGCAGCGTCACATTCCTGTGTCCACATAAATTTTTGATTGGCTTCTGTTAATTTATGAAGTGGTCTTGCAATCATCGAGAAGACTTTGACAAATTTTCTGTAATAGGTGCATAACCCTAGAAAGCTCCGAAGCTGGTGAACATCTGGTGGACGATTCCAATATTTCACAGCCGATATCTTCTCCGGATCAGTCCTAACTTCTTCCGCCGAAATGATGTGTCCAAGGTAGGCGACTTCATTACGAAACAAACTGCACTTCGAAGGGCTTAACTTCAAATTAGCTTCCTTTAACTTTTGTAGCACCCGCCTGAGGTTATTCAGATGTTCATCAAAATATTTTCCTGTGATTATGATATCGTCTAAATAAACAAGACATGCTTCATATGACAGCCCCCGGAGAACCGTTTCCATAAGTCGTTCGAAAGTTGCAGGTGCGTTACATAGACCAAAAGGCATTACCTTGAACTGCCATAATCCTTGTCCCGTTGTAAAGGCAGTCTTCTCGCGGTCGTCCGGATGGATCTCTACCTGCCAGTAACCACTCTTCAGATCCAGAGTCGAGAACCAATTGTTCCCCGCTAGTGTGTTGAGAGTGTCGTCGATCCTTGGTAGAGGGTAACTATCCTTTTTAGTGACGTCATTTAGTCGGCGGTAGTCTGCACAAAATCTTGTAGAACCGTCCTTCTTTCTTACTAAAACAATTGGAGACGCCCATGGACTTGTCGATGGTTCGATGACATCATTTTCTTCCATATTCCTAATTAACTTTTGCACCTCTTCTTGCTTGGCAAAAGGTAATCGTCTAGGGTGTTGTTTAATAGGAAAGTGATCTCCCGTGTCAATTCGGTGTTGTGCCATTTTAGTTCGCCCAAAGTCTTCAAATGTTTGGAAAAATAAACTTTGGAATTATCTAATTAAATTTTCCGCAGCGTCCATCTGTTTTGGATCCAAGTCTGTATTTTGTAACAAATCCTTGACTAAATTATATGACGATTTCTCAGAGTGACTGGAATTTTGACTTATGCACGTCACAGGAGCACATGACGCTATCACCTCTCCTTTGTTGATAGTCCTCGTCTTATCACTGATGTTAGCAATTCTGACTGGAATGGTCCTTTTCGAAAGGTCCACTACAGAAAAAGCCACCAATACTCCTGCTTGTGTACTATTTTCTTCGGGATAATCTATATGGCCAAATTGATAATTAGCTTCATTTTTAATTACAGCGGGAACTAAAAATTCTCTTCTTGCATCTAGATTATTGTCTTCTTTTGCTATTACTATTTGTTTACATCCAATTTCGTTATTTAATCCAAAAAGGCTTATTGCTTCAAATTTAGAGAGCATTTTGTTATTTTTGAAATCAAGTCTGAAGCCAAACTTCTTCAGAAAATCTAGTCCGATTAAGCAAGGATCTGTTATGTCAGCGACATATGCCGTATGGTAATATTTCGTTCCTCCAAAGTTGATGGTTAAATTGGCCTTTCCATATATGCCTATCTTGTCGCTCGTCACAGTTTGCAGGGTAACGCATGGTGGAGTCCAGATGAGTTTAGATTTCAATTTCCGAGCCAAATCTTCTCTTATTAGTGTCACATTGGCTCCTGTATCGACAATCATATGGCACTGAATTCCGTTAATAAAGCCTATCACACATAATTCATTATCACCGCCACTCATTTTTGATATCTGGAGGATCTTCAGGTGGGGCTTTTTATACTCTGGCAACTTCCGCCCCGCGAGATGGCCAAAATTTAGTTTCCCTGCTGACTGTTTGAATTTATCGCACGTTCGTGGATTTTAGGGCAATTTTTTCGGAGATGTCCTGTATCACCGCATCCCCAGGACGTGAGATTCTGTCTCCTTGAGCTTGTTTTTCCATATTTTAACCCTCTAAGCGTTTGTCCCGTAATATTCCGTACACTAAGCTCTAGGTTTCACTGCAATATAAGCAATGTTTAAGATATTATAATTCTATAAATTTAATGAATTTACAAAGTATTGAAGAATGATTAAGACTTTCCAGGATTACATTTATATTCCTAAATAAGATTTTTTATGTAATATTGAAAGAATCGTATTTTATTAGCATTTATAACAAAATGCAGAGAAAACAACATTACAATTTTACCCATTTGCAAGACTCTTGGAGGGTTAAAGCTTTAAGCTCTTGATTTATTTTCCTAATTTCTTTCAAGACGTCTATCTCAGTGTCTGAGCTTTTGTTCACCGTTGCCCCTCGGACTAAATGACGATCTCTTCAGCTGGCTTGTGTAGTTGCTTCCAATTTTAAGGCATATAGTAATGCAGCCTTTAAATCCTGCACATCTGCCATTCGTACCGCTCTGTGCACTTCTGGATCTTTTATTCCGTCTACAAAGTACTGCAGTGAGAGCATTTCCCGTACATTTGTTGGGCAGTCGATGAATGCTAAATTTGCAAGCCGTTCAATTTCTGAGGCAAACTCTTGAAGGGTTTCACTCAATTTTTGATGGCGGCTCTTCATTTGTATTCTCGTATAATATTTCTAGAATTTTTCTCCGAATCTCATTTCAAGTGCACAATTTAGAGTCTCAAAATTGAGTTGCGTCATATCGGGCAATGTTTGCAGCACGTCGGCGGCTTCTCCTCTCAAAGACGTTGCCAGTTGACAAGCTTTCACCTCGTCACTCCATTTGTTCCCTTCGGCTACAATGGTAAATTGGGTCTTGTAGACTTGCCAGGAACTCTTTCCGTCGTATGTCGACAGCTTAACGTGCACAGGAGAAGCAGGCGGATTCCTAAATTCTTCATAATTACCACTGGACGCTGAAAGCTTTTTCTCAAGATGTTGTACTTTTTTATTTAGCTTTTCATCTACTTCAACTATTTTCTTGTCAATATTAGTAACTTCATTCTGAATTTTCTCTTCTACTTCCTCTATTTTTTTTTTCCATTTTCTCTTCAACATTACTAACTTCATTCTGAATTTTCTCTTCTACCGAATCTATTCTTCTCTCTACCGACGAGAACTTTTCTTCCAAAGTTTTCTTCATTTCTTCTCGGCTTTTATTAACTTCCTCCTTTAATTTTTCCGTTCTCTCTTGGCTTCTTCTCATTTCTTCAGTCACCTCTTCTTGGCCTTTGTAAATTTTATTTGTCAACTGTTCCATTCTTTCTTCGTTTTTATTCATTTTATCCGCGAACTCTTCTTGTCCTTTATTCATTTTTTCCGCCAACTCTTCTTGGCCTTTCGTCAATTCTGTCTTTATGCCATTGATAGCATCTAACAGTTCTTTCAGTTGTCCGTCCATTGTTCTTGTTTTCGCCATGAGATACCCCACTCCTGGCACCGAAAATTGTTGCGTATATAGGGTTCTTTTGATCGTATGGTTAGACAACTTCAAACTCTAGTCTCTTAAAAGTAGAAAATAATTTATTTACAGATCTTTAGAACAACAGTTTTCGAAACTCACAAATATTACTAGATATTCCAAAATAACTGTTCAAATCTATCTTACAAGTACAGATATAGATCCCAGAGACTCTTTATACAACGTCTCAACACTAAAATCACATTCAAAATAACGTAGATAAAACGCAAGCAAACTTTCTTAAACAATCGCTTAGAAGTTCACTCAATGACTGACTGATTAAATAATAACCACAACAGCTCGTATTGCTGTCCTTATGTAGGCTCGCAGCATGAGCTGGAAATTTCCACAGGCTTCTCGAATATTCCAGAAAACCACGAAATAACATTCAATGTATCAGCATATCTAAAGAAGGGTTACTATAGCGAGGGAAAGGTTACCATCGCCAACAATCGCCCAGTTTGTCGCCAACTTGGCGATATATCGCCAAATTTGGCGACCAAAATTAGTCGTCAAAAGTGATGCCAACTTGGCGATAGTTCTAATATTTCGCCAAGCTGCCATAGACATTCACTGAAAATAATAGACAAGTTTGCTTGATAACAGAGACAGTGTACAAAAACTAATATTAGTAAAGGAATGGAGCTTAATAAGATTATTTACATTATTTTACAGTACAAACACCAACTATTTACAAAATTCGTAACAATACGATAAGGAAGTAATTTACAGTAAACCTCAGCAGCGTATATGAATTTCATAAAATGTAAAACAGTATATTGTAATTAAAAAGTACCCCAAACAATGTTTTTCCCTATACCATTGGAATAGTTTTGTGTGTCCTATAAATTAATAAAAAATGTTCTTTACAGCACAGATTGGGCAGAATGTACATTTTAGTATATGCTTCATAGATGCATATCAATTTTATTTCATTTGAAAGAGTGTAACATCATTAAAATGCACTTGAAACTATTTTTACCCATTGACCGCAATGTAATGTAATTCTTTTGGTCATCCATGTAATTGAACTTATGCATCTGATTTTCAAACAATTTGAAAAAAAATTTGACAAAATTATGTAATAGTTATATATTTTAAATTTCAAACAATTCGATTGGGTAATTTTTGCGTTGTAATATGTGGACAGATGGACCGACTAGCCGACGACTCTAGGTGCTACATATTTACATAATTACGAACGCTCATAAAAAAAAAGATAAGGCAACGTTAATATCGAATTTCTTCATTGATATTTTGACAAAATTTAATTTAACATTTGTATTATAAATGAGAAGCTGTAAAACTTTTTGAAACAAATATTTTTTTAAGCGATGATATGATCATGATAAAATTCTACCCAATCTTTTCATCAGAAGTTGTTTGAAAGAAGGGATCTATAGATGGAAAGCAGCTGCCCTTTTCCACCTTCTAAAATGCATGCTCACTTCTTGCATTTCACTGATTAAGGTTTCTGTCCCCGTCAGGCGAAACTCACGTGAGCTAATGCTTTACGTATGAAGAGGTTATTTTCTAATATCTGGATTTCAGTTCTATATTTTTAAATACAGTCGACTCTCGTTAATTCGAAATCGGATATTTCGAATCTTCGCTTAATTCGAACTAAACATGAAGTCCCGAAATTTTCAATGGCATAATAACGTTAGAAATTTTCATTAATTCGAAATCATTTTCTCTTTAATTCGAACTAACGAGAATTCCGATTTTTAATTTTTCTTTTCTTTCTCACGGATCTCAGAGCATTTGAATAACTTTCTTTCTTTGATTTTTGTGAAAATTGTTCCTAACAGGTATACATATAATTCAATGTATTTGATATCCACTTTCTTAGTGCCCCGTCTGTCCATCAGTGACGCTTTAAATTTTTCTTCCATTGTGCTTGTTTCTAATTTTTTAATTAGTTTAAGTATTTATACATAAAGTGTATAATGTATAACATGATGTATTTATACATCAATATAAAGTCATATTCTATTGATCACAGACGAAATAAATTAAAAAAAACATTATAACATTAATTCCTTTATAATATACCATATTGAGTATGTTTTTCTCTCATACTTTCCAAAATTCGAACTTCGGATAGTTCGAACATTTCTTGTGATCCCGACGAGTTCAAATTAACGAGAGCTGACTGTATTTATATTAATTGGATAACTTAGGTGCATGCCAACATCGTGTTCCTTTTTTAACACGCTTTTATTAACTTCACCTGTATGTGAGTTTGTGAGTTTGTAACTCTCCTTATTATCTAAAGATTTTCTCAAGCAATTTTGACTAAAAATTGCATTCTATGGTTTTCGGGCACGAGAAAATTATTGGGCTAGGTTAAATGTTCGAGAAAAAATTTTAATGGGTCTTATTGGGTCATTAAGGGTCTGGGTCAAGCTATTTATATTTAAAGAACGGCGTGATCTACTATAACGAAATTTTGTATGTAGCATTTTTTTGGCACGAGAAAACTATCAGGCTGGGTCACATGTTCGAAAAATTTCGATTAGTGGGTCATTTTTGGGTCATTATGGGTCAAGCCATTTTTATCTAAAAAACGGCTCTAACGATTTTGACCAAATTATATATTTTATCGTTTTGGATTAAAAGAGGACCATTGGGTTAGCTAACAAGTTCAAGAAAATTCGGTTAGTGGGTCATTTTTGGGGTCATTGTGGGTCATGCTATTTTTATCTGGAGATTTTCTCACGCAGTTTTGACTAAAAATTGCATTCTATGGTTTTCGGGCACGAGAAAAATATTGGGCTAGGTTACATGTTCGAGAAAAAATTTTAATGGGTCATATTGGGTCATTGAGTGTCTGGGTCAAGCTATTTATATTAAAAGAACGGCGTGATCGATTATAACGAAATTTTGTATGACCAATTTTTTGACACGAGGAAACTAATGGGCTAAATCACATGTTTGAGATATTTCGACTATAATGATCATTTGTGGGTCATGATAGGCTATAATGGATCATGTCAAGCTACATCTAAAGAACAGGTGGATCGATTTTAACGAAATTTTGCATATAACATTTTTTTGGCACAAGAAAATCATTGGGCTAGGTCACACTTTCGAGAAATTTCGATTAATGGGTCATAAAGGGTCTGGGTCAAGCTATTTATATTTAAAGAACGGCTGGATAGTTTTTAACGAAATTTTGTATGTAACAATTTTTAGACACGAGGAAACTAATGGGCTAAGTCACATGTTCGAGAGATTTCGATTATAAGGGTGATTTGTGGGTCAATCATAATACAAAATATAGTCAAAATGGTGAGAGACATTTTCTACATAAAATTAGCATTGATGGGTCATGCTAATTTTATGTAGAAAATGTCTCTCACTATTTTGATTATATTTTGTATTATGATATTCTCGGGCAAGAGAAAACCATTGGACCAGGACACACGCTCGCGAAAATTCGATAATCGCTCGGTCATAATGGGTAGGGTTATTTTAATTATATATAACAACGATTCAATCAATTTTACCTAAATTTTGTAACGAAATGTCTTTTGTCACGAGAAGACTATTGGGCAGAGTCGCAAGTTAAACAAAATTATATTATTGGGCCATTTCGCTTTATTGATGAATGCTGTCAAGCTAATTTTATCTAAGAAACGGCTTAAACGATTTTGAATCAACTTTATATTCTACTGTTTTTGATTACCTTTAGACCTTTGAGCTAAGTCACATGTTTGATCAAATTTGATTAGTGGGTCATTTTGGGTAATACGGATCAGGGTCATGAGAAAATGGCAGCAACCAATAAATTGGCAATATTTCACAAAATATTGGCGACATTTGGCCGAAAAATTGACTATTAAGATTACGAAAGCCACAACACGTATTTGGTGCCAAATGAAAGAATGTCCCCAAATTTGCTATATATGGCAAAAAATGTTGTCTTTCATAATGGGAAGATTTTTTTTAATACATTCTTAATAGGATTCGAGATGCATGGTTAAATTAACCAGAGTCGACCAAAAAAAGTGATTGTGATCGATGTCCTTTCGTTGTAAATTTTAAAATAAATATAGTTTACAAAACTAAAAACCACACTTTTAAAGTAATCAAACTAAAAAGTGAAAAATAAATATAGTTTTAAAACACTAAAAAACACGCTTTTTAAGTATATCAAACTAAAAAGTGAAAAATAATTCGTACTATAAGCTGAAAACGAAAAAAGATGAAAAATACTATATTACTATAAAATCATTGTTATTATAGAAATCAATTAATAAGCAATAAATAAAATTATCGTGGAAAAAAAGCGTGGGGGTGTTTCTTAAGAACTGCTAGATGGAGCACCCCACGCTTTTTTTCCACGATAATTTTATTTATTGCTTATTAATTGATTTCTATAATACCAATGATTTTATAGTAATATAGTATTTTTCATCTATTTTCGTTTTCAGCTTATAGTACGAATTATTTTTCACTTTTTAGTTTGATGTACTTAAAAAGCCTGTTTTTTAGTTTTTTAAACTATATTTATTACTTTTTCGATTTTAATTGCAGATATATATTTTTTTAATGGCACTTTCAATTTCGGTTTTGAAAATAAAACTGACTCGATAAAAAATATCTGCATTCAAAATCGAAAAAATAAAAAATAAAAAATGCAACTCAACTATCCAATGCAAAAAAAAAAAAAAAAAAAAAAAAAAAAAATATATATATATATATATATATATATATATATATATATATATATCGAAATAAAAAGCAGGTATTAGAAAATAACCTCCTCATAGGAATAGCATTAGCTCGCGAACGCTTCTCTGCCAGGGACAGGAGTCAATAACAACAAACATACATTGGAACAGATATATTTTAAGCGATGATATAATCATGATCCAAACAATATTTTCATCAAAATTTGTTTGAATGAAGAGATCTATAGATTAAAAACCCCTGCCCTTTTCTTCCTCCCAACATTTATACTCACTTCTTGCATTTCACTGATTAAGGCTCCACACCATAATGTAAAGTCTATGGGAGCGTTCTTTTCAAATATCTCATTCAAATTTTAATATTTTTACATGATGTTTTTGCACAAGATAGTTGAGGACGATCCACAACCGACCTAGTTTTTACTTTTTCGATTTTGCTTATATATTTTTTATATTATCATAGTTTCGATTTCAGAACCGGTTTAAACCGGTTTCGAAAATTAAAGTAATTAAAAAAAATCTGAAACCAAAACTAAAAAAGTAAAAACTAGGCCGGTTGTGGATCGTCCTCAGCTATCTTCTGCAAAAAAAAAAAAAAAAAAAAAAAAAAAAAAATCGTGTAAAAATATTAAAATTTGAGCGAGATATTTGAAAAGGACATCCCCATAGACTTTACATTATCATCCGGGTCTTTTTATGTACATAGTGTTGCGCTTTAAGAGAACACTATACCTTTGAAACCATCTCTTCAATTTCGAATAATACTGCAATAATATGTGGTGGCACAATACTTAATAGTAAAAATAAAATAAAATAAAAATCTTGTCAAAAGCCTATTTTACTGAAATTTTACTAAACTTTTTAAAATTCCTTACTATTTTTATAAGTATGAGTATTTTGCTTCAATTTTTTTCCACATTCATTAGAATATGCTATATAAAACTGTGCATGGATTTTTAGATGTACGGAATTTCACATTAAATATGCTTTTTTTTCTCTCTCGTGTACACTAAACTAGTTGAATGTGCCAGTCCCAAAACTTTCTTCAGTCTCATACGTACATTTTAATATTTCAAAAAGTAGTTATACATATTAATACTTTAGTATTATTAATTCAATGCTATACCAACTTTGATTTTCATTTTAAATTTCTGCTTCAGTCAGTTAATGGAAGGGCAAAGAGTTGCCGTGGATCATGATATTTATTAATATCAATAGTTTCCCTTATTCTGTTATCACCAGCTCTCAGGACGCGAGTTCCCGTCTCTGCACGAACCGATGGACAATAAAACGACGAAGAATGGAGAAAATGATACAAAAAGTGCTACGCTATTTCGATGCTCGTTTCCCACGGAATATTTCGAAAATTCAAGAAAAATCTGCTCGCCATAGCCAAAAACATAAAAAAAAAGTTTTTTTTAATTCTGTACATAACTTTATACACTTTTTGATGGTACAATAATGAAAACAGCACGAAAATCACTTTAAATGCACCCCCTTCCTGCAGATTTTTCTCAAATTCAATGAGGACGTGCTTCCCATGCCTAAAAATAATCATGCAGAAAAAAATTAGTTCAGTTCTATGCATAACTTCATACACTTTTCGATGGTACAATAATGAAAATGACACAGACATCGCCAGCTAATGAAGTTGAATAAGTATTAACGAAGAAACTCCTATAGAGGATTTAATAAATATATCAATGAAGTAGAAAACTTAAACCGATAATAGATTCTAATTCCCGCTAAGCCGCTAAATATTACACATGAAAATATTAAACAGTGTAAGATTGTAAAATTATGTCCGTAAAAAAAAAAAAAAAAAAAAAAAAAAAAAAAAAAGTTTGATGTGCACTAGTTTTGCACTGCTATTTTTATTGTGCACCAATTGAAAATATCTTTATTCACATTCTTAAACAAAATCTGCTAAAGCATGTACAATGTTTAATAGTTTTAAGCAATTCAAATCATACCGTGAAAATAAAAAATGCTGATATTGCACGAAAATCAACAGTATGCGGGAAATTCCTTTCATTACATTTTAAACAAACTTGGCATAAATACCTCCTACAGAGGAAAAAAAAACCTGATTTGTTAACAGAGGAGATAGTATTTTCTGATATCTCAGCAATAGTTTTTAAATAGCTTTTGTTAAAATGGATAGCAATACGGGCACACAAAAGTGGGACTTCACCATGCGTAAAGAATGTTGCCCCTTATACATTCCATGCGGGACAATTGTGTGGCGATTGAATCCAACGTAAATTCAGTTAGGTATTCATTTCAACTGTGAATGATATCATCAAAATACTTTATCATGGGATATACAGTCGACTCTCGTTAATTCGAAATCGGATAATTCGAATCTTCGCTTAATTAACTAAACATGAAGTCCCGAAATTTTCAATGGTAGAATAACTTTAAAATTTTTCATTATTTCGAACTCATTTTCTCTTAACTTCGTTAAATTCGAACTAACTAGAATTCTGATTTTTCATTTTTCTCTTTTCTTTTCTTTCCCACGGATTTCAGATCATTTGAATAATTTTGTTTCTTTGGTTTTTGTGAAAGTTATTCCGAACGAGTATACACATAATCGAATAATCCAATGCATTTGATATCCACTTTTTCAGTGTCCCGTCTGTCCATCAGTGACGCTATATTTTTTTCTTCCATTGTGCTTGTTTCTAATCTTTTAATTAGTTATGTATTTATACATTCTAATTTAATATTAAGTCATATTCTAATGATAACATACGAAATAAATAATAAAAAACACCATAACATTAATTCCTTTTAATAGCATCATATTAAGCATGTTTTCATTTCATATTTTGCATAATTCGAGCTTCGGATAATTCGAACATTTCTTGTGATCCCGACGAGTTCGAATTAACGAGAGCCGGCTGTATTTCAAAAGATGCGATGTGTCACATCAATTTAAAAATACATCGTCATATTATTATACAATTACTATATGTACAAAAATGATTTTGAAATTGTGAAAATTGAAAAGTTGAGAGGGAAAATTGCTTGCGGCAATAATAACTAATGATAAAAAAAAAAAAAAAAAAAAAACCCTTAAGGTTTGGTCTGCGTTTAACCTTTTCAGACCTGATCTATCTTACAAAATAGATACATATTTACATTTTTTTTCACGTACATAAATAATTTAAAAAAAAGGAAAGAAATTGGTGTGAATAGAGCTTAACAGATAACAGAACTAAACGAAATAGCAATTTGTTTCTTATAGCGATTTTTAGTGAGTTACATAAAAAGGGTTTTCAGCAGAAATGTACGAAATTTACAAAAATGGAAAACGTAAATAATTTTAGTGTGCTTTAAGATGTCATTTATAGAGTTTATTAACAATTTAAATAAATAAATAAATATTTATTTTATATTTTTTAAAGTTTTTAAAATGTAAAATAGGAAAATAAATAAAAAAAATTCTGAGAAATCTCAAAAATGTACTTCTGTTCTCCTATGTATCATCAAATTTTCTGTACAAAAAATAAACTTGTTTTTCGAAAAATTTTGTTACCACTATTTTTGAATTGCATACTTTGCTTTATTTAATCACGTAATGTCTATCATTAAATAAAATGAAGATCACTATTCACAGTAATAGTTTTTTTCCTATGAAAAAAGAAAAAAAAAAACACTCTAAATTGCCAAAATTGTACACGATTCTCTGGTTTTTTTCACTGTTCAATCTGTCTTAGTTTATCAATTTGTTAATAAAAATCCATAACTAAAATTAAAAAAGTGCATATTTAAACCATTGGGCCTGAAGAAATTAATATTTTATTTATTAGCGAACATTATAAAAAGGGTGAACAATTAATCGACCAGAGAATCGTGGACAATTTTGGCAATTTAGAGTGTTTTTTTTTCATAGGAAAAAAACTATTACTGTGAATAGTGATCTTTATTTTATTTAATGATAGACATTACGTGATTAAATAAAGCAAAGTACGCAATTCAAACATAGAGGTAAAAAAATAATTCGAAAAACAAGTACCAATTCTCATAGTGGTATTATATAATTAATTCTTATTAAATTAGTAAGTCTTTAACAATTTGACGTTTATTTCTTTTATACTACTATTAGATATTATTTTACACAAATATATCATTAAAAGTTTTTATCTAGGCTTTAAAAGTCGATGATCCATATCAGTGCGGCGCCAGTGTCATTATGTATGTTTAAATCGTTCGTGTTTTTCAGAATCAAGATCTCGTATGATTACTAACGATTTTTTTTCTTTAAAAGCAGTATCAACAATGCTTTTATACAGGGTGTCCAGCAAATAACACCCTGATTTTAAAATTAAATTTCTCAAAAACAAAGATCGACAGAACTATGCGGTTTAAGTTTCTTCCTTTCATTGGAATTTAAATTTTTGTCTTCATCTTTATGTAAAGCACACGGACTGATGTCGACCGCATCAGCAGACATTCTTATTTCTTCTTCGTGTACATCTACAAAATAGAACTTTTTCTGGGGTTTATCACTAAAATGCCATCTTTTGTTAGCTATGTCTAACACTATGTTAGCTTTGCGCAGGAAGTCCATTCCTAAAAGCGTTCTATTACCTTTGGCATTTGGTAATACAATAAACTCTGTTTTGAAAACTCGGTTTTCGATCTTTACGGGCACAATGGCAGACAGAGTTTTTCTAGTCATCGTAGTTCCATCAGCTAATGTTATTTCATGAGTATGAGGATTCATTGCAACATCAGCTTTCAAAAATAATTTCTACATACGTTCTCCTGCAATAGAACGATTTGCTCCTGTATCTGCACAGACTAATACCTTCTTATTGCCGATCGTAATAGGTACATTTAGAGTTGAATGTGTTGATGTATTTAAACTATACAGCGTAAGACGTTGAGCTTGCACTGTTTGCTTCTTAACCGTAGGGGAACAATCTGGGCATTTCTTCTTTATAAATCCTACTTTGCCACAACCATAGCAGAATATCTCGGATTCTAAGCGACGATTATCAAACGTAGGAGAAGATCTGTCTTCTTTTGGAGGCTTACTCTGCTTCCATGTATTTTCTCGGCGAGAATACTCTTTTTTTCTCCTGGGGTACAACCGAATCTTTTTTAGAAAACGTAGACCTGATAGTATAATACGCGTCTAATTTTCCGGCAAGGTCGACTGGCGAATTTAAATGTTCCCAATCATCTAACATATGTTGTTTGCATTCGACAGCCACGCGCCTTTTCATCTAATCCGCTATGATCAGATCCTGAAGAGCTTCAAAAGACGTTACATTTAACTCTTTAAGCCAGTTTTCAAAGTAAGCACGTAACTCGAAGTAATAATCTCTCCAAGTAATTTCTTTATCTTTGCAATGCGTAAAAATCAGCTGCCTAAACCTTTCAGCGCTAATTTTAAACCTTTTTAGAAGTAGACTTTTATCATGTGAAAAATCTGAAGCGTTTTCTTCTTTTTCACGAGCAATAAGCGTAGATATAGAAGAGGGTACAACACTTAGTAAATAAGAAACCCAGAGGTGTTCTGGTACCTTCGAAAGCTTTAACTGTCGTTCCTGGAGCACCAGAAACAATGTTACATCATCTGTCTCTGGCTTAAATGTAGGCAACAGCTTCTGGATATCTATTTTACTCTCTGGATGAGACATTATCCCTGCCGCATTACCACCTACAGCTCCACTGGAAACAGTTTGGCTCTGAGCCTGTAACTTAAGCTTCTCAAGCTCAAAATTCATCTCAAACATTTTTAATTCCAGTTCTTCCGAACGACGCTTTTCTTTTAATTTACGCTGTTCTAACTCAGCAGCTTTTTGTTTTTCCTCTAAGTCTCATCTACGCTGTTCTTCTTCGCGAGTCGCAATTTGGTTTCTGACTAGCGAATTCACGAAATCAACTTCGTACGAGGGAGAGGATTTAATCTTATCACTCAATGTGACAACGGTCATAGAGGGTTGTACATCTAAATTCATTTCTACAGCGACCTGAAACAGGTCTTTTCGTGCTTTATTGAGTTCGGACATTTGTAACTTTAGCAAACAACAAGATATATACCCACAAATGCTAAAAATTCGATTTAAATTGTTTCCCGGACGTGAGCTTTGCTTTACCACTCATATAAACAAGACACTAATAAAACAAAACAGTGAACTTTAACGTTAGCAAAATATACTTTTAAAATAATTAAACTTCATTAAACTTTTAAGTATCTTTAAAATTTAAATTAATTTAATTTAATTTAATTTAATTTATTTTTTTTGAAAGAAAATATACTTTAAATTATGTGTCATTTAATCAAAACATTATTTTAACTGATATAAAACTAGTACTGAATTGTTGGCAACATTCATAAACAATGTTCTAAATAAGTCAAAACATATCTGAATAATTAAAATGTCAATCAATATTATTATCATATTATCAAGACAAGACTACGTAATGTAGATTTTTCAATATAACTTTAAAAGAAAGAAAGTCTTATTTCATAAAAAAATAAATAAATAAATGCAAAAACTTACTCAATCTGTTTTGAAAATCATATTCAATGCTATTTCACAATATATCAGGAACTCTAAATTAAATGCTTAAAAATAACTAACAACAGAACACTCAAATAGAATTTCTAATTAAATTCTGTTATCTTGCGAAACCAACAACAAAACCAACAAAAAATAATAAACACATACCATATGACACTTGAAATAAAAGGTATAAATACTTTTTAATATATTTTTTTTCCTTTTTCTCACTCTCAATTTATTTCCCCATTTGTGAAAAAAAATGAAAAATAACATCAACGTAAATAAATGCTTATTTTATTATTTATCAACCCTTTTTTTGTTTTTCTTTTTTATTCGAAGTAAGAAAAGTTGTTATTTAATCAAGATAAAAATTAAACATGCATGCACAGAATGAAAATAAAGTAAAGAATAAAAATATAAGCATGGGGAGGGAAGGGGAATTACACAATACATAAATAAATTGTAAAATAATCAATAAATTAAACTAATATGTGATATGCAAAATGTTACAAACAGGTAAAATGTGGTAACTTGCGAAAAGAATTATAGATACTTTAAAACTTGGCTTACTTATTGAAAATATATGACAAAAGTATTTATCGAACTTTAAAATGTTCCAAAATAAACACACATCAGATGAAACGACGATGACTGAAGCAGAAAATTAAACAAATTCAATCCGTAGAACATATATCACAACCAAATGAAAATGGTGCTTGGCATAAGATTAATCCGTGGAAATTTTTTTACAAACGAAGAACGAGAACTTTAAAGGCAAAGGACATGCTAAGCATTGAAGAACACATTTCACAAACAAACGAGAAACGACTGCTCGAGCTATTTTCTTGCATTAAACATGCATGCATTTTTATTTCGTGCATAATTCACAATCGAATGATTTCACATCAACGAAACAAACTTACTATGTTAATCATTTAAAATATACTTCACAAACAGACGAGCACGACCGCTCGAGCTATTTTTTTTTCATTCTTATTAATCATATTTCATTATCAAAAATATCGAACTTTTCTGGAACTAAGATAGCTGAATACTTTGGAATTGATTCGTGGCCAGACGTTGGGTAGCCATTTTGTAAGAAGTCGTCTTACAAATGTACAAGAGAAGAAAGAACGAGCATAAATTAACTTAGATATCTCAGGGGCTGCAGGCTTCTTTAAATACTTTTTATTACTTGAAAAGACGTCACTTACGATTAGAACACTAACGCACACACATTATATACAAATAAAGCTTTTACATAATTCTGGCGCACGCCACCAGGGCTACACTAGACACCGGGCTTGCTCATTCCTTATCACGACGTCACAAAAGGTGGCTGGCCGCTATCTGTGATTGGTAAAAACAGGGCTCAAAGTGACGCACCCATCGTTTGTATCAATCGTTGGACGTCATTCAGCCACCTTTTGTGACGTCATGAAAGGAATGAGCAAGCCCGGTATCTACACTGTTAAAAATCTGCTGCATTTTGCTGCAACGCCCTCCAACACTTGTATATAATATCTCTATTCCAACCAATGAGAAAGCGCCATTTCACGGCCAAGTAACCGTTTTCTATACAAGCAGGGGAGTGCGTTGCAGCAAAATGCAGCAGATTTTTAACAGTGTAGTGTTGCCTTGACGTCACCATCACAAGACAGGAACCACAGTTCACAACCAACATTCGAACATCACTAAGAAAAGAACATTTTTTTAATAGAACTACTGTTGCCAGATTTATTTTTAAACGAAAAAATATTACAACTACATTTTTTTTTAATTTAGCAAAACTCAGGTCACGTGACACGTAACAGTCTACTTTTTTCCCTTTCTTTTTCCCCTTTGGAATGCGCGTGTTACACTATGCGGTAAACGGTTTGTTTATTAGGTAAGCTGTAAAAATCTTATACAGACGTTTCGAACGGTGAATATTTTGAAAAGATTGTGTTCTGATTGCAAAGAATACTTTGATTTGACATTTTTTCTTGTTTTAGATTGCTTGCAGAGATAGAGTTTTTCGACTTACAGTGCTATAGTTTAACGATTTTTCGAACTAAATTTCTTGAATTTAGTTCCATAAATTTAATTCCAAAAATCTTTAAACTATAGCACTGTAAGCCGAAAAACTCTATCTCCGCAAGCAATCTAAAACAAGAAAAATGTCAAATCAAAGCATTCTTTGCAATCAGAACACAATCTTTTCCAAAGCTCCACCGTTCGAAATTTCTATATAAGATTTTTATAGCTTACCTAATAAACAAACCGTTTACCGCATAGTTCTGTCGATCTTTGTTTTTGAGAAATTTAATTTTAATATCAGGGTGGTATTTGCTGGACACTCTGTACTTCTGCTATGATAAGTACCTCCAAATTTCGTCAATATCTTTGCTGAATACCCCAAAATCCAAATTTGTGTGTTGCGGGGAAATGCGCTTTTCTCGAAATTATGAGACCTAGGGTAATCGCTATAGTTTTCCTGCAATATTTGAATGAACGTCCACTACGTCTAATTATTTCATAATTTTATTTTCAATATATTCGAAATTAGATGGGGGAAACATTTTTTTACATTACATTTTCGGCAATATTGCCAAAAATTTACTATCTAAAGTTAAAAGAAATGTAATTTTGAGTTGAGCTTTACGAAAGCTTTAAAAAAACTAGGCATTGGGAACCACCGTAATATTTATCCATCATGGATATGCATAATATGAAATATGAAAATAAAACGTGTGTAAACTATTTATAAAATGCATCGCAATTCCAAAATAAAATTTAAACGCATATTTAAATAGTTTTAATATATATAGTATTGTTTTATTAATGAATTGCTGATGAGCCAGTTTCGCCAAATTACATACAACGCCAAAATACTCACATAATACCGAATTGCGTAAAAGAAACATCCTTATAACTCCAAAAACAATAACCATGTTATTAACAATTTACTATGTCGGATGAAGCGTCTCATTTCCAATTAAAATATATCTTTGAATTGATATTTGAATTAAATACAGGGTCATGAAAAATCAAAGAATGTGGAAAACAGGATTACATGTATCTCGGTAACTAATAATTCGATCGACTTCGCTCTTGATGCAAAATTTGTGCTATTTTATCGCATTTTACATCCACTCCCTAAAATAAAAATAATTCGAAAAATTTTATACATCTTTCATCAGAACGAATTTTTCGAGAGTCCGAAAAAAAAAATAGTTCCGGATAATCGAGGTTACTTATATTCAATAGGCTTCGTCTCATTCTCACATACTAAATACATACAAAATTTCAAGTCTCTCTCTTAATTCGTTTGGGAGATAGAGCGTTTATAGGTGGACAGACAGACACACTGACGAACGAACGGCAATTTTTTTTTTCTCTAAAAATATGTTTTTCAGAATCTTCAGTATCTGAAACGTGTAAATCCGTCAAAAAAATTTTTTTTTTCGATTTTCAAAACGATTGCAAGACTTACCATATACTACGTATGATGGGTAAGTAAAAACGACACCTTGCATGATTTACAAAGAATGTTTTTTCAAGTAACTTAATTAGCCACTCTACCTCTAAGTCTTAAATATATTTGTGAATGTTTAAGAATCTGTAAATAAGTGGATCAGTAGTCTTTACTACTCTCCCCAATTTAAACTTTCTACATTCCATAGTTTACGAGTAAAATGGCTGTGACAGGCAATCAGACAAACACAGGAGTGACCTTACGATGGTTACTTTTCAGTATTTAGGTACCGAACACTAAAAAAAAAAAAAAAAAAAAAAGAATTATCATTGTTTAAGTATAAATGTGTTTTAATAAAAATTTTAAATGTCATCTCATTTTGGGATACTTTTTAATAATCGTGCAACCCTTTTATGAAATTGTAAAGAAAGGACAAATCTGCAAATGAATTGTAATTAAAAATGCATTCTTAATACTTAAGATGTATGATAAAAATAGAAACAAATCAGCGTCTAGCAGAGTTCTAAAACGAGATGCACATGAAAATGTATAGTACATTAACCAGAAACGCTAAAACCTCAGTAAATTAGATTATTTTGGGACATTGGGAAGGTATCCCTTTTGGGAGGATATTAATTTAATTAATATTATATAAAGCTTTAAATTAACCTTTTCGGTCTGGTGTACTATTAATAGTACATGTCTATTAATCGGTTATTATTTTGTTTTAAGAAATATTTTTGCTTCTATTTATTTGTAGTAATGTTCAATGTATGTCTATACATTATGTCTATACTATACATGTCTACACATGTCTATACTATATGACTTCATTTATGTTTAGGCATTTAGTAGTAATGATGTTGACTATTATTTGCTTAATTCTCTTTCCGCCGTTTGCGATTCTTATATTTTAAACATATATTTCACTCTTTAAATTTAAAATAAAAGTTACTTTCCTAAAAATCATGTGTAATAAATCGAAAAGCATATTTGAAAATTGTAATATAAGTTAAATCTTATTGTAACACATTTTTTTCTAAGCATCACGAAAAATTCTTCTTTAGTCTATACTCATATGATTATGAATTGAATAGTATGAAAAATAGCAACTATCGTTATCTTTCCGATAATGAAGTATTATTTAAACACTAATTAATCTATTTGAAAAGCTAGTGTTAATGGTCTTAACGTAAAAGTGAAAATTTCTAAAAATTGAAATAAAATATGGATCCGAAAGGGTTAAATGTCACTAAATGTTATTTTAAATCTTCACCGCATACTTGTAAAAGTAACCTTTAAATATAAGGAGGTATGCATTATGTACTATACCTAACATGCATAAAACTAATGGTAATCTGTTAACCCTCTATCTACTAATGAAGAACATATAATCATTTAATAAATTTTAGAAGGATTATAAAATTTAGAAGGACATTCTTTCTCTTTGCTAAAAAAAAGGTGTAAGGGAGATTTTAAAAGCAGACAAACAGATTTATTTAATTGTTGACAATAGATCTAAGAGCATGAAGTTTGGCACGATATTTACTTATAAGATATAAATTACCTTTAAGAACATTTTCTAAAAAAATCAAATTTAAATAAAGGAAAATGCAAAAAAAGCATTCTTTAACCCCTTGGGGACGAGCGACACGTATACTAGGGTGGGTCGAAAAAATCGATTTTTTTCAAATCTACTATTAATAGTGCGGAAAAGTTGCCTTTTGTAATTAGAAGGATAATGCAAAAAAAGTTTTTGAAATCGGTTAATATCTTTAGGTCGCGCATCGCACTTGAAGTTCGGAAAATTTGACCAAAAATGACATTTTTTGAAATTAATGATGAAAATTAAAAAAATTTCGAACCTACTTCTAATAGTGCGGAAAAGTTTCCTTTTATAACTAAAAAGATAAAGCAAAAACTTTTTTTGAAATCGGTTAATATCTTTAGGTTGCCCATCGCACTTGAAGTTCGGAGATTTTGATCAAAAATGACATTTTTTGGAATTATTCAGGAAATTAAAAAAAATTTTTCGAACTTGCTTGTAATAGTACACTAAAGTAACCTTTTAAAATTCAAACATACTTTTTTTCTTTTTTAAATCTATTAATACCTTTAAGTCCATTTAAGTTAGCGAAATTTTATGAAAATTGACAATGTTTCATATAAAAGATGAAAAGTCGTCTTCTTTTCTCATTTTTTTCTAATAACATAAAAATATTCCATTATGTGCATAGAAACGTAAATTAAAATCAATTTTAAAATTGGTTAATAATTTTTTATAATACATTGTTTATAAATTACGAAAAAAATTAGAAAAGTATATATTTTTAGCTATTTTATTTATTTAAACATTTATATTGAACAGATTTAGAACACTACTTAATGAGACATTTTTCAACAAAAAAAATTTAAATCAATTTTAAACAAGTTTTACTTATGCAATATTAGGCTATTTGCATTATAATAATTTTAGAAAATAGTTATTTTTCTTTTTACTTTCATTTTTTACCTCGTGTAAAGCCTTTGTAGTGAGATTTATTATCAAATGTTGACATAAGTGATCGCGAAAGCAAAGATGATCTAATATAGCCGTATCTGCTATTAGAGCCACATCCTTTTTCAGAAGCTTCACTCACAAGTTTCACACATCATTCCACCGCCTGTGTGTGTGGTACGGAAACGCCCTTATTGTTTTCATTTCCAATTCTGAGAGAGATTTCGATTCAATAAAAGAGAAAATTCTCTCTGGACTGATTCTGTGTAAAAAGTTGGTGAAGTAACTTTGCAGCTCGACCAATCAATTAGTTCAGTCTAATCCTTAGCGCCAAAATTTAACTTGCGTATCACAAAATCTCTCACAGTTGCCACTTGTTCTGTCACCAGTTTCATTGCTTTCAAAACTTGTTGTAATCCTAACTCTCGCACATGCTCCCTCTCATCTGCAATCATTGCCAATAGTAGGTTTTATGGATGAGTGAAGTAAGCGTTACCCTCAATAACAGGGTCTGTAACTTCCTGCAGACTTTTTGATCGGTAGCGCGATGTTGTTATTGTCTTGTGTATATGCTTTGATTAATGGGATTATTCTTCTTAATTTCAAACCATACAGGCACATATGTTTCTATGATGAATAAGACTAACTGCTTCGTTTCAGTCCTAGGGTTTTCTGTGGATATATACAGTCTGAGAATTCGATTGGCTGTCGTTAGCCACCGGGAATGAGAAATTGTCCCTAAATCTCGGACAGAAAGATCCTCAGGACAGAAGCCCGATCACACAGCATTTGATATTTTAAAAATATATTTTTGATCTTTACTGAGGTCATTTGGGTTTTCATCAGTCACTATTGAGAGCAATGGATTGATTCAAACTTGATGACAGGTTGTCTTTTGCAAGCAGGTAGTTGCTTGCCTATAGGACGAGAAAATAATGCTGGCCGTTTGTTTTTATCTTCAATGCATGGAAACAAGTGCCTAAAAGGCAATTCGATAAAATGCAACAAGTAAATGCACCGCTGCAAGGGTCTGCGTATATTCATTTCCAAATTTCGAACAACCCCTTTTTTCAATCCCGTATTGATAGAGGAGCTATCACAACCAAATACAAGGACTTTATCTAAGGAGATATTCTTCTGAGAAAGATATAAAACGATACTTTCACAAATGTTTTTTTCCGGTTCCATTCATAGGCGTTAGATGACCAACATATTTTGATCATCCGGCTCCTGAATTAGAGAAATGTGCCCTTCCCTATTAGATCTTCGATAGCGTTTAACACCGATTTTTCCTTGATATAACGTAACTGTTTGTGGCAATTACATGACAAGCTTGAAAACCAGCTGTGTTCACAGCTCATATGCGCACTGAGCAATTGGAATAGAAAAAAATCGGTTTGTCAGTTGTTTTTGTAATCAGCCTATGTCAATTTTGCTCATATTTTCCAAATTTCAGGTACAATGCGCGATTTAAAGGTATTAACAGATTTAAAAAAGAAAAAAGTTATTTTTTAATTGTAAAAAGTTACTTTAGCGTACTATTACAAGCAAGTTCGTTTTTTTTTTTTTTAATTTTCCTCATTAATTCCAAAAAATGTCATTTTTGATCAAATTTTCCAAACTTCAAGTGCGATGCGCAACTTAAAGATATTAACCGATTTCAAAAAAAATTTTGCGTTATCTTTTTAGTTGTAAAAGGAAACTTTTCCGCACTATTAGAAGTAGGATAGAAATTTTTTTAATTTTCATCATTAATTTCAAAGAATGTCATTTTTGGTCAAATTTTCCAACTTCAAGTGCGATGCGCGACCTAAAGATATTAACCGATTTCAAAAACCTTTTTTGCGTTATCCTTCTAATTACAAAAGGCAACTTTTCCGCACTATTAATAGTGGATTTGAAAAAAATCGATTTTTTCGACCCACCCTAACGTATACGCGCCGCAAAAAGGCTTAAGAATCCGTGTTTATCCCCATCAGTAAAATTTTAAAGTAAAATTTGCCTTATTTAATCGGAGCATTAACCGATTTGACAAGCCACAAATTTCTGCATTTCAAAACCGGAGACAAAGTATTAAATATTTCGTAAATTGCTCCCGTCCCGAAGGGGTTAAAAAAGAAAAAAAAAAGAAAAGAAAAGAAAAGAAAAAGTTCAAAATTGTGAATTCTACGCAATTTTAGGAAATACCAAATCGATTTGAAAAAATAACGGTATGAAAATGACAGTGAAAGTTTTTGCTGCAAGATAGGTTATGTCGGTTGCCATTACCCAAAGGAAATGTAGGAGCAAAAAACATCCTAAAATTGCAATTTTTGTGTTACTGAAGGGACCTGATTCATGAAATTTCTCATGATAGTTACTTATTAGATACAAATGATATCGAATAATATTTCATTAAAAAAATAACTTAAAAAAGATGAAAATACGCGAAAAGCGTTCTAAAAACTTTCTGAATGCCGATTTGTGAGCAATCTCTGAAAGTAATTTAAAGTTTAGCATGTTAATTACTTATAAGAAGTAAATGCTCTCAGAAGAACAGTTTCGGAAAAAAAATTGAAATTTAAAAAGGATGAAAATGACCGAAAAGCATTCTAAAATCGTATTAAATTGCTATTTCTAAGTTCAGGAAAATTAAACCGATTTCATAAGTAATGGTTGCAAATTGGTGGTGACAATCGCTGCTTGAATATATATTTTACGTTGTTGTCACTACCACTTGGGGCTGCAAGAGTAAAAAATGATCTAAACTGCGTTTTTTGTACAAATGAGGTATCTAACATTTTGAAATTTGACATGATAATTGCTTAAAAGATGCAAAGGCTTTCTAAGAACCGTCAAAAGAAAATACCAATTGATACCAAAAGAATGAAGTGAACGAAACGCGTTTTTAAAATCTTCTTAATTATGATCTTATTATGCAAATGCATCTTATAACATACCAAACAGATAAAAAAAAACATTAGTTGCAAATTGGTGTTGATAGAACTTGTTCAAACATTAGCTATATTTTATGTATGTTCCATTACCACCTGAGGATTCCAAGAACATAAAACATTCTAAATTGCGACTGCTGTGACATAAAGAGGCTAGAAAATTTAAATATGGCATGATAATTACAGTGGAACCTGCTAAAGTGATCACCTTGGTAAAGTGGCCACCTCGCTAAAGTGACCAATTTTGGAAAATTTTACTCGTGCTCATATAAAATAATATGAGAATTGTCCGGTAGGACCACCTGCATAATGTGTCCACCTGTATAAAGTGACCAGTTACCTTGTCATTTTTAATGTTATTTGAATCTGTAAAATGTGACCATCCATTTTTCTGCATGCCTAAAATTTTCAAGCTAAAAGACTAAAGTGGTCATTTTCTGAAATTTTATTTTGATCCATTGAAAAAGTACAGGAATTTGCCTCCTATAGTAACTATTTGCTTAAGGCATAAAATGACCACCTTGTCCTTTATTGTATTGATATTTGCATTTTTCTTAGGTGATTTATTGAAAAGTTTATTACTGCCAGTTACAGAAGCGTTATCATTATGCAATTACAATGGAAATAAAGATACGTATAAATTACAGTATACCTTGTAGTCATGTGTTATTTAAATAAATCACTAGATAATTTCAGCTTTATTTAAAAGAAATAACCTGAGTTTTAACTAAATTATCTTCTAAGCAGTAAATTTTAAATTAGTAATTCATTATAATTGATAATTAATCAGTTCATTGCTTATTACAGAGCATTTTTCCTTATTTATATTTTATTTTATAAGATCACAAAAAATTTTAATGTGTAAAAAGTTTTAATGGAAGACATTCCATAAGATGACCACCTCTATATAGTGACCATTTTAGCTGACAGGCCCAAATATGGTCACTTTAGACAGGTTCCACTGTACTTATAAAATATAATCGTCCTCTCAGAACAGTCAAAAGTAAAATCAAAATTTAAAAGTTGTGAAGCGATGGGAAAAAGCGAAAGGCGTTCAAAAAGCTGTTCTATGCGATCACAGGATATAATAAACGGATTACAAAAGTAATGGTTGCGAATCAATGGTGACAATCTCTGATCCTACACGGGCTAAATTTTAATCCGATACCACTACCACCTGGGGTTGGCAGGAATAACAAACTTTCTAAAATGATCTTCGAAATTTTTAATTACGTTTCTATCGAATAATAGGAAATACCTGATTGAGTTCAAAATTAATATTGGCAAGTTCCTGCTTCAACATACCTCCAGCCCGGGAGATGGTAGACGTTAGAAAAAAAGTTTGGAATTCGTCCCGAAAGCTAATTTAAAGATGTAAAGGTGTACTTAGACGATGGTTCCTAAAAAAAATTCAACTTCTGTGATAAACGCATGGATTGAGCATAAAAGTTTCGAAATGCTTTCTAAATTATCATTTATTTAGAATTAGCTTTAGACCTCTTTTCTGCCTAATGTACTGTATTAATGTAGTCTAATCAAACTGTGGTTTAAATGTTAATTTTTGCATTATTCCTAAAAGCATACTTAATAAAATTTAGACAGACAAATATCTCTTGGCATATTTAAACTACTAGCTGTCCTGCCCGGTGTTGCCCGGGCCCGTGATGTTATTCAGTTTTCAAATGTGTTATTTGCTAAATTAAACTCAAATTTCTGTGATTTTATATCTTTAAGTCCATTTTGTCAAAATTTATATTTTTAAAACGGAAAAATCGCGAAAAGATATTGAATTGAAAGCACATGCTGTTTGGTTTTTTGTTTTCTATGTAATTTGATTTTTTGGAAATTATGCGAACCGAGAGCGAACGAAACCGCGACGGAACATTCAGGTTTTTACTGAATTCGTAAAAATTTTCACACATTTTATTTTGTAAAAAAAGAATGCTATCCATATAAAAGTTCCAAAATTTTTTAAAGTAATGTAAATCTGGTTTATTGAAAGGCTCTAAAAAGATTGTGCTAAAATATGGGCATCTAGTTACTTTTAGCCGGGATGTAATTCGTGTTTGTCGGTGTATTTGAACGGGTTAAATCTCATATATTTTTTTAAACAAATTGCAACATAAATTATGAGACTGTTTTAGCTTTAAGAAAATATTTTCGGTTTGTCAGGACGTATATAGAATTGCGCCCTGCAAAGCCGAAACCACAATGAAACGATCTGGTTTTTATTGATTTCCTCAATTTTTTCGCACTTTTTATTTTGTAAAAATTATTTCTACTCGTCCGAACGTTTTAAAATTTTTTAAGAAGGTATAAATTTGATCTATTTAGATGCTTTTAAAAGTTTGGGCGGAAATATGTACGCTTAGATACTTTTAGCGTAGAAAAAATATTCTATTTGTGAGTCGCAAAGTGCCTCTTTTTGCCGGTGTATTTGAAAGGGTTAAATTTTATATTTTAAAAACCGATTGCATCATAGATTATAAAAATGTTTTTAAGCTTAAAGAATAAGTTTTTTGTTTACCGATACCTATTAAGATTGCGTTTTGCTAAGTCAAAACCGCAATGAAAACGATCTGTTTTTTATTGCTTTCATCAAAATTTTCGCACATTTTATTTTGTAAAAAATATTTCTATCCATCCGAACGTGTCGAATTTTTTGTAGGGATTATAAATTTGGTCTATTGAGAAGATTTTAAAAGATTGAGTTGAAATATGCACGTTAAGATAATTTTAGCATGGAAAAAATACCCTCTCTGGGAGTCGCAAAATGCCCTTCTTTTTCCAGTGTATTTGAAAGGATTAAAATCCAAATATCTTAAAACCAATTACACCATCAGTCAGAAGAAAGTTTCAACTTTAAGATATTCTTTTTGGTTTGTTTATATCTTAAAAATTACGCCCTGGAGGGGCATTGACAAAAGGAAGAAAAATAGTTTTGGAAAAAACGACCATTTTTGAATATTTGTTTTCAAAGGGTTAACTGCAACATTTTTTCGAATTGATTGTTGCATTTGAGACCTAAAAATATGATCTTTCGAAATATGTCTCTTAAGTTTAACTACGTCAAGCAGTGTGGTTGATTTGGATTTAAACAAAATGATCCAAAAACAGAAATATATAGATGCGTAATTGAGTTTCTGCGCATGTGCAAACGTTTTCTTTCACAGAACATTTAAAAAATGACTTTTTGATGAGAGTGAGATCCGCTTCATAATTAATATCTATGAAACTAATAAAAAAATTAAAACTCTGAGCCTCAGGAGCATCAGGAGAGGTATTGGGCTACTCTAAAAAAATCTTTGAGCTTCGTACGTGCTGTAGATTTTGCTAGCCATCGCTAACACACACACACACACGCAGACAGAGCGTTTTGTTCTTTTATTAGTATAGATTACGTGAGCAAAGCCACGGGATTTCCTAGTTTGCAGATAAATATACAGGGTGATTATAATTAAAGTTCGAGTTTCAAAACGCTCTAAAAAGCGAACCACTCGTTAGAATGGCGTCAAAATTTAACAGCGTATTATTGAAGAAGTCGGGAAAGAACATGAACCAAAAAAAAAGTTCCAAATTTTAGCGTCAGAATTTCGACTACAAAGGACAAATCGTAAAACAACGGCTAAGGCGTAAGTTACACGATATAAACCAACTGTATTGTTCAGTGTGCATGACTGTACGCGTGTGATACTGTTAGTTACGTAAGCCCGTCCACCACGGCAAGGTCATACCACATCGGATGGGAAAAATCGGTTTTTAATTGTCCTGAGGACAAAAACCGCATGAAAAGCATCCATCTAACCGGTTTTTAATTGTCCTGAGGCCAAAAACCGCATAAAAAGCATCCATCCAGTCGGTTTTTAAGTTTGGCGAGACTGGCGCAAAACATGTTCAATATGCTATCCGCCGTTGTGGGCAACAAGATTAAATCGGGAAACAGCATGTTCCACAACCGATCGAAGTGTATCCGGGGTCAAGTTCAGAATGTGTTGCTCAATGCGTGTCTTTAATTCAGCTACGTTGGCAATCGGAGGACTGAACACAATATCTTTCAGATAACCCCACAGCCAGAAATCACACGGATTAAGATCAGGTAATCGGGCCGGCCAGGCTGTAGGGA
This sequence comes from Maratus speculifer, assembly GCA_964019185.1. Lineage (NCBI taxonomy): Eukaryota > Metazoa > Arthropoda > Arachnida > Araneae > Salticidae > Maratus > Maratus speculifer. The sequence goes on from OZ025291.1 coordinate 121,364,976, forward strand.
AATGGTGACTGATAATTCTAGCATTTCCGAAATGCCGCCTAAACAACTGCTTCACTCGATTTGCAATGTGCGGAGGAGCGCCATCTTGCATAAAAATGATACTATCCAGACTTTCATGCTGTTGCAGAGCTGGAATGACGTCATTACGCAAAAGATACTCATAGCGCTGACCATTGACGGTAAAGGTAACAGGACCTAAAGTACCCGTCTCCTCGAAAAAATACGGCCCTATGATAAATGATGCCGTAAATCCGCACCACACAGTGACCTTTGCAGGATGAAGTGGTACTGGGTTCGTTGCGAGTGGATTTTCTGTTGCCCATATTCGGCAATTCTGTGTATTGACATATCCTGTCAGGTGGAAATGGGCTTCGTCTGTCCTCAGAATTTTCCACGGCCAATCATTGTCCACTTCCATGCGAGCGAGAAATTCCAAAGCAAAACACTCTCTTGCTGGCAGGTCAGAAGGGAACAACTCCCGCACATGGCAAATTTTATACGGATAGCATTGCAGGATGTTTCGTAGAATGTTATGTACCGTGCTCACAGGCCTGTTCAATGTTCGGGCAATTCTCCGTGCACTGCATGGTTGCTCACCACCGGTAGACTCTTCCTGAACTGCTGTGGCCACTTCTTCAATTACCGCCGAATCACATCTTTTCCTTCCTCTACCAGACTGCACATCAAACGAACCTGTATTTTCGAATTTTTGCATCATTTTCACCAGACCTCTGACAGTCATCGGTCCAACGCCTTTTTGCATACCCTTGAGAGTCCTGAACTTCTGCAGAGCCACTGGTGCAGAATCACCGTTCTTGTAGTAAAGCTTTACAAGCACAGCACGATCCTTCATTGAGACACTCATGGCCAACGTCTGAGAAGCGAAATGAGGAAACGCCGTTTACCCAACGCTTTTATAACACCTGAAATTGTCGTGCGCATGCCAGGTATTTTAATTTACATATACTGACGCTTACAGCGCCATCTATCACTCAAATTTGGAACTTTTTTTTGGTTCATGTTCTTTCCCCCTTCTTCAATAATACGCTGTTAAATTTTGACGCCATTCTAACGAGTGGTTCGCTTTTTAGAGCGTTTTGAAACTCGGACTTTATAATCACCCTGTACATCGTAATATAAAATTTTGTATTAAAAAAATGTTCAAAATCTCAACAATAAAGGGCACTACTGCAGATAATTCCATGGAATAATTTCATATTGCCCACACAATGCAAGATTTGGATACAAAAAAGTGTATATACTGCATTATGTAATTTTTTTTGTATCCAAATATTGTGTTGTGTGAACAATTTGTAATTAATCCGTGCAATTATGTGCAATAGCATCCTCTATTTTCGAGATTATGATTTTTTTTTTTTTTTTTACCTTTTCTAATCCGCGTGCCATTTTTTTAATCAAACTTTTTTTAAGTGACCGTGAGGTGCCAATAACAAAGTATTTAGTGAATAAAATAATAATATAGCAAAATTATTTATCTTTTTTTCGCGGAAGAAACCATATTTGGGTAACGTGAATTGTTCTTGAAAAAATATATGACAATTGCGATTTCTTTTTTTGAATCTTTATTTCTTTCTAACCGATGACCAGGCCCCTACCTGCCGAGTTACCTCAGCTTAACGGGTTAAATACCTGGTATCGGGGCGAGTGACCGCCTAATCGCCGCTTAGGGGCTATAAATTTGATAACTTCGCTTCTCAGATCATCATATCTGCAGTACTTGCTTCTCATTTGAGCATTCTTTGTTTTGACGGTTGCTTAGCGTTACTTCCTGTTGTTTGTACTGCAAATGGCTACTCAAGTTCATCTCGTAATTTAGAGCCTTGATCATATGACGAGACCTTCACCTGGCAAGGCACCTCAAGAACGTATAATCCACAGGTAACTTGGAGGACTTTGCACCCACGACGGATTTTACCTGCACCAGGCGCCTTTAGCGTCCATGACCTTTTTCTGCATCTTAAGGCTATTCTCAACTGTTCAGCTCAACAAGCGCAAAACATTTTGACACGCTTACAAGTTCATTTTTCAATGAAAAGATATAAAATTAAAAGCCTGACTATGGAAGTGATTTGGAATCGAACTGTGTTTTCCATTTTTTTAATCATTAAATTACTTATTAAGTTATAAGCGATTTTTATCAAATGACAAATACATTTTTCACCTCTGTTTGAGTGGTTGTTCTTCTTTCTCGAAAAATTCAATTCGAAACGCCTTGTTTGACACAATTTTTATAAAAGATCTATTACATTTAAAAATAAAATAAAATAAAATAAATAAAACAGAAAAAAGATTGCGATTAGAAGTTTCTGAACAACAACACCTGCTAGTTTCATGAATTTCGGCACAAAAATAAATTAAAACTTACGTCATAAAGCTGCCCTTTTGATTTTAAGAACAGTTTTAACTGACAACTACTTTGTTATTTATGAGAGTATGTCATCTGAACTGAAGTAGTACGATAAAAGATTTGTACTTGAGTTTTTCATATTATTCATTTCCTATAATAATTACTCGCATAAAAAAATTAAAAATGTGGAAAGCGTCAAATTCTTTAAAAAACACTTAGTGACTGGAATAGAATTCCAACTTTTCATAATTTTACTATAAATATTTTTGCTTATGATGCCTGATTATCGTTCCTTTTCAACAGCCTCCAAAAATGCTCAGTGGCAGTGGAGTCAACTTATATGGGCTCGTGCACCCAATAATTTTGAATCGTAGCGCACTCATTTTCATTGTTTTAGTTATTCAATTCACTATTATTTTATTATTAATTTTCCTCCTAAGAGTACAATTTATTTCGCCAATGACCATGTGTTTTATTTCTCTGACTAACACTCATAAATTCCAAATGATTGAAAGGTTTTGCTTCCTTGTTTAACTTTCTTCTATTTCAAATTGTAGTCATGTTCATAATATCATAATTTCGTGACATTACTACAAAAAGCGTCTTTGTAAGAAAAAAAAGTATGAGAATGCAATTTAATAAAACTGTAACTTTATTAAAACATGGTAGCTTAACTTAAAATTCCCATATTTCACCATCTGTCAACCAACCCTTCAAAGAAAAATAAACTGGTCGCACCATTTTACAAAAATATTTTTGAGCCCATCTAAAATATTTGAGCCATCCCAATATTTTTCAAAAGTTGGCGCCACTGCTCAATGGGTTTCTTTAGCGCAAGTGCTTTATGTTTCATATTAATCTTTATATTCATTAAAAAAAATAATTTTATTCTATTATTTAATATAAAGACAATCGCAAATAGCGAGAATTTTTTATTTATTGAATCGGATCTCTACTTTTTGGATTACTGTCTCAAATTTTTCATGTTACTCGAATTGCTTTTAAGTCATTACGTTGTCCGTTTTCATAATTTATAAGACAGCTCATCTGCCAAAAACACTTTTTTAAAAGACAAATGAATGATTTCCGAACCATCTGGACAGAACCAATATTTCATTTAATGTGCAAGCTCAAATATCATCTGGTCTTTTTTATAAGAAATATCAAATGCTCTCTTTTTCTTTTTTACTTTTTTCTTCCCCCCGCCCTTTATTTAGCATATTTTTGCATAATTTTGAAACTAATGGCATTGAGTGAACGAAGAGAAAAGGCTTTAAACATACATCAAAAGAATGATGATTGTTTTCCCCCAAAAAAAAGGAAAAATCTCCTGTCGGCTTGGCCTACAGGCGCAGGTAGATTTCGAAGTTAAATGCTCATTTCAACAATAAAAAGTAAAATATGATTAGAGATAAACCCAGCTTAACAAAATCAGTTTGCCGCTTTTGAAGAATTTTTAATTTAATTTTTTTTGGATGAGCTGGTTTTATCAGAATCATCTTATGCAAAATTCGGCTCAAAATGCTCAATTTCATAGTTTTTTTAAAAATATATTCTGACTTTATGAAAAAATCAATCAGTATGGTACAATGTATTGTTCCTAAATGGGGTAAATTGCCAAATGAGTGCGTTTCAGAGGAAAATTTAATTTAAAAAATGAGCCATAAAAGGAGTAATTTATTATTTGAATATATCCTCATTTCTTCAATCACGATCGCTGGGGGAAATTTTGTTTTAAATGCCCATTTTCACATCATTTTTGAAATATGTTCTGCCTTTAACAAAAAAAAAAAAAAAAAAAAAAAAAAAAAAAAAATCTGGCCAATTTGTCATATTATATTGTTTTTAAATAAGACAACTTGCCAATTGGATGGGTTAGACAGCAAAATGAATTTAAAAATGAGTCAGATAATAAACAGTTTGATATTGAGAACATTCTTAATATGATTTTCCCTTCAATTCTTATTTTCGTTTAACTTGTTTTTGCGATATGTATTAGTCTTATAAAAAACTTGTCGCTATAAAAGTTGTAGATATTATTGAGAAGATGTATAGTAAATTTAAGTGGATTTGATATCTTAAGAATCGACGAAGTTAGGGATTTTTTTTATCTTCCACATCACACCACCTTTTTGTTTCCGTTTACGTTTTAATTTAAAAATTTTTTTTCGATAAAAGTTGTTTTTATCAAAAACTTGTAAATACAAAAGTTTTAGATAATTGTAAGAACATTTATGTTAAATTTAATTGGATTTGATATCTTGTGTATTGACGAAGTTATAAATTTCCCCCCAAAACCCTATTTTTTTCGCTCCTTGAACCCGTTTTTAATTTTATCAAAAATCTGTCGTGGATAAAGTTTTGGCCTATTTTTAAAAAGTAATATAAACTTTAAACTGATTCGATATCTATTTTAACTAAGAAGTTTTGGAGTTTTTCGGTTTTCACAAAAACTCTTCCTACTTCCACCCCCTTGGGCCAATTTTACCTATTAACGAGCTTGGACGAGATTTTATGCTCTTTGATTTTATGTATTAGTTTGGAAGATTTAAGAAAAATTATAGAAGTTATCGTATCCATAAAAAGTGATATATAAGATAGATAGATATATAAACTTTTTTACTGAGGGTAGTTTTGGGATCTAGGGGTCATAATCAACGTAGATCTACAAAAACTTTTCAGAAATTCCAACATAGGAACGATCGTAATAGGTATTATTTCATACGAAATCTACCTAAAAAAATATTTATTTATTTAATAAAGTAAAAAACAATACACACACAAGTCACATTCAAGTTTTCCTGCTTCAAAAGTTAAATATGTTTAATATTTAAATTTTTATGAAAAAATTAAATTGGGTTGTATTAAACATGGATATTTTTTTGCAACAATTTATTAAGATTAAGCCATTTTGATTTAAACATACTATGTATATGTTTAACTGTTTACATAACACACGTATCTTACACTTATTATTAATCTTTAACATACTTTTTAAATAAGATACTTCATAATATTATTAAATACTAGCTGATTCGCCAGGCGTTGCCTGGGTTCGAGATAACCATGATACATAAAAAAACTATACTATTGACAAAAATGAAAAAAAAAAATTGATTCTAAGAGCTCAAAAGCTCGAAAAATCGTTAAAAAACACTCAGAAAATCGCATTAAAAATCGATGAAATTCAAAAATCGTAACAGACAAAATTTAGTAAATTAGGCTAAACATTTGAAAAATTTTCTTTTTATCAATGTCGAACAATGTACACAAAATGCGAAAAACACTGAAATCGCATTAAAAAATTCTTTAAAAAATCAAAAATCGCTGCACGAATTCTGAATAAATTTATCGGAAAGAAAACTGAATTAACTATGTTGGGATTTTAAAAAAAAAAAAAAAAAAAAAAAAAAAAAAAAAAAAATGAAACCGTACCTTTTCACTAATGTGCAAGTATCACTTTGAAACATAAAAAAACCCCCCGCTAAAAATCGCCTAAAAATTAAATAAAAATAATCTAATTAAAAAATCGAAAATCGGGACCCGAGCGTCAAAGCTTCATGTACAGAGGTAACTTCCCTCTAAATTTTGTAACTCTACTTGCAGCGGTCTTTTCAGAACTGCGCTGACACACTCACAAACTTCTCTCTTTATTACACTATCTACCGAAAAGTATTTGTACACTTTCAGTTTTTGACATTTTGTCAAATATTTAAAAATATACTGGTCGGATTCTTCTGGAACTTCAGAAATATAAAGATTATGTTTCACTTTATATTTATTTACATTAATTTGTTAAGCGGGTAATTAGGGGGCCGGCAAAAAAAACAAAGAATAATAGAAATATTTGGGATCGCCCTGTACATGAAAATGCACGAAACGACTTATCGCTTTAGAATACAAATATATGAATACAGTAGAATATGTACACTAATTTTTGTGAGAATAGCATGTATATTTATGGCGATAGAGCGATTTTTTTGAAAAATTCAAAAAATTCTGGTATGTTTTTTGTTTATATCATGCTGGGTTTTTGACCAAATTTAACGCAAATTTCAGAAAAATTGGCAAAATCTATTAAAAAATATATAGCGCAATTGGAATATAAATATATTTCATACTTTATGAAATATGAGTAGTTTTATGAAATAATTTTTATCTGCGCATGCGCGAACGATAAAAACAATTCTTTTACATCATTTAATAGTCAATTCTATGGAGTAACTTATAAAAAAAAATCCAATCAAATATCGTGAAAATTCAAAAAGATATCATTATTATAAGTAAGCTGTTTTTACATTGCTCTCTAAAAACGGCTGAATGATAAGGGATTCTCCACAAATTGACATTTTTTATTAACTGACTTTTAGGAAAAAATTAGTACTATTTAATGAATACAATATTGCTGCTAATAAGTATCTTGACACCTGTGATAGAAAAGGAAAAGGGCTTTTATTCTTTTCCATCACAGATGTCAAGATACTTATTAACAGAAATATTGTATTAGATATTGTATACATTAAATACTAATTTTTTCCTAAAAGTCAGTCAATAAAAAATGTCAATTTGTGGAGAATCCCTTATCATTCAACCGTTTTTAGAGAGCAATGTAAAAACAGCTTACTTATAATAATGATATATTTTTGAATTTTCACGATATTTCATTGGATTTTTTTTATAAGTTACTCCATAGAATTGTCTATTAAATGATGTAAAAAAATTGTTTTTATCGTTCGCGCATGCGCAGATAAAAATTATTTCATAAAACTACTCATATTTCATAAAATATTTAATATATTTATATTCCAATTGCGCTACATTTTTTCTACTGCATTTTGCCAATTTTTCTGAAATTTGCGTTAAATTTGGTCAAAAACCCAGCATGATATAAACAAAAAACATACCAGAATTTTTTGAATTTTTCAAAAAAATCGCTCTATCGCCATAAATATACATGCTATTCTCACAAAAATTAGTGTACATATTCTACTGTATTCATATATTTGTATTCTAAAGCGATAAATCGTTTCGTGCATTATCATGTACAGGGCGATCCCAAATATTTCTATTATTCTTTGTTTTTTGCCGGCCCCCTAATTACCCGCTTAACAAATGAATGTAAATAAATATAAAGTGAAACATAATCTTTGTATTTCTGAAGTTCCAGAAGAATCCGACCAGTATATTTTTAAATATTTGACAAAATGTCAAAAACTGAAAGTGTACAAATACTTTTTGGTAGATAGTGTATTAGAAGATAAGGATAAACACAAATAGAGCAGGGTTCGTAACGGGTCCTGGAATTTCTAGATCAGAGAATTCTTCGGTACCATTACTTTGTTATAGAAATTTCCCCTTTTAAATAGTTCGAAATTTTGTGCGTTTGAACTAGATTTATTTTTCTAAAAAATAATATTGATATTTTACCCGGAAAATAACAATACCTATGGACCTTGTAGAAAATAATTTTTAGATGCGTTCGTAATTATATAAATACGTAGCACCTATAGTTTTCGTTCAGTCCGTCCGTCTGTCTGTTCGCATAACAACGCAAAAACTACCCAACCGAATCGTTTGAAATTTAAAATATATTATTATTATATAATTTTGTCGAATCCTTTTAAATTTTATGAAAATCGGATGCATAGATCAATTTCAGGGACAATAAAAAATATTCCGTTACATTACGTTCAATGGAGAAAAAGTTTCAAATGCATTTTAATAGTTTGAAATTTAAAATATATAATTGTTACATAATTTTGTCGAGTCATTTCAAATTTTATGAAAATCGGATGCATAGATCAATTACAGGGACAATCAAAAGTATTCCGTTACATTACGGTCGATGGGAGAAAAGTTTCAAAAGCATTTTAATAGTCTTATACTCTTTCGAATAGAATAGAATTGACATGAACCTATAAAGTATATATATACTAAAATATACATTCTGTACAATCTGTGATGCAAAAAATATTTATTATTTAATTACAGGGCTATAGAGAAGTATTCCACTACATAACACTATACGGGGAAATATTGTTTGGGACGTGTTTTAATTATATTAAACTATTTCACATTTTATGAATATGATATATGTTACTGAGATGTAATAAAAGTTACTTCCTGTTTACAGGAACACAAAAAAGATTTCAACCACTATATTGTATCTGAAGAACTATCTATTATAACAGCAATATCTGAATATTTTTTTAACTTCGTTATTGTACGAACGCACATCATTTGCTACGCTTCACGTGCAATTTCCAACTTGTTTATTAATAGAAACGGAATTTTACTTTTTCGATTTCTGTCTCATATTTTTAAATTGCTCAAGCAGATTTTAAGTCATTATATGCTTAGTTTACACAATGGACAAAGAAATAAATCTGTCAGACAAATGAAAAATTTCGAAAGCGTCTGGTAGGGACCAATCATTTATTAATATCCTTGCTCAAATATCATTGCGTCATTTTTCATAAGAAAGCTCTTTTTCTCTCTTTCTCTCTCTTTTTTTTTTCCTTTGTATTTCCTTTGAATAAATGCCAGGAAAAATAAATTTGTAGTCTTATATTTTAAGCGTGCTTCTTTTACATTGGAGTAATAAGAATAAAATTTGTAGAGTGTTTTTAGCTCGCAGGCTATCATAGCCTGAGAGCTTATGTGCCCTAGAGGTCTGCACGGGCCGAAATTTCCAGGCCTGAGCCCGGCCCGAAAGTTTAAATTTCAGCCCGGGCCCGGCCCGGCCCGAACGAAAGAAATATTGGCCCAACCCGGCCCGGCCCGAAAGTTAAAATTTCGGCCCGAGCCCGGCCCGGCCCGAACGAAAAAAATATTGGCCCGACCCGACCCGGCCCGAAAGTTAAAATTTCGGCCCGAGCTCGGCCCGGTCCGGAAAAAAGTTTAAAATTCGGCCCGAACCCGGCCCGGCTCAAGTGAATTTCTACAGAACATTGATCTTTAATCTTATGGAAGAGATCTGACAAAGAAAAAAAAAAAAAAAAAAAAAAAAATTATATTAGTCTTTTTTTTTCATGTTTATAATCTCCATTTATGCAGAAGTGCCGTAGGCTGCGATATTTACACTTTTAACCCTTTCAGGGGCAAAAGAATTCCGAACGTAGAATGATGAAATAACTGACTGACACCAGAATTTTCAAAGAAACTTCTTAGAAAATAAAAGCATGCTATTTTGAACTTTCATTGAAAAATAAAAATTTTATTAAAATATTCTTGGTGCCATTTGTCAATTTTGGAATTAAAATTAGGTGGCTAGACCCTCTAGCCACCGCCCTTGAAAGGATTAAATGAATCTTTGTTTGTTGTATGTAAATGTTTCAGTTATCACTAGTATTATTAATCCATATTCCCTGTATTGGAGACAAAAAGTCGAAAAAGCAGTACAGTAAAGCATCGTTTATACGACGATCACTTATACGACTTTTACATTTATACGACGTTTTAATGTGGTCCCGACTCATTCCTATTCATTTTATTGCAAAAATATATCTTTTATACGACGCCCAAAATCGTTTATACGTCGATTTTTCGATTTTGTGTAGGTTTATTATTTTTATTTTTCTTGTGTATTTTACGAACGAGCGAAAGTTGGCAGCTATGAATGGCACCAAAGAGCGTGTTTAAATGCTCTCTACATTATAAAAATGTGGGCTGTGCTCGATTAGTCTGAAAAATCAGCTTACGTATAACAGATTACACTTGGAGGGGTCATTTTTTTTCCAGGGATGGTCAGCTTTCCCGACCTGTTTTAAGTTGCAAATAGACTGTCCTTCTAACTCTTATCAGTATTGGCGACTTTTAGGTGGCCACGCGGGGTTTTTGAGCTTTGACTTTAAATGGAAAGGAAATGTTGTACTGCAAATGAGGAACCTTTCGGTGAAACATAAATAAAGGTAAGCACATTTAAATTGCTTTCTAATCCCCTCCCCGTTTTTTTTTTTTTTTTTTTTTTTTTTTTTTTTTTTTTTTTTTTACAAATTTATGTAAATTATCACGTTAAACGCTAAAATTAAATGAAAACAAAATTAATTCTAGTCTTTTAAGTGAAAATCGATTATACGTCGTTATCGTTTATACGACGTTTTTCTGCAGTCCCTTCGGAGTCGTATAAACGATGCTCCACTGTGTATGGTAAAATTTCCAAAGACGAAATCGCTTTGGAACGAAAAAAAAAAAAAAATACATTCCCTTCTTAACAGATGTAAATGTTTAATATGTTTTTTTCTCCCGTATTGTTGTATTCATTTTGCATGGATGAACATTTTAAAAGAAACTTTCAGTTTTCAGTTTAAAAAAAAATTCCGTCATAATGTTTTTTTTTTTGTGTGTGTGTGTGGGGGGGTGTGTGTTTAATTCTATTTTAAAACGCCTAGTAATCTACGATTCTTTAAAAGGAATAAATTCTAATGTTTAATTGTAGAATAATGACGGGTTAAAAGTATATGCCTTTTTTGCAAACATTTTTGGACAAAGCCAAATATTACTGATTTACAAAAAGTCGAGAAAAGGATTTTCATATAGGAAGATTCAATAGGAACTGATTATTTTGGTTCATGAAAACTAGGAAGAATGGAATCAGTCTCGGCTTCGTAATGAAAAAAAAAAATTAGGCCCGGCCCGTCCAGCAAAAAAATTAAGGCCCGAGCCCGGCCCGGCCCGAAAGATTAGTGACTAGGCCCGGCCCGGCCCGGCCCGAGTCTTCAGAAGTAAGGCCCGAGCCCGGCCCGGCCCGAATGCCATTATTGGAAATCGGCCCGAACCCGGCCCGCGGGCCGGGCTCGGGCTTCGGGCCGCGGCCCGGCCCGTGCAGACCTCTAATGTGCCCGTCCGTTCTGTATGTACGTTCGTACGTGCATAACGCGATAACTCATGATAAAAATATCCCATTCACTTGAAATTTTGTATATAGGTATATCCTGATAAGGCTCTTCCCTGATTAGTTTTTGGAGTTCATTCGATATGTATAAGAGGTGGAACGGGGGGCTCATGCCCCTCCCCTTAATTGATATAAATGGGTTTTTCATGCAGAAATAATAGTTTTTGTTCAAAATTTACACATAGGATATTTCTGATGAAGCACTTCCGTGATTGTTATTAGGTGTTCATTGGATAAATATAAACAGGGGAAATGGGGGTTCTAATGTCCCTCCCCTTAATTTATATAAATGGGTTTTTCATGCAGAATTGTCAGATTTCGTTCAAATCTCCGAATAGTTTGTGAAGTTTAATTTTCAAGTATATAAAAGAGGGGGATAATTCCTCTTAAATTATATAAATGGGTTTTTATTAAGAATTATCCGATTTGCTCTGGATTTTGGAGATGGTTTTTTTATGATAAAGCATGTCCCTGATCAGTTTAGAGGGTTCAATGATTAAGCATAAAAAGGGGAAAGGGGAGAGCTGTTCCCCCCCCCTCTTTAATTTTTCTGCGAACGGAATTAACCCTTGAAAACATAAGGGTGTAATGTGCAATTAGTATGCGTAGCCTGTGAGCTCAATGCCATCAGTTTAACTGGGCAATATTCTTTTTATTGATTTTTAATACTAGAAGTGCTATGAGGGTTCTTTTTGACGCCTGCCAAATTCATAATAGTTGATTGAAACAGAAAATTCTTTATAAGATATGATATATATAAACAACACAAAAATAAGTTAATAACTTTGCACTTGGTAGTGTCAAGGGGCCTTTTACAAGGCCAATATTCCTATCGGCATATAGCGGTAGGACACGGAACCTGGGCCGATGCGTTAGCCGACTTAATTGTCAGTCAATCAAATGTTAAAATTTTAAACTATTTTATTTAATTATTTTTCGTAATTATTTTTATTATTATTATTTGTGTGTGTGTTGAATTGAAGAACGTATGTTGTTTCCCCCCCCCCCTTCACCACTTTTTATTTTCACATTGCTACCAAAGGAAACGAACCGTGTACCTCAACGTACCTCAGTTGTATACATACATCAACTGTTATGCTACCGGAGATGTGGGGCATAGGTTCCGAGTTCCTCGGCAAAATGTCTTTGTACCGTCAAGCTAATTAAATTAACAAAACAATTTTAAATGAAAATTCTGGTCTGGAATACTTTTTTATAAAACTTGAGTAAAATTGCCTGCATGTCTAGTATTAAAAATAAATCGTTCCATATTTGTTTTAGAGTTTCCTATCATGTTCAGAATCAACTAAAAAAAAAAAAAAAAAAAAAAAAAAACAGTTGCAAAATTAAATGTAAAACAGTTGGCACTGATCTACCCTTTTCTCTGGAACTAATGAAGAGAAGTGAATATTTCTTTATTGTATAACTAGCGGCCTTCGCCCGCTACGCTGGTCGGTTTATCTAAAGAAATCTTGAAGAAGTAGTTAGATAAGGTTCAGACATACATTAAAAAAAAAAAAAAAGCAAGTCGATCATTCAAAAAACGTTGGGAAATATCAAATATTTACTGTAATTTTTTAAGAAAAACAAAGTTTCGAAAAAAAAAATTAAATCGAAAAAAAAATTACACTGACATATTAATGCAAGGAAATTTTCCCAGAGAGAAAATTCGCCTTGAATACAATATTTCAAATTCTTTTAATTGCTTATAGGCGTTAATGCCAACATAGTGAAAAAAAATTCCATGCTGGGAATCGAACCCGGGCCATCAGTATGGCGCACTGACGTTCTACCGACTAAACCACATGGAACGACAGCCAGCTTGAAACTTTCTCATACTTAAGTAGACTGGCGAAAACATAACGATAGCGCGTTTTAAAATCGCACAGTGACATCTATTGGATTTTATATGTACTAAAAAACGTTATGTACTAAAAAACGTGAGCAGCGCACCTAATAGTTTCTTTTGTTTCTTTTTGTTACTTTTTTGTCTGTTGTCCGATTTTGATGAAACAAAGCCTATACACTGCCCGGGAGTGTGCATTCTTCATTAGTGAAAACCGCATAAAAATCCATTCAGTAGTTACGAAGATAACCTCGAACAAACAGACAGACAGACAGACAAAAAATTCAAAAATTTTTTTTTTGTGTTTCATTGGTTTTCTTTTATCGCCCTGACTCCATTTTTGTCAATTATCTTCAATGTACAGACACACCGGGTCCTACTGTTTTATTATATGTATAGATTTATCTCAGTATTTAACGTATTAGTTAGGGGGCCGGTAACATCAAAGTCCTGTCAACGCGAGAATGATTTTTTTTTCTTACAATAAATTGACAGTAAAAGTCATACTAACATAAAAAGCTAAGTATGAGTAGTTTTGGCCAGGGCAGTGGAGTCAGAGTCGGAGTCTTAAGGTCAGAAGTCGGGCTCCTTTTTAAGCTAAAGAATCAGAGTCGGGGTCGCGGGAAAACAAGCCGATTCTTTGTTAGACAGATTGAAATGAAATTAAACCAATTATATTCAGTTTTAAATCCATAAAAGGAATTATTATTGTTATTTTTGATTATATAGGGCTACCCAAGTTAAAGGTTCCCAATATACTGATGCGCCGTACACAGTAGAGGAAAACCGTTCTTAATTAAAACCTCCCATAGATCCCGAATTATTTCCTACCTATTAAAATTTTCATCTTTATTTTTTTTTTCATTTCCATCAAAATTTTTCTGCTCTGGAAGACACGAATTAACATCAACATTGTAAAGATCTCCCTTTTTCATACTTTATTTCCTTTTCCTCGAAATACTATTTTTTTTTTTTTCTTCTTTGGATTTCAATAAATTCATTTTTCGGGTTAGTTGGACGCAAAATTCAAAAATTATTTAGAGCGGGCGGCGGCGACACAAATGACTACGTCATCGAGTTACGGGATGAAATCATGAAGTAGTACAAGATTATTAGGTGTAAATTAAGAAATGACTGGTCTGCCTCGTCATTTCTTCGTACGATATGAGTAACAACGGGCGCCAACTCGCCATTTTAGAGTCACTTTCACGTCATCGAGTTGCGGGATGAAATTGGCGCCAAATTAAAGTTAAAATAAAGTATTTTAAGAATATTGCGGTCTGCTCGCGCATATCTTGGTACAAACCTTCGGTGGACTGAAATTTATAACAAATTATGCTTCATAATGTACAATACAAAATCTAAAGACGTATTTTACATTACTTAACTTCGCAATAGACTTTCACGCTAATTTGATGGTTTAGGAAAAGATTATTATTAGTAAGCGAGAAAACGACCGATTCGGCATATCATGAATTGTATTGTATATTATGACGCCTTTTTGTTATAAATTTCAGTCTGCCGAGAGTTTGTACCAGGATATGCGCAGGCAGACCGAAATATTCTTAAAATACTTTATTTTACCTTTAATTTGGCACATATTTCATCCCGTAACTCGATGACGTGAAAGTGATACCAAAATGGCGTGTTGGCACCCTCTGTTACTCATATCGTACCAAGAAATGACGAGGCATACCAGTCATTCCTTAATCTACACCTAATAATCTTGTCCTACATCATGATTTCACCCCGTAACTCGATGACGTAGTCATATTGAATTTTACATTATAACGTCATTTTTTGTTATAAATTTTAGTCTGCCGAGGGTTTGTACCAGGATATGCGCAGGCAGACCGAAATATTCTTAAAATACCGGGTGATCCAGAAGTTTCGGGAGTTTTGAAAAGTTAATAATTAGGAAACTATGTATAATACAAAGGTTCTGTTTTCAGGTATATGCTCAGTAACATGTGGAATTTTTGTTTAGAATGAATTTTTTAAAATATGATAGTTACCATTTTTAGCAACAGGTGGCGCTGTTGTATAAGACTGAATGTACCTATACCATGCGTTATATAGACACATGCGTTCATTGCGAAACTTCTTTTCTATGATATTGATGAGATTTCGTTTTAAGGGTGGTTTATGTTCAAACATTTTTTGTAAGGTAAATGAAATTGCATTGTAAGGGAAATTTGATACAAAATTTCATGAGCAACTGCAGTGTTTAGACATTGTCTAGACTATGTTTAGACACATCTTTGCATGTCGCGTTGTTTTCATATCGTACAATACGTCAAGTTAAAACTGGAAAAGAATCGATGGCCATTGCAAATGTGAAATGCTATGGTAAGCAAGGTTTGAGAAAAAGGCTTATTGGAAGATCGTAATAGAAACAAGAGATTCCAAATGTCTGTTACAATCGTAAATTAGGTAGGATTCTATGCCAATACTCTGTAGAAATCACCAGTTCATGGTGAGTGCAGTAAACTTGTGATATCACGATGAACTGAAATTTCTTCTGGAATTTCTTTCTGCTCTGAGGATACTGTGCACGCTGTTTTGCATCGGCTCACGGCGGTACTTATAAGCCATGAGCGTCATGATTAAACTTTGTAACCCTTGGACACTAATTAGTTCTTTTAAATGAGCTGTATCATACTATAAAAACAAAACTATCAATTTTAGCGCCACCTGCTGTCAAAAAGTGCAACTAACATAATGTTTTTTTCATCGAAAAAACAAATCCCACAAGTTTCTCAGCATTTCTGTGAAAACCGCATATTTCTATTCTTTATGGTTTTCTAATTATTAGCATTTCAAAAGTCCCGGGACTTCTGGATCACCCGGTACTTTATTTTAACTTTAATTTGGCACATATTTCATCCCGTAACTCGATGACGTGAAAGTGACGTCAAAATGGCGAGTTGGCGCCCGCTGTTACTCATATCGTACCAAGAAATGACGAGGCAGACCAGTCAATCCTTAATCTACACCTAATAATCTTGTTCAACATTATGATTTCATCCCGTAACTCGATGACGTAGTCATTCGTGTCGCCGCCGCCCATTTTTTTCCCTTTTTTTCTTTCAAAGCTCTAAGAACTGAATTAATACTGAAATAGTAGAATTTTCGCCTTAATTTTCGTGTGTTCTATTATAATTTTAACCAACAGCAATACTAATATATTAGCCATCCCGGAGTCGGAGTCGGGATCGGAGTCGAAATCGTTAAAATTTCCGGAGTCGGAGTCAGCCATTTTTCCTACCGACTCTGCAGCCGGCTTTGGCAAGCCGAAAATAAGTTTAATTACAATAATTATTATTAAAAACTTGTAATGAATTATTATTTTTTATTGAAGTCAACATTTGTCCAGCTTCCAGGCGTTTCTGCCCTCGAAACTGTTAGACGGGAGGTGCTGGGTTCGAACGCAATAGCGCACGTTTTTTTAATCGTTCGGAGTTTTATTGTGGTTTTCTTCGAACCTTGGTTTTTCCTTGCTTAAATATGGATCAGGTTCTCTTAGAAAGACCCCAATGGAGGGCACTCCCCCGCTTAGGAATTATATTCTCGTGTTAATAATTGGCCATCATAAAAGAATCCAAACCAAAAGCTAGCTTTCAAGCGGCAAATAATGCAACCACCGATAACAATTTAAAGTAAAATAAATGTATAATTTAAAATATTTTCGCGTCCTTAAAATAGGTATATCAAACTTTTTCGGCAGAATAAAGTTTGTTGTACCAATTTTTCCTAAAATTTCACAAAATTTTCTCTAAAATACTCTAAGATTGGTCAATATCTGCGATGGTGGTAAAACATTAAAACTTTTTAGCGATGCTTAATTTAAATAAACTTATTTCTGGCTGCCAAACCTAACTTTTGATGTCACCGGCTTTCGGATTATATCTGAACTTCAGTAAGAAATATAGTTATAGAATATAGTTATAGAATTTCTCAAAGAAAAAGGTCACATGTAAAGTAATTGACATTAATGTACCTTTTTCTCAGAAGCCAGTGAAGATATTTGAATACCTCTTTTTTATATAGTTTTTTTCAGTACTTGAACTATAAACAGAACTTCCCTAAGAAAAAGCGTAAAATATGTAAAAGTTTTGGAATTTTGCTATAAAAAAGTCACATGTAGAAGATTTTGATATTGATATTGCTTTTTCTCAGCAACCAGTGAATATACTTGCTAAAAATGATGATTTAGATACTTTTTTAATATAGGTTCAGTCTGATCAAAAAATAAACAATTCGATATGAGTATATAGATTTTCTCATTTTTGAGTATTTATTTTTTACAGTGTTGACGCATGTACTCAATGACCTTTGTTCTATTTAGGCACACTTTATTACTGTGTTGACTCTACGCTTTTTAAGATATCGTAATTCGTAAATTACTAAATTCAAGGCGTGTGAAATTTTTTATGAAAAATTTCCAAAATTGTATACATAGATTTTATTCCCTTTCCCCGATGCTGGATTTCCTTTTAGTTTCGTCTTTGCCCCTGGGTTAATGGCTCTTTAACATTAGCTATAGAACAATTGAGTGTTAAAATGTAGCTTCAACCGGGAACTTTGACACATACACTAAAAAGTTCACTTAAAAAAGGTATAAATAAAACATATAAGTTAAAACTTTTAAAGCATTTAAAATTATAAAAGTTAAAAAGTCAAAAATATCAAAATTAACAAGTTTTAGCTGCATTGCAGCAATCGTCAGGGACCCTCTTTCCAGTGTCGAGAAATTCAAACTATTTCCGAATTTCTCGTGTCAACTTTATAAACCATATCAACTTTATATTTTAATATTTGTTTTTGTCATATTACCAAAATTACTGCAATGAATTGTTCTAAATTTAACGTAAGTTAACTTTGAATGACCCTGTTACACAAAGCAAGAAGCGATAAAAATCATCGAAGACACTGAAAAAAGTCGTGAAAAACGACTCAAATGGTAATGGATGTATTTTTTCAAAAGTTAGACGTAAACATATTAAAGCCCCCCCCCCCCCCCCCACACACACACACACACTCATAGACACACACATATGATTGTTTAAGTAAATAATTATTAAAATCAATGAATTCATTCTAAAGTTATTTATAAACATGTATTGAAAAAAATGTACTTGTTCACTAATAATTTTAAAATCATAATACGCGTATGACAAATAACTTAAAACCTTTATGCATTAGTGACGTAATAATGAACTGTTAATAATCAACTATATTGAGAAATAAATCTATCTAGTATACGAGAATAGTTTTAAAAATACAATAAAATAAATCAAATGTTGTTTTATATCACTGATAGTACTACAGAAATAATTTTTTATTTCTAATAAATGTCTTCTAGAAGATTATTATTGCATTTTCTATAGGAATGAAAAACGAGATTTTCAATTACGGATTTATTTTTATCCACTATATTTTAAAGAAATATTGTTGCATTAGATTTATAGCTCAGTTACTTTTCTATAAAATAAATACAACGGAGATTTTTATCTGAAATATTGATTCTTTCGGGAAATAAATATATATTTTTTAAACTGCTGGAGATTTAGATGAGGTAACAAATAGCTAAAATGGAAGTATGAATATGTTCGCAATTCTTCGACCATTAACAAGGTATCCAAAAATGGAAGAAGCATAATCTACATCTAGCGGAAACCGCATGCTGTGTTCCATCCTTTAGTTACGACATAAGAAAAAGGCCCTTCATAAATCAAAGCGTAAATTTATTTCAGTGTCACCAAAATATGGCAGGTAGGTCGAATCATTATTAAAACTTGCTAAAAATTTTGATATTGTATTAAGCAGCATTCGCAGAATAATAGGATAGGCTATTATTATTTTTTTTAAACAAAATTCCTTGTCTTTTGTATTTTGTATAAACTCCCGTTATCTTTTTCTCTTCTTTCTTTTCTTTTTCTTTTTTTATTCCCTTCTTTGAGAAAGAAGGGGAATAGAAAGAAAGAAAGCTTAGTTAAAAAAAGATTAATTAGCAACGTTTTTTTGATAAATACAGCACCATATAATAAGTTCATAAACAAAAAATAATAATAAACGGCCGTTTTTGTTCAAGGATCATTTATGGGAAAATTTAAATAAAGGTGTCATTGAAGTCAGACTAAAATCTGTTTCTGAAATGATAATTTTTTTTCGTGGTGATAGCTCATGTATAAAAATTGTATTAATTGGAAAAAAACTATAAGACGTATCTTTGAATTTCTAATTGGATTTCTATGGTGTGTTAGAAATTTTCAAATTTTGTACATTAGAGAGTTTATTTTTAATTCACTTTCAACTTTAACCTCTAGATATTTCACAGCGTTCTCACAGACCACTGCAAGTTTTTCAATTTTCACAGGTTAACTTGTAATTTTGAGTTTAATTAATTAAGTACTTATGCATTAGTGACGTAATAATGTGTTGTTATTAATCAACTGTATTGAGAAAGGAATTTATCTAGATACGAGAGTAAGGTTAAAAAATACAATAAAATAAATCAAATGCTATTTGATATCACTGATAATACTTTAAAAACAATTATTTATCTCTAAGAAATGCTTTCCAGAAGATTATTATTGCATTTTCTTTAGGATTGAAAAACGAGATTTTCAAGAACGGATTTATTTTTATCCACCTTATTTTAAAGAAATATTGTTGCATTAGATTTATAACTCAATCATTTTTCTATAAAATAAATAGAACCGAGATTTTTTATCTGAAATATTCATCCTTTCGGGAAATAAATATATATTTTTTAAACTGCTGGAGATTTAGATGAGGTAACAAATAGCTAAAATGGAAGCTAAAGCATGTTCGCAATTCTTCAGCCATCAACAAGGTATCCAAATATGGAGAAGCACTCCAACTAATCTGCGTCTAGCGGAAACCGCATGCTGTGTTCCATCCTTTAGTTACGTCATTAGAAAAAGACCCATCATAAATCAAACTGTAAATTTATATTAGTGTCACCAAGGTATGGCAGTTAGGTCGAGCTGTTATTAAAACCTGCCAAAAATTTCTTTTCTAGATTTTGATATTGTATTAAGCAGCATTCGCTGTATAATAGGATATGTTATTTTTTTCTTTTAACGAAATCCTTTCTCTTTTGTGTTTTGCATATTCATCCGTTATTTTTATTTTGTATTTATTTTGTATTTTCTTTTTTGAAAAAGAAGGTTAATTAGCTATATGTTAGTTTTCTGTTAAATACAGACCCATACGATAAGCTCATAAAAAACTGTACGTCCGTATTTATTCAAGGATAATTTATCTGAAAATTAAAATAAAGGTGTCTTTGAATTCAGAATAAAGTCTTGTTTCTTGTGGTAGTTCATGTATAAAAATTGAACTAATTTGGAAAAAAAAGTTGGACGTAATTTTAAATAATATACATGAGAGAGTTTATTTCTAATTCCTTTTCTACCTCTGGATGGTGGTTCACTGCGGTGTCAGAGATCACTGCTATTTTTTCTAAATATTCACCGTTTAACTTGTTATTTTCTATTTAATTCCATTGATTCTAATGAAATTTCGTTTCATTTAGAGTTCTTGTACTTATTACTAGAAAGAGAATAAATGAATTTAATTCTAACAGTGGTCTCAAAGGTAACTGCATTTTTTTTCCAATTTTCATAGTTTAACTTGCAAATTTCAATTTAAATTTATAGATACTCGTGAAATTTTGCTTCGTTTTGAGTTCTAGTATTATTACCAGGGAGAATAGATGAGCTTTATTTATAATGCAGTAAAACCCCGGTTGGGACCAGATTATTTTCGGTTAACCGGGGTTCCAGAGGAATTTTTGGATAACTGGGGTTCCATAGGATTTTTTTTTATATAAAAAATCATTGTTTCAATAATCATTAAATATAAATAATACAAATAAAACAAATAAGTGGGAAATTATATCACTGACTAACCACGTTACATGAATATGACAGATTTTTCATACACGATAAAGTTTTTTATACTAAGTTTTTTCTAAAAAAGCGCCCAATTTTCTATAAAATGTTCAAGATTTATCACTATTCGCTATAATGGTAAAATATTATAGCTTTTCATTTGCAATTAATTTAATTATACATATTTTTTCAGCTTGTCAAACCTGATCACACCTATCTCATTTTGTTTGTACGCATTTTTACTATCGATTAATATAACAATTATTTATTAATTCCGTGATCACGGATCTTTCGGTATCACCGTCTCCTTACCTATAAAAAAATATTTCCATACAAAGAAAACAAAATAAGTGCGAAATTTTATCATTGAACAATCACGTTACAAGTATGATTTTTTTTTTCTTCCAGATTAAATTTTTTTTTTACCAAGATTTTCTAAAAGAGCGACAATTTTTATACAAAATGCTGAAAAGTGATCGCTATCCATGATAATGGTTAAACATTATAGTTCTACATTTAAATTAATTTAACATATTTTCAGCTTGTCAAATCTAATCATGCCCGCTTATTTTGTTCGTACGGCCTTTTATTATCGATTTATATGAAAAAATATACTCATTAATTTCTTGATTACGAATCGTTCGACATCACCGTTTCCTTACTTATAAACAATTATTTCTCTAAAAATTAGTCGCCATTTCTTAGCCATTTTCGGAGTAATAAAAAATCATTGTCTCAATAATCATTAAATATTTGAGTAATTTAAACTTTTAAGAGAACTTTTAGAGGAGAATGTGATACTAAATTTTAGCAAAAGATATAAGCTGATCTAATGATTCAGCTAAATTTTATTATATGACTAAATTTTGGAAATCGATGTCCCTCATTATACCTTTCCCAAACTATATTCTGAAGTATTTGACGTTGCATTTGATGTTTTAACGAGCTTGCATTAACTTATCTCAAATATATTATCAAGCAAATCTTGAAGTTTTAGGAATAGGGATTCTTAATCACTTAAATAAGCTCATTTTTCTATCTAAAACATGATGAATAGAATTAATCTAGTTTTCTATTTTTCTTTTTTATATAATTCTTATATATTCAGAGAATGATGAATAAAATTTCCAGTAATTATCTTACATATAAGAAAAGATTTCCATTAATACATCATGGGAAAAAATTGTAAAAACTTCTTTTTTTAATGAATATAAAAAACCTGTATGGGATAATCTACATCTATTATTCACCTATCTGAATTTAACTTAATTTGTGAATAAAAGGAAAACGTATATTATCTAATGTTAGAAAAGTATCATTGCATTGCGTATTTCAACAAGTTGAAAGTATATTAAATTAGTTTACATAAGAAAGCACAAAAATATGTTATTTTGCTACAATAATTACTTAAAATTTATTTAATTAAAAGCTATCATAAGGTAATACGGGAACGATGCGATACAAACACGATGCAGTATCCAGATGTCATTTATCCTTGGATGATAAAGGAAAAAATAATAAAATGTAATTAGGATTTTATGATATTAATACTTCAAAAAAAAATCTATCATATCAGAAATATTTTCTTTATGTAATCTCATTTCCCACAATCCCACAATAGTAATTCTAATAGTTTCAAAACCATTCACAGAAATACAAGTAAAAAGCTCAGAAAGCAACAAATTTCTGAATTTACAAGACTTTTTTAATAGAATTTTTCTAGACTACAAATTTCAAAAGAGACATTTCTAAAAATTTTTAGATTTCAGGGTTATTTGATTGGTATTGTAAGGATAAGGGTATTGAAACAATAATATCTATAATTTCTCTTAAATGTTTTTAAAGATAAGAAACACTTTTTCAGAAACATAAATAATGTGATATACTAAATTTTCATAGTTGTTTTAAAAAAATTTCATCACTGTGTTCTGTTTGACTTAGAAAAAATAAGTTATCTCCTTAATCGTCGCTTTCAATATGTAACCAAGCTGTCATTTATGAACAAATTTTGTCCCGCCCAGGATCTGATTAATGCACGGACCTCCGGGCCCTGGGCCCAGCAATTTCAAAGGCCCACAAATTATGTGGTTGATTCTTTCCCCTTAATCAAATACTTTTCAAATAATATTGTTTTATAAAATATGAAACGTAAAATTTAAATATTTTGAATGACTCAGAAAATTGTTAGAAGCTTTTAACCTAGGTACTTTTCACCCAAACAACTTTGTCAATTCATCAAACAAACGTTCTTTTATTCTGAAAGTGTCGCTGAAAATGGATAGATAAGGTGCCCAACTTTTTAACAGTCCCTGGGTCCAACTTCAGCTTGATCGGGCTCTGTTCCCGCCCGTGATTCTCACGGGATGAACCGCTTCCATCGAATTACTCAAAGCCAAAGGGTACCAGTATGAAGTCAGCATTAATCGTCCAACTTTTAACTAGTGATGGAATTCTTACCGGAGCACTTGGAGCGCTATTCCGAGTGTTCGGGGTTCGATCCCCGGCTAGGACATTTTTTCACTACGTTAGTTCTACGACTTGTAAGCATGTGATAGTCAAATATTAAATATTCAATTCTTATCGGTAATTTTTGAATATCAATTTTATTTTATTTTATTTTTGATATTCTATCATCTAATAAAACAATAATACCTATTTAAACTTACTGGTGAGAATCTGGAATCCGCCAATAAAAATTCCACCATATGTGGCAGCACTGTGGCATTCCGCATCTATCGAATTTTTATTTAGAGATTCCAAATTCTCACCAATAAGTTTGAATAGTTATTATTGTTTTATAAGATGATAAACATTCCACAAATAAAATAAAAGAAATTTTTTACTTAAAATTTTTTCGTGTGAACTCCAACACTAGTGACATGTCAGTCGATTAGTGATGGCGTTACACTCGTTGTCCTTTGACTTTATGTATTTCTATGGCTACGCCCGAATTCCACACTACTTTAGCTAATAGTGATAGCTTTTTCTGTGATTTTATCGCTTCCTGAATTACCTCAAATGCTTAATCGCTCATTAAAGGACAGAATTGAATGGACAAACTTGATTTTAAGATCGGAATGCTTAATTTTAAGGTTTTTTAGAAGCTGGAAGGTGCATATAAATAAAAAAAAATAACGATTTTTTAGAAAATTACGTGACAATTAAGAGGTTTATTTTAACTCTCCCCCGAGTTTTAATCTATTTTTCATTATTCCGTTCGATGTTATGATTAAAAACCTTAAGAAGTAAAGAAAATAAATCAAGAAACAGATGTTTAAACATTAAAGAAAATAAATCAAGAAACAAATGTTTAAACATGTGTGTTTAGAAAGTAGACAGACTTCTTAACCCTTTCAATGGCAAGGTACTTCTATTTCTTTAGATGTTGAAAAAATTGAATAACACCAGTATTTACAAGAAAAGTTATTTGTAAGCAAGTAAATATATACACTATATTGCCATTGATTATTGGACACTTGCGATTTTAGACATTTTACTAAATATCTAGAAAAATACATGAGGAATCATCTCGAAACTCTTAGTGTATAAATATAATAGTATACGCCATACATCTCCGTGAAGATTTTTTACCGAAATTCCATAGGGGACCGTCAACAAATTAAAAAAGAATGAATATCTTTTGAATAACCCTGTCAAAACTAATGTAGCAAAAGCGCTCAAACTCTAGATTATGATTGAATGCCTTATTGTAATACACTGTGTTCATTTTTATGCAAATAGCATGCATACTCTCAGAGTAATTAAGGTTTTTATAAAAATGGTCCAATTTTTTCCAAATTTTTCCCTTATAATTTTCAGAGTTCTTAATATAAAGTAATATTTTTTTCAGAAAATATGACAAACAACATTGCACACAGTACCCTGTAATCAGAATTAAAAAATAATAAAAATTGTATGAAAAATGAGTAGGTTCACTAAATAATTTTTTACTGCGCATGCTTCAAAGATATCAAAATTTCATTTGCATATGTTAGCTAAATGTATAGAGCAACTTTTGTAAAAGTCTCAAAATCATAGCTTGAAAATTCTGAAAGTAATCGTCTATAGAAAAAGGACAAAATCCGTTGTTTCCAAAATGAAGCAAAAAAATTAGGGATTTTATCCAAATGCAGTAGTACATCCCGTATTGTGTATTCTATATTGACACTAATCAATGAATATATGGATACAACCCCTCATGTTTTTGCTTCACTTTGAGCATAATGGATTTTCAACTTATTCAATTGACGATTATTTTCAGAATTTTCAAGTTATGATTTTGTGACTTTCGCAAAAGTTGCTCTATACATTTAGCTAACATAATATGCAAATAAAATTTTGATATCGTTGACGCATGCGCAGTAAAAAATTATTTAGTAAACCAACTCATTTTGTATACAATTTTCATTATTTTTTAATTCTGATTACAGGGTACTGTGTGCAATGCTGTTTGTCAAATTTTCTGAAAAAAATATTATTTTATATTAAGAACTCTGAAAATTATAAGGAAAAAACTTGGAAAAATTTGGGACCATTTTTATAAAAACCTTAATTACTCTGCAAGTATGCATGCTATTTGCATAAAAATGAACAAGGCTTATTACAATAAGGCATTCAATCATAATCTAGAGTTTGAGCGATTTTGCTATATTAGTTTTGACAGGGTTATTCAAAAGATATTCATTCTTTTTTAATTTGTTGACGGTCCCCTATGGAGTTTCGGGAAAAAATCTTCACGGAAATGTATGACTTATACTATTATATTTATACACTAAGAGTTTCGATATGATTCCTCATGTATTTTTCCAGATATTTAACAAAATGTCTAAAATCGCAAGTATCCAATAATCAAAGGCAATATAGTGTATATTGTCACATATTTAATAAAATGGAAATTTTCATTCAAAATTCCTGTGCAAACCTGGCAATCAGGGATTAAAATTATGTGATACTAAAACTGCATCATCGTCCTTCAAGAGGTTAAACTATTAATACTAGAAAAGCAGAAAATTATGCCAAGTTTTATACATGTAAAAAAATTCACACCAGAATTTTGATTTAAAACAATTTTATTCTTTTATTAAATGTTTTCTTTTTATGTGTTTTAAACTTATTTTATAATGAAATATCTGGTTTAAACTGAAATATATTCTCAAAGTAACGATCAAAATGACCGCTCACGACCGTTCTAGTGTTAAAAAACTGCTAAAATAAACAAGCAAAGAAATAATAAAACCACACAGCAGTAACAGAATTTCCCTGTTTGAAATAAATGTTCTCATTCATTTACATGATTTGCTTTACTGGGAATTCTTTTGTTTAATTTATGGGATACATAAATAAAAACCCTTTATAATATTTCCTTTCTCTTATCTTCCGCAAAATATCAACAAAAAGAATCTATCATCCCCCCCCCTTTTTTCCGTCTAATATCACATTTTGTTTACTCATTACAAATCCGCAAAACAAAATTTTTCCCATAAAGAAAGAAATCTAAAGCGAGTCTTTTCTTTAATTATTCACTTTCTCTTCGTTAAGCACTTAAAAGGAAGACAAGCCATCTCCGTCACAATGCCTTTTTGTTCAATTGGCCATTATTTTAAAGGCACTTCAGAAAACGGCAAGAGTTAAAAAAGAATTTGCGATACGTACACGATACAGCATCCGGGCGTTATTCTTCTTTGGATGCCAAAAGAGGACAAAAAGAATAAAAAAAAAAATTTAATGTAAATGGCTTGTCAGTATAATGGAGGATGTTTGTGCTCTGGGACGATTGGATGTATCGTTGTAGTTAATTTGAAGAGCACGTTTTTCATCTTCAGTATGAAAGCTCAGAGACGAATTAGTGCAAGTGTCATATTCGAGAAATATATTTCATGTTTTTATGTAGGTCTCTTGTTGAGCGGAAAAAGGTGAAATGTTTCTTTACTTTTTTTAATATTGATTTTGGAGGTTTTGTATGTAAATGTTTGCATTCCAAACAATTGAGGTCATTATGTAGTTTTTTATTTTTCTTAACAGAAATGTCCCTGTTGTAATTAGCTAAATAAAGTGCTCTTGGCATTGTTGAAATTTCTAAAATTTTTGACTGAAATAAACTTAAAAATTATGAATAGGATCAAACAAACATTTTGAGTCTCGTAGAAAATAAGTTTTATAATCTTTGCATCCAGTTAAGTGTTTTAACAATATTTTGTATTTTAACCAAATTTAAAAATAAATACATGTCGCATTTCCAAACTAAACATTCACATATATATATATCCAGGACTGACGCAATCATCGGGCAAATAAGGCGGCTGCCAACTGGAGTCTTTTTTAGTGGTCGTGAATCTCTCTATGTATTTCAAAATAACGTTTTCTCTGTATATAATAACAATAATTTTTCCATAGATTCGTTTTTAAATACTTCTGTGAGAGAAACAAATATGCATTAACGTTATTTCTAGCATTCAAAGTTGATGTAATTGAATCGAAATGATTTGCTGATCATAAAAGCAACTGTGAACGTGAGAAATATTTAAAATATAGTAAAGGTTGGAGATTTTTTTAAATTAAAAATAATTGCACATTAAATGTGACAACAGGGGTATTTCCATACTATTATCTAAATTAAATATTATTATCTACAATTGTCTTTAAGCTATATTCTATGATACATATTTTATTTGTTAATAATCAGGTATATCATGGGCCCCATTAACTAGAAGGGACCGGCACCACGTCGCGTCAACGCTGAGTGAATCGACTCTATGTACAATTACAAATCTGTTTTTGCAATTAGATGCAAATAATATTAAATATTATTATTTCATGTAATAAATATTAATATTAAATATCAATATTTCTTCAGCTGAACACCGTTTGTCCTTTATAAAGTGTCTAAAAGAAATTCTCACTCTGTGATAGATATTGTTGATTGTGCATACATTCTTCATGATCGGGTATTGTGATCTTGTATACATTCTTGATTCTTGTGTATGCATTATACCTGATCTTTTATACTGCAATTCTATTATCTGGCAAAAAAATTTGTATTGGATCAAATATTTTCGATGCATAAGTTTTCTTGTAAGCACTACGATGACAAACTTGATGATTTGGTAGCGAAATAATTTTTTTTTTTCAGAAGCACCTTTCGCTCTTGCTACGCCACTTCTGATGCTAATAGTTTGCAAATGACCATTTCAGAGTTGTATGTTTTGTCTTGCAGCGATTATAAGAAAACTGAAGATAGCTAGTGGAGAGACTTCTAAGGCAGTTACCATGACTTCTTGAATAGTGCTAAAAAAGCAGTTAAAAAAATATGTTATGAAGGAAAAAGGTAACAGTTTGAACTTTGATAGATGTTATTGCTTTTTCTATACGCGTTCATGAAAAAAATAATTAAGCTGATATTTTTTTCCTTTCTGAATTATAAAAACTTTAACTTAAAAAAAAAATCAAAATCTGCATTTTTAACAACTTGTAACTCAAAAGGTGGAAATATTATTTATATATGGTATTATAAGAAAAGGCCTCTCCATATAACGTCTAGATCTGTAAGGTTTTTTTTTCATTTGCTGATTGTGATAGAATTTTTCTACTAAAGAAATGACAGTCAACCAACCATAAAGAAAAAGAATATTTCGAAAATTGGAAGCATTCAGGGCGGGATGGCGGGATTCGCGCCCAAAATTTTGAAATCCCGCCCAAAAGAGTAACGCGGACGGCAGGCTCCCGTCCAAAAAATTTTGCATTTTGAAACTATGAACAACTTCCACGACCGTTTTGCGAATTTTATGATATTTTCATGCGAGTAATCGACACATTTTGCGAGCTTTTTTACAGCGAAAAATCATTGAAAATCACGATTTTTTCCGCGACTGATTGACAAATATTTCCATTTTTTTCCTGCAATCTATTGACGAGTTTCGTTGTATTTTCCGCGGCAAAATAGAGGTGATTCTGTACGGAATTTCCCCTCCCCCCCCCCACAAAAAAAATAACGCATTCAATTCCAAAAATTATGAAACAGTGATACCGCGGACGCGCTATTGCCCATAAATAACGCAAAAGATCGGAGATGACACACAAAAGAAACATCTTACACGTTTCACAAGACGCGTGATTTCGCAAAAATTTGCTAAAAAACGGCAAGTATTGTTAAAAGATCGCGAAAAAACAACTAATTTCAGGCAAATTTCGTCAAAAGATTCACGAAAGAATGCCTAATTTGGTCACAGAATTCTGTAAAACGGCAATTTTCGTCAAAAAGGTTGCGAAAAAACGCCAGATTGCGGCAAACGACAATTTTCGTAAAAAAAAGTCGTGGTAAAGCATCAGATTTCATTAAAAGATCGCGAAAAAACGGCAAATTTCCTCAGAAAGTTCACGAAAAAACGTCAAATTTGTCCAAAAATCGCGAAAAACGACAAATTTCGGCAAAAGATTCACTATAAATGACAAATTTCCCCAAAATATCACTAAAAACGGCAATTTTTGTAAAAAAATCGCGATAAAACATCGGATTTCATCAAAAGATCGCGAAAAAACGACAAATTTCCTCAGAAAATTCACGAAAAAAAAAACATCAAATTTCGTCCAAAAATCGCAAAAAACGACAAATTTCGACAAAAGATAACTATAAACAACAAATTTCCCGAAAATATCGCGAAAAACAGCAATTTTCGTAAAAAAAAATCGCGATAAAACATCAGATTTCATCAAAAGATCGCGAAAAAAGGCACTTTTTCTCAGAAAATTCACGAAAAAACGACAGATTTCGTGAAAAGATCGTAAAAAAAGACAGATTTCTTCAAAAGATAGCGAAAAAATTCAACTTTCGTCAAAGGGAACCTTTCCCTCCTTCCTCCCTCCAAAAATAATATAACGAGGAGTTCATTTTTCTGTTCAACAAACTAATTTTCCTGCCTCAATATAAATATTTTTTTCTTTGCTGCTCTAAAATCAGTTTCTGACAGCTCCAAATCTTTCTGAGTGAGTACAATTCCTGAAAGCAGCCATTCATTAAACAAAAAGTATCCCTTTACTCAACAAAGTATTCATTTTTTAAGAAAGTCTTTTTCGATGAATTTGACTTGTTCCTTTTTTAAAGAAATGCAAACAAAAGTGATACTTCTTATCTTCTACACTCAAATAAGTATTATTTTATGATTAAATTTGTATCTTGCACATTTAAAATACAGAAAAATAACATTATTAATTATAATTATTAATTATTAATTATTAATTATAAATATAAATTTATTAAATTAATTAGAAGTTTTATTAATTATTATTAAAATAATAATTAGACCTGTGACAAAAATAATTAGCACCGGGAGGGAATTTACCATCAGTAAAAACTAGACAGTATAAAAGCTTTTTTACACATTTCGCATAATTATTCTGAATTGTTGATAAAAATTGCTTCAGTGATTTTTTTTTATGTTTGTATTCTGGTAATTCTTTAAATAGCACATAAAATAATGGCGAATTTTAAAAAATTTTTCTCCCTCCCAAACAGCCAAACTCCCCTCCATTTATAAATGTTGGTAGAGAGACTCCCCTCTTTCGAAAAATTGAATTTCAAGCCCTAATATTATTAAATAAATTTTCTCATTGTACTTCAAAATTCTGAAATATTCCTTTGTATTGCAATTAATGTTTATAGAAACAAGATAGCTTGACAAGAGATTTTGTTTTTGTAATAGAATATTGAGTGCAAAGTTTCACCATATATTCTTAATGTTTTACACTAGTTTTCATTTAAAAATTCATTAAATGTCTCTTTTTGATGCTGATACAAAATCATTAAAGGAAATTAAGAAAATATTTCGTTTTACGAACTTTTATGAAATGAACATGGGAATAAAACTACATTAATTAACATTGTGTATTAGGGTGGAGCGTAAAAAATATTTTTTTTAAATTAAAAACGGGTAGGTGCCAAAAGTTGCTTTTATACTAGTACATGAACTGCGTGAAATTTTACTGCTGAAAAAAAAATGGCTTGAGTGTGCGCTTTTGCTCCAAAAATCGAAATTTTGTGTAAAATTTGACATTTTTTCAAAAAAAATTAAAAAATCCTACAGAGTTGGTTATTATTTAAAAATACTATTTAAACCTTTTTTATTAATTACTTAATATAATTAAACTATAAAACAATATCTTTATTCCGTATAGCTGGATGAAATTAGAAAACTTTTGATAAGAAAAAGGCATAACCACTCTATTGAGACATACAACCAATTGTTGTTTTTAATACAGATCTTGTTTTCAAAACTATCTTGGACATACGTTGGGGAGGTGGCTATATTTCATAACCACTCGTCCCAATTACTCGATCATCTTAGTACAGTGTTTTATTAATATATTGATTTGTGATTTTCTTTATCAAAATTTCGCATGTTTTCGATGCATCCACCTAGTTTATCTGTTCTTTGTATCCACCTGCTGCTGTGACTATCTTCATGTATATTTTTGCAGCTTATATAAAAAAATGAGAAGCAGAATAATGCACAGGAATATTATTAAGGGGATCTATTCGGCCATCTTTTATCTTTATCAAACTTGCATCTAGTTGATGAATAGTGATTGGAAGCTCTGTTACCACAACATTTTTTTCAGTCAATTATATTTTTTTACGTAATAATCTGCTTCAAAGATGATTTTAGGTATTTCAACTATAATTATTCCATCATTTATTCTATATTTGCATTTTTTATATGTTGAGAAGCGAGTGTTTAATGTGATAGTAATCGTCAGAGAGGATTGTACTGTGAATTTGTTCTGCATGTGCTTAGCAACCGTTATTATAAATAACTGTTTTTTGCATTAGTTTTTGCACTTTTCTAAGTGTTTTCGTAGCCAGGAAATTTCCCATTAACTTTTAGATCCCCTTTTTATAAGTGGATAACAATTGATGGGGAACTGTCCTGGGCGTAAACTTATAATGCATAGTAATTTTTGAAGGAATATACAAACTCTAATCGATAATAAGTACTCATTTAAAATTAGGAAAATTCTATTTGTCGCTATGAACCATTTTGTGTGGGGTAAGCGAAGAATTTTGTATAATAATGGATTATGGGCTACTTCAACTCCATTAAATTTCCTATGCGTCAATTATTAGTGAAGTTGATATAAAACTTTCTAATTTACATGGATTCACTTCATTAATAGGAAAATCTTTGTATACGTTCTATTTACTCCCTATTGCAATTTTTTATAACATAGAGAATCATTTTGAAAAATTATTTCCACAAATTGAGAAAAAGATACCCAGAACAGACTAGAAATTTCTGCCAGAGATTGCAAAGCTAATTCATAAGGAAAGCTATTTCTCAGAGGACATGGTTAATAGGAATTTAGAAAACATCTCGCACAAAAGACAGATCATAAAGCGAATAAAATTTCCGCTTATATAAGCACAGATTGGCAATCAAAGTCTATAGATTCACTCACAAAATATATAATCTAAGTTTATACCGCAGGATGTTTTATACCAAATGTAATACACACCTAAAGAATAGGTCTAAAAACTTATTGGAAATTACTCGACTACGAAACAACACAGGAAACGACATAAAATGAATACCAAAACTTCTTTAGAAATATTGTTGCTTTACACGCATATTTTGTTTGCAATCCTCTGTGACGATCATTATAACATTAAACTGCTAGCTTCTCAGCATATATTCAATGTAATAGGTACAGTAAATGATGGAAAACTAGAAGTTAAATTCATAAAATCAGATTTTAGGAAAATCATTACATATAATGCAATTGATTGAAAAAATGTTGTGGTAACAGAACTTCAAATCATAATGTATTAATTGCATAAAATTTTAATGAAGATTGCTGCATAGGTTCAATTAACAACATACCCAATACATTACTCAGCTTCTCTTCTATTATACAAGGTATAAAAATATACGTGCAGCAAGTGAAATTAGCAACATCCAAAGTCAGTGAATATAAAGAAGAGTTAAATTACTTTGATACATAGAAAATGCCTGTCTTCGGGAAAAAATAACAATTCAATACATATAAATAAAACACTGAGCCTAGAAGGTCGGATGGTTAGGACGGATGGGATATAATATATAGCCACCTCCCCGAGTTATATCCTAGATAGTTTTGAAAGCAGCTAGGTAACAAATGTGTTAAAAAAAAACAATTCGCTGTATGTTTCAATAGAGAGGTAGCGCTGATTTTTTACTAAAATTTGTCAGATTTGCTCCAATTATACCGGTTAAAGATACTGTTTTATAGTTTAAATATGTTAAGCAGATAAATATAAAGGTTTAAGTAACACTTTTAAATAATAACCAGCTCTGTAGGAGATTTTTAATTTTTTTTAAAAAATGTCAAAAAATGACAAATTTTACACAAAATTTTGATTTTTGGAGGAAAAGCGCACACTTAAGCCGTTTTTTCTCAGCGGTAAAATTTCACGCAATTGATGTACTAGTATAAAGGCAATATTTGGCACCTAACCGTTTTTGATTTTTAAAAAATAATTTTTTTCGCTCCACCCTATTTTGTATATCAATATATGTGTATGATGCAAATTATGTAAACAGGAATCAAATTACTTGTCAGTTTAAAAAAAAATATTCCGGAAAAAAGTATCATTTGACAGAGGTGGGATTCGAACCCACGCCCATAGATGTGGCCTGCAACTGCGTGCAACGATTTAGACCACTCGGCCATCCAGACGCACGAAGTCCGCATAACATTGCCAGCTGGATTTAGATATTAAAATTCGTGTGAATATCTGGAGAGTAAATTACAAAAATAAAATTTCCTAGCAAATCAGAAGATAAAAAATATATTATTTTAATTTCTTTGTAGCAAAAACTATATAGTGAAATAAATAAGTAACATTCTTACTGATGATTCTTTTGATGATGATATTTGTGATGACTTTCAGAAAAGTAAAAGTTCTCAAAAAAGGGATTCGAACCCACGCCCACAGAAATGGATTGCGACTTTAACGCAGCGCCTTAGACCACTCGGCCATCCTGACACAGGAAGTTTGCATAATATTGCCAGCTGGATTTAGATATTAAAATTCGAGTGAATATCTAGACAGTAAATTACGAAAATAAAATTTCTTAGCAAAGTAGAAGATAAAACAATATATTATTTTCATTTCTTTGTAGCAAAAACTATATAGCGAAATAAATAAGTAACATTCTTATTGATGAGTCTTATAGATACAGATATTTCTGACGACTCTGAAAAAAGTAACAACTGACAGAAGTGGGATTCGAACCCACGCCCACAGAAGTGGACTGCGACCTGAGCGCAGCGTTTTAGACCACTCGGCCATCCTGACACAGAAAGCTCGCATAACACTGCCAGCTGGATTAAGATATTAAAATTCGAGTGAATATCTGGACAGTAAATTACGACTCTTAGCAAAGCAGAAGATAAAACAATACATTATTTTGATTTCTTTGTAGCAAAAACTGCATAGTGAAATAAACAATTAACATTCTTTCTGGTGATTCTTATAGATACAATTATTTCTGACTACTCTGAAAAAAATTAATCGATTGTCATAAGTGAGATTCGAACCCACGCCCTCTAAACTGGACAGCGACATGAGTGCAGCACCTTAAACTATTCGGACATCATGACACAGTCAGCCTTGATAACATTGCCAGCTTTATTTGACAAGGCTGGGCTCATTTCTGCTAATCTTAGAAGCAAGTTTACACTTAACTATGACGTCGTCATTCCTAAATTGGTCAAGAATGTAAATACTAAAGTTGAACATTTCTAAAACAATGAACAGAATAACACACTTAAACCTGCATTGCCCTCTGTGGTTATCACTTAAATTGGGAATCTCAAAAAGAACAAATCTCCTAGCCTCGATCGCATCTGTACTATGTTACTTAATCCGCTCCTAAATTTTATTTTCTTTCTTACTACCTTAATTAATTTCATGCTTAACCTCCGTATATTTTTTGAGTGCGTGATGAAATCTCTAGTTGTCCCAATCCCAAAAGCGAAACAGAACAAGCATGCCCCTTCCAGCTTCAGGCCTATCTCACTTCTATATTGCTTGTCCAAAGCCCATGAATACATACTTATGAACCGTCAATAGGAGTTCGTTGTCTCCAATTCGATTATTATCCCTGAGCAATTTTGGGTTTCGGTTAAAACACTAGACTCAACATCAACTTTGGGAAGTAACTGAACTCATTCACGAGAGTCAAACCTGCTTTCATAATTCTGGAGTTTTATTCATAGACATCGCTAAAGTCTTTGACCGAGTCTGGCATTATGGATTTATTTTTAAATTGATTTTATTCAGAGTACCTGCCCAACTTATTCTTATCATCTGAAATTTTATTTGTAATACAAAAATAGAGTAAGTTCCATGAATTTTTATCTAAATCATTCAGAAAATTTATAAGATAACATTATTCTCCTTTTTAACTATTTAGATATTAAAATTCGAGTGAATATCTGGACAGTAAATTACGAAAATAAAATTTCCTAGCAAAGCAGAAGATAAAACAATATATTATTTTAATTTCTTTATAGAGTGAAATACATAACTAGCATTCTTATTGATGATTCTTATAGGCACAGATATTTCTGACGACTCTGCAAAGAGTAACAATTTTCAGAAGCGGGATTCGAACTCACGCCCACCGAAGTGGACTGCGACCGAAACGTAGCGCCTTAGACCACTCGGCCATCCTGACTCGGTACGTCCAAATAACATAGCCAACTGGATTTAGATATTAAAATTCGAGTGAATATCTGGACAGTAAATTACGAAAATAAAATTTCCTAGCAAAGTAGAAGATAAAACAATACATTATTTTAATTTATTTTTAGCAAAAACAATATAGTGAAATAAATAAGTAACATTCTTATTGGTGATTATTATAGATACAGATATTTCTGGCGACTCTGAAAAAAGTACCAACTGTCTTTATAGCTTATGATTTACTAACCTATGCTTGTGTTGTTTAGAGATTTATATGTAAAACAGATGAACTATCTATACATCGCTCATTATAAGGGCCTCCAGATTTTTCGAAATGGCCGCCAGTACTTACGCAATATCACAATCCGCAGGGATAATCACACAATCTCATTAAAAAACGTATGAACCAACTCTCAAATTTTTTACAAAATCTCTCCAACCAAATTGTTGCGGATTTAACAGACTTCCAGGTATCCGACCCCTCTAATATAAAACACCCTAAATACATGCTTTTACTTAATGATGAAGTTTGAGATTTCCTCACCCCTCAATTATACTTTAGCCTCTCTGTGATTCTTTTTGTCTCTATGTTTTCTTATAAAAAAATTTTACCTACTAAAATTTTTTAGTAATTTTTATTAATTTATTTTAAAATGAATGATGTCTGAAAAGAGACTTTTTATTAAGATGGAGTAATTCTCGGTAGCTTTTTAGCCTGTCGTTTTTGGAACTAGTGGAATTTTTCTTTCTTCTTTTTACTTACCCATTATACGAAGAATATGATAAGTCTGACAAATTGAAAAAAAAAATGTTTCGACGGATTCACACGTTTCAGACACTGGAGATTCCGAAAAACATATTTCTGGAAAAAAATTGCCTTGCGTCTGTATGTGTATGTGTGTGCATATGGATGTGGTTACACGTTAACACAACAATTCCGCAATACATCGTGAAGGGTGTAGCACTTTCTCAAGAGAATGAAAGAAGCAAGCAAAAACTGGACACACAATAAACTTTAGATGCATCTCCGGCCTGAGAACAGAATGTTAAAATTCGCATTAAAATTTAATTTCGATTTGGACAAGACAAGCAATCCAGTCATTCATTCAAATTTCCAACAAATTAATGGCTGATAGATTTATGGCAGAAGTCCCTCTTTCTCTAACTTGTATATAAATTGTTTATATTCGGTGCATGGTATTAAAAGTAGATTATTTTTATACGATAGAGTCCATAATTAGCAATTCTTATTACCCATGGTAATTATATATATATATATATTGATTTCAAAATTCAATATCGAAGTAGATGGAACATGTTTTGCTTTGTTAACTTTTTGCACTCCACTGACACGTATACGGTGACAATGAATTTGTGATTAAACTTACAGGGCTGTCATAGCCGACTATTTTTCTATTCTATTTGCAAAACATAATAATAATAATAATAATAATAATAATAATAATAATAAACAGACTTTGCAGTATATTTTTCTTGCAAATGTCCTCAAACTGTATGTCTTTTTTTTTTTCTTTTGAGAAAATGGTGTGAGGTACAATTAAACAATAATTGCCTGTGGTAGCCCTGAACTTAGCATGTCAACGTACAGATGTCAGTGGAGTCCAAAAGGTTAAATATGTACCACTGAAATCCTTATATATTTATCTTACTCAGTGATGAAGTATGCATCAATTAATATTCACGAAGAATAACTTCAATTTTTTTATCGTAAAATATCTCGAAACTGAAACGTGAAGATATTCACAAACTCACACTCAGTTTAAAATACCTGTAAGTTAAATTTTTTCCAATCAACTGCTGTCAGCAATTTTAGCTCAATTTTATTTATCGATTTTACTTTCCTGATACAGGTAAAAGAACTGCATATTTTGCATGATCATGGAATTAAAGAGATCAATTAGAGGAGAATTAAGATAGCATTTAAAGATAATTAATCATATTTTTCTTTCTGCTGAATATCATGCGTGTACTCAAAGATCAGTCGTTGAGTTATTATCATTAATACATCCATACAAAAAAATGCATCCTTGTTCATCAAAAGAAACATGATACACGATCTGCACGTTTAAGGAAACATACGGCTACTAAAGCTTTTATTATGACAATATTGATTGATTTGGTAAATTCTGAACATCAATCAATGCAGACAGAATTTTAAAAAAAGGAATGTTGTGAGTTAAAGATGAGAAGATTTATCATTTCAATAAGCAAATATATACATCATTCACAATGACATTTGAAGAGAGATAGATCATATTAAAAGTATTTAAAATGTCAGGAAATTTAAAAAAAGAAATACATCTATTCTTGATTTTTTATGACAATAATAAATAAATAAATAAATAAATAAACAGTCAATTAATCAAAAAGTGCGTCATACTCGAAATCCCTAATGTTATAGCTAAAGCGGTCATTCAAAAAATCAATCAACCAATCAAATTTTAATTTATATATATATATATATTTACGTGTTGCTCGGTGTATCTGTATATTCAAAATAAATAAATAAAAAGATTATTCTTTATACTTAAACCTTCTCATCCCTCGTTTTTTAGTAAACAAAACAATAAAAATGTTCTACATCTTTTTGTTGATTTTAGATTGTTTCTAGATTGTCTATAAATTTAGATTTTTCTAAATGTAAATCTTTGGTATTTCCTTTAGTAATCTTCACCATTTATTAATGTTGTAAAGAAATCGGTTTTTCTGCATTTTGATATGCATATAATGTATATACCGTGTGCGTCATAAATTCGTGCAAACTTTAAAAATCCATAATAAAAAAAGTAATGTTCGAAAAAAAATTTCGGTTTGCACGAGTATGATCAGACGGATTTTAAACTTTTTTCCATGTATAATAAAATGTAATTCCAAAAGTAACCGGTAGATGACGTTCATACGTCATATTGAGGCATTTTATGCAAATCAGGTCATCAATAAAACACCTAGCTGGAAATGGTTTCGTCATTCGATATCGGCAGCATGCTATCGTTACCAGATCGAGCGGTGGTGGTTAAAATTTCCTACAAGAATGGTAAATCCACAAATATTGCATCTTGAAAGTTTCGCACATTGAGCATATTTTATTACCTTATAATAAATGCACAATGTAATGTTATTGTGATTTGTTTCTTTGTCTATTTCTTTTTGCCTGATTTGCGTAAAAAGTCCCAATATGGCGTGTGAGCGCCCTCTATCGGTTATTTTCGAAATCATTTTTTATTATACATGAAAAAAAAAAAAAAAAAAAAAAAAAAAAAAAAAAAAAAAAAAAAAAAAAAAAATCCAAAATCCGTCTGATTATACTCGCGCAAACCGAAATTTTTATTTTTTCCGAGTATTACTTCTTTAATCATGGATTTTTAAAGTTTGGACGAATTTATTACGCACCCTGTATATATATAGAGATAGATAGATAGATAGATAGATAGATACATTTATATATACGTGTATATATGCAACCATTAAAAATCAATAGAAATTATTAAAAACAAATGTGAATGTATAAATTAAAAAAGAATTTATTCAAATTAAAAATGATGTATAAAACATTACAGATATATATAAATCCAATAAAGATATTTAAATAAATATTTAAGTACTTATGCATATAAATATTTTATACAAAGGAAGTAATTAGGTATTTTTATATCTGTTCCTAGTAATTTATATCATTTCCCACATAACTTAAATTTGCCCCTATTTATTCAACTAATAGCAGTACATGCACTATAAAAGTCTAGGATAATTTATATAGAGGTAAAGTAATAAAATCGCCTTTTTTTTCCAGCAACATTCTTTAATTACTAGCTCATGGCTTTTAAGGAAGGTGCTCTCGGGTAATCAAGCCATGTTAAGGTTCTAGCAATTTTCAGGCTTAGTTTTATTTTTTATTTTATTTATTTATTTCTAAACAAATATAAAATTCAATACAGTCACTTAATGACTGTGTAGCAAGAAAGAATATTTCGGCAGATATGTATTTATAAAATGTAATGGCCTGATTTCTTCATCAATGCTATTTGACACCTATGTCATGCAAACAAAACTATAAATTAAGATGAAATAATCGTATGTAAATTGACCAATTCTTAAGGTAAAAACTTTACAGCCTTAGCAATTGACAAATTTTTCTTATTTATCATTAATTGCGATATCGGACGCAGTAATGTTTTGTTAATTTATTTTATTTCATTATTTGATATTTTATTCTTCGGAAATGAAAAAATTAGCAGCTCTTAGGACTTACAGATTTCTTTTTACAATTTTTTTAACAATGATAATAATGCTTCTATTCCGACAGGATTACTATACCGACGAAATCTTCAAGAAGCCGTGGAGACGTATTCAAGACACTAGTAGTAATTTCTATGAAGAGAGCATTGGAAATATCGTCTACTGGTATTACAAATGTTCCAATCTCCACGGTCACTTGAATACAAGCTAGCTTTGAACGTATTTAACTTCTGCCAATAAAATCATTTTGTTATTCACCTTTGTCATTATTTTACGTCTCATCAGAGGTTGAAAAAGGAAAAAAATTGTCCTCGTACCACTAAACTGTAGTTACATATTGCATGGCGTTCAAAATATTGATACGTTTCATCTAATACAGAATCTTTTAAAACTGTTGCAAACACGTTTAAAAAGAATTAAAAAATATAACCATATATATATATATATATATATATATATATATATATATATATATATATATATATATATATATATATATATATATATATATATATATATATATATATATGGGTGATTCTCAAAATAGGGGACAATTTATGTCTTTCGGCATGCAAAAAAAATTGAGAGGTTTTCTGTCATGTTATTATATTTAGATATATTTTTCTTAATATTATTCATTATTTGCACTCAAGAATTACTCACTTTTTAATTAAAAACACCTTAAAATAACAGAATAAAGATTCAAAATGTCATTAGCATGGATGTCCACAGCAGCTGTGTCTTGTGTATACTAGCATTTTTCAACAGTTAATATCATGTTTATAAAATAAACAAATGTTATTCTTTCTTTAGATTAATCAAGGAGAGGATATATCCAATAAATTTCTTTTTAAAAATAAAATTATAGTACATAAAAAAAGAATTAAAGTTTGTCCTCCATATTCGATTTTCAAAACAAGGTCATACTAAAACAGCTGGTTATTAATCAAGATTTCATTTTCACATATGGCAATAGTTTGAAAATATAAAGTTTCTCCATGGCAACAAGTAGCAATTTTATCCCAGCCAGAAAATAGAAGCATGTATTGTATTTTAGGAATAGAAGTTGAATATTATGGGCGTACATCAATTGTATGTCATTATAATGGATAATATGTTTCATGTTTATTTTATAGCTAAAATTTTTATTTTATTTATTTGCATAGAACTTTTGTGTTTTAAAAAGCCCCAGAAAGGACTACTGCATTGTGATTATATTATGGCTCATCATCTTATTCAAATTAAAATTTGTCATTAGCATGGACAGATATCAGTGTCATTAGCATGGTTTTTCTGTCCATGCTAAAGACTCCTATGTACATAAATGTAACCAGTGTTTATATTGTATCCTTTATAAAGTTTAATTTTACGTATAAATTTAGGTATTACATTTATTATCCCTAAAATATGCAATAAATCTGTAGGAAAATCACTAAGACAGCTTCTTACATTGTTAGCGTCAGAATGTTGCTCATGTAACAAAGTTTGCTCTTTGGTAATGTTTTTATTCTCCTTATATGTATATATGTAAAAATGGAAACCATTTGCTGAAAAGGAAGGCTAATAAATATAGAAAAAAATATTTAAACAGGAAGAAAATAAAAATTTCATAATATATTTATTCCATGCAATTTGTTTTGTCATTAGCATGGCTCAAAAAATACTAATTATTTTTTAAGTTAATTTTTAAATATTTAGCTCTGCTGACTATATAGTAAGTATACCTAATACTATATTAACAACACCTATTTTTTTCAGAAATTTTGCTAACAGTAATTTTTTTAAGATTTCATTTTTGAAATCGTCCCCTATTTTGAGAATCACCCATATATATATATATGTGTGTGTGTGTGTGTATCAACATTGTTTCATTTTTTTCTTAATGCTTCAAGACATTTAATGCTTATAGTATCTAATTTTTATAATAAAACAATTTAACAATTTTTTTCGGTAAATATTATGTCAGCAAATCAACAGTTTTTAAATCAGTGCTTATAGCACACATTCAGTATAAAAGTTGAAGACATTACCATTCATATTGGAATAGCAGATGTGAATACACGCGGCATTTTTATATTTGTACTTTGAGTTTGTATTTAAAATGGCAAACAAAAGTTTGCTCAAATATAATAATTTATCCTGCATAGTTAAAAACGCATAAAAAAATACCGAATTCATATTTATTATTTTTATTATTTACAAAGTTTATGACATCTTTCGAAAGAATAAAATTATTAAATAATATTTTAGTTAAAAATGCGACCAGGCACAGTTATTGCTTTTTCTACGATAATTTTTATTGCTAAGATAGCATTACACTTTTCTGTCAATCGAAATCTAATATTATATAAAAAATCATAACAAATTTATTTTAATAAATTTTTCGAAAACATTATTTTTAATGCCTTTCAAAGAGTAATTCTGACATGTAATATAAAGTGTATGTTTTATTGACAGAATTTTCTTTTTCTTTCAACCAAGAATATTTTAAATTTTATAAAAATCCAGCAATACTTACGCAAAAAATACTATAGACTCATTAATATTAAAGCGCAAAACAATGTAAAAATTAAAAAGATACCTTGAAGAGAAAAATATCCCCTCTCTAACCATGTTGCAAAATTCTAAAAAGTTTCCAAAAGAAATTTTGTAATGGATTCTAATTAATTAATTTCTTTGTTATTTTAGGAGAAAAATGTGTTATAAATAACATTGTCTGATATTTTTTTCGTTCAAGTTTATCCTGGACAGCTGGGAATAAAGAATATGCGGCAAATTAATGATGGAAGACAATACCCATATTTAAACCAAGATGACTTGGAGAAAAAAAAAGAATAAAAAAATATCAAATTTTGTTCTCCTAATTATTGTTTTGTATAATTGAGAATATAAACAAGCCACGAAAAAAAAAATATTTTGTGTAACACTTACCAATGAAAAAAAGATATTAAAAAAAAAATAACGAAAAGTAAAATGAAATATAAATTAAATAAGAAACTAGCACTTGAAGGTTTGTTTGTTTAATTGCCATATGAGAGTGTGTTTCTGTACCAATACTGTCAAATACACATTTTATATATTAAAATCGGATTCTATGAAAGTATTTTGTGAAATTCAAAAGCTTCTTTTCGTTTGTTACTGTTAAATAACTGTTATTAGCTATAATATTTTTAATGAACTAAGCTTACAAATAGAGTGAAAATGAATACAAAAAGCAGAAGTTATTACGAAGCAATGGTAAATAAACGTAAAAAGAAAAGAAATAACAATTTGTTGCCAATCGCCAACAGTATGCACGACTAGAGGGTTAAAAAGGATTAAAAAAGTATTACCAAAAAATGATCAACACTGTTTTTATGTTTTTTATGTTTAAAAACTTATATCAAAGTAATATCTAATTCTTATAATAAAATGATTTAACCACTTAACTAATCAATATTTAAAAAAAAAGTCTGTCTCTTTTATGTCTTTTACAGACCTTTTTTATTTTTTATCACCGATTTTTCAAAACAGAAATTTTTATTTAATTGAATGAAAAAAAAAAAAAGCTTAAATTAAATCTATATATATATACTACGCTAACGTATGCGATACAGAAATCACGATTGTTTGTTAATTGTTTAATGGCAACGCTCAAAAGAAACACATCTCATTGGTTATTGCATAAAAATCCTTTGGCATGATTTAAGCCGAGGTAAATTAGATTTATTTACATTTCACTCTTGCGCTGCAATTGCGGAGCTTCAAAATATTATTATTTCTGTTTTTTTTTTTTTTTTTTTTTTTTTATTTAAAAAATAAATAAATAAAAGTAATAAATATTAAACGTTTCAGTGCAAAATTAAAGTTATGCATTGTAAATGGAATGAGTGAAAGGAGTCTATATTTAAATGAAATTAATGAAATGCGAAAATATGCCACGGGAATATTGTTTGGCGATTTATCACCTGTACTCGGGTAGCAAAAAAAAAAAAAAAATTGATTTTTTAGCAGAATTTTCTGATTTGCAAAGAATTGAGCCAGTAAATTAAATTATGAATTATGAAAAAATATTATGATGCAATGTAAAGTATATATATATATGCTCAAATACTTTCGCATATATATATGGGAGACCAAACTGCTCGCCAAGGGCAGCTAGTAATGCAAAATTTTATTGATGAGAATAATAAATTATGATTGGAGTATGCATAAAATGGATGCTCGTATGGGATACGGGCAATTCATGATTAGCAAAAATACGTTGTCCGTACGACGTACTGATAAAATAAGGAGGAAGATAATTATTTTTTCAGTAAATATTATACCAGAAAATCAAATATTTTTTAACCAGTACTTATAGCATACATTCAGTATATAAGTCGAAGAAATTACCATCCATATTCAAATATCTGATGTGAATACGTGTAGAATTTTTATATTTGTACTTTAACTTTGTATTTAAATTGACAAATAAAAGTTTGGTAAAATATAATAGTTCATCTCGCACAGTTAAAAAAAATCTAAAAAAATACCAAATACATATTTATTATTACTAGCCGCACCTGGCGACCAGTTTGGTCTACCTTGAATATATGCTAAACATTAAATCAGATTGCTTTTATTCATAATTTATTTTAATTGCTCAATTTTTTGCCAAATTAGAAGAATCTGCTAGAGAAATAGACACAGATGTCATATACGCACCACATTAGCGCGATTGCAACAAAATGGCAATTATATTTGTTTCATATGGTAACCTGGCTATTGTAATTTATTTATTAATAAACTGTTTGTTACTTTTTTTTAATGATATAAATTGTTTTATTCTGTAATTATTAACTAAACGTTTTTTATTCATTATATTTTCCTTTTTAAAATAGTAGAAATTAGTTAAAAATATGTATGTACCTGGTATTTGAAAACGAAGTTTTCTCAAAATTGGCATCAGCTTTGCACAGTAAACAAAAATATAGCCTTTG
This sequence comes from Maratus speculifer, assembly GCA_964019185.1. NCBI lineage: Eukaryota > Metazoa > Arthropoda > Arachnida > Araneae > Salticidae > Maratus > Maratus speculifer. The sequence goes on from OZ025291.1 coordinate 121,409,942, forward strand.
CATGTTGCCATTAGACAATTAACAAATAATCGTGATTTTTGTGCCGCATACGATAGCGTAACATATATATAATAGCTTAATACTATATACTATATGATAGCGTAATATAGATTATTATTGCTTACAAAGTTTATGACATCTTCCGAAAGAATAAAAATGTTAAATAATGTTTTAATGAAAAATGCGATCTGGCACAATCATTCTTTTTCTATGATAATGCGAAAGATAAATCTACACTTTTCTGTCACTTTAAATCTAAAATTATCTATATATATATAAATCAAAACAAATTTATTTTAATAAATTTTTCGAAAACTTTATTTTTATTGTCTTTCAAAGAAGTGATTCTGACATGCAGTAAAAATTGTATACTTGACAGTATTAGCTTTTTTTTGTTTTTTAAATAAAGAACATTTTTAATTATATAAACATCCAGCAATGCTTACACAAAAAATACTACAGTCTCATTAATGCTAAAACGAAAAAGAAGAAAAAAAAAGGAAAAAAAAAAAGAAAAGAAAAGGAAGAGAAAAAGAAAAAAAGAAAAAAAAGACATTTTGGAGAGAAAAATATCCACTCTCTAACTATGTTGCAAAATTCTAAAAAGTTTCCATAAGAAATTTTATATTGGATTCTGATTAATTAGTTTCTTTGTTATTTTGGGAAAAAAAATGTGTTATAAATATCATTGTCTGATACATTTTTATCTTGGACAGCTGGGAATAAAGAATTTGCAGCAAATTATTGGTAGAAGACAATAACCTTTCTTAAACAAAGATAACTTGGGAAAAAAATAACAAAAACTATCAGAATTCGTTTTCCTAATTATCGTTTTGTATACTTGGGAATTTGAACAAGCCGCGAAAAAAAAAGAAAATGTTTTTATGCAACACTAATAAATGAAAAAAATATTTAAAAGTAAACAAATAACGAAAAATAATACCTAAATTAAATAAGACACAAACACTTTAAGGTTCCTATGTTTAATTATCATAATGAGAGCGTATAGTTTTAAAATAACATTTACAAATGAAAAAAAAAAGAAAAAAACGAAAATAAATAAATAAATAAATAACCAAATAAAAATAATAAATAAATAAAAATCTACATTTAGTAAGAAACGAGCACTTGTTTGTTTGTTTGTTTAAATGCGATAACGAGAGCATGTTTCTCCATTAATACTGTTGAATTCATATTTTATATATTATTTTATAATAATTGAAATTCTTCCATTAAATAAGGAGAATATTATTATTTGGAAATAGTGACACTAAAGAGCAATAACTGGGTAAACGCTGCTTAAACTTAAAAATAAAATAAAAATGAAAATAAAAATAATAAACCCCACAAAAAAAAAGAGTTGTTCTTAAAAAATAACATCATCTTTGAAAAAAAAAAAAAAAAAAAAACCCTATGAAATGCATATTTATTATCATTATTTACAAAGTTTATGACATCCTCCGGAATTAAAAAAAACTTTTAAACAATGTTTTAGTTAAAAATGTGATGTGCCAGTTATTTATTTTACGATAATTCATATTGGAAGATAAATTTCTACTTTTATGTCGAAATCGAATACTATGATAAAAAAAATCAAAACAAATTTGTCTTATTAAATTTTTCGAAAACTTTATTTTAAATGCCTTTCAAAGAAGTGATTTTGACATGCAGTATGAATTGTATATTTTATTGACAGCATTTTCTTTTTCTTTTAACTAAGAATATTTTTATTTATATAAACATTCAACAATACTTAATCAAAAAATACTACAGATTCCTCAATATTAAAGTTAAAAAAAAAAAGAAAAAATTAAAAATACATTCTCTAACCATATTGAAAATGTCTAAAAAGTTTCCAAAAGAAATTTTATACTGGATGAATTAATTTCTTTGTTATTTTGGGAGAAAAAAATGTGTTATAAATAACATTGTCTGATATATTTTTTCCCTCAAGTTTATTCTGGACAGCTGGGAATAAAGAATTTGCGGGAAATTAATGATGGAAGACAATATCCATATTTAAACAAAGATGACTGGGAAAAAAAAAGAAGAAATAGCAGAATTTGTTCTCCTAATTATCGTTTTGTATAATTGAGAATTTGAACAAGCCACGAAAAAAAAAAGTTTTATGCAACACTTACAAAAAGAAAAAAATATTTAAAAGAAATTAAATAACGAAAAATGAAATAAAATCTAAATTAAATAAGAAACTAACACTTGAAGTTTCCTTTGTTTAACTATCATAACGAGAGCCTGTTGCTCTACTAATACTGTGGAATCCATATTTTATATATTAAAATCAGACTATTTAAATGTATCATACTAAATTATAATTATTTTTTCAATTAATTAACAGCCGCGAAATTACTCTTGAAATTATTGAATATTTAATATGTGACTATCACATTGTTAACAAGTCGTTAAACCAACACTGTGAAAAAATGTCCAAGCCGGGGATCGAATCCACAACCCTTGGAATAGAGCTCCAAGTGCTCTACAATTTAAGCTACGAGGACGATGGCCAGTTTGCCATTTCTCAGTTACAATTTGTTGGTAAGGCTGCAACTGCAGCACAAGATGTTAACGTCTACATGAGCAGACAAACCTGTGGCGTAACATGAGACACAAATAACTCAGCATCGGCGAATACATCTTTCTTAATTATAATTATTTTTTCAGTTAATTATCAGCAGTTAAATTACGCTTGAAATTCTTGAATATTTAATATATGACTATCACATTGCTAAAAAGTCATAAAACCAATATATTGAAAAATGTCCAAGCCGAGGATCGAATCCGGAACCCTTAGAATAACGCTCCAAGTGCTCTACCATTGAAGCTACGAGGACGAAGCCAGCTTGCCATTTCTGACTTACAGTTTGTTGGTAAGGCTGCAACTGCAGCACAAGATGTTAACGTCTACATGAGCACACAATGACTACGACTTGTTAGCAATGTTATAGTCGCATATTAAATATTCAATATTTTCAAGCATAATTCAACTGCTGATTATTAATTGAAAAATTAATTATAATTAAGAAGGATGTATTCACCGATGATGGGATTTTTGTGTCTTATGCCACAGGTTTGTGAGCACATGTAGACGTTAACATCTTGTGCTGTAGTTGCAGCCTTTTTTATTTTTAACACGGATTTTTTTCAGTTGTTGCGTCAAGTTGTATTGGCATTTACTGTTATTTTAGTCTTTTTAATGCAAACACGCTCAACGCGAAATACTGTTTCTCACGAACTTAAAAGGAACGGCTGTTAAAATATTTTCTACTCATCGAACGAACGAAGTAAGTTTTTTTTCTTATTTTTCAATGCAATTGAACCGATTTCTTTTTTTTTTTTTTTTTTCTTTTTCGAACGCCCAAAATTTCAAAGAATATTAGTCTCGAAAGAGATTGGTTTTAGTTTGATAGCCAAAGACTAACAATTGCAATATTGTCAGGCGATTATTCTTTTTATCTACTCAAAAAAAAAATTCTTTTGTAAGAATTGCATTGAAAGATTTAAAAAATGTGCGTAATGTTTTAAAATTATTTTCACAAAGCTGTTTAATTAAACTACGTAAACTAATTAAATTTTGGCAGTGATAAATTAAATTCTAATCCACAAAGAGAAACTGAATCCATAAAAAAAACTGAACTATCCGGAACTTTGGTTGATTTTTTCTGTAAATACCGACCAGTTCTCTTTGGAGAATTCCACTGAGTGATATGCTACGTATAGGTCTATATTTTTGACGGATCGATCTTAAGAAACAAATTCAACACCATCAATACTGTAGATTTTGAAAATACATATCGATGTTCATTGTTGTTACATGGAATATATCATGTTTTTAAAGTGTGGGTAACGCGAACTACTTTTAACATGAATAAAAGAAATTTCCCCGTGAATATTCGTGTAAACGACGCCCATGTTTGACTGTAACTACATCCGAAATTTAGACTTGTTCCTTTGAATGGTATGGTCACTGGAGACTCATTCATCGGCAGAGATTTGTTTAATACCAGAGCTGCGGAGTCGGGCCCGTTTTTGAATAAAAGAGTAGGAGTCGGAGTCATTAAAAAAACAAGCCGACTTCGACTCCAGCTTTTTTCTTAAACAGTTTGAAGTGAAATTAAATCTATTATATGTAATTTTAAATTCCTAAAATAAATTATTGTTATTATTTTTGGATTATATCGAGCTATTCAATATACTGCCTGAAGAATTCAATTGTTCGATTGTTTATTTTATTAATATTTTACTCAACTCAAAATTAATTACTCATATCTGGTTTTAAACAGTTTATTCTCATGAGTAAACTCAACTCAGGTTCTTTCGAACATTAATAATTTCACAAAACACAACTCCAATAAAAACCGTAACATTTTTTCACATATCTCATTAAAAAACATTCTAATCAAACTCAAAAACAAAAAGAATATTGTTTCACACAGCTTAGGTAAAAGCTGAAGAAATAAAACAGATAATGTATTTATCACAAAAAATCGTTTGCACAGAAAACTTTTTACATTTTGAAATAATTAAATATATTTTGGTTGCTAGGTGACACAGCCAGTAGAAATTAAATAGCATTTTATCAAACATACCGACCCTCTTGAAACCTCTGAGGGGGGTTTCAAACTAAAACACTGCAATTACAACCATTGTAAAAAATATAAAGAACAATACAATTAAATACAATATAAATGAGTCACAGTTAAGTTAAATTTAAGCAAATATTTAAACAATTTTACATAATACATAATAAATAAAGAAATTTTACAATAATGTACACTTTCTTATAAAAACTGAATTACTTTTCAAGAGGTAATACAGCAATTTTGGATACTGCTCTTTTATATATTCCATTTGGGGTTTTTATATTTACAACTCTTATTCTATTATCATTACCAAAAAATACTTCTACAATTCTCCCTAATAACCATTTAGACACTGGAAGATCATCTTCCTTTATTACAACCATATCTCCTATTTTGAGGTTGTTTTTTGATATCATCCACTTATGCCTTTGCTGCAATGTACTTAAATAACTATTTTTCCACTTTTTCCAGATGGTCTGAACCATTTTAGTGGTCTTTTGCCATAAGTTTAGTCTATTATCTTCAATATTACTCAGGTCAGATTCAGCAATGGCATTAAGTGGGCGACCAATAAGAAAATGTCCCGGGGTCAAGACCTCCAAGTCATCAATATCTGTATTCAAGGGAGTAAGCGGGCGCGAATTTAAGGTACCTTCAATTTGGACAATTATAGTTAACATTTCTTCATAAGTTAATTTAGAGTTGCCCACAACACGTTTAAAGTGATACTTGAAGGACTTGACTCCCGATTCCCATAAACCTCCAAAATTTGGAGCTTTAGGGGGAATAAATTCCCAAGCAATACCTTCAGATATCAAGTAATTAGTAAGGTTCTGGTCTGGTTTGTTTACCAATTCATGCAACCTTTTAAGCTCTACATTAGTCTTCACAAAATTGCCTGCATTATCACTGAAAATTTTTCGAGGTTTGCCTCGTCTGGCAAAAAACCTCTTTAATGTGGCAATAAAAGCCTCAGACGTTAAATCAGTAACTAATTCCAAATGCACTGCCTTTGTTACCATACAAATAAAAATACAAACATAAACTTTATGATAAATGCCTTTACGTTGACCTCTATATCTAATCAAAAATGGACCACAGAAATCAGTTCCTGTGCAATTAAAAACAAAGTCTACATTTATTCTTTCTTTTGGGAGCTCGCCCATAATTTGCTCTAACAATTTAGGTTTGGCCCTAAAGCATGTAATACATTTATGTACAATTTTTCTACAAATAGCCCTACCGTTTAAAGGCCAAAATTCTCTTCGAACACAATAAAGTAAATTTTGTGGTCCTATATGTAGATATTTTTTGTGATAAAACTCGATAATTAATTCTGTTAATTTGTGTTTAGAGGGCAGTACAATTGGGTGTTTTTGGGCATAATTTACCGTGCTATTTTGGAGACGACCTCCAACTCTGATTAAATTATTTTTATCCAAGAAAGGATTTAATGAAAGTAATCTACTATTTTTTGGTAACTCCTTACCCTTAGATAACAATGTGAATTCAGAACTGAACTCTTTTTCTTGAACAGATTTTATGATAAACTGCTCAGCCTTCTTCAATTCAGCAGATGTTAGCTTACCTGAATACCTTTCTTTTGGCTTCTTGACATTCTGAATGAACCTGAAAACATAGCTAAGAATTCTTATTAATTTAGCATAATTCAATTGCAAAAAATAGTCAATAAAAGATGGACAGTCTGATATTAAAAATGAAGTCTCTGAAAAAGTCTTTGAAGCTGTAATTTTAAGTTCACTTGTGTATAGATCCTTATCATTTTGCTCAAGTTCGGCAGTATTTAAAGAAGGTTCAGTTTGTTGTGTTAGGAATAGTGGACCCTTCCACCATAAGTTACTCTGGAGAAGTTTGTCTGGATCTACACCTCGTGACACAAGATCAGCAGGATTATCAGAAGAAGCCACATGTCCCCAATGACTGATATCAGAAAGATTCTGAATCGTAGCCACACGTGATGACACAAAGGTTTTTAAGTCACACGGCTGTTTTCGAATCCAACATAATACAATAGTACTATCTGAATAATAGTAAACAGATTCTTTAGGAACTTTTAAGGTTTTGGCAACCTTATTCATCAATTTGGCTAATAAAACTGCACCACAGAGCTCCAAGCGAGGAATAGTGATTGTTTTGATTGGTGCAACTCGACTTTTACTGCAAAGCAACTGAGAAATTTGGTCTCCTGAAGAATTTGAAGACACAGCATATAATGCCACACTGTAGGCTTTTTCCGAAGCATCTGAAAAGCCACAAATTTTAATTTGCACTGGATTATTTGTAAAAATGTATCTAACAGCACTTATATTGTTGATGGCTCTTAATGATTCTAAAAACTGCAACCAATCATCAAGCTCAGCTGTAGGGAGATTTTCATCCCAACCAATTTGCAATCTCCACAGTCTTTGTAGGAAAATTTTTGCTTTCGTCACAACTGCTCGACTTTTATCGATAAGTATCATGCAATACATCATTTTTACATCTGCTGTAAATGCATAGCGGTGTGTACGAAATCTAAGTATTATGCTAAACAAATCATCTTGAATGACACCTCCATTCAGCTGTATGGAATTTAGGGATTCTCCTGATGAAGTTGCATGTGAACCATTAAAGACAACTCTCAATTTTGTAGAACTTTTATCTGGGCGATAAACAGCATGATGAGGTAGATAATTCGCATGTATTGGCTCATCTGTTTTCTCTACTTCCTCCATATGGCCTAACTCTCTATACTCTGCCATAAATGCGCAATATAACTCTAAAAGATTTGGATTTTTGACTAGCCTATTCCAAAGTGAATTTAATCTATTTTCCGCAAATTGTTTTGATTCTCCCAAAGAACTAGGATCTTTTTTCAACGGCATTTGTACTATGAATTTGCCCGTTATATCTCTCTGATGTGTGTTTATAAAGTGGGTGTCGCATGCTAATTCTTCTGTATTTCTCAATAGTGTACTTTCTTCTACTCTTTCAATTTCCCAAAATTTTTTCATTTCGTAACTTAAATCTGTTTCAGTAATTAACCCACAATGTATTTGTTCCTGATCGTTACAATCGTAAACACTCCCACTTACTATGCAACCAAACACCGTATTTTGCAGTATTAATTTAGAATTTGGTAGCTTCATACGACCCACCTTTATCAATTCTAGAAATACTTCAGCTCCTAGCAAAAAATCTATTTTCCCTGGTCTATTAAATTCAGGATCAGCAAGAATAATAGACTCTGGAATTTCTAGCTCTGAAATATTAATATATTTCGAGGGCATAATTTGCGAAATCTTTGGTATGATAAGGAAATCTAACTCTCGGCTATAATCTCCCGAATTATTACTGATCAAGGCAGTAGTTTTATTTTTTACCGCTACAGAGGATCCACTTAAACACGATACCGAAATATTACTTTTTTCTTTTCGAATTCCTAATCTTTCAACTAACTGCAATGTTAAAAAATTGCTCATTGAACCATTGTCCAATAAAGCACGCACCGGAACTTTATTTCCGAATTTATCTCTCATATAAACAATAGCAGTGGAAAGAAGAACTGTTTTAACATTATTCGATCTCACATTTGAAGTACCAGTGAAATTTTGAATTTGGTTATTTAACTCAAATGGTATGGCGTCAACATTTAATGTTGGTTTACTTTCATTCGTCGACAATGCATTTGGCACTTCCTTATCACTATAATTTTTTGTGTTTCCCACCGCATTGGAATTTCTCTCACGCCTATCAAAACAAAGAAGTATATTGTGGCGTTTATGGCATTTTGAACACGAGAATGTTGAGTTACATTTTTTGACGCAGTGGAATTCTGAAAGACAGTTAAAGCACATATTGTTTTTTTTCACAAAATCTACTCTTTCCTGTACATTAACTTTTTGAAATTTGGGACATTTAAAAACACTGTGATTTTCCTGGTTACATACAACACATTTGCGCATATTTTTCTCATTTAAACTCGCAACCATGGATGTTACCTTTGAAAAGCTATGCTTTGTTTGGCTTTCGTTTTGAAAATTTCGCTTTGTATTTACTTGTTTGGACGCACTTAGTGTACGCGCTTGGTCTCTCAAGAATTCTAGCAATTCAGTTAAACTCAGTAAATTATCCCGCTTAAGATGTCTTTCCCACCACATTTTTGTATTTACATCTAATTTTTGAGCCAAAATATAAGCAAACATAGTAGTAGAAAACCCCTCAACTTTTTGTTCTAAAATCTCTAACGACCTAATACATTCATTTGTTATATCTATTAGATTTAATAATGCTGCTGGGGACTCATTCTGAATAACAGGAATATTTAAAAAACGTTTTAAATGCGCGTAAACTTGTTCTCTCGAATTTGAAAACCGTTCTTCCAAAAGCGACCATGCAACTTCATAATTAGAATCCACGATTGAAATAGATTGAATTATACGAAAGGCATCTCCTCTCAATGAAGACTTCAAATATTGTAATTTCATTGCCCCTGACAAATTAGAATTTTCATGTACAGTAGCCTTAAATATATCTTTGAAAGAAAGTCACTCATGCAAATTACCCGTAAATACAGGAAGAGTTAACTTTGGCAATTTAATGTTATTATCAGCCTTTGTGGCGTTTTCTAAATTAACAGTTTGCACTTTCATTTTTGATAACTTTTTTGTAAGTTCAAATTCCATTATTTCTAAAATTTCATTAATTTCTTCGTTTTCCTTAATAAAATCCTCAATTTCATCTTCTTTACTTATCTTATAAATAGAATCAAATAACTCAGAAAAGTTTTTCTCTGATTTATTCCTTTTCTCCTTTATGAGAATTAATTCATTTAATTCTAGCTCAGTATTCGATAATTTTTCTTTTAATTTTGTCAAGTTTGTTTTGAAAATTTTCTTTTTTGCTTTTAATTCTTTCATACTCATTTTTAATGAATAAAAATTAAATGGGTGCACTTACCCCTCTTGGCTCTTTAAAAGATGAGTTCTAACATCGAAGAAATAGCAAAACAGCACAAAATATTCACCAGTTATCCTTCAATCATTGACGTAGAACAACTCGCTGATTTTTCTCCGTAGAGACGGACCATATGAAGAATTCAATTGTTCGATTGTTTATTTTATTAATATTTTACTCAACTCAAAATTAATTACTCATATCTGGTTTTAAACAGTTTATTCTCATGAGTAAACTCAACTCAGGTTCTTTCGAACATTAATAATTTCACAAAACACAACTCCAATAAAAACCGTAACATTTTTTCACATGTCTCATTAAAAAACATTCTAATCAAACTCAAAAACAAAAAGAATATTGTTTCACACAGCTTAGGTAAAAGCTGAAGAAATAAAACAGATAATGTATTTATCACAAAAAATCGTTTGCACAGAAAACTTTTTATATTTTGAAATAATTAAACATATTTTGGTTGCTAGGTGACACAGCCAGTAGAAATTAAATAGCATTTTATCAAACACTGCCTGGCTTAAACAGTAGATGAAAACAGTTTGTAATAAAAACTGTAGTAGGTTTCGAATTATTTACAAACTAGTAAAATTCTCACCTTTTTTTTTTTTTTTTTTCTTTTTCCTTTCCATAGAAAATTTTCTACTGTGGAGGAGACTTACTTATCATCCAAATTGCAAAGACTTCCCCCTTTCCAATCTACGGATCCGAAATAGTAAAATTTCTGTTTTGTTTTCATCTTTAAATTTCCATAGTTGAATTTTTCCGGTTTGTGGTACGCAAAATACAAAAATTAGTGAAACTAATTTTTTTTTTTTTTTATACATTTTTCTTTCAAATTTCTAAGAACTGAATTAACACCGAAAAAGTGAAATTTTTGGCTTTTTTTTCTTGCGTTCCGTTATAGTTCTAACCAACAGCAACACTAGTATATTAGCCAGCCCGGAGTCTGAGTCGAGGTCGTTACAATTTCCGGAGTCTGAGTCGGAGACAGCCAGTTTCCTCACCGACTCCGTAGCCCTGTTTAAAACCCAGCTTACATAAGCAAAATCCAGCATATGCTTCATTTTTTGTCTGGTTATTACAGCTGAATTTACCATATCATTAACGTCACGCTTTTTCCAAATAATGTATGTATTAATCGTAGGATATGTAATACATAAAAGTAAGGAATAACAAAAGATTATTAGATGACTATATATAAAATAAGTGGCAAGTTGGTGGTTTATTTGAATGAGATTTTGAAACTTCAAGCATCTGTCAGATGCATATGATATATTAAATATAGACAAAATACAACATAGCACATTTTGACATTTTAATATCATAGACAATATTTATTTCTTTACGATTTCTCTCTTAGTAATTATAGCCTCAGAATTACCACACTGTTTATATTGTTCCCTTGTAGCTCAGTCCCTTGTTTTCAGCATTGTGAATAACTTGTATGCATAAAAGTAAGAAATAATAATCTACGAGTCAAGAGTGGGTATCAGAGATTAAAATGGGCGTGATTTATTTTATGGAAGTTGACGGTTTACTTGATCAAAATATCAAAAAGTCATGCATTTATTTGACTGCATTTATTTTATGCGCTTGAAATGACGAGATAAAGAAAATTCAATGCAATACATAATGGATTACTTATCCTGTATAATTATAGCCAAAATTACCATATCTTTTAAATAATTCTTTTTTACCCGGAAATTAGAAGTTTGTTTCAGAAAAAAAGAAAAAATATTTGTGCACGTTTCAGATGCACAAGCGTTTTATGGATTGACAAATATAGACAAAGTTCACAGTTACATTAGCATTTTTTTCCATAGTGATTCCTTTTACAGTAATTAGCGTAAACTTCCTACTATACAACTCTCACAGAGACATGTCGGAAAATTTAAATTGTCAGTTTATCGAGAGGAGAGTATCAAGCGTATTCTATGATTCTTCACGCATTAAACAATAATAAAAATTACTGAAAATAATAATGAAAAAAGAATTATTTTCCTAAAATAAAAATAAAACGTAAAGTTTATCATAAAATAAATTCATATCACAAAACAAATAATACATATAAAAAATAAGGCAAATTTGGGAAAAAATTCAGGCATTACGCAACATTTTATTATTTGTCTAAGTAAATGAAAGTTTCAAATGAACAATATCAGCGGTGTATTTTAAAAGAAATGAGGAGAAATGAATAAACCATTTTTGTCGTAAGTGGAATTATAATATCCAGAGTACTTTATTGGTTAGGATTCCTTCGAATATCAGTAATTTCAAATTCATTTTAATTTATTATTTTTTTTAATTCTACATTACTTTATAAAACTTGTAATTGGTTGGAACAAAAAGTAATACTTTTCTTAATAGATCCCATTTTACATTATTATCTATCGTACGATAAAGAATAATAAATGATCTTCCTAAATTTTGGAACACTTGTAAAAAGGCACATACATATGGCCGATTAAAACACATGATTAAGTACGTGAGGAATGTCCATTAATGAAGTTTGTTTTGTGATAATTAAAATTAAGCGTTGAATAATCAGCAGTCCACTATATAGTTAGAAATTACCACACTTTATCCTTTTATTTTAATTTTAAGTATTAATAATGGCTTTCATCAATGTAAATAAGAAGTAATGAAAGATTATAGGTTAGGCTGGAGTCCAGAGGTTAAAATGTGTGCCAAATGGTTGATTTACTTGAATATAATAATGAACATTCATATTCAGAACTTCCATTGAATATACAAACCTATTTAGAAAAAGCATAGTATAAAAAAGCATATTTTATTTTTCAAAGAATGATAAATAGGTTATAACAGAGTTAAATTCCATAATACAGGAAGATGTTCTAGAACTAAAACCTATAAAATATGTCTTAAGTGATTTTTCGTTTTCGTGTAAATCTGTCTCTAATGATAATTTTATCTTTTTAGAATTAGTCATTTCATTTTGTACAAAATTTTCAAAATATCCTAGTTAAATATATAAATATATAATATCTAAATAAACATGTTAATATCCCTATGAATATACTATAAATCAATATAAATCTGTATAAACATATATACATCTATTAATCTATATTTAAAAATTCACCCATGTTGAAGAAAAAAGAAAAAGATAAAGCAGCTTTATCTTTATATTAACATCTTTATCTTTTTCTTTTTTTTTCAATATGGGTGGAATTTTTAATGTAGATATATAGATTTATGTATATTTATAGTATATTCATAGGGGATATTAGCATGTTTATTTATATATTATATATTTATATATTTAAATAAGATATTTTGTCAGTTTTGTGTAAATCAAATGACTAATTCTAAAAAAGTTAAAATTATCATTGCAGACAGATTTATACTAAAGCGAAAAATCATTATAAACAGATTTTATAGGCTGGAACATCTTTCAAGATTATGGAATTTATCGTTTTAAACTTGTATCAGAAAATAGTGTTAAAAACAGAATTCATTGCACATTGGCAGAAAAAATAAACACAGAAAACAACAATAAAATCTGCTGGTAATTTAAATGCATTAGCTAAAAAGAAATACATGTTTGCAATCAATTTTGCAATATAGCGTATAAAGAAGAAAGAGCTGTAAGGTCAATTTTATTGTTCATTTGCAGAATAAACTGTTGGCATTTAAATTTGCAGCGGATTTTGGTAATTGCTTAAGTTTCATTTACAATACTAGGGGGGGCCGCCCCCCTGCTCGCTATGCTCGCCAACCCCCCGCGTAATCGCTTCGCGATTCCAAATTATTGGCTACACCTGCTTGCTGCGCTCGCCAATATCCCATGGTATGAATAAGCAGGTTCGGACCTTTCAAATGATGTGTCACACGACTGGTGTTGTAAAGAAATTAAAAATGTGCCCCCCTGGGGGGCAGAGGGGGAGGCGACACAAAAGACATCCATAATATGAATAAGCAGCTGCAGACCTCTCAAATGATGTCACACGACTGGTGCTGTAAAGAAATTAAAAATGTGCCCCCCTGGGGGGCAGAGTGGGGGGTGACACACAAGACATCCATAAAATGAATAAACAGTTGCAGACCTTTCAAATGATGTGTCACACAATTGGTGTTGTAAAGAAATTACAAAATGCGTCCCCTCTGAGAGCAGAGGGGGGAGGGGTTACACACAAGATATCCATAATATGAATAAGCAGTTGCAGACCTCTCAAATGATGTGTCACACAATTGGTGTTGTAAAGAAATTAAAAATGTGCCCCCCTGGGGGGCAGAGTGGGGGATGACACACAACACATCCATAATATGAATAAGCAGTTGCAGACCTTTCAAATGATGTGTCACACAACTGGTGTTGTAAAGAATTTAAAAATGTGACCCCCCTGGGGAGAGCAGAATGTGGGGGTGACACACAAGACATCCATAATATGAATAAGCAGTTGCAGACCTTTCAAATCTTGTGTAACACGACTGGTGTTGTAAAGAAATTAAAAATGTGTCCCCCCTGGGGAGCAGAATGGGGGATAACACACAAGACATCCTTTAAATGAATAAGCAGTTGCAAACCTCTCAAATGATGTATCAAACGACTGATGTTGTAAAGAAATTAAAAATTTGGCGAAATATTACAGTTATCGCCAAGTTGGCGTCACTTTTGACAACTAATTTTGGTCGCCAAATTTGGCGATATATCGCCAAGTTGGCGACAAACTTGGCGATTGTTGGCGATGGTAACCTTTCCTCTCTTTATGGTAACCCATACGGCGATGCATAGACGGAGCCCTTTGATGATTGGTCTATTCGACTCATGGAAGGAGTGGACAAACCGGATTCGTTAGTTCCGGAAATCTTCCACATCAGCATCATTCCAGGAGTCATTCCTTTTAAGGCTAGTTTTTTTTTACTATAGAAGGATAAGGTATCTGTGGTAATAAAGCCAAGATGGGCAATAACGCCAAGTGCTAATATTGCGTGTAATTATTAGACTGGGTCGAGAAAATGTAAAAAATGTATTTCAAATCGCAATATTGCGGAAAAGTTGTGAATCCGGGAAGCTAAGAATTGGGTAAAAAAGGAAATAAAATTCATTTATATCTTCCGGTCGCGCATGCGGTATAAAGCTTGCCGAAATGTGAAAAATTCTCGTTATTACAAAATTTTAGAAATTTGCCTTTTCACGAATGTGATAGCGAAAACTTCTATGTGTTAGAATAACAAAAGATAATGTTGAAAAATTATTTAAGGGGTCGGGTACCCTTTAAATTAACAATATGCGTGAAAATGTGACCTCTGTAAGAATTGCAGTCACTCTATATCTAATTGAATTTTAATTATAGAATTGAAAACACATTTTAAGAAAAGTTCAAGTTATAAATTAAAGTTGGCAAAAAAAAAGTATATTCATATATAAAGTTTATAAATTTATTTTTAAAGATTAGATATTTTCTGCGAAAGAATTGTTATTGCATGCATTGCGCGCATGATTTTTGACATTTGAATAGCTAAAATAAATCAATTTTTTTAAACAATGAGTACAGATATAATGTGTTTTCAAAATAACCTACAATGAAAAAAAATAAAACTTTTAGATCCAGAAAAAAGAAATTATTTAAAGATATTCGAAATATTAGGATTCTTTTTAATAAAAAATAGTGGTGAATTCTAAACTTCTAACTTGAAAAACATAATAATAGGTCATTTTGTGCTTCTATAGGTTTAATAAATTGGGAAAAATTTGTGGAATTCTAGGTAACATTTTCTTAGAAATCGTGCGTGCAATGATCAAAATCACTGTTTTGAGAAAATTGACTTTAAAGATTAAATCACCCGTTGATCATATAGGAAAGATTCAAATTGTTTTAGTCTCTTCTAATTCGAATTTTTGAATGCAGTTTGTTTTTAAATGTTTCTAAAGAATCATATTTAATTATAAAGCACTTTTTGAAAAATCAATTTTTGGATTCTTTAAAGAGTACCTGACCACTTAAATCCATAAGCATCTTCCGTTCGCGCATGTGCTTCAAAGTTGTAAAGAGCTATTCCCTTTAAATGTTGACAAGATAAGTAAGATAAAGGATTATCATAAAAATGTGATTCTTGCCAACCTTAGAGCACATGTGCGACAAGAAGATGCTGATGGATTTAATCCCTTCGCGACGAGATCCTTTTACGAAATTTTTAATGTTTTGTCACCGGTTTTTAAAAACAGAAATTTGTGACTTATAAAATCGAGAAAATGCTCCGATTAAATAAGGTACATTTTACAGTAAAATTTTAACTGGTGTAGATAAACAAGGATTTTTAAGCCTTTTTGCGGCACGTATACGTGTCGCTCGTCCCCAAGGGGTTAAGTAATATTTTAACAACATGTTTTGTTATTCTAATACATAAAAATTTCAGCCATTACATTCATGAAAAGCCTAATTTAAAAATTTTATAATAATGTGAATTTTTTCTCATTTCGGCAAACTTTACAACGCATGAGCAACATTAATGTATGAACCAATTTTATTTAACCCAATTTTTAGTTTCCTGAATTCGCAACATTTCCGCGATATTGCGACTTCAAAAGCCATTTTTGCATTTTTTTGGCCTGTGTAGTAATTATGTTGGATATTCATGTTATATGGAGTTCCATTAAGTACATACACATTGTAATCCATAACAAATCCCAGTTTTAATAATCCGTTTCCTGTGTGTCCCTCAGGCAATAATTCAATACATATTTCCATGGAAAAATTATTTCATTATATGAAACAGAAAGGCTAAGATGTAAAATAGTGGTGACCCTCCCCCCTCATACACGCAGCAAAACTTTTCAGCTGTTACTAAAAGGAAGATCAAAGGCGAAATGTCGCTCTAAGTAAGTTAATACATGCTAAAGATTTTAAGCCAAAACGCCTATCTTAAAAAATAACCACTAAGAAGGAATCAGTATAAAAATTTAAACAAGACAAACACCAAGTAGTGCTGTCACATTTGGCTATCAGTCAACAAAGTGAAATAAAAAGACAAACTGCTGAGTAGATTTTGGTTTAAACCACCTAAACAATGGCACTGCTATGCTGCATTTTTCAGTATGCATTAACATGCATAAGATAGAAGAAAGTTTTGTGATTGTCAGATCTGACTAGTTATTGTTACAAATATTTACATTTCATTATATTGTTATCTACCAGATGAATATGCTCCATATGGAGTATTAAACATTGATACAAAACAACATAGAATATGGGTATTTTTTTCCATAATGATAACCCTTTGAGTAATTATAAACTAAAATTACCGTACCCTTTGCTTTTTCCTTTTTTTTTTATCTTAAGTATTACTATTGTTTTTCATGTATAAAAAATAAAAAATAAGCAATAAAATTCTATAAGAAAACTGAGTACAAGAGATTAGGACGATTGCCAAGATTGCGGTTTACTTGACCAAAATAATGAAAATTCAAGTTAATAGCTTGCATAAAAGATGCAAATTTCTTTAGAAAGATTTTTTTCAAAGAGGATAGTAAGTAGAGTATAATATTTATTGTATTTTTTTCCTATTTGATTTAAGAGATTTCATTTCAAAGTTTTCTTTAACCGTTTCGCAGATAATTTATCTTCATGACAGGAGTTTTAAATAATAAATAAATCGCTAATAGTCATAAACACCATTCTTTTCGCATGACCGCATGGGCCTTATGCCAATTTTTCTATAACGAAAATGAAATGAACTCGCATTGTCTTTTTTTTTTCACCATAAAAGAAAAATGCCATTTAAATGTTGTATTTATGTTAAATTACCGACTGATTAAGAATTTTTTTTGCATTTATTATAAATTTCAAATGTTAAAAAAAATTTTAATTGAGACACAAAATTTCACAAAGTATTATTATTCATTACATATAAGTTTCAAGTAAAGTACAAATAATATTGCAAGTATCAGGTGATCAAAATATAGTCTGACTCACTTAGTATAATATGTTAATAAAATACTTTCATTAGTGTCAATATTGAATATACAATATGATACATACATATGACATATTTGGATACAACTCCTCATTTTTTTGCTTCATTTTGGGAACAACGGTTTTTGATCTTATTTTATAGACGATCACTTTCAAAATTTTCAAGCTATGTTTTTTAAACTTTCACAAAAGTTTACTCTATACATTCAGCTTCCACAATATGTAAATTAAATTTTGATAACTCTCACGCATGCGTAATGAAAAATTATTTAGTAAACCTGCTCATTTTTCATACAAATTTTATTATTTTTTAATTCGGATTACAGGTTATTGTGTACAATATTATTTGTCATATTTTGAGAAAAGAACATTATTTTATATTAAGAAATCTGCAAATTATGAGCAAAAAAACTCGACAATTTTTGGGACTGTTTTTATAAAAACCTTAATTTCTCTACTAGTATACATGCTATCCACATAAAAATGAACAGTATATTACAATAAACCAGTTAATCATAATCTACAATTATAGCACTTTTTTTTCATTAGTTTTGGCAGGGTTATTCAAAAGTTATTCGTTCTTTTTCAATTTGTTGACGGTTCCCCAAAGAATTTCGGGAAAAAATCTTCACGGATACGTATAACCTGTACAGTGTACAGGTTATACGTATCCGTGTACAGTGTACACGCTTTTAATATTTACACGCTTAGAGTTTCAGGATAATTTCTCAAGTATTTTTCTAGATATTTTACAAAATGTCTAAAATCGCAAGTGGCCAGTCACCGTTGATCTTATGGTATAAATTGCGAACGACAAAAATCACTTAAAAAAAAAAAAAAAAAAAAAAAAAAAAAAAAAAGATTAATCCAGGAATTAATGTATAATTTAAAAATTTATCAGGAATAACTTTGACAAAACAATTCTGATAATATCATTTTCTATATCCTCTTGAATAAATAATATAGAAGTTGATTCTAATATGCATATTTATCTACTGTTAGATTTATTATCTGTTTTTAAAGTTTTATTATAGAAATTTTTAATTTAATTTTAAGCTAGCACATGAAACATAGCTACAAGATTTTAATCTTTTTTTTTCTCTCAGTTTTCACACTACAAAAGAGTTTTAACCTGCTTACAGTTAAATTTATTCTGGTTATTGTCGGTTATTATATCCTACTTATTCACTTACACCATGATTAAAAAGAGAAAAGATACTGTATGAAATGTGGGAAAATCTTAAAACAAAGTTTCCTTTGGTGTTTATTAGACACGAGTTCTAATTATTTTTCATACCGCTTACAATTAGTCGTTTCCGAAATTGTAATATTGTATATTTAGAGTATGCATTCAGATATCATTTTAAAGTTCATTGAAATTAATTTACATGTTAGTTAAATTGAAATAATATTTGTTTTTTTAAAATATGTTTTAAAAAGATTATTTAAAATTGTATTTTAAAAACATGCTGATATGCACATGTGCTCACATTCACATATGTACTTAAAGCATATAGATTAATAAAACTTTTCTAATCACAAACAGAAGCAAATGTAAAAGTGGGTCAGTGTACGGTTGATATCCGTTCTACATATATTCTACATACAATCGTTAACAGAATGCAGAAAATGTTTCTCGTATTCATATACGACAAATAATACGATTCTCAATTGGAAATTATTCTTCATTTCCTTTCTCCGAAGTTAACCGAATTACAATACATTCAAAGGCAACGCCAAATTGGCATAATTCCCAAATTTTAAGGCGCCAACTCAAACGAACATACACTATCTTGACGTGAGCTAAATTTTTGACAGCCGCTACAATAAGACAGATTTATTATATGAGATAACAAATAAACAAATACATTAATTTCATAGTTTTTGAAACCTTGCAACAAATAAAGCAATATTTAGTTTCCATAATTACATGCATATCTCTGTAAAGGAATATTTTGTTTCTATAATTACATGCATTGCATATCTCTGTTACGCTTTTTGTAATGTATTTTCTATCTTTTAAAGCTTCTAAAGCTATAAGTACAACATGTGCTAGTAAGCATAATTGTTATTATTCAAAAATTAAAAATTAAAATAACAATGTGTATCATACATGAAATTACATTTTTTTTTCTTTTTTGCAGAGCATCGTTGTTTATGTCAGTTTAAAGCTTGATATTTAATGTTTATTATTTTCCAATAATGTGTTTCCTGACGTCAAAACGACTGTGTAGATGAGAAAAAGAAAAAAAATCACATTATAGGTTTCTAGTTATTTTGCCGAGATGATGAGAAAACAATAATTACATTTACAAAGATAGAATTAAGCGCTGCTGAGACATGGATGCGTAAATACATGCTCTTCTATGCAGTGAAATTTTTTTCTAGTATAATAGTGATTTCAAGTTTATGCAAAAGGACAGCAAAACGATAAAAGTACATTTTTTATAAAAAATCTTCAAAAAATTTTTATGAGTTTTGTAAGTGTCAACTTTAATTATTTTTCTATAAAAATGTGTTCAAATAATAGATAAAAATTCTCAACGCAAGACGTAACACAAACTTTTGTCTGTTAATGGGATCAAAAGATAAAGAATTTTATGAGTTAAATGAAGATGATTTGTTTTTTCTGAAGCTTTCTCTTCGCAAAGGGGAATGATTCATTCTTCAGATGGATTACACCTTTGTGCTTCAAGAATCGAAAGAGATTCCTTCTCCAATGATTTTTAGGAGCCAAGTAGCAGTTGTGCTGAAAAACAACAATTCATATCTAAACAACAAAGTGAACCAGTGTAGTTTATATTTGGAAGCATGATCATATGGAATAGCGTGATTTATTGTTGATGGAATATACCTGCACACAAAATCAATAGTAAGAAGAATCTCTGTGCTAGAAAGTTGGAAGTTTGTCAGAGAGGTATAGAACCGACAGATTCATTCCAACTATATTTTGTTAATGACAAAAATTGCTGAGAATCTCGTTGTAAAACGACATAAACCAGATAGACTGATAGCTTCATCAAATTGACTTTATCAGTTGAGCATATTTGGAAGGCTTCTGCTAATGTGAAAAGAATACATTTGCATTTAATTTAGAAACTTCGCTCGTTTGAAGACTAATACTTCAAAGAAAAGTAATTAACCAGGAGATTCTTTATTTCTGATAATGATCTTGCACATGAAATCAGTGGTAAGAAATTTTTATAGCTAGGGGGTTGATAAGATTGGAGAGATGCATGGAGGCCTGAAATTATTTTTCTACACCTTTCGTTAGTAAAAAAATTGCGAAGAATCTCGTTGTACAATAGTATATAGCTGATAGGAATAGCTACATCAAATCAGTCTTATTAGTTGGACGTGGCTGGAGCGCTACAATTTGATGTGAATTGCACATGTATGCCATGTATGCGTAAGGTTTACAAAAAAAAATCTCTCGCCTAAAAATTAATATTAAAAAGAGAAATACTTAACTAGAAGTCTTCAGTAGCTGTCAAAATTACAGAGAACCTTTGTCCCAGTCTTGGTGGTTTGTCCGAATTAATTATAAGACTATGTACCCAGCTAGATGAGCCATTTGGTTTCTTCTTATTGAACTAAAGACGATTGGAGTAAATACTCTATTTACGAAAAGAATCATGTTTCGCTTTGACGACAGTCCAAACAAATGGACTGGCTTCTGTATAAAAAGATGACACACGGTATTTATACAAGGTGGTCATAATTAAACTGACAGTACGAAGAGTGTTTTGTAGAGCGTTTTCTTGAGAAAAATGTGTTTATTTGTGGGAAGATTAAACAAAATAGGATACAAAGGATTCAGCAAAATAACATTAATAATAATAATAATAAAAATAATAAATAAATAAATAAAAATAAAATAAAATAAAATAAAATAAGAAAAATAATTCCAAAAGTCTTTGATAGAGAAAGATGTATAGGCTATGTAATAGAAAAGATTTTTTTTTAATGCAGAATCAATACTGAAGTAAAATAATACTGAAATAATATATTTTATTTAAAAATTTCAAATAGGGTTCAGTATGGCTGATGTTTTTGTGCCCCTCATGTTGCATTTTGTGCATGGCATGCACAATAACAGAAGATAAGAATCCTGCAGGAATCTCCAGTACAAACTGTATGTTATGTCATCCTTCAACATAACCAGGAGTCACATGAGACCAATGCGTCTGGGAACCGAGGTGGCCATACAGTTCAAAAGCAGCGACCAATGACTTTTTCTGTCGTAGCAACTGATGTAACCACAAAGAGATGTGTGGATGGGCTCCATCTTGCATAAAATGATTTTATGCATTTATTGTTGTTACTGAAATGCCGGGATGACAAAGTTATTTAACATCAGGCGTTATTTCTCTTCGGTAACAGAACAAGTTACCTGTCCGGTCAGGATAATGTTCTAGTAGAATAGACTTATGATCATTCCCGATGTGAAACTACAACAAAGGGCTAGCTTTAGGGAATGTAAGAAAATTTCTTTGAATGTATTTGGTGATTTGTTATTCAAATTAGGCAGTTTTGGGTGTATACAATTTCAATTATGTAAAATGGGCCCTGTCTTCTACAAGATTTCCCACTGACAATCATTATGTATCTCCATTCCTTAAAAAAAAAGTGGGATCGAAAACCAATCGCTTACCATCGTTGGTGTGACGTAACTCTTGTACACGGCTGATCTTGTACAATAGAAGTGGATAATGTTAGTAACACTTTACGTACCGTGTTGTATGTCATATCCAGACTCTGAGCTATCCAACGAGCGCTGGAAGTGGCAGCAATATTGTGCTGTGTCGACAAACCCCTTTGCAACTTTTTCGATTATTTCATGGTAGTACGAGTTTTCGTCTTCTGCCGGAATGAACCTTTAGAGAACCTATTTTCTCAAACTTCGCAAGGATTGCTTTTAAATCATTAATAAACAAAGGATTGTTATTTGTAAGCATTTTTAATTATTCTAAGAGCGCGCAGAGCGGTTGACGCGCTGTACTGGTTGAGATAAAATATTTTGACAGTTAATATTTTTCATTATCTACTAAATATTAAGACATTATTGCTCACAGATTTCAATCAAATGGTTTTTAAAAGTAACACAATGGTTTTAAAAGCGCAACAAGATGGCACTGCGCCAAAGAATGTAATGTGAAATTTGAGTAAAGAACTTATGTTGCTTCTGCTTCCTTTGGGACTCAGTTAGAGAAACTGCATATAAAGAACATTTATAACTGTTTATATAAGTTCTTTTTCTTTTTAATTGACCTTGTATAACTGCCTCACCAGTGGCCGAGAGGTTCTGACCTCTCAACTGGTAGACGGCAGGTGCTGGGTTCGAACCCAATCGCGGCTGTCGGCCTAACCGTTCGGAGTTTTCGTGGTTTTCTTCGAACCTTGCGTAAATACGGGTTAGGATCCTTAGAAAGACCCCCAAGAAGGGCACACCCCTTGGGCCTATATCCCTAGTGTAGATAATCAGCCGACAAAAATAAGCCAAACCAAACCAAACCTTGTATAACTCATTAAATGTGCAAAATGATAGGTATCTTATTTTCGTATTGATTCTGCATTTTCTTAAACTCTCCTCTCAATTACACAATACCAAATATCCCCCTAGTGATAACTTTTGGAATTAAATTTCTTTTACAGACTTCTTCATTCTTCATTTTGTTTAATCTTCCCACAAAATTTAGAGTTATCCACTCTAGTGATAGTCTCTTAAATGTAAAATGGTGAACTCACAGTTTAATAGAGATGATGCATAACAGTTGAATACAGTGTATGCATGGTAATAAATACATTTAGCAGAAAATGGAGGTAAATCAGCGATAGTTTCTTGCAGTTAAAATGGATTCTGCTTAACATTTGCTAGCGTACTATAAAATTAGCTACTTTGCTGAATTCCCTTGTTAAAATGTTGCTAGAGTCAGCAATTATTTCACTTAAATACTAGTAAAATCCTTTCTGTGCATCAGAAAGCATAAGATTACTCTTGTTGGAGCGATGTATTGGTTGTTTGAATGCGATGCGACCATGCTAACTCCCAACTGTAAATAGCCCAATATTTATCCAAGAACATTAAAGTGTATAGTAAATAAAGCTAGTCTAATCTTTTTGACTTACATGTGCTGTGTTTATTTTCGACGGACGCTCCCAGTTCTACTTTGCGCTCAAGTGTACCATAACTCCACAAATATATCCCAATGTTCTCTTGTTATCTATATTCAGCTTTGTATTAGGAAAATAGATTATGAATGGGATCTTATCGATGGCAATTTCAGACCATACAAAAATCGAATATGTGAAGATAGAAAAGACTTAAACTAAGCCAATGAAGTCATCAGTGTACAGCCCGGTTTAAGTCCCATATCACGGAGAACTGAATTTTTTACCATTTTAAGCTCCGCCCATAATTTCGAACATGCTATAAAGTGATTTCAGAACGTGCTCTCATAACTTGATCTCATAAAATGGTCTTTTAACGAACTCTCGAGCGCGATCTCATGCTAAGGCAGCATTAACCCGAGAAAAAATCTATTTATTTATTGAGAAAAAATTCATATTAGGAACTATGAACTGTAGTTTCTTCTATTTGTTTTTAAATTTACATAATTTGTAAATAAACATTCGAAACTCTTTTTATTTGCGTGTAAATTTTAGTGTAAATTTTGTTTTATATAGCTGTAAAATTTGGAAGACATTATCTAATTCGTTTCTGATTTGTGTAAAATTTTCATCGAAGTGCTTATTTTGAGAGGAATGAAGTTTATTTATTTTATTTATTTATTTATTTATTTTTTGAGACGATGAATATAATTTTTAATTAGAATATTTTAATGTTTTAATGAAAGTAATCATAAACGTCAAAGTTTTATAAAAATATTTAAAAATTTATCATTGATTCTGACTACATTCATGGCAGTATTTTCTATTGATTTATATAGAATAGTTTACAGCAATTTGTACAATAATTTTTAAAATGATAATGTTTTAATTGTAATTTAATCTAATTTTTATTATTATTGTTACATTGAGCAGTGGGACGGATTTAAATATTTGTCACTAATAATTGTAAATATTTGTACACTAAAAAAACTAAATTGTGCGATTTTTTAATTAAGGATGACTGAAGTACAAGCCAGCCGAATTCTTTCTTTCTTTCTTTTCTTTCCGAATGATTTTTTAAAAATCTAATAAATATCAAAGTAGCATTGAACATTTTATAGGATTATAGACTTACGATTGTAACATTCGAGTGCCATTACTTGGTGCATGAGATAGGGAATCGTTTATTATAAGGACAACCACAAAGGCAAGCTAATAGAACTTACTTCCCCGTTAAAAAATATAATTACTTCGTAACATTTCGCACCCTTACTACAAAAGGATCGCAACTCTATTTGAGTTATGATTGCCAATCTACGTGATTTCCACCCCTCTGTCAATCACCTAAAGTAGAAGACAGTGTGTTTAAAATCCAGCAATCAGACAATAGTTGTGTTTGCATCATGCCCATTGAGTCTACTACAGCCTGAAATAGTTTTTCGCATTTCCTCAAAAAAGAAGATTTTTCAGTTACGGCACTTTTGAGGCAAGGGTGCGATGCGTCATATATCTGTATAAGCAGATAATGTGACATAAGTAAGAACGTAATGACATTATACTCGCATATGTCATACTATCACACGACAGTGCTAAGGATTGTCACATTATCATATGGCAATGTTAAGGACAGTGATACGGCTAATATCTTACTAATTTTCCAAATTCTTCCAATTTCATATAATATTTTTCATACCTAAAATATACTACCTAGTAATACTTTAAGAAAAACAAACAAGCAAACAAAAAATCTCAGTAATTTTAACTATCACTTCAATATTTATTTAATGAGTACCTGACATACTCCACTTTATTAGGCATTTTAATTTTATCGCAACTGATATAAATTTTTTGAGCCTCTAAAAATTTGGCACACGTCTAATCTCTCTGGTTTTAAAAGTGTTCACAGTTTTTGCTATTCCGATCACAACATCTTTTATTTATGTACTTTAAATGAAGAAAAAAGAAAAAGAGCAAAGAATGAGAATATCTCTTGGAAAGTCGCCATTACTTGTTTTATAATCACAAGGAAAGAGAAATAAAAAACACAGCCAATATTGTTTTTATCTGTTGAAAATGTCTTTCAAAAAATGAGTGTCCCTGCTCTTCAGCATTCTCTATCTTCCTTACGGGGTCCCTGGCGACATGTTTATCAGCTGACTTCATCGACAGCTTTTTTTTCTCGGGAGACCCATGCTCGCGGATTTCTGTCCCTTTATAATCTCGCGACTGTATCTTTCTGTCGCCACCCTTCTTTGAATTTTGATTTGGCCTGAGGGATTGTTTTGTTGCGGCTTGAATTCTGTTGAAATATGCACTTAACTGTCTTCGTTTGAAGAAACCGCGTTTACAATATTAGTTCCTGTTGAAAATACAATTTTTTTTTTTTTTTTTGACTTCTTATGTTTGCTGATCAGCATGTTTAGAAATGGAGAAAGAAAGTGTTAAAAGTGTTCTTTTATCTGTCATGTCGAGATACATAATTTCTCTGTAGCGAATGAAAAGAAATGATTGTATTTCACGCTAACAGAGTAGTTAATATTTACGAAATTGAAATATCTGTTAACACCGGAAAATAAATAGTGACAATAAAAGAAGAAAACTCAAGCAGTGAGTGCAGAGAGTCAAGACTTATTTCTGCACGCGTTCGGGGCAGCTTCGGTGTTAGGGGGTACTAGGCAAAGCGGCATTTTTATTTTATTTTTTTACTTAATATTTACAAAAAATTTTCCTGTTATTTAACTAAAATTTTGTCAGTTATAATACATATTTTTTGTTTATTTTTATTTTTATTTTTTATTTTATTTTTATTATTTATTTATTTATATATTTGTTTATTTATTTATTTATTAATTTAAAGGTGTATTCGAAAAAACGCTTTTGTACCTTCAACAGCTCGAAATTTTTCGATACAATTTCAGACACATTTTTAAAAGTAGAAGCATGAAACTTGGTGAGGAGATTTTTGAAGAGACGTTCAGGGTGCCGTCTGATGTCATTTTACGCTCCATTCATTAGACTTTGATTTATAATCAATTATCTTATCAGTATGATCCTTTTTTTTCATTCACAAATCTCTTGCTTCGAAAAAATCGGTTCAAATTGCCGCTTTTGATTTTTTTTTCTTTTTTTTGCAATATTTTTTGCATTTATCAAAGAATTGACAGTCACGGCATCTTGTGTACTTTCTAAATAAGACAGTTTGCCAGTTTGATGCATATGAGACCAAAAATGAATTTAAAAATAAATCGCAAAATAAGCAGTTTGAATCGAAATACACCCTTAAGAACCTAAGTTATAGCCTGTCCTTCTTTCTTATTTCAATATCACTGTTGCTCCAAGAAACGCACTTTGTGATCTACATTGTATGTCCAGTTTCGAGGGGATGTGGGACCATTAAGTCTCCTGTAATAATTAAAGTCGCCTTAAAGACTATAGGTCTCAGGTTCCTTGGCAAAATGTCTTCGTATCGTCAGAAGCCAGTAAGAGGAAATCCATCTTCTACATATTCGGGTAGGATACGAGTCTACTGAGGATAATATTTTGAGATGAGGAGTTTTAAAAGGTTTTATTTAAAAGTCGAGTAAAAAACGATAAAAAAATGAAATACATACTATTGGTGACAATATTTAGTATTAATGATTCAATACTATACGATACCTTATCTTTTTCTTGATCGTAAACTATGTAGTAAAACTAACTAATTTACACGTATATATATTTTATGTAACTATGAAATATATCCAAAATTAGACTTTACGATAATTGTTTTTGTGCAGCATTTATAAAAATATGTTTCTTATGATTTTCGATCCTGGTCCTGTGCTGCAGTACCCTGTATGATTTTTTTTATCATCTCTTGTTACTGCGTGATCAACATGCTAGAAGATGGATGATGAATTTTATCCTACGTTCGATTGTTCAAAACTAGTATGGATCGAATAGAGTGATATTCAGATCTTTTGAATTTATTAACTTGCAGAATAAGTTTCGACTATTTGTCAAAAATGTTTTCTGAAAATTATTTTACCGGACAGTAACTTTATATACAGGGTGTCCCTAAACAAATGGTATATACGCTAGGGGGTGATAGAACACATCAAGACAAGTAATAGTAAATGGGAAAACAAGGGTCCCAAACGTTTTCCAAAGGCGATGGCCGCCATTAAAGTTTGGGGTCCAAAATTTCAAATACACATAAAAAACGGAAAAATTGGTCGATTGATTTGCGGTTTTCACTAAAATTATTCTTTATGTTGGTATTTTCTTGAAAATAAATTATAAAGATAAATTTCGAAAAAGGCCGATAGAGGGAGCTTTAGACTTTGAAGTAATGAAAAACTATTTTTTGCCGCGATTTTTTGCATCTCATTAACTGGTTTCGTGAGCTGACTTAAACTTAAATTTTGAGCTCAAAATCTGAATAGTTGGAAGCGGTTAAGTAGCACAAACTTAACTATGTTCAGAGGGTTTAAATTTCAAATGATTATAAAAAACGGAAAAATTGGTCGATTGATTTGCAGGTTTCACTAAAACTATTCTTTATGTCGGTATTTTATTGAAAATGAATTATTAAGATAAATTTCAAAAAATGCCGATAGAGGGCGCTTTAAACTTTGGAGTAACGAACAACTAATTTTTACGTTATTTTTTGCATCTGATTAAATGTTTTCGTAAACTTAGACTTAAACTTAAATTTTGAGCTCAAAATCTGACTAGTTGGGAGTGGTTAAATAGCACAAACGTAACTGTGTTCAGAGGGTTCAAATTTCAAATGATAATAAAAATCGCAAAAATTGGTCGATTCGTTTGCGGTTTAAAATAAAACTATTCTTAAAGTCAGTATCTTCTTGAAAATGAATTTTAAATATAAATTTCAAAAAATTCCGTTAGAGGACGCCTTAAACTTCAGAGTAACCAACAACAAATTTTAACCGTTATTTTTTGTATCTAATTAAAACCAAAACTTGTTAAATGTTTTCGAAACCTTAGATTTAAACTTAAAATTTGAACTCAAATTCTGAATGGTTGGGAGGGGTTAAGAAGCGCGAACTGAAGTGTGTTCAGGAGTTGAAATTTACCCCCCCCCCCCTCGAACACAGTTCACTTTTGCGCTACTTAAACACTCGCAACGACTCAGAATTTGATCTCAAAATTTAAATCTAAGCATTTGAAAGCATTTAATGAGATTTAAAAAAATAACGGTTAAAATAGTTGTAAGCTACTCCAATGTCTAAGACGCCCTTTATCGGCATTTTGTAAAATTTATCTTTAAAAGTTATTTTCAAGAAAACACTGATTTAAAGATTAGTTTTAGCAAAAAACCGCAAACGAATCGACTATTTTTTTCCGTTTTTTTTATAGTTTTCCGTTTTGTTTGAAATTTAAACCCTCTGAACACAGTTCAGTTTGTGCTACTTAACCACTCCCAACTATTCAGATTTTGAACTCAAAATTTAAGTTTAAATCTAAGCCTACGAAACCATATAATGAGATGCAAAAAATAACGGCAAAAAATAGTATTAGAATGGATTATTTCGTTAATGCAAAGTCTAAAGCGCCCTCTATCGGCATTTTTTGTAATTTATCTTTATAATTCATTTTCAATAAAAAACCGACATAAAGAATAGTTTTAGTGAAAACCGCAAATCAATCGACCAATTTTTCCGTTTTTTATAATCATTTGAAATTTAAACCCTCTGAACACAGTTAAGTTTGTGCTACTTAACCGCTTCCAACCATTCAGATTTTGAGTTCAAAATTTAAGTTTCTAAGCTTACGAAACCATTTAATGAGATGCAAAGAATCACTGCAAAAAATAGTTTTTCATTACTTTAAAGTCTAAAGCGCCCTCTATCGGCATTTTTTGAAATTTATCTTTATAATTTATTTCAAGAAAATATCAACATAAAGAATAATTTTAGTGAAAACCGCAAATCAATCGACCAATTTTTCCGTTTATTTGAAATTTTGGATCTCAAATTTTAATGGCGGCCATCTCCTTTGGAAAACGTTTGGAACCCTTGGTTTCCTATTTAGTATTACTCGTCTTGATGTGTTCTATCACCCCCTAGCGTATATACCATTTGTTTAGAGACACCCTGTATAAGTTAGGATGCTATGAATTCTTGGTTATAAGATAATAAACTCTGTAGGATGCGTTTTCAATAGCAGAAATCGCTGAAAATTAATAAAATTTAAAATTTTATGATTGGGTTATTTTTTATAAAATAAATAAATAAATAAAATAATAAAAAAATTGAATTTCTTTTAATCTCCTTCTTAGATGCTGTACAACATCTTTCTACAAAAAAATTATAAGCCGAGGTAATAGGAGGGAGAGGGGCATATAAAATATTATTTTTCGTATTTCAATACATATATAGCAATTTTTTAATGCTACATTAAAAAAAAATACACTTAATTTTCGTGTCTGTCATCATTAAGAGATAATTGCCATAACCTCCTATTTTGAATCGCTCAATATAGACCTTTCCTCTAGAAAAGCGGAATAAATAAAGCTCTCGGAATAAAATATCTTTAATGAATGTTACATTTATGAATCCTTAATGTAATAGTAATATAAATGTATAAAAAAGGAATTTATTTTCTTAATTATTCAATTAAAGAATAATCCAGTGAAAAAAACTGAAGTCCGAATTCATTACGGTAAAAAATTTAATAAAATAAATTGAAGGTACTTAGTGAAATATTGAAAATTCGTATGAAACAAGTTGGAAATTGCACGTGAAACGTAGCAAATCAGGTGCGTTCGTACGATAACGAAATTTTAAATATATTCAGATCTTACTGTTATAATAGATAGTATTTCGGATAGAGTATAGTAGTCGATTTTTTTTTTTTTTTTTTGAGTTACTATAAATATAGAGGAAGTAACTTTTATTACACCTCAGCAACCTATATCATATGCTATACTATATGCTTTTTTTATACAGGAAATAATTTGTAGTATTCCTAAGCAACTATATCATTCTCATAAAATGTTAAATAGTCAATTACAATTAAAACGCGCAACAAAAAATCTCCCTATACCATTGTGTAATGGAATACTTCTACGTGGCCTTGTAAATCAATAACAAAAGATTCTTGCACCAGATTGTGCAAAATGTATATTATAATATGTATTCCACAGATTCATAACAATTTTACAGTGTTCGAATGAGTGTAACACCATTAAAATGCATTTGAAACTTTTTTCCCCCATTGACCGTAATGTAACGGAATACCTTTGATTGTCCCTGTAATTGATCTATGTATCCGATTTTCATAAAATTTGAAATGACTCGACAAAATTATGCTATAATCATACATTTCAAATTTCAAACGATTAATATTGCATTTGAAACTTTTTCCTCCATTGACCGTAATGTAACGGAATACTTTTGATTGTCCCTGTAATTGATCTATATTCATCCGATTTTCATAAAATTTGAAATGACTCGACAAAATTATATAATAATAATATATTTTAAATTTCAAACGATTCGGTTGGATTATAATCTTATTATAATTCTTTCTTTATGGGATATATCCCATAAAGAAAGAAATCTAAAGCGAGTCTTTTCTTTAATTATTCACTTTCTCTTCGTTAAGCACTTAAAAGGAAGACAAGCCATCTCCGTCACAATGCCTTTTTGTTCAATTGGCCATTATTTTAAAGGCACTTCAGAAAACGGCAAGAGTTAAAAAAGAATTTGCGATACGTACACGATACAGCATCCGGGCGTTATTCTTCTTTGGATGCCAAAAGAGGACAAAAAGAATAAAAAAAAAAATTTTAATGTAAATGGCTTGTCAGTATAATGGAGGATGTTTGTGCTCTGGGACGATTGGATGTATCGTTGTAGTTAATTTGAAGAGCACGTTTTTCATCTTCAGTATGAAAGCTCAGAGACGAATTAGTGCAAGTGTCATATTCGAGAAATATATTTCATGTTTTTATGTAGGTCTCTTGTTGAGCGGAAAAAGGTGAAATGTTTCTTTACTTTTTTTAATATTGATTTTGGAGGTTTTGTATGTAAATGTTTGCATTCCAAACAATTGAGGTCATTATGTAGTTTTTTATTTTTCTTAACAGAAATGTCCCTGTTGTAATTAGCTAAATAAAGTGCTCTTGGCATTGTTGAAATTTCTAAAATTTTTGACTGAAATAAACTTAAAAATTATGAATAGGATCAAACAAACATTTTGAGTCTCGTAGAAAATAAGTTTTATAATCTTTGCATCCAGTTAAGTGTTTTAACAATATTTTGTATTTTAACCAAATTTAAAAATAAATACATGTCGCATTTCCAAACTAAACATTCACATATATATATATCCAGGACTGACGCAATCATCGGGCAAATAAGGCGGCTGCCAACTGGAGTCTTTTTTAGTGGTCGTGAATCTCTCTATGTATTTCAAAATAACGTTTTCTCTGTATATAATAACAATAATTTTTCCATAGATTCGTTTTTAAATACTTCTGTGAGAGAAACAAATATGCATTAACGTTATTTCTAGCATTCAAAGTTGATGTAATTGAATCGAAATGATTTGCTGATCATAAAAGCAAGTGTGAACGTGAGAAATATTTAAAATATAGTAAAGGTTGGAGATTTTTTTAAATTAAAAATAATTGCACATTAAATGTGACAACAGGGGTATTTCCATACTATTATCTAAATTAAATATTATTATCTACAATTGTCTTTAAGCTATATTCTATGATACATATTTTATTTGTTAATAATCAGGTATATCATGGGCCCCATTAACTAGAAGGGACCGGCACCACGTCGCGTCAACGCTGAGTGAATCGACTCTATGTACAATTACAAATCTGTTTTTGCAATTAGATGCAAATAATATTAAATATTATTATTTCATGTAATAAATATTAATATTAAATATCAATATTTCTTCAGCTGAACACCGTTTGTCCTTTATAAAGTGTCTAAAAGAAATTCTCACTCTGTGATAGATATTGTTGATTGTGCATACATTCTTCATGATCAGGTATTGTGATCTAGTATACATTCTTGATTCTTGTGTATGCATTATACCTGATCTTTTATACTGCAATTCTATTATCTGGCAAAAAAATTTGTATTGGATCAAATATTTTCGATGCATAAGTTTTCTTGTAAGCACAACGATGACAAACTTGATGATTTGGTAGCGAAATAATTTTTTTTTTCAGAAGCACCTTTCGCTCTTGCTACGCCACTTCTGATGCTAATAGTTTGCAAATGACCATTTCAGAGTTGTATGTTTTGTCTTGCAGCGATTATAAGAAAACTGAAGATAGCTAGTGGAGAGACTTCTAAGGCAGTTACCATGACTTCTTGAATAGTGCTAAAAAAGCAGTTAAAAAAATATGTTATGAAGGAAAAAGGTAACAGTTTGAACTTTGATAGATGTTATTGCTTTTTCTATACGCGTTCATGAAAAAAATAATTAAGCTGATATTTTTTTCCTTTCTGAATTATAAAAACTTTAACTTAAAAAAAAAAATCAAAATCTGCATTTTTAACAACTTGTAACTCAAAAGGTGGAAATATTATTTATATATGGTATTATAAGAAAAGGCCTCTCCATATAACGTCTAGATCTGTAAGGTTTTTTTTTCATTTGCTGATTGTGATAGAATTTTTCTACTAAAGAAATGACAGTCAACCAACCATAAAGAAAAAGAATATTTCGAAAATTGGAAGCATTCAGGGCTTCAATTTCAGGGCGGGATGGCGGGATTCGCGCCCAAAATTTTGAAATCCCGCCCAAAAGAGTAACGCGGACGGCAGGCTCCCGTCCAAAAAATTTTGCATTTTGAAACTATGAACAACTTCCACGACCGTTTTGCGAATTTTATGATATTTTCATGCGAGTAATCGACACATTTTGCGAGCTTTTTTACAGCGAAAAATCATTGAAAATCACGATTTTTTCCGCGACTGATTGACAAATATTTCCATTTTTTTCCTGCAATCTATTGACGAGTTTCGTTGTATTTTCCGCGGCAAAATAGAGGTGATTCTGTACGGAATTTCCCCTCCCCCCCCCCACAAAAAAAATAACGCATTCAATTCCAAAAATTATGAAACAGTGATACCGCGGACGCGCTATTGCCCATAAATAACGCAAAAGATCGGAGATGACACACAAAAGAAACATCTTACACGTTTCACAAGACGCGTGATTTCGCAAAAATTTGCTAAAAAACGGCAAGTATTGTTAAAAGATCGCGAAAAAACAACTAATTTCAGGCAAATTTCGTCAAAAGATTCACGAAAGAATGCCTAATTTGGTCACAGAATTCTGTAAAACGGCAATTTTCGTCAAAAAGGTTGCGAAAAAACGCCAGATTGCGGCAAACGACAATTTTCGTAAAAAAAAGTCGTGGTAAAGCATCAGATTTCATTAAAAGATCGCGAAAAAACGGCAAATTTCCTCAGAAAATTCACGAAAAAACGTCAAATTTGTCCAAAAATCGCGAAAAACGACAAATTTCGGCAAAAGATTCACTATAAATGACAAATTTCCCCAAAATATCACTAAAAACGGCAATTTTTGTAAAAAAATCGCGATAAAACATCGGATTTCATCAAAAGATCGCGAAAAAACGACAAATTTCCTCAGAAAATTCACGAAAAAAAAAAACATCAAATTTCGTCCAAAAATCGCAAAAAACGACAAATTTCGACAAAAGATAACTATAAACAACAAATTTCCCGAAAATATCGCGAAAAACAGCAATTTTCGTAAAAAAAAAATCGCGATAAAACATCAGATTTCATCAAAAGATCGCGAAAAAAGGCACTTTTTCTCAGAAAATTCACGAAAAAACGACAGATTTCGTGAAAAGATCGTAAAAAAAGACAGATTTCTTCAAAAGATAGCGAAAAAATTCAACTTTCGTCAAAGGGAACCTTTCCCTCCTTCCTCCCTCCAAAAATAATATAACGAGGAGTTCATTTTTCTGTTCAACAAACTAATTTTCCTGCCTCAATATAAATATTTTTTTCTTTGCTGCTCTAAAATCAGTTTCTGACAGCTCCAAATCTTTCTGAGTGAGTACAATTCCTGAAAGCAGCCATTCATTAAACAAAAAGTATCCCTTTACTCAACAAAGTATTCATTTTTTAAGAAAGTCTTTTTCGATGAATTTGACTTGTTCCTTTTTTAAAGAAATGCAAACAAAAGTGATACTTCTTATCTTCTACACTCAAATAAGTATTATTTTATGATTAAATTTGTATCTTGCACATTTAAAATACAGAAAAATAACATTATTAATTATAATTATTAATTATTAATTATTAATTATAAATATAAATTTATTAAATTAATTAGAAGTTTTATTAATTATTATTAAAATAATAATTAGACCTGTGACAAAAATAATTAGCACCGGGAGGGAATTTACCATCAGTAAAAACTAGACAGTATAAAAGCTTTTTTACACATTTCGCATAATTATTCTGAATTGTTGATAAAAATTGCTTCAGTGATTTTTTTTTATGTTTGTATTCTGGTAATTCTTTAAATAGCACATAAAATAATGGCGAATTTTAAAAAATTTTTCTCCCTCCCAAACAGCCAAACTCCCCTCCATTTATAAATGTTGGTGGAGAGACTCCCCTCCTTCGAAAAATTGAATTTCAAGCCCTAATATTATTAAATAAATTTTCTCATTGTACTTCAAAATTCTGAAATATTCCTTTGTATTGCAATTAATGTTTATAGAAACAAGATAGCTTGACAAGAGATTTTGTTTTTGTAATAGAATATTGAGTGCAAAGTTTCACCATATATTCTTAATGTTTTACACTAGTTTTCATTTAAAAATTCATTAAATGTCTCTTTTTGATGCTGATACAAAATCATTAAAGGAAATTAAGAAAATATTTCGTTTTACGAACTTTTATGAAATGAACATGGGAATAAAACTACATTAATTAACATTGTGTATTAGGGTGGAGCGTAAAAAATATTTTTTTTAAATTAAAAACGGGTAGGTGCCAAAAGTTGCTTTTATACTAGTACATGAACTGCGTGAAATTTTACTGCTGAAAAAAAAATGGCTTGAGTGTGCGCTTTTGCTCCAAAAATCGAAATTTTGTGTAAAATTTGACATTTTTTCAAAAAAAATTAAAAAATCCTACAGAGTTGGTTATTATTTAAAAATACTATTTAAACCTTTTTTATTAATTACTTAATATAATTAAACTATAAAACAATATCTTTATTCCGTATAGCTGGATGAAATTAGAAAACTTTTGATAAGAAAAAGGCATAACCACTCTATTGAGACATACAACCAATTGTTGTTTTTAATACAGATCTTGTTTTCAAAACTACCTTGGACATACGTTGGGGAGGTGGCTATATTTCATAACCACTCGTCCCAATTACTCGATCATCTTAGTACAGTGTTTTATTAATATATTGATTTGTGATTTTCTTTATCAAAATTTCGCATGTTTTCGATGCATCCACCTAGTTTATCTGTTCTTTGTATCCACCTGCTGCTGTGACTATCTTCATGTATATTTTTGCAGCTTATATAAAAAAAATGAGAAGCAGAATAATGCACAGGAATATTATTAAGGGGATCTATTCGGCCATCTTTTATCTTTATCAAACTTGCATCTAGTTGATGAATAGTGATTGGAAGCTCTGTTACCACAACATTTTTTTCAGTCAATTATATTTTTTTACGTAATAATCTGCTTCAAAGATGATTTTAGGTATTTCAACTATAATTATTCCATCATTTATTCTATATTTGCATTTTTTATATGTTGAGAAGCGAGTGTTTAATGTGATAGTAATCGTCAGAGAGGATTGTACTGTGAATTTGTTCTGCATGTGCTTAGCAACCGTTATTATAAATAACTGTTTTTTGCATTAGTTTTTGCACTTTTCTAAGTGTTTTCGTAGCCAGGAAATTTCCCATTAACTTTTAGATCCCCTTTTTATAAGTGGATAACAATTGATGGGGAACTGTCCTGGGCGTAAACTTATAATGCATAGTAATTTTTGAAGGAATATACAAACTCTAATCGATAATAAGTACTCATTTAAAATTAGGAAAATTCTATTTGTCGCTATGAACCATTTTGTGTGGGGTAAGCGAAGAATTTTGTATAATAATGGATTATGGGCTACTTCAACTCCATTAAATTTCCTATGCGTCAATTATTAGTGAAGTTGATATAAAACTTTCTAATTTACATGGATTCACTTCATTAATAGGAAAATCTTTGTATACGTTCTATTTACTCCCTATTGCAATTTTTTATAACATAGAGAATCATTTTGAAAAATTATTTCCACAAATTGAGTAAAAGATACCCAGAACAGACTAGAAATTTCTGCCAGAGATTGCAAAGCTAATTCATAAGGAAAGCTATTTCTCAGAGGACATGGTTAATAGGAATTTAGAAAACATCTCGCACAAAAGACAGATCATAAAGCGAATAAAATTTCCGCTTATATAAGCACAGATTGGCAATCAAAGTCTATAGATTCACTCACAAAATATATAATCTAAGTTTATACCGCAGGATGTTTTATACCAAATGTAATACACACCTAAAGAATAGGTCTAAAAACTTATTGGAAATTACTCGACTACGAAACAACACAGGAAACGACATAAAATGAATACCAAAACTTCTTTAGAAATATTGTTGCTTTACACGCATATTTTGTTTGCAATCCTCTGTGACGATCATTATAACATTAAACTGCTAGCTTCTCAGCATATATTCAATGTAATAGGTACAGTAAATGATGGAAAACTAGAAGTTAAATTCATAAAATCAGATTTTAGGAAAATCATTACATATAATGCAATTGATTGAAAAAATGTTGTGGTAACAGAACTTCAAATCATAATGTATTAATTGCATAAAATTTTAATGAAGATTGCTGCATAGGTTCAATTAACAACATACCCAATACATTACTCAGCTTCTCTTCTATTATACAAGGTATAAAAATATACGTGCAGCAAGTGAAATTAGCAACATCCAAAGTCAGTGAATATAAAGAAGAGTTAAATTACTTTGATACATAGAAAATGCCTGTCTTCGGGAAAAAATAACAATTCAATACATATAAATAAAACACTGAGCCTAGAAGGTCGGATGGTTAGGACGGATGGGATATAATATATAGCCACCTCCCCGAGTTATATCCTAGATAGTTTTGAAAGCAGCTAGGTAACAAATGTGTTAAAAAAAAACAATTCGCTGTATGTTTCAATAGAGAGGTAGCGCTGATTTTTTACTAAAATTTGTCAGATTTGCTCCAATTATACCGGTTAAAGATACTGTTTTATAGTTTAAATATGTTAAGCAGATAAATATAAAGGTTTAAGTAACACTTTTAAATAATAACCAGCTCTGTAGGAGATTTTTAATTTTTTTTAAAAAATGTCAAAAAATGACAAATTTTACACAAAATTTTGATTTTTGGAGGAAAAGCGCACACTTAAGCCGTTTTTTCTCAGCGGTAAAATTTCACGCAATTGATGTACTAGTATAAAGGCAATATTTGGCACCTAACCGTTTTTGATTTTTAAAAAATAATTTTTTTCGCTCCACCCTATTTTGTATATCAATATATGTGTATGATGCAAATTATGTAAACAGGAATCAAATTACTTGTCAGTTTAAAAAAAAATATTCCGGAAAAAAGTATCATTTGACAGAGGTGGGATTCGAACCCACGCCCATAGATGTGGCCTGCAACTGCGTGCAACGATTTAGACCACTCGGCCATCCAGACGCACGAAATCCGCATAACATTGCCAGCTGGATTTAGATATTAAAATTCGTGTGAATATCTGGAGAGTAAATTACAAAAATAAAATTTCCTAGCAAATCAGAAGATAAAAAATATATTATTTTAATTTCTTTGTAGCAAAAACTATATAGTGAAATAAATAAGTAACATTCTTACTGATGATTCTTTTGATGATGATATTTGTGATGACTTTCAGAAAAGTAAAAGTTCTCAAAAAAGGGATTCGAACCCACGCCCACAGAAATGGATTGCGACTTTAACGCAGCGCCTTAGACCACTCGGCCATCCTGACACAGGAAGTTTGCATAATATTGCCAGCTGGATTTAGATATTAAAATTCGAGTGAATATCTAGACAGTAAATTACGAAAATAAAATTTCTTAGCAAAGTAGAAGATAAAACAATATATTATTTTCATTTCTTTGTAGCAAAAACTATATAGCGAAATAAATAAGTAACATTCTTATTGATGAGTCTTATAGATACAGATATTTCTGACGACTCTGAAAAAAGTAACAACTGACAGAAGTGGGATTCGAACCCACGCCCACAGAAGTGGACTGCGACCTGAGCGCAGCGTTTTAGACCACTCGGCCATCCTGACACAGAAAGCTCGCATAACACTGCCAGCTGGATTAAGATATTAAAATTCGAGTGAATATCTGGACAGTAAATTACGACTCTTAGCAAAGCAGAAGATAAAACAATACATTATTTTGATTTCTTTGTAGCAAAAACTGCATAGTGAAATAAACAATTAACATTCTTTCTGGTGATTCTTATAGATACAATTATTTCTGACTACTCTGAAAAAAATTAATCGATTGTCATAAGTGAGATTCGAACCCACGCCCTCTAAACTGGACAGCGACATGAGTGCAGCACCTTAAACTATTCGGACATCATGACACAGTCAGCCTTGATAACATTGCCAGCTTTATTTGACAAGGCTGGGCTCATTTCTGCTAATCTTAGAAGCAAGTTTACACTTAACTATGACGTCGTCATTCCTAAATTGGTCAAGAATGTAAATACTAAAGTTGAACATTTCTAAAACAATGAACAGAATAACACACTTAAACCTGCATTGCCCTCTGTGGTTATCACTTAAATTGGGAATCTCAAAAAGAACAAATCTCCTAGCCTCGATCGCATCTGTACTATGTTACTTAATCCGCTCCTAAATTTTATTTTCTTTCTTACTACCTTAATTAATTTCATGCTTAACCTCCGTATATTTTTTGAGTGCGTGATGAAATCTCTAGTTGTCCCAATCCCAAAAGCGAAACAGAACAAGCATGCCCCTTCCAGCTTCAGGCCTATCTCACTTCTATATTGCTTGTCCAAAGCCCATGAATACATACTTATGAACCGTCAATAGGAGTTCGTTGTCTCCAATTCGATTATTATCCCTGAGCAATTTTGGGTTTCGGTTAAAACACTAGACTCAACATCAACTTTGGGAAGTAACTGAACTCATTCACGAGAGTCAAACCTGCTTTCATAATTCTGGAGTTTTATTCATAGACATCGCTAAAGTCTTTGACCGAGTCTGGCATTATGGATTTATTTTTAAATTGATTTTATTCAGAGTACCTGCCCAACTTATTCTTATCATCTGAAATTTTATTTGTAATACAAAAATAGAGTAAGTTCCATGAATTTTTATCTAAATCATTCAGAAAATTTATAAGATAACATTATTCTCCTTTTTAACTATTTAGATATTAAAATTCGAGTGAATATCTGGACAGTAAATTACGAAAATAAAATTTCCTAGCAAAGCAGAAGATAAAACAATATATTATTTTAATTTCTTTATAGAGTGAAATACATAACTAGCATTCTTATTGATGATTCTTATAGGCACAGATATTTCTGACGACTCTGCAAAGAGTAACAATTTTCAGAAGCGGGATTCGAACTCACGCCCACCGAAGTGGACTGCGACCGAAACGTAGCGCCTTAGACCACTCGGCCATCCTGACTCGGTACGTCCAAATAACATAGCCAACTGGATTTAGATATTAAAATTCGAGTGAATATCTGGACAGTAAATTACGAAAATAAAATTTCCTAGCAAAGTAGAAGATAAAACAATACATTATTTTAATTTATTTTTAGCAAAAACAATATAGTGAAATAAATAAGTAACATTCTTATTGGTGATTATTATAGATACAGATATTTCTGGCGACTCTGAAAAAAGTACCAACTGTCTTTATAGCTTATGATTTACTAACCTATGCTTGTGTTGTTTAGAGATTTATATGTAAAACAGATGAACTATCTATACATCGCTCATTATAAGGGCCTCCAGATTTTTCGAAATGGCCGCCAGTACTTACGCAATATCACAATCCGCAGGGATAATCACACAATCTCATTAAAAAACGTATGAACCAACTCTCAAATTTTTTACAAAATCTCTCCAACCAAATTGTTGCGGATTTAACAGACTTCCAGGTATCCGACCCCTCTAATATAAAACACCCTAAATACATGCTTTTACTTAATGATGAAGTTTGAGATTTCCTCACCCCTCAATTATACTTTAGCCTCTCTGTGATTCTTTTTGTCTCTATGTTTTCTTATAAAAAAATTTTACCTACTAAAATTTTTTAGTAATTTTTATTAATTTATTTTAAAATGAATGATGTCTGAAAAGAGACTTTTTATTAAGATGGAGTAATTCTCGGTAGCTTTTTAGCCTGTCGTTTTTGGAACTAGTGGAATTTTTCTTTCTTCTTTTTACTTACCCATTATACGAAGAATATGATAAGTCTGACAAATTGAAAAAAAAAAATGTTTCGACGGATTCACACGTTTCAGACACTGGAGATTCCGAAAAACATATTTCTGGAAAAAAATTGCCTTGCGTCTGTATGTGTATGTGTGTGCATATGGATGTGGTTACACGTTAACACAACAATTCCGCAATACATCGTGAAGGGTGTAGCACTTTCTCAAGAGAATGAAAGAAGCAAGCAAAAACTGGACACACAATAAACTTTAGATGCATCTCCGGCCTGAGAACAGAATGTTAAAATTCGCATTAAAATTTAATTTCGATTTGGACAAGACAAGCAATCCAGTCATTCATTCAAATTTCCAACAAATTAATGGCTGATAGATTTATGGCAGAAGTCCCTCTTTCTCTAACTTGTATATAAATTGTTTATATTCGGTGCATGGTATTAAAAGTAGATTATTTTTATACGATAGAGTCCATAATTAGCAATTCTTATTACCCATGGTAATTATATATATATATATATTGATTTCAAAATTCAATATCGAAGTAGATGGAACATGTTTTGCTTTGTTAACTTTTTGCACTCCACTGACACGTATACGGTGACAATGAATTTGTGATTAAACTTACAGGGCTGTCATAGCCGACTATTTTTCTATTCTATTTGCAAAACATAATAATAATAATAATAATAATAATAATAATAATAATAATAATAATAATAAACAGACTTTGCAGTATATTTTTCTTGCAAATGTCCTCAAACTGTATGTCTTTTTTTTTTTTCTTTTGAGAAAATGGTGTGAGGTACAATTAAACAATAATTGCCTGTGGTAGCCCTGAACTTAGCATGTCAACGTACAGATGTCAGTGGAGTCCAAAAGGTTAAATATGTACCACTGAAATCCTTATATATTTATCTTACTCAGTGATGAAGTATGCATCAATTAATATTCACGAAGAATAACTTCAATTTTTTTATCGTAAAATATCTCGAAACTGAAACGTGAAGATATTCACAAACTCACACTCAGTTTAAAATACCTGTAAGTTAAATTTTTTCCAATCAACTGCTGTCAGCAATTTTAGCTCAATTTTATTTATCGATTTTACTTTCCTGATACAGGTAAAAGAACTGCATATTTTGCATGATCATGGAATTAAAGAGATCAATTAGAGGAGAATTAAGATAGCATTTAAAGATAATTAATCATATTTTTCTTTCTGCTGAATATCATGCGTGTACTCAAAGATCAGTCGTTGAGTTATTATCATTAATACATCCATACAAAAAAATGCATCCTTGTTCATCAAAAGAAACATGATACACGATCTGCACGTTTAAGGAAACATACGGCTACTAAAGCTTTTATTATGACAATATTGATTGATTTGGTAAATTCTGAACATCAATCAATGCAGACAGAATTTTAAAAAAAGGAATGTTGTGAGTTAAAGATGAGAAGATTTATCATTTCAATAAGCAAATATATACATCATTCACAATGACATTTGAAGAGAGATAGATCATATTAAAAGTATTTAAAATGTCAGGAAATTTAAAACAAGTAAGAAAAATCATGCGTTAAGCATAGATTATGAAGCACTTTCCAACACTCAATGAAATCTTTAACAAAACTTTGTAATTTAGGGAAATAATAGTGTATAGCCAAATATACCCAAATATGTATTCCAGTACATTAGAACAGCCCTGTATTTCATATGTCACTTCATATAATGGGAAAATTTAGCTTAGCAAGAAAATACCCAGTAGCTTGTAATTTCTTTTTCAGCTATTCATACTATTAGATGGAAACATACTTGAGTACTTTTGTTCAGCTCTGTAGTTTACATTGTACCTTTATTACACGTCAGCATTAGGCTAAAATTTATTGTAAACTAAACCACTTTTAAAACAACTGAAATCACATTGTCATAAATCATCATTCATAGGCGTCCATGTACCGAATTCTTTGCGTGGCCCTGTATATCCCTTTATCTATATTCTGCAAACATTTCTCAGTAAATTGAATGCATCTCAGCGTAAAAATACATAGCTTATTTAAGAACCACGTTTAAATAATTTACGCTCATATTCAGTAACGTTGGTGAGCTCTTTTGGGTAGCCCTGTATATCAACTATAACATTTATACACACCATATAATGTGCATATATTTAGCGAAATATAAACGCGAATATCATAATTAAAATGCATTTCATCATCGGATACATATACGGTACTTCGGTAAGAATATACTCTTTGAAATCTTTTGTATGACCCTGTAAATGCTATGTACTTCATATTATGCAAGACAGTAGCGTATAATTTATATTAAGCTTCAGTGACATATATCAATTTTATTATACACGAAAAAGCTTAATATATTTAAAATATGTCACACACAATTCCCCGTTTTACCATTATCTAATGAAATACTTTTGTGTGGCCCTGTAAATGAATAATAGCTACATTTTCACCTTATATTTTATAGAATGCATATTTCAATATGTTTGACAGGGTATAACATCTTTAAAATTCCTTTGAAACGATTTTCCTTATAGGCCGTAATGTAATAGCAAACTTTTGATTCGCCCTGTAGATAAACTAATCATGGTAGAAACTTCATTTTCGATAGGACTTGTGCTAGGGTAAGCGTCATTAACGTCCTAAAATTTCATGGCAATCCGAGTATATTAACGATTTTTCCCCATGGGCCGTAATGTAATGGAAAATTTTTGATTCGCCCTGTAGATAAACTAATCATGGTAGAAACTTCATTTTCAATAGGACTTGTGCTAGGGTAAACGTCAATAACGTCCTAAAATTTCATGGCGATCCGAGTATATTAACGATTTTTCCCCATAGGCCGTAATGTAATGGGAAACTTTTGATTCTCTCTGTAGATAAACTAATCATGGTAGATACTTCAATTTCAATAGGGTTCGTGCTAGGGTAAACCTCAATAATGTATAAAAATTTCATAGCAATCCGAGTATATTTACGGGAGTTAGAGCGCGGACAGACGGACAGACGGACAGACGGACAGACGGACAGACGGCCAT
Source organism: Maratus speculifer (assembly GCA_964019185.1). Lineage (NCBI taxonomy): Eukaryota > Metazoa > Arthropoda > Arachnida > Araneae > Salticidae > Maratus > Maratus speculifer. Next base: position 121,454,189 of record OZ025291.1, read on the forward strand.
CCGGCCAGACGGACAGACGGACAGACGGCCAGACAAACCGAATGCATAAGCACTTTTCAACTTTGTTGGAAAGTGCTAAAAAGAAATACATCTATTCTTGATTTTTTATGACAATAATAAATAAATAAATAAATAAATAAACAGTCAATTAATCAAAAAGTGCGTCATACTCGAAATCCCTAATGTTATAGCTAAAGCGGTCATTCAAAAAATCAATCAACCAATCAAATTTTAATTTATATATATATATATATTTACGTGTTGCTCGGTGTATCTGTATATTCAAAATAAATAAATAAAAAGATTATTCTTTATACTTAAACCTTCTCATCCCTCGTTTTTTAGTAAACAAAACAATAAAAATGTTCTACATCTTTTTGTTGATTTTAGATTGTTTCTAGATTGTCTATAAATTTAGATTTTTCTAAATGTAAATCTTTGGTATTTCCTTTAGTAATCTTCACCATTTATTAATGTTGTAAAGAAATCGGTTTTTCTGCATTTTGATATGCATATAATGTATATACCGTGTGCGTCATAAATTCGTGCAAACTTTAAAAATCCATAATAAAAAAAGTAATGTTCGAAAAAAAATTTCGGTTTGCACGAGTATGATCAGACGGATTTTAAACTTTTTTCCATGTATAATAAAATGTAATTCCAAAAGTAACCGGTAGATGACGTTCATACGTCATATTGAGGCATTTTATGCAAATCAGGTCATCAATAAAACACCTAGCTGGAAATGGTTTCGTCATTCGATATCGGCAGCATGCTATCGTTACCAGATCGAGCGGTGGTGGTTAAAATTTCCTACAAGAATGGTAAATCCACAAATATTGCATCTTGAAAGTTTCGCACATTGAGCATATTTTATTACCTTATAATAAATGCACAATGTAATGTTATTGTGATTTGTTTCTTTGTCTATTTCTTTTTGCCTGATTTGCGTAAAAAGTCCCAATATGGCGTGTGAGCGCCCTCTATCGGTTATTTTCGAAATCATTTTTTATTATACATGAAAAAAAAAAAAAAAAAAAAAAAAAAAAAAAAAAAAAAATCCAAAATCCGTCTGATTATACTCGCGCAAACCGAAATTTTTATTTTTTCCGAGTATTACTTCTTTAATCATGGATTTTTAAAGTTTGGACGAATTTATTACGCACCCTGTATATATATAGAGATAGATAGATAGATAGATAGATAGATACATTTATATATACGTGTATATATGCAACCATTAAAAATCAATAGAAATTATTAAAAACAAATGTGAATGTATAAATTAAAAAAGAATTTATTCAAATTAAAAATGATGTATAAAACATTACAGATATATATAAATCCAATAAAGATATTTAAATAAATATTTAAGTACTTATGCATATAAATATTTTATACAAAGGAAGTAATTAGGTATTTTTATATCTGTTCCTAGTAATTTATATCATTTCCCACATAACTTAAATTTGCCCCTATTTATTCAACTAATAGCAGTACATGCACTATAAAAGTCTAGGATAATTTATATAGAGGTAAAGTAATAAAATCGCCTTTTTTTTCCAGCAACATTCTTTAATTACTAGCTCATGGCTTTTAAGGAAGGTGCTCTCGGGTAATCAAGCCATGTTAAGGTTCTAGCAATTTTCAGGCTTAGTTTTATTTTTTATTTTATTTATTTATTTCTAAACAAATATAAAATTCAATACAGTCACTTAATGACTGTGTAGCAAGAAAGAATATTTCGGCAGATATGTATTTATAAAATGTAATGGCCTGATTTCTTCATCAATGCTATTTGACACCTATGTCATGCAAACAAAACTATAAATTAAGATGAAATAATCGTATGTAAATTGACCAATTCTTAAGGTAAAAACTTTACAGCCTTAGCAATTGACAAATTTTTCTTATTTATCATTAATTGCGATATCGGACGCAGTAATGTTTTGTTAATTTATTTTATTTCATTATTTGATATTTTATTCTTCGGAAATGAAAAAATTAGCAGCTCTTAGGACTTACAGATTTCTTTTTACAATTTTTTTAACAATGATAATAATGCTTCTATTCCGACAGGATTACTATACCGACGAAATCTTCAAGAAGCCGTGGAGACGTATTCAAGACACTAGTAGTAATTTCTATGAAGAGAGCATTGGAAATATCGTCTACTGGTATTACAAATGTTCCAATCTCCACGGTCACTTGAATACAAGCTAGCTTTGAACGTATTTAACTTCTGCCAATAAAATCATTTTGTTATTCACCTTTGTCATTATTTTACGTCTCATCAGAGGTTGAAAAAGGAAAAAAATTGTCCTCGTACCACTAAACTGTAGTTACATATTGCATGGCGTTCAAAATATTGATACGTTTCATCTAATACAGAATCTTTTAAAACTGTTGCAAACACGTTTAAAAAGAATTAAAAAATATAACCAATATATATATATATATATATATATATATATATATATATATATGGGTGATTCTCAAAATAGGGGACAATTTATGTCTTTCGGCATGCAAAAAAAATTGAGAGGTTTTCTGTCATGTTATTATATTTAGATATATTTTTCTTAATATTATTCATTATTTGCACTCAAGAATTACTCACTTTTTAGTTAAAAACACCTTAAAATAACAGAATAAAGATTCAAAATGTCATTAGCATGGATGTCCACAGCAGCTGTGTCTTGTGTATACTAGCATTTTTCAACAGTTAATATCATGTTTATAAAATAAACAAATGTTATTCTTTCTTTAGATTAATCAAGGAGAGGATATATCCAATAAATTTCTTTTTAAAAATAAAATTATAGTACATAAAAAAAGAATTAAAGTTTGTCCTCCATATTCGATTTTCAAAACAAGGTCATACTAAAACAGCTGGTTATTAATCAAGATTTCATTTTCACATATGGCAATAGTTTGAAAATATAAAGTTTCTCCATGGCAACAAGTAGCAATTTTATCCCAGCCAGAAAATAGAAGCATGTATTGTATTTTAGGAATAGAAGTTGAATATTATGGGCGTACATCAATTGTATGTCATTATAATGGATAATATGTTTCATGTTTATTTTATAGCTAAAATTTTTATTTTATTTATTTGCATAGAACTTTTGTGTTTTAAAAAGCCCCAGAAAGGACTACTGCATTGTGATTATATTATGGCTCATCATCTTATTCAAATTAAAATTTGTCATTAGCATGGACAGATATCAGTGTCATTAGCATGGTTTTTCTGTCCATGCTAAAGACTCCTATGTACATAAATGTAACCAGTGTTTATATTGTATCCTTTATAAAGTTTAATTTTACGTATAAATTTAGGTATTACATTTATTATCCCTAAAATATGCAATAAATCTGTAGGAAAATCACTAAGACAGCTTCTTACATTGTTAGCGTCAGAATGTTGCTCATGTAACAAAGTTTGCTCTTTGGTAATGTTTTTATTCTCCTTATATGTATATATGTAAAAATGGAAACCATTTGCTGAAAAGGAAGGCTAATAAATATAGAAAAAAATATTTAAACAGGAAGAAAATAAAAATTTCATAATATATTTATTCCATGCAATTTGTTTTGTCATTAGCATGGCTCAAAAAATACTAATTATTTTTTAAGTTAATTTTTAAATATTTAGCTCTGCTGACTATATAGTAAGTATACCTAATACTATATTAACAACACCTATTTTTTTCAGAAATTTTGCTAACAGTAATTTTTTTAAGATTTCATTTTTGAAATCGTCCCCTATTTTGAGAATCACCCATATATATATATATGTGTGTGTGTGTGTGTATCAACATTGTTTCATTTTTTTCTTAATGCTTCAAGACATTTAATGCTTATAGTATCTAATTTTTATAATAAAACAATTTAACAATTTTTTTCGGTAAATATTATGTCAGCAAATCAACAGTTTTTAAATCAGTGCTTATAGCACACATTCAGTATAAAAGTTGAAGACATTACCATTCATATTGGAATAGCAGATGTGAATACACGCGGCATTTTTATATTTGTACTTTGAGTTTGTATTTAAAATGGCAAACAAAAGTTTGCTCAAATATAATAATTTATCCTGCATAGTTAAAAACGCATAAAAAAATACCGAATTCATATTTATTATTTTTATTATTTACAAAGTTTATGACATCTTTCGAAAGAATAAAATTATTAAATAATATTTTAGTTAAAAATGCGACCAGGCACAGTTATTGCTTTTTCTACGATAATTTTTATTGCTAAGATAGCATTACACTTTTCTGTCAATCGAAATCTAATATTATATAAAAAATCATAACAAATTTATTTTAATAAATTTTTCGAAAACATTATTTTTAATGCCTTTCAAAGAGTAATTCTGACATGTAATATAAAGTGTATGTTTTATTGACAGAATTTTCTTTTTCTTTCAACCAAGAATATTTTAAATTTTATAAAAATCCAGCAATACTTACGCAAAAAATACTATAGACTCATTAATATTAAAGCGCAAAACAATGTAAAAATTAAAAAGATACCTTGAAGAGAAAAATATCCCCTCTCTAACCATGTTGCAAAATTCTAAAAAGTTTCCAAAAGAAATTTTGTAATGGATTCTAATTAATTAATTTCTTTGTTATTTTAGGAGAAAAATGTGTTATAAATAACATTGTCTGATATTTTTTTCGTTCAAGTTTATCCTGGACAGCTGGGAATAAAGAATATGCGGCAAATTAATGATGGAAGACAATACCCATATTTAAACCAAGATGACTTGGAGAAAAAAAAAGAATAAAAAAATATCAAATTTTGTTCTCCTAATTATTGTTTTGTATAATTGAGAATATAAACAAGCCACGAAAAAAAAAATATTTTGTGTAACACTTACCAATGAAAAAAAGATATTAAAAAAAAAATAACGAAAAGTAAAATGAAATATAAATTAAATAAGAAACTAGCACTTGAAGGTTTGTTTGTTTAATTGCCATATGAGAGTGTGTTTCTGTACCAATACTGTCAAATACACATTTTATATATTAAAATCGGATTCTATGAAAGTATTTTGTGAAATTCAAAAGCTTCTTTTCGTTTGTTACTGTTAAATAACTGTTATTAGCTATAATATTTTTAATGAACTAAGCTTACAAATAGAGTGAAAATGAATACAAAAAGCAGAAGTTATTACGAAGCAATGGTAAATAAACGTAAAAAGAAAAGAAATAACAATTTGTTGCCAATCGCCAACAGTATGCACGACTAGAGGGTTAAAAAGGATTAAAAAAGTATTACCAAAAAATGATCAACACTGTTTTTATGTTTTTTATGTTTAAAAACTTATATCAAAGTAATATCTAATTCTTATAATAAAATGATTTAACCACTTAACTAATCAATATTTAAAAAAAAAGTCTGTCTCTTTTATGTCTTTTACAGACCTTTTTTATTTTTTATCACCGATTTTTCAAAACAGAAATTTTTATTTAATTGAATGAAAAAAAAAAAAAGCTTAAATTAAATCTATATATATATACTACGCTAACGTATGCGATACAGAAATCACGATTGTTTGTTAATTGTTTAATGGCAACGCTCAAAAGAAACACATCTCATTGGTTATTGCATAAAAATCCTTTGGCATGATTTAAGCCGAGGTAAATTAGATTTATTTACATTTCACTCTTGCGCTGCAATTGCGGAGCTTCAAAATATTATTATTTCTGTTTTTTTTTTTTTTTTTTTTATTTAAAAAATAAATAAATAAAAGTAATAAATATTAAACGTTTCAGTGCAAAATTAAAGTTATGCATTGTAAATGGAATGAGTGAAAGGAGTCTATATTTAAATGAAATTAATGAAATGCGAAAATATGCCACGGGAATATTGTTTGGCGATTTATCACCTGTACTCGGGTAGCAAAAAAAAAAAAAAAATTGATTTTTTAGCAGAATTTTCTGATTTGCAAAGAATTGAGCCAGTAAATTAAATTATGAATTATGAAAAAATATTATGATGCAATGTAAAGTATATATATATATGCTCAAATACTTTCGCATATATATATGGGAGACCAAACTGCTCGCCAAGGGCAGCTAGTAATGCAAAATTTTATTGATGAGAATAATAAATTATGATTGGAGTATGCATAAAATGGATGCTCGTATGGGATACGGGCAATTCATGATTAGCAAAAATACGTTGTCCGTACGACGTACTGATAAAATAAGGAGGAAGATAATTATTTTTTCAGTAAATATTATACCAGAAAATCAAATATTTTTTAACCAGTACTTATAGCATACATTCAGTATATAAGTCGAAGAAATTACCATCCATATTCAAATATCTGATGTGAATACGTGTAGAATTTTTATATTTGTACTTTAACTTTGTATTTAAATTGACAAATAAAAGTTTGGTAAAATATAATAGTTCATCTCGCACAGTTAAAAAAAATCTAAAAAAATACCAAATACATATTTATTATTACTAGCCGCACCTGGCGACCAGTTTGGTCTACCTTGAATATATGCTAAACATTAAATCAGATTGCTTTTATTCATAATTTATTTTAATTGCTCAATTTTTTGCCAAATTAGAAGAATCTGCTAGAGAAATAGACACAGATGTCATATACGCACCACATTAGCGCGATTGCAACAAAATGGCAATTATATTTGTTTCATATGGTAACCTGGCTATTGTAATTTATTTATTAATAAACTGTTTGTTACTTTTTTTTAATGATATAAATTGTTTTATTCTGTAATTATTAACTAAACGTTTTTTATTCATTATATTTTCCTTTTTAAAATAGTAGAAATTAGTTAAAAATATGTATGTACCTGGTATTTGAAAACGAAGTTTTCTCAAAATTGGCATCAGCTTTGCACAGTAAACAAAAATATAGCCTTTGCATGTTGCCATTAGACAATTAACAAATAATCGTGATTTTTGTGCCGCATACGATAGCGTAACATATATATAATAGCTTAATACTATATACTATATGATAGCGTAATATAGATTATTATTGCTTACAAAGTTTATGACATCTTCCGAAAGAATAAAAATGTTAAATAATGTTTTAATGAAAAATGCGATCTGGCACAATCATTCTTTTTCTATGATAATGCGAAAGATAAATCTACACTTTTCTGTCACTTTAAATCTAAAATTATCTATATATATATAAATCAAAACAAATTTATTTTAATAAATTTTTCGAAAACTTTATTTTTATTGTCTTTCAAAGAAGTGATTCTGACATGCAGTAAAAATTGTATACTTGACAGTATTAGCTTTTTTTTGTTTTTTAAATAAAGAACATTTTTAATTATATAAACATCCAGCAATGCTTACACAAAAAATACTACAGTCTCATTAATGCTAAAACGAAAAAGAAGAAAAAAAAAGGAAAAAAAAAAAAGAAAAGAAAAGGAAGAGAAAAAGAAAAAAAGAAAAAAAGACATTTTGGAGAGAAAAATATCCACTCTCTAACTATGTTGCAAAATTCTAAAAAGTTTCCATAAGAAATTTTATATTGGATTCTGATTAATTAGTTTCTTTGTTATTTTGGGGAAAAAAATGTGTTATAAATATCATTGTCTGATACATTTTTATCTTGGACAGCTGGGAATAAAGAATTTGCAGCAAATTATTGGTAGAAGACAATAACCTTTCTTAAACAAAGATAACTTGGGAAAAAAATAACAAAAACTATCAGAATTCGTTTTCCTAATTATCGTTTTGTATACTTGGGAATTTGAACAAGCCGCGAAAAAAAAAGAAAATGTTTTTATGCAACACTAATAAATGAAAAAAATATTTAAAAGTAAACAAATAACGAAAAATAATACCTAAATTAAATAAGACACAAACACTTTAAGGTTCCTATGTTTAATTATCATAATGAGAGCGTATAGTTTTAAAATAACATTTACAAATGAAAAAAAAAAAAGAAAAAAACGAAAATAAATAAATAAATAAATAACCAAATAAAAATAATAAATAAATAAAAATCTACATTTAGTAAGAAACGAGCACTTGTTTGTTTGTTTGTTTAAATGCGATAACGAGAGCATGTTTCTCCATTAATACTGTTGAATTCATATTTTATATATTATTTTATAATAATTGAAATTCTTCCATTAAATAAGGAGAATATTATTATTTGGAAATAGTGACACTGAAGAGCAATAACTGGGTAAACGCTGCTTAAACTTAAAAATAAAATAAAAATGAAAATAAAAATAATAAACCCCACAAAAAAAAGAGTTGTTCTTAAAAAATAACATCATCTTTAAAAAAAAAAAAAAAAAAAAAAAAAAAAAAAAAAAAAAAAACCCTATGAAATGCATATTTATTATCATTATTTACAAAGTTTATGACATCCTCCGGAATTAAAAAAAACTTTTAAACAATGTTTTAGTTAAAAATGTGATGTGCCAGTTATTTATTTTACGATAATTCATATTGGAAGATAAATTTCTACTTTTATGTCGAAATCGAATACTATGATAAAAAAAATCAAAACAAATTTGTCTTATTAAATTTTTCGAAAACTTTATTTTAAATGCCTTTCAAAGAAGTGATTTTGACATGCAGTATGAATTGTATATTTTATTGACAGCATTTTCTTTTTCTTTTAACTAAGAATATTTTTATTTATATAAACATTCAACAATACTTAATCAAAAAATACTACAGATTCCTCAATATTAAAGTTAAAAAAAAAAAGAAAAAATTAAAAATACATTCTCTAACCATATTGAAAATGTCTAAAAAGTTTCCAAAAGAAATTTTATACTGGATGAATTAATTTCTTTGTTATTTTGGGAGAAAAAAATGTGTTATAAATAACATTGTCTGATATATTTTTTCCCTCAAGTTTATTCTGGACAGCTGGGAATAAAGAATTTGCGGGAAATTAATGATGGAAGACAATATCCATATTTAAACAAAGATGACTGGGGAAAAAAAAGAAGAAATAGCAGAATTTGTTCTCCTAATTATCGTTTTGTATAATTGAGAATTTGAACAAGCCACGAAAAAAAAAAGTTTTATGCAACACTTACAAAAAGAAAAAAATATTTAAAAGAAATTAAATAACGAAAAATGAAATAAAATCTAAATTAAATAAGAAACTAACACTTGAAGTTTCCTTTGTTTAACTATCATAACGAGAGCCTGTTGCTCTACTAATACTGTGGAATCCATATTTTATATATTAAAATCAGACTATTTAAATGTATCATACTAAATTATAATTATTTTTTCAATTAATTAACAGCCGCGAAATTACTCTTGAAATTATTGAATATTTAATATGTGACTATCACATTGTTAACAAGTCGTTAAACCAACACTGTGAAAAAATGTCCAAGCCGGGGATCGAATCCACAACCCTTGGAATAGAGCTCCAAGTGCTCTACAATTTAAGCTACGAGGACGATGGCCAGTTTGCCATTTCTCAGTTACAATTTGTTGGTAAGGCTGCAACTGCAGCACAAGATGTTAACGTCTACATGAGCAGACAAACCTGTGGCGTAACATGAGACACAAATAACTCAGCATCGGCGAATACATCTTTCTTAATTATAATTATTTTTTCAGTTAATTATCAGCAGTTAAATTACGCTTGAAATTCTTGAATATTTAATATATGACTATCACATTGCTAAAAAGTCATAAAACCAATATATTGAAAAATGTCCAAGCCGAGGATCGAATCCGGAACCCTTAGAATAACGCTCCAAGTGCTCTACCATTGAAGCTACGAGGACGAAGCCAGCTTGCCATTTCTGACTTACAGTTTGTTGGTAAGGCTGCAACTGCAGCACAAGATGTTAACGTCTACATGAGCACACAATGACTACGACTTGTTAGCAATGTTATAGTCGCATATTAAATATTCAATATTTTCAAGCATAATTCAACTGCTGATTATTAATTGAAAAATTAATTATAATTAAGAAGGATGTATTCACCGATGATGGGATTTTTGTGTCTTATGCCACAGGTTTGTGAGCACATGTAGACGTTAACATCTTGTGCTGTAGTTGCAGCCTTTTTTATTTTTAACACGGATTTTTTTCAGTTGTTGCGTCAAGTTGTATTGGCATTTACTGTTATTTTAGTCTTTTTAATGCAAACACGCTCAACGCGAAATACTGTTTCTCACGAACTTAAAAGGAACGGCTGTTAAAATATTTTCTACTCATCGAACGAACGAAGTAAGTTTTTTTTCTTATTTTTCAATGCAATTGAACCGATTTCTTTTTTTTTTTTTTTTTCTTTTTCGAACGCCCAAAATTTCAAAGAATATTAGTCTCGAAAGAGATTGGTTTTAGTTTGATAGCCAAAGACTAACAATTGCAATATTGTCAGGCGATTATTCTTTTTATCTACTCAAAAAAAAAATTCTTTTGTAAGAATTGCATTGAAAGATTTAAAAAATGTGCGTAATGTTTTAAAATTATTTTCACAAAGCTGTTTAATTAAACTACGTAAACTAATTAAATTTTGGCAGTGATAAATTAAATTCTAATCCACAAAGAGAAACTGAATCCATAAAAAAAACTGAACTATCCGGAACTTTGGTTGATTTTTTCTGTAAATACCGACCAGTTCTCTTTGGAGAATTCCACTGAGTGATATGCTACGTATAGGTCTATATTTTTGACGGATCGATCTTAAGAAACAAATTCAACACCATCAATACTGTAGATTTTGAAAATACATATCGATGTTCATTGTTGTTACATGGAATATATCATGTTTTTAAAGTGTGGGTAACGCGAACTACTTTTAACATGAATAAAAGAAATTTCCCCGTGAATATTCGTGTAAACGACGCCCATGTTTGACTGTAACTACATCCGAAATTTAGACTTGTTCCTTTGAATGGTATGGTCACTGGAGACTCATTCATCGGCAGAGATTTGTTTAATACCAGAGCTGCGGAGTCGGGCCCGTTTTTGAATAAAAGAGTAGGAGTCGGAGTCATTAAAAAAACAAGCCGACTTCGACTCCAGCTTTTTTCTTAAACAGTTTGAAGTGAAATTAAATCTATTATATGTAATTTTAAATTCCTAAAATAAATTATTGTTATTATTTTTGGATTATATCGAGCTATTCAATATACTGCCTGAAGAATTCAATTGTTCGATTGTTTATTTTATTAATATTTTACTCAACTCAAAATTAATTACTCATATCTGGTTTTAAACAGTTTATTCTCATGAGTAAACTCAACTCAGGTTCTTTCGAACATTAATAATTTCACAAAACACAACTCCAATAAAAACCGTAACATTTTTTCACATATCTCATTAAAAAACATTCTAATCAAACTCAAAAACAAAAAGAATATTGTTTCACACAGCTTAGGTAAAAGCTGAAGAAATAAAACAGATAATGTATTTATCACAAAAAATCGTTTGCACAGAAAACTTTTTACATTTTGAAATAATTAAATATATTTTGGTTGCTAGGTGACACAGCCAGTAGAAATTAAATAGCATTTTATCAAACATACCGACCCTCTTGAAACCTCTGAGGGGGGTTTCAAACTAAAACACTGCAATTACAACCATTGTAAAAAATATAAAGAACAATACAATTAAATACAATATAAATGAGTCACAGTTAAGTTAAATTTAAGCAAATATTTAAACAATTTTACATAATACATAATAAATAAAGAAATTTTACAATAATGTACACTTTCTTATAAAAACTGAATTACTTTTCAAGAGGTAATACAGCAATTTTGGATACTGCTCTTTTATATATTCCATTTGGGGTTTTTATATTTACAACTCTTATTCTATTATCATTACCAAAAAATACTTCTACAATTCTCCCTAATAACCATTTAGACACTGGAAGATCATCTTCCTTTATTACAACCATATCTCCTATTTTGAGGTTGTTTTTTGATATCATCCACTTATGCCTTTGCTGCAATGTACTTAAATAACTATTTTTCCACTTTTTCCAGATGGTCTGAACCATTTTAGTGGTCTTTTGCCATAAGTTTAGTCTATTATCTTCAATATTACTCAGGTCAGATTCAGCAATGGCATTAAGTGGGCGACCAATAAGAAAATGTCCCGGGGTCAAGACCTCCAAGTCATCAATATCTGTATTCAAGGGAGTAAGCGGGCGCGAATTTAAGGTACCTTCAATTTGGACAATTATAGTTAACATTTCTTCATAAGTTAATTTAGAGTTGCCCACAACACGTTTAAAGTGATACTTGAAGGACTTGACTCCCGATTCCCATAAACCTCCAAAATTTGGAGCTTTAGGGGGAATAAATTCCCAAGCAATACCTTCAGATATCAAGTAATTAGTAAGGTTCTGGTCTGGTTTGTTTACCAATTCATGCAACCTTTTAAGCTCTACATTAGTCTTCACAAAATTGCCTGCATTATCACTGAAAATTTTTCGAGGTTTGCCTCGTCTGGCAAAAAACCTCTTTAATGTGGCAATAAAAGCCTCAGACGTTAAATCAGTAACTAATTCCAAATGCACTGCCTTTGTTACCATACAAATAAAAATACAAACATAAACTTTATGATAAATGCCTTTACGTTGACCTCTATATCTAATCAAAAATGGACCACAGAAATCAGTTCCTGTGCAATTAAAAACAAAGTCTACATTTATTCTTTCTTTTGGGAGCTCGCCCATAATTTGCTCTAACAATTTAGGTTTGGCCCTAAAGCATGTAATACATTTATGTACAATTTTTCTACAAATAGCCCTACCGTTTAAAGGCCAAAATTCTCTTCGAACACAATAAAGTAAATTTTGTGGTCCTATATGTAGATATTTTTTGTGATAAAACTCGATAATTAATTCTGTTAATTTGTGTTTAGAGGGCAGTACAATTGGGTGTTTTTGGGCATAATTTACCGTGCTATTTTGGAGACGACCTCCAACTCTGATTAAATTATTTTTATCCAAGAAAGGATTTAATGAAAGTAATCTACTATTTTTTGGTAACTCCTTACCCTTAGATAACAATGTGAATTCAGAACTGAACTCTTTTTCTTGAACAGATTTTATGATAAACTGCTCAGCCTTCTTCAATTCAGCAGATGTTAGCTTACCTGAATACCTTTCTTTTGGCTTCTTGACATTCTGAATGAACCTGAAAACATAGCTAAGAATTCTTATTAATTTAGCATAATTCAATTGCAAAAAATAGTCAATAAAAGATGGACAGTCTGATATTAAAAATGAAGTCTCTGAAAAAGTCTTTGAAGCTGTAATTTTAAGTTCACTTGTGTATAGATCCTTATCATTTTGCTCAAGTTCGGCAGTATTTAAAGAAGGTTCAGTTTGTTGTGTTAGGAATAGTGGACCCTTCCACCATAAGTTACTCTGGAGAAGTTTGTCTGGATCTACACCTCGTGACACAAGATCAGCAGGATTATCAGAAGAAGCCACATGTCCCCAATGACTGATATCAGAAAGATTCTGAATCGTAGCCACACGTGATGACACAAAGGTTTTTAAGTCACACGGCTGTTTTCGAATCCAACATAATACAATAGTACTATCTGAATAATAGTAAACAGATTCTTTAGGAACTTTTAAGGTTTTGGCAACCTTATTCATCAATTTGGCTAATAAAACTGCACCACAGAGCTCCAAGCGAGGAATAGTGATTGTTTTGATTGGTGCAACTCGACTTTTACTGCAAAGCAACTGAGAAATTTGGTCTCCTGAAGAATTTGAAGACACAGCATATAATGCCACACTGTAGGCTTTTTCCGAAGCATCTGAAAAGCCACAAATTTTAATTTGCACTGGATTATTTGTAAAAATGTATCTAACAGCACTTATATTGTTGATGGCTCTTAATGATTCTAAAAACTGCAACCAATCATCAAGCTCAGCTGTAGGGAGATTTTCATCCCAACCAATTTGCAATCTCCACAGTCTTTGTAGGAAAATTTTTGCTTTCGTCACAACTGCTCGACTTTTATCGATAAGTATCATGCAATACATCATTTTTACATCTGCTGTAAATGCATAGCGGTGTGTACGAAATCTAAGTATTATGCTAAACAAATCATCTTGAATGACACCTCCATTCAGCTGTATGGAATTTAGGGATTCTCCTGATGAAGTTGCATGTGAACCATTAAAGACAACTCTCAATTTTGTAGAACTTTTATCTGGGCGATAAACAGCATGATGAGGTAGATAATTCGCATGTATTGGCTCATCTGTTTTCTCTACTTCCTCCATATGGCCTAACTCTCTATACTCTGCCATAAATGCGCAATATAACTCTAAAAGATTTGGATTTTTGACTAGCCTATTCCAAAGTGAATTTAATCTATTTTCCGCAAATTGTTTTGATTCTCCCAAAGAACTAGGATCTTTTTTCAACGGCATTTGTACTATGAATTTGCCCGTTATATCTCTCTGATGTGTGTTTATAAAGTGGGTGTCGCATGCTAATTCTTCTGTATTTCTCAATAGTGTACTTTCTTCTACTCTTTCAATTTCCCAAAATTTTTTCATTTCGTAACTTAAATCTGTTTCAGTAATTAACCCACAATGTATTTGTTCCTGATCGTTACAATCGTAAACACTCCCACTTACTATGCAACCAAACACCGTATTTTGCAGTATTAATTTAGAATTTGGTAGCTTCATACGACCCACCTTTATCAATTCTAGAAATACTTCAGCTCCTAGCAAAAAATCTATTTTCCCTGGTCTATTAAATTCAGGATCAGCAAGAATAATAGACTCTGGAATTTCTAGCTCTGAAATATTAATATATTTCGAGGGCATAATTTGCGAAATCTTTGGTATGATAAGGAAATCTAACTCTCGGCTATAATCTCCCGAATTATTACTGATCAAGGCAGTAGTTTTATTTTTTACCGCTACAGAGGATCCACTTAAACACGATACCGAAATATTACTTTTTTCTTTTCGAATTCCTAATCTTTCAACTAACTGCAATGTTAAAAAATTGCTCATTGAACCATTGTCCAATAAAGCACGCACCGGAACTTTATTTCCGAATTTATCTCTCATATAAACAATAGCAGTGGAAAGAAGAACTGTTTTAACATTATTCGATCTCACATTTGAAGTACCAGTGAAATTTTGAATTTGGTTATTTAACTCAAATGGTATGGCGTCAACATTTAATGTTGGTTTACTTTCATTCGTCGACAATGCATTTGGCACTTCCTTATCACTATAATTTTTTGTGTTTCCCACCGCATTGGAATTTCTCTCACGCCTATCAAAACAAAGAAGTATATTGTGGCGTTTATGGCATTTTGAACACGAGAATGTTGAGTTACATTTTTTGACGCAGTGGAATTCTGAAAGACAGTTAAAGCACATATTGTTTTTTTTCACAAAATCTACTCTTTCCTGTACATTAACTTTTTGAAATTTGGGACATTTAAAAACACTGTGATTTTCCTGGTTACATACAACACATTTGCGCATATTTTTCTCATTTAAACTCGCAACCATGGATGTTACCTTTGAAAAGCTATGCTTTGTTTGGCTTTCGTTTTGAAAATTTCGCTTTGTATTTACTTGTTTGGACGCACTTAGTGTACGCGCTTGGTCTCTCAAGAATTCTAGCAATTCAGTTAAACTCAGTAAATTATCCCGCTTAAGATGTCTTTCCCACCACATTTTTGTATTTACATCTAATTTTTGAGCCAAAATATAAGCAAACATAGTAGTAGAAAACCCCTCAACTTTTTGTTCTAAAATCTCTAACGACCTAATACATTCATTTGTTATATCTATTAGATTTAATAATGCTGCTGGGGACTCATTCTGAATAACAGGAATATTTAAAAAACGTTTTAAATGCGCGTAAACTTGTTCTCTCGAATTTGAAAACCGTTCTTCCAAAAGCGACCATGCAACTTCATAATTAGAATCCACGATTGAAATAGATTGAATTATACGAAAGGCATCTCCTCTCAATGAAGACTTCAAATATTGTAATTTCATTGCCCCTGACAAATTAGAATTTTCATGTACAGTAGCCTTAAATATATCTTTGAAAGAAAGTCACTCATGCAAATTACCCGTAAATACAGGAAGAGTTAACTTTGGCAATTTAATGTTATTATCAGCCTTTGTGGCGTTTTCTAAATTAACAGTTTGCACTTTCATTTTTGATAACTTTTTTGTAAGTTCAAATTCCATTATTTCTAAAATTTCATTAATTTCTTCGTTTTCCTTAATAAAATCCTCAATTTCATCTTCTTTACTTATCTTATAAATAGAATCAAATAACTCAGAAAAGTTTTTCTCTGATTTATTCCTTTTCTCCTTTATGAGAATTAATTCATTTAATTCTAGCTCAGTATTCGATAATTTTTCTTTTAATTTTGTCAAGTTTGTTTTGAAAATTTTCTTTTTTGCTTTTAATTCTTTCATACTCATTTTTAATGAATAAAAATTAAATGGGTGCACTTACCCCTCTTGGCTCTTTAAAAGATGAGTTCTAACATCGAAGAAATAGCAAAACAGCACAAAATATTCACCAGTTATCCTTCAATCATTGACGTAGAACAACTCGCTGATTTTTCTCCGTAGAGACGGACCATATGAAGAATTCAATTGTTCGATTGTTTATTTTATTAATATTTTACTCAACTCAAAATTAATTACTCATATCTGGTTTTAAACAGTTTATTCTCATGAGTAAACTCAACTCAGGTTCTTTCGAACATTAATAATTTCACAAAACACAACTCCAATAAAAACCGTAACATTTTTTCACATGTCTCATTAAAAAACATTCTAATCAAACTCAAAAACAAAAAGAATATTGTTTCACACAGCTTAGGTAAAAGCTGAAGAAATAAAACAGATAATGTATTTATCACAAAAAATCGTTTGCACAGAAAACTTTTTATATTTTGAAATAATTAAACATATTTTGGTTGCTAGGTGACACAGCCAGTAGAAATTAAATAGCATTTTATCAAACACTGCCTGGCTTAAACAGTAGATGAAAACAGTTTGTAATAAAAACTGTAGTAGGTTTCGAATTATTTACAAACTAGTAAAATTCTCACCTTTTTTTTTTTTTTTTTTCTTTTTCCTTTCCATAGAAAATTTTCTACTGTGGAGGAGACTTACTTATCATCCAAATTGCAAAGACTTCCCCCTTTCCAATCTACGGATCCGAAATAGTAAAATTTCTGTTTTGTTTTCATCTTTAAATTTCCATAGTTGAATTTTTCCGGTTTGTGGTACGCAAAATACAAAAATTAGTGAAACTAATTTTTTTTTTTTTTTATACATTTTTCTTTCAAATTTCTAAGAACTGAATTAACACCGAAAAAGTGAAATTTTTGGCTTTTTTTTCTTGCGTTCCGTTATAGTTCTAACCAACAGCAACACTAGTATATTAGCCAGCCCGGAGTCTGAGTCGAGGTCGTTACAATTTCCGGAGTCTGAGTCGGAGACAGCCAGTTTCCTCACCGACTCCGTAGCCCTGTTTAAAACCCAGCTTACATAAGCAAAATCCAGCATATGCTTCATTTTTTGTCTGGTTATTACAGCTGAATTTACCATATCATTAACGTCACGCTTTTTCCAAATAATGTATGTATTAATCGTAGGATATGTAATACATAAAAGTAAGGAATAACAAAAGATTATTAGATGACTATATATAAAATAAGTGGCAAGTTGGTGGTTTATTTGAATGAGATTTTGAAACTTCAAGCATCTGTCAGATGCATATGATATATTAAATATAGACAAAATACAACATAGCACATTTTGACATTTTAATATCATAGACAATATTTATTTCTTTACGATTTCTCTCTTAGTAATTATAGCCTCAGAATTACCACACTGTTTATATTGTTCCCTTGTAGCTCAGTCCCTTGTTTTCAGCATTGTGAATAACTTGTATGCATAAAAGTAAGAAATAATAATCTACGAGTCAAGAGTGGGTATCAGAGATTAAAATGGGCGTGATTTATTTTATGGAAGTTGACGGTTTACTTGATCAAAATATCAAAAAGTCATGCATTTATTTGACTGCATTTATTTTATGCGCTTGAAATGACGAGATAAAGAAAATTCAATGCAATACATAATGGATTACTTATCCTGTATAATTATAGCCAAAATTACCATATCTTTTAAATAATTCTTTTTTACCCGGAAATTAGAAGTTTGTTTCAGAAAAAAAGAAAAAATATTTGTGCACGTTTCAGATGCACAAGCGTTTTATGGATTGACAAATATAGACAAAGTTCACAGTTACATTAGCATTTTTTTCCATAGTGATTCCTTTTACAGTAATTAGCGTAAACTTCCTACTATACAACTCTCACAGAGACATGTCGGAAAATTTAAATTGTCAGTTTATCGAGAGGAGAGTATCAAGCGTATTCTATGATTCTTCACGCATTAAACAATAATAAAAATTACTGAAAATAATAATGAAAAAAGAATTATTTTCCTAAAATAAAAATAAAACGTAAAGTTTATCATAAAATAAATTCATATCACAAAACAAATAATACATATAAAAAATAAGGCAAATTTGGGAAAAAATTCAGGCATTACGCAACATTTTATTATTTGTCTAAGTAAATGAAAGTTTCAAATGAACAATATCAGCGGTGTATTTTAAAAGAAATGAGGAGAAATGAATAAACCATTTTTGTCGTAAGTGGAATTATAATATCCAGAGTACTTTATTGGTTAGGATTCCTTCGAATATCAGTAATTTCAAATTCATTTTAATTTATTATTTTTTTTAATTCTACATTACTTTATAAAACTTGTAATTGGTTGGAACAAAAAGTAATACTTTTCTTAATAGATCCCATTTTACATTATTATCTATCGTACGATAAAGAATAATAAATGATCTTCCTAAATTTTGGAACACTTGTAAAAAGGCACATACATATGGCCGATTAAAACACATGATTAAGTACGTGAGGAATGTCCATTAATGAAGTTTGTTTTGTGATAATTAAAATTAAGCGTTGAATAATCAGCAGTCCACTATATAGTTAGAAATTACCACACTTTATCCTTTTATTTTAATTTTAAGTATTAATAATGGCTTTCATCAATGTAAATAAGAAGTAATGAAAGATTATAGGTTAGGCTGGAGTCCAGAGGTTAAAATGTGTGCCAAATGGTTGATTTACTTGAATATAATAATGAACATTCATATTCAGAACTTCCATTGAATATACAAACCTATTTAGAAAAAGCATAGTATAAAAAAGCATATTTTATTTTTCAAAGAATGATAAATAGGTTATAACAGAGTTAAATTCCATAATACAGGAAGATGTTCTAGAACTAAAACCTATAAAATATGTCTTAAGTGATTTTTCGTTTTCGTGTAAATCTGTCTCTAATGATAATTTTATCTTTTTAGAATTAGTCATTTCATTTTGTACAAAATTTTCAAAATATCCTAGTTAAATATATAAATATATAATATCTAAATAAACATGTTAATATCCCTATGAATATACTATAAATCAATATAAATCTGTATAAACATATATACATCTATTAATCTATATTTAAAAATTCACCCATGTTGAAGAAAAAAGAAAAAGATAAAGCAGCTTTATCTTTATATTAACATCTTTATCTTTTTCTTTTTTTTTCAATATGGGTGGAATTTTTAATGTAGATATATAGATTTATGTATATTTATAGTATATTCATAGGGGATATTAGCATGTTTATTTATATATTATATATTTATATATTTAAATAAGATATTTTGTCAGTTTTGTGTAAATCAAATGACTAATTCTAAAAAAGTTAAAATTATCATTGCAGACAGATTTATACTAAAGCGAAAAATCATTATAAACAGATTTTATAGGCTGGAACATCTTTCAAGATTATGGAATTTATCGTTTTAAACTTGTATCAGAAAATAGTGTTAAAAACAGAATTCATTGCACATTGGCAGAAAAAATAAACACAGAAAACAACAATAAAATCTGCTGGTAATTTAAATGCATTAGCTAAAAAGAAATACATGTTTGCAATCAATTTTGCAATATAGCGTATAAAGAAGAAAGAGCTGTAAGGTCAATTTTATTGTTCATTTGCAGAATAAACTGTTGGCATTTAAATTTGCAGCGGATTTTGGTAATTGCTTAAGTTTCATTTACAATACTAGGGGGGGCCGCCCCCCTGCTCGCTATGCTCGCCAACCCCCCGCGTAATCGCTTCGCGATTCCAAATTATTGGCTACACCTGCTTGCTGCGCTCGCCAATATCCCATGGTATGAATAAGCAGGTTCGGACCTTTCAAATGATGTGTCACACGACTGGTGTTGTAAAGAAATTAAAAATGTGCCCCCCTGGGGGGCAGAGGGGGAGGCGACACAAAAGACATCCATAATATGAATAAGCAGCTGCAGACCTCTCAAATGATGTCACACGACTGGTGCTGTAAAGAAATTAAAAATGTGCCCCCCTGGGGGGCAGAGTGGGGGGTGACACACAAGACATCCATAAAATGAATAAACAGTTGCAGACCTTTCAAATGATGTGTCACACAATTGGTGTTGTAAAGAAATTACAAAATGCGTCCCCTCTGAGAGCAGAGGGGGGAGGGGTTACACACAAGATATCCATAATATGAATAAGCAGTTGCAGACCTCTCAAATGATGTGTCACACAATTGGTGTTGTAAAGAAATTAAAAATGTGCCCCCCTGGGGGGCAGAGTGGGGGATGACACACAACACATCCATAATATGAATAAGCAGTTGCAGACCTTTCAAATGATGTGTCACACAACTGGTGTTGTAAAGAATTTAAAAATGTGACCCCCCTGGGGAGAGCAGAATGTGGGGGTGACACACAAGACATCCATAATATGAATAAGCAGTTGCAGACCTTTCAAATCTTGTGTAACACGACTGGTGTTGTAAAGAAATTAAAAATGTGTCCCCCCTGGGGAGCAGAATGGGGGATAACACACAAGACATCCTTTAAATGAATAAGCAGTTGCAAACCTCTCAAATGATGTATCAAACGACTGATGTTGTAAAGAAATTAAAAATTTGGCGAAATATTACAGTTATCGCCAAGTTGGCGTCACTTTTGACAACTAATTTTGGTCGCCAAATTTGGCGATATATCGCCAAGTTGGCGACAAACTTGGCGATTGTTGGCGATGGTAACCTTTCCTCTCTTTATGGTAACCCATACGGCGATGCATAGACGGAGCCCTTTGATGATTGGTCTATTCGACTCATGGAAGGAGTGGACAAACCGGATTCGTTAGTTCCGGAAATCTTCCACATCAGCATCATTCCAGGAGTCATTCCTTTTAAGGCTAGTTTTTTTTTACTATAGAAGGATAAGGTATCTGTGGTAATAAAGCCAAGATGGGCAATAACGCCAAGTGCTAATATTGCGTGTAATTATTAGACTGGGTCGAGAAAATGTAAAAAATGTATTTCAAATCGCAATATTGCGGAAAAGTTGTGAATCCGGGAAGCTAAGAATTGGGTAAAAAAGGAAATAAAATTCATTTATATCTTCCGGTCGCGCATGCGGTATAAAGCTTGCCGAAATGTGAAAAATTCTCGTTATTACAAAATTTTAGAAATTTGCCTTTTCACGAATGTGATAGCGAAAACTTCTATGTGTTAGAATAACAAAAGATAATGTTGAAAAATTATTTAAGGGGTCGGGTACCCTTTAAATTAACAATATGCGTGAAAATGTGACCTCTGTAAGAATTGCAGTCACTCTATATCTAATTGAATTTTAATTATAGAATTGAAAACACATTTTAAGAAAAGTTCAAGTTATAAATTAAAGTTGGCAAAAAAAAAGTATATTCATATATAAAGTTTATAAATTTATTTTTAAAGATTAGATATTTTCTGCGAAAGAATTGTTATTGCATGCATTGCGCGCATGATTTTTGACATTTGAATAGCTAAAATAAATCAATTTTTTTAAACAATGAGTACAGATATAATGTGTTTTCAAAATAACCTACAATGAAAAAAAATAAAACTTTTAGATCCAGAAAAAAGAAATTATTTAAAGATATTCGAAATATTAGGATTCTTTTTAATAAAAAATAGTGGTGAATTCTAAACTTCTAACTTGAAAAACATAATAATAGGTCATTTTGTGCTTCTATAGGTTTAATAAATTGGGAAAAATTTGTGGAATTCTAGGTAACATTTTCTTAGAAATCGTGCGTGCAATGATCAAAATCACTGTTTTGAGAAAATTGACTTTAAAGATTAAATCACCCGTTGATCATATAGGAAAGATTCAAATTGTTTTAGTCTCTTCTAATTCGAATTTTTGAATGCAGTTTGTTTTTAAATGTTTCTAAAGAATCATATTTAATTATAAAGCACTTTTTGAAAAATCAATTTTTGGATTCTTTAAAGAGTACCTGACCACTTAAATCCATAAGCATCTTCCGTTCGCGCATGTGCTTCAAAGTTGTAAAGAGCTATTCCCTTTAAATGTTGACAAGATAAGTAAGATAAAGGATTATCATAAAAATGTGATTCTTGCCAACCTTAGAGCACATGTGCGACAAGAAGATGCTGATGGATTTAATCCCTTCGCGACGAGATCCTTTTACGAAATTTTTAATGTTTTGTCACCGGTTTTTAAAAACAGAAATTTGTGACTTATAAAATCGAGAAAATGCTCCGATTAAATAAGGTACATTTTACAGTAAAATTTTAACTGGTGTAGATAAACAAGGATTTTTAAGCCTTTTTGCGGCACGTATACGTGTCGCTCGTCCCCAAGGGGTTAAGTAATATTTTAACAACATGTTTTGTTATTCTAATACATAAAAATTTCAGCCATTACATTCATGAAAAGCCTAATTTAAAAATTTTATAATAATGTGAATTTTTTCTCATTTCGGCAAACTTTACAACGCATGAGCAACATTAATGTATGAACCAATTTTATTTAACCCAATTTTTAGTTTCCTGAATTCGCAACATTTCCGCGATATTGCGACTTCAAAAGCCATTTTTGCATTTTTTTGGCCTGTGTAGTAATTATGTTGGATATTCATGTTATATGGAGTTCCATTAAGTACATACACATTGTAATCCATAACAAATCCCAGTTTTAATAATCCGTTTCCTGTGTGTCCCTCAGGCAATAATTCAATACATATTTCCATGGAAAAATTATTTCATTATATGAAACAGAAAGGCTAAGATGTAAAATAGTGGTGACCCTCCCCCCTCATACACGCAGCAAAACTTTTCAGCTGTTACTAAAAGGAAGATCAAAGGCGAAATGTCGCTCTAAGTAAGTTAATACATGCTAAAGATTTTAAGCCAAAACGCCTATCTTAAAAAATAACCACTAAGAAGGAATCAGTATAAAAATTTAAACAAGACAAACACCAAGTAGTGCTGTCACATTTGGCTATCAGTCAACAAAGTGAAATAAAAAGACAAACTGCTGAGTAGATTTTGGTTTAAACCACCTAAACAATGGCACTGCTATGCTGCATTTTTCAGTATGCATTAACATGCATAAGATAGAAGAAAGTTTTGTGATTGTCAGATCTGACTAGTTATTGTTACAAATATTTACATTTCATTATATTGTTATCTACCAGATGAATATGCTCCATATGGAGTATTAAACATTGATACAAAACAACATAGAATATGGGTATTTTTTTCCATAATGATAACCCTTTGAGTAATTATAAACTAAAATTACCGTACCCTTTGCTTTTTCCTTTTTTTTTTATCTTAAGTATTACTATTGTTTTTCATGTATAAAAAATAAAAAATAAGCAATAAAATTCTATAAGAAAACTGAGTACAAGAGATTAGGACGATTGCCAAGATTGCGGTTTACTTGACCAAAATAATGAAAATTCAAGTTAATAGCTTGCATAAAAGATGCAAATTTCTTTAGAAAGATTTTTTTCAAAGAGGATAGTAAGTAGAGTATAATATTTATTGTATTTTTTTCCTATTTGATTTAAGAGATTTCATTTCAAAGTTTTCTTTAACCGTTTCGCAGATAATTTATCTTCATGACAGGAGTTTTAAATAATAAATAAATCGCTAATAGTCATAAACACCATTCTTTTCGCATGACCGCATGGGCCTTATGCCAATTTTTCTATAACGAAAATGAAATGAACTCGCATTGTCTTTTTTTTTTCACCATAAAAGAAAAATGCCATTTAAATGTTGTATTTATGTTAAATTACCGACTGATTAAGAATTTTTTTTGCATTTATTATAAATTTCAAATGTTAAAAAAAATTTTAATTGAGACACAAAATTTCACAAAGTATTATTATTCATTACATATAAGTTTCAAGTAAAGTACAAATAATATTGCAAGTATCAGGTGATCAAAATATAGTCTGACTCACTTAGTATAATATGTTAATAAAATACTTTCATTAGTGTCAATATTGAATATACAATATGATACATACATATGACATATTTGGATACAACTCCTCATTTTTTTGCTTCATTTTGGGAACAACGGTTTTTGATCTTATTTTATAGACGATCACTTTCAAAATTTTCAAGCTATGTTTTTTAAACTTTCACAAAAGTTTACTCTATACATTCAGCTTCCACAATATGTAAATTAAATTTTGATAACTCTCACGCATGCGTAATGAAAAATTATTTAGTAAACCTGCTCATTTTTCATACAAATTTTATTATTTTTTAATTCGGATTACAGGTTATTGTGTACAATATTATTTGTCATATTTTGAGAAAAGAACATTATTTTATATTAAGAAATCTGCAAATTATGAGCAAAAAAACTCGACAATTTTTGGGACTGTTTTTATAAAAACCTTAATTTCTCTACTAGTATACATGCTATCCACATAAAAATGAACAGTATATTACAATAAACCAGTTAATCATAATCTACAATTATAGCACTTTTTTTTCATTAGTTTTGGCAGGGTTATTCAAAAGTTATTCGTTCTTTTTCAATTTGTTGACGGTTCCCCAAAGAATTTCGGGAAAAAATCTTCACGGATACGTATAACCTGTACAGTGTACAGGTTATACGTATCCGTGTACAGTGTACACGCTTTTAATATTTACACGCTTAGAGTTTCAGGATAATTTCTCAAGTATTTTTCTAGATATTTTACAAAATGTCTAAAATCGCAAGTGGCCAGTCACCGTTGATCTTATGGTATAAATTGCGAACGACAAAAATCACTTAAAAAAAAAAAAAAAAAAAAAAAAAAAAAAAAAAGATTAATCCAGGAATTAATGTATAATTTAAAAATTTATCAGGAATAACTTTGACAAAACAATTCTGATAATATCATTTTCTATATCCTCTTGAATAAATAATATAGAAGTTGATTCTAATATGCATATTTATCTACTGTTAGATTTATTATCTGTTTTTAAAGTTTTATTATAGAAATTTTTAATTTAATTTTAAGCTAGCACATGAAACATAGCTACAAGATTTTAATCTTTTTTTTTCTCTCAGTTTTCACACTACAAAAGAGTTTTAACCTGCTTACAGTTAAATTTATTCTGGTTATTGTCGGTTATTATATCCTACTTATTCACTTACACCATGATTAAAAAGAGAAAAGATACTGTATGAAATGTGGGAAAATCTTAAAACAAAGTTTCCTTTGGTGTTTATTAGACACGAGTTCTAATTATTTTTCATACCGCTTACAATTAGTCGTTTCCGAAATTGTAATATTGTATATTTAGAGTATGCATTCAGATATCATTTTAAAGTTCATTGAAATTAATTTACATGTTAGTTAAATTGAAATAATATTTGTTTTTTTAAAATATGTTTTAAAAAGATTATTTAAAATTGTATTTTAAAAACATGCTGATATGCACATGTGCTCACATTCACATATGTACTTAAAGCATATAGATTAATAAAACTTTTCTAATCACAAACAGAAGCAAATGTAAAAGTGGGTCAGTGTACGGTTGATATCCGTTCTACATATATTCTACATACAATCGTTAACAGAATGCAGAAAATGTTTCTCGTATTCATATACGACAAATAATACGATTCTCAATTGGAAATTATTCTTCATTTCCTTTCTCCGAAGTTAACCGAATTACAATACATTCAAAGGCAACGCCAAATTGGCATAATTCCCAAATTTTAAGGCGCCAACTCAAACGAACATACACTATCTTGACGTGAGCTAAATTTTTGACAGCCGCTACAATAAGACAGATTTATTATATGAGATAACAAATAAACAAATACATTAATTTCATAGTTTTTGAAACCTTGCAACAAATAAAGCAATATTTAGTTTCCATAATTACATGCATATCTCTGTAAAGGAATATTTTGTTTCTATAATTACATGCATTGCATATCTCTGTTACGCTTTTTGTAATGTATTTTCTATCTTTTAAAGCTTCTAAAGCTATAAGTACAACATGTGCTAGTAAGCATAATTGTTATTATTCAAAAATTAAAAATTAAAATAACAATGTGTATCATACATGAAATTACATTTTTTTTTCTTTTTTGCAGAGCATCGTTGTTTATGTCAGTTTAAAGCTTGATATTTAATGTTTATTATTTTCCAATAATGTGTTTCCTGACGTCAAAACGACTGTGTAGATGAGAAAAAGAAAAAAAATCACATTATAGGTTTCTAGTTATTTTGCCGAGATGATGAGAAAACAATAATTACATTTACAAAGATAGAATTAAGCGCTGCTGAGACATGGATGCGTAAATACATGCTCTTCTATGCAGTGAAATTTTTTCTAGTATAATAGTGATTTCAAGTTTATGCAAAAGGACAGCAAAACGATAAAAGTACATTTTTTATAAAAAATCTTCAAAAAATTTTTATGAGTTTTGTAAGTGTCAACTTTAATTATTTTTCTATAAAAATGTGTTCAAATAATAGATAAAAATTCTCAACGCAAGACGTAACACAAACTTTTGTCTGTTAATGGGATCAAAAGATAAAGAATTTTATGAGTTAAATGAAGATGATTTGTTTTTTCTGAAGCTTTCTCTTCGCAAAGGGGAATGATTCATTCTTCAGATGGATTACACCTTTGTGCTTCAAGAATCGAAAGAGATTCCTTCTCCAATGATTTTTAGGAGCCAAGTAGCAGTTGTGCTGAAAAACAACAATTCATATCTAAACAACAAAGTGAACCAGTGTAGTTTATATTTGGAAGCATGATCATATGGAATAGCGTGATTTATTGTTGATGGAATATACCTGCACACAAAATCAATAGTAAGAAGAATCTCTGTGCTAGAAAGTTGGAAGTTTGTCAGAGAGGTATAGAACCGACAGATTCATTCCAACTATATTTTGTTAATGACAAAAATTGCTGAGAATCTCGTTGTAAAACGACATAAACCAGATAGACTGATAGCTTCATCAAATTGACTTTATCAGTTGAGCATATTTGGAAGGCTTCTGCTAATGTGAAAAGAATACATTTGCATTTAATTTAGAAACTTCGCTCGTTTGAAGACTAATACTTCAAAGAAAAGTAATTAACCAGGAGATTCTTTATTTCTGATAATGATCTTGCACATGAAATCAGTGGTAAGAAATTTTTATAGCTAGGGGGTTGATAAGATTGGAGAGATGCATGGAGGCCTGAAATTATTTTTCTACACCTTTCGTTAGTAAAAAAATTGCGAAGAATCTCGTTGTACAATAGTATATAGCTGATAGGAATAGCTACATCAAATCAGTCTTATTAGTTGGACGTGGCTGGAGCGCTACAATTTGATGTGAATTGCACATGTATGCCATGTATGCGTAAGGTTTACAAAAAAAAATCTCTCGCCTAAAAATTAATATTAAAAAGAGAAATACTTAACTAGAAGTCTTCAGTAGCTGTCAAAATTACAGAGAACCTTTGTCCCAGTCTTGGTGGTTTGTCCGAATTAATTATAAGACTATGTACCCAGCTAGATGAGCCATTTGGTTTCTTCTTATTGAACTAAAGACGATTGGAGTAAATACTCTATTTACGAAAAGAATCATGTTTCGCTTTGACGACAGTCCAAACAAATGGACTGGCTTCTGTATAAAAAGATGACACACGGTATTTATACAAGGTGGTCATAATTAAACTGACAGTACGAAGAGTGTTTTGTAGAGCGTTTTCTTGAGAAAAATGTGTTTATTTGTGGGAAGATTAAACAAAATAGGATACAAAGGATTCAGCAAAATAACATTAATAATAATAATAATAAAAATAATAAATAAATAAATAAAAATAAAATAAAATAAAATAAAATAAGAAAAATAATTCCAAAAGTCTTTGATAGAGAAAGATGTATAGGCTATGTAATAGAAAAGATTTTTTTTTAATGCAGAATCAATACTGAAGTAAAATAATACTGAAATAATATATTTTATTTAAAAATTTCAAATAGGGTTCAGTATGGCTGATGTTTTTGTGCCCCTCATGTTGCATTTTGTGCATGGCATGCACAATAACAGAAGATAAGAATCCTGCAGGAATCTCCAGTACAAACTGTATGTTATGTCATCCTTCAACATAACCAGGAGTCACATGAGACCAATGCGTCTGGGAACCGAGGTGGCCATACAGTTCAAAAGCAGCGACCAATGACTTTTTCTGTCGTAGCAACTGATGTAACCACAAAGAGATGTGTGGATGGGCTCCATCTTGCATAAAATGATTTTATGCATTTATTGTTGTTACTGAAATGCCGGGATGACAAAGTTATTTAACATCAGGCGTTATTTCTCTTCGGTAACAGAACAAGTTACCTGTCCGGTCAGGATAATGTTCTAGTAGAATAGACTTATGATCATTCCCGATGTGAAACTACAACAAAGGGCTAGCTTTAGGGAATGTAAGAAAATTTCTTTGAATGTATTTGGTGATTTGTTATTCAAATTAGGCAGTTTTGGGTGTATACAATTTCAATTATGTAAAATGGGCCCTGTCTTCTACAAGATTTCCCACTGACAATCATTATGTATCTCCATTCCTTAAAAAAAAAGTGGGATCG
Source organism: Maratus speculifer (assembly GCA_964019185.1). Lineage (NCBI taxonomy): Eukaryota > Metazoa > Arthropoda > Arachnida > Araneae > Salticidae > Maratus > Maratus speculifer. The sequence goes on from OZ025291.1 coordinate 121,483,261, forward strand.
AAAACCAATCGCTTACCATCGTTGGTGTGACGTAATTCTTGTACACGGCTGATCTTGTACAATAGAAGTGGATAATGTTAGTAACACTTTACGTACCGTGTTGTATGTCATATCCAGACTCTGAGCTATCCAACGAGCGCTGGAAGTGGCAGCAATATTGTGCTGTGTCGACAAACCCCTTTGCAACTTTTTCGATTATTTCATGGTAGTACGAGTTTTCGTCTTCTGCCGGAATGAACCTTTAGAGAACCTATTTTCTCAAACTTCGCAAGGATTGCTTTTAAATCATTAATAAACAAAGGATTGTTATTTGTAAGCATTTTTAATTATTCTAAGAGCGCGCAGAGCGGTTGACGCGCTGTACTGGTTGAGATAAAATATTTTGACAGTTAATATTTTTCATTATCTACTAAATATTAAGACATTATTGCTCACAGATTTCAATCAAATGGTTTTTAAAAGTAACACAATGGTTTTAAAAGCGCAACAAGATGGCACTGCGCCAAAGAATGTAATGTGAAATTTGAGTAAAGAACTTATGTTGCTTCTGCTTCCTTTGGGACTCAGTTAGAGAAACTGCATATAAAGAACATTTATAACTGTTTATATAAGTTCTTTTTCTTTTTAATTGACCTTGTATAACTGCCTCACCAGTGGCCGAGAGGTTCTGACCTCTCAACTGGTAGACGGCAGGTGCTGGGTTCGAACCCAATCGCGGCTGTCGGCCTAACCGTTCGGAGTTTTCGTGGTTTTCTTCGAACCTTGCGTAAATACGGGTTAGGATCCTTAGAAAGACCCCCAAGAAGGGCACACCCCTTGGGCCTATATCCCTAGTGTAGATAATCAGCCGACAAAAATAAGCCAAACCAAACCAAACCTTGTATAACTCATTAAATGTGCAAAATGATAGGTATCTTATTTTCGTATTGATTCTGCATTTTCTTAAACTCTCCTCTCAATTACACAATACCAAATATCCCCCTAGTGATAACTTTTGGAATTAAATTTCTTTTACAGACTTCTTCATTCTTCATTTTGTTTAATCTTCCCACAAAATTTAGAGTTATCCACTCTAGTGATAGTCTCTTAAATGTAAAATGGTGAACTCACAGTTTAATAGAGATGATGCATAACAGTTGAATACAGTGTATGCATGGTAATAAATACATTTAGCAGAAAATGGAGGTAAATCAGCGATAGTTTCTTGCAGTTAAAATGGATTCTGCTTAACATTTGCTAGCGTACTATAAAATTAGCTACTTTGCTGAATTCCCTTGTTAAAATGTTGCTAGAGTCAGCAATTATTTCACTTAAATACTAGTAAAATCCTTTCTGTGCATCAGAAAGCATAAGATTACTCTTGTTGGAGCGATGTATTGGTTGTTTGAATGCGATGCGACCATGCTAACTCCCAACTGTAAATAGCCCAATATTTATCCAAGAACATTAAAGTGTATAGTAAATAAAGCTAGTCTAATCTTTTTGACTTACATGTGCTGTGTTTATTTTCGACGGACGCTCCCAGTTCTACTTTGCGCTCAAGTGTACCATAACTCCACAAATATATCCCAATGTTCTCTTGTTATCTATATTCAGCTTTGTATTAGGAAAATAGATTATGAATGGGATCTTATCGATGGCAATTTCAGACCATACAAAAATCGAATATGTGAAGATAGAAAAGACTTAAACTAAGCCAATGAAGTCATCAGTGTACAGCCCGGTTTAAGTCCCATATCACGGAGAACTGAATTTTTTACCATTTTAAGCTCCGCCCATAATTTCGAACATGCTATAAAGTGATTTCAGAACGTGCTCTCATAACTTGATCTCATAAAATGGTCTTTTAACGAACTCTCGAGCGCGATCTCATGCTAAGGCAGCATTAACCCGAGAAAAAATCTATTTATTTATTGAGAAAAAATTCATATTAGGAACTATGAACTGTAGTTTCTTCTATTTGTTTTTAAATTTACATAATTTGTAAATAAACATTCGAAACTCTTTTTATTTGCGTGTAAATTTTAGTGTAAATTTTGTTTTATATAGCTGTAAAATTTGGAAGACATTATCTAATTCGTTTCTGATTTGTGTAAAATTTTCATCGAAGTGCTTATTTTGAGAGGAATGAAGTTTATTTATTTTATTTATTTATTTATTTATTTTTTGAGACGATGAATATAATTTTTAATTAGAATATTTTAATGTTTTAATGAAAGTAATCATAAACGTCAAAGTTTTATAAAAATATTTAAAAATTTATCATTGATTCTGACTACATTCATGGCAGTATTTTCTATTGATTTATATAGAATAGTTTACAGCAATTTGTACAATAATTTTTAAAATGATAATGTTTTAATTGTAATTTAATCTAATTTTTATTATTATTGTTACATTGAGCAGTGGGACGGATTTAAATATTTGTCACTAATAATTGTAAATATTTGTACACTAAAAAAACTAAATTGTGCGATTTTTTAATTAAGGATGACTGAAGTACAAGCCAGCCGAATTCTTTCTTTCTTTCTTTTCTTTCCGAATGATTTTTTAAAAATCTAATAAATATCAAAGTAGCATTGAACATTTTATAGGATTATAGACTTACGATTGTAACATTCGAGTGCCATTACTTGGTGCATGAGATAGGGAATCGTTTATTATAAGGACAACCACAAAGGCAAGCTAATAGAACTTACTTCCCCGTTAAAAAATATAATTACTTCGTAACATTTCGCACCCTTACTACAAAAGGATCGCAACTCTATTTGAGTTATGATTGCCAATCTACGTGATTTCCACCCCTCTGTCAATCACCTAAAGTAGAAGACAGTGTGTTTAAAATCCAGCAATCAGACAATAGTTGTGTTTGCATCATGCCCATTGAGTCTACTACAGCCTGAAATAGTTTTTCGCATTTCCTCAAAAAAGAAGATTTTTCAGTTACGGCACTTTTGAGGCAAGGGTGCGATGCGTCATATATCTGTATAAGCAGATAATGTGACATAAGTAAGAACGTAATGACATTATACTCGCATATGTCATACTATCACACGACAGTGCTAAGGATTGTCACATTATCATATGGCAATGTTAAGGACAGTGATACGGCTAATATCTTACTAATTTTCCAAATTCTTCCAATTTCATATAATATTTTTCATACCTAAAATATACTACCTAGTAATACTTTAAGAAAAACAAACAAGCAAACAAAAAATCTCAGTAATTTTAACTATCACTTCAATATTTATTTAATGAGTACCTGACATACTCCACTTTATTAGGCATTTTAATTTTATCGCAACTGATATAAATTTATTGAGCCTCTAAAAATTTGGCACACGTCTAATCTCTCTGGTTTTAAAAGTGTTCACAGTTTTTGCTATTCCGATCACAACATCTTTTATTTATGTACTTTAAATGAAGAAAAAAGAAAAAGAGCAAAGAATGAGAATATCTCTTGGAAAGTCGCCATTACTTGTTTTATAATCACAAGGAAAGAGAAATAAAAAACACAGCCAATATTGTTTTTATCTGTTGAAAATGTCTTTCAAAAAATGAGTGTCCCTGCTCTTCAGCATTCTCTATCTTCCTTACGGGGTCCCTGGCGACATGTTTATCAGCTGACTTCATCGACAGCTTTTTTTCTCGGGAGACCCATGCTCGCGGATTTCTGTCCCTTTATAATCTCGCGACTGTATCTTTCTGTCGCCACCCTTCTTTGAATTTTGATTTGGCCTGAGGGATTGTTTTGTTGCGGCTTGAATTCTGTTGAAATATGCACTTAACTGTCTTCGTTTGAAGAAACCGCGTTTACAATATTAGTTCCTGTTGAAAATACAATTTTTTTTTTTGACTTCTTATGTTTGCTGGTCAGCATGTTTAGAAATGGAGAAAGAAAGTGTTAAAAGTGTTCTTTTATCTGTCATGTCGAGATACATAATTTCTCTGTAGCGAATGAAAAGAAATGATTGTATTTCACGCTAACAGAGTAGTTAATATTTACGAAATTGAAATATCTGTTAACACCGGAAAATAAATAGTGACAATAAAAGAAGAAAACTCAAGCAGTGAGTGCAGAGAGTCAAGACTTATTTCTGCACGCGTTCGGGGCAGCTTCGGTGTTAGGGGGTACTAGGCAAAGCGGCATTTTTATTTTATTTTTTTACTTAATATTTACAAAAAATTTTCCTGTTATTTAACTAAAATTTTGTCAGTTATAATACATATTTTTTGTTTATTTTTATTTTTATTTTTTATTTTATTTTTATTATTTATTTATTTATATATTTGTTTATTTATTTATTTATTAATTTAAAGGTGTATTCGAAAAAACGCTTTTGTACCTTCAACAGCTCGAAATTTTTCGATACAATTTCAGACACATTTTTAAAAGTAGAAGCATGAAACTTGGTGAGGAGATTTTTGAAGAGACGTTCAGGGTGCCGTCTGATGTCATTTTACGCTCCATTCATTAGACTTTGATTTATAATCAATTATCTTATCAGTATGATCCTTTTTTTTCATTCACAAATCTCTTGCTTCGAAAAAATCGGTTCAAATTGCCGCTTTTGATTTTTTTTTCTTTTTTTTGCAATATTTTTTGCATTTATCAAAGAATTGACAGTCACGGCATCTTGTGTACTTTCTAAATAAGACAGTTTGCCAGTTTGATGCATATGAGACCAAAAATGAATTTAAAAATAAATCGCAAAATAAGCAGTTTGAATCGAAATACACCCTTAAGAACCTAAGTTATAGCCTGTCCTTCTTTCTTATTTCAATATCACTGTTGCTCCAAGAAACGCACTTTGTGATCTACATTGTATGTCCAGTTTCGAGGGGATGTGGGACCATTAAGTCTCCTGTAATAATTAAAGTCGCCTTAAAGACTATAGGTCTCAGGTTCCTTGGCAAAATGTCTTCGTATCGTCAGAAGCCAGTAAGAGGAAATCCATCTTCTACATATTCGGGTAGGATACGAGTCTACTGAGGATAATATTTTGAGATGAGGAGTTTTAAAAGGTTTTATTTAAAAGTCGAGTAAAAAACGATAAAAAAATGAAATACATACTATTGGTGACAATATTTAGTATTAATGATTCAATACTATACGATACCTTATCTTTTTCTTGATCGTAAACTATGTAGTAAAACTAACTAATTTACACGTATATATATTTTATGTAACTATGAAATATATCCAAAATTAGACTTTACGATAATTGTTTTTGTGCAGCATTTATAAAAATATGTTTCTTATGATTTTCGATCCTGGTCCTGTGCTGCAGTACCCTGTATGATTTTTTTTATCATCTCTTGTTACTGCGTGATCAACATGCTAGAAGATGGATGATGAATTTTATCCTACGTTCGATTGTTCAAAACTAGTATGGATCGAATAGAGTGATATTCAGATCTTTTGAATTTATTAACTTGCAGAATAAGTTTCGACTATTTGTCAAAAATGTTTTCTGAAAATTATTTTACCGGACAGTAACTTTATATACAGGGTGTCCCTAAACAAATGGTATATACGCTAGGGGGTGATAGAACACATCAAGACAAGTAATAGTAAATGGGAAAACAAGGGTCCCAAACGTTTTCCAAAGGCGATGGCCGCCATTAAAGTTTGGGGTCCAAAATTTCAAATACACATAAAAAACGGAAAAATTGGTCGATTGATTTGCGGTTTTCACTAAAATTATTCTTTATGTTGGTATTTTCTTGAAAATAAATTATAAAGATAAATTTCGAAAAAGGCCGATAGAGGGAGCTTTAGACTTTGAAGTAATGAAAAACTATTTTTTGCCGCGATTTTTTGCATCTCATTAACTGGTTTCGTGAGCTGACTTAAACTTAAATTTTGAGCTCAAAATCTGAATAGTTGGAAGCGGTTAAGTAGCACAAACTTAACTATGTTCAGAGGGTTTAAATTTCAAATGATTATAAAAAACGGAAAAATTGGTCGATTGATTTGCAGGTTTCACTAAAACTATTCTTTATGTCGGTATTTTATTGAAAATGAATTATTAAGATAAATTTCAAAAAATGCCGATAGAGGGCGCTTTAAACTTTGGAGTAACGAACAACTAATTTTTACGTTATTTTTTGCATCTGATTAAATGTTTTCGTAAACTTAGACTTAAACTTAAATTTTGAGCTCAAAATCTGACTAGTTGGGAGTGGTTAAATAGCACAAACGTAACTGTGTTCAGAGGGTTCAAATTTCAAATGATAATAAAAATCGCAAAAATTGGTCGATTCGTTTGCGGTTTAAAATAAAACTATTCTTAAAGTCAGTATCTTCTTGAAAATGAATTTTAAATATAAATTTCAAAAAATTCCGTTAGAGGACGCCTTAAACTTCAGAGTAACCAACAACAAATTTTAACCGTTATTTTTTGTATCTAATTAAAACCAAAACTTGTTAAATGTTTTCGAAACCTTAGATTTAAACTTAAAATTTGAACTCAAATTCTGAATGGTTGGGAGGGGTTAAGAAGCGCGAACTGAAGTGTGTTCAGGAGTTGAAATTTACCCCCCCCCCCCCCTCGAACACAGTTCACTTTTGCGCTACTTAAACACTCGCAACGACTCAGAATTTGATCTCAAAATTTAAATCTAAGCATTTGAAAGCATTTAATGAGATTTAAAAAAATAACGGTTAAAATAGTTGTAAGCTACTCCAATGTCTAAGACGCCCTTTATCGGCATTTTGTAAAATTTATCTTTAAAAGTTATTTTCAAGAAAACACTGATTTAAAGATTAGTTTTAGCAAAAAACCGCAAACGAATCGACTATTTTTTTCCGTTTTTTTTTATAGTTTTCCGTTTTGTTTGAAATTTAAACCCTCTGAACACAGTTCAGTTTGTGCTACTTAACCACTCCCAACTATTCAGATTTTGAACTCAAAATTTAAGTTTAAATCTAAGCCTACGAAACCATATAATGAGATGCAAAAAATAACGGCAAAAAATAGTATTAGAATGGATTATTTCGTTAATGCAAAGTCTAAAGCGCCCTCTATCGGCATTTTTTGTAATTTATCTTTATAATTCATTTTCAATAAAAAACCGACATAAAGAATAGTTTTAGTGAAAACCGCAAATCAATCGACCAATTTTTCCGTTTTTTATAATCATTTGAAATTTAAACCCTCTGAACACAGTTAAGTTTGTGCTACTTAACCGCTTCCAACCATTCAGATTTTGAGTTCAAAATTTAAGTTTCTAAGCTTACGAAACCATTTAATGAGATGCAAAGAATCACTGCAAAAAATAGTTTTTCATTACTTTAAAGTCTAAAGCGCCCTCTATCGGCATTTTTTGAAATTTATCTTTATAATTTATTTCAAGAAAATATCAACATAAAGAATAATTTTAGTGAAAACCGCAAATCAATCGACCAATTTTTCCGTTTATTTGAAATTTTGGATCTCAAATTTTAATGGCGGCCATCTCCTTTGGAAAACGTTTGGAACCCTTGGTTTCCTATTTAGTATTACTCGTCTTGATGTGTTCTATCACCCCCTAGCGTATATACCATTTGTTTAGAGACACCCTGTATAAGTTAGGATGCTATGAATTCTTGGTTATAAGATAATAAACTCTGTAGGATGCGTTTTCAATAGCAGAAATCGCTGAAAATTAATAAAATTTAAAATTTTATGATTGGGTTATTTTTTATAAAATAAATAAATAAATAAAATAATAAAAAAATTGAATTTCTTTTAATCTCCTTCTTAGATGCTGTACAACATCTTTCTACAAAAAAATTATAAGCCGAGGTAATAGGAGGGAGAGGGGCATATAAAATATTATTTTTCGTATTTCAATACATATATAGCAATTTTTTAATGCTACATTAAAAAAAAATACACTTAATTTTCGTGTCTGTCATCATTAAGAGATAATTGCCATAACCTCCTATTTTGAATCGCTCAATATAGACCTTTCCTCTAGAAAAGCGGAATAAATAAAGCTCTCGGAATAAAATATCTTTAATGAATGTTACATTTATGAATCCTTAATGTAATAGTAATATAAATGTATAAAAAAGGAATTTATTTTCTTAATTATTCAATTAAAGAATAATCCAGTGAAAAAAACTGAAGTCCGAATTCATTACGGTAAAAAATTTAATAAAATAAATTGAAGGTACTTAGTGAAATATTGAAAATTCGTATGAAACAAGTTGGAAATTGCACGTGAAACGTAGCAAATCAGGTGCGTTCGTACGATAACGAAATTTTAAATATATTCAGATCTTACTGTTATAATAGATAGTATTTCGGATAGAGTATAGTAGTCGATTTTTTTTTTTTTTTTTTTGAGTTACTATAAATATAGAGGAAGTAACTTTTATTACACCTCAGCAACCTATATCATATGCTATACTATATGCTTTTTTTATACAGGAAATAATTTGTAGTATTCCTAAGCAACTATATCATTCTCATAAAATGTTAAATAGTCAATTACAATTAAAACGCGCAACAAAAAATCTCCCTATACCATTGTGTAATGGAATACTTCTACGTGGCCTTGTAAATCAATAACAAAAGATTCTTGCACCAGATTGTGCAAAATGTATATTATAATATGTATTCCACAGATTCATAACAATTTTACAGTGTTCGAATGAGTGTAACACCATTAAAATGCATTTGAAACTTTTTTCCCCCATTGACCGTAATGTAACGGAATACCTTTGATTGTCCCTGTAATTGATCTATGTATCCGATTTTCATAAAATTTGAAATGACTCGACAAAATTATGCTATAATCATACATTTCAAATTTCAAACGATTAATATTGCATTTGAAACTTTTTCCTCCATTGACCGTAATGTAACGGAATACTTTTGATTGTCCCTGTAATTGATCTATATTCATCCGATTTTCATAAAATTTGAAATGACTCGACAAAATTATATAATAATAATATATTTTAAATTTCAAACGATTCGGTTGGGTAGTTTTTGCGTTGTTATATGTGGACAGACAGACGGACGGACGGGCAGACAGACGGACGGACAGAGAGACGGACGGACGAACAGACAGACGGACAGACTGAGCGACAACTATAGGTGCTACGTATTTACATAATTACGAACGCACCTAAAAAGGCAATTTATAAAAATAAATTAGTTAAAACATTTGGTCTTTAAGTACAATTATATAAAATAAGGTATAATAAATTTAATTTTATTATTATTATTAATCAGTTAAGTATTTTGTTTTGTATTTCTTTAATATATCTCAAATTAGAAACGAAAGGGAAAGAAGTGAGAAAAAGAAGAAAAGATTTTTAAAATGAATTCCCTAAAAAAACAAAATATATATATATTTTTTATTTTGTCATCGTGATTTACCCCTTTATCACCGAAACATATACTATAATATAAATTGCAAAAATTTTAAATCAGTGAATCTCAGCTAGATATGGCCTTGAATATTATCAGCTGTTTTTCTTAGTGTCGTCAATAATTTATCTTCTATAACAAGCTTATCAGGCATCATTCGATTAGTGCATAACTTTGAGTAACCATTTAACGATAGATTTCCAGCAGCATTTTCTCAATAACATAGATCAACGAACTTCAGAGAAGGAAATTAAAGCTGAAAGATGCTCAATAAATAAAAAGCAAGTTGGAAATTACACGTGAAGCGTAGCAAATGCGGTGCGTTCGTACGATAACGAAGTTTAAAAATATTCAGATCTTGCTGTTATAATAGACAGTACTTCAGAAGTAGTATTAGTGGTCGAAATCTTGTTTGTGTTCCTGTAAATACACAGGAAGAAACTATTATTACATCTCAGCAATGTATATCATATTCATAAAATGTAAAATAGTTAAATATATTTAACACACGACCCAAACAATGTTTTTCCGTATAGCATTATGTAGTGAATACTTTTGTGTGGCCCTGTAATTTAATAATAATTATTCTTTGCATCACAGATTGTATAGAATGTATATTTTAATATATATATATATATATATATATATATTACAAATTTAAAATTTTTTCGCCAAAACTAACCTTTATACTATCTTAATTTTCTTATAATAATATTCCGTACTTACTTCAAATTATTAAATTAAAATCTTGTTTCTAAATCTAATCTGTTATCCTTATGCAGACGATATAAATTCTTAATTTGCCTTAAAAAACATTATTCCAGTATGTGTAAATTTAAAAAGATGGCTCTAAATTAAAAATATTCTTAATTAAAACTTTATTTCTTAATATTCCAAATAAAACTGATTTCTTCTATGTTTTTATCAACCCTTTTTAAGAAAGTCTTATTAAATTTATTCCAAAACCATACCTTTCAAAAAATATCATTATTTTATTTTATCTATTTATTTATTTTTCCTACGTTAACCTTTGATGTGTGCATATTAATAAATTCATTTCTTTTCTTTTTCTCTTAAAATTAATCATTTATAAAAATCGTCTGCCTAAGATATTTAAAATTCTGAGTCAATTATAAATTGGTTAAATAATATTTTTTTTTAAATAAATTTATCGTTTGTGGAAAATAATCTCGTAGCTGGACAAGAATTCTGTTTACATAAAAGAATGATGGTTTGAGGTTACAGAATGTTCCAGAACTTTCTTTTTAGTTTAAAAAGGGGGAAGTCTCGAGATGAAAAAGAAGATTTCTTGGGTTGCTTCTTCGATGAGGACAGCTCGCTGAAATAATGATGGAATTTTTGCAAAAGGAGCTTTTCCTTCCTCATTATTACGAATTTAATAAATGAATTTACAGCAGCCCATGACTAATTATTGGATCTTCTACATTTATTTATTTATTTTGTTTTTACCCTCGCTTGCCATGTCTGTGTGTTTCTTTTTAACCAGTGGAAATAATTCGAGTTCTCCTAATTCGTCACAACTAATCGAAAAGTCGGACAGGTTTGTTATCTGAGCTGCCTTTTTAATGAATGATATTTAAAGAAAATTGCGATGGAACGAAGAAAAGCATGCTATCGCCGAAGTTTGACTGAAGGACAGTCTATATGGTATTTTCAGCTTGCTAATGGAATGGGCTGTGGAACAAAATGATGTTAGGTTTGTGAATCTCCGATAATTGACTTCTCCTGAATTTCTGAAGTTTGATATTTTTCGTCATAATGATAAATTTTTGAGACCTGGTGATTTCGAAGTGGATTTAATAAGGAATAGAAGCGCCACGACGAACTGCCATTCATCTTGTTGCGGCCCAAATATGCGATCATTGACTTTAAGTATTACTGGTAGTGATGACAAGAAAAAGAAAAAAAAACTTACAGGGACAGCTGAACGTCGGTTGCTAATTACCTGGATAATTTTCGGGGTCCTTGTCTCCCCTAGGATCCTCTTGAGAATTTCTTCTTATTAGTGAGTTATTTTTAGATGTATTTAATTATTTTGTGTATCCTTTTATTGTATTTGTGTAGATTATTTATTCTCTGTTTGTCAGGTTTATTTATTTGATTATTTATCTGTGAATCTTACTTACTTACCTATTTATGAGTATTTTTATTATCATTATTATGTGTTGAAAATTGAAGTATTTTTATTCTTAAGGACTTAATTGAGGAGTATGATGTTCTTAAGATATTTACTGTTACTTATTAAGACTATTATGATATTTCTATGCACGATTAAAGGCAAGTTTGTAATAATAAGGTATAACTATGATGTTTACAATTTCTGTTTTATTAGATAAAATTTCTGGTTAAAGTTAGCAGCTAAATATAGTAATTTTGAAAAAATATGTAATTGATAGAAATCATTAACTTTGAAATTTATTGCGAATGATTTTACGATCAGGATTTAATAAAGAAAATAGAAGTGCTTCATTTATTCTAATGAGTAAGAATAAAAAAATTATGGAAGATCCTAAATTCGTACCGTTTGATCCGAGTTCTGGAATGAACATTTTGTCATGGTTAACATATTTTGATACAACAATACGCCCCATTCTATCACCAAGTTCCCACCTGCCTATTTATTTTATGGTCAATTGCCTTATGAATCTCCTTTAAAACAAAACTATTACCCATCAGTAGACAAAGCCCTCAAAATTGCGAAAGCGCGAACTCAGGAATTTCACCTTAAAAGTAAAAGGCTCTATGATCGAAATTTTGTCGAATGCCCATTAAAAATACAAGACTCTGTAATTTATGAAGAATTTAAATACCCTAACACTCGAAAATTAGAACCTACTTTCTCTGGACCATACAAAATTATAAATAAACTTTCTGATGTAACTTATGAAATAGATAAACTTAATTATGAGACAGGACAGAATTCCGTTATTGTGCATGTTTCTAAATTAAGACCCTATTTTTCACCAGAAGATTTTAAACTGTTTCATGAGCAACCCAAAAAAACAAACAAAACCTCAGATACAATCATAATCACTAGATCAAACTAAAGTCAAGACAGTAGATTAAGTTTTAATTCTTATTCTTTAAATAGTTTATCACCATAATTTTCAACATTAGCAGGTATGTTCTTGGAGGCCTACAAGAATATTACTTGTTTTTGGGAGTTTTTGGGGTTAAATTGGGCTCCTTATGCAGGCATAAGGTGAACACTTTGATTGTAAAAGCTTTCAAATTGATGTTTATAAATTAATTTTAAGGGTGTTTAAGTCTAACTATATTTACTCATGTATTTGACATTAGTATTATTCTATTTATTCAGCAGATATTTATGTTATAACAGTTATAAAATCTAATGATTCTACTCAAACCTATAACATAATATGTGATTTTCAGTGATTGTGAAAACTACAGATATTAAGAGTTTTTCAGAAAAGCACACTATTTTTATTTCTATTTCTCAATTAAGAATGACACCTTTTATTCCTATTGTATTTTATTATTAAAGTTTATAAACCATGTGTGGATAAAACATTGTTCTGCATTTGGCATTTGAAAACTTATAACCAAATTTGACAATTTTGTAAAAGAGTATCAGAGAGGAATTATTGTAAGGAAATACTGGTTGAGAGTCCATTTTCTAAATAGTTAGATTTAATTTTACTTGGATTTTGGAATTATTATGATTTTTTTTTATTTATACTTTCGGCTAGCAAAAAATACTTTCTTATGCTATTAGAAGATAAGAAAATTATTTAGTTGATATGTAATTATTTTTATCCTCAACCAATATTTTCCCTATCAATAATAAACAAATAGTGATATTTTCTTTTGATTATACTCTTGTTTTACTATTATTATTATTATTATGATTTCTATAATGAAGTTTAGTATTAATTATACTCTTAATGAAAAATATTAGGATATGGTGTCTTATTATACTATTACTCATTATTGTTGTTATTGTTATTATTTAAATTTTTCTATATTATTTATTATTGATAGTGAGAGTGATGCTATTTATTATTGAAAAATTGATATATTATTGAAAGATGTTGGATCCAACATAGCATTAAAACCAAAGATTAAACTAGGTTTGAAGATTTTTAATTAAAGAGACTGTATTCAGAGAACATTGGAAAAGACTCTTTTATATATACTATTGAAAGACTTGTTTCATTTAAAGGACTTATTTAAAATAAACTATGCATTAAGTCATTGTAATTATTTAAACTTCCATGAGAAGGAATTTTTATTGTTTTTATTATATTTTTATCACTTGCTTATTAATATTCATAACTTATTTACTGTTATTATATGTATTATCTCCTATGCACTTACAAATGGTAAGTGATGTTGTAACATTATTGTATTTCTTTCAGGGAAATGCTCCTACCTAAATTTAATTCAGAATTATTTTCTCTTAACTATTTTATTTTAATCGCTAATATTTTTTATATTGCGTTAATTTTCTTTTCTTCCATCTCTTGGCTTCCTGAGTTTGACAGTTTTATTCCGAAATTTAACTTTTCTAAATTATTATATTTCTGTTGTCTGAACTTGTAGTTTTATTTAACTGTCAATTTCATACAAAGTCTTGGGGAGGGGGGATAATATTACAAATTTAAAATTTTTTCGCCAAAACTAACCTTTATACTATCTTAATTTTCTTATAATAATATTCCGTACTTACTTCAAATTATTAAATTAAAATCTTGTTTCTAAATCTAATCTGTTAATCCTTATGCAGACGATATAAATTCTTAATTTGCCTTAAAAAACATTATTCCAGTATGCGTAAATTTAAAAAGATGGCTCTAAATTAAAAGTATTCTTAATTAAAACTTTATTTCTTAATATTCCAAATAAAACTGATTTCTTCTATGTTTTTATCAACCCTTTTTAAGAAAGTTTTATTAAATTTATTCCAAAACCATACCTTTCAAAAAATATCATTATTTTATTTTATCTATTTATTTATTTTTCCTACGTCAACCTTTGATGTGCGCATATTAATAAATTCATTTCTTTTCTTTTTCTCTTAAAATTAATGATTTATAAAAATCGTCTGCCTAAGATATTTAAAATTCTGAGTCAATTATAAATTGGTTAAATAATATTTTTTTTTAAATAAATTTATCGTTTGTGGAAAATAATCTCGTAGCTGGACAAGAATTCTGTTTACATAAAAGAATGATGGTTTGAGGTTACAGAATGTTCCAGAACTTTCTTTTTAGTTTAAAAAGGGGGAAGTCTCGAGATGAAAAAGAAGATTTCTTGGGTTGCTTCTTCGATGAGGACAGCTCGCTGAAATAATGATGGAATTTTTGCAAAAGGAGCTTTTCCTTCCTCATTATTACGAATTTAATAAATGAATTTACAGCAGCCCATGACTAATTATTGGATCTTCTACATTTATTTATTTATTTTGTTTTTTCCCTCGCTTGCCATGACTGTGTGTTTCTTTTTAACCAGTGGAAATAATTCGAGTTCTCCTTAAATCGTCACATATATATACTTCATAGATTCATGTATTCAACTATATTCGAATGAATGTAACACCATTATAATGCATTTGAAACATTTTTTCCCATTGACCGTATGTAACGGAATACTTTTGATAGTCCCTGTAATTGATCTACGCATCCAATTTTCATAAAATTTGAAAAGACTCGACAAATTTATGTAATAATTATATATTTTGAATTTCAAACGATTAAAAAGCATTTGAAACTTTTTTCCTCATTGATCGTAAAGTAACAGAATATTTTTGATTGTCCCTGTAATTGATCTACGCATCCAATTTTCATAAAATTTGAAATTACTCGACAAAATTATGTAATAATTATATATTATAAATTTCAAACGATTCGGTTGGGTCGTTTTTGAGTTATTATATGCGGACGGACTGAACGACAACTATAGGTGCTACGCATTTACATAATTATGAACGCACCTAAAAAGAAAAGAAAAAAAAATCCGAAAGATTAAGATAAAAAATTGTAAAATGCCGAAAAATCTAATTATTATACCAATTGTTAATGAAATTTTGAATGGATATTGCATAACAGTTTTAAGTTTATTGGAGATTCAATTATTTAAATTAAGTATTAGGGATTCATCTACTTATTAAATACAATTTTTAAAAAATCCAAACTATTTGAAATGTTTAGTTTATTTTCCTTGATCAAAAGCTTGTTTAATTGATAATGTTAGTTTGTCTGCCTGTCTGTTTTCTACCAGTTTTTGTATGGTTTGCTTTAAACGTCTGAAAAGGCCGAACACATCCCGGTTTGAACGATAACCTCACTAGACCAATCTTTAATAAAAACTAAAAAATCGGACCGTCTATACAGTGTGTTTATGGTTTGGCGAGCAAGTTTAAAACCAAAATTGAAAAAGTAAAAACTAGCCCGGTTGTAGATTGTCCTCAGCTATCTTATGCAAAAAAATCATGAAAAAATATTAAAATTTGAGAGAGATATTTCAAAAGAACGCACTCACAGACTTAACATTATCATCCGGATCTTTTTCACTCAGTAGTATGGGGCTCTTAAACAACAAAATACGCGATTGCCAAACAGGCACGTAGCCAGGGAGGGGGCTAAGGGGGCTGAAGCCCCTCCCGAAACTTTGAAAAGACTTTGTTTAATTCTATGATAATAGAATTAAAATGGAATGAAATTATCTCTGTGATAGTAAAATAAATTTTGTTTGTCTTCCATTACATTAAAATCAATTGCATTTTTAGCTGTAAAAATATCCATTTATTGAATAACAGTTACAGTAATCCTTCATTATATCGGTCATTTGGATATATATATTTTTTAATAAATATTTACCACAAAAAATATAAATTCTTTATAAAACGCAATTTTAACTATCTTTATGAGCAGTAAAATTCGATCAAGTGTAATTCCGTATCATAAATTTGACCAAGAAAAATTAGCGTAATACACATATGACGTATTAACTTTACTTGCATTAACTTTACTTAACATTTACTTGCATGTTATGATCTTCCTTAATTTTCTTTATCTTCATGCATATAAACGAAACTTAGAGCGGTCAATGTTAAAATATTTTGCACAGAAGGGAGCAAAAACTTTAATAGCTATGTATAATGTAAAATGATGTGAAAAAGATGTAATTTTAAAGAAAGTATGTTTGATAATGATGTTATAACTGTAAAATGCTTTTTATTAAAAAGAAACTATTAGAATGTATTTTTGAAAAATAATGATGCAATGAAAAACGATTATGGTATCGAAAAACCTTCAAAAAACGCCACTGCGGCATCCTCCAGTCTCTTCACTGAACAATTTTCTGCTAATTGTTTGCATGCGAATCTTTAATAGTAAGAAAATGTGCGTAAAGTAGCAGCTTTGTCTGGTTAATTTTCTTTGTATTTTGTAAAACTATCAACTTCAGGGATGGATACTCCTATGTAGGGATTTTTAATTTTTCATAGTACCACCGGAGAGAGTTTTATATCCCATCAGAACATGTATTTGGATAACATTTACCCCAATTACACTGTGAGGCCAATCTACAGATGTAGGCGGGTGTGCTGACGGGCTGGGAGGAGCTATTTGTAAAGTCAATATAGAGACATTTCGAGTTGTGGCTAAATAAGATGGAAATAAAAATGTTAATGATTGTTAAGGGAATATTTTAACTAGAAAATATGATATGAGATGACAAAAATAACTTTTCAGATGTGTGCTTTTCTTTTTCAATTGCAAAATCACAAAACAGCATTATGGGTGCACTAAATCTTGAATTGACTTACGTAACACCAATTCCAATAATATCAACTTTTTCTGGCAGCAAGTATTGTTTAGAAACAAAAATTAGGAATTGTTTGGGTGTTAGCATTTAAAACAATATGACTTTGGTGGGGATTCGACAAGTACTCGATATGAGCCTACAGTATGGAAAGCAACTTGATTTGATATTGCTATGTAACTAGAGATGACTTAGATGATGCCATGAAGAGAAACATTTTTTGTTCCATTATACTTTCCATACAGCCATATAGATTTCCAATAACTGTAGGAAAGAAACAAAAATAAGAAAATTGGAAGAAAGATACAGAAATAGTATTGCCTTTTCTTACGCAAGGCTGCCAACTTTTACGCATTTTTGTTTCTACTAAAATTGTACAGAGATTTTCCATTTGTTTAATCATACGATTTCGACAATTAAATAAGACAATACTTACTATAAAAATTTTGTGGTAGAAAAATTGTGTGAAAGTTGGCAGATTCTAATAACATATGCAATTAGATTACCACAAATCGTATGTTGTTTTAGCAAACAAAATTAAGATTTCTTTAGGAATACAGCAAATTAATATTTCATTGTTGAATTTTCAAAGAGCTTCAGGAAAAGAAGAAATCGGAGCAGTTCTTGGACCAATACTTAAAACAATCTTAATTTTTGCAGAGAAAATACGCCTCTTTGAGATTACCACGATGATGATCCTCTAACGTTGGATAAATTGATATAAAAAAGACTGTTAGCTAAGAGTCTTTTAAATTTTGAGCAAAGTCTGGAGAGAATGAATTGAAACACGATATTATAAATATCGGTAGAAATGTTATTTACTTCATCCAAGACATTTAGAATAAAATCACTCAAATATCCTCGGATACAATTACCGAAGAATTAATTATCAAAATAAATAACGTGATCTGGTTTGTTAGTACAAACAAAACGCATAGCTTAATTGCTGATGAAACTCAAGCGCAGAACAGCTTGACCTTTCTGTTAGATATGAGGACCATTAAAAAAAATCACAAAACACAATAATTCAAAAAATTCTTTTAGGCTTATTCCAATAAATGTCTTCTCTGCCAATAATTCAAGAAAAGTAATATTACACCATTGTGATGAATTTTGCCTTGACATATATAAATGTGTCACAAAAGCGTATGATAAAGCAGCTAATAAGTCTGGTCATGCTAGAGGGGTTCATTCTAAAATTTTTCAGAGTATCCAAAAATTAGATAGTCCACTTTGAAAGCCATCTGTTAAACTTTGCCTTGTCCAACAGCATGCTGATTCTCATAATCCGAATGTATCATGGACTTGTTAAAGCAATGACAAAAGTTTTTTTAAATCATGGACCTCAAGCCAAATTTAGCGCTTCAAGAAGCAATTGCGTAATATACCCCATTAAACAAAAGAAAATAACTTCTCTGCATTTGTGAAACAAAATTTATCGAAAGGCATGAAAGCATATTAACTTTTGTTGAGCTACATACATTTGCATTAGCTCAGAAAACATTTTGAAACACACATGGAAGATTTCTTTGGTAGCTAGAGCTTTTTTGGCAGTCAGGAGAAGAATGATTTTCTCATAAGCCTATCAGTAAGGTTTTCTGTCTGACAGAGTCATAGTGAGTTTTCTTAAAGAAACATTTCGTGACATAATATCGGCTATAACCTATGTAATAATGTCCTAATTGTTTTACATAAATATAGGGAAAAATGCAGTAGAAATCTTTTGCGATATTTTTTTGTGCATCAAAACTTAGGAGGGACATATTCCAAACTGAAATAAAGTTTCCAAGACTAACATTTAGACAGACAACACATACAAACCCTCAAAAAACATCATCTGAAGAGTATTACAATATCAAGGTCTTTATTCTCCTTGTAGAAAGTTGACTTTCATGATATAGTGTCAATGTAGCAAGTGAAAGCTGAATATGAATTAGGGTACAAAGAAATTGTTGACACCAACACAAATTTCTAAAAGTTTTGGTACTGTAATGTGATGTATTACAATAATATCGAACACTTGTTCACAGTCTTGGTTCAAAACCTAGTAAGAACAGTCAGTGCTGAAAGATATCTTTCGACAGTAAAAATAATTAAATCTTTGCTTCGAATCATTATGGCCGATGAGAGACTGAGTCACTTTGCAATGATTTCCAATCATTGGGATATTCCAGTAAATCTTGATAATTTAATCAGCACCATGGCTAAGAAGAAATTACAATGATTGCTTCTGTTTACTGTACAAAGTAAATTTATTGCACCAAAAGTACTGCATTTATAATTATTATAATCAGAGAAGGTAAAATGAAAAGATAATTTTTTTGATTAAATATGACTGTATCAATTAATTTTTCTTTGGAAAAAAATAATGCGAAAGAAATTAATTTCATTTATGAATCAATAGTTTCACGACCTCGCACTCACAATGACAGATTCTTCCACGCTAGTATTAATCTTGTGTTTTAAATCCATTTATGTTACTTGTTTGCATTTCAACTTTTTTTAATCGAGGTTTTTTTCCCTAAAAATTGTCCAGTTTCCGAAGCAGTTTGGAAACTAGAAATGCTTTTGAATGTCAAAAATTGGAACATAAATAAATAAATAAATTTAAAAAAAAATATGAAATAATATTTGGCATGGTTATCAAGTATCCTATGCAGAAACACATTTTAGGTTTGTTTAAATTTTTTGCTGTAAATTATACAAATTACTTTTGTAAGATCATAGAAAAAAATTCAAGATTCAGCCCCTCCCGAAAGAAAATCCTGGCTACGGGCTTGTTGCCAAACGATTAATAATTTCTTTGTCGAGTTTAAAATTTTAAAGGCAATACGAAAAAAGAAAATTAATCATATGGCGCAGCAGTTTTGGTTACAGTTTAGTTGTACTAATTGAGCGAAATTCTCATTAGCAGGCCATCTATCTAAATTTTAAAATAAAAACGTGTCAGTTAGTAACGCTGATATCATACTGATGATGACAACGGCTTAATCCATAATTTTTACTGGATTCTTTTATTAGAATTTTTCTTATTTTCTAAAAATTACCCAGTTTTTTTTCTTTCTTATATATATATATATATATACATATATATATATATATATATATATATACATGTGACGATTTCAGGAGAACTCGAATTATTTCCACTGGTTAAACAGAAACACGCAGTCATGGCAAGCGAGGGAAAAAACAAAAATAATAAATAAATGTAGAAGATCCAATAATTAGTCATGGGCTGCTGTAAATTCATTTATTAAATTCGTGATAATGAGGAAGGAAAAGCTCCTTGTTGCAAAAATTCCATCATTATTTCAGCGAGCTGTCCTCATCGAAGAAGCAACCCAAGAAATCTTCAGAATCCTCCTTTCATCTCGAGACTTCCCCCTTTTAAACTGAAAAGAAAGTTCTGGAACATTCGGTAACCTCAAACCATCATTCTTTTATGTAAACAGAATTCTTGTCCAGTTACGAGGCTATTTTAAACAGACGATAAATTTATTTAAAAAAAAATATTATTTAACCAATTTATAATTGACTCCGAATTTTAAATATCTTAGGCAGACGATTTTTATACATGATTAATTTTAAGAGAAAAAGAAAAGAAATGAATTTATTAATATGCACATTATCGTTGACGGCGGAAAAATAAATAAATAGATAAAATAAAATAATGATATTTTTTGAAAGGTATGGTTTTGGAATAAATTTAATAAGAATTTCTTAAAAAGGGTTGATAAAAACATAGAAGAAATCAGTTTTATTTGGAATATTAAGAAATAAAGTTTTAATTAAGAATATTTTTAATTTAGAGCCATCTTTTTAAATTTACGCATACTGGAATAATGTTTTTTAAGGCAAATTAAGAATTTATATCGTCTGCACACAGATTAACAGATTAGATCTAGAAATAAGATTTTAATTTAATAATTTGAAGTAAGTACGGAATATTATTATAAGAAAATTAAGATAGTATAAAGGTTAGTTTTGGCGAAAAAATTTTAAATTTGTAATATTATCCCCCCTCCCCAAGACTTTGTATGAAATTGATAGTTAAATAAAACTACAAGTTCAGACAACAGAAATATAATAATTTAGAAAAGTTAAATTTTGGAATAAAACTGTCAAACTCAGGAAGCCAAGAGATGGAAGAAAAGAAAATTAACGCAATATAAAAAATATTAGCGATTAAAATAAAATAGTTAAGAGAAAATAATTCTGAATTAAATTTAGGTAGGAGCATTTCCCTGAAAGAAATACAATAATGTTACAACATCACTTACCATTTGTAAGTGCAGAGGAGATAATACATATAATAACAGTAAATAAGTTATGAATATTAATAAGCAAGAGATAAAAATATAATAAAAACAATAAAAGTTCGTTCTCATGGAAGTTTAAATAACTACAATGACTTAATGCATAGTTTATTTTAAATAAGTCCTTTAAATGAAAAAAGTCTTTCAAGAATATATAAAAGAGTCTTTTTCAATGTCCAGTGAATACAGTCTCTTTAATTAAATATCTCCAAATCTAGTTTAAGCTTTGTTTTTTATGTTATGTTGGATCCAACATCTTTCAATAATATATCAATTTTTCAATAATAAATAGCATCACTCTCAATATCAATAATAAATAATATAGAAAAATTTAAATAATAACAATAACAACAATAATAAGTATAATAAGACTCCATATCCTAATATTTTTCAATAAGAGTATAATTAATACTAAATTTCATTATAGAAATCATAATAATAATAATAATAGTAAAACAAGAGCATAATCAAAAGAAAATATCACTATTTGTTTATTATTGATAGGGAAAATATTGGTTGAGGATAAAAATAATTACATAGCAACTAAATAATTTTCTTATCTTCTAATAGCATAAGAAAGTATTTTTTGCTAGCCGAAAGTATAAATAAAAAAAATCATAATAATTCCAAAATCCAAATAAAATTAAATCTAACTACTTAGAAAATGGACTCTCAACCAGTATTTCCTTACAATAATTCCTCTCTGATACTCTTTTACAAAATTGTCAAATTTGGTTATAAGTTTTCAATGCCAAATGTAGAATAATGTTTTATCCACACATGGTTTATAAACTTTAATAATAAAATACAATAGGAATAAAAGGTGTCATTCTTAATTGAGAAATGGAAATAAAAAAAGTGTGCTTTTTTGAAAAACTTTTAATCTGTAGTTTTCACAATCACTGAAAATCACATATTATGTTATAGGTTTGAGTAGAATCATTAGATTTTATAACTATTATCATATAATATCTGCTGAATAATAGAATAATATTAATGTCAAATACATGAGTAAATATAATTAGACTTAAACACCCTTAAAATTAATTTATCAACATCAATTTGAAAGCTTTTACAATCAAAGTGTTCACCTTATGCCTGCATAAGGAGCCCAATTTAATCCCAAAAACTCCCAAAAACAAGTAATATTCTTGTAGCGCTCCAAGAACATACCCGCTGATGTTGAAAATTATGGTTTTTTTATGGTAAATTTAATCTATTGTCTTGACTTTAGTTTGATCTAGTGATTGTATCTGAGGTTTTGTTTGTTTTTTGGATTGCTCATGAAACAGTTTAAAATCTTCGGGTGAAAAATAGGGCCTTAATTTAGAAACATGCACAATAACGGAATTCTGTCCTGTCTCATAATTAAATTTATCTATTTCATAAGTTACATCAGAAAGTTTATTTCTAATTTTATATGGTCCAGAGAAAGTAGGTTCTAATTTTCGAGTGTTAGGATATTTAAATTCTTCATAAATTACAGAGTCTTGTATTTTTAATGGGCATTCAACAAAATTTCGATCATAGAGTCTTTTACTTTTAAGTTGAAATTCATGAGTTCGCGCTTTCGCAATTTTGAGGGCTTTGTCTACTGATGTTGTATACATTTTAACTGCCTCACACAAAACCGTTACCCACCTTAAAAAAAAAAAAAAAAAAAATCTGAATCAGAATTATCGTGAAATTGTGACTATCTTTAGCTGTTAACTTTAACCAGAAATTTTATCTAATAAAATAGGAATTGTAAATATCATAGTTATACCTTAAATTGGGATCAACTTTTTAATTCTATTATTTTATAAATCATAAACAGATTCAAAAATTTTAATTATAGGTAATTCCTTACTTAAAATCGCAAAATTTACTAAAAAAATTAATCATATTTATCGTCAAAATTCTAGCAACAGCCTTGCACAGTTCCATCTTTCTTACTGAATTTAAATAAATTATAAGAATCCGGGAACCAAAGCTCACTGTCACCAGAAATTCTAACAAATAACAGGAAAAACATAAATATTAACTTAATTTTCAGCTCAAATGTTTAGTTGTAGGAACATTATCATGAAAACACTGTATTCTGAGAATAGTTCTTGATAACAAACAATATCAATAAAATAGAAAATGTATCTTTTTTAAAAAAAAATAACTTGAGCTTCTAAGTTCTTTTATACTTCACTCTTATTACGAACTTATCTTTAAACGTGCATAAAATTATCATAATAATCTTAATAAGTAACAGTAAATATCTTAGAACATCATACTCCTCAATTAAATTTTTAAGAACAAGCATGTTTTCACTCCAACAAGTAATAATAATAATAGTAATAATAATAATAAGACTCATAACTAGATAAAAAGATAAATAAATAAGGCTCACAGAAAAATAAACAAACAAATAAATAAACCTTACAAACAAAGAACTATCTACACAAATACAGTAAAAAGGATACACATAATAATTAAATACATCTAAAAATAACTCACGGATAAGGAGAAATTTTCAAGTTGATCCTAGGGGAGACAGGAATAACGAAAATTATGAAAGTAAGTAGTAATCTGCGTTCAGTTGTCTCTAAAAGTTTTTTTTTTTTTTTTTTTTTTTTTTTTTTTTCTTGTCATTATGACCATGATTATCTTGAGTCATCAGTTACACATAAACAGCAAAAAGGTGGAATATCAGGCCTCAGGAATTCACGAGATATTTAGAAGAAATCTTTCAAACC
Source organism: Maratus speculifer (assembly GCA_964019185.1). Classification (NCBI taxonomy): domain Eukaryota; kingdom Metazoa; phylum Arthropoda; class Arachnida; order Araneae; family Salticidae; genus Maratus; species Maratus speculifer. The sequence continues at coordinate 121,507,483 of OZ025291.1, forward strand.
ACTCGGACAGAAAGCTGTTTAACATTAAAATCTCCTCTGTTACATTCACTCGAGGAATCAAAAGGTAATGGCAATTCTTGCTTAATAACACTTTCAACCATGGCGGGAAAAATTTTCGGCGATTCATATTTTTGTCATCACTTCGTTTCAGTAGATTCATTAGATTCATTTACATAGCATTTTACTTCTTCAGTAGATTCATTTCAAAATCCGAAACAGGCACTAGCACAGGCATTACCTATCCTGTCGACTTTTCGATTAGTTGTGACGATTTCAGGAGAACTCGAATTATTTCCACTGGTTAAACAGAAACACGCAGTCATGGCAAGCGAGGGAAAAAACAAAAATAATAAATAAATGTAGAAGATCCAATAATTAGTCATGGGCTGCTGTAAATTCATTTATTAAATTCGTGATAATGAGGAAGGAAAAGCTCCTTGTTGCAAAAATTCCATCATTATTTCAGCGAGCTGTCCTCATCGAAGAAACAACCCAAGAAATCTTCAGAATCCTCCTTTCATCTCGAGACTTCCCCCTTTTAAACTGAAAAGAAAGTTCTGGAACATTCGGTAACCTCAAACCATCATTCTTTTATGTAAACAGAATTCTTGTCCAGTTACGACGCTATTTTAAACAGACGATAAATTTATTTAAAAAAAAAATATTATTTAACCAATTTATAATTGACTCCGAATTTTAAATATCTTAGGCAGACGATTTTTATACATGATTAATTTTAAGAGAAAAAGAAAAGAAATGAATTTATTAATATGCACATTATCGTTGACGGCGGAAAAATAAATAAATAGATAAAATAAAATAATGATATTTTTTGAAAGGTATGGTTTTGGAATAAATTTAATAAGAATTTCTTAAAAAGGGTTGATAAAAACATAGAAGAAATCAGTTTTATTTGGAATATTAAGAAATAAAGTTTTAATTAAGAATATTTTTAATTTAGAGCCATCTTTTTAAATTTACGCATACTGGAATAATGTTTTTTAAGGCAAATTAAGAATTTATATCGTCTGCACACAGATTAACAGATTAGATCTAGAAATAAGATTTTAATTTAATAATTTGAAGTAAGTACGGAATATTATTATAAGAAAATTAAGATAGTATAAAGGTTAGTTTTGGCGAAAAAATTTTAAATTTGTAATATTAATATATATATATATATATATATATATATATATACATATATATATATATATATATATATATATATATATATATATATATATATATATATATATACGTATTGTCGAGTAGAGAAAAGTACTCTCAAATGAAATTTGTTTGAAAATTGTATCTAATTTTTCTGATATTTAATGAATCTTAAAGTATTTTTTAGACATGGATATTTTAAAATTTGTGGTGCAACCGAATTACGATAGATGAACCCGTTTGCATTTAAGGCAGTATTGTAAGGAAAAGTCATGCATGAGTAACGCTGGTATCATATTTAATGGTAGCAATGACCTCAAACATAAATTTTGATTTTACTACAATTTGTTTAATCTCTAAACATGGACATTCAATTTTTTTTTAAGTCGAATGAAAAACAAAAAGTACTTTCATGATATTTCTTTGAAACGTGTATCTGTGTATACTGATTTTATATGTATTTTAACGTAATTTTTACGCATGGTATTTTACAAATATGCGTGCCACCCTATTACAAACGATGAATCCAATTGCTCTTACAATGTAAATAATTTAGCATTTTTTTCTGTGTATAATTTCATAATTAAATTGCCAAACATGATTAACACCCTTTACGTCAAAAAAGGTCACGATTAACAGCTTCTTAATACCTAAAGTGCAAAAAAAGTTTCTTACTTGAAATTTTGGATATTCTAAAATATATTTGGTCAACGTAAAACATCTTTTAGTGTTTTAAATTAAAGGCAATTTTTTTTCTGCGTTGTGAAAGTTTAGTATCTGGCTATCTTTAACTACATGTATATCAGGATAACGTGGGGTACTATCAGGGTGGATTGCCTGATCATTTTTAACTTTCATTTATGAAAACTAAATCTACAGCGACTAACCTGACATCAAATTCTAAAAGGTTTCATTTCTGATATCTAATCTTAAAGCTTTCTTTTAAAAGAGATGGACCTAACTCTTAGAAACATTTGCTAAATTTCATTTTATATTTAATATAAATCTTAAAAAAAATCGTACATTACGTAATTGTAAAAACACAAATCGCAGAATGCTCATTGCATTTAAGGTATTGAAACATTTAAATGGTCTAATTAGTGAGCATGTCAACAACATGGTAAACAACATTTAGCAATGTTTGTATTTCAGAAAGGTACATAATTTCGACGTAATTACGGTAAAGTGTTTCAACTTTTAAAATCAGAATGTGTGTGTTTTTTTTTAACAAGTGTGAAAGAAATATAAAATGATTACCTTGACAATACGCAGAAAAATGCAATAAATATATCCAAATGACCTAGCATTTACTGAAAATTTAGTTCGTGTCGTTTAAGCATTCATAAAGCTTTTACTTTATGAATGATAATATTAATAATAAAATATTAATTTCAGAAGATCAAGAGTTTTCCCCCAGAATAGAACATTATTTGAAAGTGATGTCATAGTTAGCTAACGATTAATTATTAATATTATTGTTTGTTTCTTAAATCGATTTCTTGATATTGATAATTTAAACATTAAAATAGGTTTTTAATTTCAGAAACATTCAAATAATGTACTAAATCATTTCAACATATGTTTAGATAAACTTTTCAAATTTCAAACTTCTTAAGATGACATTTACTTCTTTGAATGAAGTCAATTTCAACAAAAGCAAAAATATAGAGAGACAATCTGAATTTTTATTGGTTTATAAAACAAAGTACTTTAAGCTGTCATTTTTTTTTTTTTTTTGGATTATTGAACAGTTTTTTAGATGAGTGGCGACATGAAAGAAATGATTGAATTAGAAAATTTAAAAAGAGCTCTTTCTATAATATTAAATTATAGAAGGTGGTAGAAAAAATGAATAAATAGTAATTTGGTGATTTTTTTTTTAAGTTGACATCGACAGTTTTCATGTTCTAAAATGTATGTACAGCAAAGTTATCACAAAATAAAGCCTTCACTTTATGAATATTAGTAATAAAAATTAATTTTAAAAGGTTAAGAGTTTCCCCTTAGAATAAAACATTATTAAAAAGTGATGTTATAGCTAGTAAACAGATTTATTAATATTATTATCTTTTTTCTAACTTGCTTTCTTGACATTGAAATGACAACATTAAAATAAGTTATTTTAACCTCAGAAATCTTCAAATAAGGTAATATATCCTTTTCATACAAGCTTAATTAAAATTTTCACACCCACATATACAGGGTGAGTCATAAATATCGAAACAACAGGTTATCTCCTTAAATATTGCCCCTAGACCCATACTTTCAATTGCAAAAATTCATAAAAAAAGGTGACTTTTTTGATAAGTTGCAACTCTATGAGCGGTCTATTTTAAAAAATACGAAAATTAAATTTTTATACGGCCCCCAGAGGATAAAACATCTAATTAGAAAATTTTTCCTTATCTATTCCTGAACTCAACAACAACAAAAAAATCATCTTGATATCTTCAAAACTCAGAGAGTTATGACAATTTTAATAAATCGTGAGGTTTCAAGGGATCAGTCACAAATTGAAATGCGTGTAATTGAAGAAACAATGTTGCTGTAATGGGTCTAGGAAACATTTATTTTATTTATTTATTTATAAAGTTGGAATTGTAAATGTTTTGTGATGGTTAACCATATAATTCGTAAGCATTATCACATCATAAGACTTCTTAATAATTTTTTTTCAAAAAAAAAAAAAAAAAAAAAAAAAAGGGGGAGTAAAATAAAATTGTTATAACTCAAAATATTATTTGTCGCGTTAGATTTTTTCTTTTGATTAAATGAAAATGTCTAATTTTTATTTTTAATTCAGCATTTTAAATAATATATATATATATATATATATTTAAATAAAAGTATTTAAAATAGCAATATAAAAAAAAGATGCAATTTTTGTAAACAAATCATATTTTTAAAAGTAAATTTTCTGAGCTGAAAAGTTACCGTAACCGACGGTTATTGACTTATGTCAGTTTAAAAATGAGAAATGCTGAAATAAAAACATTTGATGCAGAAAAGTGCATTTAGTTTTAAGATGGGCAAAAATGGGCTCCTAATGTTTAAATGTTGTATAGTTTCGATTTCAGATTTTGTTTAAGTTTCGCCATTTTCACCTTCTTTAATTACTTTTTAAATGTGTCAGTTGATTTATACCTTATTTTTTTATCACGTCGATTTCAAATTTATTCATTGTGATGTAACTCACAGACAGACATTTCATAAAAACATGTTTTTCGGTATCTCTGAGCCTTAAACGTGTGAATCCATCGAAAACAAAAATTCAAAATTTTCATGAATCCAATACTTTTTTGTTGTAAAAGTAGAAGAAAGCAAAAATAGGTTTAAAACCATCATAAATTTTGAAACTGAATACAGTAAAACCTCTAAATAACGGACACCTCGGGAACGCAGAAATTATCCGCTATTCGGAGGTGTCCGCTATTGGAAAAACCAAAGATATTCAAAAACCGCTAAGAAATGCTTAACATTTTATTAATTGACTTTTATGTGTCCTAAAACCTCTGTTATATGGTTAATCAGAAATTAAAATTATTTTTTAAGTAGTGGGACTGAAATAAAATTGTACACACCTTTATACGCTGCTTATTTAGATGCTTGTGAAAAGAAACTTGTTACAAAAGTTAACTTTTGTTTGCGATTACATGTAATTTGTTTTTCAAAGTGGAATTATTGGACATTACAGAGTTCCGGTCAGGGAGGAGGATTGCACCTTTTGACTGTTAAAAGCATAAAATCTCAATCTTCCGGGGGAGGGGGTATTTCAATGCTCTGAAAGGTGTTCCTCCTGGGCAACCCCTTCAATTCAATAATTCAACACTGAACGTGGGGGGGGGGGATTTTCCCCCAGCCCATTTATCTGTGATCACAAAATTCCCTGATAAATTTAGAGGCCTTTTTACTTTTTTTCCCTTTTTTTCTCCTTAAAAAAATACTTTTTCATCCTTTATCACCTTAAATAGAGTCCGCTATTCGGAATGTCCGTTATTCAGTGGTTAAACATACAAAAATTTAGGTTTTGAGAGTGGGGGATTGGAAAATAGTCCGTTAAATAGAAGCGTCCGCTATTCGAGAGTGTCCGTTATGGCGGTTTAACTGTAGTATAAAGTAGATATTTGAAAATATTTCTATGTAATTCAATAAAATATATTTCCAATGATTTTGCTAATAGAAGCGTCATTATCGCTATAACTATATTTACTAAACTTATTGCCTCCGCAAATAAGTTTTTAAGGCACTTTTAATGAGAGTTTAATTAATATCACTTAATTTAATAACACTTTTAATGTATGTTTAATAAGACGGTCCTGTCTATGGGTCGTGCCAGTTACGAGGTTGGCGCCAAGGTCGAAACATTGCAGACTTTTAGCATATTTCAAGAAGTTTAAAGCAAAAAACGCGTTTATTTTATACGCTTTTATTTTATATCTAAAAGTTAAAGTATTGTCTTGGATCGACATTTAACAATACGTAAATTTATGGTTGATCCCAAAATTGTACTTCAAATGAACTGATTTCGCTGCGCTCAGAGGTATGCTTAAATGGTGTAAGTCAGGAATTTTGGAAAATTTTGAATTTTAATATCTTTCGGAAATTTGTAGATATCGAGATAAATCTTTTTTGTTCAATTTAGGAATGGATAAGAAAAATTTTTCTAATTCGAAGTTTCATCCTCTGGGGGCCGTATAAAAATTTAATTTTCTTATTTTTAAAAATAGACCCCCCATGGTGTTGCAACTTATCTTATCAAAAAAATCACCTTTTTTATGAAACGTTGCAATTGGAAGTATGGGTCCAGGGGCAATATTTAAGGAGATAGCCTATTGTTTCGATATTTATGACTCACCTTGTATATATATATATGTGTGTGTATATATATATATATATGAAAAATACGCATTTTCTTCTTGAAATGACGTTATTTGCAAACACAGCAAAAATATAGTGAGACAATATGAATTTTTACCTGTTTATAAAATAAATTACTCGAGTTATCATTTTTCTTGTTTTAATTATTGAACAGTTTTTTAGATGTGTGGCAACAAGAAAGAAATGACTAATTTAGAAGATTTAAAAAAGTATTTCTATAATGGAAAATTATGGAAAGGAGTAGAAAAATGAATAAATAGTAGCAGGATGATTTTTTTAAGTTAGCAGCGACTATTGCCATGTTTTAAAATGCTCGCACCGCAAGTTTCATGCAAACCTGTCAAAAATTAAAGATTCGCATAAAGAACAGACATATAGGAAACGGTTTTTGCATACATAGATACTTATACAGGGTTTATCTAAACTACTGGGCAAAACTTTAAGGGGTGATAGTACACAACAAGACACATAATATTAAATGGGAAACTAAGGGTTCCAAACGTCTTCCGAAGGAGGTAGGCGCCATCAAAATTTACGGTCCAAAATTTGAAATGATTATAAAAAAAACGGAAAAAATGGTCGATTCGTTTGCGGTTTTCACGAAAACTATTCTTTATGTCTGTATTATCTTGAAAATAAATTTTAAAGATAAATTTCGAAAAATGCCGATAGAGGGCGCTTTAGAATTCGGAGTAACGAACAACTATTTTTTACTGTTATTTTTTGCATCTATTAAATTTTTTTGGAAGTTTAGACATAAACTTAAATTTTGAGCTCAAAATCTGTGGTTAAGTAGCGCAAACTGAACTGTGTTCAATGGGAGTGGGTAGGTTCAAATTTCAAATGATTATAAAAAACAGAATAATTGGTCGATTCGTTTGCGGTTTTCTCTAAAACCATTTTTTATGCCAGTATTGTCTTGAAAATAAATTATAAACATAAATTTCATAAAATGTCGATAGAGGGCACTTTAGACTTTGGAGTAACGTACTACAATTTTTTTACCCTTATTTTTTGCATCTCATTAAATTTTTTTGAAGCTTAGACATAAACTTAAATTTTGTGCTGAAATCTGAATCGTTGAGAGTGGTTAAGTAGCGCTAATTGAACTGTGTTCAATGGGGTTGGGAAGGTTCGAATTTCAAATGATTATACAAAACGGAAAAATTGGTCGATTCGTTTGCGGTTTTCTCTAAAACCATTCTTTATGTCAGTATTTCCTTGAAAAAAATTTTTAAAGATAAATTTAAAAAAATCCGTTAGAGGGCGCCTTAAACTTTAGAGTGACAAACAACAATTTTTAACTGTTATTTTCTGTTTTTAATTAAATGCTTGCAAAAGCTTAGACTTAAATTTTGAGCTCAAAATCTGAAGAGTTAAGAAGTGCAAACTGAACTGTGCTCAGGAGTTGAAATGTTACCCTGCCCACCCTACGAAGACAGTTGAATTTTTCGCTACTTAATTACTCACAACGATTCAGATTTTGAGCTCAAAATTTAAGTCTAAGCTTTTAAAACATTTATTTAGATAAAAAAAAAAATAACGGTTGAAAATAGTTGTTTACTCTAAAGTTTAAGGCGCCCTCTAACGGAATTTTTTGAAATATATCTTTAAAATTTATTTTCAAGGAAATACTGATATAAAGAAGTGTTTTAGAGAAAACAGGAAACGAATCGACCAATTTTTCTGTTTTTTTATAATCATTTGAAATTTGAACTTCCCCTCCTCATTCAACACAGTTCAGTTTGCGCTACTTAACCACTCTCAACAATTCAGATATCCAGCTCAAAATTAAAGTTTATGTCTAAGCATCTAAAAAAATTTTGTGAGATGCAAAAAATAACTATAAAAAATAGTTGTACGTTACTCTAAAGTCTAAAGCGCCCTCTATCGACATTTTTTGAAATTTATCTCTATAATTTATTTTCAGGACAATACTGACATAAAGAATAATTTTAGTGGAAACCGCAAATCAATTGACCAATTTTTCTGTTTTTTATAATCATTTGAAATTTGAACCTACCCACTCCCATTGAGCACAGTTCTGTTTGAGCTACTTAATCACAGATTTTGAGCTGAAAATTTATCTCTAAACTTCTAAAAAAATTTAATGAGATGCAAAAAATAACGGCGAAAAATAGTTGTTCGTTACTCCAAATTCTAAAGCGCCCTTTATCGGCATTTTTTGAAAGTTAACTTTATAATTTATTTTCAAGACTATACTGACATAAAGAATAGTTTTCGTGAAAACCGCAAAAGAATCGACCAATTTTTCTGTTATTTAAAATCATTTCAAATTTTGGACCCTAAACTTTGATGGCACCTATCTCCTTTGGAAGACGTTTGGGACCCTTAGTTTCCCATTTAATATTATTTGTCTTGATGTGTACTATCACCTCTTAAAGTTTTGCCCAGTAGTCCGTCGAGACATAAAAGATTAAGGTATCTAGAAATATTTTTCTGCTAAATTTCTTATGGAAGTACTTGAAATTAATAAAGATCCTAAAACTCGGGACTCCAAAATCCTCGGATTACATTCTTTATCTACAATTCACGATTTAATGTTTTACAACTTTTATTTTAGATCAATAAATTAATTTATTATTTTTTACTTAAACCCTATTAGCTATGCGTCATACAAAAGCAAATAACAAAAAAGAAAAAAAAAATGTTGTTTTCTATAATTAATAAAACCTTTTTTATACGGTTAAAGAAGTAGTAAATAAAATTCAAGTCTATTCAAACACATGTTTTGATAAAAGTCGATAATTTGAAAAATATTTCCTGTGTAATATGCATTATTTAACTCGTTTGAACAACACTCTTATAACGTAAACGCCTACAGTTTCTGATTACATTTATTCGAAAAGACCTTTTTATTTTCCAAAACATTTGTGTTTTTAACATTTCTTTAGTTAGATGATTTATCGTGAATGACGTACAATTAAAAGACATTAAAAGTAAATCAATGTTATGTTTTTTCTTGTCTGTTATCTTTGGCTATCCTTGTTGAAATCCATTACAAGATGCCCCTGAAAAGTAAGACCTACCACAGTTACTGATAAGAAATATTCCTTGTGTTAATTTCTTGAAATTCTTAATGGATTTATGGTGTTGCTTTTTGAACTCAGAAAAATTAAACCTTAATTAGAGGTGACTGGGGCAAATTTTCCAAATTTTTACTGTTATTTTTGTATTTATTATCTAATTTGAGATCTACGGGATATCATTGTATTCCCTAAACCTTTTCTACAAATTGGCATAATTATTATTTTTTTTATTAAAAAACTAAAACTAAATGTACTTTTTAGCTCTGATCACGTTACGTTGAAAAATATGTTGGGCAAATTTGCGGGGCAAGTTTTCCAGCCTATTGAAAATGTATAGGAGCAAATCTATCATTATGCTTTAAATAATAATAATAAAAAAAAAGTATTAAATCTTGTTTGTTAATTTATAAGATTTTTTTTGTTGTTAACTAAATGCACAGTAACCTAATCGTAATATACAAAACAGTTTTAATGCATTTTGCAGTACAAAGCGAAAGCCCAAACAGCTTCCTGGCCTTTGTTCCTGTATTTTGGTTCTTCTCGTCCCTTTGCAATTTAACTCGTTTTATTAGTCCAGTAGCTTTAGCCCCAAAAAAAGGGTCTTTCTTCGGAAAATTTTTAATAAAGGTTTTTTTTTTCACAGAATGTTTTGTTATTCCATTTTAAACAATATCTTAAAAGTCACCGACATTCTGCTGTACGCTTCCCCCCTGTTAAGGGGGGATTTGGGGGTGAAAGGGAGCAAAATATTTATTTAGCTGTATGAGCAAGTGATATATTATTTCTGAAGTATATTTTAACGCTGAATCGAATAAAACTAGAACCAAATCGATACAACTAATAGTTTTTGTGTTATAACAGTTTTTATGATTTGAAAAATTCAATTATTTTATGTACACATTATTCATAAGAACGACCTTTTTCTTTAGTTAGAATCTCATAAGCCGATTGGTTTCATCATGGCTGGAAGTGGTCTTAAAGAAGTGATGAGCACTATTTACGCTTCCAATTCGGTTGAAAAAATGTTATCACAGGCCACGCTTACTCTAGAGCTGTCAGAGCTCATACACTTTTACTAACAGCTCTGTCTGAAATAATTTTTAATGAACTGCCATCATCCAGTGACGAGCAAAAACTCATGGGCACCTACCTCGAAGACATTTATGAAACAAAACCTTCATTTTCGGAGGTGGAAGGATTGAGGATCCTCAGTGATGTCAAAGGTAAATTTCAAGATAAATGTTCTAATTTAAAAGAGAGAGGGCCAACTTCAAAATTATGGATTCAGTATTTGGACATGGTTTTAATTCTCAAAGAATGTATTAGAGCAGAGAAGATGGGAGATGGAGGAATATTTAACAGCGATAAAATGAATCCATTATTCTTATGCTGAATCCATATTTCTATGCTGCAAGACAAATTTTGTACGCTAAAAGTGCCCAGTTGTTCATACAAGTTATGGAAAAATTGGAAAATTCAATGAATAAGGACATTTTAAAAAGATTTACTTCAGACTTTTTCACTATCAACACTAGAACAGCGGAAATTTTTATCGAGATTCCTAAAAATATTTCATATTAAAATATTTATTTTAAACTAAATTACTTATTTATTTAAATTGTTTCTTTGCTTATATAAGTTATTTTTTAAAGAATATTCTGGTTCGAATTGACCGCTATTCATTTGTTCTGGGTCAAATTGACCCGGTTCCGCGGTTCTAATGTTTAAAGGTCTGACAATTTTTTTTGTGGGACTTCAAGTGATATGGTAACTGAATGGTCATTTAAAGATGTAAGGAGGCTTTGAGCGTGGAAGGAGCACAAAAGAAAATATTTTAACAAAGTTTGTTGTCGGTTAGTAAGTGCAACCAACATTTGTGAAGGAATTGAAAAGTTCTGTGATGTTTCCTTTGCAAGGGGAGAACAACATGTAAATACACGGGAATCTCGAATAAAGCGGGACCAAGAAGACATAAACAGAGTATCAAAGTGGTTTTATGTCCACAATCCTTTCCAAAGTATACAAGTGCTTATGTCCATTGCAACAAGGATTACAGGTGGTGTGGAAATAATAAACTGCTATGATGCACTGAACGTTAGTGCAACTATAATGGCAAAAAAGGTCAGTGGCAATTTTCACGAGATGAAAAGTTCACGTGCCGAATGAGTTCTTTCTCTTCAAACAGTGAACAGTCACATAACAGTGCATGATGTTACCGTACCTGTAGATCCATTGATGCTGTTTCAAAGAATTACTTTCATGAAGAGATCCTACGACGAGCTCCGTGAATGTTTGAAGTTTGAACTGGCTCTTTACCCAGTAGCCCTTTTCGATGAAATTGGAATGAGAAAAAAGAAAAATTCATCCTTATTCAACAGCCACAGTCCCATAGATGTCTATCCTGATTTTGAAAGAGCGAACTATATTGTTGATGGAGGATATCTGCTTCATCGAGTAGTCTGGCATCAAAGTGATTCTTTCGGGGTTCTTTGTGATAAATATGTGAAGTATGTTGAAAAACACTATTGTCGAAAGACTATCCTCGTCTTTGATGGTTATAGTAATCTTCAGAAAAGTGTCAAAGCCATAGGGCATTTTCGTCGTTGCTCGAAAATGACATCAACAGAGATTATTTTTAATTAAAACATGACTGCGACAGTTAGCCAAGAAAAATTCCTCTCCCATGCGAAATACAAAAGTAGGTTGATTTATTTGCTCTTTGAAAAATTTAAATCCATCAGTGTATGTGTCAAGCATGCAACAGATGATGCATATATCCTCATTGTTGAAACAGCACTCAAGACCAAAAAAACTGTCAAAAATGCCACTGTTATTATTGGAGGAGATATTGATTTCCTCGTAATCATATCTGCTCGAAACTCCACCAAACTTGGAAATTCTTTTCCTCAAGCCAGGTAAAGGGCAGGCGGAGGAAAAAATTTACTCTTCAAGAAGTTTGAAAGATACAGGGAATACATTTTATTCCCCCATGCTTTTTCTGGCTGCGATGGAACATCTGCTATTTTTCAGAAAGCAAAATCAGCAGTGATGAAATTAATACAAAAGCGTCCAGATTTACAAGATGCAATAAAAATTTTCAATCAAACTAACGTTTCTCGTGCAGTAATTGCTGAGAATGGCATCAAAAATTTTCTGGGCATTTATGGTGCCTCTTCTGAGGAAAAATCTCTGGATGATTACCGGTATGTACACGTCACCAAATCAGTCACAAAGGATAAAGCAGTCAATTTAAATACCCTACATCCTACTTCAAGTGCAGCAAAACAACATTTATTTCGAGTATATTACCACGTACAGACATGGCCTGGTAATGAACTGGATCCTCAGGAATGAGGTTGGGTTATAAATGATAATTTTCTAGTTCACATACTAACAACCTTACCACCCGCCCCAAATTCGCTTTTGAACATGACTTTTTGTTCATGTTCCATAGGTTGCGGCAGTGCCTGCGGATGCCCAAAATTTGGTCTACACTGTTCTATAGCATGAGGAAATTGTCATGGAAGGTCTTGTTTAACCCTCTCATGCATACTGGCCTCATATGAGGACGGATAAATATTACCCTACAAAATATTAGAGTTACGATTTTTTTTCAGCATTCATTCATGGGGACCTTATTTATGGACAGATATTACCTTCCATGCAACACAATAGATAGCAACAACATACCGATGGTTGTAATTCACACGAATGTTACAATAAAATCAAAGTATTGAAGTATTGTGATATTGCGCAGAATTTGCTACAAATAGACTAGGAAATATTTACTATATAGTCATGGTAAGTTTTTTTATATACAATTTATCATCATATAGCATGTAATGATAGAAATTTTTTACAATATTTCAATTAGGTTTTTATTTAAAGTATAAAACATATCTGTCCTCATATGAGGACAGTTTGCACTAAAGTAAACAAAACACATTTTTGTTTACTACCTTTATTTATTTTTGAAATACATTTTATAAATAATACAATGCTTACTGATGACAATACAGATGGATATATAAAAATTCGACCGATTTTGACATAATTGCATGAGACATTTCACAAAGTTGCCTATAATGAGGAATATCAAAGAGTGGATGAGATGATGATTCCATTCAAAGAAAAATCATCTATAAAACAATACTTACCTAAGAAACCGCACAAATTGGATTACAAAATGTGATGTAGTGCTGTTGTATCTGATTTCATTTATTCTTTTGAATTGTTTGAAGATACAACTGGTAACATTTGATTGTGGTGCATCTGTTGATGTCATATTTCGTTTGACTCATCGTTTGCATCAGACAAACTGCAAAATATATGCAGATAATTGCTTTTCCAGATTACCATTGATTTTAAAACTAAAACCCCTGGGAATTTTGTATGTTTTGGGGGTATAAGAATTAACAGGCTGATGGGTGCAGAAAAGCAGCTAAAATCAATGAAACAACTAAAGAATGAAGGAAGGGGTAGTAGTTCGATTGTTTTATCTTCGGATAATATAAGTATTACCCGATGGATTGATAATACATCGGTTTATACAATCTCTTCGTACAATGGAAAGGTACCTGAAGGCCAAGTAACACATTTCATTACAATGGAAAAGAAAAGTTATTTCTATCAAGTGTCCACATTTTATCTCTAAGTATAATAAGGATACGGGTGGAGTTGATCTTATGGACTCTCTCATAGCCCTCTATCGTAATGATTTCAGAAACAAGAGGTGGTACATGTGTATTTTTTATCACCTTATAAATGTCACCATTGTTAACGCTGGGATTCTATGGAAATCAGAAAACACCAAAAGCATAGACCTGCCGGAATTCAAATGTTCATTTGAAATGAGTGATATATAAGGGTACAGCTGCGATAAATAAAAATAAAAGAGCCCTCTGAAAGATAATCAGCAATAAAACATAGGAATGCACACGATGTAACCCAAACTATGCGTTTAGATGAAGGAAAGCATTACCCGAAGAAAACGGAAGCAAAGTTTACCAATCACTGTAGAGATAAAAATTGCAAAAGTAAAACACGATACATTTGTGGAACATGCGCTGTACCTGTATGTCCAGAATGTATAGGATCATTTTATACTGAATACGTATGCAGATATGTGAACATTGAATCATATTGTCTCCATATTTGAGGACAGTACGAATGTACCCTTTGACGCACAATGTCCTCAAATGAGGACGTATCAATATATTAATAAATAATGTATAAAAATTTCCAATAAAATTATTTTCATGATAAACTGCTCTCATTTATCACAAAAAATGATTGTTTGGTTTTTTTTTTACTGTGTAGAAAATAATTCATGCATGAGAGGGTTAAATATTGCACCAGTAGAGGGGATCTCTGATCCGGATATCATAATTGGCAGCGAAGAATTAGACGTGACAGATATTCATGATCAAGAACAATTATGAAGAAATACCTATATTTTAGAGTAAAAAAAGGTAAACATAATAAAAATTTTCTTTATAAAGTAATGTTTTATATGCTATATAATGTAATGTCTAATGTAACGTTAATAATGAATGTTCAGATTTAAAATGAAAGGGAAAAAAGTTATTAAAAATACGTACATGAAAAATTTGAATTTTTTTAAATATAAAAACCTTAATAACACAGAAACTATTGGTCGTATTAACCCTCTGGAGACACAAACGGCCAGGACGGCTTTTCATTCAGAGGACCGAAACGGCCGGCCGAATGTCCGAGCAACTTTATCCCCCTTTTAGGAAGAGGGTGCTAAAGCAATAATTCAACTCTCCATTTGTTTAGTTGACATTTGGTTTTTCCTCTCCACTTCGAAAGAAAAAGCGTTTCTTCTGTGCGCAAACTTTCCCTACTTAACAGGGATTTTTCTTTCAGAGGAAACATTTTATTAGCTAATTCTTCTAAAGCATTAAAACTATTCATTATTTACTGATTTCTTAATTAGTTGAGCTTTTTAAAATGAATATAATTCATGTATTTAAAAGATTAAAAAATCTGTATGTACTATTAACGTAGTTCATACATATTTATGCATTTTTATGCATAGTACAATATCAAAATATTAATGAAAAATTTCTATTTTATGAAATTTTCCATACGTTTTAGCTAAATTTTAATTGAACTAGTTTTTTTTAATTTAAAATGGTCACGGTATGTAACGAAAATTACGCAGTATATGTTTAAAGATATTTTTTTAACAAATTATAAATTATACTTTATTATTTACTTTTTTTAATTATTTTTATATAATGTATACATGTCGATGCAGTTTTTCTTTAATTATTATTTCATCCATTTTGTGGGGGAGGGAAGAAGGTACTTTTATGAAATGTAATACATTTTTGTTTTTAAAAAGAATGGAATGAGAGATGATTTTAACGCATCTAAAAGTCAAATTCAAACAAAGAAATCGTGAACTTCTAATGATATATTTCCATCTTGCAAGCTTTTTTTTTGGGGGGGGGAGGGGGGGCGGGAACTTAACAAATAAAAAATAATTAATAAAGAGTGTGGTTTTACGGGTGTATTCCGATCCAAACTGCTTTTTTTCCGATTTGTTTTCAAATTCGTTTTTGCTCTCAAATGCACCAAACTTTCAAATTCTCTTATTAGAAACTACACAAGGTACCGTGATTGCCGAAATTTTGATAAATGTAGAAAATGTTGCAATAAATAAATAAATAAATAAAATAAAATAAAAATGCTTTCAAAAACGGCGTTTTGGAGCAAATTTTCTGAAGAGGAAGACCTGCGAACGAAAAAAAAAAAGGTCACGCTGAAAAAATATTTGTTTATAAGTCAAATTCTAATGGATTGAGCGAAAAATCTTCAGAGATTTCCTCAGCAAGTTTCATATTTTTACCTTTAAAAATTAGTCTGAAAATGTATTGGAAAATTTTGAGGTGTTGAATGTAAAATATTTTTCCGAATACAACCTTAATGGGTGGTATTTTGTGAAACAACCTAAGACCCCAAAATTTACTTGGTTTGAATTCTTAATACATACAGATAAAAGTATTTTTTTTTTTTCAAAAAAGGAAAAGGTTAGCTATTACGATTTATGATATTTTAGGAAAATAAACGTCTTTTACTTTGAGAATAATATTTTTTATTACGTATGTTTAAGCATAGCTTTAACATGATTGCATTAATACTAAAAACATATGTTTTTTAGCTCGGGATACCACACTATTTGTACATAATCAGAAATCTAAATTTGGATTCCAAGCATGCACGATTTTAAATAAATGCCGTTAAGTGTTATAATTTTTTGTTCTTTTAATTACGTATATTATCTCTGATAATATACATACATATATTTATATTGAACAAGACATTAACCAATTTAAAAAGTACGGTTCCGAATTTTCAACAGCATAAAACATTCAGAGCCAGAAAGATTACTTCAGATGTCGGGTTTTTCCGAGTATGATTTCACAATAATAAAGCAGCATGTACAATTCCTAAATATTTCATTGTGTTTTGTGTAGAATTAAGGGTATAACTATTTCTTGTTACATATTAACAGTCTTAAAAATTCATTGATTACATTGTGTTTAAAAATAGCAAATTATGTTACACTTTGTGTGGAAAACAGTCATGGGACTCAATGTTAAGGATCTGTCGAAAGAGGTTTTTAAGACCGAAACCGAAAAAGAATTTCGGTAATCTTGTTATTTTCGACTAAAATCGAAAAAAAAGATTAAAATTGAAGAAATTTTTTTATTAACAATTACATATATAAATATACATAAATATTAATTAATCACACATGGTTATTAGATATTCATAAATATTAATTAATTATAAGTATGACTCAAGTTAGCTGTTTTTGCCACCACTGACGAAAACTTTTTATTTTCATACTTATTTTTTATATTATTAATTTAACAATGCCATAGAATAAATTTCTAATAGTACGAATTTCATTTAATTTAAAAAATACTTAAGTATACATGCCTCGACACTTTATTAAATATCACTGAATAAATTAACATAAAATCAAAGTATTAGTTAGAATTGATTTAAAAACAAAGCTAATATTAAATAAATGCAATAATTCAAACATTTTCTTCTTTTTTTTCTTGCATAAAAAGAAGCATTAATGTGAATTGCATTAATTAAGACGCGATAATATTACTACTACAATTTTATAAAGTTCAAGACTGTAGATGTTAGGGGAAAAAAATAAATATTTTTTTTTTTTGCAAAAAATTTTATTAATCTAAAAATAAAGAAGAATTTCTGAAAAATATACAGTGAATAAATATTTTTAAACAAGAGACACAGAAGAATAATTAAAAGAAAGAGAAATAAATTACAATGTACGTAACGTACAATAAATTAACCAGTCTACTACATTCAAATTGCATTTGTGCATGTGAATACATGAAAGTATTATCTGATAATAATAATAACAAAAGAAAAATAAAATTTACTCTGAACAAAGTTGACCTTTCTGTCAAATTGACATGTAAGTACAAGTTTATATGTAAAAGTATAGAATTAATGGAAATTATTTATGTGCTTTGGAAAGAATAGTGTTTTTATTTAGCAATAAATTTATCACATCTTAAATTGCTTTCTGCAGATCAGTTTGTAAAATCAGTTTGAAATGTATATCTTGATACCACTTTCTTTCAGAAATCTTATTTATATAGATAAAAAGGAAAGCGCTTCTAAAATTCTATCCAAATAAATTTTGAAGAAATTAATTCTATCGCATTGTAAATTCCATTTACACAAAAAGTATATGAATAAAGATTCAGCAACACATTTTTAAATGTAATATTATTAATTTCTTATTAAATTTTTATGAAAAAAATCTTATATAAACTGTTCGACAATGAATTCCTATTCTCTTAAACTTATTAATGTTGAAATATTACCCATTTATAAAATTTAAGAAAATAAAAAGTGATTTTTCTTTTCTTTTCTTTTCCTTTTTTTCAGTGCATTGTGATTTAAACAAAATCCAAGACGTGTGATATTTTTTCCCACGTTTCAATAAGAAACCGTATTTGTAACTTTGTAGTGAGAGAGAGTATTACATGTGCCGGGAAACTTTACCCCCCATCGACCGTCACAAAATAGAATAGGACACAGTAAGGGGAATCCTGGCAGTATTGTAAGAAAAAATGCTTGGAGCAAAGTATTTGTTTCACTTTCTTCGCCTACATCAAAGATATTTTTGTAATCTCTTGACTTGATTCTGTGCGTATTACAGGATGTGACTTCTGTTGAATGATTGTGAATAGTTTTTTCTCAAAAAATGTGTTGTTGTGGTACTCGTTACAAGGTCAGAATCAGCTTTTGTAGGGGGACTGGCGACGGCCATGTGTCTTTCTGTATGAAAAGGAGGTGTAGAATATAGATAAATAAATATAGAGAGCTACACAGAAAACTGGATACATCGCAGTCTGTCGGGTATTATTTCTAAAAGCGTTATTTTTTTAACTTTAAACATTTTTGTCCCAATTAAGTTTTATATTATGTGGCGTATATAGAAAAACAGTATATAGTATACGGAGATGCACACACTGTAAAAAAAAATCTGTAAAGGCACTAAACATTTTCTAGGAAACTGGGATTCCAAGAACTTTTCATGTAACGATAACAGGAAAAATCCATGTAACCGATTCTAAAACTTGAGTTTTTGTTGTTACCGTTACAGGAAAAGTTCTTGGAATCCCAGTTTCCTAGATAAAGTGTAGTACCTTTACAGATTTTTTTTTTTTACAGTGCAGAAGAATTCAAGTACATTTTCTTTTATTGATAACTATAATATCATTCCTATGCCTTAAATTTAGCACAAATCAATTTTACTATTTCATTATGCATAACAAAATTATATTTTCATTCGTAAATGCATAAAATTTGTAGGAATATTTAAATATCTGCTGTTTAAAGAAAATATTCCTAAATTCATAAAATTTAGAAGTTCCATTCAAATGCTAAGAA
Source organism: Maratus speculifer (assembly GCA_964019185.1). Taxonomy (NCBI): domain Eukaryota; kingdom Metazoa; phylum Arthropoda; class Arachnida; order Araneae; family Salticidae; genus Maratus; species Maratus speculifer. The sequence continues at coordinate 121,526,556 of OZ025291.1, forward strand.
ATGGAATTGAACTTCTCATTTTCTTATAAAATCACACGATCTTTCAGAAAACGTTTTTGTGAAATTTTTAGATTTTTAATTAGAATTAATTTGACACTAACGAATATATATATATCAATAAGGCTTAATTTGAAAGCAATTGGATCAATTAGATCAATTTCAAGCTGTATAAAATATATATAAACTGAAAAACTTTGATCGAGTTTTGATGCTTAATGAATAAATTCTAAGCATTTCATTTGTTAAGTTCTCTGTGTCAGAAATATTTGTGGTGTTGAGCAAAATTTTCTTTTCAAATGATCTTAAAAGCATTTTCTTTTTTAAAATGTATTTTTGTTTCTTTCTTTATTCAGAGAAGTTCATGACACACTCTCCATAGCCTCCACTAGATTCGCTCTTGACTCCTTTATAAAATTTTCGGTTGAAACCAGAAATAATGTTTATCGTTCAGTCTATTATTTTTCTGCCTAAGTCAAATACAAATTTTAGAAATCTTATAAGACTTGTATTATAACATTTTTTTTCTGCGTCAACATGTAGTAAGGATAAAAATCTCAAAATTATCATAAGTTTCTTTGAAAAGTTTATATCAGAAATATATGCATTCGTTAAACGGAAGTATGCATTGATAGATAATGCTGATATGTGTTAAGTGCTATTTGAAGACATTCAATATCATCACATAAATGCATTACAGAAGCCGATGGTTAGAAGTTAATTTTAATAAATTTTACTGGAATCCATTTTCAAAAGAAACAAAATTTTTTGGTAATTTGGAAGGAATGGGAAAATATTTTTATTAAATATGATGCACAAAGTAAAAAAAACCGTGAAACTTTTTCTTTTTCTGTTAGATAAAGAAAAAAAAAAGAAATAAAAAAGAAATAAAGAAAAGAAAATTCATGCTATAAAAAAATATGTTTTTTAATATTTTAACTAACATTAACTTACAAAATAGATACATAATACACTAAAATAACTTGAAAAACCTCAGACAAATGCCTACTTAACATAAAGTTATTGTTAAGCTGTATATTTTACCTGAAAACACACTCATAGATAAAACACTGAGTGCTCTTAGATATTTTTTTCTTTTCTTTTAATTATAATCTTATCTTTAATCACTATTGTTTTAGAATTAAAGAATTTAAATTTAAACTCTTGTATTTAGCAATTAAATGATTACAAAGAATTTAGTAATGTTTCCTAAATTATGAATTAAAAAAAATCTCCAAGAAAATGCAAAACAACTTTTAATAAATACAATGTGTGTATTTTAGAACGATTTTGAGAAATTTGGAATGTTTTTTAAGAATGCAGTTTAAATTAATCAACCTTGAAAATAACATCTTTAATTTTAAACACAGCGTTTATCTAATTATGAAATTATTTATCTAAATGATGCAACAAAAATTATTTCGCCGTAACTCTAACTACTTTTTTTCAATTTTTGCAATGCCGTGTATAGATGTGTAATTTCAACTTGTCGCTAGGTTTTTTAAAAACAATCATTATAAAGCTTATCATACATTTTAAAATGTGATGAGTTCAAGAATTTTTTCTTTTGCATTTATCAGCATATTTTCACAAAAATTTTCATGACAACTTATTAGAAATATAATACAAAAAATCTGTTGAAATTTTCATACACATCCTAAGAAGAAAATTTATATATAGCCTTTCAAAATTGGAATAATTGCGAAATATCTCGTTCACAAATAAATGAAGTTAAAGGTTTCTTCAGAGAAAGTGCCTCGTGGCATTACAAGATTAACAAATAAATAAATAAGTAAGTTATATTTTCGGATATATCCATGATAAAAGCAAGCATTTGTGATATTTAAATCAAAAATCTGTAAATCTTTAGCTATAAAAAATATTTCTTGAAACCAATAAAAATTTAGGAATTTGGAGGGAAATTAACCGTCTCCCCCTATCCGCCCTAAATTAGATAAATCGGTTTTTATGCAGAATTATCCAACGTGTGTCAAATTTTGGATATATGTTCTTTCTGATAAGCCTTATACACTGGTGTCCAAAAGTTAAGCATTATTGGTAATTAAATAAGTAATGAAATAAATAAAAATCGAAATGTGGTGAAACTCCAGTGTGTAAACAAAATAGTACGCGTCATATATTTTCGCGAAGAATTTTCCCCGAAATCGAACAGAGGACCGTCAACAAATTGAAAAAGAACGAAGATCTTTTGAATAACCCTGTCAAAATTAATGTAGCAAAAGCGTTCAAACTGCACATTATAATTAAGTGGCTTATTGTAATGTACTGTGTTTATTTTTATAAGGATAACATGTATACTCGTAGAGTAATTAAGGTTTTTATAAAAACAGAAAATTTTCCAAGTTTTTTGCTTATAATTTGCAGAGTTCTTAATGTAAAATAATGTTCTTTTCTGAAAATATGACAAGCATCATTGTACACAATACCCTGTCATCAGAATTAAAAATTTATAAAAATTGTATGACAAATGAGCAGATTAACTAAATATTTTACTGCGCATGCGTGAACGCTATTAAAATTTCATTTGCATATTATGTTAGTTAAATGTATAGAGCAACTTTTGTGAAAGTCTCAAAAACATAGTTTAAAAATTCTGAAAATTATCGTTGATAGAATGAGATCAAAATCCTTTATTCCCTAGATGAAGCAAAAAGATGAAGGGCTGTATCCATATTCCATTGTTTAGTGCCTACACAATATTGCACGTACAACTAATATTTGAATAAAACCCCTGATTTTTTTTCTTCCTTTTAGGAATAACGGATTTTGAGTTGATTCTATAGACGATGATTTTCAGAATTTTCAAGCTATGTTTTTGAAACTTTTACAGAAGTTGCTCTATACATTTAGCTAAAACAATATGCAAATGAAGTTTTGATAACGTTGATGGATGCGCAATGAAAAATTATTTACTAACTCAACTCATTTTTCATACAATTTTTATTATTTTTAAATTCTGATGACAGGGTATTGTGTACAATGATGTTTGTCATATTTTCAGAAAAGAACATTATTTTATATTAAGAACTCTGCAAATTATAAGTAAAAAACTTGGAAAAATTTAGAGCTGGTTTTATAAAAACCTTAATTTCTCTACAAGTATACATGCTATCCTTATAAAAATAAACACAGTACATTACAATGAGCCACTTAATCATAATGAGCAGTTTGAACGCTTTTGCTACATTAATTTTGACAGGGTTATCCAAAAGATTTTCGTTCTTTTTCAATTTGTTGACGGTCCCCTGTTCGATTTGAGGGGAAAACTCTTCTGGAAAATATATGACGCGTACTATTTTGTTTACACACCTGGAGTTTCAACACATTTCGATTTATATTTCTTTCATTACTTACTTAATTACCAATTATGCTTAACTTTTGGACACCAGTGTATATAGTATACAATGCCTGAAGAGTTTTGGAAGTTTAATGGTGAGGTATAGAAGGGGAACGGGGGATAATCTCTCTTAAATTAAATTAATAGCTTTTTACGCAGAATCATCCAATTTGCTTGGTATTTTGGAACATAGGTTTATTATGATAAGACGCATCTCTGATTAGTTAAGGGGTTCTTTTGCTTATTATAAAGGGGGACGGGTAATTATCTCCCCCTCAAATTAGATGCATCGTTTTTTATGCAGATTTCTCCGATGTATTTCAAATTTTAAATATAGGTTCTTTCTGATAAGGTGAATCCCTGAATAGTTTTAAGGGTTTAATGGCTAAGGGGGATACAGAGGATATCTCCCCTTAAATTAAATAAATGGCTTTTTACGCAGAATTATAGGAGTTGCTTCAAATTTTGGATGTAGGTCCATTATGATAAAGCGTATCCCTGATTAGTTATGGAGTTCTTTTGCTAATTAAAGGGGGGGGGCGATTATCCTCCCCTTAAATTAGATAAATTGTTTTTGATGCACAATTATCCGATGCATATCTCTGATTAGTTTGGAGGTTCTTTTGCTAAGTAAAAATGGGGGAACGGGCGATTATATCCCCTCCTTAAATTACACAAATCAGTTTTTATGCAAAATTATCTGATGTATTTCAAATTTTAAATATAGGTTCTTTCTTATAAGGTGAATCCCTGAATAGTATTAAGGGTTTAATGGTTAAGTATAGCGGTGGGAATAGAGGATATCTTCCATTAAATTTAATAAATGGCTTTTTTTACGCAGAATTATCCGATTTGCAACAAATTTTGGATGTAGCTTGATTATGACAAGGTGTATCTCTGATTAAGTATGGGGTTATTTTGATAATTAAAAAGGGGGGGCGGTGATTATCTCCCCCTTAATTTAGATAAATCGATAATTATGCAAAATAATCTCATGTATTTCAAGTTTTAAATATTGGTTCTTTCTGAATAATATTAAGTGTTTAATGGCCAAATAAAGAGGAGACAACGAGGATAAACTTTGATAAATTAAATTAATGGCTTTTAACGTAGAATTATTATAGTTGCTTCAAATTTTGGATGTAGATTCATTATGATAAGGCGTATCCCTGATTAGTTATGGGGTTCTTTTGCTAATTAAAAAGGGGGGGGCGATCCCCCCCTTCGTTAATTGTTATTGATAAATTGTTTTTGATGCACAATTTTCCTTAAATTAGATAAATTGATTTTTTTTACCAATTATCTGATGTATTTCGAATTTTGGATGTAGGTTCTTTCTGATAATGTGAATCCCTGAACAGTTTTACGGGTTTAATGTCAAAGTATAGAAGGAGGAACGGGGGCTAACCCCTCTTAAATTAAATAAATAGATTTTTTACGCAGAATTATCTGATTTCCCAAATTTTGGATATAGGCTCACTATGATAAGGCGTATCATAAGGCTGATTAGTTAAGGGTTTTTTTCTAATTAAAAAGGGGGGCGGACTATTATCCCCCCCCTTAAATTATATAAATTGTAGTTTATGTCACTTTTTTCCGGTCACTTTTTTTCCTAAATTCGTAAAAATCATTATAAAATCGAAACGATGCATAGGACGCGTTTCAATATTGAAGATCATTATCCCGTCATCAGCTATTGTAAACTCGTAAGGGGTAGAATTGCACAAATTAACAGAAATGGAAATGAGGGCTGATTACAGTGAGTGCGACAGGTGGTGCTACCAGTGATGTTTATAAAGCGTTATTATTATAATTGTCAAATATTGCCACTTTTCGGTGATCTTTCTATTATATTTTTAATGTATTATAAATAAGGTGATGATAGTTAAATTTATTAAAATTCTTGATTAAAAAATGCATTTTCAAAAATATTTTTTTTTTTGCTTTTCATTCTTTAAGCATGCGCATCTTTGTTATTCAATACTCTAAAAATAAATGTATTTTAATTTTACGATCTGACACAATTCAAAATCATCCTTGAAACACAAACAAGAAATTAAAAGAAGGTTTTAAAATACAAAATAAATCGAAATCAAGCGCTTCTAAATAAAATAAAGACCCCGAAGTTATAATTTTGTATAAATTAAGGTACCATAAATAATGAGCTAATTAATCATAAATAATCATGATTAATGTAGCATAAATAAGCAAACATATGCTAAAATCTGAATATATGTATGCATTTCCTATGCATGGCTTTCTTAGATATTCCTTGAATGGGAGAACAGGATAATTTGTGATTCGAAACAAATATAATTTATTTGCTAGAAAACTGCTATATAAAAATAATAATTTAAAAATTAAAAACAAAAAAGTTAAATTTATTTGTCACGTTACTAAAGAGTTTTGAATTTTATTAAGGATATTTTCTTAATAAATACAAATGGTGAAAACTTTTTTGGCCAGTTTTTTTAAGAAATGGTAAAATAAAGATTATTAAATATTTATTGATGGCATTTTCCGAGTGAAAAAAAATGTGACACATGTTCCGTACGAATATACTATAAATAATCTCCATAAAATTGCTTACGCTTTCGAATAAAATGTGCATCATTTTTAAAACGAAGGATATGTTTTAATTGATAAAATTAGAAACATTATTTTAGAAATGCGATTAAATATAATAGTAGTCAGTCAGCTCAAAAAAATAGTGACCGAATTTCTGAAAGACAAATAATTTCGCGTATGAAATGTATATTAATAAAAATGTGTAAATTTATTGCTAAAACTTCCAAGCAAATGTACGAGCGAAAATTTCAAAAGATAAATTTCGCAATTTATGTCTAAAGCACACTAAAAGCGACTTGATTACATGCTTCAAATTAATATGACAAATGTATTATACATGCTGAAAGAAATGAAATTCTTTTTAATTTTTTTTTATTTCCTTTATTTAACTTATTACATTGATTTTAATCAACGCAACTAATTGCAATGCATCAAATTGTTGTTTCCTTTTGAAAAAAAAAAAAAAAAAAAAAAAAAAAAAAACTTAGAAGAAATTTTTTATTTACACGCACTTTTATACACGCAATAAAATATTAAATAAATTTATCAAATTTATCTTCTGATTTACTTGTGCACTACTAATATGTGTCGGATAAAAATAGTTATAATACTCGGATAAAAATGGCTAATTTTTTATTCCAGCTCTCTTTTATAACAATCATCCTCTAATAAGTATTTTTTTCTTTAATTACAATGATATTTTTTCCCTTTGCCTTCTCCCCGGTGAAAAAAAAATCCTGTCGTATTTCCCCTCTCTGAAAGAGGCGTTGATGTTCTGATAAGAAATCCAACCCTCTAGTTCACACCCGTCAGGATGAGATGGGGGTGGAATTTTCTCAGAATTTCGGCCGTCTCCTGGTCGTTTGAGGTATGAGGGAAAATTGATCTCCGGTCTTCAGAGAGTTAACTTGATTCTAGTTTCATTCGATTCAGAGTTAAAAAGTACATTGAAAATGATATATCACTTGCCTATTAGCTTAATTAATATTTTGCTCCCTTTTCCCCCTAAATGCCCCCCAAAAGGGGGAAGCGTACAGCAGAATATCGGGGACTTTTGAGATATCACTTATAACGACATAATAAATAGCTCTGTGAAAAAAAACCTTTATTGAAAATATTTCCGAAGGAAAATGCTAAAGTGACTGGACTATATATGGATATACATTTTTTAATTTTCAGATGAATATATGAATATACATTTTTTAATTTCAGAATCAGTCAGTATAGATGACTTCCTATTTTTTTCTACTCGCAGCGTTTGCTACATTAGTGCAGCCTTGGCAAAAGCCTAACTTCTTCTTTTAACAAACTTATGGTATAGGAAATGTTTGTTTGGATATTGAATAAAGATCGCACACTTCATAAGCAATAGGGAAAATTTAAGTTGAACTTAAGGAACATTTTATGGAAAATGTGCCTCTGTCTTTGCTACTATGTCATTAAAGCAGCAAGTTTAGTTTAATATAGAATTATCATTTATAATGTAATTGGGAATTTATTTATACGATTTCATTATACATTTTTTTCTATTTATTTGTTTCTGAGATCATATTATAAATCATTAATATTTATTTTAATAATATCTTACAGTTAGAAGATGCAACATAACAAAATCCCTAAAAACAAACACAGAAAAAAGTAAGAAAAATCATGCGTTAAGCATAGATTATAAACACTTTCCAACACTTCAAGAAATCGTTAGCAAAACTTCGTTATTTATGGAATAATGTTGCTGTGTATAGCCAAATATGTACTCCAATACTTTTGAACAACCTTGTATTTGATCTGTCGGTTGATATATATGCTATATAATGGAAAAATTTAGTTTAGAAGAAAATGCCTAGCAAGTAAAAATTTCTCTTTCACCAATTTATACTAATAGATGAAACATGCTTGTATACTTTTATTTAGCTCTATTTTTTTTATCTAGTACCTTCATTACACGCCAGTATTTAGCTGAAGTTTACTTTAAACTAAAACACTATTAAAATTGCTGAAATCACATTCTCAGAAATTATAATTCATTAGTATTTGTGTATCTAATTCTTTTCGTGGGCCTGTATATCATTTTATCTACAGTGGCTCACAAAAGTGTTCGTACACTTAGAAATTTCAACGAAATAGTGCTCTATCCATTAATTAAAATTAATATTTTAGAATGGGTATTTAAGAGTAAGATCTATGACTCATTTATAACAATGCTACATAAAATATTTTAAAAACATAGTAAAACTTTATTTTGAAAAAATTATTAATCAAAAAACAACAAAAAATTTACCTCACAAAAGTCTTCGTACACTTTAAAAAATCGCTGTATATTTGTAAATATTGTAATATTTCGCTAAAGTTGTACTTAATAGGATATTATTTAACACCCACAAAAGTTTTTTAAACATCTGGGAATAGATTTAATTAGTGTTTTTTGTAATTTCTGAATGAAAGTTGATGCCTTCATCGAACATTGCTGTTTTTACTTCGCTTTTTGTTTCAATGCTGTGTTTTCGTGTTCTAACTTCCAGTTATCTCCAAATATGTTTTACTGGGTTTAAATTCAGCAATTGAGGTGATGTTTTTAGAACTTGTGAACAATTGTAAAGACGCTAGAGGCGAACGTTGAGAGCCATGTGCCTTGTATCATTATCCTGATCAAAAACAATGTTGTATCTGTTACCCATATATTGGCCAGATAATTTTAAATTGCCTTTTAAAATATTTGAACAAAGATCGTGATTTATTATGCTATCAATATATACAAAATTATCTAATCCTGATGCTGCTACGCACCCTCACACAAGGACAACTCCACTGCAATGCTTTAACTGTTCCAACTAAGTTCTTTGAATTAAATTCTTAATTCTTTTTCTCCATACTATTATGCCTTCATTGGAGCCGCGAATAGCATGTTAGATTTAATCTGTAAATAAAACATTATTTTAATATGATTCGGGTTTATTTATCATTGATTTTACTAAAGAAAGCCTAAGCTTTTCTGTTTTTCGCCCTGACAAAGAATTTTCTACGGTCAGAATGCCTATATAATGCAGCTGGAATTACCACTCGTCGAACAGTTTCAGGTGAAAATGAAGAAAAACTGTTTCATTAAACTCTGTAGCAACTTTTATAGCTCTTAAACGCGGATTTTTTACGACTTTTCTAATTGTAAGTATTTGATCTCATTGTGTTAACTTAGATAAAAGACCTTTTCATACCTAGTTTTCAATCCATTTTTTTTTCTATAAAGCCTTTTATCGCATACCTATTTCTATAAAGCCTTTTATCGCCATAGAATGAATTAAATTAACTAATTTTGCAATATTTCGAATTAATTTACTACTATTAGGAAGAAAAATAACTAATTTCGAACGCTATTAGTCGTGACATTACGATTACAAACCATTTCTAATTAATAAATAGAATATTACGGATCAATTCTGCAAAATATAAAGCCAAGCGATTTTTCAAATGTTAATACAATGCATAAATAAAAATAAAGCTACAAACAATATTTTTAATAATGAATTTATCCGAAAATGTTTCTGTGTACGAAGACTTTTGTGGCGTGTATTTTCTGTGGCATCTTCCGTTTACATTTTTAGATTTAAAAAAAATCCATTAATTTTAAACAAAAAGGTTGTGTGTTATTTAGAATAACTTGGAGATAATATAAAAAAATTCTCGATTTCATATACGAATTTAATTACAGGGAAATTTCTTTTTAGTACAAATTTTTAAAGTGTACGAACACTTTTGTGAGCCACTGTATATTCTACAAACATTTCTTGGTAAACTGAATGTAGTTCAGCGTAAAGATGCATAACTTGTAATTTATGCTTTTATTCAGTAACGTTTGCAAGCTCTTTTATCTAGTCCTGTATATCAACTACAGTATTTATACATCATATAATATGCATAGGTTTAGCGAAACTTAAAAACGCATATCATAATTAGAATGCATTTCATCTATACATCTGACATCATCGGATACATATACAGTACTTCGGAAAGAATATACTACTTGAAATATTTTATATGTCCCTGTAAATGATAAATATTTCGTATTATGCATGACTATATCGTATATATTATATTAAGCTTCAGCGACACATATGAATTTTATTATTCATAAAATATGTTGCTACCAATTCCCTCGTTTACCATTATGTAATGTTAATTCTTTTGTGTGGCTCTGTAAATACCAGCTCTGTAAAAACAGCTAACTTTTTAATCACATATTTTAAATAATGCATATTTTAGTGCACTTTGTAAATGCATATAAATTTCAATATGTCTGACATCTTTAAAATTCATTTGAAACGATTTTTTCCCATAGGCCGAAATGTAACGGTAAACTATTGTCTATCCCTGTAAATAAACTAATCGTGGTAGAAACTTCATTTGAAGTAGGGTCCATGTTAAGGTAAAAATCAATAACGTCCAAAAATTTAAGGGCAATACAAGTATATTTACGAGAGTTATAGTGTGGACTGACAGATAAACAAATCGAAGTCATAAACATTTTTCAAATTTTTTGGTGTGTTAAAAAAACTGAAATATCTGATTTACAAATATTTATGATGTGTTTTTAAATGTTAATTTCTTGTCTGTTACTCGTAGAGAAATCTTTATTTAATATTTCAATCGAAAGTGCTTTGCAATAACAAAAAAACTATTTGCATGTGGCAATTTTAGAACTTTTTTTTATCTCCTACATTTTAATACTTCCCAAAAAATAAAACATATCAGTGTCACTGGTTATTTAATTTACTCCAAAATCTAATCTGCAATAACTTATTTGAAATTGTAACTCAATCTGAAATTTCATGAAAATCAGTGTATTGGTATTTGAGAATCATCGCAGAAACCGTTAAAAAAAATTGGATAGAAGCGACACGAAAAGATTTTTTTCTCTCTTTTTTTTATAAAAAATAATTCAATAAAATTCGAAAGGGATGATAAAAATCTGTCGAAAATTTTAAATCCAAACAAAACTGATATAAACCTAACGCTAGAGTAACAAGCTTAAAATTCACAATTTACTTCTCTTATCAACTTTAAGAGACTTGCCCTGAAAACTTTTATGGCTTTCGAAGCCTCACTCAGTATGGGGGAATATATTCGGGTAATAAGGAAAGAAAAATCTCGGCAAAAGCCTCTCTAATCTGTTCAGTGCCCACCCATGCTGTGATTATGGCGGTGGATTAAAATAAATAAACAAAAAACATCTTCGCGGGTTATTGATTTGTCATTACCATAGACTGATCGCAACAGGGGTTGAATCCTTAAAGATAGATCCCCCTTTGTGAAACGTCTTTCAATCCACTTTTAAATCAACAGTGATGATAGAACCCTGCTGAAGCAAGACGTTGGCTTCTAAACTTTTTTTTCGCCGTTGTATTCTTTTCTCAAGTAGTTCTTAAATAACGTTTTCTTCAGGCGTTTAGATTATATGCGTTGTTGCGTCATCACATCCTTCGGTGCTTACGAGTGATTTATCGCAGAGTTAAGGTTTTGTTTTTTTGGATAACTTTTTTTTTTTTTTTTTTTTTTTTTTTGTCTCTGAAATAAATATCTGTTGAGGTATTACAGGAACTAGACATCGATAATGAAGCGTGTGCCATGTTTTAGAGGCCGTACAAAGGGGTCAAGATTCTTGTTTCAGGGGCAAAGGCTGCTGTAATCTGCCATATTTGAGTGGACGGACGTTTTGAAAGGTATTTCAATAGCATGAAAGGTTAATGATGGGAAGGTTGATAGTTTAAAAATGATAAATAATTTTGTTGACCGAAAGCTTTCGTTCTTCGCACAGACAGAAGGAGATAACTCAGGCGATAAAAAAAGCCGATATCAGATATTTTTTACTCCCTTGTGAATTCTTGCTTCGAAATAAATAAACATTGCATGGACAAAAATTGGATGGTTAATTGACTATATTATGTTGAGATCATATTGTTCAGATGAAGTTTATGGTACTATTAGATTAATGGTTCACATTAAAGTTTCTGTAAGCGCAAAAATCTGATAACTAAATTATAGAGCTTCAATTTATGTTTTTGCAGCCGCATGCTTACATATTATAATGAACTACCATTATAAGTTAACTTTTAAAAAGTAAATGCAAATTTCCAGGAATATTAAGAATTTATTATTAACTGTATGGAGAATATGGACAATTAGCTGAAAAAGGAATTGCTGAAGTTGATATAAAATGATACGGACATGAAATCTTTCTACTCCAATATTGAAATTATTAATTAGAAAGAAGCTTATAGAGATGTAATTTTTTTTCATCAAATCTTTAAAACAACCTCGAAATCTCGAAAAAGTAGTTTCACAAAATATATTTTTTTCATCATTGCTAAAACTTGTTAAATAAAAACCATACTAAAGTTTTAATAAAGTGTCTAAATACTACTTATATACCAAATAGCTAGTATTTTTTCCTTCAAAATATTATCTTTATTGCAGTATTTCCAAGAAAGGAAATTAGCAAAATTTTCTACATAAATATTTTAAAATAAACGAATACACTTTGCATAGATTCCATGGTAAATTCTCCTTAAGTTTTATAAATTCGGTATGTACTTGTGTAAAAGATGGTTCTTTTTATTTAAAGAAAAAAAAAAAAAAACTCACATATAAGCCGACTCTTTACTTCTAGAGAAATCACCCAAATATCCGTCTTCTTTCCTATTCATAAACTCTGTTAGAAACAAAGTCTTTTACAGTGATTTTTAATTAAAAAAAATCAAATAACTCAATTTCAAAAATACTTGGAAAGCAAATACATCTTTAATAAAGATATATAAAACAATTCAATTACCTTAAAAATGTAATCATTGGAACATAGGGGGAACTGGGGCAAATTGATACACCCCCTCTACTGCTTAAAGGGCCATTTCAGGAAGTTTCACAAAAGCTCCAAAAGGTGATACTAATGTACTTAACTATATACAGAAAGTCTTGGAATGATTCAGTTGTTTGATGAAATGGGACGGGTGATTTATTGTTTTTGTAGGTCAAAAGTAAATTTGAGCTGTACAACTGAAATGGTATTATAAAACTGTTCCAGTATTTTCAACCAATAAGAATACCCTCCCTGGCAAGTAGAGCTACTCTTTATCAGTTCCTCATTCTTTATTGTTAGATAAATTGTGAAGTGTTGGGTTTGAGACTCATTTTATTCAAAATGGCTGAATGGGACACATTGATACATTCTATGTCGGGCACATTGATACAGCATAAATACTTTTCTAGTTCATTTTTTCATTACATTTGATTATTTTTTTTTTACCATACACTCCTTAATCCAATCATTTTTTTGCCAAAAATTTCTAATATTAGTTTTTTATTGAAGTGAAATAGCTCTAATTTCTTTATATTAGAACATTTTATAGTATTTTTGAAAACAGAAGACGTACGAACTTACCCAACAATAGTGCTAGTAGAAGTAACAAAAGAAAAGGTCGGCAGCCTGGAAAATCTCAAATTTATATCGATTCTCCAGGGAAAAAAGTATTTTCAACATGAGAAATGTTAAGTAAGAGAAACAAGCTGCAGAACAGCACAGGATAATTATGTTACAAACAGACTTTTTACTATAATTATCCTTTATTTTCTACTTATAATCCGATTTATAAACAGAAAACCTGGCAATTTTTTCATTTTTCGTAAGAAAGAAGATAATGCTGGGGTTGAAGTTCCACATATGACAAAATTACCACAGCCAACAATCAGACAAGGAAGGAACAGCCAGAACATCAGCTCATTATACATTTCATTTTGATTGCTTTAATATTGCTTAAAAATAAATTGTGGGTGACTTGAATTTTTATTAATAAATATAAAATGGTTTGCTAACTATTTTTCTATGAAAAATATGCATTGGTGTTATTTTATCTCCACTTTCCCCAGGAGTATCAAAGTGTTCCATGAGGTGTATCAATCTGCCCTGGGGATGGGGCACATTGATACAAATGTCTTTTTTTTTATTTTTGTAAAATTACATGCAAAAATAATATACAAAACAACGATTGTGCATTTTTATATCACACTATACAAGTTTTGCTGACAGCGCATGAAAAGAAAACTTGAAATTTCTGTTTTCTAGACACCGAAAAAATTCTTAGAAAAAAAACTGTATCAAGGTGCCCCAGTTCCCCCTATTTAATTTCTATTTTGTGATAGTCTGACCAAAAAGACTAGCATAGCAAAATTATTTTAGGTCATTGGTGGGTTATAATATATTTTTTCGATTTCATGAATTGTTCATTTATGTAAATCACTTTCATTGTCAATTAGAAGTAATGCAGTTCTCTATGCAGCCAGATGCAGCATTTTCGAATGAGCTGATGATGTTTCTATAAATAAAGCTGTTTCATGCACTTTTCACTATCGCGCGACCAGTGTGTTAAAGTTTGGTTGCTTCAGATTTCTAAATATGATTTGAGATAACAACGTTGAGATGACTTTAGTTGGCACATCATCTTCGGACACAATTTAAACACCTTGGAACTTAAAAGCGGAAGCGTTGATGTAAAATCTCTTATGATGTTAGCAAGAGTTTATTTAAATCTTTTAACTTTTTTTATTGCATCACTATGCTGAACGGTAAATAAAATGTACAACAAAACTTAAAACTTTCTTTTCTAAATTGCACAAAATCTATTGTTTCAGACATTTTTAGGAAATCATTACTTGCGGTATTATTCATTTTAACTTTCTTTTGGTTTTGAATGATACAGCAGTATTAGAATTCAACACTTTTTCGAAGAATATTTCGATAAATCAATGATTCAGAAAATAAATATTGATCAGAGGCTAGAGTAATTTAATGTTTTAGGGTTTAGAAGGGAGGGATTCCAATTCTGTACTAAGCCGTTTTAAGCTTATCTTGGAAAAATAATATTATAGACTAAAAATAAAAGTAATAATAGGAAATTAAAAGAAAAAACTTTTTAATTAAAATATAATCTACACAGAATAAACATGTGAAGTATTTTTTAAAACCTTTAAAAACAGCCGACTATGTTAAATGGTGATATCTTTAATGGAATACCCAGTAGCAGTGTCTTCCATTCCTTGTGGTTGAGTAACATATGTATCACATTATACAGGAGTCATGAAGATACACTTTATCCATAGCACAATATCGTGCTAAAGTATAAAGGAAAAAAAAAGTTTGTTGAGGAAAAGAAAAAGGCTGAAAATTTTTGAATGGTTGATCCGAGAGAAATTTTTAGACACTCAATTATTATTTATATAAAGATCTAAAAGCTCAATAAATCTTGATTACTATTGCTTGGTTTTATAATTTTTCAACCTTTTTACTTTCGACTATTTATTGAAGGAGACTCATCATATTTTTATTAGTTCTGAAGAAACTGTAATACATGAAACTGCTTAAGGGTGTATCTTAAATACTCGAACATATTGAATCTAATAAATATGTGAAATAGGTGGACCAAATATGCATTAATGAAAATAAAGGGAAATGGTCGTCGAATTTTAAGGTTGGGCAAGTCCATTTTATGAAAAACATTTTTATAATTTAAAGCTAAATTTTATTATGAAACAAAAAACAAATTATTTTTTTAACCACTTAACTGATCAATATTTTTGAAAAAAAAAAAACAAAAAAAAAAAAAACTTTCAAACAATGCTTTTTTTCTAAATCTTTTACAGAATTTTTAATATTTTATCACCGGTTTTTCAAAACAGAAATTTTTGCCAAATTGAATCAGAAAAATAATCGTATTAAATAACGCAAAATTTACAATAAAAGTTTACTAGTGAGAATAATGCAAAATGATTGTAATATGGATGCCCGTACGCGGTACGGGCAAATCATGATTGGCAAAAGTCATTGCCCGTATTATGTACGGGAAAATCAGGGAAGCGGTTAAACAATTCTCATTAATAAACGTATTTTAATATCAGTATAAATTTCTGTTTAGTCTTTTAATTTGTTCAACAATTTTTCAAACATGTTGAAATTCAAAATAGTCATCAGGCAATGACATAAAACGGTTATGACCTACTTTTAAATTAAACGGCTCAAATAGTCAATTTCTTCTGCAGATATTATACACAGTTAATAAATGTAGAAGTATATAATATCACATATACATTGAATTTTGAAATCGAAATTTTGAAATATACATGAGAATTATGATGGAAAAGAAATGCTTTTTGTTCTTATCTAAAATGATATTTGTCTTAATTATAATGAAATATTAGTGTATCCAAAAATATTGCACTAGTTTTTAATGAATTATTAAAATCTATTATAAAATGTACGATTGCTATTAAATTTAAAGATAAATGTGCAATACTCTTAAAGAAATATTATTAAAGATAAGAAATTCAGACTATATAATACTTTCGTTTTACACTGAGGAATGTAAGCCAAAAACAACAAATCCCTTTGTGACATAAAAGCGAACTCGTACGGTCTACTTGCTTTTATAGAGTTGCTATGTTGAAAATATATTTGTGGAAGAAAAATTGCGCGTTTCATAAACTAAAACATGTTGGTAAGTGTGATCGGAGATCGCATAGAGGTATTCGTTTACTATCTCCTTCAAAACACATTTGTTTCATTAAATTAACAAATGAAAAACGGTTTTTCTGCACTATTTTGGAATTTATTCGCCAGTCAGAACAGAATATTAACAGAATCTTCCCCTAAATGTTGCTTTGATCGAGTAAATTTGTTGATTTCTCTATCAGAATCTGTAGATTTAGTGAAAGTACGCAAGTAAATAAAATTATGAATAAAAGTAAAATATTGCAAAGCTTAGCATAAATTTAAGGGAGACCAAACTGATCACCAGAGGCGGCTCTTAATTTAAATGAACAATAATTTAATACATATAAAAAATATTTCATTTCGAGTGTCAAAATAGATGGTAAATATGATTTAATATGATGAAATAAAAACAAATAAGTACGTTTTTACGTGATATATTTATTTCATTAATTTATGTTACATACATAATAATTTTATTTAAACTTGCGTGCAGCAATGTGAAGAAATGAAATTTCAATTTTGAAATTTACGCAACTGCAAATTTTTAAACTTCTAAATATCGCACATTTTCAATTTTTACATCATCGTATAGGGAAAAAATGTACTTTTAAATGCATTTTGTCTAAAAGCTGTATTATTTTTAGCAATTTATTTTTGAGATATTATTTTTTTGTAGTTTTTAATACCAATTTTGTAATTGTGGCAATAGAAGTAATCCATTTCTTTTAAAAGCAAAAGGTAAAAAATGAAATAATTTTTATAATTAAACTTACGTGGCAACAATTAGAAGAGAAAAAACAACAACAAAATGAACTGATGGATAAAAAAATAATATTTAAATTAAAATAATAGTATATTTCAAAATTTTATGATTTGTTGTGTGTCAAGAGATATTCAGCTGTAACTACACAAAATTTTAACTCTCTGGCATATATAGTTTTTGTGATAGACAGACAGAGGACAGAGACGAATAGGGTTTTGTCAGATGAACGAAACCCTAAAAATGAGAAATAATTTTTTATTATCAAAGTGTTTTTAAGTTTCCTCTGTATGTAATTTATCTCCCCTTTAACCCTTTTTCTACAGAATTTTTTATCAAGGAATTGTTTACCTCAATAATTATGTTCTTTAGTATCTGAACATATACTGGAATTTTTATATTATAATAATGTGAAATTTAGACAGGTTTTTTAATAAAAACTAGTTAATAATATCGATAGTTATAACTTTTTTGTAAAATAGTTACAAAAATAGTCTTATTAATTAACCAAAAATACTCGGTACTACTTGGTTATCCTGTCGACTATTTTCGCCAAATTATAAAAATTGCGAAATTAATAGCCAAGTTATACATGTTGACATAAATTTTATTTTAAATAACAAAAAAAAAAAAAAAAAAAAAAATTAGTAAAGTATAAATAATAGTAAAATAAAAAGTGGATTTAAAAACTACTTAATGGCGTTTTAAATATGTCTATCGTTTTTAATATCATTGAATGTGTCATTCACAATCATCCATTATTGGCATTTAATCTTATAATTTGGCAATAGTTTTTTGATCGACGGGATAACCAAGTAGTACCAAATACTCTTATGGAAATATCCCAAATCTTAAAAAAGCAAAGTATTTAAATGTATTATAATCCTCTCTGTAAATTGAGAGGCATTTATAATTTAAGATTTTCTATGTAACTTTTTTCTTAAAAAGAAAAGGTCTCTGTTATCCCGTCGACCGATTTCGTCAAATTATACACATCGTCAAACTAATAGCTAAATTATACATATTGACGTAATATGTATGTATAATATTGTATAATGAGGTATTGTATACTGTAATATACATGTAATATAATGTTGTATAATAAAGTATTGTATAATGAGGCATTTATAATTTAAGATTTTCTATGTAACTTTTTTTTAAAAAAAGAAATGGGTACTCTGTTATCTCGTCGACCGATTTCGCCAAATTACACACATCGCCAAACTAATAGCCAAATTATACATATTGACGTAATTTTTATCTATACTAATAAAAGAACAAAACGCTCTGTCTGTGTGTCTGTGTGTGTGTCTGCGATGGCTAGCAAAATCTACAGCATGTACGAAGCTCAAAAGTTTTTTGAGAATAGCCCTAAATCTATCCTGATGCACCTGAGCTTCAGAATTTCGAAATTCCAATTATTAACTGAGTAATTAATTAAAATCGAGAGGTCACTCTCATAAAAAATCATCTTTTTCCAATGTTTTTCTCTTTCGTTTGTTTACGGTTGGTTGGTTGTGTAAAAATTTTCGCAGAAGTAATAAGAAAGCTGAGACAGAATTAAAGAAACCCATTGAGGAATGAGATAAGTGGAGGTGAAGTAAGCCTCAAAAAAGTTTTGCAATATGAAACCATTTATCGCTCAAATTTTAATGTGCCAAACAAAAGGACGTGGAAGGGATTTTGTATTATAAGACGAATTGAAAGAAATGAATTACAATTGAAGCATATTTAAGAGGAAAAAGCAAATTTTTAAAATGGTCTTTGTTCTATTATTATTTATTAAAATAAATGTTCGCTTTTAAAAAGAAGGAATTTGGAAAACTAGCAATATTTAAATATCAAATTAATTCTTTTAAAATCATATATGAAAACTTAATAAATATTAATCTAAAATATAGATTTCTGACTACAGACGATTTTAATGTATTAACAAAAGTTTGTTATATTTTTAAGCAAAACGTTAAAATAATTTTCCATATTGATATTTAAAACATATATGATAAAATAATTAATAAATGTTTACCGGTGAAGCGATAGATTAGTTATTTTTAAGAAACAAGAGTAAAAAAATACGGGTTAAACCTGTTTCAATTGATAGGCGTGTCAAAGCACGTACTTTTGTTGGTACTTAATTGGACTTTGTAGGGTTACATTTTTAGCATCACCTCCAGAGATAATACTTACATTCTATTAATTTCTTTTTACTCTATGAAAGAAACCAATTTGAGATTCTCACATTTCAAAAGTGACTGTTTTTTTCCCCCCAAAGTCCTTTAAAATTTAAAGACTGGCAAAACGTCAGTTTAACTTAGGATTTTTGAACACAGCTATTACGTCAGATCGTTGGTACTTTGTACATTAGAATGTATGTGTGGTTAGCTATAATGCAGTAAATATATGTATATGTATATATGAGGCTTTTTTAGCAGTTTTTTTAAATCATTGATTAAATTTGAATGCATAAGTTAGAATTTTATTAAGACTTTAATTTGTTTTTAAAACAAAAATTAAATGGCTGTTTGACGTACAATTGTTCGAATCAGCAGACGATTCATACACAGTAATAAATTATCAAATAGCAAAATAAATTATATATCAAAAATAGTCACTAAAAGAATAGTAGCAAAACATAATGTTTAGGTGTATTAACACATAACCCGATCCCAACCAGAAAAAAAACAGACTATACTCCGATCCAAGTAAGACAAAAATTCCATGAGCATAAATCCGACCCGAACCTAAAAATTCCATTTGAAAAAAAAAAAAACTATGGATTTGATATTTGATCCGAATCAAATCTGAATCCCACAAAAATATTCAAATGAAGCATACCCCAATCCGATCAAGGAAAAATAATGTTCGTGTATATGCAACCCGACCCGAATTTAAAAATTTTCTTTGAAATAACCCGAAAAATGACCAAAACGAAACCTGAAATCGATAAAAATATTTCGAAGAACTATAACCCGATAAGAGTAAGACAAAATAATTTCCGTGAACATAAACCTGATTTGAACCTAAAAAATTCCATTTGAAAAAAAACCCTGAAATTCTATGCAAACTACAACTGAATCCGATCAAAATATTCGAAAGAACCATAACCGGATTCGAATAAGAGAAAATAATTTCGGTGGACATGAACCCGATCCGAACCTAAAATTCCATTTGAAAAAAAAAAACCTGAAATTAGAATCGAACCAAATATGAACCTGACAAATATATTCCACAGAACCATACCCGGATCTGAATAAGACAAAAAATTTCCAAGAACATGAAGCCAATCCGAACCTAAAAAACTGAACTAAATCTGAATCTGACAAAAATATTCCAGAGAAGCATATCCTTATTCAAACAATGCAGAATAATTTCCCTTGATGCGCAACCCAACCTGAACCTAAAAATTCCATTAAAAAACCGAAATCTGAATTGAATGACATCTGAACCCGAAAAAATATTGCAAAGACCCAAAACCAGACCCGAGCAAGACAAAATAGTTTCTCTGGGTATGAATCCGACCAGAACCTTAAAAATCAATTTGAAAAAATACCTGAAATCTGGATCGAACCATATCTGAATCCGACGAAAATATTCCAAATAACTATAACCAGAAAAAAAAAAAAAAAATCCGAAATTTGAACCAAACTTAATCTGAACCTAACAAAAATATTTCAGTGAAGTATAACGTCATTGGAACTAGGTAAAATAATTTCCATGGAAGTACAACCCGAATCGAACTTATAAATCTCATTTGAAGGGGAAAAAAAACCCCACGAAATCTGAATTGAACCGAATGTAAACAGAACAAAAATATTCCAAACCACCATAACCGTATCCGAAGAAGAAAAAATAATTTCATTGAACTTGAATCCAATCCGAACCTAAAATTCGGATGTTCTACAAAACATAATGCGGTGGAAAGTGAAACTAAGTACTTAGCGCGAGATAGTTAAGATATTTGGTTATAGTTAGTGTTAAATTAGAACTTGGTTACGGTTAGGTAACAGTTAGGTTGCAACTACGTTCCGGTGAGCCTTATGTTATATTTATTTTCCTGATAGGTTACAGTTAGGTCATGGTTAAGTTACAGTTAGTTTAAGGTTAAGTTGCGGTTAGGTTGTGGTTAGATTATGGGTAGGTTATGATAAGGTGACGGCCAGGTTACATTTATGGTATATTTAAGTTACAGTTAGGTTACTGTTATGATACAGCTAGGTTACAGACAAGTTATGATTACAATACAATTAGGTTACGGTTAGGATTTTGTTCACAGAATGAACATTACGCATGTTTGATAAAAAATATGCACCTATTTTTGTAAAATGGCTTTAAGATTATAATACTATACACTAACCTTTTAGCTAATCATCGAGAATCGATTTCATTCACGGTATAGTCAGATTTAAGAGTGATATAATTAGTTTGAAATTAAAAATATTTCACTTGGGATATATATGTGAAAAAAGTATTTAGTTAAGTCACTTAACAGTAATTTTAAGGATAAATGTCAACAATTTAACACGAAAATCACGCAATCGTTGGACACATATTCCCTCCTGCGTTTCCCATTGCAATCATTTTGGGTACTTTTGCAGCTAAATATTACTTTTTTTAAACCAATTTTTGACCCATGAGAATGCTCCATTATAGACTGAAGTAATCATTTTCTATAAAAGCGGTGGAGTGACGATGCAGCAAAAGGGTCAAGTTTTTAATAGTGTATTTACACATATATCGAGTTAAAGATAAAATCATAAAAATTTCAAGTTCGTTTAAGATTATTATTACGGATCCGAGCAACGCCGGGCGGGTCAGCTAGTTTTAAATAATAAAAAACAAATAATTAGTAGAACATTAACAAAAATTCAAATAAAAAGTAAAAAATAAAATCACTTAATGACATTTTAAACACGGGTATCGTACTTAACATCATTGAAATCATTGAATTGACATTCACGATCATCCATAATTGGCATTTAATTTTATAATTTGGCGCTAGTATTTTGGTCAACGGGATAACAGAGTAGTACCAAGAAAAGTAATACCTATGAAAATGAATAAGAATATCACTACTGTCTGAAAACAATTAGCTTCGACTGTTTCTGTAAGCTAATTTGATCGAGAACAGTTTATTGCGCGACAAGAACATTAAACTCTCACAATAGACTAAATTAATAAATTTTATGTTAAATTTTCTTCATTGGTACTTGAAAGTGCCGTCAATGCGTAAAGGGTTAAAATACTAGGAAATACATTTATGATGTGATAGAGAGAGAGGGGGGGGGGGTCATCGTCATTTATAGATGCTTCGTGGTGCTTCGTTAATAAAAGGTTGAAAATCACTGGGTTAGCGTGAACATTAAAATAATATTAAAATATATAATAAACTTTTTCTTATAATTTACTGAGGTAACACCTCCGTATATTTTTTGCATTTTAATCTTAATAAATATCACAAAATGAAACTGCAAAATGTTTGTTAAAATAAATTGTAAAATCAACCATAAGCTCAAATCAGTCAATGATTTTCATTTTGTCAATCATAAATTTCCTCTAACAGTTAAATTTAAAATTAATCAGTAAGTTTTAAATTGCCTCGGAACTCGTTTTAATGAATTATGTAACCATCGTTAAGTTTACAAATTAATTTATTTTACCTTGAAGGTTATTTTCGATTAAGTTTTCGGAAGAGTCCGAATAAATCGATATTGCACAATTTTCTGGAAAAATCAATGTACACTAGCTATTTATACTGTTAGAATATTTTATTTCAATTTTTTTGCATGTTTGTTTTCCAAGAATTAATTTTATCATTAATTTTACTTAAAATTCATTAAATAAATCATTGTTTTTAAAAAAGTTAAAAATTAATTATTTGTTACAGGAGATAAAATAAATTATCTCAAAACTCATTTACTATACATTATTTTAATCAGATTATAAATATCGAAGTTCATTAAAATGCCCGAATTTGTGCAAAGTTGAAAAAATAATCGCTTTTATTTTATAGTTTATGCATATTGTATTTATTTCTTGTTTATTTAAACAGCAATTGTGAAATAAGCTAATTTTTGTCCGAATTTGTTCTCTATAATTTTGTTTATGACAAGAATTCATTTCCAACTGAACAAGTGCACCAGAGGCTTTTTAGTATTATTCATCAAAGCATCATTCTACTGTTATATTTAATTTTATACATTAACTTTTAAATATTAATATGATTTTTTTTCAGCAGAATAAAATAAAATAAAACACAAAAAACAAAAATAAACATTATGCATTCCCAAATCTCTTGTTTAAAGCTGGTATGTGATAATATTTTACATTAATTGTTACAGTAATTTATATATATATATATATATATATATATATATATATATATATATATATATATATATATATATATATATGCATTATAAAATAAAAAAAATTCTTATACTATATTAATTTTCTTTTGATAATATTCCAAGAGTATTCAGGCTTACGAATCTAACCTATTACTAAATCTGATCTACTAATCTTTATATGAATGATATAAATTTTTAATCCACCTTAAAAATATACGTTCCAATACGCGTAAATCTAAAAAAATGCTTTAAATTAAAAGTATTCTTCAATAAACATTAAATTCCTAATAAAACTCACTTTTCTTTTGTATTTATCAACCCCTTTTTAAATCTTTATTAAAGTTGTACTTATATAAATCTAAATTAAAAATATTCTCCAATAAATCTTCACACTTTTCTCCTGTATTTATCAACCACTTTTAAAATCTTCATTAAATTTATACTTATATTAATCTATAATTTATTCCGAAAAAATCTACTTATTCAAAATTATTTTTTTATTTCGCGTTTTAAATTTATTACCTGTAAATAAATTTCTTTGCTTTTCCTCTTAATAAAATTATCATTTGCTAAATACATTCGATTTTTAACTGTTTACGGTTCTCAACGACATATATTACATTATGTTTATACATGAAAAACATCGGGTGCGAGATTTTAGAATGTTTCAGAAGAATCTTTGTCGAAAGGATGTTGTTTGAGATAGGGATTAATACATCGGAAATGATGGAATAATCTTTATTTTCGCTAACCTGATTGAACAATTATAGTCACCTAATTTTTCATTAGTATGCTTACGCAAAGGAAGGTAAATAGAGATGCGTAGGTTAAATTTCAGCTGATTGTTAAGGATTGACATCTGTTTGGAGATGGGACAGAGCGGTTAATTCATTGGATGGAACGTTTTTGCAAGCAATTGGATTCATTTCGGTAAGAATGGAGCACTTCCCTCCCTTCATGTCCGCTTTTATTGTATAAACATAGTCAAACGTATTTTTCCAATAGAATTAAAAAAAGAAATGTAATCCAGATTAGAGTTAATAAAACAAACAAACAAAATTAAAAAGAAAACAAATCAAGAAGGACTTTTAGATGTCAAAGATAAAGTTTTATTTGTCAGTGTAAAAAGAGCCATTATTCTGAAAGAGAATGCAACTGATGAGAAATACAAGTGATCATGCAACTGATGATGAATATAATTATATGATAAAAATGATATAACTTGATGTGAAATAACTCTAATTCAAAACAGTACCTTAGAAATTGAATGCAAGTGAAGAATCTTTTTGACATATCATTGCAAAAAGAAAATTCAAAACAATTTCTTATTACTTTATTTTTAATATCAATCATTATCTAATACATGTTTTCCCAGATTTATTTTTCAATTATAATTAAGAAATGACAACTAATTCAGTTCAAATAGAAACAGAAAGAAGACTTCTAGATACAGCGATGTTAATTAAAGATGTTTTTTCTGTATGAAACAGTATCATAATACCATATCGAATGATAATTATTGCCATAATATGATACGATATGATATGAAAAATAATTATAATTTGAAACTCAGAAACAGAATCTGAAGGAAAATTAATTTATAAATATCACTCCAGAAAAAAAGGAAAATATCTTTTATTTTGTTTATTTAATTTGATAAACACAGTTGAATCAATTAATGATAATTTTTATTATCAACCATATACGCTCTTGCAGATGTATTTTTTTTACTGTAACTAAGATATGGCGCTTTAATAATAATAATAATAATAATAATAATAATAATAGTAATAATAATAATAATAATAATAATAATGATAATAATAATAATAATAATAATAATAATAATAATAATAATAATAATAATAGCAATAATAATAATAATAATAATAAAAGACAGAACTTCTAGACTCCAAATTTACCTATTGCAAAGTTATTTGCCAGATAAAGAAGAGCTATGGTACATCAGGAAGATATAATAATATAATGTTATATCATACAATGATAACTGAGCGATGTAGCATAACATGATGTAAAAACTATAGTTGAAAATGAAAAACTCAGCAACATTAAAAATTATTTATAAGTATTATTGAAATTCTACTTATTTAATTTGATAAATAAGATTGAATTCATTAATGCCAACTTATTAATGCTAATCATTATCTAAGATACACTCTCGCAGATATATTTTTCAATTACAATTTTTAAGCAATGTCATTTACCTCGGAGTATTTATAAAAACAGATGGACTGTTGCCAGCGATACCAATTACAAGTTTATTTTTCAAATAAAGTAAAAACATGATACATTGGCGATCAATATTTTATTGGGGATCGATATTTAAAATGCACTTTAATATCAGTATTGTAAAAACCATGGTACATTAGAAAGATATAATGGTATAATGTTATACCAATGATAATTGAACGATACAACATGAAGAAAAACTGTAATTGAAAATAGTAAACTCAGCAACATTAAATATTATTTTTAAGTATTATTGAAATAAAACTGAAACTTCTTTTCAAATTATTTAATTTGATAAATATGATTAAATAAATTAATGACAACTTATTAATACCAATAATTGTCCAAGATACACTCCCGCAGACATATTTTTTAATTACAATTTTTAAGAAATAATATCTATTTCTGAGTATTCATAAAAACTGTTGGACGCCAGAAATACAAATTACAAGTTTATTTTTCAGATAAAGTGGAACCATGATACATTGGAAGTCACGATATTCAAAATTCGGGTTAATATCTGTATTGTAAGAACCATCATACATTAGGAAGATATAATGATATAATGTTATACCTACAATGATAACTGAACGATATAGTATCAAGATAAAATGTAATTGAAAATAATAAACTCAGCATTACCAAAGATTATTTTTAAGTATCATTGAAATAAAAATGAAATTTATGTTCTAATTATTCAATTTGATAAATACGATGAAATCAATTAATGACAAATTATTATTACTAATCATTATCTAGATAGTTCTTGCAGATATATTTTTCAATTACAATTAACAACAAAAACAGCAACAACAGAAAAAAAACTACTTCGGTGCAAATATAAAAACAGCAGGACTGTTAGACGCCAGGAGATACCAATTACAAGTTTATTTGTCAGATAAAGTAGAACCATGATACATTGGGGATCACGATATTTAAAATGCGAGTTGATATCTGTATTGTCTTTTATCGTTTCGTTCTCCATCTAATGGATTCCATCACGTTACATCCCAAAATTTCACACGCTGTCTTTGGGCAATAACTTGATGATTTTAACCTTGGAGAATTAATTTTCTACGAAGATACGTGAATTATCTACGTGTTGATGAAAATATCTCGCTTTCAATGCGTGACTGGTTTTCATTGGTTACTAATACTCGCACGCAATAGGCTGCTTTCAAATTGATCCCATTGTTATTTTTAATGTCTAACTTTCTTCTTTTTTTTTTTCTGTGAATAAGAAATGTTTTGCATCGATGCGTGAGTTCGTTGTTTCTCTGCAGGATTTCATTCCTTTATACATTATCTGCATGCAGAGTAGATAAAAAAAAATGAGCATGTGAAAGAAATTAAGACTGCAAATACATGAAAGCAAATGCATCACTTGCTGAAACAATTACATTATTTTCAAGTATATTATATTTTGTTGTTGGGTAAGAATTGGCGACTGTTTGATACTGATAGCGTTTTGTTTTGCATGCTAATCATGCAGCAGTGCCTCGTGATTTGAAACCTGGGTAGAAGTTGTAAGAAGAAAGAAGGCTTTGGTTTTTGTATTAGTACAAAGTCTTCATTATTATCTAGACAGTTAAGTAAAATTTTCATTTGCAAAGTCTTTTAATAAAATTATCCACATTTTTAATTAATGCATCAAGGCAGTTCTTAGTTGCTCTGTTCAACAAGCGCAAAACGTTTGACTCATTAGTAAATTCATTTTTAATTGAAAGATATAAAATTGGAAAGCCTGATTATGGAAGCGATTCTGAATATAGCTGAATTTTCTATTTTTGATCAATAAATTACACATTGAGTTGTACTCAATTTCAACCACGTGAAAAACATGTTTTTCACCCCAGTTGGAACGGTTATTCTTCTTTCGCGCGGAAATTCAGCTCAAAATGGCCACTTTGACACTATTTTCTGAAAAATCTATAATGTTTGCAAAAAATCCAGAAAAATGAATGCGATTAGATATTTTCTGAACAACGACACCTTCTACTTTCATGCATTTCTGAACAAAAATAAATTAAAACTTATGTTATAAAATTGTCTTTTTTTATTTAAGAACAGCTTTAAGGTGCAAATGTTAAGGTCACTATTTTATAAAATTTTTATTTTGACAAATATAATTTTTTTTCTTTTGACATTATGGATGAAGAGCATTCAAGATAGAAACAGCACAGCGCAAATTAATTTGAATAAATAAAATTGTTTTAGAATCATGCTATTTCGCTGTTTCTCAGCAGAATTTCTTGTTTCTGTGAAAAAGCTTTGTTCTTAGTAGATAAAAGAATTAGAGAAATAAATAAAGACTATACTGTACACGTAGATGCATTCACTGTTTTAACAACATACATTTATATTATTTTCATGCTCATTATGTTTCGTTTTGTGTAAAAAAAAAGACTATTTCATATTGATAGAGTTTTGTTTCACATTAATATTCATGCAGTGCCTCGCGATTTGAAATTTTGTAGAAGATAAAGGGAAAAAATGCATTCGGTGTTGAGCTAGCTAAAAGATGTCCAACATTTTGACTTACGCGGATTCCACATTTGCGAGGGAAATATTTACCTTTGCGGACTTCAGAGCCCACACTAGTGGCTGAAAAAAAACCCCGGATGATAATGTAAAGTCTATGGGAGTGTTCTTTTCAAATATCTCGCTCAAATTTTAATATTTTGACTTTTTTTTCTGCATAGGATAGCTGAAGACGATCCACAACCGGCCTAGCTTTTGCTTTTTCGATTTTGGTTATATTCTTTATATATTAGGATACTTTCAGTTTTATAACCGGTTCAAACCGCTCTGAAAATTAAAGTATTTTTTAAAAAATCTGAAATTAAAATAAAAAAAGTGAAAACTAGGCCGGTTGTGGATCGTCCTCAACTATCTTATGCCAAAAAAAAAAAAAAAAAAAAAAAAAAAAAAAAAAAAAAAAAAAAATCACATCAAAGTATTAAAATTTGAGCGAGATATTTGAAAAGAACGCCTCCATAGTCTTTACATTATCATCCGGGTCTTTTCTGTCAGTAATGTGGCGTCTTCAGGGAATCCTCTTGAGCAACAGATGCACTGTACTCCTATTAACTGAGATTATTAAGAAAATATATCTTGCATTCTTCGACTTCGTTTCAAATAGAAATTCTTCCTTTATTACCGACCACATGCACCAGAACAATATGACTAGTAACCATAACTTTCAGTTGATTCTATTTAAACATGTAAAGCACTTACATTTTTTATATTGGAATACAAACTAAGTCATTAATAAGTGTAAAATGATACAGTGTACTGAGTATTCAAGCATAGGTCATTCAATTTATCCTTTCCTTGTGTTGAAAACAGTTCCGGAGTTCAGCTCTTAAGAAGCAACATATAAATACAATGAAGTCTCGTTAATATGCCATTCTCAGATAAAGGAAAATTTTATGTTCTTGGGTATAAAATGTGAATTAATCAAATCAACTATGAATGTTTAAACTTTTTACGATTTTTTTTAAATTCAAGCACTACATTGTGCATTTATTTAAACATAAAATAATAAAAATTATTATTATTATGATTTCAATTTCTGAAAAATTGTAAGGTTTTAAATATCATTATTAAGGATGGTCCGAAACTCAAAATTTTTAAATTGAAATCATTATTTTTAAGAATAAGAAAGCTTTACAAGAAATGCAATGATTATATGGGTAAATTTCGTGTATAATATAAAATGTATACATGGGTAAAACAGATATATATGTGTAAATTTTGTGTTTAACATAAAATGGCAATTAATAAAGTCAACTAAGAATGTTTAAATTTGTTATGAACTTCTTTGTTCAAGCACTGCATTGTGCATTTGTTTAAATATAAAATAATAATAAGTTCAACCCCCAAAAAATTTTTAAAGTTTTAATATCATTACTAGGCTTATCTTAAACTTTTAATTTTTAAATTGAAATCATTATTTTCAAGATTAGGAAAGCATTATAAGAAATGCAATGATTACATGCGTAAATTTCGTGTCTCTATTATTTATACTTTAAATATTTTAGACAAAGTAAAAAAAATTATATTAATAAAAAATATTTAAAATTTGATTCGATTGTTAGTTGTTATTACCATGCTCGTCAGTATTCTTTCATTCTCGTTTCCACTAGATATCGTTTGATATAGAAACGTTCTTACATTGTACAGTTCCAGAAATTTTTACAAGAAGTATAATGCCCATTTTTCATTACCTATTCAAGAACTATTTCCATTTATAGCTATTTGTTTACAGTCAGTTCATTTAATAAAAGGAGTTGTGAATAAAGAGGTGCAGACATACAGATCATTGCCTTAACAGTTGTGAGTGAAGTAACTGAGGAAGTTGTCACAAGATTTCGGCTGTTTCTTTTAATCGGATCGGCAGTTTCTGTTAATCGCTGGTGAAAACGTCAAATAAAAAATTTCATGCAATTTAAGCAGTTTAACTTATGGACAATTTCTCTCACAGTAAGGGCAAGAAATGTCTAGTTATTTTTACTGATGTTAGTTTGGACGGGCATTATAATCTTTTCAATAACACAAACAGTAATTTATCTTGGTTATCAAGCTCAGTGTTGCGGAGCTACTACAGCCGAAGTAAACTTTTACCGGTAAAAATTAACATCACTTTCAACGAAATTTTTCATTAATGAAGCGAAATTTTCTGCATAAATTTACTGGTGGAAGATTTCCTCGGTGGTAATGAACCCCTGCGAAAGTTGTTACAATTGAAGCTTTACTATTTTAAGGATATGTTAGTTCCTCTTTTTTAATAGTTCCATGATTTAATATATTTGGGATCATGGGGAAAAACATTAATCTATAAAATTTATTAGATAATTTGTTTTTTATACCAGTAAAAAATAAAAGTAATGTTTGCTTTCTTTTATTAAAACATTTTCGCAATTACTAAGGAAAAAGTAACTTTTTCTTTAAAAAAGTGGTGTCACCTGAATAAACTTTGTATGAAAGATATCGGTCTCGAAGGAGTTAATATGTGTTATTATACCAACCTCTTTATAGATGAAATACATGTTCAATATTTTAACTTTGCATAATGAATTTTGGTCAGCTTTTAGAATAAGTACTCTACAAGCTTTCATTTGTTATTACCGCGGTCATTATCAAGACGTTCAGCTGTAGGTACTCGGTTGGTGGGGCTGGTCATCATTTAGAAAAAAGGGAAACGAATAGCTTTTATCCTGTCATAGTTTTTCATTTAATTTGATTTTTTGTATGTAAAGATGAGATTGTGTAGTCGGTTTTTCACTTCCTTCCTCATATGCATGAATTGTAAAATTCATACACACATGTACGTTTCCAATAACAATATAAATTTTCAATATTTTCCAAATTCAACACTAAACTATAAATAAATTAGACCTTTTTCTCTAGTGGAGTGCAAGTCATAAATAGTGAAATTATAATTTATAGTTGGAATTGCTCCCAAGTTAAAAAACAATGTAGTTAATAATGTGCTTATCCAACTTTTAAAAATAAGTAAACAGGCTTTAAAAATGCAACAGTAAAATACTTGAAATACTAAAAAAATATAAAACATAAATGATTAATTGGAGTATTTTTATATTGGATTTAATTTTGGAGTATAATATATTTTTAAAGCACTGTTTTACTACAAAAACAATGCAATTGATAATGTGCCTATCTTTTCTTGTCAAAACAAAAACAATCAGACTTTAAAAATGCAACAGTAAAGTATTTGAAATACTAAAAAATGTAAAATATAAAGGAATAATTGTGAGTGTAGTTTATTTTTAAAGTACTATTAGGATAATAGCTTAATATTAATTAAATTATGATTATAAGTAGAGAAATAGTTTAGAAGTTCTGAATAAATAGATTAAACTAGCTGTTACCCGTGACGTCGTTCACGTAGCATTAAAAAGAAAAAGATAAACGCTTTAATTAAACAAAACTGTTCATTAACAATAATTTAAAATATATGTAACATTTATCTTATAGAAGGCTATGCAGTAGTTTTTTTATAGAGGACTTAAAGAACTCAGTCAAATAAAAGGAAAATGTGTTAGACAATATAAACAATCGCGAAAATGAAATTGTAACCACTTATACTGTAAAACAACTGTAACGCACCCCAATTGTACAGAAATCATGTTGTAGTGCATTTCAGAATTCCATATCAAAGAAAGGAAAATCATGTGTTAAACCTAGGTAATAAAAAAAATATCCAACATTTCCATAATGCATAACTTCACCGGGACATTCTTTTCTGCAGCTGTGTATATGACCTATGCGTTTGTAAATATTCTAAATACAATGTTAAAATTTTGCTTAGTGAGAAAAAGTATAACGAATATTAAAATTCATCTTTAGCAATTTCTAATTATAGACAGAAACTTACTTGAATTCTTTTTTACAGTCCTGTATATTACGTGCAAATATGTATACGATCGCATATTTAGCTTAAATTATTCAAGCAAAAAACCCGATTCAAATTATTGAATTCATATTTTCGGGAATCGCTATTGCACTGGTGACCAATTCAGTTTATTGTATAGTCCGATACATGATTTATTTAAATTCTACAAACATCTCTTATTATATCAAATGTAGCTGAACTTCAGGATGCATTAGTTTTCCAAATACATACGATAATTCAAAAAGCTCTTCAGAAATCTTTTCTAATAAACCATACTTTGGATACAATATCTGAGATCTGGACACAGGTCCAAAATCTTTTATGTGTCTCTGTAAATGAACAACAAATGTGATGCAAATGATACTTAACTGCAAGCTTATTGTAGTAAATTTCAGTATTTATCATTGTATTGATTATCTCAGTATATTAATTTCATCATGTTTGAAATAGCGCAACGCAATTAAAATAAGCTGGGAATATTTTTTTTTTCTCCGTAGACTATTATATTACCGAACATTTTTCTGCAATCTTGTAAGTGAATGTTAAATCTTTTCACCCCATTTTCTACAGAAATCCTATTTTAGTGCACTTCAGAACCTGATATCAATTTCAATATTTTTAAAATAATCTTAATAAAATAGCATTATTAAAATACGTTGCAAATGGTTTTTCTTCACAGACCATAATATATTGAAATACTTTTTAGCTCCCTGTACGCATACTATAAGTACTACATTTAACATATTCGATAGTAACCATGTTTCTCTTAACCTTAAAAATGCATGTAAATTTCATTACATTTAAAATTATGTAACATTATCAAAATACACCACAAATGATTTTTTCGCCTTAGACCATAATGTAAAGTTTCCTTTTGAGTGCTCCTGTGATTCAGCTATTATTGCTACCTGGTCCATTTTTAATGCCGCATATGCTATGGTAAATCCAAGTTTACCCAAGTTGAAAAACGGACAGACAGACGGCAGACCCCAGGCACTCGGCATCCGGTATACAGACAGGTTGAAGTTGTAAACACTTTTAAACCATGTTAGAAAGTGTCAAAAAGCGGGTAGTTTCCGTAAAACGATAAAAAAAAAAAAAAAAAAAAAAAAAAAAAAAAAGTGTTAGGAAAAATGTACTACAAAACTGTGTTTTAGGTGGCATTTTTGTATAATTTGTACATTTATGTTCTGCATACCATAAAATTTATAGAAATTTATTATAAAAAACATTCTTAAAGGTGACAACATATTTTTACTTTTTAAGAGCTAAAAAAATGTGCAATTAATATCCATTTACAAACCTGTTTCCAGTACACTTTGAGCACATTATGCCAAATTGAGATATTGACTGAGGGAATGTATTTTCTCACAATTACATTAAATCTTTAGATTTTAAGCCCGAAAGTGCATTTTTAAAGTGATATTTATTTATATTTTCAGAATTGAACAATTTTCAGAATTGGACAATTTTCAGAATTAACACACAAAAATATTTTTTTTTTTTTTTTTTTTTTCTTTTTGATTAGTTGAGCTTTTCTTACTTTCTAAAAATGATAAAAAGTTTTTTCATTGATCATTACGTCATTTACGATATGTGTAAATTATTAATATTTTCTAGTCGTTTAATATTTAACCTTTAAAAAAACTTATTTCATTTTAAAATTAAATATTAATCACGCTCAGACGATAAACTTAATTTTCTTTAAATAATAACTTTTGATATCATAATTCAATTTCATTTCATTGCAACATCAGAGATATTTATTTTATTTTCAATATGTGACGTCACAGTCGTCTCTTTTTAGCATTTACTCAAAATTACATTGTGTTATTAAAAATGAAAACTTGAAAATTTATACTTTGTTTCATATATGACGTTACATTGATATTTTTAAAATTCTTAATGGAAAGTATTCCTCTGACATCACAATTGGTAAAAAGTTGAATTTTATAGCCTCGAACCGGAAGAAAGAAAAAGGTTCATTTTGATTATGGATTAATATCTGGAAAAACTACTAAAATATTTATATTCTTGTAAAGTGTGAAGTTATATTCTTGTAAAGTCTTCTAAGTGTAAAAGAAATTGGTTGAATTACAGAGCTAAACTTCTTACCGATTTTAGGCAACGTTTTAGAAAAGAATACCTCAGCGAATTAGTTCAAAAACATACTGAAAAATATACACGTGAACCGCGAGTGGGAGAAATAGTCTTAGTTGGGGATGATAACAAAAAACGTTTATTTTGGCCTTTAGCAAAGGTGATTCATTTAATTCCAGGACGGGATGGTAAAGTTCGTGGTGTTAAGTTGAAAACTCAGCACGGCACGGTTTTACGTCCGGTGCAGCGCATCTTTCCTTTGTAAATATATTCGAATGAAATAATTGAAATTGCATCCAAACCGTCGGGTGAAGAGAAAACTAGTTCCAGTGAGCATGATGATCATGAAAATGTGTCTTCTCCTGATAGTGTCATACTTAAGAAATATACCTCTTCTGGAAGATGTGTAAAAGCTCCAAAGAGGTTGGATCTTTTTAATAATAATTGTTATGTATTTGAAACTCTCCCCAAGTTTCAAAGGGGGGAGGATGTTGTAAAATGAAATGAAGTGAAACTAATTGAACGCGTAAATTAAGAAAATGAAAATATCGTCTGATTTTATTTATTATTTTTCGAAGAACTTTGACAAGTGTATGAGAACGATTGAGTTCTCTGAATGTAATGAAGGAATGTGCCTTTTAGATGGAATTAAACTACATTTTTTATAATATATGGACTTTTAGATGAATTTGAACTTAGAATAAGTTTATCTCAACAGATGATTTTCGATTTTAATTCAAAGCTCCGCGCATCGCATAGATGCAACCCGCAAATGAAGACTTGCATGGTTAGTAAGTAATTTTTAAACTAACCCTATTTTCGAATTCTAACATACTGGTACCCTCGGTTTAGGACAGGAGTTTTGAATTTCAATTAATTTTAAATGAAAAAATGGATCTGAGTAGTTTGAAAACTCAGAGAAAAGGACTGAGAGCTGCTTTTACTCTCGCGTTTAAGAAAATTGAAACTGAATTAACTAAAGAAATATGTGAAATTAAGGAACTTTCTATTCTGAAAACTCAACTGTTTGATAAATTTCAACGGATAGACACTTGTCAAAGTAAAATTTCGGAAATATTGTTACAAGATAAGGACGAAAAATTGTTTACCGAAGATTTTGAAAGTGCAGAAGAATATCGAGAAAAATATATAGAAATATGTGCACGTATTGATGAAAAGATACAGGTTTCTTCATCTTCTGGCGAAGAAGTAAAACGCAAATTTAAATTACCGGAGATCGAGCTGAAAAAGTTTAACGGCGAACCAAAGGAATTTTTATCGTTTTGGAGCCAGTTCAAGAAAATACACGAAGACGATTCTATTGCCGCTGAAGACAAGATGCAGTACCTATTCCAATGTATGGAACCGAAATCAAAAGCGGAGCGTTTAATATCAAGTTATCCAGCTACCGCGGAAAATTATCCGAAGGCTATCGATCAATTAAAACAGAGGTTTGGACGAGATGATCTTCTTGTGCAAATTTACGTTAGGGAATTATTAACCCTCGTAATGAAAAATGCCACTGCGCCTAAAATGAAAGTTGACTTAGCCTCTTTATACGATGAATTAGAAAGCAAACTTCGTGCCTTAGAAAGTTTGGGAAGAACTCAAGAGAAGTATGGAGACTTTCTCATGCCCTTGGTTGAGAGCTGCCTGCCAGAAGAAGTTCTTTTGACCTGGGAAAGAAGTCGAAATCACGATACATATTCCAGTGAGAATTCCAGGACTTTAAAAAATCTGATGGACTTTCTACGCCAAGAAGTTCAAGGAGATGAAATGGTGTTTTTAGCAAGAAAAGGTTTTGATTCTATTGTTAGAAAAAAGAACATTTTATCTGAAATTATTAGCAAACCTGATCCAGCTACCGCATCTGCATTGGTGAGTATAGAAAATAAAGGTAAGAAAAACAATTGCATATTCTGTGATAGGTTTCACCCCTCTAATAAATGTTTTGGGGCTAAAAAAATGTCTTTAATTGAAAAACAAAAAATTTTGTTAAAAAAGGGGATTTGTTTCACTTGTTTGCAAAAAGCTGGTCATCTGAGTAAGAATTGTAATATTAAAAATAAATTAAAGTGTAATTATTGCCATAAACATCATTTTGAAATAATGTGTCCAGAACAAAATATAAATAATAATCAAAATGATACTTTGAAATCTGAAAATTCTCTTTCTAATTGTAGTAGAAATAAAGTTGTGTATATGCAAACGCTTGGCGTGCGCATTCGATCGCAAGGTCGCCAAAAAGTCGTACGCGCACTGCTAGATTCAGCGAGCCAAAGTAGTTACGTAAGCGAGAGAATAACGAAATCACTAAAAATGCATCCTATAAGAAAAGAAATAATTATTCACGCGCTGTTCGGGGGGGATGAAACGAAACCTAAAAAACATGATGTGTTTTCTGTAGAAATCAGTGAATTAGATGGAAATAATGCGTTTTGTTTTGAGGCATTTTCCGAAAAAAAGATTTGCGGATTTGTACCTAAAATTAAAGATTATAGAATATTAAATGAATTAAAAGGAAATAAAATAAATCTATCTGATGATTTTTGTAAGGAGTCTGAAATTGATCTTTTGGTGGGGGCTGATATGATAGGAAAATTATTGACAGGAAATTTAATTCAATTAAATTGTGATTTGACTGCCATAGAAACCAAGCTCGGTTGGACAGTAATGGGGAAACAAATGTGTGGCAAGAAACATAACGTTTTGACAACATTGTCTATGCACGTTAGAAATATTCCTTTGAATGAATTATGGGAACTTGAAACCATAGGAATTTCTGACCCCATTCAGAGTTTTGAAAAGCGGGAAAACTTTGATTTAAACGATTTTAAAGAAAAAATGAAAATTCTTCCCGATGGCAGATATGAAGTAGGGCTTCCATGGAAGTGTAATTTTAAGAATTTGCCCGACAATAAAGTTTTAGCTCGGAAGAGATATGAAAAAATGATCAATAAATTGAAATGTGGGGGATTTTTCGATGAATATCAGGAAGTATTTAAGAATTGGGAAAAAATGAATATTATTGAACGTGTTCCAGAAAATGAATTAAGTAATAAATGTCATTATTTACCGCATAGGCCCGTTATCAGGTTAGATAAGGAAACCACAAAAATACGCCCTGTATTTGATGCATCTGCTTCTGAGAAAGGGAAACCCTCGTTAAATGAATGTTTGTATAAAGGCATCAATCTTATAGAATTAATACCTGATATTCTTGATCGTTTTAGAATGTATCCTATCGGTATAACTGCAGATATAGAAAAGGCTTATTTAATGTTATCTGTTATGCCTAAAGATAGAGATTTTCTTAGATTCTATTTCCCATGTAATGAAGGACAATTGATTTATAGACATTGTAGAGTTGTATTTGGTGTCTCTTCTAGCTCTTATTTACTAAGTGCATCTATAATACATCTTTTAGAAAATAGTCCTCCTGAATATAAGGAAACTGCTGAAAAATTAAAGTGTTCATTTTATGTAGATAATTGTGTATCAGGTGTTTCTAACATTAATGAAGCTGAAATGTTTATTGAAAATGCAAAGTTATTAATGTCTAAAGGGTGTTTCGATTTGCGTTGTTTTGAAAGCAATGTAGCTTGCAAGAATGTTGATAAATATTCTGGGGATACTTCAGTTTTGGGGATTATTTGGAATTTAGATAATGATTCTTTGAAATGTTGTTTAGATTTAGAAACATTAACGTGTGAAAGGAAAATTACTAAGAGATTAATTTTGAGCATTGTGCAAAAGATTTTTGATCCTATCGGTTTATTCTCTCCTGCTACATTGCTTCCAAAATTATTGCTACAAGACTCATGGAAACAGAAAATTCCATGGGATCGAGAATTACCTTGTAACATTGTGAGTGCTTTTTTGAAATGGTTGAAGAATATTGATGTTTTAAAAGAAGTAGCTATACCTCGATACTTAGAAATTAATGCTTCATCTGAACTTCATGTTTTTGTTGATGCGAGTAAAGGGGCATATGCAGCATGTGTCTTCGCTAGATCAATAATTGATTCCGATGTCAAGGTTACGCTTGTTAGAGCGAAGTCTAGGGTTGCTCCTCTCAAAACTTTGAGCATGCCGCGTTTAGAGTTAATGGCTTGTTGTATAGGTACTCGACTTGCGAGTTCTATCATCAAGGCAATAAATATGCCAGGTCTGAAAATCACATTCTGGTCAGATTCTACTACCGCAATTTGGTGGATAAAGGAACATGGGAATTGGTCGGTTTTCGTGAGCAACAGAGTCAAGAAATTCGACAGATGTCCAATATAGAGTCATGGAAGCACGTTCCAGGAAATTTGAATATAGCTGATATACTTTCACGTGGATGTTCTCCGCAGAAAATGCTTGATTCGCGATGGTGGGAAGGTCCTAAGTGGTTAAAAGAAAATCCTGAATGTTGGCCAATTGGCGCGATTGACTGTCAGCCAAAAGATGTTGATTTAGAAAGAAAAAAGATCGAAATTACGAATATTGATCTAGCTAAAGACACACCCCTTTGGCTCTTAGATAATATATCTAATTATGATAAGATGATAAGAATATTTGCTTGGATTCTGAGATTTGTAAATAATTGCCGAAATGTTTCTAATAAGTGTAAATATTCTAATCTTACTCAAAATGAAATTGAAAATTCTGAAAAATATCTAATCCGTTTAGTTCAGAGCTGTTATTTCTATAATAAAAGGTCATTAAATGATATTGTAACATTCACAGATGATAATGGAATTTTAAGAGTTAAAACTAAAATAACTGAAAGAAATGACCGAGAATCATTTTTGTATCCAATATTGTTACCAGGCAAATGTGAATTTACTAAATTATTGATTAGATCAGTACACCAAAAGAATTGTCATGCAGGTATAAGAACAATGCAATCTTTAATAAGAGAAAGATTTTGGATAATTAGAGCTAGAAGAACTATTAAAAATGTATTGTACGACTGTATTGCATGTAAACGTTTTAAGGTAAAGTCTTTGTCAAGCGAACCAACACCTTTGCCACCAGATCGCGTTACAGATTGTGCTGTCTTTGAAATTATTGGAGTAGACTTAGCCGGGCCGTTATTTCTAAAAAATGGCGAGAAAGTTTGGATAGCATTGTTTACTTGTGCCGTTTATCGCGCGATTCACCTTGAACTAGTCAATTCGCTATCTTCTGATGCTTTCCTGCTAGCACTTAGACGTTTTATAGCTAGACGCGGTAGGCCCAGCACTATTTATTGTGATAATGGAACAAACTTTAGGGGGGCTTCCAATGAACTTTCAAAATTAAATTGGGATAAAATTTTAAAAGAAACCATGACGCATAAAATTGTTTGGAAATTTATACCTCCCACCGCAGCTTGGTGGGGAGGCTGGTGGGAAAGGTTAGTTCGCATTGTAAAAGAATTGTTAGTACGTACTTTAGGTAGATCTGTATTGACTTATGAAGAATTGAATACACTTATATGTGATTGTGAATCTGTGATTAACTGCAGACCTCTAACCTATATCTCAGAGGACCCACTGGAGCTAGTACCTCTCACACCCGCTATGTTTCTTACTGAAAACCGAAGTTTCAGCAATTCGGATATTATCGAATTAGATTCTCAAAGTTTAAGGAGAAGGTTGAATTACAGAGCTAAACTTCTTACCGATTTTAGGCAACGTTTTAGAAAAGAATACCTCAGCGAATTAGTTCAAAAACATACTGAAAAATATAC
This sequence comes from Maratus speculifer, assembly GCA_964019185.1. Classification (NCBI taxonomy): domain Eukaryota; kingdom Metazoa; phylum Arthropoda; class Arachnida; order Araneae; family Salticidae; genus Maratus; species Maratus speculifer. The sequence continues at coordinate 121,566,601 of OZ025291.1, forward strand.
TTGTGAACCGCGAGTGGGAGAAATAGTCTTAGTTGGGGATGATAACAAAAAACGTTTATTTTGGCCTTTAGCAAAGGTGATTCATTTAATTCCAGGACGGGATGGTAAAGTTCGTGGTGTTAAGTTGAAAACTCAGCACGGCACGGTTTTACGTCCGGTGCAGCGCATCTTTCCTTTGGAAATATATTCGAATGAAATAATTGAAATTGCATCCAAACCGTCGGGTGAAGAGAAAACTAGTTCCAGTGAGCATGATGATCATGAAAATGTGTCTTCTCCTGATAGTGTCATACTTAAGAAATATACCTCTTCTGGAAGATGTGTAAAAGCTCCAAAGAGGTTGGATCTTTTAAATAATAATTGTTATGTATTTGAAACTCTCCCCAAGTTTCAAAGGGGGGAGGATGTTGTAAAATGAAATGAAGTGAAACTAATTGAACGCGTAAATTAAGAAAATGAAAATATCGTCTGATTTTATTTATTATTTTTCGAAGAACTTTGACAAGTGTATGAGAACGATTGAGTTCTCTGAATGTAATGAAGGAATGTGCCTTTTAGATGGAATTAAACTACATTTTTTATAATATATGGACTTTTAGATGAATTTGAACTTAGAATAAGTTTATCTCAACAGATGATTTTCGATTTTAATTCAAAGCTCCGCGCATCGCATAGATGCAACCCGCAAATGAAGACTTGCATGGTTAGTAAGTAATTTTTAAACTAACCCTATTTTCGAATTCTAACAAAAAAGGTTCATTTTGATTATGGATTAATATCTGGAAAAACTACTAAAATATATATATTCTTGTAAAGTGTGAAGTTATATTCTTGTAAAGTCTTCTAAGTGTAAAAGAAATTTTATATAATCGTTTGCGTGATATAAGAAGAAAAACAGTATTCCTCTGACGTCACGGTGAAATTGCGGTTTCTAATCTCGAACCGAAAAACAGAATAGGGTCCATTTATTTATTTCATTTTATTTTATCACGTGAAAATCTTTCAGTTGAAAATTAATTACAGAAGAGAAATAATTATTCCGGTTTTTTTATTTTTTGGCAACGAAAAAAGAAAATAATTAAATATTATGGAAAATTTTTCAATTTATTCTGTATGAAAAATAGTGAAATATTGAATTATTAAGAAAAATATTTGAATAAAATAAATAAAAATTAGCCTATGTTCATTTCAGGCCAATAATTTACCTATATACAAAAATTCAAAGACATTAATCCATCCGTTTTGAAGCCAGGTTCATTCCAATTTTCGGACACACTTTCACATTTATAATATACTAGCTGTTACCCGTGACGTCGTTCACGTAGCATTAAAAAGAAAAAGATAAACGCTTTAATTAAACAAAACGGTTCATTAACAATAATTTAAAATATATGTAACATTTATCTTATAGAAGGCTATGCAGTAGTTTTTTTATAGGGGACTTAAAGAACGCAGTCAAATAAAAAGAAAATGTGTTAGATGATATAAACAATCGCGAAAATGAAATTGTAACCACTTATACTGTAGAACAACTGTAACGCACCCCAATTGTTCAGAAATCATGTTGTAGTGCATTTCAGAATTCCATATCAAAGAATGAAAAATCCTGTGTTAAACCTAGGTAATAAAAAAAATATCCAACATTTCCATAATGCATAACTTCACCGGGACATTCTTTTCTGCAGCTGTGTATATGATCTATGTGTTTCTAAATATTCTAAATACAATGTTAAAATTTTGCTTAGTGAGAAAAAGTATAACGAATATTAAAATTCACCTTTAGCAATTTCTAATTATTGACAGAAACTTACTTGAATTCTTTTTTACACTCCTGTATATTACGTGCAAATATGTATACGATCGCATATTTAGCTTAAATTATTCAAGCAAAAAATCCGATTCAAATTATTGAATTCATATTTTCGGGAATCGCTATTGCACTGGTGACCAATTCAGTTTATTGTATAGTCCGATACATGATTTATTTAAATTCTACAAACATCTCTTATTATATCAAATGTAGCTGAACTTCAGGATGCATTAGTTTTCCAAATACATACGATAATTGAAAAAGCTCTTCAGCAATCTTTTCTAATAGACCATACTTTGGATACAATATCTGAGATCTGGACACAGGTCCAAAATATTTTATGCGTCTCTGTAAATGAACAACAAATGTGATGCAAATGATACTTAACTGCAAGCTTATTGTAGTAAATTTCAGTATTTATCATTGTATTGATTATCTCAGTATATTAATTTCATCATGTTTGAAATAGCACAACGCAATTAAAATAAGCTGGGAATATTTTTTTTTTTCTCCGTAGACTATTATATTACCGAACACTTTTCTGCAATCTTGTAAGTGAATGTTAAATCTTTTCACCCCATTTTCTACAGAAATCCTATTTTAGTGCACTTCAGAAGCTGATATCAATTTCAATATTTTTAAAATAACCTTAATAAAATAACATTATTAAAATATGTTGCAAAAGGTTTTTCTTCACAGACCATAATATATTGAAATACTTTTGAGCTTTCTGTACGCACACTATAAGTACTACATTTAACATATTCGATAGTAACCATGTTTTTCTGAACCTTAAAAATGCATGTAAATTTCATTACATTTAAAATTATGTAACATTATTAAAATACACCACAAATGACTTTTTTCGCCTTAGACCATAATGTAAAGTTTCCTTTTGAGTGCTCCTGTGATTCAGCTATTATTGCTACCTGGTCCATTTTCAATGCCGCATATGCTATGGTAAATCTCAATAACGTATGTTATTTTCGTATGAATTCCACTATATTTACCCAAGTTGAAAAACGGACAGACAGACGACAGACCCCAGACACTCGGCATCCGGTATACAGACAGGTTGAAGTCGTAAACACTTTTAGACCATGTTAGAAAGTGTCAAAAAGCGGGTAGTTTCCGTAAAAAGAAAAAAAAAACAGTGTTAGGAAAAATGTACTACAAAACTGTGTTTTAGGTGGCATTTTTGTACAATTTGTACATATATGCTCTGCATACCGTAAAAATTTATAGAAATTTATTATAAAAAACATTCTTAAAAGTGACAACATATTTTTACTTTTTAAGAGCTAAAAAAATGTGCAATTAATATCCATTTACAAACCTGTTTCCAGTACACTTTGAGCACGTTATGCCAAATTGAGATATTGACTGAGGGAATGTATTTTCTCACAATTACATTAAATCTTTAGATTTTAAGCCCGAAAGTGCATTTTTAAAGTGATATTTATTTATATTTTCAGAATTGAACAATTTTCAGAATTAACACACAAAAATATTTTTTTTTTTATTAGTTGAGCTTTTCTTACTTTCTAAAAATGATAAAAAGTTTTTTCATTGATCATTACGTCATTTACGATGTGTATAAATTATTAATATTTTCTAGTTGTTTAATATTTAACCTTTAAAAAAACTTATTTCATTTTAAAATTAAATATTAACCACGCTCAGACGATAAACTTAATTTTCTTTAAATAATAAATTTTGATATCATAATTCAATTTCATTTCATTGCAACATCAGAGATATTTATTTTATTTTCAATATGTGACGTCACAGTCGTCTCTTTTTAGCACTTACTCAAAATTACATTGTGTTATTAAAAATGAAAACTTGAAAATTTATACTTTGTTTCATATATGACGTTACATTGATATTTTTAAAATTCTTAAAGGAAAGTATTCCTCTGACGTCACAATTGGTAAAAAGTTGAATTTTATAGCCTCGAACCGAAAGAAAGAAAAAGGTTCATTTTGATTATGGATTAATATCTGGAAGAACTACTAAAATATTTATATTTTTGTAAAGTGTGAAGTTATGTTCTTGTAAAGTCTTCTAAGTGTAAAAGAAATTTTATATAATCGTTTGCGTGATATAAGAAGAAAAACAGTATTCCTCTGACGTCACAATTGGTGAAATTGCGGTTTTTAATCTCGAACCGAAAAACAGAATAGAGTCCATTTATTTATTTCATTTTATTTTATCACGTGAAAATCTTTCAGTTGAAAATTAATTACAGAAGAGAAATAATTATTCCGTTTTTTTTTTTTTTTTGGCAACGAAAAAAGAAAATAATTAAATATTATGGAAAAATTTTCAATTTATTCTGTATGAAAAATAGTGAAATATTGAATTATTAAGAAAAATATTTGAATAAAATAAATAAAAATTAGCCTATGTTCATTTCAGGCCAATAATTTACCTATATACAAAAATCCAAAGACATTAATCCATCCGTTTTGAAGCCAAGTTCATTCCAATTTTCGGACACACTTTCACATTTATAATATATATAAGGATATAAGGATAATGCTTTTTCCCTCCAGACTTTGATTTAAAAATTGCCTACTTCAGCATATTTATTAATCATTTCTTTATAAAACTGCCAGTTTAAAAAAAATTCATATGCAATAGTTTTTGCAAAGATAACCGTAAAAGAAAAAAAAATAGGCAATGGATTTAATACCGGCAGTAGCAGCGTTAGTAACATTTTTTTAAAAATAGATAGATCTTGCCAAGGAAGTTTAATCTTAAATATTTTCAACGACTAAAATGGAACTTTCCCAAGAGAAACTGCATTTCATATGGAAATAAGCTTAAATTTCTATCTTTCATGCATGTTTTTCGACTGTTAGAAAATTATAAAAATATATTTGAAAAATCTTTTAAAATGCATTACAGCGAACAAGTATTTCCAACATTAACTTTTTGTTACATTTATTCACATGTCGAAAATTGAAGTACTTTTTTTTTTCTCTTTCAGCATAAATATTTAAAAGAAAAATTGCATGTAAAAAAATTGCGTGGATTTTTATCAAAATAAGAACTGCCTTTAGATTATTATTGTTTTAAAATTCTAAATTCCCCACTTTGTTCTTCCTCATTTACATATATGTATTACTAGCAGGGTAGACCGAGCTTAGCTCGGTCAAAATTAACTTTGTGTTCAACTCGATATAGTATTTTCACTGTATCATTAACTCTGTATTATTACTGTAAAACATGTTTATAATAGTATTATTTAGAAAAACAATCAATAAGAAAACTAAGTTTTTATGCGCATGTTTATAAATTTTACTTTATTTTAAAATTTACAACGAATGGACATCGATCTAAATCACTTTTTTAGCTCGACTCTGATCGGTTTAACCATGCATCTCGAATCCTCTTAAGAATGTATAAAAAAATTCTTTACATTCTGAAAGACAATATTTTTTGCTAGATATAGCCAAATTTGGAGGCATTCTTTCATTTGGCTCCAAATACGTGTTTTGGTTTTCGTAATTTTTATAGTAGATTTTTTGGCCATATGTAGCCAATATTTTGTCAAATATCACCAAGTTATTGGCTTTTACCATATTCTCGCGACCCTGACCCGTATTACCCAAAATGAGCCACTAATCAAATTCGATCAAGCATGTGACATAGCTCAATCGTCTTCAGGTAATCAAAAACAGTAGAATATAAAATTGAATCAAAATCGTTTAAGCCATTTTTTAGGTAAAATTAGCTTGGCAGCATTCAGCAATGAAGCGAAATGACCCACTAATATAATTTTGTTTAACATGCGACTCAGCCCAATAGTCTTCTCGTGACAAAAAACGTTTTGTTTCAAAATTTAGGTAAAATTGATTGAGTCGTTGATATATATAATTAGAATGACCCTAGCTCATTAAGACCCAAAATGACTCACTAATCGAATTTTCGCGAGCATGTGTCAAACCCAATTGGTTTTCTCTTGCTCAAAAACGATATAATACAAAGTATAGTCAAAATGGTGAGTACCATTTTCTATATAAAATTAGCATGACCCATCATGACCCTTATAATCGAAATCTCTCGAACGTGTGGCCTAGCTCTTTAGTTTTAGCATGCCGAAAAACATTAGATACAAAATTTAGATAAAATCGATTGAGCCGTTTTTTAGATATAGTTAGTTTGACCCTGACCCCTTATAATCCAAAATGACCCATTGATCGAATTTTCTCAAAAATCTGTCTTAACCCAATGATTTTCTTGTGACCGAAAACGATAAAATACAAGATTTAATCAAAATTGCGCGAAACGTTGTTTAGATAAAATTAGAATGGCCAAAAGTGGCCCACTAATCGAAATTTCTCGAACATGTGACCTACCCCAATGATTTTCTCATGCCAAAAATATGTTGTATACAAAATTTCGTTAAAATCGACCCATCCATTCTTTAGACATAGCTTGACCTTGACCCATTAAGACCCACAAATGACCCTTATAATCAAAAGCTCTCGAATATGTGACTTAGTCTATTAGTTTTCTCGTTTCTAAAAATTGTTACATACAGAATTTCGTTAAAATTGATCCTGCTGTTCTTTAATTATACATAGCTTGACCCAGACCCTTTATGATCCAAAATGACCCATTAATCGAAATTTTTCGAACATGTAACTTAGTCCAATGATTTTATCGTGCCAAAAAAATGTTGCATACAAAATTTCATTAAAATCGATCCACCTGTTCTTTAGATATAGTTTGACCATGAGACATTATGACCCATCATGACCCACAAATGACCCTCATAGTCAAAATCTCTCAAACATGTGATTTAGCTCATTAGTTTTCTCATGTCAAAAAACTGTCACATACAAAATTTCGTTATAATCCATCACGCCGTTCTTTAAATATAAATAGCTTGACCCAGACTCATAATGACCAAAAATGACCCATTAATCGAAATTTTTCGAACATGTAACCTAGTCCAATGATTTTATCGTGCCAAAAAAATGTTGCATACAAAATTTCGTTAAAATCGATCCACCTGTTCTTTAGATATAGGTTGACCATGACCCATTATAACCCATCATGACCCACAAATGACCCTCATAGTCGAAATCTCTCAAACATGTGATTTAGCCCATTAATTTTCTCATGTCAAAAAACCGTTACATACTAAATTTCGTTATAATCCATCACGCCGTTCTTTAAATATAAATAGCTTGACCCAGACTCTTAATGACCCAATATGACCCATTGAAATTTTTTCTCGAACATGTAACCTAGCCCAATGTTTTTCACGTGCCCGAAAACCATAGAATGCAATTTTTAGTCAAAATTGCGTGAGAAAATCGCTAGATAAAAATAGCATGACCCACAATGACCCCAAAAATGACCCACTTACCGAATTTTCTCGAACATGTTACCTAACCCAATGGTCTTCTTGTAATCCAAAACGATACAATATAAAATTTGGTCAAAATCGTTAGAGCCGTTTTTTAGATAAAAATGGCTTGACCCATAATGACCCAAAAATGACCCACTAATCGAAATTTTTCGAACATGTGACCCGGCTTAATAGTTTTGTTGTGCCAAAAAACGATTGGATAGAAAATTTCCTTAAAATCGATCCAGCCGTTCTCTAGATATAAATAGCTTGATCTTGACCCATTATGACCCAAAATGACCCAGTAATCGAATTTTCTCGAACATGTGACCTAGCCCAATGGTCGTCTCGTGCCCGAAAATGGTAAAATCCAAATTTTTGCGAAAATCGTTAGAGCCGTTTTTGAGATAAAATTTACTCACACACACACACACACACACACAATTTTTGCTCGCATTATAGTATAAGATTTAAGAAAAATTCCGTTTGGAGTAAAAATATTTAATTTCGATTTTATAAATAATATATTTACATATCTTTTAAAATACAGTGCAAGTATAAAAATGAATTTGATGCAAATTGTTTCTGTATTTTAAACTCATTGTAACCTGAAACACAAAGTATATATTCAGTGCAAAATATATGTTATATTATTAATTTTTACTTTGCAATATCTCCTTTTGATTTATTTTTGTTACGCTAAATTACCAACATATTCACCTAATTCATCCTTTAATTATATCTATCATTAATTCAATTAAATTCTCCTTAAATTAATTATTATTTTACTTAATTTGCTTAAATATAAAGCTCTTATTTTATTCCTAAATTGCCTCATCATTTTTGATCAAATTATATTATTTAATGTGAATTCGAATGTTTTTAAAAGAGCCATTCTTTTTTATTTTACCTATTTTTATTCCAGAATTTTTTTCGGTCTTCAATTTTTAGTTACTCCTCGTATTTTTATCTCATTACTGACATCATTATCTGACCGATGTCTTTGAAGAACTATTCTCTTGAACCATTTGCATGACATTCTTGTTCCTTATTAATCGGAAGCGCGAGATGTCATGATTTGTAACCTTGCGAGTTTGATCAAAAAGCAGGAACATTCGGCAAAAACGAAGAATTTGTGCGATTTTTAACTTGTTAAGATCTTACGCTGTCTGGAGATCTCTTATGACACCAACTTTTTCCATCAAAATTTCCTCAAACATCCACTATGATTTGTCATGGTAAGATCTGAGCCTTAGCATTAAGTGGGAATTGTTTCAGCTAATCTGTTGTCAATAAAACTTTAAAAACTAAGCAGATACCTTTGTTATTTTATGGAGAAAGGTCTTTTCGAATTCATTCTTTTGATTTTGACTACTACATGACCTGCAATTCCGACTGCATTAACGACCGCAAAGCTGTCGGTATTTATCGAATTGAGTTCAGGCATTATAAGAAATATGCATTCGATTGAGTGCTTATTGCCAGAATTGCCACAGTACATAAGTATATTTTGAATATTTTAGTAATCACAAAAATGGATTTATTTTCACAATTATATGTTTCATTAAATGTTATCTTTGCGTCAAAAGCGTTTGAAAAATAGTACATTTGTATTTTTTTGAAACTGTTTAATAACTAAAATTCCAAGATTTCTTTTTATTGTCATAAAGATGTATGGAAATTGCGTACAGAAATTAGTTATATACAGAAACAAAGGCAGTACCAATTAAGTAAACAAATAAAAAAAAAATTAGCAATTTTCCTTCCTACGCTTTTTGTACTGTCAAACTATGAAATATTGGCTGCATATATTGCAACATTTTCGGAGGCAATTTAATTTATTTCAAAAACACATATTTAAACTTTACAATTTTGGAAATATTGTATTCAGATTTTATTCTTGATTTTGTAGACATAAAATCTCTCATGTTTTATTAAATTTTAAAGTTTAATCACTTCGATAGAATGGCTGCAATGGTGGTATTTTGAGAATAAATAGTAGTAATATCCGTATTCTTTTGTTAGGCCCTACAAAAAGAACTTATAAATTTCCCATACAATATCTTCAATAGAAATATGCAAATTATTTAAATTTCAGCGCCAAATATTTACGATCTGGAAAGCATTACAATAAAGTAAGCAAGTGTGATCTCAGATCGCAAAAAAGATTTCTTTTAATATTTCTTTCAAAACAACTTATCCTTTATTTAAAAAATCAGAATTATTGATTTTTAATTATTGAATTCTTATACATTGTGAGTCATAAATATCGACACAATAGGCTATCTCCTTAAATATTGCCGATAGACCCATACTTCCAGTTGCAAAAATTCATGAAAAAAGTTGAATTTTCTTATAAGGTAAGTTGCAACTCTATGGGGGGGTCTATTTGAAAAAATACAAAAATTAAATTTTTATGCGGCCCCCGTAGGGCAAAATTCCCAATTAGGAAATTATTCCTTATGCATTCCTAAATTGAACAAAAAAAATTTCATCTCCATATCTAAAAACCTGACTGAGATATTAAAATCCAAAGTTCTCCAAAAATCGTGACTTACACCACTTAACCATGCCTGTAAACGAAGGATTTTTATCGCATTTTGAGAGCAGATGAGGGATCGTCCACAAATTGTGAATTATTATATGTCGGTTTAAGACAGTGCCTCTTATTTGGACATAACAAAGCAGCATATTGAATTAAATCTAAACTTGTTTTCAAAATATGTTATTACTCTACATTGCAAGTCTGCATGGATCGAAATATCCAGGTTCGGTCCCAAACCGACCCATAGGTAAAAATGTTCGACCCGGCGTGGAAAAAATGTTAAAATCACAGCACGAACTGGCCTGGAAAAAAGTTTTAATCATAGCCCGGCACAGCCGTGAATTTCTATATAGTTTTTTACTTCAGTGTGGTTAAAAATTGTTTTGTATGGGGTAGTTCTGACCAAAAATACTTATTATAGCTCCTTGTTTTTTATATTTATACTTTTTATTATTTAAGAAGCGTCGAAAGTTGTGATGTATTTATTTTATCAATGAATCTATATGTAAATGTTTCACTTATATTTAATACCGTTACTCCATATCCCTTGCGTTGGAGACTTTGAAAAATGTTATGCACTAAAACCTTTTTAAGACGGAATTACATAGGAAAGAAAAAATACGTTATAGACAAATAACCTTCCTAAAAAGTGTAAATGAAGTTTATTTTTTTCTCTGGTATTATTGTATTTATTTTGCATGGATCAACACATTATCCGTTTAAGACAGCCATAGGCAGATTTTTTTCACTGGTTTATCGTATTTAAGTATTTTGCCTTTAAATATACTATTCCTTAAAACAAATCAATTTTAAAGTTTTTTTTTTTTTTTTTTTTTTTTTTTGTAAAATAAAAGCGATTAACAGCCTCTCCAGGACGATAAAAAGACTGAAGTTGTGAGAGCTAAATAAAAAAAAAAAAAAAAAAAAAAAAAAAAAAAAAAAAAAAAAAAGACTTAATATGCATTTTAGAAAACGCATTCTTTTAAATAACTGACGAACATTTAAACAATACACTTCATTTCTCTGCATAATGAATTTTTCCCCACTATTTCTTGTCATTAAATTATTAAAGTTAAGAATTATTAAAAAAAAAAAAAAAAAAAAAAAAGAACTTGAAACATGTCATCTTTTATTATTTTACATTAGTTTTGTTTTGGCAAATTTGAAAAAATATTTACTTTTGAAAATAGGATTTTTTTTATAAGTTATATTATTTTTTCAATAAATATTTATAATAGTTTTAAAATGAATATTAAAAAACAAAAACCCTGGAGCAAAACTATAATCAGATTTTCATCTTTAATTAAATGGAAAGAAATTGAAATCCGATAAAAAATGTTTCGAGTTATAAAGATTTTTAATTATCTCCTTTTAACCAGTACTAACCATGTGAAAATTTTATAAATTGTATGAGAAATTTTAGGATGTGTTTTTCTTAGCAAATTAAATGGCTTACCATCACAGAAAAAGGAAAAAAAACCAAAACTCTAACTCAAAAGATAGATTTTTACACGTTTCCTAGAAATGTTACAGTAACATTGTGTTTTCAATTGCGCACATTCGAATTTGTGTCTAATCCCTTAAAACCTGATGAATTTTTAAACGGCTATAACTTCGCGAGTTTTAAAGATATGAAGATGCAACTTTTTGTGTCTTATTCAGGACTGGATAAGGAAAGTTTTTCTAAGTGGAATTTTTATTCTACGGGGGCCGTATAAAAATTTAATTTTCGTATTTTTTCAATTAGACCCCCCCCCCCATGGAGTTGCAACATATCTTATCAAAAATTTCACCTTTTTTTATGAATTTTTGCAATTGGAAGTATAGGTCTAGGGGCAATATTTAAGGAGATAGCCTATTGTTTCGATATTTATGACTCACCCTGTATAGATATTAGCACCAATAAATTTAATTTTAAAATAACTATAAAGGGAAGTTTTTTATTTTAATCAAATTAAAAATATTCAACTGAAATTATTTAAATAAAATCCATTCTCAAATTTTTAGGAAATCCGAAATAAAAAAATCTAGCGGAGATATAAATAAAATTTTAAGTTTCTTAAGATTTATTTATACGAATTTTAAAATGCTGAATCATTAATAAATCGCAATATTTTTTTTAAATAGAAAGAAAATTGGAATAAAAAATATTATGAATGTCAAATGAAAGAAATTTTACTAATATAAACCCTTAAATTAACAAAAACAACAAAAATAAAATAAATAAACTAAAATAAAAACGAATTTTGATTTAATTAAATCCATCTTAATATGAAACTTTCAAATTCGAGCTAAGAAGTATTGGTTTACTAGAGCGGGAATTTCAGTCCAGGGATCGATGTATATACGCAAAATGTTCAAATTAGGGTTCTCTTTTGAAATTTAAGTCTCAAAAATGAGGGGATGATATTGAAGAAATTAATTTAATTAAAATAATGGCCTTTTTCACAAGACAAGAGGTATTCAGATTTAAATACACAAATTTTGAAATCTCTGACTTATACAGTTTTTGTGCACGGAGTCTGTGACAGACAGACAGAGTACAGAGACAAATAGGGTTTCGTCAGATGTATGAAACCCTAAAAAGCATTAAAAAATTTTATGCATGATTTTATATAAAGACTAGTCGGGCTACTGAGTATCAACATACAATGCTGAAAAAAAAATATGTACAAATTTCAGTTATTGATACTATTTGTTTTATAAGCTTTAAGATTACTTCTTTAAGTGTTTTAGATAGACAAATATATCAAAATTATATTAAAATAGATATTAAAATGGAGGAAATGATTTTGCTTCCTCTTCTACCGGGTGTGTTATAAATTCGTGCAAATTTTTAAAATCCATAATAAAAAAAGTACTGCTCGAAAAAATTTTCGTTTTCCCGCGAATATGATCAAACGGAGTTTGGATTTTTTTCCATGTATAATAAAAAATGATTCCAAAAGTAGCCAATAGAGGGCGCTCTCACGTTATACTGAAGCGTTTTATGCAAGTCGGGCTAGCAATAAAACACCTAACTGGAGATGGATTCTTTACTCGATATTGGCAGCATGCTATCGTTACCAGATCGAGTGCTGGTGATTAAACTTTCTACAAGAATGGTAAATCCAAAAGTATTGCATCGCGAAATTTTCGCATGTTAAGCATATTTTACTACCTTATAATTAAAGCACAATTTCATATTATTGTAATTTGTTTCATTGCTTATTTATGTTTGCCTGATTTGCATAAGACGTCCCAATATGGCGTCTGAGCGACTTCTAGCGATTATTCTTGGAATAATTTTTATTATACATGGGGAAAAAATCCAAAATCCCTCTAATCATATTCGAACAAACCGAATTTTTTTCCGAGCAATACTTCTTTCATAATGAATTTTTAAAATTTGCACGAATTTATGATGCACCCTGCATTTTAGGGCTTTTTGTGAGATATAATATAGACTTTTGTCTCTTTCCGTTTCGAAATTTCATCCTTAACCCTTTTGTAAAGTGGTCGAGTTAAGAAAAATAAAAGTATGTATTAAAAGAAAGGAAATCGGGCCATTGCGCAAAGGAATTCGTATTGTCTTTATTGTATTATGAAATGGATATTTTAGAAATTATTGGAGAGGTTTAAAGTATTTTTAATTTTCGAATATAAGAGAATCTTACAAACAAAGAAATTTAAAAAAAATTTTTACGTTATATTTGAAAGTATGTAACATAAAACACAAAAAACTCAGATTGTGTAATTAAAATGTGTAAAAAATTCTAAAAATTAACATAAAAAATTTCAGAGTAAAGGAACTAAATTTTATATTAAAAGAGAGCTAAATTACATTAAAAATATATTATAATGAAGATTAAAAAAAAAAATGCAGCCGCCATGTCCTCACTTTGCTCTATAATAGCTTGTAAAAGATACGGCATATCATATAATTTAATTCCTCACACCATTCATCTTTCACCGGTTCAAATTAGACTTAAGGTTGAAATTAAAGAAAACATGAAGAATCTTGAATTGCCAGTCTATTCTATATTTGCATGATATTCATTCCAGTATGTTGAAGTATCGTCACTGATGAACATTCAAAAAACTGCCTTTTAAATCAAAACTTCGCAAAAATTATTCGCCTACGGTATTGGCTAAAATGAAGACGATCCTCCAGCGTCCATTATGATGCTTGGTTATCTTGTCATTACTATTCCAAAAATCTTATAAAATTATTAATAAAATGAAATATAAAATGATATAGATAAAAAATTTTATAAAGTAAGAGGTCTGAAAATTTAAATATTAATTTAAAAAAAAATCTGCTATTAGAGATTTTATAAAATTTGTTAATTTGCTCCAAAACAAAATGTAATATTTTGTCTCTAAAACTTTATTATTATTATCAAAATGTATGTATTATTATAATTAATGTAAAATCAAAAATTTGCAATCACTAGTAAATGCACAAAACAATCATTACTTAAATACAACTTACTAAAATTTTACAAAGAAATATTATTAAATATTTATCCAGTGACGTTACTTTTACAATAATATTTTTATGACATATTTATTTTAGTCAGAAGTCGTATATTGGCTGTAATAAAACATTTATATGCAAAAACACTCGTTTTAACAAATAACATATTGAACAGCACATTATAATGGGCCATTTTACTCTAAACGAATAATACCTTTATTCATGTTCTCTGGCATTTTCAGTTCTGTAAATTGTAACTAGATACACGACCATTAGATTTTTCTCGATCTTTTACCACTTTGAATCCCTAAATGTCTTTCCGCTATTAACTCGAAAGCAATGCGTGAATGTAATTCGACAAATAGCAATTTTAAAGTTGTAAATGTATTCGAGACAGCATTTTAATGTTCAAACATATATTTTAGAGTCATTTGTGTGAGATGCAATATAGATTTTTGTCTCTCTCCGTTTCGAAATTTCATCCTTGAGCCTTTTGTAAAGTGGGCAAGTTTCGAAAAAAAGTATGTCTAATAAAAAAGGATATCGGGCAGTTACACAAAAGAATTCGTATTATATTAATTGTAATGTGAAATGAATGTTTTAGAATTAAGTGGAGAGGTCTGAAGTATTTTTAATGTTCGAATGCACAAAAAAAAAAAGGTCGATCTACTAAAAAAAATTTAGTGATCCTTGTAATTAATATTTTTTTTTTTTTTTTTTTTTTTTGTAATCTTACTCGGTTACTAGAAAATCTGTAAGAATTATTAAAAAAAAAGCTAGTAACGAATGGCGTTAATAGTTTTATATTTTTAAAAGCTATTACTAAAACTCACTTGGTGTGGCCGTGATAGCCTAGTCGTCATAGCACCGATCTCCAGGCTGAAAGGTCCCGGGTACGATGCTGGACGCCACCAAATGCGCACTTGAATGTATGCAGTTTAAGTACTCTGTAAATAAAGGGATTATGAAAGTCCTGCCGGAGCAGGTCTTGGTGCTTCCATCTATTGCGGCTTACTATTAAAAATAAATTTTGAGCAATTACTGAAATTTGCTTGGGAGCTCATACTAAAAAGTTTTAAGTTAATTATACAAAAAATTCTTTTGTTCAGTTTACAAAAGAAATGTTTGTTTCATTTGCAAAAAAAAGTTTGTAATGGTTACTAAAAAATTCTGTGGAATACAAATTTACTAAAGCATTTTTAGTAACCTCTTGATTTTTTTTTACAGTGTGTAACAGAATTTTACAAACAAAGAAACTTTAGCATTTTTTTCACATTATATTTCAAAGTATGTTACATAAAACACAAAAAATTTCAAATTGTATAGTTACAATCTGTAACAAAATCTGATGATCAATATAAATAATTTCAGAGTAAAATAACTAAAATTTATAATAAAAGAGAACTAATTTACATTAATAATATACTGTAATGAAGATTTAAAAAAAAAATGCAATTACCATGTCGTCACTTTTCTCTAAAATAATTTGTAAATGATACGGCATTTTATATAATTGGATTTCTCACTATATTCACCTTTCACCGGTTCACATTAAACTTATTCTCTTAAAATGTCAGCCACAAAATAGCTCAAGTTGAGCTGAAATCCACTCATTTCAATGTTGAAAGACAGCTTCTCAAAAAAGAGTTAAAATAACTCGAGTTTTAACCAATTTAAATGAAGTTGAGCTATTTAAATAACAAATTTTGATCAAGAAGATTTAATCATTTGAAAAACAACTCTTTTATGATTGAAAAAATTACAGCTCTTTCATGAGAAGACAAATCAGCTCTTTCGTTTTAAGAATGAAGGTTGCAATTTAAGAAAGAATCTTGAATTGTCAGTCTATTATCCATTTGTATCATATTTATTCTACTTATCCTTATTGACATAGATGAGCATTTAAAAAACCGCCTTTAAATCAAGACTTAGAAGAGATTCTTCGTTTACGACAATGACTATAATCAAGATGATATTCCATCGTCCATTATTTGTGCTTGTTAGCTAGTCGTAACTATTACAAAAATCTTATAAAATTGCTAACAAAATGAAATATAAAAGCATATAGATAAAAATTATTATAAAGTAAGAGACCTGAAAATTTAAATATATATATATATGCTTAATTTTATTTAAAAATATGTAAAATCAAAGATTTGCTATCATTAGTATAAGCATAAAACAGATTACTACTTAAATACAACTTGCTAAAATTTTACAAAAATATATTAGATACGCATCAAGCCAAGTTATTTTTACAATAAAATTTTTATGACATGTTTATTTTAGTCAGAAGTCGTATATTGACTGTACTATAAACATTTATATGCAAAACTACTCGCTTTAACAAATAACATATTGAACAGACTATTATAATGGGCTATTTTACTCTAAACGTAACAATACTTTTATTCATGTTCTGTAAATTTTAACTGGATACCCGACCATTAGATTTCCCGATCTTTTACCACTTTGAATCCCTAAATGTCTTTCCGCTATTAACTCAAAAGAAAATGCCTGAATGTCAGTTGACAAATAGCATTTTTAAAGTTGTAAATCTATCTGATACAATATTTTAATGGTCAAACATATATTTTAGGGCCATTTGTAAGATGTAATATAGATTTTTGTCTTCTTCCGTTTCGAAATTTTATCCTTAAGCCTTTTGTAAAGAGGGCTAGTTAAGAAATATATATATATAAGTATCAAAACAAAGGAAATCTGTCCATTGCGCAAAAGAATTCATATTATGATATTTATTGTAATATAAGATAGATGTTTTAGAAATCAATGGAGTGGTGTAAAGTATTTTTAGTGTTGAAACAACTCGAGTGAACGAGTTCTTTTTCAATAATTTAAATCAAGATAAGTAAAACGTTTAAAAACAATTCATTCACAAGCCAATAAAGTACAGTTCTTTCCTGAGTTGCCAATTCCAATTTTTCGTTTAAAAAGTATGTAAAATCTCATAATTTGCTCCAGGATAAAATCTATTATTTTTCCCGAAAATAATATTAATAAAAATTTTCTTAGTGGTACCAAAATTTATGTATAACTTTATTTAAATATGTGTAAAATCAAAGATCTGTGCAGTCACTGGTAAAGTAATAAAACAAGATAGCTACTTAAATGCATTTTACTAAAATTTTTATAAAAAAATATTATTAAATATGTATCAAGGGAAGTTAATTTTACAGTAACAATTTTATGGCACTTTTATTTTAATCTGAAGTTGTATATTGGTTGCAATATAAATATTTATATGCAAAATCAATCGCTTTAACAAAAGACACACCGATCCGAAAATTGTAATGGACTACTTTACTCTAAACGTAATAATACATTTATTCATGTTTTCTCGCATTTTCAGTTCTGTAAATTTTAACTGGATACACAGTCATTAGAATTTTCAATATTTTACCACTTTGAATTTCTAAATGTCTTTCCGCTATTAACTCAAAAGAAAATGTGTGAATGCGTCAACAAACAGCAATTTTAAAGCTGTAAATGTATCCGATACAATATTTTAATGTTCAAACATATATTTTAGAGTCATTTGTGGGAGATGCAATATAGACTTTTGTCTCTTTCCATTTCGAAATTTCATCCTTAAGCCTTTTGTAAAGAGGGCGAGTTGAGAAAAAATATATATGCATCAAAAGAAAGGAAATCGGGCCATTGCGCATATGATATTTATTTTAGTGTGAAACGGCTGTTTTAGAACTTAATGAAGAACTTTAGAGAATTTTTAATAATTGAATGTAACAGATTTCATGTTATATAGTTTGACTCCTCATACACCTTCTGCGGGTACACATTAGACTTAAGACTGCAATTTAAGAAAGGGTAAAGAATCTTGAATTGTCAATCTATTATTCATTTGTATCGTATTCATTCTACTATACTAGAGTATAATCATTGGTGAGCATTTAAAAAACCGTTTTTTATATGAAGACTTAGAAGAGATTCTTCGTCTACAATAATGACTTTAATCAAAATGATACTCCAGCGTCCATTATGCTGCTTGATTACCTTGTCATTACTATTCAAAAAATCTTATAAAATTACTTACAAAATGAAATATAAAATCATATAGATGAAAACTATTATGAAGTAAGAGATCTGAAAATTTAAACATTAATTTAAAAAAAAAACTGTTATTAGAAATCATATAAAATCTATTAATTTCCTCCAAAATTAAATCTATTATTTCACATCAAAATAATATTAATATAAACTTTATTAATATTATCAAAATGTATGTATAACTTCATTAAAATTAATGTAAAATAAAAGATTTCCAATCAATAGTAAATGCATAATAAAATCTCAGTGTTACTTAAATATAATTTACTAAAATTTTACAAATAATAATAACAATAATAATAAGTACCCATCAAGCAAAGTTACTTTTACAATAATATTTTTATGACATATTTATTTTAGTCAGGAGTCGTATATTGGCTGTAATATAAACATTTTTATGCAAAACCACTCGCTTTTGTAAACAAATAACATACTAAACAGAATATTATAATGGGCTACCTTACTCTAAACGTAATACCTTTATTCATGTTCTCTCGCATTTTCAGTTCTGTAAATATTAACTGGATACACGACCATTAGATTTCCCGATTTTTTTACCACTTTGAATCCCTAAATATCTTTCCGCTATTAACTCAAAAGCAAATGCATGAATGTAAGTCGACAAATAGCAATCTTACAGTTGTAACTGCATCCGATACAACATTTTAATGTTCAGACATATATTTTAGGGGCATTTGTGTGAAATGTAATATAGATTTTTGTCTCTTCCAGTTTCGAAAATTCATCCTTAAGCCTTTTGTAATGTGGGCGAGTTCAGAAAAAATAGATACATGCTTCAAAAGAAAGGTAATCGGGCCATTACGCAAAAGAATTCTTATTATGATATTTATTGTAATATAAAGTAGATGTTTTTTAGAAATTTGTGGAATGGTTTAAAGTATTTTTAATGTTGAAACAACTCAAGTGAACGAGTTGTTTTTCAGCAATTTAAATCAAGATAAGTAAAACGTTAAAAAACGACTCATTCACAATCCAATAAATTGTAGTTCTTTCCTGAGATGCAAATTCTACTCTTTCGTTTTAAAAGTATATAAAATCTGTTAATTTGTTCCAAAATGAAATCTATTGTTTTCCCCCAAAATAATATTAATAAAAACTTTATTAGTATTATCAAAATGAATGTATGACTTTATTTAAATATGTGTAAAATCAAACATTTGCATTTACTAGTAAAGTCATAAAACAGATCGCTAGTTAAATACAACTTACTAAAATTTTGCAAAAAAAAAAAAAACCTATTAAATATGCATTAAACGAAGTTACTTCTACAATATTGATTTTATGGCACATTTTTTGTAGTCTGTAGTTCTATATTGGTTGTAATGTAAATATTTATATGCTAAACCACTCGCTTTAACAAATGACATACTGAACAGAATATTATAATGGGCTATTTTACTCTAAACGTAATAATTCGTGTTCTCTCTCATTTTCAGTTCTGTAAATTTTTACTGGATACACGACCATTAGATTTCCCGATCATTTACCACTTTGAATCCCTAAATGTCTTTCCGCTATTAACTCAAAAGCAAATGTGTGAATGTAAGTCGACAAAATAGCAATGTTAAAGTTGTAAATGTATCCGATACGACATTTTAATGTTCAAACATATGTTTTAGGGCCATATGTGAGACGTAACATAGATTTTTGTCTTTTTCCGTTTCGAAATTTCATCCTTAAGCCTTTTCTGAAGTGGGCAAGTCAAGAAAAAAATATATATATATGTATCAAAAGAAAAAAAATGAGGCCATTGCGCAAAAGAATTCCAATTATGATATTTATTGTAATATGAAACGGATGTTTTAGAAGTTATTGGAGAGCTTTAAAGTATTTTTAATGTTGAATGTAGCATAATTCATGCTATATCACTAGAATACACATACTATTCACCTTTCACCGGTACACATTAGTGTTAAGGTTGCAATTTAAGAAAGAATAAAGAATCTCGAAATGTCAATCAAATATCATTTTGTATTATATTCATTTTACTTTATTGAAGCATTGTCATTTATGAGCTTTTAAAAATCGCTTTTTAAATCAAGGTTTAGAAGAAATTCTTCGTCTACGATAATAACTATAATCAAAATGATCTTCCAGTGTCCATTATGGTGATTACTTAGCTTGTCGTTACAATTCGAAAAATCTTATAAAATTACTAACAAAAAGAAATATAAAATCACCTATAGAAGAAAATTATTATAAAGTAAAGGTCTGAAAATTTAGATTAAAAAAATATGTTTCTGGAAATTCTATAAAATATAAGTTCTATCAAATAAGATTTATTATTCTGGCCTCAAATAATATTAATAAAAACTTTATTATATTATCAAAATTTACATATAATTTTATTAAAATGTGTAAAATCAAAGTCTTGCTATTACTAGTAAATGCACTACATAAGGATAATTTACTAAAATTTTACAAATAATAATAATAATAATAATAATAATAATAATAATAATAATAAATATACATCAAATGAAGTTACTTTTACAATAATATTTTTATGACTTATTTATTTTAGCCTGAAATCATATATGGGCTGTAATATAAACATTTATATGCAAAACCACTCGCTTTAACAAATAACATACTGAACAAAATATGCTAATGGGCTATTTTACTCTAAAACGTAATAACACGTTTATTCATGTTCTCTCGCATTTTCAGTTCTGTGAATTTGAACTGGATACAAGACTATTAGATTTACCGATCTTTTACCACTTTGAATCCCTAAATGTCTTTCCGCTATTAACTCAAAAGCAAATGCGTGAATGTAAGTCGGCAAACAGCGATTTTAAAGTTGTAAATTTATCCGATACAACATTTTAATGTTAATACCCCGGTTGATTCCTTACAGTGGCAAAACTACATCCAAAATGTTTTTTTTTCTTTTACTTTATGTATGAGACAGCATTATTGTCATTGTTAAAATTTTTAGATTAAAAGGAAGGGGGGGGGGGTCCGATACCCATAACTGATCTTTTTTTTTTTTAATACAAATGTAAAAACTTTTTTAAACTCTTATAAATAAAACGATATCAAAATGTTTTCGATATTCTAATTCATAAATTTTCAAAATCAGGTTTGTATTAAATTCCCACTTGATTGTTCAATTGAATTCTAAATTTTAACTGTCCGCTTTCTCAGCGTTCTCTTTTCCAAAAATTTCAAAATTTAACCTATTAATTATGCGATATAAATTGTAATCTAATTAATGTGAAGGGGTCTGTGAGACCGTAAGATCAAAAGATGAATAAAAGGCATGATTAACTCATAGGATGGTATTTTGTACTAAATGTTTTGTACACGACGATTGAAATTAATAAAAATAATAAAAAAAGATCAGCGTTTAGTGAGAGCACTAACAGCAGTTAAACGTTAATTTTGTTGTTAATATAGTGATAACGAAATATTCCACATGATTCATGTGTAAAATTTAATAAGGGATCTCACAGGGTTATTGATAACAGGGAAATCTTATTTACTTAATTAAAAATACAAATTTATTAAAGAATGTTTAATATAACGCTAACATTTTAACTTTAAGTTTGAGCTAATCCACTTTAGTTTGGGGTTTACGGGTTAAAAAGTATTTAAAAACTTCTATAACAGTGTTAAAAAATATTTATTACACATAACTCTAGTTATTATAAAATTTCACATGATAAAAATATTACATTATGATTATAAATAATGTTAAAATGCAATGTTTTTTTTTTTATAATTATATTTAAACAGGACTTTTTAAGTAAACAGAAGCTCAGGATGTTATATACTGTAGATGCTCTCCCAATCTTATTTTCCTTTTACTTTCACAAAAAATTGAATATTTTCTATCACATAGAATGCATATATGTGAACATAAATACTGATTTAGATAAACACCATTAAAAACGTGCAATGTTTCTAATAATTTTATTTAAGCAGCAAGTTTAAAAGAAGTTCAGGGTCTGATATTATTCCCTTTCCCGTTCTTTTTCTTGCACTTTTACAAAAAATTAAACATTTGCTATCGCTTAGAAATTTTTTTGTCAACAATTTGTCAATTTCTAGGGTAATAACGCCAAACAGCATTGTTCAAGAAATCACGCCGTTACATTTTATGAATGCATATTTGTTATTATTTTTTTTCTATAGATAGACAATGAGTTGCTGTATTAAATTCTATATTTGCATAAAAAATACAATCTAAAATAAGCCGTGAAAATTGGTAGAACTTTAACGTGGCGTTATTACCCCAGGATACCTTATTATCAAAATGTATGTAGTATAACTTTATTTAAATATGCGTAAAATCAACGATTTGCAAACGCTATTAAATTCATAATACAGATCGCTACTTAAATACAACTTACTAAAATTTAACAATAAATAAATAAATAAATAAATAAATAAAATTAATGAATAAATATGCATCAAGCGAAGTTACTTTTACAAAAATGATTTTACGCACATTTATTTTAATCTGCAGTTGTACTATATTGGTTGTAATATAAATATTTATATGCAAAGCCATTCACTTTGACAAATGACATACGGAACCGAATATTGTAATGGACTATTTTACTCTAAACGTAATAATACCTTTATTCATGTTCTCTCGCGTTTTCAGTTCTGTAAATTATAACTGGATACAAGACCATTAGATTTCCCGATCTTTTACTACTTTGAATCCCTAAATGTCTTCCTGCTATTAACTCAAAAGCAAATGCGTGAATGTAAGTCAACAAATAACAATTTTAAAGTTGTAAATGTATCCGATTCAGCATTTTAATGTTCAAACGTATATTTTAGGGCATTTGTGTGAGATGCAATACAGATTTTTGTCTTTTTCCGTTTCGAAATTTCACTCTTAAGCCTTTTGTAAAGTGGGTGAGTTAAGAAAAAATACATATGTATCAAAAGAAAGGAAATCGGACCATTACGCAAAATGATCCAGATTGTAATATTTATTGCTATATGAAACAGATACTTTAGAAATTAGTGGAGAACTTTAAGGTATTTATGGTCGAATAACAGAATTTTACAAAATTTTTAATATTGCGGCACGTTTGAAACTGCCACGAAATTCTGTGGCACACCAAAGTTTATTTGTAAAATTTTACACACATTAAATTATAACAAGTAAGAAAAATCATACTTCAAACATAGTTTATGAGAGTGAGTATAAAAGGATAAGGATGAGAGCTAAGTATTATAAATATAGTTCTTGTAATACAAATTAAATTTACAGAAATGTATGTTTGCAGTTACTAAAATAAAAATAAAATATATATATTAAATATTTAATAAACAGAAAATTCGATTCAAAGTTCATTTTCTAAATATATTGTTAAGATTTAAATTTAAAGCATTTATCATTGTAGATCAATGGATATAAAAAAGACATTTTAATTATTAGCAGTTGAAAATTTAGATATGACTATCGGAAGAGTCATTATTTTAATTATTAAATGAGAAATATCGTTACTTTATTTATAAATATCTTACCATAGACAGTTTTAATTAATAACACTAATAATCTAAGTAGTAATTCCATGATTTTTATTTGACAGTTATAAAGTAACTGTTTGTTCCCAATAGCTCATAAAGTATATTTAAATTTTGAGAGCGTATATCTATGAAACATTAGGTATAAATCAGGGAACATTTAATTAACGTTATTTTGAAATAATGTAAACGGCACACATTTGCATTCATTAAGAGGATTTATAGCTAACATTTACAATATAAGAACAGGATTTTCATGAATACTCTGTAGTCCATTTAAGAGGATATTCATTCCTATTACTTAATAATTTAAATAATTTATTTAAATTCTTCACATGATTTCTTTAAGTATGTAAAATTAAATTTATTAAATTGTAGTTAAATATTGTTGTTTGATTGAACCATTATTCGAAACTAAATATGTACAATGAAAAGAGAAAAGAATATATAATACATATAATAAAAAAGAAAATACGAAAATTCACTTCAATTTAATGTTCTTATTTCTGTAGAAATTTAACATTTTTCAAAATTTAGATTTTAATTCAGTTGGAAATTCCATACTCCAATTATCAAAATTTATCCTGCAATTGTTTCGTAAACAATAAATTAGGACATGTTGAATAATATTATACACAATTCAAATGGTGAGTTTTTAAAAGAAAATAGAAATAAATCTGGAGATAAAATAACAGTACCGTGAAGTACGAGTACCTAAAAATTAGATTTATCATTAAACCTTTGAGCTCTGTTGGTTGACTTTTCTACCACTTAATTTTAATTTCGAAATGTCACAACGGCACCAGAATATTCGACCAAATTTATTTGAAAAAAGTTTAATGCATTTTTTTTTTCGTGCATATCGCTAACCGATTTTTTTTCTTTTCAAAATACTGGTACTAATGGGACATTTGGAATTTTGAAGAAATTTACCTACTAGAGCTCAAAGGGTTAATTCCTTGGGGACAAGCGACACGCATATGTTCGCAAAAATGCTAAAAAATCCTTGTTTATCTCCACCAGTAAAATTTTATTGAAAAATTTGCCTTATTTAATCGGAGCATTTTCTCGATTTAAAAAGGCACAAATTTCTGTTTTTTAAAACCGGTGGCAGAACATTAAAAATTTCGTAAAAGGCTCCCGTAACGGTGGGGTTAAAGGTATTCAGAACAAACATGCGTAAAGAAATTGAGCATTAATTGAAAACAGACGGTACTTGAAAAACAGATATTTAGCGTATCAGACATATTGACAATTAACATTTAAAACACAAACCTAAAATGAATTCAGGTTCAACGTATTTAGGAGTTCTTTTTGATAATATAGAGCAGCGGTTCCCGACCTATAGTACGTGATGCTAAGCATGAAACTGATTATTTAGCTTTTAGATAGTGGGCCAACTAGGAATACGTCAAAATATTAACGGTCATGGCGGAAATCATAAAAACTGTTAGAAAAGTCACAAAACATTACTAATGTCAATGCAATTGATATCAATATATTATATGGTTTTGATAAGATGATAACTT
Organism: Maratus speculifer; assembly: GCA_964019185.1. Lineage (NCBI taxonomy): Eukaryota > Metazoa > Arthropoda > Arachnida > Araneae > Salticidae > Maratus > Maratus speculifer. The sequence goes on from OZ025291.1 coordinate 121,591,912, forward strand.
AAGGAAAAAAGCTAGCTAAAAAGTGGAACTATTTAAGTGGTTTGTAAACCTAGATTATATTTTATATAAGTAGTGTTTATCTTGTGATACTACCTTATTACACTTTTTGTTGCTGTTATATAAGTAATGTTTATTTTGTCATACTACCTTATTACATTTTTTTTTGTTTAAAAATCTTACGTTTTCAATTGTTAACAAGGTCAATAGTAACTTTAAGCAAACAAACTTAATTAAATTTACACTGAAAAAGATAAAATTGTTATTTTTTTTCTCTAGCAATTTTAACTTTTTTTTAATTTTTATAAATACCACGAAGTAAGTAAATGCAAGTACATGAATATCAAGTTTCCTGGTAATAAAAGAAAGTAGCATTGTGCACATAATTTCTTCCGTGTATTTTAAATTGATCTAACATCATAAAAGTAAATATAAAGAGAAAAAAATATTTTTTTAAATATTTATTTAATTTTTTTTTTTAGTAAAAACAAAATTTTAACTTAAATTTAAAGGAAATTTTAAAATAAGAATCAATAAATCACTAGTATATGACGTAAAAAAATCCTACTTAGTCATTTTAAATTATGCTATACTTTCATGCAAAAATAATGAGATTCCTTTCAAAAAGTTGATATCGGAAAATTACGATGAGAAAATTTTGAAATTAAATACGTACCTTAGAAATGAGATTTTTCAGAATAACCTATCATCCAATTGACCGTTTTTTTTAAAATAATTAATACGCATCTTTGTTACGTTTTAAGTAACAGAAAATTTACTTTGAAGACTTTTAAGAACCTAACAATAATGCAAAAGACAAAATATACTCATCTTTAATGTATATGAATAATATATGGAATAATTTATCAAGAAATTGTTTCCCTCAATAAATATCTTCTTTAATATTTGATGACAAACTAGAACTTCAAAATAATGTTAAATTTAGATATGTTTTTTAATTAAAACTGATTAAATAAATTGGTAGTTATAATTTTTTCGTATTAAATTTACGAAAAAAAATTTAAAAAAAAAGGAAGAAAGGAAGTCGTAATTTAATAAATTACAACTATTTGGAAAATGATTTTTTTAAGACTAAAATTTGAGATTTATAAATAAATTCTAAATTGCAATAATAATAATAATAATAATAATAAACATCATTTTTATGATGATTCAAAACTTGGCTTACTTAATAACCGAGTTACGAACGCCAGTAATTAAACATTCCTGGACCAATAAAAAAAAAAAATAACAATGTATCCATAATTTCTTCTATATATTTTAAAGTATCTAAATTCATAAAAATAAGTAAAAAAAAAAATAAAAATAATAAAAAAAAATGTTTGTTTTAGTAAAAACAAAATATTAACTTGACTTCAAAGGGAATTTTAAAATAAGAATCAATAAATCACTAGAGTATGACGTAGAAAATCCTACTCAGTCATTTTTAAATAATGCTACATTTTTCATGTAAAAATAATGAGATTCCTTTCAAAAGGTTGATGTCTGAAAGATTCGATGAGAGAATCTTGAAAGTAAATAAGTAATTTATAACTGATATTTTTCAGAATAACCTATCATCCAATCGATCGTTTTTTAAAAAATAATTAATACGTTCTTGCATTGCATTTGAAATAACTGAAATTTAACTTTGAAAATTTTTAAGAACCTAATTACACTCTAAAAGAAAATATACTTCTCTTTAATACTTTATATACAAAATTATTTATCTAGAAATTGCTTCATCTCAAGAATTATCTTCTTTAATATCCGAAGTTATACTAGATAATTAAATATTAATAATGTGAAATTTAGATATTTTTTTTATTAAAACTGATTGAATAAATTGGCAGTTATAAGTATTTTTTAAATTATATTTACAAAAGGAAAAAAAAACAGAAAATCGTAATTTAAGAAATTACGATTTAGCAACATAGCATTCAAATAACTATTTGGATAAAAAAAAAGTTAGACTTACAAATAAACTCTAAATAATAACAATGACAATAATAATAATAATAATAATAATAATAATAAAAACATTTTTATGATGATCAAAACATGGCTTATGAGATAAAAGAGTCATGTATTGCATACACCATGGATTAAACATTAATATTCCTGGACCAATCAAAAAAGTAGCATTGTCTCCACAATTGTATATCATAATTGTGTACTGTGTATTTTAAAATAATCTAAATTCATGGAGATAGATACTAAAGATAAAAGAAAAAAAAAAGAAAAGATGAATTTGTTGATTTTAGGAAAAACAAAATATTAACTTGACTTTGAAGGCAATTTTAAAATAGGAATTAATAAATCACTAGTTATATGACGTAGAAAATCCTAATCAAACATTTTAAATTATGCTATTTTTCCATGCAAAAATAATGAGATTCCTTTCAAAAAATTGATATTTCAAAAATACGATGAGAGAATTTTCAAAGTAAATAAGTAATCCAGAATTGAGATTTTTCAGAATAACCTATCATCCAAATTGATCATTTTTTTGGATAAACAATACATACCTGCATTCGATTTTAAGTAACAGAAAATTAACTTTGAAATTTTTTAAAGATCCTAACCATACTACAAAAGAGAAAATATACGTCTTTTTAACACTTTATATGCGGAATTCTTTATCAAGAAATTGCGTCACCTCAATATTTATTTTCTTTAATATCTGACGATGTACTAGAAATACTTTTAAATAATGTGAAATTTAGTTTTTTTAGCTCACAGGCTATCAAAGCCTGGGAGATTATGTGTCCGTCCGTTCTGTATGTGCGTATATGCGTAACATGATAACTCATGATAAAAATATCCGATTCGCTTGAAATTTTGGATATATGTATATTCTGATAAGGCGCTTCCCTGATTAGTTATTGGAGTTCATTCGATATATATAAGAGGGGGAACGGGGGACAATGCCCCTTCCAGGTTCTTTCTGATAAGGCGAATCTCTGAATAGTTTTGGAAGTTTATTGGTTAAGTATAAAAAAGGGGATAACTCCTCTTGAATTATGGGTTTTTATAATGAATTTTCCGATTTGCTCTGAATTTTGGATGTAGATTTTTTATATGATAAAGCATATCTCTGATTAGTTTAAGGAGTTCAATGATTAAGTATAAAATGGGGAAATGGAGGGAGCTGCCCCCCCCCCCTTGATTTGTTTTTCGAACTGAATTAACCCTTGAAAATATAAGGCTGTAATGTACAATTAGAACGCGTAGCCTGTGAGCTCAATGTCATCAGTTTGACTGGGCAATATTCTTTTTATTTATTAAAACTGATTAAATAAATAGTTATTACTCTTTTTGAATTATATTTACAAAAAAAAAAAAAAAAAAAAAAAAAAAAAGAAAAAAAAAGAAAAAGGAAAAGTGTAGTTTAATAAATTACAACAATTATTTGCAAAATAGTTTTTTTTTTTTTTTTAAGACTAAAATTTGAGACTTATAAATAAATTTTAAATAATCATAAACATCATTTTTATGATCATTAAAACGTGGCTTAAGTAATAACCGTCAAGTATTACGTACCTAGTGGATTAAGCAATAATATTTCTGGACCAATGAAAAAAGGTAGTAATGTGTATATAATTTCATCTGTGTACTTTAAATTAATATAAATTCATAAAAATGAAAAAAAAAGGGGGGGGAGGGAGAAAAGAAAAGAAAAGTTGAATTTGTTTCTTTTAGTAAAGCCAAATTGTTAACTTGACTTTAAAGGAAATTTTAAAATAAGAATCAATAAATCACTAGTGCATGACGTAGAAAATTTCACTCAGTCAGTTTAAATAATGCTACATTTTTCATGTAAAAATAATGAGAATCCTTTCAAGAGGTTGATCTCTGAAAAATACTATGAGAGAATTATGAAAGTAAATATTTAATTTAGAATTATGATTTTTCAGAATAACCTATCATACAGTTGACTGTTTTTGGATAGTAATCAATACATACTATTTTAAATAACAAAAAATTAATTTTGGAAAATTTCAAGAACCTAACCATTGTGTGAAAGAGAAAATATACTCCTGTTTAACTCTTTATACATGAAATTATTGATAAAAAATTTACTTCACCTTAATAATTATTTCCTTTAATATCAGATGATATACTAAAACTTTTAAGTAATGTGAAATTTAGATATGTTTTTTATTATAACTGATTAAATAAATTCGTAGATAACTGATTAAATAACTTGTTTTATATTATATTTACAAAATAAAAAAATAAGATCATAATTTAATAAATTACAACAACTATTTGAAAAATGATTTTTTTAAACTAAAATTTGAGACTTATTAATAAATTCTAAATATTACTACTACTACTACTACTACTACTACTACTACTAATAATAATAATAATAATAAACAACGTTTTTATGATGATCAAAACCTGGCTTACATAGTAACCGAGTCATATATTGCGTACACTATGGATTAAATATTAATATTCCTGGACTTATTAAAAAAGTAGCATTGTGTCCGTAATTTCTTCCGTGTATTTTAAAATGATCGAAATTCACAAAAATAAATAAATAAGTAAGTAAAGGTGAGTATGCTCCTTTTTGATAAAAATAAAATATAAATTTGACTTTAAAAGGAATTTTAAAATAAGAATCAATAAATCACTAGTGTATGACGTAGTAAATCCTACTCAGTCATTTTAAATTATGACATACTTTTCCTACAAAAAATAATGAGATTCCATTCAAAAGATTGATGTCTGAAAAATATGATGAGAGAATTTTCGAAGTAAATAAGTAATACAGAATTTAGAATTTTGAGAATAACCTATCATCCAATTGACCGTTTTTTGGATAATCGATACGTACCTGCATTCTATTTTAAGTAGCAAGAAATTAATTTTTAAAAATTTTGAGAACCTAACCATATTGCGAAAGAGAAAAAATACTCCTCTTTAACATTTTGTATACGGAATTATTTATGAACAAATTCTTCGCCTCAATCATTATCTTCTTTGATATCCAATGATATACTAGAACTTTTAAATAATGTGAAATTTAGATATGTTTTTTTACTACAGCTAATTAAATAAATTGGTAGTTATAATTTTTTTGTATTATATTTACAAAAAAAAAATAAATAAATAAATAAAAAAAAATAAAAATATATAAAAAAATCATAATTTAATAAATTACAACAACTATTTGAAAAATAATTTTTTAAACTAAAATTTGAGACTTATTAATAAATTCTAAATAATAATAATAATAATAATAATAATAATAATAATAATAATGATAAACATCGTTTTTATGATGATCAAAACATGGTTTCGTATAACTGAGTCATATATTACACACGCCATGGATTAAGTATTAATATGCCTGGACATATTAAAAAAGTTGCGTTGTGTCTATAATTACTTCTGTGTATTTTGATCTGATCTAAATTCACGAAGATAAATATAAAATAAATAAATAAATAAAGATGAGTATGCTCCTTTTTCATAAAAGCAAAATATTAACTTGACTTTAAAGGGAATTTTAAAGTAAGAAACAATAAATCACCAGTGTATGACGTATAAAATCCTACTCAGTCATTTTAAATTATTCTATTTTTTTCATACAAAAAATAATGAGATTCCCTTCAAAAGGTTGATGCCTGAAAAATACGATGAAAGAATTTTGAAAGTAAATAAATAATTTAGAATTGAGATTTTTCAGAATAACCTATGATCCAATTGACCGTTTTTTGGATAATCGATACGTACCTTCATTCTATTTTAAGTAACAGGAAATTAACTTTGAAAATTTTTAAGAACCTAACCATACTGCAATAGAGAAAATATACTCCTCTTTAACATTTTGTATACGGAGTTATCTATCGAGAAATTGCTTCACTTCAATCATTATCTTCCTTAATATCTGATGATATAGTGGAACTTTTAAATAATACAAAAATGTAGATATTTTTTTTTAAATCAAAACTGATTAAATAAATTAGTAGTTATAACTTTTTTTTGCATTTTATTTACAAAAAAAAAAAAAAAAAAAAAAAATTGTAATTTAACAAATTACAAGAATTATTTGGAAAACGATTTTTTCAAAGAATAAAATTTGAGATTTATAAACAAATTCTAAATAATAATAATAATAAACATCCTTTTTATGATGATCAAAACGTAGCTTATGTAATAACCAACTCACATCTTACGGTTTCCATAAATTAAACATTCATATTCTGGGACCAATCATAACCAAATTTTAAATGAAATTTCTGTTTTATAACTTTCGGTATTGCAAATTTTTAAACTTCTGAGCATTGCACATTTTCAATTTTTACTCCATCGTATAGGGAAAAAATGTACTTTAAAACACAATTTGTTTGAAAGCTATATCTCAATTTGTTTCTGAGTTAGTAATTTTTGGTAGTTTTTAAATTTTTTTTTTCTTTTGTCATCGTGGCAACAAAGATAAACCAATGTCTGGAATCGAAAACGAACCGAAACCAATCAGAAAAAATTAAAAACCATGCAGCAAAAAGTTTCAGATATCTCTATTATCGACCAACAGAAACAATCATTTTTCACATGGATAAAAATAATATTAATCAGATTAATTAACAGAAAATACTTTTATACGAGGGGGAATCCAAAAATAAGTTTCCGCAAAAAAAGTAAATCACGATTTTAGTCACTATCCACAGTTACAAATATTGAAATTCAAATATGTGCTGCAAACATTTCTATAAATAGTATTAACTTTTGCCATTATATATTTGAACCTATATATATACAGTATATGAAAATATATTTTTGCCTTATTATATAGATTGTATAGTAAAATATTTTAGAAAATATATGAGGTTGACCATCGTCTCAGTCCCTCTAAACGCACATTTAGTTTAACAGATACTAGGTGGCGAAGACAGAATTTTTTCTATTGCAACAGCAACTAACGTTCAACCAACCATCATGGGTAAAGCGAAGTTGTTATTCTGTTTCTTCCATATTAAAGCTGTTATCAATCAGATTCACAAGCTTTGAGCAAGACAAACTTTTGGCCCGATTTTAACCCCAAATTTTTCCCATTTAAAGAGAGAAAAAGGTTACAGTTATGTTTGAAAAAGTTGGAGGAAAAGCGGGAAAAACAGTCCTACTAGTACCAGCCGTTAATATTTATCGCCTATTCGTATTAATCGCTTACCTCTGATTCGCTGAAATGTTCGATGTTGGATGAAAAATCTCGATTAGCCCAGACTTTTTTGGAACTGTGGGAAAAAGTTGGGGTGACATTGCTGTTTGCTATCACACTGGGTGTTGGGAGGCTATTTCGCGAAAAATTAGAGGAAATCAGGTGTTTGCTCAAAAGTCTTTTCAAGTGTTGGCGAATCTGATAGCAACTTTAGAAACTAATCGTTAGGAGGACACCGTAATACTTACCAATCATAGATATGCAAAATATAAAATAGGAAAAATAAAACATGCCAAAATTGTTTATAAAATGCATCACAATTCGAAAACAAAATTTAAATGTACATTTAAGCATATTTTTAATGCATAATATTGCTCTATTATGGAATTGCTAATGAACCAAGTTCGACAAATTAAATAAAAAGGCCAAACTACTACCGAATTTTACCGAATTACGTAAAACAAACATCCTTATAACTCCATAAATAATAATCCTAGTAATTAACAATTTACTGCGTTAGATTAAGCGTCTCATTTCCAATTAAACTATATCTTTGAATTGAAATTTGGATCAAATAAAGGATCATGAAAAATCGAAGAATTATTGAAAATAGGATTACAAATATCTCGGCAACTAATTGTTCGATCGACTTCGTTTTTTACGCAAAATTTGTGCTATTTTATTGTCTTTTACATCCACTCGTTACAATAAAAAATCGAAAATTTTTATGTACCTTTCATCAGAACGAATAATTCGAGAGTCCGAAAAATATAGTTCCGGATAATCGCGGTTACTCATATTAAATAGGCTTCTTCCCATTCTTGCGTGCTAAGTACACACCAAATTTCAAGTCTCTATCTGAATTTGTTTGGGAGATAAAACTCTTACAGACCCACAGACAGACAGATAGATGGACAGCAATTTTTTTTTTCTTAAAATCTGTTTTTCGGAGTCTTCAGTGTCACAAACGTGTAAATCCATTATTTTTTTTCGATTTTCAAATCGATTGCAAAACTTACCCTATACTATGTATGATGGTTAAGTAATATTTAGTTAGTTTTTATTCTGAATAGGGAAAAGTATTTTTTATATCATGTCCCCATATTTAACTTTTTTTATTTATTGAAGAAAAAAAAAAAAAAAAAAAAAAAAAAAAACCCTCATTGCAACGTTATTTATGTAACATACAAATATGACGTAATAATATTTCCTGTTCCAATTAAGATAGATGCATGATTTAAACGTTCTTTTAAGCAGAAAAAAACAAAGGCATATTTAATGCAATATATATATATATATGTATATATATATATTAAAAAAAAATGAAGACGTTTGTGTATCGAACCCCCTTAAACAGCCTGTCCTTCTATGGGGCATTGTCCCGCTCTCTCTAACCTATTTCCACTTTGTAAGGATGTATGGAATAACATAGCAGCTATATGCACATTAGTTTACGTGTATAATATAGGGCTATTTTACTGACGCGAAATTGCCCATTAACTAATGTTAATACTAGATTTTTCTAATGTTGGCTGTAGATTTTTCTAATGTTGGCTATTTGCATTTCAATATTTTAATTTTTTTTAAGGGGGGGGGGGGGAGTTTTTAGTAGCTTAGGTAGGTTTATACAAAAACTATTTCTTACTTTTTGGATTTTCTACGGAGATTTTTTTTTACCTTTTAACGAGAATATTTTCATTTTCGAAACCTTTTCCGTAAATAAAATTATCTAAATAAATAAATAAATAAATAAATAAATAAATAATAATAATAATAATAATAATAATAATAATAATAATAATAATAATATATCGTTTCAAAATACTGATATGCAAATGATATACCTTAAAAACAAATTTAATTGCATCTTTACTGCTTCTAACGTGGTTTCCATTTTACAATACTCAAGCAAGTCTTTCATTTTATTAATAAATAGTATAAAGCAAAAGCATGAGGTATTAATTTATATTTCAAGCTTTTTTCAGTGAATATCACATTTATCTGTCGGCAGTGTACATAAAAAAAATAGTTTTTTGCTATTTTCATTTTTTTTAGTCATGCTACTTGAAAAGCTTAAAAAAGATATTATGTTGTTTTTAAATTATAACTTCATTTATTTGAGTTGAGTGCATTATAAATACCCATTTTCGACGAATTACAATGCACTGGAGATAAAATTGTTGTTATCTTAGCCTGGAATATCTTTTCTTTTGTTGTTAAGCCGCTGATATCGGGGGTATAGCTCAGTGGTAGAGCATTCGACTGCAGATCGAGAGGTCCCCGGTTCAAACCCGGGTGCCCCCTGTAATCCTCTTTTGGTTGGGAATGCATAGATCTGTCAATTTTGCATATTTATTCTTTATTGCATATCTATATTTATTAAAATTTTTGCTATTTTTACTGTAACTCTGTGAAAGTATGACTTTGTCTGGGCAGGGTATAAAGAAGGTATTTTATTATGAATTAATTTTAAAATGTTACTATTATGTTATAATTAGCAGAAGGTTATTATGACAAAGCGAAGTTCATTGCTTAATATTAATTGAGGATTTTTCTTCCTACATTGTCAAAAGAAAAAAAATAATGATAATACTAATAAAAAAATAAACAGTTCTAATTCCTTAAATTCCATATATGAATTATGAATACATAAATACATATTTAAAGATATATATAGTTTAATCTTCTTCTGAACTCAACGTGCGAAACGTTGATTACAATCTGTAACATTTTCAAAAGAGTTTTAAAATATAAGTTTGGCTAAAATTGCATACTTTGCTCCCCCAAAATTTAAAGAGTCCTCTTGTCATGAATCAGTTAACTTAGGCCTTAAGGGCCCGCTGCAATGAAACTCTCCGATCGCGAAATCCCATGTTAACCTATGTGAAAATTTTGAAGCGCGACGAGTCATTAAATACAGTGGAACCCCGCTAATTCGGACCCCGTTAATCCGGACCTCCGGATAATCCGGATTGGTTTGGTCATTTTTTTTTTCAAGTTTGAGAAGCGATTTTGCTAATTTCCATAACATTAACTTGTTTCATCGTCATATTTTGAATAAAAAAAACTTTTTTCTGAAATGTTTTCGGAAGAATACTTTAAGCTTTCTTATTTAAACTACACACAACGAACTACTTATGTTCAAGCGGATGCGTGACCGTATGGCTCGCAAAAGGTATAGAAAACTGCCACAGCAAAAAATTACAAACTTTTTGATTACAAAGTAAACATTTTTACTGTCTGTAAATAATCAATAAGTTAAACATAAAGGTGATTTTCTGTAAGTATGTTTTATTTTATTTCATTTTTTTCTAATTCTCCGGATAATCCGGAATTTCGATTATCCGGATTGGATCTGGTCCCAATTAATCCGATTTGTTGGGGTTTTACTGTATTAAAATACCGTTTTCACCATCAGAAAGTAGACGTCATATGCCGATGATGTGTGTTTTTAACAACTGCCTACGTAAATTTTAAGTATCTTTAAGAAGATGATAAAATTTAATCAAATGGAAGTTTCAAAGGTCATAGGGATTATTTATATGCTTAATTTTGCCGAATTATTTCAAATTTCATGAAATTTGTATCAAACCTGCAAAAGATATGAATAAAAGATTTCTTCTTTCCATTAAATCCTGTCATGCGTAAATTAATTCAAAGATTTCCCATGATAGGTAATGATTCTAGGTTGCTATGCCAATTACGTCTTATTTAAAAATGGAGTTATAATAATTCCATTTTTACCGAATTTAATATGTAATCGTAATAAATCTTATATTCCTACATTTTTGCATAAGAGTACAACAACTGAAATACCAAGATCTGAATATTTATAAGATTAGTTACACGACGAACAATTTCCGAATTGTTAACATTTTCAAACATAGGTTAAAATGTTTATGATTTCAGTTTGTGTCTTCATCTCTTACTGCTACAACTCTTATAAATATACTCGGATTGTTATGATATATATATATATATATAAGTAACGTTTATTAGCGAACGGTCGTTATTGAAAATGAAATGCGTAATATTTATAGATTGTCTAAAGGATAGTCAAACATATTTACTTGCATTACGGTCAATGGGAAGAAACCGTTTAAAGAACTTTTGATGATGTTACGCCATTTCAAACTTAATGAAATTACTATGCATATAAGGAGATCGAAGTAGGGGTGTTTTAATTATGGCCACCTTGTATATTACTTATTTTTTCTTTGTAACATTTGATGTTCATATTGTATGTATTATATATTTTTTATGTAAAATTGAACACACCCATCGCAAATCAATTCTCATCTAGTCTTTAAATGGATCTTGCTAGTGCAAATTGTTTACCCTCTACATTATGTTGCAAAATAAAAATATTTTCCACATCATCCTATTATAAATAGGACATTTTTCAGAATTATTTTATTATCCAAATAAGATTATCTTCTACAATCTATCTATTATAAATGAAACATTTTTCAAGTTTATTTTATTCTATGTTACATGAATCGAAAAAACATAAACCAATTACGACACCTCTTTGAAAACGATAAGTGTATCTGACTTATATCATTGACAGTGGCAAAGATAACTAAAGAAATGTTACAAACAGATTTTTAACATCGTTATCGCTATCACTAACTTTTGAAAATTGTCAATGCTTTACAATCACTTTCTTCAAAAGAAAAATTGAACTAAGCATTTATTTTTGGGCTTATTTTGTTAAACTTTTATAAGTTGGATTTGATGTTAAGTTTTGTGAACAAACGCTACTGGAAGAAAATAAAAATGAAAATATCAATTTGTTTTACTTTAATGAAACTGACTTATTGTATTTTGTAAATTAATTATGTTTATCTTTGTTTTTGCGATTTAGTTAATGATATCAAAAATAACTATTTTTTTCTTTTTCTTCTTTTGATTGTAGATTTAACAAAAGACATACATTTTTTAAATGTTTGACTAGTAAAAATATCAATGGTCTTCACTCAATTTATACAACGTTGAAGTGAAAACTAATTCTGAAATGCAACCAAGATATCTTTAAAAATTTTCTCCAGAAGATTAAAATTATAGAACTGATCTTTTTGCTCGACTGAAGTAGCCTCTTAAGGAGATATTTTCTTCCTTCAAGTGTGTCCAAACTTGTCGTCCAAAAGCTATTATAAATGAAACGCTCCTGAATGATTAGAACCAAGAAATCCCGCGTTGGATGATACATTAATTTGTAGCTTAAGGCTGTGTTTACAAAGGAAAAGTGCTCCCTCTCATGCGAAAGTATTAAAAATGTGTCACTTGTGGTCACGTGAAAACAAGTTTTCTCTTTTTTCGCGAAGTCACCTCCGGAAAATCGATTCAAAACAACTTCTTTAAGAGTATTTTATGAAAGATTTTTTGTATTTACCAAAAAATAGAAAACATATTTGATTGTACCGTTAAAAATTTTAAACTTTTGCTGCATCGTCACTCCACCGGCTTTATAGAATATCTCTATTTTGACCCATGAAAACGATCAATAATACAGTGAAGTAATCCTTTTCTATAAAAGCGGTGGAGTGAAGATGCAGCAAAAGAGTGAAATTTTTACAGTGCACATTTCTGAATCCCCGCACTTGTTAATTTCATGCATTTCCGAAAAAAAAAAAAAAAAAGGAATTCTGAAAAATTTTAGAAAGTTGCGTTTTGGATTGCGCCTTAAAATATATTTTTTTGCATTTTGTTATGGAAAAGTTTGGAGCATAATAAAAAAAAAATCGAACAATAAAACACAAACATTTTATTATTATTATTATTTCTTAAAATACTGGTATTCTACTGAAGTTACCTATTCTCAAAACAATGGTGTTCTGTTGACGAACCTTTTACAGAATGTTTAAAAAATACGTATATGCAGAATTTTTTCGCTAAATGTTATTTTCGTTTCCGATCTAATTATTTGAAATAGTGGCTAAAATGAGATTTGGTTCAAGGGAACGCATACTAAAATGTTTCAAAATATTACTGTAAGTTAAAAAAAATGAAGATGAAATGCAGCTTAGAAGTGAGTTTGAGACCCTAAGGGATTTGCAAACAAGAGTTTGAGATATGTTTGACGCAGATGAAACTGATTAAAATGTTCACAAGCAAAGTATGGAATACCTCGGTCATTAACAAATCCTTCAAATGAAGAGAGTTTGATAGATCTGTTCAATACGACATTCGCAAAATAGAATTTCCAAATTAAATTTTCAATTAAATTTTAAAACGCATGCGTTCGAAAAGTTACATTCCAAAATTGTTTTATGTTCTCATTGAATATTATCCAGATCGTGATAATCCGTAATGTTATACAGGGTGATTAAAAAAACGTGGACAAAATGATATGACAAATCAAGCATATAACAAGGATAAAAAATCACATAGGAACACAGGGTCGCAGACTACTTATATACAGGGTGTTTCATTCCAGCTACACCCGGTTTGAAAGTAATAATTTCGAGGAAAATGAAAATATTGTAATGAAAATGCAACGATATGTACCTTAGTTTGTGTGAAATGCGATAACGTTACAAAAAGATCTCCAAAAACGTATTGCTCAAGCAATCGATACCGCATAAACTGATTATGACAGTTCAAAATGTAAGGTGGCAAGTGCATATTGCTGGTGCGCATAATGCAAACTTCTACCACTTTTGTTTGGTGTTATCACACTTAAAACAAAAGTGAGAACGTCTGTTAAATGTTCTATTATAATACACTTTAGTTTTCTGAAATTTATTACCAACAACCCAAATTGAGTTAGGATGAAAGACCCTATATTTGTGACTCAATAAGTGGTTTGCTGCCCTATGTTCCTATGTGATTGTTTATCCTTGTCGTATGCTTGATTTGTCATATCAATTTGTCCACTTTTTTTTAATCACCCTGCAATGTTTTATATTGTGTATATATGCTGTTGACGAATTCAACGAACAAATTCAGAAAGCTGATAGAAGGCATTAAGAATACAAAAATTGTCATAGAAAATACAAAATCACTTTTTAATCACAAACAACTTATTTCGCAAATACAGGGTGTTCCATGATAACTAAACTTAGGTTGACGTTAATAATTTTGAGAGAAACAAAAACATTTCAATGAAATTGCCATGATATGTAACTTGTTTGGAGTGAAATGTTATAACATCATGAGAAGTTACGGTATAGTAGGGTACTTAAAGTAATCAGCAATACCGTGTGATAATAATCACTGTCCAAAATGTGGAGCATCAAGTACATAACTTCTGGAGCATACAATGAAAACGTCTACCATTTTTTAAAAATATTATCACGTTTACAATAAAATTACGAATGCCGATTAAAAGTTTCATGATAATATACTTTTGTTTTCGAAAAGTTGTTACAATTAACTCAAATTGAGTTAGAATAAAACACCTTATATTTTTGACTATATGTGTGATTTGTGATTTTATGGTCATAAGAAGTAAAAGATCTTCTAAAAAAGTCATCATAGTTTTTAATATGTTAGGTTTTTCAAACTTAGTTTCTCTTCGTCAGACGCAAAGAAGACGTGCTTATACAGGGTTATTACAAATGATTCATCGGTTTTTAATGCGTTACTACTTGCGAACTAGGAAGCGTATATTTTTGTATGGCAACTCAAACCAGAGGGCGTTAACTACAGTTTCGCGCTGCGTATGTGTTATGCGCGTGTTGTTGCCATGTTTGCTGCGTGAATTTCATATTCAAATTGGCGAGTGGACCGAAGAAAGCGTTTTCTGAACGAAAATTTTCAAAATGTTTATCGCTTATAACTGTTCAGACAGCATTTTAGAAGGCATACAAATGCAAACCACCAACCCAACAAAACATTCTGCTCTGGTATCGACAGTTCAAAGAAATCGACCGGAACTTTTGCCTTTACAAAAACAACTAGTTGAAAATTCTAACTCATAAAACGCTTTCTGCTGTCCAGTCACCATTTTGAACATGACGTTCGCGCAGCACCTATGGCAACCACACGCGAATGACACATATGCAGCACAAAACTTTAGTTAATACCCTCTCGTTTGAGTTGTCACATATACGTTTCCTAGTTCGCACATAGTAAGTATCAAAACCGATGATTCTCTTGTAATAACCCTGTGTTATGAAGGCAGGAGCAATCTTTTCCGTATGTTCAACGGTTAATTTTTCAACTTTCTTGTTCATGTATAATTAGATATGGTATAAAAATGAGATAGGGTAAATTTTTATCCTCTATCGTCCCTCGGAAATTATCGGGTGAATTCAGCAACATCCTGACTATCTGAACTGTCTCTCAAACACCTTGTCTTTAGATCGAATTGAAGCATAAATGAAAAAGTTCTTAAAAATAATATACCTAAATATATTTCTCAATTAAAAAAATAGTAAAGTTGGAATTATGAAAAAAAGTAGTATATTATACATAAATAGTGATAATTATTTTTATTATTTTTTAAAAAAAGGAAAGAAAAGAAGAAAAACATATAGCATAAATATAACAAAAAGTAAAATAAAACTGGAACAATTCGGAATAATTAGGAAACTGAAAATAATATTTCAAGTTTTATAAATTTATGAGTGTTAAATTTAACAAAAATCGTTGATAAATGTATTTTGTTTTCTTTTGTTTCTCATTTAAACTGCAAAATGTTCCAGCAATTTATTTCCTTTTAAATTCAGCATTTGAAAATATTTATCTGTAGTTTAAACAAAATGCATTTTTATTGATCAAACAATGATTTCAGAAGCTTTGTTTTGTTATTCCATATTTACATATTTTATACTGATAGGTTCCATTCTGTGTGAAAAGAATTCAGAGTACTTAGTAAAAATTTCTGGCTGTTTATTGTAGTTTTATATTTTTAGAGAAGCATAGAAGCAAAAACATTCGGAATTTGTTTTGTTATTTTATTGTTTCTGTAAACTAATATATTTAATGTATATAAATTTGCAAAAGAAAAGTTTACAGAAATAGTTTTGGGAATTTTCTTTAACTTTGTATTTTACTTTTATTATATTGCAATAGAATTTCGTAATAACTAAAAAAAATCCCAAACTTATTGTATAAGATAGCTTATATAACTAAACCTTTAGTTTTTTGTGGAAATAAGTACAGAATATTTACATTTGCATAAATCCAACATTTATTTGAACTTGTGAAATAAAGTCAGAATCAGCACAGTAGTTTCAGTATTAAGCAAAAAAAAAAAAAAAAAAAAAAAAAAAAAAAAAAAAAACAGAAGAAATAAAAGAGTTTTTCGGCATGTTTTATTTATTCATCAGGATTGTTAACCCTTAAACGGTAACGTGTTTTTCGGCACCTTTAAACGGTAATCATGGGTCACTCGTGCTTAGCGCTGTAAAAAATGGTTTAAAGTGCTTTAAAAATTCTAAAAAAAATCATGATATTACATCAACTACCCTTGAACAAGAATCAGTCACAATATTGCTGATTTATTAATTTGTTTAGACAATATGTTTAAATAAACAAATAAAAATGTGAAAAATGCACATTTTCTTTAAAAAATCATAACTTTTGATAGAATTGACATTTTTTGCTGTTTCAAACGGGAAATTGAAGATCAAGAATGGTACTTTCACAAAAAAAAAAATAAAAATAGCCGGTATAAATTAAAAAAATGCTTAAGTTTTGAGCATAAAAATGACGTTTTTTTAACTTATAAATAGGTACAATTTACAATGAAATAGAAATTTTATTAGTTTTTAATCAATTTTATTTATGGAAATGATGTTAATTATCAAACTTTATTTAATTAAACAAAAAATATAATAATGAAAAATTACAGCAACACTGATATCATTATTTATAAGCAATCGAAGGAAGCCAAGAAGGAGAGCAAACTACAATCACACCAAACAATTTCATAAACACGTGTTTGCATAAAAAGTAAGATTCGGAAACTCAAGTGAGTGTAATGTATCGATTTTTTATGAAAAAAACATCAATTCCTAAACAAACAAATTTTTTCTTACCTGACGCTTTTCGTGAACGTAAATGGTAACCCTGGGTCACTCGTGCCTTTTCGAAATTTCGACTGGCTCTTACGTCGGCTGTGAACGCACTAAAACATCCGCGTTTCGGGAGCTAATAGCCTACTAGTGTACTATTTTTTTCAGGGTAGTTTAGTCCCGCTCCCCATTCTCTCCTCTAAGCTAGTAAGGAAAGAAAATTTGACCGAGGCACTAGTGACCCATGGTTACCGCTTAAGGGTTAAATAAGCTCTTTTTAATCTTTTAATTTCGCTTGTACATAATATTCTTCATAAATCATAATTTAATGTATAAATAGAACACTGTGCCTAGATGATCAGGTGACTGGGATGGGTGGTAAATGAAATGCAGTCGCCACCACCAGGTATGTTTATTGTAATTTTGAAAGCAAGCGAGCTGCATCCAAAATACGAATTCGTTCCACGCTCCAATAGAGGGATAATACTGTTTTTTATAAAAAATTCTCAGTTTTTTGCCAATTATATAGATTAAAGATATTGTTTTATAGTTAATATGTTAAGTAGTTAGTAATGAAGATTTAAATGACACTTTTAATTAATAACAAACTTTATAAAAAAATTTGTTTTTAGTTTTTTGAAAAATTGTCAAATTTTGCCTAAATTTTCGAAATTTGAACCAAAACCGCAGATTCAAGGCATTTATTTTCAGCAGTAAAATTTCACGGAGTTGATGTACTAATAAAGACAGCTTTTGGCACCTGCCCTTTTTGTTTGTTTGATTGTGTTTATGACGGCCAATTATCTACACTTGGGATATAGGCCCTAAGTCGGAGGGATGTCCTCCGTGGGGGTCTTTCTAAGGGAACCTAGCCCGTTTTAAGCAAGAAAATCCAAGGCTCGAAATAAACCACGAAAAATTTCGAACTGTTAGGTCGATGGCCGCGATTGGGTTCTAACCCAAAACCTGCCATCTACTAGTTTCGGAGGTATAATTTCTCGACCACTGGTGTGGCTTTTTTTTTTTTTTTTTTTTTTTTTTTTTGTCATCACTCTAGTGATTGCACTCTTTTCAGGAACCTGAATACAGGGGTGCCCAGAGAGGGGTTTGGCGACGCAAAATGCGCCATACAATTTATTTTTGGAGGGGAATTTGAGAAAAAGTACATTTTTTTTTTTTGGGGGGGGGGGACTTTTAAATCCTTAATATTTCCTTTTTTACTGTTATTTTTTTTTTTTTTTTTTTTAACATCACTTTCAATTTTTTTCAACATTTACAAATACAATTGATATTCTGTTTAGGGGAGGCAGTGTCAATGTTAAAGTTAGAAGATTTTTTTTTTTTTGGGGGGGGGGATTTGCGTCATTGGGTTTGGAGGGGGATGGACACCACTGCCTGAATACACTTAAATTAAGACTTCCAAATTTGAAATAACAAGTTTTGATATAATAATGCTAGTAATAAAAGTAAATCGTTGTTAAAAACTTGCCAAGTTCTAGATATACTATTAATATGATATCACTAATTTTTATTTTAGAACAATTTAACATTCTCATGCATACGAGGACAGATAATTATTGCGTTGTTAAGCAGAAAAAAAGAGCACATAGATAATAGTTAGTATGCAGCACAATAATAAAATTATTTTATAATACGTTCTCATTTATCACAAAAAATAAGTGAAAAATAAAAAATAATAAAAAATAATTTATGTATGAGAGGGTTAAAGAATGCTATAATACTTCAGTAGGTGAGTTTGAGTGAATTTTATTTTAATTTGGCTCCCTATATCACTTCTTTTCTTGGCTTATTTTTTTAAATTCTTTAATTTAATTTTATTAATTTATATATTTTATTTTTATTTTTATTTTTATTTTTACAGAACTTCTCTCTTTTTTTTTCACAGTTATGTTTTTGCTAGATAATATTTTCAATAAGGAACTTGCAGCAGTTTGTTTCAAAAGTTTATTTAACTTTAATTGTGATGCAAACTGTTTAAAAGTAAATTAAAAGGTTGAAAGTTAGGAAAAAAAGAGACAAGACAAACAAAGAAACTGAAGTCACAAACATTTTTCAATTATGTTGGAAATAAAAATTAGCAAAAATAATAATATGATAAAAAATATACGTCTGCTTTTGATTTTTTTTTGGACTGAAAGGTTTAAGTTTAGGTTTAGTTTGTGCCGGTCGATTATCTATTCGAGGGATATAGGCCCAGGGGGAAGAGTACCCTTCGTGGGGGGGGGTCTTTATAAGGGAACCTAACCCGTATTTACTCAAGGTTCGAAGAAAACCACGAAAACTCCGAACGGTTAGCCCGACGGCCGCGATTCTTGGACTAAAAGGATTACAAATGCTAACAAAAAGGTTTGATCGCGCAGATAGAAAACAAAATAAAAAACTAAAGAAAGTTTTCACATCCCGATACACATTATTATTAAAATACCAATGAATATATATTTTTGAAACTTTATCCCATGTAACAGCGACTGAAATATACTAAAATATATGACCCTCCCCCCCTCACACACACAAAGAAAAGAGAAACAAGAAAAAGAAAAACACATATTATACATTTTGGAAATATTTTATTCTGTTTGACAATAAATATAATGTAATTTTCTGTAGAATAAAATCTAAGTATATCAGTCGATAAGTATAGTTTCATTCCACTAAATATAAATTATTTTATACTCTTATTTTTTTTATTTCTTTTGCATATTCCTTTTATGAATATGTTATTGGAGAGAAGGGATACAAACCGCTTTGAGAATTTTTTCAGACATTTATAGCTTTTAAATAATTTACTTCAGTATCAAAACAAAACTTTCATAAGTGGCTTTAGCTTTATTCACATGGAAATTTAACATCTGTAATGTAAACAAATGGCAGTATAGCAATAAAAGTTTTAAGAAACTTTAAATATGTAATTTTTAAGGTTTGCATATGTCATAATGCAGAGAGCTCTCTACAATTTAAATTACACTGCATACCTTGAATACCAGCATAGAAAAAATGTAAAAAAAGTACATCATTTGAAAGAACTAATAAAAAATAAATGAAAATATTTTATTTTATGTATTTTTTCATTTAGTTTCAAATAAAATGAAACCGTTAAAATTTTCAATTTGTTTTAATAAATTAGCCAAAAATTTTTACAAATCTGTATTTAAAATTCCGAATGAAATAACCGCTTATCTTCGAGAGTGCGGCGTCTCCGATCCTTTCAGTTGGATATGAAAAGGGATTGTCTCAGTCTTTTATGCATTTAAAACTTTTCTATCCTTCTTGGGTTGTGTTTACTTTGATTTTAAGTAATCTATTTACTCTTCTATTTATCAGCATTTAGTTTTTAAACTGTATAATGTATGTTCTCTGTAAAGAGTATTTTTTCTTTTATTTTAGTTGTGCTTCTCCTGGTAGTTCATTTGCTTGTTATTTTTTAAAAAATCTTCTGGAATCTTCTTTTTTCCTTTTTTTTCTCACTTATATTTTATTAAACTTTTAAGTATTTTAATTTAATGACAACCTATACAATCTTTTTAAGCAACCCTTTGTTCCTGCGTGATATTTTATCCTTGTTGTATGCTTGATTTGTCATATCAATTTGTCAACTTTTTTTTTTAATCACCCTGTATAAAACGCAATGTTCAGCAATGACAGTCTAACGCGTTTGTGCCTTTGAACCATGATCTATGATGTATATATTTTTTTCAAACAGGAAAAACATATATGTTAGATTAATTTATTACATAATATTTTTTATAAAAAGCGCAATGAGGCCATTTGGTAAAAATGCACTTTTATTACATTTTTCTAAATTTTTCAGGAAAAAAAACGAAATTTATTAAATTTTAAAGTGCAAGGAAGGAAATTGTTTTTCGAATCCCCCCCCCCCTTCTTGAGGTTATCTATGGCTTCTAATTTATTCAAAATTAATATTAAGGCATAGCTATATGGTGTAAGTAATTAATATCTACAAGTTAAATGCTCTGTGAAAATGTATCAGGATATTAGATATTTTAATTATATTTTATTAAATTATCAAGAAAATTTCAATTCTGCGGAAGCTCATCCGTAGCAGGCATCACATTAAAATACTTAAAGCAATTAACACAAGTAAATCACTTCATTATAGAATTTGTTTAACTAAGCAGAAGAAACTTGATCCAGTGTATGCCTTTTGTTTAATAAAGGAAACAAGAAAATATTCAGGAAGCAATTAATTTTACATAGCAGAGAGTATAATTATTCATTTATTCTCTAAACCCAAGCTTCTTAAATTCCACATGGATTTGTAAATAGGAAGAACAATTTTAATGTCTAGACAATGTGTATGATTTCCTCTTTTACTAGAAACAATTTGTTCTCCAATTACGAAGTAACTTCCTTAAAATGATTTTAATTTAAAATTAAGTGCTCTGCAAACAGAAAGACACTATGAACAATGAAACAGATTTCTGTAAAGTAGATTTTTACATTTGAGGAAACTAAGTAAAATTATGTATCATTTAGTAAGAACTGTATTTAATTTATATATATATATTTATAGATAGATAGGTAATCTCAAAAGTTATTTTAATACAGGTTGATTTAAAAAAGATTGGATGCATTATCAAAGATGGTAGTGCACACATACATAACATACACACACACACAAATTTTAAATGAAACCTAATCTGTTGTTTCATTCAAAAATACAGGGTGCACTCCAATCCGAACATGTTAGATTGATTTATTACAGAATATTTTTCACAAAAAATGCGATCAGGCCATTTGGCAAAAATCCTCCTTTATTACATTTTTCTAAATTCATCAGAAAAAAAAGGAAATTATTTAAATTTAAAAATACAGGGAGGGAATTGTTTTTTCGTCTCCCCCCCCCCTCTTGAGGAAATACATGACAATTAATTTGTTCATAATTAAAATCAAGATATATTTATCTGTTGTTAGTAATTATTTTCTACAAGTTAGACGTTCTGAGAAAATGTATCAGAATATTAGATATTTTAATTCTATACTAAATTATCAAAAAAAAAAAAAAAAAAATGCAATTCTGCGGAAGCGCATCAAAAGGAGGCATCGCATTAAAATAATCAAAGCAATTAACACAAGTATATCGCTTCATTATAGAATTTGTTTAACTAAGCAGAAGAAACTTGATCCGGTGTATGCCTATTGTTTTATAAAGAAGTTCCTCTTTTACTAAAAACAATTCGCTCTCCAATTACGAAGAGACTTCTTTAATATGATTTTACTTTAAAATTAAGTGTTCTGCAAACAGAAAGACACAATGAACAAAACACCAGATTTCTGTGAAGTAGATTTTCGCATTTACGGAAACTAAGTAAAATTATATATCATTTAATAAGAATTGTATATGATATATATATATATATATATATATATAGAGAGAGAGAGATAAATATAGATAGATAATCTCGAAATTTCATTTAATACAGGTTGATTTCAAAAAGATTGGTGCATTATCAAAGATGCTAGTACACCAATACATACAAACACAAAAAATAATTGTAAATGAAACGAACATCCTAATCTGTTGTTTCATTCAAAAATACAGGGTGCACTCCAATCCAAATATATCTATTGTTGCTAACTCTGGCTGAAATAAAAGATATTTGAAAGCAACTTTCGACAAATTTATCATGTTTCATGTAAAATACTATGATACGATGCTGGTTACGATAGTTTTTTAACTGGTGTAAATAACTAATATCTTCAAGTTAGACGTTCTGAGAAAATTTATCAGAATTATTAAATATTTTAATTGTATTATATGAAAATATGAAAATTAATTGCAATTCTGCCGAAACCCATCCATAGCAGGCATCACATTAAAATACTTGAAGCAATTAACACAAGTATATCGCTTTAATTTGTTTAACTATGTAGAGGAAACTTGATCCAGTGTGTGACTCTTGTTTTATAAAGAAAACAAGCAAATATTCAGGAAGCAATTAATTTTACATAGCAGAGAATTTAACTATTCATTTATTTTCTGAACCCAAGCTTCTTAAATTCCACATGAATTTGTAAATAGGAAGAACAATTTTAATGTCTAGACAATGTGTTTGATTTCCTCTTTTACTAGAAACAATTCGTTCTCCAATTACGAAGAGACTTCTTCAAAATGATTTTAATTTAAAATTAAATGTTCTGCAAACAGAAAGACACAATGAACAATAAAACAGATTTCTTTGAAGTAGATTTTTGCATTTGCGGAAACTAATAAAATTATATATCATTTAGTAAGAATTGTATTTGATATATATATGTTACAGGCCAAACCCGATTTTAGGCCAAACTAGATTGGCCTAGGCCAAACTAGTTTATCCTAACACCCATCGGATAGACTAGTTTTTCCTAGGCCAAACCGGTCTATCCTAACGCCCATCGGATAAACTAGTTTTTCCTAGGCCAAACCGGTCTATCCTAACGCCCATCGGATAAACTAGTTTGTCCTAGGCCAAACCGGTCTATCCTAACGCCCATCGGACAAACTAGTTTTTCCTAGGCCAAACTAGTTTGGCCTAACTCTTATAGGATAAACTAGTTTAGCCTGCTGTTTATTGGTCTGAACTAGTTTCTCCTAGGCCGATCTAGTTCATCCTAGGCCAATTCCATTTGGCGTGATTTTATTGAATTCAATGACCGCCACAGCGCCAACATTCTAGTTTGTCCTAGGCTGATCTAGTTTATCCTAGGCCAATTTAATTTTACGTGTTTTTAGCTCACAGGTGTCAAAGCCTGAGAAATAATGGGCTCGCAAGTTCTGTATGTATAAAGTACGTATGTATGTACGAATGTACGTACGTATGTATGTACGAATGTACGTACGTATGTACGTGCGTATGTACGTAACGCGATAACTCGTGATAGAAATATCCGATTTGCTTCAAATTTTGGATGCACGTTCATTGATATAAGGTACTTTTCTGATTAATTTTGGGAATTCATTGGATAAGAATAAAGGGGAGCGAACGGGATGCTAGTCCCCCACCGTTAATTTAGAGAAATGGATTTTTGATGCAGAATTATCAGTTTTCATTTAAAATTTTAGATATAGGATCATTCAGACAAGGCGCCTCCATGATTAGTTGTGGATGTTTATTGTTTAAGTGTAAAAAAGGACAATGTAGGTTAACCCCCCCCCCCTCCATAATTTAGATAAATGGTTTTTGACGCAGAATTTACGGATTTGCTTCACATTTGTATATAGGTTCTTTCTGATAAGGCGATTCCCTGATTAGTTTTGGGGGTTTAATGGTTAAGTATGAAGAGAAAAATGAAAATATGAAGGGAAAAATGAAAAAAAAAATATGAGAGTTATAAACATCATAACTTTTGAATCCGTTCAGTAAAAAGTAGACTTGTGAATATATTTCTCTGTCATTCCTTAAGGCTTTTCTCAAATCCTAAAGAGCTACATCCTAACAGATTTATGAACTACTTCCTTTTCGAAAATGCATAAGGTTAACAGATTCAGATAATATGTAATCGAATGGCGTAAACCATTTTCTCATAAAAGCGATGTATCTTTGAGAAAATAATAAAGCTACGTTTTGAATCGAATTTCCGGTTACGACTTCAAGAAAAAAAAATTGACGCCGTGACAAGAATAGCTTATATGTCGACAGGTAATTAATTTCTCAAAAATGGAAAACGCTGTTCGATTCCAAATTATGTTCAGCCTCAATCTGGCTCGAATATGCAATCATAATAATAATAATAATAATAAATGAAAGTCAGATCTCAGTTGGCACGAGCGTGCAGAAAAAAAAAAAAAAAAAAAGCAAACACCATGTTTAATGCATCATATCTCTAAGGTGAACATGTTAAATTTCTGTATTGGTGTTATAAGCAATGACTATTTACATACATTTACACTTTTTCTAGTGAAAGATATGTTTTTTACTGGCCAAACCCGCTTTCGAGCTAAATTAGATTAGCCTCGGCCAAACTATTTTATCCTTATGCCAATTCGATAAACTAGTTTT
This sequence comes from Maratus speculifer, assembly GCA_964019185.1. Classification (NCBI taxonomy): domain Eukaryota; kingdom Metazoa; phylum Arthropoda; class Arachnida; order Araneae; family Salticidae; genus Maratus; species Maratus speculifer. The sequence goes on from OZ025291.1 coordinate 121,617,063, forward strand.
TTCTACACTAAACTTGTTTATCTAAATGCCCATAGAATAAACTAGTTTTTTCTATGTAAGAGATGTAATCGTTCATTTTTCCCTTCATACTTAACCATTAAACCCCCAAAACTATTCAGGGAAGCGCCTTATCAGAAAGAACCTATATACAAAATTTAAAGCAAATCCGTAAATTCTGCGTCAAAAACCATTTATCTAAATTATGGAGGGGGGGGGGTAACCTACATTGTCCTTTTTTACACTTAAAAAATAAACATCCACAACTAATCATGGAGGCGCCTTGTCTGAATGATCCTATACCTAAAATTTTAAATGTAAACTGATAATTCTGCATCAAAAATCGATTTCTCTAAATTAACGGTGGGTGACTAGCCTCCCGTTCGCTCCCCTTTATTCTTATCCAATGAATTCTCAAAATTAATCAGAAAAGTACCTTATATCAATGAACGTGCATCCAAAATTTGAAGCAAATCGGATATTTCTATCACGAGTTATCGCGTTACGTACATACATACGTACATTCGTACATACATACGTACTTCATACATACAGAACTTGCGAGCCCATTATTTCTCAGGCTTTGACGCCTGTGAGCTAAAAACACGTAAAATTAAATTGGCCTAGGAAAAACTAGATCAGCCTAGGACAAACTAGAATGTTGGCGCTGTGGCGGTCATTGAATTCAATAAAATCACGCCAAATGGAATTGGCCTAGGATGAACTAGATCGGCCTAGGAGAAACTAGTTCAGACCAATAAACAGCAGGCTAAACTAGTTTATCCTATAAGAGTTAGGCCAAACTAGTTTGGCCTAGGAAAAACTAGTTTGTCCGATGGGCGTTAGGATAGACCGGTTTGGCCTAGGACAAACTAGTTTATCCGATGGGCGTTAGGATAGACCGGTTTGGCCTAGGAAAAACTAGTCTATCCGATGGGCGTTAGGATAAACTAGTTTGGCCTAGGCCAATCTAGTTTGGCCTAAAATCGGGTTTGGCCTGTAACATATACATTTATATATAAATATAGATAGATAATCTCGGAATTTCTTTTAATACAGTTCGATTTAAAAAAGATTGGATGCATTAACAAATATGCTAGTGCACACACACATACACACATAAAAAATAATTGCAAATGAAACGAACGTCATTATCTGTTGTTTTATTTAAAAATACAGGGTGCACTTCATTCTGAACATATCTATTGTTTCTAATTCTGACTGAAATCAAAAACATTTGAAAGCAACTTTCGACAAATTTATCATGTAAAAAACTATGATACAATGATGGTTGCGATTGTTTTTTACCTGATGTAAATATTTTTTTCTGCAAGTTGGAAGTTCTGCGAAAATTTATCAGAATTGTTAAACATTTTAATTTTATTATGAAATTATCAAAATAATCGCAACTCTGCGGAAGCTCATCCATAGCGCGCATGACATTAAAATACTTGAAGCAAACACAAGTAAATCGCTTTAATTTGTTTAACTAAACAGAAGAAACTTGATCCGGTATATGCGTATTGTTTTATAAAGAAAACAAGGAAATATTCAGGAAGCAATTAATTTTACATAGCAGAGAATTTAACTATTCATTTATTCTCCGAGCCTAGGCTTCTTAAATTCCACATGGATTTGTAAATAGGAAGAACAATTTTAATGTCTCGACAATGAGTTTGATTTCCTCTTTTACTAGAAACAATTCGTTCTCCAATTACGAAGAGACTTCTTCAAAATGATTTTAATTTAAAATTAAGTGTTCTGCAAACAGAAAGACACAATGAACAATAAAACAGATTTCTGTGAAGTAGATTTTTGCATTTGAAGAAACTAAGTAAAATTATACATCATTTAGTAAGAATTGTATTTGATATATATATATATATAGAGAGAGAGAGAGAGAGATAGATAGATATAGATAGATAATCTCGAAATTTCTTTTAATACCGGTTGATTAAAAAAAAGATTGGATGCATTATCAAAGATGGTAGTGCACCCATACATACACACACAAAAAATAATTGTAACGAACGTCCTAATCTATTGTTTCATTCAAAAATACAGGGTGCCCTCCAATCCGACATATTCATTATTGCTAATTCTGACTGAAATCAAAGATATTTGAAAGCAACTTTCGACAAATTTATGATGTTTCGTGTAAAATACAATGATACGATGGTGGTTACAATAGTTTTTTACCTGGTGTAAATAATTATCTGCAAATTAGACGTTCTGCGAAAGTTTATCAGAATTCTTAAATATTTTAATTTTATTACATGAAATTATCAAAATAATTGCAACTCTGTGGAAGCGAATCCATAGCAGGCATCGCATTAAAATACTGAAAGCAATCAACACAAGTATATAGCTTCATTATAGAATTTGTTTAACTAAGCAGAATATACTTGATCCCATGTATGCCTATTGTTTTATAAAGAAAACAAGCAAATATTCAGGAAGCAATTAATTTTACATAGCAAAGAGTATCATTATTCATTTATTCTCTGAACCCAAGCTTCTTAAACTACACATGGATTTGTATATAGGAAGAACAATTTTAATGTCTAGACAATGTGTTTGATTTCCACTTTTACTAAAAACAATTCGTTCTCCAATTACGAAGAGGTTTCTTCAAAATGATTTTAATTTAAAATTAATTGTTCTGCCAACAGAAAGACACAATGAACAATAAAACAGATTTCGGTGAAGTAGATTTTTGCATTTGCGCAAACTAAGTAAAATTATACAGTCGAGTCTCTCTATATCGAAATTCCATGCATCGAATTTCTCTATATAACAAATTTTTAGTATGAACGGTCCCCCTTTTCGCATGATTACATCAAAAACAGTCTGTATATAGCGAAATATCTATCTCCATATAACGATTTTTTTCATAAATTGGTCTTAATTTATTCAGTTTTAAAAAGCTTCGAAATCATTTGGAATGAATTTTCCATCACTTAATTTTGATTTATCGTCAGTACTGAGTTTTTTTTATATTACTTCTTTCCTTGTTCTTTAAATCCAACGATTTCATCCCACCTCCCACACACCTTTCCAAATTCTTTTCAAAACAGTGTCAATTAGATTGATACACATGTAAGAGAGGAATCAATGAAAGGCACATAAGAGAGGCCTTCAAATGGAGGAAAATGTTAACTACAATTTTTCATTCCTTGCTAAAATTTGAGCTTCTTTGAGAGCATAACAATTTTAAAATCAAAACTAAATATTACAGATTTCTTCGTCTGAAATTAATGCAAGTCTTCCTTATTTGATTTTTATTAAGCTTTCAAATAAATGTCTGTTTTCTTTTTTGAAACAGGTTAAATAATTAAGAAATAAAATGTTAGGTTTATATTTACTTTTAAACAGTTCAAATTCAAAAGCAACAATTCAAAAGATAAAAAATAATATTTGTTCAAATTTCACACATTAAATACGATTTTTAACATCATTCTCCATACATCGAATTTCTCTGTATAACGAATTTTTTACTGGAACGGTGGATTTCGTTATATAGAGACTCGACTGTATATCATTTAGTAAGAATTGCACTTGAGATACATATACAGGGTTTCCAACGAACCTTGATTTCAAAACTAAGTTTCTCAAAAGTAAAGACCAACAAAATTATACGGTAAATGGTGTATTTATTAGGTAAGCTGTAAAAATGTTATACAGAAGTTTCAAACATTTTGAAAAGATTTTGCTCTGAAAACAAAAAAGCTAGACTTATTTTTATTTATTTATTTCTTTTTGGTTTGTTTTAGACTACTTGAAAGAACGAGTTTTTTCGGCATACAGCGCCATATATTAACGATTTTGTAACTCAATTTTTAGAACTTCTGTATAACATTTTTACAGCTTAGCTAATAAAGAAAACGAATACCGTATAGTTCTATTGATTTTATTTTTAGGTATTTAATTTTGAAATCAGAGTGTTATTCGCTGGACACCTTGTATTAGAGATTCGCACGGGCCGGGCTCGGGCCATACTTCTGAAGACTTTGGCCGAGCCGTCCCGGGCCTAGTCACTAATCTTTTCGGGCCGAGCCGGCTCAGGATTTTAATTTTTTTCCTGGAATATTGGGCCGGGCCTAACGTATTTCTTTCTAAAGAGGCCGAGAATGTTTTCATTCTTCCCAGTCTTCACGGACCAAAATCATTTCCTGTTGAATCATTTCGTATGAAAATCCTTTTCTCGACGTGGCTGAGTCTGTTCATAAATCAGTAAAATTTGGCTTGGTCGAAAAATTTTTGCAAAAAAGGTGTATACTTTTATGTCGTCATTATTCTACAATTAAACATTAGAATTTATTCTTTTTAAAGAATCGTAGATTACTAGGCTTATTAAAATAGATTTAAATACATGAAAAAAATCATACAGGGTGTCCAGCAAATAACACCCTGATTTCAAAATTAAATTTCTCAAAAACAAAGATCAATAGAATTATGCAGTGAACGGTTTGTTTATCAGTAAGCTGTAAAAATCTTATACAAAAGTTTAGAACGGTAAATATTTTGAAAAGATTGTGTTCTGATTGCAAAGAATGCTTTGATTTAACATTTTTCTTGCTTTCAGTTGCTGCCAGAGAATGTGTTTTTCGGCTTAAAGTGCTACATTTCAAAGTTTTTTTTAATTAAATTTTTGAAATTTCGAAATTCTAAAAATTTACTTCGAAAAATCTTTAAAATATTGCACTGTAAGCTGAAAAATTATTTCTCTGCAGGCAATCTAAAACAAGAAAAATCAAAGCATTCTATGCAATCAGAACGCAATTTTTTCAAAATATTCACTGTTTGAAATTTCTGTATAAGATTTTTACAGCTTACCTAATGAAAAAACCGTTTACCGCATATTACTATCGATCTTTGTTTTTGAGAAATTTAATTTTGAAATCAGGGTGTTATTTCCTGGACACCCTGCAATTATGACGGAATTTTCTTTTAGACTGAAAACTGTAAATTTCTTTTAAACTGTTCATCCATGCAAAATGAATACAATAATACCTGAGAAAAAAATGCATTAAACATTTACATGTTCTAAGAAGAGAACGTATTTTTTTCTTTCCAATGCGATTCCGTGTTAGAAGATTTTACTTTTACCATATAAATTTTTTTTTTAGATTTTTATGTCTGTATTACATGGAATGGGGATTAATAATACTAATGATAACTGAAACATTTACATACAACAAACAAGGATTCATTAAAAGCATAAATATCGCAGCCTACGGCACTTCTGCACAAGTGGAGTTTATAAACATGAAAAAAAATGACTAAGATAAATTTTTTTGGTCTGAACTCTTCCGTATGATTAAAGATCAATGTTCTGTAGAAATTCACTAGGCCGAATTTTTAATTTTTTTTCCGGGTCGGGCCAGGCCATATTGCTTTTCTATGGATCGGGCACTGCTAGGACCTGGAAATTTCGGCTCATGCAGACCTCTACCCTGTAGTATTTCTATTTTTTTTAATTACATATTGATATAATAAAGATTGGATACATTATAAAGATGATTGTGCCCATACACAGATACGCACAAAACATAATTGAAAGTGAAACGAAGGTACAAATCTATTGTTTCATTCGAAAATACAGAATGTACTCCAATCCTAACATATCTATTGTTGCTAATTGTGACTGAAATAAAGATATTTGAAAGCAACTTTCAACAGATTTACCATGTTTCGTGTAAAATATAATATTACGATAAAAAGTTATGAAAATAGGAAAATAAGTGTAGAAAGATGCCACAATATACTGTTAAATATCTTGCACTTTTGAAAATCTGCTTCCCTGTATAGTCACTTCATCGCTTTTATAGAAAACTATTATTTGACTATATAATGGAACATTCTCATTGGTCAGACTAGAGATAGTCCATAAAAGCGGTGAAATGACTATGCAACTGAAAATGCAGATTTTTAACGGTAAAAATGAGTCCCGAAACTTGAACAAAGTGATGTATTAAACTTAATGGTACGGAAGTTAAATATTTTCCTCTACACGAAGTTAATACGAAACATTGCTACTTCTATTGCCCAATTAACCATTTAAAATTGAAAGTGCACATAGTGATGTAATATAGTGAACGTAGTGAACATAGTGATGTAAAAAAATAAATGGAACTGCAGTTAAATATTTTTCTCGATATAAGTTCAGACCAAGGCATTGTTACTTGTACTTTCAACTATCCTCATAATTATTGTTTCTCCCATGTCAAACAAAGTGTCATGTTTGTATGAATGGATCAGCAATTAATTATAAAAGTATTATCTGGCGATTGCAGCTGGAATTGCAGGCAGAAAAAACTAAGAAGATTTAAACGAACATTTGTATTATTAATTATTTTCGCCGTCTTTTAAGTAAAACGCTGAATTTTTTAAAGTTTGTTCATTTTGTGATGAAAGTATTTGGAATTTTAATAGATGGGACAGTATGAACTGTTGATTACGTTAAGAAATTTTGATTATCTGGTTCAGAACTATTTGGATAAGGGGATGGTCGTCCTTTCTTCCATTTCTTATGATATCCTTATATTTCCAAATAAATAACATGAGGAAATTTTGAATTTCATTAATTTTTTTTTACTATTGTTGAAGTTATGAACAAAAATCTGAGTATTTATTTGGATGAGATGCCTTGCATTTTTAACTGAATAATTGTATTGTGATCTTTACATACAAATGTATTCTGTTGCGTTGTGCAATACCACCTCTCAAAAATTTTCAATAACTTGTGAATCACCTAATACAAGAATGGCATACTAAAAGAATATAAATAAATAAATAAATAAATAAATATCAAGTCTTTTTCTCTTATTTCGAAGAGTAAGATGATTGCTTTGCAGTTTTCTATTTTAATGTACATGTGTAAAATTTATTACAAATTAAACAACTTTGTGTTGCTACTTTTTTAAATCCAATCAATCGAACTCAAATCATTCAAGGAATGCCATCGAAAAGTTTTGTGTATAAACGGGAGAAGTGTTTAGTTAGTACTACGTACTTGATTAACGAACTCCTCGAAGAAACTTGCAGAACCAATATACTTTCTGAGCTATGTTCTTACCGGTCACTTTTGCTTCAGGCGTTATCAGTATAATAAGTTTTGCATGCTTTACATTTATGTGTTTCTGTAAACCAACTATTACAGTTGCGCATTATGTTAACACCAGAACGCCTGGAAGTTTTACTCAAGTTTGATAATAATATTTCACACCAGAAATTTTATTCAAAATCATTTAATTTATTCATTTAACATAAAACTGCGTTGTTTAAATTTAACTTATTTCAAGAAAAAATTTCTTGCTCGAATTGTAATTTAATCACATCGTGGGAGTGAAATCGACTCTTTCCAGGCGCTCTAATGCTAATGAATTTATTAGAGATACTTGCATGATTAATGCATTGTCTAAATTAAGTTAGAATTAATTCAGTATTTCGGACATTACTCTGAGGTAAATTTTGTTTTATATGTCCCTGTAAACGAGCAATAAGAATGACGTATTTGATTAAAAATCTTAATTATGGTAATTAAAAGATCAACCCATCAATTGGTTTCTAATAAAATCAAACTAAAATTTCGATAGAATATTCAAACGACAATTAATGAATAATTTAACAATTTTTGTATGGATATTACTTGGAAATGTAAATACCAGACGGTACTTTCATTGTTTACCTGTCGACGCAATTCACCGAATATCGAAAAGAAAATGAATTGAAAAATATCAATTAAAAGTTATTTTTGATTACGACACCTGCTTTTATCTCAATTTTCTAGAAGAAAGATTTATTTTAAAAAAGCGATAGTAGTAACGTTCGATCCTTAATAGCATATGAATAAATGCATAAAAATCTGTTCTTTAAAAAAAATAAATAGAATCGAAATCTTTAAAAAGATCGATTTTTCGAAATAAAACATTTTCCAATGAGAATTTTTTTCTGTGCATTTCAAAACAAACTGCACAAAGTGATCTTATTTATTTAATTTCTTTAATTTGATATAAAACTTTTTTATATGCTCCCTTTATGTAAACAATGAATGAAATAATACTTTAGATGCTCTTTTCTCGAAACTATGTTTATGAAATCGCCCCTCCCCCCATAACCGAAATATGTTGTGAGCGAATGAATGCGCTTTTTTTCTTTCTTCTTTCTTTCTCTCTTTTCTTTCTTCCTAATTAATTTTTACGTGTTTTTTTGGTCTTTGACTATTTTTTTTTAAGTTTTTAACACAAAGATATTTATTTATAAACATTTTTGTTTTATGAATTTAAATGAGGAACTAATCAATGTTGTTTCTTTGTAATTGTGTCAGCTAATTGGTAGTTTTATTATCTGTACCATCAGTATACATGTCAGTACAAGACACATTCCCGTTTCAATCACTCATAATTTGGTGGATGTTCCCTATTTTACATTCGAAATGCACCAACATCACATCGCTCAGAAATATCACTTCTTTCAGTCGCTGATATTTGCTTATAATACCTCTGTGAGATTTATAGATAGAAAGCTGATTTTTTTTTGTTAAATTGAGGAAAGGATAAGGAATTTTTTCTTTTCAGGAGTCCTATAAAATTTTAGTTTGCGTAACTTCTCAGACAGATGCCCCACTCTTCCTCAAATGGTTGCTGCTTATATAATCACTTATTTTGCACTTTTTTAGTGAAATTTTGCAATTGGAAGTTTGTATTTAGGTGTGCAATTTAAAGAAATAGGCTTTTGGCTTCATCTTTATGAATAACTGTGCATACCACAATCAACGATGCTAAAATTTGCTGCAAGAATGCGACGCTATCCCAGTACTACAAAAATTTAGAATAAATTCTAATAATTCAATATACACCAAGTATGTGAAATGGATGTCAAAGACTATAATGATACAGATATACTGTTCGTGTAATAAAACGACTCGGGGAAAAAAAAGAAGGAAAGAACGAAAGAGAGACTTAATATGCAATTTTAATTAAATTGATTTATTGCTTCATTATTAATTAATGATAAGGGAATTTTAATAAATTGTTTACTTTCCAAGAGATTTATCGTAAACTTAAATGTAGCAAGCTTTATGATTTTTTTTGTATATTTGCTTTTAGTCATTTCGCTACGTATAAGTTATAGATCACGAACGCTTGCACCATTGCGGTCAAAATACATCACGTCACGTGATGAAAAATTACATTTAAAATTTTTGAATTCGCCATGTTCGATTTATAAAAAATCTTTTAAAATACAATTAGGTAAAAATGTTACATTTAATTCTATTTTTGCGTTATGCGATATATAACTAGCATAGCGAAAGCATTTTAAATATGTTTCTAAAACCAACCTGTATTTTTAAATAATTCTAGAAACAACAGAAAAATACGGCAGGTGTTTTAAAAATAAAAACATAACCCATTTACTAATGTCGTGGCTTAGTTCTGATGCAGCGTTTTGCAACATTTTACCAAACCATTAGATTTTAACATCTTTTGCCAGCTTGATTCCTTAAATGCCTTTCCATTATTCGTTAAAAGCTAATGTTGAAATTTTAAATACAAATTTAAAGTTGTAAATGGGTACATAATAGCATTTTAATGCCGCAAAAGCATGTTTCTCGCAACTTGTAGAGAAGAATGTAAGTTTTGTCTTTTTTTCTGTTTAAATCTACCCTTCACAAATGCATTACTTCCAACTTGTACGTTTTTTTTTTCTTATCACACAAGTTTAATAGCAAATTTTGCTTAATTAATTCGCCAAAATCTAAAGACTTTTAATATTTAAATATGGCAAAATTTTTTGTTACATTTTAGTAGCAAAAGAGAACCATACAAGTTAACAGATAAAAATGTTATATAATACATATATTGGTAAAGAATAAATTATATAAAATGTTATAAAGATTCCGTGATATTTTTACTTTCTTCTATCTAAAGGAAAAATGATTGTTACCGATTTTTTGTTCGACTTCCGATTTTCGTTAGATTTACATGTTTTAGGTAGCAACCCCCCCCCCCCCAAAATACATGTTTATACAAAAAGTCGCCTTGCTATCTGTATATTTCATCCGTATGTATCCGTAGCGGACATACGTGTGACCGTATGCCCGCTTTGTATTGTTGAGAAGTGTATAAAATTATCATAGAATTGAACCAAAAAATTTGACTATTACACAAAAAATTGAGTATTTTAGTGATCACTTTTAATGAAATAATTCAATGGAGATCCTGCTTAAAATAACATTAAAACGCAAAAATGCCAGTAAAATATTTTCTAAATTAGTGGTTCTTAAACTTTTAGACCTCACATACACATTGAAACGTTTCACATATCTAGCATGCCTTATCTTCAATTTTTTTTTTTTACTTGTAACACTGTTTTAGACATTTTTGAAATGATATTGAATTTTTGTATTTTTATCTCTCTGAACTTTGAAAATATAATACATTGAAAAAAATCCAAAAAATGCTTAGTCAAGTGGTAATAATAAATATATATATTTAAAAAAATCTAATTTTTTATGAAGTTTTGAAAGTGTTAAAAATTTTTTATGGATTAAATTACTGTACATAAAACACTTCTGATTAGCTCATACAATATATCTTCATTAAAAAAAGTTCTTGGGGTTGTAGGGGGAAAAGTAGCTTCACTATTTTTTGGTTTCAAAGATTCAGCTAATTTTATCTAAAAATATGAACCAAAAATGACCTGATTACACAATGGAAAGCCAAGTTTTTTCCATAACTGAATTTCAACGAGAATTTTACAAATTAGCCAACTAATTCCAAGATGGTTTTATTGGAAACCTTTATATGTTGCCATATTTTGCCCAACTATCGCCAAATTTCATGAAAATTAGACGTTGACAGACAAGTTCAGTAAAGAGTACAACATTAAAAAAAAGTCCCTTCCTTCCGGCAGTGCCGGGAGGAAGAGGTAGCTCTCATATACTTATTTATTTACTTATTTATTTTAAATTAAGTTATATTATTCAAACATACGAAGCTCAAATTAGTGGAGCCCGATTTTATGAGATTGAATACTAGTTTCTGTCAATACTGAATATTAATAGGAATTTTTAGAAATTAGTCATCTTTTATTCAACCTGGTTTTATTTTAAGCGATTTAGAGAGTCGCCAATTTCCACGACATCATGAAGTGTATGCCATTTTAAACCTACATGATGGATAAAAAAAAAAAAAAAAAAAAAAAAAAAAACAATGAGCTTGGTCGAAATCTTAATTCATGTGCACATGCACACTTATATTGAAATCGATTAGTATATACGAATGCTGTCGCAGGCAAATTGTTTAAAAAAAAAATGTCCCCCACATTAGAAATTCAAACTGCTATATCTCAGGCGGCATTTTTTAAGGTAAAAACAAAGCAAAAAAAAAAAAAAAAAAAAAAAAAAAAAAAAAAAAATTCGGAATTCATTATTAAGATAAATATTTTAAAAAGAACCTTTTTTAATTTCTAATTTTTTGTATGTACATCATTATATATTTAAAAGATTTTCGACAAACTTAAATGGCTGCCATTTTGAAAAAAAGAGGGCGGATGAAGTTGGCCCGTGAACTCGGTCAAGATATTGGTATGTACTATGTACATACGGAGTTATGCCCACATCAGTTTAAAAATATGTATATTATCGCACGACAAATTTCACATCGCTTCAAAATGTCAACCACACGGGAAATTGAAAGTGCTATAACTCAGCCATTTTTCAAGATATAGATGAAACAAAAAATGCTCTGGAAATTTTGTATCAAGGTCAAATACGCAAAAGAAAAATCTTTTTCAATTTCCTACTTTTTTGCACCTAATTTTAAAATTTATTTATTTTTTTTTTTAATTTAATATTCCTCTATTTTGAAACCTGATGGCGGATGGAACTGGCCAACGAACTCGGACCAGACATCGGTATGTGTTATGTACGCACTAAGTTTCATCCAAAAGGTTTATAAGTACGTGTGTTATCACGTGACGAAAATCAGATCATTTCAAAATCAGAGCAGTATTCTGACAGAATACTGCTCTTTCTCGCCTCTACTTGGTGAATAAGGGTTGCCGTATTAACTTTGAAGAGGCAACAATCATAGTTCTGTTGAAGGTAAAATAAGAGAATTTGTCGAAATAATTGCACGAGAAAATAAACCTTGTAATGATAATTTATCCTACAATATACCAAAAATTTGCCATAACATCATAAAATCTTAAACTTTATATCTCGTTGCAATATTTAAATTTTTACTCACGTGTAAGTTGCAACATTTTAAAACTTTTAATTCATTTCGATTTTAATTTATTAGAAATATCTCTCGATCAGGAAGCAAACGTTTAGTCCTTTCATTATCATATTTTCCTGAAGACGGCGCGAAACGTTAATATTTTTATTTTATTTTAATTGTACAAGTTCATATTAAAGTTCTTGTTTTGTGCACCATTGAGCAATTTGTTGTATTTTTAATAAATACATTCTTAGTAGTTATTTTTAGCATATTAACCTTAAAGATCATCTATTAAAACTATCACGAAACATTATCCCCAGAAATCAAATATTTAATATTAATTTTGCGAATTCTTACCGAAATGAGAAACTAGAATATCATAAGACAAACAGAAATTGAATAATTTAGTCCTTTAAAGCCCTATTTGTGGGGATTTCGTCAAGCACGATTTTAATATTGAAGAATAATAGGTATATTAATTACGCTCATTTATCAAAGGAATTTATGTAAAAATAATAATAATAATTGCAGTCTTTGCACAAAAGCGTGATACAAAAAATTTTTTTTTTAATTTTTTTAAAAGATTATTTTCTAATTAGAAAAGGCATTTTTATTTAGTTCTTAAATTACTTTTACTTACAGGGTACATTATAAAAATTATATAACATTAAATGATGAAAGTTATCAAAATTAATCGTGCAAGAGAACAATGTGGGTATAATAGTTAAATTTAATTCTAACTATATCTAACCCTATATAGATAGATATTATGATACATAATTAGATATAATTAAAATTAAATCGTGCAATTCTTCCAACGTATTATTTTTATGAAAGACAAAAAAGCGCACGGAAGTCCTACCATATATGAAGAATTGTAATCAAATATCTTTTTCATCAACTAACATTTGGAATGCAGTTACATCAATTTTAATGCAGCCTATTCCAATATGTACTTTCCCAGGAGTTCTGAGTAACTAATTTTAGCATATTAACCTTAAAGATTATCTATTAAAACTATCACGAAACATTATCCCCATCAGACATCAAATATTTAATATTAGTTTTGCGAATTCTTATCGAAATGAGAAATTAGAATATCACAAGACAAACAGAAATTGAATAATTTAGTTTCTGGATATTTCGTCTGGCATAGTTTTAATATTCAAGTAATAATAAGCATATTGATTACGTTAATTTATCAAAGGTATTTATGTAAAAAAAAAATAATAATGATAGCAATATTTGCACAAAAGCGTAAGAGGCATACCACTTCTAATTTTGTTACAAGATTATTTTCCAATTTGAAAAGAATTCTTTATTTCTTTTTTCATTGCTTTTTTATACAGGGCACGCTATAAAAATTTAATTACTTTAAACGATGAAAGTTACTGAAATTAATCTTGCAAGAGAATTAATGTGTGCAGTCAGTAATTTATTTAGAAAGTTTTCTTGTTTTAGCTCTAAATATAATCAGTAGATGGTTATACTTTGTCTCAAATTGGAATACTGCTCGAAAACCCTTGCCAATTCCCAAACACAACAATTATTATCAAGTTTCAACAACTAAACAGAATAAAAGATAAAAGTGGATGAGTGAGCATTTATGCATTCTTATACATTAGTCATAGTGTTCTAATAATTTTAAAAAATACATTCCTTATTTTATACAAATACAATAATCTCCTGAAGACATAAATTTCAATAGTTATCACTGTTTAATCGTTATTGAATTTTAAAATCGTTCGTCCACTTTAGATATCTTGTTATCTTGATTTAGATATCTCTCTTTGTTTTTGCATCTACTAGCGGAGCTTCCCTATCTTTTCTGGCCGGTGTTTTTTTAAATCAAAATCAAATTTAATGCGCTGGATTTAATGGATCCACACTGCCTTTAGAAGTTTATAACCGAGCATACAATGAGCATCTTTTACATGAAAAGTTTGTAGAAATTTTTAATTAAATTTCACAAAATTTTCCTGTTTCATGGGGAAAAGTACATAAAAATCCAGTTTTCAATGCAAAAAGGTATTACGCGACAAGGATCTGGGAACACTCCGATGATTTGGCCACAATGCAACTTTCGAATGGAAGATTCCAGGTTTTTATGTTAGATTGGTGTGTTTTCATTAATTTACCGGTAAAAAGCCATTTTAACGCAAATTTTCATCACTGTAAAATAAATAAATAAATAAATAAAAATAATACAATAAAACATCATAAAATTGATGTCAGCGTCGCTGCCACCAATTTCTGGAGTAATTTAATCAATATAACTTACATTATGTTACATCATATTAATATGAATTCTAGCATTTTTAATATTTTCACATTATTATGGTGTAACATTACGTCAGTTATATCAGTTTAAATTACACCAGTTATATTACTCAAATTACTTCATAAAACTGGTGCAGCTTTTTTATGGTCTAACGTTACACTAATTCTTTATAGTGTGTTTTATTTAAACATAATCAACAGAAAAATCTGCTCAATTTGCATTTTTCTTTTTCTTTTTTTATTTTTCTGTTGAGAAATTCACATATTCCAACATCCCATTCCCTTTTCTTCTCATTAAGCGTTCTCAATATATGTATGTACATTCAAACATAATTTTCAAAACTACAAGAATATTTTTCCCAGGTATGCACTAATTACCGTTTCATTTTGTGAATTCCTCTAGAAGCGAAAAGTTAGAATAAACGTATGACAAACAGGGACTGAGTAAATTGCTTTCTAACTAACATGAGAATTTCGTCGTTTAGTTTTAATGCTAAACTAATGGATATGTTAATTAAATGCATCCATGAAAAGAAATTAGAAGAACAAAGTATAAAAGCAGAAAATATGCTGAGGAATATTCATTATACATATAAAAGAAATATAATTTGACACTAATTTTTATACGAATATGAAATTTTTAAAATAAGAGAATATTAGTATATTATCGCGAAAGAAAGATTAAAATTTGTTTTAAGGAAAAATGTTCAGTGTAGAATTGCAAGAACTTGGAATTCAATTTCAGACATTAAAAGCTATCGATTCTGATGCTTGCTGTTATTACAATTTTTCTGTAAGCTTTTCATTTCAGAAATAAATATAATGAAAATTTCAAATAAAAATTTCTTTTAAAATGAGTTCAATTCAACTTGCATGCTCTTAAAAAATAATAAGTACGAAGCTAATATAAACTATTTAGCATCTAAGATGATACAACAGGAATAATATTTCAATAATAAATTTCTAAACTATAGCATCAAATATTAAACAAATTCTTTTAATGAGAGAAACAAAATATTAAGTATTTTTGATTCATTATCTTTAATTGATAAATTTTTTTTTTGTTGTTGGCATGTCATAATCACAAACGTATATGTATATTTGGAAAAAATTGGCATGTGGAGTGAAAAGTTACATTTAGTTGCCCATCTTATATTTACTGTATCTAAAATTTGTATAAAATGAAAAAAAAACGTAAATGGCGAAAAAAAGCCTAATGTAAAAATCCTGTAAATAATCTTCTAAAATTTATTGAAAAAATATCTTCGAGAAATAGTCGGGGGTACATATTGAAATACGTTCGAACCACATGTTGTAACGTTAGCTTTATTTACCTCAGCTTGCTGATGGGCATTGGCACACAGATACACGATGAAAAAGACTTCGATGTTTCTTATCTTATGATAAGGTAATGTATATGTTACTGTTAAAGCATATAATTCAACTGTTTGATAAAATATCTGGTTATTTCATGAAATAACTAAGTCCGTTGAAGTGTGTAAAATTGTTAGATTTTAGATTTAACAAGTTATTTTATAGAATAATGATTGAATAACTGTTAAAGTTATCATTGTGTTTTCCTAAGCTCTAAAATATGAAAACATGGAAGAGTGGAAGCAAGAAAATACAATGATAAAACTATGAGTCAATCTCTAAAATTGGGTTTTCAGGAGTTTTCCACCAAGATATGACTTGACACACCGATTGCGTTCTAATATATATATCGAGATTTAACTAATCCTAGAGTTTCATCCGTGAATTCGATGACGTGATTGTCTGTGTCTGTATTGGCGTACTTGGTCAATCAAACTTATAAGAAATGTAAATTCGCATATATTTTACCGTGAATTGCCAAAGTAATTGTACAGGAAATGTTTTGTTAAAAACGTGATGCAAAATTTTCAGTCATTCGACCATATTTATTAAAGATGATTGAATAACTGTAATTTTATTTTATTCTGACCATAAAATGGCTAATAATGTGATTAGATTCGCTTATAAATGAGGACCCCAGAAGCCAAAGGGTATAAGTGACAAAATTGAAAAAAATAAACTAAATACATAGACGACTTAAAAATATGCTTTTTTCATTTCAGTTAAAGAAATATAAGTGATTTTTTTATTATTTGCTGAGTTATAGAGGCAAACCACTTTTTTCGAAAAACAAATAATATTGATTAATTATACATTTAAAGAAAATTGTACTTTATTTTTTAACATTTACTGAAATAAGAGTTCAAAGACCAGAATGCAAGAAGCAGAAATTTCCTATTTCAATTCACTGAATTGTTATTAATGTTCGAATTTAACATCAATTATCTTTAAACTCAATTTACTCCAAATCGAAATTTTGTCACTTGTACCCCTTGGCTTCTGAGGTCGTCAAATATGGTCAAGTAACCGTTATGTTTAAAAATGATTGTGTGATTTTGCTGTTCGCTTCAGATTTTATCAGTTTAGGCCCTTTTTAAAGTTAAAGGTCAAACACCATAAATTTCATGTTTTTATGGGCGAAAATCGTTTACAGTGAGGCGAAAATTCATTTGTTTAATGGTACTTGACCTGGAATCTCTGCTTCAATAATTTTAGTGCTACAATTTTTTGCAGTGTAATTGGACTTTTCCCGTATGATTATATTGAAGAATAAATGTTAATTTAACAGGAAAATATTTTCACAAATATGAAATAACTACTGTTAGTTCAACAAATTTATGAGGAACCGAGAACTCAGACTATCGTATGACAAACAGAAATTGAGTTACACACTTTCAAACTAACACAAGTATTTTGACAGGCATAACTTTAATATTCGAGTAATGGGTTTACTAATTACAATCATTCATCAAGGGAAATTATGAGAAGCATTTAAATTGTAAATCCAGGTAATGGGATGAAAATATAATTAATACCCGTCTCCGAACAATGCAAATACGAGTAAATCATTACATTATTGTAAAATAAAAATCATATTTTTCATTGCAAATGTTATCATCATTAATTCTTATTTGTCACATCATGAGTAATACACTAAAGGTTCCATAATGCAATGCATATTTTGGTTATCGAATAAATGAATAATATATTCGATTTTATTAAGTTAAAATTGTTGGAGTAAAACATGCTGAAAAAAAGAACAGTGAACTGTCAATCATTAAATCGTCTTTATAAACAATGGTTATTTGACAATATTACAAAACATTATCATTAATTAGGATAGGCATAAAATTACGGTTGAATAACTGGACAATTTGTTGTACATGGCAGATGGCGATTTCTCCTTCAAACCGCATCTAATACAAGAAAGACAAAATGAATTAAAACAGCAAAAACTGACACATTTTATATACTTAATCATGAAAAACACAAAAAATTAATAAAGTTTCAATTTGTTCACTGAAAAGAAGTGAATAAAATTTGAATAAGTAAAATTTGACGTACGATTTCAATTCTTTACTTTCACAACATTTCATTATAGTTTTGGCAAATATCTTGATAGTTTGTACATGTTTCATGGAACCGTTTCAGGACCTTACGCACTGTAAAAAATGTCAGATGTTTCTGAATGCATAAAACTGTACTGTAATAAAAACGAAAATATGCTGTGAACTCTTCTAACTCACCTAAGGTTTTTAAAACCGTTTCTTTACCTTTAAAAATTTCAGAAAACTATTTGTTTTAGAAATTTAAAGAATAATTTATAAAAATTAATTTTTATTAGCTGCCCATCCTTTTCGGAAACGTTTCTAAGTAGCTTTTACAGTACAATAATCACTTTTCTCGTATCAAAATATCACTTTTTCGGATATTACCCATTCATACGAAAATATTTTGATATTCAGAGTACATGTTTAATAGACAAACATACAATAATAACAGTATTAACATTAATATGAAAATTAACATTATTTTGCTACAATTGCATGCACAAAATCAGTTATGCAGCTGAAAATGTTTACTTGAGAATTACTAGAATCCGAAAAAATGATATTTTGATTTGAGAAAAGTGATTATTGTGCTGTAAAAGCTACTTAGAAACGTTTCCGAAAAGGACGGGCAGCTAATAAAAATTAATTTTTATAAAATCTTCTTTAAATTTCGAAAACAAATAGTTTTCTGAAAATTTTAAAGTAAAGGAACGGTTTTCGAAACCTTAGGTGAGTTAGAAGAGGTCACAGCATATTTTCGTTTTTGATTACAGTACATTTTTATACATTCAGAAACATCTGACATTTTTTACAGTGTGCAATGTATATGGTCGTCATTTTTTATTGTAGTATTACATTCTTCGCTAAAACTAACAAGGATCCTCATGCAAAGATATTCCTCCGGAATCTGCAGAACTTGATAATTTCTAACGTATTTCATTATCTTCACTGTTGAAAGGTGTTTTTTTTCTCGAGTTTATTTCAGAATTTCTCACAACTTTCAGTTTTTTTATCAAATTTATTTGCTTCTTGAAAGAAAAATTTCTAAAAAAATTAAATAAAAGTTACATCGTTAGACCTTAATATATTATTATTACAAAACATTTACATCAACTAAAATTTAAACAATTATATCAATTATTATAACTATGAGAATAAATATTGTGTTATTTTTTAAATAAAATTATATTTAGTGAAAACCCTCACTGTATAATTTTGAAATATTGATTAAAGTTGGCCATCTCTCTTCAATTTGATGCGGCCATCTCTTCTTAATTTGAGCTGACCCTCTATCCTGACAGTTGTAGGATAGATTCTAGCCCAATTTAAATTGTCTTTGCACCGTTGTACATTTTTGTTTTAGGCTTACCCCCCCTCCAAATATATATATATATATATATATATATATAAATATAAATATATAAATATATATATATATATATATAAATATAAATATATATATATATATATATATATATATATATATATATATATATATATATATATATATAATATATATATATATATATATATATATAATATATATATATATATATATATATATATATATATATATATATATATATATATATATATATATATATACACGTGGCCTAAAAGTCCGTATAGTAAAAAAAAATTAAATTAAAAATAAGTAACAAATTAACTAAATAATAAGTAAATAAATAAATAGGTAAATAAATAAATGAAAAGTAATATTTGGATTGTAAAACATTCAGGTATCTAACTCAAGAAAAATGGTCAACCACTAAATTAAATAAATATTAAAACTTTTTATAATAATAAAATACAGCTTAACATTGCAATGAATGAACTTGTTGAACTTTTTCTTATGAAATATGTTATGTAGCAATCTATGACTGAGCTTAGCCATCGCTCCTCTATGACTATATATCCTAATGTTATATATATATATATATATATATATATATATATATATATATATATATAGAGAGAGAGAGAGAGAGAGAGAGAGAGAGAGAACCGTTAGATAATACTGCAAATTAACATAAAAAATGGAATAACGCATATATATATATATATATATACATTAAAAAATATATAAGATATCCATGAGTGGAAGAACTGGAATTTCAAAAAGAATTTTACAATTCATAGTGAAATGAAAATACAGGAATAGATCATACATTCATAATTATTTGCGCTTTTGCATCATAACAATTTGAATGCTAATATATAACCATTATAGAATACTACAAATCAACATCCACAGCAAATACAAGTCACAATTGTGAAGCACGTCCGCGGCTAAAAATCTACTCCCAAATCTCTTAAAGCACAAAAATTTCCCAACACACATGTAGGATTACTCAATAGATCAGATACAAAATAAGCAAAAAAAAGATTTATGAAGAATAAAACTTGAATTTGTAATAGTTAGCTCTTTATCAAGGACAATACCACACTACCACATAAAATTACTAATAATTTCTAAGTTAAAAATCAGGAAAATATCCTAATCCAAGATCTATACCACTGCTCGATTAAAAAATAATATAAATTTAAATTATTGATTGTATTTTTTAATCCATTTCATTAAATTTTCTTGTCGATGTTAAGCTGTCGATGTGGATTTGTAGCATTCTACGTATAATGGTCATATATCTGTATATGTATATATATATAAAGAACCCAGTTGACAAAGATGGTATGTAACAAAATAAAACAAACTGAGTTTATAATATAATTGAAACTTATCAGTGGTTCTCTATCGTCAGTTAAATTACTATTTCAAAAAACTTAATACTCGCAGAGATTCTAATTAATAAATAAAGCATTTGACGATAAATGCAAATAGACATTTGAAACTTTTATTGTTCATTTTCTGGTTTTTTGCTTACTACTTTTATTATCTGAGCTCCTGATATATATTCTGTCTAGACACAAAGTTTTGAAAATCTCAAAAACAAAACTCTTATGAAGTATTTATGAGAAGGTGGTTACTGATGGTATTATGATTTAAGGATTGCTTTTAAATGAAAGCAGCATAATTTTACTTTCAGGCTAAGCCTACTTTCTATTGCACTATTTTTTAAATTACAGTGAAATCTCCCTGTGCAGCCACCTCCATTATGCAACCACATCCCTTAACGGATATTTTTTTATGGAATGAAATTTATTCACATAGGCTCAATACTAATTTTACCTTCATCCAGAGTAAAGGATGAAGAAGTCCTAGTAGGATGGTTAATGATGGTTGATGAAGAAGTCTGTAGAAGTCCTAGAAAAGGACTTCTACAAGGTTCTGGCCCCACTTGAATTTACTTCTTGAGTGAACAATTTCTTTGAAAAAAAAATGAAACAAATTCCACCATTTCCTGGTCGCTTGAAGAAGGTTTTAGTAAAAAACTAATTCCGGATAGCACATTATTCATTAAATTTCTAAACAAAATTCAGATTTTTTTTTCAGTTATGGTAACTTTTAAATATTTAAGCCTCTTTGTGCCGTTTTAACAATGACTTTAACTCTGATGACGAATTAAGAATGGGGGTCAATAAATTCCCCTGCTCTATTCAGTCAGAAAACTCTAAAATAAATAGATAAAGTAATGAAATTGTCATTATTTATTTCCATCTAAAAAAATTTCATTTATTTACTGATCTTCGAAAAAATTCCTAAATTAAAGATAAAAAAATTAAAACCGTAAAGCCAAAGCAAACGTCAATGTATTAATTTTTTACTGGCTGCAGTAATTAACTTATGTAACTAACTTATGATTTGATATTTAATTTTTTATTATTTTCCTAATGCAAAAAATAAATTTTACAAATATTAATTGTTATTTTTTTTTCAACAATTAAAATCTACATCTAAAATGATAACCAGAATTAAGAGACCGTCCATCGGAGTGACAAATATTTATCGGAACGGAACGTGGTTGCTTTGGGGAGTTTTCACTGTAATTATTTTTTTCTACA
The DNA here is from genome assembly GCA_964019185.1 of Maratus speculifer. Lineage (NCBI taxonomy): Eukaryota > Metazoa > Arthropoda > Arachnida > Araneae > Salticidae > Maratus > Maratus speculifer. Next base: position 121,638,952 of record OZ025291.1, read on the forward strand.
TAACTTTAAAATATCTTCTAAACTAAATAGATTACATATAACACATTTTACAACTTGAATATTTTCATACACCATAAATAAGTTTCAGTTAGAATAATGTTCGATTTCTGACAAAAATAAAGAAAAATACTAATCGAAGTTACTTTTTTAACAATGACAAAGATACAAAAAAAGAAATGTTACAAACAATTTTTAGCAGTTTTATCGTTATACCTAACTTTTTAGAAAAATGTCAACCATTTTCTAAACCATCCTGAAAAGAAAATTGAACTAAGCATTTATTTTAAACTTTTTCTTTCTAAACTTTTGGCAGTGGGATATGACATGAATTGTACGGCCATCTGCTTCCAAAATGAAATAACTATAAAAATATATCATTTTTACTTTTAGAAATAAGACTTCTTCTATATTGTGTGTTTGCTGTACTATGTTTAGTATATGCAACCTGATTTTAAAATAATAGAACAGATTTTAAGGTGTTATTATGTGTGTCAAGTGAAACAATTTTTGTGAAGAAAATGAATTACGTAATCGACATGTTTAGTGGCAAATACAGGGTATCTCACTTCAACTCGAATGACGATTTTTAACCGTAAATTTACCACTTAACAGTCTCGTTCTAGGGTTATATAAGCAAACGAAGAAAAGCCATTTTTTTATTTATACTTTTACTGCCCAAGAGAGACTGCTCAGATCTATAAGTCTGTAGAGCATGGATGTCGCTCCCGGTCCCCTTTATTGAGGGAAATAAATAAATATATTAAAAAACTAAAAATTTGAGCCGAAGATGGGACCACCAAAATGCGCGACCGAGGTCGGAAAGATACGTACAAGATATAAGTTAAAGTTACATTCTCAAAGTTTGTAAAATGACAATAAAGACATTAAGTAAAACAGTATTAACAAAGCTGCTGCGAACCGACAATAAGTACTGAATAGCAGGGAATCCAAGGCCATGTATCAGTGATGGAATAAAATTGAAAGGTCACATAAGAAGTTGAAATTTTTTTTTAAAAATCTTTGTGAACAAAGTCAGGTCAGATAAAATATTTGTTAGCCAATCCTCTGGAAGAACAGGAGGACGGCGGATATGCTATCTTTAACTTTATTGTTCTTATTGAACTTTCACAGTGAAAAAAATATATATCTGTCTTTTACAACAAAAGGTTCTGGCAGAAAACATAGTAATAATCCAAGAGCCGGCAGCACAAAAACCCAATTTATCAAACAAGAAAAATAAACTTCATTTTTTGGAAGAGTAGTAATAGGGTAATCTAATAATCCATGTCTACCCGAAGAGAAATGGTGCATAAGTCAAAAATTAATACCACTAGTGGTTTTCTCTTAAGTTTATCATTGTGTTTCCTTGCTCTCAGTTTTACATGTTTTCATACCTTTGATTGTATTGCAAACAAAATGTTAAACCTACGAGTAAATCACTAGTGGTATCACTAGAGGCTTTTGCATCACTTCACTACCAGTAGAATTGGATAATTACATTCCCCTATTACTACTCTTCCATAAAATGAAGTTTTTTTCTTATGCTTGATAAAATAAGTTTTCTGCTCTCTGCTCTCGGACTATAACGCAATTACTGCAAAATTCATAAGCTGTTGTCTTAAAGTGCAGATGAAACATCTCGAGAAGAAAATTAAGCAGTTTTTGCAAAATATTTATCATAATGTACTTTACTTAAAAGTACTTCTAGAATTTAAAAAAAAGATACACTAAATATACCACATTACAGCAAATTATAAATAAATAAAAACTAATTTCATGCATAAATTAGTTTTTAAGGACTAATTAACATTTTACACATATCTCTATGAAATTTTTTGAACAATCTGTCTTTTCGGCACACCTCTCTAACAAAATATTGAATATACCACTTTAAAATTTGTTATGGTGTCAGAAAACATGTCATCTTAAAATAAGATGAAGCGATTTTCATTTTGGCTTTGAAGAAGTTAAATTAAAAATATTTTAGCGAAAAATTTACACTTAAAAACATCGAATGCAAAAGAACAGATTTTTACATTTGGTGATGCATTTCGAATTGCAAGGTGTACATAAACAAATATCTCAACTTTACAGGGCTATTAAAAGAGGGGGGAAAAAGTACAATCTTGTTTTTCATTGGAAATGAAAGATAACAGTTGATAATAATATTTTAAGTACAAAAATTTTCGATTTGGTAAAATCTTATTTAAAATATATAATTCGCATTATATTATGTAAAAAGATTTTTTAATGCAAGAAACTTGCTTAGTGTAAGTAAATAGAGATCGAATTGTAGACATGATAAAACAATTTTAAAATAAAGTATTGAAGAGTATCAGATTTCTGAAAAATGATTATTCGAAGCACAAAATGGTTACTTTCTCACAGTGATACGTTTCTTCTTTTTATTATTATTCATTTTTGAAGTGAGGTCATTGTGAAAGCAAGCCAACAATTTACTGTGTTATTATTTTTTTCAGAAACGATTATTCACTCTTAAATGCTTCTCAGAAGTGAGTGTTCATCTTATGTTGATGAAAAAATAGTTAACCTTATTTTGAAAAAAATATTGCGATAAACTTATTTAATAAACAGTCTTGATAAAAAAAAGTTTATAATAAAAGTAAAACTCAAAAAGAAAAAAAAAAGAAAAGAAAGAAAGCGACTGCACAAATAAATCTCAGCTATCAAATGAAAAAAAAAGTGTGAAAGTGAATTGTTTAAAAATCTTGAAATGCAAGTGAGTTAAAAGAACATTATTATAGAATTAAGATTTGCGAATTGATATTTTTGCGCAATTGACGTAATGCCTGTGTTATTTTCACTATATTTCAGTAATTATATATTAGGACTTAATACGAAAATAATAAAATCTTAATACAAAAGGATAATAAATATGCAATGCATTTTAAGTAAATAATTTAACATTTTTTGTGCCCCTACAACCTGTTTTTTAGTTCACTTTTTTAATGGAAAAAAAAAAGATTGAAAAAGAAAGGAAAAATTGACTTCATAACTTTATTTTCCTTTAGATATGATTACTAATGTAAAAGGTGATTGCAAATTACAATAAGGTAATATTTTACACTATTATTTATTAAGAATTTAAAAAAATCATGTCGATTTTTCTACAATATTTTATATAAATTAAGGATTAATCGGAAGAGGAACAAGTGGTAATTAGACTTTGCAGATAGTAACGAGGATTACAGTTACTTGATATAAAGAGGTGCAAACTATATAGAGATATTGGGATTGCAACTCAAGGACTACCAAGTAAGTAGCGACAGCACACTGTAAAACATTTGCATAACGTTACTTCAACAATTGGTGGCATCATTGCTGCCTTCAATTCTACGGAGTATTTTAATCGATATAATCGGTGTAACATTATAATGTTACACCAGTAATGTATGTTTAAATTACACCATTACATAAGTTAAAAAATTACTCCATAAAATTGGGGGCTAATTTTGTGGAGCAACGTTACATATATATATATATTTTTTTGCTGTGCAGCCGGTCAGTCATGTTTGAGAGTAAAGTAAATAATCGCGTATTCTCGTTTGAATCATCTGCAAAATTTTTGTAAGGTATCGATTTTGTTTCTTTTTCATATCTTCGTAATGGATACTTTAATAATGGTATAGCGTTCATCACACTGTAAAACATTTATGTAACACTACTCCACAAAACTGGTGGCAGCTTTGCTGCCACCAGTGTTATTTTGCGATTTTTTTTCACTTATATAATGTTGTAATTTAAACATACGTTACTGGTGTAACATTACATATTGGTGTAATGTTATCTTGGTTAAACTGGTATCCACCATAAACTTGGTAAAAGCTTGGCTGCCACGAACTTTATGGAGAAACGTTACACAAATGTTTTACAGTGCAGTAGTTGGGTAATACTTTTCTTCTCACTTGAAATATTAATCTGTGGCCACATCTTTACGCCGGAGGAGTTTTTCGCTTCCCATATAAAGATCTTTGTTGTGCGTACTCAAATATTATAACATCTAACAAACAGTTCTTTTAGGGATTCTACACTACAGAAAACATCTTTACCCAGGATGGGTGAAAACAGTAATTTCAATCATAGCTTAATGTAGCATTCTATAATTAAAGGTTTTTCAAATTTTCTTAAAAAAATTAAGTGGAAGTACATATTATCGCACACAAAGAAAGAAAGAGATAGACTTTGACACTTCCGTCTCCACATAGACGCTTTCAGTCATCACGTCAGTTACAACGTTTTGTTTGGAAAGTGAATCCAAACAAAGGATTGCTATCCTCTATTTTACATTTTATTTATATTTTATAGCTATATTTCTTAGCTATATGTCACAGACAGGTGTTTAATGCTTCAAATGCAATGATGCTATTTTATACGATTGATATTTAATAAGAATTGAAGCATAGTAACTGTTTGTTTGGAGTCAATATCCAAGCAAAATGGCATGAGTGACGTCACACTGAAAGCGCCCATTTCTACAACATGAATAATAAGGCTGGTTTCAATCAGTTGCTGAAATGTCATGTGATTGAAGTAGGCTGAAAAGCAACCACCATATGCGTTTCCTGCCTCTTTCGTTAGCTGCATCACCACACCTGCCTTTACCTAAAATACCGTAAAGTACCCTCTTAAAATATAAGCCCCCGCCCCATATACATTTGTGCAAGCTGTATAAATCCTGGGATATTTATAAATTCCAAATACATACCCTCTCCCTCCTAATTTTACCTATCTATTTCAATAATATTCCAATAAAGAGTATGCCTTAAAATTCTTAGAATTTGCTGTCTGCTCTGGAGTTTACTTTCGTTATTTACGGCAATGAAATCGGTAGAGGATGACAAAAGAGAGGGGACTAGAAAGAGCACAAAGGAAACATATCAATTCGTATCAGCTGGTATTGAAATGAAATGTAATGAAAATATTGTAATGAATATTGTAATTAAATTGTAATACTGATGCGTTTTATCCAAATCAGGCTAGCAATAAAACACCTCGCTGAAAATGGATTCGTCATTCGATCTCAGCAGCATGCTATCGTTACCCGATTGAGTTAAACTTTTCTACAAGAATGGTGAATCCACAATTGTCGCATTACGAGAGTTTCGAACGGTGAAAAGACTTAAAGCGAAAAAAAGCCGTTTTTCATTAAATAAGATACTCAATTTAGTATGATGTTTTGAGGAAACGGGGAGTTTGGGGGACCGTCCACGTAGTGGCAAGTCCAAGTGGCAGGTCCGTAGTGGCAGGCAATTCAATTTGAATATTGTAATGAAATTTTTTATTTCAAAATCTTACTTGACTTAATCGCTTATGTTAATATTTTCATTTGTGCATTTAAGAAATATATAAACAGAAAAACTAACCGCTATTTATACAGTATTTTTTATAATTAGTAACATATCGTATATATTTCTAGTTTACAAACGCTATTTTTGAAACCTTTCAGTGGCTGTTTGAAATCTATAGACAAATATGAGAGGCAAACATTATTAAATTCAGGAATAGTTGAGTAGATGTTATATCAATTGCATTACGCATAATTGAAGTTTTCAACATATTTACAATAAATAACTCATAAGTAATTATGTACAGAGTGTGTCATAAATTCATGCAAAATTTAAAAATCCATAATAAAAGAAGCACTGCTCGGAAACAATTTCGGTTTGTGCGAGTATGATCAAACGGATTTTGGATTTTGTTTTCATGCACAATAAATTTTTTTTCCAAAAAGTAACCGACAGAGGGAGCTCACGCGCCATATTGAGACGTTTTATGATCCGTACCCAAGGATTTTCTGCCACTACGTGGACGGTCCCCCAAACTCCCCGTTTCCTCAAAACATCATACTAAATTGAGTATCTTATTTAATGAAAAACGGCTTTTTTTCGCTTTAAGTCTTTTCACCGTTCGAAACTCTCGTAATGCGACAATTGTGGATTCACCATTCTTGTAGAAAAGTTTAACTCAATCGGGTAACGATAGCATGCTGCTGAGATCGAATGACGAATCCATTTTCAGCCAGGTGTTTTATTGCTAGCTTGATTTGGATAAAACGCATCAGTATTACAAGCGAGTGCTCTCTATTGGTTATTTTTGGAATAATTTTTCTTATACATGGAAAAAAAAAATACACAGCCCGTCTGAACATACTCGCTCCCACCGAAAACTTTTCCGAGCATTACTACTTTTATTATGGATTTTTTAAGTTTGCGCGATTTATGACGCCCCCGGTATTTATAAACCTAGTAAAAAAAACAATACTATGAAATTAAATAGGGATTTAAAGAAGATAATTTCATAATTTTTTCACTGATTTATTTCTTTTTTTTTCCTCCAAAAAAAGAATTTCAGTGTAACCATTGCGTTGTTCAATACAACATTTTTCGAACGAAAAGTAAAATGCTTTTCTTTACTATATTAAAACTTTTGATTTTGGAATGTTAATGGATCTAAGAAAATGTATTTTTTCTAATGTTACCACAGAAACTATTCAACGAACTACTAGAAAATACCAATGGGATTTTAATGTTTCACAGCTTTATTTCTTATTATTATTCGTGTTATATTATTTTTTGAATGCCATATTATTCTCTTTTCTTTTTGATTTATTAAACAAAATTTAATGTTTGCATTTTTAAATGATTTTATAATAATAACTGGAAATCATTTTTGCATGTTTATACTAATCTGTAAAGCTATTTAATAATGGCAAAAATATGTTAAATTATAGATTTTATTTATTAATGTTTCTAAAAATATGAATTTTTAAAATGAACTGCACCACTTAAGTATTAATATTCATTGAATTCTTTTTTTTTTTCTTCAGCCAGGCCAGTTTTTAGGTACCTTGCGCATATGCAAAGATTCATACAAGAGATTCAAATAAGAGTACAAAATATGCTAATGGCATTTATTAAAGAGAAGCGAAAAATCTAATATTGCCACGTGGCAAGGTGACTCCACACTGTAAAAAAAAAAAATAAGTTTAGTAACATTTTTACAGTGCAGTACAAATGACAAAATCCGCTTTCTATCTTTTCAGCAGCCCGATCAGGTATATAATAGTACCATGAACAGTTGTCACATGTGATTGCAAGTGCATTCAGTGATAATGTTGGGACTGTGGATCATAATAACTTCAAAATAAGCATCAATTAACAGAAAATTTGAATTACAATCTAGTAAGCGGACGTTAAATGGCGTTTCAAAATTTTAACGTATTCATACGAATGCCAAATATGAATAATTGGAAATTTATACTTAAAAGTACACTGCAAAAAAAATCTATAAAGTTACTAAAAATTTTGTAGGAAACTGGGATTCCTAGAAATATTTATGTAACGTCAACAGCAAAAATTCATGTAACAGATACATATTTACACTGAAAATCAAAAAACATGTAAGGTTACTAAGAATTTTTTGGGAAACTGGGCTTCCAGGAATATTTATGTAGCTGCAACTCAGGTTGCAGATAAATTTTTTGCAAGATAACTGCAATTTTAGTAGAGTCGTTTGTAAAATTACAGATTTATGTAGCTTTACAAAAAATTAGTTAGGTAAATTTATATATTTTCTTGTATAGTGTACAGATAAAATGTTAGTAAACATACAAATTTCGGAATACATCTGTAAAATCACAGATATTTTTTTTTTTTTTTTTTTTTTTTTTTTTTTTTTTTTTTTTTTTTACAGTGTGCATTAAATGACAATGTTGGGACTGTGGATAATAATAACTTCAAAATAAGCATCAATTAACAGAAAGTTTGAATTACAATCTAGCTAAGCGACCGTTAAATGGTGGTTCAAAATTTTAACGTATTCATACTAATGACAAATATGAATAATTGGAAATGTATACTTAAAAGTACACAATAAAAAAATCTGTGAAGTTACTAAAAGTTTTGTAGAAAACTGGGATTCTCAGAACTGTTTATGTAGCGTCAACAGAAAAATTCATGTAATAGATACAGATTTGCTATGAAAATCCAAAAAACTTGTAAGGTTATTAAGTGTTTTTAGGAAACTGGTATTCCTAGAATTTTTTATGCATCTGCAACCCATGTTATAGATGTGATTTTAGTAGATTCGTTTGTAAAGTTATATATAGCTTTACGAAAATTAGTTTTGTAGATTTAGATCTTTTCTGGTATAGTGCACAGATAAAATGTCAGTAAGCATACAGATTTCGGCAACTTTATATCTGTAAAATTATAGATTTCTTTTTCTTTCGCTTCGTTTTTTTTTACAGTGTAGTAAACGTAGCGGTATTCACTGCCATTACAGATAAAAGTTTAGTAAAATTACTGAAATCTTAGAAGATTCTTTTGTGAAATTCTGTAAATTCACAAAAGAATCTACTAAACTTTCAGTGAAAAAAATATATATGTAAGTATATATCGCTTCTTTTTTTGCCCTTAGTAAATAACATTCACTTTAATGCTACCATGTTTATTCAAAGCGTTTGTAAAATAAATCGAAAACAAATCATTCTTAAATCAGTAACTGTGCACGCATACTTTCTTTTCCGTTTACGATTATAAAAAAAAATGTATTATTTGACCATATGTATTTTGCAGCAATAATTTAACGCTTATTCTTACACTGTAAAAGATAAAAAATCTGTAAGTCTGAAGGTCTAAATATATCAGTAAGTCTAAAGGTATGTGTAAGGTATTTGTGAATTTACAGATTTTTTACTAGTTTTGTAGATTTACATCTTTTTTGTACAGTGTATAGATGAAATTTTAGTGATGATGAGTACTAATGAACATGCTAGATAGTTTAATTATTAAGAAAAACAGTAACCTGGTGTACAATAGACAGTAATTCAACGCTTACATTTTCTGCCTTTTTTTAATGCATGGCATTTTAATCAATTTTTAAATTAATCCATTTGAAAAATTTGTGGAATTTTACATGTTGGTTCAAAATTTATTGAAAACTTCATTTTCCAAATTTAAACTAGAGTGTACATAAAGAAAAATATTTTACAAAAAGAAATAGTAAAAAGAAATTTACTTAACTGAAAAATAAAAATTATTTTCGCCCGCTTAAATTCAGGAACTAAATGAGGTGCAGAAAGCGTGTGATAAAATAATTTCAGTTTTCTAAGGAAATATACTTTTATTTTTCTAACAAAATGTCACTTAAATTTTTCCCTAGAGTCAACTTTCGAAGTTGGAAGAACATATTTGAGCGAAAAAAGAGAAACATAACCCACTTGACATACATAAGATTTCTTTTGAAGCAGAAACATGAATTTTATGGCCATTTCCGGCAGTATTATGAGTGCAATTTTGTTTCTTTTAATGTAAAATTTGAAAAGTAGATGAGCCAAGTCAATGCATTATGATGCAAATAAAGTAAAATGACATTCGCGGATGTTATTAAGTAAATACATAATGATCAGCACTTGGGATGAAATAAGCGAAACATTTTATTTGAACGAATCGATGTTTGAGTTTAAAGAGGATATTTTTAATATGATAAAGAATGTTAAAATGTAATGAAAGTTATTTTGAATACTTGCAAGTTACTTTTAAAAGTTATTTACAATTTTTTTCACTATAAAGTGTCAAGAGCATCGTAATATAATAAATTATGTTTTTCTAGTGTTAGTATTAGTATTGCAACAGTTTAGTGGTATTGACGAAAACTTCTTATTGACCAATAGCTAACCCTTAATCCGTTTGTTTCAGATATATGGTTTTAAATACCAAAATCTATTTATATAAAAATAGTCTTTTAGTGAAAAAGTTGCGGAATTTATATTAAAATCCGACCGTGAGTCTTGTAAGGTATATTTAAGAAAACTTTCCTAACAATTAAAACAATAACAATTCTAATCTTTTACGACGAAAATTTGCCGTGTCATGACACTTTGAATTCAATATATTTGCAGTACTTTCTGGCATTGAAAATGGAAAAATTCCTGAAAACACAGAAAATTGACGCGATTCAAAAATTCATTCTTTGGTCTTACCAAGCAGAAGTTTTACTATTTGCCTCATTAGATCAGGGAAAAGATTTGTAGGAGACACACTCTTTATAAGTATTCAAACAAATTTTAATATTATTATATGTATAATTTTAATATTAACATATATATAAGATCAAACATACATTTTTCAATTGATTTCATATTAATCAATGCAATTAAACTAATGTGTATACAAGATAGTTAAATAATAATAAAAAAAAAACAGAAGTATGTTGTACTTTAGACAACGTTTACATAGAAAAATATGAAGTACTCAAAATTTAGTAAATCGATATACTCATATCGAATTGAGTATGTTTGGATAAAAAATGATCACATTGCTTTCTCAGTTATGAAACGTCATAAGTTATCAAATCCGAACAAATGATAATTTTGTACCAGTATTTTTTTCCTTTTATGGCGGCATGGAGAATACTTATTAATGCAAAGATTAAATTATGCACGGTATTTTAAAATAGCTAAAAAGTTCTTGCAAATAATGTTCTTGTTATAAAAATATGCGATTTGGGTATTTTGCTAATAATTTTGCTATTTTTCTTAAAAAAATATACTATTAAGCGTTTTTTGTTAATAATTTTGAGCAAGAAATAAAAGCCATTGTATTTTTACTTTAATTTGTAAATTCAGGGATCAGTTAATAGTGATTTATATTTGATCACAACCATGGAATCAAAAATTGAGAACATGAGTTTCTCAATTTTGAGCATATTTGGATCGGAGCTATTTTGAGTATGTGAAGTGCTTAAAACTGACTAGAGAACTGCAAGAGGTGTAAGCCACCGATTTTGACGAAAGTAATATCGTTGGAAAGATCTCATCGTGAGTAGTAAAACACTCAATGAAACTACCCGTCGCAAATGATTCGTTTTCGAGATATCTGACAATTTATGTCACGTAGCTAGTGCACACTTAATGGGGGACCGCAAAAAAAAATTAGTCTCGGTTTTAACGAAAATGGTATCGTTCAAAAGATATCATCGTGAGGAGTAAAAAACTCAATGGAATCACCCATGGGAAATGAGACATTTCCGATATAACCCACAATTTGTGTCACATTGCTAATGCATACTGCTGGGAAACTGCATTAAGTGACATAAATTGACAGATATCTCGAAAACGGCTCATTTCAGATGGTTAGTTCCATTGCGTTTTTTACTTCTAACAATGATATCTTTGCGAAAACAATTTTTCGCTGTCCCTTATTAAGTGTGCTCTAAACAGTATGCACTAGTTACGTGATATAAATTATCGGATATCTCGAAAACGGCTCATTTCCAACGAGTAGTTATATTGAGTTTTTTCTCCCTCGTGATGATATCCTTTTAACGATATCACTTTTGTTAAAATCGAGACTAAAATTTTTTGCGGTCCCCCATTAAGTATGCACTAGTTACGTGACATAAATTGTCGGATATCTCGAAAACGAATCATTTGCGACGGGTAGTTCCATTGAGTTTTTTACTACTCACGGTGAGATCTTTCCAATGATACTACTTTCGTCAAAATTGGTGACTTACACTTCTTGCAACCCCCTAGTGAGTACTTTTTACTCAGTTCTGAGAACCCATTTCTTTCAGTGTAGCACTTCGATTTTCTGTCTCTTTTTAATTTAAGAGGTCATAATAGACTAACCTATTACATTTGTTGGATTTTTAAATGTTGATTTGTAATCTAATGAAACATTATTTTCCACATTTAAATTGAAGTGTACATAAAGAAAAATATTTGAAAAATGAAATATTTATGGAGAAGTTTATTTAACTGTAAATAAACGTTGAACTAAATAAAGTGCAGAAAGCGCGTGATAATACAATTTCAGCTTTCTTTAAAGAAATACACTTTTTTTTTGTTACTCGTAACAAAATGTCGCTTAAATTTTTCCCTACAGTCAACTTTCGAAGTTGAACAAGTATATTTGAGAGAAAAAGGAGAAACATAACCCATTTGACATATACCAGATAGCTTTTGAAGCAGAAACATAAATTTTATGGCCAGTTCCGGCTGTATTATGAATGCAATTTCGATTCTTTTTATGCAAAATTTGAAACGTAGATCTGCCGAGTCAATGCATTATGGTTCAAATAAATTAATATGCTATTTGCGATGTTACTGTGTAAGTGCATATAACGAACAGCACTTGGAGAGATATAAACGAAAAATTTTATTCCAACGAGTCAGTGTTTAAGTTTAAAGAGGATATTTTTTAAAACGATAAAGAATACGTTATGAAAGTTATTTTAAATACTTAAAAGTTACTTTTAAAAATGATTTACAAATTTCTTCAAATATGTGCTCTAAAATGTCAAAAGTATCGTAATTTAATATATTTTGAATTTTTAGAGTTTTATTAATATTGCATCAGTTTAATGGTATTGAGGTAACACTTATTGACCAATAGTTAATCTCTAAACGTTAGTTTTAGACATACAGTTTTAAATATCTCAAGTTTTGTTTATTAGCGTATGTAAATCTATTTATTTCAAAATACTCTGTTATAAAAAATTTTACGGAATTTAAATTTAAATTCGGTTTATAAATTTTATAAATAATATCTAAAAAAATTTTCACCATATCCTAACAGTTAAAATAATAAAAAAATCTATTCTTTTACTTCCAAAATTTACTGAGTGATGACACTTTGAATTCTGTATGTTTTCAGTATTTTCTGGAACAGAAAACAGATAAATTCCTAAAAACACAGAAAATCATCAGATTCAAAATATCATGCTGTGATCCTACGAAATAGAATTTTTACTATTTTCTTTGCTAGATCACTTAAAAAGGCTTTCTAGGAGCGACACCCTGCATAAAAAATTAAGCAGATTTTAATATAAGAAAATTTCTTTATGATTAAAACTACATTTTGAAATTGATTTTATTTTATTCATTGCAATGAAACTAATGAGCATACTAAATACTTAGATAAAGAAAAAATAACATGCAACATGGTGTATTATAGACAATCTTTAGCATTTGTATTTTCAGCTTCTTTTTAATTTAAGGAATTTTAAACAATTTTTATGACAGACCTATTACATTTGTTGAATTTTTAAATCCTGATTTATAATCTATTCAAACGTCATTTTCGAAATTTAAACTGAAGTGTACATAAAAAGAAAATGATTTGCAAAATGAAATATTTCGGAAGAAATTTACTTAAGAGAAAATAAAAATTATTTCCGCCCGCTTAAATTCAAGAACTAAACGAGGTGCAAAAAGCATGTGACAAAACATTTGCAGATTTCTTTAAGGAAATATACTTTTTTTGTAACTCGTAATAAAATGTCACTTAAATTTTTCCCTAGAATCAATTACATTTTTGGAGCTGAATGAACATATTTGAGAAAAAAAGGAGAAACATAACCCACATGACATATACCAGTCATTTTTTTAAGCAGAAACATGAATTTTATGGCCGTTTACGGCTGTATTATGAGTGCAATTTCGGTTCTTGTTATGCAAAATTTGGAAAGTAGATCAGCCGAGCAATGCATTATGATTAAAATAAAGTAAGTTGATATTTGCGGATGTTACCGAGTAAATGCACCTAGTAATTTTCATTGAAATATGTTTTACATTGGCGATTAATCGGGCAATTTAGAAATTATTTTTTGGTTTATCCTGATTTCTAATCAGAATTTAATTACAATTAATGTGTCTATTTAGTATTGTCCTTGATAACGAGCTAAATACCACATTTCTAATTTTGTTCCAATTTTTGTCAACACCTCAGTTTGATATAGTTTGTTTTTTCATGAGTTATTATGATGATGTTGAATGCTGATGATGTTCCTATTATGATGTTGAATTGTAGTACTGTCTAATGGTTCTATATACATATTTATATATATATATAATATACTATAGTATTTAGCATTTCTATTTTCTGTCTATTTTTAATTTAAAGTGGTTTTAATCGATTCTCATTATAAACCTGTCACATTTGTTAAATTCTTTAAATGCTAATTTATAATATATTCAAACGTCATTTAGCAAATTTAAACTGTGGTGTACATAAAAATATTACATGCAAAATGAAATATTTAAAAAGAAATTTACTTAACTGAAGATAAAAATTCTTTCCGCACGCTTAAATTCAGGATATAAACAAGGTGCAGAAAGCATGTGATAAAACAATTTCAGTTTCCTTTAAAGAAATGCACTTTTTTTGTTACTTGCAACAAAATGTCACTTAAATTTTCACCTAGAGTCAACTTTCGAAGCTGATCGAACATATTTGAAAGAAAAAGGAGAAATAGAACGCACTTGACATATACCAGACGGCTTTTGAAGCAGAAGCATGAATTATATTGGCCCTTTCCGGCTGCCTTATGAGTGCAATTTCAGTTCTTTTAATGTAAAATTTGAAAAGCATATCAGTGCCGAGTCAATGCACTATGATTCGAATAGAGTAAGATGATTTTTGCGGATGTTACAGAGTAAGTGCATAACGAAAGTTATTTTGAATACTTAAAAGTTACTTTTAGAAGTTATTTAAAAAATATATTATAGAATGTCAAGAGCATCTTAATATAGTATATTATGAATTTTAAATACCAAAAATATTTCAAGTGTTGTTTATTAGGATAAATAAATCTATTTAAGGCAAATTAGCCTTTTTAAAAAAGTTGCAGAATTTAAATTAAAATTTGGTCTGTGAGCCTTATAAGCTATGTTTAAGAAAACTTTTTCTATATCCTGACTATTAAAACAGTAACAGTTTTATTCTTTTACGACCAAAATTTACCGCGTTTTGACACTTTAAATTATTTATGTTTTCAGCAATTTTTGGAACTAAAAACGGAAATAATCCTAAATACAAAGAAAATTTATGCGATTCAAAATATTATGCTTTGATCTTAACAAGCAGAATTTTTGCAATTTTCTTTCTTAGATCACGGAAAAAAATTTCCACAGCGACAGCCTGTATAAGATGTTAAACGAATTTTAATATTAAAAAAACTCCTTATATATAAGATTAAAGATACATTTTGAAAGTAATTTTATATTATTCAATATAATGAAACTAAAGAGTATATTACGTAGTTAAAATATGTATAAAAAACAGTAACATGGTGCACTATTGTGTTATC
This sequence comes from Maratus speculifer, assembly GCA_964019185.1. Classification (NCBI taxonomy): domain Eukaryota; kingdom Metazoa; phylum Arthropoda; class Arachnida; order Araneae; family Salticidae; genus Maratus; species Maratus speculifer. Next base: position 121,654,066 of record OZ025291.1, read on the forward strand.
TTTTGCTTTTAATTTAAGTGGTTTTAATTGATATTTTAAAGATAAGCCTATTACATATGTTATATTTTTAAATGCTGATTCTGTTGAAATGTCATTTTAAATTGAATTGTACATAAAAAAAGAAAAAAATCACGATTTGCAAAAGGAAATTCTTAAAAAGAAATTTACTTAACTGAAAATAAAAATTATTCCCGCCCTCTCATATTCAGGAAATAATCGAGGTGCAGAAATTGCGTGATAAAACCATTTCAGCTTTCTTTAAAGAAAAGTACTTTGTTTTGTTGCTTGCTACGAAATGTCACTTAAATTTTTACCTAGGAGTCAACTTTCGAAGTTGGACGAACATATTTGAGAGAAAAAGGAGAAACATAACCCACTTGACATACACCAGAGAGCTTTTGAAGCAGAAGCATGAATTTTATGGCCATTTCCGACTGCATTATGAGTACAATTTCGGTTCTTTTAATGTAAATTCAAAAAGTAGATCAGCCGAGTAAATGCATTATTATTTAAATTAAATAAGATGATATTTGCGGATGCTACCGATCAAGTGCCATATAACAACCAACACATGAGTTGAAATAAACGAAACTTTTATTAGAACGCATCAATTTTTGAGTTATAAAGAGGATATTTTTAATACGATAAAGAGTATGTTTTGAAAGTTATTTTGAGTACTTGGAAGTTATTTTGAATACTTGGAATTAATTTTAAATACTTGAAAGTTACCTTTAGAATTTATTTACAGATTGTTTCAAAAATGTATCATAAAATGCCAAGAGTATCGTAATATAGTATATTATGAATTTCTAGTGTTTGTATTAGTATTCCATCAGTTTAGAGGTACTCACGTTACACTTTATATTTATCAATAGCTAATCTTCAAACTGTTAGTTTTAGACATATCGTTTAAAATACCAAAAATATTTCATGGGCTTTTCATTAGCATATGTAAATCTATTTGTGGCAAAATAGCCTCATTTAAAAAGTTGCGGAATTTAAATTTAAATTGAATCCGTGATTTTTATAAGTAATACCCAAGAAAATCTGCTTCAATTAATAATTGTAAAATAATAACAATTTTATTCTTTTGTGACCAAAATTTACGGAGTCATGACATTCTGAATTCTCTATGCTTTCAGTACTTTCTCTTATTGAAAATAAAAAAATCCCCAAAAACACAGAAAATTCACATGATTCAAAATATCATGCTTTGGTCTTACAAAGTAGATTTTTTACCATTTTAACTGCTAAATCACGTTAAAAGCTTTTCTAAGAGCGACACCTTGTATAAGTAATTAAAATTTTTTTAATATTTAAAAAAACTTCATATATAAGGTATAAAAATAATTTTGAAACTGATTTTACATTATTCAATGCAATAAAAGCAATGAGAATGCAAGATAATGTAATAATAATAATTATAATAATAAACAGTGATATGGTGAACTATAGACAGTGTTTAGCACTTGTATTTTCAGTCTCTATTTAATTAAAAAGGTTTTAACCGATTTTCATGATAAATCTATTACATTTGTTGAATTTTTAAATGCTGATTTATAAATCTGTTCAAATGTCATTTTCCAAAATTAAATCGTATTCTACAGAGAAGAAAAAAACTATTTCCAAAAGGAAATATTTAAAAAGAAATTTACTTAAGAGAAAATAAAAATTATTTCCGCCCGCTTAAATTCAAGAACTAAACGAGGTGCACAAAGCGTGTGATAAAACACTTTCAGCTTTCTTTAAGGAAATATACTTTTTTTGTTACTTATAAAAAAATGTCACTTATATTTTTCCGTAGAGTCAACTTTCGAATTGAATGAACGTAATTGAGAGAAAAAAAAAGAAGAAACATAACCCACTTGACAGATACCAGACAGCTTTTGAAGCCGAAACATGATTTTTATTTCCATTTCCGACTTCATTATGAGAACAATTTCGATTCTTTTAATGTAAAATTCAAAAAGTATATCATCCGAGTCAATGCATTATGATTCAAATAAAGTGAGATGATATTTGCAGATGCCACCGAGCAAGTGCATATGATGACCAACACTTCAGAGGAAATAAATGAAATATTTTATTCAAATGAATCAATATTGGAGTTCAAAGAGGATATTTTTAATACGTTAAAGAGTATGTTTAATAAGTTATTTTGAATACTTGAAAGTTATTCTTAGAATTTATTAACATATTTTTTTTAAATGTGCTATAAAATGTCAAGAGTCATTATTAAATTTCATTGTAATATAGGATATTATGAGTTTCTAGAATTTGTATTAGAATTGTATCATTTTTGTGGTACTGACGTAAACACCTATTATTGACCAATAGCTAATTCTTAAACCCTTAGCTTTAGATACATCGTTTTAAATACCAAAAATATTTCAAATGATTTTCATTAGCATATGTAAATCTATTTACGTCAAAATAGTCTTTTGTTAAAACAGTTGCGGAATTTAAATTTAAATTTAATCCGTGACTTTTATAAGTAATACCTAATAAAACCTTCTCCATATCATAACATTTAAAACTATAAATGTTTTATTCTTTTGCGACCAAAATTTACCGAGTCATGATACTTTAAATTTTATATCTTTTAAGTACTTTCTGGTGCTATTATAAGATTTAAAATATCATGCTTTGGTCTTACAAAGTAGAATTTTTACTATTTGCCCTGTTAGATCACGGGAAAAGATTTTCTAGGAGCGACACCCTTTATAAGTAATTAAAAAAATTTAATATAAAAATATTCTTTGTATATAAGATCAAAAATACATTTTAAAACTGGTTTTATTTTATTCAATGCAATGAAACTAATGAGTTTACTTGATAGTTTAAAAAAATAGCAGTAATATGGTATACTTATAGGCAGTATTTAGCACTTGAATTTTCAATCGCTTTTTAATTTAAGGGATTTTAATCGATTTTCATGATAAGTCTATTACATTTGTTGAATTCTTAAATGCTGATTTAAAATCTATTCAAACATCATTTTCCAAATTTAAACTGAAGTGCACATAAAAAATATTTTTTTTGCAAAATGAAATATTTCAGAAGAAATTTACTTAACTGAAAATAAAAATTCTTTCCATCCGCTTAAATTCAGAAACTAAACGGGGCGCAGAAAGCATGTGATGATGCAATTTCAGGTTTCTTTAAAGAAATATACTTTTTTGTTACTCGTAACAAAATGTCACTTTAATTTTTCCCTAGAGTTAATTTTCGAAGTAGAACGCACATATTTGAGAGAAAAAGGTGAAACATAACTTACTTGACATATACCAGACAACTTTTGAAGCCGAAACGTGAATTTTATGGCCCTTTCCGACTGCATTATGAGTGCAATTTCGGTTCTTTTAATGTAAAATTTGAAAAGTAGATCAGCCGAGTAAATGCATTATGATTCATATAAAGTAAGATGGTATTTGCGGATGTTACCGAGCAAGAGCATATAACGACCGACACTTGACATGGAATAAATGAAACATCTTATGCAAATGAATCAATGTTGGAGTGCAAAGAGGACATCTAGAATACGTTAAAGAGTATGTTTTAAAAGTTATTTTGAATACTTGAAAGTTATTATTTGAATTTATTTCAACTTTTTTCAAAAATGTGCTATAAAAATGTCAAGAGCATTGTAATATAATATGTTGTGAATTTTTAGAATTTGTATTAGAATTGCATTAGTTTAGTCCTACAGACGTAACACTTATTTTTGACCAACAGCTAATCCTTCAATCGTTAGTTTTAGACATATCGTTTTAAATACCAAAAATATTTCAAGTGTTTTTCATTAGCATATATAAATTTATTTACGTAAAAATAGTCTTTTGTTAAAAAAGTTTAGGAATTTAAATTTAAATTTGGTCCGTGAGTCGTATAAGCAATTCTTAAGAAAACCTTCTCCATATCATAACATTTAAAACAATAACAATTTTATTCTTTTGCAACCAAAATTTACCGAGTCATGACACTTTAATTTCTATATGTTTTCAGTACTTTCAGGTGCAGAAAATGCAAAAATTCCTGAAAATATAGAAAACTTATGAGATTTAAAATATTATACTTGGTCTTACAAAATGGAATTTTTACTATTTTCCTTGATAGATCACTTGAAAAGCTTTTCTAAAAGCGACAACCTGTAAAAGTAATTAAGCAAATTTTAATTAAAAAATGTATATAGGATCAAAAATACATTTTGAAACTGATTTTATATTATTCAATGCAATGAAACTAATGAGTATACTAGATAGTTGAGAAAAATAAAAGTATCATGATATACTATAGACAGTGTTTAGCACTTGTATTTTCAATCTCTTTTTAATTTAAGAGGTTTTAATAAATATTTATGATAAACCTGTTACATTTGTTGAATTTTTAAACTCTGATCTACTCAAAGGTCATTTTCCAAATTTAAACTGAAGTGTATAAAAAAATTTATTATTTGCAAAATGAAATATTTCAGAAGAAATTTACTTAACTGAAAATAAAAATTGTTTCCGCCCGCTTAAATTCAGAAACTAACCGAGGTGCAGAAAGAATATGATAAAATAATTTTAGATTTCTTTAAGGAAATATACATTGTTTTGCTTCTTGTAACAAAATATCACTTAAATTTTTCTCTAGAGTCAACTTCTAAATTTGAACGAACATATCTGAGAGAAAAAGGAGAAACATAACCCACTTGACATACACCAGGCAGCTTTTGAAGTACAAACAAGAATTTTATGGCCTTTTCCGACTGCATTATAAGTACAATTTCGGTTGTTTTAATGTAAAATTTGAAAAGTAGATCAGCCAAGTAAATGCATTATGATTTAAATATAGTAAGATGATATTTGCGGATGTTATTGAGTAAGTGCAGAACGACCAGCACTTGAGGTGAAATAAACGAAATATTTTATTCGAATGAATAAATGTTGGAGTTTAAACAGGATATTTTTAATATAATAAGGAATATGTTTTGAAAGTTTTTGTAATACCTGAACGTTACCTTTAGAATTTATTTAGAAATTTTTTCAAAAATGTTCTATGAAATTTCACAAGCATCATATGATAGTTTATTATGGATTTCTAAATTTGTATTGTTGATCAATAGCTAACCCTTAAACCGTTAGTTTTAGACACATAGTTTTAAATATTAAAAATATTTCAAGTATTGTTCAACACACATAAATCTATTTACGTCAAAATAGTCTTTTGTAAAAAAGTTGCGAAGCTTAAATTTAAATTCGGTCCTTGTGTCTTATAAGTAATGGCTAAAATAATTTTCACCATGTCCTAACAATTAAAGTAATATCAATTCTATTCTTTTACGACCAAAATTTACCGAATCATGACTTTTTGAAGTCTATATGTTTTCAGTACTTTTTGACAGTGAAAACGGAAAATTTCCTGAAAACACAGAATATTCATCAGATTTACAATATCATGCATTGGACTTCCAAAGTAGAATTTTTAGTATTTTACTTGTGAAATTAAGGGAAAGCTTTTCCTGGAGCAACACCCTGTATAAGTAATTAAACAAATTTCAATATTAAAAAAATTTTATATGTAAGATTAAAAAAAAGTTTTTGAAATTGATTTCATATTATTCAATCCAATGAAACTAATGAGTATACTAGATAGTTAAATTATATATATACAGGGTGTTTCGCTACCAGACCGACAAACTTTGAGGGGTGATAGTAGATATGTAGACAAACACTATTAAATGGGAAACCATGGGGCGCAAACGTCTTCTGTAGGAGCAAGGGGCCTTTAAAGTTTAAAGTCTAAAACTTCAAACGATGATAAAAAACGGAAAAAATGATCGATTCGTTTGCGGTTTTCAATAAAATCATTCTTTATATCACGAATTTTTTAAGAAAAAAGCTTAAAGGTTACATTCTAAAATTGTCGATAGAGGGCGCTTTAGACTTTATAATAACGAACAAATACTTTTTACCATTCTTTTGTGCATGGAGTTGAAATTATTCTACAGTTTAGATTTTAACTTAAATTTTAAGCCCAAAATCGGAAACATCAGGATCAAGTAACTATCGAAAATTAAACTGTGAACCGAGGGGAAGATTTTAAACGCTCATTAAAATTGGACAAACTAATCAATTTCGTTGCGATTTGCGTGTAAATCATTCCCTTGGTAATTATTTTATTCAAAATGATGTACAGATTTGGTGTCCTCATTTTTAATAGAGGGCGCTTCCGACACATCTCTGACATTTCAATGGCATTACTCCTGAGTGTTTTACTACCAGACTACCATACTTCCAGGACATGTTAAGGATGCAAAAACGAATTTTCTCAAGGATGTTCGCCGACACATCAACGTAACATATGGACAGTGGTGGATAGGTCGTTTTGGCCCGATTTATTGGCCTGGCAGATCGCCAGATCTATCAAGTATGGGCTTCTTCTGCTGGGGTCAAAAGAAAAATTGGGTGTATGAGACTCCGGTACCATCAGTTAAAGACCTCGCTGCTCATATTTCTGTAGCTGCCAGAAATATATCGAAGATGCCAGGAATCTTTCAAAGAGTGAGGAATTTCATGCGACACCGCTGTCAAGCATGCCGGACTGGTCGTAATTTCTAACACCTTTTCTAGTAAAGCCCTTAAATAAACTATTTTCTGTTACATTAACCTGTTGCTGTTTCTCTGCTTGTTTCTGTTGCATTTTTCTCTGCTTCTTTTAACCATATCTTGCAAAAAGGCATGTTCATCGTTACATTCCTATGTGATTCCGAGTGGTTTTTGCATCCCTAACACTTCCTGGAAGTATGTTGGTCTGGTAATAAAACACCCAGGAGTAATGCCATTGAAATGTCGGAGATGTGTCGGAAGCGCCCTCTATCAAAAAAGGAGGACACCAAAGCTGTACGTCATTTTGAATAAAATAATTACCAAGGGAATGAACTACCTGCAAATCGCAGCAAAATCGATTAGTTTGTCCAATATTTATGAGAGTTTAAAATCTCCCCCTCGGTTCACAGCTTAATTTTTGCTAGTTAACCGATCCCGATGTTTCCGATTTTGGGCTTAAAATTTAAGTTAAAATCTAAACTTTAGAATAATTTCAACCCCATGCACAAAAGAACGGTAAAAAGTATTTGTTCGTTACTCTAAAGTCTAAAGCGCCTTCTATCGACAATGTTTGAACATAACCTTTAAATTTTTTTAAAAGAAATTCGTGATGTAAAGAATGATTTTAGCGAAAACTGCAAACGAATCGACCCTTTTTTCCGTTTTTTATCATCGTTTGAAGTTTTGGACCTTAAACTTTAATGGCCCCCAGCTCCTACAGAAGACGTTTGCGCCCCATGGTTTTCTATTTAATAATGTTTGTCTGCATGTCTACTATCACACCTCAAAGCTTGTCGATCTGGTAGCGAAACACCCTGTATATAACAATAATATGGTATACTAGCATTTCTATTTTCTGCCTCTTTTAGGTAGCTTTCATTACAAAAAGTAAAAAGCTACCTATTGCAGCCGTCCGGAGGAAAACACTTCCGGAAAATTTTGGTATATTTTCACCGATCATGACCCCCAGACCCCAAAACCACCCTCCGTTCAAATGTTGACATATATATATATATATATATATATAACCATATATATATATATATATATATCTGATTTTTGTCATGCGATAACTAACGTATTTATGAACCGATTTGAATGAAACTTGGTATGTACATAGTACATACAAATGTCTCGACCGAGTTCGTTGGTCAGCATCATCCGACATTTTGTTTCAAAATGGCGGCCATTTTAAATTTTTTAAAAAATTTAAAATTTAAAATTAAATGCGAAAAAATTAAAAGTTGAAAAATATTTTCCTTTTACGTGTTAGAACTTAAAACAAAGATTCCAGAACACTTTTTATTTTGTCTATATCTTAAAAAATGATTGAGTTATGCCACTTTGAATTTTTCTTATGGCTGACATTTTGAAACGATCTGATTTTTGTCACGTGATAACACGCATACTTATGAACCGATTTCAATGAAACTTGGTATGTACATAGTACATACAAATGTCTCGACCGAGTTCGTTGGCCAGCATCATCCGCCATTTTCTTTCAAAATGGCGGCCATTTTAAATTTTTTAAAAAATTTAAAATTTAAAATTAAATGTGAAAAAATTTAAAAGTTGAAAAATATTTTCCTTTTACGTGTTAGAACTTAAAACAAAGATTCCAGAACACTTTTTATTTTGTCTATATCTTAAAAAATGATTGAGTTATAGCATTTTGAATTTTTCTTATGGCTGACATTTTGAAACGATCTGATTTTTGTCACGTGATAACACGCGTACTTATGAACCGATTTCAATGAAACTTGGCATGTACATAGTACATGCAAATGGCTCGACCGAGTTCGTTGGTCAGCATCATTCGCCATTTTGTTTCAAAATGGCGGCCATTTTAAATTTTTAAAAAAATTTAAAATTTAAAATTAAATGCGAAAAATTAAAAGTTGAAAAATATTTTCCTTTTACGTGTTAGAACTTAAAACAAAGATTCCAGAACAATTCTTATTTTGTCTATATCTTACAAAATGATTGAGTTATAGCACTTTGAATTTTTCTTATGTCTGACATTTTGAAACGATCTGATTTTTTGTCACGTGATAACACGCGTATTTATCAACCGATTTCAATGAAACTTGGGATGTACATAGTACATACAAATGTCTCGACCGAGTTCGTTGGCCAGCATCATCCACCATTTTGTTTCAAAATGGTGGCCATTTAAAATTTTTTAAAAAATTTAAAATTTAAAATTAAATGCGAAAAAATTAAAAATTGAAAAATATTTTTATTTTTCGTGTTAGAACTTTAAACAACAATTCCAGAACACTTTTTATTTTGTCTATATCTTATAAAATGAATGAGTTATAGCACTTTGAATTTTGCTTATGGATGACATTTAGGTAGCTTTCATTACAAAAAGTAAAAAGCTACCTATTTGAAATGGTCTGATCTGAACGATCCACAATGTTGCTTTAAAATGGCATACACTTTATGATATCGTAAAATTTGGTGACTCTCTAAATCGCTTAAAATAAAATCAGCTTGAATAAAAGATGACTAATTTCTAAAAATTCCTATTAATATTCAGTCTTGACAAAAACTAGTTTCAATCTTATAAAATCACTAATTTTATAAGATTATTTCCACTAATTTGAGCTTAGTGTTTTTGAACAATGTAACTTACCTTAAAATAAATAAATAAATATATAAGTATATGAAAGCTACCTCTTCCTCCCGGCATTGCCGGAAGGACTTTTTAATTTAAAGGGGTTTTAATCGATTTTCATTATAAACCTATCACATTTGTTGAATTCTTTAAATGCTGATTTATAATATGTTCATACGTCATTTAGGTAATTTAAACTGAAGTGTACATAAAAAAATATTTGCAAAATGAAATATTTAAAAAGAAATTTTCTTAACTGAAAATAAAATTAATACCGCCCGCTTTAATTCAGGAACTAAGTGAGGTGCAGAAAGGTTTCAATGCTTTCTGGCACGGAAAACTTCTTAATTCCTGAAAACATAGAAAATTCATGAGATTCAAAATATCATGCTTTGATCTTATACTCTGCGCAAATACTAGCATAAGAACCTTAATTAATAACTTTATCATAATAGCAGATCTATAATATTTTTTACTTCTTGCATGCACGATTAAAGTTTAATTTTAACAGAATATAGATATATAGAAAAGTTTTATAGAAATAGTATTTTGTTAACTTTGCGTTAAATATCATTTGTTTAACAGTAAGACTTACCAATATAAGGAGCATTTTTTATTGTAACTAATTTTGTTGATTTGTTATAAGCCAATGAAACTGCACCTTCTTAAATATTTTCTTTCGTCGAAATTCGACGGATTCTACCTTGTATATATACCTGTAATATGATGACTATCGACAGTGACTCTCGGCACTTGCATTTTCTGTCTCTTTTTAATTTGAAGCGTTTTAATCGATTTTTATGATAAAACCTAGCGCTTTAGTTGAATTTTTAAATGCTGATTTATAATCTATTCAAGGGTCATTTTCCAAATTTAATCTGAAGTGTACATAAAAGAACAATATTTGCAAAATGAAATATTTCGGAAGAAATTTACTTAACTGAAAATAAAAATTCTTTCCGCCCACTTAAATTCAGGAACTAAACGGTAAACGAGTTCCTGAAAGCGTGTGAAAAAACAATTTCAGCTTTCTTTAAGGAAATATACTTTTTTATCTACTCGTAACAAAATGTCACTTAAATTTTTCCCGAGAGTCAACTTTCGAAGTTGAACGCGAGAAAAATTTTGTGATCTTTGAGAGAAAAAGGAGAAATATAAACCACTTGACATATACCAGACAGTTTTTAAAGCAGAAACATGAATTTTATGGCCATTTCCGGCTGTATTATGAGTGCAATTTCGGTTCTTTTGATGTAAAAGTTTGGAAAGTGGATCAGCCGAGTCAATACATTATGATTCAAATAAAGTAAGATGATGTTTGAGGATGTCACCGAGTAAGTGCAGAGCGACCAGCACTTGAGGTGAAATAAGCGAAACATTTTATTCGAATAAATAAATGGTGGAGTTTAAAGAGGATATTTTTTAATATAATAAAGAATATGTTTTGAAAGTTATTTTGAATGCCTGAAAGTTACCTTTAGAATTATTTAGAATTTTTTTCACAAACATTGTATAAAATATAGAGAGCATCATAATATAGTATGTTATGAATTTCTAAAGTTTGAATTAGTATTGCATTAGTTTAGGGGTGCTAACGTAACACTTATTATTGATCAATAGCTAACCCTTAAACCGTTAGTTTTAGACACATAGTTTTAAATATTAAAAATATGTCAAGTGTTGTTCTAACACACATAAATTTATTTACGTCAAAATAGTCTTTTGTAAAATAGTTGCGGAGCTTAAATTCGGTCCGTGTCTTTTATAAGTAATATCTACTATAATTTTTAGCATGTCCTAACAATTAAAGTAATAACAATTCTATTCTTTTATGACCAAAATTTACCGACTCATGCTAATTTGAATTCTAAATGTTTTCAGTACTTTTTGACAGGAAAACGGAAAATTTCCAGAAAACACAGAATATTCACCAGATTTGAAATATTATGCTTTGATCTTCCAAAGGAGAATTTTACTTGTAATATTACGGAAAAAGCTTTTCCTAGAGCAACACCCTGTATAAGTGATTAAACATATTTTAATATAAAAAAATCTTTATGCGTAAGATTAAAAATACTTTCTGAAATTGATTTTTTGTTATTCCATCCAACGAAACTAATGAGTATACTAGATAGTTAAATTATACAAATATAAACAATAATATGCTATAGTATTTAGCATTTCTATTTTCTGTCTCTTTTTAATTTAAAGAGGTTTTAATCGATTTTCATTATACTATCACATTTGTTGAATTTTTTCAATTCTGATTTATAATATATTCGAACATCATTTAGCAAATTTAAACTGAAGTACACATAAAAAGATATTTGCAAAATGAAATATTTAAAAATAAATTTACTTAACTGAAAATAAAAATTAATTCCGCCCGTTTAAATTCAGGAATTAAATGAGATGCAATAAGCGTGTGATAAAACAATTCCAGCGTTCTTTAAGGAAATGCACTTTTTTTTTAAAACAATTTTTGTAACAAAAAGTTTTTAAATTTTCCCCCAGAGTCAACTTTCGAAAATGAACGAACATATTTAAGAGAAAAAGGAGAAACATAACCGAACTTGACATATACCAGACAGCTTTTGAAGCAGAATTGCATGAATTTTATGGCCATTTCCGGCTGCTTCATGAGCGCAATTTCGGTTCTTTTAATGTAAAATTTCGAAAGTAGATCAGTCGAGTCAATGCATTATGATTAAAATAAAGTAAGTTGATACTTGCGGATGTTACCGAGTAAATGCAGACGACCAGCACTTGAGGTGAAATAAACGAAATATTTTATTCGAATGAATAAATGTTGGAGTTTTAAAGAGAATATTTTTAATATAGTAAAAAATATATTTTGAAAGTTATTTTGAATACCTGAAAGTTACCTGTTGAATGTATTTAGAATTTTTTTTTTAATTTTCTATAAAACGTCAAGAGCATCATAATATATTATATTATAGATAGATAAAGTTTGTATTAGTATTACCGGTGTATTAGTAGTGCATAAGTATACCGGTATACACTGGTGTCCAAAATTTAAGCATAATTGGTAATTAAGTAATTATTTTTAAGTAATGAAAGAAATATGAATCGGAATGTGCTGAAACTCCAGGTGTGTAAACAAAATAGTACGCGTCACATATTTTCGCGAAGAGTTTTCCCCGAAATTGAACAGGGGACCGTCAACAAATTGAAAAAGAACGAAGATCTTTTGGATAACCCTGTCAAAACTAATGTAGCAAAAGCGTTCAAACTGCGCATTATGATTAATTGGCTTATTGTAATGTACTATGTTAATTTTTACAAGGATAGCATGTATACTCGTAGAGAAATTAAGGTTTTTATAAAAACAGTCCTAAATTTTTCCAAGTTTTTTGCTTATAATTTGCAGAGTTCTTATTATAAAATAATGTTCTTTTCTGAAAATATGACAAACATCATTGTACACAATACCCTGTCATCAGAGTTTAAAAATAATAAAAATTGTATGAAAAATGAGTATGTTTAGTAAATAATTTTTCATTGCGCATGCGTCAACGATATCAAAATGTCATTTGCATATTGTGTTAGCTAAATGTATAGAGCAACTTCTGTAAAAGTTTCAAAAACATAGCTTGAAAATTCTGAAAATGGGAGCCTATAGAATCAACTCAAAATCCGTTATTCCTAAAGGAAGCAAAAAAATCAGGGGTTTTACCTAAATATAGTTGTACGTGCAATATTGTGTAGGCACTAAACAATGGAATATGGATACAGCCCCTCATCTTTTTGCTTCATTTAGGGAATAAAGGATTTTGATCTCATTCTATCAACGATAATTTTCAGAATTTTTAAGCTATGTTTTTGAGACTTTCACAAAAGTTGCTCTATACATTTAACTAACATAATATGCAAATGAAATTTTAATAGCATTCACGCATGCGCAGTAAAAAATTATTTAGTAAACCTGCTCATTTGTCATACAATTTTTATTATTTTTTAATTCTGATGACAGTGTATTGTGTACAATGATGTTTGTCATTTTTTCAAAAAAAAACACTATTTTATATTAAGAACTCTGCAAATTATAAGCAAAAAACTTAGGACTGTTTTTATAAAAACCTTAATTTCTCTACGAGTATACATGCTATCCTTGTAAAAATTAACACAGTACATTACAATAAGCCAATTAATCATAATGTGCAGTTTGAACGCTTTTGCTACATTAGTTTTGACAGGGTTATCCAAAAGATCTTCGTTCTTTTTCAATTTGTTGACGGTCCCCTGTTCGATTTCGGGGAAAACTCTTCGCGAAAATATGTGACGCGTGCTATTTTGTTTACACACCTGGAGTTTCAGCACATTCCGATTCATATTTCTTTTATTACTTAAAAATAATTACTTAATTACCAATTATGCTTAAATTTTGGACACCAGTGTAGTTGACCGGTGCTGACGTAACACTTATTGTTGACCAATAGTTAACCCATAAACCGTTAGTTTTAGACACATAGTTCTAAATATTAAAAATATTTCAAGTGTTGTTCATGAATATACATAAATCTATTTACGTCAAAATAATCCTTTGTAAAATAGTTGCAGAGTTTAAATTTAAATTTGGTTCGCGTGTCTTATAAGTAATATCTAAAAAAAGTTTCACCTTGTCCTAACAATTAAAGTAATAACAAGTCCTTTTATGACCAAAACTTACTGAGTCATGACATTTTGAGTTCTATATGTTTTCATTACTTTTTGACAATGAAAACGGATAATTTCCTGAAAACACAGAATATTCATCAGATTTTAAATATCATGCTTTGATCTTCCAAAGTAGAATTTTTAGTATTTTACTTGTAAAATTACGGGAAAAACTTTTGCTGTAGCAACACCCTGTATAAGTAATTATACAAATTTTAATATTAAAAAAATCTTTACATGTAAGATTAAAAATAGTTTTTGAAATTGATTTTATATTATTCAATCCTATGAAACTAATGAGTATACTATACAGTTAAATTCTATATTCATACATACATACATACATACATATACATATAACAATAACATGGTATACTATAGTAGTTAGCATTTCTGTTTTCTGTCTCTGTTTAATTTAAAGGGGTTTAAATCCATTTTCATTATAAACCTACTCTGTTAAAAAAAATTGTGAAATCACGGTAAATCTACTGGCAGTAAAGTTGCCAGACATTTACTGTTCCGTTAGTAGATTTTCCGTTTTGGGAAATAAAAGAAAGGGAAACTCCGTTTGAAGAAGCGGTAGGGTCAATCCATTTCAAGTGGTCCAGAAAATATTTTTTTGGTCGCTCGACCATTTTTAAAAAATTTGAAATTTTTTGTACTACAACCCTAACATGACGGAAGCTCAAAATGACCGTTCTTTTAATTTTACTATTTTTTGTTTGTACATGACGGCCATCTTTGTTTCATCGTGTGCAGCGATTTTCTCAGATACTAGGATACACAAAATTGTAAATATCTCGTCTTCTCTTTTCCCAATTGAAATGGGGTTTGCAGCATTTTGTTCAGAATAAAATAGGCTAAATACACAATGATAGAAATTTTTTGAAAAATAAATTTTTACAGGTGATATTTTAGCACAAAATGTACGATTTTTTTCCAAAATCTATCCGTTTGCAAGAGGAAAATTTTCATGCAAGGGAAACTGTCAACCTTACACAATTTTTTCTACAAATAGGTCAAAAGTGCGTGTACTCGTATACCAAATCCCAGATCTGGGAGTTAATTTCTCTTTGCGAAAAAAATTCCGAAATTCGTCAAAAATTTCAAAAATTGCACTTTTTAGGCTTTGATATCTCTGGTGGGGCACGAGATAAAAATCTGAAATTTTGGCCTATGATAGTATCGTGTAATAGCGTTGCGTACAAAAAATTTCAAGAAGGAGATTTGACTACAAGCTGAGATATGACATGGAAAATATGTGAAAACAATACTACCAAACTATTGTAAACCTACTATGTAATTGTTCAACAAGACAGTCAACCTTGCACATTTTTTTCTACAAATAAGTCAGAAGTGTGTGTACTCATACACTAAGTCCCATATCTGGGAAATAATTTCTCTTTCCGAAAAAAATTCCGAAATTCGTCGAAAATTTCAAAAATCGCACTTTTTAGGCTTTGATATCTCTTGTGGAGCACGAGATAAAAATCTGAAATTCTGGCCTTTGATAGTATTGAGTAGTAGTGTTATGTATAAAAAATTTCAAGAAGGAGATTTGAATACAAGCTGAGATACGTTACAAGCTAAATATCGTTTGGTGAAAACAGTTAAATAATAAACATTTAATTTACAAAATACTATATATGCTCAACAAAGAGCTTAACAATATTTACGAGAGATGTTACGAGTTCGACCAGTTACTGTTGTCAGTCCATCAGGCTGTTCTTTCTAAAAATTTTATTTGAAGCCCCCCCCCCCCCAAGTCTTGTCATCCCTTGTTAACTTGAATAAAATTCTCTAGGTTTAATAAATGAAGCCATGTCAACTCGATCAGTTGTAATCCATTGTCTGTAATTTACTTTTCCTGAAATGTGTTCCGAGTAAAATTGTTGCAATAGCATTTCTAGTAGATTTGTTCATCAGGACAAACAGTGTATTAGCTTAGCATACATTCTGAATTGTTTAAATCACACAGAAGCATTTGAAAAAGATATTTGTAATTTACATTTAACTTTATACCATAAATAATTAATTTGAAATTTTGGAGGTATGAACAATTACATAGTAGGTTACAATAGTTTGGCAGCATTGTTTTCACATATTGTCCATGCCTTATCTCAGCTTGTAGTCAAATCTCCTTCTTGAAATTTTTCGTACATAACACTACTACACAATACTATTAAAGGCCAGAATTTCAGATTTTTATCTCGTCCTCCACCAGAGATATCAAAGCCTAAAAAGTGCGATTTTTGAAATTTTCGACGAATTTCGGAATTTTTTTCGCAAAGAGAAATCATTTCCCATATCTGGGACTTGGTGTATGAGTACACGCACTTTTGACTTATTTGTAGAAAAAGTTGTGCAAGGTTGACAGTCTTGTTGAACAATTACATAGTAGGTTTACAATAGTTTGGTAGTATTGTTTTCACATATTTTCCATGTCATATCTCAGCTTGTAGTCAAATCTCCTTCTTGAAATTTTTTGTACGTAACGCTATTACACGATACTATCATAGGCCAGAATTTCAGATTTTTATCTCGTACTCCACCAGAGATATCAAAGCCTAAAAAGCGCGATTTTTGAAATTTTCGACGAATTTCGGAATTTTTTTCGCAAAGAGAAATCATTTCCCATATCTGGGACTTGGTGTATGAGTACACGCACTTTTGACTTATTTGTACAAAAAATTGTGTAAGGTTGACAGTCTTGTTGAACAATTACATAGTAGGTTTACAATAGTTTGGTAGTATTGTTTTCACATATTTTCCATGTCATATCTCAGCTTGTAGTCAAATCTCCTTCTTGAAATTTTTTGTACGTAATGCTATTACACGATACTATCATAGGCCAAAATTTCAGATTTTTATCTCGTGCCCCACCAGAGATATACAAGCCTAAAAAGTGCGATTTTTGAAATTTTTGACGAATTTCGGAATTTTTTTCGCAAAGAGAAATTAACTCCCAGATCTGGGACGTGGTGTATGAGTACACGCACTTTTGGCTTATTTCTAGAAAAAATTGTGTAAGGTTGACAGTTTCCCTTGCATGAAAATTTTCCTCTTGCAAACGGATAGATTTTGGAAAAAATCGTACACTTTGTGCTAAAATTTCACGTGTAAAAATTTATTTTTCAAAATTTTTCTTCCACTGTATATTTAGCTTATTTTATTCTGAACAAAATGCTGCAAACTCCACTTCAATTGGGAAAATAGAAGACGAGATATTTATAATTTTGTGTATCCTAGTATCTGAGAAAATCGCTGCACACGATAAAACAAAGATGGCCGCCATGCACAAACAAAAAATAATAGAATTAAAATAACGGTCATTTTGAACTTCCATCATGTTAGGGTTGTTGTACAAAAAATTTCAGATTTTTTAAAAATAGTCGAGCGACCAGTGCTGGACCACTTGAAATGGATTGACCCGGTAACTTTCCTTTACAAGGTTTGATTTTTAATGATAATAATTTAATTTAAATTTTTAAAATTAATGAATCGATCATCCGCCAAAGAATTCGAACTTTCCGAGTGATTTTGAGCTGCTATATTACTTAATTTATTTATTTACTTATTTATTTTATAATTTGCTACAAGTCGTCCTGAGGATCCAACTCGCGACTTTTCGACAGCGGAATAAGTCCTGACTGACTGAGCCAAAGCTGATGATTCCATCCGTTACAAAATATGCATTTTACGAGTTGGTGGGAAAACTTGTCGTGCTTATCCAAAGAATTCCTTTCAAATATATTCGTTAGAATATTCGTAAACGGTTTATTTTATTTTATTTTATTTTAGACCTATGCATAAAACTAGCTTAAATAAAAAAATCACTAGTTAACATTAGTGTTATTATTATTATTTTTTTATGAATGAATGAAAGATTTTTTTAATTAATTTTTTACAAAAATAATATTATAAAATTTTTTATGAAATTGTCGCATACAATTTTTTTAGGGGGGGGGGGGCGGGGGAGGATATTTAGTTAAAAGATTTTTTAAATAAGAAATAAGAGAAATATAAAGAGAAAATGTAATTTAAAAGGGACTTTTTTAATGCTTTCACGGCACCAATCGGATTCGAACCAACAATCTACGCTCGCGAACGTCTAGCGGCATGGTACTTTTATTACTCGGCCACGGAGAGTCCGAAACATCGAAGTGTCTCCGTTATTTCTTTGTACTTTGATCTGTTTCACTATTTTCAAGAATTATGGTGAAATTTTCTGATTTTTAAGGGAATTTTTTTTTCTTAACCGTGTATCACATATGTTGAATTCTTTAAATGCTGATTTGTAATACAGTCAACTTTCGTTAATTCGAAATCGGATAATTCGAATCTTTGTTTAATTCGAACTAAACACGAAGTCCTGAAATTTTCAATGGTAGAATAGCGTTAAAATTTTTCATTAATTCGAACTCATTTTCTCTTGACTCTGTTTAATTCGAACTAACTAGAATTCCGATTTTTCATTTTTATTTCTTTCTCGCGAATTTCAGATCATTTGAATAACTTTCTTTCTTTGATTTTTGTGAAAATTGTTCCGAACGCGTATACATATAATCTAATGCATTTGATATCCACTTTCTAGTGTCCCGTCTGTCCATCATGATGCTTTAAATTTTTCTTCCATTGTGCTTGTTTCTAATCTTTTAATTAGTTTATGTATTTATACATTCTAATTAATATTAAGTCATATTCTAATGATAATAGATGAAATAAATTTAAGAAAACACTAATATTAATTCCTTTGTAATAGCACCATATTAAGCATATTTTCATTTTATATTTTCCATAATTCGAACTTCGGATAAATCGAACATTTCGTGTGGTCCCGTCGAGTTCCAATTAACAAGAGACGACTGTATATTCAAACGTCATTTTCCAAATTTAAACTGAAGTGTGCATAAAAAAAAAACAATATTTGCGAAATGAAATATTTCGGAAGAAATTTACTTAACTGAAAATAAAAATTCTTTCGCCCGCTTAAATTCAGGAACTAAATGAGTTTCTGGAACAGTGTGATCAAACAATTTCAGTTTTCTTTAAGGAAATATACTTTTTTTTGTTACTCGTAACAAAATGTCACTTAAATTTTTCCCTAGAGTCAACTTTTGAAATTGAACGAACATGTTTGAGAAAAAAAGGAAGGAACTACCCACTTGACGTATACCAGACAGCTTTTGGAGCAGAGACATGAATTTTATGGCCATTTCCGGCTGCATTATGAGCGCAATTTCAGTTCTTTTAATGTAAAATTTGAGAAGTAGATTAGCCAAGTCAATGCAATATGATTCAAATAAAGTAAGATGATATTTGCAGATGTTACGCAGTAACTTGTTTATGAAGACAGCCATATTTGAGGTGAAATAAACAAAACATTTTATTCGAACGAATCAGCATTGAGTTTTAAGAAGATATTTTTAATACGACAAAGAATATGCTATAAAATTTATTAGCCATTTGGAAAAGGCTTTTTCCTTTCGATCAATAATAGATACATCTGGCCATATCTGAATTCTTGTGGTGTGCGTATTTCTGATCTCCGCATTTTTTTGGTCTAGATATATTAATGTTTAATCCACGGGTACGTACGTAATGTATGACTCTGTTATGAAGTAAGCCAAGTTTTATTCATCATAAAAATGAAGCTTTTACAGAGTTTTATTAATTAAATACGAAATATTCAAACATTTTGCTTTAGGCAATGGATGTCTGCATTTTGTTTTATTTTATTTTTTATAGATTTTTTTCTATAATGAATGTAACCGAATAATTCTTCTAAGTTAATTTATTGAGGCACAAGTTATGTGTTATTAAAATAAATTTTTTTTTCTTTTGCATATAAGAATTAGTACACTTTTAAAATTATCTAGAAAAAATTAGCTTTCATTTTAAAAATTATCAGTTTTCTGACAAATGTGAACACCGCATAAATGCATTTGGATCGTTTGATTGGTCAAAAGATAGATAGTCTTTAAAAATAGAGGTAATTCTTCGCGATATATATGTATATAAATATTACCAATTTAGGTTTTTTTGTGGTCAAAGTTAGAGAATTAGTTAAAAAACGATTCATTTTCCAAATGATCATTGTAGTTTGTTAAATTATGCATATATATATATACATATTTTGAATATCCGAAAGTTACTTTTAGAAGTTATTTACAAATTTCTTCCGAAAACGTGTTATAAAAAGTAAAGAGCGTCGTAATATAGTAAGTACATTATGATTTTCTGGAGTTTGTTTTTCTATTCCATTATTTTTAGGGTGTTTGATTTTATTTTTATGTTATGTATTGATAGTTTTTTTTTTTTTTTTTGTAAAATTAACTGAAATTTGATAGCTAGAATTAATTTGTAAATATTAGGATATGGTAACTAAATGTTTAAGATTATTTTAAACTGCAATGCACTCACACAATAGAAAATCGTCTGGAAGTTATTCGCCATATGTTTTTACATTATATAATTAAATAAATAAAATAAATAAAACAAATGAACATTACATCAGGTTTTCCGAAAATTAAAATATTGCAACAAATAACATGGCTGTTCAGAAATATGTCTTTTTATCCAGTTTCAAATAATACCAACGATTAACCAAAAAAGAATATTAAGTTTAAAAAAAAACTAATTTCTAAACTGCTTTTCTTAAGCAGAGTTTACAATTTTTAAAAAAGAATTTATTGAATTCAATCAGTATGTTTATTGTACATTGCAAATTTTATTTAAACATGAAATATGATTCATATGCGGTTCCTTTATTCACATGAAGCTCCGCAGTTACATGTTGCAAATATTAATTAGTAGAATTCAAAAAGCATTCTAAATGGCACTTATAACAGAAATAATTTTTTCTCATAAGGCCCTCTATGAAATTATTTATCTCTGTATTTTCACATAAAGTACATTAATGTATAGGAGTTTTATAATTAAAGTTACCCTGTTTGGCCGCACATTGAGTACGTTTTGGTAAACAGATAGTTATAAAACTTTGAAAATATGTTATATGAACCATGGTGAAAAGAAAGCTTCAATAAAAAACAATAGTTTAAATTTCAACCTCTAAGTGAGAAAGTTGCGCATGAAGACTAAGAAACTCAAAATGGAAACACAAAACTATATTTATTCACAACATATACTCAAAGTGAACCGTTTGCGTCAAACACATGTTTAAGCGCGCTATGATGTGTTCAAAAGTAGCACGAAGGCTTTCATGATCATTTGCAGCAACATGATGATTTAGGTTTGTATTTAAATACGTAAGAGTCCGTAAGCTTTCTCCATAGTCACAAACGTTCAAGAATCCTCACAACTTGAAGCTACAGGGGTTCAAGTCCAGAGAACTCCGGAGGCCAAATAGACGGAAAATTACTCGAAATTATTCGATCATCTTCAAAAGAGCCAAAAATTTATCACTTTGTCAGATGGTGCAACATCTTTCATGATAAATAACTTCCTTTTTGTTAAAAAAAAACTTCACCAGTAAAGCCAGTTTTTTTTTTTTTTTTTTTGCTAACATCATGGTTCAGAATGACTATGGAAGCAATTACTCGCTTTTTAAACCGCTCAAAATTTACATAACTTCATTTCTCGTAGATGAAAACCACCATCAATTGGTATACATTAGACTACAATTTTGCAGATTTTTTTTTTCCAGTTGTCCTTATAACATATTTCTAAAATTTCATCGACATATGTTTACCAAAAAAGATTTTACATAGGTTTAAACAGGGTGATTCTGATTTTAAACTCCCTGTACATAAAGACATACAATTTCTGGGAATTTACGTATATAGACTAAGTTGGCATAATCACATGCAAAATAATTTTGGTGTCAAATACTTTTAGGTAGATTTCGTATGAAATACTACCTATTGCATTCTCTCCCATGTTAGAATTTCTGAAAAAATTTTGCAGATCTACACCGATCATGACTCCTAGACACCAAAACTACAATTAGTAAAAAAGTTTCTCTCTCTCTCTCTCTCTCTCTCTATATATATATATATATATATGTATGTCACTTTCTTCTAACATGATAACTTCCATAATTATGCTCAGATCTTCTTCAAATTTTTACATAAAATCAAGGGGCATAAAATCTCGGTCGAGTTCGTTAATGGGCAAAATCGGACCAAAGGGGTGGAAATAGGGAGGATTTTTGTGAAAACCGAAGAAACGCGATAACTTCTTAATTAAAATAGATATCGAATCAGTTTAAAGTTTATATTACTTTTAAAAAATGGGCTAAAAGTTTACGCATGACAGATTTTTGATAAAGTTGAAAATGGGCTCAAGGGGTTAAAAAAACAGGGTTTTTTGGAGAAAAAAAGATCATAACTTCGTCAATTCTCAAGATATCAAATCCAGCTAAATTTTTTATAAATGTACTCAACATTATCTAAAACTTTTGTATTTTCAAGTTTTTGATAGGACCAACTCTTACTGATGAAAAAATTAAAAACTAAAAGAAAAAGGGGGGAGGAAAAAGAAAAAAATCCATAACTTACCCAATTCTTTAGCAATCAAATCTAATTAAATTTATTTTACATCTTCTCAATAATACCTACAACTTTTATAGCAACAAGTTTTTCATAAGACCAATTCTTCTAGCAAAAATAAATTAAACAAAAATGGGAGTTGGAGAAAAAACCTCAAATCCAAACTGCTTATATTCAGACTCATTTTTAAATTCATTTTTGATTTTAAACGCATCCAAATGGCAGATTCTCTTATTTAAGAACTGTATAAAATGACGCATTGGTCGATTTTTTAATAAAGTCAGAATATATTTCAAAAAAGGCTGCCAAAAAAGGTATTTTGAACAGAATTTCCCGACATTATAGTGATTGAAAGATTGAGAAAGTATAACAAATTGCGTTTTTTCTGGCTCATTTTTAAATTCGTTTTTGCTCTCAAACGCATCCAGTTTACAGGTCCTCTTATTTAGAAACTATATAATGTGACGTATTGGCCAGTTTTTTGATAAAGACAGACTATACTTCAGAAAAGGCTGCCAAAAAGGTTATTTTGAACAGAATTTCCCGAAGTAATAGAGATTGAAAAATTGAGGAAGTGTCACAAATTGCATTTTTTCTGCGTCATTTTTGAAACCACTTTCGTACTGAAACGCATCTAATTTACAGTTCTTCTTATTTAGGGACTATATAGTGAGACGGATTGGCCAGTTTTTTTGATAAAGGCAGAATATATTTTAAAAAATCTGCCAAATGGGCACTTCGCGCAAAATTTCCCAAAGCGATCATGATTAAAGAATTGAGGATGTATTCAAATAACAAATTGGTTATTTTATGACTCATTTTTAAATGCAATTTTGCTCTCAAACGCATTAAATTGGCAGTCATTTGTTATTTAGGAACTGTGTAATGAGCCGTATGGGTCAGTTTTTTGATAAAGGCTAAATATATATTTTAAAAAAGCTGTCAAATTGGGCACTTCGCACAAAATTTCCCAAAGCGATCTTGATTAAAGTATTGTGGATGTATTCAAATTTGGTTATTTTACGACTAATTTTTAAATTCAGTTTTGCTCTCAAACGCATTCAATTAACAGTTTTTTTGTTATTTAGGAATTATATAATGCGCGTATTGGTCGATTTTTTTAATAAAGTCAGAATATATATTCAAAATATGTTTTCAAAATGGGCATTTCAGCCGAATTTCGTTTAAGAGGATTTTGATAAAATCAGTTCTTACAGAAAAATTAAATTAAAAATTTTTCAAAAGCGACCAAGTAAAGTAGTTAAACTGGGTTTATCGTTAATAATATTTTATTTTTTGTTGTTGAAATGAAAACACTTCGAAATCTACCTCCACCTATAGGCGAAGCCGCAGGGATTTTTTTGTATGTACAGTATGTGTTCACGAACAATTAAAAATTCAAATATATAATATACATATATATGTAAAGAGACTAAAATCAAAATGCAAACTGCTTTTTCTGTCAAAAATACCTGTCAAAAAGTGTAATCTCACTCAATGCAGAACGTGGATTTTCAAACATAAGTTTAGCTAGTATTTATAGGTTTAGTTTTCTTTTTCTTGTAAATTAAAAGAATTTTCCAGATTAATTCCAGTAATCGTTCTGGAAATTAATAAGAAATATTCTTCTAGGTTGTAAATAATTATTATTATCTTCTTTTTTCTCTTGGGAAACTTAAACCTAAGTACAATCTGGCGAACAAAAATTAAATAATCCCACTTTTATCGATTATTGAAATTAATCTCCACCACTGTTTAAAAATTCAAACTTTTGCTCAATTTTTACTCCACCACTTTTATAAAAAAGATTACTTCTCTGTATTAGGGAGCATTCTCATTGGTCAAAATAGAGGCATTCTATAAAAGGTATGAAGTGACGATGCAGGAACAATTTAAAATTTTTAACAGTGAAGCTATGCTTATCCCAATTACAACCATTCACCTAGATATTTATGCACTCCTCTTAATCTATAAGAACCGCGAATTTGAAAAATGTTTATGAGGACTGAACAATACGTGAAAATACATTTAAGTAAATTTTTAGTATGCCTTTAATAATAACAACATTATTAATAAAAATTATTTTGTCTAACTTATTTGGAAAAACAAAATCGGGAGGTGTAAATAAGCATTTCGTTTAGTGCGGTTGAAAGTTTTTAATTATAAAAGAATAATAAGTTTTTACAGGGATGGGACATTCAAAATAAATGTATCTCCAATAGAAATGTTTTAATTAATTTTAATCTATCTTAAGTCTTTTATATTAATAATTTACATTAAAAACTCAAAATAATGATTCTCACACAGCTTGTTATGAAATGAAATATTTATCTATGCATGGGAAGCATCATAACGTAAAAAAATTAGTATGTGTACAGCCAAAAATTTGTTGATAAATAAAATAATTTGATGCAATTATTTTTTTCGCTTACTTTATCTAATCTACTTTTTCCGTCAAATATACTTGTTTTAATTTCACTCAATGAAGAATTTCGAATTTTCAAACATAAGTTTAGTTAGTATTTATATAGGATTACTTTTTTCTGGTAAATAAAAAGTATTTTTTTGTGGAAATTGATTTGGAAATTATTAAAAATATTTTTCTTTATTACTAATAATAA
This sequence comes from Maratus speculifer, assembly GCA_964019185.1. Lineage (NCBI taxonomy): Eukaryota > Metazoa > Arthropoda > Arachnida > Araneae > Salticidae > Maratus > Maratus speculifer. The sequence goes on from OZ025291.1 coordinate 121,679,084, forward strand.
TTATTTTTTTTCCTTTTTCTAATATGAAACCTAAACCTGAGTACACCTGGCAAGCGAAAATTAAGTGATCCCATTTCTAACAATTGCTAAAATTAATCTTCAGAATATGTATATTCTACTTGCAACCATTCTCCTAGAGATTTATGCACATCTCTTAATTTATAAGAACACCGATCGGGAAAATGTTTATGAAGGCTGAACAACAAGTGGAAATGCATTTAAGTAAATTTATAGTATGTAATTAAAAGTAACAACATTGATAATATAATTATTTTTCTAACTTATATGGAAAAGTAAAATTGTTTGGTATAAATATGTATTTTTTTAAAATGGATTAAAATTTCTAACAAAAAAGAAAAAAAATCATACGACAAACACAGATCATTAAGCACTTTTCAACACATTCACAACATTGTAACAAAACTGCATCATTTAAAAAATTAAAATATTATATCTCATTTCACCATATGGAAATATATAAAGAATTTCAAAACCGAATTTCTGCTGCTCAAATTTATAATCGTAAAATTATCCGAGTTTTTCTTGCAGCCCTGTATATGATATAGAAATTTGTATCTATTAACAAAATGCATTCCAAAATTTAGTTAATTTAAGTGATACATACATTTAAATTTAAAATTCCCCTTCAGCAATTTCCTCCAACAAGGAGAATGGCATGAGAATACCTTTATGCCGCTTTTTATATGTGATATAAAATTTATATATAAAAAGTAATATGCAAAAAAAATAATTAAATTTAATGGCGCATATCGAATTCTAAAACATACTCTCTAGCAATTATTGCGCAAAGACAGTAGTGTAATAGATTTCTTTTGAGTGTCCCTGTAAATTATTTAAAAATGCTATGAATTCTCTGTTTTCACGTGATCGTAGTAAAATTCAGTGATTTGTATCAGCTTTAATACATTTGAAAAAGCGTCATGTCACTAAAATACTTACCAAATAATTTTTCTCCATCTACCATAATGTAATCGAATTTTTTTTTAGTATCTCTGTAAATGAACCATTAATCGTACATACTTTATATGCAATACCAAACATGTTTTGGTGACCTTAAATAAGCCTTATCAATTGCATAAAAATCCAAGTATATTTAAGGGAGTTAAAGCGTGGACAGACGGACAGAGAAATTGAATGCATAAGCCCTTTTCAACCTTGTTGGAAAGTGCTAATTAATATAATAATGAGATTTCATAGGTATGGGATATTCAAAATATTTCAATTAATTTTAAAGGTCATCTTAAGTCTTTTATAATAATAATTTACACTAAAAATTCAAATCCTGCTTCTGACACAGCTGGTTATAGAATGTAATATTTATCTATGCATGGGAAGCATCATAATGAAAAAAATTAGTATGTTTACACCCAAAAAATTTGTTGGGAAATAAAACGATTTGATGCAGTAATTTTTTTTTCTCTTATTTTGTCTAACCTGCTTCTTCCGTCAAAAATACCGATTGTAATCTCGTTGCAGAACGCAGATTTTTGAACATAAGTTTAGTAAATTTCGTTAGAATTTACAGGATTAGTTTTTTTTTTTTTTTTTTTTTTTTTTTTTTTTTTTTTTTCTGGTAAATAAAACGATATTTCTTCGAGTAATCGGTTTTGGAAATTAATCAGAAACATTTTTCTAGATTTCAAATAATTATTATTGTGTTCCGTTTTCTCTTGGGAAACTTAAACATACGTGCACCTGGCAAACAAAATTAAATAAATAATCCCGTTTCTAACAATTACTAAAATTAATCTTGAAGCTATGCGTACAATAATTGGAATCATTCACCTAAAGATTTATGCACATCACTTAATTTATAAGAACCGCAAATTTAAAAAAATGTTTATGAAGGCTGAACAAGAGGCGGAAGTACATTTAAGTAAATTTATTGTAAGTAATTCATATTAACAACATTAATAATAATAAAAAAAATATTTTTGTCACTTATTTGGAAAATTCAAATTCGTGAGATGTAAATATGTATTTTGTTTAGTGCAGTTTAAAACTTCTAATTAAAAAAGAATTACAACATTTGACTGGAATGGGACATTATTGTACTATTAATTATACATAGCAAAATAAAAAGTAAATATGTAACGAAAACTGACGTCACAAAGCACTGCTTTTTCGGTCAAAAATTCCGGATGTAATCTCACTCAATGCAGAACGCGGATTTTCGAACATAAGTTTAGTTAATATTCACAGGATTAGTTTCTTTTTCTTTCTCTTGCAAATAATTTATTTTTCAGAAATCGTTTTGAAAATTAATAAGAAACATTTTTCTAGATTACAAATGATTATTATTATCTTCCTTCCTTTTTCTCTTGGGGAACATAAACCTGAGAACACCTGGCAAACCAAAATTAAATAATTCCATTTCTAACAGTTACTAAAATTAATCTTCAAGCAATGCGTATTCTAATTACAACCATTCATCTACAGATTTATGCGGATTTTCGAACAAACTTTAGTTAGTATTTATAGGATTAACTTTATTTTTTTTTCTGGTGAATAAAGAGAGTTTTTTTCAGTAATTATTTTTGGAAATTAAGAAGAAACATTTTTCTATATAAAAAATAATTGTTATTATGTCCCTTTTTCTTTTGGGGATCTTAAACTTCAGCACACCTAGCGACCAAAAATTAAATAAATATTCCATTTCTAACAATTACCAAAATTGATCTCCAAGCTATGAGTATTCTAATTACAATCACTCAACTAGAGATTTGTGCACATCTTTTTAATTTATAAGAATCGCAAATTAGAAAATTGTTTAATAGGGCTGAACAATAAGTGAAAATACATTTAAGTAAATTCATAATTTGTAATTAATAATAACAACTTTAATAATAGAAATTATTTTTCTAGCTTATTTGTAAAAGCAAATTCATGAAGTGTAAATACGTATTTTGTTTAGTGAAGTTTAAAAATTCTAATTAAAAAAGCATTCTAAGATTTCACAGGGATGGGACATTGAAAATAAATATATCTGCAATAGAAATATTTCAATTAGTTTTAAAGTCTATCATACGTCTTTTATAATAACAGTTTGCACTACAAATTTAAATTCTGTTTCTGACACAGCTGTTTACAATATTTATCTATGCATGGGAAGCATAATAATTAAAAAAATAGCATGTTTACAACCGAAAATTTGTTGAGAAATAAAACTCTTTGATGCAGTTGTTTTTTCTTTTACTTTGTCTAAACTGCTTTTTCTGTCAAAAATACCGATTGTAATCTCAGTTAATGAAGAACTTGGATTTCCAAACATAAGTTTAGTCTGAAGGGATTCAAACATAAGTTTAGTTATATTACTTAGTTATATTACTTATAGGATTAGTTTTTTTCCTCCTGTAAATAAAGATGTTTTCTTCCAGTAATCGTTTTGGAAATTAATAAGAAACATTTTTCTAGATTACAAATAATTATATTCCTTTTTCTCTTGCGATATTTAAACTTAAGTACACCTGGCAAACAAAAAAGAAATAATCCCATTTCTATTAATTACTAAAATTAATCTTCAAGCTATGCGTATTCTAATTACAACAATTCACCAAGAGATTTATGCACACACATCTCTTAATTTATAAGAACCGCGAATTGGCAAAATGTTTAGGAGGGGTGAACAATAAGTGAAAATACATTTAAGTAAATTTATGGTACGTAATTAATAAAAACAACATTAATAATAAAATAATGTTTCTAACTTATTTGGAAACGCAAAATTGTAAGATGTAAATATGTATTTTGTTTCGTGCGGTCTGAAAGTTCTAATTAAAAAAGAATAATAAGATTTTACAAGCATGGGACATTCAAAATAAATATATCTCAAACAGAAATATTTCAATTAGTTTTAAAGTCTTTCTTAAGTCTTTTATAATAATAATTTACATTACAAATTCAAATTCTGCTTCTCACACATCTGTTTATGGAATGAAATATTTATCTATGCATGTGAAGCATCATAAGGAAAAAATTTAGTATGTTTACAGCCAAAAATTTGTTGAGAAATAAAATGATTCGCTGCAATTTTTTTTCTCATATATATATATATATATATATTTAGAAAAGCAAAATCTTCGCTTTTATTTATTTATTTTTTTTTTTTTTTGCCTCACGAGTGGCTTAGAGTTTTTGCTCTCGAAACTTGTAGATGGCTAATGCTGGGTTCGAGCTCAATCGCGACAGTCGGCTTTACCATTCGGAGATTTTTATTCGAACCTTGGATTTCCTTAAGTAATTATGGGTTAAGTTCTCTTACAAAGATTTCAACCTTTTAGGACCCATACACCACGTGTTGATAATTGGCCGTCATAAACGCAACCAACCAACCAATCGCTTTTATTTTTTATATATTTACAGCGTTTAAATTGTTAACACTACTTACAGTTCAAGCTTCCAACAAAAACATTTTTTCGCATTAAATTTTTTTTTTCACGTGTGAAAATTATGATTTTTTTCAGTTAGAAATCGATTTCGAAAGTTACAGGACTATTTTGTCGTAGAAGTAGAGTATTCAAAACAGTAACACCACTTACAGTCGAAGCTTCCAACAAAAACATTTTTTCGCATAAGCATATTTTTTCACGCAAGAAAATAATAATATTTTTCAGTTAGAAATCGTTATCGAAAACTATAGGACAATTTTGTAATAAGAATAGAGTATTCAAAACAGTAACAGTTCAAAATAACGCATTTTTTCAGCTCAGCATTTTCAAGCTTAGTCTTAGTCACTCTAGCTTTATCGATTTTTTATCAATCAAATCTTTTTAATGATTATTAATTAATAATTAACATTGCCACTTAATTATTAATTAAGCGGTAATGCTACTTATGGTTCAAACTAACAACAAAAACATTGTTATACATAAAGCAGCTTATTTCATGCAAGGAAATAGTGATTTTTTTTCAGTTAGAAATCGATACCGAACGGTATAGGACAGTTTTATAATAGAAATACAGTTTTCAAAATAGTAACAGTGAACAAATCAGTACAAAACAATGTATTTTTTCAGATCGGCATTTTCAAAATCCAAAATCACTCTAGCTTTAACAATTTTCAATCAATCTAATCGTTTTCAATTATTTTATTATTTATATTATTAATCGCCACACATTTTTCTAGTGACACAGGTAGAACTTTTTCCAATTATTGAAATTTCGGTTTTATATGTAACTTTTAGTAAATTTTAGTCTAGAAATTGTATTTTACTTTAAGTCAATGTCATTTCATTAAAAAGGTATATGTTTTTAAAAATAGGTGGACCTGTTAGTAACTTTTAGACGTTTCTTTCAATGTTTTACATTAAGTGTACATGAGTAACCGTGCACAGCGACTGAACTTTTCGATACACTATGGCCCATGAGTTGTCAAGCTTACACTTTTTTATGTATCTAAAACAACAATTTTCTACACTAATATCTAATAATAAGTTAGTATAAATGCTAACAAACACTACACATTTCTTTAAATCGAATATCCCTCCCCCCACACACAACCACATACACACACAAAAAAAGAAAACAAAGTGTTAAAGTTTTATTAGGCTAAAGATTCTATTTTTTTTAAATAAATATTTATATGGATGCAGTGTTAAAAAAATATGAAATATTTGATAAAATGAATGTAAAAATATAATAAATATATTTCATCTGTTTTTAAAAGTGAATGTTGTCTTTAGGAATACTTTTTCTATTCGCTGAAGTTGCCCAAGGCAATACCCTACTTTTTCAGAAATATAAATGTTTTATAACAGATGAAACGTTGCCACGTGGTTAAGTAAATCACATAAAATAAAAACAAATGACAATGGGATAATACAGACAGTAATTTGATTTCCATAAATATCGTTTGAAGATCAATATTATAAAATAAATTTGAAATTTAGGGCTAAAAAATTTTAATTCCGCATTTAAAATGAGCATATTCCGTATAACGTAACATCTGGTTACATGTAAAACTCCTTGTTTGTAACTTTTAATATATAATTTATAAAATAATCAAGATAAGAAGTTCCTCATTTTGCTCCCTTTCCCGCCTTTTCATTTCAGTCATGTGCCACATTCATAGTAGACACACGTCTTCTTTGCACCTGACGAAGAAAAACACAATTTTTTCAAAAAAACTAGCGCATTTTAGTTCATTTTATGGTGTTTTATAGAAGTTTTTTCACTTCGATTATAAAATAATACTTATGCGATATCGTAAACCGAAATTACTTTGTCCCATTTCAGACGTACACTGTATGTCCAATCATGACCGGTCATTTCCGATTTTACATGCTTTGTAATATATCTAGAAAATTGCATGAAGAAATATCCTGAAACTTAAGTTACATAAGCAGAATAGTATATGTCATATATTTCTGTTATTTGTCATATCATGAAGATTATTTCCCGAAACCTCACAAGGAACCGTCAACAAATTGTAAAAGAAAGAATATCTGTAGGACAACCCTGTAAAAACTAATGTAGCAAAAGCGTTCAAACTGTAGAACATGATTAAGAGGCTTATTGTAATAAAATGTGTTCATTTTTATGAGCATAGCATGTATAACCATAGAGAAATTTTTTATAAAAGCAGTCCCAAATTTCGCCACGTGTTTCGCGTATAAATTGCAGAGTTCGTAATATAAAGAAAAAAACTATTTTGAGAAAAGATCACAAATAACATTATGCATAATACTCTGCGATCAAAATTATATAAAAATAAAAATTGGAAAAAAAATGAGCATATTTACTAAATAAAGTTTCACTGCTTATGCGCGAATGCAATTAAAATATAATGTGCATAATGTATTGACTAAATGTATGGAACAACTTTTGTAAAATCTTAAAAATATAGCTTAAAAATTCTGAAAATTATGTCGATAGAATAAGCTCAAAATCCGTACTTCCCAAAATTAAGCAAAAAGATGAGGGGCGTATTTAAATATAGCACAGTACGTGCAATATTGTGTACAGATAATAGTGTGTAACATATACTGTATTTCGATACATCTTCTCATCTCTTTGCTTACTTTTAGGAAGAGTGGATTCTAAACTTATTCTATCGACTGTAACTACTTATAACTTTTCGTAATTTTCAAGATATATTTGTGACACTTTTACAAACGTAACTCTATATACTTAGCTAATACATTATGCACATTATATTTTGAATGCATTTGCGCATGTGCTGTGAAACATTATTTAGTGTACCTGCTCATGTTTCATCCAATTTTATTTTTGTTTAATTCTGATGCAGGGTATTATGTGAAATGCTGTTTGTGATAGTTTCTGAAAAGAAATTTTTTTTCACAAATGAAAACCTCTGAAAATTATAAGCGAAAAAGTTTGCGAAATTTGGGGCTGTTTTTATAAAAACCTTATTTCCTCTATGATTATGCATGATATCCTCATAAAAATGGAAACAAATTCGTACAGTACACTGTAAAAAAAGGGGTCGATCTACTAAAAAAATTTTAGTGATCCATGCAATTACTAAAAAATGTTTAGTAATCTTACTCGGTTACAAGAAAATCTGTAAGAATTACTAGAAAACAGCTAGCAACGAATAGAGTTAATAGTTTTATATTTTTAATAGCTATTACTAAAACACATTTGTTGTGGCCGTGATAGCCTAGTGGTTATAGCACCGAACTCCAGACTGAAAGGTCCCGGGTTCGATGCTGGACACCACCAAATACGCACCGAATGTATGCAGTGTAAGTACTCGTTAAATAAAGGGACTATGAAAATCCTGTTAGAGCAGGTAGCAGTGTCGGGTGCTGCCATCTATTGGGGCTTAGCCGAAAAACTTCCGCTTCAGAAGTCTGTCTTTTTACCCACTGGATGCAGCTCGAAGGAAACTCCTGCCCTTCGGGTACACGTACTGGTTATTAAAAATAATTTTGGAGCTATTACTAAAATTTGTTTGGTGGCTCATAATTGGCTAAAAAGTTTGCTTGGTGGCTAAAAAGTTTTAAGTTAGATATACAATTTTTTTTTTTTTGCTCAGTTTACAAAAGAAATCTTTGTTTCACTTGCAACAAAAAAGTTTGTAATGGTTACTAAAAAAATCTGTGGAATACAAAATTACTAAAAAATTTTTAGTAACCTCTTGAATTTTTTTCTACAGTGTAAACCTCTTAATCATGTTCTATGGTGTGCGATGACCCAAGACTTTCGTGTACTTTTCATGGTATTTATTGACCAAAGTACTACTAATACACCACGTTCGATAGAAATTTGAAGCAAATTAAGTATGGGCGAAAAAGGCTAATCCTGTCGAAAATGGGGAAGTCCGTGCCATCTCATTATGAGTTTGTTTATTAAAAATCCCAGATATGCCGTTTTTTTTTCTTTTTCGACGAATACCTTTTTGTTTCTGCCATTAGATTATATGTTTTTAAATATTAAATATTAATTACATTTTTTAAAAATAAGTTATGAAAAAAGAAATGTTGAAAAAAAGATGATTTAAAGATATGATTATTAAACTAAACATTATAAGTTTTTGTTGTTATGTATATATTATGTTATCTTGCATTATAAAACTATTATAGATAATGAAATTCGTTAAAGTATGAAAATAATCAGTATAAATGTTCATTGATATATTCAAATCATGATGATATTTTTAAAGTAGTGTATTTATTATATTATGTAGATATAATAAATCTATATTATTAAAAAAATCTTTGAAGTTATATGTAGTTATATTTTTTATACATTTAAGATTTTTCATAATATTGACCCGTTCATAGCTATTCTTTATACAATGTATATCACTGGTTTTTATTATTTTATATATTTGATTAAGCATTTTTAATAGAAGTTTATTAGTATTGCAACCAATTGTAACTGTTCTAAATTTAATTGGATTCTTATGAAATTTGGGTATAAGAACCAGATATGGATATATACTTCAGAAAGGGCTAATCTGAGAACTAGAAGGTGCAGAAAAACCTTTAATTTAAAATAAAATTTTACTCGAAACAGAAAATAAAACGCAATATTGAACACCATTTCCATGGGTATATGTATAATATTTTGGCCGCAGAAGTTATTCTCCCCACAGTGTGAATCGGATTGGCATTCTGCCAATCGGAGATCTTACAAATGTGGTTTTACAGAATATGGTGTTGGAATGTTAAGGTAGCTAGTTTTCTATTCATGCCATTATTGTCTGCTGCCACTGCGTTGTCCATATTCACTTCCGTGTTATTGTGATAATGGCGGGAACCTGGTGTTTTTCCGCAGGTCCTCATTTTACATTTACAGTCCAATGTCTGTAAGAAAAGTGAGAAATATTCAATTAAGTAAATATCTATAAAACAACAATAAATTGTCTGCGACGCCTCAGGTCGAGAATTCGACTCTCGACTGGAAATGACTCAATCAGCCTTTCATACCGTCGGGATCAATAAAATGAGTACCAAGCTTGCTTGGGAACTAAACACCGGGTTCTCGCATTAGATTTACCACCTGGCCGAAACCGCAGATTTCTCATTCAAGTAGACACTCAGTTGGTAACCTTTTCTTGACGCTGGGATGTTTGATTTCTGTTAGGTGACGGTGGGAATGGGGGCAGATTTAACACGTCAAACCGGGTTTTCCCCCGCCAAAATATCCACGGAATCACTTTCCACATTCTTGCTGAATTGCGAGAATGAAATCTGAAAATTCTCAATAAGGGGATCACCGCCAAAAAACGGCACCCTTTTAGCGCTAAAAGTGAAAGATGTTGAATTCAAAATCTAGCCGAAAGAACAATGGGATTTGGAGTCTACTTATATGATAAGTCTGTGGCCGGAACGCATGCTGCGTAGCACTTTGGTGTCCAAGATCTAGTAAACAAACATGGGACGGGCACTGTCAACGCTGATCGTACATGAATTGTAGTCCCACAGTTTAGTATTAATACATAACCATAGCCGTGTAGATTTATGAAAAAAAAATGTGATATTTGTGGGATTAGGAAAAAAATATCAATAATCATACGATTTAATTTCTAGTGTAGAAATATTATGTTTCTCTATTAAATCACAATCTAAGAAACAGAAAAATCTTTTGATATTTTACTTGTACTGCAAATCACAGCAGGTTTATTACTAATAGGCACAATTGTATTTTTATCTAAATAGAATGAAATCACTTTAGAAAAGAATAAATCAGATTTCAAATATTCGGAGTGACCCAATTGCTGCGAAATGCAATAGAGACCAATCATTATTGGCATATTTGTTTTCCGAGAACTAGTGAAACAATTTTAATAATATATTTTTTTAAATAGTACGATTCGAGATAGTTCAATTTCTGGATCTTTCTAGAAAAGCTAATTAAAAATTTTAGTGAAGGTAATTAAATGCTATACATTAAGGTGACAAAAGTCATCGGATCTCTGCTAATAGTCGGTCCTCCGTTAATCCGGCGAAGTATAGCAATACGACGTAGCATGGACTGCACGAGTCGCTGGAAGTACTCTGGAGAAATATTAAGCTATGCAACCTATGTAGACACCCATAATTCTGAAAGTGTTGCCAGTGGAGGATTTTGTGCAAGAAGAGATATCTCGATTATTTCCCATAAATGTTGATAGGCTTCATGTCATGCAATCGTGGTGGACAAATCATCCGCTGGAATTGTCTAGAACGTTCTTCAAATCAATCGCGAACAGTTATGGCCCGGTGACATGGCGCATTGTCAGCCTGGAAAATTCCATAGTTGTTTGGGTATATGAAGGCTATGAATGGTTGTAAATGGTCTCGCAGTAGCTGAACGTAATCATTTACAGTTAAAGATTGGTTCAGTTTGACCAGCAGACACAGTCCATTCCATGTAAGCACAGCCCACACCAATAAGCAGCCACAACCAACTTACGCAGTGCCATGTTATCAACTTGGGTTCATGGCTTCATGGGGTTTGCGCTACACTCTTACACTTCCATTAGCTCTTATCAATTGAAATCGAGGCTCTTCTGACCAAGCTACTTTTTTCCAGTCGTCTATGGTCCAGCTGATAATTTCGCGAGCCCAGGAACGCCGCTGTTAGAGATGTCGTGCTGTCAGTAAGGGTACCATAGTGGATCTTCTGCTGCTATAGGTCATTAAAACCAAGCTTTGACAGACTGTTCTAACGGAAACGCCCGTTGGACGTGCCACATTCATTCTTGTGGTTATTTCAGGCAGTGTTGCTTGTCTGTTCACACTGACAAGTCTACGCAGACGTCGCTGGTCGCAGTCTACTGCTGACGTGACGGTCAACCGCTGCGTTGTCCATGATGGGAGGTTATTCCTGAATTTAGATATTCTCGGTACAATCTCAACACTGTAGATCTCAGAATGTTGAATTCCGTAATTATTTCCGAAAAGGAATGTCTCATGCATTATGCTCCAACTAGTATACCGCTTTCGAAATCCGTTAACACTCATTGTGTGGCTATAATCACATAATTAACCTTTTCACACGAAACATTTGAATACAAATGAAAGTCCTACCCAGGCACTGACAATTCATACAGTTTGTAAGAGACACTACTGCCATCTAGCTAGCCCATGACTTTTGTCACCTCGGTGTAATTTACAATGTAAGGTTCGGGAAGAAAGTAACTATTGTATTTTCTTAAAAATTATTATTATTATTATTATTGCTGAACGATTAATTTATGTATATTAGTTATTTTCTAAACTATTAAAAATTACAATGAAATTTCTCCGGTGATTTCTGTTAAAAATGTACAATATCCCGTGATATATCCCCCTCAAAAAAGAAAAAAGAAGGGAAAGAATGATGTTATTATTTTTTTTCACAAATCACAGCAGAAAAATGTAACCTATATAAGTTAAGAAAAAAAAGAAAAAAAAAAGAAAAAGAAATGCATCAATAAATTTTGTTGAAAATTTTTTAAAAGGTGTCTTTATTATTTATTTTTATTTTTATGAAGCTGTAATACATCTCCTGACTGACATGTTTTAATTTAAAATAATATCAGTCAATAAATAATAACATCTACTACATAATGCTATTCTTAAATTTTACTTAGGGGGCGTCTAAATATAGAAGCTATACCAACATTAAAATTATCAATAATAACATCTAATTTTGACATCATATTTGGATTTCTGAGAAATTTTATTTTTTGATATCAACATATGTAACCTAAGAATTTTTGTTAATAGTAATCCATTTACAGAATTTTCAATTGTGATAATTCAAAATTACAGCTCATTCCATCAATTTTAAGATACGCTTAACCCACTATCAGCATTCGAATTTGTTTTGCAAAAATTACGAATGAATGTAACATTAGGATTTTAAAATTTTAAACTTTCATAATTACTTGATTCAATGACTTATTGTTTGGAAGCCTAAGATAAGATTTATCATAGAATTCAAATATAATACTGAAATTAGTATTGTAAATTTGCATGTTTAGTACAATTGCTGTAGGTTGATGACCCCATAAACAAATTTTAAGTATACCAGTAATTAGTGGACATTACTGTTAATTGATTGGTTTAAGTCACATTTTTGTTCGATAATTTGAGGTAGTGAGGAGCATTGCTAATCAATATAATTTAATATTAATATATAAGTAAACGCTGTCTTGTGATAACCCATTCAGACCTGAGCATAAAATAACTCTACAAACATATATTTATTGCTTTTGCATAATCAAAATGACACCATAGATGACAGAAAGAGTCATTTTTATGAAATCAGTACGTTAGGGGATTGGTAATTTAGGTTTACAAATATGGACATAAAAGTACTAATCCCCTTAAAACATAAGTTTAACTATCAGTAATATAAATTTACGCAATAACAAAATTAAGGTCTTTAAACAAGTAAATGATCACCAAATCCTCAATTTTTTTTATTATTGTAAAGCGTTTAAGTTAAATAATCATGAATACTTCTTACATTCTTGTCCACAATGTCTTAAAGGTATTTTTGAAACTCGGAAGAAAACAATATTTATTTTATGAGGTTAATGTTCACCAGTGCTGACATTTATTGGTTTTGCAGCAAAAAACATTCAGCTGCATATAGATAAAGTGAAAATGCAAAAAATTCGAACTGTTTAGTTTTTATGAGGAAAAGAATAGCGGTACACATTTGTGTACCTCAAGTCTGAAGAAATTAATAAATTACTAACAATCTAACAGAAGGTGCAATTAAAAACTTGATAACTTGGATTTGATTTGATTAGAATAATTATCCGCTAACAATGGGTGTATTATTTTCGTTACTATTATTACTATTTACTTGAATCTTAGTGGTTTTCTATTATTGTTTAAGTCCTTATTATAAAAGAAAAGACTTATAATATGTATATATTCCTTTAATATTTGTAAAATAAAACATTTTTAATTTTTTTATTTCAAAAATTCACTTTAATAGTGAATATTTCTGTAACTATATTTACAGCACAATGTTATTTCACATTTACTTTTTTCAGTTAAAAACTTTTTGTATTTATTGAGGCAAAAAATATATATATTCGGCATATATTTTACGTATCTACTATGACAACAAACTGTCAATGGAATGAAGTTGTCGTTGGCTTAACAAGAAAAATTCTTGTTATTTTCGGAAGAAAATAAATCAAGGAATTTTGGTGAAAGAATTTAAAAATAGATTTTTTTGTCGTGAAAAAAATTACTTAAATACACGATAAAAATGATTTCCAAAAATATTTTTTAAGGATATTAAAATACATCTACCCGTCTGGCAATTTTTAAATTCCAATAATTACATACTTTTAGATAATAATTAAAATTTATGCAACAATAACAACCTTCATAACAACCGTTTATCCGTTGAAAAAATTAACCATAACAGAAACAACATTTAAATAAAAATAATTTAAATGTTACTACTTTAAAATGATGATAATTTTAAAATAATTGCTATTATAATTGAAGGTTATTTTAAAATATAAAGGAAAATTATCCGAAAACCTATATAAGGTGGTCTGGTGTAATAACGCCAGGCGGGGTAATAACGCCAAGTGCTAATATTTTGCATAATTATGAAATAATCTGGTAAATGACACCCATGTGCTCTGCGCAGAAGGGTTTTGAGTCATATAAATCGCAAAAAACAGCTTCAAGTTAATTTGTTTAATTTTTAGGTCTTATTGTTTTTACAAACAACTAAAATTAACGCTTGATCTAAAATTTGCGAGATACGTTTTGTATATGTGAAGACTATCTTTTTATCCGGAAATACTTTGTTAATTACATAAATTTGTAGTACATTTCATGGACTTTCAAAATATTGTTGAAGATTTTGGATAACTTCTCGAGATAATTTGTAATTTAAAATGTTCGGCGCAATAACTATAACGGGGTAATAACGCCAATTCTTGGAATTAATACCCCGGTTGATTCCCTATAGTGGCCGAGCTACATCCTAAATAGTGATTCAAATAAACACAGTTAAAACTGTGCAATGTTTCTAATAATTCTATTTAAGCGGTCCTTTTTAAGCAAAAAGAAGCTCACGGTCTGATATTCTTTTGCCTCATCCTCCCCCCCCCACACACACACACACCACACCTTAATTTTTCTTACACTTTCACAAAAAAATGAACATTTTCAATAGCTTAGAATGCAATTTGTCAATTTCTAAGTTTATAGAATTTGTATTTTTAGAACTGGGCAATCTACATGCAATTATTCCATCTTATTTCATAGTTTTGTTTGCATGGCATTATTATCCATATAGGTGGGTAATAACGCCAAATTGCATTGGTCAAAAAATCACGTCATTACATTTTATGAATACATATCTGTTAAATTATTTTTTTTTATATAGATAGTCAATGAGTTGCCGTATCAAATCATACATCTGTTTGAAAAATATAAACTAAAACTCAGCCGTGAAAATTGGTAGAACCTTAACGTGGCGTTATTACCCCACGGTACTTTATACGTAAAAAAATGAAATAACATGTTGCAAATCATGCAAATATAATTTTAAAAGTTTACATTTTATTATCTTTTACAATAATGACTAATTTATTTATATTCATATAATAAAATATTTAGAATTTTATAAGATAATAATAAGCAAATCATAAAAAAACTTGAAAATTTATTTTCGATAATTATTAAATGAAAATCAAATATATTAAAAAAATGAAATTTAAAACTTACCTTTTTTTAACATTTACTACATATAGAAATATATGTATGCATGTGCAAGTGTGTGTATACACATATAATGCTGAAAAGAACGTTTTTTGAAAGAAGTAAGTAGAAAAAAAAACTGATAGTGCTGCGTCTACATTTATCTTATTATTTATCAGTTTATTTTTTACAGTATTTTACCGATATAGATAATATAAATAACTTTATGCTCGAGTGTTTAATAATTTAATTTTTCTGTAAAACTATTTCATGTGCTAAAAGATTTAGAAGAAAGGATATGAATAACCAGATACAGTAGAACCCCGGTTATCCGGATCCCGATTATCCGAAAATTGGCTTAACTGAAAGACCTTAAAATTTCTTAAAGTCCATTTTAAATGTGAAAATAATTATTGTCAATGCTATCTTTACCGATGCCGAATGACATCTTTCAACATATTTTGATTTACGATTACTATTTTATTTGTAATTTTTAGATCAAAACAATTCTGAATCATTTTTTATACATTGAAGTGTTTTAATACACATTAGCTTTAAAAATTAAACGAAACAAAACTTTGAAAGGTTTTATTGCACACTGGTAGAAATGGTGCTAAAAAAGCATATTCTTTTTGCGTAATTTCGGGCACTTTATTAGATACATACAACACTTTTTTTTTTTTTTTTTTTTTTTTTTTTTTTACAAAATATGTTGTGATTTTCTTTTGTTTTTCAACTTCAAGTGCTTTGAATATGGTACCACATCACTTTTATTACAACAATGTTCTAAATTACGATCACAGCTTTCCATCAAATAACTTTTCACCGTAAGCCTTCTGGTTATCCAAAAATTCCTATGGAACCCCTGTTATCCAAAAATGATTTAGTACCATGCTTTTCGGAAAATCGAAGTTTTACTGTATTTGATGTATATTTTAGAATGTTTTATAAATGCAGTAAATTTAGCACCTACTTCTGATAAATAAACAAACTAGACAAAGTTTGGGCAATTTCATAAATGCTTGATAAATCTTTAGCAATTGCATTTAGTTAAGAATTAAATCGAAAGTTTTGCTAAAATTTTGCTTTAGAAAATTTGAATTTTTTCTGAAAAATATCAAACTTTTGTTACTTTTATAGTACGGAAATTTTTTTAAGCGATTGCTAGATGTTTTTGATAGAACATTTATCTTATTATTAATTTTCAGAACATTAAAAGAACTTTTTTCATTTGATATAGGGCGTAACATTATTTTTTAAAATAATTCATAATTATTTAAAACTTTTTCAATTGATCTTTTATATGCGCATTTCATTCTATTATACTTCTAAGCTTTTCAGGGATTTTCCATCAAAATCACGGGATATGCGGGATTTATCGGAATAGGAATTTGCATGATAATTAAGGGCGGAAATGAAATATAATCGATTTTCCAATAACGAATCGGTAGGTTGTAAAGCAATTTATTTAATTAATCAAGAGAGATGAATCATCATTATCAAACCACATAATTTAATGCAAAATCACAAATTAGATATTGGCTTCTTCGACTGAAAAATATTGATTGACACAATTTAATGGTTAAATAATTTTAAATAAACATGTGCGTTATTTACTTATAAAAATACATTTTGTTAGTCTTAAATATTTTTATAATATTTAAAGCCACACGCATACATATACAGGTCATCTTCACTCTCAACGTTGGCCAACGGCTAAATCCTAAACCGTTAGTCATAGACTTACAATTCCAATTATAAAAATATTTTAACTGAAGAACAAAAATATTTAAAAAGTAATCTTGGTCAACAAAAACGTGTCTAAAAAAATTAAAGAAATTAAAATTTTATACAATATTGCAGTCCCATAAGTTATATTTAATTAAAGTTTCCTGTTTTCTGTTAAGCAAGGAAAAAAAGTCCCGTTCATACAACAGTAAAATTGACCGAGTTATGAAACTTATATCATGACTTATACCACTTTTCTGCTCATGAACACAAATGAATTTGCCCATGCTTTAGGATTTCATATATCGAATGCTTAAAGTATTCGAAGAAATTATTTCATATGAATCTGCGCTTTGAAGAAAAAAGTGTACAAGTATTACGATTGAATTAACTTTTATTAAGTTTCAGATTGGCTAAAATAATTGTATTTTAACATATGTTTCGTTTTGTAAGGGTTTGTGACAGTTTCTATTCACGATTTCTTTTAACATATGATTTTATTGAACTTGAACTATCGTATATATGTTTTTCCAGTTGCAAGTTTGTGCTTGAACTTTAACTCACTTTCACATCCGATCGAGATTAAATTTTACATACTGACGTAATTCCGGTGACAATCTAATATAGTATGATTTTTGGTAATTACTATTTTTATTTATTACACAGAACAGCACAAGAAATTTCGATAAATTACCGAGAAGAAGTTTAAGAAAAAGTTTTATATTATATTAAATTATTACTACACAGCAAGCAGAACCAAATTGGTCCGGAAATTTCGTACAATAAACTTTGGCCTCACAAATGAGCGTCATGATCACCCTGAATGAAGTATCAACAATGACGAAATAATGGTTTAGTCTGTATCACCGTTTAGTCTGACCGATATTAGTGGGCTTATGAATTATCGTTGAAGTTTATATAAAATAATTCTTTAAGTTTAAATAAAATAAGTCCCTACGCCTGTAATTTATCAACTAACTTTGCTTTTTTTCTCCTACAAATTTAATCTTTTACGAACTTATAAGAAAACCAAGGTCATAATTATGATTTACAAAAGGCAGTGTACCTCATTGTAAGATTTTTCCCATAAATTTGAGAATAAGGAAAATACAGTAACTACACTATATGGCCAAGGATGACCGGCCACTTGCTATTTTAGATATTTTGTTAAATATCTAGAAAAATACTTGAGGAGTTATCCTGAAACTTTAAGTGTGTAAACATAATAGTACAGGTCATATATTGCCGTGAAGATTTTTTTTTCCTCAAACTCCATAAAGGACCATCAATAATTTGAAAAAAGAACGAATATCTTTTAGATAACCCTGACAAAACTAATGCAGTAAAAACGTTCAATCTTTAGATTATAATTAAGTGGCTTATTATGATAAACTGTGTTATTTTTATGTGGATAGCATGTATACAAGTAGAGAAATTAAGGATTTTAATTTATGAAAAACAGTCCCTAATTTTGTCAAGTTTTTGCTTATAATTTCCAATGTTCTTAAATGTTCTTTTCAAAAATATGACAAAAAACATTGTACAGAATACTCTGCAATCAGAATTAAAAATTAATGAAAATTGTATGAAAATGTGTACATTTATTAAATATTTTTTCACTGCGCATGCATGATTACTATCAAAATTCCATTTGCATATTGTGTTAGTTAAATGTATAGAGCAACTTTTATAAAGGTCTCAAAAACACAGCTTGAAAATTCTGAAAATGATCGTTGATACAATGAGCTCACAATCTGTTGTTCCAAAAATGAAGAAAAAAAAAAAAGGAAAAAAATCCGAGGGACTGTATTTAAATATAATAATACGTGCAGTACTGTGTATTCTTTATTAACATTATTGAATGGATATATGGATACAACTCCTCATTTTTTTGCTTCATTATGGAAACAACGCATTTTGAGCTTATTCTATCGACGATAATTTTCGGAATTTTCAAGTTAGAATGTTTTTGAGACTTTCGCTAAAGTTGCCCAACACATTTAGGAAACACATTATCCAAATTATATTTTGATTGCATAAACACATATACAGTGAAACACTATTTAGAAAGACTGCTCATTTTTCATAAAATTTTTATTATTTTTTAATTCTCATTGCAGGGTATTGTGTACAATGTTGTTTGTCTACTTTTCTGAAAAGAACATTCTTAGGTAGATTTCATATGAAATACTACCTATTGCGGTCGCTCCTATGTTGGGATTTCTGAAAACTTTTTGGTGATCTGCGCCGATCATGACCTCTAGATCTCAAAGCTACCATCAGTAAAAAAAAAAAAAAAAATTATATATATGTGACATTTTAAAGTTAGGAGCCAGAAACATCATCGCCAGGGTCCCCGTTCTTTGCACAGAAGTCATGGCCAGCGAGGGAAAAAATAAAAAATAAATAAATGTAGAATATCCAATAAATCACTCATTGGTGACTGTAAGTTTATTTATTCAACTGTAGTCATTATAGAGGGAAAAACTCCTTTTTGCAAACGATCTTTTACCGAAATGTCCAAAAAATATTCCATCATTTACTTCAACCAGCCGTACTCATCGACGAAAGAACTCCAGAATCTCTCTCCTTCTCATCTCGAGACTTCCACCTTTTAAAACTAAAAAGAAAATTCTAGAACTTTCTGTAATCTCAAACCATCATCCTTTTATGTAAACAGAATTCTTGTCCAGATACGAGGCTATTTTACACAGACGATAAATTTATTTTAAAAAAATATTATTTAACCAATTTATAATCGACTCATAATTTCTTAGGCAGACGATTTTTATAAATGATTAATTTTAAGAGAAAAAGAAAAGAAATGAATTTATTAATGCATACATCAAAGGTTGACGGCGGAAAAATAAATAAATAGATAAAATAAAATAATGATATTTTTTGAAAGGTATGGTTTTGGAATAAATTTAATAAGATTTTCTTAAAAAGGGTTGATAAAAACATAGAAGAAATCAGTTTTATTTGGAATATTAAGAAATAAAGTTTTAATTAAGAATATTTTTAATTTAGAGCCATCTTTTTAAATTTACGCATACTGGAATAATGTTTTTTAAGGCAAATTAAGAATTTATATCGTCTGCATACAGATTAACAGATTAGATCTAGAAATAAGATTTTAATTTAATAATTTGAAGTAAGTACGGAACATTATTATAAGAAAATTAAGGTAGTATAAAGGTTAGTTTTGGCGAAAAATTTTTAAATTTGTAATATATATATAACCATTAATTGTATTACAATATATGAACCATTTGAATTTAATATATACATATACATATATGTGTGTGTGTGTGTCTTTCTTCTAGACACGATAACCTCTATAATTCTGCTTCAATCTCTTTCAAACTGATACATAAAATCAAGGGGTATAAAATCTCGGTCGAGTTCGCTTATGGGCAAAATCGGACCACGGGAGTGGACATAGGGAGGGTTTTCGTGAAAACCGAAAAAACGCCATAACTTCTTAAATAAAATAAATATCGAATCAGTTTAAAGTTTATATTACTTCTACAAAATGGGCCAAAAGCTTATGCATGACAGATTTTTTGATAAAGTTAAAAATGGGCTCAATGGACGAAAAAAATATGGGTTTTGGGGAGAAAAAAATTCATAACTTCGTCAATTCTCAAGATATTAAATCCAACTAAATTTTTTATAAATATTCTCAAAATTATCTAAAACTTTTGTAATTACAAGTTTTTGATAGGCCCATTTCTTTCCGATGAAAAAAATTAAAAACGAAAAGAAAAAAAAGGGGGAGGGGGCAAAAAATGACAAAAATCCATAACTTCGCCAATTCTTAAAATATCAAATTTAATTAAATTTATTGTACATCGTCTCAGTAATATCTGCAACTTTTACACTGACAAGATTTTGATAGGACCAATTGTTTCAGCAAAAATAAATTAAACAAAAATAAGAAGAGAAGAAAAAAAACTGAAATACAAACTGCTTTTATTCTGTCTCGTTTTTAAATTCATTTTTGAAATTAAATGCATCCAAATGGCAGATATTCTTAGATGAGAACTATAAATGTGACGCATTGACCGGTTTTTTGATAAAGTAGAATATATTTCAAAAAAGATTGCCCAAATGGGTATTTTGAACAGAATTTCTCGAAGTGATCGTGATTGAAAAATTGAGGAAGTATTCAGATAAAAACATGCGTTTTTTCTGACTCATTTTTAAATCCATTTTTACTCTCAAACGCGTCCAATTTACAGGTCCTCTTATTTAGGAACTATATAATGTGACATACTGCCAGTGTTTTGATAAAAGTAGAATATATTTCAAAAAAGGTTGCCAAAATGGATATTTTGAATAGAATTTTCCAAAGTAATCGTGATTGAAAATTGAGGTATTCAAATAACAATCTGCGTATTTTGTAACAAATTTTTTAAATTCAGTTTTGGTCTCAAACGTATCCAATTGACAGATTTGTTTAGGAACTATATAATGTGCCGTATTGGTCAGTTTTTTGATAAAGGCTGAATGTATATTTTTTAAAAAAGCTGTCAAAGTGGGCACTTCGCAAAAAATTCCCCAAAGCGATCATGATTAAAGAATTGAATATGTATTCAAATAACAAGTTTGTTATTTTATGACTCATTTTTAAATTCAATTTTGCTCTCAAACGCATTCATTTGACAATTTTTTCTTATTTAGCAACTATATAATGCGCCGTATTGATCAATTTTTTAAGAAAGTCAGAATATATTTCAAAATAAGTTGTCAAAAGGGGCATTTGAGACGAATTTTGCTTAAGATGATTCTTAAAAAAAACAGTTCTTACAGAAAAATGAAAGTAAAATTTTTCAAAAGTGGCCCAAAATTGAGTTATCTCTAATCATATTTTATTTTTTGTTGTTGAAATGAGCACTCTTCGAAATCTACTTCCGCCTATAGGCCAAGCCGACAGATTTTTTTTTTATATATATTAAGAACTCTGCAAAATATAAGCAAAAAACTTTGCAAAATTTGGGACTGATTTTATAAAAACCTTAAATTTTCTACAGGTGTACATGCACATAAAAATGAATACATTTTAATACAATAAGCCACATGATCATAATGTATAGTTGTTTAGCTTTTGCTACGTTAGTTTAGACAGGGTTGCTCAATATATATTCGTTCTTTTTCAGTTTATTGAGGATTCCCTTAGGGGTTTCGGGAAAAAAAAACCTCTGCGGAACTGTATGACCTTTATTATTATGTTAAGGCACTTACAGTTTCAGGATAATCCCTCATATATTTTTCTAGATATTTAACAAAATGTCTAAAATGATAAGATGTAGGCCGTCTTTGGTCATATAGTGTATATTTACGTCAGGCTGTTCTCTTTTCTGTGAAATCTGATGATATAACATGAACCGCCGGAAGCGGGACCTTTGATGCAAAGTAATAGTGAGCTAGATGCTCTATAATTTGGAATCTACTTGAAAGTGTGTACTGCATAAATGAGTCAATAACAGTGTTTTTCCAGCACCAACATTGAAAAAGAATGAACTAAGAACAATGGCATATAAAATCTTAATGAAAAAAAATTTGGGTGCAAATAATTTTATTCCGCAAATTTTAGAGTGAATGTTTTTATTGCTTTTTTGTGCTGTATATTGTGTATTACAGTAACTGTACAATGTTTTAAGCGTATAAAATTAAAATAAAATAAAATAAAACAAAATAAAGTAAATATTTTTACTATAACAGAAATTCTTGAATTAAAAAACCCATTCGGGAAAATATTATTTGCGAAACTCGTTAAATTTAAGTATTTCTAGCATTGAATAGTTCTTATTTATTTAATTCTCCTTAAATATGCAATTAAAAAAGTCTTTAAAATAAGCACTGAACTCTGCTGAAACAGTTTCTTCTCCAGGTCTGATTTCATAAATGATTAAGAAAAAAATCCGTAATTTTTTACCGTTTTTTGAACATAATCCTTTCATCTTTTATTTTCTGTTCGCCAAGTTCGTATTTACTTATGAACTTTGAATTTTTAATATCAGTAATCAGAAAAGTAGCAACTGTAATGACATAGTGTATAGAAAAGTTTAAAATGTTTGGTTGCTGATTAAAATGAGTTTCTAAAATTAGTAAGATACTTACGCTCGTGTTTTACAAGCAGCGACTTAGGTTTTTCTGTTGAAATATCTGAAGTGTTTATTTGAAAATTAAACTGTGATTTTTTGGGTTCATAATATAAAAAGAAAAGTTTGGTAGCATTTTCAGTATCATAAAATCACATTTAAGAAATAAAAAATGATTTGAAATTACACGCAAGAAAAAAATTGGAATGCATGTCAACACTCATCTATATCTATTTATATGTAATTACTTACCTCTCTATTTGTATGAACATAGGTGTGTATTACATTCTCATGTAAAGTGGACATTAGAATTAAAGTCTATGGCCACGTTTAATTAAACTCGACATAAATCTGCTTTCGTGGTAAGTTTACTAGGTTTGTTGCATACATTTGTAGCACCTGCGACATGGACCAAGTTTAAACAAAGTTATTTATCATATTTAGTTAAAAAGTGTTAATAAAAATTAAATGAAATGAAGATTTCTCCATATGTTTAAATTGGTTAAAGGTTTTAAAAGAGAATATTTTTTTTCTTAGCCGAGCAATTTGGTGAAAAGTATCACCAACGACTACACTTATGGCGCTTAAAGATCTAATTTTGGAGTGGACAATAAAATTAAAATCTAAGTCGACTTTAATTTTCATGTAGAGAAGCAATTTTACAATCTGTACGTATATTTTATCTTTTTCTTAATATTAATATTTTTTTTCGATTTCTTCCTGAAACAACACGTTTAGGTAACGATCAATTAACGGTCGTAACGGTCAATTTTATTGACTGTTTACATTAAAAAAAATAATGCTATAATAATTGACTAATACCGATAGCTTATTGACAGAGCATGAATAGAGTGTTTCGTATCTATACTAATAAAAGAACAAAACGCTCTGTCTGTCTGCTTGTGTGTGTGTGTCTGCGATGGCTAGCAAAATCCACAGCATGTACGAGGATCAAAATTTTTTTGAGAGTAGCCCCAAATCTCTCCTGATGTACCTGAACTTCAGAATTTCGAAATTCTAATTATTAATTGAGTAATTAATTAAAATCAAGAACACGCTCTCATGAAAAAACCACTTTTTTTCGCTTTTTTCTCCATTCGCTTGCTGATGGTTAGTTGGTTGTTTAAAACTTTTGACGCAATAATTAAAAATATGGGACAGAATTAAAGAAACCAATTTAAATGTGACTGTTTTTTTTTTTTCCAAAGACCTTTAAAATTCACAGACCAGCAAACATCCAGTTTAATTTAGGATTTTGATCACAGCTGTTGTACGTCAGAATGTTGGCACTTCGTACATTAGAATGTATGTGTGGTTAATTTTGCAGTAATATATATATATATATATATATATATATACGAGGCTTTTCCAGGAGTTATTTTTTTAATTAAAAGTTATTCTATTTAATGTAGTTTTTTATGGCTTTAAATTGTTTTTAAAACGAAAATAAAATGGTTGTCATGCGTACAGTTGTTCGAATCGGCAGACGGTTGATACACCATGATAAATTATCAAATAGCAAAGCAAATTATTTCTATTTAATGTATTTATGTTGTTCGATAAAACCAGACGATTATTAAAATATAGTTGTCAAACTTGGCTTTTTGAAAAAGATATCCGGACGTGATAGACCAATGATGATCGCCATGAGACAACATTTTTTTGTAAATTAAGATTTTTTTGGAATGAAATTTTTAGTTTCGGACTGGAGTTATGTCCATGGAAATTATTTTGTCCTGTTCGGATCCGGTTATAGTTATTTGGAATAACTTCATCCGTTTCGGAATTGACTCGCTTCAGATTTCGGGGTTTTTCAAATTGAATTTTTATGTTCGGCTCAAATAATACGTATACAGAAATAATTTTGTCGTAATTGGATCGGGTCATGGTTCATTGGAATATTTTTGTCCGGTTCAAATTTGCAATGGGTCAGATTCCAATAGTTTTTCATATTGAATTTTTAAGTTCGGTTCGGATTGCAATTTTGTCTGGATGGGTTGCAATTACGTTTACGGTTAGTCTTAGATTATATTTAATTTCCCATTAGGTTACAGTTAAATTACGGTTAAGTAACAGTTAGGTTAAGGTTAAGTTGCATTTAGGTTATGGTTAGATTACGGATAAGGTTGCGATTAGATAAAGCTTAGTGGTTACATTTATGTTATGTTTAAGTTACCGTTAGGTTACGGTTAAGTCGCATTTAGTTTACAGACAAGTTATGGTTACGGTACAATTAGTTACGGTTAGGATTTTGACACCAGTGTGAACATTACGCATGCTTTGATTAAAAATATAGACTTTTTTTTACAATTCCTCTGAAATTATAATATTATATACATTTAGATTACATTTTATACATAGGTGCCTACCTTACATTCATCTTCCGTAATACGTGTGTCAGTTTGATCCTGGTTTAATGAATTTCGAGGCAGAAATTTTTTTAAAGAAATGAAATTAAATGAGTGTTACTTAAAAAAATTGAAAGTAAATAAATAAAGATTCATTAAATAATTTTTTTGGTTCGAAATGAGGTTAACCTGGATCAAACTAATCCAAGTATTACGGAAGATTAGTTGAAAGTTGACAGCTATGTTTATAATATTAAATACTTGTAGCTAACCATTCAAGTATCGATTTCATTCACGGTATAGGCAGATTAGTGAGTGATATATTTAGTTTGAAATTCGAAATATTTCACTTGATATTTCTATGTGAAAAAAGTAATTAGTGATATGACTTAGGAGTGATTTTTACGGATAATTATCAACACTTTAACATGAAAATCACGCAATCGCAGCTCACATATTCCCTCCCGCGTTTCCTATTGCAGTCATTTTGATAATTTTTACAACTAAATGGTTTTTTTTTTTTTTTTTTTTTTTTTTTATTTAAGCTATTGCATAGCTTTTATCGCGGGCTTTGAGCGCGGTGACCGAATCCAAAAACTCCGTAACGCGAAAAATCCTAACACATCGGTAACGAAAAAACCTAACACTCGGCTAACGTCGTTTCCTTTCGGAAAACTTCGGAACGGTATCCTTCGGTAGACTTCGGCAGACATTGACGCGGTATTTTTCAGATATTAGAATATCAAGTCTCAAACTTATGTTTCTTATGATCTAATTTTCATAGCGAGGCCAAATTTTGTTTGGTAATTTATTATGAGACAGTGTTTATTTTGGTGGTCTTATTTATTTTGGTGACAAGAGACCCCCCCACCGTGAGGGTCGAAAAATTTAAAATGCTTATAACTCGCAATCTAACTTTCGTAGCGCAGCCAAACTTTGTTTGGTAATTTATTATGAGACATTGTTAATTTCTGGTGACCAGGATACACCCCACGGTGAGCGTCGAAAAAATTAAAATGCTTATAACTCGCGATCTAATCTTCGTAGCGCGGCCAAACTTGTTTGGTAATTTATTAGGAGACAGTGTTAATTTTTGGTGACAGGAGACCCCAGACAGTGAGGATCGAAAAATTTAAAATGCTTATAACTCGCGATCTAATTTTAGTAGCGCGGCCAAATTTTGTTTGGTAGTTTATTATGAGACATTGTTAATTTCTAGTGACAGGAGACACCCCACGGTGAGGGTCGAAAAATTTGAAATGCTCATAACTCGCGATCTAATTTTCGTAGCGCGGCCAAATTTTGTTTGGTAATTTATTATGAGACATTGTTAATTGTTGGTGACAGAACCCACCCTACGGTGAGGGTCGAAAAATTAAAAATGCTTATAACTCGCGATCTAATTTTGGTAGCTTGGCAAAATATTGTTTGGTAATTTATTATAAGGCAGTGTTAATTTTTGGTGACAGGAGACCCCCCACGGTGAGGGTCGAAAAATTTAAAATGCTTATAACTCACGATCTAATTTTCGTAGCGCGGCCAAATTTTGTTTGGTAATTTATTTTGAGACTGTTAATTTTTGGTGACAGGAGACCCCCCACGGTGAGGGTAGAAAAATTTAAAATGCTTATAACTCGCGATCTAATTTTCGTAGCGCGGCCAAATTTTGTTTGGTAATTTATTTTGAGACTGTTAATTTTTGGTGACAGGAGACCCCCCACGGTGAGGGTCGAAAAATTTAAAATGCTTATAACTCACGATCTAATTTTCGTAGCGCGGCCAAATTTTGTTTGGTAATTTAATATGAGACTGTTAATTTTTGGTGACAGGAGACACCCCACGGTGAGGATCGAAAAATTTAAAATGCTTATAACTCGCGATCTAATTTTCGTAGCGCGGCCAAATTTTGTTTATTCATTTATTATGAGTCAGTGTTAAGTTTTGGTGACAGGAGACCCTCACGGTGAGGGTCGAAAAATTTAAAATGCTTATAACTCGCGATCTAATTTTCGTAGCGCGGCCAAATTTTGTTTGGTAATTTATTTTGAGACTGTTAATTTTTGGTGACAGGAGAACTCCCACGGTGAGGGTCGAAAAATTTAAAATGCTTATAACTCACGATCTAATTTTCGTAGCGTGGCCAAATTTTGTTTATTCATTTATTATGAGTCAGTGTTAAGTTTTGGTGACAGGAGACCCTCACGGTGAGGGTCGAAAAATTTAAAATGCTTATAACTCGCGATCTAAGTTTCGTAGCGCGGCCAAATTTTGTTTGGTAATTTATTTTGAGACTGTTAATTTTTGGTGACAGGAGACCCCCCACGGTGAGGGTCGAAAAATTTAAAATGCTTATAACTCACGATCTAATTTTCGTAGCGCGGCCAAATTTTGTTTATTCATTTATTATGAGTCAGTGTTAAGTTTTGGTGACAGGAGACCCTCACGGTGAGGGTCGAAAAATTTAAAATGCTTATAACTCGCGATCTAATTTTCGTAGCGCGGCCAAATTTTGTTTGGTAATTTATTTTGAGACTGTTAATTTTTGGTGACAGGAGACCCCCACGGTGAGGGTCGAAAAATTTGAAATGCTTATAACTCGCGATCTAATTTTCGTATCGTGGCCAAATTTTGTTTGGTAATTTATTATGAGACATTGTTAATTTCTGGTGACAGGAGACACCCCACGGTGAGGATCGAAAAATTTAAAATGCTTATAACTCGCGATCTAATTTTCGTAGCGCGGCCAAATTTTGTTTATTCATTTATTATGAGTCAGTGTTAAGTTTTGGTGACAGGAGACCCTCACGGTGAGGGTCGAAAAATTTAAAATGCTTATAACTCGCGATCTAATTTTCGTAGCGCGGCCAAATTTTGTTTGGTAATTTATTTTGAGACTGTTAATTTTTGGTGACAGAACTCCCACGGAGAGGGTCGAAAAATTTAAAATGCTTATAACTCACGATCTAATTTTCGTAGCGTGGCCAAATTTTGTTTATTCATTTATTATGAGTCAGTGTTAAGTTTTGGTTACAGGAGACCCTCACGGTGAGGGTCGAAAAATTTAAAATGCTTATAACTCGCGATCTAAGTTTCGTAGCGCGGCCAAATTTTGTTTGGTAATTTATTTTGAGACTGTTAATTTTTGGTGACAGGAGACCCCCCACGGTGAGGGTCGAAAAATTTAAAATGCTTATAACTCACGATCTAATTTTCGTAGCGCGGCCAAATTTTGTTTATTCATTTATTATGAGTCAGTGTTAAGTTTTGGTGACAGGAGACCCTCACGGTGAGGGTCGAAAAATTTAAAATGCTTATAACTCGCGATCTAATTTTCGTAGCGCGGCCAAATTTTGTTTGGTAATTTATTTTGAGACTGTTAATTTTTGGTGACAGGAGACCCCCACGGTGAGGGTCGAAAAATTTGAAATGCTTATAACTCGCGATCTAATTTTCGTATCGTGGCCAAATTTTGTTTGGTAATTTATTATGAGACATTGTTAATTTCTGGTGACAGGAGACACCCCACGGTGAGGATCGAAAAATTTAAAATGCTCATAACTCGCTATCTAATTTTCGTAGCGCGGCCAAATTTTGTTTGGTAATTTATTATGAGACATTGTTAATTGTTGGTGACAGAAGACACCCCACGGCGAGGGTCGAAAAATTAAAAATGCTTATAACTCGCGATCTAATTTTGGTAGCTTGGCAAAATATTGTTTGGTAATTTATTATAAGACAGTGTTAATTTTTGGTGACAGGAGACCCCCACCACGGTGAGAGTCGAAAAATTTAAAATGCTTATAACTCGCGATCTAATTTTCGTAGCGCGGCCAAATTTTGTTTGGTAATTTATTAAGAGATTTTGTTAATTTTTGGTGACAGGAGACCCCCCACGGTGAGGGTCGAAAAATTTAAAATTGTTATAACTCGCGATCTAATTTTCGTAGCGCGGCCAAATTTTGTTTGGTAATTTTTTATGAGACAGTGTTAATTTTTGGTGACAGGAGACCCCCCCACCGTGAGGGTCGAAAAATTTAAAATGCTTATAACTCGCGATCTAATTTTCGTAGCGCGACCAAATTTTGTTTGGTAATTTATTAAGCTATTGCATAGCTTTTATCGCGGGCTTTGAGCGCGGCGACTGAATTTAAGAATTCCGCAACGAGAAAAATTCCTAACAATCCGGCTAACGAAGTTTCAGTTTGGCAGACTTCGGGAAGGTATCCTTCGATAGACTTCAGCAGACATTGACGCGGTATTTTTGCATAAGTGTATAAAAAATGCTATGCAATAGCTTTACCGCGGCAGTCCCCGAGTGGCACACATATTTTTTTTTTTTTTTTTTTTTTTTTTTTAACCAATTTCTCACACAGTCAGTGGCCACGTATTTCAGACTATGTATTTCCATATATTTCGAGTTAAAGGGAAAATTATACAAATTTCAAGTTCGTTTAATATTATTATTACGGATCCGAGCAACGCCGGCGGGTCAGCTAGTGTGTAATAAAGCATTATGATATTATCATTATTAATGAAAAAGTCCTAATTTTAAAATACTATGGTGTAATTATATGAAATTAAATTATATATTACCACGTACGGTATATTCACTCAACAGTAATAAAAATATTTGTGTATATGGAGGTGTTATAAAAAAGAATATATATTTGAATATTAAGACATTTAATATAGGAGGACCAATTACACTGTTTGATAATATAACAAATAATAAATTCAGCTCATCAGTGTATACTAGATGTTAAATTTTTTAATTAAAATTCATGTACTACTTACAACTAAAGTAGAGTTGATTTCCTACAGTTTCGAACAATAAAACTTGCTCATCATCAGGGAAACATTAGAAGATAACGTGTTAGTTTTTATCGTCTAATGTTTCCCTGATGATGAACAAGTTTTATTGTTCGAAACTGTAGGAAATCAACTCTACTTTAGTTGTAAGTAGTACATGAATTTTAATTAAAAAATTTAACATCTAGTATACACTGATGAGCTGAATTTATATTATTTGTTATATTGAATATTAAGAGTAGATTTTAGGTAATTAGAAGTCAGGTGGCGCAGTCGTCAGCATGTCTGGGCATAGAGCAACAGGTACCGAGCTCGACTTTGTGCTTGGCAAGGCTCACACAACCTTTCATCCCTGCGGGGTCAATAAAATGAGTAACAACCTTGCTTGGGAATTAAACATTGAAGATCCCGCGTTTGGTTGACCACATGTATGCTGAATATAACCTCAAGATCCAGGGTTAGGCACAGTAGGCCGTGATCCTTAATGAGTCGTAACATCACAGGTTTATTTTTGTTTAGCTAATTAAGAATTAAATATTAATGAAACTTTAAAGTACTGTGTAATATACATAATTCCAATTTCAAAGTATAATGCATTAAATTCAGTTCAATTTCTAAATATTTTATGACATAGCGTTGCAATTATAACAAAGTGTAAGTAAACATATTAATTTAACTTGAGACAGATATTCGGATGTTATTACTATTTCCAAACATTTAAATTGTTTTACGCATTGAGATATGAATATTCGCTATAATCTATTCATATTGGGAGAGTTATTGATTCATGCCACTTTTAATAATATGAAAGTGTTCTATAAACGATTCAATTTTGAAATGCTTTCATTTTTGAGCTAAATCGTGTTCGTGGACTACTGGACTCTCTTTTTTTAAGTAGTTAAATAAAAGCATTAAAGAATTTTGATGGAAATGGAATGCTGTTTGTATTTTGCGAATTCATGCTATACATTATTGCGCATGGTTGTGTGCTATAAAATGTAAATTTTTCTATGGTTAAATTGCTTATTCTTGTAAGCCTAGCAAAGTTTTTAGAAATATAGTTGCATTTAATTAGAGCCCGTTTTTCTGAGTTTTTGTGATAGAATATCTTTTTATGGACCAATGGATTACTTAATTTAAGCAATTTACCTGGGTTAAGCGATTGACAGTGATAAGTTCAAAAGTTTATTCACTGCAAATGAAGTTGCATGAGACTCACGGAGTTCAATTAGTTCATACATTTTATTGACATTCTTTTATTCTGTGTAAAAGCTAATAGACATTTTATTTATAATCTTTTAGGCTTTCTCAAAGATAATGGATGAAATAGGAATTCTCTCAACGTCTAGAAGTTCTAATTCCAGCTACACTAGGAATTATAGATTCTCCCATTTCAAACGAAGTGATGTACCTCAATAAATGGAACGGCGATTTATGAAAATACTCTCTGAGAATGGCTGTAGATTTGCAGACCGAAAGAACTGGGAAGTTTAAATAAAATGCATATTTTTAGACTTGTAACATCTGTATCACTATTATTTGTTATCTTTTTACTAAACGGTGAATTTTTTAAACTTCATATTACGTAGTTTACAATTAAAAATAGTCATTTTTTTTCTATTTCAAAGTGTGTTAACTCGTAACATTCATCCATCCATCCTTTCTTAGAATTTTGAAGCATTTTTCTTCAAATTTACAGATACATGTACCTCATAGCAAAGCTTTTCCCCAGGTAATTATTTTATAATCTTCGAAATTATGTAATTTCCTATAACTAATTATTAACTAAAGAAATAATAATGTAATTTAACTGATCAGTTTAAAATATTCAGTATAGTTACTAATTAATTCTACTAAGCTTTCTCTGCCTGCTTTTAATTACTTGATAAAACTTCTGAATTCCAAATGGTTCTATCTTTACTTAGGTATCCATTTACGTTTTACTTTATAAAAGAAACGCATTTAGTGCCAATGCATTATAAGTAACAAAGCCCTCGTAAGTAAATTAAAAGTAATGTTAAATCACCAGTGAATAAGACTTAACTGTTACTATAAATAAATTTTTCGAGATATAAGGGAATAGAGTAGAACAGAAATTAAATCTCTTCCATTTGGAGAATTTTGCTGGACGTAATAGCATCACGAGTAAAGTGTAGTCGGAAGAGAAATTGCATTTTCAGTTTATTTTTAGAAGTTCTTTTAGAAGGAAAGTTTCAGAAGTTTTGCTAAATTTGTAATAAATAGAGCAAATGAGATTATTAATAGCTCTTTTTCTAATTTGAATTGTTTTGGGTACTTTTGAAGGTAAAAATCTCTAAAACATTGTTAAGTACTGTAAATCATAGATTGCTAATTAATTATTTAATATGTATTTATAAAAATAAAAAATGTTTTATTTCGATAAAAACACAGCGTTTTTCAATTCAAAAATAGTAAATAAAATTGTATAATCATCTCTTTAATCAACTTTTAGGGCTGCAGTGAAAGGTATATAGTGGAATATGCCAGTGGTACGTCATTTGAGTTCATTTAAGGTACCAGAATGGACACATAACTAAAAGACATATACATTTAGAAGCCTGCTATTCCGAACCCCACTATTCCGAAAATTCACCTATTTCGAACAGAATTAAAAAAATATATATATACCGATTTTTTTTCTTATAGTATCTGTCGGTTCCATTTTTACAATTTTATAGAATTATTTTAATCACTGATAAATGCTAAACTCAAAAATAACTAAATTTCATGCAACTGAAGTCTGTGATTTTTTTCTGGTGAAGAACGCTGAATCGACTAAGTAATTTGTTTTTGTCATGAGCAATTTAGATTTTTGTGTGGAGAAAAACGCATTTATTGCTATGATACTACAGTTTTAGTTTTTATTTGAAGAGTTTGTTATATATTAAATATGATTTTTTTAATTAATTTATTAGAAATAACAGAACCTGTTCATCACGAGCCGATCAGCACTGTATACAGCTTACACTAGCATATATACAGGTACTTAATTTACGCCTTAACAAGTCAATATTGTTAATTCTTATTAATGAAATGCGCCTATTCCGATTTCCCACTAAACCGAACAGTGTTCGGTCCCAATTAGTTTGGAGTAGCGGGACTCTACTGTATAAATGTATTTACAATACGTGTTTTATAAACTGTATTTTTTAAATTTCTTGAGATTCTTTATAAAATCTGACGGAATAAAATTAAACATACGACTTCCATATTTTTTTTCCTTTTCGATTGATAACTCCATTACTGGAGAAACATTGCATGTATTTGATAAAAATAGTTTTATTATTGTTGACATTAAAAGAATTTTGGTTATAAGATTATTGACGTTACAATCGAGATTTGAAAACTATGAAGTACAGCCTTTCACGATATCTGTTGTTGTTGAGCCAAATAAAGTTGACCCTATTGTACATTTTTAATATAAAAATAATGAAATTAGATGGTGGGGCTTTTTTTAGTCAAAAAATCGCATGGTACCGAATGGATCTTTCGAAATCAGAATGATAGAAATGTTCTACAAGTTTAATTTGGAGCGGAAAATCTCCAGAAAAAAAAATAAATAAATAAATAAAAAGTGAAGAAAAAGTTTTTTTTTTCCTCTGAGCTTGAGCAGACAATTTTACAATTTTACAATTTTCCAAACTACTCTATTTTTTATTAGTAGTGTCTTAAGGGTATTCTTAAATCAAAAGGGCAATTTTGTGACATAAGTTTTAATTTATTTTTGATCGGAAATGCATGAAACTAGCAGGTGTTGGTGTTCAGAAACTGTCTAATTGCACTCAGTTTTTTGGGTTTTTTTTACAAACGCAATTGATCTTTTATAACAAGCCTTTAAAGTTGATGTTTTTGAACACATTTCCCGACGAAAACAGAAAAACCGGTCGAAAAGCAGGAGAAAAACGGGTGATCACGTGATCAAAATAGCTTAAATCTGGATAGGTATTTTAATTATCATGAAAAGGAAAATTGACTTAGATTCCAGATTACTTCCATGGTCAGGCTTTGCAATTTCCCATGTTTCCGTTAAAAAATGAGTTTGTAAATGTGTCAAAACGATTTGCACTTGTTGAGCGGACCAGTTGAGAACAACTTTAAGAAGACGAAAATTCATAATTTCAAGAATTCTAAACCAATCAGAGAGTGCGTCGGTAACTAGTGTGATTAGCCTGTAGCTTTCAAAGAAAGGTCTACTCACGTTCCGTTTAGTAGTAAATAAAATGTTTCAGCTTAAATAGACTGTTTTAAAATCAAATGAATTTTTTTGCATAAAAGATACCTTACTAGGCGGAAAACGAATCGAATTCGAGGTAAGAAAATGAAACAAAAAGTATTTAAGGTAAAAAATAGTAAATTAGATGAGGAAAAATTTTAAATATTAAAATATATCAAAAGTATGATCTGCGAAATTGCAGCACATCTTCAGAAACCTTATAATTACTAGATAATGGATTTTATATCTATCCCCAATTAATATTGAATACATGAAGTTAGTTAAAACTAATATGAAATATTAGTAATTAGAATGCAAAAATAGCCAATTAAAAATAGCTAATTGGAATACGACTGAAAAAATTAAAGTATGCCGCCATCGAGATAATTTTGTACTAGATTTTGACACTTGCAAAAACTTTAGCAAGCATTTCTGGAATAAAAATATACCTTCCAGTATGCATATACATATATATATATATATATATATATATATAATTTTGTGTTTTTAAGATAGATGAAAGGAAGTCCTACCGTTTAAGAGAGTCTAATCGTTTGCTCCTAAAGTAAAATTTACGTATGAAAAATTATTATTATTATTATTATTATTTTAAATTACAAAAGTTTATTTATCCGTATATACTTTAAAATAAATTAGACAATTAAAGTATTATCGTTTAGAAAATTATAATCAATAATTTTTCCAGTCTGAATTATAAAAATAAAAGAGAGATAATTTTGGTCGTCAATTTGCTGGTTGGAAATATGACCTCGGACACTGATATCAATTGAGAGAGGAGGCAAAAGCCTTCTACCCCTGTATAGAAGTATAGTGGCATGCGCCACTACACTGTAAAAAGAATTCAAGAGGTTACTAAAATTTTTTAGTAAATTTGTATTCCACAGAATTTTTTAGTAACCATCACAAACTTTTTTTTTTTGCAAGTGAAACAATCATTTTTTTGTAAACTGAACAAAAGAATTTTTTTGTATAACTAACTTAAAACTTTTTAGTATGAGCCACCAAGCAAATTTTAGTAATAGTTCCAAAATTATTTTTAGTAACCATTACGTGTGCCCGAAGGGCAGGAGCTTCCTTCGAGCTGCATCCAGTGGGTAAAAAGACAGATTTCTCAAGAGGAAGATTTTCGGCAAAGCCGCAATAGATGGGAGCACCAAACATTTCTACATGCTCTATTTTAACATGTTTCTAAGGGGGAGGGAAAGTCCAGAGATACCCATGGTAACTGCTACGACAGGATTTTCATAATCCCTTTATTTAACGAGTATTTACATTGCATATATTCGGTGCATATTTGATAGCGTCCAGCATCGAACGCGGGTACTTTCAGTCTGGAGTTCGGTGCTATGACCACTAGGCTATCACGGCCACACCAAGTGAGTTTTAGTAATAGCTATTAAAAATGTAAAACTATTAACTCTATTCGTTGCTAGCTTTTTTCTTGTAATTCTTACAGATTCCTTGTAACCGGGTAAGATTACAAAAAAAATTTTAGTAATTACAATCTACTAAAATTTTTTAGTAGATCACCCCCCTTTTTTTACAGTGTACTTCAAGCTTTAGTTAGTCTTTTGGTTTGTTTTTTGTTTGTTTTTTAATAACACATTAAGTGTTGTTTAGGTTGTTTCCCCAAACTATTTTGTATCAAAGAAGACATGCAAAGATATTGGTTAGGCCTAAATTATTGAACTGACATTTTACGTCTAAAGAAAACAAATGAAACAATATCAGACCATTTTTATTGAGAGGACGCAGAAGTATGCATATTTCTAAACATCAGATGTATCGAACAAAATTAAATTAAAAGTGTAAAAATATTTTAATTCCCGCTAAACCAATTTCAAATTTATTGTGGATATTTATGTAAATTGTTAAATTATGTAATTTGTTATTGCAAAATATGTCATCTTAAATTTCATTATAAGCGTTGATTCTTGATTGCTCATAAGGAAATAGAAAGTTTTTGAGCATGAAGGTGCTTTTAAGAATTGTTTGCAATTTCTTAGATTATCTAGATGCAGATAAATTCGAAAATATCTATAGTTACTATGATATGGAGCCCATGAAAATGAAGATGACGGAAATAGCACTGTTCTTGAGTCAAATTGAGAGTACTCCTAAACATTTTTTAGAAAAAAAAAGAAACTTGTATTAAACAGAACTATATGGAGGGTGCTCCAAAATGGATTGATGATTTAAAAAATTCTGTAACAAGTAAATGGCGGCAACCATTAAATATATTCTTGCAAAAGAGTTATGTGAGAAATCACGAATGATTTTACTATATCCTTCTTTGTTTTCACTCCAGTTACCAACTATAGATGGCACTTCTCTGTTTAATTCTGAAATAATGCTTAATAAACTTAAAATTTTAAAAGGCAAAGCTTTTTTTTTCTTCTAATAAAAATTATGCGCAGAACTAAGGGTAAAAGCTAAGAAAACTTTTATTCTTATTTATATCTGAATCTGAGTATGCTGACAGTTTTAGACAGTATATCGCCAATTCACAGTGATTTTTGAAACTAAAATAAGAAAAGATAAATTCCATCTGCGCATTTTAATCTAAACACATAATATACAAAAATCATTGCGCATAATCTGAAAAACACTCCAACTACATTGCCTTCAGTAGCAGTGGCTCTTTTTTCGTTACTGAATGTTTAAAAAATAATCATTCAAATTTAAGAACTCTGTAGATTGTTTAAAATAGTTAGTTTTTCAACAATTCATTGAATGAAATTTACTATTTATCGTTCTGAAAAATGCAATAGGAAATATGCTTCTGCACTGAAGCAAAATATTTAAATAACGTCGCAAGCCTAATATTTTTTTAACATGTAGAGTATTTTAAAATATAGTCGTTTAAATATAGAGTGTGAATTTAAAATGTATAAATATATAGAATCAAAGCGTTAAAATCTTTCACTGGAAAGTTATTATAATTGATGCTTAAGACAAAAGAAATTAGAGGTTGTTTTGAATTCTATATTTGTTTTGAAATTGTACATTTTTACAGAAGTTCAATTCCGTGATAATTTTTTTTAGCAAATTTATACTATTTAAACTTTGAAATATGTTTGGATTAAAAAGGATTAATACATTGCCACACTAAAAGCTATTCAAGTAGTTGACTAAATATTACCTAAACTTAAAAAAGAAATATACATTATAAAACACTTAAACATTTTTACCCATTAACAGTCAATTTCAATATTTTCTGACTTTTTTGCATGTATATTTTGTAATTTTATAAAATATAAAAAACTAAGGAACACATGAAATTAAAGAAACGAATTGTTAAAAAGTGCATTAAATGCAGTAGTTTCTTACATAATACAAACAATATCACAATGAACAACAACAATAAAAAAAAAAAAAAAACAGTTGTGCATTTTACAGTGTAATAGTAGTAGCTAAATAATACTACCAGTTTAAGATTGTAAAATTAACAGTAATAAACCGTAGAATTAGCAAGTACCATACCGTTAAGCAGTAATGTACTATCTAATTCACTTATACGACGGTATATTGTTACTTATTTTACAGTATAATACTGGTGCCCCAGCTGCCGGTATTATAATGTAAAATTGACAACTTTTTTTGTACTGTGATTGAAATTAGAAGTACGAGCTATAACTTTTATTCTACATATACTGGGTGCATTAAAAATATTACCGAAACCTGTTGTTGACGTTTTCTCGCCGTTCTTTTATAACATAGAATGCTATATAAGAGGATAACTGAAGTATTGAGAGCAAGAATGGACCATTATGTGACTTTTATATAAAATAAAATTAGTTTGAAGTATTAAAGTGTATGTGATGTTTTCTACAGGATGCATCAATCTGAAATGTTCGATTTATAGAGCCTGTTTAAAAAAGGATAATCTGGATATCAAATTTTTAGTGCATGAGCAGATCAAGTGTATTGGTGCATTCTGGAATTGTCAACTACTATATACTTACTGAAGATGTTTGATCTCTTACGGCTCTGGCAGAACAGGCGTAAAAGAAATTAACAAAAATTTGTAAAAAATTTGAAAAACAGTTTCTCTAAATCTTGGCTGGCGAGGTTGGCTTTGCTCTGGTTCTCACGCTGAGAAAAAAATATCGTTCGGGCATCTAGAATTTAAATTGTTACTTTAAAAAAAAATAGTTCCATATCATACTTATAAATTACAGTTCCCTTTGCTCGAGAGTTCTGGAGTCTGCTTCTAGAATTAAAGAGCGTTTCCTTATATTCTCGTGGTGAAACTTATTTAAACATTTCTGCAAATATATGAGATCAGGAAAAGTTAGTTTTAGTGACTATAATTCTAGTTTATGAAACTATTCTAGAAATCAAGCGATAATTTCTCGTTGCTGAAACGATTCAATGTCGTTTCGTAACCTAGAAAATGAAAGATTATAAATTCTAGATCATTTCATCTATTCATTGTAGTTGTTTATCTTATTCGCATAATTCGGAAATCTGTATTTCTAGTTTAGGGAATCAGAAAATGACAACTTTCATTTTAGATGAAGGTGGTATTTTTTTTTTGCTTAGCACAACGCGTTAAATCTTTCCCAATAGTCTATAAATATTATAGGGTTTTTTTTTGTTTAATATTTGGGTCACAGCATAAGGAAGAGAAAGTTAAGATTTTATTGACAAATCAAGGTATTACTTCAAATTAAGCCTTTAAAGCCACTGAAAATTGCAAAACTTGTGAAGTTCAAGGCTAGAACAAGATTAGTAACAACACTTCAGAATTGATTCAAATGCTTTAAGGAAAAATCCAAACTTACCAATCACAAAGAAAGTCTCAACCGGTTTGTAAATGATAGGGGAAGTAGAAGAGATCCCAAGAATTTGACGGCCGAAAAATTTTCCGGAGGAACCAAGACAAGGACAGCATATGTCGAAATTAACGTAACTTAAAAAGACTTACAAGATATCAAGAGAGGTTCTTCACAAATTTTGATAGCACGAATCAAATTGTACAACCGAAAATTTCAAGGCTCTTTTAAAAGAACAATCGGATCTTTGATTTCCCGACGAATTGTACTCATTACTAGAAGTGAGGCTTCAAAATCCAGATAATCGGAAACAATATTTGGTTGTGGAACAGTCAATCGAACCTGTTGCATTACAAAGAGGGTTTTAAAAATGTTTCTGATTAGCGTTTGTGGAGTTTTGATCGACTTTGAAATCATTTCATTCAGTTTCTCTCTCACCACTAAACTCGTGAACAGCTAGACAGGATGGATATTTTTTTCTATTTCTGCTTACCATTGTATCTTATATATTTTCTTATTATAATTCTCCAAACAATCGAAGACAACACGTGATAGCGATTTTTCCTGATCTATTTACTACTACACATTCTAATAGAAAAAGAAAAGCAGTATACGTTTTTGAATTCAATCTCAAAATAAAAAATTTTCCCATGACCCAGTATATCTTCCCAAGAATATCTTCTTGTTTGCATTCTAATTACTAAATGAAAGAATTTTTAAAAGAAAAAATCCAATATCTTGTTATTTGTTTATTAAATTGAAATTCATGAACAGAACTTCTCTAAAATACTTTTATTGCAAATGTAATGTTTGAAAAAAAAAAAAAAAAAACAGATTACAAACATAGAGAGAAAAAACTTTTATGTGCTAAAACCGAATTCAATGCTAAAAAAAGGGAAAAAGTCGGACACACAAAATATATCCCAATTTCATTTGACAAAAAGCAATTGCCTTTTTTCTGCGAAGAAATGTAACTTACATTTTACTCCAGAGTCAATTTTTGGAATTGAACGAAAAAGTTGGAAAGGCAAAAGAAGAATCTTTAACTCACTGACATATTACAAAACATTTAATTTAAGAAATAAGTTTTATGGCCATTCCTGATTACATTATGCTTGTATTTTAGCTTGTTTACTCTTAATTTTGAAAAAAAAAAAGTTATCACGACATTTAAAAATGTATACTCTTAATAAAACAACAATCGCTTATAAATAAAACGGCAAGTAAAATAATAATAATAATAATAATAATAATAATAATAATAATAATAATAATAATAATAATAATAATAATAAAATAGTTCTCATTATTTTTAATTGATGCACAGCTGTTTTAAAAATAAGAATCAAAGTCTAAAATATATACGTGATGAAAAGTAGCCGACATAATCTCGGATGTTTTTATAACTTTTTGCAAAAGCCTTTTTATGTGACAATTCTAATAAACTTAAAGAATATTCGATAAATTTAAAGAGCATGCAGCGCATAATAACACACACATATATATACATATATATATATATATATATATATATG
Organism: Maratus speculifer; assembly: GCA_964019185.1. NCBI lineage: Eukaryota > Metazoa > Arthropoda > Arachnida > Araneae > Salticidae > Maratus > Maratus speculifer. The sequence goes on from OZ025291.1 coordinate 121,719,784, forward strand.
TGTGTGTGTGTGTGTGTGTGTGTGTGTGTGTGTGCATACGGATAATCATGGAAAAACTTTTGAAATACAATCCGAGTTTTTTTTTTTTTTTTTTTTTTTTTTTTTTTTTTTTTTTTTACTTTATGGAAGAACACTTTACAATATTAAGAGCAATTTAGAACCATTAAATAAAGAAAAAACATAAACCATATAAATGATAAAATGTTAAAATAAATAACCATAAAAATGATTTTTTGAGGAAAACTAAAAATAAAAATTTAGCTAAATATTTGTTTAATTATCGTTGAAAGAGATTAAATATTCAAGATAATGTTTTGTTTAAGACATTAGATATAAAAAGTAGTTATTGTGATTTTTTTTCACATTTTATTTTCCGTTGTTACTTCGACATAGTAGTTCAGCTAAACTTCGTCTTACCTATCTTCGGAATTTCTTCCATTAAATTGAAGATAAACTGTAAAAAAAGTGGTTTCCAGTGCCTGTGTTGTCTCATTCTGATTGCACCACTCACTTTTTATATAACTTATATCCCTGAATGTGAAAATGACATGTATTTTTAATTATCAAGTCATGTTTTTCGTAAATCTTATATTTCACTCTTAAAAGTTAAGCGATAAAAGTGTATCCCCTCCACCCCTCATCGGACCCCTGTGCTGTTCAGCAAGAAGAATCCGAAGTATAAGCGAAAAAAAAATTGAGTAAATTATTATGAAAATAAGATTTAAATCTATTTTATAGTATCAAATATTCACTATTTGTTTACTTTCCGACAATGAAATTGACGATTTGCTGAAAATTCTGACATGACGTTTAAAGCTGAAAGAAATAAAAATTTTTATTATTTTTATTTTTATTTTTATTATAACTATTTAGTACTATAAACTACATGAAAATAATAAACATGATGCGTCGAAAAAAAAATCAAACCCATCACACCTTTATTATAATATAAAACTCCTGTTAATTCTGTGTTTTTTTAATTATAAAATTAATGATATACGTATAATCCGGACATGATGGTTTAAAATGTATGTTATTCAGTGTTAAAATACATATAAAAACAACTATAAAAATTAAATTTAAATTAATTTTCAATTTATAACTAAAATAGAAAATGAAATTAAAAGTGAAGTTTTTCAAATATGGACTGTGTGTTTATTAACATGAAATTTATGAGTACAACTGTAGCATTGACATTCAAAGCTCTAATATTTTCGTTATAAACTGTTTTTAAAATTATTTTTCGAAGAGAAAAAACGAAAAGGAAAAAAAATATTTTTGTGCAGGAACTGAATTTAGTGTAAAAGAAGTCGAGAACATAAAATGATTTCGATTTATTTCGAAGAAATACACTAGCCTTCCTCTAAGAACAAAATGTCACTTACATTTTACCCTAGAGTCAACTTCTGAAATTGAACGAACAAATTTGAAAGTTAAAAGAAGAAGAAACATAAACGGCTTGACATATTCCAGACATCATTTAATTTTGAAACATGAATTTTATGGCCATTTCTGGTTACACAATTCACATGTTTTTAGTTGTTTAATCTTAAATTTGAAAAGAATGTCAGTACGTAACATTTACATACATAAATCATACCATGCATACAGATAAGATACAATATATAATATGTATATGCTTATTACATATAATATATATAATGCACATTTATATTTGTATATATATATAAAATATAAACCTATATATAGTTTTTGTTCACTATCTGTTTATTATTATGATGTTTTTAACTGTATAATTATAGACCAATTATTTTAATTATTGCCAATTTTATTTTTCCATAGGCAATTTAATTTTTATTTGTTCCAAAATTGGAATTTCATTAGATTATCTTGTCTTGTTTAAGTTTGCTGCATTAGGTTATTCTATATTCATTGCAGATGTTGAATTATAGTATTATATAATGGTTATACACACACACACACACACACACACACACACATATATATATATATATATGTATGTGTGTGTGTGGGTATATGTATATGAACTCGATTTTAATCAAAAATTCATAAAACAAGCATATATAAATGACCTAAAACAATAAAATTATTTAAATCATATTTAGTAGACTATAAAGCAATCAATTTAATAGATTATATAAAAAAAAAACATATTTAAAATCTTATAAAACATTAGAACAGTATTTTTAACTACCTTAGTTGCCTAGCTGCTTTCTCTTAATTTTAAAATAATTTCATAATTATTTAAAAATAATATTTGTGCAAGGTGTAGCAAAGAATACCACAATTGAATTTAACTTTACCCGCATTAAAATAAACTACATTAATAAATATATATATAAACATTTGAAATTAATATAATTTTAGATATCTTCAATAATTTGTTAAAATTAAACAAAAACAAATATTTTTCATTCTTTAAAATCGTATAAAATAGTCTTCATTTATTAAAGTAATATAATAGAAGCAATGATATGGCAATAAATTTCAAATATAAGCTGCTAAGTTGATCTTTGCGTTTCTTCAAAGCATAGTTGCAACAACTGCAAAGCATTGCAGTTCATGTTCCAAAATTGTTATGTAAAATTTCCATGAATAGAGATTATTATTCGAATTTTTAATGAATATAAGATATTTTCAAGTAAAATGACCACTCCAAGATTAAATATCTTTAAACGGTAATATTAACTGCTTTTAAAAAAATGAGTAACAATGAAGATTATTTTTATAATTGGAAAAAACTTTAAAATTTAAATCTTCCAAATTCTGTATGTGATCAGTCTGTTTTTAAAAATTCGAGTTGATGAAGGCAATATGGTCATAGAAAGTAATATGCATACAGGTGAAATAATCAGAAACACTTCATATTTACCTGATTAAACAACAGTTCTTACAAGACCTTTTTTTTTAATTTATAAAATCGTTGAAAAATAATAAAAAAAAATATTGGTAAACATTTGAAAGCAATTTAAAAGAAAATTTTTTTATAATTTTTGACTGCACATATAGAGCAGCTAAAATTCTTCGTATCTCTATTCAGTGGCGTAGCCAGATATTTGTTCTAGGGGGGGTTTTGAGTTTCTGATAAAGGCGTTTGCCAGTTATTTGAATCACCGGTTAATAGAATCAGTATTTTTACTGAATCAAATCATAATTCATTTTATCTGCAGTTACATAGGTCATGTTTCATTTAAACAGCATTTACAATATTAGAGTTAGAAAACATAAAAGCCAGGAAAAGACAATAATAAACTTACGTGTCAACCACTGAAATTGGTATGTCAGGTATTTTCCACCATATGGCATTACATGACATCAAATTTGACATTAAGTAATGTAAACTTGTTGAAATTTTCTTTAAAATATCTTTCTTATTGTTAAAGTTCTCTAAAAATATCTGCGTTCGAATTTAATAGGAAATCACCATTCTTTTAGCATAAAACGGCTCAAAAAAGTGACTTAGTTCAAATAATCAATTTTTAACTAACTAATGTATGTAATATGCACTTTCACGTAGAATTTTCGCCATTTAATTGAATCACTTTCTTAAATGGAATTTGATTCAACAAAGCGCCAGAATCAGAAATGCGCCAAAAGTTTTGATATTAAATTTGGTTTTGATGAATAAAATCAGCAATTTATAGCGTTATTTTAACCCCAAAACCTCTCACATGGCTGCACCATTGTCTCTATTAGCAAGTCTTTCACCTTTCTCGTTCGCTTAATTACGACAAACTACACATAATCTCATATCTGCAGTTTTTTAAACCTACCTGGCCATATTACCAACAAAGAACTATTTTATTTTATAAAAATGTCAGTAATTTTGTCTGAGTACTCCAATATCGAAATTCGTTTATGCAGTTAAAAATGGTATTAAACAACCTGGAATATCATACATAGAAATAATGATAACTACTTTGTTTTAAAAAAACAGATGAATATAACAATCTTACCAGGGACAAATTTATTACATGCCAAGAAAAATAATAGCAAAACAGCCATAGCTGCTTTCTCATGCAAAAGATTTGGGAATGCATTTAAAACGGGAAAAACTAATTGTTCAGATTGCTCACGAATGGATTCGATTACCATTTTTTTACCATATAAAATACTAATATTATTATAAATTGTTCATATTAATTCTATTGGCCATAATGCCATCACATACCTTATATGTGTGTATGCTGATTTTTTAAACATGTCACATAATAGACAATGCTTAAAATTTTTTGGGAAATATTTCGCTTTGTTGAACACCATTGTAAAATATTTAGGGATAGATATTTTTTTTTTCTTTTTTTTTGCCTGACAAAAGAAAAAAAGGATGCAAAACAGATTATGATAAAAAAGGTTAATTCAAAATGACGATACTGTAACATACGTAATTTTTCCAAATATATGAAAAATATCCGGGCCAGGATTCGAAGCAGGAATGTATTGGCTGAAACCGCCAATGCTCTTCCAATGGAGCCATCCCGGAGGAATACTGGAGAACAAATTCACCCAGCTAAACTTAACGATGACATAATCTGGTCTGATATTTTGGATCAGCTCAACAGAATAAATCAAAGATAAAAATATGGAACTGGAGAAATAATATCAAATATCTTGGAGAAAACGCTGCATATGAAGTTATAGTCGAATAATTTTATAATATGATTATTCAATCGGTAAATTAATTATAACAGACATAAATTTCCCAAATGGGTGATAAAAGTCCGGGTCAGGGTTCGAACCAGGAAGTCAAAAGAAATTGCATCCTTTGTTCGAATCCAGGCCCAGACTGTTTTCACCCACTTAGAAAATTTACATCTGTTATAATTAATTTACCGATAGAATAATCGTGTTATAAAATCAATCCAATATGACGATACTATACATATTATGTAATTATTTGAGTATGTTTATTAAACTAAACTTATCGTTCAGCGCTTCTCATATATATTTGTTGAAAAATATTGTTTTAAACAAATTTACGAAGAAAAAAACTGAATTTAGTACTGAAAAATTTGAAGAACATAGAAAACTTCAATTTATTTTGTGGAATTGCACTAGCTTTGCTTCTGAAAATAAAATGTTACTTATATTTTACCCAAGAATCAATTTTAGAAATTGAACGAACAAAAAGATGAAGTAACAAGAAGTATAAACTACTTGCCATATTCTAGAAAACATCTAATTTAGAAACATAAACTTTATGGCCATTTATGGTTAATTTATGGATAAAATTCAAGTTGTTTAATCTAAAATTTGGGAAACATTTCATCGCGCTATTTTCCTTTAGCTTACAAAAAATAAGAATAAAAAAGATTTTTAGTAATAAATGCAACAAAATTTTATTAAATATATGTTTTAATGAGACATAAAATAAAATTAGTCTAAACCTTTTCTTTGAAAAGTGGATAAACAAAACGAATATTGCCCAGTTAAACTGATGGTATTGAGCTCACAGGCTAATCACGCTAATTGTATATTTCAGCCTTATTTTTTCAAAGAATAATGCTCAATGGAAAACAAATTAAGGGGGGAAAGGGATTAGCTCCTTAATTTTCCACCTTTATACTTAAACATTGAACTTCCAAAATTAATCAGGGATACGTTTTATCAAAATGAACCTCCATCCAAAATTTGACGCAAATCAGATAATTCTGCATAAAATCCCATTTATCTGATTTAAGCGGTGGGATCTCCTCTTTATACTTAAAAAGGAACCCACACAAACAAGGAAACGCCTTTTCAAAATGAACATATATTCAAATTTTGAAGCGAATTAGTTGATTCTGTATGAAAAACTCATTTGTCTAAATTAAGAAGGAGTACCTTTATACTTTTTCTTATTTTATACCTAACCAATGAATCTCCAAAACAAATCAGGAAAGCATCTTTATTAGAATAAATTTATATTCAATGTTTGAAATAAAACGGTATATTTTTATTGTTGAAAAACCCATTTACCTAAATTAAGAGAGGTAACCCTCATTTCCCCTTGCCCTTTTTAATTAACCAATGAACACTTGAAATTAATCATGGAGGAACCTTATCATAATGATAAATTCGAAAGAATTCGAACGAACGAACAAAAATTTGAACGAAATCTGATAATGCTGCATGAAAAATCCATTTACCTAAATTAAAGGGAGTGGGGTGTTAGCTTCTCATGCCCCCCTTACATTTGTCGAATAAACTCCCAAAACTAATCAGGAAGGAGCGTTATTAGAATAAACCTACGTCCAAAATTTGTAGAAAATCAGATATCTTTATCAAGAGTTATCTAGTTACATTCATACATACGTATATGCATACATAAATAAGCGGCGGGCACATTAGCTCTCATACTTCTACAACAAATTTTATATTAAATTGTTCAAATAAAAGCAATGATAAAGTATACTATTTACATTTCTTAACGTACAAATTATCAAGTCCCGACAGAAAGTTCTCGTCTTTAGATTTTTAAACATTCCAAAATCCTATTTATCCTGAAGACGACTGCAGAAGCAGTCCGATCGAGCAGTCGACATCATGCCTTATCATTAATTTTATTTGTACACGTTCACATAAAATTTCGAATTTGTGTGTGCCATTGAGCAAGTTTATGTTTTTGATGATTTTATGTTATGTATGAGCAAGTAAATGTATTCATCTTATTTATTATATTTTATGGTGCATTTGTCTACATATGTTACTAAAAAAAAGCAGCTGTTTTGAAATTTTTTAATTGCAGTTTTTGGCTGATAACTTCATTCATAATAATTCTAATGTATTTCACGTAACATAGACAATAGTTAACAGTTTGTTATAAATTTCCTTTAATTTAAAATTTTTATACACGCCGCAATGATAGTAAAAATATTATTTCGTCCCACCAGTATTTCTTATAAATTTTATAATTTTTTTCTTATAAACTTTATTAATTTCTTAATATATTCCTACTGATGTATATCACGTTTGATATTTACTTGGAGAAAACTGCACGTTGACGAAAAGGAGTACTCCATGTTGAAGATGGGAAATAACTTACCATCTTCTTATAAGCTTATTTATTAAATATCTCAGATATTTCGCATTTGTTTGGCAGAAACCTTTTTTTTGTATCTGTCATTAAATTATGTTTTTAAATATTATATTGTAATTCCATTACATTAAAATACTTATAGAAAGACAAATATAGTAAGAAATGTGATTTAAAGATATGATTACTAAACTAAGCGTACATAATCATTTTAGAATTAACGATTTTAGAGGATTAACGACTGCTTGACGTGATTAACAAAATTTCAAGTTAGTAATTCCTTTAAATTATTTGTTTACATTATTTACTTACATTATTATTTATATTGTTTGCTACATTATTTATTACGTTATTTATTTATATTATTTGTTTACATTGGATCTGAATATTAGATTGATAGAATTGGCAAATTTTGAGCATAGCCGTCAAGTCAGATGCCAAGCTGCAGTCATTAAATCTGTCGTTTAGTCATAAAAAATAGACACGCTTTTATTAAAATTCACAAAAATGCAGGCAATGTATACTTCGTGAATGCATATTTCAGCAAGACTTATTTTCAGAACTAGTAGAAGGGACATCATCTATTTAATTTAAAATAAAATTTAACTCAGAACAGAAAATAGAAAACAATATTTAATACCGTTTCCATGGATATGTAAAGATTATGTTGGTTTCATATACGCAGTGTGAATGGCATTTGCTTGGCATTCTGCCGACCGGAGATCTTACGAATGTGATTTAACAGTAATTTTTATATTAAAGACATTTAGAAAAAAAATTTTTGCTTGAAAATAATCGTGGTGTGAAATAAAATTTTTCATAGCGCTGAGACCTTTGACCTTATCACATAACTGTAATTTAAAAATTGTTATGCATAATATATATATATATATATATATATATATATATATATATATATACATATATATATATATTCATTCTACTGAAAAATTGCTTAAAATATTTAAAGCTTCATGTAATATAAGGTGTTTTGCACCACCTTAAGATTCTACGAATTTTCACGATTTAATTTTTTTTTCAAACATAGGATTTGATACAGCAACTTATTGACTATGTGTACAAGAAAGAATTTTTAGCAGATATGTATTCATAAAATATATAAGCGTGATTTCTTGATTAGTACTAATCGGCGTTTTACTCACCTATTTCGAAAATCACGCCATGCAAACAAAACTTAAAAATAAGAAGGAATAATGACATGTAAACTGTCTAATTTTAACGATACAAGCTCTACATTTCTAGAAATTGACAAATCTCTATTACTTATTATTAATTGCGATTTAAGTAATAATCATTTGATATTTTAGTCGTCTGGCAAGAAAAATTAAGCAGCATTTAGGATATAAAAAATTCTCTGTATCTTTTTTGGTTTTCAATATTGACAATAATGTTCTGTCTTGCAATAAATAAAAAATAAACCCTGTTTAAATGTAGTTACGGCACTGAAACAATCGAAATAATAAGGGCAATGGATGGCGTTATATGCTGGTATAATTATTGCGCAAGATATTTTAAACTACACACTACCTCAAGATCACATCCGAATGTTCCACAATGTTTTGAAAGTACATAAAATACACTACAAATTTATGTATGAAACAAAATGTATTTCCCAATAAATATGAAATCTTCAGATCACAAAATGGCGCCCCACCAGTGGCGGAAAGGTTTTGACCTCTAAACTGGTAGATGGTAGGTGCTGGGCTCGACTCCAATCGTGACTGTCGGCCAAACTGTTCGGAGTTTTCCGTGGTTTTCTTCAAACCCTGGACTTCCTTGCGTAAGTTCCCTTAGAAAGACTCCCACGGAGGACACCCCACCCCTTAGGGCCTATATCCCACAGTGTAGATAATTGGCCGACATAAATACAAACAAACAGATCACAGAACTTCTTGTGATAAGATCTGCAAAAGGAGCAAATTAACTTTTTGCGGTTGTTTGTGATTCAGATGACTCGGAATCTTACTCTACAGAATTCGCAGGTGCCATTTTCTAGATCCTTTCATTAATACTCGTAATTTTAACGCTTAGCGTTAACCCCCCCCCCCTCCTTTGGCCTTATTACTCCAGGAAATTTTAGTTTAAAAAAAATGGAATTTTTTTTATGAAGAATAAAAATATTACAATGTTATCGAACAATTTATTGGAGAAGAAGCAAAAAACATGCAAGAAACTTTTATTTTTTTTAATTACACAACTCAGTAATTACATTGAGAGGTTACATTTTATCCTTATATTTGCATATTTTTTGTTAATATTTCTATGCATAATTGATATAATACATTTTACATGGTATAGTAAACTGGTATATGACTGTCTACGCAAAACATTCCGTTGAAAGAAAATGATTGTATTTTAATATTTTTTTCGCCGTTTCTAACACAAAGAATTTGTTAACACATTAATTTATCATTTTTCATTAAATGAATGTCATTTATTGTAATAAATGGAGTGTAATTGTTAGTTATTTTTGAAAAATCCTTCTTTGATATATGATTAGGTAATAAATATTGTCTCACCTAGAAAAAGATTTATAAAAGTACAATAATTGATAGAATTATAAGTATATTAATATCTGTAATGATACATTTTTTTTTTTCAAAATAAAGTCCCATATAATTATGATGATACAAATCATTAATCCTCTTTTTCCGTAATTTTTTTAATTTCGTGAAAACAGAGATATAAGAAACATCACAAGTTTTTCTAGGGAAAGAAGGAGTCAATGGGAACTAATATAAATTATAAAGATTGGTGAGATTTGTAAAAATAATTAGAACCGAATTTTAATACACATGCATTTTTAATAAAGAGGTTAATAAATGCTGAATAATTGAAACTCATGTTTTAGTGTTGCAATATAAGATAAATTTTTATTTATCTTTTTATTCGCTGAGCTTCTCTTTTCGTTTGTCATGTTAAAATAATAAAAATAAAATTAAAAACCACTGTTTTTGTGTCTCGTTCTTATGGAAAATTTATTGCATAAAGAAAAGTTCTTAAATTTGACAAAAGTACAATACTGAAAAAAAAAAAATTATTGTGTGGTATAAGATTAATGGTGCTTAAAAAAATAAAAATTTTCAATCTTTGATATTAATTGAATGAACATACACAAAAAATGCATTATAGATGGAAAAAGCTGACCAAGTATTACATCAACTTATGCCTCATATTTTATCATTTTTGAAAAACAAAATACACTGCATTTCAAAAATGTAATTTTTAAAGTTTCATTCCCATAGATTGTTTAAAGTACTTTCTGACTCATTCTGAAATCAATCCCCGCCATTATTTTAGAGGGGTAGCGCAAAATTTAAATTTTAATATAAGCAGAAGAAACTATCTTCACCATTCGATTATAAATCCCTCATATATTTTTTAAATGTGTTACACTTAGAATTACGACGAACTGGCATGTTAGCAAAACATTCGATATTAGTGGCACGTGTGTGTGTGCGTAGGCGCACAAGAGTGCATGCGCGCTCTTAAATGTCTGTAATCAAGTGCTTTATAGTATAAATGTTTATTCCAAATCCCAAGCTAAATTTATCGATTACTGATGGCTTTTCCCCCTACTTTAAAAGAAATTTTTTTAGTCATCCTAAAGTTTAAATTTTGTGACAAAATCAATATATTTTATCAATATTCGGAAAGATTTAGCAAAGATTTTAAATCTCTTTTCCCTGCGACATTGCCAAATTACTTGCGAATTAAATTTTAATGTTCTTATAAGTTTAAGTATCTCAATGATTCCACATATAGAACCCAAAATGTTAATTTGTATTTATAATATTACTCAATATTTCCAATTTAAGTCTCAATAATATTTTGGTATGAAGAACAGAAATGCACACATTCTGCCAAACGAAATACTTTTTTCAGCCCGGAAAATTTCTGCATTTTTCAGACTTGAGCAGCAATAAGTTAATATTTAAATCACTTCTATCTGAATATGAAAATACCATAGGGATAAACTGAATAATCAGTTTTAGGGTGCGGGACACAATTAATTTTTCTTAAAATTTATTGAATTAAAATTTTGACATTTTTGTGATGATTAACAATAGTACAGTAAAACCTCCAAATAACGGACACCTCGGGAGCGCGAAAACTGTCCGCTATTCGGAGGTGTCCGCTATTGGGAAAAACCTCGGAGATTCAAAAATTGTTAAGAAATGCTAAAATGGTACATACATTTGTGCACTGTTTATTACATTCTTACGGAAAAAGTGTATTTTAAAAGTTTCATTTGCGTTTAAAGATTACATGTAATTTTTTTTTTCAATGAGAAATTTTCACCCTTGTTAATAGTTTTGATTTTTCTGAATTATCTTAAAAAAAAAAAAAAAAAAAAAAAAAAAAAAAAAAAAAAAAAAGTGTAACTGCTCATTGTATTTTGTCATTTTTTAAAAGCATAAAATCTCAAATCTTACAGAAGGGAGTGGAGGCGGGACATTGTGATGCTCCGGGAGGTAATGTCTCTCCGGACCATTCCCTGAATTTAATACTGAACGTGTTAGGAAAGATTTTTCCTGGCCCACTCTCTACATTTGTCTGTGATCACAAAATTTTGAACACATTGCCCTGACAAATTTAGAGGCTTTTCACTTTTTTTTTCTTCGTTAAAAAACAATTTTTCATATTTTATTCCCAAAATTACTGTCCGCTATTCGGAATGTCCGTTATTCAGAGGTTAAACATACAAAAATTTAGATTTTGGGAGTGGGGATCGGTAAACTATCCGTTAAATAGAGGTGTCCGCTATTCGGGAGTGTCCGTTATGGAGGTCTTACTGTATTTGTAAATAAAATCACTTGATGAAACTTCTCATCTCTCTCTCTCTCTCTCTCTCTCTCTCTCTTTTTTTTTTTTTTTTTTTTAAGAAAAAATTAAAAATTTTTGAAAAAAAATGTACTTTAAAATTGTTATAAATCGAAATATTATTTGTAGGATTTTGATTTATTTTCATTTATTAAAATAAACACTAATATATAAGGTTTAATTTTGGTTCAGCATTTTAAAAAAATATTAGTTCAAGCAAAAATTTAAATTACTTAAATTAAAAATTTGACAAAAAAATCATATTTTTAAAAGATTTCTTTTTCAAATTTGCCGAATCAAAATTAAACTAAAATAATTGAAAAAGATATATTCGAATTTTAAGCTATTTGTCTTTAATGGTTTTTGACTTATAACAACTTAAATAGGAGACATGGTTAAAAACATCATCATGAAAAAAGCACATTTTCACAAGAAGTCGTTTCCATAGGAATATTGCTTGAAAGCTGGATTTTGAAAAGAAACCAAAACGTAAAAATATTTCATATTCCAATTAAGACAGAAACATCATTTAAACGCCATTTTAAACAGGAAAAAAACAAAGAAATTTTTAATGAAATAATTTTTTTATAGAAAATTTGACGATTTTGTGCACCGGATCCTTTTAAACGGTAAAATTGCATGATGTTAAATAAATGTCTACATTTACTGTTTTCTTTTTTTTTTTTTGGAGGGGGGGGGGAGTGCGGGGGGAATGTTAAAATATACTGTGCTGTTGTAAATTTATATTTTAAACTTTTTATTAATGTACAGTTTTATTTTTAATCTGAGATTTGCTTCCTGTACCATTAATTATAGGATGACTAGTTGGAAGAAAGGATGCAGTTTAACATCAATAGAAGAATATATATTTGCCTATCGAAAACAATTCGTCCATCATATGTTTTAAAAATGTATTACAATTACAATTTGGAAAGAATTTACATTCAACCAAATTCCGCCATTCTTGAATCGGCATTCTATCATAAAACTCGCCTTTTTCTGGTGACATTTAGAGCCAAATTTGACACTTAAAATATCTCTTTAGGTAATTTAGTTTTGGATTTTTATAAAATGTAAGGCATTATTTTTCAAAAAATTAAATAGATGGTCATCGAATATAAAAATCTTTATAATTTTCCAATTATGGTTAGAATTCTGAGACTTAAGTGAAAATGAATCCTTTCAGCATAATCATAAATAAAATTCCTGAAATTCATATACATTTTCAGCCCCACCAGTGGCCGCGAGGTTCTGACCTCCAAACTGGTAGACGGTGCTGGGTTCGAACCCAATCGCGACCGACGGCCTAACCGTTCGAAGTTCTCCGTGGTTTTCTTCGAACCTTGCGTAAATACGGGTTAGGTTCCTTTAGAAAGATCCCCACGGAGGGCAACCCACCCCATAGGGCCTATATCCCATAGCATAGATAATCGGCCGACGTAAATATACCACCACACCATATACATTTTCTTTTTTAAATGACCAAGTTTAAGTGCTCTTTTAATATTTTCACTTCTTTGTTTAGCAGTCAAATTTAAAACAGTTTATTTTTGTGATGTGGAACTTCAATAATATTCTACGCTGAAAATAAAAGTGAAAAAATCATTTTCTTTAAAAAATCATTCTAATATGTTTCATTTTATGGATGAAATTGTGTTATATTTTTTATTATGTTCTTTTTATCAATTAAAGCATTGCGTTTTTCTATCTTTATGATTTATGATTTTTTTTTTAATTGTCAGGTAAGTTTATTGTCAATAATAATATAATACGAATAATAATCAGAAAAGTAAATTTGAAAATCTAGAAAAAATTAACATTTTTTTTTTTTTTTTTGTACTTTACACTTTCTTCTTAGAGTCTTTATTTATAGAAAAATATAATCTAGACATCAGCTAATATGCGTGATATTCATTATTTAAATAAATTCATTAAAATTAACACAAATGCTTAAATGTACATACATATAATGCAGAACTGATGCAATTAGTCTTAATAGGATTTTTACACACCATACTATGCAGTTATTGAGGTTTTCAAAATTCCCGTCTAAAATTCCTTTAAAAATTACTGAAATATATTTTTAAAATATAAAAAATACCTTTTGCTATAAATATATCTTAAATTCCATGAAATTGTGCAGTAATTTGTAATTAGTTACAGTTAGATTTAGAAATATATATATTTTTTTTTTTTTAATTTTCTCGCATTTTCTGATAAATAGTAGAGACATTTGCTGAGAAAACATTAGCAGCATTAATGAGAAACATTTTTCACATCACAAATAATAACTATTACATGCACGCTTCGGGCATTTTGAACACCATATGTCAAATAGAAATTGAATAATTCATTTTCTAACAAACAGAGGATATCACTGGGCATTGTTTCAATTTTCTGGTTATACGTACTCTAATTATTTTCATTCATCAACAGAAGTTATGAATATCTTTTGATCCTTAGACTCTATGATCAAAACTGTAAAACTAGAGATTTTTTAACCGTAATTATTAACATTGTTTTAAAGAATTATTTCTTTACAGAATTTTAAAATATTAAGTGCAGTTGTTGAGTTTTTCGAAATTTTCCATTAAAATTATTTTAAAGCTCCTGAAAGATATTTTTAAAATATGAAAAATACCTTTCTTATATAAAAATATTTTCGACTCCATGAAAATTGTAAAGTAATTTGTAGTTAGTTACAGTTAGTTTTAGAACTATCTTTTCCAAGTTTTTTTCTTATAAGCTCGTGTTTTCCGGTAAACAGTAAATAAATTTGCTGAAAAGACATTAGCATTATTAATAAGTAACATTTTTCAAAATGCAAACAATAACTGTAATTTATACGCTTCGGGCATTCTGAACGCCATACGACAAACAGAAATTGAATAATACATTTCCTAACAAGCAGAGAATATCACTAGGCATTGTTTAAATTTTCTAGTTATGCGTACTTTAATTACTTTTATTCTTTAAGAGAAATTATGAATAAATTTTGATCTTTTAGATTCTACAATCAAAACTGCACAACTAAAGATTTTTTAACCGTAAATATTAACATATAGTCTTAAAGAATTATTTCTTTATAGAATTTTAAAATAATAAGTATAGTTGTTGAGGTTTCAAAATTCTCATTTAAAATTAATTTAGAAGCTTCTGAAAGATATTTTAAAACATAAAAAATACCTTTTTCTATAAATATATCTTAAACTCCATGAAATTTTTGCAGGCATTTGTAATTAGTTGCAGTTTGTTTTAAAATTATCAATTTCAAATTTTCTTTGTAAAGGTGTTTTCGCGCTTTCTAATAAATAGTAGAGAAATTTGCTGAAAAAACATTAGCAGTATTAATGAGAAACATTTTCCAAATTACAAATAATTGCCGTTACTTGTACTTTTCGGGCATTCTGAACACCACATGATAAATAGAAGTTGAATCATTGGATAACACTGGGCATTGTTTCAATTTTCGAGTTATGCGTACTCTAATTACTTTCATTCATCAACGGAAGTTATAAATATCTTTTGATCTTTTAGATTCTATGATCAAAGCTGTAAAACTAAATATTTTTTAACCGCAATTATTAGTATGGTTTTAAAGAATTATTGCTTTACAGAATTTTAAAATATTAAGTGCAGTTGTTGAGGTTTTCAAAATTTTCCTTTAAAATTACTTTTAGAGCTCCTGAAAGATATTTTTAAAGTATAAAAAATACCTTTCCTATAAATATATCTTCAACTCCATGAAAATTGTAAAGTAATTTGTAGTTAGTTACAATTAGTTTCAGAATTATAATTTTCAAATTTTCTTCTTATAAGCTCTCGTTTTTCAGTAAATAGTAGATAAATTTACTGAAAAAACATTAGCAGTATTAATGAGAAACATTTTCTAAATCACAAATAATAACTGTAATTTATACGCTTAGGGCATTCTGAACACCATACGACTAACAGAAATTGAATAACACATTTCCTAACAAGCAAAGGATACCACTAGGCTTTGTTTAAATTTTCTGGTCTCTAACTACTTTCATTCATTAAGAGAAGTTATGAATAGCTTTTGATCTTTTAGATTCTATAATCAAAACTGCATAACTAAAGATTTTTTAACCGTAAATATTAAAATAGTCTTAAAGAATTCTTTCTTTATAGAATTTTAAAATGATAAGTATAATTGTTTAGGTTTTCAAAATTCTCGTTTAAAATTGCTTTAGAAGCTCCTGAAAGATATTTTAAAACATAAAAAATACCTTTTTCTGTAAATATATCTTGAATTCTATGAAAATTCTGCTGTGATTTATAATTAGTTACAGTTAGTTTTAGAATTATAGTTTTCAAATTTTCTTTGTAAAAGCGTTTTCGCGTTTTCTAATAAATAATAGAAAAATTTGCTGCGAAAATATTAGCAGTATTAATGAGAAACATTTTCCAAATTACAAATAATTACTGTTACTTGTACATTTCCGGCGTTCTGAACACCATATGACAAATAGAAATTGAATAATTCATTTTCTAACAAACAGAGGATATCATTGGGCATTGTTTCAATTTGGAGCTATGCGTACTCTAATTACCTTCATTCTTTAAAAAAAAAAATTATAAATTTTAGAATCTATGATCAAAACTGCATAACTGCATAGATTTTTTAGCCGTAAATATTAACATGGTTTTAAAGAATTATTTCTTTACAGAATTTTATAATATTAAGCCCAGTTGTTGAGGTTTTCAAAATTCTTGTTTAAAATTACTTTAGAAGCTCCTGAAAGATTTTTAAAACTTAAAAAATACCTTTTTCTATAAATATAACTTCAACTTCATGAAAATTTTGCAGTAACTTGTAATTAGATACAGTAAATTTTTAAATTATCGTTTTTTAATTTTCCTTTTAAAAGCTCGCATTTTCTAAATAAATAGCAGAGAAATTTGCTAAAAAAAAAACATTAGCAGTATTAATGAGAAACATTTTCTAAATTACAAATAACAACTGTTACTTGTACGCTTTTGGCATTTTGAACCCATTTGACAAATAGAAATTGAATGATACATTTTCTAACAAACAGAGGATATTACTGGGCATTGTTTCAATTTTCGGGTTATGCGTACTATAATTACTTTCATTCATCAACAGAGGTTATGAATATCTTTTGATCTTTTAGATTCGGTGAACAAAACTGCATAACTAAAAATTTTTTTAACCATAAATATTAACGTGTTTCTAAATTATTATTTCTTTACATAATCTTAAAATATTAAATACATAATCTTAAAATATTTAGATATGCCACTAATTACTTTATAAAAACATCTTAACTTCAAGTAAGTAAAGAAATTCTAAGCCAGCGATATATTTTAACCTACAATTTCCCAGAATACTACTGAGAATTGTTTCAATTTTCGAATTTTTGCATACTTTAATTACTTCCCTTCATGAACAGAAGTACACTAAACTATACCAATGTACCTCGATATCATTCGAAATTATTTTAATTTTAGGCTTATGCATACTTTAATTACTTCAATTCATGAACAAAAATGCATCGAAACTACATTAATATACGACAACATCATTAAAATTGTTTTAATTTACGGCTTATAGATACTTTAATTATCTCCATTCATCAACAGAAGTATACTGAAATTATACCAATGTAAGACAGTATCATTGATAACTGTTTCAAATTTCGGGGATATGCATACTTTAATTAATTCCATTCATCAACAGAAATATATTGAAACTATACCATCATACGACAACATGAATGTTAATTGTTTAAATTTTCATGTTACGCATGCTTTAATTACTTGGATACATCAACAGAAGTGCATTGACTCCATACCATCATACGGCAATTTGATTGAGAATTGTTTCAATTTTTGCAAACATACTTTAATTGCAATCATCAATCGAAGTACTTTAAAACTATACCTATTAAGGCAAAACCATTGATAATTGTTTCAATTTTGGGAATTATGCATACTGCTATACATCAACAGAAGTACACTAAACTGTACCACTATACGGCAACATGATTGATAATTGTTTCAATTTTCTGGTAACACATACTTCAATTGGATTCAGTAATAGAAGTGCACTGAAAATGTGCCAATATACAGCAATATCATTATTATTATTATTATTATTACGAGGTGGAACCCGTCGAAATTCGACGAAAGAAAATCTTTAAGAAAGAATTGTTTTATGATTTATAATAAATCTACAAAATTAGTTACAGTAAAAAATACATATTATATTGGTCAATCTAACACTCAAACAAATGTTATTTAAATCTAAAATTAAGAAAATGCTATAAAACTCAATTATCCAAATTATTAAAAGAAACAAAACCGAAATTCACAGGATTTTATAACAGGTGATATTTTTGAAATACTAAGCGCATTTTAATTTTTTTCCCCATTTTAAAAGAAAAAGGAGTGGTTCTGTTGCCACAATTGCAAAATTAGTACTAAAAATTATGAAAAGAAATTATATTTAGAAAATAAATTGAAATAAATATTTGAAACAAATTGCATTTAAAAGTAGATTTTTTTCTCTATACGATGGTTAGAAGTGTAAAATTTCTAGTACCGAAAATTACAACACCAAAATTGCAGGGGAAAATGTTGCCATTCGCAAAATGACGTATGCGTTACACACAGATACGTTTGTCCTTTATAATATATATATATACGAGGTGGAACCCGTCGAAATTCGACGAAAGAAAAGGTTTAAGAAAGAACTGTACCATTGGCTTATAATAAATCTACAAAATTAGTTACAATAAAAAATGCATCTTATATTGATCTGTCTAACTCTCAAACAAATATTATTTTAAGCTACAATTAACAAATTAATAACGCTATGAAACTCAGTTATTCAAATTATTAAAATTAAACTAATTGCATATGTAATCAGTAAAATATAATAAATTTCAGTTATTATGGTGAAGTTATCAATTGAGACTCTTGTATTGGGAATAAATGCGAATAAAAACAAAAAATATTCCAAATTGACACTATCACAGACGATATATTTGACATAGTGTACGCATTTTAATTTTTTTTCCATTTTAAGAGAAAATGAAGTGGTTCTGTTGCCACAATTACAAAATCTGTTACTAAAAACTATAAAAAAATTTATGTATCAAAAACAAATTAAGATATAGCTTTCAAGCAAATTGCATTTAAAAGTATATTTTTTTCTCTATACCACGGTGTAAAAATTAAAAATGTAAAATGTTTAGCAAAGTAAAATTTGCATTAACAAAAAATTGCAAAATCGAAATTGTATGGGAATGTGTTGTCATTCGAAAAATGACGTATGCGTTACGTTTGGCCTTTATAATATAGATTTTTGGATTACGCATGACTTCCATTCATGAATAAAAGTTATGAATATCTTTTAAAATGTACGAAACATTTTACAATAATAGAAACTATTTTTAAGTAAAAAATTTCCCGTAGTTTAAGGTTAAGATATTTTTACATTCATTTTAAATATTAAATGTTTTTTCTAAATGAATTATTATATATATTACAGAACTGATAAAGTACAAATTATTACTTATGTTTACGAAAGGAAAAAATGCAAGTCAAAGTGTCGTTTTATTAAACTCAAAGCAAGCTAAATTTTATTTGGGATGGGTTTTTCAGACTATAGGATATTGATTAGTTTTTCGATACATTATTAGTTATTTGGTACATTATTGTTTGGTATATTATTTGTGAGTGTTCTTACTGCAGCAACTTAATGAACAATGAATTCTCATCCCAATTATCTTTCTTCTTGTTGGAATATTTATAGTGTTCTTCAAACAGCGATAAGGAAGTAGTAATATTACAACATTATAATAAGATGATAGTGGTGTCATCTTATGTTTCTTGAATTAACTTAATTTTTATTCTTTCTATTTTAGTTTAAACATATTTAAACGTAAAATTTAAACGTGTCGAATTTAATTGTAACGCAGTATTTTTTTTAAAAAAAAATAAATGTGTACATAATTAAAATTAAGCCCCCTCTTTTTGTGAGGAAAAGGGAAAAATGCATCACATGGAAAAAAGCTGCAGCGAAGATTTACTGCAGCACAGATTCCAGACAATGCTTGTTGACAATGTTCCAAAATGAACTTTATACCTATATCAACGGACTTTGCCGTTACATTAACGGTGTTTGCCCGTAAAACACAAAAAAATACGGAAGTTGACTGTTTATGTGAAAAAAGTGACATATTCCATAAATGTACTGGATAATTCATGCTAAAGTACCGTAAATTTACATTATGTTTTCTTTTACAGTGCAGCTTTGAACTTAGAAAATTGGAGCATTTCCCCTGGGGATATTTCGTCATACTTAAATTAATATAGGTATTTTCCTTTATAAAAGAAAAACATTTCACAATGATTGTTAAAAAGGTGTATTTTGCACCCCCCCCCCCCACTATCTAGTTTAAACCCCTTGTAAAATGTATTAAATATTTTTTTTAAGTAAGGATAAACAGCATTGTGTCAAAAAAAAAAAAAAAAAAAAAAAAAAAAAAAAAAAAAACGGCCAATGACAAAACATTTTCTGTGACAACTATATAATTTTCAAGATTTCTGAAATAAAACAAATTTTAAATCGCTATTATACTGCCATGGTAACAGAAATCAGTTGTTTAAATTTTTGGTAAAACTCTTTAGCGATATTGCTACTTCAAGTGATAATACTCACACGATGATCATAAACAAAGAAAACTTTAGCAAACTTGATATAATCATCCTATTCACTACACTAATAATCGATTCTGAGAATAATACTTCAACATGCTGAGAAAAAAATACTTCAGTGTAATAGAAAAGCTTGTTATTAGTTATTTTAAAAGTAGTGGTATATTGCAAGTATTATCTGGATAATAAATATAAATTTAACCGTCTCAGTCCTGAGACAATTATTACGAGAGACCATCAAAACCAGTTTAAAATTATTATAAAATATCTCCAAAGATAATATTAGTCCGTATGTCAATGCTTATGTTACGCACGCATTTATTAAAAAGTTTTAGAAGTAATTTAAACAATTTTAGAAACATTTAAATTATTTTAAAGTGTGTTCTTTATTGTCTTCGCCAACAAGAGACATCTAGACTGAGCAGGTTAAATAAATCTTAGATATTCATGTTCACTTAGTTCAGGCAATAAGTGCTCAAAAAGGACAAATAAATGCAAGTTTTGGTGTAGTTTTACCAAATGCCTGGACTAACTACCAGATCCATGGGGAAAATAAATCAGGAAAGAATAAAATAATTTCTAAGTTAAATCGTATAGCATATAAATATGAATAACAGAAAACGCAATACTGCCGCATCATTCAATTCCGTCTTGTATAAAACGTTATAAATAATATACGAAAAGAAACTTGGTATATAGACAGTGTTAT
Organism: Maratus speculifer; assembly: GCA_964019185.1. Lineage (NCBI taxonomy): Eukaryota > Metazoa > Arthropoda > Arachnida > Araneae > Salticidae > Maratus > Maratus speculifer. The sequence goes on from OZ025291.1 coordinate 121,741,041, forward strand.
GGAAACAAATGTTTAAATAAAATATTTCTCTTTTCCTGTAAAAGTGCAAGCGCAAAATTAATATAAAACAGTAGTAACCCTTTTTATACTATTAATTTGAAAACAATAGGCAGAAAAGTTTGCACTGAATATTTACATTTCTGAGATATTACGATTTCTACTGTTTGCACTATTCATTTCCATTTCTGATGTGTTCTATTCATTTTTCAATTTTTAAAAGAAAGAAGAGAAAATCATCAACAATAAGGGAGAAAAATTATTTGCAATTTTGAAAATTATTTCTCACCAAACTTCGTAATTTAAAATATTTAGTGAGAAATACTTTTCAAAATTACAAATAATTACTTTCTTGTTTTCCATTTTCCCTATGAAATGAAGAATCTGAATGTCATGAAAGAGAAAAATTGAATCATTTACTTTGCAACAAATAAGCGAGCTTCGTTGTGCATAGTTTTAATAACAAAGTAATGGGTATACTAATTACTCGCATTCATCAAGGGAAATTGTGAGAAACATTTGAGTTATAAAAGTAGAATATACGTTACGGAATACTTTTACACTTATTATAGAGGCTGTAAGTAAGCTCGTTGATGGAAATCTTCAAGGGAATGAATCTTGCGAAAATATTTCTAGATTAACTGCAAGGTATTCTGAAAATGTTGTCATCTTCATAAAATCACAATAATACAGTTACTACTTAACTTTTAATGCAAATTAACTTCTATTTGTGATGTGTTTTATTCAATTTCTGATTTTTTAAAAAGAAAGAGAAAATCATTAACAATTTTAAAGAAAAATTATTTGCAATTTTGAAAAAATTTTCCCACCAAACTTCACAATTTTAAAATAATAGAGAGAAATATTTTTCGAAATTACAAATAATTATTCCCTTGTTTTCCATTTTCTTTATGAAATGAAGAATCTGAATGTCATGACAGACAAAAATTGAATAATTTAGTTTGCAACAACTACGCGAGTTTCGTTGCGCATAGTTTTAATAACAGAGTAATGGGTATACTAATTACTCGCATTCATCAAGAATAATTGTGAGAAACATTTGAGTTATAAGAGTAGAAAATACCTTATGGAATATTTTAACACTTATTATAGAGGGTGTAAGTTAGTTGATTGAAATCTTCGAGGGAATGAATCTTATGAAAGTATTTCTAGATTAACTGCAAGGTATTCTGAAAATGTTGTCATCTTCATAAAATAACACTAATACAGTTCCTACTTAACTATAAATGTAAATTAAATTCTATTTGTGATGTGTTTTATTCAATTTTAGATTTTTTAAAAAGAAAGAGAAAATCGTTAACAATTTTAGAGAAAAATTATTTGCAATTTTGAAAATTATTTCTCACCAAACATCGTAATTTAAAAAATTTAGCGAGAAATATTTTTCGAAATTAATAAAATAATTATTCTCCTGTTTTACATTTTCCCTCTGAATTGAAGCATCTGAATATCATGACAGAAAAAAATTGAAAAATTTTCTTTGCAACAAATACGCGAGCTTCGTTGGGCATAGCTTTAATAACGAAGTAATGGGAATACTAATTAATCGCATTCATCAAGGATAATTGTGAGAAACATTTGAGTTATAAGAGTAGAAAATACCTTACGGAATACTTTAACACTTAATATAGAGGGTATAAGTAAGCTTGTTGATGGAAATCAACAAGGGAATGAATTCTTCGAAAATGTTTCTAGATTAACTGCAAGATATTCAGAAAATTTTGGCATCTTCATAAAATAACACTAATACAATTCCTACTTTACTATTAATGTAAGTTAATTTGTGTTATTAATTACAGACATAATCTACAGTTTGTATAAAAGGACATTAAAAAACAGTTTTAAAAAATGCGATAATAACATGTTATACATGACTGAATTGTTAGGAATCGCGTAGTAATTATTGTTATAGCATCTAACATTAATCTTCTAAAGTAGTTTAAAATTTCTTGTTGTACACACAGAATGTTTGGGTACTTCCGCACAAACATTGATTTCCAGTATTCTTATTCAGAGTAAATGGAAAATGTCCAAATATTGAAAAAATGCAGTTTTCGAGAAAAATGCGAAACAAAAGATGACTTCATAACCGAGGGATTAAAAAAAATCTTTATAGAACCTCATGAAATTTCAAACAAGATGAGAAAGATCATTTAAAAATTTAGAAAAACATTAAGACATAAAAATTATATCTTGTGAAAGGGGGCCGATTTATAAACATGTTTCTAGTACGCAGTTGATCAACCACTGTTTCAGACAAAGTTAATGCAACCCTTTATACGAAACCAAGCTTTTTATGAATCCCAATTTGAATGAAAATTTTTATGTTAGTCACCTATTTCTATGCAAAGTTGCCTTTTTTAGCATAGTTTAAACATAATTTTAAACAAAACATAATTTCCAATCGAAAGGATATTTTTTCCGCGACAATTTGGCATACTTTTTTTGCATGACATTTTTTTCGAAAATTGTGTTGTTGGGATATCATAAATCTCTATAACCTTAAATTTATGTCTGATATTTAATCTGGTCTACTTTTATTTATCACAGTCTTAACAAAAGCCTTTTTTGATGTCATGTGTTGTGTTTGAGGCCATGGATTTTTATATACACTATATTGCCATTGATTATGGGACACTTGCGATTTTAGACATTTTACTAAATATCTAGAAAAATACATGAGGAATCATCTCGAAACTCTTAGTGTATAAATATAATAGTATAAGTCATACATCTCCGTGAAGATTTTTTCCCGAAACTCCAAAGGGGACCGTCAACAAATTAAAAAAGAATGAATATCTTTTGAATAACCCTGTCAAAACTAATGTAGCAAAAGCGCTCAAACTCTAGATTTTGTTTGAATGCCTTATTGTAATAAGCCTTGTTCATTTTTATGCAAATAGCATGCATACACGCAGAGTAATTAAGGTTTTTATAAAAATGATCCCAAATTTTTTCAAGTTTTTTCCTTATAATTTTCAGAGTTCTTAATTTAAAATATTATTTTTTTCCGAAAATATGACAAACAACATTGCACACAGTACCCTGTAATCAGAATTAAAAAATAATGAAAATTGTATAAAAAATGAGTTGGTTTACTAAATAATTTTTTACTGCGCATGCGTCAACGATATCAAAATTTCATTTGCATATTTTGTTAGCTAAATGTATAGAGCAACTTTTGTGAAATTCACAAAATCATAACTTGAAAATTCTGACAATAATCGTCAATTGAATAAGTCGAAAATCCGTTATTCTCAAAATGAAGCAAAAACAAGAGGGGTTGTATTCATATATTCATTGATTAGTGTCAATATAGAATACACAATATGGGATGTACTACTGCATTTGGATAAAATCCCTTATTTTTTTCTTCATTTTGGAAACAACGGATTTTGTCCTTTTTCTATAGACGATTACTTTCAGAATTTTCAAGCTATGATTTTGAGACTTTTACAAATGTTGCTCTATACATTTAGCTAACATAATATACAAATGAAATTTTGATATCTTTGACGCATGCGCAGTAAAAAATTATATAGTAAACCTACTCATTTTTCACACAATTTTTATTATTTTTTAATTCTGATTATAGGGTACTGTGTGCAATGTTGTTTGTCATATTTTCTGAAAAAAATATTATTTTATATTAAGAACTCTGAAAATTATAATGGAAAAACTTGGAAAAATTTGGCACCATTTTTATAAAAACCTTAATGAGTGTGCATGCTATTTGGATAAAAATTAACACAGTGTTTTACAATAAGGCATTCAATCATAATCTAGAGTTTGAGCGCTTTTGCTACATTAGTTTTGACAGGGTTATTCAAAAGATATTCATTCTTTTTTAATTTGTTGACGGTCCCCTATGGCGTTTCGATAAAAAATCTTCACGGAGATGTATGACGTATACTATTATATTTATACACTAAGAGTTTCGAGATGATTCCTCATGTATTTTTCTAGATATTTAGTAAAATGTCTAAAATCGCAAGTGTCCCATAATCAATGGCAGTATAGTGTATAAGTGATTTGCGTTTAGATGATTAGATATTTTGTTCAAGTCATAGTAATATACATAGTAATTAATGGTTTTATTGAGATTTTACTTTGAAAATATATGTATATTTAATTTAAAGTGCTTCAATTATTGGAATTATAATGCGCATCTGCTTTTGTTTTTCTTAGAGAGAAAATACTAAAGAAATCAGCATCGTAGCTTTAAAATTCTTTGCGAAAAATTAACTCTTATTCATAAGTGACATATAAATGAATAATTAAAGGAATAATATAAATCTAATAGTTTTAGCATTGTATCTAATGTTTGAAAATTTTTAATCCTTTTCTAAAACACATCACTCATTTAAAAAAAAAAAAAAAAAAAAAAAAAAAAAAAAAAAAAAACTATTTAAATCTTTTTATTTTTGTACGCCTTTGTAATCGGATACTGGCAGTTTTTCTACTATCGAAGATATCCTATTGACTCGAAAATAACAGTACTAAAAATGTATACTTTTTAGAGGTTTCTGTTGTTGTAAGTTTATCTGTGTAGCATCTATCAATGTGCAATAATTTTTACTTTTAAGATGTTTCATTATCTCAGACAAATATTAATTTTTAATAAATTAATATTAGCATTTTAAGTTTATCTTTGCGTCTGCGTAAATCTGAAAATCGCAACAGAACGCATATGGATAAAACAGTACGTGTACAAATATACAAAAGAATGTTTGAAAGAATGTTTAGAAAAATACGAGAAAAAATTAAATATACAGTATGTCTACAAATAATATAATATAATATAATTCATATAATATCATATAATTCATATAATATGGCGCCAACTTTTGAAAAATATTGGGTTGGCTCAAAAAGTATTTGGTAAAATGGCACATCTAGTTTGTTTTTCTTTGAAGGGTGTGTAGAAGATGAAAGATGAGAATTTTAAGTCGAGCTATACATGTTTTAATAAAGTTGCAATTTTATTAAATTATATTTTCATGCGTTTTTCATTATAAAGACACTAATATTTATTGTAATATCATCATGCCATGTCATAAACATGATTACAAATTGAAATAGCAGAAAGTTAGACATGGACATCTCAGTCATTTGCGATGTACGAGATTCAGTTAGAGAATTAAAACACTTGGTCAGTGACAAAAAAAATTTGTTCTAGGGAGAAAAATAAAAATAAGAAACAGTGGAATAAATAACTAAATAGAAAAATGAAAATTGGGCATGCAAGGATTCAAAATTATTGGGTGGGTTCTGGTCCCATGAGTCCATATAAGTTAGCGCCAATGATCTTTACAACTTCTAAAGAACTAAAGAGTCGAATAAAATATCCTCGAATCCTATCGAATAAAATAAGTTCTGTTTTCTTCATTTAAAAAGGGATCTCTGGAAGTTTTGTTTGCTTAGTCTTTCAGGTACAATTAGTGAGTGGTTAAGAAGTGGCGTCGCATTTTCACAAAATGTCTATTCTACAGAAGAAGGCGCCGTGCGTTTCATGGTTTACAGAGATACTCAGAATGCAAAGATCGGATACACAGGTGCAACGATATTTCATAACTAAATATGTATTAATGGTTCTCTTCCAGTCTCTACCTGATTGTAATAGTGTATAAGAAGATGATTAAGCTAATAAAATAATCTTGTAGGTTGAAATTCAGCTATCCAGAAATGGCACAAATATACTAAATTTGAAACGTAAAATTACTGGAGCAACGTTCTTTCAAGGAGTCAGATCACCCCTGATGAATAATACTGTTAAAACTACTATTATATTTAATGTAACAATGTGTGTAATGTAACTACTGTTATATTTAATGTCCAATTATATTTAATGTAACTTTTTTTCATTTAAATTTTCTGAATAATCAGAAAATTTAAGTGCTAATTAATCTATGTGATGAAAATAATTTGGAATTGAGTATTTTACATATTATATGAATTATATTACATTATTTATACATTTGATATTTTATATAGTGTCTTGTGGAGCAAACTTCAAAGATTTTGATCTGCTGATTTAATAGTGATATATAATTCCTCATAAAAATTGCAAAAATCTTTTATGTTATCATGATGGTCTGGCTACATATTGTAAGATGTGTATGAAAAATTATATCACGTTTTAATAAATTTTTACTTTAAATATTTTTTTATTTAAAAGAATATTTTAAAAAATTCTGAATCAAAATCAAAATTTATATATTACCATTGATTTAAATGAAAAGACAATAAATTGCATAAATAATATTTCAAGTTTAAATTACCACATTTTATTAATAAATTTTAAATACTAATTTAAAAAGAAAATTAGAAGTTTTATCTTGTGATTTTGTTTACAAATGATGTAGTTAACTATTACAAAATATTTTAAAATTTTTAATTGATAAATAAAAGTAATTTTAAATTATGCCCCGGATTCCCTTAACCTTTTTAAAAATACAAAAAGTAAAAGAAGAAAAATCTTGCAAAAACGGTAAAACTTTTTTAAATAATAACAGATATATATCAAATTTTACAGTTTATTGCTATTGAGTAACGAAAAATACTTGTTAAACATTAAATACATCTGAGGCGACAAAATAAGAAATAAAATTAAATACTTATAGGATTTTTCAAACTACCATGAAAACAATGTAAAGAATTTATTTTTTCAGATATTTTCTTGAAATTCGAATCATCGATTTTTCTTGAACACAATACGCTGTTTCGTTCCATTCCATCGAAACGTAAGAATAAAAGAAAATACTCTTAGTTATTATCATCATAGCTTTTACTTTGGAATATTAATGGTTTTCAATAAATAGTTAGTTTCCTATCTAAACCGTAGAAATAATTCTTATAACTACTGGCGAAAATAGTTAAAGAATTTCCAGTAGATTATTTTGGTTTTATACTTACTGTTACCTCTGCTTACGTTTAGGAAGGAATTTATTTTAAAAGTATAAATCAACAGTACATGTAAACTCATAGTTGAATTCAGCTAAAAAGTTTTCGAAAAAAATAAAAAATTATTTATAGTTTCCAAAATTTCAGAAATATTTGCCATTTAAATAGAGATTTGATAAAATTTTATGCTTGAGCATATATATATATTTTTTTCGTTTATTCTGGGCTGCTCGAAATTTTTAGAAACTATCTACAAAATAAAAAAATGAAAAATTTCAAAATTAACTGAAATATGTTATTATTTTTTATGAGATTAAATAAAAAGAAAGTCTTATTTTCCCTGGTATCAATTCACTGTATTTAAGTACATGCGCCTTGAAGGAATTTACATCTTGTTAATGATATAACCTGTAAAATATACATATAATTACTTAAAAGACGTTACAAATATATAAATATATTATTTATTTTATTTTATACATCGCTGAAATCTTTCGGACATACACGCGTCCATTTTCAAAGGGGAAAGATAACTGATCAGAATAGAGAACTTAAATAAAAGAAAGCAAAATAGTATGCATGAGCATGAATGAACTTCACTTGCGCATGCATGCTTGCCATTTTACTATGGAGTTTCGTCGGCATCAGTGGAATGTGTTCAGAATACCGGAGTGTTCACATTAGAGAGTGTTCAGAAAGAGTGAGTCCGTTATATTTCCTACGGAATGAAAAATTCGTGTAATTTATTTACCAACAGTATTCTTGCGCCAAAATAAATGCTGTATCACAATATAAGCACCCAGCGATTTTGTTCTTTTAATATGTGATTTATTTGATAAACTCTTTCAGATAATAGATCAGTTGTGAATGAAATTCAAATGAATTATATTTAAAATATCATAAGCAGCCAAGTTGTTTTCGTGCAAAAAGTTTTAACTGCAAACTGGCTTTAAAGGTATGGATTTGTCTCAATAAAAAATAATGTCTGAGAGCTTCTACGTCTTCAGTGTTTTACACACCACCATTATCTTATAGAAAATGTTTTCTTCTAAATCGACTAATTGCTTTAATTAAATAAAATATTTTTTTTTTGTTATTAAATACTGGTATCCAGAGAAACGAAGATTGGTAGCTTTGGTGTTTATACACAATCCCCCCCCCCAAAAAAAACCCCATATCCGAATAAGAACATAATAAGTATTTCAATTAAAACATATAAACGTTTAAACTCCATTAGCAGCCTGCATACTGATTAGTTTATATGTAAAAAAAAATATTTTTTTAAGCATTGGACAGAAAGGAAGAATAGCCTTTATTGATAAGCAGGAAAAAAAATGCTAAACAATTTACATTATTTTAAATGTAAATGAAATGAAGTAATAAGTGCATTAACAATTTTTCTATAACGTCACTTAACCCCTTGACACAAATTTCTGTTTTTAAAAACCGGTGGCAAAACATTAAAAATTTTGTAAAAGGCTCACTTCGTGAATGGATTAAGGCAAAGTGAAATTTTTATAATCTGGTCCATTTTATAATCAAAGTCCATTGTATAATGATTACACTTCTTAATCAAAATTACCTCTATCTCTTATTTCTAATACCCAAGTAAGGAAAATAGAAAAAGCGTTTTAAATATGATAGAGATTAAATTTATTTATAATAGTCCTGTCATTATTTTTCAAAATGTTGCACTTTTTAAATTTTTTACGGTTTTATAATAGCACAGCCAATTAATATGACATCTTTTTCATTTCACATATGGTCACAATTTTCACAGTTACTTTGATGAAATAAAATATGGGATCTTTAATTCCTCTCATTATTACTCTCAAATGATCACCATATGGTGATAGCAGTAAAAGGTCATTGTGGCAGTTGCTTTGTGAGAAGTCTTCAGGTGACATTACAAGAAAGTCACACTATAATTCTTACATGACTGTCATTAGAAAACGTAATGTTAAAGTTATTGTGAGCATTGCATTGTGATAAGTCATCAAGTAAAATCCCAATGAAATCGCATGATGACTTTCAAACGATTTCTACTGCGAAGTCACCATCGTGCTCCATGGTGAAAAGTAATAGGTTGAATTCATTTTATGTTACTTGAGACTTGGCCGAAGAATAAGATGACTTTGCAATGGAGTTTCTAAATGACATTCACATGAGAGTCGTAAGGTGACTTCATTATATAGACACCGACATAACATCATAAGTCATGGTAACTTCTCAGTGGAGTAACCAAATAAGAGTGAAAATGAGATGGTCAAAAGATATCGCATTTCATTTGAATTCTTTTCACTGCATGACTATTTTTGACGTCAGGAAAACTTCATACAGACAGGCTGTGTTGTTGGGCATCACCTCTTTTTTCTTCAATTGTTGTTTATAGATTTTCCTTTTGAGCACTTACATCTTCATAATTTAACATTTTGTGTTTGTTGCTTAAGTTCCACACATTGGTGTGCTTTAATAACATAATCTTAGTTTCTGCCTGATTGTGAACTCGTTTGAAATTTCCATCGTCTGCATCTCCAACAAATATAAAATGAAAGCACGTTTCGACCTTTCAAAGACACTTTGTATGCATACAGAATGGTAAAGAAGATGCAGTCGTGACAATAAAACGATTCAAGCTGATAAACTTGCATTAAATTTATGTCAAACGTAATTCTAGTCATGATTTGTAAGAAGGGGATTTGAGGTTTTCCTAGCAGATGTAATTCTTAAGGCCTCTGAGCCATAACAAAAATGAGAAACATTGCATTTGAGGAACTTAACAGTTACTGAAAACAACAACAACAAAAAGTCTCTAGATCTTTCTATTTTATACATTCAAATATCGAAAAATAATATGCTACGTAAACCGCCTACAAAAGGAACTTCATCACTTTTTTACTTTAAGAAAATATTCTTACATTCTTCCTTTCGATAAAAATATTACAACGTTTTTATCTTAAAGATAATTTTCGAAATTGAGCGATCAAGTTTTGAATAAAGAACACAAACAAAAACGGCTTGACATATTATGGGACATCTTTTGATACAAGGAAACAAGAATTTTATGGCATCTTTGACTGCATTACGACTGCAATTTCAGCGTTTTCAATGTGAATTTTGGAAAAAGGATAACCTCAGTAACTGCATTTTTTGAACAATCATTTAAATGAAATAAATTACTTTTGCGGATGCATTCGAATACTTCTATGATTGCCAACCTTTAAATAAAAATAAACCACATATTGTATGGGAGGCTTAACTTCAGAAAGTATGCTTCCTGTGATATTTAATGTGAATCTGGAGTTTAAATTAGATTCTTTATAAAGAACTGCGAAATATAGAGGATTTATTACGAAAAATTGTCAGTCAACTTCAGAACTGACCGGAACTGTGATTAAATCTTCCATGCATTTAAACTTATTTAATTTAAATTAGTGAAATTTTTCAGGATAAGGAATATGGAAAGGGTTATTTTCTCACAGTACAGTATAAAAATACTTTTTTCTTTATAATACACTTCATCCTGTTTACAATACATGGATGTATATACTGGGTGATCCAAAAGTTCTAGGAGCTTTTAAATGTTAATAATTATAAAACTACGTACAGTAGAAAAATGAGGTTTTCACATATTTGTTCAGAAACGTACGTGAGGGATTTTCGTTTCTAATGGATGTTTTTTTAAATAAATAGTTAAAACTTTTAGCAACAGAGTTCGCTGCTGTACAACATCAAAAGTATCTATCATATTTTATACAAGTAGATAGATTCTTTCTGCAGACATTCTTTAGATTTCGCTTTAAGGATCGTTTATGTTCAAACGCTTTTTAACGCTTTTTCAAACGAAGATTAAAAAAAACGCATTTAAAAGGAATTTTGATAGAAAATTTCACGTGTAACTACTCTGTTTTCAGGCATGCATTTTTGTGTGACAAGACTTTGTTAAGTTATTTTACAAAATAATGAATCAGTATGTATAAATTATCGTGCAATGCCTGTAGTCAAAACTGGAAAAGTCCGGTGACAGTTACAAATTTGAAGGTTATTGTGAAAAAGATTTGAGGAAACGAGCTCATCGGAAAATTGTCAAAGAAACGATATAATCAAAATGTCTATCGTTGTCATAAACAAAGTAAAAATCGGTGCCAATACTCAATTGACATCATCAGTACATGGGAAATTCAGTGTACGCGCAATTTCATGACGAACTGGAATTTCTCATGAAAGTGTACGATGATCTCTAAAGATCGTTTTCTAGAGATATTCGTATAAAATTCAGCATGTACAGGAACGAATGTCAACTAACTTTGTAGCACGTAATGAGTTCGCTAAATGAGTTTGCGTAAGAATGTAGAATGACGCGGATTGGCTTTCAAAAGTTTTGTGGCAGAAATGTTTTCCACATTTCAATACTCTCTTAAAAGGTCAGCCACAAAATAGCTCAAGTTGAGCTGAAATCCACTCATCTCAATGTTGAAAGGCAGCTTCTCAAAAAAGAGTTGAAATAACTCGAGTTTTAACTAATTTAAATGAAGTTGAGCTATTTAAATAACCAGTTTAGATCAAGAAGATTTAATCGTTTGAGAAACAACTCTTTTATGATCGAAAACATTACAGCTCTTTCAAGAGAAGCCAAATCAGCTCTTTCGCTTTAAGAGTGTACGTGGAAAACAACACATAAAATTGTCTGCTATGGGCAAAAGAAAACTGTCAGACATTGGTGAAAATCCCCTTTATGACTGAAATATGAAAGTGTGATGCGAAATTACAGGTTCTTTCATCATTGGTCTTTTCTTATTAGAGGCAATTTCTGGTGGTAGATTGCAAAAAGTTTCCGAAACAGATAATATCCGAAACAACCCGATATGCAGTACTTTTAAAGGATAAGTTTACCTTTCACTTTCAACAGAAAAAAGAGCATTATTACATAACATTCATCCAAAATGAAGCGACTATTCAAATCGCTTCTCTTGTCCCGACCATCCTCAAAACTAAGTTTGGAGATGCCCGTGTCCTGCGTTGCTCTTTTCGGCGCGAATTCTCTTCAAGGTCTCCAGATCTAACTCCTACTGACTGGACGTCGAGCTGGAAAGTTATAACTCATCGACACTAATTCTTTCTTTTTAATGAGCTGTATTATACGCTAACACAACTATAGTATCAATTTCAGCGCCATTTATGGCAATGTGTAATTAATATAAAATATTTTTTCATTAAAAAATAGCAATTCCAATATGTTTCTAAGCATTTTTGTGAAAACCGCATCGTTCTATGGTATATACTATACTAATTATTGACATTTCAAAACTTTTCAACTTCTATATCACCCGCTATATTACTGACTGTTACATTATAACATAATAATTTCAAATTTAACAGTAACGAGGTGGAACCCGTCGAATTTCGACGAAAGAAAATGTTTAGGAAGGAACCGTTTCATTTATTTATAATAAACCCACAAAATTAGCTACAGTAAAAAATGCATCTTAGACTGGTCAGTCTAACTTTGAAACAAATATTATTTTAAGCTAAAAAAAAAAAACTATTTTTATGAAACTCAGGTGCCCAAATTATTAAAATTGAACTTTAATCGCATATGTAATAAGTAAAGTATAACAAAGATGAGTTATTATGATAAAATTATCAATTGAGGCTCTTATGTTTGGTATAAAGCGAATGAAAAAAATATTCCAAATTGACATGATCATAGAATTACCATGTGAAATCTAAAACCGTCATAATTTTCATCGTCTCAAAATTTACATACGCGTGGTAATTTAAAATCACTTCCTTTTTCTTACATATACAAAGACGTTATTTGCATCCTCTAAAAACACTCCATTTTTACGAATCCAGTCTTAAACATCTATAAAAAAATATGCATATGACGTCATTAGAACGGAATATAACACAAACGCAGCAAAAACAATATTCAAGACACTCGGCAAACAAATTGGATATCTGATGATTCACAAATCTTCACTTCTTTATTTATAATAGTTCCATGTTTTATCAGAAATCATTCATTTGCATTTTGTTTTCAAAATTTGGACAATATTATTACATACACTCGCTTAGCTTTCTGATACGAACTGAATAAATGCGGTTAAGTCACTCGAATATTATTTAAAATACATTTTGTAAAGAGAAAGTGTTGTATCCTTTGTAAATTAAGTTTGTAATAAACTAAAAAAAACATTTAATTGATGAATATAAACGCAATAAAACCGAAATTCATCGGATTTTATGTTAGATGATTTCTTTTGACATGATAATTTTATTTAAGTTTTTATCCATTTTAAGAGAAAATGGCGTATTTATGTTGCCACAATTATAAAATTCGTACTAAAAACTGTAAAAAAATTAATAACTCATAAATAAATTGAGATACAGCTTTCAAACAAATTGCATTTAAAAGTACATTTTTTTCTCAATACGACGGTGTAAAAATTGAAAATCTCCGATATTTATGATGAAAAGTGCATTTAACAAATTAATGTCAACAAATGAAGCGGTGGAGTTTCCGAATACCCAGTAATATTATTATATTTATTGGCAGTATAGCACTTAATAAAAAAGATAATAGTCAAATGTCTGCTTACCTTTACTGGTAAGCCAGCCAAGAGTCAGGTAATCCTTGCGTATCGACGCGAAACCAGCTGGAGAAAAAATTGGGTTATTTGAAGACAAGAGAGTATTCCATTATTGAGAAGCGTCACACTATTCTAAATAGGATTTATTGATGGCACAAGGAATCACCGGTTAACTTGTTTATACTATAAAAACACTAAAAATATGATACTTGATTAATACAGTTATATAATTATGATAAGGATTTAACATGAATACAAAAAACGGATTTAAAGAATGTTTTAAAAGGTCCGCGATGTTGCTTGGTTTTAAATGAACCAGCACACGGAATCCCACGGCAGCTTCTGATGAAACGTAAAAAAAAAAAAAAAAACCGACGAGAAACTTCTTTTTCATGCACAAAGAAAAATTGCAAGATTGCAGAAACATGCAGAATCATTTCTCTTTTTGACTTTCCTTACTTCGTAACATGACAGTCTAGTCTTATAATATTTTAGTGCTGCCATCTAGTGAGTCTAGGTTGAATTGATCTTGGTTACAGCACTTGGTTAGAATAAGAATGTTTATTTTAATGTTCGCGTGTTTGACACAAAACATGTTCATCTTGAGAGGTATTCTAACACCCCCGCTTTTTGTGACAAACCGATGAATGTACAATGTTTAACTGGTTTCTCAAGTATTCAAAGTGAGGTTTTGGCAACGGTTTTGTTAACACGTCAGCCAGCATCAACTTTGATGGGCAATAGGTTATTTTTATAGTTCCGTTCTGGCACAAATGTCTGATATAGTGAAATTTTATTTCTATGTGTTTGGTCTTGCTTTGCGCCTTTTCATTTTCAGAGAGTTTTATGGCTGAAATGTTATCCTCATAGAGGGTAACTGGAAGTTGTTGATTTAGTTCGAGGTCAGTTAGTAATTCTAATAGCCATATGGTCTCTTGGCATGCACTGGAGGCGGCAATATATTCCGCCTCTGTGGAAGAGAGTGATACGCAACTTTGCTTTCTTGACAACCACGCTAAGGAGTTATTTCCTAGTTTAAATAAATTTCCTGTGGTGGATTTCCTATCCACCCTGTCGTTACCCCAATCTGCATCACTATAAACTGTTAACACTGGCGGCTTTGACTTGTCAATGACCAACTTTAAATCCTTTGTGGTGAGTAAATATCTGATTAGTTTTTCGACTGCTTGCCAGTCCACCTCTCTGGGTGATTCATTCCTCCTTCCCAGTATATTAACAACCGATGCTATATCGGGTCTAGTTAGGGTTGCGATGTATAACAGCCCCCCAATGGCCTGCCTAAATTTTTTGTTATCTCCCAGTAATTTTCCATTTGGGTCTAGGCTGAAATAATTAGTGCTTATAGGCGTATATGTTGGTTTTGCGTCTAACAAATTAAATTTTTTCGCAATTTGCACTATTTTGTTCGTCTGATCTAATTCTAGATTTCCTTTTTCTGTTTCTTTAATATTAATTCCTAGATACTGCGAAACCTTTCCCAAGTTTTTGATTTCGTACTGTTTTGAAAGTTCAGTAAATATTTCGCACGTGTCTTCTTTATCTCCGGCGACCAAGATGTCATCCACATAAACGATTATGTAGACGACTTTTCCATCTTGGACTCTTTTATATAGACATTTGTCTGACGCACATTCTTTGAAATTTAATTCATTTAGAGATTTGCTTATTTTCAAGTTCCACGCCCTAGCTGCCTGCTTAAGACCGTAGATTGCTTTGTTTAAGCTGCATACTTTATCCTCTTCCCCCTTTTTCACATATCCTTCGGGTTGAGCCATATAAACCTCCTCTTCTAATTCGCCGTGTAAAAAAGCGGTTTTAACGTCTAAGTGAGTTATGTCGAGGTTTTTGTATACTGCTGTGTTTAAGAATGCTCGCAGGGTGGTATGAGCAACTACGGGTGCGTAGGTTTCGTCGTAATCGCTACCATATTTCTGCGCGTATCCCTTAGCAACTAGCCGCGCCTTATATCTTTCTATTGACCCGTTTGCTCCCGTTTTTGCTTTGAACGTCCACTTACACCCAATGACGCGTTTTCCTGGTATAGGCTTTATTAGTCTCCAAGTATTATTTTGTTTTAGGGACTCTATTTCCTCATTTGTTGCCTCTATCCATTTATTTTCAGTTTTCACGTCATTGATGTCCTGCAGTTCTGCCCATGACTTTGGCTCCTGAATTTGGCATAAATTTGCACTTATACCGAAACGGTTTGGTGGTACCCCGCGATTTTGCCTATCCGACCTTCTAAGTTCAGGGGGTTCCTTGGTTGGGGAACTAATTTGATCATTGTTATTTTCTCCTAGTTCGATTAGGATATTTTCGGCGGGTGTTTCGTAATCGTTATTTTCTTTATCTCAGATTTAAATTCCTCTTGTTTAATTCCGTCTTCAAAAAACTTTACGGTTCTAGATATCATTATTTTATTTTCACCCGTGTAAATCCTGTAACCTTTGCTCCTGAAGTCATAACCTAACATTATTCCCTCGACGGCTTTCTCGTCTAATTTTCCCCTTTTAGGCTTATCGATGTAGGCGAATGCCTTACACCCGAAAGTTTTGATATTCGAGAGATCCGGTCTCTTGTTATTCCAAAGTTCGTACGGCGTTATGTTATTTTCATTCGCTTTCGTTGGCAGTCGATTGAGGAGATATGTGGCGGTCATGACCGCTTCTCCCCAGAATTGTTTGGGTAATTTAGCGTCTGATAGCATGGTTCTAGCCATTTCCATTATAGTCCTATTCTTTCGCTCAGACACCCCGTTCTGGGGGCTGCAGTAGGGAACGCTTAACTGGCGCTGTATGCCATTCTCGATCAGGTAGTTTTCAAATTGGTCACCGATATATTCCTTTGCGTTGTCGGACCTGATTGCTTTTACCGACTTGCCAAATTTATTTTTCGTCAGCGCTATGTATTCCTTTAATTTGGTAACGGCTTCGGATTTATGCGCGATTAAGTATGTCAGGGTGTACCTGCTATAATCGTCTGTAAATGTTATGAAGTATCTTTTACCTCCTATCGTTTCTGTCTGCATAGGGCCACATATATCTGAATGTACAAGAGTACAGATTTCTGTACTTCTGTTGGTAGCTGCTTTAGGGTAGGGTAGAACAGAAAGTTTCCCTTGAATACACTTGGTGCATCGTATATCATGTTTACAGTTATTAATTGTTATCCCTTCAGCTAATTTATGATTGACTATGTATTTGATATCGTCAAAATTTCTGTGTCCGAGTCTCCGGTGCCACATTGATATGCAGTTTGGATTATTACAAAATGTTTGAGCGCATATTGTGTACCCATATTCATCTTCGGGGTTTAATTCATAAAGATTATCATTTAGTTTAGCGGTCAAGATTATTTTACTATCTTTGACAAATAAACATTCGTTTTTCTCAAATATTACCTTTATGTCATTTTCGGTAGCTCTTTTAACGGATAATAAGTTGCTTTTTAGTTCTGGGCAATATAATACGTCCTTAAGTGTAACATATTGTTGTTTGTTTGTTCTTAATTTTACGTCCCCCATCCCATGTGAATTAAGCCGTTTTCCGTTTGCAATAGTTATGTTGCCAAAATTACCGGCTGTGAATGTGGCGAAATTTTCTTTCGTGGAGGTGACGTGTCTCGTACAACCAGAATCTATTATGTAGGTGTTTGGATCTGTTGTTTGTGTTTGGTTCACCTCTATTAACTCATTTTTGAAATTATTTTCTACTGGGAAGTGAGGAATGGTTGATTCATTGATTGATTCATTTGACTCATCATGTTTGCTTGTTTTGCTGTTAAAACAAAAGTTCGATGAGTCACCAGTAGAGTTGTTTTGTTTTTTAGGGGTATCGGAATTGTTTTTGTAACTTTTTGTTTTATTAGTTTCATATTTTTGATAGTTGATTCTTTGCTGATTTTTCAATTTATAACATTCCGAACGGTAGTGCCCTTCACGCTGGCAAAACGAGCAATATTTTTTGCTTTTGTTTCTTTTACTGATTGTTTTATAAGCGGTGTCCTTGGGACGGGAGTAAGCATTTTTATTTTCCACTCTATGGGAATATTCATCTAATAATTTATTTTTGACCATTTCGAGATCTAGGTCCTTCTCGTCCCTCGCCTCAATACTAGTTATTAGGGGAGCGTAGGATTGTGGCAGACTGCATAGCATGATTGCCACTACATGAGAATCATTTATATTCTCACCTATAGCTGAAAGCTGATCGCGGAGCGTGAGAATTTTATTGATGTGTTGGCTGAGGTCTCCTCCTTCCGGGAGCCTTTGGGAATAAAATTTCCTTAATAAGAACAGCCTAGAAGATAAATTTTTTTCTTTGATGGACATTTCGCAGTTTTTCCCAGATTTGTTTTGGCGATGTGAGATTTCGTATGTGCACAATCTGTGAATCCTCAATACATAAGCAGATTGTGGCTTTAGCTTTGGCTGACCTTTTCATGTAGGCATCGTCAGCCGTACTGGGTGGTTCTTCATTGATAAATTTTAAGAGATCGTCTTTAATAAGCAAATTCTCTATCTTAAAACTCCAATTGGAGTAGTTAGTATCATTCAACTTATCTATAGAGCCTATGTCTCTATTTACTGCCATGTTTATTTTTAATTTGAGTTAATTATGCTCTGACATTATATATCTTTATTATGCACTGTATATCTATATATGCCGATATTATTCGGCGTTTTATATGTATGAGAAGTTTCGGGAATTTTTCTTTTTAATTATATAAATGCAAATATATATATATATATCTATATATATCAAGTATAAAAAATATTATTAATTATTTGTGCTATACACAAATTTATTTATCAAATATAAGAAATATTATTAATTATTTGTGCTATACACAAATTTATTTTACTGGGTTTTTTAATATTCCTCTGTGTCACGTCTCATGATCTGATGAAAAGTGCATTTAACAAATTAATGTCAACAAATGAAGCGGTGGAGTTTCCGAATACCCAGTAATATTATTATATTTATTGGCAGTATAGCACTTAATAAAAAAAGATAATAGTCAAATGTCTGCTTACCTTTACTGGTAAGCCAGCCAAGAGTCAGGTAATCCTTGCGTATCGACGCGAAACCAGCTGGAGAAAAAATTGGGTTATTTGAAGACAAGAGAGTACTCCATTATTGAGAAGCGTCACACTATTCTAAATAGGATTTATTGATGGCACAAGGAATAACCGGTTAACTTGTTTATACTATAAAAACACTAAAAATATGATACTTGATTAATACAGTTATATAATTATGATAAGGATTTAACATGAATACAAAAAACGGATTTAAAGAATGTTTTAAAAGGTCCGCGATGTTGCTTGGTTTTAAATGAACCAGCACACGGAATCCCACGGCAGCTTCTGATGAAACGTAAAAAAAAAAAAAAAACCCGACGAGAAACTTCTTTTTCATGCACAAAGAAAAATTGCAAGATTGCAGAAACATGCAGAATCATTTCTCTTTTTGACTTTCCTTACTTCGTAACATGACAGTCTAGTCTTATAATATTTTAGTGCTGCCATCTAGTGAGTCTAGGTTGAATTGATCTTGGTTACAGCACTTGGTTAGAATAAGAATGTTTATTTTAATGTTCGCGTGTTTGACACAAAACATGTTCATCTTGAGAGCTATTCTAACAATTTAGAAGTATAAAATTTGTAGTACTGAAAATTGCAAACCGAATAGCATGCGAAACTGTTGCCATCCACAAAATGAGGTATGCGTTAAGCACAGATAAGTTTGGTCTTTACGTTTGATTTAAAAAACATCTTTAAAGTTAAATAGGAAAAAGTGTGCAGCTGTTCAACTTAAAATATCATACAACAATATAAACGAAGAAAAAATTATGCTTTTTAATAAACACAATTACATTAAGTTAAACAATTTAATCAAAATTATCAAAATTCCTTATCATCTAACATCTGAGAAACAAGGAGTCAAAATATAATGTGACAACATAAATTAAATAATTCATTCACGAAGGAGAAATTTCGAAGGGCATAAATCTTAAGCACATTCTAATTATTCAATTCTTTTTAAATGATATTAAAGTCTTTACCTTAAAAGTGAAAACGTCAATAGAATTTAAGGTATATTTTACATTATTTTATTTAAATTAATATCATTCTCTCACTTAAATGATGTTTTAACAAATATAGCTACAGCTGAAGATGGAACGGTTGTGTGCTCGTACTGGGGGTTACATGCAGACATAACTCAGGAACTAAGATAAAAACAGTTTATTTAAAGCGGTTAAGGCTGAAGGGCAGTGGAGCAGTTCCGTAACTTTAACAACTGATAACAATACTAAGAGATTAAACTCATACTCACAGCTCCGGCACTAACTCAATCGGGGCACTTCAGATTACTTCTCCTTTAACGTCAGCTAAGCTGCTAGATATATATATTCTTTATTAATTTTGAAACAATCAACGTAATTACTATTAACTTCTTACCACCGGCCAACTTCTCGAGTCGAATTTTAAAACTCCTTGTCAACTCGCCGGAGGCTCGCTACTCCTTGATATCGCTTGCGCTAGATCACTACTAGCTGGCCAATGCCGCCAGACACACACTGCTAGACGCCACTAGTTGGCTAATGCCGTTAGACACACTCCTAGCTGGCTAACGTCGCCAGAGACACACTACACACACTCAAACTCCAAGCTTTTATATGCTGCAAACTGAAATACTACAAATTTACATATTACTTCTAACCGCGACATAACTGTAGAATCCGAGAAAGACACACATGCTCTAGAAAGTTAAAGTAAAAGAGAGGATAGATGTCGCTTTCACGCTTACACATGTTAAATCATTCTCGATCTCAAAAATGCTAGAGTGCCTTTATTACAAAGGTCACTCCCTCACAAAGTGATCTCCTTTCCAAAATTTTACTTAAGCAGTCAAAAGTGTACTACTAACACACACACATATATACTACCTCTGACAATAAAGTTCGGTGAATAGCCTTTAGCATTAATGTAGATGAAAAATTAATGAAAGTTACCATACCATCTTTCAAAATAGTCTTCTCCTATCACTATGCACCGCTGAGATCTGCTATACATGTCCTGGGAAATTCGCAAGAAGTATTCTTTTGGGATGAAGTTCAAAAGCTTCCACACGTCTCGTTAGATGTCCGCAATATGGTCAAATCTCTTTCAAAGAGAATTTGAGTCGTGAAAATAGGAAGAAGTCTGGAAGATTGAGATCTGACGAGTATGGTAGGTGTTCAATTTGCACCATCTTTCATGAACTTCTTTTGGTGTCTTGCAATGCTTAAAACCAAACTTTAAACTGATCCTTTATTCGTTCATTTTCCTGTTCTCAGTTAAGAACCAACACACTGAACAAGTACTCCGTAAAGCACGTCTTACACATAACATAAACGACGCTCAACTGAACAACGGTGGGGGAAGATGGTCTACACTTGCCTCAATGCAGGTGCAGCGTTTTTTTCATCAGTGTTGCCAGATCGGGCGTTTTGAATTCATTCACCGAACTTTATTGTCAGAGGTAGT
This sequence comes from Maratus speculifer, assembly GCA_964019185.1. Lineage (NCBI taxonomy): Eukaryota > Metazoa > Arthropoda > Arachnida > Araneae > Salticidae > Maratus > Maratus speculifer. The sequence continues at coordinate 121,762,107 of OZ025291.1, forward strand.
ATATATATCTATATATACATATATAGATATAGATATATGTATATGTTCATATATAATTATACTACAGATGTATCGTTTGCACATTTCTTACGATTTTATGTATAATTACATGTACAATTGCAAGTTCATACAGTAGTCGCTATTTTTCTAGCAGTTTGTACTGCAGTGAAATATATTTTGAGTTGTATTTTGAACAATAACTATAATGTAGTAAGTAGCGGAATGAAAAAAATCAGTAATTTTCAGAGACCACTGACGCTATGCTTTAATTGTTAAATCAGAGAGAAGAAATGTTTCGTTCTACAAATAAAACACATGATTGTGAATGGCTTATTTTGTACAAGATATGCTCCATGCAACAATTTGAAATTTTCAGCTTCGATGTTTAGCAACACATTCTATGAAGTCATAGGTTTTTTTTTTCCATTGACACTTGCTGACAGAACCAAATATTTCATCATCGCAAAAAAAAAGAAAAAAAAATCTTGCTGACAAAATTTGTTTACATATTACATTATAATAAGATTTTCATGTTTTAATGTCGAGTTTCTTTTGTTGTACTTCCTTATTGAAAGATTTATATATTGTTTCCATTTAGAATCGTTTTCTTATAACCGTCTGAATTATGTAAATAAAATAATTCTATATAATTAATTCTCAACAAAATTCAATCTAAATAAGAGATTAGGGGAGTATAGCAGATTTAACTGACATTCAGCACAATTTGAAAAGTATGACAAATTCAAATTTGTCACCACATCGTCACTCATGAAGTAAAATAGTAGACTATCAGAAATAATTAGATCATAAAACAAGAGACTTCAATTGATACAATATCATGTTATTCGACTTATACGATATGAAAAAGGTTTTTTTAAGCTATCATAAATTAGTCAAAAATAGTTTTATGCTTCATCACATTAATTAATGAAGAAATAGTAAATAACATTTATGCATTTTATGGTTATGCTTAAGTGTGTTATACAGGGTGATTCATAAAAGATGGGCAGAACTTTAAGGGGTTATAGTACACTTAAAGACAAATAATATTAAATAGGAGACTAAAGGTCCCAGACGTATTCCCAAGGAGATAGGGGGCATTAATGTTTAGGGTCCGAAATTTCAAATGATTATAAAAAATGGAAAAATTGGTCGATTCGTTTGCGGTTTTTGCAAAAAATTTTCTTTATGCCAGTATTTTCTTGAAATAAAATTTTAAAGTTCAATTTCAAAAAATGCCGATAGGGGGCGCTTTAGACTTTGGAGTAACAAACAACTATTTTTTAACGTTATTTTTTGTATTTCTTTAAATGATTTCGAAAGCTTAGACTTAAACTTAAATTTTGATCTAAAAATCTGAGTCCTAACGAGTAGTTAAGTAGCGTAAACTGAAATTTGAAATTTGAAACCCTTCTCCCCCCAGAACAAAAATCAGTTATTCCCGATCTTTGTGTCGTAGATTAGGCTCTAACTACTGCCGCGTTTTGCTAAAATTATTCTTTATGTCAGTATTTTCTTGAAAATAAATTTTAAAGAAAATTTTCAAAAAATTCCGATAGAGGGCGCTTTAGACTTTGGAGTAACGAACAACTATTTTATACCGTTATTTTTTGTGTCTCATTAAATGCTTTCTAAAGCTTAGACTTAAATTTTCAGCCCAAAATCTGAATCGTTAGACGTGGTTAAGTTTCTGGGGAGAGGGGTTTGAAATTTCTACTCCTGAGCACAGTTCAGTTTACTATGTCCACACATTGTGTGCTGTGATACGAGGTAAAAAGACACAAATTAGGATTATGTTACCAAAGCATATTTATTAACATGTAATTACAATAAATGTTCAAAATTGTGACCACCAGAGGTTATGCACGCAGAACAACGGCGAAGAATGGAACGGCGAACATTCGCGAAAACATCAGGCTTTTCGAGCACTTCCCCTACAGCAGCGGAAAGTCTGGCGACCAGTTCCTCGGGGGATTCAATGGGTGTCTCATACATAAGAGCCTTCAATTGTCAACAAAAAGAGAAATCGAGGGGTGAAAGATCTGGCGAGCGAGCAGGCCAAGCAACAGGACCACCTCGACCAATCCATCTGTTCGGAAATGTGATGTCCAGATAGTTGCGGACGTCTCGTACGTAATGGGCTGGCGCTCTATTGTGCTGGAACCACATGACCCGCCGGATGCGTGGAGGAACAACGTTTAACAGGTCTGGCAGCACATGTTGCAGAAATGTGAGGTATGTTTTACCGTTGAGGCGTTCAGGAAGAAGGTACGGTCCGATTAGGTGGTCTCCGAGAATTCCTGCCCAAACATTGATGAAAAAGCGTCTCTGATGAGCATGTGGATACGTAGCATGTGGATTGACATCCGCCCATACATGTGCATTGTGTGTGTTAAATGTACCTTCACGTGTGAAGGTACATTCATCGGTGAAAAGCACAGTTCGTCCAAAATGTGGATTTCGCGCGTTCTGCTGCAGAAACCAGCGGGCGAATTCAATACGATTTGGATAATCCCCTGGAGACAGTTTCTGGACTCGTTGCACATGAAACGGGAGCAAATGTTCATCCTTCAGTACCCTCCAAGTCATGGACTGTGAGGTATCCACCTGCCTAGCCACTGTTCGTGTACTTGTACTTGGCTGCGCCGCTACTACATCCAGAATGGCTTCTGCAACAACTACTGATTCGTCCTTTTTTGCACGACCTGCATTCGACCGGGAAGCGAGAAATGATCCCGTCTCACACAACTGTCTGTGCAAGCGCTCGAAAGTTTTGCGGTTAAGCAACCGCCTGTTGGGAAATCGCTCTCCGTACATTCGTTGTGCCTCTGCACCATTTCCATCTGCCGCTCCGTAAATTAAATGCATCTCAGCCTTTTCCTTATTCGTGAAGGGCACCATCTTCCGATTCATTACTACAGCGACTTACACTTGACTCACCGTTCAGTGGTTTTTATGCCTGAATCGTGTCGAAATTTTGCATACGTGTTCTTCTTCTTCCCCATTTGACATTTGCATACTTTCTGTCTCCTTCTTCACCCGGTGACTAGCGTCAGGAATAGAGCTTTAACGTTTGCATGAGCGACGTTTCCAACTGTGCCAGTGCCTTTATGAGTGAATTCCGACTATGCAGTCCTTGACGAAAGTTGTATTTTTGCCTCGTATCACAGCACAGAATCGTTGGGCATGGTTAAGTAGTGCAAACTCAACTAAGTTCAGAAGTTGAAATTTGAACCCCCTCCCCTCGCTACTGAACCACGCTCAGCGATTCAGATTTTGAGCTGAAAATTTAAGTTTAAGTCTAAGCTTTAGAAAGCATTTAATGAGACACAAAAAATAACGGTATAAAATAGTTGTTCGTTACTCCAAAGTCTAAAGAGCCCTCTATCGGAATTTTTTGAAACTTTTCTTTAAAATTTATTTTCAGGAAATTACTGACATAAAGAATAATTTTAGCAAAACGCGGCAGTAGTTAGAGCCTAATCTACGACACAAAGATCGGGAATAACTGATTTTTGTTCTGGGGGGAGAAGGGTTTCAAATTTCAAATTTCAGTTTACGCTACTTAACTACTCGTTAGGACTCAGATTTTTAGATCAAAATTTAAGTTTAAGTCTAAGCTTTCGAAATCATTTAAAGAAATACAAAAAATAACGTTAAAAAATAGTTGTTTGTTACTCCAAAGTCTAAAGCGCCCCCTATCGGCATTTTTTGAAATTGAACTTTAAAATTTTTTTTCAAGAAAATACTGGCATAAAGAAAAGTTTTTGCAAAAACCGCAAACGAATCGACCAATTTTTCCATTTTTTATAATCATTTGAAATTTCGGACCCTAAACTTTAATGCCCCCTATCTCCTTGGGAATACGTCTGGGACCCTTAGTCTCCTATTTAATATTATTTGTCTTTAAGTGTACTATAACCCCTTAAAGTTCTGCCCATCTTTTATGAATCACCCTGTATATACCACTCGATATACCGCCTTTTCAGATACATAGTTCTGTTTTTGCACTTCACAAAAATAAATAAAGAGAGAAATAAATAAGTTTTAGTTTAACGGCATTTCTAATGAAACTGTATTTAAATCTTCATTGTAATTACATATCTATCTCTTAATTTCACCAAGAAAATTGCAATAGGAGTTTAAACTAATACTTTAGAAACAAACAAAACATATTTTCGAGTATGTTTTATTTGTCCTTTATCCTCTCGGTTGTGCCTCACTTATTTGACTGTATTTTGGTAGAAGCGACATAATTAAGTGGCACAGTGTTATTTAAATCGCGTTTTTAACGGTCACTATTTATTGAATCCTTTTACACAATCTAAACATGACCATGTGGAGACGGCTTTTGAAAATTAGGTAAATTAATTAGGTAGTCGATACTGTTCATAAACAGAAGTATGTTGTAGTTGTAATTAAAAGCATTTCCGAAAAATTAGTCGTAGCTGTAGTTTACTACAAACAAAGTTTATACGACTTCTCGACCACGGATATTGTCATAGCCAATATGCTTCGTAGATGAATAAGGATTTTATGCCCAAATCTAAATAAAAAAAAAATTCAACAATACAAACTTCCTATAAATGATTTTATTCGTTATACAGGATTACCACCGGCGATTATTTTTTATTTAATTTGCACACTGTAGAAAAAAATCTGTAAAGGTACTACACTTTATCTAGGAAACTGGGATTCCAAGAACTTTTCCTGTAACGGTAACAACAAAAACTTAAGTTTTAGAATCGGTTACATGGATTTTTCCTGTTATCGTTACATGAAAAGTTCTTGGAATCCCAGTTTCCTAGAAAATGTTTAGCACCTTTACAGATTTTTTTTTTTTTTACAGTGCATGACTATTCAAAAATATAATTTTTCAGTACATTTTTTTGTAAATTCTGCCAAACTGTATGTAGAAAAATTCTGTTTTCATAAAGTGGTACAAGATAAAATTAAAAAATAACCGCTTGTGGCAGCTCTGATTATATGAACGAATGAAAAAAAATCTTTAGATCTATTTCACTTTTAAAATAACTTAAGTCACTTTTCCGGTTTTTGCTCGAGCAAGCATTTTGGAAATGATGTTTAATTATATGTAGTAAATCAACAAATGACATTTTTACATTAAGCTTGAGAAGTGAAAGAAGGATGCAGAAATTTGTTGAACAATTTAATCAGAATAAACGCGACTCATTTTCCCTAAACGCTGATAATTATTCTAAGTCTCATGCCGTGCCTTGCAAGTCTGAATGTCACGTGACAAGCAGAAATTGAATAATTTATTTTGCAGCAAAATGTGAAAGTTTCTCTGAGCATAGTTTAAATATTCGAATTTTGTGCTTTCATATGTATCAGCATATATCTGTGATTCTACAGAAGATGTAAATATCATAAGGCAAGACAGATTGATCAAAGATGATTAAAGTGTAAATTCTAATGCCAATCAATTAAAAATGAAAAGAATGGAAACAAATAATTTTATGAAGGAATATTTGGTAAAACAAACTGAGAACATTTCTTCAAAAATCAAAAATGGGAAAAAGAAAAAACAAAGAAACAAAGAAAAAAAATTGAAATTGTGCTTAGCGTGGTTAATGAGGTGTGTTCATAATATAGTTAATTTTTTAACACTATTTCTAGAAAGAGGTGTCAAAAAATACTTTCGGGTTGAAACTTATAATTATTCTCTAAATTTAATCATTTTTCCATAATTCATTTTTTTGACTTTTCTTACACTGTAAAAAAAAATCTGTGAAGGTACTAAACATTTTCTAGGAAACTGGGATTCCAAGAACTTTTCCTGTAACGATAACAGGAAAAATTCATGTAATCGATTCTGAAACTTGAATTTTTGCTGTTACCGTTACAGGAAAAGTTCTTGGAATCCCAGTTTCCTAGAAAAGGTTTAGTACCTTTGCAGATTTATTTTACAGTGTACAATAGTTGTAAAATTAATTTAGCAATATCATTTTTTTTTAAATTCATCCTGGATCTAACAAGGAAAGGGCCAACCTTGATAATCAAAGTTTTTGATTGTTTTAATATATGTTGTGGGGCAGAGACTACACTGTAAAAAAAAATCTGCAAAGGTACTAAACCTTTTCTAGGAAACTGGTATTCCAAGAACTTTTCCTGTAACAGTAACAGCAAAAATTCAAGTTTCAGAATCGATTGCATGAATTTTTCCTGTTATCGTTACATGAAAAGTTCTTGGAATTTCAGTTTCCTAGAAAATGTTTAGTACCTTCACAGATTTTTTTACAGTGTACTTATCCTCATCTACAATGGATTTTATAGAACGTTCCTTAGTTCTTGAAAAACAGAGGAGACATATTATGACATATAACTTAAAAACGTACTTTGAGAAGAAAAAGTGTGCTTTATTGCAGCTTATTCGGTTTAGCCTTCGAATGTTGTTCAGCGGGTTCGATACCAAAACGCGATGCATTCGTTTTACTCATTTTTTGTTTCCTAAGCATTATAATTATAATTTAATAATATCAATTAAAAATCTCAATATCGTACCTTAACTAGAATTTTAGAATGTTTAAACATCAATTTAGCATTTTTGATTTTTAAACCATTATTTCTCGTCATTTAAGGATATAGTTTTTAAAAAATTCCATCTGTAGCTGAAAAATAAAAATTCCAAATTCGTTAAAAAATCTGGCGCATCTATTTATGGTAAAATAAAACATATTTACGTAGAATAAAAAGAAAATCAGAAAGAAGATAAATATTAAGGAAAAAAAACAGCAAAATTTAAACAAAATAATCCAAAGAGTAAACATTAATTTTACAAAATTTAAAAATCTTTAATAGACAAAAACAGGTTGTAATTCAATTCTTATGCTAATTTTTAATATAATTATGCTTATCACTTTAAAAACAGAGTATTTTATCATCGTATTGACTACCCTTGTCAAAGCAATAATAAATTATGTTTCTTTAAAATCCCGAACTGACACAGTTGTTCAATATCATTTCATTAATTTAAAAAAAAATTATAAAATACATGTAAAAAAATGATTTCCTTAAAAAAAATAACAGTTATCGATCTATTTATGATGTTTTATAGAACTATTTGGTCACACACTCACAAAAAGTAAATAGATTGAAATTAGAATTGTTATACAGTATTATAAATTTTAACTGTCAATGATATTATTAAATTATAATTAAAATTATATTTATGAAACAGAAAGTGAGAAAAACAAATGCAGCACGTCCCGGTATCGAACTCTAGCCCACAGAAAAATGGCTTACCACTATACTGAATGAGCTACGATCAAGCGCTCGCTTCCATTCGAAATAAGTATTTAAATTGTGTTATAATGTTAGAACACCGTGTTCTTCATGAATTAAGGAGGGTTGAGTAAAATCCATTGAACCTTTTAACCTGATACTAAGGGGTCTCTGCTTTACAACATAAATTAAAATAATCAAAATCTGTGATTATCAAGGTTGTCTCTCTCCTGGTAACTATATGCCTATCGTATGTCTATTTCTATTGTAAAATGTCTTTTGACGCCTTAAAGTTTCATAATTTTTAATTTCTAAGGATTTTATAGTTACGAATTTAAACAGTTTTACATATAAATATCAACACGATTTTACAGTCTCATAATCAATTATAATCAGACCGGAAAGTCCTGATATCAGCTGTAATGGAAAATACAGGAGCTGTTGCATAACTTTGATATTCTCTTATTTTCCGCCATGTTATTTTTTAGTGTAGATCATTGCAGTAACTAGTTCTAAAAAATTGAATAAAGCATTTTGTTCTTCAATAATGGTAGTAGGTTCAAAACATATGATTTTTGTTTTTATCTGTGCATAAACTGTGGTATTGAATTTTTTAAAAATTATGATTTTTTTTAAAGGATTTTAGTTCTTACATTAGTTTTTACAAAGATTGGATTTTTATAAATGAGACTTATGAAAAATATTATAATCTTAATAAAATTAAAATGTTTGACATTCTAATAATGATTTAAAAAATAAAAAAGATAAAATTTTTTAATTGTTGTTCAGTTGAAGTAAAATATGTTTGATTGCATTTGTTTGCATTTATATTTTATAGATTGTTTAATTACGATAAAAATTTATATCGATTCTTTACATTAAATTCTGTAATACACAAAAAGTATGATTCCATTTTAAATAGGACGTAATCACCATGGCATTCTAGAATTATCGCCTTTCATGGGATATCATTGAATTAATTACGTATGGTAGGATTTAACAGAATGAAGAAAACTTTTATTAATATCTTTTTAAATTTTGAATCGATTTTCCATAAATTTTGAAGTGATTCGACAAAATTCTGCAATGTTTTCGTATATGAATTTCAAACCATTCATTTGGGTAATTTTTTGTGCCGTTATATGCTGGTAGACGGACAGAAAGACAGACGAACGGCCAGACAAAAATTATAGGTGATACGTATTTATATAATTATGAACGTATCTGAAGAGTGAGGGGTGAGTATTTCTAACTAAGTCTTTTGTTGACAAACGAACAATTGTTAGATATTGGTAGATGGAGTATATAAATAACAAGCATAATACTGGTTGGATTTATATATGTTTTATGATATTTGGTGGGATATCTTACTATTGTTGGACACTATTATACAAATCTTCTTCTGAATGCTTATTAAAAGTAATTTTTTCCGAAAATATATTTTAATAATGTACAGTAAACTATACAGAAAGCAAAACATTAACAAAAAACGTTATCCTTATTCGTAAAAAATATTGTGTAAATATTATTTTATTATTTCTTATTAAAATATTGCCCGAATATGAAAGTTAGGCGTTAGATAAGAGTCAAAACTTACATATTTGTTTTTGAAAAATCCCTTAATACAGGACTGCTTATCCCTGTTCCGGGATGCAATATCCCTCCGTTTACTCAAATGGATGACATCGGATGGCTTCGATTCCTGCTGATTTATACAGGGTGTCCAAAAAGTCTGGAAACGGTCGAATAACTCGAGAAATACATATGAGATTGAAAAACGTAAATATACGTGTTAAATATTTTTAAATAAGCTACTCAGTGATACCGAATTTGACCTTCGTAACCGACCCCTTGGGGGTCAGAGGGGGTCCAACTTTGAAATCTTAAATTATAACCCCCATTTTGTATTGCAGATTTGGATTCTACGGACAAAAATACGTAACTTTTGTATTTGATGTTTATTTCGAATCCTCGTTTATCACGGTGTAATTGAGCATATTAAATCGATACATATTTCGGCTTTTCCAACGAAGTTTTCCCTAATCGAAACTAATTGGGGAGAATTTATGACATCAAATTCCTCGTCTTTTGCAATAATAGCGTTTCCTGAAAATCACCCGTGCCGATTATTTCGGTAGTGCTACACAGTTAAAAATTTGATCCATTTGCTGTAGCGCCACTCCACAGCTTTTATAGAATATCTCTTTCATGACCAATGAGAATGTTCCATAACACAGTAAAGTACACTGTTAAAAAATTGACCCTTTTGCTGCATCGTCACTCCACCACTTTTATAGAAAACGATTACTTTACTGTGTTATGGAGCATTCTCATTGGTCACAAAAGAGATATTCTATAACAGCTGTGGAGTGACGCTGCAGCAAATGGGTCAAATTTTTAACAGTGTAGCACTATTGAAATAATCTCCACGGGTGATTTTCAGGAAACGATATTCCTACAAAAGACGAGGAATTTGACGTCAAAAATTCTCCCCAATTAGTTTCGATTAGGGAAAACCCCGTTGGAAAAGCCGAAATATGTATTGATTTAATATGCTCGAGTACACCGTGATAAACGAAGATTTGAAATAAACATCAAATACAAAAGTTACGTATTTTTATCCGTGGAATCCGAATCTGCAATAAAAAATGGGGGTTATAATTTAAGATTTCAAAGTTGGACCCCCTCTGACCCCCAGGGGGTCGGTTTCGAAGGTGAAATTTGGTATCACAGAGTAGCTTATTTAAAAATATTTAACACGTATATTTACGTTTTTCAATCTCATATGTATTTCTCGAGTTATTCGGCCGTTTCCAGACTTTTCGGACTCCCTGTATACCACAGTGCTGCCTCAATTGTGTTGAATGTTTTAGAATGTGGGATGAGATTTTTCCCGCAATCATTTTAATTTTTTCCTTCTGATATTTCTCCTCTGTCAACAGTTCTATGATATCCTTTTCAATTAATTCATTAATTTCGCCATTTGCCATTCATTTTGTAATGTGTTTCTGCATTGACATCGTCAGGAACCGATATATTTTTCCTCAACGGAAGGAGTTCTCATGCCCCATAGCAGTTTCCCACACGGGTTTAAGATGTGAACACACACACATACAAACTTTTGGCCTCTGTCAGCTTGTTTGTTGTTGTGACACGGTAGTTTTGATTTTTAATTGCTTTTACAGGAAGCAGACTTATGATTGGCAAAACAGGGATCATTCCGTGATGTAGAGTTAAACTGCTTATCTAATGACTCTTTGTTCATTCCCCCCCTCATTCTAGTATAAAGAAACTGCAAAAGGGACTTATAAAAAAGGCATACAAAGTTTTTAGCAGAATTCAGTTGACCGGCACGAAACACACATTTGCCTGCAGTCTTATGTCTACCTTTTTGGTCCAAAAGAATGTTCCCAGATCTTGCAATTACTATGTTTGGAATTTCTTCCTATGCTTTTTGTATCGATCTCGACGGGAACCTATCTGCTTTAGTCGCTTGCAGCATTCCTCTTTTTTTTGTGGATGGGATAGTCGTGATAGCCAAGAGTTTACTATATACCATATTTGCTACTCCAGTATTCGGAATATTGCTCCTGCACCACGTTTCTCAGATTATGTACCGAAAATTGTTATAAAAATAAATCAACTTTTTAATGGCAGAAGCTAAATAGTATAGCTAATGACCTCTTGTTTTACTTAATAAGTGACGTTGCAATGCCAAATTTTAATTTACTATACTTTTCAAGTTGATTTGGGGTTAATAATTGTTGAATTATAAGATAACGCCAGTTTTATCTTGAGTTCGTATAGACAAAATAGATCTTATTTATGTATTTCCACATATGATGCACAGTAAAAAAAAAATACTTTAAATATTGTAAAATGAAAGGAAATTATAACAAAAATAAGTTAACATTTAATTTTTAGGATTCAACTCGACCAATATTAAAGATCCTTTTGAGTATACAGGGTGATTCATAAAAGATGGGCAGAACTTTAAGGGGTTATAGTACACTTAAAGACAAATAATATTAAATAGGAGACTAAGGGTCCCAGACGTATTCCCAAGGAGATAGGGGGCATTAAAGTTTAGGGTCCGAAATTTCAAATGATTATAAAAAATGGAAAAATTGGTCGATTCGTTTGCGGTTTTTGCAAAAAATTTTCTTTATGCCAGTATTTTCTTGAAATAAAACTTTGAAGTTCAATTTCAAAAAATGCCGATAGGGGGCGCTTTAGACTTTGAAGTAACAAACAACTATTTTTTAACGTTATTTTTTGTATTTCTTTAAATGATTTCGAAAGCTTAGACTTAAACTTAAATTTTGATCTAAAAATCTGAGTCCTAACGAGTAGTTAAGTAGCGTAAACTGAAATTTGAAATTTGAAACCCTTCTCCCCCCAGAACAAAAATCAGTTATTCCCGATCTTTGTGTCGTAGATTAGGCTCTAACTACTGCCGCGTTTTGCTAAAATTATTCTTTATGTCAGTATTTTCTTGAAAATAAATTTTAAAGAAAAGTTTCAAAAAATTCCGATAGAGGGCGCTTTAGACTTTGGAGTAACGAACAACTATTTTATACCGTTATTTTTTGTGTCTCATTAAATGCTTTCTAAAGCTTAGACTTAAACTTAAATTTTCAGCTCAAAATCTGAATCGCTGAGCGTGGTTCAGTAGCGAGGGGAGGGGGTTCAAATTTCAACTTCTGAACATAGTTCAGTTTGCACTACTTAACCATGCCCAACGATTCTGTGCTGTGATACGAGGCAAAAATACAACTTTCGTCAAGGACTGCATAGTCGGAATTCACTCATAAAGGCACTGGCATAGTTGGAAACGTCGCTCATGCAAACGTTAAAGCTCCATTCCTGACGCTAGTCACCGGCTGAAGAAGGAGACAGAAAGTATGCAAATGTCAAATGGGGAAGAAGAAGAACACGTATGCAAAATTTCGACACGATTCAGGCATAAAAACCACTGAACGGTGAGTCAAGTGTAAGTCGCTGTAGTAATGAATCGAAAGATGGTGCCCTTCACGAATAAGGAAAAGGCTGAGATGCATTTAATTTACGGAGCGGCAGATGGAAATGGTGCAGAGGCACAACGAATGTACGGAGAGCGATTTCTCAACAGGCGGTTGCCTAACCGCAAAACTTTCGAGCGCTTGCACAGACAGTTGTGTGAGACGGGATCATTTCTCGCTTCCCGGTCGAATGCAGGTCGTGCAAAAAAGGACGAATCAGTAGTTGTTGCAGAAGCCATTCTGGATGTAGTAGCGGCGCAGCCAAGTACAAGTACACGAACAGTGGCTAGGCAGGTGGATACCTCACAGTCCATGACTTGGAGGGTACTGAAGGATGAACATTTGCTCCCGTTTCATGTGCAACGAGTCCAGAAACTGTCTCCAGGGGATTATCCAAATCGTATTGAATTCGCCCGCTGGTTTCTGCAGCAGAACGCGCGAAATCCACATTTTGGACGAACTGTGCTTTTCACTGATAAATGTACCTTCACACGTGAAGGTACATTTAACACACACAATGCACATGTATGGGCGGATGTCAATCCACATGCTACGTATCCACATGCTCATCAGAGACGCTTTTCCATCAATGTTTGGGCAGGAATCCTCGGAGACCACCTAATCGGACCGTACCTTCTTCCTGAACGCCTCAACGGTAAAACATACCTCACATTTCTGCAACATGTGCTGCCAGACCTGTTAAACGTTGTTCCTCCACGCATCCGGCGGGTCATGTGGTTCCAGCACGATGGAGCGCCAGCCCATTACGTACGAGACGTCCACAACTATCTGGACATCACATTTCCGAACAGATGGATTGGTCGAGGTGGTCCTGTTGCTTAACCTGCTCGCTCGCCAGATCTTTCACCCCTCGATTTCTTTTTTGGGGACAATTGAAGGCTCTTATGTATGAGACACCCATTGAATCCTCCGAGGAACTGGTCGCCAGACTTTCCGCCGCTGTAGGGGAAGTACTCGAAAAGCCTGATGTTTTCGCGAATGTTCGCCGTTCCATTCTTCGCCGTTGTTCTGCGTGCATAACCTCTGGTGGTCACAATTTTGAACATTTATTGTAATTACATGTTAATAAATATGCTTTGGTAACATAATCCTAATTTGTGTCTTTTTACCTCGTATCACAGCACACAATGTGTGGACATGGTAAACTGAACTGTGCTCAGGAGTAGAAATTTCAAACCCCTCTCCCCAGAAACTTAACCACGTCTAACGATTCAGATTTTGGGCTGAAAATTTAAGTCTAAGCTTTAGAAAGCATTTAATGAGACACAAAAAATAACGGTATAAAATAGTTGTTCTTTACTCCAAAGTCTAAAGCGCCCTCTATCGGAATTTTTTGAAAATTTTCTTTAAAATTTATTTTCAAGAAAATACTGACATAAAGAATAATTTTAGGAAAACGCGGCAGTAGTTAGAGCCTAATCTACGACACAAAGATCGGGAATAACTGATTTTTGTTCTGGGAGGAGAAGGGTTTCAAATTTCAAATTTCAGTTTACGCTACTTAACTACTCGTTAGGACTCAGATTTTTAGATCAAAATTTAAGTTTAAGTCTAAGCTTTCGAAATCATTTAAATAAATACAAAAAATAACGTTAAAAAATAGTTGTTTGTTACTCCAAAGTCTAAAGCGCCCCCTATCGGCATTTTTTGAAATTGAACTTTAAAATTTTATTTCAAGAAAATACTGGCATAAAGAAAATTTTTTGCAAAAACTGCAAACGAATGGACCAATTTTTCCATTTTTTATAATCATTTGAAATTTCGGACCCTAAACTTTAATGCCCCCTATCTCCTTAGGAATACGTCTGGGACCCTTAGTCTCCTTTTTAATATTATTTGTCTTTAAGTGTACTATAACCCCTTAAAGTTCTGCCCATCTTTTATGAATCCCCCTGTATATGATGAAATAGTTCACATATCGAGCAAAATGTGACGCTTAGGCAAAAGAAAAGAACAGAATTGATTATTTTATGTATTTCCATCAAAATTTTACAATAATTTTTAGCAATATAAATAAAAAACTAGTTGGATGTGCCTATCCCAAAACTTTCTTCTATCTCATGTGTACATTTTAATATTTCAAAAATAAGTTACACATGTTAGTACTTAAATATTAATAATTCTATACTATACCAACTTTGATTTTCATCTTAAATTTCTGCTTCAGCCAACTAATCGGAGTAAAAACGAGTTAATGTGGATCCTGATGTTCATTAAAATCGATAGTTTTCCCTTATTCTGTTATCATCAGCTGTTTACAAATTGAAGGGCGTGAAATCCCGTCTTCGCACAAGCCGATGGACATTAGAACGAAAGGCAGATGTTTATCAAATTCAGGGAGGATCTGCTTGCCATACCCAAAAATAATCATACACAAAAAATGTAGTTCAGTTCTATGCATAACTTCATACACCTTACAATGGTGCAATAAAGAAAATGACACAGACATCGTGATTGTAGCACTCTTTCGGGAGGATTTTTTCAAATTCAGGGAGGTCCTGTTTTTTATAGCCAAAAAAATGACTCGATTCTATTCATAACTTCATACGCTTTTAGTCGGTACAATATTTAAAATGCATAAAAATCGCTATTACAGTGCCCTCTTTTGGCGGAATATTTCAATATTGAAGGAGGACCTGCTTGTCACAGTGAAAAAATTCACAAAAAAATTGGTTCAATTCTATTGGTTCGTGCATATCTTCATACACATTTTATTGGTAGAATGGCGGTATACGGACACACAGACACACACACAGACATACATATAGACACACGGACAGACAGACATTTTATAAAAACATGTTTTTTGGAAGCTCTGACTTCTAAAACGTGTAAATCCGTCAAAAACCAGAAGTCGAAAAAAGTTTCGCTTATAATACTTTCTTCTATAGAGAATACAATAATGTGAAAATAAAGGTAATATTTCAACACTTTCTGGAGTTAAGAATGATTACTTTACTACAATAATGACGAAAATTCATTTACCATTTTAATATGTATTAATACGAATCATCTTCTAAGAATGTTAATTATGCTAAACGATTATGTTAATGCTAGTTTTTTATTTCATTTTCTATTTTTTTCTCTTTCTTTTAGGAATGAAAACTCTGAAAATCTATTCGACAAACAGAAATTGAAAAGTTCTTTTTCTATCAAACGCTTAAGTTCCGTTGGGAATAGTTTCACTATTCGAGTTTTCGAGTTATGAATTCTAATTAACTCTTTTTCTTCTGAGAAGACATGAATGTAATTTAAAATAGGGGTTAAAATTGTTTAATCCAAAAAATTTTAGTAAATTCTAAAAAAAAAAAAAAAAAAAAAAAAAAAAAAAAAAAATGCAGAGCTGATACTGATGAATACTTTTACATTGTACTCGCACTAATATTTAAAAAAAACAAATTTTGTAGTATTTTTCTCTATCACATATTATTAAGGTAAATATAAAAGATTTTTGTTTTGTAAATTGGTGCAAGATAGAATTATAAACAATTCGCCAATGGTAGCTTTGTTATTGTTATAAATAAATATCGTCCATAAAATAAGTTCAGATATTTGTTTGCAAGTTTTAAACAACGAAGCTTTTAATTGCTTATCAATATTTATGCAAGGTGCATTCAGAGTGCTTTTATAATTAAGAAAGTGGTGACACATAGACAATAAAATTGTATTGATCCAGCCGATTTTGGACAAAAACTTAACGAATTTGTCATCATTCCAACAAATGTTTGATTTCTAGAGTCACGTGTCTACTCAAATTCATCTAAGCAAGTTTGAAAAGTGTATGTTGCTTTAAGTTTTGTTGCTTTAACTTGAACAAAAACTTCTTATCCGATCATGTGTCTTGCGCGTGTTGCCAATTTTTTTTCTAAAAATTTTCTTTGTGGAATAACTTTTCTTCAAGAGTTTTGGATGATTGTTGTCGATTGTTTCTAAGTTATATTCATTTTTTAAACTTCCTACCCTATTGAAAATTACTCAAATTTGATAAAAACATTTTACACCAGAATTTTTATTTAAAGCTATTTTACCTATTTGTTTAAGCTAGTTTTCTAAATCTTTTATTTAACTTAGTGTATAAAGAAATTTCTGGTTCAAATCGAGTAAAATTTATGATAGAAACGGGTCGATTTGACCCATTCAGAGTAGGAAGGTTAAAAGTTCCTTAAAGCTATATTTTCTCTGCGATCATTTTTTCATACTGTTTGCCTGAATTTGGTCAAGTTTAGTGAAAAAAGAGCAATTCCATCAGGTGGGACATGAATTGAAATCAGATGAACAAGAAATAACAATACCTATTATCTATCGCTCATTAAAATGACTGATCTCACCAGTTACTTTTAGCTCTATATTGCAAAGATACAAAGCAATATTCAGATCGCATCTGATCCAAAAACTTTCCCTGCAGGCAAGAATAATAAACATTCTCCTCAAATCTCGATTTTTTTTTTTTTTTTTAAGATATTCTGAATTTTCTCCAGAAAGTGTCAATAGCTGTTTGAATAATTAAAAATCATTGTGTGATTAGTAGCGAAAACAAATATTATTGGAAATTTGTGGTGAGAATTAATAATTTAAAAAAAAGTAACAGGCACCCCTACACCCCAAAAAAAGTTTTGTTGAATCAACTAAAATTTGTTTCCCCCGACAATCTTTTCGTTTAAATATGGGTCAGTGGAAATTTTGTTTGAATAAACAAAAACATATTGTTTATTTTCATTTCTTTTTTCTTTTTTTTTCTTTTTTTTTTTCAATTTTCTGTCCACAATTTTTATTTGAAATGCATAATAACGTAATAATACCGTCATTAATCCTTCTCAATTTGAAAAGTTTTTATTGTCCAAAAATTTCTTAATCCTTTATAGCTATATAAGTCATTTAAATAAAATTACGTGAGAGATTTATAATTACTGCACACCAATTTAAATTTTGTAAAAACGACAAAATTTTGTTGGAATTACAAATTGGAAATACAAGACTTTTGTAAGACTCAAATAAAATTGATGAGATTTTGTTAAAATTTTATAAGAGCGTTAACAATATTTTTTTGTCTTGCAAAAAACCGATTTTTTATTTTAAAAAGTTCGCTTAAAATAATTAAATTGTATTCAACAAAACATGTTTTGTAGTTTTAATCAATTTCTTTGTGTGCGTGCAAATGATATGAAAAGGTGTTTTGCGAGGCGACCTTTTCTTGTATCTCTCTACTAAATTTTAAGAATATATCTCATCTATGTTTCCAAATGTAACTTACATCTTTAAAAATTTTATTTTAAGTGTTTTTAAAATTAAATTTATGTACAGAGTACCATAATTAAGTGATACTACATTTCTTACTAATCCTCAGTAACGTATATGAATTTCACAAAATGTTTAATAGTTTAATGCAATTAAAACTATTCAGTGTTCCCCCAAGCAATGTTCTTCCAATACCATAATGTAAAGGAATACCTTTGTGTAGCCCTGAAATTGAATAAAAAATATTCTTTGCACCACAGATGTACGGAATGCATATTATAGTATGTACTTCATAGATGCATATCACTTTTACTTGGTTCGAAAGAGTGTAACGCCATAAAATGCACTTGAAAATTTCCCCCCATTAACCGTAATGTAACCTGATTGTCCATGTATTTGAACTAGTACATCCGATTTTCATAAAATTTGAAATATACTCGAAAAAATTATGTAATAATTATATATTTTAAATTTCAAATAATTCAGTTGAGCAGTTTTTGCGTTGTTATATAGGGACTTACGGACGGACTGAGCAACTATAGGTACTACGTATTTACATAATTACGAACACACCTAAAAACGCATATTTTGATCATTTTTATTGGTATTATATTATGATTTTGCAATTATTTTTAAAATAAAGAATGCAAATCACCTAAAATCGTTTGTTTAACATTATTTCTTGCTTTCAAGTATGATTCTTTCTGGTAATCATAGTAGAAATTAGTTAATCAGTTTCATAAGCAGTAACTTAAATATTTTCCCCAAATGCAAATAATTACTCATTACTTTCGTTCTTTAGTTTAGAAACGAGAAGTCTCACCAGCACATGACAAAGATAAATTGAATAATTCATTTTCTAACAAACGTAGAATTTCCGTTGGGCATAGTTACAGTGTTTGAGGTATGCACCTCCTAATTAATCCGTTCATTAGGAAAAGAAGTAAAAATAACTTCAGAAGGAAAAGTTTGATTGACTGAAGCTGTTTAGAATCATAACGAGAAATCTTTTTTTAATGAATTTAGAGATAATGAAGGAAGTATTTTTTAAAATAATTACAAAGTTTAATTTTTAATTTAAAAATCATTTTTTGAATTGTTAATAAGTAACAAAGATTTTAGATGGAAGTATTAAAATGTAATTAATAAATGTAAACTAATAACACACATTATTTGCACCACATATTGTATAGAATGTACATTTTAGCATATACTTTATAGATACATATCAATTTTATCATGTTCGAAAGAGTGTAACTTCATTAAAATGAACTTGAAACAATTTTTCCCATTAATTGTAATGTTAATGAATACTCTTGATTGTCCCTGTAATTAAATTATGTATTCGACTTTCATAAAATTTGAAATGACTACACAGAATTATGCAAAAATTATAAATTTTAAATTTAAAACGATTCGTTTTGGTAGTTTTTACAATGTTATATGCAGACAGACAGACAGAACGACGATTATATGTGCTACGTATTTAAATAATTACAAACGCACCTAAAAATCAATACTTTGGGAATTTTTATTTCTATACGATTATCATTTTGCCAATATTTTTAAAATAAGGAATGTAAACTACCTAAACTGTTTGTTTAACAATGTTTCTTAATTTAAAGTATGATTCTTTTTGGTAATCATAATAGAAATTAGTTAATCAGTTTCATTAGTAGTAACTTAAACCATTTTCCCCAAGTGCAAATAATTACTCATTACTTTCATTCTTTAGTTAGAAACGAAGAATCTGAACAGCACATGACAAACAAAAATTGAATAATTCATTTTCTAACAAACGTAGAATTTCCGTTGGGCATAGTTACAGTGTTTGAGGTATGCACCTCCTAATTAATCCGTTCATTAGGAACAGAAGTAAAAATAACTTCAGAAGTAAAAGTTTGATTGACTGAAGCTGTTTAGAATCATAACGAAGAATCTTTTTTTAATGAATTTAGAGATAATGAATGGAGTATTTTTAAAAATAATTACAAGATTTGATTTTTTATTTAAAAAGCATTTTTCGAATTATTAATAAGCAAAAAAAAAAAATTTAGATGTAAGTATATACTGAAATAATTCAGGTTCTAAACAGTATGTGCTAATTTAGGTAACTGATAATATTTCTGTATTTTGCTATATAGTCATTTACTTACAATAATTACTTGGATAGAATTTTAGCTCATATTACACAAATTTACATGCTTGATTTTTCAAATTAAAAGCTTAAATAATTTAATGGAATTCATTTCTTAATTTTATGTAATCTCATTAAAAATAATGGGTGTTACTGAGAGGATTAACTAATCTAATTTTATATTACAACAATTTTAAATTACAATATTTAATTTTTAATTTAAAAATCATTTGTTTGAATTATAAGGTATTTATAATAAGTAACAATTTTTTTAGATGGAAGTATATAACGAAATAACTCAAGTTCTAAACAGTATGTACTAATTTGGGTTACTGATTTCTGTATTTTGCTTCATGGTCATTTACTTACAAGAATTACTTGGATGGGATTTTAGTTCATATTACACAAATTTACATGTTTGATTTTTCAAATTAAAAGATCAAGTAATTTATTTTTATTCATTTCTTAATTTTATGTAATCTCGTTAAAAGTAATGGGTGCTACTGTGAGGAATAACTAATCTAATTTTATATTGAGTTATTGAAAAAATTTCAGATTCAAGTTTCTTATATGCATCCACATATGTTGGGGCAGTTAAACTCAATGGTACACTGAATTTAAATACGAAATATCACTAAATATCTTGAATTAACAATTTATGATATTCAGTGCTCAACACTGCGTAAAGGCGTGACAGTAAAAAAATATTCCCCTGAAAAGCAATTAGTTTCTCCAACTTTAGGCAACTATTTGTGCTTTTCTCCGAATGGTAGCATTAAGAACCCACACTAGTCACTCAAAAAGACTCGGATTATAATGTTAAGACTACGTTATCGTTATTTTCAAATATCTCGCTCAAATTTTAATATTTTTGCACGATTTTCTTTTATAGGAGAGCTGAGGATGATCTAAAACTGGGCCAGTTTTTAGTTTTTCGATTTTGGTACCAGATTTTTCTAAAAATATTACTTTAAATTTCGGAACCAGTTGGATACGGTTTTGAAATTAACTGTAATAATATTAAAAAATATACATATAACCAAAACCTAAAAGGTAAAAACTAACCTAAAGATCGTCTTTAGCTATCTTACTCAAATATATATATATATATATATATATATATATATATATATATATATATATATATATATATATATATATACACTGGTGTGCAAAATTTAAGGACGGAGTCCCAAAATGCCAATTTTCAAGGGATTTTCAAGCGATAATTTTCACGCAAATATTCAAAAGGAAGTAATATAATTTTAATAACTACTATCCCAGTATAACATCTAGTCCGTATAACCTCTCATTCAGGTCACAGATGGTCATAAGAGTCACAGTCACTACTGAAACAAAAAAAGGAAATTTCATACGTCTCTTTTATGAATCTCAAATGACTACTTCATGTGACTCCACTGTCAGGTCACTGCGACTGCTGCTTTGAGACGAGTCACCAGGTGACTTTAGTGTCGTTTTATTGAGACTCTCGTGTGACTGTCATTTGGAGGCTCAATTTCAATGTCATTGTGAATGTTGCATTATGTTAAATCACCAAACAATGTCCCATTAAAGTCACGTGGTGAATTTTCACCACTTTTCACAGTGGTTACTTCACAGTAAGGGCTCTGTTACCATTTCACAAAGTCTTGTGACAGAAAGTCACCATGTGACTTTAATGTGTCAATATTTGGTTATTTGTATTCCATACTACAGGGGAGTCACATATAGTAGTCATTTGAGACTCAAAAAAGAGACGCATGGAATTTCCTATTTTTTGTTTCGCCGTAGTGACTGTGACACTTGTGACCATTGTGTAACCTGAATGAGATGTTATATGGGCTAGCTGTTATGCAGGGATAGTAATTATTCGAATTATATTACTTCCTGTTGAATATTCGCGTGAAAATCATCGCTTGAAAATCCCTTCGTCCTTAAATTTTGCACACCAGTGTGTATATATACACAGGGTGTCCAGTAAATGACTGACCCATTTTAAAATTAAATAACAAGAAAAAAAATCGGTTTGAGATAAAATTGCGCGGTTTGAGGCATTGTTATTAGAACATCAATAAATTTTTAAAATACGCACTTCCTTCAAATAGTTCGAATTTTGACCAAAAGATGGCGATGGCGCATCAGCCTGTAGAAATACAGGCAACAGAAATACACATACAGTCTTTTTTCTTGTTTTCAAGCTCATGATCTTTCCGGCTCATTTTCCTGAGTCGAATGTTGAATCGACTCTCCACTCAACTGCAGAAATAGGGTATGTTGGTTGGACCGAGATTTAAAATAACATTTAAGATTGAACTATGTTTATTATATTAACCTCCTGAGACAAATATTAGAAATAACTACAAAAACTAATTTAAAATTACTGTAAATCATCTCCAAAGGTGTATCAATCTATAAATAAATACTTATGACATGCAAATATTTATTGAAAAACCTAAAAATAGTTTCAACAATTCTAGAAACACTTAAATTAATTTAAAGGATGTTCTTTAATGTTTCAAAATTTTCTTCGGAATATGTTATTTTAACCGCTTAACTGATTCTTTTTTTATGTACAATAAATTGAAAACATGGGATAAACGCCACTTTTTTAAAGTTAAAATAATCGTAAGATTTGATTTAAATATTTCTTCTACTAAATAGTATGAAATAGCATTTAAATAATTTAGTAGTGTGAGAAAGCTTTAACTGATGGAAGAAGAAAACTATCATAGCCATTACGTTATACGGGCAAATCAGTTGAATGTTTAAAACAATGGTTTGCAAATAGCATTGCCAAGTCCCCTGTCTAACAAAGAAGGTCTCCATACTGGGCATACTCGGAATTTTTTGAAAAAAATACTGGTTAAACTACTCATATATGTAATAAAGGATCAGTCAAATTTAGCGGCGGAATTACAGAAGAAACTTGGTAAAAAAATAAAATACTTTCGAGTATTTGGCTCGAAAAGACGAAAGCGTCACCCGATTTGGCGAGAAGCATTTTCCCTCGCCAAAAGCAACCGATTTTAAAGCACCTGAAAATTTGTTGACAATTAAATTTTAGAATACCTGCAAATAGTATTTAATGAATTTAAATTTGAAAAATGAGAGAGTTTGACATATAGATGTATTTTATATTGCATATTTCTGTTACTTTTGCTTCAGTTATTTAATTTTATCACTTTAAAAATAATTTCTTAAATAAGAAATACTTTCATATTGAAAAGGATTTTATCATATATTTAAGCGTATGACAAAATAAAGGCCAGATGAAGAATGCTGCAGTAATGCATTTCAATATTGCAGAGGGTTTTGTTTCCATAGTAACGAAATTGTATCGACGGAGCTCTATCAGATTGGAGTTAATTTTGAGATTGAAACAATTTTAATTAATTTAAATTTTGTTTTAATTCATAAAATTTCACAATTAATTTTCATTCTAAATACATTATGACAAAAATATAGTTAAAATAAACTAAAACTGACAAAACTAAGGTTATATAAATAAAATTTCTTTAAACAAGTTCAAGATGAAACATTTTTACCTTAAAAAGAATTTGAGATTAAAAAGGTATTTTTTGAAAATTTATTTTGTTGCCAACCGATGATAAATCGCCAAATAAAAGAAATGTTCATTATTTTTTTACGAACGTTCTATCGGGGTTCCGCCAAAATTTTTTTACAAACATATCTACCCACATCAGACGAACATTCTGTATTTTTTCAGGAATTTCTGAGTATGCCCGTATGGAGACCTTCCTTGTAAGAAAAAACGGGTCAATTACTTATAAATCGGCACATTAAATTTTTAACATCTTACAATAAAGGGATCCGTCTACAACAAATCCTGTCTTAAACAAAAAAAAAAAAAAAGGATGAATTCGGTTTTCGGAAAAATTAATAATATTTTGTTTTAGGCAAGTTTTTGTCTTAGCAGGTAGTTTTGTATGTTTCTTTCTACTTCGGGATCAATATATATATATATTTTTTGTTTAAGACAGGATTTGTTGTAGACTGATTCCTTTATTGTAAGATTTTAAAAATTTAATGTGCCGATTTATAAGTAATTGACCCGTTTTTTCTTAGACAGGGGACTTGGCAACGCTATTTGCACACCATTGTTTTAAACATTTAAGTCATTTGCTCGTACAACGTACTGGCAATAATAGTTTTCTTCTTACAACTCTTAAAGTTTTCTGACACTACTAAAATTTTTAAATGCGATTCCATATTATTTAGTAGAAGAAATATTTAAATTAAATCTTACGATTATTTTAGCTTAAAAAATTGGCATTTATCCCATATTTTCAATTTATTGTACATAAAAAGGAGAATCAGTTAAGCGGTTAAAATAACATATAACGAAGAGAATTTTGAAACGTTAAAGAACATCCTTTAAATTAACTTAAATGTTTCTAGAAATGTTAAAACTATTTTTAGGTTTTTTAATAAATGTTTGCATGACATAAGTATTTATTTATAGATTGATACACCTTTGGAGATGTTTTACTGTAATTTTAAACTAGTTTTTGTAGTTCCACGTGATACTTGTCTGAGGCAGTTAATATAATAGACATAGTTCAATCTTAAATGTTATTTTAAATCTCGTTCCAACGAAAATACCCTATTTCTGCAGTTGAGTGGAGAGTCGCTTCAACATTTCGACTCAGATTCGAGTTTGGAAAATGAGCCCGAAAGATCATGAGCTTGAAAACAAGAAAAGAGACTGTATTTCTATAGACGGATGTCACGAGTGCCATCTTTTGGTCGAAATTCGAACTATTTGAAGGAAATGCGTATTTTAAAATTTATTGATATTCTAATAACAATACAGCAAACCGCGCATTTTTATCTCAAACCGTTTTTTTGTTATTTAATTTTAAAATGGGTCAGTCATTTACATTCATCATACAGGGTGTCCCTAAACTAATGGTATATACGCTAGGGGGTGATAGAACACATCAAGACGAGTAATAGTAAATCGAAAATCAAGGGTCCTAAACGTTTTCCAAAGGAGATAGCCGCCATTAAAGTTTGGGATCCAAAATTTCAAATACAGATAAAAAACGGGAAAATTGGTCGATTGATTTGCGGTTTTCACTAAAACTATTCTTTTTGTTGATATTTTCTTGAAAATTAATTAAAAAAATAAATTTTGAAAAATGCAGATATAGGGCGCTTTAGACTCTGAAGTAATGAAAAACTATTTTTTGCCGTGATTTTTTGCATCTCATTAAATGGTTTCGTAAGCTTAGACTTAAACTTAAATTTTGAGCTCGAAATTTGAATAATTGGGAGTGGTTAAGTAGCACAAACTTAACTGTGTTCGGAGGGTTTAAATTTCAAATGATTATAAAAAACGGAAAAATTGGTCGATTGATTTGCGGTTTTCACTAAAACTATTCTTTATGTCGGTATTTTATTAAGAATGAATTATAAAGATAAATTTCAACAAGTTGGAAATTGCACGTGAAGCGTAGCAAATGAGGTGCGTTCGTACGATAATGAAGTTTTAAAAATATCACTCTCATATATCAATATCTCATAAAATCGCAAATAGTTAGTTACAATTAAAATGCGCACCAAACAATATTCTCTCTATACTCGTTATGTAATGCAATACTTTTGTGTGTCCTTGTAAATTAATAACAAATTTTCTTTGCACAACAGATTATGCAAAATCTATATTATAATATGTACTTTATGATGCATATCAATATTATTATGTTCGAATGAGTGTAATATTATTTAAATGCATTTGAAACTTTTTTTTTCCATTGACTGTAATGTAACGGAATACTTTTGAGTGTCCCTGTATTTCAACTAAGCATCCTATTTTCAAAAAATTTGAAATGACTTGACAAAATTATGTAATAAGTATGTCATTTAAATTTCAAACGATTAAAATGCATTTGAAATATTTTTTCCCTTTGACTGTAATGTAACGGAATAGTTTTGATCGTCCCTGTAATTGATCTATCCATCCGATTCTCATAAAATTTGAAATGAATTGACAAAATTATGTAACAATTATATAATTTAAATTTCAAATGATTCGGTTAGGTAGTTTTTGCGTTGTTATATGCGGACGGACAGATAGACGGACAGACAGACGGACTGAAAGACAACTATAGGTGCTACGTATTTACATAATTACGAACGCACCAAAAAATGCCGATAGAGTGCGCTTTAGACTTTGGAGTAATGAACAACTATTTTTTACGTTATTTTTTGCATCTGATTAAATGTTTTCTTAGACTTAAATTTTGAGCTCAAAATCTGAATAGTTGGGAGTGGTTAAGTAGCACAAACTGAACTATGTTCAGAGGGTTTAAATTTCAAATGATTATAAAAAACGGAAAAATTAGTCGATTCGTTTTCGGTTTTTGCTAAAACTACTCTTTAAATCAGTGTTTCCTTGAAAATAAATTTTAAAGATAAATTTCACAAAATGCCGATAGAAGGCACTTTAGACATTGGGGTAGCGTACAACTATTTTTAACCGTTATTTTTTTAAAGTCTCATTAAATGCTTTCTAATGCTTAGATTTAAATTTTCATATCAAATTTTGAATCGTTGCGAGTGTTTAAGTAGCACAAAAGTGAACTGTGTTTGATGGGAGGGGGGGGGGGTTAAATTTCAACTCCAGAACACATTTCAGTTTGCGCTTCTTAACCCCTCTCAACGATTCAGAATTTGAGTTCAAAATTTAAGTGTAAATCTAAGATTTCGAAAACATTTAATAAGTTTTGTAAAACATTTAATTTGATACAAAAAATAACGGTTAAAATTAGTTGTTGGTTGCTTTGACGTTTAAGGCGCCCTCTAACGGAATTTTTGAAATTTATCTTTAAAATTTATTTTCAAGAAGATACTGACTTAAAGAATAGTTTTATTTTAAACCGCAAACGAATCGACCAATTTTTCTGTTTTTTATAATCATGTGAAATTTGAACCCTCTGAACACAGTTCAGTTTGTGCTACTTAACGACTCCCAACTATTCAGATTTTGAGCTCAAAATTTAAGTTTAAGTCTAAGTTTCTGAAAACATTTAATCAGATGCAAAAAATAACGTAAAAAATAGTTGTTCGTGACTCCAAAGTCTAAAGTGCCCTCTATCGGCATTTTTTGAAATTTATCTTTATAATTCATTTTCAATAAAATACCTACATAAAGAATAGTTTTAGTGAAAACCGCAAATCAATCGATCAATTTTTCCGTTTTTTACAATCATTTGAAATTAAAACCCTCTGAACACAGTTAAGTTTGTGTTACTTAACCATTCCCAACTATTCAGATACTGAGCTCAAAATTTAAGTCTAAGCTTACGAAACCATTTAATGAGATGCAGTAAATCACGGCAAAAAATGGCGGCTATCTCCTTTGGAAAACGTTTGGGACCCTTGGTTTCCTATTTATTATTACTCGCCTTGATGTGTTCTATCACCCCCTAGCGTATATACCATTAGTTTAGGGACACCCTGTATATATACATATATATAAATCAAAAAATAATCTCAATTAATGTGTCTATTTAGTATTGCCCTTGATAACGAGCTAAATACCACATTTCCAATATTATTCCAATTTTTGCCAACTCCTATGTTTGATATAGTTTGTTAATAACAAGTTATTCCATATTTTGATGTTATATTTTTGATGTTATTTGTAGTATTATCCAATAGTTGTACATATATATATATATATATATATATATATATATATATTAATATTTGATAATAACACCTCCATAGACTTAACATCCTCGTCTTTTTGAGTGACTCGAGTGGTATCTTAAGGCGCAACACTAGTCACTAGTTACAGAAAATACCCGGATGATAATGTAACGTCTATGGGGGCGTTCTTTTCAAATATCTTGCTCAAATTTTAATATTTGGACGCGATTTTGTTTGCATAGGATAGCTGAGGACGATCCGCAAGTGGCTTAATTTTTACTTTTACGATTTTGTTTTCAGATTTAAAAAAAATACCTTAAATTTCAAAACCGGTTTGGACCGGTTCTGAAATTTAAACTATCATAATATACAAAATATACAAACAAATTAAAAAAGTAAAAACTAGGTCGGTTGTAGATCGTCCTCAACTATCCTATGCAAAAAAAAAAAAAAAAAACTCAAATTTGAGCGAGATATTTGAAAATAACGCTCCCATAGACTTTACACTATCATCCGTATCTTTTTCAGCGACTATTGTGGGGCCTTGAGGGTTTAGGCACTCTTTGAATTAACAAATTACGTGAAAAAGTGATTTCTACAAGAATTGCAGTCACACTATATTTAATTGACTTTTAATTATAAAATTGGAGAACATATTAAGAAAGATTTATTTTAATAATTAAAGTTATTAAAAAAAGTATATACATATACAAAGTGTTTAGAGATAATGCATTTTTTACGAAAGATTTATTATTACATGCATTAGACGCATTATTTTTCAGATTTGAATGGCTAAAGCAAATCAAGTTTTATTTTAATGAGCAGATATTATGTATTTTCAAAATGACCTATAATGAAAATAATAAAACATATAGATACAAATAAAAAAAAATTAAGAAATTCGAAATATCGGGAATTTTTTTTATACAAAAGCAATCATTAATCCTAAACTTCTAACTCGAGAAACATAATAATAGGTCATTTTTCGATTGTATACGTTTAATACATTCAGGGAAAATACTGTGAAATTCTCGGGAACTATTTTTTTTTTAGAAATCATGCGCGCAATGATCCTATAACTGCTTTGAGAAAATTGACTAGATTAAATCACCAATCGATCATATAGGAAAATCTCAAAGTATTTTAGACATAACTTCTCTTCTAATGCAAATTTTTATATGCAGTTTGTTTTTAAATGTTCCTAAAGAATTATATTTAATTATACGCTACTGTATGAAAAATCGATTTTTGGATTCTTTAAAGGGTACCTGACCCCTTAAGTGGACAAAATTCACCCCTTCGCCTAAATACTTTTCTCCATATGCTATGAAATTCGTCGAAGTTTTGCTGTTAGCTCTTGGCAAGCTCATGAGCCAGTTCAATACCTCCTGTTTAGTATTGGCAATGAAATGATAGAAAAGTATTGACTTTTAGTGTAGCATTTATGAATAAGATTTCGATGACAAGCTGTATACAATTACCAAATTAAAAACGTTATTATATTTGCATTAAACTGCATCAAAAAAAAAAAAAAAAAAAAAAAAAGAAAAAATGAAAAAGAAAAAGAAAAAAAAAGAAAGAAAAAACGGACAATTTTACGAAGATTGTACTGATAATTGTGACGCTAGCACAATTTATTGATTTTTAATGGAAAAATTCCTTAAATTCTGGGAAAAAACAGAAATTTTTTTGGAATTTGCGAGAATTTTTCTGTTAAAAAACAGTGAATTATACTGGAGTCTCGATTACCAGTACAATCTTCATAAAATCTTCTATTTTTTTCTTTTTTTTACAGAGTCGAATTATTTTCGTATTATAATATTTCATGAATTGCTTCGTTAGACTAGATATTCTCAACATATTTTTCATACTTTTTATCATGAGATCATCTTCGAGTTTTCTCAAATCGCAGACTTTAAACTTTGGAAGCAAATGGCAATCAATTCCTAAAAGAAATCTAAGCTTTCATCTTTTCTGCTGCTTGCACCATTTTTATTGTCAGGATTAAAAAAAAGGAATTCTCAAAAGCCTCAAACGTTAAAAAACATCATTTTAACTACAATAAAAGACTAAGAAACTAAACACCTAAAAACAAATTAGAACATTTATAATAATCTTGTACACCTAGTGGAATTTCCAGGGGCCCGGTATCCCGGTTTCTCTCTCTATATATATATATCATAGTTGTTATTTTTCGTGAAAAAGTTCTGTGCCCTGTTAAAATAATTTTATAACTTAAAAAACAATTAATTATATAAATGAAGTGTGCTGGATTTAAAATATCCTGATGAACATATGTGAGTGATTGTGTAAAAATTAAAAATTAGAATAATAGAACTTGATTGTAAATAGTAGTATTGTCGCGTCTGGTTAATCTTTTATTAGAATATTCCGAATTCTTACCAGAAAGTTTTAACATATATTTTCCTTTTAAAAGATTATACATATATTCCATAAATACAATTAAATAAAATTGCTGTTCAATATTTTTTGGTTTTTGAAACGTTCTAAATAAAAAATTCGATAGATGTTGCAACACTGGTAAACAGTGAAAACATTTTCTATAATAACCCTTCATAAAATGGTGGAAATTATACGTCCCGCATAATTTTAATTAGCAAATACCGTTATGACACCAGAGATTTTTTAGGAAAATTTGGCATTTGTAATGGATGCGGAGAAAAAGAAGAGAATAAGACGTTTTACCTATTTTGAAACAAATTTGTTCGAAAAACTTGGCATCATTCAATCATTTTAAAATTTGTCCCAGAAAGGATTAAACAAAAAAAAAAAAAAAAGTTTTTTGACCTTATAAGAGTTGCAAGTCTCCGGCGTTTTGAACACCATTATTATATTAGAGAAAAGATTTAGATCGTCAAAAGGTTCCAATAACATAAAACAACATTTTCTGTGTATTACTGGTATCCCAAAACCCGGTGACTTGATAAACCTGCCTTATACAAAAAATAAAGTAAAATGATTAATTTTTTTTAACTATTTGGAAAAATAATTGTTGTCCTTGGTAGAGAATTGGGAAATCTAAAGTATATCTCAATCTTTTTCTTGTTTGAATTCCGCAATATTTATTTTATTTTATTCGTTTTCTGATTGGTTTAAGTTTAATATCCAAAAATGAAATACTTCTGTTTCTTTTTTGTCTTTTTTTCCTTTTTTTGAGTGCTCCATGTTCAATGTCCAAAAATGGAATACTTCTGTTTCCACAATGACAAAAAGAGTAATAAAATTTTTAAATAAGTAATAATTTGGAAACAAATTATAATAAAGTTTTCGAACAAATTCCATTAAAAAGTGCATATTTTTCTCTACGCAACGGTGTAAAAATTTTGAATGAGCGATATTTAGAAGTTTAAAAATTTGCAGTTCCGAAAATTGTAAAACTGAAATTTCATTTAAAATTTGTTTATGATGGGTCCATAAATATGAATGTTAAATCCATGTCGTACTTAAAAGGAGGCGTTCAGAAGTCAGTCTGATTAACTGCATCCAATAAAAAAGCACATTTTAAACAGCTAAAGTTGTCCATCTATAAACTACTGTTGTTTTTTTTATCATTGGTTCATTATTATTAATGTTTAATGCACATCCGACATAATATATGATTCGTTATAATCATCGTAAAAATGATGTTTATTGTTATAATTAATTTAAACACATAAATTATTTATAAGTTTTCTAAAATTTTAGTCTTTGAAACCAATATTTTCCAAATAGTCGTTGTAATTTGTTAAATTACATTTTTGTTATATTTTTTTCATATGTTTTTATACCTTTTTCTCTATAAAATTTTTGTAAAACACAAATATCAAACATTTTTTCGACTAAAATAATAGTAAAAAAATATGTCTTCTTATTTTAAGAAATCAAGCCATTTCGATGTTGCAAGAGTTCTTTTATACTATTTCTGTATGCGATTTACTATTCGTTGAATGTTTCCCAAGGTGATACTCAGTTTTTTTGCGAAACATAAGCGTCAAATAAGATATGAAACGTTCCCAGGTGTCTATGCAAACAGATATGAAATGGAAACAAATGGCATTAGAACAGTTGAGAGGATAGTTTGGTTTTCGAATGCTATTTCTGAGGCTTGCAAAAGTTTCTACGAAAGACAATTTCCAACATAAAATGAAAGCTTTCTTCAGAGTTACATTTCGTAACAAATCAAATATTCTGTATTTCTTTACCTTTAAAATAAGCGTATGAAATCGTTAAGTTGAAAATAAGATGCAATTCGTGTTTGATCAAACATCATTTTGTTACGAAATGATTCATTACAAATTATTTAAAAGATATACAATATATATAAAATAAGTGTTTTATTATTTTATTTTAATTCCCTGACTAAATGTTTTGGTTGAAAAGAAAATCTTAAGAGCACACTCATAAATCTAAAATAAAGATTATCATAAGCATGTAATAACATTTAATATGTTATGAAAGTAGGTACACGAAACAGATTGAAAATTCTCATCAAACACGGTATTATATTGTTTATAGTCCGTAGAAGATATTGGGTGAAAATCAGTCGTACAAAATGTGATAAAAAATTGTATCCGTTAAATGTTGAACGATGCAAAACTACACATGGCGATCGTAGCGACATCTGGCATTTCATAACGTATACCTTGTAGAAAGATTCAATTGAGAAGCGTTTCGGCCCGTGTAGAACTAGCAGATATCAATGAGATCGATATTCATCCTTTGTCATCATTCATGATTTACGCGATGCAATTTTTTAGCAGATTTAGAAGCATTACATAATTGGTTTCCAAACTATATATTCTAGAAGATGTAATACTTTCGAACTGTTCTAAGGGCAGAAAAAAAGAACACGAACCTCCTTAGAACTGAGTTATGGATAGTTTGCCATAGCATGAAGTCTTTTATCAAATGCTAAATCAAGATGAGAGATTGAAACTCTTTTCTTTATCGTTAATTTCTAATTTACAGCAATTTTTAAGCAACAGCCTGTTTTAAAAGAAATATGATTGTACCATAACAAAAGCCTATTCAAAAACGTTCCGTGTATCCGATATTTCATTCATTGTTGTGCACTTTGTATGTTCGTAGAAAAGGGATTGTTGACATCAAAAGTAATATGAATGATAATTGTTTGAAACCGCAGTAGTTTATTCATATTTTCAATTAATTCTAAATTAGTCACGTGAGACTTGTCAGATACAGGGCTTATGTATCTGACAGATACAACGCTATGAATTATGTTAAACATAACATGTTTATTTTCATGATTATAGTTTTGTTCCCTAAAAAATTTTCTATAAATTCAAATGTTCGGGTGAAAAAAAAAGTTTTGCTTTTTTTTAAATTTAAAATTTGTGTTAACTTAATGTAAATATAAATATAAATAGTAAAGTATAATAATATCTTTAAATGTTAAACCATACTTTAAAATCCTGGCGTAATTAATGATTTTTTCTTATTAAATTATATTGGGCTAAGTATTATCTTAATTATCATTTTAAGTTTATTAAGGTTGTTGTTGTCATTTAACCCCTCAAATCCCAGTGAGAAGCTTTCTATTACAATATAGCTGTCTTATTTCACATAGACAAACCGATAGAGACAGTCACTTTACCACTATCGACAGACACCGATATTAACCATGTATTTGACTATTGCAAACCCACAATCGTCAGGCAACAAGACCAAGCATAGACCTGAGAGTCTCAATCCCACCATCGTCAGATACCAATATTACATTAGACCTGATCTTTAACCTAACTAGCATCATCAACCCAAACAGGACAGTAAGCATAAATCTCATCCAGAACTGAGATAACCATGTCAGATGTTCGACACCATTTCTACCCGTCATTGATAAAATATCTTCATATGAATTATTTCTCCGTACATGTAACTTTCGAAAATTTTTTTCACGAAGGATAAAAAGCATCTTGCACCGTAAAACCAAATGTTCCTCCATTTGATCTTCCCATGACTGCTGGAAGTGCATTTTTAGTTGTGATATGAGTTTTAACTAAATTTTTGCATACTACACTGTTTGTATAAATGCAGTAGATCATATACACGATAACACAATAGAATCTGTAAGGGTTTCAAAGTATAAACGAAAGTAGCTTAAAGGTGGTTTTTAAATGAGTTAATTTAACATTTAGTAAACCATGATATGTTTGTAGAATATAGAAAAATGATACACAGGACGACACAAAGAAATAGAAGAAGGCTGTCAATGAAAGATAATCTGTGATTTCACTAGATTTAAGCGTGTTTATAATTTTAAATAAATTTCAGCTAAAAAGTGCCATATACATATATATTGACAGTAAGCAAAATACAGTGCTGTACAAAAGTATTCTAGTATGCTTCCATCTATTAGCATAAATTTCTGAAAATCAAATTTCAACCTATTAGGCGTTTTAATGCTTTACAGTATAGTGGGAAGTGTTTAAGAATTCGGTTTGTCTGTCCGTATTCTAACTTGCGTTAATATAATTGGATTGCTCTGTCATTGATATATGTTATTGAGATTTGCTGTGCCATGTTTGGTATTGAAAATAAACTACATAAAGTTCATAGTTTATTTACAGAGCCACTCAAAAGTATCCCATTACATTATGGTTCATAGGGAAATGTCGTATTTATATAAATATGGTGCACTTATAATCACTGTGTGATCTGTACGTTTGTACTAATGAAACAGTCAGTGCAAATCTATCCGACCGAATGGTTTGAAATTTTTCCTTTTATAGAATCGTTGGAGAATTTTGTCGAAGTGCTTCAAATTTTATGAAAATCGGATCAGACCTGGAAAAGATAATAATAAAAGTTTTCCTCATTCTACTATATCCTATGATGCGTAATTAATTCAACGATATCCCATGTTGATTACGTACTATTAAAGATGGATTCCTAATAAATTCGTCTTACTGAATTTAAAATATATAATCGTATCAAATTTTGTATACATGTATTTTTGCATGAGTTTAACAGCTGTTGCTTTAAAATCTGACTATTTATAAAATTAGTTATAGTGTTAAAGTACCTCATTTGCCACATTTGACGTGCAATTTCCAACTTTTTAAATTTGGCAGGTTTTTTTTTTTTTTTTTTTCATAAATTTATTTATTACCAATGACTGCAAAGTGAAGAACGTCTGGTCTGCTTTAATTGATCGAATACAACAAATAACGATTTAAGTATGCTGATAGTTTTATTTTTTCTAAGTCTATTTTATGTGTCTCAGAAAAGTTTGGATTATAGAGTAAGACTGTGCTTTTGGTAAAAGAGAAATTAATAAGTCGGAAATTGTACGTTAAATGAAGTGCATTTGCACTATTCGTAGTTTTATAAAAATTCAGATCTCGGTGCATTAGCCCCATCAAACTTCAAAATCAATATCTCTCATGTGATATCATTGAATTAATGACGTATGGTAGGATTTAATACTATGAAGAAAACTTTCATTAATATATTTTTTAAGTTTTGATTCGATTTTCATAAAATTTGAAGAGACTTGACAAAATTTTGTAACTATTATGTGTATTAAATTTTAAAACATTCGCTATTATCAGCTAATATTCGTTATTGCGCTGTTATATGCAGACAGGCGGTCCAGACATCACCTATCTGTTAGATATTTATATAGTTAGAAACTAAAATGGAACTTTAAAAATCCGTTTAATAATGTAAGAAAATAAGGCGTGATACCAAGGGACAAACAAATCTGTTTTTCTTTTTTCCAACCGAATAACATTATTTATTCGTTTTTAGGTCCGTTCGTATTTATGTAAATACGTAGCACCTATTGTTGTCGCTCAGTCCGTCCGTCTGTCTGTCCGTCTGCCTGTCTGTCCGTCCGTCTGTCTGTCCGCATATAACAACGCAGAAACTACCCAACCGAATTATTTGAAATTTAAAATACATAATTATAACATAATTTTGTCGAGCCATTTCAAACTGTATGAACATCGGACGGATAGATCAATTACAGGGACAATCAAAAGGATTCCGTTACATTACGGTCAATGGAGAAAAAAGTTTCAAATGCGTTTTAATCGTTTGAAATTTAAAACATATAATTATAGCGTAATTTTTTCGAGTTATTTCAAATGTTATGAAAATCGGATGTATAGATCAATTACAGGGACAATCAAAAAGATTCTGTTACATTACGGTCAATGGGGGAAAATGTTTCAAATGCAGTTTAATCGTTTGAAAATTAAAACATATAATTATTACGTAATTTTGTCGAGTCATTTCAAATGCTATGAAAGTCGGATGCATAGATCCTTTACAGGGACAATCAAAAGTATTCCACTACATTACGGTCAATGAGGGAAAAGTTTCAAATGCATTTTAATGATGTTACACTGATTCGAAAATAATAGAATTGGCATGAATCTATGAAATAAATACTAAAATATGCATTCTGTACAATCTGTGATGCAAAGAATTTTTGTTATTAAATTACAGGGCCACACAAAAGTATTTTGACTACATAATGCTATACGGGGAAACGTTGTTTGTGGCGTGTTTTAATTATATTCAACTATTTCACATTTTATGAATAAGATATACATTGCTGAGGTGTAATAAAAATTACTTCCTACTTATTTACAAAAACACAAAGATTTCGACTACTATACTGTATCCGAAGTACGCTCGACTATATCAGCAAGATCTGAATATTTTTAAAACTTCGTTATCGTACGAACGCACCTTATTTGCTACGTTCACGTGCAATTTCCAATTTGTTATTTTTATTTCTGATTTTCTACCCTTTTTTCCTCTTTCTTGGTGAATATTTTTATGAATTGATTAATTTATTGATGAATTTTGTTACTTCTTTATTTTACCTAATTATTTAATTACCAGCATTAGTAATAAATATTTAATGACAGATATTAAAAAGTTAAATAAAGATGATTTTAAAAAATAATTCTTCGTAAATCTAAGAAAAAATTGTTTTTTGAACATCAGTTAAAAAATTGATTATTCTGCATTCCTTTCTTCATAAAAATTTCTAAGAAAACAATTTAAATCTGGATACTGTTGATTTAGTTTGTGATTTGCATAAAAAAAATTTTATTACCAAAGGCTGCAATTTCTGGTCGGTTTGAATGACAGGAATATAAATGAATAAAAAATTAAAATACTTCGAACGTTTTATTTGCTCAAAGCCTCAATTTTTCTATTTCTCTGAAATTTTTTATTATAAAATGAGTTTTTATTTATTTATTTATTTATTTTTTTTTTTTTTAAGAAAAAGAGAACGACTTTGGAACTAATTTAATAATTTAGGAAAATGAATCACGATAACTTATGAAAAGAATGAAATAAATGAAAATGATTCTTCAAATTTTCTAAAACTGAATTTGAAGTAAGTAGAGATGGAAGAAATTTATCTTTCTCTTTATGATTATCTTAGAAAATATTTCTCTTATTTGGTAGCTTTTTTGAACTCGAGGATGAAAATAAAATGCAACAATTTTGTATTTCTAATGATACTAGTTTCTTTAAACACAAAACTGTTTATTTATTATTATTATTATTATTATTATTATTATTATTATTATTATTATCATTATTATTATTATTTATTTTTATTTTTATTTTATTTTATTTTTTTTCTTTTGCTTTTCAAATTTTATTCAAGCGTATAACGTTACTTGTTCGCATTTGTTGATGTTCCAGAGTTTCTAGCCATTTCTCACTTTTGCTACAAAAAACCTTTTTATGTATTGATTAGTTTATTATTTAATTTTTTTATCCCTTTATTTTACCTAATTGGTTAATAACTAATTGTAGTAATAAATACTTAGTAATAGTATCGGGGATATTAAAAAAAGAAATAAAGATAATTGAAGTTGTATCAAGTTGATTGTACATTTAAGAAATATTTCTTAATAAATCTATGGAAAAAATTGTGTTTTAGAAAAGCAACTATAAAATTGCTTATTCTACATTTTTTTCTTCAAAAATTGTTAAAAAAACAATTTAAATTTGGATATTGTTGATTTACTGTGTGATTTTCATTTTTTTAAATATTTATTACCGAAGGCTGCAACTTTTGGTCGGTTTGAATGACAGGAATATAAATGAATAATAAAAATTAAAATGCGTCGAACGTTTTATTTGCTCAAAGGCTCGAATTTTTCTATTTCTCTAAAATTTTTGATTATAAAAAGAATTTTTACTTTTTTCTTTAAAAGAAAAAGAGAATGAAAAACGACTTTGAAACTAATTTAATAGTTTAGGAAAATAAATCATGATACCATGTGAAAAGAATAAATGAAAATGATTCTTCGAATTTTCTAAAAACTGAATTTCATGGAAGAAGAATTGGAAGATTTTTCTTCTTTATTTTATTATTACTTTACAGTTTACTTTTTTATTAGATATTTAGATTTTTTTTTTTTAACTGCCGAATAAAAACTAAATGCACCAATTTTGTATTATGATGATATTAATTTGTTGAAATATCAATCACATATTGCTAAAATCTTTGTTTTTAAATTGTAGTTTTTATTTTGTTGAAATTTTAATAAATATTTTTTTAATTATTATTTATTATTTTTTAAACATAATAAATAGAAATAAAACATAAAATGAAAAGTTGTCGTTTTTTCTCCAACATTCTATTTATTTACTTATTTTTGATTAAATGTGTAATAAACAAAACTGTTTTTTTTTATTTATCTAATTGAATAACATTACTTGTTCGCTTTTATTTATATTTCAAAGTTTGTATCCTTTTTTCGTTTGCTTGGACAATGTTTTTATGCATTGATGGGATTATTTTTCGATTTTATTATCGCTTTATTTTACCTAATTATTTAATAATAGTATAATAAATAATAATTTGCCCCCTTTTCGAAAAAAAAATGCATATTTCTTTCACTATTTCTTCTTTTCGTATGGAAAAAAATTAGTATGAAATAAAAATACAATTACTAATTTACGCTAATCTGTTAAATATTATTCATTTTAAACTATAAACAATTTTTAATATTGTCTTTCCATTCTTAAGGCTAATAATCAAAATTGTAATTTTAAGTATGTAGACAAGACTGTCGGACGTTCCCCTCAGTTCACACAACTTTGAAGAATGTCCGTGGTAGATATAACTGCCACCACCGATATTACTAGGTGATATCGGTCACCCACTGTGAGATTGGTGTAAATGAAGACTTACGCTAGTAATCGAATTATCAGTTTATTAAGAATATATGTACACACAAAATACGCTATTTACAAATATATACAACTACAACTCGGATATAGGTGATCCGGTTCAACATTAAATTAGATACCGTAAAGATTGGTTGTGTACTATTCCAATTACACTTTCCACCTCACACTCAATACACGTTAAATTCACTTTTTTGGAGCTCAACCATGAGTCTCCCAACACGAGTATACTGGGCCTGCCCTTCTTAGCCCAGAGCACTAAACACCAGGACGTCTGTGTCCTTTGCGCACCAGAAAACGCACGCTTTACGCTCTTCCACACAGAGCAACCTCTAGGTACGAAACCTAGGTACCGAATCAATGATCTGAGGCAAACTTGCCCTCTCCAAATCCCTGCTTTCCCCCACATCAACCCCTTTGGAGCCTCCTCATTGGACAGATATTCCATTCTTTCCCTCATTACCCACCTTATTACAAAAACGTTGGTAATGACCTCTCAAACCACATTTAAAGCATTTAGGCGCTGAAGCATCGCTAGGCTTCTTAAAATCTATTTTCCTATCCGAAAAAGAATTAGTCTCATTACTCCCATTTTGCCTCCAATTATTACTAACTTTGCTATCCTCCCTCGGTCTCATTTTTTCATTGTTTACGTGCCTATCTTTACCTTTAAAACTTTTATACGTAACGGCGTAAGACTTATGTTTAGCGTCAAAATAATTGTCACATTCTTTCGCAATTTTAGAAGCCTCTAACCATTTACCTTGATGAGTTAACCCAATATATGACGCGGTATCCTCATCTAACGTACTTACTAATTTATCAGTAACTATTAACTGGTTGACCTTTTCATAAGAGTCAGCACCTCTAATCTTACAATAATTTTCCCATGTCGCTATTAAACGCGATACAAATAATACATGAGTTTCGTTCTGGTTTCTCTTGGGCTTCTTAAAATTTTCCAAACATGCCTTCGGTGTCGGCTCATGTTCCCTCAAAACTAACTCCTTTAACTCCTCATAATTCTCCATTTGTTCCGTAGTGGTATAAATTAACAAATTATCCGCCTTATCTCCTAACATATTTAGCAGAATTTCGGCCTGCTGGTTTTCCGGTACATTTTTAGTTTTGAATGCCCTTTTTAAACTGTTGAAAAATAGATTCCATCCCTCAGTCCCTTCCGGTACTTTGATAGATAGAGTTTTTACGCTTTTGATCAATTTTTCAATATTACTTTCATTATTAGATTCCCTAGAAACATTACAATTATTTGCCGAACCTTGAACCCTTAGTCTCTCCATTTCTAATTCATGTTCCATCCTTAATTTTTCTATCCTCTCTTCTCTTTCTAACCTTTCGTGTTTTTCTTCGCGCTCTAACTTTTCCTGTTTTTCTAACCTTTCGCGCTCTAATTTTTCCTTTTTTTTCTAACTTTTCGCGCTCTAATTTTTCTTGTTCTAATTGTTCTGCAACAATAGCGTCAGATAATTCCTTAATAACCCCCTCGTCGTACTCATCACTGTCCATTATCTTTTTCTTAAGCTGAATTCTGGTATCATCTTCCGCGAATTCAACACCCAACTCTTCGGCTATCCCCTGAAGATCAACCTTTTTTAGTTTCAATAAGAAAGCCATACCTTCACCGATTGGTATTACCACCCTACAATAATATTTAAACCTACCAAATTAATATTTCCTAAATTTTTTAACTTAGTACAGTTATATCCCACATATTATACTAAATAATACCCTTCAGATAATCAATACATTTCATTTCTAATTAATTTACTGAATACTCTAATTTTTCTCAACTATTGATATCACACAATTTACTTCCAATAAAACAAAAAGGTAAAACAATAATTCGATTTGCTTACTATGCCATACAGATTTCAACTTATACACTTAGATAACAACATACAATTAAATAATAATACTGATACGTTGAAATTGGATAGAAGTATTGTTGTCAATCAAAAAAAATCCACATAAAGAAAAATTGTAAAACATGCATATATAAATTTCTACAATTATCCTCACTAAAATATTTCCGAACTTAATACTGGTTCTTACACTTAAAACAAATATACTGAAAATCTTTACTTTTATTTTTCCTCACTATGGCTCTCTTTTGAGCCTTTTTTTTTCTCTACTATGGCTCTCTTTTGGGCCTTTTTTTTTCACTATGGCTCTCTTTTGGGCCTTTTTTTTTTTTTCTCACTACTATTGGCCAATTAAAATTCTAAGCAAATGTTATTATACACTCCTCAAACTTAAAAATGTTGCTTCCTTTAAATATTACTTTAACAATAATTTAACTTTAAGTAAATTTAATTGTTCCTTTCAACTACTATTACCATAATTAGTAAAAAAAATTATAGACCATCAATACTAGCTCAAGACTACTATTGGCCAATTAAAATTCTAAGCAAATGTTATTATACACTCCTCAAACTTAAAAATGTTGCTTCCTTTAAATATTACTTTAACAATAATTTAACTTTAAGTAAATTTAATTGTTCCTTTCAACTACTATTACCATAATTAGTAAAAAAAATTATAGACCATCAATACTAGCTCAAGTTATTATGACCTTTCTTTAAATATGGTTATGGACACTTCATAGGTAGGAAGTATTGATAAAACACATAAATAATATAGACAATTTACTTAAATTACTATTAATTATACAACAACAAATTTTGGTTCAAGATGTCAGTAGAAAGATGTGATCAAAACACCTTACCTTATACTTTCTTTGCTGGGGTACATTTCTAATCACAGGTAGTTCCACGATGTAGCGGTAATATGGCACAACAGTTCAGTTTAGTTCTTTCTAATAAAGATACGCACAACACTTTAGTCCACACTAGACGATATGGCACGATACTTTAGGACACATTCGACGATACGGAACGACACTTTAGCATACAGTCGACGACCCGGCACGATACTTTAGGACACATTCGACGATACGGCACGACACTTTAGCATACAGTCGACGACCCGGCACGATACTTTAGCACATACTCGACGATACGGCACGGCACTTTACACACCTTCGACGATACGGCACGACCACACAAGAATTCCACTGGATACTCTGGCATTAACAGACTGCAACACGGCTCGCTGGTCACTGGTTTCAGGCGATTCTATCCCGACGCTGCCAACAATTTGTCGGACGTTCCCCTCAGTCCACACAACTTTGAAGAATGTCCGTGGTAGATATAGCTGCCACCACCGATATTACTAGGTTCTGTACACAACCATACAATAAAAAATATTCAAATAGAGAAAGAGTAGACATTACATTCTTTAGCACAGGTGCTATCAGATCCTGACAAAGACCTTCATTTTGCAACTTTTAATGTAAATTTCAATACTTTAATAAACAATCTTAAAATCTATTATTTTACATTTACTTGTAAATGGATATGATCTACTTATATGCTAATTTTCATTTAAATTTGCGAGATGTCAGTCAAGGCTAATTTGCTCATTTTCCATGGAATGACCAATACGCATTTAGAATGTTGGTCAAATATGCCACTCCAATTCTTATTTCAAATGCTAAACCTATTGGCAATGAAGACATTTTTTTTCTTTTCTTTTCTTAAAAAACAATATATATATATATATATATATATATATATATATATATATATATATTATCCGGAAAATAATATTTTAAACTTTTTCTTTGTGTGTACCCTTTTAGTTGACAAGGTTTTTTGAAAAATATATTTAATTTAATATTTTACGAGTCAAAATCTTAGCGAGGCTAAGTAGTTAAGAGATTTTGATAATATATGTATCAGAAACATTTTGCCAACTAAAAAAAGAAAGATACATTTTTTAAGAAGAGTAAATATAAAAAAGAAATTAAAATTATTTATTTTCTGTTGAAATACTTTTAAAACACGAATAGTTTTGTCCACTGGTTTAACATTAATGAAGTAATTTAAGATTTAATTGATCAACAGCTTTAAAGCTGCCATCACATTCACCAAATATACGAAAAATTTTTGAGCCAGCTGAAGATTCTAGTCGATTTACTGGTAGAAATTGTATCAATCATTAGTCTATACTAATATTATAAAGAGGAAAGATTTGATTGTTTGTTTGTTTGTTTGTTTGTTTGAATTGAATAGGCTCCGAAACTACTTGACGGTTTTGAAAAATTCTTTCACCGTTGGATAGCTACACTATTTCCGGTGAACATAGGCTAATTTTTAATTGATTTATTCAAATATTTTCCTTAATAATTCAAAATTTCATTATTTTTCATACAGAATCAATTAAAATTTTTCCGATAAAAAATAACCATTTTCTTTCCCGTTGCCAAAAAAATCAAAATATGGAAAATAATTTCTCCTCGGCAATTAATTTTTAGTTGAACAGTATCCACGTGAAAAATTAAAA
This sequence comes from Maratus speculifer, assembly GCA_964019185.1. Taxonomy (NCBI): domain Eukaryota; kingdom Metazoa; phylum Arthropoda; class Arachnida; order Araneae; family Salticidae; genus Maratus; species Maratus speculifer. Next base: position 121,805,058 of record OZ025291.1, read on the forward strand.
TAAAAAAAATTCAAAGGAAAATAAATATGACGTCATTTATTACATTATCGGAAGTTTTGTTTGCACAGATATCATATACACACCGAGGTAACTAATGGACACTAAATTAATGTTATTTTGCCTGGCATGGCAACCCGACTATTGTTATTTAATTATTAATAAAATGTTTTTTTATTTCCTTTCTCTTCTTTAAAATTATGTAAACTGTTTTGTTCTATACTTATTATTTAAATACTAATTGTTATTATTTTTTAAATAATAGAAAATAATTTAAATATATATATGAAACTGGTATTCGAAAACGATTTTCCGCCAAATTAGTGTAAAAAATTATCGCGCCGACCTCAGCGCGTACATGACAACTGCACTGTTTTGTTTATGTATTAAGGATACTTTTAGATCATAAATCCGATTACAGAAAATTAGTCAGATTATTTAATTAGAAGTTATTAAATTTATGTTTTTTTATTATGAAACAGACGAAGAAAAGAAAATTTACTATTGCTGCCCGACTGGAGAATTAAGCTTGATGTTATTTTGAAAAACTATCGAAATGGCGAATTTTTAATTATTTGTTTACTTTTTTTTTGTTTATATTATTGCAAACATTTTTCCACTTTTATACACGCATCACCTTGGCGTGATTTTTTTTATGATGCCAATTTGGAGAACACTGCGTTTTCAAATACCAATTACATTTATATTACTCTTATTTATTTTCTATTATTTTAAAAAGGAAATAATAATAATAAACTAAGTCAATAAATAATTATGGAACAAAACAATTTATATAATTTTAAAAGAGAAAAGAAAAATAATGAAATAATTTACTCAAAAATAATCAACTATTACCGGATTACCACGTGAGGCATAAAATCGCAATTTGCTGCAATCGCGCCAACGGGATCCGTAGATGACACCTGCCCTACATATTATTGGCAATATTGTTGTTTATACAATTTGTTTATATAATTTGGTAATACTTGATAATCCCATCAACCATTTGACATTAAATTTGTTATACGTAATTGTTACTTCATCAACCAATTTTAATTCGATGTTTATTTGTATTTCTATTAACATTTTAGTAATTTATTGATTCTTTGGTTATTTAAAATAAAAATTATGTCCATTTGTATAATTTGGCGAAATTGATCGACGGAATAATCAAGTAGTCGAACAAAAAACTATCGTCAAGCTATAACATTAAATGCCAATAATGGATGATCGTAAATTTCACATTTATTTGAGGACAAACATGAAATAAGTCTGGTACATTTGTAACAATATCGTTTCTAGCACTTCTAATGTTTGACACTAAAAATCATAATGGAATCGATTACAGAAGGTAGAAAGATTTTATTAGATGCAAACTAAAGACATATTTTTCTACAAAATTTAGTCATCAAGATTATTTTTATTTGATGGCTACATGTTAGCAACTGTTTTATAAAAGGAAGAGGCAGTGAAACTGATGTAATTTTAATGTTATTCAAATAATACAGATTTAAAACATACTTTTTATGCTTCATTGTTCTACTAAATATATAAGTGAAACACCCTTCTTCGTCTGCCACCCCCACGGAGGGCATCCTTTCCTTAGGGCCTATATCCCACATGTAGATAAATGGCCGTCATAAATACAAACAAACAAAAACTCTTCTTTATCTGTCAATAATTCTTTACATTTTTTACTCTATGTATTCTTGCTGGAACAGATTAAGGTAGATAGGAAACTACAGTGAGCCTGCTAGAAGAGGACGTTTATTAAAAAATGTAACATGAAATGACATTGTATGTAGGCTACCAGAACTACACATAATGCAAGTTCAGATGTCGGGATTTTAAGAACTAAGAAATGATAATGTACAATCCGAAAGTTAATAGAGTTTGATAATCAATCTCGCTAATCATTGCAATGCCTCTAATGTAATAGTGTGATGACTCGAGAACATTTTGATTCCTGTTGTCATAACGGTCTCATGTTCATACGAAACTCTACTGTAAATGATAAAATAAAAGAAATGGTGCTTAATTGTCCAAATTTTCGCCAAGACTTACAATAGTACAATATTGCAATGGAGTTGGCTTGATTTTTAGCAATACGGAAGAACATTCCAGGGTGGTCTATACTGCTTTAAAATAAAATTTTTAAATCGCCATGTTTTTTGAGTCAAGGTTCGTTTGGAAATATGGACCAGCGAAGCGGGCATAGCCTGCTAGTTTAATAATAAACAGCAGCATCTCCAATTTTTTTACCCTTTTTCTATAAAGTCTCCGCTAGCCACGAGTTTTCATTGAACTCCCAATATTTCAGGGAAGCCAATTAGGCGGTTTTTAACATTATTCTTTTTCCATTCATCAAGATGAACAAACTACAATGTACATCTGACTAGTTATTCATGAAAAACACGAATTAACAATATTCTTATAGTTTAAAAGATTAAAAACAAAATTATTCTTTTTATTATTATTATTATTATCCTATATTATTATATTAAAACTGTTCTTTAAAACTTGTTTAAAATGAGTAATATTCCAGTAAAAAAAAAGTGTTTTATATTTTAAAATAGTAAGATAAATTCGGTTGGCTGAATATTTACTTAACATTTATTATTAGTATCAAAAAGTTATTTCATTTACATCAATATTCCTTCAAAAGAAAAATATTAAGTAACTTAAGAATTTTGCTTTTGTTCTACATTTGAAAAGTTTTCTATATTTATAAAGAAATAAAGGAAAAAGAGTATAAAAATACGATTGACAACTTGTCTATTAGGAAAATATGATGTGAATAACACAAAATTCTTGTTGACATAACCAGACATTTTTTTTTTTTGTTTGTTTCGTTAAAACGTATTCAGCAGATCGTTAAAATGTCTAAAATGGCTATTTCCAGTTGAGAACTATACTTTTTCTTATCTATATATTTGTAAAAATATTTTGGCACAAAAGTAAAGTTAAATATTTTTTTATGTCATTGTTAGCACGTTTTACAAATTTATATTGGTCCTTCACTATATATCTCATTCTGATCTCGGTTTCCGCATCTCTTTCCATGCACCCCCCCCCCCCCAAAAAAAAAGCTCTGTTTTACATACATTTTTAAGTAACTTTTAATATATATCTGTCAGAATAATTTCTGGAAGTATACCTAAAAAACAAAATGGTTTAAGCATTAGCTATACGAAAGGACATTTTGTATATAAAAGATTTCAGACCATTTTCATGATTGGTTTATTAAACTAAGTAAATCTAAGTCAAAGACTTAATTTAGGTTAATGAAGAATTTACCGATCTTGCAGAATTTACGATTTTCTTCAAATTTTGGCAATAAATATTATTGGCAATAATTCATTCTTATAAAGCTCTTCCCTGATTTTTTAAGGGAGTTCATTGGTTAAGTATAAATGAATAATCGGGGGGGGGGGGGCTGCTCCTCTTATGCTATGCAATTGGTTTTTCATGCAGAGTCAACTGATTTGCTTCAATTTTTGAACAGAGGTTCATGGTGATAAGATGCTTCTCTGATAAATTGCGGGGTTCTTTTGTTAAGTATAAAGGTGGGTACGGGCGATCACCCCCCTTAAAGTAGATAAATAAGTTTTTATGCTGGATTATCCCATTTGCTATAAATTTTGGATTTAGATTCTTTCTGATACATCATATCTCTAAATAGTTCTGGAAGTTTAATGGTTAAGTATAAAGTAGGGGGATAACTTCTTTTAAATTACATAAATGGTTTTTATGCAGAATTATCGGATTTGCTTCGAATTTTGAATATAGCTATTTTTATATGATAAAGCATATCCCTGATTAGTTTTGGGGATCCAAGGATTAAGTATAAAAGGAGGAAATAGCGGTGACTATTTCCACCGTTAATTTATTTTTCAAAAACGTTTTCAATAGAATAGCTATGAATGATTAAAAAATTTAACTGAAAAAAGCATATTGTTTGAAATATTGTAATTTTTAAAAAGTTAAAAAGAACACATCTTTACGCAAATGATTTAAATTTTCATTTTCAGATTTTATCTTTCGCTGTAGTGTGTATGCGGGATTAAATACGTGTAGTATATCTCATAATAATTTCAATTTTAACACTTTAAATTATCTTATACCATTTTAAAAGGAAGTTTTTGCATAATGCATATTCAATTTGAAGTTTTTCTCAAATAATTTAAATAAGAATGCCATTAAATTACCTTTAAGCCTTTTCGAGATTTCCAATCAAAGTTGTACCATAAATAGAGTTTATTGGAATGGGAATTTGCATGATAATTAAAAGCGAAATGAAATATAATCGATTTTCCAATAACTAACCTATAGACCGGAAAGCAATTTAATTAATTAATCAAGAGAGGGGAATCCTTCATTTCAAACCGCTTGATTTAATGCAAGATTATTGAATATATGTGTAAGATATTAGAATTTTTTTATTTAAAATATTTAATTGTAAAGTCTGTCTTATTCCGCTATGAAAAAAAAAAAAAATGTATGGACTTCTTAGTCAAAATGCAATGCTTTTCCCGTTTTACTTGAGATACACACTAGAAAAAAGCTACAGATTATCTTTAGAAACCTTAATAATTACCGTATATATATATATATATATATATATATATATATATAAACAAGCAAAGTTCCTTTTATTGCCACTGATTTTAGTAAAGTTTGCCGAGTAATTATTACACTGTATTAATAATTTTTCTCTTAATCAAAATATCGGTTTTGAGGATTCTGTGAAATCTCAATAATATATTTTCAGCTGAATAACTGAATTTATGTATCCAAAGATATCAAAATGATACTAATCTCAGTGATAAAGTTACTGTTTTTAATTTAGGATGTTTGTATGTAAAACACGTTTGTTCAACATGAGAATATTTATTTGAGAAAAAATATCATATGAACAATCTATATTTCAAATTGAGGAAATATTTTAATACTCCATGAAACTACTCGGAAAGGGTTCCGAAAATCAGTGTCAGCGAAGAAAACCTTGTTTTTTTTTTTTTAATAAATACTTCTTTAAATCTCAAAAGTACAGGATGTCAATAAAAGAATGTCCCAGTTTCAATTGTCTGTTATAATAATTTAATTTTGACTATTAACAACGACATCATACATCTAACTAAATTAAATTAACCTAATTTTTCCTACAAATGTTCAATATGTGCATATTTTATTATACGACATACATCAACTTAAATCCCAATTTTTTCTATAGTTTGGTTAAAAAGTCACGAGATTAGAAACCATAGCCTCTTCAATTTTGTGTCTCAACTTCGAGAAATCATTAGGCAGCGGCGGAACGTAAACATGATGTTTTATAAAGGAAATAAACGCAGGGCTTTATGTGATGCGAACTTTATATCCATAAATAACGCTTTACGTTCAGGGTTTGCCATTTTAGCTTATGGCACTACAAGCAACAAAATAACAAAGCAAAATTTTGCGCATCCATTTATCTAAAACTTCTTCAGTTGCTCTTTATTAGAGACTTTGAACCAACACTTTACAACGTTTACTGTTTATACTATTAAATTTATAAATGGGATAAATTTTTATGGACCCTCCCCCTGTATATTGATTTCCGAGGTTTTTCTAAGGATAAAACATTGTTTTCAGGATAGTGGGTAACTTGAAAGAGGTAATTGAATATTTTCTAATGTTATTATATTATGTTATTATTATTTTCCTAGATTATGAAGTTTTTATCTTTTTTTTTTATATAATGCATGCACATGGTATCCCGAGATTATTGGGACGAGATAGGGGATATGACAAGGATTCAGATTTGCAAAGCAATCCATGGTCGGAAACGTTTTCCTGACGCGGTAGTGACTATACAAAACACGAGAAAGAAAGGACATGAATCAGGAAAGAAAACACGTTTATTATTTTTAGTGCCGCGAATACGCCGGGACAAAGTAGAAAATGTTAAGGATCTTGTTGCACGCACTATGGCAGCTACTGAGGAAGTCCGGGGCACTCCCGGAATTTTAGACAACATTGGATCTTCCATGCGCCAAAGATGCGCTTCCATGCATCATGGGCCGGGGTCGTAATTTCCAACACCTACTTTGATGACCATCGTTCTCTCTTTAATGTTTTTTTTTTTTTTTTTTTTTTTTTTTTTTTTTTTTTTTTTTTTTTTGCTTAGTTTTCTGCTAATGATGATAAACATGTTTTCCTTTCTTTTTCTTCTACTGTCTTTCTTGTATTTTGTGTCGTCACTACCGCGCCTGGAAGGCATTTCCGACCATGGGTTGCTGTGCAAATCTGAATCCTTGAGACGTTTCCTACCTCCCCTTAAAGTTTGTCCCAATAATCCTGTTGCACGCTGTATATATGTATGTATTTATGATAAGAAGTGGTAATAAAATTTTAAAAGTATTTGAATACCTGTGTGCGGGTGATAAATCCAATTTAAAAATTCAAATAGAAATTATGTCATTTCAAAAATGACATACATTGAATAAAAATGAAAAAGCAACTTATTTTTGCAAACTATGAATGCACTTAATATACAATGATCCAATACTTATTATTTTCCTTAAACATCTTCAATAAACAAATCTAAAACACTAAAACTTTCCAATCGTGTTCTAGAATCCACCAAAATAGCTTCTCCTTTTCATTTAATCCTATTTTTCTGAATTATCAAAAAAAAAAAAAAAAAAAAAAAAAAAAAAAAAAAAAAAAAAAATTCTATTTCAAAACATTTGTCTTTCAGCTTTTACTTTCTGGAAACGGCATGCGTGAATATAACCGAAATTGAATGCTGAATTTCAATAAGTAGAAAAAACATCAAACGTCTATTACGCAGTTTTAAAAAACTCTTCAAAAAAGTAGTTATCCATTAAAATAAATTTTTGAAGGGAGTGAGATGTTTATATATGCGTTTATACATTCTACTATAAGGATCTGCAAAAGAAATCATCTAAGGAAAAAAGATTTTAAAGTTAAATTACTGTGACTTTTTATGGGTTTAAGTTTAAGGAAATAAATGGATTCGTACTCGTTGTTTGATTATCATAAAAGTAAATGTAACAACGTAAATATGCATTTCGAATTTAGATATTTTCCATTTCATATTTTAAAGTTGGTAAAGTGTTTTTGAAAACACGCATTTAAAAGAGCATGCAAATATTTATGTTTTGCGACAAAATATTTTTTCCATTTTCTTTACAAAGTAAAAAGATTAGGACGGAATATACTTTGAATTCAGATTTTTCTGTGTTTTTAAAAATGTATATTTATTTTACAGTTATAAGTAGTTTTTCACTGAATACAAAAATATAACTGAAAATATGTCTTGTGCAATGAATTACTGCATAATTCCTTTCCATTAGGAAAATAGATATAAAAAAGCTTACGAAACAAAAAATGCATAAGTAAATTGTATAACTAAATGTATCAGATTTTATTTATGCTATTTTATTATTAATATGGCTAAAGTTATATGGAATACTTTTTTAATTTTCATGCTAAAGATAAGCTATTTAATGCATTATCTCTGCTCTTTATTGTAATGTCTCCGTTTATACATATAGAATACTATATACATTGACTACGAATTAAAAAGCAATTTATTTTTACAAATTATGAATGCATTTAATCTACAATTATCCAATACTCATTATTTTTTGTGAACATCTTCAATAAACAAATCTAAAATTTCCCAATCATGTTCTAGAATTCAACAAAATAGCTTCTCCTTTTCATTTAATCCTATTTTTCTAAATTATATATATAAAAAAAAATATTTTACAATCTCTTTTCCATTTCTAAACATTTGTCTTTCAGCTTTTACTTTCTGAAAACTGCACGCGTGAATATAATCGAAATTGAATGCTGAATTTCAATAAGTAGAAAAACATCAAACGTCTATTACGTAGTTTTAAAAAACTCTTCAAAAAAAAGTATTTATCCATTAAAATAATTTTTTAAAGGGAGTGAGATGTTTACATATGCGTTTATACATTCTATATTATAAGCCTCTGGAAAAGAAATCATCTAAGGAAAGAAGATTTTAAAGTTAAATTACTGGACTTTTTATGGGTTTAAGTTTAAGGAAATAAATGGATTCGTACTCGTTGTTTGATTATCATAAAAGTAAATGTAACAACGTAAATATGCATTTCGAATTTATATACATATTTCTCTTTCATATTTTAAAGTTGGTAATGTGTTTTTGAGAAGACGCTTATAAAAGAGTATGCAAATATTTATGTTTGCGACAAAATATTTTTCCATTTTCTTTACAAAGTAAAAAGATTAGGACGGAATATACTTTGAATCCAGCTTTTTATGTGTTTTTAAAAAATGTATATTTATTTTACTGCTATAAGTAGTTTTTCGTTGAATATAAGAACATAACTAAAAATATGTCTTGTGCAAAGAATTATCATGTAATTCTTTTCCATTACGGAAATAGATATAAAAAAGCTTACGAAACAAACAAACAAAAAATTGTATAAATAGATTGTATAAGTAAATGTATCAGATTCTATTTATATGATTTTGTTATTGGAATATTTAAAATTACGGAATAATTTATAATTTATAAATTAGATCCATGAAGAATACAATTTATTTAATACATTATCAGTACACTTTATTGCTCTGTCTTCAATTAATACATATTGAATAACATACATATTTTATGCCTAAATACATCTTACTTATTTACATGCAATAACGTTTAATACGTACAATAATCATAAAAAGGGTTTTTTTTTCAGCAAATGAAACTAATAGTGACATATATATTGAATTTTATTTGAAACCATAACACTTCAAACATCACAGAATTTTTTTTTCGTGTTCCTGTTATTTAATATATATGGTAATTAACATGTCTTTTTTTAAAACGATTGTGACAATAAAATTGATAGTTGAAGGATTTCAGCTTTTTATAAATCCTATAGCAAATTGGAAAGTATCCTGCTTGAAACTTTATTAATCAGTGGCAGGAAAGCATAAAAATAAGAAAGTGATCATCCCGATTACAGACAGAGAGATAGGATGAAATGTGCATGTACAAAATGTGCAGGTCCAAATAATTCCAAGAAAAAATATCTCTTATCATCGATGATCCGCCATACCTTATATACTTCCAACTTTATAGAGAAAATCTATGGTTCCATAAATCTGAAGCGATATTTCTAACTTCGACTAAAACTGTCTATAAAACACTCAGGACACTCTCTAGTCCATTCAAGACTATGCAATGCAACGTGCTTTGTAAAAGAATATAGACTGGTAGGCGGCAGCACATGCAATCACTTCATCGAGGTAACGGGTAAAAATCTAGGATCAGTTAAATCTCGATTCACATATTAAAACGCAATCTCCCTGCCAAGACATATCTTGGTGAAAAACTCCTAAAAAACCGATTTTCGCTGTTAAATCGTAAGTTTACTGCTGTGCTTTCCTGCTCCCAAAGTATGAAAACTGAGGATTGGGAGAAGGAAAAATAATGGTAAATCTATGAGTCAACCACTAAAATTGGGTTTTTGGGTGTTTCTCAGCAAGATAGGATTTGGCAGACCTATTGCGTTTTCATGAATTTGATTAGGTCATTGCCTGTACTGTTGCTTGCCGTTCTAATACTCTGATGTGTCTTCTGCTCCTGAAACTTATTTGGTTGGAGCGAGCGCTGTCTAGTGACTAACTGTACATCTCTTTCATCCAATATTACCTGAGCTAAGGATTTTATATCATACGCTAAATACAATGCACCCGAATCTTTCTAGGGAAGGTCCAAAAGTATGCCAGATCTTCAACTCAGCGAGAGTAATATCATTAGAGAGCTCTTACAATGGTGATCAGGTAATTGACCCGTCTAAATGTAACTGGTGAAGAGTTTTAGGCCGATGTATTTGTGCCATTTGTTGCTTTCTCCAGATCCTTCCTAGAAAGACACACTACGTTAGAACCTTGACACCCCGGGATAACTTAGACACCTTGTAGACGAATGGGTTTATTTTTGTTTCATACGTATTTTTTCGTGTGATTTATTTCTTTTTTTATACATCTTAAGCAGTAAGTGAACCTGAGTGTAGTGAGAACCTAAGAAAAAACATTCCGACGTTATAGAAATTACACCGAAAAGAATGTTGTAAACGCAGTGTAAGCTGTCAACAGAGACATGATTAAAAAACTAAATGCTCGAGAATTCCAAATACTGCGTTGTATATATTGGAAATAAGTGCCGTTGAAGACACACCAAATCTGTGGGTCATCCAACATTGGTTACTCATGATACAGAACAATTGATTTGCAAGATTTTGGAAGTTGCGGCTGACTAGGATTTTTCCCTTAACAAAGCACAGTTTCACGATGGTAATTAAAAAATATTTTATCCAGAAGAGAATCAATATCATAGATATAAATTTATCCAAGTGGGTGGAAAAAATCCGGTCCAAGATTCAAACTATGGATGTATTGGCTGCACCCGCCAATGCTCTTCCAATTGAGCCATTCCAGATGAATACTGGAGGACTAATTCACCCAACTAATCTTAACGATCACAAATTCTGGCTGAATAATTGGATCAGCTCAACAGAATAAATCGAAGGTCAATATATGGAACAGCAGAAAACTCTGCATACGAAATCTTATTAGATAATTATTATAATTATCAAATATGATTATAATTAATTTACCGATTGAATAATCATGTTATAAATTATTCTAATAGAATCAATATCCTTATACTGACCAACAATACTTCCTGTGGTGGTAATCAATGCTTTGACCCAAGGAAATAAAAATTGGAAAATCATATTTTTCGTATAATAATTCGTAAAATTTTATCGTTTAAGTACCCTTAGCTGACTTAAGGGGTGTACTTTTTATTTTGCCTTGATATTTGAGATAGCTTTGCCATAAATCGCCCATTGCGAGTATTTAAAGCATATTTGTAGTTAGGTGACAAAGTTAGCACAAACCCGGGGTCACTTTATCACCCTATTTCTTATTTTACTTTACCCTTACAGTATTTTTCGCATGTATTTGATTCGGGTACACGACATTTCGGTCCCGCCACTTCGGTCCCGCCATTTCGGTCCCGAGACATTTCGGTCCCGAGACATTTCGGTCCCGAGACAATTCGGTCCCCAGCAACTTTGGTCCTTTGCCATTTCCGTCCTTAGTCATTTCAGTCCCTTGTTATTTCTTTGTTCGCTATCTTATAAATCGGATTCTAATTGTTGTGGGCCTGCCAAATGGTATACGCTCAACATTATTCGGGCTTTTTTTTATTTATTTTTATTTCCCCCCTCCTCTCCCCCACAAGTTTTATGAAAAGTTGAACATAAGAGTCCGATAAATTTAAATTTTTATAACTCGTGACAATGAAATCACAGCGAGCTGAAAATTTTCTTTAATGTGATATAAATTTAGGGGATATTTTCGTTTGCTTTTAATAGTATTATTATTAATCAGAATAAATATTTTAAATTTTATTGTTAATTATTAGTATCAGTATTTTATACAAACTTCTATAAATTATATAAACTAAAAAGTATTTTGTATAAACTGCCAAAAATATTTTTTTGGCTGTTTACATACATTTTTTAGAACCTTTAAATTAGCATTAATTAAATAAAAAAAAATTTTTTCCTTATTTTTTCCCTTCCAATTTGATAATAAATGAGATTAATAATTCAATTAGACAGTGTTGTACAAGTTATAATATATACATATTTCCTCAAATCACCCGTCTATACCCTCTCCTTTAATAATTCAGGAATGAGATATATTTATTGAAGAACATTTTTTTTATTTGTATTGTTATTTTTATAATACAAAGTTGCGTCTTATAAATTTGTTTTCATAAGTTACTTGCCATTATTAACATTGCGAAAGCAATAGTGATTTCGAATTATGATTACCAATTATCATTAGGATTACCAATTATGATTAGGATTACCATACAAAATTTGAGTGAATTATAATATTTTGGACAAGAGTTATACGTGTGTGCAGTTTTCGGGCATTTATAATCGTATTATACTAAAATTTTATGGCCTTCAGTTTAAAACTCTGCAATGTTCCCTATAAAATTATGTCTTATTTCACAAAATTTCAGTTTGCAGTAGAAGGGACGAAATGTCTTGGGACCGAAATGTCTCGGGACCGAAGCGGCTGGGGACCGAAATGTCTTGGGACCGAAGTGTCTCGGGACCGAAATGTCTGGGGACCGAAACGGCGGGACCGAAATGGCAAGACCGAAATGGCGGGACCGAAATGTCCTGCTTCCTTTGATTCTGCGTTGATGTTGAGGGAAATCGTTTGGTCCACACGCTTGCATTTTTTTTCCCGAATTCGAAGAATAAAAAAGTTGTGTACAAAAATATGTCTAAAATGTAATGAAATACCTCCAGTTTACGGTACTTCACTCTACGCGACGTTAATTTAAAAAAAGACAAGATAATTTTGTATGTATACTTGTCATATATACCGACTATACATATTATATATATATATACATATATTACTTTGCATTTATCCTATGTTTTCTGCTTTTCTGTATTGTTTTGACTTGATACTTAATTTACATTTTTAATTTCATTAAACTGACTTTTCAATAATGTTGACTAAAAATAAAATGACATTCAATGGCATATCTTTTAATGGTTTTTCTTTACAAGCAGTATTAAAAGGAAAAAAACTAAAAAAAATTAAAGAAATAAATAAAATATTTTATATTATAAAAACTGAACACAATTTTAAATTTGTAGAAAATTTAAACTTTAAAAAAAGTCCTCAGTTTTCTTGGACGAAATATTCTACCATTCTTTATTATAATAAAATGTCACTTATATTTTACTCTGGAGTGAGCTTTTAAACTTGAAAAAGCATATTTTAGATTAAAGAAAGAGTAAAAACAAGAACCACTTGACATGTTCTTGCTAACATTATCTGAAGAAACATAAATTTTACCGCCACTTGTGATTATATTATGCGTAAGATTTGTTTTTAAAATCTAAAATTTGCGAAACATGTCAGCAAAATATCCTTAAAAAAAGCATCGTTTTTTTAAAAAAAATTTCCAGCTTGTGAGCTTTCTTGAATATATAGAATAATCAACTCTTAAAAAATTTATATAAAAGAAGAGAAAAAAGATGATAAACTAGGATTTGATGAAAAAAATGTATGTTTTTGATAGAATCATCAATCCGAGAAATGAAAAATTACATAAAATGCATGATATTGTTTAAAACTTAACTTTAAAAAAAATTAAACAGGAAAGAAAAAATCATGCGTCTAGCATAGATTATGAAGCATTTTCCACACATTGAGAATAATGTAACATAACTGAACTGTTTAAAAAACTAAAATAATACGTCTCATATCACTATATGAAAATGTATAACGCATTTCAAAACTGAATTTCAGATGTTCCCATCTACAATCGAAAAATTATCCGAATTTTTTAGCAGCCCTATATATGATACAAAAATTTATATCTATTAACAACATGTATTCCAAAATTTATTTCATTTAACAGATGCATATATTTCAGTTCAAAAATTTCCCTTCAGTAATTTCCTGTAATAAGGAGAACGGCATACGAATATTTTTTGTGTAAACCCTGCATATGAGGTACAGAATTTATATATAAAGAGTAATATGCAAAAAAACTAATTAAAAGCGCATATCGAATTTTAAAATCTACACTTCAGCAATTATTATGCAAAGACAGTACTGTAACCGCTTTCTACTGTGTGTCCCCGTAAATTAATAAAAATACTAGGAATGCTCTGTTTTAACGTAATCGTGTCATTAAAATATTCTTCAAACAATTTTTCCCCATGTATCATAATGTAAACGAATTCGTTTGGCCGCTAAATGAACCGTTATTCGTACATGCTTCACATGCAATACCAAACATGCTATATTACCATAAATAACCTTTATCAATTGCTTGAAAATCCGAGCATATTTACGGGAGTTAGAACGTAGCCAAATGGACAGACGGACAGACAAACTGAATGCATAAGAACTTTTCAATTTGTTGGAAAGTGTTACAAATGGGCTAGTAACAAAATATTTTGATTCCATTAAAAAATTGCCATATATTTTGAAAATTGCTTATATTTATAAAACTTAGAGATCAATCGAAAATTCGGTTTAGTTTTCACTTTCGTCCTAAAATCAGTTTCGCCGAAAATTTGTTTTGGGTGAAAATACCGTCGAAAATTCACCGGACCAAAACTCGATCGAAAAACTATTTGTACTCCAAAAATCTCGTTTCTTCTTTCGGAAATTTTAAATGGTACTCAATGATTTGAGCTATGTTTGCTTAAATGTGATACGTTTTACTAATTCCTCTGAACTTCACTATTTCTAAATACCAGGCAGGACTGGCTCATTACGTGAGTTCAAATTACAAAGTAAGTAATGCATATAGGAGTAAATTTTGAAAACCATTTTCACGTGCTCGTTTAAAGATGCATATTTAACAATAATAGAAATTTTTTGATTTGAAACCACAAAAGTTTCGAATACTCTTTGAGAAAGCTCTAATAAAGTAAATTATTTTTTTGAAAACTCATTATAAAAGATAGATTGGTGTATGTGTGGATAAAATAAAAATATTGTTTAACTGAATAAAATTTGTATAATTAGAAAAAAATTTCTGTGTCCTTGAAAGCCAGCTTGGGTCATAAGTATAATTAACAATTATGTGTATTTAATGCGTTTAATTAGTTAATAATTACGTATATTTATAGATATATAAATTATTTATTTTAACATTTTAGTTTTTAATTGGAAACTCGGTTTCAGTTTCAGCTTCGGTCTTAAAAACCTCTATCTGTCAATCCTGAATGCAAAGTTATATTTTTAAAATGGCAAGGGACATGTATGGTTCAATAAATAAATATTCTAATTGACCTTACATAATGATACTAAGATGTGCTAATGTCACCTTGCAGTTTATTCATCATTCTAAAATTAATGTCACTTCCATTTTTAGCAAGTTTAATTCAGACATTTTTTAAATAATGGTCCCATTTATTATTCAATAAATGTCCATTACTCATTTACCACAGCGAAAGCCAAATTTTCGTTATTTATGGTGTAACCTTGTGCAATCTATTATATCACATAGGCATTAGTAGTATCTTCTTTAGAAACATTCATAATGAGAGCAGATCAATTCATAATGTATCATATACTACATTGATCTATAAAATGACAGGAAGCTTTCTAAATTAAAGTCAATCAAATTGACACATCGCATTTTTCATTTTTTCTTTTGTCTATTTCGTTACTTAATTATATTAGCTAGAAAAGGAAAATGATTACTTAAACGGTGTTTAATAATACCAGTGTTTATTCGATTGGTTGGTTGATTTTTGTCGTCCGATTATCTACGCTAATGGGATATAGGACCAGGGGGAGTGCCCTCCGTGGGGGTCTTTCTAAGGGAACCTAACCCGTATTTACGCAAGGTTCGAAGAAAACCACGGAAAACTCCGAACGGTTAGGCCGACAGCCGCGATTGGGTTTGAACGCAGCACCTGCCGTCTACCAGTTGAGAGGTCCGAACCTCTCGGCCACTGGTGGAGCCAGTGTTTATTCGAAAAATTTTAGTATTAAATTTACAACAGTTTCATTTGTCAATGAATTTTTTTAACAGCTTTTATAGTCAAGTTCGATTTTAATATAACCAATCACGTGTGATTTACCTCTTTTATTGATAAAATAGGTTTGAGAGATAAAGTAAAACCTGTGGAAACTGAATATGTGGATAACAAAATCTTGTCTTAAATGAAACATTTTTATCTGAAAAATACCATAAAATAACGCATTCGAAAACGATTACTTATCTGAAATAGAATTTTTCTGGTTTCTTAATAAATCATTTTTACAGATTTTATTATTCTACATTCATAAATGCATGTTTATTACACAATTTTTATACATTTTTGAAATAAGTAATATGTAAATAAGTATTATGATTAATTTTCGCAAATATAGTATATATATATATATACTACATACATACATGTATGTATATATATATATATATATATATTTCTTTTTTTATCATCTTCAGGAATCTGATTTTTTTTTCAAGATTAAACTTTAATTAATTATTGCATTGAAATTTTCCTCTCTTTTAAACCTTTTCAAAGAAGCTCATTTAAATCGAGTTACATTAGAGAAGCTTATAATTGAAGACGTGAAATGTAAAACTCGCACTATCCAAAATTTTAAAAAATAAAATTCTCTATCAATCTATTCGATTGGTGAGCCTACAACGAAAAATCACTACCATCAGCAAAAGAACTAGCTTTATCGTGTATTTCTGGAATTTTAAAATCTTGGTTAATAATGAAAACCAATGGACGTAGTCAGAGCTTTTTCGTCCATTCCCAATATCGGATTTTCTTTTTTTAAGGTGTGTTCTGAAATTTTCGTCCTGAATTGTATAATATAACAGTTAAAGCTGTATTAAGACTAAATTAGAGATACCTAAATTATAAATATATTTTTATTAAAATGAAATATATATATATATATATATATATATATATATATATAATCAAATGAAAACGCAATACCAATAGGTAAAATCTTATCAAGGATGAAGAATATATTACATAAAAAATATTTTCAAATTTTTTTACAGAAATAAATTGATAAATATCACATACAGTATACGGCCAAAGGTTACCCACCCACTTACGATTTTAGACATTTTATTAAAAATCTCGAAAAATTCATGAAGAATTATCCTGAAACTCCACGTGTGTAAACAAAATAG
Organism: Maratus speculifer; assembly: GCA_964019185.1. NCBI lineage: Eukaryota > Metazoa > Arthropoda > Arachnida > Araneae > Salticidae > Maratus > Maratus speculifer. The sequence goes on from OZ025291.1 coordinate 121,821,850, forward strand.
AATAGGTCATATATTACCGTGAGGATTTTTTCCTTGAAGCCCCATAGGGGACCATCAACAAATTGGGAAAAAAAGAATATCTTTCGGATAAGCCTGCCAAAACTAAAGTAGCAAACTTGTTCAAACTGTAGATTATGATTATTATAATAAACTGTGATAATTTTCGGGAGGACAGTGTGTATACATGTAGAGAAATTAAGATTTTTATAAAAACAGTCTCAAGTTTTGCCAAGTTTATAGTTTGCAAAGTTCTCAATATAAAAAAAACTTTCTTTTCAGAAAATATGACAGACAACATTGTACACAATACCCTATAGTAAGAATTATAAAATAATAAAAACTGTACGAAAAATGAGCAGGTTTACTAAATAATTTTTCACTGCGCATGCGTGAATGCTATAAAAATTTCATTTGCACATTGTATTAGCTAAATGTATAGAGTAACTTTTATATCCAAATAAGTAGTACATTGCGTAATATTATGTATTCTATATTGACAGTCAAAGGATTTATGGGTACATCCCCTCATCTTTTCGCTTTATTTTGGAAACAACGGATTTTGCGTTTATTGTATCGATGATAATTTTCAGAATTTTCAAGCTATGTTTTTGAGACTTTCACAAAAGTTGCTCTGTACATGTAGCAAACTTATTATGTAAATTATGTTTTGATTACATTCAAATATGCCTAGTGTAATGTGTGTGCATAGTGTTATTCAGAAAACCTGCCCATTTTTCACACATGTTTTATTATTTTTTAAATCTGATTACAAGGCATTGTGCACAATGTTGTTTTCATATTTAGTTTAATTATATTAAGAACTCTGCAAACTATAAGCAAAAACTTGGAAAAAAAACTTAATCTTAATTTACAGTTTAATAATTAACACTTTTACTACATTCATTTTGATAGTGTTTTCCAAAAGACTTGTAAAGAATATGGAACATTTTTAAACAGCAAAAGAATAATAATTATAATCTTTAATAATTTTGGTAATAATATAAGGGCATGAATTTAACCTAATTTGCAAACGAAACGGAGTGGTGGAATTGTCCATATGGAGCATAAAACGCCATAACAACTCCTATCTTTTCACGTACAGCTTCTGGCCTTTAGTAAGTAGAAGCAACGAAAGTTCGCTTCAAGACTGGAAAATTTCAAACATGTAAGTTTTTTAAAAAATTTACACACAGAATAAGCACATATTTGAATTATCTTTATTTAACGGCTAGCTACAAGCACTGAAACATTGCCAAAGTGCAAAATCTATTTATCATCAAAATCTGGTAACTGAAAATAATTGACAAATTGTCAAACTCTCTACCAAGTACAAAGCGGCGAAATTTACGGAGAATCTTTTCATCCTACTAGCTTTCAGATGCATCTACAAAAAACATATTCGTGTCGACTAGTCTAGGAGATCGGTGTTCCCATTACCTTTATTTGCAATACAGCATTGAAATTACGTGAGACAAATTATTTTGCTTGCTTTAAATAATTATGTTCAACGAAATTCCTTTTTAACGCGAGTATAGATGCAAGTTAACTCTAACGTATAACTTTGAAGTTTTTTTTTTTTTCAGAAATTACAGAGATAATAACATTAAATAGTGAATTTTATTAAATATAATTTCAACAGTTTAACGACCACAATTTATTAAAAAAATTGTGAGAGAAACAACTTTGTGGAAATATTGTATTTTACTAAATATATTATATTGTTAAAAACACTGCAGTCAAAATGTTGAAATTAATATTCTCTTTTAAAATTTAAATCGGAGAAATGAACGGATGACATTGATTAAATTGATTTAATTAAAATAATAAACTTTTTCAAAATTTTATGGTTTGCCGTGTGAGACAAATTATTCAGATGTAAGTACACAAAATTTACATTCTCTGACTTATACAGTTTTTGTGTATGGGTTCTGTGACGGACAGACAGGCAGAGGACAGAGATGAATATGATTCCTTCAGATGAACAAAACTCTAAAAAATAGTTTTCTCTCTGTAATTTTAAAAACAACAACTACTTTTATAAAATAAGGTCAATAGACATAAAAATAAAGAGTTTAAGTGCTTTAATAGATAATAATACTTAATAAACTTGAGTCAATTGAAAAGTTTTAATCATTAGTCAGACACGACACTAATTTATTCGATAAAAACCAACCGTCATCAACATTTACTATCGAAATGGTATGAATATAGTAGGAATATATTGATGTGTGATGCATTTTAAACATAATCCGTAGGATTGATTTTAGACACAAAAAATGTAAATGTGTCGAGATTTTCCAATAAAATCATTAATAGTAAATGATGAATATATGCTGATTATATTATAAATACCTGCTAAGGTTTAGAATAATTTATAAAGCAATCCGCTGCTGTTTATATACATAATATTTCTTGCGTGCAATTGAACGTTCCTTTGTTGGAGTTCAGATTACATACAATCATACATGTGCATATATATTTGTATGTTTTGACAAATATTTTCTTTCAATGCTCATACATACAAAAACGTTAAAGAAATTCTTTAAAAGGGGATTTTTCACGACAAGAAATGTTAATTTATGCTTTAGTATTCAAACATAATATCCAAAGAAAAAAATATAATGAAAAGTATAATAACTTACTATAATTTTCTTTCCTTTGCTCTTTTTTTAAAAAACTTAATTACTTCTTAACATTGCATAATTTAAAATTTGGCAACTTGAATAAAGAAAATGTATTGAGAAACACCGAAAATACTGGCGATAAATATATATCAATAAATAAAAACTTTGTTAAATCACCATAAAAAGATAAATTAAACAGGACGCGTTTCGAGCTGCAAAATTACTGCTCGTCATCAGCTGATCCAAACACGTGTCACAACGGACAGAGTGGAAATAACCACTCTGTCCGTTGTGACCGTCTCTGTCTTATTTCCACTCTGTCCGTTATGACACGTGTTTGGATCAGCTGATGACGAGCAGTAATTTTGCAGCTCGAAACGCGTCCTGTTTAATTTATCTTTTTATGGTGATTTAACAAAGTTTTTATTTATTGATATAAAGAAATGTACTTTTAAATTTAAAGGGTTTGAAAACTGCATTTTAAATTTCTGATTTTTTATGATTTTTTTAAAAACAAAATAGCTCAATAGCAGAATAATAGTATGTAAATATTTTTATTTGAAATTTTAACGGAAAACCGCGATTTTTACCCACCATCCTATGAAGAGCGTTTACACTAGTTCATATATAATATCCATAGAAAAAAAATTATTTTGTAATAAAAAGTATAAAAAAATACCGGAAGTCTTGTGTTCTCAGATGAAAATTATGATTTGTTTTGCATACCCTGTTATATATAAATAAATGTAGAATTAATTTTCTCATACTTACTTAGTGGAAGTGTATTCACCGCAGTAGAGAGCAAATGTTTGAAATGTTACAGTGGAATCTTCTAAATAATGGTAATAATAGAAATTTAATAAACAACTGATCTATTGAAAATTTTTTGCGTTATCTTCCGATAATAATCAGATGTTTCTCATTTGGGAAAATAAATGCTTGCATTATTCACCTTTGTATTAAAAAATGTAATAAATTGGAAAAATCTATTATTAAAAAGTAAAAATCCATTTGAAATGTATATATATATATATATATAGATAGATAGATAGATAGATAGATAGATAGATAGATAATTCTATCCAACTACTTCACGCTATTGGCAACAGAATCTGGTTTGTCATGTTTTGGTAAATTAAGCCAAATCGTCTTATGTTCAACACCTAGCTTGGACATTTTTCACATAATCGATAAAATATCAATCCATATTTTATCATTGCCAATGAAATAAAATAAAATAAAATAAAATAATAATAAATGAAAACATATAACGGAAAGCAATATTTACCTGGTTTTAAACTTAAAACATCACTGTAAAATATTTGTGTAACGTTACTTCATAAAGTTGGTGGCAGCCAAACTTCCACAAGTTTATGATAGTATAACGATAATACCGGTTTAACTATGATAACCAGTGTAACATTACACTAATATGTAATGTTACACCAGTAACATATGTTTAAATTACACCATTATATAAGTAAAAAAAAATCGCACCATAACACTGGTGGCAGCAAAGCTGCCACCAGTCTTATGGAGTAATGTTGCACAAATGTTTTACAGTGATATAATATGGATTTTAAAATATTCACTTTTACTTAAAAGGCAATTAAAATAATCAAAGAGATGTTAATAGAAATATATAGAATAGATGTTAATAGAAATATATAGAATAGATGTTAAATAAAATTAACTATTAACATATCTTTATTATTTTAATAGTTTTTTAAGTAAATCAGTGAACGTTTTAAAGTTCATATTCTATATTTTAAATTTTAAATAACAATAAATAGTGCATTTTTATAGCCATTACTTAATGGAATTCTGTTATATGCAATTTATTTTTTATTCTATTGGGCTATCTACATGACAAACCAGATGTTACTGCCAATAAGGGTATTTGAGTGAAATGTCGACCTCTTATCGATCGATCCAGGTAGCTTTTCTGGAAAGAATTTTGAGAATTTAAGCCAAATGGTCTTGCATTCAACACCCATCTTAGACTCTTTTTTATTTTGCTAAAAAAATTAACATTGCATATTTCCTACTATACGTTAAGTTCTTGTAAGTTGCTGCTCAAATGAGGATTTTGCATAGTATTATATTACTAATTTAGAGAAAATTTCGATTTGGAACAACTTTAAGAACAATTTGTTCAATTTCAAACAAAAAAATGCATAAAATAATAAGAAATTTAAACATTTTTTTCTTTTGGTAATTGGTGTTTTTACAAGGATTCCGGATAACTTTTTGTTCCGCCTGTATCTTAAAAACAAGTAAGAAAAATCATGCGTTAAGCATAGATTATAAACACTTTCCAACTCTTCCTGAAATATTTAACAAAATTTCGTTATTTAGGGAAATAATGTGTTACTGTGTATAGTAAAATATGTGTTCCAAAACTTTTGAACAACCCTGTATTTGATCTGCTGGTAGATATATATGCGATATAAGGGAGTTATTTAGTTTAGCAAGAAAACGTATAACAGATGAAATTTCTCTTTCGGAAATTTATACTAATACATGGAAACATACTTGAATTCTTTTCTTTAGCCCTCCAGTTTACCTACCATCTTTATTACGCGTCAGTATCTAGCTAAAATTTAATTCAAAGTGAAACACTCTTAAAACTATTTAAATCCATTTCCAGAAATCATCATCCATAAGTGACCATGTATCCAATTCTTTGCGTGACCCTTTAATCATTATATTTATAGTCTAGAAACATTTCTTATTAAAGTGAATGCATAACTTATTTTAAAACATCTTTAAATTAATTACGCTCATAATATTCAGTTACCTTTACGAACTCTTTTGTATTGTCCTCAATATACTCTACAGAATTTACACAACCAATATAAATATATGCATATATTTAGTGAAACTTAAAAATGCATATCTGAATTACAAATGCATTTCAGACATCATCGAAAATTATAATGTACTTTGGATAGAATATGGTATTTAAAATCTTTTGCGTGTCCCTGTAAATGCTATGCATTTCATATTGTGCTTGAAATAGCTTATATTAAGCCTCAGCGACGTATATAAATTTTACTATACTTGAAATTGTATTGAATTCGTTTGTGTGGCCCTGCAAATGAATAATATCTATTCTTTTCACCGCATATTTTACAGAAGGCATATTTTAGTACATTTCGTAAATGCATATAAATTTGAATATGTTTGACAGGTTTTAAGATCTTTAAAATTCATTTGAAACGATTTTTTCCTATAGGCCGTAATTTATCGAAAAGCTTTTGACCGTCCCTGTATATAAACTAATCATTCTAGAAACTTTGTTTGCGATAAGATTTGTGCTAGGGTAAACATATAACTTCCAAAAATTTCATGACAATCCGAGTATATATACGAAAGTTAGAGTGCCGCCAGGCGGCTTGAAGGACAGACAAACCGAAAGCATAAACACTTTCTAACTTTGTTGGAAAGTGTTAAAAATGACTGAGTAATAGCAGTTTGAATTTCTAAGGTATTTGATATTTTGAAACAAAACAACAAATTTCATGTTGTAACATCTGTATTTCTAAAATGTTTTAGATGTGATGACTGAGCACAGGACTTACCGAGGTCTCAGTCAAGTTTGGTTTTGATTCTGAAGCATTTTTGTAATACCCGTATTAAAAAAAAAGTCTGAATTTTAAATTGAAATCGTCACAGAAGAAGCGAACTTGGATATTTCTCATGTAATGACATTCCCATTTAAATTCCATTTTGGCGAAAAGTTGGAATGGAGCTTCTATACTTGGGATCCGAGTATTCTAACTTATATTATTTGAATAAAATCAGCTGAATATTAAAAATCAAGGAATATGAAAGCTATTTTTCCTTCTATACAGGATAGAAGGGCCTTTTTGATTTTTTTGAACTATTTTAGATATTCTCACTTTAATAAGGATTTTTATTAGTAATTATTTTTAAAACAGATTAAATGACTAATATTTCTAATACTTGATCAAAGAATTTATCGTGACTACTTTTAAAAATTATTTTCGAGGAATTTTTTATGTAAAAACTAATATTTTGATAAAACAAGAAAGCTTCCTCATAAAAATTATGCAATTAGATCTGGCATACTGAAAATTTTAGTGTGATGCGGTGATATTTTTCTTCAGATAAAATTAATCCTTTTTTCTTGATCAGATCATACAAGTTTATACTGATCATTTTCCATTCATATATGGATGAATGCATGCGTCAAAATAATCTCAATTGTCTACGAAGAAGAACAAACCATTTATATTTCATGTCAAACATTTAACACACATCATCGAGCTTATGCTAACCGTATGTAGCACAAGACAAGGGCTGTCTCCAAATCTAACGCCCGTTCTCGAAAACGATATAAGAAACTCAGTAGCGATCTCCCCGTTCATATATCACCTGAGGAAGTCGTTTGTCTTCCAAGGGCGGTCACCGCAAACGATGACACCCCCCTGACGTAAGCCCCCATAAGCGCCCCATTTACCCCATATATCCGCTACGCAAATAGAAAGAAAAAAATAAAATCCCGCAACAAACATGAAAGTAAGAAAAAGAAACCAATGAAGGGATGACAGACATTGAGCAAGATATATTAAAGCTTGACAAAGACTTGGCAATTAAATTTCTTTTAAGTATAACAGCTGAAAATTTGACAGCACACAGTATCAAGTTCTATGATACAACAACAAGCGGTTTTGGGGGCGCGCTGGAGATTTATTAGCTCACATTGGATGAGGAAAGAGAATGCGAAATAAATTTAAATGACAATTTTGTCAGCTAGGGATGTCAGACAGCGAAGAGTCTGACATGAGTAAATAAGCAGGCTTTCTGAAGAAACAACATTTTGATACTCGCATGAAATTATAAAGAAAAAAATACATTCACATATTTTTATAGGATTTATTGTTTTACAAAACACAAGTTTTTTGCTACTTTCTTTGTTTACAATGTTGTACATATACGTATTTTCATAATTGTAAAAATGGAAAACATATTTAATCGAAAATTTGTCATGAAATGACATTATATTTCATATACATCAATTTTACCAATGATGTTTTTTAAAAAAGCTGGATTATTGTTTTACAAGACAAATGTTTTCATAATTCTTTGTTTACAATGTTGTACTTATGCGTATTTTCCTTATTATGCAAATTGAGAATATATTAAATGTAAAATTTGTCATGAAATGTCATCATATTTCAAATCTATGTTATCAATAATGTTTTTTAAAAAAGATGTCTTATTGTTTTGCAAGACACAAGTTTTACCTACCGTCTTTGTTTACAATGTCGTAATAAATTATTTTCTTAATTATAAAGATAAAAAACATTTAATGAAAAATTTGCAGGAAATGACATCATGTTTTATATACATCTATTCTACAAATGATACTTTTTTCAAAATAAAGGATAGTTATTGTTTTCCAAAACACATGTTTTTCGTTGCTTTCTTTGTTTACAATCTTGTACATATATGTATTTTCATAATTATAAAAAAAAAAATCTTCTAATCCCAGTTTCCTAGAAAATGTTTAGTACCTTCACAGATTTTTTTTACAGTGTACATCACTCAGGTGCTATACAAATTGTGGAAGAAAGGGGACGCATAAAAATGAATTAGGAAACCTTTAATTTAAATCGACACGCAAAAATCTCGGTTAAAGAGCAATGCCAATGAATGGTAATTGCCGGAAGTAGGCTTTTAACTGTGGTATGCGTTTTGAAATTTAACTACTTTTTTAATACTTCATTATGATGCTGTATCCCGTAAGATATGGTGACATCATTGCGACGTCGTTGTGACTTTGTGACCATTGATTGTCAATGTGACGTCACGTGACGTCGATGTGAAGTCACAGTGACTAAAATGTGAAGTCGTTATAGCCGTTTTAGAGCTCGTTTGTGACGTCACATTGTGACCACTTTGTGAAGTCACGGCGTGACAAATTTTGAAAAATGTGTCATTTGTGACTACTTTGACATTAACATTGTGACGAAACTGTGACAAAAGCGACGATATTTAAATTGCCAGAAACATGTTTTTAAAAGTAAATAACATGTTTTGAAGAATATTTGTATTTTTCTAAAGATATTTAAGAAAGTCACATCTCAGTCACAATGTGACGTCACTGAGTGGTGGCATTTTGGTCACCGATGTGATGTGACCAAAGTGACTCACAGTGATGTCACTATGACCATGCGTGCTATGAGGGATGGATCAAATGTAGGACTGCATAAAAAATTGCATATATGTGGGATTAAAGAATAAAGTATCCAGCAATAAAAGATAATAAACTCAATGATTTAATGAACGTGATATCCAAAATGAGATTCGTGTGATGATGCGTGGAAAGAACGAGGTGTTCTATAGATTTCAGCGATGGCGAGTTGGATGGATTTTTAATCCAAAGCTCAGAGAAGCTTATTTATTTTAAATATTATTCAGTTCTACTGTTATCATTGAATGTTACTTACATATTTTATGTCTATTAAACCTTTTTATTTTTTTAAGAATGTTACTTTTGCTTAAATCATAAGCTAATCACTCAATATTCCCACAAGTTTTGGGGGTTCGTTGCCGGGATTGAAGGATTTGAATGATTTCGCTGATTTATATTTGAATTTGAATTTCACGATGAAAGCTATTTTACACTAAGAAGATCTAAGTCTAAGAAAAATGTTTTGTTTTTAAACTAATACGTATTATGTAAAAAAGGAACTGTTTCTTATATGTGTAATGATTAGAAATTATCCGTAATCAAGCCTGCAAGATAGTGCACTATATTGTTTTGTTGAAGTGTAAACAAAAATTATAATGTCTGTTCTGAATAAAGCTAGAAAGGCGGACTTGTTAACATTGTGTGATGACCTAGGTATAGTTGTGCCTCAGAGTCCAAGAATCATTGATTTGATAAAGTTGGTGACTGAATCGAAGGATTATGAAGAAAATTTTGTAAAAGTTCGACTTGAAGTCATAGCCGCGGAGAGAATAGAAAAAGAAAGACTAGAAGCAGAAAAAGAAGAAAGACGATTAAGGCTGGAAGCAGAAAAAGAAGAAAAAAGACTAGAAGCAGAAAAAGAAGAAAAAAGACTAGAAGCAGAAAAAGAAGAAAGACGGTTACGGTTAGAAGCAGAAAGAAGATTAGAGGAAAAGAAGATGGAAATGGAGTACGAATTACGAAAAATTGAACTTCAAGGAAATATGATAAATACAAGTAACGGTTCGGCTGTAACTGGTACAGGTAAGCAACTAAATTTGTCTAAATTAATGTCACACTTTGATGGGAAGGGTGATATTAGTATCTACTTAGCTCTATTCGAGAGACAGATTTCTAGGATGAATATAACAAAAGAGAATTGGGTCATGCACTTATTAAGTTTAATGCCGCTAGAAATTGCTAATGTTATAACTAGAGAACCAGAAACATTAACAAATAACTACGATTATGTAAAAAACTTGCTGCTCAAAAGATTCAAATTGACGCCAGAAGAGTTTAGGCAAAAATTAATGTCGCATAAGAAAGAAAATTCAGCAACTTGGCGCGATCTAGCATTTGAGTTAAGGAATTATTTAGAAGAATGGATTACCGGTCTTGATGTGTCGAATTTTGAAGATTTAAAAGAATTAATACTGGTAGATCAAATCAAAAGAAGATTACCGATAGAAATGAAGGAACATTTCATCGATGATCTTCCCAAAATTAAAAGTGTTGATACGTTAGTTTGTAAACTAGATGATTACGAAACAGCAAGGCGTAATATTAAAACCATGAATAGAAATTCACACCACTTTGAAGATAGGAAGTCAAAAATGCGCGAAAATAACAATTCAAAACCGTGGTTACCATCTCAACGTTATGATACTTTAAGAAAACAACAATTCGCAGATAATACAGCTAATAAAAATGAATCTTCTAATTTAAATGAAAGAAACAGGGCACAAATTAGATGTTTTAAATGTAACCGTCTTGGCCACGTAATATCCCAGTGTAAAAATGGGAATAATAGTCAAATAAATTATGACAGCCAAAATCGGAGCCAAAACCAGCGATTATCCAATCACAAAGAAGTGAATTGTGCATTAATCAAAGAAACAAACAGCGCCAAACCGGATCACATGTTAGACACCGATATTAACGGGAGCCAAAACCCGCGATTATCCAATCACAAGGAGATAAATTTTGCAGTAATCAAACAAACAAACAGCGCCAAGCCGGATCGCATGATAAATATTGATATTAACGGTGAAAAGACACAGATCTTTTTTGACACTGGAAGTGATATCAGTCTGGTCAGTTATGAATACTATACGAAAATTGGATCGCCAAGATTACGTTCAAATAATATTTCTTTGTCAGGCATAGAAAGAGTAGTTGTTTATCCTAAAGGATACTTTTCATATGAATTTAATATTGATGGTTTTCTAATCAAAGCAAATTTGTATGTGTTAGAATCTCTTTCATATGATATTTTATTGGGATATGATGTGATTAGCAAATTAAAATTGGCGATAGATGAGAACGGAATTAAGATCGTTGGCGAACGCAACAATATTGAAGTAGGTTACACTGAAGTTCAGAAGAATTCTGACATAAAATTGAATCATGCTGCCAGAAATAACAATGAAAAGAAAACGTCAACGTTAGGTAATTCACGTGATGAAAATATTATAATTGTAAACGATAATAATGCAGGAGATAATTTCTTAATTAATTTAGCGAGCGTCATAGAAGATGATGAAATTGATTTAGATCACGTGAGAAATTTTAATATAAGAAAACAAATAAATGAATTATTAAAGGGATACAAGCCAAATAAATCAAAAGATACAGGATTACGGATGAATATAATTTTATCTGATGAAATTCCTGTTTGTCAACGGCCACGAAGATTTCCTTTTAAAGAGCAAGAAATAATCGAAAACCAGGTTCAGCAATGGTTGAAAGACGGAATTATAAGGCGCAGTTTTTCAGATTACGCTGCACCGGTAGTTTTAGTTAAAAAGAAAGACAACTCGTATAGGTTATGCATAGATTACCGTAAACTGAATAAGAAAATAATCAAAGATCGGTACCCATTACCTTTAATTGAAGATGTTTTAGATAAATTAGAGAGATCAAAAGTATTTACGACTCTCGATCTAAAGAATGGTTTTTTTCATGTTGAAATTGAGGAGAAAAGCAGGAAATACACCGCATTCGTGACACACGAAGGGGAATATGAGTTTTTGAAGTGTCCATTTGGTTTATGTACGTCAGGAAACCAGTTCCAAAGATATGTAAACACGGTGTTTAGAAAGTTATTACGTGACGGCACAGTAGTTATTTATATGGATGATTTTATTATTCCATCACAAACTGAAGAAGAAGGTTTAGAGAAATTGAAACAAGTACTTGAAGTTGCAGCGGATTATGGGCTAGAGTTTAACTTCAAAAAATGCAAATTTTTAAGGAAAAAAATAGAATTTCTTGGTTATATAATTGAAAATGGGACGATACAGCCATCTGAATCGAAGACATCAGCTGTTTGGAATTTCCCTCAACCAAAAACGATAAAACAATTGCAATCATATTTAGGATTAACAGGTTATTTTCGTAAATTTATTCCGAACTATGCTCGAATAGCCAAACCATTGACTGATTTATTGCGTAAAAATGTCACATTTGAATTTGGCACAGAACAAATACAGGCGTTTAAAAAATTAAAAGAAATATTATCGCAAAAACCAGTATTGCATTTATTTAAACAAGGATCAGCACTAGAATTACACACCGACGCAAGTAGCCATGGTTTCGGAGCAGTACTACTACAAAAAGCGGATGATGGAAAATTCCACCCTATACAATACATGAGCAAAAAGACAACCCCGCAACAAGAAAAATATTGTAGTTATGAATTGGAGGTATTGGCAATAATTGAAGCTCTTAAAAAATTCAGGAACTACTTACTTGGTACAAAATTCAAGATAGTAACTGATTGTGAAGCATTTCAGAAAACATTAAATAAAAAAGATTTGGCTCCAAAAGTCGCAAGATGGGCTTTATTCATGGAAGAATTTGATTATGAAATCACACATAGACCAGGGAATAAAATGAAACATGTAGATGCTTTGAGCAGAAATACTGTTTTAGTAATTACAAGATCACAGAGTGAGATGACAGCTAGAATAGCTATAGCACAGGAGAAAGATGAGCTCATAAAATCAATAAAATCTTTAGTTGAAAAAGGTGAAGAAAATGAATATCTTATCAAGAATAACGTGTTGTATAAGTTTGATAACGGAAGAGAGTTACTTGTAGTGCCTGAAGAAATGCAAAAAGAGATTATTCGTAAAACACACGATAAAGGGCATTTTGCTGCAGTCAAAACAGAAGAATTAGTAAAAAAAGAGTTCTTCATCCCTAACCTGAGAAAACAAGTTGAAACAGTGGTAGTAAATTGCATCGAATGTATTCTATTTAACAAGAAACGAGGCAAAGCCGAAGGTTTTCTAACGCCCATACCAAAAGAGAATATACCATTAAGCACATACCACATTGATCATATTGGACCACTGCCATCAACAAACAAGAAATATCAGCATATATTCACAGTTGTAGATGCCTTTACTAAGTTCGTATGGTTTTATCCGGTGAAATCCACGACGGCTCAGGAAGTCATTGAAAAGTTATCATTGCAACAAACTGTGTTCGGGAATCCCAGCAAAATAATAACGGATCGGGGACCAGCGTTCAGATCAGATGAGTTTATAGAATACTGCAAAGAGCAAGGGATAGAACACGGTAAAATTACTGCAGGAATGCCCAGGGGAAACGGACAGATCGAAAGAATTCATAGCATCCTGATTCCTGTACTAGCAAAGCTATGTGGGAATGAGCCCACAAAATGGTATAAATATGTGGCAGATGTGCAGAGAATTCTCAATAGTACAGTTACAAGAAGTACAAAATACAGCCCGTTTGAATTGATGATTGGCGTAAAAATGAAAAATAAAAATGACTTAAGGATTAAAGAAATACTAGAGGAAGAAGATATAAATCACATGATGATAGAAAGGGAAAATGTAAGAGAAGAAGCGAGAAAAAATATTTTGAAAATACAAGAAGAAAATAGAAAACAATTTAACAAGAAGAGGAGAGAGCCCAACAAATATAAATTAAATGATCTCGTGGCAATCCAAAGAACGCAGTACGGCACAGGTCTGAAATTAAAGGAAAAATTCCATGGACCTTATAAAGTTACTAAAGTAAAGTCAAATGATCGTTATGATGTAGAAAAAATTGGAGACCATGATGGTCCCAACAAGACCTCAACTGCTGCAGAATATATGAAGCCCTGGAGTAACGCATCTGCATAACGTGACATGTTTTTGTTTTATGTTCACCTGTTTTGTATGTGTAAATTTGTGTCTAAATTTTTATAAACAGCTGCCGAGGACGTCAGAAACGTCAGGATGACCGAGAATGTGGGATTAAAGAATAAAGTATCCAGCAATAAAAGATAATAAACTCAATGATTTAATGAACGTGATATCCAAAATGAGATTCGTGTGATGATGCGTGGAAAGAACGAGGTGTTCTATAGATTTCAGCGATGGCGAGTTGGATGGATTTTTAATCCAAAGCTCAGAGAAGCTTATTTATTTTAAATATTATTCAGTTCTACTGTTATCATTGAATGTTACTTACATATTTTATGTCTATTAAACCTTTTTATTTTTTTAAGAATGTTACTTTTGCTTAAATCATAAGCTAATCACTCAATATTCCCACATATATTTATTTCTGTTTATTGACGGAAATTGCTGAATTTCCAGTTGTGTCATGTGTTTCCTAACTGGGCTAAATTTTAGTATACTGGGTATTATGTATACAAATTAATAAGTTATATACAGTGCTACGCAAAATAATACATATATATTTCCGATTCTAGATAGTAATTAATGAGATTGCACTTTCAAGTGTATTATGCATTATTAAAATTAATTAATTAGACATCATCTTTCACACTATTAAATAATGGATGATTTGTTACGATATTTTCAATTGTGTAAAAAAAGAAGCGAAAAGAATTATGGAATCTGGTCTGAAAATATATTAATATAAAATGCTCTACCTTCTTAAAAAGCGTTCAATTTTTAGAAAAGATAACTGGCATGAATAAAATTTCATTATATTACAAAAGAATTTTGAGAAAAAATGTTGCGATTAAAAAAATTAAGAGGTGCGATTTCAAATATTCTTTTTGCATCGGTTTGCTATGGCATTTCTTCCAACTTCGAAATTACACACTGTAAAAAAAAAATCCATTAAATTTACGGCAAAAACTACTGGCAGCAATGTTGCCAGCAGTTTTTGCCATTAAAATTGCAGTAAAATTGGATGTAATTTTTTTATTACATCTAATTTTACTGCATTTTTTTACGTCAAAAACTACTGATAACATTGCTGCAGCGGTTTTGGCCGTAAATTTAACGGATTTTTTTTTTTTACAATGTGTTAATTCTCCACGGTTCCCGTAATTGCGCGTTTAAGGGAAAAACTGTCAAACAAAATTATTATTTATTTATCAAGCAAAATCATTTACCATTTTCAAAAAGCGTACTATTGTTTATGCTGTAAAATAAAAGCAAACAACACTATTATGTGCACTCAAGAAGACATTCGTAAAAATACAGTTATAAAACATTACTAGACATGCGACTCCAGACAGTCGTTTTCGATATCCATTTTTTCCAACTGTTGCGATTTGAGAATCGAAACTGTCATCGAAAGTCTCTTTTATCACCCGTTACAAACGAAAAAAAAAAAAAATAAATAAATAAAATAAAAAAAGCATCTTTATACAACCTATATTAAAAAAAAATTAGAATACTTGAGAAAAAGTAATAAGAAAAAAATATTTTTCATTTATTTTTTATACTAATTAAATGCGATTAAATTTCTTACAAATTAAAACTGAAATGTTTAGATAAGATTTAAACATTTACTAATTATAAAATACAGTACAATAAATTAGGTATACACCTTTCTGAAACACATCAAAATATTAGAATAAAATTTAGAGTGTTTCAAAATATTAGAATATTTTATTCTAAGCATCAATATTATCTTATGAATATGAAGTAAATTTTGTATCCTCCCTTTTAGCTTTCATAACAGCATACAATCGATCTTGCATACAATATGCAAGGTGTTTACAAACATTTTTATCTAAATTAGCCCAAATAGACTTTATACGTGCTTCTAACTCAGTTTTAATTGTAGAAGGATTTTCTTTGAATTTTTTCTTTATTATACACCATAAGTTTTCGATAGGATTAAGATCTGGTGAGTTTGATGGCCAAGGAAGTACATTATTGTTGCGTTGTCGGAATGAATTCTTAGTTGACTCCGAGGTATGTGCTGACGCTAAATCTTAATGAAAGATGAAATCACCTTCAAATAAAACTTCTGATGCGATGAAACCATGTCATATTCCAAAATTTCTTAATATATCGGAGAGTTAACCTTTTCATAGACGAACTTTTGCATAACTTTCCAGGCCCTTAAAACTCATGCAACCCCAAACCATGACACTATCAGAAAATTTTACGGAATGTTTAAGGCATTTTTTATCAAATGTTCTTGCTTCATTCTCCAAACTCAAATATCTTGATTACCACATGAAAGACAAACATACTTTTATCACTAAATAATACATTTTTCCAATCTTCTTCGTTTAATAAACATCTTGATTTACACTAATTTTTGTTTTGCAGTCATTAGAGGTTTTGTTTTCGGTACACGAGATTCAAACTTAAATTTATAGAGACGTCTTAATGCTGTCGATGTAGAAACTTCAACTTCTTCTTTTTATTTTCAGGAATATCAGACATACGACCAATTTTAAGACCAAAAAGCAAACAAACTTCAAAAGGAATACTGTTTTTATATAAAATCATCTGAATTTAATTAATGATGCCACTAGTTAGGAATTGGTGATATTTAAAAGAGAATGAATGTGAAATATTCTAATATTTGACTTTCCAAAATAATTGTTTTTTTTAATTAATCGTTTAAAAAATGATATTAATTTTAAGATAATAAATAAATTTAATCATCAATAAGTTGTTGATAAAAATATCGTTTGCATATTTGCATTAAAAGACATTAAATTACCAAACGATATTTTCAATTTGTAAAAAAAAAAAATAATTATTCTAATAATCTGAATATGAGCTGTACACCACATGAATTCTCTCATGTTTATTTTAAAATATGTGAAAGAATAGAAACATATTTTCACATAAACTTAGCATATTTATTTATTTATTTATTTATTTATTGAATACTCTTTTTTACCCCGTAAGATGTTTGTCGATAATATAAAACAAGCAAGAGAAAAATTGCGAGAAATTGAAATATACCACACTAAATTACTTACCATTTTCAAATAGCGTACTATTGTCTATGCTGAAAAAAAAAAAGCAAACAAACTTTATTGTATGATCATGGAGCTATTTGCAAAAACACAGAGATAAAACTTTATTAAGACATGACATCCAGATTCTCGTTTTCTATATCCATTTCTTCCAACTTCAGAAGCATCTCAATTCTTCACGGATACCGAAATTGCGTGCTTAGATCCGGAACTGTCATAGGCAGCCTCTTTCCTCACGCATTAGATACCTCAAAAAGAAAAAAAAAAAAAAAAAAAAAAAAAACCAACTAAAAGAAAAAGCATTATTATAAGCAGTTGAATTCTTTCATGGTTACCTTAAAATAGCAGAAAAAATAGAAATGTACATAGACTTATTATTATTTCACATTGACTTATTATTATTTTTTTAGATTAAATACTCTTTTTTTACCCCGTAAAATGTTTTCCAATAATATAAAACAAACACGAGAAAAAATGTGGGTAATTGAAATATACCAAACCATTTTCAAATAGCGTATTATTTTTTATACTGTAAAGAAACAGCAAACAAAACTTTATTGTACTATCATGAAGACAATCGCAAAAATACAGAGATAAAACTTTATTAAAGCATGCCACTCCAGATACTCGTTTTCTATATCCATTTCTTCCAATTTCGGAAGCATCTCAATTCTTCACGGTTACCGAAATTGCGTGGTTAGATCCGAAACTGTCATCGGCAGTCTCTTTTCTCACGCGTTACACGCCGCAAAGGAACAAACAATTGAAAAAGTACCATTAGATACGAGTATTACGCAACACGAACAAAAGAGAAAAAAAAACGTTTTAAGTGGAACGCTTGATCTCTTTTGGGGAAGGTCCCAATCTCGAGACTTCTTAGCTCTATCTTAAATGCCTGGTGGGAAAAGTACCTTAACACTTCAATTTAAACGGGAACTTTTTTCGGTACTTTGATGGAAAAGAGAGGGGACGGCAGAAAATGGTTTTCTGAAAGTTTGCCTTCTCGTTGTATGCCTAAGATATAACGTGTCAAACTTTGAGCAGCTGGGAAATTAAAATTATGTAGCTTTCTCACGCGGATTTATGTACAAGGTTACGTCCTAAAAAAAAGACATTGTTTAATATTTTAAGGCTAAAATTTTTAACTATGACGATAACAAAAGGTTTTTTTTTTTTTTTGTATAAATAAATAATTTAAAATTCTGATTTTTTTTTTTTTTTTTTTTTTTTTTTTGTCAGTCTTGTTTATTGTTTAAAATCGTTTGAAATTTGTTGTGTTATTTAGGATAAAAACACTTTTATTAAAGAAAGTCATTGTTGTTTTCTTGATCTTGGAAAGAAAGACAGTTATTTTAACAATTAAGGGGTGGACGTTAAAAATTTATTTTATTCATTTTTATCATAGCAATATGAAATTTTGTGCATATATACATTTCACCAACAGCATATAGAATACCTTAAAAAAATTTCCAACCTTATTAAAATTTGTAATTTTTTTGCAAAAATTTAAAATTTTAAACGGAATTTTAAAATGCTCCTCGTGTCTTAATTTTTGAAATATTTTCTTGCTTTTGCATTTTTATCACTTAAAACTACATTATAAATAAATTTGTGTAAGATTTTTTAAATCTCTTGAATAGTTAATATTTTACAGTTGTTTTTCAAAATTCCTCATCGATTTTCATCAAAATTTTGCCTTTTAATAAGTAAAAAATAAAATATGACTATCTTAATGAAGACTAATTTTAAAAAGCTTACACAATTTCTTTTTAAATAATAACAGGATACTTCCTTATCAATTTTATAAATATTGATCAAAAATTAAGACGCAATGAGCAATTCAAAAATCTAAAAACGCTGAAAAATGAGTTTTGAGAAAAACAGATTTAAAGTATATAAATATATTTATATTTTTTTTTTGCTCCTTAAAACCTTCATAAATGATATTTTAATAAGAAAAAACTGTTTAGGTACTATTAAACCCCAGAAATAGACGTTTTTCAGACGATTTTGCTATAGATGATTTTGCTCAAATAAAGGTCCACTGTCCCCTTAAGGATGTATTTCTTAAGAATACATACCCTTGCTCTTGATGCACAAAGAAAAGAACTTTAATGTAAATTTTTACAATTAAAAATAAAATAAAATGTAAAATCAACGTTTCGAGCTGTCTTCTGCATCCGTCTTCAGGAAAATACGATAGTAAGATGTCTAAAAATTCAGAGTTTAGTGTTTCCTGAGTGAGAATTAATAATCCTAATACAATAAAATCGAAATTAATCAAAAGCTTAAATATGTTGCCATCTACGATCAATAAAAAACTAAACAATTGCAAACAGATACAGATTTAAGACAGTATGGTGTTGTCCCAAATTTTTGGAACACTATAGGATAAACTACTGTTAAAAGGTTTATTCTCTCATGCAATGATTTCAACAGATTTTCTAATCTTATTTTCATGTGGATTATTGTATGGAACTATGATTTTTGTCTCTTCAAAGTTAATATGGCAACCTCTGTCAGCAAAGTAGAAGCGAGAAAAATCTGTTTATTCTGTCTATTGTGCTTGTTCTGTCCATTATTCTTTCGATGCTTCTTAATTCTTAGTAAAAGCTTTTGTGGTCATGCCGATATAGACTCTTTGAACATTACTCAGTAAAGGGATCACTTTACCAAATAATGTTAAATAAACAGTATGGGCGTTATGAAAAACTAGTTTATCCTATGTGCATTAGGATAAACTAGTTTGACCTAAAATTAGGTTTAGCCGATAACACATATATCCAAATCCCAGTCTTGTATAAACTGATATTTGTTTAATGTTTTTGTTTAAATGTGTGCTTTTTAACAAAGGGAAATTTGAATTGCAGACACAGCTGCGCTGTTTCATACGACCGAATCCATCATTACCACTAACTGTCTGATGCACACAATGTTTTTTACAAGTATTTTATCTAAATAATAGCTGAATCTGAAGCATTTCTATCAAAAAAATTGTGTAGGGTAACTAATTTTCTGGCATGCCAACAAAAGTCATCTTAGCTCCATTTTAATTACAAAAAACTATCGTTGTATCAGCTTCATTTTTTTATCATTAAGTCTGTTGTTTTTAGTGATTTAGATTTTATGAATCATAACTTTCGTCCAGTGGCCTCATCATTTGACATATTTATATTATATGGCCAAAGTGACCAACCACTTGCAGTTTTTGGCATTTTGTTAACATCAAGAAAAATACATGAGGAATTATTCGGAAACGCCTGTTGTACAAATATAATAATACAGGTCATATATCACCGTGAAGATTTTTTTCCGAAACCTCATAGGGGACCATTAACAAATTGAGAAAGAACGAAGATCCTTTGGACGACCCTGTCAAAACTAATATAGCAAAAGCATTCAAATTGTAGATTGTGATTAAGTGGTTTATTGTAATAAACTGTGTTCGTTTTTATGCGAATAGCATGTATACTTGTAGAAAAATTCAGGATTTTATAAAAACAGTATCAAATTTTGCCAAGTTTTTGCTAACAATTTGCATAGTTCTTAATAAAAAGAATGCTTTTTCATAAAATATGACAAACAATATAGCTCATACGATCCTGTAATCAAAATCGAAAAATAATAAAAATTACACGAAAAATGAGCAGATGTAACAAATAATTTTTCACTGCGCATGCTTCAATGTAATCAAAATATAATTTCCATAATGTGTTGCATAGGCCAACTTTTGTAAAAGATTCCAAAACATTGCTTGAAATTTTTGAAAATTATCGTTGATAGAATAAGCTCAAAATCCGTTGTTCCCAAAATGAAGCAAAAAGATGAGGGGCTGTATCCAATTATAGTACGTGTAGTATTGTATATTCTGTATTGACACTAATCAATGGATATATGGATACAGCCCCTCATCCTTTTCGCTTCATATTGGAAACAAAAAAATTTCAACTTATTCTATCGACGATAATTTTCAGAACTTTCAAGCTATTTTTTTTTTTTTTTTTAGACTTTCACAAAAGTTGCCTGTACATTTAGAAAACACATTATGCAAATTATTTTTGATTGCATTGAAGCATGTGCAGTGAAACATTATTCAGAAAACCTGCTTATTTTTCATGCATTTTTATTATTTTTTTAATTCTGATTGCACGATTTTGTGTAAACATTGTTTGTCATAATTTCTGAAAAGAATATATATATATATATATATATATATATATATATATATATATATATTACATTAAGAATACTGAAAATTATAAGCAAAAAACTTGGCAGAATATGGGACTGTTTTTATAAAAACCTAAATTTCTCAACGAATATGCATGTTATCAACCTAAAAATTTAAACAGTGTATTAGAATTAGCCATTTAATTATAATCTACAGTTTGAAAGCTTTTGTTACATAAGTTTTGACAGGGTTATCTAAAATATATTTCTCTCTCTCTCTCTCTCTCTCTCTCTCTCTTTTTTTATTTTTTTTTTTTTTATTTTTTTTTTTACAATTTGTTGACGGTTTTCTATGAGGTTTCGGCAAAAAATACTTGCGGAAATGTTTGACTTGTACTATTATGTTTACACACTTAATGTTTGAAGATAGTTACACACATAATTTTCTAGATATTTAACAAAACGCCTAAAATAACAGTCACTTTTGGCCATATAGTGTATATGTAAAGGTTTTTTTGGAGATTATTTACCTTAAGCTTAATATTCTACACAAAATAAGACTAGAATTAATACAAAACATTGCTTATTTGTATCTTTAGTCACATTATCACACACACACACATACAAAAAAACAAGAAAAAGAAGAAAAGAAAAAGAAAAAAAGCATTATCGTGTATTTCTGAAAATATGAAATCTTGATTTACACTCTAATGTTCGCAATCAGGTGTATTGTGTGAATTCCCAAAATTTATTTTCTGGATAAGTTTGTTTCGAAACTTACGTCCTCATGTATTCATGCTCAAATGTTCAAGTGCAATATTTTCAGTTTATATGACCACGAGTCATGAAATAATGAATAAGATCTTTAATAATTAGATAGACAAATATTTATCAATAAAGACTTGTATAAAATATTAATTGATTTATTTTTCAAGAAAAAGAGAGTTTAAAAAGTTTTAATTTCAAAGTTCAGTAAAGAAAAGATATATTGTAAAAATTATTTCTTTAATTAATTAATTTAAAATAGACTTCTAAAGATGCTTTTAAGAAAATATTCACGATCACTGTTATCATCATAAAAACTTGCCAGTATAATAAAGTAAAAAAAAATTAACTCTTGGCCCGATTCAGTTCCAATTTGCAGAAAAAAAAGCAAGCTCGGTCGCTGTCCGGCCCGAATCTAGAGGAAGAAAATTGGCATAACGGATTGATGAACTATAACAAGTACAGAGATCGGGTCAGGATCTGACCCCTGACTAAACCTCTAATTTATTAAGAAACAAATGACAGGATAAAAGAAAGCTCTCTTTTATCCTTTTTTTATTTTGATGACTTAAAAATATGCAAACATATTCAGTTCAACATGTAATGTACATATATGATTAAATTTAATAACTGTGTTAATACATTCGTCAGAATAATCAAGTAGCTAAATGTAGAGTATTTGAAGTCTGATAAGTCAAGATGCGTTATAGGGTTCAAACTGCTTTTCAGCTTTTTTTTTTTTTTTTTTTTTTTTTTTTTTTTTGTAAATATAGTAAACTTTCGATTATCCGCTTTGTGGATTATCCCCGAATGTAAATTTCAATTTTCTAAAAATGTCGGGAAAAAGGAAGATAGTTGTATTGACCATTCAGGACAAATTGAAACTGATTTATGCAGTATTAGATCTAGGCTTCGAGCATATAACTGTGGAAGAAATTGTAGAAAAAGCGTTAGGTATGAATTTTGAAGAGAGCAATGAAGAATATGGAAGAAACAAAAGAATATGAACCACGATGTAACTTTTGTTTACGTTGAAAGCCTTATATAGGATTAAAAGATGATGACACATGATAATATTTTGTGATAAAATACTTCTAAAAGATTTCAGTTCCAAATAAAGAAGAAGTATATAAATGCAGAAAGATGAAAAGAAGAGGAAAAAGAAAAAAGAAAGAAACTTTTGACTAATTTCTCAAAGAAGCAAATCTACAAATTTATATGAAGAGAATAATTTTATTATCCCTTTAAAAATATGCATGCTTATGTTACTTTTTGTGCGTATAAATTGTTCAAATGTATGTTTATGTTATCTATTGTGTATAGAAACTGTTTAAATGCATATTTATGTGGATTTGTTACCCATTTCCATAATTTTGAGGATTATCCGTGATAGCCGCGTCACTTAATTCCATGTATAATTGGGAATTTACTGTACTAATATTTTTAAACATAATTTTATAAATATGTATTCTTGTTTTAAAAATATTTTCGAATTAACTCGAAAATATTGAAAAAAAATTCCACACGGGATTTTTTTGAAATTTATCTCAGGAAATCAACTTATTGTGCAAATTATTTTAAGCTGTTAAAAAAAAAAAAAAAAAAAAAAAAAAAAAATTAAATTATCAAGTTTGAAAATATTAACGAAACAAAAGTGATTATTATTAAGCTTTATGGTGATCAATTTATCGGAATACAAACTCTTCGTTAATCCATTTACTTATTTGATCTTCGCCTACGTTTGATCGATATTCAGTTTTAAGAAAAAATAAATAGAAAAAAAATTAATTTCCTTTTTACAAATCAATGTAAGATAATCTCTAAAGGGAAAATTAGAACGCATATTCAATATTTTTTTATGAAAGTAAAACTTTGTTTTTAAAGGATAATTTAATGCAAGTTCCAAAATGAGTTTAAACTCAGTTTTTTTATTACTTATTCTTTTTCGACAAAAATGCGAAAATCAATCATCTGAAATAATATATAGATTTCCATAAAAATTAAATCGAAATGAAATAAAATCTGCAGTCTGGCAGTAAGAAATAAATTTCATTGCATATAGTATTTTAAATTTTCGTTTTTATTATTTATTTATTTTATTATTATATGTACAAGGGCACGTGGAAATCAACTTTGTTTATCTGCAACTAGAATTCGAGTTTAAATATAGTGTGCAATAGTTTTTAAGCCTTACAATAAAGTAAAATAAGAATAAATGTCACTTATGGCGGATAATCGGAAAATGCATGACAGTGAAAAAAAAAAAAAAAAAGAAAAAAGAAAAAGAAAAAAAGAAAAGAAAAAAAAAACTTCTGAGATTACTAGGAATTTTTCTAGGAAACTGGAATAGGTAAAACTTTTTATGTAACTGAAAAAAAAAATCATATAACAAATTTATGTTTACACTCTAAAAAGAAAAAAATACATAAGGTTACTAAGAGTTTTTTCGGAAACTGCGATATGCTTAAAACATTTTATGTAACAGCAATAAATAAATAAAAAAATAAAATAAATAAAATAAAATAATCCTGTAAACAGGCAACTGTGTTACTGATAAAACTTTTCGGGAGCAAATTATACAGATTTCTATATCTTCACAAAAACTAGTTTTGTAGATTTACATCTCTTTCTTTTCTTTTTTACAGGGCAATAAGAAAAATGGTATGAAATGCTTGCAAATCATTAGTAATTAATTTAGTTAATTAATAATTAGTTAGTAATTTTAATCTCAGTTAAAAAAATAGTAACATTATACTAAAAATGTAAGTTTAATAACATTGTAACATTTTAATGGGAATAATTAGTAACTTTGAAGAAAAATAATTTTTGAGCAAAACTCAGGGTCTATCATCATGCATCATAGCGTGCCTTTCTCAAATTCCGTGTTCATGTTCTTAAACTTAATAGTGAATGAATTATAACTATATTGCTAATACATTTCATTTTCTATTTCAAAATGTGGCGACATCTCGGAAAGTATTTTAAATGGTGATTACTTGCAACCGAAATACACTTAGATAAATACTTCTTTATTCGAAATGTATCACCAAATCATTCATTATACTGTAAATAAGTCAGAAATTGTACATCAAGAGTAGCAAATGAGGTGCCTTCGTATTACAGCGAAGTTTAAAAATAATCAGATCTTAGAGTAACAAGCTACAGTACTTCGGATACAGTATAGTGACCAAAAGCTTTTGAGTGTCCTTGTAAATAGTGTTTGCTTTCTATTATACAGGAAATAACTTGTAGTAAACCTCAACAATGTATATCAATTTAATGATATGTGAAGTGGTTGAATATAATTGACATGCTCCTCAAACAATATATCGCCGTATACCATTATGTAATAGAATACTTTTGTGTGGCCCTGTAAATTGATAAAAAGTATTTTTCGCAAGAAAAATTCTGCAGTATATTTTAGTACATATTTCATTGATGCATATAAATTTTATTATGTTCGAAAGAGTGTAACATCATTAAAATGCACTTGAAACTATTTTTTCCCATTGGCCGTAATGTAACGGAATACTTTGATTGTCGTTGTAGTTGAACTATTAATTTTTATAAAATTTGATTTTCATAAAATTTGAAATGACACGACAAAATTATGCAAGAATTACATATATTAAATATATATGTAAACATTAAATATATATGTAATATGGATAGCTTTTCTATGTAATATGTGGACAGACGAACAGATGGACTAAACGACGACTACAGGTTCTACGTTTTAAAAAATTACGAACGCACTTAATTATGACACATGTTTCATAATTTATAAAAAAAGTACTATAATCAGGAACGAAAATATACAATAACCTCTTCCAAGTCATCGAAGGCTCCTTTTTCTTTAAAAACGCTAAAAAATTATTTATTTTCGAAATTTAAAGAAGAATTTATAAAAATAAATTTTTATCAGCTGTCCATCATTTTTGTAACGTTTCTGAATAGATTTTTAAGTGTAATAATCTGTTTTCCCAAATCGGAATATCCCTTTTTCAGATGCTATCAAATCTCAGGTAAATGTTTTGATATTCAGAAAACATTTTTTACCCTCTGTGACTCAACAGCTCCGATTTGAAAAATATTGGCTTGAATGTTAGAATACATCATTACAAGTACGTAAAAAATTATTAAACAATTTAGAACATAAAACTAAAATATTTATTGATTAAAAGTAACTTTTTTCACATCTACGATATATATAAATCGCCATATTTCTAATAAATATTGTCCATTTTCTAATTCAAAATTTTCAAGTATACAAAATTACGGTTCAAAAATTTACTTTTGGATTTCTCCAGCTTTTTTAACTCGAAAAAATTTACTAAGTTAATTTTTGCAACATTGGCGTGAAGCTTTTCAAATGATAAACTGAACTTTGGCAGGAGAAATTAATTCAATATTCATCACCTGTTGAGAATTCAAATAATCAATTTGCATTAACTGGTATGTTGAGGAATAGGAACAACAAATAAAATTATGTTTTAAATCTCACTGTGTAAGTACAGTTGATTTTTGGGTATTTTGCAGATATGCGACATGGTGATACAAAATGTTAACAGATAAAAATGCAATATTAACAGCATTAACATTAATATGAAAATTAACATTTTTTTGTTGCAACTGAGGTCACAAATTCAGCTATGCAGCTGAAAATATTTACTTTGAAAATGGATAGAATCCGAAAACCCGATTTTCCAGGAACAGAGAAATGCTTAATGCAATGCTATTTTTACAGTGTAATTTTTAATTATTGAGATCGAACAATATATACATATAATATTTACCATAAGTAATTGCTAATAGTGCGTGCAAGAAATATGCATTAAGTAATATACTTACATACACGATTGAAAAAGACTGGGGGAAAATACGGTTTAGACAATTATTTTTCATATTAGATGCACATTTCACTGTAATTCATTGCATGTTTCGAAAAGATTGTAATGCGGTTTAATATTTTTTTCTTATGACAAATGTGCAATGTTCAATGTCATCTCCTAGAAAATATGTTTATAAAATGCATTTTACAAAATATTTTGAAAGTTTTTTTTTTCTTTTTTAAACTTTAATACATAAATGATTATTCAATTAATGTTTGTGTGCTTGTCTAATTTTTTTACCACTAATATTGTTACAAGTATATATTATCCTTTATTTTAAAATAAATTGCATTTTATTTTTCTCTGTGTTTTCTATTTCTCATAATAGTTCATAGATTTTTATTCTAACTGGATATCTAACCCTCATTTGCGATGGCAACTTATTTAATTATACATAAGAACTCTGTCAAATTTGAAGATATGGGTATTCTATATTTTGTAATGAATTTGCTGTAGAAAACCGGGTCTTTTAATATTTTTCCATATGAACAATCTTGTCTAACAGTATAATTTATATAATTTAATAAGTATAAGATTTTTAAGTTAGATGGAAGAAAATTTTTAACATATTTTTCCTTTCTTCATTCTGAAAATTTTCCCAATTCTACCAAGGAAAAAGCTAAAAATTGTATTTTGAGCTTTTTGGGGCACTTTGTGTACAGTTTCCTTTTTACAACATAATAGAATTTAAGGTGAAAGTTTTAATTATAACATAAAGTTGCCAATGTTATGCTCTCTTGTTTTTGTTTACTCAACAGTTAACTGAATCAGGGCCATAGCTAGAAGTGAACGATAGTGGGGCTCAACAGGATGTAGGGGGGCTCATATTTTTTTCTGTTTCTCTCTGACATAGAAAGATAAATCAGTGCATATTCACATTGTAGGTACTATGTTTCTTATTAAACTGTTGTAATAACTTCATTTTATACTAAGAAAACTATGTGATGATGAAAATTTTGAGTGTATAACTGGTGCCAAATTAAACATCATGTTAGCCTCATATGTATAAATAGATTGAGAGAGTGTTGAAACACTTATTTTAGATACAATTTAGTAATTTTGCAAAACTTTATAAGAGCCTAGAAAATAAATTAGACTTTTGAACAGAATTTCATTTGAATTTTCGAAACAGAAATTCATTTAGTGACCTTGGAGTCTTTTCCAGGAAGGAGGGGGAGAGCTTAAAATATTTTAGAAGTGGCTGACCGCCCATAGCATCGCCTTAGCTACGGTCCTGAACTGAATATTAATTCATATTTTTTACCCTCTTCTCCAATAATCCGGAAAATATGTTTTTCCGTGCATCATTTTGAACATTTTTGCAATTTGTATTCAATAAGTATGTCAATTAGGTAAAAAGAAAAAAAAAACGGGGGGCTAATTTTTTGTGATAAAGGTGTTCATTTTCCGTTTTTCCAATGGAATAGAGAGCTGAGGTGAGGCTTTTAATTATAATGTGATGTTTCTAATGTCATGTTCTGCAAATTTCTTATTCACAACAATTCACTGGATATTAATTTACATTTTTTCCTAATTTTTCAATAATTCGTGCATCATGTTAAATATTTTTTCAACTTTGTTGAATAGATATGCCCATTAGGTAAAAAAATAAATGTGTGTATCTAGCTTTTTCGTATATTCTGCGTACAGTTTGCGTTTTCACGATAAAATGATAGTTGAGGTGAGATTATTAATTATAATATAAAAGTGTTCAATGGCACGTTCTTCTCTTTTCATTTTCTGGTGAATTCAAAAAATATGATTTTGCATATTTTCCCCTTTTTTCGATAATCTGTAAAATATTTTATTCTTCTCGTACATAATTGTGAATATTTTTTATATTTATGTTGAACAGTTATAATTATTAGGTAAAAAGTAAGCGTGAGACTAACTTTTTGGGACACTCGATGTACAGTTTCCGTTTTTCCAATGGAACATACAGTTAAAAAGAGGCTTTTAATTATAACATAAGGTTTCCAATGTGGTGTTATGCACATTTCTTATTCTCAACAATCCATTGGATATTAATTTACATCTTTTCCCCTCGTTCCAATAATTCATAATATATATATATATATACACACACACACACATATGTATATATATTCGTATGTCGTTTTGAATATTTTTTCAATTTTGTGGAATAGGTATGGCCATTAATTAAAATAATGAAACGATGTATCAAACTTCTTCGGACATTTTGTGTATAGTTTACGTTTTTCAGGTTAAATGGTACTTGAGGTGAGATTTTTAATTATAATATTAAACATCCAATTTCATGTTCTCGTCTTTTTCTTTTCTGAACAATTCATTGACTATTAATTTACATATTTGCATTATTTTCCAAAAATCTGTGATTTTTTTTCTCATTACTTCATTGTGAACATTTTTGCTACTTAGGGACCGTCCATAAACGATGTCACACTTGGAGGAGAGAGGGGGTTTCAGGAAATTGTGACAGAGATGTGACAAAGAGGAGGGAGGAGGTAAGAAGAAATGTGACATCACATGTTTTGGTTTAAATAAAAACATTAAAAATCAGCCGATTGAATTATTTTCATTACTACAGTTATTTTGAAATCAAAGTGTTTTGTATTCATAAAATAAAGGTAAAATTTTAGCCCTTGGGGATGAGCGACACTTATGCGTGCCGAAAAGAGGTTTAAGAATCCTTGTTTATCTCCACCAGTAAAATTATACTGTAAAGTTTTCTTATTTAATCAGAGCATTTACTCGATTTAATAAGACATAGATTTCTGTCTTAAAAAACCAGTGACAAAACATAAAGAATTTCGTAAAAGGCTCCAGTCGCAAAGGGGTTAAAGCCAAATATAATAAATTTAATTACAAATTCCATAGTACTACTGTTTTAAGTATCTCTATCATAGTAATACCTTATTACTACTATATATTAATTATGATTTTTGTTATAAACTTTAATCATATTTCATACAAAATAGATTCATGCTAATTATTTTAATTGTTATGCTCACAAATATCACTAAAACACACAGTTCAAGTTTATAAAAAAGAATTGAAATTGATTTATAACATAGTGCTTGGTTTCTGAACAGAAAGTATATGTATATGGAATATATCGCGACAAGTGACAAAGGGGGTGGGTCAAAATATTGAAGAAAGTGTTGCATCATTTATAGACAGCCCCTTACGTTGAATAAGCATGTTCACTAGATTAAAAAAAACAAAAGCATTATATAACTTTTTGGAACATTCTGTATACAATTTCCATTTTTACAACGGAATAAATAGTTGAGGTAAGGCTTTTACTATTAAGATTCCAATGTCATGTTCTCCTCTTTTTCTTTACGCAACAATTCACTGGTTATTAAATTTATATCCTTTTCTCTCTTTTCTGATAATCTGCGAAATATCATACCATAAGAATCCAACGATTCCTTCATAATAAAAAACCTAGCATCACATGGTCTTCAACAATTGATTTCGAACAGAAAGAGGGGAAAAATGTTTCATATATATATATGATTCAACTACTTGAACCATGAAGTTACAGATAAGGAGAAAGACCCTCTTATCCAAGATGAAGAGTAAAAGAAGTACTTCGGCAGATATCTTCATAGGAAAAACAATTAACTCGTCTGTCCGAACAACGGATGATATCCACCGATTAATTGATATCCAATAAAGGGACCACAAATCTGTCAAGTACATACATAAATGGAGTAATTTCTATTTCTTTGTTCTCTGTCTCCATTTTTACTTAATTCTGCCATTCCATGTCAAGAAGGTTTTTTTTTTTTCCTTTGAGATCGGTTTCTTTGTGTCAGATTAGGTGAAGATTTGAAGATTTGTTTTATTTCATAAATGCTCTGTAAACATATGTGTTAAAATGCATATGGTTAGAAATGAAACGATAAAGATTAAAATGAAAATAAAGCTTTGAAATTACAAAAAGAAATGGAAATGGATGCATTGTATATACTGCGCTATCAGATATAAATAATAAATTTAAATTCTTCCTTACTGACTTGATTTTATAATCAAAGAGAGCAAATATGGATTTGAAAGTATCCTTTTTGCTGGAGTTTTATTCGAAATTCATTTTTATTATTATAAATATAAATATATTTATAATTATGTAACAATAACAATCATAATAATTATAATAATTATTAATTATTATTATTACTACGCAATCCAACCTGGGTTACTCATATACCTCCAGAGTACAGAGCATAGATGAAAATCATTTTTTGTTTAAAATTCTCATTGTTTTTTACGTTTAATATATTATATTACACCATTGAGAAATTACATCCAAAATCATTGATGGTACTGTTTTAATAGCTGTATATTATCATCATTTATGGGCAGCCTCTTACATTGAAAAGGTATTTTCATTAGGTTTAAAAATTGAATTGTGTATTTAACCTCTTACCTTTCTGTGTATAATTTACGTTTTCGTGACAGAATTGATAGCTGAGGTAAGACTTTTAATAAAAAAAATTCCAGTGCCATGTTCTCTTCTTTTTCTTTCCGCAAAGACTGACTGGATATTAATTTATATCTTTCCCCTCTTTTCTGATAATCTGCGAATTATCTCGCTATAAGAATTCAACGATTCCTTCATAATAAAAAATATAACATCACATGGTCTTCAACAATTGATTTCGAGCAGAAAAAGGAGAAAAAACATGTTTCATATGTATCTATGATTCAACTTCTTGAACCATGAAGTTACAGATAAAGAGAAAGACCCTCTTCTCTAGGATGAAAAGAAAAAGAAGTACTTCGGGAGATATCTTCATCGGAAAAACAATTAACTTGTCTGTCTGAACAACGGATGATATCCATCGATTAATGGATATCCAATAAAGTGACCAAAAATCCGGCAAGTACATACATAAATGGAGCAGATTCTATTTCCTTGTTCTCTGTCTCCTTTTCTATTTAATTTTGCCATTCCATGGCAAGAAGATATTTTCCTTTGAGATCGGCTTCTTTGTGTCCGATTAGGTGAAGATTTGAAGATATGTTTTATTTAATAAATGCGCTGTAAACATATGTGTTAAAATAAATATGATAAGAAATGAAACGATAAAGATTAAAATGCAAATAAAAACAAGAAATATAAATGTATGTATCGTATATATTACGTTGTAAGATATAAATACACTACTGGCCATTAAAATTGCTACACCAGGAGGAAATGCAGATAATAAAATGATATTTATTGGACAAATATATTATGATAGAAATAACAAGTGATTAACTTTTCAAGAAACTTGGGTGCATAGATTCTGAGAAATCAATACCCATAACATCCACCTCGGGCAGAAATAAAAGCACTTATACACCTGGGCATTGAGTCAGAGATTGGACGGCATATACAGTTACACATGCTCATGTAGCTTCAACACGATGCCACAGTTCATCAACCATAGTGACTGGCGCATGGTTATGAGCCAGTCGCTCATCGACCATTGACCAGACTTTTTCCATTGGTGAGAGATCTGGGAAACGTGCTTGCCAGGGCAACAGCCAAACATTTTACATATCAAAGAAGGTCCGTAATGTTCCGGAAACATGTGGTCGGGCATTACCCTCCTGAAGCGTAGGGTTTGGCAGGTCTCGAATAGTAAGTAGAGCCAAGCGTCATAAAATATCAGAAATGTAATGTACACTGTTCAAAATGTCGTCAATGCGAACAAGAGATGGCCGAGACGTGAATGCAATGGCACCCGATACCATCACGCCAGGTGATGGGCCAGTATGACGAAGACGAATGCACGCTGCCAATGTTTATTCACCACGATGCCGCCAAACACGAATGCGACCATCATGATGTTGTAAATAGAACCTCGATTAATCTGAAAAAATGACTACTCGCCATTTGTGCATTCAGGTTCGTCCTTGATCACAACATTGAAGGTGCTCCTGTCTATGACGCCGTGTCAAGGGAAGTCGCAGCCATGGTTTCCGAGCTGAGAGTCCATGCTACTGTAAACGTCGTCTAACTGTTCGAGCAGACCCTTTTTGTCTCGCAAATGACCCGATTTCTTGATTCAGGGCTCGTGACGTAGTTGCACGATCCATTACGGCCATATGGATAACATGCCTGTCTTCTCGACTGTTAGAGATAGGAGGCCGTTGAGATCCCGTACGACGCTCCATATTACCCTCCAGAATTCATCGATTTCATATTCTGCGAACAGTCATTGGATCTCGACCAACGCCAGCAGCAATACTGCGAAGCGAAAAAACCGCAATTTCGGTCGGCTACAATTCGAGCTTTGTCAAGGTCAGAAATATTCTTGTAAGCATTTTCCCTTCTTACGCGAGGCATCACAACAATTTTTCACCAGGCAACAATGCTCAAATGCAATTTCTATATGCGAAAACGGCTGAACAATTTCCTCATTTAAACGTATTGTAGGTGTCGCTACAGGCACCTGCTTTGTCAGAATGCACTGAAAAGCTAATTAGTTGCATATCACAGCATCTTCTTCCTGTCGTTTAAATTTCACGTCGGTAGCATGTCGCGTTCATGGTGTAGCAATTTTAACGGCCAGTAGTGTAAATTTAAATTCTTCTTGCAGACTTGTTTTTATGATCAAAGTGAACAAATATGGATTTGAAAGTATTTTTTTGCTAGGTTTTTATTCAAAATTCGTTTTTATTATTATAAATATAAAATTATCTATAATTGTATAACAATAACAATCATAAAAATAATAATTATTAGTAATCTTATCAATATTACCACGCAGTCCAACCGGGTTACACATATACTCCAGAGTACACAGCATAGATGAAAATCATTTTTAATTTAAAATTCAACTTGTTTTTTACATTTAATATATTATAAATTATATCCAAAATCATTATTGGTATTGTTTTAATAGCTCCATGTTATCATCGTTTATGGACAGCCCCATATATTTAATAGGTATGTTCAATGGGTTAAACAAAACTTTTCTGAAACACTTTGTGTATAATTTACGTTGTCACGACGTAGTAATTACTTCAGGTAAGACATTTAATATAAAAATTCCAATGTCATGTTCTCTTCTTTTTCTTTCCGCAAAAATTCACTGACTATTAATTTATATCTTTTCCCCTCTTTTCTGATAATCTGCGAATTATCCCGCTATAAGAATTCAACGATTCCTTCGTAATAAAAAATATAACATCACATGGTGTTCAACAATTGATTTCGAGCAGAAAAAGGATATTTTTTTTTCATATGTATCTATGATTCAACTTCTTGAACCATGAAGTTACAGATAAGGAGAAAGAACCCTCTTCTCTAGGATGAAGAGAAAAAGAAGTACTTCGGGAGATATCTTCATATGAAAAACAATTAACTGTCTGAACAACGGATGATATCCACCGATTAATCGATATCCAATAAAGGGACCGAAAATCCGTCAAGTACATACATACATGTCGCAGGTTCTATTTCTTTCTTCTCTTTCTTCTTTTTTACTTAATTCTGCCATTTTATGTCAAGAAGATTTTTTCCTTTGAGATCAGTTTCTTTGTGTCAGTTTAGATGATGATTTCAAGTTTTTTGTTACTTAATATTTTGATTTATGTTATTCTCAGTAAACATATGTGTTGAAATGCATATGATTTTAAATGAAACGTTAAAAGTTAAAATGCGGTTAAATCATTGAAATTACAAAAAGAAAAGTAAATATATGCGTGGTATATATTACGATGTAAAATAGTAATAAATTAAACAAAGCATATCTCCTTTTTTTTCAAAACATTTCAATGGATATTAATTTATCTTTTTTCTCCCTCTTTTCCAATAATCTGTGATTTTTTCCCTGTATATCATTGAAAGTATTTTTTCAACTTATGGTGAATAGGTATGTTGGTAAAACACAAAAATATGCATCTAACTTTTTTAGGACACTCTGTATACAATATCCATTTTCACGACCGAATAGATAGTTGAGGTAAGGCTTTTAATATAAAAATTCCAATGCCATGTTCTCTTCCTTTTCTTTCCGCAACAACTCACTGGTTATTAATTTATATATTTTCCCCTCTTTTCTGATAATCTGTGAAATATTCCACCATAAGAATTCAACGATTCCTTCATAATAAAAAACATAACATCACATGGTCTTCAACAATTGATTTCGAACAGAAAGCGGAGAAAAAATGTTTCATATATATCTATGATTCAACTTCTTGAACCATGAAGTTACAGATAAGGAGAAAGACCCTCTTCTTCAAGATGAAGAAAAAAAGAAGTACTTCGGGAGATATCTTCATCGGAAAAACAATTAACTCGTCTTTCTGAACAACGAATGATATCCACCGATTAATCGATATCCAATAAAGGGACCACAAATCCGTCAAGTACGTACATAAATGGAGCAGATTCTATTTCCTTGTTCCCCATCTACTTTTTTTTATTTAATTCTGCCATTCCATGTCAAGAAGATTTTTTTTCCTTTGAGATCAGTTTCTTTGTGTCCGATTAGGTGAAGGTTTGAAGGTTTGTTTTATTTAATAAATGCGCTATAAACATGTGTTAAAATGCATGTGATTAGAAATGAAATGCTAAAGATTAAAGTGCAAATAAAGCTTTCAAATTAGAAAAAATAAATGTAAATGTGTACTTTGTATATACTGCTCTGTAATATATAAATAAATTAAAAAAAAAATCACTGGCCATTTTTCCAGCAAAATTTACGCATTCTTACGTACTTGTTTTCATGATCAAAGAACAAATATGGATTTGAAAGTATTCTTTTTGTAGAGTTTTATTCAGAATTCGTTTTAATTATTATCAATATAAATGTAATTATAATTATATAATAATAATAATAATAATAATAATAATAATAATAATAATAATTATCATTAACATTACCATGCAGTTCAACCCAGGCGAATCGGGTTATAGATAAACTGCAGAGTACAGAACATAGATGAAAATCATTTTTAATTAATACTTCTAATTGTTTTTTTACATTTGGTGCATTTTATAACACTGAGAAATTACATCAAAAACATTATTGATGCTTTATTGCTTTTTAATAGCTGCATGCTGCAATCAGTTGTAAAATATTTGACTACTTAAAAGAAACTTTGTCACTCTGATCATCTCAGTGTTGCACGTATCTAGATTGCTTATACACGGTATCCGAAAAGCCTGGAAACGGTCGAATAACTCGAGAAATACATAAGAGATTGAAAAACGAAAACATACATGGTAAATATTTTTTAATAAGCTACCCAGTGATACCAAATTTGACCTTCGCAACCGACCCTCTGGGGGTCAGAGGGGGGGGGGGGGTCCAACTTCGAAATCTTAAATAATAACCCACATTTTTTATTACAGATTCGGATTCTACAGATAAAAATACGTAACTTTTGTATTTGATGTTTATTTCGAATCCACGTTTATCACGGTATAATTAAGCATATTAAATCGATACATATTTCGGTTTTCCCAAAAAAGGTTTTGTCTGATTGGTCAGAATTTTGACGTCAAATTCCTCGTCTTTTGCATTAATAGTGGCTTCTTGAAAATCACCCGTGGCGATTATTTCGATAATGCTACACTGTTAAAAATTTGACCCATTTGCTGTAGCGTCACTCCGCAGCTTTTATAGAACATCTGTTTTATGACCAATGAGAATGCTTCATAACACAGTAAATTAACCGTTTTTTATAAAAACGGTGGAGTGACGCTGTAGCAAATGAGTTAAATTTTTTACAGTGTAGAGGGTTTCTTTATGTTTTTCTCTACAAAAATTCATTGAAATATATTTAGTTTTCTATTTGGATTTTTATTTTATCCAGTAAATGGTTTCTAAATACGGCTGATGTGGGTGTGTGTTTTTTTAATTATTTGCTGTAGCGTCACTTCACCGCTTTTATAGAAAACGGTTACTTTACTGTGTTATGGAGCATTCTCATTGGTGATAAAAGAGATATTTTATAAAAGCTGTGGAGTGACGCTACAGCAAATGGATAAAATTTTTAACAGCATAGCATTATCGAAATATTTGCCACGGGTGATTTTAAAGAAACGCTATTCCTGCAAAAGACGAGGAATTTGACGTCAAAAATTCTGGCCAATCAGTCAAAACCTGGTTGGGAAAACCAAAATATGTATCGATTTAACATGCTCAATTACACCGTGATAAACGAGGATTCGAAATAAACATCAAATACAAAAGTTACGTATTTTTGTCCGTAGAATCCGAATCTGCTGTAAAAATGGGGGTTGTAATCTAAAATTTCAAAGTTGGACCCCCTCTGACTCCCATCGGGTCGGTTGCGAAGGTCAAATTTGATAACACGGAGTAGCTTATTTAAAAATATTTAACACATATGTTTTCGTTTTTCAATCTCATATGTATTTCTCGAGTTATTCGACCTTTCCCCGACTTTTCTGACACCCTGTATATTAAAATAGCTATTTATTTATTTATGAAGTTTTAATTTTGTTCGAAATTTAGTTATGGAATATCATACGTGAACAAGCAAATTGCTTACATTGCCTTATGTGCAAAAGGATATTAGTATTAATAAGGATTATTAATCCATATGATCCATAATTGAGATGCATGTCTATTTAAAAATATTTATGTCTGAAAATTATTTTTAAATCCATAAAAAAAATCGATAAATTGAGAAACATTTTTCATACGTATTACATTTGAAATTAATACAAGTTTTTCTATTCGACTGCCTGAAAATTAGAAGCGTGCGATATTTAGAAATGAAGAGGCCACTCGAATCGCTCAAAAAGACTCGGATGATAGATGATAATGTTAAGTCTATGGGGGTGTTATTTTCAAATATCTTGCCCAAATTTTAATATTTTTGCATGATTTTTTTACGTATGATAGCTGAAGAGGATCTACAACCGAGCTAATTTTTACATTTCGACTTTGGTCTCATTTTTTAAAAATATTATGATAGTTTCAATTTCAGATCCAGTTTCAACTATTTCGGAAAGTTAAAGAATTAAAAAAAAATAATAATAATCCGAAACAAAAAACTAGCCCGGATGTAGATCGTCCTCAGCTATCCTATCAAAAAAAAAAAGAAAAAAAAGTGAAAATATTAAAATTTAAGCAAGATATTTAAAATAACGCCTCTTTAGACTTTGCATTATCATCCGGGTCTTTTTGAGCAAGTCGAGTGGCCTCGCAAAATAAAATTCTGTAAAAGTGAAATTTATTCATTAGGTCTTTGCTACTTTCAATATGATGTAAGAGTTTCTCACGGATATTCTTACATTTTATAATATTGATTGTTGCTGTTATTATTATTATAGTAGTAGTAATTGTAGTAATAGCAGTAGTAGTAGTAGTAGTAGTAGTAGTAGTAGTAGTAGTAGTAGTAGTAGTAGTAGTAGTAGTAGTATATTAGTAGTAATATCAGTAGCAGTGGTATCAGTAGTATAAACATAAATATCCACTGATACTAATTGGTGATGCTGCTACTTATACATCTTATTAGATGTATAAGTAGCAGCATCACACACACACACACACACAAAAAGACAAATACAATAATAAAAATAATAAATTAATATAAATGCTATTAACTTGTTGTAGTATGTGTAATTTTTAATTTACCAAAAAAAAAAAAAAAAAAAAAAAAAAAACATTCTTTCGAAGAAACTAGTTATTAAGCTATTGCATAGCTTTTATCGCGGGCTTTGAGCGCGGCGACCGAATCCAAAAATTCCGTAACGCGAAAAATCCTAACACATCCGTAACGAAAAAACCTACCACTCGGCAGGCTTCGGCCTGGTATCCTTCGGTAGACTTCGGCAGACATTGACGCGGTATTTTTCAGATATTTAGAGGATATCAAGTCTCAAACTTATATATCTTATTTCAGTTACTATAAATCTATAGTTTCAATAATAAAAATCCCTGATAGAATGTGTATAGAAAAGAATCGTTTTAAAGTAAAATAAGGTAGGATAATGTAGCTTTTGGTGAGTGGAGACCCGCCCAATGGTAAAGGTTCAAAAAATTTAAAATGCTTATAACTCGCGATCTAATTTTCGTAGATCGGCCAAATTTTGCTTGGTAATTTATTATGAAACAGTGTTAATTTTTGGTGAAAAAAGACCCCCCATGGTGAGGGTCGAAAAATTTAAAATGCTTATAACTCGCGATCTAATTTTCGTAGCGCGGCCAAAATTTGTTTGATGATTTATTATGAGACAGTGTTAATTTTTGGTGACAGGAGACCCCCCATGGTGAGGATCGAAAAATTTAAAATGCTTATAACTCGCGATCTAATTTTTGCAGTGCGGCCAAATTTTGTTTGGTAATTTATTATCAGACAGTGTTACTTTTGGTGACAGGAGATCCCCCATGGTGAGGGTCAAAAAATTTAAAATGCTTATAACTCGCGATCTAATTTTCGTAGTGCGGCGAAATTCTGTTTGGTAATTTATTATGAGACAGTGTTACTTCTGGTGACAGGAGACCCCCCACGGTGAGGGTAAAAAATTTAAAATGCTTATAACTCGCGATCTAATTTTCGTAGCGCGGCCAAATTTTGTTTGGTAATTTATTGTCAGACAATGTTACTTTGGGTGACAGGAGACCCCCCTTGGTGAGGGTCGAAAAATTTAAAATGCTTATAACTCGCGATCTAATTTTCGTAGCGCGGCCAAATTTTGTTTGGTAATTTACTATGAGACAGTGTTACTTTTGGTGGCAGGAGACCCTCCACGGTGAGGGTCGAAAAATTTAAAATGCTTATAACTCGCGATCTAATTTTCGTAGCGCGGCCAAATTTTGTTTGGTAAATTATTATGAGACAGTGTTACTTTTGGTGACAGGAGATCCCCCATGGTGAGGGTCGAAAAATTTAAAATGCTTATAACTCGCGATAATTTTCGTAGCGCGGTCAAATTTTGTTTGGTAATTTATTATGAGACAGTGTTAATTTTTGGTGACAGGAGACCCCCACGGTGAGGTTCGGAAAATTTAAAATACTTATAACTCGCGATCTAATTTTCGTAGTGCGGCCAAATTTTGTTTGGTATTTTACTATGAGACAGTGTTACTTTTGGTGACAGGAGACCTTCCACGGTGAGGGTCGAAAAATTTAAAATGCTTATAACT
Source organism: Maratus speculifer (assembly GCA_964019185.1). Classification (NCBI taxonomy): domain Eukaryota; kingdom Metazoa; phylum Arthropoda; class Arachnida; order Araneae; family Salticidae; genus Maratus; species Maratus speculifer. The sequence goes on from OZ025291.1 coordinate 121,861,836, forward strand.
CGCGATCTAATTTTCGTAGCGCGGCCAAATTTTGTTTGGTAAATTATTATGAGACAGTGTTACTTTTGGTCACAGGAGATCCCCCATGGTGAGGGTCGAAAAATTTAAAATGCTTATAACTCGCGATCAATTTTCGTAGTGCGGTCAAATTTTGTTTGGTAATTTATTATGAGACAGTGTTAATTTTTGGTGACAGGAGACCCCCACGGTGAGGTTCGGAAAATTTAAAATACTTATAACTCGCAATCTAATTTTATTAGCGCGGCCAAATTTTGTTTGTAATTTATTAAGGTATTGCATAGCTTTTATCGCGGCGAAAGAGTCTAGAAATTCCGTAACGAGAAAAAAAAAAAAAACCTAACACTCCGGCTAAGGTCGCTTCAGTTTGGCAGATTTCGGCAGACATTGACCCGGTATTTTTCAGATAGTTTGAGAATATCAAGTCTTAAACTTATGTTTTTTATTTCAGCTACCATAAACGTATAGTTTCAATGATAAAAATTCCTGGTTAACCTACATGTATTGTAAGATAATAAAAATATTTTAAACACTATTAACTTCACATTTGTTCAATATAAGAAAAAAAATTGTTATCGGTCATCACGTTCAAAATGTTTAACTTGAATTAATATCAAAGACAAAAAAAAACTGCATAAATAAAAAATAAATAAATAATTATAATTGCATAAGTTGATAAAAAATGCTATGCAATAGCTTTACCGCGGCAGTCCCCGAGTGCCACACGTATTTTTTTTTTATTGTTGTTGTTGTTTTAATAAGCTTTTGAAATAAAAATGTCTTTCTAACACGTTCCAAATTAGTTAAAAAGTGTTTATAAATGCGGTTTGTCTGTCTATTTCTCCGTCTATTTGTCTATCCATGCTTTATCTCGCGCAAGTATATTCGTATTTTCAAATTTATTGAAATTATCATAAATCAACTAATTTTACTGCAATTTAACTATTATAAAATATAGGACATTCATGGTATTTAACCGTTCATTTACAGGAACATCCCAAAAAATCGGTACTGTGCTTGAGCTATAATTATTGGAAGTATGATTTCAATTTCGGTATGCTCTTTTAAATTATTTTTTTCATATCACTCGTTGTGCATAAAATTCATACATCATATAGAAGACTGCACAAGAAATTTGCGAATATATACCCTTATTAGCGTAAATGGCTGAAAAGGAATTTTCAACTTTGGTATGTATTTCGTAACTAAACTAAATTTTTATTTACATGCATTTTACAAATACAAATCTTCATATCATATACAGAATCTGCTCAAAGAATTCAGATAATTCTAGATTATAGACGAGAATTGCTAAAGTATTGTTTTCAAACATGGTATGATTTTTAAAAAAAAATAATAATGCATATTTCAACTATTAAATGGTAAAGTTTTGTTACAATGTTCTGAATGTAATAGAAAGTGTTTCATAATCTAAGAATGAAGCATGTTTTTTTCTTTCATCTCTTGTTTTAAATATTAAATATAGTCCTTAAAATATTTATTTATTTAAATTATACAGTAAATACTTAGTAATATTCTAAAAAATACGTAGCAGTACTAAATAAAATTAAAATATAAACAAAATGGAAATAAAATATCAATAAGATGTTTGATATTAACCAGATAAATAAATCTGACGCTGTCACAAAAGCTCTAGCACTGACTTTTCGTATTTCAGAGTCTGTTGTTTTTGTCTTGAGACCTGACAAAAAAGAATTCAAACCGAAATTCTTTTGAAAAGAAAAAGCAACTTGTCTATGAAATGGATATCTTTATACGACACTTTAGCTGTTAAGTTTCAATACAGAAAAAAACTGGAGTATGATTTAAAATGTTAAAGAAAAAGTATGTAAAACTAAAGTTAATAAAAGAGTTTAACAAAACTATTGTAAAAAGCAGATTAATAATTTAACAGAATTAAACCATCCCTATGAAAGTCTGGCACATTTCTAAATTATTTAATAGAATAAAAATATTTATAATGTTAAAACATGATGGTTTCTCTATTGACTCTCATGAACTAATTACACTCCCCTTCTATGTATGTGTGTTGGATCCAATTTTAGTTGTTATTTTGATTACAAATTCAGCTCTTTCTGAAAAAAAAAAAAAAAAAAAAAAAAAAAAAAAAAAACAAGACTATTTTTTGCATCTGCTCTAATTTTTAAATATTCAACAAGTTTTTTTTTCTTAAAAAATTTCAAAGATTTTAAAGTTTAAAACCGCTAACGCATTAAAGTACTTTTTAACGTTTAGTATGGACAAAAAAATATTTTATACAATTAACGAGCATAAAAAGTCAATTGGGGTTATTTTATTATTCATTGAAGACTTCAAAAGTATTGGGCATGAGCCACTAAACATTCTTAATAACATTCTCCCATAATGAGAATATCTGGATGGAATTTTTCTTCTTGATCAACAACATTTTGAAGAATTTGGTCTAAATGATTTTAATAGAAATGGACCTTGATTCTCATATTATTGGATAATTCCAAAATTTCGTGCCTGATTTCAGCACGAGTTTTGAAATGCATGCATTTTTTTAAATAGCGAAATGCTGTGGAATTGTCAACATTCAGACTCTCAGCAATATTTTTAGCAATAATCCGTGTATCATTATTACTAAGTTACGGATTATCAATGCCAGAAGATTACCCATGTTGAATTTTATCGGTTAGATTGGAATTACTCTTTCGAAATCGACGAAATAATTTTTTAACTGTTCTAAAGGCAAAAACATGAAAAAAAAATATTTTTGCAGCACATTCAACACTCACTAATTTTTAAAACTCATATAACATAACCTGACGGAAATGTAACTTTTCATTTTTCATTTTGCATATTAACCTTGAACACCAATTAATTTAAAAACCTTTTTTTAACGTCATGTTCACTCATAAAACTTGTAGATAGCTGCCAGTTAATAATATGGTTATGGAAAAAAACACAGCCAAAATTTTAAGTTTCTACAATCTACGAAAAATTTTGCAGACATCATCAGACAGAACATCTGAGTTCTTGGAGATTGAATAACATGTCTTTAAACGATCGAGAATAGCTCTGCGCCTTATGAAATGCTGGCGTTACTTGTCAACAAATTTCTCTATTCGAATTGGCAATTAGTGATGCAGACAAAGTTTCTGGTAAGTGAATTCTCGTAATAATTGATTTAGTTTATTTTTATGTAATAGTTGGAGTAAATTGAAGAAATTTTCTGGATCATATCACTGCTTTCACTGTCAATTTGTTCTGTGTCTAAGATGATAAAATGACCACTATCAATATTGGTACAAAATCTTTGCTGGAATTCAGAAGTAGTGTTGTTTCCGATAGTAAGTAAGAATAAGTCCACTGAGAAGATTTTTCTAGTTCATGCCAATAATATTTGTCACATGAAAAGAACAATCCTAATAATAATTTGGTGGTTTGCAACTTAAATCTTTAATGTACTATTTTAAAAATATTTTATTTTTAGATTTGATTTATCCCGAAAATTCGGAAATTCTCAAATTTTAAAATAACTGATAATATTATCCTTATCTCTTTCCATTCTATTTTTTCAAAAACCTTTTTATTTTTTAAGTTAAACTGTCGAGAGATGTTCTACTGTATACTATCCCTTTGGAATTTTAAAGAGTTTATGCAGCTCTAAAGATTTAGGAAATTTAAGCAGTTTGACTAACATAATTTACGTAAAGTAGTAGTAGATACATCTGAACACAGGATGTTTTTTATTTATAAGGTAAATAAAACTTTACGAATTTTCTGTTATTATTTCTCTTGGGCGTACGAATCCTACTTTGATACAGTAGAGGAAACAAAAAAGGTGCAAATATTCTAAAATAATTTTCTAAATTACAAATAAACAAATAAATAATAAAATAAAATAAAATTCATATAAAATATGTAACTGTACAAATATTATACTAATTTAAGTGCTAAACAAGCTGGAAGTTACTTCTAGAAGAAGTTAAAGATGACCAGAAATGAAAAACGCATGAATAAAATAAAACTCAACATTTCGAATTAATCTTCAAAACCATATTCAGGAGTAAAATTTTCTAAAAACACAAGTTGGCAAGAAACAATACTCAAGCTACAGAATCAAAAATTATATTCAATCAGAAAATAGTAAAAATTTAAAAAATTGTATTTCATTTTTTATTCCGGAAATCTGGGTCAGCTTTTTGAAAATATTGTGATGTTTCCGTGTTTTTCCAGCCCCCCCCCTTCTATTATTTAATTTGAATAATACACGTCGCCACTAAAGTTGTTTTTAAGAGATTTGTGTAGCGTTCGTCACTTCTTCTACTTTGAATAATATAATTTTTGACAATATAGCACGAGGAATGTTTTCAGCCGATTTGTGATTTTAAAGATATTCACTCCTGAAGATGACTTTGAAGATTAAACTGAAATGCAAAGTTTTAATTTATTCACTTTTTTATTCAATTTATAAAACATTTTTAATTTTTGAATTAAGTGTACGTTTTATACCATTCTCTATTTTTGTTTAGTATTTAGTATTTTACTACCTAAAGTCGTTAAAAATTATAAAACTGAATATTTTTATAGTGAATACGGATCGCGATATGTGCGAATTTTAGTAATAATCCTACAGAAATGTGTACACGATTTGAAATTTTTTATTCAATAGAAAAAATTTTAACTTTAAAAACATATTAAAATTATAGTATTAACATACCATTGTTATAATATTAATAGATCATTATTTCACAAATAAAGTTCATTTTGGTCAGCAGAAATGATTTGGAGAATAAAAAACATAGATAAAAATAAATAAATAAATAAATAAAAAGTTGTTTGAATTATCGTAAATGCTTTTATTTTTAACTTTTATTCAAACTTTCATTTTTTATGCTTACATTGTTAAGACCGCAATAACAATGAAATAAAATATTTCAAATAAAAATTTTGTGAAACGATTACGATAAAAAAAGTAAATAGTCAAACAAAATAAACTTCATGTGATAAATGTAAAGTGTATAATGCATTGAATGCTTAAAATAGTTTTAATTTAAGCAATGTCTAATATCCACACTCTGAAATAATACTGCATTTCATTTATTGATTCCGATCAATTATTTTTGAAATAGTAATTAAAAAAAATTCTACAGATTTCAAATTAATCTTAAAAATATAGCTTCTTTAAATTAAATTTTACGATTGTATTTTAGTTCAATACTGTATAATAATGATAGTTTTTCGATTTTTATAAATATTTAAAAATAATTAGATTGTTACAAAGTTAATAGGTTGCTAAAAAAAAAAAAAAAAAAAAAAAAAAAAAAAAAAAAAAATAGGTTTTAGTAGAAATTTTCCTTAAGCCATTTTGATCTGCAGTTCTGTTGACTTATAATTATTTTTAAAAAGTGTGTTTAGAATTAATTAATGCAGAAAGTTTTAAAACTAAATGCCGTTTTTCATTTGATTTTAATATAGAAAAACTTTTTTATTTTAATATCAGAATGTGATGAATTACATGAATGCTTTTTCATAAATTAAATGTATGCGTCTTGACATAAATGATTTTTACTGAATAGTAAAGGTAGGCGGAATATTCTATATGAAATAATTATAATTTGTAAAAGATAGCAAGCAAAATCTGCATTTAATTATACTGTCGGTATTTATTTTTTCTGTCATTAATGACTTAATTTTACGCATGTAACTTTGAAATACAATTGTTTGTAAGAGGGATCTAATAAATTTCTAAACATTTCAAAATATCATATAAATGAAAAGAAAATAATCTGTTTTGCCGAAAATGCATCTTTCATTTACTTATTTAATACAATTATTAATTTTATTTGAAATGTTTTGCTAAAGTCTTTTGAGACCTGGGAAAATAAAATACACATATTTTTTTCTAATATTATTATTTTTCTACAAATAGGGATCAAAAGAAAGATTTTTTAAAAAATAAAGGAATTCGATTATGAAATCTTTCTGCACAGCACATCCCTTTAAATGGATGTTCAGGTCATAGTCGCTTTAAAATAATAAAAAATTACTACTGGAGTACTGGAATTACTATTAAAATGTTGTTGACGTGTGCCCGAAGGGCAAGAGTGGTGCTGGAATTTCCATTGGATTGCACCCAGGTGGTTGGAAGTCAGATTTCTGCAGCAGAGGATGTTCGGCAAAGCCCCAATAGGTGGCAACAACAAACATCGTCACTTTCTCAATTTTGGTATGGCTCTGAAGAGAAGGGAAGGTTTCCCCAGAGATCACCTATGGTAACTGCTACGACCGACCACAGGACTTTCAGAACCCCTTTATTTAAGGAGGGCGTACACATTACTATTAAGTATTGGAAAAAATAAAATTTATTATAAAGGATAGAAGGCAAAAATTAACATTTGCTATTAAAATCGAAAAGAAAATGTTGAAGCGATTTTAAATAATATAGAAACCAAAACTTATCAGCAGAGCGTCAAGTTCCAAATTTACTCACTCATAGCGCCATTTTGTAAACAAAGTAGTTACCGTTGCTGCCAAAATCCTAAAGCTGAATGTTTATTTTTGGTTTATACCTTACAGTGTCAAATTGGTTTTGCCAAGTTGGATTGCTACGATGAAATTTAACGCTAATGAAGAAGAAAGCGAAACATCCATTCTAATGGTTGCCAGGTCACAAGGGAGCTTAGATTTCTTCCAGCTTCTATTTCAGAAAGTATATGCATATTAAAGTCCTATAAACTAAAGGAAGCAGAATTGACGTTTCAAATTTCTTATTTCTGACTTTCAAGCTTTCTCTTTTTCGAGATTTCTTATTTCTGACAGAAACGTCCAAAACACAGACTGCCAAAAACAAAATCGCCTTTATTCGCCATTTTTAAAGAAATAATTTAGAACTCGAAGAAAACATAATTTTATCGTTATTTCTCCCCGGAAGTCTGAAATAAAGGTAAAAATTTCGATTATTCCTGGCATGTATGTGTATTGGCTGTATAATTACCAAGACTCGAGTTTATTTGTAAAATGTAAAAGAAAATTCCATAAATTAAAATTTCCAATTCATGTAAAAACAAACAAACATAAATAATGCTTACGAATTTAATAAACAAAAAATGTCCACATTCATTTACAGTTATTCATAATTTATGTTCTTGCGTATTATAAAAATATTAATATGTAAAATATATTCTAAACAAACACATTAAAAATATAAGTTCAATCAATTTAAAAAATGGATTATATTAATATATATCTGTTTCTTTTCGAATTTAACTAAAAATATCTCTAATATGTAGTAATTTTTATCCTCGATTCTATAGTATAAATCATAAAATACTAGCTATTATTTGCGAAGTGCCATTGTGATTGCTTTAAACTCTTATACATCTATTGTTTATGATGATATGCGGGTTGTTAAAGAAGTAATAAATGTAAATTTATATAAAACTTATTCACTGCGTGAGTAGCTTAAATTAAGTCATCAACAACATTGATGATGTAATTATTCATTGTAATATTTATGTACAATTCTAAAAGCAAATGCTTCAGATTTAACGCTTAAATCCTTCTCGTTTGAAAATCTTGTACACAAAAAACGTTACATATGTACACATGCATATGTACACAACAAACACAAATATATAAAGATATATGTTCACACACATATATATTTGAGTATGTAGATATTTTGAAAATTGTGAAACATCGTTACCTCTATATAATACGTCTATGATGTAAAATAAAAATCTGTGACAATCTAAGATATTGAAAGATATATAAAAATATATAATCTCATTTTCTCTCAGGATATGTTAAAAAATTCAATGCGTGTTTTGAGATTTTTATAATGCGCATATAATACGAATACTAGGATTCCATTACTAAAAAACTTTTGATAGCTTAAAAGCTTAATAGCTTTTGATTTTATTTAACTAACTCAAATGTTTAAAATGTTTACGTAAATAGAAGCTAAAAAACTAAAAATATGACATCTATTTTTAAAACAAATCTTAAATCTAAAATAAGATTTTGTTAAAACATTTTTTTTTCAACTGTACACAATACTTTTATAACAAAGTATGTTTGAACTTCGTTTCAAAATGCTTTATACAAACTCAATCTTTTACTTTAAAGTTTGAATTTAATCTCAAATAAAACAGGAAATGTAATTTTTCTTTTCTAAAAATATTAAATTTCTTTTGAAGAAAGAGAAATTTTCCGGTATTGTTAAGCTGCAGAATATTTTTCCATTTAAATAAGCAAAGTGTATTTGAATTTTACCATTCTTTGTTTTTAGTTATTATAAATACCAAAATCTCAAATATAAAAATTGGTTCAGAAACACGTATAAAATTTCCGTTCAGGAAATACCTCTAATACCTTTATGGATTTTATTATACAGATTACATGTAGCTTAAAAAATAGATAAAGCATGTTTAATATTTTAATATAATTTCTAGGAGCTAGAAACAAATAAAAAAAATATAACCAACAAGAAGGAAAAACATTAATTGTTTGATAATCAATTATTTTTCTCTATACAAATTTTGTAAGATACTTTGACATATATAGTTTTTTAGTACAAAATTTTAAATAATTTTTTTATCTTTAGTGTAAATCAAAGAAAGTAATAATAAAGTTTTTTTAGTAAAATAAATAAAATAAATAATTCAGATTAGTAATTAGGTAAGTTCAGATTTAAATAATAATTAAAAGTTCGTATCAGACTGCAATTTTAATCATAAGACTTATCAAAAAGTAGAAATTTTTGTGACAAAACAAAGAATAAATTTCTAAGTGTTGAATAAGCAACTTCAAATTGAAATATTCATAGACAATAAATAAATTGTCATTCATAGGGGTTTGCACTTTAAGACTTGATAAAAAGTCAGTTATTTTGTGCCAAAGAAAAACAAATATTTAAAAGTGGCCAGTAAGTAAGTTCAAAGTTAAGTTAAACATTTCATAAGAAGTATAATTTATGCCATAAGATTTGTCAAAAATTCGGATATTTTGTAGCGATATATACATATATATCAAAAACTAAAGTAAATAAGTTTAGTATTGAAAAAAATATCTGCATCAGAGTGCAGTTTACATCATAAAAAATGAATCTTTTGTAGTTAAATAAATAAATAGAATAAAATAAAATAAAGAAATATAAAGCAATAATTAAGTAAGTTTTAATTTAAAGGATTTAAAAATAAATAAACAAATTTCCGTATCGGAGGAAAATTTTCAATACAAAACTTTACAATATATATATATATATATTCTGACATATGAAAAAATAAAGTTCTAAGTGTCTAATAAGCAACTTCAAATTTAAATATTCATAGATAATTCTAGATCGTAGTGCGGTTTGCATCATAATTCTCAGATCATAAAGTCGGATATTTCCTGGCAAAATAAAACAAATAGTTAAAAGTGATTAATAAGTGACCTATTAAAAAAATTCTCAAGAAGTAGTGCAATTTATACCATAAAACTTGTCAGAAAATTGAATATTTTGTGGTAAAGAAAAAAAAATTCTTAAAAGTTAACTGTAAGTTAATTCAGTTTTAAATTATTTGTAGTAAGAAGTACAATTTACACCATAGGAATTGTGAAAAACAAATAAACAAATATTTTGTAGCAAAAGAAATATCTAATATTTTGTAGCAAAAGAAAAAATATATAAATCCAAAGAATTAAGTAGTTTAACTTTGAAAAATTCATAAAATATAAGTTAATTACTGTTTTAAAGTGTAGTTTTTGCAATAAGACTTGTCAAAAAGCTGAATCTTTTGTAGCAAAAAGAAAAAAATAGTTAAAAGTGACACGTAACTAAGTTCCGTAACTAAGTAAACCATAAAAAAGTAAACGAATTTTTATATCGAAGTACGGGTGGTATCATAAGACATGAAAAAAAGCCTTATATTTTGTGGCAAAGCAAGGAAAACAATTAAAAAAGACAATTATGTTCAGTATTAAAAAAAACCCTAAAAAATTAACGAATTGCAATGGTTTGCATTATAAGTCTTGAAAAAAGTCGAATCCTTTGTCGAAGGGGAAATATATAGTAAAAATTGACAAACAAGTAAGTTTAGTGTTTAAAGAATTATAAAAAGTAAACGAACTGCCGCATCAAAGAACACTTTGCCTCTTCATTTAATAAAAAGCAGAAGCTCTTATGACAAAGGTTAAAAAAAATAATTAAAAGTGACAATTTAGTAAGTTCATTTAAAGAAAATTAATAAATTATAAATGAATTAAAGGTAGAAGGATTGCACATTGTGAAGAATGGACAACGTTAAATTGCACAAATGAATATATACAAAAGGAGCATTCATTATCTAGGTGAAAGAGAAGATTAAAGGCTAAAACATAACAAGCCAGAGAGACTCATCTAACAACTCATCCGCAAAGACGAAATAGCAGTATGTGTCTTTAACCCCCTGACCGCCGAGCAAAAGAGCAAAATTGTAATGTTTTTTTTCGCTGTAATTTATTTTAAATGTTAATAAATAAGGGATTTTCTATCATGGCATAATTTTTCTAATTACGTATATGCTTATAAGCTTTGAAAGTATCAATAAACAACAGCTGAGTCAAACTTTCACGCGCATACCAGAAAACCAATTAGAAGTGCGGAGCAATTCTGGGTGAGCTTAAAACTGTTCTCAACTGCTTTGCTCAACAAGCGCAAAACGTTTTGGCACATTTACAAATTTATTTTTTAACGAAATATATAAAATTGGAAAGCCTGGCTATGTAAGCACTTTTAAATCGGACTCAGTTTTTCAATTTAGGATGCATTTCCGAACAAAAATAAATTAAAACATGTGTCACAAAGTTACCCTTTTTGATTTAAGAGCACCCTTAAACAGAAAGTAGGGAAAAAGGGAAGAAAAGAGAGCGATTTAAAAGATGGGTGCGACACTTATGAAAAACTAGACTTACACGACACATCCCTAACTAAATCGTAAAAATTCTTCCAATTGTAACAAGCTTCCGAAATACTTAGATCTTAAATTGATAAGCATTTTTTTTTTTAATTATAGAACCTTCGAAAAATTTAAAACTGTGTAAACCTAGTATTTAGCAATAGAAGAGCATTTAAAGTCACAGTTTTTTATAGCATATTTCACGCTACCTGAATGAATGGACGTATGTATCAAAGAGCGGTTTGCATGATAAGACTTGACAAAGAGCGGAATGTTTCGTGCAAAGGGAAAAAACAATTAACAGTGACCAATAAATATGTTCAGTTAATATATATATATATATATAATAATTCGACGAAATGCTATGTTCCATAAACTCTACGAGTCCGCAGCAGCACGAGCAGAGCAGTTGCTCCGACAGTTGGCGAACAGTGGAAGAGTTTCATTGGGGTATTTCCCCATTATAAAAACAAAACCATCAGTCTTCAATTTCTTTATTTATGAACTCATAAAATCAATAAGCTATTCCCCGCAATCACCTAGACACTGTCATCAAATATTACAAAACGTCGTGATTAAGCTGCATCCCAAGATATTAGAATTTTTCGGGGGGAACAGAAACAGCATCCGAATATTTGAAAAGTCAATCGCATTCTGACCTTCCTAAAAAACCAAATGAGAAATCCACATTTTCACGACAAACTAGCCCTTCCAACTCCGCGTCAATCATTTTAAAAATCCAATTAGGATTAACTCGAGTCTACACGTCAAAAAATGATCACCTCTGATTGGTTTTAGCAGGTGTGGCCTCGGGTAGGGACTATATTTTGCATGGCAAATAACAAGCCCTTTAACATACGCGTGTTAATACAGATCACGCGATGTTAAATAAAAAACAAAATTAAAATCCCGAGAATATTCCAGAAAGTAAAAAGCTTATGAAATACTTCCCGCCTTTTTTAAGAAACAAGCAATAGATTATTAATAAGTTAAATAAAAAAAGAAAAAGGACTTTAGCTGTTAAAAGATTAATGTATTACGAAACTAAGATTAAAATTATGTTCCACAATTTTAGAATTAAAAACTCAGAGAGAGCAAAATGGCGCAATTTTTTTTTTATTTTATTACATATATATATATATATATATATATATATATATATATATAAGTACAAAAATTACCGCATTTAGTTTAAATATATATTTTTTGGGAGGGGGATAATTACTAAATCATTTGATTTTTTTTCTTTTGTGTTTTACATTTCCTACACCTTGACAACTCTTATGGTGCAATTCGCAGGTGATGCAATGATGATTTGACAGTTCATTATATTTTAATGAATTTTTGAAATGGAAACTTATTTGTGTGGCACAATACAGGGGAGAGGGGGGCACGTTTGAACTGGGGGCACCTTCGAACACTCTAAATATTTTCCTTCAAATAAATTATTTTAAAAAAATGTATATGACAATACATTACTACTGCTTCAGGCCAATAAGTATACAAAGCAGAAACATTTTGTATACACAATACTGTCTAAGCAAGATATGTATTTTTCTTCCTCTTGAATCTAAACTTAAAAAAATAAAGTTGTAAGATTTTTGTTGACAATTTTGCATTCCTAATATTTTTATTTATTGTTCAACACTTAAATAAAGATATAGTCTTTAGTTTAAAAGCTTTGTTTTATTCAAATTCTTTTGTCGAATTGAGTATACGAATGTAATGGTGAACTCCATGTGATGGGGCACCACTGAACAAAAAAGCTGGGGCATCTTTGAACATCTAAAAGTATGGAGTAAAGAATTGTTGACGTACCTAAATATTATAATTTTTGGAATTCTGTCTATGTGAAAAGAGGTTAATTAAGAATATCAATGGCCTTATACTGTTAACAATCCCTCCATCTGCACCCATATATTACAATCTCTGAGTGCATCAGCGATGGGAAGTTTCAAATCTAAATTGATGATGACCTTCATTTATTTGATAATTGCAAATTCCGGATACACAATAATGATTCATGATTTAGCAGGTTTGTCTAACAAAGCCTATACTCTTTCATTTACTCTTTCCCAAATTTTGTTTTTGGTTATTATTCTAGATAAAATGGAATTTAAGTCAGATTTTTTCATAAAAAGTGTGAATGAAAAATTTTAATTTGCCAGAAGCATCAGATGTCACATTGGTGTATTTCAAGGCTATTGTAAAAAAGTGTTCAGAACCAAACATAACTGGGGGATACTCTGTGTTGTTTCAAAAATGATTTTTGATATCAACGTTGATGGAGTTAAGTTTGGTTAAATAATCGAAAAATTATTAGTTTGAATCAAATATAGTTATTTAATTTTATTCATAGTACTTTATATTTCTGAAACATATGCAGCTTTATCTGAAAACTCTCAAAATTTTCATATTTTATTCATTTATTCAAAGGTGCCCCTTGCTTGTTTAAAGGTACACCTACATGGAGCAGGTTTGAACAGAAATTTTTCAGCTTTTTAAATCCCCACAACTTTTTTTAATTTACATTGGAAACTTTTAACGTCTGGTTCATATAGTGAAGAAATGGATTTTTTTCATTATGTAATACTTAAAACGCAAAATATATAATTCAAATAAGAAATGTACTGATTTTTAAAAAAAAATGTTCAAAGGTGCCTCCTTCTCCCCAATACATTTTTAATTTTTAACCGACTTCCAAAAAGGAGAGGAGGTTATCAATTCGACGCGTATGTATTTTTTTATGTATGTTCACCGATTACTCCGAAACCATGCAACCGATTAACTTGGTTTTGGTGTTAAATGAAAGAAGATGCTCTCGGATTGGTACTACTTCAGTTTCATCGAAATTGGTTCAGTACTTTTGTAGTAATTAGGCAAAAACTAATAAAATTAGTGATTTTTCGCTAATTAAAAGTGTTGAATACGTTCGCTGAATGAGTTGTACAGAGCATGGCCGAGCGGTCTAAGGCGCCAGATTGAAGCTCTGTTTTTCGAAAGAGAGCGTGGGTTCGATCCCCACTCCTGACATTATTTACATCTATGTAAAATTTACAATTTTTTTCCGTATTACAATTTTTATTTTTAATCGGCTTTACAAAAGGAAGTTATCAATTCGACACGTATGTATTTTTTTTCTATGTATGTTCACCAATTACTCTGAAACTATCCAACCGATTAATTTGGTTTTTGTATTAAATAAAATAGGCTACTCTTCAATTGGTACCACTTCCATTTCATTGAAATTAGTTCAGTACTTTTTTAATAATTAGGCAAAATTTAATAAAATTTGTGATTCCTCGCAAATTAAAAGTAACATGGACTTTGAATAAGCTCGCCGACTGTAGCGTTATCAGGGTGGCCGAGGTCTAAGGCACCAGATTGAAGCTCTGTTTTTCGAAAGAGAGCGTGGGTTCAAACCCCACTCCTGACATAACTTACATCCATGTATAATTTATAATAATTTTTTCGTATTATAACATTTATTATTAACTGACTTCAGAAAAGTAAGAGGAAGTTATAAATTCGAAGCGTATGCATTTTTTTCTAAGTATGTTCACCGATTACTCCGAAACTATCCAACTGATTAATTTTGTTTTGTGTTAAGTAAAAGAGGCTACTCTCGAATTGGCACCACTTCCACTTCATGGAAATTGGTTCAGTACTTTTTTAGTAATTAGGCAAAATTTAATAAAATTGGTGATTTTTCGCAAATTAAAAATAACATGGACTTTGAATAAACTCGCCGATTGGAGCGCAGTCATGATGACCCAGCGGTTTAATGAGCCAGATTTAAGCTCTGATGCTGGAAAGAGGGAGTGCGTTCGAACCCTACATCTGACAAAATTTACATCCATGTATAATTTACAATATTTTTTATGTATTATAATTTTTATTAACTGACTTCAAAAAATCGTTAAATTTTAACTAAAAAGAGAAAAATAAACTTTTCTACCAAAAATTGAACCGACTTCAAAAACTACTGCAAAGTAAAAAATATTTTTTTTACATAATAGTAATAAGAAATTAAATTAAGAGTATAGTATTTACCATGCGTATTATTATATTTTTGTACATTAATTTCATTTTTTGGAGTCGGTGCCAGCCAGGCCAATTTCAAAATTAAAATTAAATATCCAATTCAATTCCTAAAAGAATAAAGGCTTGGCTGGCATCGACTCCAAAAAATCAAATTAATGTTCATAAATATAATAATACGCATGGTAAATACTATGCTCTTAATTTAATTTCTTATTACTATTATGTAAAAAAATTATTTTTCACTTTGCAGTAGTTTTTGAAGTCAGTTCAATTTTTGGTAGAAAAGTTTATATACTTCAGAATGAGTAATCTAAATAAACGTTTCTTTAAAATTACTATTTTTTTATTTAAACCGTTTGTAAAATTTATTTTCATTCATAGCTAAGAAAAGTTTAAATACAATTTAAAATGTTTATTAAATTAAAATAATATTCCCATTTAAATGACATTTAACTTCAATGATTTAAAAACCTACATGATTTAATGGAATTCGAAAAGTTTGCTATCGTTACAAATATTTTTAAAGCAATACTTCTATATTAAATAAGACAATATTAATATATATATGTTACAGGCCAAACCCGATTTTAGGCCAAACTAGATTGGCCTAGGCCAAACTAGTTTATCCTGACGACCGTCGGATAGACTAGTTTTTCCTAGGCCAAACCGGTCTATCCTAACGCCCATCGGATAAACTAGTTTTTCCTAGGCCAAACCGGTCTATCCTAAGGCCCATCGGATAAACTAGTTTTTCCTAGGCCAAACTAGTCTATCCTAAGGCCCATAGGACAATCTAGTTTTTCCTAGGCCAAACTAGTTTGGCCTAACTCTTATAGGATAGACTAGTTTAGCCTGCTGTTTATTCGTCTGAACTAGTTTCTCCTAGGCCGTTCTAGTTTATCCTAGGCCAATTCAATTTGGCGTGATTTTATTGAATTCAATGACCGCCACTGCGCCAACATTCTAGTTTGTCCTAGGCTGATCTAGTTTATCCTAGGCCAATTTAATTTTATGTGTTTTTATCTCGCAGGCGTCAAAGCCTGAGAAATAATGGGCTCGCAGGTTCTGTATGTATGAATGTACGTATGTACGTGCGTATGTACGTAACGCGATAACTTGTGATAGAAATATCCGATTTGCTTCAAATTTTGGATGCACGTTAATTGATATAAGGTACTTTTCTGATTAATTTTGGGAATTCATTGGATAAGAATAAAGGGGAGCGAACGGGAGGCTAGTCCCCCACCGTGCATTTAGAGAAATGGATTTTTGATGCAGAATTATCAGTTTTCATTTAAAATTTTAGATATAGGATCATTTTGACAAGGCGCCTCCATGATTAGTTGTGGATGCTTATTGTTTAAGTGTAAAAAAAAGCAATGTAGGTTAACCCCTCCCCATAATTTAGATAAATGGTTTTTGACGCAGAATTTACGGATTTGCTTCACATTTGTATAAAGGTTCTTTCTGATAAGGCGATTCCCTGAATAGTTTTGGCGATTAATGGTTAAGTATGAAGGGAAAAATTACATCTCTTACATAGAAAAAACTAGTTTATCCTATGGGCATTTAGATAAACAAGTTTGGTGTAGAAAAAACTAGTTTATCCAATTGGCATAAGGATAAAATAGTTTGGCCGAGGCTAATCTAATTTAGCTCGAAAACGGGTCTAGCCAGTAAAATACATATATTTCACTAGAAAAAGTATAAATGTGTGTCAAGAGTCATTGCTTATAACACCAATACAGAAATTTAACATGTTCAGTTCACTTTAGAGACATGATGCATTGGACATGGTGTTTTTTTTCTGCACACTCGTGCCAACTGAGATCTGACTTGCATTTATTATTATTATTATTATTATTATTATTATTATTATTATTATTATTATTATTATTATTATTATTATTATTATTATTATTATTATTATTATTATTGCATATTCGAGCCAGAATGAAGCTGAACAAAATTTGCAATCGAGCAGCGTTTTCCATTTTTGAGAAATTAATTAACTGTCGACATATAAGCTATTCTTGTCGCGGAGTCATTTTTTTTTTTTTCGTGACGTCGTAACCAGAAAGTTCGATTCAAAACGTAGCTTTATTATTTTTTCAAAGATACATCGCTTTTATGAAAAAATAGTTTATGCCATTCGATTATACATTATCTGAATCTGTTAACCTTGTGCATTTCCGAAAACGAAGTAGTTCATAAATGTGTTAAGATGTAGCTCTTTAGGATTTGAGAAAAGCCTTAAGGAATGACAGAGAAATTTATTCACAAATCTACTTTTTACTAAACGGATTCAAAAGTTATGGTGTTTATAACTCTCATATTTTTTTCTTTTGTTCTAAACTACATTGATTATTTAATGGATCCGTATTTGAATATTGGAACTCTAAGAATCTAGATAATCATTACATTGTGTATTTTCCATTCTGTGAACACAACATAATTTAAAAATACATTGTAAATTTATCCAATAAGTATATAAGCAATATTTTTAAAGGAATCTTAATTGTACGTGAAGTAAAACCTGAATTTTTTGCAGAACTTGAGTAAGGACAAATCGAGCCGGACTGAGTCTTTTTTCACGGATTTTTGTACAGACAGAGTCAAAAAGCCTGTACAAAAGTAAATAATATTAAAGTAAATAATAATAATTTGCTTGAATAAGTAAACACCATGTCCAATGCATCATGTCTCTAAGGGGAACATGTTAAATTTCTGTATTGATGCTACAAGCAATGACTCTTGACACACATTTTTACTTATTCTAGTGAAAGGTATGTTTTTTACCGGCCAAACCCATTTTCGAGATAAATTAGATTAACCTCGGTCAAACTATTTTATCCTAATGCCAATTGGATAAACTAGTTTTTTCTATACCAAACTTGTTTATCTAAATATATTCATAGGATAAACTAGTTTTTTCTAGGTAAGAGGGTAATCGTTCCTTTTTCACTTCATACATAACCATTAAACCCCTAAAACTATTCAGGGAATCGCCTAATCAAAAAGAACCTAAATCCAAAATTTGAAGCAAATCCGTAAATTCTGCGTCAAAAACCATTTATCAAAATTATGGGGGGGGGAGGTTACCTACATTGCCCTTTTTTTACACTTAAACAATAAACATCCACAAGTAATCATTGAGGCGTCTAGTTAGAATGATCCTATATCTAAAATTTTAAATGAAAACTGATAATTCTACATCAAAAATCCATTTCTCTAAATTCACGGTGGGGGACTAGCCTCCCGTTCGCTCCCCTTTATTCTTATCCAATGAATTCCCAAAATTAATCAGAAAAGTACCTTATATCAATGAACGTGCATCCAAAATTTCAAGCAAATCGGATATTTCTATCACAAGTTATCACGTTACGTACATACGCACGTACATACGTACGTACATTCGTACATACATACGTACATTCAAACATACAGAACTTGCGAGCCCATTATTTCTCCGGCTTTGACGCCTGCGAGCTAACAACACGAAAAATTAAATTGGCTTAGGATAAACTAGATCAGCCTAGGACAAACTAGAATGTTGGCGCTGTGGCGGTCATTGAATTCAATAAAATCATGCCAAATTGAATTGGCCTAGGATAAACTAGATCGGCCTAGGAGAAACTAGTTCAGACTAATAAACAGCAGGCTAAACTAGTTTATCCTATAAGAGTTAGGCCAAACTAGTTTGGCCTAGGAAAAACTAGATTGTCCTACGGGCCTTAGGATAGACTAGTTTTGCCTAGGAAAAACTAGTTTATCCGATGGGCGTTAGGATAGACCGGTTTGGCCTAGGAAAAACTAGTTTATCCGATGGGCGTTAGGATAGACCGGTTTGGCCTAGGAAAAACTAGTCTATCCGATGGGCGTTAGGATAAACTAGTTTGGCCTAGGCCAATCTAGTTTGGCCTAAAATCGGGTTTGGCCTGTAACATATATATTACTTTCAATTGTACACAATACAACAAAGAATGATAAAGCATTGTTTCAACTTGCTTTACCATTGAAAGATGCTTCTTTATACAAGCTCAAACTTTTATTTTAAACTTGGAACTTAATCTCAGATAAAACAGGAAATCTAATTTTTCTATTCTAAAAATATGAAATTTCTTTGAAGAAAAGAGAATTTCCCGGAAATGCTAAGCTGCAGAATCCTTTTTTATCCCCTAAATAAGCAACGTGTATTTGGATTTCACGATTGTTTACTCCCGGTTTTGATAAATCCCATGATGTTAAACTTAAAAACTTCTTCACAAACAAATGAAAAACTGCAATTCAAAAAGTTCTCATTCACCGCCTGAAGTTTCTGCTTTATTTTCGTTGCACTTAGAGTAAACCCAAATAAATTCATGGATCATTTTAAAATAGGAAATAGAATACTTAAAAATCATGAAGAGTTGTGTGCATAATTCTTGTAAATAACTGTTTAAATGCCTTTTCTATAAGCCTAAATAAACATTTAGAATTACAATTGAATAAACAATGGTGAACAGAATTGAATAAAACTAAATAAATATGCGTATCGAAATTCGCTGTGGAACAAATAACGACGTTTCAATCTCAAGAGTTATGGTATTTGTATGGGAGTAAATATTTACATAGGGTAAAATATCTACATATGTAAATTTTAATTTATTTTTTACGCGCAAATAATTAGACAAAATGAAATAATAATAATAATAAAAATTCTCAGGTGTTTTGGTATTTGTTTGGGAGTTAATATTTATATAATGTAAAATATCTGCATATGTAAATTTTATTTCATTTTTTACGCGCAAATAAATAGGCTAAATAAAAACATAATAAAAAGAAATAATTAAAAAGAATCCTTAAAATTTCTGCCACGAACTCCATTGGAGAAATTCACATGAACTTCGAAAAGTTCATTCTGAGTAAGGAAAATATAGTTTTGCATATTTGTTATTTGCTTTAAAATATCGCAGCCATTCGAAGAAAAATAAATAACTACCTACTATTTTTTGGCTACAATGCACGTTATTCCCATGTTATTTAGTAGAAATTTATACATCAGTGCATCTACAAGTTTCGAGTGGCATTTTTCTATAACTAATTATCTTTGTTTGCTAAATTGGTATTTAATTGGTATCTGTAGCGAAATTTCAAAGTCATTTCTATGCTGTGCTTACATGAGCATTTGTGATTGATTAATATGTTATACAAAATTTTACTTTTATCGCATTTTTTACACATAGAAAATGACTTTTATTAAACGGAACTTTAGTAAGAAATAAAGAAGTTAAAGAAATGGATTCCACACTTTTGAAAAAAGCAGACGTATTCGACAAATCCCTAACCAAATTGCAAGAATTCTTACACGTATAACAAGCTTCCGAAATACCTAGATCTTAAACTGATGAGCGTTTTTGTATTATAGTACCTTCGGAAAATTTAAACTGTGATACCTAGTCGTTAGCAGTAGAGCAGCATTCAATGCCACAGTTTTTAATGTATGTTGTATGCTACACTAATATCTGGACGTATCGAAGCACGGTTTTTGTCACAAGACTTTAGAAAAAGCCGAATGTTTCGTGGCAAAGGGATAGTACAATTTAACAGTCAGAAATAAATATGTTCAGATAAAAAAAAAATGATTAAAGATAAACAACTTGTCATACTTATTTCAAACTTCTAGTTGGGTAGGGATTTAAAAAAAAAAAATTGACAAACATTTGATTTTTTTTTTCTTTTTTGCTTTACAATATCCTAAACTTTGACAACTCTTATGGTGCAATCCGCAGGTGACATCAGTATGACAATTCATTGTATTTTAATGAACTTTTGAAATGAAAACACATTAATGTGACTCAATAAACACATTTTTACTTTTTACAATAGAATGACTAATCTGAATAAACGTTTATTTAAAATATATCTTGTAAAACTTGTTTTGTTTTGCAGTAGAGAAAATTTTAAAACAATTTAAAATGTTTATAAAATTAAGATAATATTTCCGTTTAAAGGATAATTAAATACAATGATTTAAAAAATAAAAGGGACTATTAAAATAACAATTTAAAATGTTTATTAAATTAATGCTACATTTCCATTTAAAATACATTTAACTACAAGGATTTAAAAAATGCATATTTTAATAGAATTCTGAGAGTTTGCACATGGCAAATAATTTTTAAAAACTATACTTCTCTCTGAAATAAGACAATATTAATACATATATTTCTTTCATTAATATGCTATGCAACGAAGAATAATAAAGCATTGTTTCAACTTGCTTTATCATTGAAATACGCTTTATTCAAACTAAATGTTTTATTTTATACTTGGAATTTAATCTCAGATAAAACACGAAATATAACTTTTCTATTCTAAAAATATGAAATTTTTTCGGAGAAAAGAGAATTTATCAGAAATGTTAAGATGCAGAACCCTTTTTAGCTCCTAAATAAGCAAACTGTATTTAGATTTCACGATTGTTTACTTCCGGTTCTGATAAATCCCATGATGTTAAACTTAAAAACTTCTTCACAAGCAAATGAAAAACTACAATCAAAAATTTCACATTCAGCGCCTGAAGTTTCTACTTTATTTTCGATGCACTTAGAGTCAACCCAAATGAATTCATGGTTCATTTTAAAATAGGAAATATAACACTTAAAAATTATGAAGAGTTGTGTGCATAATTCTTGTAAGTAACTGATTGAATTTCTTTTCCATACGTCTGAATAAACATTTAGAATTAAAATTGAATAAACAATGGTGAACAAAATTGAATAAACGTAAATAAATATACCGAACGAAATTCGCAGGAGAATAAATACAAACATTTCAGTATCAAAAGTTTTGGTATTTGTATGGGAGTAAATATTTACTTAAGGTAAGATATCTACATATGTAAATTTTATTTTATTTTTTACGCGCAAATAGATAGGCAAAATAAAAAATAATAAACAAAAAAATTTAAAAAAATCTTTAAACTTTCTGCCGCTAACTCTATTGGAGAAATTCATATAAAACTTAGAAAGGTTTGTTATGAGGTATAAAAGACTGCAGTTTAAAATTTGTATATTTGCTTTAAAATACAGCAGCCTTACGAAGAAAAATAAATAATTACCCACCATTTTTCAGCTATAGTGCATGTTATATTCATGTGACCTAAATGAAAATTTAAGCATCAGACTAACTAAAAAGTTTTGAGGGCCTCTTTTAATAACAAATTCTCTTTGTTTTCCAAATTCATATTTATATGTCCCTGTTTAATTGATATTTAATAGGCCCCTGTAGAAAGACTTTAAAGTCATTCTATGCTGTGTTTACATGAACCTTTGTAGTTGAATGATGTGTTATGGAGAAATTTAATTTTATCTCATTTTTTACATATTAGAAAGTGACTTTTATTAAACTGAACTTTAGTAAAATGTATAGAGAACTTAGAGAAATGGGTGCCACACTTTTGAAAAAGCAGACTTATTCGACCGAATTAAGAACCATGAAGAGTTGTGCGCATAATTCTTGTAAATAACTGTTTAAATTTCTTTTCTATACGCTTGAATAAACATTTAGGATTAAAATTGAATAAACAATGGTGAACAGAATTGAATAAACTTAAATAAATTTGATGAACGTAATTCCCCGGGGAAAAAATACCGGTGTTGCAATCTGAAGAGTTTTGGCATTTATATGGAAGTAAATATTTACATAAGGTAAAATATCTATGTATCTAAATTTTACTTTATTTTTTTACGCGAAAATAAACAGGCAAAATAAAAAAATAAGAAAAAGAAAAAATTCTCAAGAATTTTGGTATTTATATAGAAGTAAATATTTACATAAGGTAAAATATCTATATATGTAAATTTTATTTCATTTTTTACGCGCAAATAAATAGGCAAAAAAAATAATAAAAAGAAAGAATTAAAAAGAATCTTTGACATTTCTGCCACGAACTCCAGTGGAGAAATTCATATGAGCTTAAAAAAGTTCATTATGAGTTAGGAAAAGATAGTTTTTCATACTTGTTCATTTGTTTTAAAATCTCTCAGCTATTCAAAGAAAAATAAATTATTACCTACTTTATTTCGGATACAGTGCACGTCATCTCCATGTCATCTAATAGAAAATTATTCATCAGTGTAACTACAAGTTTCTAGTGGCTTCTTTCTGTAACTAATTTAATTTGTTTGCGAAATTCATGTTTAATTTGTATCTGTAGCGAGATTTTAATGCTATTGCCATGCTGCGTTTACATGAGAATTTGTGGTTGAATGATGTGTTATGAAGAAATTTTATTTTTATTTTATTTTTTACATGTTAGAAAGTGACTTTAAACAAAACTTTAATAAGAAGTTTAAAAAAATGAATGTCACACTTTTGAAAAAGCAGACTTATTCGACAAACCTCTAACCAAATTGTAAGAATTCTTCCACACATAACAAGCTTTCCAAATACGTAGATCTTAAACTGCTGAGCTTTTTTGTATTATAGTGCCTTCGGAAAATTATACCAAGTCGTTAGCAGTAGAGGAGCGTTTAATGTCACAGTTCTTACTGTATATTCTATGCTTACACCAACATATGGATGTATGTACGGTTTTTGTCACAAGACTTGAGAAAAAGCCGAATGTTTCATGGCAAAGGGATAATAAAATTTAACAGTGAGAAATAAATATGATCAGTTTTTTTTAAATAATAAAAGATAAACAAATTGTAATACTTAATAATCTTATAATACTAAATATCATACTTAATTGTCATACTGTTAAACTTTTAGTTGGGTAGAGATTTAAAAAAATGACAAACATTTGAATTTTTTTCTTTTATGCTTTGCTATATCCTAAACTTTGACAACTCTTATGGCGCAATCAGCAGCTCCTATATGACAATTCATTATATTTTAATGAACTTTTGAAATGGAAACTTATTTTTATAACACAATATACACATTTTTACTTTTTAGATTAGAATGGCTAATCTGAATAAGCGTTTATTTAAAATATATCTTGTAAAACTTGTTTTGTTTTACAGCAGAGAAAATTTTGAATAAAATTTAAAATTTTTATTAAATTAAGATAATATTTCTATTTAAAGGATAATTAAATACAATTATTTAAATAAGAAAAGGGACAGTTAAAATAACAATTTAAAATGTTTATTAAATTAAGATAATATTTCCATTTAAAGAATATTTGACTATAAGGATTTAAAAAACTGTATATTTCAATAGAATTCTGAGAGTTTGCAAATGGCACAGATTTTTTAAAAACTATACTTCTCTCTGAAATAAGAAAGTATTAGTATGAATATTTCTTTCAATAGTATACAATGCAACAAAGAATAATAAAGCATTGTTTCAACTTGCTTTATCATTGAAAGATGCTTCTTTATACAAGCTAAGTCCTTTATTTTGAATTTATTTAATCGCAGATAAAACAGGAAATCTAATTTTTCTATTCAAAAAATATGAAATTTCTTTCGAGAAAAGAAAATTTTTTCGGAAATGCTAAGCTGCAGAATCCTTTTTTATCTTCTAAAAAAGCAACGTGTATTCGGATTTTACAATTGTTTACTCCCGGTTCTGATAAATTCCATGATGTTAAACTTAAAAACGTCTTTACAAACAAATGAAAAACTGCAAGTCAAAAAGTTCACATTCAATGCCTGAAGTTTCTGCTTTACTCTTGTTGCACTTAGAGTAAACCCAAATGATTTCATGGATCATTTTAAAATAGGAAATAAAACACTTAAAAATTATGAAGAGTTGTGTTCATAATTCTTGTAAATAACTGTTTGAATTTATTTTCTATACGCCTGAATAAACATTTAGAATTAAAATTGAATAAACAATGGTGAACAAAATTGAATAAATCTAAATAAATATGCTGAACAAAATTCGCCAGAGAATAAATACTGACGTTTCAATCTCAAGAGTTTTGGTATTTGTATGGAAGTAAATATTTACATAAGGTAAAATATCTATGCATGTAAGTTTTTTTTATTCGTAAATAAATATGCAAAGTTAAAAAATTTTTTAAAGAATCTTTAAAATGCCTCTTACTTTATTGAAGAAACTAGCTGACTTGCCCGGCAATGCCCGGGCCCGTGATCTTATTCAGTTTTCAAATGTGTTATTTATTTTCTAAATGACCCTTAAAGTAAACTCAAATTTCTATGATTTTATATCTTTAAGTCCATTTTGTCAAAATTTATATTTTAAATGGAATAATCGCGAAAAGTTATTGAATTTAAAGCACATGCTCTTTGGTATTTTATTCTCTATGTAATTTGATTTTTTGGAAACTATGCGAACCGAAAGCGAACGAAACCGCGACGGAACACTCGGGTTTTTACTGAATTCATAAAAAAAATTCACATATTTTATTTTGTAAAAAAAGAATTCTAGCCATACGAATGCTCCAAAGTTTTTGAAAGTAATGTTAATCTGGTTTATTGAAAGGCTCTAAAAAAATTGTGCTAAAATACGGACACCTAGATACTTTTAGCGTAGCAAAAATGAAAATCTCCGTGTGCCGGGATGTAATTCGTGTTTTTCGGTGTATTTGAACGGGTTAAATCTCACTTTTTTTTAAACAAATTGCAACATAGAATATGAGAATGGTTTAGCTTTAAGAAAATATTTTCGGTTTGTCAGGACGTATATAGAAATGCGTCCTGCAAAGGCAAAACCGAAATAAAACGATCTGGTTTTTATTGATTTCGTCAAATTTTTCGCAATTTTTATTTTGTAAAAAATATTTCTACTCGTCCGAACGTTTCAAAAATTTTTAAGAAGGTGTAAATTTGGTCTGTTGAGATGCTTTTAAAAGATTGTGCTGAAATATGTACGCTTAGATACTTTTAGCGTAGAAAAAATATTCTATCCGTGAATCGCAAACTGACCTCCTTTTGCCGGTGTATTTGAAAGGGTTAAATCTTATATTTTAAAAACCAATATCCTCATAGATTATAAGAATGTTTTTAAGCTTGAAGAATATGTTTTTTTGTTTGCCAGTACCTATAGGATTGCGCTTTGCTAAGGCAAAACCGCAATGAAAACTAACCGTTTTTATTGATTTCATCAAATTTTTCGCACATTTTATTTTGTAAAAAATATTTCTATCTGTCCGAACGTTTCGAATTATCTGTAGGGAGTATAAATTTGTTCTGTTGAGAAGATTTTAAAAGATTGAGTTGAAATACGTATGTTAAGATAATTTAAGCATAGAAAAAATATCCTCTCTGCGAGTCGCAAAATTACCTTCATTTGCCAGTGTATTTGAAAGGGTTAAAATCCAATATTTTAAAACCAATTCCACCATCGGTTAGAAAAAGTTTCAACTTTAATATCTTTTTTTGGTTTGTTTATATCTTAAAAATTACGCCCTGGAGGGGCATTGACAAAAGGAAGAAAATAGTTTTGGAAAAAACGACCATTTTTGAATACTTGTTTTCAAAGGGCTAACTGCAAAATTTTTTCGAATTGATTGTTGCATTTGAGACCTAAAAATATGATCTTTCGAAATATGTCTCTTATGTTTAACTGCGCCGAGTAGTTTGATTGATTTCGATTTCAACAAAATGATCCAAAAACAGAAATAAACGCCGATAAATGCTTCTTCTTTCGTCAAGGTGCGTAAAAGGGTCGGTGCGCATATGCAAACGATTTCTTTCCCCGAACGCTAAAAAAATGACTTTTTGATGAGAGTGAGTTCCGCTTCATAATTAATATCTATGAAACTAATCAAGAAATTAAAATTCTGAGCTTCAGGAGCATCAGGAGACATATTGGGCTACTCTCAAAAAATGTTTGAGCTCCGTACGTGCCGTAGATTTTGCTAGCCATCGCAGACACACAGACAGACACACACACAGACAGACAGAGCGTTTTGTTCTTTTATTAGTACAGATTCAATATTTTTTTAACAATACACAAATTTTGTACTAGAATGATCAAATTCTAACGATAGCATATTATAAAGCAAAATTTATTTAGTCAATGTTCAACATTTCATGTTTATACATAAAAAAGTTTTGAAGATAGACTAATTCAAACTTTGAATTTTTTCGGTAAAGTTCAGAGCGTTTAAAAGGTACAAAATCCCTTAAGAACTCTACAAATTATAATAAAAAAAAACTTGGTGAATTTGGAACTGTTTTTATAAAAACCACAATTTCTTTACATGTATGCATGCTATCCTCCGCAATGAAAATCCAACACAAAAATGACCACAGTTTATAAGAACAAATCTCTTTGGCCCTTGGGAACATGCAACCTATATACTTGTTCCTTCAAGTGCTTTGATTCCTTTATTTTTCTTAGTTATTTTTCACCGTAAAGCTTTCATTATTTAATCGAAGCATTTTCTAGATTTAAGGTAAAAAAATTTCTGTTTTAAAAAACCGGTGGCAATAAATTGAAAATAAGCAAATGGCTCTCATTGCAAAGAGGTTAATCATAATCCACAGTGTCAAAGCTTTTGCTACATTAGTTTTTACACGGTATTTTTTCTATTTATTGCTTTTTCTTTTTTTTTTCTTTTTCTTTTTTTTTTATGAAGAACAAAATACTGACGGATAATCTTTACAATGAACTACTCATACTATGACATATTTATAGACTAATAAATATGAAAAAAGAAAAAATAAGGCAAAAACCAGATGTCTTGCCAGAAAAGGATTGAACAATACCTATTATTGAATAGGGTATGAAACTAGTTTAACTTTATCTAATGTAACAAAGAAGCTTTTCTTCTCATACTTTTCATATGTTTAGGTACTTTCTATATTTATTTACGTTCTTTCATTATTATTTCCATTCTTTGTGGGGAAAAAATGTACATTTTAATCTGACTCATGGAAAGCTGCTCAATAAGAAGTAAGTGGGTAAGTGTGGTCACAGATCTCACAGAAGAATTCGTTTAATATTTCTTTTATATATCAATATCATAAGTGCAGAAACTCTAGGAATTTAGATTAAAATAAAATAAAATAAAATGAAATAAAAAGATACTAAGCCTTTCATATAAGGAATTAATGGTGTATAAAATGTCATTAAAAATAAAATTACGAGCACAATTTCAAATGAAAAGGTTCAATTTTTTAACCTTTATTTGTTTTTGTTCAATACTTTTCCTATAAAAGTATCATAAATATGCTAATGAAAGTAAACTTAATCATAAATGTGTATCATAAATGTATAAAAAATCCTTTCTGCAATTTCGGTCTGTAATGGTATAACTTAGAACGAGCAAATGAAATACCAATCATAAATTACGAAACGTAAATAAACTCCATTAATCGCACTTTACGAAAGATTTACGGTTAAAAACATACGTAATGACAGAATAAGGAGGATTCGTTGTTGCCCTGCGGTATTCAAAATAGAAAGATTACAAATGTGGGCAGCTATATGCGGCAAGTGGCACTCCTTAGGAATAGTTTTTTCTGTGACAAAACTTTAAATTCGTTGTGTAGAAGGTCATTTGGTTAAAAGAATCTGCATGCCGAGAAATTCTGATTTTAAAATCACCGAAAAGTTCTCAAATTGTTAATTCGGGGAGAACATTTGCAAATTTAGAACTTGATGTAGCGAAAAGTAAAGAAATTTTTCTATTAAATTTGATTTTTTCGTAAATGGAGATTTATTAAGTGAAAGTTAGCCTATAGTAATTAGGGATATATTATGATTTATAAGAGTTCGTGGAAATGCATCAACGACTCTTGTGAATCAAGAAATATTATACAAAATACCATTACATGGGATAAAAATTGATTTTCACAATCAAGTAATTGCTGTATTGTGTCATGTATAACTGAATTGTAAGTATTCATATGATACAATAAATTTAAAATTTTGATTTAAATAATTCTTATGAAAAATACTTAAAATTTAAAGAAACAGACTTTCAAACTGCATTATGGCACCATCAGGTATGTTTTTTTTCTTTTTGGTGACAGTTGTGATAATCATTGATATGCCCCATCAATATTGAATTGAGAATTGAGAAAACAGAGACTTAATTAGAAGAGACAAGCTTGAATATTAAAATTGGGAACGATGATTTCCCATCTAGTACACCAATACACAATTAAAATAGTTCCCAAACCTATATAAATTATCTTTAACACATTTTGTATGACTATTCACATTACACAGGCACGTAATACAATCACACACATAACACATTACACAGGCATGAATATTTTAGATAAAAAATTCTTAGTAGAATTTAAATTATATTTACTTCAGAAAAAAGACAACATAAATTGTCTTTTTGCAATACACATGCATTTCTGTTTGCCCCTTCAGCCTAAAATTGTGTTACAAAGACTTTAGCATACAGAGCTATTATACATTACAGTTCCAGTAATGATTCTGAAAAAGAAAAAAGGAGTATTTATCACGATTTGGTTAATAATATCTGCCCTGTTGGCCTTGTTAATTTTTTTTTTAATATTTTAAATTTTGATAATGTTACCCCCCCCCCCCCCCCCGCTTATTTTTCAACGTACTAAACCAATTTTTTCATATGTATCCCTTATTTTAAGGGATATACTTTTATCAGAAATACTGATAAATTTTCTGGCATTTTAAGATCATTAATGTTGGTATTTCTTTTAAACCAATTAATAAAATTAGTTCTTTATAATGAGCATAAATTTAAATACGATAAATCTAAATTACCCGTTATTGTCTATGCCATTCCTTGTAGAGATTGTGAAAGTGTATACATTGGTGAATAAGGTAGATCTTTTGGAATTCGTCTGATGGAACACAAGGACACACAAGACACCCGACCGGGACGTCAAACGTTTGGTTTATGAAATAAATGTCCCGGAGGGAAAGTCTGAAGGAACATACCGATGCTCTGAAAAGTGGTAATTTAAATTTAAAAATCATCCAGCATTGTCTATAAACGAAACATTTTCAGCAGTTTGCGAAGGCCAGTATTTTAAATTCGGGTTTTAACCGTTCTAACGGTAGATTATTGTTCGATCGGTTGGCTTTATAATCACCGACTATGAATGATGCTCGTTCTATCCCTTGTAAATATTATCTATTTCTTAAAAAAAAAAAAAAACTAGTTGGATGTGCCATTTCTAAAACTTTCTTCTATCTCATACGTACCTTTTAATATTTTTAAAATATAGTTACTCATTTTAATGTTTTAATAATTTTAATTCAATACCATACGAACTATGGTTTTCATCTTAAATTTCTGCTTCAATTAATTAATCAGAGTAAAAACGAATTTCCGTCTCTACACGAGTCGATGAATAATAGAATGATAGTCAGAATTATTTTTAATTCGGGGAGGACCTATTTGCCTTTCCAAAAAATAATTATATACAAAAATTTCAGTTCAGTTCTAGGACTAACTTCATACACTTTTAGGAGGTGCAATATTGAAAATGGCATAAAATTGGCTATTGCAGCGTCCCCTTCCGGAGGATTTTTTTCAAATTCAGGGAGGACCAACTAGCCATAGCCATACACTTACACAAAACATTTGGTTCAATTCGTTGTATAAGTTCATATACTTTTCGTCGGTACGATATTGAAAATGGCACAAAAATCGCGATTGCAGCGCGGTCTTCCGGCGGATTTTTTTCAAATTCAGGGAGTACCAATTAGCCATAGTCATACACTTACACAAAAAAGTTTGGTTCAATTCGATACATAAATTAAAATAGTTTTGGCCGGTACAATATTGAAAATGGCACAAAAATCGCGATAGCAGCGCCCCCTTTAAGCGGATTTTTTTTTTCAAATTCAGGGAGGACCAATTAGCCATAATCATACACTTACACAAAAAAATTGGTTCGATTCGATACATGACTTCATATAGTTTTGGCCGGTACAATATTGAAAATGGCACAAAAATCGCGATCGCAGAGCGCCTTCCGGCGGAATATTTCAAAACTGAAAAAGGACCTGCTTGCCACAGACAGAAGTATTTCCAAAAAATTTGGTTCATTTCTATGCATAACTTCATACACTTTCTGTTGGTAGAATGGTGACATACACACAGACACACAGACAGACAGACATTTTGTAAAAACAGGTTTTTTGATTCTCTGACCCCTAAAACGTGTAAATCCGTCGAAAAGCGGAAGTCAAAAAAATTTTTGATTATAATACTTTCTTCTATTGAAGATAGAAAAAAAAACTGGTCTTGATTTGTTCCATTGTTTATTATGCAAAGGATATGTATTTGTACTATAGGTGCCTTGCGAAATGTTTATTTTTTGTAATTTTAAATGTTTTTTAGCATTTTTATTTTTTGTGTATAAATTTTAATTTTTTTAATGTATTCAAGTCTTTCTTAATTTATTTTATTCAATCTTTTAATAAATTGTCTTCTTGCAAAGGATACCTTAAGTTTGCATCCTGGTTTTTCCAGTTTGCTTGTTCTTTTTATCTTGACTTATTGATTTTAAAAATAATACCATAGCTCTTCATTTTTCTTCTAGATAAGACGCTTTTGAATGCACTTCGATTCCGATAATTACAAAAAAAAAAAAAAAAAAAAAAAAAAAAAAAAAAAAAAGCTTTTGACCCAGATTCTATTTACTCAAAACTGCTAGAAATTAGCTTCGAAATTCATCCTTAAGTATTTTTCTTAGGTCTCCAAGCAACGCGAAATAGTGTGTTTTTAAAGTAAGGGAATATGCACTCTGAATATAGGATTTGAATTAATCCTGACAATTTGAGAAAATTACGCATTAAAATTTATGGTACAACAATTAAATATTTCTTTTTACAGTTCAACTAAAACACTACTAATTCAATCTTCAAGCCACGAGTCTCGTTCATTTTCAAAATGGAATTATGTATTTATATAAATATATATATATATATATTCTCGGAGGAAGAGTTTGATTAAAGGCTTGAAAGTACTAAAATATTTTTTAATAAAATTAACTATTAACATCTATATTTCATTATTTTAATAGCCTTTTGAGTAAACCAGAACATTTTAAATTTCATATTATACATTTTGTGCTAAAAGCAAGGTGAAAATTTCATTTTTTCATATATTTTTTTAATATTTATTTACAAGCGTAATATATTTGCATCATCTTTTAAGTAACTATGAGTATATTTTTAAGTTTATATTAATAACAAAGTGTAAAAAACTATTTCAGGACACTGGTATTTAAATACAGTGATTTAACTGTATTCACACTGGATAATAAGCATCTAGCTAATTCTAAAAGTTTTATCTAATTATAATTTTAATTCACAATTCACAGTATTTTATTTTTATTAATATGTGCAATGTTGAACAAAAACAAATATGAATTTTTATAGAAACTTCCATTATAGTATGATATATTCAGTTGATTATATTTTAAATTTAATGCGGTTAAGAACAAATATGTAAATATATTTTTTAGATTTTTCATAACTAAGGAATAATTCTAAATTTAATATTTTTCAAATGAATTTTAAAAATGAGAAATTAAGATAAGGAAAATATTAATTCTATTTTCTTCTTTAAGAGAAAAAAAGGAAAAAGCAGCAAAAAACTTAAAGAAAAAAGATTCTTTGGAGTATGTAATATCATCTAGAGATTTTTTTTTTAGGAAAAAGTACTATATCAATAACTCGAAACAAACTTGTTTATCTCATCGTCCACGTTTTGTTCTCATAACCAGTTTCTAACTCTGTATAACTTTTCATCCTTATCTCGTTCATTCTTTTCGCTATATGTTTAAAGATTAGTGTTATCTATTAATTTTATGCCTCATTTCCTTCATTTGTAATGATATTCTTTTATCAAATTTCTTCAGACTGGAAGTTATGTGTTGATGTATAACTGTGTGAATTAAATGATATTAACAGTGCGAAATAAAGATATTAACAGAAAAGAACACAATTCACGATAACATTCAATGTAATGTTCTATAAAAGAAATGTTATTCGAGAAGTCATAGCCAGAAATTAAAATAGTACTACATATATACAGACATATATACAGAACTACATATGTACTGATAAATATATACAGAGTAGGAACAAAAAAGATGTCTGTGTTTCCTACACAAAAATGGTTAATTTACATATACAGTCGTATGGCTTCAATTTGTATGTATATCTATATACAGTGCGTGTAAAAACTAGAAGGACAGCAAAAAATATAATTATTTTTTATAAATTTGGAAACAAATAAAACCTTTTTCTTTAGAACATGTATCATCATGTTAAAAAGCTAAATAAAAAACTCGACAAAATTCAGTTGTCATTATTTTATTACGAAAATAAAGTAATTGTACAAAAAACACTATTTTTGTCTGTGTAAAAACTATAAAGACAATCAAATAATTCAATATAGTAACCGAAGAAACAAATATTTAATATATTACGCACCCACATCTGAGCTGAATGAATGCAAATATTTCATCATTCCTCGACCTCATTATTTTTTGCCACTGTTTGGGATTGTTTTTGTGCTATTCATCTTCAATCGTAGATCTGAGTTCTAATGTTGAGGAAACATGCTTTCCATTTTTATAAACTCACTAGCGAGCTATACGCCCGCTAGCTGGGCCACTTTTTCCAAACGAACCTCGATATTAAGCAGTATATAATAAGCAAAAAAATTCATTTAATAAGCAAGTCTTGGTGTTCGAATCCTCAAGCACAAAAAAAAGTAAATTAAAGAGCTATGGTTGTTATGCGCCCATTATCCCGTTAAAAATATGTGATTTCGCACAGTGGGCGCTACGCGCCCACCGTGCGAAGCCGGCCCACCGGCCTACCACCCACCGGTGCTACGCGCCATGGTCGCCATCGTCCCGTTAAAAATATTTGGTTTTGCACGGTTGGCGCTGCACGCCCATAAGACATTTTCTCGTGTTTTTTGGTTCATCAGAATCAGACTTTTACGCAGATTTTGAATATGTAATCAATTTTTTTCTACTTTAAAAACTGTCTGCATGATGGTTTAAGAAAAAAACGTGCAAAAAAAAGTTTTCGGTATTAAAAACTGCAAAAGACTACTATTAAAAAGAAATAAGTAATTTCATTAATATCACAAACAACATAACTAACAAATAATTTTGGCAGCTCGTTTTCCGTTTGTACTAAGAGAAATTAGTATTAATCGCGTAAATCTTAGGTTACACAATATTTGTGTATGCTACCAAAAAGAAAAAATATGAAAATAAACCGTATTTAAAATTTTTTACCAATTAATTAGTTTTTTTTTCAAAGAACCAAAACGAAAGGAAAAGTCATTTTCCCGGGAGAAAAAAAGAGGTTTTCGGCTGCTTCTTCTTTTAGCCAAAGGGGAAAAGTTCAGGTTCTTCACCGCAAGGTGGCGCAGTGTTCTGCCTCAGAGCTCCGTTTGAGCTCTGTTTGGGAAATTAGACGTTTTCCGTTCCGATTCCCGACTGGTTTTTAATTCATAACTTTTTCAATTTTGGTCCCACGGTCTCGAAAATGCCCGAATTTTTCGAACTCGCCGACTTTCCCGGAATTTTTCGAATCGAAAGACACCTCTCGCGACTTCCAACTCGCCCGCGTTGCGAACTGTAATCGGCTTCAAGCAGACAGACAGACAGAGGCGCACGGATTTTATTAGTATTGATCTTGGTAGATCTCTTCATAAGTTATCGATAAGGCTTAGACCAGGACAACTTAGCAGCCATTGCAAAATTTCAATATTTTTCTTATGGAACTAAAGTTTCGTCTTATACCGTGTGTAGGCAGGAGCATTACCTCCCTGTTATATCACTTTTTTCCTGCTACAAAAAATGAAAGATGACCAGAAAGAATTTGTATATGTGTCTTTGAATTATATTTTCCTGGAAGATATACAAGTGACACCACATCTTTGAACAAAGGGCAGCCCCATGTCACAATGAATTTGCCACATAACTGTTCCAGCCAGACAAGTGATGACTTGGGATGACAAACCGCTACAGATTATTTTCGTTGATGAAATTAAGTTAAACATAAATGGTCCTGATGGCTGGAAATATTATTGTAATAATGTGAAAAAAGAAGAAGATATCTTCACAAAACGCCAATTGACGGATTCATTGCGACATGCAGCTGCTTTTCGGACAGTGACACGGAATCACTTGTATATCTTTCCGAAAAATTTAATTCAAAGATATACATACAAACTCATTTTGGTCATCTTTCATTTGTCCCAACAGAAAACAGACATAACAATAAGATAATGCACATATCTACACAAGTCGAAAGACAAAACTTTACTTCCATAAGAAAAATATTGAAGTTTAGCAGTGGCTGTTACGAAGTCCTGGTCTAAACCTTCTCAATAACTTAAGAGAAGATCTAGCAAGACGAGATTATAAAAATGGAAAGAATTTTTCCTCAGCATCAGAACTCAGATTTAAGAATGAAGATGAATAGAACAAAAACAATCCCGAACGGTTCCAAAAATTAATGATGTAAAGGAATGATGGAATATTTTCAGTCATTAAACTCAGTAGTAGGTGCATAATATATTACTTATTATTTTCTTGTTACTTCGGTCGCTCCTTTTTTTATTTTTTCGATTTTGAAAGTAGATATTTTTTATAAAGTTAGTTTCATTTTCAAAAGCGGTTTCGAAAGTGAAAGTGCCTTTTTAAAAAAATATCTGCAATCGAAATCGAAAAAAAATGAGAAAGAATGATGTCGGCATGTACCTCAGCTATCTAATGCATGAAAAATAAATAAATAAAAATGTCGAAATGTAAACCAGATATTAGAAAATAACCCCCCCCCATAGAAATAGCATTAGCTCGCGAGTGCTTCGTCGGCCTTTTAGGGCTGGGAGCCTTTTGATGCATTCTTATAATCAAAATTCTCCACAGGGAATTAATATTCTTAAGTTCTTTTTTCAGTTTTCTCTTACTAAAGGATGTCACTTTTTTTCTTAGTTGTCAAAATATTTCTAAAATTTATGATTAATTTAATATTTCATGTTTTAAAGTCTGGCGAACTGAAAGTAAAATTTTAAAACTTCATATAAAAGTAAACATAGATTTTAGAAATATTTCGAAAACTAAGAAAAAGAGAAACATTTTTTAAGAAGTAAACACTGAAAAAAGAAGTTAAAAATATTAATATTAAAAGGAGATATTTTGAATATAAAAACGTAACAAACATTCATAGACTTAACATGAATCGATCGCTGAATGACTACCAACCTTAAACTGTGAATCAGATTAGCGCAAAATCGGATTATCCGACTTAATAAAGCAATGTAATCCATATTCATTTTAAATTTCACTTTTTCAATATCTTTTATTTTGATGTGCAGTAGACAATAATATATTAAAACATTTGATGTGTCCCAGTGGAAAAAGCTACACACGATACGAATACCAGTTTAGAAACTTAAAGTAGTGCTGTGTGCTTTTTCAGTGTGTTAAGTTTTTTAAACAACGGGTTAATTTTTGGGAAATTTAACACCATAAGAAAAGAAAAAAAAATGTATCACGCCGACAGAGAATAGTAGGATTTTTAGATCCTAACCATATTCAAACCGGATCAACAGCAGACCAAAAAAAAAAAAAAGAAAAGAATATTGTTTAATGGTTATCTGTGCAAATACAAAGTAATAAAAAGTGGAAATCAATTGAAAATTGGAAATGGATAATCTTATGCAATGTAGTTTAAATGTAGGCGATAATGCTCGCAGCCAAAGTTGAAGAAAAGTTTCAGGTGATTGATAAATAAAAAGGACTTTTTTTTGTCATTTAAGTCTATTACCTTTATTTTTTTCAAGAAACATCAATAGCTCATTTTATGTACTGTTGATTTTTAAATTTTTTTTAATCAAAAATATTTAATTTTGTTACATTATAATTTGCGAATATTTTTCATAGAAATCATTTTTTAAACCTAAATAAAATATGTGAAATACCTTCAACACATTTACTAGCATTAACAATCTTCATACTGAAAAATTTCAAAAAGTTTTAAGTTAATTTTTTTTCTAGAAAATCGATACAGCATTTTAACATTTTAACATGCGACCACCTACAGCGCTAAAAATATCTGACGACATTTCATCATAGAAATAATTTTTTAAACATAAATAAATGATGTGAAATATCTTCAACACATTTGCTTACATTAATAATTTTCGCACTGAAAAATTTCAAAAAGTTTTAAGTTATTTTTTTTTTAGAAAATCGATACAGTATTTTAACATGCGACCACCTACAGCGCTAAAAATATCTGACGATTTTTCCGCTACTTCGTCATTTCGTCCATCATCCTTTTTTCGATTTTTTCCGAAAATAGAAGTTAAAGATAAGATGGCGATCTCTTTCAAAAAATAGTGACAAAAGAGAATCTTCATCGGAGAAACAATTTACCCACCTGACTGAACTCCGAATAATGTCCATCGATCAATCGAAATCCAATATTGGAACCACAAATACTTGGAATCTATGTAGGCCCCAAAGAAGTAGTCTCTTTTCTTGAGATTGTTTTTCGTTCTTTATAAATAAAATTCTTTGGGATTTTTTTTCGGTCTATTTATTTTTTAGACTTTTTTGTTTTAATTGAAGAATATTGTTACTGGAAAACATTTGGATTTAGTTGGACAGAACTTATTGGCAAGACGCAGTTTTGATAAATAAAACTAAATTCATCAAGCACATACGCTATAGTTTAGTAACTTATTTAATGGCTTATAAAAAAAGAAGTATTTTTTAAAGTAAAGAAACTTACTTTAATTAGCTCACAGGCTATCATAGCCTGAGAGCTTATGTGCCCGTCCGTTCTGTATGTATGTACGTAACGCGATAACTCATGATAAAAATATCGGATCCACTTGAAATTTTGTATGTAGGTATATCCTGACAAGGCGCTTCCCTGATTAGTTTTTGGAGTTCATTCGATATGTATAAGAGGGGGAACGGGGGGCTCATGCCCCCCGTTAGTTGATATAAATGGGATTTTCATGCAGAATTAAGTTTTCGTTCAAAATTTAGATTAGGATCATTCTGATGAGGCGATTCCGTGACTGTTATTAGGTGTTCATTGAATAAGTATAAATAGGGGGACGGGTTCTAATGCCCCCCCCCCCGTTAGTTGATATAAATGGGATTTTCATGCAGAATTAAGTTATCGTTCAAAATTTAGATTAGGATCATTCTGATGAGGAGATTCCGTGACTGTTATTAGGTGTTCATTGAATAAGTATAAATAGGGGGAACAGGGGTTCTAATGTCCCCCCCCCCTTAATTTATATAAATGGGATTTTCATGCAGAATTAAGTTTTCGTTCTAAATTTAGATTAGGATCATTCTGATGAGGCGATTCCGTGACCGTTATTAGGTGTTCATTGAATAAGTATAAATAGGGGGAACAGGGGTTCTAATGCCCCCCCCCCCCGTTAGTTGATATAAATGGGATTTTCATGCAGAATTAAGTTTTCGTTTAAAATTTAGATTAGGATCATTCTGATAAGGCGATTCCGTGACTGTTATTAGGTGTTCATTGAATAAATATAAATAGGGGGAACAGGGGCTCTAATGCCCCCCCCCCCGTTAGTTGATATAAATGGGATTTTCATGCAGAATTAAGTTTTCGTTCAAAATTTAGATTAGGATCATTCTGATGAGACGATTCCGTGACTGTTATTAGATGTTCATTGAATAAGTATAAATAGGGGGAACAGGGGCTCTAATGCCCCCCCCCCCGTTAGTTGATATAAATGGGATTTTCATGCAGAATTAAGTTTTCGTTCAAAATTTAGATTAGGATCATTCTGATGAGACGATTCCGTGACTGTTATTAGGTGTTCATTGAATAAGTATAAATAGGGGGAACAGGGGTTCTAATGCCCCCCCCCCCCCTTAATTTATATAAATGGGTTTTTCAAGCAGAATTTTCAGATTTCGTTCAAATCTCTGAATAGTTTTGGAAGTTTAATGGTTAAGTATAAAAGAGGGGGATAACTCCTTTTAAATTATATAAATGCTAAATGGGTTTTTATTAAGAATTATATAATTTGCTCTGAATTTTGGATATAGATTTTTTATATGATAAAGCATGTCTTTGATAGTATAGAAGGTTCAATGATTAAGTATAAAAAAAGAGGAAAGAAGAGAGCTGTTTCCCTTTCTTAATTTTTTTTTCGAACGGAATTAACCCTTGAAAATATAAGGCTTTAATGTACAATTAGTATTTGTAGCCTGTGAGCTCAATGCCATCAGTTTAACTGGGCAGTATTCTTTATTTTTTTTCTTATTCTT
This sequence comes from Maratus speculifer, assembly GCA_964019185.1. Taxonomy (NCBI): domain Eukaryota; kingdom Metazoa; phylum Arthropoda; class Arachnida; order Araneae; family Salticidae; genus Maratus; species Maratus speculifer. Next base: position 121,901,026 of record OZ025291.1, read on the forward strand.
GTGTTTTTGTTAGAACATTCTAATCTTATCCAAAATTAAGTCCTACAGGATGTCCAGCAACTAAGACCCTGATTTCAAAGTTAAATTTCTCAGAAACAAAGATCGATGGAATTATGCGGTGAAGGGTTTGTTTTTAGGTAAGATGTAAAAATGTTATACAGCTCATATTCAAAATATTAGAATAATTGAGAAAAAGTAATAAGAAAAAATTATTTGTCATTTATTTATTTTTTATACTAAGTAAATGCAATTAAATTTCTTATAAATTAAATCTGGAATGTTTATATAAGATTTTAACATTTATAAAATATAAAATACAGCACAATAAATTAGGTATACAGCTTCCTTAAACACACCAGAATATTAGAATAAAATTTAGATTGGTTCAAAATATTAGAATATTTTATTTTACGCAACAACATTACCTTATGAATATGAAGTAAATGGTAGTTAATATTTTGTAGCATCCCCTTTAGCTTTCATAACAGCGTACAATCGATCTTGCATACTATATACAAGGTGTTTACAAACATTTCTATCAATATAAGCCCAAATAGACTTTATACGTGCCACTAACTCAGTTTTACTTGAAGAGGATTTTCTTGAAGTTTTTTCTTCATTATACACCATAAGTTTTCGATGGGATTAAGATCTGGTGAATTTGGTGGCCAAGGAAGTACCTTAATGTTGCGTTGGCGGAACCAATTCTTAGTTGACATCGAGGTATGCGGGGACGCTAAATCTTGTTGAAAGATGAAATCATCTTCAAATAAATCTTCTGATGATGGAATCATGTAATGTTCTAAAATTTCTTGATATATCAGAGAGTTAACCTTTTCGTAGACGATGCATAACTTTCCAGGTCCTTATCTGCACTCATACAACCCCAAACCATGACACTAGCAGCAAATTTTACGGAACGTTTAAGGCATTCTTTATCAAATGCTTCTTGCTTCATTCTCCAAACTCGAATACCTTGATTACCATATGAAACACAAAACATACTTTCATCACTTAATAATATATTTTTCCAATCTTCATTGCTCCATAAACGTCTTGATTTACACCAATTCAATCTTATACGCTTTTGTCTTGCAGTCATGAGAGGTTTTCTTTTCGGTACACAAGATTCAAATTTAAATTTATGGAGACGTCTTAATGTTGTCGATGTAGAAACTTCAACTCCTTCCTCTTTCCATTTTCGTGCAAGAATCGCACACTTTTAAAACGGTTTTTCTTAACTATACGCTTCAGTTTCCTGTCATCTCTAGCAGATGTTTTTGGTTTTCGGCCACCATTTCGGCGATTATTTTGAAATTTTCCAATTTTTGAATATTGTGTTAGTATTTTACTAACGCTCGATTGCGAAAAATGTAAATAATTCGCTGTAGAACATTGATTTTTACCGTGCCGATACAAATCAACCATACGAAGTTTAGTAGATTCAGGAATATCACTCATACGGCCCATTTTAAGACGAAAAAGAAACAAACTGCAAAAAAGAATACTGATTTTAAATAAAATAGTCTGAATTTAATCAATGATGCCACCAATTAAGAATTGGTAATAATTAAAGGAGAATTAATGTGAAATATTCTAATATTTTGAACCACTTGAATAAATATTCTAATATTTTGACTTTTCAAAATACTTTTTTTTGCAATTAATCTTTTCAAAAATGATATTAAATTTAAGATAACAAGTAAGTTTAATCAACAATAAGTTCTTAATAAAAATATCGTTTGCATATTTTCATTAAAAGACATTAAATTACCAAACGATATTTTCAATTTCTAAAAAAAAGGTAATTATTCTAATATTTTGAATATGAGCTGTACACAAGTTTCGAACTTTGAATATTTTGAAAAGATTTTGTTCTGATTGCAAATAATGCTTAATTTGAGATTTTTTTGTTTTAGATTGCTTGTATAGAACGGGTTTTTGGCTAACAGTGCCATATTTTAATGATTTTTGGAATTAAATTTTTGAAATTTCAAAATTACAAAAATTTAGTTCGAAAAATCGTTAAAATATGTCAATGTAAGCCGAAAAACTCCTTCTCCGCAAGCAATCTAAAACAAGTAAAATATCAAATCAAGCATTCTTTGCAATTTGAACACAATCTTTTCAAAATGTTCACCGGCCGAAACTTCTGTATAACATTTTTACAGCTTACCGCATAAGTCTATCGATCTTTGTTTTAGAGAAATTTTATTTTGAAACCAGGGTCTTATTTGCTGCACTCCCTATACAGGATAGTAGATCCTTCCTGAATTTGAAAAAAAATCTTATTGTTCTACTGGTCATCGGTTCGTACAGATACAGAAACTCGTTTTTACTCCGATTAAGTGACTGAAGCAGAAATTTAAGATGAAAATGATAGTTGGCATAGTATTGAATTAATAATGTTAACGTATTAGCATGTGCAATTAAATTTTGAAATATTAAAATGTAGATATGAGATAGAAGAAAGTTTTGGGATTTGGCCCATTTAACTAGTTCAAATGTGTGTATTGTACAATGTATGTGTATATAAATGTATTAATTTCTTTGTGTACTACTATGAATAAATTTATACCAACTTTATATTAAAAAAATTTCCAAAAGCGAAATTTTTGAAAGTTTAAAAATCCTGTGCCCACTAAACAATTTAAAATTTCGAAACTATTACCCAAATTTTATGAAAATTGGATTCTATACTTAAAAAATGGTGAGAAAACATATCAAAAGAAGATATTACAATTTTGGATCGAAGTGAAGTCGCTATAACTACCAGAAGAGCATTTCCAAGCAAACAAAATAATAATAATAAAAATTGAATAAATAAAAACTGGAATATCCGTTTAAATGTTTTAAGTCGACATGCATTTAAAAATATATACACTGTGCTGCCAAATTCGACTAATAAATTTAGAGGTATGATAGTAGGCATGAAGATGATGAAAAAGAACATGGAAAAAAGAACATGGAGTCACAAAACACTTATTAAATCTCAAGTACAGGGTATTTCATCCTAACTAAACTTGGGTTGACGGTAAAAATTTTGGGAAGCAATACAAACATTACGATAAAAAAGCAACGGTATGTATTTTATTTTGTATGAAATGTTATAACTTTCCGAAAAGTTTTGAAAAAACAGTGCGCTACAAAAGCAATTAATGCAATTGTATGAACTTTTAATAGCAGTCTAAAATGTAAAGCGTCAAGTGCATACTCTGCGTATAATGGAAGCTTTTACCATTTCTCCTTATTATATTTACAACAAAGGTGATAAAATATGTTAAAAGTTTTAACTGTATAGTTTTCTTAAAGTTGTTACCGTTAAACAAACTGAATCAGGGTAGAACAACCTGTATTTTATTAAATTGATTTGCATCCCCGAGTTCGATGGAAATTTTTTTTTTATATTTTGATACCTACTATAACCCCATTGAATTTATTGGTTCAATTTGGCAACATCCTGTATATACAAATGAATTGTGTGGCTTTTTTTTTTTTTTTTTTTTTTTTTTTTAATTAGAAGTCGGTTAAGTATAGGCACTACTACATGATTTCAGCTAACTGAAAAATATCCTTATCATTATAATGATTTTATTTTCATTGAAAATTCATAAAAAATTAACTACTTCCAATAAATTCATTATTTGCATTTTCTGTGTAATAATTTAAAAAAAAGTATTAATGCGGAATGGTTAAAGTTGACATTTGCTCTTTGCAAGACAAAAGAATGGTAATGAACCGCATTTTATCTTCTTTGCTTTTAAATTTCAAAAAACTGCTTATTAAACTGATTTACAAAATTCTTATTGGATTTGAGATATCTTTTTGTTCCAAACAAAGGAGCATGTCTCAAGATTTAAAGAAACGGAAAATATCTAAGAAGGTAAAAGGATAGGGAATTAAAAAATGCTTGAGTGTTTAAAATTTTAACTATATAGCGTTCTGTATGTAGAAACTAAAGACAGTTTTAAGTAGCATTTCTTTTAAATAGCAACTTTTGCTTAATTTTTGAATATCTTGAACTTTAAACAAAAATTATTCAAAATAGGTATTTTTTTTATTTTACATTTATGTATATTATTTATTTTATTTTTAATTTTTTTTTTTTTTTTTTTTTTTTTTTTGCTTTTAATTTCTAATATTTTAAAACAATCAGAAAATATCTAAAGTAAAGTACATAAAGAGCATTTTAGAAGATGTATAAAGAGAAGTATCTAGAAAACATACTCAATCGGACAAAAATAGCTTTTTTATATGCAAACTACTTTTCCCAAAGTTCTTTAAAGACACCTTTTTTTTCATTTCTCGTCATTAATATTTCAAAATAATAAAAAATTACCTGAAGTAAAATATATAAAGAATACTTCAGCTGATGTATAAGGAGAAGTACTTAAAAAGCATATTCAATGGGACAAAAATAGCTTTTTTATATGCAAACTACTTTTCCCAAAGTTCTTTAAAGAGATCCTTGTCTCCATTTCTCATCATTAATATTTCAAAATAATAAGAAAATATCTAACGTAAAATACATAAAGAATACTTCAGCAGATGTATAAAGAGAAGTATTTAAAAAACATATTCATTGGCACATAAATATCTTTTTCATATGCAAAACACTTTTCACAAAATTCTTTAAAAACACCCTTTTCTCCATTCCTCGTCGCAAATTATACAAAAAAGATTTTTAAAAATCTCTCTAAAATAAATTTTATCATTAAATTTATAATAAAATATTGTACGAACATCAATCAATATCAAATCGTTTTCTGTGAATCCATCAACAGATATTTCACATACATATATTGCAAGAAATAAACTTTATGGAATAGTGGTAAAGAATGTAAAAGTTAAAAAAAAAAAAAATCGAAATTATAGCATATTAGATGATTTTCCTTCTATTCCACAAGTACACCTGAAAATATTGCAACGCATTATAAATAATTTTGCATGTAAAAAATCTCTTATTGTCTGTGACTCTTTCAATGCTATAAACATAAAACTGACACTTGAAACTTACAAAAAGTAAAAAAATTGTAAAATGTGTATGCTAGATTTTAATAAGTGAAATTATTTCATTTAGTTTTTCTGCTTTTTTTTTCTATTCAAAGAAAATTCTATAGGTTTCAATAAGTTGTTTAACCTCATAAATTGGCAGATTCTTTGGATATATGTGTCTGATAGAAACTAAAGCTATGCCAGTCATATTTCTGTAAGTCATATAATAACATAAACAAGTCGGAAAATGCACTGCAATTGTAGCCAATAGGGCACGTTCGTACTATAACGAAGTTTTAAAAATATTTTGTAATAGTATACAGTACTTTGGATACTATATAAATATCCGAAATCTTTTGTCTGTCCCTATAAGTACTACTTTCTTTTAAACAAAGAGTAACCTTTAGAAAACCTAAGCAAACATATATTCATTGGGTAAAATGTGACATAGTTTAATCTAATTAAAATGTGCAATGTGTAAACAATGTTTTCTTATATAATATTATGTAATGGAATACTTTTATGTGGCCCTATAAATAAATAGCAAATACTCTTTGCACCATAAATTGCACAGAATGTATAATTTAGCTTATACTTCATAGATTATATCATGTTTATTTTGTTCGAAAGAGTGTAACATTATCAAAATGCACTTGAAACTAATTTTTTCCTATTGGTCGTAATGTAACAAAATACTTTTGATTGTTCCTGTAATTCACCTATGCATCCAATTTTCATAAAATTTAAAATGACTCGAGAAAAATATGAAACAATTATAAACTTTAAATTTCAAATTATTAATCTGGCTAGTTTTTGCTTTGTTATTTGCGGTCGGATAAAGAGACACACGGGTGGTCGGTCTGAAAGAAATTATTACATGACCATAGGTACTACATGTTTATATAATTACGAACCTGCCTAAAAATTATTATAAATATAACTAAAATTAGAGAAAAAAGGAGAAATATCAATTATAAAAAACCATAAAGATTAAATAGAAAATAAGAACCACGCATACCAAAATTTTAAAATAAAAAATACTTATAAATAAAAACTATAAATTTACTGGTTTAAATAAACGAAAATAGAAATAGAAATCCTTAATAAATTAACTTTGTTAGAAAATATTTTATCATGCATATATAATTAATACTCCAACACTCACGTCGGATCGGATCTTTTTTTTTTTGTTGTTGTTTGTTTGTATGGATGAAAACGTAAATTTTGTGGTTAACAAAAATCATTAAATCAAAATGACTCTCACAATATGTATAAAGATTTAATTCTTGTTCAAGTGAATACAAAGTTTGTCCAATAAATGAAACCTTTGAATTGTTATTTTAATGAGGAAGAGTAACAAGACATTAACTAGGATACTGCACGGCCAGCTTCTTTAGAGGCCTAGGAAGCTCTTGGTTGTTTGGACGGTATTCATTACATCATATCATATGATTTAAAGTCGATCCAACCGTCATAGACAACTCTTGAACAGCGCCCCTTGTTAAGACTGCTTTTTCGCGGTATCGGGTAGGCGGAGATCACATAATCTGACGTCATGAACTCCGTCCTAAGCCCCATCTTAACAAGCAAAAGCTTCCGTGGCCACTATGACCGTGATCGGATTCTCTAGGATAATGTGACTTTCTGCGTGTACCTGTGCAATTGTAAATCTATATATGCATTTAATTATGAAACATTTTATTTATGAAGATTTCAATTTTAAACTTAATGAACTGAAAAAAATGATAAAAAATAATTATTTTTTCATGTTTAAAAGTATTAGATCATTTGTTTTTGAAAATATTTTAGATGTTTAAATAAACGTGCTGCTATAAAAAATTCTATTTTTGTAGCAAAAACATACTTTTTTGAAAGATAATTCAGTGAACTATTGTTTTAAAAATAGACTGCGTATGTTGTTTTTTCTGTATTTTCTGTGCATATATACTACTTGAATATTGAATTTCGATCAATCGATATGCACTATTTGAAGAAATGGTAAGTACATTATTTTTTATATCTAAATTTCTGTATATCTTCCATTTTCTGCTATTTATAGGTATACACTAAAAGTAAAATTCATTTACAGAAAAGATTTCAATCAGGTTGACAGAAAAAAAAATTGTTTATTTTGCAGGCATAATCTCAATTTTTTCATCTTAATACACGTAAGATCTATTAAAACAACAGAAAGTTTTTAATAAATGCAGATTACTTGCGTAAAAAAAAATAGTTTTTTACACGCATCGTGGCTGATAGTATTTTTTGCAAAATTAGCGATATTTTTTAATAATGTATTTATACACATCATATAATTTTCATGGTGCCTGAACTGTTTTTCAAATATTGGTAGATAAAAAATCAAAAACAAACAAAATAGTTTAGTGCGTTAAAATTAATATTTTTCTGTGTATGTTTTTTTCAACAGAAATAAAATTAATATACATTAAAAAAATTATAATCTATTATATAATGAAAACTCTATTTTGTAAATATTTTCAATTTAATATTAACTCAGGTAACATGTCAATACACTGTAAAAACTAATCGTACACGTTTCCAAAAACCAATGACAGAAATTAAAAATTTTGTTTTTATATTTATTTTAAGTCTCGAAGCTGGCTTCACACAATAAAGAATATTACTTGACATAATGACAAATATAAAAGCTGATTTCTATATTTTTACTCGTGGTTACATCATATTTTCGTAGAATAAGAATTTTTTTCTTTTTTCCCCTTTAACATTTTCTATTTACTTTGGGATAAGTATATTGCGAAATGTCGAATTTTGATCTTTTTTCGTTTCAGTATTACATTTTTTTTTCTTGGATTTATAGGCAGACTCAGTTTTTTGTTATTATTAAGTTATATTTCTCATAAAATCTTCTGTTCCTAAAAATGTGTATCACTATAAATTCTCCGTGTTTTATTCCGAAAAAAAGGTACTTCGATAAATGTGATATAAGAATGTATTTAGTGTTAACAAAGAACATTCTCATTTACTGCATTTTTTTAAACACTTGAGTAACTATTTTTTTTTTTTTCGTATAATTTAAATTTTAAAAAATAGCGATAAAAAAATAGAATACACTGCAATTGAATTTAATATTTTATTCTTTCATGAAAAAAAATTCTATTGAAGAGAACTATTTCTACATCCATGAAAGAATAATAATAAAACAATACAATTATTGAAAATAAAATATAATGTTTTTCGGCTTCTTACGTCATAACTGTCAAATTTTCTGAATTTTCATGGCACTGCTTTTGAATACTAATATTTTATGGAAATTCTTCTCATTAAATAAAATTAATATTTCTGTCCGTAAATATTGCTATTCAAAGTTACTAAGATTTTCAACTATGCCACAGCTTCTTAGGTATTCAAAATTTCTAAGAGTACAATTAAATAGTGAATAGCATTTTGAAGGATCGATGGGTAGATGGTTGATACTTTATTTTGTTTATTTGTTGTTCAGTACCATTTTAATTAACTTTATGAAATATATTCAACTTAACTTACTATTTGTTCAAATTTAAGGGAACACAACATCTTAAAATTGATTAAAAAATATAATTTTTTTTAATTATTATTAATAATTGAAAGCTTCTTTAATTGTGAATATACTGACACCTCATTTTTACCTAAATAACAAATATATAGCAAGATATTGTACATTTTGTTAATAGATCCAGAGCAATTACTCATACGCATGAAAATTTTAAACTGATTTTTCACCGCGTTAAAATTTTTATAACTTACTTATTCGATAAACACCAAGGCTTTTTTGCTGATTTATATAGAGGTTTGATTTATTTATTATTATTTTTTTCTTTGCTTTTTCTCCTTGGGGTTATAAAAATGTTAAATTAACATTTTTATGTATGGATTTAACATTCAAGTTAACAGATATTTTTCAATGTATAAATTAAGAATTTGATGATTTTTCTTTATTTTTTGATATACAGTAGAGAAACAAAATTCACATTAAAAGTAAAATCCCATACAATCAAAAAATCCATACACAGTTTTAAGTAGTATGTTCAAAAAAATGTGGAAAAAGAAATCGAAGCCAAAATATTCGTATTTAAAAAAAGTAGTAGGTATTTTATTTAAGTTATTTTTAATTAAATTTTAGTAAAATAGGTTGTTTTACATAAAAAAAAATAATTTTTAGTATTAAGTACTGTGCTTCCCCATATATTACAATATTATTCAAAATTGAAGAGATTGTCAATCAAAGGTATTGTGACCTCTTAAAATCGGTAAGGATAATCATAAATCCAATATTACTAAATTTAAAAATATTACTAAATTTAAAAAACTACCCTCATCATCATTTTTGACTTTACAAGATATCGGTACAGCCATAACATCGAGATTTTTTTTTATGTTTTCTTTATTTATCATTACTATTTAACATATTTCCTTTAATGGATTTACATAAAATCACGGTTTTGTATGGAATAAGAGAAATACTTGTATATTGAAATAAAAAGAATACTGCCCAGTTAAACTGATGGCATTGAGCTCACAGGCTACAAATACTAATTGCACATTAAAGCCTTATATTTTCAAGGGTTAATTCCGTTCGAAAAAAAAATTAAGAAGGGGAAACAGCTCTCCCCTTTCCTCTTTTTTTTATACTTAATCATTGAACCTCCTATACTATCAAAGACATGCTTTATCATATAAAAAATCTATATCCAAAATTCAGAGCAAATTAGATAATTCTTAATAAAAACCCATTTAGCTTTTATATAATTTAAAAAGAGTTATCCCCCTCTTTTATACTTAACCATTAAACTTCCAAAACTATTCAGAGATTTGAACGAAGTCTGAAAATTCTGCTTGAAAAACCCATTTATATAAATTAAGGGGGGGGGACATTAGAACCCCTGTTCCCCCTATTTATACTTATTCAATGAACACCTAAAAGCAGCCACGGACTCGCCTCATCAGAATGATCCTAATCTAAATTTTGAACGAAAACTTAATTCTGCATGAAAATCCCATTTATATCAACTAACGGGGGGGGGGGGGGCATTAGAACCCCTGTTCCCCCTACTTATACTTATTTAATGAACACCTAATAACAGTCACAAAATCGCCTCATCAGAATGATCCTAATCTAAATTTTGAACGAAAACTTAATTCTGCATGAAAATCCCATTTATATCAACTAACGGGGGGGGGGGATTAGAACCCCTGTTCCCCCTATTTATACTTATTCAATGAGCACCTAATAACAGTCACGGAATCGCCTCATCAGAATGATCCTAATCTAAATTTTGAACGAAAACTTAATTCTGCATGAAAATCCCATTTATATCAACTAACGGGGGGGGGGGGCATTAGAACCCCTGTTCCCCCTATTTATACTTATTCAATGAACACCTAAAGACAGTCACGGAATCGCCTCATCAGAATGATCCTAATCTAAATTTTGAACGAAAACTCTTAATTCTGCATGAAAAACCCATTAAATCAATTAAGGGGAGGGGCATGAGCCCCCCGTTCCCCCTGTTATACATATCGAATGAACTCCAAAAACTAATCAGGGAAGCGCCTTATCAGGATATACCTATATACAAAATTTCAAGTGGATCTGATATTTTTATCATGAGTTATCGCGTTACGTACATACGAACATACATACAGAACGGACGGGCACATAAGCTCTCAGGCTATGATAGCCTGTGAGCTAAAAATTACGACTATTGGAAAGGTGTTTAAAGAATACGTTTGTATGAAATTTAAAAATGAAATCTTCAAAATTGATAGATTTTTTTTCCATAGTACATGAAGCCAAAAAAGACAGTCGAAGTTTCAAATTCAGTATTTATTTTATAAACAATAATTGAAAATCATTTCAAATTTTAATCATTTGACTGTGTTGTCCTATTGTGTAAGAATTTTCAAACCAACTGTAGACTCAAAACATAAAACCTGTTATTTCGCACAGATTTTCCAGATATCTTTAATTTGAAATTTCAAATTCACAACCGGAAATATTAAAAGATGAATCATAACTTTATTTGATCAGAAAATGTATGTCATATTTGGTAAAAAATAAAATGATGATTTTAATTTCTGGCATGTATTTGTATTTCCTGAAAAATGGAGGCCAAATTGACACTGTTCACGTTTTAAAGCAAAATCGGAATTAAAAGCAATAACTTCATGGTTTTACATCTAACTTTACAGTTAATTTGAGCATTTTTGCATGTTGAGCCAGCATAACGTCTCCTATTGAAAATGACGTCAGCTGTTTAAAACGAGATGGAATTTGCACTCCAGACGTAGCAAATAAGGTGCGTTCGTGCTATAACGAAGTTTTTAAAATATACAGTGCTTCGGATGCAATACAATATCCGAAAACTTTTGTGCGTCCCTGTAAATACTATACGCTTAGATAGGAATTAACTTTTAGTAAATCTCAGCAACGTATATCAATTTCATAAAATGTGAAACAGTTTAATATATTTAAAACGCACCACAAACAATGTTTCACCTTATACCAATATGTAATAGAATGCCTTTGTGTGGCCCTGTATATTAATAAAAAATATTTTTTGAACCCCAGATTGTACATAGTGTATATTTTAATATGTACTTCATAGATACATATGAATTTGATTATGTTCGAACGAGTTTAACATTGTTGAAAAACAATGGAAACTGCTTTTTCCCATTGACCATAATGTAACTGAATACTTATGATTGACTTTCTAATGGAACTATACATCAGATTTTAATAAAATTTTAAATGATTCGATAAAATTATGTAATAATTGCATTTTTTAAATTTCAAACGATTCGGTTGGATAGTTTCTGCGTTTGTTATATGCGGAGAGACGTGCGAACAGGGTGCACGGAATGACGGACCGACGGACATAATGGGCGGATTGAATGACGACTATAGGTGCAAAGTATTTACATAACTACGATTGCACCAAAAACGTTTCATGCAAAATTTGCGAGTTTTAAATCAGAATGGAGCAGTGATGATTCCAATCTTATTAAATGGGAAACAGGACGTTTCGGACCCGCCATTTCGGTCCCAAGACATTTCGGTCCCTAGTCGTTTCGGTCCCAGGACATTTCGGTCCCAAGCCATTTCGGTCCCAAGCCATTTCGGTCCCAAGACATTTCGGTCCCTTCTCCTGGAAACTGAAATTTTGTGAAATAAGACATAATTTTATAGGGAACATTGCAAAGTTTTTAAACTGAAGGCCATAAAATTTTAGTATAATGCGATTATAAGTGCCCGAAAATTGCACACGCGCATAATTCTTATCCAAAATATTATAATTCACACAAATTTTGTACGGTTATCCTAACCAAAATTGGTAATCCTATTGATAATTTTTAATCCTAATTCTCAAAACAGTTAGTAATTTTAATATAAAAATCAAATTAATATTTTATTAAGTATATTTATTAATTAATAACATTATTAATTTACATAATGAATATTACTTTAAAATAAACTCAATATATAATCCATTTGATATTCAATACATCATTATATTTCCTTGAAGTTCTAAACTGAAATTTATCTTTTATTTGTTTATTTATTGTATAATTAAAATTACAGAAATTTAAAAAAATTAGTATAGTTTAAAAAAAAAACTAAAATAAGAATTTTTTTTCGAAAGTAGGGACGAAAAGGTAATACAGATAAATAAATAAATAAAAACTTAGTTTTGTCACTTAAAAATTGAAAATAAAATTATTTAAATTATTATTATATTACATTTTAATATATTTTATTAAATTATATATAATATTTTATACATAATATTTATCTTATTATATTTTAAAATATTATTACATTAATTTTATGTAATTAAAAATAAAAAATAATCATCTTATTAGAATGAAATACGCCCAGTTTCAATAAAATTAACTCACAAATTTGTCTCCATGGCGTGAGAAGACTGTTAAAAAATTCAATCAATAAATATTATTATTATTATTATTATTAAAAAATGTGGCGGAGGCAAATTTCTAAAAAGAAATTTTTTTTCATAGCATGCCCACTTACGAAATTATTATTGCTTTCACAATGTTAATAATGGGAAGTAACTTATGAAAACAAATTTATAAGATGTAACTTTGTATTATAAAAATTATAAGAAAAACTAGTTGGATGTGTCAATCCCAAAACTTTCTTCTACCTCATAAGTACATTTTAATATTTAAATTAAAAAAAAAAAAAAAAAAAAAAAAAAAAAAAAAAAAAAAAAAAAAACGTGGTGACCCCAAAGTTACCCACCATCGAATTTCCTCGAACATTGGACCTAGCCTAATGAGATTCTGGTATACGAAAAGCCTAAAACGCAAAATTTAATTATTATTCTGAGAAAATGAGCTTAGTAGTGCCTCATAATGGGTAATTTATACTAAAACCTAATAAGCATCTATTTATGTCAAGACCTAACAGAATCTGAAATTTGATGGAATTTCGTCCATTAGTTTTTGAGATATAGTTATAACAAAAAATTTGCAAAACGTAGCACAGCAACGCCATATCTTGGATAATTTATGCCAAAACGTAAAAAGCGTCTAATTATGTTACGGTGTAAAAGAATCTTAAGTTTGATGAAATTCTGTGCATTAGTTCTTGAGATATAGCTAGTTTAAAAAAAAACGTGTAAAATATAGCACAGCAGCACTATCAGTTGTAGGATTTATAACAAAACGTAATCATGGTGTAATTATGTTATATGTCATTTTGTAACAAAATCTGAAGTTTGATGAAATTCTGTGCGTTGGTTGTTGAGATATAGCTATCGAAAAAATCGTGCAAAGTGCAGCATAGCTGCACCACCTGTTGCAAGGTTAATGCCAAAATGTAATCAGCGTCTAATTATGTTATATATTCTAGTGTAACAGAATCTAAAATTTGATGAAGTTCTATGCATTAGTTCTTGAGATATAGCTATCGCAAAAATCGTGCAAAATGTAGCATAGCAGCGCCACCTATAGGGCAATTCACACCATAACCTTATCAGCGGCTATGTATCTCAAGGTATCGCGGAATCTGAAGTTTGGTTAAATTCTGTGCATTAATTCTTGAGATATAGCTATCATGAAAATCATGAAAAACGTGGCATAGCAGCGCCACCTGCTGGACAATTTACACCAAAACTTAATCAGCGTCTGTGTATATCAAGGGGTCACAGAATCTGAAGTTTGGTGAAATTCTGTGCATTAGTTCCTGAGATATAGCAATCTTGAAAATCATGAAAAACGTAGTATAGCAGCGCCACCTGCAGGCCAATTTTCACCAAAAACCAATAGGCACTAATTCATATCAAGGTCTAACTGAATATCAAATTTTATTAAATTTCCAGCATTAGTTCTCGAGATAGAGCGCCCACAAATTTTTTGTCACATACAGACAGACAGACTCACAGACAGACGGACAGACTCACAGACAGACATTTTCTAAAAATAGTCAAAACGTGTTCAGGACCTTCTAAAACGTATAAATCCGTCGAAAACCGGAAGTCGAAAATTTTCATGAATCCAATACTTTCTTCTTGTAAAGATAGAAGAAAGTAATAAAAATTCGTTCTTCAATGGATATATCTCATTCCTGAATTATCAACCCTCATAGCATACATGGTCACAGTGACGTCATAATGACGTCACTGTGAGTCACTTGGGTCACATCACATCTGTGACGAAAATGCCACCACTCAGTGACGTCACATTGTGACTGAAATGTGACTTTCTTAAAAAATTTTAGAAAATTACAAATATTCTTCAAAGCATGTTATTTACTTTAAAAAACATGTTTCCGGCAATTTAAATATCGTCGCTTTTGTCACAGTTTCGTCACAATGTTAATGTCAAAGTAATCACAAATGACACATTTTTTCACAAATTTGTCACACCGTGACTTCACAAAGTGGTCACAATGACGTCACAAAAAGGTTCTAAAACGGCCATAACGACTTCACATTTTAGTCACAGTGACTTCGCATCGACGTCACGTGACATCACATCGACAATCGATGGTCACAAAGTCACAATGTGACTTCACAACGATGTCGCAGTGACGTCACTATGTCTTGCGGGAATAAAGAGGGTGTAGATGGGTGATTTGAAGAAATATGTATATATTATAACTTATAACTGTCTAATTGAATTATTAAAGACATTTATGATTAAACTAATTGAAAGAGAAAAAAATAAGCCCAGTTTTTTATTATTTAATTAATGCTAATTTAAAAGTTCTAAAAAAACGTAAGTAAACAGCCAAAAAAATATTTATGTCAGTTTATATAAAATACTTTTTAGTTTATAGTATTTTTTAGAAGCTTATATAAAATACTGATACTAATAGTTAATATTAAAATAGTGATTATTATTATTATTATTATTATTATTATTACTGATTATTTTGAGATTAATAATACTACTACTAAAAGAAAAGACAATATCCCCTAAACTTATATCACATTGTTTAATCAAACAAAATTTTCAGCTCGCTGTGATTTCATTATCACGAGCTATAAAAGTTTAAATTTATTGGGCTCTTATATTCAACTTTATATAAAACTTGGGGGGAGGGAGGAGGAAAATTAAAAAGTTTTAAAAAAGGCCCGAAAAATGTTGAACTTATACCATTTGGCAGGCCCACAACAATTACAATCCAAGTTATAAGATAGCGAGCAAAAAAATAACAAGGGACCGGAATGACTAAGGACCGAAATTACTAAGGACCGAAATGACTAAGGACCGAAATGGCGAGGGACCAAAGATGCTGGGAACCGAAATGGCCACGGACCGAAATGGCGAGGGACCGAATTGTCTCGGGACCGAAATGTCTTGGGATCGAAATGGCCAGGTACCGAAATGTGTCGGGATCGAAATGGTCAGGGACCGAAATGTCTTGGGACTGAAACAGCGGTACCGAAATGGCGGGACTGAAATGGCACGACCAAAACGTCGTGTACCCTATTAAATGAGATTATTGCTATAATGTCACACGTAATTAATAAATTCACATATTCCTTCTTTGCATTTATCTATTTTGTTAATGAGTTATTAAAGTTTAAATTTACCTTACTTTTTTTTTAATTATGCCGTGTCTAATGAAAATAATCTTGGGCTAATGTAAAAAATTGTAATATATATATATATATATATATATATATATATATATATATATAAATAATATTATTGCACAAATTAGAATTGTTTAATAAAAAATTCTAACTATCATGACATCATTCATCATATCAGCATCTAACAATAGCTAATCTCGATTTTTTCTTTCTAAAAAAATAAATAAATAAATAAATAGATAAATAAAGTGGGGTTCTTTCCGACATTTTTTTTGGCACTTCATAACTTCAAACAACAAAAGTCAATAAAATATTACAGCTTCATAATTTAACATGTATTATTTTTACTGCCGTAATTGTTGTCAGAAACATTTGAAGTTTTCTAGGCTCAGTGTAGACAAAGAACATCGAATCCTAAAGTGATTCTAACTTAGCTACTCATTTAGACTATTTGCGTAATTCATTTTCTTTTAATGATGCTAATAGCTTCCAGGTCACATAATTTACGGGTGCACAGCTGTCTTCAATATAGAAGGTATGACAATGTTCATGTTTTTTATGAAAGTTACTGGTTATGACAACACATCATTCGGCAAAATGAAAGAGTCTCGGTGACTTTTTTGAGCTGCGAAACTTCATTTAAAAAATGAGATGTGTGTGCTCGTTTATTTAGAAATATCACAACATGTGTTGTCGCTTATACTAACTTCAGAAAGTATTTGACTTAGCAAAAGAAATTAACATTTTTAAGCAGATTATAAAGATCAGACTCGACATTATTTTATGAAATAGAGTACAGTATTTTTAAATAACGTTCAGATTTTGAATATTGTGATGAACGAAGACGATAATGAATATTTTCAGTTTTTAAAGATCACATAACCTAAATTATTACATCTAGAAATATTGTGTGCAGCTGTGTATGATAAATATTATTTGTACGGGGAAAAAAAACATAATTTAGAACGAAAAAGAAAGAAAAAAGATAAAGAAAAAGAAAAAAATTGTAATTTAGCAAATTACAAAGATAATTTCAAAAATGATATTTTCAAAGACTAAAAATTTAGACTTATAAATAAATTCTATATTTAAAATAATAATAATAATAAACATAAATTTTATGGTGATCTAAACATGGCTTACGTAATAAGAGTCATATTTTACGTACGCCATGGATTAAATGTTAATATTCCTGGACCAATGATAAACAAATTTTAAATGAAATTTCAATTTTACGATTTGTTGTACTGCGAATTTTCAAACTTCTAAACATCGCATATTTTCAATTTTTACATTATTGTATGGGGGGGGGGGGGAGGGAGGAATGTACTTTTAAATGTAGTTTATTTGAAAGCTGTATCTCAATTTGTTTGCTGTATCTCAATCAAAAGTATCAAACTTTTGGACAAAGTTAGAAAAGATCTGATATGAAAGAACTTCTGTGATTTTTTTCTCTTCATGAAATATAAAAAATGGATATTTATCCATCATGCATTACCATTAAAATAATGATTTCTCACCTTCAAAATTTATTTTTTAAGTTTGTATAATTTTCACTCCTCTTAAGGGCAGGTCAAAAGGAGAGAAATTGACACTAATATTTTTAAAAAACTAATTTAATTATTATTGTCCCTCTGCATGTTATTTCATCTATCTGTTTGTATATATGTATGTATATATTTTGATTAATGAAAGCTTTCGTTATAAATGAATATCGTAAGACTTATACAACAAGGACTCAAAATGCCTGTAAGATTTCATCGAGAAAAAAGGAGGAAGAACTTGACAAAATGTTTTTTAAAAAATGAGAAATATAAAGAAATTTATAATTTTTAGCTACGAAGTGATGATGGGACAGTTATAAGACCATGGATTAGTTAAGGTAATTGAAATAATAGCGCACACATCATCAGATTAACGTTCGTAATTAAAGATGGGAAATATGGCTAAAAAAGTATTTACCATTTATTTACCTTTAAAATTGAATCTTAGAGTAATATAGAAAAACTAGAATAATTATTTCTATTCAAAAATATCCACATGAAACAATTTCAGTAGAAACCGATATTTAACTAGAATAAAAAATCATTTAAAAAACATTTTCACGGAAGTGATAGAAAGTGAAAAATCATCTCCGCTTGTCACCCAGAGTAAACACACAGACAGTAAAGCACCGCCCATAGTCTTTTACTCTTTAACGCCGTCACAAATTTCGGAACTAACGTCACCAGCTACGGCATATAAACCGGTTACTTCCCCAGGAGGTGGGTAATTAAGGTTTCGTAATGTATCTCCTTCTGTTTCAGAGATCTTAGGAGAAAGATATGAGATGGATAGAGAAAGAAGCCATGAGATACTCGGATCCAGACGTGATGTGTAATTGGATTCCTCTCTTGCCATAAAGCTGAAGAAGAGGGCGGTAAATTTCCTGCATTCGCTCTGTTTAGACATATTTCAAAAATGACGCATTATACGTAGAGTTGAGCATTTTGTGGAAGATTTTCCTGTTTGATAAAGTTAAATGTGAAGAATGTCTCATCGGTGTTTCGTCAAAATATTAACATTTTTTTAAAAGGTCGTCAAGTTTTGTGCTAATAAATGTTAAAGATTCGTTTCAGATTCGCATCATTGCTGTGAGTTGAAAGGACAAAAGTTTACAGATTTCATAAACTTCAAGTTTTCTTTCTTTTTCTGTTTCTTTTTCTTTTCTTTTATTTCTGAAACAAAGACAAAAATTTATTTAAACAATACATTAATTCCTAATGTTCTCTTTTTTCTCTATGATGTTCCTCGCCAATTATTGTGCAAAATAAAGCACACAAATATAAAAATACACAAATAAAACACATATATATTTATCTTTAAAATTAAATCTTAGAATAACATTCGCTTATATTATCAGTCAAAAAAATATTTTTATTTTAAAATATCCACATGACACAGTTTCGGTGAAAACCGATATAACTGGAGTAAAGAATCATTTAAAAAACATTTTCACGGAGGTAATAAAAAGTGAAAAATCATCTCCGCTTGTCACCCAGAGTCAACACAGAGACAGTAAAGCACCGCCCATAGTCTTCGGCTCTTTAACGCCGTCACAAATTTCGGAATTAACGTCGCCAGCTACGGCGCATAAACCGGTTACTTTCCCAGGAGGTGGGTAATTAAGGTTTCGTAATAGAACTCCTGTTTCAGAGATCTTAACAGAAAGAAATGGAATGGATGGAGAAAGAATTCATGAGATATTCGGATCCAGACGTGATGTGTAATTGGAATCCTCTCTGCCTTAAAGCTGTAGAAGTGGACGATAAATTTCCGACATTTGCTCTGTTTAGCCTTATTTCCAAAATGACGCATTATACGTAGAGTTGAGCATTTCGTGGAAGATTTTCCTGTTTGATAAAGTTTAATGGGAAGAATGTCTCATCGGTGTTTCGCGAAAATATTAACATTTTTTAAAAAGCTCTTCACGTTTTCTGCTAATAAATGTTAGAAATTCGTGTCAGATTTGTATCATTGCTGAGAGTTGAAAGGACAAATGTTTACAGATTTCATGAACTTCAGTTTTTCTTTATTTTGAAATGCAGACAGAAATTATCTAAAAAATTAATTCTTTAATCCTTATTAATTGGCGCAGCATGTCCCCAAAGGGACCTTGCGCCATAAATCCCTATATAACCAACCAACCATTAATCCTTATTAGATTGGGAAACGGCAACACAGACAATTACATCATCGAATTCATGGATTAAAATCGAGGATTAGCTACATCTCGATTTGCGTAATGAAACGCAATCGGTCCGTCAAGTCATATCTTGAAGAATACACCGAAAACCTGATTTAAGCTGTTGACTCTTAGGTTTATCATTATGTTTTCCTGCTTCTAGTGCTCTATGTTTTCATACGTTTGAAGCAAGAAAACACAATGTTAAATCTATGTGTCATCTAATAATATATTTTTTTTACTAATAAGAATGTATTTATTAAAATACAACACATTGCTCAGTGGTGCACAAAATAAGAATTTTAATATACATTTGTACAATTAAAATAAAACTATCAACGTTTCGCGCCGTCTTCTGCGGGCGTCTTCAGGAAAATATGATAACGGAAGGACTAAGTTTGCATCTTGATCGAGAGATGCAAACCTTTCTAATAAATTAAAATCTAAATGAATCAAAAGTTTAAAAATGTTGCCATTTACAAGTGAGTAAAAATTAAAATATTGCAATGAAATACTACTCACTCATTAATTTTTACTCACATGTAAGTGGCAACATTTTTAAACTTTTAATTCATTTATATTTTAATTTATTAGAAATATTATTTCTCGATCAAGATGCGAACTTAGTCCTTCCGTTATCATATTTTCCTGAAGACGCCCACAGAAGACGGCGCGAAACGTTGATAGTTTTATTTTATTTTAATTGTACAAATGTACATAAAAATTCTTTTTTTGTGCACCACTGAGCAAGGTGTTTTATTTTAATAAATACATTCTTATTAGTTAAACTTTATGGTGCAACTGTCCTGTATATGTTTATGAATTTTTTATTTGTTTTCCACCAAGATATGACTTGGCAGACCGATTACATTTTAATAAGTAAATCAATATTTAACTAGTTCTATATTCTTTATCCGTGAACTCGATTGGGTGATTGTCTGTGTTGCCATTTACAGGTCTATATTGTTCTCTTTTTTTCTGTGCGATGCTTCTCGACAATTATTTAGCACAAGAAAAACTTTGCAAAATAAACCATGCAAGCAAAAATATCAGACTCAGTTTCACACAATAACACTCTTCTTATCACATTTTCTTTTTTTTTTATATGTAGAAGACTGCTATTTAACTCTTTATGCCCCCATGGTATTTTACAGTGCTATTAAAATAACTTTTTATAAAATTCACTTAATACATTTATAGTGCATTAGCTGCGTTACAATTTAGAATGAATTGTAGATGCTTTATTTTATTGTATTTCAAAAGCGATTTTGGTTGCAAAGAACAAAAATATACTTTTTTTTTTTTCATATTTTTAGCTTTTTCGATGTTTAAATGTTGGGAGTGTGGGGGAGGAAGTTTCAGTTCAGAAATAATTCTTTAGTTCTATCATAAGAGCATTATATTTATAGATTTCCCAATTCTACAAAATACTAAAAAATATTATATTAAAAATTTTGAGAAAAGTTATAAATATTTCCCAAAATCCTTATAAATTCAAATTTACTTAATTATTTTTTAAAACTTCCGTGTGTATTGTACTATTAATTATACATGTCTTTTTATCTAATATTATTTTGTCGTAAGACTTACTTAGTTACTTTCTCACATAGAAATGATAGTATATGGCTATGCCTTTCTTATTATGACTTCGTTTGTGTTTTGACACTTAGTAATGACAATAATAATAAAATTTTGCTTAATTATCTTTGTACCTTTAGCGATTCCTTTATTATATCCATACCGGGTGTCCAGTAAATGACTGACCCATTTTAAATGTAAATAACAAAAAAACTGTTTGAGATAAAAATGCGCGGCTTGCTGTATTGTTATTAGAATATAAATAAATTTTAAAATATGCACTTTGTTAATGTAATATAATAATATTTAAAATAATATCTCACAAGGGCACCACCAAACATGGTGCTCACAGATTTTAATGATTTTTAAGTATGTTGTAGGGGTTATACCATTAATTATTCAGCTGAAAGGATTCTTTCAAATGGGCCTTGGTTTTTGAGAAATTGGGGGCGGGGGGGGGGTGTCAAAGTTTAGCGTTTATTTCAAATACCTGTTAGTATTGCCTTTGGTCAGCAGCTCCGTGGCTCCGAGGTAAAGTGCTGGACTCCAGACTCGGAGGTGGCGGGTTCAACTCCAAGCTGGACCACCTTTTTTTTTTTTTTTTTTAATCTTTACATACTTTTTACATGTTACATATTTTAAGCTGAATTTGGAATTCTACAGCTTTGAACTTATTAACATTTTCTTATGTGGGTTGTTTATTTTTTTTTTTACTTTTATTTTTCTTACTTAAAAAAATATGGTTCAAATGATAAACTAATTGCACTTCAAAATTTATAAAATAAATAAAAAATGCTTATATAATTAGAATTTTCAAAAAGCATAAAAAATTTTGAATATTTTAAAATCCCTTTTACTTTAAATATTAATAATTTTGCTCAATTACTTTTTTCAGATTTTCAAATGAATATTACACAATACTGTGCATGGATTTTTAGACAATCTATTATTACATTTAATATACTTACATATATATATATATATTTATGTTACTGGTATATGCAATGTAAAAAGATTAAATTTAACACATAACGCATTTTTATACACACTTTTATTTGGAAAAAATTATAATTATAACCTGAAAACTGATTACATGAGTATATTTATCGCATGTATAATACAGAACCAATATAAAAAAAAAAAAAAAATCACCATATCAAATGCAAAAAAAGGCCTTAGCACTTTTAAAACATGAAAGTGAAGAAATTATGCACACAGAAAAAAACCGTTTAGAATCATCATTTGCGTAGGGAATTGCGCTGAATGTATTAACAAAATTTACAGTATCGCGTGATATATTTGTTGTGTGAATAAAAATAAGTAATTAAATTATTCACAATTTAACAAAATCTTACTTGATATTTAAGAGCAAATATTTATTTTTTGATCAACTTTTATATAAACCTTTTCCTTAAAAACTTAACGTTTATGATTTTTTTTAATTAATAGTTTTTTCAAAACTTATTAATCTAAACGCAAATTTGAACTAATTCGTGACTGAAATCTCATCTTTTTAAAACTCGTATAAATTTACATAACCTATATTCCTTAACTAGTTCTGCAAAAGAAACTAAATGACAACAGCAAAAAGAATTTCTATTTTTGCGTGATTTTACCGAGAAAATAAAAGCAGACGAATAAAATAAATACATATATATATATATATTTTTTTTTTATCTATCGTAAATATTATTTCATTAGCAAACGATTTTCCCAATTTAGTTGATTTTTTATGAATAGTGCTTTAATTTGTTAAAATAAAAAATATATGTATTATTTTAAATATAATCCTTCATTTCTTATTTGTGCAAACGATAAATGATATTGAGGATGAACTTTAGAAATAAATGTATTTAAAGATCAGTAAAAATTTGGAAAATATTTTAACACTACTGCAATAATATTTTATTAGACTTTCGAAGGTATGCATTATTTGAATTAACTAATCATATAAATGTCTGAGAAATTGCACCTGAAAATTATTTTGTATAATTTATACAAAAAAAAAAGATAAATTTTCGTTTAAAAAATTCCACAAAAAAGGCGATAGGAAAGAGAAAAATTATTATTTCAGAATTGTGCTTAATAAAAAATGAAATTACATAATAATTAACAAAAAAAAAAAAAAAAAAAAAAAAAAAAAAAAAAAAAAAAAAGATTCAAGGCATAAATTAGTTATGCCGTTTTGTCAATAAAAATATTAGTTTAAAAATTGCAGATAAAAATAAATTTCCATGAAATAAATTCGGAAATATAAATTTACTTTATTAAAAAAATATCAAAAAGTTCAAAGCTGTAGAATTTCCAATACTGCTTAAAATATGTAACGTGTAAAAAGTATATAAAGATAAAAATAATATGTAATTGTGTAATATTCATTTGAAAATCTGAAAAAAGTAATTGAGCAAAATTATTAATATTTAAAGTAAAAGGGATTTTAAAATATTCAAAATTTTTTATGCTTTTTGAAAATTCTAATTATATAAGCATTTTTTATTTATTTTATAAATTTTGAAGTGCAATTAGTTTATCATTTGAACCATATTTTTTTAAGTAAGAAAAATAAAAGTAAAAAAAATAAACAATCTACATAAGAAAATGTTAATAAGTTCAAAGCTGTAGAATTCCAAATTCAGCTTAAAATATGTAACATGTAAAAAGTATGTAAAGATTAAAAAAAAAAAAAAAAAAAAAAAAAAAAGGTGGTCCAACTTGGAGTTGAACCCGCCACCTCCGAGTTTGGAGTCCAACACTTTACCTCGGAGCCACGGAGCTGTTGACCAAAGGTAATACTAACAGGTATTTGAAATAAGCGCTAAACTTTGACCCCCCAATTTCTCAAAAACCAAGGCCCATTTGAAAGAATCCTTTCAGCTGAATAATTAGTGGTATAACCCCTACAACATACTTAGAAATCATTAAAATCTGTGAGCACCATGTTTGGTGGTGCCCTTGTCAGTCTCAAGACTGAAGAGGGGATATATAATACAGATGGTTCGATCACAAATATTATTTTAAATCCCTTTCCAACCAACGTACCCTATTTCTGAAGCTGATTTGAGAGTCGATTCAACATATAGATTCAGATTCGACAACATACAGATTCAGATTCAGCCGAAAATCTCATTTATGAAAATTAGAATCATGTCTGTATTCAAACAGCCTGTTACCGTCAGCGCGATATTTTTATCCGAAATTTGAACTATATTAACAAAGTACATGTTTAAAAATTTATTTATTTTCTAATAACAATACCGCAAACCGCGCATTATTATCTCAAATCGTTTATTTGTTATTTAAGTTCAAAATGGGTCAGTTATTTACTGGACACCCGGTATATTTCACTATTTAAATTTAAAATGTAGGTTAGATTTCTGAACGAGACATATGTTATAAAATGCAAAAAACATTAGAAAGTTGTAATTCTCTCTCAAATCCTGTTGTAATATGAGATTTTCTAAACGTCTCCAAAAAATTTTCCTTAATAAATTATCATATCAATATGAGTTGAATTGTACATGAAACAAGCACATTCGTTAGATTTCAGGTAAAGAGATAATCTTTAAACAACAGTAGGTCTATTTGGATAGCTTCGATTAACGTTATTTCAGTAAAAATAATGTTGTTCTCAAAATGGAAAAAAAATCGAACCCGAAAGGGTTAATTGGCAAAATATCCCTATTAGTAAATTAGAAATAACTTCTTGTCGTAATTTCCTCTTCCATCATCTAGGACAATTTCGAATTTGATGCAGTCCCAAATTGTTACAAGCAAAAACTTTGAATAAATTATAAAACCAAGATATTCTTTGTCATATGTGGAAGTATTCCAATTACATCTATATTGTATCAGCACAATTTGAAAAAGAGAGGGGTATAGGATATCAGGTTGATAATGTGCATTTTAATATAAGTTTAGTTAAATGCAATTTACCTCACTCACATAAAATACGTATTTCAAAAATATAACTATTGAAACATAGTTACTACCGATTTATCTTACTGTTTATGGAAATAAATGACAAGGTTTACTTTTTAAAGTAAATAAATTAATTAAGTTCCGCATTTGCCACGACAATTGAAAATTACTAGTTTTTTAGTGAAAACTATAATCAAAATATTTATAAGCAATTTGAAAGGTGACAATATCATTACATTCCCATTAAAATCGAAATATTAAAGTGTTTTTACAAACAGTTGAAGATTATTTTAGTTTAAAGATATTATTTTAACATAAAATTACATATATATTTATTAAAAATCATATTATTCCATTATCATTTTCAATCATTCGTATTGATAGCAAACATATTCATCAAGTTTAATTGAACTTTATCTTTATCACACCACCTTTATGCTTTGAAAAACCTTTTTAAAACGAATTTTTCTACCTTCTTAAGCCACCATTTGTATTTACACTTTTATGGTTTTTTTTTTTAAGGACAAATATAAGCTGTCGAAAATCTTATTGTTTTAAGAATCTAACATTGTGTAAAAAATTTTTAAAGCACGAATAACCGCAGTCAAATATCTTACTAATTTATGTGTCAAATATCGTTTAAATAAAATAAAATAAAATAAAATAAATGCATGTATCGAGACATAGCATTGTCGATGTATCAATATTATTTTACATGTGAAATCGCAAATGATCTATATTTTGTATACAACACAAATGAGAATTTCGTTACCGCTCTATTTTTTTTTAGTTTTGTTGAATGGGTTTGGATGGAACTTACACTGCTAGTTTAGATAATTTTTCAGGGAAGTTTTTATTACAAAACTCATTTAATTCTACGTCACTTAATTATACAATTATGGAGAAAGTTTTATATCAATATGAATCTGATTACAAAAGACTAGCCTTTTAAAAAAGTGTATGCTATATTATATAAAGGGGAAATTTACACTTAGTTAAATTATTTTGCAGTGACAGTTTTAGTATATTGGCTTTTTTTCCATTGCTTGGTTATGGACTTATTGGGGATAGTTCAAATATCCGGTTACTAAAAACTCTCCTTTTTAAAAAGTAATAGATTTCAATGATGCTTGTACTAATAGGTGGACATTTTTTTAGTGAATGTTTTATCATGTACACTCTCAAAAAAACTTCCGTCTTTTCACAGAAAATGCACTGGCAGCACTGCTGCCAGAAATTGTCTGTATATTGACGATTTTCTGTTTATTTTTTTCTCTGTCAAAAGAGGAAAAATATCCGTCACTTGAAAAAAGTTTGGAAAAAATCAATGCGGAAGAGGCGGGGATCGAACCAAGGACCCCAGGATTACCAGACCAACGCTAATCCACGGCGCTACGGCTGCTCATGATGATTGTGCGTTAAAATAGAACCATTCATTTCATATGGTGTGGGTTGGTGTATTTCGTTAAAAAGCTTTTAATTATGCAGTTAATCTCGGAAAGATTTCATCTTTAATGAAACTGTGGCTGGGTTTTTTTACGTTTAGTATTAATATAGTATAAAAATGTGAATTTTAAATATATTACGTAGAATGTTAGAGAAAAAACATGGATGTTCTATTTGTGAGAATTTTTGAACGAATAAAGAAATTAATTGTTATTTATTTTTAAATTCGAAAACATTTGTGTCTTTTAAAACTAAATTAGACATTTTAATCAATAGAATATTTTTGTTTTTCATTTTAAAAATAAATTCGAACTTATTACTAACAGACCCAATGCGCATGCGTGCTGGATATAAACGGAAATTTTTCCTCATTTTTCGACGCTCGGAATGAACTCACAGAACAAATACGTTTTCTGGGAGAACAGAAATTATTTGTGAAAAAATAACGATAACTTAGTGTATATTGACGAATTTTTCTGACAGTGTACAATATTGTTGTACATTGATTGATTATAGATTTATAGAGTCGCGTTCAATATTATGGTGAACCCAATTGTAAAATATTAGCATATAAAAATTAGTTCTTTTGGACGGATTATTGTGAGATTTCTACTGTTCGATAATTTTTCAATAATGAATATATTAGATAGCGTTCCATGTTTCTTTATTCTTTGCAAATTCTACAATAAATAGTCAACTTAAAAGTTGGTATCTAATAGTCCAAATTTTATCTGACATACAAAAATATTATGGTTTTCTTACTGTTTTGAACATTCCAGGTAAATGTTCATAGTGCTTTATAACAAGGGGTCAATAACATCGTTTTATTTAGTTTGGAGAGACCGACCAGTGAGTGTCAAAACCACCTAGTTTATTACTAAATCTAGTCACAAGTCGAATTTTCAAAGCTACCAAAAATTTTTCTAAATGAAGTAGTAAAGTAATTATAACTGCAACGTGCTAAAATTTGTGAGATTTGTAGAATAGATATATTTACTTTTATGTAGGAATAATAATCAGTAATATCAATAAATAAACCATATTTCTGTAATGTAAATGCGTAAATTACATTTCTGTAGAGTCTGTAGGTAAATTACTACACTGTATTGTAAATTATACTTAGTTATCTATAATACCCATCTTTTACACATCGTTTATTTATCGGTTTTTAACAAACGAATTACATTTCTGTTGAGTCTGTAGGTAAATTACTACACTGCAGTAGGTAAATTACTAAACTGCTCGGTTTTTAATAAACGATTGATTGAGCATTGTTAGTTAATAATTCTTCTATGATGAGAAGTACTAATACTACAACTTTAAAATATTTCTAAAAGGAACAAATAGTTTGACCAATTCAAAATTAGAAGAAAAAACAACTAAAGGACATGTTATAGAAGATTCAATATATCGTATGTAAGAATAATAAAAGAGTAGCTTAAATGTAAATTACGAAAGCTATAATCATTTCTTAATAATTCTATGAGAAAGAAATGTGTACATAACATGAGAAAGGAGAAAACAATGCTTTATTAACTTACGGTAGTTATTGTACTTACAAATTTAGATTCTTTACGATTAAACTATGTTATTATCTGAAATTAAAATAATATTATATTTTGTTTAGTTATAATGATTATTGATTAATGATTATTGAATTTTTTTTTTCAAGAATCAGTCAAATAAAAAAAATATATATATATTTTGATAAAATTGATATTTTTAATGTTTTAGAATAGGGAGTAAATAGCAAAAATAGTTTAAAACAGTATAAGTTTTTTGCAAAAATAGCAAAAAAAAAAAAAAAAAAAAAAAAAAAAAAGAGCCATTAAAAAGTTATATAAAAATGTAAAAAAATCAGACATTTTACTTTTTATAAGTAACACAGGGACTGAAGAAGTTAAGTGACAAGCTACAGATGTTATAATTACTTCTTAGAATTAAATACATGTAACATAAGGCAATTTATTATGTATAATAATTTATTAAGAAACTATATGGAAAGGATAAAATGGCATTAAAAAATTGAGAATCGTTATATTTTCGACAGTAAAATGTGTGACAGTTAATGTACGTTATAATCACAAATAAATTTAATATATAAAAGAAAAAAAATCATATACTTTTTTATATTATTATACACTGGCAAATAAAACGTAAAATGTTTCCAAAAGACTGATAAAAAATAAAAAAAGCTCTACTGTGGCACCCAGGCATTTAAGATGTTTTAGAATAAGGAATAAAAGATAAAAAATAGTCCATTAGACACTAAGATACTCAGGAGAAAGAAATAGGATCTAAGGGGTAGGTTATAGAAAGTCTGAATTCATTTGGAGCCACGAAGAATTCTCTAGGAGTTCTTTTCAGAAAGATTGGATTAGTTCCGCTATTCTATCTATAGAAACATTGTTTACTTAAGGATTGAAAATTTTGCATTAGTATTTTCCAGGAAAAATGCGGAAAAGAAAATAGAGTTTTCTATAGAAAACTAAGATGAACTGAATATATATACGTATATGTATAAAATGTGCCTTTAAAAAAATAAAAAATAACTTGTACGTTCATATTAGAGTTCGACCAAAAATTCGTTTCGTTTTCATTTTCTGCTCAAAATATCAGTTTGGCCGAAAATTCTTTTTCGGCAAAAATGCTGTTGAAAATTTAGATGGAACGAAACTCAACTGAAACTATCAGTATTCCAAAGATATTTCTTCCTTTGAAAATTTTCAACATTATTCATTCATTTAAACTGCATCCAGTGAGAACTCTTTATTTATTATAATGAGCTTCAACCTTGTATATATAATATGTCAACCTTGACTGACAGAGGATATGGATGCAAATTATTCAGCAAGAAATGCATGTATGACTAAATTTGAAGGCGCTTTTCTAGCTCTCATAAAACGATGCAGACTCAACCATAATAGAAAATGTTTAGTTGGAAACAACAGAAGCGTTTCGAATACTCTCAGAAAATCTTATATCACAAATGGTCATTTACAATCCTCATAAAAAAAATCTATGTATGTACCCAAAATATGTTTTTAATTTAATAACATTCGTATAATTAGAAAATTATTTTGCGTCGTTGTTAAATTACACTTTATTAGCCGACTTCAAGGAGAAGGCAATGATTTCGACCTGTATTGTATTTCTTGTTCACTCATAACTTCCCTTAATATGAACCGATTTGGATTATTCTTTTTTTGTTTGAAAGTGTGAGATGTCCGTGTGGTCCCATTTTAATTTCATTAAATTATGATGATTGAAATTTTTTAAACAAAAAAATGTGAATTTGATAAAAAAAATAATGATGTGTTGCAAATAATCTTTCATTGTTGCAAATCATAACAATGCATTCATATGCGTTAAAAACAAACAATGCATTCATTAAAACAATGCATTCATATGCGTTAGCAGCAAGTTGTCGCCAAGCTTGATTCTTTTTTAAAGTAGGTTAGTAATATATATATATATATATATATATATATATATATATATATATATATATATATATATATATATATATATATTTTTTTTTTTTTTTTTTTTTTTTTTTTTTTTTTTTAACATAGTATGTTACATGAAAACAGGGTTTTGCTGGCTTCTGAACAATATTAGAGATTTGGCGAATAAGAAATAAAAAAATCCCTGTAGGCTTGGCCTATACGCGGAGGAAGATTTCGAAGAGTGCTCATTTCAACAACAAAAAAATAAAATATGATAAGAGATAAATCCAATTTTGAGCCGCTTTTGAAAATTCTTTAATTTCATTTTTCTGTAAAAACTGGTTTTATCAGAATCATCTTCAGCTAAATTCGGCTCAAATGCCGATTTTGACAACATATTTTGAAATATATTTTGACTTTATTAAAAAATCACCCAATACAGCACACTATATAGTCTCTAAAAAAGAAAAAAAATGTCCATTAAATGCGTTTGAGAGCAAAATTGAATTTAAAAATGAGTTATAAAATAACCAATTTGTTATTTTAATTCATCCTCAATTCTGTAATCATGACCGCTTCGGGAAATTTTGTGCGAAGTGACCACTTTGACAGCATTTTTTTAAAAATATATTCATCCTTTTTCTAAAACCTGACTAATAAGGCACTTTATACAGCTCCTAAATAAGAGAATTTGTCAATTGGATGCGTTAAAGAGCAAAACTGAATTTAAAAAAGAGTCAGAGAAAATGCAATTTCTTATTTGAATACTTTCTCAAATTTTCAATCACGATCACTTTGGGAAATTCTGTTCAAAATACCCTTTTTGGCAGACTTTTTAAAAATATATTCGGTCTTTATCAAAAAAATAACCAATGCGTCACTTTATACAGTTCTTAAATAAGAGGATCTGCCATTTGGATGCGTTTAAAATCAAAAAAGAATTTAAAAATGAGTCAGAATATAAGCAATTTGAATTTGAGGTTTTTTCTCAAACTCCTATTTTTGTTTAATTCATTTTTGCTATACGTATTGGTCCTATGAAAAACTTGTAGATATTATTGAGAAGATGTAAAATAAAATTAATTATGTTTGATAGTTTGTAACGGGAGAGTACACATACTGGGTGTCATTTGTAACGTGTGGGTGGTTATGTTGATGAAATGAAGACATAATTCTAGATATAGGATAGAATCAACAGTTTATTTAAACGCTGGGATTTGGGGAAAGTGGAGCTTCAGTTCCAAAATTTCAATAATTAATCACAATATCAAGAGATTAAGTCGAAAATATACTCACAACCTCCGTCTAGAGTCAGTCGGAGCACTTCAAACCAGCTTCTTGTTCAGACTTCGGCTAAACGCTATATTAAATCTTTATAAGACAGCCCATGGCTTTAAACACTCTTTATTGAAAGAATACTCAACGTATTAAACAATTTCTTACCATCGGCACTCGTCTTTGGTAGCTCCTCTCGTGATAAACTAACTCGACGCACGCTGCTGGCTAGCTCACACTGAAACAACATCTAATTCGCTATCTAATCTAACCCGCTCGCTAATAATCTAACTCGCTATCTATCTCTGCGGGCTTCTGCCGCTTCACCACACTAGCTGGCTTTCGCCACTTTCTGACCACCACTAGTTGGCCGTTAGGAGTACCACACCACCACGCCCCAACTCAAAGCTTTTATATATTGCAAACTGAAGACGGCGCTATGAATTTGCATATTACTCCTAATCGCGACTCAACTGTAGAACCGAGGGAGACACAAACGCTTTGGAAAGTTAAAGTTGAATAAAGAATAGATGTCGCTTTAACGCTACACATGTTAGAAAACTGACGTCACGATCTCACTAAAATAGTAGAGTGCCTTTATCACAAAGGACACTCCCTCACAACCCCCCCCCATCGGAATCTACAGAGAAGAAGGACTGGGCAAAATGGACTTTTTCTTGACATAAATTTTGAACCGCACATGAAACAAAGTGATGGGTGAAATTTGGTGCCGAACACTAAATTTCAAAATATTAAACGTTAACCCACCACTAGAAAATCTTCAGTTTGCATACAAAATTCACATACTCAATCTCAATCATCCTTTTATCTTAAAAAAACCATAAAACTTGTAAACTTCCTAAAACTTCTAAAACTTCCAAAACTAACTACTTTCTTTTTAAGAACAACCCACTACACTGGGAGTGCTAAAACTCACCAATACATGAAGGGCCTCCGTAGCTGAGTGGTTAAGACATCATGCCGCTAATCGTGAGGTTGTGGGTTCGAATCCCACTGGCTCCATTGCACACACACTTTGTGTGGAGCTCCTGGTTGTACTTCTCTTGTGTTGTAATATTTCCTTGTGTGCTATCTCGTCCCTGTATATTGACGAAGGCTTATAAGCAGGCTTCATGTCGAGCACACAAGTCAGATGTATGTTGTTCAATAAAACAAATAAACCAATACATTAAATTTACGAAATTTTCCTCAATACGTAAATATAACTGCAACTCTACCAAAATTTTCTCCGCAAAAACTTTCCTATCACTCGCATAAAGTCCAAAAAACCCCATGCGCAAAAATTTTCCTCACCAAAATTCATAACTCATCTAAAATAAAATTTAGTCCATACTACAATAACTCCATGCTAACTATACCTAAATTCCCATAAGCCAATAAACTAACACCCAAAAATTCGATAGAACCAGCTCCACTTGAACAAATTTGGGGAACATACGTACAGCTTCACATGGCTGTGCTTATGTAGCACTAATCTAAAAAATCAAAATTACGTCATCACACATATATCTTCATCTGTATTAACTAAAAAAGAAATAACAGTATCAAAGCAAAACACAGGTATACTTCTCTGCAAGAAAATTTCATTAACATTCAATTTTACTACAATACAACTTCATATTCAAGTGTAACATAAAAATTCGCAACTTGCGACTCCCAACTAAAGTACAAACGCAACGTATAAATCCCGAAACGATAAGAAGAAAGTTAATCAATTAAATGTTAGTATAGGAGACAGAAACGCGTGTCAAGGATTTCTTGACCGCAAAACACGTGCACGCCCAATCCGTGGCGCGTGTACAAAATAACTCAAAGTACTATCTATCAATTTCTGAAAAATTAAACATACATTAACATACATATTATAACACATCAACAATATAACAATATAATACCATTTTCAAAAACTAACATAACAATTAACAATAGATCCAGAATTTTTCAAAGCAGTTAAGACAAAAATTTCAATCATTCATAAAAGTAACAATTTTGCAAATAAATTTTGAACTTAATTAAGCACCATTCGTGAGTCCGTAAAAATTTCCAAAAATGGCCAAAATAAAATCCAAAACAGTCTATCTGCTTTCCATTCCTTCACATTGCTACCACATAAATGCACTCTAATAAAAAGTTAATAAAAGGACATTATCACCCATTTAGAGAGAAGATTCGCTGCTAGTCGGCTTCATACTACAGGATGGCTTTCTTCTCTTGTCCCAGAATCCTTGCACGAACGATCTTTCGTCATCAGAGCTGTACGGTGAAGCAACCGTTGACTGTCGTGCTTGTAGCCTTGTCCGGAATGGATGCCGTGGGACACTTGTAGATTCCACTCGACGACTCCGCTCTGATCGGTTCGCTGGGGTCACTCCATGGAGAGACTCTTGTCGGTTTCCGAACTGCTGATGCTGATACTCTGAACGCTGTCTCCTCTTTCTGGACGCACCTGAAGTTACTGTAAAAGCTAGGCCACGTTTCTGTCCAGACATTCGCTGTCTTTTATTGGGCAAAACAGAGTCAAAATTTATAGTTCGTTTATTATTTTGACGAGTGTCCATATAAGTCTTTTTACGAGGATTAAGTACTGATGACGTCGAACTATTGGACAGTTTATGTTTTTGAGGTTGCTGTCTAAAACGGGTCGGTTTATGATATTCTGTTTTTTATGGCATACTGAGTCTGACGTATTTGAAACTGTTCTCTTATTTTTATTACCATACTTTGCTCCAGGTTGAGCAGACTTTCTACTTTCAACAACAGTTTTTGACACTGTGTGACTAGATTTTCGTTTTGAATATTGATGATAAGAACTAGATGAAGAAGTGTTGGACTCGGGACATTCATTGGATCGGGAATTTTGCGAAATATCACTCGACACATGAGAACCTTCACTTCCATTACCTCTAAACTTATAAATCCGAAACTGATCCAGATTAACCGTCATTCTGTCACCAACTACATTAACAGCCAAATTATTACTTCAAACTTCCAAAACTTCAAAAGGACCCACAAACTTTGGACCAAACTTCGCTACCCTCTTCAGACAACTTGAACTTAACCAATGCTTTTCTACTAAAACAAAATCACCAACTTTAACTTCCATCCCCCTTCTCAACTCCCCTTCCCAACGCATATTATAATACTGAGCTTGCTTCTCCTGCGCTTTTCCCATCTGAACTTGTGTTTCCAACTCCCTGACTGCCCAGCCAAAGGGTAATATTGTAATGTTGTTTTCTCTGTAATTTATTAAAAATATAAAAGAAAGATGTTTTTTCCAACCTGATGCAAAATACGTTATTAGTATCGGTGTATAATCTTTGATAGCATCAATCCTAACTTAATTTTTCAGAACTGGGTTTTATTTGTGGAATTATACTAATTTAAATATCGCTTATGTTGCAGTGAAACCTGCAGCGTAGTGTGTGAAAAAATCAGCCAGCGGCAGTCAGGAGGTTAACCAACCTCTTAATATCCTGACACATAAACTGACTTTCAGCATCCGATACCGTAACCAACCTTTAGAATGGAGTAATAGACTGAGAATGCTCATTACCGTCCTCAGTCTCCATCTTCTCACACAAAGCCTTAAAAATATTAAATATAAAATCATATCGATATGGTTTATTATAGCAATGAGTGCGTACAAACCAATATGAATTTCATGCGTTAAACTCGGTTTTTCAGAAAAAAATTCGCCAAAATCATTCAAAAACTTATTAAATTCCCCTTTCTCAGCTCCACTTAAACCAGACTCCTCCAAATCAACTGACACTGAAACTGACTCTTCCTTGCTCACATTCTCGTCATTATTTACGATCAAAGACTGTTTAAAGAAATTCAGGCTAACTCCTCTATCTTTCATGTAATCTATTCCAACCATACAATGCACCGTTAAACCATCTAACACACAAAACTCCCAACATGTCTTAACTGAACGAATTTCAACTTCTAAATCCACTAAACCTTACTGATCCACTAAATCCGACTCAACCACCAGATTTGACCTCTTCAACTTTTTATACGAAAAATATTTACGAGAACAATCATATGAAATAAAAGACTTATCTGCCCCTGTATCGAAGACACTCTTAAAGACAATACCATCCAAAATAATTAGCATCTCAGGTAACTCCACTGAATTAATAGTCACTTTATTCAAATTTACAGAAGACTTTTCCAACATCTTAACACATCCCTTTGCATTGACCTGCCCCCAGAACTCTCATCCAAAGTTAATCTCCTTACTTGTGAAGAAACATTCCTTTCACGTACACCCCCTCTCGGACTGTAATCACTATTCCGCCTGTTTCCATTCATATTTCTGTCACCACCTCTAAAATTATTAACACCACCAAAATTCCTATTACCATTACCAGTATTAGACACATTTCTACTAAATCCATAACTACCATTACTCAAATTATTATTCATGAATCGCTTTCCCTCTCTCAAATAATTCCTCTCCCTCTCATTTCCCAAATTGCTTTCCGTGATAGGTTTCTGTCGAGGACTACGCGAATCCCATTGATTCGAGCTATGCCGAGCTTCATACTTCAAT
This sequence comes from Maratus speculifer, assembly GCA_964019185.1. Lineage (NCBI taxonomy): Eukaryota > Metazoa > Arthropoda > Arachnida > Araneae > Salticidae > Maratus > Maratus speculifer. Next base: position 121,937,077 of record OZ025291.1, read on the forward strand.
AACATTTGGTGCATTTCCGAAGAGTTCTTAGGTGCTCTAATCTCAATATAGTCCTGTACATTCGTATTAAACACAGGAAAAACTATGTCCAATAATTCTTCAAATTTAACAACCAAATCTAACTTATTTTTTAATTCAAGTTTACGCAGATAAAACTTTGACACTGATTCATATATATTCTGCTTATTACAATAAACTTCTCTCCTTAAAATACTTTTATCTTTAACAGGAGGAAATGCTTTCTTTAGCTCAATAAAAGTCTGCTCAAACCTTTTAGTATCATCATTAATTAAGAATTTTCGTATATTCTCCAACCATAAAAGTGCTTCGCCCTTAAGCGAGCATTTAAGCACTATATGCTTATTCTTCTAAGGTATATTGTTAAATAAAATATAACATCCAATTTTACTAAAAATTCACTAATGTCACCTTCACCAGTAACATAAACTCGTGGGACAAGCTCACAATGTTCAATTTTCTGTTGGGCACCATTTGTAACGGGAGGGTCACAACACATACTGGGTGTGATTTGTAACGTGTGGGTGGTTATGTTGATGAAATGAAAACATAATTCTAGATATAGGATAAAATCAACAGTTAATTTAAATCGCTGGGACTTGGGGAAAGTGGAGATTCAGTTCCAGAATTTCAATAACTAATCACAATACCAAGAGTCGAAACTACACTCACAACCTCGGCCTAGATTCAGTCGGGGCACTTCAAACCAGCTTCTTGTTCAGACTTCGGCTAAACGCAGGATTAAATCTTTATAAGACAGCCCGTGGCTGTAAACACTCTTTATTAAAAGAATACTCAACGTATTAAACTATTTTTTACCATCGGCACTCTTCTTGGGTAGCTCCGCTCCCAAGACTAACTCGACGCATGCTGCTGGCTAGCTCACTCTGAAACAACATCTAATTCACTGGAGGCTAATAATCTAACTCGCTATTTATCTCTGCGGGCTACTGCCGCTTCACCACTCTAGCTGGCTTTCGTCACTTTCTCACCACCACTAGTTGGCTTTCACCACTACCACGCTACCACACTCCAACTCAAAGCTTTTATACGTTGCAAACTGAAGGCGACGCTATGAATTTGCATATTACTCCTAACGCGACTTAACTGTAGAACGGAGGGCCACACACACTCTCTGGAAAGTTAAAGTTGAATAAAGGATAGATGTTGCTTTCACGCTACACATGTTAGAACATTGACGTCACGATCTCACTAAAATATTAGAGTGCCTTTATTGCAAAGGACATTCCCTCACAAGTTTAAGTATTGATGAAGTTATATATGTTTGTGTTTTTTTCACCCCCCCTTTTTGTTTTCGGTAATTTTTTTATCGGTAAAAAATAGTCCTATCAAAAACATGTAAATACAAAAGTTTTAGATAATGTTGAGGACATTTATACAAAATTCAGTTGGATTTGATATCTTGAGAATTGACGAAGTTATGAATTTTTTCTCCGAAGACCACGTTTTTTCGCACCTTGAGCCCATTTCTAAATTTATCAAAAATCTGTCACGCATAAACTTTTCGCTCATTTTTAGGTGCGTTCGTAATTATGTAAATCAATAGCACCTATTGTTGTCGCTCAGTCCGTCCGTCTATCCGTCTGTCTGTTCGTCAGTTTGTCCGTCTGTCCATCTATCTGTCCGCATATAACAATCCAAAAACTACCCAACCGAATCGTTTGAAATTTAAAATACATAAATATTACATAATTTTGTCGAGTCATTTCAATTTTATGAAAATCGGATATATAGATCAATTACAGGGACAATCAAAAGCATTCCGTTACATTACGGTCAATGGGTAAAAAAGTTTCAAATGCATTTTAATCGTTTGAAATTTAAAACGTATATTTATTACATAATTTTGTCGAATCATTTCAAATGTTATGAAAATCGGATGGATAGATCGATTACAGGGACAATCAAAAGCATTCCGTTACATTACGGTCAATGGGGAAAAAAGTTTCAAATGCATTTTAATCGTTTGAAATTTAAAACGTATATTTATTGCATAATTTTGTCGAGTCATTTCAAATGTTATGAAAATCGGATGCATAGATCAATTACAGGGACAATCAAAAGTATTCCGTTACATTACGATCAATGGGAAAAAAGTTTCAAATGCATATTAATGGTTTTACACTTATTTGAACATAATAGAATTGATATGAATCTATGAAATATGTTCTAAAATATATATTCTGTACAATCTGTGATGCAAAGAATATTTATTATTAAATTAGAGGGCCACACAAATGTATTCCACTAAATAATTTTATACGTGGAAACATTGTTTGGATCGGGCTTCAATTATATTAAACTACTTCATATATTATGAATAAGATATACGTTAATGAAGTATAATAAAATTTACTTCCTGCATTTTTACAGGAACACAAAGATTTCGACCACTATACTGTATCTAAAGTACGCTCTACTATATCAGCAAGATCTGAATATTTTAAAACATCGTTATCGTACGAACGCACCTCATTTGTTACGATTCACGTGAAATTTCCAACATATTAAGAAATAATATAAACTTTAAACCGATTCTATATCTATTTTAATTATGAAGTTATGGCGTTTTTTCGGTTTTCACAACAACCCTCCCTATTTCCACCCTCTTGGACCGATTTTGCCCATTAAATAACTTAGCCGAGATTTTATACCCTTGATTTTATGTATCAGTTTGGAAGAGATTGGAGCTGAACTATAGAAGTTATCGTGTCCATAAGAAAGTGAGATATATAGATAGATACATAGATAGATAAACTTTTCTACTGATGGTAGTTTTGGGGTCTAGGGATCATGATCGGCGTAGATCTGCAAAAATGTTTGAGAAATTCCAACACTGGTGCGAACGCAATAGGTGATATTTCGTACGAAATCTACCTAAAACTGTATTCAAATGAAAAATAATCTTCGCAAAATTGATTTGGCGTGAAACGCTAAAAAATCTATCTTTAATCTCTTATAGTATACTTTTTTTAATGTATTTCTAAAATAACGTAACTTTTTTGTGATTGCTTAGAAAACAGAAATTCTGCTATGTGCTACAGAAACTATTAAAATAAATACAATATAAATGTATTTAATGTGTAAATGTTTCAAACATTCATTATTTCTTTTGTTTTTCACCAGAATTGATTATATAAATGATACCAACAACAATTTCTTTATAGAAGGTGGTACCACTACTAAAAACTAGTATACATAGTAATGTGTTGGAGTTTGAAAACCATATGTGATTTAGTACTGAGAATAGTGAATTTTTTAGTCATCATTTGAGAGCTCTGCAATATTTAGTGTGGAAAAATATTTATTCGATGAATATGTATTTAACAAGTTTGGGTACTTTTAAATATAGAATGTACAATCAGAGTTCTCGCTGGCTTTTGACCAAAATTAGCAGTTTTGGCAAATAAGAAATAAAAAATACTAAGCAAATGAAACAAGAACAGAAAAAAGTTAACAAAATAAATTCAGCGTGAAACACTTTTGTCGAGTCTGATTGGTCATTTACTCACCAAATGAAGCATTTCGTCGCGATTTGGCGCAGTGGTGAGCGGCAGAGAGAATCCTGTATGAAAATAAAAAGTTTTGATCAGTAGAACAGAGTCAACTTGTGCCATCGTTATAATAAATTTATAGTTATGTATGTTTAAGTATATATTAATTGCTAAAATAATTTTTTTGGAGGCATTTCATTTTTTTCTGAAAATAGGACAATTACCGAAACTCTGTTTTGGTTCTAAAATCTTGTTACAGACGATCCTAAGTTTATATAACAGTAAAGCACAAATGACCAGTTTTTTATTAAATGGTACGATCTATTTATATTAACTGGTTCCATCTAATTAATTGTAAAAGTAAAAATAAAATGTAATAAAATATCTTAATAAATAAAACCTAACCGGAAATCACATTACATTTAAAATCATATTTTAAACGTTGAAAAGATACAATAAATGATACAAAAAGGATTTAATTCCCAATAAATGTTGCAAAATATTTTTTTAATAAATTGCAACTGAAATGAAATAGAGATATCATTTGGTATTGAAAAATTGTAAAACAAAACCATGCGTGAGTATTTAATCCTCAGTATCTAAAAATGACACCGTGACATGAAAAAATAAAATAAAAATAAAAATAATAAAAATAAAAATAAAAATAAAATAAAAAAGAAGGACACAAAACGCCAAGTTATATTTATTGATTAGCTTATATATATAGAAGGACTTAAAAGAATCGACTGGAAGCAAGACGTATAATTTGTACCTTCCACTAGTACCTACTGTTAGCACATGGGGAACGAAAAAGGATGGACTTCTTCCAGCCCGCTTGGCCAGCGTGAAGGAATTTGGCTACCTCACCTACGTCATTTTACTGGCAAACACTTTACCATGAATTCACAAACCGAATCACAGTGCTTTATTTCTGGCAGTCTACTTGCTCCTAGTCACTGCAGCGATCAGAAAATATGAAGGCAGAAGGTGCTGAGAATCACCGGGCTTGGCTCGCTGTCATAAGTAGTTGACCTTGGCCGTGTATAATGGACGATCCTTATTTTTGGAAAACTTTTTCAGGAATTTTAAGGAGAATTAGAAAGAATCCACTGGAACATTCTAGGATTATGTGAAATATGAAGAAAGGGAAATCCTGCCAGCGGAAGTATTAAACTACAGAGGCACAGAAGTTAGAGAAACAAGCTGTGTAAGATTTCTGATTTTAAAAAGTGGAATAATTCCATTTCTGAATATAATAATGCATTTGATACAGTTACAAAGTTAGTAGTATAAGAGTCCGAAAGATACAAGCTTGTAAATTACACAACATTATGCACCAACAATAAATTGATACTGATGAAGAAATTGAGTATTTCTATGAAGAAGTATCTTCAGTGCATCAAAAAAGAAATTGCAATATAAAATTAATAATGGATAATTGGAATTCTACAATTGGGTAAAAAAGAAACTACTAGTTAAATATTACTTAATTGTTAGTTAATAAAATGTGTTGTATTAAAAATACAACACATTACTCAATGGTGCACAAAATAAGAATTTTAATGGTGGATTTTAATGGAATTTCGGTGGACAAGAATTTTAATGGAAATTTTTTTTAATGGTGGAATTGTCCAATATATATTTATAAAAAGAAAGTAGTTGTCAATAGGAAATCATGTGTATGGGACGCGTAATGAAAAAGGAAATAGATTCATTAAATTTGCAGAATTTAAACACATGTATATCATGAATTCCTTTTTCAAGAAAATTCCTCAAAGAAAATGGACATGGCATTGTGCAAATGACTCAACAAGTGAAATCGATTACATCTTGACAAACAAAAAGTATTTTATACTGGACTGCAGCGTTTTCAATAGCTTCAATACAGAAAGCAATCACAGGGTGGCTAGATGGGATCTGCTGTTAATTACTAAAAGGGAAAGAATGAAGCTTGAATGAACAAAAAACTAGTTAATACTCTACAAAAAATTTCAAATAAAAAAACAGGCAATGCACACACACACACACACAAAAAAAAAAAAAAAAAAAAAAAATTAGACAAAGAGAATAACGGAAGAAACAAGAAGATTGATGAAGAAATGCAGAGAATTTGAAATGAAGAAAAACGCCCTGAATCAAGATTTGAATATGTTGAATTATGTAAAACGGTAAGAAAATGTATTGCAGAAGTCATAAAAAAATTTAATTGTGATTTTGTCCAGAAAACTCTAAAAGATAACAAAAGTTTAAAATCAGTTAAGGAGAGTGTTCACTCACTTGAAAACTCCAGCTTCAATATGTAAAACCAAAGGGCATGTTAATTTCGAATTACCGTTTCGATTTTGAATGCAGATTTTTTAATGTACTTTCAGTTTTAAATCCTGTTCCGAAAGTAAAAATACCTTTTAAAAAAATCTATAATAAAAATTGAAAAAGTAAAAAATAGTCATACTAAAGATCAAGCTCAGCTATCGTATACTATAAAATCGTTTAACAATATTCAAATTTAAACGAGAAATTCGAAATTAACCTGCCCATTTGTTTAAGATTACGGAGCGTTAGTTTTCAACAGAGTCAAGACTCCTTAAGCGTAAATTACGTATTGAAAGAAAATGTATTATTGGACTAAAGAGAACTGGAATGACCACCAAAATCAATAACGAAATAGTACGCATTGTCGAAAATTTCTATAACAATCTATATAAATATAAAGATCAAGGGAAAATCAATCTATCGGATCCACGAAAAAACTCGAGAGAACCGAAGAGATAAGATGGGAGATGAGAGATATAGTTTTACAAGCCATAAGATTTATGAAAAAAAGGTAAGTGGCCTGACTAAGATGAAATTACAATTGGCCTTATGAAAGAAGCTGGGGAAGAATTTGTGAAAAAGCTATCCTTACTATTTTCCAAATGTCTCGAGAGGTCAGAAGTATCAGAATATAGGAGTAAAGCTGTGATGGTATTAGCTGTGATGCCATTAAAAACTATCGTCATTATCAAAACAGATCATTAGCATTGCATCATAAGTTTGTATACTTTTTCCTTCAGTAGGGAAATCTGAATTTGGATTGATCGAGGATGAAATCCTTTTACCATTAGATTTCATTACATGTCACTATTAACGATTACATTTAAAAAGCAGTGGAGGAGCTTCAAAAATCCTTTCCAGAATAAAAATCGCACGAAATAGTAGAGATATTATTTTGATCGACCGGAATATCAGGGATTAAAGGGTATAATTCTAGCCCCACTACAAGAAATTTGATATTTTAGAAAATAGGAGTCATCACATGTCAGAGTAAAAAAAAAAAAAAAAAAAAAAATCATAAATAATATAAAAGCGCAAAAGTATATCAGCATGTTTCATGTTTTACAGAAAATAGTAGACTTGTGTGGAATTAAATTATTCCAAAAAAAAAAAAAAAAAAAAAAAAAAAAAAAAAAATTATTATTAAAGAATTTTGAGATCTCACTAATCAGAAACATATGCCTTAAATTAACTTCATTTTAATGTATACTTAATAACAGAATCATATACATCACTTATCGCGAGTAGAAATGGACATTATGAGATAGATGTGTTTTTGCTAATAAAAATAAAACATGTTAACATTTTACAATATATTTTAACATAAAGTTAAGTTTATTTAAAAATCAAGTTATTATTGGGTCAATAACTTTCAAATTTCATTGCCATAATGCCTTTTAGTTCCATTTAATAGAATAATTTTATGACAGGTGCACACTTATTTCATGTTTCTACATTTATTTGTTCAAAAGTTATTTGAATGTATCCCGACGTTATTTTTTAACAAGTGTAAGAAAATTACAGGCTTCTAAAATATTAATGCAAATTATTGTTATCAATGAACAAATAATAACTAGAGGACTTAACTTAAGTCAATTGTTTGACAAATCATTTTTTCTTTTTTAACATGCAAATGTACGTTACTGATGGGATATTTTAAATCAGATTACTTACTTTATAAAACTGATTAAAGTATTGCTGATTGTGCATAGTTTTTTACTCGCTTTATTTTGTAATCCCCATAAAGATATGAAGTTGTCATGTTTAAAACGGTATTAAAAATGACGAAACGGCAGTTTTTATTTTAATATAGAACTTACGTTAGTTGCCTTGTGCATCTTAATTTTAGATTATGGGCTTCACTGAGCTTTTGAAGCCTTATATGATTTTAAATCTATCGAATTTCATTTTGTTAAAAATACAATCTCATTATTCTTATCTACCACTTCTTGTAAAATGAGAATTAAAAATCAATACGAATTCTCGCTAAAAGTGTTATTTCAATCGCGTTTGTTGTTCACTTAAACGTATTTGATTATTTTTTTTTTATTTAAAGATTAGGTGTTACTTATCAAAAGTAATTACTGCAAAAGACATTAAACATATCACGTAATATTTGATAACATAAATTCAACATTGAAATCCTATAACTTACAAAAATTATAGGAAATAGGAATATAGGAATATAGGAAGCCTTAGATAAAACAAAAGGCTATTTATCACGATTCTTCATTTAAAATGCTAAAAATTAATTCTTGTATTCAGAATATTTTTGTCAATATTGCGCCTTCCTGTTATCCAGACTTCTGGCTTTTCTAAGTATTTCTTTTAAGTATGGACATTTTTATTTTCACAAAGAGCGGGTACCTTTCTTTATCTAAACATATATCAAATAGTTTGTCCTGTGTGGCTGATAATCAAAGCACAGCCCAAACTACTGAACCTAAAAGCACGGGTATTGGGGAAAATATACTTCTTATGATGTAAGCGTGAACTCACATGGAATTTTTGATAATTTCCCCTCTAAGGTGGGACAAACCGGGGGTTGAAAATTCTGGAACATATTTCTATATCTTAGCAGCCGTTTCAGGTATAAGCATAAAATTGCAGAAAACAATTCTAATAAAAAAATAATTAAACACATATTTCAGTGATTTTAGAAACTGCCCCCCCCCCCTCCCTTTGAGTGTGTTAAAGAAGGGACGAACAATTTAGAACATTTGGCCCATCTCAACAGCAATTTTAAGTAGAAGCGTGAAACGGCAGAAAGAATATACATTAAAAAATAATTAAAGACATGTTTCAGCGATTTTAAAATTTCCACACCCGAGGGGGATTAAAATTGGGTCGAAAATTCCAAACTTTTTTTGGACCGGCCATATGACATATCATTAAAAAGCTTTCAGATTGCTCTTTCATATTATGAACTTTTCTTCCCGTACCCCAATTCCCTCTCCCCCAGTGTACAGTTTTTGAAATTATTTGAAATTTTAGCGTTTTATTATTACAGATAGGATTTTTTCATGGGACCCTCTGATAAACAATAATTTTAATACTTGAAAATTTCAAAGAGAAGGGAAGGATTTATACCGGGGAGAAGTAATAGTTGGAACTCTGGGGGAGGAGTCTATTTTCCATATTTGCCCTACACCCCTCATATGATACATCTTTGGAATACTCTCTGGCCATTATTTCAAATTTATACACCTCCAGCCCACCTGAGATATTAAGCCATGTTTCAGCAGTAGATTTATGTAGAAGTTGGAAATCAAAATAACACACCTACTGAAAATATAGTCAAACATGGGTACTTCAGTCACTTTAAAACTATTTTATCTATTAAGTCGTCATTATCGACTTTGAACAGGATAATGTACGATTATATGAATAAGACAACAATTTCTAATGTTTAATTAGATATTCAGTTTTTTTTTTTTTTTTTTTTTTTTTTTTTTTTAAATCTTTACTAGATATACTACTTCGTTTGATTCAAGATTCCTTTATACAAACCGACCAGCGTAGCGGGCGAAGACTGCTAGTTATTTTATGTGTTGTTCGAAGAGAAGCATAAACCGCAAAAATTAAACATTGTAAATTCCTTAAAAATAAAAGCAACATGTAATGTTTTAATATCTTTATGTAAATACACTGTTAAAAATCTTGTTCTAGTTTGAACCAAAAAAGTTTGTTTTTTGGTGCTCAATATCTGCCACCGTAAGATGGTGAAATCTTGAACCAAAATTTGGAGCTCCCATTGAAGCACAGTTCCAATACTTGGAATGAGGTTGAACTAGGAAGCTCCAAATGTTGGTACGAGATTTCACCATCTTATGGTGGCAGATATTAAGCACCAAAAAACAAACTTTTTTGGTTCAAACTAGAACAAGATTTTTAACAGTGTATATCTATCCTATAGGTTAGATGTAAGTAAAAAAATTAAAAAGAAAAGTAAGATTTTTTTTTAATATTTGAAAATATAAGAGTAAAAGAGCAACAAATAAATGTTATTCAAATAGAGACATAGTGAATATAAAAGTATGATAATGAAAATTTTTGAAAGTGAAACATTTTAGATATTTTAATAGTGAAGATTGGTAAAATTTCAATTTGTCTTAAAGTTAAGCTATACATATATATATATATATATATATATGTATATATATATATATATATATATATATATATATATATATATATATATATATATATATATATATATATATATATATATATATATATATATATAATGTAAATAAAAAAAAAAGAATAAAGTGTTCTTATCCGGAATTTTGAATTTCGGTGAAACTTGCTGAAACAAAGAAAGTATAGAATATTTAATAAAAAAAAGGAATATTACATGTTATAACTTTGAAGAAATTACGATAATTACTCGTTTTTATTGTAAATTATAGGAATTTGTGTGTGTGTGTGTTTAGAATAAACTCAAAAAGTAATTAAAAAGTGGCATTGCACTTAATTTGCTTGATGTTGTGCAAAAATAATAAATAATCCCCTTAAAAAAAGTTAACAGCAAAATAATATGCATTATATAGTTGTAAATCACTGAACAATTTCAATTTTAGACATTATTTAGAATAATTAAAAGTATACTTGCCGAATTTTTCTAGAATTTCAGAGTTATAAAGAATATGTTTGGCGTCAAATATCAATTTCGATGTAAGAGGATAAAAATTAAAATTAATTACACAAAATTGATATTTTAATAGTAATATAAAAAAAATATAATAATACTTTGGATCACCTTGTATTAAAATTCATGAAAGGCTCTATCACTGCAGAATACAACTATATGCATATAATACAATATATTTGTTGTTTTTTGTAAGAATAGCACATATATTCATGGACATATAGCGACTTTTTTAAACTTCAAAAAATTCTTGCATATTTTTTACTAATCATCATCCAGAGTTTTCAGCCAAATTTAATTTCAGTTTCAGAAAAATTGGCAAAATGTAATAGAAGTAACGTACCACAGTGGAAATGTAAATAAAATATTTTATGAATTATGAGCAGTTGTAATTTTAATTAATTTTTCAATTAATTTTTAACAGTGAAATTATGCTGGATAATCTTGAATATTTATTTACGCTTGGTTAGCAATGTGATGATTCACGCATTAAATATGAGCAGTTGTATGAAATAATTTTTATCTGCGCATGCGCGAATAACAAATATTTTTCTAAATAATTTAATACTCAACTTTATAGAGCAACTCTATAAAAAATGAAATGAAATGAAAAATTGAAAAAAAAAAAAAAAAAAAATCTGAATATATAAAAAGATATCGTCGTCAGAGCGCACTGATTTTTAGTTGCTTTCTAAAAGCAGCTAAATGATAAAGGATTTTCCACAAAGTGTCATTTTTTATTCATTGATTTAAAAAAAAATAGTATTTATTGAATATCAATCAGTATATTTGGAACAAATGCTTCGATTTTGATACTTCTTTTTATCATAGAGCTTAGGCTTTAATTGGAAATGAAAAAAAAAATTAAAATAGACAATTTCTGAAAAATCTCTTATCAATTTTATGAGTTGCTCCACAGACTTGACTATTGAATTAGGTAAAAAATATTTCTGTTATTATTCGCGCATGCTCAGATAAAAATTATTTCATATAACTGCCCACATTTCATAAAATTTTTGATATAATTATGATTATATTTCAATTGCACTAAATTGTTTCTATTACACTTTTTATTATTTTTTTTACAACTGGCATTAATTTTATGTTATTTATAATCCATCATCATATTTTATTTTACTCAGCAAGTATTTCTGAAGCTAGATTTAAAAAAAGAAACTAGAATTAATAAATTGAAAATTTAACAGTAAAATAATAATGCATAAATCATGCATTATTAACGGAAGAAGATTATTTTAAATTTAAATTTGAAGAAAAAAATTTTAAATTTAAATAATTCTATATAAATATTGGTTACAAAAAATATTATTAATTTTTATCATTTTTGTTTAATATCGTTTAATATTACTTTGTAAAATTTTATTAAATTAAAACTATAAAAAGGTAAAAATTATACTTTTCTTACTATTTGTGCATAAATAAGGAAGAAAAGAGAAGCTCCTTTAAAGGACTCCTTTAAAGTAAAACGAGTTAAGAACCATTTTTAGAATTTTAAAATACATAACATTTAAATATTTAAAATTCAATACAATAAAGGAAACTTTCTGAGACGTATTTAAGTATTGATTAATTCTAATTTCTGGACTTCAATAATGAGCAGTGCTTTATGGATAGATAAAACGGTTGTTTAAATCTACAAGTTACTTACTCAACATATTAATAACCCGACTGACTGGAACTAACAACCTAATTAGTGATCGTGATTTCATTATCAAATATAGTTATAATTAACATTGATTAATTATACATAATGACATGCGTTAATTTTCACTTTGTCCGCTTTTTAGAAATACATTGCTGTATGCGATGTGAATAAGTAAATTCCTTTGCCTAAATATTTAGTAAAAAATAATTAAGTACAATCAGCTCTCACTAATTCGAAATCGGAAAAATCTAATATTCGCTAAATTTGAACTAAACATGAAGTCCAGAAATTTTAAAAAGAAAAATAACGTTGAAAAATTTCCTTTATTTGAACTCATTTTTCTCTTGACTTCGTTAAATTCAAACTAGAGAGGATTCCGATTTTTCACCTTTTCTTACTTTCTCAAGGATTTTAGATCCTTGAAATAGCATTTTATCTTTCCTTTTCTGTCATAATTGTTCTAAAATAGTATACATATAATTCCATGCCTTTGATATATGCTTTCGTAGTGCCACCTCTGTTAATTCAATGACACCTCCACCCCTTTTTCTATTGTGGTTTATTAGTTTATGTATATATATATTTTTAAATTAACATTAAGTCATATTTTAATGATAACAGCCGAAATAAATTTCAAAATACTATAGCATTAACTCATTTGTAAAGGTACTTCTTTAAACAACTTTTCCTCTCATACTTTTCGTAATTCGAACGCTGGATAGTTCGAAAATTTTATTGTAAGTATAATATGTATTGTATTTATTCGACGAGTTCGAATTAACGAGAGCCCACTGTCCTTTTATAAAATTAAAAATTAACTATTTCATAAACGATAAAATGTATAATAAAACATTCATTATTAAAGTAAAAGAAAAATCAGAAGGAAAAAAAAACTCAAGAAAACAAGTTCATCGAAGAAGAATAGTGATTAATTTGTCTTTCTGTAAATCCGACAATGTCCAAGAGTTGATCGATAGACAATATAAATGTTCTAAGTCCACCATGGGTCTTCATCGAAAGTGCTGACATAATTCTCTTCTCCAGAATATATTTATTTCCGGCATGGCGCCTTTCTGCCATAGATAATTCTTGCCGTTCTAAGCGTTTCTATTATGGATGAACGTTTTTATTTTCGTAAAAAGTAGACATCCTCTTTTATTATTTTATACGTTGCAGAGTTTCCCCCAATTTAAAAAAAAATCAGCTTGTGGAAAAAGCACATATTTTTTATTTTTATTATTTATATTTTTAAAACTATTTTTAATATTCAATGGTCAGGAAATACTTTTTAATACAGCAATGAGTCATTTTAACACTTTCCAACAAAGTTTAAAAGTGTATTTGCTTTCGGTTTGTCTGGCCGTCTGGCGTGTCTATCCACACTCTAAGTCTCGTAAATATACTCGGATTGCCATGAAATTTTTGGACGTTATTGACGCTTACCCTAGCGCGAACCCTATTGAAAATGAAGTTTCTGCTATGACTATTTTGTTTACTGGGATATTCAAAAATTTTACATTATGTTACGGCCTATGGGGAAAAATCGTTTCAAATTAATTTTCAAGATGTTACACCTTGTCAAACGTATTCAAATTTATATGCATCTACGAAGTGCATTAAAATATGCATTTCGAAAGAAGAACGCTCTGAAAAAAATTCGGTTTGAGCGAGTATGATCAGACGGATTTTAAATTTTTTCCATGCATAATAAAAATGATTCCAAAAATAACCAATAGAGGGCACTCACATACCATATTGGGAAGTTTTATGTAAACCAGACAAACACAAACAGACAATGAAAGAAATCACAATAACATGATATTGTGCATTTACTATAAAGTAGTAAAAGATGCTCAACATGCGAAAGTTTCGGGATGCAATATTTGTGGATTTACCATTCTTGTAGAAAAGTTTAACCACCAGTGCTCGATCTGGTAACAATAGTATGATGACGATATCGAATGAGGAATCCATCTCCAGCTAGGTGTTTTTATTGCTAGGCTTATTTGCATAAAATGTCTCAATATGACGTGTGGGCGCTCTCTATCGGTTATTTTTAAATCATTTTTTATTATAATGTGGGAAAGAATTAAAATCTACTCGCGCAAACCGAAAAATATTTGCGAGCATTAATCTTTTTTCTATGGATTTTTAAAGTTAGCATGAATTTATGACACATCTGGTATAATAAAATTGATATACATCGCTGATTTTTATTGTGAGATATTTCATGCACAATACGAAGTGCTTGGCATTTACAGTGACACAAAAAATGATTTCAAATAATATATTTTATCCGAAGGGCTGCATACTATGGATAATGTCTGTTGGATGGATGAAATGCATTTTTAATTATGATATGAGCTTTTAAGTTTCACTAAATGTATACACATTATATATGGCCTGTATAAATACTATAGTTTCACAATTTAGATATACAGGGTTACACAAAAGATCTCGGAAAGGTTACTGAATATGAGCGTGATTTATTTAAAGGTGGTTTTTAAATACGTTATGCATATTTACGTTGATATGCATTCAGTTTACTAAGAAATGTTTGTAGAATATAGATAAAATGGTATGGAGGGTCACGGAAAGAACATGGTCGCCTTTCGTTGTTAATTTCTGGAAAGTGATTTAAGTAGTTTACAGAGTATTTTATGTTTAAACTAAATTTTAGCAAAGCACTTTCGTGTATTAAAGGTACTAAATAAACTACAGAGCTGAACAAAAGTATCCAAGCATGTTTTCATCTATTATTATAAATTGCTGAACGGTCTCAAACAGTTAGGCGTTTTCTTGCTAAACTAAATTTCCCCGTTTTATAGTTTATATATCAACCGACAGATCAAATACAGGGCTGATCAAAAGCATCAGAATAAATATTTGGCTATGTACAGTAATACCTTAATTCCCTGGATAAGGTACGATCCAGGGAATTGTACGACGAAATTTTGTTAAGGATTTCAGGAAATGTTGGAAAATGTTATATAGTGTATGCTTAACGCATGATTTTTCTAACTTGTTTTTTAAAGTAAATTTTTTAGCACACAAATAACTAAAGACATTTTTTTTTCAATAGGAACAAGAAGATAATTACTTTGTACATCTAAGGTCAGGCAGGCTGTAGCGGCCTCCTAAAACTATCTGGAGGAACTCTGCGTATTGTTTTCAGAAAAGGATGATCGACAAAAAAATAAATTTTGCAGAGTGCTTTAAAAATAAAAACAAAATGTGAAGTAGTAATATATATTTATGTAAATCATTCTATTTTGAATGTTGACTGCAATAATAATAATAATAAAAAGAAAATTATAATGAAAGAAAAAAAGAATGAAATAAAAGGAAAGAATTAATTTTCTGAAACATTTAGAAAAGTGATAGTGAAAAAGAAATATTTTTTTTTTCTAAAAGAAAGCGAAGCACGAAACGAGAAGATAATACATAAGATCTTGAAAGTGTAGAACTATTGTTATTTCAAGAACTAGGAAAAGAAAACTCTTCTATTTTAAAATTTCATTATATCAGTAAATTTATTTAATTGTAAAATAGAAAAAAAAGCAAGGGACAAATAAATATTATTGGACAATTTGAAAATAGGCGAAAAAAAAATGTAACAAAAAGAAAATGGCATATTTAATAAAATTGAAAAATCTGTACAGACTTTGTACAATATCTGTTTCCATTCTAAATTCTATGTTTCCTGACTATTTTTAAATTCAAAAGAAATAAAAAATACCCATTAATAATATTTAAATTACAGGATAATGGTTTCTGAAACATATATATTTTTTTTTGCTTCTTTTGTTTAGTGTTAGTTCATAAATATTACATAATACTTTCTATGAATAATATTTTGGCAGCAAAAATGTTTACATCATTATCAGCTGAAATACATTGAACTACAAAAGCAATATATTTATCTCTCTAGATTCCGATAATGTCCATTTATTGATGAAGCGATAGAACAAGGATCTTCAGAAAGATCCAGCATGGGTCTTCATTGAAAGAGATGACTTAATTTTCTACTTCAGAATATCTCCCTTTTAACCTTCCAACTTTCCAGACAATTTTTAGATGCGTTCGTAATTATGTAAATACGTAGCACCTATAGTTGTCGTTCAGTCCGTCCGTCTGTCTGTCCGTCTGTCTGTCTGTCCATCTATCTGTCCGCCTGTCTGTCCGTCCGCATATAACAACGCAAAAACTACCCAACCGAATCTTTTGAAATAAAAAATATATAATTGCCGAAACGTCAGTGAAGGCTTACTTTGGATACACGAAATTTTTTGGTTTCTGTCTGTCTGTCTGTCAGTCAGTCTGTCAGCCTGTCTGTTCCACGATAACTAACGCAAAAAACATCCGATTGGCTTGAAATTAAATGGGTATGTTAGTGAGGCACTGGGATTAAGCTGTATAGTTTTTTGTTAGATTTGATTCATTCGTTCGGAAAATATAGAATATTTTATTTTGCACAATAATGCTTTTCTATGGCAAATCCAATGATTTTCAATTTTTTTTTCCTTGAGAGAAAATGACACATTTCATTAATGGAATTCAATGATAAATGGACACTGAAATTTACCAGTTAAATTATTCGTATTGTTTTGGAATTTTGTCTATGCATTTGTCAGATTTTTAAAGTTATTACTGTAAATTTTGGAGATTTTTTATAAATATGTTCCAATAATATAAACTAATTTGTTTTAGAGATTTACTTATTTAAAATGTATTTATTTCATTTTCTTTATTTTTTCTTAATGGTTGCTAAGCAACCATTCCTCCTAATCCTTATTATATTTTAGTAGAGTTGCAAAAAATCGGTTTATTCCCGGGTTTATTTCCAATAGACCAGGTTTATTCTCAGGTTTATTCCCAAAAAACCGAATTATTCCAAAAAATCCCGGGTTTTTTCCAGGTTTATTCCTAAAAACCCGGTTTATTCCCGGGTTTAAACTGGGTTTTTTCTAGCCTTTGCAACGCTATATTTTAGTGCTATAAATTTGAAAGCGTGTACGAAAATTTAAATGAAGTCAACGTCAAAACTGATGAATTAATTAATGTCTTTGTATCTTTGCGGATAAATATAACATAGCCAAGAAAAGAATATAGGCTATGTTTTATTAATTTTATTCAAATATTTTCCTTAGTAATTCAAAATTTCCTTCTATTTCATACAGATTCAAGAGCGATTTTTAGATAAAATTTAACCAATTTTCTTTATCGTTGCCAAAAAAAAATCTGGAATAATTTTTCAACGGCAATAAGTTTCAATTGAGCAATTTTCATTCGAAAAATTAAACTAAGAAAAAATAAATATGATGTCAGAATTAAAATAAAAATAAAAATAGTACTTTGTTAAAGATTAAACACGGAAATTTGTTTCGTTAATAAGAATTTTTCTGACAAAAATAGGGGCATAATTAGAAGTAAAAGAAATAAAAAAAATATATATTTTAAACAAATATTTCAATTGGTAAAATTTGACGTCATAATTGAAATAAAACAGGTATTTTATAGTTGTCGTTAAAAATACAAGAAACATGGACAGCAATAACTCATGAATAATGTCGTCATTGCCGAAACTTCAGTGAAGGCTTATTTTGGCGACGCAAAATTTACTGTTTTCCATGTCACAGTCTGTTCTTCTGTCTGATAACTGCCACAAAATGCAATCAAAACTTGTAATCAAAATTGTAATTTATAATTGTACAAATCAAAATTGTAAAACCCTAGATTACTGAGTTTACACTTTCAAAAGTTCCTGATACATGAGATTTAGGTGTTTTTGGTGGGCAAGCATCTAGAAGTATGAGGATAATGAAAAATGCTTATTAAAACTGTCACTTATCCTTATAAATCAAACTGTAGAAAGAAATACAAGATATACGATAATCATTAGCAGATTGATAGAAAGTTAGAAATTTAAATTTAATGAGAGTACGGGGGTTCAGGGGGGCGGAGCCCCCCCCGGAAGAAATCTACTGTGGTATAATAAAAAAACAAAAATAATATATCATGAATTTTTTCAGAATATCCTAAAATAACTAAATCTTTAAATTAACAGCTTTTGATGGCTTCAAATTTCTTATTCTTATTTTATTCTTATAAATAATTACGTAATTCGAAAATTTTAAATTACAGTTTCCAGGAAGTTGAATATTACGCTAAGTGTGTTTTAAAAAAAGAATGTAAAAAGCTGACGTTGAGGCTCTTGATCTGCAGATTTATACTCGTTATTACATAATTTTGTCGAGCCATTTCAAATTTTATGAGAATCAGATGGATAGATCAATTACAGGGAAGATCAAAAGTATTCCGTTACATTACGGTCAATGGGGAAAAATGTTGCAAATGCATTTTAATCGTTTGAAATTTAAATTACATACTTATTACAAAATTTTGTAAAGTCATTTCAATTTTTTTTAAAATAGGATACATAGATCAAATACAGGGACAATCAAAAGTACTCCCTTACATTACAGTCAATGGAAAAAAAAGTTTTAAATGCATTTTAATAATATTACACTCATTTGAACATAATATTGATATGCATCATAAAGTACATATTATAATGTAGATTTTGCATAATCTGTTGTGCAAAGAACTTTTGTTATTGATTTACAAGGCCACACAAAAGTATTCCATTACATAATAAGTGTAGAGAGAACATTGTTTGGTACGCATTTTAATTGTAATTAACTATAATATAAACATCACTTTAAAATATCAATTTAATTTAAATGCTTTAAGTGATAAATTAAAATAACATAAAAATATTATAGCTTGACATCTTTCATTGCTCTTACGGCAACATTTTCAAAAGCAAAAAAAATGATAAAAAGGAATTTCCCGAAATAAGCAGAAAAAAAAACACAAATCACGTGAACATGAGCATATAAAATAAACTGGAAATAAAAATGAATAAAAATAATTGTGAGCGTGACATATTACAAATTATTGTCTTAAAAACCTTTGAAGCATTTCTTTCCATATTTTAGGTAGTTCCATGGAGGCAAATTCATTGCAAATACTGTCTTTGCGTATGAAGATTTCTATTGATTCTCTTATTATTGACGGAAAATATGATCTAGAAGGGTATATTATTCTGCTATTTTTAAAATCTATTTGTATTGGCTCTTTGCTATATAATCTTAAGAGAGCTGTAGTTTTCCTATTGTATTTGATGTCTGCTATATGTTCTTTAATTCTAGTTTTGAGTTTTCTACTTGTTTCACCAATGTAATATTGTTTTGTTCCATCTTGTTTTGTAAATGGTATTTCATATACGCCAGATATTTGATGTGGTTCTATTGGGTCAATTTTCCTACATATTGAGTTTTTTAATTTAGCAGACGGCTTTGCAACTATGGATATATTGTATTTATTGAGTTTATGATTTAAACGTTCGAAAAATCCAGGAAAATATTGTAGAGAGAATATATTCGAATTTTGTAGTTTGAAGTTACTATTCTTTTTACCATCCATGCTTTTAATTAACTTGTCTATTATACTTTTACTATAACCATTTCTTTTTGCGATGTCAAATATTATATTTAATTCTTCGTATAATTGTCCCGGAGTACAGATTGTGAAGGCCCTTTTGAGGGCATGTCTAAATGCAGATATTTTGTACAAAAACGGTGCTTGAGCGTTATGAGGTATAATGATTTCGTTGGCAGGATAAAAATGTCATTTACATATCTGACCCATGTATGGGGGGGGGGTATAATACAGTTTATTGTATATTATTGTATATTGATTATACCGCCCATACATGGGTCAGATATGTAGATGACATTTTTATCATATGGCAACATGCAGATACCTTAATCAATAACTTCTTAACACAGATTAATAGCATTGACTCTAAAATTAAGTTTACATTGGAAATAGAAAAGAATGGTACAATACCTTATTTAGATGTATTACTAATCAAGACGCAACAAGGAATCGAACGTACAGTTTACAGAAAACCGATTGCCAACCAAATCATTATACCACATAACGCTCAAGCACCGTTTTCGTACAAAATATCTGCATTTAGACATGCCCTCAAAAGGGCCTTCACAATCTGTACTCCGGGACAATTAGACGAAGAATTAAATATAATATTTGACATCGCAAAAAGAAATGGTTATAGTAAAAGTACAATAGACAAGTTAATTAAAAGCATGGATGGTAAAAAGAATAGTAACTTCAAACTACAAAATTCGAATATATTCTCTCTACAATATTTTCCTGGATTTTTCGAACGTTTAAAATATAAACTCAATAAATACAATATATCCATAGTTGCAAAACCGTCTGCTAAATTAAAAAACTCAATATGTAGGAAAATTGACTCAATAGAACCACATCAAATATCTGGCGTATATGAAGTACCATTCACAAAACAAGATGGAACAAAACAATATTACATTGGTGAAACAAGTAGAAAACTCAAAACTAGAATTAAAGAACATATAGCAGACATCAAATACAATAGGAAAACTACAACTCTCTCAAGATTATATAGCAAAGAGTCAATACAAATAGATTTTAAAAATAGCAGAATAATATACCCTTCTAGATCATATTTTCCGTCAATAATAAGAGAATCAATAGAAATCTTCATACGTAAAGACAATATTTGCAATGAATTTGCCTCCATGGAACTACCTAAAATATGGAAAGAAATGCTTCAAAGGTTTTTAAGACAATAATTTGTGTCACGCTCACAATTATTTTTATTCATTTTTATTTCCAGTTTATTTTTATATGCTCATGTTCACGTGATTTGTGTTTTTTTTTTTTTCTGTTTATTTCGGGAAATTCCTTTTTATCATTTTATTTGCTTTTGAAAATGTTGCCGTAAGAGCAATGAAACATGTCAAGCTATAATCTTTTTATGTTATTTTAATTTATCACTTAAAGCATTTAAATTAAATTGTAATAAACTAGTTACAATTTTATGAGATTGATATATGAGAGTGATATTTTTAAAACTTTATTATCGTACGAACGCACCTCATTTGCTACGCTTCACGTGCAATTTCCAACTTGTTATTAAGGATGAAAGGAAATTTTTTGCTCTTAAAAAGAAAGCATTATTCATTATATTTTTGTGCATAATTCTAAGAGAAATATAAGTCATGGAACATGAAATATTGCTAATACTGTAAAAAGAGAGAAATTGGACTTTTTTAAACAAGTTTTTAAAAATATTTCTTCACAAACTATAAATCTAAAAGGAAAATGATAAAATATGTATTCACTTGATGTTATTTTTAAAAAGTCTTCTTCATTCATAATATGGCGTTTAAAATTTTTTACAAATTCTACAGTTCCTACTTAAATAACAAAAGCAAGGCAGGAATCTTAAGTTGAAAATTGTATTTATTTCGTTGAAATTAAAATTTTGAGAAAGACATGCACCTAAAAAATTATTAGTAATTCGAGTAGAAATTTATTATTTTCGAAGTTGGAGCAACTTACGGTATCTTTTTATGTATAAAGAAAACTGAGCAAAAAGTTGCCCAAGCCGGGAATCGAACCCAGATCTTTCGTTTACAAGGCCTATGCTTTACCGTTTAAGCTAACTGGGCTGACAACCGGTGAACCCAGGATCTGGGTTCGATTCCTGACTGGGCAATTTTTCGCTCAGTTTGAAATACTCAATTCGCATGATAACTTTATCAGTCAATTTGATTGCGTTAAAATAATTGCATTTCTTCATACCCATCGTTTATATGGAGTTCCTTTACCGGCGGTTTATTCTGTTGAGCTGTCTAAATGACAGACCAGATGTTATTACAAATAAGATTGTCTGAGTGATATATGCTCGCTCGCTGTCGGCCCAGTTAATATAAACGGTAAAGCATTGGCTTTCTAAGCCAAGAATCTGTGTTCGATTGCAGGCCTGGGTAATTTTTCTCTCAGTTGGAAATACTCGTAATTTAGAAAAAATTGCTCAAAATAAAAATTTAGTCTTTTGTTATAATGTTTTAAATAATAAATATATTACTTTATATCATATATTTTTAATTTAAAAAAAAACGAAACCCTTAGAAGAAAAAAAATATTTATAAAAACACATAAAATCCAAGAAGTGACGATTTCTTGGACTTCCTCTTTCCGGACTTCCGATAATGTCCAACATCTGATAAAATGACAGTTCAAAAGTCTTCTGCCATTAAAGCCTTCATCAAAGGTGCTAACATAATTCTTTTATAAAGAGAATTTCTTTATACCCCATGCTTTTTTTTTCCCTCACAGATCCTTATGTCTTTCCTATATGCTCATAATAAGAAAATACTTTTTATTAATTTTTATGCATTATTGTAAGAAAAGCCTAGTGCTTGAAAAATGACATATTGCAAATGTTTTAAGAAGTAAGGTAAAAGAAAAGTGAAATGTTTTATTTTATTTTATTTTATTTTATATATTTTTTATTGTTATTAGATAAATACATTGTTTTCTAAACACGAAAAAAAAAAAAAAAAAAAAAAAAAAAAAAAAAAAAAAAAAAAAAAAAACCACATTTTTTCATAAACTGTAAATTTAACCATGAATTGACAAAAATATAGGTCATGCAATGTTATTGGAAAAAATTCTAGCATAAAATATTAACGAAAAGTGTTTTGTGTTTTGATGTCAAAATGTTTATTCTTTTAAGTTATTTTTTTAATGAGAAATTTTCAAATGAATCTTGGATAAATACATTTGTATGATTTTCGTTAAATAATTTTTTGATAAGCTGTAATTAAATTTAAATTTAAAATTAAAGTAATTCTTTTTACAACATTCTTAACACTATGCATAAATAACGATGTAATAGGAAAAACACTTTTTAAAGAAAATTAAAAAATTAAAATAATAAATGCATTACATTTTATACCTTTAAATGATACTTTTTAAGAACTATATACTTCTAGAAACTTATTAATTCTTCGTCTTTTTTTCTTTTTTTTTTAGTTTAATAATGTCCAAAAATTGATTGATACAGTAAATGTTTATAAAATCCATTATAATATCTTATTTACAGGTTATTAAATACTAAATATAATTGTTATTA
Organism: Maratus speculifer; assembly: GCA_964019185.1. Classification (NCBI taxonomy): domain Eukaryota; kingdom Metazoa; phylum Arthropoda; class Arachnida; order Araneae; family Salticidae; genus Maratus; species Maratus speculifer. The sequence goes on from OZ025291.1 coordinate 121,960,293, forward strand.
AGCTGTATTAGTTGATACATTGATATATGTTGATTTTACTTAATACGGTTTTAACAAATTCTTCGTTTCATGTAAAATGTTTTTTTTTAATCTTCTCTTTACACTTATTTTATTAAAAAAAAGTAATAATAATAAAACAGTTAAGTAATTTGAAAATAAAAATAAAATAAAAAGTGCACAATTATAAGCTATGTTATTACATCTGTTGTTGCAGTATAAATGAAATTAAAAGGTAAAGACTAGAAAAATACTTATAGAAGAAGTAATTAAATCATTTTTCTGGAATTAAAACAGGGCCCACAGATTAATCAATAGACAATAGAAGATTCTTAAACCTATCATGGATGTTTATCGGCAGTGCTGACGTAATTCTCTTCTCCGGAGATTATTTTTCCCATCGTGGTGCCTTCCTGTCAAAAGATCCTTCCGGATTTTCTAAGCATTTCTATTATTTATGAAAATTTGTGTATCCATAAAAAATAGACATCTTTAATTTTTTTTTTTTTAATATTGCTCTATAAGAGAAACATCAGAAATGGAAAATGTGATGTTGCAAATACTTTAAGAAGGGAGGAAACGACAGAGTGAGCCGTCATTTTCAAAAAAGGAAATACAAATACTCTGAATGTTAGGTTAAACTAATAAATTCTACTTAAACGGTACACTGTAAAAAAATTGTTAAGTTACTTAATTTTTTTCTAGTAAATTTGTATTCCAAGAACTTTTCATTTAACGATAACAGCAAAATTTCATGTAACCGAGGAAGGTTACATGAGTTTTTCTGTTACCGTTACATGAAAAGTTCTTGGAATACAAATATACTAGAAAAATCTTAGTACCTCTACACATTTTTTTACAGTGTACTACCTGATAATTCTGTCGACCAATTTCGCCAAATTATGGAAATCACGAAATTACACGCAAAATTATATAAATGTTGCAGGCTAATAGACATTAAAAAATAAATACCAGAATAATATTTATACAAGAAGTAATTAAATCATTTTCCTGAAATTAAAATTATGTACAAGAATGAATCAACAGGAAATAGAAGAGTCTTAAATCTAGCATGGGTTCTTCATCGACAATACTGACGTAATTTTATTCTCCAGACTATATATATTTTTTTTCATCGTGGCGCCTTCCTGTCAAAAGATCCTTCGGATTTTCTAAGCATTTCTATTAATTATGAAAATTTATATGTTCTTAAGGAGTGGACATCCTCAGAATTCCTTTTTTATGCTGCATTATAAAAGAAGCATTATAAAGGGAAAATGTCATGTTACAAATACTCAGGGCCGTGCTTAAGGGGGGGCGAGCCGGACATTTGCCCAGGGCCGCCAAAATTTGGGGGGCCGCAAAAAATTTTATGTTGTTTTTACATTTCACCAGTTTTTATAAAGATACTAGCTGACCTGCCCGTGATGAATGACCTTTAAATTTACCTCAAATTTGTAGGATTTTATATCTTAAGACTTCTATCTAAATTTATATTTTTAAGTAAAAAAACAATAAATTGAAAGTGGTCTCTATTTTGCGGTTTATTTTCTACAATTTGATTGTTGGAGTTCTTGAGCACCGAAAGCGAGTGAAACTGCGACGAAACACTCAGATTTTTACTGATTTTGTCGAAATATCTCGTATTTCATTTTCATTTTGTAAAGAATATCTCTATCCTTCCGAACGTTTCATAGTTTTTGTAAGTTACGTAAATCTGATACAATGAGGGGCTCAAAAAATATTTTGTTAAAATGTGGACGTTTAGTCATTTTTAGCGCAGGAAATATCGTATCATTAGGCGCAAAGTGACCTGCATTCGCCAATGTATTTCAAAACGTTAAAATTCATATATTTTAAAACTAGTTGCACCAATGATTAGAAAGTTTCATCTGTAAGAGTATACTTTTGGTTTTTCGAAAATTCTAAAACTGTGCTGTAGAGAGGCGAAGCATTCAATTTTTTTACAGATTTCGTCAAAATTACTACCCATTTTATTTTGTAAAAAATATTTCTACCATCAAAACGTTTCAAGATTTTTGTAGGTGTTAAATCTGATCTATTGGAATGCTCTAAAAAGATTGTATTAAAATATGGACGTTCAGTTACTTTTAGTATAAAAAAGATAGCGTCTCTGTTTTTGCTGGTACATTAGAAATGATTAAAATTCTTGTTTTTTAAAACCAAATACATTATCTATTAGAAGTAAATTCAGCTTTTAAGCACATATTTTTGGTTTGTCGATAGGATAACTCTAAAACTGCATCCTGGTGATGCATTGCAATAAGAGTGAAAAACGATTTTCAGTAAAACGACCTTTAAAAAATAAATAAATAAATAAATAAACCATATCAAGAATCTAACTGCTGTTTTTTTTTTTTTTTTTTTTTTTTTTTTTTTTTTTTTTTTTATTGCAGCATTTCAGATGTAAGAGTATGATCTTTATGAACATGTCTTCCGTTTTTAAATTTCCAAAACGGTTTGGACGATGTAAGTTAATACATATTACAAAATTCCTCGTAAATTTTCTTTTCCAGTTTGTCATTTTCCACGATGCATGAATGAACCTTCAGACCATGTGCCATAGCTTTTCATTTCTTGCAACGACCGAGAAAAGTTTTAAGTGAGAGTGAGTTTAATTTTTAATTAACAAATCGAATAATTATAAGAGTTTTTAAATTCCGAGTTCAAAAGTTTCAGATTTGACTTTAGACTTAGCCTCACAAACTATTTCAATCTCGTACGTGCTGTGTAGGTTCTGCTAGCCATTGTATACAGACGTACATGCAGACGGAAAAAAAGGAGAATTTATTTATAAAATGCAAAAAAATCGCAAATTTCCTCCAAGGTTCCCGAAAAAAAGGCTAATTTTGTCTTAAAGTCGCAAGAAAAACGCAAATTTCAGCAAAGGATTGTGCAAAAAAACGCTTATTAATTTTGTCAAAAGTGTCGCCAAAAAAAAAAAAAAAAAAAAAAATGTAAATCTCTTCAAAAAGTTGCGGGAAAAAAATACGAAATTCGTTTTAAAAAAATAGCGAAAAACACTAATTCCACAACAGATTGCAAAAAAAATGCAAATTTTGTCAAACGGCCACAGAGAAAACGCGAATCTTGTTACAGGACATGAAAAAAAAAATAAATTTCGGCAAAGGATTGAAAAAAAAAAAAAAAAAAAAAAAAAAAAAAAAAAAACACATTCCACGAAAGGGCCGCGCAAGAAAAGCGAAATTCTTCGAATGGCAATGGTAAAACGCGAATTTGGTCCAACGGCCGCGAAAAAGAAGCGAATTTCGTCAAATGGTCGTGATAAAAACCTGAATTTTACCAAACGGTCTTGGAAAAAATGCAACGGTTCCTTCTAAAAAACAGCACACATATAAACAACAATGTTTATTTCTTACTATAGGTAAAGTTTTTAAACGGAAATAACATACTGAACTATTTTTTTTAAGTCTGTTTGAGCCAAACTGAGTTTCTAGGAATTTACACTTAGCCAGAAATTGACTTGAAATGAAATCAGAATTAAACCAAACCGTACCATAAATAATTAGTGCCGGGAAGGGTTTCCCCCTCCTTCACCGCTCTGCTGTAACTTTTCATAAAATTTGCTATGAATTTTAGATTTTTTTTTCAAATGGAGAATTATTTTTGGCGGCTGGGGCGGGGGTGAGGTGGGGGCAAGGGTTTTATCCCGAGTCTGCCTCACTCCGAAATAAGTTGAAAAATGTTAATGGGTTTTTTATATACTACCTCTGACAATAAAGTTCGGTGAATTAGTTCTGTAACATTAATATAGATGAAATATTAACGAAAGTTACTGTACCATCCTTCAAAATAGTCATCTCCCATTAATATGCACTGCTGAGATTTGCTATACATGTCCTGGAAATTTCGCAAGAAGTCTTCTTTTAGGATGGAGCTCAAAAGTTTCGTCACGTGTACTATGGACAAATCTCTTTCAAGGGGAGCTTGAGTCGTGAAAATAGGAAGAAGTCCGGAGGATTGTGATCTGGAGAGTATGGTGGATGTTCAATTTGCACCATCCCTCATGAATTTCTTTTAGTGTCTTGCAAGGCTTAAAACCAAACTTTAAACTGATCTTTTATTCCTTCATTTCCTGTTCTCAGTTAAGGACCAAAACACTGAACAAGCACTTAGTAAAGCACGTCTTACACAGAACATAAACGACGCTCAACTGAACAATGGTGAGGGAAGATGGTCAACACTTGCCTCTATGCAGGTACGGAGTTCTGTTTCTCCAGGTTCCCAGATTAGTCGTTCTGAATTCATTCACCGAACTTTATTCTCAGAGGTAGTATATATTTTCATTTAAAAGAAAATCATTGTAGCTTAAAATCTATAAAATTGATCCCTCAGCACTAAAAATAAATTCTCCTTCACCTTCTTTGGGTATGTGGTGTCAATAAAAAATAATATGAAATATACCAGAATGGCTAATCAGCGGAAAAATCAGCACCTTTTCCATTTCATTTTCGAGTATTTCAAAAGGGGGACTTTAACCTCATCAGCCCATTTCACCACGTTGAGTATACTGTGTAACTATGCGGTGTAACTATGCGCTGATATGGAACTAACTAGAATCATTAGTTCGTTATAATATTGCAGAAAACAAAGTTACAAATTTATAGCAAAAAAGTAAAAAAACTATTTTTTTTTTCATTTTTGACTATTTAGGTTGGGGTTGTAACCCTATTACCCCTTCTCACTTCTTTGAGTATAATGTGGTGTGACTGGGCAATAACTAAACGGACTCGAAGTAAAGAGAAGAGATCGGGTAGACGCTGAATAAGTTAAAAAATACAAATTTATCTCAAACAGAAAAAAGCACATTTTTTTCATTTGATTTTCGGATGAGGAGGGGATTGTAATTCCATCAGCCCCTTCTCCTTCTTTCAGTATGCTGTGATGTCAATGATGACTAACATAGGACTAAAGAGAATGTTAATTTCATTATATGACAGAAGAAAAAAATACAGATTTATCTAAAAAGATAAGGATTATAAAAAAAAAAATTTCAAATTTATCTCAAACAAAAAGAAAAAAATAAGTATTTTTTTCATTTCATTTTCAATTATTTTGGGAAATTGCTGTAACTGCATTAGCTCCCTTCCACTTTTTAGGATATAATGTAGTGCCATCGTGTACTAATATGGAGCAAGGACTGATGTCATTTTGACATTATTTTTTAAATCGGTTCGTTACTTCCCGCCATTGATTAAAAATCTCAATTTAGGAAGTGTTTAGATCACTTTTCGTGCATTTGTATCTATAACAATTTTTATATATCTTAGGAACTGTTCTTAGAAATCAATTATATCTTATAAGTAATTAACATGACAAATTTTATATTTCTAGGTCCTTCAGTAACACAAAAATCGCATTTTTAGAACATATTTTACTCCTTCACCCCTTTTGGGGTAATGACACTGACATAAGATCTAGCCTATGTTGGAGCAAGGTCTGTCAGAGTTGGAGCAAGGTTGGAGGAGGTCTGTCAGCATCATTTTGACATAATTATTTTTAGATACATCCGTTACTTCCCGAGATTATCGCATTTTAAAACGTTTTTCGCGCATTTGCATACTTTTTAAATTTTGTATTTTTTAGGAAATCAGATCAATAGATCTTAGAGATCATTTATATCTTATAAATAATTAACATACCAAATTTTATATCTCTAGGTCCTTCAATAACACAAAAGTCTCATTACTAGAACATTTTTTGCTCCTGCATCCCCTAAAAGGTAGTAACACTAACCTAATATATAGCCTATGTTCGAATGGGGGCAAAGATCATCATTTTGGCATCAGTACTTTTGGAATCGGTTCGGTAGTTACAGAGATTAGCCCCTACAAATAAACAAAATTTACTGCTCTATAATATAGGTATGATATGATTATGTAATATTTATGATGTAGAAACCTCTAAATTCAGATGAACTGATATTTGTCATAGGAGAAAAAGGTAAATAAAAATTATTATTTTAAATACTGATGGGCAAGGAAAATTTGATTTTTTTAGTAATAATTTTTACGACCTATTTTTTTACAACTTTTTGTGTTAAAAAATTCATACAAATTTCACTTTTGTGATACATTTTGTACAGTTTATAACATTTTATACCTGTTTAAAAAATTTCAGAAAAAAGGGCCGTCAAAATATATTTCGTCCAGGGCCGCCAAAGTCCTAAGCACGGCCCTGCAAATACTTTAAGAGGAAAACGACAGAGTGACACGTCTTTTTTATGTAAGGTACCCTTGGGTAATAACGACACGTTAAGGTTCTACCAATTTTCACGGCTCAGTTTTAGTTTGTATTTTTCAAAAAAATATATGATTTGATACAGCAACTCATTGACTATCTATATAAAAAATAATTTAACAGATATGTATTCATAAAATATAATGGCGTGATTTCTTGACCAATGCTATTTGGCGTTATTATCCACCTATATGGGTAATAACGCCATGCAAACAAAATTATGAAATAAGATGGAATAATTGAATGTAGATTGCCCAATTCTAAAAATATAAACGCTACAAACTTAGAAATTCGCAAATTGCATTCTAAGCTATTGAAAATGTTCAATTTTTTGTGAAAGTGTAAGAAAAATAAAGGTGTGGTGTGTGTGTTTGGGGGGGGGGGGAAGGATGAGGCAAAAGAATATCAGACCGTGAGATTCTTTTTGCTTAAAAAGGACCGCTGAAATAGAATTATTAGAAACATTGCACAGTTTTAACTGTGTTTATTTGAATCAGTATTTAGGATGTAGCTCGGCCACTGCAGGGAATCAACCGGGGTATTAATGCCAAGGATTGGCGTTATTACCCCGTTATAGTTATTGCGCTGTACATTTTAAATTACAAATTATCTCGAGAAGATATCCAAAATCTTCAACAACATTTTGAAAGTCCATGAAATGTACTACAAATGTATGTAATTAACAAAATATTTCCGGATAAAAAAAAAAAAAAAAAAAAAAAAAAAGTTTTCACATCACAAAACGTATCTCGCAAATTTTAGATCAAGGTTAATTTTAATTGCTTGTAAAAACAATAAGACCTAAAAATGAAACAAATTAACTTGAAGCTGTTTTTTGCGATTTATATGACTCAAAACCCTTCTGCACAGAGCACATGGATGTCATTTACCAGATTATTTCATAATTATGCAAAATATTAGCACTTGGCGTTATTACCCCACCTGGCGTTATTACACCAGACCACCTTAGATATAAATACTCTGATTTTAGTTTAAACCAATAAATTCCACTTAAACTGCAAATTTAACAATAAATTAATAACGGTACTACTTGATTAAACTGTGTCTAATTTCGCCAAATTATAGAAATCATCAAAGTGTACGCCAAATTAGACAATTGTTGCAGGATAATAGACATTAAAAAATAACGACCAGAATAATATTTATACAAGAAGTAATTAAATCATTTTTCTGAAATTAAAATAATGCACAAGAATTAATTAACAAACAATAGAATAGTCTTAACCCGTTATCTACTGACGGTACTTATAAGTACCATTAAAGTAACTTATTATAAAGTAACTTATTATAAACTTATTATAACTTATTATAACTTATTACTAATTATAATACGTTAGTTAATTGTAATACTGTTTAGAATGAATTATAGATACATTACTTTATCTTGTTCCAAAAGCATTATTGGCTACACAAAACAAAAATATTTTTTAAGGGATGATTTCTTTTGCCTTTGCATCTTTTCAGCTTTCTTGGTGCTGAGGGAGAGGGATGAGGCTTTTTCAATGCTGAAATATTTCTATATTTCTATTGTAAGAAGATCATATTTGTACATTTTATAATTCTACAAAATACTGAGAAATTAATTAAAAATAAAATATTTTAGTGGGGTTATAAAAATTGCACAAAATCTCTGTAAATTCAAATTTAATTAATCCTTCAATCGTTCTAAAATCCTTCAAATATTTATTAAATGATTATGTAACTCTTTTAATATAGTTTAAACAATTTTGCGTAAAATGCTTTAGAATGTAAAATTTTCATCAATTTATAATGCTTGAATGAATAATAAAGGGTTAAATCTAGCATGGGTTGTTCATCGGCAGTGCTGACGTAATTCTCTTCTTCAGATTATTTTTTTTTCCATCGTGGAGCTTTCCTGTCATCCTTCCAGATTTTCTAAGCATTTCTATTAATCCGGGAGGACGCGCGCAAGGCCTAAAAGACCCGGAGTGCGTATGGTTTTTACAATTGTAATTACTAATTTTTTAAAAATAATCTTCAAAATTTTTTATCGCAAAATTTGCAAGAACTGTCTCCGCCTTAATAAAGTGACTGTCATAACTTGATTTTATTGGTGGCAAAGTTAAAATCATTCATACCTTGTGTAAGCGCGCGTTCTACCGGGTTAATTATGAAAATTTCCGTGTTCATAAAGAGTGGACATCCTTAGAATAATTTTGTATGTTGCATTATAAGAGAATTATTGTAGATGGAAAATGTCATGTTGCAAATACTTTAAGAAGGGAGAAAACAGAGTGACCTGTCTTTTTTTATATAAATATAAATTCTCTGATTATTTCAATAAACCAACAAATTCTACTTAAACTGTAAATTTAACAATAAAACAATAACGGTACTACTTGTTTATCGCATCGATCAATCACGTCAAATTATACAAATAACCGAATTCTTCACCAAATTATACAAATGAAACAATGTTACCATTCAGAAATTTAAAGATTGGGAAAATAATAATATTTAAATAAATAAAAAATTCTGTAAAAAAGGGTTACTTTGATCAGGATGTTCCCTAAAAGTTATTTTTAACCTGCACTCAATCGTAGAAATATTTTATTTGCAGTCTTACGTGGCACACGGTGATAGGACATGCAATGACATTTTTGGAGAATTTCTTATTGAAATCGTACATAGACGGCGTTCTTTAGATACATTTATTTATCATTAACATGATAATGCCATAATTCCGCCAGACTACGGTGTGAATTTAGAATCAAAGTAACATGTTTCCACAGAAAACAGAAAGATGATCTTATAAGAATAGAATTTCACCATATTCAAGACTTGAACTGGGCCAACTGACAGGATTCTGTTTGGTACCTGGAAAAATATAGAATTATCCTTCCAAAATCAACATAATCTCGTTATATCCTAACATGAGCACGGATATAGGTTTTTACAACAGCGTTCTATGTTGCCAATTGCTTTACTAAAAGCTACGATCTTATCCGATTCGAAAGTTTTAAACAGGGGGGGGGGGGGAAGAAAATAATTTTATCAGTCGCTTGGAGGAATAGTCTTGCAATCTCCTAGTATCGCTGATAGGGAATTGGGGGTAACTGAATGATTTTTTTAGAACTTAAATAACAAACGAAAAAGTAAAAATAATAAATGGGATTTTAGGGAAAGTGTTCCTTAACAAATTAAAGATTTTTAAAATAAAATAAAATAAAGAAACCTTATATTAAAGGTGCGGACTCTTAATAAATATAATATATAAAAAGAAAAAAATACAGGGGAAAAGTTAGTTATTATAAGAATTTGGAAATAATTAATTTAAATTTAAGGTGAAAACATTTTATTATTACACACATATACATAACAGAATTGATTCATTCTTCTTTCTGTACTTTAATTATGTCTAGAAATTAATTCATACGCACAGAAACCTCCATAGATTGTATTCTATTTATTTAATTGCATGTTATTAAATATCAAGTAAGATTTCCATTTGGATGTGCTTGTTATACTTTATGATGATTTTATTTTATGTAGTCCTTCTAAATACCTCTCTGTAAGTAAGATATATTAGTGAATTCTTCTTATTCTTGCACTTTGTCCAAAAACAAATTTTTATGTATGTTTAAATGTGTATTTTTATGTAAACATTTCCAAAATAATAGAATACTTTATTATATTTATTATTACAGGAAAATAGAACCCACAAGAAAGACATTTCGGTGAAACACAGTCATCGACGAAGTGATTAATTCGTCTTTCTAGACTTCCGATAATGTCCGAGAATTGATCGATAGACAATGCAAGTGTCCTAAATCCACCATGGGTCTTCATCAAAAGTGCTGACATAATTCTTTTTTGCCAGAATATATTTGTTTTCCGCATGGCGCTTTCCTGACATAGATCCTTTCGGCTGTTCTAAGCATTTCAATTAAAGATGAACTTTTTTTTACATGCTAATAAGGAGTGGACGTTCTTAATAATTATGTATTTGTATTATTATAAAAGTGAATTAATATGAAAAATGAAATATAGTAAATTCATGACAAATTAGGATCAAAATAAAATTTTCCTTGTTTTTTTTTTTTTTTTTTTTTTTTTTATGAATTTGAATTTTTATGAACGTAAATAATAAATAAACAGTTTTTCGCCATTTTTTACGACTTCATTTTAAACGCAGAAAAGTTTTATCAGCTATAAAAGTTTTCCAGTATAAATTAAGAATACAATCAAACTAAAATCTGCCATCAAATTTTGTTGTGTATCTGAATTTCTATGAACGTAATTAATAAATAAACAGTTGATCGACATTTTTACAATTTCATTTTAAACACAGAATATTGTTATCAGTTTTAAAAGCTTGTCCAGTATAAATTAAGAATAGAATAAAACTAAAATCTGCCTTCAAATTTTGCTGTGTATCTCAATTTCTATGAACGTAATTAATAAATAAACAGTTGATCGACATTTTTACAATTTCATTTTAAACACAGAATATTGTTATCAGTTTTAAAAGCTTGTCCAGTATAAATTAAGAATAGAATCAAACTAAAATCTGCCTTCAAATTTTGCTGTGTATCTCAGTTTCTATGAACGTAATTAATAAATAAACACTTGATCGACATTTTTACAATTTCATTTTAAACGCAGAATATTGTTATCAGTTTTAAAAGCTTGTCCAGTATAAATTAAGAATAGAATCAAACTAAAATCTGCCTTCAAATTTTGCTGTGTATCTCAGTTTCTATGAACGTAATTAATAAATAAACAGTTGATCGACATTTTTACAATTTCATTTTAAACACAGAATATTGTTATCAGTTTTAAAAGCTTGTCCAGTATAAATTAAGAATAGAATCAAACTAAAATCTGCCTTCAAATTTTGCTGTGTATCTCAGTTTCTATGAACGTAATTAATAAATAAACAGTTGATCGACATTTTTACAATTTCATTTTAAACACAGAATATTGTTATCAGTTTTAAAAGCTTGTCCAGTATAAATTACGAATAGAATCAAACTAAAATCTGCCTTCAAATTTTGCTGTGTATCTCAGTTTCTATGAACGTAATTAATAAATAAACAGTTGATCGACATTTTTACAATTTCATTTTAAACACAGAATATTGTTATCAGTTTTAAAAGCTTGTCCAGTATAAATTAAGAATAGAATCAAACTAAAATCTGCCTTCAAATTTTGCTGTGTATCTCAGTTTCTATGAACGAAATTAATAAATAAACAGTTGATCGACATTTTTACAATTTCATTTTAAACACAGAATATTGTTATCAGTTTTAAAAGCTTGTCCAGTATAAATTAAGAATGGAATCAAACTAAAATCTGCCTTCAAATTTTGCTGTGTATCTCAGTTTCTATGAACGTAATTAATAAATAAACACTTGATCGACATTTTTACAATTTCATTTTAAACGCAGAATATTGTTATCAGTTTTAAAAGCTTGTCCAGTATAAATTAAGAATAGAATCAAACTAAAATCTGCCTTCAAATTTTGCTGTGTATCTCAGTTTCTATGAACGTAATTAATAAATAAACAGTTGATCGACATTTTTACAATTTCATTCTAAACACAGAATATTGTTATCAGTTTTAAAAGCTTGTCCAGTATAAATTAAGAATAAAATCAAACTAAAATCTGCCTTCAAATTTTGCTGTTTATCTCAGTTTCTATGAACGTAATTAATAAATAAGCAGTTGATCGACATTTTTACAATTTCATTTTAAACACAGAATATTGTTATCAGTTTTAAAAGCTTGTCCAGTATAAATTAAGAATAGAATCAAGTTTTAAAAGCTTGTCCAGTATAAATTAAGAATAGAATCAAACTAAAATCTGCCTTCAAATTTTGCTGTTTATCTCAGTTTCTATGAACGTAATTAATAAATAAACAGTTGATCGACATTTTTACAATTTCATTTTAAACACAGAATATTGTTATCAGTTTTAAAAGCTTGTCCAGTATAAATTAAGAATAGAATCAAACTAAAATCTGCCTTCGAATTTTGCTGTTTATCTCAGTTTCTATGAACGTAATTAATAAATAAACAGTTGATCGTCATTTTTACAATTTCATTTTAAACACAGAATATTGTTATCAGTTTTAAAAGCTTGTCCAGTATAAATTAAGAATAGAATCAAACTAAAATCTGCCTTCAAATTTTGCTGTTTATCTCAGTTTCTATGAACGTAATCAATAAATAAACAGTTGATCGACATTTTTACAATTTCATTTTAAACACAGAATATTGTTATCAGTTTTAAAAGCTTGTCCAGTATAAATTAAGAATAGAATCAAACTAAAATCTGCCTTCAAATTTTGCTGTGTATCTGAGTTTCTATGAACGTAATTAATAAATAAACAGTTGATCGACATTTTTACAATTTCATTTTAAACGCAGAATATTGTTATCAGTTTTAAAAGCTTGTCCAGTATAAATTAAGAATAGAATCAAACTAAAATCTGCCTTCAAATTTTGTTGTGTATCTCAGTTTCTATGAACGTAATTAATAAATAAACAGTTGATCGACATTTTTACAATTTCATTCTAAACACAGAATATTGTTATCAGTTTTAAAAGCTTGTCCAGTATAAATTAAGAATAAAATCAAACTAAAATCTGCCTTCAAATTTTGCTATTTATCTCAGTTTCTATGAACGTAATTAATAAATAAACAGTTGATCGACATTTTTACAATTTCATTTTAAACACAGAATATTGTTATCAGTTTTAAAAGCTTGTCCAGTATAAATTAAGAATAGAATCAAACTAAAATCTGCCTTCAAATTTTGCTGTGTATCTCAGTTTCTATGAACGTAATTAATAAATAAACAGTTGATCGACATTTTTACAATTTCATTTTAAACACAGAATATTGTTATCAGTTTTAAAAGCTTGTCCAGTATAAATTAAGAATAGAATCAATCTAAAATCTGCCTTCAAATTTTGCTGTGTATCTCAGTTTCTATGAATGTAATTAATAAATAAACAGTTGATCGACATTTTTACAATTTCACTTTAAACACAGAATATTGTTATCAGTTTTAAAAGCTTGTCCAGTATAAATTAAGAATAGAATCAAACTAAAATCTGCCTTCATATTTTGTTGTGTATCGCAATTTCTATGAACGTAATTAATAAATAAACAGTTGATCGACATTTTTACAATTTCATTTTAAACACAGAATATTGTTATCAGTTTTAAAAGCTTGTTCAGTATAAATTAAGAATAGAATCAAACTAAAATATGCCTTCAAATTTTGCTGTGTATCTCAGTTTCTATGAACGTAATTAATAAATAAACAGTTGATCGACATTTTTACAATTTCATGTTAAACACAGAATATTGTTATCAGTTTTAAAAGCTTGTCCAGTATAAATTAAGAATAGAATCAAACTAAAATCTGCCTTCAAATTTTGCTGTGTATCTCAGTTTCTATGAACATAATTAATAAATAAACAGTTGATCGACATTTTTACAATTTCATTTTAACCACTTAACTGGCGACGGGTATGGGAAAACAGTGCTTTTACCCCCGACTTATCTCGGGGCAGACGGTGAAGTGGTTAAACACGGAATATTGTTATCAGTTTTAAAAGCTTGTCCAGTATAAATTAAGAATAGAATCAAACTAAAATCTGCCTTCAAATTTTGCTGTGTAACTCAGTTTCTATGAACGTAATTAATAAATAAACAGTTTGTCGACATTTTTACAATTTCATTTTAAACACAGAATATTGTTATCAGTTTTGAAAGCTTGTCCAGTATAAATTAAGAATAGAATCAAACTAAAATCTGCGTTCAAATTTTGCTGTGTATCTCAGTTTCTATGAACGTAATTAATAAATAAACAATTGGCTGCCATTTTTAGCAATTTTAAACACAGAAAAGTTTTATCAATTGGATTATATCTAATAATTTTTCCGACGGAACTCTAACATTTTTTTAAATTTATATTATTTTATTTTATATAGTCCTTCCAAATACCTCTCTATATGTAAAATATATCAGCGAATTCTTCTTTTTCTTTCATTTTGTTCATAAAAAAGTTTTATATATGTTTAAGTATATTTTTATTAAAAAATAACGATTTTTGAAATAATAAAATATTTTATTACATCTCTTATTACAGGAAAACAGAAATCACAAGAAAGACATTTCGCTGAAACACAGTCATGGACGAAGTGATTACTTCTTCTTCCTAGACTTCCGATAATGTCCAAGAATTGATCAATAGACAATACAAGTGTCCTAAATCCACCATGGCTCTTCATCAAAAGTGTTGACATAATTCTTTTTTTCCAGAATATATTTTTCCCGCATGGCGCCTTCCTGTTATAAAACTTCCGGCTGTTCTAAGCATTTCAAATAAAGATTTTTTTTTTTTTTTTTACATGTTAATAAAAAGTGGAAATCCTTTATTATTATCTATTTGTATTATTATAAGAGAAGAATAAATATGAAAAATATATGAAAAATGAAATATAGTAAATTCATTACAAATTAGGATTTTTAATCTGTCATGAATTAAAAATGTCATCAAAATAAAATCGTGACTCAATGCAATTTTTTGTGTTTAATTCAAGACTGGATATGGAAAGATGGATATGGAATTTTTACTCTACTGGTGGTGTATAAAAATTTAATTTTTGCATATTTTCAAATAGACTACCTATGGAGTTGCAACATATCTTATCAACTTTTGCACATTTTTTTTTTTTTTTATATATATATATATATATATATATATATATATATATATATATATATATATATATATATATATATATATATATATATATATAAAACTTTGGTTTGGGAAGTATGTTCCTAGGGCTACATTTACTGCGATAGTCTATTTTTTTAAAATCATTGCTCACCCTGTACACATACACACACATATATATATATGCACACAACACACACATATATATGTATATATATACAAATATATATATAAGAATTAGTCATTCTTATTTTTGTACTTCAATCATGTCCTAAAATTAATAATTTTATAGAGAATCCTCCATAAATTATATTCAATTTACTTAAATACATGGTGTTAAATATTTAAAAGAAAATTATTTAGATGTGTTTGATAACAAACTTTATAATATATTCAATTTTATTTATATTATTTTATCTATGTAGTGCTTCCAAATATCTCTCCGTGTTAAATATATTAGTGGATTCTTCTTTTGCTTACACATCGCCCATAAAAAAAGTCTAATATATACTTATGTATGTTTTTTATGTAAAAATTTAACACACAATTTCCAAAATAATAAAATACTTTATTACATTTATCATTTCAGAAAAATAGAGCTCACAAGAAAGACATTTCGCTGAAACACAGTCATCGGCGAAGTGATTAATTCATCTTTCTAGACTTCCGATAATGTCCGAGAATTGATCGATAGACAATACAAATGTCCTAAATCCACCAAGGGTCTTCATCCTGAAAGGGCTGACATAATTCTTTTTTCCAGAATATATTTGTTTCCCGCATGGCGCTTTCCTGACATAGATCCTTCCGGCTGTTCTAAGCATTTCAATTAACGAAGAACTTTTTTTGTATATATTAATAGAGAGTGGGCATACTTTATTATTATGTATTTTTATTATCATAAGAAAATGATATATATGAAAAATGAAATATAGTAAATTTATAACAAATTAGGATTTTTAATATGTCATGAATTAAGAATATAATCAAAATAAAATTTGCTTTTATATTTTGTTTTCTATAGTAAATTCAAAACAAATTAAGATTTTTAATATGTCAGGAATTAAAAATGTCATCAAAATAAAATCTGCCTTCAAATTTTGTTTGCATCTGAATTTCTATGAACATAAAAAATAAGTAAACGGTTGATTGCTATTTTGTGCAATTTCATTTTAAACACAGAAATTTTTTATTAATTGCGTTTGTCAAGCTGTCTGTCCGACCGAATTCTAAAACTCATAAATATACTCGGAAATAATTCATATATTTATTTTAGATTTACCCTTACGTGTTCGGTATTGAAAATCAAGCGTGTAGATTAAAAGTTCATTTACAATGGCATTCAAAAGTATTCGAATACATTATGGTCTATAAAGATTTTTTTTTTTTTTTTTTTTTTTTTTTTTTTTTTTTTCGGCGCATTTTAATTAATACAATTTTTAAACAAATCAAATTAATACGCAAAAAATGCAGTAAGCATTTTAATATTGAACTACGCTAAAAAAAAAAAAATGCTTACTGCAGAGTATGGGGTACAAATACAAAATATTTATCCTTCACTTACAGGGTCACACGAAGGATTATGTACTGCTTCTTGAGGAAAAAAACTATTCGCTTTTTATTATTTTGCATTATGTAAACATGATCAAATTTATACACTTTACTGAAGCTTACTGCAAGATGCTTACAGTACAATGTGATGTGCATCGCTCTTATCGTTCATTTACATTGACACGTAACAGATAGAGTACTGTATCTGAAGTATTATGTATTAGAGGAGAGTGCTGAAAATACGTTTTCTGTTATAGAATAAACTTTTATCTTTAACTAAATTTTTGCAAACTACGTAGCTGCAAGACCATATACAGATTAACAAAAAAATTTTTAGAAATTCTGTGAATGAGCATAAATTGTTTAAAAGTTATTTTTTAATTCAATCTATGTATTTTATTAGCTCAATTACATTTAGTATTCTAAAAGATGTTTTTAAAACATAAAAAGAATCATATACAGAGATTACAAACACTGAGAAAAAATGATGTTCTAAGACTTAGAATCTAAATTGTGGCTCTAGAAAAAAAAAGCTCCATGTCATGCTTATAAATTCTAGTTCCCTTTACTAGAGAGTTATAGAGTTTCCTACTAGAATTCATGAGCGTTTCCTTATATTCTCGTATTCAAACTTGTTTAAAAATCTCTGCAAATAAATGCGAATACAAGAGTCTAGTGTTGGTAACTATAATTCTAATTTAAGAAAACTTTCTCGAAATCAAACGATATTTATCGATAATTTACCGATACTGAAACAATTCAATAGTGTTTCATCACCTAGAAAACAAGAGGCTAGACATTTTAGATCACTTTGTGTATTCAACTTAGTGTTTTACCCTATTCGCAAATTTTTGGAAATTTATATTTCTAGTATAGGAATTTAGAAAGTGACTAACTATTCATTGTAGGTAAAAACGGTATATTTTTTTTCGTCGGTGAAGAAATGAATGTATGATGGCCTATGGTTTATAATTTTTTTACACTGAGAAAAAAAATATACCGCCTTCACCTAGAATGAATAGTTAGTCACTTTCGGAATACCTAAGCTAGAATTATAGATGACTGAAATATGCGAATAGGTTGAACTACAAAGATGAATAGCCGAAATGACCTAACATTTCTAGTCTCTTGTTTTCAAGGTGATGAAACGATATTGACTCGTCTCAGGAACGAGAAATTATAGTTTGATTTCGGAAATAGTTTCAAAAACTAGAATTATAGTTACTAAATCAAACTTCTTGTGTTCGCATCTATTTGCTGAGATTTTTAAATAAGTATTACAACGAGAATAAAGGAAAGCTCTCTTGAATTCCTTTAGTAAAATGTAGAACTCTCATATGATGGCCCTAGACTATATGGCAACTAGAATTTATAAGGATGACATGGAACTATTTTTTCTAGAGCCACAATTTAGATTCTAGATTCCAGAACTGTATTTTTTCCTCAGTGTAGTATGATTTCAGTAGTTTTAAGAGTGTTTTTGTCTAAACGAAATTTTGCCTTAAATGTAATATGTCAAAAAAATATCTATAGGTAATATAGGATTTACTTGAGGTGAGATGCCGTGTTGTACAAGATGCCATATCACATAGTTTTCGTACGCGCAGGCGCAGTAGGAAAATGCCGCGTCGCTCTCTTGTAAGCAAGAGGGTTCTCTGCTGATTCTTTAATTTCCGTTTGCTTTCTTTTTGATGTTTTTTAGTGTTTTTTTATTGCTATATTTCGTCTTAACACTTCTGGTGAGTGTGCAAAATCTTTTACGTGACTTTCCTTTGGTGACAATAAAATGAATTGTTGCAAATTCTATTTGTACACATTTTTTGCATTTTTAATTTTGACAATTTTCTATTTCCTTAAATGCAGAGATTAATCGGAAAGTGAGACATATAGGCGTAGTTTTAAATTTCGGAATGCCATGTTTTTAATGAGCGTTAGATTTAAAAATATTAAATGATAAATCGGTTTAAGAAATTTTACATTCGCCTGAAATTTTTATATTTTTTTTTAATTTAGTTTCGATTAATCAACACTAAAACTATGAAGAAATAAAATAATGTATCTTTTTTTATTAAAATTTTTTATGTAGTATAAATTAAAAATTTAATAAGAATGTCATTATTTTAACAAACACGTATACTAAAATAATTTATTAATTAATCTGCCCATCGGGTATTTTGATTTTGAGTGAAAATATGCATAATATATTGCTTCAAATTTCAACAATACTTTTGTTACTTACGGACAATTAAATAAGCTAATTACTATTAATACAAATAATATGAAATTTAGAAAACTATATTGGACTTCTAAAGCTGAAAATATCGATTTAAAAGGTACGAAGGTTCAAATTATTTTCTTCAAATTATAGACTGTGAAAAGATTCCGAATCTTCATTGGGCAGTGAATATACCTTCGAATATAAAAGTTATTTTATACTGACATAATTATTGTTAGGAATTGATAAATTAAGTTATTTCAGTTTATTCACAGAAAATCGTTTGCATATTTGCAATTGTGATATTTAATTTATTTATAAGACGCGACTCGTTGCTATGGAAGCGAAGCTGTTTTTTCGTCTGCTTTGCTTTTTATATTTTTTAATCTTTTGAGATGAGTTAAAAGTTTAGATAAAAAGGTTGGCATCAATTTTTGATGGAATGAAAAAGAATTTTTTTAGAGAGAATGTTTATATTTTTTGTTTGTCGTGCGTGTCTTGAGTTTTATTGAAGAATTATGTTAATTTTATGAAAAGGCACGCAGAAATGCATAAAGGATCATCTTTCCAGTTTTTAGTATGATGATCAAAAATTATCAAGGTAAAAGCATTTATATTTTGTACATATTATACATTTTGTACATAGTATGTAAATAATTTGAATTCAATATTTCTTTATTCTATAATTCTAAGTATGTAATAAAATTTTTAAAAAGAAAATTCAAGAATATTTAGAAGATTTTTGAACCCAAATAAGTTTTGATTGTTTACAGAACAACAATTATATATAGTTCTCGCTGATATAATTCAGTGCTAATTAGTGATACGATATTTATAAATATAGTTTGCGGATTGAATGAAGTGCCAATAGCGGTACCAAACAGATTGATACGTTGAAATTTAATGCAGTTTCGATACTGTTATCAATGTATCACTCGAGTGAAAATGATACTACATTGTTTTGTAGTTACTCTGGCGAACTAACATTTGCTTATTTCCATTTCCCAATTGAATGGAAGGAAAAGACCGACATTATAAATCTTTTTATGAAATAGTTTATGTAGACATATTAGTCCAAGAGTCGACGGCCCCACCAGTGGCCGAGAGGTTCGGACCTCTCAACTGGTAGACAGCAGGTGCTGGGTTCGAACTCAATCGCGGCTGTCGGCCTAACCGTTCGGAGTTTTCGTGGTTTTCTTCGAAACTTGCGTAAATACGGGTTAGGTTCCCTTAGAAAGACCCCCACGAAGGGCACTCCCCCCTGGTTCTATATTCCTAGTGTAGATAATCGGACGTCAAAAATCAACCAACCAACCAAGAGTCGACCGCACAAAATCTTAAGCCATCGAGCACAAGAAAAAAATCCTTTATTTTATGAAAGAGTAGTAATAGAGCAATCTAATTATCCATGTCTGCCGGAAGTGAAATGGTGCATAAGCCAAAAATTGTTACCATTAGTGGTTGACCCGTAGGCTTAGCATTGTGTTTTACTGCACCCGGTTTTCCTACCCTCCCCTCTTTTGATTGTACGCTAAACACAGTGCTAAACATACGAGTCAACCATTAGTGGTATTAATTTCTGGCTTATACACCAATTCCCTTCCGGCAGATATGGATCTTATTACTACTCTTCTATAAAATATAGGATTTTTTCTTGTGCTCGATGATTTAGGGTTTTGTACGGTCAGCTCTTGGACTATATGCCCCATAAATTAAACAGTACTTGATTGCAGAAACAGAATTTGTAGAGAAAACTTACGCAGTGGAGAAACAGATTCTGCTTTTTGAGTGTAGAGAAAATTTTTTTATTATATAATATTTAATAAATTATTGCTGATTTTACTTCTTCATCACGTTATTGGCAGCCAGAATATTAATTTAATTGGGAATTAATAAAAAAATAATCAACAAATTGCAAAGTAACCTTTTAATTTACAAATTGTTCGCAAGGGATAGTGCGAAGGATGGTAGGAAGGGGGGTAGTATTTTGAAATTATGTCAAACTTCCATAAGAGAAATTTCACTAAAAGTGTAAAGAAGTTCAGATTTGGCTTTTTAAAAAGAAAATTATCCGAATTCTTTAATTAAGTGTAAGACTCTTCAAATAATGCTATTGTTTCACATCCAGAGTTTAGATTTAATTGCTGGTGTAATTCTAATTCTTTTTTTATTTTGTTTTGTTTTGCTTCAACGTTATCAGCGTATGAAATGCCTTTTTGTTATGAAAAAGCTTCTTAAGTTGCAAAAATGCATTGCACAATAATGAAACTAGTTATTATAGATGCTTTCTATCTGTCCTTAATGTTTGTCTATAACTTTTGAAACATGTTTATATTAAAATAAGCAATACAAACATTTTTTGTGATACTACTAAATTTTGAAATGTCCAAAAGTATTAAATATACTTTAAATAAAAATAAAAATAGAAATATTAACAGATTAGTTAAAGTAATAGTATACTTATTTCCAAACCGAAAATTGCGAAAGACTGGAATGTTTTCCAGAAAATGAACTCTAAAATGAATCATGTCACGCAATTCCAATACTACGTGGTATTATAATAGGAAGGAAACGAAAGTTAAAATAAATTTGCACCAGGAAAATTACTGCACGATAAATAGAACATATTAAAAACCACGTTTGAAATGCATAATTATTGAAAGACTGCTATGAACATTTTACCAAAAAAAGCAAGAAAAAAAGATACTTTTGTTTGGGCGTTTAAGGAATCCTTTTTCAACGCAAAGTTTTATTTTGTTTTATTTTATTTTATTTTTATTTTTATTTTATTTTATTTATTTATTTATTTATTTATTTATTTATTTATTTATTGCAATATTTCTAAACTTTTAGTTTATATTTTTTTCCTTCTATAAATGCTATTTATAAAAAGCTTCAAACGTGATGTAATAATTAAAATCAAGTGTTTGAAAATTTTGTACTCTGGAGAATAAAAAGAGATATTTAAGTAAAGTTAATCTAATAGAATAATATTTTAAAGATATATTATAATTTAAGGAATTATTCTAGAATAAGTACTGCAAGCCATTATCTTTATGTAAGTGATTAAATAATAAAAATATATTGTTCAATCATTCTGTCAACTTATAACATCTAAACTTTTTATAATTCTAAGTAAATAATTTGTGGTCCGTCATCTACGGAGAGAAATCAGCGAGTTGTTATTCTATGTCAATGACTGAAGGATAACTGGTGAATATTTTGTTCTGTTTTGCTATTTCTTCGATGTTAGAAATAATTTTTTAAAGCGTCAAGAAGGGTAAGTGCACCCATTTAATTATTTTCGTTAAAAATGAGTATGAAAGAATTAAAAGCAAAAAAGAAAATTTACAAAACAAATTTGACAAAACTAAAAGAAAAATTATCGAATTCTGAGCTAGAATTAAATGAATTAATTCTCATAAAGGAGAAACGGAATAAATTAGAGCAAAACTTTTCTGAGTTATTTGAGTCCTTTTATAAGATAAGTAAAGAAGACGAAATTGAAGATTTTATTAAGGAAAACGAGGAAATTAATGAAATATTAGAAATAATGGAATTCGAGCTTAACAAAAAGTTATCAAAAATGAAATTGCAAACTGTTAATTTAGAAAACGTCTCAAAGGCTGAAAATAACATAAAATTGCCAAAGTTAACTCTTCCTGTATTTACGGGTAATTTGCATGAGTGGCTTTCTTTTAAGGATATATTTAAGGCTACTGTACATGAAAATTCAAATTTGTCAGGAGCAATGAAATTGCAATATTTGAAGTCTTCGTTGAGTATAATTCAGTCTACTTCAATCGTGGATTCTAATTATGAAGTTGCATGGTTGCTTTTGGAAGAACGGTTTTCAAATTCGAGAGAACAAGTTTACGCGCATTTAAAACGTTTTTGAAATATTCCTGTTATTCTGAATGAGTCCCCAGCAGCATTATTAAATCTAATAGATATAACAAATGAATGCTTTAGGTCGTTAGAGATTTTAGAACAAAAAGTTGAGGGGTTTTCTACTAGTATATTTGCGTATATTTTGGCTCAAAAATTAGATGTAAATACAAATATGGGGTGGGAACGACATCTTAAGCGGGATAATTTACAGAGTTTAACTGAATTTACTAGAATTCTTTAGAAACCATTCGCGTACACTAAGTGCGTCCAAACAAGTAAATACAAAACGAAATTTTCAAAACGAAAGCCAAACAAAGCATAGCTTTTCAAAGGTAACTTCCATGGTTGCGAGTTTAACCTTTACGGAGGGGCTGTGACAGCATCTGTCCGGGATTACATGCATTCTCAGGTAGACACTGAGCGAGCCCCTGCCTAAAGGTTAAATGAGAAAAATATGCGCAAATGTGTTGTATGTAACTAGGAAAATCACAGTGTTTTTAAATGTCCCAAATTTCAAAAATTTAATGTACAGGAAAGAGTAGAATTTGTTAAAAAACATAATTAGTGATTCAATTGTCTATCAGAATTCCCCTGCGTCAAAAAATATAACTCAACATTTTCGTGTTCAAAATGCCATAAACGCCACAATATACTTCTTTGTTTTGATAGGCACTTGAAACACAAAAAATTATAGTGATAAGGAAGGGCCAAATGCATTGTCAACGAATGAAAGTAAACCAATATTAAATGCTGACGCCATACCATTTGAGATAAATAACCAAATTCAAAATTTCACTGGTACTTCGAATGTGAGATCGAGTAATGTTAAAACAGTTCTTCTTTCCACTGCGATTGTTTATTTGAGATATAAATTCGGAAATAAAGTTCCGGTTTGTACTTTATTGGACAATGGTTCAATGAGCAATTTTTTAACATTGCAGTTAGTTGAAAGATTAGGAACTTGAAAAGAAAATGTAATGTTTCGGTATCGTGTTTAACTGGATCCTATGTAGCGGTAAAAAATAAAAACTGCTGCCTTGATCAGTAATAATTCGGGAGATTATAGTCGAGAGTTAGATTTCCTTATCATATCAAAGATTTCGCAAATTATGCCTTCGAAATATATTAATATTTTAGAGCTACGAATTCTAGAGTATATTATTCTTGCTGATCCTGAATTTAATAGACCAGGGAAAATAGATCTTTTGCTAGGAGAACAAGTATTTCTAGAATTGATAAAGGTGGGTCGTATGAAGTTACCAAATTCTAAATTAATACTGCAAAATACGGTGTTCGGTTGCATAGTAAGTGGGAGTGTTTACCATTGTAACGATCAGGAACAAATGCATTGCGGGTTAATTACTGAAACAGATTTAAATTTCGAAATGAAAAAATTTTGGGGAATTGAAAGAGTAAAAGAAAGTACACCATTGAGAGAAACAGAAGAATTAGCATGCGACACCCACTTTATAAACACACATCAGAGAGATATAACGGGCAAATTCATAGTACAAATGTCGTTGAAAAAGGATCCTAGTTTATTGGGAGAATCAAAGCAATTTGCGTAAAATAGATTAAATTCACTTTGGAATAGGCTAGTCAAAAATCCAAATCTTTTAGAGTTATATTGCGCATTTATGGAAGAGTATAGAGAGTTAGGCCATATGGAGGACGTAGAGAAAACAAATGAATCAGTACATGCCAATTATCAACCTCACCATGCTGTTTATCGCCCAGATAAAAGTTTTACAAAATTGAGAGTTGTCTTTAGTGGCTCCCATGCAACTTCTTCAGGAGAATCCCTAAATTCCATACTGCTGAATGGAGGTGTCATTCAAGATGATTTGTTTAGCATAATACTTAGATTTCGTTCACAGCGCTATGCATTTACAGCAGATGCAAAAATGATGTATCACATGATACTTATCGATAAAAGTCAACGTGATTTACAGCCCATAGTTTGGAAAGATACTGTAAATGGTGAGATGAAATATTACAGACTATGTATGGTCAAATATGGCACAACTAGTGCCCCTTATTTAGCCATGCGCTGCCTTAAACAGCTTGGTATAGATGGTAAATCTCAATTTCCGTATGCGTCTGGTGTGGTGCAGTCAAACTTTTATATGGACGATGTCCTGACTCTAGCAGCTGACTTATAATCGGCTAAGAGATTGCAAATTTAGCTTATTCAACTATTAAATACGTGCGGTATGAACTTACATAAATGGTTTAGTAACCATCCAGAATTAATGGAGTCAGCCTTTAAAAATGAGAATTACACTTTTGAAAATATGAGTGAAACTAAGGCACTAGGACTTTGTTGGAAAGCCAATGATGATACTTTTACTTTTAGTGTATCGTTCAGTGAGCAAACCAAGGTAACTAAAAGAAGTCTGCTGTCAAATATTGCTCGCATTTTCGACCCCATGGGTCTACTAGGTCCAGTTGTAACGAAAGGAAAAATTTTCCTACAAAGACTGTGGAGACTGCAAATTGGTTGGGATGAAAATCTCCCTACAGCTGAGCTTGATGATTGGTTGCAGTTCCTAGAATCATTAAGATCCATCAAGAATATAAGTGCTGTTAGATACATTTTTACAAATAATCCAGTGCAAATTAAAATTTGTGGCTTTTCAGATGCTTCGGAGAAAGCCTACGGCGTTGCATTGTATATTGTGTCTTCAAATTCTAGCAAATTTCTCAGTTGATTTTCAGTAAAAGTCGAGTTGCACCAATCAAAACAATCACTATTCCTCGACTGGAGGTTATGTGGTGCAGTTTTATTAGCCAAATCGATGAACAAGGCTGCCAAATCCTTAAAAGTTCCTAAAGAAGATGTCTACTATTATTCAGATTGTACTATTGTATTATGTTGGATTAGAAAACAGCCATGTGACTTAAAAACCTTTGTGGCATCACGTGTGGCTACGATTCAGAATCTTTCTGATATCAGTCATTGGGGGCATGTGGCTTCTGCTGACAATCCTGTTGATCTTGGGTCACGAGGTACTCGTGACTACTGACTCGTGACTGACTCGTGACTTGAAGCTACTCCAGAGAAACTTGTCCAGAGTAGCTTATGGTGGAAGGGTCCACTATTCCTAACACAACAAACTGAACCTTCTTCAAATACTGTCGAACTTGAGCAAAATGATAAGGATCTATACACAAGTGAACTTAAAAATACAGCTTCAAAGACTTTTTCAGAGACTTCATTTTTAATATCGGACTGTCCATCTTTTATTGACTATTTTTTGCAATTGAGTAATAATTATGCCAAATTAATAAGAATTCTTAGATATGTTTTCAGATTCATTCAGTATCTCAAGAAGCGAAAAGAAAGGTGTTCAGGTAAGTTAACATCTGCTGAATTGAAGAAAGCTGAGCAATATTTCATAAAATCTGTACAACAAAAAGAGTTCAGTTTTGAATTCACATTGTTATCTAAGGGTAAGGAATTACTAAAAAATAATAGATTACTTTCATTAAATCCTTTCTTGGATAAAAATAATTTAATCAGAGTTGGAGGTCGTCTCGAAAATAGCATGGTAAATTATGTCCAAAAACATCCAATTGTACTGCTCTCTAAACACAAATTAACAGAATTAATTATTGAGTTTTATTACAAAAAATATCTACATATAGGACCACAAAATTTACTTTATTGTATTTGAAGAGAATTTTGGCCTTTAAACGGTAGGGCTATTTTCAGAAATATTCTACATAAATGTATTACATGCTTTAGGGCCAGACTTAAATTGTTAGAGCAAATTATGGGCGAGCTCCCGAAAGAAAGAATAAATGTAGACTTTGCTTTTAATTGCACAGGAACTGATTTCTGTAGTCCATTTTTTATGAGATATAAAGGTCAACATAAAGGTATTTTTCATAAAGTTTATGTTTGTATTTTTATTTGTATGGTAAAAAAGGCGGTGCATTTGGAATTAGTTAGTGATGTAACGTCTGAGGCTTTTATTGCCACATTAAAGAGGTTTTTTGCCAGGCGAGGTAAACCTCGAAAAATTTTCAGTGATAATGCAGGCAATTTTGTGAAAACTAATGTAGAGCTTAGAAGTTTGCATAAATTGGTAAACAAACCAGATCAGAACCTTACTAATTATTTGTTATCTGAAGGTATTGCTTGGGAATTTATTTCCCCTAGAGCTCCAAATTTTGGAGGTTTATGGGAGTCGGGAGTCAAGTCCTTCAAGTACCACTTTAAACGTGTTGTAGGCAACTCTAAATTAACTTATGAAGAAATGCGAGTTACAATTGTCCAAATTGAAGGCATCTTAAATTCGCGCCCGTTTACACCCTTGAGTACAGATATTGATGACTTGGAGTTCTTGACCCCAGGACATTTTCTTATTGGTCGTCCACTTAATGCCATTGCTGAATCTGACTTGAGTAATATTGAACATAATAGACTGAACTTATGGCAAAAGATCACGAAAATGGTTCAGACCATCTGGAAAAGTGGAAAAATAGTTATTTAAGTACATTGCAGCAAAGGCATAAGTGGATGATATCAAAAAACAACCTCAAAATAGGAGATATGGTTGTAATAATAGAAGATGATCTTCCAGTGTCTAATTGGTTATTGGGGAGAATTGTAGAAGTATTTTTTGGTAACGATAATAGAGCAAGAGTTGTAACCATAAAAACCCCAAATGGGGTATATAAAAGAGCAGTTTCCAAAACTGCTGTATTACCTCTTGAAAAGTAATTCAGTTTTTATAAGGAAGTGTACATTATTGTAAAATTGCTTTATTTATTATGTATTATGTAAAATTTTTTAGATATTTGTTTACATTTAACTTAAC
The DNA here is from genome assembly GCA_964019185.1 of Maratus speculifer. Taxonomy (NCBI): domain Eukaryota; kingdom Metazoa; phylum Arthropoda; class Arachnida; order Araneae; family Salticidae; genus Maratus; species Maratus speculifer. The sequence continues at coordinate 121,987,797 of OZ025291.1, forward strand.
TGTGACTCATTTATATTGTATTTAATTGTATTGTTATTTATATTTTTTACAATGGTTGTAATTGCAGTGTTTTAGTTTGAAAAGCTCAGAGGTTTTGAGAGGTTTTGACCTCAGAGGCCCTCAGAGGTTTCAAGAGGGGAGGTATGTTTGATAAAATGCTATTTAATTTTATACTGGCGGTGTCGGCTAGCAACCAAATTATGTCAAAATGTAAAAGGTTTTCTATGCAAACGATAATTTGTGATAAATACATTATCTGTTTATTTCTTCAGCTTTTACCTAAGCTGTGTGAAACAATATTCTTTTTTGTTTTTGAGTGTGATTATAATGTTTTTTATGAGTATATGTGTAAAAATATTACGGTTTTTATTGGCGTTCTATTTTGTTAAATTACCTATGTTCGAAAGAACTGAATGAGTTTCTCATGAGAATAAACTGTTTAAAACAAGAGATGAGTATTTAATTTAAAGTTGAATAAAAAATTAATAATAATTTCGAACAAGTGGATGAACAATTTGTGATTTCCTATAAAATACATTAAAAAAATAAAAATATATAAAAAGTAGATACTCAATTTTTAAAATACATGCTAACTAATAAAAAATTTACTAAATAATAATAATAATAATAAAACATGTGACAAATCACGAAAGGCACTTGTTAGATAATTCAAAGAATCGATCAAATCAAATTTGTATCTAGTACGAGGCCTATGATTTAGATGATACAGTAAAATTTTAAATGTCTAGGAATAACTCAAATATATTTGATTCCAAGAAAAAAAAATATTAACAATAATAAAAAAAATGTATAAATAAATACGTTAACCTTTTTTAAAGTACTCTGAAATGCGTATAACAGGCCCAAAATGCGGCAGAATGTAAAATATCAGTAACTCGAATAGTGTACATTTAATTCGTTAAAGAAAAGTTTCCTTATGAAAATTCGTCGAAAGGATAACCTGTTTTATCCAACATTCTTTCACAGAAATGCTAAAAGTGTTTAAATAAGTATGTATTCGCAGCATATCTGTTTTTTTTATTGTCAACAGCATGCTGTAATCGCGAAACAGTTTCCAACGCCAAGAATGGTGCGTCTAGACATATATGCACAAGACATTATGTTTTAGATTGCGCAGATACGTTTACTGGTAAATTGTGGTATTACAATGCTTCTAATTAGCTTACGACTAGGTATCATTTGAAATATTTTTACTTTAATAATGTTTAAGTCGGAAAGCTTAGAAGTCACCATAAAATGTTCTAAAGGGCGTTACGTACATAAATTTTGCTAAACCTGGATTAGTATTGTAAACAAAGCATATTTTGTTTAAATAGCAGTGCTATTTTTTCTACTATTGGTACCCCCAGACATTGATGTTTTGCCGGAAATTAAGCATGCCAAGCAATTGGAATGTTAAGGGCTATTAATCTATGTGCTTCTTTAACGCATACAAAGTAATTCAGACTTTAATAATATAAGGTAGAACCACTCGAATTTTGACCCCTCGAATTTCGATGAAAGAAAATATTTAAGAAGGAACTGTTTTATTGATTTATAATAAACTTACAAAATTAGTTACAATAAAATATGCATCTAATATTGGATAGTCTAACCCACAAACAAATATTATTTTAACCTAACATTAACAAAATACTATTTCTATAAAACTCAGTTGTCCAAATTATTAAAATTAAACTTTAATCGTAATGTAAGCAGTAAAATATAATAAATAACTGTTATTATGACAACGTTATCAATTAAGGATCTTATGCTTTTCTAAATTGAAAAAAAGCAAAATTTATTCAACTTCGATTTAATAATAGAATTTTTCCTCCGTGAAATCTAAACCCAATATCTTTTTCACCATCTAAAAACTTACATACGCACCTCTCATATCCGTATTCACTTCAAAAAAAAAAAAAAAAAAAAAAAAAAAAAAAAAAAAAGAAAAGATTGTTTTAAAATTATTTAAATTCAAAAGCTTGAGGTTTTTTATATTATTTTAAATGTAAATGAAAATTTCTAAGGTAATCTACATGCAATAAATACGATAGACAATACTCCTGTGACGTCACATAAGGTAAATTGACGAATTTCACAATCTCGAACTTGAGTTATTGCAAAGATTTCCTTTATTTGCTTGTCTAACTCGGGAAAGTGAATTCATTCAGTCGAGAATCAAGTTCAATAATATATATCGCTATATTTTTTTTCTTTTTTTTTTTTTTTTTTTTTTTTTTTTTTTTTTTTTTTTTACAAAGACTTCCTATCACACCATGCACACTGTATGTCACGATTGAACTATAAAGACACTAAATTTTTGTAAAAAAAAAATGCGTATTATCAGTGTGTGATTTCGATTAAATTATTTCCGTATTAAGTATTTTCACTTGTGAAGTATTGCAAAGCATCCAGGGAGAAAATGACGCACTTCTACAAAACATATATCAGTTTTAAGAATTAAAATATATGCTTTTTTTAAATAAAATGACGTCATTTGCATTCTCTAAAGCATTTCTATTTTACGGTCAATTCTTAAACAACATTTATAGAAATCTATATATGTATGGTGTCATTATCGCGAAATAATTTACAAACCAAGAAAGAAAAATAATAGATAAATAATAATATTAATTATTTTTATTATTATTATAAATCGTCATTCAAGAAAAAAATTGAGTATCTAATGATTCATATGCATTCATTTTTTTGTTTATAATAGATAGCTCCTTGTTTTATTGGAAATCTTTCATTGATATTTCTGCAAAATTCGAAAAATGATTTTAGACTCGGATTAGTAAATTTTCATTCTTTCAGCTATTTGATGCGAATTAAGTAAAAGTAAAGAAAATAACTCACACAACTATTCTTTAAAATATATTTTTGTAAAGAGAAAGTGTTGTATCGAGTGTAATGTGAGTTTGTAATAAACTAAAAATCCCCTCCCCATTTAATTGATGAATAAAAACGAAATAAAATACTGGGTTTTATAACAAACAATATTCTTGAAATAGGAGTATTTTAATTTCAGTTATTTTCACATATATGAGAAAATGGCAACGAAAAGATTCAGTATACTATTTTTTTTCCACTTTTAACAGAAATGGTGTAGATTTGTTGCCAAGATTTCAAAAACGGTATTAAAAACTACAAAAATAAATTAATATCTCAAAAATAAATTAACATACAGTTAAAGAAATTGCATATAAAAGCACATATTTCTCCTTTACGATGGTATAAAAATTGAAATTGTGGGATGTTTAGAGGTTTAAAAAATTGCAGCAGTAAAAATTCTAAATTTTATTTCAAGTTTCAAGTTGCCATCTGCAAAATGAGGTATGCGTAACGCACAGATATGTTTGGCCTTCATAATATAGATAGGTACTACTTTTCTTATAATTTTTTATAATTATATTCATTCAACAACACTAAAGTTTACATACAATTAAAAATCTGCCCAATCAGTAGCTTTTATTAATATCGGTTTTTCCACATTATTGTAGATTTATAAGCGCATCAATCAAATCTGCATATAAAAGAATATTTTTATACATTTTTGTAATCATAGTCCTTGCTGTTATTTTTGTACTAAAATTATGCATAAACATAGCTGTCAACATTTCTTTTTTCTGAAAGTTCTGATTTTCAATTAAAATGTGTAACTTATTTAATAACAGAAACTGGCATTAAATAAAGCAAACTTTTCTAATGAAAATGAGTGGCATCAGAAAAGAGTAAAGATTAGCAGTTACACATAAATGTTAGATTTAGTGCAATAAATATCACGTTGACGAACATAATATACATTAATAAATATTATGTTGAAGAAAACATAACTATTAATATACATTATATTGAAAAAAAAATAATATCGATTGATAAATAGTATGTTTCGAATAAAATACCTGTTAATATAATGCCTGTTAACAAATATAATGTTAAAGAACAAATATCTAAACATTATGTTGAAGGAAAGGCAATACCTACTAGAAATATTGTGTTATTAAAAAACCGGCTAAAAATGAAGTGTTTCGAAGTTTAGAGTTTTAAATTATTTAAAAAATGCTTATAAATCAATAATCAAAAATGCCAATTTTCAATCAATGAGAAATTAAATAGCTTATTACTTATATTTTCTTAATTAAAAAAATTATGAATATAAGTTTTTTCTATTTAAAATTGCGTAAACGTGTATTCCCTTTATTATTGTATGGATAGGCTAGTAAATATAATTAAAATTAAATTCAATGCAGAAATAAAGGTTATACTGATAAGGAGAAATAAGCAAAATAAATAAAGTATATACATCATCTGAGTTTCTAATATTTAAGTATTATTTATATTATATATATTTTTTTTTTCATAATCTGAAAAGCATTTTAAATAAGTTTTACTGTACAAAAATATGCATTCGTAAAAGTAATGGTATATTTGCTTTCAATAGATTATCCAAACTCGAATATTTTGCAGGAAATCATCCGTAAGTGTAGCATGACCACGGAATTCCAATATTACTGGTTATCATAAAAGGACCAAAATTAAATCTAAAGTACACATGCTTCGGCTCCGTAAAATAGCTGAACGCTAAATATAAAATAAATAATCATGTTTAACATATTTAATTAAACAGATTAGAAAGGCAGTCTTTAAACCTCCAAAACAACAATAATTTCAAATATTCCTTTAATTGCTTATTATTTAAAAATATTTAGATGTTTGTTCTCTCTTATTAATGTGTGTAAAGACTTGTAAATATACATAAAACTAAATCCAATGGAGAAACTAGTCAGATGTGGCAATTTCAAAACTTTCTTCAATCTGAATCATATTAATACATCCTCAAAAATGCTATTAGCAACAACTTATGTTAACTTATAACTGAATCTAAAGTTTAATGAAAATCTGTGCATCAATTTTTCATATAGAAGTATTGCAAAATCTTTTTAAAAAATCTGCATAACAGCGCCACATATTGGGTGATGTTAATCAAAATCTAATCAGAATCTATTTTTTATCAGGTACTAACTGAATCTGAAGTGTGATGAAAATCCATGCATTAGTTCTTGAGGTGTATTTATTGCGAAATCGTGAAAAATGCATCAAAGTAACGCCGTCGTTGGGTGATGTGCACCAAAAACTGAACAATACTAATCTATATCACGGAGGGACCAGTTAAATATGAAGTTTTCGAATATTTCGTGCTTAGAAAGAGCTCTTGAGATAGAGGTATTGTGATAATCAGAAATAATACACCATGACAGCGCCATTGTTGAACGATTTGCACCAAAAAGTAATCAGCACCATGTTATATTAAGCACTAACTAAATATAAAGTTTTGTGAAAATCGATGCTTTTTTCTTGAGATATCGCTATTGCGGGAATTTTAAATAATGCAGCATAGCAGCACCACCTGTTGAGCGATTTGCACCAAAACGCAATCAGCAGAATTTTACATTAAGTATTAACTAAATATAAAGATTAATGAAAGTCCATGTATTAGTTCTAGTTCTTGAGATATGGATGTTGTGGAAATTGTGAATAATGCAGCATAAGAGCACATGCACCAAAGCGATATGCACCAAAAACTAATCAGATTTAATTTGTTTCATGGTCTAACTGAATCTAAAGTTTTGTGAAGTACTATGCATTAGCTCTTGAGATATAGCGCCCATACGATATTTGTCCCAGACTGACGGACAGACAGACAGACTGATAGACTTACACACTAAAATTTTATAAAAACATGTTTTTCGGGTTCTTTAACCCCTAAAATGTGTAAATTCCTCGAAAACTGGATTTCGAAAACTTTCAAGAATCAAATACTTTCTTCTTGTAACGATAGAAGAAAGTGATAAATATTACCTAGATAACAAAAATAAGCAAAGAAATAACAAAGTGTCTACAATGACTATCTTACTTCTAATGCATAAGAATGATTTATATTATATCTCTTTTTTCTATCTTCTCAGAAGAGTTTTAACACATTTTACTATAAAAAATATAAATCCGTTAAAGTAATGGTAAGTTTATTTCCATTATTGGATTCCCCATACTCCAGTATTTTGCAGGAAATCAGCCTAAATTGCAGCATGTCACGAAATTCTATTATTACGTGTTATTAGAAAAGGAGCGAAAATTAAATCTAAAATAAATATGTTTCGGTACCGTAAAATGACTGCATGCTAAATGTAGCGTATAAATGAAATAGCCACGTTTAAAATATTTAATAATACAGATTAGCAAGACAGCCTTTAAAACCTCCAAAACAGCAAAAATTTCAAATATTTCTTTAATAGTTTATAATTGAAAATTATTTAAATGTTTGTTCTGCTTTATTATTGCTTGGAATGACTTGTAAATATATATAAAATTAAATCCAATGAAGAAAGAAATATTACCGACATAAGAAAAATAAGCAAAGAAATAAACTAAGTCTGTTCAAAAACAATCTTACTTCTAGTACACTAGAATGATTTATATTATATTTCTTTCTTTTTTTTTATTTCAATCATCCCACAAGAGTTTAATTGTTTATTATTTAATTGATTTTCATTTGTTTATTATTTGAAAACATTCAAAATATTTTGCAAATATATTATTGCAAATTATATTGCAATTTCGAAAACATTATTTGAAAATATTCTCTTATTAATGTTCGGACAGACATGTAAATATGTATATAATTAAATCCAATGAAGAAATAAACATTACCTTGATAAGAAGAAATAAGCAAAGACATAAACAAAATGTGTACAATGACAATCTTACTTTTAGTACATAAGTATGATTTATATAATTTTTCTTTTCGCGTTTATCATCTCAGAAGAGTTTAAACACGTTTTGCTATTAAAAATATAAATCCGTTAAAGTAATGGTATGTTTGTTTCCATTATTAGATTCACCAGACTCTAGTATTTTGCAGGAAATCAGCCTAAATTGCAGCATGTCACGCAATTCGTGTATCACGTGTTATTAGAAAAGGGGTGAAAATTAAATCTAAAATAAATTTGTTTCGGTACCTTAAAATGACTGTACTCTAAATATAGCGTATAAATAAGTACGTTTAAAATATTCTATAATACATATAGTCTACAGGGTAGTCTTTAAAACTTCGAAAAAAAATCCAATTCTTCTAATAAAAGAATTTAAATTGAATTCTTTTTAGACACAATTTTTATTAATTAAACATCGTTATTTGATAAAAATTCGCATAAGACACAAGTTAGACGCACAAAAATTACTTTTAGGTGACTACCTATAATATAAGACTATTTGCAATACATTAAAATTTCTTATCCCAAAATGCTTTCCTGTAAATTCACGCAACCATCATCAATGGTTATTTAAATGTTGTTATTTCTCTTTGCATTGGAAAATTTTTGGGAGTACAATTTGATATTTAACCTTGTTTTAAGATATTTTAATGTATTTTAAATTATTTATATTAGATATATAAGTACTTAAAAGCAATTTTATCGTGTTTAACTTGCGCTTAATAAGATAATTTTAATTATTTTCTGAAGGTTAATATATTTTAAATAATTTTATGTTATAAATATGCAAGGAAATAAACAAAGAAATAAAGTGTATATGATCTTAGATTTCAGTGCTTTAACTATGATTTTTATTATATATTTTTTTTTTTATCATCTAAGAAGAATACATATTTTACTGTAAAAGAATATAATTTCGTTAAAGTAATGGTACGTTTACTTTCGATAAAATCACCCAAACCGAATATTTTGCGGGAAATTATCCATGAGTGCAGCATGAAACACGCAGTTCCAATATTACGCGTTCTTAGGAAAGGAAGAAAATTAAATCTAAAGTAAGATTGTTTCGGCGCCGTAAAATGGCTGAACGCTGAATATAATACATAAATAACCGCGTTTAAAATATTTAACTATGCAGATTAGCAAGGTAGTCTTTAAACCTGCAAAACATTAAAAATTTTAAATATTTCTTTAATTGCTTATTTTTTAAAATTATTTAAATGTTCGTTCTCCCTTATTAATGTATATAAAGACTTGCTAACATATATAAAACAAAATCCAATGAAGAAACTATTCAGATGTGGCAATCCCAAAACTTTCTTCAATCTTAATTATGTTAATATTTCATGAAAAATGTTGCTAGCAACAAGTTATGTCAACTTATAACTGAATTTGAAGTTTGATGAAAATCCGTGCATTAGTTTTTGAGATAAAACTAATGCAAAATCTTTAAAAAATCTGCAAAACAGCACCACATGTTGGGTGATGTAAACCAAAATCTAATCAGGGTCTATTTTTTATCAGGTACTAACTGAATATGAAATTTGATGAAAATTAATGCATTAGTTCTTGAGATACAGTTATTGTGAAATCGTGAATAATGTATCATAGCAGTGCCATCTATTGGATGATTTAGACCAAAACTAAACTATACTAATCTATAACATGGACTAACTGAATCTGAAGTTTTAGAAAAATGTCGTGCATTAGTTTTGGGGATAGAGCTTTTGCGATTGTCACAAACAATTCCCTATGGCAGAGCCACTTGTTGTTCGATTCGCACCAAAACGTAATCAGTACCATATTATATTAGGTACGAATTAAATATAGTTTTGTGAAAATACATGCACTTGTTCTTCAGATGTGGCTATTGCGGAAATTATAAATAGCAGCATCTATTGAACGATATACACCAAAAATAAATCAAATCTTGTTTATATCAACGTCTCACAGAATCTAAAGTTTGTGAAATTCCGCGCATTAGTTTTTGAGATGGAACTATTGCAATAATCACGAATAATATACCATAGCAGAGTCACCTATTGAGCGATTTGCACCAAAACATAACCAGCACAATTTTATATCAAGTACTAACTAAACATAAAGTTTTATGAAAATCCATGCTCAAGTTCTTGAGATATGGCTAATGTTGAAATTGTGAATAATGCAATTTAAGAGCGCCACGTGCAAAGTGATATGCACCAAAAACTAATCAGATTTCATTTATATCTTAGTCTAACTTAATCTAAAATTTTGTGAAATTCTATGCATCAGCTCTTGAGATAGAGCGCCCACAAAGCTTTTGCCACAAACAGGCAGACTGACAGACTTACAAGCTGACATTTTATAAAAACATATTCTTCGGGTTCTCTGACCCCTAAAATGTGTAAATTCGTCGAAAACCAGATTTCGAAATTTTTCACGAATCCAATACTTTTTTCTTGTAAAAATTGAAGAAAGTAATAAATATTACCTAGATAAGAAAAATAAGTAAAGGAATAAACAAAAGTATGTACAATGACAATCTTACTTTCAGTACATAAGAATGATTTATATAATATTTCTTTTCACGTTCATCATCTGAGAAGAGTTTAAAAACGTTTTACTATTAAAAATATAAATCCGTTAAAGTAATGGTGTGTTTATTTCCATTTTTGGATTCACCAGACCCTAGTTATTTTGCAGGAAATCAGCCTAAATTGCTGCATGTCACGCAATTCCAATATTACGTGTTATTAGAAAAGTGGCGAAAATTAAATCTAAAATAAATTTATTTCGGTATCGTAAAATGACTGTACGCTAAATATAGAGTATAAATAACCACTTTTAAAATATTAAATAATACAGATTAGCAAGACAGCCTTTAAAACCTCCGAAACAGCAAAAATTTCAAATATTCCTTTAATTGTTTATTATTAAAAAATATTTAAATGTTTGTTCTGCCTTATTATTGCATGAAAAGACTTATAAATATGTATAAACTAAATCCAATGAAGAAATAAATATTGCCTAGTTAAGAAAAATAAGCAAGTAAATAAAAGTCTGTTCAATGTCAATCTTACTTCTAGTGCAGAAGAAAGGTTTATATTATATTTTTTTTTCATCATCTCACAAGAGTTTGTTAATTGTTTATTATTTGATTATTATTTAATTGATTTTGATTTGTTTATTATTTGAAAATATTTAAAATATTTTGCAATTATACTATTGCAAATTATATTGCAATTTCGAAAATATGATTTGAAAACATTGCGTTATTAATGTATGGGCAGACTTGTAAATATATATATACTAGCAGTTACCCGTGACTTCGTTCACATAACATTTAAAGAAGAAATAATTGGTCAATCAAGCAAAAAATTTCGATGATGAAAAGCATGTGTAATTAACTTTTTATCGCGAATTTATGGTAAAAAACTTCTGATAATCCCTATTTACTAATTTGTTTGCTGGTTAAAATTTTCCTTTCAGCGATTAATACTAATAGATAGAAACATTCTTGAATTCTTTTGTTCAGCCCTGTAGTTTCCCAAGTGCCTTTAATACACGAAAGTGTCTTTCTAAAATTTAGTTCAAACAAAAATACTTCTTATTACTACCTAAATTACATTTTCAGAAATTATCATCCGAAGACAACCTTGTATCCAGTTCTTTGCGGGACCCTGTATATCATTTTATATATATACTACAAACATTTCTTAGTTTACTAAATGCAGTTCAAAATAAAAATGCATATTTTATTTAAAAACCACCTTTAAGTAAATTACGCTCATATTCAGTAACCTTTCCGAGATCTTTTGTGTAGCCCTGTATATCTAAATTTAACAATTTATACTATTACCATTTATACTCTCCATTTAATATGCATACATTTAGCGAAACTTAAAAGCACATATAATTCAAAATGCATTTCATCCATGCAACAGTCATCATCCATCATATACAGTTCTTCGAATAGAATATATGACATTTGAAATCTTTTGTGTGTCCCTGTAAATGCTATGCACTTCGTATTATGCATGAAATAACTCACATTAAGCCTCAGCAACGTATATCAATTTGATTATACATGAAATCGTTTACCATAATTAAAATATGTCGGAAACTGTTCCTCCCTTTATCTTATGCAATGGAATTCTTCTGTGTAACCCTGTAAATGAATAATAAGTGTTTTTTTTTCACTACATACTTTACAAAATGCATATTTTAGTGCACTTTGTAAATGCATGTAAATTTGAATATGTTTCACAGGGTATAACATCGTTAAATTTAATTAAAACGATTTTCCCCATAATGCCGTAATGTAAGGAAATTTTTTGACAATCCCTGTAAATAAACTAATCATGGTAGAAACTTTATTTTCAATAGGTATTCGTGCTAGGTAAACGTTAAGAACTTCCAAAAATTTCATGGAAATCGGAGTATATTTACGAAACTTAGAAAGCGACCAGACAGACAGACAAACCGAAAGCATAATAACTTTTCAACTTTGTTCGAAAGTGTTAAAAAATCGAGCCAAAAATATATTTATCAGTAGTTTTATTTTCCGCCTTTTCCCCACAAAAATTTCTTCCATTGATAATTATGAGTTTTGAATAAAAAATATTCATTTGTATGTATCTTATAACTTATTAATTAATATAAGTAAAGTAAAAAATATTTCTGATTCATTTTAAATATGACGTCATTATTTATCTCGCTCCATTAGCTACTGATATTCATACCCCTTATATTTTTAACGACTGCTATAAAGTACCTGTTTTATTTCAATTATGACGTCACATTTTCATAAGTGAACCATTTTATTAAAAATATAATTCTTTTTCATTCTTTTTACTTTTAATTTATGTCGCCATATTTTACAAAAAAATTCCCATTAACTAAACAAATTTCCTTGTTAAATATATTATAAAAAATACACCTTTTATTTTTATTTCAAACATGACGTCATATTTATTTTCTTTTAAATAATTTTATTATAGTTTTTCTCGTGGAAGTTTTTTTTATTAAAAATTCATTGCCGCTAAAAAATTATTATTCCAATTTTTTATTTTCTTGGCAACAGGAAAGGAAAATGGTTAAATTTTATCTGAAAAATGCCTATTGATTTTGTATGAAAAATAATTAAATTTTGAATTATTAAGGAAAATATTTGAAAAAAATAAATAAAAATTAGCCTATGTTCATTCCACTCCTATAATCTATCCATATGCAAAGATTCAAAGACATTAATCCATCCGTTTTGAAGCCAAGTTCATTCCAATTTTTCGGACACACTTTCACATTTATAATATATATAAGGATATATATATATATATATTATTAAATCCTATAAGAAATAAATATTAGCTTGATAAGAAGAAATAAGCAAAGAAATAAACAAAGTGTGTACAATGACAATCTTATTTTTAGTATATAAGAATGATTTATATAATTTTTCTTTTCGCGTTAATCATCTCATAAAAGTTTAAACACGTTTTATAATTAAAAATATAAATCCGTTAACGTAATGTATGTTTATTTCCATTATTGGATTCGCCAGACACTAGTATTGTGAAGAAAATCCGTCTAAATGTCAGAATGTCACGCAATTCCGATATTATGTGTTATTAGAAAAGGGGCGAAAATTAAATCTAAAATAAATTTGTTTCGGTACCCTAAATAACTGTACGCTAAATAAAGCGTATAAATAACCACGTTTAAAATATTTAATAATACAAATTATACAAGGCAGTCTTTGAAACCTCTAAACTACAACAACAAAAAAATATCCCATTAAAAGAATTGAAGTTGAATGATTTTTAGGCACAAACTTTACCTTTTTTTTTTTTTTTTTTTTTTTTTTTTTTTTTTTTTGTTAAAATTTTCCTGTAAACAAGTAATTGGTTTTAGGTGCATTCATATAATATAAAATTATTTACAATGCATAAAATTTCTTAAAAATACATTATAAATCAAATGAAAATCCCAAAATATTTTTGGGTAAATTCACGCGTCCATCGTCAGTAGTTATTTAAATGATGTTATTTCTCTTAGCGTTGGAAATTTTTTGGGAGTATAATTTGACTTTTAACATATTTTTAAGATGTTTTAATATATTTAAAATAATTTTATATTATAAATAAGCAAAGAAATAAAGTGTATATAATCTGAATTTCTAGTGCTTAAGTATGATTTATATTATATATATATATATGTTTTTTTCATCATCTGAGAAGATTTTAAATATATTTTACTGTCGAAAAAATATAAATTCATGAAAATAATGGTGTGTTCACTTTCATTAGATTCGCCAAACTCAAATATTTTGTAGGAAATCATCCGTAACTGCAGCATGACATGAAATTCCAATATTATGTGTTATTAGAAAGGACAAAAATTAAATCAAAAGTAAATTTGTTTTGGCTGTGTAAAATGGCTGAGTGCTACGTATAACATAAATAACTATGTTTAAAATGTTTAATTATACAGATTAGCAAGGCAGTCTCTAAAGGGTCCGGGACATAAAAATCTTCAAAGTTTCTAAAACAAATTTATTAATTAAAAATTTTTTAATGCTTAAAAAGACGTTTAAATAATGTTTCTATCTTAATTAGAATAGTAAATAATATGTATATATATATATATATATATATATATATATATATATATATATATATTTTTTTTTTTGGTTTGGTTTGCTTTACAAATTTAGCTTTCAAGTAAACGTAGCCATGAAAGACTTCTTGTAAAAATAAGTTTTTCTTCCTAATGGATTTTTTCACAAGATATTTAAATTGTTATAACTCAAGAAACGCTAAAAGTAAATATTTCAAACCTAAAACATGTCTTTTTTATTGTTGTACTAGAATTTTAATTCAGAAAAATTGAAAAAAAATATTTACTTTTGAAATTATGAATTTTTAAATAAAACTTAAATATTTTTTTATATTTTTGCTTTAAATATTTTTAATTTTTTTTTAACTAATATTTTTAAAAATGCTGAGTAAAAATTAAAATTTTATATTTATGTTTATTTAATGTAAAAAATGGAAATTTTACAAATAATAATTTGAGTTATAAAGATCTTAAATTACTTCTTTTTTTAATAAATTTTTAAATATTTTTTTTTAATATTTCGAGAAGTTTTATCACGTGATTTTATTTGCAAATAACATGATTAACCATCACAAAAAAATTCAAAATTTTAATTCAATAAATAAAAATTGTTTTAAAAATTGTCCCTGGCCCCCTTAAATTTTCAACACAGCAAAAATTTCAAATAGTTTTTTAGTTTTTATTATTTGAAAATATTTGAATGTTCGTTCTCCTTCATTAATGTGTCGAAAGACTTCTAAATATGTATAAAACTAAATTCAATGAAGAAATGTGATGAAGATTCAATGTTACCTAGATAATAGAAATAAGCAAAGAAATAAACAAAGTGTGTACAATGATAATCTTACTTTAGGTGCATTAGAAAGATTTATATTATTTTTCTTTTTTCTGTCATCTCAGAGGAATTTAAACACGTTTCAAGGTAAAAAACACAAATCCGTTAATGTAATGGTATGTTTATTTCCATTATTGGATTCACCAGACTCAAGTATTTTTCAGGAAATCAGCTTAAATTGCTGCATATCATGTAATTCCAATAATACGTGTTATTAGAAAGGGACGAAAATTAAATATAAAATAATTTTGTTTCAGTTCTGTAAAATGATTGCATGCTAAATATAGCTTATAAATAACCACGTTTAAAATATATTTATTTATACAGATTAGGCAGTCTTTAAAACTTCCAAAAAAAGTTCAAATATTCCTTTCATTATTTTTTATTTGAAAATATTTAAATGCTGGTTCTGCCTTATTATTGTATGGAAAGTCTTGTAAAAATATGTAAAGTTAAATCCAATGAAGAAAGAAGTATTACCTAGGTAAGAAAAATAAACAAAGAAATAAGCTAAGTCTGTTCGATGACAATCTTACTTCTAGTGCATAAAAATGATTTATATTAATTTTTCTTTTCTTTCATCATCCCACAAGAGTTTTAACACATTTTACTATAAAAAATATAAATCTGTTAAAGTAATATATGTTTATTTCTATTCTTGGATTCATCAGTCGCTAATAATTTGCAGGAAATCAGCAATAAAATGCAGCATGTTTTTTAATTCCAATCTTACGTGCTATTAGAAAAAGGACGAAAATTAAATCTAGAGTAAATTTGTTTCGGCTCTGCAAAATGTCTCAACGCTAAATATAATGCATAAATAACCACGTTTAAAATATTTTTAACTCCGCAGATAAGCAAGTCAGTCTTTGAAACCTCCAAAACAACAAAAATTTCCTTTAATTGCTTAAGAGTCGTAATCCGTCAAATTTGAGGAATTAATATGTTTAAAAGAAAATTTGACTGAATTCATGTAAATAATTACAAAAAGAAATCTAATAATTAATAAATATTATATTGTCTATCCTAACTCATAAAACAAATATTATATTTAATTAAAACTTAATTTCAGCTTTTCAAACTATTGAAAAAATCGTTTTTCCCAACATGTTATCAATAATATGCAAGTAAGTTAATGAATTATGAATAGCTAGTTGAGACTTTGTTCTTTGGATTAAGTAATGAATTAGCAACAAAAACTGCGCAATCAAAAGTTTTGTTTTGAACGAAACCTATAAATAGTATATTTTTACCGTTTCAAAATTTACATGCATACATTTCATATTCACTATTTTAAAAATATTTAAATGCCCAATAGATTATTAATAGTAATATTCTCATACTTAATTTCACATTTTACAATTATAATTTTGAATGTAATAAGCATTTCATTTTTACTATGACACCATTTTCGTCCATTCAAACACTTTGAGATGAGCGTCTCAATATCAGTATTAACAGAAGGTGAAAAAATATTGAAATGTAATAGCTCTAGAAGAATAAATATGCATTATTTAAAATTCTGGTGTCATTTTTTGTTCAAATGTTTTTAAATAACTATTTTAAATTCAATACGGTAATAGCATCCATATGATATGGTTATCCCAATGTTTCCCCTTATCTTTTCAAAAATGAAAATAACCTATTGCCCCAATGTAGAGAAATTTCATAAAACAACTTTTAAATTAAATGTAAAATATAAAAATAAGGATTCTTTTATAAATAGCTAGTACGGGCGCCTCTACAAATAATGTGCTTTCATTTAGAGAAATTATTATCAAAATCTGCTCTGTGGAAAACTCAGGCCAGATGACTAAAAAAACAGCCTAGTCTTTTAAAGATATAAATTATTTGAAAATATTTAAATGTCTGTTCGCTCTTATTGATGTATAGGAATACTTACAAATATAGGGGGAACTGGGGTACATTGATACAGTTTTTTTCTAAGATTTTTTTTTGGTGTCAAGAAAGTAGAAAATTCAAGTTTTTTTTCCTTGAGGTGACAGCAAAACTTGTGTAGTATGTTATAAAAATGTACAATCATTGTTTTATGTAGTATTTTTGCATGTAATTTTTAAAAAATCAAAAAAAGTCATTTGTATCAATGTGCCCCATCCCCGGGGCACATTGATACGTTTAAGAAAAATGACGACAAAATAATACCAATGCATATTTTTCATAAAAAATGAGTTAGAAAACCATTTTATATTTATTTATAAAAATTCAAATCACCCATAATTTAATTTTGAGCAATATTAAAGCAATCAAAATTAAATATATTATGACTTGATGTTCTGTCTGTTTCTTGTCTGATTGTTGGCTGTGGTAACTTTGTCATATCTAGCACTTCAACCCCAGCATTATCTTCTTTCTTATGAAAGATGAAAAAATTACCAGTTTTTCTGTTTATAAATAGGTTCATAAACAGAAAATAAAGGATAATTATATTAAAAATTCTGTTTATAATATAAGTATCATTTTCTGTTCTGCAGTTTGTTTCTCTTACTTAACATTTCTCATGTCGAAAATACTTTTTTCTCTGGAGAATCGATATAAATTCGATATTTGCCAGAATGCCGTCCTTTTCTTTTATTAGTTCTACTAGCACTAGATGCTGGGTAAGTTCCTACGTCTTCTGTTTTCAAAAATACTATAAAATGCTCTAATATAAAGAAATTAGAGCTATTTCACTTCAATAAAAACTAATATTAGAAATTTTTCGTGAAAAAAAGGTTGGATTAAGGAGTGTATGGTAAAAAAAAATAATAAAAGATAATGAAAATATGAACTATTAAAGGATTTAGGCTGTATCAATGTGCCCCGTCATAAGCTGTATCAATGTGCCCCATACAGCGATTTTGAATAAAATGAGTCTCAAATCCAACACTTCACAATATATCTAACAATAAATAATGAGGAATTGATAAAGAGTAGCAGTACTTACCAGGGAGAGTATTCATTTTGGTTGAAAATACTGGAACAGTTGTATAATAGCATTTCAATTGTACAACTCAAATTTACTTTTGAACAACAAAAACAATAAATCACCCGTCCCATTTCATCAAACTGCTGAATCATTCCAAGATTTTCTGTATGTAGTTGAATACACTAGCATCACCTTTTGGAGCTGTTGTGAAACTTCCTGTAATGACCCTGTGAGCGGTAGAGGGGGTGTATCAATGTGCCCCATGTATCAATGTACCCCAGTTCCCCCTACATAAAACTAAATCCAATGAAGAAATAAATAATACCTTGATAAAAAAAAGCAAAGAAATAAACTAAGTCTGTTCAATGAAATCGTACTTCTAGGGCATAAGAAAGACTGATATTACATTTCTTCTTTCCTTACCATCTCAGAAGAGTTTAAACACATTTTACAATAATCCTTTAAAATAATGGTATGTTTATTTTCATTATTAAATTCACGAGACTCTTTTATTTTACAGGAAATCAGCCTAAAATGCAGCATGTCACGCAATTCCAATATTACGTGTTATTAGAAAAGGTGCGAAAATTAAATCTAAAATAAATTTGTTTCGGTACCGTAAAATGATTGCGCGCTAAATGTAGTGTATAAATAACCATGTTTAAAATGTTTAATAATACAGATTATAGAAGGTAATCTTTGAAACCTTCAAAACAGAAAAAATATCAAATATTTCGTCAATTGCTCATTATTTAAAAATATTGAAATGTTCGTTCTCCTTTATTAATTTTTCGAATAGATATAAAATTAAATACCGTATTTTCGGGTGTATAAGCCGCGGATCAAACAATTCCTTTTGGACCCAGAAATCTTTTTTAGTGATTGAAGACAAATATTTACGTCGATCTAAGTAGTAATATTTGTTTCTTAAAAAATTCTGGTTCAAAAAAGAATTTTTGATCCGCGGCTTATACACCCGAAATTACGGTACAATGAAAAAATAAATGTTACCTTGATAAGAAAAAAATCAGTAAAGGAAGAAAGTTCGTATAATGACAATCTTACTTCCGTACATAAGAATGATTTATATTATATTTCTTTTTTCTATCACCTCAGAAGAATTCAAACACATTTTTCTACAAAAAATATAAATCTGTTAAAGTAATGATATGTTTATTTCCATTATTGGATTCGCCAGACTCTATTATTTTGCAGGAAATTAGCCTAAAGTGCAGCATGTCACGCAATTCCAATATTACGTGTTATTAGAAAGGGGCAAAAAATAAATCTAAAATAAATTTGTTTCGGTTCCGTAAAATGACTGCACACTAAATATCGCGTATAAATAACCACATTTAAAATATTTCATAATACAAATTATACAAGTCAGTCTTTAAAATCCCCAAAACCAAATAAAAAAAATTCTAATACTCCATTAAAAAAATTAAATAGAATTGTTTTTAGATACAAACTTTACCATTTAAACATCTTCATTTGGTTAAAATTCCCCTATAAGCAAATAAGACGTACCAAAATTGTTTTTAGGTACATACATACAATATAAGATTATTTAAAAGACATTAAAATTTCTTTAAAATACATTAAAATTCAATCTTAAGACGCACAATGTTTTGGGTTGCATTCACGCGGCTATCGTTATAGGTTATTTAAATGCTATTTCTCTTTGTGCTGGAAACTTTTTGTGAACAAGCAAAATATTTTCCTTTTTAGCATACTTTTAAAATATTTTAATATACAGGGTGATTATAATTAAAGTCCGAGTTTCAAAACGCTCTAAAAAGCGAACCACTCGTTAGAATGGCTTAAAAATTTACAGCGTATTATTGAAGAATAGGTAAAGAACATGCACCAAAAAAAAAAATTCCAGATTTGAGTGACAGGTGGCGCTGTAAGTGTCAGTATATGTAAATTAAAATACCTGGCATGCGCACGACAATTTCAGGTGTTATAAAAGCGTTGGGTAAACGGCGTTTCCTCATTTCGCTTCTCAGACATTGGCCATGAGTGTCTCAAAGAAGGATCGTGCTCTGCTTGTAAAGCTTTATTACAAGAACGGTGATTCTGCACCAGTGGCTCTGCAGAAGTTCAGGACTCTCAAGGTGTGAGGGAGTGACCTTTGTCATAAAGGCACTCTAATATTTCTGAGATCGTGACGTCAATAATTTAACATGTGTAAGCGTAAAAGCGACATCTATCCTCTCTTTTACTTTAACTTTCTAGAGTATGTGTGTCTCTTTCGGATTCTGCAGTTAGCTCGCGGTTATTAGTAATATGTTAATGTGAAGTATCTCAGTTTGCAGCATATAAAAGCTTGGAGTTTGAGTGTGTGGGGAGTATCTCTGGCGTTAGCCAGCGTGAGAGCGTCTCTGGCATTAGCCAGCGGGAGAGTGTCTCTGGCATTAGCCAGCGAGTGAGAATCTGGCATTAGCCAGCGAGAGAGTGTCTCTGGCATTAGATAGCGAAGTGAATCACTGGCGATTAGCCATCCGAGTGTTCTGGAGATAGTAGTCAGCGAAGTGCTAGCAGATTGAAAGTAGCAGTGAGCCTCCAGTGAGTTGTGAAGGAATTTCGGTATTCGACTTGAGAGTTGGCCGTGGTAAGAAATTTCATAGTAATTACATTTTGATTATTTGAAAGTGAATAAAGAATTACACACAGCCACGGGCTGTCTAATTAAGCTTTATCTAGCAGCTTAGCCGAAGGATAGTTGAGAAGTAGTAGAAGGTGCCACGATTGAGCTAGTCCGGAGCCTGTGAGTATGCGTTTAGTCTTTTAAGAGTGTTCTCAGTTGTAAAAAATCAAGACTTGCTCCACTTCCCTTGAGCCATTATCATTTTAATAAACTGTGTTTTTTTATCTTAACTTCTGAGTATGTCTGCATTTAACCCCCACCACGACCAACCAACCGTTACAAATGACACCCAACGTGTATCTAACGTTACAAAGGGTATGAAAAAAGACGCTGGACCGATGACTGTCAGAAGTCTGGTGAAAATGATGCAAAAATTCGAAAATACAGGTTCGTTTGATATGCAGTCTGGTAGAGGAAGGAAAAGATGTGATTCGGCGGTAGTTGAAGAAGTGGCCACAGCAGTTCAGGAAGAGTCTAGCGGTGGTGAGCAACCATGCAGTGCACGGAGAATTGCCCGAACATTGAACAGGCCTGTGAGCACGGTACATAACATTCTACGAAACATCCTGCAATGCTATCCGTATAAAATTTGCCATATGCAGGAGTTGTTCCCTTCTGACCTGCCAGCAAGAGAGCGTTTTGCTTTGGAATTTCTCGTTTGCATGGAAGTGTACAATGATTGGCCGTGGAAAATTCTGTGGACAGACGAAGCCCATTTCCACCTGACGGGATATGACAATACACAGAATTGCCGAATATGGGCAACAGAAAATCCACTCGCAACGAACCCAGTAACACTTCATCCTGCAAAGGTCACTGTGTGCTGCTGATTTACGGCATCATTTATCATAGGGCCGTATTTTTTCGAGGAGACGGGTGCTTTAGGTCCTGTTACCGTTACCGTCAATGGTCAGCGCTATGAGTCTCTTTTGCGTAATGACGTCATTCCAGCTCTGCAACATCGTGAATGTCTGGATAATATCATTTTTATGCAAGATGGCGCTCCTCCGCACATTGCAAATCGAGTGAAGCAGTTGTTGAGGCGGCATTTCGGAAATACTAGAATTATCAGTCGTCATTTCCCTACAGCCTGGCCGGGCCGATCACCTGATCTTAATCCGTGTGATTTCTGGCTGTGGGGTTATCTGAAAGATATTGTGTTCAGTACTCCGATTACCAACGTAGCTGAATTAAAGACACGCATTGCGCAACACATTCTAAACTTGACCCCGGATACACTTCGATCGGTTGTGGAACATGCTGTTTACCGATTTAATCTTGTTGCACACGATGGTGGACAGCATATTGAACATGTTTTGCGCCAGTCTCTCCAAACTTAAAAACCGATTTGGATGGATGTTTTTATGCGGTTTTTGGCCTCAGGACAGTTAAAAAGCGGTTAGATAGATGCTTTTTATGAGGTTTTTGGCCTCAGGACAGTTAAAAACCGGTTAGATGGATGCTTTTTATGCGGTTTTTGGCCTCAGGACAATTAAAAACCGATTTTTTTCCATCCGATGTGGTATGACCTTGCCGTGGTGGACAGGCTTACGTAACTAACAGTATCACACGCGTACAGTCATGCACACTGAACAGTACAGTTGGTTTATATCGTGTAACTTACGCCTTAGCTGTTGTTTTACGATTTGTCCTTTGTAGTCGAAATTCTGACGCTTACAGCGCCATCTGTCGCTAAAATTTGGAACTTTTTTTTGGTTCATGTTCTTTTCCCTTTCTTCAATAATACGCTGTTAAATTTGACGCAATTTTAACGAGTGGTTCGCTTTTTAGAGCGTTTTGAAACTTGGACTTTAATTATAATCACCCTTGTATTTTAAATAATTTTATATTATATATATACTCACCTAAAAGCAATTTTATCACGATTAATTTGTGCTTGATATACGAATTTTAATTATTTACTGAAAGCAAATTTATCACTACAATGATAACAGTCAATTTTTTAAACTACAGTCAAATCCAGTAGTACAAGAAGCATGGGAATTATAAAAATCCCTATATTAAATAATACTCATAATATGCATGAAGGTGAAGAAAATCTTACCCTGAAAACACATACATTATTAATCAAATTACTACTGTTAAATTCTCCAATTTCCTTAACGTTAAAATTAACTTAATGTTAAATTAAAATTAACTAATATTAAAAAGTGACTTAATTAGTTTATGTTTTTGATAATGTTATTTTGAAACAGATTCTTTTTAGATTTTTAGTTCGCTGAGTTCTTTTAAAATAATTACAGTTTATATATGTAGATTAGGTAGAAGAAATGAAAAAAAAAAATCCTTTTAAAAAAGACATAAAAACTATTAACAAATAAAATGACTGAAAACTGATCGCTTTGACAAACTAAATCGGATGCTTCTAAATAAAAAGAATAATCGAAAAAGTTAGAATTTAAAAAAATGAACCTTAAACTATTTACAATGTTTCAAATTTTTAATTCTAAGGCTGAATGGATTACGCTTGTGCTGGTACCACCACCTATTACACAAGCGAGTTAAACTGGACAGTTCTTATCTTTGAAACAATTTTTTTTCTTTAAATTGCTTAGTTAAATTTGCATAAATTTCCACTTTTATATTATTAAAGAGTTCAATTAATGTATTAAAAATTTAAAAACAATTGTTAAAAAAAGCCAGCTAAATCAAAAATTAAATATGATATTTTTATATATGTGTTACAAAATTAAATTTTTTTCGCCAAAATTAACTTTATACTATATTATTTTCTTTTTAACAATATTCCGTACTTAGTTCAACTTATTAAATTAAAATCCTGTTATTAGATCTAATCTATTAATCTTTATGGAAAAGATATAATTCACCTTAAAAAAATTTATTCCAATATGAGTAAATTTTAAAAAATGACTCTAAATTTAAAATATTCTTAATTAATTTTTATTTCTTAAAATTTCTAATAAAACTATTTTTCCCTGTTTTTATCAACCCCTTTTTAAGAAAGTCTGATTAAGTTTATTCCAAAAACATAGTTGTTCAAAAATATCATTCTTTTATTTATTTTTTCTCTTCGCATTTTATATTTATTGCGTATCAATAAATTCATTTCTTTTCCTTTTTTGTGTGAAATTAGCATCTGTAAAATATATTCGAATTTTGATTACTTTCGATTATAAATTAGTTAAATAATAATCTTTTAACTAAAATTATCGTTTGCAGAAGATCGAGTCTGTCGTTTTAATCTCGATGCTTGATGTTATTTTCTGTTTACATGAAAGAATCGTGTTTAGAGATTAAGGAACGTTTTAGAAGCTTTTTCTTTTTTTTACTTAGGCTAGAAAAGCGTGGAGATGGATGGATTTTTATTCGATGTTTCGGTTTTGAGTGATTTGTGGGGAGTATTTAGGAATGTTTTCTTTCTGATGGAATATTTGCTTCGGAAGAGGAGAGCATTTTCCCTCTCAATATGATTGCATTTAAATAAAATATTGTGGAACTGCCAGTGTTTAATTTCATGTACCCTCTACATCTATTTATTTATTTAAATTTTATTTCGACACCATTCCTGTGCTATAAAATGGGGAGACTTGCGGCTAATCTACTGACTCCCATCTCGAAATGTCATACATATATGATATATTCTGCTCCACAACAATGCATCATGCAAAGACCAGTATTTAGCGTACCATTTTAAAGAATCACTAAATCGTAGAATGTATAATTTGAAGTCATATTCTAGATATACATAACTGTCCATTTCCCTTATCCCAATGTTGTTGTAGACGATTTTCTTTTTTGGTGCAAATGAATCGAACATCACATTAATCTTACCGAATTTTTTTTATTCCATGTTAAATGCACTTTTGCTAAATCTTTTAGCACATTTTCAACTCTGCAGGATCATTACTGAAAAAATATGCATGTATATTTATACAGGGTGTCTTAACTAGGATGTTATAAAGTTCGAGGAGAGGTAGGTTACACTTAGACGGCTCGAAATCACATAGAAATGCCGGGACGGAAACGCTTTCTTGACCGAGTAACGTGCCTAGTTCGTGCCAGGGACAAAGATCAGCCATGTGCGATCCAACCTTTTCTTTGGCACAACATGTTCCAAAAGGGACCTTGCGCCATAAAATCCAATTCAACCAACCAACCTTTTCAATGCCCGGTATTGCCAGTGGACTACTTTTTTTTTAATTCCGATTTCTTGGTTGGCATCAGTTTTTTAAAATCATAAATTTCACCTTATTCAATGATATCTGTATTATAAAGGCCAAACGTATCTGTGCTTAGCGCATACGTCATTTTGCAAATGGCAACACTTTGAAATTTGAAATGCAAAATCAGTTTTTCAATTTATGCTACTGCAAACTTTTAAAATTCTAAGCATCGCACATTTTCAATTTTTACACCGTCGTATAGGCCAAAAAAATGTACTTTTAAATGCAATTTATTTGAAAACTGTATCTTAGTTTAGTTTTGAAATATTAATTTTTTTGTAGTTTTAATACCGTTTTTCTAAACGTGGCAACATAAGTGCTCCATGTCTATTAAAAGCAAAGAGAAAAAAGCCGAAAAAAGCAAATTACTGTATTTTTATGTTGCCATTTTCTCGTTAAAAGTAAAAAAGAAATTAAATTAAAGTACATGCTGTGCCAAGAATAACGTCTGTTTTAAAACCCGGTGAATGTTGGTTTCATTTACGAAATTTCATTTATACTTTAAAAAATAAATAAATATTTTAGTATGTGTTTCAGTTAATAGCATCAAGACTTCAAGTTTTGAATTAAAATGATTTCAGAATGATCAAATCAAAACAGATTTTTTTTAAAGATGAATACAGATATGAAAGGTCCATGTTTAAATTTTAAAATGGTGCAAATGGTGTCGGGTTTACATTTCACAGGGGAAAATTCCATGAATTAGTCAAATGGGAATAAATTCTGTTTCTTTTCATCTCGGAATACTAGCATAAGCGCTTTAATTCATAATTTTATCATAGAAATTGTGTTTTGATATCTTTAGGTTAAATATCATTTTTTAAGCGTTAGACTTACCAATATACGAGGACGGTTCAATAAGTACCCGTGTTTGAAGACAAAGGACGTTCGTCAGGGAAGTTGCTGTTATCATCTTGTGCTGCCATCTATAAAACGACATCTATGAAAATTTCAGACTGATTGATAGGTTAGTTTGGATATGGCAGCCATTCGAGTAAGACGTGTTTCGTGATTTTCGCAAAGATGGGTATCGTTCGGTAATCCGCTTTTTGTTTTTGGATGGGAAAAAAAGCGAAGAGATAAAAGCAAAGTTGGATGCTGTTTATGGGGACACGTCGCCATTTATGACCACAGTTAGATATTGGTTCAACGAATTTAAACGTGGGCGAACTTCCGTTTTCGATGAGGAGCGACCAGATGTTGTTAACGAGGAAATCATTGAAAAAGTTCACTACATGATTCTCGCTGATCGACGAACAAAGGTGCGCGAAGTAGCAGAGGCCGAAGGCGTGTCGACCGGAATGGCATTTCATATTTTACATGACAAGTTGGGGATGAAAAAATTGTCAGCCCGATGGGTGCCGCGATCACGATAACGCACCAGCACATTCATCTGGAGTTGTCGCCACCAAACTGCATGAATTGCGTTATGAATTGCGGCCGCACTCCCCCCTATTCACCCGATCTGGCTCCCTCGACTTTTTCTTGTTCCCTAACATGAAGAAATGGCTCGCGGGAAAAAAATGTAGCTCAAACAAGGAAGTCATCGCCGAGACAGAGGCGTATTTTGCAGAGTTCGACAAATCCTATTTTTTGGAGGGGTTAGAAAATGGCCGGAACGTTGGGAGAAGTGTATCTTTCTAAAAGGGGACTATGTTGAAAAAAAAAATTGAAAAAAAACGATGTCTTCATTTCTAACACGGGTACTTATTGAACCGCCCTTGTAAGGTGCATTTTTAATTGTAACTATTTTGTATGTTTATCACAAATCAATAAAACAATTCCTTTTTAAACATTTTCTTTCATCGAAATTCGACGGATTCTACCTTGTATTAATTAAGGAAAATGATGACGATGTCAGAAAAAAATGCTAATCAAGAAATCTGAATTTAAAAAAAAAAATAGCCCAATGGCAACACAGTCAATGCCCTTACTGGTCAGGAAGACGTTTTCGATCCGGCAATCCAAAGTGAATCCTTGTCACCTAGTTCCTGGCTCCTCTCGAAGTTTGTAACATTTTAGCTAAGGCACCCTGCATATACATATATAAAGTGAATAAGAATAATTTACATTTACATTCGATTGCTAAATTTTTCAACAGCTGAGACGCGTTTAAATACATTTTGTTGTAAAAAGTATAGATTATTTAAAATAATGGTATGTTTATTTATATAATAGGAATCGTAAAAGCATCAAACGTTTCATAGGAAATCAGGCCTAAGTAGAAAATGTCACGCAATTTCAATATTAGATATTGTTAAAAGGGAACAATATGAAAACGAAAGTAAATTTGTTCTAGTTCCATGAAATTATTGCACAATAAATAGAATATATAAATAACTGTATTTGAAATGTTTAATTATAGAAGAATGTCTTCATTTTGTACAATAAACAGTGTTTCAGTTGTTGAAATTTAATGAAATTATTTTATGGCACATACACAATGATTTATGTATGTGGTCAATCAAACGTCTAATCGAATTCATTTGATCTAAATGTTACATTGATGTCCATTTTACTATTTTAGTTGAGTAGTTCAGTGAACTTATCAGCAAATAATAAAACGAACGCTTTAACCCCTTCAGGGGCGGTGGGATAAATTTTATCTCACCTATTTTAAATAAGATTCGCGCCACAAACTTTCAACGAAATTTTACATTTTCTACTTTGGGTTGTTCTTTATCTTTATCATAGATCAATTAGAAATGACTGCAATAATTTAAAAAAATAATATAATCTCAAAACTTCACACGTTCTTTCTGAAATGTTGGATTCTAAAGTTGCTTAATTAGTAAAATTTGCGCTTTCTGGTAGCTTGCTATTTTGACAAACTATGGTATATAGTAGGCTTTTTAGTACCGACAAAAATTAAAAAGACTTGTGAATTTAGAATAGTAATCTTTTAAAAATATATTAGACATATATAATACAAAACTAAATTTCTGCTTTATATTAAAAATATCCTACAAATAATTCCTATTTAACATAATTTTATAATCCTAATTTATGTAATCTTATCTTAAAAATATTTCAATATTTTATTTATTTATTTATTTATTTATTTATTTTACTTAAATTCAATTCTATCTAAATAATGCATGCATTAATATTTTATTTCTTTTCTTTTTATTTTTTTTAAGAAAAAATGTTATGTATTATTATTTTTGTTTCAAGATCTTTTAATTTCATGTTCAATCTTAAATTCTGATGTGAATTTTATTAAAATTATTTGTTAAGCAATTTTCATTTTTATTATTTCTCTTTTTTTCTTTTTCTTTTTGTATTCAATAATCAGTTTTTGCGTACTTTTCGAAACTTTCCACTTCGTTTTTCTTCGGCAATTCGAATACAGAGTTCACTTTTTTATGTGATTCCATTAATTCCTTGGTTTCTCTGCATCGTTTTTAAGCTGCCTTTGAAAGCTAATATTTATTAACAGGCATGACATCTGAAAGCCAAGATTTTTTGTGTAATTGCTTAAAAACCTACCTATGCCATCATGAAGTGAGACCCTTTCCAATATTATAGAAGAGTTTAGTTATCATCGTTTTATAATATAGAGTAAGGTGAAACATTAATTATAAAAGTTGAAGAGGTGAAATTCCATAATTATTCTTATTCAATAAGATGGATTTGTAGCTGCATTGTGTTTTCTTCTTTCGTAAAATGTTCGAGTAATCTAATCAATAAGTTTTTGTGCTGAATGACGGCCTTCTAGTTATTTTACGGAGAAAATTGTCTTATCCCGTACGAAGTTTAATAGTAAAATTTTCAAAGTTTTAAAATAAGCTATTCACGAATTTCACTAGTAAAAATTTCTGTTTAATGGAATCGTGCGATATTCTTGAGTGGAGCCTTCGTAAATAAAATAAAGAAAGAGGAAGCTGTTATGGCAACCAGATAATCGCAAACCCCTGGTGATTACTCAAAACTTATCTCACAACTTATGCGCATTAACACATAAGGATAGTATTATAATTTTATAACAATCATTCAGCATATCAAGCAGAAATTGATTAAACTGAAATACAGATTTTTCAAATAAATTTCTATACAGTTTTCAAATACATTGCGCACATAAATACTTTTCATACATGCTGGAAAATGATAAATAATGATTACAAAAGTTATGTTTGCTTCAGAAGCGGATTTTGTTTTTCATTATTCATAAATGTGGATCGTTAAAATGAAATATGATATATATTTGCCATTTGAAAGCTGATATATAAGTCTAGATACATTTGCTTTTCGTCTTCGCCTTCTCATGATAGTAGTAGATTCTTTTAAAATATTATTATTGCAAATTTAATTTAAAACAATAAAAAATGAGTAAATTGAAATATAGTTTTAAAATAAATTTCTGTACTGTTTTGAAACACATTGCATTTAAAAGTACATTTTATTTTCCGGTAAAAAAAGCAAAATTTCCAAACGCACGATGTTTAGAAGTTAAAAAAAATATGCAATAAAGGTTCAATTTAATAATCTAATGTTTCCTCCGTCAAAATAACGTCAGCGTTACGCGCGGTCATTTCAGAACTTTATAATATACAAATTTTGATCGGCAACTTCTTTTAAATTACAAATCAAGTTCGATAATTTTTCATGCAGCATCTTTAATAGAAAGTTGAAAGCACTTGTTTTTCCCTTCGTCTTTAAATTGAAAATATTAAAATGTACACCCTCTCATGCTTTAAGAACCACTAAATTAGATCTCCTTATCAGTAAAATCTTAATTGCATCTTATAATGTTCAATAAATGGCTGTGAAATGCAATCTCTTTCCCCCCCTTTTTTTTATTGGAAAATAAAACAAATTTAACTATTTTAAAAGTATACTCGCTTGAAACTTAACAGTTTATTTCACAAAATTTTATAAAGTAAAGTAAGCTGTGGTAATTGAATTCAAGAAGTAACTGAGTCATAGGCTATTTTATAAAAATCCGTTTAGCCCAGTCATTTTAGCAAAAACGGGAAAAATTAGAACAAAGCTGGATTTTTGTGTAGGCGCTAGTTAGGTTATGTAGTTAAACATAATAAAAGTCCCCATCGATCCGATGTGAGCTTTCGCCGCCAGGGGGTGCTAATGGGCTTGAAAATCTGTTTTCTGTGAATATCTCACGAACAATGGCATTTAGAAAAAAAAGTTCCGTTACAAAGTTGTAGATAATTTTATTTCTTATAAAAAGTGTCATTAGCATTTATTTGTCACACCAACACTTCCCTGACAAAAATGTAAAAAAAGTGAACATATTTTAAAGTAAAATTATAAAAATACGAAAAATCTGCTGCTGCTTTAAAAAAAGATTATGTAAACAGATCTAAAATTCTCACCTTCAAATGGAGAATATGAATATATAATATATTTATGATTATTTCCACACTACCCTTGAAGTAAAGCATTTAGTGCGTTTTCTTATTGTGGTTTCTCCCGTAGGCATATTCCACTTATAGTGCCTGGCTTAATCCAATTTCAGTCGTTTGACTACTTTAGTAAATCATTGTACAGCTTCAATTTCTACACTCTATTCAGATTCGTCATTATCTGTAATTCTTTCTTTCGTTGTTGTGCTGCTTTCAATGTTTTTTGTTTGCCTTTCGATATCATCACTGAATTCAGAAGTAGCGCTTCCTTCCTCCCTTGCAGTGGACTAGATATTGTCAATATCTTCCTCGTCTTCAAATTCAATTTTACTTGCATTATGACATGAAACTCCGCATCAATTTATGCAAATATTAGAACATTTCAATAGAATTTTTCGGCATCCACATGCTTTTCCACATCCTTTGGAGCAAGTACAAAAAATTGATTCAATAATATTTTTTGTTGCGGATGGTAAGGTAGCTGGATTTAGAGACAAATTAGGTGCATTTTGCCAGCCTCAGTTTTCAGGAAGTAGTTTATTACCCAACTAGTATTGTACTTGATGATAAACACATAAACTGTGCAATCTAGCTATCTTCGATAGGCGGCAACGATGCAAGGTTTTTTTACCAACAGTAACTCCTTTCTTGAAACGTACATACTGGTGCTTGCTCAGAGAAATTTCTGCTTTGTCGCCGTATAAAGCAAGAAAAATAATTTTTCCTGCCTCAGAAACTTCAAATTGGGATACTTGATCATTTTTAAAAATGATGGTAGCTTGTATTTTATGATCTTCTTCCTTTTTCAAACATTTTGCTAAGAACATTTTATCTTTCCCAAACATTGCTGATGTCGAGTCACAACCTGAAAAAATGTGAAGGAGCGATATGTGATCGTTCAGAACAGCATCATTGTTAAGACTGTGCGATGAATACAGGGTGGTTGCAATTCGTCCTCTTCCAGGCTTAATAAAAATATCTCTATCTCTGGAAGTGCTAAAGCAGTCAACAAGACGAGAGAGTCAACATCATCGCCAACAAAAACAGTAAGCACGCTAGACTTTGCTACTTCAATAGCTGTGTTAACAATTAGTGTGTCTGCATCATCTTTTGCTTGTTTCCCTTCGTAACCATTCTCCATAAATTTCTCCATAAGCATAGATATGAGACATGTCTTATTTTAATGACTAGATTTTAAAAAAAATCTTTTTCGCGATACTTTAGAGCTCTCTTTTTTTTCCTTCTGTATAAAAGTTTTGTTTAATGTATCAGAACATAAACATTTTTCCTTAAATTCAAACAACGAACTATCATTTCTCAATTTTTACTTTAATGGAGTAATTTGTGCGGACGATGATGGTTTTCTGCAATAGCTTTATTGTATGATTTTGTAGAATTCTTTCGTGTATAATTATTTCTACATGTTAGGTGAACTGTGAATTCACTTATTTGTTTGTAGCCATTTCTTCAAATATTTTCTACTTATGGTCACCTCTTTCCAAACTTGCTCTCATAAGGGACTTCAGTCCCTTTTTCCTATTTTTACATAATCTTTGGAAACGCTCTCACTGCATACAAGAAAAACTATTTTGTCAATCCCCATTTTCACTCACAATCAGCAATTAAGAAAGAGTCATTTTAAACTATCATAACTATTTAAAACTTCCAACAACATGCGTTGAAAATAAAATTATTCCACTCCTAAAATCACACAAGGAATACTTCGTTCAGTAAATTAGGGTGATTTCATACTAGCGAAATGAGCACTAAATGAAAATAAAACATTGGAAAGGTATCTGCACGTGGTACATTGCGACAAATGCAAAGAGAGATAGGGTATTGGGCAATGACTATTGCACAAGCATGCGAAAACGGCATACAGATAATGAGGAAGAAATAGGGAAGGGGGTCGAAAGTTGTTCGGTATTTGTTTTGCCTCTTCCCCGCGTTATGATCGTGCTTCCGCATTTTTTTCAATAATGTTTACTTTATTTTCATTTTTGGCAGGGAATGATTGGTGTGACAAAAAAGTGTTAATGACACTTTTTGTAGGAAATTAAATTATCTACATCTTTGTAATTTAAGTTTTTTGTCTAGATGCCATTGTGTGTGAGATACTTACAAAAAACAAATTTTCAAGCTCATTAGCACCACCTGGAGGCGAAAGTTCACATCAGATCGATGGAGACTTTTAGTATGTTAAACTACATACCCTAACTAGCACCTATGCAAAAATCCAGCTTTGTTCCAATTTTTCCGCTATTTGTAAAAAAAGGTGCTAAAATAACTGGACTAATTGATGACTTTTAATTTTTAGCTTTTATCAACATTACAACTCCATTTCTACTTGATGAAACAACGTGTGTCAACTTAGTC
The DNA here is from genome assembly GCA_964019185.1 of Maratus speculifer. Lineage (NCBI taxonomy): Eukaryota > Metazoa > Arthropoda > Arachnida > Araneae > Salticidae > Maratus > Maratus speculifer. The sequence goes on from OZ025291.1 coordinate 122,019,528, forward strand.
ATAGATCTGCCTTTGCTTTGATAAGTTATTAAAAATCGAGTCTTTTTTTTTTTTTTTTTTTTTTTTTTTTTTTTTTTTCACAAACAACATTAATTTGATTTAACTTCCTCGGCTTTTTATTAAAATACGATAAGTACTTTTATTAAACAATCAATTTATCTAGACACAGACATATAAATACATTTATATTATAAGATATCGGTACAATACTTCATGTTTCAAATATAGCAATGTAATGGCCGGTGTTCCAGTTACCCCATAAATTTTCCAAGAATGGGGTAACTGGGACATGTATGAGAGATAACTGGACAATGTGTGATTTAAAACCGCAACACTTATAAACATTCTTTTTTTTTTTTTTTTTTTTTTTTTTTTTTTTTTTTTTTTTTACTTACAACGTGAAATTAATTTTTCCATTTTTTTATTATTATTATTTCAGTAAAGGGAATTATAGAATATATTATTAAAATTACATAACAGAATTTAATAAAATATATATCGGCGGATATCAAAACAAATTTCTTAAGTGAAATATTCAAATCTAGAAATTTTACGATGCAGATGAAGAGAAGTAAATAAGTCAAAGTGACATTATTAGAAAATTATCATAACCAATAAAAAATAATTATGTTTGATATAAAAACATGGTTACATTCTTCATAGATTTATTGAATTTATTGAACTTTCATTGAGGTAAATAAAAATGGGAACGGGAAACTTAGGTATTTATGTACTCGTGTGTTCATTGATATACCTTGTTTAATTTTTTTTCCTAAAATAGCCATGTAACTTTTATACTCATTACTTATACCAAAGTATATATGTAGTTACTTAATTTTTATGCTTTTTGTATAAATAAATGGAATAATGTCAGATTTGGTGGTTTTTTTTTTTTTAGACACGCAAATGTTCTCTTACAATCCTCTCTATTTGGTATATAATTTACATGTTCTGCCTCTTTTTGTTTTTTTGTTTTTTTTTTTTTTAAAGTTACTCATTCTCTTTCAAAACCTAATACAATATTTTAAAAAAAGAATAGTGTGAAACATAGACCTACCTGGTCCGATTTTGGACAATAGCGATGCATTCTATCGTGTAGATTTCAAGTTACAGATGAAAACTCGAGTCTGTCATCTTGTTCGTCCTCACCCGTTCGGAAAGCTGATTTTTACCGCAGTCAACGTTTTCTTGTTAGGAAAGTACTTTTACAGGCAAAATCAACTGTACAATTAATTCGTCAATAATTCACTATTTGATTTCAAAACCGCTTTATTTTCCTAATAATGAATTAAATTAGGATAATGATTTTTCCCGCAGTCAATGTTTTCTTGTTAAGAAAATACTTTTGCAGGCAAAATCAACTACACAATTTATTCATCAATAATTCACTATGACTTTGATTTCAAAACCGTTTTTTTTTTTTTTTTTTTTTTTTTTTTTTCGTAATAATGAATTAAATTAGGATAATTATTATTCCCGCAGTCGATGTTTTCTTGTTAAGAAAATACTTTTGCAGGCAAAATCAACTACACAATTTATTCATCAGTAATTCACTATGACTTTGATTTTAAAACCGATTTTTTTGTACTAATAAGGAGTTAAATTTGAACAGTTTCAAAATAAAAATTAAATTATATTTGTGTATAAAAAATTCTTAGCATCTTAGTCGACTTTTCATTTGTAGTTTTTTTTCTTCATTTCATTTCTTTTTTTTCTTTTAATTCAAAAGTTGATTTAGCACAAATTTTATGCTAGGAATGCTGTTTTTTCAATGAACAAATTTATGTGTAAGGTTAATCAATACAAATTGACATACTCGGTGACAGCTTTAATTACTATTATTTTATGAATCAATAAACATACATATAAAAATACTGTCACACATTTAGACGGTTTAATTACTCTGCTAAATAAAAAATGTTTTGTAATTTTATATCAAAGAAAAATGATATAAACCTTCAAATTTAAGAAAAGTAAAAAATCTTTGCTGCTGATTTGGTATTTTAGTTCTTAAGTGTATCTTTAATAGAATCTGATATATTTTTAAGATGTATAATTCTTATTATTTCTTTTAATTTACATAAATAAAAGATAAATAAGTAGCTATTTAGCCTTTATGTATTTTAGAAATGACAAGATGTAGATGGTGATAATAATTAGTTCTCTATTAAAAGGAAATTTATTGATTTTCATTACGAAGGAGTTACCTTTGTGGATATAACCATTTTTTATCATTAATTTGTTTACTAATGTTTCAAAACAATAACCTTCATAGTACATAAAATTAAAATGACGTAACGTATCAATTTCCTTGAAATCCTCCAATTCATCTTATAATTACAAGATTAAAACAAACTATTCAAATTATTTTCAAATGTTTTTACTTACAGTAAGATATTTTTTCTTGAATGTACGATAGCGCATAGTTATATGTGTATTTAGCTCGATGCAGAATTTCTATTTGACACCATAATGACTCTAATTTGATAATTTCTTTATTATTTTAGCTTCTTTAATCCTTTATCTACCGACGGTACTTATAAGTACCATTAAAATGACTTATTATAAAATTCTTTTAATACGTCAGTTAGTTGTAATACTGTTTAGAATGAGTTTAAGATACATTACTTTATCTTTATCCTAAAACATTATTGGTTAAACAAAATAAAAAAGAATTTTCAGGATGATTTCTTTTGCCTTTTCACCTTTTCAGCTTTCTTGGTGCTGAGGGAGGGGATGGAGATTTTTCAATATGGGAGTATTTAGATATTTATATTGTAAGAACATCACATTTTTACATTTTATAATTCTACAAAATACTAAAAAAATAATTAAAAATAAAAGATTTGAGTGGGGTTATAAAAATTGCACAAAATTCCTATAAATTCAAATTTAATTAATCCTTCTAAAATCCTTCAAATATTTATTAAATGATTATGTAAATCTTTTAATTTAGTTTAAACAATTTGCGTAAAATGCTTCAGAGTGTAAAATTTTCATGAATTCATAATACGGTAGATAAAGGGTAAAATAAATCATAATTTCTTGTTCTTGATTTTGTTTTAAAATATGTTTTCGGCAACGGTTAAACTTGATATCTGTGATATTTTTGATATAGCGTTTAACAGAGCTTTTGACAGAAATCAAGATTAACTGGTGCCTAACAGATATTTTAAAACAAAATAATCAACAAGAAATTATGATTGATTTTAAAGAAGCTAAAATAAAACAATAACAACATTATCAAATTACCAAAAATTAAAAATTATCGAATCAACAGAAATCTTTTTTCGATCTAACTACACTTCTAAAGATACGTTGTCGTGCATCATCCCTAGAATCCCCCCTCCCTTTTTTGTTGTTTTTAACCCTGAAGAAGAGCATGATATGCTCGAAAGTACTAAGTTTTTTTTTTAATTTTCGTATTGTAAATAAAAACACCTTAAAGAAACTTGAATATTTTGTTTTTAATTCGTGGTAGATTTCTAGTATTGTTTAACGCAGATTTTTATTCTTTGGAAATGTTGGTAGATAAAAAAAAAAAAAAAGAAAAAAAAGAAAGAAAGAAAAAAAATTAGACGCCACTGGCTGGTTTGACTATAATGAAATTTTTGATGATTTTTTTTATAATTTTGCAGTTATATAATCAGAACAATCAATATATATTTTTTATCAGTATCGTACCTCAGTGACCATATTACTCTGTCTTCAAACATTTCAAATACATTAAATAAATTAAAAAATAGAAACTCTTCAATATAATTCATTCCATTTGTTTAATGTTATCATCATAGTGACATTCGTGACCGTTGTTATTTGCTTAGTCTGAAGCTTTGAAGAGAAATTCCACTGGAACACGATACCACACAGCTTCCTGTACTAGATGAAATGAAATGTTCATAAGGGGCGTTACGAAAATTCGGGTGGAATTCATTTATACAAACAGTCACAAAATTGGATATAGGCATTCTTCGGATAAGTACTAACATTTAGTTAATAGTATTTCAGAATATCTAATTAATATTTATATTAGAAAACAGTAAGTATTTGTGCAATAAACCATTAGCATTCGTTTTTTTGACATTGGCAAGTTCTGAATATCCCCCAAGCATAGACCATAAGGTATGGATACTTTTAAAACAAAGTTTTAAACAATCGTAAATTTTAAATTTATAAATTTTTCAATGCTATAAAAATATATCATAGAAATACAATATTTTATTTTATTTTATTTAAATAAATAGTCTAAAATTAATGAAGAAATTGCTATTTTCTTAAAAATGTACGAGGACATGAGTTTCAAAATTCGTTCATGTCCCAAATTTAAAAAATCGAATTTTCTCTATTAAATATACAATAGACTCTCGATTAACCGGAATGATCTGTCAATCTTCATTCCGGGTACACTGTTAAATTTTTTTATAAAAGTACAGAAAAAAAACTAAGAGACTCTCTTTAAACTGATACAAGTTTTCGGTTAAATGATTCCCATCAAGTTTCTCATTCATCATTTTGCAGACAGGTCCCTTATCTTACATTCCATGTAGTGTTTTCCATGTCTTTATTTAAATATATTTTTATCTTTGCTAAAACTTGTAATTCAAAACACACACTTTTCAAATTTTTTTGAAATTGTATTAAAAATATTGAAAAAAAAGTTTTATTTATTTATTTATTTATTTTACTTAGACTAATTTAGAAAGGGAGAAATCATCCGCTCCTAGCTAGTGGGGATTTTTAGCGACAATCACTTTGCATTGTTTCCTTCACCATGCGCCAGTAGCTTGTTAGTATTAAAAGTAAATTATTTAGTATTATTTTAAAGGTGTTGTACTTATTACAAGGCTATTAGGTTAATTTATTACGCGATTATTCAAGCGGTAAATCAATTATAACATGTACATTTTTAAGTTGGCAAAAACAACCCGGGACAGGTTTCGAACCAGAGATGTATTGGCTAAAGCCGCCAACGCTCTACTAACTGAGCCATCCAGGACGAATAATGGAGGACTATTTCACCCAACTAACATTAACAATCACATAATCTGATCTGATACTTTGGATCATTTTAACAGAATAAATCGAAGTTTAACATAAGGAGCTGCAAAAAGTTTTGAAAAATGAAATTACATTAGATTAATTTATAACACGATTATTAAATCGGTAAATCAATCATAACAGAAGTAAATTTTCCAAGTGGGTGAAAAAAATCCGGGCCAGGATTCGAACCAAGGATATAATGGCTGAAGCTGCCAATGCTCTACCATGCTATTATTATTACCTTATTAATAAATGCGTTATAAAAAGTACATTAATTTTCGTAAATCATATTACAAAAATGAATAAAATAAACTAATGTTCAGTTAGTAAGGTGTTCCATCGCTAACAACAAGGCTCGGGTTTAAACCCCCGGACGGATAAAATCAAACAGTGTAAAAATTAATTCTTTCGGGTCGCATTTTTTTTTCAATTTTGGGAAGAAAATTACTTTTATTCTAACAATTTTAATAGTAACCGTCCAGTAGATTTTAGGGAGTTTTACGAATTTGCCATTGTCTGAAATCTTACGAATGTAGTTATTTTGAGTACTTTTTAATTCATTTTCATATGAAAATAGATTATGAAAGAGTTTTTGAAGGCGTTTTGAAAATATTATTATACAACAAGATTTAACTGATATTACATCTCTCTAATATTTTTTGAGTTTTATTACACACGATTCTTTCAGGAAAGTAATCTTTACTTTAAATTCAAAGAGTGAAATATATGTTTAAAATAAAAGAATCCTAATCGGCGCAAAGAGGATTAAGCAAATATTAATTATTGTTATTATTATTAAATGCCTAAACATAAATAAAGTCATCTAGTAATAGCAAATATATATATTATCATTATTACATGCAAATAATAACGAAAGTAATTGTTAAAGCAAAATAATACTTCATTAAAAAACTTGTACTATTAATAGTACACCAGATCCAAAAGGGTTAAATAGTACAGCTGTTCATATTTACTCGAAAATTTAAAATATCTGAGGCTTACTGAAAATTGATTGATTCATTAATTTACAAAACTAAATTAAATTATTATCAATAAAAATAAATTTGCAGTGTCTAGTGTATTTTTAATTATGTTAATTTAAAGACTCTATTGTTAATTTTGGCGAATAACTTCTCTTATATTTAACTTAATCTCGCTTTTTCTAATATCTGTAATTTTTAAAAGACTTGAGATAATGGATTACCCGGATTACCCGGAGATTCTCTGTATTTTTACAGAAGAAAATTCAACTGTGTAAGCGAGTATTCCGGCTTATCAAATTTGTGCAAATTTTGATTAAAATTTTCGAAAAAATGTTTAGAAAATGTCAAATTGATATACAATGGAGTACTAATAACTTTATTAATAAAAAAGAAAAAGAATGAGTATAAATATTAAGGTTATTTAGCTTTATAATTAGTACAAAATATAAAAAAAAAAAAATAGAAATGTAGTTTAACTCATTTTTTATGAAGAATTAAATGACAAATGGTCTGTTTCCATTTTTCATTTACTCTTCGATTAATTTTACTATTCAAATTCTCAACATAATTTTTTCAGGAGGTATGCATTATTATTTTGTTCCAAGTATTTAATTAACACCTTAGTGTTTCCTAATGTATCACTGTGACTTAGTTCTGAATGAATCATAAGATCTTCATCTTTTTCAAGGTGTTTTTTGAAATTCCTAGTTTTCTCTGAACCACAAGCAACACGCGACACAATAATATCGTCACTTAAAGCTCCAGTTTTTTTTTTTTTTTTTTTTTTCTTATTGGTACTCAAAATTATAATCTATACAATCATAATTCAAAAATGGTCGGGCAAAGCTGAGCATACATTTAAAATGCTTTCGATATGTTTAACCCCTTCGCGACGGGAACCTTTTACGAAATTTTTGATGTTTTGTCACCTGTTTTAAAAAACAGAAATTTGTTCCTTCTTAAATAGAGAAAATGCTCCGATTCAATAAGGAAAATTTCACAGTATAATTTTACTGGTGTGGATAAACAGTGATTCTTAAGCCTTTTTGTGGCACATATACGTGTCGCTCGTGCCCAAGGGGTTAAATTGGAGCCAAAAACGTTTAAAAATAACTGTTTTACAAATTTAATGTTTTTTTTTCCTTTTAAAAACTAAACTATTTAAAATGACATACTTTAACACTAAGCTCTGATCTTTCTCAAACGCGTAAGCCTTATTTAGTATTATTATTATATTCAGTTAAGCAATTTATTCCGCCACAATAAATAAATAAATAAATAAATATAACAAGAATGCCAAAAATCAACAAAAACTACGTCTTACATAGAAACTTTCACTTTAACTGCATCCTGTAGCTATCGGATATACATCAGGTTTCTGAAACAGACAAAGATGGATGAACCAATTAGTTAGCTATTAGAAAATATGACTTTTGTATTTGAGGAAAGCATTTTATTTTTTGTATTCTTGGCCAGGTTTTAGTATCATATACTCCCCTGTGTGGCGTCTCTGTATCGTTATATTCCCTTGAATTTTTTCTATTATTTATAATGGTCAATAAATAATTAAAAATAAAAAAATAAATAAATAAACAGACATGCCAATAGATTGACAAAGATTCAAAGAGATATTTAAATAAATAAACAGACATGCCAATAGATTGACAAAGATTCAAAGAGCTATTTAAATCAATTAAATAACAATCCATTAAAAAAAAAAATATATTACGCATGTCTTTTTTAACAGAATGAAAATTGATCTTCAAATTCTTTTCTTTATTTCTTTATTTATTACTTACCCATCATACGTAGTATAGGGTAAGTCTTGCAATCGTTTTTAAAATAATTTTTTTGACGGATTTACACATTTTAGACACTGGAGATTTCAAAAAACATATTTTTAGAAAAAAAAAATTTCGTCCATCTGTTGTCTGTCTGTCTATCTGTCTGTAAACGCTCTATCTCCCGAACAAATTGAGATAGAGACTTGCAATTTTGTATTTAGTACGTAAGAATGGAACGAAGCCTATTTAATATCAGAGACCTCGATTATCCGGAACTAATTTTTTTCGTACTCTCGAAAAATTCGTTCTGATGAAATGTAAATAAAATTTTAGAAATTTTTTATTTTAAGGAGTGATCGTAAAAGGCAATAAAATAAGACAAATTTTGCACAAAGAACGCAGACGATCGAATTATTAGTTGCCGAGATATCTGTAATCCTGTTTTCTACATTCTTCGATTTTTCATGATTCTGTATTTCATTCAAATTTCAATTCAAAGATATATTTTAATTGGAAATGAGACGCTTAATCCGACGCAATAAACTGTTAATTAATAAGATTATTATTTTTGGAGTTATAAGGATGTTTCTTTTTAGCAATTCAGTTCTACTTGAGTATTTTGACGTGTTGTATAATTTGTCGAAATAGATTCATCAGCAACTCATTAATGGAGCATTACTATGCGTAATAAAATTATTTAAGTGCACGTTTAAATTTTGTTTTGGAATTGCAATGCATTTTATAAATAGTTTACAAATGTTTTAGTTTCATATATTATATATGCATATATATGATGGGTAAGTATTACGGTGTCCCCCAACGACTAGTTTTTAATTGCACTTAAAGTACTATTTAAGGGTATACTATATGAATTATGACTTTTTAGCTCACAGGCTATCATAGCCTGAGAGCTTATGTGCCCGTCCGTTCTGTATGTATGTTCGTATGTACGTAACGCGATAACTCATGATAAAAATATCCGATCCACTTGAAATTTTGTATGTAGGTATATCCTGACAAGGCGCTTCCCTGATTAGTTTTTGGAGTTCATTCGATATGTATAAGAGGGGGAACGGGGGGCTCATGCCCCCCGTTAGTTGATATAGATGGGATTTTCATGCAGAATTAAGTTTTCAAAATTTAGATTAGGATCATTCTGATGAGGCGATTCCGTGACTGTTATTAGGTGTTCATTGATTAAGTATAAATAGGGGGAACAGGGGTTCTAATGCCCCCCCCCCCGTTAGTTGATATAAATGGGATTTTAATGCAGAATTAAGTTTTCGTTCAAAATTTAGATTAGGATCATTCTGATGAGGCGATTCCGTGACTGTTATTAGGTGTTCATTGAATAAGTATAAATAGGGGGAACAGGGGTTCTAATGCCCCCCCCCCCGTTAGTTGATATAAATGGGATTTTCATGCAGAATTAAGTTTTCGTTCAAAATTTAGATTAGGATCATTCTGATGAGGCGATTCCGTGACTGTTATTAGGTGTTCATTGAATAAGTATAAATAGGGGGAACAGGGGCTCTAATGCCCCCCCCCCCCCGTTAGTTGATATAAATGGGATTTTCATGCAGAATTAATTTTCGTTCAAAATTTAGATTAGGATCATTCTGATGAGGCGATTCCGTGACTGTTAATAGGTGTTCATTGAATAAGTATAAATAAGGGGAACAGGGGTTCTAATGTCCCCCCCCCCTTAATTTATACAAATGGGTTTTTCAAGCAGAATTTTCAGATTTTGTTCAAATCTCTGAATAGTTTTGGAAGTTTAATGGTTAAGTATAAAAGAGGGGGATAACTCTTTTTAAATTATATAAATGCTAAATGGGTTTTTATTAGAATTATCTAATTTGCTCTGAATTTTGGATATAGATTTTTTATATGATAAAGCATGTCTTTGATAGTATAGGAGATTCAATGATTAAGTATAAAAAAAGAAAAAAGGGGAGAGCTGTTTCCCCTTCTTAATTTTTTTTTCGAACGGAATTAACCCTTGAAAATATAAAGCTTTAATGTGCAATTAGTATTTGTAGCCTGTGAGCTCAATGCCTTCAGTTTAACTGGGCAGTATTCTTTTTTATTTATTTTATTATACAAGAAATAAAAATATCGAGGAAAAGAAGTAATTTTCCTGGATATTTCAAGAACTTTAAAGAACTTTTCAAATGACCCATGAGCATTCAACATCAATTAAAATCCCTAATATGTTTTACGCAAAATTGTTTTATTTACACAAATAAAAAGATGAAAAAAATTTTCTATATTAGAATAATAAAGGTTAAAAATATTTTTTCTAAATTTTATAAAATTTTCAGACTTTTCGCAACATATTTTTCCAGTTTACTGCTTTTAACTTTTGGAATTACATTTAACCATGCACAGTTCTATTTTTATACATAGACCAAACTTGCATATAGAATATTTTGTCTATTGATTGATATAGAATGATAAGGAACTTTGAAAAATTCTTCACAACGCTTAAAAAAATCAGAATATTTTTTTCTCCAATTTTCTCCGGCATCAATATCCAAAACACAATTATCTCATCTTTGCAAATAAGCTATTTTATCTTATTTATCTATAACTTTTAGTTACTAAATAAATAAAAATACGATGATTAAATATGTTTACTTTTAAAAAGATAAAAACAACCAGCTAGAATAAAATGATTGATTCTGAACTAATCATGTGCTCTGAAGGCTATAAATATAATCAACCCAGTGCTGCAAATAAAATAAAAAGAAAGCTTAATATATATATATATATATATATATATATATATATATATATATATATATATATATATATATATATATATATATAAGTAAAATATTAGGGAGTCGTCCATTTTGTCCTTACATTCACAATCAAAGCTCTAATTGTTATTTCGTGATATTTTGAGATGTTATTTATTTGTTCTGTAAAGATAAATTTGAAAGTAATTATTATGATTGTGATAACTTATTGCTTCTGATTCTATTTAAATAGGTTTTAATATGTTATCATTTATCGACTAGTTTTGTTTGAATTTACCTTTATGCTAAGTCTAATGTTTGGGTATGAAGTTTGCCGGTGTAAATATGAAATTATAAAGCATAGATATGTTTAATATTATCTATGAGTAACGTTATAATAAATATAAAATTTATCTAAAACCTTCGTTCAATAATTGATTAGAAGTAAAAAGTTAATTACTTGGATATCTTCATTTATATTTCAACTTTTGGAAGAAATTCAGATCCAAGAATTTTAATAAAATTACAGTGTGACTAGTTGCACCCGTCGAAATTCGACGTAAGAGAATATATTAGATAAGTATGTTGATGTTTAAGACTATGAATAAAAGAAAACTGTACAGAAAAAAATTTCAGTGTTATTCAGCTTTTTCTAAGTTTTCATACTGATTAAACGACAGGTTTTTTCCTTTCTTTTTCGGTTTTTTAAAAATATATCCTTATATAATACATAGTTCTTGTGCTACTTTTTAGATGTGTTTACAAGTTCATATTTTTTAAAAGACGGTACGTGAATATCGTGATACATATTTGGCCGTGGCTAAATATTAGCTCAGATAAATATCAACACATTACAATATTTGTCCTTTTGCTTTATTAATCGTCATACAATCTGATGACATTAAATCGATTCTCGAGATCAAAATCCTTTGTTCAGTCCGTTTGCCAGTAACAAATTCTAGATCGAAGCAATTATTGTACATGTTTCGCACAATTAATCTGGTCCCATTTAAAAGATCTTGGGGAGCATTTACATTTCTTGGTAACAGTACAATAGCTTGATTTTAAGGTCAGAAAATGTGCAGGCAAACCACTTAGTTCTAAACTATTTAAAGATGCAGCTTGAAATTGAAGTATTTCTTTTTAATTTTCAATTGTTAAATTATTTACGATATGTATGTTCTGAAGTGTCGGGTGTTAGATTTTTAATTATTATTATTATTTTCATTGCAATGTTCGATTTTTGGTGCTAGAATCAAAAACTTAGCAAATTCCGTGATGCTATCTGCAAACTATTTTCCAAAAATTTCGGTGACGATATCGTTTTCTGCTATAATAGGTGGTGGTAAATCTATTTTATTTGAGTCTTCTGGGAATTCTTCCTTTATGTAAAACTTTTCTCCATTACCCATTTAAGAAAAAAATTTCAAAAAATCTGCATTCATCTGAACTTATCGCATATTTTTATGAATTTAAATACTTTAAATTCTAATCAAAGAGTAGAAAACTTAATGCAGTTTTGAATTATACTTTGACACTTTAGCACATCTTTCCATGATGAAGATATCCAAATTTCAAAAATAAACAAATTAAATAAACGAATATAAACCATAAAGTATTGTATTGCGTCTAACTTCAGCATAAAATCTTTTGGTACAGATGTCATATACGCAACATGTTGGCACGATTGCGAAAAAAAATGACGATTATATGCATGGTAACTCGATTATTTTGTTTCAACAATTTATTAGAAAACAACAACAATTGAAGCAATAAATAAACAGTTATAAATAATAAATACAATAATAAATGTAAATATCACAATAAATCGGAAATATTATCACTAAAAGCAATATTCAAAAACAAAGTTTTCACCAATTTGGCGGGGAAAATATCACGGAAACGTCGTGATAATATTACATTGGTGCTAATCTGTTTAATACGGTTTGTACAATCTGAAGCATTATTTAAAAGTCCTTCCGGCAGTACCGGGAGGAAGAGGTAGCTTTCATATATCTTATTTATTTATTTATTTATTTTAAGTAAAGTTGTATTATTCAAATATACGAATCTCAAATTGGTGAAACCCGATTATATAACACTGAATACTAGTTTTTGTCAATACAGAATATTAAAGGGAATTTTTTGAAATTACTCATCCTTTATTCAAATTGGTTTTATTTTAAGCGATTTATAAGGTTGTTAAATTCCACGATATCATGAAGTGTATGTCATTTTAAAACAGCATGATGGATAAAACAAACCAATGAACTTGTTCGAAATCTTAATTAATGTGCGCATGCACACTCACGTCGAAATCGATTAATATATACGAGTGTTGTCACGGGCAAATTGATTTCTAAAAAAATATATCATCCACATTAGAAATTCAAATTTCTTTATCTCAGGTGTTTTTTAAGGTAAGTACAAAGCAAAAATACTCCGGAATTCATTATTAAGCTATTAGTGCCTAGCGTCCCATTTTTGGGACAGTTTCAAAATATTCAAGTAAGCGCAATTCACACCAGTAAAGAAAGAGGATAAATAAATACTTTCTTTCTCGAGACAAAGTCGTCGATAAATTCAGATAAAAGTTATTCTTGCTTTAAAAGTGGTGGGAAAATGAAAAATTTGAATTTTAATGAAGAAAATAATTCAGGCATTAATGGGTTAAGATCAAACACTTTAAAAAGAGCATTTTTTCAATTTCTGATTTTTTGTTTGTACATGAATATCCATTTAAAAGATTTTTGACAAACTTAAATGCCCGCCATTTTGAAACAAGATGTCGGATGAAGTTGGCCAATGAACTCGGTCAAGACATTGGCATGTACTATGTACACATGGAGTTCAAATCAGTTTATAAATATGCGCATTATCACGTGACAAAATTCAGACCGTTTCAAAATGTCAACCCCTCTGGAAATTTAAAGTGCTATAACTCAGCCATTTTTCAAGATATAGATGAAATAAAAAAAATGCTTTGGAATCTTTGTATCAAGGTGAAACACACAAAAGAAAAATATTTTGCAATTTCTAACTTTTTTGCACCTAATTTTAAAATTTAAATTAAAAAAATTAATATTCCGCCATTTTGAAATAAGATGGCGGACGGAACTGGCCGACGAACTCTATCCAGAAATTGGTATGTACTATGTACGTGCCAGGTTACATCCAAATCGGTTTATAAATACGCATGTTATAACGTGACGAAAATCAGATCATTTCAAAACATGAGCAACACTAGAAATTAAAAATGGTATAACTCAGCCATTTCTTAAGATACAGACGAAACAAAACATGCTCTGGAATCTTTGTATCAAGGTCAAATGCATAAAAGAAAAATCTTTTTCAATTTTTCACTTTTTTGTAACTTAATTTTAAATTTTAAATTAAAAAAAAAATTAAACGACCGTCATTTTGAAACAAGATGGCAAATGGAACTGGCTAACGAACTCGATCCAGGCTTCATTATTTACTATGTGCACACCAAGTTGCATCCAAATCGATCCATAAATACGCGTTTTATCACGTGACAAAAATCATATCGTTTCAAAATGTCAGCCAAACTAGAAATTCAAATTCCTATAACTCAGTCACTTTTTAAGATATAGACAAAACAAAAAGTGTTCTCGAATCGTTATTTTAATCTCTATCACATAAAAGAAAAATATTTTTCAATTTTTAATTTTTTCGCATTTAATTTTAAATTTAAAGTTTTTTATTTAAATGGCCGCCAATTTGAAACAAGATGGCGGATGATGCTGGCTAATGAACTTGGTCGAGACATTTGTACGTACTATGCACATACCAAGTTTCATTCAAATCGATTCATAAATAAAATAATTATCGCATGACAAAAATAATCATATATATATATATATATATATATATATATAATACGTATGGATATGTCAACATTTGAACGGAGGGTGGTTTTGGGGGCTGGGAGTCATGATCGGTGCAAACGAAATCATCCATCAAAAAGATTGCTATCAAAGACCTATCAAAGAGATTTCTAACTACTCACTATTGCTAAAATAATCTGAAAATAAAGATTTTTTTTTTTCAGTGCTCCTTATATTGCTAATACTGAAACTAGCAGCCTTTCTTTCTACCTCAATTGCAACCCTTCAGAAATTATCGGGAGATAGATTTGTCTTTCATCCAATGGGATGGTCAAGGAAGGAGTGACTCCGTTGACCGTTTATGATACGCTAGGTGAAGTTAGGTTTTAACGGTTATACGCTGTTCACACTATGGATAGTTAAGATATCTCAGGCCTAGAACTCTCTCAGAGAGTTCCACAAACTCTCTCAGAGAGTTTCAACTCTCTCGGGTTAGATACAGTAACAAACACTCACTCAAATTGGCTATGAAGCTCCGCTTTTACTGATTGGCTGTAACGCCCGTCTTTACTTCAAGCGCATGCGCATACGTTACATTTGTTCAGTTCAGAGATACAGTGACATTCGCTGAGATACCTTAGGTAAGTTTTTCAATGTGAACATGCATCCAATTCCGGAAGGATCCACTTCAAATACGGCGATCTTAAGATATCTTATGTTTGTGGTGTGAACTGGGTATTAGTCTGCAATGAAAGCTACCTAAAAGCCAAGACACTTCAGGAATTTAATATGTTACCTAAGAATGCGAATTAAAAATTATTTGCACACTTTATTATTTCTTCGTTTAAATATCATTTATGAACTGCATCTAATTGCAATATCAATAAAACATGTTAATTATAATAAAAGCATGGCTTTACTAAACTGCATAACCGAAGCTTTACGCATATAAAAAGTTGTTCACTTGCAACAAATTTATTTATTTGTTTTAGTCTTTTCTTTTCAATATGACATTACTTACGCCATCCGAATCATTCATCCTTTCCAAAATTATAGCGTGATTTGATTTTTGAATGACATCATTTTCGTCTTGGAAATATTTCGCTTTAAATATTTTTTTAGGTTACTTTTTTATCATAGATAATTTTCTGTTATTTTATTTACATCGAATACTTAATATTATTTATCGGTTAATAATATTTCTTTTGCCGTAATTATTGCATAAATAAACATCATTTTATTATCAATTTTTTATTATCGCAATCATTTTATTATGGTTAAATTTTACGAAAACCATTAACTTTTTTCTTTTAAATGTAATGACGTATTCACTGATGAAATCAAGCTTCTAATTGGTGGAAAGTGATAAAGCAAAGTAAATATTATACCATAACATACAATAAATTCGGCTCATCACTGTATATCAGATGTTAAAACTTTAATTAAAAATTATGTACTACTTACAGTATAAAGTAGAATTAATTCCCTACAGTTTCGAACAATACAATTTGTTCATCATGAGGGAACATTAAGAGACAAAACTAACACGTTATAAAGTTTACAAGATAATACAATTTAATTGGTATTATTTAATTGTAAATTTTTATTATACAGAGAAAAGCTGAACTGGATTGCAACCATTTTGAACAAATATCATAAAACAGCTTTTAAAATTAAAAATAAAATATAAAAATTGAAATAAATTAAAAAATTGGTAGAATGGGCACAACTACAAATAAGCAGTTTTCGTTTAAAAAAATAATTATCTAATCGGCTCCGTAGAAAGCTCAGGGCTGATGACTAAAAAAACAGCCAAGTCTTTTAAATATATAGATACTGCAATACATTTAAAAAAAAGTGTGTGCATGGTACTATATAATATATGATTTGCATAAAACTGAAAATAACG
Source organism: Maratus speculifer (assembly GCA_964019185.1). Lineage (NCBI taxonomy): Eukaryota > Metazoa > Arthropoda > Arachnida > Araneae > Salticidae > Maratus > Maratus speculifer. Next base: position 122,035,836 of record OZ025291.1, read on the forward strand.
TAATATTTTGATTCTGAATTTCTTCTTATTCTTTCTTTTTTACACTGATTGATAGATTTATGTATGAAAATTTTCCTGAAATGTTTTATTCCATTGTGTACTTTTTTTTTTTTTTTTTTTTTTTTTTTTTTTTTTTACTAAAAGAAAATTTTTGATTTACTTTCTATAGCTTTATCTCAATAACAGTAAAACAATAATAGCGATACTAATAATAAAAATTTGTTATTAACTAAAAATCAGAATTGATTACCTACAGCATTGAATGAAACCTATTCTTCAAATTTAAAACATGTAATTTAGCATGAATATTTTTACAGTAATATTTTTCTTATTGATAAATAATTTGATTTCATTATGTTTAGAAACAAATTATTCTCAACAGAATCATTATGCATTTGTATGAATGTTTTGCATTCTCTATTAATAACAACGATTTTAACTAAAGGTTAATTTATTGTCAACATTTTAATCCTAAAGCTTATTTTAGATTTTTTTCTCAATCGGCATAAATAAATTAACCCTATAGTTAAATATTCACGCTATTAATCATAATTTACTCAACTAACAAAGCCTCAAGTAATGTTGAAAGAAAACAGCACATCAGTTTCATAAACAAAATAGTTATCTGTTATTATCTTTACCCCACAGTTTTGTAATTCATCTTGAAATGATGCTGCATCGCCACTGTAATTATGCCCTTCCCTTTTTGTGAAAGGACAACAAGTTTAACATTTGGATTACAGTAAATTAAAAGTACGCAAACCTGTTTACAATACTATTTTAGGTGTTTTCTAAATGTTTCTTGATTACAAACACTAGCCATTTGATGAAGATAAAAGAAAATGACAGGCAACTCAGATATAATTTTATACATGCTTGTCTACACCAAACTTGTAATAACTATACTCGCTTAATTGTAAAAGATCACAAATAATAGAAAATATTCTGTAATCACTTTGTTATCGTAAACGTGATGTCTGAATTATGAAGCGTTCTAAAGCAATCGAATAAACAAAAAATTCATTCAGATTATAACCGTAATCTTTTCATGTTGTAATTACATTGTAACATGTTTCGAAAAGTGACATCTTAATTTCTGTTACAGTACAAGATGACAATATATCCCTCGCACCCCTACCCCAGACCAAATAAATAAATAAATAAATAAATAAAATAATAATAATAATTTAAAATATTCTGATCATACTATATATTCTAACAAACTGTTTTTACTCTACAGCAGATAATTTTACCTCACTAGTTCATAAGATGGGAAGGGGAAAAGCAAAGAAGTAAGGCTTATTAAAGAAAGAGATTGAAGGTAATCTTAACATTAGATCAACAAATCTTTTGATTGAAATATGATTTTAATTGACCTATTCAGTTGTCGAAATATAAAAAAAATAGCAGCAATCCTTTTCTAATAATATTCTAAAATTTAAAAATCGGTAGTCAGAAATTTAGTTTAAACTTTTAACAAACAAGCACATTTTTGTAATCTCTTTTCTAAAAATTGAAAATAATCCTAGTCATAGTCCATTACAGTGTTCTGTAAATCAAATGTGTATTTGAGCAAGGACTCAAGAAAGAAATGTAATTTTAAAACTTAATAATTAAATAATTATTTGCTACGCATTTCTAAACGTTTTGATTCAGCTCCAATACTAAGCTTTACTAATATGTCTTCTTAAAATGTTTGTAAATCAATTTTCTCTAATATTGATGGAAACTTTGTTTATATCTGATTGAAGTTCAACTGCTTATGCATTACGACATGTTTTATCCATTATAATATAGCACAAAGTTTACAATTTGTTATATAATCATCATTTACAATGGTGAACTTTTAATTAAGCACACTCATTCAGCTCTTTTTTTCAATCAAAACGAAAGCTTATTTAATTGATGACTTTTTGATTAAAAATTTTATAAGAATTAAAAAGTGTCACTTTTTCAAAATGAATGGCAGTACTTATTTCGTTAAAATTTCATACCTTATTTTAAATATTTTCGCAAATTACATTCCTTACATATAGCCGCCAACAGGTAAAAAATTAAGACGTGTTTCAATTTTTTAGAGAACATCCTGTTTAGATCGACCATAGATAAAATTTTTTGAAAACTTTGAAGAAAGATATTTGTGATTTTGGCAAAAATTTGGAGCTTTTGGTGACGAAAATTGGTGTATTTACTTAGCAAAATATGGAATTTCAACGAATAATTTGTTTATTCTTCAAATACTAATCATTAACGGTCCGCATTTACATATATAGCAATCACGGCCTTTCTCAAAACTTGTAAACTAGAAAAAAAAATTAATGATTGCAGAAAAAATACCGAGAAAAGTATAAACATCAAAAAACATTTATGCGAACAGAATATTCGTGGTAATTTTTTTAAGAGAACAAAAACAATACATATTGAGGGACACTACTTTAGTATTTGAAAAGAATAATTTTTGTGATACGTTTCTCGAGCTTTTCCAATACAAGTAATCTCCAAAGTAAATTTTTGCAAAATTTGCATGGAAAATCTAAAAGGTAGCTTATTGTTTTAATATTGTTTAATTATTGAGTTGTATTCAAGAAACAAAGAAGGTAGATCGTGATATTGTAAAACTGGGAAAGAATTGAGCGTAATGTTATTGTTTAAAATCCATTTTTTCTTATATCTGCTTATTTATTAATTAAAAAACTGTTAAAGAAACTTTGTTTTATTTCATTAACTGTTAAAGTAACATAATTTCAAAATTGATTAAGAAACTAATTCTTAAATAAGTTATCAGCTGCAAGTTCCATTTTCCATCGAATCTTTATTAGAAAAAAATATTTATAAAAATCTAAAGTCGTTGCACTCGACTTAAAGACAATTCATAGAATATTTCGCGCTATAATATATTTATTAATATACTAGTCTGTTATTTCTATTACATGCGTAAAAACATCTATTTCTCCAATTCACTCATTAAAATTTCACCCGTTATTTAATATAACGACGTGTTAAAAGTAATTTCCACGTTAAATTAAAACCATGATAATTTCAAAAGGCGATTTTAGAATGTTTTCCATTTATTTTACTACTTAAATTTTCGGATATTTATAAAACATTCTTGGTGTGCATCTATATGTTAATTGTTGTCACTATATTCATTTTCAAGTTTCCTGCAATAATAATAATAATAATGATAAAAACTTGGCATAAAGCATGAAGACAAAATAATTTATGAGATTTTAAAGGAGACTTCTGACCGGGGAAAAAAGGTTTCCCAATCGAAGTTCAAGTCCAGCATCTTGTACACATTGTCGCTCAAGGTATTTTCTTCTTCTTTCTTTCTTTTTTTTCTTTTTTTTCTCACAAAAATTAAAATATGTAAATTAATTGTTATTACATAATAATACAAAAAAATTGAAGGTTGTGTTTCTTTTCTTGTAACAAAACAAACAAACAAACAAAGAAAAAAAGATTTCCATAAAAGTTGCGTGATTTTTAGGCCAAAGAAGTAAACCCTCTACTTAAGGGTGTTTTTAAATCAAAAAGGGCAACTTTGTGACATAAGTTTTAATTTATTTTTGTTCGAAAATGCGTGAAACTGGCAAGTGTTGTTATTCAGAAACTGTCTGATTGCACTCATTTTAATGTTTTTTTTTTTTTTTTTTTTTTTTTTTTTTTTTTTTTTTTTTTTAAAAACGCGATAGATATTTCAGAACAAGCCATCAAAGGGGACGCTTTGAACAGCATTTTCTGATGAAAGCGGGAAACCAGTCAACGAAAGGGAGAAAATTGCGTGATCACGTGATCAAAATAGCTTATAACTCAGTAGTATTTTTATCATCATAAAATGGAAAACTGAGGTCGATTCAAAAGCGCTTCCATAGACTAACCTTCCAATTTAATATATTTCTATTAAAAAATGAATTTGTAAATGTGTCAAAACGTTTTGCGCTTGTTGAGCGGAGCAGTTGGAAACACCCTAAAGTCAACAAAAAGAGTTGAAAAATCTATATTTTTCTTCTAATAGACATTTATAATATATGGAATGACATTCTAACTTTATTTATAACAATTTGCAAAGCGAAAATTTTCTACAAACAAATTCAGGCCATTCCAGGTACTGTTTTGAAAGAACGAAATGCATTAATTACTTACAAATGAATGCTTTTAGCTATTTGGAACGTCGTCGAAGTATCTCACCTTTTGATCTCAGGTAGATCCAGGCACACGATAAGCGGGCGCCGGTCTTATCTTTAGAGAGCCTCGACCCAATGAAGACAGGTTAGGACCCCACATTTCCGAAATTTGTGTCAACACGTCCTCAAGTTCTACCTCCTGAGAAGCAAAAAAATACGAACATGAATACTAGAAATTTTTTTCCGATTTCCAAAAACAGATAAATATATATTTATATGGCTTAAAGTACCTGGATGTCGAGGAAGTTTTTTATCCCAAAATTTCTTCTCTCTCGCGCTCTCTCTCTCTCTCTTTCTTTCTTTCTTTCTCAGTAACAAATATATGGCAAAGATAGCTTCAATAATAGCACTTGTGGGTACGTTATCCATTAGTACAAAGTGAAATACTAATTCTTCATAAGCACTGCAACTCACCGATAAGAATAAAAATCTGCAAAAAGAAAAATAGGAAATGTTTTAGAGTTTCCGAAATGCCGTGTACTTTCAAAACTTTTTTTTATATATATTTTATATATTTTATACATATATTAACTTATATATATACATTTATATTGCTTAAAATGCCTGGATGTCGGAGGGGTTTCTTTACCCCCAAAATCTCTCTCTCTCCCTTTTTTCCCCCGTAACAAATATATGGCACGAATAGCTTCAATGATAGCACTCGTGGATACCCTATCCATTAATACAAAGGGAATTACTCATTTTTTTAACTCACTGGTTAGAGTGAAAAACTGCAAAATGAAAATTAAGGAATGTTTGTCGAAATGTCGTGTACTTTCAAAACTTTTTTTTTTTTTTTTTTTTTTTTTTTTTTTTTTTTTTTAAAGTCTGTTGCGTTTCTCCGGTCAAACAAGAACGTATAAAAACCAGACGTTATCATTAAATAAATGAACAAGGAAGATAAAATCATGCGTCAAGCATAGATTATGAAGTACTTTCCAATGCATTCAGAATAATGTAACAAAACTGCGCCATAAAAGTAAAATATTACGTCTGATTTCACCATATGGAAATGTATAATGCATGTCAAAACCGAATTTCAGCTGTTCCCATCCACAATTGGAAAATTATCTTATTTTTTAGCAGCCCTGTATATGATATAGAGCTTTGTATATATTAACAACATGCATTCCGAAATTTAGTTCATTTAAGAAATACAAATATTTTAATTGAGAATTCCCCATCAGTAAGTTCCTCTAAAAAGGAGAATGGTAAGCGAATACTTTTGTGCAGCCCTGTATATGAGGCATAGAATTTATATGTAAAGAGTAATATGACAAAAACTAATTAAATTTAATAGCGCATACCGAATTTCAAAACGTACTCTTCCGCAATATTTAAGCCCGATTTCTTTTGTATGTCTCTGTAAATTAATAAAAAGTGCTACGAATGCTCTGTTTTAACATGATCGTAGTGATATTCAATGATTTATATCGATACATTTAAAATCGCATAAAGTCATTAAAATACTCTTTAAACGATTTTTCCCCATACATATAATGTAATCGAATATTTTTAGTGTTCCTGTAAATGATACATTAAACTTACATACTTCATATTCAATACCAAACATATTTTTGGTGACCAAAATAAGCTTTTTGAATTGCATGAAAATTCGAGCTTATTTACGGGAGTTAGAGCGTGGATAGATGGACAGACAAACCGAATGCATAAGCACTTTTCATCTTTGTTGGAAAGTGCTAAAAAGTGGCAAACCGTGAAAGTAAAAGCTTCTAAAGCGTCTTTTTATTGCCAAGATATTTTTAAATTATGACTGAAATACTTTAATTAAATGTATAACTTAAGTGAACAAATTGTTTAAAATTATAAAAAATCCTTTTTTTTTTCTTTTAATGATAACAAGTTGGAAATTGTACGTGAAGCGGAGCAATTGAGGTGCGTTCGTACGATAACGAAATTTTAAATATATTCAGACTTGCTGCTATAATATATAGTATTTCGGATACAGTATAATGGTCGAAATTTTTTTGTGTTCCTGTAAATATACAACAGGAAGTAACTTTTATTACACCTAAGCAACGTATATCATTTGCTATACGATATGCTTTCTTTTATACAGGAAATTACTTGTAGTATTCCTCAACAACGCATATCAAACTCATAAGATGTTAAATAGTTAATTACGATTAAAACGCGCTGCAAAAAATGTTCACCCTATATCATTATGTAATGGAATACTTTTAAATAAGTATAAAATATATGACGGAATGAAATTTTCGCCTTGCTTTTAACATGAAATGAATAGTGCTTACTTAACAGGCGATTAAATAATCAATTATAGATGTTAAACATTAATTTTATTTAAAAATCTTAGTATTTTCAAACCTTTTCCAAACAGGTTCTTCCTCAGAGAATATTTTCTTTTGTAAATACAAATATAAGATTTCATTTTGAAAAAATGAACGAGACTCGTGGCTTGAAACTAACTCCATCTTCAAGCCACGAGTCTCGTTCATTTTTTCAAAATGAAATCTTATAATTGTATTTATAAAAGAAAATATTCTCTGAGGAAGAACCTGTTTGGAAAAGGTTTGAAAATACTAAGATTTTTAAATAAAATTAATGTTTAACATCTATAATTGATTATTTAATCTCCTGTTAAGTAAGCACTATTCATTTTGTGGAATACTTTTGTGTGGCCTTGTAAATCAATAACAAATGTTTTTAACACCACAGATTGTGCAAAATGAATAATATAATATGTACTTCATAAATGCATAACAATTTTATTGTGTTCGAATGAGTGTAACACCATTAAAATGCATTTTAAATTTTTTTCCCCACTGACCGTTATGTAACGGAATACTTTTGATTGTCCCTGTAATTGATCCATGCATCCGATTTTCATAAAATTCTGAAATGACTCGACAAAGTTATGTAATAGTTATATATTTTAAAATTCAGACGATTCGGTCGGGTAGTTTTTGCGTTGTTATATGCGGACAGACAGACGGACGGACAGACAGACCGACAGACGGACGGACTGAATGACAACTATAGGTGCTACGTATTTACATAATTACGAACGCACCTAAAAACTTCCGTTAAATACAACTAGTTACTAATCGCAACTTCTATGCTATTATAAAATTTGGATCACAATAGTCTTACATAATATATATATATATATATATATATATATATATATATATATATAAACAATTTAAAACTATTATGCTGTTTAGAAGTGGACTGAAAATATGTATTCCCAATTCATATAAAGATAATTCTTAAATCCTGATTTATCTGATTAAATGTACTTTACAATGAATATGTACTATACATTATGTTTTAAAATTTCTAAATGAATTCAAAATGTATAAGTGACTTATCTATCTTGAAGTATTTGTGCGATATTCAAACTTTTCCAAAATGTTACAGAAAGAAACAAGTTGGAAATTGCACGTGAAGTGTAGCAAATTATGTACTTTCGTATGATAACGAAGTTTGAAAAATATTCAGATCTTGTTGTTAGTAGACAGTACTTCAGATATAGTATAATGGTCGAAATCTTGTTTGTGTTCCTGTAAATATACAGGAAAAAAACTTTTATAACCCCTCAGTATCTTATATCATATTCATAAAATGTGAAATAGTTTAATATAATTTACACATGTCCTAAACATTGTTTTCCCGTATAGTATTATGTAGTGGAATACTTTTGTGCGGCCCTGTAATTTAATAATAAATATTCTTTGCATCACAGATTGTACAGAATGTATATTTTAATATATATGTATAATTCATAGGTTCGTGTATTGTATTATAGTCTAATGTGTGTAACACCATTAAAATGCATTTGAAGCATTTTTCCCTATTGACCGTAATGTAACGGAATACTTTTGATTGTCCGTGTAATTGATCTATGCATCCAATTTTCATAAAATTTGAAATAACTTGACAAAATTATCTAATAATTGTATATTTTAAATTTCAAACGATGAAAATGCATTTGAAACTTTTTCCCCCATTGACCGTAATGTAACGGAATAATTTTGATTGTCCCTGTAATTGATCTATGGATCTGATTTTCATAAAATTTGAAATGACTAGACAAAATTATGTGATAATTATATATTTTAAATTTCAAGCAATACGGTTGGGTTGTTTTTGCGTTGTTATATGCGAACGGACGGACGGGCAGAAGGACAGACGGACAGACTGAACGACAACTATAGGTGCTACCTATTTACATAATTATGAACACACATAAAAAGAATAATTAAAATTCTACTAAGCTCCCTGCTTTCTAAAGAGGAAATTTCAGGAATCTACTTACTAAACCTAAAATCACCGATGGCTATCTCTCTTATTTGAATGCTTTATTATGATGTTATTACTATTTATTTTCCGCCCTTTATTTACAACCGTTAAAATACTTCTCATACATGCGTTTAATATTTAAAAATTTTAAATGTTTTACAACAATAAAAATTAAATTTTAACGTCTTTAAAAATTTTGGAGGAAATTTAAGATACATTAAAACAATTTTTCATATTTTTTTTCAATGTATTTGAATCTTATATGTAAATTAATACAATAATCGTTATATGTAATCGAAGTATTAGCACTTCCTAAAATACCGCTTGTGTCAATCTAATGAATATTACTTATTTAAGGCAGATGGAAACAGGATTTTTTTACCTAGAACCATTTATGTAATGTTGAAATTTCTCTGCGAATTACATACAATGGACGAATTTATGTGTTATTCTCACAGTGGTTCTCAAGAATCGATATTAAAGAGTGGCACCACTTTTTTGACGAGCTTTAAGGACTTTTCGACAGTTTTCTTAAGAAAGCAAAATGTTATTTAAAAAAACACCAATTCCCGCTAAATTATTATAAATATATTAAAAGAGAAATGTTTATGTATATTTTTGTTTATGCATTAAAACAATGGACTTGATTATAAATAGGGGTGGTAGTACTTTAGACAAAATAGGATCAAGGAGGGGCAAACTCATTTTAGACATAGCTTAAAACAAAAAGACGCACACACACACACAAACACAAAAAAAAAAGGTAGTTTTTGTAGTACAAAAGCTAGTAAAACATGTAAAGATTTTTAAAACTATGTATTTTTTTTAAAAAAAGTTGCAATTATTTAAAGTAAAATGTAAATTTTCAACCACAAATTTCAATTTACGCTAAAAATTGAGATATGAATATTAGGGGAAAAATCCCACTTATGTGAAGATTGTTACCGATCAACCAGAACCAACATTTGAAGATCGGGAGTGAAAAAGATCAAGTTATGCTATTGAAGATTGGCGGAGTCATAATGTCTGCAGATTCTAAAAAAGTTATTCAGAAAATAGAGCATAAAACTTTTGTTACTGTGCACTTGCTCTGCGTTTAACAAGGAGAGGGCCAAATTTCATAATCACAATTTGTCTAATATTATAATACAACTTAAGTATTTACTTTGTAACACAATTTCAGCGTTAGTATAGCTTATTCGGTAGAGCACTGGTTCATAGATCCGCGGGTCGCAGGTTCAATCTCGTCAGACGCTGCACTTACTTTTCTTATTTTTTGTTTTATAAATATACTTTTAATTATAATTTAATAAACTTATTCTTAATTAAAATTTGTGTATCAATTACAATTTTCATGTATTTATTTTAAATTGTAGCTAATTCGTTGCATAAAACTTAATAAAACTGTTATTTTTCTTTTTAATGACTTTTAAAATATACCTCATAGATTCTTTAAACTGTTATTTAAAAAAAAATACTTGTGAAAATTTTTTTCAAATTTTCTTTGTCGATGTAATGATATTTAACAATTGCTTCAATTCGGGAATTTAAAGAAACACCATTTATATATTGCCTCAATAAGGGAAATAGATATTATGATAATACTACTCTATTTTCATATTAAGAAGCATAGTTATATTACAAAGTAGCATAAGAATTAATTTACAACCTTTTTTTTACATATTAAGATTTTTAATTCTTTAATATGTATACGCTTCGCTTTGAACTGTTTTAAGCTTACCTTTTTCTTCTTCTTCTTCTTTTTTTTTTTCACAACTAAAGAGTATTTTTTTGCTAATCATGATAGATTTAACTTTTTAAAATTTCTTAAAATGCTAAGAAAAGTTTAATAATGTTTAAAAAATCAAGAAGGCTAAATAAAAATTAGATATTTCTCCAGTTTCCCCATTGTAATTAATGTACAATTATAAATTTTTCAATTGCGAATATTAAATTATAACTACAAATATATTAATAAAAAAAATTAAGGAGTAAACAAATGTAGCACATTTCAATCATCCAGTATTAACATTTTATTCATTTTATTTATTAGGGCAATGTATAAAGGATGTTTCCTTAAACTCATGAATTGATTCAATTATTGAATATCCTTACATCGATAAACAATAAATGAAATACATTTTAGGTCATTTAAAAAATAATAATAATCATTTTACATAACGATTTACTGACAAAATAAATAAATAAATACATTAAAATCAAAATTGATACACTATTTTTAATTGACAATGAGTTTAGTAATTTTTAATTCTAAGTAAATATTTAAAACCAAAAAGAAAATCAACTGATGGCAACATTGCTGCCAGTAGTTTTTAACGCAAATCTAACAGGTTTTTTTTTTTTAATTTTTTATTTTATTTTATTTTATTTTATTTTTTACAGCGTATATTAAAAATTATTTATTTATTTATTTATTTATTTATTTTTGACCAATTTTAAAGTAAATTGTCCTCTTAAAATAGTTTTGTTAATACAATAATTGGAGTGCGGTTTTTTTTTCCCATTATACATATACAATACTTTTGTCATCTTTGACATTTATGTCAAACTATATTATTAAAAAAAGTTACGAAACCATTTAACTTAAACCAATCTATTTCATTAATTCTTTAATGATGCAACAAATGTATTACAATTCCATCAAGTCTTAATTATCCATTTAATAAATGAATTCGATACGAATAATTCCGCTAAGCCCGCATAAAGCTATACCATTACTTCATTACAGTTCATCCGAAACGGAACTGAGCAACACTGTAAATTCCGGGGAGATCAAAGTATTTGATAAGTGGTACCTTCCTCCTTTTCTTCCTTGGAGGTTGAAGGGAGGGGAGAGAAAGACAGACATGCTGGCCTCTTGGAAAGTTGGTTTAACCCCCCCAGGGGTCATTTGATACCCCCAGAAAATCCCCCCCCCCTTTTCCCGGTCGTAAACTACTGCTTGTGTTTTGGAGAAATTTAATACTCCCTGTGAGTTGTGTATAGTTCAAAACGAGAGGAAATGTTCTTAGTAAGCAGTGTTGTCCATAATTCTGTGAGAATATTTTAGGATCCATCCCCCTCAAAATAAGTAGAATCACACAGCAGATGTTTTAGATTGAACCAAATTTGGATAGGAAGAGTACAAATATTAGAAAGCACTGTCTTCATTCATAAAAACTAGGTGTAAAGTCTATAAGAATATCAAAATTGTACCGGAACATGTTAATTTTAAAGTGTATCCTTTAACAATTTTTCTTTAACTTAACATACTATATACATTATACATGCGTACATGACTCAATTCTCGACAAATAGTACGCAATAAATAATAAATAAATAAAAATAAAAAATAAAAACAAAAAGATTAAATATCATATAATTGCTATTAAAGCTATTATCAAACTACAATAAAATATTTATGAGCTCTAGAAAAATATAACTTATTTATTCACAAATACAACGTTCAGAAATACAATTTAACATAATTGTATAAAAAATATATTTAAAAAATGCATAAAAATACAATATATAAACTGTGTGAGTGGAAAAGTCTAAGAGAGAATTGAAGTATGCATTTTTCGAGAAATGTAATACTCCCTGTGAATTGTGTATAGTTCAAAACGAGAGGAAATGTTCTTAGTAAGCCGTGTTGTCCATAACTCTGTGAGAATATTTTAGGATTTTTTCCCCTTAAAATAAGTAGAATCACAGAGCAGATGTTTTAGTTTGAACCAAATTTGGATAGGAAGACTACAAACATTAGACTGCACTTTCTTCATTCATAAAAACTAGGTGAAAAGTCTATAAGAGTATAAAAATTGTATCGGAACATGTTAATTTTAAAGTGTATTAATTAACAATTTTTCATTAAGAGCCTGCATCAGTCAAACCGAAACGCAAAATCCGATCACAAATCTATGCGTGTTGCCACCAGGAAGGCATATGCCGAACCCAACGATTGACACTTTAAAAGACCAATGATATTTTCCAAGCTTGTAATTAATAAGAAAATGGTCATCTCACGCCATCCTTTACCTCCAGACGATAAAAAGGGGATAAGATACCCCAGGAAGAAAAAAGTCATTAGCAAATGCTAAAAACTCTGGCACCTTTTCAATACTGATAGCCCGAGGGATATGTGCATTTGGATAGTTTCTTCGAGATCATTTCTGACAAAAACACTCGGATCCATTTTAAAACAAGTCGACATTGACCTTTTTTGTTAGATAGTTTCAAGTGAAATTTATATGTAATTTTAAAAGACAACATACAGATCGTGATTATTATGTCAGAGATTGCACATTAAACATTTTCCAAAGAATCTCCTCTACATTTTAATATTTTTAAATGATTTTTTTAGCATTGAATAGCTGAGATCATTGAACTGTACAAAGATCGTTTTATATTTTTTCGATTTTGTTACGAGTATTTTATAGTGGCTTACATCAATAGAGCGAAATCCCAAGATAGGAATTTTTAAGATATCTCGTTTGTATTTTAATATTTTTAAATGATTTTTTTAAGCATTGAACAGCTGAGATTTTTCGGTATAAAGACCGTTTTGTACTTTTTTTTATTTTATTTACAGGTGTTTTAAAGAGGCTACTTCAGTCAAGTGAAATCCAATGGAAGAAATTTATAAAAATATCTCTTCTACATTTTTACATTATTAATTTATTTTTTGGCATTCGATATCTCAGATATTTCGGTACAAAGACCGTTTTGTACTTTTTCGACCTTGTTTATTTAAAAAGCTATTTCAGTCAAGTGAAATCCCATTGTAGAAATTTATAAAAATATCTCTTCTACATTTTAATATTTTTAAATGATTTTTTTGTCATTGGATAGCTGAGATCTTTCGGTACAAAGACCTTTTTGTACATTTTCGACTTTGTTTAAGGGAATTTTAATAAAAGCTACTTCAGTCAAATGAAATCCAATGGAAGAAATTTATAAAAATATCTCTTCTACATTTTAATATTTTTAAATGAATTTTTGTCATTGGATAGCTGAGATCTTTCGGTACAAAGATCGTTTTGTACTTTTTCGACTTTGTTTAGGGAAATTTTAAAAAATCTACTTCAGTCAAGTGAAATCCAGTGGTAGGAATTTATAAAAATATCTCTTCTACATTTTAATATTTTTAAATTATTTTTTGTCATTCGATATCTCAGATCTTTCGGTACAAAGACCGTTTTGTACTTTTTCGACTTTGTTTCGGGGAATTTTAAAAAAGCTATTTCAGTCAAGTGAAATCCAATGGTAGAAATTTATAAAAGTAAGTCTTCTACATTTTAATATTTTTAAATTATTTTTATGTCATGGGATGGCTGAGATCTTTCTATACAAAGACCGTTTTTTACATTTTCAACTTTCTCTAGAGGAATTTTAAAAAAGCTACTTCAGTCAAGTGAAATCCAATGCTAGAAATTTCTAAAAGTATCTCTTCTACATTTTAATATTTTTAAATGATTTTTTTTTTTTTTTTTTTTTTTTTTTGTCATGGGATAGCTCAGATCTTTCGGTACAAAGACCGTTTTGTACTTTTTCGACTCTGTTTAGGGGAATTTTAAAAAAGCTACTTCAGTGAAATGAAATCCAATGGTAGAAATTTATAAAAATATCTCTTTTATATTTTAATATTTGTAAATCATTATTTGGCATTCGATATCTCAGATCTTTTGGTACAAAGACAGTTTTGTACTTTTTTGATTTTGTTTACAGTTGTTTTAAAGAGGCTACTTCAGTCAAATGAAATCCAATAGTAGAAATTTATAAAAATATCTCTTCTACATTTTAATATTTTTAAATGAATTTTGTCATTGGATAGCTGAGATCTTTCGGTACAAAGACCTTTTTTTTTTTTTTTTTTTTTTTTTGTTTACGGCTGTTTTAAAGAGGCTACTTCAGTCGAGCGAAATCCTATAGTAAAATTTTATAAATATGTCTTTTCGACATTTAAAGATTTTTAAATGATTTTTTTGTCATGGGATAGCTGAGATCTTTAGGTACAAAAAATGTTTTGTATTTTTTTTTTTTTTTTTTTGTTTACAGGTGTTTTAAAGAGGCTACTTCAGTCAGTAAGTGAAATCCAATGGTAAAAATTTATAAAAATATCTCTTCTACATTTTAATATTTTTAATTGATTTTTTTCTGTCATTGGATAGCTTAGATCTTTCTGTACAAATAACGTTTTTTTACATTTTCGACTTTGTTTAGGATAATTTTAAAAAAGCTACTTCAGTCAAGGAAAATCCAATGGAAGAAATTTATAAAAATATCTTTTCTACATTTTAATATTTTTAAATGTTTTTTTTTTTTTTTTTTTTTTTTTTTTTGTCATTGGATAGCTTAGATCTTTCGGTACAAAGACCGTTTTGTACTTTTTCGACTTTGTTTAGGGGAATTTTTAAAAAACTTACTTCAGTCAAATGAAATAAAATTGTGGAAATTTATAAAAATATCTCTTCTACATTTTAATATTTTTAAATGATTTTTTTGTCATGGGATAGCTGAGATCTTTCGGTCCAAATACCGTTTTGTACTTTTTTAATTTTGTTTACATATGTTTTAAAAAAGATACTTCAGTCAAGTGAAATCGAATGGTAGGAATTTATAAAAATATCTCTTCTACATTTTAATATTTTTAAATTATTTTTTTGGCATTCGATATCTCAGATCTTTCGGTAAAGACCGTTTTGTACTTTTTCGACTTTGTTTAGGGGAATTTTAAAAAAACTACTTCAGTCAAGTGAAATCCAATGGTAGGAATTTATAAAAATATCTCTTCTACATTTTAATATTTTTAAATGATTTTTTTGGCATTGGATAGCTGTGATCTTTCAGAACAAAGACTGTTTTGTACTTTTTTGATTTTGTTTACAGGTATTTTAAAGAAGCTACTTCATTCAAGGAAAATCCTACAGTAGAATTTTATAAATATGTCTTTTTACTTTTAAAGATTTTTAAATGATTTTTTGGCATTCGATGTCTCAGATCTTTCGGTACAAAGA
Source organism: Maratus speculifer (assembly GCA_964019185.1). NCBI lineage: Eukaryota > Metazoa > Arthropoda > Arachnida > Araneae > Salticidae > Maratus > Maratus speculifer. The sequence goes on from OZ025291.1 coordinate 122,051,323, forward strand.
CCGTTTTGTACTTTTTCGACTTTGTTTAGGATAATTTTAAAAAAGCTACTTCAGTCAAGTGAAATCCAATGAAAGAAATTTATAAAAATATCTCTTCTATATTTTAATATTTTTAAAATATTTTTTGGCTTTCGATATCTCAGATCTTTCGGTACAAAGACCGTTTTGTACTTTTTTGATTTTGTTTACAGGTGTTTTAAAGAGGCAAATGAAATCCAATGGTAGAAATTTATAAAAATATCTCTTCTACACTTTAATATTTTTAAATGATTTTTTTTTTTGTCATTGGATAGCTGAGATCTTTCGGTACAAAGACCGTTTTGTACTTTTTCGACTTTGTTTAGGGGAATTTTAAAAAAGCTTTTTCAGTCAAGTGAAATCCAATGGTAGAAATTTATAAAAATATCTCTTCTACTTTTTAATATTTTTAAATGATTTTTTTGTCATTGGATAACTTAGATCTTCCTGTACAAAGACCGTCTTTTGCATTATCGACTTTGTTTAGATGAATTTTAAAAAAGCTACTACAGTCAAGTGAAATCCAATGGTAGAAATTTATAAAAATATCTCTTCTACATTTTAATATTTGTAAATTAATATATTTGTCATTCGATATCTCAGATCTTTTGGTACAAAGACCGTTTTGTACTTTTTTGATTTTCTTTACAGGTGTTTTAAAGAGGCTACTTCAGTCAAATGAAATCCAATGGTAGGAATTTATAAAAATATCTCTTCTACATTTTAATATTTTTAAATGATTTTTTTGTCATGGGATGGCTGAGATCTTTCTCTACAAAGACCGTTTTGTACTTTTTCGACTCTGTTTAAGGGAATTTTAAAAAATCTACTTCAGTGAAGTGAAATCCAATGGTAGAAATTTATAAAAATATCTCTTCTACATTTTAATATTTGTAAATTATTATTTGGCATTCGATATCTCAGATCTTTTGTTACAAAGACCGTTTTGTACTTTTTTGACTTTGTTTAGAGGAATTTTAAAAAAGCTACTTCAGTGAAGTGAAATCCAATGGTAAAAATTTAGAAAAATATCTCTTCTACATTTTAATATCTGTTAATTATTATTTGGCATTCGATATCTCAGATCTTTCGTTGCAAAGACCGTTTTGTACTTTTTCGACTCTGTTTAGGGGAATTTAAAAAAAGCTACTTCAGTGAAGTGAAATGCAATGGTAGAAATTTATAAAAATATCTCTTCTACATTTTAATATTTTTAATTGATTTTTTTGTCACTGGATAGCTTAGATCTTTTTCTACAAAGACCGTTTTGTACTTTTTCGACTTTGTTTAGGGGAATTTTAAAAAAAGCTACTTAAGTCAAGTGAAATGCAATAGTAGGAATTTATAAACATATCTCTTCTACATTTCAATATTTTTATATGATTTTTTTGTCATGGGATGGCTGAGATCTTTCGTTGCAAAGACCGTTTTGTACTTTTTCCGACTCTGTTTAAGGGAATTTTATGAAAGCTGTTTCAGTCAAGTGAAATCCAATGGTAGAAATTTATAAAAATATCTCTTCTACATTTTAATATTTTTAAATGATTTTTTTGGCATTTCATAGCTGCGATCTTTCGGTACAAAGATGTTTTGTACTTTTTCGATTTTGTTTAGAGGTGTTTTAAAGAAGCTACTTCATTCAAACAAAATCCTATAGTGGAATTTTATAAATATATCTTTTTATTTTTAAAGATTTTTAAATGATTTTTTGGCATTCGATATCTAAGATCTTTCGGTAAAAAGACCGTTTTGTACTTTTTCGACTTTGTTTTGGATAATTTTTAAAAAGCTACTTCAGTCAAGTGAAATCCATTGGTAGAAATTTATAAAAATATCTCTTCTACATTTTAATATTTTTAAGTGATTTTTTTGTCATTGGATAGCTGAGATCAAATGGTAGTAATAAAAAAAAAGGAAAAAAAAAGAATATCTTCTACATTTTAATGTTTTTAAATGGTTTTTTTTTGGGGGGGGGGCATTGGATATTTCAGATCTTTCGGCACAAAGACTGTTTTGTACTTTTTCGACTTTGTTTAAGGGAATTTTAAAAAGCTACTTCAGTCAAGTGAATTCCAATGGTAGAAATTTATAAAAATATCTCTTCTACATTTTAATATTTTTAATTGATTTTTTTTTTTTTTTCTGTCATTGGATAGTTTAGATCTTTCTGTACAAATAACGCTTTTTTACATTTTCGACTTTGTTTAGGGGAATTTTAAAAAAGCTACTTTAGTCAAGTGAAATCCAATGGAAGAAATTTATAAAAATATCTTTTCTACATTTTAATATTTTTAAATGTTTTTTTTTTTTGGCATTCGATATCTCAGATCTTTCTGTACAAAGACCGTTTTGTACTTTTTCGACTTTGTTTATGGGAATTTTAAAAAAGCTATTTCAGTCAAGTGAAATCCATTGGTAGAAATTTATAAAAATATCTCTTCTACATTTTAATATTTATAAATGATTTTTTTGTCATTGGATAGCTGAGATCTTTCGGTGCAAAGACCGTTTTGTACTTTTTTGATTTTGTTTACAGGTGTTTTAGTGAGGCTACTTCAGTCAAGTGAATTCCAATGGTAGAAATTTATAAAAATATCTCTTCTACATTTTTAATATTTTTAAATGTTTTTTTGTCATTGGATAGCTAAGATCTTTCGGTACAAAGACCGTTTTGTACTTTTACGACTTTGTTTAGGGGAATTTTTAAAAAGCTACTTCAGTCAAGTGAAATCTAATGGTAGAAATTTATAAAAATATCTCTACTACATTTTAATATTTTTAAATGATTTTTTTGTCATTGGATAGCTAAGATCTTTCGGTACAAAGACCGTTTTGTACTTTTACGACTTTGTTTAGGGGAATTTTAAAAAAGCTATTTCAGTCAAGTGAATTCCAATGGTAGAAATTTATAAAAATATCTCTTCTACATTTTTAATATTTTTAAATTTTTTTTTTTCATTGGATAGCTAAGATCTTTCGGTACAAAGACCGTTTTGTACTTTTACGACTTTGTTTAGGGGAATTTTTAAAAAGCTACTTCAGTCAAGTGAAATCTAATGGTAGAAATTTATAAAAATATCTCTACTACATTTTAATATTTTTAAATGATTTTTTTGTCATTGGATAGCTAAGATCTTTCGGTACAAAGACCGTTTTGTACTTTTACGACTTTGTTTAGGGGAATTTTAAAAAAGCTACTTCAGTCAAGTGAATTCCAATGGTAGAAATTTATAAAAATATCTCGTATACATTTTAATATTTTTAAATGATTCTGTTGTTATTGGATAGCTAAGATCTTTCGGTACAAAGACCGTTTTGTACTTTTTCGACTTTGTTTACAGGTGTTTTAAAGAGGCTACTTCAGTCAAGTGAAATCCATTAATAGAAATTTATAAAAATATCTCTTCTACATTTTAATATTTTTAAGTGATTTTTTTGTCATTGGATAGCTGAGATCATTCGGTACAAAGACCGTTTTGTACTTTTTTTAATATGTTTACAGGTGTTTTATAGGGGCTACTTCAGTCAAGTGAAATCCATTGGTAGAAATTTATAAAAATATCTCTTCTACATTTTAATATTTTTAAATGATTTTTTTGTCATTAGATAGCTAAGATCTTTCGGTACAAAGACCGTTTTGTACTTTTTTGATTTTGTTTACAGGTGTTTTAGTGAGGCTACTTCTGTCAAGTGAAATCCAATGGTAGAAATTTATAAAAATATCTCTTCTACATTTGAATATTTTTAAATTATTTTTTGGCATTCGATATCTCAGATCTTTCGGTACAAAGACCGTTTTGTACTTTTTCGACTTTGTTTACAGGTGTTTTAAAGAGGCTACTTCAGTCAAGTGAAATCCATTAATAGAAATTTATAAAAATATCTCTTCTACATTTTAATATTTTTAAGTGATTTTTTTGTCATTGGATAGCTGAGATCATTCGGTACAAAGACCGTTTTGTACTTTTTTTAATATGTTTACAGGTGTTTTATAGGGGCTACTTCAGTCAAGTGAAATCCATTGGTAGAAATTTATAAAAATATCTCTTCTACATTTTAATATTTTTAAATGATTTTTTTGCCATTAGATAGCTAAGATCTTTCGGTACAAAGACCGTTTTGTACTTTTTTGATTTTGTTTACAGGTGTTTTAGTGAGGCTACTTCTGTCAAGTGAAATCCAATGGTAGAAATTTATAAAAATATCTCTTCTACATTTGAATATTTTTAAATTATTTTTTGGCATTCGATATCTCAGATCTTTCGGTACAAAGACCGTTTTGTACTTTTTCGACTTTGTTTACAGGTGTTTTAAAGAGGCTACTTCAGTCAAGTCAATCCATTGGTAGAAATTCATAAAAATATCTCTTCTACTTTTTAATATTTTTAAATGATTTTTTTGTCATTGGATAGCTGAGATTTTACGGTGTTAAGACCGTTTTGTACTTTTTTGGTTTTGTTTACAGGTGTTCAAAGAGGCTACTTCAGTCAAGCGAAGTCCTTTAGTAGAAATTTATAAATATATCTTTTCTACATTTAAATATTTTTAAATGTTTTTTTGGCATTGGATATCTGAGATCTTTCGGTACAAAGACCGTTTTATATTTTTTTTATTTTGTTATGGGAGTTTTAAAGGGGCTTACTTCAATCAAGCGAAATCCTATGAAGTTTTGAAGTTCATATAAATATATATTTTTCTCTTCTACATTTTAATATTTTTAAATGATTTTTTTAGCATTGAATGTTAGAAATTTATAAAGATATCTCGTCTACAAGTAAATATAAACTGTTGATTACCTCAATCAAGGAAAATCCCTTGGTAGAAATTTATAAAGATATCTTTAAGATCATTTAAAAGTCATTTGTAAAGATCATTTTAATATTTGTAATTTTTTTCCATCATATAACTGATATCTTTTTTTACAAAGAACGTTTTATATCTTTTCGATTTTGTTACGGGTATTTTAAAGTGACTTACTTCAATAGATCTAAATCACATTTTAGAAATTTTTAAAGATATCTCGTTTGTATTTTAATTGTCTTTAAACTTTTTTTTTCGGGGGGGGGGCATTAGATATCGGAGATTTCTCTTTACAAACACCTTTTTACATTTTTTCGATTTTTTACGGGTATTTTAAAGTGGCTTACTTGAATAGAGAAAAGTCCTATTATAAAAATTTATAAAGATATCTCGTCAACATTTTAATTTTTTAAATGATTTTTTTAGCATTGAATTCCTGAGATATTTCTGTACAAATACCGCTTTATATTTTTTTCGATTTTTTACGGGTATTTTAAAGGGGCTTACTTCAATGAAGCGAAATCCTATCACAGAAATTTATAGAAATATCTCGTCTATATTTTAATAATCTTTTTTATATTGAACAGCTGAGATCTTTCTGTACAAAGGCGGTATTACAATTTTTGATTTCGTTACAGGTATTTTAAAGTGACTTACTTCAGTCAAACGAAATCCCATTGTAGAAATTTATAAAGATATCTCGCCTACATTAAAAAAAAAATATTTTTATTTTTTTTTCTCTTACATTGAATAGCTTTTACGATTTCATTCATTTTAAAGAGGCTACTGCTGTTAAACGAAACAATGCCTTCGCTTTAAAACTAATGCTATGAAAGAAATTTATAAAAGTTTATCGTCTGCAGGCCATTTTCTATTTTTTCGATTTATTTTACGGGTATATATATATATATATATATATATATATATATATATATATATATATATATATAAACTTTAATTAAACGAAACAATTTACTAGCTTATGATAATTCTTTCGACGATAATCCAACGGTCAAAATTTATAAATAGGTCTCGTCTGCATTTTAATATTTTTCCCCTTTAATAGCTCAGAGCGATCTCTTCAAAGGCCTTTTTCTACTTTTTTAATTTTCTTTACTTGATAGTTTCATTTTCGGAACCGTTTTCAAAAGTGATATTATCCTCATATTTAAAATCTACAGTCAGTATCGAAAAAAGTAAAAAGCGGCCTCTACACAAACCATCGTCAGCTATACTATGCAGAAAAAAAAAATAATTAAAAATTGGAATGAAAATATGGTATCTTTTAAAAAATCTTTTATAGGTTTAGTATAATTGAGTTTATCTTTTTGCGTGACTGAAAAAACCGCTATTCTAAAACTTAGATCAGTTAGACTATGACAGGCTTTGGAATATATGCGTATTATTTAGTTAAAATAGTATAAGAACTTTAAAAATCATTCGTTTATCTTTCTGAAAGGGAAAAACAAAGGAAAGACAATTGATATACAATTAAGCATAAATATATCATTTACGGATGTGAATTTTACCGCAACAGAATATATTTTCTAAAGTATTGTAAATTAGTCATAATTTTCGATAGAAGTGTCAAAATAAATATATTTCTATCTTTTAAATTAGTGTTATCCAATTTAATCATGAATTGCATAATAATTACTTTATATTTTAGAGTGGGTATACTGCAAACTTTTATTGATTAAAATAGAAATATTTATGAAATATTTATGAAAAGGAACATTTAAACTAATTCATTAAGAATTGTCTAAAAGAATGATAAGAAAAATTTAATACAAATGTATTTATTCGTGAATATATCTATTCATTTTTAATGTCAGAACCATTGTTATTTTCTTTCTGTCCTTTCTTCTTTTCCCTTTGTCGTCTGCAGATGACAAAAAGTTAATTCTATTATTTTTTATAAATTAACGAATATTTCATTTTGATGTTGTCCGCAATTAAAGAATCTTTTTTAGAAATTAAACTTTAAATATATGGAAGAAAAATAATAAAAATGTTAAATGTGTTTTTATTCGAAATCAATAATGCTTTTAAAGTACATTTGAGATTGAATGCCTAGTTAAACAAACTTTTTGAAATCAACATGTATTTACATCATTTCTGAAATTCATTTCTGATCGAACTATCATGCATTCAGGAAAGGAAATTTTTATTTTTTTTATCCTAAACCAGCAAACAACATTTTACTAATAGCCACAGGCAAGATTTTACACCTTCGTCCCTGTAAGACTCCCTGGAGGTAAACCCATATCGTCTTTCACCCTAATTACTTTTAAGGCGTCTCCCTTTTAAAGGCGGAGTTAAACACCATTTTCTACTATTTTAAATCAAAGTGTTTCAACTTTTTATACAAATAGCATAGATTAAATTTTTGTAAAAATCAAAATAAAAAACATTTTCTGAAAGCTAAATAATTAAACTCTGCATGCTGTTTTACCAAATTTTAAAATGTCAAACAGATTTTTCGTAATAAGACATTAAAAGTGAATTTTAAAGACTATAAAATAACGCACTTGTATCGCCTTAAAACTAAAAAAAGAAATAAAATTTCAGAATGACGTGCATAGTTTAAACCTACAGGTTTTCAAAACAACAAAAAATATTAAATTTGAGCAAAATGCAAAGGAATGAAAGCGATAAATTTCTTCCATTGAAATAACATTAGCCGTTCTATCTCGGAGCGTTACTGATGTAGGGCCTTAACTGAATATGCTATATACACTATACATGCATACATAAGTCAATTCTTAACAAGCAGTACGAAAAAAAAAAAGAAAACAAAAAAGTTAAATAGCATATAATTGTTATTAAAGCAATTATCAAACTACAATAAAGTATTTATGAGCTCTTTTACTTGACAATTTAAGGCTATCCCGTCCACCAATAAAAAGCCTCCGCAAAGGTCCTAATCGTACTCAGTTTCCCTTTTTTTTTTTTTTTTTTTTTTTTTTTTTTTTTTTTTTTTTTGCAAACGAAATAGATGTTTTATGAAATACTTTCAAAGTTTGCAATTTAAACCAAATTTCTCGGCGAAAGCAGAAAACCAGTTAATGGAGATAGAAAAATGCTATGCCACGTGGTCGAAAATGCTTATAACTCAATAGGTAATTGATCTATCCAAAAATAAGAAAATCCGTTAGCTTCCAAATCGCTTGTCTAGTCAGGTCCTCCAATTTTTAATCTTTCCGCTTAAGATCTGAAGAGTTTTATTAGAAATTAAAACTCTTAATAATTAACCCCAATAAATAAGTTCATATTTGACTGGTAAAAAAAGTTTAAGAAATTTCCTATGGATAGATGAGAAAGCCTTAATGAGAATCCGCCCAATGATTGTACCATCCCTGGAATTATCTGAAGGTTTTTAAAAACTATTTTTTAAAGATTTTATGAGTACTGAAGAAAATTGAATTCTTTTTAAAACCAAGATCATAGTGTAGAAAAAAAAACAATAAAAGCATACTTCATTTTATTCTAAAATCATATTTTATGTATATTATTTTAATACTGTTTGTACTAAATTGTACTTCGATGATTCTCTTTATATTCAACTATATTTTAGTCATATAATTGCGGCACTATTTTATAAATTTAATAAACTAATTATGATAACAAGCTAGTTTTAGATTTAAGATAATGTTTCTCTTCTTTGTAAATGCGAATTATCCATAATTACTTAACTTTCTTTACGATGCATTATACTTATTCTTCTCTTATTTTTATGGAATGATGTGCACAAAACACTTTTTCGTGACTGTTTATTAAAATTAAAGGGGCACAAAAGTATTTTTTCTTCTTATTATTTTTTAACTAGCCACATCAGAAGAAATAAGCGTTCTTATATCTGTTTAATTAAACATTTTCCCTACACAGAATACTATTCATATCGATATAAAATATCGATTAATCTTCTTCAACGGCCATTGTAACGACGTCCGTTTCATCTGCCGCTTGTTCAACGATCTACCTTTCATATGAACTTGCTTTTATTTTGTTTAAAAGTTTAGGCGGTAATTTAATATAAAAGTAAAATAACTCAATGTAAAGAAGAGGGAGAAAGAGAGCGATAGTATAAAGAAGAGCAAAGAATGAAAGTCTTTGGCTTTTTTAAGGGAATAATAAAGAAACGCTTTTTTTAGTTATAGACTTTCTAATGACGAAAATAATGTACGACAAAGAAGCTATTCTTTACACCAGGTTTGTTGCCTTTTTATCTATTTAGATAATCTTAAAGAGGTAAAGTTATAAAATAATGACAGTAAGTTTTTATTTATTTATTTATTTATTAAACAGGAAAATTTTTCGCGAAAAATTTATGCATTTTTTAGACATTAAAAATTGCATAGTATCTGATTGAGCGGCTCAAAATAAGCATCTAAGAGGAACATAAAAAACTGTTTAAAATAATCAAATTACTTAAATCTAATAATAATAATAATTAAAGAGTAATTAAATTTTTTTATTTTAAATGCTTTATGCGTACCATTTTTTTACTCTACATTTTTTCAGTCTATAAATTATCAAATTCATTTAAAAAAACAATGCATCCACAAACGCACTGCTGGTTTTTTTTTTTTTTTTTTTTTTTTTTTTTTTTTTTTTTTTAGGAATGTATTAAAATTAGCCTTTGTACATTTTGAGAAATAAAATGAGAACCAAAAACTAAATGCATGAAGCATTTTGTTGGATTTTACTTTAATTATGTATAAAACTATGGGCTCTGCTTCGTCCGAGCTACACTTGTCAACATCCGTTGAAACACCACAAACCCAAAAAAGAAAAAAAAAAAAACTGCTATTTTGGCCATTTTTTACAAGACTGCGAAACACTGAATGCATATGTATATGCATGCATATATTTAAGTGGCGATATCCTTGTAAAGGAATTTTCATTCATTCTCTTTTGATTGGGAATTTTAAGATCGAATCAGCTGCTGTTAAACATCTGCTTACTATTTACATGTTTGATTAAAAAAGATGAATTAAACAGTGAAAGACACAGAATATTTGTCTCCTGGTATTTTTTGAGCTTCGGAATAAGAAAAAATCTTAAGTGAGGCATTTTAAATGTATCTTTTAAATATGATGTAATTTCTATTTTTTTTCTTTCTCTATTTAATATTCGCGTGAAAATGCTTTTGTTATTTGAAAGAAAATATTACTTGTACCGTCCTAGAATTCCCAATAATAGTTTAAAAGATCGTTTCAAAATATAAAGTAAATGTATCGTCTAAACGTTTTTTAAAAATTATTTTAACTATTAGCAATATTACATCGTCATTTTAAATGTGATGTAATTTTACTTACTGCTTATAATTCACAATAATGAATTTATTTATAATTTAAAAGTTTTCTGTCTCTTTTTGAAATTCATGTTATTATATTCACGTTAATATATAATTTATTGTTAGAAAGGAAATATATTTTTTTTAATTTCCATTGCCTAAGAATTAATTGGCAACAATAGTTTAAAAGATCATATAAAAATGTAAAACGTCTCATGTAAATATATTTTTTAATTTAAACTGTTTAGAATATTATTATTTGGCTATTTTAAATTTGATGGGTTTTTTTCCTACTTACAACAGTTAACGCATTTTAATGAATTTATTATTTTAATATTTTCGATCTCTTTTAATGTTCAATGTAAATATAGTTTTATGAAGTAATTTTTAAATATTTTTAACTTTTAACTTGAAATTATTTAATTCTCATTTGGAAGTTTCTTTTTTCTGTTCGTGATAATCGCTAGTAAATATTTTTTAATTTGATGGAAATATTTTTCTTTGATCATTTGGCAACAATTTAAAATAATAACCTTTTCTAAAATATGGAAAAAATTTCTCTCGAAATGCAGAATTAAATATTTGAATAAAAAATTTACCAGATTTCGCAACACAGGAAAACACTTTCTGCTAAGTATATAAAAGTACATTCATATTTAAAAAATTTTGATAAGAAATTTTAATACAAACAAGAATTTATATTTATGTTCGGTTTTTATGCATTTTAATATCCACTCTCTCCTTAAGGGTGCTGGTCACTTAGCTTAGAATTTCCAATTTTTTAGAATGAGGATTTAATGCATTCGTATACTTAAAATAGCTCCTCGGGAAATTAGTATTTTTAACTTCTTTTTTCTGTGTTCTCATCTTAAAGGATATCTCTTTTTTTCCTTAGCTGTCGAAATATTTCTAAAATATATGCTTGATTTTATATGCAATGTTAAAAACTTACTCCTAGTTTGCCAGCTTTTAAAACATAAAATATTAAATAAAGCATTGAATTTAGAAATATTTTCAAAACTAATAAAACAGGAGAGATCCTTTAAGAAGAGTAGACGGGAAAAAATATCAATTTCATGAGGAGATATTTTAACCCTTTATCTACCAAATTAGAAATTCATAAAATTTTTACATTCTAAAGCATGTTACGTAAATTGTTTAAACTAAATTAAAATATTTACATAATCAATTAATAAATTTTTGAAGGATTGACGAACTTAGAATGATTAATTAAATTTGAATTTATAGGGATTTTGTGCAACATTTATAACACTACTCAAATATTTTATTTTAAATTATTTTCTTAGTGTTTTGTAGAATTATAAAATATACAAATATGATGATCTTACAATATAAATATAGAAATATTTCCTAATTGAAAAATCCCCATGCCCCTCCCTCAGCGCCAAGAAAGCTGAAAAAATATAAAGGCAAAAGAAATCATCGTTTTACAATGTTTTGTATAACTAATAGTGCTTTTGGAACAAAATAAAGTAATGTATCTATAACTCATTCTAAACAGTATTACAACTAATTGACGTATGAAAAGAATTTTATAATAAGTAATTTTAATGGTACTTATAAGTACGTCGGTAGATAAAGGGTTAAGCATACAAAGCTTCAAACGCCCGTAGACTTAATATTACGGAGTGGAATTCGGATGCTGGTTGACCAGCAACCTTAAGTTGCTAGTCAACCAGGTTTTAAATCCCCTCACTAAATGCTGCTATAGTTGTGGAGTGCATTTATAATTTTAAAATATCTCATCAAGAAGTTAATATTTTTACTTTTTATTCTTTATTCATTTTTTAATCTTCTTCCAAGATATTTCTCTCTTATTTTTAGTCATCAAAATATTGATAATACAGTCGTCTCTGGTTAATTCGAACTCATCGGGTCCACAAGAAATGTTCGAATAATCCGGAGTTCGGATTATAAGAAGTATGAGAGGATAATATGTTTAAAGGTGTTACTGTTACAATGGAATTGATGTTATAGTATATTTTAGATTTATTTTGGTTATAAACATTAGACTATGACTTAATACAAGTTAAAAGATATAAATGCAGAACTTATTAAGCGTTTAGGAAAAAATACAATGGAAGAAAGTGTGGAAGTGTCACTGATGGACGGATGAGGCACTAAGAAAGCCTATATCAAATGCATGGGATCATATGTATTCCAGTTCAAAGCAATTCTGACAAAAAAAAAAAAAAAAAAATAAAAAAGTAATTTCAAGGATCTGGAGCTCGTAAGAAAGTAAAAAAAAAAAAAAAAAAAAAATAGAAATTGTGAAAATGAGTTCGAATAAATGAAAAATTTTAATGTTTTTCTGTCATTGAAAATTTCGGGACTTCGTGATTAGTTCGAATTAAACGAAAATTCGAATTATCCGATTATCCGATTTCGAATCAACGAGAGCCGACTATATGTATATTTAATTTAATATTTTATTAGGTTAAAATCTCACCCAGAGCTGAGTAATTTTTTACACATAAAATATTAAACTAAGCAGGGATATTAGAAATATTTTATAAATTAAAAGAAAAAAGAGAGAGAGGGAGAAAAACATCTTTTAAGAAAGGTAAACAAGAAAAAAAATTCTAAATATTTATTTTTTGATGAGATATTTAAAAAATACGAATGCATTCCACATCCATATATTATTTAACAATAGCGAAAGGGGATTTGAGACCTCGCGAATCAACATCCATGTAAGAGCTATTTGAGTTAAGGAACTGTAAGGAAAGAAATTATTTTTTGAAAAAACTGAACATAGAATTCTCTCTCTCTTTGGATTTTTATAAACAAAATATTACTTATAATCGTAAAACTAATCGAGCATTTCTTTATAAATGATTATTCTACATCATGAAATATTGATCTTTATGCATTTAAAATTTCAATTTTAATTAAGTTTAAAAATATTATCTAAATAAGGGTTGACAGGCATCTTTCAAATGTCACACTTATGATTATTTTTTTGGGATGCAAAATAATTTGATTTAGTATTTTTTATGATGGTAAAATTCTTTTATTCTTTTTATTATATTGAAAAAAAATTACAATCAGAACGAAGTTGAAACTCGTGTTAATCAATCGAATTGATAAAAAATTCTTAAAAATACTAAAAAATATACTAAAATACGCTAGGTCTTTCGAAAGAACTGAGTCTGTCTTCGTCAGGTGCAAAGTAGATCTACGTCTACATTGCGCCTGACAAAGAAAGACTACGAAAAAAAGGCTGAGTTCATTCGAAAGACTTTTATATCGAAAGACGTATCTTAGCATATTTTATGGTGTTTTTAAGACTTTTTATCAAATCAGTTTTAATGGAATTTTATTTAACCCCTTCTCGACGGGAGCCTTTTACGAAATTTTTAATGTTTTGTCACCGGTTTTTAAAAACAGAAATTTATGTCTTAATAAGTCGACAAAATGCTCCGATTAAATAAGGCAAATTTTTCAGTAAAATTTTGCTGGTGGAGATGAACGAGGATTCTTAAGCCTTTTTGCGGCACGTATACGTGTCGCTCGTCCCCAAGGCGTTAATTACCATAAAACAATATAGAAAATTGTATATAAATATTTTCTAAAATAAATTTATTTAAAAGTCTTATTGATAAATCAATATTACTTTTTTTAATTAAAGCTGAATCACATCAAAAATCATGTAATACCTAAAATTATAATTTAGTAAATTGTAAATGTTAAATTTTGCATTAATGTTAATTAATACTTGTTTAATTTAGTTTTAAAAATACTCCCTAAATAAGGGTTGATGGATCTAAGACATGCATGTTTTAAGGGTGTATTCGAAAAAACGCTTTTCCACCTTCAAGAGCTCAAAATTTTTTGATACAATTGCAGACTCATTTTTAAAAGTAGAAACATGAAATTTGCTGAGGGGAATTTTGAAGAGACGTATAAGGTGCTATGTGATGTCATTTTACGCTCAATTCATTAGAATTTGATTTATAAACAATTATCTTCTCAGTATGACCCTTTTTTTTCGTTACCAGGTCTTCCGCTTCGAAAAATTCGGATCAAAATGCCGTTTTTGATTGCTTTTTTTTTTTTTTTTTTTTTTTTTTTGCAATATTTTCTGCATTTATCAAAAAGTTGACAGATACGGCACCTTGAGTAGTTTCTAAATAAGAGAATCTGTGAGTTTGGTGAGTTTGAGAGCAAAAGTGAATTAAAAAACAAATCGGAAAATAAACAATTTGAATCGAAATACACCCTTAAGAGTGACACTTATGATATTTCTCTAGCACGCGAAATAATTTTATTTAGTAATTTTATATGTTGATGAAATTCGTTTTTATTTTTTTCATATTGAATATAATTTTATTTAAATATAATAAAAAATTATAATAAAATTGTATAAAAATAATTAAAAAAATTAATTTATTCAGAATTCTTATTAATGAATTAATATTACTTTTGTTATTAAAGCTGAATTATACCAAAAATTATTTAACATTGAAAATTATAATTTACTAAATTATAAATGTTAGATTTTGCATGAATGATAAGTTAGTAATTAGTAAAATAAAACTTGGTTATCAGTTTAGTTGTTACTGTCATAGCATGTGACATTTATTTCCATATCATATCTTCATCAAAGTTGATGAACTATGTAGAAAAATTGCATTCTTCATTTTTAATGCATTAAATTGACTTCAACTTTTTATATAAGCATCTTATGCAGAAATATTTTTTTATGTAGAGGTTTAGACTGTTTCAGTGTTGAGAAAAATTGCTTCTGAATTTTCGACACACGTTTAAATAAAATAAAAATAATAGTAGTAATAGTAATATCTATGTTTGCTCAACATGATTGCTTAGTATATAATAACTTCAAGATTTCAGGAAAGATATTATTGAAATATACATTCTTTATTTTTTCTCAAAAATCGCTAAGAAAAAAAAAACTAAAGGACTTAATGTGGGGGCTTACATTATTACAATAACAATATTCGTTAACGTACAATAAAAATTGGAGTATATCAGTCCTCAAAAATTTCTTTTAAAATTCCTACTAAACTACTAGTTCGCACTCTCCATACACATTTATATATAGGGAAATAGGGAAATATATATAGGGATTTCAAATTTTCAATCGGTAATGAAATACATTTTATTCAACAACTCAAGTTCAAATATCTTTTTTTAAACTTTTAGTGGATGATACTTGATATTAACACATTTTTTTAAGAAATAAAAAGTAACTAAAATAAAACTTTTCTTTGTTGACATAAGTAGCAATTAACATTTTATTTTTTTATTACTTGTTTAAGGGTGTTCTTAAATCAAAAAAGGAACTTTGTGACATAAGTTTTAATTTTTTTTCGGAAATGCATGAAATTGGCAAATGTTGTTATTCAGAAACTGTCTAATTGCACTCAGTTTTCTGTTTTTTTTTTTTTTTTTTTTTTTTTTTTTTTTTTTTTTTTACAAAGATAATAGATTTTTCATAACAAGCCTTCAAAGATGACGTTTTTGAACACTTTTTCCGAGGAAAACAGAAAAACCGGTCGAAAAGCAGGAGAAAAACAGGTGATCACGTGATCGAAATATCGCTTATAACTAGATAGGCAATTTAATTATCATAAAATAGAAGACTAAGTTCGATTTAGAATCTTTTCCATAGTCGGGCCAACCAATTTTACATCTTCCCGTTAAAAATTTTTTTTGTAAATGTGTCAAAACGTTTTGCGCTTGTTGAGCGGAGCAGTTGCACCCTTAACTTTCATTTTAATTAAATAACAACGTTTTAAATCCGAAAGTAATTTCGACATGCTAACAGACTGATTCCAAAGATATTTATGTTGAAAATTATGAGTTCAGCCTTGCTATAATCTATTAGGAAACAAAGCGGGGGGAGGGGGACATGCTTTATAAATAACATACATCTGATTATCATTTTACGAGAAAGATTTGAATGTTTCTCAAATTTCAGAAACTTTTAATAATTAGGAACACGATTTGAGAATTTCGCTTATAAAATTAATCTATGTATTTTGTATAAGATTCAAAAGTTATATTTAAACCTCATTATCGACGCTTAACTCTCTTCAGTTTCAAATTACTATAATGCGGAAATATTAATTTATTTCATAGAAATTATGTAATATTATATTAAGGCAGGGTTTGAAATAAAAGCATGCTTGCCTAGTGCAAACTTATCAGTTTAGAAATTTATTGTACATTAATTTACTTTAATTGAACGCACATAACGTGTTAGTTATAATTTTGAAAGGAGTGACTTTTAAGATGTCATTGAGATAAACTTTAATAATGCGAAGAGATTTTAAGAATGTTAACTTACTAAATACCAATTTTAAAAAGAGTGATATTAATTTAAAGTCTTAGAAAACTCAATTTCAAAATTTAGAAATTTTAAAAGATACTTAAGAGATAAAATTTTCGAAGGAGTATTTGAATCTAAATGTTGCTATGCATATTATGTTACATTCAAATAGTGAAGCACGACAAGACACTTTAAGATTAAAGATGTTGTCAGGTTCTGATGAGCATATATTATATAGAATTACTGTTATATGATATAGGGTGTCCAGCAAATAACACCCTAATTTCAAAATTAAATTTCTCAAAAACAAAGATCGATAGTAATATGCGGTAAACGGTTTTTTCATTAGGAAAGCTGTAAAAATCTTATACAGAAATTTCCAACAGTGAATATTTTGAAAAAATTGCATTCTGATTGCATAGAATGCTTTGATTTGACATTTTTCTTGTTTTAGATTGCCTGCAGAGAAATAATTTTTCAGCTTACAGTACAATATTTTAAAGATTTTTCGAAGTAAATTTTTGGAATTTTGAAATTTTAAAAATTTAATTTAAAAAAACTATGAAATATGGCACTTTAAGCCGAAAAACACATTTTCTGGCAGCAATCTAAAGCAAGAAAAATGTCAAATCAAAGCATTCTTTGCAATCAGAACACAATCTTTTCAAAATATTTACCGGTCGAAACTTTTGTATAAGATTGTTACAGCTTACCTGATAAATAAACCGTTTATTGCATAATTCTGTTGATCTTTGATTTTGAAAAATTTATTTTTGAAATCAGGGTGTTATTTTCTGGACACCTGTATTATCTTTTTATTCATATATTATGTTAATGTCACTTTTGTATACTTGAGGCTGTGAAGCAAAATAAAAAAGCAGCAAAATTTAAGCAAAATAATTCAAAGAGCAGGCATACGTTTTTCAAAATTTAAAAATCTTTAATATGCAAAAAGTAGGTTGTAATTTTTTTATGCTTACTTTTAATATAGTTATGTTTATTAATTTAAAAACAATTTTATTATGGTATTGACTTCTCTTGTCAAAGCAATACATAATTGATATGCCTTCAAAATCACGAATTGCCAAAATTGTTTAATATCAATGCATTATAAATAACGCAAAAAGTAAATTAAAAATGATTTTAAAAAATTAATAGTTTTGCATAGATTTAAGATGTTTTATATAACTATTTAGCCGCAAATAAAAATGTAAATAGGTTGAAATTAGAATTGATATACACTATAATTTTTAATTGACAATGAGATTATTAAATTACAGTTACAGGTACATTTATATTTATAAAACAAAAAATGAAAAAAAGCTATTTTGGCGCGTCCGAGCATAGATCCCGGGGCCACTGGGCGATAGGTTACTGTCTTAGGTTACTGTGACTGGACTACGATCACGTACGCCCTGTATTTTCAAAGTAAGTACTTCAGTTGTGTCATTATATTAGACCACCTGTTTCTCAAGAGTTAAGGGGTATTGCATAAAATCCATTGAACCTGAGGCTAAGGGATACTTACAGGGCCTTACAACATATATAAAAATAATCAAAATCTGTGATTATCAAAGTTGGCCCTCTCCTTGTCAGTGTGATGTCTAAACAGCAATGTCCTCTAATTTTTTTCTGCCAACTGTTTTCTGCCAAAGAAGTCTCCGCTCGACGAGTCTTTTCATCCAACATCGAACATTTCAACGAATCAGAGATAAGCATTGATACGAATAAAAGATACATATTAACGCCTGGTACTTGTAATATTGGTTTTCTTCCTTTTTCTCCGATTTTTTTCCAAGACAATTGTAACCCTTTTCTTTCTTTGAAGGGAAAATGTGGGGTTAAAATCGGCTGAAAAGTTTGTCGCGTGTAAAGTTCGTGAATCTGATAACAGCTTTAGGAACGAGCGATATGTAAGCGTGCTGCAAAAAGGCTTAACCAGCTTTGTTTATCGCCACCAGTAAAACTTTACTGTAAAATATGCTTTATTTAAGCGGAGCTTTTTCTCGATTTAATAAGCCACAAATTTCTGTTTTTAAAACCGGTGAGAAAACATTAAAAGTTTCGTAAAAAGCTCTCGTCGCGAAGGGGTTAAATAAAATTTGGAAGTTGTATAGATCTTTTTGGGACACACTGTACAATAATTATGAAACATTGATTAAAATCTCTGACCGAGAGAAAATCAAAATTAATGTAATGTAAAAAAAAAAAAAAAAAAAAAAAATCTCATTCAAGACATCTGTCGTAATTAGACCTTATTAGAAAAAACAATTTGTTCGAAACAGTTTCAGAATCCTTTCACTTTTCATTCAATAACGCCGAAGAAAAAAGAATAAAATTTAATTTTGAAAGTCACGAATCCAAACAAAGAACGGAACATTCTAAAAATTCCCGCAGTCAAGATGTTATTTATTCACGTTTTCATGATGCCAAAGCTTACCTGGTTATTCCTATCAGTCAAATATCTATTAATTACAAGTTGACTTATGATGCAGCCGAACATAATTAGCCAAACGTTAAAAAAAAAGTGCGATGTATTGAAAAGAGAAGGGAAATATATATTACTTATTTTTTTTTCTTTATTTGTGTGCATTTTCCTCATAAGAACACTAATTAACTGTCAGTTCGTTACACAGCCGAATGTTCGATGAATCTCATTTTTTTTTTTTTTTTTTGTTATTATCACGTGACGTATTCAGTGACGTCACCAGGTAATGAAGGAATAAGCAGACTGAAGTAAGATTGTTCTTAAATTTCTTTGAAGGGTCTAATTTATTTTGCGTTTCTGGAGGCGGAGCTTAAATAATTGGGTAGGAATTCTGCGACCATAACTTTGATTTTAATGGGGAGCTTTCAGTTGCTTCTTTGTTCACATAAGAAATGTTTTTACTTTAAGTGCAATATCACATTCGCTTATTCTTTAAATATGTTATAAACTATTTACGCAGTTAAAGAACTACTATCTTTGTTCAGAATTTGAAAAGCGCTAAAGAGAACGTAATGATTGGATTTTAAATGACTTAAAAATTTTCTGTTAGAATGTTTTAGACAAATACTTTAACCAAATTTGAATTTTTCTCTGTTTGAATACTTTTCCTTTTAATATCTTTAAACTAAAATCTTTAAAAGTAAATATAATAATAATAATAATAATAATAATAATAATATGTATTGATAATGTATATTTTACATAGAGGATGTTCCAGAATTCGACCAACAAATCCAAAGGGTTGACAGTCGGCATCCAGGGGATGAAAAATTACCATAGAACATGAAGTTGCAAACCATCCATTTAATCAAAAACACAGTATGTTCTAACGTAATCTAAGTACAGTAATCCCATAACCCTTTCAAGAGTACCATTTTCAGTCTGCAGACGGTTAATTTTAATGCCCAGAAAGCCAAATGGCACCAGTAATTTTCAAATACATTTACCATCTTATGATACATGCGGAAAAATAATTTTGATTATTTTCAAATAAATCTGTTTGTAAATAGCGGTGTAAAATTATTACTTGAAAATTTTTTGAGCAGAGATGTCTTCTCCTTAAAGGATTAACCATAGATGCCAACATTTCTTAATTATTCCGGACTTGGATTCAAGATGAACATGTTTTCAACCGTAAATTTCATTTAACCTAAAAATTCAAAACGGAATCGAAAATGTATCTTATAGAAAGAAGACACATTTTTTATGTATTATTATGTATTATGCTTAAGCATGCAAACTTTAGTTCAGACTTCGGAATAATTAAAGAATGTTGGCATCCATGGATTAACATTCGCGAGTTTTGACAAATCGCAAAGTAGAAAATGCAGAGCATTTTAACATTCTCACCACTTTTTAAAAAGAGAAATCTTTGACATGATCGATGACATGTAAATTATTATTATAATTAAAACAAATCGTATCTCTCCCTGATCCTATTTTGTAAACCACAATTTTTACTCGCCGTTTACATATTTTCAATTAATTTTTAAGTAGTGATAAACTTTTGATGCACCCTTTCTATTTGTATTTTTTTTATTACTATGCATGTCCTTATAACTTATAAGTTTCTTTAGTTATTCTGATTACAACTAATGGCTTGTAGTTCTGAAAAACGTCAAAATCTCTAATGATATATAGAGGTTTTTCTTTATTTTATTGTTTCTTCTATATGATACAATATTAATGCAAAGAAACTTTTTACTAAGTATATATATATATATATCCATTAATTGTATTACAATACATGAACCATTGAATTTAATAGAAAATTACTACATTGAAACATGAGAGATAAAATATGAATAAATAAAATGAATACAAATGGAATTTGCAGAACCAAAGCAAAATCGTCAAGCCCCAAATACTTTGGAACTGCAAATGAAATGTGTGGTTTCATTTTCGTATTAACCATGAAAAAGCAAAATAATACGAATTTGGGATTACCAACACGAATAAAACCAAAATTAAATGAATAAAAGACAACAAAAACGAAACACAACAAAATTACTAAATTTGATAGAAAAATAAATAAAGAAAAATAATAAAAAATTAAAAAAAATTAAATCACATTTGCAATGTGTTAACAGAAAAAATATACCATACATTAATATGTAAACAAAATCATTTAATTTGACTATGCTAACCTAAACTTAATATCTTAATATATGATGAAATAAGAAATAAATATAAATAATTAATATATGCATTTAATATGCTTAAATATAGTATTTTAGGAATCAAATTTGTTAAAAGTTAGGTACGTGTTAATCATGGAAATTAATTAAATTATATAAATTATATTAATAGAAATTAATTGATGTAACTATACAATTATCCATACATTAGTGTCATGTGAACAACCTGTATAAAATGTGCAATTTAGCAAATGCCTCTCCCCTTCTCAGTTTTTTTCTTTTTATATATATATATAAAATATTTTATATTTAACGACAAAGTAATTTTCTGTGTACTAGACTTTTACTTGTATTTTTGCCATGTTCAGACTGTAAGGAATCTATGTAACTATATATATGTATCAAATGTTATTTAAATCAGTCAAAGTTGCTGTATGATCCCTTTTTCATTCGTTGTTAAGTGGAAAATAAATCGTCCACTTTTTTACATTGCAATTTAGTATCATTTTGAAAAGAGCATAACTTGTGCATGGGAAAAAGAAAAAAAAAATACTTTTCCTAAGTTTGAACTTATTAATTAGCAATTATTGCAAGAGAAAAAAAGAAAAGGTATGCAAAATAAAAAATGTCTTGAAATGTTCTTTTGATAGCACAGAACAGTAAACATGCTGAAAAGTCTCACCTTCAGTAATTTTTATCCTAAATAAAAGTCCTTTCTAGACGAATTTTTAAAAAATGTATACATTTTTATTTTTAGATTTTTTTTCATCGGTTTTTATTTTTATATGATATTTTTAGATCAATACATTTTTTTTCATTATGATTTGGAAAAAAAAGTAAATTTTTCTACTATTTAAATTTAATTAATAATTTTTAAAACTTGGTTTATTTATTAATTTGATTTGAAAGAAGATTCATTTAAATATTTTAAAATTTGTCTTTTAATTTGCAAATACAATTTCTTTCATCACAAAAAAAGAAAGAAAAAAAAAAGACATATAAAATAGCTTTATATTTAAAGTTTTCAAGGTTTTTTTTACAGAGAAATTCATATAAAATAGCAATAAAATAATATTTAAAAAAATCAAAATGTAAATCAAGATATTTTTAATCTGCAACTCTATTATAATAAAACCTCTTTCAGAGAATGAACAATGTTATTGTCATATGGTTGTCAAATTAAACAAAATAGTTTTAGTTAAGTAAATAAACAAACAAATACAGGAAACTGCAATTTAAAGAATTGTTTTCTAAATCACTTTATTACATTTGGCCCTCTCAGCAGTGGGCCCAAGGCCATTGTCTAGTTGTCCTGTGCAGTAATCCGGCTTTGATACAAAGATTTTTTTTCCCTTTAAACAAATAATAAAAGTAAATTCAATAATTATAGGCTAGTTATTCTAGGTAGTTACAATTATTTTAATAAAAAATTATCTCTTTCACTTGAAAAATTCAAATTCTTTGATTTATTGAATAAATTAGAGAAAAAAAAAACACTATTTTTGTGAAAAATTAGGTATTGCAATGCACTCTTGCCGTTAAAATTCAACCGAAATTAACGAAACAAATAATAATAAAACAAATTGCTTTTATGAATAAGTGACTCCATTAAAAGGCTGCATATGACTAGCCAGTAGTTCTGCAAGATCTAGAAGATGGATTGTTTCCTTTCGTATCATCCGACGACGCCTTCATTTTTCAGAAACGGAGCAAGATAACTGCTGCTTAGAGAGTCAGGATATCTCCTGTAAACGACATAAGAAAGGAGAGAGTCCCGGGTCTCTCATCATTAGATCTCTACCACCCCTTTCTTTAGAGAAAATAAACATCTTAAAACGCAAATCATTGTTTGAAAACTTTCAGTAGAACGACCACACACAAAGAATGACATCAATTTGCCCTTCCTGGGTTCTTTTTAAAATGTTCTTCCCCACAATGTTTTAATATTCTAATTTAATTTGCCACACATAAATACAAAGGTTTTATTTAAAAATAAATAAATAAAGATGAATAATTATAGGCCAGCTAGGTATCAAATACAATTATTTTGGTAAATATTTATATCTTAAACTTGATTTATTCAAACTCTTTGATTTATTGAATAAATTAGGAGCAAGAAAACACAATTTTTTTTAAAAATCAGATACGGCATTCCCTTTTACCGTTAAAATTCAACCGAAATTAACGAAACAAATAATAATAGAAACAAATTGCTTTTATGCATAAGTGACTCCATTAGAAGGCTGCATATGACTAGCCAGTAGTTCTGCAAGATCTAGAAGATGGATTGTTTCCTTTTGTATCATCCGACGACGCCTTCACTTTTCAGAAACGGAGCAAGAGTCGGGATGTCTCTTCGAAACCACATAGGAAAAGAGAGAGTTCCGGGTCTCTCTCCATTAGATCTCTACCGCCCTTTTCCCTTGAGCAAATAAACGTCTTAAAACGCAAATCATTGTTTGAAAACTTTCAGTAGAACGACCACACATAAAGACAGGCATCAATTTGCCATTTCTGGTTTGTTTGCAGTAAATTTGTTTAAGAAAATAATTTTTAGACTTTTATTTATTTATATTTATTCTCTATATACACAGTGATTGCAAAAGTATTGTACAATCTTTAAGAATTGATAGAACACACATAACAAGAACAGTAACAAAAATTATCGGAAACCAATATCGCAATCCATTTAATTGTCAAAATTATCAATCCAACTTTAAACCAGATTTTTACCGATTTAAACATAATTATACATTTTAATATAATCAAATATGGTTTTGATCAACTCGGATCGAGTTTATTTGAAGCTTATTATTTTCGGTGCGGATCAGACCTTAAGGTAATTTCAAGAAACACAGTTCTCGAATATATGTGTAGTATAATAGGAAATTTGCAGTATTACAATTTCTATACCAATAAATTGTCACAACTGAAGTTGAAAGAAACTAAAACACCAAATCTACCTTTAAAGACTTTTTTTCTGTTAGATTACTAGTTTTTAATAATTGTGATACATTTTGAGTTTTAATTTGTTGTTTCACGACGACAACATTACTGATATTTTTGTTCCAAAATACCAATTTTATACTATTTTCTCAACAATACCATCATATATCTTATAGATAATTACATAAAAAATTCAAATATCTTACGGACTATAGGTGGTAATTGCTGAAATTGTATTTTTAACTGCATTATAAGTTTTTTGAATGCATCTTCTTTCACAACATCAAAAATTGATGCTTCCTTACTAAAATATATCACGAATTATTGAAAAGTGTTTCATAGCCTATGCGCCGTATCATTTTTAGCACTTTCCAACAAAGTTGAAAAGTGCTTATGCATTCGGTTTGTCTGTCCATCTGGCCGTGTTCTAACTCTCGTTGAATATACTCGGATTGCCATGAAATTTTTGGACGTTAATGACGTTTACCCGAGCACGAATCCTATTGAAAATGAAGTTTTTGCCATGATTAGTTTATTTACAGGAACAGTAAAATTTTTCAATTACATTACGACCTATGGATTTAAAGATGTTACACTCGGTCAAACATCTTCAAATTTATATGCATCTACAAAGTGCACTAAAATATGTATTTTGTAAAGTATGCAGCAAAAAGTATAGTTATTATTCATTTACAGGGCCAATAAAAGAATTCCAAAACATAATAATAAAGGGGGGAATTGTTTGCGACATATGTTAATTATGGTAAACGATTTCATATATAATCAAATTAATATACGTTGCTGAGGATTAACATGAGTTATTTCATGCATAATACGTAGTGCATAACATTTACAGGGACACACAAACGATTTCAAATAGTGTATTTTATCCGAAATCCTGTATATTATGGGAGATGGCTGTTAGATGGATGAAATGCAGTTTTACTTATGATATATGCTTTTAAGTTTCACTAGATATATGCATATATGCATATGCATATATATGCATATGTATACATATGCATATATGCATATATGCATATTATATGGTTGATACAAATGCTAATTGTTACACAATTTAGTTATACAGGGTTACACAAAAGATCTCGGAAAGGTTACTAAATACGAGCGTAAAATACTTAAAGGTGGTTTTTAAATATGTTATGCCTTTTTACGATGAACTGTATTTAGTTTACTAAAATATTTTATAGAATATAGATAAAGTGATATGCAGGATTACGCAAAGAACTGGATGCATGATCGCATTTGAATGATAATTTCTGGAAATTTGATTTAATTAGTTTAAAGAGAATTTATTTATAATCTAAATTTTAGCAAAATACTTTCCTGTATTAAAGGTACTATGTATTTTACAGTGCTAAACAAAAATATTCAAGTATTTTTTCCATCTATTAGTATAAATTGCTGAAAGGAAAATTTCAGTCAGTTAGGCGTTTTCTTTCTAAACTAAATTTTACCATTATATAGTCTGTATATTAACCGACATATTAAATACAGGGCTTTTCAAAAATATTGGAATACATATTTGGATGTGGACAACAATACGTTATTTCTCTAGATAACCAGGTTTTGTTAAAGATTTCAAGAAGTGTTGGAAAGTGCTTCATAATCTATGCTTAACGTATGATTTTTCTTACTTGTTTTTCATCTAATTTTTGATAGTTAGTATTCATAAGCCCTATTCCTTGTATGGTTCTGAGAATTGTTATATTCAGGAAACATTACTTTATTTTTTTAATGTTATTTTTATCTAAATCTCCAAAGCATATGGAAACAATGGTGCCTAATCTTACTACAAATAACACAGAATGAAAATATTTATTGCAAATATTAAAGTGAGTTTTACAAAAATGACTAAGTGACGATAATGGTGATATCGCTATTAGAATCACCTGAAGTGAATTTACGAGTGTCATGAATTTTCTAGCTTAACTACATTTTAGTATATACTAAGCGATACTTGTGGAATATAAATCAGTTTTTATACAGGACTTCGCAAAAACAAATTAGATTCTTTTCCATCATACATGTAATATCGGCAAAAGCATTTTAAGATGTATTAAGCGTTGTTTTAAGTGATGTTAACTTCAGCAAAATATGTGATACGCATTTTTTACATTACATAGATAGTCGTATAAAAAATTTAACTATCTTATCGACTATGGGTGTTAATTGTTGAAGTTGTATTTTTAACTGTAATCATACGTTTCCTGACTTGTTTCCTAAAATATCTTCTTTTTTTATATCAAAAGATGAAGCTTCGTTACAATATTCTGGAGTTATTTAAACGTGTTTCACAATCTATGCGCTGTATGATTTTTTTTCTTCTAATTTTTAATGTTTATTATTCATAAGCCCTATGCATTGTATGGTACTGAGATTTTCTGTATTCATGATACGTTACTTTATTTTTTTCATGCCATTTTTATCTGAATGTCTAATGAATATGGAAACATGGAATTTAATTTTACTATAAATAACACAGAATGTAACTATTTCTTGCAAATATTAAAGGGAATTCCACAAAAATATCAAAGGGGCGATAATGGTGATATTGCCAATGGATATCTAAGAAAATAACACAATTCTTTTATGATACCACTTGTTTCATGTCTGAAAACGAATTTCATATCTGTTTTAGATAAGAGAGCAAGCATTCGTTACAAGACTGGTTGTCAATGATGGATGAATTAATAGATACTATCTGATGCTCAATAACATTATACGGTCATTAAATGCTACTAATTAAGTGTAAATTTAATTAACCATACCTGAGTTATTATCATAGGAATATGCATATATGTCTTATCAATATATTGGGATTTCAGTATTCATTAATTAGATTTAGTAACATGTATTTGATATTTGATATTTCATATATTTAGGTGATACGATAGCGGCATTATGTAAAAAAGAATTGTGATTGATTCACACATTCGGAATATAATATAACTTGAAGACCTTAGTTCTAGGAGGTAACATTAATTTAGATCTTCTCGATAAAACCCCTTGATTGGAGGCTTCATTTTTTTAATGAAATAAATTAAATCATCCAAAGATATCCTAGGTACTTTTTCGTATTATGAACTTTCATTAATAAATTCATATTTAACCATTTAACTGATCAATATTTTTGAAAAAAAAAAACCCTTTTAAATAGTGCCTATTTTTTGGCGTCTTTTACAGAATTTTTAATCTTTTATCACTGGTTTTTTAATACAAAAATTTTTGCCTAAGTGAATCAGAAAAACTCTCGGATTAATTAAAGCAAAATTTTCAATAAAAAATTACTGATGAGTATAATAAATTATGATTGGAATGTGGATGCCCGTACGTGGTACGGGTAAATCATGATTGGCAAAACACATTGCCTGTATAATTTACGGGAAAGCGGTTAAAATTGGCTTAAAATATATAAATTACGAATAACATTTATTTTAATGTAAACAAAATTAGAATCATCGATACATGGTTTTATAAGCATTTATAGCGCATTCCTATCATTAGTCTATATATTTAAAACACCTGGCTGTTTTTTTAGTCATCAGCCCTGAGTTTTCTACTGGCCCGATTTTGATAATTATTTTTTTAAATGAAAGCTGTTCATGTGTAGATGTGCCCATTCTGGCTAATTTTTCATTTATTTCTATTTTTATATTTTATTTTTAATTTTAAAAGCTTTTTCGTGACATTTCCTCAAAACAGTGGCAACAGGTTAAGCTTTTCTCACTATAATAGAAATTTATTTTTCTTTATTACTTTCCACCAATCAGGAGAATGTAACTTATGTCATATTAGAAAAAAAAAAGAAAAAAAGAAAAAAAGAATAAAGCCTGTGATTTGCCGGTATTACGATCTTTCTATTTTACATAGTATCAAAAATTAATTACAATCATTTCGTTGTATTAAGTTATTATTTAAAATAAAAATAAAAACTTTTTCTACATTTCAATAACAAACACAAAATTTTTATTCTTTTTAATAACAAAGATATCGTTTTTCTTTTCGTTGTCATGACAATAAAGCTAATTTTGACAAGTTCATGGAGAATACAAACCAATAAATGAATTAAATTTATTGCAAGTGCTGTAAATGTGTAATGGGTTGGTTATGCAGTTTTAGTAACTCCCTGTTTCTGTTATAATTAAAATGTTTTGTTGATATTATAAATACAAGGTGGAACCCGCCGAAATCGAAGAAAGAAAATCTTTAAGAAAGAACAGTTTCATTGACTTATAAGATATCGTTTTTCTTTTCGTTGTCATGGCAATAAAACTAATTACTATGACAAGTTCATGGAGACTACAAACTAATAAATTAAATTTATTGCAAGTGCTGTAAATGTGTAATGGGTTGGTTATGCAGTTTTAGTAACTCCCTGTTTCTGTAATAATTAAAATATTTTGTTGATATTACAAATACGAGGTGGAACCCGTCGAAATTTTACGAAAGAAAATATTTAAAAAAGAACAGTTTCATTGACTTATAATAAATCTAGAAAATTAGTTACAGTAAAAAATACATTTTATATTGGTCAGTCTAACTTTCAAACAATATTATTTTAATTTATATTTATATCATTAATAAAATATTATAAAACACAATTATCTAAATTATTAAACGAAATATAACCCAGATTCACTGGATTTTTTAACAGACTTTTTAAAATAGTATAAGCATTTTAATTTCCTTTTTTTTTTTTCAATTTTGAGGGAAAGTGCAGTTGCCACAATTACAAAATTGGTACTAAACAAAGAACAGAACAAAGCACAGTTCAAAACTGCATTAAGTTTTCGACTCTTTGGTCAGAATTTAAAATATTTAAATTGTTAAAAAATATGCGATTAAGACCAGAAGAATCTGAATTTTCGGAATTTTTGATTAAAATGGGTAATGGAGAAATTCTTGCATGAATGAAGAATTCTCTGGAGACTCAAATAAAGTATGTTTACCACCGTCTATTATAGCAGAAAATGACATCGTATCCCAAATTTTTCGAAAAGGATTTTCGTTTGCAGGTAGTATCACCAAATTGGCTCAAGTTTCAATTCCAGCCCCGAAAAACGATCATTGCAGTGAAATTAACCATAAAGTTATTAACCTTATACCTCGCACATCCAGAACATACATGAGTAGAAATAATTTAATAACTGAAAGTGAAAAAGGAAATCCTCCAATTTCCAATGGAATTTTTAAATAGCTTAGAATTAAGTGGATTGCCTCCACACATTCTCACATTAAAAATCGAAGCAATTCTAATATTACTAAGAAATTTAACGAAATCCTCACGAAAGCCTTTTAAAAGGGACCAGGTAAATTGTACGAAACATGTACGAAAATTTTTTGGATCTAGCAGTTACTACTGGCGAAGGAGTTGCAAAAAAAAGTTTTGATTCCTAGAATGGATTTAACGCCATCAGATACAACTCTTCCCTTTTCATTTAGAAGGTTTTCATTATTCGTGTTGCGTTTTGCATGACAATTAATAAAGCACAAGGGCAAACAATGGATTCTGTTGATATTTATTTACCTCAGCCAGTATTTAACCACGGCATATGTTGCGATGTCTCGAGTACGTTCATTTAAAAATTTTAAAGTGCAAACAGTTCCAAAAAGCAACACAACAACTAATGTCGTATGTAAAGAAATACTTTAACTCGAAAAGAAAAGTTAAATCTTAACTCAAAAAGAAAAGTTAAATCTTAACTCAAAAAGAAAATAAAAAACCTATCATTGAACCAATATGAAAACTGATTTTCTATTAATTATAGATAAAATTGAATAAAATTTATGTTTTCTTCTAAGTACACTTTTCTTTTATGTCATTCATTTTTATTATTCATAAGCTTTAAATGTAACTTACTTATCTAATATATATTCTTTTCCGTCGAATTTCGACGGGTGCAGCTAGTTATTATTAATATTATTACTCGAGATATGGAGAAATTTATCTTTTTGGAGGACTAAAATGATCGTCTCTTTATAGGTTCTGCTTCTGCAGAAAAAAAAAAAACTATCCTTAGTAAAAAATGATTTTTCTACGAATTTATTTTTATTTTATTTTATTTATTTATTTATTTTATTTTTATTTTTATTTTTTGCATTAACTTACTGGCAATTTCATTTATACATTTCTTATAATTTTTTCTAGTTAATTAAATATTTCCAATAATATCTCTTTTAAAATGTTATTCCATATTTTAAAATTTTGGTTAAACCAGTACTTAACTTATGCCGGAACCCACGTTAGCTCAGCTCCGGTACTTTATTTTTAACAAATATTTAAAAATTAGTGGGAATTCAACAGAAATACTGTGCTCCGGAGCTCAACGTAACCGCGTTTACAAAAAACGAAGAATAAATTACTAGGGGCGATCAAATGAAAAGGTACGAAACGCCCTAACTACCAAACCGGTTGAAATTTAAATATGCCGCTTTGGAATAAAGTAGTGAAACATCGAGAGATGCGATTGGAGTATCCAGCGTAGCTGTGAACATGCGTAGGCGCTTGTGCATGAAGGGGGAGAGAAGCAGACAGCAAGTGAGTTCCGTCCAATTGACGCGGCAGTGCCTGTGAGGCCATCATGGCTTTTCTGTTGTAAAATTTGATGATTAAAGAGCAGCGAGGTTTCTCACTCCGTCAGACTTTGATCAGACACCTCGCTGCTCTTTAATCATCGGATTTTGCAATGGGAAAGCCATGGTGGCCTCACAGGCACTGCCACGTCAATTGGACGGAACTCACTAGCTGTCTGCTTCTCTCCCCCTTCATGCACAAGCGCCTATGCGTGTTCACAACTACGCTGGATACTCCAATCGCATCTCTCGAGGTCTCACTAGTTTATTTCAAAGCGGCATATTTAATTTTCAACCGGTTTGGTAGTTAGGGCGTTTCATACCTTTTCATTTGATCCCCCTAGTATCTTTCTTTGCATTCTTTCTTACCTAGCGGTTACTTATTTCACTTAGCATGTTGTTCGAGTAGAAGCATACTTCTATCTAGCTCTCAGAAGTGTAAATTTAAGTATTCTCTAATTCAATTGTTTTCGAATGACGACGAAGAGTGACAGAATATGAAATAATCGCAGAATTATTTGCTGTTCATTTCTTTTAGTCGTATTAAATTTATTTATTTATTTATTTTGTGCATTGACACATACATTTGTCTTGTGTGCTCGACATGAAACCTGCTTATAAGTCATCGTCAAAATATAGAGACAAGATAGCACAAGGAAATTTTTACAACACGAAGGAAATACAGCCGAGAGCTTCACACAAAGAGTGTATGCAATGGAGCTAGAGGGATTCGAACCCACAATCTCCTTCGCTCGCAAGCGATTGGGGGCGTGGTGCCTTGACCAGTCGGCCTCGGGTTTACTTGATGTAGTTCAAATATATTAATAAAAATTTTTGATAAATATGAATTCGCTTTAAATTTTGCAAATAATGCTTGAAATGTAAATATAATGGTGGGTGAGACGAGGGGAAGCTGCACGCATGTTAATACTGCTGAATGTCAGAGCTTCGGTTACATTTTTTTTTCTAAGAAATTAAGCTCGGGATTCAAACCCTAACACTCTTTTGTTTTATAACTTCAAGAAGATTTGAGAAATTTTTCATAAACTAAAGTGTGTAATCGAGTTGCGGTGATCGAAGGAACTTAAATATAACGTTTAAAAAGGGGAGGGAGTGTTAAAATTTGATTAATGAAAGTTTGTGGAATTTTTATTATAAGAATGTCTTTTTATTACAAAATAAACCGCTTATAATTGAAAAGAAAAATACGTATTCAAACGAATTACTTATGAATTACGAATTACTAATTTCGTATGATTACTTTACCAATCAGTTAGATTGTGTTGAAAATAATAGTACGTATTCAAACGTTTTCTTTTTAACACTAAATATAACTGAAACCATATCCGGTGTTCGCATTTTATTTATATATTAGGATTGTAGTAAGAATCTCAATGTTAATTCATGGCGTACGTAATATATGACTCTTATTACGCAAACCCTGTTTTGATTATTAAAAAAATGATATTTTTGTGATTTTTATGAACTCAATGGGAAATATTCAAACATTTTGATATGGCAGTTATGTCCATTTTTTTACTTTTTTTATTACAAAATTGCTTACATTTAGAAGAGTTTTTATTGAATAGGAAATCGAAATGTCATTGTTAACATAGAACAAAATAAAAAGTTACAAAATGGGCAGATGCAAATTTCCAGACAAGGGAAAAATCGAATGTAAAGAAAGACGTCGTATGAAAGGTCAACTTTTAAAATAAATAAGTGAGGTCTGATTATAGAGTCGACCTATTACGAAATGTTCGACGATTAAGAAAAAGGAAATAATCTAATTTGAACCAATTGATAGTTAAAGACAAATTATTATTATTATTATATAAGGAATTTTTAATAAGTCTTAAATTTTAGCCTTTGAAAAAGTCGTATCCAAATGTATGTTGTAATTTGTTAAATTAGATTTTTTTTCTAAGCATTTCTAAATGGTTAAAGATTTTTGGAGAATGGAAATTGTGGTGTCCGCATTTTATTTATTTATTTTTTCCAGAATGTGCTGGCATTTTGATAATAATATTAACAGTAACAATAATAATTATGGTAATGAAAATGAAGAAATATTGCGAAGAAAATATTTTTATTGCATATTCAAAATTTGAAATTCTACTTAAATCGACAACTCGACAGAGTCACTCTAATAAACCTTTAAAAAATTATTTTTCATTCTTTCTTCTTCTTTATTTTATTTTATTTCTTTTTTATTTTTTAATTGAATGTGTAAGTTTACCCAGCCGTAGAAGCTTATAGGAGACATAACCTTTGAGTGATCGCATGCAAGTTTCTGTTGAAAAATGGAGTTGTTTAGACGTTTCCTTTAAGCAATTCTGAACGATTAACAATTGATTGGATTTATTTTGTCCACATTAGATTTTGTGACATTCTGATAACTGCCCATTTTAAGCATATTTCTTTCCCTAAGTTAAGGCTGCTTAAGACTAAAATTAATTTATTAAGACTAAGA
Source organism: Maratus speculifer (assembly GCA_964019185.1). Lineage (NCBI taxonomy): Eukaryota > Metazoa > Arthropoda > Arachnida > Araneae > Salticidae > Maratus > Maratus speculifer. The sequence continues at coordinate 122,084,398 of OZ025291.1, forward strand.
ATAAGACTACTAAATCTTAAGACTAAGATTTCATTAAGACTAAAATAATCTTAATTTTACGTTAACGCTTCGATAGCGCTCATTGTCTGCAAGAATCTATAAAAATTCTTATCTGTAAAGACAAACTATTTTTCATATTTCAATATAAATATTTGTAAATACCATAAAATTTCTAAAGTTTTTTTTAACAACAATATAATATTATTCTGTATTCTGAATTAGATTTCATTATTAAATGGCAAAAATTCTACTTAAAATGTGAAAATGCATGTTATATGCATTAATTAAGTGAAAATTGGTTATTTGAACTACGTCCCTTTCCCGAGACGCCTTATGCTAAAAGAATAAGTGATTTCCTGCCACACAGATACTTTTTTAAGTTAAAGTAATATATAGTGGGCCGTTTCTTTATTGCATTTCTGTTTTCGTTACATGTTCGAAACAATAATAGATTAACTAATTATGCAGAAAAAAAGATTTTAATTAAAAACATATCTAAATAATTGTGACACGGATGAAAAGTGCTGTTACTTTGAGACCTCTTTCGAAGCGCATCTGTCGCAATGTCAACTATAAACTTTATGCAATATCTTTAATTTTAAGCAAGGCAAATCATTGTGATAAGTAAACTTTTTCTTTCCGGTTGAATTCAATTACTGAAGGCAAATATTAAAAACCTAATTCATATAATAATTCAAAGACATTAAAAGCCAGTAATTTTGAGACAACAATCACTTTTTTTTCAGTAAAGATTTCATTTATAATGAAAAAAACTTTTTCGATTAGAAATCAGTTGAATAAACATGCTTCCATAAGTTTTTACTTTTAAAAATGAATTTGAAGTTTTTACATGTTTAAATTACTTTCAAATAATGGGCTATTACCTGAAATATAATTTATCAGTCACTTTTCGTGAGAATCTCAGCAACCTCTTTCCAAAACATGATTGGTTCTTTGGCAAGTTTAAACTTTATACAAGGTCTTTGTTTTAGAGTTAAAAATAATCATCGAATTTCATTCCAATAGAATTAAACTATGGCATGTGCCATAATTACAATTACGAAAATATGTAATCGTTGAACGGTTATGGATTTTTTAAAAACAAACTGCTTCTTCATAATATTAGTACAGATACAGGTTCAATTCAAACCCGGATATAGAGAACTTTAACAATAATAAAGATATTTCAACGAAATTTTCAACAAATTTATGTTACTTAAGGCCAAATTCGATATCATGTAAAAAGTCATGTGGTGGGAAACACCTGAAATCCCGATTTTAGTGATTGACACACAGGTTTATTATTGTCTTTCCCTGGTTTATATGTTTTCTAATTTTAACATTGCAAACGTTGTTTAAATGACACATGTCCAATATGACTGCAGGAAAAATAAATTATGATTCGACTTATTAAAAGTACTGATTCTATTAACCGACAATTCAAATAACCGGAAAACACAGAAACTCCCGCCCCCCCCCCCCTAAACCGAATTCTGGCTGCGCCACTGCATACAAGTATTTATAATCCCCCTACAAAAATTCTGATTTTTGTATTAATGATTCAATGATTATCCTTTGAACATATTAGCTCTGCTAATCATGCTTAAATACATCAAATTTCTGACACAGCAGGCATATCGCCTCCATAATTATACTAAAAAGAACTTCAACCGCGCTCTTTGTATCTTAGGTCTTTTTAAATTGTTATCTATAACAACAAATCATTTTTCCTATTTTCAATATTATAAACATTTGCAAATATCCCAAAATTCCTAAATTTCGTTAACTAATTTTCTTGTAATAATTCAATATTATTCTAAGAACGCGAACACACCAGCTCTGTTGATGGTGCTCAAATGTATCAAATTTCTGACACAGCATGCATACCGCCTCCATAATTACACTAAAAACAGCAACTAGAAGAGAGAACAAGGCCTATTATGCCTGTTAACCTACTTTTAATTTGTTTACGAAAGGCAGAAAAAAATCAGAATAATTACACAGAAAATCGCCGTTCCCCCCAGGTAAGGGGGTTTAAACCTGTCTTTCTTCGGAATCCGCCTGTCAACGTGCACGAAAAGCACAACTAGAATATTATGCCCCTCCAGTCCAATTTATCATTGAATGTTTGTTCTGTTGAACCATGGTCACAGCAGGGAGAAAGTTTTATCCCCCCTTCATGTTCCGGGGGGGCTCCAGACAGAAAAAAGTTATATCATGTCATTTTAGGGGGGTCATAAAAAGGTAGAATATCCTTTTGCTTTTTACCTGTGGCTCCAGCAGCGATGGAGGGGAATAATCCTACAGGTGGTTTTTGGTGCGTTCCTCCCCTAAAGGAGAAAAACCACTTTGCACATCACGATGGATTATTTTAGGAAGATTTTTTATGCACATAACTTGAAGATGACTACTTTTTTTATCCTTGTTGCGGAAAATTGAAATGTTTGAACAATCGTATCTGTTTATTAGGGTTTGATTGAAGACTATCTTTAAGGTTAAACAAAACATATTAAAAGACTATGTTTCCTCAATGAATAATTATGGAAGGATTAAATAAGGAATGTTAGGAATGTTTTTTATTTTTGTATATGTATTGGCTTGGGTATTAACCATAGTTACAGCTGGGCAACTTTTGGTACTGACTTATGTCTACAAATACTATCTTGAAGCAGTTCCAGAAAATAAGATTTTATGGTTATTATTATTATTTTTTTAAATAAAGATTAAGTAATCGCTAAGTTTTGTTGTTGTTGTACAAATGAAGTAATATTGAATGTAATAGAAATTGTAATATGATAATTACTTATATCATGTTTGGATATGTAGCTTTGCGATAAGAAGCATGAAATGTTCCATTTCAGAAAATATAGTGATTTGCAGTGGCGTATTCGGCGTATTTTTGAGGTTTCGAGGGTTCTGAGGACTCTCGAGGATTTCGTTTCGAGGGGATTCCAGAATTTTCCTTTCATGTTTTTTTTATATATAGTAAATATATATCAGGATAAAATCCTAAATTTTGCAATAAATTTCCGTTTTACACGAGTTTTCTTGTTAGCAGGTGTGACTGTATAGTGTTCATTTTGGAAGAAATTTAGAACAATTCTGTTTAAAACAGAATTTTGTTATAGACAGGTTAAATCCGTAGAAGTTTTGTGAATTTATTTAAACATACCTATTTATGTTACATGAATAATTAAACCTGACGAAATAATAATTATTAATAACAGAATCCTGCCTTAAACGGAAGCGTTAGATGGTCCCAATTCTTTCGCGACGAGAGCCTTTTGCTTAATTTTTATTCTTTAGCCACGAGTTTTTCAAAACTTTTTTTTTTTCTTTTAAGTCCAAATTTAATTTGCACAATCATACTTGAGAGGGAATTTTCATCGCTCTTTAATGAAACAAGCAAAATTTGTGAAAGAAAAATCTTCCTATAACGAAATCCCGTCTTAGAAGAAAGAGTTTCAGGTTTCCAAAGAAAAGAACAATAAATCTTATTAAGGTAGTATATCTTAGGAATATAATTAATTGCAGATCTATAAACGAACGTCTGTCGGAGATGAAACTTTTTTCCAGTTCTTTGCTATCACATCTTGACAAGACTGACTGTGCATGTATAATAGAAGCATTTCGAGTAACTTTAATAATTTACGTATATCCTTATTTAATTTTTTTAATTTAAAAGTAGCGTGGATATATAAAAAAAAAAAAAAAAAAAAAAAAAAAAAAAAAAAAAAAATTACACATTGTGCTAAGTTTACTTTGCTTGAACAGTAGAGATGCAATTTGTGCCTTTAACATTAATATTATAATTATATGCAAATGTAATATGCAAATGAATGTATGCAAATTATATGTAAATGTGAATATATGCGAATTATATACAAATGTGAATATAATTATATGCAAATGTACAATTTTAAATGCATTTGAAAAGCATCAAAATAGATTTTTTAGTAACTATTAATCAACATGCATTCCACTACTAACTATTAATTACTACTAAAAGAAAAAAAACTTTGTTTTGATTTTTTTTTTTTTTCATTCTCCCTTAATAAAATCTTTTTAAAAAATCAATGGTGGAGGGGGGGGGAGCACAGATTGAAAATAAATGATGAACAATTAGAAAAAAAAATTTGACAAGAGGATGACTTATTAAATTTTGAAAAAATTAAAAGTTTATTTTTTTATAACACCACACCATCTGATTTTGTAACATCATTTTTCAACATGAAAAGAAAGAAAAAAAAAGAAACAAATATTTTTTTTTTTAAAAAAAGGATAACAAATAATGTTGCTAATTTTCTACTATCATAAGTATAAATGATTATCAATTTAAAAAGAAAAATGATGACTAGAGAATGACTTTATTTATTTTTTCAAAATTAAAATTTTAATTTTTTAATAACATCATACTGTTTGATTTTGTAAATTACTATTCTTTACATACACACACAGAAAAAAAGGAAAAAGAACAACGAAAGAAGAAAAGAAAATAAATAATTTTTTGAAAAAGATAACTAATAACATTGATAATTTTCTGCAAACATGAGACACGGTTTCGAATACAGCTTAATGAAATCTAAGCTTTTTTTTATTATTATTATTGCCACCAAACTGTCTACTAATAACTGTTAATCACGACCAATTCCTTTACCTCTTCTGACTCCAGTAAAGATATTTCTTTACATTTGATTTTCATGCAACAAAAATATTTTTAAATCATCTATCGAGGGAAAAAAAAAAAGGCAGATCGAAAATAAATAATCAACACTTAAAAAACAAAAAGGACGGCAAGAAAACAAGAAAAAAAATTAACAGCGTTAATTCATTTTTCAAAAGAGATAAATACGCTATCACGTAAAATTAATGAACTCTCCAAATCCTCAGCTTAATTATGCTTTAACGTATCAAAGGCTTAGGTCTATCTTTAAAGAAAAAAAAATTCCTCGAGTTTCATGGCAAATGATTAAATAATTTTCTACCAAGTTAATTAAAAATATCACGCGATGGATGAAATCGGTAACAAATTCTTAATTTAAATTCTTCAAATATGGTCTGCTTACAGATTTTTTCCATCGCTTTCCTTTGATTAATAAACAACCATTTTACATTTGTTAATGACATGTTGATAAATTCTAACTACCAAAAGAAAACATTATAGATTTCTGTATAATCTTCCTTTCCATTTAAAAATTTTAATATTTTAATTTAGGATTATACCTCTTTTTTAATTTTTATTTAAAACAAATAGTTATAGTGGTTTAATTATTTCTATAACAAGAAGGAAAATCTCTATAAAATTTTGCTTCCCTAAAATCTTGATAAAATTTGTGAATGTTCTTGTTATGTAAATCTTACTTGTTTATATAAACAATTTCTACAGAGCCTACAACTGAAAAAAAAAAAAAAAAAAAAAAATGGCGGTTTATCTTTGATTGGCTATAGGTCACTGAGCCTAAATGAGACGCGATTTTCCATAATTTTGTTGCATTTACGGTAGAAATGGCATTTTATTAAACATAATATACATTTTATTAAACAGAAAATTATTGAATAACAGCTGTTTCCTAGAAATCTGCACAAACTTTGCACTTATAGGAAACACACTATATGGCCAAAAATGATGGCCACTTGCGATTTTAGACATTTTGTTTAATATCTACCAAAACAAATGAGAAATTTTCCTAAAACTTCAGGTGTGTGAGCATAATAGTACAGGTCATATAATACCGTGAAGAGATTTTCTCGAAAATCCATAGGGAATCGTTAAGAAATTGAAAAAGAACGAATATCTTTTGGATAACCCTGTCAAAAGTAATGTTGCAAACACGTTGAAACTGCAGATTATGATTAAAGTCTTATTTATATAAATTGTTTTCATTTTTGCGTGGATAGCATGTATACTTGTAGAGAAATTGAGGTTTTTGGAAAAAAAAAATCCCAAATTTTATCAAGTTCTTTGCTTATAATTTGCAGTGTATAAGGCTTTTTTGTGAATTTTAAGCTTCTATTTCTGTATATAAATTAATATTCATTCATGCTACGCCCAAGCAGTTTAAATAAGTACATATGTTATTCAATAAATTGGATTTCAGTTTCAGTTGAATTTCAATTTCATTCAATATGTAAGATAAATACCTACTTTTAAGTTGTTGAGTGGATCAGTTTTACTAAACAGGTTTGAACAAAATTTAAATAATTGAGTTTCTTTTTTTAAATTCAAAGTTATTATTATTTTTAAATTAATTAAATTTACCTAATCGATTTTTTTTTTTTTTTTTTTTTAAACAAACCTTTAAATAGAGTGTTAAATAAGAATAGACTATCAATGGAATCGGAAATAAAAGAAAATTTGTGCCAAAAAAAAAAAATATGTATATATATTTATTTAATCTAATTTAAAGTAATATTTTAAATATTTTTTACTGAAAGGAATATATAGAGTTGACAATAAATTTTCTACCCCTCCCCCATCCAAATTCTACACCTTAAACTGAATATAGATGCAAATAAGAGAATATGTGTAGGGGAGTATAAATAATAAAGTCAAATATGTAAAAACAATATACTTTGTTAAATAAAAAGTATATTCAATTTGAAAAAAAAAAGAAAGAAAGAAAGAAAGAAAATAAAAAAATCAGTAATACGCCACCCTACCATCCTCTGTACTTATACATTTTACTCTTTCATTGATATTAAATATAATAGTTTTCTAAATCACTAACTTAAGTCGGTAAATTAGATAAAGTATCAAAAAATGTGATATTCTTCAAGAACGCTGATATGATTTAGCACATTCATACATATTTTTAAATTTTGGTGAAGTTAATGTTATTATTATTATTATTATTATTATTATTATTATTATTATTATTATTATTATTATTATTATTACTGGCAGTGCTGAAAAAACGGGGAAAAATGTTAAGATAACGAAAAATCACCGACACCTCCATAAAATAAAATAAAAATAAATAAAAAATATATATATTTTAAATACTACATATTAATACTGTTTCTAACAAAATATACTGTTTCAACCGTGAAGGTACCGTAATAACATTCTCAATTTTTATTTTTATCTTTACTTTATTAATTAATTAATATATTTGTAATTCTACAGAAAACCCACAGCGATTGCGATTTTAAAGTATTTTTCAAACAAAAATTTCACTATCCATGTGTTTTTAACACTGTAGTTTCTCCGAACATGCAAAAGCGATCTCAGGAAGAATTGCATTCGTTCGTTATCGTTTGATAAGGTTTTTAGATTAATATTAACACGTATTAAAAGATGAAAAGTTTGAGATGCAGTTAGATTCGGATTTGTGAACCTTTGTGTAGAGTACACATATTTAATGATCATCAACTTACATACACCCAGAAATTTTTTTTTGGAATCATCAAAAATTTGTTTCGTTCAACAAATCTTTTCGTTTTGTGGGTCAATAGAAATTGTGCTTGAACAACCAAAAAAATATTGTTGATTTTTTTCCCACAATTTTATGTCTATGATTTTCATCCGAAATGCATAACATAATAATAACGTCATTAATCAGTCTCAATTTGAAAAGTTTTTATTATCCAAAAATTATGTTCATCCTTTATAGCTATATAAGTCAAAATATATATATAAACGAAATTACGTGAGAGAGTTATGGCTACTGTACACCAATTTAAATATTGCAAAAACGGCAAAATTTTGTTGGAATTACAAATTGAAAATAAAAGACTTTAGTAAGACTATTGTAGACTAGAAATAAGACTAGAAATAAAATTGATGAAATTTTGATAAAATTTTATAAGAGTATTAACAATATTTTTTTGTCTGAGCGACAAAACCAATTTTTTATTTTAACTCAAAAAATTCGCTTAAAACAACCAAAATGTGCTCAACAAAACTTTTTTTGTGTTTTTAATCAATTCCTTTTTCTGGGTGCACAAACATCTTTGCTTTACTAATATAGATATGCATTTGCTTTATAATGCAACACTTCTTCAGAAAATCTGTGATGCATTTAAACTAGCGATAGAATACACAAAATTCACCTAAGGTATTCTTATTAAGTTATTTTTACATGTAGAGCATGATTTCATATTAAGTTGAGGATATTCTACAACTTTGTAATTGACTTTCATCCTGTATGTTGTTAGTTATCTAGATAGGAATACTGACCCCTCTGTTTGCAGTTAGGTGGCACTGTAATCAGCCTAATCCCATGATTAGTACACTGTATCCTGTGTCTAGTTTTGACTATAGCTGCAACAACATTGAATGATTGAGAAACAAGAATCCCAAATAAGCGAATTGACATAAATAAAAAACAATTTTATTTTAATATTAATTTTTGATGACTTAATTAAACAAAATTATTTCCCCTTCATATCTAAAAAGAAAAAATATGGACATGTTTGAGAAATTTGGATAGATCAAAGCACAGTTCAAATAACTACATCTCCAAATTTTTAATGAATATAAACTCATATCTTCAAAGCCAAAACTGAAACATATTTCGAGAAAACGAGGAAATTTTAATAACTTGTTCCAGAAATTTTGATCCGTAAAGAACATTAAATGTCTGCTTTTAAATATTTCAAGAGCAGCATTCATAAAAAAATTTCTTCGCTATTCATCATCAATTTAAATAATTTTACTGCTATGCTTCAAATTGTTTAAACTATAGAGAATAGCATATATACTATCAAATAAAGAACTTGATTTCACTTACTGGAATTTTAACATGTATCTCAAGAGAACCTTGAAACTGGAAGTACTTGTCAAGAACATTTATATATGTTTCCAAAAGCAGTAGTTTACATAACATCATGTTTGAAAGCACACTATTTAAAATGGTTAGTTGAATTTGGAAAATGTGTGATTTATTCAAATAAAGGAAAAGAGACTGTTAATTTTAAATATTGAAATTTTAAGTTTAATAACAAATGTTTTAATAGTTTTGTTAATAATAATGTTTTTCTTATACAGAGTATTTATATTTTATCTTCAGTGTTGACAGTGGGCAATTTTTTAGGATTCCGTATTTACAAGCACAGACAAGCACAATACAAGAAAACAGAAGCATTATAAGATTCCTCTTGCATTGTTAAAAAATTCTGTGAATTCGCGGTAAAACTACCGGCAGCAAAATTGCCAGATATTTACCATTCCGTTAGTAGATTTTCCGTTTTGGGAAATAAAAGAAAAGAAAACTCCATTTGAAGAAGCGGTAACTTTTCGTTACAAGGTTTGATTAGAAATGATAATAATTTAATTTTTAAAATTAATGAATCGATCAATCGTCAAAGAATTCGAACTTTCCGAGAGATCCTGAACATGTGTATTATTTTTTTTTTATTTTTATTTGTTTATTTATTTTACTTAATTTACTTCAAGCCGTCTTGAGGATCAAACGCAAGACCTTTTGACAACTGAACAAGTCCTTACTGACTGAGCCAATGCTGTTGACGCTAGCTTGTACAAAGTATGCCTTTTATGAGTTAGTGGGAAAATCTGTGGTGCTTTTCAAAGATTTCTTTTCAAATATATTCGTTAGAATATTCGTAAACAGTTTATTTTACTTATTTTTAGACCGATGCATAGTACTTAATATTTTTTAAAATCAATTTTAATTTTTTAATTAGTTTAAATTAGAAAAAAATAACTGTTTAAAATTACTCTTTTTCTTTTGAATGAATAAATGGAAAAAAAATATTCATATTTTTACAAAAATAATCTAATAGACAATTTCGTTGAAATTGTTGCGTACTATTTATTTATTTATTTAGGCTAATTAGTTAAAATATTTTTAAATAAGAAATACGAGAAAAATATACAGAAAAAATGCAATCTAAAAGGGATTCTTTTTCATTATTTCATGGCAACCGTGGGATTCGAACCCACAACCTACGTTCGCATACGAGTAGCGGCGTGGTACTTTGACCACTCGGCCACAAAGACCCCTTGAAGAAGGAATGTCTCCGTTAACAATCAAAGCGTTAAATTTATTGCTTTTTAATTTATATAAATACGAAAACATTAAAAAGTTATTTACTAAAATGCATCAGTAAAATAGGTGTGATGAAATATACAGATGATTTTCAAAAATTAAAAATGCCAGGTAAATAAAAAATAAATAAATAAATAAAAATAAAAAAGTACTTTAAGGTGTTTTTGGCTAAAACTAACACATTGTCAGGAAGAACACAAAATGGAGAAAATTTCTTAATGATAAATATTTTAAATTTTAGCTGCATCTTACACTCATATTCAGTTTTTTAAAAAGTTATGAATTCCTTTATTCAAGCATACATAAATATAAATGGTGTGTTTTTATAAAATTTCTTTAATAATTTTTTAAAAAGAAAAACAAATAAAAATTTTATAAACAAGATATCTATTAAAAAAATTTAAGTTCAAAAATAAATTAATGTATATATATATTTACATATACATAAGTCGAGAAATAAAATAATTTATCAACAATATAAAAGCAAATAACTCAAATAATTTATTATTAATCATACTGTTACACTGATTTTTGTTTAACTTTCTTTCAGAGAAATTTTATTTCGTACTCGAAATTATATTTATGTAAATAAATATTTAAAATAAAATGTGGCATCTTGGAAACAAAACCGCATTCCTTTCTCACTTATAGTGCATTTAGATTTTCAGCACTGCTCATCAATTTCGCTGTTATGTTGCTAATTGTTTTCACTCTTGAACTATTGCAGACAAAGTACCAAATAAAGAACTTAATTTCCTTTACTGGAATTTTAAAGGTTATCTTAAGAAAACTTTAAAAGTGGAAGTACGTGCGGCATACCATTATATAGTTTCCTATTAGGAATGTTTTCAAAAAGTTTCGTTTGGTTTGGTTTGTTTTATTTTTGTCGGCTGATTATCTGCGCTAGGGATATAGGTCCAGGGGGGGAGTGCCCTTCGTGGGGGTGTTTCTAAGGGAACCTAGCCAGTATTTACGCAAGGTTCGAAGAAAATCACGAAAACTCCAAACGGTTAGGCCGATGGCCTCGATTGGGTTCAAACCCACCATCTGCCGTCTACCTGTTCAGAGGTTTTCAAAAGGAGTAATTTAGACGAATTATAATTAGCTTGAAAGCGTGCCATTAAGAATGACCAATCATTGTAGCAATTGGAAAGTATTCGAAAAAATATACATAAATCGTAAGACTTTATTATGTTTATTTTGTAAAATTTTCTAAAAAAACAAACAAACATGTATTTTATAAATTACAAATTTATTTAAAAATATTTAAATTACAAAAATATATAAATAAATAGCTTGATAAAAAAATCTATAAAAACTATATAAGCTAATAATAAAAATAACAATTATAAATTTAACGGTTTTATTGACTTTTGCTTTCGTTTAGTTCAACGAAATTTTATTTTCTCTATGTGAACTTATATTTGTTAAATGAACTTTTAAAATATAAAATGATATCTTGCAAGCCAAAACTTAGAAACAAAATCTTCACTTATAAAACATTTAAATTTTCAACACTGCTTATCAATTTCATAGTTATGCTTCTAATTGTTTTTACTCTTAAACTATTGCAGACAAAATACCAAATAAAGAACTTAATTTCATTTACTGGAATTTTAAAATGTATCTCTTTAAAACTTTAAAACTGGAAGTACGTGCGGCAAACCATTATATAGTTTCCTATTAGGAGTGTTTTCAAAAGGAGTAATTAAGATGAATTATAGTAAGCTTGAAAGCACACCATTAAAAATTACCAATTATTATAGCAATTAGGAGGTATTCGAAAAAATATACATAAATGGTAAGACTTTATTATATTTCTTTTGTGAATTTTTTTATAAAGAAACACAAACATATATTTTATAAATCACAAATGTATTTAAAAATTTTTAAATTATAAAAATATACATATAAAAATCTTGATAAAAAAATTTATAAAAACTATATAAGCGAATAATAAAAACAACAATTATAAATTATACGGTTATATTGACTTTTTGTTTTCGTAGTTCAACGAAATTTTATTTTCTGTATACGAATTTATATTTTGTTTCATGAACATTTAAAATATAATTTGATATGATTGATAAGTTTTATGGTTATCTTTTCATTATTTTTAAAGATAGAGTTAATGCGAAAATCGCAAAAAAAATACAGCATAGCTGTACCATCTGTTGACCGATTTACACCAAATGGTAGAAAACGTCAATTAAAGTCATGGACTACCAAAATCTGAAGATTGATTAAAATTCTTGCATTAGTTCTTGAGATACAACTATTACGGAAATCATGTATACGGAATGCTGCATAGCAGCGTCATCTGTTCAGCAATTTACACCGAAATGATGAAAGTGTCAATTAATGTCTTGGACTAACTGAATCTAAAGATTGTTGAAAATACGTACCTTAGTTCATGAGATAGAGTTATTGCGGAAATCGTAAAAAATGCTGCATAGCAACGCCACCTGTTGGGTCATTTTTACCAAAACCTAATCAGTGCTAATTATAACATGGAATAACAGAACATATTTTTTTTTGTTTAAAGATAGCAAACCAAGGATTATAAATGCACAAATAAAGTATCAGACGGTAGCAAACAGCTGTTTCGAATCTACTATAGAGGTTCTTCATCAGTGCAAAACTCAGCGAGCTAGAAAAAGCAAAACTGCGAAAAAGCGAAACTTAGCTCAGTTTTGCTTTTTCTAGCTCGCTCAGTTTTTCACTGATGAAGAATCTCGATAGTAGATTCGAAACAGCAGTTTGCTACCTTCTCATACTTTATTTATGCATTTATAATAGTTGGTTTTCTATCTTTAAACATTTTTGCACAAAGGATTTATTTGCTATTTTAATATAATTTTTTTGTTTAATTCTGTGCATTAGTTTTTGATATAGACTGCCCGGTGTTGTGCCACAAACAGACGGACAGAAGGACTCACAGACAAACATTTAAGAAAAATGTTTTTTGATATTTTTGACCCCTAAAAAGTGTAAATCCTTCGAAAGCTAAAATTAAAAAAATTGTTAAGAATCCAATACTCTTTTCTTGTAAATATAGAAAAAAGTAAACATAACACTTATAAATTATATGGTTATATTGACATTCGTTTACATTTAGTTCAGAGAAACTTTATTGTCTGTACGCAAATTTATATTTTGATAACGGAAAAATTAAAATATAATAGCTTCGAAGCCAAAATTTAGAAACATATACCTTCTACACCTATAGTGCATTTAGATTTTCCGCGCTAATCTTCAGTTTCTTTGCTATGCTTCAAATTATTTCCATTCTCAGATTGTTACAGACAAAGTATCAAATGAAGAACTTAATTTCATTTACTAGAGAATTTTAACGCATCTTTCTGGAGAAATTAAAAAATGGAGGTACGTGCAGTAAATCATTATATAGTTCCCCCATTAAGAATGTTTTCAAAAGGTGTATTTTAAATGAACTACATCATAATTGCTAGCATACCATTAAAAAGGCTTAATTATCGTACAAAAATGGGAAAGTATTCGAAAAAATATATAAAAATGGCAAGATTTCATAAAATTTCTTTTGTAAATTCTTATAACGAAAATATTAACACATATTTTATAAACTAGCAATTTAAATTATAACTATAAATGCATAAATATTAATAAAATAATATACAGGGTGGTCATAAAAAACTTCCAAAATATATATGTACTCCTAGCGATCTAACAGCTAAACCATTCGAAAGGAAATTTCAGATTTAGTTATTTGCAGTTATGCGCTCGAGATTGTGATGATTTAAAACAATAGAGCTATCACAATTACGGTTACAGTGAAAAAATTTTTATTTTTTTCAAAGGAAACACGCATTTTTTTCCTTCGCAAATTCATGAGGACATTGAAAATCATAAAAAGAGTTGTAATGATTCACTTATGACTAAAATTGCATGTACAATATCATGGCACTCAATCCTAATCAGTTCCTATGTAGCGTAATATTAAGCACTCTAAAATAATTGATTACATTTTTTTTCACTGTGTACACACAGACACAACTCAAAAATGCAAATATTAAAACAAATCTTACAATGTTACTCAGTTTACAAGTCAATAAATTAAAAAAAAAAAAAAAACTTTATACTGAAAACGTTGTCATTGCTCCTTTACAATGGTCTTTTTGCAAGTATTTTATGCCGGCAATTTTTATCGTAAGTGCATCATTTCAATACCGTTTACGTTTTGTCAATGCGCCAATGAATTCGCGTATGAAAATAAATGGGTGTTGCTATTCTAAAATTCCATTTTTTTCACTGTTATTGTAACCGTGAAAGCTCTATTGTTTTATATCATCACGATCTTGAGTGTATATCTTCATATAAGTATATCTAAAATTTCTTTTCGATTGGCTCAGCAGTTTGGCCACAAGGAGTTCATACATCGGACGAGTTTTTTATGATCACTCTGTATCCAGACAAAACAAACGAAAAATAAAAATAACAATTATAAATTATACGGTTGTATTATCTTTCTTTTATCTTTAGTTCAGCGAAATTTTACTTTCTGTACGCGAATTTACATTTCGGTAAATAAATACTTAGAAACAGATTTTTTCTTTAACACGGTCGCTGCCGCTTACGTGAAGATGTTATGACAGTTAATGCCGCACTGTAGAAGTGAGTTTTTCCCAGAAGCCGATTTACTTTTCATAACAAAGAATCAGTGAAAATTTTCCCGCGCCAGCACAGGAATGGACATTGCGCATCACCCCACAACACGCGCTGGCGCGTGAGTGGCCCCTTAACGTTGGCGCCATATCACGCACTGGCGCGTAATTGGCAGCGAACGTGTTAATTATAGTGCATATAGATTTTCAGCATTCCTCATCAATTTCACTACTATGTATCGAATCAGGGTTGTCAGTTTGGCCAACATTTTCATTCGGAAATTTCAGATTCCCACAGAAAATTCCCCAAAATCTTCTGTACTTTACGTAATCACGACAAGTTAGTCATTAAATAAAACAAAAAGAGCAATTCATGATTTCTGGTACTAATCAAAATTTCTAAATGAAAATGGCAGCCAAATTGGTAACCCTGCTTTAAACTGTTTTCCCTTTTATGCTATGGCCGACAAAGTAACCAATAAAGAACTTAATTTCATTTACTAGGGAATTTTGACATTTACTTGGAGAACCTTAAAAATGGGAATACTTGTGACCAGTCCATTATGCATCATTATGCAGTTCCTCTATCAGATATTTAAAAAAGAAATACCTTGAATGAATTACAGCGTGCTTGAAATCATACCATTAAGAATGCTTAATTATCATTAAAATTGGAAAGTATTCGAAATAAAAATAAAAATAGTAAGATTTTATAAAATTTTCTTTCTATTAAAAAAAAAAAAAAAAAAAAAAAAAATTACAAACAAAAAAGATTTAAAACAAAATCTAAAAAAAAAAAAAAAAAAAAAAAAAAAAAAAAAAAAAAAAAAAAAATCTAAATTGTAATAAATAAATAAATATAATTAAACTTATTATTAAAATAATTTATCAAGATTATACAAGCAAATAATAAAACTAATAATTATAGCAATTATAAATGCTATAACATACAGTTGTATTAAATTTGGTTTATTTTCAATCTGGAAAAAATCTATTTCATACGAAAATTTATATTTCGGTAAATAAATATTTAAGATATAATTTGAGATCTTGAATGCCAAATCTAAAAAAATAGACCCATTCTTCGTTTATATTGAATTTAAATTTTCAGCACGTCTCATCAATTTCACTGCTATGCTTTGAATTGTTTTCAAGACTCTATGACTGTTGTTGTCTCTAAGACTATTCCAGACAAAGTGCGAAATAAAGAGCTTAATTTCATTTACTGGAGAGTTTTCAAGCGTATCCCAGGAGAACTTTAAAAGAGAAAGCTTTTGCGGAAAATTCTTATGCAATTTCTCCGATTAAGAATGTTTTCTAAAAGTCAGAATTTAGAAAAATTATAGCATGCTTGGAAATATATCATTTAAAATGCTTAATTAATGTTGAAATTTAAAAATATTCGGAAAAAATGTAAGTGATAAGATTTTATAAAACTTCTTTTGCAAATTTTTTTAAAGACAAAAACATCAACAAATATTTTATAAAATGGAAATTTACTAAATAAAAAATTTAAATGAGAGAAAAAAATTAATATTTAGATTAATACAATAATGCATCCAGACAGAACCTTACCAGACAGACCTTATAATAATAATAATAAAATTATACTATTAAAAATCGTAAATTATACGGTTATATTGATTTTTGTATATTTTTTGCTTTATATTTTATTTTCTAGATGAGAATTTATATTTTGATAAATAAAGATTCAAAGTATAATTTGATATATTGGATGCCAAAAATTTGAAACAGGTTCCATCTTCACTCGCAGTGAATTTAACTTTTCATCACTCCTCATAAATCTCACTGCTGTGCCTCGAATTCCCACTGGAAATTTCCCCAAAATTTATTTTACTTTACGTAATCACGACAGGTTTCACATTAAATGAACCAGAAGGAACAATTCATAATTTCTGGCAATAACAAGGAATATCTAAATGAAAATGAAAGCCAATTTGTGGACACACTTCCAATTGTTTTTACTCTTAGACTATTGCCGACAAAGTATCAAATCTGTGGCAGTCGGTAATAACCAGGTAAGTCACTTTTTTAACATTTTGAGTAATTAACATTTAAAGTTTTCAAAAATGTGTAAAAAGTAAAATTTTATCATTACTTTTGTAAAATAGATTAGAGCTTAATAATTTCTCCTACAATCAATTAAGATATAAGAAACTTCTTTTTTTTGTGCCAAAATAGTTACACAAAAATGGTTTTCATTAAATGAGAACCAATTAAAAATGTAACTTTTATCTGGTTATTACCATTTTACATTTATTTTTAATAAATGTAAATGAAATTAAATACAGTCGAGTCTCTCTACATCGAAACTCCATACATCGAATTTCTCTATATAACGAATTTTTTGTAGGAACGTCCCCCTTTTCCCATGATTACATTAAAAACAGTCTCTATATAGCGAAATATCTATCTCCATATAACGAATATTTTCATAAAATGTTCTTTATTTAATCAGTTTTAAAAAAGCTTCGAAATCATATGGAATCAATTTTCCATAACTTATTCCTGATTTATCTTCCAGTGCTGAGTTTTTTTTATAATACTTCTTCCTTTTTCTTTAAGTCGAACGAATTCATTTCCCCTCCCCACCCCCCACCCCCCCTTTTTCACACACTTTTCAATATCCTTCTTAAAACAGTGTCAATTCGATTGTTACACATTTGAGCAGACTTAAAAGAGAAATGGAAATTAATTAAGGAACGCGAAAATGTCTAGGACAATGTTACTATCTCTGATTTTTTGGAAGTGGATGACAATCTCATTATTGCAAAGAATTCTATTGGTAGTGGTATTTTAATTAGAGTTAGGAACAATGATTTTGAGTGTGACAATGAGAATGAGAATGAAAATCTTCCTGGAGAGGAAAAAAAAACATCACGCAGTGAAATGATGAGTTCCCTTGATCGTATTAGGCGCAGACTTCAAATGGAGGAAAATGTTCCCTTTACAATTCTCCACTCCTTGCTAAAATTTGAAAATTCTTTTTGAGAGTGTAACAATTTTGAAATCAAAACAATAAAAAATTACAGATTTCTTCGTTTAAAATGAATGCGAGTCTTCCTTATTTGATTTTCATTAAGCTTTCAAATAAATCCCTGTTCTCTTTTTTTGAAACTGTTTACATACTTAAGGGTGTTTTCCGGAAAACGTTTTAACACATTTACAAACTCATTTTTTAATGGAAAGATATAAAATTGGAATGCCTGACTATGGAAGCGATTTCGAATTGAACTTATTTTTCCATTTTATGATAATTAAATTACCTCTCGAGTTATAAGCTATTTCGATCACGTGATCACCCGATTTTCGACCGATTTTTTTTTGCCTTCGTCGGGAAACGTGCTCAGAAACGTCAACTTTGAAGCCTTGTTATAAAAGATCTATTGTTTTTTTTTGTTTTTTTAACAGAAATATGAGTGCAATTAGACAGTTTCTAAATAACAACACATACTATTTTCATGCATTTCCGAACAAAAATAAATTAAAGCTTATGTCACAAAGTTGCCCTTTTTATTTAAGAACACCCTTAAGAAATATAAAATTAAGTTAATATTTTTTGTAGTTAAACATTTCAAATTCTTAATTAAACACATAAAAGTAATATTTTTTCAAAATTTATGCATTAAACAAGAATTTTACGTCATTCTCTATACAACGAATTTCTCTATATGACTAATTTTGCACTGGAACAATTCCTTTCGTTGCATAGAGACTCGACTGTATTTATCTACATTTGAAACATTAATTTCACAACAATTAAATACATTTTCAATTTTTTACTTTTTTATGTTATTATATTTTTATGTTATCTTTACAATTATACACTGTTTAAAGAAATAAATAGCAATCTTATCTGATTATTACAGCTACTTTATGCACTTACCCGATTATTACTGTTTTTTTTTTTTTAATTTTTAAATGAACATTTATTGTCGCCCTATGACAGGAAGTATTCGATTTTCATTTTTCAGTATTATGGCAGATGAAAGTACTCTTTTAAAGCTACATTTTCCCAAATTATCTCATTTTTTTTTTTTCAAAAATATGCCTTACCTGGTTATTACCGGAAGCCACAGAAATAAAGAACTTAATTTCCTTTACCGGAAAATTTTAATACGTGTCGGGAGAACCTTAAAAGTGGAAGTCATTACAGAGTTTCCCTATCAGAATATTTTCAAAAGAAGTAACTTGAATTATAACATATCCTTGAAAGCATACCATTAAAAAATGTTTAGTTATTATCATTAAATTTGGAAAGCAATCGAAATAAAAATATAAATGATAAGATAATATAATATTTTCGACCTATTTTTAAAAAATAAAAACAAAAAACATCAGAAAGAAAATTTAAAGAAAAGAAAAGAAAATTTAAATTGTATAAAATAAATTTATGAAAATAAATAGATCAAAATAATTTGTAATAGTAACACTTAGATATTAATATCTATACTTAATATTTTTTATACTATTATAATATTAATTTATAATAAAAATAATTAATTATAGTATACAAACAATTTACAAAAATAATAACTATAACATGTAGTTGAATTAGTTTTCGTTTACTTTTAGAAAAAAGAAATTTTCTCTCATACGAGAATTTATATGATAAATGAATAGATTAAATGTAGTTTAATGCCTTGGATTGCAAAACTTACAAATAAATTCCTTCTTCACTTATCGTGCATTTAGACTTCCAACACTGCTCAATCAATTTCATTGCTATGAATTATTTTTACACTCAGACTATTATGGGCAAAGTATCAAATAAAGACTTAATTTCAATTATTGGAGACGTTTAACAAGTATATCAGGAAAACTTTAAAAGTGGTACTTGCGGCAAATCATCATATAGTTCCTCCACTGAAATGTTTTCAAACGAAGTAATTTAAATAAATATCCAACGCATATTTGAATACATACTTTTTAAAATGTTTAGTTATTACTGAGACTGTAAGGCATTCGAAAAAAAAATTAAATGGTAAGATTTTATAAATTTTCTTTTGTAATGTTTTAAAAATAAAACAAAAAATATTTTATAAATTAGTAATTTAGTAAATAGAAAAGTTAAATTTTAAAAAGAAATAAATTATAAATATTAAGATTAATATATTTATTTACCAAGACTGTGCAAGTACATAATAGAAAAAATATATATACAACTTCCCATAAGACATGGTGACGTCACGGTGACGTCGTTGTGAAGTCACATTGTGACTTTGTGACCGTCGATGCGACGTCACGTGACGTCGATGTGAAGTCGTTATGGCCGTTTTAGAGCTTGTTTGTGACGTCACATTGCGACCACTTTGTGATGTCACGATGTGACCAACATGTGAAAAATGTGTCATTTGTGATAAAATCGTCATTAAAACTGTGACTATTCTGTGACGATAGTGACAAGGCTATGAAGACAGTTCCTGATTATTTTTTGATTTGTGACAAATTTGTCACTAAATTTGTGACGGTGGCAGCATTGTCAATGTTGTGAAGTCACACTGGGACACAATTATACTGTTATGAACATTGTTATGTAGTGTAAAATCACTTACATCTATAATTTTATTATACTTTGGTGATACATCTCAATTAAAACTTGGGAGCTGCTATAAAAAGAATGTACCAAAAGAAAGTTACTGAATCAAAATGTAATGCCATGCAGACTTTAATCTTTGTTACATATTTTTTTCTGTTGCATTAAATGAGAATATTTAAGACAATTGAATATTCGATCTATCACAATTATTTCAAATTTAGCAATTTGTTTTTCTAATAAGCATTAAAATTATCAAAGAAACACTTCCTTAAAGGTACAACACTAGTCACAGAAAAAGACCCGGATGATAATATAAAGTCTGTGGGAGCGTTTTTTTCAAATATCTCGCTCAAATTTTAATATTTTTGCATGTTTTTTTTTTTGCATAGGAAGCTGAGGACGATCTACAACCGACCTTTTTTACTTTTTCGATTTTGCTTATATATTTTTTATATTATGATAGTTTCAATATCAGAACCGGTTTAAACCAATTTTGAATTTTAAAATATTTTTTTAAAAAATCTGAAACCAAAATTGAAAATGTAAAAACTAGGCCGCTTATGAATAGTCTTCAGCTATCCTATGCAAAAAAATCATGCAAAAATATTAAAATTTGAGCGAGATATTTGAAAAGAACGCTCCCACAGACTTTATATTATCATCCGGGTCTTTTTCTGTGACTTAGTGTTGTACCTTTAAGGAAGTGTTTCTTTGATCATTTTAATGCTTATTAGAAAAAGAAATTGCTAAATTTGAAATAATTGTGATAGATCGAATATTCAATTGTCTTAAATATTGTCATTTATTGCAACAGCCATAAAATACAGTTATAAGCTATAAAATACAATTATAACTTTTTAGCTTCATACCGTTCAAGTATTTGCGTTATTTGTTTTAACTACAATCATGTTTAAATTCTTATTGATTGCGTAACTTCCAAATTTTCATTCAGACTTCTAGTTCTCTCTGAAAACATTCCAATAAGAATATTTACAACTGAAACGTTTTCATAAACAATGACTATTCATTCAGAAATTTTATAACATTTCACAGGTTGAAAAATACATTAAACAATTATTAACATTATTGTTTTTTTTATATCGAACACCTACGATTTATTTTAATAGTTCTTTTCGTTCTCTTATAAATTCCTCTTCTGAGCAGATACAATTTTTTAAAAATAAAATTATGCAATGTTTCAGAAGATTACTTAATACAAAAATCAAAAAAGGATGTTTGTAGATAATTTTATTCGATAAAAAAGCTTCTTTATTACAAAATATAATTATCATTAAATGTTTAATAATTATATTAACGATTTATTATAATATATATTCATATGATTTTATGTTTATGGAAACATATCATTTTAACCAGATATTTTAAAAAACGAAACAACGCAGATTAAAATGCAATTAAAATCACTACCTGTAACAACCTAATCCAAATTATTAATAATCAAGTTTTTTATGTCAACAAAATAAATAATGAATGTATTAGACTTTATTAAGTTAATGAAGCATTAATGTTTTATAGCATGTTTTTGAGAATGTAATTAAAATCGTTCTCAGAACAATAATAATAAAAAAGCAACCTTGAAAAATAATATTTTTTCATACCTTTTTTCCATCGAAGTCATTCGTTCAAGTTATTCTTTTTGCCGTACAAACTAAATCCGATAATAATTAAAGTGGCAAAGACCAAATCATTTTAACAGTCAAAGCCCCATTAATTTTCTCGGATTTATATTTTGCCGCTTGGAAGAGCTGTAGTGGACATTCTTGTTTAAATTGTTAAATCCGTGTCAATACGCAACTACCCATAAATTCCAGCCAACTAACTTCTTGCGTCTATTATCAATTTAAAATATTTCTGTTTACGTTTATTTATTCTTTCGTTTGCAGACGATTTTAACTTTCCACGCGCATGGTCGTTTTGTTTTTTCTTTTTCTGTACTATATTTTTGGAAGTTATATACGCAATAATTTTATGAGAGTGTCTTTAATTAATTTTTTTTTATTTAAAGAATTCTTTAATGTTTTTTTTTACCTTTTATTTTTATTAGTTTCAAAACAATTCAAGTTAAAATGAATTGTAAACCATTTTTTTTTGTAAATAATAATAATAATATACATAATTAGAGTTTATTACATAAAATGTTGTTTTAAACAGTAAAAATGATAGATTTAATGCTAATATTAAAAAAAACTTTTTTAAAAAATAAAGCTTGTATCACATGCAGAAATGCATAGCATCTTCTTAATATAAAAAAACGGGGGGGGGGTTATAGAGGATGAAAAGTTTTTTATTTTTCAATCAGTAATTTTTCATATTAACTTTTTGCAGAATAAAACATCTTAAAAAAAAAAAAAACATATTTTTAAAACGAAAATTTGAAATTCGAATAAATTGTTACGTGACCTACATGCACATTAAAACCTGGAAATAAAAATAGTAGTTTGATATTGCAGAAGTGATTCGAATATCTTTGAGGCATTTCTAGTAGAACAAATGATCATTTACAAAAATCATTATAAAAGATAAATCGAGGTATTAGGCCTGAAATATTTTTTTACTCCGATAAAATTTGTATAATTAGAAAAGGATTTTGAATCGCTGATGAATTAATTACATTTCATGTTATACGAAAATAATGTTTTTGTCAAAGGCACAGTGCCACCTTGGGCCACCTTTATAATTAATTAATAATTATGTATAGTTCTGCATGCATTAATTACTCAAAACAATTTATGGACATTTTAGTTTTCAACCGAAAATATGAAAATTACTACGATTCGATTTCGGTCTAAAAAACTTTTTTCAGTCTATCCTTACTAATAATTATGTGTAATACATCCATTTTTTAAAATCCAAATATTTTTCTATATTTACACACACATTTTCCTTGTAAAGGATAATAAATTACGCATTTAATTTGAAATGTTAGATACACATCAATTCATTAATATTTAAAATTATTTAAACAGTTTTGAAATGATAAAAAATGTTATGTAATATATAACTGCATATTTTAATGACATTTTGTAGTACGATTTTTACAAGATTTGTGACAAGAAAACTGTTTTGCATATTTGGCACTTAAAATGGATTATTGTCGTTGCGTAAGTGATTCTTCATAGATTTTGTTATTACTGGAAAAAAAATTAATCATTTTCCGAAATGTCGAAAAATAAATTACTAAAAATTAAATAAAACTTAATTTGTAAGATGCGCACAAAATCGATCTGATTCAAGCTCCGAAATACATTTACACGGTCTATTTAAAGTACAGTTCAAATTATTTCTCAATATACGTATATTGACATTTTCAAAGATTTTTGAAGTTCATATTTTTGTCTCATTGCCACTTTACAATTTGGTGTTTTTTTTTTTTTGTCACAGATGTGACATGATGTACATTACGAACAATGACGTAGCAATGACGTCACGATTTTTTAAAATTGTCAAAAATGTATAATTTACAATAAATAAAATGTTTTGGATGTTTTTTAAGAAGGTCACCACTCAGTCACAATGTGACGTCACTGAGTGGATGCATTTTGGTCACAGGTGTGACGTGACTACCGTGACTCACAGTGACGTCACAATGACGTCACTGTGACCATGCATGCTATGAGGATTATACAGTTACATTGAATTCTGTTTCATGTTAGTGCAGCGTAATTTCCTTTGGTGCGTGCATTTACAATTTGATAAATAAATATTTTAAATATAATTTTACATCTTGGATGTCAAAACTTAGAAATAAACCTATTCTTCTTTTTCATTTAAATTTTTAGCACTCCTAAAAAGTTTCCTTGCTATGTTTCGAAATCTTTTCATTCTTTGACTATAGCAGACAAAGTCGAAATAAGGAACTTAATTCCATTTACTGGAGAATTTTAATGTGTATCTCAGGAAAACGTTAAAAGTGAAAGTTCTTGCGGCAAATCATTATTCAAGTTCATCATTAAAAATGTCTTCAAAGCGAGTATTCTAGATACATTATAGCTTGTTTGAAAACACACCATTAAAAATATTTAATTGTTATTGAAATTGTAAGGTATTCGAAATTAAATTTTAATGGTAAGCTTTTATAAATGTTATTTTGTGATGTTTTAATATTAAAAACAAACAAGTATTTTATAAATAGTTATTTCTTAAATAGGAAAGCTAAATTGAAAAAAAAAATAAATAGATTAATAAATTTATTTATCAAGGTTGTACAAGGACATATAATAGCAAAAATATTTATAACTTATACAGTTATGATGAATTTTGCTTATTTTTAGTTTAGTGTATTTAATTTGGTACGTGAATTCATAATTCGGTAAATATATATATATATATATATATATATATATATATATATATATATATATATATATACAGGGTGGTCATAAAAAAACTTTGCCGATATACGGAGCTCTAGCGGCCAGTCCACTCAACCGATCGAAATGAAATTTCAGATATAGCTATTCAGAGGTATGAGCTCGAGATTCTGTGAACGACAACAAAATGGCGCTCACGGTTACGGTTATAGTTACAGAAACTCGAAAATTTCTAATAGCAACACCCATTTTTTTTCATCGCAAAATCCTCAGCGCATGCGAAAATCCCAAAGAGCGTTGGAACCGTACGTGTATCGCAAGAAACGGACATGTTAATCACGCACAAAAAACCGTTCTGGGAATCCTCGCCCCATAGAAAAAACTCGATTGGGGTGCAAGGAGGATATTTGTTTATGACACAGAGTCAGTACACTAATCTCTGATTACAATACAGATCGCAGAAACTAAAAAACTTTTATTTTGATTACACATTTTTCACATGGGTGCCACCACCATTAATTGCCCGTGATGGCACACATGTGGAATATGTGCAATCAAAATAAAAGTTTTAGTTTCTCCGATCTGTATTGTAATCAGAGATTAGTGTACTGACTCTGTGTCATACGCAAATTTTCTCCTTGCGCCCCAATCGAGTTTTTTCTATGGGGGGAGAATTCCCAGAACGGTTTTTTGTGCGTGCATAACATGTCCGTTTCTTGCGATACACGTACGGTTCCAACGCTCTTTAGGGTTTTCGCATGCGCTGAGCATTTTGCGATGAAAAAAATGGATGTTGCCTTTGGAAATTTTCGAGTTTTTGTAACTATAACCGTAACGGTGAGCGCCATTTTGTTGTCGTTCACAGAATCTCGAGCTCATACCTCTGAATAGCTATATCTGAAATTTCACCTCGATCGGTTGAGCGGACTGGCCGCTAGGGCTCCATATATCGGCAAAGTTTTTTATGACCACCCTGTATTTAAAGACACATTAAATTGCAAAACTTAGATATAAATCTTTTATACTTCTTTTAAATTTTCAGCAATCCTCATAAATTGCATGCTATGTTTCGAAATGTTTTCTTTATTAGATTATAGCAGACAAAGTAAGAATGAAAGAATTTGATTTCGTTTATTGGAGAATTTTAATGTGTATCTCAGGAGAACCTTAAAAGTAGACGTTATTACGGCATATCGTCATACCGTTGACCCATTAAGAATGTTTCCAAACCGAGTATTTTAGATGATTTATAGCTTGTTTGAGAACATATCATTAACAATTCTTAGTTGTTATTGAAATTGTATGGTATTCGAAATAAAATTGAAATGGTAAGATTTTATAAATGTTTCTGTAGTGTTTTAATATTAAAAATAAAAGATTATTTTATAAATTAGTTATTTATTAAATAGAAAAGCTAAATTGAAAAAAAAAATAGAATATAAATTTATTTACCAAGAATATACAAGCATATAACAGCAAAAATACTAAAAAATTATACATTACATGCCAAAGATGACAGGTTCCGATTTTAGACATTTTGTTAAATATCTAGAAAAATACATGAGGAAATATTCTGAAACTCCAGATGTATAAACAGAAAGGTACATTCATGTATTTCTGCGAAGATTTTTTCCGAAACCTCATAAGGGATCGTTATCAAATTGAAAAAGAACGAATATCTTTAGGATAACCCTGTCAAAACTAATATAGCAAAAGCGTTAAAACTGTAGATTGTGATTAAGGGGCTTATTGTTATGGGGTGCTGTCATCATCATATATATCATTGATTAGTGTCAATATAGCATAGGGGAGAGTGGGGATACTTGAGCATAGGGGATACTTGAGCCACCCCTATTATCTCTACAGTTGATTAATTTTTCTTTCTAAAACTGCCAATATGATAACATATTTATAGTTCTGAACATGTAAAAAAGAAATCACACATCTTGGTACCATTTTGAAAGTATAGTGATCAATAGTTGTCTTTTCCCTATCTGAAAAAAATATTTGGGTGCATGGTTTTTTTGTTTTTTTGTAATCAAAGTTTTGTTTAAAGTTGCAACTATATACATACATTCAATAAGCATAATTTCAATTGTATTTTGAGTCTAAAATAGTTCTAATTGCTGCATGCTTTATTTAGTAAAACTCTGGGAAACAAAAATAGTGATAGTGGGGATACTTGAGCCAATGAGAGTGGGGATACTTGAGCCATGTCTTAACCATCCTCACTAGAAATTAAACATGGGTGAAACAAACAAAAAATAAAATTCCATCCTTATATTCACTAATAGATATTTTTCTGGAGAAAAGGGAGAATAATTTTTCATTTTATTTTTTTTTCTTAAAAAAATAAAGACCTAAAAATGTTTAAAAATGCATATTTTTTAAATGAAAATGTCTATTTTATTTTTCGATTTGTTCGATTTGACAAACGACCAAAATTCGAACAAAATAGTCTGTCTAGATAAATGTAAACATAGTTTTCAATTTAATTTTCATTAAATGAAAATAACTTTTTAAAACGGTTTTACAGGCTATAATCTCTAATACTTTAATTAGTTAGGTCCAACATAATAAAATATTTATTTTTTAATATAACATATTAAGATTAGTATTTTATATTGAAATCGTAACCTCTGTTGCTGTAACTTTTTTTTAACTAAGAAAACTGAAGAAAAATTGGTAAAAAGAGCGCACAAAAACAAGAAAAGCAACAAAAATCCCAGTTCAAACTTACCTACATGGAGCCAAAGAGGAAGACAAAATCTTTTCCTGTGAAATCAAAAAAGTGTTTGAAATAGTAGAATGATACATCTGGCTTAAATTCCGACAGCTACTAAACTAAAAGCATGAGTTCGACAATATCATTAGAGGAAAATTCTGTCAATGATGGTGATGATGTGAAAGAAAATCTTCTATTGATGGTTGGTTACTAATAAAATATGCCAGAAAGAAAACTGTAAAAATATTTGTTGGATAAGTGCTTAATATTTTGAAAATGAAATTTGCAAGAAGAATTGCAGATTCCAAATTTAAATGGCTCTGAACTGAGGATGTTTCTACCGTCGTTATAACTGAGGTTCAAATTATCCTTCGACAACCAGTTTTAACGACAAAAAATGATCGTATTACTACCTTTGTTTTCTTAATTGGTTTTGAAACACTTTACGTTTCATAATTTATCATTCTGTAAAATATTTGTGCAAAAATAAAGCGAAAAAAATTACTTTTGTAGGTATTTTTCCGTAGTGGCTCAAGTATCCCTTCACTATGGCTCAAGTATCCCCGCCATGGGGATACTTGAGCCATGATGTAAAACAAAAAATAAACATTTATTATGCATAGAAAAATAGTTCAAAATTTATTGAAAGTGGTTTTTAGTTGAAGGAAAAATATCAAATTTTCATTTTCAATATTTTATTTTATTCTAAAAAAATATGAAAAATTTAAAAAAAATAAAATTCAAAAAATGGCTCAAGTATCCCCATCTTCCCCTATAGAATATTGAAATGTGCTACAATATTTGGATACTGCCCCTCTTCTTTTTGCTTCCTTTCGGGAACAACGGATTTTGAGTTTATTATATTGACGATAATTTTCAGAATTTTCAAGTTATGCTTTTGTGACTTTCACAAAAGTTGATCTATGCATTTAGATAGCGTACTATGAACATTGCATTTGAATGCATTCGTGCATACACAGTAATATATTATTTATTAAACAAGCTATTTTTTTTTTTTTTTAGAATTATTTTTAAATATATTTTTAAATTCTGATTACGGGGTATTGTGTACAATACTTTTTGTTATATTGCCTGAAAAAAACATTTTTTATATTAAGAATTCTGTAAATTATAAGCCAAAACACATGGAAAAATTTAGGACTGTTTTTTTCTACGTTGTACATAATTTCTCTACGAGCGTATCTGCTAACCTCATAAAAATATAAACAGTTTATTACAATAAGCATCTTAATCGTAATCAAATGTTTGAGCACTTTTACTACATTAATTTTGAAAGGGTTACCCAAAATATACTCATTCTTTTTTACTTTGTTGACTGTCCTCTATAGAATTTTGGGAAAATATCTTCACGGAAATATGACCTGTACTATTCCGTTTACACACCTGGAGTTTCAGAATAATTCCTCTTGTATTTTTCTAGATATTTAACAACGTCTAAAATCGCAAGTGATCGATCATCTTTGGCCATATAGTGTATAGTTATATTGAAGTTTGTTTACTTTTAATTCTGCTTAATTTTATTTGTACGTGAATTTATAATTCATTCGGTAAATAAATATTTAAAAAAATAAAACGACTTCATGGATAGCAAAAATTAAAAATAAGTCTTTTTATCCTTTTCTTCTTCTTCATTTAAGTTTTCACGCACTCCTCATAAATTTCACTGTTACATTTCAAATTGTTTCCACTATGAGGTTATAGCAGACAAAGTACGAAAAAAAGAACTTAATTTCACTTACTGGAGACTATTAATGTATATTTCAGGAGAATCTGTGAAGCTTTTGCGAAAAATCATCATGCAGCTTAATCATTAAGAATGTTTTCAAAGATAGTATTTTAGATGAGTTATAGCTTGCAAGAAAACATACTATTAAAAATGTTTGATTAATTGAAATTGTAATGTATTCGAAATAATATTTAAATGGTAAGATTTATAAAATTCCTTTTGCAATGCTTTAAAAATAAAAACAAATAATTGTTAGGAATTAGTTATTTATTAAACAGAAAAGTTGAATTGAAAAAAATAATAAATAGATTGATATATTTTTTTACTATTGCTATAAAAGCAGATAACAGCAAAAGTAATTATACAGTAGTATTGGACTATGTTTACTTTTAGTTCAACTTAATTTCATTCTATACGTGAATTCATAATTCGTTAAATTTTAAAAATAATTTGGCATCTTGGATGGCAAAATTTATAAATAATTTTTTTCTTCTTCTTCTTCATTTAAATTTTCAGCACTTCTCATAAATTTCAATGTTATGTTTCGAATTGTTTTCACTCTTAGACTACAACAGACAAAGTACGAAATAAAGAATTTAATTTAATTTACTGGAAAATTTTAATGTGTATCTCAGGAGAACCTTAAAAGTGGAAGTTCTTGCGGCAAATATAATTATACACTTGCCTCATCAAAAATATTTTCAGAGGGGATATTTTTAATGAATCATAGCATGCTTAAAAACATGCCATTAAAAATGCTTAACTGTTGTAGAAATTTGCAGGTATTTGAATTATTAATGTAAAGAAAAGCTGAGTGTCAGTTTTAAATTTTGTGCTAGCAAATGTTTAAAATTTTATTAATATTTAAAATACAGGGAATTTCTGATTACCTGACTTTGGATTATGCAATATTGTCAGTTAATCGATACTAATGTTTTGCATCCCATTGGATATAGCTCGTTTTTTCCTTGAACCAAACGACTCGAATGGGCCGGATAGAGTTAATCATTTTTTTTCTGTCCTTGTCGAGTTTAAGACCAGCCTGCTTTAAATATTTTCGGTTTGAATATGTTTCGAGCTTAATTATGAAACTTTCATGTTTGGTTCGAATTAACCCGATTTATCAAATGAAAGCGCAGAATATTTTTCAAACGAAAAAAATTCTGAAACAAAACAAACCTATATATTTTAGTGTTAGTGTATTTTTATGTGTTTATTTTATACAAAAATAAAATAAAATTAGTATTGGAGGTATAATAATGGGTTATTTTTCATAATTGTAATCAAATGTAGATTAATTTTCTTTCACTTCGGGAGCCAGTTTGATTCGGGTCGATTTCAAGCAGAATTGGGATTCGGGACGGGTACAAACCATGAAATTAATAAGAAAGAGGAACAGACATATCATTAAAATTTTGAAGCTATTCTGTGGCTGCTTTAGCAAGAATTTTTTATCCCGGCCAGAAACATCCACTAATAAATTTAGGTCGAAAATTTCTATTTATTTGGAAATCTCATTAATAAAAAATTTCAACCAAAAGTAAAGGCAAAATTTATATTCATTTTGACTGGAAGGAAGCTTATTTCGGCTGTAATAGTTCCGCCACATTGGAAAACAAAGACAACCTTTATTGTCTTTAGCAGTGAAAAAATTATAATGCTTGAACAAACTGACACCAATGAAAAGAAACAGATTTTTTTTAACCCAATTTTTGTCATAAAATTTTCGTCAATAAAGCCCTTATATTAGAAGAAATTTTCTATACAAGTTTACTGGTGCAAATTTTCATCGGCGGTAATCAGAAGCTGATTATTTTATCAAGGGAAGCAACCGTCATCTTGTAAAAATCTTCTTTCTCGCAACTGCAGGTCAATATACCATTTGTCTTTTACTTTATATTCATAACTCCATTATACAAACCGATCTTTGCGGGTGTAATTTAGATCTGCCTAAAATTTCTACATAAAACGACTACGGTGCAACAGAAATATCTTCCATAATTAAAAGAAAAAATTACTATATTTTATCTTATTTACCTAAATCTTTAAAGGTGGTATAACAGTACAATTACGTGATTTAAAAAAGAAATATTTTTTCAATATTCCGTAAAATGTTTATTTTTCATTTTGTTCCAATAAACATTTAATAAAAACTTCAATAAACTTCAAAAACCTCAATATTCTAATCTAGATTAGGATTAAAAAAGTGATTGGACAATGAGGAAAATATAAATATAATGCAAGTGTTTTTACATTAAGATCTGAATCCTACAGTAAGTAATTTAAAAATAAAGATAAAACAAAAACTTATAAAGTATTTTTTTAAGTCTCTATTATTTCTTAATTTTTTTAAATTAGAAATAAATTTGACATTATTTAGAATTTTACAATTAAACATGCTTTATTTTTAATTTTTCTTTTACAATAACAACCATTTATTTTACTTTCTGATAGTGGCTATTTACTTCGGTTACAATAATTTTATTTACAATTTAGCGTTTGTGCAACTGGAAAAGATATTCGATAATATCTCTCCGATTATTCAAAAATTTCTATTTTCCGACATAATTCTAGCCCTGTGAGCACCAAATAATTAAAGACTTTATTATTGTAATTTACCCGTATGCACCTGTGCAGAGTATTACTTCGAGCTTGCACTTTCGAGCTTGCACTTCAAATTCAAAGATTGGTGTTCCAAGATACATTTTCGTTGAAATCCCCTACAGACACGATTTCTATGGTTGATCGGTTGATTTATCATTCTGTTTTCTTACACCCAAAAGTTTAAAAAGTTTAAAACTAAGATTAGCAAAATACATTGCTAAAGCAAAATGTCAACCACTAAAATTGGGTTTGCAGGTGTTTTCCATCAAGATATAACTTGACAGATCAGTTGCATTTTAAAATTCGAATCGGGTTTTAACAAATTCTGGAATTTCAGCCACTAACTCTATCAGGTGATGGTTTATGCAGCTTCCCCCTGCTTTGTAATAATGATTAAGTATTTTTTTATAATTGCATTGCATGGATCAGTTTTAGTTTAACATTGAATATATCTATACAGATATGCAACGTCCGTCATGTTGTCAAAAGAAGTATAAATATAATTAAATTATACCATCAAATAAACATTAGATATAATTTATAGAGTTGAAATTAATTATTAAAATTTTTCAATAATTTAAAAAATATATTTTTGATTTATGGAGCTGTTTATCGGAACTATATTATTACTGCAAATAATGATGCATATTATATTATATTATCAAGCAAAAACCTATACTGTTGATGGATTTGAACGAGTAAAAATGCCTAGAACATGAAGGTTAATACCACATTGGATGTTGAACATGCTGGTTATGCATTTTTAATATATAAATAATTTATTTTTAGTTTAATTTCTTCCTGAAAACTCGTAATTATCTAAAGCTGGTAAAAATTATTATACCAGGTGTTCCATGTAGGCAAACGATACCGTGCTACCTATAATTAAAATCTCAGTGTCCAGAAAGTGAAAAGAAGTGAAGTGTTTTTTATATTATTATTCAAAAGTTGTGTTTGAGAAATGTGCAGACGATAATGCAGCAGTGAGCTGCGAGTGAGTGTTATTCTTTTAATAAAGTGTTTTTTAATATAATCAGTGCCTATGGAATAATTTGTGTAGTGTGTGCATTAATTTTTACACCAGGTATTAAATTACATATTTATTTATTCCATAAACAATATTTATGCGATTTTTACAATGATATTTCCAATTATTTGAAATTTTTGAAAACTATGCGATGTTTATGCGATTTCCATGTTAAAATAATGTATGTTTGTTTTTATTTTAATTTCTTCTTTAAAACTTGTAATGTTCTAAAATTGTTAAAAATTACAGTAGGCAGCATAAAAAAAATCACTGATATCCCTAGTGGTGATTCTTGTTTGGTATACTTAGTAAACAACAGAAAAAAATTTATATTTAGATATCATGTCCTAAAACATAAGTGACGGTAATCTTACTTTATGTAACTTTCCACTAAATTTATTAGGGAACGTTCCCAGGTGTCAGTTGTGGATTTGGAAGAGAGTGGCATCAAAAGAAAAATCTTCTCATGTACGTTAAAAAATGGAATGGAACTATCCGTTCAGATCAAACCGTTTTGGAGATACCAGCACTTGAACTGTGAATGAAAAAATAAATAAATTGACAAGCAGGTATATAAATTGTTTGCAAATTAAAAGCTTCTTTGCATTGTTTTTAATCCTCCTGCCAATATCTTTTCCCGAGTTACGAGCAAAATCCTTTACATCCACACATTGCTGGTTATTTTCACCCTTTTAGACAGGCACTTCACATTCTACGAAGTTTTCGTATACGGCTACTTTCGGAGAGCTTTTCCATCTGCTTTTGTTATTTCCAGCACCTTGTTTATTGTTTTGCCACCACTGACAATAAGAAAAAAGCCAATCGCAATTTTTTTTTTTTTTTTAAATATAGAATAACAATTTATGTCACCATATAATTTTAAGTAAAATCAATAAATGAGTTTCACTACTAAACTTGTCGTGATAGAACAATTTTATTTCAATATTTCACATAGTTTTAAGGTGGCAAATAAGAATTACATACAGTAAATCCAGTTATTATTATTTTTTTTTTTACTTTGTTGCATAGCGTTATCATATTAACTATTAAAATAAAAGGTTGCTTACTTTTACAAATGATATTTAGTGATAAAAATTAGATCATTAAAATGGTAGCAATAAACAAAAATAAGAACGGTAATCTACTTACGGTGAAGAATCTCATATCATTATTGCATTAACCCATTTTTGTTCAAGGTTAGAAAAGAATTAAAAAAAAAGAAAGTTTTTTTTCTTAGTTACATTTTATTTCTGATATTTTTAATGCACACTTCCAATCTTTTTCTGAATTACAGTCAAACCATAAATGGCTACAAGTCACATATGACATCAAAATTTTAATTACTACTAATTCTATCAAATTCTGACTTTTTTGTTCAAACGATCTATATTTTCCTACACTTATAACTAACCACTGTTGAATTAGGAATTTTGAAAGTCGCTGTTCTGCTATCTAAAGTAATCCAAATTAATATTAGAAAATGACATTTTTTGCAGTTGTTGAAACGTTGTATTTACGTACAGTGACTGCTATAGTAAAATTTATAATGACAGTTTCTTGTTTTTTCCTAACATGACTTCTAAAGTTAAACATCGTTACAGAAATCAAATAAAACAAATGAACGAAGAAAACAAATGTAAAGTCATCGGCCTAAAATATGTCAAAAACTGAAACACAGAGTAAACAAACACAAAAATATACACAGAGAACTGTGTATATTTTATATTTATTCCAGCATAACTAATAAACCTTTTATGAATTTAATTAATTCTTGTGAAATGCACCTACAGATAAAAATGACAGGACAAGTTTCTTTTCAAATACCCAGTTCGTAGCTATTGTTGAATATGTGTCATGTCGACATGCCGTGGATTTGAGGTCGTGGGTTTGAGACTAACCGCTAGCTAAAATCCCGCCATATACTTTAATGGCATCTAGTGCATATAAAATCCGTTGTGGATGGAAGGTCTCTAAATTACAAGTGAAATATACCTTTGGAGGTGCCTAATCAGGTGAAGATCTCGTCATCTGATCACGGTTCTAAATTACGAGATGAAGCTCGAGTAGCGGTTGTCGCCCTTATAGGCGTTATAAGCGGTTCGTATGAGTTCTGTACAAGTCTAAATAATCTCCCCCACCCGTCTCTTACTTTTAAACTTCCATTTTCAACATGTTACGAACAATTCAAAACAGCATAGTTAAAGTAATCAAGAACAGTACAACACAGTAAAAAAGATGATAAAAAATTAATAGACATGTAGCTACAAAAGCCAAGGTACAATCATGTAGATATTCACTGAGATGATCAAGCGGCTTCCGCCCCGTAGCTAGGTACAAATCTCATTAAGGCAACTGGTCACTCAGCGGTCGAACTCCCTTCCGTAAGCTTATGAATGTTTGATGCTTTTTCATATTCAAAATATCTTCTTGGGAAATTAATATTTTTAACTTCTTTTTTCAGCATTCTTTTTTTTAATGATGCATCTTCTTTTCTTAGTTTTTAAAATACTTCTAAAATCTAAGCATAATTTTATAGTAATTAGTAAAA
This sequence comes from Maratus speculifer, assembly GCA_964019185.1. Taxonomy (NCBI): domain Eukaryota; kingdom Metazoa; phylum Arthropoda; class Arachnida; order Araneae; family Salticidae; genus Maratus; species Maratus speculifer. The sequence goes on from OZ025291.1 coordinate 122,119,590, forward strand.
TTTTACTTCCAGCTCGTCAGTTTTTAAAAGATAAAATATTAAATTGAGCATAAATTTCAGAAATATTGTGAAAACTAAGAAAAAAAGTGATATCTTTTAAGAATGGAACACTGAAAAAAATATATATATATATATTGATTCCCTGAGAAGATATTTTGAATGTGAGTATGCACCAAACATCCACAGACCGAACATTACCAAAGGCGATTTGGTTGCTAAGTGACCTGCCGCCTTAAGCTACGCATATTGCACAGCAATGGGGTTGGTCTACGGTATAAAAATATTAATAAATCACAGTACGGTATGGGAGTGAAAGTAGAAGTGAAGTTTCTGGCATTGAATGGCTCACTGAATAATTCTTTTTTCTGCACCTTGTCCAAACTTCCAAACAAATGAATAGTCTTGCCCAAACTTACATTGCGTGTACAAAGGGTATTAAAGACATTTAAGAAATAAATTTAAAATACGGATTAACACAATTTTCTTCCTATTTTGAAATTCGAGTGGACTTTTTTCAATTTAAAAATGTATTTAAAAACAAAACTTTGTTTCTCTAAATTAAAATATTAAAGTTCTTTTTAATATTTCAAGCATTAATATTTGAAGTATTAGATATTTTTAAACACTCTGTGTATAAAATTTAACTTAGGTTCGTTTTGGGAATAAAACGATTGTTTTCAGCAGGTGTCTTAAGTGGAAAAAACTTAAAAGAAATTTATATTCAACTGTAACAATAGAAAAAAAAATTGTTGCTGTTACAAAAAAGTGAAAAAAAATCTTATTACTAACTAACATTGAACATGAATTAGAATATTAAAATCCTTATGCATGCATAACTGAATTTTATTTCACTCGGAAAATCAAAGTAACATATTATTAATTAAGAACATCCTAATCAGATTCATAGCGTGTGAATAACATTAAATCAATCTGTTCAATTAAATACGGTCCATTTATCATTAGAGATCATTTAATTAAATTCAAAAATTCATGCTCATTCTTATTGTACTTTACCATGAACACCATCGTTGTAAAAAAGATAAATTGTTTCTAAATCTTACGCCTCATTTATCAAATAGAAGTGTCAACCGTCACGCGAAATTTAATTGAATTCCCGAATCGTTACTTTAATTATATTCAACAATATCAATGGCTTAATTCAAAAGTCACTAGAAACGAGCCTCCGGAGAATATCTGGGATCTTTAAACCACTGTCATAAACAGATAATTAAAAGCATGATGTTTCAGTCTCGAATTTAAGAATCCTTTTATAAAGTTCTTCAACACTTCAGAAAATTTTGAGCGTTGTGTTTTCAATCATGATTTCCGAAACAAGTTTAGATTTAGGTTTTGATATAGAACAAAAGAACCATTTCGATTGTACTGAAAAATGAGAATAATGATAAATTTACGTAGTGCTTGACGTATTGTAAATAATTTGTGATGATTTTTAAATATTCAGCTTTTATAACGTTACAATCAGTTTGTTTAAAAGCAGGATTTTTGATATGGGAATTAAAAATACTTATAAATGCTTTTCCTTAAGTTAGGGTATTTAGAGTATTTATGTTTTCATTTTGCTAATTTTCGAAAAATGTTTGATAAAACAACAAAATAGATTTCATTGCATTGAATTAAAAAAATAATAATATTTTGATAAATTGTTTGACACATTGTAAATATGTTGTGCTATTTACAAATTTACATTCAGTGTGTATTAGAAAAAAGCAGTATAAGTAAAAGGAATATGCCTCATAAGAAATTTAAGAACTTTTTTAAATTCCATTAAAAAAATTTTCATGCTCGAGGCCTTTCGAAAGTTCTGAGCCTTTCTTCGTCAGATACAAAGAAGATGTGATCCTACTATGAAAGCAGTAGCAAGACTAAAAATTTCGAGTCTTACTGTTATTTTTTATTGAACCACGTCTTCTTTATGCCTGATGAAGATAGACTCAGATGTTTCGAAAGGCCCAACGCATGAAATTTTTTTAATGGTGTTTTAAGAAGTTCTTTTATATTTCTTATTGATTAACATGAGTTTCAACTTATTTTCTTTCATTTTGTCTCATTTCGAGTCTTTTTGAATGCTCTTCTACGCTTTTAGAATTTACACTTTAATATTTTGAATTTCTTTCGATTAAAATACCCTTTATATACGTGAAAATCATATTTTAATGGTATCGATATTTAAACTGAAAGGACAGTTTTGCAAGTATAGAAGTAAAACGCGTCATTGTAACAAAGCATTAATAAAAAATTAAACCTTTTTTTTTCTTTCTTTCTTTCAGAAAAGCATTTTAAAAATTGGTGGATACTCTAGATCTACCATCTTTCAATCAATCAATTTCAATCTTTTAGAAAATGAATCGTCGCATACCAGGTGTTTCAAACTAAAATATACGCATCCCAGTTTGTAATATTTTAGAGAAACAATTCAGGAATCGGAGGACATACATTCCAAGTTATTGGGAAATGATTGATGGAAAAAAATCTACAAAAATTGCCGATAAAAAGCATTGAGAGCAGCACTTGATAAAAAAAATGTCATAAAATTTAAATGAAAAAGTATTGCATCAAGAAAAAAAGCGCATGAAACTTTTCGGGACATTATTCGAAAAACATAATGATTCTGTTGTTAAAGAAAAATCTCTGCTGTTAAAATTAATTTACCAAGAGTTTGTGTGTATTACAAATAATTTGTGGATCTAAATTAATAAACTTACATGATGATATTTGGTAGGAAGTAATTTAGTATTTTAACACAATCATACTGTTTGTTAAAGATATCCTACACGTTGAAAATTTTCCTATCAAATGAAAAAAATTTCTAGATTGGAAAATGAACCCAGAACTAATTTAACCCAGTTATTGAACTGAGTAAAATTGGTAATGCTGTTTCAGTTTGAGCCACTTGAAACTTTAAGAGACTGACACAGTTAGCTTAGATAGCCTTTTGACAATAGCGTTTGGTTTGCTATGTAGGCAGCTCAATAGAATTAACCGCAGATTCTGAAATGGCATTAAGCAATGGTAACGTAGATATACTTTATTATTAACCGACTTCAAAGAGGAGGTTATGATTTCGACCTGTATGTATTTGTTGTTCACGCATAACTTTTGCAAATATGAACCGATTTTGATAATTCTTTTTTTGTTTGAAAGCGTATGAGGCCCATGTGGTCCCATTCGAATTTCATAAAAATCTGATAATTAGAACTTTTTTAAAAATAAAAACTTTAAATTTCAAATTCATTTTGAAGCAATCGACCAATTAGAAGTGTTCCTTTTGCATGCTTTTATCTTACACTTACATAGACACACGATCTTTTCACTGTTAAAAGTTTGAAGTTTTTGCTGCATCGTCACTCCACCGCTTTTATGGAATATCTCTATTTTGACCAATGAGAATTCACCATAATACAATGGAGTAATCATTTTCTGTAAAGGCAATGGATAGACGATAAAGTAAAAGTTTCAAATTTTTAACAGTGTTCAAAGTGCAAAATCCTAACTGGACGAGGGCCAGGATTAACATAAATTTTGCGTTGTTTGCGAAACGAGATTTATTAACAAGAAAATTTATTTAAAACATTGAAAACTTTGCTAAAATTCAGGCTTCTGATTCGTTAATCTTGTTTCGCTAACAGCGCAAATTCTACCTGGATTCCGGACAAGTTCTCTTATGCAAGAAACCGGAAATATAGCATCTAGGGGATATAGTGTGGAAATCAGCTATCTCAGGGCGTGTTCAGAGCAACTTACAAAAGTAACCAATGTTACCGACCGATTTTAGGGCAGTACTAAAGCAAATTGTGGCATCAATAAGAACTATTCTGTTGAATTGTAGCTGACGTTCACACTTCGCTTTGATTTTCATTTCGTACTTGTCTACAATCGGTAAGTGGTCAGTAAGTAACTGGTAAGTTGTGCTGAACACGCCTCTGTAACACTTAAAAAAAAGCGCTAAAATGTTCTATTCTTTAAATGTGCAACTATGCTAATGAAATTTAAAGATAGAAGACACATCTGCAGGACATTTTCTAAAAATGCAAGAATTATTGCTAGTCTGGATAATGTATCACGAAAATGCCGCAGATGTCGCTGTGATCGACACTTTGGAATTCAGTAGCATCGTTGCACATTTAAAGGATATAAATTTTTAGCACTGCTTGCATTGTAAAAAATTGAACCCTTTTGCTGCATCGTCACTCCATCGCTTTTATAGGAAACGATTACTTCGCTCTATTATGGAGCATTCTCATTGGTCAAAACAAAGAAATTCTTTAAAAGCGATGGAGTAACGATGCAGCAAAAGGGTCAAATTTTTTACAGTGTCGATAGCAGATTTTCACTCCATGTATTCCAGACTCTCTCCTTCGAACAATGAAAAGTTCTCAAAAATGAAGGCTTATGATTGGCCAATCTTGTTTTGCTTAACAGCGAATAATCCTTCTGGATCCTAACCACTGTTGCAGAGATGCTAGTTTTTTTTCAAAGTACGAAATCTTAGCTGGAACAATTATCGTATCCACCAAAGTGAAAGATCCACATCGATCCAGACATGAAAATTAGCTATCGAAAAGCTGAAAATTCATCTCTAAATAGCCTTACACGTTAAAGCAAGAGTGTCTGTGTATCAGGGTGCTTGTTATTCCGAATTCACAAAGTGATTAAAGTACATTGCTATGTGCTAGATTTACATTTGGACAAATATAAATGACGAAAAAATTTGATAAGCTTACCATTGAAGTTAAGCTAGTTAACTTCTTTCACCCATATAACAAACTCGTTCAGGCGACTACCGCCAAGTTCTGGAATAAAAATTCTTAAATTTTCTGTACTTTGAAAAACCGCATTTATCAAAAAACATTCTTAACTTCAAATATTACTACTTTCATATAGACGCATGTTGAATCATGGTGTGATTTTGATAATATTTTCCTTTTTAGTTTTTATGACTGATAATGGTATTTTAATACATACGAACATTTAGAATTACTTTGCTATGCATTGAATCATAGAAGCAACTTGACGCGCTCTGATTGTGTATGCGTACTTTAAACTGTAAAAAATCTGACCCTTTTACTGCATCGTCACTACCCCGCTTTTATAGAATATTTCACTTTTGATCCATGAGAATGCTCCATAATAGGCTGAAGTAACCGTTTTCTATATTAGCGGTGGAGGGACGATGCAGCAAAAGAGTCAAATTTTTAACACTGTACACTGTTTAAAATATCTTGAAAAATTACCTCTGTTTTTAAAGACTATCTATTTTCTGACCAATGAAAATGCTCCATAGACGTTTTTAGATCGCTCTCATTAGTCAGAAAATAGATAGTCTTTAAAAACAAAGGTAATTTTTCACAATAATTTTAACGTGTACTGATGGATTGTCAGCTTTTCAATGCCGATTTACGAAGTCTGTAGATTTCAATGTGGACCTTAAGGCACTACACTAGTCTCAGAAAAAGACCCGGATGTTAGTGTAAAGACTATGGGTGTAGTCTTTTCAAATATCTTTTAATATATTTACATGATTTTTTTTGCATAGGATAGCCGCGGATGATCTACAACCGTCCTAGTTTTTACTTCTTCGATTTTGCTTATGTATGTTTTATATAATGATAGTTTCAATTTCAGAACCGTTTAAATCGGTTTTGAAATTTAAAATATTTTTTTAAAAAAAATCTGAAACCAAAATTGAAAAAGTAAAAACTACGTTGGTTGTGGAACATCCTCAGCTATCCTATGCAAAAAAAAAAAAAAAAAAAAAAAAAAAAAAAAAATCACGTAAAAATTTTAAAATTTGAGCGAGATATTTGAAAAGAACGCCCCCATAGACTTCACATAATCATCCGGGTCTTTTTCTGTGCCTAGTGTGCGGCCTTAAAGTTTTCTGGATGCGATAAATTTCCGAAATGTTAAAGCTTAAATGGACAAGTTCTCGCATCCACTAAAGCGGAAATAGACATCGATACCAATCGACATCCTTAAGTTGTTGAAAAGATGAAAATTCTTTAGTATATATTTTGCTCCTGAGGAAAAAATTATCTCTACATATCAATGCAAAATAAAGTGCATAGATATGTGTAGCAAAATTATCTTTAGATTCAGATTTAGTTACCCGATTAGACACCAGAATGATTTCAGATTTTGTTCATGTAGGATTTCTCGATGTTAATATGACGACACATGGAGCACAGTATACGATTGATTGAAAAGATTCTGGACAAAAATGAGTCATCAAGGGGGTCCTTGTGGCCGAGTGGTTAAGACACCACGCTGCTAATCTCTTGAGAGCGTAGGAGAATGTGGGTTCGAATCCCACTGGCTTCGTTGCACACACTCTTTATGTGTAGCTCCCGGTTGTACTTTTCTTGTGTCGTAATATTTCCTTGTGCTATCTTGTCCTTGTATGTCCACGAATTTGTAAAATAATATGGACTATGTATTTATGGTTGTGTAGAAATAAAGGATCATTCGGCGTACAATCAAATTCTACCAGGAAATCATCATCAAATTTTATAATAGAAAATGCCTAGCATTGCGATACATTGTTAAAAATTTAACTTTTGCTGCATCGTCATTCCATCCCTTTTATGGAATATCTCATACATACAGTGTAAAAAATTTTACCCTTTTGCTGCATCGTCACTTCCCCGCTTTTATAAAATATTTGTCTTTTGGCCCACGAGAATGCTCCATGATAGGCTGAAATAATCATTTTTCATAAAAGCTATGGAGTGAGTTTCAAATTTTTTGTTGGGACAAAAGCGTCCGTGAAAAAAGTATTTGGGCATCGAATGCTGTCACTCTCTTATAGATGCAGCCAAGTACAGGTTATGATTTTCGGATTCCTCGTCGAATCACTTCCGATGCCTTTACTCCATTTATAGTAATTAGATTGTTGTTGTTTAGCCGACCCAGTGGCGTGGATGGTAGCGGAGGCTGCTCCCACACCGCTGGTCCCTGGTTCGAGTCCAGCTAGCGGCATGGGTGTCTGTGTTGTCCCTGTGAAAATGTATGTACTGGATATTCCGTAATAAAGTGTTCTATGTGGTTTTTTGTGATCATTGGAGGTTATGCCGGCGAATAGCTGTAGCGCCTACCTCAAAGCAAATAAATACAAAAATACAAATACATTGTTGTTTACCTATTGAATCATAGAGCGATTTTTGTTAAAATTTTTCTTTTTGCTTTTTCTGACTGAAGGGGGAGTACTTTTGACTACACTAGTAAAGCATTTTACTATTCATTGATACATGGAGTCATTTTGCTGTTTACTCATATATGAAAGCGCTTATGTGTAAGGACATTTTACTTGAGGCATTGTCGCCTTTCGATAACCAATTCCGATGTCCGTACGATGAGATGTTGACTTTAAGATTTCATGAATGCGGTAGCTTTTCGTCGTGCCAGATCTGAAGAAGTTACCACATCCAGAAAACCTAAAGATTCACAACGATACTAACCGATATTGTAAGTGTCTTTTGGAAAGTTGACAATCAAACAGTGACAAGTAAACCGAATACATCAGAACTCAGCAAAGTGCGTTCATTAGTAATGCGTTGCAAAGAGCCATCATATGTCAGTACACATAATTATGTATTACGGTATAAATAACTAAAAAGTAGGAAATAAATTTAACTTTTTCAAAAAAATGTACAACCGACTCCAAAAAAAGCGCTAAAAAGAATTAAATAATTCTATAAAATTCTCTAATGACAAACCGTTATCCAATAACCTCACATTGACTATCATGTACCGGTATAAAACGGTTAAATTTAATATATAGAATTTAATATCCACCAAACATAGGTTTTCCAGAGAATATTTTTTAAAAGAGATTAATTTACATATTTTTGATTTAATTTTTGAATATATACATATAAAAAGTAAGGAATTACTTTTTGAAGTTGGTGCCAAACAATCATAATCGATAATGATTTCCCCATTTTATTTATGGTACTAGACATAATATATCCACAATTGTTACTATACTTAAGATAGTTTGGCACCAACTTCAAAAAGTAATTCCTTACTTTTTATATGTATATATTCAAAAATTAAATCAAAAATATGTAAATTAATCTCTTTTAAAAAATATTCTCTGGAAAACCTATGTTTGGTGGATATTAAATTCTATATATTAAATTTAACCGTTTTATACCGGTACATGATAGTCAATCTGAGGTTATTGGATAACGGTTTGTCATTAGAGAATTTTATAGAATTATTTAATTCTTTTTAGCGCTTTTTTTGGAGTCGGTTGTACATTTTTTTGAAAAAGTTAAATTTATTTTAAAAGTATTATTCTGATTTGGTAAAGATAACCAAGTTGAAAATTTTCCAACAGATTGAAAAAAAAAATATCCCAGACAATACTTGTAACTAGAATTTTTGAGTTAAATTATCAAAGCTAGTAATCGAAATCATAACATTTAGAATAAATTGCCTTTGATCTTCCAATGCACCAACAAAATTGACAGCCTTTTGACAATACCACCTGTAGACATCAAAACAGAATAAGCCATTGGTTTACTTATTTTACACTTCATGAATGTGTTTAAATAATAAAATGCGCCTGTAAGTTTCCATCGTTTATCTTTTTTTTTTTAATTTTTATTTTATTTTATTTTATTTCATTTTTTGCAGCCCAGTACCACACTTCTCCCTATTGGCCATTTTTGTCACTATTTTTATTGCATCAATCATTTAGTCAGTTTTAAAAATAAGTATATATATAGATGGTTTAAAGATACGTATTATTTTTCAAATTTGTAGGCGCTCCATGGATTCACTCTCCAAGAGCGTTCCATACAAGATTACTTTAAATTGAAATGCATGTATTTTTCTAATAAAATGCTCAATATTTTTTCGAAACATTGATCTGTCACTTTTCTATGTGCCTTTAAGTAAAGGTTGAAATTTTCCATTTTACTTTGATATGATGCTGTTTCACTAAAAATACATATATTTTAAAACGTCTGTGAATATTTTAAAATATTTCCCTAGCTTTTGGACTAAAAAAACTAATTGTTTCTTTCATTGCGCAAGGACTACTTTTTGATGAGTTATCGATAAGTTATCCCACTGCTTGAGCCTTTACTTTTTCGAAGCTTTCGCACCCATCAGCTGTCAAGAGCCATTTTTTGGTGCGTTCATAACGATTTAAATACATAGTACTTATAGTCGTCTTCTGGCCGTCTGTTTGTCTGCATCCGCATATAACAGCACAAAAATTACCCATTCGAATAGTTTTTAATTGATTGTATATAGTCACTTAAGAATTTTGTCGTGTCATTTCATACATTATGAAAAAGGTTTCAAAACTTAAAAAGATATTATTGAAAGTTTTCTTCATTCTATTAAATCCTACCATATGTAATAATTCAATGATATTCTATGACAGATAATAATTTTAGGTTGCCAAGGTGATTATGTTCTATTTTAGATGGAACCGCTTTATTTCCATATTACTGAATTTAATATTTATAATCGCAATAAATTTTGTATTTGCGCATTTTTGCATAAAAGTGAGACAGGTATTACACCAAGATCTAAACATTTATAAAATTAGTTAAATGCGAACGCACCGCATTTGCCTATAACTTTCACTTTCTAACTTGTTTAAAATATCAACTAAAAATGAAATAAATTGTTGACCTTTAATATACGTATTAATAAGTAGTATAAAAAGATTTTTGAAAATATTTTATATTTTTTAAAAATAGAATTCCCGGTAAAGACCTTAAATGTCAGGGTGTCAAAGAAAAATTATTTTAAAGGAGTCCGGGATATGAAAATCTTCAACTTTTCTATTAAAAAACTCCTTTAAAATTTTCTTTTTCTTTTTTTTAAGGTGTTTAAATTACATTTCTAGATTATTCTTCATTCAGAGTTTATTAAGAAATTTTTGTAGAATGTAGATAGAATGATATACAGAACCACAGAAAGAATTATATGCATGGTTGCCCATGGATGATAATTTAAGAGTGTTTTAGTTTGAATTATATTTTACGAAATACTAGCGTGTAACAAAGTTACTAGATAAATACAGGACTGATCAAAAGTCTTCAAGTATGTTTCCATCTATTATTTAAATTTCTGAAAGAAAATATTCGATTTGTCGGTCATTTTATTGCTAAACTAAATTTACACATTTATAACATGTATATCATCCGACAGATCAAAAACAGGGCTATTCAAAACCATTGGAACATATATTTGGCTATGGACCGTAATATCTTATTTCCCTAAATACCAAAGTTTTGTTAAATATTTCAGGAAGTGTTGGAAAGTGTTTCATAATCTATGCTTAACGCATGATTTCCTTATTTGTGGATAATAAATTATGTATTGAATTATAAACGATTTTACTTGTTTGAGTGCCTGGAAACGGAGAAATATCGTCCGATTGCCAGCATAAGAGAGCGGTCTGCTGGAGAAGTACTTATGTTATCTTAATGACAGCTTTGTTTTGGTTTTATGTTAACCAGTTTTCTAAAGTGTATTTGCTTGTTTAATTTCACGCATCATCGCACACCTATATATTATGCCGAGCATCAGAAGGGTGGCTCACCGTAGGCGAGTTGGTCTCGTACTTTACAACCTTAAACAGATGATGAGACCTTCCCTTAATTAGGCATCTCCAGAGGTCTAATTCATAAGAAACGTATATAACTTTGCATCCACGACAATTTTTACTTGCACCTGATGCCATATCGCACATAGCGGATTTTTAGCTGGTGACGAACATCGAATCCTCTACCATGTTTCGTCTACATGTTCGATGTTCTGTCCAACTAGTCAGTTGGCTGAGTATCCACTATTCTGTTGGGTAGAAGGCAGTGTTTCACTCCTTTTTTTTTTCTTTTTTGAACTTAGATGCACGCTTGAATCCTTGGTTACTGCTCTCTCCTTACATCTTGACAGGCAACAAATAATTCCACCAAACATAAAAATTCTCAAAATCGCACTTCTTAGCAAAATACCATACAAATGAAGAAAGAAAAAATACGTAATATGTACAATATATGAATTTCTTTTATATATATATTTCTTTTATTCTATTTTAAGTAATATTATTTAAATATTGGCTTCCCATTAAATATATGTATACACTATATTGTTCTCGCTCTGTTTTCATACTTGTAATTATTATTAAAGTATTATTGCAATACAATACACATATTTAACGTTTTATATAATAATGACTTTTTTATTATCATTATTTTTTTCACTATCTGAATGAAGGTAAACAAGTTGTGCTAATCTAGTTGCCTGATATTAATGTTAAAAGCAAATTAAAATATCGTGTCTTTTTGAATTATAATGTATTTAAAAGTTTAGAAAAAAGCCAATTTGTCGGAGATTGAAAATAACTGAACTAAAAGAAAAATAAATACATAATAATAATAATAATAATAAGATAGAGAGAAAATAACTTATTTTACAAATTATTCAACTAGTTTTAAGAATCCACGATCTATCTATCACCACTATCTATCCACCACTATCCCACTATAGAAATTTTTTGCCAGTTTTACTTATTAAATTTTAATAATTCAGTTATAGCAACCAAATCAACAGTAACATCAAAAATGTTAAAAGCAAACTCATAAAAAAAATCGTGTATATTTTATCGATATAAAATTAACGATGCAGATGAATGCATGTAAGAAGATAATTTCCAATGATAAAATCTTCAGACTCTTCTCATTATTTTCTTATCGGAAAAAAAAAGAGATAGCGATAACAAAACTTGTAAGTACCGAATCAAGTCTTCATACTCATTGATGCGTAAGACCAGTGGAAGTGAATTCATTGCTTACTACTGCATTTATCAGTGATAAATGTGAAAAATTGCTTTGTGTATATTTTCAAGACAGATATGAATTTCTTAAAAAGAGTTAATCACTTGGCGCAAAGGCACTGAGGAAAATCACCAAGATGGTTGAGATAACAAGTTTTAAAAACGTGAGAAGACGATTCTGATAACATATAATGCATTATAAAAATGAAAAAACGGCACTATAAGAATATATTATTTACACGCCAGATTTGCTAAAAGGCGATGGACTGAATATTTGAAAAGAAACTTGTTCTGTCATTTATCGCTATGTATTTCATAAGCATTAGTTAAATTCATGAAAGGTTTATGTGGGATACAAAAATAAATATAAAATATACACATTTTTCTGCTAATTGTTTTTAATGCATTTTAGCCCGAGAGAGTAAGAACGTATAAACTGTAAAAAAAAAAAAAATAAATAAAAAATAAAAAAAAATAAATAAATAAATAAAAAAAAGACTTTTTTTAGAAAACTGGGATTTTTAGAACACTTTATGTAACGGAAACATAAAAAATTCATGTAACCGGTTATGTTACATGAATTTTTGCTGTTACCATTACATGAAAGGCATATTTGATTTCTATAACGATGTTTATGTTTTAAAGGAATGATGAAATAAACAAGAAACTACCATTAGAAATTTCTCTATAGTACTCAGCGTACATAAATACAACAGGATAACAACTATATGAAATGTCATTTTCAAACATTAATTCAGGCTTATTTTTATAGCAGAACACCGACTTTTAAAATTCCTTTGACAAGGCCACAAGAAGGGTTGTATTCATATATTCATTGATTAGTGTCAATATAGAATTCACAATATGGGACGTACTATATTTGTATAAAACCTCTTATTTTTTTACTTCAGTTTGGAAACAACGGATTTTGTACTTATTGTGTATAGGCGATTACTTTCAGAGTTTTTAAGCTATGATTTTGAGACTTTCACAAAAGTTGCTCTATACATTTAGCTAACTTAATGTGCAAATAAAATTTTGATATCGTTGACGCATTGCGCAGTGAAAATTTGTTTAATAAACCTACTCATTCTTCATACACTTCTGATTACAGGTTAATTCTGATTACAGGATATTGCGTTCAATATTATTTGTCATATTTTCAGCAACAAATATTATTTTATACTAAGAAGTTTTGGGACTGATTTTATAGAAACCTTAATTTCTTGACATAAAAATGAACACAGTTTATTACAATAAGCCACTTAATCATAATTTACAATTTGCTGTATTAGTTTTGATAGGGTTATCCAAAAGATATTCATTTTTTTTTATTTTTTGACGATCCCCTTTGGAGTTTCGGGAAAACATTTTCACGGAAATGTATTACTTTTTCTATTATATTTACACATTTAGATTTTCATGATAATCCCCCGTGTATTTTTCTAGATATTTAACAAAATGTCTAAAATCGCAAGTGGACGGTCATCTTTGGCGATATAGTAAAACATCGATATAATATAATAAAAAAAGACATTAAGACTATTTGTCAATAAATCGATATAGATGACTGCAACAAAACTTTATACACTTGTTTGTTGCAAATATATATCTATTAAATATGTGTCTCATATCTGTCATCTGTTTGTGGGATGGGCAATTTATGAAATTTGGCTTATTCATGTAATATCGCAAAAGCATACAAATTATAATTATAATTGATTAAAAATAGTGCACTGTTAAAAAATATCCATTAAACTTACAACAAAAACTGCTGGCAACATTGCTGCTAGCAGTTTTTGCCGTAAATTTAACAGATTTATTTATTTATTTATTTATTTATTTGTTTATTTGGACAATGTTCCTCTTTATTAGTTGTAATGGTTTATTTTTACTATGATTTTCAAAAGACTATCCGAGTGCTAATATTTTAATCATACAGATATTGTTTAAGGAGTCTCAGAACTGTTAAAATTAGAAAAAATGAAAAGAAACATACAATTTTAAACATTTTATACCCTAATATGCGTATGATTTTTCAACACAGCTTTTACAGAGCTGAAAGGTAAAAGAATGTTCTTTTGTTCCATAGATTAAAAAAATTACAAGATTATTCTGAATTAATAGCAATCAAACAGTCAGACATTTAAGCCTGAACCTAAATTCATAATCTTTAAAATCATAAAAAAAATTATCAGAAATTTAAAGCACAAAATCAAAATGTATATTTTTCTTAATATTTTCTTTATAATTTTTTATAATAATTTATAAAGCGTAAATTTATTTTAAAGAATTTCTCAGTATTTAAATATATATTACATATACCTATATATTTAGATATGAATTTATGCCTTGTTATATTTGATGAGCATGATCGTTGATTTATTATCTCCGAAACTGAGCTCCAAATACTTGATTTTCTGAAATTTGACTTCTTCATGACTTGGCCGCGTATGTGATGTTTAATTTTTTTCTTATTATAAATACTGTAAATAATAAAAAGAACAAAAATTTTATAATAACTTATTCACTACAGAATTTCTCAACAAGAGAAGTGATATTATTATTTACGATGTACGGTTAGAAATATAAAAAAAGCATGATGGTCGTGGAACAATCGATTTTTGTCACAAAAGAATATCTTTTATTTAATCTATTTATAAAATATAACAAATACAATATTTTATAACAGCAATAATTATGAAATTACTAGCTTAAATTGAAACTTCATGAAAAGACTATTTTTTTAAACAATCAGTCAATATTATGTTATGATTTCATAGCGAAATATGCCAGTAGTCGCTCAATCGTTATGGCAACCCTGGGGAAATCCTTAATTTCCTCCTGGATGAATCTAGGGCCAGAATATCTAGAAATGTCTAAATCAGCTTTGAAGTCCTTGATCTGGTTCAACACAACATACACCTGTGGACGTGCTTTTTCTACTTTGCTGATTTTGAAAATCAACAATCAAGTAAAGAAACAAATTGCATATAGAAAGTGACTTAAAGTTAAAATTTACCAGTTTTAACCCTGATATAGATGCCCTCATTGTTAAACACCAGGGCTAGAAATCTCACTAGCTGTAAAATTGTTCTTTGATAATAATTAAATGTACTTTTCGTTCTTATTTGTTGTTTTTATTATTAATCAACTAATACACATTAAAGTTAGTAATTTTTTTTTTTTTTTTTTTTTTTTTTTTTTTTTTTTTTTTTTTGTTGATAATGCATCTTTCGTATGAAAATTTGTCTTTTTCATATTACAGAATAGCCGATAGCTTATAAAGGTCAAACAAAATGTCCATACTGACATTAGAAACACCCTTATATTAAGCGGGTCGCGCATTCTTTTTTTATTTAAAGGTGGGTACCACATCAATAAAGATTTGGAACTGCTTATTTATCTTATATTGTATAATTTTAAAAATAATCGTTATTCTAATAAAATTAAAAATATATCTAAGTAATAAATTCTTTGTTAATAAATTTAACGTTACAAAATTCAAAAACTAAGTTAATGCTTAACGAAAATAATTAACATTCCTTCTCTACTAATTACGTATTTCTAATGGTAAATTTTCAAAGATGTTATAATTTATCTAAATTACTCCTTTTGAAAACATTTTTAAAGAGAAACTGTTTTAACGATCCTCCCCAGTACTTTAGTCTTTTAAGGCTCTCGCGAGATATAAGTTAAAATTTCAGTAACCGGAATTAAATTTTATTTATTTGATTGCTGGTTAGATAGAGTGCAGACATTTCGATATACTGCAGATATTTAAACATAATAAAATATAAAATTAAGTATGAAAATCACTTGAAGTCATCCAAACTAAGCTAAAACGGCTAAAACTTATAAAATGCATAGAAATACATTTATTCAGATCTATTTTTTTTACACTTGTATAGATATGACTGGCAAAAAAAAAAATAAATAAATAAAAATAAAATAAAAATAAATAAAATTCGAATCAAAGAACATGTAGCAGACATAAAATATAAGAAGAGAACTGCAGCTTTGGAGAAATTATGTTGCAAGCAACTTTTACGAATGTAATTTAGAAAATAATAGAAAATTTATCAATAAAAATTTTATCTGCAATACATTATCGGGAAATCCATAGAAATCTTTTTTACCCAGTCACAATGTTTTTCTGAGTATTTTATTAATGTTCGAACCCGTTTTCTCAAACCGGAAAAGCGGTTTTTAGGATGTTAATAGCTCGCAATTAAAAATTTTCAAATGTATAGTTGAATTTATACATGCAAAAATATAAAAATAATGTTAATGAGTTTATTTTCACGTTTGTTTGAAAAATGCATTTGTTGAAGATGGAAATGTCTAATTGTCTTTAGTTAAGTTATAAAATTATGTTTAACTTGAATTTACATTAACTTTACGCGTCACAATTTTGTTAACTTTGACGCGGTATGTTGAATGATTCACTTCGTCTTTCTTCTTCTTTCCTTTTTTATTTATTTTTTTTTTAATCGATTTATCTTGTTTAATTTTATATTTTAAATTATTGCACGTTTAACAAAATGAAAATTTAAAAAAAAAGTTAGTATTTATAAACCTCGTTTCTTCAAATAATTTCTTAAGTAAAATAGGAAATAAATCGTTTATGCGTTATGTTTGAGGCGACTTCAACCATTTGAAGTCATCCCATTACTTGCAACAGTATTATTATAAATGACAAACATGTTCGTATGTAGTATTGAAGTCATTTAAAATATGAAAACAGTAAACGATTAAATCTTGCTTTTATTATTTATTTTTAAATTTCTAAACATTGCACATTATAAATTTCGATACAGACGAAAAGGAAAAAAAAACTTTCAAATGCAATTTGTTTTAAATTTTCAATTTGTTTATAATATATATATGTATATATATATATATATATATATATATATATATATATATATATATATATATATATAATTAATTTATTTAACTATTTTTATAAGCTAAATCGCAAGTTACTCATTTATTAAATATTTCTTAAAAGTAATTTCCAAACAAAAACTCATTTTAAATCTGTCCCTACCGCGTCCAAATGACTACGAAAAAAAAAAAAACATTTACAATTAAATTAATACAAAATATTTTTTTTCAGCTTATATTTTACAACAAAATTTGAAATTTATCAATAAATAAATAAAATTATAGAATGTAAATATAAAACAAATTCATGTAATCAAACTTGCGCTTAAACGAATGAAATGATAAGAATCAAAAGGTAACTGTAAATAAAAATCTGAGTTGATTTTTCTTGGCTGTTTACTTCTGTTATGAGGCCTAATATAAAAGTATAACTTGTAATAAATTTCAAACCTTTGTTCAAACACTTAATTGCTAATTTTTATATAAAAGATGACGCTTGGTACTACTCATGTCCATTCTAAAAATATATATTAAATTTAAAAAAATTATTAGAATTTTAAATAAAAAAAATGGTTTACATTTATATTCTGTAATCCAGAAAGCTCTACTTAGATCGTCTGGTATGCATAAAATACAAATTTGACGGGACTTACACACTGAGAAAAATGACACTTTTACATCTCAGAAAATCGAAGATTTCATTTCGTTCTGAATTTTTTTGCTTTAAATATAAGGACTCAATGCTTTCAACTCTGAAATACTAGAAATATTCAGTTTCAAATTAAATTGCTTTTAATTTGTTAAATCAAAGAAATATAACCAGCGCAGTTGAACATATTCATACTATTTCACTTATTATGATTTGAAACGAAATGATCCTTTCAGCAATATTTTACAATATGAAATGTAGCGAACTAACTTTTTTATTGTGTTCGCTGATTAACACGTAATGTAACATGTCATAATGTAATTGAGAAAGCGTAAAATTTATTTTTCACCCTTTGAAATCTCAGAATGGATGAATTCCAAAAGAAATACTTGCAAGTGGAATTTGACAACCATCAACATTACATATATGCAAACATCATGAATAATCATGAATAAACATCATGTGTGTCATATGCAACAATCATAAGTGACATGTGCTGAGTATGTCGATGTTTTCAGAAATGAATATGTACATATTTCAAACTTGCGGAATTTTAATTCGGATCCATTTTGACCCTGCGACATATTCCGATTTGAATATTGTTTGAAAATGTCTTTTTTAGAGTACACTATTAGATTGATAATTTTTGTGTCCTCGTATTGGCCTGATTATGACATTTACTCATTCTTGTTTTTGCCGCCAAGTTATTATGTATATCAGTAAAAATGCTTAGTAAAATAATATGGGTCTGATATAGTAAAATAGTCTATATCTATTTTATACACTACTGTCAACCGGGGGCACTTTGATCCTTGCTGTCCTTGCTATTTTGATCCTTGAGATCCTTGCTACTTTGATCAATCCTCAAAAAAAAAGTTTTCATTTTTTTATTAAACAAAGAATACAAGATAATTTGGAAATTTTACCCTTGAAAAATATTTTATACTCAACTATAAGGTATTTGAAAAGCTTGAGGCAATTTTTTTTCTTACTGGCAACACTATAGGATGGGAAGGATGAAGAAGATAGTATGTAATAGCCTATACAGACTTTTAACTCCGTTGGCCTGGAGGCTTGGCTTGACATGGTTGCAATATCAGGCTTTATAGCACTCATTTTGGAGACATAATATTAATTTTGAATTGTGTTTGCAACATTGACTTCTAATATAGTCATTTTTGATCTAAGCTTTGCAAAAATCTTATTTCAAAGGTTTTTCCTCCGTCGTTTCTTTGAAAGATTAAATATAATTAATTATTGACAATTTATTATAAAAGCACATTAATTAAAATTAGATTAACATACATATTTTCCAAGAAGCTTTCATGTTAGAATTAATCTTTAGAATAAAAATATTTTGAAAGTTAAAAATAAACATATTGTTACAATTTAACATCACCTATAATTTTTTTATTATTTTGTAAAGAAATTTTAATTTTTTCTTTGATAAATGTGTTTTTAATAATCAGGTTTAAAGTGATATGTAAGTAATATGTACCTAACATGTGTATCTAACATTGCTCAATGGGTAATTTTGAAGAACCACACGAATTCCCATTTGTATTTTGTATAAAATCTATTCATATTTTTTAAATTGCGATGAGAAAATATACTATTAAAACAAAAAGTTTTTAGAACGGATATGATTGTGGTTTGCAGCCTTGATTTATTTTTTTTATTTACAAAAAGGAGACTATAAAGGGAACATAAGATAAACTATTTATTTTATATATACTGAAAACATCCGCGCAGGAAGTTTTTTAAAGCATGCCAATAAAAAAGCAACTTCAAAATTTAACGCACAAAAATAAATAAATAAATAAAATAAAATAAATAAATAAATAATAAAACAAATAAAAAAATAAAAAAAATAAGTATGCAAACGTGAATTTCTACTGGAATTAAAATGATAAAAAAATAAAAGAAAAAGAAAGAAAGAAAAGACAAATGAACAGTAATTTCATTTTCGTTAGGGAAAGCTACCCTCCTAAAATCCCATTTAAGATACATTTAAAAATATTGAATGTAAAAAAGAAAACAAATTATAGAATGTACACACTATAAAAATACTGTACACTATAAAATAAACTTTTCAGATTATTTATTAATTAATATTTTTTCTTTATTTGTTATTCAATCCCATATTCACGTTAAAACTTCTGTACTATACACTATCTACCAATAAGTATTTTGAAACTTTCAATTTTTGACATTTTGTCAAATATTTGAAAATATACTTGGCGGATTCTTCTGAAACGTCTGGATTATGAAGATTATGTCTGACCTCACATTTATCAACATCCATTTGATGAGCAGGGCAATTAGAGGGCCGACAAATAAATAAATAAATAAATAAATAAATAAATAAATAAATAAATAATAACAGAAATATTTGGGATCACCCTGTACATGAAAATGCACGAAACAATTTATCGCTGAAGAATACAAATATGTGGATACTACACAACATGTACACTGATTTTTGTAAGAATAGCATGTATATTCATGGAGAAAGAGTGATTTTTTTTAAAGAAATTCAAAAATTCTGGTATGTTTTCTGTTTATATCATGCAGGGCTTTTTACCAAATTTAACGCAAATTTTAGAAATATTAGCAAAATCTATTAGAAAATATATAGCGCAATTGGAATATAAATATAATAAATATTTTATGAAATATGAGCAGCTTTATGAAATAATTTTTATCTGCGCATGCGCGAACGATAAAAACGATTCTTTTAAATCATTTAATAGTCAATCCATGGAGTAACTTATAAAAAAAATCCAATAAAATATCAGGAAAATTCAAAAAGATATCATTATTATAAGTAAGCTGTCTTTACATTGCTCTCTAAAAACGGCTGAATGATAAGAGATTCTCCACAAATTGACATTTTTTAACTGACATTTAGGATGTTTACTATTTAATGAATACAATATCTAATACAATATTGCTGCTAATAAGTATCTTGACACCTGTGACAGAAAAGGAAAAGAGCTTTTATTCTTTTCTATCACAGATCTCAAGGTATTTATTAACAGAAATATTGTATTAGATATTGTATACATTAAAAACTAATTTTTTTTAAAAAGTCAGTTAATAAAAAATGTCAATTTGTGGAGAATCTTTTAGCATTCAGCCGTTTTTAGAGAGCAATGTAAAAACAGCTTACTTATAATAATGATATCTTTTTGAATTTTCACGATATTTGATTGGATTTTTTTTATAAGTTACTCCATAGAATTGACTATTAAATGATGTAAAAGAATCGTTTTTATCGTTCACGCATGCGCAGATAAAAATTATTTCATAAAACTACTCATATTTCATAAAATATTTAACATATTTATATTCCAATTGCGCTATATATTTTCTAATAGATTTTGCTAATATTTCTAAAATTTGCGTTAAATTCGGTCAAAAACCTTGTATGATATAAACAAAAAACATACCAGAATTTTTAAATTTTTTTTTTAAAATCACTCTTTCTCCATGAATATACATGCTATTCTTACAAAAATCAGTGTACATGTTGTGCAGTATCCACATATTTGTATTCTGCAGCGATAAATCATTTCGTGCATTTTCATGTACAGGGTGATCCCAAATATTTCTGTTATTCTTTAATTTTTTGTCGGCCCCCTAATTGCCCTGCTTATCAAATGAATGTTGATAAGTATGAGGTCAGACATAATCTTCATAATCCTGAAGTTTCAGAAGAATTTGATAAGTATATTTTTAAATATTTGACAAAATGTCAAAATTTGAAAGTTTTCAAATACTTATTGTTAGATAGTGTATTAGCATAATTATGTAGTTTTTTCTTTTTTTTTGGGGGGGGGGGGCGATAACTATAAATAGCAATTCGTTGAATGGATTCCGGCAGCACGAAATCCAGGTTAAAGTAAAGAACTGATAAGCTGTGGTCCGCAACCTTCACAACATATTTTAGAATGGAGATTATAAAGGTGACACATGCTAAACAAATAATTTTATTTAATCAAAACATCCGCGCAAGACTTTTTTCAAAACATACCAATATAAAAAACAATAAAAACTAACTTAAAAATTTAACAATTAAAAATTATTTAATATTCAGAAATAAATTTATTTCAGTGAATCAACAAATAGTATTAAACAATAATCTTTTTAACAAGTCTTTCTTTTTTCAATTATTTAGACCCCCCCCCCCTTCATTGCCCTGCATATGCCTAAGTTTTTGTGAAAAATGACTCGGTTTTAACGTTAGAAAGATTCATGTTTGAGCAGAAAAATTTTCCCCGATTTTTTATTTACAACCCTTGTAATAATTGGCCGATAATTCGCTTTCGTTTTCGCCCGAAAACCTGAGTTTCGCTGACACTTTGTTTTCTGCGAAAATGCTGCTGACATTTCAGCCTGATCGAAACTATTTTTATTTAAAAAATCTCGTTTCTTCAAAAATTTTCAACATTACTCATTGATTTGAGCTGCATCGACTCAAATGAGGCTATTTATTGCTATGAACTTCTTTGTTTACAATTTATCAGTCATCATTGACTCAAGATGTAAGAGGGAATTATAAATTTAATGAAATTCATATCATAGAAAATATTTCTGTGTTATGGTTGAATTAATTACGTATTATATTATGAAAATAAAAAGTGTTGGGTTTAAGTCATAGCGAGTCAACTTGAGTCATACACATAATTAATTAATAATTGTGTATTTTTAATAAATATGTATAATTAATTAATAATTATGTATATTTAATAAATATGTATAGTTAATTAATAATTATACTAACTAAATAAATGCGTTTAATTAATAGTAATTATGTATATTTAAATATATGTAATTAATTAATAGCTATGCATATTTAATAAATACGTATAATTAATTAATAATTATGCATATTTATGTATGTCTTACTTTATAAATTTTTTACATTCGTTTTTGTTTTCCGCCGAAAATAGAAAGATCACCGAAATTCGGATTCAGTTCAGCCTTAAAAACCTGTTTCACTCGATCCTTAAACTCAGCATTTAAATAGAAACCTTTTTATTTATTTTATTTTGCTTTAATATTTTATTGTCCTATTTGGTATGCATTTAAGGTAAATTTTTCCGATATGTTCAAATCTACAAATATTGTTTCTGTACTTTAGAAAGTTTCAAAAATAAAAACAATATATTGCAGATTAAAAACTCCATTCTTTAAATAATTATCTCTTAACTGACCGAAAATTGGGGGAAACGCAAGGTGTCGCTATCTGAAAAAGGTTTGCAATTTTTGTACAACACATGTTTATAAGCGCCAAAATTTCGCCAAAGCAAATAAATACATTTTTATATAAATTTTATGTGTACATGTCGTAATAGTGACAAATTTTAACTTAAATCATTTGCATTTACTCAATAAATTATTTTCGCATTAAAATTTTGAAGAAAAACAGATACCTAGGGAGATTTTATTGAAATAGTCAACGCACGTTTTCTTGTCACGAAAGCATAACATTCACAGTATAAACTGTACTCTCAACGTCTTCGTTCCGATGTTTTTTCTCTCGTGGAAACGCTCGCGAGCTAATGCTATTCCTATGGGGAAGCATTTTTCTAATAATCTTTTGCATTTTGACATTTTTGAATATTTTTTTTTGCATTGGATGCGCACCTTTTTTACTTTTTCGATTTTGGTTGCAGATATTTTTTACAAAGTTAGTTTCACTTTCAAAACCGATTTCGAAACTGAAAGTGCTTTAAAAAATATATCTCCAACCAAAATCGAAAAAGTAAAAAAGGTGCGCTGTCGGCATGCACCTCAGCTATCCAATGCAAAAAAAATTATTCAAAAATGTCGAAATGTGAAAGAGTTATTAGAAAAATGCTTCCCCATAGGAATAGCATTAGCTCGCGAGCGTTTCCTCGAGCGAAGACAGGGGCCTTAACTCTCCAAAATTTCTGTAATGAAGGAATTTGGGTACGTGCTACAAATAAAGTAAGTGTCAAAATATTACCTTTAGTAACCTGCAACACATTAGTATCTTAGTTATTCCTTTAAATTTTTATTTTGACAGGAAATACGTATACGGAATATACTTACATTTCCATAAAGCTAACATGGAAACTACAATTTCGCGGCTACTTTGCACCAGGCATATTTTGGTACAAAAATAGCCTCAATTACTCAGAAATGCCTTTTATACTACTAAATCTCCTAATTTTAAGGGTTTTTTTTTTTTAATGATGCTGCAGCAAAATGTTACTTTAGTTGTTTTTGTTCCAGTTGCTCAGGATAACATGACGAAAACATATATATATATAAGACCATTAATAGTGAACAATATTAACCATTTGAAATTAACCATTGAATTTAATAACTTATAGCACATTGAATATAGAAGGAAAAAAGAATAATATGAATACGAATGGAATTTGTAGTACTAAAGCAGAATCTTCAGGTCCCAAATACTTTGGAAATACAAATGGAGTGCGTGGTTTCATCTTCGTATTTGCCATGAAAAAGCAAAACAATACGAATTACGGACTACCAACACACGTAAAACCAAAATTAATTAAAGAAATATCAAGTAATCTATAGTGGATATGGGAAAAATAAAACAGTTTTGAGCTATAAAGTAGAATGAATCCCAAATGCACTACCTTAACTCCGATATCCCACGCGGTAAATTAAAACATGAAGTATTCATATATCATATGACAGAAAAATGAAGATAATAAAATAATAAAAACAAAAAACGACTTATCGTACACATCATAATATTAAATTAATAAATTAATTAAAAGCAAAATAATGTAACAACAAACACAAAAAAAATTAACCATACACCATAGTTCACCCTATTATTATTTAAATCAATAACATTTTTATATATATGTACAGAGAAGTATGGAAAAATGTATGCTAGGCATAATTAGAAGAGACAGAAACATGATAACCTGGATAGGAAATCAGACAAAAGTTTTTGACATCCTTGAAAGAATCAAACAGCTAAAATGGAAATGGGCTGGACGCATTGCAAGAAGACAGAACAACAGATGGAGCACAAATATACTACAGTGGTATCCCAGAGATGTAAAACGACCAAGAAGACGACCACAAGTAAGATGAAGTAACGAGTAGAAAAGTGGCTGGTGTAAATTGGATGACGAAAGCACTAGACAGAAAACATTGGAAAAATCTGGAGGAGACCTACATCCAGCAGTGGATCGAAAACGGTTGATGACGATGATGATGATGATGATATATATATACATATATACAGTGGCGGTTAAAAGTTTCCAGCCAGCAAAAATTTTTCAGTTAATTTGTAAATATACCCATATGAAGAGGAATCTCAAAGTGATATTTATACATTTCATTGACATAATAGTTAGGAACTTACTTATTGAAGAACATGTAAATATTAGAGCTAAAGATTATACGTTTATACGAGTATACGTATAATACGTATTATACGAAATACGTATTTGCTATACGTATAATTCGGCATCGGCAGTTATACGTATTACACGAAACAGCATATACGGTATATCGTATATACGTATTTTACCCAAGCGATTAAACGTATAAACGTTTAAACGTTTTTCATTCAATGTATGAAATTTGATGTTTCAATATTTTTTTGCGGATTAGAGACATTGAGAAATATCCGGTAGAGTATCTTTATCGCGATTTTTTGTTCAAAGAACTACGATGTGTTTACTTAACTACTACTTGTTATACTGGTACTTAAAAAAATCTGAATACTTCCTCAGTTTATATTTTGTTTTTTTCCAAAAAACTAAGTTATTTATTATAAAATGTCTTACATTAGTTGTGGGTAGAATCAAACTAATCTTTGGAAAATCTGCGACGAAGTACTTAGTTTTTTATATTTTCTTGTATCTTTAGAAGAAGAAATTATTGGATTCGGGAATACTTTCGACGGGTTTACACGTTTTAAGGGTAAGAGAGTCCGAAAAACATGTTTTTATAAAATATCTGCCTGTCAGTTTAGGAGTCTGTGACTTTGTCTGTCTGTATGTGACATGGATTTTGTGGGTTCTCTATCTCAAGACCTAATACACAGAATTAAGTAACATATATGAGGGAGACTGGGGCACATGTGAAAATGGGGCATATGAGAACATTGCCATTTTTCACTAGTTATTATATGTTTTTTTATTTCAAAAAATTACCAAAGATGGGAGCACCTATAGACATATGGAAAAAATTTTTGAAACTCTTCGACATTTTGTTTGTCCTCAGGAGCCAAAATACTGCTTACTGAACTCAAAAGTAAAATCTTCAGCTTCATAAAAGAATAATTTTATTTATTTATTCTTTTTTTTTCTTTATTTAACATATACTATGGATACTATTAAATATTTATGATATTTTTTATTTTTAAAATTGAGAAATGCTAATGATTTGTCATTTTAACTCTTGTGGGAATGTGGACACTTATGAAGAGTTAAGTTGGGGCAGATCTGAATAAGTCATTAAATTGCCCAATAATCATTCAGTGGTCCTATTCCTTTTAGTTAACTTCGTGAAAATAATGCCAGCTCCATGATCTATATTTTTATAGAAATAGAAGATATTTCTATCTTATAAAGTTGATTTTATATAATAGAAACTTCTACAAACACAACTGTCAGCAAATACATAAAAAGCTACAAGCTCTTTACGTTCAATTGGTAATTTAAATACATTTCATGTTTTCTAAATTGCAATAAATGCTATACATTATTTTATTTAGCAGTTTTCAATACTTTTTTTATGTATCATTAATGCAAAAAATGCTACGTTTAACAACTTTGCAAATTTTTCTGTTTCATTTGTTGCAAACTTGTAGTATTAATTTACTTCCATTTCCAAAACAGCTACTTTATTTGGTGTTTTGAAAATAGATAAATATATTAAGAAAATAAAATTTTTAAACTTATAACTACCGTGAAATCTCCATTATTGACTCCCCCCTTTCTTTCAAAAGCAAAAGAAATTAAATTTGAAGGAAGCTTATAAATGTAAAACAATTTTTTATCCTTAATTTACAGGTAAATAAGGCAAATATAGGAATGAGAATCTTTCGCCTTTTGGTAGTTTTCCTATAAATATTATCCAAATGCCCCCTCCCTAAAATCTCCCTCTAACAAAAAGCCCTAAGCAAAATTTAATTTCTTTAATTATTTTCTCAAGTTTACTTCTTTACTTTTTTTTTTTTTGCTATATTGCAACAATATTTTATCAATTATCTAAGCCCCCCCCCCAAATCTACTTATTTTTATTTTATAATATTTTGCTTAAACATATCACTGAGAAACTAAGTAAATATACATATATTTTTCGTTATGGTGAATTTAATAGATAGTACAACTAATGATTAAGGTAACATATGAAAAAGATAATAAAAACATGTCAAAAATTTTTTTTCCTTGTGTTCGCATGTTTCCCTTATGTGCTTACAACTGATCTTTCGTTGGGGCACATATGAACATTTTTTTTAATTCAATAAACTATTAAGAAAAGTAAGAAGAACTGTAAAGTTAATTTAAAAAAAATACCATGCGTAAAAAAAAAAGTTCTGTTTAATATATAGAGTAGTTTTGCTTATAGAAATTAACCCAGTTATGACAAAAAGCTGTATTTATGTGAATTGTTCACATGCATCCCAGTCTCTCATATATATTCAAGTAGTCCCTGGTAGAAATTTTTTCGGACTAGTTTTGTATGTAAATCGTTCAACAGGTGGTTCTACTTTGCTGTATTTTATTTCCGATTTCTGGAAAGAAGCTCTATCTCTAGAATTAATGCGCGGATTTTCATCAAACTACAGATTCAGTTATGCTTGATATGAAGTGATTCTATGTATGTTTTGGTGAGAATGTCAAGATTAAACTAGTCGTTGGAGGCCACCGTAATTTTTACCCATCATGGATATGTATATGAAAATAAAACACTTGAAACTATTTATACAATGCATTGCAATTCATAAACAAAATTTAAATATTGTTAATATACATAGTAGTGCTATATTAAAGAACTGCTGATGTACCAATTTCGACAAATTATATAAAACGCCACACTACTCAAGTAGTACCGAACTGCGTAAAAGAAACATCCTTATAACTCCAAAAATAATATTTCTATTAACTAACAATTAACTGCGTCGGATTAAGCGTCTTATTTTCAATTAAAATATACTTCTGAATTGAAATTTGAATGAAATACAGGGTCATGAAAAATCGAAGAATGTGGAGAACAAGATTACAAATATCTCGGCAACTAATAATCCGATCGACTTCGTTCTATATGCAAAATGTGTGTTATTTTATTGCTCTTTACGTCCATTCCTTAGAACAAAAAAATTCGAAAATTTTTATATACCTTTCATCAGAACGAATTTTTCGAGAGTCCGAAAAAAATAGTTCCGGATAATAGAGGTTGCTGATATTAAATAGGGTTCGTCCCATTCTTACATACTTACTACATACAAAATTTCAAGTCTCTATCTCAATTTGTTCGGGAGATAGAGCGTTTACAGACAGACAGACAGACGGACGGACGGCAAATTTTTTTTTTTCTAAAAATATGTTTTTCGGAATCTCCACTATCTAAAACGTGTAAATCCGTCAAAAAAAATTTTCGATTTTCAAAACGATTGCAAGACTTACCCTATACTACGTATGATGGGTAAGTAAAAATGAAATTTCATTATACATTAACAGAGTTAGAAAATATTAGCTTCATGGAAAGAATAGCATTTACGCTCGGGTGCAATCTTGAGTGTAAAACAATAAGTGAATAAAGAATTTTTAAATAGTTAAAAAGAAAAAAACTAAATTTAACAAGAATTCACAATAAATCTGAAACATTTATTCTCTCATTCTTTCCTCAAAAAGTGTTTAATTTTGCTGGCTATTTACAATGGATACAATTTGTATACATTACCTACACAAAATGTAAAATAACGGGGTATCTGAGCTCATTACCATGAGATGAACAAAAAAAATCTAAATAAATTCAAAGTACAATGTTGCAAAATACTTTTGCAATTCAAGGTAATAACTCGCTATTTTGAAAATAGATATTTCACTGTTAGTGAAAGGAGATTGGCCAATCAGGAGTATGATATTTTGGGAAATTTTTGCAAACTGTTTAAAAAAATATACGCTTTTCATTGCTTGATCTTGTATATATAAGACATACTATACGGATTCCTGTCGTAACGCCACCGATTTCCAAATTATTCTTCATTCAGTGACATAAAACTGATGAAGTCCAATATTTAAATTAGATACGATACGTGGAATATACGTATACATTAAATATACGTATTCTAAAATATACGTTTAACTGATACGCCTTATACGTATCCGGATACGTTTAAACGTATATTTTAAGATATCCGTATAGCAGAAAAACGTTTTATACGGATATACGTACATCGTTTAAACGTATAGCTGCTATACGTATCCTATCGCGAGCACTAGTAAATATCAATAAATTTAACTGACAAAATTAAGTATAAAGGAAAACGCATGTTCTCAAAAGTTTCCGGCCACCTTCAGAAGTTTGTAAAAAAGTGGTATTGTAATAGAAAATTGCAGGGATCATCAACATTTACAATTAGTATTTTATCCTATTACTATTTTATTAGCTTTTGTAATAAGTACTGCGGCGCAGCAACGTGACATTCATACAATCAACGGTTAAAGATCGTCTATGGTACGTTTTCCCCACGTTTCTTGTTTTTTTGGCAAAATTTCGGCTGAGTTGGAATATTTATAGTTCCGCAGACTTTTGTCAACTTCTTTTCAAAGATTGTCTATTGGATTCATGTTGGGCGCTTGGGCTAATCATTTCAAAAACGAAATTTTTTGTGCGAAAACCATTGCTTATCGAGGTTTGCATACACTATTTATGTCGTTATCATGTTAAGAAAAATAGTTGCGACCAATTTTTTTTCTCTAATAAGGCAGAAAATAGTCTTGCAAGATATCCTTATACATTATATCATTCATCTGGCTGTGGATTTCAAAAAACGGACCGACACTTTTTGAAGAAAATACTCCCCACGGCATAATGTGTCCTCCGCCATGCTTCATTGTAGGAAGAACATAGGTCGAATCATATGTTTTGTTGTTAGGTCATCGGACGTTGTGTCTGCCATCACTTTCAAAACTGTTTCGAATTCAATTGATGGGAAAAAAAATTCAGTTTTCACTTGACCAGACTTTTTGTTTTTTGGAAAACGCAAGTCGGGTACGTTTGTATTTTTTTTAACTCTGAAAATTTTTTAACACCGACTGTTCCATAAAGTTATGCATCACATCAGCATGTTGATACGGTATACGGACTTACTTCAGCAATATTTTCATTCCTTAAATCGCAGTATATTGCAGCGGCATTTTTATGCGGATTATCAATTGTTTTTCTCCTGATATTTCTGTCCACAGGAATAGTAATTTTCCGGGATCTCCCGGACCTCTGAAAGTCCTGAAGGCCACAGCCATCTTTATATAATTTTTAAATATCGTTTACGGTCAATTTACCGATCGATAACTTTGCCCCAATATCTCGAGAAGATTCGCCTTTTAGCGACAAACTAATCACTTATTTATGAACAATAATTGTTGAACTTTTCAATTTTGAATTCAGACAATGCTATACACGTTGATTAATTTATAAACACCATCACAAAACAGTTTACGATAGAAAAAAACTAAAGAATGATAAGTGGCTGGAAACTTTTGCACTCGCGAACTTTGAATATTATCCCTTTGCATGAAGCATCTTCAGTATCCAATCAAAATGATCACGTGGTCAGAGGTCATTCATATATTCCTAACTTTTGAAGCACTTGTGCTTCTTCTTTGCTGAAACCTTTTGATAAATAAATCGAAGGAACTAACTGGCCGGAAACTTTTGACCGCCACTGTATATATATACATATACATACATTTATATGTATATATACATATATATACAGGGTGATTCTAATTTTTTTTTACAATAAAAGAGGGGTGATAGTACACATCGAGACAAAGAATATTAAAAAGGAGATCAACGGTCCAAAACGTTTTCCAAAGGAGATAACCGCCATTAAAGTTTAGGGACCAAAATTTCAAATAAACATAAAAAACGGAGAAATCTGTCGCTTGATTTGCGGTTTTCACTAAAATTATTCTTTATGTCAGCATTTTCTTGAAATTGAATTATAAAGATAAATTTCAAAAAATGCCGATAGAGGGCGCTTTAGACTTTGGAGTAACGAACAACTATTTTTCGCATCTCATTAAATGTTTTCGTAAGCTTAGACTCAAACTTAAATTTTGAGCTCAAAATCTGAATAGTTGGCAGTGGTTAAGTAACACAAACTGAGCTGTGTTCAGAGGATTCAAATTTCAAATGATTGTAAAAAACGGAAAAATTGGTCGATTATTTTGCGGTTTTCGCGAAAACTAATTTCTAAATCAGCAATTTCTTGAAAATAAATTTTAAAGATAAATTTCACAAAATGCCGATAGAGGACTACTTAGACTTTGTAGTAACGTACAACTATTTTTAACTGTTATTTCTTTTAATCTCATAAAATGCTTTCAAATGACTTAAATTTTGGGATAAAATTATGAATCGTTGGGAGTGTTTAAGTAGCGAAAAATTGAATTGTGTTCGAGGAGAGGGGAGAGTTAAATTTCAACTCCTGAACACACTTCAGTTTGCGCTTCTTAACCCCTCATAACGATTCAGAATTTGAGCTCAAAATTTAAGTTTAAACCTAAGATTCCGAAAACATTTAAAAAGCTTTTGAAAGCATTTAATTAGAACCAAAAAATAATGGTTAAGGAGCCCTCTGACGGAATTTTTTGAAATTTATCTTTAAAATTTATTTTCAAGAAGATACTGACTTAAAGAATATTTTTATTTTAAACCGCAAACGAATCGACCAATTTTTCCATTTTCTATAATTATTTTAAATTTGAACTTCCCCCTCCCCCTTAAACACAGTTCAGTTTGTGCTACTTAACCACTCCCTATTATTCAGATTTTGAGCTCAAAATTTAATTTTAAGTCTAAGCTTCCGAAAAAATTTAATGAGATGCAAAAAATAACGGCAAAAAATAGTTGTTCGTTACTCTAAAGTCTAAAGCGCCCTCTATCGACATTTTTTGAAATTTATCTTTATAATTTATTTTTAAGAAAATACCAACATAAAGAATAGTTTTAGTGAAAACTACAAATCAATGAACCAATTTTTCCGTTTTTTTTAAATCATTTGAAATTTGAACCCTCTGAACATTTCAATTTGTGCTATTTAACTACTCCCAGCTTTCAGATTTTGAGCTCAAAATTTAAGTTTGAGTTTATGCTTACGAAAACATTTAATGAGATGCAAAAAAAACCGGCAAAAAATAGTTGTTCGTTACTCCAAAGTCTAAAGCGCCCTCTATCGGCATTTTTTGAAATTTATCTTTATAATTTAATTTCAAGAAAATGCCGGCATAAAGAATAATTTTAGTGAAAACCGCAAATCAATCGACCGATTTTTCCGTTTTTTATGTTTATTTGAAATTTTGGTCAGTAAACTTTAATGGCGGCTATGTCCTTTGGAAAACGTTTTGGACCCTTGGTCTTATTTAATATGTTTGTCTTGATGTGTACTATCACCCCTCTTTTATTGTAAGGAAAAAAAAAATAGAATCACCCTGTATATACATATACATACATACATATATATATAAGACCATTAATAGTAAACAATATTAACTATTTGAATTTAATAGAAATAAACCATACTGAACACGAGGAAAAATTTAAATAAATGAATATAACCTAAATTTGTAGAGCCAAAGCAGAATTGTCAAGCCCCAAAAACATTTGTTTATAGAGTTTGAAGTGTTCGTTTATTAGCAGATGCTATTGCAAGGGTTATTCAATAAAAATGTATTCATTTAGGTATGAAATGTATTCACAGAGTGAACCAAAGAAGGCCTAAGCAGGGGATACTTTGTTACATAACTTTAAAAATAATTAAAAAATAAATAAATATAAAAAAAATTCCTCTTTAAAACCATATAGCTTGCTTCATCATTTCATGTTAATTATTTACAATTCAATTTCGACGTTGAAAAACAATTATATTATTTTTTAATAAAGGAAGTATGAATGAAAACAGGAAAAAATGACCCAAGTAGCCCCAGTTGATGATACACAAATTTAAAACGTTTGTTACTGTTCAACATTTCAAAATTTAAAACTCACTTTTCCATATATTTCGTAATTTGCATACTTTTCAACTTTACTAATAATTAAGCATTTTTAATGGCAAGTTTTAAAACATGCTTTAATTTACCTAAATAACTCCTTTTGAATACACTTTTAATGGGAAACTGTATAACTTTCTAACGATCTTAAAAATGAAGTATACTTCCACTTTTAAGATTGTCGTTAGTTAAAATGATTCTAAATGGAATTAATTTCTTCATTCGATAGCTTGTCCGCCATACTCAAGAATGAAAACAATTATATCCGCAACCCTATTCAGTTAATCAAATATATTAAGAACATGAACTATACTTAAATAGTATTAGTGGAGCAAAATGAAATGACTATAAACCGTTAGGTTCATTTTTCTTTTTTCTTTGACTTACAACATCTTGAAGTAAGAGCACACACTATGTTTACTGTTTTATAGTATTTATTATCAGTAAGCAACATTTTACATTAGATTTTTTCATGAAAAATTAGCTCTAAATTAATAGTTGCAAAAAATGTGACATTATATCAGGGGGTAGGAATCACTCGAAGGCGGCAACATGTGACATAGAAGGGTACAAAAAATACAAATTTGCCTGACTTAATTAATGAGTGATCTCTTATTTTGATTTTTCATTGAGTGCTAAATTTGCAAAGACAAATATGATTTTCTCTGTAGTTATTACACACATACATATGACACATACATGTATAATGAGACATGTTTCAATTTTCACTTTCCCGCAACCAGTATTCTGATATGAGATACTCTTGGTTACTAGGTGCAATAGTCTAAAAAAATGTTGGGGGGGGGGGGGGGGCGGGAGGAGGCGGAAAGAAATGCCGAAGACTAACACAGGTGCATGGAGGAAAGCTCAAACTTATAATTTACATTCTTGTTATACTCTCCGTCTCTGATTGGCATTGACGCTGAAATTACTTTGTCATACTTAAGTCTATAGGAAAGGAATCCGAAATATTTTTCTCTATGACTAAAAAATAACTAAAAGGAGGCAGACTAACGAAATATCCTTTTTTTTTTCTTTTCACTTTGAAAATTAACGGTATGGTAGAATGATGTTACAGAAGGACATAAAAAATATGCTAATAATAATAATAACAAATATTCCAGAATTATTGCTAATAAATTGTCCTTCTAATTATTAATATATTATCAAGAAATATTTTGTTTTAATCACAGATGTATCATGTAAGTTGATAAATGATATTCATCTCAAAAAAAGGGTACAGCAAATAAATAACAATAAAAGAAATAGGTTAAATAAGCATCGAATTGTTTTTTCATACCTACTCTTTTTCCGTGTAAGAAAAAAAAATATTTTTTCTATAACGTTTAGATAATTTTAATATAATTTAAGATACATATTTACTTCCTGTATAATTCTTTCTTTGACGATTGTTTAAATGTATAATAGACAAACAGAAATATAAAATGTTTTATTAAATAATGGGGTAATTCTGTAACAAAGTGCATTAAACACACTCTCAAAAAAACTTCCGTCAATTCACAGAAAAAGTACTGGCAGCAGTGCTGCCAGCAAGTTTCTGTAAAAAGACGGATATCCGTCTTTTTTTTTTTTCCGTCGCAGGAAGAAAATGTTCTGTTTTTTGAAGGAACGTCCGTCATGTTTTTCTTCTTTAAAAGAGAGAAAGTTTCCGTCTTTTGACGGAAGTCCGTCATGTTTTTCTCCGTTTTAGAGAAGAAATTTTTCTGTTTTTTGAAGGAACGTCCGTCATCTTTTTCTTCGTTTTAGGAAAGAATATTTTCTGTTTTTTGAAGGAACGTCCGTTATATTTTTGTCTGTTTTAGGGGGGGGGGGATTTTCCGTCTTTTGAAGGAATGTTTTTTGAAGAAAGTCCGTTTTTTTGCTTCGTTTTAGGGGGGGGGGATTTTCTGTTTTTTTTTTTTTTTTTTTTTTTTTTTTAGATGAGAAAGTTGGTTTTTTTTATTATTTCATTAAAGATGTTCTTTATAGCCAAAAGGATCTACACTTTAACACACAGAATTGGCAGGTATCATTCAAAAAATGTTTAAATTTTTGATAAAAATCAGATCATTCATAAAATGCTGTCATCTTTGGTGTTTCAAACTTAATACCAAATGAAGTCGAAATGGAAGACCTGTTTCATCTCAGTTTTCCATTTTAATGCAATTTAATTACCTATCAAATTATTAAATATTTAGATCATGTGATTATAACCCCCCCCCCCCCATTTGTTGGACTGGTTTTGCTTTTGTCGGGAAAGCGGTTCAAAATGACAATTTTGATGGCTTATTCCGAAAGATCTATTTTGTTTACAAAAAACAGAAAACTGAGTGCATTTCGGTTGTTTTTGATTAACACCTGTCAATTTCATGCGCTTCTGAACAAAAATAAATTAACATATGTCACAAAGTTGCCCTTTTTGATTTAAAAACAATCTTTTGAAAAAAATATCTTTTAATGTGTCATCAAAGTAACTTCAAAAAACCATTACTATAAGTTTCTATTGCAAATATCATAAATATATTTCATAGATGAGTAGATATTGAGCAAAATATTGAATATAATTAACAATTTTTTCCATGTAAGGAATGGGAATGATTTGTTTATTTCGAATCTGTTCACTTATACTAGTATCCATTCACAAAATTGCCAGTCATTGAAGAAACATTCACTTACCTTCCAATACCTTAAACTTTATTAATGAAAATTGAAAAACAAATTTCTCCTGAGAAGTTATTCTATTTTAAAGCATATGAACGTTTAAGAAATTTTATTCTAAAAACAAAAAATATCCATAAATCTTTTTGGGAGGGAGGGGGAGGGGAGATATATTACAGGAAGCTCATTTCCTAGAAAATAAAACATTGATGTTTTCATAGGATTTTTTTCAGAAATTACCTTTCTCCGTGCCTCCATAAAACCAAAAAGATTGAAATATAAAGAAACTACATGCAGATTTGCTTATTACATTACGATCACTTATTTAAAAAATTCTAGAATGTCTGGATCTGTTTTCTTCAATTACATCATAACATGTTACTTTGCATTTAATTTATATTTTTTTATGATATAGAACTACATTTTTAAAAGTATTTTTACTTCAAAATTATGACAAGTTGAATATAGATTCTGCCATTGCAGAATTCAGTTTCGCCTCCGATTACACACACAAAAAAAAAAAAAAAAAAAAAAAAAAAAAATCGATAGGGTCTTTTAGAAGGGCGACCCTGTTTAGAATGCAATGAACTAACTTCATTTTTCTTATGTTTATTAATATAATAGCAAACAGAACGGCGTGAAATACCCCAATTGATTAGCAATTTCTCTCTGAGTCATTGGAATTGCGGAATAATAAAGAGATGCAATTTGACGTGCTACTTCTTCATTGACTAGATTCATCAAAAACGGATTTTTTCTTTAATTTAAACGCTTTTTTATTGACGTTGAGAAAAAGGAAATGCATTTTAACAATAAAACGAATGGAATCCCATCGAATTTGACGAATGAAATATTTAAAAGACCCGATCGATTTGGTTTTAAAAAAATCAAAAGTAATTACTTTATTGAATCAATGTATAGTAAATATATAAATATTTTTATAAATACATCCAAAGTTATTCAGACAATACCATTAAATAAACGAATATTTCCAAACTTAATGTCAAGTTTGTCAGTTACAATTTTGCATGCAAATATTCGCACATTTTCAGTTAAAATTGTAATCTGAGTGCCGACGAAATCCAGAAATTTTATTTTATATGCATTCACAGAAAAATTGTTTTATTAAAAAAAAAAAAACTAATTTTATTTTTACTGTGACATTATTTTCACTAACTGAAGTCATCTGAAAGTAAAATCTCAACTCAGTGTCCATAATGAAAAGAAATATTTAAACGTAATATCGTTATGAGTAAAAATGCGATGTTTTAAATAGTGATGTCATTTTCTCTTCAAATGTTTTTTAAAAGTTACTGTTATTAGTAATATGAAAAAGGCATCCGTAATAATATTGTAATTCATATTTATCTGGTTGCTGAATGACATCATTTTCCTCATTTGAAATTTTTATTTAGACATTAATTTTTATCATAAATTATTTTCTATTATTTTATTTACATTATTATTATTATTTCTCAGTAAATATAATTTTTTTTTTACCTCAATTAGTGCATAATTATACGCAATCATTTTATTGTGGTTAGATTTTACGAAAACAATTGACTTTTTTCTTTTAAATGCAAGGACATGTTCACTGATGAAATAAAGCTTCTGACTCGTGGAAAGTGATAATGGAAAATAAATTTTTATTATCGAGAGAAAGGGAAAATTGAGTTGCCACCATATTTAAGAAATATCGTAAAAAGTATTTAAAATTAAAAATGAAGTATAAAAATGGAAATAAATTAAAAAATAGCTAAAATGGGCACAACTACAAATAAATAGCTTTCATTTCAAAAAATAATTATCAAAATCTGTTGAGTAGAAAATTTTGGGCTGACGACACGACATTTTTTATCATGTCTGAAAGAAATAGCATCGGAAGCTAAAAAGAAAAATGAAATCGAAGCTGAAGTATATTGTAATAAATATTCTAAGTTTCACCCCCTCACACTCAAGTTGTGAATTCTTAAATTCTAGATCGATTTTAATATCAAATTTTAAATTATACAAAATATTGCACATTTCAGATATTTAACTTTAATTTCAAGATATGCATTACACTTCTTTCTAAATAATCAGCAATAATTTTAAGAGTAGTATTAATAATTTATATTTTGTGGTATATATATCCATCCAGCTGCATTCCATATATTTTAAAAAATTCAGCTCTTTTATAAAACACATTTAGCTAAATATGTCTTTCAACTTTTGTCTTATCTTTTTATTGGTCTTATCACACATCAGAATTCATGATTTTTTTAAAACTCCCACAGTATTGTTTTATGACTTTTCTTTTGATTTATAAAATAAACATTATACACAAAAATATGCATGTCAAAGTATTACCAATATATTATTAATAATATTACACAATTTATGTAAATGATTAAAAGGCAACATTTAGGTTACGGTAAAAAATTTTATTGTACAAAATACATGGTAAACTACAAATCAAATGTAAAAAATTATAAGACAAGAAAAGGACAAGCAAATGCTTTAGTCAGAGTTTTCCCCAGAGGGTTTCAGGGGGGCGCTCCGCCCCTCTTGCCCTTTAGTTTAAAAACTAGCGCCCCTCTTGCCCTTCATCCAAAAACTAGCGCCCCTCTTGTCGCTGATTGAAAAAAAATATCGCCCTTCTTGCCCCACATTTGAGAAAACACAGAATTTCAGCGATGATGCAGACGCGCTATAACGCATAAATTACATAAAAAATCGGCGTCGGAACGCAAAAAAATAGTTCTTAAACTTCCCACAGGACGTGTAATTTCGCCAAAAAATTGCGAAAAAAAAAGTCAAATTTCACTAAAAAAAATCACGAAATAAAGACTCATTTCTAGCAAAATTCACGACAAAATGGCTAATTTCGTCACAAAATCCCATAAAAACGGCAGATTTCCTTAAAAGATCGTAAAAAAAAAGGCCAATCTTCATGCAAAAAGCGCGATAAAACGGAAAAATTTGTCAAACAATTCACGAAAAACGGCAATTTTCGTTAAAAAATTGTGATTAAACGGCAGATATCGTCAAAAGATTTGCAAAAAAAGGCAAATTTTCGTCAAAAAATCGCAATAAAGCGGAAAATTCTGTCAGAAAATTTCCGAAAAACAGCTACGTATTTTTGCCAAAAGTTCGCGAAAAAACGCAAAATATCTCGAAAAGACGGTAGATTTTGTCAAAAGATTGTAAAAAAATGCAAATTTCCTCATAGAGACACACACACACAAAGTTAATGCCAGAAGTGAATTTTTCTGTTCTACAAACTAATTTTCCTGCTTGAAAATTGTGTTTTTAATGCTCAAAAAGCGGATTTTCCTACTTCACGATCTAGGCGTGTGAAGGGAAAATTACTCCTGGAGCATAATTAGAATTTGAGGCCTGCCCCCCCCTCCCAACTTTTTCTTGTGACAACCCAATAGTGACGTTTGTACCATAAATTTGGCGCCCCCTAAATTTCCGAGCCCGAGGCGACCTTCTCCTCCCCCCCCCGCCTTTGTTCACAATCCTCTTTTGACTGTACAAAACTTTCTAAATGTGAATCCTGAAAGCACCCGTTTATGAAACAAAAAGAACCCTTTATTGAACAAAAGTATTCTTTTTTCTCAAAAAAAAAAAAAAAATGTCTTTTTCAATAAATCAGGCCTGCCCCTTAACAATCTTTTAACAAAACCGGCCGTTTTTCCGCGATCTTTTAACAAAATTTGCCTTTTTTCGCGATCTTTAACAAAATTTGTCGTTTTTTCGTGATTTTTTTTAACAAAATCTGCTGTTCTTCGCAATTTTTTACCAAACTTTATGGGTTTTTTTTCTTTTTGCTCAATTTTTTGGCGAAATTTTTGTTCTTTTTCGATTTTTTGACGGAATTTCTGTTTTTTTTCACGATTTTTTGAACCGCTAAATTCTAGATTCGACTGTATAAAAAGTGCCCTGAAGAATGTAAAAAGTGCCCTTTTCAAAACAGTAGCACCCTGCCCCTTTTTAAACCTGGGGGAAACTCTGCTTTAGTTAAGATAAAAAAAATAACTACAGTATATAAAAGACATTAACACATTTTAAACAAATTCGGAAGCGAATAAGATATAAGCATTTGTTTAGTTAAAGTGCTCGTACAAAAAAACAAGTTTGGCAACTCGGTTGATTACTAATTTTTCGAATATACCAAGCCAAAGGCATATTCGTTCTACTGAAAGAGATTAAGCTATGGTGAGGTAATCAGCTTGCTTATCATTCATATCATCATTATTCGGTGACAATTATAGACTTCTTCCACCATTCAAAATAATTGAGATTCACTACATCAGCCATTAAGCTGTTTACAACAGAGATACCTGTTTTATAAAGAATAATTAAAGTTATTGTGTCTAGCATACTTTAAGATTTTTTAAATAAAAACACAAGTTACAGAATTTATAAACATATACATATACATATAATTACAATCTAATTGTTACAGCTCAAGAAAGAAAAAAAACATTAAGCAGTTCCATTCGGTTAATCCAACAGATCATGCAACAAATAAATGTAGTAAAAAAAAACAAATAAAAATTGAATTCAAACAACACACTTAAAAACTTATAGGACCAACTATTAGGTTTAACTCTCATTGCATTGTGTACCACATATGGCACATACCTAAAAACATAATTCTCAATGTGTGCCATAAATTTGGCCAATATGATTACTGTAATTGATCAAGAATAGTCCAAAGAATGGAACAACACTAATTTTGCCCATATCAAATGGCTAGATTTGACAAAAAAAAAAAAAAAAAAAAAAAAAAAAGAAGAAGAAAATGTGCAGTTAAGAAGTTGAACATCTAAGAAGTATTTTTTATTTGCTTTAGAAGTTGATTTTATTTATTGTTATTAAATAAGCATTTCATTAAATTATAAAATATTATTCCACTGAGATATAGCTTATATGATATAAGTTCACTCTCTCTAATCCACAATAGCCTATAATCCACTAAAAACCTATAATCCACAGTGTAACTGGATTCAGACCATAATAAAAGTTGATTGCCCTTATGAATTAAGAAATTTTTAATGCATTCTTTAGACCGAGATATTTTATGTACATTATGAATAATGTGATATATTCTAAACACATTCACTAGCTATATAAAAAGAAAAAAATTCTTAGAAGGGATAAGTATCCCATGAGTAAAAAACTCAGCTTTTTAGGAAAACAAAGTTTTGTTATTGATCAAGATAGACTGATCTCTAAAGGTTTCAGGGTACAATAAACTAAAAACCTATAAAGCAAATAGAAATTTGTTCTAATAGTTTTGTATTATATCATTTGAATAGTTTCATAATATTGAATATAACCTTTTTTTATATTAAAAATCATTTCTTTCATTTCTGTGTAATTTATTTGCAGTATGATTATTACATTTGTTGATACATTCCTAATATTAAGATGTAAACAAAGAATTGACCTATAATCTGCACAATTCTATAATTCACAAAATCCTTGATCCCAACATGTGATTAGAAGGAGTGTACTGTAATTATTATAAATAATAATAAATTACCTGCCACAGAATAAATAAGCAATGAAAACATAAATAGTTTTATTTTTTACTAAAAACATACATTTCAACTATATGGAGATCTGCCAACTGCTATGAAAATAAACCTTAGTTCTTACAAGCTTGAGTTATTATAAACTGCAATGCTATGAAATGTCTTAAATCACAAACACATTTTTTACATTTGCAATTTTTAGTCCATGAAACATTTTTAAGGAGTGGTTTTGATCTGAAATTTCCAAAATTTTAAAGCATTTGTTCCGGAAATTTTAAAATAACGACAATTAGTTTAAAAATTTGGACAAAAAAAACTGGATTGCACAATAAAGTTGTTAACATAAAACCCTCAATGTTTCTTAACCACCAATAAATCGTGTTTTCGTAAATGTTAATATCAAGAATTTTCTTCTTTAAAAATTTTGTTGCCATCTCAGAAAACACACAAATGTTCACTTCGTAGCTGAGTAAAATCGCTAATTTCATTCGAATTTAGGAAAAATAGTGCAAAAGTAAAAAATAATGAATTTTGATAGATTATGAAGGGAAAATATAATCAATTTTCGCATTATCGCTGCAGAGTTGTGTTTTTTCAAATATGGGGCATAAAGGGCGCTTTTTTTTTCTTTGAATGAGCGATAAGAGGGACGCTAGTTTTTGGATGAGGGGCAAGAGGGGCGCTATTTTTTAAACTAAAGGGCAGGAGGGGCGGAGCGCCCCTCTGAAACCCTCTGGGGGAAACTTTGTAGATATTACATCTTAAATTTAATACAGACATAATTTAAAATAAATATTTTGGCGCAATGAGGTTGCGAAACTTCCTTTTAATTGAGACATTTTAATAAAATATACATTTTAAACAACGAAATTTCCTATATTTGCATGCTTAAAAATATCTTTCTCATAGGTTAATAATGCGTCAAGTAAGCTAAAAAACATATAACTAATTTTTTATGAAAATATTTTTTGTTTGAGTTCGGGCAAACATCATGATCACACGTTATAAAATATTTTTGTAACAAAAATTATAATTACTTGTAACTATCACTATTAATTTAATTCGGAGTTTCTAGTTTTTTTAAGAAAATAACAAACATAAGCTACATATGATATTACATTATCTCACAGTTATACAATTTAATGCATAGCATAAAAAATGCTAAATTATGCCAGATTAAAAGTAAACAAAGCTGTATAAAAAAAAGTTGATTACAACTGTTATACTAAAGACATACTTTTCGTTAAATTCGATAATGTCGACATTGTTCTTAAAATGACAGTGTACTAGTGCACTATTAAAAACATGATCTAATTAAAAAAAAAAAACACATGCAAGCATTATTTAGCTTACGTCTAAAATCTAAAAAGAATAATAATAATATTGCTTACA
Organism: Maratus speculifer; assembly: GCA_964019185.1. Lineage (NCBI taxonomy): Eukaryota > Metazoa > Arthropoda > Arachnida > Araneae > Salticidae > Maratus > Maratus speculifer. The sequence goes on from OZ025291.1 coordinate 122,161,776, forward strand.
TTATGTTTACTTTTTCACCTGCTAAGTTTGGAACTTTGAAAGCGGATGTAAAATGGCGCATGTCATCTGATAACTTACGATTCGTAATCAAAACAGAAAATCAATTTCTTTCCACTGAATTTCGTGTTACATAACAATAATTTCGACTTTAGAATAGAATACTACCAATCTGAGTTTATTATTACGCTGAATTTGTTGATTTATTGGAATGAATTGCGACTAAAGAATAGAATACCATCATTCCGTGATTATTCTTAAACTTTTTACGGAGCTGCTACAGAAAATAGTATAAAGTTTATTTGGCATTTCATAATTCCAGTTTAAATGTAATAATGCTCCTTTGTTTTTAAAATGTAGATAATAAAAAAGATAAATGACATGTGCCAAAGAAATGTCTAATAATTTAACGGTTATACAATGAACACATAGATATGATTAAAATCAAATTCTGAAATAAGTACTTACCCATTTTTGATATATTATCCGAATTTTGCAATAATTTGTCAAACGTGGCGCAAGTACACACACAGTCAGCAACACATATATAATTAGCGACTTATATAATTTGTTTATAATCAGAGCCATAGATTAGGAACAACAGAAGCAGGTAACATCAGACGTAGAGAAGAAAAAGACAAATGCGCATGCGTGCGGGGAATAAACGAAATTATTCGTCTTCTTCAGCAACGATTCACAGAAAAATAACCTTTCCAAGGAGTACAGAAATTATTTGTTCGAGAATGAGGCAAAATGTAGTGTATAAAGACGAATATTTCTGACAGTGCATACTAAACTAGATCTATAATGTAACTTGTTATATGTTAAATAATGTGTTAAATGTGTAACATAATGAGCTAAAAATAGATGAAATCAGTAATATAAAAAGTTAGGTGTTCAGTGTGGTAACATAATGTATTAAATGTGCTATACACGATCGGTATATAATGTGTTATATGTCAAATAATGGACTAAATGTGTAACATAATATAATAAATTTATTGTACAAGAACAGTAACATAATGTGTCATACGTTAAATATTGTGATAAATGTGTAATATGTTAAAAACATGCAAAATCACTAATGCAATATGTTATGTGTTAAATATGCACACATGATCAGTAACACAGCGTGTTTAATATGTAATATACTTTATTAAATGTGCTATACAAGTTCTGTAATACATTGTGTTATATGTTAAAAAATGTGATAGATGTGTTGTAGCATAATATGTTATATATAATACAGGGTGGTCATAAAAAAACTTTGCCGATATATGGAGTTCTAGCTGCCAGTCCGTTCAACCGATCGAGGTGAAATTTCAGATTTAGCTATTCAGAGGTATGAGCTCGAGCTTCTGTGAACGGCAACAAAATGGCGCTCACGGTTACGGTTATAGTTACAGAAACTCGAAAATTTCCAATGGCAACACCCATTTTTTTCATCGCAAAATGCTCAGCGCATGCGAAAACCCTAAAGAGCGTTGAAACCGTACGTGTATCTCAAGAAACGGACATGTTATGCACGCACAAAAAAATGGTCTGCGAATCCTCCCCCCCCCCCATAGAAAAAACTCGATTGGGGCGCAAGGAGGAAATTTGCATGTGACACAGAGTCAGTACACTAATCTCTGATTACAATGCAGATCGGAGAAACTAAAACTTTTATTTTGATTACACATTTCCCACATGGGTGTCATCACAGGCAATTAATAGTGATGGCACCCATGTGGAAATTGTGTAATCAAAATAAAAGTTTTAATTTATCCGAGCTGTATTGTAATCAGAGATTAGTGTACTGACTCTGTGTCATATGCAAATTTCCTCCTTGCACCCCAAATGAGTTTTTTTATGGGGGAGGGGGATTCGCAGAACGGTTTTTTGTGCGTGCATAAAATGTCCGTTTCTTGCGATACACGTACGGTTCCAACGCTCTTTATAGTTTTCGCATGAGCTGAGCATTTTGCGATGAAAAAAATGGGTGTTGCCATTGGAAATTTTCGAGTTTCTGTAACTATAACCATAACCGTGAGCGCCATTTTGTTGTCGTTCACAGAATCTCTGAATCTCTGAATATCTATATCTGAAATTTCATTTCGATTGGTTGAGCGGATTGGCCGCTAGAGCTCCGTATATAGGCAAAGTTTTTTTATGACCACCCTGTATATACACAGTCAATGACATAGGCATATTCGGAAAATTATAATGCAATTAATTTAATTTTTCTCTATGAAAAGTGCTCATAATATCGTTATAGATTTTATGTACGTTAATTAGGTGAAAAATAATATAAAATGTGCAATGTTGTGACCGTTTTTTAACAAAAAAAGAAACAAACAAAAACTCAAATTGATATAATTAGGATACAATTAAAATTTACTAAATAAATTTATGGTCCTGATTTTTTACAACATAAATAAAGAACTTCAAACAAAAATCCATTAGATAGGTAGTAATTATGGATTTTAAATTATACTTAAACCTTCAAAATATCTCCGAAAAAGAAAAAAAAAATACCAAAATAAAAAATCCGTGCTCAATTACCCTTTCATCTTTGACATTTATAATATGCTAATTCCAACGAAAAAATAGTTATAAAATTATAAGCAGTAAGGATAAATGTAAGATTCAATGTTCAATAAGAAAATCTCTAAGTATTATTACAATTAGTAATAATTACAATTATTATTATTATTATTATTATTATTATTATTATTATTATTATTATTATTATTATTATTATTATTATTATTATTATTATTATTTACATATACAAAAGTTACATTTGATTTTTCCAAAAATATTTCAGAATGCTTCAAATGTAGAATAGTATTATTCAAGATTAAATTTAATAATTTTATTATTATGATAGTTTATGGTTATATGAAATATTTCCATTAGTTTGAGAAGAGTTGGAAGGTATTATACAAATAAATTTATATTAATGAACCTTTTCTCAGAAACTACCAAAATAACTCCCTTGAAATATTTTATATAAATAATAAAAATAATTTATAATAAAATGAAGTCAAATTTACAAAGGAAATTCTTTACTTATGTTTAAAAAAATTCTGGAATAAAAACAGCTTTAAATTGTCGCGAATTAGATTAATATTTATAATTGCTTTAGTGTCCGCACTTTCATGGTGACTCCATGGTCGTGCTTTTATTTTTCGCAGATGCTCACGAGCAATGATAAAAAATAGTAGAATTTATTCTGGAATAAAAGTTTGTGTTAAGTTTTAAGTGAAATGTTTTTGAAGCTTCATTTTTTTTTGTAAGATATTTAAATTATTTTTCACACGTAAAACGACGATGTCTATATTATCGGGTAGATTTTATAGCTTCGATTTCGCATTGTTTGCGATATAAATAACAAAAATTATGCATTTTTGCGGGGAGGGGCAATTTGTTTATAGAAATTTTGTATGTATGTTAGTGTAAAAGTTCATTTCAGATCGATCAAATTTATCCGTGTAAAATATTCAGGCAAGTAAGATAATATTCATAATAATCTGTATTAATTTCTATAACAATACTCATATTATGAAAAAAACTAATTTAAAGTTTATGTATAGTGTAAACTAATTGGCATCTTAATTTTTTTTTAATTTCTCGTTGTCGAAGAAACGAAACTAGTGCACTCTTGGAAAGAGGGAAAAAATATTAAAAGATTAAAATCACGATTTTTTTTCGTGATTTTGCTTACCAACTGCAATTGACCTTTGTACAGAATTTTGTGTTTATTTTTACTTCATTGTAAATTTCATATAATTTTTAATAGAGATTTCATTTCATTTTATATTATTCAAAATAACGAAAATTTTCAAAAAGTTTTCAAGTAGAAAAATTTAATCTTAGATAAATATAACTTCAAATAAACTTATAAATGTAATTTATTTATCTATTTTGTTGTTGTTGTCAATCAATAATCTACGTTTTTAAACAAGAAACTTTGACCATAAATTTATAGAAAATCGACCCTCTCGGCCACTTTTGGGGCCCTCATAGACTGGGAGACGTCAGTATAAACAATCCCCTCATCCAATTTACGGCTCAAACTCCCGAATTCGTTAAAATTCGATTCGCATATTATAACACAATCGGTCTACCAAGTCATAACTTGATGATAAGCACCTAAAAACCCTATTTCAGCGGTTGACTCCTATGTTTACCATTGTGCTTTCCTACACCCATGAAAATGTGTAACATGGAGAAGCGACCAGGAAAACAAAATGTTAAAGATAAGAGTCAAACGATAAAATCGGTTTTCAAATGTTTTTCCCCAATATATAACTTGGCAGGCCGATTGCGTTACAGCCCCACCAGAGGCCGAGAGGTTCTGACCTCAAACTGGTAGACGGTAGGTGCTGGGTTCGAACCCAATCGCGACCGTCGGCCTAACCGTTCGAAGTTTTCCGTGGTTTTCTTCGAAACTTGCGTAAATACGGGTTAGATTCCCTTAGATAGACCCCCACGGAGGGCAACCCACCCCATAGGGCCTATATCCCATAGCGTAGATAATCGGCCGACAAAAAAAAATATACCGATTGCGTTACAATATGCGAATTGAATTTTTCGTAATTCTGGAATTTCAGCCGTGAACTCGATAAGGTGATTGTTTATATTACCGTTTCCCGATCCATCCCTTTTCTTAAACTGTTTAAATATAAATAACAGTAAATATAAGTGATTTTAAATTTATTGAAGATTTCATGTTATTTAAACGACTGTAATGAAAGTTGATATTTTGTGAGATTTAGCAGCACTAAAATGGATTCAGGATTATAATCTTGAGAATTAAAAAAAATAGAAAAAAAAACATATAAATATATATGTTTTATGTGATGTGTAATATAATATATATATGTTTTATGTAATATATATATATGTTTTATATGTATATATATGTTTTATATGTATATATATGTTTTATGTCATATATATATTAATGTGACATTAATATATATCTGACAATGAAAAAAGCGTATAATTCTTAGTGTATGTGGTGTAAAAATATAATTTTTTTATCAAAACATTTGCAATGTAAAAATAGTAATGATGTTTAGAAAAACTCAAAATAATAATTTGCATTTTATGTGACCTATTACTCTGTTTAAATAAAGGCATAATTCTTTTTTTAATCCTCTCTTTTAAAGAAAATCACACAAATATATGTAAAACATTTATGATATATTACATAATTGTGTACTAAATTTTGCATAAATTTACAATCGTGTGCAACTAAATATTAATAACTCTTACAAAAGACCATTGTAGAAGAAAATAAATCAAAATTCTTATGAGCTTTCATTTATTCTTTTCCTATAGGAAAAGAATAAATGAAAGCTCATAAGATGCAATCGTAGACTAACATTAAACATTTTTATTACACTGTTAAAAATAAATCTGTAAATTCACGGTGAACTACTGGCAGCAAAGTAGCCGAACTTTTACCGTTCCGTTAGTAGATTTTCCGTTTTGAGAAACAAAAGAAAGGAAAACTCCGTTTGCAGGAGCAGTAACTTTCTGTTAAAATGTTCGATTTTTAATGATAATAATTTAATATAACTTTTAAAATTACTGACTCGATTAATCGTCAAAGGATTCAAAATTTCCGCGTGATTTTAATCAGCTCTATTATCTTACTTAATTTATTATTATTCGGTATAATTTACCTCTAGCCGTCCTGAGGATCGAACTCGAGACCATTTGCCAGAGGAACAAATCCTTACTGACAAAACCAAAGCTGCTGATGCCGGCATGCACAAAGTATTATGAGTTAATGGGGAAATCTGTTGTGCTTTTTAAAGATTTTCCTTCAAATATATTCGTTAGAATATTTGTAAACGGTTTATTTTATTTTAGACTGATGCATAATACTTATTATTTTTTTAAATCAATTTTAATTTTTTGACTAGTTTAAATTAAAAAAAAATCACTTTTTTAAAAAATCACTTGTTTAAAATCATTGTTTTTTTTTTTTTCTTTTTCCTTTTCTTATCTTTAATTTTTTTTCAATGAATGAATGAAAAAAAAATATTAATTTTTTATTAAAATAATGTTAAGGACAATATTTTGAAATTGTCGTACACTATTTATTTATTTATTTTACTAATTAATTAAAAGATTTTTTTAATAAGAAATAAGAGCAATATTAACAGAAAAAATTTAACTTAAAAGGGTTTTTTTTTATGTTTTCACTATTTCAAGGCGCCAGTGGAACTCGAACCCACAATCTGCCCTTGCGGGCGATTAACAGTGTGGTGCCTTGACCACTCGGCCACAGAGCCCCCCACGTGATGGTGTGTTTCCGTTTTTTGTTTCTATTTCCATCTGTTTCGTTATTTTCGTTATTTCACGGTGGAGTTTTCTGATTTTAATCGGAAAATGCCCTTTTCTTGTGAAAAGGGACTTTTTCTGTGAAATTCAGGATAAAAATATTCGTGATTTTCAAAATTTTTTAACAGTGTACTTGAAAATTACGTTTGGTGTCAAAAGTATTCAAAGTGAAAATTCTTTACGAAAGTTTCGAGGTTAGATACAAAAAACTAGTTATACTTAACTAAATTTTTTAACAAATTAACAAAACGTATATAATTTAATGCACATATTCAAATTTATATGGTAATTATTAATTTAAACAAAACCTTGCGTTTATTAATAATAAATGTTCCTTTTCGTTAAGGAAATAAAATGAATGCTTGGATTGGTGTTTTTTTTCTTTTTTTTTAAACAAAATATTTTTATGAGAATATTTAACATTTTATAACAAAAAGTTACTTTGTAATTCAATATTTAGAAAGATTATCGATTCAGTAGAATCAATAAGCCATTATGTAATTAAGTTATGATTTTATTTTTTAAGCTATTTACCTGCAAACCAAAAATGTTATAATCTTCTGCTTAAAAAATATTAACATGTTCCTTCAGCACTCACCAATATTTTACCCTTGCGATATCGTGATGATTCCAAGCAATTTTTTATCTATATTCTTGGAAACACTAGGATATATCAAAAAAGATCTCCTGAAAACATTTGATACTTTGAAATAGAACAAATCCTGCATTTATTTAATACCCCTTCTGATCTCCCCATGAACTTTCCCACTGATTTTACTGTTTGATTGTCCCTTAGATCTTGATGATTTGTAGTCTAACTTCCTGAGAAGACATAAGGCAGCTATTCTTTCATTTGATTTTGTTGATAAACACGCCTTCAGTTTCTGTTTATAAGGTTTATTATTACCAGTTGCAGCTTGTTCTTTCACAAGGACAAAATATGTCTATTTCCGAATTATTATTCTTTGCTAAAACTTGTATAAATCAATATCTCATCTGGTACCCAAGGCACATAGACTGCCTAATTTTTCGGGTATTTTAAAAGTATCTGTTTCTCAACACAATAATAAACCAATTTTATGTGAATTTATAAACTTAAAATAATAATTTTATAAAATATTACTATGGCAATTTCAGCAAAATTTTATTACATACACGTTTAAATAAAAGATTCAGTCATTTTTTTATCATGCGAGCTTGTAAGCTGTTTTTTATTTCAAAGTTATTATGTATACACCTAACGTGGATAGTACATAATGAAAAAACTGGCTCTGCGCATTTCATTATGTATATATTTGCAAATTTTTAAAATTCCTATAGTTGGTTACAATATCAATAGAGCATATTACAAAAACATATGATTTAGAAATGCCTATTATTAGATCCAAATGTGCTTTGCAAAATTCTCGTTCAAATCTTACATAATAAAATTTTTAACTTAGGAAAAGAATTTCTGAGAACTATTATTTTTAAATTAATAAAATGTATAAAATATGGACATCTGATTGTTCATATTCTACTGCTATGTGATAATTTACTTTATTCAGAAACTTATACTAAAGACTGTTTCATTAATAGAAAATGATTTGTATAAAATGAAGCAACTGTTTTCAAATATATAAAAAATTTCATACGAATAGGCATAATTTTATATGTTTTATAGATGTTTATTTCCTTTAATTTGATTTAAAATATTAGCAGACTTTGCAGAATTTAAAAAACAAGATTGATATTTCATTCAAAGCTTTATCTCCATATAAATTTTTCTGCATCCCCCCGTTTTTTTTTTCTGTCTTTTTAAACTGAAAACTTTCCTTCAATGATTTTCATTAAATGTGATTTAGATTTCAGAAATTACACTGTGAAAGATTCCATTTATTATTAACTTAGAAGAAAATTATTATTTGTTACTTAAGAATTGTCCAAAACTTTGCAAATAAATAAAAAAATGTTTTTTTCTTTCTTTTTTTTTCCTTCTGTTTTTTATGCAATGCATGCCAACTGATTCAGAAATCATTCAGATATCCAGTGATTCTAAGTTCATTTATTTTCCTTAAATCTATTCAGTATCAAGATAGCAATTTCATACGACTTTGATTCAATAGCTTTTGCACGGATGAATGGTTGCCAATGCAATATAGCTTAAACAGAAAGTAATATACCAAACTATTATATATGAACTCATATAATGAACACTCGTGTATGATTGTCGAAAAGATTATGTGCTTCGCACTTCCGTTTATTGCAGCACACTCTAAGTAGTGCGTTTGCGCATGAGACTTGCTTTAGTCTAAATATCTGAGCTACGTTTTGCTCTGAATACTTATAACATGTATGCGATATTTATCATTTTACATTGCAATATACTTTTATTAATACGAGGTAGAACTTGTCGAAATTCGACGAAAGAAATTATATAAAAAAGAACTGTTTCATTTATTTATACTATACCTACAAAAATAGTTACAATAAAAGATACAACTTATATTGGTCAATCTAACTATCAAGCAAATATTATTTTAAGCTAAATTAACAAAATACTATAAAACGCAATTTTCAAATAATTAAAGAAATAAAACAAACGCATTTTAATTTCTATTTTTTCAATTTAAATAGAAAATGGGGTGGTTCTGTTGCCACAAATTCAAAATTGATACTAAAAGTTATAAAAAAAAAATAATATATCAAATATAAATTGAGATACAGCTTTAAAACAAATTGCATTTAAAAGTACATTTTTTTCTTTATACGACGGTGTGAAAACTTTAAATGTACGATGTTTTGAGTTAGAATTTGCTATACCGAAAATTGCAAAATCGAAATTGCATGGAAATATGTCGCGAATTTTCATTTCTCTCTCTTTCTCTCTCTCTCTCTCTCTTTTTTTTTTTTTTTTTTTTTTTTTTTTTTTTTCAATTTTAAGAAAAAATGGAGTGATTCTGTTGCTACACTTACAAAATTGGTACTAAAAACTATAAAAAAAAATAATATCTCAAAAATAAATTGAGATACAGCTTTCAAACAAATTGCATTTAAAAGTACATTTTTTTCTCTACACGACGGTGTAAAAGTTTAAAATGTGCGATGTTTAAAAACGTAAAATTTACAGTAGCAAAAATTGTAAAGCCGAAATTGCATAGGAAAGTGTTGCCATTCGCAAAATGACGTATACGTTCCGCACAGATACGTTTGGCCTTTATAATATAGATAATTTGGTTTGCTTCATGAATCTTCATTATAACTTAATGACTTTTGATTTAAATAAAATGTAACTTTTGCTGGGAGATATTAAATATGAAGAGTTATCGGATGCATTAGTATCTGCAAAAGCGTTTTTTTTAATATTGGGAAATGGAATTATATTCCTTATAAATTGACGTTTAGTTGAAGCTCTTTATCGTAAAAAATGATAGCGCTAAATAAATTCGTGAAGTAATGTTTTCAATTGATATCATCCTAATAACCATTACAAACGGGGATGATATAAATTGGTTGGATTTAAAATGGATTACATAAGTCATACAGATATTTTATAATGAGAAAATTTAATGGGGAAAATTAATTTAAATTTTAAGTAATCTTTTTGATAAGAAGTTATTGAAGCAATTGTTTTTTAGCTACTGTTATGCGTGAATCGTAATTCTTCTCAGATTGGGTTGAAATCTCAACTTGAATTAAATCTAAAATTCGACACAAATCTGACACAAAGTTTTTTAAAATCACTTTCAGTTCGAAATAGGCCCAAAGCTGGTCTACATAAAGAAAATTAGGGACATATTTAATTCGACCCTGAAAATTATTATACAGTCATTTCTCCGATAGGAGTTTTATTATTTACTTTTTCTTGTTGATTTATTTATTTAAAATTTACTTATTTTTAAACGGAAAAAAACCTTACTCATGTAAAATATATATATATATATATATATTTTTTTTTAGGTGCATTTGTAATTATATCAATATGTTATCACATGTAGTCGTCTTCCGGTCTATCCACTCGTCTGTCTATCCGTCTGTCCGCATATAACAACGGAAAAACTACCCAGATGTATAGTTTGACATTTAATAGAATGATACCTCGAGTTTTCGTCAATAATCTGTTCGAAACAATCGGCGAAATTCGAAACCGACTAAACTCGAGGCAATTATTTCCATATGAATCTATGTAAATCCGACTAATTCATTCGTTCTAAACACTCCAAAATATGTACCAAAAACACATTTTATAGAGAATAAGTATAGAGTTTAATACTTAAATAAATAGAAAATTAATATAGTGTTCTTGGTACCGAGGTACTATATCTGGGATCACTTCCTTTTTTGGTCTTTTGGCAAATAGGATTATCTTCAGAGTCAGCGGACCTATGACGCTCAAAAAAGTGTTATATTTATGTCGCCTTTTTAATATTTACCTAAAATGGACAAAGACATTATCATTTAAGGGTCTGCTTCAGTCAAATAAAAAGATCCGTTCATTAATGCTAATCGTATGGAAGAAATCTTTAAAGATATCTCTGTAGCATTTCACTATTTTTAAATGATTTTTTTTTTCACTGGATAGCTGAGATTGATCTGAATGCAGGCCGTTTTTAACTTTTTCGATTTTTACTGCAGATATTTTTTATGAGAGTGCTTTCGCTTTCCAAACCGGTTACGAAAATGAAAGCGTCCGTATAAAAAACATCTGTGAACAAAATCAAAAAAGTAAAAAATGGCTACATGTACACATTAAGTTGCGCTGTCAAATGAAAAAAAAATCATTTAAAAATATTAAAATACAAACGAGATATGTTTATAAATGTCTTCTATAGGATTAATATTAGAGAACGGGTCTTTTCATTTGAATGACGTAGCCTTTTAACAAGTTGCAGACACAGCTTACAAAAGCTTTGTCTTAGTGATTTTTCACCACAAAGTTCTATACTTTAATTCATTTAGAGAGAAGACACAGTCTTCTTTCTCTCTTCCTCGTCATCTGTAGTCTGTTGCTATTCTAGAAGACCTAGCAGATCTTCAGCAGTGAGTTCTTCATTGTTTTCATACATTAACTCTTTCACATTCCCACTACTCACCTCCGACTGCACCACATGTGCAGGGTCGAAAAGTGTGTGAAATTATCGTAGAACTGAACCATTTTTTGTGTACATTTTTCGCTATGCTATAACAAGCCAGTCCTCTTTGAATTTAGAAAAATTCTGGAGGAAGGAGACGCTGCAATCGCGATTTTTTGTGTCATTTTCAATATTGTATACCATCGAAAACTGTTACGCATAGAATTACGCATAGAATTGATCCAATTTTTTTAGTATTATTTGGCTATCACAAATAGATTTTTCATGAATTCGGAAATATTCCGTCGAAAGACAGCGCTGTATTGTGATTTTTTGTGTCATTTTTCTTATTGTACCATCGAAAAGTGCATGACTTTATGCACAGACTTGAATGAAGTTTTGTATTTATGTTTTTTGTTATTGCAAACAGGAATTCTTTGCAATAAACTTTGAATTTCGAAGTTTTCCGCCCGAAGGGGTTGCTGTAATAATCAATTTTGTATAATTTTTCTCAGTTTTTCATAATTTAATTGCACATTAGCGGATCGTGCAGCAACGAGAACTTTGCATCTTGTTAGCTGGCTATTCGCAAACAGCTGATTCACAATCACGGCTCGCTTAAGATTTAGAAGTAAGGAAACACCAGCATCACACATGGGGTCCTCTAATATTCTATTAATTGTTTTTTTTTTTTTTTTTTTTTTTTTTTTTTTTTTTTTTTTTTTACTATTTATTAAATTTATTTTTTGTATGCTGGAATAATTTGAAATTTTACTATCAAAATTTGGAGTAAATAACATGTTTAATATTAAACTGAAACTGTCTATTTACATATTATACATATGAAAAAATATTTTATCAAATGCATGATTGCACATTGCCAATTAATTTTATAAAAGATAAATATGGAACTACAGTTGAGAATATTTGAACTTCAAAATATATTTTATGATTTACAAAATGCATTACATAAAGGAAATAAAATGTTTCATAACAAACAAAAATGCAATTTTTTTTATCATGATTGATAAAAGTGTGAAAAGTAAATCCGGGGACCCTTTTGTATTTTAGTGGGTAAGACGGGGCTTCACAGACTTATTTGGCAAACAGGCCCTGTATGCAACAGAAAAACGAAACATATTCATTACAATAAATTTCATGATCGATATTAACTCTTTTTATTCCGATTAATTGACTAAAGCCGAAATTCAAGATGAAAATCACAGTAGGCACAGTGTTGAACTATTAATATTGTATTAGTATTTGTACTACTTTTTGGAATATTAAGATGTATGAGGTAGGGGAAAGTTTTAGGATACGCTACTTACTTTTATTTTCTTTAAGTTGTTTTGATAACGTTGATATAATTCAAGTATCTAAATTTACTAGTTCTAAGATTGATTTCATTATGAAAATAAATTACATAGCCAGGGTTGTGCAAGTGCAAACTCATTGAGTCAAAATACATTAGTTCGACTCCACTCTCTGAGAGTTTTGAGTTGAGTTTGATTCACTTTTTAAAAAGTGAGCAAGAGTTGAGCTCTATTCACAAGTTGAGCTGCATTCGCGAATTAAAGTCAAAATTATAACTGAAACTCATTAATTAATTTTTTTTTTTCACAATTCCCTGAAACTTTTCCCAAAGTTAAAACCTTTGAATTGTCCTAACCGTGTTTTACCGTCACGAAACTTTAGGAGTCACAGGCTGTTTTAACTGAAAATCGATACTAAAGTTATTTTTTCCCAGCAAATAAAATGAATAAACATGTAAGGTTATCAAATAAAGTTTCTCTTGCCAATATTTTTCATATAGCTACTATTTTATGTATCGTTAAACATGAATAAAAAATTCTTCAGGACGATTAAAAGGTTAAAAACATGTACATACTTTTCTTCCCTTGAATATGATTTATTACAGATTAGCAGAAATAAGCTATAAAGTTCTGTGAAAAATGCATAGTAAAATCGTTGCAGAAAACACACATGATATCTTATTTTTTTAATTAATATTTAACAAGATTTTTGTTAGTGGTAGTTTATAATTTCATTAATCTAAAAACTATAAAAACATGTATAGCTTTTAATTTGTGGTATGAATTTGGAAAATCTGAATGAAATGCACTAAATTGGTAACTCTGATGGTTAAATTCTACCATGTGCAAAGGAACGTTAAAATATTACGTAAGCATAATTTTAGTCATTTTGTACCCTTCTCTCCCCCTTATACGGAAAAATAAACAAATGCTAAACCCCTTTGCCTTTGCTTACGAAAAATTTTATGACATTTAAATGTTAACACTGTTTGCCATAAAAATGTCTAGTTAGCGATAAATTACACTATTAATCCAGCTTTACACAAAGACGTATAAGAGAAGTGATATCGCAAGAAAACAAAAACAGTTTAATATATTGTTAATTATTGCATTATCTCATAGAATACAAAATAGTCATTATTTTAATATTATTTATCTCATTGAAAAAAAATCTTTAAGAAATACAACAGGACTTAATTTATTTAGGCACATAGCTAAAAAAAATTAACAAGTATCTTAGGAATATTATGCGTTTGGCACTAATATTCCTAGTTTGGCATCCAATATTTTTGAATCTATGTTTTTGCATTATATATTATGACGTTTTCAATGTAGTGGCGCGCTGGAATGTTCCTCGTATCTAGTCTTTGTTTACTACCTTAAGTCGTTCAACATCCGCAGAATGTTCATTTAAATCATGCTCTTTTGCTTTTTGTTGTTAAACTATATATATATATACTAGTGGACCCGACAGACGTTGTCCTGTCACCGACAGACGTTGTCCTTCTTGGCACCGACTCCAGAAAATCAAATAAATGTACGTAAACATGGTAATACGCAGGATAAACACTACGCTCTTAATTTAATTTCTCATTACAATTATGTAAGGAAATTATTTTTCACTCTTCAGTAATTATTGAAGTCGGTTCAATTTTTGATAGAAAAGTTTATTTTTCTTTTTTTAGTTAAAAGTTAACGATTGTCTGAAGTCGGTCAATCAAAATTATAATACAGGAAATATTATTGTAAAGCATACACGCTTGTCAGGAGTGGGGTTCGAACACGTGATCTCTTTCTTAAAGAAGCTGAGCTTAAATCTGGCATCTTAGACCGCTCGGACATTCCGTCCGTACTCTATTCATCGAACTTATTCAACACTATTAATTAGCAAAAAATCTCTAACTATTAGTTTTTGCCTAGTTACTAAAAAAGTACTGAATCAATTTCGACGAAATGTGAATCTAAACCATTCTCAAATCCACTGGAACGCACACTCAAAATTTCATTAAAATCGGTCCAGTCGTTTAGGAGGAATTCAGTGACATACACACGTACAGAAGATTTTTATATATAAAGATGAGCATTGAAAATTTCAGGGTTTTGCGCCGAAGACATCGCCAAATTAGTTTTGGTTTGGTTTATTTTTGTCGTCCGATTATCTGCGCTAGGGATATAGGACCAGAGGGGGAGTGCCCTTCGTGGGGGTCTTTCTAAGGGAACCTAACCCGTATTTACGCAAGGTTCGAAGAAAACCACGAAAACTCCGAACGGTTAGGCCGCATCGCCAAATTAGAAAAATGTGAAATATCTCACGAACTACTGGATTTAAACAAATTTGCTTAATACCATTCGATTCAGAATAAAAAAATACACTAAAATATGTTATCAGTTGAAAAATGTCTATAAAAGCCGATTTTAAAGGAATTTTTTAAAAGTTCGTTTTTTGTTTTACCCTCCTTAGGGGGGGGGGGGGATTTTCGAAAATCCCTTCTTAGCGGCACTCGATGTTATAAGAAGTATTTTTACCCGCAATTTTCAAGATTTTTGTTTTGGTAGATTTTTTTGTGCTGTGATTAATACGAAATCCAGACTTTTTTTTATATATATAGATAAGGATTCAAAATTTCAGGTTTTTGCGCCGAAGACATCGCCAAATTAGGAAAATGTGAATTATCTCACGAACTACTGGGTTTAAACGAATTTGCTTGGTACCGTTCGATTCAGAATGAAAAAATGCACTAAAAGATACTATCAGAAGAAAAATAAGTTGTTATATGTTGTTATAAGTTGAAATATAACTACAAAAGACAATTTTTAAGGAAATTTTTAAAAGTTCGTTCTTTTTTCTACTCATCTTATGGGTGGAATTTTCGAAAATCCCTTTTTAGCGGCACTTGATGTTATAAGAAGTATTTTTACCGAATATTTTAAGATTTTTGGCTCGGTAGATGTTTTTGTGCTGTGATTAATACGAAATCCTGACTTTCTTTTATATATATAGTATTTTTAATTAGCGAAAAATCACTAACTATTAGTTTTTGCCTAATTACTAAAAAAGTACTGAATCAATTTCGATGAAATGTGAATCTAAACCATTCTCGATTCCACCGGAACACACACACAAAATTTCATTAAAATCGGTCCAGTCGTTTAGGAGGAGTTCAGTTACATACACACGCACAGAAGATTTTTATATATAAAGATATATATGTATATATATATATGTATGTATATTTATCACCATATGTGTAAATCAACTTAAAAAGTGCTGTTAAGATAAATTTCATTTTTTTTTTGTTTGTTTCTTTTTGGGAGACATGCACAAAAAGACTATAACAGATATTTCAATCGTTTGTTTCTTCATCATTTTTCTATTGCTAAACATCCTTCTTGTTTGGGAGAATGCTACTTATATTAATCAGTTTGATTACACTAGTTTACAAAATAAAACTTTTTGTCTGTTGCTGCGAATTCTGTGGTTGATAATGTTCACTTATGACTTGTTTTTGTCAAATGTAACAGGAAAATGTTTTGAGCAGCTCGAGTTAATTTGTTTTTGATTTTATCATTTAAGCATATATATTAATTGATAACAGGCGTATTTTACTGTGTTAAAATTAGTTTATCAAGTTTTTGCTTCATGGGTAATTCAAAAAGACGTTGTTTAAACAATTCAGATCATTTTTGCTATATATGCGGAGAATATGTGTTTAACAATTGTAGAAAAGTTATATCAGAGTTGGGGGAAAATATCTATTTTGAGTATTTTGGGATGCTCTTGGATAAAAATCAGAAGTCTTGACCTCTCAATTGTGTTTGTAAATCATGTGTGGAATACTTAAGATACGCAAAAGTGGTAAAAGAAGTGCCAGGAGCACCGACTATTTGGCGAAAAACCACGAAACCTTCTCGAAGACTGTTGTTCTTGTAGCGTGAACGAAAACGGTTTAAACACTAAAATCGTGCTAAATGCCAGTACCCCAGTACTAGTTGTGTTCAACGTCCACTGCAGCGTTCACTTGACTCTTCAGAGGCTAAAAATATATCTGAACCATTAGAAAAAGACATTGAAGGACCAAGCTCATCGCAAAAATGGTGCTGATTTTGAAGGTATGGCAAATGAGTCAAAATGCTTTTCCCAAAATGAGTTAGATGATCTTGTAAGAGATTAATCTTTCTAAACAAGCTTCAGAATTGTTAGCATCAAGACTAAAAGAAAAAAAATGCTTTCTCAGTTACTAAAATTAGGTTTTATCGGAAATAAAAAATCTGAAAATTATATTGAACTTGTAGAAGACCTTCTGCTACAATTAAAAAATATGGGGTGCAATATGAGCATAAACCTCCACTTCCTCCATAGTCACCTGGACAGGTTTCCGGAAAAATTAGGAGATATGAGCGAAGAGCAGGGAGATCGTATGCATCAGCACTTACGCGTCATGGAAGAGGGCTACCAGGGTTTCTGGGATACGAATATGATGTCTGACTATTGTTGATTTCTGATATGTCATTTTCCAAAGCCTACACATCAGAGAAGAGCTTTAAAAACAAAGTTTTTTAAAACTCAATGATTAATTCTTTTTTAGTAAGGTTTTTCTTAGTAAATACGTCTTTTTTCTTTTTAATACCTATATAGCTGACACTCATAAACTAGAGCTGATTGAAATATTCTAATTATATTTTTGAAAATAGCATATCATATGTAGTCAGCAACAGCTAAAATTTTTTCGGCAACAGATGTACTGTAAACTAGTGTTATTAAACGGCAGCAGTACATGCATCGAACTTTAGTTTTTTTAAACATTTTTATTTATTTATTTTTAGTGATTTCAAATGTTTATTTGGTTGCAAGATAAACCATTTAATAAATTTCTCCGAAATAGAAAAAATATCACCTGAATAGATTTCTCAGTAAATTGGAAGCCCCGAAAAATCGGTAAACAATCAAAACACGTTCCGCTGTTTGAAAAATAGAGCCACCAAATTGTACTATGTAGTCAATGCGCTCACTTCATATTTATTTATGTTTTCACACCAAAATTTTAAAAGAATATTCAAATATATTATTATTAATATTATTATTATTTTGGTAAATTGACAACAAAAGAATTGTAAAAAAGTAAAATTTATTGTTAAATTCGTTATATAAAGCGTTATTCGAATTCGAAGTTTGAAAATTGAACCAAATGATTGAACCAATTGAATCAATTTATACTATTAAAAAGTAATTAGTATTAGTAATATTTTTAATATATTTGTCATTTAAGAACAATTTATGGAATGTTCTTCTATAAAAAATGCCGAGAAAACGAAATATTGTTACTTTCAAATATTTATCAGATGAAATAATTCTTCGAGAATCTAGACAGAGCATGGCTTTTGCTAGTTTATTTGTTTTTAATGATTTCAAATGTTTTATTTGGTAGCAAGATAAACGATTTAATACATTTCTCCGAAACAGAAAAAATATAGCCTTAATAGATTTTTCAGTGAATTTGAAGCCACGAAAAATCAGTAAACAATCAAAATACGTTCCGCTGTTTGAAAAACAGAGCCACCAAATTGTAGTATGTAGTCAATGCGCTCTATCATTAGATGGTCATTTGAGCGGGTAGCCACAGTGTTTCCAACATCCGTCCCCCCGAAGGGGATGGGGGAAAATACAGGACCTCTATACTTTCCGTGTGATTGCGGTTGTATTTTTTCTTCTTTTTAATTTCTATTCTAGAAGAGTCACGAGAAAAAGATTTTGATTGCTTCTAATGGCAACGGCTTTTCGTATAATAAGCACCTAGGCCATTCGTTCAGAGCTTTTATATGTCATTACAGTTTTTCAGTTGGAATGGAAAAATAAATAAAAAAAGGAATTCTGGTTTTTCATTCTTTCTGTACACTCCTCCCTTATACTAGTTTTTCTTCGAACTTTTATCCATCAGAGATCACTTAGATTTGACCTTGAAATGATTTTGACTCCATTCAATACTCTCTTCTTTTGTTTTGCCATAAACGAACTTTTTTTGTTTGTATATTTTTTTCCTTATTTTATGGCATTCAGAAGCTCTTAAAATAGAGAACAAAGCACAGGAGATTCGGTATTGATGAAAATTGCTACCTGTATGTCAGTCGGTGATTAAATTCTTTCTCTCTTTCTTCTTCTTCTTTTTTTTTCTTTTGGTTTCTCTTTTCACTTTTTTCTGGGTATCATTCAATATGAAACATTTCATTTCTTCTCTGACTTTTCTCTTTAAATAATCTAAATAGAATTCTATTCTTGCACAGATATGTGAAAAGATTCGATGCAAAAAATGAAAATTGAACTAGATGATTTACAAGCTCATGTTTTATATTTGTAATGTATTTGTATTGAACGAAGTTTTTAGATTATATTATTTTTATTTTATATTTTTATTTAGAAAAGAAAGAAAAAAATCATTCTTTGCATACATTTGGAAACAATTTATAATATGAACTATGTTAAATTTATTATAGAATCAAATTTACTTTTTAGATTAACCTTCGCAACTCTAAGACCACCACTGACCACATCTAGACGTTTTGCATTTTTTTAAATCCTATTGTAACAGGGTGACTGCCTTCCCTAAATTATAGTATCTATAGGTGGCGCTATTGCCACCTTCGGCAAAATATCCGGAGATATTTTGCCTTCCTTTTCTAAAAAGACATGAAATGAAGTGAAGTAATTGAGTTTGCAGTTAAGATGTAAGATTGGGATGTGTGTTCGCTATACATCTCTCTTAGAGATGTTCTTTGTGCTAAGTAATTTTTATGAATACTAGGGGGGCCCCGCCCCCCTGCTCGCTATGCTCGCCAACCCCCCGCGTAATCGCTTCGCGATTCCAAATTATTGGCTACCCCTGCTTGCTGCGCTCGCCAATACCCCGTGGTATGAATAAGCAGTTGCAGACCTTTCAAATGATGTGTCACACGACTGGTGTTGTAAAGAAATTAAAAATGTGTCCCCCTGGGGGGCAGAGTGGGAGGCGACACAAAAGACATCCATAATATGAATAAACAGTTGCAGACCTTTCAAATGATGTGTCACACAATTGGTGTTGTAAAGAAATTACAAAATGCGCCCCCTCTGAGGGCAGAGGGGGGGGGGGGGTTACACACAAGATATCCATAATATGAATAAATAGTTGCAGACCTCTCAAATGATGTGTCACACAATTGGTGTTGTAAAAAAATAAAAAATGTGCCCCCCGGGGGGCAGAGTGGGGGATGACATACAACACATCCATAATATGAATAAGCAGTTGCAGATCTTTCAAATGATGTGTCACACAACTGGTGTTGTAAAGAAATTAAAAATGTGACCCCCCTGGAGAGAGCAGAGTGTGGGGGTGACACACAAGACATGCATAATATAAATAAGCAGTTGCAGACCTTTCAAATCTTGTGTAACACGACTGGTGTTGTAAAGAAATTAAAAATGTGTCCCCCCTGGGGAGCAGAATGGGGGATAACACACAAGACATCCATTATATGAATAAGCAGTTGCAAACCCCTCAAATGATGTATCAAACGACTGGTGTTGTAAAGAAATTAAAAATTTGGCGAAATATTACAGTTATCGCCAAGTTGGCGTCACTTTTGACAACTAATTTTGGTCTCCAAATTTGGCGACATATCGCCAAGTTGGCGACAAACTTGGCAATTGTTGGCGATGGTAACCTTTCCTCTCTTTATGGTAACCCATACGGCGATGCATAGACGGAGCCCTTTCCTGATTGGTCTATTCGACTCATGGAAGGAGTGGACAACCCGGATTCGTTAGTTCCGGAAATCTTCCACATCAGCATCATTCCAGGAGTCATTCCTTTTAAGGCTAGTTTTTTTTTACTATAGAAGGATTCAATTGATTGAGTTGCGCTCGTCTTGCGATTTGTATATAATGTGATATGTGTTGTGTCGTCTACAATAAAATGTGACTGTAACATCTCTGTTCTATATTTTAAGTACCGAATAACATCCCACACTAGCGCCCAACGTAAAATGGAGTTCTTTCGGAACATTTTTGTGCTTTCAAAGTCTTTGTGTCAAGTTCGCTGCTGTCATCCTGACAAAAATTCCAAAACTTATATTTAAAGTAGGGTAATCCGTACCCACTTCTAAATTATTGTCACCTCGGCAATAAAGGAAATTTTGTGTTCTCAAGTGCCGTGTTCGTCAAGAACAATTCATCCTGTGATTTCCAAAAAGTTCTATTATATAATGTGCAATATCAAGTATCAAGATATACTCCAGTTTTGTGCTAATTTCTTTAATATCAGTTATGTGTGGTAGTATCATCGCGACAAAATTCAAGAAAGTATAAAAAAAAAAAAAAGAGTAATCTGTACCCATTTTAAAGGTGTTGTCAAATCTACAATGAATCAAGCTTCTGTTCTTATTTTTAATAGTGCTTTCTTCTTCTTCAATTGTGTGTTTTAAGTGCGTCATCCTGACAAAAAAGCAAGAAAATGCATTCGAAAAGGGTAATCCGTACCCTTCACATTGGAAATAATTGAAAAATATTGTCGACATGACAATAAATAATGTTCTTCAGTCTTCATAAGCAACAAAATATCTTCTAGTTTTTAAACATAACTGGTGTTTCTGATTGAAACTTCGTCATTTCGTCATATAAAAGTTTTCTACTTATAATCTGATTTTGTTCTTAGAAGTGTTCAATACCTATTTACTTCTGCGTGTTTTAACTGTTATGTGAATCATCGACAACCTTTATCTATAAATTTAACTTTTTCAAAAAAATGTATAACCGACTCCAAAAAAGCGCTAAAAAGAATTAAATAATTCTATAAAATTTTCTAATGACAAATCGTTATCCAATAACCACACATTGACTATCATGTGCCGGTATAAAACGGTTAAATTTAATATATAGAATTTAATATCCACCAAACATAGATTTTCCAGAGAATATTTTTTACAAGAGATTAATTTACATATTTTTGATTTAATTTTTGAATATATGCATATAAAAAGTAATGAATTACTTTTTGAAGTTGGTGCCAAACAATCATAATCGATAATGATTTCCCTATTTTATTTATGGTACTACTAGACATAATATATCCACAATTTTTGCTATACTTAAGATAGTTTGGCACCAACTTCAAAAAGTAATTCCTTACTTTTTATATGTATATATTCAAAAATTAAATCAAAAATATGTAAATTAATCTCTTGTAAAAAATATTCTCTGGAAAATCTATGTTTGGTGGATATTAAATTCTATATATTAAATTTAACCGTTTTATACCGGCACATGATAGTCAATGTGTGGTTATTGGATAACGATTTGTCATTAGAAAATTTTATAGAATTATTTAATTCTTTTTAGCGCTTTTTTGGAGTCGGTTATACATTTTTTTGAAAAAGTTAAATTTATTTCCTACTTTTTAGTTATTTATACTGTAATACAGAATTATGTGTACTGACATATGATGGCTCTTTGCAACGCATTACTAATGAACGCACTTTGCTGAGTTCTGATGTATTCGCTTTATTTGTCACTGTTTGATTGTCAACTTTTCAAAAGACAGTTACAATATCGGTTAGTATCGTTGTCAATCTTTAGGTTTTCTGGATGTGGTAACGTCTTCAGATCTGGCACGACGAAAAGCTACCGCATTCATGAAATCTTAAAGTTAACATCGTACGGACATCGGAAGTGGTTATCGAAAGGTGACAGTGCCTCAAGTAAAGTGTCCTTACACATAAGCGCACGGCAAAGCGCTTCCATATATGAGTAAACAGCAAAATGACTCCATGTATCAATGAATAGTAAAATGCTTTTCTAGTGTAGTCAAAAGTACTCCTCCTTCAGTCAGAAAAAGCAAAAAGAAAGATTTAAAAAAAAATCGCTCTATGATTCAATAGATAAACAACAACAATCTAATTCCTATAAATGCAGTAAAGGCATCGGAAATGAGCGGCGATGATCCGACGAGGAATCCGAAAATCATAACCTGTACTTTGCTGCATCTATAAGAGAGTGACAGCATTCGATGCCTAAATACTTTTTTCACGGATGCTTTTGTCCCAACTAAACTGTTAAAAAGCTGAAACTCATTCCACCGGTTTTATGGAAAACGATTATTTTAGAATATCATGGAGTATTCTCATGGGTCAAAAGACAAATATTTTATAAAAGCGGGGGAGTGACGGTGTAGCAAAAGGTTAAAATTTTTTACAGTGTATGTATGAGATATTCCATAAAAGGGACGGAGTGACGATGGAGCAAAAGTTAAATTTTTAACAATGTATCGCAATGCTAGGCATTTTCTATTATAAAATTTGATGATAATTTCCTGATAGAATTCGATTGTACGCCGAATGATCCTTTATTTCTACACAGACATAAATACATAATCCATGTTATTTTACAAATTCGTGGACATAAAAGGACAAGAAAGCACGAGGAAATATTACGACACAAGAAAAGTACAACCGGGAGCTACACATAAAGAGTGTGTGCAACGGAGCCAGTGGGATTTGAACCCACAATCTCCTACGCTCTCAAGAGATTAGCAGCATGGTGTCTTAACCACTCGGCCACAAGGTCCCCCTTGATGACTCATTTGTCCAGAATCTTTTCAATCAATCCTATACTGTGCTCCATGTGTCGTCATATTCACATCGAGGAATCCTACATGAACAAAATCTGAAATCATTCTGGTGTCTAATCCGGTAACCAAATCTGAATCTAAAGGTAATTTTGTTACACATATCTATGCACTTTATTTTGCATTGATACGTAGAGATAATTTTTTCCTCCGGATCAAAATATATACTAAAGGATTTTCATTTTTTCAACAACTTAAGGATGTCGATTGGTATCGATGTCTATTTCCGCTTTAGTGGATGCGAAAACTTGTTCATTTAAGCTTTAACATTTCGGAAATTTATCGCATCCAGCAAACTTTAAGGCCGCACACTAGGCACAGAAAAAGACCCGGATGATAATGTGAAGTCTATGGGGGCGTTCTTTTCAAATATCTCGCTCAAATTTTAAAATTTTTACGTGATTTTTTTTTGCATAGGATAGCTGAGGATATTCCACAACCGGTCTAGTTTTTACTTTTTCAATTTTGGTTTCAGATTTTTTTTAAATTATTTTAAATTTTAAAACCGTTTAAACGGCTCTGAAATTGAAACTATCATTATATAAAATATACATAAGCAAAATCGAAAAAGTAAAAACTAGGCCGATTGTAGATCATCCTCGGTTATCCTACACTGTTAAAAATCTGCTGCATTTTGCTGCAACGCACTCCACCGCTTGTATATAATATCTCTATTCCAACCAATGAGAAAGCTCCATTTCACGGCCAAGTAACCGTTTTCTATACAAGCAGGAGAGTGCGTTGCAGCAAAATGCAGCAGATTTTTAACAGTGTATGCAAAAAAAAATCATGTAAATATATTAAAATTTGAGCGAGATATTTTAAAAGAACACACCCATAGTCTTTACACTAACATCCGGGTCTTTTTCTGAGACTAGTGTAGTGCCTTAAGGTCCACATTGAAATCGACAGACTTCGTAAATGGGCATTAAAAAGCTGACAATCCATCAGTACACGTTAAAATTATTATGAAAAATTACCTTTGTTTTTTATGCTATCTATTTTCTGACTAATGAAAGCGATCTAAAAACGTCTATGGAGCGTTTTCATTGGTCAGAAAATAGATAGTCTTTAAAAACAGAGGTAATTTTTCAAGATATTTTAAACAGGGTACACTGTTAAAAATTTTACCCTTTTGCTGCATCGTCCCTCCACCGCTAATACAGAAAACGATTACTTCAGCCTATTATGGAGCATTCTCATGGATCAAAAGTGAAATATTCTATAAAAGCGGAGTAGTGACGATGCAGCAAAAGGGTCAGATTTTTTACAGTTTAAAGTACGCGTACACATTCAGAGCGCGTCAAGTTGTTTCTATGATTCAATGCATAGCAAAGTAATTCTAAATGTTCGTATGTATTAAAATACCCTTTTCAGTCATAAAAACTAAAAAGAAAGATATTATCAAAATCACACCATGATTCAACATGCGTCTATATGAAAGTAGCAATATTTGAAGTTAAGAATGTTCTTTCATAAACGCGGTTTTCCAAAGTACAGAAAATTTAAGAATTTTTCTTCCAGAACTTGGCGGTAGTCGCCTGAACAAGTTTGTTTAATAGGTGAAAGAAGTTAACTAGCTTAACTTTAATGGTAAGCTTATGAAAATTTTTCGTCATTTATATTTGTCCAAATGTAAATCTAGCACATAGCAATGTACTTTAATCACTTTGTGAATCCGGCATAACTAGCACCCTGATACACAGACACTCTTGCTTTAACGTGTAAGGCTCTTTAGAGATGAATTTTCAGCTTTTCGATATCGAATTCTCATGTCTGGATCGATGTGGATCTTTCACTTTGGTGGATACGAGAATTGTTCCAGCTAAGATTTCGTACTTTGGAAAAAAATAGTATCTCTGCAACAGTGGTTAGGATCCAGAAGGATTATTCGCTGTTAAGCAAAACAAGATTGACCAATCATAAGCCTTCATTTTTGAGAACTTTTCATTGTTCGAAGGAGAGAGTCTGGAATACATGGAGTGAAAATCTGCTATCGACACTGTAAAAAATTTGACCCTTTTGCAAAATCGTTACTCCATCACTTTTATAGAATTTCTTTGTTTTGAGCAATGAGAATGCTTATAATAGAGCGAAGTAATCGTTTCCTATAAAAGCGATGGAGTGACGATGCAGCAAAAGGGCTCAATTTTTTACAATGCAAGCAGTGCTAAAAATTTGTATCCTTTAAACGTGCAACGATGCTACTGAATTCCAAAGGGTCGATCACAGTGACATCTGGGCATTTGTTACATTAATTAGACTAGCAATAATTCTTGCATTTTTAGAAAATATCCTGCAAATGTCGCTTCTATATTTAAATTTCATTAGCATTGTTGCATAGTTAAAGAATCGAACATTTTAGCGCCTTTTCTAAGTGTTACAGAGGGCGTGTTCAGCACTACTTACCGGTTACTTACCGACCACTTACCGATTGTAGACAAGTACGAAATGAAAATCAGAGCGAAGTGTGACGTCAGCTACAATTCAACAGAATAGTTTTCATTGATGCCACAATTTGCTTTCGTACTGCCCTACAATCGGTCGGTAACATTGGTTATTTTTTGTAAGTTGCTCTGAACAAGGCCTGAGATAGCCGATTTCCACACTATATCCCCTATATTTCCGGTTTCTTGCATAAGAGAACTTGTCCGGAATCCAGGTAGAATTTGCGCTGTTAGCGAAACCAGATTAACAAATCAGAAGCCTGAATTTTAGCAAATTTTTCAATGTTTTAAATAAATTTTCTTGTTAATAAATCTCGTTTCGCAAACAGCGCAAAATTTATGTGAATCCTGGCCCTCGTCCAGTTAGGATTTTGCACTTTGAACACTGTTAAAAATTTGAAACTTTTACTTTATCGTCAATCCATCGCTTTTATAGAAGTTGATTACTTCATTGTATTATGATGAATTCTCATTGGTCAAAATAGAGATATTCCATAAAAGCGGTGGAGTGACGATGCAGCAAAAACTTCAAACTTTTAACAGTGAAAAGATCGTGTGTCTATGTAAGTGTAACATAAAAGCATGCAAAATGAACACTTCTAATTGGTCGATTGCTTATAAATGAATTTGAAATTTAAAGTTTTTATTTTTAACAAAGTTCTAATTATCAGATTTTTATGAAATTCGAATGGGACCACATGGGTCTCATACGCTTTCAAACAAAAAAAGAATTATCAAAATCGGTTCATATTTTTAAAAGTTATGCGTGAACAACAAATACATACAGGTCGAAATCATAACCTCCTCTTTGAAGTCGGTTAAAAAATAGATTTTTATTTTATTTGTTTTCACCGGTAAAAGTTGAAATTATTTTTTTTTTTGATTGTTTGTTTGTTTCTCTTTTTTTTTTTTTTTGCTGGCCAGCTGCGGAAAAAAGTTTTCATTTTCTTTTATTTATTAAGACAAATGCTGTTTCATATATATATATATATATAATTTTTTACTTTCTTCTATCTTTACAAGAAGAAAGTATTGGATTAATGAAAATTTTCGACTTCCGGTTTTCGATGGATTTATACGTTTTAGAAGGTCCTGAACACGTTTCGACTATTTTTAGAAAATGTCTGTCTGTGAGTCTGTCCGTCTGTCTGTCTGTCTGTCTGTCTGTATGTGACAAAAAATTTGTGGGCGCTCTATCTCAAGAACTAATGCTCGAAATTTAATAAAATTTTATATTCAGTTAGACCTTGATATGAATTAGTGCCTATTGGTTTTTGGTGAAAATTGGCCTGTAGGTGGCGCTGCTATACTACGTTTTTCATGATTTTCAAGATTGCTATATCTCAAGAACTAATGCACAGAATTTCACCAAACTTCAGATTCTGTGACCCCTTGATATACATAGACGATGATTAAGTTTTGGTGTAAATTGGCCAGCAGGTGGCGCTGCTATGCCACTTTTTCATGATTTTCATGATAGCTATATCTCAAGGACTAACGCACAGAATGTCACCAAACTTCAGATTCCGCGATACCTTGAGATACATAGCCACTGATAAGGTTTTGGTGTGAACTGCCCTATAGGTGGCGCTGCTATGCTACATTTTGCCCGATTTTTGCGATAGCTATATCTCAAGAACTAATGCAGAGAACTTCATCAAATTTTAGATTCTATTACACTAGAATATATAACATAATTAGACGCTGATTACATTTTGCTATTAACCTTGCAACAGGTGGTGCAGCTATGCTGCATTTTGCACGATTTTTCCGATAGCTATATCTCAACAACCAACGCACAGAATTTCATCAAGCTTCAGATTTTGTTACAAAATGACATATAACATAATTACACGATGATTAAGTTTTGTTATAAATCCTTCAACTGATGGTGCTGCTGTGCTATATTTTACACGGTTTTTTTTAAACTAGCTATAGCTCAAGAACTAATGCAGAGAATTTCATCAAACTTCAGATTCTTTTACACCATAACATAATTAGACGCTTTTTTACGTTTTGGCTTAAATTGTCTACGATATGGTGTTGCTGTGCTACGTTTTGCAAATTTTTTGTTATAACTATATCTCAAGAACTAATGGACAAAATTCCATCAAATTTCAGATTCTGTTAGGTCTTGACATAAATAGATGATTATTAGGTTTTAGTATAAATTACCCAACATGAGGCAATACTACGCTCATTTTCTCAGAATATTAATTAAATTTTGCGTTTTAGGCTTTTCGGATACCAGAATCTCGTTAGGCTAGGTCAAATGTTTGAGGAAATTCGATAGTGGGTAACCTTGGGGTCACCACGTTTCTTTTTTTTTTCTTTTTTTTCTTTTTTTTTATATATATATTAAAATGTACTTATGAGATAGAAGAAAGTTTTGGGATTGACACATCAAACTAGTTTTTGTTTGTTTTGTTTTATGTTGATTTTGAGTAAGATTATTAAGAAACATTAGTTTTCTGAAATTGAAAGTGATTTCTTTTTTATATTGTTTTTAAAAGCAAGGATTCTGAGTAAGTGAATTTTGTGTTATTACTTTTTTTTTTAATCTGTGCACAGAGTTTAAAAATGATTTTGATAAATTTTATTATTTCGTATGTTGTTTATTTTTTAGATGTAAAGTAAGTTCTTTATTCATATTTCGAGTTGTTTTCATATTTATGTGTGGTTGATAATTATTTCGCAATGAATTACCTATAATATTTCATATATTTAAAATGAATGATTTATGTCATTGGTAAGCTAATTTGGTAAAAAGGTTGAATTTTAACGTATAATAATATTTCTTCTAAATATTTTCATGAGCTCATGATTAAATTAGTGATATATTTTAGTATGTTTTAAATTATTTCCTGCATTTTTTTAAACATTTATTTATGAAATTTATCCATATTTACATGTTTTATTTACCTGTAAGGGGAAGGTAGTCATTTTGTTCTTATTATTTAATGGGTCACGTATCTAATAGTTTTCGAATTTAAGCATAAATCAACAATATCAACAACAATTTGGGAAAAATGGCGTTTCTTTCTAAAGGAAAAAAAATCGATTTGTTTAATTTGGGCACAGAATTAGAGTTAGATGTAGATAAAGATGATAAACTATCAGTCTTACGTGAGAAAATTATGAAGTGTCAACTGCTTAAAGACGACGAACAATTTGTTAAAGAGGCATTTATGGCTATCGTGGAAGATCGCAAAAAACAAGAAATTGCAGAACAACAAATGATTCAGGATAAACGTATTGCAGAGGAAAGAGCATATGAGCTAGAAAAGCTTAAGCTACATGCTCAAAACCCTACCGCGACAACAGTACCACAAAATCAAATAGACCAGATGCGTATAGATATTAAAAATATCTTGCCAACATTTATTCCTGAAAAGGATGATATGTCTTTGTTTTTGACAATGTTTGAACGTCAAATGAAAATGCTTAATGTCTCCAAAGAATTTTGGGTTTCTCAATTAATTGCCGTACTTCCGAACGACATTGGTAAACTAATCGCCAGAGAACCAGAAGAAATGTTCAAAAATTATTCTTATATTCGTGACATATTGCTTAAAAGATTTAAGTTGACAGCAGAAAAATTTAGAGTATTATTTAGCCGACATCAAAAAAGAGAAAATTCTACTTGGAAGGATTTTTATTTTGAACTTAGAAATTATTTTGAGGGTTGGTTATCCGAATTAGAAATCAATTCATTTGAAAAACTAACTGAACTAATAATCGCTGATCAGATTAAGAAAAAGTGTCCACATGAATATAAAAATCATTATTTAGATGGTTGGGACACGTTAAATGATCCTGTCGTGTTGGCTGAAAAGCTAGACATTTACGAAAACATTAAACCTTCTTCTCAAAAGTCAGCAAGTTATCCAAAAACGCGTGAAGCGCAGAAACATGTTTTGCCGAAAAATTCAAATGGTTAAGAGTTCGGGAAAAATCAAACACCCAAACATGAAACTAACGAACATTTTTCAAATTATAAAAATAATCATTCTACTTCAAAATATACAAATTCAAGATACGAAAACAATGATAAGCGTCCGATTATAAATTGTTATGGCTGTGGTAAACAAGGTTTTGTCAAAGCCAAATGTCCTAATTGTTCTCCATCTACTTCTACGCAGACGCAATCAGCAAATTTTCGTTCCCTTCATCTCAAATCTTGTTCTGTCAATACTCAAGCAACACTTTTGTTATACATAAAGGTAAATGGTGTTACAGGGGTTGCTTGCGCAGATACAGGAGCTACTCATTGCATTGCTGGGGAAATGTTATACAAGATTCTGTGTGACCAAGGAACTGTGTTCGAAGACACCGGTATAAGCATAACATTTGCTGATGGACTACGAAAAGAAACCAACGTTCTTCAAGCAACAATCACAGTTGAAATAGAAGGTCGTACAACTAGTACAACGATTTTTGCCTTACCCGAAGCCCAGGGAAATAGAACATTGTTAGGCATAGATTTTTTAAATAAAATGGGGATCATGCTAGACATGAGAAGCCAAAGTTGGTATTTCCAGAACAATCCTAAACGTAAAATTCCCTTTTCTGATGATCCTTTCATTACGACGCCTGAAATCTCAGCACCAACTGCCACAGTTAACTCGGTTATGTTAAGAGAAACAGAAGGTCGGCATCTATCTGAGATACAAAGAAAAAGGTTTAATGACTCACCTGAAAATTTTTCCAATACCTTTCGACCAGGGAGAGAAGCAACACCCGTCGTCGAACATCATATAAATACTAGAGAACATCGTCCTAAATCACTACCTCCTTACAAGTTATCACAAGCAAAGAAAGAATTGTTGAAAACCCAAATTGAGGATCTTCTAGCCAAAAGCAAAGCTAACGTCATAGCTGACATGCTTTCTCGTCCTGCTTGTGATCACACCAATAAAGAAAGTTGTGATATTTGCGCTATAGTAGTTGATATTCCTTCTAAATCATCAAGTGATTTACGTGCTGAACAAATGAAAGATGAAGAATTAAAGAAAATTATTAAAAGTTTCGAAGATGAAGAAAAAACTCTTGACTATACTAACTGGACTGATCGCGGTTATATTATGAATCAAGGAGTTTTATACAGGTATTCTCCAAGTTCGGAATCAGAAGAAGCTCAACTAGTTGTCCCATCACATGAAAGGGAGAAAATTTTAAAAGAACACCACGATTTACCTACAGCTGGTCACTACGGTGCTGAAGGTACGTTAAATAGAATATCCAAAAGGTATTATTGGACTGGAATGCGTTCATTCATTGCAAATTATGTCAAAAATTGTGCTGAATGCAATAGGTATAAGCCTTCTAATCAAAAACCATCCGGTTTGTTACAAACACCAGTGTATTCACAAAGATTTGAAGTTCTATCAATTGATCTTTTTGGCCCTTTACCAAAAAGTAAAAACGGTAAAAGGTGGATATTTATAGTAGAAGACTGTGTTACAAGATGGGTGGAATTGTTTGCCCTTACACATGCTACTGCAGCGCAGTGTGCAACTACGTTGCTTGAAGAAGTTATCCTTAGATATGGTCTAACGAGACGTATAATATGTGATAACGGACCCCAATTTGTTAGTAGTGTGATGCAACAACTTTGTTTTCTTTTAGGTATCAAACAAAATCCAACTCCCATATACCATCCCCAGGCTAATCCTGTGGAGAGGAAAAATAGAGATCTCAAGCCGAGATTAGCTATATTAGTAGAAAATGATCACTGCTCTTGGGAAGAAAAGCTTCCAACAATCCGTTTTGCACTAAATACTGCTAAGTGTGACACTACTGGAGAAACAGCAGCATTCTTGCAGTTTGGAAGAGAATTGAGAACAACGGATGATGTTCAGCATGACAATCGTGCTGTAATTCAAAATGATAATTTTGTGCCTGAGATTATTCCATATCTCAAGAAATTCGCAAAATTCACCAAAGAAATCAAAGACAAAGTTGAATCTAAGCAAGATCAGAGGAAAAAATTTGCTGACCGTAGTCGGAAACCGGGACATAGTTTTGTTCCAGGAGACAAAGTTTGGGTTGACTTACATCCAGTAAGTAAAGCCTCTAACAACAAAACGTCGAAGTTCATGCCTAAACGTGATGGACCTTACATCATTTTAACTCAAAAATCACCCACTACTTTTATCATAGCAAGTATGGACAGTCCAAATGATCCACTTGCTACATGTCACACTTCTGCCTTAAAACTATGTAATGACTCTGACATAGTGCCTGTCGCACCCATTAAGAAACGCGGTAGGCCACCAAAGAAAGTTACTGGTTCCCACCGGGACGTTCGCGGAACCAGAGGGGGAGGCTGTAACAGGGTGACTGCCTTCCCTAAATTATAGTATCTATAGGTGGCGCTATTGCCACCTTCGGCAAAATATCCGGAGATATTTTGCCTTCCTTTTCTAAAAAGACATGAAATGAAGTGAAGTAATTGAGTTTGCAGTTAAGATGTAAGATTGGGATGTGTGTTCGCTATACATCTCTCTTAGAGATGTTCTTTGTGCTAAGTAATTTTTATGAATATTCAATTGATTGAGTTGCGCTCGTCTTGCGATTTGTATATAATGTGATATGTGTTGTGTCGTCTACAATAAAATGTGACTGTAACATCTCTGTTCTATATTTTAAGTACCGAATAACATCCCACACTATTTAGAATTTGTCAAAATTATTTCCTAGGATTATCTCCGTATTACATATGCCAAAATTATTTTCTAGGATTTTTTTTATGGTCCAGATAACAGTTTCAGTTTCCAGAAAATTTGCAGCAATCTTGCTTTATAAAGTTGCAACAAGTTCAGTATGACAAGACTGAAAGTTTGTATAACAAGATTGCAGCAAGATAATGCAAACGCCGAAATCGTCAAACTTTGAACTTGCAGCTAAATTGTTGTAGAAGTTAAACTCTTTCTGTGACAAATTTATTGCAAATTAAAGGCAAACAAGTAAAAAATTTACTTCTGTCATTACTAAAGTATTGTAACTTCTTTGCAAGCTAGTGGAAAATTAGCTCTGTTCAGTCAAACATACTGCGGACTGATTGCAAATTAGTAATCTTGTGATGCCACATTATCTGTTTAGGTGTTTTCATCTGTCACACTATAGAATTTAATCCCATCAAATCTATTTATATATACGCACTGATGCATACGTCAGGTCGCGTATGCATCGTTTTTATCACCATCAACAAATAATGGCAACATTTAAACTTTTAGCAACTTAATTTTTTTTTTTTTTTTTTTTTTTTTTTTGATTAGTATAAGTAAAGCGCTTAAGAAAAGTGGTGCAGAATGCAGTCCCGAAAGTCCTAAAAATCATAGATTCAAATGGTATTAAAAGCAAAAATGAATAAATGAATAAAAAATATAAATTAAAATAATTTAGAAAGATTTAATAATACTGAGAAAAATTCATTTGGAAATTAAAAATTTCAACGTAAATTTAAAAGGACCGAAGACGTAAATATAACGTAGGATATTTATACAACTTTTTAATTTGTAAGAATGTTTTTATGAAATAAGTTGTAGATTATAAATAAAATGTTACTTTACAAGGAATAACTAAATTTGAGCAATTAAAATAATAAATACATTTTCTGGGTCCTTTAAGTTAACCAATTAACGAAAATTAGATTCCATAACGGTAACAATGATGTGTGTCTCCTGCCTATAAATAGCACCCAATTCCTGCAATTTCTATGCGTGTATTCATTGTCTATTCTCACTACAGAGAAAATTTTTGCTTTTGTCACTTTCGTGAATTAAAGACACTTGCATCAGTTTCACAACAAACTACTTATACAACTGGGTGATGGTCTATTTTGCAGGAGAATTGCAGACGTCAAATTTGTCAGGCAAGATAATGTCAGAAAAAAAATTCACTTTGCTGCTCATGTGCATGCTATGATATGTATGGGAAAGATCTCTGTCATAATTTTGTCTACTTGGTAAGTATCGCACACCTTTTTTTTAAAAATAGAAATTGC
Source organism: Maratus speculifer (assembly GCA_964019185.1). Classification (NCBI taxonomy): domain Eukaryota; kingdom Metazoa; phylum Arthropoda; class Arachnida; order Araneae; family Salticidae; genus Maratus; species Maratus speculifer. Next base: position 122,195,586 of record OZ025291.1, read on the forward strand.
CAATGAGATCCCATTGATCATATCTTACGTTATTATGGAAATTTGTTCCAAACAATCCTTCAATAGGAGCTCCAAATGTTGGTACAAGATTTCACCATCTTATAGTAGAAGCTATTGAGAACTAAAATTTGATTCAAACTAGAACAACATTTTTAGCAGTGTACATCGCCTAGTCCTAGTTGAGACAATAACTTGAGAACCAATATGTCGACAATTAGGAATTGATAATAAAGTAAATACATAAACCATTTTATTTAATTGCATTTTTTTACCAAATAAAATTTAGATTTATTTATTCTCAAAAAGTAACATTTTCCAAAAAAATATATTAGAAGATTATCAAACGCATTTAAAATTAATTCTTTTGTACGCACGAAATAAAAAGTGATTACTCCTATTTGAGTTGATGTGTCTTAGATGCTATATATCTTTTTTATTAAATTAAGTTCTTTTAAAATACTTTTCACGAAATGGAAATAATAAAAAAGGCACGTGCTGTATTAAAGCAAGATTAAATTGTCTGTGTCATATCAAATAATGCTCTAATCAACTGGGAGTATTCAAAGCATTATCTCCTCTTCATAAATAAGTTAAATTTAGATCAGCACTAATCTTAAATTAGTTCTTATCGTTTTCTCTTTATTAAATCCTCCAATTTATATCTCCAGTGACGCCGAGCAACAAAGGTGATCATAAACATAGCTTAAACTGTCACATTAGCTATGATGAGAATTCAGTAGAATGGTGGTTTATTAGCAGTAACTTGTTCTTCAGCGAGTTAAGTATTCAGAATAATCTAGTTGGATGGATCATATTTTTGATTAAGCAACTTGAAAGATTTGACACGATTAGGCAAGCGCTTTCTGTTTATAAATAAATTTAATAGCAGAAATAAAACCAGTAGAAGAAAATATATTAGCATAAAATCTAATAAATGTCAGCTTTGGGAAAACTTAAACAAGTAAAACTGATGCCGAAATGAGCTCTAAAAATTATAATTACGCAATATTCATTCGAGTGTTGTGATTATAGAAAAAAATGTCTTATTTGTTCATTCTATTTGCACGCCAGAGAATGCAAGAAAATAAATATTTTTTAATTTAAGAAATATCTCCAACTGTTTATTACATACTTGATACAATGTCCCTATGTTTACATTTATACCGTACATATTTATACGTTTGTATCCATCTCACATCAGATTCTTGCTTCTATCATACTTCTTACTATTTTTATATCATTTCTTTGAAACAGAAGTAGTCGCTTTGAATAATCATAGACATTTTATGATTAAATAAATCGAACATTTGTACTTGAAAATAGTGGTATTTAAAAATTGGTACATTGACAGTTATGTCCTATATTATACATTTTCATATACTTGATATACATACCTCGCCTGTAACAATGATCAATATATATGCATACATTTCTTCAATACATACACACTGTACAATAGGTATAGCAACGTTTTTTTCAAAGAATGAAATTAACAAAAGATTAATGAAAAAATCCTCTAATCCTGATTAAACTTAAATTTAATAATTCTATTAGTTTTATGAAAATGCTGATAGCCTTTATTTATTTATTTATTGATATATAAAAAGCTTACAGATATTGTATGTAATATTTATATTGTCAAAATCTCCATCATACAACGCGAAATACGTATGAGGTATCATACGTAAGGTTTTTCAACTCGCTTCTTAAATATTGCCACTTACATTTCATCAAAACACATATTTTGGTTAAAATTTGCAATTAATTAAAGATGAATGTAAAAAAGTAGAAGCAAATAATCTTAAATATTCCACTACGAAAGTCTCGCATGGTGCAGGTATTCTGTGAATTAAAAATGCAGTTGAGTCTCTATATAACGAAATCCACCGTTCCGCTAAAAAATTCGTTGTATAGAGAAATTCGATGTATAGAGAATGGTATTAAAAATCGTATTTAATGTGTAAAATTTGAACAAATATTATGATCTTTTGAATTAAGAATTTGAAATGTTTAAAAGTAAATATTAAACTAACATTTTATTTCTTAAAAAAGAGTTTCAAAAAAGAGAACATACATTTATTTGAAAGCTTAATGAAAATCTAATAAGGAAAACTTGCATTAATTTCAGACAAAGAAATCTGTGATTTTTTGTTATTTTTATTTTAAAATTGTTACGCTCCCAGAAAAAAAATGCTTAAATTTGAGCAAGGAATGAAAAATTGTAGTTAACATTTTCCTCCATTTGAAGGCCTCTTTTATGTGCCTCTCATTGATTCCTCTCTTGCATGTGTATCAATCCAATTGACTCTGTTTTGAGAAGGATGTGGAAAGGTGTGTGGGAGGTGGGATGAATTCGTTGAATTTAAAAAACAAGGAAAGAAGTAATATAAAAAAAAACTCAGCACTGACGATAAATCAAAAATAAGTAATGGAAAATTGATTCCATGTGATTTCGAAGCTTTTTAAAACTGAATAAATTAAGACCAATTTATGAAAAAATTCGTTATATGGAGATAGATATTTCGCTATATAGAGACTGTTTTTAATGTAATCATGCGAAAAGGGGACCGTTCCTACTAAAAATTCGTTATATAGAGAAATTCGATGTATGGAGTTTCGTTATAGAGAGACTCGACGTAGTTTTTTTTCTAAAACTGCAAAGACACTGCAACAAGGATTTATTTCTATGATCAGAAAACTTTTATCATAATTGACAAGACGTTTCTTCCGGTTTTAAAAAGCAAAGATCAATTCTATTAAAAAAGAAAACTAATTGGATGCGCTAATCCCAAAACTTTCTTCTATCGCATACGTACATTTTAATATTTTAAAAAATAGTTACATAGGTTAATGCTTCAATAATTTTAATTCAATATTATACAAACTTTGATTTTCATCTTAAATTTCTGCTTCAGTCAATTAATCGGAGTAAAAACGATTTTCCGTCTCTGCACGAGCCGATAAACAATAGAAAGATAGGCAGATTTTTTTTCAAATTCAGGTAGGACCTACTTGCCATACCCAAAAATAATCATAAACAAAAATTTTAGTTCAATTCTATGCATAACTTAACACTATTTTTTATTGGAAAATAATGAAAATGGCACAGACATCGTGATTATAGCGACCCTTTCCAGAAGATTTTTTTTTTAAACTCAGGCAGGACCAACTAGCCATAGCCAGACACTTTCATAAAAAAATTTGGTTCAATTCGATGCATAACTTCACACACTTTTAGTCGGTACAACATTGAAAATGACACAAAAATCGCTATTGCAGCGCCCCCTTGCAGCGGAATATTTCAAAAATGAAGAAGGACCTGCTGGCCACAGCCAAAAACCTTCACAAAAAATTCGATTCAATTCTATGCATATCTTCATACATTTTTTGATGGTACAATGGTTGCATACGGACACACGGACAGACAGAAAGAAAGACAGGCACACGGACAGGCAGACATTTTGTAAAAACATGTTTTTTGGAATATCTGATCCCTAAAATGTGTAAATCTGTCGAAAACTGGAAATAGAAAAAATTTCGATTACAATACTTTCTTCTATTGGAGATAGAAGAAAGACTGACACACTAAATGTTTTCACTCATATCAAGACCTTATGAGATTTCTAAAACTCTTTTCAGCAGAATGCACATCTATAATAAAAATTAATGAAGAAAAAAATGTTGTATATAAAAAGAAGAATGAGTTCGTTTACTTGTGTATCAGATGAATTCTGGTTCAAATATTACCAAATACTAAATTTCACATGAAATCTAATTTTAAAAGTTTAGTTAACGTTTTTCAGACTTCAGCAACATTTATACATCTAACATTACTAGGACAACAATGCTACTGTAACATTTTTTTTCAAAATTTCTGATTTATACCAGAAAAATTTTCAAAATTTCTGATTTATACCAGAAAAATTTTATACTGTTCTTTTCTTTAACACAGACATTTCATAATTACTTTTATAAAAATCTTCTTTGAAAATTTCTTGTATGGAATCGAAATTTTTGAATTAAAAGAACCAATTGAATTACTCCATTTTTATTTTCATATATTTCCTGCATTTGACAGATTTTACAGGTTTTTTTTCCATTATTATTTATATAAAAAATTTCCATTTTACAGTGAAATTTCCGAAGACGATTTTTTTTCTTTGTGGAAATGGAATGTCTGTCTTAAATAAAGAAAAAAAAGTTTAGGAATTTTCTGGTGTGAATGAAGAATTTTGAAATAAAAAAGGACCAAATTGGACTCTTGGTGTTTGTACGTTAATGCGCCACTTGCGCCGCGCCCATACATTCCTATACAATAAATAATTTTTACAGATTCTAGCTTAAAATTTGTCCATGAGTTTAGAATCGCCATGTACATTGAGTATTCCAACTTTTTTTTTTTTTTTTTTTTTTTTTTTTTTTTTTTTTAAGTGTGATTGGTACTAACTGATTAGTAGACACGTCCGTACTAAATACTTGTGTATTATTAGTTTGCCTTAGTAATCGTGTATATTTATAAATCGTATGTCCGAAATAAACAGTACTCTCTTTGTCGCAAAGTCTTACAGTCACACAACATTTTTTTCCGTCATTCGCTCTACAATTGTCTGTTTTTATTCCATTAAAAATATATCAGAATAAAGAGAAAGCCTTTCCAAGTCATTAGATAAATACGACACGCGATGTTATAATATTTTACAACCAAAAAGTGCAAACACTTTGTCTATTGATAAATAATTATTAAGATCTTTCAAAAACTTGTAATCCGTTTCAGTTACGTCAATTGCAAGATGTGCTTTTGTCGATACTTTTGCATATAAAAGTTTATAAAATTGTACAAATCTTAAAATTTGCCTCTCTTTTCTCTTCATTAAAATAAAAACGTCTCGCTTATTCAAAAAAATAAAAAATAAATAAATAAATAAATGTTATTTTAATGCAGATTGTAATTTAGTTATTGATCGAATATGATAAATTAGTCCTGGTGCATTCAGTATCATTTCAACAAGTTATTATTTGTAATCATCTCTGATTTAAGATTCAGCTCTTTGTCATAATGTTTCAAAAATGTAATAAACAGTTCTGAAAACACTTTTTTTTCTTCTTTTAGCTCTACTGCTCTATAGTTATCACTCAGCATCATTTCAAAACGCCTTGAATCTCTTAAAAATTGGAATGCCACCAGAATTTGAAGATCAAGTGATCAAAACACAAAGTAAAGATATTTATCAAGATTAATTAATGAAAAGCTAATCAGAGGAGTTCAATAAAAAAATCAAGTAAAACACAGCCTCCATTAAAAAAACAATGTGCCTGGCCCTTGTGTCAAGGCCTGCTTGTTGAACCAATACTATGAATTTCCATTCTTTCCAGAGTTAGCTGCTTTTTCTCAAATTCCAGCAGTCAATTTTGGTACTTCAAGAAGATTATTAAGACCATAATATGATGAAAATTCTGTTTAGTTGATCAACTTTTTCACATGTTCTTTGGATAGTATTTCTTGAAACTTGAAAATAAGGCAAGTTGTAATCAAGAGCTACTGTGAATGTAACGGTTGGACGAACTGATTTATGATCAGATACTTCATTTCTATTTAAAACACTGGTAAAATTTGGTTTAAAAAGTTGTTTTTTAGACGATGCTTATGCTTTTTATCCCGATTTTGAAACATGACATCACTTTTACTGTGTTGAAAAACATTCATCATCTGAATCAAGATTAGACTTTTTCAATTTTAGAATAAGGGGTTGTATCAAAATATAGTAGTATGTGCCATATTGTGTATTATACAGGGTGGTCATAAAAATCTTTGCCGATATATGGAGCTCTAGCGACCAGTCTGTTCAACCGATCTAGGTGAAATTTCAAATATAGATATTCAGAGGTATGAGCTCGAGATTCTATGAATGGCAACAAAATAGCGCTCACGGTTGCGGTTATAGTTAAAAAAATCAAAATTTTCCATTGGCAACACCCATTTTTTTCATTGCAAAATGCTCAGCGCATGCGAAAACCCTAGCGTTGGAACGGTATGGTTATTGCAATAAATGGAAGCGTTATGCTCGCCCAAAATGAGCTCTATGAACGCCCCCCCCCCCACCAAAAAAAAAAAAAAAAGAGCATGGCGCATGTAGAAAATTTGAATATGACTGAGACAAAATACCAATCACGGAACGTCGTTTGCCAGATAGCCAGCGTCAAAAACGGATAAAAAGTAGAATAGGAATGTTAGTTTTTCAGTCGGAGCTCGCAGATGCCAACAAAATGACTTCGTTCGTGGTGAGTTGGTAAAATTATTATCAAAATGACATGAATGCTGCGAAAACCTGGCGCGTTTACCGCCGAAACCATCGCCAAATACGTAGCCTATGCATTTCACAAACTCTTAGTGATTTACTAATGAAATTCGAAGAAGCGCTGCACCTGTTATAGTCCGCGTTCCGGACGACAAACTGTTCCTGGAAGTGCATCACATAGTGACCAGAGGACGCATGCAAACTACAAAAGGCACATCTCGTGTGTTTGATATACCAAAATCAATGGTCTTAAAGTTACTGCGCTCTGTAATCCGCATATTTCCTTACCGGTACCAGCGCGCCCAGATGTGGGAAGTGAGAGACCATCAACAACATATAGACTTTGTTAATGAATTTTATATCCAATATGATGGAGATAACGACCGGCCTCTTCCGATATTATGAACGGACGAGGTAACTGGTAACGTCAATGGCCTCCGCGATCCCCCGACTTCACTCATATGGATTTCAGTTTCTGGGGATATCTAAAATCTAGAGTATACATGTTCAATCCGCAAACTTTGCCGGATTTGAAAGATTCTATCAAACGTGAGATTGCAAACATACCTCATGCGATGTAATGTTCGACTATATTGTCCACAGTCGCCACCATGCAATGTGTAATTGCCTGTGATGGCACCCATGTGAAAAATGTGTAATCTGAATAAATATGTTTCTTTTCTCCGATGCGTGTTGTAATCAGAGATTAGTGTACTGACTCTGTGTCATATGCAAATTTACTCCTTGCGCCTCAATCGTGTTTTTTATGGGGGGGGGGGGGGAGATATTCGCAGAACAGTTTTTGTGCGTGCGTAACGTGTCCGTTTCTTGCTATACACGTACTGTTCCAACACTCTTTAAGGTTTTCTCATGCGCTGAGCATTTTGCGATGAAAAAAATGGGTGTTGCCATTGGAAAATTTCAACTATAATCGTAACCGTGAACGCCATTTTGTTGCCGTTCACAGAATCTCGAGCTCATACATTTGAATAGCTATATCTGAAATTTCACCTCGATCGGTTGAATGGACTGGCCGCTAGAGCTCCATATACCGGCAAAGTTTTTTTTTTATGACCACCCTGTACATTGACACTAATCAATGGAGAAATGAATACAACCCCTTATCTTTTTGCTTCATTTTTGGAATAACGGATTTTGAGCTTATTCAGTCGACGAACACTTTCAGAATTATCAAGCTGTGCTTTCAAGATTTTTATAAACGTTGCTCTATACATTTAGCTAACACAATATGCAAATGAAATTTTGATAACGTTGACGCATGCGCAATGAAAAAATATTTAGTAAAACTACTCATTTTTCATACAATTATTATTAATTTTTATTTCTGATTACAGGGTATTGTGTACAATATTTTTTGTGATATTTTCGGAAATAAGATTTTCGTTATTTTTCAATTTGTTGACGGTCCCCTATGGAGTTTCGGGAGAAAGTCTTCATGGAAATACATGACCTGTACTATTATGTTTACACACTTATGATTTCAGGATAATTCCTCAAGTATTTTTCTAGATATTTAATAAAATGTCAAAAACCGCAAGTGGACAGTCATCTTTGGCCATATAGTGTAGCTGTTTATTGGAACTCACAGTAATTCTTAAAGCAAGTTTACCCAACCTTTGAAGAAACTTGTCCTCTTCTCAAACAATGATGTGCCATTATTCACATGACTCAAATCACAAGACGATATTATCTTACAGCTGAAATGGCAATGACTAATTATCGCATGCACTGTCGCTGGTATTTTTGTATAGAAATCATCATTTTATTTAAATGCAGAATTCCTGTCATAAATAGGACAAAAATTTAATATTCGAATAAAACTGCAGTAATTTTACCTTAAGTTATGATAGTCTTGTACGATGCACGTACATCTCAGTATGAATCCATTAGGTCTATAGGATTGAAGAGTTCTTTGTAAAATCAGTTTGATGATATAATGTAATATTAATCGATATTAATCAATCATTGAGTGATGCATTAATTGATATTGATTAAGATAATATAATGTGTAGTATAATAGTATAACAAATTTAAATTAAAAAAATATATAGTTTAATATCAATTTAATATAAAATTTTAAAGAGTGAACGAGGACGAAGAGTTGCGCTATGTAAACATTTCTGTAGGGCGGCAAGAAAGCCTGCAAAGGGCGCCATCGCGCCCGCGGGTGTCGTGTTGGAAGGCCTTGCTGTAGGGAATAGAGCCAGATACCTTAACTGCTCTAATAACATTTTTTTTTTAAATGTTCTTTTAAAACAGATTTTTATCTTTCCAAAAGTTTAAAACCATACAGTATAGAGAAAAAAAATCTATAAATTTACTATGAATTTTCTAGGAAACTGGGATGCCTAGAACATTTTATGTAGCAGAAACAACAAAAATCATGTAACAGATACACGTTTATACTGAAAAAAAAAAAAATTAAAAAATTGCAATATTACTAAGAACTTTTAAGGAAATTGTGATGCATAGAACTTTTTATGCAATTCCAACTCATGTTACCGATAAAACTTTAGTGAGATTTCTGTAATTTTAATAGATTCTTTTGCAAAGCTACAGTTTTCTGTAGCTTTTCAAAAACTAGTTTTAAAAATGTACGTCTTTTTTTTTTTTTTTTTTTTTTTTTTTTTTTTTGTACAGTATGCAGATAAACTTTTAGTGAGTATACAGATTTCTATAGCTTTCGACTTGCATTTTTTTATTGCTGTGTACAAAAGGGTGCCGAAAAAAACCTCTAAAAAGCTCCATACGGCGGCGTCAGCAGGCACCGCGTTGGACAGCCCTGCTATCAAGTGCTGGAAAATCAAATGTACTCACTCCAGATTTTTAAAAATATGTTGCAGAAAATCAAAATCACAGACTTTTTGGCTCTTCGTGAAATTGTAAACATATTTTTAAAAACAACGTTATGTATTGATCAGAATCTATCCTGCTTTAAAAATATTCAACAATTTGATTCCGAGAAAATTCTCTTCTCTAAAAATAAGCCTCTCTCAAGAAAATATGAGAAGATGAAGTCATTTAAGCATGCTTCTTGGCATCTCAGCTATTTTGTGTACCTTTCTAAAGAATTTGGAATATTCCACGAATTACTCGGAAATTCTCTAAAAATTAAATATAATTATTTAAAGCATCTTTTAGGTAGTTGAACATATTTTACAACTATAAAAATACCTTCTCTGTAACTAAATAACTAAACTATGTTTCCGAAGTAATATCTAAGATAATTATTTTGTAATTTTTATTTCAAATTCATTATTATGAAACAAACATTCTTTATTAGATAATAAACTTATTATTTATTTACTAGGTAACCATAAAGTGTTAATAGTATGATTATTACATAATCACGAAATTTCATACGAATATTACCATCCACTGCAGAAAATAATGTATTACACACACATTTAAAATATAATTTATGAAAAAAAAATCATTTTATAATTTATCTAATCTTTGAGATTAAAAAAAAAAAAGTATTTTCTTAAATAATAATTTTTGCAAATTTATACTGAATTTAATTAATGAAATTCCACTTTTTCCTATACCTGATAGATAACACATAAACAATATTTTAAAGTGTGTTCATAATGTAATAATATCAGCTAATCTTATTAATGATCAAGAAGACAATTGACATTAATGGTCAAAAAGGATTTTAACATCTTATCGTTACAGTTCAAATTAAGGATTGAATTAAAAACTGTTAGAGTTTTGTTGTTCATGTTTGTGCAATTCTATGAATAAAATTCTAAATAATGACCGAGTTAATTTAACAAAATAAATAATAAACTATTAAAAAATAAAAAAATAAAAAAATCATATTAATTAGCGAATACTTAACTTTTCGGTATCACATAAATGTATGGTGTATGGTATGTAGCAAACAGTGCGCAAAAACACTGATGCAATTGGCGAGTTTGGTGCTTTCAACAGACGCTGTACTAAACTGGTCTAGAAATGAAAGTTAAAGTACATTTCCAAACGTTGAAGTTATAGTTGATTATGGCGTGAACGTTTAAGTTACAATATTTGATTGTGTAGATGTGTTTTTCCATCAATAGTGATAATTTAACAAAACATAATAATTTTCATGCAGAAATTACAAACTAATTTATGATCACATAACTTTGTGATAATTAATACACTGTTAACACATAATTAAGAAATTGAAACTAGGCCACTAAAAGTCTTTTTAAAATCAGAAACAACAATAAAATAAAATAAAATAAAACATATAAAACATAAAAATTAAAAAAATTAAAACTAAAGAAGGAGCATTCATTCAAGAGTTATACAAGGACTTTAATTAAACAGACCTTTATGCAAACGAATTGTATAACATCAATTATCTGCACTCAGTTAAAAATATGCTTATACGCAAGTAATGCAATTAAATACGGTAATCCCTGCCAAGTAGACTATAAGGTTACCTGAGATAACATGAAAAATATAAACAAATATTACAAATATTATTGTAAAAATTAGATAAGCTGAAATGCTATAGGTCGTACATGCCATAAGATGCATGCCATAGCGGGCTTGAATAACATACATATACATTAAAGGTCAATCCGAGTAAACTTACAACATCAGGGCTCGAACCAATGCTGACAATTAAACTGAGATCATAAACATTAAGTTGGAAAGTGTTAATAAGAAAAAAGACCAATGATTTTGGGTACTTCTCGATTTGAGTAACTTTCTCGACTAATGCTCTTTGATCACATGGAACAAACGATTTTAAAACTCAAAGAAAAAAAAAACTGTAAAAACATTCTGCGAATATATTAGCTAATGCTAAAACAGGATGGTTCTTTTTTGCTTTCGTAATAAATATTTTTATTTAAGTATGAACAACGCATCGCATTTATATCTCATTGTGCAATTAATGCAATTTATTTTCTCAAATCACTGCATACAAAATCAATTTCTTAAGAAAATTAGAAGTCATCATCATTCAGTTTTTTATCGCACTAAAGATCTTAAAAGGGTCTTAAATAAGAAAGTTTTTGTATAAAGCCTTCATGGAATGTTGAAATGTTTGAAGGACAGCTGGTCTTTTATTCGAATGTTATATTGGATATACGTAAAAAAAGAAATTCTGTATCTAATTATAAAATTCTAAATACTTAATTTAGCGAGAAAAAATATATATCACTATAAAAAATGAATTGATGTATTTATGTGTCTATTCATGTATTTCTAGATGCAAGGTGAATGCATTTATAGTAAACGAAGTATCAGGAATGGATTTTCAAAGTTTAGAAACAAGGCCAAAATGCATTTATGAAAAGCGACTGAAATAAATCTATTTAATTAACACCCTTACATGTTAACTTTAAAATGTTTGATTTTTTTTTCTGTTAGTACATTTGTTTATTCTTAAGTGTCTTCAAAGACTGATTTCTTGGTACATTACTAGGTATCTCATTAACAGATAAGTTTTATTTTAAACATTGTTTCTTTAATCTCACGTTTTATTTTAAATTAATCTTCTGTTGATATACTTTGTTATATTGTTAATAGTTTCTTGGATAAGCCAAAAACTTAAAGATTCATGTATCAGAAACTTACTGGAGCATATACAGAAGGCAATATTCATTTATTTTTCATTTTTTTCCGAAGATTATATTTTGAAACATTGAATGTTTAACCTAACACATGTCATATATATACATATATTGAAATTAACTAACACTTTAACGCGTAGGATACCTTTGAGAAAGTCGAAAAAGCAAAAAATATCACTATGTTCCAAGCTTCAAAACTTATGTAATAAGTCAAAAGTAAAAATCAGACTTCATTTAAATACAAAACTCATATTTATATTTATATTTAAAAAAATGTATACATTCGTAAAATCATAAATAAGTATTGAAATTTTATATAAAACAAAAAAATGTGCTAATAAGAGAGAGAAAGAAAAAAAAACATAACAAAACTTGCACGCATGATACAATCCGGAAACATAAAGAGGAAATTTTGCTGAAAACAAAAAAAAAATATTGTGACCTTTATACAAAAAACAGAATGTTTTTAAAAAATAATTACTAAACTAAAGAATTAACTTAATAATTAAAAAATTTTTCAATTTTTTAAAAATATTTTCAAAGTACAAAAACAAAATAGAATACAGCAAAATCTTACTTATTTCTGGTTTAAAGTTGTGGATAATACAGAAATGGATATGTAGTGAAAATTTCTTTTACTCCCATGCATAGTTTTTTAGTAACACTGTACACAGTTTCAAAATTCATCATTTCGAATAAACGCGACAAAAAGTTTAATCATTATTTTCACATCGCATATGTCCTTCTATAGTAAAAAAAAACTAGCCTTAAAAGGAATGACTCCTGGAATGATGCTGATGTGGAAGATTTCCGGAACTAACGAATCCGGGTTGTCCACTCCTTCCATGAGTCGAATAGACCAATCAGGAAAGGGCTCCGTCTATGCATCGCCGTATGGGTTACCATAAAGAGAGGAGAGGTTACCATCGCCAACAATCGCAAAATTTGGCGCCAACGTGGCGATATATCGCCACATTTGGCGATTAAAATTAGTTGTCAAAAGTGACGCCAACTTGGCGATAACTGTAATATTTCGCCAAATTTTTAATTTCTTTAAAACACCAGTCGTTTGATACATCATTTGAGAGGTTTGCAATTGCTTATTCATATAATGGATGTCTTGTGTGTTATCCCCCATTCTGCTCCCCAGGGGGACACATTTTTAATTTCTTTATAACACCAGTCGTGTTGCACAAGATTTGAAAGGTCTGCAACTGCTTATTCATATTATGGATGTCTTGTGTGTCACCCCCACACTCTGCTCTCCCCAGGGGGTGTCACATTTTTAATTTCTTTACAACACCAGTTGTGTGACACATCATTTGAAAGGTCTGCAACTGCTTATTCATATTATGGATGTGTTGTGTGTCATCCCCCACTCTGCCCCCCAGGGAGACACATTTTTAATTTCTTTACAACACCAATTGTGTGACACATCATTTGAGAGGTCTGCAACTGCTTATTCATATTATGGATATCTTGTGTGTAACCCCCCTCGGCTCTCAGAGGAGGCGCATTTTGTAATTTCTTTACAACACCAATTGTGTGACACATCATTTGAAAGGTCTGCACCTGTTTATTCATTTTATGGATGTCTTGTGTGTCACTCCCACTCTGCCCCCCCAGGGGGGCACATTTTTAATTTCTTTACAACACCAGTCGTGTGACATATCATTTGAGAGGTCTGCAACTGCTTATTCATACCATGGGGTATTGGCGAGCGCAGCAAGCAGGGGTAGCCAATAATTTGGAATCGCGAAGCGATTACGCGGGGGGTTGGCGAGCATAGTGAGCAGGGGGGCGGGGCCCCCCTAGTAGTCTTAATAAAACTACCATGATTAGTAATTTAATAGGAGTTTTTTACATATTGTTTAGAAATGATTACGGAGTCAAAATATGTACTTTAAGAAGAAGAAAAAAAAGTCGAAAATTTTGAAGGTTTAAAGGTATTTTTACTCCCTATTAATAATTAGGTAAATGTCTTTTTTTTTTTTTTTTTTTTTTTTTTTTTTTTTTTTTTTTTTTTTAAGTGGTTGATTATTGGTGCGTTTATCTTGCTATAACTTTATTTAAAATGGTTAATGTCAAATTATTTTCAAAATTCCATTTAAGAAAAACAGATAATGAAAAGAAAATAATTGTTTATGAACGATAATATATATTCTTTTACAGTACGCAAATTGTCGATTTCATAAACGTCATATAAATGTTTCAAAATAATTAAAATTTAGACTCTTTTTTTTTTATAAAACATTATTTTTTTTAAATGTTAAAAAAAATCTTAATTCGCAGTTTCAGTATATTAAAAGCTAATACAAAACTTTTAAAATATATTTGCAATAAATTAAAACACTATAAAACAGGGTAAAAAATTATTTTCACCCATTTAAATTATGATAATTATGGTTTACAGTTGAAAGTACTCATTAAAATGCAAGAAATAATTAATATTTTTATTGAAACATCTTTTAACGTAATTTTCTTTGCACAAATTTACATATAATATATTTAAAACATTGAACTACTTGTCCTTTTCCACTTGTACCTTATACATTTAGCATAGTAAAGTTGTGCAACAAATTCATGTTTAAATATCAAATAAGTACTAAATATAAAATGTTATTATTTTTATAGTAGCTTTGATAATGTTAATCAAACTCTTATATTATTTTATATAATTTCTCAACATCAACTTTATGCTTATTAAACGGTATAAAAAGAAAAAAAAACTATCATTTTATTTTAAAATTCCAAATAAAAATGAATTTGAATAAATGCTTCCTGCAGTATATTATTAAATCGGTCTAAGAATAAATCTTAAAAAGGAAAGAAAATAAGGGATCGTAAGTAGGTTTCATATATAGCATTTTTCATCAAAGCGAATACAATATCTATAATGATCTTCAAAAATAATGTCAACATTTTAATGCTTATCAAAAAACGTTTGCATATTTTTAAGTAATGACTGATATTCTAAATTTGGGAGTTGTCTATGTTTCACTGCAGCGTTATAAAATTGCACAAGAAGAGCTATTCAAGACTTGATCGTACCCTGTACATTTCCCAACAGATTTATTATTGCATATCACTTCGGTGAAGAATAACGTATGATGAAACTGTAAAAAGGGGTCCTTATCTGAGATCTGTTTAGACTTTTCGCGATTAATTCTGTTTCTGTGAAACTGTGAACTTTTTCTTATATTTGTGAAATTTTTTTTCATAGTTTTGTTTATTTAAAATTACCCTTGTTCTAGAATTTTGCCCTTTGCATATAAAAATCCAAGTAATACATTATTCGATCAGTTCATCTGAGTTTTTACAGGTTAGATTTTATTTTTAAATGGTGAAATTTGTGAAAGATTTAATTTGAAGGTGGAAAAATTCTGTGAAAGGTGTATTTATAAAACAAAGCATATTGTGAGTGGCCCTGTTTTGGAATGTAAAGTTTTGTGAAGAGTCTTCTTTTGAGATTAAAAAAAATTGCGAAGGCTCCTTTAAAAGACCAAAAATTTTCCAAAACAGACCCCTGCTTCTTAACCAATATTGGAATACCATAGCTTTTTACTATATAATTTCTTCAGTATGAAGCATTGTCTTCACCGACAAATATTCCTTTGATATACAATGAAACTTCTGAAGCTGAATATGGACAATGTCATAAATTTGAAATCATTTCCTAAGTTAGACAATATATAAAACAAAGCATATTGTGATTGGCCCTGTTTTAGAATGAAAAATTTTGTGAAGAGTCCAGATTTGGGATTTAAAAAAAATTGTGAAGGCTCCTTTAAAAAACTTAAATTTTCCCAAAACATAGATCTACTTACTAACCAGTAATAGAATACAATAAGTTTTTACAATATAATTTCATCAGTATGCAGCATTATCTTCACCGACAAAAATTCCTTTGATATGCGATGAAACTTCTGAAGTTGGACATGGACAGGACAATGTCATAAATTTGAACTCATTCCCTAAGTTACACACTTTTTCCATTGAAGTGTATCCATTAACAATACGTACAACCTTCATAAACTGAGCATTCTCCCCTTATTCAGTAATAATAACATCAGAAGTTATACAGTTTTCTTGATTTTATTCAAGAAGTTCTCCTCTTGAAATTTATTTTTCTCAAAAATGGTTATAAATTACGTTCGAATATTTTTTAAACAAGTTGAAGTTACCAAAAAGGGAATCTCTTAGCAATTTTGTCCACTTTGCTGTGTAGTAGCAATTAATAAATTAAAAGGACCATTTTTTCTTTTATTTTCAAAGCATTTCTTTTGTTTATTTTTTTAATAAAAAAATATCTTTTACGTAGTGAATACACATGTGAATAAATTTAAAAGTGAATAATTAGTTTCTTAAATTTAGAGATGATAAATATGATTAATTTTTAAAAGTATTCATACGAACTTGCAATTAAAGATTCAAATTTCATTAACAACTGTATATAAGTTGGACGCTTTCCTCAACTTTTTCTGGAATTGTAGATGCCTGACTTCGAGAGCTTTTGCTGTAAGAATCAAATTAATCTCTAAATCTAGCAGGAACACTATATGATTTTGTGGCCTCTTTTCACCCGAGAAAAACTTTGTAAGTACTACATTCACGGAAACTCATCAATGCAATAAATATTATTCCAGCTTAGCTAAGTTTCGATATTTCATTAAACAATCATTTTTAAGGAATCTTGTATATTATGTAGATAGTATATATATTTGTAATACATATAGTTGTTGTACATACTTTCTCCTCCAAGAAAATGAAAAATGCAATATAATATATAAAATGGTCTAATTTTACAAAAAGATACATACATACATACATACATACATACACACACACATATATATATATATATATCGATTTTATAATGTAAGTTCTTTTCTCTTTTCTCATTCTATTATTAATAGTCTAATATATGTCTAGTTTTTTCATTGACTTATATTTTGGTTTTAAGATTAATCGGGTATTTTGGAAATCACTTTTAAGATTTTCCTGATTTTTAATCAGAAATAAATCGTAATTGATGTGTCTACTTTGTAATACCCTTGAAAACGAGCCAAGAACCACAGTTTCCAATAATTCGTTATTGTACCAAAACTGCTAACTCCTCTTGTCTCTTGTCTTGTTTAAGTTTGATATTTAATAGGTTATTATATATTCATTGTAGATGTTAAATAGTAGTATTGTATAATGGTTATATGCATAGATAAATAGATATAGATATATCGTGATTTTGCAGCCCCATCTTGTATTCAATTTGAAGCATCTCTTAGATTTAGTGGGTAAGGTCATGCTTCACGTACATTTTGGATAATCATTCAATATTCAGTGTTACAACGGTCATTCGAAATATTTTCTCTTTGAATGAATTTTCATGCGAAAGCTTCATATTTTATAGTTGCTAAAAGCTTGCTTAGAATTTGTTCTGCGTTAGTAAAATGAAATTGTAATTTTTAAAATGCCGTATTTTTATATTTGATAGTTCTTCCCTAATTAAAAATATTTTATGTTTTTTCTTAATTGAAAATAATTACAGGCTTTATTCTTTTCAAGGCATGCAAAAAAATAAATTAGAAATGAAGAGGAACCCTGGGAAGCGAAGTAACTATAACACATATTAACATGCGATCTGAATTATTTGTGCTAACTTTATCATGTATCTTAACGCAGGAAAATTTTTTTAATAAGAAATGCTTCTCTTAAAATCATATACTAAATGAAATGCATTGAACAGATTCAATTCTGAATCATGTGATGTAAGGTTTAGTATTTTTTTTATATGACAATTCTATTTTCTCATTGAAACAAACGCAAAAAAATAATTCCCATTCCTACCTGCACATTTTCAACACAAGTACAATTCGGATCCCTATCACGGAATTTAAATTATTAAATTCTCATAATTCTGATCTAATTAGCTCTTCCTGACACACATGTGTATTATTTTCTGGGCGAAGCTCACTGGTGTTCACTCATTCAAAAATGGTTGGCTGTTTCGGAGGTTGTTTTATAAGAGAAGCACAAGGTAAAAACATAACACTTTGATCTTAATTTATATTGTCGAACCTCGATAACGTGAACATTGAAAGGGAAAATTTTTGTTTGTATTAAAAGTGGTTTTTGTTATCCGAATTTAAATACAGCAATTATAACTGGACGGGGCAATCAAAAACAGTTTGCGAAAAAAAAAATAAATAAATAAATAAAAAAAAAAAAAAATCAGATTAACGAAGTTTGATTGTAATTTGTTTTACTGGAGGTAATCTTATTCACTGAAATGTACGTTCTATTGTTTCACAATAACTTTTTTTTACTGATTGAAAATGTTATTCTGAACTTTTGCCTCGTTGAGAATCATTGCAAGATTTATTCTTTCCCTTAAGTGCAAAAGAATACATTAGAGAAGAATAGAGCCGTGGGAAACGAAGGATCTTTTGTATCTACTAACATGCAATCTAGTAAAATTTGGTGTGTGTTAACTTTATCAAGTATCTTAACACTGGAAGAAAATTTCTTATTTAAAAAAAAATCTTCCCTTAAAATCATCTACTGAAAGACATATGTTGAGCAGACTCAGCTCTGAATCACGTAAGACAAGATCCAGCAACCTTTTTTTTATGTAACTATTTTCCTAACCAAACAAGCGTGAAACAAAACTGAACACAATTCCCAAATTCGCTCGTGCGTAAGGCCGAGATTAAACTCCTCTCCCTTTTGAAAGCTTCATACCTGCACTGCACTCTTCTTCAACACAGGTAGAATTCGTTCAAAATTTCCCCCCATTCACTCGTATCTTCAGAGGCCCATGCCAGGTGTGTAGACGAAAGCCGACTCTGAAAGACCCTGGGCATTTACAGAAACAATCATCATCTCTCTTTTTTCTGTTTTTTGACCCCCTCTGTAATGGGAGGGGGCCTGCCTGAAGTTTCGGATGAGACTTTTTCGTGAGTCCCCCTCCCGTCTGATGATGGGTTGGTAATTACCTTTCTTCCCTGCCGCTCTTCTTTAAAAAAAGTTGACTTTTTGCCTTTTTTCCTTCTTCGGCTTTCTATCTCTCCCTACTGTTTTTTTTTTCTTATTTAACCTGGGTCTCCCTGTAGATCAAGGTTACAATGTTTATCATATTATTTAGAATGGTAAAAGTCATCGAGTTGATCTATAAATGTAATAATTTCATATAGATTTGGAAGACATTTTAAACAATTGAATTACAAGGTTAAGAAAATACGAATTTTATTTCAATCTTCAATAATAATAAAAATATTCGCATCCTCTAATTTTCTTTATCAAATTAGCTAACATATCTTAAGTCACTTTTGCATTTATCATAATGAATACCGTGCTGTTCATTGGATTGTAATTGTTAGTCATGGAGTTTGCTTTTAAACATAATTGTTTTGCAAGGATTTGGGAGGCGACTTTAACGATTAGATTATACAGATCAGAAATCGCCTGAAATCTTCTATACTAAGCAAAAATATTTGAAGTATTTAATTTTCCTGTTTAAGAAGTTAATTATTAATATTAAAAAGTTTACCATATTACTTAAAATAGTAAAAGATTTGCATGTCATAGAATTGATCTATTCTTATAAACTTGGAATACATTCTAAACAATTGAATACAATTGAATTAGAAGTTTAAGAGAACACTAATATTATTCCAGTCTCCAATAATAATAAAAATATTCGCATCCTCCAATTTTCTTTATCAAATTAGCTAACATATCTTGAAAGTCACTTTCGCTTTTATCATAATGAATACCGTGCTGTTGATTGGATTGTAATTGTTAATCATGGAGTTGGCTTATAATCATAATTGTTTTCCAAGGATTTGGGAGGCGGCTTTAACGATTGGATTATAAAGTTCGAAAATCCCGTGAATATATTCTACAATAAGTAAAGATATTTGAAGTATTTAAATTTCCTGATCAAGCTGCCAAGCATAACGATTGCAATGTTTACTATATTACTTATAATGGTAAAAGTTTTGTATGTCATCAAGTTGATCTATGAACGTAATAATTTCATTTAGATTTGGAAGACATTTTAAACAATTGAATTACAAAGTTAAGAAAGCGCAAATATTATTTCAATCTCCAATAATAAAACAAATATTTGTATTCTCTAATTTTCTTTATCAAATTAGCTAACATTTCTTGAAAGTCACTTTCGCCTTTTACATAATGAATACCGTGCTGCTCATAGGATAGTAGTTGTTAGTCATGGAGTTTGTTTATAAACATAAGTTTTTTGTAAGGATTTGGGAGGTGGCTTTAACAATTGGATTATAGCGTTCAGAAATTACGTGAACATATTCTAGAATAAGCAAAAGTATTTGAAGTTAAAGATTACAAGGTTTACCCTATTACATATAATGGTAAAAGTTTTGTATGTCACCGAGTTGATCTATTCATATAAACTTGGAAGACATTCTAAACAATTGAATTACAAGATTAAGAAAATACGAATATTATTCCAATCTCCAATAATAATAATAATATTTGCATCATCTTATTTTCTTTATCAAATTAGCTAACATGTCTTGAGAGTCAATTTCGCATTTTTCATAATGAATATCGTGCCGTTCATTGGATTGTAATTGTTAATCATGGAGTTGGCTTACAAACATAATTCTTTCGCAAGGATTGGGGAAGAAGCTTTAACAATTGGATTACAGAGTTCAGAAGCCACGTGAATATCTTCTATAATAAGTAAAGATAATTTGAAATATTTAATTTTCCTGATTAAGCTGCTAATCATGAAGGATACATGTTTACCATTATTACTTATAATGGTAATTGTAGGAGATTTGCATGTTCCTATAATAAGTTTTTGAGTTGATCTATTCATATAAACATAGGATATATTCTAAACAATTGAATTACAAGGTTAAGAAAGCACGAATAATATTTCAATCTCTAATAATTAATAAAAAATATTTGCATTCTCTAATCTTCTTTATCAGTTTAACTAACATATCTTGAAAGTCACTTTTCGATTTTTTCATAATAAATACCGTGCTGTTCATTGGATTGTAATTTTTAGTCATGGATTAGGCTTATAAACATAATTGTTTCGTAAGCATTTGGGAGGTGGCTTTAACAATTGGATTATAGAGTTCAGAAATCATGTGAATATCTCCTATAATAAGTAAAGATATTTGAAGTATTTAATTTTCCTGATTAAAGCTGTTAAGCGAAAAAGTTATTTTCGCAATTTAAATGATTAACGTCGTTGATGTTTGTATAGTTACAGGGACAGTTAAGTTCATAATTATTAAAAATTTATAATAAAGCTTAAAATTATTCAAGTTTTAAAATTAGCTATGATATATATTTTGCCTATGTGTATCTCTTTTACAGTTCTGATGTTGCCAAGTATTGTGAAAGGAAAAATATGTATAAAAAAGTTGCTTGAATATTATAATAATATAAATAATATAAAAATCATAAAATATACTGCGTCTTTATGCTGTATGAGTGGCATAAAGTGTATTTATAAAAGAATAGCTCACTTGAAATTAATTTAAACATTTTATGATACACTGAACAGCATTTATTATACTATATACATATTATATACATATATATGTTATGTAAATTAATAGACATATTTAAGTGATGTTAATATCATAATCATAATATTATGTATGAGTAAAAAAAATGGGGATTATGTGATTATAATGAAATTGAACATGTTTCTAAGGTCTTGCAGACAATTTATTTAAATTAACTAAGCAACAACTAAAAGATTAAAATTACCTAGTTAACAAATTTGATAATTATTCAGATGCTTATTAACTCTTTCGGGTCTGGTGTACTATTAGTAGTGCATGTATTTTAAGGGAGCATTATTTTGTTTTAAGAAATACTTCTACTAATATTTACATGCAGTAATGTTATTATATGTCTATCCATTTACTATATGACTTCCTTTATGTTTAGGCATTTAGTAATAATAATAATGATTTTTATTTCTTTAATTCTCTTTGCACCGTTTGCGATTCTTTTATTTTAAACATATATTTAACTGTTTAATTTTAAAATAAAAGTTACTTTCCTGAAAGAATCACGTGTAATAAAGCGCAAAAAGTACTAGAAATTTGTAATATAAGTTAAATATTTTCGTAATACAATATTTTCTAAACTTATCTAAAAATCCTTCCTTAGCCTATTGTCATATGAATATTAAATGAATAATATGCAATACAACAACATCCGTTATGTTTCAGACAAAGAAATATTCGTTAAACACCAAATTAATCTATATGGATAGCTAGTGTTAATGTTATTAATGTAAAAGTAATTTTTTCTAAAAATTGAAAAAAAAAAATGGACCTGAAAGGTTTACACGTAGGTTCGTAATTTTAACACGATGTATCTTTGAGTGCATGTTAATTATGATAACCATAATAATAATAATTATTATTTTCATACTTATTTTTGTATGATATCGAATATGAATATTTTAAGAATTATGGAAGTTTCCCTAAACTCTTATATTAATATACATAACTTTTCACTGTATCATTTATTATGACCAAAATGCAGGAGAATTTCTGAAATTGACAAATTAACCATTTTAACGACTCTGTGCAGTTACTGTCGTGACATCACATGTCACTTTGATTGACTTAATGACGTCATTAATCAACACTGGAACAACTGTCACTGCTTTGTAACAGTAATTTCGCATTACTAACTCGAAAATAACATACATCGTAACTAAGTTTTCAAACATTTTTGAGCAATATTCGAGATTGATGATGATAAATCTAACCTAAAAAGTTGTAATAATGTGTTATTTTAAATTTCAATGTGCCAAACATCTGTTAATTTCCAAGCTCCCATAATGTAAAAATAATCAAAAACCTACTGCTGTTAGATTCATGACTTGGTGATTCGAAATACTGCAAATTTTTCATTTATGTCATTTACACTCTCTCCCCTTCTCGCGTACAAAATTTATTTTTAAAATTGAGGTGCAAAATATATTTTCTTTCTCTCTCTCTCTCTCTCTCTCTCTGATACAGAAAGATAAATTAGTACACATTCACACTGTAAGGTACTATGTTTCTTAAATGGTTGTAATATCTTCATTTAGGTTATGAAAAGAATATGATGATGAAAATTCCAGTGTATAACTTATTCAATATTAAACATCATGTTAATTCATTTGTGCAAATAGTATGAACGAGTATTGAAACACGTAATTTAGTTTGAATTTAGTATTTCTACAACACTGTGGAAGTGGCTCAAAACTAAATTAAATTTTTAAACCGAATTTAATTTGGATATTTTTTTTTTTTTGGGGGGGGGGTAAGTTGCCCCTATAACCAACCTTAACTATGGCCCTTGTCCCATATAAACCAGTAAACTTTTAAATCATAAAATTATTTAATTTAGTAAAGTGAAAAAAAATCATTTTTAATTTTATCAATCTTAGATTCTCCTTTGCTTTCATTATCATAATTGTTGCAATTGTCTCTGTCATTAACGGTATCCATATAAAATATTTTAAGTAATAGTTACAAAGCACCAAATTTTCGAATGCTTCAGAAATAAATAAATAAAAAAATGATGCTTCATTTAAAAGAAAAAAAACAGATGTTTATATTTATTTTCTTGATACTAACTGTCTTTGAAACTACCCTTTAAACTTGCTCTATCGTTTAAGATATACTTTTAGAACAATTTTAAAAAAAAATGATAAAAAAAAGAAGTTTATATTTATTTTCATGATACTAATTATTTTTGAAAATATGGTTTAAACTTGCGCCATCATTTAAGATATACTTTTAGAATAAATAAAAAAAATATTTTTAAAAAATTATGAAAAAAGAAGTTTATATTTATTTTCATGGTACTAATTGTCTTTGAAAATGCCCTTTAAACTTGCTTCATCATTTAAGATATAATTTTAGAATAATTTCGAAAGAAAAAAAAAAGATGTTTTTATTTATTGCGATGATACTAACTGTCTTTCGAAATACCCTTGCTCCATTATTTAAGATATACTTTTAGAATAATTTTGATAAAAAAAATGGTATAAGTACCCGTATAGAAAATTACTTTCGATGTTCCCCTCATTGCTCTGGCAATACATATTATGTATCTACAGCAGCACGTAAGCGAATTACTGAAAATTATAGTCATTTAGCAACGTTAACCCTCGATTCAAAAACATTCTTTTCCAAGAGCAGACTCTCCACTTTCACCTCTCTCTCGCTATCTCTTTGCAACGATCTGCCGAAAAACAAATGCACATGTGCTTCTTCCTTCAGCCAGGTTCCTCACGCCCGCTAGATGGCGCGGTGTTTTCCCCTCCTGTTTGCAATGCGTTATCCCAGCCTGCGGCACCAAATCCCGTACTAGACACAGATATTTCAGCAACATTCCGGCAGTTCAATCTCGGAGTCTATATCGCTCGCATGCCGCATTGACGCTGCTTTACTGACAAAAGTTTACGACTGGTAAATACGGTGTGCTTTACTACAGGAGTGTAAATAAACAAGGTGTTGTGAATTGAGGGGGAGTGAATGCGAAGATGAGTGTCGGTAATACTGTAGGATCAAAGAGGATTATTGTTGTCACATGAATGACTGGACTACTAACTGACCAGAATGATGAAAATGTTGTGTTGTGTGTTTTTATTGACCATATTGGCCGATTCGGTTCTTGTGAAGGCTGGACCTTCAAGATCTGCCCGGCATGAAGGTATGTGTAATTTCACATAAATAATACAAATCAACTATGAATTTTCCCATAAATTACTATAGTACGGTGTATTAGCAGTGTTGAATTCAGACACTTTTCTCTGGAAGTAATTTTTGTCTTTTGTGGCTCCAGCAGGTATATTATAAAGTTTCCGGGGGGATTGTACCTTTTGACCATTGAAAATATAAAATCTCAATTTTTCCGGATAGGACATTTCATTACTCCCGGGGGGCGAGGAGATTTTTCCCCTTCTGGCCAACCCCCTGAAATCAACACTGGTACTAGTACTGTGCTTTTGATGCCAAAATTATTAAAGCCGATAGGAATCTTTAAGGGACAAGGGAGATTTTAAAAATAATCAAACAGAAGTGGTAAAAATAAAACTTGACATCCAGTATAGTTGATATTCTGTAAAAAAAAATTCGAATTCGTATAAAAATAAATTTATTTTGGTTATTTTCGACTAGTTTTAAATTTGATATTGACGGGGGTGAAGCAGAAGATCATTGTCGTTTGTACTGTGGGATCAAAGAGAATTATTGTTGTCACATGAATGACTGAACTACTAACTGACCAGAATGATGAAAATGTTGTTTTGTGTATTTTTATTGACCAAAATAGCCGATTCGGTTCTTGTGAAGACTGAATCTTAAAGATCTGCTAGGGCTGAAGATATGTAAAATGTCGCATAAATAATGCAAAACAACTACGAATTTTCCCATAAACTGGTACAGTACAGTGTACCAATATTGAGCTTTTGATACCAAAGTTATTACAGCCGATGGAAACCTTTACGCGCTTCCCTGTTTTTCCCGTATCCGTGTTTTTACAAAGATTTGCTCATACAATGTATGTGCATCCATACTCTAATTATAATTTATTATTCTCACCAGTAAAATTTCATTGTTAATTTTGTATTATTTAATCCAAGCATTTTTCTGATTCAATTAGGCAAAAATTTCTGTTTCAAAAAAACGTTGATAAAATATTAAAAATATTCTAAATGATATGAAAAAATAGACATTACTTGGAAGTTTTTTTCAAAAATATTGATAGTCTTATAAAAATAATTAAACAGAAGTGGTAAAAATAAAATTTGACACCCCGTATAGTTGATTTGGTGTTAGAATAGAATTAGTATAAAAATAAATTTTATTCGGTTATTTTCCATTAGCTTTAAATTTTACCTTATACTCATTGATTTGCAATATTCCATATGAATTATTTTTCCTTTTAAATATCCAGAGAATACTGATTTTTTTACAAGTAAAAAACTGTGCAGCCAAATTTATAAATTTGGAATGATTAAAAGGATTACAAATTTTAATGGAGTATTATGTCACAAAAACGAAAAAAAAAAAAAAAAAAAAAAAAAAAATCAATATTCAGAAGAATAATTGGATTATACGCATATGTATCTATGTGTTTACAAAAACTGGATTTATATTTTTTTAAAGTTATAGATTTTTTGACAGATTTGTTATGCTTATGGCATATTTCGAAATGTGACTGCATTGTATTTCTTTTTTATCGCGAAAGACCTACTTATTTTTTTTTAAATTATTATTATTGGATATAGTTGATATACCTACAAAATTAAAAATAAAAATATCCAATTTAAAATGTTGCATTTCGTCATAATTCGAATTTATTGCTACGCATTTTTTTTTTAATTGATTGTCAGAAATATCATTACATAATCTTTTCTTTTCTTTTCTTTCTTTGAACTTTAATAAGCATTTAATGCAAAATGTGTTCATGAAATTAGTCTATGCGCTTTGTTTAATTTTTTTAAATTGAAAATTTTTATCTATTCAGATATAAGTTATCGGATTTTGCAATGCTGAAAATGGATACTTATTGACCAGATATTATTTCGTAAAAAAGGAATTGAATCTATAAAAAGTTACATCTACATTTTCCGTTCGTACATAAAAAAATAAATAAGTTTGTCATAAGAAAATTGCTTCTATCTAATAGCGAATAAAAAAAAATATTAAGTTCTCTCAGTTAGTTGTAAATAGCTGTATATTATTTGTTGTTGTTTTACTTAATGAAAAAAAAAAATTGATTCTACTACATTTTTTTACGATTTTTAAAGTTAGTTAGAAAGTAATATTGCATAAATATGTTCATGTGTTTTTGTGAAAAAAATTAATTTTTTAACTTAAAATTTAATGTTTTCAATCTTTCTTTTTGACTTTTGAACAGGATGAACATATAATATTTTATGAGAGTAAATTTTCTACCAGTTTTAAAATTTTTTTAGGGAATATTGCTTTTTTTTTTTTTTTTACTTGTGATATTCTAAAATATTTTCACTTAATATTTTAAAAATATATGTAAAATTTAAAGGGAAATTGCATATAGCTGTGAAATTTTCAGATTTTTGATTTGCACTATTTTAGAATAGTACTTTTTATCTTGATTAATCGCAAATTTCTGCCATTAGATACTTTTATTTGGAAATAGGAAATGCCATAAGTTTTCATAGTTTTGATAGTATAAAAATAGTACTGTTTTGCTTATTTAGCAGGGATTTAATGTAATTATTACTAGATTTTTCGGTTCTCAGTTTGCATAATTTGTGAAAACATTATATAAACAAGTGTGCTTTTTCCGCAAGTTCAATCGTTTTCAGTCTATTTTATTGTTTTTGTTAGTTAAAATGTGATATAACAGCAGATAGGGAAGCGGGGAATTCCCTTATTTGAAAAACTAACAAATATATTTTTGAACTAATACACTTTCTTTTTTTGTAGATACTTTGAGGAATTCGTATTTAAACATCCATTTACATTAAAACATCGCATTTTTTTCTGTGAAATCATTAGCCAGTAAGTCATACGTGTATCTATTTTTAAAATAGAGACAACAATCCAAAGTTTTGTTTAGTAATAAGTAAATGTAGATTTAATAACAAACATAATAAAAACAGAGGGAGAAAATATTACCTGGAACCCGTCTGGCATGATATGTTGTCCAATTAATGTGCAAAATACTACTCATATTTCTTACTCCATTCTTATTTCGCAAGTGATTGTTTTGTGAAAACAAAATCAGAAGCAATTATAAACTTATTAGTGAGTTATAATTCATTTTAATCCTCAGATAAATCAAGTTAATCTAAGATAGCTCTCCGTGTAATTTTCCTGTTGACAGCTTACATCTTGACCTGTTTGACAGGAACATTTTCTCTACTTACGAATTTTTTCTTTTGTATGTCCGACTTTTAACATTATAATAGGGCATTAATTTAAATCTCATTTTATGTCGGTAAACGGCTATATTTATGATTGAAGTACAGTCGACCCACGTTAATTCAAACTCGTCAGGACTACAGGAAATGTTCGAATTATCCAGGTTCGAATTATGAAAAGTGTAAGAGGAAAACATGTTTAAAGAGGTATTATTATAAAAGAATTAATGTTATAGTATTTTTTAAATTTATTTCTAGCCGTTATCATTAGAATATGACTTAATATTAAATTAAAATATATAAATACAAAAACTTATTAAGGCATTAGGAATAAGCACAATGGAAGAGGTGTTGGAGGTGTCATTGATGGACAGACGGAGTATTATGAAAGTGGGTATCAAATCAAGGGAATCATGTATTTAGTAAGTTTCAGATCAATTCTGACAAAAATGAAAGACAGAAAGTTATTTTAAGAATCTGAAATTCGGGAAAAAAGGAAGGAAAAAAGGATAAACGGAATTCTCGTTGGTTCGAATTAAACAGAGCCAAGAGAAAATGAATTCGGATAAAGGAAAATTTTTAACGTTATTCTGTACTTGAAAATTTCAGGACTTCATGTTTAGTTCGAATTAAGCGAAGATTCGATTTATCCGATTTCGAATTAATGAGCGCCGGCTGTATTTTCATTTATAGTGCAGAAACATTCCTTGTTTCTTAAAATCATTTATACTTTTAATGTTGTTACTTTTTTAATATCATCTATTAATAATCGAATACATTATCTGAATTAAATATTTCTTTTCAAGCAAGTAAAACTTCAATAAGGAAGCAAACTTTATATTGTTTTGCATTTTCTATTCGCTTGTATGTTTCCCGTTTGACTAATTAAAAGCTTTTATCTAATTCATTTTTTTTTAAATCTCAAAAATTTACATTAACATTATAGCATGATAGAATGTCTTGTTATTCTAGGCATGTGCAATTTAAGTTTTAAAAAATTGCAAGTTTAGATATAAGTATTCTAAAAAATCGACAAACATATGAATGTAATCCATGATTTATATATATATATATAACCATTAATCGTATTACAATATATGAACCATTGAATTTAATAACTTAAAGCTCACTGAACATGGAATATATAATTTTTTTTATCAAAAAATTCCATGAAATTAGACCAGAAATTTTCTGCTACCGTTTATTTTAAAGTTTTCTCTTACCTATTAATTAGGTTATCATATTTTAAACATAGTCATACTTGCCAACCTCCCACTTTTTTATTAATGAAAAAACGCAAATTCAACCAGAAAAATTATCAAATTAAATGTTTCTAGCTTCTAAGTAGTAGACATTTTGAAATCTGCATAATTTCATTTATTGAATAAAATTTGTGATTGAAAGTACATTTTGTTGAATTTAAAAAAGCGGGAGGTTGGCAAGTATGCATAGTATTCAAAATACATTGAGTATTTTAAATAAATAGTTTGTTTACACATTGTTAAATAATCTATGGAAGTTATTAGACTGGCGTAATTTGTGTAATAAAATGCAAGAAATGCATACATAACAATGTAGCAACCAAATAATACATAGCTAGAGCAAAACAAACGACTAAATTTCAAAAGCGTTTACCTATCAGGAGAAACTGGATGAGTTTATTCATAAGCATGAAAAATCGATAATCACGCAAGTTTATTTTGTAGTTTTATGAATAATTTTGCTGAAATGCGATTTCAAAAGCTTACTTTGTTTCAAATGAAAACTTTAAAATAAAACTTTCATAAATTCCTTCAAATAATACCCTAGCTATTCATTTTCTTTCATAAAATTTTCACAAATTCCTTTGAAATAATATCCTATCTATATTTGTCTTTGTTTTTATTTTCTTCTGGATTGTTTTATATTTGTAACCCATATTACTGACCTTCGATACTACTATTTATCTCTGAATCAAAGAAATAAAGCGTAAGAGGAGCGAAACGTAAACAGTTGAAAAATATTGATTGAATAAGAAATTGTTTTACGCTCATTTGCTCTCATATTTTGGTGTAAACATTGAGAAAGTGTAAATTCTAGCAATGTAAAATTTAAATATTGTTATATCAGCATTATTCTGTTTAGTGTATATTTTTAAATTTTATCATGTTTCGATTTTAATAACAAAAGTAAACTGTGTTAATAATATAGTGTTAGTTTATTGTTCATAAAAAGTGAGTTATGGCAGCAATGAAACACGTTTACTTTTGAAAGAAGTTGGTTTTTATCTTTTAAAATTATTGTTGATTTTTTTTAACGAAATTAATTGCTGATAAAAGTTTCACATTGATTTTAACCTAGTATTTCTAATTATTATTCAAGAATAATTCAAGTAATGCACTTATTTATCTTTTTCAGTTGCAAACAATTCTATTCGAAAAATAGTAAAGATTCACTGACACCAGAATTTACAAAGGGCGTTCTTAAAGTTAAAATATTTAATTAGTTTGTTAATGTTTTTCTAAAATTTCATTATAAAAGCAAAATTTCATTAAAATATTCTTGTTGTCCGTTGTCAATTTGGAATTAAAATTAAATGGTCACGGCCTTGTAACCACGATCTTTGAAAAGATCAAACTTCAAGAAATATCATGTTTCTTTTTTAGTTAAAAACACGGAATTATTAAATACACGGATTCGAAATTAATAAATGTATTTTCTAAGATATATCTATTATGACTTAAAATTTCTTTTTCTGTTTTTTTATTATTTTTTTTAATAAAATTTTATAATATTGGCATAGAAGTAACCTTATTATAGAATTTCTATTATACTTTAATTCTATGTGTGTGGTTTATGTAAAAATAATATGATTCAGTGGGACTAAAATAAATATATATAGAACAAGATAAGTGTTAGTTGCCTTGAGTTAAAGATATGGTTTCGCTGTTTACACCTCTTAATGAGTGAATTTTGAGAAAGACAACTGAAACAGCCAGCAGTCAAACTGAGCAATTCATTGTCACATTACTATCTTTTTTCAGAGAAAATGAATAGAAAGTCAATTTGACTTGTTTTTAGCCTCAGAAAATGGTATTTTTTTAAAAAATTGTTTGCTTTATTTATTGACAGAGACGAATTGCCCATTAGGCCGAGTAGACTGAAGCCTAACGTCGCGGAAGGAAAAAGGCTCCGGTGCTAAAATTTTCTTTCAGTTTCTTTTCTTCATATCGGGCTAATACATTTTATGTAAAAGAGAAATTCTTGACAATATTTTTTGTTTTGCTCATTTATTGAAACTTATAGGTAATTAACGTATAGATGATATTCCAAAAGCTACTCCTCTTTTAATTTTTCGAAATTCATAAAGAAAATATTAGATTCTTAAATTTTTCGACTTCCAATTTGTGGTGATAGATTTGCACAGAAACAGTTTTTGTTGTCACAGCCTCCTGGGCAAGTTTTTATCAGCATCTCTACTTATATGTATAGAAGGTATTAAGTTCCAATTAAGCATTTTGTCTATATTTAATCCCTTAAGTTTTAACGATCTGGGTGATCACCCGACCTTGCTCATTTTTAGTTGTTAAACTAATATATATATATATTTTAAATTTTGAAGTTACAGACTCCATCTAGATGTTTCTATGAAAATACATTAATTTTTATTTTAAATTTACGGTAAATCTATTCTGAAAAAAAAAAGAAAAAGAAAGAAAGAAAGAAAATGCCAGAAACACGAAAGGTTCTCAGAATTGCATCATACTAGGTGATTAAAAATAAATGACGATTATTGTCAAACTACTAACGATAGTAACATTGCGAAAAATCGCACAAATCAAATACTGCTTTTGTTTTATAGGGTGCTGTATATATTAAAATATAGAATTTTATTTTCTTATGTATGTTATCTTGGTCCTAATGACTTATATTTAAAGAAATATTGCTCTCTAGGAAGGAAGTTAAAAAAAAT
Source organism: Maratus speculifer (assembly GCA_964019185.1). Lineage (NCBI taxonomy): Eukaryota > Metazoa > Arthropoda > Arachnida > Araneae > Salticidae > Maratus > Maratus speculifer. The sequence continues at coordinate 122,227,353 of OZ025291.1, forward strand.
TGCATTTCCATAGGACTAAAATTTACCGAAATAGGGCTTTTCAAATTACCACTTTCTGTTTTTAATGCCTAGGAAACACTCAAATACATCGCTTTGAAGAACGGTTGGATGGTTCCAAAAAAGCTTAGCCTGGGCCGGGGGATTCGCTTCTGATATGTTTATAAAATATTTGAGAAAGGGGAAAAAAAAAAAAACATTTAGCTGCCTAATACAATGACAAATAATTAGTATGTCAAAAGGAAAACTGTTCAAATCATGAAACATCAGACAGCTCTGTGTATTACTTTACTTTGCACTTCGATATAAGAACACACGATACAGCTTCTCATTTAAGCGACTTTCACCATTAAATATAGTTTGAGATTCGAATTACGCTCAAAAGTGTGGGAACCGTTATTGCAGAATTAAACTAAAATTTGGGTTATACATACTTTATCTACAGTTTTTTAGACGGTTTTTAAAATAACAGGTAAATAGTGATTCATTATATTTACTGAAGAAAATCTGACAGTCTTCATTTAAAATGATAAACTTTCATCTAGTTTTTATGGATGTAGATTACTACAAAAACATACGTACTCTGTAGCACTTAATGTCAATACATATTGCGTATTTAACGATATGGCTATGATATGTATGAATATATTTTCAATAAGTATACTTTTTCCTATTCCCAAAGTATATTTCCCCCCAAATATAGTATGGTGTTGTCTAAAACAAAGCTAAGATAAACTACACATTCTAAAACTCGAGAAGGAGACTCGTGCAAGGGGTAAGGGGCAGATAAACCAAAATTCTAAACAACATTAATCTGCATTTGAGTTCCAGGGAAAACATTTGTGTACATTAATCTACGGATCATATATCCCTTCACCACATGGGGGCTTGCGTGAGACTAACCCCTAACCGCAATTTTCCAGGGGAAACAAACACACGCCGTCTATCGTAGTTGACGTGCAACGAACCAAACCATGGTCCCAAGAAAGATAAAACCGGCACCGTAATAGGCATAAACATCACCATGTCTGCGTGCTCATTTCCGGATTTATTTCATAGATAAATATAATTTTTCGCTTACATATTTATGCTACTGTATGCGTAAGTGTACCTAACTTTCTATCGGTATTGGATTGCAACTGAAGTATAATTTAGCAACAAAAGGGCATTGTTTGTTTTATAGAAAACTTGATACAAAAATTAGGATTTTTTTTTCTTGTAAGGTTATTGAATCAGTTAAGTTAATATTATAATTCATTTTAATATAATTGCGAATGTTAATAGTAAAACTGATTTTCGCAGTTCTAAAAATTTAAACCTTTATGTTTATACAATGTTTCCATTCATAAAACGTAAGAAAATCTTTTAATAAGAAATATAACAAATATACATATTATGAGCCATTGAAAAGAACGGAATTAAAACATTTATTAGATAAATTTGTTCTAAATTTTTGTGTAGGGTGTTAAACTTTTGAGGAATTACTTTTAACCTTTCATTGCTTTTTGTCCCCTTATTTGTGTTTTCGAAGATTCTCGTGGCTTTAAGCGTGAAAATGATTTTTCTAGCCATACTATTTTTGTAACACGCGGCTTATTTTGTTGTTATGTTTTTAAATAATGTTTCGAATTTTCATTCGCACAACGGCAATTAACTAAGAAATTTCCTTGAATTCAATATAAAACATGTACCTTTTTTTTACATACATTTGTAAAACTTCAAAAATAAAAAAAATAATTGAAACCTCAGAATATCCAAATATTATGAATCCTGTTGTAAATTATTTTTAAATCTGTGAAAATTACAATCTTATTTAACATTTTTATCAGTAAAAATATCATGATATTTGTTCAACAGATACGATTTTAATATTTTAACGTGAGTTAATAATAAGATGAAGAAGAAGTATGAAGATTTAATATTAAATCTCCACATGGGAAAAAATAAGAGCTTCTTTAGTAATTCTTTCTTTTTCTCCAACCTTCTGATAAGGCAGCCTATAATTTAACAGAGTGCTTATTTTTGAGATATACGATGGTTATTCGGAAAGTAAGGTCCGATTTCTTAGAAAACATAAAGTCTTTGCATCAAAGAATTAAAAAAAAACATTCTTTAATTTAATTCTTTACATGTTTTTCAATTTCCTACATAGTTTCCATATTTTTTTTTAACTTTTGTTATAACATTCTGCAAATTTTTGCATGCCTTAATCATAGACATCTGCCGCCGTGAGGATGACCAGTCTTTCATTGCTTCTTTCAAAAATTAATGATTCAAAGTTGAAAATGTGAATTAATTGTGTGCACGAATCTATTTGTCCATAGAATTGATCAAATCATCTGAAATCACTGTTTTTTATGGTGAACCGTGTACTTCGATTATGAAGTTATTGGCAAGAAGAAACTTTGTCTAGGAGTCATCATTCAGCTTAATTACCAAAAACTTTTATCTTGATTAGAGATAACATAGATGGATATATGTATACATGGAATATTTACACATAAATATAAAGAATCATTGAATATTTTACACTGGCCTATCACGTTAGCTGGCTCGCCTGGCCATATTTTTACACCGCGATCTTCGGGCAGCTTTTTTAGACAGTCTGTCTGCCGCAAACTCCCGATCCCATCTGCCTTAATTCTCATAGAAGATCACTTAGTTCATCAAAATTTGCACTGTTTGTCGGTTTGATTCAATCTTCAAGAGCCTCATTATAGAATGTGCTTATTTGGCAGTGCGGAGTTCAATCTTTGTTGCTAGGCATCTTTGTCGATAGATTCCACAACTGGTACATCCTAGACGAAGATTTACAGAAGATTTGGTGAATGCCTTGGAAAAATATTTGTGAAGACCGTCAAATTACAATTTTAATTTTGAACCAATGACTTTTGTAAAAAGCATATTCAAAGACTGGTTATCCTCAGAGACGTCTAATACCTAGACATACAGCAGCTTGTAAAACGTAATGACAAAACTTTAAAACAAGCATATGGAACTATGTAGATAAAAGAAAAGTATTTGTTGAAAAAAAAACTGATTTATGTTTTATAGGAAATCGTGCCTTAGTTTTTGAATAAATCTCGTATACCGTAACATTCAGTTACCGTAATTCAAATTCATAATTAGACAGTTTAATTTTTTAAAAAACATTTATATAATAATCGTTAATTGTGCATTTTTAGCTTGTTAATTTCTTGTGAAAAATGTTTTTCAAATCAATTTATTTTTGAAAAATTTAGCAATGATGGATTTTATTTCGTAAATTATATTCTTTCGTACATTATATTCAATTCACAACACTTTTCTTAATTTGCGAACATATTTTTACAAGAAAAAAGAAGAGCTGTTAGCATTATTTTATTCAATTATTCAAATTTACATAATTTGAACACCCAGTAATTTTATGCTTCACGAAATCCGTGGTAAGAAAAAAAAAATTTATTTAACCGAAACCGTTTCAGCCATAAATCTGTCAAACTAAACAGAAAATTGAATAATAAAATTTCAAAGTTCCAACATACGAAACTAGAAGTAAAAAGTCGTATTTCAAACTTTCATTTATTATGAACAGCTGTCAACGTCACTCGCAACTGATATATTAGAAGAACTTGTTTTACTAAAGTCTTTCAATAAAATAAAAGAAATGATGTCGTATTCTTTATTGAACGATCGTAATATAATAGGCATTTGTTCGTTGACTGATATGTTGTATTGGTTACACGTCGTATTCCGATATTTTGATACAAAGGAATATCTTTAATCCCCGATGTTTAATTCAGTATGACTTGAGGATATCCGGTAAACATTTTAGTGTACTTTTTCCGTCTGAATAGACCGTTATCTTCAAAATAAGATAATGATCAGATTGGTTTTTCCATGTTTCCGTTTAAATAAAATATTTAGTAGGATTCAAATTTCGATACATTTCTTATAGTTAAAATTTAATATTTTAAATATTTTGAAACATTTATAGGGATTTTCATTGCAGTATGTAATATTTTGTCAGATTTGTAGATTTTTGGTGTAATGTATAATATTTTGCAATATATATCGATTTTCAATGTAGTATGTAATATTTTGTTATAGATATATATTTTTAGTATTAATGTATGATATTTTGTAGCATTTTCATTTTAATGTAATATTTAATATTTATGTTTAAGTTTTAGGTAAACATTTTTTCTTTAATTTTTTTTTAATATCAAGGAAAAACAAATAAATATGTAAAATTAAGTTATGCCCAAAATAAGATCAATATTTTTAACCACTCCGTAAGTATTTAATTGTTTTCATATTTTTATAACAACATTATAACATGTATTTTATTTTTAATTATTAATTCGTATATGGTTTTGTGATTATTTAAAAAACAAATTTTAAATAAGTTTGCTATATTTTAATTTAACCACCTAGCTGATCAATTGTTTTAAAAAAAACTTTCAAATAATGTCTATTTTTTTCCCCATATCTTTTTACAGAATTTTTAATCTTTTATCACTGATTTTTCAAAAAAATTTTTTTGTTTCCAAATTGAATCAGAAAATTGCTCGGATTAAATAATAAAAAATTTACAATACATTTTTACTGGTGAGAATAATAAATTATGATTGGAGTATGAATGTCTGTAGATGGTATGGGCAAATCGTGATTGGCAAAATCATGTAACAGGGAAGCGGTTAAATACAAGTTTTTGTTTATAAAAGATTGTTTTTAAATGAAAAAAAAATGAAACTTTTGTACATAAAAATATAATTTGCTGTTTGTGAAAAATTAAGATGGAACAGAAGTTTTAATAACGATTTCATTTTGACTTGTTTCATTTAAAAATTATAAAATATTTGTTGTGGTAAGTTTTATCATTTCGAAGAAATATTTATTGTGGGGCATAACAGAAACGCCCGCTCATTCATTTAAATGTGACATAAAAATAAACCTGACTTTTTACGCAATTTGCAAATATTTTGTGAAAAATTTATAATTTTAATATATTCCGTTGAATAATGCCGTAGTATATTGTCATTTTCGAAGTTTTAATCCTTGCGTTCAGTATTTATTAATATAGATCAATATTTTAGCTATTCCGTAAGTATTTAATAGTGTTTATACTTATATAACAAAAATGTAATATTTTATTTTTAATATCTATTAACTCGTAAATGGATTTGTGATCATTTAAAAAATAGATTCTGAATAAATTTGCTGTATTTTAATTTAAATACGACTTTTTATGTATAAAAAATTATATTTAAATGGAAAAAGAAAAAAAAAACTTTTGTACAGTAAAATATAATTTGATTGTGAAACGTTAAGGTGGCACAGAAGTTTTTACAATGGTTTCATTTTGACTTTCAAAACATTTAGTCTAGTAAATTTTATCATTTCAGAGAAATATTTACTGCGGGGTATAACAGCCCCTCATTCATTTAAATGTGACATAAAAATTAACATGCGTACATAAACATGTACGCAATTTGTAAATATTTTGCTGAGAATTTACAATTTTAATATATTACGCTGATTAACGCAGTAGTATATTCGCATTCTGAAGTTTTAATCCTTGCGTTCAGTATTTATTAATATTTTGTAATTAAGGAGGTACGGGGATTAGATATTAATCCCATAAGTTGTGAGTTGGGATCGATGCAATGTGGGTTAGGTTATACTCACTCTGAAACTCGTGGGACTAATTTGAGGAACATTTTCGGCAAAATTTAATGTGGAACTCATTTGGTTTGTTAATCTTGTCAGCTGCACAGTAAAGTTAATGACAAACTATAAATTAATTTATACTGAAAGTAATATATTAATTCTGATACTTATTTTTTTTTTTTCTCAAACATATTTTTTTAATGTATTCTAATTTAATTAAAAATCTTGATTTTAGTCTGGTCTGTAGTGTCGTCCATAATTCTAAACTTGAAAGGCATGACCCAAAAGGAAAAGATGTATTCAAAACCGAAGCATTATTCGAATTATGGAAAAGAATCCATATCTATTCATTGTAAAAAAATAAAAAATCTAATTATGTAATATAATACATATAATCTTATATACAATATAATATCGTATAAAAGTGATGATGTTAAATTTGCTAACATTTTAAGAAAAACTGAAACTAAACGGAATACTATCAATTGATTAATTTAAAGCTAATCTTGTAAACACGAGACATGTTTTCAGTTCTTTTTACTCTTTAAATCTTATTGAAATTTTACAGATAGGCCGTTACATTATGCCTGATAAGATTTGAAGTAAGAGAAATCAGTATTCAGATTTCATAATATTTTTATGTATATATTTCCCTTTCTTCAATTTACTCTTATCTAAATTTATGTAAATTGAACTTTCTTCAATCCCTTGCTCCCGAATCAGGAACATACTCCATTCTTTAAAAAGACGAGAGAAAAAAGGAGCTTTGCTGACAAGGTTTGAGACATAAATATATCAAACTGAAACTGCGGGTGAACTACTTTTTTTTCTTTGAAGAGTAAAACGTGGTCCCTTTTCTAAACTCCCGCATACGTAATGTGCATCATCGCGTGCAATTTAAATGCATGAAAATGCCAGTTTCTTGTCCAGAATAATCTGATATTCAATTACCTTCTTACAACTGAAAGGGTAACAAATGTGTTTGAATTATACACGCTATTAATGTATGTCATCGCATGTAAGTATCCGCACGTAAAGACTAATTGATGATTTAGTTCGAAATTATTCAGGTATTCTGGATTAACGAAATGGAATCGGAGATAAATGTTTGAGTGCTCTTCTCTGTTTTGCACTCAAACTATGGAGTCGATCGATGAAGCTCTTTTAATTGGTTTAGGATAAGGTTTTCGTGAATTTAAAGACATATCAAGCGAAAGGATAGATTCGTTTGCGGGAGGGGTATAACCCGAAACATTAATATCGGAAAATTCTCTTAAACAACTCCGATTCCATCGAGATTCATTCTTAAGAAAGAATACATTTTAAATATGCATTCTGTTGAAATCTTCTTGAAATGTTTATTATTGAGACTTAAGCTCATGTGGGTAATATGTATCTGTACAAGCCTATTTTCAATTAATGTTGAAAAGAAATATGGTTAGGCGAAGAGATATTATATAAATTTATTCAATTTCGATATTTTTAATATACATTGCTCCGGAGAAATTGCTTTTAGGAGTAATTGAAGCTAGTATATTTAAAATCATTCTTGTATAAATATTTTTCCAATTCACAAACATGCGAATTCGTTTGTGGAAGAAAATACACCAATATCGAAAAATTATCTTAACTATGTTTGATTCAATCGAAATTCATTCTTAGGAAAGAATACATTTTAAAGGTGAATTCTGATGAGAACAACTTGAAACTCTTATTATATAGATTTAGGCTCACTTGGTATTATATATAAGTCTATTTTGAATTAATGGGGAAAAGAAATATCAGTTGTTACGCCAACGTATTTATAATTTAAATACGAAATTTGTTATTCAACTTCGATACTTTTCATATTCGTTGCTACGGAAAACAAACTTTTAGGGTTAATTGAAGCAAATTTAAATCTATTCTTGTCTAAACATTTGCTTATATGAATTCAATCTGTAGATCAGGTGGAGCAGGATGCATTAATATGGGAAAGTTATCTTATTCCATTCCGATTTGGTCAATCGAATTTGGTCATTCTTAAAGAAAGATTTATTTAATAGATGTATAAATCCAATTCAGCTTTGAAGTGTTTTCTATTTAGCCTAACTGACATGGAATGTTGTTCATTAATAGAAAATAAATTTTATTTAGGCAATGTACTAGAGAAATCTGTTATTCAAGTTCGATCCTTTTGATATTAGTTGCTCTTTCTTTAATAATAATGTTTGTCTGATAATTTTATTTTATTTATATTTGCAAATCGGATGCTTTTCTCTTTCTTTAATGAAATATATCGTGATTTAAACACATGCTCAAGAAATTGCAAATTGAGTCCATTTATGTTATTTGCATTTATTATAGGTGCACACACACACACACACACACATATATACATTTAATAAAACGCTTTTTTATATTTACAAACCATTAAATGAAAACTAGGAATGAAAAATAGACCATAAAAATAAAACACAGTTATGATACTATAAAACTATATATCGAATATTCTACAATTTCAAATACAAGAAGAATTAAATATATAAAAGTAAAAATCACAAAAGGAATGTTAAATCATGAGGAGTAGAAAAATGAAAGCTTATATTATGGAACACTTCTTCTGGGGAAATATCCCACAATATAAGAAAAGCACAGTGAATTATTTGTGCTTGATAAAAAGCATGCCATATATACAATAGAGATCAAATTACACTTAGGTTATGATGAAATAATACATCGCAAAACAAAATTTAAAAATCGAGTAAAATTAATAATTTAATGGAAAAAAATACGGAAGAAATATATAAATACAGGTAAATAATAATGGATAAATTTCAGTATCAATAGAAGCAAAATGAATTGTTTTAAAGCAAAAAGTATGCTATACAGCAACTAAAAATGTACTATAATGAATTATCAAGCAAAATTTACTGTTTAATTGATATAAAAAAATATGATTAAAAATGCTGATACATGTAATGTAAACAGGTTATAAAACTAAAAAAGCATTCATAATACGCATATGCAGTATGAGAATTCTGAAATTATTAAATTGAAATAAAACGGGTGAACATTAACAAGTCAAAATGTAATATATATAAGATAAATGTAATATAAATATATAAATGTAATGATAAATGTATAAATGTAATAAATGTAATATATATATTTTTTTACTATACGAATTCATGTTTTTTTTATTTAAAAAATGTGCGCGATCAGATTCGACCATCATTTATATACAGAATGCGTCATAAGTTCGCGCAAACTTAAAAAAAAAAAATACTATAAAAGAAGTAATGCTCTGGATACTTTTAATTTTAAAAACTTTGATCAGAGTGATTGTTTTTTCCCATGTCTAAAAAATACTTCCAAAAGTAATCGAAAGGGGGCGCTAACGCGTCATACTGAGACTTGCTGCATATCAAATAAACACGAACAAACAATGAAATAATTTACAATAATATGGCACTATGCATTTATTTTCTAGTAAAATATGTTATTTCTGACCCCCAATTATGAGGTGTTAGGCAATTGAGGTGTGTCAATATGTCTATTACAGATAAGTGTACCATGGGCGGCATCAATGCCACAGACAATTCGTTGAATAGGAGCATTCAGTTCCACCAAGATGTCTGAGAAGATTCAGTACACAGGATACTTTAAGACCACAAGCAAAAATTTGGCGGGATCAAGTTTGGAGATCGGGAGGGTCACTCAAACGTACAACATGGACTTATCATTCTTTCTTTCAATGAGGATGAGCTGCGGGGAAGTTTTGAATTTAGGTGCAAAGTAGGACGAGGCACCATTAAGGTGACAACAGGTAACGCATATCTTTCCTGCAAAGCAAACACAACGTGGTCACTCAGTTGTAATATACGCTTCTGCAGTAACAGTACAGATTTTACAGAGGCATTCAGGACAAGGCTCTTCAAAAGAGAAAAGGCCCAGTAGGAAAAACATGGTGAAACCACACAAAAACAGTCAGACGAAAAGAATACACCAGTTCCTTTTTTTCGATTACTTTTGAAATATTTTTTTATACATGAAAATAAAATTCAAGGCCCTCTGATCTCATATATAGATATACATTATAATTTATTATTGTCTTTTGTTCGAAAATTGTGTTATACTAAATAAAAATCTTTTAATAACTTAATTATCCATTTTTATCTCTCTCAATTATTTTGGAGCATTAAAAAGTTACAACTTCCACTACACAAACAGTATTATCTTCCTTATTTTGAAATGTTAAAAAAAAAACCAACCATTTAAATATGTGCCAAAAGAAAATTTTCGGTATTCAGGTCTTTATTATTCAGGGGTAAGTGCATTTTAATCTGAGTAAGTAGTTTGTAGACAAAAATAGAAGGGACCAACATAAAACTACAGAGAAGGCTTTTACAACAGCTGTAATATTTGACAGGTTCTTAGAGCTTTCAAAAAACGTTTCAAAACTGAAACAAACGATCTTTAAAGCGAAGGATCAGTTGGTATTCTATTACTGAAAAGCATTTTAGTTCAGGCATGTAAATCCAAGTATTTCTCTGACGACAGTCATGAGTGACATACGTGTTAACCTGGCAACAGCAAAAGACGGAAAATTGCGACGATAAGTTTTTAGAAATCTCTTGTTATTCTGAAGTCACTTTTTTCAGCAGACAAAAATGCACATTTTTGAGATCTACATTAATCTTTTACGAAAAATAATTAATAGTTAGTTTTATTTAGTGTTAATTCAAGATGTATAAATTAGTTTTGAACACCTTTCAACAAAATGAAATGTGTTTATGACTCCAATTCATCTTTCTGTCTGTATGTCTTTGTGTTGTCTCAGTGTCTTTTCGTACTCTAACTTTCTTAATTTACTTGGATTGCCAAGGAATTTAAATATTTTATGAAAGATGGCTATACCCTTACATCTTTTGAAAATTTTTTGATCAGCATTTGCCATATCCTTTACTGGACGGCCTATTGGCTGTAATAATTTTATGTATGTTTTAATGTTTGTTACTTGGTATAAGACTACATTAAGATTCATTATAGCATGTTCGCTTCAAAAAATAGTACCTATACTATTGGTAGTTATTTTACAAGGCCATACAAAATAAAACCCTTACTGCATCGGAGGTAATTGTTTGAAGTACAGATATATGAGTTACAAATACATCCTTATATACTTAAAAATGAACTGAATATCTGAGTCAGAGTTCATGTAAATATGTTCTCCATTTAAATGTAAAATCTCCAGCATTATACATACAGAATTTCATAAAATTTTTGTAATTTACTATTGTATAAGGAATCCTCCTAAGGAGATTTTTTTCCTTATGTAGCGTTAACAAATATACCAAATCTCACTACAAACTATTGATTTATGTATCTCTAGAAAACATTATTCAAACTGTAGCGTGCTACTGTAAAAACTAATGCAAAAAATAGCGAATACTGTAGTTTTCCTACTTTTAGCACGCTACTTCATACCCCTGGACATGTCCTATGAGTGATGCATGAATTTTTACACTTGTTTAATGTTAAAAAATAAAAGCAAGATACTTTTTTTTCTACAACTTTACAAATAATTCTCTTAAATGCGTTTTAATATGACTTATATATAAAGATTTAGGTTCATTCTTTCCTCTCAAATAGCTTTTGATGCACACAAATAAAAATCTAACTACCACCAAAGCTGCAGAAATAAAATTAGGATCTTTTGATCTTTTCAGACCTTACTTGATTTTAATTAATCTTTATAAATCTTACCCTTAAGCTTTAGAAATCTGACTCGTTTCAGCGAAAAAGATCCTCTTAATTGGTTATTTTTGAGGTTAAAATTACTTACTTTAATGCGCTTAATTCTTCCTTTTAGGAATTTTGGGTTTAACTGAAGTAAACAGATTGTTGTTCTTTTAGTTAGATAATCAAATTTTTGACTTTTACAGTTATTTATTAAAAATATCTTACTTTTTACAATGTCTATAAATATATATATTTTTAAATATATATTGTTTAAAACATTTATCCCAACAGCTAATCTCTCAAAAAAGAAATCCAATTAATACGTAAATACTGTACAAATTGATTAAACAATTATTTGACTAACTTTATGAAGTGATAATACATAACCAAAGTAAGTATTTTTTATGAAGGTCATAATAATTTTTTTTTTTCAGTTAAGTATACAGGTTGTCTTAGTGCAATCTAAACATTACTGCTTTTCATAAATGTAATTAAAATAAATATACACTGGCGCAAAAAATTAAACGAATAATGGCAAAAGATTACTTTATGTTAACACTATTAAGCTAAGTTCAGAGAAAAAAAAGTAGCTCAAAGTTAATTTTATCACGTAGTTCAATAATATTCATCTTCCCTACATCAAAATATGCAAATTTGAAACATTTTCGTATTTGAAAGATAGAATATGCCATTGAAAAGGAACTGTATAGCATTTAAAGGATTGTGAGAATTGGCGTTTAATTGGTAAAACAGATTTAGTACAGTAAGGCTGCAAAGTATACATTTTAGTCCGGTGCCTTATCGAATGAGTGCTGTGAAATTTTTCTACCTATCATTTAAAATTAACAAAGTTTTCTATAACCCATTTTGTATACTATTTCATATATTCATTTTTTAAATTAATATTTTGCAGAAATATGATATTCTGCAATTTAAAGTTACGTCAAGCATGTCAAAATAAAGATCTCCCAGTTCCATGCTTTTAGCTGCAAGATTATTTGTGTTACATAAGTTTATTTTTTTACTCTCTTCAGTTTTTAGACAATTATTACGAAGGTCCACAAAAGCTAGTTTAAAATTACTGTAACGTATCTTCAATAATGTATCAGAACATATACCGATGCTTATGATATACATGAATTAAAAAGGTCTAGAAGTTATTTTAAGAATTCTAGAATAAAAATGCATTTGTCGTGATTAGTATTCTCAACTCTTAAAGTTTTTCCAGACTTTTATTTTTAATAATCCTGTATTTAAGCACAATAAGGGAAATTTATAAATGTTTAAACATTAAATTTGATTTGGAAAAAAAAAAGTAAGAAAGTAAGTTTAATTTTAAAACAAAGCCTGTTGTTTTAACGACTATTTAAGCTTGTTTTTGGATGATAAGAAGTCTGCTAAGTTACTTCGGCTTTACAGTCTAAGAATAGAATAGCTGACAGTTCACCTGCAACACCGAGAAATTTAAGTAGCTCGAATATAGTCCACAAGTAGGTAAAACATAAATATTACTGAAAATATAAAACCATTTCCTACTTTTGCACAAATCGTAACCGAACTGCATATGAAAAACTACAGACTGAATTAATATTGTTTTGCATCCAGCACGCTTTTACTAATTTCGAATTGATATTCAAAGTCTAATGTTAATAATAATGATAATAATAATAATAATAATGACGATTGTTGAAATGTTCTATTTTAGTCAAATAATTAATAGATCTATAAAACAAATTTGTATTCATTGAAAAAAGGAGGGGGTGGAGAGAAAAAAAAAGCTACATTTATTAAATTTAGAAAGTTAATCTAAAATATTTGCTTGGTATTTTAGAATATTTACGAATTCTTTTATAAATAAAATCTGGGAAATATATAGTGACTTTTTTAAAAAAGTATGTAAAAATCATTTGATAATTTTTTTGCAATACTTTTAAAAATTATCTTACTATTAAAATTTCAATACATTTTAATTTTATTCTCACTTCTGTCTTTTATAACTTACGCTTTTGTATATTTATGAGCGAAATATGTTTAGTAATGTCAAAGAATATCAAGATCAAATGTACAATATTTTGTGATGTTTTGAGATTTACCTCCCTTAAATTAGATAATAGGTTAATAATCCCTTAAATTAGATAATAGGTTAATAATCCCTTAAATTAGATATGCAGAATCATCCAAATTGCTTTAAATTCTGATTATGGGTTCTTTCTGATAAGGCGATTTATAGTCTTGGGGGTTTAATGATTAAGTATAAAGAGGGGAACGGGGAATAACCCCTCTTTAAATAAATGGGATTTTTTTGCAGAATTACCCGATTTGCTTGGGATTTTGAATATGGATTCATTATGATAAGGCATATCCCTAATTAGTTTTTGGGGTTCAATGATTAAGTGTAAAGGGAGAAAATAGGAGAGTTATTTTCCCCATTAATTTGTTTTCTGATTGTTCTAATTATTCCTCGCAATACGGCTGTTATATACAATTAGAGTAAATAGCATCTGAGCTAAATTCCATTAGTTTAACTGGGCAATATTCTTTTTATTAATTTCTGTTTTGTATATGTAATATTGACAAATAAAATCGCATGTTGAATATTAAGTTATAAATCTTAAATCAGAAATATATCTGATTTTCTTTAGGGCTTAAATATTTAAAAACATGCTCCATTCCATTTATATGAGTGCATAACTGTATATTTATATGTAATCACTCTAATGCTTTTCCTACTAACTGGATATGCCAGAAGATATATTTCAAGAAACATCCGCAACGAATATAAAAATATTTGATATAATTTTTTTCCCATAGTTATCTTTATTCACCACACAAACTATTCCCAAATGTATATTTTAGATCTAAAATAATGGTTAAGGACTTTCCATTTTTTGCGGATTTACACTGGTATCGAGGTCATGTCTGGCGAGAATATTAGTCTAGCACGAATAATGTATAATGATGATTGCATTACGCTTTAATGTTACGTAAATTATAATATGGTGGTAAGGAAAAGCAATGGAAAGAGAGAGATCGTGGGCGTTAAAAATCCATTTTTAGGTGCGTTCGTATTTATGTAAATATGTAGCAGCTATAGTCGTCGTTCAGTTTTCCAACTGTCTATCCGTCCGTCCATCTGTCCGTCCGCAGATAACAACGCAAAAACTACCCTTCTGAATCGTTTGAAATTTAAAATATGTAATAAATTATTAATTTTGTCGAGTCACTTCGAATTTCATGAAAATTGGATGTATAGATCAATTACAGAGATAATCAAAAAAGTATTTCGTTACAATACAGCCAATGGGGAAAAATAGTTTCAAGTGCATTTTAAGGATGTTATATTTTTTCGAACGTAATAAAATTGATATACAGGGTGTCCCCTCTCAACGGTGGCCAATGGCTAATTTCTAAACCGTTGGTCATAGACATATAGTTCCAATTGAAAAAATGCTTTAAAAAAGGCAAAGAATTGTTTTTTAAGCGATTTTGGTCAAAAAAATGTTTTACTAAAAAATTACGAAAATTAAATTTTTATACGGTCCCCCGGTCCTATAAGTGATATTTAGTAAAAATTTTTCAACACTCTAACAAGTAATACAGAAAAGGTCCCATTCATGTAACATTAAAATTGACCGAGTTATGAAACTTTAAATTTCATGACTTAAACCACTTTTCTATAGCTGAAAACGGATGAGTTCGACGGAGGTTTAAGGGAACGTACACTAAGTGCTTAAAGTATTATAAAGGGAGTCGATTTCCAACGCTGTTCAAAGGCTACTTTCTAAACTATTTGTCACAGACATATAGTTCCAATAACAAAATGTTTTAAATGAGCTATTTAACTGAAGGCGCTGTCACCGTATAAGTTTTACGGTAGTGTTAATTATAATTAAGTAACTTCTAGATTGGTTATTAAAATAACTGAAGACATGAATTTAAAAATTCTCTTTATCGAAAAAATCAAATTTTGGGAAATAGCGAAAAAACTTTAAATGCATCTATTGGTTTTCATTATAAATTTTGAGATTGCATTGTTACAATAGTGGAGGTTTGTATAAACTGATAGAGAAATCAAAAAACAGTAAGTCGAGTTTTGAAATTCATATCCTCAATTGTATTTTTACGTATGTTTTATTTTGTAAGCAAATGAAGCTGATTCTTTTCGTGATTTTATTTTAAAAAGGTATGTTATTTTGAAAAGCTTTTATTTTATTCATAGTTTTTGTATGTAAATTTTCCTAGTTCAAAACTTATATTCAAATTTTAACTCACTTCCAAATATCTGATTGAGGTTCAATTCCCATACTTATTTAAACCCGATGACAATGTAATATTAATACGATTTTAGGTGCGTTCCATTTATTTATTTTATAGGACTACATCAAATTCTATTAGATTGAGTAATCTAATAGAGCTTTAAATATGTATCATTTTGTAACGATTTATGACTGTTGCTTTTCATAGTTTAATTTAACAAAATTTCTGTTTTTTTTTTTTTTTTTTTTTTTTTTTTTTTTTTACTTATATTTTTAGCACAAATTGCATATTTTACTTTAACATGTAAATGTCAACAGAAATTCAGAAACAACATTGTAAAAATATTTTTTACTCTCAATGTTTAAAGTTAAATTTTCTATCTGATGTTTATTTTTATTTCCAGTAAATTTGTGGCTGACCCCTATTTTGCAGCAAAAAATATGCTTCAACTTTGAACAGCTATAACTCGGTCAATTTTGATCGCAGAGGAATGGGACTTTTTTTGTTTTACTTGTTAGAGTAGTGGTAAAAATTTTCTAAATATCACTTATAGGACCGGGGGACCGTATAAAAATTTAATTTTCGTAATTTTTTAGTAAATCATTTTTTTTACCTAAATCGCTTAAGAAATAATTCTTTACCTTTTTTAAAGCATTTTTGCAATTGGAACTATATGTCTATGACCAACGGTTTAGAAATTAGCCATTGGCCACCGTTGAGAGGGGACACCCTGTATATATATATGAAGTATGTACTAAAATATACATTCTGTACAATGTAAGGTGCAAATAATGTTTTTTTTTTTTTTTTTTTTTTTTTTTAGCGCCACACAAAAGTAATCATTGTATAATTTGGCAGGAGGAAACTTTGTTTGGGGAACATTTTAATTGTATTAAACTATTTCACATTTTATGGAAATTGATGTATTTTGCTGAGGTTTACTAGGGGATATTTTTTATATAATAGACAGGAGATGATATTTATAGGGATGCACAAAAGATTTCGGATACTTATACGGTATCCGAAGTACTGTATACTGTTATTCATCAATATCTGAATATTTTTAAAAATGTCGTTATAATACGACCGCACCTCATTTGCTACGTTTACGTAAAAATAAAAAACTTCACTTTAAATCAAAATTCCTTCATTAAGAGTGATTGTGAATAAATGGCGCCAAAACAATGTTGAATTAAAGCATTCTCGACGCATGGAAACCCTGTCTTGTTTATTTCATAAAAACAGGAGTTGGTATGGTAAAGTGAAAAACGCATTTAAAAACTTTGATATTCTTTTATAAATATTTTAAAAGCAGGAATGGATGTTAAATGGAATTAATGGGATAAATGAATCGCTCAAAGGATAGTTCATTTATTTTTAAATTTGGAATTTGTGCTTATGAACGGCAACGGGATTCATTTGTTTGTATCGGTAGCCTGCTGTTTTAAGCTGGTTTATATCAATTTAGAACTTAAAAAGCACTATAATTTTATAATTGTATTGTTTTTGAAGGTTATTGAAAAAATAAGAAGAAAAGATTTTATACAATGTAGATTAATTAAGGCAACTGTTCGTTTTATAATAATCAGAATGTGTAAGCCTAATATGTCTACGATATGTTTTTTCTGGGGATGAGCTCACTCAGTATCATCACCTTACGTACTATAAAAATAGCTAAACAAGTTTTCATTTAATATGAAAGAAAACTCGATTTTTTGACCAATGTTGAGGTAAACTATCCCCTTAATGCAAAAATCGTATTAAATTAATTCTACACAAATTATTTTTATAAATCGATAATAAATCGAGTGGTAATTATTTTTATAAATCAAAATTTTTATACTTCGCTTTACCCATTTTAGGCCAAGCACAGAAATTTTATAAAATGTAGCATTATTTTTATTGAAATATGCTTAAATTACATACATTAAGACACAAAAAAAGATTCGTGCATGAAAAATAATATTTTATATAAGAAATAATATTTTATATAATAATATAAAATATTATTTCTTATAATGAATAATATGAATATGAATAATATTTTTATGACTTTTGTTTTATTCTTATTTCATATACAGAATTTACAACTTTAATCTATTTTAAAAACATATAATTCATTTCAATTGGAATAATAATATATTTTTAAAAAGTCGAATTTGTCAAAGGCGTTTCAAATTAAAACTCTAGCGTATTTTGAAAATTTTTTAAGAGAAAGTGTTTACTCCAATTGAATTACTAATATTTTATGGATGTCTTCAAAAGCCTTAAAAAATAGAAGAAAAATAAAATTCTTGAAAAAAATGTGTCAGAGTGTTAAAAAAAAATATTTATCGAAATGTTTCGTATACGAACCTATGGCCGAAAATGGGTTAATGTGAATTTCAATTTAAAAAAAGGAAATATCTCCGCACAATAGAAAACTCACTGTATCTATTTTTCTTCTTTAGCAAACAGTGTTTGATTTTTCTGAATATGCCAAAACACGACAACTGAAGAAATAAGTATCACTCATTACCCAAAAATATTTCATATTTTAATGTATCTCTATTCATTACAAAATTATATCGAAATGTATATTTTAGATCTAAAATAACAGCTAATGGCTTTCCTTTTCTCTTTTTGTGGATTTATACAGGTATCGGGGTTATGTCTGGCGAGTTTATTAGTTTAGCACTAATGATACAGTAATGCTTGTATTGCGTTTTAATGCTGCGAGAAGAATCATGTAGCAGGCGAAAAATGGGAGAAGCAGATATTGATGGCAAAAATCCATTTACTTCTTTACCAGAGAATGTATTTCGCTGGATGATTTTTTTCTTTTAATATTATTCATATTATGTTTATTAAATAAAATCAAGTATTTCAATTTGATTTCTTTCGAATTAAAAAACAAAGTTACTACATTGTAGCCATACTATTTTTCTATAATAATAATTTTTGCATAATAATTGAAAAGTTAAAATTATTTTTTGAAGCAATTAGTATGATATTACATAACATGTTATAAATAATATTTTACGAAATATACGTATTGGATATGAAAGTATGTGACATAATTTCTTTTGCACTTATCTTTTATTTATTACTATTCCCAAATGTATATTTTAGATATGAAATATGATTAATATCTTTCAATTTTTCTCATTTGTAGAATTATATTGGTATCAAGGTTATGTTAGGTGGTATTATTATTAATTAGGGGATATTATTAAAATATGTGTTGGTTGCAAAAATACAATCGTCACATTGTTTTCGATTTTAAAAAAAATCAAAATTCTTTTATTAGTGTCATTTAATGTTTGAAATTACATATCATACCGGTATTATGTATCATTATTTTTGCTCGAAAAAAATTAAAAGAAAATAAAAGATTTTTTGACCAATTTATTTCGCAGTTTTCCGATATATTTCTCAGTTTTAGTGAATATATCATGTAAAGGTATTTTAATATGTAATTACAAATAAATAAATAAAAATATTTTATGTAATGATTTGGCATTTATTTTTCTTAGCTACTTCCTAATGTATGTTTTATTTTTGAAACAATGGTTAATGGCTTTTATTTTTTTCCCACTTGTAGATTTATATTCTAGTATCGAAGTTGTGACTAGCAGGATTGTTTAGCATTAATGATGTAGTGATGATTGTATTGCGTTTTAATGTTACCAGAAATATTATATGGCAAAGTAAAAAATGGTTAGAATGATGGGCATTAACAGGAAAAATCCATCTGCTTTACCGAAGTGCATATTTTTTCGAATGTGTTTTCTTTATCGTAATATTATTTGCGCGTTTTCCTCGATAACATTAAATCTAAAAAAAAATGTGCTATAACTTCTATTTTCACGTCTTCACATTATAAAACATCACTTCGTGATATTCAAATTCAAGTTTCACGAGAAAATGATAGTCAGTTGAAGCTTAAATAAAGAAGATATAAACAACAATTCTTAACCACTTTGGTACTTTTGACGACAGATAATCGTCATCCACTTAATTTCTCTAAATGCAAGAAGACGAATCTCAATCAACATTTGAGTTAGCACATAGCCTCCACATGGATCACTTAGACAGGGACTTCAATTTATGATTCATGCATCACCAAGCTACCAGTTTAAAGCTTTATGTAATGGAATACCTTTGTATGGCCCTGTAAATTAATAAATATTTTTTGCACTCAAATTACACAGAATGTATATCTTAGTATATACTTCATAGATGTATATAAATTTTATTATGTTCGAAAGTATGTAACATCATTAGAATGCACTTGGAAGTAATTTTTTTTACATTGGCCTTAATGTAACGAAAAACTTTTGATTGTCCTTGTAATTGAACTGTACGTGTACAAATATAAAATTTGAAATGGCTTGACATAGTTATGCAACAATTACATATATTTAATTTCGAATGATGCGCTTTGGTTAGTTTTTGTGTTATATGTGGACGGATTGAACGGCGTCTATAGATGCTACGTACTATATAATTACGAATGCACCTAAAAATAACAATTCTTAACCACTTTGGTACATTTGACTACAGACACTCGTCATCCACTTAATTTGCCAAAATGCATGATGACGAATCAAAATCATCATTCGAATTAACACTTGAACCTCCTTATGGATCTTTTAGCTAGGTAATTCAATTCATGATTCATGCACTATCAAGCTACTATTTTAAAACTTGACTACGGTAGGTCATATATGTCCGACGGACCAATAGCACGGTTGCACTGAACGTAAATGTAGCGAACATACACTGCAAAATAGACAAATGATTCTTAGACTTTGAAAAATTACTATCCTCCTCAGTTCTGAGACAAATATTACGAGGGACCACAAAAACTAGGTTAAAATTACTATAAAATACATCTAAAGATGTATCAGTAAATATATCGGTGCTTATAATATGCACACTCTTATTAGAAAGACTCAAAAATAATTTTATCAATTCTAGAAGGTTTTAAATTAATTTAAAAGACTACAGGTGACTTCTACAGACAACATCAGGACTTATGAGGCAATAATCACGAGTAAAAATATTCAATAACCATTTCCAAGTCATTCAATGTTCCGAAAAAAGTTAATTTATCTTTGGAAATCTCTGAAAATAATTTATTTTCGAAATTTAAATATTAATTTATAAAGAGCTTTCTTAATTGTCCGTATTTTTCTGAAAAGTTTTCGGGTAGCTTTTATAAAGCATTAACGAATTCTCTCAATCCAAAAAATCAGTTTTTCGTATGCTACCAGACCTCAACTAAGCATTTTCAGCTGTATAACTGAAATTCTGAATGCAATTGTAACAGAAAAACGTTAACTTTAATGTAAATGCTGCTATTTCTGTATGTTTTTCAGTTAAATATGTTTTCGAAACATGAAAATATTTACGTGAGGCCCCAAAGCATCCTAAAAGATAATCTGAGTAGAGAGAACAGATTAATGTATTGTGAAAGCTACTTGAAAACGTTTTCATAAACTATGGACCCCTAAAAAATTATTTTTACAAGTCCTTCTTTAAATTTCAAAGGTAAATTAAGTTGTCAGGTTTCTAAAGATAAGGAGCGCTTTTCGGCATCTCGGGTGAATCGAAATAGGCTATTATATGTTTTCTTTCGTGATTATAGTACATTTTCTTATATTAAGAAGCATATTTTTTTACAATGCATTACATGAGAAATTTTTTGAACCGAAAAAAAAGTGAATGAAGAATTAATTATATTAAGTACGTACATCTAATCAAAGTTTATTTTTTGGTAGTTTTCTTTTGTCTTTATCCCAGATACAATGGCATTAAAGAAATCCATCGACTCCATAGATGGTAATTTCAATTTCATTTTTTAAGCATGAAAATTCATTGTAACAATCTTCGTACTATAGAAACATACTTTAATCTTTATACTTATAATCCTATCGTTACTTTTTCATAATCATTAAAATCTGAATGATGATCCTAAACAATCAATCAAAATTACGCGTTCATCATTTTAAAAAATAGGCATGACCATCTTCTGCTCCCGGATGATTGATACTTTGCGAAGTAGTACATCATCCTAACTACTTTATCTAGCAAGAGACAACAAATGCAGAATTTTTGACGTTAATGCTGCATTAACGAAGGAGGTAGTGACTTAAGTGATAGATTATTAATGACTGGTTTTTGAAACTGATTAAATTACGAATGGAAGCCGGTTTTGAACCGTTTCTTACGACATTAGTGAGTGGTTATTATATTAATGCATCCGGGTGACATCAACATCGGTCATTTTGCATTTAATAAAATAGGATAAATTTCTTATTCGTTTACTTAATAACCATTACAGTATTGTAGAACAATATTATTTCATGGAACGTATGCGTAAGAAGCTGTGTCTGTTTTTGTTTTTTAAGGAAATGATTTACTGAAATTTTTCCGATTGATTTGACATAAAGTGATATTATCCCAATAAATTGAGGTAACATTTTAATGGCATATACATGACATAAAACATTGTGTAGTACAAAATGCTAGCTTGAAGTTAAAAAATTCATTCACATTTCATTCACATTACATAAGTACAGTTAAAGTTCATTAAATTACAGTGTCGCCAAATAAATAAATAGACGAGCATTGCTACCCTCATTATAAAAATCCAAAATTTTAAATATTTTTTTTTTTACTTTATTCATTTATGACGATATTACAATTAATATTATACTTGTCTAAAAGGGATACATTTTCCGCATCGATTATTTTTTATTGAACAGAATAAAATTTAAACTTTCTGAAACAACATTATACGTTTAACAATTGTAAAATATAAATTGTTACACTGCCTAAAATGTGTCGATTATAAAAAAAAAATAATAATAATAAATACTAATAAGTCTAAAAATGAAAATCTATTTGATATGAAACATCTATAGCGATTAAATATGTTTTTTTCATACTACTTTCATGTACTTTTAAGAATATTTTATTTTAATGCAAAAAATTTCTTTAAAAACTTCATAAAATTATACTTGAAAAATAAGAAATAAAAAAAGATATTTTCATTTTAAAAATTCCCGTCTATCGTATGTTACTGAAACTTTTAAATTTAAGTAAGAAATTTAATTTATTCTCTATTTAAAAAGGTTTTTAGCTACCCAGCATCTCAACATAAATCTTTTTGCTGCATATGTTGTAAAATGTCATATTTTCTGCAACAGTACAATTTTTCTAATTTGAATTCTTTAAAACCTGCTACAGAGCTTTATTTTCTTTTCTGTTGTCAGATTAAATCCTAATCAAATTCAGTATTTTAATAATTACAAAATATTTTGCAAAAATACTGCATTCAAAGTAATGATTCAAACTGAATTAAAAAATAACAAAAAAAAAAAAAAAAAAAAAAAAAAAAAAAAAACACAAATCCTGCTTCTCCAAAATTGTAAACAAACCCTTACATTTTGAATTTTTAAAACTAATAACCTTAATATACTTCTCCGTTTCAAAAACGTTTAGTCTCTCCATCTCGCAATTATTCATTTACGTTATTGTTTTTTTTTCTATTAAATTATCAATTTCATGCGACTATTCAATTTATTACACATGCAATCGTTATTTAACCTTTTTTTTTATTTTTTTCCTTTTGAAGCATCCAGCACAGCTCAAATTCCAAACGCATTTTTGCACTTAGCTCCCTTTTATGAGCTACAATACATCTTTTCATATTCAAAAGTCAATCAATCATGGGCCATAACAAATAGCTTCTTGTAAAACGACTGCTGTATATTTCACCATAAAGTTTTGTTCAAAGATCGGGTTTTAAATATATTTTGCAAAAATACTGCATCCAAAGCAATTATTCAAAGAGAATTAAAATAACA
Source organism: Maratus speculifer (assembly GCA_964019185.1). NCBI lineage: Eukaryota > Metazoa > Arthropoda > Arachnida > Araneae > Salticidae > Maratus > Maratus speculifer. Next base: position 122,250,839 of record OZ025291.1, read on the forward strand.
ACAAATAAATAAATAAATAAATAAATAAATTCACAAATCCTGCTCTTTCAAAAATTGTAAACAAATCTTTACACTTGAGTTTTTAAAACTGAGTAATAACATTATTATACTTCTCCGTTTCAAAAACGTTTAGTTTCCCCATTTTGCAATTATTCATTTACGTTATTGCTTTTTTTTTCGATTAAATTATCGATCCCATGCGGCAATTCAATTTATTACACATGCATTCATTAACACAAAAGAGTTTAATTTTTTTTTCTCCTTTTGAAGCATCCAGCACAGCTCAAATTCCAAGCGCATTTTTGCGCTTCGCTCCCTTTTATGAGCTACAATACATCTTTTCATATTCAAAAGTCAATCAACCATGGGCCAAAACAAATAGCTTCTTGCAAAGCAATTGCTGTATATTTCTCCAGAAAGTTTTGTTCAAAAATCGGATTTTAAAAATATTTTGCAAAAATACTTCATCCAAAGCAATGATTCAAAGGGGTTTAAAACAACAACAAAAGTACACAAATCCTGCTCCTCCAAAAATTGTACACAAACGCTTACACATGGATTTTTAAAACTGGATAATAACTTTAAAATACTTCTTCGTTTCAAAAACGCTCTGTTCCCCCATCTCACAATTATTCAGTTACATTATTGCTTTTTTTCTATTAAATTATCGATCCCATGCGAGTATTCAATTTATTACACATGCATTCGTTAACACAAAAGAGATTGAACCATTTTTTTATTTTTCTTATTTTGAAGCATCCAGCACAGCTCAAATTCCAAGCGCATTTTTGCGCTTTACTCCATTTTATGAGCTGTAACACATCTTTCCTATTCAAGAGTCAATCGATCATGGACCATAAAAATTTCTTCTTGTAAAACAACTGCTGTATATTTCACCATAAAGTTTAGTTCAAAAATCGGATTTTAAACATATTTGCAAAAATACTACATCCAAAGCAATGATTGAAAGAGAATTAAAACGACAGAAAATACACAAATCATTTCTCCTCCAAAAATTGTAAACAAACCCTTACACTTGAATTTTTAAAACTGAGTAATAACCTTATTATATTTCTTCGTTTCAAAAACGTTTACTTTCCCCATCTCGCAATTATTCATTTAAGTTATTGCTATTTTTCTATTAAATTATCGATCCCATGCGTCTATTCAATGTATTACACATGCATTCATTAAAACAAAAGAGTTTAATTATTTTATTTCTCTCCTTTTGAAGCATCCAGCACAGCTAAAATTCCAAGCGCATTTTTGCGTTTTGCTCCATTTTATGAGCTACAACACATCTCTTCCTATTCAAAAGTCAATCAATCATGGACCATAACAAATAGTTTCTTGTAAAACAACTGCTGTATGTTTCTTTAATAATTGCGACAGAGCTTTTTTTTTTCTTTTGACGGATTAAAGTTTAATCAAATTGAATATTTTAAAAATTACAAAATATTTTGAAAAAATAATTCATGCAAAGCATTGATTCAAAGGGATTTAAAACACCACCAATAAAAATGCATAAATCCTGCTTTTCTAAAAACTCTAAACAAATCCTTGTATTTCAATTTTTAAAACTGTGTAATAAATTTAACATACTTCTTCGTTTCAAAAACGTTTTGTTCCCCCATCTTACAATTATTCAGTTACGTTATTGCTTTTTTTTTCTATTAAATTATCGATCGTAGGTCATATCAAATAGCTTCTTGTAAAGCAACTGCTGTATTCTCCAGAAAGTTTTGTTCTAAAATCGGATTTTAAAAATATTTTGCAAAAATACTGCATCCAAAGCAATGATTCAAAGGGAATTAAAATAGCAACAAAAGTACACACATCCTGATCCTCAAAAAATTGTAAACAAACCCTTACACTTGAATTTTTAAAACTGGGTAATAACTTTAAAATACTTCTTCGTTTCAAAAATGTTCTGTTTCCCCCATCTCACAATTATTCAGTTACGTTATTGCTTTTTTCCCTATTAAATTATATCGATCCCATGCGAATACTCAATTTATTACACATGCATTCATTAACACAAAGGAGATTGATGCTTTTTTTAATTATTATTATTATTTCCCTTCTTTTGAATCATTCAGCACATCTCAAATTTCAAGCGCATTTTTGCACTTTGCTCCATTTTATGAGCTACAACATATCTTTCCTATTCAAAAGTCAATCGATCGTGGGCTATAACAAATAGCATCTTGTAAAACAATTGTTGTATATTTCTCTATAAAATTTTGGTTCAAAAATTGGCTTTTAATTTTTTTCTTTGCAAAAATACTGCATCCAAAGCAGTATGATTCAAATGGAATTAAAACAACAACAAAAATACACAAATCCTACTCCCCATAAATTGTTAATAAACCCTTACATTTAAATTTTTAAAACTGACTAATAACCTTACTATATTTCTCCGCTTCAAAAACGTTCTTTTCCCCCATCTCACAATTATTCAGTTATGTTATTGCTTTTTTTTTTCTATTAAAATATCGATCCCATGCGACTATTCAATTTGTTGCACATGCATACGTTAACACAAAAGAGACTGAACCTTTTTTTTATTTCCCTTCTTTTGAAGCATCCAGTACAGCTCAAATTCCAAGCGCATTTTTGCGCTTTGCTCCATTTTATGAGCTACAACACATCTTTCCCATTCAAAAGTCAATCGATCGTGGGCTATAACAAATAGCTTCTTGTAAAACAACTGCTGTATATTTCTCCATAAAGTTTTGTTCAAAAATCGGATTTTAGAACAGCTGATCTTGTGTAGTTGGAAACAGGAAAGAAAAGAATTCTCAGAGCATCTCACATGACTGTGGCCTATTTCCATTGCACGATTTTTGAAGCGGCTGACTTTAGTTTCTCGAATATTTTTTGGTGGAGAAGCGAATTTGTCAATGTTTATTTGAATTCCATATCAGAATGGGAAGGGACAATAGTTTTGTTTCGGATATATATAGTAGAGAATTTTTCTTAAGAAATAAATTTAAGAAATGTTGCGTGAATTTTTCTATAAAAGATATGGAGCTGACTTTTTTGGGATTTTGGACATGGAATTCAGATCATAAAAAATGCTTCTGTTTCCGTTCTATAAATAAATGTATGGGGCGTTTTTCCTTTTTATGTAAAATCTGAACTTCTTTTCTTCATATTATTTTTTATAATCGTTCATATCTTTGAAAACGGGAAGCATCAGTACACCAGCAAAGTTCTTACTGAAAGAATAAAAAACAAACACAAAAACAAAAACACTTATATTTGTTTGACAAAAATGTAATATCTAACAATAACAAGCTTTAAACTGTTCCCTATTTAGAATAATAGCCATATTTCAATTCCGATTATACTTGATGATTTGGAAGTCTTTTAGAAACTTTATAATTATTGTTATTTAAAATTTAAAATTTCAGCGATTTATATTCATCTGAAATATGGCGAATCTCAACGTGTTGAAAAAATGAGCTATGGAACATAAAAGTTGAAATCATGAAAGTAGCCAAATTGGTGAAACAACATTTCTCCGCTGGTGCCAAATATTTCCTTTAAATGCACGAAATTGTATTTTCTATATCTATGTTATAAAGAGGTAAATTTTGTTTATTTGTATTTTGTAATTTCCGGAACTACACAACTGATTTCAAAAATAATGGTACCAAAATTATGGTGTTCGGACCGAATTAAACATAGGCTCCATCTTATGTCGATGCCACTAATCCAAAGATGTGATAAGAGCAAAAAAGTTCTAAAAATGCGATTTTTGTGTTACTGAAGGGTCTAGAAATATAAAAATTGGTATGTTAATTGTTTATAAGACAAAATGGTCTGTAAGAACATGTAAAAAAAATACGAAATTTAAAAGGGAAGAAAATACACTAAAAGCATTCCAAATTGCGATATTTAAGCAATCTCGTGAAAAGAACAAACCGATTTAAAAAATAATGATGTCCAAATGATGGTAACAGTTCTTGACCTAACATAGGCTATATCTTATATCGGTGTCACTGCCCAAAACAGGATGCAGGAGTTAAAAACTTTCTAAAAATGCGACACATGAATAATTCTTTAAAAACAATACATCAATACAGACAGCGGATTATATATACTTAAAGCCACATTTAACTTATGTATGTGTAGATTTTTAAATAGATTTTTACGTATTTATAAATATATAAGTGTATAGAACGTATTTATGAAAGAATTTTTTTTTTTTTTTTTTTTTTGTTTTACGTTTCTGCATCTTCTCGAACGTAGTGTCATATTTCAATTATATGTATATTTTTAATTAGTTACCGCTTTTGAATTTAAAAAACCCGATCTGAAATTCGTGTTTCGCAACCCACAGCTCCTCCCTCCCTTCTCTCCTATAATAAATAAATAAACAATATTTGTGCAAAACGGATGAATGGTAAAGATATTGTGAGTCAAAAAGTTTGCGAAAACTTTAAACACGTTTTTTATTGAAAGATTTTTTTTCATAATTATTTTATTTCTGTTTTACCAATATTTCATCTTTCATTTCAGTAAAATGATAGTGAATATTGAATGCTGTTTTGTGTTACATCATTGCTTATACATTGATGCTTTTTTTATGCAAAGATATCCCGTCAAAGCTTATTCAAAGATATTAACATTAATGCTCAAAACTAATCCGGCTAACCAAATTTATTTAAAATATTTTTATTTTACATCTCTTTAATCATTGTTTCATAGTTACATTTAAGTAAAGTAACAACAAATGTCGAATCGTTTCTGTAGGCGCTTCTCTGGCTTACACATTTCGTAATTTATAGGTATTTATGGCTTAAAGGAAATCAGCATCTCCAAATTACCCTGAATCTATATTGTAGGTTACCTTTCTGCCTGATGGCTAGTTCTAAAATTGCCGGGTTGCTGCATTTATATGTAGGTACTGGGAACAGATTATCGACTTTCCACAAACTCAATCGCTGATTTGCGTGTTCATTCGATGAATTTAGTCCGACTATATAAATTACTGATGATAAGTTAGGATATAGGCAATTTGTGCATTGTACAATTTAGACATTGGAGTCATCATTTATTATGCACATAAAAAATACACTGTTTATTCTTTTAAAACTTTTTACGTTTTTAAGCAAATGTATCTCTTTGATTTATTTTACTTCGTGCTTATCAAAATGTTATAGTGTAGAGAAGCAAATCCATAATGTTCTATATCTATTTATATATATACTTGAGGAAATTTGGATTTTTTTTTTCAAAGTCTAAAATTAGATGCAAGTTTACAATATTTTATGTTAATTAATTCATAATGAAGAATGTTTTTTTTATTTAAAGAAAATATGAATTTCAGACAAAAACATTATAAAAAGACACTTTCTGAATCTGAACTGTTATCGATAACAGTTCGATTCTATTTTCTGTGTACAATATTTACAACTGTTGCTTATTTCTACATCCGCACAGTAATTACTTTTCATTAAATTGCATTTTAAAATTAATTTTTATGTTATCATTCTGCTTTATTTAAAAAAAGATAATAATAATAAAAAGATTTCATCCATGTAAAAAACTTACAGTGTAATTAACAAAAAATTTTCATTCAGTTATATATTATAATATATTTTTATAATGGATTTTTAATTTTTACGTAGCTGATTTTACAGTAAAACACCGAAACCAAATTTTGGAATACGGTTGTTTGTACGCTGTATCTGGGTAATAAAAAAAGATTATTCACGAAACCAAATTTTGGAATACGGTTGTTTGTACGCTGTATCTGGGTAATAAAAAAAGATTATTCATGAAAAAATAAAAAAATATATAAGCCATAATTGTGCACCATCTTCCTTAATTTAAAATGCGCAGTTTGAAATATAAATCTGTTCTTGGAAACCTTTGACTTTTGTTCTAAAATATACGCAATTTAAAGAAAATTGTAGGTTAATGTGTAGGTTATTTTAAATAGCTTATCTTTCAACCATCCACATATACATATTTTCGTAAAAAAAGTATACTTGTACTTCTACTATCATCTTAATTTTGTCTAACAATGTGTCATTAAACTATCATACACTAAGCTTCCTAAAAAAATATAATAAACTTCATTTTGATCCGCCTAGCTTCGCATTAAAAAAAAGAAAAAAGTGTAAAATTCTTAGTAAATATTTTTCCGCAATACTTACATTAATTGCCAATCAATTTAAACCTTGTTCTGATATCTTATTGTTAAACCATTCAAAATTATTTAATTTTATGTACCAAACAAATTTATTCACACTCTTTTTCCTTTGCAGTGTGCTGAATATGTTGTTAAATATATGATGTATTCACAATATGTGCTGCATATTATTTCAGACCTTGCAGATTAATCTAATAGATTGAAAAGAAATGCTATAATAATAATACATATAATAAATTATATGCATATTTTGAAGAAAAAAATTACGATTCTTTCTACAGTTAAAAAAAAAAAAAACTACTATTTTTATGGCTGGTTCGATGTATAGTTATTCTCCCTCAAATTAGAATTCTGTACTAATTTCAGGACTACAAGTTTCTTTTACTCGATTGCTTTGTCCTCTAAAGCTTTTCACCGCTGTATCTAAAACATTGTCAACGAAATAAGTTCAGTAGAAATGTTAAATAACGAAGGACAACAAAAGGAAACTTTTTACAATTAAGATACTAATCGTTGAATCACTTATAGATTGCGATATGCTTAAATTTATTTGTCTATCGCAGATTTACATAAATATGAAATTAAAATTAGTAGTATAATAGCTATTAATTATCTTGTGCTGTGATAATCCAATGATCGATTAAAATCACGGCACCTTTTCAGATCATTTTCTTCCTGGAAATCAATTTGTCTGATATAATCAGGAACAAAAGTGTCAAAATTTCATCCACGAGGAATACATAAACATGATGAATATGCTTTCACTATCGTCTAAACAGACTGGGTGGGCCGAGTGCATTATCGTACTTTCACCTCCATTTTAACAACTAAAGGTGAAATCTGACTTTAATGTCCCATCCTAAAACAATGCGTACCATCTGCATTTATATTGGCGATTAATGGTGATTTTTAGCCATATGCTCACCTTCGATGACTGATTCGCGTGTTTTGGAGCATCATTTACCAACCTTCTCCAGGTAGATTGGGAGGGGGATGCTTCTTGAAATCCTACCTATCTCAAAACTGGCAGATGGCTTGTGCCTGACATTTGATCACGATCACCTGATCAGTTTAGCATGAAAGTGTCACAGGCAGGTGAAGTGACAAGGGAATTTGATGAAGTATTTTTTGATAATTCCTAAAAGGTAACACTTTATTTATAAATATGAGAGGATTTTTTTAATTACTTTTTGTTTTTCTTCATTTGCCATATGCTCTGATTTTATATTAATCATTTCATAATTTCTAAGTTGCATTAGCTTTCAAAAGGGTTTCGAGAACGTTATGAAAACCGAAGAGTTGCTTTTATTTAATTGGCCAAGCATGTATAAAGATTAAAATGTGTAAAGCATATTGTTAGTAATCCATAGCAGGAAATATGTGGGACTGAATTTCAAATATGATAGTATGCTTTTGTTTCAAACTAAATGGTTTCTTCGTTGACCATATGTTCCAATTTTGTATTAATTATTTTGAAACTTCTTTTATTTTTCGTAATATGTTTAAAAAGTTGGGTGGAACTTCGTGAAAATTCACGAATATTCTTTGCTTAGGTATTTAAAGTATCATAGATTGAAAACGTGATAATACAGATCATTAAGTTTATTCTGAAACCCCAAAAGGACTGCATATGACTGCTGCTTACAAATAATAAAAACTTGATAAGTTTTCCATTGTTAAGTGATTTTTGTACACCGTATGGTGTATTTTCATCAACCCTGTTTCGTATCATCGATTATTATTCATAATAAATTTTAAGGTTTCACGAAAACTTCATGAAAATAGAAGAGCCTTAGAGTAGAATTCGAAGATAGGAAAACCGACACTGCAAATGGATGAAGTTTTTTTATATGTAAAAGAAACATCCAGGATTGCTTATAACACATGTGCAAAAAGATTGCTTCTTTTTGTCACTAAATGGCTCTTATACCTCATATGGTGTTATTTCATCCACTTGTCCTGTTTCAGTGGTGCATTATAATAATTTTAATTTAGATTAATTACAATAAATCATAAATCAAATTCAAGGTAAAATAAAGATTTTTTTCTTACAAATGCCCAATATGAGCACGTTTAGTTATATGCAGAAATCCAATCTAAAGTCAAGTTCTCCCTACACATCACTTCATAAAGCTGAAGTAATGGAATCAATAGCTCCTTCAATTCTGTGTCTTAATTCTGGTAAATGATTAGGTAGTGTCGGAATGTAAGAAGATACAATCAGACAAATAAAGTTCAAGACTAAATGTATTTTTTAGGACAACACAAATAAGTGTCACCGACACTGTCAGCATCTTATGCGAACACTTTTGATCGACCCGTGGATATGTGCCTTATAACTAAAAGTGCACATATTGAACATTTGTAAGAAAATCTAGGATATTTCACCGTCAATTAGATGCATAATTGCTCTAAATAATCTAAACTAAACTGTTATAATATAAAATGAAAATGGAACTTATTTTGGATATCATGTATATAATAGATGTTGTTCTTGTATTTCTGACGGCCAATTATCAGCACGAGGGATATAGGTCCAAAGGTGGCGGGTGCCCTCCATGGGGATCTTTTTAAAGGAATGTAATCCGTATTTACGCAAGGAAATCCAAGGTTCGAAGAATACTACGGAAAAGTCCGAACAATTAGGCCGACGGCCGTGATTGGGTTCGAACCCAGCACCTGACGCCTACCAGTTTCGAGAGCAGAAGCTCTCGGCCACTGGTGGTGCTTTATGTATTATAGACCCATGAGCCATAATGATGTAATGATGAATTACACTAAGACTTTTGAGAAGTTTATATGATAATAAATATTTTCGCGAAACACAAATTAGATTTTTTTAAATATGTCTTAAAAAATAATTATATTACTTAATTGTAAAAGTGATGCTATGTAAAAAAAGACATTCTATTTTTAATAAGTTTAGAAAAAAGGAAATGTATTCAACGATGAATGATTAACTTTCCAGCTGAGAATATATTAGATAAATGTGCTTTCAGATCTTGTGAAATTATACTTAATAGGTCAAAATTTGTATAACTATGGTTAGTTAGCAGTTGGCTTCGGCATAATGTTTAATCACCTGCAATTTATCTTCAGATTAGGCGTTTACCTTAAAAGTACTTGACCTCTAACACTTCCGTATTGAAGTAAAGTTGCAAACATGCTTCAGTAAAGATTGCTGCTTGCTCAAGAGGTCAAGAATCTTCTTTGGTGGCATAATGACCTCAAAAAAAAAAGTTTAATATAAAACTTTTAGGTATTATTTATCGTTCTCAAACTTATTATTTCTAGGGATAACAGAAAAAGATATATCCATAGAAATATTTCATTATTTTAAAAGATAAGAAATTGGTATGCGAGAGTAAGTATTATTTGAAAAAATTTCATTTCTATAAAAGGGCAAATATAGCACATTAGTACAGTTGCAAATTACTTTTAATTTAAGCATATCATGCGGGACTCATATGAGGACAATAAGTATTGCCCTAGAAAGCGGAAAAAAAGTCAGCATTTATTTATTTATGATTTGATTTGTGGACAAATAATAGCAACCATATAGCACAATAATAAAATTATTTTGTAATGGGTTCTCATTTATTACAAAAAAATAAAATAAATAAATAAAAATAAAATAAATGAAATAAATAAATAAATAATAATTATTTATATTTATGAAATATAATTTATTCCTGAGAAACTTAAATAAGTAAATCATTTTATTAATATACAAATATTTATAATATGTTTATAAAATATTTTTATTAAAAACATTTTTAATGTATTTTCAGATTCAAATGAAGCCCTTAAAATAATTTATTTTGTTAAAGTTTTATCCCATTGCCATTTCCATTCATGTTATTAAACGTTTTTTGTATTTTATTGTTGTCTTTATCTATATATTTAAAAGAGACTTTTTACTTAAATATATAAAGAAATCTGAAAAACAACAATTGATGACATCTTAGAAAAATTAATTTTTATATAGCACATGATTCCAGTTATTTAGCTTTTAAAGAAAGTTTAACAAATAATAATAAAAAAAATCTGCAAATTCAAAATTTATCGAAAATCTCTGAAAAGGGAGGGGGAAAAACTAAAATTAGAACAGTGTTGTTGTTCTCAGCGCAAAAACTGTTTAACAGTAAAAATAAGCAAGTATTTTTTATGAGTTCAGAAAATTTTGCTAGTCTCATAGAAACAATACTTTTCCAAAAATATAATTTTTCCCCTTTATCTAAAAGCTGCAAAATTTAGGCAAATGTTATATTTATTGTAAACTCCTCAACAAATTTAAAATTATAAATTTAAAACTCTTAAAAAATATATCAGTGCAATTTTAATTAATCTGATACATAATTAACGTGCGAAAACTCGCGCATACTCAGGGTGTGACTGGTTTTTACTTTTTCGACAAAAATTACAAATAAGAATCACCCTCTTACTTAAATAGAGACAGTTATTACAATTTTTGTGATAAACTAAATGAAAATTAGTTTTCGAAAAATAGTAGTGATAATTGTAAAAATCGTATGCATCCTAGCTATGTCATACTTGGCATGACTACTTCCGTGTAAAAAGCACGGAATAACGAAGAAATATTGAAATCTATTTGTAATATAAAAATAAATAAAAATACATAATCAAAATTGGGAGAACTTAACCATCTTTTTAATTATCGAAATAATTATTTTAAGAATATCATAATAGCACTTATAATTAGCTACTTTTTGTTTCTTTATCACTTTTTATCTGTGTATTATTTCGAAAGAAAAAATGTATAAAGTTTTATTTATCAAAAACATGAAATTTTGTATTCTTATACTTTTTTCCAGCATTCTAAAATTGGCGAATCTTTGCTATCCAAAAATAGATAATTAAAAAAAGAATGAAAAACGAGCTGTGCAAAAAAATCCTTTCAAAACTGGAAAACTACGATATTTTTTTTCTCCTTTCGTACTTTTCGCCTCTGACAACAGGATCAGCTGTTCCGGAATCCGATTTCAGTTCAAAACTTCAAGGAGAAATGCCGACGAGTTGTTCAATGTGACGTCATATCAGAAAGAGCCAGCCATCGATCGCATTACACATACAAGATGTAGTTATTCGTGTATCAGCATAGGTGTTATTTGTTGCAAATTTAATTTTGTTTGTCGCGATAAGCAAACTAATTCATAAAAAGAGTGAGCGGCATAGTTTTGATGTATGTTCGAGCTTTTTTTATTTCTCTTTGAGGGGGCTCGTTAAAAACACATTTCAAATGATTTATGATGCATTTCCTATTATTTAAAAGTATGAAATAAATATGAAATGTCATTTTTTGGAGAAATAGCATTAAACAAAGTTTTGGTTTAATGTATGTAATTTACCTTTTAAATTGGAAGTCTAGACACCGGAATTATTATGAAATTTTTTCTAATTAATAGTTACTCTCGAGTTAACTTAGCTTATAAAATGAAAATAACTATGTATTAACGTAGCTGTTGTTCGTTACAAATTTAATTTTGAGTGCAGATATTTAAGAAGAAGTCTGAGCGGCCTAGTTTTGATGCATATTTCTCTTTAAGGGGCTCTTTAAAAATGCTATTTAAATTTCTATTTAAATGTATCAAATAAGTATGTAAAAACATCTTTTGAAGCAATACACTAAAAATTCTTTTGATATATTTTTTAATTTATGAAAGTTAGAAATTTAATTTCCAAAATCGTTGTCTCCTCCTTTTTTTTTTTTAATAATAATATATTGATAATTTTTGAACAATTTTTCAATGTGCTTCATAGCAATTTTCATTTTTACCCATTCAAAACTTTTTCATTTATTATTATTATAACATAAATATGTATTATTCTTATGATATATATATATATATATTTAAAACCATTACTTGTATTACAATGTATGAACCATTAAATATATATTTAATTTCAAAATTTCCTTAAACATATTATTTTATCTCGCAACAATTCCAGTTTCAATAAACAGTCCAAAATGTTGGTTAACGCTCAAATTTAAATACAAAATTGTCATTTTATAATATTTGTTTATAAAATGAATATTTATAAATTCATATATATGAATGTTTATAAAATGAATCTATTTAAGACAATAGAACATGAATTTGTTTCCAAAATACGGTATAATCACATAATCGTTTGAGAATTCAAAAGTTAATTTGACTTATTTGAAATAATTTTAAAATGCACTAATGCATCCATAAGAAAGTTTTTGAAATCCAATTTTTATATTATCATTCATATGTGAAAAAAAATTGTTTTCAAAACTTACATCTCCAATTACATTCTTAACCTCCTCTGTTCTGAGATAAACATCACGTGGGGCCAGAAAAACCAGTTTAAAATTTCTATAAAAAATCTGAAATGATGTACCACCCAACATATCGATGCTTATGATATGTATGCATCTATTGAAAAAATCTAGAAATAATTTTAACAATTCTAGAAACATGTAAAATCATTCACTGTAAAAAATGAAGAACTCAAAAATGAGTAAATCGATGTACTCATAATCGAATTGAGTATGTTTGGATCAAAAATGAATCCATTGCTTTCTCAATTTTGAAACATCATACGTTATCAAACTCAAAAAACGATAATTTTGTACCCTATATTGATTTATTTCATACATGGCGGCATAAAAGATACTAATTAACGAAAATATTAAATTATGCACAGTATACCTTTAAAATAAATCAAAACTGTACGCAAATAATGCTCTTATCATAGAAAAATTCGATTTGGGTATTTTGCTAATAATTTTGCTATTTTCTTGATAAATAATCAATTAAACTTTTATTGTTAAAAATTATGAGGAAGAAATAAATGCCAGTATATATTTACTTTAATTTGTAAGCTCACGAGGCAGTTCATAGCGATTTATATTTAAACACAGCCACGAAATCAAAAATGAGTACATGTGTTTCTCAGATTTGAGTACATTTGGACGTACATTATACTGAGTACATTATACTTTGAGTGTGTGAATTACTTAAAAGTGAGTGTTTTTTACTCAATTTTGAGAACTTATTTTTTTCAGTGAAATATGTTATTTAACATCTCTTACAGGCGACACCAGGTTAAATTTTAACTGGTTCGTAAAGAGCGTTTTTATTCTACCAACAAAATTCCACTGAAAAAACACTACACTAAAAACAAATTTTCTCAAATTTTCTAATCTTAAAATTTTATTAGAAATCTTTAGAATAAGAAGCATATTCTTTAAAAACAGTTTTAATATAACTTTTTCTAAAATTCTTTTAACAATTCTAGAAACATTGAAATTCATTTAAATTGCGTTAATTATTGTCTCCTACAGGCAACACCAGGACTTAGAAGGTCAAATATTTGCAGATTCGTAATGAACGTTTTTATTTTATCAGGAAAATTCTACTGTAAGAAAAACTACAGAAAAAAATAATTTTCTCAAATTTCGTAATCTCACATCTTTTATTAGAAATCTTTGGAATAAGAAGCATATTCTTTAAAAACAGTTTTAATATAACATCTTCCAAAATATCCCCTCGCCCTCCTTCTTGAATTATCAATCTATTTTTTTTTAGTTCATGCGTATAAAGTCTTGATCATATCTACACAAAACTTCCATAGTCACAAAAGAAGTGACGAACAAATTTCTGACTCTGAAAAAATTACATTAGAAGTTTCGTTAAAATTAAAAAAGATAAAAATCTTAATTTAAAGTATTCTTTTATCAGCAAGAAAGAAAACCCCCAACGCTGCATGCTGTTTTTCTCCATTAAAAATTTTACTCTCTCTCCACACTCATTCCATATTCTATAGATTTATTTTAAGACAAAAATGTAGCTGAAATATGGATAATCAATATAAATCTACACTCTTTTAAATCAAAGTTTTTTCGGTGATTTTTTTTTCTTTTTTTAACTATATTTTTCAAAATTTTGGAGACACATTTTGTTAGAGAAAAAGAATTTATTGAGAATGAACTATGCCGAATCATTCCTTAACCCGTTTTATATTTGATTCATTATAAATTTCTGTGGCACATTATTCTTTGCCAAATTCCTCGTTTTGTATCTTTTCAATAATAGCATGACAATGCCAAATCCTATTCTTTTTAAGTTTAATGTTGTACACTTTGCCACACTTCAATATTTGATGTCTACTGTAAAGTATATATATGGAGGTATTCAGTGGTAGGTGTACGAAGATATACGCCATATACCCTCAGTTTCGCAAGAAGCTATAATATATACACTCCTGGATACACTTTCTGCCTTCAACGTATACCTGCTGTTTTTTACGATCAGCAATACCGTTTTTTCTTACATTTTTTGGATGGTGTAGAGCTATAATGAAATATGAATTATTTGTCCGCATACATGTCTTCCCTTTTCGATAATTGTAACCGGTAGTTAAATATACGTTAAAGATACGTATTATATGTTAAAATTCTCCAAAAATAAATAAATAAATAATGCTCTTATGCAAGAATATCGCTGAAACTGTGTGTTACATTGTTTTGAAGAATCACATCCCCAATTACTTTTTTTAATTTTAACAGATTCGTAATGAGCGTTTTTTATTCTACCAACAAAATTCGACTGAAAAAAAATCTACGATAAAAACAATTTTTTTCAAATTTCTTAATCTTAAAACTTTTATTAGAAATCTTTGGAATAAGAAACATTTTCTTTAAAACCAGTTTTAATACGTCTTCCAAAATTACACCCTCTTCTCCCTCCTCAATTATCAATATATTTTTTTTTAGTTCACACGGATAAAGTTTCGGTCATATCCACACCGAACTTCTATAGTTACAAAAGAAGTGACGAACAAATTTGCTACTTTGAAGAATTTCATTTAGAAGTTTCTATAAAATTGAAAAAAAAAAAAGATAACAATCTCGATTTAAAGTATTCTGTTATCAGAAAGTAAGAAAACCCCCAACGCTGCATGCTGTTTTTCTTCATTAAAAGTTTTACTCTTTCCCCACTCATTCCCTATTCTATAGATTTATTTTAAGACAAAAATGAAGCTGAAACATAGATAATCAATATAAATCTACACTGTTTTAAATCAACAGTTCTCGGTTTCTTGGTGACTCTTTTTTTTTAATTCAGTATATTTTTCTGAATTTTGGAAACGCATGTAATAAGATAAAAAGAACTTATTGAGAATGAACCATGCCGAGTCGATTCTTAACCCGTTTTTAAATTTAATTCATCGGAATTTTCTGTAGCATATTATTCTTTTCCAAATTCATCACATTGTGTTTTTGTAATAATAGCAAGGAAATGACAAATCCTATTTTTTTTTATTTAACATTTACACTTTTCCACGCTACAGTATTCAATATATACTGTAAGGTATGTTTATGCAGGAATGTAGTGGTGGATATACAGGGGTATACGATATATACCTTCAGGATTATTGTAAAGGAATACCGTATATCTCATGTTTCTCAAAAAAGCTATAATAAATACACTTTAGGATATACCCTCTGCCTTTGAGCTTATGCTCTCTGCCTTCAGGGTATACTTTTTTTATTTATTTATTTATTTATTTTTTTTTTTTTACTACGACTACACTTTTGGTTTATAGCCAGCGTACCGTATTTCTCAAAAAGGCGTTTGATGGTGTAAGAGCTACGATGAAACATGAATTATTTCACCACGTACATATGATACATACTTTCCTTTTCAATAATCTTTATCGGTAGCTAAAAATGCGTTTAAAATGATCCATATTGTACGTTAAAGTTTTAAAAAAAAATGTATTTGAAGATGCAATACTTTGTTCAAACTGTGGAATATAAAATTTTAGAAATTTGTTAAATATGCTGGAAGCTCTTGAAGTGCTCAATAATCTAGTCACTTAAAATTCATATAAAAAGTACAAATAGATGTACTGAAATTATTTTCAGATGTACACATATAATATAAATTTATTTGGAATACATTAAAAACATCTTAACATACAAAACATTAGAAATCATTAGAAACTCCAATAATATTATAATCAAGTCAGTTTCAGAAATCTTTGGCATATTATTCTTTGCCAAATTCATCATTTTGTGTCTTTTTAATAACAGCATGGAAATGCCTAATCCTATTTTTTTATGATGAACATTTACACTTTACCACATTACAGTATTTGATATGTATTGTAAGGTATGTTTGTGTATGGATGTAGTAATGGGTATACAGGGGTAGAAGCCGTATATCTTTTTTTATTTCTTCTTTAAGGAACACCATATACCCTCTGTTTCTCAAGAAAGCTATAATATGTACATTGTACACTCTAGGGTATAATCCTGTTTTCAGCTTATACTTTCTGTTTTTTACGACTACACCACTAATATATAGCCAGCGATACCGTATTTCTCAAAAATATGTTATTTGGTGTAAGAGCTATGATGAAACATGAATTATTTGTCCTTTCCTTTTCGATAGTCGTAATAGTATTAAACGGTACGTAAAAAATTATCCGTATTACATGATAAAGATCTCAAAAGAATTAAATAATAAATAAATGAAATGCTCTTATTTGTGTAAGAATGTTGCTGAAACTGTGAACCATAACATTTTAAAAACTCGTTAAATATGCGGGAAGTACTTGAAGTGCACAGTAATCTGGTCAGTTAAAGTTCATATAAAAAGGGGACAGAAATTCTAACTTAGATTAAAAAAATTATGAAAAAAAAAATTTAGAAGATGAAATTTTCATCAATTCAAAATTTGGGATATAGATGGTTAAACTAAATTTTCATGTTTTTTCCTATCCTATATTATCGAAAAATAAAAATTTTAAAATCAAATATTAGTTTATTTTTCTTTTCTAATATTTTTGAAAGAAAACAAAGCAGAATAAGTACTAAACAAAATAATTCTTACATTTATTGTATATATATATATATGTTGTATATAAAACTATTATTCAAAGAATTCGCTGAAATTCTTCCTTCAAAAATAGAGAAATATAATTTTATAAAATTCTAGAACATTCTTTCAAATAAAAAATATACTTTATTCATTCTTAAAGCAGACACTCGGATATAAAACATAAGACACTTCTATATATTCTTTTTTTCCCGTAAAATATCTTTTTTGTATGTTTTCTTTTCGCCATAATTTTAAAACAGTTCTTTCGCTTTGATTGAAAACTCCAAATAAAAAAGTATTTTCATTTTAATTTACGGAGAATTTTTCAATTTTATTCTTTCTACTCTTTCTCTTCCCGAAAACTTTAAAAGAAAGATAGCATTTTGTTCTTCGTGACGTCATTTCCGATCGATTGTTTTACGTATACAATATATTTGCTACTTTTGCTGCTTAAGGGTTTATAAGCAACAATAGATCGAAGATTTAAAATGTCTGATACAGGTCGCTTTTGTTTTATTTTAAAAATTGTCCTCTGTTACGTATGCGTTATTCAGTCCAGAAACTTTGAGACATTGCTTTTGGGAATTCTAAGAAAGTGCGTGGTATGTTTATCAGGTTTTAAAGTAGATACTGATGTTTTGCTAAGGATTTTAAATATTTATTAATATTTAACCCTTTCTGGCCAGGTGTACTAATAATAGTACATATGTTTTAATGAAGTATTATATTTTTTAAGAATTACTTTTGCTACTATTTATATATAATGATGTTATTATATGTCTATGCATTTAGTGTACGACTTCATTTATGTTTAGGCATTTAGTAATTACTATTATTGTTATTTTCTTCATTTTATTTGCGCCCTTTGCGATTTTTTTAATTTAAACATATATTTTACACTTTAAATTTAAAAGAATGGTTACTTTCCTGAAAGAATAATGTGCAATAAAGCACACAAAATATTAGAAGGTTGTAACATAAGTTAAATTATACTGTAATACAATATTTTCTAAACATCTCAAAAATTCTCCCTTAGCTTATTGTCATATGAATATTAATCCAATGATACTCAAAACAAAAATATTCGTTTTATTTTTCAGACAATGAAATATTTTTTAAACGCTAATTAATCTATTTGGATAGCTAGTGTTAAAGTTATTAACGTAAAGGTAATTTTTTCAAAAAACTGAAAAAAAAGTCGGATCCGAAAGAGTTAAAATGTTTAGTTTTCATTTTTGTTTAGAAATTCAAATTTGAATAAACCTTTACCGCAATAATCAAACTTATTTTTAATGTTAAATGTGTTCATACATTCTAATTTTGGTTAAGAAATATGAACATTTTTATGTAAATTGTGTTCATTTTTTATCATATTTGATTTGAAAATTTAATTACATAAATAATTTGAAAGTTTCTTACAATATAAAATTTTTTGAAGTATTTATTTCCCCAAAAGACTTTCGATATATGTATCGAACATAAAAATGCTAGATATTTCATTATTATTAAACAACAATGAAATGTTCAATATCATTATAATCATTTAGTTGAATAGATTGATACTATGCTTTCTCCTAGTATTTTACAATATATTAGGTCTTAAACAATTCATGAATATGTCCACAAGCTGCAAGAAGATTTAGCTATGTTCAAAACTTCCTTTCCTACAAATAATTCCATTTAAAAAGTGCAACCGAACTGTTGTTAAGCAAGATGTGCAGTTCTTTAAACATCTGTTCTGTAAAAAAAATTACGTTACATAAACACAACGAATATTTCGTTATTATCCAATGACAATGATAAGAACAATGCAACTAGAACCTTTCAGCTGAGTTAATTAAGATATATTCTTTATCGGAGTGTTACAATCTATATTAGGTCATGAAAAATGCATGAGTGAATCCATCCAGTTCGAAGAGGATTTGCGCTAAGTTCAAAGCATCACGCAGCAAACAAGTAATATTTCACTTCGGAATGAAATGTATCCTTTTTAGTAGAATTAATCACGGTGCGTCTAAGACATACTATAATAATAAAACCTTATATTAACCCAATCATGCAAAATAGTGCATAAATGCCAGTAAAACAGCCCAATGAACGAAATTAAACCGGTTCAATAAATACGTAATGGGTGAATAAATGCCTGGCAAGAACGCTCAACACAAACAAGTGGGATCTCATTTACAATGTAAATGCCAGGCAGCTGCTTATTATTAAAAGCGACAAGAAGCGAACACAAAAAGAAAGGAGCTTGCTGAACGTTCTCCGAGCAATTGATGGGCGGAATCAGGGAGGAGGAGGATTTCTTGATGAAGTCTTTGGATAAGTGAATATGGTACACGATGCCTGGAAGTACTGTGCTCCAAGGAAGCTGGGTGGGATTGATGGAAGTGCTACCACAGAGATGATTTTATTAAGATATTAATTCGATCTACCCTTTAATATTTTTTTCTTCTTTGCTAAATAATAGAGGCTTATAAACGAATTTGCCGCATATTCTGTCTTATGTAAAACTCCTCTTTATGAAGATAATATCTCATGGTTAAATGAGATGGGGGAACTCTTCGTGAATTCGGAATGTTGTATATAGCTCATATTTTTTTAATACTTTTATTATTTTTTGTCATTTATTCTCCATTTTGCTGTTTTTGAATAAATGAGTATGGAATACGGTGTCGTGCAATGCTGTGCTCCAACTAAGCTGGGTGGAATTGATGAAAGTGCTACCATAGAAATGACTTTAATAATATATTAATTTTATCTGTGCTTAGAGCCATTTATTTTGCTCAGTGATAGAGGATCAGGGTAGAATTTGCTTTATCTGTAGCCCGTTCTTATGAAAGTAATATCCCATGATTAAATGAGAAGGAGAGAACCCTTCATGAATTCTAAATAATGTATTATAATATATTATTTGTCATTTATAATATATTATTTGTCATTTGAGTTTATTATCAAGTTTTAAATATATTTTGCTAAGTAGACAATATGCAGTTAAACAGTATAAGAGACTCAAAATGTATGATTGTTACCTGGAGTTGTTTATTGCTATTCTGCAACAATAGTTTTTAAGCTATTGCATAGCTTTTATCGCGGGCTTTGAGCGCGGCGACCGAATCCAAAAATTCCGTAACGAGAAATATCCTAACACATCCGTAACGAAAAAACCTAACACTCGGCTACCGTCGTTTCACTTCGGCAGTCTTCGGCATGGTATCCTTCGGTAGACATCGGCAGACATTGACGCGGTATTTTTCAGATATTTAGAGGATATCAAGTGTCAAACTTATATATCTTATTTCAGTTACTATAAATCTATAGTTTCAATAATAAAAATTCCTGATAGAATGTGTATAGAAAAGAATCGTCTTAAGATAAAACAAGGTAGGATAATGTAGCTTTTGGTGAGTGGAGAACCGCCCAATGGTGAGGATAGAAAAATATAAATGCTTATAACTCGCAATCTAATTTTCGTAGCGCGGCCAAATTTTGTTTGGTAATTTATTATGAGAAGTGTTAATTTTTGGTAAAAGGAGACCCCCCCACGGTGAGGGTCGAAAAAGTTAAAATTCTTATAACTCGCGGTCTAATTTTCGTAGCGCGGCCAAATTTTGTTTGGTAATTTACTATGAGACTGTTACTTTTGGTGACAGGAGACCCCCCACGGTGAAGGTCAAAAATTTAAAATGCTTATAATTCGCGATCTAATTTTCGTAGCGCGGCCAAATTTTGTTTGGTAATTTATTATCAGACAGTGTTACTTTTGGTGACAGGAGACCCCTCATGGTTAGGGTCGAAAAATTTAAAGTGCTTATAACTCGCGATCTAATTTTCGTAGTGCGGCCAAATTTTGTTTGGTAATTTAATATGAGACAGTGTTAATTTTTGGTGACAGGAGACCCCCACGGTGAGGTTCGGAAAATTTAAAATGCTTATAACTCGCGATCTAATTTTCGTAGCGCGGCCAAATTTTGTTTGTAATTTATTAAGGTATTGCATAGCTTTTATCACGGGCTTTGAGCGCGGCGAAAGAATCTAGAAATTCTGTAACGAGAAAAAAACCTAACACTCCGGTAACGTCGCTTCAGTTTGGCAGACTTCGGCACGGTATCCCTCCGTAGACTTCGGCAGACATTGACGCGGTATTTTTCAGATATTTTGAGAATATCAAGTCTTAAACTTATGTTTTTTTATTTCAGCTACCATAAACGTATAGTTTCAATGATAAAAATTCCTGATTAACCTACATGTATTGCAAGATAATAAAAATATTTTAAACAATATTAACTTCTCATTTGTTCAATACAAGAAAAAAAAATTGTTATCGGTCATCACGCTCAAAATGTTTAACTTGAATTAATATCAAAGACAAAAAAAAAAAAAAAAAAAAAAAAAAAAAAAAAAATGCATAAATAAAAAAAAAAAAATAAATAAATAATTATAATTGCATAAGTTGATAAAAAATGCTATGCAATAGCTTTACCGCGGCAGTCCCCGAGTGCCACACGTATTTTTTTTTTGTGCATTGAATAAGAGAAATATTGTTTTAAATCTTTTGAACTTTTATTTTTGGATACGTGAATATGGTACACGTATCCAAACTCAAAATACTGTACTCCAAGGAACTTAGGTGGGAAGTGCTATCACAAAAATGATTTTAAGATATTAATTCTAACTGCACCTCTACGTATGCACTATTTTTTCCCAAATAATACAAGGTGAAACAAAAGTCTTGCCATGATTATAAATATTTATTAAGTTCAAACTAATGTGCTTTTGTTGATAAAACATAAATGTTACGCATTCCATATTTCAAATAAAGTATGATTTCAGTAAAGCATTACCTATTTCTTTATGTTTGAAACAGTGTAACCTTACGCTCTAAACGATTTTGCCCTGTAGACCACAATGTAAAGGGAATCTTTTGAGTGTCCTTGTAAACGAACTATACGCGTAACCTTACACTATAAAATGATTTTGTTCCTTAGACCGCAGTGTAAAGGTATTCTTTCAAGCATAGTTGTAAACAAACTATACGGGTAACCTTATACTCTCAAACGATTTTGTCCCGTAGATCACAGTGTAAATGAATTCTTTCGTATTGTCTTTGTAAACGAACTATAAGTGTAACCTTACACTATTAAGCGATTTTACTTCATGGACCGCACTGTAAAAAGATCTTTTGAGTGTCCTTAAAAACATGTTACATATTTATATTTCAATAGAGAAAATGCTATTGCAACCCTAAATTAAATGATAATCTAGGTATGTTAACAATAATTAGATTACGGCTAGTTAAACAGAAATTATAAAAATTTTTGAAATACGTTGAAAAGTTTTCAAAAGTTTTATTTGCGTTTCCGACGTTTTATTGCCTTTTGTGCAAATTTCGATTACAATTTCATAAGACAAATTCTACAGATGAGCTGATATACTTTTAATAAATTTAACAGTGCTTTAATGGACAGTGTTAGTTGTAAAGGAAACAGAATGGATATCTATCTTTACTTATATCACACCTAGAGACGGCAAAATAGAAGATTTGCTAATTTTTCTCCCAAACAAATGATGTTTGTTTGCAAAGTATTGTACTTCAAAGATGGCGCTATTTCACACCAATACTTTGCGTCTGGCAATAATTAATTTATTTTGTCTTCTGTTTCATGGTGGTTCTCTTTTAGAAATGTAATTCCGCAAAGCTCGAAAATGAATTATCGTCTGAGAGAATATTCTAGGATTCGTTAAGAATATCTTAACGTCTGCTAATGCACGTGGTAAGCTTGACTTTTCTCTAAGAATGACGGGAATTATTTGCTAGCAACAACCGTCAGAATTAAACTGAAATTACTTTCTCAATAAATCTTATGAAAATAGTTTTGAGAAATGGTCTGTTGGTTATTACATTTAGTTTAAACGTCACAGATAAAGTAGCCTTGAGATTATGGGTTTTATAATATGTTTGCTAACTTGTTAAGGAGGAGTGTATTTGCAGAGTTATAATTTTTTATTTATTTTAAGCACATTGTAAAGATTTCAGTAATGAGGTTAATATTATTAGAAATTCTTTTACCGTATTCATTTAATAATGTAAGGAAATGAATTGTAATTTTAATTCAATTAGTAATTTAGTAATCTATATTAGTAATGAATTCAATTGTTGTAATTGTATTTAAAAAAAGATACAAAACTAAAAAATATAGAAAATAGTTATCTGAATTATTGATACATAGTTTAAAGCTTTATTTTATCGTAATTATTTTCATTAAATTAATAACTGTAACGTAATTCGTATGAGCAGTCAATAAGATTAAAGTCATAATTCTACTGTTAGTAAAATATAAAATCTTGCGAATAGTGAATTTAATCTAATTTATAAGTCAATTACATTTTTTTTTAGTTTTTAAGTGAACAAAAAAGAAAAAAAAGTATATGATAAATGTGCTTTTCTTTTTTAATATTCTGAAAATTCTTATTTACTTACTTTCAGTACGTTGAATCTTTCGAATTCTATAAAATTTATTAATTTTGCCTTTTATGCTGCTATCAAACAATTCTGATAATCTGATCTCAAAATACAAATTTCTTAATTAACTTTAGAAAGTAACAACTATCAGAACCATACATACTAAATACATTCTTTTTTCTTTAAAGCCTAACTATAATTTTTCGTATTAAAATTTTGAATTCATCGTGTGGTTTCTTAAAAGTTTTCCCTTGTAATAGTCATTATTTTTAATAATAATATTATTAATTCAAATTTTTTAATAATTATTGTCTAAAAGAGAGAATTTTTAATTTTTACTTTTTTAAATGAAAATTTTGTCAAAACTTAGTTTTTTATATTTTTAAAAGACATAATAAATTCTATAATATTTTATTCGTCTCAGAGTTAACTGTTTATTTTTTTAAACCTATTTTTCTCCTATACGAGGTCGTGTAATATTTCATTTATACCATTCAAAAAATTTGAAATATTACATATTTTATAAATCATCACATTAAATATCCATCGGTAACATTATTTTTAAAATGATGATATAATTTTATAAATGTAAAGTCAAAAAGAAAATACGTCTGCCTTTCTTTTCTTTCTTCTTTTTTTTTCTTTTTTAAATTCGTTGAAAAGTAATTACTTATGTTGTTAAACATTTCTATAAATTTTAAAGACTATGCAACTTCGATTAATATTTTATGAATCATCAAAATAATTACCTGCATAAAAGCTTGTTTTTTCTGTGTGAATCATTTATACTTCTACCATTCCAATAAGCTTAAAGAGATTATGCTGATTACAGTCTTGTATTAGTGTTTTATGAATGAATACGTTAATTACTTAAAAGCTTATTTTCCCGCTTACAAATTTTGCAAATTTAAAATTATGTTTTAAATCCTTGTAAAAGGCAAAAGTCCATTAATCTTTTCTTGATAAACAATATCTGTTATTTCGGTATCCGTTTTAAGTCTGTTGAATTTGATATCTTCAAAATTGTTAAAGCTCTATTGATTTATAACTATGTTTATAATCTTGCAAAATTTCATAAAATGTAAGTCTGAAATCATTAAAATTATAACACAAACACATTTTAGCATTAATTAGTCAACACACTAGCTACTACTTGTTCTCGAATTTTGAAAATTTAAAATGTTCTTCCGAACCCTTGAAATTTAAACGATATATTTAATTTTAAATGGAAAATATGTTTAGTTATTCCATCTAAATTTTCAGCTTTCTTCTACTTGTATAAAATATATTACAATAACTCATTTAAGCATAGGATTTTTTTTATAATGTTACTTTTTTAAACTTAAAATTCAATCTCGAAACCATAAAATTTTAAGTTTAAAACATTTTTCCCTAATTAATCATCGCCATATCTAGTAATATCTCTATGAATTTTGAATATTTAAAGTGTTTTTTTTTATTTTTGAAGCATCGAAATTTCAAAAGTATATTTAACATTACATCGCAAATATTTTTTGGTTGTTTCAGTGTCTCTTTGAATTTGGTTCTATTTGCATTTTAAAAGCTGTTACAATTATTTATTTAGGAATTAGCATCGGAATTTTTTTTATAAGGTTATACATTTGTGAATCGACACATTACCTTACTTAAAAGCTTATTTTTTAATACATCAGAATTATTAAAAATTATTTTTTAATACATCGATTATTTTTTAAATGAAAAATAAATGAAATTTTATTTTTTATAAAATATTGAAGTTTTTAATTAACGATCCAAAAAACTTTTTACAGCCTTTTTTTAAAAATATTACACTAGTACATTTAAAATTAATTAAGATTTATAAATGAACATATTGACATATATTTAAAACACATCTAAAATCCTATAGACACATTTAAAAGCCTATTTTTAATATGCAAAACATAAAAAGAACTTCTGAGTTTTTAAACTTTTGATGGAAACAAATTCCTTTTATTACAAGAGACACATTAATTTAATTGAACTTTACATTCTGAAAGCTATTATTTATATACTATGAGCCTAAAAACTTCACAACCGTACTATTTTTTTTTTAAATTTAATTTCGGAAATATATAAATGTATAAGATTAAAACTGTTTAACATTTATAAAAGCACATTATCTACTTCTTTAAAAGCCTGTGTTAGCAAATTCCGAAACTTTTAATTGTTCTTTTCAATCATCGAAAATTCGAAATTGTATTTTCTTTTGATGGAAAATAATTCCTGTTATTACAGGAGCACTTTTACCTCAGACGATGTTCCTTAATGCAAAGGAGGAAAAAAAATAAAAAATAGCCTTATAATTTAGAGAAAAGTAAAGCATAATCATATGGTATATACAGTTATTTAAAATTTATGAATGAACGCATTGGCTGTTTATTTAAAAACCCACTTTCGGTACGAATACCAAACTATAAAAAATGTTCTGAAATTTTAACTTTTGATGGAAACTAATTCCTATTATTACAAGAGTCATTTGAATTTCATTGAATTATATATTTTGAAAGCTATTGTTTATATGCTATGAGCCTAATATCTTTACAACATTATTATTTCCAAAAATCTAATTTCAGTCGCATTACAGTTATAATATTGAAACTATTTAACATTTATGGAGGCACATTATCTACTTATTTAAAAGCATGAGTTTTCAGCAAATTTCGAAACTTTTAAATACCCTTTCAATCCTCGGAAATTCAAAACTGCGTTTATTTTTTGATAGAAAAAAATTCCTGTTATTACAAGAGCACTTTTACTAAAAAAAACTAGTACCTTTCTTTCATGATGTTTCTTAATGCGAAAAAGGGAAAAAAAGTTAAAAATAGATTTATTATTTAGGAAAAAAATACAATTATATGATTATAATCATTTAAAATTTATGAATGAACTCAATGGCTATTTATTTAAAAACCTGCTTTTTGATATGAATATCCAACTGTAAGACACGTTCTAAAATTTTAACTTTTGATGGAAACTAATTCCTGTTATTACAAGAGCCTTTTTAATTTTGTTAAATTAAATGCTTTGAAAGCTAGAACCTAATAATTTTACAACCTTATTATTTTCTAAAATCTAATTTCGGAAACATTACAGTCATAATATTGAAACTATTTAACATTTATGAAGACACATTATCTACTTATTTAAAAGCCCGAGTTTTCAGCAAATTCCGAAACTTTTAAATGCCCTTTCAAACCTCGGAAATTCAAAACTGCATTTATCTTTTGATGGAAAACAATTCCTGTTATTACAGAAGCACTTTTAACTCTCACGATGTTTCTTAATGCGAAAGTGGGGATTAACTGCCTGCTCCATTTTGCTCCATTTCAGAAAGGTATTTCTGTAAATTGAAAAGTACAGTAAATGGAGACTTTAATCTATTAAAGCGGGTGAATATCTGTATGAAAACATGCCGGATTCTGGCCGAAGCAAAGTAAATAACTCAAATAACATAAATGAAACGTTGTTTATATTTTTTCGCGAAATTCTCTAAGCATTTATTTCTTGGAAATATGTTTTCTTCATTGAATTTGAAAGGAAAAAAATTCTTCGTATAACGCTACGGATTTAAACTTTATAAAACGTTTAACGGTTTGAATATTTTTATAAAGTGTAAGTTTAGATGAAAGACGTTATAACGATGTTGCAATGTACCACCTCACAGTTACTTTAGCGTGAAATATGTTTTCTGGAGAAAATTTTAATTAAGCATGTTCTCTAGAAATTTCATAATTATTGGTTATTCAATAGTTTTGTTATTACATTTAATAAGATAATCCTTCGTTATGCAATAAAATATTTTAAAATGTAATGTAATGTTTTTTAAAATTATAATTGATATTTAAAATCCAAGGAATTCACATATTTGCAATTAAACATATTGAGTAAGTCCATTTAGTTGAATATAAGAAAATACAACAAAGTTTTAAGATTTTTATAATAATATCTCAGTGTTAAAATTGAATGTAAATTTTCAAAAAATTATCAAGACATGAAATTTAGAAGCATTGAAATTGTAAGATTGAAACTCTTTAAAATTTATGAGTACAATCATTTTAGTTATTAAAAAAATAATAATAATAAAATAAAATAAAAATCGGTGCGAGTTTCAAAACTTAAAAATATTCCTTTTAGTTCTCTAAAATTAAAAAACTGCATTTATCTTTTGATGAGAAGTATTTTCTATTATTAAAGGAGCTATTTAATTCCCACAATGTTTCTTAAAGTAAAAAAAAAAAAAAAAGTTTTATACAGCCATGTGTCGGTTGCTACGGTTTTCTACTTTTTAGAATGGTATTTCTGGAAATTGAAAAGTATAGTAATTGGAGAATTTAATCTATTAGAGCAGGTGAAGAAGATGTTTGTGAAAACTTGCCTTTTGTTAGCAAAAGCAAAGTAATAGTTAAAATAACATAAGTAAAATGTATTTTATATTTTATTTCTCCGGGCATTTCTTTCTGAAACAGAGTAGAAATAATATTGCACTCTGCAATTGGACTTTTATCTTCAGTATTTGCTTCAGCATAAAATATATTTTTAAACAACTAGATCCGTTAAGGCGGCGGTACTTAGAGGGAAAAAAAAACCCACCTCATTTTTTATTTATTTATTTATTTATTTATTTTTACTGTTTGATAGGGTTAAGTATTTATGGAGCATTTTCCTTCTCATTTTTAAACATAAAGCCAAGGTCCTTCCAGGAAGAATTATTGAAATTATTTAAAATTGAACAGTTTTTTTAATTATTCTTCATTTTTCGATAAATGGTTTGTGTCTTGAGTTTATAAGAAATTTCTGTTTCATAGCGACAGTTTTTTTTTTCTTTTTTCCGGTCTGTAACATCAGGAAATTTGGTTCAGAATTTTCTGAAAGTTGTTCTAAATTTACCAAAAAAAAAAGTTGGAATACTTAATTTTTTTAGCGCTATTTATAATAATTATACCTTTTAAAAGATTTAGATTTATGGTTTTTCATTTGTAAATTTTAGATTCAAATTAATTACAAATTATTTTTATGCATTGAATGTTCTTTTTTTTATGTTTATTACAGAAAAAACTATGCTAGCAAAATAAACATAAATCAAAACTTTAAAACAGTGTCATTTGAGAGCATCTTTAAGAAATTTAGGTTCTGTAAGAATTATGAAAATATTATGATTGTCAGTGTACACACATTTATAGTTATTGTTTTGTTGTTATCTCTAACTACAGAATTTAACGCTACAGCGTATATTTTACTGTAAGGCTCATCCAACATTCGTCTTTAGAAAAGCATTTTCACATTAAGTTAAAAAATATATGCATTTTTTAAAAACTTTATGTGATCCCAGCGATGGTTCGAACATTTTAATTAAATATAAGTTAAAATAAAAAAACGAAAAAAAAATGATAGTTTCTCTTTATCATTTTGACATTAAAATGCAAATTTTGCTTTAACTTAGAATAAATGTTCTTATGGGTTTGAAATGAAAAAAATTCTTCATAAAGCGCTGTAACTTTTAACTTTATTAAATGTTTAATAGATCAAACTTTTTTATTAAGTTATAGCTTGAGATGAAAGGGAGTTAAAATGATGTTGCAGCATGCTATTTTTAACTTTTAGAAGAGATGTTTCTTTCAGTTTGAAATATATGTAAATGTATATATATATATATATATGTATATATATATATATATATATATATATATATATATATATATATATATATATATATATATATATATATATATATATATATATATACAGGGTGATTCCAAATTTTTTTTACAATAAAAGAGGGGTGATAGTACACATTAAGACAAACAATATTAAATAGGAGACCAAGGGTCCAAAACGTTTTCTTAAGGAGATAGCCGCCATTAAAGTTTAGGGACCAAAATTTCAAATAAACATAAAAAACGGAAAAATCGGTCGATTGATTTGCGGTTTTCACTAAAATTATTCTTTATGTCGGCATTTTCTTGAAATTAAATTATAAAGATAAATTTCAAAAAATGCCGATAGAGGGCGCTTCAGACTTTGGAGTAACAAACATCTATTTTTTGCCGGTATGTTTTGCATCTCATTAAATGTTTTCGTAAGTTTACACTCAAACTTAAATTTTGAGCTCAAAATCTGTAGTTGGGAGTGGTTAAGTAACACAAACTGAGCTGTGTTCAGAGGGTTCAAATTTCAAATGACTAAAAAAAAAACGGAAAAATTGGTCGATTGATTTGCGGTTTTCACTAAAACTATTCTTTATTTAGGTATTTTCGTGAAAATAAATTATAAAGATAAATTTCAAAAAATGCCGATAGAGGGCGCTTTAGACTTTGGAGTGACGAACAACTATTTTTTGCCGAATCGTTTGCATCTCTTTAAATGATTTTGGAAGCTTAGACTTAAACTTAAATTTTGAGCTCAAAATCTGAATAGTAGGGAGTGGTTAAGTAGCACAAACTGAACTGTGTTCAAGGGGGAGGGGGAGGTTCAAATTTAAAGTAATTATAGAAAATGGAAAAATTGGTCGATTCGTTTGTGGTTTAAAATAAAACTATTCTTTAAGTCAGTATCTTCTTGAAAATAATTTTTAAAGATAAATCTCAAAAAATTCCGTCAGAGGGTGCCTTCAGAGTAACCAACAATTCATTTTAACCATTATTTTTTGGTTCTAAATAAATGCTAGCAAAAGCATTTTGAATGTTCTCGGAAGCTTAGATTTAAACTTAAATTTTGAGCTCAAATCCTGAATCGTCATGAGGAGTTAAGAAGCGCAAACTGAAGTGTGTTCAGGAGTTGAAATTTAACCCTCTTTCTTCCTCGAACACAATTCAATTTTTCGCTACTTAAACACTCTCAACGATTCAGAATTTCAGCCCAAAATTTAAGTCTATGCATTTGAAAGCATTTAATGAGATTAAAAAAATAACAGTTAAAAATAGTTGTACGCTACTCCAAAGTCTAAGGCGCCCTCTATCGGCATTTTTTGAAATTTATCTTTAAAAATTATTTTTAAGAAAACACTGATTGATCAAGAAAACTGCTGATTTAAAAATTAGTTTTAGTAAAAACCGCAAACGAATCGATCAATTTTTTCCGTTTTTTACAATTATTTGAAATTTGAACCCTCTGAACACAGCTAAGTTTGTCTACTTAACGACTCCCAGCTATTCAGATTTTCAGCTCAAAATTTAAGTTCAAGTCTAAGCTTACGAAAGCATTTAATGAGATGCAAAAAATAACGCCAAAAAAGAGTGTTTCGTTACTCCAAAGTCTAAAGCGCCCTCTATCGGCATTTTTTGAAATTTATCTTTATAATTTATTTTCACGAAAATACCTAAATAAAGAATAGTTTTAGTGAAAACCACAAATCAATCGACCAATTTTTCCGTTTTTTATAATCATTTGAAACTTGAACCCTCTGAACACAGCTCAGTTTGTGTTACTTAACCACTCCCAACTGCAGATTTTGAGATCAAAATTTAAGTTTGAGTCTAAGCTTACGAAAACATTTAATGAGATGCAAAAAATACCGGCAAAAAATAGTTGTTCGTTACTCCAAAGTCTAAAGCGCCCTCTATCGGCATTTTTTAAATTTATCTTTATAATTTAATTTCAAGAAAATGCCGACATAAAGAATAATTTTAGTGAAAACCGCAAATCAATCGACTGATTTTTCCGTTTTTTATGTTTATTTGAAATTTTGGTCCCTAAACTTTAATGGCGGCTATTTCCTTAGGAAAACGTTTTGGACCCTTGGTCTCCTATTTAATATTGTTTGTCTTGATGTGTACTATCACCCCTCTTTTATTGTAAAAAAAATTTGGAATCACCCTGTATATATATATATATATATATATATGGGTGATTCTCAAAATAGGGGACGATTTCAAAAATGAAATCTTAAAAAAATTACTGTTAGCAGGTATACTTTCCATGTAGTCAGCAGAGCTAAATATTTAAAAATTAACTTAAAAAAATAATTAGTATTTTTTGAGCCATGCTAATGACAAAACGAATTGCATGGAATAAATATATTATGAAATTTTTATTTTCTTCCTGTTTAAATTTTGTTTTCTATATTTATTAGCCTTCCTTTTCAGTAAATGGTTTCCATTTTTACATATATACATATAAGGAGAATAAAAACATTACCAAAGAACAAACTCTGTTACATGAGCAACATTCTGACACTAACAATGTAAGAAGCTGTCTTAGTGATTTTTCTACAGATTTAATGCATATTTTAGGGATAATAAATGTAATACCTAAATTTATACGTAAAATTAAACTTTATAAAGGATACAATATAAGCACTGGTTACATTTATGTACATAGGAGTCTTTAGCATGGACAGAAAAACCATGCTAATGACACTGATATCTGTCCATGCTAATGACAAATTTTAATTTAAGAAAGATTATCAGCCATAATATAATCACAATGCAATATTCCTTTCTGGGGCTTTTTAAAACACAAAAGTTCTGTGCAAATAAATAAAATAAAAATTTTAACTATAAAATAAACATGAAAATTATTATCCATTCTAATGACATACAATTGATGTACTCCCCTAATATTCAACTTTTATTCTTAAAATACAATACATGCTTCTATTTTCTGGCTGGGATAAAATGGCTACTTGTTGCCATGGAGAAACTTTATATTTTCAAACTATTGTCATATGTGAAAATGAAATTTTGATTAATAACCAGCTGTTTTAGTATGACCTTGTTTTGAAAATCGAATATGGAGGACAAACTTTAATTCTTTTTTTATGTACTATAATTTTATTTTTAAAAAGAAATTTATTGGATAAATCATCTCCTTGATTAATATAAAGAAAGAATAACATTTGTTTATTTTATAAAAATCATATTAACTCTTGAAAAATGCTAGTATACACAAGGCACAGCTGCTGTGGACATCCATGCTAATGACATTTTGAATCTTTATTCTGTTCTTTTAAGGTGTTTTTAACTAAAAAGTGAGTAATTCATGAGTGCAAATAATGAATAATATTAAGAAAAACATATCTAAATATAAAAACATGACAGAAAACCTCTCAATTTTTTTTGTATGCCGAAAGACATAAATTGTCCCCTATTTTGAGATTCACCCATATATATATTTAAAAAGGTCTTCTAAGAATTTAATAAAACTTAATTAATTGTTAATTTTACAATTATCTTATCTTTAAATATGTGTAATAAAATGTAGAATAATGAGAATTTTCAATTCGTTGCAGAAGCAAAATAATTTCTAAAATAACATAAATGAAACGCGTTTTATATTTTGTTGGAAAATTCTCCCGATGTTTACTTTTTTAAAAGTGTTTTCTTCATCCAGTTTGCAAAAGTTTTTTGCTCAAAGTGTTAGTACTTTTAACTTTATTAAATGGTTAATGGTTCGAAAATTTTTATCAAGTAAATGTCGAGATGAAAGAGTTTCAAACGATATAGAAGAACCATTTTGACTTGGAAATGCAGTGCTTGCTTTAGCATGAATTATATAAAGCGGAATATATTTCCTTAAGAAACTTTAACTAAACAAATTGTCTAAAATATCTGAGGATTTTATTAGTGTTGATGTTATTACTTATAACGAAGTAAAAATTATATATATATATATATATATATATATATATACATGTCTGAAATTGTGACTATGTGCAATCTTGGCTAAATTTTTTTTAAACTAATCTAACTTATTTTACCATTAAAAAACTCTGATAGTTTGCATTTTAAATTACGTTCCCTTAGAAAGACACCACGGAGGTACCCCCCCCTCTTTAGGGCCCGTATACGTATTGATAATCGGCCGTCATAAACACTACCAATCATCCGCATTTTGAATAGCAAGTTAGAAAATATTTCAATATCATAAAACTCTGATGTAATTTTTTCTGATGATTTTTATTATTTAATTTTTTAATGTCATGTTTAATTTTTTAATTGAACTATAAAAATTATTGAGTAAAAACTATAAGATTGTCAGCTTAGTTTTTACTTTAGCATTTATGTTATTAACTTAAAATGCTACTTACAGATCGTCCATTATAATTGGCATTTAACTGAAATTAAGTTTTTAGAATGCATGAAAATATTAACTGATATTTTATGTTAATTCATCGCATATTGAATTTTTTTTTATATTTTCATTGTAATATGCTTTGGATAATATAGTCTCAAACAACTTAGCAACTACTTTTAACTGCACAGAAATGATAGCAACTAAGCTTTGAGATTATTTAATAATACATCAGTATTAAAATCAATCAAATTAAAATAAATATAAACGAAAAAAGAAAAATAGGGCAAAATTAATTTTAAGAATTCAGATGATGTACTTGTCAAATAATACTGTAACTAATAAGTCACGTAATTAAATGTGAAACAAAATCAATTTCATTCAATTAAGTTCGCTAATTTGAATCTCTCTCGTTTTTTCTGGTTAGAAACCATAATTAATTATAATTTTTAATGAAACCTTTTAAATTAAAGAGTTAATCAAATGTTAAATTCATTTTGGCAGACTAATAGAAAGAGAGTCACTTTAACGTTCATTTAAGAAATTGTTTCAATTAAAATAAAATTTCTTTTTTCTTCTAAGTTGGAAAAAAAATCCAACCTCAATTAAAATTTTCAAATATTATAATACTTTGTCATTAATAAATATTTTAGAATTTTAAAATTTTTGTGATTCTTTTTCTTTTGGTAGGGGGGGGGGGAGAGGCAGGCATAAGTATGTTAAAATTTTTAAATTGGAAAAAAAAATCTGAAAGAGAAAAGTGTACGAGTATGTTTGGTTTTATTTCAACAAATCATAACCATAATAACAATGGAAATAATAGGAAGTTATATTTATAGATGAACATAAAAAACAGATTTAAATCTATATGAATATGATTAGAAGTATACAGAAGAAAGCGGACTTATGTAGTAGCTTTTAAGCAAGATTTAAATTTGTCTTCATTATTCAAGACTTCATATACAAATTAGAGCACCATAAGCAAGCCGTTGGATCGTTATATAAAAAAATATTTTATTTTTTGTTGTTGTTGTATTTGATAGCTTATAAGTTTAAAAAAGTGTCTGAACTATTTAGTCTATAAATCAGGAAAAACACGACTTTAATTTTGGAAATTGTTAGCATCGTTGAGTTGCCGACAAAAGAATATCTTAGAAGAGAAAATAGGACAGATCTAGAACTAAATCTGTTAGCCTTCGCTGGAAGATTTGATATATTCTTCTTCTAACAGGAATCCGTTGTGTATATACATTCCGTGCAACGTGCGGTACAAAGAATATTTGTTATTGATTTACATACCACACAAAAGTATTCCATTGCATAATTGTATAAGGGAAAACATTGTTTGAGACGCATTTTAATTATATTAAACTATTTTGCATTTTACGAAATTGATATACGTTGCTGACGTTTATTACAAAGTAATTTCTGTATAATATAAAGCAAATAGTATTTATAGGTATTCACGTAAGCTTTTCGTTTACTATATTGCATCCGAAGTACTGATAGTATTAGTTGGGACCAAGATCCAAATATCTTTGAAACTTCGTTATACTACAAACGCATCTCATTTGCTCATTTCCTCCATACTAGCTTGTGGTTTGGATTTGAAAAAAAATCTGGAATGTATGGATTTTCCAGAAAGCTTCAATGCTACTTTCCTTTCTTACATTACCTTAATAGTTTCACTGATAATTTATTTGATAAAGTGACTGACAGCTTCGCCTATGAAATTCGATATAACCTTGTCTTCTACTTTAATGCACAAGTAAATAAATTATAATTTGCACAATCTGATAATTATTTGTTATCTGAAAATAGATTTTTACTTTGTGGGAGACAATGTTTAGCGTTTGAATAATATGTGAGGTATGAGGGGGGCAATAATCCATCCCAATGACCATAAGAAGAATGGGCGGCGAAGTTACATTTCCTCGCTCTGGATATTTCTTTTCTGGTCACGTATGGGTTTTTAAACCAAGAATTCGGGAGAATTTCTGAAATCTGTGTGATGAGATGGGGTTAATGTCCAAAGGGAAAGCTGAGGAATACCAATGTTCTAAAAGAAGCTCGAAACGGAAACGACGATAGCAAGTCATATTCTGAGTTTGAATAAGGAAAATTATCTTGCAGGGAATTAGAGTATTCATACTTGAACATTAAGAATATTTTTTTTATTTTCGAAAATTTTCTTTCTGTTAAGAGCGGTAGACTGTGTTGCCTATCCTCTACTTTATTTTGAAAATTCAGATTGTTTGATTATCAGCCCATTTGAGAAACTGTTATTTTTACCATATCTTCAACTTATTTAAAATGTGAGGGAATATTTCTAATTCACAAACATAATAGCGAGCAATTAATCTAATTTCGAATAAAAGTAGTTAATTGACAACACTGATCAAATGGTTCATATGTATATATATTTTTTAAATAATGGATCTGTGTAAGATAATATGTAAGGTCGAGGGGGCAGCATTAATCCATCCCAGTGACCATAAGAAGAATGGGCGGCGAAGTCACATTTCTTCTCTCCGATTATTTCTTTTCTGGTCACGTATGGTATTTTAAACCAAGAATTCGGGAGAATTTCTGAAATCGCTGTGATGAGATGGGCTTAAAGGAAAAACTAAGGAATACCACTCTTCTAAAAAAAGCTCAAAACGGAAATGGCGATTGCAGTTATATTCTGTGTGTTTGAATAGGGAAAAAGGTCTTGCAGGGGATTAAAACATTCATCCTTAAACACCAAAAAATAATTTTAAAGAATGCAATAAATTGTCTTTTTTTATGAGAATGGAAGTTTGTGTTGCTTGTTCTCTTCTTTCTTTTTAATATTCAGATTGCCTGATTGTAATCCTATTTTTGAGAATTTTTTTCCATATTTTCAATTTTTTTTAAATGTCGGAGGCTATTTATATATCAAAAATCATACTAGCGAGCAATTAATCTAATAACGAAAAAAAAAGTAGTTTATTGGCAACACTGCTGCAAGTTGTTCATATGTGTATATATTTTTAAATAATGGATCTGTCTAAGATAATATGTAAGGTGGAGGGGGCAGTATTAATCCATCCCAGTGACCATATGAAGAATGGGCGGCGAAGTCACATTTCCTCTCTCTGGATATTTCTTTTTTGGTCACGTATGGGATTTTAAAACAAGAATTCGTGAGAATTTCTGAAATCGCTGTGATTAGATGGGGTTAATGTCCAAAGGAGAAGCTGAGAAATACCAATGTTCTAAAAGAAGCTCGAAACGGAAACGACGATAGCAAGTCATATTCTGAGTTTGAATAAGGAAAATGATCTTGCAGGGAATTAGAACATTCATCCTTAAATATTTAAAATAAGTTTTAAAATTTTCGAAAATTGTTTTTGTTATGAGAGTAAAACACTGTGTTGCCTGTCCTCTACTTTCTTTTAAAATTTCAGATTGTGTGATTGTCATCCCATTTGTGAAACAGTTATCTTTACCATATTTTTGACTTATAATACATCGACCATATTTTCGACTTATCACATTTCGACATTATTTTCGACTATGTTATTAAATGTCTGGCGACTTTAACATCAGAAATAATATCATAAAGAATGTAGCATCATTAAAAAAGAATGTTGCATCATTAAAATGCACTTGAAACTATTTTCCCCATTGGTCATAACGTAACGGAATATTTTTCATTTTCCTTGTAATTAAACTATTCATCCAATTCCAATAATATTTGGAATGATTCGAAAAAATTATACAAAAATTGTATATTTTAAATTTCAAGAGATTCTTTTGAGTAGTTTTTGCTCCGTTATGTGCGGACAGTCAAATGGACAGACGAACTGAACGACGACTATAGGTGCTACATATTTGCATAATTTAAGACTATCATTCCTGTTATAAAATGAATGAAAAAAATTGGTCATTGGTGTTTACTTTCACTTATATATTATCAAGGGCAGATAAATATTTATTATGTAACCTCAACATTTTATATTTCTTCTAAAAATATTAAAAATAGACATCGAAATTCAATTTATATAAAGTTTTATGATGACTTTATCATTATTTTCTATTTCAAAAATTTGGTAGAGAGCAATTAATCTTATTTCGAAAAGAAAAAAAAATTATTGACAATACTGTTGGAAGATATTCATATAGTTATATATTTTTAAATAATAGGTCGGTGTAACATATTCAATTCAAAAATCCGTAAAAAACTTCCAACAACAATAACAATAAATGTCGTATCTAAATCCATTTTTTATACTTACATTTATTTAATAGTCGTATTCTTTTTGGGGGCAATAAAAAAGAATAATTTAAATTTTCACCTCTATTCAAGTTCCAAGTTATTAAAATAAAGATTGTATTACAATTATTTACTTTCACTTGTATATTATCAAGGACAGACTCTGATTACTGAATAGACACGAGAAGCTTGTGCTTCCCTTGAGATATATCTGAAGGGGCCCTAATTTGAGCAAATAGGATGCCCCAAATTTTATATTGTATTTATTGATATGTAATTTTAATGTTAGATTAATGTCTCTTTTAGAATATTACTGAATTTGGCTTGTATGCATAATATGAAACATTAGTAACTTAAACTGTTACAAAAATTAAGAGAAATACGTATTTCAGAATATTGATATTTTATGTTGAGCATACATGTTGAATTAAACATTTTCCTCAAACAAACATTTTTATTATTAAATCATTTTTGCATATTTTTTTATTGTATTAAATTTTTGTATAAGAGAAATTTAAAAAAGTTGTTTACTGAAATATAGGTGAACTTAACTGAACAACACTTTGAAATAATATTTTTAACTTTCCAGACATGTCGAATTTAGAAAACTCTTCCCCTCTGAAAGGGGGCTCCAAAATGATACTATACTTCCCATAGCTTCAGAGGTTAATCGGGCCCTGATCATGAATAAATAAACATTTATTTTGTAACTTCGATAGTTTTTATTTCATCCAATAATATTAAAAATACATATCGAAATTATATAAAGTTAGTTATATTATTTCAATTTCCGAATTCAGTATATTTTATTTATATATATATATCTATATTTCATTATAAGTAATTTTATTATTATTATTATTTCATTTAAGCCTTTGCGGCTCTGAGCAAAATCATTCCTTAAGTTTTGAAATTGATGAATAACACCGGAATTTGAAAACAATTTTATTTGTAATTATAAAAAAACTGCTTTGCAGGAATTCAATAAACCGAACTTTTTAAATCCAAAATTCCGTACCAATGTAGCGCTTGCGAATTAAAATTAAGTGGTTTCAAAGATATACTACTGCGCCAGGGTTTAAATAGTAAAAATATAAAGAATATTAATCAGTCGAACACTTTTATTTATTAAAGGAAAAATGTCTTTTAAAAAATCGTAAAATATGAGCATTGGGACTTGTATCACAAACGTAAATCCACAAATCTGCTAGTTTTTGGCTCAAATTAATTTAAAATTAAAGTACATCTACACACATATATAAGATTTAATTTTCAGTAATTTAAGACATCATTCTAATTACAGCATGTATGAAAAGAAAGGGTAATCGCATACATTTCTTGCATTTTTGTTTATACATAATTTTTTTTTTACATATTATTCTTATGTATAGAATATTTTCATGGTTATTCAAACTTTAAACAAATTTTCTTCTTTGATTACTTAAGTAAAACATTTTTAATTAAATAAGAAATCAGATATGAAAGATATTAAGAATTCATCGTTCTTTTAATAAATGTTTAAAAAAATCAGATTCTTTGATCTTTTAAGTGATAAATATTTAATCAAGCAAGTTTAAAGATAACAAAATGTGTTATAAGTGTATCCAAATTTTAATAACTTTACCTGAAAATCAGTAATTATTCACTTTTTATTTCATGCTTTTCATATTATACATATTTCCGGTTCGATTGCATTATTATTATATAGTGAAAAATATAAAGATTACAAATCAGTCATAAACTTGTAGGGTAACATACCCAGTAATTGGCACATTAAGAATTTTTCTTTAAACTTACTTCAATTTTCATTACCAAGAAAAAAACATTTACTTGCAAATATTTTTAAATCAAAGAATGCATATCTGTGCATCTATTTTGCCCACTAAAAAACAAAATTTTTTGAAAAAGTGTTTTTTTAAACACATTTATAAAAAGTAGCTGTAATCACCAGTAATTGGCACCTAGAGCACCAATGTATGACATCTTGTGATCCAGTAGTTGGCACATATTTATATAAAAAAAAAACTTTGTTTTGCATTGGGTTTAATCGCTTTAAATGAATTTATTGTAGATGAAGATGCCATATTTCAAATTTTTGAGAGAAAGAAATCAGTATATTAGTCTGAAATGTGAACGTTTTAAAACAATACAATATATTTATATTAATACCCAGTAATTGTCATGCTGTCCCCAGTGATTGACATACAAAGCTTTAATGGATTCCAATTACTGATAATATTTCATATTTCAAATAAAAACAACTGATAAATAAATTTAGTCTAAAACTTTAAAAGTACTCCCAAAATAAGTGGTTTAATCTCAAATCTTGCGATTTCCTAGTAATTGGAATAGGTGCCAATTACTTGGAACTAGCAAAATTGAAGCACCATTAATTGGCATCTACCATTAATTCAGAAATCCAAATATTTGTGTCAAAAATACTTTTATACAATTAAAGTAACCCTTTTCATCTAAACAAAACTGTTGTTGATTAAAATTTAAAATACATTATAAATCAGATAATAATGAATTGAAAAGCATGCCTTTCCTAAGCCAGAATAGAAGCATTTGCAACAAAAATGGCTAATTTGAGCAAACCATAATTGTTTCTTTTTCCTTGGCATTATTGTCATCTAGTAGCATAAATCGAAGTTATAATCTTTAAAGTAAACGAGTATATAACTGGTATATGGTCTTACATTTTTAAAAGACTGGATATAAATCTTATTTTAGGACATGTTTTTAGGATGTGACAATCACTGATGCATGCCAATTACTGGGAATGTTACCCCATTTATTAAATTAAATTAAAGAATTGTAAAAAAAGGATTAGCGTAACTTATTTCTCAAACCTTTTTCCACTTTATCACAAAATAACGATTTTTGACTCAAATAAAATTATCGTACACTGAAATTTACCGTTTTATGAGAATTTAGTAATCACTAAATTGACACAGTGTGTACATAAGAATATTTATCCTATAATATTTTGCAATACCATTTTTCGTCAATAAAATTGGATTTAAAATATTTTTAGAATCTTAACTGGAATTATTTCCTTCAAACAAATTGTATCTTTTGATCTCTCAAGCGAAAATTATTTAATTAAACAACCGGGAAAATACACAGCGTTTTATATACTATTTATTTTACGTTTCGTAACATAATATCCAATTAAATAAACACTACATTTATAATTTTATATTTATTTCATTTATATTTTTACACGAATAAACATGTGCCCATAGCGTTTGACTAGTTTTTCTTCTTAAATTAAGTTTTAATGAAATATGCCATTTTATGTCTATTTCATTATTTTTATGTTATAGGATAGAGTTTACATGGTATATATAAAACAAAATATCACATATTTATATCTTTTAAATCGGCATTATACCTGGATTTGAAACAGTTCAAAATATTCTTTGAATTCTAACTTGAATTATTTCGTTTAGACTAATCATATCTTTTGATCTTGTATGCAAAATTATTTACTCTAATAAACAGAAAAATGCATAGCCTGTTATGTATTTATTTTACGTCTCGGAACATAATATCTAATTCAGCAAACACTACATTTAGAGCTTTATATTTATTTCATTTATAATTTTAAGTGAAAAACATGTATTCATAGCATTTGACTGAATTTTCTTGTTAAATTTAATGAAAATAGGCCATTTTATGCTCATTTCATAATTCTTAAGTATCAAACATTGGATAAACATGGTGTATATAAAACCAAAGATTTGTTACACATTATTGTGTAATCGCATTTTCTGGCAATATAGAGGATTTTGGAATTGATTTAATCGTAAATCAAAATTAATTCCCACAATATTAGTCACAAACTTTCATTTTTGAATAAAATTAAGGGTCCAGTTCAAATTTTCCGTGTTGCCTTCTTTTAAGTAAAATTTGTATTTAAAATATTTTCAAATTTCTTTAATCTTGAAACATGACCTTTTTTTAAAACAAATCTAACGTTTGATCTCTTGAGTGAAAAACATCAAATTAAATTAGCCCCCCCCCCCAAAAAAAAAGCGTAAAATGCTGCATATTTATCAAACGTTTCATAGCTTAATCTCGAACTCAGGAGTTGTCACATCGTCAATAGGTTTCGAAATGCTCTGATTCTGAATACCTCTTATTTTTTGCTTTATAATTGGTTATAGTACATTCTGATATTTATTTATTCTTTAAACGAAATTACTTCATTGAAACAAATTATATCCCTTTTTCTTAAGTAAAAATTATCTGATTAAACTGAAAAATGAGAAGAGTATTGCATATTTATCAAATGTTCCATAAATTAATTTTGAATTCAGCAAGTGGCACATCATCAAGTATACTCGAAAAGAACAATTTTTTTTTCTGACTTGCAACTTAATGTAACATCCGAAAGGCAGATAAAAATACTACTTTGGCTCGAT
Organism: Maratus speculifer; assembly: GCA_964019185.1. NCBI lineage: Eukaryota > Metazoa > Arthropoda > Arachnida > Araneae > Salticidae > Maratus > Maratus speculifer. The sequence continues at coordinate 122,293,044 of OZ025291.1, forward strand.
TGTTTTGCAACAGAAAGCACCTTTCAAATATTAATGATGTTAAAGAAAAGACCTATGTTGAATAATTTGATATTTTTAAAAAATAAAGATAATTTACCCTTCGTTCTGAATGAGAGTAAGTTACAGTGTGAGATTGAAAACTCCTACTCGATTTACGAGGTCACGCATGCATGTTCAAGTATTTTAGCTTTAAAAATCTTTTATGCAATTGATTTTTTTTTCCAAAATGCTCTTTTCTTATAAAAAGTAACAAACCTACTGAAAAAAAAGTCTCTGAACACACTATTCTTAATTCTCACTGAAAAAGCTTCTTGTATTCATAGCCACACTTTTGAGTGTCTGCACGAAAATTCTAGAAATGTACTTCCTCAATTTGAATTCCTAATAAATTATTTTAATCTACTGTTTCAATTTCCTTTAAACAACAAATATTTTTTAAATAACCGGTACTTTAAGTATATTTTATTATTATTTTGTAAAAACTAATAGCACGTAATATCAAAAGAGATATCTTGCATTATAATTTGCACAAGATAATGCAATTATAAAAAAAAAAAATGAAAGTAAAAAAACTGTATTAAAATTGAAGAAAATAATAAACTCGTGGCCTTAGAGATCATATTTTATTGAAAGGGAAATATCTTTCCAGTATTGATAGAATTAAGGAAAAGCCGTTTATTAAAATATTTGATCTTTTTGAAATAAAAGATTAAAAAAAAAAAAAAAAAAAAAAAAAAAAAAATCTATTTCTTTTTCTTTGAGTGCGAACATGGCAGTAAATAACATTAGACGAGATGGAAAAGTATACTCTAAGATCTTTTTCTTAGCCTTTATCCATACATGTATAAATATTTTACCTTTGAAAATCCCATTTGCAATCGAATGGAACTTTTTCCAAAATGCATTTAAAAAAAATACTCTCACAAAATATAATAACACTACCGTAAAAAACATTCCTTACTGTGCACGCCACTTTCAATTTTCCTTCAAGAAACTTCTTGCGTCCATAATCGCATCTTTCAGTGGATGCGCAAAAATTTCTAGAAATCGGCTTTTGCTCGCTTCTTGATCGATGTGGTATGTGGATAAGCAGAGGGGGAAAAAAAATTGGGAGGGAAATAGTCCTTCAGCTCTGGCAAAAGTTAAAAGTCGCCCCCTGCCACAAACACGGAAGTTTTCTTTTCCTGGCACGTTTTGGGTTTTAAAGTAGGGATTTCGGAAGAATTTACCGATATCTGAATGAGGCGCTCAGAAGTCGGAAGACAAGAACACGAAGAAGAAATCTCAGCAAAGAGAATGTAAAGAAGTCAGATGGTAGATTGAGTTGCTTGTCAGAAAAAGGGAAAAAAATGAGAAAAGTTTTCGCTTTTTCGAATCCATGAAATGGCTTAATCTCTTTAAAAGTGAACCTTTACGCTTGACAATGTGCCACTTTCTGAATTCGAGATTAAGTTAGGGAATGTTCGATGAATATGCAACACTCAAAGCATTTTTCCGCTTGTTTAATTGGATAATTTTCACTTAAGCGATCAAAGGATATGATTTGTTAAAGTACGGGATTTAATTTAAAAAAATAAATAAACTTACGAATGTACTATATTTAGGTATATCGATGGGAAATGAGAAATTATAAGAAGTCAAACGGTAAATTGAGATGCATATCAGAAAAGAGGAAAAATGAGAGAAGTTTTCGCTTTTTCAAATCCATGAAACGGCTTAATCTCTTTAAAAGTGAACCCTTACGCTTGACAATGTGACGCTTTCTGAATTCCAGATAAATTAGGGAATGTTCGATGAATGTGCAACACTTAACACATTTTTCCGCTTGTTTAATTAGATAATTTTCATTTAAGCGATCAAAGGATATGATTTGTTAAAATTTTAAAAATAAATAAACTTACGAATGGACTATATTTAGGTATATCGATGGGAAATGAGAAATTGTAAGAAGTCAAATAGTAAATTGAGATGCATATCAGAAAAGAGGAAAAAAATGAGAAAGTTTTCACTTTTTCATATTCATGAAACGGATTAATCACTTTAAAAGTGAACCTTCACCTTTGACAATGTGCCACTCTCTGAATTCCAGTTAAGTTAGGGAATATTCGATCCGCTTGTTTAGTTAGATAATTTTCACTTAAGCGATCAATTAATGCATGATTTGTTAAAGGACGTAATTTCCTTTAAAAAATAAATTTCTGAATATATTGTATCAATTTACAATGACGGAAAATTAAAAATTGTAAGAAGTAAGATGGTAAATTGAGTTGCATGTCGGAAAAAGAAAACAAGAAAAGTCTGCGCATTTCGAATATATTCCAAGATGTTTCAATTGCTGATTTACAGACTAAGTTACAGAATGTTCGAAGGGCATGTAACACAGAAAGCATTTTTTCTTTTGCTTGATTAGATAATTTTCACTTAACACATTCGCTGCGTCTAAAAAAGATATTCCCATCCTCAGAAGCCGGATTACAAAACAGTGTTTTAACACCATCGCAACGAAGAACATTTTGCTTCATGTTTAATCTTTTACTATCGGTTTTTAAAAAAAGAAATTTTTCTGGAGTTGAATCGCGAAAATACTCTGTTTGAATAAAGTAAATTTTACAATAAAAAATAACTGGTGCGAATAATAAAGGATTCTGAGCACCTTAAGTGATACTCTAGACGCTCGACGCTCTAGAGCGTCGCCGACATACAAAAAAGTGCCAGTTGGACGCACTTAGCGCGTCAGTGGCAGCGAACGTGTTAAGCAGTCAAAGGAGAGGGTTTGTTAAAAGAAGTAATTTTGTTTAAAAAAATGAATTTCAGAATGTACTATACCTAGGTATACTGATAGAAAATGAAAAATTGTAAGAAGTAAAATGGTATACATTGAGTTGCAAGTCAGAAAGAAAAGACGAGAAAAGTTTGATGTTTTCCAATACACTTGATGGTGTGTCAGTTGCTGATTGCTGGTTTAAATTATAGAATGTTCGATGAATATGCAACAGATGTAACATTCAACGCATTTTTTCTAATTGCTTACTTAGATAATTTTCACTTAAGTGATCAAAGGATATGATTTGTTAAAGATAGTAATTTCTGTTAAAAAATAAATTTCTGAATATATTATATCTATCTATATTGACGGAAAATGAGAAATTGTAAGAAGTAAGGTAGTAAATTGAGTTGCATGTCGGAAAGATAATACGAGAAAAGTCTGCGCATTTGGAATACACTTGAAGATGTGTCAACTGCTGATTTACAGATTAAGTTATCGAATGTTTGAAGAGCATGTAACACTCAATGCATTTTTTCTCTTGTTGAATTAGATATTTTTCACTTAACCCTTTCCGGCGCACTACTCTTTAAAGTTGGAATTTAAAGAACAAAAAAATTAGGCAATCTATTTAAGCCTAGAGGAGTACACAGGTATTGTTTTGTAAAGATTGCACTAACCATTTTAATTATACAGCTGTTTCCAAAGTGGTAACCTCCCATAAGTAAAGCATTGATAAGCGCAGTGAGAAGAGCATAGCTATGAAGCGCGTATTACAGTAAAACATTTTACCTATTATTTAAAAACAGTAGAGTTTGACCTCTGTGGTGCTTCCATCTAGAACTCATAAGAAAGATTAAAGTAGCCATTAAAGTAGTTTTTGAAATATTCACGGAGTTTTTGTGTCTCTAAACAGGGGGAACTTTAGGTGTTGCCTACCCGGCAACAGGTTAAGCGATCAAATTATATGATTTGTTAAAGGACGTAATTCCGTTAAGAAAAGGAATTTCTGAACAAACTGTATGAATGTATATTGACAGAAAAGAGAAATTGTAAGAATAAGATGGTAATTTGGGTTGCATGTCCGAAAGAGAAAACAAGAAAAGTTTGCGCGTTTCAAAAAGACTTGAAAATGTGTCAATTGCTGGTTTAATTCAGATTAAGTTATAGAATAATCGAAGAGCATCTAATGCGCTAATTGAATTCTTTTGTGTGTCCCTGCAAATGAACGGATAATGCTAGGCATAGTATATTCTATGATGAATATCTTGTACTATGCCTCAGTATTATTTATGAATTTCATCATGTTTCAAGTAGTATAACATCATTAAAAAACGCTGCAAACAAATTTCTCCCTGTGTGCAATTAAATTATTTTTGTGATCGTGTAAATGAATGATAAATGTTTTGAATTTCATATTTAAAAGAAAGAATGTTTTAATGCACCTCATCTATTTATTATTTGAAGAAATCTACAATTAAATAAGGCGAAGATTTTTATTCAAAAACAGCTGTAACGAAAACGCGGAAAATTTGACTGGTATGCAAACACGAGTAAATTTGTGGTCGATTAACTATGTGTTCCCGTTTTCATAGATAAATAGTAGTTTCTTTTTTTACGTATTAATTATGAATTCCTCATTTTTATCGACTAGCTACGGTATTTACAAGTTTGCTTGTTTTACCATTAGAGGAGGCATGAATACTATGATAGAAAGCAAGCTTTGAAAAACTCTTTTCAACTTTTTAAAATTTGTAGTTTGTTTCAAATTTTTTAGAGTTGAAAAAATATTCTTTCAAAATAGATTTTATTGTTTGAAAAAAAGTCTTTTTTTTCTAGAATTGGAAAAATATTTATATTTACTCTTTTTTTTTCTTTCAGACGGTGATCTGCTTTTAGATCCTTTTCCAACGGAAGATGGGGATTCATCCGACCGTCCTGCTTTTTTGGAAGAGCCCAGGGATACTTATGTTGTTCGAAGTCGTCCAGCTACGCTTAGTTGCAAAGCCAAAAATGCTCTCCAGTTGTATTTTGTCTGCAATGATAAGCCGGTACACTACAGGTAATTTATTTCTAATTTTGTTCTAAAAAGTCAAATGGATATTGATTTAATTGTTAATATTTTCTTATCAAATTAAGTGAATTTGGAATTTTATTAAAGATAAGTACTTAGTTAAAATATAAGGTTGAGGCGAAAGAAATTTCATGTTTCAGAATAGGGGATATAGGTATATAAATAAGAACTTAAAATACGTAGAACGTACTATTCGTTATAAGTATACACGATTCCCTTATCAAATGCTTAAGTTAACAAAAGTACTTCATTAAAATACGAAGAGGGAGAATTTCAAGAGTTTCGACCTAACATTCAAGAGATACAGACCAATAAGAACTGAAAATACATAATACTACTATGCTATAGCACTACTATACTATAATATTTCTATACTATAGTACTATTCTTTATAAGCATACAAAATATCCTTATCACATGCTTAAACTGTACTTACTATTTAAACATAAGTACTTCACTAAAATATAAAGGGAATGGATTTCAAAAGCTTTCTTAAGCGATACGGGGATAAGTGTATATAGTTGTATACTTAGTACGTAGTATTCGTTTGTAAGTATACACGAATCCCCTTGCTCTTACCACATGCTTAAATTTGACTTACAATTTAAGCAAAAGCGCGTCGGTATAACACGAAGAGATAGGACTTCAAAAGTTTCCAACCTAAAATTTGAGGGATATACACAAATGCCATCGCATGCTTAAATTATACTGACTCCCCTCTCCCTTTCTTTTCCCTTTTATGGCGGAAATTTTCCAAACGCGTATGCCATATAATCAGAGAGTTTTGAAGCATGAATCTTCTTTTTTTATTTAGGTATTTTTTCAGTTAAGTTGGCAACTGAAAAAGTTGGTCACTTCAGTTAATTAAAAAGTTAGCCCTGCCAAACATAGAAACAGTTCTCGTTAGTAGTACAAAGTGTTCAGTCCGTTATTAATTAAAATTTAAAAAATTGTCTTATTAATTCAAAATAGGGTTACAAATGTTATTTTCCTTTTCACTAAATATTTTTTATGTACGAATTTATTTCATTGTGATATTTGATAACGTTAAATGATTATTGTGGCCTCATTGATAAAATAAATGTAAAATTATTTGCTCGAATATATGAACATAAAATTATTTGCGCGAACTTAATGATATAACATCAAAAGAGAAATGACTTTTATTTAACTTTCAGTTCAAAGCACTTTCAATAAATTTAATATGATTCATTACTTTTTAACGTAATATACAGTCAAAATTATAATCTTTGTCTTCAAAAGTTCTCTCCATTTTCGTCTGATGTATATCATGTACAAACATATCAGTAGTTAATATTTGATAAAGTTTCATCATGTGAAATATTTCATTGATAAAATAATTAAATTTTGTACAAATTTAAGAGAAGCCAATCGTACTATATTATTGAACATAATATGAAACAAACTTTTGCTAATTCCATTTGAAATTAAATTTGAAAATATATTTAATTTTATGAATAATGGAAAAGTTTTTAACTATCTATGACTCTTTTACGATTTCATGAAGACAAAAGCAATTTTATAATAGCATAAAAGCTACTTTAATACTTTTTGAAAAAACTTCAAAATCTCTTTTTTTTTTTTTTTTTTTTTTTTTTTTTTTTTTTTTTTTTATAAAGAATAAACTATTTTTTGAATAATTTGGAAGCTAGTATCAAAAGTATGTCAGTGAGTAATACTGTTATCATATTGGCGGTGGTAACAATTGATTAATTTCGAATTAATTTCGATTATTATAATTATTATAATTTTGATTTTTTATTAGAATTTTCGATTATTAGAATTTCGATTTTAACTTCTTAACATCAGGAAATTTCAACTATAACGCCTTCGAATTGAGAAAAAAATAAAACATTTTATTTAATGCATTTCCCAATTTCAATATATTCTGAAATTATTTTTTTGAGACTTGTAAGCGAAAACCGCTCTATAATAGACATTTCTAATGTATTTCTAGTATTATCTGCAAAAACTTTCAGAATAGCTTAGATTATAAACAAATATAACCATAAAAATATTTCTCATAACTCTGTATCTTTCTTCTTTTAAAGTAGCGGAATTTTAAAAATATTTATGGAAACCTGCATGAGAAAACAGCAAGTGAAAAATATTGAAAGTAGAATTAACATAATTCTTCGAACGAAAATTTCGTTGAGCAATTCATAATAGGAAAATCTTTGCAATACTCTTTAACAAAAACAGACTGAGTACACAGACGAAATTCTACGAAATTATTGATTTTCAGACAACCATAGGAAACAGTTCACATTCATTAAAGGACGTTATAGAAGGATTTCAAAAGGAACGTAGTTCTCAGAATCTACATCCATTTCTATAGAAATACCTGCCAAGTGATTTTTCCTAATAAGTAAAATGTATAAACGCATTTATCTCAATTTTTTTATTCAAAATGCTAATGGCTTTTCTTATTTTTATGAAACAATGTTTACGTTACACGCAAAATTGTTAAAGAATGGGTTTATAATATATTAAAATTTCTTTTACAATAATAATGATAATAATTAACGCAATGTGATATCATTTATGCTTTTTTATGTATTTTCCTCATATTGCTACCGTTTAACTTAATTAAATCTTCGAAACGACATTAGAGAAAATTTGATTCTCAAATTTATTTATTGCTCTTAAAATATGCTTTTTAAAAAAAGTTTTAAATTTCGTAACTGAAATTAAACTTAAAAAAAGAATGTTATAGGAATTTTCTATGTTCTTTGGTTTATTATTATCATTCATTAAAAAAAAAAAAAAAAAAAAAAAAAAAAAAAAGCTTTTTTTTTTTTTTTTTCTGAGTTAGTATGTATTAGATGTCTGCCGATGATTAGATGAGCCGAAATTTCCAGGTCCGGGCCTTGCTTGAACCGTAGGTAAAATAATTCCGTCCAGTACGAAAAAAATATGTGCCCGGCCCGCTCTAAAAGCTAAAATTTCAGGTCGAGCCCGGCTCCGTCCAAGAAGATTTCTAAAAAGCATTGATTTTTATTCGTACGGAGGAGTTCTAACTAAAAAAACTTATCTTAGCTTTTTTTTTCTATGTTTATTATTTTTATATACACTGTAAAAAAAAATTGGGAAAGTTACAAAAATTTTTCTAGTAGAATTGTATTCCAAGAACTTTTTATGTAACGGCAACAATAAAAATTCATGTAACACATACAGATTTGCACTTTGAATCAAACAAATTTTAAGGTTACTAAGAATTTCTTTGGGAAATCGTATTCCAAGAACTTTTTAAGTGACGATAACGAGCATTATAGATAAAATGTTAGTAAAGTTACCAAAATTTTAGTAAATTCTTTTGTAAAGTTACAGATGGTTTCAGTTTTGCTTACAAGTTTTGTAGATTGACATCATTTTCTTGTACAGTGTACACATAAAATTTTAGTAAGCATAAGAGATTTCGGTTAATTTAGATTACTAAGGTTACAGATTTTTTTTACAGTGTATGCAGAAGTGTCGTAGGCTGCGATATCTATGTTTTTAATGAACTTCTATTTGTTGTATCTAAATGTTTCAGCTGTCACTAGTATTATTAATCCACATTGAAAAATCTCACCTAAAAGACCGAAAAAGACGTGAAAATCTAAAAAATGGTATGCAGTAAAATCTTCCAGGACGGAATCGCATAGGAAATAAAAAAAGATTGTTACAGACAAGTTCTCTTCTTAGTAGGTGTAAATGTTTTACATATATTTCTCTTACGTTTTATCGTTTTCGGTTCGCATGGATGAATACATTTTTTAGTTTAAAACAGGATCCCATTAGAGACAGGTATTTTTTTGATATGTTTAACTATATTCTAACTTAGTTAATAAGTCTAAAAATCTACGATTCTTTAAAAAGAATGAATTTTAATAGGCGATTTGAAAAAATACGCATTTTTTCGCAAAAATTTTTGTGCCACGCCACATTTTACTGATTTTGGAACAAACCTCGCTACGCCGATAACATGATTTTCGTACTACATGGCGATGGCTCAAAACCGGGACTGAATATTGGTTCGTGAAGACTATTAAATAAATAAGAATTTTTAATAGGAAAAATGAAATCAGTCCCGGATTGGTACTGAAAAAATAGGTTAGGTCCGGCACGGCCCGATCCTTCAGAAAAAAGTAAGACCCAAACCCGGCCCAGTCTGAGTGCCGTGAATGGAAATCGGCCCGAACCTGCCCGTGGGTTGAGCCTCGCCCGTGCAGATCTCTAGTGTGTATCAATGAATTTGCCTTCTATTGAACAATTTCATACTTTCATTTATTGCTATCTATAAAAATTGCTATTCATTTTCAATTATTTACTTTCAGTCGCCATCACAGCCAACAAGAATTTGTGGATCCGCAATCAGGAGTTCGTCACCTGGAAGTTAGCCTCGATGTTAGCAGAAAAGAGGTGGAGGAATATTTTGGACTAGAAGGCTATGGCTGTAATTGCATAGCCTGGTCATCTACTGGAACTGCCAAAAGTAGAGCTGCTAAAATCAAAATTGCATGTAAGTTTAAATATAATCGTTATTCTTTCTTTTATCACCAGGCCCTCATTTTCAAATAGAGTTGAAACCAAGATTAGAAATTCAATTATTACCTGGCGTAGTAGAGTGCCTTTATATTGTCAATGTAGTGATATGTGAATAAAATGTGATTGGCTAAGATTTTAGAGAAAAAAAACTTGGCAAGCCGGCTATTTATCTAATCAAACTTATCTAAGTTATATCGCCAAAGTTATGCGATGCGTTATACGACTGTTTCGAAAAATAATTTAACATACATACTCTATGAGTATATCTCTGACATGAAAATACAGGCGTGAAATTCCATTTGGCTCTGTATGGAGGAATAAAACCGAACATAAAATCCCTAACAATGAAGATATATGATGGAATTTGGAGGGCTGGGTAATTTTGTCTCTCCACACAATCCGCCCCACCAGTGGCCAAGAGGTTCTGACCTCCAAGTTAGTAGACGGTAGGTGCAGGGTTCGATCCCAATCGCAACCATCGGCCTAACCGTTCGGAGTTTTCCGTGGTTTTCTTCGAATCTTGGTTTTCCTTGCGTAAATACGGGTTAAATTCCCTTAAAAAGACCCCCACGGAGGACACCCCTCCCCTTAAGGGCCTATATCCCTCGTGTATATAATCGGTCTTCATAAAATAAACCAAACTAAACTCCACACAATCCATTCCTCTTCTGAGGTCACAAATTGACGTTATAGCATAATAAAATGATTTTCCGTATAACACCACGTGAAACTTTTTGTGTATCAACATGCACATATGAAAGACCTATTAGTGCAATAAAATAGAAATTGAATATTTGTGAGATGTGTCAATTTTCTTGCGAAAGGAGAATATGTTGTCAAATATAAATAACAATCACTTTTCAAACGGTTATTGATAAATTATATCCCATTACAGCTTTTTTATAAACAGAAAATATCTTTTTCTGAATGTTTTACATTTTTATAGTTGTAGTATATTCTATCGAAGCTTGTGGAATTTCATGAGCCGAGCCTTTCACGGAATTTTCATCATTGTCCCTACTGATCTAGGCACTTAATTAAATCAGTATTAGATTTCCCGGTAATATAAAGATAATGAAAAGATGTTTTATTACATGCATTCTTCAATTTTCTAATAAACAAGAATCAACAGTTTCTTAACATTACGTCTTAATCGTGCTTTCTATGATTAGAATATTCGGTTATGTAATTTAGTCACGAATTTATTTAGTTACAGAGAGAAATATGATAAAATTGTAATAACCATAGAAGAATTTGTTATTAAGAATTATGAATACATCGGATTTGGATGAGAAATGTTCCATTGAGGAATTGTACAGAAAGAGAGACGAATTCTAAGGAAAATAGAAGTCGAACTGGGGATTAAAATGCATAACTAAAGATATTTTGTTCGATTCGTTCCATCTCATGAATATAAATGCATCGTTTCTTGAATAAATAAATAAGGAATAAAAATTACGATAGGTGTGGGAAATGAAACAGAAGTGTGAACTTTTGATGGTAGAATGGGAATCTATTGAGAATGTCTGGAAATCGGAATATAGCGAAGTAAACATTTTAATTTTGATCTCGAAGAATTCGTACGTCTCTTGCAGTGAATAGATAAAATGTTTTTCACTCTTAATATCTGGGGATTATATGAAATAAATAATATTATATATAAAACATGCAATTGAAAATGAAACATTGTGTTACATGTTATTGTAAGAAAAGAATTTGCTTCTAAGTTATTTGATAGAATATGCTGAATATTATTCGATGAAGTATTATTATAATCTTGCGCATAGTTAACTGTTTATTAAAATGTAAAAGTTTATTTCTTTTAACAAATCCATGAATTTTATCTTTTTTATCATACTTCTGTTTAAGTTAATTGATAGTTTGTCAACAAAATATTTTTCGAATATTCAATATTTTCTTATTAAAAAAATATAACAATAAATGTTCTTTTTTTTTTTTAATAATTAGCAAGCAAGCATTCTATTGAACATAATTGAGCTGAATGTTCATAATTATTGCGATGGAGATTTTATTTCCTTAGACTTTCGAAAAATGAATGAATTAACAATTGCTATATTTTTATAAATAACACAATTGTAATTTTTACAGCTAAGAACTAAATTTTCAGAGTTTTTATCTCAAAATGAAATCTACAGCCAGTAAAGTTTGTAAAATGTTTAATCTAGATTATTTCTGAGGTAACTGTATAGCCATACAAATGTGTTAAAAATAGACAGTTACATATTTTTTTCAGAATAAGAAAACGTAAACAAACGTTATATAAACATGATTAAGCTGAGTGATCATAATTATTGTAATAGTAATTTTATTTAATGCTTTAGACATTCGAAAAATGTATGAGTTAATCTTGCTAATAAACATTTTTACATCTAAGAACTTATTTTACATAGGTTTATCATAACATGAAATTTACAGTCCGTTATAGTTCGTAAAATAATTAATCTGGATTATTTCTGAGGAAACTGTATTGCTACATACATGCGTACAATATAGCAAATTAAATATTTTTCAAAATAAGAAAAAAATAAAGGAATGCAAACAAGCTTTCTAACATAATTAAGTTGAATGATCATAATTATTATAATGGTAATTTTATTTAATGCCTTAAACATTCAAAAAGTGCATAAATTAACAATTGCTATTTTTATAAATAACTCAATGGTTATTTTTACATATAAGAATTAATTTTATAGATTTTTATCTTAAAATAAAACCTACAGTAAATACAGTTCGTAAAATGATAAATCTAGTTTATTTCTGGGGATACTGTGTAGCCACAAAAAAGTGTAAAAAAAAAAAAAAAAAAAAAAAAAAAAAAGCAAATTACCCATAAATTTAGAATAAGAAGAAAAAAATGAAATTTAAAGGAAAATATTAATTGTGCTTTAAAAGTTGTTCATTCTAATTCAACTGTTAGTTTAAAATGTTTTCTTGTCTTCACTTTCAATTTTAAACATTTTGTCGAATATTTAAAAATAGTCTTGTTGGATTCTTCTGGAACTTCTGGATTAGAAAGATTATCTTTGACCAATTATTTATTAACCTCCATTTGATAAGGAGTACAATTAGGGAGCCGATAAAAAAAAAAATCAAGGAACAATAATAATATTTCGAATCATTTTGTTCATTAAAATTCATGAAATGATGTATCGTTGCAGAATACAAGCATTTTGATACTGTTCAATATATCCACTGAAATTTTAGTAAGAATAGTACATATATTTATGGAGATCTAGCGATTTATCTCAAAAGTTCAAAATATCTAGACATGTTTTAAGCTTATATCAAGCAGGGTGCATTGTATTATATTTATATGCATTACATTACCCAATAAATAAAAAGAAAAAAAATACGAAATATACATAATACCATACTATTTCGAACGACCCCTCTTCATTATCAATCTCTTATATGGCATTGTTATGCAGGCGAAAGAAGAAAAAAAAATATATGATCGTTATGAATAAATTAAGAACGAACTGTGGACCTAATTATTCAACCTTCATGATGGTATTTCAATTAGAGCCGCCGGAGGTGGATTTTTGGGATAAGAGGGATGTTCAGAAGGTAAGTAGATTGAAGTGCCTAGTTTTCATTCATCGAGGCTGCTAATGGGATTTGATGAATATTAAATCGTTTTATTTTATTTCCTGATTATCGCAGTTATATTAAGGAAATATTTCTGACCTAGGATCAGTGTTGTTGAATAAATATATTTTTATTATTTAAATGACAATAAGAATTATCATATTTTACATTCAGATCATTTAATGAAATGTTTCTGGATCACGATTTTTGATTTTTATCGTTGGTCGTGGACATTAAATATTTTTTTGTGTTACTTTAACCAATTTAAATAATTTAGGTAACATATAAAATCGGGGCAATTTGATTAATATAAATCATTCATAACTTCTCACCATTCTTAATATCATATCGGCTTATTGAGCTAATAAAATAAACTATTCCGGTTATGAATAAATTTAGTACAAGCCATAAGCTTGGTATTCAGTCTTCATGATAGCAATTCCATTAACTCATATTATAAAATTTCATTCTAAAAGTCAAATGAATAGTTAGTGTCATACTGATTTGCGAAAGTGCAGTTAAGTACAGATTTATTATTTTAAATCTTTGCGTATAGCGTACACCAATTGAAGGGCAGAATGTGCCTTTTTTTAAATTTGCGAACGAGAAATAACCTAGTGGAGATTCTAACAGGTTATAATGAAGAATCATTAAGGTTAAATAAAGCAAAATCTTAATATCAGTCTTTTTCGCGCAAGCTACGTAGCATCGTGGTAACGCATTTACTTACTAATCGAAAGGCTTTCGGTTCAAATCCATGTCGAATTTTGAAAATTTATCTCTGAAAGAGTTTTTGCTATCTAATAGATTCAATTTTATAGAATGAATTGTTTATTTGTTTCCCATTTGAATGCCAAAACTTGTAAAATATTTATCAATTATTATTTTTTAATTTCTTTTTTGAGAAGTTTTGAAGAAATCATATTTATATCAAAATTTATAAATATTAAATCCTTGCATCAATGGCATCACTCTAAAATTTAATTTTAAAATTATTATAACAAGAAGTTGTTTTTTAATCAGATTAAAAATATTCAAATCAAATTATTTAAATAAAATTCAAAATTCCGAAATTCTAAAGTTAAATGGAAATTTAGATAAGTTTGTAAATTTCTTTAAAAAATTGTCCAAACGAAATTTTAAATTTCTAAAATTAAAAAATTTAGCGAAAGTTTAACAAAAAATTTAATTTTTTGACATTTTAAACATTTTAATTCTATGTTATAATGCGTTTCAAAAAAAGGAGTTTTTGCATTAAAAAAATAATTGATAAATGTTTTTTACAAATTTTGCCTTCAAAATGGAGAGAAAAAAAAATAATATTCTGTAAAATGAAATCTATTGGATAATGAAATCTACTCAGGGAAAAAAAAATTTCAAACTCCGACGCCAAGTTTTGAACCGGAAACCTTATGATTAACAGGCAAATGCGTTACCATGGAGTTACCTACCTTGTGTGAAACAGATTGATTTTAAGTTCATTTTAGTTAAAATGTAAATCGCAGAAATGATCGGATATCGTTGAGTTAATTTATTTAATTAAAATAATATAAGATATTTAAAAATATATATTTTTGATTTGCCGTGTAATCTGAGGTATCCTATTCCAAATGCAAAATTTCAAGTCTCTAACTTATACAGTTTCTAAGAACGGACTTTATAGCCGAAAGACAGACGGATGAATGAGACGAATGGGTTTTCGTTAGATGAATAATATACTAAAAAAAGAGAAGAATGTAAAATTGGCTACTCTTTTCTTATTGAAACCCGTTTTCTTTTCTTATTGAAACCCGTTTAGCGCACATATTCATTGACTTATGTCATTTTATCATTCAACAATATGGAACGAAAAATTCCACTGGTTTTTTCTTTAATATGCACCTTAATTACATTATAAAATACAACCTGCCTGATGCTTTTGTTCGCCAAAAATAAAATCTCACATAATGCAAGGCTTATCTAGAAAGATTATTGAATTTTGTTCTTTCATAAGAAAAAAAGAACAAAGAGTAAAAAAGAAAGAAAAGAAAAGAGGGAGGCATAATTAAAATTTACCAAAAGTAACGTCTAAAGGTTTTTCCGCATTTTTACTCATTATCATCATCTTATTAGAGTAATAATTAAAAACTGTTTTATATTTCGTTGCTCAAAATTAAAACAATGTGAATTTCTTAATAAGTTCTTCTCATAAGCTTGAATAATCAACGACGTAAGCCAGGAGAACAGCAAAAAAGACTGCATTATTTATGAAGGCTTTTTCAGTATTTATGATCGACTTCTATGTAGAGAATTTATAATTTGATGCTTTACCTTCTTTGTCATTAAAAACAATTTTTTTTCCTTTCATAAGATCTTAGTTTTCAATGTGGAGATCCTATAAATATTTAATAATGCTGACAATATGATGTAACGTCTTAAAAATTAATTTTATGAAATGAGTTTTTTAAAGCTTCCTGGTAATTCTTTCTAATCCATCTGTTTCAGATTAATTGATGTTCCAGATTGGAAAAAAAAAGTCAAAGAAAAATTAATTTTTTAATAAATTCTTGAATGAATTTCAAAAATTGGTAATTAAAAAAATAATTTTTGAATGCGTGTTTTTTTTTTCTCCAGCGTTCAAATTCTATGTTATTTTTGAAAATCACCGTGAAAGTATCTCTTTAAAATTAATTTTACTAAAATAAATTGGAAAATATTGCGAAAAATGAATACAATGTATACAGTCGTAGGGAAACTAAAAAAAAAAAAAAAAAAAAAAAAAAAAAGGTCAACACTTTCTACTAACTTCTTAACAAATTAACGTAGAAGATAGTTACTGGTACCGAACGATTGGAAATAAAATCTACTTTTAAATGATGTATATAAAATTTGCTTAGGAGGGCATCTACATATTAAAACGAATGAAAACTTTATTTTTTTCACTAGCAATACCCAATGTTATCAAGATATTTCAACTCTTGTTCAAACTATACCTAGACAACAAACAATTGACGGAATCTTGGAAGCTTTACATTTAACAATATTTATTAGGGTTTTTAATTAACATTTTGGCTAATCAAATGAAAAACTTAAAAATTAAATATTGACAAATCCGAGTGGCATGTACATTTGGGCATGAATTTGTCTATCCTCATCCAAATTTTCATACCTCTATATGCGTACTAAATTTTTCTGCCCATCGTCAACAATCGCACAGCCGGAAAAGCATCTCCTTTTTTTGTTTATATAGATTTATTTATTAGAGATTTCATTTTAGACATCTTCTTTTAGTGAAAAAACACCGTAAAAACTGGCGATGATTAATAAATAAAGTAAAACACTTTGCAAAATCACCATAAAATGAAAAGTAAAGTAGGACGCGTTTCGAGCTACAATAATAACAACTCGTCATCAGCTAAATCAACACATACCCGTAAGGACACAGAGTCGAGATAAATCTTCTTTTTAATTTTCAATTTAACTTTTTCCTCTGAAAATTAATATTAATGATTTTTTTACGCATTTTAAATTGTGCATACAAAATAAGATTTTATTTCTTTTCAAGGTTAATTAATTTTTCGCATATAAGTGTAGCTCTGACCTTTTAAGGTAGTTTATTTATTGTTATGTTTAAAAAATATGTTTTTTTTAATCCCCCAAAGCATTGGATTTTTTCCAGTTGTTGTTCAAATATTAAGGCAGAATTCATAATTTCCAAATAATAAAAAACAAAGTAAATAATGTGCGACACATAATAGTTCTATTGCTTCAATTCTATTTATTTATCATTGTTGTTGTTAATAGGAATATTTATTTGAAAAGCGGCGGCGACGTTTCTTTAGCAATTACTGAAATTTCAATTATTTCAAAAATACGCATTTAAAAATGCATTAATAATATTCCGCAGTCTTGTATTTTGATAAGAGCTAAGAGCGAAATTTCGAAATAATTTTTCCGAAGCACATTTTAATATTTTTCAAAAGGTAATATTCTCTTTTGAAGAATTCCTTCCACAACATGGTTTGTGAAACAATAAAGCGAGAGTAATAGAACATAGTTCTAATCGTTTCCTTTTCATAAATTCGAGAGCATTAAAGCTCCCAAACTACTTTGGAAAAACATGGAACTTAATTCATTTCTTTATTCATCTCCCTCGGCAACTTAATATTTATTTTATGATAATGATTATGCAAACGAAGGGACAAATGGACGAATAATACTACCCGCCAGCCAGCGTCTTAAATTAATGATATTGCAATGTTTTTCCAAAAGAAAGCATTACGCTCTTCTCACCATTTTAAACGCTGAATTTTTCTTATTTTTATTCTACCATCCTTTTATTACCGTGTGTTACAAAGATTATTTATTCTTTTTTAAATGAATTTCATATATACTACTCACCGAGATTTGTTATAAGTAATTGAATTTCACTTTCCCGTAAATCGTTTGTCTGAAAAAGAGAAGGGGGGTGCATTCAAAACATGCTGCATAGAACGTAACGTATTGGCTTTATAGAGGCAGTATTAAAGATTTATGTTCTAATTAATGGGTTATTTTGGTTATGCTCGAGGGGATGCCGATAAAGAGGGCGGTATTATTTACTGGCGAAGCAAAAACGCTGTTTTTGACAAAATTCATTGACTCATAAATGCAATTATCTGGTTTCGACGTCATTATCTTTGAGAACCCGAGTATTAAAATTGTTGAAATACTCTTTTCAGATGAATTTAATCCATAATTGGCTGTTCGTGCATTGCATTTAAAAAGAATGCACCGTCTAGTTATTATCTTTAACGGAAATACGGCGCGGATTTGAAAGCATTAAGCTGTTTTACTAAAATTGAAAAATTATAAACACATTTGTAACCAAATGCATTGGTATTTCTAAATTTATTGAATGATACGGTGTTTTTTAATACCTATGTTATTCTGGATCGTAAAGAATATTTTTGCAAATGGTTAAACAAAGTTTGGGAATAATTTAATTTATTTGTCGTTATTATTTGTGACATTATTTACACGGAAATGAATATATTTCTAATGGGTTTGAAAGTAATACTTTGAAGAAATTTAATTGATGGAAAAATTTTGCTGCGAAAACAAGCGAATTGGTGAATTTATGTAAATTTTTAATAAAATGTATCTGTTACTTTCTTTTGTTCAAAAAATTTGCATTTTAAATAAACATAAAATATGTATTTCAAGAAAGATTGATTCATTATTTTTTCCATAATATTTTACTAATGTAATCCTTTTATATGAAAAAAAAAAAAGATTTAGAAAAGGACCACTGAAAATCTACATAGATAACCGATGGGCCAATGAAAATTTGTGTAGATACCACAGAAGGCGAGGTACCATTCTGTCGCCAAGTTGCCGATATATCGCCAAATTTGGCGACCAAAATTAGTTGCCGGAAGTGATGCCCACTTGGCGATATGTCTAATATTTTGCCAAGTTCCCATAGATATTGCATTGTACATTGCATTTAAAAGAATGCATCGTCTAGTTATTATCTTTAACGGAAATACGGCGCGGATTGAAAGTATTAAGCTGTTTTACTAAAATTAAAAAAATTATAAACACATTTGTAAGCAAATGCAATGGTATTTCTAAATTTATTGAATGATACGGTATTTTTTAATACCTATGTTATTCTAGAACGTAAAGAGTATTTTTGCAAATTGTTAAACAAAGTTTGGGAATTTAATTTATTTGCCATTATTATTTGTGGTGTTATTTACATGGAAACAGATATATTTCTAATGGCTTTGAAATTAATACTTTGAAGAGATTTAATTAATGTAAGAATTTTGCTACGGAAACGAACGAGTTTGTGAATTCATGTAAGTTTTTAATAAAGTATACCAGTTACTATTTTTTCCAATTTTACATTTTAAATAAACATAAAATATATATTTCAAGAAAGATTGATTCATTATTTTTTTCCATAATATTTTACTAATGTAATAAAAGAAAAAAGAAGATAAAATGTTATTAATGTTTATATTTTTTTTTAATTCAGCTGCTTTTTTCTTTGTGAATTTACCGTTTACAAACATATATATATATATATATGTGTGTATATATTTTTTGACAAAAGGATTTTCAGTATAATCTCAAATATCAGGCATTCGGAAATCCCGAAACTTCGTTGATCCGGCATCAAAGTCATCCCGCCCATCTGTTTTCTTTTCTTCTTCTTTTTGTTTCACAGTTCGAACTTATGAGAGAAAAAAATAGAAATTATTAACAAATTAAAAATTTCGAGTGTAAAAAATAAATATCTGACTAAGAAGAATGGAAAAATGCACATCATTTTTAGGTCTATCCTGATTTCCATTCAGAAATTAATTGCAATTATTGTGGCTATTTAGCATTGCCCTTGATAACGAGCTAAATGCCATATTTCCAGTTTTATTCCAAATTTTGACAACTCCTGTGTTTGATATAATTTGGCATTAACAAGTTTTTCCAGAAATTGATGTTGATTTGTAATATATATATATATATATATATATATATATGTAAATATGTATATGGCACACCAGATAAATTTCTTGAACAGCAGAAGTCCGCGAAAAATCTGATCTCCGCAATAAAAACCGTCAGTAATGCTAATAGCAGCTTAAGCTGTTATCAAATTCATCAACATTTCGAGCAATTTTTGAGCCAACACTCGATTTCCTCCAACTTTTCAAGAAATATCCTCACAATACCCAGTGTGATAGCAAATAGCAATGTCCCACAATTTTTTTCTGCAGTTCTAAAAAAGTCTCCGCTAGCCAAGACTTTTCATCCAGCATCAATGGTTTCAAGGAATCGGGGATAAGAGATTGATACAAATAGGCGATAAATATTAACGGCTGGTACTAGTAGTACTCAATTTCGTCCGACTTTTTTCCAAGACAATTGTAATCTTTTTCTCTCGAACGCGAAAAAGTTTTGGTTAAAATCGGCCGAAAATTTGTTGCTCCTAAATTTTGTGAATCTGATAACAGCTGTGGACGAGATCAAGGAACAAACAGACGTAAAGGTATTACTGAAAAAATGCATAAATTTGATAGGATATTTAATATCTCCTTTAACGAACAAGACTGTATTTCAAAAATAGGTTGTTTTGATTTACATGAAATACGACAAAAACTTGTTGAAGAAGAGGAATAAAATATAAAGCAAATAACATTAGCTATTGTATAAAAGGATTATCGGATGTTATATTTTTTTATGTTAAATTAAAAAAACATCAATGAGTTTAATTTGTTTTTGAGTATTTTTGTGGAACATCTTTATTTGCTAAAAAAAAAAAAAAAAAAAAAAATTGAAATATTTTTTTAAACAATTTTTCTTTTGTTTATATTTCTTCATATAATTATCAATTTTATTTTCTAACACTTACGTTAACATCACAATGGATAATAAATTCTAATTAAATGCCACTTTTGACATGGAACCATTCTAATTAAATATCAATTTTAATTTAACATAAGTAAAAAACACTATTGTTTTCGGAATAAGCATAATCATATATTTTGGGAAATGAAATGAAAAACGTATTGAATATTGCATGCAAAAGGAAAATTCTACTATATAATATATTCTCATGACACACAAAAAAAAAAGTTATATAAATTCTTTATTAATATTTATAAAGCTCTTCAACAGTAATTTACTCGCATTTAATAATTCCCAGCTTCCTACATTATTTTGTTTTTTTCTGGAAAATCCACTCTTTAATGATGTTTCATTCTATATCCAAAAACTTTACACAAATCATAATGCTAATCAAGAACGCTCCGAAATTGAAAAGTCCTTACTTGTTTTAAAGGAGCTTCATAAATCCTCTCGTGTACATAATTTATTCATAAATTTCCCAAAGATATTGCGAAAACTCGTGGCATCGTTGGTAACACAGGAATAATAGAAATTTCAAAATGCATTGCTTGTAACACGGCTGTAAACTTTATTCGAAGCAGTAGAAAGTACTTGAATCGAGCATAAATTTTACTTATCTTTAGTATTAAGGTCAAAACATAAATTAAAATTATTCTGTTTGACTATTTATATCGAGAGAGTGCTTAAATATTCTATTTTTCTATTCAGTTATTTTACTTAATTTATATTTGTACTTGAAGATTTTATTTAATTTTGGATCATAATCCAAAGCTAAAATTCATTTAAGAAAAGAAAAAAAGGTATTGTTACTGATAATTAATTTATTTCAAAAACTTCCTCTTTTTCTATACATGTTTATAAACATTTGTTTTATGTCTTAGTTTTCAAATTTAATCATAATTTTTTTTCTTTAAATTTATGAAATATTACATTTTAAATTAGCAGATAAACAAAGCAGTGCACTGATTAGTCTGCAATTCAGCTTCATTGATAATTTTTATTCCAAGTACTGTAGACTGAGTTTAACTGGGACTACAGAAAATAAGCTTTAAATAAGCCCTCCTTCTATTGTATTGAAAATACTGGCACAATTCAATACAGTTCGATTACTTACGTCAATACTCTAAGTAAATCCAATTTTAAAAGTTCTTATTTTATTTTATTTTATTTTATTTTGTGGATCCAACTAATTACAATTTATTTTAACGCTTTTCTTCAAAGTTGTTTTATTTTCGTTTGTTTACTTTTGCTAATCTATATTGCTTTAACAATAGGTAGAAAAACCCCTTCCCTCATCAGTCTAATGACATATTAAGGTTCAATAATTCATATCCATTCTCTTTACCCTATCGTTTCTTGCAAATTCGCTACTAGACACAGCTCGTTTTTCCTCGGTGGTCTTATCTAAATGGCAACACTAATCATCTTTCGTGTAAAATTGAAAAAGCCCTACCTGTGCTAGATCAGCCTTGATAAAAGCCTCTCCTACTCATAATTTATTCATATCTTTCCATGAGATATTAAGAGATTAGCAATGTAAACAAAACGATATCTTAGTTTGCTTAGGTTAATAGTAGAATACTTTGTTATAAACAAACGTTATTATAGTTTCTGTTTCTTTCTTTCTTTCTTTCTTTTTTCTAAGCATTGAAAATTAATTAAATATATATTTTTTTTTTTCTGTAAAAAAAAATATATATTGATAATTTTTTAAAAAGCCTGGTAAACAATGTTCTTTTAAATGAAAGTTTTATTTAGTACTATTTTAGATTACCGTATATTTTCTTGAAATAAATGAATTTAGTAAAAATATAGTATATTTTTATATATATTCAAGTCAATTAAGGAAGTCAATATTAAGTTTTAGTTTATCTATTCTGAAAAGAAATGTTTATCTTATCTTTATTCAATGGATGGATTTCAACATTAAAAAATACAAAAAAATTTTTGTACTACTGTAGCCCAAATAAAAAAAAAGTCAAGATGCATTCATATTTTTTGTCATATAACTAAACTCTGAATGTATCATAAATTTTATTGATGTCACGTGGCATAAATCACGAGTTGTATCCAAGTCATTTTGACGTCAATATGTAACATCTTGTGTCCAATTACAAATGACTAAAAACTCGATAACGGTGATTTTGAATTTCAATTACCAAAAAATAGTTACTTGAAAGCTTTCTTGTTCTAAAAAGCAATTTTTTGCGTATTTTTGGGTGTTGATTTCATGATTTAAAATAAAGGAAATCTGTATTGAGGAGCTGGTCACTCAGCGGTCGAATTTCCCTCCGTAATATTAAGTTTATGGACGTTTGATACATTTCAATATTTTGCATATCTCCTCGGGAAATTAATATTTTTAATTTCTTTTATCGGAGTTCTCTTCTTAAAAAATGCATCTTTTTTTTTCTTAGTTTTCAAAATTTTTCTAAAATCTATGCATAATTTTATATGAAGTGTTAAAATATTAATTGCAGTTCGTCAGTTTTTAAAACGCAAAATATTAAATTGATCATAAATTTTAGAAACATTTTGACAACTAAGAAAAAAAATGACATCCTTTAAGAAGAGAACACTGAAAAAAAGTTATTAAAAATATTACCGAGGGGAATAATCAATAAAAACCTTGTGTGGAAAATTACAATCATTAAAAACCAACGTTTGAACACATAAATAGACGTATACGTTTCGCGAGTATCTGGGACTCGCTTTCTCTGTGTTCAAGCGGTAAAATATTTAAAATCAACCCCCCCCCCCCCCCCCGCCAACTATCAACAAGTCAGAAACCCAAATGAATGCAAACACAGAAACAAAATACCATCAAGTCTCAATAACCATTAGAATCAAACCGGACTGTGACTTGATGGTATTTTGGTTCTGTGTTTGCATTCATTTGGGTTTCTGACTTGTTGACAGTTTCCTTTTAATATTTTACCGTTTGAATACTGAGGAAGCGAGTCCCAGTTACTCGCGAAATGTATACGTCTGTTTATGTGTTTTTAAGTATTGTTTGTTCAAACGTTGGTTTTTAATGATTATTACCGAGGGGAGTCACGGCCAACTTTACTAATGAAGTTGGAAGTGGGGAAAATTCGGCCACTGAATGACCAGCCACCTCAACACTGTGAAACTGTTATACCTCGTAATCTCTATTTGATTATTTTAATCGCCTTTTAAGCAAACTTGAACATTTTAAAGTTCATATTATATAAGAATTAATCTGTTATAGCAAGTGTAAAGAATTAGGTTTGCATATGCAGGGTGATTGAAAAAAAAAGTGGACAAAATGATATGACAAATAAAACATACAACAAGGATAAAAAAATCACATAGTAACATAGGGTCGCAAACTACTTATTGAATCACAAATACAGGGTGTTTCACTCTAGTTACACCCGGTTTAAAAGTAATAATTTCCAGGAAAATAAAAATATTGTAATGAAAATACAACGATATGTACTTTATTTTGTGTGAAATGTGATAACTTTACGAAAGGATGTGGAAAAACATATTACTCAAGCAATCGATGATACCGTATTAACTAATTATCACAGTAAAAATGTGAGATGCCAATTGCATATTGCTAGCGAGCATAATGCAAACTTTTGTTTGGTGTTATCACATTTAAAACAAAGGAAAGAATGTCTGTTAAATGTTTTATTAATAATATACTTCAGTTTTCTGAAATTTATTACCATCAACCCAAATTGAGTTAGGATGAAATACTTCCTGCATTTGTGACTCAATAAGTGGTTTGCGGACCTGTATTTCTATGTGATTTTTTATCCTTGTCGTATGCCTGATTTGTCATGTCATTTCGTCAACTTTTTTTTAATCACCCTGTATAATATAAAAATGTATTAGTCTATGAGTTTACGAAATATTAAATATTTATTGGACATTTCTTTTGAATCTGTTGTAGACAAATTTAAAGCCAATAAAGACACTGTTTTGCCATACACTAATGTACGTTGTTTTGGTGTTTTATATCACAAGTCTCTAATGAAAACTTTATAAACTCGAATAAAAAATACTTTTTACTAAATGGTTATCGAAAGTTAAAATAATATACCTGCCTTTAATAACTAACAGGATATATTTTCACAAGTTAGCACGCATGAAATAAGTTTATCAGAATTCTGCTTTTACTATCCCTGAGGAAATTAAAATCTGCGATTAAATTTTGTTCATTTCATTTCTTAACGTTAGATTAATTATGAATTTTCTTCGAGATATTTTGATTAAAAAAAATTTATTTTTTATGCACCTTTGGAATTCGCAGCGAACTTTAACTAAAATTAACACTAATGGGAAAAAAGTTTAATAAATTTCTGTTTTATTTTATGAAATTTTATTTTTTTAAGGTATTATATAATTTGAATTTATTCACCTATTACAATGTAAAGTGCAAAGTTAATTAGGTATTTTATGCGTCTGAAGTGTTTGATATTTATTTATTAAAAATGCTATCGTGAATCCATTAACTTACATAAAGAAACACTTAAATGTGATAAACACTTTACAGCAACAATAATCATTGTAATCATAGTTATTTTGGATATTATTTTGAAGTTTCTAAATAATAAATGAAATATAAAATTTTATAAGAGCATGAAAACTTTTCTTTTTATTAATTTTTTAGAAAATGAGAAATGCTCCTAAAATTTTTATGCGTTGTAACAATTCTCAAAGCTACATGAATTCATATGTGTATTTTTTTTAAATGTTTGTGATCTGCTTTATGAACAAATTAATTTTTTAATGCGCATCTTCAAGTAAGCAGAACTTGCATTCACATTAACAGACATAATGTGTTGGGCACATGCACAAAAAATATTTTTGTATGATGTTATTGCGTGTCTTTTTGATGTCCTATGCAAACGTACCTTAAAATATATATCTAAAGATTAATTTCAAAAGAAAATGCGATGATTATTTGAAAAAAATTAGTTATTATTAAATTAGCCTAATTCAGTTAATTTAACTAATATTGGTCAATTTTCTATTCAAAATACCCATTGGAAATTCCAAATAAAAATGTTTGCTTTGTTTAATGACTGGTATTCAGTGATTAAATAAAGAAAAATTATCTTTAGAATTTTTGATAGATATTTTGAATGAAAAAGGCCTCAATTTCGCGATACTTTTTTCTTAAATAGCCCAGTTATACCTTTTAAAATAACTGGGCATACGCATTTTCAGTCTTCTTTTTCTCATTCTTTCTTATTTATATTTTCAGACCTCAAGAAGCATTTTGAAAATCAGCCGCTAAGTACCCATGTTGAAATAGAAGGTCAAATATCTCTTCAGTGCCTACCTCCGGAGGGTATGCCCCCACCCGAAATCATCTGGTTGAAGAATGGAGAAGTGATAGACACCGCTAAAGATTCCAACTTTATCATCTCAAATGAAGGTAACCTACTCATCAGCGTGGTGAGGCTAGGAGACATGGGTAATTATACCTGTGTAGCCCGAAATCCAGCTGGAAGCAGATACAGTGAAACGGCCTCTTTGACTGTTTATGGTAAGCAACTTGCACTGTAGCAAGAGTAACTATTTTCTCATTCCAGATCCTTGGTCACGTTATTTAGGGTATTATTTTTTCCTTTTGAAAATAATGACGTTTGGAAAAAAAAAAAAAAAATGGCATGGAATAATACTACGCAAGCTATTCTCAAAGCAATCACGTTTTCTTTCCTTTGTCTGCAATCTTCTAGATGATCTCGTCAATGAAATAATTGTTATAATTCTATTACAGAACTTAAAATGGTTTCGGGGGACTGAGGGTAACTGTTAAATCCATTCATCAGGAAGTAAATGCAATATTTGTTGCTTTTCTAAAGATTAATGCATTTTGTGTAAAAAGCACACATACTTGTATGTATTCTTTCCATAAGAAGATGAAAATAATTTTGGAGTTATAAAGCTTTAATAGTAATGAAATCTTAAAATACTTTCTTACTGTATAGATAACATGGTGTTGGCGTTGTTTCATGAACGCCTATGATGTACAGGAGGGATATGCGCTCGGAGGGGGGGGGGGGGGGGAGTGCGTAGTGTCCTCCACGGAGATGTTTCTGAGGGAACTTAATCCATATTTACGCAAGGAAATCCAAGGTTCGGAAAAAGCCACAGAAAACTCTGAATGATTAAACCAACGGGCGCTGTTAAGTTCGAGTTTCAACCCAGCACCTGTCTCTACCTGCTTGAAAGCAGAAATTTAGGCCTCTGGTGGGACCAGCACATTTTTTGATATAAAGTATTTTGTTAAAGTTTGCATGATTTTCCTGGCATAGTTTTTCTTTATTCTCAGAATCATGTTCATAGTCATTTTCCAGATTTAATATATAATCTATAATAAAATTGCATAAGCCTTTTCTTATTAAATTAGGTTTATAGAGATATTCATTGAATTTTAATTTTTATGATTTTAGTTTTAGTTTATAGCTTAAACATATCAGTTTATAGCAAACGTTGATGCAAAGAATGTGTTAAAGTTTTTGTAATCATGTTATATTTTTTTTCTTACTCTTAAAATGACTTATCATAGTAATTTTCCAGTTGTTATAGACAACTATGATAAAAATACATGTGTGTTTTTATATACATACATGGACTTCATAAATTTGAATTCCATAAGTTTAATTTTAATATATAGCTTAAGTTTCTATAAAATGAATTAAAAAAATAAATGAAAACTTTCAAATAAATAATCACATAGATATCTGTAAGGGGAAAAAACGCTATCATAGATATGTAAAAATCATAAACCTACAGAATGCCGTATAAACTCATTAAAAAAAAAAGTGCACGGGAAGATTCATTTTAAACCTCCATATGCTGATTTAATTGAGTGTCTGTCGTAGATTACATGAGAATTGTCAGAACACACTGTAAAATATTTGTGTAACGTTATTCCATAAAATTGGTGGCAGCCGTGGTGCCTCCAATTTTATGGAGTATTTTAACCGATGTACCTGGCGTAACATTATATAGTTACACTAGTAATATGTGTTTGAATTAAATCATAATATAAGTGAAAAAAAATTATACCATAAAATTGGAGGCAGTAGCATTTTATGGAATAACATTACATAAATGTTTTACTGTGCATATAGTTCATCACGTTTCTGCAAAGTGCTGTGAATAGTTATTCACTGAGCCGATCTTGGCTGTTTTACAGCCCAACTACACTGTAAAACATTTGAGTAACGTTACACCATAAAATGGGTGGCAGCTTTGCTGCCTCCCATTTTATGGAGTAACTTTACTTTCTCAAATTTTAAGGAGTATTTTAACCTGTATCACCGGTGTAACATGGTAATGTTACACCAGTAATATATGTTTACATTACACCATTATATAGGTGAAAAAAATCACTCCATAAAATTGGAGGCAGCAAAGCTGCCACCCATTTTATGGTATAACGTACGCAAATGTTTTACAGTATAACCTAACATAATCACATGGCTGTTCAGGAAGTCGGTATAACCGAAATTATTTCATCATGTGACATCCAAGAAGGGTGGAACTACTGCAGTCTGCTACTTTCATTCTCTGAGCTGTCGTCGATTACACAATAATTGTTGGAGCAAACAGATAAAGAAATTTTGCAAAGCGATGTAAACTGCAGCTTTATTGCCTAAATGTATCACACGACAGTTTAAGAAGTGGTGAAAACCACCCTAATTTGATCATGTGACAGCCATGATGAGTAGAAATATCGCAGCCTATCTCTTTCTTTAGCTGGACTGAAAGATTAAATATGGGAACTTTTTAATACTGTAGAATCCTGCTATTCCGAACTAATTAAGAGCGAACAGGGTTCGGTTTAACGAGGATTCAGCATAGGCTGATTTCATTAATAATAATCAACGTATTAACTTTTTAAGGCGTAAATTAATTGCAGGGACATCCTGTTAGTGTCAGCTCTATACAGCGTTCATTAGCTTGTGGTGAACTGGTTCTGTTATTTCTAATAACTTTGTTTAAAATTCACTGTATATATAGAACAGACTCTTCAAATAAAAACTACAACTCTATTATGATAGCAATAAAAACATTTTTTCTTTAAACTTAAATATGAGTCAACGATAACAAAAAACATTTTTCTTAGTCAATTCTTTGTTCTTCGTCAGAAGAAACATTACTGACTAGAGTAAATTAAACACATTTAAGAAGTAAATTTTTTGTATCTAGTAGTGATTAAAAATTATTCTACAGAATTGTATTAGCCGACATGTACTGTTAGTAACCATCTTTCATTTCAATTGGATTGATCAAGCTTATGCTGTATATATGCTTCTATTTAACGTCTTTATACAACAATAAATTAACAAAAAATAAACAAACAACGTTTTTACACGAACGTCTTTTTTAATTTTCCTGTTTGTTTAAAGGCATTTTTTCTGAACTCTGTTTGGAATAGGTGTATTTTTGGAATAGCGGGACTCTACTGTATAAATTTTTTGTAAAAAAGTCTTTTTTTTAAATTATTATTATTGTCATTTAGACAAAAGCCGTTTAAGAAAAATAATACCATTAAAATATCTAGATTTAGATAGGTTTTTATTTTCTTGTATAATTTAGTATATTATTTGTGATCGGTAATGTCTTGATCTTGTAGGCTTCATCCTTCAATCCACGAAGAAATTTTAGTCTGTATCATCTACTGTTTATTTCAAAATCTTCCTCTACGTCTTTATTCATTTCATGCACGTTCTTCGTCCGAAACCTTTGCAAGCAGAAAGCAACACTGATTCAAACTTTCTTTTTAACTTGCCAGGCAACGCAAGCCAATCGTGCGGCCCAAATTACCCTAGAGCTCTACTATCTCCTCCCATTTAATAATGGACGCCAACCCTTTCAGTTCTCTTCTTACTATTAACTCAGCATGTGGGAAAAATAAAAAGTTTACGGGGGAAGTTGTATCCTCCCCTGAAGATGTTATTTTTTTTATACATATATCCTTTTTGAGAAGCGGCAGTAGAAGAAAAACTTTTGGGTCAAAGGCTAGTCTTCCCGCTTGCTCATTACCTCATCGTACGTCTCTGATTTTCGGAGATGGATGAGCTGAAATTATGTTTGAGAAATCCTGTTCTTCGGTCTGCTATGATTTGGCGAGTAATTGCTGTAGTTAAAATTCCTAGACTGAATTTAGAAGAAAGTGGAATGAATGACTTTCAGAAATATGAGTCATTTAGTTTAAGCATGACAGTAGTACGTAACTCTCCTATTGCATTCAAGAATAATGTTTATTTTATACAGGCTTCTGTAATAAAACAGGTTTTTGCTTCCGTTTTTGTCGCTAAATTATGCTAATTTTGAGAAGAAATAAGGCCTAATGTTCGATGCCTAAACAGATAAAAATTTTCGACACGTTTCTGCAGTATAGTAGCCACCGTAGTGGAAAAATGTAAGAAATTGCGATTAACATTAAAATATAATCTTAGTGGCTTAATCTTTGGTTTTATTTTATAGCAATTAATTAATTTAGAAGATAAGGTTTATTAGTGCATTAGTCACAAATGCATATGTTTGAATTTCAAAATAATACTGAAAGGAGCTAAATTTTCAGAAATGGTTTCAAATCTCATTTTATCCAGTACATTATCAGGCCTTAACCTTTTCGAAACAAGCGTCTTTTACAGAATTTTTAGGCTTTTATGACCGGTTTTCCAAATCAGAAAATTTTTGCCTAGTTAAATAGAGAAGTAGCCCAGTTAAATAAAACAAAATTACCATAAAAATTTACAGGTGAGAATAATCAAGGATTCTGAGCATTTTATGCGGCACGTATACCGGTCGCTCGTCACCAAGGGGTTAATATGACTTAATAATAACTTTTATTACTCTCGTTGACTATTATCTAAGTACAATTGTGTATTATAAATTTTCACATGTCGTTCTCGATTAAGGAATTTATCACAGAATTAAACGTGCTGGTATTCAGGGCTAACAAGACTAACTTTACGTGTGGCCCTGAAGTAAAAATCGAGTTGGAGAGGCGGGAGGGGAAGCTAATATATTTTCAGCTACAATTTGTTCTAATTTTGAGAAAATTGCTGAGATTTGGCTTTGGGGGGGGGGGGGGGATAGTTTTTACTGTTGGAATCTCAGGACAGCTGTCCAGTTCGTCCTTGTGATCTTGAAACATCGCCTATTTTGTGATTATTTGAAAAACTTAGAATTGCTAGAAAAACTAAAATCTCTTCTCTTTAGGCTAGAAACCCTTTAATTTTAGATAAATAATTCTCAAACTTGTATTATATATAACTAGTCTGATGAGATTTTATAAAACAATTCTGAAATTAGTCTCTTTATTCCAATAATTGTGAAAAAGGCGATTCAGTTTAATTATTATTACCTTTTGAGTTTGCCCTTTAAAATCCTTACCAACATTGTTTTTTATCTAATTTTTCTATATTTCATTTATTATCTGATTACTTTAATCTTAGGAGTTCGCTAAATGTAAATCTTAAATTTTCAGAAAAAAGTGTTTTGGCAGCGTTATTTATAATGTTGTAAAGGACATAATTTGCTTAAAATTAAACATAAATAAGAGACTGTGCCACAAATTTTGCATTCTATCACATTTTCAAAAATAATGTATAAAACTAAAATTGGGTTACAAGGTTAAAAACGATGCAATAGAAATTTGACAATGTGACTGATGTCATGAATAAATATTTGCATTTTTATTATCACTTTTATTATTATACCTTACTTAATGATTATTACGCAATAAAAATTATTTCTAACTTGATTATTTTAAATATATATAAAAATAAATTATTATATATTAATAGGTAGCAAAAATATGCTTATTATATGATGAAAGTTAAAAAGTTTTATGTAATATAAGAAGATCTCCACATGAGCACATTTGCTTGCACCAACAACGTGGGTTACTGTTCCTCTAACAGACGATCTTTAAAAGAGGTTAAGAAGCAATTGTACTGCACCCTGTGTATCGTTGAACATGGTGTCTGTGGGCAGTATTTCTGTCACTGGACTTCTGTCTATTGACTGTCAATGGACCAATGTATCAAAATGAACTGTCAATGGAATTATTTGAAAATTTAGTTGAATACGTTTCATATCCTCTTCACTTGTACTTAGTCAATTAGAGCCTTTTTTAAGAAGCACACTATTGTTATTCATACACTTCTTGGGCCACGCGTGCCTAGATAATGGGTGAGTTTCGTATTTTGTTCCGAAATTCTTTTGGATTTGTGTATAGAACTTCGCACACTAGGTCTTTACCTCTGGTGTAGCCATCAACATTTATAGATCTTACTGGATCATAATTCAAAGCAAAGCAAAAATATTATTTTTAATACGAATAAAACTTTATAGCTTGCTGTTATACGGTCACAAATCCGAAATTTGCTTTCTTCTTTCTTTTAGGTTTTATGGAGGATCAAAGTTGTAAAGATCAATTTGAAATAACTTGTATTTTCTTTTTTCTCTCTCTTATTAAGGTATTAATAACTCAAATAGCATATTTTTAAACGTGATTCACTTGCTTGAAATGATTTTAATGAAACGCGGTCTGCCAATTTATTGTTTAACAAGTGAAAATTGTTTCACGTCATGTAGGGTTTTAAATATGTTTGAAAACAAAGCAGCACATCTGACACACTGATATGTTTTGTTAGGGTTTTGAAAACGTGAAATGTATTCAGTAATTTCAATTACCTCGTTGACATGTGGAAACTGGCGTGGGAAAACCTCTTCTTAAGTTTTATTCTTTTTTTTTTTTTTTTTTTTTTTTTTTTTTTTTTTTTTTTTTAATATAAGTATTATAACCTATGGGTACTACAAGTTTTGCAGTCATTTACATCTGCAATTACTGCGCAGATGTTGTGGCTTTATTTTTTTATTTATTTTTTTTTCCATGTATAACGAAAAACTTGCTACACAGTCATGATGTAAGACAATAGAAAAATACAGTCTCTTTACATTTGTTATTACTTTTTCATTTAAATGTGTGAGACAGTAGAGCAGAGCTACTGTTTTCTTCATTTACATCACATATATTTGTTTTAGTAAGCATATTAAATTGAACAGGGTCACAGAGATATTCCGGTATAAATTATAGGAACCAAATTCTTATATAGAGAAGCCATCATTACCTTAGCTCCTGTTTTTGATAACATATTGAATTTCCTCTCGAGCTACAAATTTTCAAACTAAATAATTAATAAAAGAAAAAATAAACTTAATCAGAACTTGAGTCTTATATGTTGTGCATGTTTATTTAATAACACAGCGCATGTTTATTTAATAACACAATCTATCTTCAAAATTCACCCATGGCACCATCCAAAAAAGCAGTAAATTTGGTAATTACTCTTTTTATGTTTTCTCAGGGTTTGATCAGATGTGCAGCGCATGTCGAGCACGTATTCTGAAAATTTTGCATGGAGTAGATCTCATAGAAGAAAGGAATTTTAAAATGAATCAATTATTGCATTATTTTTGTGGTTCAAAGCAGCTAAAATCAACGACTATATTTCTTTATCCTTCCAAAATATGGTTTTCGTAACAGAAATACATTTCTGTATTCACTCAGTCAAATTTAAAATATTCTAAAATTTAAAATATTCTCCAGATAAAATCTTAATTTTTTTTCGATTTTATATGAAAATGCAGATTTTAAATATTCGCAATTTGTTTGAAAACATGTATGGTCCCGGGTAACATCGGGCAGATAATCAGCTAGTCTGATATAATTTTAAATATCAAATAACGCTTTAAAAAAAATGGACGATTCATTATAACAAATGCTTTGTTTTATCGCCAAATATTACGATAGCCGTATATTATACAAGACATAAAATAAAAGACAAACCTCTCTACACAAGTATTTTATTTTCATGGTTTTATTTTTTCTTTTTTTTTTTTTCCTGAACCTCTCAGGTAGCAGCATGGGATCTTTATTAATATGCTTGTCAGGAATGGCACGCGCTTAGAGTTGGCTAGATTATTTTTATCCACCTGAGTTAGGGATACTCCTCCACCTTTCATTGTGGTTTTTAATTTTTCATTCGTCAGTATTTTACTGGCACGTATTTCAGAAACTTGACGGAGTTATGTTTCGTTACTTATTGTCTTTTTTTAAAACAGTCTTTTAAACTTTTTTTTTTCTCGGGTTAATTTTATTTTTATTGTTTTTAACACTGGATATTTATTGTTCTTAAAGTTTTTAAAGGTAATGCTTACTGTGGAAAGTACCGTTGTGTGTTAAAAGAATTGCAGTTTTATTCTAAGAATAGTGATTAGAATATATTTGAGAACTGATGATTATCAGGAACTACTGCAACTAGAAGTGTTTAAAAATTGTTATGCAGTGAAAATATTAGCGTAAGTTTTATTCTGGTACAAATGTTTCATAAATGCC
Organism: Maratus speculifer; assembly: GCA_964019185.1. Lineage (NCBI taxonomy): Eukaryota > Metazoa > Arthropoda > Arachnida > Araneae > Salticidae > Maratus > Maratus speculifer. The sequence goes on from OZ025291.1 coordinate 122,326,824, forward strand.
TCAAACTTATTAGACAGTGTAAAAGTATAAGATAACAAAGATTTTATTAATATATTAAATCAGTGTATTATTAATGCATTGACTTAGTTTATTAATATATATTATTATGGAGATGCATTGATATATCTTATATATCAATGCATTTCTAATTTATTAATAAATTTAATGGAAACGTTATTGCAAACGTATTGCATATCAATAATTTTTAACTCTGACAAAATTTTTAATCAATAATAAGAGATATTTTACAAAATAACAAACATAATGTGAAAAATATTTTATTATTTTTCTTAAAGTTGCAGTTTAAGGATTAATTAGTCTGGAACTTTCGGATTTGTTTATTTCACGAAACGCGAGATCTTGAAATTAAAATTGCTTAGGAAATAGTAATGATGCAAAAATCAATCAGTATCTATAAATTCTATTTGGTTTTGCATAATATTGTAGAAATATTGTAGAAATCTTCAATTTAGGCATGTTCCCAGGCCGCTTACGGTTGCACTAATTACACTATAAGCAACATCATAGTGATATTGCAAAAAATGCAGAATACGAAATTAAAATGAATAATAAATGTATTATAACAATCTGTTTTTAGATATATATCATTAATATTTTGTATGAAAAAATTTCTTTCCAGATAAGCACTTCTTTTAATTTTTCAAAGATAAAAATTTATTAAACACTAAATTAATTATCTCAAAGAATTTCTCGGATCACTAATTGGGTGCTCCTCTATAAATATATCAATCATGTAAAAAATAAATTGCAAAAAATGAGTTTTTTAGGCATATTTTTTTTTTCTTCAGTGAAACAGATTTTGGTAACTAATTATAAGGGAGACGAAACACGCATTGGTTTAATATGTTGAAATTATTATTACTAAAAATATAGCCAGCTTAAAAAAAAATGGACTTAGGCATTGTAAGTATTTGAGTTCCACTAGGCATTTAAAAGAGGTCAATCTAACACATTCAAAAACATTCATGAACTTAATTGGAACATCGTCTTGATATTTTTCGTGCTTTAAAAGCGATCTCATATGAAAATTACTACTTTGTAAAAAAAAAAAAAAAAATCTGTTAAATTTACGGCAAAAACTGTAAATTGTTTTATTACACCTAATTTTACTGCAATTTTTACAACAAAAACTGCTGGTAGCATTACTGCTAGCAGTTTTTACCGTAAATTTAACGGATTTTTTTCACAGTGTAAGGAGCAGAAAAGAAAATTTTTTAATTTATTCTATCTATTGATTAACTAATTTTGTTATATACCTATTCATTTTTTTCATACTAAATTTTGAAGTTTCGCAAATCTTTCTGGAACGTCCTGTATTACAAGATGTGTAAAAAATGGGACAAACTTTTAAAAGGGTACAACACATCCAAACAAACAACTTTAAATACAGCAAGTGTTGTTCTAACACGAACTTGGATTTTCGTTTATAACTTTGAAAATAAAAATCACAATATTTTTAACGATTTATTTTCATTTCTGTGAAATCTGGCGATATTGTGAAAAGACCTTAAAATAATCACTATGCAACGTTTAAATAAACGCTCCAACATTCTGAATGTAACTGACAGAATGAAGGTGTACTGTCAGAATTTCCTTTGATGCGTTCGCATTTCAGAGAAAGCAAAGCTGTCTGTTGTAAATTTCTCTAAAATATGTAACGTTATAAAAGAAAACCTGATTTTGACTTCGTATGCAATATCCTGTATTAATTACCCTTTATATCCTGGCGGTACTTTTAAGTATTATTAAAGAAAATTCAATCCAAAACTTATTTAATTTTTCTACTAAGGAAAGTAGATTGCATTTTTCTTACAAGAAAATTTCCTCCATTTATTTAAAATGCAAAGTGAAACAGTCAAATTAAACATTTTTAAATGTGGTTATTTTCTCAACCATTTAGCTATGTGTAGTTTTTATACTACTAAAAAATTTTTATACGAAAAATTTGTTATTAAAAAACATTTAAAGACACACTATATGGCCAAAAGTGATCGGCCACTTGCGATTTTAGAAATTTTGTTAAATAGCTAGAAAATTACACGAGGAATTATTTTGAAACTCTAAGTGTGTAAATATAATAGTACAGGTTATACATTTCCGTGAAGATCTTTTCTCGAAACTTCATAAGGGACCGTCAGCAATTCGAAAAAGAACAATATCTTTTGAATAACCCTGCCAAAACTAATGCAACATAAACACTCAAACTGTAGATTATAATTAAGTGGCTTATTGTAATAAACTGTGTTCATTTTTATGTGGATAGCGTGTATATTCTTAAAGAAATTAATGTTTTTATAAAAACAGTCCCAAATGTTTCCAAGTTTTTTTTCTTATAATTTGCAAAGTTTTTAGTAAATTTTTTTTTTCTGAAAATATGACAAATAATATTGTACATAATACCCTGTCATCAGAATTAAAAAATAATAAAAATTGTATAAAAAATGAACAGGTTTACTAAAAACATTTTCACTGCGCATACGTCAACGATATCAAAATTTCATTTGCATATTGTGTTAGCTAAATGCATAGAGCAACTTTTGTGAAAGTCTCAAAAACATAGCTTTAAAATTCTGAAAGTGATCGTCTATAGAATAAGCTTAAAATCCATTATTTCAAAAATGATTCGTTATCATAAGGAGATATCTTACTCTCTGAGATATCTTAAGATAGCATGTGTCAGGACCCCCCCCCCCCAAAAAAAAAAAAAAAAAAAAAAAGATAACGTTATGTACATACAGCCCCTTCGCATACTTCATATTCATGTTATCCGTTAAAACCCTCCAAAAGAGCAAACATCCCGATAACTAATTCCGATCAATATTATTTAGAATCAAAAAGTTAAAAGATTTGTTTCATGAACCAAGTAAGCTGTTGTTAAAGGGCACAAAAATCAATGATTCATTAAAATAAATCGATTAATTTTCTCTTTATTACCCTCATTACAGTTAATTGAAAAGCAAATATGTTTTTTGTTGATTAGCTGTTTTTAATTAAAGATTATAAATAAATTAAAAGGGAATCTGTAATTCGGAAGAAATGTGTTAGCTTTCCCATAATGCTCTCCAAAACAAATATTTATTACTATTAATATTATTATTTTGAAATAAAAAAATAAACAATTTTAGCAAAATTTCAAAGTTTCATTTTTAAATATTTGTGTGCAGTGTTGATTTTAGGTATTGTTCAAAATATTTTAGCGAAAAATTATATTTAATTATTTTACAGCCCATCATTATATGTGATCGAACTTTTAACATGTCCGAAATTGGACGTCAAATGTAGCAAATGAGGTGCGTTCGTAATATAACGAAGTTTAAAAAATATTTAGATCTTGGTGTAATAGTATACAGTATTTCGGATACAGTATAGTACCGGACACAGTATAGAAATCTTTTATATGACTTTGTAAATACTATCTGTTTTCTATGATACAGGAAGTAACTTGTAACAGTCCTCAGTAGCGTATATCAATTTAATAAAATGTTAAATGGTTTAATACAATTAAAACGCGCCTCAAACAATGTTCCCCCTAAACCATTATGTAATGGAATGCTTTTGTGTGGCCCTGTAAATGAATAGCAAATATTCTTTTCATAACAGATTGTACAGAATCTATATTATAGTATATACTTTATAGATGCATATCAAATTTATTATGTTTCAAACAGTGTAACGCCATTTAATTACACTTGAAACTGTTTTCCTCCTTGATCGTAATGTAACGGAATAATTTTGATTGTCCTTGTAATTGAACTATATATCCGATTTTCCTAAAATTTGAAGTGGCGTGAAAAAATTATGTAATAATTATATGTTTTAAATTTCAAATGATTCGATTGGGTAGTTTTTGCGTTGTTATATGCGAACAGACGGAATGACAACTATAAGTGCTACGTATTTACATAATTACGAATGCACCTAAAATTAGCCTTAAAATATTCTTTCTGGCTTTGTCAATGTATTGAAGCACGAAATTATGATGCTCAGTAAGTAAAATGCATTTTTAATGTATGGATCGTAAAAATTTAGGTAAGATTAAGATTTAGATAAGTAAAGCAAATGAATTCTTAAGCATTTATACAATATTTTCAAAAAGATGCAAACAATATTATGTAAATATTTTACAAATATATTTATACAAATATTTTATTCTTATTCAATCATAGTTTTTCAGCTATTAAATAAGGCGAAAGCTACAATTTAGAAAAACTGGTGTTTGAAGAATTAAAAATGGGCTTTTTCTGCAACTTTATGATCGCTCATAAATTGAATTTTTGAATATATATATATATATATATATATATATATATATATATATATATATATATATATAGCCCACTTTTAATTCTTCAAACACCAGTTTTTCTAAATTGTAGCTTTCGCCTTATTTAATAGCTGAAAAACTATGATTGAATAAGAATAAAATATTTGTACTAAAATACTGGTGTTTAAATCAGACTTTCGTGCATCTTAAACGGCATGTATACGTGACTATGTCGCGAAGGGTTTAAGAGCACACTCTAGTCACGCGGTAAAAGCCGAACGCTAATGATAAGTCTATGGGAGCGTTCTTTTCAAATATCTCGCTCAAATTTTAATATTTTTACAGGCTTTTTTTGCAGAGGATAGCTAAGGACGATCCACAACCGCCCTAGTTTTAACGTTTTCAATTTCGGTTTCAGATAAAAAAAAAAAAAAATTACTTTAACTTTCAAAACCGGTTTAAACCGGTTCTGAAATTGAAACTATCATAATATAAAACATATATAAGCAAAATCGGAAAAGTAAAAACTAGGCCAGTTGTAGATCGTCCCTAGCTATCCTATGCAAACAAAATCATGTAAAAATATTAAAATTTGAGCGAGATATTTGAAAAGAACGCTCCCATAGACTTATCATTAGCGTTCGGCTTTTACTAGCGTGACTAGTGTGTGCTCTTAAGTACGAATAAGCCATATTCTTATAATACCAGTGTATTGTGTGGGCATGGGTTTAGATAATCTATATACAAAACAACTCCTATTCTGTGATTTTATATGCGATTTTATTAACTCTATTGCCTTACGAAATAATTCCAAAAAGTACAAGAGTTAAATCATGAAATTTAAAAATAAATATGAAATGTAAAATACTATAAGAAATCCCAACGATACAGAATTGATGCTACAAGGCATTTTTCGGGGCACATATTGCCCAACGTCAGTCAGTTCGATCAGGCTACTGCAGAACAGTAAAGAAAGAAAGAAAGAAAAAAAACTTTAAATAAAACCTAAAATTTATCCTGCTGCATCAGAAAAAGGCCGGACCTGTCACTCATTGACTTTACAGTTGAAATGAGGTAGCTTTAAACTCCTCCTACTGGCGTTGTCAAAGTATTGGAGTCCAAAAATAGCACATGCAGCACAAGAAAAAAAATATATAATAAAAAAAAATCTTTCAGAATTTTACGAAATGGAAGAACTTCTTTATGTGAAATCGGAATTTTGAGAATTTTTTCTCCTTTTCTAGTACTTGGCAAAGAAAAGTTTTAAGTTTCAGGAACAAAAAAGTATCGGAGGTTTCGAGTTAAAAAGTGTCAAGTTTTTATTACCTTTCTGCTGCTTGTTCAAATTATTTAGCAAAAGGCGGAGGAAGGTTTAAAGCTTAGGAAATATTTCTTCACTTTATGATGAATTGTTACTTCCGAGACTGTAACTAAATGCCTACGAAATGTGCTTTGGGAATTTTGTCTTTTTCTTTCTTTTAATTTCGAGATCTTATCTTTAAAAAAAAAAAAAAAAAAAAAAAAAAAAAATGTGTAAGCGTATTTTCAGAATTAATTGGAAATTCTAGAAGTAAAAAATTTAGTTATTATGCAGAGAATTTTGCCTTCCCTAATTAAATTCATATTTATTACAGCCAAAATGTATATGATTTTTTCTAACATGAGACTAAATTTAAATTTTTTCACAAAGGAAGATTTATGCGTTTCGTTCCTTGGCAGTTTTATACAGGGTATTTCAAAATTATTGATAGCAAATTTTAGCGTGTCACGTGTGAACCATGACAAGCAGTTTTTAACACTTTATAAAATAGTTGGAAAGTGTTTATGGGATTTTTCTACCTGCCAGACTATCCGTGCTCTAACTCACATAAATATACTTGGAATATCACGATTTTCTTTACCGTAGAAAATCTTCTGTTGAAAGTAAAACGTATAGTATTTATAATTTATTTACAGAGATGCACAAAATAATTCCTTTACATTATGGTCTATAATGGGGAAAATCTTTTGCAGTATACTTAAATTAATTTAGACTACTTTAAACATACTGAAATTGATGTACATTACTCACGTGCCGTACAACACTCATTGTGCAGAATGAAGAGTGCATGGCATTTATCAGTTTTCTACATGGACATATAAAAGAATTGCACTGCATTACGGGCTATCATGAAAAATTTTATGCAGTATTATCTTAAAATGTTACACCTTTTCCAAAATAATTAAATTAATTTGCACTGTTGAAGTGTACTACAAGTTGTTACTATCGAACATAGAATGCATAGCATTAATTTGTTCATTTGCAGGAACAGGAAAAAAAATCGGTACAGTGCATAAGCAAGAATTGCTAAAAGTGCGTTTTTCAGATGTGATTGGTTGTGTTAAACGTTTCCTAACTGAATTAACTTTAAGTCATATGGTCAATAAAAAAGTCAGTAGATAATATACATGGCTGCACATAATATTTGAAGTCACCATCTATAGACAATAAATATTGAAAATAACAATAATAGATGTTTTGCGTTGAGAGCTGAACTAAAGTTTAGCAAATCATGTAACTAATTTATAGATTACGTACAATACAGTTAAAAAATCTATCGTATTGGCTGTTAGCGTTAATTGCTGAAATCGAGTGTTCAGTTGTTTTATGCATTTTCTAAAATATTTGTTATACTTCTTTTATATTAATAAACAATGAAATTCTGTTACTGCATTCAGGAAGTGCTAGAATGTGCTTCATAATCTACACTTGGCACCTAATTTTTCTTTCTTGTTTTTGTTTATTTTCTCTTCGAACGCAATTCTTCAATCGAATTACATAACTGACAATACTTGATGTCATTTAATCCTTTTTATCCAGAAAACGAAAGATAGAAGATTAAAAATTCTTTAATAGACGCTTTTCGCAAAAGGGGTGAGCAGATCGATACCGCTAAAGCATCATTAGCCAAATACCCTCAACTAAATTTATTAACTTTGCGCGATTTTTTTTCTTGAAACAATTTTACTTGTGTTTTGCCAACATGTTCAAGAAAAATTTACTAAATTTTTTTTTTTTAAATATAGTGGTGCTAATAGAATATAAAAAACTAAAATCATCTATTTAGTACTATCGTCTTTTAATGCTTAAAATTTCATTGTCCTAGCCAAAGCATAAGAAACAAATAATAAGAACGGTATTTCTGTGTAATTTCATAACATAAGCTTCTATTCAACGTATTCCGAGAACTCATTCACTTGCGCTCTGTTCCGTCTTCATCCGTTATGGAAATGGAGGTAAGATGGAGAGCTAAGTGGCAATATCAGAATAATTTTTAGAAGAGGTTTCCGTAATTAAACTATAAAAAGTTTTCGTGAGGTTAATGAGCAAAATAGGATTGTTGAAACTAAAATCATCTTTTTGGAAGAATTGGTGATTATATATGACATATGTTAAAGTCCGTTCACTTAAAAAATGTATTTGAATGTGCAGATGAATTTTTTAGTATGTATCGTTATTGTGCTGTGTTTAGTAATTTATTTGCTTAATATATTTTATTAATGTCATTTCTAGTATAGTCTACGATTACTATAAAATACAGAGTGTCCAGCGAGTAAGATCCTAATTTCAAAAATAAATTTCTCAAAAACAAAGATCGATAGAATTATGCGATAAACGGTTTGTTTATTAGATAAGCTGTAAAAAAATATACAGAAGTTTCAAAGGTGGATATTTTGAAAAGGTGGTGTTCTGATTGCAAAGAATTCTTTACTTGACATTTTTCTTGTTTTACATTGCTTACAGAAAACGCGTTTTTCGGCGTTTGGAATTTCTGAAATTCCAAAGATTCTGTTCCAAAAATCGTTAGAATATTCACTTTACGCCGAAAAACTCTTTCTCTACAAGCAATCTAAAGCAAGAAAAATGTAAAATTAAGAATTTTTTGCAATCAGAACACAGTCTTTTCAAAATATTCACCGTTTGAAACTTCTGTTTAACACTTTTACAGCTTATCTAATAAGCAAACCGTTTACCGCATAATTTTACCGATTTTTTATTTTTGAGAAATTTAATTTGAAATCACGGTCTTATTCGCTGGGTACCCTGTATAATGTTCCTAACAAAAACTTATGTAAAATAATTGCACTGTAAAATATAATGAATAAGATGTATATGTTAAACTATAAAAACTCAATACACATAAACAAGAATTGTATTGAGCACACATCTTGGTACACATAAACAAGAACATTTATATGAACTTGTACAAATGAAATGAATGGTCAATGATAATATAGACGTTTCGAGCTGTTTTCTGCAATTTTCTTCAGGGTAAATATGATTTTGAAATCTTAAGTCTAGAGACAAAAGCTTCTTGCCGAATCTTGATAAATTACGCAAATGGTAAACTGCAGTAAAAGATCTTCAAGCTAACTTTCAAATAATCTCAGAAGCAGTTCGGAACGTCGATATTATGCTTTATCATTAATTTTACTTCTATAAATTCATATAAAAGTTCTTGACATGACATCGCAGTGCTTACGGAGTGCCAACACAATGTGGGTCCATTGCGCGTTTCGGGTGTGGTACATTGTTAATTGTATATATATATATATATATATTTTTTTTTTTCCACCGAGTATTATTTTGTTTTAACAGTTGTTACTTTCCACATGTAGAAATGATAGCATGTCTTTCTTATTATGATTTCATTTATGTTTTAGCATTTAATAATAGTAATAATAAGATAAGATTACTTATTCATTTTTTCACCGTTGGCGATTACTTTATTTTATACACATATTTAACTCTTTAAATCTAAAATATAAGGGACTTTTCTAAATTAATCATGTGTGAAAACACACACACACACGCACAAAAAAATAATAGAAAACTGTGATTCGCTTTTAAATCCTTTTGTAATACGCATTTTTCAAAAGTCTTCCAAAACTTTTCCTTAGCCTATTATCATATAAATATTAATGAAATAATACATAAAACAAGTACAGTCGTTAGGTTTCAGACAATGTGATAATCTTTAAACTTATGCAAGTCTATTTGGATGGCCACGATTAACGTTCATTAAATAAAAATAATTTTGTTCTCAAAACGGAAAAAAAAATCAGAACCGAAAGGTTTAAAATAATATTGCATTTGTCTATGCATGATTTTGATGCCTCATGTCTAGGAATAGATGATTAAAAAAATTACTAAGCAGCAAGTCTCGCAGTCTTGTTATTGTGGATATGAGATCGTTCCACTCAATGACGGGGATTGCAGGTTAAATAGATCTAAATGAATGTTTAGCTTATGTATGGTATAGAAAATTTTTATGAAAGCAGCAGTACACAGGAAATAAAACTAGAGGTGCAGATTTTCATTCGCTTTGAGAATAGTTTATTTGGTCCTTTAAATATTTTTAAATTATAGAAGAAATTAGATAAGAAATAAAGAATAAGAATACTTTTAATGCTTACACGGACTTCAAATTCGCTTTATTTTGAGAGCCCATTCAACCTGCGCTTTTTTTTATTCTTCAACCGATATTGGAAATGAAATAAAAAGGAGAACTAAATAGCAATACTAGAATAAGTTTTATATGTTTTTTAAAAATTAAACTATAAAAAGGTTTTTCGAGGTTTATGAGTAAAATAACGTTCTTGAAATTAATATCACTTTGCAAGAAATGATCATGATAATGATATACGGTAAACGGGAGAAGTCAGTTTAAGTGAAAAATGTATTCGAATGTGCTGGTGGGCAATTTATATACAGACATTGTTTTATGCACAGTTTATTTTATACTTTTTATTCCTAATGTATCTGTGACTATCATAATAAGTAATATCTTACATATCTGTCAATTTTGGAATAATTTGTCGACAGATATAATCGATTCTAAACGTTATTATATTCATTTACACTATAAAAAAGTTCTGATTTTTCCTGTACTTTATGTAGCAATTTTCCAAGAATCGATAATGTGAAATTGAATTCAGGCAACAAGTGACGTAAAAATCAATTTTTTGTCACGTGCATCACGAAGCCAATTGAAACGCAACTTTCCCCAGAACTTGAGAAATTTTACAATATTCATAAAGCAACAACTTTTAAATTGTACTACAATTGTGTCGCCAACTGGAGTATCAACTGTTTATTGTGGAAAACAAAATCCTGCATTTTATGTTGTAATTTTTCAAGTATCGATGTTGTAAAATCGAATTCAAGCAACAAGTGAAGTGAAACTCTGATTCTTTCCGTCATGTGTATCATGCAGCCAAAAGCAACGAGATTTTACCTAGATTTGATAAATTCTGCAGTCCTCTTAAAGACAGAAGTTTGCAAATTTTACAGCAACTGTGTTTGCAGCCGGATTGACAGCACAATTTGGTGTAAAATACAAAAAAAAAAAAAAAAAAAAAAAGTATGTATGTATATATTAGGTAATCCAAAGGTCAGGACGGACTTTAAAAATGAATAATTCGAAAACGGATCAAGATACAAAGATACGGTTTGCACCAAACGGATGCAAAAGAAACTGGCTTTTGTGTGGCAAAGAAAAGCAATAGTTCTGTTAGCGATCAACAGAGGGCGCTATAGTATTTTATTGCACCACAAATGAAAAAATGTTGACAACTTACAAGTCGGCTTAGTTACAGTTAATCAGTATTGCAGTAAATGTTCAATGTGATAATCATCAATCAGAAGTACAGCTGTGAGACGAGGCACAACACTGTTCGCAGTATTTAGTAGCATTTCTTGCGTTATGGCAGACACATTTTGGCGGATGGGATCTTTCATTGCTACTAATGATGCCGGTTGGTCGCGGTACATTTTTGACTTCATGAATCTCCACAGCCAAAAGTCACAGAGTGTGAAACCCGTCTGTGTGACTTCGTTAAAAAATGTGTGTGGCACTCGGGGACTGCCGCGGTAAAGCTATTGCATAGCATTTTTTATCAACTTATGCAAAAATACCGCGTCAATGTCTGCCGAAGTCTATCGAAGAATACCGTGCCGAAGTCTGAAGAACTGAAAAGTCGTTAGCCGGAGTGTTAGGATTTTTTCTCATTACGGAATACCTAGATTCGGTCGCCGCGCTCAAAGCCCGCGATAAAAGCTATGCAATAGCTTACTAAATTACCAAAAAAATTTGGTCGCGCTACGAAAATTAGATCACGAGTTATAAGCATTTTAAATTATTCGACCCTCACCGTGGGGGGGAGGTCCCTGTCACCAAAAATTAACACTGTCTCATAATAAATTACCAAACATAATTTGGCCGCGCTATGAAAATTAGATCGCGAGTTATAAGCATTTTAAATTTTTCGACCCTCACCGTGGGGGGTCTCCTGTCACCAAAAATTAACAATGTCTCATAATAAATTACCAAACAAAATTTGGCCGTGCTACGCAAATTAGATCGCGAGTTATAAGCATTTTAAATTTTTCGACCCTCACCGGTCACCAAAAATTAACACTGTCTCATAATAAATTAACAAACTTAATTTGGCCGCGCTACGAAAATTAGATCGCGAGTTATAAGCATTTTAAATTTTTCGACCCTCGCCGTGGGGGGTTTCCTGTCACCAAAAATTAACAGTCTCATAATAAAGTACACAAAAAAATTTGGCCGCGCTACGAAAATTAGATCGCGACCTATAAGCATTTTAAATTTTTCGACCCTCACCGTGGGGTGGGGGGGGGTCTCCTGTCACCAAAAATTAACAGTCTCATAATAAATTACGAAGCAAAATTTGGCCGCGCTACGAAAATTAGATCGTGAGTTATAAGCATTTTAAATTTTTCGACCCTCACCGTGGGGGTCTCCTGTCACCAAAAAATAACACTGCCTCATAATAAATTACAAAACAAAATTTGGCCGCGCTACGAAAATTAGATCGTGAGTTATAAGCATTTTAAATTTTTCGACCCTCACCGTGGGGGTCTCCTGTCACCAAAAATTAACACTGCCTCATAATAAATTACCAAACAAAATTTGGCCGCTCTACAAAAATTAAATCGCGAGTTATAAGCATTTAAAATTTTTCGACCCACACCGTGGGGGGTCTCCTGTCCCCAAAAATTAACACTGCCTCATAATAAATTACCAAACAAAATTTGGCCTCACTACGAAAATTACATCGTAAGTTATAAGCATTTTAAATTTTTCGACTCTCACCGTGATGGGTCTCCTGTCCCCAAAAATTAACACTGCTCATAATAAATTACCAAACAAAATTTGGCCGCTCTACAAAAATTAAATCGCGAGTTATAAGCATTTTAAATTTTTCGACTCTCACCGTGATGGGTCTCCTGTCCCCAAAAATTAACACTGCTCATAATAAATTACCAAACAAATTTGACCGCGCTACAAAAATTAGATCGCGAGTTATAAGCATTTTAAATTTTTCAACATTCACCACGGGGATCTCCTGTCACCAAAAATTAACACTGCCTCATAACAAACTACCAAACAAAATTTGATCGCGCTATGAAAATTAGATCACGAGTTATAAGCATTTTAAATTTTTCGACCCTCACCTTGGGGGGGGGGGGGGTCTCCTGCCACCAAAAATTAACACTGTCTCATAATAAATTACCAAAAAAATCTGGCCGCGCTGCGAAAATTAGTTGGCGAGTTATAAGCATTTTAAATTATTCGACCCTCACCTTGGGGGGTTGCCTGTCCCCAAATATTTACACTGCCTCATAATAAATTACCAAACAAAATTTGGCCGCGCTACAAAAATTAGATCGCGAGTTATAAGCATTAAAATTTTTCGACCCTCACCTTGGGGGGGGGGGGGGGTCTCCTGTCACCAAAATTAACAATGTCTCATAATAAATCACCAAACAAAATTTGGCCGTGCTACGAAAATTAGATCGCGAGTTATACGCATTTTAAATTTTTCGACCCTCACCGTGGGGGTCTCCTGTCACCAAAAATTAACACTGTCTCATAATAAATTACCAAACAATATTTTGCCAAGCTACCAAAATTAGATCGCGAGTTATAAGCTTTTTTAATTTTTCGACCCTCTCCGTGGGGTGTCTCCTGTCACCAAAAATTAACAATGTCTCATAGTAAATTACCAAACAAAATTTGGCCGCGCTACGAAAATTAGATCGCGAGTTATAAGCATTTTAAATTTTTCTATTCTCACCGTGTGTGGTCTCCTGTCACCAAAAATTAACACTGTCTCATAATAAATTACCAAACAAAATTTGGCCGTGCTACGAAAATTAGATCGCGAGTTATAAGCATTTTAAATTTTTCGACCCTCACCCTGGGAGGTCTCCTGTTACCAAAAATTAAAACTGTCTCATAATATATTACCAAACAAAATTTGGCCGCGCTATGAAAATTAGATCATAAGAAACATAAGTTTGAGACTTGATATCCTAATATCTGAAAAATACCGCGTCAATGTCTGCCGAAGTCTACCGAAGGATACTGTGCCGAAGTTTGCCGAACTGAAACGGTGTTAGCCGAAGTGTTAGGTTTTTTTCGTTACGGAAGTGTTAGGTTTTCTCGTTATGGAATTTCTAGATTCGGTCGCTTCGCTCAAAGCCCGCGATAAAAGCTATGCAATAGCTTAAAAAAAAAAAAAAAAAAGGATCAACTATGAAATTAGCAGACTGTCATTTTGGCTGTTGCAAAGGCAACAAACCCCAACAGAACTATTTCTTTTTCGGTACCACACAAAATCTGGTTTCTTTTGCATGCATTTAGTGAAGACCGTATCATTGTATCATGATTCGTTTTCGAATTATTCATTTTTAAAGTTCGTCCTGACTTTTGGATCCCCCAGTATATAGTGTAGATGTTTGATAGGTACACATAACATATGGTTTGTTTAGTTCACTTTTATAAATTAATATCATCATACAGTCCTTAAAATTTTATTTAAAATGCGAAAAAAAAGCTATAATTTGCAGTCTGTCTCTAAAAATCCCAAAATTATAAAAGACAAAATTTACTATATACGAATCTCCAAAAACATTAAAAAAAATTAATTAAAAATCTCAAAAAATCAACGCAAAAAGCGAAAAAAAAAAATAATAACTCAGAAAATGAGTCTCTCCCCTAAAAACAAAACAAACAAATAAGCAAAAAAGAAAAAGAAAAAAAAAAAAAAGAAAAACGCAAAAAATTTTATTTTATTCGGAATTACGTTGCAGTACGACGATATATATATTTTTTAAAATAGTCTTGTATGCTGTGATTGTATGTTAAATTTTTTATTCTTTTTATGCCACACATTCTAATAATAAATTTTTGAATTATTATTTTAATTTAATAAAAAAATTTCTGTTTTAGAAAGCATTTTCATCCAAACCATACTCTCATATGCTAATTATTTTTGTTTGTTTATTTGTATTAAATTGAGCCATTGATCAACCTTGTATTTTGTCCTGTTGTTTTGAGTACTATCCGTAAAAAAATCTATTTGGATCTTATTTAAATAAATACATCTATGAAAAATAACATTCAATTTATATAAGTAATAAACTGGATCGATGGCTAAATAACAATTCGTAAAAATTCTTGCAATATTAATACAACATTATGCTTTTGTTCAGCCAATCTTACTTTTATAGAATTACGTTAAATTTTTCGTTTTAATATTCCCCGACTAATTAGCTTCAAAAATGTTTAGTTTATATCTTTAATGAGTTGTGCAAAAGGTAAAAAAAAAAAAAATAATAATAATACAGATTCATTAAAATGCAACCTTTTTCTTTCTGTATCCCCCTCCTTTTTTCGTATTTAACTAAGTTATCTCGTTCTAGTTAAATCCCCCTTTATTCCTTATTGATCTCTTGTGCTATCGACCCGACGATAATTGGAAAAAACAGTAAGCAAGAAAATGAAAAAGTGCTTCCAAATGCTGCAACGACCGTTTGAAATTCTATATTGTTTGAGAATTTATTCACCTGCTCGCAATTTTTGTCTTTCTTTTTCCGAGTTATTGAAATGGAAGTTGGAAAGGTACTTAATTAGAGTGAATATCGGAATATTTTTAAAGAAAACTTTTCGTAATTTAACTATCTGTAAAAGAGATTCGCTAAGAAAAATCAATAGGCAGTTTCACTTTTAAATATTAGATTCAATTTATTACGTAATGATGCAATGCTTAGTTGTCCCTTAACCTTTATGAAAGAGTATAATTAAAGATGATATATTTTAATAACCCTTTTTCCTTTTTTAACATTAAAACTTGGGGATGATGGACATTATTATTATTATTATTTTCACAGTAAAAAAAGAAGCGGGGGTATAAGATTTTTGAATACAGCAGTGTTCCAAATTGGAAATTTCACTTTGTAGCATAAAATGTTTTTTTAAAAAAGGCAGACTCTTAATAACATTAAAACAATCAAAATATGTGTGATAATATAGACATCATATCTAAGAAGTTTTAATTGTTTTAATGTTATTAAGGATCTGCCCTGTTTTGAACCATTTTAGATTTATTACTTTCGGAACACTGTACCTAGAATACTTTCAACCCAGTTTGGGCTTTTTTTATAGTTTAATTTTCATCATAGAGATATGAAATCTTGAGTAAATATACATTTAACCATAAGTATGTACAACATCTTAAAAGAAAATTCTAATACTTTTATAATTTTCAGATTTTTTTTTAATTGGAAATTTAAAACAAAATTTTAAAATGATTCATTTGTCTTAAGTTTTTAGATATTTCCTCGATTTTATATTTTCGGAATGTTTTGAAGTCGGAATATTTTGAAACGATGATACTATTTATGTGCAATATTAGCATTATCTGTGTTACATTTCACAAGAGTTATTTTGATTTTAACAGTGTAACACAATTGAATCCCCAAATTCTCCGTTTCTATAACCTATCTCGTTTCTGTTTACTGTACACCTTTTGTTGTTGACACCGACTGTCAAAAGCTCTTAGTAGATCTGGAAATCGATATTATTATATTTTGAAGCTTCTACAGATTTTCAAGTACTTTGTAAGGATAAAGGAGCAGTTATGCATTCATATTTATTTCACAGACACGGGTGAACATTTAAACAAACACGCGGATACACTTAATAGATGTAAAAATTTATACTTGAAGAATGCTTTGAATGAAAAACAGATAATTTTTGTTTGGAATAATTTAGAAGTTACTTAACCTAGTAAATATTTCTAAACAAGAATAATAGTCTTTTATCACATATATATATATTTCTGAGTAATAATTGCGATACAAATAATAATAACAATAATAAAATAGAGAAAAAAATAAAACTTTTAAAATCCTATAAGCATTTAAACTATCATTTCTAATCATATATACTTGATGAAATAAAAGGATAATGCAGTAACATTTAACAAATCATGTCGTTTTTTACTATCGCATATGGGAAAACAATATGTAATTTTTTTAAATACCAATCTACATACTCGTATTTTTCATAGCTATCATGTTATAAAGTTTATAGGAGTATGTGCAAACATTATACTACTTTCAAAGGCTTAAACGATTTTTAAGAAAATTTATTTTTTTCGCTTAGTTTTTCTTTTTTTATGGTGTAGATGAAGAGTAGATTGCAATTTATTAAAATATATTTTTAAATTCAAATCATTTCCATATTATTTGACGTTAGTACAAAAGTGAAAATGTTTAATTTTGTCGGTCTTTCGCATTTGCAAGTCATAAATACAAAAAAATCTAAAATACATAGTAATTTTTGTAATACACTGAAATCTCCCTATGCGACCACCTACGTTAAGTGACAACCACCCAGAATGACCATTTTTTATGGAACGGTAAACTTAATACTAATTTTACCTTTATTTAGAGACCATTTCTCTTGAGCTCCATTCGTGAGCAACCAATTTCTTTGATAAAAATGAAATAAATTCCGTTTTTTCTTGGTCACTTGAAGAATCATTATTAGAAAAATAATTCAGGCGAACACATTATTCACCAACCTTCTAAACTATGTTAATTTTTTTTTCTAGTATTCTTTTTATATTCCGTATCTTTTAAATATTTTAATCCTTTGTGCCTTTTTAAGTAATAAATTTAACTCTGATGACGAATTGAAAATGACTGTCATTAAACTCAACTGCTCTACTCTGTCAGTAAGATGTCTCAAAGAAATACATAAAGTAATGATATCGTCATTATTTTTTCCTATTTACAATAATTGCATTTATTTACTGAATTTTGAAAGGACTAAGAAATAAAAGTTATAAAAGATAAAACCGTAAAATCAAATTAGATGTCAATGTATTCATTTTTAAATGCAATAATTAATTTATGTAATTATGTTCTGCCTAAACATTTAAATTTTTATATATATATATTTTTTTTTCTATTACGAAAAATAAATTTTAGTAATATTAATTGTTACATTTTTTTCAACAGTTAAAATCTATATTTAAACATGATCTCCATTAAGAGACCACTTCTCGGAGCAATCAGTTTTTATTGGAACGGAGCGTGATAGCTTTAGAGAAGTTTCGCTGGATATTGAAGTTTCACCCTTTAAGGGGGGGGGGGGATATGGCGTACTTGTTGCGCTGAAAAAAATATATACCGCCTTCACCTAGAATGAATAATTACTCATTTTTTGAATCACTAAATTAGAATTATACGTTTCCGAACAATGCGAACAGGGTAAACAACTAGGCTGTATTGATGAAATGGATCTAGAATTTCTAATCTAATGTTTTCTAGATGACGAAACGATATTGAATTGTTTCAATATATAAAAATTATCGCATGATTTCTGGAACAGTTTCATAAACTAGAATTATAGCTATTAAAACTAACCTCTTGTACTCCCATCTATTTGCAGAAATATTTAATTAAGTTTGACTACGAAAATATCGGAAAACGTTCTTAAATATCAGTGGGAGACTGTAGAACTGTCTAGCAAAAGGAACTAAAATTTATAAGGATAACATGAAGCTATATTTTCTAGAGCGACAATTTAGATTCTAAATGCCAGAACTATACATATATATATATAAATATATATTTTCTCGGTGTACTTTATTTTTACTTTTTCTGCACTAGATAGCTGAGGTCCCTTTCCATATCACTCCTTTTTTACTTTTACGATTTTGGTTGCAGATAACTTATAAAGTTAGTTTCACTTTCAAAACCGGTCTCGAAAATGAAAGTGTCATTTTAGAAAATATCTGTTACCAAAATCAAAAAAGTGAAAAAGGAGCGATATGTAAAGGAACCTCAGCCATCCAGTGGTAAAAAAAAATTGTTAAAATCCAAACAAATTATTAAAAACTGACCTTCTCATAAGAATAGCATTAGCCCGCGAGTGTTTTCGATCGCAGGGACAAGGGAGGGGAGAAGATAGTGTGTTTGTTGCTTTAGGGCAATATACGGAAATTTATTACCTTTTCTCACGACAAATCTTCTTTTACAGTTAATGGTGGTTGGTCAACATGGAGTCCTTGGTCTGAATGTAGCGCAAGATGCGGGCGAGGTGGACAGCAGCGCTCACGATTGTGCACGAACCCTGCACCTTTAAATGGCGGCAAAACATGCTCAGGTGAAGCACTACAGAAGTCCGATTGCACTACACTTTGTCCAGGTAAAAAATTTAATACTTTCGTTCGCGCTGCTCTATAAATACATGATACAGTAGATTTCCCCAAATCCGCAACCATAAGATCCACAACTCTATAAAATCCGCACATAATATATGAATGTAAGCAATGAAATATTCAGTTCAGATATAGGGACAACATTTATTTATTATTTTTAGTGTTACATCAATTCTGTGCATATTTTAATTTGTAATATTTGTTAACATTACTGAATTCATGTTTTATCATGAAGGAAGAATAAATTTATTTCTGAAAAAATTCAAGATGTTGCTGATATCATTGGTAATCACAATCTTCTAATTAAATATATATTCATGTAATAATCAAGCATTTTTTTATCATTAAATCTGGCAAAACCTGAAATGAAACTTTCTTATTTTATGATTTTCATGTGAATTAGTAATGTACCTTTATGGGGCAAGTTTCATTGAATAATTTAGAAAAAATACACTTCATCTTTACCATGAATATTAAATCATATTATTGATTATTAAATTGTCATTTGCTTTGAATATTTTAATCATTTAGAAAATTACCTACATTTTTATTATTTTAGTTTATTACATATTTTAATATTTTATTATGTTGTAAGCATTCATTCGATTGCATTATTTATTACATTCAAATCATTGCTTAAAAAATTTAAACAAAGCAATGACTAGAAATCACAAAACTCCCGCAATCCGGAAATCCGCATTACCTTTGGTCCCAAACTGTGCGGATTTGAGGTAGTCTACTGTATTAAGTTATCCATGCGCTTTCGTAGCCAGATATTTTTTCGTAACACGCGTATTTTTAAAAATAGAATACAGTGTGATTATGTCCCTTGTAATTTTACATTTAATCTATTTTAAAAGATGTGATATCGGATTATCTGTTACGAAGGCGAAACAGATAGTTTTTCTTCGTCGTAAAATAATTACTTTCCAAAAAAAAAAAAAAAAAAAAAATTTTTTTTGGTTTTTCTGCTTTATTGCGCTTTTTATTTTCAAAACCTGGAAAATGATCCCTATATTGTTACTCAACTTATTTTCATAAACTATGACGTTTAATAACTACATTAATGAAAAATGCAGTTAATAAAATAAGTTTCTGTTATAGTATTACGTTACAATGAAATACACGTAACGAATTCTTCAATGGTATTGCATAACATTTACCTAATAGAACATTTCTACAGATAAGAATGAAAACAAAATTACACAACAAGAAAAAAATGCATATTGTAAAGAAAGAAAATTTATAGAAACCACACGGAACTAATCTAAGAATATATATTGTTCTATTCTTCTACAAATGAAAAAGATGATGATGATAATACAGTAATTTTATCTTTTTAAACTTGATATTAGTACTTAAGTTACGTACATTTTTTAATAATTTCTTTTTAATGGCTGTGTATGGCATGATCAGTCGTACTTGAAGAATTTTAATGCTTTTCTTCATTTGCTTTACATATTGTGCACATGTGTTTGTATTTTGCTTTGCTTATTCTTAGTAAAATTTATAATAATAAAATAAACTAGAATTTTAAATTGAATCTACCTAAATTTTGCACTGGCGCATTTATCAAATCTTATAATATCCGAAATTAAAATTTAAAATAATTCTTGCCGTACCTAACATTTAAGGTTATATAACTAATATTTTACATTTAAACTTTTATTTACTCCATAAACGCAAATAAATAACTCTAACACCTTATATCTAAATAATTATGTCTCAAAAAATATTAGTAACAAAAAATAACGTATACAAATTTACCTTTCTATGTTATCATGAATAAAAAAAATGCTTGCGTTATATTGTTCATCCCAAAAGTATAAATTTACTAATACCATACACTTTTCTATTTAAATTTGCTTACAAATTGAATCTTTTTTTTTTTTTTTTTTTTTTGATAAATACTTCTTTTTTCATAATTAAAATATCTTTTTAATGCAAAAATTTTCTTTCTTAAGAATTTTAATTTATTAATATTTTATTCCTCCTTTTAGACAAATATTACCTATATTATAAACACACTTTTTAACACTATCCAAAAAATCTGAAAGTGTTTATGCATTCGGTTTGTCTTCCCGTCTGTCCATGTTCTAACTCTCCTAAATATACCCGGATTTTCATGCAACTGATAAACCTTACTTAGGGTCCCTTAAGTATTTTTGGTATTGTATATCTAGTATATGGGATTATTAGGTGATTTATAGGGGCACTCTAAAAAATTCCATTACATTATGGTCTACGAGGAAAAATCATTTACAGAGTATTTTAATGACACTACACTATTGAAAATGCATTGAAACTGATATAAAATATTGAACTTCGCTACGATTAGTACGTTAGAACAGGATATTCATAGCATTTAATCCCTTTACAGGGACACACAAAAGACATCGGTTACAGTACTGCCTTTGAATAATAATTGCTGGAAATTTGTTTTCATCTTCAGCATGCGCTTTTAAATTTAATTGTTTTTAGGTGCATTCGTAATTATATAAATACGTAGCACCTATAGTCGTCGTCTCATATGACTATCTGTTGATCTGTCTGTTCACATACAACAGCACCCAGACGAATTGGTTGAAATTTTAAATATATAATTGTTACAGATTTTTTTTTTTTTTTGTAAAATTAGATGGATATTCAAATACAGGGACAATTAAACATGTCCCGCTACATTACGGCCAATGGGATAAAATTATTTCAAGTGCTTTTTAATGCTCTGTCGAAACATAATGAAATTGATATGCATTTATGAAGGGCACTAAAATGTTCATTTTCTTACTGTGCCACTCAAAGAATATTTATTATTCATATGCAAGACATACAAAATAATTCCATTACATAATGGTATAAGGGCATTATTATATGCGGCATATTTTAACTATGTTAAACTATTTCACATATAATAAAATTGATATGCGTTTCTTAGGTTTACTACCAGTTACTACCTGTATGATAAAAAATGCGTTTCCATATTTTTGAATTAGTTATAATACCTTAATTTATTAAACGGTGAGTTTTGTTACATTATTCTGAATGTGTTGGAAAGTGTTTCATAGTCTATGCTTCACGCATGATTTTTTTTTCTTTCTTGTTTGTAAGTACTTCGAGAGCGCAAATGGGCTTGCCTAAATTTTCATTGTGAATGCTCTCTATAAGCGACTTATACTTAATAATATGATAAAAAAAAAGTGCAAGACATCATATTTATTTTCATCCGATAAGGCTAATATGACAAGAATTCGCCTCGAAAATATTAAATGCATATCTATGCCAATATGATTTAATGAATACCTCGATTGCTGACATAAAATGTTCGATTGACAATCCATTCGAGGTCATGTGATAATATTCGCCCATGAATCTTGGAGACTTATTTTTATAGGCCGTCAAATATTTAATCGTTTCTTTTTTTGCAGTTATCGGTTATTATGTAGAATTTGATAGAATACATTTAACAACTTGTTCTAAAACATAGTATCTTGTATGTAGCAATTGGTACCACTTTTTTAATATATTAATATCTGGATTACAAACTTATATTTTGTTCATTATCCTGTCTTGCAATTTGCCATACGTTATACTTGTAAATTGTCTTCGTTGACGCTTGTTAATTAGAATTAGAATTTTATGATTTTTCTTGCATATAGTTTTACTTTTTACTCATTAAAAGTTTCTGAAAAATGATTAATATCATACTTTGTTATTTAAAAGGCATTTTTTTAAATTTATAGAATAAGTTAATTTTCATTATAATTTTTTTGGAATACATTGTTATTTAAAATAAGATAAAACAAAATTGAAATTATGAATCGAATACTTTTAACTTCATAGCTTTTGAAAAAATTGCTTTTCAGGAGGACTTTTAAAATAAAAGTAACTCAGTTTTATGTTTGTTTTAAAATAATTTCAAAAGAAAGATTTTTACTTTATATAATCAGGGTGTATTCCGATCAAAAACGCTTATTTTCAGATTTATTTTTAAATTCATTTTTGCTCTCAAATGCACCAAACTTTCAAAATCTCACATTTAGATACTAGACAATATGCCGTGTTTGTCGATTTTTTGGTAAATGTAGAAAATATTGCAAAAAATGCTGTCAAATTTGCTGATTTTAAGAGAACTTTCCGAATCTGGAGATCTGGGAACGAAAAAATGATGAAACTGAGAAAATAATTGTTTATAAATCAAATTCTAATTAATTCAGCGAAAAAATACATCGCATGGCAGCTTATACATCACTTCAAAAATCACACAAGCAAGTTTCATGTTTCTACTTTTAAAAATAAGTCTGAAAATGTATCGGAAAATTTCAAGCTGTTGAAGGTGGAAAATCACTTTTTAAATACACCCTTAAATAAAGTCAAAATTATCATTCGACATTTCTGAATAAAAAAGGAGGCCAGTTTGATCGTTACACAGTTTTAGATGAAACCACTTATTGGTTAGTTTGATTACCAGAATCAAGAATTAATAACTAATTTTCATTATGCGGTTGCTTCAATATCTTTATCAGGAAAAAATACCTAATAAACTCCCACAGCGTAGTGAACTTTTTCAAATTCATAAGCTTTGTTATTTTACCTAGAACAGTATGCAATCGCACTATTAATTAAGTGCTGTATTGAATCCGCGAACTTAGTTTTTGAGTTTCAAGTTTTCATTTATCAGAGTAGCAATCACTTCTGGTCTAAATCTATCCTTATTTCAATGAAAATTAAGTATAATAGCATAAATATGCCTAGTAAAATTGATAAAGTTGAACATAATATGACGAGTGTAAATCAGAATAAAATCATTTTTAAATTTTTCATTTTTTTTTATAACTTGTTGATAATTTTCACTTAGGCAAGTTTCCAAATGTACAACTTCATAATAATGATATTATTATAAATTGTAAAATTATTTGACCACAAACATCTACAAGTTTATGTTTCTAAGCATTATGTATGGATGTATTTCTGTATTAATGAAATGTAGTTCATAATTTTATCAGCATTTTATCGGAACTTTTTAAATTTTTTAATAAGTTTCTTAAAAAGTCTGCTGAAAAGATTGTAAGGTGTCTTGTTTGTAATTCAGATTTATATAATTTTATAGAAATTTTAAATTTGTTTTTTAATATAAATTACATAAAAAATAATGTTAGATAAATATTTCCTTTCACTCTCCATTAATTACGAAATATAATTTAAAAAAATAATTAGAATGAAAATTGTTGAACGTCTATAACACATAAATGCGACCTTTTTTTCCAAAGTGAAATAAGGATACGCTCTCTAAATACATTCGCTTATCTCCGCAAATTTATAACAAAACTTAAGACATTTGATAAGAAAGAAGCTGTTTTATTTCTTTCTAAAAATCTTTGTATTAGTTGATTTTATCTTGATTCTTTTACATTTTCCACTTGCACATAAATTCTGCTCATCTAATCTACTGCAGCATGTTGCAGAATACCAACAATGCTACCTGTCCGCATTTCAGACATTTCTGAACTGCACTATAACTCTCTGCTGCAAATGTCCGTCGTATCTGGGAACACTAGGACCTCAGAAACTTCCTCCAAGTGAATTACGTCTTACGTGAGCGACATATTTTGTGATTGCTTATCCCCTCTCTCCCTTCCCTTTGTACCTTGTTCGGTGCGGTCTTGTCAACATACGAAAATAAAGAGCCCTTGATAGAAAAAAAAAAAAAAAAAAAGTCCGTGATCTGATAACATCACCACCAGATGTCGCCGTCATCCTCGCGGGAAAAAAGAACGAAGCAGCAAATGAAAGAAGATCAAGATGAGATTCACTGATAAAGATGGACAAGGTTAGAAAAAAGGGTCATCCATTGCGTGTAGGGAAGAAATATGTTTTACTGGGTAACTAAAACTTGCTGAGTTTGTCTTTCGAAAAGTAATTTCTCTTTTCTGTTTTATTACTACATTATTTTCAGTTTATCTGTGTAGGTTATCGTATAATTATGTCCATTAGTTTGTGTCTAGAAGGGTTTGTGTTCTAAAGTCTTTTTAGAAGCTAACTTGAAAATCGCGCAAACATTGTTAAGCACATGATTTAACGTGAAATTATGAAAAACAACTATTGTGATTGATTTTCCTAAAAATAAAAACATAATACAATGAATTTTTATTCAAATCTTTTATCAGGTCGGGCAACCTGACAAGACCCGCGATAGGGTCGAGTTGTGTTGCCCCTAAAGGTTTTGGGTCTATTTCGGCTTTGTTGGTTCGGGTTCGGGCAGACTCGATTTTTCAAAAGAAAGTCCAGCATATTTTTCTAATGGAAAAACTAGATATTTAAACATTAATGAATGTATATGCTTGAATTTTTATACAAAATGATAAAACTGATAGCAAAGATATAATTGTAGACTATTTTTCCATAACTATATTAAAATATGGATTAAATTTCTTTCATACCGTATTCGAGTTTAGATATTCAGGCTTAGGTTGATGTGTGTCAAATTTAGGGTTGACAAATACTTTTTGTCGTTGGATTCGTTTTAGTTTTCATGCTAACTTTAAGAAAGAATTTAGTAGACTTTAATTTGAGTACTGTGAATTTGAATATTTTTTGACTTACTTTTTCCCACAAATACTTATTTTTGTTTATAATATCATTTTACAGTTTACAATACCACCCTTAAAGCTTTAATTTTTTGTTTGTTTCTTTTTCCTGCCACATTTTAAAAAGAAAAGTGTCTGAATCTTCGGCTTTGAATATTTTTTTTAAACATAATCTATTCCCTTTATACATATCAAAATATTAAAAAAATAATAATGATCATTGCCTGAATTTGCCAATTTTGTTTCTTTCAGTATAATACATTATCTAAAATCTTTCCTTTAATAATAATAAAAAATAGTACATATTTTTTCCCTAAATTTGTCTTTTCCGGAAATTGCTGATCAGATTTATTTAAAGCATATACATTTCTCAAAAATGTTCTTCAATACTTTAACGTTAAAATGTTTCTGAGAATTTTAGCTACACCAACATATTTCCACACGTGTAATTCCTAGAATGTTTCCCCAATAATTACTCTTAAAACCCTTTCTAAATTCAGCTATTATTTTACACTTTCCGCTCATTTTGGACTGTATCAACAACTCGTTTTACAGTTTCAGATGTTTTACATTGTTACAAGTATCAGCGTATTGTTGCCTTATTACCATGAAGCACATTAGAATAATGGGAAAATTCACGTAAGCCTCCTCGAATAAAGAGATGTGAAAACTGGACTTAGTTGTGTAAGACAAATGTCCAAATAAGCTGACACAAGTATTGGTAAAATGTTCTTATACTAGATATTTCTTTGTTTGGTAAAATAAATATATAATGAATAAAATAGAAGAATAAGATTGCTTTGCTTATTCATTATTTGAATGTAAAATTTTAAAATAAGAAATAGACTATTTAGAGAAAAAAAAATGCAATTACATCTATGTATTTCAATAAATAAATCTTCAATTTGTTATTCTTGCTGCTTCTTTAATACTTTTTGGAAATATTTACCATTGTTATAACTTCGGATTTTACCATATTGGAATTTAGTTGAAATGTAATTAAACATGGGGGCTTTATTTATAGGATATTATGTTTATGTGTATGGTTATATATGAATTACTCTGGTTATATAATGTCCATTTATCCATATATTTCTTAGTAATTTGGTAATCTGCCTTCTATTTCTCTTCAAACTTCAACTGTTTTTTAACTGGTTTCATTGGTTCTTTTATTGGTATTGTCTGAATAACTTTGGATGTATTTATAAAAGTATATATATATATATATATATATATATATATATATATATATATATATATATATATATATATAAAACCATTAATACCATTGCAATGTATAAACCATTGAATTTAATAACTTATAGCACATTAAACATGGAAGGAAAAAATAAATAAATAATATGAATACAAATGGAATTTGTAGAACCAAAGCAGAATCTTCAGATCCAATCGTTAATAACAATGACAGATGTCCCGTGTAAATTGGGATTCGAAATGTTGTGGTCACCAGTATTTTAAAATAATTTTCTCCACCTTATCTATAGATAAGGTGAAGAAAATTATTTTGTCATTATAATGACAGAGTTATATCCACGGTTAATGATGGCGAAATAAACTGCAATAAATTAATGGTGTCCTGAATATTTGGAGCCATATTTACGCCAGATAACTGGTAACGTTAATGATGACTTATATTTTATACATTCTTTGTAGTACGCTAGTATATGGACAACAGTTCCCTAGAGATTCTGGGCTGTCTCGTATATTTTTCAGAGAAACAAATAATGATTTTAAACTCTTTTACAGATTTAGAAAAACGCCCAATTTTCTATAGATATTTTAAGCTTATATATTAAACAGCTTTACATTGTATTAAATCATGACTTTATCTTTGAATAATAGTTTTAAAGCCAAAACAAAGACACGAATGATGAATCGTGACGAATATGAACAGATGATTGTTTTCTTTTTATTTATTTATTTTTTAAAATATATTTTTATTTACAGAAAAACTCAGATCAAGTTTTATTCTTGCATTCACGTGCCTTTCAGCGATATCTCTACGAACGCCTACGCTTCAGAGTAATTAAGAATTCTGTTTACCGGTTTCTTTAAAGATGTCCCAGGAATACTAGTGGGGTTCACGAAAGGGGGGGGGGGGATTACGTCGGAAGAGCGAACATCGATTTCTCATTAGACCTTTCATCGTTCTCTTTTTCTAATCTTGTAAACGCTACGTTCCCAGCTCCATACTTTGTATAACAATGCTTGGATAAGGACTGGGTGCCAATTTTTAGGATTTCTATTGCACGTAATAAACGAAACACGTGATCCTTTGTATTTTAAAAAGAACTGTACTTAACAGGATTAAAAAGACTAAAGTTTCGAAAAGAATCTGTGTAAAAATTCAATTCCGAGAATGTTCCGAATCGGGATAAAAATAGAATTAAATAGTTTCCCCGAATTACAATTTAATTAAATGTTTATTATTTAATTAAATGTTTTTAAAATTGATGATGTAGAGGGATTAATGAGTACGAGTTTAATTATATTGCAATTTTCATTTTTTAAATTACTGTTAAAAGCAATATAGAGTCAGTTTAATTTACAACAGAATTATTATTATTTTTTTAATTTGAGCAATTATGCTGAAAATAATTTCTAATTATTGGAAGTCTGTCTTTTTTATTATAGCAAGCTTCATATCTGTTTTATGTGCATAATTCCCAGCTTTGGGTATTCTGGGTTTTTTAAAGAATGAACTTAGAATATAAAAAAAACCCCTGAATTTACAATTATCTATTAATTATTAAATAAAATGTTGCATAATCCTTCCTACATCCATATTTTTTAAAGTTATTATATTACAATGTTTTTTTATAAATATTATTCAGTAATATTCAATTTATTTTCCAAAATAATTTAATCTTTTCAGCATATATAGTTCAGGAAAAATAATTCCTGACAGCTCTTTTTTATCATAACAAATGTTAAAATTATTTCACTATAATATTAGAATATGATTATTTTTATTATTATTTTTGTTGTTTCACATTAAAGATATCTGGAAATTTCTGATTGTTTAGGTCTCATAAGATGTTAAAATCCTGTCTATTAAAATAGAAAGAACAGTTTAAATAGTTTTTCATGAAAACATTTTATTTTGTGCTTTTATCTGTCTTAGCCCCAATTTTTTACTAACAAATCCCTTCACATTACTGTAATATTTTAATTTAGAAATTATATACATATTTTTAGAAACAGGATTTGAATTATTCTAGTTTAAATTTACTGTAAAGTGTGTGCAGTTTTTAAAAAGTAAAATTTCTGCATGGATGTAAAATAACTCTACTTTTTTTTTCTTAATATAATATTCTTTTATACAAAAGGTTGGATTAAAAAAAATATCTTCCTTTTATCATAATATTTTATATTTTTGGGAAAAACTCTCTGAATTATGAAATTTTAAATTCATTCAAAACATCTGTATTGTTCTTAAAATGTAAAATTAACGCATGCACATAAAATAGTTCAGAATCTTTATTTTTTTCTTTAATGTTATATTCTCTATATAAAAGATTCTGTTAAAATATTTCTTCCTTTAACTATAATATTTTAATATAGAAATTGTGTTTTTAAGAAGCATTTATTGAAATATGCAAGTTTAGATTTATATGTAAATTGTGTATTTTCCTGAAAAATGTATAAATATAAATAGTCCATCTTTACTTTGTACTTCCATTGTCAATTTTAGTTAGTAATTCAGAAGACTCTTGATAAAATATTGCTTTATCATAATACTTTAACGTTGAAATTATAATTTTGAACAGAATATTTTATCTTCTGAATTTTTGAATAGTTTGACAAAAAAAAAAAAAAAAAAAAAAAAAAAAAAAAAAAAAAAAAAAAAAAAAAATTGCATATTTTTGAAATTTAAGAAATCCCTATCACTACAAAATAGTTCTTCGCCAGTATTTTTTATTCAGTGTGACTTATCTTCCCTACCGGAAAGCGTTTAATATAAAAAAAAAAATCTCTTTATCAAAATATTTTAGCATTATTAAAAGCCTCTTTCCGCTATTTTTAGACTGATAAAAGAAAAAAAATAATAGAATAGATTTTTAACAATGCTTAAAAGATTCCAGTCTTCCCTGAAGAACTCCGATATGAAATCGATGCAAATGACGAGCCGTAAGACCTACCATTTTTTCCCTTTAACCATTTTTTTTTTTTTTAATTGGACTTTAGAGGCATCGATAGCGAGTTCAATGGAGGGTGGTTATTTTATATGTCGGCTAAATTCATCGCTTTACCGATATTCTTTTTTAAATATAGGTAGAGGAGATTCTTTCAGATTTTCCGTTTAATTGAAACTAGCATTTTTTTCGTTAAGAAAAAGAAACTTTTTCGCCTGTGATGTAATAAAAATGAATTGTTATGTTTGCTTTAAAGGTAAATTTATATTATTAACATTATTTACAAAGTTGCCGTTATCTTTATTATTATATATTTTTATCTATTCAAAAGCTAGTGATAAAATATTCCCCCCTCTTTTATCAAAACATTTTAATTTAGAAATTATAATTTAAAAAACCCTCTCTGAAATCTGCAATTTTAAGTTTACATTTAAGAAGTGTGTTATCCGTAAACTCTAAAAATAGCTCATAAATATGAAATACTTCATCATCTTTACTTTTTCATTAATGTCATATTTATCTACACAACAGCTTCTGTTAAAATATCTCTTCCTTTAACTATAATACTTTAATTTAGAAATTGTATTTTTAAGAAGCATTCTTTGAAATGTGCAATTTTAGATTTATATGTAAAATGTGTATTTTCCTGAAAAATGTATAAATAGCGCATAAATATAAAATAGTCCATCTTTACTTTGTCTTACACTGTCAGTTTTAGTAAGTAATTCAGAAGACCTTTGATAAAATATTGCTTTATCATAATACTTTAACGTTGAAATTATAATTTTGAACAGAATATTTTATCTTCTGATTTTTTGAATAGTTTAAAAAAAAATATTTACATATTTTTGAAATTTAAGAAATCCCTATCACTACAAAATAGTTCTTCGCCAGTATTTTTTATTCAGTGTGACTTATCTTGCCTACCGGAAAGCGTTTAATAAAAAAAAAAATCTCTTTATCAAAATATTTTAGCATTATTAAAAGCCTCTTTCCGCTATTTTTAGACTGATAAAAGAAAAAAAATAATAGAATAGATTTTTAACAATGCTTAAAAGACTCCACTCTTCCCTCAAGAACTCCGATATGAAATCGATGCAAATGACGAGCCGTAAGACCTACCATTTTTTCCCTTTAACCATTTTTTTTTTTTTTTTTTTTTTTTTTTTTTTTTTTTTTTTAATTGGACTTTAGAGGTTTCGATAGCGAGTTCAATGGAGGGTGGTTATTTTATATGTCGGCTAAATTCATCGCTTTACCGATATTCTTTTTGAAATATAGGTAGAGGAGATTCTTTCAGATTTTTCGTTTAATTGAAACTAGCATTTTTATCGTTAAGAAAAAGAAAATTTTTTGCCTGTGATGTAATAAAAATGAATTGTTATGTTTGCTTTAAAGGTAAATTTATATTATTAACATTATTTACAAAGTTGCCGTTATCTTTAGTATTATATATTTTTATCTATTCAAAAGCTAGTGATAAAATATTCCCCCCTCTTTTATCAAAACATTTTAATTTAGAAATTATAATTTAAAAAACCCTCTCTGAAATCTGCAATTTTAAGTTTACATTTAAGAAGTGTGTTATCCGTAAACTCTAAAAATAGCTCATAAATATGAAACACTTCATCATCTTTACTTTTTCATTACTGTCATATTTATCTACACAACAGCTTCTGTTAAAATATCTCTTCCTTTAACTATAATACTTTAATTTAGAAATTGTATTTTTAAGAAGCATTCTTTGAAATGTGCAATTTTAGATTTATATGTAAAATGTGTATTTTCCTGAAAAATGTATAAATAGCGCATAAATATAAAATAGTCCATCTTTACTTTGTACTTACACTGTCAGTTTTAGTAAGTAATTCAGAAGACCCTTGATAAAATATTGCTTTATCATAATACTTTAACGTTGAAATTATGATTTTGAACAGAATATTTTATCTTCTGAATTTTTGAACAGTTTAACAAAAAATATATTTACATATTTTTGAAATTTAAGAAATCCCTATCACTACAAAATAGTTCTTCGCCACTATTTTTTATTCAGTGTGACTTATCTTGCCTACCGGAAAGCGTTTAATAAAAAAAAATCTCTTTATCAAAATATTTTAGCATTATTAAAAGCCTCTTTCCGCTATTTTTAGACTGATAAAAGAAAAAAAAATAATAGAATAGATTTTTAACAATGCTTAAAAAACTTCAGTCTTGCCTGAAGAACTCAAATATAAAATCGATGCAAAGGACGAGCCGTAAGACCTACCATTTTTCCCCTTTAACCATTTTTTTTTAATTGGACTTTAGAGGCTTCGATAGCGAGTTCAATGGAGGGTGGTTATTTTATATGTCGGCTAAATTCATCGTTTTGCCGATATTCTTTTTGAAATATAGATAGAGGGAACTCTTTCAGATTTTCCGTTTAATTGAAACTACCATACTTTTCGTTAAGTAGAAGGAAAATTTTTTGTCTGTGATGTAATAAAAAGGAATTGTTATGGTTGCTTTAAATTTAAATTTTATATTACAAAAGAATCTCGATTAACCGAGCTTTGATTAATCGAGGTTTCTATTAACCGATATTATAACTTATTACACTGTTTGATAATACAATATACAATAAATTTGGCTCATCAGTGTATATTAGATGTTAAAAACTTTAATTAAAAATTATGTTCTGCTTGCAATATAAAGTAGAATTAATTTCTACACTTTCGAATAATAAAAATTGTTCATCATCAGTGAAACATTAAAAGGGAAAACCAACATGTTGCAAAGTTTACATGATACCTTGAGATACCTAAAGTATCATGTAAACTTTGTAACGTGTTGGTTTTGTCTCTTAATGTTTCCCTGATGATGAACAAGTTTTATTGTTCGAAACTGTAGGAAATTAACTCTACTTTACATTGTAAGTAGTACATAATTTTTAATTAAAGTTTTTAACATCTATTATACACTGATGAGCCAAATTTATTGTGTATTCTATTAACCGAGTCGACAACGAAACCTGATTTTGTTTCTAGTAACCTTGTGGCTCTGTTGATCACCAGATACAATGTGCTTTCGGATGATTACATCCCTGAACCACTTGATTGGAGACAGTGTGGAGGATATACCTTTTTAATTTGTTGAACTGTTAAACATAATATTATACGTCTATTTTTATTATTTAAAAAACGTTCCATTGTTTTTTAGCCTAAGGGATGTAAAATTTGAAAGCACGGCGAGTTTTTATATGCAATTTCTATTAATCTTGATTTCTTATATCCGAGATACTAGAGGTCCCAATTGGTCCGGATAATCGAGATTGCACTACATTTATGTTATTTACATGGTTGCCGTTATCTTTAGTTTTGCAATTCTCTACTATACTGTAACACTAATCTTTTTGTAACATTAGTTTTTACTCTGAACATAAAACTACGTTACCGTAGAAAAGAACAATATAAGTTTCATGTTGAAGTACATCATTTTTTGTTGATAAGTATAATTGAAAGCATTTTATAATTAAAAAATTGCAAGTTAAATTTTATTATATCAATAATAGGGTATTAGGAGGGTTATTTTAGCAGTTCCTATTTCGCATGATGGCAGATTCTTTAATTTAAAAAGTACTATTATTTATGAATAAGAATTTTTTAGCAATATTTTGAAATAACTTGGGTTTAAAAAAATGACAATTACTCTTCAGAAAAAGTGGTATTCATATCCAAAAACTACAAGAACGCTGTGAAAATTTTCTCCTCTTCCTCCCAGACTACACTTCTAAATATTGCAAAATCTTTCTTTTACTCAGTAAAACGAAATCTGCGAGGGAAAGAAGAACAACAAAGTTTAGCGGGGCGGGAGGGAGATTGTTGAAATTTAGCTGGGTCGTATTTAGAGTGGAGCAAGATTGTATACCTGTTGTGGTGCTAAAAACTTAAAGGAAAGAATAAGCAAAATATTTTTTGAATATATTGCTTTATGAAGGATGCTAAAATAATTCTCACCCAGGACGCCGTCACACATATTTCTAATTAGAAAAAAAGATGGCAATAAAGCAATCTGAAATTTTAAAAAGTAGCAAACTTGTCAAATTGTACCAGAATTACTTTTGGGTGTTAGAATAATCATAGAAGAGCTTTTGTAGGTTTTACTTTAAATCTCACTAAAAAAAAAAAAAAAAAAAAAAAAAAAAAGTGAAATTTTTTTTCCTAAAATTTTACAGCTCTTTTTTTGGGAAAAAAAAAAATTAAAAATTTGCCTTCAAAAATTAGTCAGTTTATTTAAGAGGATATCGAGACATGTTATATCCGTGTGTTAGCATTTCTGGTATCCAACAGAAAATAAAAAGTGCATTCTTGTATATAATATTTCTGAGCTTTTTTTTTTTTTTTTTTTTTAATAACACAAGGGAGTGTCAAAATAATATTCGTGAGTAAAAATTTAGAATTTTTAATTTTTTTTTTTTTTTATAAGAAAAGCGAATTTTTTGGTTCTACTATTAAAATTTATTATTGGCTTTAAAAGGGCTTTTTCATTTTAAGTCTCTTCTCTTGCATATTATCCCATAGCTAGTTGTAATTATCATTTGTTTATATTCCAATATTATGAAAAACAATTGGAGTACATTACAAAGTGAGTTATTTAATTAGAAGAAGAGTAACAGTAATTACGTGAGGTGGAAGCCGTATAAAAAAAAAATCTAAAATTATTGTGGAACCACAAACACGTATTAGTCTGTAAAAGAAAAAGACGTAATCGCTTGGATTTATCCTTATTGACTCAGCTAAAATGTTTCCCCTTAAATACTCTACAGAATAGTTCTGCAATCTGTGTAAGTATACTTTTATCCACTTGTGGTAGAATTTAAAAAGAAAACGGACGAAAAAATAATAAATAATCAAATAATACCATTTTTTCTTTTGTCATCGGCAATGTAAGAAGAGCTAAAGCTCTTATCTCTGATTGGTTACTTTTAGCACTGAAGATGATGATGTAATCATCATTATTGCCATTGATTCTTATTTTTCTATACTTGTAGTAATAACGTGATGTGTGTTTCGGCCAGTCCTTTTTTTAGATTCTATTTATATGAGTTGTTTTTCTGAAGAGATAGTATTGCTTTATTTAGATTCTATTGTTTTTCATAGTTTCATTTTCTTGAAGTTTTTGAAAATGTGCAAGTTAATATAAGTTTAGGTGATATTAAACTAAAAGCGAAAGTTGTACTTAACGATGAAATAAAGTTCCCTTTATATCTCCATAATATATTGCCCAAACATTTCAAAATCTTATTTAAAAAATAATGTTTAAAGGCCAATTCAAATTTTTAAGTACTAAAAATAGCACAAATGATTTAGCAGTTATTATTACGAATAAATAATAATGTAACCAAATAATAATGAAAAAATATAATGATCAATGATATGTAAAGATGTAACAAATCCCCATTAATATATATATATATATATATTTATAGAACCGATTATTATTTTTATCAATTATCATTTTTCTCCAGTACCTATAATTATTTTTCAGCATTTTTTTTACAACATAACTGAGGCTCTTGTTAAAATTGTATGCCCACAATTCCTTGAGATGAAAAATCCTTACTAACCTGCCATCTTAGTTTATTTATTTACTTTTTTAATTATTTATAACGAAATGTTAAATGATCATTTAATATCTTTATACGTATAATAATTAAAAGTATCTAAATTTATAAGGTAACTCTTTTGCATTATTTACTTATTATTTTTTCATTGCTTTTTCGTTGTTTTATATCTAAGAATCTGAATATGACATTTAAGCTATGAATTTGAATGAATAAGGAAATAGTTTCTCTCGAAAGATTGTAACTATTCATAATATTCAACCGTTTATTCAGTCCCACCAATAACCGAGCGGTTGTATTCTTAAAGCTGGTAAACTGGAGTACTGAGTTTGAATCCAGTCGATTTCGTCGGCCTGACCGTTTCGAATTTTCCCTGGTTCAGTTCGAATTTTGTGTACATATGGGTTAGATTCCCGAAAAGTCACACACTTTAGGCTGCAGACACATGCATGTTTTGTCCGGGTCAACTGAATTTTAGGACAAGGTGTTGTATACCTTTTGTATAGGACCATTTTTCAACTTCTTCATAATTTAACGATTGGGAATGAAGAAAGAGTCAGGAGATAAGGAGCTCAACCCTACTTGAAGGAAAGTCTCCTGTTCTGGAGGTCATCAGTCTCTTTCCTGCAAAAATAATTAAAGATCAAAAACATCGTGTCACCACAACAAATAAGCCGACAGTTGCTAACAGTTTGTAGAACAGTTCCAGTATCTACACCTTAAGGCGACACATAAGACATGTCTCTTGAATTCGGGGGAAAAACTGGCTTAAAAGAGGTTTGAAGTAACTTTCTTCTTTGTTTCGGCCGGTTTTTTCACTTCATGTTTCTTTGTTGTCTCAGTGTAGGATATGCCTAGGAAACCTCCCTCTGGTCTATACCATAGGTATTAAAAATCAGCTGTTATAAACAACACATCAAATTAGTACGCATTGTTTCATATTAAACAGGAAAAAGCAGAATAAATAGAAAAAATCCTATTTTTTCTTTAAAAATTAACATTCCAACCATACACCCCTCCCTCTTAAAAATAAATAGCTCCATATCGAATGAAATATCGCATATATCAACAAAGTTAACAGCTCTTCGACTTTTCTTCAATATAAGGAATTGAAAAAGAAGTTTTTAAAGCACATTCTTTTCAATAGCAAATCAAAACAAATTTTCATAACACTTCCGTTTCCATCTTACGGAATTACTTTCAACTTTATATTTAAATATGTATGCATGATGCGTCAATTTTAATCAATATAAATATAATTCCACTTAAAAGCTGATGATTAAAGTTGATTTATATTAAAACTTTTACCCATTGTTTTTCATCAAAGAAGAGAAAACAAAAGTAAAAAGAAATTAAATAAACCCAAAAGTCTTCAGGTTGGAACAATGTAGCACGCCTTAAAAGCAGCAAATAAAAATTAATAATTATAATAAAAACAAAATTAGCATACTTATATCAAAAAATTAATTCTTTTTTCATTGAAAATGAAATTGAACTCCCGTCTTCACTTAAAAGCATATTTATTCAGTGAAATGAAATATTACAGCAATTAAAGCTTTATAAAAATAGGCAGAAAATTTATATTATATATATTAGCAAAGTTAACGAAGCTTCGACATTTTTCAAAATGAGAAATTAAAAAAATTTTTTTACAAAACAAAATATTTTAAATTTGGAATAAATATATATAATAATTTAGTTTTGCCGCTAACATTCAATCCTTGTTATCATGAAACTGCCTTCCAATATAATACTTAAAAATTTGTTTATAATATATTAAAACCTTCATTTCAAATCAAAAGCCATATAATAGAATAGAATAGAAAAGAAATACAAATAAAGATAACGCAACAAAGAGTATTGACCCAGGAAATGAAAATAAATATAAAAGTGATGTAGTTCCATTACAGAAAAATATACATAAATATGTACATTTTTTTCCATTATAAAAATTAAGATATAGTCATATCGCTTAAAAAAATGAAGTTTTCTAAAACTTTAAATCGTAAAAGCAGAAGGGGGTATAAAAAAAAGAGCTATAAAAGTAAAAACTAGGTAGAAACTTAATATTTTACAGGGTGACAAGAAATAACTTGGACACACATGATACATTATAACTTTAATGCTAATGAAAATATTACGACCAAACTTCAAAATAAATATGAATACATTATTTCGTCTAATATATTTACAAATTTTCAAAGTGGCTACCTTTGGCCTTAATACAGAGCTTTAAACGTGTCACAAAATTTTCGGCTATGGGCCGCGACTCACTTTCTGATATTTTATCCCATTCCTTGCATAAGGATTTCTTCAGGGATGCCAAAGTTTTATGAGGTTTAGCACACACCCTTGTCTCCAAGATGGACCAAACAGAATAATCCATTGGCTTCAAATCTGGGGAATACGGTGGCCATTCTTGAGCTCCAATGAAGTCAGGAAAATGTGTCTTGCACCAATCTTGAGTGCCTTTAGCTCTGTGTGCAGGTGCGGAATTCTGTTGGAAGGTCCATCTTTTGTTTCCAAAGAACTTTTGTGACCAAGGTAAGACAACATCTTCCAAAATGAGTTTGCGATATGTTTGTTGATTAATCTTTATCCCTTGATCAACAAAAACAAGTGGTATTTTCCCACTAGCACATATCCCACGCCAAACCATTACAGATTTGGGTCGTTGACGCCGTTCAACAATGCAAGAAGGTCCAGGTGCTTCTGCTGACCAAACTCTATCATTATGGCTATTGTGTGCTTGTTCAATCGAAAACAGTTTCTCATCTGTGAAGACAAATGTTTGCCATCGATCACCTGCGGCCCGCTTTAACAGTTCTTCACACCTTTGAAGTCTTATGCGTTTGTTCTCTGCTGTTAGCTTTTGAGCCTCTTTCATTTTGTAAGGGTGAAGACCAAGCTCTACTCTTGCCATCAAACTTGCGGTTTCTCTGTTGATCTTCATCTCTCTAGCAACCTTTCTCATTGAAATCCTAGGATTTCGGTGAACTCGCTTTTTGATAACTGCACGGTTTCTTGGTGTGTTAACCGTGCGCTTTCTTCCTCTTCCTGGCCTGTCACCATCATGTCCGAGTTCTTTAAACCTTTTGATTGTGTATGAAACCGTCTGCTTAAGCACTTTCAATCGTTGAACAATTTCACATTGTTTCATCCCTTGCTTATGTAATTCAAGTATGGCAGATCGTTTGTTAACCCTAATGGTTATCACAACTAACTTCCTTACACCTGTTTATTAGCTTTCTAGAATCAATTCCCTATGACAATAACTTTATAATTTTAGTGGTAGTTACAGATTTTCAGTTTCAAACTTCGTCCAAGTTATTTCTTGTCACCCTGTATAACAACGAAGTGCCATTTGCAAACAAAATGGAATTCATTTCTTCATTTTTAAATATATATACAGGGTGTCCCAAAAGGTCGTTTACAAACTTAACATGCTGGTCTGTCATATCATGATGAACAATATTAAACAGGAAACTAAGGGTCCCAAACGTCTTCCAAAGGAGATATGCGCCATTAAAGTTTAGGGTCCAAAAATTCAAATGATTATAAAAAACAGAAAGATTGGTCGATTCGTTTGCGGTTTTCACGAAAACTATTCTTTATGTCAATATTTTCTTGAAAATAAATTATAAAGATAAATTTCAAAAAATGCCGATAGAGGGCGCTTTAGACTTTGGAGTAACGATAAACTAGTTTTTACCATTATTTTTTGCATCTCATTAAACTTTTTTAGAAGATTAGACATAAACTTAAATTTTGAGCTCAAAATCTAAATCGTTGGAAGTGATTAAGTAGCGCAAACTGAATTGCGGGGGGAGGTTCAAATTTCAAATGATTATAAAAAACGGAAAAATTGGTCAATTGATTTGCGATTTTCACTAAAATTATTCTTCATGTCAGTATTATCTTGAAAATAATTTATAAAGATAAAATTTTAAAAATGCCGATAGAGGGCGCTTTACACTTTGGAGTAACGTACAACTATTTTTTTCCGTTATTTTTTCCATCTCATAAATTTTTTTAGAAGCTTAGACATAAACTTAAATTTTGAGATGAAAATCTGAATTGTTGGGAGTGGTAAAGTAGCGCAAACTGAACTGTGTTCAATGGGGGAGGAGAGGTTCAAATTTCAAATGATTATAAAAAACGGAAAAATTGGTTGGTTTTCGCTAAAATTATTCTTTATGTCAATATTTCCTTAAAAATAAATTTTAAAGATAAATTTTAAAAAATCCGTTAGAAGGCGCCTTAAACTTTAGAATAACCAACAATTATTTTTAACCGTTTTTTTTTTTTTTTTTTTTTTTTTTAAATCTAATTAAATGTTTACAAAAGTTAGACTTAAATTTTGTGCTCAAAATCT
Organism: Maratus speculifer; assembly: GCA_964019185.1. Lineage (NCBI taxonomy): Eukaryota > Metazoa > Arthropoda > Arachnida > Araneae > Salticidae > Maratus > Maratus speculifer. The sequence goes on from OZ025291.1 coordinate 122,366,413, forward strand.
AAATCGATAGGAGGGGTTAAGAAGCGCAAACTGAACTGTGTTCAGGAGTTGAAATGTTACCTTCCACACCCCTCGAACGCAGTTCAATTTTTGGCCGCTTAATTACTCACAACGATGCAGATTTTGAGCACAAAATTTAAGTTTGAACTTTTACAAGCATTTTATTAGATACAAAAAATAACGGTTAAAAATAGTTGTTGGTTACTATAAAGTTTAAGGCGCCCTCTGGCGGAATTTTTTGAAATATATCTGTAAAATTTATTTTCAAGAAAATATTGATATAAAGGATAGTTTTAGCGAAAACCGACCAATTTTTCCATTTTTTATAATCATTTGAAATTTGAACCGCCCCACCCCCATTGAACATAGTTCAGTTTGCGCTACTTAACCACTCCCAACGATTCAGATTTTTATCTCCAAAATTAAGTTTATGCCTAAGCTTCTAAAAAAATTTTATGAGATGCAAGAAATAACGGAAAAAAATAGTTGCACGTTACTCCAAATTCTAAAGCGCCCTCTATCGGCATTTTTTGAATTTTATCTTTATAAATTATTTTCAAGATAATACTGACATAAAGAATAATTTTAGTGAAAATCGCAAATCAATTGACCAATTTTTCCGTTTTTTATAATCATTTGAAATTTGAACCTCCCTCCACAGTTCAGTTCCGCTACTTAACAACTCCCAACGATTTAGATTTTGAGCTCAAAATTTAAGTTTTTGTGTAAGCTTCTAAAAAAAATTAATGAGATGCAAAAAATAATGGTAAAAACTAGTTTATCGTTACTCCAAAGTCTAAAGCGCCCTCTATCGACATTTTTTGAAATTTATCTTTATAATTTATTTTCAAGAAAATACTGACATAAAGAATAGTTTTCGTGAAAACCGCAAACGAATCGACCAATTTTTCTGTTTTTTATAATCATTTGAATTTTTGGACACTAAACTTTAATGGCGCATATCTCCTTTGGAAGACGTTTGGGACCCTTAGTTCCATATTTAATATTGTTTATCATGATATTACAGACCAGCATGTTAAGTTTGTAAACGACCTTTTGGGACACCCTGTATATATAAAAAAAAAAACTTTTAAACTGTAATTAATAAAATTTTCGCAAAAGGCTCTCCCCCCCCCCCCCCCTCACACTCTCTCTTCTGTTCGACCCAATCCAGTGAAATGACTTTTAACTTTACATTTAAAAATTTCCATATAATATGTTTAAAGTCCTCAATTCGAATCAATAGCCATACAAGCCCTCTCGAAAGCTTGTGTTTAAAATTCATCACATTAAACTTTTTTCTCATTGTTTCTCTGCAAATAACTGAAAGCAGAATAAAAAGGAAAATGAAACGAAAGACTAATATTGCCTCCAGTAACAAATAAAAATATCAAAGTATTTTATAAGGGAAAAAAAAACTAAAAAAAAAATTTATATACTACTTTTAAATAATAAATATAATATGGATATATTGATAAGTTAACATTCTTCCTTCTTCCTTTAAGAATGAAGTTTTAAAAAATACGTTAGTTTTAAAGCATAGTAACTAGGCAAAGCAGTGTGGTTCTATAAACAGAATATATTAATTTAATGTATTTATAGCAAAGCATATAATAAAAACTAAAAAACTATTTTTTACATAATAAATATTACATAGTTAATAAGGTATTATCCCTTCTTTGCTTAAGGATGAAATTTCTTAAAATACATTAATTTTAAAGCATAATAATGGAGCGAGTTTTAAAAGCTGTGTAGTTCTATAAACATAATTTGGAAATGTAATATGTATTTACCGAAAGTACCGAAAGTAAGCCTCCTTCGAAAATAACCCCTCCCCCCCTTATATATTATACACACACACACACACATATATATATATATATATATCATAAAAATATAGTATTGCCTCATGTAAGGAAAATAAATATCGAAATATTAAGTTGTAAGCAAAAGATAAAAAATTATTTTATTTATTTTGTGACAAATTTTACATATTTATATCAACAAAGGAACTTTCTATCTTTAAAAATAAAGTTTGAATACATTTTGGCAAACATATTCACGAAAGGATACATCAAAGCAGTGTACATCTGTAAAAAGAAAATAGAAATTTAATATTATTTATATCAACAAAGTACTTTATTTTCTTTCAAAATTATAAACTAAAAACAAACTATCATAAAACATTTTTTAATAACAAATAAAAACATTTTGCATAACTCTTTATTTATTTCTGAATTTAACGATTATAAACTATCTTTATCTATCGACTCAGTCATTGTGAAATTTTTTTAAATCCATATTTAAAAATATGAATTCAATATACTAAAGCCATCAACTCAAACCAATAATAACTCAATTCCTCTTGAAAGTCTGTATACAAAATTTATTATTTCAATCTTTTCTCATGTAGAATAAAAGTAAATAGGGGAAAACGTGGTATTGCTCCAGGTAAGGAAAAGAAATATCGAAGCATTAAGCTTTAAGCAAAAGATAAAAAAGTATTTTATTTATTTTGTGACAAATTTAGCATATTTATATCAAAAAAGAAACTTTTTTCTTCCTTTAAAAGTAAATTTTAAATACACTTTGGCAAACATTTTAACGAAAGGCAATATCGATGCAGTGTAGCTCTGTAAAATGAAAATAGAAATTAATGTTATTTATATCAACAAAGTAGCTTTTCTATGCCCATTCAAAATAATAAATTAAAAAAAAAGTGTTTCATAAAACATTTTTTTTCAAATAAAAGCATTTTTTATAACTCTTTATCTATTTCTCATTTTTCAATCTAGTCTTGGGAAATTATTTTTTTTTTATATTTAAAAATAGGCTTATAGTATAATAAAGCCATTAATGCGAACCAATAGTAACACAGTTACTCCTCAAAGCTTGTGCGCTAAATTTATTATTTCAAATTTTTCTCGTTGTTTCTCTTTAAACAATATAAAGTAGAATAAAAGTGAATTGAGAAAAAATATATATTACCCCAGGTTGGGAAAGGAAATATAGAAACATTATTGCAAAACATAAAAGCAAAAGGTAAAAAGTTATTATATGTATTTTGTGACAAGTTTAATATATTAATTTCAACAAAGGAACCTTCTTCTATCTTTTAAAAATAAAATTGAAAAAAAAATTTATTTTTCAAGCATATTAACGAAAGGAAATATAGACGTATTGCAGCTTTTAAAAAGGAAATAGAAATTTAATCATATTTATTTTAACAAAGTAACTTTTCTACTTCTTTTCAATATTTCAATATCAATTAAAAATAAAGTCTTGTAAAACAAATTCTTTTAAATTGCAAATAAAAACATTTTAAATAATATTTAATCAATTTCTCATGCACTCAATCCAGTCATTATGAAACTAATTTTCACTTCATATTTAAAAATCTATTTACAATATATGAAAACCATCAATTCGAATCAGTAGCCACACAAGCTTATGCTTAAAATTCATCATATTCAACCATTTACTCATTGTTTCTCTCCAAACAAGAGAAAATAGAATAAAAATAAAGATAGAGACAAACAGAGAGAGAAAAAAAAAGTAACAAGTAACATTGCCCTAGGTAACGAAAGGAAATATCGAAGTAGTGTAGCTCTGTAAGCAGAAGATAAAAATAAAGCAAAATGATATTCTTTTGTGGCGAAAATTGAGACTGCTTTATTCTATGCTTGGATAACTACGATCTTTTTTTTTAAACTTAGTAAAAAAATATTTGTAAATCGCTCTTCCTTCTTTTTTTTCATGTTTTCTTGATTTTTTTCTTTTAAGAGATAAATATTTATCGCCATTCTTTGTCATTTTTAAGGTGATTTTACTAACTGTGCATTGACAAAATTATTTTTGTCATTTTTTATTTAAATGCATGTATGCTGCTTCGATCGCACAAAACTTTTTTGTTATTATTAGCATTAAAGTTGCTGATTAAGTTAGAAAAGTCAGTACTTATTTTTAAATCTTTTTCGAGCGTTAATTATATTCGATGCTAAATTAACGAAAAATAAACTTAATAATATTGAGAATTATTTTGTAAACTACATAAGTAAAAAATTACTTTTAAAAAATATTTTTCGATATTTTGAAGAAGACAAATATTTATCATTATTCTTTGTTATTTCTAAATAAATTTTTTCTTACCTGTGTATTAAAAAACTCCATTTGTCAGCTTTCCATAATTTTTCTTTCTTTTCATTTTCTTTCTTTTCTGTGGATATGCTTACATTGTTATTTAGATTGCTCCAATAAACACATTTTTTTAAACTTAAGAAACCGTTATCTTTTTTAATTGCGTTAAAAAAAAAAAAAAAAAAAAAAAAAAAAAAAAAAAAAAAAACTGGTTAATTTTTAAAAAATGAGCTTTTTTTTTTTTTTTAATTTTTCTAAGCGTTACCGATACTAAAGACCAAAAATAAACGAAGTATTTTTTCTAATTATCAAATATAATAATTAAGTTACTTTTCAACTTTACGTTGGAAAAATTGATAAAAACTAATAAAATAGTTTTATTCCAATTAAATTTTCTGATACTTATTTTGCAGCAATATCAACTTACTTTTTTAGAAATAAGTATAATTTTTATGAAAAGCTCATCTAGTGTATTTACTGCCAGGTAGTAGTTTTAAAGTAAAATTTAAAGTAAATAAATAAAAAAACTAATTAACTTAAATCATCTGGAAAATTTAATGTCGGGAATCTTTTGCAGGATATTTTTGGTAAAAAATAATTCCTTTGAAAATGCCTTTCATTTACGAAAAATAAACAAATAAAATGTTTTGAACTAAAAAAGAAGAGTTTTAAAAATTAGTTGTCTTAAAGATCTGTAACCTGTGCATATTGCAACTAGAGATCGTAAAATTCTTTCGGAAATAATGAGTCTAATTAAATATTTTAGAAAATAACTCGCAGTTAAAAATCGAGATGATTAAAACAAAAAAATAAAAAAGCTAAATAAATAGCAAAACTTCATGTCCTTTCAAGCATTTTTATTGATATATATTTAAAAGACTTTAACTTATTTTATTTTAAAATCTTCAACCAACTGCTATATGCCACTGTAGAGATGGAAGCAATTTGAAACAAAATAAAGAGAGTTCAGGTATGAATAATAATTGATGTATGGGCAGTATGGTCAGGTAATCATACACCTTAAAAGTCATCATGTACTGCGTGAAAATGAAATAAGTATTTAATGTTCTAAGTAAAAATTTATTCTCATTAAAAGAATGAACTATATTCTATTGGATAAAGCCAGACCATCCACTATAACAGCAGTTTACTTCTGCATTATAAATAGTTCATATTTCTGATATGTATGCTTGTGGGAAATTTTCGTATCTTTTCTTGCATTGCGATTGAATATTCTCGACACTACATTGTTCGTAGAAATAAGAGGAGCTGTTTCCGATTTTCATTTCAAATTTCATGAAAATCGGAAGTACAGTTCAATTACAAGGATAATCAAAAGTATTCAGTTACATTACGTCCAATGGGAAAAATAGTTTCAAGTGCATTTGATGATGCTACGTTCTTTCGAAGATTTATAAAATTGATATGCATCTATGAAATATGTATAAAATATACATTACGTACAACCTGTGGTGCAAGGAATATATTTTTATTAATTTACAAAGCTATGCAAAAGTATTTCATTACATAATGCTATAGGAAGGAACACTGTTTGGGGCACGTTTTAATTACATTGAACTATTTTATATTTTATGAAATTGATATACGTTGATGAGGTTTACTACAAGTTATTTCCTGTATCATAGAAAACAGATAATATATACAGAATCACCGAAAAGATTTCGGATACTTATACAATACCGGAAGTACACCAAGTAATGTTACACCAAGATCTGGATTTTTTTAAAACTTCGTTATAGTACGAACGCACTTCATTTGAAATGTTTGACATGCAATTTCCGACTAGTTTCCTATTTTAAGAGCTCTGACACCCCCCCCCCTTCCCCCAACCAAATTATATATATATATATATATATATATATATATATATATAACTACCTGAAATTCAAAATTTTTACTAAACATTTCTAAAAATATATTTTTAAGATATCTTTCCTTTAATTGTTATTTATTTGTATTACTTAATTTATATTTTAGATTTGTGGAAGCTTGCCCCCATTTTTTTCGAGAAAAATTGTTTTTAAATGTATAGAGTATTATTAACTAATACTCTACTGTTATACACTTAAATGCCGTTTTATAAAATAAAGAAATCTTTTTTTTTCTCCCTACAAAACCACACATAAACCTCATTAAATAATTACTGCACATTAAAATTTCCAAAACATAATCTAAAATATTTTCTTATAAATCTATTGCATTTTAAATGCATGTTTATGAATAAAATATTAAGTTATGCATTTACTTCAAATTTTGCCGCATTTAATAATATTTTAACCGCAGATGTTACAATCCCGCATAGTTATACTCATTGATATCACGAAAAATATTCAATTAAAGTGGAGAAGTATTACCTTATTTACAGGTATTGCTATTCCTTTCGATTAACTTTTGCATATCGAGTTTTCCTGCCAAACAGTGATGTGAAATCAACGAAAATAACAATTAAACAACAAAAAACACGAGGGACATGAGTTATACAGTAGTTTAGCTCAAAAAGGCAAAGAAAACATTAAACTAAATTGTCTTCTTTACCATATCACAGTATTTATGTGTTAAACTGTAAATAAGACCAAATAAAAATTGTCTTTATATTTTAAGCTATTAAATGTTGGAAATAGTCTTTTTTTTCCCTTTATTTTTCCAATTTTGTTAGTTCTAATTCCCCCTCCCCCCACAAAAAATCTTTTAAATTCTAAATTTTAATTAAACTTTTCTAAAAAAATATTTCTCAGATACCTCTCCTTAGACTTATTGTTATTTATTTGTATCGCTTAGTTTATACTTTAGATTTGTGAAAGCTGGTGTTATTTTTCTAGAAAAATTATATTAAAATGTGCCTATTAGCTAATATTCTACTGTTATTCACTTAAATGTCGTTTTAAAAAATAAATTTGAATGAATCTTTTTTCTTTCTTTCTTTCTTTCTTCTTACAAAACCACATATAAACTTAATTCAGTAATTATTGCACATTAAAATTACCAAAACTTAATCGAAAATATTTTCTTATAAACCTATTCTACTTTAAATATGTGTTTATGAATAAAATATTAAGTTATGCATTTATTTCAAATTTTGTCGCATTTTATAATAATTTAACTGCAGATGTTACAATCCCCACATTGTTATACTCATTGATGTCACGGAAAATATTCAATTAAAATGAAGAACGTAAAACTCTTATCTTATTCACAGATGATATTTCGCTATTCCTTTCTTCTATTAGGTTTTATTTAATTACTTTTCTCAGCGATATATTTGGACTTTTTTAAATTGAATTTGAAAAACTGATGATCAAAATCAATGATCAAAACAGTGAATTTCTTTTCAAAGAAGAATGTCCTTGTTAATACTTTTTTTTAAATTTAGTTTTATGTGAAAGAAACCAGAAAAAAAAGTGGCCAGAATATTTATTCTGTTAGGTTTCTAAGTCGAAATTAAATTTCTCAAAATTCTTTTCTTCCATAGTAAACAATAAAATGTATTTTTAATATTAATTGAAGTAAACACATTTAGAAGTATTTATGATGCGGTATTATTAAAGATAGTTCATATGGTTTATGTAAATAACACATTTTATTATTTTATTTATTTACTTTTTTGGTACGTTATTTGTGAAGCTTGTTAAAAACATTCTTTATAAAAACAAAAAATAAATAAATAAATAAATAAATAAATAAATAAATTTGTTTTTTTTTTAACTTTAAAATAAAAACTTTTGTTTTTATTTATTTAATTCATACTTTTAATTCTGGTTTTTAATTATAATTATCTTGGCTGTAATAATATTCAACAGATTCTTTTAAGAAAACTCTATTTTTATTTTTAAGTTTCTTTCTCAAAATGTAAAGAAAAATTACTTCGAAGAATTCTGTCTCCTTAAATATTAAATATGCTTCTTTTATTAACACTTCCCCTCATAGTTGAAAAATACTAGTGTATTCTAATTGTCTGTCCGTCTGTTCATTTGCTGACTCACGTAAAAATACTCGGACATGTAATTGACGTGTTATTAAAGTGTATCATGACATGTTTGGTATTTAAACTGCCATAAGGTAATCATTTATGTGCAGTTTCTGGGACGCACGCATTTTACTGATGTTACTCTATTTCAAACATTATGAAATTGTTAAAATTCTTTATTATGTACAATATATTATGCAGAGAATGTAAAATAATAATAATAATAATAATAATAGTAACAATAATAATATCAATCATAATTAATTTATATGGACACTCTAAGTCGTTTATTATATTGTGGTCAATGTATCAAAAAACTTTGCAGTTTATTTTAATTATGTAATACTGGTTCAAGCATAATGAAATAGATATGCACCACTGAGATGAATATCAATCTCTTTCAAAAGAGCATAGAATATAAGTAGCAGTTGTAGTTAGTATACAGATCTGCACAAAAAACAGTTCTATTATATTATGATCTATGGAAGGGGGGTTCATTTGCAGTGTATTTTAATGATATTATACTGATTCAATAGGAGCAGATATACATGTTATATTATTAGTTCTTCTTTCTTGATACTAATGATTATTATACTAAATTACCAGCATGTTACATAATTTCCTATTCCTTAATAATATCTATCATTAATCCTATTAAATTCTCCTTAAATTATTATCTTACTCAGTTTTTTACTTACTTTTATTACTATCTTACTCAATATAAAGATTTTAGTTTATTCCTAAATCAATAATAATCCCTATTTCTATTATTTAGGGGGAATTCGAATATTTCTAAAAGAGCCATTCTTTTTTACTTCTTTTATTTTGATAATTTTTTGCGTGCTGGCGTATTGTTTACTTCAAAATCCACCCGCTTCCATATTGACAGCACTCTCTACAAATCTACTCACACTGGATGCAACGTAGGCTTCATGTGTGCCTTTAATTCACTCATTGGCCGGAGCTCATGCGACGTCATGATTTTTGCTTGGGAGCTAGCTATTTATAAAAATTGGATTCATGGAATGATTACGCAGATTTTCCTCGATTTTTCACCTGCAGACATCCCTGCTGAGTAATAATTTCATTTCACAGTAATTTTTTATTCCAATTTACTTCAAAGTCACAATGATGATGTTTTTAACATCCTAAGAATTGAGTTTCTCAAAGAAAATGTGGGACTGTTTTCGATGATGTGCTGTTAATAAAGTTATGAAGGTCTAAGATAAATCATTATTTTGTCAGAGAAAAACCCGTTATTTTTTCATTACATTGCCTGCACCTAAGTAATCAATGCATCGGCTATATCTACCGAATTATTATGATTCGACTCATGATTGATATGCGCACAAAGAACATTATCCATGTGACATGAGAGTATATAAAAGGAAAATACCAATAAGCATGAACAATATTTTAACGTTTCTTCCTTGTCGTCCAATAAGCAGTCTTTTCCAGTATTATAAAGTGTGTAGATCAGAAAAGAAAAAGCCACACACACATACACCCCCCCCCCAAAAAAAAAATAAATAAATAAATAAAATCCTAATGGGCTGAAGACAGCAATTGCTAATAATGAGATTGTTTCATAATTTTGGTCGCGTGCATGATTTTTAATTATTGTTTAATTTAATCTAAGTTTCAGTTTCAACTTTATGGAAATTAAAATTAATTTCTCTAAAATGTAGTTTATTATATATTATTCAAACATATTTTCTCGAATATGTGCTGAAAGAATAATTTTTAAACGAATCATTTTCTGCTATTTCCTTCTTTTCGCAAAACTTCATAACAATCTAACTAAGTAATTATTTTATAATAATAAATTATCTAAAAATTTATCGAAATAATCAAAATATTTTCTCCGCATTTAAAGTTGCGGTTATGAATAAAGTATTATTTGTAACACATTTATTTCAAATTGTGTGGCACTTAATAGAAAATTAACTGCAGATGTTTCTATTCGATATACTTATATTCATTATCCTCGCGAAAAATATTCAACTAAATGAGGAAACGTGATTATCTTATTTACAAAAGAAATTCTACAATTTCTTGTATCCATTAGGTTTTATTTAATTACTTTTCTTCCCAATTTATCTAAACTTATTTAATTAAATTTGATCAATGATCAAAACAGTCAGTTTCTTTGAAAATAACAATGTCTTTGTTAATACTTTTTGCATTTTTTTCTTCTTTTTCTTTGCAAAACATTTTGAAAAGATGCTCAGAATATTTAATTTGTTTACTTTTAAGTTAAATTAAATTTCTCAAATTCGCTCCTTTTTTTCTGGTAAACAAGTTTCTTTTCGGTCTTAAAATAATAATCCGTTCAAGCAAACATCTTGGAAACTGTTTGTAAAATAGAATAATTTAAGAAATTCATATTGTTTATGTAAAAAAAATAAAACATAAGCATTTTTCCATTGTGCAGCTTGTTAAAAAAAATCTTCAGTGAAGAAGTGGAAGAAAAAAAAAAGATGAGATTAAGGTTTTGCAGAAAAAATACTAAACAAAACATGTTTTTAATAGCAATTCTATTAGTGGCACAATATTTTGAAGGTTTCTTTTTAAAAAAGCTGAAATATTTATAAATTTTACTTCTTGATGATATAATGTTTCATCTATATCAGGAATTTCTTTTTCGAAGAAATCACTCCCCGGATTCGTTATAAATTTGATTTAGATTAATTTATAACTTAATTTTGAACAAATTACTGTTATTTTTTTACACAAAAATTGTTTATAATGTATAAATATAATTTCTTGTATCCATTACGTTTTATTCAATTGCTGTTCTCCCTAATTTATATGGACTTATTTAATTAAATCTGATCAATGATCAAAATAGTCAGTTGTCTTTGTTAATACTTTTTGCATTCGCTTTTTTCCCCCTCTTCTCTGCAAAACGCTTTGAAAAGATGATCAGAATATTTAATTTGTTTACTTTTAAGTTAAATAAAAATTTTCAAATTTGCCCCTTTTTTTTCTAGTAAACAATGTTTCTTTTCAGTCTTAAAGTAATAATACGTTTAAGCAAACATCTTGGAAATTGTTTGTAAAGAAGAATAATTAAAGATATTTATATTGTTTATGTAAAACTACATTTTTCCATTATATGTATAGCTTCTTAAAAAAAATCTCCAGTGAAGAAGTGGAAAAAATCGATGAGATTGAACTTTTGGAGAAAAAATACTAAATAAAACATATTTTTAATAGTAATTCTATTTGTGACACAATATTTTAAAGGGTTCTTTTAAAAACGCTAAAATATTTATCAATTTTACTTATTGATGATATGTCGTTCTGGAATTTTTTTTCGAAGAAATCTCTTCCCGGATTCGTTAAAAATTTGATTTAGATTAATTTATAACCTTAATGTTGTACAAATTACTGTTATTTTTTACACAAAATATGTTTATAATGCATAAATATAACTTCTTGTATCCATTACGTTTTATTTAATTGCTTTTCTTCACAATTTATTTGGATTTATTTAATTAAATTTGGTAAATCTGATCAATGATCAAAACAGTCAGTTTCTTTGAAAATAACTGTTTTTTTTTTTGTTTTTTTTTGTTTTTTTTAATACTTTTACATTCGTTTTTTTTCTTCTGTTCTGGAAAACGTTTTGAAAAGATGCTCAGAATATTTCATTTGTTTACTTTTAAGTTAAATTAAATTTCTCAAATTCACCTCTTTTTTTTCCTGGTAAACAATGTTTCTTTTCAGTCTTAAAGTAACAATCCGTTTAAGCAAACATCTTGGGAACCGTTTGTAAAATAGTATAATTAAAGATATTCATATTGTTTATGTAAATAAAATATATACAAACATTTTTCCATTATATGTGCAGCTTGTTCAAAAAAAAAAAAAAAAAAAAAAAAAATTCAGTGAAGAAGGGAAAAAAAATCGATGAGATTAAATTTTTGGAGACAAAATTTTCAATAAAACATGTTTTTAATAGCGAATCTATTAGTGGCACAATATTTTCAAGAGTTCTTTTAAAAAAACTGATATGTTTATCAATTTAACTTCTTATAATATGTTGTTTTTTCTGTAGCAGGTACTTTTTTTAAAAAAATCTCCTCCCAGAATATTTATTTGATTTAAATTAATTCATAATCTTAATTTTATGCAAATTATTCTTACTTTTTATAAAAGAAAAAAGTTTATAACATTCATATTTCCTCAATTGTTTGTTTATAAAACGGTCTTTTATCGAAATGATATCTCTATTTCTTCACCTCTCTTCAAAATCACTTAGCAATCATATTAATTAATTACATTAAATTTTCTAAATCTTCATCGAAACAATGAGATTTTCTTTTCAATTTTAATTCTGAATATGAATTTTTTCTTTGCTAATAAATTATTAATGTTTCTATTTTGATTTTCAAAAATTTCGCCATTTAATGACGAATTAACTGCAGATGCTACTATCTCACACAGTTATATTCATTAGGGTCGCGAAAAATATTGAATTAAACGAGGAAATAATATCACATTGTTTTAAAAAGAAATTTTGCAATTTCTTTTTTTCCATTGAGTTTTATTTAATTACTTTTCTCTCTGTTTTATCTGGGCTTATTTAATTGAATTTGAAAATCTGATGATCGGCCAAAACAATGAGTTTCTCGGTAAAGAATAATGTCTTTATAAATAATTTTTTGTTCCTTTTTATTTTCTTCCGGGATGCTTTGAGAAATGCAATATTTAATTTGTTTCTTTCTATATTATAAAAATTCTGTATTTTACAACAAAAGGGCTGGTACTCTATCTGTGAACACATATGCTATAAAATTTTAAAGCTACTGCATTTAAAAGTGCTGTCTTTTTTTTTTGTTTGTTTGTTTTTTTAATCCGGGGGAAAATTTTGTTGATATTTAATGTGTGCTTCATACGACAGAAAAAACTCGATTTTTACTTCAATTGTTACTTGAATTCGTTTTCGAAGCATCGGTTTTTAAATTCAATTTCACAGAATCGGTGCTTGTAAAATACTAACGGAAAATGTTTGAAAAATCATTGTATATGAAAACGAAAAGTGCGGGTACTCAGACTGCCAGTATAGTTTACGTGAAATTTACAAGTTTCTGCAATTAAAAGTGTTTTAAAATTTCTCAAGTCTGGGGATAGTCGAGTTACTATTGTCTGCGTGACACACGTGACTTTCATGCAATAACCACTTAACTAATCAATCTTAAAAAAAAAAAAAAAAAACTTTCAAATAATGTCTATTTTTTGCTCTTTACAGCATTTTTAATCTTTTATGATCGATATTTGAAAACAGAAAATTTTGCTTAATTAAATTTTAAAAAATGCAAAATTTACAATAAAAATTTACTGGTGAGAATAATAAATCATGGTTGGAATATGGTTGCCCGTATTTGATACGGGCAAATCATGTTTGGCAAAAACATGTTGCGGTATGGGCAAATCATGTTTGGCAAAAACACATTGCCCGTATGATGTACGAGCAAATGAGGGAAGCGGTTAAAAATTACAACATAAATTGTAGAAAAAAAATTACAATATTTTTTTCCGAGTAAGTTACAATTGAATTTCCCATAGTCTTTTTCTTACAAGTACATGTGCGTATTATTTTTTCAGTTATAATTCACTTAAACAGACAACGTATACTATACTTGTAAATTAGAATACTCAGAGATACTCATTTTATTTCTCTAAATAATCTAAACATGCCTTGCGTCATTTCTGGATCTTGTTTAACAGAAATATTTAAAGACGAAACTAAAAAAAGACTTGTTGGAGTGTAGAAAGAAAACCAAATTATAAACATATAACAGCAATTTAATTTAAATTACATGAATTTTTGCATTGCTAACAAATTGTAAAATCAATAGAATGAAAAAGTGTTAAAGGACTCGAACTCGAGTCACTGACATAGCACATCAACACACTTATCAACTGAGCTACTTGAACGATAGCTAGCCTGGCACTTCTCATTCTTATAATTTAGTTAAGCAGCATTTACAGCACAAGAGAATATATCTTCATGAGCCGCAACTCTATGATAAACATGAAACTAAATTAAACTAGCATCGGTGAAATGTTTATTGAATATGACACTATTTATGTCACAATATAAGATATAGACACCAATGCTCTACCAAGTGAGTTACTAAGGCTTAAATACATTTTTCGAATTATATTTTTATAAAATAATTTCTAATCCTTTCGAGTCCGATTTTTTTCTCTTCGATTTTTAGAAAAAATTACTGTTACATGGATAACTTTAAAACAAGCTATTCAAATAGATTAATTAGAGTTTAACGAATATCTCATTGTCTGAAACATAACGAATGTTGTTGTTTTGCATACTATTTAATTCATATTTATGTAACAATAGGCTAAGGAAGATTTTTTGGAGATGTCTTCTACAAAATATTATGTTAGAATAAGGTTTAAATAATGTTACAACTTTCAACAATGCCTTTTGAGATTTATTATATATGATTCTCAGAAAAATAACCTTTATTTTAACTTTAAAGAGTGAAACATGCGTTTAAAATTAAAGAAACGCAAACAGTACAAAGAAAATTAGGCAAATATACATTATTATTATTATTTTTATTTAATGCCTAAACATTAATGAAATTATATAGTAAATGCTAACAGTAACAAAAGTATCTGTTAAAATAAAATAATACTCAATTAAAAAATACGTACTATTAATAATACACCGGATCCAAAAGGGTTAATTGAATTGTTATCGGTTTTATATCCTATGTGAAACCACATAGCAACCATATTAAGTAATTACTCTGCATTAATTTTTTGTAAATCTTTATCAAAATAATAAAAATATTTTCGTTCCAAACAGCTGCATATTAATTTTGAGTTTATAAGTAAACTTTAAAGTTCTGTGTTTATTTAAAATTTGTTGTATTTAGTAGTAAATTAAATGCAGATGTTTGTATCTTACACAGCTATATTCATTATCGTAACGAAAAATATTTTATTAAATGAGAAACTATTGGTATCTTATTCACACAAGAAATTCTGCAATTCCTTTTGCCCATTAGGTTTTATTTAATTACTTTTCTCTCCTATTTATCTGGGCTTATTTAATTGAATTTGAAAATCTGATCAATGAACAAAACAGCTTCCTTCAAAAGAATGTCTTTGTTAATATATTTCTTTTTATGGGAGATGTTAGAAAAACTGCTCGGAATGCTTAATTTTGTTTAATTTCTAAGTCGGAATTAATTTTCTGAAATTCAGCTTCTCTTTAAGTAAACAACAATTTACGTTTTGGACTAAAAATAATAATCCGTTTAAACAAACAACTGTTTGTAAATTGAAATGCTTAAAGAATTCATATTTTTGTGTAAATAATACAAACTTATTTTAAAGTATCTGCGGAACTTGTTAATACATGTTATTTTGAAAAAAACTGAAAAAAAAACCCTTACTTGATTAAAAGTTTTTGGACAAATAGTCTGGAGGGGCTTAATAATAGATAATAGAACATTAACAGATAAATACGTATCTATTAAAGTTAAAAGTATTATGTTTTTAATTGTAATTCTATTAAAACTGCAGCATTTGATACATTGTTTAAAAAAAAGATTAACTGTTTATTAAGAAACAATAAATAAAGCTATTTATTTCTTTTTGAAAATAATCAAAAATAACAATATCAGTGGCAAATATGAGTATCTTTTGAAGAAACTATTTAGTTATTTACGACACACATGAATAATAACAATAGATTAACATGATATTCATTTATAAATTTCGTATTTCCTTTAAACCCCTGACTACCCCTGACTACGTATTTCTTCTGTTATAAATTTTGAAGCATTTTTTATTTATGTTTTTGTGTATTTTGTGTTTCCAAGGAGAGAAATTTGTTTTAATTGGATTTTAGGAAAAAAAGCTTTCAGGATAAATTTTGCTGAATTTATAAACAAAATTTTTGCTTGAAAAAAAAAATAAATAAAAGGGATGCTTAAAACACTCACCTAGTAAGAAGTTCTGCAATTGAGGAAATCTGAAAATTTTTTGGAACCTGACATTGATACTTCTAAATAGCTCATTGGTGGTTTATTGCTTGGCAATACGTTTAAAATATAAACCTTTAATTTGTAAATTTTTTGTATGTAAAGATAGCTATGTAAAAAAAAAAAAAAAAAAAAAAAAAAAAACCCAGAAATTAGTTAAATTCCTCTCGAATGTCAAGACTTAATTCAAGTTGTTTCGATTTGCTTAAGTAGATCTGACATAGTTTCAAATAAAGAGACTTTTGTTTCTTAGAATATGATATTCTTTTGTTTATTACCGTGGATAAACGCTCACTTTATTCTGCAATAAGCAATCAAAAAGATTGGTGACGCTTTTGTTTTTAATGTTACGTAGACATTTTTGCAATAATTATTGTAGGTTATTGACAATTAATTTTTTAATTGCTTCTTTTTTTAATAATAAACATAATTATTTTTAGAGTCAAATTTTAAAAGAAGATTTTATACATTAGTGTAATCAAACCTAATCCTTCATCAAGGCATATAAGTAGAATTGTGGCTTGGTTTATAAGATGTTAAAAATTTTATGAACTTCTTATAAATCGAGACGAATGAGACTATATTTATCTGCCTAGATTAGATATTCAAAGCATATCATAATTTATAATTACAAGAAATCAATTAAAATTCAAATTTAAGTACACATTTTTTATCATTTAAAAAATATTTGATTTAATTAATATGATGTTGAAAATTAAAAAAGAAAGATTTTTCAAATCAAATGCTTTAAAAAATGCTATATCTATATATCTCTCTCTTTATATATATACATAAATTAAAACTTTTCTACTAAATTTTCCTACAAATGTTGTCTTCAAATTTCATTTTTAGAAAAATTAAAGTTTTAGAATTACACATATCCAAAATCTTGCCAACGCCTGCTAATTCCTTCCACTGGTATATGAATTGAAACCTTTTAAAAGTAAATTTCTTGCTGATTTTAAGTTTGTATACTAATGTATGTAGTCATATAAGGTGAAAATGTATGGTAATACATGAATATTGATACTTCTACATAGAAGTATCAATATTCATGTATCTAAAATTTCAGGCGTAATTTCATTGCTGAAATTAATCGAGAAATTGATTAATATGATAAATAAATGTATGGTAAATTAAAAGTTAAAAGTATTTTATTAACAAAGGTGCACAAAATCCTAGAATATGACAGATTTTCCTCTTATCTTCTTATTTTTTATCTATTTTTTCCATAACACCAACAGTTAATGCAATTCATAATTATATAAGTGGTTTTAAAATAAAAATGATATTTTAAATGTTTGATTAAAATAATAAATAAATAAACATACGTAGTTCTTCCATCACAAAAATGAAATTAACATACAAAAACTTTAAAACTATTTTCGCTTATTTCCTATATCTCAGCACTTTTTCTCTGTTGTAATCGGTTGGTCTGTTGAAGCCAGTACACCAAAGAAAGCTTCTTTTCAGTCATTTTAACAATAGTGAGCTCGATCTTCAGTGGAGTACATTAGTAAATTGCTAATAGTTTACTGTACTTAAGGCTCTCGCATATTTGTCGAATTTAAGTTTGTATATTGATGTATGTAATCATGTAAGATGTGTACATGTAAAACTTGTACATGGTTTATTAAAATAAAATTATTTATTATCAAAGGTACACAAAATTTTAGAATGTGGCAGCTTTTCCTCTTGTCTTTTTCATTATTATTTTTATACGTCTTTTCATAACAATGACACCTTATGAATTTTATAATTACATGAGTCATTAAAAAAATGCCCTTTTTAAATGTTTGATTAAAAAAAATAACTTTCGTAATACATCTGAAAAATGAAGTTGATATACAAAAACCTTTTAAAAAGTATCCTGGTTTCTTTCTTATACCTCTGAATTTTTTTCCTTTTTATAATCGGCTGTTCTATTGAAGTCACTACGCCAAAGAAAGTTCTTTTTCAGCCATTTTAACGATGGTGGACTCCATCCACTGTCGAATACATGTAGTAACTCGCTAAAGGTTTACTATACTAAAGATTTTTCCATGGTTGTTGTATTTAAGTTTGCATACCGATGTTTGTAATCATATAAGATCTATATTACAAGATCTGTAAGCTATTTACGGTAAATTAAAAATTAACAAGCTTTTATTAACGCGTGTAAATAAAGTAAATAAAAAAAATCTCTGTGACAATTTTTCAGCACATCTTGTTTTTTTAACTGTAGCATGTAATGCTATTCATGATTATATGAGAACTTTAAAAATAAATGAACTTTTTAAATGTTGATAAAAGAAAATAATCATAGTAAAAAAACATATGTAGTACTTTCATAACAAAAATGAACCTAATATACAAAAAACTAAAAAAAAAGTAGTCTAGATTCTTTCTTATATCTCTGAATTTTTTTCCTTTAATAATCGGCTGTTCTATTGAAGTCACTACGCCAAAGAAAGCTTCTTTTTCAATCATTTTAACGATGGTCGACTCCATCTACGGTCGAGTACATTTAGTAACTCGCTAATGGTTTACTCTACTTAAGGCTCTCCCATGGAAATAGTGTCATTAAAAAGCAAAAGAAGTAGCCAAAAGAGCAAACAAGAAAATAAAAATTAAAAAAAGCTTCCAAGGAGCACAAAAAAGTATGTTAAAACATTTATTCTGAGGGGGAATATGCGAGGGTAGAAGAAGGTAATAATTAGTGCCAAAATAAGTGGTCCCAAAGAAATTCTCTGTAAAAAAACATTTCAAGTCTAATATGCGTTCTGAAGAACAGGTTTGTTGCTTTATGAAGCAACATAATATGCTGCTACTGGTAGATATTTATCGCTCTTTTTTTGCTGAAAATATCTAGGACCTTTTTTTTTCTCTCGCTTAAATAGAACGAGGAAGATTAATTTAAAAAGAACATTCCTCTAATTGGAAAATTACGGAAAAGAAATTAAAACATAATCTCAAATTATGTTTTCAAGGTTGTATAAGAATAACCTTATTATTAATATCATAATTAAGAATTAAAGTAACTTTTTTTAGTTATGTAAATAATAACAAGATATCTATGTAGAGCTAAAAAATAAATTTTCCCACAAAAATAGAATGTTTCTTTTAATGAAATACTGGGTAAATTAAATTAAATTATGCTTTCAAGGTAGTAAAAGAATAAATTTATTATTAGTAACCAAAATGTATAAATAAAGTTAGTAAAGAATTAAGTAACATTTGATTAAGTAAAAAAATAATAACAAAACATACGTAAAGTGAAAATCGATTTAGTTGCTAAAATACTACAATGAAAAATAGTTCAGGAAGAAAATTCCTCTTACTGGGAAATTATGGGGGGAGCGGAGGGTAAAATATAAGGTACTTACGTATTAATGCCACCGCAGTTATCTTTCGGATTCCTTGTTGCCTTGTTTTTTGCTGATTTTTGACGCCATTTTTCAGTGTTTTAGTGCCTTTTTAGTGCCTTTTAGCGCATTTTTTTGCTCTTTTCTGACGCCATTATTTTTGTGCGTGTGCAGACAAGAAGATTACTCTTTATTGGAGCATTAGCGCAAGTTCTGCTGCGGTGGCGTTAATACGTAAGTACCAAATATAATATTAATTTACGCTTTCGAAGTAGCATAAGAAAAATTATTATTAATTACCAAAGTATGAATGAAGTATTAAATGAATTGCAGCAATATTTAATTAGTTACATAAGTAATAACAAAATATCTGCGTAAAATTTTCCGCCAAAATAGAATAACGAAAATTAGCTGAAAAAAGGCCTTCTTTTTGAAAAATTACGGAAAAGGAATTAAAATATAATCTTAAATCCTTTTCAGTGTAGTATAAGAATAATTTTATTATTAATTACTAAAATCAACGGTACAAAGTGGCACCCTATACATACCATCCCTTTTTGAAACACTGACAGTATTAGTGTATGATAAATCTACAGTAATGGTTTGTTTCAATTATCGAGATGCTTCTGTCAAAATTAATGTATTTTCCCACTCTGTGAAATACATAAGCTATTTTAAATCAATTTAATAAGTAAATGTTATAGCTTTTTTTAAAAAATAAAAGTTACTTTTAATTAAATACTTCAATAGCGTCGGATAGTAACTTATATATAAACTGTAACCAACTTGGTCAAAAATACTTCAGATATGTTTAATTAATACGTGATAAAAGTATAGATTTTTTTTTCAGAATTATAAATAAAACATCAACATTAAAAAATATGTATTCATTAGGCTATTTCGTCTTACAAAGTTATTTAATAAATATTTTCCGAGAATATCTTATTCAAAACTCTACGAAGCCTAATTAATTTTTTTTGCATTAATCAATCTCACGAAACTAGGCGAGTATATGTATGGATCGTGTCATGCATGTATGCTGCATTTTAATTTAGAATATTAATTACCATTTTTACTTTACAAATAATTTTAGTTCAAAAAGTATTTTTTTCATATAATGCTTTGAGAAAACTTTGATTGATTACGTAATTAAAGTCATGACTGATTACGCGATTAATTATGCAGTTTTCTCCAGCATATTAAAAAATAATGAAGACAAAAAAGAAATTGTAACAAAAAGGCATTTGCATTATGTTTTCCTTTTTAATACATTATCGAAAAATCTGCAGAAATTCGCATGATTTTAAAACAACATTGATATGACTGGATTACGAATACTATTTTTAAATGCAATTAGTTGCAACTTTTTTTGACATAGAAATCCATTGACTTAGCAGATTTCATGATTAAAAAAGATGGCCAGCATTTTTTCGTTTTAAAAAATAATTTTTTTTTATAGTAATCTCCCATTATATCAAGCCTCGTTATGCCTCATTCGGATATATCGCTGTTTTTTCTTGAAGATGTTTTTTCACCAGGAAGAAAATACAGATTCTCTATTCCTTGATTTCAAGATTTTAGTTAATTTTACTCGAAAACATGAAATGAAAATGTGAGGAGCCTGATCATAGAAAATTCATTCCCAGTTTTTGCCAATACTGAATTTGAATGAGAATTTGGTCAAATTACGCAGATATAGCCAAACTGGTTTGTTTTATAAAAAATTCTTTCCCAGTTTTTGCCAATACTAAATTTGAATGAGAATTTCGAAAAATTACACAGCTATAGCCAAACTGATTTGTCTTATGCGGTTTATTTTTGATTGTCAAAATTTCGTTAAATGACTTAAAACTTCGAGAGAATTTGATGCCTGCGGATATGAATAGATTGATAGTTTTGAGCGTATAAAAGTACGAGCAATGATTTCAACAATAAAATAAATTCGCAAAAAAATCACGTTAAAAAATCACATGGCAGTCATTTACGAATTTCATATTGCTGTACCTTAATTATTTTTAAGATAAATGCTAAACAAATAGTGCCCAGGAATACTTTTTAGAAGTCGAATACTGACGGGATTTATTTATTTTTGAGTGGGGTGATTTCAAAATTTTTGTATCTGTTTTTGAAGTTTAGATCTTTAAGTGAAATGTACTTTCAATGAAGATATCGCTCTTCCACAAGTAAATGGACACATCTCGCAAAAATTCATTTTCCATTTTATTCCACGAATAGATATGTCACAGGTACGTCTTGCTACACCAAAAGTTTCATAAGTGATGTTATACAGAAAGTCACTTTATTACGCTATATGTTTGTGCGCTCACAAAAGAGGGGTAGATTGTGTGGGGAAGTAAAATTATCCAATCCTTCAAACATCATCCCATATCTTCATTGTTATGGATTTTATGTTTTTATGCAAGTTTTTCTTTCTGTATGCAGCACTAAATGTTACACTTTCATGTTACAGTAAAATCATGCAAAATTTCTCTTGCCTCTATCATATATATTTTTGTCGAGATTTGTTACGTTTCTTGCATATGAAAGATATAGAACAAATATGTTTTAATATTTGAACTTTTGTTGACATAAGTTTTTACCTATTGTTTTCTATGTGTTAATTGTTTTTCATTAAGTTCCTTATTCAATTTACTAATATTCACAAAACATCTTTCGAAGAAAAATATATAACGCTGAATTTTCAGAAAGATCTTTTTTTCATTCTCACCTATAACTTGCCTCCCTCCAGTATTTCAAAATTATTGATGTAAAGCGTTTTTTAAAACACTGTATTGTCATATA
The DNA here is from genome assembly GCA_964019185.1 of Maratus speculifer. Lineage (NCBI taxonomy): Eukaryota > Metazoa > Arthropoda > Arachnida > Araneae > Salticidae > Maratus > Maratus speculifer. Next base: position 122,388,711 of record OZ025291.1, read on the forward strand.
AGAAGGATTTGAAAGTTGTCGTGTCTAAGAACAACTATTTTACTTGAAAAACTAAGAAGTCACTTTGTAAATAAAAGATTCTCGTTGCGTTAAGCCTCAAAGATCTTTTTTAAAGAAGTTCTTGAAAGATGCTCATTTGCGACTATCTTTCGAAAATTTCTATAAGCAAGGAAAGACAGCTTTTTTTATCGTCACCATTTTCTTAAAAACCTGAACCGCTTTTCAAGATATGCTGTCGCAAATCCCCCCGGAAATTTTAACAACTGCAATTTTACAAGGTGGAAAACTTAATGTTTGAAAAGTTTTTTTTTTTTAGCCATACGACTTGTTAGGTTACATTTAAAGGTGTAAAACCTTAAAAACTTCAGTTTATACTATAGTTGCTGATCTAAAAACTTTGGAAACTGATCATTTACTTATTGAAACAAATTCAGCTCTATAGTAAAGAAGCGAAGTAGAAATATAAGAAATTCGGATTCAAAGTTCTCAATTTTAAATATAGTTAATAGAATAAGAGAGTGGAATAAGTTTGTTAAATAAAAATAAAACAAGTCATTTTTTTTCTTGAAAAATATTTCATCAAGTTTTAGTACATTGTAGCCAAAATTGGTTTAATAACATCACAATATTTTACGGAACTAATTATCAGACTGCTATATAACCCCGTCAAAAATGACGGGGTGTTAATCCGTGTTAACAATTAGGCAAAACAAACAGCAGTATTTATTGCAACAATAAGAATAATTGGCAAAGAGAAATACAATTTCTGAATATTTCATAAAACGTTAAAATTAAATATTCCGTTCGGTAAGGTTTTTTTTATTATTATTATTTTAAAAAAATTATTTTTATAAAAATTAATGAATTTGAATAATGAATGTTTCAAAAAATCTTTTTCTTTTAGAGGTGGATCAAAGCACGGCGTTAAGAAATAGAATTATTGTATTAAAAGTATGTGGGATCAAGTCAGCGAGTTTTACTCATCAATGGAACTTTACGTTTCGTTTCAAAACAGGCGCTTGGGGCCATTTATCGGCAATCAATATAAACAAAAAAAATTTTTTAATTAAATTTTATGCAAATTAATGCAAACAAAATTTAAATAAAATTAATAGATGAATGCTAAGCCAAATAAAATAAAATTAAATTTCCATCAAATAATTCTTAAGAATAATAATATTCATTTTATTTGTATTGTATGAACCTTTTAAATTATATAAAAGTTTTTAAAATTGATCTCAAATTACATCATTACGTGAACCTTTTTTATTTTATTTTATTATTTTATTTTTTATTTATATTTTTTACAATAAACTAATTAACTAATTTTGACCGAAAATTCTCTCATTTATATTGATTGCCGATAGATGGCACCAATTTTAAAAATAGAAAGAATTTTCTGTAAAGCGCAAACCAAGAGTTCTAGTGTGGTGACTACAGCTTGTACACAAAATCGTCTCTGAACATGAAACAACACGGAAAAATGCATTTCAAAATATTTAAATGCAATAACATAATTTTACAGATATTTTTATAACGCAATCAAATATTAACCTGTCTTTTAATGTAACATCAAAAATTGTTCATTTGTTTCTAGTTTTAGAATTTCTTGTTTTAAATGGCAACAATCTTTATTTGTTCATATATTGTTATGCGTTTTTTATAATAGCTAGTTAACCGTTATTTTTAATTCAGAATTTTAAACATTATACATAATTTGGCAGTTTTTGAACGTTTTAGAGAATCGATGCGATACAAAGCAGATTATTTGTATATTTCAATAAGTGGAACAATCGGTAAATTTACGGTCTCTTAAATGATTATGCGTAACATAGCCGCGTTATTTGCTTTGTTAGAGGATGGACAAAAGCCAAAATCGACATCTTAGCATATTATAAAAATAGATGTCATTTTCCTGATTTTCCAAGCTTTCGAGTGAAGTACAAAAACTTCTCAATTGAATACTTTACTCTTTATTCTTTTCTTCCGAATAATAAATGTTCTATCTTAACTGTAATTTTTAATTCATTTTATTTATGAACTAATCTGAATAGGGATGATTCTCTGTTCCGAAGTTTAATCAGAAAATTATAGAATGGGTAAAATTAACATTTTGAAGATAAAGTATTTACTAGGAGTTTTTCTTTTTTTTTTTTTTTTTCAATGCTCTTGGATTCATCGAGCTTTCCTTCATCATACTTTTTCCTTGCATTTAGGCGTGTCCGATAAATCAAGTCGCTACCTTATTTATGGTTGTTAGAAATAACGTATTTTTAGAAAAAAAAACAATTTTTTTCTGACTTTTTTTCCTCGCAATCATTATTTCTTCACAATAAATAATAAATAAAATAATTTTGTTTCAATGAATACATAAAATCAAAACATCGTTGGATAATCTTATGAGGTTTGTTGGACATTCTTCTTAAATTTTATGCTGCATTAGTGACCATGAAAACTTTATAACCCTTGTTAATAATAAAATCTGCCCAATGGAGTGAGTTCTCATTTAAAAGGCAACATCTTGGCAACTGACGGTACATTGACGATACATAAAAATACTGCAACCCTTTTAGAAATTACACATGGTCGGCCAACCGTTCAAACGCAACATTAAAGGTTTTGTGAGTCGGCCAAGAGAAACAAAAAATTGAAAGTGCAAAAATAATAAAAGGAAGGGGGCGGAGAATTTCAGCTTCTGTACAATGGCATCCATTAAAGCACTTAGCCACATCTTTATATTTTTTTCACTTATTATATTGGATTTTTTCATGATCTTGCAATTCCTTATGTGGAAAGAGGGGATGGGAGAGAAACAAAATGCATCACTAAAGCTTTTTTCTGTGGTTCTAATGCATACTATTTAATAAAAAAGATATTACTGTTAGAAGTGATAAAAATTTTAACACAATTTGAGACGTAAATTACAATGGGTATGCATAGAGCCTTGTTACTTGAAAATCTTGCTTGAATATAACTCTAAACTTAACCGAAACCCACCCTTAAAAAAAACCGTAAAAATAAGAAAACATAAACACATTTTAGAACGAACTGTTTCGTTGAACCGAAACCCCTCCGTACACTACAAAATAATGTTCGTGAGCCTGAACTTGATACACTTAACCCCCCCCCCCCCAAAAAAAAAAAAAAAATCTTTTTAACCATTATGAAAAATTAGTCTACAGTTATACTTCTAATATCTATTACATGTTGTCAGTGATTCTGTTAAACTTTTATAATCCTGACTTTTTGGAACCCAGATACTTGGCAAAGATGGAAAAGTATGTCCTCTTTTTATATATAATATACATTGAATTATAATGCTAAATAGGCTTCTTTTGCATGCATCTACAATTTTTTTTAATTCCCTCCAAGTGAAATATTATACATCTCGAAGCATCCAGCACAATTTTTTATCCATGTCTTCTCCAATTCTTTGCTTAATCCTTTCGGTTTCGATTCTTTTTTTCAATCTTTAGAAAAAAAATACTTTTACGTTAATAACATTAACACTAGATATGCAAATAGATTAATTAGCGTTCATTGAATGATTGATTGTCTAAAAGATAATGAATGCTGTCGTTTTGAGTATCATTCAATTCATATTTATAGGACAATAGGCAAAGAAAGAGTTTTTGGTGATGTTTAGAAAATATTATATTCAACAAGATTTAACTGATATTATAACTTTCTATTACTTTTTGAGCTATTTTATACGTGATTCTTTCAGGAAAGTAACTTTTATTTTAAATTTAATGAGTAAAATATATATTAAAAATAAAAGAATCTCAAACGGTGCAAAGAGAATTAGACAAATATTTATTGTTATTACTAAATGCCTAAAAGTTTAATGAAGTCACGTTGAAAATACATAGACATATGCTAACATTACTACATGTAAACAGTAACAAAAGTATTTCTTAAAACAAAATGATACTCAATTAAAAGACACACTATTAATAGTACACCAGACCAAAAAGTTTTAAGCATTTGTTTTTTCTAATTTTTTTTGCATTTGTTCTTTCCAAAAATATGTTTTTCGGAATCTCCAATGTCTAAAACGTGTAAATCTGTCAAATTTTTTTCCCGATTTTTAAAATGATTGTAAGATTTTAAAATGATTCTCTACTACGTATGATGAATAAGTAAATTTATGCATCCCATAGCACCGAGAATAATTTTTTATGCATCCCTTCTCCAATTCTTTGCTTAAATTATACGCTATAGCAAATCCACAGCACAATTGCTTTTTGCTTAAAAATAAATGTGTAAAAAATTATTTAAATGCATGTTTCTTTTTTCATTTCAAATGGATAAATACTACTCTTCTTTTCATTTTCTTTTAAAATGCCGGGTTAGTCCTAAACCTGATTCGCGATGAAAACAATTAGTGTGACATATGAAATCGGGCTACCCTACATCATGTAGGTTCTTAGAGTGGAATAAGAGTTTTTTGGAAGCAACTTTTCTTAGATTTAAAGATACTTTGAGTATCGTTTCCTTTTAAACGAAATGTGCTTAAACTCCAGCTTGAACCCGTGCTTGAATTCCTTCATTTAGTGGAGTTTGAAGTTTATGACTCTCAATTAAGTAAAGGAACCTCTTGCTATTAGAAGTAATGATGCTGAAAGTAACGATACCTCTCAAATGATCCATAACGAACTTCAGTGAATCGCAAAATCAAACAGATTATTAATTAAAAATAAAAATGATTTTTCTTCAAAGGAATAAGAAGTAATGAGATACTTCCGAAGTAAATGAATTGACGTATTTTGAAATAAGATTTAAAAAGAGGAGCGTTCTCATGGGAGTATGTTCTTCAAGAAGTGTTATCCATATGAATATTCTGTCTTGTAGGATAAGAAAAAAATCTTTATATACAGGATGTTTAGCGAATAAGACACCGATTTCAGAATTAAACTTCCCAAACACTGAGATCGATAGAATTACACGGAGAAGAGTTTTTTTATTAGGTAAGCTGTAAAAATGTCCTCTAGAAGTTTCGATCAGAGAATATTTTGAAAAAATTGTGTTCTGATTACAAAGAATACTTGACTTGACATTTTTCCTATTTTAGATTGTTTGCAGAGAACGAGTTTTTCGGCGTACAGTGTCATATTTTATTGATTTTTCGAACTAATTTTTTAGAATTTTGAGGCTTTAAAAATTTAATTCCAAAAATCGTTAGAATATAGCACCGTGCGCCAAAAAACTCGTCCTCTGAAAGCCATCTAAAACAACAAAAATGTCAATTCAAGCATTCTTTGCAATCAAAAGTCAGTCTTTTCAAAATATTCACCGTGCGAAACTTCTGTACAACATTTTTACAGCTTAGCTAATAAACAGTTTACCGCATAATTCTATCGATCTTTGTTTTTGAGAAATTTTATTTTGAAATCAGGGTCTTATTCGCGAGACACCCTGTATAAATTAAAAATACTTTAAATGACAACAATCATACCTGAAAAACATTCTAATGTTATTGTTATACATTTGATTTATATTTTGATATTGTGATTAAAAGGAAACCTCGCACGATTGTTATTTTTGTCACCAATAATTAACAATAGAATCACAACAAAATCTATAAATTTTATGTGTCAATATTGTAATTGTATTATTTTTCATTTCTATTCTAAAAACTATACAGAAGCTGAGCAAAGTTACATTAGAAGAGAGATATCAATTTATTTTGTAAAAGATTGGCGCTATTAAAATTAAATTTCATATTTAAATGACAATTCTTTCAGCATTTATAGCATTAATTCTGTTTTTTTCTGCAGTATCAGTTTGTTATATGAAAAGGCAAAAATAAATGAAATAAATTAATGTAATATTGTAAGCAATGTTTTATGAAGCGAAAGCCCATTAAATACAGGCAATGTGATTATATGTATCTTATTGAAAAGACCATTATTTGACGTAAATCTAAGTGTTGAAAGACCAAGCCCTACCATATATCTTTTCTTAAAGCTGTTAAATGATACGTAGCGGTGAAGAATGGTTTTATAAAGCAGCCCGATAGTCCCTCGAGAACATTAAAATTGTATTTAATCGCAGATAAGCGTGATAACTCGTATTTAAGAATGCACGCTTAAAATTGGTTTTAAAGATTGGAACGCCCCTTTGAAAATACCTAGTCCAAATTTAAACTTTATAAAGTATTCAAGACATTTGATAGCATGCCATGTTTGAAACTTGAAGTCCTGAAGTTTTGTCAAAATATGTATTTGGAAGAGTATTATCTGATGGTGTCCTTTTATGTAATAAAGTGCAAAATATTGATATCTAAATAAGGAAATACTGATTTAGTTTGATGTAGTGTATCATAAAAATACATTTTACATAAAATAAAAAAATAAATAATTTCACTTATTTTATTTTGCAATGAAAAGTAGAAATTCGATATCAGAAATGTGTAAAAAAAAAAAAAAAGCTGAAAGTATTATTTAAATTCGAAAACTTCTTGATAAAAAAGGGAAAATCTCCAGAAATGAAAATAGTTTTATACTAAAATAAGCAAATAATTAAATAGAATGCTAAAATTCATGTTTGAAAAGTTAAAAACTAAAATTACATAAAAAAGTGCTTTATTACTACATAAAAGACATTAAATTACATTATACAATTCCAAGCATTTGCAAATAAACACAGTTATCCTCAAAAACAAACTACCAACACTGATGGCGATGTAACGAAATGTTTGTGTACTTACGAACCATCTTAAGAGATTTGAGGGCTGATTTAAATACAATGATACAGACAACGGATATAACAACACTTTTTCAGCAAATAATATTAAAATGACTAGTCTGTAATTTTGTATAACCTTATATCACAACACATATATCGTTGTAACAATGTTTTTGCTTGTATGCTCTGAGTGCTTTAGTTCTAAATGAAACGACAATTTAATGATGATCGAAAAAAAAGGCTTTGCTATCGTATTCATTTGTTGCTTATGCAACGATAACTATCACTCAAATTTTTGTCCACCACACGTAATGATGCATTTAAACACCCCTTATTCCATATGCTGCCACTACCTGAATAGATATGGGATACCAGACCCGTGAGGAGACAGCTGGGTATTAATAACTAGGATTATTCAAATAATATTAATGAAATATATATTTACAACATATTTAGAGGCATCACACAAAATTATCTTTTGCTCACTTTTTTTTTTTTTTTTTTTTTTTTTTTTTTTTTTTAACTATACGATTTTTTGTTGTTATCCGAATTCAGATATTAAAGAAACTCTTCTGATATTTCCTTTAATAACAATAGAGCTTTGCGTGGAGTTCATATATAAATACTATGGTACTCATTATAATCTCGTAGATAAGGAAATGTACCCATAACCTAACTACTTAGATAATGGCACACAGATAAATATACTGCATAAGGAAAATAAAATTGATTGTTAATAACTTTCATTAGGCCTACGGCTCATGAACGTTAGAGATCTGGCAGTCACTTTAAAATAAGAAGATATTTCTTAGTTAATGCAAAGATTGGTATATTGAAGATGTATACAAGGTGAAACTTCTAAAATATATCAGTCTACTGAAAAAAGCATTACAATGATCTTAAAATATCCATTTGTTAGTTTCAGAAAAATAACGTAATAACCAATTTCGCGGTTCTACATTTTCTCCACCTAAAAATACATAACAGAGAAATAACCTTATTTCTTTAACCTTTAGCAAAACTAGTGAAGTGAGAATCTGAAAGTGAAGAAAGGATAAAAATAAATTAATGCGCTAAGCGAATATCTAGTCTACTCTGCTAGCATATGAATCATATTTTAATGTGCATGATGATATCTTATCTTCAATCTGGATCAGTAAACCATTACTGATGAAACCCGAACATGTTCTGACAATCGTTAATAATATTTATATTAAATAACGTGAACTTTTTATTGGAAGGCACGCTCAGTTATCATTTTGATTTTGTGACAGCTCAGAAAACAGATTGACATTTGATAATCGTATTGACCGTGATGGACGTGACATTATCTTAAAAATAAATAATTATAGTTTTACGTGAATATTTATTTATAATTGGGTTAGACAGCGTGTAAAAAAAAAGAAAGATAAAGCAGTTTTTTATAGATAGGAATAAAAGTAAAATAATACACACACACACGCATGTCATAGAAAATGAAACATAAAATAACTAATTATCCACAAATATAGATTTTTTTTTTTTCAAAACATTTTGCTTGGATAAAAGATATATATTTCTGCTTTACATAAGTTTTTATCTTGCTTTCTTTTTCTTTCTATTGATAAGAATATTTAAAAATTATTGATTAAAAATTACTTTAAACAAAGAGCGTATTAAATTGCATATCAATTATGATTAAAGAATTGGACGTAAATAAAAATAATAATTTATAAAAAGCAAATGATGTTATGGGTAATTTTTCTAATTGAGGGCATAATCAGCCATGAGAGATAATATGTCGAGGCCGAAATTTGAACACAGGTGTTGGCGGTTATCAATAATCTATCAAATAAGGATCCCGGACAAGTTCAGCAGGCATACTTCACCGAGTCAACAATTTAGCACTGACAATCTCATCTGTCATTTGAAAAAATGTTCAATGACCTCATGAGATTAAGTCGCTGGTAAAGGAATTGCAATAAACGTTGGATACGTTATTGAATTTCATTATTTTACACAGTCATATGTAATTGGTAATTAAATCATGTAAGCTGTATTTTTTACAAATGAGTGAAAAGAAAGGTATTTAGAATATATTTTTAACCCAAGACCTTAGCTCAAGCTGGTCTCAGGACATTTTTTCATTAAGTTAAAAAAATAGGATTTTTTTATTTATTTATTTTTTTTTTTTTACTAATCAGGTGTGATAAGTGATATTACTTAAAAGGAAAAATGAGAATGTTGCATGCATTTGCATGCATTTGTCATTTGATAACCTTAGAAAGACTGTTCAGACGAGGAAACCATTTCTGTAGAGTATAATGTCCCTCCCGGTTTCCTTTATCAAGGCTTATGGCTTACATCCCTCGTAATGATAATTGGCCGTCATAAACACAACAACCTTTATTAGGGATAGAAATTATATACATACAAGAGTTTTGTATTCTTTACTTTGAACTGAAAACTGAATTGCCAGATGTCACTTTTCATTTACACCCGTACTAATATTAGCTACTATTCCAAATCCGTTATTTCATTGCGTCATATATTAAACTGATATTATAAATTACCACAACTTTAACATTGTAATATAGTTCCTTTCCCATATGCCAGTTTACAGTCAGTTTGAAAAAACGAATGTTCGGCCAAACTCTGATTTTAGATCGTAAAGGAAAACAAAACCGTATTTTCTGTCGATCTCTAATAATCTCTACATACAAAAAGAAATTTCGATTGTTGGGTCATTTTTTGCCTCAAATGAAGACCATTAATTCAATTTGTTTCTATCTAATAATTAATTTGCACAATTTTGTTTTAAGTTAGTTTATTTATTTATTTATTTATTATTATTTTGTTAATTTATATTACATTTCAATATGTTAATTTTAAATCTAGCATTATTGTTTTTGTTTTATTTTTTTAAATTTATCATTTCAGTCTAAATAAATAACTCTTAGGTATTTTTTTATTGTAATCTTTAATCTTAAATTATAAAATATTTTCTTTTTTACTCTCATAATTAATAGGATGGACGAAAAATAGTGGGTGATTTTCACTGCCAATGTTTAAATGTTGTATGTATCGACATTTTGCATTATATTACAATGAAGTATCTAGAGGAATAAAAAAAAAACCTTACCAGCCAAAATGTATTAAACTTCTAGCTTTGGAGTTTAACTATTATGCAGTATACTCTCTCAAATCTGCACAGCTTAGGATCAGAGGTTGTGCGGATTTTAGAATTTTGTGGATTTCTGGTCATTGCTTTGTTTACATTTTTTAAAAAACTGTAATTTCAATGTAATTGGTACTGCAATTGAGATTATAATGAATGCTTATGGTGTAGTAAAATATTGAAATAATTCAGTAAAATAATAAACTAAAATAATAAAAATTTTGAAAATTTTCTTATTTTGATTAAAATATTAAAAACAAAGGACAAGTAAACAATCCTTAATGTATAGTTAAATATTTATTACACAGACGAAAAGCATTTTTCCTAAATTAGTCAATGAAACTTGTCTCATAAAGATGCATTACTAATTCACATCAATATCAAAATAAGAAAGTTTTATTTCAGGTTCAGCTTGAGTTAATAATAATAATAATAAAAACTTGATTAAAGTATAAATATATTTGGTAAAAAATTGTAATTACCAGTGATATCGGCGATATCTAGAATTTTTCAGGAATAAACTTATTCTTGCTTCATGAAAAAGCATGAATTCAGTAATATTAACAAAATTATAGATTAAAATATATAAAGAATTGATATAAAAATAATGAGTCAAATTTTGTCCCTACATCTGAATTGAAAGCTTCATTGTTTACATTTGCAAATTATGTGTGGGTTTTAGAGAGTTGTGGATTTAAGAGAGTCTACTGTACTGTAACTAATATACATTCACACAAAGAGGTTGCTCTTAAGAACACACAAGCTTATTAATGTTTCGTCCCTGTGGAATAATGATGAAGATTTCACTCAAAAATATCATTACACTTTATTTCATTATGATTCTTAGGAATACATTTTTGCAGATTTGATTTTTTTTTTTTAATCAGAAATTTCCTTAAAATAATTTAACTCATTAAGGTAACAGGGATAAAAAACTGGATTAATTTAGATAATTTATTTACAATAAAAAAAATAATGCGAGTTTATCTTACACCGCTGCCTACTGTCAGGGAAAGATGATAAAAATTTAATTTAAAAAAGGTAAAATCTATCTTCAAAATATTTTTTAGTATTTTTCAAGGTGCCCATTAATTATTAAATTCTTTTTTATTATTGTCAGAGATTCAACTTAAAAAGCATTTTTTGTAAAAAATAATACTGCCTCGGTGAAATTTTTCATTCACTTTTTTTAAAGTCGTAAGGTCAGGTTAATTTCTTTCCATTTTGTTTCGTTTGTTAGCCCGACAAAAATGTGAGAATGTGATTTGAAAATGAGAGAAATAATACAAAATTTATGAGATTCTAAATAAATTGCCGAAAATAACTTTTAAAAAATAGATCATTAAAATTTATTGTTGAAAAATATGTAAATATTTTTTTTTAATCTATCAATATTTTTTGAGTTATTTACATATTGAATATAGACACGTATTTTATTGAGATATTACCACACTTACTTTGCAAATAATGCATTTAGGATTCATTATTGCTACTGTTATTATTAATATTAATATTAATATTGTTATTTTTACTATAGACTTCATTGTTGATATTGTTATTATTATTGATTTAATTTATAAAAATGAAAATTGACGTAAGTGAAATAACAAAATTTTAATTAATTAAAAGCAACATTCTGATAATTCAGTTACTTCAAAATAATAATAATGCTAATATTTTATTATTATTATTATTATTTTATTATAAAAAATACACGTTCGAATTGTTTCTGCTCAGCATTATATGTATATATATATATATATTTAAAAAAATTTTGAGAATAAATATTTATACGCTGCATTAGAAATTAAGAGAAACAAAAGATACTTTCGTTTTAAAATGCCTCTTTGATAGTCAGCAAACCAACCTGTTAATTCTGTTAACATGTTAATTCTGATATGTCTGCAGATAAGAATGCTTTTCCAAATCCAAAGTATCTTGGAAGATCTATCTATTTTCTAAAATCTTACGATTAAAAGGTAGGTTATGTAAGATACAAGGTCGATATAGTATGACGCGTAAATAAAGCTTTCGTGTTTTTTGCTTAATTTAACTTTCCGATACAACTAGCAGTTTGGCAACCCGCTGTGTTGCATTTAAATTGCAAAAGGTCTTTTGATTGTTGCAAAATCAAGAAATTTAGCTTTAATATATATTTTCAAATTTCTAGTCCTAACACTTCCAAGTAAGTCGGAATATATAGCGTTTTGCGCTCATTTAACTTTTTTAAATTTCGGATTTCTTAGAAGCCGTTCTTAGAGAGGATTTACATCTTAAAAGTAACCATCAAGTAAAATTTGAAATATTTTGCCCTTTGCTACCACAAAATTAGCAATTTTAGAATGTGTTTTTTTTCCTTATTCCTTTTGCATGTCGAATCTTTTAGAGACTGTTTTGACATAGCATTACGTCATAAAGTAACAGCCATGTCAATTTAATGACAATCTGAACCTATTGTAATTTAGACAGTTTTTAGAATGTTTTCCCCTCATTTGCCTTTTTTAATTTCAAATTTTTTGGAGACCGCTTATAACCAGTATTTCCATCTTAAAAGTAACACACCAAATTCAAAGTTTCTAATCCAACACTATTAGAGAAATAAAATTTTTAGAACATTTTTTGCTCCTGCACTTTCTTGGAGGTTGTCATAGTGACATAAAATATAGGCTATCTCGGAAAAAAGATGATCACAAGATTTTTGCTACCCTTTTAAATCGAAGCCCATAAGCTTAGTGATGAGCACTTCGCGATACCATGCTACAATTCCCCAGTTCGCTTCCGTTCTACGGATTGGGACAGATTCACCAAACTTTTCATCTCTTTTTTGTCGATAAAAGGAATGCCATGTTTGGTTGAAAATTAAACACGAAGTGTGACCATCTTGTCCATAACATATGCTTTATAGCGCCTCAAGATTAATGGGGAAAAAACAGAGTTGGACATTGTAGACCAGAGTCATTAATGGAATTTAAAGCCAAAGGTTTAGTTTTAGTTTTTTAAAACTGGCTAGGTATTTCCATAGGTAGACTACATACTAAGCAACTCAAAAAGAGTACTCATGTGCAATATTTGTATAGATAAAAGTTAATGTATTACGAATTTCATACATACACACACACACACACACATATATATAAACGGACAATGCTTAGAAACAAAATGTCTCCCAGAAATACAGACTCTGCATCTCATTAGTTTTAATGCAATCTCCTTATGCCAAAATACAAGGAGCTTGCCTGCTGTTTCTTCCAAAGCGAATAAATTATTCATCTTTTGAAAACAGCATTTGGCAACACGGATTCTAAGACACTAAAAGCAAAGAAGTGCATGAAAAATTCAAACTAGAAATCAATTCTCGTCAGTAGAACGAATGAACATGAATAAAATATCATTTTGAGTCGAACATATTTATTAAAGGCTGTGTTTCGGAAAACGAGGTTAAATTTTGAATTTTTCGTATACGATATTTACATTTAAAGTCGTTCGAAGAAGAATCTCGATCTGTCTTTCTGCATCCTAATTAGATATATTTTAAAGTCAAATGAGTTATCTGGCATTCTTAAATTTTAATTTTTAAGAGCTAATTCTAATTTTAAATTACTTGATTAATGTAATATATTTTCTCAAGGTAAATATTAAATTATGTTGCTGCATTCTAACCAGAATTCCAGAAAAGTTTAAATCTTATTAAAATTTATTAGCTCATCAATGATTTGATACTAATAACGAAACAACATGTACCTGGTTATTGATCGCTACGTTACATTTTACTTTTATTAATTTTTATTAAACTAAAAATAGCTATCTGAACATAAATGATTTAAAATCAGGTAGTCAGTGTAATTTTTTTAATTAGTTGCATAATATATTAGATATAATTTTACTTTTAATTAATATGAATGTCTAATATACAAAAATGAAGTAAGGAATATAATACATTGTTAAAATATTTTATGTGAAATTTATGTAAATCTGCGGGTAATCCTTTATCTTAAGTCTCATGTAAAATTGCAGAGATTAGAAAAACCGAGGTCTTGTTAAATAAAAGAGAATTTATTGGGTAAATTTAGAATAGTCTCTGCAAATTAACATCGTTCAAAATGCACAAAACTCTGTATATTTATTTTTAATGATAATAATTTAATTTAGTTTTTAAAATTAGTGAGTACTCAATTTTCAGTGGTCTTCAAAGAACTTGAATTCTTCGAGTGAATTTGAACTTCTATTTCATTAAACTTTAACACAATATGTTTCTAGCCGTCCTGGGCTTTGAAATTGAGACTTCTTGACAATGGAAAAACACAATACTGACTGACCTGTAGGAGCTATTAATTTTGATTTCAAAGTATATATTTTATGAGTACGATTTTTATAATAAAAATCTAATAGTATTAATAAATTTACATACTACTCTATAAAATGCTTGCAAAATAAAATATTACTTATTATTCTTTATATTCAAATGTTATGCAATGTTATTGCAGCTGCACTTGTATTACTCTAAAAGCCAACCTAACCT